>JASUAD010000009.1:48427113-53427113 GCA_037013555.1 Sextonia rubra | reverse complement strand
AAAAGTTTGTTCAAAACTCTCATCCTCGTTAGAAGAGTATTTATCAGCAAAGTAGTCATCTATCCACTGACCATCTCCGAAATCAGAATAGTCTGACCAATCTTCCCCATCATCTGAATTAAGATGTGTGCTATCCCATGTTATCCTATTACATCTGGATATTGGTGGTTCTTCCTCATCTTTTGGAATTGGAATGATGAAGTTAGCTAGCCAAAATAAAGTGACCTTTGATCAGTTTGTGAGGTTCTTCCAAAACTAAAGCTTCGACCACCTTTTCTTTCTTTTGTTTCGCTTGTTTCTCTTAGTTGGCTTAGCGATTCTAGGCAGCTTTTTGAAGGTTTCTAAGTTGCATTTTAAACTTCCTTCTTTCTGCAGGTGAGGATTTGGCTTTAACCTTCTTTTAGCCTTTATCATGTACTAGGTCCAGATGAACCCACATTTCTTCTCTTGAAAAGGTTTTGACTAGTATCAATCCTTATTTGGCATGTACTACATTGATGACTCGAAATTCAATTATCAGTGGTTTTGATGGAGCGAATACTGCTACAGGTGCGAACTGTCCAAAAGAGATCATGTTGATTGGAGCCACATCATATTTCCGATTGAAAGTTATCAATTGACTTTTTCTTTTAAAATGAAGTACTCCTTAAGAAGATGAGACACCATTCGATGGTATGCATAATAATTTGGGTCATTGATGCAACCCGCTTGTTTAGGTTTCTTCATTGGCAGAAGTTCAATTTTATTGTTTTCCATCAATGATTGAAAGATTTCTCAATATCCTCATCAAAAGGATATTTGGTTTTCTTCCTTTTTTCATACTCCTCCTTCTTGGTTTGATTAGTTTTAACATTCTGAGGATTTTGAGGAGGTTTGGAGGTTTGTACATTAAAGACCTCTTTCTTCTTCAGTTTTGAAGTAAAAGATGAAGATAACTCCACTATTCAGGAACTTGCCTTTTTTTGACTAATTTCCTCGAGGGTTAGCTTTGTATCAGTAGCTACTTCAACCAATCGAGCCAGAGACTTAGTTTTGTGACTAAGTATGACAGCCTTGATCTCTAGTCGTAAATTGGTTTTGACATTTCAATGGTTGCCCTTTGATATGGTTATTCCAAGCATTTGTAAGACAATGCTCTCCACTTATTGATGAAGGACTATGAAGTTTCATTGTCTCCTTGCCTTGTATTGCTAAGCATGGTAAAGGTGGCTGTTTGATTCTCTTATTGGAAGTGAAGTAAAAACTTATCTTCCATGATAGGCCACATCATGAACATGAGCTCTGGTACCAGCTTGTAGCAATCGAAGGCAACTCCTTTTAATGTGCCAACGAATAGCCTTATTTTTAGTAAATCTAACTCTATCAAGCTTCTGAGGAGTGACTTGAAATGCACAATATGCTGGAATCTAACCTTTTCCCAAGGAATGGTTAGGAGGTTAGAAGTTTATAAATAGGTGGAAAAAGAACCAGATCAAATTCCAGATGATACTTTGATATAATATCCTTCCTTTTCGTACTGGTCTCCACTTTTGACTTTGTCAGTATCTTTTCAACTTCATTGAAAGTTACATGTTTTTAAGGATCTACATGAAGACCTAGGATTGATGAATGATCACCACCAGAAGAACCTACAGCTATCACTTTGTTTGCCAGAGACTTGATTTAAGCTATGAGCAGGTCAATTTTAGTGGCATTTCTCTTGATCATTGCGTGTTCTCTTCTATCAGCAAATAAAGGATTGACTGGGGCTTTAACTAAACCACCTAACTTATCTACCAAGATTTTCAACTAGGCAGTCAAGTGGTCAATTTTAGCTCATTGTTGCTTGACAATGTTATTGGTGTTGTCTTCTTAATTTTCACCAGCCTCTTTTTCGCTGGGGTCTTTACGTTCACTAGATCATCATTTCCATCCTTGCTAGTCATACTCGCTTCGGCCATGAACACAGTGTATTGACGAGGGTAGGAGGATGTTAATGTAAGAGGAGTGGATTGACTATATTCTGTATCTAAGATAATGATAGGATCCTCATCAGAGTCTGTTTCAACATGCCCTTCAGAAGTCCTGCTCGAATGGGAGTTGGAGTCAGACTCTTGTGATCAAGTCCTAGCCATACCCCGGCAGACTCTTGTGATTAAGTCCTAGCCATACTCCAGGTTGAGCTTGGTCCAACCATGCATAACGAGGTCAGGTCCGGATCATCTTCTTTGATCGCCCATTTTTGAGTGATTGCGCAATGTGGTAGCTTTTGGGTTTGATCCCTGACGCAAGCCAAAGCTTTTTTCTTTATCTGATTAGCCAATCTGGCTGCCAAGGTTTGATTATTGAACTGGCGACTAGTGACCTGGAAGTACTGGCAACTTGTTCCCAATTCATTAGATTGGAAGTGGGAAGTGAAAGGATATCAACAGCACCTCTCGTGTTCTTTTTCTTCTGCTCCTTCCTTTGTTAGAGCGAATCCTTGGAACGAGTGAGATTGATCGAATTATTGATGACCAATCGCTTAGCTTTCTTTTTGTCTTTAGCACCATGTGATAGACGCTGGGGTGAAGATGGCGAGGTTGGTGCTACAATGATAGAGGGAAGATACTTCTTGCCAAATCTTTGTCCCTCCTTTTGAGTCAGAAGGTAGAAGGCATTATCTTCAACTGAGGCTAAGAGTTCATTCTCAGCCTTGCTGGATTTTGAAATGCGTGATTGTGGTGACCACGTATTACATTCGGGAATGGGCACATGTTTCTGGCTTTCTTGCAAGTTATAAGTTGCCGAAGGTCCTCTGGTGCTTGCTTGTTAATGACCCATTGTTTGGGCCAAGCAGATGATGATCTTGAGCATTGGGCAACCACTGAATGTGACTTGCCAACTGCTATTGACTTGTGATCCATGAATTGAACCTACCTTGCCCCCCAACGAGGCTTGATGATATGAAAGCTGTTGCCTCCTAACTTTAATTTTTGTTTAGGTTCCTCCTAAACCTTGTTGAAAACCCCAAATGGACTCTGGGCATATTTGGAAACCCAGGGTCTGTGAGTCTCAGTCTTCTTGCTGGATTTTGGAGTCACTGATGACCTATTCAGATTAGTTGAAGTCATGGAGCCCATAGGAGTAGAGAGTCTTCGGAAGACTGAGACTCTCGGCGCAGGGGTAACAAAGTTAGTTTGAGCCCTCTTTGGTGCTCTTACAGATGATTTGTTTTTGGTCATGAAGATTTTGAATAGCCTCTCCTTGGTGTCATCGAAAGTGATGATTAAGAAACCCATGAATCTCTCAAAAAAGTAAGCTCAACGGACTATATAAGTGTCACAACCAACATGGTTGCTTCTTGGGCTAGCCGGAATGGTTTATGAATGCCATCTAAACCAACAAGATTTTGAACCGGGATGGTCAGAAATAGGCATAAAACCCATCTCATTGTAATATGCTGACTATCCTAGCTATCAGAATTTTTATAGCATTTTGGGACCATATAGTCAGGCTTAAAAGCATGCTTAGCTGACTAGACCTGACTACCAAAATTTTGATAGCATTACGAGGCTATTTTTGTGTCAAACTTATAAGCATAAGAGGGTTGGATCTAATCAAAGGCATAGGGCCCACGGGATCGAGCTTGCACCACTACCATAATGATCACACAGGATCCATTAGTGCATGATGCCGGATAGTGAATGACTATAATGTCATTGGTCTTATCACTAATTTGAGACAAACATTTATTTGGGTCGAAGACTTGTGGATTGACTCACCACTCTTCTATTGCATAAAAGGGTATTGATTTGATTCGTGCACGTCGAGGTGCAAACTTCCTTCAATTAACTGACAAAAGTATGCAATTTGAGTTACCTAATGCCTTCATTTGAATGATAAAAAGATGCACTTCAAGGTGCGAAGTTTCTTCATTTAAGCTCTCAAACCCATCATAAACATCAAGGTCTTGCATGGGTGTCTTCAGAAGTCAAACAAGTCAATTTAGAAGCAAAACAAGTTAGTGACCGCAGGCAAGCAGTCACTGCCTATTTTCCACTACCCCTTGCAGTCATAGCATTTTTTACATAGTCTCCCAAAGCCACAGTCATTTTAAGCATCATCCCACGACCACTAGCTCACAGCAGCACATTTCAACACTCTTTTTAGCATTTTAGCCAATTTTCATGTATTTTAGCCAAATTTTATCACAAATTAGAGCGAAAATACTTTCCCACAGACGGCACCAATCTTCTAGTCACATTTAAAATGTGATGTGAAATATAACGGATTTGAGTCCAACATTCACACACTTTAAGCGTTAAGAAGAATGGAAAATAACTATAGTTCATCATTATTTTCCCTTTTATTTACATGGGTTTAAATGCTCTGACCGTAAGGATGCAGGCTGTTTACAAGTTTTTTAACATTTACAACCCCTTTATCTTGTCTCAAATGTGATCCAAATTTAGAAAGTGTAAGAAAATATATGAAAAAAGTGGAAAAAATACAAAAAAAAGGGAGATGTGAAGAGTGACTGTGGCTCATGGCCACTAGTAGACAGTGGCAGAAACAGCCAATAGCAAATAGTTGTTTGCTTCTTTTCTTCTTTTGTTTCACTTCTATGATGCTTCCAAGGTGCTAAAACTTGTTTTTTCTTATCTTTGGAGGTTAAATGATCATCAAGAGGGCTTGGTTTGGCCATGGAATCGATCAAAACCTTTGGTGATCATCACTTTTGGTTACGGGCTGTTTTTGTACAAATTCGAAAAGAGTGCTATGTGTAAGCAAAGTGGAGCCAAAGTTATGTCATTCTAAACCTATGATTTTCAAAGGACAGAATAAAGCCTAAAGAGGCTGGTTCATAACTTCTGAGATGACCCCAAAACCCTCCCAAGTGAGAAAAACAAAGGAATTTATTTCATCCATTATATGCTTGATGAAACTTGAACTTTGTCTTCTCTTAAACAATACACATGCTCCTTCTCCTTCTTTGAGCCATTTTTTACCTCAAGTTAGTAAGAAAGAGAACAAGAAGTGGGCTGGAAGTACTTGGAGTGCCTTGTGACTTGTTTGATCTTGCTTAAAACTCATGGAACCTTCAATTTTGTCTCTAAGACTTTGGAACTAATGTCTCTGTGACCATTCCCAAGTGTCAAACCTCCCTTTTATAGATTTCAAAAGTGGTTTAAGGAGTTATGGGAAGTTGAGGTTCAAAAGGAAGTGAAGGGAACTGCTGAAAACAACAAAATACTGCTCCACATGTGTCAGTGACTGCGACCACAGTCACTGACAAGTCCCATTTTGAACTTTTTGCATATGTGACCTATTTTTGCTTGTTTAGGACCCAAATAATATCCTATCTTCATTAAACTTGAGAGGATGCTTTTTGACACTATTTTGAATGTGTCATAGAAATTTCAGCCCATTTTGACCTTCTGAAGTTCGTCAACTCTCCCGTTGACTTTTCATGAAAATGGGCACTTGCTTCAGCTGTTTGAGGCCCAAATGACTAGGGATATCTTGGACTGTCCATCCAAATTTCATGCAGTTTGGATTTGTAGAAGTAGGATTTCGAGCAGCGACCTACTTATTGCATGTTCTAAGTTACTATTCACCCACACTATAGGCAGTTAGCTTGTTTTCTACCCAAATGACATCCAGTTTACTTGAAATTTTGGGAAATTAACTTTGAACATATTTTGAATCTCTATTCCAAATTTCATCAGCTTTGGCCTTCTAAAAATAGGTCTTCGGTCAATGACACTTAGAACTCGGAAGTCACGAACTCATAACTGACATGTCATTGAAGTAAGCTCAAACAAAATCCTTTTGACTTAAAAATTTGCAAAATCTCCTTCAGGCATGACTAAAGCTTTGTGCCCAAATTTCATCTATTTTGAGGGTCGTAAAGCAAGACTTTGGTCAGTGACTCATGTGACTTATGGGTCACTAACCCAAAGTTGATATGTTTGTAGACTTTAGGTCAAATGATGTATGTTTGACCTGAAATTTTGCAGAGCCTCCCTTGAGCATAATTTGAGCTTCCTTTAGGAGTTTCAGCTGATTTGATCTTCATGAGGTGTTACTTTACACGGTGACCCCACAGAGCTTATTAGATGATCATCTGAATTGAGTTTGGGTCTGAATGATGTCCAAATCCTCCAAAACTTTGAAGGATAGCCTTTGAATATATTTGAAAGCATCCCTGTGAGTTTCAGCTTGTTTGGACATGTAGAAGTATCAATTTCCACAATGACTCCCAAGGAGCTAATAAACAATCACTGAAGCTTAGTTTGAGCTGAGATGAAATGCAAATGCTTTAAAACTTTGAAACATCATTTTCAATGATGCTTTGGAGTTACTATAAGAGTTTCAGCCACTTTGGTAACCCCAAAGCTTAAGCATATTCAATGACCTTTAGACTCTGAGCCAATGAACCTTAAATTTGAGGTTTGGTGAGTCAAGTGACCAAATGAAGTTCACTAACTTTGGAATTGGAACTACTGCACTCTGAGCTCATTTGAAGTCTTTTAAGTAGATTGTACCATCTTTGAACATTTGGATGCAACACTTGACTTGTCATTCCACAATCTTGGGGTTTATATACCCTTGGTTTCGAATTTGCTTGTGATGTCTTTGATGCAACATTTGTAATTTTTTATGAGTCAACAAATATGATCTAGAATAAACTTCCTTTTAAACTATCTTTTAAAAGTCTCCCACACTGTAGCACCAGACATATCCTTATAAGAATCTCACACTTTTCCACTAAGTTTTAGCCACACTGTGAAACATAAAAGCGGTGAGCAAGACCTTCTGTCTGTTGGTGCAAAACAACTGTCTCAAACATATCGTCAATGTACTCTAGCCATTCATTCACTTGTAGAGGATCTTCTTTGCCATGGAATTCTATAGCCCCTCTCTTTCGAAACTTTTCATATAAAGCATTAGGGTCATTCTCTTTTTACTAAAACACCACTTGTTGCTCTACGTGAGGATGTGACACTACGGGTTGGCTCTGTCTCTCGACTATAGCAGCCATTTGAGCTTGTAACGCATGCATGGCTTACATTTGTGCTTGCATCATCTAGGATTGTGCTACGATTACTTGCCTTACCATCATAAAATGATCTTCAATATTAACAGGTGGTGGTGGAGTGGATCCGATAGTTTCTACCAATGGATTCACACCACTCTCATGGTTGTTATTGTTGTTTGTACCTAATCCTGATGCCATGTCATGCAAAAAGGAAAACAATTCTATCTTAGAATCACCCATCTACTCCCCCCCTCCCCCCCCCCCCACCCCCGACCAAATCAAAATATTAGACTATAAAGTCAAATATTTGATATTTGCTTAATTCTTTCATATCCTTACCATGTTCCTACATATCTAAGTCTTTTAAATGACTGTTTCATACTCTAATACCATACTATACGTATGTCACGACCCGAGCACGAGAAACTTAGGTTAGGGTAATTCTCTAGGTGTGATATGCATACTCCCGTATAATTCACATCTAGATGGGGATTAAGATAAAATTACATAAGGGATATTTACATACTTATTCGTGTGACATTCTTTCAAACGGACATTTCTCCAAGCGTTCAATACGTGGAAGCTTGTCAATATCATAATAAAATTTTGCTCAAAGGTACATCAGTCCCAAGATATCATTTCATGAAACAAAAGACTATAGCACCAAAACTAACAAAAGGTAATACACATCTATGTGATATGTTATGTATAAAAGCTCTAAGGAGACATGTCTTTACAAAAGGGAAGGAAAGTTATGAACATAAAAAAAAAAGATTTACATAGTCTAAAAATACAAGGGATCATGAACTATGTATAACAAAATAAAACTAATACAAGTAATGAACCCTAATGCATTTACAACCTCAAAACAAAGGCCTAAGCATGCTCATGATGCGCTTCGTAGGTGGATTAATCAGAATGTGTCTACTGTCCACTCATCTAGGCTTGATGTGACCTCGACGGCCTCCTCTGAAGTCTCCTCGAATTTCACAAGATCAGGATAAGGACCTGAGCCTGTAACATCCTAAAACAATGAGTGAATAAGACTATTCAGCAAAGTATAAACATAATTAAAGTAATACATGTTATATCTAGAATAATTAATGACAAGTGATTAATAGAAGTCAATTCAATACACTAGGCATGTTCTGCATTAAATAAAGCATGCTATGTGAGTCAATAAGAGATATACATTACTATTTGGCTTCTACATTTATTATATCCTCATCTAGGGATCTTTACATGGAGAACACCAATGACTTGGCCAAAGATACAATTAGGTCTCTAGGTACATAGAGTCTAAAAACTCCAAAGGCTCATTGCAGTGGCACCATGTCATATACTACACCAAAGTCAACCTACCGGGTATCATAAGGCTGAAACTGAATAGAGTCAAACCACTTCGATTCATATAATTGAGTTTGAGTAAATCATACAATTCGCTTCATGAGAACCATATAAACGTTCATTGAGAACCATACATTATACATTCAATTCGTTTTTACTCAATTTAACACTGAAATAAGGAAGTGTTTATCAATAAACATTTCAAGTAGAATCAATTTATACTATGACCATTTTAATTCAAAATCATTCCAGTAATAGAGAGGAATAATGATAATCCAATATTTTATGTAATTCAACTTATTAGAATCAGGGTAATTTACAAACCAACCCTAATCTAATCATCTATTATTTCTAACCGTGCATGATGATATAGTTTTAAGTTATCCGATACAAGGTTATATCCTTTTGGTGTCACAATGTATAATGAATGTGTGTCGAAGTCCCTTAAACCAACACCCATGGGGAGGTGCTAAATAAATGGACAACACTTCATGAAAGAGTCTCAGCCATCAAGACCCTTCATGGTATTTAATTATTCCATTAGGCTAATGACTAGGGTGAAAAGGGATCCAAGAACTAAGGTCTTACAAAGTCTTTAGGGTGTCCCTAAGTAATCCTCTAGTTTAGGATGTCTTCAACTTAGCTGTATTTGTTCTATAGCTTAGCCGTGGATTCCCTACGGCTTAGCCATAGCTTCAATCATATTCGCCCGCACCTATGGTTGAACCTTAGAATAACTTACGGCTTAGCCGTATGGTGTCTATGGCTGGGTTACGGCTTAGCAGTAGCATATTCCATAGCTGAGTCGTGGCTTAGTCGTAAAGGAATTCTCAAATTTTGGCTCCTTGGATTCCGAGCTGTAACACGAGCATGGCTTAGCCGTAAGCTTCAGTTTTTCTGAAGCTGTTTTTGCATTGAAGTGCAATTCAATACAGAACTCTTGTAGCTCCTATCTCCATTCTACTATAGTTTCCATTACTCTCATTTTCCATTTTCAAGTCCCCATTTTAATTCACACTTCAATATTCATCAATAAGATCTCATAATGAAGTAGTGTTTAGAACAAGTAATAAACAGAGCTGAAATTCACAGTAGAGATGAAATTAGAATTACTAGAATCATACAATACCAACTTGCATTCATCCAAAATTAGCTTATACTTGCCTTAGATTTTGTATTCAACTATTACTCTTCCTCTTGGATCAATTAGAGAAAAAGAACCCAATGCTTGCTTGACCTAAAATGACATACATGCAAGAAATGATAAAGAAGATGAGTGCATGCTTGCAAGAAGAGTCTCCTTGACTCCATTAAATCAAGAAATCTATAGATGAGTACAAAGAATTTCCTTAAAACTGATTTGGGAGAGGAGATACTTGGATTCTACACTTCAAAGATATGAGGAGAGGTAAAAGATGATGGAGATGGAAGATGATAGCCTCCACACACATTCAAGCTATCAATCCCTTGATTTGATGAGAAGATGGTGAAGAAAATAATAAGGAAGAAGAGTTTTGTAACAGGGGGGAGTGGAGAGATCAAATGGCTATAGTTGGACTCTTTTATACTTGAGAATATCTAAGGTTTATAAGAAACTCCATATTTCTTGAGGTATTTTCATTTTTAGTCAAATGAGGGTCCAGCGAATTCAAACGAAGTTGAATGCATTCAAGTCAAGTACGAAGGTTAGCGTGCTCAACTAGACAAATACAATGATATCAATATGATGCATATATGATGTAAAGCCATAACTCTAAAATTACAAAAAAGGGCTTTCATCTACCTAATTAAGGTTAATCTCAACCAAAACTCAACCCAACTAGCACTACAAGAAGAAGCACTTTTGGTGATTTTTTTTAGCGATGGGTTCAAATTTTCATTAGTAATAGTAATGTAACATTTTAACAATGAAAAAAATATAACGTCGGCCAGAAATATTAAAGGTCACTTCTCACTGACGTTTTTTACGAAACATCGATGAAACTGAGTCATTACCAATGTTTTTTATAAACCGTCGATAAAGCATAAGATTTTACTGACGTAATAAATAAAAGTCATTAGTAATTGTTAGGACATTTTAACTTATTTTTTAGAAAATTTTAAAATAAAGTAAATTATTTCCAAAGAATATTTTAACTTATTGCGTTAAACTAAAGTAAATTATTTCCAAAGAATATTTTAACTTATTGCATTGAAATATTTCATCAGAAAAGTGATTTACCAACGTTTTAAATTTTTTGTAGCTAAAATCTTTTATTTTTGCCAACATAAATAGGTAAAGAATCAGTAAAGGTCGGTAGTTTACAATTAGTTTTTATAAAAAAGTTAAAATGAAATAAATTATTAATGAGGAATTTTTTAATTGTAGTGACAAAAGTACCCGACAATATAAATAATTACCGATGTTTTAATTTAAATGTCGGTAAAAGTGTATTTTTGCTGATGGAAAATAGAAAGGCGTTGGTAATGGTACATTTTTTGTAACATTTTTTAGAAGAAATTAAAATAAAAGCATTTACATACAAATGTTTAACTTTTGGCAACAAAAATGAGTTATCGGTGAAGATCTATTAAAATTTGGTGCCAGAGGGAAATCCCTATTTCACTCACCAGCCCCCCAAATTCTAGAAACCCTCGCTGCATGTCTCCGCTCTCTCTCGGTCTCTTGCTCGCTCTGCTCTCTCTGTCCTCTCGCTCTCTCGCTCCTTTTGCTCTTTCCTTTTTGCTCGTTCTCTCGCTCTCTCTCTCACTCTCTCCTTCTCACTCTCTCCCTCTCTACTATTTCTGAACTTCTCTCATTCAGTCATCTCTCTCTATGATCAATATCTCTCTCCCTTGCCTTTGCCTCTACCGACCAAGAGGAAGGAAAAAGAAGGAAGAAAGAGAAAATTTAGCCTCTATGCTCTCTCCTTCTCTCCTCTCTAATAGTGGAGCTCTTTGCCATTGCTGCCTCTGCCTATCCAAGATTAGCGTCTTCAGGTTTTTTTTTGGAAAACCCCTTAGTGCACAGTTGTTCTTTGCTCTAGGATGATTATTGAAGCAGATATGGGTAATACTCTTTCACAGAAGTTCTTTCCAGTTTTGTGCTTGAAATTGTAAGCTACAAATGAAGTTTTAATTCTGTGTTCTTTTTAGTTTCACAGAATAAATTTTTTAATGGATTATTTTTTTGTTTTTTCATTTTTTATGGAATCCATGAATTGATGAGAATTGGGGAATTTTTTAACCGGAATGAGTTTAATGTGGATTTAGAATGTTTTCATGTTTAAGTTATTTAATCTTTTTTTTTTGGGTTTGTTAATCAATCTTCTGTGATCTAGAATTTTCTTTTTTTGATGTGGATCGAGAATGTTTTTTGGAACTAACCACACACACAATTGTGGTTAGCTTTTACCAAGCTGAATGTTGCCTGCCCTACCCAAAGTATGGTCTTACTCATGATTTAGAATTCTTGGTGAATTACAAGTAAATGGACATCCTTGAATCTCCTCTTGAATATGAATTGAATGTGGAGAATGTTTAAGGTCTTTTCTTTTTAACTAAGAAAAGGTTGGTATTTTGCCACTACTTCTTGCAATTTTGGGTTTTGGAGGTTTTTGAGTTTTTGTTTTTAGGTCTTTTTGCTGCTGAATTTCAAATTAGTACTGACTAAGATTTGAATTTGATGTGGTTTTAATTAATTACCAATGATTTCTAGTGAAAACATTTATCATTTGATTTTTTTCAATTTCTTTGAATGCTAATTAGCTTACTGGGATCATGTTAGGAAAAAAAGGGGTTACAGTTGGCAAGGTTATAGTGCTAGATTTTGTTAATGAAATGTTTTATTATGGGACTCTCAACGTTTCTTGAATATTTCATTTCCAGTGGAGCTTGAACTGCATAGGGTTGCTATTAAGTCGGTGACAATTACTTGAACTGATACCCATAGAAAAATATGTGAAACAATTACAGATCGACATTTGTTCCTTGAATTGGATTTTTTTATTTTGTTTCTAATTGGCCAATTGAAAGCTTTTTTTCTAATTTAGATTTTGATCAGGTTTGCATGTTGAGGAATCATAGTTATTTTGGTTTTCTTTTTTTTTTTTGGGTGGGCCATTTGAATCAAGAGTTTTTTCTTTTTCCTTTTTTTTTTCATGGTAGAGGAGTTGAATCAAGAGTTAGGAGAGAGGAGATGAAGACTTTCAAACTTAAACTGTGGGTTGTGATTGTGACTCCAAGTGCAGAGCTGCGATGTAATAATATCCTGGTAAGTACGGGGTCGAATCCACATGGAGCTATGTTTAAAATATTTTCAACTTGTCACCTGCCTAATTTAAACTCTAAAACTATCCTAATTTAAAATCTAACAAATACATTCATTCCTAAGAATTAAATAATTACAATAACAATTCCTAATTCTAAAAGTTCCTAAAAATAAAATTAAATTTACTGCAAAACAAAACACACGTTAGAACTTCCAATAAAACTAAATCTAAAATTAGAATCTTACTAAAAAATAAGACTAAACAAAGATAGAAACAAATAAGTTAGAAAGAAAACACAACTTTCCTAAGTTAGAAACTATGTTAGGTTAAAATCCTATACTTTCTAACTCTATACTTTCTAAAAAACAAAAGATTTCTAAATCCGATTCAAAAAAAAATTTTAGTTTAGATGAAACTCTAAATGAAAAAAAATCAAATTAATAATCTCCTAATGCCAAACAAATTTCTAAAACAACAATATTCAATAAAATTGCACAAACAACTACAATACAACCACAAAAAACTTTTTTTTTTATGAATAAATTTACTCAAACATGATAAACTAAAAAAAATACAAATCTGAAAACTCAATTTCCTAAAATAAACAAGATGCAAGAATAATGAAGAAAAAACGGTGGACTCAATGCATGATCATGTAGTCTATTAACATGGTGAAGTGGCATATGTGATGTATGATGCATGAACTAGAGGGGTTGCCAAAAAAAATTCAGAAATCAGTTTCTTCTTGTTGTTTCAGTTCAGTTTTAGATCTGAAACTTATCAATCAAACAAATAAAATCAGTTTTGATAATGGTTCCAACAATCCTCAAAACAGTCCACTTATATCCATGTACAAATTGTCCAAATTGAACTCAATTCCCATCACATTTTTTTTACTATTGAAATACAAATTTGGGCTGTTAACAAACACTTAGAATTCAGTTAAAAAGGACTTATTTCAGATCTGAAAACTTATTCAACTTAATGCAGAAATCAGTTTCTAAAAAAACATTTATACACTTCACAAATATGTCACACAGTTTGAATAATGACCAACTTTCACTACAGTTTCAAAACTGTTTTTGGACTGTTTTTATTAAATTTTCAGTTCTGAATTTAGATTTAAAATAGTTGGAAACATTAAGAAAAACATGTGCAAATCTGATTTAGAAGAAATCATCCAACATGTGACCCAATTGAGAATATTTTCTACACAAAAAAAATCTAGATTGTTTTTCAATTCAGAATTGTGGAATTGTTAAAACTGAAAATCTGATTTTTAAACTTGTCATGATCATCACCATTGAACATGATTGAAAAGTGAAATATGCATGAATCTAATGCAACCTACAGCAGTAAATAATTCAAAAGAAAAAAACTATGCAAGAACATAAAGTGCAGAAAATTGAAAAAAAGTGCAGGAAAAATAACAAGAAAAGTGCAGAAATTAAAATTATAGAAATTTAAGATTCAAAAGTGTAGTAAAATAAAATAAAATATTGCAGGAAGTCAAAGTGGTAAGCAATGAAAGTAAACGGTAGTAATAACAAGAAGTTAAAGGCGGTAAACAATGGAAGTCAAATGCGGTATATTCACTGAAAATTCTTCCTTAGTCTAGGCCTAATAATTTCTTAAGATATGCTCTCTATTTGGGTCATCAATCCAAACCAGATAAAACACAAATCAAGCAATCATACAACCATAAGAATAAGAAGAATAAGAAGATGAATATTATTGAACTAGTATGACAATCCTTTACATAAGATGAAAAAAAATTAAATCAAAAAATTATACATACTAGGATGGAAAAGAATTCCTCCTTCTAGTTGATCTTCAAGGTTGGTGGTGTGGCTTTAGGGCTAAGCCTCCTTGATGACTTGAGATGAAGAGACAATAAAAGGAGAGATGGAGTGTAGAAATCTAGAGGTGGGAGGTGGGTAATTTTTCCATGAAGAATATGGTAGAGGGGTGCCCTATTTATACTTTTTCAAGTCCTACTCCTTCTCAAACATTAAAATCTTAAAAATAATAAAAAACAAAAAAAATGGCTCCAAACAATGCATTGGACGTGCAATATCTTTGGGGATTTTTTTTCTTTTTATTTTTCTTTTCTTTCCTTGCTTTGTCTAGAAGTCCCTCTGGGATGCTTCTTTCCTTTCTTGTATGTGCCACCTTGCATTGAGATCTTTTAAGAGATGAAGTAGGGATAAGAATTCTCTCACTACAACAATTAACAGTTTTAGCTACGAATAATTTCATCGCCAAAAAATCATAAAACGTTGGCCCAACATTTTTCCGACGAAACATAAAACGTCGTTAAAAAAATGTCAGCGAAAATCATTACCGATGAAAAAAATTTCGTCACAGGAAAAATCTCCACCGACATTATAATCAACATTTTTCGACGAAACATACCGTCGGTGAAAATTATTACCAACGAACATATTACCGTCGTCGAAAACAAAAATTTCACCGCCGTTATATATAGCCATTTACCTACAATCTTATATGTCAGTAAAAACTATTTTCGACGAAAAAATTTTCGTCATTGAAAATTTATCACCGACGTTAAAATACTACATTTAGCGATGTAACTAACGTCAGTAAATATTATTACCGACGCAGTGAACATAGAAAAAAATTATTGCCGACAAAAAGGTTTCATCGTCGAAATTAATGTTTGCCGACGTTAAGATTGACATTTATCGACGTAATTAACATCGGAAAAAATCATTACCGATGAAAATGGTTTTGTCGTTGAAATTAATTCTTACCGATGTTAAAATTTTAATTATTTCCAAATTTAATTTACAGTTGCCGACGTTCTATAAACGTCGCAGAAAACAGGAAAATTTTAAAATCAAAATTTACCACCGTTAATAGGTCATCGGTAAAGTAAACCTGAATTTTTTGAATTTTTTGTTTTTTGTTTACCGACGTTTTATAATGTTGGTAAATTCAACTTTTATTCTAGTTTTTCTTTTCTCCATTTTTATCGACGACGCAGAAACGTCGGTAAGCTATATGTCAAAACTTATTTTATTTTTACCGACGATAGTAAATGTCGGTATTTATATATTTTTTAAAAAATAGAAATTAGAGTTGACTTTTGCCGACATTTTCAAACATCGGCAAAAGTGTTTTTTCGTCGGCAATAATTTTTTTAAAAATGCACTTACTGTTTTTTCATTATAATCTTCCAACAAACATGTTTATACCTGTATCAAATGTAAAGCTATTCATGCACCTGTATTTAATAAAAAGAAATCCATTCATACAAGAATTACTAAATAAACAAACAAATATCACCATTTCTCATCAAATCATTCATCTCATTTAGCAAATATTATAATAATACAGTCCCATATAAATATCCAATATACAAATACAGATTGACTAAATTGGAAAAAAAAAAGTCCTCCATGTCTGCAACCGAACCGAACTGAACTCGTCCATCAATCTGTAATGACAAAAATAACATTAGAACCTTTTCAATGAATTAAAAAATTACAAATGTAACATCACTGAATACAATAAAATGAGAGACAAATGATATTAGATAAAGGCATGAAAATGGATACCTTTTGACCTTATTTTTTATAGAAGAAAAAAATAAACTCTTTATTTCTGCACCACTAGCTTTGCTATGTATAAATATGTTCTGAAAGATGATTATGCAGATAGAGAGGAAAATTATTCAAATCTTTTTTTTTCTCCTTTCCTTTCTTTAGGCCATTATTCTAATGTTCATTTACCCAAAAAAAAAATGTATACAGTCAACCAACACCATTCAAAGATATAACTCAATTTATGTTAATTAACTTCCAGAAACTTCATTGAAATATATATGATTGAAAATACCCGTGTGATTGCCAATAGTGAAAAATAGAAAGAAATGAAGATGCATATACAAGGCTCATTATCATATTCCAAATCTATGTTAGTATCGTCTATATAGACATCTGAAGGGAAATAAACAATGTCATTGGTACCCAAGTGAACGGAGAATGATGTGAAGCAATCTGCACTAGACAAAATCAAAATTCCTGTCACCTCTCTAAGACCCTTAAAAGACTCCAAATAATCTCAAGGGCACACTTGTGTAAAACCATTTTTTGTGGAAGTGCAAAGTAGAAAATTGTTTGCTTTTCTGCAATCATCCTTTATGTAGAATGATTTCCTCACACACGTGCGCACGCACGCACACACACAAAACAGAGTTTTTTTTTTATACTGCCATGAAAAACCTAAATTTAAGTCAAATTAGATAACCTCAAATCATGTTGGGCTCACCATATAGTCCTCTATGGAACAATATAGTTGTGAGCTTCTTCCTTTAAACAATTTTAAACCCACCGTCCTCTATATGTCTCCATGGTTGTAAGCTTGTTCTCCTTTCCTCAGTCAATTCTAACAATTCTTACCCAAAAAAAAAAAAAAAAAACAATCACCATAACAGGACCCTCCACCATAAGGGGTCTGTCCATGAGCCTCCTCTTGATCTTTGTCCTCCATAATATAATTCTAACAGTCATCATTGTCAGCCCCTAATACATAATGCACACCATCTATAAAAGCAAACAAGAGGAAAGACAAACCATTTGTAGCAAAAAAACTATATTGATTCTCAATGATCTTAAAGACAGAAAACCATCTGTAGCCAATAACTATATTGATTCCCAATGATCTTAATCATGACATGCAAATAACACCATGTGGAATGATCATTTCCCATTAATAAAAGGGCATACCGTTTTTTCATTTTTCTAAATGGCAAAGGCATACCAATTTTAAGGAATGCCATATCACAAGTAGAAAACAGTGCTAACAATGAGAAAATATATATAGATATATATATATATAAACCTACTTCCATCAAAGACTAGTGCATGTTCAGAACAAGACCATCAGAACGACTATTGAAAGATCAGGCACAAGTGCACAAACCAAACTTGGTCCACATGAGGTGTAGAACTTCCCCTTTTATCTCTTTGCATTGTCCACTTTCCTTTTTTAGAAAGTTCTCTTTGTTGGCTCCTAACTTGAAGAGATCTTTGAAGATAACCCTCTTGATTTTTTTTCCTTTTCTTTTTCAACCAAAATCTAATAAAAAGTCCTCTTTTGGACGTGGATTAGCTTGCTTGCATATTTTTTTTCAATTAAATCTTTTCTTTCTCCAAAAAGAACTCTTATGTGGCTTTCCTTGTCCATCTTTGATGATATATTCTTTAAATTCTCTTCAAAATCTCTTGAAAATGTGCAACAAATAAATTGACCCCATCTTGGATTTTTTACAAGTGTACCCCACACATGTACATGTGTGTGTGGGACCATGAAGCCAACTTTTTGCAATTTTCTTCCAATTTCTTTTTCTCTTTAATTTTTATCTCCTTTCTTTTGAAAATCAATTCCTTGCCTCAATTCTTTACAAATGGGACCCCTATAACCAATTTCCTACAAGACAAACATGAATTTATGTGAAAAGACCATTTTACCCCTAAGACCACAAATGCATAACTGTGGGCCCATCTCTCATGAAATGATAATAAAAATGCACATCATTCGTCATGATTTTATATAAATAAACTAATGACGATGAAAATTCAATTTATTTCAAAAAAAAATTATTTTCACAAAACTTTCTAAAAATAGACTTTCCAAAAATAGCAGGTTTCATGAATTTATGCAAAAAGTGTGATTTCTAAGCAAATTATGCAAGAATGCACTACAATGAATTTAAAATGCTTGAAACCATGATATCACACTAAATAAAGCTCTTTTAAGTTAATAAGTCTTTAGAATGGATCAAAATGTGTATGAAAATATGCATTTTTAAAGACTCATCAAGTTACATGGGCTAACCCATAGAGTTGATGTAGGAACACTGCCCCTATGGGGAAGTCAGGGGGTTGAAGTCGTGTCATGGCCCAATTGCGGGAATTGGGGATTAGAATGGGCCCCACAGGATGTGCATACTTAATCCCGTAGTAATCTATGTATGTGAAAAATGCATAAATTACTACAAGAGAGATTCCATAGGAACGTGTAGAGAAGTTTCTCCCACACGTAATTTAATTTCAACAATAAGTGGAAACAAGTGAAATGCACTTGTAATGATCAAAAGCAACAATATAGAAGAATCATCTATATCATAAATAAGTATGAAGTCTGTACTTAACCATCCACATCTGTTTAGCAACAATTACTTAAGCATATACAAAATCTAGAATTATATTTGTGTTTAACAAATTGCTAGGTGCAAGAACAACCATAATCCAAGCATGTCTAAGCTAAACAACCCAACAAGAAACCCATTGTTGCTCTTCGTAGGATGACTAATAGAAGACGTCGCCTTCATTACACTCATCTACTCCCAAGGTTCCGTTGAGGTTCCTACCGATATGAATGCATTTAAATTGAGAAGGTATCAAAGAGATTTACTAGCCAAATCCTATGCTAGATAATCCATGTTCCTGAGGGCATTCAACACGATGTATTCATAAAATGTTCGATGTCATTGACACCTCTTCTTATGCCAACACCTATGACGTGACATCGGGAATTCGTTCGTAAAATCAAAGGGGATGAGTGACAACTCTATACTCGTCCTCCTTATCATTTAATCACCACTAGGTTAATTTAATTGGAGAAAAAGTGCCATATCAAGGCCCCACAAAGTCATTTGAAATCTCTAATATCCTAAGTACATAGTGTTCTTATGGCTTAGCCGTACATATGTTACGGCTTAGCCGAGTGGCTTAGTTTTTTTCCTCAAGTTCATACATGGTTACGGCTTAACCATGTATTAGCCTACAGTTAAGCCATGGATTGTACTAGGGCTAAGCCGTAGCCCAGCCATAGTACAATCCATAGCTTAGCCGTAGGTCAACCTTAGAAGGAAGATGGGATTTAGGCTCTCGGGAAAGCTCATCGTAAACTAACATATGGCTTGGTCAGGGGTGGGTTAGAGCTTAGCCATAGTTCATTTCATGCCTTGGCTGAGGGTTAGCCATAGTTCAATTGTGGGTTTTAAGCTCTCTAGATTTTGAGCCGTAGAATACTTACGGCTTAGCCGTGGGCTTCATCGTAAACTTCAGAATTCCTAAATACAAGTTCTGAAGTATGAGTTCACATGCAAAACTCTATAATTGGGTTCTAATGAGGTTTCTTTTACTCCAAATTATCATTTTGGATCTTACAAGCCCACATATCATTAACATTACATGATTATACTCATTATCACCTAATCCAGTATATATGTGTACGTAATCAAGGGTAGATGAGCTATAAACATGCATTTAGAGTAATCACATCAAGAATCAACAAGGTTAGACATGCATGTAGTAATATATACTCTTATACTTGCCTTATATCAGTGCTTTACCTAAAACTAGCCTCTCCTTTGGTTTGATGGTGGAGGAAGCCTCAATAAAAACAATCCTATTACATACAAGGACATGCAAATGGTGAATAAAGTGTATGATGCATGCATATTGCTCATTTGAGTTTTTTTTACTCTTATGGAGTTAATTAATGAAATGAAAGCTGCCTCTTACCTCAGAGAGCTATAGACTATGAGCAAAAGCTAAATTTGGTACCCTTAATGAAGGAGATGCACAAAAGGATGAAAAAAGGGGTGGATAGAACCTAGTAGGAGCACACGCAAGGCTCCAAGGTCTTGTTTCCATCTCCAAATTGATGTGGAGATGAGAAAAGAATGAAAGAGATGGAGCTCCAACAAGAGAAGAGGAAAATAAGTGAAAAAACGATGGTTACCCCCTTTTAACTCAGTTTTTTCCTGAACTTTTGCATGCAAGTCCAATTGTTTTAGAAAATTATAGTTTAAGGCAATTGGGCTTCAATTGGGCCAAGATGGATACAAATTGAACTGGGCCAAACATGAAAGTTGACTTATAAGATGAAATGCATATGATACAATTAATGTTGTGCCAAAATGATGCAGCAGTGTGACTCTAAATTACATGAAGGTCCTCAACTACCTAATTAAAGTTCGAACCTAACTACCTACCCAACTAAGACCCACTAAAAATTAAGAACAAGAGGAATTAAGACTAAAATACACATGTTAATAGGAAATCAAGCTTAATTAATATAAATTATAATTAAGTCGAGTCGGGACCTTACAAGTGCTAAACCTAGAAAAACTAAATGTTGGCACATGGGTAATGTCATGGCTCATAAATCAGATTTGAGTTATAGATGCCACGTCATATGGGTGGACTAATTATTGTTATGTTATAATGGATATAAATTGATTTTTCATGCGTTTGAATCACCAGAGTTACACCACATTTGATACTAATATTGTTTTGTTCTTCAACATGATGGTAATATGAATTATAGTTAACATTTTAACAAAAAAACTAAAATATCCCTTAGGTTGCGCAATCATCAATAGATCCTTAAAATACAAAACCATCATTGAAAACTAAGATATGAACTTCAACAAGCCATCTTGTATGCCACAAGATAACTAACTTTCATTTAAGAATTTTATCATCTTTCATATTGTAGTCTATACTCTTGCCAAGAAAACTACTAGAGTTGTTGAATCAATAAACACTACAAAATAATTGAGACTCTTGGCAAGATGGTGTTTAAGAGGGCAAGAATAACATTTTATCACATAGCTGGTGTTACTTGAGTTTTTCGAATCAATAAAAAAAGGTGATTTCCACTCTAATGATCTGTTATTTGTAGTTCTGGAGATTTTAATGGTGAGTGAATTCAATTGCATGTGATTAGGTCAAATATGGATAGGAGTTGAATATTATGTTATCAGAACCAATTTAGTGTAGAGTACATGGCTGAGGTGAACTCATTTAGTGATTTTGAAAAGGCTAGTTTGGCCGGGCAGCAATGATTAAGTGCCCGTGTAGCGATTGCTGTAACCGTTGGAAGTATGACTGTGGAACCATGAGAAATCATTTGTATATTAAAGGAATGATAGTCAAATACCAACCGTAGATACATCATGAGGAACCTATAGTTCAACCCAATGATTTGAATGAGAGTGAAGATGAAACAAAAGAGAATCAGAATGAATACGATGAGTTAATAGAGGACCATTGTAGAGGAACTTACATGGAGGAAGATACTCAAGAGAGGGGTGATGTGTAGGATTTTAAAAATTTATTGAACACTTCTCAGTGTGGCCTATACCCACAATGCAAAAGCTCAGATACTCTGTTAGCATTTGTCATCAAGATATTTCATATGACGGTAGAAAGTGGGTGTAGCAATAGGTCGTTTGACAAGGTTCTACAAATTTTAAAGAACTTCTTACCTAAAGGTCATGTGGTGTCAGCCTCTGTTTACAAGGCAAAAAAATTATTACATGACTTGGGCATGAGATACAAGAACATCGATTCCTATAAACACGATTGTGTATTGTATTGGATGAAGAATACTTGATTAGATAAATATCCAAAATGTGAAGAGCCTAGGTACAAGATCAATGATGGTAAGTGCAAGAAGATCCCTCATAAGGTGTTCCGTTACTTCCCATTGATACTGAGGTTGCGTAGATTGTAATGTCAAAGAAAACAGCCACAGAGATGGAATGGTACGGTGATAAGTGCATTGATTATAGGATAACGAGGCATCTAGCTGACTCTGTAAAATGGAAAGAATTTGATAAGAAATATCTAGAGTTTGCCCGAGAGACACGTAATGTGAGACTAGGGTTAGCCACCGATGGATTCAACCCTTTCGGTAACAGGAGCACCTCTTATAGCATGTGGCCTATCATACTTATGCCCTACAATTTGCCACCATGGATGTGCATGAAGGAGCCATTTTTCATGATGCCATTACTTATTCTAAGACCAAACTCACCGGGAAACAAGATCAATGTATATCTGAGGCCCTTGGTAGATGAGTTGAAGGAGTTATAGGATGATGGTGTATCGACTTATGATGCCTCTACTAAATAGACCTTTCAGATGCATGTGGTTGTGATGTAGACCATAAATTACTTGTTGTGTATGGCAACTTGTCTGGGTGGAGCACAAAATGTTATAACGCTTGCCCCTCATATAACAACAACTCATTAGGGGTGAAGTTAAAAGATAAGATTAGGTACATTGGCAATAAAAAATGCTTAGAACCGAACCACCAATGGTGTAGAAGCAAGGCCTTCAACGGGTAGCTTGAGTGTGAAAAAGAATTCTTTGTATTTATCGGTGCAAAAGATACTAGACCAGATAGAAGAAAAGACCGCATGACTCTGAAAAACTGAATTGGACAAAGAAAAGCATCCTATTTGAATGGGCCTACTAGAAGTGCAAAAAACTCCGACATAACCTTGATCCTATGCACATTGAGAAGAACATCCGTGTAGCTTTGGTTGGAACAATTTTGAGCATAAAGGGCAAAAACAAGGACAA
This sequence comes from Sextonia rubra, assembly GCA_037013555.1. NCBI lineage: Eukaryota > Viridiplantae > Streptophyta > Magnoliopsida > Laurales > Lauraceae > Sextonia > Sextonia rubra. The sequence continues at coordinate 53,404,104 of JASUAD010000009.1, read as the reverse complement.
CGAGAAAGTGCGTAAGGATTTAAAGAATATGAGCATCAGACCAGAGTTACAGCTAGCGGAGAGGGGCGATGGATCTAGCTTAAAGCCCCATGCCTCCTACACTTTGGAACTAAAACATAGAGATGGATTTTATAAGTTCTTGAAGTCGATCAAACACCCAAATTGCTATGTGGCAAGCCTCTCGAGGTGTGTAACCTCGAAAAATGGTAAATTATCTAATTTAAAGAGCCATGATTGCCACATTCTTATCCAATGCATCCTTTCAATTGGCATGTGTGGTTTTCTGAATAAGGACATCTGTGCAGCATTGTTTGAGTTAGGCAGCTTTTTGCAAGACCTCTCTTCAAAAACACAAAGATGCGATGATTTGAAAAGATTAGAGGATAGATAGTTTTAATGTTATGCAAGTGGGAGAGGATTTTTCCTCCTGCTTTCTTTGATGTGATGGTTCATCTATTGGTTCACTTGCCATGCAAGGCCATGCTTGGTGGACTGGTATAATATTGATGGATGTACCCAATAGAAAGGTAATAATTATTGACCATTGATTAATTATTTATGTATTAGTGCAATTACCTTGCATTGATAATTGTAGTTGTTATCAATGATTGTTTAAAGGTTTCTGAAGACCCGAAAAGGGTACGTTGAAAGCCAAGATTAGCCAGAAGGTTTGATCGCTAAGGCTTACATTGTCAAAAAGTATTTTACTTTTTGTTCAATGTATTTAAGGCAGACTGATTACGAAGCACGCTATGATAATGGTGGCGAACGCAGCTTGGGGATGTTGGTCTTTACACAAACTGTCCATCCCATCAGACTGATGGCAAAGGCACATGATTCTTCTCAGAGAGAGCGTGACATAGTTCATTAGTTTGTGCTGAATAATAGTCCTAAGGTAGAGACATATCTATAATATGTGCTTCAATCTAACCATATTTACGCTAAGGCTTGTTAACTCTTTGATTTATTTTCTACTTTACTTATTCATTAAAAGCCGCCATGAGTAGGGAAAACAAGAATTTAGTACAAAATCAAAGTGGTCAAGTGATCAGGCTAATACAGTGAAAAGAATTTGCAAAATAGTTCAAACAACATGTAAGACATAAAATATTATCATTTTAATTGCTAGACATTATTGGATTACACTCTAAATGATATCAGTGTAATACATTTGTCTTAATCTAACTCCGTTAGTTTTTGCTACTGGTCCTAAGCTCGGGCAAAGGAGGAGGGCTACGTTAGGTAGGTTGACAGCCAGCGTAAAATTTTGTCACAACCCAACCATGAATTCTAAGAAAATGATATTTCATGATAAGGCTAGGGCATTCCCAGCTTTAAGCGACACATTGCAATGTCGCCCGGCTGTAGTGAAAAGTGTGCAAGGGCTACCGCATGACCTTGGGCTAGTGCAGTTAAAGAAGTTAGTCTATGAGAAGAAGATGAGGAATAGAAAAATTAGACTAGCTACTTGGAATATAGGAACCTTGACAGGCAAAAGCATGGAGTTGGTTGAGGTAATGAAAAGAAGAAGAATTAGTCTGACTTGTATATAGGAGACAAGGTAGAAAGGGAATAAAGGTAAGGAGCTCATTAATGGGTATGAGCTTTTCTATGCAGGAAAGAGTAATACAAGAAATATAGTGGGTATAGTTATAGATAAGGATTTAAAAGAGAAAATTATGGGGGTAAAGAGGTTTGGTGATAGAATTATAACAATTAAACTTATGCTAAAAGAAGACATAATTCATATCATTAGTGCATATACTCCCCAAGTAGGATTAGAGAAAAGTGTGAAAAGACAATTTTGGGAGAAGATGGATGATTTAATGCGAGAAATCCTAAATAGTGATAAGATATTCCTTGGAAGGGATTTAAACGAACATATAGGAAACACTATATTGGACTTCGCAGTGGCATTCGATCTTATAGTAGTAAATACTTACTTTAAAAAGAGAGATGAGCATTTAATTACCTATAAAAGTGGGAGTAATAGGAGTCAGATAGACTTTTCACTAGCTAGAAAATAGGAACGATTGGCTTGTAAAGAAAGTAAGGTTATCTCAGGAGAAAGTTTGACTACGCAACATAGGCTTGAGGTTTTAGATATTTGCATCAGAAGTAGAAAGAGAGCGGTAGTAAACAAAATGGACCCGAAAACAAGGTGGAGAGATTTGAAAAGGGAGAGGCAAATATATTTAAGGATAAAATGATGGAAAAGGGAGAATGGAATTTTGAAGGAGAAACTACAGTAATGTGGAATCAAATGGCTAATTGCATTAGGAATGTTGCAAAGGAGGTACTTGGAGAATCAAAAAGAAAGAAACATATTAATAAAGAAATATGGTGGTGGAGTGTAGAGGCTCGAAAGTTATTCGACAAAAAAGACATTGCTACAAAGTTTGGGAGGAGACTAAGAGTATGGAAAATTTTGAGTTGTATAAGAAAGCAAAAAAAGAAGCTAAGAAAGTAGTAAGTAGTACAAAGTTCAAAGCATACGATAACCACCATAATAGGTTAGAAATAAGAGAAGGAGAAAAGGATATTTTTAAGCTTGCAAAAATAAGAGAAAAGAAAAGTGGGGACTTAGATCATGTCAAATATATCATGGACAATGAGAAAAATATTCTGATGAAGGACAACGATATTAAAGAAAGGTGGAAGGAATATTTTAGTAAACTTCTAAATGAAGAACATTTAGACGATATAAGAGTTAAGGAGGATACTTCATCACTAGAGCACACTTTTCTCCGTAAAATTAGAGGGGTGGAAATAAAAGAAGCATTGAAGTGAATGAAGACAGGAAAAGCAACAGGTCCAAATGGTATTCCGATAGAGGTATGGAAATGCTTAGTAGAGGTTGGGGTGAGTTGGTTGTATAGACCATTCAATAAGATACTTGTGACAAAGAAAATGCCGGATGAATGGAGAAGAAGCATTGTAGTACCTATATATATGAATAAAGGAGGTATACAAAATTGTACCAACTATCGAGGGATTAAACTTATGAGTCATACTATGAAGTTATAGGAGAGAATAATAAAGTAAAGACTGAGAAAGAAGACCAAGATCTCTAAAAATCAATTTGGTTTTATGCCAGGGAGGTTAACTATGGAAGCTATCTTTTCACTTAGGCAATTAATGGAAAAATATCAAGCAAAGAGGAAAAATCTACATATGGTCTTTATTGATTTGGTGGGTTTTAAAGAAAAGGAATGTTCTCAGAGGTTAAATTGAAACTTTTAAAGACATGTATGAAGGAGCAGTAACAAATGTGAGAACCACATGTGGAGAAACAGGTAGATTTCCTATGGCTATAGGTTTACATCAAGGATCAACCTTAAGCCCTTATCTCTTTACATTAATTATAGATGAGTTAACTATGCATATTCAAGAAGTACCATGTTTTGACCCATAAAATTTGTAAATAATGCAGTGAAGACATTACAAGCTTTGGATTATAAAGTTCCAAAGTTTTCAAAGCATTTGGACCTCATCTCACTTCAAGTCAGGCTTCGGAGGCTGTTTGCTAGTTTCTTGGGAATCACTGTGAGACTTGGCACTTCCACATGTCGAAGCAATCTCCTATTCAACAAAATGCTTTCGAGTACATTTGAAGACTATCTTTCAAGGATTCAGAGCATTTGGACATCATTTGGATCCAAACTCGGTCTAGATAGTTATATACTGTGCTCTGTGGGTCTCAATACAAAGCGACACCTCGCGAAGATCAAACCAGCTGAAACTCTCAAAGGAAGCTCAAATTATGCCCAAGAGAGACCCTACAAAGTTTCAAAATAAACAGACATCATTTGACACAAAAGCTACAAGGATGTCAACTTGAGATCAATCCCCTCCAAGCCATGGGGTCACTGACCAAAGTCCTGCTTCCTGATGTCCAAAATTGATGAAATTTGGGCACGAAGCTTTGGTTATGCTCAGAAGGTGATCTGCAAAATTTTCAAGTTAAAAGGACTCCGTTTGTTCTGAATTCCACTGCATGTCAGTTTAGAGGACAATGACACCGAGTTATGAAGGTCACTAGCTAAAATCTTATTTTCAGGAAGCTAAAGCTGATGAAATTTGGAAAAAATAATCAAAGAATGCTCAAAGTTACTCTTCCAAAATTTAAAGTCAATTGGATGTTGTTCGGGTATAAAACAAGTTGACTACCTATAGTGTGGGGTGAATACTAACTTTACACATGCAATGAATAGGCCAATATTTGAAATCCTAATTCCACAAAATTTGGTTGAATAGTTCAAGATATCCATGTTGTCAGTTCCTCCAAGTTCCAAAACAAACCGAAGTCATTTGGGCCTCAAACAGTTGAGACAAGGGCCCACTTTCATAAAAAGTCAACTGGAGAGTTGACTAACTTTCAAAATTCAAAAAAAGTTGAAAATTCTACAACATGCTCAAAATAGTGTCAAGAACCAACCCTGCAAGTTTCGTGGTGACCGGACATCGTTTGGGCCCTAAACTGGCGAAAACGGGTCACATATACAAAAGTCCAAAAATGGGCCTTGGGAGTGACTGCGGCCTGTTCATCAAGGGGTTTGACCAACTTCAGGTGATCAAAACGAGCTAAAGCTTCTATGACACACTTAGAATAGTGTCAAGAGCCATCCGTCCAAGTTTCGTGAAGATTGGACTTCGTTCAGACCCGAAATAGGGGAGAACGGATTACAAATGCAAAAGTCCAAAAATGGGCCTTTGGAGTGACCCCAGCCTGTTCATCAAGGGTGTTGACCAACTTTCGATGGTAAAAATGAGCTGAAACTTTTATGACATGGTAAAATTAGTGTCAAGAAGCATCCCTCCAAGTTTCGTGGCGATTGGACTTCGTTTGGGCCCCAAACAGGTGAAAACGGGTTACAAATGCAAAAACCCAAAATTGGGCCTTGCCACGCTCATGGACCCTTAAAGGGCACTTCCTGCGGTTTTGGATGGTTCTTCTCCACTTCCTTTGGAAGAGTAACCTCCCACAACCTCCCTTAACTCCTTGGAACTGCGAGAAACTACTGGGGGAGTCTATAGAAGGCTAAGATTTGAAAAGAAAAAGGGGGAGAACAGAGGAAGAAGACAGAAAATTTCAAGAACAGAAGCACTCAAAGCATCTAAAGGAAGAGATACAGCAGCATTCCACGACCTTCCCTTCTTTTTTTTTAGTTACTAAGGTGAGCAAGAAGGTTTAGAGGAGGACGAGAAGGGAGGAGTGACTAAATAACAAACTATGTTCATATAGTAGCAACTATTCGAAGGATGACGTTGTCATCTTTGTTTTTCTCATTCGGGAGGATTTCTTGGCCATCACAGAGGTTGTGAATGAGCCCTTTTGGGCCTCATTTTGTTTCTTGAAAACCATAGGTTCAGAATGACACAACTTTGGCTTCATGCGATACCCTCTTCGGACTTGAACAAAAGACAGTCTGTAAACATGAATGATAAATTACAAAGTTTTCAATCGATTCCATAGTTGAATTTGATCTTCTCAATGGTTATTCAACACCCTAAGTTGTCATAAAAGGGAGTTTCAACACTTAAAAAAAGTTTGGAAGAAGAATCAGCACGAACAGCACGAAAATAGAGGCAAAACAGTGACTTCGAGGTCACACTCTGTTAGTGACCATGACTCAAGGTCACTGATAGGTGCCAGTGACCGTGAGCCACGGTCACTAGCTTAGGGCAGTGACCATGGGTCACGATCACCCCAGTCTTTTGTCCTCTTTTTGCATTAATTCCTGCTTGATGTACATTTTCTTGTATTTTCCAAATGAAGATCACATCTAAGACTTGAGGGAGGGGTTGTAAACTTTGAAAACTCATGTAAACAACCTGCATCCCCACGGTCAGGGCATTAGAACCCATGTAAACAAAGGGAAATTAATGATGAACTATAATTAATTCACATTCTTCTTAACGCTTGAAGTGCGTGAATATTGGACATCGAATCCATTACACATGTTCCATGTCATTTTAAGCATGACCAAAAGATTGGCGCCGTTTGTGGAAATTTACTTGCCCTAATTTGTGATCAAATTTGGCTAAAAATGCATGAACAATACTAAAAAGTTCTAAAAAATGCTAAAAAGTGCTGCTGTTATATTGAAAAGTGCTGTTGTTATGCTGAAAAGTGCTGTTGTTGTGCTGAAAAGTGCTGCTGAAAGCCTCTGATCGTGGGAAAGCATATAAAAAGTGTTGTGACCGTGAGAGTCATTGGAAAATGGGCAATGACCTTGGGTCACTGTCACTGACCTGTTTTATGGCTAAAAATGACTTGTTTGACCTTTGAAGACACCCATGCAAGACCTTGATGTCTACGATGGGTTTGGAAACATTATTGAAGGAATTTTGCACCTTGAAGTGCATCCTTTTATCATGAAAATGAAGGCATTAGGCACCTCGAAGTGTATACTTTTGCCATTTAATTGGAAGATTTAGTGAAGGGAACTTGCACCTTGATGTGCACAGACCAAATCACACCCTTTCATGTTTTAGAAAAGTGGTGATTCAGTCCAAGGGGCTTTAACCCAAATAAATGTTTTATTAAATCAGTGAATAAGACCAACAACATTGCAGTTATGCACTGTCCGGCATCATGCACTAATGGATCTTGTTTGATCATTGTGGTAGTGGTGCAAGCTCGATCCTGTAGGCCCGATCCCTTTGATTAGATCCAACCCTCTCTTGCTTATAAGACTGACACAGATGGCCCTGACATGCTGCCAAAATTGTAGTAGCTAGGTCTAGTCAGCTTAGCATGCTTTTAAGCGTGACTATATGGTCCCGAAATGTTGCCAAAATACTGACAGCTAGGACAATCAGTATAGCACAATGAGATGGGATTTATGCTTATATCTAATCATTCTGGTTCAAAACCATGTTGGTTTAGATGGCATCTATAAACCATTCCGGCTAGCCCTAGAGACAGCCATGTTGGTTATACCACTAATATAGTCCATTGGGCTTATTTTTTTGCAAAGATATCATGGGTTCCCTAATCATCACTTTTGATGAGTCAAAGGGGAGGCATTTTGAAATCTCCATGACCCAAAACAAACTAGCTGCAAGAGCACCGAAAAAGGATCAAATGGACTCTACTGCCTCTACGTTGAGAGTCTCAGTCTTCCAAAGACTCTCTACTCCAACGAGCTCCACGACTTCAGCTGATCTAAATGGGTCATTAGTGACCCTTAAATCCATCAGGAAGACAAAGACTTCCAAATCCTGGGTTTTCAAATACGCCCAGAATCCGTTTGGAGTTTTCAACAAGGTTTAGGAGAAACTAAATCATAAGCTGAAGTCGGAAGGAAGTAAGCTTCATATCACCAAGCCTCATCTAGGAGCAAGGTAGGTTCGGTTCACGGATCATAAGTTGATGACACTTGGCAAGTCACATTCAATGACTGCTCAATGCTTAAAGTCATCACCTACTCGGCCCAAACAACGAGTCGTTACCAAGCAAACACCAGAGGACCTCCGGCAGTTCCTGACTAGTAAGAAGGCCCAGAAGGGTGCATCCATCCCAGGATACAGCATGTGGTCACCTCAACCACACACTCCAAAATCCAATAAGGCTGAGAACAAACCCTTGGCCACACTTGAAGAGAATACCTTTTACCCTCTAACTCAAAAAGAGGGACGGAGGTTTGGCGGGAGGCGTCTACTCTCCATCATTATGGCACCATCCCTGCCATCTTCACCCCAGGGCTTATCACATGGCGCTAAAGACAAAAGGCAAGCTGAGCGATTGGTCATTAATAATTCGACTGATCTTGCTTGTTTCAAGGATTCGCTCCAGCATAAGAAGGAGCAAAAGAAAAAGAACAAGAGGGGTGCTATTGACATCCTTTTACTTTCCACTGCCGACTCCATGGATTAGGAATGAGTTGCCAGCACTTCTAGGCCACTGGTTGCCACGTTTAAAGATCAAGCCCTGGTAGTTCGAATGGATAACCAAATCAAGAAGAAAGCTTTAGCCCATTGTAAGGACCAAACTCAAAAGCTATCACAATGCAAGATCACTCGGAAATGGGTGATTAAAGAATATGAATCGGACTGGACCTCATCTTACATGGTCGGGCCAGGTTCAATTCGAAGAGTTACTCGGAGTATGACTCGGACTTAATCACAGGGGTCTGATTCAGACTCCCATTCAAGCAATACTTCTGAAGGTCATGTCGAAATTGATTCTGATGATGATCCTATCACTATCTTGAATATAAAAGATAGTCAATCCACTCCTCAGGCATTAGCATCATCCTATCCCTGTCAGTACACTATGTTTATGGTTGAAGGGAGTGGAACTAGCAAAGATGGAAATGACGATGCTAGTGGAAGTAAAGATGCTGACGAAGAAGATGCTAGTAAAAATGAAAATGACAATATCAGTGATATTGTCAAACAACAAGGAGCTATGATCGACCATTTGACCGCCCAATTGAAAATCTTAACAGATAAGCTAGATGGTCCGGTTGGAGCTCAAATAAATCCTCTGTTTGCCAACAGAAGAGAACAAGCAATGATCATGGAGAATGCCATTAAAATTGACCTTCTCACAGCTCAATTTAAGTCCCTAACAGATAAGGTAATAGCTGCAGGTTTTACTGGTGGTGATCATTCATCAATCCTTGGTCTTCATGCAGATCCTGAAAAAGATATAACCTTTAAAGAAGTTGAAGAGATACTGACAAAATCAAAAGTGGAGACCAAAATGAAAAAGAAAAGTATTACACCCAAGTATCCTCAAGAATTTGATCTGGTTCCATTTCCACTGAATTATAAACTTCCGACTTTCCAACCATACCTTGGGAAAGGGTTAGCATATCAACATATTGTACATTTCAAATCACTCCTGGGAAACCTGCCAGAGTTAGATGCACTAAAATTAATACTATTCGTCAGCACTTTAAAAGGAGTTACCTTCGATTAGTATAAGCAATTACCAAAACTTTCCTTCATGACATGGCCAATCACAGAAGAGAAGTTCGTATTCCATTTCTAGGAAGAGGATCAAATAGTCACCTTTGCTATGCTCAGCAATACAAAGCAAGGGGACAATGAAACTGCACAGGCCTTTATCAATAGATGGAAAGCATTATCCTACAAATGCCTGGAACAACCATCTCAAAGGACAACGATCAAAATGTGCAAAACCAATTTGCGACCGGAAATCAAGGTGATCATACTTAGTCATAAAACTAAGTCTCTGGCCCAATTGGTTGAAGTTGCCACTGATGCAGAACAGATCCTCAAAGAGATCAATCAAAGTGAAAGCTATATCGAAGATGCCTTCTCTGAGAACTCTTAAATAACTCAAGAGATTACAGGACAGACTTGCCTACATTTGCCAGTTCATCTCAAATTTATCTGAGAGGTGTAGAGCATAATCTAGACTCATGAAGAAAGGAATTGAATTTGTGTGAGATAAAGCTTGTGAAGATGCTTTTCAAGGTATCAAATAGTGTCTGGCAAGCCCATTAATCTTTTCAGCACCAATTCCAGGCAAACTCTTCATCCTCTACATTCGAGCTCTTAATCGCTCTCTGGGGGCGTTGCTAGCTCAAAAAGACAAAGAGGAAACTGCATCACTATATGGGGACATTGCCAGCTCAAAAGAACAAAGAGGAAATTATGTCACTATATTCTTTCCAATGTAATGTACTTTGTATCCAACACCATCTTATTGAAGACACTTGTGACAAAGGCTAGTGCACTGAGTGATCATCTAGCCAAATGATCTATTATTCTCTCTCAATATGACATTAGATATACTGCTGTAAAGGCAGTGAAAGGACAAGCTCTTGCTGACTTCCTGGTAGAACATCCACTTTCGGAGAATTCTGAATTCAGAGACAATCTCCCTGATGAACTAGTCTACTTCATTGAACAAATATGGAAACCCACTATTGATCTAGACTTACATTGGATCATACACTTTGATAAAGCTTTCAGGACAAATAAATTTGGAGATCTAGTTTCCAGGGTTGGGATCATTTTCTACGGCCTAGAAAGATTCCACGTCCCTCACTCCTCCTCATTAATCAAGTCATGTTCAAATAATGTGGTGGAATATGCAACATTGATGATGGGTCTCGAGCTAACCTTGGAATCCGGTATCACTATATGGAGATTCGCAACTTGTAATCAAACAAATGAATCTCGAATATAAAATGAAGAAACTAGACATGCTTCCTTTCTTCAACAAAGTTTGTGAAATCAAGAAGAGATTTGTGCTAATCGAGTTTCACCATAGCAAAATGTCAAAACAGATTTTGTGACAAATGCGGAATCCAATGCTGTCCCTCCACGGCATATAACACTGCGGCTAATGGACTTGCTGAAGCTTTCAATAGGACCATTTGCAAAATTTTGAAGAAAATGGTCTCCGACAACAAAAAAGGTTGGAGTACCAAGCTTCCTGAGGCATTATGGGCTTACAAAACTACAGTTCGCGGCCTAACTAAGTCAACACCATATTCCTTGGTTTATGGCTGTGAAGTTGTAATACCCCTGGAAATACAACTTCCTTCTCTTCGGGTAACTATGATAAACAAATATACTGAAGAGAAAAATGCTAAACTTCGACTCCAAGAGCTAGAGAGCCTTGATGAGAAAAGGCTTGCTACTCAACAAAGCATCAAATTGTATTAAGCTCGTATGGCCGGATCCTTTAACAAAAAGGTCAAATACAGAACCTATAAGAAAGGAGACTTAGTCCTTGCAGCTAAGAGGCCCATGTTCTCTATACGCTTGCCAAAAGGTAAATTTGAACTTAAATGGGAAGGGCCATTTGTCATTGATAAAGTTTACTGCAACGGCGCCTATGCACTTCTCACGCTTGAAGGGGATAGATGCATGATGCCTATCAATGAAAAACTTCTCAAGAAATACTATTTTTGAATGTCATTAGTATACCCAAACCATGTACAATGTACCCAAACCATGTACAATGTACATTCTCACTTCTAAACAAAATCAAAATCTTTTGGTTTTAAGCCTCACAACCTCTGACTCATAACCAAAATCCTTCAGATTTGTATGAAATGACTGCGAGGATCAAGTTTTTTAGCCCCTCTAGTCAAACTTTCGTTACTTGGATAATAGCCTTACAAGACCCCTTGTAGCATCCTGCTATATAGATTAAGTCTTTTTGCAGACCATGTATAGGAAAACTCAGCTGTGTGGAATAAGTCCTTTTGTAGACCCCATATAACTAATCCTTAGTTGTATAGAACAAGTCTTTTTGTAGACCCTATATGACTACCTTCGGTTATATAGAACAAGTCTTTTTGCAAACCCTATATAACCAAAATCTAAACAAAAATCAAAACCAAATCTTTGTCCTAAGGAATAAGTAAAGGATCCCGAGGAAAGCTCACACATGGGCACTGGATAACATCCACTTTGTTTGACCCCTTTCGACACTAAAAGGATCAAATCATGGACCCTGGAGAAAGCCTCACACATGGGCACCGGATAACGTCCACCTATATGACTCCCTTATTTTTGATTTATGGATCCAAAAAATCGCAAATCACACCCTCATACAAGTCTGAGAAAACCAAACCAAACAAACTATCCATACAAACCACATCAAACATCCACACAAAATCAAACCAAACACCTATACCAATGACAAAATGGAGGAAAAGAAAAGTTTTTCCGTTGATATTCATTTGAATTTTATGTACAAAGAATGAAGTCAATGTATACATGGCCACCCAGGCTGATCAAGATAAAAGAGTCATACAAGAAGCTGCGACGATAAAATCTAGTCCAAGAACTTCTCAAGTCGCCTCCCTCAGGACGTGCCCTTTATAGCTTGGATAAGCTGGGACAACAGCATCAACGTCAATTTCATTCAGTTTGATACTCATTTCACTTTCAAGGAATTGAATGAAGTCATTCAAAGTTGTTTGCTTCACCTTTACTTTAGTGAGAATGCACTCTTCGTAGGTCTGGTTTTTTGAACTAGACTTTTCTAAGCCATCTACGTGCCTCGAAGTTTCATAACACCATTTTTCAAAGATGAAAGCTGTTGCTACAATGTGATGATCTATGGTTGCAATGTTCCTCATAGCCAAAGTTCGGGTTCTATCTCAAGACACAACATGGTGAACCCACTTTGGGCATTTTGCCCCAAACAAAAGTGTGTGTTTTCTTGAAAGCCAACCTAATCCAAATTTTAAGTTCATCTTGGGACAAACCCAATCTTGAGTCAAATTTGTCATTTCAAATTGCTTTGGATCAAATGCTACAAAAGCCAAAAAGCCAATCTCTTTCAAAATTGCATCTCATTTTGAATCATGTTAAGCGAAGTCAAAACCTAAAACTTTGATTTTTGAAAATGAACTAAAAATTCATGAAAATCCAAACCCAAATCCATTTTAAACTAAAACCTTTGATTTTCTTAAAACCTTAGGGATTCTTTTTTGTGGGTGTTCCCCACATCCCCATAGAGATGCCACTCTGGATATCTGTGAAAAATAGGTCAAAAGAAAAACAAATTCATTTCCAAATCCAAACAAAATTCATAAACTTCTGAATTTTCTAAATACCTAAGGGATTCCATTGTGGGTGTTCCCCACAGTCCCCACGAGATGCTACTTTTGATATCCGTGAAAATAGGGCAAAGAAATTCGGAATTCTTATGTTTTTTTCAAAATTCCATTATCAAACTCTTCATGGTTTTTATCAAAATTTTTAAAATCCTAAATTTAGGCCTACAACCTACCTTGACAAACTGTCTTTTCATCAAGTTATCCATCATTCCAACAGATTGGCTATTTCGAGGCACAATGACTATTACACGATAATCATTACACCTTGAGGGGGCACTTGTTGAGCCATAAAAATTTGTAAATAATGTAGTGAAGACATTACAAGCTTTGGATTATAAAGTTCCAAAGTTTTCAAAGCATTTGGACCTCATCTCAGTTCAAGTCAGGCTTCGAAGGCCGTTTGCGAGCTACTTGGGAATCACTGTGAGACCTAGCACTTTTACATGTCGAAGTAATCTCCTATTCAATGAAATGCTTTCAAGTACATTTGAAGACTATCGTTCAAAGATTCAGAGCATTTGGACATCATTCGAATCCAAACTCGGTCTAGATGGTTATATACTGTGCTCTGTGGGTCTCAGTACAAAACGACACCTCGGGAAGATCAAACCAACTGAAACTCTCAAAGGAAGCTCAAATTATACCCAAGAGAGGCCCTACAAAGTTTCAAAATAAACAGACATCATTTGACCTAAAAGCTACAAGGATGTCAACTTGGGATCAGTCCCCACCAAGCCATGGGGTCACTGACCAAAGTCCTGCTTCCCGATGTCGAAAATTGATGAAATTTGGGCACGAAGCTCCAGTAATGCATAGAAGGTGATTTGCAAATTTTCAAGTTAAAATTACTCCGTTTGTTCTGAATTTCACTGCATGTCAGCTTAGAGGACAATGACACCGAGTTATGAAGGTCACTAGCTAAAATCTTATTTTCAGGAGGCCAAAGCTGATGAAATTTGGAAAAAATAATCAAAGAATGCTCAAAGTTACTCTTCCAAAATTTAAAGTCAATTACATGTTGTTCGGGTATAAAACAAGCTGACTACCTATACTGTGGGGTGAATACTGACTTTACACATGCAATGAATAGGCCAATATTTGAAATCCTACTTCCACAACTCTAAACTATATAAAATTTGGTTGAATGGTCCAAGATATCCCTGATGTCAGTTCCTCCAAGTTCCAAAACAAACCGAAGTCATTTGGGCCTCAAACAACTGAGCAAGGGCCCACTTTCATAAAAAGTCAACTGGAGAGTTGACTAACTTTCAAAAGTCAAAACAAGTTGAAAATTCTACAACATGCTCAAAATAGTGTCAAGAACCAACCCTCCAAGTTTCGTGGTGACCGGACAACGTTCGGGCCCCAAACTGGCGAAAATGGGTCACATATACAAAAGTCCAAAAATGGGCCTTGGGAGTGACCGCGGCCTGTTCATCAAGGGATTTGACCAACTTCAAGTGGTCAAAACGAGCTGAAACTTCTATGACACACTTAAAATAGTGTCAAGAGCCATCCGTCCAAGTTTCATGAAGATTGGACTTCGTTCGGACCCGAAACATGTGAGAACGGATTTCAAATGCAAAAGTCCAAAAATGGGCCTTGGGAGTGACCCCAGCCTGTTCATCAAGGGTGTTGACCAACTTCCGATGGTAAAAATGAGCTGAAACTTTTATGACATGGTAAAAGTAGTGTCAAGAAGCATCCCTCCAAGTTTCGTGGCGATTGGACTTCGTTTGGGCCCCAAACAGGTGAAAACGGGTTACAAATGCAAAAACCCAAAATTGGGCCTTACCATGCTCATGGACCCTCAAAGGGCACTTCCTGCGGTTTTGGATGGTTCTTCTCCACTTCCTTTGGAAGAGTAACCTCCCACAACCTCCCTTAACTCCTTGGAATTGCGAGAAACTACTGGGGGAGTCTATAGAAGGCTAAGATTTGAAAAGAAAAAGGGGGAGAACAGAGGAAGAAGACAGAAAATTTCAAGAACAGAAGCACTCAAAGCATCTAAAGGAAGAGATACAGCAGCATTCCACGACCTTCCCTTCTTTTTTTTTAGTTACTAAGGTGAGTAAGAAGGTTTAGAGGAGGACGAGAAGGGAGGAGTGACTAAATAACAAACTATGTTCATGTAGTAGCAACTATTCGAAGGATGACGTTGTCATCTTTGTTTTTCTCATTCGGGAGGATTTCTTGGCCATCACAGAGGTTGTGAATGAGCCCTTTTGGGCCTCATTTTGTTTCTTGAAAACCATAGGTTCAGAATGACACAACTTTGGCTTCATGCGATACCCTCTTCGGACTTGAACAAAAGACAGTCTGTAAACATGAATGATAAATTACAAAGTTTTCAATCAATTCCATAGTTGAATTTGATCTTCTCAATGGTTATTCAACACCCCAAGATATCATAAAGGGAGTTTTAACACTTAAAACAAGTTTAGAAGAAGAACCAGCATGATTAGCACGATAATAGAGGCACAACAGTGACTTCGAGGTCACACTCTGTCAGTGACCATGACTCACGGTCACTGACAGGTGCCAGTGACCGTGAGCCACGGTCACTAGCCTAGGGCAGTGACCATGGGTCACGGTCACCCTAGTCTTTTGTCCTCTTTTTGCATTAATTCCTGCTTTATGTACATTTTCTTGTATTTTCGAAATGGAGATCACATCCAAGACTTGAGGGAGGGGTTGTAAACTTTGAAAACTCTTGTAAACAACCTGCATCCCCACGGTCAGGGCGTTCGAACCCACATAAACAAAGGGGAATTAATGATGAACTGTAATTAATTTCCATTCGTCTTAACGCTTGAAGTGCGTGAATGTCGGACATCGAATCCATTACACATTTTCCACGTCATTTTGAGCGCGACCACCATGGTGTATGTTGTTTGCATATGTATAGTATTGGTGGATGAATCAAGAGATGGTGTAAATGCAAGACTTAAGAGATGGAGGGGGCATTAGAATCTAGAGGTTTTAAAATAAGTCATACAAATATGGAATCTATAGATTGCAACTTCAGTGGACATATACAAAGTGTTAAAACCACTATCAAAATTGAAACCCATAAGATACCACGTAGAGATTCTTTTCGGTACCTAAGCTCGATGATTAGTAAGGATGGGGAGATTGACGAAGATGTGGAGCATTGGATAAAAGCTGGATGGCTGAAGTGGAGACTGGCTTCTAGAGTGCTTTATAACAGACGAATGCCAATGGAATTGAAGGGCAAATTTTACAGGACAGTGGTTAGACCAACTATGACATATGGAGTAGAATGTTGGCCAATTAAGAAGACGCATATTCATAAGATGGATGTAGCGGAAATGAGAATATTTAGGTGGATGTGTGGTAAAACTAAGAAAGATAAAATTAGAAATGAGCGCTTTCAAGAGCATTTAAGGTAGCACCAATAGGGGTAAGATCAGAGAAACCCGTTTAAGATGGTTTGCGCATGTTGAGCATAGGCTAGTAATGGCACCGGTGAGAAAAAATTTGGTTGTACAGGTGGATGGCCTATCAAGAGGTAAGGGTAGGCAGAAAAAAATATTGATGGAAGTCATTAATTCAAATTTGAAGAATAACTTATCGAAGGATTTGGCTCAAAATAGAACGAAATGGAGAAACATAATTCATGTAGCTAACACCAACATGGTTGGGATAAGGCTTTGATGATGATGATGATGATGATGACATTTATCTTAATCTGTTTTTGTAAATGAATCAATTGCGAACTCAAGGTTCACCAAAAGCTACTAATGAGATGTGATCATTGGCATTTGCCACTAGATCCCTAGTGAATCTTTATCAGGAGTGTGATTGTAATTACATCCGATACCACACTATAGACTATGAAAAATGCCGTAAGAGCCAGAATAGTGACTTGGTTGTAAAAGAAGAATACGAAGGCAAGAAACATGGCTACTATGGATACATTTGCAAAGTCTACGAATTGTCCTATTTACACAAGGGTAAAGTGGTTTTATTTGAATGTGAATGGTAGAACACTAGTACTAAGCACAGAAAAAACATCAGAGAACATGTTACAAGCATTGATATCATGGCTCGTTGGTGAAAAGATGATCCATTTGTCCTACCAAGTCAGGTAACATCAATCTTCTACATCAATGACAATAATAGAGGAAAGAATTGGAGAATCATAGAATGGGTCAAGCCTCAGGGAGTATGGCATGCACCCACTAAATGCAATGATGATAATGATGATGATGATGATGATGTGCCTAATGATCCATTTCAACAGGAGGAAACGATGTTTATTGTCCTAGTCCTCATCGATGGCACTAGTGTCTAATACTCTTGGGATGATGTAGATCACTACAAGAAAAAACAGTATTGGCCACGACTTCAGTCGTCGCTAAAGTGCTCCCAGTCGTTACAAATAACTTTTAGCGACAGACAGAGGGTCGTTGCCCATTCGTCGCGGTACCCTTGTCTACGAAGTTTAATAGCGGCAACTGTTATAGTCGTCACTGAAAATGGAATTTGGCGACGACCATTGTCGTCCCTAAAAATTTGTCGCAGCATCTACATCTTTCGCCAATTAGAGGAGGGGAGATGACTGAGGCTAGCCTTTGGCGACGATGTTATTGTCGCCAAATATGAGCAACTGTCCACATAAAAAACTGTTGGAAACATTGTGGCGATGACAGTTGGTCGTCGCCAAAAGCTTTTTTTTTTTAACCAATACCGCTCCAATTTTAATCCACAAAACCTGTTTCCAATTCCATCCTGTATAACATATTTTTAATTTAAAAAACATAAAGCTATGTAATTTCATCTCAACTAAACACCAACATCCAAAATCCCAAATTTAATTCAAACTAACAACCATTCAAATAGATATACTTGATAAAGTCTACCATGCTACAAATGTCAATACATATACATAAATTAGTACAAATGTCTAACTTAACATCCCCCAAAAGTCCATTGTGGTCAAACAATTCAACAAATTAGAAACAGCCTTGCAACAGCATCTTAATGATCCATATCCATCGCTAATCTGCAAAACAAATGAAACAGATCAACGATCAACTGGACCAATCAGGCAAATTGTGAGTCCCAGCCAAATTGCAACAGATGACAATGGTGGTTGCCCGGATGGCAGACTTCCATTTCCTGCACATTCTTTCCCCCAACCATCAAACAAAATATATGGGATGCCTGGGGTCATAAAAAAAATCATGCAAAAATTATCACTGCAGTTACGACGTATGATATTTTTTCCTCTTTTTTAGGAACGAAGAAAAAACTAGAGTAACTAGGAAGCGCACGGGAACAAAAAAATTTGCCCCACATGCCCCAAAGACAGAATTAAATATTAAAGATCAACCCTCCCCACCAATGTTTATTGCACAAAAGACCAAATAGCACAATCTCCTTCCAGATGTCCCTAGACCAAGAATATCACATTATGCAGACACCTATCTCTTTATATTCTGTCGAGATTGATAGAAGCATAGTCCATAAATATTCTGATGATTCAAGTGCCTGATCATATAGACCAACAATTAGAAATATCCAATCGGAAGGATGTGAGTTTGATATAGTAGCTAAAACGAGCAGGCAGTGAAGAGGGTGCACTCTGAAGCAAAACATTCTGTACAGACCTCTCATGCTAAAAGATTTGGCTTCCCTTGGGTAACATGCTGTTTGGAGTTCTTTCCTCCTATTCTCCCCCTTTTCATCTTTCTTTTCAAAGATATCAAGCCTTCCTATGGATGACAGCTTAACCACTGGATGCAGATGTATTTTCTTTCCACAAGTCATTGCCTACATCTTTTCCCAGCACGTGTAAAGTTCATCTAGAAACCTCATTTTTCACTGTGTAATTAAGTAGAGAAAGATGAAAAGAAAAAAGCAATGTGCCAAGACACAGCAGAGAAATGACCCTACACTGCCATCTGTGCTTGCACCTGATTTAACTGATATAAGGCACCTTCTTTGTGATTCAACTCTTCATGTCACATGACTACATGGCCCACTTGAAAATTCACTTCAACTTTATGTTGCATTGATGATTGAATTGATGCTTGAAATATATAGCTATATTATCTACAACAAATTCAATTCAAAGTTACATCCCTCTGGTTGGAGTGAAATTTAGTTGCTAGATGGGTTTAATCTAGCAGTCAGCCGTCATCAGCATCTTAATGATCCATATCCATATCCAATGCAATTTCAGCAGTAAACAGTCATAGACTGTGCCACCAACTCCTGCACCCTGTTACCTTCTCATAACACCCATCATTGCACAGTATATTGAAGTTGGTTAGAAATTAGATTGAAGTGTGGGCCAATAGCAGTAGTACAAAGGCATTTGCATGTGATTTTGCTGCAACCTGGTCACCCCCAAATGTCAATCACTTGGTTGAAAGAATTGATTCATGGGGTTTGAATGGGTCAGGCCTGTCTAGGTTTAGGTTGAGCTGACCACTTAGAACAGCAAATATTGGCCAAATCAAAGCTGAATTATTTAAACAATCAGACTAAAAATATAAATGGAAACACATATGTCTCATTTCAAGTGTTGTGTTACTTAGGATTGGTGGATCAAACTCACAGATTGAGCAGCTTGTATGGGCGAAGGCAACTCCTTTCTATACTGGGGAAAAAAGGGTTTGATGATTACTTGGAAGAGATGCAACCACTTGGCAACCATCCAGTAAGCTCCCTAAACTAAAAGAGGCTCATCAAATGGAGGCACTTGGCTTCCAAGCAGTAGATGATGGTGTGGCCCTCAACTGATCAGTCCTGAAAAGGTAGAGGCCCAACAAGTCTGACCTAGAATTAGTCCCAGAATCGAGCTCAACAAAACCGGGAGCCTGTTTGAAAATTCCATTATAGTGGCAACCATCCAATAGGCACTAAACTGAAAAGGACCCATCAGATGGAGGCACTTGGCTTTGCTTCCAAGTAGCAGATGATGGTGTGGACCCCAACTGGGTAGTCCTCTAAGGGTCAAGGCCATATAAGCCTAACTTCGATATGAAACCTAGAATGATGCTCAACCAGGGGCCTGTAACCTGACTGAACCTGACCCATCTCAATCTGATCCATGTGTCTGGGCGAAATCAAGTTTCAGCAAGCCCATAACTATCTGTACAGCAAGTCCAACAGTCCAATAAGACTGATAACCAGCATTCCTTCCTTAATTTATTTTATTTCATTGCAGTTTATACCATTGTCTGTAAAAAAAAAAAAAAAGTAGCACACAGAGAGCAAAACATGAATGAAAGTAGCTAGAACAAACAAGTGTAACCTATTGGAGGTAGATAACAATCAAGGGATCAAATTCATATAGTCCACTCCAACCTATCACATGGTCGAAATTAAAAAAATTGAATTTATGTGGCCAACTCCAATATATCCTCATTCATCTAAGACTCTTTACCTTATTTAGTACTTTCAATTAGTAAAATTTGTTGTTTCTGACTTTGAAAGGAAAACCCGAACACGAGAAACAGAAAGGAAAAAAGAAACTAGAGACACTGCCACATCCCAACCGAAACCAAAACAAACAAGGAAGAGCTTACAACCCACGACCCAGACCAACAAACACACTTCACACAAAAGCCACAAACTGTAAGTGGTCTTCCACAGTCCTTAAAGGACTCACCCAGTTTCAGATTTCCCAACTCACTGAGGCATACCTGGACCAACGATAAGAACTCCAAATGCTGAGATGGAGGCTTCCACAGCATTTCAAGATCGCTATTTCAATTACGAACAGCAGTGCCTGGTCATGTTGATAATGTTTTTCAAATAGTTCTTTCTAGTTGTCTCAAAGCCAACTTGAACTATTTGGTTCCTGCAGGCACATGATTTTCCAGTGATTGATAGAAATAAACTGGGGTTTTACCCATAACCACACAATCTGCTGCTCAGCAATAATTAAAATGGTTAAAGCGCAGTACATAGGAAAAACTGTGAAGCCAAAATTATCAAATTTGGGGCCTATAAGGCCTTTAAATCTATCTAACTTGTTCACAATAAACAGATTTCACTCAAGGCACTTAAACTGTTCAGGTAACCACCAATCAAATTGTGCATCAGGACCCCCTAGTTAATTTTATTTCTGGGGTTCTATTTCCAGAATGGTCCACTGTATATTTTCCTTCCTTTCTCTGAGAATGTTTTGAAATTTTCTGTCATGATCACATCAAGGTCCACAGTAGATGGGGAAATACTAGTTGTCGTCAGTAAGTCAGAGACAAGCACCCATTCCATTTTGAATGTAACAAAGTCTGCCATGTGCCACCATCCCACTGCTGACATCATTGGCTCTCTTAGTCCATTATGCAATTCAATTCATTTAATTCCAATACTCAAAAGAAGAAAAACCCCACCAAAATCATGACTTTCACCACAAACTAGAAAACACCTCCCTCTCCACTCAAGTAAGTCTAGAAAAAACACAACCTAAGAAGGTGGTGAAGATATCATCCTCAATCCAAATATAAATCTTCCAACTTGTACTTCTCAGCTTATGTTATAACCACTTGGGTAATTGGATTAATTCATCCTCAAGTAGAGAGTTATAGTCATGAAGGAGATTTTTAGGAGTCTCCATATAATTTCTTCACACAGGAAGAGAGGC
This sequence comes from Sextonia rubra, assembly GCA_037013555.1. Taxonomy (NCBI): domain Eukaryota; kingdom Viridiplantae; phylum Streptophyta; class Magnoliopsida; order Laurales; family Lauraceae; genus Sextonia; species Sextonia rubra. Next base: position 53,382,915 of record JASUAD010000009.1, on the reverse strand, counting down.
GCCAAAAGAAAAGTTGGTAAGGAGGAGGAGAAAGAAGAAAAGATATCATAGCTTTGTTTTGCCTTTGGTTGTCCCCAAGGGGCATTTCCCAGTGTATGTTGTGGTACAGGTAGTTCTGTCTTGAATCTGCTGACAGTGAGGTCTGTAGCTGTAGTTTGGGACTTTCTGTTCTAATGGATGCCCAGGCAAGAAGCTGTGAACTTAGTTAAACTTTCCTTGCCTTTCCACTTTGGCCTTATGGGTCCACTAGGAGAATTCTCTAGCTATTTCTCTGCCTGCCCTTCCCTAATAGGGCTCTTCAAGAAAGCATTGCTTGGTTGCATATGGGTTTTGGTCACTCGTTTATGGGTTCATTAACTTGACAGTCAACGCACAGAAAAAAGGAAGATACATAAGGGGAAAATGAAGGAAGAAAGATAACTGCACATACACCCTAGAGATTCTTTGCCACCCTAACAAGGAACACATGTAATTCAACCTTAAACATACTTCCACAATTACTAAGACCATAGTTTTTCCTACAGCAGTGCAAATTATCCCTCCAAGCTGATGCAGCCCCAACTCTACTACTGAAAATGGACCAACTCTATAGAGGGGATTGGCTAAATCCAAGGAAGGGCTCAATGAGATGGACCAAGCTCCAAGTGGGCTTGGCCGAATCCCTAATGGCTTGAATGCACAAGAACTATCTAATAGGCAGGATGTTACTGAGTCTCCTAAAATCAGCAACTCACAGTCACTAAAAGGAGATGACCTAGCAGATGATGAATTCTGTGACTGCGGCTGTTCAACTAATTAAGCTTGACAACTGTATTCAGCTGCATAGTAGATGAACTGATATATAAATAGCTAGCTGTAATGTAAAGGATGTAAGGTTTCTGTTTTGATTTGGAATTCAATTTTTCATCTTCCCGCCTCTGTTCTTCTTCTCTTCTTCTTCTTCTTCTTTCTCTTCACTTCCTTCTTTAGCAAGTTATCATTATCAACAGGGAGAAATGCTTATGCTTGTGAATTTCTATTTTTTTTAAAACAGCAAATATTTTATTTCACCAAACGAATAATAAAACAAAAAAGTTGGAAAGGAACACCAAAGAACATTAACACATATTAAAAGCGAATAAACATCAATAGAATAGATATGTGAAAATCTAGCTCCCTCGCAGTATGTTCTGCCAAATCATTTGCTTCTTGTAAAATATGTGAAAATATGATGAAACAAAGCAACTAGCCCCTAATTAATCAAATAATCAAGGCCCTGTATAATCAATTTAATTACTAGAAAGCCCCTAAATAATCAAATTTCTGTTTCATTTAATCAAATAATCTAGCAAGCCCCTAAATAATCCAGCGTCACGTGGTATTCATAATAATTATTTGCAGCAGAAATAGAAATTACTATCAAAATGTACTCACGAAGAGAGGTGGGTGGCTGGTCACCAGTAGATGCTTGCACTCCTCCACCAGTGGCAAGCATGTTCCTGATCATCTGCTCCATCTGGGCCTGCATCCGGGACTCGAGATCGGTATACTTCTTATTTTGTGCCTCAATTTGTGCCTGCTGGATCTGGGTCAGCCCTCTCAGTGAATCCAACTCCTCCCTGAGGGTTTGCATGGCTTGATCATGTGCCCGTGATGCAGTGTAGGTACATGAGGAGTGGTTAGGGGGCTTCGGGCCGACTCCGAATCCCCGCAGGTAACCTCGCTTGCTCCCAAGCACCTCAATAGCCATCTCCTCCTGTGTCATCTCCTGGGATGACTCTACCTGAGAACATTGATCGCGAAGCTTTTCGAATTGCTCCTGTCACACAACTCAAGATTTAAGCAATTAGGTTCTTTTATCAAATAGTAATATATGTGGGAATAAAGATAAATGTAATGACTAAAGACCCATTTTTGATAGCCGTACATGTTTGTCGGCACACACTGGGGCTATCCAATCATTCGTCTTCTTTCTACAATGAGACTCCTTAAAGAAGTCTGCAATATGGGGCCTCTCACCATTATTCTCAGCCGCCTGATTCCATTATTTTTAAAACATTAGTTTATATATATATATGCATCATGTTAAGAAGTAAAATGTATGGAAACTTTAATTCACATCACCTTAATTGACATCGCAGCTGGAAAGGATCTTGACCCCATGGTATGATTGTAAGGTAAGCACTTCCGATTTTCACGATTTTTCTCACATCGTTTCTATAATATATTTTCAGTATTAATCTATTTGATACCAAATAAAATAAATAGAAAATTTTATCTAATATTACCAAGAATTTCTGATCCTTCCAAGTGACATCAATTAGCCACCTCCACGCTTGCTCTGTAACCCCTTGTAAAGGCTTACTATACGGGTCAACACCATCTTCCAGCAGCTGTAGGAAGTGCTTCCTCATGTCATAGCGCCAATCACTATACCTCTCCTGGCACTTCCTGTTGATTGTTGCTCGTACATTTGGATTGTCCTCATAACCCACAATATCAAATTTATCCTGCATACATGGTCAATGCCATTTTCAGCATACTATTAAGTACTCAAATATAAGAACACTTCTTATATACGTTAACAATTTACATAGACCTAATATGTCATTACCAGAACTGCCTGTATGATGGAAGCCTTCGTCCCACCATCAATCTGATCTCACACCATCACTCCCTCAATAAGTGCCGACAAACGAACCTCTATACCAATTTGACTAGCCACCTTGTTGGCACAGTACCCAACTGGTGCATTGACCCCATCAGGAATTGCTATAGGGAGCTTTTGGCCTCCATTCTCTCTTAAAAGCCGTGCAGTTTCCTTCCCACGTGACTTACCACGTACCCGTTTAAGATTTGAATCTGGCCAAGACCGATAAACACATGTAACTTACCTACGCTATGTGTGTGTGAATGTATTATATTTAAATATTACTTACCTACGCTGCTACTGCTAGTGTGGGCGATAGACGCTACCGACGTAGGCATGACTAACTGGGCAGGGAGGGTAGGCACATCCAGTGCTGGTCAACTGGTGGCCATAGACAATGTACTTATGCGTTTGGGAGGCATGGATAGAGTCCTACAAAAGAGTAATGATTAGTAAATCATCATATATAGAAGAATATATCATGTATTCTCCACATGCCTAGCTTTCATTCACTATAAGAAAGTTGACATATAGTAAACTGACCTGTTCTTATTCTTTATGTGCTTGATGTTTACACCAAGTCAGAATAGAAACTCATTTAATTCAGTTTGTATTTCTTGCTGGAAATAGTGCAGACAACTTATTTGAATCAAGACATAGCATGGCCAAACTTTGTATGAAACTGTAAGAACCTGTTTTAGGATACTGATGAAGCTGGCTCAAGAAAATAGATTTTCAGATCTGAATATTGAGTATTCTTGTGGTGAAAACAGTCATTAATTAAGTAGTAATTTGAATCTGAATTGATTGAAGTTACATACAATAAAAGAGAACTTTCTTACTCAAATCATGAATAAAGATGCTCTTAGACAATCAAACCCAGGTTTCGAAAGCTGTCATTAACTCATGGAAAGAAGTTAATTCATTAATAATAAATCATTACATCAAGGTTCTATATCAGGATCTATATCAGAATCAGAATGATCATGCAGCTCTTATTCTTCATCAGTGTTAGGCTCCCCATCACATTAATCTTCATCCTCGAATATCAAATCACCCTCATCTTCTTCATCGAGTTATTCCAAAACCCCATCATTCTGAATAATTTCAGGAGCAATATCATTCCTACATAAAGGGAATGTGACGGGCTCGTCCTCAACGATTGATACAACCCCGATGGATTCTTCCTGTTGGAACACATCGTCGGGGTCAACCAATTCAATATCATTAGGTCCTGTATCATCTAGCTCTGGCACATCCCATATTCCTCGATGTTTGGCTCGTTGTACAACTTTCCAATGTTCACCATGTTTTGTATCATTCATATAGAAGACTTGTTGCACTTGACTTGGTAGGACAAATGGGTCTTCATTGTACCAATGACTTCTTACATCAATGCTTATGCAATGTGCATCATTCCGTATTGTCCTGTTACTACCGATGTTATACCAATGACATTGGAACAAAACAACCCTATGCCCATACATATAATGAAGTTCCCATATATTACGCAAATAACCATAAAAGTCAATTGTACGTCCCTCATGGACCCCTTCCACAACTAAACCACTATTTTGAGTCATGCGACGGACTTCTTTGTCTTTGGCATGGTATCTGACGCCGTTACAGTAACAACTAGAGTACATATCCACGATTGCACGAGGACCATTGGCTAATGACCACAATTCATCAGTTGCTTCTGGTGAACCTTGACCTCGTAATTGATTCATCTAAAAAAATTTCATGAGACAAGTACCATATGTTAATATCGATTCAAGTATAGATGAATAAAGATAGTTCTTCAGAATACATCTCCATATCTTACCCGATTTTTAAACCACATGGGAAATTCTTCTTTTTGGCTCTTTGTGATGTCACATACACCTTGACTCTCTAACAAATACCTATGTTCCCTACTTAGGAATAAGAAATTCAATAATACTATATTAATTACTATTACTATTAAACATCGTGGACAAAATTTAAAGGTACACATACATTATATTAAAGATCAATACATACTCTAAATAGTCATCCAATTCGGAGCTATTATGCAAGATAAACCAATGCGCCATGTCACGGTCCTCTTGGGACACATCATAGGCCCTCGTGATTCGCGCATATGGATTGACACAAAGTGTGAAAACCTCCAACCCCGTGCCACGCTCGCCTCCATCATCATCCTTTCACCACGATTAAATACGGTTTCGATCCCTCCTAGGTACATTGAACAAAAAGTAAGAGACTCTTTGACCACATAAGCCTCTGCGATCGAACCCTCTGGGCGAGCACGGTTGGTAACATAACCTTTTAGGGTCCCCAGTTGCCTTCATACATGAGAGCAACATAAAAGTATATTAATTATACCAAACAATTAAACAACAAATTGACTTTAAGGGATAAAGAACAAGTATCGAGATGCTAATAATTACCTTTCAATGGGGTACATCCATCTATATTGCGCTGGACCTGCAAGCATAGCCTCACGAGCAAGTGAAGGGCCAGATGGACCATCACATCAAAAAATGCTGGAGGAAAAATCTTTTCTAGCTTCCAAAGTATGATTACTATGCGGTCATCTAGTTTTTGAAGATCCGTCATCTTCAATGTCTTCGAGCACAGCTCTTAGAAGAAATTTCCCAATTCAAACAATGTGGTACAGATATCCTTATCAAGGTATCCACGCATCCCAACCGGAAGAAGCCGCTGCAGGAGGACATGACAATCATGACTTTTCAGGCCCGTCAACTTACCACCATTGGTGCTCACGCACCTTGAGATGTTTGCTGCATAGCCATCTGGAAACTTAATTGATTTTAAGAACTCACAAAAGCCATGTCTCTCCTCTGGGGACAACATGTACCGTGCTGGGGCCTTCTCATAGGACCCATCCACACGTCTCTTTAGGTGCAACTCCTTCCTTATTTCATATTCATTAAGTCCACACGTGCTTTTTCAGTGTCCTTATTCTTCCCATCTATGCTCAACATCGTCCCTATGAGATTGTCACATATATTCTTTTCTAGGTGCATGACATCAATGTTGTGCCGAAGGTTCAAATCCTTCCAGTATGGTAGCTCAAACAGAATGCTTTTCTTTACCCAATTCAGTATAGGATGAGGCCTTTTCCTTTTCCTGGTGCTTGGATGCTTCCCTAACTTTCCAAAAGTTAAAGAATCCAGCTGCTCCAGTGTTTGTTCTCCTGATAACTCCAAAGGTCTTGACCGATTCTCGATCTTACCATTAAAGAGCTTACTCCTTCGCCAAAGGTGGTCCCCAGCTAAGAAACGGCGACTACCCATGTATGCTATCTTCCCGTTCAACTTTTCTGATGATGCATCCTTATTACAAGTGGGACATGCTAAATAACCCTTGGTTGTCCACCCAGACAAGTTACCATATGCAGGAAAGTCGTTAATGGTCTACATAACAGCTGCATGCATTCTAAAAGTTTGTTTGATTGATGCATCATAAGTAAGCACACCATATTCCCACAACTCTTTCAACTCGTCAACTAATGGTTACATGTAGACATCAATCTCATTTCCCGAGGCCTCAGGTCCAGGAATCAACAGGGACATCATGCAAAACGGCTCTTTGATACACTTCCATGGTGGCAGGTTGTAGGGCATGACTATGACAGGCCACATACTGTAGGAGGTGCTCATGTTTCCAAAAGGGTTAAACCATCAGTGGCCAGCCCTAGCCTCACATTCCGGGGCTCTTGGGCGAACTTTGGATACTTTCGATCAAACTCCTTCCATTCACCGTTATCAGTTGGATGCCGCGATAACCCATCTTCCACACGTTTGTCCTTGTGCCATCTCATATCTGTAGCTATTTTCCTTGACATATATAATCTCTTCAACCTGGGTGTCAACGGAAAGTACCCCAATATTTTGTGGGGAATCTTCTTACCCTTTCCATCATTGAGCTTGTATCTGGACTCCCCACACACTGGACAGTTTTCTAGAGTTGCATTCTCCTTCCAAAAAAGTGCACAATGATATCGACAGGCATGGATGCACACATATCCCAAACCCAAGTCACGTAAGAATCTTTTGGCTTCCTAAAGGGAAAATGGAATAGTGTGACGACTTTCTGGTAAAAGGTCTTTTAAGAGTGTCAACAACATGTTGAATGACTTATTGCTCCACTTATGCAACACCTTCAAGTGAAGCATCTTAATCACAAATGACAACAAAGTAAACTTTTTACAACCTGGGTACAGTTCACGTTCTACATCAATGAGCAATTTCTCAAAGTTTTGCACATTCTCACTCTCAACATTATAATAAATTCATCCAGATCATCATTCCCAATATTCCCCATGTAATAATCTTCCAACATGTCAAATAATTCATCCGCATCCTCAATCTGTTCACCGTATCCCATTCCATCCCCATCTTCTTCACTATCATCATGTTCGTTATCATCCAATGCATGTGCCTCATTCACAGGTATAGGTTCCCCATGGTGCAACCAAGTCATGTAACCCGGGTCTATTCCCCTTAAGCCCAGATGATATTCCACAACTTCACTGGTGTGCCACTCAAAGTGCATGCAGTCCATACAAGGGTAACGAATCTTGTTATCCTTTACTAAATTGGCCATTGCACATTCAATGAATGACTTAACCCCATCCTGGTAAGGCTGGCTTTGTTTGTTAGTAAGTTTCATCCAACTCTTGTCCATAGCTAGGCCTTGGGAATCTCATAAAAGAAAGGCATACACCAAGAACACTTCCCTGTTGACAATGCACATACAACATGTAGTAAAATAAACAAATCTTAACAAGTATAAATTACCAAAAATAGAACTTCCCAAATCAAGCTTCTAAAGCTTCATCACATAGTGAAAAATTCGTTTACCTCCAAAGCTTCATCAAAATAAAGAAGAAGAAAAAGAAAAAAGACAAATAAACTCATATGCACTACTTCCTTTATTGAAAATCATAACCTAATCACTCAAAATCAATGTGCCAATGAAAAATATTTGCTAACAAGAGAAAGCCTCAATATGTATTTCCATATGTTAGGAATCCTCATATTCAGCAGAATACCCATTTCCAAAAATCATTACTACCCATCAAAATACAAATAGAAGATAAAAAAAATTTGAACCCAAAGGTGAAAACCCAAGACAAAGAAAAACTCCCCATTCCAAATCAAGAGAAAATGGTGATAGAGATTTAGAGAAACAGAAAGAAGTGATTACTTGAAAGAGATTTAGAAAGACAAAGAGTCAATTCTATGCTTGGAATGGTGACACTCTTCTTGAAAGTTTACTTTAATACTTGTGCACTTTCAATATGCTTTTTGCCCATTCGCTTGCTGGATTAAATGTAGCTTGTTTGAAGGTCTCTAATCTCCACCACAGGTACACTGAATATAATCAAATCAAATTCAACTGATATAAATATTTTACAAGTACCAAACATGACAAAAAAATTTGCTGAATTCTTGCTATTCAAATATATATATATAGAATTCTCACAAAAGAACAATTGCTTTTATATGAGGTATGAGAAATTTCCAACAAAGTAACATTGGACATTGCATAAACAAACCCAAATAGTGTCCTAGATTTCTCCCCCATTTAATTTAGTTGCTACTCAAGAAGTAAAAATAAAGAAAATAAAAAAAAAGAAAAAACATAGAACCTGGGGAGTCAGTACACATACATACACCAAAACCATAAGAGAGAAAGAAGACAAAGGCCTTGTTTGGTAGCTCTCACTACTTGTATTCCAACAAATCCATTAGAAAAAAAAGAGACTAAAATAAAAAAATATTGCATTGAAGCAAACATAGAAAGACATCCATCATTTGGAGCAAACACAAAATTCAATATTCTATCCAACCAACTCATTTGATGAGGAGTCTCATATATAGAAAGGATGACACATGTGATTTGGCTTGAATGATCTCAAAACAAGGCCTTGGTTATGTTTAATTCAAAATAGTAAATATTTAGTATTATCTTATTCCATTTTTTTGTAAGATGAAAGAGTCTAGGAGTACAAATGAGACACAAATGGGTCGACGGATTCATCCTTCATAAAATAAATACAAGATGGTGGAATGACTTCCATACTTCCAAAATAAAACATTTGTCAGTAGCTATCTTTTTTCTAAAGATTGTGTTTTTCAACAAGCCCACCATGAAAAACACAAACAGTTGGGACTTGGGTTGTTGTTCTTGTTCCTCAAAAGGGCCAAAGGTAGTTTTCATCATGGCTGCCGGAGACACAACTGTGGAAGAGGAAGTAGCAGTTATTCCTCTCTCTCGTTTTCAGACATCGACCAATCTCCATTTTACATTCATTAATTTAGACAGCCCCAAATAGACAAGGCATTGTCAACACCAAAAAGAGTTAATGGTGAGGAATTTGAATCAACACATTAACATAAACAAGAAAAAAAAAGCAGAGAGCAAGGCAATCATAGTAAGAAAAAAAATAACTAAAGAACTAATTGGTTCCATGGACAGGGAAGATGAAAAACAAATGAATAGGACAATTCCTCCATTCATATTACACAAAAACAGAAAAGAGAGAGAATAAAAAAGAAAAAAGAAAAAAGAAGAAACATCAAACAGAACAGGGGAAAGAAGAAATAACAAACAGAACAGGGGAAGGAGAGAAAAGGGTGGGGTGAAGCATGAACAAGCTCAGACCTAAGAATTAAGATGATCTTAACAAGAGGAATTGAGTAGCTCCTCCAAATATTCACCCTAGGTCCTCCAACCCTACTACATTCTCTATCCTACCAATCTCTCTCCTTTCATCATCTTTGTTGAGGAAACAATGACACCCATTTTTTCCATGATCAACTATACAGAATAAACAAAAATAAATAAATAAATAAATAAAAACCCATATAGAAAAACTCAAGCCAAGGAAGATAAATCTATACATATGAGTATAGAATTTGTCCTAAAAAACCAGTCTATAACATAGTTTAGGAAAGCAAAAAGACCCATTTCATTGAACTGATAAATTTAAAAAAAAAACAAAAACAAAACCTGGATACCCCCCAACGCAACAATCAAAAAACATGTTCAGCAAACTCAAAACAACAAAACCCATTTCACCAAAACTCCAACAACCCAAAAAAAATAAAAAAAATTAAAAAGCACACTTCAAATTCAGTAGACAACTGAATAACTTAATCAAGAAAAAAACAGAACATTAAAACACAGAAACACATAAAGCAACAGACTTGGGCAAAATCAGATTAAGCATCCAAACTCAATTTCAAAACCCAATGTACCAAACAAAAACTTATACAGCAACAAACTTGAGAAAAATTAGCATTGATCATCCTTTCCTCTCATAAGACAAATGTACCATTCAATTGCAAAATAAAATCACACAAATAGAGGAAAGATGATCAAAGCTACATTTTTTTTAAGCCTATGTGATTCTGCAGATGGTAGCTTCAAGTAGGTGAGATTCGATCAAGAGGAAACATAAACAGAAATATTGAAAACAGAGCAAACGTGCATGTATTAGTTTGGGTTTCCAATCACATTGAAAAGGAAATGATGGAAAGGGAGCACAACAAGGGAGGACGCATCTCGTACAGCGACTCCTCAGCAAAAAATCCGCCTGATCAGACAGTTAAGTGAAGATGATGATGGTGATGAAAGAAGATGGTTTTGGGAGAGAAGAGGAGCATGAGGCGGTCACACAGGCAGAGACATTCACACCGCCAAACAGAGATATGGAAGGGGAAAACAAGAAACTAAAAAAGATTTGGGCAGAAGATGGCCAGAATATTACCTAGAGGAGAGAGGGTAAGCGGTGCACCGCCATTGACGCCAGAGCTGGAGATTTACTTCAAGAGCGCTGCGGTTCAGAGAAAAAGAACAGCTTGCAGGAAGTTCGCTCAATTTTACGATGGAACCCTAATGAAAGGAGTACGCAGTGGCGCGAATATTAAAACGTGTTCCGTGACAATCCTACTTCGTCACCAAACACTAACTATTCGTTGCGCAAAGCTCTGAAAATATTTTGGCCACTGATTTTTGTCGTCGCTAAAAACCGTTCTCGGTTCCCTCACTAATGTAAGCGGTGAAAGACTTTCACCCTCTTTGGCGACAACTTAGATTCGTCGCTAAAATTATTGGCAACCACTTTGACTCGTCGCCGAAAATCCATCAACTCCGCTGGACTCATTTTGTCGCCAAAAGCACAAACTATCATCGCAAAAAGATTTGGCGTGAAATAGGTGATCCCGCGGGAGGCCAAAGCGGGACATACCGCGACGAGTTACTACATCTGTCGCTAAAACATAATATTAAGCAACAATATTGTCGTTTGTCGCCAAATATATAGCTTTCCGCGACAATATGGTCTGTTTGTCGCGAAACACCGTCGCCAATACTGTTTTTTCTTGTAGTGGATCCTGAGATTGTTCTCAATGATAAGTAAGTAGACAAGGATGGACAAGACAAGGATGAAGCACTGGTGGAGTACGAAGATGAAGAAGACAATGATGTAAATAGTCAGTTTGACTCTAACATAGAATACGACATGTAGTGTTTATTTCAGTTATTGCATATGTAACGATTAAGTAAATTAATAAAGATCTTGCCTTACATTCATGCATTTTCTTCAATTTCATTTTCTCTTATGATTTGTTCATATAAGCATAAACATTTCTATATTTCACATTTTATGCTTATTTATATATATATATCAAAGTTGTAAAAAATACCAAATGGAGGAAAAAAATGGTTCAAACCTAGAGAGTTGTCCCGTTAAGTGCAAGCATCCAATTATTTATTAAAGTGAAAAAAGAGAATTAACCTCTAGGAACTAATGGTTCATAAATCAGAATCCAGTTAGAGAATTAGACCCAAAAACCTAAAATTTCCAACACTTAGGCTCGAAAGCCACCCGCTGGGGTCCAAGAAGGGAAATGGCCCCCAGAAAAATTAGAAATGGGCACAAGCATTTCGCTCGAGGGTAGAGTAACTTGTAGGAATTGATGGTTTGCAAATAGGAATCCCAGTTAGAGAATTAAACCCAAAACCTATTATTTCTAACACTTTGGCTCTAAAACCGCTCGCCGAGGGTCCAAAAGTAGGAAACGGCCCTTGGCAAAGTCAGAAACTGGTACGAGCACTTCGCTCAAGGGTAGAGTAACTTGTGGGAACTAATGGTTCATAAATGGAAATCCCAATTAGAGAATTAGACCCAAAAACCTATGATTTCCAACACTTAGGCTCGAAAACCACTCACTGGGGATCCAAAACAAGAAACCGCCCCCAGAAAAATTGAAAATCTGCACAAGGACTTCACTCGAGGGTAAAGTAACTTATGGGGATTGACAATTTGCAAATCAGAATCCGATTAGAGAATTAGACCCAAAAACCTACGATTTCCAACACTTAGACTTGAAAATCACCCATCAGGGTTCCAAAACAGGAAATAACCCCTAGAAAAATTAGAAATTACCACAAGCACTTTGTTTGAGGGTAGAGTAACTAGTGGGAATAGATGGTTCACAAATCGGAATCCCCGTTAATGAATTAGACCCAAAAACCTAGGATTTCCAACACTTAGGCTCGAGAACTGCCCGCCAGGGGTCCAAAACAAGAAACGACCCCTAGAAAAGTTGGAAACTGACACGAGTGCTTCACTCGACAGTAGAGTAACTTGTACGAACTAACGGTTTGCCCGTCGGAATCCCAGTTAGAGAATTAGACCCCAAAACCTATGACTTCCAACACTCAGGCTCGAAAACCACCCACCGGAGGTCCAAAATGTGAACGGCCCCAAGAAAAAATCAAAGCAGGCATGAACACTTTGGTCGAGGGTAGACTAACTTGTAGAAACTAATGATTTGCAAATCAGAATCCTAGTTAGAGAATTAGACCCGAAAACCTATGATTTCCAACACTTAGGCTCAAAAACCACCCACCGGGTTCCAAAAAGGGTAAATGGCCCCCAAAAAACTGAAAAACTGCACAAGCACTTTGCTTGAGAGCAAAGTTACTTATAGGAACTAACGGTTCAGAAATCGGACTCCCTGTTAGAGAATTAGACGTTAAAACCTAGCATTTATATACTTAAGCTCGAAAACTAGCCGTTAGAGGTCTAAAATGAGAAATGGCCTTGAAAAAATCTAAAACCGACACAAGCACCTCATCGAGGCCAAATTAACTTGTAAGAACTGATAGCTTGTAAATCGGACTCCCGATTAGAGAATTAGATGCAAAAACCTAGGGTTTTCAGCACTTATGCTTGAAAACAGGCAATCAGAATTCAAAAATGGGAAACGGCCCTCGAAAAATTGGAAACTGGCAAGAGTACCTTGTTCAAACCTAAAGTAACTTGTGGGAATTGATAGTTCATGAATTAGACTCCTAATTAATGAATTAGACCCAAAAATGTTGGATTCTTAATAGTTCGGCTCAAAAATAGGCCGCTGGAGCTCCAAAATGGGAAACGGCCACCGAACGGCCCGGAACTGGTACGAGTACCTTGCTTGAGGCCAAAGTAAGCTGTAAGAATTAATGGCTCGTAAATCGGACTCCTGGTTAATGAATTAAATGAAAAAATGTTTGCTTATCAACACTTGGGCTAGAAATCAGGCCATCGAAAAAACTTAGAAAAAGATTCTATATATATACGTGTCTATCTTACATTTGTAATTCAATACATTGAAAAGATTCTAATGTTATTTTTATCATTGCAGATTGATGGATGCTTTAGGGTCGACTGCAAACTTGCAAAGTTGTTTTGTTTTCTTCTTAGTTTATTTGTATTTGTATATCATATATTTGTATATCGAACATTTATATGGGACTGTATCATTGATTATAATATTTATTATATGAGATGAATAATTTGATGAAAAATGGTTATGGTCGTTTGTTTATTTAGCAACTCATGTATGTATTTGATACAGGTGTATCAACAGGTTCACTAGAAAATTATATTAAAAAAAGAAATAATATTTTTTTTAAAAAATTTTTTGCCAAAAAAATAGCAATTTACCTACATTTTAAAATGTTTTAAAAAATAATATTTATTACTTTTTTAAAATTATAAATATATTTCTCGATGTTTCTTATCATCTGGAAAAGTGACTTGAAAATAATAAAAAAAGGAGAACTTATTTTATCGATGTTTTTCTCATCGGTAAAAGTGAAACAAAAATTTTAATAAAATGAAATCATTTTACCGACATTTCTTAATGTCAGTAAAATTAAATTGGAAATTTAAAAAAGGGGAAAATAATTTTAACGACATGAAACAAACATCGGTAAAATGAAAATGAAAATTTATAAAAACTTTTATGAATTTACCAATGTTTCTTAGCATCTGTAAAAGTCATTGGAAAATAAAATGATTTTACTGACATGATAAAAATGTAAGTAAAAGTAAAGCAAAAATTTAACAAAACATTTTATGAATTTACCGACATTTAGTAACGTAAGTAAAAGTAATTTGAATATTTTTAAAAAGGGAATTTAATTTTACTGACATTAAAAAACATCGGTAAATGTAAAAAGAAAATTAAAAAAATGAAACGAATTTACAGACATTTTTTCCCATCGGTAAAATTAAATTGAAAATTTTAAAAATAGGGATAAATTTTTTACCGAAGTCAAAAAACATTGGCAAATTTAAAATGTGAATTTAAAAAAAAATAAAATGAGTTTACCGACGTTAAAACACATTGATAAAGTTGAAATTATCGTCACTGTGAATATGATGTTGGTTGATAGAATTTAATTACATTGGTAAAGTCTTTTGCCCATGACTTTTTACTGACGATCGGCTGACATAAATATTTTCGTTGATAAATGTTTTTATAGATGTTTTTATCCTATTTAGTGATGAAAAGTTTCATAGCGAAAAATGTAAATTGTTGTAGTATACCTATCCATAACCTGAACATGACCCACTAGCCTCCATACAACAAAAATTAATTAAGTCTGGCCTAAGGAAATGTTAAACATCATTATTTTGAGTAATTCTATGCAAATTAGCTAATAATTTAATTAGTTGCTAAATATGCTTAATTGGGATTAGAGTGTTACAAACCTAGCCCCTTTATTCTTCCCCAGCACTGGCAAACTGAGGGGCAACACCAGCAGATGAAGCTGAGCCAACCAGTTCGGTGAACGGTGAGCACCGGAGACTATCTGTGACAGGCGGCGGTCCTCCCCATTACTGGCACACGCACATTGGATAACCCTCTTTCCAGCGACTGTGAGAAGCAGAAAATACCCTCTTCCTTTCAGGTTTCTAAAACTGAAACCCCAAGAGTTCCTTCTCAATCTGCAACTTCAAAACTAAAAGTCCATATCCTCTTCAACCTCAAAATCAGCAAACCCAGAACAACAACCCTTCCCTTGTTTGTCTTCTTCTCTAATAAGGTCCAAGAAAAATGGCAACTGAGAACCCAATAGCAGAAATTTGTGTGGCCAACCAGAGATCAAAGCCAATCTCTACTGTATTCTGCACCAAAAAGAACTAACTGGCCCCACTCTCTGCAAACAACATAACACCAAACCCCCTCTCTTCTGTAAGGAAAACGGTGGCCTACCTCGCCACCCCCCTCCCCACCTGCGCTTGTGCATAGTCTACCTTGACTCCGACCTTCCGTGTCTTCTTCCGTGTGCCTTGAGAAGAGCAAAAAATACAACTCCTCTATGACTATGAGTTGTTCAATACCTTAGGGGTAGAATTGTCATTATTAAAAAATATTTAAAATAGAATGGACTAAAAGCATTAAATCTCATAGCACTAGTAGACTTTTGCAACTAAGAACTTAAGAGGTGGATTTCTACCTAATTAAGTTTGAAGAATTAGACTTCCACCTAAATTTGGCATTTGAGTCAGTATAGCAGTATGTTTTGTTTGTCATTTATACCATTGAAGACAAGCAGGATCTAGTTAATCTAGTTGCTAAAACATATTATTATCAAGGCATTGACATTGTTATTTTAATTGAATGCCAATTTTTTTTTCCTTTAATTATTATACACAAATGTTTGGATGGATGATTTTAATCATTGGGATTGGTGATGGTGATTTTTATCACCACGGAGGATAGTGATGAGTTATTGGCACATGAGCCTCTCATTAAAACCAAATAACCTAGGCGTGTTTGATAATTCCACTTCAAAGTTAAGTTAAAGTCATCTTTCATTTCAAAACATAATAAATTAAAAGAGTCAAATCAAAATACCACATTTCAAAAAAAATTCTTCTACCTTTTTACACCAAATAATCAAAAAGCTATCTTTTCATCCCACTAACTAACAAAAAAATTTACTTTTAACACAAAAAGTCAAAAAGTTACATTCTTTCTTCACTAAAAGACAAATCTCATCATTTGATTGATTTATCCCCTCTCATTTTTTATTCTTTAAAATGACTATTCATCTCAATTCACTCGCCTAGGTAAATTAACAAACAGTCCCTAAAGGAATAGTAAAAACTAAGGATTAAGAAATGGGCTCAGGCATGTGTGGCCACTGGTCTAACGCACATGGTCATAAGGACCACTCACATATAAATCCACATGATAATGTCATTGGCCCAGATCCAATTTGACACCCACCAAATCATGTTGATGAACGAACACTTTTAACTAACATAAATTTTAGGGCCCATGTTTTGATCATTTTTAATATTTAATGAATATATCCAAAGACAGTCATACACCAACCCTCCACCTTCTCTCAGGTGGGCCATTGGGCTTTCACTAGCAGATTGCCACATCTCCAAAAGTCATTGTTGTACCTTAGGTTATGAAATGTTGCCTATTTGGAAATGCATTTGGGTCCAACGCCCGGGATCTAAAGCTTAGCACTTGGTCCATTGGACTCTTGTCTTGATAATCCAAGGGAATTATGAGAACCATTGGGACCCCCAACAGAGAAAATATGGCAAGAAAATTATGAGAAAATCAGAAAAGGAGAATAGTATATTCTGGACGATAACCATTAGGACACAGCACAGAGATTTTGAAAGTTGCTAAAGAATTAATCTTAGTGCAACTACCCATGTGTCTGAACCATAGAATGGAATGGTCTAAAGCAAGTTAGAAAATAGGGTAGCATGTATGGATGAAAATTGCGGTATCAGTAGATCTTAAAACTGATACGGTATAATTGTGGTTAAATACTCAAAATATCTTATTTTAATATTAAGATATTAAGATTTCAAAAATAAATGAACTTAAAAAGTCCACATCGTGTAGATCTATGTATTTGACTACTAAACCTATCAAACTTGCTTTATAAAATCATGTATTTGCATACTAATAAAATAAAAAGTAATACTTAGCACTCTTTGACAATTAAAAAAACTCCGAATCTCAACAAAAGTTAAAAGCCTAAATTTTTTAATCATTAAATAATAGATCCACACTCACAAATCACAATGTGTAAATCCATTACAAAAAAATAAGTGGAATCATCATCATGAATCACTTCTAAGCTCTAAGTCTCTTACTACACAAATATTAAAAAAATACAAAAAATAGAATACACTCACTTATATAGAGTTTTTTTGGTGATTTTCTTAGACCAAATCCACCAAAATAATTGACTTTTTGATGTGTTTAGAAGTAAATAGAAGAGGAGCAGCAGCTAAGGCGTGTTTGGAAAGGGGAAGATGAGTAAAGAGGGATAAACAGGAGAGAAAGTATGGTTTAGTGCTTTTATGAGATATTGGTCGATATTTTTAAAATATCGGCCGATATTTCGGTTTGTCCAATTTTTGAAATATCGGCTGATATATCATGATAAATTGGCGATATTTTGACTGACTGTATCTGATACCGTTCCATAGCGGTTTACCAGAACAGTACCAGCCGACACAAACCGGTATCGGCCGTTTCTCTCATCATTGGTAGCATGTGGTCAAATTCATAGGTTAAAATGTCATTTTTACTTTCTAATAAATGGAAGGGGTAAAATGGGAAAATAGGAAAAGAAAAGTAGAGTATGAACCATATCTTGTTCTTAGTTAAGCTTGACTGTTAGTCAACGGATGTAGAAGTAAAATCATGAAATATAGGGGTGTTTTTTGAGGTTATATTGAACATATAGGGTCCTTTTAGTAAAAAAAAAAGAACTCTATATTTTATTTAAATTTAAGATTGATAGGCCACATATAGAGTACCTCCATTATAGTTTAGTCAAGATCCAGATATGTAAAATCAAAGGGGGTAAAATGCTTGCTTTATTTATTTCCACCCCACCAGCCACTTTATTCAATAGGGAGGTAGTGAAAAACAAAGATAGTACAGTGCATAAAAGTAACCATAGCAAAGTGAGTAAGATACAAATGGTTACTGTCCAAAGGGTACTGAAACCAATGGGTACTGTCCTATGGGCAATGTTAAGAGACCGAAGGGGTATACATGACTGTCGCATCTTAAATACCCTTTACTTTTCTTTACATGTATGAATGATGGAGGACCTTAAGGGTAGTGTAAAGAGACCAAACTGCGGAATCGAACAGCGTATTGTTTGATTCAAACTGTATGAAATTCGAGGGCATTTTGCCGGATTTGGTAACTACATGCTCCTATAAGGGTAATGACTGCTTTTTTGGTCTTTCTTTCTATGGAGTTTTGCTCTTAAACAAATATGAAAAGTTCATTGGGTTGAAGAAGAAAGGCAATACCAAAAAGGGTAAGAAAGAAATGGCACTAAATCTTCATTTAACATCAAATTTTCTTTTCAGAATAGTTCTACATCCCAGTACTAATTGCTGTCAATTCTTACTTGACTCACAAGATTTGAACTTCGTAGTCACCTTCCCTCACTTAAGAATTATTCTATCTTATCAGATGTGTATTCCCTCACTAGAGGTCTCCCTTCACCCGATATCTAATTTGCTCTCATAGGATTGGGTTCCAGACTTCCAATCCTCTAAGCTAGTTAAAAAGAAAAAAATCAATTTTCCACTTACTTTTGAAATGTAACCAGATTCGTTGTCATCGCTTTTCTCTAAGTCTCTTATATTTCCTTCTATTTCTTTTTTTTTTCTACCAATCAAACCAGAATCGAAAAAAATCACCGTTGGGTAGGGTATTTGCTCATTCTAGGAGTGGGCAGAGGTCGATATTAATTGGAATTAGGATCTGTTACCATAAACAAAGATACAGTGATGACCATGATATTGAAGTTGCAAATTTTCACATAAAGGGTGAAAAGGGTGGCAATATCGCAACTAAACTCCCATAATCAGTAAAGGGATTTTTAGTCAAAAAGTTAACATTTTGTATGAAGAACGTGTTGATAATTTCTGGAATTTTCTTAGTGAATCGAGTTTAAGTTTAATATTTCGATAAAATTTTACCTTAAAATTTTCTTCTTTCGTGCTTTGATTTGAAAATATTGTCATGTACGTGTGGATAGAACCTTTTGCCCTCATGATACCATGAAGGGATGGAAACCTACCCAGGTAGGTTTAGATGGTACCCCCTTTGTTCCTTGAAAAGGATAAAAAGCCCACAATAGTTTCCATTTATTCACGGGATATTGATGATACGGCTACCCATATAGCAAACATTTGCATCAAAACTATTGAAATTTAGATAATTTCTACAAAGTTTTTCCTACATGAAAGAAGGTACTAAAATTGATAAATTTATTCTTAAATCATGCGCTATGTTTTGCCTTTAGAATATCTCACCCTTTAATATCATAGGTTATAAGATATCACATGAAATTTAGTTTTTTTTTATTATTATATACTGAAGAAAGAAGAAACACATGTTGCTTTTCAAACAACGAGACAAAAAAATAGTAATCAAAATTATGTTATCGATGGCGGGGGGATTAGTGTAAGAGCTTCGACTGAGGAGCCCACCGCAAGCATAAACGATAGAGTGAAAATAGACTGCTCCTGAATTCAAGGTGAATATCGCCTTTTTGGATTTTGCCGGAAACGAAATTTTGGTGATATCCTATGATTGCACGCCATCACATCACAAATTTAAGCATTTTGAGGCAATTGGCGGTTATAAGGACAACCTAATGTCAATATCTCATGATCTAATATGACAATTTAAAGAGGCTGAATAGTATGGCGGCTCCTTTGAAAGTGGAGAATAGGCAATTCATACGGGAAACACTAGAAAGCACGCCATAGCGTAACCAAGGAACGGCGCTGTGATTCAAAAAGTTTCCATTTTTTTGGATTGGCCTTCAAAAAGCTTTGGAAATCCACCAAATGATATGGGAAATTTTAGGTTTTTAATATATTGTTCCCCTCCCAAGATTTCCATTTATATATTGCCCCTCCACATTCTATATTTTCATTTTTTAAAAGTCCAATATATAGATTTACATATTGCACCAAAAATTTTATTTTTATTGTTTGGGAAAACTACAGAAAGTATAAAATTTTTGGATCATTTTAAAAAGCATATTAAGATTCTAATATTTTAAACGAGCATAAAAGTTTTGCACAATTCTTTCAATTAAGTTCTCTCAATAAAAAAAATATGTGAGAAATTACAAAAATACCCTAATGTTGTTTTTTTCAAAATTTTTTAATAAATCATATAAGAGAAACAATTAAGTCCAATCCAAATGACTTAATGGGGCCCACTTCAACTACCATTATGCAATTACGCATGGATGGTTTAAGAAAAGGGAACTCTAAATGACTAAAAAACTTGCTTCTTTAAGTAGTTATGATCATTAAAAAAAAATGGGCAATTCTAGCGAGGAGACATGTTAAGAATAGAAAAATAGAACAGGAGGGTATTTTTGTCATATCTTTAAATATTTAATGGAGATGACTTGATGGAAAGAATTGTGAAATATTTTTATAATTTTTTAAAATATTCATGCCATCATTATCTTCTTTTGAAAATGAGCCAAAAAATTTATATTTTTTAAAAATCTTCATATATATATATAGGATTTAATCCTATGAGAAGTGTTCTCACACACCTACCGTGAGAAATTTTTATGGGGCTTACTTGTGGGTCCCATTTCGGGATGGGATAAGGGAGAGGAAAAGATCTATGTGGAGTAACCCTTAATACCAAGTTTGGCCTTAGTCATATGTCCCTAACTTTTTCATTCTTAGCCTACAAATTTAGTCTATTGGAATTGATACACAGTTGATCCAACGATTCATTAAATTCGAATTTGACCAAAACATAAGGCGCGTGACTATTAAAGAGGTCTCTGTGTATTGCAAGATTTGATTGGGTGATAGATGAGCCCTACATAGACTTCTCATAAAATAGTGGTGAGAACTAATTATCATAGAATTATTTCCCTACACACACACACACACACACACACACACACACACAAGGTGGATCCACATTATAGCATGTAGGTGAGCAACACCCATTCAATTTAAAAAAACACCCTTGATGGGCTATTGGTTGCAAGCCCTGTGCCCCACCTTCAAAAAGGATTACACCCCCCACTATTCTTCTACAGCTATCGTCTGGGGAAGAAGAGAAAAGAATAAAAGATAGATTGGAAGGGGTAGTTTTGTTGAAAACCAAAGTCTTCCTAAATTACAAAAGTACCATTTTCTACTTGAAATAGTTTTCAAGCAAGAGTTTTTAAGCTGGAAATGATATTTCTAAAGGCCCTAGACTAAAAGTCAAAATATGGAAAATGATATACATACCATGATCTACCCAATGCAACAAATCTCATGTCTAAACTCACTCCTAACCATAGTTTCCAGAATGTTCTAAAATTATAAAAAGTTCCTTTGACTACCTAGTCAAAGTCGAAACCCCATCAAATCTACCTATCCATTTTTAAATCAAGCAAAATAAGACAATTAATACTAAAACGAGATTAATTAGGCAATAATTACGGTTACAAAGGATTTGGATATTAGATTCTTCCCCTCTTAGGAACATTCGGTTCTCCACATGCAACATATCTACCCGTGGTGGCCTTAGGTCAAAGGCTCTCTTTTTTACCATAAGAGAGATGAAAAGTGGAAGGAAAAATCACATGGAGAGAACAGCTTTGTTAGTTTTATCCTATCCTTCTTGGGTGAGGTGAATGACAGAGAGAAAGGATTGAAGAAGAAAAGAAAAAGGGGCATAGAAAGGAAGGGGTATCTGATTAAGGCCTAAATCGAGCCATTTATTTGTTTACTTTTTCTTTGAGTTGGGTTGTTTTCACCACTACATAGAGGTAGGCAGCCATTGCAATGCATGGCTTACAAGCCAAGCAACCTTATATGAGAGAGTTAACACAAAGAATATAGTTGACGAATGCAAAAAGTTCAGCCCACCCAAACAAAAAGTCCTAAGTTTGCCACTAGGGCGGCAGCACGTGTTATTAGGGGTGTGCAATTTACTACCCTAAGTTTTCAAGTTTCTCCATTACCCATGTATCAGTACTACTCTTGGCAATAAGTTACCCCATGATTTTGAACACTCTCGATTTTTAACACATCCAGTAGGGCGCCCACGCACTACATCTGTGATGATGACACAAAAAAACAAAAAAAAAAAAAAGAAAAAGAAACTATGAAATCAAAAATTGTAAGCAACACTTGTATACATAGAATTATCTCCAAAAGCCTGCTATAACCCATTGAATTACCTGCTCACATAGCATATTCTTCTTCTTCACTAAATAAAAATTCCACAAAAAAAAATAAATAAATAAATAAACGAGGAGAAAATTGGCTTCCACAAAATTCCACAAACATTTGCTTCCATCCCTCCACAAAACAAGAGAAACGAAGGAGAAGAATTAACGAGGAGTTCATCTTCATCTTTACTTGTTGCTAGAGATTGTATTTTGTATAACATCCTGCAGCCAAACTTGCAGCCAGTTTGAACTCCGCATCACGATGACCAAATAGAGAAACAAGAACACCCTACCATTTCATCCTGGCGCCGCCATTGTATATATATATATAGGGATTTAATCCTATGAGAAGTGTTCTCACACACCTACTGTGAGAACATTTATGGGGCCCACTTATAGGTCCTATTTTGGGATGAGACCAAAAGGGATGGAAAGATCAATGTGGGATCACCCCAAATATCAAATTTGATCCCAATTACATGTCCCTAACTCTTTCATTCGTGGCCAACAAATTTAGTCCATTCAGATTGATGCATAATTGATCCAACGGTCCAATAAATTCAGATTTGACTGAAACTTAGAGCATGTGACTGGCAAGGGGGTCCCGTTATATTGCAAAATTTGGATTAGGTGATAGAAGGGCCTCACCTAGACTTTTCACAAAAAGGTGGCGAGAACTAGTTCACATAGGATTATTTTCAATATTATATATATGGCTTTGATTTTATGAGAATTGTTCTTGCACACCTACCGCTAGAACTTCTTATGGGACCCACTTGTGAGTCCCAATTAGGGATTGGACTAGGAGGATAGAAAGATCTATATGAAATCACCCCAAATATCAAATTTGACTCCAATCACATGTTTCTAACCCCTTCATCCATAGCCCACGATTTTAATCTATTCTTACTGGTGTGCAGTCAATTCAACAGTCCAAGAAAATCAGATTTGACCAAAACTTTGGGTGTATGACTATTAGGGGGTCCCTGTGCATTGCAAAGTTTGGATTGGGTGATAGATGAGCCCCACTTAAAGTTCTCACAAAAAGTTGGTGAGAACGAGTTCTCATAGGATTATTTCCAATAATTATATATAGAAGAATTCTAATGAGCGCCCCATTTTAAAGGCACCACTCTTCTCAACCTTCTTTTTTTTCTGTCATGGGGCCTATGTTAAGTCAATTTAGTCTTTTCATACACACTACCCACTCATGAATAGTTATAAGTCCATATTTGACACTCATCCGACTTTTCTTCACTGTGGGATTAAAATCATGATAAAATGATGCTTTTAAAGCATTAAATTTTAATGCAATAGATCAAAAGGTTAGGATTATTTGACAAACTCTAGAGTTTGCATATAGGCAAGCCTCATGAATCTTCACATCCAATAGACTTCCATAATCATCATGCATTTCCGTGAGCTCCAACTACGAGGGATGTTTTTTCTTAAAAAAAAAAAAGCCCAGTCGCTATGTAGCGCTCGTATATATATACATATACAAATGAAAAAAGTTTTCCTAAGCTCGAATCCCTGGGGCCCACCCTTGGTCTCAAAAAAATGAACCAAGCACATGATTTCATTGAATTCATCAAGTCTATGATTTTTGGTCAAATCAAAATTTACCGGACTGTTGGAATGACTGTGCATTGATCCAAATGAACTATTGACAATTAAACTTTTGGCACCTAAATGGAGATGATAAAAGCTATGATTAGGCTTGATTCTTTTCTGTAGAGAAGAGGGTCTTAAGGATTCTTTCAAATTCCTTCATCCTTATCCTCATGTGGGTCCCCAGGTGGACCCCACCACACACTTGAGCTTACTTTACCCTAAGTTTAAACTTAGGAGAGTCGGCATATGGACATACATACATACATACATACATATATATATACATATATATATATTAGAAACAAGTTCTTACACGACCTTTTGTATGGTCCTTATGTACTATTTTGGATCATTTTGTATAATTGGGCGTACGTTGCGAGTCATCCAAATGGATTACACACACGACTACTTTCAATTGCAAATATGAGTAGTTGATCCAACGGTCTAGCCTATTTGGATAAGATCCAAAATTAGTGGATGTATGCGATTAAGTGGATCGTGTTTGTAATCCATTTGGATGGCTCATAACATGGGTTTCACTATACAAACTAATTAAATTTGATCCTTAAAAAGTCCTGATAAAATTCATCTATTATCTACTCCAAATATTATAATATACACAAAACCCTCTCCAGTGACAGGCGAAGTTTCCTAGTGAAATTCGAACTTATAGAGCAGTTGGATAAATTCTGCACGGATCCAAATGGTATATGCATATATTTTTTCATACAGCCCGTCGAAAATGTCCTTATCTGCAAAAGCACATGGAGACCTATCCATGTGTCCCTACTCACTACGTTTGAAAAGACTAAAAACACGTGGGTGTCGAGAAACTTGTTTATCGAAAATGACTTCGTATTCCGTAACCGACTTTATAAACCCAAAAGTCGAGAGACGAGAGCAATGGTTTTGTCCAAATTGTTTTGGGTCAATTTCATTCATTCTTGAGTTTATGAGTGACGCGATTGGTTTTACCCAACGGGGCATTAACTTTGTGAGAAAATTAGAATGGACTATCCAATGAGCATTCTCCACATCAGCTGCATAAGGGGTAGCTAAAACGGTTTTCCCCATAATAATAATTTGTATGACATGAGCATCAAATGAGTTTACATTTTGTCAAAAGTACCCTTTCAAATACCATTCTCACATTTTTCTTTCAACATCTATTTTATATATTGTCCCATATCACCCCTCATCTCTTAGTGAGACTCCTTTCCATTTTTATATATTATAAAATTAGAAATATTTATAGACCGGTCCTTATTTTCACATTGTAAGTATGTTAAATCTAGCTTAATATGATTTAAATCATTAGATCCTTCCATTTGAATTTTACTTTAAGCAAAGGTTTATTCTCTTTGTGTTAAGGATTTTTCATATTAAAAATCCCAAAGTTACCTTCCATTCTGGTAATTCCCAGCAATGTGCGATCATCATGAGCTTGTCAGACTCATCACAACCCCTTGCTCCAACAATTCTAGATAGTGACTATGCAGCTTGTACTTCCAATTTCTGTACAATATCCCACACTGGTGGTCAATGTCTGCTTTGAGCTGCAAATTACCCTCATAGTCCCCTACATAAAAAATTTGTTTCAATTAGGGGAGAGCCATGTAAAGATTAGTACTAACAAAATAAAATTAGATATTGCAATGTAAGGATGCTTTAAAGTAACTAACAGATGATCGACTTAAAAGTGCAATACTAATTTGATATTGTAATAGGGAGCTAATATATGATCTGTTTGATTAATATTTCTCATTTCCGTTTACTTGAGCTGAAGCAATGACGGCAAGCTTGATCCCACAATCAAACTTCTTCCAACCATGAGGTTCGGCTAGTGCGATTTGTCTAATGGATAACCCAAGATGGTTCACAAGTGACGGGGCATGTTTTCCCTTTGGCTTATGGCTCAAGGTTGGGATTGGAACTGAGATGGAATGACCAAGCTGTCTCCTTAGCTTCGCTGCCGGCTTCCCTCATGTGAGGCCCCGTATACGACTCGGAACCTCGGATACTAGGGCTACTGTTGTTAAGATCATAGTTTTAAATGAGTTAGTAAATACAAATCATTAAAGCAAGGTGAATTAATATTTTAAAAGGTCATATTTTTACGAACTCTAGAGTTTGCATATAGGCAAGCCTCATGAATCTTCACATCCAATAGACTTCCATAATCATCATGCATTTCCGTGAGCTCCAACTACGAGGGGTGTTTTTTCTTTAAAAAAAAAAGCCCGGTCGCTGTGTAGCGCTCGTATATATATACATATACAAATGAAAAAAGTTTTCCTAAGCTCGAGCCCCTGGGGCCCACCCTTGGTCTCAAAAAAATGAACCAAACACATGATTCCATTGAATTCATCAAGTCTATGATTTTTGGTCAAATCGAAATTTACCGGACCGTTGGAATGACTGTGCATTGATCCAAATGAACTATTGACAATTAAACTTTTGGCACCTAACTGGAGATGATAAAAGCTACAATTAGGCCAGATTCTTTTCTGTAGAGAAGAGGGTCTCAAGGATTCTTTCAAATTCCTTCATCCTCATCCTCATGTGGGTCCCCAGGTGGACCCTACCACACACTTGAGCTTACTTTACCCTAAGTTTAAACTTAGGAGAGTCGGCATATGGGCATACATACATACATACATATATATATATATACATATATATATATTAGAAACAAGTTCTTACACGACCTTTTGTATGGTCCTTATGTACTATTTTGGATCATTTTGTATAATTGGGCGTACGTTGCGAGTCATCCAAATGGATTACACACACGACTACTTTCAATTGCAAGTATGAGTAGTTGATCCAACGGTCTAGCCTATTTGGATAAGATCCAAAATTAGTGGATGTATGCAATTAAGTGGATCGTGTTTGTAATCCATTTGGATGGCTCATAATATGGGTCTCACTATACAAACTAATTAAATTTGATCCTTAAAAAGTCCTTATAAAATTCATCTATTAACTACTCCAAATATTATAATATACACAAAACCCTCTCCAGTGACAGGCGAAGTTTCCTAGTGAAATTCGAACTTATAGAGTAGTTGGATAAATTCTGCACGGATCCAAATGGTATATGCATATATTTTTTCATGCAGCCCGTCGAAAATGTCCTTATCTGCAAAAGCACATGGAGACCTATCCATGTGTCCCTACTCACTACGTTTGAAAAGACTAAAAATACGTGGGTGTCGAGAAACTTGTTTATC
This sequence comes from Sextonia rubra, assembly GCA_037013555.1. Taxonomy (NCBI): domain Eukaryota; kingdom Viridiplantae; phylum Streptophyta; class Magnoliopsida; order Laurales; family Lauraceae; genus Sextonia; species Sextonia rubra. The sequence continues at coordinate 53,355,864 of JASUAD010000009.1, read as the reverse complement.
GAAAATGACTCCGTATTCCGTAACCGACTTTATAAACCCAAAAGTCGAGAGACGAGAGCAATGGTTTTGTCCAAATTGTTTTGGGTCAATTTCATTCATTCTTGAGTTTATGAGTGACGCGATTGGTTTTACCCAACGGGGCATTAACTTTGTGAGAAAATTAGAATGGACTATCCAATAAGCATTCTCCACATCAGCTGCATAAGGGGTAGCTAAAACGGTTTTCCCCATAATAATCATTTGTATGACATGAGCATCAAATGAGTTTACATTTTGTCAAAAGTACCCTTTCAAATACCATTCTCACATTTTCTTTCAACATCTATTTTATATACTGTCCCATATCACCCCTCATCTCTTAGTGAGACTCCTTTCCATTTTTATATATTATAAAATTAGAAATATTTAGATGCCGGTCCTTATTTTCACATTGTTAGTATGTTAAATCTAGCTTAATATGATTTAAATCATTAAAGCCTTCCATTTGAATTTTACTTTAAGCAGAGGTCTATTCTCTTTGTGTTAAGGATATTTCATATAAAAAATTCCCTTGTATGAGTATATTACATTATTCATGCGATTTAAGCACTAGAATCACGTTTCGAATTGAAATTGTGCACTTCTTGGTGATATGTTTGCATTTTTTGGAGCTGCAAGTTTATTCTTCTTCTTTCTTCTTTGTCTTCTTTGTTTTTTTTTCTTTTATAGTCTTCTTTTTTTATTGTTCCATAATTTTCTTTTCTTATGATCTATTTTTGTTTTTTATTTTATTTCTTTGATTGTGAATGATTATGTTTTTTTGATTGATTTTCGTTCTTTGTTCTTTGGTTTTTCTTTATTTTTGATTTGATCGTGGTTGATGTTTCAGATCTGCTTGTGATCATGGATCCAATGACTGCTCGAAGATGAACATAATATCTAGTTTGTGAGATTTTATATGTTTAAGGTATATTTTGGGAAAGAGGGAGAATGTGTGATGTTAAAAGTGATTTGTGATTTGTTGGAACACAACATAAACAAACAGATAAAATTAAAAAGAAAAAGAAAGAAAGATCAAGCAACCAAGAGATACAATTGAAAAACTTAAGTAGCAAATAGATAGAATTGAAAGAAATATAAGGAAAGAACAAACAACTAACAGATACAATTGTAAAACACCATGAACTAACAAATAGAATTGAAAAAAATAGAAAGAAATATCAAAACAACTAACACATATAATCGGAACACAACATAAGCAAACATATCAAATTGGAAAGAAATATGAAGAAATCTCAAGCAACTAACAGATACAAGTAAAGATACTAGAATCAAACAGATAAAATGAAAAAAAACAAAAAGAAATATGAATAAACTAATAGATATAATTGTAAAACACCATGAACTAACAGACAAAATTGAAAGAAACAAAAAGAAATATCAAAACAACTAACACATACAATTGGAACACAACATAAATAAACAGATCAAATTGGAAAGAAATATAAAGAAATATCAAGTAACTAACAAATACAATTGAAAACACCACAATCAAACAGATAAAATGGGAAAGAAACATAAAGAAATATCAAATAACTAACAAATACAATTGTAAAGCACGATAAGCTAACAGATAAAATTGAAAGAAACATAAAGAAAGAAAAAACAATTAACAGATATAATTGAAATACACCATAAACTAATAGATAAAATGTGAAAGGAATAAAAACAAGATCAAACATCTAATGTATATAATTGAAATACACCATAAATGAATAGATAAAACTTGAAAGAAACTATTAATAAAATCAAGCAATTAACAGATAGAATTGTCTAATGCCATAAACTAACAATTAAAATGCAAAATAAAAAAAAGAAAAATCAAACAACTAACAAATATAATGGAATTAGACCATGAGCAAGCAATTGAAAAGAAACATAAAGAAAGATGAAGCAACTAACAGATAAAATTGAAGAACACTAGAAACTAACAGATAAAATACGAAAGAAACAAAAAGATAGATCAAATAGTAACAGATATAGTTGAAAAACACTAAAAAAGGATAGAACTAAAGATCAAACATCTTATAGATAAAAATGTAGATGAACATTATAAAAAGATATTTTTGATTTTCCTCATAAAAATCCAGAAGAAAACAATTACATAGAACAAAAACAGATATAATTGTAGAAGAGTATAAACATACAAAGGGGTTTAATTTGAGATAAAAACTTAAAAAATATAACAATATAAATATAATAAATGATCAGTTAAAATTGAAAGAGATTGAAAGATAGATGAAACATCTAACAGATAGATTTAAAAAAAATCATACATAAATAGATATAATTTAAAGATATAAGGAAAAAAGTATGAATATGTAACAGATAAAATTGTAAATCGTCAAAGGCTTATTAGAGAAAACCGAAAGAGCATGGCTTTGAAATCATTTGAAATATTCTGTTTACATTTCATTATCATCAAATCACTGCATGTCAAACATTTGCAAACCCTAGATTTGAGTAGTTTTTTATTTATGTGATAGTGCAATATTTGGATGGAGACGATTGAGAAGATTCTCGAATTTGTACTCTAGGTTGCTCGATTTTATGATTTGATAGAGTATAGTCCATTGGATGTGATGATATTTTCACCGTTTATAAGCTCGAGTTGCAGAAAAATGAAAATAGCGCGGTTTTGAAATGTCAAATTTCAAACATGCACTTAATAAGTATGAGGGTTAGTTTTGTAAATTTACACTGCCATTTTAACTTAGGGACCTAACGTTACAATGATTATTTCGCTGGACCTATAATAATTTTGAAAAATATCTAAGGACCTTTGGCTAAAGCGCCCATAAAATTATATAGTAATTTTTGGGTATTTAGATATCAAGTATGAATAGATTCTTCAAAAGAGTTCTATAAATAGGAGATGGTGGAGCCATTAGTGGCCCTATTTGCTCATGAAGTAAAAATCTCAATTTTATAATAATCCTTATACTTTCCCTGGTGTGCCCTACTCTTATTCACATATATAAAATTAGGACCACAAGCATTAGAGTCCCACATGATGAGTGGACTGATCCATTATGTGGGATAGTGATCCCTATCGCGAGCAACTTGGATCTTGCATCAGGACAGTTGTCTTGATGGAAGCACATGATCATGCCCATGATTAGGCCAAAATCACATAGACTGTTCTAACCCTTCAAATGAACCACTTCTAATGCAGTCACTTATCAAAATTTAGTAGAAGAATACTCCAATCAAAATCCATTGATTAAAATTTTATTGGGGAATAAGGCACAATTAATTTAAGACATGAAAACGATCCAAACTCTTTTTTTTTTTTTTTAATACGATGTAGGATAATCATCTCGGTGTTCCAATGTCTTTCGTAACATTATATTTTCAATGTCAGTATTAGTGGTAGGGGAAGTCTAAATTTAATTATTTGAGCTGGACCCATTATTATATTGACTGTATTTTCTTTTCATTTTAAAAACATATGATACATTTGCTAACGTGGAGATTTCTGATAGATAAAAAATACGTAAAACAGTTTTTATTATAAATATTTACCATGTGGGACTAGAGGAATGAATTTAAATTATTTAAGTCAATTTTGTTAATATACCTCGTGGATGGCATAAAATAATCCTCGCAAGATGAATCTTCTTTAATTATAGAAAATTATATTTCATTTAAAACTCCGAATCTATTGGACAAATCTTTTGTGGAGCCAAGTAAAGCAACTTGAATTGGTATAAATTATGAATTTCCATCCTTGTATGTATTGGAGCCTGGACTTAGGTGAAGTCTATTTGAGGTGGACTCACTATTAAATTGATTGCTGCTTCTTTAAGCTTAGTTTTTCTTTGAGATTTATGATAGCCAGGAAATGTGTAACACGCTTTTCTATAAGATCCAAGTTGCGTGCAATAGTGATCCCTATAACATAGAATGGAACACACCACTCATCATGTCGGCCTAAAATTCTTGTGATCGTAATTATATATATATATATATATATATTACATATGTATATACATACATATGAATAATAGTGGGGCTAAGCATGTAAATGTGGGTAGTGCCGTGCTAGCATGACCCACTAGGAGCTGGCCTAGCTTTGCTTGTGTGCCTGTGCCATGCTAGCCCGTGTAACTTCATGGGTTGTGTTGTGCGATGCCCAGGTTGCTAGGAGTCACCCTAGCATAGCCCAAGGCATGCTCAAGCCGTGCCATGTTGGGCCGTGCCACCCACTGGCCAGACCACATGCCTCTCTTATTGTTATTTTTAAATTTAAAATTTTTTTATATAAATTAAAGGAGACATTATGGACTTTCAGGATTTCAAACCATGGATTTTAATTTACAAATAAAGCGAAAATTTTTAATTATTTTATTTTTCATATATTTCTTTTATATAAAAATAAATATTTTAAATAAAATGTTGTGTTGGACTGTGCGGGATCATGCTAGGCCTTACCCTATAGACTAAATAGTTCATACTAATGATATAGCTCCTAGAGACATCTAACTCCATCCAAAGCAATAGGCCCCTTTTTGTTTCCTTAATTTTTCATAAATGGGTCCCCAAAATTTTTCAAGAGCATTTCTACGTGATAAATCCTAAAAATGGGTCCTATTAAATCTGTAGTGTCCACATGGGTAGTCCCCTCCATAAATGGCTTCATAAATTTAGCGAATTACAAAATTTTAAATGGTGGGTTCATTCAAAATAACAAAAAACACATCCAATAATAGAATCCAATTAAGTCAGTCCCATGCAGCGGACAACTACAATCCCACCTTCGAAAAAGAGTACAAGATAGATAACCTCATTAAATTTGATTGCAAAGACCACGCCATCTATCTTCTTTTTACACATTTTTAGATTTTTTGTAATTTTTATTATATGTGTTAATGTGTTATAATAGCACAGGAGGTAGAAGTTGTTGTACACCCTTCTAAAGTTTATGTGTTTGACACCCAACCAATGCAAACTGAGTATTTTGTGCTGATCTAAACCTAATCCAACTTCACATAATGTAGAATCAAGCAAATAATTTTAATAACTTAATGTAGAATTCAGCAAATTAAGTGTTAGTCAAAATTAAAAAAGTAATCAATTACAATGAAATCCAATTTCACAATCAATTGTCAATGTGAACTTCAATTTCCAAATCAAATCACCCAAAAATCATAAATATAAATATGGCACAAGCTCAATCTTTATTTTGGTTTAGGTATTTAATAGGCACAGACTTAAGCCTCCTAGATTTTTATCAAAGTGGGTTCAAATTTAGGATTCAATGCCTATATCATAAGGCCCGTATTTATATAAATTACAGCAGAGAACACCCTTTGTTGCATGTCTATGGGTCCCATTGTTAAAAAATAAAACTTGGACCCTGCCTATTTGTTTGTTAGGTAGAGTAAAGTAGAGTGAAATAAAATATTTGAAATTCAAATTTCCTCCTTTTCTCTAAAAAATTCAAAATTTCCTCATTCTTTTTTCAAAAAGGTCAAAAAGTCATCACTAAATTAGAAAAAACTCTATACTTTTAATTCAAAAAGTCAAAAAAATTCCATATCAAACAACTAAAAACAAAAAGTCATCATAACCCCGTCATATACATTCTTTCTTGATTTTGAATTTATTATATTTTATTTTACTCTACCCCACAAACAAATAGGCCAGAATTGTAATTAAGCCTAAGAATTTATAAATTTAGTCCATATGACCACTTTTATATTATAATTAGGTTTAACATGGGTCTACCTTTAGGAATTATAATTTCTCTTAGGCTTTTAAGAATTTAATACTTGGGCCCACCTTTATATTGTAAGTGGAGAGTTTATAAGGTTAGTATTGTAAATGGACTTGTTAAGAAATGAACAAAGGTAGTTTTGAAATAAAAATAGATACAGCTAAGGTGAGCATGGTCAATAAAGAGGAGAAAACATACCATTCTCAATTCACACCTGGATGGTGATGTGCCATATTTCTGTTGGGTAAAGGAAGATGCTGGTTCATATTAAGATCAATTATAATACGTACAGACACTAAAATATATACAAAATGCACAATAGCTTATGTGGCACCACATAATAATAGCTGTATTTCACTTTTTTTTCTTCACCTCATGGGATAAATACACTTATTATGGAATAATTAACTTATGTGCATTTTGTGTGCATTTTAATCTGTACACAAATAATTATTGTATTAAGATGCAGCCTCCCCTGTCCGTTGATGTGGAGAATGCTTATTAAGGGGTGCAGGTCGCTGCACTAATATAATACTGTACCCAAGCCTCACTCCTTTTAGATAGCGGCGTAAATCGGCCCACTTAAATGTGCCACATTCAATACGTGGCACCCTAACTAAACTGATAAACATGTGATAGGAAGATATTTTCCAGTGGATGGGGTTCGAAACTTAGGGCAACAGTAAATATATATCTACTTTACCAACACATCTATAACGCTAATAAGCTTTGACAAGGACTTGTCATGAAGATCATAATGGATTGCTATGTGGATAGAGAGCACAACCATCCAATTGGAAAGTGGAAGACAAAGTGTAAACCAAATAATTGAAAGTAGCTCAAAGAGGTAACTCACCTATTCTTCTCCTCACTTATCTCGTTTAAAAGCCTCCCTTGGAATCGTTCGTTCATGTATATTACAAACCTCTTTTATAATTTAATAACTTTTCTGGTTTTAAAAAAAATTGAAATATCATACATCAAGTGAAAATTAGTGGTAGCTTGACAGTAGAGTTGACTTTTTGGTTAAAATGAAAAAAGAGGTGTGGATGATTGTGATAAAGGAAAAGTGAATTTTTTATTTTCTAATTTCCATTTTTTGAGAAAATAGATTTTCTATATCATATTTTATGGACACAACCAATCATGTGTTGAATAGGATAGTGTGCCCAACCTCTATTGCAAATTTAGGACATATCGTTGAGGGAATAGTATTTAGATTGGACAATTCAAATTATAATTATGTAGGCCCCATAATGTATAGTTGGAGACTATGCACTAAGTTCACATATAATAACTGCAAGAAAGGATCTAGGCTCGTCTTCATCACCACCGATCATCTTCTTTCTATTAAATTGGAAGTTTAGAATATATCAATAGAGGTCATGATATTCATTTTGAATGATTTCAATTGACGTTATGCAGGCCTCATGATGAAAATTTGGGCAAAAAGCAGCCCAACCCTTACCCCGATCAGCATTAAATATGTGTCAGTTACTAATCAAGTTTTTCGAACCCGCAGAAAAGTAGGTCAGATTTGGGCTGATCCGCCTACTTGCAGGACACGTATATAGTCTTTTATATTTATATTTGTTTTTAGAATCCATGTCTTGGATTGTGCGATAAAGGCTAGGATACCATGTAGATGTGACTTTTCCATTGTCCACTCCTAAACTTGAAGAAACACAAAAAGAGGAGAACTAACGGTTTCTTTTGTAAACGGAACATGAGATAAAATTGACATGTGTTAGCCTTTTGTTAACTTTGTCATCAAACCATTCTAGAAATAAAAAGCTACGATTCACTCTTAGTCTAAGGGGGTGTTTGGAAACCAAATATTGCTCAAGATTTTAAGATATTTTGTTATGCAGTAGATAAAAATATTTAAGTTTTACATTGCACTGTTTGGAAGGTGTAGATTATAAGTTACAACATGGAGTTTTCTTTAGAAATTTCGGATATTTTTTTCTTTAGGGGAGGGGTGACTATTGTAATATGTCAAAACACGAGAGGAAGACTTTTTCACTTGTACTATTGTTATCTTTTTATATTACAAGTCCATCTTCTTCCATCCCACAAAAGTTCTCTTTCCCTTTGCAAAGCTTTCTCTCCCTCTCCAAGTTCTGTGGTTTTAACAGATCATCTTCTTTTCCTTTTGTTTGTTCCCCATTGAGAAATTTTAACCGAACAACGACTGCCTTCCACTTGTTTGGTAGTGATGGATGGTGGACGATGGGGTCATCGACTGGAGATGGGTAGCTAGGATGTCACACCGGCGATGAGTGAGTATTAGGCCCCAGATTTTAACTTTTGGGTTGAGTCAGTTTGTCGGGTTTTGAGTCGGGTTGAGAGGGGTTAGATGGACAAATTAAACATTCTTGGGCTTGAGTTATTTGACCTTTGAGGGCAAAAGACTTTTTCTGAAATTTTATAAAACTTACTAGAAAAGAAGGAGCACTTCCTTGTAATTTAGAAAAACCTTTACATAATATAAACTGTAAGGGTTTTCCTAATTCTCCCATCTTCTTCCTTTCCCCTGCAACCAAGCCTTAGAAGTTTTCTAGGGAGAAACCAAGGTTTGATCTTCAGATTCGCTTTTGGCATTAAGATCTAGGCAAGTGGATAACTATAAACAATGTCCTTTGGTAACCTACATTGTCTTTTGATTTCTTGTTGAATAACATGCTTTAGATATGATTTCTTCTATTGGGTTAGTATCATGATGATAGATTAACAATAAGATTTGAAACAATAAAGATGTAATTCTTTTTTATAAAGATTTGCTGATAAAAAAAAAAAAAACAAAGGGCAATAGCCATTGCCTGCGCCGATAGGCAATAGCGCTACCTGGCCAGTCGGGTAGCGCCTGTTGCTTGGCCAGCCAGGTAGCAGGGCTTGGTGGCGGCTGAGCCTGGCACCGCCGGGCCGGTTGCTGGTGGATCTGGGCTGGGTTTGATAGGGCTAGGCCCATTTTAAGTAAAATAATAATAATAATAATAAGTAAATAAATAAATAAATAATTAGAGTGTAGGATATTATATATAAATATTTAGAATATTGTGATCGGGTTAATGGTCTAGTAGATTAATAGTGATTTTATTATATTAACTAAATTTTAATTAGATATTAGTAGAAATTTAGTTATGATTGTTTATAAATTTAATTGGTGGTTTAATCACCTGTGATTAATATTTTATTTAGATTGATTAGAATTTAATTAAGATGTAATTGGTGGTGATTGAATCTCAAATTAGAATGTAATTGGAATTCTAATTTAAATTTTTATTTGAATTTAGATTTTGAATTTGAATTAGGAATTTGGATCTTTTGTCGTATATAAATAATTAAGTGTTTTTATACACAACAATGGTTAAATGTTTCTTCCCTTGATCACAATTTGATTAAGTTTGGATTTAAAATTTGAATATCTTTTACCCAATTTGTAGCACACACTAAATATATATAATTGGATTAGATGGATTCATGTTGTTTTAGAAAAGTTGGTTGAATGTTCACATGGGAATTAGACTAAATTCAGAATGGGAATGTGAGATTCAGGATGCACCAGATGATAGACATTAAAAGTAGGATATTGGCATCGTGGACTAACATTTCCATTGTGAAAGAGGGTTGGTCCTTTTGTGCATATTTATTTAACTGTGACCGTCAGGTAGATTGGTGCTTACCTTCAGAGAACTTGAATTGAACACTGTCATAATACACTTTTAAATTAATCTAAATACTTAAATTGATATTGGGATGAATATTATGAATTAAGGGTTTCAAAGCATAATTCATTATGCATCAGTAGACGTACGTATTTGCATATGCATATATATATCTGACCGACTGCAGTTTGGAGGTGGACGTACGCCATCGAGTCAGCGTGTACTGTGGAATATAGTACACAGCTGTGCCATTTGTTATATTTGGCAGGAATATCTATTTTTGTATATCTGTTTGCAAGAATACCTGTTTTTATATATTATATTTGCGGGACTACCCGTTTTTGGTATATTGTATCTGCGGGAATACCCGTTTTTGTGCATTCATGCCATGGGGTTTGCATTCGGTATGTTTTAGGGCAGATTGTAATATATGCTTTAAATTAATTGATTATCACCATTGCTTGCAGTTTACTCTCTTGCCAGATTACGTCAATTTGACCCATTATTTTTGGTGTCCAGTTCCATTACCGGTGCCGAATCGGAGGGTCAGCGATGCAAGAGATTCTGTCAGATGGCGGAGTTATTGAGTGGAGCACCGATGACATCATTTGAAGTGTCCTAGTATTGGTGCCGAGATCAGAACTTCAGATTATGTAATAAGGTCATGTTTGAGGCCATTAGCTATTCATTAAATTTATTTGTTCTGGAATTATAACTTTAATTATGATGCTTCGATGCACTTGACCTTGACTTTTTATTCATTGAGATTTGTTCTTTGGTTGGTGTATAATATTCATCTGCACAGATTATGAATTTCAGTTTCGCGTGTGATTATGGTTGCTTAATCATTAAGCATAGCCTCACGAAGAACTTTGATCCACCCGCAATTGGAGCCTGTATTGTTTATGTAAAAAAAATTTTAATTGGCCCCAATTCTCACACCGCTAGAACCATGTTTGGATCCGGTGTAGTTTTGTGGGCGTGACAGTGAGTAATGGCCTGGAACGTCTTATACTCTCTAGAAACTTGTTCTCCATTTATTCTTTAAAACAAAGAACCATAACCTGTTTCTTCCCACTTTTCAACCATTTAGAAAATGACAAAGTTCCATGTCAATCTTATTTACAAAAAAGAGCATGATTTGAATACAATAAGCCCTCGTGATCCGTGCGAATCTTATTTGCAACCTTTTTTTACAACATGAGATAGTGAGGCGCTTCTGCATCTTCCTTCACCAGCACAATAAAGAAAAATCACCTTCTAAAATCCTTAAAAATTGTAGTTATAGAAAACAAATCTAGAAGAAAAAGATTAAAACAAGTGAAATAATTTTCCATTTCTAATAGATGGAGAGAGAAAGCAAGGAACACACGATTTTGCCACCCAAATTCTTAGTCCCATATGCTATCATGATATCAAAATAAAAAAATCATCAAGTCACAATGGCCCAAGTATCATCCATAATTGCTGGTGCACATCCAAATTCTGGCATTGAGATTTTATTGAGAAAACCCTTTGAGGGATTGTGTGGAAAACTTGAGGCATGTCGGTGGCATCACCACCTCATCCATAGCTCATGTGACCCTAGAGCATACCTCCGTCTTGTTTATCCCTCCCTATGCATTATTTTGTAATATATAGAAATAACCTACAACTCCCGAACACTAGTAGTATAAATCTATTAATATATGCAAAAGCTGCCAAACGCTCAGTATTATAATATCTCAATATTATAAAACAGGATAAAATATTCTATCAATATTCAAATCTATAGATATTTTATTTTGCTTATACCCAAACACCCCCTAAGACTTTCACATTCATAAATCCTAAGTTAAAGGGTCCAATGTCATGGTGGGGGGCAAGTATTGAAACCCAATCGTTCAAAATAAACCTTTTTTAGATATATAGGACAATCCAAGATTTTATCCTTATCGAAGATAGTCCCACTATTGGATTAATTGTTTGATGAAAAATCTGCAAATAAATATGCATATAATATTTATTTTTTAGTCAAAGAATCAGACTGATTGTGAAAAAAATTCAGATTGATGTGAAATTAAGGGATATTTCATAAGGGGCAGGGCTTCAACACGGCACCGTTGCACTGTAGTATGGTGCAGTGCCCCATTTTAATTCATGTTAGGGCCCAATTTTTAAAATCCGAGCCACTCATCAACCCTAAAACCCCTAATATTCATTGTATCTAAGTTTTCAAAGAAACATTTAGTTGTCCAACCATTTAGATTGATCACATATGGGTGCCTTCCTCCTTCTTCCATTTCTATTCTAACAAGAGAATAATAAGGTAAGTTCATCATGTACTTCATATAGAGTTTAATCTAATCATGTCAATGTTACATATTTGAATAATAAGTTATAGGGTGATCATTACAAACGGTTTTAAGACTAATGGATGGCTCAGATTATAAAAAGGTGGACCCCACCATACATTCAAATGGGGGCGTTGCACCATATTACATTGCATCGGTACTACACTATAGCCCTGCCCTCTCATAAGCAATAAGGATGTTTGTGTTAGACATGAATAGGTGGGTTTTGGTGTTCTACTCCTTTTACATCACAATTTATAAATGTCAAAGAGACATACACAATAAATAAATAAATAAAATCCAAACTGCACCCTTTCTCCCTCAGTAAGCCTTCATGGCCCCGCATTAATTAGATGGAAACTTTCCCGACTCTTTTTAAGTTTTACATGTTAGTGCTGGTTTGTCTTTTTTCAATAATGTCATTTTCTTACAAAATAATAACATATTATTTTTTTTGATTAATTCCATATATTATATATATTTGTTTCGGTTTAGTTCTATTTTATAACGATTATGATAAAAATTAGACTATATAAGCAATCATTTATAATGATTATTTCAAAAGCTGAACCACCTTGCATGAAGTATAAGTGTATAACGCGTAAGTATGAACAATTATAACAGCAGTATTTATAGGGCTTACTATTCTAAAGATTTAGTTACTTTTGCAGCTACCTCATTGATAAAGTCTAACAGGTAGTCATTGCTTAGATTTTACACCATATGAGTCTTTTCCTTTTCTAACTAGTTTTAAGAGTTTTTGGACAGATGTTTGCATGGAAAGCTATGTGGTGTGATAGTTAGGTTGGTTACTTAAAACCAAAGGGTTGAGTTCTAACATTGGGAACTATCATTCGTAGTGGTAGGATTAATAAAACTGAGTTACATGGGCAGGTCGGGTAAACCCAACTAGACACACATCTAATGTGGCTTAGACGTGTTAGCCATACCCAAGACTTAATGGGTATGGTTTGCAGTTTACAACTTGCTTCAGAAAAGGGTAGGTCATGTGTTGGAGTTTGTGTATGGTTTAAGTGAAAATCCAAAATTAACTACACCTTATGACCCATGCCCCACCAAATTGTATGGTTACTTCACCATTACCATAGGTGAAGTTACCCCTACACTAGTGTATGATTGGTATGGCTCATTGGCAAAGATTATATCCATGATAAAATAGGTTTAGAACCTAGTAACATAGTATAGAATTGCATAGGTTCTTTCATAGGAGTATACAACTACTACTTCAAATATAGTTCGTGCAGAACTATATTCTTCATGTAGAAACCTTTTAGTTTCCTCCACTAATCCTCTCCAAAAGATATGTTCATGAACTTATACAAGACTTAATTTGAAAAAGACATGTAGATTGCACTGAGGACCTTTAGATCAAGATTGTCACATCCTCCAAAATGAGACTAGGGTTACGTGAGATTAGGAGCCAATTTAAAATTTTCCTGTAATTAAAACCAATGACTCCCAATCATTTTTTTCACATGATCTTAGGTCCGTGGTGAGTTTAGACATTTCCACATTCATTCATACATGCGGAAGCATATTCTGACATTTGGTACCAAATAAAGAATTAGATTTTATTGTGACATCTTTAAGTCCAACATTAACTATAGAGAGGAAAGTGATTGGGCTTCTATGTAGAGCCTACACCCTTGCCTTGTATGAGGCTTTTTGGTGGGTTGAGGCCCATAAGAAGCAAAACCGTTAGGCCCATGGGCCAAAGCGAACAATATCATGCATGTATGTGGGTTAGGGTGTTACAAATGGTATAAAGGTTGACTCTCGACTAGTTTGAATCTGGGTCCTTGCTGTGGTTTGGCGTAAGTGGGTGGGTTCTTATGTGGGTGGGCCAAGAGGGCTGGCATGATACAAGGACTAGCAAGCTACTGCACAGGGATGTTCAGCCCTAATGGGGGGTGGATTGTGACACCCTCAAGTTTCACATCGATTATAGAGAGGAAAGTAATTGGGCTTATATGTAGAGCTTGCACTCTTACCTTGCATGAGGCCTTTTGGTGGGTTGAGGCCATCAGAAGCAAAATCATGAAGCCTATAAGTTAAAGTGGATAATATCATGCATGCATGTGAGGTGGGGCATTACAAATAGTAAGAAATAATATTGTGGCTCGTGGTTTTAAATAAAATAAATAAATAATTTATTACAATGTTAAACTAAATGGTAAAGTTTCTAAAGATAATTTATTAACTATCACTCTTGTGCGTGACTAGATAGATTGATAGCCATTGTTTGCACTGCACTCGGGCTCATTAAATGGCTCAAGCGCTTGAACCTCTACACCCTCACCTCCTCCTAGGCAAAGTCAGGTTTGGTACCTATCCACCAATTAAGAAAACAAGGTCAACCACAATTGTTGTGATAGGTGGAATACACATAACTCATAATAACATACACTATCAATGTGAGAATAAAGACAATAAGATCATGGAATATATGAAGCAATATATGTAAGGGAATGCAATGAATAATAGAAAGGAATGGATCCCTAATCCAATTCTACATCAAATGAACAATATCACATTCACCGACTATTGTATTAATCGATGCTCCTACGGGATTCATATCGTCTTTGAATGCCTCGCATCCTATCCAATACGATGGATCAAATCCATCTTTGGATGCCTAACATCTTGTCCAAGAATCATGGTGAAACCAATCGTGTACGAGTGGTAAGCTCATCTTCGGCCCTAAGTCCATATCACAATCACTGATTATTGCATTGACTGGTGCTCCTATGAGATTTATACCATCTTTGAATGCCTCGCATCCTATCTAATATGGTGGATCAAATCCATCTTCGAATGCCAACATCCTGTCCAAGAATCATGGTGAAATCAACCATGTACAAGTGGTAAGCTCGTCTTTGGCCATAAGTCCAGCAAAGCATCACAGTGTACATCTATGGACGACTGCAATCATCCAATAACTATCTCATACAACCGTGTCCCTTCTTATATTGAGACTTATAAAACATGGCTCAATAATTGTTCGACAAACATATCCTAGGTTAGTGTGAAGGGCTGGCCAGAATGGGCATCCGCAGTACCACATGTGGAGGGAATCATTCCAATAGAATAATCCATTATACAACTTAAGTATCTCTCTTGTAAAATAACACATGGCCCACGCCACAACACAGTCCAAGACAACATAATCATGAGTACAATCTCTAACAAATATGCAACCATGAACAAGAGCACAAGCTTGATGGTCAAGGAATAAATCCACCAACATTCCAACATTGTGACCACAATTCACACATACAACGACTGCACACGAACCAAGATGATGTAAGGTTGGGAATTTTGTTTAAAAGCTATGGTGGTGCATAGCCCAACTTTCACTTCATCTAAGTGTGGGTGCTTTATACCATCATGTGCAAACCATGAAGTCAGTAAGGATACGATCACCCAAAAGTATATTCTTTACTTAGATAGAGTGGAAGAAAAAGATCTCAAAACTGAGTCCCATGGGAATCTCCAAGTGACACAAAAATTCCCCGGACCTCAGCCCATCTCAGGGAATGCTACACACACCAAAAACCCCCACACCTTGGCCCCATAGGTGGAGAACTATCAAGGTCATTAATTCGCATATTTATACATTATTTTGAGATGAATTGGGGGTTTAATTAGGTGAATAACATCATTATTCATTTAAATTCATCATTCCATAAATCTTCAGCTAGAAACTTGAATTTACATGATTTTTCACACATTTTCTGCAATAATTTATAAATTTACAATTTTTCTCCGAAGAATCCCAAGTGGAGTAAAATTCTATCTGAATGGGTTCCACTTCAATGTGAGCTCTTCAGTATTTTATGAATTTGTTTAGAATGTGCACGAAGATGTGAGCAGATCATGTGGAGCATACCATACAAGAAGTTTGGAAGATTGGCTTCATGAGGACCCCACAGACATGTGCACACATGCTTGGATGGTAAAAGGGAGGTCTTACTCTCAAGTTTTTAAGAGAATTCAAATTTAAGTCAAGAAAAGAAAGCTGAGGTGGAGAGAATTCAAGAAAAAGAAAGTCAAAGGAGAGTAATTCAAAAATGGAAAGTCAATTTTGTGTTTCTTTTGACAGCATAAATTAAAACGGTCATAACTCTCAAACTAAGGCTTGGAATTGGAGAGTCTACCTATGGTTGGAAAGCTCTCTTCGAGTAGATAATCGTAGATCCAAGATTACATCAATTGGAGCTGAAATAACAAAGTGATGGCTTTGGGAAATTGGCTGTATATTTTTAGATGGGATTGCAAAAAATTATGTTGATTTTCTCCATGTTACACACCTTTAGGTGGGGTCTATCTCTCTTCAAGTGAAGTACATTGCATATAAAAGTGGAGTCCATAATCCTTGCATTATTCTTTTTAAGATAATTTGAGAAGATTTGAAGAAATCCTCAAGAAATTAAAAAAGGAAAGCTTAGTTAGAAGATTTACTTGCACATAAGAGGAGAATCTTCGAAGCATAGACAGTTTGTGTAGAGATTGGTTTCCAAAGGAAAGCAAGAAAGAATCTTTCCGAAGTTGTCAAATTTTGCTTACTTGTTGGACATAGAGAAGACTTACCAAATATGGAGACTTTTGCTACAAAGAAAGACCAAAATTTGGAAAGAAAAGGGGTTCCAAATCCTATAAAAACAATGCATGGATGTCCAAGAGCTCTTACCACCCCTCTTCATGCTTTCTCTCTCCTCTAGCCACTATCTCTCCTCTCTCCATCATCTCTCTTTTCCCATTAACATTTTACTTTTATTTTTAAGGTATTTTTGGAGCCTTGTTCTAAAAACTTGGAATTTAGAAGAGACATTCTTAGAGAGTGAATATTATACAAGAATGATCTTAATAAAGTTTTTTTTATGAAAATCTTGATAATGTTTGGCTAGTTCTTTGGATCGGAGTACATAGATGAAGTTAAGTAAATTTTGTTTTAATTCATGTGGTTATTTTATTTTTTATTGTCTCTTTCAAATGAATGCTTATTAGAATAATAGATCTATCTTCATGCATTTGGCAACCTATATTTTAATTTCTAATGAAAGTAATTTGATGATTTATGCTTAATTTGATAAGTCATGCTTATGGGTTTTCATTCTTTTATGAGGTAAAGGAGGTCTTAGCTGATGATTTTATTTTTTTATTAAAATTAGGTTTTGCGAAAGATAAATCTTTCAGACTAGAAACATTGATTTGTTTCTGATCTGAGTTATTTTGAGACAAAGAATAGAATAATCGCATGATTTGATTAATTATCTTGCTTAGTGGATTTTGGATGCTCTAATTTGTTTTCTCCATTGATTTTTCACTACTTTAATTGTATTAAGTTTCTGATATTCTTAGTTTTATTTCAAATCAATATTTTAGTTAAAAGAAATTTCATATTTTTAATTAAAAAAGTTCAAAAGTGCTCCATGTGGGTTTGACATGTATTTGCCATTATCTCAACAAGACAACTGTGCGCTTGTAGTTTTAAGTAGATTAATTAAATGCACAACAAGAACGCACCTATTGGCAGCAGGTAGTTTCCCGCATGTGCCCTGTTATAGGGTTCTATGGGGTTTTCTTCCTTTTCTCCTTTTCCTACATTAACCTAACAAAAGGCCATACCAAAACCACTACATATCCACTTTATCCCTTCCATTTCATCACCCATTCATTCAATCATAAATCAAGAAAATCCATAAGCATCTTACCTATCATCATCATCATTTAGATATTAGATGGGCTTATGAAACACCATTTAGAAAAAGACAAAATCAATGGAAAACAGTGTAGATCATTATGTGAAAGATGCATTTACTAACCTTGAAAGTGTAGAAAGAAATGAAGAGAGGTTGCCCTAGTTCTCTTGCATGCCCAAAAGGAAACCCCAACGAAGACAACTCAAGGAAGATGACGATGGTGGAGGAACTCCGGTGATCCAGTGGCTTGAAGATGGCTAGCCAGGGAGTCCGAGTCGCTAGGATGGTGAAGAGGAAGGAACCCACGAACAAGTTAGATGCTTTTCGTTTTTGAAATAGGAATTGGGTTTTTCGTTTTTAACAAGGAAGAGCGAGGAAAATGAGCGAGGGAGGGTAAAATAAGAAATTTTGGGAAAAAGGGTTGCTTTTTTGTCATGCCCCAAACCCGAGAATTGGGGATTAGGGTGGATCTCGAGGTACGACACACGTAACCCGTAGCAACTCGTGCCGTGCTGAGACAAATATGAACTACTACAAAGGAGATTCCATAGGTACGTGTGAGGAAGATCCATGCATCAATCATATTACACAATTATAAGTAGACCTAACCTATAATTCATCATAAGCAATAATAAAACCATGTTAATTCCATAATTAATCCCAAGTCAGTGATTAATTCACCCACATGCACATGCAAACTAAAATATCTTAACATAACCCTTATCATGAACGTCATGCCTTTCAAACAATAACTTCAAATTAACAATATAACTACAGGCCAAAATATGGCAATGTCCTAAGTAAAACTCCCAAAATATAGCCCTATGATGCTCTTTGGAGGATGATTAATAGAAGATGCCACCCTTGTTCTACTCATTTATACCCCAAGGTACCACTGTGGTTCTTTTCGAGGCTACGTCGATTGCCGAACTGGCATTTGGGTTCTGTACCTGTAACGCCAAGGGTAACACTGTTAACACGACGGTTAAGCAAATATAGAGTACATATGTCTATCATGATGTATCAATTCAATTAGAAACATATTGATTAAAAGAGAGCAATAATAGGAAACTAAGCATGTTGTGCATGAAGAAAACATGAGAACCAATCATAAACAGAAATATCATAACATACTAGTTGGCTTATGTAGGTTGCGTCAGGTAGGTTGACATAACAATTAGAAACATATTTTGTTTACTCCACTAGTTTTTGCTGCCGGTCTCAAGCCCGGGTAAACGAGGAGGGTTGCTTTAGGTAGGTTGACAACCAGCGTAAAACTTTGTTACAAGCCAAAAATGAATTCTAAGAAAATGATATTTCACGATAAGGTTAGGGCTCTCCCCGCTTTAAGTGACACATTGTAGCATCGCCCGGCTGCAGTGAAAAGTGTGCAAGGCCTACCACATAATTTTGGGCTAGTTTGGTTAAAGAAGTTAGTATATGAGAAGAAGAGGAGGAATAGGAAAATTAGACTTGCTATTTGGAATATAGGAAGCTTGACAGGAAAGAGCATGAAGTTGGTTGAGGTAATGAAAAGAAAAAGAATTAGTATGGCTTATATATAGAAGATAAGGTGGAAAGGGAATAAAGCTAAGGAGCTCACGGATGGGTATAAGCTTTTTTATGCAGGAAAGAGTAATACAAGAAATATAGTGGGTATAGTTGTAGATAAGGATTTGAAAGAAAAAATTGTGGGGGTAAAGAGGTTTGGAGATAGAATTATAGTAATTAAAGTAGTGTTAGAGGAAGATATAACTTATATCATCAGTGCATATGCTCCTTAAGTAGGACTAGAGGAAATTGTGAAAAGACAATTTTGGGAGAAGATGGATGATTTAATACGAGAAATCCCAAATAGTGATAAGATTTTCCTTGGAGGGGATTTAAACGGGCATATAGGAAGAGATAATAGAGGATAGGAGATAGTGCATGGAGGGCAAGGATTTGGAGAAAAGAATGAATTTGGAAACACTATATTGGACTTTGCAGTGGCATTTGATCTCATAGTAGCAAATACTTACTTTAAAAGAGAGATGAGCATTTAATTACCTATAAAAGTGGGAGTAATAGGAGTTATATAGACTTTTTTTTAGCTAGAAAACAGGATCGATTCACGTGTAAAGATTGCAAGGTTATCCCAGGAGAGAGTTTGACTACGCAACATAGGCTCGGAGTTTTAGATATTTGCATTAGAAGTAGAAAGAGAATGGTGTAAACAAAATGGACCCTCAAATTAGGTAAAGAGACTTGAAGGGGGAAAGAGCAAATATATTTAAGGACAAAATGATTGAGAAAGGAGAATAGAATATTGAAGGAGAAACTATAGTAATGTGGAATCAAATGGCTAATTGCATTAGGAATGTTGCAAAGGAGGTACTTGGAGAATCAAAAGAAAAGAGATATATTAATAAAGAAATATGGTGGTGGGGTGTGGAGGTTCAAGAAGTTATTCGATAGAAAAGACATTGCTACAAAGTTTGGCAGGAGACTAAGAGTATGGAAAATCTTGAGCTGTATAAGAAGGCAAAGAAAGAAGGTAAGAAAGTAGTAAGTAGTGCAAAGTTCGAAGCATACAATGACCTTTATAATAGGTTGTGAATAAAAGAAGGAGAAAATGATATTTTTAAGCTTACAAAAATAAGAGAAATGAAATGTAGGGACTTAGATCATGTCAAATGTATCAAGGACAATGAGGAAAATATTTTGGTGAAGGACAATGATATTAAAGAAAGGTGGAAGGAAAATTTTAACAAATTTCTAAATAAGAACATTTGGAAAATACAAGAGTTAAGGAGGATACTTCATCACTAGAGCATACTTTTCTCCGTAGAACTAAAGGGGTGGAAGTGAATGAAGCATTGAATTGAATAAAGACAAGAAAGGTAACAGGCCCAGATGGTATTCCGATAGAGGTATGGAAATGTTTTAGGAGAGTTTGGGGTGAGTTGGTTTTGTAAACTATTCAATAAGATACTTGTGACAAAAAAAATGCCGGATGAATGGAGAAGAAGCATTATAGTATCTATATATAGGAATAAGAGAGATATATAAAATTGTACCAACTATCGAGGAATTAAACTTATGAGTCATACCATGAAGTTATGAGAGAGAATAATGGAGCAAAGATTAAGAAAGAAGACCAAGATCTCTGAAAATTAATTTGGTTTTAAGCCAGAAAGATCAATCATGGAAGCTATTTTTCCACTTAGGCAATTAATGAAAAAATATTGAGCAAAGAGGAAAACTTTACATATGGTCTTTATTGATTTGGAAAAAGCCTATGATAGGGTACCGAAGAATTTAATTTAGTGGGTTTTAAAGAAAAAAAATGTCCCCAGAGGTTACATTGAAAATTTTAAGGATATGTATGAAGGAGCAGTAACAAATGTGAGAACCACATGTGGAGAAACAAGTGGATTACCTGTGACTATAGGTTCACATCAGGGATCAACCTTAAGCCCTTATCTCTTTGCATTAATTATGGATGAGTTAATTGTGCATATTTAAGAAGAAGTACCATGGTATATGTTGTTTGCAAATGATATAGTATTGGTGGATGAATCAAGAGATGGTGTAAATGCAAAGCTTGAGAGATATCGGGGGGCATTAGAATCTAGAGGCTTTAAAATAAATAGTACAAAGACAGAATATATGGATTGCAACTTCAGTGAACATGTACAAAGTGTTAAAACCACTATCAAAATTAAAACCCATGAGATACTTTTCATCAACTCCAAATGTAGAGCTGCGATGTAGTAATATCCCTGAAAGTACAGGGTCAAATCCACAGGGAGCTATGTTTAAAATGTTTTCAACTTGTCACCTACCTAAACAAAATTCTAAAACTAGCCTAATTAAAATCTAACAAATACATACATTCCTAAAAAAAAATTACAATCACAATTCAAATAAAGAAAGTAAATCCTAAATCTAAAAGTTCCTAAAAATAAAATTAAATCTAGTATAAAACAAAACACTCGTTAGAACTTCTAATAAAACTAAATCTAAAATTAGAAACATATTAAAAATAAAACTAAACAAAGTTAGAAACTAATAAGTTAGAAAGAAAACACAACTTTCCTAAGTTAGGAACCATGTTAGGTTAAAAATCTAGACTTTCTTAAAAAAAAAGATTTCTAAATCCTATTCAAATTAGAAAAAAAGGTTAATTATGGAAAGAAATTTAAATGGAAATCTAAAATTAAATTAGTAATCTTCTAAAGCTAAACAATTTCTAAAAAATAACAACATACAATACAACAACTACAATACATCAACTTTCTATATTAAAAATGACTCTACACTAAAATATCATACATGATAAAAAAAAATAAAACAAGAATGCAAATCTGACATCTAAAATTCCTAAAGAAAACAAGATGCAAAAATTCATGAAGATTCTAATTTCTAAAACAAGTGACTCAATGAATGAATTTAATCTATATGTGATGGTATTATACATGAATGAGCATCCAATTAAGATTCAAAAAACAGATTTCTACTGCTAAATGAATGCAGCTTCAGAACTGAATTTTGTTCACTTTTTGTACAAAAAATCAGTTTCGATAATGGTTCTCATAATCCTTAAAATAGTCCACATATATCCATGTACAATATGTCCAAATTGAACTCAATTCCAATTAGAATTTTTTTACCAATTGAAAAACAGATTTGGGCTGTTAACAAACACATAGAATTTAGTCTAAAAAAAAATTATTTCAGATTTGAAAACTTATTCAATTTAATGTAGAATTCAGTTCCTAAAAAGAATTTAAACACTTCACAAATGTATCACACAATCACTTGGATAAACGCCAGTTTTCTTTACAGCTTCAAGATTGACTTTTTTTGACTGTTTTAAAGAGTATTTCAAGTCTGATTTCAGGTTTCGAAATTGCTGTAAACATAGGTATTCTGCTGTTAAAAACATGTGCAAAACTATTCAAGAAAAATCATCCAACAGTGGCCTCTTTGAAACAAATTTCTGCACAAATCTGGATTGTTTGTAATTTTGAAATTTATTCAACTTATGGTGTAAGAAACCAAGTGCTACAGTTGATTTAAACATGTCACCATTCCATGTTCAATTCAGTCATGTTAGATTCAGTTTCCTTTTTTTTTTATTGAATCACGGGCTGTTTTCTTACCAAAATAACAGTCAAAATAATAATCTTCAAATCTAATTTCTGAATCAAATCTGAATAACACCACTAAACATGATTTCAAAAATTGAAATATGTATGATTCTAATGCAAGGTACAACAGTAAATATATACTACCAAACAAAACTGTGCAAGAACCTAGTGTGCAAACATTTAAATAAAGTGCAGGACAATAAAAAAGAAAAGTGCAAAAATTAAAATTACAGAAATATAAGATTCAAAAGTGCAGTAAAATAAAAAAAATTGTAGGAAGTCAAACGCAGTAAACAATTGAAGTCAAAGGTGGTAATAACAAGAAGTCAAGGGCGGTAATAACAAGAAGTCAAAGGCAGTGTATTCACTCAAAATTCTCTCTTAATCTAGGCCTAATAATTTCTTAAAGTATGCTCTCTATTTGGGTTGTCAATCCAAATAAAAAAAACACAAACCAAGCAATCATATAACTATAAGAATAAGAAGAATATCAAGATGAATATTATTGAACTAGTATGATAATCGTTTATATTAGATGGAAAAAAAATTAAAATAAAAGATTATACATACTATAATGGAAAAAAATTCCTCCTTCTAATTGATCTTCAAGGTTGGTGGTGTGGTTTTAGGGCTAAGCCTCCTTGATGACTTAAGATGGAGAGAACAAGAGAGGGAGAGATGGAGTGTAGAAATCTAGAGGTGGGTAATTCTTCCATGAAGAATATGGGAGAGGGGTGCTCTATTTATACTTTTTCAAGTCCTATTCATTCTCAAACTCTAAAATCTTAAAAATAATAAAAAAAATTGAAAGAAAATAGGCTCCATGCAAGGCTTTGGGCATGACATATCTTTTGGGATTTTTTTTTCTATTTTTTTTCTTTTCTTTCCTTGCTTGCTTTGATTGAAAGTTTTTTTTTTTGGATGCTTCTTTCCTTCTTAGTCTTTGCCACCTTGCATTGAGATCTTTTGAGAGATGAAGTAGGGATAAGAATCCTCTCTTGGAATCAAACTTGGCTCGTATGAGGTATAGAACTTCCCCTTTTATCTCTTTGCATTGTTAACTTTTCATTTTTTGGAAGGTTCTCCTTGTTGGCTTCAAACTTGAAGAGATCTTTTAGATAATTCTCTCTTGATTTTTTCCTTTAGTTTTTCAACCAAAATCTGATCCAAAATCCTCGTTTGGAAGTAGAATATCTTGCTTGGTTATTTTTTTCATTTTTTTTCAATTAAATCTTTTCCTTCTCCAAGAAGAACTCCTATGTGGCTTTCCTTGTCCATCTTTGATGAGATATTCTTTAAATTTTCTTCAAAATCTCTTAAAAACGTGCAAAAAATAAATAGACCTCATCTTAGATGTTTTACAAGTGTACCCCACACATGTGCATGTGTGTGTGGGACAATGAAGCCAACTTTTTGCAATTTTCTTCCAATTTTTTCCTTTTCTACTCTTCTCTCATTTCTCTTGAAAATCAATTCCTTGCCTTAATTCTTTACAAATGGGACCCATATAATGAATTTCCTACAAAACAAATATGAATTCAAGTGAAAAGTTAATTTTACCCTTAATATCACAAATGCATAAATGTGGGCCCATCTCTCATGAAATGACAATGAAAATGCACATAATTTTTCATAATTTTATGTGAATGAACTAATGATGATTAAAATTCAATTTATTTCATGAGAAAAATTATTTTCATACACTTTCACAAAACTTTCCAAAAATAGCAAGTTTCATGAATGTAAACAAAAAGTGTGATTTTTAAACAATTTATGTAGAAAAATATAAAAATGAATTTAAAATGCATGAAACCATGATACCACACTAAATGAGGCTCTTTCAAGTTAATAAGTCTTTGAAATGATCCAAAATGTGTATGAAAATATGCATTTTTAAGAACTTATCAGATACCACATAGAGATTCTTTTCGGTACATAGACTCGATGATTAGTAAGGATGAGGAGATTGATGAAGATGTGGAGCATATGATAAAAGCTGGATGGTTGAAGTGGAGACTAACTTCTGGAGTACTTTATGACAGACAAATGCCAACGAAATTGAAGAGCAAATTTTATAGGATAGTGGTTAGACCAGCTATGACATATGGAGCAGAATGTTGGCCAATTAAGAAGACGCATATTCATAAGATGGATGTATCGGAAATGAGAATGCTTAGGTGGATGTGTGGTAAAGCTAAGAAAGATAAAATTAGAAATGAGTGCTTTCTAGAGTATTTAGGGGTAGTACCAATAGGGGATAAGATTAGAGAAACCCGTTTAAGATGATTTGAGCATGTTGAGCATAGGCCAGTAATGGCACCAGCGAGAAAAAGTTTGGCTATACAGGTGGATGGCCCTTCAAAATATAGAGGTAGGCTAAAGAAAAAATTAATGGAAGTCATTAATTCATATTTGAAGAAGTTTAACTTATCAAAGAATTTGGTTCAAAATAAAATAGAATGGAGAAACAGAATTCATATAGCCGACCCCAATATGGTTGGGATAAGGCTTTGATGATGATGATGATGTTGATGACTAGTTGGTTTCTACATGGCTCTTTTCTCTCTAAAGAGAGCATATTATACTGTGGAATATCACTAGTGGTCAGGCTAAGACCATTTAGCTACCCTAAGACCAACTCTTCATATAACTACAATATCATGAAACATATATAATATCCTTATTTGGTTTTGTCAAAGCTCCTATGGGTACAAGCTAAGTTGTGTTGACTCAATGTATCAAGACTAATCAAAATTCATAATTTCCTATTTATCATACGTAGCAATCAACTCTTTTTTCTACTGAAACATATATCATTCTTAGGATCATATTTAATCATAAAAGTCGGAATTACATGAAGTTTCTGTTATTCAAACAAAGTATACTTAAATGAGCTATTGGAGCTCAAAACTTCTCAACCTTGGTTACCCCTATTTTGGCTCACAGCTTCACTCTCATTAGAAGCTCTGTCTTCGATCTTTCCTTAAGGTTCATCGGGAAGAATGGGCACGTGATTAGATCATGTTGAAGGCAAGGATTACTTCACAATATGAATCATTTGAATTAAAAGGTTATCAAGGTTATTTACTAGCCAACCTTATGCTAAGATAATCCATGTTTTCATAGTCATTCAATATGGTATACTCATAAAACGTTAGGTGTTGATGTGTTATCGAAAATCTTGGTGTTACATTGTGTAGGCATTAGACACCTCTTCTTACGCCAACAGCCATGACGTGACATTGGGAAATCATCTAGAAAATCAAAAGGGATGAGTGACAGCTCTACACTCTTCCTCCTTATTATTTAATTACCATTGGACTATTTAATTAAGGTAAATGTGCCATATCCAAAGGCCCTATAAGTCTTTGAGAGTCCCTAATTTCCCTAATTTTTTGTGTTCCTACAGCTTAGCCATGCATCGGTTACGGCTTAGCCATGTGTACAAGGTTTTAACTAAATTCCTCCGCAGTTATGGCTCAGCCGTGTATTGTCTTATGGCTTAGCCGTATAAAGCCTACAACTAGGCCACGGCTTGGCCATGGCTTAGCTGTAGTGCATTTTATGGCTTAGCGATTGGTTAGCCGTAGAACAAAGTCAGGTTTTTGGCTCTTTGCATTCGAAGTCATTGTTCATTTATGGCTTAGCCGTAAGCTTTAAATTTCTAAATCTATTTCTGAAGTTCGAAGTTTAGTCATAACAGAACTTCTTTAGTAGGTTCCTATGTGATTTTCTTTTCTCCAAATTATCATCATATGTCTTTCAATACCCACATTTCATTCATAATTTATAAACATGTTCATTATCAATTAGTCCATCACATAATCTTAGATTAAAAGAGATGAAAGAATTGTAAGTTAGCATGTATAGGGAACTCTTCATGAGTCAACATAAAAGACATGCATGTAGTGATATATATACTCTTATACTGCCTCTAACACAGTGCTTGACCTAAATCAACTTCTCTCTTGGTTTGATGATGGAGAAAGCCTTAATCAAAGCTAATCCTACTATATGCAAAGACATGCAATGTGTGAAGTAGGTATTAAATGCTTGCATATCACCAAATAGAGTCCCTTTGACTCTTTTAATCCCAAAGAATTGAAAAGATAATGGAGATCTTACCTTAAGGAGTTATAGCTTGAAGAAGAGATGGAATTGGGGCTTCTAATGTAGAAAAAACATAGAAAAAGGCAGGACGGAGATGATGGAACCTAATGCTCTTGCATGTAAGGATCCAAATGCTTGATTTGACGACAAAGAGAGCTAGGAGGAAGGAAGAAGATGGAATTTCCACTAGTCAAGAAGAGGGAAACACATAGAATAGGCCCGACAATCAGTTTTTAAATCCAAAATTTCAGTAATTTACAAGCAAATCCATTGATTTGAGAAAGTCACGGTTTGAGTCAAATAAGACCTTAGTTGGGCGCAGATGGATCCGAATTAAACTGGGCCAAATATTAAAGTTGATCCACAATACAAGATACACATGATGCAACTAATGTGGTTTTAAAATGATGCTAACCATGTAGCTCTAAATTACATGAAGGTCCTTGATTATCTAATTAAGGTTCGAACCCGACCCAACTACCTATCTATGACCCAAACCCAAGTGTATTTGAGTTGAATTAGTCTAAATTGGCATCAATTAAGATTAAACAAGATTAATTATTATAAATTGAGATTAGTTTGGGTTTGGACCTTGCATTTTTGAAAAGGTTAAAAAACTGCCATTTTTTAATCTTTCGCTAAAAACCTTATTTTGGCCATAACTTGGGAATCATAGGTCGAATAGAGTTACCCCTAGCACCAACAGTCACAAAAATAAATTAGCTTTCCACTAAGTCTAATTTTAGCATATTTTAAAATATCTGAAATTTTTGCCCATTTTATTTGGTTTTTGGGTATTATCTTGGGTCCATTTGGGGTGGTCAAGACAGGCTCAGATCATGTCAAGTTGAATGGTAAGGTCTCATGAATCTAAATCCTCCATCCAATTAGCCCAAGACCTACAAGAAAACTAAAATGATTCTAATGAACCCTAATTAGTAAAATACAAATTAATTAGATTAAAATATATTTAAATTAAATAAATTAAATACCTAGGGAACAAAACGTTACAAAGATCCAAGCAATTGTCATCCGACACTCTAGCTAAAAGATTATGTTGGTCTCAGATGGGTGTTAGAATTGAACTCACTGAGAACCTGTGTGTTTTAGTGTGAGATCCTACAAACATGCTACAAATTTTAACAAACTGGGAGTCTAAATGCGATCCAAACTCTACAAAGAAGAGTTGATTCTAGTAGATCAAAACTTATGGGAGTTCATCTATGGCTTACCAAAGGGCTCAATCTGGCATGGGTCCCATAGCAGTTGGGCCACACAATTTTTCTAACAATCTCCCACATGGTATGAATGCCATGTATATCAAAATGTGCCAATGTACGTCAACATACTGCTGTCCCTACAGACATCTCTAACCTAGAAAAAGGCTCAATGAATATACACTCATCAATTCAACTTCAGCGGGACCTACAAGATTAAAACTTCAAGTTTCTTACCCACATTTTAGATATACCGATATCACAATTCATTATTGTGAGGGATTCTGGATTTATGGTTCCATTCATTGATGTGATGTGAGGCTCATAACATTTGCATTGGTCCATTGGTTCTTACCAAGTTCAAATACTTATGAAGATATCCAACCTGATGGCCACTTGGATTACTGCACTCAGGTTGCATTCTTAGCTTCTGTTCTCAATAGAGCTACCATGGTCTATTTTCTCCACAGTATAAAATTAATACCTTTGGTAAGGGGTTAAAATTAACCAGACATGGACTCCCTATCATCCAAGTCACCACCCTGAAAGGCAACAATGTGCAACAAAACGGTGTAGCAAATGTTTTTTATGCACCTAGATTCCTCTTATTCATTTGCCATAACAAGGCATACCTAGATGACTTAGGAATCTAAATATGAGACGAACGTTAATTTATTTTGGTCTCATAAATCCGATATTACAACATCTTATGCACGGTGAGGATGTCATGCATTATGCTCCTCCTACTATCCTCGAGTGAGGTTTGTCTCTAATCATGAGCATGCCCTTCTCGCTATTGGGATCTTGATAGTCAGATAATTTCATGCATCTATAGATGGGAGTATCGATTGACTTGCACATCTCCATTTCCAACTATTTTAACACAGCATCCTACTTGGACCCATGTCACAAATTCGATACCAAATTTGGCTTACATGGTTGCAGCATATGCCTAACACATCATGCTTCAATGCATGTTTTTCATCTCAAATCAAGACTTCAACACTATTGGTTGGAGATTGCTTTCAATTCGCCACCAACCATGAGCATGTCATCTAATGACAAGTAAATAAAACTACTTCCATTGGTTTGACCTAATGACATATGTCATATGCCGGGGATGAACCAATTCCATATATGGCCTCGATAAATTCTCATATTAAAATTATTTGTCCACTTTCATCCCCATAATCTTTGCACCACCAAATTAGTAGATTACGTGTAAAGCTCTTTCTATTCTTCATAATTTAGGAATGCAACCTTTACATCCACTAGGTGCAATTTTAGATTCTCACAACTATTGCCTTTAGGAATCATATGGATAAGACTTTAAGCCCAGAGAGATTTTCTCCATACAATCAAATTCTTCCATTTTCAAATCCTTCTGCCACCCATCGTGCTTATCTACCCATCGGTCACTGTCATTTTGGTATTAAGAACGCATAGCCCTTTGACCCACTAGGGTTCGATTAATTGCCATGCCTGGTTCTCATTATGTTAATCACCATGTTTCAAAGATAAACAATGAATGACAGATTAAGATCTTGCACAGTTTCTACTAAATTACTTCACCAATCATCCAACCACGTTGAATGTTATCAATACTTTAGGATTCCTAATAACCCAGGTTGTTCATTGTCAAGTGGGCATTGGACATGACTTAAATTTCAAAACCCAACATTGAAACGCTCACTTTTCACAACACTCTACATCCTTGGATATGTTGTGGTGCATCTCTAGGATTTGTATGGGATCCGTATGGAAATACACATTGCGACCCATAGTTTTTATCCGATAATCGTGATTGACCACACGATGTCTCTTTGGGAGATTCCATTTTTCTAATGAAAGAATGACTTCCTTCATTTTGAATTACAGTTGGTATTATATTTGTGGCCCAAAATGGTTTATATACAGCACGTCCTCTCAATAGCATAGGTCAAACTTTAGGTTTCGCACCGGTCAATGGTTCATAAATGGGTCTTGGGCACAATTTGGTGGGATTCGATTCGATAGATATTACACAATCAAATAATATCCCACCTTACAGCACATAATGGAAGATTAACATGAATCTAACACTTCCAACAGTGACTAATTTAATATTTTCTAACCACACCATTTTCATCTCTGAGGTGTGCAGAATCAAATAAACAAGATGATTCTCCCCATACACATTATTCTTTCAATCACTCAGAAGGATACCGCCGCTTAACAGATATCATCCGTAAACTTTCTAACCCTATTGTCTCGTACTTAACCATCATACCACTCAAAACATTTTTTTAACTTTCTAACCCTATTGTCTCGTACTTTACCATCATACCACTCAAAACAATTTTTTTTACAATACCTAAAGCTTACATGAAAATAGATACATATAAACGTATCTGCTAAAGTCACCAATCAGAGCAGCAAATCATTGCCAGCCTTTTAAATCGGACACAGAAAAAACGGTAAGCATATTCCAAAGGGCATACTGTCACTCAACTTTACATTTCTAGTTATTTCGGAATAAGATCACTTAGCCATTTTCACTTAGACATGGTACACACGTACTAAGGTCTGTTAAAAGTATCATCCGAACCAGTTCATTTATTTTGTCCTTACTGATATGTCCTATTCAATGTCATAGGTGTGCCAAACCACACATCCAACACATACGAAATAACTAAAACTAAAATATTTACACATTACAAGCTTTACTAAGTAAATATATGTCATCTCGGAAATTTATGAAAGTTCAACAATCTCCCATGCATGCAAATAATTACTATATTACATCAGAACAGATTTTCTTAATCTATTCTATCACCAGTTGATCCATGGAATTTACTCGTCTTAGAGCAGGAATTATTTGAGCATTTGCCAAATATCAAAATTCTTAGAGTCTAATGGAATCTATATTGATATCATTTCCAAAACAAATTACAAAGTTGTTCTAGATTTATAGATGCTCACAATTTCTAGATTTTGATTTCATGAATTTGTAAATTAAATTTCTATGGTGGAGACCACCTGTGAAGCTCTGTCACCACATGAGCCCGAGAAACTTGAGGTTAGGGTTAATCCCAAGGTGTGACATGCGTTCTCCCGTGTAATCCACACTTAGACTGGAGTCTAAGAGGAATTACACAATGGATATTCACATACTTACATGTGAATGGTACTTATAAGTGACACCTGTCCAAGTAGATAGAATGAGGAAGCCTGTCAATATCACTTGTAAGATTTTTCCTTCATAGGATAGAGATTTCCAAATGTATCCATTCATAAAACAGAACACACTAAAATACTAATAAAAGGAGAAATGTAACTATATGACATGTACATGTAAGAGTTTGTGCAAAAATGTTATAACATGTTTATACAAAAGCGAGATAAAGTTTCATGGACAAGTACAAAAGATATACATGTCCCAAAAGGAAGGGGAGTCATGAACTATGCATGGAAAAGCTAATGCAAAATGGATCCCAAAATCCAAAAACTCTCAAAAAGAAGGCCCTGATGTGATTGTATCATGCTCCGTGGAGGGGATCATCAGATTGCTTATGCTATCCACTTATCAAGGCCTGAAAGAACCTCGTAGGCCTCCTTCAGTGCCTCCCCGGTCTTTGCAAGACCGAAATTGGGATCTGAGCCTGTAACACCATTAGACAACTTATGAATAATACTATTCAGCAAATTATATGCATAATTAAGGTAATACACATTGTATCTAAAAGAATCATTTACAGTTGATCATGGAAGTCAATTTAGTTTACTAAGCATGTTGTGCATTAAACAAAGCAGGATATAAGAATCAATTAGAGAAATACTTTACTATTTGGCTAGTGCATTTATTATATCCTCCCAATAGGGATCATTGCATTGGAAACACCAACACCCTGGCCAAAGGTATGAGTGGGTCCCTACATTCGTGGAGTTTAGAAACTCAAAAGGTACACTATAGCGGCACCATTTTCATCTACTACACTATAGTCAACCCCGCTGGTATCATAAGGCTGAAGTTAAGTACAGCTAGACCCTTTCAAATCGTATGATTGAATTTGAGTAAATCGTGCAGTTCCTTTTGATGTGAATTTAATCAATCCACTTAAAACTGCAAGTGCACAGTTGTCTTGTTGAGACAGTGGCAAATACAGGTCGATCCCACAGGGAGCACTTTTGAACTTTTTAATTAACAATCTGAATTTTTTCAAAAGAAAAACAATAATAAAAAAAATGTGATATGCAAATCAGAAACTAAACAAATTAATAATAATGATAAGAAATAGATCAGAGTAGTCAGAATCCACTAAATTATTTAAAAATCCAATTTATGTAATTAATTTACCCTTTTGTCTCAATTATTACTCAGATCAGAAACAAGTCAATGTTTCTGATCCGGATAATTTGACTATTGCAAAAACCAACTTTAATTAAGAAAAACAAAATCAATATCCAAAACCTCCTTTACCTCATAAAAGAATGAATATTCTAAGCATCACCTATCAAACTAAGTATAGACTATCAAAGATAACTGTAGATCTAAGCATAATCTATCAAAGTAAATATAAATGATCAAAATTTATTCATTAAAAACACAAATCAGAGGTTTGCTTTTGGTATAAAGACAGATCTATTGTTATATTTTAAAAGCACATTAACAAGAGACAATCAGAAAAGAGTAAAATAATAAATATAAACTAGAACATTAAAATACTTAGCTTCATCTTTCGCTCTAATCAGAAACTCAGCCCACCATTGCAAAGAACATCAAAAATAACTTCATTGATTCCTTCTTCTTATACAATGGTCTCTCAGAGTTCTCTCTTCTAGATCCTAGTTTCTGGAACAAGGCTTCAGAATACCTTTAAAATAAAAATAGAAATTAATGGAAGGGAGAGGTGGATAAGGGAGGGAGAGAGAGATCTAGGACTTCCAGATCTGGCTGGGAATGAGGAAGAGCCTCCCATGGCCTCCTTTTATAGTTTTCTAGCTCCTCAGGTTCATTGAATCTGGACCTCTTTTTGGTGGATTGAGAGATAAGATCAGTTGCATGTTGATTGGGTTCATCTCCTTAGATAAGATAGATTTTAGAGATAAGATAAAGTGGAAGCTTTAAGCATTCTTATCTGATCTTCTTATGGGCTCCACAGAGAAATGTGCAACAGTTATACTTTAATGGTGTAGATGCAATTGTAATCCCGTCTAAAAATGTACATGCAACTCCCCAGGCCCATAACTTTCTCATTTTAGCTCTGATTTGTGCAATCTTGGGCTCCATGGACATCTACTCTGAAAGAGCTTTTCAATGGTGGGTCATTTGCACTGATCTGATGTCTAGATTGAGAGTTATGGTCATTTTACGATAGGCTATTTTGAGAAAAACGGGATTGTATTTTAATTTGCAATGGACTCTATCTCTAAGAATATTTCTTAGTATAATAGGGTAAGATAAGATCTTCTGGAAGCCTTAGCTGATCTTCAGATGGGATCCACGGGCAGATGAACTCTAAGTGTGTGGATCTTCAAGCAGTGGGACCCAAATCATCCCAGGGTTATGTGGGTCCTACAAATTTCATTTTCTGCACATTCTAATTAAACAAATCAAATACTGAAGAGCTCACATTGAAGTGGGACCCGTCCAGACAGAGTTCTACTCCAACAGGAGTTCTTCGGAGAAAAATTGCAAACATTCTTAATTAATGCATAAGATGTGCAAAAATTGTACAAATTCCAATAATTAGGTGAAAATGCATGAAATGAGAAATTGAATGAATAATAATGCATTTAACCTAATTAAGTCCCTAATCCAATCTAAAATGATGCTTAAATTGTGCAAATTCATGGATATAACACCTTTCATTATAAACAATTCATTCTATGTTCAATTTAATCTTACTCAATTTAATATTGACAATATGAAAACCTATATCAAGGAATGATTAAATAGAATCAATTAATATCATGACCATCTCATAACCATTTCAATGATAGAAAACAACTACAAGAATTCAATATGCTATGCAATTCAATTTTATAGAATCAAAGTAATTTACAAGACAATCCTAATTTAGTCATTCATTGTCTCAAACCGTACATGATGATGTTGTTTTAAGTTGTTTGGTACATAGTTGTCTCCGTTTGGTGTCACATTGTGTAAGAAGAGTATATGAAAGTCCCTTAAACCAACACCTTTGGATAGGTGTGAAATAAATGAACATCACATGAATGAGTCCCAACCCTCAAGACACTTCATGCGAAGCGATATTCCACTGGACCAATGATTAGGGTAAAGGATCCAATAAACTAAGGCCTTACAAGGTCTTATGAATATCCCTAGTTAAATCTAAGTTTCTAGGTTCTTATGGTTTTGCTATGGATAGCCTGTGGGTTAGCCATGGCTTATTTAGAAATTTGTCCCCATCTACAGCTTAGCCTTAATTGGCCTATAGTGGAGCCACGGCTTGGCTACAGCTTAGCCGTAGTACATCTCACGGCCTAGCTGTGAGCTTAGCTGTAGAAGAAAAGTTTTAACTTCTCTTTTTCGTCAGGCTTTTGGGTCTTTACGGCTTAGCTGTAAGCTTCAAAATTCCTAAAGTAGATTCAGTTTCAGAACGCTTTTCTTCAACCCATGACATTGGGTTTAGATTGCATGACTACATTTCATTCCAATGCAATGGCCCACACTCAATTTAACCATCTAGCACTTGCTGATCCACATTTCACCATTTACTTAAAATTTCATTATGCAATTGGAAATAGGTTGGAAAAAGGGCTAAAAAACCAAATTTAAAGGTCAATAGATTTAATTGAATCAAAATTTACCAACATGCATTCAACCATAACCAGCTTATACTTGCCGTTGATTTAGAGTTCAAATAACTATTCCTTCTCTTGACTCGATTGAGAAGAAAACTCAATTTCTGGACACTAAAGATTACATGCATGTAAGAAGGAGGAAGAACATATGTGCATGTGTGATATAAGAATCTCCTTGAATCCATTCAACCACAATTCTGTAAGTGAGTACAAAGCCTTATCTTAAAGACTAATTTGGGAGAGAAGATGCTTAGATTCTACAGTTTAAAGATGTGATGAGAGGTAGAGATAATGGAGACGGGAGACGAGAACCCCCAATATCACATGCAAACTACAAGACCCTTGATTGATTAGAAAATGGTGATGAAAAGGAGGAGGAAGAGTTCTGTAGCAGGAAGAAGAGAAGGGATTGAATGAAGTGGGTTTAGTTCCCTTTAAGCCATAGTTTTCTTGAGTTGTAATAAAAAGTCCAATTTCTACGTTGCAATTTTAGTTGAAGTCAAATGAGGTTTAACTAATTCAAATAAGGTCAATCGTGTTCAAGACAAACACAAAAAACTCGACGAGACAAATGCGATGATATCAATATGATGTGTGTATGATGTATAACCATAAAATCTAAAATTATGAAAAAGCGCTTTCATCTACTTAGTAAGGTTAAACCCGGCCCAACTACCTATCCATGACTCGAACTTGACTCACTAAACTCAACGAGACAAAATAAACTAAATCTAATCTTATTAGATGTTAAAAATCATTGTTTAGATTAATTCTATAGTAACTAGCTAATAACTTAATCAATTAATGTCTAAACAAGTTTGATTGGGTTCGGTGTGTTATACATTCCCTCGCTTAGGAATCATTTAGTCTTCTAAATGAAAACATACCTGCGTAAAAAGATCAGGGTATTGCAAGGCCATCTGCTCCTTGAGCTCCCATGTAGTCTCATCGGGACCATGGTGCTCCCAATGGACTTTGACAGATTGTATAGTCCTTGTACGCAGTATTTGCTCTCTCGTACCTACGATATGGAGTGGACGCTCAACATATGATGCATCGGGTTGAATTTGAACACCGTCATACTGAATGACGTGAGTAGGATCTCTATCATACTTGTGGACCATTGAAATATAAAATACATCATGACCTCTGGAAAACTCTACAGGAAGTGCTAGCCTATAGGCCAAATCACCAACCCTTCTCTTGACTTCAAATGGGCCTATATATCTCGGGGCCAACTTACCCTTCTGGCCAAAACGAATCGTGCTTTTTAGAGGTGAGACTTTAAAGAACACCCAATCACCAATCTGAAATTCCAAGTCTCTTTTATGAGTGTCAGCATAATTCTTTTTTCTTGAACAAGCAATTTTCAAATTTTCAATCGCTTTTTGCACTTTCTCAGCAGTTTCTTCCATGATAGTCAGTTTGTGGAAACTTCTAGTTCTTATTTCTTCCCAATAAACCAGAGTCTGACATTTACATCTGTACAATGCTTCAAATGGAGCCATGCCAATGCTCTCGTGGAAGTTTTTGTTATATGCAAACTCACACAATGATAGGTGCTTATCCAATTCTTTATCAAAATTTAGGACACTAACACGAAGCATGTCTTCTAATGTCTGTATAGTGTGTTTGGACTATCCATCCGTCCGTGGATGGTAAGCAGTACTGAAATTGAGCTTGGTACCTATAGGTTCCTAGAAAGCCTTCAAAAAGGATGACATAAATCTACTGTCGTGACCTAAAACTATAGATATTGGCGTACCATGAAACCGTACAATCTCATACACAAACTTCTTAGCCATTTCTGAGAATGTCATGCCCTTCTTGAGAGAAATAAAGTGATTTGACTTAGTTAACCTATCTACAATCACCCAAATTGCATTATTCTTTTTGCTAATGGTGGGTAAACTAAACATGAAATCTATCATAATATGCTCCCATTTTCACTGAGGAATATGCAATAGATGTAAGGAACCAGGAGGTTTCTGATGATCAGCTTTCACCTTCTGACATGTAAGGCATTTAGCCACAAACCCTACTATTTCCCTCTTCATGTTGTTCTACAAAAAATGATGCTTCGGATTTTGGTACATCTTTATGCTACGAGGGTGCATCGCATATGTAGCATATGGTGCATCAGTCAAAATGCTCTCCATGTGATCATGAGCTGGTACACATAATTTGTTTCTAAAGTAAAGTACACCATTTTCCAAACGGAAATCCGGTTTGTCAGTAATATGATATTTAATTCTCACTATTAGGATCCTCAAACTGTCTATCTTTGATAACTTGATCACCTCTGGCTAAAAAACCATTATACTGGCAAACACCATCGAATTATCTGCAAATTTTACTTTAACAGGCATGCCTTTAAATCCATCCTGTTCAAACAATGTACCAAACAAGGCACTCAAGCTTGTCTTCCTATTAAGGGCATTTGCCACGACGTTCCCTTTTCCAGATTGATACTTGATATAGAAGTCATAATCCTTAATGAATTCAAGTCATCCTCGTTGCCTCATATTCAAATCATGCTATTTAAAAAGATATTGCAAACTATGGTGATCTAAATAAACCTCAAACTGTCCTCCATACAGGTAATGTAGTCAAAGTTTCAAGGCAAAAACAATAGCTGGTACCTCTAAATCATGCATGGTATAGTTCTTTTCATACTCTTTTACCTATTTAGAGCCATACGCGATCACCTTGCCATTTTGCATTAACACACACCCCAACCTAATTCTAGAAGCATCTAAATAAATTACAAATCCTTCACTACCATCAGGTAGTGTTAACACTGGGGTAGTAGTTAACTTCCCCTTCAAAGTTTTGAAGCTTGACTCACATTCATCACTCCAAACAAATGACACATTATTCCAAGTCAGCTTTGTCATTGGGGTAGATAGCTTTGAGAAGTCTTAAACAAATCTTCTGTAATAACCTGCAAGTGCAAGAAAACTTTTGATCTCTATCACATTCTTTGGACTTGTCCAATTTATAATTACCTCAACCTTTGCCGGATTAACTAAACAATCTTTTGAAATGATATGACCTAGAAAAACTACTTGCTCGAGCCAGAAATTAAATTTCTCCAATTCTCATATAATCGATGGTCTGTCAACAATTGTAGTGACTTCCTCAAATGGTCTGCATGCTCCTCTACTATCTTGGAATATACTAAGATATCATCAATAAAAACTATGATGAATTGATCCAAAAAAGAGCAAAGACCCTATTCATTAAAGCTATGAATACAACAGGTGCATTAGTCAAACCAAAGGGCATCACGTGGAAGTCATAGTGACCATACCCTGTTCGAAAGGTTGTTTTGGCAATATCATCATCCTTAACTCTCAACTGATGATTATTAGATCTTAGATCTATCTTCGAGAAATATGCAGCACCCTGGAGTTGATCGAACAACTCATTGATTGGTGGCAGTGGGTATTTATTTTTGACAATCGCCTTATTCAATTGCCTATAGTCGATACACATTCTAAGAGTGCCATCCTTCTTCTTCACAAACAACACCGGGGTTCCCCACAGTGACACACTTGGGCATATGAAACCCTTATTAATTAGATCCTATAACTGTTTCTGTAGTTCTTGTAACTTGCAGTAGACATCCTATATGGGGCTCTGCTAATTGGAGCAATACCAGGCATTTGCTCTATAGAGAAATCAACTTCTCTAATAGGGCTAAACCAAGAACTTCATCAGGGGATACTTCTGGAAATTTACAAATGACGGGGATTTCCTCAAGCTTCTTTAGATGCTTCATATAAGAGATAAAAGTAATGAGGTCTTCACAACCCTTACATATCATTCTATCTGCTTTAAATGCAGAGATGACTCGCTTAGACGATTTCTTCTAAATTCCCTCAAAGAAATGAATTCACTACGCAGATTAAAGTTAATTATCCTATTGTAACAATCCACACAGGCATGATATCTCACTAGCCAATCCATACCAAGGATGACATCGCAATCTAACATAGCAAGTAGAACCAAGTCTACTGGAAGTTGATGACCTTTGGTTTGAACATCACATTGGGGGTAGTATAGACTATATTCCACCCTCTTGTCTATAGGAGTAGACACCATCAACACATATGGCAGCTGCTCGGGCTATTCCCGTAACTTGACAGCAAAATGAGGTGCTACGTATGAACGTGTAGACCCTGAATGAAATAATGCTTGTACTTCCTCATTAGCTGTAGAAATGATACCTTTTACGACATCAGCATTCTTAGCACTCTCATGAGTAGTGGCATAAACACAGGCATTATGGCAGTTCTATTTCTGGCCTTGACGTGGCTGTTGTTATTTGCTTTAGGAAGTGGGTAAAGCAGATCGTTGCTACTGATTAGGCTTGTATTTTGGACATTGAGCCACCGATTCTCCATGGAACCATAAATCATACAAGCTTTCGTGTTCCTCCAGCATGCCTTAGTCCTATGAAGCTTCCAACAAAAGCCATACTTCAAAGTTAATTTACAAGGACTACCATGACCACCCTTCATCTTCTTCTGTGCTTGCCCCTTGCCACTAAAAGGTGTGTTTCTTTTAGGGTCCATGGCTCTCTTCTCGTGACCATTAGCCTCCGTGAAGTAACCTCCATCTACTGCACCGTCAAAGGTAGCTGGCCTTTGAAAAACTATAACATAATCTTTATACATCAGATTTAGGCCAATGATGAATCTATTGACCTTTTTCTCTTTAGTGTTGATCATATCCTCTACGTACTGAGACAACTGAGTAAAAAGTACATACATAAGCTGCCATAGACATCCGTCGATGCTATAATGCCATGAACTCAGGTTCTTTCGTCCTCTGAACATGTGCAGGCATAAACTTCATTTTAAATTATTTTTTGAAAGTTTCCCAAACCATAGCTCCAGGCATATCCTTGTAAGAGTCTCTCATACTTTTCTACCAAGTTTTTGCTACACCATGGAACATGGAAGCATTGAGCAAGTCTTATGCCTGGTGGTGCATACCACTATTTAAACATATCATTGATATGTTCTACCCATTCATCTACTTACAAGGCATCTTCTTTGCCATGGAACTTTGTAGCTCCACGCTTTCTGAACTTTTCATATAAAGCATTTGGATCATTCTCCTTTGGTTGAAACGCCACTTACTGCTCTACATGTAGCTGAACTAGAGGTTGACTCTATTTTTTTAATAATAGCATTCATCTGCGCTTGCAGAGCATGCATAGCTTGCATTTGTGCTTGCATGGACTAGGACTAGGCTTGTATCGCATACATAATGGTCATAAAACTATCCTTGGTATTTTGAGGTGGCGGTGGGGGTGCTGATCAGATGGTTGCTATAAGTGGATTCATACTACCATCGTTGTTGTTATTTGTACTAGAGCTTGATGCCATTTCTTGCAAAAATGAAATCAAACCTAAATTAGAAGTGCCCATCTAGCCCCAATACCAAATCAAAATAATTAGACTACAGAGTCAAATATTTGATATTCACATTAATACTAACATATCCACACCACGTTCCTAAACTTGTAACTCCTTTGAATGACTATTTCATGCTTTGATACCATACTAACAGTATATCTTATGAGTCTATAAAAATACATAATTTTATATACATTTTGGACCATTTTAAGTATTTATTGACTTGAAAGAGCCTCATTTAGTGTGATCTAGCGGTATTAGGTATTTCAAATTCATTTTAGTACATTTCTATATAATTTGCTTCAAAATCACACTTTTTGCTTACATTTATGAAACCTGCCGTTTTTGGAAAATCTGTTTTTGGAAAGTTTTGCGAATATTTATTTTTCTCATGAATTAAATTCAATTTTAATCATCATTAGTTCATTCACATAAAATTATGAAAAATGGTGTGCATTTTCATTGTCATTTCATGAGAGATGAGCCCACATCATGCATTTGTGATCTTAGGGTTAAAATTGCCTTTTCACGTGAATTCACATTTGTTTTGTTGGAAATTGATCATATGGGTCCCATTGCCAAAGGATTGAGACAAAGAAATCATTTTCAAAAGAAAGGAGAGAAGAATTGGAGATAAAAAAGAACTTAGAAGAAAATTTTGCAAAGTTGGCTATATGGTCCCACACACATTCACACATGTGTGGGGCACACTTGTAAAACATCCATAATGGGGTCCATTTATTTGTTGCACATTTGCGAGATATTTTCAAGAGAATTTGAGGAATATCTCATTAAAGATGGAGAAGGAAAGTCACATAGGAGTTTTTCTTTGAGAAGGAGAAGATTCGAAGAAAAAAAAAGACATGAAGGATCCACGCCCAAAGGAGGATTTTGGATCAGATTTGTGTGCCTAAAGAGGAGAAAAAAAATCAAGGAAGAATTATTTCAAAAGATCTCCTTAAGTTTGCAGCTAATAAGGAGTACCTTCCAAAGAAGGAAAGTTGACAAAGCGAGAGATAAAAAAAGGAAGTTCTACACCTCATGTGGGCTAAGTTTGAATCTAAGAGAGGATTCTTATCTCTCACTTATCTCTTAAGAGATCTCAATGCAAGGTGGCAAAGACAAAAAAAGAAAGAAAAAGCAAAGAAGGAGAATTCAAAAATGGAAAGTCAATCTCATTTTACTTTAGACAATATACATTAAAATGGTCATAACTCTTAAATCAAGTGTCGAATTTGAATAATCTACCAACCGTTGGAAAGCTTTTTTCGAGTAGATATCCATAGGATCCAAGGTTGCACTAAACAGAGTTAAAGCAACAAAGATATGACCTCAGGAAGTTTACTATACATTTTTAGGCGGGATTGCAAAGATTTTGTAAAGCTTATCATGAAGCTTAATTTGTTTCCAATTTTATCAAATCAAGTTTGAGAGGGAGTAAGACTTGAAAAAGTATAAATATGGCAC
This sequence comes from Sextonia rubra, assembly GCA_037013555.1. NCBI lineage: Eukaryota > Viridiplantae > Streptophyta > Magnoliopsida > Laurales > Lauraceae > Sextonia > Sextonia rubra. The sequence continues at coordinate 53,314,217 of JASUAD010000009.1, read as the reverse complement.
CCCTCTAGCATACTCTTCATGGAAAAAGAGCTCATTCTCTAGATCTCTACACTTCATTTTCTCCATCTGTCTCTGCCTTCATCCTAGTCCTCATGGAGGGTTAGGCATAAGGCCACACTACACCCTTGAGAATTTCAACTAGAAGAGGTTTTCTTCTTTTTTATACTAGCATGTATTTTTTTAAATTTTATTTGATAATCTCTTGTAAGGATTTTACATGTTAGTATAATGTTATTCTTCTTAAAATTGTTCTTTTTTTCTTATGGTTTGTGTGGATATTATATTAATGCTTCTTGTGCTTGGATTGATGACCCAAGATACTAGGATCAAATTTGAAGAAATCATGAACCCGGTTTAAAAGAAAATTTTAATAAGATAACTTTACTGCCTTTACTACCTTTACTACATCTAAATTCTTATTTACTATATTTACTTTTCTTGTTATTACTACATTTAATTTTCAGTAAACTACATTTATATTTCTTGTTGACTACATTTAAATTCCTACAAAAACACTACATTTAAATTTAATAATTCTTTTTACTTTATTTGTGTTGTTTATATTGCATGATTTATCGCTAGAATTAGTTTTTAGAAGCATGAATTTATATCATGTGTTAGTTTAGTTGCTAGAAATTGGAATTTTAGATCTGAAATTCATAATTTTTTTTGGAAATAAAAGGGATAAAATTTGGATTTAACCAGACAGCAACATTAGGCAGCAAACAGTCATTGTTTTTATCCAAATATTGGCAATTGAAAACATAACAAAGAAAGATTATTTTGCCTTGAAACTTGGAAGAACCATTGCTGGATGAGTTAACTTTGTGTCATAAAAATTTACAAGAAAAGGAGACAAGGGAGGTTGGGTTTTCAATCATTGAAACACTCGCCAATAAGAAATTTTGTACATAGAAATCTGTAGAGGGCAGATTTTTTGTCCGAAAGTTTGGAATTAATGACATATGAAATCAGTGAGTTTTGGTGTAAAAAGTGGGTGTATTGAACCTTGATGAGTGAACTTTAAAATATTAGTGTTGTAGATTCAAAAGATTATAGTAAGTTCAATCTCCAGAAGTCCAAACTAAGACTGACTGCCAAACTGCATGTCGGAATTTTTATTTTTGGTAACCATTATTCATGCATTTTTTTTCTGCATTTTAGATTATTTTTAAAATTAATAACTTTCTTAGGTTCCTGCATCAATAGAACATGATTTTGTGCCATTAAATCTAGTTTAGGATTGCATTAGATTAGGATCATATTTTATTTAAATTTTGCATCTCATATTAGGAAAGTTTGCATTAGTTGTTTTCATGGCATGCAATGTATTATTAACTTTACTAACTTTCTAATTTTAAATGTGTTTCTAGTTTTATATTTTTCATTATTTTAGATAATTTTCAAAATTAAAATATCCTTCTAAACTTGTTTTAATTCAAGATTTCAAATTGGAAAGTTTTCTAGTTTTAAAAATTCTAACTTTGGAAAGTTTTTATAAAAACTAGATTTGTTTTCTAAATTTGATTGTTTGTTACTAACTTTGCTTGATTGGTTTTTACTGATTTTGGTTTGTTTCTAATTTAATTTTGTTTAGTTTCTACTTTAGTTGTTAATTTTAATCTTAGTAACTTTCTACTTTTGGAAGTTCTAACTTGTGTTTTAGTTTTGTAGCAACTTTAGTTTTATTTTAGGAAATTTTAGAGTTAGGCTTTTAGTTTTAGGAAAGTTTCATTTTATTTGGTTGTAATTAATTTAATTTTGGCGAAGTAGGATGCTTGTATTTGTTAGATTTTAAACTAGGCTAGTTTTAGATTTTATTTAGGACAAGTTACAAGTTGAAATTACCTTAAAATACATTGCTCCTTGTGGATTGACTTAGTCTCATTCGTTTTTATTACTACATCACGGTTTTGCACTTGGAACTCATGATTAAGTTTTTGGTGCCATTGCCGGGGAGCGTTGTTAAAGGTAACTTTTCTAACTTTCCTTATTTACATTGTGGATGTGATTTAATTTTAGTTTCTTTCTAAAGATAGGAGGACATGCATGGAATGATGAACCCTGCCCTCAATTGGAATAGGGAAGTGCATTGATTGTTAGAAAGCTCATATCACCGTTATTTTTATAAACTTTCTAACATTAGAAAAAGTTACTATTTTTTAACTTGTCATAACTTCTTTGAGAAGAAAGTATGCAAAAAGTAATCCAACTGCTATCCTTATTCTTCTCAGTGTCTAAGAAGCCCTTTGCCCTTGTAGTACACGACAGCTAGTCTGTTTAGAAAATTGGTCCTTCAAACGGGTCCATCTGTGACTCTACTACTCCCTGGTGGCTAACCTAGTCGAGTTGGTTTCATAAGACCGGATTGGAGCATTTAAGGAAACTTTTCAACCTTAGGGAGTTATTTAGTTGCTTACATAATTTAGGTTTTTCTCGTTTAAAAAAAATAAAAAAAAAGTGATTCAAAAAATGGATTGGTGGGAATCCACAAACATAAGGGGACTGAACAATGAGCAAACCAATGGGAATGGAATCAATACTCATGGCCCACTAGAGTCCTAGCACGCCTTGTGCGAACAAAAAAAATTGCATAGTTACATCAAAGAAATTGTTCCATTGGATCTTATGAATGGATGTGGGCCAATCATTATAATCATCAATACAATGAGGATTTAGTGGAGGATTTTAATGGAATGATTAGCTCAGATCATCAACCAATAATGGTCCTGCATGATTACCCATACCCCACACAATCATTCACTTCTATGGATGTGGGAATTCAATGGCGAACTGAATTAAATTCAAATCAATGGCATTACCACAATGACATGGGTAGCATATGTGGTCCAAATTAGGATGATCAATCACTCGACAATTGGCAAAATGAGCTCCATATGGATCATGTCTCTTATCCCTAAGCATTTTCTTTGGACGGGTCGTATGACTATACCTCACAGGATATATCATATGTACACCCTTTTCCCCCTTGGTCATATGCACCTCATTATCTCTCATCGCCCGAGTGGTCATATGAACCATCACCACCCCCAAAGGATTCTTTAGAGGATACTATAGCTAAATTTATTGAGTCCACACAAAACACCATCCAACCCATACAAAATTATCCACAATGCATAGAAAGCCTAATGACTTCAATTAGTCAAACATCATTTGAAATGAGAAAAAGAAATGACACCGTTGGAATTGAAGATGATCCTAAATTCATTGAAGATCTTCTAGATATGGATCACACAAACACACAGTGGATATCCAAGGGTGCACATGAGAACATGGATGATGTTGTGATGCATAAATCAATTGGTGAATCACATGAGCTTGTGCGCCTTACTTTTCCTCAATACCGGCCATTCCACTTTACAAAAGCAGAATCTATACCCTTTTACATAATTCCTTTCTATGATTTAGATTCCTCTAATGAATTTGGCATTGTGAGCTTTAACAAATTTGATGTACCCATGATTGATGAAACCGTAAATGGACCAATGATCCTCAAAAGAAAGATTATAGTTGGGAGGATGACCCCATTTCTCAGATTTTTGAGTCGGATAATCTGGAATCCTCGAAAACATGTACTAACTTCTTCATGAAATCTAATGATCCTAGCCTTAGAGAAATTGCCCTTGCATTTCTTAGCCCTCACTATTATTCAAAGAAACTTGTAGAATTGGAGAATAGTAGTCTTATTAAGACTCCCAAGTTTGACAATTTGGAATCCTTTTAGCCCATGTCTGAATGACATGCTGAAATTGAACTAATGAAATTTGTGGCACAGGAGGACCTAGGGCCACCCGTTGCTTATGCATCATCTCCTATCTTTCAAAGATATATTTTTAGGGAGGAGGAAGAAATTTTCTTTGTGGTCCCTTCTTCACACAGTCTGTAGAAACATGTGGTCCTCATGCTTTCATCTCTTTCTGTGCTTTTTGTAAACTGTATGGAGGAAAATTTCAGTTGGGATCCGGATGGACTTATGGCTTCGAATCCAGTAGTATAGGTTTTCTCTTTTCTTTTTAGCGTAGATATTTTTTGTTAGAGTAGCTTCTTGTTTTTCTGTTCTTGTGTTCCTATTTTGTCTAACCTTAGATAAGGGGCAGCTCGACATATCTTCAAGTGACTTCGTCTCTTTACCCTCCTTTATAATTATGTGTCCTCATGTTACTTTTACAATTCTACATTGCATACATAAACATTGAGGATGATGTTTATTTTAGGTTGGTGGGTGGGAACAAGTACGCTTGTCTAATTTTAGACAAAATTTTTTGATTTTTTTGTCACTTTTTTTATTTTAGTCAATTTTTAATAATTTTAGTTAGCTTTATTTTTATAAAAACTTAGTATCTGTATTTTTTGTCAGCATTTATTTTTATTTTAGAAATGAAAGTTTTCAAAATAATTGAAGTGATTTGAAGATATGTAGAAATATGGAAGTTTTAAACTTTTGGAAGGAAGTAAAAAAAGAAAGTCTGCAGTTTCTAAAGGAGGAAACATATCAAAAGATTACCAAAACTTGCTTTCACATGCATACACGTATACATTTTCAACATTTTGGATATGAAGTTTTGATGCTGTTTTTAGAATATTTCTAGAGAATACGATGTCAACTTGAAATTTAGTTTGTGGAATATTTTTGTTTCCCAGTTCATTGTTGGTAAATTGTATATATTAGAACCAAGATGAATTAATTTGGGTGAAATGAGAACTGCCACCTAGTCTTTACTTTCGATTTAAAAAAAAAAGAGATAGTGAAAAGGAATGGAAAAAAGAGCATATAATGAGCAGTTTGTTGCTAGTTTGGGTTCGTAGCCTTTTTAGCTCGAGCTAATAAGCCTGTAAGAGTATTTTCATAGCTAGTGCCCTAAAGCCATCTAGTTTGGTAGTCTTTGGCTTAACGCTCACTACATGGGTTAATTAGAAAGCTTAAGGTACCTAAACATTGCACAGTCACGAAACAATGAAAAAAAAGAAGAATTATGGCTCAATGAGAGTCTATAAAAATTTTCAAGGGATACATGCAGAATTGCATAAAGACTAAGTTTGTTCCTTAGAACCTAACTTTTGTTATATCATATGAACTTGGATATTTCTATTTTGGAAAAAGTAAGTGAGTGAAAAGTGTCCGCAAGAGTTTGCAAGGAAGTATGTGCAAGGAAGAACAAGGACCAAATTTGCTCTTCGGATTGTAACTTTTCTTATATCGTATGAACTTGGAAACCCTTGCATGGCAAAAGGACAATGAGAGAAAAAGAGGCCAAGCTAAGTAAATTGTAAAGTGGCAACTATCTTAGTAGCTTTGAGAGGAAAATTTTTTTTTGCTAAAATTTAGGGGATCAGACTATTTGAAGGAAAAAAATATATTTTTGCATCATTATTGTGGAATATTCGAAATAGGTTTTTAATGTATATGTTTTTCACCATGCATACAAGTTGGTTTGAATTTGAGAAAGTTTTTGAGAATAGAATTGTGGACTGGACTTTGAAAAGTCTGAAAGTGTAATTATTCCAGATTTCAAAAATATCTGATTTGAGTGAATTTTCTTTTGAAAAATATCTTTTCTCCTTTACTTTTGTTTAGTTTGTTATTCTTCTTAAAAAAAGAGGATTTTGTAGGTATATTCACTGCAAACCCTCACGAGGTACAATTCGTCCACAAGAAGGAACCTGGGGGTTTAAAGGCTTACTGCATGTGCTAAATGCAATCAAGAGTGTCAGCAAAAGTCATATTGCATTCATGTTTATTTTTCTTGTATTGCATTAGTTTTAAGTTAGATTAGGTTAGGATGGAAGCCTCATATTTTTCACATTTTTTATTAGGGACTAGCAAAACGCTAGTTGGGGGGTGTGATGAGTTTTCATAAGTGCATATTTTTAGATACTTTTTGGACCATTTTAAGGACATATTGACTTGAAAGAGCCCCATTTAGTGTGATTTAGTGCTATCTGGCATTTTAAATTCATTTTAGTATATTTCTACATAATTTGCTTGAAAATCACACTTTTTGCTTATATTCGTGAAACTTGCCATTTTTAGAAAATCTATTTTTGGAAAGTTTTTTGAGTATTTAGTTTTCTCATGAATTAAATTCAATTTTAATCATCATTAGTTCATTCACATAAAATTATGAAAAATGGTGTGCATTTTCATTGTCGTTTCAAGAGAGATGGGCCATAGTCATGCATTTATTATCTTAGGATTAAAATTGTCTTTTCACATAAATTCACATTTTTTTTGTAGGAAATTGATGATGTGGGTCCCATTATCAAAGAATTGAGGCAAATAAATCATTTTTGAAAGAAAGGAGAGAAGAATTGGGAGAAGAAAGAAATTAGAAAAAAAATTTGTAAAGTTGGCTTTATGGTCCTAAACACATTCACACATGTGTGGGGTACACTTCTAAAACATTCAAGATGGGGCTCATTTATTCATTGCACATTTTCATGATATTTTCAATAGAATTTGAAGAATACCTCATCAAAGATGAGAGGGAAAGCCACATAGGAGTTCTTCTTTGAGAAGGAGAAGATTTAAAGAAAAAAGAAAAAGGCATGAAGGATCCACCCATATAGGAGGATTTTGGATTAGATTTATGTGCCTAAAGAGAAGAAAAAAATCTAGGAAGAACTATTTCAAAAGATCTCCTTGAGTTTGGATCCAATAAGGAGTACCTTCTAAAGAAGGAAAGTTGACAAAACAAGAGATAAAAAATAGAAGTTCTACACCTCATGTGGGCCAAGTTTTATTCTAAGAGAGGATTCTTATCCCTAACTTATCTCTCAAGAGATCTTAATGAAAGGTGGCAAAGATAAAGAAAGAAAGAAGAAACAAAGAAGGAGAATTCAAAAATAGAAACTCAATCTCATTTTACTTTAGACAGTATACATTAAAATGGTCATAACTCTCAAACTGAGTGTTGGATTTGGACAATCCACCTGCTGTTGAAAAGCTCATTTCGAGTATATCTGTGGATCCAAGATTGTACCAATCAGAGTTAAAACGACAAATATATGACCTCAAAAATTTTATTAAACATTGTTAGGTGGCATTGCAAAGATTTTGGAATGCTTATCATGGAGCTTAATTTGTTTCCAATTTTATCAAATCAAGTTTGAGAGGGAGTAAGACTTAAAAAAGTGTAAGTATGGCACCCCTTAACTATACTCTTCATGGAAAAAGAGCTCCTTCTCTAGATCTCTGCACTATATCCCCTTCATCTCTCCCTCTTCCTTCATCTTAGTCCTTAGGGAGGCTTAGTCCTAAAGCCACAGTACACCCTTGGGAATTTCAACTAGAAGAGGTTTTCTTCTTTTCCATCCTAGCATATATTTTTCTTGATTTTATTTGACAATCTTTTATAAGGTTTTTTACATGTTAGTATAATACTATTCTTTTTCAAATTTTTCCATGTTAGTATAATATTATTCTTTTTAAAATTTTTCTTCTTTTCTTATGGCTTGTGTGAATATTATATTAATGCTTCTTGTGCTTGGATTGACGACCTAAGATACTAGGATCATATTCGAAGAAATCATGAACACGGTTTGAAAGAAAATTTTGAGAAGACAATTTTACTACCTTTATTGCCTTTCCTACATCTAAATTCGTGTTTAGTACATTTACTTTTCTTGTCATCACTACATTTAATTCTCAGCAAACCACATTTATGTTTCTTTTTTACTATATTTAAATTCCTGCGAAAACATTACATTTAAATTTCATTGTTCTTTTTACTTTATTTATGTTGTCTATTTTGCATGACTTATGGCTGGAATTAATTTTTAAAAGCATGCATTCATATCATGTGTTAGTTTAGTTGCTGGAAATTGGAATCTTAGGTTTGGAACTCGTAATTTTTTTTGGAAATAAAAGGGATTAAATTTCAGATTTAAAAAGACAGCAAAATTAGACAGTAAATAGTTACTGTTTTTATTCAAATGTTGGCAATTTAAAACATGACAGAGATAGATTATTTTGCCTTGAAATTTAGAGGAACAATTTCTGGATGAGTCAACTTTGTGCAATAAAAATTTAAGAGAAAAAGGAATAAGGGAGGTTGGGTTTTCAATCATTGAAACACTTACCAATCAGAAATTATGTATACAGAAATTTGCATAAGGTAGATTTTTGGTCCGAAAGTTTGAAATTACTAGACATATCAAATCAGTGAGTTTTTTATGTAAAAATTGGATGAATTGAACCTTGATGAGTGAAATTTAAAATCTCAGAGTTTTAGATTCAAAAGTTTATCGTAAGTTTAATTTTTAGAAGCCTAAACTAAGACTGACCGTCAAACTACATATCAGAATTTTTATTTTTGGTAACCATTATTCATGCATATTCTTTTTTTTTTTTTGCACTTTAAAATATTTTTCAAATTAGTTTTTCTTTTAGGTTCATGCATCAGTGGAGCATGAACTTTAAACCATTAAATCTAGTTTAGGATTGTATTAGATTAGGATCATATTTTATTTAAATTTTGCATCTCATATTATGAAAGTTTGCATTAGTTGTTTTTATGGCATGCATTGCATTACTAACTTTACTAATGTTCTAATTTTAAATTTGTTTATAGCTTTATGTCTTTGATAGTTTTAATAATTTCTAGAATTAAAAGATCTTTCTAAACTTGTTTTAATTGAAGGTTTTAAATTGGAAAAAAGTTTTTTAGTTTTGGAAATTCTAACTTAGGAAAGTTTTTAACTTTAAGGATTTAATTTTAAAAAGTAGGTTTGTTTTCTAACTTTGATTGTTTGTTACTAACTTTGCTTGAGTAGTTTTTACTAATTTTGGTTTGTTTCTAACTTAGTTTATTTTAGTTTCTACTTTTGTTGTTAATTTTATTTTTAGTAACTTTCTACTTTTGGAAGTTTTAACTTGTGTTTTAGTTTTGCAGCGACTTTCGTTTTATTTTAGAAAATTTTAGATTTAGGTTTTTAGTTTTAGGAATGTTTCATTTTATTTGGTTATAATTAACTTAATTTTAGTAAAGTAGGATGCTTGTATTTGTTAGATTTTAAACTAGGTTAGTTTTAGATTTTATTTAAGACAGGTTACAAGTTGTAAATACCTTAAAACACATTGATCCTTGTGGATCGACTTGGTCTCACCAGTTTTTATTACTACATTGCGGTTCTGCACTTGGAACTCACCATCAATATGTGAGCTCGAGAAGCCTTAGGTTAGGGTTAATCACGAGGCGTGACGCATGTACTCCCATGTAATCTACACCTAGACTAGAGTGTAAGAGGAATTACAGAAGGGATATTCACATACTTACAAGTGTAAGAGTGGACAGTTGTCTAAGTATGTAGCACGCGGAAGCCTGTCAATATCACCTATAAAATTTTCCCTTCAACAAATAGAGATTTCCAAATGTATCAATTTTTGAAATAGAACACATTAAAATACTAATAAAAGGAGAAACATAACTATATGACAGCACATGTAAGAGTTTGTACAAAAGTGTTATAATATGGTTTTACAAAAGCGAGATAAAGTTTTATGGACAAGGGCAAAAGATATACATATCTTAGATGGAAGGGGGTTCATGAACTATGCATGGAAAAGCTAATTCAAAATGTTATGAAACCCTAACGATCCCAAAATCCCAGAAACTCTCATAAAGATGGCCATGATGTGATCGTACTGCACTCTATGGATAGGATCAATCAGATTGCATGTGCTCTCCACTCATCGAGGCTTGAAGGAACTTCGTAGGCCTCCTCAGGTGCCTTCTTGGTTTTTGCAAGACCGGAACTGGGATCTGAAGCTGTAACACCATTAGACAATTTATGAATAAAACTATTTAACAAAGTATAAGCATATTTAAGGTAACACATTGTATCTAAAAGAATCATTAACAGTTGATCATGGAAGTCATTTTAGTTTATTAAGTATGTTGTGCATTGAATAAAACATGATGTAAGAATCAATTAGAGAAATACTTTACTATTTGGCTACTATATTTGCTATATCCTCCTAATAGGGATATTTGCATTAGGAATACCAATGCCCTGGCCAATCGTATGATTGAGTCCCTACATTCATGGAGTTTAGAAGCTCGAAAGGCACACTGCAGCGGCACCATTTCAATCTACTACACCAAAGTCAACCCCGCCAGATATCATAAAGCCAAAGCCACTAAGCACAACCAAACCATTTCAAATCATATGATTGAGTTTGAGTAATTCGTGTAGGTCGTTTCATTGTAAACAATTTATTATATGTTGATTCATTATTACTCAATTCAATATTGACGATATGGAGACATATATCAGAGAATGTCTAAATAGAATCAATTCATATCATGACCATCTCATAAGCATTTCAATGATAGGAAGCAACTACAATAATTCAATATGCTATGCAATTCAATTTAGTAGAATCAAGGTAATTTATAAGCCAATCCTAATATAATCATTCATTGTTTCAAACTGCACATGATGATGTAGTTTTAATTGTCTGGTACACAGTTGTCTCCGTTTGGTGTCACATTATGTAAGAAGAGTGTATTAAAGTCCCTTAAACTAACACCATGAATAAGTGCTAAACAAATGAACAACATCACATGAATGAGTCCAAGCCCTCAAGACACTTCATCCTAAGTGTTTTATCATTTGACCAATGATTAGGGGTAACAGATCCAAAAAGCTAAGGCCCTATAAGGTCTTATCAATGTCCTTAGTTAAACCTAAGTTTCTGGGTTCCTACAGCTTAGCCTTGGATAGCCTGCGGCCTAGCATTATTAAAAAATTTGTCCTGCATTTATGGATTAGCTGTAATTGGCCTACAGTAAGGCCATGGCTTGGCTATGGCTTAGCTATGGGCTTAGCCATAGAAGAAAAGTTTTAACATTTCTTTTTCGTTAGGCTTTTAGGTCTTTACAGCTTACCATAGCACAATTTATGGCTTAGTCATAAGCTTCAAAATCTTGAAGCAGATTCAGTTTCAGAAAGCTTTTCTTTAATCCATGACACTAGGTTTAGATTGCATGACTACATTTCACTCCAATGTAGTGGTCCACACTCAATTCAACCATCTAGCACTTGTAGACCCACATTTCATCATTTACTTACAATTTCATTATGCAATTGGAAACAAGTAGGAAAAAGGGTTAAAAAACCAAATTTAGAGTTCAATAGATGTACTTGAATCAAAATTTACCAACATGCATTCAACCATAATTAGCTTATGCTTGCCTTTGATTTAGAGTTCAAATCACTATTCCTTCTCTTCGCTCGATTGAGAAGAAAACTCAATTTTTGGACCCTAAAGATTACATGCATGTAGGAAGGAGGAAGAACATAAGTGCATGCTTGATATAAGAGTCTCCTTGACTCTATTCAACCACACTTCTATAAGTAAGTACAAAGCCTTACCTTAAAGACTGATTTGGGAGAGAAGATTCTTTGATTCTACACTTCAAAAATGTGAGGAGAGGTAGAGATGATAGAGATGGGAGATAAGAACCCCTAATCTCACATGCAAGCTACTAGACCTTTGGTTCAATGAGAAAATGGTGATGAAAAGAAGATGGAGGAAGAGTTCTGTAGTAGGGAGAAGAAAAGGGATCAAATGAATTGGGTTTAGCTCCTTTTAAGCCTCAGTTTTCTTGAGTTTTAATAAGAAGTCTAGTTTTTAAGTTGCAATTTTAGCTTAGGTAAAATGAGGGCTTAACTAATTTAAATGGGGTCAATCGAGTTCAATCCAAACACAAAAGTTGATGAGCTCAATGAGACAAATGCGATGATATTAATATGATGCATGTATGATGTAAAATCATGAAATCTAAAATTACGAAAAAGGGCTTTCATCTGCCTAGTTAAGGTTAAACCTGGCCAATTGCCTATCCATGACTCGAACTTGACTCACTAGATTCAAGAGACGAAAAAATCTAAATCTAACCTTGTTAGATGTTAAACTTCATTATTTAGATTAATTCTATATTAACTAGCTAATAACTTAATTAATTAATCGCTAAACAAGCTTAATTGGGTTCGGTGTGTTACAAGCTCTAAATCAATCCACCAATTTCATTCTTTCACCTACATAGGATCCATCATGACATGAGTTTAACCTTTGTATCCATCAAATATGTTGTTTATCCTATTACACTCTCTTACCCCCTTGACTTAAAAAATTTATGGCTCTTTGCCTCGAACTCCCTTAAAAAAATTTAAAAATTTAAGTAGTTTGGGACTTAAGACACATAACCCCACTAAAGTGAAAGACTATGACAAGAGACATAGAATATAGAACATATCAATCACTAGTTTTCACCACTGTGGTCAACACATTTATAAGCAATCCGATCAACCCACTTATTAATCAAGGATCGATTCAATAACTAAAAGTACATGCATGCATCATAGAATATTTTCAACATAGATCTAGTGTTTTTATTAAAAAAATACCACTAATCAAAGACACTTGTCTCTTATCCCATTGGATTGTATTCACACTTATGGAAAAAATCCTTGATCCCTTCATTTTCACATTGTTGACCCATAAAACATTACAAACATTACAAGTGTTGCAGTAAAAACATCGCAAGCAAATTCCAAGTTCAAGGGCACATAAACCATAGAGCTATGAAATGCCAGGTCAAGTATTGCATCCAGATGTTCAGAGCTAATGCACTCAAGGACTACAGATGAGCTCAGAGTGCAGTAGTTCAAATCTTAGAGTTGACCTCGTTTGGTCATTTAACTCAAAAAACATCAAATTCACAGTTCATTGACTTAAAACCTTGGGGTCACTAAACACACTCAAGATTTTGTATTATGAAAGTGGCTGAAAATCACATGGTAACTCCAAAACATTCTTAGGAATGATTTTCAAAGTTTTAAAGCATTGGACTTCATTTCAACTCATATTCAAGCTTCAGTGGCTATCTACTAGCTTCTTTGGGGTCACTGTGGCAACTACCACTTCTGCATGGAAAAAACTAGCTGAAACTCACAAGGATGTCTTCAAATAAAATAATGAACAATCCTTTAAAGTTTCTAAACATTTGAGCACCATTTGGACCCAAACCAAGTGCATATGGCTGGCTTTCAAGCTCTTAGGGTTCACTGTGTAATGTGGTACCTCATGTTTGTCTAAATCAGTTGAAACTACTAGAGAAAGATCAAATCATATTCAAGAGTGGTTCTGTAAGATTTCAAGTCAAATGGATCTCAGTCATCCTAAATTAAGCTATATGTTTACTTAGGGGTCGCTGTCCAAAGTCTAGCTTCCGAATAACTAAAGTTGATGAAATTTGGATGCAAAGCTCAAGTCATGTTCAGAAGTGACTTTTCAAAATTTTAAGTCAGGAGGACTTCATTTGATCCTTTTTCAATAATATCAGCTTGGGGGTCAGTGACCTTTAAACACTGGGGTCACTAACCAAAGTCCTGCTTTTAGGAGGCCAAAGTTGATGAAATTTGGATCAGAGATACGAAATGTTCTTAAGATCAGCTCCTAAATGTTTCAAAAAAGTTGGGCCTCATATGGGGGAAAATCAACTGATTTTCTATAATACAAGGGGACACTGACTTATAACATGCAACTAAGAGGTCACTGATCAAAATCTTGCTTCCACAATTTGGATGAAGTCTTTAGAATATTTCTGACATCAACTTCCCCAATTTTTAAAACCATTAGAGGTCATTTGGACCCGGAACAGCTAAAGCTTGGGCCCACTTTCATGAAAAGTCAAGGGAGGGTGGACCAACTTTAAGAGTTAAAACATAATGAAATTTGTATGGAATTCTAAAAATAATGCTAGGAAACATCCCGCCAAGTTTCATGAAATTTGGACAACGTTTGAGCCATAAACTGATGAAAACGACTAGCATGTGCAAAAAAGCATAAATGGCCCTGTTAGTGACCTTGGGCCCATGGTCATTGAGACCTGTAGGTGGATCCTAGCAGTTTCACAAATTTTTTCTACTTTATTTTGAAACCCAACTCCTCATAACTCCTTTAACTGACCCTGAAGTCTATAGAAGACACACTTGGCACTTGGGAAGGGGTTCCAAGGTTCCAAGAGGATTGAAGGCATAGATCCAAGGTTCTAACAAGATTGAAGTAAGGTTCCAAGAATTTGAAGAAGTTCAAAGGCACTGTAATAGGATTTCTCAAGCACTTAGCCCTTCACAAGCATCCCAACTCCTTCCACTCTTCTTCCCCTCACAAGCTTAAGGTAAGAAATGCTTTTGGAGATGAAGACACAGCTTTCCAATAGTCATGAAGACTGAACTTCACAGCCATTAAGAGCAAGAGAAGTTCAATGAATGAAACTATGCTTTTCTTTGTTTAGCCCACTTAAATGGTTTCAAGCCATTTCCAAAGTTGTGAACAGACCTTCTTAGGTTTCATTCTATTCCTTGAAAGCCATAGGACCAGAATGATACAACTCTAGCCTTATTTGCTTCCACAAAAGTAAGCTTTCTTGTTTTACACAAAAAGGTGTCCGTAAAATCAAAGTGGCATTACCAAAGATCATCTAAGATTGAATTTGGTACTCTTAGTTATCATTCATGACTCCAAAAAACTCAAAAATACATCTTAGCACCTTGGTGGCATTACAAAAGCAAACAGTGGCCAATTTGGTCACTGCCCTCTATTCTTCGTTTTTTTCTTTTTCTCCCTTTTTCATGTATATTGGCCAATTTTACATAGTTTGGATAACATAAGAGACTAGGGGGAAGGACTGTGACTTTTTATGACCTATAAACAATTTGCATCCCCGAGGTCAGAGCACTAAACCCATGTAAACAAAAGGGAATTTAATGATGATTTATAATTTTATTCCCATTCTTCTTTGTGTTTGAATATGTGAATACTGGACTTTATTCATTTGCACTCGTCATCATTTCACGAGCATTAGGGGTATTGAATGTGTTGCTAATAGGGTAGTACAATTCAAGAATTGCTCAACAAATGTTCTTGTTTTCACAAAGCATCTTTTGAGTGGTGGCACTAACTGCTTCAAAAATACCAGATGCCCTCAATATGCTTTCACAATGACGTGTGATCAATATGGTCTAGTTATGCCACTCTCTAAGCAGTTAAACCATCCTCGAGACATATGCTTCTCACTAATCTAGGCACTGCCATCTTCAGTATGTATCCCAAGCCATACTGCTTTCAATTGCAAGATGAAGGTACCTCCTTCAAGTTTTATAGTGGAGGGCCCAAAGCTTCTATTTTAGATCTTAGATTTAATGTGTAGTAGTATGGATGCTGCTGCACGAACTTACCAGTTTTGAAATGTACCTGATGCCTAATCTAAGAAAAGGATTGGACCTAGATGGAAAGGTCAGATTCATTATCATCACTCTTGGATACCATTTTATGGCTTGAGTGGTAATCACTTCATAAGAAATCTCCACCGTGTCCATGTACCAGTACTTTACATTTTTAGTAGGCTGCTTCATTGACTCAAGCATTGCATCACCGAAGATGTAGCTAGGCTAATCAAAACTCACCTACTCATTTTTAACTCAATCGGTGTTGCTAACCAAGCACCAATAGGTGTACCAAATCCTCATAGTCAAGGCTCTGGTTCGTTGATTTTTAAGTTGGCATCAAAAACTTCATTTGGATCTCTAGTATCCGGGCTACACTCAACTGGGCCCTTGGAGCGACTTCTTTGCACTCTAGAAAATGAAGTAGTAGGCACTTTTGCCTTTTCTATATGAAGAATAAAAAAAAAAAAAAAGAAAAAAGGAAAAGACAACAAGGGGAGTTGGTGGGGGGGGGGGGAGGGGTAGCATGAATTCCATCGAAATTTCAGCAACATCTCCACTTAGCAAAAGGCCAATAGGAGAAAATAATTCTTATTTTTGAAACCAAGAATTGGCTTCAAGGCACACTTAAGTCCCAAAACTAAGGCTCTTGGTCCAAATGGGTTTTCAAGTACTTTAAGACCTTTTAACAGGCAATTTAGTGTGCATTCTAGCACGAAGTATACAAGATGCAATGCAAGAAATGCATGCGCAACACAAGCTTAGCATGTGTCGAAGCATCATAAAAAAAAATGGCATCCATATCTAGTTATTTCTTGTGGTTTCATTAGACTTACCCGCAACTATTGGAGACTGTTTCATTCTCCATACTTAGAGTTGAAGCTGGCAACAGAACCTTCACATTCCCAAAACGGCTTCCCACTGAACACAAGCAAAATACTAAAGCATGTGCTATAACTAGGATTGTTATCTTGACAAACAAAGTCCCATGGTGATTTGTTATAATGGGACCATTAGACATTCTTGTGGGAGTCTGATAATGCAATTTAAATGCAAAGTCATTTCACGGACTCCACATTCGGGATGCACACTCAAATTCATGTAGAATGCTTCATCAGCATTCAACGGCTTGTTTCCCACAAAGACTTTGACATTATCCGGACTCACTTGGATAACATACCATGGCTCAGAATCAGAAAAGACAAAGAATGGTGAATTATCCTTGGAAGTTGTGGTTAAAAAAGATACTGTCAAAAGAGGCTCAACATTGCAGCATCATTGGTGACCATAATTAACCCCCATGTGTTGAACAAACATTAATTGAACACGAATGTTGTATGGAATGACAGGACCAAACTTCTGCAACCAAGATTGAAATTTTATGAAATTCCCAAAATACCCCTAATTTCCTCCAAATTTGGCATTTTTAAGTACTGAACTCATATTGAAATTCCCCAAAACTCTTTGAAACTCTCTAAGCCCTTAAACACAAACACGCTTAATTAACTATTAATCTCTAATAATTAGGATTAATCACCTTAATTAAGGATCGGGACCTTGTATTACATAGTTGGCTTGCTTATACATATATTCAGGAATGTTATTGCAATACATGCCTTTCACGTATCCTTATTGTTCATGACCCATATATGTCGTTACCAATTATCTTCGACCCTTATAAAGCTTGATGAGGGTAATTGTGGGTTTAGTATATATATTCCTAGCTATAGTCTAGTATATGAATGGAAGTTGTCCGGAACTCCAGGGCCTCGATGATGGGACATGGGCCTATTAGCCTTGTATGGGTACCATTATGTAAGCACGTATGTTCTCTCATCTTATGTCGTGATTTTTAGCCAAGCGGGGATAAGATGACAAATGTGGTTTGCTAATTAGCACTTCTTTTTTCAGTTTATTTTTTTGATTCCACTTATACATGTTTACTCAATCGCTTATATAGTTGCCTAATTTGACCTCACATGATCTACTCCGTTCTACATACTCATTTGATATTATATGTTCATGTTTTATGGTTATTCTAATTCCTGGATCGTCGTGTCTCACTGTGTTAACTTGGTGTTACATGCGACAACACCCCTACCCTTGTCAAGGAAGTTAAGGCAGTCGAGGAGACTCCTCAACAGATAATAGAGTGGACTACAAATGATGTTTTCTAGACAATTATGTCCGAGGTACTGTGACATGCTGCATTTGACGCAGATGGCTTTAGATGTTTTGATATCATTAGTCTCCTTTTGTAAACTATATAAACTTGTTGTTTAACATAAACATGTTGTTCAACTAAACTCGAACAAAACTAATTCTAGCTTCGTTTGATTATGTTAATATGCATCGATGGTTGGTATGATTGTGAGTTCCATAGGCTTCCATGAATTTCAAATACCATCACAAGTTTTATAACCTCATACATGAATCCTCTTAGAACTACGTTGTGGTGACAAAACTTCAATGAGTTTTTAAACTCAAATTGCCATGGGATAGTGTCCACACCTTGAGAACTGTGATAATTACCTTTTTTTTTTTTTTGGCCCTAGGCATGACATACGAAGTTGGTGTTACAGCATAACTTGTCAAGTGTTAAAAGGCTTAGAAACCTTAAGGCACATGGTAAGGACACACTAGGATACAATGAAATATGAGTAATATAGAGTGTTTTGTTTTGACTAATAGTGAACTGTGTTCTAATAATAGTTGTTTTCTAGAATAGCTCCACGAAAAGCCTCAAATACCTGACAAGCATTTACATAACCAGGATCACTTGGAAGATGTATTCATTGAGGATATGGATCACGTACCACTACCTACATTTTCACCAGGTGAAGACGAATTCTTCCTTATGATACAAGCGATGATGGAGCAACAAAGAGCTACAAGTGAGTAGATAGCAAGGCAGAATGAGAATTAAGCAGCAAAGCAGGCCCAAATCTCGGCTTTGATGGAGAAATGAAATTATCTTGTAGTGGAAACCCAAGTAGTGCAACAAAAGGAGTCTGACCTAAACTCATTTTATGAGAAGTTTTGGAAGAGGGGTGCCATTGAGTTCACTAGGTTAGAAAATCTATTACAAGCTGACGAATGGATTGTGCACACTAAGAATGCCTGTGAGACATTGCACTGAACAAACACATAGAAGGTGGCATTGGCTGGCTTGACGTTTTGAGAAGTAGCTGATACTAAGTGGAAGAGTGTACAATAATCTTATAGAACCATGGCAAAAGCGGATGTATGGGAGACTTTTAAGAAGAAATTTCCATAAGAACTTTATCTTAGATCATGTCACAAGGCAAAATAAGGAAGAATTCATTCAACTTCAGCAAGGATAGATGACAGTGCGAAATACCTCCATTAGTTTGCATGACTATCTCATTTTTACCAAAAAGTTATTAACACAAATGAGAAGAACATTAAGAGATTCATTGGGGGTATTGAGACCCTTTATTTAGTAGGATTTGATAGTATGTCAAAGCCTGACACATACAACTGTACTGTAGATCATGCTTACTAGTTTGAGGAATGACAAAATAATGTAATGATGAATGAGCCGAACCATAGTTTGGCCCCAACTCATAAAGTTTCTTATCAGTTTGCCCATAGTAGGAAGCAGAAGACTAGGTAGAAGAGGGTGTTCTATTAATTTTATGGCATGTGCCATGATACAAATGCATGTGGGAGGCATATCGGAGCGTGTTTTGGCTGTAGATCCATGGACCATTTTTTGAAAGATTTCCCCAAGAAGAAAGGGGGAGCTGCTATAGCTAGACTTCTTATTCCACTTTAACCTGTGAGGCAAGTCTTGCCTACACACCAAGGCTCCAGTAGTAACAAAGACAACAGCAACAACAAATGTAGTTATCAGCGTAACAACAATAGAGGCCAGCGTAACAAAGACCAGGATAACAGAGGAAACCCTAATAGCAGCAGCAACAGAGGGTAGAAGCAGTAAGGAGTGTTTATGCATTGACAAAGGCTGATACTGATGCAACAGGAAATGTAATTGAAGATAAGCTCACTATTTACAATCACTAAGGTAGAGTTTTGTTTGATTCAGGATCACACACTCTTATATTGCACCAAACTTTGCTTAGGTAATTGGAGGGAAGCCAATTCAGTTGCCCTTTGTTCTAACTGTTACCACTCTGGTAGGAAAGAAGGTAGTCTATGAGATGTATTACTCGAAGTGTCTCGTTTAGGCAGGAGAGTTTACTACGCTAGCAGATTTGGTAGTCTTTGAGATATTTGACTTTCATGTGATCCTAGGGATTGATTGGTTAACTAGTTACTATGCGTGTATTATAATGACCCAGACCCTCTACCCACATAGTATTATCCATTTTGGCTCTTGGAACTCTAACCCAATCTTGCCGTATGATTTTAAAAGGCCTGATGTCGTTCTAAGGCCAAGGCCATACTTATTTACCAGGATCAAGATTTAGATATTTCCAATAAGGGACTTGAACAAAGTCTCATGATGTTAACCAAAGCATTCCGCCCTTACCCCTGTGGATTTCACTATCTTGGATCATAGGAGCACTTTACCTGGTCTTTCCTCAAGTGATTGCCTAAGCAGATTGGGGCTTGACGCTTTCCTCTGGTCTACTACCATTTGTAATGACTCGAATCCACTACCCACATGATATTGTCAGTTTTGGCTCTCCAATCTTACCGCATTGTTTTAAAAGGCCTCATATGGGGTTAATGGCAACACCGCACTTATTTCTAAGACTGGGACTTTAATATTTTTTATCTAGGACTTAGCACCCTTAAACCTATGGATTCCCCTACCTTTACTCACAAGAGTACTTGACTTGGTCATGCCTCAGTGGTGTATCTAGGTGGATTGGGCTTTTACATGCATGGATTGCTTCAACAAAACTATTACATTTATGTTGAATGAGGCTGGTCCAGGAGTCATTTTGAAAGATGTTAGGAAGATCTTGGACACTAGGCTAGTTTTAGACCTTAAGGCCGATATGTTGATTCAAAGTGGTTGTGAGGGTTATATAGCTGTCATCATAAAGAAAAAACAACTGAAGATGGTAGAAGGTATCCCTATGGTGAATGAATTCCCAAATGATTTTCTAGAAAAGATTCCAAGGTAACCTTTTGTACGAGAAGTTAGTTTCCCTATTGAGTTGACCCTGGGAATAGCTCCAATATCTAAAGCTCCATATTGTATGGAACCAATAGAATTGGGAAGCTAAAGATTTAGTTGCAAGAATTGTTTAATAAGGGCATTATCCATCCTACCATATCACCTTAGGGAGCCCCAGTTCTTTTTGTGAAGAAAAAAGATGACACTGTGAGGATGTGAATCGACTACAAGAAGTTGAATCAAGAGACAATTAAAACAAATACTCACTACCTCATATAGACAAGTTCTCTAATCAGTTATAGGGTAGTGCTCAATTCTCAAAGATAGGTCTCCAATCAGCCTACCATCAGATTAGGGTTAGAGAGCAGGACGTGTAAGGTCCTGACCTAATTTAATGAAGTTGAGTGTTAATTAATTATATTTGACATTAATCTTATTTTAGTTTTATTTTTTCTTATTTTAACTTAATTGTGCCATTGTCAGGTGGGTAGCCGGGTTTGACCAAACCTAGGTAGTATTATGGGCTTTTTTGTAATTTTTAATTTTCTTATTTTAGATCATTTTCAGGTCATTTCAATTTCATCATGCTTATCAAATCATGTACATCACTTTTCATGTTTGGCTCAACCCCATTCAATTAGGGCTCATTTGACTTTAATTGTAAAAATCCACCTCTAGCTCTTTTGAAATCACATTTCCCTGCATTTGGAGCTTTCCTCTACCTTTTCGCTTCATCTTCTTCTTCATTCAATTTAGTTCAAGGCCATTGCATGTGACTTGGGTGCATTTCATCTTCTTTCTCATCCTTATCTTAATCTTCTACTGACTTGAGTTGCCCAAATTCAAGTTCCATCATCTTTCTCCCAACTCTAGAGGTAAGAACTCCATTATCCTTCCACTTTCTTTCTTCCAAATGAGTCAAGGAGGCTCATTTCATTTACATGCATCTAATCTCATGCCCATTTCATGCATTCTTAATGTTAGGGTTCTTAAGCTTGCATTTTCTTCTTCTCTTCGGCCAAAGGAAGCCAATTTAAGTTCAAGTGTTGTATTGAGACAATTATAAGTAGAGATACCACTACATGTATGTTTAATTTTCTTGATTTAGTTGGCTTATGCCTTACATGAAGTTTAATTACAACTCATACTTATAGTTCCTTATATTTCTATGAGCTTCAATGTTGAATTGTAATTAAATGGCTGGAGAAATTAGCTTAATTGGAGGTGTTTGGATGTGAGGAGATAAATAATTGTTGTAGTTTTGGGAAGGAGATTGAAATGAAGTGATTTGTACAGGGAACAAGAACGTTCTGAAGCCATTTGAGCTTTAAAAATCCTGAAGCCCTTCGCTATCCGAGTGGTATAACATCGGTGACGACTTGGCAAGCATTCAAGAAGGGTGTTTTTCCCAAGTGTTCTTCAGCGAGGTTCTCGACAAGCCAAGGATTCCACCACGGAAAGCCAAGCACCCCATCGAAGATATTCCCAGGCCGCTGAAGCTTTAGATGAGCTCTAGAACCTTTTTTTTTTCATTTAGTCGAGCCTTCTTCCACAGTTAGCAAAAGAAGACCTGTCATTTTAGGAATTAGGATGAATTAGAGGGCTATTCAGGGACCCTAGTATTGGAAATAATTATCCATTACATGGTCCAACAGTAATTGAAACACACAAAGGAAGTGTTGAGCTAACACATACCCATGAAGATGTCCTGAATTAGTCTTGATGCTAAGCCATGGGTGATTGGCATAAGTAGTTTGATGTCCATTTCATACACTAAGTGATACCAAGATTACAGTAGCACTATGACATTGAACACCTTATGATTGCACCTTGTAGGATAGCTAGGAACAACACATTTTCTTAGAATTAGGGTTGGCTAGTAAATATCATTGATTCACAACTATCCTATGCATACATATTGTTAAGTCTAGCCATGGCCTTAACATGATTTGATCATGTTCCTTAAAAGATATGCATGGAGTCCTAATCGGTCCACTGCAATTAGTTAATCGATTGTTTAAACGCCCAATGGCTATGGTTTATGGTTCATCGACTACAAATATAATCTGATGTTAATTAAAGTAAATTGAATGATATGTGAGAACGATTCTCGATTATTATTTATTCATATTCGTCAGTACCAAAATGATTTTCAATTATTATTGATTCATATTCGTCAGTACCAGAATGATTCTCGATTATTATTGATTCATATTCGTCAGTACCAGGCTGTTTCTCAATTATTATTGATTCATATTTGTCATCACCACTTAGCTTCTCCCTTATGAGGCTGATGGGGTTGACTATGGGGAAGTATATGGATCCTACTACAATTAAGAATTTCGGAGTTGACTGGCACTCCTCAAGGTACTTGGTGCACCTTTGGCCAGGCCTCCTTGCAATATCCCAACATGAATGAATGTTCTCTTCCTTAGGTCACACCTGATGCCACCGATGGTCGGGACGATATAATGATGCGGTTTGCCAACTTGAATTAAAGTACATGTTATTTATAATTCTTTATTTCATGTTTATTCATTATAATCTTAACTATCTAGTTTATGCTTATTGTTCTCAAATGATCAATGCATTTATATAATTGGTTGATACAACATGCTTTGTTTTTGTATTTTCTTATTCTTGCTAAATCATCATATTTACGGCGTTACTCTTGGTGTTACATGTATGGACACTAATGCACCCCTAGATGTAGCCAGTAAGGAGGTCCCGGAGGCTCTTCAAGGATTAGAATAGTGGACTATGGATGACATATTTTAGCCATCCCATTGCGTAGAGTGTCACATGTTCTTTTGGGGCATGCCTAGGATTTTGCCACTTGGAGTGGCTTCTTTTATGCATCATGGCATCATATTAGTCATTGCCATGCTTTATATATTCATGATGGGCATGTATTCTATTTTATAGATTGTACCAGACATATGGAGGTATGTTGTCATGGACTTATGTATTTATCGAATTGCACCCATATAGATACATGTATTTTAGACATTATAGATGTGTAAGAACTTATGGTTCATATAAATGACTGTTGTAAGCTTTAGTCCTATGTTTATAATTGAATATTGATATGTGGACTTGATTTATGCTTAATACCATAATCTAGGTTATGAATTTGTGCAGATTATTAAATATATAGGTGAATTAAATAAGATTCTATGAAATTTTAAATTTACACATGTTCACAAGATAATCACATGTGAATCTTATGGAAATTCCCTAATGGAGGTTCGTACTTGCCTTGAGTATGGCACAGATTTCGACAGGACACTCATGTTGTTCCTTAGGGATTGCCCTAACCACGTGATCTCAGGCTTGGGCCGTGACATGTGTAAGGTATGTTATCAGAGCCAAGTTATAAGTCTATGGGATAAAAGATTTAGAAAGGCTTGGGAACGTGCCGTGGACACGAAAGGAACATTGGGATATAGGTTTTGTAGGTTGTTTAAGTGTACTAATGCTTTTCCCTATAAACTAATGAAGGCTTCTTTTGCAAATAAATGGTGTCACGCCTGGAGTCCGAGACACCATAATTAGGGCAAATACTAAGTCACGCAGCATGCATATCCCATGGAAACTAGTGCCATGCCCGAGGCACGTACGAGTCTCCACAAAGAAATTCCCTAGGATTCACATGTGAGGATATCATATAAACATGTGTCCATCTTAAAATTTTTGAGGAAGCTTGTGTAATTCACTTGTATAATTAATAACCAGTATAGTTTTGTAACCTAGGATATGACATTGTGCATTAATAATTCACCTGTTAAGTTCAAATATAAGCATAAAACACAATTTACAATAGTCGTTTGGAGGAGCCATGAACCCATGTATAACTATCATGTCCAAAATACATGTATCGATATGAACAATGGCCAAAATACATGTCAATGTGTATACGGTCCAATATGTACATAAGTAAATGATATGATAGTAAGTGTAAAATCTGAATAAGGGTGGCTCAATACACGAGGGACCCACAGTGTGGGGTCTTGGGAGGGCAAGATGTACACAGCCTTACCTTCATTTTGAAGAGGCTGTTTTCGTGACTTCAAGCCTCATCCTCCAGGACGCTATCAGTAAGCCTTTACCATTGGGCCAAACCGCCCTTCTAAGTATAAAATATGAATACAGCTCATATATCAAAATAAATATCCATCATCAAGAAATAACACAAAAATAGTAAAACATGATGGTAAGATGCAAAAGCAACCAATCCAATGGCAAGATCTAAAGCATGCCTAAAAAGAATTCTCATGATGCAATAGTAGTGTAGACGACTAAAAGACTTCATCAACAGTCCACTCCTTTAGTCCTTGAGGACTCTCCAAAGTACATGTCCATCATCAACAAATAACACAACAACAAAAAAATATGATGGCAAGATGCAAAACTAGCAATCTAATGGTAAGACCCTAAGCATATCTCAAAAGAATCCCATGATACTTTACTAGTGTAGATGACTAAAAGACGTTGTCAACAATCAACTCCTCTAGACCCTGAGGAGTCTCTAGGACCTCCTCTATGGATGCGTCAATGGATGTGTTAGTGTCTGTACCTATAAACCAAGAGTAGCATTGTAATACCACGATGTAGTAAAAATAAGCAAATATAAAAATATAGCTTGCTATAGCAATTCTAAATAAAGTAGACTTGTTGATTATATGAGAGACATAAGCATAAACAAAGCACTTGTGCATATAATGAACAAATATGCATAAATGAATCATGAGAAATATGTAAATTACATTTTAGTTGGCAAACCACACATGGCTACATTCTCTCAACCGTCAGTTGCATACCACTTGACTTAAGGAGGAGAGCATTCAATCATGTTGGGATAGGATAAGGTGGCCTGGCCAAAGGCACACCATGTAGCCCAAGGAGCACTGGTCAACTCTGAAATACCTAACCGTAGTAGGATCCATATACTATACCCATAGTTAGCCTCATTGACATAGGATAGAAGCTGAGTGGTGCCAACCAATACGTGTCAATAATAATAAAAAATCATTCTTTTATTCTTTCATATCATTCAATTCACCTTTTTCATATCCGAGTACATTTACAATCTTTAAACATTAAATTGTATCCATTAGTGGTATAAACAATTGATAGACGAAGCAATAGACTGATTTGGACCTATGCATATATTGTAAGAAACATGATTAAATAATGTTCAGGGCATGATTTTGACTTAACAATATGTATATAAGAAGATTCTTAGGAATCAAGGATATTTAGTAGCCAACCCTAATTTTATTTTAACCCGTTGTCCCTAGTCATCCAACATGATGTAATTGTAAGGTGTTCAATTTGATTGTGCCACCATAGCCTTGGTATAACCTCGTGTATGAAATGGACATTGAACTCTTTATGCCAACACCCATGGCTTGGCATGAAGACAAACTCGGGAAATCTAATGGGTATGTGTCAGCTCACCACCTCCCATTTGTTTTAATTACATTGGACCATTTTAAGGGGTAATAGCTTCCATTACTACGGTCCATATAGAGTCCTCTAGGCCCCCTAAAAATCCTACAGGCCTCTGTTGACCCCACAATCAAACCCACGGTCAACCATGAGAAGGCATGGTCAATACCTTTGTTGACAAGTTCTTAAAATTTTATTTTTACATCAATAAATTGGTTAATTTTAAGGACTTATCCAATTTAAAGAGCTTCATTTAGTTTAAAATCATGATACATGTATTTGACATCCATTGTAGTGTTTTAATTCAAAATTTTATGAAAATTCATATATTTCGCATAAAATAATGATAAATGCATTTTTGGCACTTCATCTTGTGAAAAGTTTTGTAAAATCTTGTTTTTAAATAAAATGATATGAATTCTCAACATCGTTAGTTTATTTTAGTCAAATTATTTACAGTGATGTAATTTTATACTATCATTTTACGTGAGATAGGCTCGCATTCAGACATTTGTGACTTTAGGGTTAAAAATATCATTTTACATAGAACATTACAATTGTCTTGCACACAATGGAAGAGAAGGATCCCACAAGATTTACTTGAAGCAAAGAAAGGAAAAGAAAAGAAAAGGAGAAAATGAAGAAAGAAGGAAACTTGAAACACAAATGGACCCCACACACACGTGTGAGCAACCACATGGGGGATGGCCAAAGAGGAGGGCGGGGGCATTCCTCTTGCATATCCAATTCAAATTGTCTCCAAAGACAATTTCAAGAAGTCTCTAAGAAATTTCCAAAAACTGTCAAGGAAGATGCAAAATTGAAGAATTCTTGTTCAAGAAGGAAGTTTGTAACCAATAAAGGGTCCCACACATGGTGGGATGTCCCACACCCCCTGAGGCCTAATCCAATGTTTCTAGAAGACTTGAGAAATATCTCTCTCATTTATCTCTCAAAGAGTTGTAATCAAAAAATAGTTTTAGAGATAAATCAAGGGAGAGATAAAGAGGGAAACAAAGATGGAGGGTCCCACACAGATGGCTAGACGTCCACTCTCCTTGGGATTTAATTCAAATGGTTCAAAGCAATTTGAGATAATTCTTTTCTCATTATCTCCTCAACATCTAAGTGAAGAAAGAAGTTCTCTCAAGTAAGAAAATATGAAGATTGCATAAGTGATAAAGCAAGGAAGAAGTCTTACCTTATCATGGTCACTCACTACACTTATGGTTTAATTAAAACTCTCTCAAAGAAATTGAGATAATTCACTTCTAAATTATCTAAAATATTCAAATGGTGTAAGGAGCTCTATTGCAAGATGCAAGTGTGCATTGAAGAGTTGGAATCCTAGATAAACTAGGATCTATCCTGACATCCAAGAGAAGCCATGCATTTATGTGGGACGGCCAACACGGTCTCGTGGATCCAACTCTTCAAATTTTGAAGAAAATCTAAAGACAAGATAGGCCCATTCATGTCCAATAATTTTGCAACAAAGGTGGGCCCAAGTTAAACTACTTTAGCTCAAATTTAAATTCAAATCGGGGGTGTACAAAGAATTTCTGCAATAAAGAGAGTTCTATCATCTTATCCTAAACTCATTCGAACTTGTTGTCTAAGAAAGGATTCCCTCGTACTTGAGATAAAATCAATCCAAAAAAGAAGTCCAAAGAGAGAACAAAAAAGAGCTCCAAAAATAGTAAAAGGAGAGGGGTTGGATGTCGCACCCCATGGTGCTCTCCCTCTCTCTCTTCTAGTTCTCTTTCTCCCCACTTCATCTTCTCTATTTCAAGTTCTCTCCACCCAAAGGCACATCCGTCCTTGGTCTACCAACTAGAAAAAGAAGAAGGATTCATCCTATTGTGTTTGCTTTACTTTATTTTTAATTTCCATCTTTACTAAAGACATTCATGTTAGTAATATCGAAGTTGTTTTTTTTCTCTCTCTTTTTATTTTTCTTTCTGTTCTATTTGGCTCTTTCTTGTTTCTAATTTTTTGGTTCCATTAAAAGGGTTAAATATATGTGTCATTGGTGAGGTCAATAGAGGGATGCCATCTGACTACTAACAACCTAGTTTAGTATCTCCAACTGAAAGTTTTATAGGGTCTTAGATTTCTAGATTACAAGTCAAATAATATGCAGCACAATAAATAAAGTAAACTTGCAAGCAAAAAGTAATCAACTACATAAGAAAAAGACATGAAGATTTTTATGTGGAAACCCCTAGGGAAAAAACTGCGAGCCACACAGGCTAAAAACCAAGCACTAATTTCGAGTAGTTGCAAGATATACTCACAACCTTCCATAGTTAGTCCCTATTAGTCCCTTGACCACAGGATCTAGTTCTTCTTGTAGGAATCTATGACATGACTCGACACTATGTGCCTTGCTCTCTGCGCTTGAGTCACAACACCTTGTCTTCATAAGATGAACAATCTCCTAAAAGGAAGTAGAAGAAACAACTCTAAAACTAGAAGTCTTCACCAACTCTCTCCAATGAAAGCTTTAGAGGAAAAAGACAATCTCCAATGAGTATTCTCAATGTACAATATCAGATCTATGTGTGGATGCCTTAGGGTTAAGAAAGAACCACTTTTTATAGCCCTAAGTAAATTTCAATTGGGAAAGCAGTTGGCACCAAATAGGAAAGTTTAACTTAAAATCAAACTAAAAATTTGTAAGTCAGCGGAACTTCCAGTGCAGGTCTGATCGATTGGGTAGTTGCCCAATCGATCAAATTCGGCTTTACCTTTAATTCGATAAATTAGATCCATACTCGATCGATCGGGCACTCTATCTTCGATTTTTTTGGATTCTTGTTTGTTTTAGCTTTTTTGAGACTCTGTTGCCTCTTCAAACTCTTAGTCCAAAAGTAAATAGAAATATAACTTTTACTAGGACTTGAGTTTTGTCCAACCCATGAATTATCCAGTATAAAAAACCTTACAATCTCCCCCTTTGCTAATTCATGGACAAAACTTACTATACAATCAATCTACCCAAAAATGTACCCAAAAATTACATTGAGTACATTGAATTGCAAAAAGAAAAGAAAAAATTATACCTTCAGCTCTGCATTGGTTACAAAAAAAAATTACAATCATCTTCATCATCTATAGCAGCTTGAAATCCTCATTCTCCCCCTTTTTGTTTAGAGTTGACAAATTTAATGATGTCAGCATGTACCAAATCCATCAATCAGGATCTAGCAGTGGCTCCCCCTCAAATGTGGCTCACCCTTGCAGCTGGGGGTGGGAGCATGATGTTCATGATCAGGGGCTTTTGGATATTGTGCCCACACTTGTGTATTCAAGAGTTTCAACACAGTGTGTGCCAATAATTGGTCAAATCATCTTTATTCACCCAAATGGCTTTTGTCTTGATCATTGGCTCAGACATCTGCTTCCTCCATTGCTTATCCTTTGCTAATGCTTTCAACTTGTTGCAATGGGCTCTAATGTGTCTTTTTTAATCCATAATGAAGACATGTGGGTGTAGCTCTTGAAATTGACACATTCTTCTTCTTTGCACTACTCCTCATATGACTTGTGCTAGCAGTGTGTGGAGCAGTTAATGCAAAAGAATTTAAAGGAAAAATTTTAACAAAGACAATTCTATCATTAGCAGTTGAAGTGGATGCACCTTCATTATATCCAAGACCATGTTTATCATTAGCCCATTTTTTATTGCACAAGATGTCATCAAGTGTTACAGACTAAACATTCATCTTGTCAAATGATTCTTGTGAAGTATTTAGCTCTGACAGTGTCATCTTCAGCTAGCCTTTCAAGTTATCATTCTCATATTGACAATTGTGATGCTTTTTCATTAATTCTTCCATCTCTTGAATAGAATTCTCATGATCAGCAATCAGCAACTCATACTTCTATAATACATCATCAATTTTCAGTCAAATCATTCTTATGATTATCAAAAATTTTTACCTCCTCATGAGCTTCAGCCAGTTCAACTTTCAATGAAGTAATATGGTCTTCCGTAGCTTGCCAACTAGTAATACCTCTCAATCTTGTCTAGATTAACTACAATTCCCTCTTTATAAATAATATGGTCTAAAAAGGCAACTTCCTCTAATTAGAAATCACATTTCTCCAATTTGATGGTCTCACAACAACTATAGCATAGCCCTTAAATGATCAACTCGCTCAACAACTAATTTGGAATACACCAAGATATCATTGATGAAAACAACCACGAACTGATCTAAGAATGGAGCAAGGATCTTATTCATCATGGCCAAAAATACACCTAGAGTATTCATCAATCCGAAAGGCATAACAAGAGACTCATACTACCCATATCTAGTCTTAAAGCTGTCTTCGGAAGATCTTGTTCACCGACTCTCAACTGATGGTAACTAGACCACGAGTCTATCTTAGAGAAATAGGCCACATCCTGAAGCTAATCAAATACCTAATTAATACGAGGAAGTGAATATTTGTTCTTAATAGTCACCTGATTTAACTATTGATAATCAATGCACAACCAAAGTGTACGATCGTTTTTTTTTTTTATAAATAACACTATTGCTCCCTAAGGTCATACACTAGGATGGATAGAACCTTTATCTAACAAATCATATAACTGAATCTTCAACTCATGCAGCTTTGCAGGGGCCATCCTATACAGGGCTTTAGAAGTAGGGGTTATACCAGGCATGAGCTTTGTCGTGAAGTCAACCTCTTTAACCAGCGGTAAACATAAAACTTCATTCAGAAATACATCCGAAGACTCTGATACTACCGGAATCTCGTTGAGCTTCTCAGGCTGCTTCTTCTCAGAAATGAAAGCAATATAACCCTTGCAATCACTACAGATCATTCGCTCTACCCTAAGCACTAAAACTAGCTTCGTGTATGGACGCTTCTTTACAACCTCGAAGATGATTTTATGACTAGCGTTATCCACCTTGAAGTTGATGGTCTTATGGAAATACTCCATACAAGCCCCGTACCTTGTAAGCCAATCCATACCTTGGATCAAATCGAAGTCATGCATTGCCAACACAATCAAATCTACTAGCATCTATTACTCACCCCCCTGAACTCTACAACCAAGGTAGTAAACCTCAAAAAATAAGCCTACTAGGGTGGTAACCATGACAAGCGAAATTAGGTGCAACATCAGAGTGGGTAGATCTTGGATCAAACAAAGCTCTATCTTCATGATCACGATGGATAATTTACTTTCAATGACATTTCTTATGGCCTCTCCGTCTTCGTGGGTAAGGCATAAACTTGTCCTCCATACTGTTAAGGTGGCTATTGTCTCTATATCTTATCCTCTGCTGGCCTTATCTCTACTATGCCTAACCTTGAGCCTGTCTGGCTAGCTGCTACTGACTCTTTTAAGTGGGAGGCACATTCCACTAGGGCTCATTCAACAACATACATTGTGCTTACACTTCTAAGCGTAAGCTCTATCTACAGCATCATCATATGAAGCCAACCTCTAACATACTGTGACATCTCTCTTAATAAATGGACTTAAACCAATAATGAAACACTCCACTTTCTTCTCTTTTGAATCTATCATGTTTGTGGCAATGTGAGAGAGCTGGGTTAAGGTGTGGATGTACTCGGCAACAGTTATCAAGTTCTGCTGTAGAACAATAAATTTAGCCTTCTTCCAGTGTTTCACATGCTATGAGATGAACTTCTTCTTCAACTACTTCTTGAATGTTTCCAATATGGTCTCCTCTAGCATAGTATGGTAGGCTAGTCTAATGCTCTTCATCATGTATCTACAATGTGTCATGCCCTGATCCTGGGAATTGGGGTTAGAATGGGCCCCATGAGGTGTGCATATATAATCCTGTAGCATTCTGTGAATGTGAAGACACGCACAAATCACTACAAGAGCGATTCCATAGGAACGTGTTGAGAAGTTTCTCCAACACATAATTTAGTTTTAATAAATAAGTGGAAGCCTATGTAATGCATTTGTAATGATCAAAAGCAACAATAAAGAAGAATCATCCATATTATAAATAAGTTTGAAGTCTATACTTAATCATCCACATTTGTATGGTAACAATTACTTAAACATATACAAAATCCAAAGTTATATATGTGTCTATCAAATTGCTAGGTGCAAGAACAACCATAG
The DNA here is from genome assembly GCA_037013555.1 of Sextonia rubra. NCBI lineage: Eukaryota > Viridiplantae > Streptophyta > Magnoliopsida > Laurales > Lauraceae > Sextonia > Sextonia rubra. The sequence goes on along the minus strand of JASUAD010000009.1, from coordinate 53,282,271 downwards.
TCCAGCATATCTAAGCTAAACAACCTAACAAAAAATCCATTGTTGCTCTATGTAAGACAGCTAGTAGAAGGCGTCATCTTTATTTCACTCATCTATTGCCCGAGGTTCTATTGAGGTTCCTACCAGGGCGCATCATTTGCCGTACTGGCGTTGGGTTTAGTACCTGTAACACCAAGGGTAGCACTGTTAACATGATGGCTAAACAAGTATAGAGATATATAAGACCATCATGGTGTATCAAATGAATTAAAGTACATATTGATTAAAAGAAAGCAATAGCGAAAAACTAGGTAGATTGTGTATAAATCAAGCATGAGTAACAAATCTTAAACAGTATATCAAAACATACTAGTTGGCAACCACGAGGCTATATTCTCCCAAAAGAAAGTGAATAATCTAGAAAGAGCATATAACATACATATGGGAATTACGCTAGAGGATCTACTAGCTTCCCAAGGAGTGCCGACAACTCCTCCATAAAATACTGTAGTAGGAACATAAAGGATACCCGAATTGGCCATGCATCTACTGAATTAATATGGAAAAGTGTGCCTTTTATTTAGAAAGATGAGTGTGAGTCCATTTGTTAGCTGCTAAAAAAGAAATTGACCATTGCCCCCATGTTATCTCTACCTAAAAGCAGTGAAGGATTTATGATATATTCTGATGCTTGTAGCGCTGGTTTGGGTTGTGTGCAAATGCAAAACAGTAGTGTTATAGTTTATGGCTTGCTGCAACTTAAAGAACATTATGTAACTGATGATCTTGACTTAGCTGTTGTCATGTTTGTATTGAAGATCTGGAGACATTACTTGTATGGAAAGAGATTTGAGGTTCACTCTGATTATAGTAGTTTGTAGTATCTCTTCTCTTAGTAAGATTTAAAAAAGAGACAATGTTGATGTTGAGAGTTAAAAAAGGCTATAATTTTCCTATCGGATGTTTTGAGGTAAAGGCAATGTGGTGGCAGATGCTTTGAGTAGAAAATCAATCACATTTGGAGCAATGTGTGTGAATGTTTACCTGTAGAAGAATTCAATGATTTAGATTTTAAGATCAAATTCGTCAGTGACTGGCTGATGATAGTAGCAATGTCTATCTTTGAGGTAGAGTTGATACAATAGATTAAGGATAGACAATTTGAGGATCTAGAGCTTATTAGAGTTCGTGACCATGTAGGATAGAGGCCTATTTTTAGATTGCTTGGTGGTGTACTATACTTTAAAGATAAGTTATGTCTGCTAGTTTTTGATGAATTGAAGGGTCTCATTATGTCTAAGGCACATCATATGAGATATTCTATGCATCTAGGAGCATTAAAACGTATAAAAATCTAAAAGGCAGGTTTTGGTGAAACAACATATAGAGAGATATTGCATGTTTTGTGTCTAGATGTCTTAGTGACAGACAGTGAAGATTGAACATAAGAAACCTCTCAGTTTACTACATCCTTTGATGAAACCTATGTTCAAATGAGAGCATATCTTTATGAACTTTATCTTAGGGCTACTTTGATGAGTAAGCATAATAATTCCATGTTGGTGATTGTAGATCGATTGATGAAATCAACGCATTTGTGTCTTTCAAGGAGGGATTGAAGTTTTGTGAGATGTCAAAGACTTTTGTACTGAAAGTGACTAGGATTCAGTTTCTATAGTGTTCGCTCGAGATAGTAGATTCGTGTTGCAATCTTGGATGATGTTTCAGCAGTCCATGGGGACTATGCTTAGTTTTAGCATGGGATATCACCCACAAATAGACAACTAGTTGGAGTGTACTATCCAGATGTTAGAGGATATGCTTCGTGCATGCATTCTAGATTTTGAAAAAGAATGGGACAATGACATTTTTTGCGTGAGTTTGTTTATAATATTAGTTATCGTGTGAACACTAGAATGGCTCTATTTGAGGCTTTATATGGATACAAATGTCATACCCCACTATGCTTGGAGGTCGGTGTAAGAAGCTTCCATAAGAAGCTTTGATGGGCCATTGATCATAGTAGATACGGGAGAAAAGGGGCAGAAAGTTCATGAAAGACTCACTATTGCCTGCTCGAGGTAGAGGAGCTACACAAACAATTGCAGAAGGGACCTTGAAATCTAGATTGGTGACATGATTTTCTTGATAGTTTCTCAAAAGAAGGGCACAATCAAGTTTGTGGAGAAGGGCAAGTTAGCCGCAAGATATTTGGGACCGTTCAAATTCAAGAGTAGAGTTGGCAATTCCACATACAGACTGATCCAACAACTAGAGTTTGCTGGAATCCACGATGCTTTCTACGTTTTGATACTACACAAAAGCATCCAGGATCCATCGTATGTCATCGAGCACAAGTAGATCCAGATGAAGCTAGAGGTGACGTACAAGGAATGTCCACTTTGTATCATCAAAGTGAAGGAGCAAATGTTACGTACGAGGACGATTAATGGGTGAAAATCATTTGGGAGCACCATGGTCCAAATGAGGCCACATGGGACTTAGAGGATTAGGTGAATAGAAGTATCTAGGATTATTTCCTAAGATAAATTTCATTCAGAAGACCTAATGATCCTAAGTGGACAAGGATGTAAGGTCCTAACCTAATTTAATGGTGTTTAGTGTTAATTAATTATATCGATGTTAATTAATCATGATTTCTTTATAATTTATCTTTTTTTAACTCAATTAGGCCATGGTCAGGAAGGTAGTTGTGTCTGAACAAACATAGGTTGCAATAAGGGCTCTTTTATAATTTTTAGTTTTCCTATTTTGCATAATTTTCATGTCATTTCAATTACATCATGCTTATCTCATCATATACATCATATTTCATGTTTGGGTCAACCTCATTTAAGTCCATATGGACTCATTTAAGGCTCATTTGACATTAATTATAAAAACCCATTTAATACTGGACTCAATGGTAAAAGTTGAAAATTGTTTAAAACAAAATGCTCTAACTTTTCTGAAATCACATTTCCTTGCATGCTGCTAGAGCTCTCCTTATCTTCCTTTTCATATCTTCTTCTTCTTCTTTCAATTCAGTTGAGGGTCATTACATCCTCATCTTCTTCCTCATTCTCATCTTCATCTTCTACCAACTTGAGTTGCCCAAATTCAAGCTGCATCATCTTTGTCCCAGCTCTAAGGGTAAGAAGCCCATTATCCTTCCACTTTTTTGCTATCAAATGAGTTAAGGAGAATCAATTCATTTACATGCATCCAATTTCGTGCCCAATTCATGCATCATTCTTCATGTTAGTGTTCTCAAGTGTGGATTTTCTTTATCTCTTGAGCCAAAGGAAGGCAATTTTAGGTTCAAGCGTGGTTTTGAGGCAAGTATAAGTAGATATACCATTGTGTGTGTGTTTAATATGCTTGACTTAGTTGACTTATGCCTTGAATGAAGTTTATTTATAGCTCATGTTTGTAGTTCCTTATATTTTAATAGGTTTCAATGTTGAATTGTGATTAAATGTATGGAGAAATTTATTAATCGGAGGTGTTTGGAAATGGGGAGATGTAGAAATGTTGCAATTCTAGAAAAGAGATGGAAATGAAAAGATTTGTGCATAAAACAAGGACATTCTGAAGCCCTTAAAGCTTAAGAAATTCTGAGGCTCTTGTCTAGCGAAGCTGTATAATGTCAGTGACCACTCAGCAGTTTGTTAGAAGGGTGTTTTTCGTCACATTGCTTCGGCGAGGTTCTCGGCTTCCAAAGGTATCCTCCGTAGCTAGACGAGCCATTGAAGATTTTCCCTGATCATTGAAGCTCTAGATGACCTCTAGAACCTTTTGTAGTTCGGTTAGCAAAGCTTTCTTCCATGTCTAGCTGAGAAGCCCTATACTGTAGGAAATTAGAAGGAATTTTAGGGCCTATTTAGGGACCGTGTTATATGAAACCATTAACCCTAAACATGGTGCAATGGTAATTGAAATACACATGGGAAGTATTAAGCTAAAACATACCCATGTAGATGTCTCGATTAGTCTTGATGCCAAGCCATGAGTAATTGGCATATGGAGTTTGATGTCCATTTCATACAAAGTGTGAGACAAAGATTACGATAGCACTAGGACATTGAACACCTTATGATTGCGCTGTGTTGGATAGCCAAGGACAATAGGTTATCCTAGAATTTGTGTAGGCTAGTAAATATACTTGACTCACAACAATCCCATGCATACATATTGTCAAGTTATGCCACGACCTCAATATGATTTGATCATGTTCCTTATAAGAAATGCATTGAGTCCTGATTTTTAGATTGCCATTAGCATGGCTATTGTTTAAACGTCCAATTGGTTTATGGTTTGTCGATTGCAAATAATATCTAATGAAAATGAAAATAAATTTAATGATATGAGAGAATGGTTCTTAGTTATTACTGACTAGTATTGGTTGGCAGCACTCAACTTCTGCCCTATGAGGGTCAACAGACCTGAGTATGGGCATGGCATATGGATCCTACTCCAGTTAGAAATTTCAAAGTTAACCGATGATCCTTCGACTACTCGGTGTGCCTTTGGCTGTGCCACCTTGTAGAATCAGAATACTAAAGAATTCTCTTTTCCTTAGGGCATGTCTGATGCTACCAGCAATCAGGAGGATGTAGCGATGTGGTTTGCCTAGTTTACACTTATTGTCTCAAATGATCAATACATTTATTTAATTCGATTGATGCAATATGCTATGTTTTTTATATTTGCCTATTCTAGCTAAATCATCAAATTTTCAATATTACTCTTGGTGTTATTGCTATGGACAATGACGCATCGACAAATGCAACCATTGAGGAGGTCCTAGAGGCCTCTCAGGGCATGGAATAGTGGACGGTGGATGACATATTTTTGTCATCCCATTGCGTAGAGCAACACATGGATTCTTTTATGGCATGCTAGGATTTTGCCACCCAGAATGGCTCGTTTTATGCATCATGCAGTCATATTGATCGTTGTCATGTTCTATAAATTCACGATGGACATGTATTCGGTTTTATGATTGTACCAAACATATGGAGGTGTACTGTCATGGACTCAATTACATACCAAATTGCATCCATATAGATACATGTATTTTGGACATTGTAGATATATGCATGGGCTCATGGTTGATATAAATGACTATTCATCAACTCGAAGTGTAAAGCTGTGATGTAGTAATATCCTAGTAAGTACGGGCCTGAATCATAGGGAGCTATGCTAAAATAATTTCAAATTGTCACCTCCCTATTCAAAATTCTAAAACTATCCTAATTAAAATCTTACAAATACATACATTTCTAAAAAAAAATAATTACAATCACAATTCAAATAAAGAAAGTAAATCCTAAATCTAAAAATTTCCTAAAAATAAAATTAAATTTATAGCAAAAAAAAAAACACATGTTAGAACTTCCAATAAAACTAAATTAAAATTAGAAACTTACTAACAATCAAAACTAATCAAAGTTAACAAAAGATTTCTATCTTATCCAAATTAAAAAGAATTTAATTTTAGAAAAAAAGAACTCTAAATAGAAACAACAACATACAATACAAACAACACAACATTCTAAAAAAAATCTATTCAAACATGATAAACTAAAAAAAAAATGCAAATCTGAAAACTCAATTTCCTAAAGTAATCTATGATGAATAACAATGCAAACTTCTAAAAGAAACAAAACTACAAGATATGCATGAGATGTGCAACTATATGCAAGCATGATTGGGGCGTGCATGTATTAGAATGATATATGCTGCCTATATACATTCAAAAATCAGATATGCACCACTAAATTAATTTAGTTACAGATATGAAACTTTGCCACATTTTAATAAAAAAAATCAGTATTAATCATGGTTCCACTAATCCTCAAAACAAATCCACTAATCCGTTGTTCTTTTACACACCAATTATATGCTCAACTCAAATTTCAGGAAGTATTTTAAATATTAGATTTTCAACAGGTACATAATTTAACATTTAACAAATGCAAATTAGTTGTAAAAAATTTTCATTCAATGTGGACTGATTTAGAATATTTTCTATAGAAATTATAAGATAGTTTTCAATTCTGAATTTTAGGCCTAACAAACTATTTTTAACATAGGTACCCAACTCTTACTAACATGTGCAAGTTTGTTGCGAAAAATCATCAATCATGAACCTTGTTGAAACTGTTATATGCACAAAAAATCTAGACTAGTATTAGCCTTAAACCTAAAATTCTGGTTCACTTCCATCAACAAGAAGAATTAAGAAGAGAAACAAGTGCACAGATTGGCCATTACAAATTAAGATTTTTCTTAATTCTTGGACTAATTTTCATGATTGTAAAACACATAAACTTCATATGTTCAATCTGATTTCTGAAGTTCCATGACAAACAACATTAAACATGATTCTAAAACTTGAAATATGCATGAATCTAATTTAAGTTATAGTAATGAAACAATTCTAAAAAAAACTGTGCAAGAACATAGAGTGTAGAAATATAAATAAAAGTGAAGGAAAATAAAATAGAAGTGCAGAAATTTAAGATTCAAAAGTACAATAAAAGAAAATAAAAATTGCATGAAGTCAAAGGCTATGAAAACAGGAAGTCAAAGGTGGTAAACAATTAAAGTTTAAGGCAGTATATTCACTCAAAATTCTCTCTTAATCTAGGCCTAAGAATTTCTTAAAATATGCTCTTTTATTTGGGTCATCAATCCAAACAAGAAAAACACAAATCAAGCAATCATAAGAATAAGAAAAATATTAAGATGAATATTATTGAACTAGTATGAGAATCTTTTATACAATCTAAAAAAAATAAAACAAAAGATTACACATACTAGGATGGAAAAGAATTCCTCGTTTTATTTGATCTTCAAGGATGGTGGTGTGGCTTTATGGCTAAACCTCCTTGATGACTTGAGATGTAGAGAACAAGAAAGGGAGAGGTGGAGTGTAAAAATTCTAGAGGTGGGAGGTGGGTAATTCTTCTATGAAGAATATGAGAGAGAGGTGTCCTATTTATACTTTTCAAGTCCTACTCCCTCTCAAACTTGATTTAATAAAATTAGAAACAAATTAAGCTCCATGATAAGCTTTCCAAAATTTTTGCAATCTCGCCTAAAAATGTTTGGTAAAATTTTCGAGGTCATATCTTTGTCGTTTTAACTCTGTTTAGTGCAACCTTGGATCTTACAGATATCTACTCAAAAAGGGCTTTCCAACGGTAGGTACATTGTCCAAATCTAACATTTGGTTTGAGAATTATGATCATTTTAATGTATGTTGTCCAAAGTAAACGAGATTGACTTTCTATTTTTGAATTCTCCTTCTTTGCTTCTTCTTTCTTTCTTTGCCTTTTGCCACCTTGCATTGAGATCTTTGTTTCATCACAGCAACCCGAAGAGAAGGAAGTTGAATAGCTAAGGGTATCACAGCTTTATAGCCATAAACCAAGGAATATGGTATTGATTTGTCAGACCACGAACAGTAGTTCTGTAGGCCCACAATGCTTCAGGAAGTTTGGTACTCTAACTCTTTTGTTGTCAGAGACCATTTTTTTCAAAATTTTGCAAATAGTCTTGTTGAAAGCTTCAGCAAGTCCATTAGCTGCAGCGTTATATACCGTGGAGGGATAGCATTGGATTCTACATTTATCACAGAATTTGTAGAATTTATCTTTGTTAAACTGAGGACCATTGTCATGATGTAGACGTTTAGGTACCCCAAAACGACAAATGATGTGAGTCTTCAAAAAGTAGAGGACTGTATTTGTTTTGACATTTTGATGTCTTGGAATGTGGTGAAATTCGATTAGCACAAATCTCTCTTTGATTTCATAAGCTTCGTTGAAAAAAGGAAGCATGTCCGGTTTCTTCATTTTATATTCGAGATTCCTTTGTTTGATTACAAGTCGCGAATCTCCATATAGTTATACTGGATTCCAAGGTTAGCTCGAGATGCATTTTCAATGTCTTATATTCCACCACAATATTTGAACATGACTTGATTAATGAGAAGGAGTGGGGGACATGGAATCTTTTTGGGCTGTAGAAAATGATCCCAACCCTGGCAACTAGATCTCCAAATTCATTTGTCTTGGAAGCTCCATCAGAGTGCATGATCTAATGTCATATTGAGAGAAACTAATAGATCATTTGGCTAGATGATCACTCAGTGCACCAGCCTTTGTCACAAGTGCCTTCAGTAGATTGGTTTTGGAAACTAAGTACATTTCATTAGAAATAATATAGTGATGTAGTTTCCTCATTTTTCTTTTGAGCTGGTAATGCCCCTAGAGAGTGATCAAGAGTTCGAATGTGGAGGATGAGAGGTTTGCCTGGAATTGGGGCTGAAAGGATTAGTGGGTTTATGAGACACCATTTGATATTTTCACAAGCTTTATCCCACACAAATTCAATTCCTTTCTTCATGAGTCTGGATAATGTTCTACGCTTCTCAGATAAGTTTGAGATGGACCGGCAAATGTAAGCAAGTCTGCCTTGCAATTCCTTGAGTTACTTAAGAATTCTCAGAGAAGGCATCTTCAATATAGCTTTGACTTTGAATGATTTCTTTGAGGGTCAGTTCTGCATTAGTGGCAACTTCAACCAATTGGGCCAGAGACTTAGTTTTATGACTAAGTATGATAGCCTTGATTTCTGGTCACAAATTGGCTTTGCACATTTCGATCGTTGCCCTTTGAGATGGTTGTTCCAAGCATTTATAGGATAATGCTCTCCATCTATTAATAAAGGCCCGTGCAGTTTCATTGTCTCCTTGCCTTGTATTGCTGAGCATAGCAAAGGTGACTGTCTGATCCTCCTCCTAAAAATGGAGTAGGAACTTCTCTTCTGTGGTTGACCATGTCATGAACGAGAGTTCTGGTAATTGCTTGTACCAATAGAAGGCAACTCCTTTCAATGTGCCGATGAATAGTTTTATTTTTAGTGCATCTAACTCTGGCAGGCTTCCAAGGAGTGATTTGAAATGCATAATATGCTTCTATGCTGACCACTTCCCAAGGTATGGTTGGAAAGTTGGAAGTTTATAATCTAGTGGAAATGGAACCAGATCAAATTCCAGAGGATACTTAGGTGTAATACCTTTCTTTTTCATCTTGGTCTCCACTTTTGATTTTGTCAGTATCTCTTTAACTTCTTTAAAGGTTACATGTTTTTCAGGATCTGCATGATGACCAAGGATTGATGAATGATCACCACCAGTAAAACCTACAGCAATCACCTTGTTTGTAAAGGACTTAAATTGAGCTGTAAGAAGGTCAATTTCAGTGGCATTCTTCATGATCATTACTTGTTCTCTTCTGTTGGCAAAAAGAGAATTTATTTGAGCTTAAACCGAACCACCTATCTTATCTATTAAGATTTTCAATTGGGCAACTAAGTTGTCGATCATAGCTCCTTGTCATTTGATAACATTACGACATTGTCATCTTCATTTTTACCATCATCTTTTTCGTCAGCATTTTTACTTCCACTAGCATCGTCATTTTCATCCTTGCTAGTTCCACTCCCCTCAGCCATAAACATAGTGTACTGACGGGGATAAGATGATGTTAATGCCTGAAGAGTGCATTGACTATCTTTTGCATTCAGGATAGTGATAGGGTGATCGTCAGAATCAATTTCGACATGGCCTTCAGAAGTACTGCTTGAATGGGAATCTGAATCAGACCCTTGTGATTGAGTCCGAATCATACTGCGAGTAATTCTTCGAATTGAACTTGGCCCGACCATGTAAGACGAGGTCAAGTCCAGATCATCTTTTTTAACCACCCATTTTCGAGTGATCTTACGCTGTGATAGCTTCTGAGTTTGGTTATTGTAGTGGGCTAAAGCTTTCTTCTTGATTTGGTTAGCCATCCGGACTGCCAAGGCTTGACATTTAAACCTGGCAACCAGTGGCCTGTAAGTGCTAGCAACTCGTTCCCAATCCATGGAATCGGAAGTGGAAAGTGAAAGGATGTCAATAGCACCCCTCTTGTTCTTTTTCTTTTGCTCCTTTTTTTGTTTGAGCAAATCCTTGAAGCGAGCGAGATCAGTCAAGTTATTGATGACCAATCGCTCAGCTTGCTTTTTGTCTTTACGCCATGTGATAAGCCCTGGGGTGAAGATGGTAGGGATGGTGCCACAATGATGGAGGGTAGACGCCTCCTGCCAAACCTCCATCCCTCTTTTTGAGTCAGAGGTTAAAAGGTATTCTCTTCAAGTGTGGCCAAGCATTTGTTCTCAGCCTTATTGGATTTTGGAGTGTGTGGTTGAGGTGACCACGTGCTGTATCTTGGGATAGATGCACCTTTCTGGGTCTTCTTACGAGTTAGGAACTGCTAAAGCCCCTCTGGTGTTTGCTTGGTAACAACCCGCTGTTTGGGCTGAGTAGGTGATGACTTTAAGCATTGAGCAATCACTGAATGTGACTTGCCAAGTGTCACTAACTTATGATCTGTGAACTGGACCTGCCTTGCCCACAGATGAGATTTGGTGATATAAAGGTTGCTACCGTCTGACTTCAGCTTGTGATTTGGTTCTTCTGAACCTTGTTGAAAACTCCAAACGGATTCTGGGCATATTTGGAAATCCAAGATTGGGAGTCTTAGTTTTCTTGATGGATTAAGGGTCACTGATGACCCATTTGGATCAGCCAAAGTCATGGATCCCGTTAGAGTAGAGTCTTTGGAAGACTGAGACTCTTGACATAGGGGCAGTAGAGTCCATTCGAGCCTTTTTTGGTGCTCTTGCAGTTGATTTGTTTTGGGTCATGGAGATTTTAAAGAGCCTCTCCTTCGCCTCATTAAAAGTGATGATAAGGGTACCCATTATGTCTCTGCAAAAAGAAGCCCAATGGACTATATTAGTGGTATAACCAATATGGCTGCCTCTTGGGCTATCCGGAATGGTTTATAGATGCCATCTGAACCAACATAGTTTTGAACTAAAATGGTTAGATATAGGCACAAGTCCTATCTCATTGTGCTATGCTGACTGTCCTAGCCATAAGAATTTCTACAGCATTTCAGAATCATATAGTCCGACTTTAAAGCATGCTAAGCTGACTAGACTTGGCTACCGCAATTTCGGCAGCATGTCAGGGCCATCTGTGTCAGTCTTATAAGCAAAAGAGGGTTGGATCTAATCAAAGGGATAAGGCCTACAAGATCGAGCCTATACCACTACCACAATGATCATACAAGATCCATCAGTGCTTGATGCCGAACAATGGATAACTGCAATGTCGTTGGTCTTATCACTGATTTAATAAAGCATTTATTTGGGTCAAAGCCCCACGGACTGAATCATCACTCTTCTAAAGCATGAAAGGGTGTGATTTGGTCCGTGCACATCATGGTGCAAGTTCTATCTATTAAGTCTTCCAATTAAATGGCAAAAATTTGCACTTCAAGGTGCTTAATGCCTTCTTTTGCATAATAAAAGGATGCACGTCAAGGTGCAAAATTCCTTCAATAATGTTTTCAAACCCATCGTAGGCAATAAGGTTTTGCATGGCTGTCTTCAAAGGCCAAACAAGCCATTTTTAGCAATAAAATAGGTCAGTAACCTTGACCCACGATCACTGCCCATTTTCCATTGATTCCCATGATTACGGCACATTTTACACACTTTCCCTCGGTCACAACACTTTTCAGCACAACAGCAGTAGTTTTCAGCACAACAGTAGCAGTTTTCAGCATAACAACACACTTTTCAACATTTTTCAGCACTTTTCATGTGTTTTAAACCAAATTTGATCACAAATTAGGGCAAGAATTTTCCCACAGATGGCGCCAATCTTCTGATCGCGCTTAAAATGGCATGGAAATGTGTAATGGATTCAATGTCCAACATTCACGCACTTCAAGTGTTAAGAAAAATGGGAATTAACTACTGTTCATCATTAATTCTCCTTTGTTTACATGGGTTCTAATGCCCTGACCACGGGGGTGCAGGTTGTTTACACGAGTTTACAAAATTAACAACCCTTCCCTCGAGTATTAGATGATGTGATCTCAATTTCAAAAATACAAGAAAATATACATCAAGTAGGAGAAAATGCAGAAAAGAGAAAAAATAATGGGGTGACCATGATCCACGGTCACTACCCCAGGCCAATGATCATAGGTCACGATCACTGGCACTTGCCAGTGACCGTGAGCCACGGTCATTGACAGACAGCGACCTTAAAGTCACTATTGTGCCTCCGTTTTCGTGTTGTTCATGCTGGTTCTTCTTCCAAACTTTTTTCAAGTGTTAAAACTCCCTTTTATGACATCTTGGGGTGTTGAATAACCATTGGGAAGATTGAATTTGACTATGGAATCGATTGAAAACTTTGTAATTCATCATTCATGTTTATGGACTGTCTTTTGTTCAAGTCCGAAGAAGGCGTCGCAGGAAGCCAAAGTTGTGTCATTATGAACCTATAGCCTTCAAGGAACAAAATGAGGCCCAAAGGGGCTTGTTCACAACCTCTGTGCTGGCCAAGAATCCCCCCCGAATGAGAAAAACAAAGATGACAACGTCATCCATTGAATAGTCATCAATGAATGGACATGGCTTTTTCTTTAGTCACCCTCTCTTCTCCTTCTCCTTTGAACCTTCTTGTTCACCTTGGTAATTGAGAATAGGATGGGAAAAGGTCATGGAATGCTACTGTCCTCTTGCTTGAATGCTTTTGATTGCCTTTTGTGTTTTTGAAATTCTCTGTATGTTCACTCGCCTTCCTTCCTTCAAACACGACCCCTTTTATAGAGCCTTTAGATGGTTTTTGGCTGTTCCAGGGAGTTGAGCGGAGTTATGGGAAGTTACACTTCAAAAGGAAGTAGGGAAAAACTGCCCAAAACCGCAGGAAGTGCCCTTTGGGGTTCGTGACCGCAGCCGCGGTCACGGACAAGGCCCAATTTCGGGTTTTTGCATTTGCAACCCGTTTTCACCTGTTTGGGGTCCAAACGAAGTCCAATCGCCATGAAACTTGGAGGGATACTTCTTGACACTATTTTGAGCATGTCATAAAAGTTTCAGCTAATTTTGACCATCGAAAGTTGGTCAACTCCCTTGATGAACAGGCCGCGATAACTCCCAAGGCCCATTTTTGGACTTTTGCATTTGTGACCCATTTTCACATGTTTGGGGTCCAAACGAAGTCTAATCTTCACAAAACTTGGAAGGATACTTCTTGACACTATTTTGATTATGTCATAGAAGTTTCAGCTCATTTTGACCATCAGAAGTTGGTCAACTCATTTGATGAACAGGCCACGGTGACTCCCAAGGCCCTTTTTTGGACTTTTGCATTTGTGACCCATTTTCACTTGTTTGGGGTCCGAACGAAGTCCAATCTTTACAAAACTTGGAAGGATGCTTCTTGACACTATTTTGAGCTTGTCATAGAAGTTTCAACCTGTTTTGACTTTTGAAAGTTTGTCAACTCTCCAGTTGACTTTTTATGAAAGTGGGCCCTTGTCTTAGCTGTTTGAGACCCAAATGACTTCGGTTTAGTTCGAAACTTGGAGGAACTGATATCAGAAATATCTTAGAGAATTCATCCAAATTTCATGTAGTTTGGATTTGAGGAAGTAGGATTTCGAGCAGTGGCCTATTCATTGCATGTGTTAAGTCACTACTCACCCCACACTGTAGGTAGTCAGCTTGTTTTCTACCAGAACAACATCCAATTGACTTGAAAATTTGGAAGAGTAACTTTGAGCATTTTTTGAGCATTTTTTCCAAATTTCATCAGTTTTGGCCTCCTGGAAGTAAGATTTTAGCTAGTAACCTCCATAACTCGGTGTCACTGTCCTCTAAGCTGATATGTAGTGAAATTCAGACCAAACGGAGTCCTTTTAACTTGAAAATTTGCAAAATATCTTCTGAGTATAACTGAAGATCCGCACCCAAATTTCATTAATTTTGGATATCAGGAAGCAGGACTTTGGTCAGTGACCCCATAAGTTGACATGCTCGTGGCTTTTGGGTTCGATGATGTCTGTTCAATCTAAAATTTTGTAGGGCCTGTCTTCGGCATCATTTGATCCTCTAAGAGTTTCAGCTCATTTGATCTTCATGGGTGTCACTTTGCACAGGGACCCACAGACTATAGTATATGATTATCTAGACCAAGTTTGGATCCAAATGATGTTCAAATGCTCTGAATCCTTGAAGAGTAGTCTTTAAATTTACTTGAAAGTATTTCATTGAATAGGAGCTTGCATAAACATGTGGAAGTGCTAGGTCCCGTAGTGATTGGCAAGGAGCTAGCAAAGAGTCTCTGAAGTTGATTTCAGCTGAGATGAGGTCTAAGTGCTTTGAAAACTATGGGACTTTATAATCCAAAGCTTGTAATGCCTTCGCTGCATTATTTGCAAAATTTTATCGGTCAACACTTACATTGCCCCAAAACAATCTCAACCGCATAATCACTGGAGTCACACATGAGTTCAAAGGGAAGTTTTCAATTCGGAGGTTGCTTAATCAAAGCAGACGTCAGCATACCTTTTAATTTTTCAAAAGCTACTTGGCATGCCTCAGTCCATTCGAATTGTGATCCTTGGATAATAGTTTATAAAGAAGGCAAGATATAGAACTAAAATCTTTAATGAACCTTCTGTAGAACACTGCATGCCCTAAGAATGATCTTATATCTCTTATAGTTTTGGGTGTGGGTAAGTTAGTGATCAAACTAATTTTAGACTTATCAATTTCTAGACCTTTTTCAGACATAATATGACCAAGGACAATCCCCTGGCGAACTATGGAATGACATTTTTCCCAATTAGTACCAATTTCTTTTCTTCACATCTAGTGAGAACAATCTCGAGGTTGCTCAAATAGTCCTCAAATGAGTCACCAAACATAGAGAAATCATCCATGAAGACCTCAAGAATGAGTTCCACCATGTCACTAAAAATACTCAACATACAACGTTGAAATGTGGTGGAAGCATTACACAACCCCAAAGGCATTCGCCAATAAGCGACAGTACCAAATGGGCATGTGAATGTAGTTTTCTCCTGGTGTTTAAGGGAGAATTCTATTTCGTTATATCTAGAATATCTATCAAGAAAACAAAAATATTGGTGGCCAGCTACCCTTTCCAAAATTTGGTCCATAAAAGGTAGAGAAAAATGGTCCTTATTTGTGACTACATTAAGTTTCTTGTAGTTTATGCATACCCTCCATCTTGTGGGGACTCAGGTAGGAACAAATTCATTTTTGAGTAGTTTTTACTACAGTGATACTAGCTTTTTTCGAAACGACCTGGTAGGGCTGACCCACTGGCTATATGAGATTGGATAGATTATGTTCACATCAACTAGTTTAAGCACCTCAGCCCTAACCACTTCTTACATGGTAGGATTGAGCTTATGTTGCATCTACCTATATGGTTTTGCATTTTCTTCAAGGTAGATATGATGCGTACATACTAAAGGGTCAACTCCTTTGATGTCAGCCACATTCCAAGCAATAACATTTTTGTATAGTTTGAGCACTTTCAATAATTGGGTCTCTTGGTTCTCAGTAAAAAATGAAGAAATAACTACTCGGGAGGGGTTTCAACTCAGGTTTAGGTGGTTCAACCTGAGATGGAAGAGGTGGTGCACTAGTTGGTACAAGCTCCGCAAACTTGGGTTTCTAGATAACATGAGCTTCTTCTATAGTGTCATCATTGAATTCTTCAAGAAAGTCCATATCCTCTTTGGCCTTAAGCATCAGCGCAATGTGGGAGTTAACACACTCCTCTAAATCATCCTCCAATAGAGTATCACAAAGTTCATTTCAAGGAGATCATCATCAATATCCTTAGGATTCTTGTATAAATTGAATATGTCTAGTTCAATGGTCATGTTTTTAAAAGAAAGTTTTAACATTCTATTTCGGCAATTGATTAGTGCATTTAATGTTGCTAAAAAAGGTCTTCCCAAAATTACCAAAGTATGAATAATGTTATTATGTATTGGTTGAGTGTCCAGTAGATAAAAATCAGTAAGGAAATAGAATTTTTCAATTTGCACTAGTATGTCTTCTATTACACCCCTTGGCTTCTTCACTGAACGATTTGTGAGTTGTAGAGTATCTTAATAGGTTTCAACTCGCCTAACCCCAGTTGTTGATAAACCGTATAGGGGAATAGATTAACACTAGTCCCCAAGTCTAACAAGGCCTGACCAGTCCAGTGATTACCGGTGGTGAACAATATGGTGGGGCATCCCTGATCTTTATATTTCTGGGGTGTGCTACTGTTTAGGAGTGCACTAACTTGCTCAATGAAGAAAGCTTTCTTTTGTCCATTTGTCCTACGTTTGACAATGCAAAGATCCTTAAGGAACTTGGCATAGGCTGGGATCTAATTAATTGCATCCAATAGAAAAATATTGATTTTAATTTCCTTGAAAATATCTAGGATTTCCTTGTTCAAGATTGGCTTCTTGGGATGGGTCAATCTTTATGGAAAAAAGGTAACAAGTGTGACGGTTGTGGGGTCAAAACTTTTCTCATTCTCAATAACAATTTCTGCATTAGCACTATACTTTATAATCTTTGTAACCAAATCCAAGGAGACATGTTGTTTATCTTTTTTCAGATTCTCTTGAAGCTCTTTGCCACTGCGTAGATTGACTGCCTGAATATGCTCCTGATAATTTGGCTAGTTATGTTATTTACTTCAAACTGGCCTTTTGGGTTCAAAAGAGGTTGAGCAAGAAATATTCCTTTCCCTTGAACTTGAAGGCTATGTTTGATTTGTTCGACAGAAGTTTCCAACCTTTGGATAGCATGCTGGCTTTTCTGAATCATCTATTGATTATTTTGCATGTTTTGCATAAATTGCTATTGAGATTGAACTAGCATACCAAGGGACTCCTCCAATGACCTATTCTATGCTTGTGGGGCATAAGATGTATTATGCTGTGGAGACATATATGCACCAGAATTTGATGGTCTTTGGGGATTGTACTTAGGTGTAACAGTTGGTCCATTCCTCCAGCTAAAATTTGGGTGGTTTCGCCATGAAGGATTATACGTGTTCCCCATGGTATTTGTATTGAACGACTTTTGGTATGAGTTCAAAATGTTACCTTATTCTTGAATTACTTCCTGTAATGCAGGTCTAGCTCGACAGTCTGCTGACAAATGATCTTCAGAAGTACAAATACCACAAACCATGACTGTGTCCTTATTCTTTCTAAGTTTCAAGGTTTCTATTTCTCTTGTAAGTGCAACAACCTTGGCTTGGATTTCAGTTTGATTGTTTAATTGATTCATTCCTCCTCCCTTAGGTTGGTTTAATGACCTGGATTGATCTGCCCCATCAAACAAGGCCCATTTTGGTGCATTTTCAGCCATTAGTTCCAAAAATTCCCACGCTTCATCAATTTGCTTTTGATAAAATTGACCTTTGCACATCATCTCAATAAATTGAAAGGTGTCAGGAGTTAAACCCTCAATAAAGATCTCGATGAGAAGATATGTTTCATATCCATGATGAGAACATGCAAAGATCAATTTGTTAAATATTTCCCAACACTTATAATAGGGTTCTTTTAGATTTTATCTGAACATCATGATTTCCCTTTTTAAAGTGTTAGTTTTATGTTGTGGGAAGAATTTCTTCAAAAATTCAGTCTCTAGGCCTTTCAAGTGTTGATAGAACTAGGTCTAAGATAATAGAGCCAAGTCTTAGCTTTATCTTTCAAAGAAAACGGAAATAATCAAAGTTTGATTACATCCTGCACTACATTTTGTAATTGAAGTGTTGAGCATACTTCATCAAATTCTTTTAGGTGCAAGTGCGCACTTTTAGAGTCAAGCCCATGAAACTTGGGTAGAAGTTGGATCATGCCTGGTCTGATCTCAAATTGGCCCCTAATTGGGGGCATCGGTATACATGATGGAGTGGTTTGTTGAGTAGGGCTCAAGTAATCACGTAGAGTCCTAGGTGGCTAATTAACCTTCACACCATTGTGGTCCCTATTGTTATTTCCATTCCTAAGTTGGCATCATTGTTACCAGACCCACTCGCCATTGGAGACAATCTCAAGGGACTAGAGTGTCTAGGAGATTCTTTCCTTTATATTCTTTGTGCTAATCCTCTTTGCCAAATTGGCTAAGAGGGCTTGTCTTTTCTTTTGGAATTTTGGAATTTTGTTTTTTTATTTTTTATTAATTTTTTATAAAAAATGAGAAAACAAACCTAGAATCTAAATAACTCCCTAAGATCAAAAAGTTTCCTTGAGCTCTCCGGTCTTGTCCTCTAAAACCAACTTAGCCAAGTTAGCCACCAGGAAGTGGTAAAGTCACATATAGACCCGTTTGAAGGACCAGTTTCTTGAATAGACAAGCTATTGCAAGCTATAGAAGCAAAGGCCTTCTTGGATGCCGAGAAGATTAAGGACAGCAGTTAGATCACTTTTGGTATACTTTCTTCGCAAAAAAAGTTAAGACAAGTTGAAAAACAATAACTTTTTTTTTATTTTGGAAAGTTTCTAAAAATAGCAGTGATGTAACCTTTCTAACAATCAATGCACTTCTCTATTCCAACTGAGGGCAGTTCATCATTCCATGCATGTCTTCCTATTTTTAAAAAGACATCAAAACCACACCCACAAAGCAATGTAAATAAGGAAAGTTAGAAAAGTTACCTTAAATAGCGCTTCCGGCAATGGCGCCAAAAACTTGTCTATCAACTCTAAGTGCAGAGCTACAATGTAGTAATATCTCAGTAAGTATAAGGTCGAATCCATAAGGACCTATGTTTAAAATATTTTCAACTTGTTACCTGCCTATTCAAGATTCTAAAACTATCTTAATTAAAATCTAACAAATACATACATTTTTGAAAAAAATAATTACAATCACCATTCAAATAAAGAAAGTAAATCCTAAATCTAAAAAGATCCTAAAAATAAAATTAAATTTGCTGCAAAACAAAACACATGTTAGAACTTCCAATAAAACTAAACTAAAATTAGAAGCTTACTAACAATCAAAACTAATCAAAGTTAACAAAAGATTTCTAAATCCTATCCAAATTAGAAAGAATTTAATTTTAGAAAAAAAAACTCTAAATAGAAACAACAACATACAATACAAACAACACAACTTTCTAAAAAAAAATCTATTCAAACATGATAAACTAAAAAAAGTAAATGCAAATCTAAAAACTCAATTTCCTAAAGTAATCTATGATGAATAATAATGCAAACTTCTAAAAGAAATAAAACTACAAGATATGCATGAGACGTGCAACTATATGGAAGCATGATTGGGGCGTCCATGTATTAGAATGATATGTTCTGCCTATATACATTAAAAAATCAGATTTACACTACTAAATTAATTTAGTTTCAGATCTGAAACTTTGCTAGGTTTTAATATAGAAAATTAGTATTAATCATGGTTCCACTATTCCTCAAAACAATCCACTAATCCTTTGTTCTTTTACACACCAATTACATGCACAACTCAAATGTCAGGAAGTATTTTAAATATTAAATTTTCAACAGGTGCAGAATTTAATGTTTAACAGGTGCAAATCAGTTGTAAAAAATTTTCATTTAATGTGGGCTGATTTAGAATATTTTCTGCAGAAATTTTAAGATAGTTTTCAATTTTGAATTTCAGGTCTAATAAACTAATTTTAACACAGGTACCCAACTGTTATTAACATGTACAAGTTTGTTCTGAAAAATCGTCAATCATGAACCCAGTTGAAACTATTTTATGCACAAAAATCTGGACTGGTATTAGCCTTAAAACCTCAAATTCTAATTCACTTCTGTCAACAAGCAGAATTATGAAGAGAAACAAGTGCATCGATCGGCCATTACAAATTTAGATTTTTCTTGATTCCTGGCTGATTTTCATGATTGTAAGACACATAAAATTCAGAAGTTCAATCTGATTTCTGAAATTCCATGACAAACACCATTAAACATGATTCTAAAACTTGAAATATGCATGAATCTAATTTAAATTACAGTAATGAATCAATTCTAAAAACCTATGCAAGAACATAGAGTGCAAAAATTTAAATAAAAGTGTAGGAAAATAAAATAAAAGTGCAAAAATTTAAGATTCAAAAGTGCAATAAAAGAAAATAAAAATTGCAAGAAGTTGAACGCAGTGAAAACAGGAAGTCAAAGGCAGTAAACAATTGAAGTTAAAGGCGGTATATTCACTCAAAATTCTCTCTTAATCTAGGCCTAACAATTTCGTAAAATATGTTCTTTTATTTGGGTCATCAATCCAAATAAGAAAAATACAAATCAAGCAATCATGCAATCATAAGAATAAGAAGAATATTAAGATGAATATTATTGAACTAGTACGAGAATCTTCTATATAATATGAAAAAAAAAAATAAAACAAAAGATTACACATATTAGGATGGAAAAGAATTCCTCCTTCTAGTTGATCTTCAAGGTTGGTCGTATGGCTTTCAGGCTAAGCTTCCTTAATGACTTGAGATGTAGAAAACAAGAAAGGAAGAGGTAGAGTGTAGAAATTCTAAAGGTGGGAGGTGGGCAATTCTTCTATAAAAAATATAAGAGAAAAGTGCGCTATTTATACTTTTCAAGCCTACTCCCTCTCAAACTTGACTTAATAAAATTGGAAACAAATTAAGCTCCATGATAAGCTTTCCAAAATTTTTGCAATCCCGCCTGAAAATGTATGGTAAACTTTCTGAGGTCATATCTTTTTCGTTTTAACTCCGATTAGTGCAATCTTGAATCCGATAGATATCTACTCAAAAAGAGTTTTCCAACTATAGGTAGATTGTCCAAATCTGCCACTTGGTTTAAGAGTTATGACCATTTTAATGTATGCTGTCCAAAGTAAAACGAGATTGACCTTTTATTTTTGAATTTTCTTTCTTTGCTTCTTCTTTTTTTTCTTTGTCTTTTGCCACCTTGTATTGAGATCTTTGGAGAGATAATTTAGGAATAAGAATCCTCTCTTAGAATCAAAGTTGGCCCACATGAGGTGTAGAACTTCCCCTTTTATCTCTTTGCATTGTCAACTTTCTTTTTTTGGAAAGTACTCTTTGTTGGCTATAAGCTCAAAGAGATCTTCTAGATAATCCTCCCTTGATTTTTTCCTTTATTTTTGTCAGCCAAAATCTGATTCAATACGTGTGTTGGATGTCCATGCTTTCTTGGATTTTTTTTTAAAATTAAATCTTCTCCTTTTTTAGAAAGATCTCCTATGTGGCTTTCCTTGTCCATGTTTGATGAGATATTCTTTAAATTCTCTTCAAAATCTCTTGAAAATGTGTAACAAATAAATGGACCCCATCTTGGATGTTTTACAAGTGTACCCCCACACATGCATATGTGTGCGGGACCATGAAGCCAACTTTTGCGATTTTCTTCTAATTAATTTTCTCTCTTCAATTCTTCTCTCTTTTCTTTCGAAAATCAATTCCTTGCCTCGATTCTTTATAAATGGGACGCATATCATCAATTTCCTACAAAACATGTGTGAATTAATGTGAAAAGATAATTTTACCCCTAAGATCACAAATGCATAAATGTGGGCCCATCTCTTATGAAATGACAAAAAAATGCACCCCTTTTTCATAATTTTATATGAATGAATTAATTATCGTGAAAATTGAATTTAATTCATCAGAATATAAATTTTCACAAAACTTTCTAAAAGTTAGACGTTCCAAAAATGGTAGGTTTCATGCTTGTAAGCAAAAACTGTAATTTTTAAACAAATTTTGTAGGAATGCACTATAATGATGTATAAATGCATGAAACCATGATAACGCTCTAAATGAGGCTTCTTTTGACTCAATAAATCCTTAAAATGATCCAAAGTGTAAGTAAAAATATGCATTTTCTAGAACTCATCAATGACTGCCAAAAGTTTTATGTCTTATTTTTAAAATTGAATATTGGTGTGGACATGATTTATGCTTAATAGCATATTTCAGGTTATGAAATTGTGGATCTTAATGCATATACAAGTGAATTACACGGACTTCCAGGAAGATCTTAAATTTACGCTTGTTTACGAGTGTTGTGAATTTAATCAATCTACTTAAGACTGCAAGTGTACAGTTCTCTTGTTGAGACAAAGGCAAGTACAGGTCGAACCCACAGGGAGCACTTTTGAAATTTCTTTTTAATTAAGATCTGATTTTTTATAGAACAATAAAAAATGATGAAAGAGATAAAAATAACTTTGAAAAATCTAAGTGTAAATTGCAGGAAAATCAATAATGAAACGCAAATAAAAATGTCATGAATCCATTAAGTAATCAGACCACCATTTTGTGGAACCAATAAATCTGTCTCCAAACAATCTAAAACAGAAGCAATTTGATGTTTCTGATTCGAATAATTTGTCTCTCACAAAGCACAATTTTTTTTTCATAAATTATTTACGGCAAAAATCTCCTTCACCTAATAAAATTACAAACTAACTAAATATCATATACTAATAAAAAATAGATGAGTAAAGAACTTAATCTAAGCATAACCTATTAAGAACATATATATAAATAAAGGATTGTTCATTACAAATTAAATGGCATAGGTTGTCTGAGACAGAATGTAGATTTGTTTTTTTAATTAAGCATGCAAGAGACAAAAATATTAGAATTAAATTACATAAAAGTATGGTGGGATATACTTAACTTCATCCGACACTCAGATTAAGAGATCTACTCCTCCATTGAAAAGGAAATGAACCTCATTGAATCTTCAAGATGATTACATGCTCTCAGTACTCTCTTCTAGCCTAGCTTCTGGAACAAGGCTCTAGAATACCCAAATTAATTCTCTATTTTTTCTACACTAGAGAGAGAAGAGGAGAAAGGACAGAGAGGAGAGAAAAGTAGAGAGAGAATGGAGAGGGAAGAAGACCTTAGACATCCAAGGCATTGAATTTGTCAGGTTTGGAGCCCCTTTGTTTCCTTTTGTTTTCTCTTTTGTAGCTTGTAAAGTCTGCTTTTGGAAAGGTCTCTTAACTTAGCCTCTAAGTTATCAACGATTTAAAAACTTAGGAGAGATTATTTATTGCTTTTCTTTAGAAACTAATCCCTAAACAAGCTTTCCATATTTATAAGATTCCCCTTTCATGTGCAAGTAAATCTCTTAAATAAGCTGTTCTTTTTTAATTTCTTAAGGATTTCTTTAAATCTTCTTCGATTATCTTGAAAAGAATAATGCAAGGATGGTGGACCCAATTTGAATTTCAATCTACTTCACTTGAAGAGAAATGGATCCACCCAAAGGAGTGGAACATTAAGAAAATTTCCAATCTTTTACAATCCTGTCTAAAAATATATAGACAACTTCCCGAGGTCATAACTTTTTCATTTCAACTCCAATTGATGTGTCTTGGATCCAATGGAATCTACTCCAAAAAAGCTTTCTAATAGTAGGTAGATTGTCCAATTCTGATGCTTGGTTTGAATGTTATGACCATTTCAATTTATGCTGTCCAAAGAAAAATAGGATTACTTTCCATTTTTGAATTCCTCTTTTTTGACTTTCCTTTTCTTGAATTCTCTCCTCCTTAGCTTTCTTTTCTTAATTCAAATTTGAATTTTTTCAACAAATTGAGAGTGGGACCCCCTATTTGACCATCCAAGCATGTGTGCACATGTGTGTGGGGTCCTCATGAGGCCAATTTTCCAAATTTCTTACATGGTGTGCCCTACTTGATTTGCTCATATCTTCCTACACAATCTAAGCAAAGTCATAAAATAATAAAGAGCCCACACTGAAGTGAGACCATCCCGATATAGTTTTACTCCAATTGAAACCCTTTGCAGAAAAATTATAAATTTCTAAATTAACATAGAAGCTGTGTAAAATTTGTGAGAATTCTAATGCATAGGAAAATGCTTAAAATTAAGAAAATAATTGGAAATTCACATAAATCACCTAATTAAGTCCCTAATTCATGATAATTAATGCTAAAATGATACAATTTCATGACCTTAATAATGGGATACTCCTCACGCCTACTCATGTGGGAATTCCTTTGTTGAAGATCGTACTTGCCTCAGGAATGGCACGGACTTCCACAGGATACACATGTCGGTCCTCGAAGATTTCCCTAACCACGTGACCTCTTGCTCGGGGGATGACAAGATGCTCCAAAGATAGCCTTCAAGACCCGATATAGACACTATGAATTTTTGGTGATGCATCTTGGTCTAATGAATGCTCCTGGAGTATTTTTGTCTTTGATGAATTGAATATTCATGCCTATTTAAATCAGTTTATTGTAGTTTTCATTGATGATACACTAGTGTATTCTAAATCCATGGATGAACATGTTAGCCAATTGATGACATCTTTCTAAATGTTGAGAGAGCATTGTCTATATGCTAAATTAGAGAAGAGTAACTTCTAGGTAGAGTAAGTTGCTTTTTTAGAGCATATAATTTCCAGACATGGGCTATCAGTTGACACTTTGAAAACAAGGTGATTGTGAATTGCCAAAGCCAAACCAATGTGGTAGAGGTTCATATTTTCTTAGGGTTGGCTGGTTACTTCACGAGATTTGTAAATGGTTTCTCTAAGATCTCAGCCCCATTGATGAAGTTAACTCGGAAGAACACTTGTTATGTAATGATTGATGAATGAGAGAGTAGCATTTAGTTGCTCAAGGAGATGTTGACTATGGCCCTAGTCTTGAACCTACCCTCAAGCAGTGGTTGGTTTATAATTTATGAAGATGCTTTGAGTGTTGGCCTAGGATGTGTATTGATGAAACATGACAGGGTGATAGCCTATGGGTCTCGGTAGCTAAAAGATAGTGAGAAGAACTACGCCACTCATGATCTTATGTTAGTAGTGGTGGTTTTTGCCTCATAGATTTGGACACAATACCTTTATGGAGAGAGATTTGAGGTTCATCCTGATTATGATAGTTTGCAATCATCTTTATTATCATAGTTTGCAATACCTCTTTTCTTAGTAGGATTTGAACATGAGGCATCGTCGCTGGCTAGAGTTCACTAACAATTACGACTTCTTTATTCGATGTATTCCAAGTAAAGGTATTATGGTAGTAGATGCCCTTAGACGGAAGTTGGTGACCTTAGGGGCCTACTGTGGTCAGTGGGCCTTTATTGAGGAATTTTGGGAGCTTGATGTTGAGATTGAGTTAGTTGATGGTTAGGAAATGATTGTAGCCATGTCCATACTTGAGATAGTGTTGATCCAAGAGACTAAGGGCAAGTAGTTTGTGGACCTATAATTGGTTAGAATCCATGATCAAATTGCTGATAGGGCAGACTTAGACTTCAGAATGATTGACGGGGAGATATATTTTAGAGGTCGGTTGTGTGTGCACACTATAGAAGAATTAAAGAATCAGATAATGATTGAGGCATACCATATAAAGTAGCCTCTGATGTAGCAAGTGCCAATATGTACAAGAATTTCAAAGGCAGGTTTTAGTGGTGTGGCATGAAGAGAGATATCAAATAATTTGTAGCCAGATGTATGACCCATCAGAAGTTTAACACTGATTATAAGAAGCCCCCTGGTTTACTAAATCCCTTGCAGATCCCTAAGTGGAAATGGGAGCATATTCTAATGGATTTTGTTAGGGTTTATTGTCCACCAGAAAGCATAGAAATGCCATTTGTGTGATAGTGAGCATGTTGATGAAGTCGGTGCATTTTATCCCTTCAGAACTAGCATGAAGATAGAGGCTACAACATGGTTGTTTCTTGAGCAAGTTGTTAGACCCCATGGGTCCCCAATTTTGATAGTTTACAAACGAGAGCCATTTCCCGCATTTTTGGGTGTTATTTCAAAGAGCTATGTGCATGACGATGAATTTCAGTACATTAAGCCAGCTGCATATTGATTGTAAATTAGAGAGGATAATTAAAACATTGGAAGACATGCTTAAGGCCTATGTGTTGGATTTTAAGGAATAGTAGGGCTGTGACCTTTCTTTGTGTGAACTTGCTTATAATAATAGCTATCACGATAGTATTGGCATAGCCCCATTTGAAGCTCTCTATGAGAGAAGGTGTAGTACCTTCGTTTCATGGGAATAAGTGGCAGTGCGAAGGTTCCACGGACCTACGATAGTTGTAAGGATGCATGAAAAGATAAGTTTGGTGCAAGAAAGGTTAAAATCGGCTCAAAGTAGAAAAAATATCTAAGTAGATAATCATAGAAAAGACCTCAAATTCCTAGAGGCGGGCATGGTTTTCTGAAAGGTCTCTCAATGAAAGGTACCATTTGTTTTGGCCAAAAAGTTAAATTGGCGCCTCGTTACATTGGGCCATTTGAAACCTGCAGCTAAGTTAACGATTTGGCATACAGTTTGAAGATACTGCTAGAACTAGCGGGTGTGCATGATATATTACATGTGTACGTGGTGTGAAAGAAAATGTAGGATCCTGCTCACATCATCGAATATGAGGAAGTGCAGATCAAGCTTGATGCGACATATGTAAAGAGGCCTGTGTGTGTAATTATTATAAAAGAACAGGTCTTACAAATCAAGACTATCTGCTAGGTGAAAATCTTCTAGGAGCCCCATGGACAAGAAAACGCTATGTGGGAGCTTAAGTAGCAAGTGAGGAAGAAGTACCCTCTACTCTTACCTCAGTTATGTTTGACATTCGGAGGACTAAATTTCCTAAGAGTAGGAAGATGTAAGACCTTGACCCTTTTTAACCCCATTTGTTGATTAATTAATTATGTTTTAGTGTTAATTGATGTGTTTGGCTTGATTTGGTAATGTATAGGTAGAATGTAATGGTTTTTGACCTTTACTAGGCAGTCAAAGAACTTTTTCGTAATTTTCAATTTTAGTGGAAATGGCATGTGGAATGGTAATTTCCACATAAGGTTGGATGCATCGGGTAGAGTATTTCATGTGTATCATTTTTCATGTTTTGACTTTTATCCCAGGGCCATCAGAAATAATATTTCCAATAATAAGGAAAATGGACTTTCTTATAATTTTGAAAAGATTTTAATCAAAACTTAAGACTCCATTAATTTTTGTTTCTCCTGCTCTCATCATTTTAACTCCAGCTCTTCTCCTCATCTTTTTCTTCCATCTTCACCACCATCATTTCCCACCTCCATCGAGCAAGAAGAGGCCTACATATATATGGGTTTGTGAGCCCCCATCATCATTATCTTCATTGTCCCCAACTATTGGAACGCCAAGCTGATATCTTCTTTGTTCCTTCTCTTTCCAATTTGTGCTATACGTGAGCTTATTCCTTCATGACTGAATCTTTAGTTCTATTTGAGCTACTAGAGCTTAGCCCAACCTCATGCGTCATATCTCAACCCAATTTATCATTTGCATCAAGCTAGGGTCCTTGCAAGAACTCAAATTGAGGAATCTTTCCATAAATGATTTGCTTGTGAGTGTGGGATGTGCTTCAACTGATTTTAGGACTTCCAACACTAATCTAAGGTAAGTGGAATGATTATAAGGCTGTATATGCAATTGCTTCTGTTGATTGTTCAAATTATATATGGATGCTTAATGAATTATATACCCAATTCAGCACATTTTGTGTAATGCATATAGGTTCACTTATGGCCTTGATTGTCAAATTAAATTCCATTCATTTCAATGTGCTTAAGCCCATCGGTTCGAGTTTTTAAATTGAGATGTCATATTCACTGGAGTGAGCCCTAGCTTCAGAATTTCTAGAACCCCCAGCATGCCAATGACTAATACTTCGGCTAGCTTTGGTGAGTTTTAGAGAAGCACATTTTCAAGATTGTTCATTGGCGAACACCTTGGCTAGCCAAGAACTCCACTTTGGCTAGTCGAGCAAGTCAGCAAGAGCTTATCAAAAGCTTAGTGAAGTACAATTTTAGCGCCTAGACCTAGTTTGTTCTATAGCTAGCTGAGAATAGGGGCATGACAAGCCGAAGAAGTATCATTTCAAGTTTAAAAACCCATTTTCAAAAAATTTTTATAAAGAAAAAGGTCTTTCTTGCAAGTTTGAAAAATGTTTAAAAAAACACCTAAGTCCTCGTCTATTTTCCTTTCTTTTTTTCTTCTCATTTCAGCTCCAGCTCTTCTATTCTCCTTCTTCCATCTTCATCACCATCTTAATTGTCCACTTACATCAAGCAAGAAGAGTCCCATACATTGGTTTTCTTAGCCCTATCATCACCATCTTCTTCATCTTCATCTTCTCCATTCCTTTTCCTTCCAATTTTTGCTATAGGTGAGCTTAAAAGCATGACAGCATCTTCAGTTCTATTTGATCCACTAGAGCTTAGCCCAGCCTCATGCATTGTATCGCAACTCCATTTATCATTTGCTTCATGCTAGCGTCCTTGCAAGAGCTGAAATTGGGGAATCCCATCAATTTTTTTTACTTGGATTTGGATTAGGATGACTCATCCCAAGTAACAACCGAACTTTTCATTTTATATTTAACTTCGTTAGCACTGTTTGTTGTTATGTGACAATAACCTCGCCATTTCTAACGCAGAATGTCCTTTGATTTGCAAGTAGAGGAAGATTTATCTTTTTCTTTATTTTTTTGAAGGGACATTTTATTTTCTCTTGATTTCTTAAATGTCTTAAGAAATCTTTTAGCAAGAGTTGCAAGATCTTCTTCATCTTCTTTTAATGATGAGGATATTTCTTATTTCTTAGTTTTATTTTTAGACAATTTAAAAATCTTTTTGTTCCTTTTAGTTATGCCTTTCTTAAATTATTTTAGAAATTTCTTCAAGAAGAGTTGTATTTTCAAAACCATCATCATCATCACTTGCTTCATTAGAATTTTCTTTGGATTTAGAAGAGGTTTGTGATAAGATTAATGCAACAAAATTCTTCTTTTTAGATTCATCAAATTCTAGTGCAAAGGTTCAGAGGGATCCCACTAATTCATTGAAATTCATATGCTCAAGATCCTTGTATTCTTCTATAGAAGTCACCTTTGGATGAAACCTATTCGGAAGGGATCTCAATATTTTACCTTTTATTCATCAACTACAAGTGCAGAGCTGCAATGTAGTAATATCCTGGTAAGTATAGGGTCAAATCCATAGGGAACTATGTTTAAAGAAGTTTTCAACTTGCTACTTGCCTAAATAAAATTCTAAAACTATCCTAATTTAAAATCTAACAAGTATATTCATTCTCAAAAATTAAACAATTACAACAACAATTCTTAAATTAAAAATACTAATTCTAAAATTTTTTAAAATAAAAACTAAAACCTCTGCAAAAGAGAACACACATTAAAAATTCTAATAAAACAAAACTAAAATTAGAAACTTACTAAACTAAACAACGTTAGAAACAAAATAAACAAAAGTTAGAAACTTTCCTAAATTTATAATTAAATTAAGCTAAGAATCTACACTTTCTAAAAACAAAAGATTTCTAAATCCTATTCAAGAAAAAAGATTTAAGTTTAGAAAGAACTTTAAATGGAAACAAAAATCAAATTAGTAGTTACCTAATGCTAAACAAGTTTCTAAAACATTATTCAATACAATTATACAAACAACTACAATACAACTTTCTAAATTAAGAATAATTTTATCCTAAATTATCACACATGAGAATTTTTCCAAAAAGAAAAACAAAAATCTGAAATTTAAACTTGCCCAATCTAGTCTATGATGTATGAATGCAAACTAAAAAAATTACTATATGAAAGGTTGAGACATATGAGACTATGATACATGAATTAGATGGGTTGCCAATAAACATTCAGAAACCAGATTTAAAAGACTGAATTTCATAAGTTCCAGAACTGAATTCACTTCAATAATTTTATTTCAGAAAAACACAGAAATTTGATCCTTTCAACTGGTTCCAACAAGCTACAGAAGTTCTACTGAATTATATTCATAATTTGGCCCTTTTGTGTCTCATTTAAACATGAATTCAGCACATTATTTTGGAATATTTTCATTGAATTTTTAGTTCTGATTTCAGGTTCAAAACAGTTATAAATATCATGCATTCGACTAATATGAAACATGTGCAAACCTGTCTATGAAAAATCTACCAACTTGTACCTTTTTTTAAAAAACTATTTTATGCATGAAATCTGAATTTTTTTCAAGTCTTAACTCTGTTTCTTAAATTCTGATCTACTTTTAGCAACAAACAGATCTTGTGAAAGAGAAAAATTCATACACATAATGAAGTGCAAAATTCGGTCAAGCTAAATTCAGATTTTGGAATGTTTTTCATGATTTTAGAACACATAAATTTTAGACATTAAATCTGATTTCTGAAGTTCCATGACAAACACTATGAAAATATGCATGAATCTAATGTACCTACAGCAATAAATAATTCAAAAGAAAAACTATGCATGAACATAAAAAGTGCAAAAAACTAAAATAAAGTGTAGAAATTAAAATTGCAGAAAAAATATAAAAGTGTAGGATTTAAATGTGTGGTGAGACAATAATTTAAATGTGTGGAAAACAAGAAATTTAAATGTGTGGAAGTGTATGATTTTCTTCTTTTCCTAAATTTTTCTTTTATCTTAGATTATGTTTGCTCAAATCATGTTCTTAGGCTTCTTTGGGTTGTCGATCTAATAGCAATAAGATTAAAAACAAACATCAGGCACTCATTATCAAAGAAGTAAAAAGAAATAAAAAAAGGAAATAAAAACACACAGTGTTACTATATACAAATTTTTTACATAATGATAAAGAATAAAGAAGAAAACATTACATGATTTAGGATGAAAGATCTTCTCCTAGTGGAAGCTTCAAGTTGGAGAGAGCCTTCTTGAATAGAGAAATTATAAAGTAGAAAGATATGGAGAGAGTGGAGGGAGAGAGTTAGAGAGAGGAGGTCTTTTCTTTTATGCATTGGAATGCTAGAGGAGTGCCCTATTTATACTTTTTTCAAGTCCTGCTCCCTCTCAAACTTGATATAATACAATCCCAAAAAATAATAAAAAAATTGAAAACACATGGGCTTCACAAGAGGATTGGGCATGAATTCCCATGGTTGGATTTTTTTTTTCTTTTCTTTCTTTATTTGGAAGTCCTTCTTTGCTTATTCTTTCTTTCTTTTTCTTTGCTACCTTGCATTGAGAACTTTTGAGAGATAAGTTAGGGATAAGAATCCTCTCTTGGAATCAAATGTGGCCCACATGAGGTGTAGAACTTCCTTCTTTATCTATTTGCTTTGTCAACTTTCCTTCTTTAGAAAGTACTCCTTTGTTCCAAATTCAAGAGATCTTTTGAGATATTTTGAAATAAGTCTCTTGATTCTTTTCCTTTACTTTTCAGCCCAAAATCTAGTCCAAGATCCTCTTGGGCATCGGATAGCTTGCACATATATATATATATATTTTTTTCTTTTCAATTCTTCTCCTTCTTCAAAAAGAACTCCTATGTGGCTTTCCTTGTCCATCTTTGATGAGATATTCTTCAGATTCTTTTGAAAGTATCTTGAAAATATGCACTAAATAAATGGACCCCATCTAAGATGTCCCACTTGTGTACCCCACAATGCATGTGTGTGTGGGATCATGAAGCCAACTTTGCATTTTTCTTCCAATTTTTTTTCCTCTCTTCAATTCTTCTTTCCTTTTTTTTTTGAAAATTATTTCTTTGCCTCAATTCTTTACAAATGGGACAAAAATCATCAATTTCCGATAAAAAAAATGTGAAATCAAGTGGAAAGACAATTTTAACCCTAAAATCACAAGTGCATGAATGTAGGCCCATCTCCCATGAAATGACGATGAAAATGCACACCTTTTTTCATAATTTTATGTGAATGAACTAATGATGATGAAAATTTAATCTTTTTCATAAGAGAAATAATTTTCACAAAAATTTTTAAAAATAGATTTCCAAGAATGGCAGTTTTTATGAATGTAAGCAAAAAGTACGATTTTTAAGCAAATTATGCAAAACTACACTACAATGATGTATAAATGCATGAAACCATGATATCACACTAAATAAGGCTCTTTTGAATAAATAAGTCCTTAAAATGGTCCAAAATGTATATGAAAATATGCATTTTTAAGGATTCATCACCTTTCCAAAAGACTACTCCAAGTTTCCACTTCTCATTAACTATTTCCATCAACCTCATATGGAAACCAGTAAACATTTCATTTCCATCCATACGAATACTTTGAAATTTACTTGTGAGCATTTGTAACTTGGATCTTTTTACTATTGTGGTTCCTTCATAAGTAGTTTCAAGGACTTCCAAACCTTATTTGGATGTGGTCCAGGTCATAATTCTTTTAAATTCCTTTGGGGTCATGTCACAAATAATATCATTATATGCCTTGGCATTATATTGCCTAAGAATTTTATAATCAATTACATTTAAAGGGTTCCAAGGGTTGAATGGCCTTAACCCCTCCAAGATCAACTTGTACGGTAGGAGGTGACCAAACATT
The DNA here is from genome assembly GCA_037013555.1 of Sextonia rubra. NCBI lineage: Eukaryota > Viridiplantae > Streptophyta > Magnoliopsida > Laurales > Lauraceae > Sextonia > Sextonia rubra. The sequence goes on along the minus strand of JASUAD010000009.1, from coordinate 53,249,915 downwards.
GTCAATGGCTTCCCATATTGAACAATCCATACGCTTTAGAAAAGCAATCATTCAATCCTTTTCAAAAAGCATAGTTAGTGCCATCAAAAAGTATTGGTCTGGTGATCGAGCTTCCATCCAAAGTTTAGAATGTTCTAATAATAGGATCAACTCTAGGCTATTAAACCTCAAGGAGTAACCCTTTGATACCAATTGATGGTGCCACTTTGGAATAGTGCAAGTCTTAGACGTGGGGTGAGTACAACAATTTAAAAATTTTCCAATACGAGACCAATTACACCAAGCTCAATTATCACTTAATTATGCATAAAGTATAACTTAGTGGAACAGATCAGTTACCTCACCTAGTGAGAGATACTCAAGTTTTGTGTGATAGTAATTAAGTGATATTCTAATTTTTGTAAGTTAAACTAGCAAATGTTAGATGAATTATAAATAACAATATAGCAATCTAAGCAACAAGAGAAGAGCATCAACCATAACATGAGATTTATTATGGTTCAGTCCTGGACCTACATCCAATCCCAAAACAATTATAATCCAATGATTTCTTGGCATATCATTATAAAGAGGTTTTCAAATAGGTACACCTCTATGGCTAATTTTCTGATGCGGTGGTTCGATTCCCAAATCTACATTTACCAAATGTTCAATTTTTTGATGTGATGGTTTGAATACACAATTTTACATCCACCAATATCCAATATGAAAATTTAATGTAAAGAAGAACACAAGCCTCTAGACAAATTACCTGAGTCTAGAGGGCACACTTTTGTTTCTTGAAGGATGACCTTTAAGCTTTGATATCTTCAAAAGCTCCTTGGTGAAGAAGGACTTCAAATGTGTGCACAATGAAGAGGCCAAGAGGTTTTGTTGTAGGGAAGGGTATTGATTTAACTGCTATGGCTTCAAGATTTCCCTAAAATGGATGCCATAAAACTTTGAGCTAAGAAAGACTTTTTATGTTTAACTATGTAAGGGTTGGAGAGTAAGTGGAGAAGTTGATTTTGAAGGCTTAGAAAATATGTCACTTAGTGATAGACAGAAGCTCTCAAAATCTCATGGAGGTGGCAAGTGTTTTTGCCTTTCAAATTGGCTTTTCTTTATATAGAAAACCTCCCAACGACTAGTTACTCTGCTAGCAGAGCCAGTTTCTCTGCTAGACCAAGGCCACAACTGCTAGTTTCACTTTTTTTTAAATAGGACTGCCTGAAGCTGTGGTCGATGCCCCAGTCAACCAGGCTGATCAACGGTTGATCGTGGGTCAACCAGGGTCCAAAAATAACTAGAGAGAGCCCTTTTGGAATGAACAACTGAAAGGTACCTCGGTGGCTATCACGGTCAACTGGGCTTGACTATGGTGACCGAGGTCACTTGACTAGGTCAACTTAAAGGCCAATTTTCACCCTAATTAGTTTTCCATTTGGGACAGGGATTGAGGAGACTCAATTAAGTTTGCCTAAGGTCCTTCTACCTGAATAGGTTGGCACACATTGGAGTCTTCCACTTAATGAATTTGAGCATGATCTTCAATCTTGAGCATGATCTTCCTTGAATGGACTGGATGAAGCTTTGACTTCGACTTTGACACGAAATTGACAACTTAGGAACCAACATCTAACTCATGATTTTGAACCCTTATTATAGAGCTAGGCCTTTTAGTGATCTGAACTAAGCTTATTTTAATTTAATCTTTGCTCAATATTATTGCATAGAAATCAATTGTATACTATACATGTAGCATTCGAACTTGACATTTTATCATCCAATAATAAATAAGCCTTGTTGCCACATTTTGGCCATAGCTTTGAACAACTATGACAAATTTTTAGTAGGATGGAAGTTTTGTCGACATTAAGAGGGTATATATGGTGAAAGGCAAGTTCGGCATTGAAGTAGCCATGGGCAAGTTAGAGCCATTTCAACATTGAAATTATTTGAATTATGAAATGATGTGAACTTTTGAATGTAAAGAAACTGTTGTGCCCCACCCATCGAATTAAGATTTAATGATAGGGTGTTAGTATGTTTGAATCCCCAAGATTGAATCCATGTGTGTGAGGATGGAGCCACATCACTAAGAAATTAATTTACGGAAGCTTACATGGAGTGGTGCCCCAAAGTCCGTGGCCCTAGGATTCCATGCCATAACCCAACATTTACTTATACCTACCATAATTGTAGGAACCAACAAACTAGAAATCGTGAAACTTATAATACACAGAGCTAGGCAAGTAACTGGAATATTTCTAATTTCTTTCCCTATTTGAATCCAATTTACATTTATACATATTGCAAGAGAAGGGTCAGATAAACTAGCACAACCCAAAAGAAACCCAAAATACAATTAATGATAACCCTACCGAAAATGTAACGTAGTTTTGATCCGCAACTTAATGTGTCTAGGTGACATCAGTGGTACAAACATACTTAAAGATACCGTGGCATCACAACCTCATCGCACTCTGGGTCAAAGCATCGACATCAATACCTGAACATAAGGTGATTTGGTCATATATGATGATCTGGTGAGAGATTAAACACAATATCTAATACAATACACCAATATAGAGTAAGACAGTATAACAAGAACATGAGAGGAAATGAACAAGATAAACTAAGCATATTGTGCAATACTATAAGCAATAAGCATGTAAGAATCATGATATGAAAGTAAGCATTGCTAAGGCGTCCCAACCTTACTACCCCTGCTGAATCCCCTATCTTGGGTCATGGAAGTAATAGATCCCATTCTTGCTTGAAAGACATTCTAAACAGGATTAGGGTACCACCCCTACAGATTCCGCTACTTGGCTCATGGGTGTAATGGAGCCCATTCTTGCCTAAAAGGCCATTCCCTATAGGGATTGGGGATTCTCAACCATAACTAGCTAGCAAAACATGTGACTAAAATCCTCCATCACAGTTGTGCTATGTAACGGTGACATAGTCGTGCATATAACATATGTCTCACTCCGGGATGCTCGACACGTCCTGAGTGAGATGAGACAGTCTTGGCTGCACTGTAAGGCAAAAATGGCATGAAACCACGACAGCCATCTACAGAGGTTCAAACATATAAAACAACACCCAACTCTTAGTTGCCTAACCAAGAGCAAACCGACGCTTGGTTGTGCTAACACAAAGAATCTAAGTAAATAAATGAACTGGACTCATCAGGAAGTGATACTGAAGTGAGGACCAACTCCCAAATCATTGTTCATAGTATAATTCAATTGGTATATTTGAATAGTTCTCATGAGTAATAATGACTATTCAATTGTTACAGTGACTATATTGAGCTCATTAGGTCAAGAGAGGCAACCAAATGATTTTCGAGATAAAAAGGGTGAATTCAGTCCATTTTCATTAAACATGGTGCATTACTTTGACTATGGTACAAAATAGCTTCAAAAGAAACCCTAACTTTTAGAAACTTTCGGACAGCATTTTGGAATGAAATTGCATGCCTTGAAATGGGTAAAAGGTACAAGGATGATCTATTGTCTAAGGGTGGATGAGGTGTGCATCAAGGTACCCCCTGCTAATCCTCAAAACATAAGAACCTAGGATCTAGTCGGGCAAGGGTCTCTGGTCACAACACGAGTGTTGAACATCATTACTAGCATGACTTCCGAACCTAACCATCCCATCTAAGTCCAAGTATGGAGAGGGTATGGGGTAGCTAGCGTGAAAGTGTGTGACATGAATGAAGTACAGTGAAGACAAATGAAATGATTCTATTTGAACAATAGAATACCACCTAACATTCATTTTTAAATCAATCGGTTGCCATTGGTGTGGTAGAGTATTCACTAGCCACCATTGCACAGATTTAAGGTCTAGATGTCAGATTTAAAATCACCTTAATGTTCAATCATGTTGGGGACATACTTAGCCTTAAATGGTGTACATATGGTTCATGAATAGTGGATAGGCGCCTCTAAAACCACGTTAAGGTGTTACACAATTCCAAGCCTCTCGATTCGGAGGTCGGCCCGTGTGAGTCCAAGTCAAGTCAATAATAGAAGTCCCTAAGTTAAGTGATTCTTCATGAAGATTCACATTCATTTCACCCCAATTGGTGGATTGGAGGAGGTACTTGATTGCCTAATTCATGTCCAAATTTTATTAACAAAGTATCCTCAAAGTTTAGGGAAGATTGGCGAGAAAAAGGGAAGAAAAACGCTTGAAAGAAGGGCTGTCATGGTGGCATAGCAGTCTATGACCAATGAGGATTGGTCACACACCTTTGACCACAACCGAACACCTGTCAAGGTGCTGTGACCGATTGGGATCGGTCATAGCACTGCTGTGCACTCGATTTGACACTATTTGAGTCTAGATTTTCACCATATTTTGGGGATTCTTTGAGGCATTCTTAAGGGCCTTTTTTTTTCCTCATAAACCTCATTTAAACATGGATTAAAGCCTTTGACTCATTATGTTTCATCAATTTAAAAAATCTTGAAACATTAAGAAGAATTAGAACATGTGAGCATGAGTCAATGATGGACTATGCAATGCATAAAAATACTGAGTTTAATCACTTGCCTTGGTCTTAGAAGGTCCCAAATAACTCTCTAATGCCTCTCAATCAGCTGGGAACCACCAAAAATAGAAAATTCCCAAAAACATCCCTAAAATGGTAAAAAATTGGAAAAAATGGGGAAAGACTTGGAATTAATTGATGCATAGTCGGATTTAGAGTGTCCGAGCATGGATAAAAATCGCAGTATTGGTCGTGGTATCGGTCGGTCCAAAAAACCGATATGGTATCGGTATCGGTCGCGGTTCGCAGTCCGTCGCAGTCGTCGCTGTGTGAATTTTTTTTTAATCCAAAAAAAATTGAAAAAATATTCAAAAAATCCAAAATATTAGAAAATGCTGGAAAACATTATTTTTTTCATTAGTAACACATATAAATCAAAATATCTATCCCCCTAACTTATGGTATCCTGTATTGTTGTCTTGTCCGAAATTGTGATATTTTTTATAAAAACCATAATTATGACTTATAAAATATGAACTATCTATTAGTATGAAATTTTAGAGAATACAACTTATTTTTAATTTATATATAGTGGTTGTAGACTTGTAGTGTTGTACACTTGTAAGTTATACTTGTATCTTATATAGTATATAAATCATTATTTATCAATCATCAATTATCATTCATCATTCATCAACCATCAATTTATCACTCAATTATCAAGCAAGTTGTAAAATTCAAGAACATGAATATTAACATAGCATATGACATAATGACAGTAAAATAAATCATAAAGCAATTGGAGAGAATCAATACATACCCTAATTCCAAGTGGAGTGTCTTCCAGGCTCGATATCATCATCATCATCATTTCTTCTTCTTTGGTATGGGTTATAATAATATGATCCAAACTCTTACATTGCACTCCCATACCCTTGGCCATATTGATATTGTTGCTGAGGAGCGAAGATCCCTTCATAATATGATGAGCTATCCTCAGTAGATTGAGATGACTGGGGGCCCAAATTTAAATTAAAAAATTCATGAGGAATAAAAATAGCTTATTGGGGTTCACGTTGGATCATTCCTTGTCCTTGCTCATACCACGGTTGTAACAGTGGAGCTAAAGGCAGTTGAGTTGGCCAATGAAGGTTGTATCCATACGGACCATACCTAGCCTGCTGTTGTCCAACATTGCCTGCAGAAGTACCTTCCCCTCCTCCTTGACCGATGCTACTACCAATCTCTGTCTCAGTTTGTGAGACATATCTTACATAACCACGATGGGGATCTACGTCTGTAGCACCAGGAAAATACTCAACTGTCTCATACATTGGTGGCTTATTATCTCCATAGTGACCACCAGTCCCAGGGGAATCAGGAGGAATTCTTGCGGATGAGGAAGATGTAGAGATACTTGACTCACTCTCCTCACCCACCTCCTTTCCTCTTGCTTCTGTAGGATCAACCATAGTACCCATCTGTTGTTGTGTCAAATTAATCTCTTGTAATCTTTCAGAGGCTTTCATTCGCTCAAATTACTTCCTAGTCAAATCCTCAACCATTTCTACTAGCTCTGGATCTCCATCTAATAATGGCTTTTTTGCCTCCTCTAGCCACTCACCTAACAAATCATTTTCTGCTAAAAATATATAGTCTAAATTAATTGGGCAGAAGTAATCTTGTTGATCCTCAAATGCTCTTCTTCTTTGATTTCGACTGCGGAGCTTGAGGTTATAGTGAATGTAGACCAGTTTGTTCAAATTATCCATCGTGATTTTATTCCTTACTTTTGTGTGGATAAAAGCAAAGGTGCTTCAATTTCTTTCGTAATTTGACGAAGATGTAGTTTAACAGAGAACTTTAATTGCGATCGTCCTTAATGCTGGAGCACTCTCTCCATAATTTAACCACCATTCAGCTAAAAATAAAAGAAAATAATATTAAACATTAAATTTTTGAATTTTCAAATAATGAAAATATAATTTACTATTTATATTATACAATCCTTACAGGATATGTTTGTGTGACAGCTCTTCGAGCAATGGTGGTGCCAAAACTTCCCATTCCTTCATTATATACATCAATCTAATAGCATTAAAGAAGAAAAAGAATTATTAATATCAACTATTATGACTTATGAATGAATAATGATAAAAATTAAATTGAAGAAAACAACATACATTATATAAGATCTCTACTTTTTAATTTACTTACTTGGTTTGTTGCCCTAATAGCCTCGTCGGCGTCATTTGCTAGTCTTTCAATAAAATTTTTCATGCCCACTCGAATTTCATCAGTTATATTTCGATCCAAAGATTCATATCGAAATTGTGGATTGAGAAAGTAACCTATTAAATGCAAAAATTTACGTGAGTAATGTATTAAAAAGAATTTAATATAATAATGAAAGTCAATAAGAAATTAGTCTCCACTTACCAGCAGTGTGTAAGTCATGATGCAATTGACGCTCTCAACTGCTATCGATGATTTTCCAATGTTTAGTATAATATCTACAGTTTGCTTTAATAGCCATCTTTGCTCTCTCCATGGCCTCATGTAAAAAGCCCATAGTTGGCTTATCATCACCATTAACCAATCGAAGAACTTTTATTAGAGGCTCAAAAACATTTAAGCAAATTTTAACATGAGGCCAAATCTTATTGGACTCAATGGTCTTGCATACTTCTTCTGCTAGGGGAGTTGGCCGCTTTCCTTACTTAGAATTCAGCCATTCATCTGATTTGATGAGTTGGAGAAGCCCTCCTCTATACTTGTAAATACTCTCAATGGCTATGAAGTGGGTGGCAAATAGAGTAATGCCAGGCCGTAGTAGTTCATGATTGTTTGTAAATTTCTTCATCATTGAAACAAGTCTATAAGACTGGTAGAAAAAATTAGTGATTTTTTTCATCTTTTCAATCACTTGTTTTATGACTTTTCCTTTGGAAATTTCTTCAAGCATTAAATCTATGCAATGTGCTGCACATGGTGACCAAAAAATATTTGGCCTCTACTGCATAAGATCAGTCCTGCTTTCTTCATGTTTGCAGCGTCATCGGTGACAACATGAACTGCACAATCTGCCCCAATATCATTAATCACTTCATTAAACAACTTATTGATTTATCTAGCATCTTGAACATAATCAGTTGCGTCAACTGATTTGATAAAAACTGTTCCCAAAGGGCAATAAACTAGAAAATTCAAGAGATGATGTTTTGTGAGGGTCGTCCACCCATCACACATTAGTGTGCAGCCCCTTTCTCTCCAAATACTCTTAAAAGTTTCCACCCAGAGCTGTAACTCCTCATATTCTTTTTAACACAGAGATGACCAATCTCATATGGGGTGAGTGCTTTTATATCGGGACCATGTTCCGCTGCTGCATCTAACATAGTGGTAAAATAAGGAGAGTTTGCCTTATGTGGTGGAATAGCTGCATCTAAAAAGAACTTTCCAGTAGCTCTTATCAAATTATCTTTTGCTTTATTAAATTTTCCCTTTAGTGCTTTTACAATGTTGGGTTGCTTGGCTGTTGGTTTTCTATATGCAAATGGATCCGTTGGACCCACCACACTTGGCCTACGAGGTGCCTGTGTAGGAGGTTCATCATCATCCTCAATATCTATTGGGCAGGGTTGTTTTTGACTAAATGCACGACGCAAACCCCCTCCCCTAGATCCAGATGAGCCACCCTCATCATATTGGCCACCTCTCATAGCTGCCTCATACTGCATTCTTCTTCTTTCTTCTTCCTCCTGAAGTGACCTCAAACTTTCTTTTCTAGCCCTGCTTAAATTTGGGTCCTCATCATCATTGGAGGAAATAATATCTCCCTCCCTAGACCCAAAAACTTCTTCCATACATGCTTCAAATTCCTCCTCTTTTCTTTTCTCTCTGACAACCTTTTTCTGTTTTCCTGCATCCAACAACTCTTGCATTTCTTTTTTTCACATTAGGTGGTACACGAGGACACTTTGCTACTTGGCCTTGCCTATGAGCCAAGTGTTGCTTCAATCTAGTTATCCCTCCATTTATGATTTTTTGGCAAAAATTATATTTAATCTTGTGTTTGCTTCCAGCTTCTTCACAATGGTTCCTTGCTGGATCAATGTCACGCACCATTTTAATCTCACTTCTTTAAAACAAAAGAACACATTAGCACAATTTATAACATTTAAGCTAAGATCCAAAATATAATAAAAACAAAGAAATTAATACATTCATATAAAAGTAATTGGAATCTCAAAAGGGTACATTTTAAATGATACATTAATTATTTAATTTTTCTAATTCCATGTTCTAACAATCCAAAAATAAATTCAGAAATATAAAAAACATTGACATGTTACATATTCACATAAATGATGAGGCAACTATAAAAAAAATAGCATATGTGAAGTATACAATGATTATATAAAATTAGGAAATCATACCTATAATGAAAATCTAAATATATAATAGTTTAATCTAAAATTAAAAAAATCTGAAAATAAATTAAAAATTATAAAACTAATTACATTAAAGAACAGTAAAAAAAAGTAATCCTACATGAAGTTTACAAAGATTATGCTTACTTTAAAAAAATTATAGTGAAATCCTCAAAATATTAGTTTTAAATATTAAATTATTATTTCATACAAGAAAATAAAATTTGAAAATATAAAACTATTTAATATTTACATGATGTTTTGAAAAAATGAAAACTTACCATATTCATATCATATATGAAGTATACAACAAAATAACAAATTTGTGATTAAATCCTCAAAAAATCTTATTTTAATATTAAAATATTTAAAAATCCGAAAATAAATAAATATAAAATGTCCACACCTTGTAGATCTATGTCCTCTACTACTAAATCTATCAAACTTCCTTCTTAAAATCATGTTTTTACATACTAATAAAATTAAAAATAATACTTAACATTAAAAGACTCTAAATCTTAATAAAAGTTAAAATCTTAATATTTTAAAAAACCAAATAATAGATCCACACTCATAAATCACAACATGTAAATCCATAACATAAAATAAGTAGAATCATCATCATGGATCACTTCTAAGCTCCTACTAAACAAATATTTTAAAAAAAATTAAAAGAAATTTAATATACTTACCTTATAAATGTATTTTCTTTACTTTCATAAGCCAAATCCACCAAAAAAATGATTTTGTGATGCTTTTGGAAGCTAATGGAGGGGAAGCAGCACCATGGCCGTCTCTGAGTAGAGGGGGATGAGTAGAGGGGGAGAAACATGGAAAAATTAGGGTTAGGGGGCTTTTTATATAATATCGGCCAATATTTTCGAAATATCGGCCGATATATCGGTTTGGCCAATATTTTGAAAAATCGGCCGATAACTCGCAATAAATTGGTGATATTTTCACATACCAGTACCGAGACCGATACACCTCTAGATATCGTTTCGGTACCGGCTGATACTGGTATGTATTGGCCGATACGTACCGGTATCGGCCGATTTTAAAAACCATGTGTCCAAGGCTTGTTGTAGCTTCTATCAGAAGGGGGAAAGGAACCCTTACCTCTAAGGCCACTAAGCAATAAAAGATCCATGAATTTTGGGCTGCCATTGGCCAAATTTGAAGAAAACGATGCTAATGGAGAGGGGAAGATCCATTTTTGAGTTTACTTGAGTTCAGAAGCAGTTTGGGAGGTGGAAGAAGGTGAAATGGAGAAGAGAAGGGGTTTTTGTAGAGCCTAGACCATGGCTGTGGTTAAAAGCACAAGAATGGGGAATAATGGAAGGGGATGGGGTTTATATAATGTATAAAAGTGGGGCCCACTCACTTAAAACCTTGTTTGGACAATAACCTACAAACGGTAGGTCAAATCAAGATGCCATAAGAGACAAATGGTCATGAAATTGATTTAGCTTTTCAATGAGTACAATGTTATCATGGTTTAGAGCACTTGGAATTTTGACCGATTTGACTTTGGCAGCTGAATTTCAAGAAAGAGGGGTTTAGTAACTTCAAATGGACTTAGACAAAAAAAGAAAGTTCTTCAACATGATTTACTCTATTAAATGGATCTTTAACAAAAATTTTCTAAAGTTACAATCACCCCCTAGAATTTTTCAAAATCGCAATGTGGCCCCTAAAGTCACTTGACTTAGCCTAAATGCACTCCAAATTTCACAAAGCTATTGAAAACACATTCTAACCCAAAAACTAAGTTGGTCCACGTCAAAAACTCACATAAGAATTAATAATCTTAATCAATTACCCTTAATCACCCTTAATTAATCATAAATACATATAATTATGGGTTAGGTCTTTACATTCTCCACCCGTTAGAACATATAGTCTTCCAAATGGGCAAGTGATGCAGGCCAAATTTAAGATCCAGCACAGATCACTGGCCTGCAGGCATTGATGGTCCCACTTGATCCATGATCAATCCAAGATCACAAATCCCTATCCTTAGTAATATAGTTCTAATTAATTATTTATTTCCTATTTTATGTTGAGTTGAGATTAGTACTTGATTAATTTATTTTAGTAAGCCATGACTATTTAGAGATAGTCATTCCTAGTTTAGAGGCAACCACTCCTATATGAGGAGTCTTTCATTGTAATGCTTATGCTTATTTTCAATTAATCAAATTTTATTTGAGATTTATCTCTATTATGGTGTTGTTCCTCTTATGAGAGTGCCCTAGGGGCTAAAATCCATCTTTAAATTCGATCAATCCTTTAGGAGATTGATCTACACTCAGTCAAAGATCCGGGGCTGCACTAGTTTGGTATCAGAGCTAAGATCTAGTTGTCAGGGAGACGCCTGTCTTTCCGGGATTTCATCCGTCTACCAATCTCATCTCATCAACTCTTCACTATCAACTAAGGTCCCAGCAGCCCCTTCCAAGCTATTGTAACCATCAAAAACCCCTCCAACCCCATTGCCCAGGGCCTTAAACCCATCAACCATTTAACCTGAGACCACCCCTAGCCTTAGTCGATACCCGAAACCCATTACTGAGACCACACCCTATACAATCCCAAATAGTCAAAAAAAAAAAAAAAAACCTACTGTCCAACTGATGGCCACCATCATATCCCTCAACCCCAGAAGTTGAACCCATCCAACCCATTCCCAAACCCAACTAGCCAACGATCACACTAGAACCCTAACCTAACCTGCAATCTCCAGCCGAATCGGTAACCCCCTTACCCTCCAAATCTCCTTTCTTCATCTTATTAACCCCAATTCTAGAGTGAAAAAAAAGAGACAGTAGAATAATAAAGACGATAGAAGGGAGAAATGAAGCATAGATGCGTACCTGGTTTGTCTTTATCGCCGAGCAGCGACACATTTGCACTTAAAGCCCTCTCCATTCCTTCCTCTTGTTATAGCCTGCAGATAAGTCCCTAAGACTTTCTTTTATTTCTTTTAACTTCATTTGCACAAAACCTAAGATAAGGAAGAGGAGATTTTCTCCCACGTGCTTAATTTTTATATTATTTTTTTGTTTGAGCTAAAGTTTGCAAAATTGACTTGGGCCATAACTTTGGCCCCGACTTGGCCTAGGTCTGATTTGAACCAAAGTATAGTTGGACTTGCAGTCTAGGTCCGACCTCGACCTAAGTCCATTTCTCTTTGAAAAAAAAAAGGTCTGCAAGGAGTCAAGCCAAGCCAAAAGTATAAATTTTGAGTTAAATTTTGTTCTTCCTGACTATAAATCATCATGAGAATTTTTGGGCACTCAATTGAAGTTCAAAGATTTCTGTATTAATACACATATAGAAATTCGTATTTTTAGAATGAGTTATACTTTTAGAAATTTCTAAATTTGAAGCAAGAAGAATTAACAGTTGATAAATATACCCACCAATTTTGAGAGTTGCAAGTACCTAAAAACTAGAGGAGACCGAGACACATTATTTGGTCATTATATTTGAAGCTTGATACCAGACATCTTGGAGAATATGAATTATTGCAAAGCCTGTCAAGAGGAATACACAGAAGCCTTTCATGTTAAACATATGCTTAGATAGTCTTGCATGCGATAATGTACATCTCAACAAAAACAAAGAGCATATGTTGTGAAAAACTTTTTGCTAGAGAATATAACCCCATGATTGTCATTCGTCGCCTCCTCAACACAAATGAGAAGGAAGAAGAAAAATGGAGATAGCTAAAGAAATTCTAAGCGCAGGTGAGAGTCAAAGACAAAGCCGTTAATTTAATTATTGACAATGGTAGTGCAATGAATTTTGCTGTGCAAGAGGTTATTGATAAGCTTCAGTTGCCCATTGAAACCTTTCCTAAGCCCTACCAAGTCACATGGTCTAGTAGTTATGTCATTCTTGTAACTCACAGATGCTTGGTATCATTCAAGGTTGGTAATTATGAAGACAAAATTTGGTGTGATGTGATCCATATGAATACCGCTCATATTAATTTTGGGCGACCATGACTTTTTTATCAAAAAGTGTGCCATGAACAAGATGAATAGATATATCTTTTTGTGGTAAAGAAAATGGATTAGATTCACTCCATTGCCATCAACAACCTGATCTTCATCTAAATCATCACTTTCAGCTGAAGAGCCATAGCAAGATAAAAAAGAAGATGTTGACTTCATGATTGCACTAAAGGAGATACAAACCATGATAGCTGACATTAAGTATGTGAAAACTGAGCAAGGTCAAGGCAAAACCAATTTCATGAAGCGTTCAAAACAAATCATAGAAGAGCAAGTTTATGGAAACATCGTCTTTATGGGTTCAAACAACATTGACCAAGACAATGTCACCCATGAGCTACAAAGAGTTAAGGAAGAAAAAGGGCAAGTAGATATTTAAGACTTTGAATGGGTAAACAATAATATTGAACATCCGGGATCTTTGATTATACCACTGCTTCCAGCAAATACAATTGGATCATCAGAAGTCAAGTTAATTGTTCTAGTCGCTTTGCAAGAAGATCAAATTATTGAAGTTCTACACATTGACTTCATCTTCGGGGATCAGACATGGATGATAAACAACCAACAGTTACAGCATCTACATGTCATATCATACATCTAAGATAAATTTATTCATCAAAAGAAGTGACATGCCAAATGTATTTTTCTATAGAGTAAACAACCATGTCAATCTTTTAAGTCATTTCATGTAAAAATAGAACAAAGGATACAACAAATGGTTGTGCGACTAATTTTCTACCCTGGAGGAAGTTTTCCCCCACTTACAGTCGAATTTTTCCTGGCATTTCTTATGTTGGAACTCATCAAAGTCGAGTTTTTCCAAGCCGGGGAGAGGTGATGTAGGCCAAATCTAAGATCCAACCTAGATCATAGGCTCGCAGACATTGATGGGCCCCACTTGACCTCTGCTCTATCCAAGATTAGGGATCCCTATCCTTAGATGGTTCTAATTAATTATTTATTTCCTATTTTATGTTGAGTTGAGATTAGAACTTACTGAATTTATTTTAGTAACCCATGATTGTTTAGAGATAACCATTCCTAGTTTAGAAACAATCACTGTAAAAGGAGTCATCTTTAATTATAATGCTTATGCTTATTTCCAATTAATCAAATTTTATTTGATATTTATCTCCGTATGGTGTTTTTCCTATTACAAGGGTGCCCTGGGGGCTGAATCCATCTCTAGATTCAATCAATCCTTCGAGAGATCTACACTTGATTGGAGATCCGGGGCTACGATAGCAAGATCATCACAATTAACCTTGGGATGTGATTTTAGGCATTTTTATCATTGACATGATGATCCGGCTCATCACCCAGCAAGTTGGTGATTTCACCTGGAGTATCATCGGGTTGAGACTCGGCAATCCTCCCATTATGACGAGGTAATGAAATGCCAAATTTTCCATCTTGTGGTGTCTCTTCCTATGCTACTAGTAATGGAAAAGTTTGGGTAAGTCTCTCTCTTCTTAGTTCCCCTAGAACAATTCCGCTTTTGGGTTTATGGTTCATTACATAGTCCTCTTTTAAGAATCGGGCATTGGTGTTAATAATGACCTTCTGATCTTTAAGATTATAGAACAAACCACCTTTTGTTCCTCTGGGATATCCGACGAAAATACAAACTTCCATTCTTGATTCCAACTTATTTGTGTTCCCTTTTAGCACATGTGCTGGACTACCCCAAATCCGAACATGTTTTAAACTGGGTTTGTGCCCAGTCCATAGTTCTGTGGGTGTAGTAGGTATTGACTTAAATGGAATTAAGTTTAGAATGTATGCAACCATTTCTAGAGCATGCCCCCAGAACGAATTAGGCAAATTTGAATAACTCATCATTGAACTCACCATATCCATAAGAGTCCTATTCCTTCGTTCTACTACCCCATTTTATTGAGGTGTACCTGGTGTAGACATTTGGGATGTAATTCCCTCTTGTGCTAAGTAATCCCTAAATTCTCCAAAGAGGTACTCACCACCATGATCGGATCGCAGTGTCCTAATACTCTTACTTAGATGCTTTTCCATTTCCGCCCTATACTCCTTGAATTTCTGAAAACATTTGGACTTATGGTGTATTAAGTAAATGCACTCATACCTTGAGTAGTCATCAATAAAAGTAATGAAATACTCAATCCACCTCTAGCCTGAACATTCATGGGTCCACACAGGTAAGAGTGAACCAATTCCAATGGTTTTGTGGCCTTTAGCTTGTTGCCGAGAAAGGGCGCTTAGTCACTTTCCCCTTTAAACAAGATTCGTAGACTGGAAGTACCTCCACTTTTAATGAATCTAATGGTCCATTTGTAACCAGTCTTGAAATCCGATTTATATTAATACGACCTAGGTGTAAATGCCAAAGATATTTTTGTTTCAATTGTGAAGGTTCCTTTCTTTTACATGGTAGGGTAATTGTGGCGTTCGATTCAGTTAGTTGCAGTTTATGGGAGATAGGATCAACAAGATCAAGATCATCTACCAATGAACTAAAGCAGATAAAACGCTTATTGTACTTAATAGCTACAAATTTATTAAAATAAATGGAATATCCATCTTTAATCAACTTGGAAATAGAAATTAAATTCCTCCTAATGGAGGGAACATAATACAATCTTTTAAAATTAAAGTCCTATCTCTATTAAAACTTAGATAAACATCTCCTACTGCAACTGTTGCCACTCTCATAGCATCACCCATAAGCAAATAAATCTCCCAATCACTTAGCTGCCTGGTTTCTGGAATCTCTGCAAAGAATTGCAAAAATGATTAGTGGCTCCCGTATCTACACACTAGGTATCGGTTGATATAACTGCTAAACATGATTCAACAACTAGTGAATGAAATTTACCTTTATTGTTCACTTTGTTGAGATAAGTTGGACATTGCTTTTTCTAGTACCCTGCTTGCTTATAATGAAAACATTTTCCTTTGGGCTTTTTCACTCCTCCTTAAGGACCATTGCCCCCTTAAGGAATTGCATTATAACTCTGACTCTTTTTCTGTTTCTTCTTGCCTTTCGGCTTAGAAACAAAACCTTTTTTAGCAACATGAACACTAGCTGGCTTTTCCAGAAGGCCCTCAACAGCCTGAAGTTCCTTTAGTAATTTCACCAAAGAAAAATTGAGCTTGTTCATGTTGTAATTTGGGTGAAAATTCTTAAAGGAATTAGTCAAGGACTAGAGGATGATATCAATTTGAGTTTCCCCATTAATTTTAGCTGCAAGGACTTTTAGTTCATTTAGGTGTCCCATCATTTTTAGAACATTGTCCCTTACAGAGGTACCTTCAACCATCTTAGTATTTAACAGTTCCTTCATAGCAACCTGCCTAGTTGCCTGATCGTGATCACCAAACATCTCCTTGGGACTGTACATGATGTCATAGGTAGTAGGAAAAGACTGATGCTGATGTTACAAAGCATTTACATAAATGCCAACATGTAATACCGCACCATCTCATTAGCCTTGATCCATTTTTTATATGCTTGGATAGCGACCTCATCGATACAACCATCCGTAGGTTTCTCTGGGGCACACCTCAGTAAGCACATATTTGTACTCTTCAATAGTTAGTACACTATCCAAGTTTCTTTTCTAGTCAATACAATTAGGCCCAGTGAGTTTGTGCTCTTTGAGAATTACAGCAGGTGGATTAAAAGTGCCAATCCTAAATCCTGAGAATTACATAATCAACAAATAATGATGGGCAAATAAACTTTGGATTCAAATAAAAGAAAAAAGGCTCCCTCTACCAATTAATAAAAGAATTCGACAGCAATCTATTTCATCATAGTATGCCTCGATGTGAGGACTTCCACCATACTTATTTTGTTCGATAGGGCAAAACCTATTAGTTTTACTATCAAGGTAACAAACTGTGTCAGGTAAAACCAAACAACTGCCATGACTTTGGTCTTATAAATAATAACAGTGACTCAAATGGAGAGCATACTGTTATTTATAGCTAAGTGTACACCATCATTTAATTCAAGATCCATTATTCTATATTTAGTCTCGTCAGATGGAGAAGTGATCTATACTAATACTTACCCTAAATCATTCATTTAGGAGTTTGTATTGGAGATTCTATAATTAACTCATCAGATGAGGAGGAAGACTCCAAGGTCAACATATAAATCAATTACATCTCCTACAAAACAATGATGGAGACCATGGGAACTAAGAGGTTCCCTCTTCCACTTAGTTATTTAACAATGAGGGTTCTTGTATAACAGTTTAATAAGGCCAGTTTAGAATTTTGAACCAAGAGGTCTAGGTTACCCTATCTTTAAGCATCATAGCATTGGTGTGATTAATAAAAGATTGAGTTCAATTTTATTTGCAAATCACATGAATGCTTCCTATTTCTCCATTCTAAATAGTATTAAATAGATCCAATATCATAAAAAGCAAGCTATGATATCATAGACATCCAAGCACAAAAAAAAAAAAAAAGTACAACCAACATAAGAGTCCAAGTTATCATGGTCAAGTAGGATCCTTTTGTCTTCTTGATTACCATTTCTTCAAAACATATGCTTCATAGAGGGGGTCTAGGGGTGTCCCCTAGACGGATCGAGCCTATATCCCTCCTTAAAAAAATTACATTGAATCTTAAGCCTCTTGATGAATGGAGTTCACATGCTATATCAATATAATTATATGACCAAGAAAAATTACATTGAATCCTAAGCCTCCTGATGAACGGAACTTACATGCTATATCAATATAATTACATCACCATGAAAATTTGAAAATATGTAAAACAATAACCAAGAATTTGATTCAAAGGATCCATTCACATAACATACACATATGGTGACCATGATAACTAGATCAATCGCTGCAAAAGAAAAAAAGGTTAGATAGTTTGCTACAAAACAAAGGTTAGTTACAGTAAACGCAATCCATGTTTTTTATAACAACCTATAATCTTACTATGTTCTCTTCAATCCATACGTAATATTAAGATTGGCTTTGATACCACTATTGGGAGGCAAACGCTAGGATCCTTAAATATTGTGCACAGATCACTGCGAAAATATTTTTAGATGATGATTATTCAAGAACAATACTTGTAAGATCTCTCTGATTTGATCTCGGTTTTACAACAGACCGAAGTCTCAAGACCTTCTACTATGTTCCTTTATTGTTGAACTCGCACTGGTGTGTGGGCCTCTTCTGCCAATTCTTCTTGCTCGTAGAAATGAGATTTCTCTTGTTTGTTTTTCCTAGAGAGCAATAGCGCATATTTATAGGTTACAATACGGACCTTAAGAAGGAAATAAGGGTTAGGCTTCTTATGGAAATAGGAAACCCAAATTCAATGCAAATTAGAATCCTAGATCTATAAATTACAATTCAGTCTACTAGAGAATTATATTGCACTCCTGTCCATATTCTCAAAATAATATTTTGAGCTTGTTGTTATTAAATGCTTATTAATCTCCCCACAATAAAATTTTAGATATCAGTTGATTAAATAATTACTGACACCTATATTTAATCGATATCTTCATAATTCCTTGAGACCTTACAATTAATTTATTTGATATGTTAGACACAAAGTCCACCTGCAAGGTTTAACATTATAACAACTTATAAGTTTCATCAAGGGGATATCATCAATCCCTATTACAGGACGTGGATTCCATTAAGAAACTAATATGTATCATATACATAATGTAGTAATCCAAAACGAGAAATAGTTTCAAGACATATTATTTCTAAGAAAGGAATTGAGGTGGACAAAGAAAAAATTGATTTGATCTTAAAAATTCTATCACCAAAATTTGGAAAGAAGATTTACTGCAAGGTCCCAACCCGACATAATTATAATTTATACTAATTAAGCTTGATTTTTTTATAATATGCATAATTAGTCTTAATTCACCTTGCTTTTAAATTATTAGTGGGTTTCAGTTGGATAGGTAGTTGGGTTCGAACTTTACTTAGGTAGTCAAGGACCTTTTTGTAATTAATCTTGCATCATATGGACATTTCATCAGTTGTATTATGTGCATTTCATCTTGTGGGCCAACTTTCATGTTGGGCTTAATTTGATTCGGACTCGTCTTGGCCCAATTGAGGCCATGTGACCTAAACTGTAAATTTCTAGAAACTATGGACTTGCATGCAAAAACCATAGAAAATTGAGTTTATAAGAGCCCCAACGTCTCTTCCTCTTTCTGTTTCGCTCTGTACTCATTGAAGCCACTCTCCTCTTCAACCTTCCTCCTCTCCATCTCAACTTAAAGCTAGGAATAATGGCTTTGAAGTCTTGCATGTGTGAGGATTAGACTCCACATATCTTCTCCTTCAAGCTTTGGGTAATTCTTTCACTGGAATCAACCCATTCTCGATCTCCTTCAAGCCACAGCCCCTCTAAGGTGAACAATCTACTCCAATTTCACTTACTTGTGTTTGCTAGAGTCAAGAAGACTCAATTACATGACATGCATGCATTTTGACACCTTATTCATCAATTGCATGTCTTCTATGTAGAGAACCCACCTTCCATTGAGGATTTTCCCTAACCACACACCAAGGAGGAGTTGAGTAGGGTCAAGCATTTTGTTAAGGCAAGTATTAGAGTATGTATGGTACTGCATGTATGTTAATTTGATTGATTCTTGGATTGCTCATTCAATGTTCAACTTACAGCTCATTTCCTCTTAAATAAGCACACATAGGTATGGAATTAGGTGATAATGAGTATAATTAGGCAAGATTGATGATATGGAATATGTAAGACCTATTATGGAGTTTAGAAGTATAAGAACCCTCATTGGAAACCCAATTGATAGAGTTCTACACGTGAACTCGAGTTGCAGAATCAGTTTCAGAAGTTCTGAAGCTTACGGAGAAGCCCACGGCTAAGCCGTAAGTCTCTACGGCTCAGAATCCAGAGAGCCAAATTACACTACGGCTAACACTCGGCTAAGCCATGGAATGTACTATGGCTAAGCCGTAAACACCCCGTGACCAAACCGTAGGCTATTCTACGGTGAACCTTCCAGAGAGCCCCAAACCCAGGATTTAGCTACGGCTCACACACGGCTAAGCCGTGAACTCTGCTACGGCCACGCCGTACCCAAGCCGTAACCCTAGCCGTAGGCTTAGCACGGCTAAGCCGTTGGTCAATATACGGCCAGGCCGTAAATGCGCATCGAATTAAGACGGAAACCTGAGCCACTCAGCTAACCCGTAGCCTTGTATACGGCTAAGCCATAAGAACCCAGCGAATGTAGGATGTGAGAAACCTTCAATGACTTTGTATGGCTCTAGATATGGCACCTATCTCCTAACCAAACTAGCCCAATGGTGATCAAATGAGGTCATCAAATGAAAGGTGGACAAGTGTAGAGCTGTCACTCATCCCCTTCGATTTTCCGGACGAATTCCCGATGTCACGTCATGGGTGTTGGCATAAGAAAAGGTGTCCTTTGCATACACAATGTAACGCCAAGAGTTGGTGACACAATGACACTGGACACTTTATGAATACATCGTATTGAATGCCCTCGGGATCACAGATTATCTAGCATAGGGTTGGCTTGTAATTATCCTCAATACTTACTCAATCTAAATACATCCATAGTGTTAAGAAACCATGCCCTTAGCATATGTAGTTCAATTAGGTATGCATGAATTGATTATCAGATATGAATGAATGAATGTATGTAATTTCAGGACCGAACTCCTAGTATGTATGATATAACAAATATAACCAAGATGCATAACAGATATGAATTTGAGTCGGTCATGATACATTAAGTCGGCACCACTAGCTACGCCCTTATTAGGTTCGACGGGACCAGTTTGGGTGTGATACGGTATGTCGCTGCTGCAGTAGTCCTTGGAGGAGTTGTCGGCGCTTCTCAATTAGCTAGGCCGATCCCCTAGAATATGTATGCACGTTCCCTCTAGATGATATGCTCTCTCTTGGGAAGAATATGGCGACGTGGTTGCCAATAAGTTTCTATGATAATCTGTTTATGATTCGTTACTCATGCTTACTCATGCACGACATGCCTAGTGTACGATTTTTGCCTTCTTTTAATCAATATATACTCTTACTCCATTTGATACGAGATGATGGTCTTATGTATATCTATATACTTGCTTAACTGTCGTGTTAACAGTGCTACCCTTGGTGTTACAGGTCCTAAACCTCGGGGACTAGATGAGGGTAATGCAGATGACGCCTTCTGTTAGTCATCGTACGAAGAGCGACAACGGGATACTCGTTGGGTGTTAAGTTCGATAGACCTGTTTACACTTTACGATTTTGTTCATGCTTAATTAATTGTTATCCTGTAAATGAGAAATGGTTAAGTATAGACTTATTTATGAATGTGATCATAATTCGTTAGTTATTGCTTATGATCATTACAGATGTATTGCACAGGCTTCCGCTTACTAATGAATGTAATTTACGTGATGGAGAAACTTCCCTACACGTTCCTGTGCAATCTCCCTCGTAGTGATTTGTGTATGTATGTTTACAAGCACAGATTACTACGGGATTACGTATGCACACCCCGTGGGGCCATCCTAACCCCAATTCCCGGGTTCGGGGCGTGACATACGTAAGTAACGGTATCAGAGCATGGATCTTGGAAAATATGCAATCAAAGACTAGTGTTGTGGCATAAATAAGTCTAGAATAAAAGATTTGGAAACTTAGGAAACGTGGTGAGGATACGATAGGTGCGTTGGGATCTGGGTTGTATAGGATGCATGCGATGTTTTAAGCTTCTAACACCTTGCTTTGAAATAATGATAGTTTCTTACATATAATGGCGCCGACTCCAAGAGTTAAGAATACTCATCACGATTCCTCGAGCAACACTGAGAATGATGACTCAGTGGACATTCCTATTAAGAACTTAGATCACATGCCTCCTCCTTCTTCGACTACGAATAATCAATCCCTTTTGATGATGCAGAGCATGTTAGTTACGATGATGGGACAAGTCACAAAGATTGGTGAGAATCAAGCTATAATGCAAACACAGATAGCCACGATAATGGAAAGACAAACTCAACTACAATGGAATTTGGCAATAGTAGAAGATTGTTTGTCGGATGTTCTGAAGAAGAAATCCAAGAGGGACGCATCACCCTTTGAGAAACACCCTGGGCAATGGAAGAAACAGAAGACCAGGGCTCATAGTTCCGGAAAACCATTGTGTGATTTATGTGGTAAGGGCCATGAGATGAATAGATGCTGGAGAAAGACGGGAGCATGTTTTGGTTGTGGTTCGATAGAGCATTGGCTGACAAAATGCCCAAGGAAGAAAACCACCAGCAAAGCCCTAGTGTGCCAGAAGCAGCAATCAGTCGAGCAACCTCATTAGAATCAAGTGAAAGGCAGCGTCAGCAAAGGTGACCTTTAATTACTGCCCTTATTTTCTGTTGATTTGTTTTTTACTTATAGCTGTTATAAGCGGTTTATATGATTAACTATTTAGGATAGGTTCTGAGACCCCTGTTGTATGCGAGTTTTAAGTGAAATTTCAATCATTCATTGTAGTGACCCTATGAGGACGTTTGGTGTTATTTGTTCAAATACAGTTGACACCTTTGGAGGTATAATAATCAAGGCAATTAAATCGGTGGTTATTGAGTGTAAGTGATTTCTACCTTATATTGATGAGCTGCTCCATTAATTTCTGGGCATAAGATAGTGTCCAAATGAATCGATTGAGGATAGGTTATTCCAACTTTAAGCTCAAAGATCAACTCTTAAGATCAATTTGGATGTTAGGAATTCTGGATAGATTATCGGATTAATCGATGTTTCGAATGCATTTGGGAGATAAGGAATAGAATTCTTATTCGTACGTAGCTCAGTTGTGGATTACAGTTATCATTCATATCTAGATGTGTTCCAATATGTTAGTGCTCACGATATCCTGTTAGGATTCTTCTTTATCCCTTGAGGATCGACTAATTTTGCTAAGGTAGAGATGTAACATCTAGTTGACCAAGTTGTGGCCCTAAGTCATATCATATCTTGAGTTGAATGAAAAATGATCTAGAAAATTTTTTTTTTTTTTTGAGGTTATTATTAGTTGGCAAAGTTCAAGGTCAGTTACTTAGATCTCATACTCCTTGTGGTCTTACAAGATGCCGGAATTGTAGTTTCATTTGTTAATTGAGAGGAATAATTCCTTGTGTGAATAGATCGATACGAGGACGACTTCTAAGTCCTGTGGAGTTATTTGATTCTTGGGAATTAGTGGATATGTGTGATGATGCAATCTTAGAATTGAACCAATGGATATAATCAGATAGTTAAGGACTCAGATTTGATTAAAGTCCTTGAGTACATAATCGATATGACTGTTATCTAGACTCATTTCTTGGGAGTTACCAAGAGCGTATCCTAGATGGGATTTCAAGTTTCTCTTAATGGTGATTGACACAAAAAAAAAGGGAGGGGTGGGGGGGAATTCATATTATTCAAAGGCATATAGACAAAAAATGGTTAAGTTATGTGACTTAACAATCGCTCACAGTCAGCATTGATGATTTGCCCAATCAAATCAACATGTAAGGGATATTATTTCCAATTAATGAAAGTTCAGTTGATATCAATTTAGCATCTAAAGCTATGTGATTGGAAGCTATGTCCTAATAAGAAAGGAGCATTATAGATTCTTGGCTATTTATTTGGTGGTCAATTCATTTGATGATATTTTGGTGTATTAAAAAAAATCATTTACGAAAACGCTGGGTATGAGGAATTCTATTCAAGCATGACGATTTCATTTCACTTATGGAACATCTAAAGGATATTTAAACCTAAAGGCCTGTTTGGTGAAATAAGTCGGACGACTATTGATCGTTAGTGATTCAATAGAGATCTTAGATCGTATGGTGACTAAGCTACTATTCCCTAGGTAAGGTTAATGTCTGCTTGGGTTAGAAGGTTGCCTTTCTGGTCGTGACTCATGTTTTCATTGGTTAGGGCGAGTGTTAGTTTCAACACAAGAGTACCCGCCGAAATTAGATGTCTAATCAGACCTTCCATCCAAATTTCTAAAGGCATGAAGTGGGCATTTTCGTATTTGAGAAAAAGTGAATCTATAGGGTTCCTTAAGTTCTCGACTGTCATTAATGAAGTCGAGTCGACACAATAAGCCCAAGAGTCGAATAATGACATTCCAAGTTAAGAAGTTTCACGGACAATCATAAAATATCTTCGTATTGCAGACTGATGATAGAGTAGCATGGAAAGTTCCGTAAGGGAGGAACTATCTTGAGAAAGAATTCGTAGGAATTCTTGATGTCTTTCATGTGATGAGGCTTCGTGAGATGATTCTAGAACCGTTTCGTGTCCTTGAATATGGGGAGACCAAGTGGAATCAGATGCAACGCATGGGGAGCAACAGCTTAGTACAATCCATGCCGTAAATAGATTCGGTAAGTATTCCCGATTGGTTTTAGTATTCGATCCTATTAGTTTAATTCATTCAGAGGACCGAATGATCTTAAGTAGGGTGAGATGTAAGGTCCCAACCCGACGTAATTATAATTTATACTAATTAAGTTTGATTTTTTTATAATATGCATAATTAGTCTTAATTCACCTTGCTTTTAAATTATTAGTGGGTTTCAGTTGGATAGGTAGTTGGGTTCGAACTTTACTTAGGTAGTCAAGGACCTTTTTGTAATTAATCTTGCATCATATGGACATTTCATCAGTTGCATTATGTGCATTTCATCTTGTGGGCCAACTTTCATGTTGGGCTTAATTAGATTTGGACTCGTCTTGGCCCAATTGAGGCCATGTGACCTAAACTGTAAATTTCTAGAAACTATGGACTTACATGCAAAAACCATAGAAAATTGAATTTATAAGAGCCCCAACATCTCTTCCTCTCTCTGTTTCCCTCTACACTCATTGAAGCCACTCTCCTCTTTAACCTTCCTCCTCTCCATCTCAACTTGAAACTAGGATTAATGGCTTTGAAGCCTTGCATGTGTGAGGATTAGACTCCACATATCTTCTCCTTCAAGCTTTGGGTAACTCTTTCACTGGAATCAACCCATTCTCGATCTCCTTCAAGCCACATGCCCTCTAAGGTGAAAAATCTACTCCAATTTCACTTACTTGTGTTTGCTAGAGTCAAGAAGACTCAATTACATGACATGCATGCATTTTGACACCTTATTCATCAATTGCATGTCTTCTATGTAGAGAACCCACCTTCCATTGAGAATTTTCCCTAACCACACACCAAGGAGGAGTTGAGTAGGGTCAAGCATTTTGTTAAGGCAAGTATTAGAGTATGTATGGTACTGCATGCATGTTAATTTGATTGATTCTTGGATTGCTCATTCAATGTTCAACTTACAGCTGATTTCCTCTTAAATAAGCACACATAGGTATGGAATTAGGTGATAATGAGTATAACTAGGCAAGATTGGTGATATGGAATATGTAAGACCTATTATGGAATTTAGAAGTATAAGAACCCTCATTGGAAACCCAAATGATAGAGTTCTGCACGTGAACTCGAGCTGTAGAATCAGTTTCAGAAGTTCTGAAGCTTATGGCGAAGCCCATGGCTAAGCCTTAAGTCACTACGGCTTAGAATCCATAGAGCAAAATTACACTACGGATAACACTCGGCTAAGCCGTGGAATGTACTACAGCTAAGCCGTAAACACCCCGTGACCAAGCCGTAGGCTATTTTACGGTGAACCTTCCAGAAAGCCCCAAACCCAGGATTTAGCTACGGCTCACACACGGCTACGCCGTGAACTCTGCTACGGCCACGCCGTACCCAAGCCGTAACCCTAGCTGTAGGCTTAGCATGGCTAAGCCGTAGGTCAATATACGGCCAAGCCGTAAATGCGCATCGAATTAAGAAGGAAACTTGAGCCACTCGGCTAAACCGTAGCCTTATATACAGCTAAGCCGTAAGAACCCAGTGAATGTAGGATGTAAGAAACCTTCAATGACTTTGTAAGGCTCTAGATATGGCACCTATCTCCTAACCAAACTAGCCCAATGGTGATCAAAAGCGGTCATCAAATGAAAGGTGGACAAGTGTGGAGCTGTCACTCATCCCCTTCGATTTTCGGGACGAATTCCTGGTGTCACGTCATGGGTGTCGGCATAAGAAAAGGTGCCCTTTGCATAGACAATGTAACACCAAGAGTTGGTAACACAATGACACCAGATGCTTTATGAATACATCGTGTTGAATGCCCTTGGGATCACGGATTATCTAGCATAAGTTGGCTAGTAATTATCCTCGATACTTACTCAATCTAAATGCATCCATATTGTTAAGAAACCATGCCCTCAGCATATGTAGTTCAATTAGGTATGCATGAATTGATTATCAGATATGAATGAATGAATGTATGTAATTTCAAGACCGAACTCCTAGTATGTATGATATAACAAATATAACCAAGATGCATAACAGATATGGACCAGTTTGGGTATGATATGATATGTCGATGCTGTAGTAGTCCTTGGAAGAGTTGTCGGCGCTTCTCAATAAACTACGCTGATCCCCTAGAATCTGTACGCACGTTCCCTCTAGATGATATGCTCTCTCTTGGGAAGAATATGGCGACGTGGTTGCCAATAAATTTGTATGATAATCTGTTTATGATTCGTTACTCATGCTTACTGATGCATGACATGCCTAGTGTACGATTTTTGCCTTCTTTTAATCAATATATACTCTTACTCCATTTGATACAGCATGATGGTCTTATGTATCTCTATATACTTGCTTAACCGTCGTGTTAACAGTGCTACCCTTGGTGTTACAGGTCCTAAACCTCGGGGACTAGATGAGGGTAATGCAGATGACGCCTTCTATTAGTCATCGTACGAAGAGTGACAACAAGATACTCGTTGGGTGTTAAGCTCGATAGACCTGTTTACACTTTACGATTTTGTTCATGCTTAATTAATTGTTATCCTGTAAATGAGAAATGGTTAAGTATAGACTTATTTGAGAATGTGATCATAATTCGTTTGTTATTGCTTATGATCATTACAGATGTATTACACAGGCTTCCGCTTACTAATGAATGTAATTTACGTGATGGGGAAACTTCCCTACACGTTCCTGTGCAATCTCCCTCGTAGTGATTTGTGTATGTATGTTTACATGCATAGATTATTACGGGATTACGTATGCACACCCCTTGGGGCCATCCTAACCCCAATTCCCGGGTTCAGGGCATGACATACGTAAGTAATGGTATCAGAGCATGGATCTTGGAAAATATACAGTCAAAGACTAGTGTTGTGGCATAAATAAGTCTAGAATAAAAGATTTGGAAACTTAGGAAACGTGGTGAGGATACGATAGGTGCGTTGGGATCTGGGTTGTATAGGATGCATGCGATGTTTTAAGTCTTCTAACACCTTGCTTTGAAATAATGATAGTTTCTTACAGATAATGGCGCCGACTCCGAGAGTTAAGAATACTCATCACGATTCCTTGAGCAACACCGAGAATGATGACTCAGTGGACATTCTTGTTGAGAACTTGGATCACATGCCTCCTCTTTCTTCGACTACGGATAATCAGTCCCTTTTGATGATGCAGAGCATGTTAGTTATGATGATGGGACAAGTCACAAAGATTGGTGGGAATCAAGCTGTAATGCAAACACAGATAGCAACGATAATGGAAAGACAAACTCAACTGCAACAGAATTTGGCAATAGTAGAGGATTGTTTGTCGGATGCTCTGAAGAAGAAATCCGAGAGGGACGCATCACCCTCTGAGAAGCACCCTGGGCAATGGAAGAAACAGAAGACCAAGGCTCATAGTTCTGGAAAACCAATGTGTGATCTATGTGGTAAGGGCCATGAGACAAATAGATGCTGGAGAAAGACGGGAGCATGTTTTGATTGTGGTTCGATAGAGCATCGGCTAACAAAATGCCCAAGGAAGAAAACCACTAGCAAAGCCCCAGTGTGCCAGAAGCAGCAATCAGTCGATCAACCTCATTAGAATCAAGTGATAGGCAGTGTCAGCAAAGGTGACCTTTAATTACTACCCTTATTTTCTGTTGATTTGTTTTTTTTACTTATAGCTGTTATAGCGGTCTATATGATTAACTATTTGGGATAGGTTCTGAGACCCCTGTTGTATGCGAGTTTTAAGTGAAATTTCAATCATTCGTTCTAGTGACCCTATGAGGACGTTTGGTGTTATTTGTTGAAATACAGTTGACACCTTCGGAGGTATAATAATTAAGGCAATTAAATCGGTGGTTATTGAGTGTAAGTGATTTCTACCTTATATTGATGAGCTGCTCCATTAATTTCTGGGCACAAGATAGTGTCCAAATGAATCGATTGAGGATAGGTTATTCCAACTTTAAGCTCAAAGATCAACTCTTAAGATCAATTTGGATGTTAGGAATTCTGGATAGATTATCGGATTACTCGATGTTTCGAATGTATTTGGGAGATAAGGAATAGAATTCTTATTCGTACGTAGCTCAGTTGTGGATTACAGTTATCATTCATATCTAGATGTGTTCCAATATGTTAGTGTTCACGATATCCTGTTAGGATTCTTCTTTATCCCTTGAGGATCGACTAATTTTGCTAAGGTAGAGATGTAACTCCTAGTTGACTGATGAGTCTTTAAAAATGCATATTTTTACACACATTTTGACCCATTTTAAGGACTTATTAACTTGAAAAAGCCTCATTTAGTGTGATATACTGGGTTAATTCATTTTAAATTCATTTTTATATTTTTCTGCATAAATTGCTTAAAATCACACTTTTTGCATAAATTCATGAAACCTGCTATTTTTAGAAAGTTTATTTTTGGAAAGTTTTGTGAAAATAATTTTTCTCATGAAATAAATTGAATTCTCTTCATCATTAGTTCATTCATACAAAATCATGAAGAATGACGTACATTTTTATTATCATTTCATGAGAAATGGGCCCACGGTCATGCATATGTGATGTTAGGGGTAAAATTGTCTTTTCACATGAATTCACATCTGTTTTGTAGGAAATTGATTATATGGGTCCCATTTGTAAAGAATTGAGGCAAGGAATTGTTTATTAAGAGAAAAGAGAGCATAATTGAAGAGAAAAGGAAATTGAAAGAAAATTGTAAAAAGTCGGCTTCATGGTCCCACACATACATGCACATGCATGGGGTACACTCGTAAAAAATCCAAGATGGGGTCCATTTATTTGTTGCACATTTTCAAGAGATTTTGAAGAGAATTTGAGGAATATCTCATCAAAGATTGACAAGGAAAGCCACATAGGAGTTCTTTTTGGAGAAGGAGAAGATTTAATTGAAAAAAAATAAAAAATTATCGAAACTAGCTATTCCACGTCCAAAAGAGGATTTTGGATCAGACTTTGATTGAAAAAGTAAACGAAAAAAATCAAGGGAGAATTATCTAGAAGATCTCTTCAAGTTCGGGGCCAACAAGGAAAACTTTCCAAAAAAGGAAAGTTGACGATGCAAAGAGATAAAAGGGGAAGTTCTACACCTCATGTGGGCCAAGTTTGATTCTAAGAGAGGATTCTTTTATCCCTATTTCATCTCTCAAAAAATCTCAATGCAAGGTGGCAATGACAAAGAAGGAAAGAAGCATCCAAGAGGGACTTCTAGACAAAGCAAGCAAGGAAAGAAGAGAAAAATAAAAAGAAAAAAAATCCCCAAGGATATTGCACGTCCAAAGCATTGTTTGGAGCCCTTTTTCTTTCAATTTTTTAATTATTTTTAAGATTTTAAAGTTTGAGAAGGAGTAGGACTTGAAAAAGTATAAATAGGGTACCCTTCTCCCATATTCTTCATGAAAGAATTACCCACCTCCCACCTCTAAATTTCTTCATCCATCTCTCCCTCTCTTGTCTCTACATATCAAGTCATCAAGGAGGCTTAGCCCTAAAGCCACACCACCAACCTTGAAGTGTCAACTAGAAGGAGGAATTCTCATCCATCCTAGTATGTAATTGTTTGCTTTTTATTTCCAATCTTTTGTAAAACAATTTCATACTAGTAAAGTTTGTTTCTGTTCAATTGTTCTTGTCTTTGATTTTGTGGTGTTCATAATTTTAGTCTTGTTTGTGATTGGGTTAATTTTTGTTCTTGTTTAAATATTGGGATAGAATTGGAATCACAACTAGTAACCCATCTTAGTAACCTTTTTAATATACTTTGTCTCTTTGGATACATTGTATGTTTGGAGGCAATGCAAGATGGAGTTAAAGAGGTTTGAGTGAAAAAAGACTAGAGGACAATTCTGAAATTTAATTCTACATAGAATTGAAATTTGTTATTCTCACTTAGATTGACGACCTAAGATGAAGAATAAGACCCTAAGACAACACTGCCAATCTATTTTAGCCCAAATTAAGGTAAGAAATTGGAAGAGCAATCTACCGCCTTTGACTTCTTATTATTACCGCCTTTGACTTCAGTTGTTTACCGCCTTTGACTTTCGTGTAATTACTGCCTTTGACTTCCTGCAATTTTATGTTATTTTCTGCACTTTTGTTATTTTTCTTGTTACATTCACATGGATTTTAAGTTTTGTTTTTGCATAGTTTGATGGTTGGATTAGGAATCATTGCATCTATTTTCTTATCATAAGATTTTGTGCATATTTAAGTTGATGAAAATTAAGCCTTCAGATCTGAATCTAATGGTTAAATTCGGACTCAATATATAAACAACATAACTTAATAGTTTCAGCAAACTATAGAAACAGTTTTTAACAAAAAGTTCGAAGTGGGTAGACCAGTCAAATCACAACATTTTTATTTGAAACTTGGGAAAATTAAAGTTTAGGATGTGGTCTTTCATTCCCTTAAATTTCAGATCAAAATAATTTCGGAAGGTTTGTGAACCAGAGGCTTAAACTTTGCCAATCAGTCAACCCGAATCAGAATTTCTGCACAGAATTTTGCAAAGTTGTCATGTTCGTGCATTCATAACTTTTTCATTTTAAATCCTTTTTCACTCCCATTTTTTTGGTTAGTTTCTTGCATCAGTAGAGCATAAATTTCAGCCCTTAAATTTAGATTTAGGATGCATTAGAATAGTTCAAATCATGCATAAAATTTGCATCAACATACTAGTTTTTCATACTTAGAATTTTTCAGCATCTCATGGCATGCATTGCATTATTAATTTTACTTTTCAGCATCTCATGGCATGCATTGCATTATTAATTTTACTTTTCAGCATCTCATGGCATGCATTGCATTATTAATTTTACTAACTTTCTAATTTTAAATTTGTTTCTAGTTTTATGTTTTTTATTGTTTTAGTTAATTTTCAGAATTAAATATCTTTCTAAACTTGTTTTAATTGAAGGTTTTAAATTGGAAAGTTTACTAGTTTTGGAAATTCTAACTTAGGAAAATTTTTAACTTTTGTTTATTTTGTTTCTAACATTGTTTAGTTTAGTTAGTTTCTAATTTTAGTTTTTGTTTTTGGAAGTTTTAACTTGTGTTTTAGTTTTGTAGCAATTTTAGTTTTATTTTAGGAATTTTTAGATTTAGGAAAGTTTCTTTCATTGGTTTGTAACTAATTTAATTTTGGTAAGTAGGACACTTGTATTTGTTAGATTTTAATTAGGTTAGTTTTAGATTTTTATTTTAAGGCAAGTCAAGTTGAAAAAAAAAACCTTAAACACATTGCTCCCTGAAGATCGACCTGGTCTCACCAGTTTTATTACTACATCGCGGTTCTGCACTTGGAACTCACGATCAAGTTTTTGGCGCCGTTGCCAGGGAGCGCCGTTTAAGGTAACTTTTCTAACTTTCCTTATTTACATTACTTGTGGGTGTGGTTTAATTTTGGCATCTTGCTAGAAATAGGAGGACATGCGTGGAATGATGAGTCGCCCTATTTTGGAATAGGAATGTGCATGGAATGCTAGAAAGTACACATCACTGCTACTTTTAGAAACTTTCTAAAATCAGGAAAAGTTACTGTTTTTCAACTTGTCTCAACTTCTTTTGGGAAGAAAGTATACCAAAAGTGATCTAATCGTTGTCCTTAATCTTCTCGGTGTCTAAGGAAGCCTTTGCCCCTGTAGTGCGCGACAGCTTGTCTGTTCAGGAAACTGGTCCTTCAAACGGGTCCCTCTGTGACTCTGCCACTTCCTGGTGGCTTACCTGGCCGAGTTTGTTTCATAGGACCAGATTGGAGACCTTGAGGAAACTTTTCAACCTTAAGGAGTTGCTTAGATGACTTTTTTTTCTTAGGTTTTAATCATTTTTTCAAAAAAAAAAAAAAGAACAAGTGATTCCAAAAATGGATTGGTGGAAATCCACAAACATGAGGGGACTTAACAATGGGCAAATCAATAGGAATAGAACCAATGCTGATGGCCCCCCAAAGTCTTGGTGTGCCCTGTGTGAACAAGAAAGAATTGCAAAGTTACATCTAAGAAATTGTTCAGCTAGATCTTATGAATGGGAATGGGCCAATCACTATGATCATTGTTACAATGAGGAATTTATGGAAAAGTTTAATGGAATGATTAGGTTAGATGATCAA
Organism: Sextonia rubra; assembly: GCA_037013555.1. Lineage (NCBI taxonomy): Eukaryota > Viridiplantae > Streptophyta > Magnoliopsida > Laurales > Lauraceae > Sextonia > Sextonia rubra. The sequence goes on along the minus strand of JASUAD010000009.1, from coordinate 53,217,416 downwards.
CTAATAAGGGTCCCGTATGATTACCCACACCCCACATAATCATTCACTCATTATAATATGGATGTGGGATTTCCATGGTGGGTTGAATCAAATCAATGGCATTACCATAATGAAATGGGTAACATGTGTAGTCCAAATTGGGATGATCACTCACTAAACAATTGGCGTAATGGGCCCAACATGGATCATGTCTCTTCTTCCCAAGAATTTACTCTGGCCGGGTCGTATGACTATCCCTCACAGGATACATCATATGTACCCCCTTCTTTTCCCTGGTCATATGCACCATATGATTCCCGACCACCTGAATGGTCATATGAACCACCACCAACCCTGAAAAATTCTTTGGAGAATACTTTAGCCAAATTGATTGAGTTCACAGAAAATACCATGCAAATCATACAAAAAAATGAACACAACATGAAAAGCCTAATCACTTCAATTAATCAAACAAGGCTTGAAATGAGAAAACAAAATGCCACTGTTGGAATTAAAAATGATCCTACATTCATTAAAGAACTCGTAGATATGGATCACACAAACACACAGTCGATATCTAAGGGTGTACATGAGTATATGGATGATGGTGTGATGCATGAACCAATTAATGAATCACATGAGCCTGTGTGCCCCACTTTTCCTTTGTACTGGCCATTCCACTTCAGTAAAGAGAAATCTATGCCCTTTTACATAAATCCTTTCTATGATTCAGATTCCTTTGATGAATTTGGCATTGCAGTCTTTCACAAATTTGATGTTCCTATAATTGAGGAAACTGCAAATGAACCTACTAAGCCTCAAAAGGAAGATTACAATTGGGAGGATGACCCCATTTTTCAAATTTCTGAGACGGATAATCTGGAATCTTTGGAATCATGTACTGACTGCTTTATGAAATCTGATAATGGCCCTCAATGTTATTCTAAAAAACTTGTAAAATTAGAGAATAGTGGTCCTATTCAGAGACCAAAGTCCGATAATTTGGAATCCTTTGAGCTCGTGCCTAAACAGACCGTGGAAATCAATTTAAAAGAATTTGTGGCACGCAAGGACCTAAGGCCACCTAGCTGTTCATTGCATCCTCTCCTCTCTTTCAAATATCCATTTTTAAGGGAGGAGGAAGAAATTTTCTTTATGGTCCCTTCTTCACACAGTCTACAGAAATATGCAGTCCTCATGTTTCATCTCTTTCTGTGCTTCTTGTAAACTGTGTGGAGGAAAATTTCATTTGGGATCCGGGTGGACTTATGATTTCGAATCCAGTAGTATAGGTTTTTCTTTCTTTTCTTTTTAGAGTAGATATTTCCTTTTAGAGTAGTTTCTTGTCTTTTTGTTCTTGTTTTTCTGTTTTGTCTAACTTTGGACAGGGAGCAGCTCGAACACATCTTCAAGTGACTTTTTCTTTCTACCCTCATTTACATTTATATTTCCTCATGTTACTTTTACAGTTCTACGTTGCATGCATAAACATCGAGGATGATGTTCATCGTAGGATGGGGGGTGGGAACAAGCACGCTTGTCCAATTTTAGACAAAAATTTTTTTTATTTTTTTTTCTATCACTTTTATCATTTTAGTCAGTTTTTATTCATTTTAGTTTTTTTTAAACAAAAAAAATTAGGACATGAAAATTTTTTTCGTTGGTATTTATTTTTCATTTTGGAAAAGAAAATCTTTAAAAGAATTGAAGCGATTTGAAGATATATAGAAATATGGAATTTTGATACTTTTGGAAGGAAGTAAAAAGAAAGTTTGCATTTTCTAAAGTAGAAAACCTATCAGAAGATTACCAAAACTTGCTCTTCACATACACACACGTATACATTTTTCGAAATTTTGGATATGAAGCTTTGATGCTGTTTGTTTTTGGAATTTTTTTTGGAGAATACAATGTGAACTTGAAATTTAGTTTGTAGAATATTTTTGTTTCCTAGTTCATTTTTGGAACCAAGATGAATTAATTCGAGTGAAATGAGAATTGCCACCTAGTGTTTACTTTGGTTTTAAAAAAAAGAAGAAAAAAGAGTGAAAAAAAAAAGAGCATATAATGAGCAATTTATGACTAGTTTGGGTTCGTAGCCTTTTTAACTCTAGCTAGTAAGCCCGAAGGGATATTTTTATATCTAATGCCCTAAAGCCATCTGGTTTGGGAGTCATTGCCTAACGCTCGCTACATGGGTTAATTAGAAAGCTTAAGGGACCTAAACATTGCACAGTCACAGGAAAGAAAAGAGAAAATAAAGAAAATAAAGATGAATTATGGCCCAACGAGTGTCCGTAGAAATTTTCAAGGGATATGTGCGGAAAAGCATAAGGACTAAGTTTGCTCCTTAGATCCCAACTTTTGCTATATCATATGAACTTGGAAAATTCTATGTTGGAAAAAGTAAGAGAGTGAAAAGTGTCCGTAAGAGTTTGCAAGGGAGTATGTGCGGGGAAGGACAAGGACTAGATTTGCTCTCTGGATTCTAATTTTTCTTATATCGTATGAACGTGGGAACTCTTGCGTCGGAAAAAGATAGTGAGAGAAAAAGAGGCCAACCGAAGTAAATAGTAAGGTGACGGCTATCTTAGTAACTCTAAATTTCAGGGGATCAGACTATTTGAAGGAAAAATTCTGTTTTTGCAGCATTATTGTAAAATATCCGAAGTAGGTTTTTGATGTATGCAGTTTCCCACAATGCACGCAAGTTGGTTTGAATTTGAGAAAGTTTTTGAGAATAGAATTGTGGACCGGAATTTGAAAAGTCTGAAAGTGTAATTATTCAAGATTTCGAAAATATTTGATATGAGTGAATTTTCTTTTGGGGCATTTCTTTTCGCTTTTATTCATTTTTTTTCTTCATTAAAAAAAAGAAAAGAGAATTTTGTGGGTATATTCACTGCAAACCCTCATGAGGTATAACTCGTCCACTAGGGGGAACCTAAGGGTTTAAGGGCTTCGTGCATACGCTAAATGCAGTCGAGAGTGTCAGCGAAAGTGGCGTTGCATTCATGTTTAATTTTATTACATTGTATTAGCTTAAGATTAGATTAGGTTAGGATGGAAGCCTCATATTTTATTGCATTTTTTGCTAGGGACTAGCAAAACGCTAGTTGGGGGGTGTGATGAGTCTTTAAAAATGCATATTTTTATACACATTTTGACCCATTTTATGGACTTATTAACTTGAAAGAGCCTCATTTAGTGTGATATAATGGGTTAATTCATTTTAAATTCATTTTTATATTTTTCTGCATAAATTGCTTAAAAATCACACTTTTTGCATAAATTCATGAAACCTGCTATTTTTAGAAAGTCTATTTTTGGAAAGTTTTGTGAAAATAATTTTTCTCATGAAATAAATTGAATTCTCTTCATCATAAGTTCATTCATACAAAATCATGAAGAATGATGTACATTTTTATTATCATTTCATGAGAAATGGGCCCACAGTCATGCATATGTGATGTTAGGGGTAAAATTGTCTTTTCACATGAATTCACATCTGTTTTGTAGGAAATTGATTATATAAGTCCCATTTGTAAAGAATTGAGGCAAGGAATTGATTTTTAAGAGAAAGGAGAGCAGAATTGAAGAGAAAAGGAAATTGAAAGAAAATTGTAAAAAGTCGACTTCATGGTCCCACACATACATACACATGGATGGGGTACACTTGTAAAAAATCGAAGATGGGGTCCATTTATTTGTTGCACATTTTCAAGAGAATTTGAAGAGAATTTGAGGAATATCTCATCAAAGATTGACAAGGAAAGCCACATAGGAGTTCTTTTTGGAGAAGGAGAAGATTTAATTGAAAAAAAATAAAAAATTATCGAAACTAGCTATTCCACGTCCAAAAGAGGATTTTGGATCAGACTTTGATTGAAAAAGTAAACGAAAAAAATCAAGGGAGAATTATCTAGAAGATCTCTTCAAGTTCGGGGCCAATAAGGAGAACTTTCCAAAAAAGGAAAGTTAACGATGCAAAGAGATAAAAGGGGAAGTTCTACGCCTCATGTGGGCCAAGTTTGATTCTAAGAGAGGATTCTTATCCCTATTTCATCTCTCAAAAGATCTCAATGCAAGGTGGCAATGACAAAGAAGGAAAGAAGCATCCAAGAGGGACTTCTAGATAAAGCAAGCAAGGAAAGAAGAGAAAAATAAAAAGAAAAAAAATCCCCAAGGATATTGCACGTCCAAAGCATTGTTTGGAGCCCTTTTTCTTTCAATTTTTTAATTATTTTTAAGATTTTAAAGTTTGAGAAGGAGTAGGACTTAAAAAAGTATAAATAGGGTACCCTTCTCCCATATTCTTCATGAAAGAATTACCCACCTCCTACCTCTAGATTTCTTCATCCATCTCTCCCTCTCTTGTCTCTACATCTCAAGTCATCAAGGAGGCTTAGCCCTAAAGCCACACCACCAACCTTGAAGTGTCAACTAGAAGGAGGAATTCTCATCCATCCTAGTATGTAATTGTTTGCTTTTTATTTCCAATCTTTTGTAAAACAATTTTATACTAGTAAAGTTTGTTTCTGTTCAATTGTTCTTGTCTTTGATTTTGTGGTATTCCTAATTTTAGTCTTGTTTGTGATTGGGTTAATTTTTGCTCTTATTTAAATATTGGGATAGAATTGGAATCACAACTAGTAACCCATCTTAGTAACCTTTTTAATATACTTTGTCTCTTTGGATACATTGTATGTTTGGAGGCAATGCAAGATGGAGTTAAAGATGTTTGAGTAAAAAAAGATTAGAGGCCGATTCTGAAATTTATTTTTACATTGAATGGAAATTTGTTATTCTCACTTAGATTGACGACCTAAGATGAAGAATAAGACCCTAAGACAGCACTGCTAATCTATTTTAGCCCAAATTAAGATAAGAAATTGAAAGAGCAATCTACCGCCTTTGACTTCGTGTTATTACTGCCTTTGACTTCAGTTGCTTACCGCCTTTGACTTTCGTGTTATTACTGCCTTTGACTTCCTGCAATTTTATGTTATTTTCTGCACTTTTGTTATTTTTCTTGTTACATTCACATGGATTTTAAGTTTTGTTTTTGCATAGTTTGATGGTTGGATTAGGAATCATTGCATCTATCTTCTTATCATAAGATTTTGTGCATATTTAAGTTGATGAAAATTAAGCCTTCAGATCTGAATCTAATGATTAAATTCGGACTCAATATATAAACAGCATAACTTAATAGTTTTAGCAAACTGTAGAAACAGTTTTTGACAAAAAGTTCGATGTGAGTAGACCAGTCAAATCACAATATTTTTCTTTGAAACTTGGGAAAATTAAAGTTTAGGATGTGGTCTTTCATTCCCCAAAATTTGAGATCAAAATAATTTCGGAAGGTTTGTGAACCAGAGGCTTAAACTTTGCCAATCAGTCAACCCGAATCAAAATTTCTGCACAGAATTTTGCAAAGTTGTCATGTTCATGTATTCATAACTTTTTCGTTTTAAATCCTTTTTCACTCCCATTTTTTTTTTGTTAGTTTCTTGCATCAGTAGAGCATAAATTTCAGCCATTAAATTTAGATTTAGGATGCATTAGAATAGTTCAAATCATGCATAAAATTTGCATCAACATACTAGTTTTTCATACTTAGAATTTTTCTGCATCTCATGGCATGCATTGCATTATTAATTTTACTAACTTTCTAATTTTAAATTTGTTTCTATTTTTATGTTTTTGATTGTTTTAGTTAATTTTCAATATTAAATATCTTTCTAAACTTGTTTTAATTGAAGGTTTTAAATTGGAAAGTTTACTAGTTTTGGGAATTCTAACTTAGGAAAATTTTTAAATTTTGTTTATTTTGTTTCTAACATTGTTTAGCTTAGTTAGTTTCTAATTTTAGTTTTTATTTTTGGAAGTTCTAACCTGTGTTTTAGTTTTGCAGCAATTTTAGTTTTATTTAGGAATTTTTAAATTTAGGAAAGTTTCTTTCATTGGTTTATAACTAATTTAATTTTGGTAAGTAGGACACTTGTATTTGTTAGATTTTAATTAGGTTAGTTTTAGATTTTTATTTTAAGGCAAGTCAAGTTGAAAAAAAATACCTTAAACACATTGCTCCCTAAGGATCGACCTGGTCTACCAGTTTTATTACTACATCGCGGTTCTGCACTTGAAACTCATGATCATTGACCAAGTTATGGCCTTAAGTCATATCATATCTTGAGTTGAATGAAAAATGATCTAGAAAAAAAAAATTTTTTGAGATTATTATCAGATGGCAAAGTTCGAGGTCAGTTACTTAGATTTCATACTCCTTGTGGTCTTACAAGAAGTTATCATAGAATTGTGAGATAATTCCAGAATCGTAGTTTCATTTGTTAATTGAGAGGAATAATTCCTTGTGTGAATAGATCGATACGAGGACAACTTCTAAGTCCTGTGGAATTATTTGATTCTTGGGAATTAGTGGATATGTGTGATGATGCAATCTTAGAATTGAACCAATGGATATAATCGATAGTTAAGGACTTAGATTTGATTAAAGTCCTTGAGTACATAATCGATACGACTGTTATCTAGACTCATTTCTTGGGAGTTACCGAGAGCGTATCCTAGATGGGATTTCAAGTTTCTCTTAATGGTGATTGACACAAAAAAGGGGGGGGGGGGTGGGGAATTCATATTATTCAAAGGCATATAGACAAAAAATGGTTAAGTTATGTGACTTAACAATCGCTCGCAGTCAGCATTGATGATTTGCCCAATCAAACCAACGTGTAAGGGATATTATTTCCAATTGATGAAAGTTCAGTTGATATCCATTTAGCATCTAAAGCTATGTTATTGGAAGTTATGTCCTAACAAGAAAGGAGCATTATAGATTCTTGGCTATTTATTTGGTGGTCAATTCATTTGATGATATTTTGGTGTATTAAAAAAAATCACTTATGAAAACGCTGGGTATGAGGACTTCTATTCAAGCACGAGGATTTCATTTCACTTACGGAACATCTGAAGGATATTTAAACCTAAAGGCCTGTTTGGTGAAATAAGTCGGATGACTATTGATCATTAGTGATTCAATAGAGATCTTAGATCGTATGGTGATTAAGCTACTAGTCCCTAGGTAAGGTTAATGTCCGCTTGGGTTAGAAGGTTGCCTTTCTGTCGTGACTCATGTTTTCATTGGTTAGGGCGAGTGTTAGTTTCAACACAAGAGTACCCGCCGAAATTAGATGTCTAATCAAACCTTCCATCCAAATTTCTAAAGGCATGAAGTGGGCATTTTCGTATTTGAGAAGAAGTGAATCTATAGGGTTCCTTAAGTTCTCGACCGTCATTAATGAAGTGGAGTCGACACATTAAGCCCAAGAGTCAAAAAATGACATTCCAAGTTAAGAAGTTTCACGGACAATCTTAAAATATCTTCGTATTGCAGACTGATGATAGAGTAGCATGGAAAGTTCCGTAAGGGAGGAACTATCTTGAGAAAGAATTCGTAAGAATTCTTAATGTCTTTCGTGTGATGAGGCTTCGTGCAATGATTCTAGAACCGTTTCGTGTCCTTGAATGTGGGGAGACCAAGTGGAATCAGATGCAACGCATGGGGAGCAACAGCTTAGTACCATCCATGCCGTAAATAGATTCGGTAAGTATTCCCGATTGGTTTTAGTATTCGATCCTATTAGTTTAATTCATTCGGAGGACCGAATGATCTTAAGTAGGGTGAGATGTAAGGTCCCAACCTGACGTAATTATAATTTATACTAATTAAGCTTGATTTTTTTATAATATGCATAATTAGTCTTAATTCACCTTGCTTTTAAATTATTAGTGGGTTTCAGTTGGATAGGTAGTTGGGTTCGAACTTTACTTAGGTAGTCAAGGACCTTTTTGTAATTAATCTTGCATCATATGGACATTTCATCAGTTGCATTATGTGCATTTCATCTTGTGGGCCAACTTTCATGTTGGGCTTAATTTGATTTGGACTCGTCTTGGCCCAATTGAGGCCATGTGACCTAAGCTGTAAATTTATAGAAACTATGGACTTACATGCAAAAACCATAGAAAACTGAGTTTATAAGAGCCCCAACATCTCTTCCTCTCTCTATTTCCCTTTGCACTCATTGAAGCCACTCTCCTCTTCAACCTTCCTCCTCTCCATCTCAACTTGAAACTAGGAATAATGGCTTTGAAGCCTTGCTTGTGTGAGGATTAGACTCCATATATCTTCTCCTTCAAGCTTTGGGTAACTCTTTCATTGGAATCAACCCATTCTCGATCTCCTTCAAGCCACAGCCCCTCTAAGGTGAAGAATCTACTCCCATTTCACTTACTTGTGTTTGCTAGAGTCAAGAAGACTCAATTACATGACATGCATGCATTTTGACACCTTATTCATCAATTGCTTGTCTTCTATGTAGAGAACCCACCTTCCATTAAGGATTTTCCCTAACCACACACCAAGGAGGAGTTGAGTAGGGTCAAGCATTTTGTTAAGGCAAGTATTAGAGTATGTATGGTACTGCATGTATATTAATTTGATTGATTCTTGGATTGCTCATTCAATGTTCAACTTACAGCTCATTTCCTCTTAAATAAGCACACATAGGTATGGAATTAGGTGATAATGAGTATAATTAGGCAAGATTGATGATATGGAATATGTAAGACCTATTATGGAGTTTAGAAGTATAAGAACCCTCATTGGAAACCCAAATGATAGAGTTCTGCACGTGAACTCGAGCTGTAGAATCAGTTTCAGAAGTTCTAAAGCTTACGGCGAAACCCAGGGCTAAGCCGTAAGTCTCTACGGCCCAGAATCCAAAGAGCCAAATTACACTACGGATAACACTCGGCTAAGCCGTGGAATGTACTACGGCTAAGCCGTAAACACCCCGTGACCAAGACGTAGGCTATTCTACGGTGAACCTTCGAGAGAGCCCCAAACCCAGGATTTAGCTATGGTTCACACACGGCTACGCCGTGAACTCTGCTACGGCCACGCCGTACCCAAGCCGTAACCCTAGTCGTAGGCTTAGCACGGCTAAGCCGTAGGTCAATATACGACCAAGCCGTAAATGCGCATCGAATTAAGAAGGAAACCCAAGCCACTCGGCTAACCTGTACCCTTGTATACGGCTAAGCCGTAAGAACCCAGTGAATGTAGGATGTGAGAAACCTTCAATGACTTTGTAGGGCTCTAGATATGGCACCTATCTCCTAACCAAACTAGCCCAATGGTGATCAAATGAGGTCATCAAATGAAAGGTGGACAAGTGTGGAGCTGTCACTCATCCCCTTCGATTTTCCGGATGAATTCCCGATGTCACGTCATGGGTGTTGGCATAAGAAAAGGTGTCCTTTGCATACACAATGTAACGCCAAGAGTTGGTAACATAATGACACCGGACGCTTTATGAATACATCGTGTTGAATGCCCTCGGTATCATGGATTATCTAACATAGGGTTGGCTAGTAATTATCCTCGATACTTACTCAATCTAAATGCATCCATATTGTTAAGAAACCATGCCCTCAGCATATGTAGTTCAATTAGGTATGCATGAATTGATTATCAGATATGAATGAATGAATGTATGTATTCAAGACCGAACTCCTAGTATGTATGATATAACAAATATAACCAAGATGCATAACAAATATGAATTTGAGTCGGTCTTGATTCATTAAGTTGGCACCACTAGCTACGCCCTTATTAGGTTCGACGGGACCAGTTTGGGTTTGATACGATATGTCGCTGCTGCAGTAGTCCTTGGAGGAGTTGTCGGCGCTTCTCAATAAGCTAGGCTGATCCCCTAGAATATGTACGCACGTTCCCTCTAGATGATATGCTCTCTTTTGGGAAGAATATGGCGACGTGGTTGCCAATAAGTTTGTATGATAATTTGTTTATGATTCATTACTCATGCTTACTCATGCACGACATGCCTAGTGTACGATTTTTGCCTTCTTTTAATCGATATATACTCTTACTCCATTTGATACGGCATGATGGTCTTATGTATCTCTATATACTTGCTTAACCGTCGTGTTAACAGTGCTACACTTGGTGTTACAGGTCCTAAACCTCGTGGACTAAATGAGGGTAATGCAGATGACGCCTTCTGTTAGTCATCGTAAGAAGAGTGACAACGGGATACTCGTTGGGTGTTAAGTTCAATAGACCTATTTACACTTTACGATTTTGTTCATGCTTAATTAATTGTTATCCTATAAATGAAAAATGGTTAAGTATAGACTTATTTTTGAATGTGATCATAATTCGTTTGTTATTGCTTAGGATCATTACAGATGTATTACACAGGCTTCCGCTTACTAATGAATGTAATTTACGTGATGGAGAAACTTCCCTACACGTTCCTATGCAATCTCCCTTGTAGTGATTTGTGTATGTATGTTTACATGCATAGATCATTACGGGATTACGTATGCACACCCCTTGGGGCCATCCTAACCGCAATTCCCGGGTTCAGGGCGTGACATACATAAGTAATGGTTTCAGAACATGGATCTTGGAAAATATGTAATCAAAGACTAGTGTTGTGGTATAAATAAGTCTAGAATAAAAGATTTAGAAACTTAGGAAACATGGTGAGGATACGATAGGTGCGTTGGGATCTGGGTTGTATACGATGCATGCGATGTTTTAAGTCTTCTAACACCTTGCTTTAAAATAATGATAGTTTCTTAATGATAGTGGCGCCAACTCTGAGAGTGAAGAATACTCCTCACGATTCCTCGAGCAACACCGAGAATGATGACTCAGTGGACATTCCTGTTGAGAACTTGAATCACATGCCTCCTCCTTCTTCGACTACGGATAATCAGTCCCTTTTGATGATGCAGAGCATGTTAGTTACGATGATGGGACAAGTCACAATGATTGGTGAGAATCAAGCTGTAATGCAAACACAGATAGCAGCGATAATGGAAAGACAAACTCAACTGCAACGGAATTTGGCAATAGTAAAGGATCGTTTGTCGGATGTTCTGAAGAAGAAATCTGAGAGGGAGGCATCACCCTCTGAGAAGCACCCTGGGCAATGGAAGAAACAGAAGACCAGGGTTCATAGTTCCGGAAAACCAATTTGAAGTTACCGTTGGAGCCATCCGATGAGGTCCCACTGAATGAAAATTTTCGTAATCAACAATTGCTAAGTATTTCCCGAATCCCCTGGTTTGCAAATATAGTAAATTACGTTATTACAAGGGAGATGCTAGCCCATTGGTCAAAACAGGATCGATAAAAAATTCTAGCTGAGGTCAAGCACTTTTTCTAGGATGACCCATATCTTTTTAAGTGCTGCCCAAACCAGATCATCAGGAGATGCATTCTTGTTGACGACTTCAGCTCGGTCAATTCACTCTGCCATGATCATGCATGTGGGAGCCATTTTACTTCAAAAAAGGTAGATGCAAAAGTTTTGTAGTGTGGATTTTACTGGCCCACAGCCTTTAAAGATTACCACACTTTCTGTTTGAATTGTGGAGGTTTCAAAGGCTTGGTAAGCTCAATCGAAGGAACGTGATGCCCCTAAATCCCATACTTAATGTGGAAATATTTTATGTGTGAGGATTGACTTTATGGGGCCATTTCCAAATTCTTTAAGAAATCTTTACGTTTCCAAGTGAGTAGAAGCCATACCTACAAAGAGGATGACCACCATATGGTGATCAAGTTCGTGAGAGATCACATATTTTTCTGGTTTGGTACCCATAAGGCGATCATTAATGATGGAGGCACCCACTTTGCAACCATCCCTTTGAGCATTTGCTGAAAAATATTCTGTCACCCATAAGGTTACTACACCTTATCACCCACAAACAAGTAACCAAGTGGAAGTTTTGAATAGGCAAATTAAACAAATTCTAGAAAAGATGGTCAATCCCACTTGGAAAGACTAGTCTTTGCGATTGATCGACGCACTCTAGGCCTATCAAACTACTTTCAAGACAACTATTGGGATGTCCCCATATAAGTTGGTATATGGGAAGGCCTGTCACTTGCCTGTTGAATTGGAACATAGAGCTTATTGGACCATTAAGAAGTTCAATTTTGACTTACCCACTGTAGGTAGTCTGCACAAATTGCAACTCAATGAGTTGGAAGTACTTAGGAATGATGCTTATGAGAATGCTAAGGTTTATGAGGAAAGGATGAATCTAAACCATGATAAATCATTTTTGAAAAGGTCATTTGAATGAGGTATGAAAGGCCTTTTGTATAACTCCCAGTTATGTCCATTTCTAGGGAAGTTACGTACTTGATGGACTGATCCATTCATTGTTCAGACTGTTTACTTTCATAGTGCTGTGGAAATTGAAAACCCCAAAAAATGGAACTATTTTCAAAGTCAATAAAGTGTTGAAATCATTTCTTGAGCTAAAAAATAATCACACTGAGGAGATCCTTCTTCAGGACCCATCTACCTAAAGTATGCATCATCATGATCACATTCACCCCATTGCAATTTTCATTTATTACATTGAGGACAATATTAGGTCTAGGTCGGGGGGGGGGGGGGGGTGCGTGTGACTTAGTCGCTTGTTTCTCTTTTCCAAAACAAAAAATTGTCTTCTTTTAGTTTTCCTTCTTTAAAAAAATTAGGAGTCTTTGATTCAGCTGAAGGCATTAAACTTAGCACCTGTTGGGAGGCAACCCAATAGTTTCCACTTACGTTCAATGCATTTGGTTTCGTGTCAAAGCTTGATGTCCCTTCCAACATCAAGATCATCATTGTGATGAAAATAAGGAAGGCCTTCGAGCAAGAAATGAAGGCTAAACAATTGCTATCATTTGATGGTAGGAGCCTTTATGCCATTAAGTGTAGAGCTAAGAGCATTTGTTATTGCTACCGTTGTTTGAAATTTAATTGTGACCCAGTTTTTAAAGAAAATGGAAAAGGATTCAATGGATTATTTTAGTCCTCATCAAGTAAAGAAAGAAGAAAACTACTAATTTGAGAACTGCTGAGTAAGACCAAAGAAATTTGGTCTGAGACGAGTTGCATCGATAGGGACCAAAACGAATACTTGATAAGGCAAGATGAAACATAACCATGGTAGTCAACTTGTTTGGGAATCTGATGTTAAAAGACCCCCATGTCGATCGGGGGTGGACCAATTTAGGTTGCAATTTTTTTTTGGTTGTTTTGATTTTCAAAAGTATTACATTTTCAAAAAGAAAAATCTTAGGAAAAAGGAAGTTTTCAAAAGAATTAAGGCAAATCGAAGATATTTAAGAAATTCAGAATTTTTTGAATTTTTTGAAGCAAGTAAAAAAGAAATTCTATATTTTTTTAATGACAAAGCCCATTAGAAGATTACCTAAACTTGTCCCCACTATACACACTTTACATTTCTCGAAGTTTGGGTAGGAAACTAAGATGATCACTTACAGAATTTCTCTGAAGGATTCAATGAGAACCCGAAATATAGTTTATAAATATTTTTCTCTCCTCGTTCCTTAAAGTGAATAAATTCATGAAAATTGGAAATGACTACCCTTTTTTTGGGGATCAAAGTTCCTCTCCTCACTCTTTGTAAATAAAAAAAATCATTATTACTAAGTGAGAAGGTTTCGAAAGAATAATGTTTTGTGACTAGTTTGGATTCATAACCTTTTTAACTCAAGCTAGTGAACCTGTATGGGTATGTTCATACCTAATGCACTGAAGCCATCTTGTTTAGGAGTCATTAGCCTAACGCTCATTACATGAGTTAATTAGGAAACTTAAGGGACTTGGGCATTGCACAGTCACATGTAATTAAAAAATGTACAACTGAGAGAACATAACAGAGAACATAACTTACAGCCAACTTGTGGGGTGTAACTAAAATGCCACCAATTGGACAGATCGGAAGTAGAGCTCTCAAAAGAAACAACAAACCATGTAACAAAACAAAAGAGAAATTAACAACACCATAGAATGTGGCAATCCAGCATCACAACAACACACCAATCAATGTAAATCTATAAGAAGTCACACTAGTCTAAACTAGTAGGACCATAATGAGAAAACCACAAGGAGAAAGTGATAGAGCAAAAAGAAAATCTGGCACCATGTATTGTCTGTCACTGTTCAATCATGCACTTATGTTGTATTCTCAATATATATATTCTGTCTTTTATATTTGGATAATAGATTTACAAGTAAAGACCTCTAAATAGCAGATTTCCAAGTTAAGACTTATCTTTAGTATATTTTAAATAAATTAGATAAGATAACGTTGTGTTAGGATTTTTGTATTGGCTAATTCATTTATTGGACAAAACTTGGGTCCATTGATCTGTGTTTTATATTGTTTAGAATATATTATAGTTCGCATTGCAAGAAGTGCTGAATTGAAAAAATCAGGAATATAGAGATGTGCTCGAGCGGGCATACACAAAAGCGGCTGCGTTCAAGCCAATTAAGACTGCACTTAAGCCTGACAAACGGATATAAAATAACTAGATCCGCTAAGCACTTGCTCGAGCAGGTGCTTACTTGTGTCCAAGGGCAGATGTGGTAGAATCCCATTGGCTTACACGAAAGCCTTTCCTATGCCAAAGTTGCCTGTTTGTTTATACTTGCACTCCAACCCTAAGGTACAAATTATGGGCTATAAAAAGGGTGTTTCTCTTAACCCTTAGGGATACTTCTCCATAATTTGAATTGAGATAACACATTGGAGATTATATCTAGAGCTTCTATGAGAGTTGGACTAAACGCTTCAAGTTCTAAAGTTGATCCTTCTACTTTGACGTAGGAGATTTATGGGTTCTACATCTTTGTAGGAGATTGTTCTCTTACTATAGAGATTCGTTCGTGGTGATGATCAAAGCACTAATAGCAGGGGACTGAGGATTCCGTGTAATGGATATCTAGCAAGAACAACATAACCCTTTGTGTCGATGGATTGACTATAGAGTTAAGTATACCTTTAACTGCAAAAGTTAGTGTTTGATTTCATCCACTTTAGATTCATGGTGTGTTGATCTAAAGGATTTTCTAGAATGGAATTCGACAATGAATAAGGCTTTTCTAATATGAAACTCATTCGCTAAAAGGTACTATTAATTATGCTTATTGGAAAGCACGTATGAATGGCTTTTTGAGGTCAGTAGATGAAGGGGTTTGGCGAATAGTGCTAACTGGATATTATGTGCCCATTATTATTATTAATAGACTAACTACTGAAAAGTCAATGGCTTAATTGTTCAAAGATGAAACTTATGCCTGCAATTATAACAATAAGGCAATGAATGCAATCTACAATGGAGTAGCAATAACTGAATTTTATAGGATCTCCACTTGTAAGAATGCAAAAGAGGCATGTGACATCCTTCAAATAGGTCATGAAGGAACTAAAAAAGTAAAAGAAGCAAAGATGCAAAGTTTGTCATCTACTTTTTAACTGTTGAGGATGAGTGAAAAGGAGAGGTTTGATGACTTTTATTTAAAATTAAGAAATATAGTCAATTCAAGTCACAACCTAAGGGAATCAATTTTTGAATGGAAGATTGTTATAAAAATCTTTAGGTCTCTACTAGTAGGTTGCAATCCCAAAGTTATTGCAATTGTTGAGGCAAAAAAACTAAAAATTTTGAAACTTGATAAGTTGTTGGAAACTTACAACCTTTAAGACTGAATTTATTAATCGTTAGCCAAAAACTTCTGGACTTACCTTGAAAGTTTCCAAACCTTTCAAATCTTCCAAGGGATTAGCGAACAGAGTGATTATCGAGTCTGATTCTGATTCTCAGGAAGGTGATATGCAATTGTCTTCTGAGTTTGTGAAACAATTTAACAAACTTATGAAAGGGAAGAACACTAGATTCAAACTTGTGCCAACTAAAAAGAAAAGTTCTTCAAAGACTATTCATTGGTTTGACTTCCAAGGTTATGGGCAAATAACCAATGATTATGTTTCTACTAAAGAGGAAGAGGTTACTGAGTTTGATTTGGTTAACAGTATAAAAGAAGAATTTATTGCTTTCATAGCTAGATTTTCACAATCTAAAGATGATTCTGATGAAAATAATGGTGACAAAGAAATGTTTCATGTAAGCATAGATTGAGAAGAACAGTATAAATTTTTGTATGGATGAAGCAAAACACTGGGCAAGCATGTTACAAAACTTATGAAATAGGTTGAAGAGTTTAATGCTAAAATTCTATATATGAAGAAAAATTTAGAAGAGGCTCATTCAAAAATTGTTCTTGTTGAAAGTCAGAAAGATGCTCTGATTGAAAGTTTGGCTTCTAAGAATTAAGAGAATAAGTCATTAAGAACAGAAGTATTGAAGAACCGAGTTAAGAATGAAGATCTAAATGTAAAGTTAAATGTGGCTTTGACAAATTGGATGCTCCAATAGCTACTTTGAACTAGATGCATGCTAGTTTTAATGTCCTTAATAACTTTTTGAGTGTTTAGAAGTTACATAATGACAAGACTGGCCTAGGCTATGCTAATGGTGCATCTACATCATATTCATCATGTAAAACTATTTTGGTTAAAAGCATAGTAAATGCACTCACTGCACACCATACTATATAGAAGAAATATATTGATTGTGCATAAGAATGAGTCTAGTCCTAAATCTGCACGAGCACCCATATGTCATAACTATGGAATAAAATGACACATTCATCCCCATTACAATAAGCTGAAAGCCTTACCAAAAAATAGGCAATAGATAACTCAGTTTTCTACACCTGTAGTCCAATCAAGTGAAATCTGGGCTAAGAAGGAAGATTTTCTCACCATATTGGTACACCTTACGTTGAAGTTCTTAATTCACAAGCGTGGACACCAAAATTCAAGAGCCCCTGACCAAGCAAACCAAGCTCTTAACCTTAATTGCTACAAGGACATCATTAAGATGGAGTCACTACTGAGGGGAAGCTTTTACTTGATCATGATTGACATATATACTGCATTTTAACATTATAAATTTGACAATTATGGACAAAAAGGGGGAAAGTGATGTAGAAGGGGGAGTTTTGAAAGTTCTGGAGATTCAAGTAACTGAAGATGGATTGAAATGGTTTAGGCTTTTTTTTAATTGGTTGCAGAGCTGATGGTATAAATATTTTTGAAATTTCAATTTACTCAATGTAATTTTGGATAGGTTGAATGTACAGTAAGTTTTGTCCACAAATTAGCAAAGGATGAGATTGTTAGGATTTTTATATTGGCTAATTCATGTATTGGACAAAACTTAGGTCCATTGATCTGTATTTTATATTGTATAGAATGCACTGTAGTTTGTGTCGCAAGAAGTGCTGCATTGAAGAAATTAGGAATACATAGCATGCGCTCAAATGGGCCTAAACAGAGGCGACTGTGTTTAAACCCATGAAAATCACTTTTAATCCTGATAAACAAATAGAAAATAATTGGATGCAAGAAGCACATGCTTGAGTAAACACTTAATTGTTCTAAAGCGCATGTGGCAGAAGCCCACTGACTTACACGAAAACCTATCCTATTTGTGCCAAAGTTGCCTACTTTGTTTATACTTCGACTCTAACCCTAAGGCATGAATTGTGGACTATAAAAAGGGTATTTCTCTCAACCCAAAGGGATACTTCTCAACAATCATAATTGAGATTATATTGACCCATAAAAAAGTTACATACATTACAAGTGTTTCAATGAAGATTAAGCAAATTCCAAGCTCAAGAGCACATCAACTCTAGAGTTATGGAATGCTAGGTTAAGTATTGCATTTAGATGCTCAAAGCTAATGAAACTCATTCAAAAGACTTCAGATGAGCTCGAAGTACAGCAGTTCAAAATTTCAAAAAAAAAAAAAAAAAGTGGACTGCATTTGGTCACTCAACTCAGCAACCATTAAATTAAGGTTCCTTGACTCAAAACCTTGGTGTCATTGAACACACTCAAGCTTTTCGATTACTAAAGTGGCTGAAAATCACATTGTAACTCTAAAACATGCTAAAAAATGATGCTTCAAAGTTTCAAAGCATTTGGACTTCAGTTTAACTCAAACTCAAGCTTCAGTGGTCGTCTCCTAGCTTCTTTGGGGTCACTGTGGCAACTGCCATTTCTACGAGGCAAGCCAGCTAAAACTCACAGGGTTGTATTAAAAATACAATTAAGGACAAGCCTTCATACTTTCAAAGCATTTGGACATCATTTGGACCCAAGCTAGGTTTAAATGGTTGTCTTTCAAGCTCGTAGGGGTCACTGTGCAAAGTGGCACCTCATCAAGGCCAATCAGTTGAAACTCCTAAAAAATCTCAAGTTGTATTCAGGAGTAGCTTTGCAAAATTCCAAGTCAATTGGATATCATTTGACCCAAATGCAACTAAATGTCAACTTTAGGTCAATGACCCCCGAACCTTGGGGTCACTGACCAAAGTCCTACTTCCAAGTGGCCAAAGTTGATAAAATTTGGATTCAAAGCTCAAGTCATATTCCAAAATGTCTTTTCAAAATTTTAAGTCAAAAGGACCACACCTGACCCTACTTCAACTAGATGTCAGCTTAGGAGTCATTGACCCCCAAACAGTGGAGTCACTGACCAAAGTCCTGCATCCAGGAAGCCAAAGTTGTTGAAATTTGGATCACAGGCTCAAAATATGTTCAATATCAGCTCCTCAGAGTTTTAAACAAGTTGGATAGCATTTAGGTGAAAAACAAACTAACTCCCTACAATACAAAGGGATATTGACTTAAAACATGCAATTAAGGGGTTACTGATAAAATCCCACTCCCACAAAATCAAAATATATGAAATTTTGTTGAAGTCCTCAAGATATCCTTGACATCAAATTCTCCAAGTTTCAAAACCATCAAAGGTCATTTGCACCTTGAACAGCCAAAAGAAGGGTCCACTTTTATGAAAAGTCAAAGGGAGGGTTGACCAACTTCTAGAGGTCAAAACGTGATGCAATATCTGTGGCATGCTGAAAATAGTGCTAGGAAATATCCCTCTAAGTTTCGTAAAGTTTGGACATCGTTTGTGCCCTAAACTAATGAAAATAGGTCGCATGTGCAAAAAACCCATAAATGGGCCTATTAGTGACCACGATCACTAACACTTGTAGGTGGTTTCTGATAGTTTCAAACAAGTTTTCTACTTTATTTTGAAACCCAACTCTCATAACTCCCCTAACTACCTATGAAGTCTATAAAAGATAGACTTGGGCACATGACCACTTGGGAAGGGGTTCCAACAACTTTGAAACAAAGTTAAAGGGGTTCCAAGAAGGTTTGAGCAAGGTTCCAAGAATTCCAAGAAGTTCAAAGGCACTGCACAAGGATTCTCAAGTACTTGGCACTTTATAAGCATCCAAACTCCTTCCATTTTTCTTCCCTTCACAAGTTTAAGGTGAGAGATGGTTCTGAGGAAGAAGAACCACCTTGCCAACACTTATGAAGACTAAACTTAAACGCCATCAAGTGCAAGAGAAGTTCGATGGATAAAACTATGCTCTTCTTTAGTTCTCCCACTTGAAGGGTTTTAGGCCATCTCCAAAGTTGTGAATAGACCTTTTTGGTTTCATTCTACTCCTCGAAAACCATAGGACTAGAATGACACAACTACTGCCATATTTGTTTGCACAAAGGCAATCTTTTCGGATTTGCACAAAAGTGGTCCATAAAATCAAAGTGGTAATTACCCAATATCATAGATGATTCTAAGATTGAATTTGACACTCTTAGTTGTCATTCATACTCTTAAAAACCCAAAAATACAAGTTTCAGCACCTTGGAAACATGTAGGATCAAACACAGAAGAGATGGAGGCAAACAGAATTGGCTACTGTCTATTAGTGGCCGTGGGTCCATGGTCACTGCCCCATCTTCTTCATTTTTTCTACGCTTTCTCCACTTTTCATTTATAATTGCCAATTTTGCATAGTTTGGATCACATCTGAGACCAGAATGAGCGATTGCGACTTTTTATAACTTTAAATAGTTTGCATCCCCGAGATCAGAGCATTAAACCCATGCAAACAAAAGGGAATTTAACGATGATCTATAATTTATTCTCTTTTTTCTGTGTGCCTATATGTGTGGATGTTGGACTTGATTCTTTTGCATTTACCATCATTTCACATGCATCAAAAAACTGGCATTGTCTGTGGAAAACTTTTGCTCTAATCTGTAATCAAACTAGACCAAATGACATGAAAAAGTGCTAAAAAAAATTGCTGTTAGCCAATGACCGGGAACTGTTATGCAAGATAGCCTATGACTGTGAGCCACTATGTTAACATGGTTATGACTGTGGGGTACTACTATTTGGACTGTGGTTCAATCTGTTTGATTCTAAAGACACCCTGTTTAAGACCTTTGATGTCTTTGAAGGTTTTGGGAGCATTCATGGAGGACTTTACACCTTAAAGTCCATGAACTCATCAACTTACATGAAGGAACCCCGCACCTTCATGTGCATCCAGTAATGAACACCCTTGTACTAAATGGAAAAGTGTTAAGTCGATCTAAAGGCTTTATGTTACTGGCTGTAGGATCACCAATTTATTCATAAGACCAAACAAATGTTCATATAAATCTGTTATAAGAACAATGGCATTTGCAGTCATGCATTGCTCGAAGTATTGTTCTGATGGATCCCGTATGATTATTGTGATTGTAGTGTAGGCTTGATTCTGTGTACCCTATCCTTTGGTTGCATCCGAAATCCTCTATTTCTTATAAGCCTAACTATATAGTCCCAAAGTGCTACTGAAATTTTGGTAGCCAGGATTGTTAGCACAACACAATGAGATTGATTTTATATACTCTCTTGCTTACAAGCCGGACTATATAGTCTTGAAATGCTACCGAAATTCTAATGGCTAGGACTAATCAGTACAGCACAATGAGATTGAGTTTATGCCTATTTCTTACCATTTCGGTTCATCCAGTAAGGAGCCTATATTTGTTTAAAAGGCATTCTTAAACCATTTCAGCTAGCCTAAGAGGTAGCCATGTTGGTTATAGGACCGATACAATCCTTTAGGCTTGTTTTGCAGAAAATATAAATTACTTTTAATGAAGCCAAGTAGAGATTATTTAAATCTCCATGATCCAAACAAATCCATTTACAAGAACTCCTAAATGGGCCCAGATTAACCTTGTTACTCTTGTATCAAGTGTCTTAGTCTTTTAGAAGCTCTCTTCTCCCATGAGTTCAACTGTTTTCCCTAGTTTGAGCTATCAGTGCCCAAAGGCCCATTAAAAAGGCTGAATTTCTCAAATCCTAGGTTTCCAAATATGTCCAGAACCCGTTTGGAATCTGAATCTTTACTATGGTTTAGGAGAAACCCAAGCCCAAGATGCAATCAAAGGGTAACAAAGGCATCAATCTTCACATGATCAAGCCTCGTTTAGGGGTAAGAAAGGTCTGACTAACAAGTTGAAACTCAATGGTTCTTGGCAAGCCACATGCTATGGCTACCCAGGGCACAAAGTCAACATTAACTCGACCAAAATAGTGGGTCATCAACAATCAATTACTTCAAGCATCAAAGGATCTTTGAAGTTCCTTATACGCAAAAAGGAATAGAAAAATGTGTCCATTCTAGAGTGCAACACGTGGTGACCATAACCATGTACTTCAAAACCCAACAAGGCTGAGAACAAACCTTTGTCCTCACTTGGAGATAACACTTTCTATCCTCTAACTAAGGAGGGATGAAAGTTCAGCAAAAGGCATCTATCATCAATCATTATAATGCCTACTCCACCATCCTTACCTTAGTGTTAGGTGCATGCCGAACACCAAAAGGGAGTCAAGTGGTTTGTCATTAACAATACGACCGATCTCATCAATTTAAAGATAGACTCTAACAAAAGGAGCAAAAGAAATAGAACAAGAGAGATGTTGTTGACATCCCCTCGTTTCCTACTTCCAACCAATGGATTGGGAATGAGTCATTGGCATTTCCAAGCCAATGGTGGCTGGATTCAAAAACCAAACATTGGAGGCTAGATTGGCTAGTCAAATCAAAAGAAAAACTTGGCTCATTACACTTCATCTTCAAGTTCGAGTATTTAACAAAAATGTACAGCATGAAGTCTGACTTCTCATGATAAACAACCTTCTATTGCTTCTTGGGGTCCTTGTCAGGAATGTTCTCCCTCCATTTGCGATACCCCTCATTGAGAAAAAAAGAGCCTGAGTGGTCTTCACCTGCTCCATCCACAGTACAATTTTGCCCCGGCTCCGGCTGCTTATCTGAATCGAATCTTCAAGAGCAAAAAGGAGATAAAAAGTAGCATGAAATTCATCATACATGGTCTCTAGTTTGACATTGTTAAAATTGTTTCATCATAAATCTCTCCATGGGATGACAACCAAAACTCTTCTTCATCTCCCACAAAGACAACCCTAACTCTTTGTTTGGGGTGATGAATGTGTTACTAGCAAGGCAGTACAATTCAAGAATTGTTCTGCAAATATTCTTGTTTTCACAAGGCACCTTCTTAGTGGTGGCACTAACAGCTTCAAAAATACCGGCTGCCCTCAACATGCTTTCACAATGGCGTGTGATCAGCGTGGCCCAATTATGCTACTTTCCAATGCAGTTAAACCACCCTCGAGACCTACGCTTCTTGATAAATCCTTAAAAATGCATATTTTCATATATAGTTTAGACCATTTTAAGGACTTATTGACTTAAAAGAGCCTCATTTAGTATGATATAATGGTTTCATGCATTTTAAAATCATTTTAGTATTTTTCTGCATAATTTGCTTAAAAATCACACTTTTTGCATAAATTCATAAAACCTGCCATTTTTAGGGATCTATTTTTGGAAAGTTTTGTGAAAAGTATTTTTCTTATGAATTAAATTCAATTTTAATCATCATTAGTTCATTCACATAAAATCATGAAAAATGGTGTTCATTTTCATCGTCATTTCATGAGAGATAGGCCTGTATTCATGCATTTGTGATCTTACGGTTAAAATTGTCTTTTCACATAAATTCACATTTTTTTTGTAGGAGATTCATGACAGGGGTACCATTTTCAAGAATTGAGGCAAGAGATTTATTTTCAAAAGAAAGGAAACAAGAATTGGAGAGAGAAAAGAAATTAGAAGAAAAAAATAAAAAATTGGCTTTATGGTCCCACACATATGCACATGTGTGACGATACACTTATGGGATGTCCAAGAAGGGGTCC
The DNA here is from genome assembly GCA_037013555.1 of Sextonia rubra. NCBI lineage: Eukaryota > Viridiplantae > Streptophyta > Magnoliopsida > Laurales > Lauraceae > Sextonia > Sextonia rubra. The sequence goes on along the minus strand of JASUAD010000009.1, from coordinate 53,194,285 downwards.
ACCATCTTTTACTACATCATCCAAATTATCTTTTTGATAATTCGAAGATAATTTCAAGAGATCTCAAGATATTTCATGGAAAGAAAACCACATAAGAGGCCTTCTTTGCAAAGGAGTAGAAGTTCAAAAAGAAAAAAAAAGAAGAGTCCTATCAGAAGAAGGAAAGTCAATCTCATTTTTTTTAGAATAGCCTAGATTAAAATGATCATATCTTTTAAACCATTGATTGGATTGAGTCAATCTTGGTACCATTGGAAAGCTCTTTCAGAGTAGATATCCTTAGAGCCCAATATTGTACAATTTAGACAAAAAATGAGAAAGTTATGACCCCAAGAAGATGGCTGTGATTTTGCTACTTGGGATTGAGATTGTCTCATCGAAGGTGGGCCCTATCCTTTAGCAAGTATTAGCTAAAAAGGTGGATACACTTAGAATTCTACCAAGAGAAGGAATCTTATCTCATATCAAACTTAGAAGACTTGTTGGCCAAGAAGAGGACTTGCAAATTTATGGAGATCTTTGCTACAGAGTAGGATCTTTGAAGAGAAACAAGGGGCTCTCAACTTCTGTAAATTAAAGGCATTGGCCTCCTATACTCTTCATGGAAAAAGAGATCCTCCTCTAAATCTCTACACTTCATCTTCTCCCCCTCTCTCTCCCTTCATTATAATCCTCAAGGAGGCTTAGCCCTAAGATCACACTACACCCTTGGGAGTTTCATTAGAAGAGGTTCTTCTTTTCCATCTTAACATGTATTTTTGTTAATTTTATTTGTCAATCTCTTGTAAAGATTTTAGTATAATGTTATTTTTCTTAATGTTTTCTTCTTTTCTTATGGTTTGTGTGGGTATTTTATTAATATTTCTTGTGCATGGATTGACCAAGATACTAGGATCATACTTGAAATAATCATGAACCTAGTTAAGAATAAATTTTGAGAAGATAATATCACTACCAGTACTACATTTACTTTTCTTGTCTACTACACTTACTTCTCCTGCAATACTACATTTAAATTCTTGTTATTACTACATTTAGATTCTTGCGATTACTACATTTAAATTTCTACAATTTTGATGTTCTTTACGTTTTAATGTTGTATTGTATGCATAATTTAATGGCTGAAAGTTTTGTCATAGCATGCATCACTTGTTAGTGAGTTTCTTCACATATGTAAGGTGCAAAGTGCTCAGGTTTTAGAGGTGTTCTAATGAATTTAAAACTCAGATCTAAATGTGCAAAAAGGTGCTCAAATCTATCTAAAAACAATCGTATTTGTAGAAAATTTTGATGCAAATCAGTTCATATTTTAGAGTGTTCAGTTGGGTAACTTGTGAATCAGATTTGAAGACTTAAAAGATCTAAAATTTCATGATTTGGAGAAGGATTTTTAATATGTTTCAGATCTGAAATCTGAGTTTCAGCACTTATAATTCAGAAATTCTCCAACTTTGTTTGGTGCCTACACATGTCAAGTTCTCATGCATTCTTGGATTGTTTAAATTGAAAGTTTGTGGACAATAAATATTGCTGGAAACACCTTCAAAAACTGAGATTTTCATCTCAGGTAAGCCCAAAAGCCATGGTATTTCAGACATGAAAAAAATGCAAGAACAGTCCATATATGTTGTAAAATTCTGCATTGCAGAATTTTTGTAACTAGTTCATTCATTCAAGCATATTTTTTCTATTTTTCAATCTTTTTCTTTGCTGTTTTTTTTATTAGATTCATGCATTCATTAAGTGTGTTCTTCAACCATTAAATTTAGATTAGGTTTGTATCAGATTAGGACCATATTTTATTTAAATTTTGCATCTCATATTAGGAAAGTTTGCATTAATTGCTTTCATGGCATGCATTATATTACTAACTTTACTAACTTTCTAATTTTAAATTTATTTCAAGTTTTATTTCTTTTATTGTTTTAGATAATCTCTAGAATTAAAAGATCTTCGAAACTTGTTTTAATTGAAGATTTTAATTTAGGAAAGTTTTCTAGTTTTGGAAATTCTAACTTAGGAAAGTTTTTAACTTTTGTTTAATTAGTTTCTAACAGTGTTTAGTTTTTATTTTAGTAATTTTCTAATTTCAGTTTTATTTTATTGGAAGTTCTAACGTGTGTTTTATTTTGCAGTAACTTTAGTTTTATTTTTAAGAAATTTTAGATTTAGGATTTCTAATTTTAAAAGTTATATTTATTTGCATTGTAATTGTTTAATTCTTATTTTTTTAAAATTAGGAATGAATGTATTTCTTAGTTTTTAAATTAAGCTAGTTTTAGAGTTTTATTTTGGGCATTTGCAAGTTGAAAAAGAACCTTAAACACATTGTTCCTTGTGGATCGACCTGGTCCACTAGTTTTTATTACTACATTGCGGTTTTGCACTTGGAACTCATGATCATTTCTTGCCAATCCAGTCACTACTTATTCACTATGGATCCCAAGCCCTACTGTCCTCAATTGGACGATATGTCCTTCAAGGTTTAAAATGCAGAGTCCAACGCTTCTACTTCAGATCTTGGAATTTTTTGCTAGTAGTAGGGATACTAGCACAAAAACTTACCAGTCCTAAAATGTACCAAATGCCTTATCTAAGAAAAAGTATTGGACCTCGATGGAATGGTTAGATTCATTGTCATCACTCTTGGATACCTTTCGATGGCTCGAGTGGTGATCACTTCATGAGAAGTCCCCACCTTGTCCATGTACCAGAAATTTACACTTTCAATCGGCTGCTTCATTGACTCAAGCGTCACATCTCCAGGGATGTAACTGGGCTTAACAAAACTCACCAACTCATTATTAACCTAGTCGATGTTACTAACCAAGCACCAATAGGTGTCCCAACTCCTCACGGTCAAGGCTCTAGTTCATTGATTTTTAAAGTTGGTAGCAAAAAATTCATTTGGGTCCCCAATATTTGGGCTACTCTCAGCTTAGCACCTGGAGCAACTTCTTTGCACTCCAGAAGATGAATCAACAAGCTTTTTCATTTTTATCTGAAGACCAAAAAACAAAGAAAAAAGAAAAAGAGGACTTCAGTGATAGCAAAATGGCTAGGGCATGGAATTCCACCAAAATTTTGGCAGCATCTCTCCTTAGCAAAAGTCCAAAAGGGGAAAATAATACTCAGTTTTGGGACTAAGAATTGGCTTCAAGGCACACATATGTCCCAAACTGAGGCTCCTACTTCGAAGTGGTGGTCAAGTACCTTAAGACCTTTTAGGGGGCAATTTGGTGTGTACTTAGCACGAGGGATGCAATATCCAATGCAAGGAATGCTTGCACAACACAAGCTCAGCATGTATGAAAAGCAACATAAAAAAAAAGATGCATGTTTCAACAAAAAGAATGACATCAATTCAAGTAAAAGAAAAACACAAATAAAATGGTGACAGTCTGATGGCATCCATGCCCTATCATTTCTCATGGTTTCAGTAGACTTACCTACAACAATTGGAGACTATTTTATTCTCCATGCTCAAAGTTAAAGAAGACAACAGGACCTTAATAGTCCCAAGATAGCTTCCCAACAAACATAGGCAAAACACTCAAGCATGTGCTTTAACTAGGATCGTTATCTCAGTAACCATAGTACCATTATGATTTGCTATGATGGGACCATTAGACATTCTTATGCGAGTTCAATAATGCAATTTAAATGCAAAGTCATCTCACGAACTCCACATTCAGGATGTACACGAAAATTCAGTAGAATGCTTCATCAATGTTCAGCAACTCATGTTTCTCACCAAGATGATTGACATCATCCGAATTGCACCAAAATACCAGGGGCGGAGACAGAAATGACAAGGAATGGTGAATTAGCCTTGGAAGTTGTGGTTGAAAAAGACATTGTAAAAAGCTTAAAATTGCAACATCACTAGTGATCATGCTCAACCTACATATGGCCACTTACTATAATTAATGACCGAAGGGTGATTGATTGTGAGTTCCAAGTGCAGAACCGCGATGCAGCAATAAACTAGTGAGACCAGGTCGATCCACAGGGAGCAATGTGTTTTAAGGTTCCTTTTTCAACTTGTACCTTCCCTAAATAAAAATCTAAAACTAGCATAATTTAAAATCTAACAAATACAAGCACCCTACTTACCAAAATTAAATTAATTACAAACCAATGAAAGAAACTTTCCTAAAACTAAAAACCTAAATCTAAAAATTCCTAAAATAAAACTAAAATTGCTGCAAAACTAAAACACAAGTTAGAACTTCCAAAAATAAAAACTAAAATTAGAAACTTACTAAACTGAACAATGTTAGAAACAAAATTAACAAAAGTGAAAAACTTTCCTAAGTTAGAATTTCCAAAACTAAAAAAGCTTTCCAATTTAAAATCTTCAGTTAAAACAAGTTTAGAAATATATTTTAATTCTGAAAAATAAATAAAATAATATAAAATATAAAACTAGAAACAAATTTAATATTAGAAAGTTAGTAAAATTAGTAATGCAATGCATGCCATGAGATGCTGAAAAATTCTAAGTCTGAAAAAACTAGTATGCTGATGCAAATTTTATGCATGATTTGAACTATTCTAATGCATCCTAAATCTAAATTTAATGGATGGAATTTATGCTTTACTAATGCAATAAACTAACAAAAAAAATAAAAGTGTAAAAGGATCTAAAACGAAAAAGTTATATGACAACTTTGTAAAATTCTATGTAGAAATTCTGATCCGAATTAACTGATTGACAAAGTTTAAGCCTCTGGTTCACAAGCCTTCTGAAATTATTTTGATATGAAATTATAGGGAATGAAAGACCACATCCTAAACTTTAATTTTACTAAGTTTCAAATAATATGATTTGACTGGTCTACCCACTTCGAACTTTTTGTCAAAAATTATTGTTGCAGTTTACTGAAACTATTAAGTTATGTTGTTTATATATTGAGTCCAAATTTTATTATTAGATTTAGATCTGAAGGCTTAGTTTTTATCAACTTAAATGTGCACAAAATCTTATGACATAAAAATATATGCAATGATTCCTAATCCAACCATCAAACTTTGCAAAAACAAAACTTAAAATCAACATAAACATAATAAGAAAAATAACAAAAGTGCAAAAAATAAAATAAAAGTGCAGGAAGTCAAAGGCGGTAATAACACGAAGTCAAAGGTGGTAAACAACTAAAGTCAAAGGCGGTAGATTGTTCTTTCAATTTCTTACCTCAATTTGAGTTCAAAAAGATTAGAAGTATTGTGCTAAGGCTTTATTCTTCATCTTAGGTCGTCAATCCAAGTGAGAATAACAAATTTTCATTCCATATAGAAATAAATTTCGAAATTGGCCTCTAATCTTTTTTCACTCAAACCTCTTTAACTCCATCTTGCATTGCCTCCAAACATACAATGTATCCGAAGAGACAAAGTATATTGAAGAGGATACTAAGATGGGTTACTAGTTGTGATTCCAATTCTATCCCAAAATTTAAATAAGAATGAAAATTAACCCAATCACAAACAAGACTAAAATTATGAACACCACAAAATCAAAGACAAGAACAATTGAAAAGAAACAAATTTTAATAGCATGAAATTGTTTTACAAAAGATTGAAGATAAAAAGCAAACAATTACATACTAGGTTAGATGAGAATTCCTCCTTCTAGTTGACACTTCAAGGTTGGTGGTGTGGCTTTATGGCTAAGCCTCCTTGATGACTTAAAATGTAGAGAACAAGAGAGGGAGAGATGGAGTGTAGAAATCTAGAGGTGGGAGGTGGATAATTCTTCCATGAAGGATATGAGAGAGGGGTACCCTATTTATACTTTTTCAAGTCCTACGTTTTCTTTTTATTTTTCTCTTCTTTCCTTGCTTGCTTTGTCTAGAAGTCCCTCTTGGATGCTTCTTTCCTTCTTTGTCTTTGCCACCTTGCATTGGGATTTTTTTGAGAAATAATTTAGGGATAAGAATCCTCTCTTGGAATCAAACTTGGCCCACATGAGGTGTAGAACTTCCCCTTTTTTTCTCTTTGCATCGTCAACTTTCCTTTTTTGGAAAGTTCTCCTTGTTGGCTCCTAACTTGAAGAGATCTTTGAAGATAAACCTCTTGATTTTTTTTCCTTTTCTTTTTCAGCCAAAATTTGGATAAAATCCACTTTTGGATGTGGAATAGCTTGGTTGGATATTTTTTTATTTTTTTTTCAATTAAATCTTCTCCTTCTCCAAAAAGAATACCTATGTGGCTTTCCTTGTCCATCTTTAATGAGATATTCTTCAAATTCTCTTCAAAATCTCTTGAAAATGTGCAAAAAATAAATGGGCCCAATCTTGGATGTTTTACAAGTGTACCCCACATATGTCCATGTGTGTGTGGGACCATGAAGCCGACTTTTTGTAATTTTCTTCCAATTTCTGTTTCTCTTCAACTCTTCTCTCCTTTCTCTTGAAAATCAATTCCTTACCTCAATTTTTTATAAATGGGACCCATATCATCAATTTCCTACAAAATAAATGTGAATTCATGTGAAAAGACCGTTTTACCCCTAACATCACATATGCATGACTATGGACTCATCTCTCATGAAATGACAATGACAATGTACACCATTTTTCATAATTGTATGTGAGTGAACTAATGATGATTAAAACTTAATTTATTTCATGAGAAAAATTATTTTCACAAGATTTTCCAAAAATAGACTTTCCAAAAATAGCAAGTTTCAAGAATTTATACAGAAAATGTGATTTTTAAGCAAATTATGCAGGAATGCACTACAATAAATTTAAAATGGTTAAAACCATAATATTACACTAAATGAGGCTCTTTCAAGTCAATAAGTCTTTAAAATAGTTCAAAATGTGCATAAAAATATGCATTTTTAAAGACTCATCAATGATCCTATCTTCAGCAGTGTTGTACCGGTCACCCACTTGCATGAGATTTTCACTTCTCTTTTTTATTGAGATTTAAGGGGAGTAACCTTCTCATCAAAAGCTAAAAGGAAAGATGTCCCAGGGGTGAATAATTCACTCACCATGAAAATTCACATAGAAGCTACAACGGCCAAGCCTACGTGTGCACTGTGTTAGTGGCTGGAAAATTTGGTATAAACAAACCCCTTATACTTCCCACAGATTATAAAGGTCTAGTGTGTGCTTAAACAATGTCAGTGATCAAGCAGAATAGATGGGTGTGCTTTCACTAAATCTAGCAATGAAATGGTGAAAGTCTAATGTTCTACTAAATTTATGCTTTCTCCAAATGGAGTTTATTAACTTCAAATCATTTGAAGAATGAAATCCCAAGGACTTTGGAAGTTCAAAATCCCATGCACTACTCTAAATACTTTAAACAACTCATGTGCAATTTATTATTGGTTGTGTGCTTATTCTTTTACAAAAAAAGAAAAAAAAAGAAAAAAGAAAGAAAAAAGCTCACCCCAAGTCCAGTTCACCAAGTTGTGACCATGGTTATGCTCGGCTAGTGTGTTAGGAAGGTAAAACCGCATGGGTACTTATTCCTATTTGTGTCACGAGCTTGAGATTATGTCTAAAGAGCCATCTTGTATCAGAATCATTGATTGGAATCAAGTGCCTCAAACATAAACCAAGAAAAAAAATGGTCACTCAAGGCCATGACCATGGACCTTCCCAAACAGTGTTGGCTGTGACTGTGAACATGATAGAATGATGCCTAGTTGGAGCAAACCACTATGGGAGGAGTATGAGCAGATTTCTTGCACCCAAAAACAAACTAGCATCATAAAGAAGAGATCAAAGCAAAAAAGGTTGGGCCTAGCCCCAATTCGTCATGCCTAAAAACCGCAAGCTATAAGCAAGAAACCTCAGCACCAACTGGTCGCCTCCCAAACCATGAGCAACCCTTGGTGATTTAGGGTTTGGGTTGGTGCAAATTCTAGGAGAAGATGAAATACAGTGACTAAAAAGTGTTTTGTATAAGACAAAACTTGAAATTCATGAATACCGTCGAAAGAAGAACCAAGCAAAACGCAAGGTATGCATTCAACTATGGTGAGATATGGAGAAGACTAAGTGTAAGGCCATAATTGCCATGGATTGTATGTGGAGGGTGATGAGAGCTCAAAATCCACTCGCAATTCAAAGAAGGGAGATGCTCAACTACGCTTTGGCGCTCGGTTTCCCTGGATTTTCAAAAACACAATGAGAGGGAAAGAAGACAAGGGCCATGGTTTTATGTTGAACCAAAGCCCTCTCAGTCACTAGCTTCCCACATGATCACTGCTATATACCTCTCGGTCACCAATTTCCCATGTGGTCACCGCTATATACCCCTCAGTCACTACTTCCCCTTCACTCATAGACACTGCGTGTTTAAAGCAATGGGGTCATGACTTGGTAGCTCATGCCATCTTTTGCAGCTTCTTTACTTGTAGACACTACTACTTTAAATAGTAGGGTCCATGGCTTAGTGGCCCATGTCATCCTTTGAGATGATATAAGTCCCCACAATAGATTGTGAAAACCCATCGGGTATTTTGCCCAAAAAAAAAAAGTTTCTTCAAGGCCAACATCAAATCAAATTTCAAATCCACTTTGAATAAACCTAATTTTGGCCCAAATTTGTCATCTAAAATTTTTTGGATCAAAATTCAACCAAAGCCAATCTCCTTCAAAATTTCATCTCATTTTGACTCATGTCAAGCCAAGTCAAAGCCTAAACTTAATTTTCAAAATAAATCAAAATCCATGAAAATTCCAAATCCAAATCCATCTCAAACCTCAATCTTGATTTCCATAACACCTTAGGGATTCCTTTTTGTGAGTGTTCCCCAGTATCCCCTCAGAGATGCTACTTTAGATATCTATGATAAATAAATGGGTTATGAGAAAATCAAATCCATTTACAAAAGCTAAACCAAACTCATAGCCTCTAGTTTTTTCTAACGCCGTAGTGATTATTTTTGTGGTGTTCTATACAATCCCTACAAAGATGCTACTTTTGATATCTGTGAAAAGTAGGGCAAAGAAAATCAAATTTCTTATGTTTTACCAAATTCTATCATCAAACCATTCATGATTTTTTTATCGAAATTTCAAAACTTCAAATTTAGGCCTACAATCTAGTTTGACAAAATTACTTTTTCATTAAGCCATTCATTTTTCCCCACAGATTGGCTATTTCAAGGTACAATGATTCCAAAGTCATCCTATCATCATTACACCTCGAAGGGGGCACTTGTTGACCCATAAAAAATCACAAATATTGCTAGTGTTGCAGTGAATACATCAAAAACAAATTCCAATCTCAAGGGCACATAAACCCTATAGTTATAGAATGCCAAGTCAAGTATTACATCTAGATATTCAAAGTTGATGCAACTCATTCAAAAGACTTCAAATGGGGTCAGAATATAGCAATTCAAATTTCAAAGGAAGTGGACTTCATTTGGTCACTCAGCTCAACAACTATCAAATTCAAGGTTCATTGACTCAAAACCTTGGGGTTATTGAACACACTCAAGCTTCTGGAATACCAAAGTGGCTGAAAATCACATGGTAACTCTAAATTATGCTAGAAATGATCATTCAAAGTTTCAAAGCATTTGGACTTCATTTCAACTCAAACTCAAGCATCAAAGGTTATCTCCCAGCTTCCCTAAGGTCACTATGGCAACTACCACTTCTATAAGGAAAACCCAGTTAAAACTCACAAAGATGCCTTCAAATATAATCAAGGACAATCATTCAAAGTTTCAAAGTATTTGGGCATCATTTGGACCCAAATTAAGTTCAAATGACTGTCTTTCTAGCTCTTAGGGGTCACCATGTAAAATGGCACCTCATAAAGACCAAATCAGTTGAAACTCATTGTGAAAGGTCAAGTCATATTCAAGAGTAACTTTGTAAAATTTCAAGTCAATTGGAGATCATTTGGCCCAAATACAACTATATGTCAAATTTGGGTCAATAACCAAAGTCTTGCTTTCATGTGGCCATAGTTGATAAATTCAAATGCAAAGCCTAAGTCATGTTCAGAAACGATTGTTCAAATTTTCAAGTCAAAAGGACATCATCTATATGCTAACTTAGGGGTCAGTGACCCCCAAACCTTGGAGTCACTAACCAAAGTCTTACTTTCATGAGGCCAAAGTTAATGAAATTTCGATCAGAGACTCAAAATATGTTCATATCAGCTCTTCAAAGTTTTCAAGCAGTTGGATATCATTTGGGTGGAAAGCCAACCAACTGCTTACAATTCAAGGGGAAAATGACTTAGAGCATGCAATTAAGGGGTCACTGATCAAAATCCCAATTCAACAAATCCAAATTAAGTAAAATTTAGATAAAGTTTTCAAAATATGCCTGACATCAAATTCTCCAAGTTTCAAGACCATCAGAGGTCATTTAGATCCCGAATAGCCAAAGCAAGGGCCTACTTTCATGAAAAGTCAAAGGGAGGGTTGACCAACTTCTAGAGGTCAAAACATGATGAAATTTTTGTGGCATGCTCAAGGTCATTCCAAGAAACATTCCTCCAAATTTCATTAAGTTTGAACTTTGTTTGGACCCTAAATTGATAAAAATGGGTCACAAGTGCAGAAAACCCATAAATGGACCCACGGTCACTGACACTTGCAAGTGGTTCGTTTTGGTTTCAAGTAACTTTTCTGCTTTATTTCAAAACCATAACTCTCAGAATTGCCTATGAAGTCTATAAAGACACACTTGGGCACTTGGGAAGGGGTTCCAACAAGATTGAAGCAAGGTTCAAGGGGTTCGAAAAAGGTTTGAGCAAGGTTCCAAGAATTTCAAGAAGCTCAAAGGCACTGCACAAGGATTCTTAAGCATTTGGCATTTTATAAGCATCCAAACTCCTCCATTCTTCTTCCCCTCACAAGCTTAAGTTGATAAATGGTTCTGGGGAAGAAGAAACACCTTGCCACCACTCATGAAGACTAAACTTCAATGCCATCATGTACTAGAGAAGTTCGATGGATGAAACTATGCTCTTATTTAGTTCTCACACTTGAAGGGTTTTAGGCCATCTCCAAAGTTGTGAACAAACCTTTTTGGTTTCATTCTGCTCCTCGAAAACCATAGGACTAGAATGACACAATTCCAATCATATTTGTTTGCACAAAAGCAATCCTTCCGGATTATCACAAAAGTGGTCCATAAGATCAAAGTGGCAATTACCCAAGATCATAAATGATTCTAAAATTGAATTTGGCACATTTAGTTGTCATTCACAACTCTCAAAAACACAAAAATACAAGTCTCAACACCTTGGAAGCACTGTAGAAGCAAACGAAGGTAAACAATGGCCAATTAGGCCATTGTTTGTCAATGACCATGGGTCCACGATCACTTCCCCATTTTCTTCATTTTTCTATATTTTCTCCCCTTTTCATGTATAGTTTCTAATTTTGCTTAGTTTGGAATACATTGAGACCAAAAGGAGGGACTGTGACTTTTTATAACTTGTAAACAGCCTGCATCCCCGAGGTCACAGCACTGAACCCATGTAACAAAAGGGAATTTGATGATAATTTGTAATTTTATTCCCTTTTTTCGGAGTATTTGAACGTGGGAATGTTGGACTTGATTCCTTTGTATTCATCATCATCAGATTACACATTGGAGATCTATTTAAAGCTTTCATGAGAGTTGGGCTAAAGGCTTCAAGTTCTAGAGTTAATGCTTTTACTTTATCATAGGATATTTATGGCTTCTACATCTTTATACGAGATTATTCTCTCATTGTAGATATTCGTTTGTGGCGGTGATCAAAACACTAATAGTGTGGCACTGATGGATTGCATGTTATGGAGATCAAAGCACTAATAATAAGAAAGCCAAAAATTTATTTGAGTTGGAGAATAAGGTCCTAGTTTGGACCAAGTTAGGTTTGACCTGTGCGGAAACCAGCCCAGTAGCAAGGACCTTTTAGTCTAGGATGGGTTGTGTTTAGGTCAGGTCAGCTCGACTTGATCCGCGAGCAACCCAAGAATCACAAGCATGTTGGTTCTAGTTCAAGTCTAGGTCAAGTTAATTTGACCAGTTTGCAAAAGCCCAACCCAGTAAATCCACAAGTGTTGTTAGCTTCGATGTCACCAAAGTACAGATCAAAGGTACAAATTTGACCAAATTGGATGGCCAAAATTGTTTTGCAATTTTCAGAGTCGTCCGGACTTATATTTGCGCCCATTTTTTTCTTATACACTTGTTGTAAGGTCCAAACCAAAACTAATCTCAAATTATAATAATTAACTTTGTTTTACAATAATTAATATTTGTTTAGGCTAATTCAACTCAAATTCACTTGGGTTTAGGTCATGGATAGGTAGTTGGGTTGTGTTCAAACCTTACTTAGGTAGTTAAGGACCTTTTGTAATTTAAAGTCACATGGTTTGTATCATTTTGGCACCATATTAGTTGCATAATGTGTATTTTATCTTATAGGCCAACTTTCAAATTTGGTCTAACCCAATTTAGATCCATCGTGGCACAATTAAAGTCCATTTGACTCAAACTGTAAAATCCATAACAATAGTGAACTTGCATGCAAATCTAGGAAAATTTGATTTAAAATCCCTCACTCAAGCAGATTTTCTATTTCCCTCTTCATCTCTTCTTGAGACCTGCTAGAGCTCCATCCTCACCTTCACTCACACTCTTCTTCAATTCAAATCAAGCATTTGGAACCTTGCATGTAGGAGCCTTAGGTTCCATCATCTCTTTCCTGCCTTTTTATATGTTCTTTCCCCATTCAAAGCCCCAATTCCATCTCTTCTCCAAGCTATAGGTCCTTAAGGTAAGATCTCCATCATCTCTTCAATTTTTTGGGATCAAAAAAGTCAAGGAGACTCAAATAACAATATGCTTGCATATCTTACATTCAATTCACCCATTGCATGTCTTTATATGTAGAAGAATTGCCTTCTATTGAGGCTTTCTCCATCATCAAATCAAGGGCGAAGTTAATTTGGGTTAAGCACTAATATAAAGCAAGTATAAAAATACATATTACTATATGCATGTTTATTTGTGTTAATTTATGAAGAATTCTTTCTACGTAAAAATCTACAGCTCTTCCAACCCCTTGATTTAAGAATATGTGATGGAGTAAGTGATATTGAGTATGGTCATGAAATAATGATGCAATGTGGCTATTAGAAGATGCATGGCAATGATTGGAACAAAGGAAACCACATTGGAACCAATTCAAGAGTTTTGTCCTAGATTGAACTCTGTATTGGAGCTGCTCCAGAAAATTTAGCCATAAGCACACTATGGCTTGGAAACTAGAGAACCCAAAAACCTGACTTTGTCCTACGATTAACCCATAGATAAGTCATGAAATGCATTACAGTTAAGCCGTAGCCAAGCCGTGGCCAAGCCATACGCCATTTACGGCTAACATTCCAAAGAGCCCAAACCAAAGACATCATAATGGTTGAGCCTTGGATTACACTACTGCTAAGTCGTATCCACGCCGTGGCCTAGACATAGGCTACATACAGCCTAGCTGTAAGACAAAATACGGCAAAGCCACAACTGCAAAAGATTTTAGTTGAAAACTTTATACACATGGTTAAGCTGTAACCTATACACGGCTAAGCCATAGGAACACAAAAACTTAGGATAATTGGAGACTTTCAAAGACTCTGTAGGGCTTTAGATATGGCACCTTTACCTTAATTAAAATAGCCCAATGGTAATTAAATAATAAGAAGGAAGAGTGTAGAGATGTCACTTATCCCCTTCGATGTTCCAAATTGTTTCCCCTGTGTCATGTCATGGGTGTTGGCATAAAAAGAGTTGTCTAATGCTTATACAATGTAACACCAAGAATTGTGGTAATACATCGATACCGAACATTTTTTTGAATACACCATATTGAATGACCATAGAAACACAAATTATCTAGCATGATTTGGCTAGTAAATATCCTTAATAATCATTCAATCCAAATGCATTCATATTGCTAAGTAACCCTTGCCCTCAATATAATCTAATCATCTACCCATCCTTCCCTGGTGAACCATGAGGCAAGATTGGAGATAAAATTTCTGCTGAATGTGAGCCTATAAGCCAAAATAGGGATAACTAGGGTCGAGAGAGTTTGAGCTCTATTAGCTTATTTAAGTATGCATTGTTTGAATAACAATTACTTTATTTAATTTTGACTTTTATGATTGAATACGATCTCAAGACTAGTATAAGTTTTTGTATAAGAAAGAGTCAATCGCTGTGTATAAAAAGTGAGAAATTATGAATTCTGATCAGCTTTGATACGTTGAGTCAGTACCACTTAGCTTATACCTATAGGAGGTTCAATGGGACCGAATGGAGCATTATATATGTTCCTTATTGTAGTAGTTGTATGAAAAGTTGGTCAGCACTCGTAGGGTAGCTAGAGGTCTTGACTCGACCACTAGTAATTTCCCATAGTATGATATGCTTTCCACAGAGAGAAGATAGCCATGTGGATGCTAACTAGTACGTTATGATATTTCTATTTATGATTCATTACTCATACTTATTTCATGCACAACATGCCTAATTTTTTATTATTGCCCTGCTGTAATCAATATTTTTTAATTCATTTGATAGACCATATAGTTTTATGTACTCTATATTTGCTTAACCATCATGTTAACAGTGTTACCTTGGTGTTACAGGTACCGAACCCGATGCCAATGCGGCAGTCAACGCGACCGCGGATGGAACCCCAATGGTACCTCGGGGTGTAGATGAGTAGAATGAGGATGATGTGTTCTACTGGTCATCTGAAGGACTACGTTATAGGATTTGTTTTGGGTTGCCTAGGTTTGGTTAATAGCTTATGGAGGAGTCATGCCATCGTTGTCATTTTAGTTTAAGTTACTGTTGATGGATATGTTATTTTTTATTATGTCTATGTTTAAGTATTTTGTTATTACATGCATATAGATGGGAAGTAACTGACTTTGGATTATAATTATAAATGAATGTGGTTTTATTATTGTTTATGATAAGTTACAGGTGAATTCTCCAAGTTTTCACTTAAGTGTTCAATATGATTGATGCGTGTTTATAGATCTTCTTTACACGTACCTATGGAATTTCCCTTATAGCAGTTCGTACATATCTTAACATGGTACGAGTTGCTACGGGATTATGTGTGCTACGCCTTGGGGTCCACCCTAACCCCAATTTCTAAGTTCGAGGTGTGACACTCATAGCAATGAGATCTACGAGGTTAATGGAAAGATTAGTAGTTTCATGGATAGAAATTGGGAGATTCAGAATGAAACTAAGTGATCCACAATGACAGGAATGAGTTCAAGCATCACGGGCCAATTTGAAGCGTTTGGCAAAGAAACTACTTTTGAGAATGGCATGGAAGAGTCATAGACTCCTTGACACATTAAGGATTGAAAAGTGTTACTTGATGTCATGGATGGGAGAATGCTTCGATACTTAAAGGAAAGCTCAAAACCATGTATATGATAGCAATCTGAATCACAAAAAGCTTTGATCCACATCGAAGGAATCAAGGAAGAGAAACTATGCCAAAGTAGATGGAAAAGCGAAATAATCAAAATTAGAAAGAAATAATGTGTAGAAAGCTCAAATTTAAACAAGGAATCACTTTCAGTCACTACATGTATGGATCGAGTTAAAGATTCATAGTATTTGGTATCTGATTCTTCCTATCATATGTGTTTGAGTAGAGATTTGATGATGCATATAAATCTAATTATTATGGATCTATTCTTATGGAAGACAATGCAAAATTGCCAAGCATGGGATAAGAGCGGTAAAGATCCAAGTATATAAAGTTATTCAGACCCTAACAGATGTGATAAATGTTCTTTGTGTGCCTTAGAGTTCAAGTGTTGTGGAGCACTATAGCAGGTGAAGTTCCGAAGGTGATAACGAGAACATTGGTCAACATGAAAGTGAGATGGTCTAAAATCTGTACAAGTATATAGGTGATGCAGTTTTAGCTAAAGCAATGAAGGAGATATCAAGTAGCATGGGAAGGAAATACATTGCTCAAGTGGAGTCAACTGCAATGAAATCATTGGAAGATGGATTAACAGGGTCCTCAATGATATCATTTAACATAATTCCAGGAAACACGAGGAGGAAATACATTACTCAACTGGTGTCAGATTTGATGAAATCATCAGAAGATAAATTGATGGGGTCCTCGAATATATCATTTTGTGTCATTCCAAGAAGACCTGAATAGAAACGATTTTTCTCGATGAAGGAAATTAGGTTGTGATTTGTCATGGTGCGAAAATGAAAGTCCATTGCTGGAAATGATAGCTGTAGATTTGACAAAAAAGCACTGGGATGGAGACAAAGAAGGAAGGATTCACAAGGCGCTAGTAAGATCCAGATTAGGGAATGTATCTTTTGCCTAGGCGGATGGGAGTGAAGGTTCATTATGTTGTAAGAAAGCATGCAAAGATGGCAAAAAATGGAGGGCACTTCGAAGGTTCAAGATAGAGGTGTTCAGGTCAAAGGAATAACTGTGGAAAATGTCAAGTCAGTTTGGACTTAGTTGACATCAGACAATGCTTAGATTGTTGGTGCACCCAGGGTAATGTAAGATTGTCGATGCACCCAAGGTAAGGGTGCAGAAGTCATGGTTGGTCATTGCATCTATGGAGGCATACCTTTTAGGGAAGTACGGCAAAACCAATACATTGCCGAGTATCTTCAAGGTGGCTCCAAGGATTTATGGAATCCAAGCGAAGGTGGAGATTCTTGGGCTTTGTCTTGCATTATGGTTGAGTTGGGTCAGTTCGTCTGGGTTAGCTAAGACTGAGGCTCATGGTTAGGGGTATTTTAGTCATTATGTATGGGTTTTCTTAGGAGCCAAAAAAGCGAAAACAATATATATTGATATATTGTAACCCTAACTCCTGGGAAATGAGAGGGGAAACAATAGACGATATTTCTCTTTCCCATGAATGTTGGCAAACTTGCCGAACTACGTAAAATTATTGTGTTTATTTGTATAATTGCTTGATAGCATGATTTTGTTTATTCATTATGATTGAACCATCGATCGCGAGTATTTTTTGCTGTGTCACATTTCCCAACACAGAACTCTTATTTTCCATTATTTGAATACAGAGAAGATGTTATCTCATGATTTGAATTTGGAAGAGATAACTAGGCCATCTTTGGAGAGTTCTCAGTTGATGTACTAACAGATATAACCATGAGGAATTAAAGATAGAAAAGAACCATATTCTTAAACAAGTCTTAGTGCTGAATAATAACATAATTAATGTAGGTTGAGCAGGCGATCCTAACTTCATTCGTTTATACATGGATTAGGAAAACCTGACCTGTGATCAACCCGTCTATCATGTGGGTTCTACAAATTTGGGTTGGTTGGTTAGGTCAGTTTTTGCCACCTCTAACTTCACCATACCTACCCTGACCTGTGGCAGGTTTTATGGTTGTATATCAAAATGTCCAATGACAATCAAAATTCCGGTCAGGTTTGTTAGCAGTTGATTTAATTTTTTAAACTAATAAAAATAAAAGTGTTAGGGAAGACTTGAAAACATGGGTTCTAGGAAAATGTATTTCTTGTTATGACTTACTTTGATAACCCTCAAATGCAATTGTCTCACTTAGTAATTTATAAAGTTAATATATATGGGTTCGGGACGGTTAGTTGTACCCAAAACCAAAACCCGCCCAAGACGGACTCAGAATGGTAAATGAAAAACCATATCTGCCCCAAACCCTACCGACACACTGCTAAACCCACCTCTAATAGGAGTTGATTGGAGTAGGTCCCTATTTAAACTTGGCCCACTGCCATTTGCTTAGATAGGATCCAGGACATTTTTTCTAAAGTTATACCCAACTTTGATATGCCTCTGTCCTGCCCAACCCTAACTAATCTAGATCCGATAGTGCCAAGAATCAGACAACCTTTCAGATATAGGTGGTAGTAAAAATAATGATGCGGCCCAATCTGATTGTTCTCAAAAGTATTAAAAATTCTTGGAACTTGTATCCTAATTTGAGTTTGGGGTCTCCCTTTCCATATCACAGCACCGAGATTATTTGTACAATTGACTGTTATATAAAACAAAGGCAGTGTAAGTATAAGGTCTACATATCACACACCCACTGTTGTACGTTCAAAGATTAAATGGATTTGTTCCACTGCGGAGGGTCATTTTCATACACACGCATGTCAAAATATCTAGCTGGTGGACAACACAGAATTTTCAAGAGTGTTCAAATTGTATTTTGCGGTTGTCTTCGTTAAATTTGCATCTGCGGCGCACATGATGAATGGACCAGACTTTAGTTTTTGTCCTAGGACTCGTCAACATCTACATTTGATCAACTCCCGAGGAAGCACAATAACCAAGTGGAGTAATATAATCAAAACTCACATGTTTGGCGAGTGATCAATCAGGCGATGGGCTAAGGTCTCATTGGAGTTAAGTTTGGCCTCATGCTTACATATGAGCAGTTTGAATTATAAAAGGGGAATATTTCAAATAAGGTCTTAAGTTTTGTCTTATTTTTAAAAAGATATAGGTTGCAAAACTTTTCAAATTAGTTCATAAGTTTTCAATTCAGGACATTCATCCATTTAAAACTATTTTCGATAATTTTTTTCTTAATTTCTATAAATACCTAGATTACTATCCATTGAAATAAACTACATTCAATTCTTTTGTATTCTCCTTATTTTCATCTCCAGCATCATCAAAATGATCAAGAACAACTAGTGCCCCATGGCAATCGGCTGCATGTGGTGACTGCCGAAACCATGTCATGACTTTAAATGAAGGGTAATTTTAGTATTTTAAGAAAATTAAGGAAAAAAAATCACAAACAAATATGTTTAAGTTGCTGGATGTCCTTAATTGAAAATTTACTAAAATAAATATAGACTAATTTGAAAAGTTTTGAAACTTGTGTACTTCCTTAAAATAAGATAAAAAATTAATGACTTATTTGAAATTTTTCCTTCTATAAATTATGGAACCAACAACCAATTTAAGAGTTGGCAAGAAAGAATAGATGATCTGCATTCCACCAGACAAAGAGAGCTTTTTTACCACATGGACCCACATAACTGATAATTTTATGATGAACCCACGACCATATTAACCATCTTAATGATACAAATATTTATTATGTGAAGGATCATATCGTAGCACTCAAATCAAGAGAATGGCGGACATAAACCAAAGGTGGATTACCCTACATTGAGTGGAATGGGTTGAACCAGCAACGATGTGAATCGATCTTTGGTGTTGCAATCTTGAACAGTATGGCCATCACCATGTTGGTAAATACAGTGGACCACCCTTGAAAGATTGAAGGCAGAGTTGATTAAATGAATGGGATACGGAGACGTATGGCTCATTTCTTCATTCAACTTCTTCCAATTATCAAAAATCAGGTTTTCGATATGATTACGAGCATCCATTTCTGAAACCTTCGCTTCCTTCATATAACAATCGATAGAAGATGGTGCATCACCTCTTACTTTCTCATCCTGTCTCAATATAATTCAACAACCTATTTTTAGTGCCATTCAATTCAACTCAATTCATTTTTTTTAGGGTCATAAGTCATATTATACTCTTAGAACAAGTGCATAATGAAACCTAAGTGCTGGTTTTGGTAATTCAATTGTAAAATTAATTTAAGTGAATGATCAAGTTATAAGATAAAAATAGAATATGGGTTTTATTTAAGAGTGCAAAATCTTAAAAATCACCTCTTTTTAAAAAAAAAATTAGAAAAGTCAACATCTCATTCCACCAGAAAAACAAAAAGGCCTCTCCTTTTTATCCAAAAAAAAGTCATAAAAGTTGTTCATGTGATGCCACAAAGTGAAAAATAATAATAATAAAGTCAAGAGGCCGGATTTTGAAGTTTTGTACTTTTTTATTTATAAGATCAACTTCTTTTCTTGTCTCTCAAAGCAACCCTTTACTTGCCAAACACACTCTAAAAGAAATCTGTTATCTTCTTAATATGGACCTAAGTGCACTGCTATATACCACATAAAATTTGAGCTGTTTTTTCATGTTTTTGTAATTCTTTGTTATAGCATGATAATCACATAACAAAGTTTATTTACCTTATATGTTTCCAAATCATTGCAAAGTCGAAAAATCATTGATGGACATGTTATGAGATTTGGGTTATTGTCCAAACCATCCATCACCTGTGTTGATATTGTTTGCTTTGTAAGCAGAAGTGCATGGACCAGAATCACTGGTCCTGACGATGATACCCATGCATTGTTCAAATACTCTTCTAGACTTGCTTTGTATCCACTGTAGTACCATTTGGACTCCACTAACATTGCTTTACAAAAATCTGCCCACTGAGATGAACATAAACATAGAGATTTTATGTGAGAAGATCAAGTTATTAATCGGTTTTGATGTTTCTGAAATTAAAACCTTGTGCATCGATTATTTTGGCAGATTAGATGGACCATAGAGCCTATGTAAGTATACGAGAATTCCCAATAGACCGGAACCGAGAAGGTTGGTTATACTTATGGGTCCAATAGACGGACCTGTTTCCAATTTGGGAGGTTGGGTTCATGGGATATGGTACACTACACTTGCATTCTTTTTATGCAACAAGTGGAAATCGTGTCGCCCGCATGCCACGGGTCCCACGTCAGATCAAGCAGGGCAGATGCCAATAGAGATGCAATCCCACTTTAGTGTAAGACTTGATCTGGGCCCCATAATAAGACTCCCAATAGGATCAGTGGATGTGGGCTTCTGGTGGAAGATGTCTCTAGTAAGTGTGACTCTTCGGGACTTGTCTATATAAGGATAAGGGAGCCCTAGGGTTTGGTATGATCATTATTCTCTCCATTCCCGCAGGAAAGATAAGAGGCGAAGAGATCCACGGAGCTTCCCATCACCGGAACGCACATAGATCTCCGGCCTCGTGACGGAGTCTCCTCATCCGGATCCATTAATTGGTATCAGAGACAGGCGCAGTGCATTCTACCGGTTCAGATTTTGCAACTGCACCGTGGATTAGAGTAGATCTGGATTTTTTTTTCAGATGTGTGAGCCTCGGTTTTATTTCGTTTCTGCAACTTGAAGCAGGAAGAAGACGAGCATAGTTCCGTGTTTTTTCTTCTGGTTCTTTTTGAAGCAGCGCACGTGAATCGAAATTCATGAGATGATTTGACGTTTTGTATCCATCAAAATCTCCACTGTCGTTTTTTCTACAAGCAAAAAGGCACATGAGATGATTTGACTGCACGGAATTCCACAACTTTCCCATCTCATCTTTTGTGGAAAGAACAGTAACGAGGGCTTTGTTTGAAAGCCACGTGAAGACGAAACTGCAACGTCCTCCATCATCACAGCAACAAGGTGGAAAACAGAGTGTTTTCCTTGCATTCTTTTTATGCAACAAGTGGAAACATAACGAAGGCGTGACGACCACGACAAGTGCAAGATCAAGCCGTCGCTGTCTGTGCTTTGAGAAGCGTGACACAGAGATTGTTACCTTACGCAGACAAGGGTGTGGATCCATCGTGTGGATCACCGTCAAATTTCAAACTGCGATATCTTGATCGTCCGGAGTCAGATCGACGATCCGTTTGCTTCTACGGAATCCTTGCGAGCAGATTTACGCATTGGCAGCAAAAGGAAGACGATCCAGTGATTCAAATAAAAGGGTGGTATTTTCTCCTCATACGGTCAGTGGTATCTAACCCATCCTTTAATTAAAAATAAATAGAAATCATGTCTTCCAAATCAGCCCTGCATGATCTTGCAAAGGCTGATATTTTTAACGGCAAGAACTTAGCCGTGTGGAAGCGTCGGATGGAAGCGTTGCTGCATTTTGACGGATTAACTTATGTGATTGAATCCGATCCGGTCCCTAAGCCCGCTGATGATGCCTCTAAGGAGGACCATGAATTATATGAGCAATGGGTCTTTGATAATAAATCAGCGAGGCATCTATTGATTGGATTCATATCCAGTGAGTTGGTGAAACAGTTTGAGCACTTCACCACAGCAAAAGAAATCTGGGACTATGCCATGGACAAGTATGATGAAACCTCCAAATCTCATCTGATGGAGGCATTTAGCGCATATGTCAATTATAAGATGCCAGAGGGGTCATCTATAAGGGATCACATTGATAAAATGTCGGTCCGACATAGTAACCTTGCAGCCTTGGGAAAAGAAATGGACGAAGATTTTCAGATCATGTACTTGCTGATGAGTCTTCCACCTTCGTGGGAGAATGTATCTCAAACCCTTAGCCTTCAAAAGGGTGTAACCCTTAGTGAGGTTGAAGCAAAATTACTTGCTGAAGGACAAAGGCAGGCTGCCCGTGGTATAACACCTACAAACTCTGCTATGGTTGCTAAAACTAAGAGTTATAGCGGTGCGTTAACCGCCAATGTGAAAAATAAAAAGAAATTTCAAGGCAATCCAAAACGGAAAGGGCCTAAAAATGGTGTTTGCTTTAATTGTGGGAAGCCTGGACACTTTAGTTCTCAATGCAGAAAGAAAAAGGGTGAGAATAGCCAGCAAGGTAAAGTGACCAAAGAACACAGAGATTATGTTGAGATGGTCACTGAGTCCATGATGGTGGACACCAATGACAAGAATTGGTGGATTGACTCTGGAGCCACCAGACACATATCAAGGACCAAGGCTGTATTTATCGAATTCAAAGAGATGAAACCCGGAGAACAAAATATATACATGGGGAATGAAACATTCTGTGATGTGTTGGGGATAAGGAAAGTCAAAATTCCCTTACCAACCGGCAAATCCCTTTATCTCTCCGATGTCTTCTTTGCTCCTGCAATGAGGAGGAGCATCATCTCTGTGAGCCAGTTGGCAAGGAATGGATTTGAAATTAGATTCAAAGATAATGGGGTTACTATTGGAATGTGCGGTAAAGTTTTAGTCCATGGTTTTCTTTCTGAAAATTTGTATTTGCTGGATATTCTTCATAATGACATAAAGTCTACTTCTGATTATTCTGTGTGTGTGAATGTATGCATGAATGGTTTGGCAATGTTATGGCATTTGAGATTGGGCCACATTAATAAAAACAGAATCAGTAGAATGGTTAAAGATGGACTTTTACCAGACCTAGGTAAAATTGAGTATCCTATATGTGAACCATGCATAAGTGGAAAAATGGTCAAGAAACCATTTCCGAAAGGAACTCGAAGTTCTGAAATATTGACCATAATTCATTCAGACATATGTGGACCATTGAATGTACACAATAGAACCGGAGAGGACTATTTCATTACATTCATTGATGATTACAGCAGATATGGGTATGTGTATCTCATTAAAAATAAACATGAGGCATTAAAAATGTTCCAAACATATGCTGCTGAGGTCCAAAATCAAAAGGGCATGAAAATAAAGAGGATTAGGTCTGATAGAGGGGGTGAATACACTTCCGAACTGTTTAAAGAATATTGTGCACGTGAGGGAATCATTCATGAATATTCAATCCCATATACCCCACAGCAAAATGGCATGGCCGAGAGGAGGAATAGGACCTTAATGGATATGGTAAGGTCAATGATCAGCCATGCGAACCTTCCGCTGTATTTGTGGGGAGAAGCATTAAATACTGCACAATATATTTTAAACAGAGTACCCTCTAAGAGTGTGCCCAAGACCCCATATGAGTTATGGACTGGTACCAAACCAAAATTAGAACATGTGAGAGTTTGGGGCTGCCCTGTACACGTCCTGCTACCACCACAGGAAAGGCATAAACTGCAAGCAAAAACGAAGAAAAATTGTTCTTTCGTTGGCTACCCATTACATTCTAAAGGATATCGTGTATATGATCACGATAATAGGATAATCATGGAATGCCGAGATGTGTTTTTCCTTGAGGATCCGACGGTCAGTCCTAGAGTAAGACCACAGAGTGTGGAATTATATGAAATCTCTATGGGCAAGGGGGTTCAAGCAAGTGGGGGTTCCGACGAAGAGGACGTTGGACCTAGAATTCCTGGCCAGGACCCACTTGAGGTGATTGAACAACCCGATGAGCCAGTTGGCAGACCGATTCGGGCGAGGAAACAACCGGTATATTTAGATGATTATTGCAGTTTATTAGAAACCGTGCAAGATTTGGATCCAACCTCCTACTCTCAAGCGGTCAAAGCGCAGGATGCGCAGTGTTGGCTAGAGGCTATGAGAGAGGAGATGGAATCAATTGAAAAGAACCAAGTATGGCAATTGGTAGATCTACCCAAAGATCGGAAAGCCATTGGATGTAAATGGGTTCTTCGAAAGAAATTTAAAAAGGATGGATCCTTGGATAAATATAAAGCATGGTTAGTAGCTAAGGGATTCACACAAGTGGAAGGAATAGATTACGAGGAGACATTTTCTCCAGTTGTAAAATTCCAATCCATACGAACCTTAGTAGCATTGGTAGCATGTCGTGACCTTGAATTGCACCAGATGGATGTAAAAACAGCATTCTTGAACGGCGAATTAGAAGAAGAAATTTATATGAAACAACCCGAGGGTTTTGTGGTGCAAGGTCATGAGGACAAAGTGTACAAACTTAATAGGGCATTATATGGATTAAAACAGGCCTCAAGACAATGGTATAGAAAATTTCATCAGGCCATATGTGAAATAGGATTTGTCCCTAATAGTGCAGACACATGTTTCTATATTAAATGCAGTGGGAGTAGTTATTTATATTTGTCATTATATGTGGATGACATTTTGATCGCCAGTAATAAATTGGAAGCCATAAATGAAATCAAACAATGGTTAAAGTCAAGATTCGAGATGAAAGACATGGGTGAGGCAGAGTATGTCCTTGGCATTGAAATAACCCGTGATCGTCCGAATAGGATATTGACTTTATCACAGAGATCCTATTTGGAAGCTGTGTTGAAAAGGTTTGATATGGCTAACTGTAAACCAATTGATACTCCCATCTGCAGGAGCACAAAATTGTCAAGCGATCAAGGACCCACAAATGAGCAGGATAGGGAAATGATGAGATCAAAACCTTATGCTCAAATTGTGGGCAGCATCATGTATGCGATGCTGTGTATGAGACCAGATCTTGCATTCGCCGTGGGTCTCGTAAGCAGATTCCTAAGTAACCCAGGATTACCGCATTGGTATGCAGTTAAGAGGATTCTGTGGTACATCAAAGGAACAGTGAATCTTCGCCTATGTTATCAAGGTGAAGTCCTGGAACTGCGCGGCTACTCAGATGCTGATTGGGCCGGTGATTTAGACCAGAGAAAGTCAACAACCGGCTATGTGTTTACCCTCGGAGGAGGTGCAATTTCTTGGGGTAGCAAGAAACAGACCTCCACGGCTATGTCAACAGCCGAAGCAGAGTATATAGCTTGCAGTACAGCAGTCCAGGAGGCTCTTTGGTTAAAATACTTCCTATGTGATTTGGAGGTAATAAATGAGAAGGAGCCTGTCCCAATGAGCATAGACAGTACGTCGGCCATTTCTATGGTGAATGAGCAAAAGATTAACAGCCGATCAAAACATGTTGAAATAAAATATCACTTTGTTAGAGAGAAGGCTGAAAAGAATGATATAGAAATTTTTTATGTGCCTTCAGAAGAATTGATGGCTGATGCTCTCACCAAGGCTTTGCCTGCAGAGGTTTTTGCAAGGCATATGATGCGCATGAGACTAAGAAATATTTGATGTACATGGCATTCGTGCCAAGTGGGAGATTGTAGGAAATCGTGTGGCCCGCATGCCACGGGTCCCACGTCAGATCAAGCAGGGCAGATGCCAATAGAGATGCAATCCCACTTTAGTGTAAGACTTGATCTGGGCCCCATAATAAGACTCCCAATAGGATCAGTGGATGTGGGCTTCTGGTGGAAGATGTCTCTAGTAAGTGTGACTCTTCAGGACTTGTCTATATAAGGATAAGGGAGCCCTAGGGTTTGGTATGATCATTATTCTCTCCATTCCCGCAGGAAAGATAAGAGGCGAAGAGATCCACGGAGCTTCCCATCACCGGAACGCACATAGATCTCCGGCCTCGTGACGGAGTCTCCTCATCCGGATCCATCAGGTTATACTTATGGGTCCAATAGACGGACCTGTTTCCAATTTGGGAGGTTGGGTTCATGGGATATGGTACACTACACTGGGCATACCCAGTACCCTAAGCCGATCATTTTCATTGCTAGTTGGATATCATTAAGCACATTTCTTAGTAAGCCTACTTAAGACACAAGCTAAGGTTTTTGGAGCAACCGGTCCAATTTCATCGACAAGAAGATGGAAGAATGATGCAATACCACTTTCTGTAGGTATGGTATGATGTTCATGCCCTGATCTCTTAGGATCTCGTATCCCATTTCGTTGGTAGTATTGTACAAAGCAAGGAAGCATATCTTCATGTACTCTGGCAGCCGATCTATTAATTTAATTTCCCATCTGAAAAATTCCAAAAGAAAAAACAATTCAGCAAGATATATTAATTTATGCTTTTATGATATGATGATAGATATGACCAGCTTAATCGCATGGAGTTTAAATGTACGAGAAATTTAAAAAATGGACGGTAAAATGAAAAGAAAAGGACTTGCCATGGGCAGGATCAGCTGTAGTGACCTCAAGTCCAGTTCTCTACTGCCCTGCTTTTGACAGTTTGGAACGCCCTTGGTCTAGAGGCAGGCTTCATAGTTCATTAATGTAAATAGGCTGGGCCTTTAATATTAGACAATCAGATTCAGCCTTGTGCCCGGGATTCTATCATAGACTCCACCAAGCGCGGCACTAGCCTAATTTAACTGGACTCAGAAGACAAACATGACTACTTGGCCTCAGTTAAAGTTGGTTCATTCAGTTAAGAACCTAGTTGAACTTCGAGTTGGTTCAAACAGGTGAGTTGAGTTTTGAGTTTGTAAAGATTTTTATGTAATTGGCTAATTCATGGGTAGGATAAAACTTTGGGTCCATTAGGTTGTAATTTGATATCTCTTTTAGATGGACCATGGTTCATATCGCCAGAAGAGCTGAAGAGAATAAAGTGAAGAAAATAAAAGAAATTCAAAGAAGATACCCACTCTCAGAATTAGTACCCGCTCAAGTGCATTTGAGTACCAGCTCGAGCGCATGGCAAACAAAAACCCACTTTCTAATTTGGGCTTGTTTCCAGATTAGTAAGTTCAGTTCCATAAGGGCTATCCTCATGAGGCACAAATTGTATGTTATTTAAAGGGTTCCTCTCTTAACCCTAAGACACAGATCTTATTGTTCTATGTGGAGATTACAGTTTGGAGATCACCCTTTTTCTCTAGAACTTTCATTGGAGAAACTTCACTAAAGCTTTGAGTTCTAGAGTTTGATGCTTCTACTTCTTTGTAGAAGATTGTTCATCTTAAAGGTCATCAATTGGCCCGTGAGCCCATTATCTAATTCAAGCCCGCCCGGCCCAATGTGTTTTAGCACTGCCCAAGCTCAGTCGTCAAGTGGGCTAGCCCAACCTGAATAGTGTTTGGGCTAGACTTGGGCTTAGGGTGTAAAGCCTGGCCTGGCCTGACTGCTTGCCGGCCAGCCCAGTCCGCAAGCCCTCGTGCAAGCTGCAAGCTATTCATGTAGCAAACTAGTAATAAATAGTTGTTTTTACTTTGTACTCATGCATTCATGTAGGCTTCCAACTGTTTGTACTCATGTCCATCACTTCATGTAGTAAATTAGCAATGGCCAATGGGTAAATGTTTGTGCTTTGTACTCATGGATAAAACATTCATTTTAAAATCATGTTATTAAATGATAAGAAAATTAAAAAGGAAAAAACAAAGCTAGCCTGGCCTACCAAAAAAATGCAGATGAACGGCTTGGGCTTAGACTTTTCATACAAAGCCCGCTCGCCTGGCCCGCAAGAAAAAAAAGCTTGCTGGGTAAAGCCCATGGGTGGGCTTGGGTATAAGCTCGACCCAACCCAATGACAACCCTTAGTTCATCTTGTGGATTCAAAGGGATTGGATCAACCACAGAGAGTTGTGCATGACGAAAGACTCATGTGGCAAGGATTTGTGCAAGGAGAACTGCATCTTTAGGTCGAGAGACTGATTGGAAAAGGTTGTAAGTATATCTTGTTATTGTTCAAACTTCATGCTTAATTTTTCTAGCCCAAAAATGCTCATGGATTTTTGTGTAGCTAATTGCTCTTATTTGCTTGTTCGTTTATTTTTTCGCTGTAAATACGTAATCGAACTGCAATCTAGATATCCGAGACCACAAATTGGTATCAGAGTGGATCATTCGAAGTTACTATGTGAAGATCTAATTTTTTTTTAGAATGAAATTCAACCATAAAGGGACAGCAAATAACAAGCCATTAATGTTGAAAGATGAGAAATATAGATTGAAGAAGATGCTTAAATTTGATTCTGAAAAGAAAAACCCTAGATCTATTCAATACTTTGAATGCAAAGGATTTAGTCATAGAGCATCTAAGTGCACAAATAGAATAAAGAAGAAATATTGTAAAGTTCTAAATGAAATATAGGATGATTCTGAAGTTGAAGTTGAATCTTTTGTCTTTGACAATGGAATGCAAAGTATGTTTCATTCATAGTAAAACCCTCATGGGTTGTTTTCTTTAAAGTTGGTTATGATGGTGATAATAATGAGTCAGAGGATGAACCTAATTAGAAAGCAGAATATCAAACTTTGTTTGACAAAAATATGAAGATGGTTAAGATGAATCATATGGTTGCAATTAATTCGCATGCTGAAGAAGAACAGATTTCTTCAATGGAGGCTAAATTGGCTAAAGCTCATGATAAGATCCAACTCTTTGATAATCATAAGAATGATTTTGGCTTACAAGTTAATTGTTGTTGCACAAAAGTATGAACTGTTGATTACTGATCATAAGAAATCTACACAAGAGATGAAAGAGTTGAAAAAAAAAAAAAGCTACAAACTTATCAAATTGAGAATGTTGACTTGAATGGCAAGTTGAAGATGATGATGTCAGAGCTGACTACATTAAAAGAATTGCACACCTGGTGCAATCAGAAAAAGCCTGATGACAAACGTGGTATTGGTTTTGATCATGATGCATCTACTTAAAAATTTAAATGTGAAAACTACTTTTGTTAAAAGGTTTACATTAAATCTTTTGGCAGCAACTACTCCAAATGCTACACATACAAATAATATTGGGAGTAGTACAATGAAGAAAAATGTGTCAAGTCTTAAACTCATACCCACATGTCATCATTATGGAATTAAAGGAGATATTTTACCTCATTGCAATAAGTTAAGAACTTTGCCAAAGAATACGCAATGGAGAAAGTAGTTGTCTGAGCCAAAGTCAAGAAAAAAGTCATTTAGGTCCAGAAAGCTGATTTGCCTATTATATTGGTATACACTACTATGATGAAATATTTGAATTAACAAGTGTGGGTACCAAAGTCTAATCACCCCTGAATACAATAATCAAGCTCTCACCTTCAACTGTTACAAGGATATCATTAAAAAGGAGTTACAATTGAGGGGGAATACTGCTAGATCCTAGCTGACGGTTATGTTGAATACTCAAATCATAAGTTTGTCAATTAAGGACAAAAAGGGGAAAATGTGTAGAATCAAGGGGGGAAAAGATTCAAAAATTCAGGGTCAGTCAGAATTGATGGTATTCAATTAGTAATTAGGACTGAGCTAATGGTACAAATTATAATAATAATAATTATTATTTTTTTTTATTATTTTGCAACTCAATGTACTCAATGTGATTTGAGTTTTATTTTTTGGTAGATTAAATGTAATAGGAAGTTTTGTCCATGAATTGCATAAAGGGGAGATTGTAAGGATTTTTATGTAATTGGTTAATTCATGGGTTGGACAAAACTTTGAGTCCATTAAGTTGTAATTTAATGTTTCTTTTAGATGAACTGTGGTTCGTATTACCAGAAGAGCTGAGAAAAGAAAGTGGGGAAAATAGAAGACATTCGGAAAAGGTACCCACTCTCAGAATTGGTACACACTTGAGCGGATTTGAGTACTTGCTCGAGCACAGTTGAGTACCCACTTGAGCGCACAGTGAACAGAATCCACTTTTCTATTCAGATTTGTTTCCATTTTGTATCAGGATTAGTAAGTTGAGGTCTACAAGGATTTTCCTCATGAGGTATGAATTATAGGTTATTTAAAGGATTCCATTCTCAACCTAAGACACAGATCTCATTGTTCTAATGGAGATTATAATTTGGTGATCACCTTTTTTTCTCCATAGCTTCCAATGGGGACAATTTGCTAAAATCTTAAGTTCTAGAGTTTGCTGCTTCTACCTCTCTGTATAAGATTGTTTATCTTGTGAATTCAAGGTGATTTGATCAAACGCGGGGAGCCGTGCACAGCGGGGGATTGCTATAGTAAGGATTTGTGTAACAAGAACTACATCCTTAGGTTGAGGAACTGACTGAAAAGGGTTACAAGTATATCTTGTAACTATTTGAAATTATTGTTTGGTTTTACTAGTCCAAAACGGCTCATAGTTTTTCCTATTGGGATTTTTCACATTAAAAATTTGCTGTCTTTTTCTTATGTGGCTGATTGCTTTTGTTTGCTAGTTTATTTCTGTTTCTTCTGCATATACATAAATCGAATTGTAATATACAAATCTAGGACCCCAAAAACTTTCAAAGTTCATGGGCAGAAAGAGGAAATCGCAAAACAAACCTGTCAACAGCATCAGTGAAGCACTCTAATTCATCTAATGATCCAAAGACATCATAGATATCGTCCATGGTTGTGATCAACTGACAAACTTTCGCTAATTGTACCCTAGGATAACTAAATTGTGGCTCACACATCACTCCAAGGGCCACAAAGAAGCATTCCACCATCCTGTCTCTAGAGAAGCTCAGCTTTCCTCCAAGACCCAGATCCCTCGACCATCTGAAATTTCATAAACAAGAAAGATGTTAATATGAGACTTCATATGGCTATGGAATTTGAATATGTTATTGTTAAATGGATTGGGTAAATTAATTGGCATTTTAGTATTGCATGATAGAAACACCCAAAGTGTATGACAGCCGAGATGGAGAATAGTCATGAGTCAAGACATGCGAGGTTCAGGGTGAAAAAAGAATTAAAAAAAAAAAATCAATGCATATATATCTTTTCCCTGAACTCTTGATTTGTTTGCTTTCAGAAGGTTCGAATAGTTATCATACACACGTTTGCCTTTCCGCAAAAAAAGGTAAATTCAATGTTGGATACAGTCCGGAAGCATGTCAAATGGGATCTATTAACAATCCATGATGGGTAGTGAGTATGAGAATGTAAATTATACCGAATTATAGGTGAGCCTCAAATGGGCAATAGCTCACAGTAATATCATGGCCTCCATAGCCGAGTAGTAATTTTTAACACTTAAGCGAAGGAGAGCTGTACAAAATTTTCTAGTCTGCACAAGACCAGCTTAAGTGTACTTGACTTCTTTGAATTTCTAACTACAACTCCTACTTAAACATGATCAATGGGAATAATTATGGAGGAAGTAAAACTTTTCTTAATGATAGAACACAATTTTGTTGTAATGTTGAGCGCGTGGTTTTCAAATCAACAATAGGTCCATTAAGTTTTCTTAACTAATTAGTTTTACCAATACCTCAAGGTGTTAGTAGACACAGATCTTCTAACAATCCCCTGAAGGTTGAATTGAAGCTAGTCGATGCACGTTTAATGATATGCATATATATTTTCTTTTAAGCACCAAGTTGTTCTGCTTTGAAATTTTAACTTGTGACTAGTTGACTTTGATACCATATTAAGTTTTTTAAAGTAACCGTTTGTACTAAAATCTAGAATAGATGATAGAGGTATTGAAAATAGTTTTCTGACAATGCCTTTCTAACTGATTTACAGTGGATACAATATCTATATATAACACTTATTTAAAGTGATGGTGTAAGAGAATACTTTAGTCCAACTGCAGAGAATCCATATTTTTCTAGCGCTGACAAAGGAGAGAAACAAGGTGAAATGTACCTACATTATCCATTAGTTTTATGTTGGATTCCCTTACCTTGATACCTTTCTAAGATCTACTTGGTGTGTGGCCTGCACCATATTGAAATCAAGTTTTGCTAGTTCAAGCAAAGTGGGGTTCATGTGCTCTTCACTCTCATAGATGTTTAGGTGCCACAAAGCTTCTATTCTTGGCACCCTCCAATGCATAGGAAGTTCCAAGGCATGTTTTGCTTTGTTTGCAAGTTTAACGTCTACAACCCCTTTAAAAGCTTGTGAAATTTCTGCATTCAACCAATAGAGTCTCTCCTGTGTGAGCAAGGTGAGAAGCCTCATATAAGCTAAGGATTCCCTTCATGTCTTCACCGAAACATACAATGTCACCACGTGTCTCATCCTTGAACTTATTGAAAACATCTGTCCACCACAAACAAGTTAGACAAAGTTAGCTAAAGATGAAAGGATAGAACTGAGACACTTTACTTTATCCCGTCTAAATCCTAAAGTGGCAGATTTGGAAAGAAATTCTTTGATGAGCTTTAGAAATCCATCATCGGCAGAAGACCTTGTGAACTAATGCACTCCCATCACAACGTTCTAGCTCAAGGCTCTACTATTAGATCGATTGATCACGCTTGAATAAATGCACAAAATAAAATGAGTGAAATCATGAGTTCCATGAGCAGCAAATTTTAAGGCATGCTTAACTTCTACTAGAGTGAAATTCCTCACAACAAATAGATGGGTGTGTCATCATATTAAGAGTTTGGATGTTTTAGGCTGTGGCTCAACCAACGAATTTATGGTTAGCCTATTAAAGGATTTCATTGATCCATGCATATGAGGTCAAAATTCCTGCTAGTCTCTAAGACAATTCATCCCAAAAAAATTAGAAATGAAGCTTTATTATTATTGTTATTATTATTATTATTATTATTATTATTAGTAGTAGTAGTAGTAGTACACTACTATTTAGAGTAAATTTTTTATATTTAATCAAATGATGCTAACCATTACATTTGGCCTTTAATTTTGTCACCATTGATTCCCTAGAACCTAAATCTCAATCAAATGAGTTGTAGGGTAATAAATATAAGATTATGTAAATCTCATTTTATTAGGCCCCATACCTAATCTTATATATATTTAATAAGATTGGTCTTTTCAAACCCCATAACTCAACAAAAATAGAAAACTCTAAGACAATATTTTCCACCACGCATAGAGGAAAACTTGTGCTCCTCTCACCAAAGAGTGATAGGCTATATCTACTAATGCTTATGTTATAATTTTGTGACCTCACAAAAGTATAACATAAGCTTTAATTGGTTAGAAGGCAGTGGCTCAATTTTTTTGAGCCTTGGTTTTACTCCTTAAGGTCTCAAGTTTGACTCAAGATCCTTACATTATTTGGGTATTGTATGTACGGCCATGAATGTATCTTTCCAAAGAATAGTCCTTGCTCGTTAGAATCAGATAACCTCCAAACTGGAGGCCAAAGGTTTAAAGGCTAAGCTGATGAAGGATACCTGCGGTCATAAAATAAATAAATAAATATATATATATCCTTAGATAGAAAAGGAATATGGCTTTAACTTTTTGGAGATAGTATCTAGCGAGAGAAAAGGAATGTTGGTTTTAGAGAAATTTACTGGAAATTGTGTTTGGATATGTAGTAGAGTATAATAGAGTAAAGTGGACCCTCCATTTAAATGACATAAAAAGATGAAAGGGTCAAATCAAAAGTAGAAAATTAAAAATTCTACACATTTAAAAAAAGTCAAAAACAATATTCTCATGCTACTAAATGACAAAATAGCCATCTACTTTTTCAAATTAAGTAAAAAAGACTTCTTATAATGCCACTAAAATTAAAATGCCATCGCATTATAATTAGACCCCTGATCTTTTATATTCACCTCACCACACCTTTACACCATACATCCTAACACCCGCGCTACCCTTAAATGGCCCTCGCATAAAAAGTGACTCAACATATTTTATTGAATAGCGGAGGTCCCATCGGCGTGTTTTTATTTTATTTTATTTTATTTTTCTTTTAATGAATTGGTGGAGTCGCGATATTTTCTTTCACCTTTATGGTAAGAACTATGGGGATGGAGTTGAGATGGATAAGATGGTGGTTGGATTGGATCAGTTTTGGCTGTGAAAAAGGATGGTGGTAGATCGTCGAGATATCGTGAGGATTTGTGGGTTCGGTGGTGTTCAAGTGGCTGTTGCCAAAGTTGCAGAGGATATTTCAGTTTGAGTGGTTTGAACTAATCTTCCAATATTTATGTTCAATTCAGTGTAGTGGTTTTCACTTGATGTGGATGGCACGGTTTGGCAGGTGGGAGTGGGTCTGTAAGGATAGTGCACTCATTGGTTTTGTGAGTGGTTTGTAGGTTTTGGATGATAAAGATGGAGAAAGGAGGAGGAAGAGAAAGGAAGAAAGAAGAGGAAAAAGTAAATACAAGCGTTGATATCAACACTCAACTAAGCCACGGACGTGTATTGTGTGTTGATTGATGCTCGACTGAGGATGATACAATAAGTGTTCATATCGACGCTTGAGCTAAAAGGCAAGAAAAATTGATGGGAGAGCCACTACTGTCAGTAAGATCTTTTGGGGCTTTTTTGGTGCACCGGACATTTGAATGGGTTTTTTTACCGGTAGAATCCTTTTAATTTAGCTTATATTGCTTTTAGAAGACGATATAAGCTGACCGAATGGAATACTACTTTTTCATTACTTTTCACAGGACAATATCCCACGATAGACATGGAAAAGTTGAAAAAAAAGAAAAAGGATCGAGGACACAGAATTTGACAGCATAGAAAGGGCTAGTGATTGCAAATGTGCAAAACCTTCTGACACATGATAACCATGTTCTCTGAGGAGCCTAAACAAGAGAGAGGTGCCATGGAGATCATAATTCTCTACTCCTCCTTTGTTGCCATTGTTGTTGTGACTAACCCATATGTTGTTGAGGGCTTCCTGGATCTCCTCGTCAAACAAATGGCCCACCCCCAAACGTTGGATGGCATCCATCAGCTCCAGTTTAGCCAACGGGTTCGCCACTTGTTGCAACAAGCGCTTTATCTCTTCCTTCAACTCCTCAGCTCTTCTGGCATATGCTTCGTCCTGAACAGAGTATCACATAAATACTTTTTACGTGTATTCTAACAAGAGAATATTCTATTCTAATACTACTTGAAATTCATATAGAATCTAGCAAACATGAGGTTAAAAGATTCACATTTTCAACAGAAATTATTGGTTTTAAACTGACTTTCCACATAGAACATTACCTTGAGCTACAATTAGAATAGTTTTTGCTCATTTTAGACAGAATCTGGCTAATATTGTTTTAAAACGATCCATTTCACATTCAAACACCTAAGAATGAAGTACATAGAATAAAATGAGTGAAATTAATATATGTGTTGATGCCCTACAAAATTGGTTTTAAAAGTCCTACTTGGTAATCACTTCTTAGTGACTGTACAAAATCATGGTCCCAGATGTTGGGCGTGTAATTGGCTCTTCTTCTGGAAGCCTCAGGCTGATAGATTACAGAGCTTGGAAGGCAGTTCAAAGGCCTGGAGATTTTGTTAGTGGATTGGGGGCTCTGTGTGGGGGATCTAGTTCGTTGCAAGAAGGATGGGCGAGTCAAACATGTGTATGTGGACACATTACTTAGAGCCATTTGGGTTGTGCTGTGCTCGGGAGACTACACTACTCCACACATAGACCTCTTCATGGGATATTTAAAGGCAATTTGGTGGCTCGTTACATCACACGTGTAAACATGTTTTACTTCGTAATGGTATTGTTGGACAATACTATCAGTGTGCCAGTAAACCTTATAAAACTATAAAAGTATCAATGATAAAAAGTGATTTTTATAGAAAAGTTAGGTTAAAGTCATAATCCAAAATGTAGTTAAGAAGAGTTATAGTCTGGAGGTTGTCACCCATTCCATTTCTTTTTTACGAGATTTTAGGGCCTGTTGTGCGGAAGCAAAAAAAAATTCTTTTCTGTTTCTGCATGAGTGCAATTCTGATCTAATAGATAAGCAACAAAAAACGGCCGCATGGCAATAAAGAACCTAATTTTTGGCTAGTTTCATTGCTAAGATCGGTTGCACCAAACACCTACAATTTTTCTTGCCCAAAAACACAACCCAAATCCT
Source organism: Sextonia rubra (assembly GCA_037013555.1). Taxonomy (NCBI): domain Eukaryota; kingdom Viridiplantae; phylum Streptophyta; class Magnoliopsida; order Laurales; family Lauraceae; genus Sextonia; species Sextonia rubra. Next base: position 53,158,102 of record JASUAD010000009.1, on the reverse strand, counting down.
CTCAGTTTCCACAAAAATAGGGCATGCACAAATGCATCCTTAGGGGCCTATTTAGTGGATAGAAAAAGTAGAATATCATTGTTTTGGGAGGTTTGCTCTCTGAGGTATGCTCTTCTATACATAATTACCTGATTCGCACTTCATCTAATTTGTATTCGAGCTCATAATTCGAGATTCGAAACTTACGTCAATTCGCAAATTCGGTAGAATTGGTTTACTAAATTTGCTTTTCACTTCATTTGATTAGCAATTCGAGTTCGATGAGTTCGATCTATTAATTCGGTAACTGTACATGAGACCCCTCTTTGAATATCTTTAGGGATTTTTTATAAAATCTTAACCACTCATCATCTCACATATGTTGTGGAGAAAATTTAAGTTAATTAGACTAAAATCCACCATTAAATTGATCATTGTTGTTCACATGATTAAATTACACAATAATAAATTAGTCAAATTATGTGTTTAACATTAAATTAATTCAATGGTGCCGCAAACTCATATTTTATGAATCTTGGCCTCACTTCTGAAAGTCTTTTTTTTTGTCTTACTGATTTAGAAATTATAAATGGGATCTAATTCTAAACTAATAGTGATAATTTTATTGATTTTATAACTCAATATGGTATCACAAAATATAATATTTGGCTTACACCACATCTACTTTATATAAATTTTTATACATGATAATACTTATATATTTATGAGTGGCTAATCTTTAGGTGGCCCCATCTCATAAAAGTGGAAGACACATTATATTTTAGAGTTTTTTTACTAAAAGACCCTATACTTTCACGAAACTTGAAAAACACCCCTGTATTTTGTGATTTTACTTAAACATCCTTTGACTGACTGAATACATCTCTTGACTTTAGCATTTGTATTCATTGAAAATTTGAAAACCTTACACAGGGAACCTTTGGACCTCTTCCGTTTGCACGAAACCTCAAAAACACACCCATACTTTATGAGATTTTACTTAAACATCCTTTTAGACTGAGGGAATACATATCATGACTCACGGTAAGCTTGGGGAAGAGTGACAGTCATTCCCACTCCCCACCTTTTATTTGTTAGTTTACTATTTTGCCCTTATAGTTATTGAAAAAACGAAAACATTCCAAAGAACGCAGGGAACCTTTGGACTTCATGCGTTTGGACTTCTTCTTCCCATGTCCATCTTCATTCATCACCTTGCCCTCTGAAAGCACAAATCAGAGTCGAAATTTTGATGCAAGATATGTGGAAAACGGGTAAGAGGCATATGCTATTTTGGATCATCCTTGGATTCAAACTCCAAACCTTTGAACATTTCAATATATCATCTTCTCCTTCAAAAGCTTCGGCCATTAAACGTTTTGTGGAGACTTTTATATTCTATGGATTCTTCAGATCTAGGTAGTTTCTAGGGTTTTCTTTTTAAAGAAATGGGTTTGAAGAGATTTCTATGATGCTTCACGAATTTTAAGCTCAACAGACCGGTTTGCAGGGCTCTCTCTCTTTCTGATCTGAGACGGGTTTTTTTGCACATCGACTACCACACTGAACTCAGCAATCTCTTCTTCCATCTTTCATGAAAATGGGGTTTTGTGGATTGGTGTTTTAGATGTTGGGTTTACTTTCTCATGGGCCGCCCACTTGATTCATTTCCTTGTGATGTACTTAATAATGTATCCTGTGAATCCCGCTTGTAACAAATGGTAGGTGTAATCTCCATCTCAAACATCAAATCAAATGGGTTAAAAATTAGGGTAATTTAGGTGGAAGTCTGATTTCTTAAATTTAATTAGATAGAAATCCAACTCTTAAGTACTTAGTTGCAAAAGTCCATTAGTGTTAAAGATTTAATGCTTCAAGTACATTCTATTTTACATATTTTGTGAAAATGATAAATTTACTCCTAAGATTTAATGTTTCTTGGTTCAAACTTAATTCGCTTTCTTTTGTCTCGTTTTCTGTTTGCTGATTCCTTGTTTTTGGATGGATTCTTGGTGATTCCTTGTTTTTGGATGGATTCCTCTGGTTTTCACTCTCTGTAATTGCAAATGAGGGAGAGCGAAGGAAACAAAGGGAAATACATATGGATGGAGTAGAGCATATATATATAGGGATTTGGAAACGTAACGTTTCTGAAATGAGATGGAAAATGCACGTGCCCTACAAAATGGGACGGGGTTATTCTAAGAAATACCCGTTTCTTGATGCCCACTAGGTCCCACTTTTTATCAGTTGGGTTGCATGAATTTGAATAGGAACATGAAAAAATGGATCAATATTTAATTTAATTATAAAAAATAAATCTTAATGCAAACAAGAACATAGAGAACTTCAAATAGAAACATGGAGAATATATACAGCGATACTTTAAAATGATAAGGAGCTTGTTTGAATCTGAAACAGAAATATGGAGAATATCAAACATGAACAAGCACTACACCAAAAACTGTCGTTTGGAATGGTTTTGAACTATTCCTAATGATATCTGGAATGGTTCTGAACTATTCTATAATGGCCTATCGCTAAAAATTTGGAACGGTTCAAAACCGTTCCTGCTTTTTTTCTTTTGGAACGGTTTTGAACCGTTCCAGTTAGGTCAGAAACCGTTCCTTTTTTTTTTTTTTTTTTGGAACAGTTCTGAACTGTTTTAGTTGGGTCGGAAACCGTTCCTAATTTTACTCCTATAATTATTCTGAACCTTTCCAGTTGGATCAAAACCGTTCCTGTTTTTACTTTTGAAATGGTTCTAAACCGTTCTAATTTGGTCAAAACCATTCCTATTTTTACTTTTGGAATGGTTTTGAACCGTTCCAATTGTTTTTTAGGAATGCTTTAAACTGTTCCAAAATTCTAATTCTATAATAATTTTAAAGCATTCTAATCTTTTTATTTTGAAATAATAAAACATAATTTATGAACAATTATTTCCAATTCTAAAGGGATTAGAACCTTTCTAAAATGTAAAATAGAAATAATTTTGTAGCATTCCAAAATATAAAATTGACTTATCCATACAGTTTCATATAAATTATATTTCATTACATACAATTCTTTCTTTATAACAAAGGCATTGAATGCCATAGGCATTATAGAAGACAAGGTACCACAAAACTCATATTTAATGATAGAAATCCTTTGCATACACCATCCTAAAATCCATTACATGTTAGTGCTTAAACTCGATCTCTAACTTATGTGATGACTATGGTAGAGATCCAGAAGGTTTGGTGACTTCCTCATTTAAAAATTTTGAAGCATCATCCACAAGCTTTCTTACAACCTGCCAATTGAAAGGAATATATATATACATATAGTTAGTAACATAGATGTATATGCCAGCCACTAAAAATACCATTTCTCAACAAAATCCACACATAAAATCTTATCCCCATTTGTAAAAAATTGTTTCAAGAAAGAGGTTATGAGAAGATAAGAAAGAGAGCATCGGTATAAAATCATTATTTCTCAATTATTAAACAATAACATACTTACAACTTTGTGAATAGGAATACTTAATAAAAGGTTCTTCTGAACATGATCTAGTTTTAGCGTTTCATAGAGCAACCTTCCATGAACAAAGCTATAATACAAAAATGAAAAAGGTTTTCTCAAATAAATACTGAACTCATAAAATAGATAGAAAGAAGGATGTGACACCTATGATATCGATCATAATCAAATTCATAGCCTATGGCCTGTAGAATTGAAAAAGTTAATATGAGAGAACACCTTAAACATCAAAAATCTGGAAAGCAAAAATGTTGACCTGCCATTGTTGTCCCATAATTCTTGTATAGTATATTGTACAAATCAGAGATCTTACTTTTATCAATCCCAAGTTTCTCAACCATGTAATTTGAAGACAGACACGAGAGGAAAAAGAATTAGAAATAGACAAACTTGAACATCAAAGAAAGCCATAAGAGACAGAGTAATGTTCTGTACCTTCAACATAGGGTGGTTTGATGCTCTTTTGCTTATGGAGAATCAAGTCCGAGAAATTCAAAAAAAGGTGCGCTTTAGATACCATGAGACAGACTTGGGTTTTCTTCAACTTGGGTATCCTTCAAATTGGAATGTGCCCACACAATAATGGATAGAGAAAATTTAAAGAGTTGGGATTTTATGCCATAGGAGTTGGGAATCTGAAAGTGTTGACTTCTGCTTTAATAAGATTACATATGTGGGAAACAAGTGGAAACAGATCTAATTGCAACTAACAGTATTGCCATCATTTCTTGACTATCGTTAATTTCATCCGTCTTTCATGCTTTGTTTGCACAGGGTACACGATCTGCATTACATGCGAAAAATCACGAATCAAGTACAGTAACAGTGCAAGAAGTAACTCCTAGATCAGTAGGACCACTAATAGCACTGTATGAACGAGTTCTTGGAATCTATGCATCTCTGGTCAATATCAATGCTTACCATGAGCCTGGTATATGGGTTTACATTTATCTCAATCAGTATTTTTTGTATCAATGCCAAAGTAATACGAGGAAAACATTTCTCCTATGCACAAGCTCCATAGGAAGCACTCATCCAGACCATCACCAAAGGGGGGAACCACCCTGAATTTCACCAGGTCACAAGTGACAAATAGTACTGATGTGGAATGTGCAGGTGTACAAGAGAAGATCATCCATAGTATGAGTATTCCTGATGGTGCCATTTATTTATTGAACTGCTGTCTCTGTTCTCTGTTTGAATTTTTGATTTCAGGTGTCGAAGCAGGGCAAAAGGCTGTAGGAGAGGTTTTAGCTCTTCAGAAGAGGGTTCTCGCTGTTTTAAATGAGGCCAGGTATGTATTTCTGCCATTTGATTACTGTGCCACATTTTGATTTTATCTGTTCGTAGAAGAGTGAAAGAATGACTTTGTCAAAACTAAAAATAGGGCTACAAGAAAAGAGATGGAGCTAGCATACAGGTGGATAAGATGCACATGCAAATATTGATATGTGGTGTTACAAGAAATTTTAGGATTAGAATTGAGTTCATAGGAGGAAAACCTACAAGTAACTCGAGCATGCACACACTGAGATGTGGGTGTGGGTGGGTGTGTGGGTGTAAATGCCACATCCTGGTCAAAGAAGGCCAGGTTACTAAGATCAGATTAGCCTATTCATTTAATATTTGTTCCAAGCTTTATGCCAAATACATGTCTACTTGAAGGATTACTGTATGGTGTTGCTTCTAAAGTAATGACTGAAATCTATACGGAATTTTTATTTTCACTATCATGTATCAATCATCTACTAAATATGGCTCAACTGGTGGTGTTTCCAGTTGCAAAGAGCCTATTGAGCCATTGACACTTGATGAAATTGCAGATTGTTGCCATGCTCCTGATGAGGTATGGACCTTTTACTTTGAAACTTTATAATGTGTTTGGGGGTTTTGTGTATATTGAACGTGCTGCTATTTTTTGTTGAGTAGGTTGAAATGATCTACAAGATTGTTGCGCATACGGCAGCAAATGACAGGGTGCTCATAATCTCTTTTAGAGGAAATGATATTATAGGAAGAGCTCCAATGTAAAGCAAAACCTGAACTATCTGAAATGCACCTTATGAACTTACATTGGGTAGTATTTTCAAAAGTTTTGCATGAAACTCTGCATGATTTAAGCAGTGGGATTAGGATCATGATGAAAAAGGAGGATGAACTAGCATAGCGCTAGAAAATTTGGCTGAATTTAAGGAAATGCTTATGCATAAGCTGCAGACTGCATTAGATGATGAGTAATCACCTAAGGAGTTAAAGGCAAAATGCATGACAAAATGCAATGATTTGTCACTGAAAAATCATGACTTGGAAGCCAAAATACAAGACATTTCAAATGAAAATGATCTTCTTACTACAAGGGTCTCAGAATTTGAAAATTTGAGAATGGAATTCTGAAGTTAAAAAAATAAATATGAAGCTTGTGCAACTGAAAAGGATGAGCTGAAAAGTCTGTTGAAATAGGAAAGCTTAGAGAACATTACTTGGTCATAAAATTCCATTTTTGATCTAACAAGCTTCATAAGTGAATAGAAGTAAACTCCTTTTCTGAACATGTAGCCAATGACAGGTGCTTCTAGAGGAGCAATCCGTAACCCTATCAATTGTCATGCAGTGACAAAGAAAAGTTAAAGATTGTGCAATTTCTATGTCTAACTCCATCAAACTGTTTAACAATATTTTTTTTCCAAACATATAGAATATGGTGATCTGAGGTCCATTAAACTTACAAAAGGCTCCCAGTTCTGCAATGCTCTGCTGATTCCTAAACGAATTGCTCCGTCTTGACCTGAAATGCCAACATATTGCTTGAAATTTTTTGATTTCCCACTATGGTGAAAGAAAATGAAAAAAAAATGGTAATAGAATTTAAATAAAAAAAAGAGAAATATGGAAAGTTTCTAAGAAAAATATTACAGAAAGTTCTAACCTGAGACACCACCTCCTTTTACAGTGCAAGTGACATCCCAAAGACCCAAAGTCTTAGTCTTAGAAAATGGCTGAAGGAGTTCAACACAGTGGTCAAGCATTGGAAAATAAACATCAAACTGTTTGTCATTGATAATAAAGTTTCCATCACAGGTTGAATCCAGACACAAGCAACACAGCATTCCCTTCTTCCTGTTCCATAAGCCCTTCCCTTTTTATCAACTTGCCAAACTCGTGCTTTGGCAATCTCCTATTTCTTCCGCTCCATTTCAGCTCTAGTTGATTTCCTTTCATTCATCTCCAAGGCCATGTCTTCTATTTCCCTTAGAGGGGGCAATCCCTTAATGCCTTCCAGGTCCTTTAGAGCAATTATACTATCAAGCATTGCCTCTGTTATACTTGATGCTGAAATCAGGTCTCCAAAAGCATGATTTGGGCCTGAAATGACAACATGAGAGTAGGAAGAATGCTCATAACATGAATATTGTGCAACACCAGTAATATTTGAATCCGAAAGGAAAATGCATACTTTGGAGAATTTATTTCATTGACAAGTCATAATTTTTTTTAACCTAAAACAATGTACATGAAGAGCAAAATTGACAAATACAGCATGCTTCAAAAGCACCTTCTACGAGGCCATCTACTATGCATTAACCAATCATCATAGATAAGAAGAAACATAAAAAAAAGGGCACCAGGAATCTCCAAACCACGTAAAAAGAAAGGGAAAAAAGCCGTTGAATTTTAGAACTTAACTTTTAAAAGTGCAAGCCATCTCCTCTACTCATGGTTTTCAGAAAATAATGATTTGAAGACCAATCAGTCAGGAATGTCAAATAAACTTCATCATCTGATAAATTTGCACTTGTGAGATGCACTCAGGCAAATGGTGTGTTTCCATCTCAAATATGGAGCTGTGTAGACAGTACTGTAAAAATTAAATCCAAAGATGCCCTCATGCAGGTTAATGATGCCAAATTTGAAGTGGTTAAATGAAACAGAATATTCTTTTGAGAGGATCCCAGATTTTTTTTGTCACTCACATTTATTCTTTCTTGTTTCTATAGCTTTATGGGGCCGTTTCTGTATACTTGCTCCTGACACCTTACCTTTGTGCCAAATAGAGAGGGATGGCTGAGATGATTATGACAATAGCCTTAGACATAAGAAAGAAGAAAGAAAAAACGCAGAAAAAAAGAAGCTTTTTTTTTCCTGGAAAGTTAGTACTCATATTAAAAAGCTCAGTTTTGATCAAAGATGGTTAATGGAAATATATACACACACAAAAGACCACAAAGAGACAAGCAAAACATAAGAAGAAAAATTGCATGTTGGTAGAAACACTTCAATTTTTTAACTCTCCCAACTATGCAGAAACAATTTCGAAGATGCCTCAGTTGTGAGGCCGCACATTTCCTAATTCCTTAGCCGAAGCAAGTTCAATAGAAATGATGAAGGATGATTTACCTATTTCTCTAAGGTAACGAACATCTCCATTCATAATCCTGGGGAGTTTCCTACAAACTAGAAGGCTAATTCCCTCCTCAGATGTGTCCATGTCGCCTTCAAACATCTGCGAAATCAGTTCTTGTGGTATTCTACTACCTGAGTGGGCAACCCTGAAGCAAAACAAGAAGCATTACAAAGACAAGCATGTTTTAATTGTTCAAAAATGTAACATATCCCCAGGCCTTGAGTATGTACATATAAGGCCCATAGTATAGTTGTCTATCTAGTGGGTCTGATTGACTCATGCCAGTACCATTGACAAAGTGACAAGAATTACCTGAAGGGAAAATTCTTGATCCTTCAATTGTTGGCCTTTAAACATATGTTTGGAGTCCAGAGCTCATTTTGAAAAAAAAAAAGTCTAACTATCGGTTGGACAAAAGCTTACAATTGATGTTATTTTGGGAATGGCCGCCCATTAGATAAATGGTCTAAGTCTGTGAGACATGAGTGCACCTTCACATAAACAAACCCATGGGAAGTAGAACCCAAAGTTCCAAATCGTATAATTCCTTCATTTGTTGGATAGAATATTCATATTCATTGTTTGAAATCAGCAGTACCTAAGTTCCAAATGCATGAGACGGATGCTTTTTCCCAATTGATCCTTGATTAAACTAAGGCTGATCTCAACTTGCCCACCACTTGGTATGAATTTCATAGAAGTTAACAAGAAATTAGCTAAAATCTGCTGTAGACCATCTCCATAGACACTTTCAGTCATGAATGACTCTGAGAAATCATAGGCAATATGGATTCCCTACTCTCTGCTTGTAGCCATCACCTGACATAGAGCAGTGGTGAACACATCATGTAGAGTGAACTCAATCATTTCCAGATCCAAATAGTTAAAAGGCGGGCAACAAAGAAAAGACATCACAATATGGCCAAACCTAAATGAACCCTGCACTGGAACAATGTTAAGTAGAAAATTCAGACATTATCAATCCACATATGCAGTATCAATCGCTACTAATATTCCACACAAGTGGCTGGTTTCCATGTACCTCGGCAGACATGCAAATTCAAATCCATCACAAAATCAAAACCATGTAGATGCCACAGTGAAATGGCAGACCTGTAACACCTTTTACCTCTTACAAGCTTTAATAGCTCTGAAACTCCTAAAAGACTACAAAATTTAGCTTCCAAGAACTATGTTCCTATCCCATATTACTTTAAAGCCATCAAAAATTCAGGTAATATCCTCGTAAATCACATGCAAGTAGGGGAACAAAAATTCCTAAAATTCAACTTAATCGAGGAATATGTAACTGATTCAAATCCAATCCTAAACTAATCAAAACCATCTAAATCCATTTTATGCGAATGGATTAACAGCAAAAAAGCAAATGAAAACCAAAACAGAAACACACAAATCCAGCCGCCAGAACTCCTAGCCAAAGAACACGCCTTGCCAAAGATCCAAAAAAACCAAAAAAAAAAAAAAAAAAACCTATTGCATTTGGCAACATATGAACATGATAGATCAAAAACAACAAATTCAACAAAAAAACCCTAAGAACGCTAATTCAACCTTAAACAGTCATAGATCAGCATCCAAACATCAAAGAAACACTACAAACGCTGTAAATCTAGAAATGCAATCTCAGATCTAAAACGAGATCTGAGATAACAAACCTGCATGTTGCACTTGGCGAGATCCAGAGGCGTGACGGCCATATGCGTGAGGCCGCAGCTCAGGATCCTGCTAACGGTGCAGGCGGCGTGGAAAATAGGCGAATACATCTCGATCTTCCCAGGTTCACTCGGTGCGGGAACGACGAATGCCTAGGAAGCTCCATTGGAGGAGATCGAAGGAGATGGAGATCTGGAGAAGCAAGGGTTTCTGTAGAGGGTCTTCTGCAAATCTAGGGTTTTGGAAGAGGAGGAGGAGTAGAGGAAGGAAAGAGGGTTTTGGAAGTAGGAGATCGGGAAGAAGAGCACAAGAAGAAAAGATCTGCCTTCTGAGAAAACAAACAACATCTCATGTGTGCCTCGTGCAGAGAACAGGTTAGATCCATTTCAGTGTAAGAACGGCCCAAAACCGGACCCAGAGTTCGTTCTTAAAATGCATTTTGGTGTAGTGTAGATAGATCTCTCAGTTCATTAGATGATAGAGTCCTTACCAAGTGATTACATAACTCTTCCCCTATTTCTTTTCTACTCCTTAACCATGAACCATGAAGACTGAAAGATTTTTTGGAAAGCCTCTAGAATGGATTATCGTAATCAATCTCAACAAGATGTGTACAAACAAACAACATAATAGAAATAAATTAAACAAAAGCACATCCACAAAAAGACACGATTTTTAAGTGGAAACCCAAATCGGAAATAAATCACGACAAAAAATCAAGTACAATGAATCATACCATAGCTACAAGAGATATACTCATAATCATTATCCAGTTTTTGTATAATCTAAGAACATGTGATTCTCAATGCATAGCACCCTGCTACAATAACTCCTTGTTATTCTCTGTTATAGATCCAAGCACCTATACACCTTCTAGATGTTATACTTAATTCCTTAGAATAATTTGCTATGCTCAGAGATGTAGAAGACAAAGATCTCTGGAGCAGAACTTCAGCGTTTCAATTCTCTAATGAAAACTTTAGAGAAGATGGTCTCTAATAAGAAATCTCTACTTAGAACAATGAGATCAATGTTCCATGCCTTAGGGTTGAGAGAGAACCCCTTTTTATAGCTCCAAATTCATGCCTTATAAGTATATTCCAACCAAGAAGAAGAGTTTTCACCAAACAAGAAAGTCTCACTTAAAAACGGACTAAATATTCGTAAGTCGATGGAACTTCCAGTGCAGGTCCGATCGATCAGGTAGTGATCCGATTGATTGAATTTGGACACTACCTTAAATCTGATCGATCGGAATCATGCTTGATTGATCGGGCAGCCCGGCTTTGATTTTTCTAAATTTTCTTCGTTTAAGCTCTTCTTGGATTTTGTTACCTTTTCAAACTCCTAGTCTAAAAATAAATAGAAATACAACTTCAACTAAGACTTGAGTTTTGTCTAATTTATGAATTAGCTAACATACAAAATTCTTTTGAAAGACTTTTTAAATTTCAGTTTTCACTATAAGAAATTGCATCTTTTCCAGCATTTTTTCACGGCAAAAAATTTAAACACCGGAAAAAGATAACCTTTTCCGACGAAAAAACTTAGTTCGCCTGGAATAGTGGGTTCTTTCACGGCGCAATAAAATGCCGGCGAAAGTGTGGGTTTTCCCCGGCGCATGATTTTTTTCACCGGAAAAGGTTGCATTTTTACCGGCGAATAATTTTTTTTGCCAAGAAAGGTATTATTTTTACCGGCGTATTATTTATATCACTGGCAAAAATACTCATTTTCATCTTCGCGCCTTTTCTTTTCATGATATAAAACCCAAACCCTAGGTTCCCCCCCAAAACGCACACTGCTCCCCGCCTTTTGCCAGAAAACGCACATTGCTACCTGCTGCCCCAAAATGCAGACTGCTCTCCTGCTGCTCATGAAATCCCCAAGCACTGCTCCAGCGCTGCTGTTGCTGCTGCACACTGCTCCCCTGCTGCCCCCAAAGCGCAAGCTGTTAGTGAGAAATCCCAGGCGCTGCTGCTGCTCGTGAGAAATCCCAAGCGCTGCTGCTACACACTGCTCCCTTGCTACCCCAAACCCTGCTCCACACACACTGCTCCCCTGTTGCTCCAGGTGCTGCTGCGGCAAGCGGTGAAGGTACCCAAACCCTGCTCCACGTATACTGCTGCTGCTTCATCTTTATGCTTTCATCTTTGAAATTAGGTGCTGCTCCACTCTTCAATCGTCTTCTTTTCTTGAAATTTTTGATTTCTTGAAACCATTGCTGTAGGTTTCTTGAAACCACCGATTTCTGATTTCTGATTTGAAACCAACCATTTTACAATGTAGAGTAACAAATCACGGTTTTAGGCTTTTAGCAAACAGTGGACAGAAGCATTTACAGAGGACATACTCTAGCAATGGAACTCTTTTTACAGGATATTAACTATATATATGAATATAGTCTATTATAGGCATGGTGATCTATTCTTCCTCTGTACAAACAGTTAGCAGTAAGAAATTCAAGTAATGGTTCAGATTAACTGAACACTATTCAGTTTGTTACCGTGACAGGTTTGATCACAATATAACAGTGACAAGAAACACAGAATAGTAACACTCTTTGTAATGGAGAGTCCAAAGCTGAAGGATGTGGTAGAATCAGCAGTTTGCAACAGATTTGCTTGACATAGCAGAATCTGCAGTTTGCAACAGATTTGCTTGACACAGCATTTTCATAACCCCAAATTTTGAATTGAGATCTATGCAATTTACCCAGTTCACAATTTTGTTGAGTACATAAACACTTGCCCATATTTCATCAATCAATCAAAATTTTAGCTGTCAAGGAATGCTGCAATCTTCTTTTTTTCACCAAGTAATCATAATAATAATAAGAATGTACTGCAGAACTGTAGAAAGAGAATCTCAAAATTCCAATATAAAACAAGATTCATCATTATATGGTGACAAACCTGGGTTTGAAGGTAACCCCAGAAAAAAGAAGACTGAATCAATCCAACAGTTGCAGGATTCCAATTATACTCGGCGGACATAGGAAGAATGGCTATGCTCATATTTACTTGCCAAACAGAACAAGTTATTTAACATTTTTGAGCTCTTGTTGCATTGAAGGGATGGGGCATAAGTAACAGGGATGTAAGAATGTGGAATAAACGACAGTCAAAGTAATGGCTAGCTCAAAATAAAGAATGGATTTAAAGAAGAAATCTAACTTTAAAACAGAAAAGGAATGACTAAATCAACTTCTCGATAGAGAAGTCTCAAATAAAATTACTAGGATCGTTTACATAGGTGCTGTGAATACTAAAAATATGTGAGTGAAATAGCTATATCATGTCCATTGTTTTAATGATGGTAGATTTGATGAAAAGCTTGAGAGTGAGAATAATGACATAGCTAAAAGGTCAAAAAAATACAATATTTGCTATCCCATTGGTGGATCAGTAACATAGCAGCTCCCAAAGCAACATTTAATATAATATATATATATATATATAAGCTGATCAGCTACTGAAGTGGTTGTCAACAAAATTCCTTGAAATTAGATAGGTATGTCCAATCTCTCTTCTGGAGGCTTTCCACATGTGCAGGAGTTCATGTCACTATCATCACCATTGGTGTTGTCATCATTGAAGCCACATCCCATGCATCTTAAAGCCACATGTGGTAGTGACTGCTTGTCTAAGATTGAGAATTAGGAGAAACTGCAATTCCTTGAAAAATAAGTTAGGAATAAATTGCAGAAACCAAATGAGGATACTCCTTTAACAAAAGACACCAAGTAGTAACTATTGGTGCTTGGAACTTTTTAAGTTTGAATTTCAGCAAATACTTTTAGTTTTTCATTCATGGCTTAAGTCAACAATCACACATGGCAGCTTGGGAATAAGAGTGAGGAGCAAATATAAATGTACAAATAAGGAAGTATTATAAAATCATATTAACGATAAGGAGTACTTCCAAATCAATTATAATTGCTAACTTATCAAAAAAAAAAATTTTTTATTCTATTAGGTTTTCTTAATGACATCTTTTATTGAATTTGAGTTAACTATCACCTTGCATATATGAACAGATATGGACAAGAGTTGGATGTTACTGTATCAGAATAGATTCAGTTAGTCGTATATGGATGGGGTGCATTCTTTTATTGAATTTGCAAAGGCAAATTCGAGTGGAAGTAGATTGATAAAGTGCCCGTGTAACAACTGTTGCAACAGTTATAAACATGACTATGAGATTGTGAGAGAACATCTACTCCGACGTGGGATGCTGGTATCCTACGACACCTGGTTACAGCATGGGGAACTTGCACAATCCGATGACTCGGCTAATAGCAAGGATGAATCAGATAAAGATCTGGATGGATATGGTGAGTTGCTAATGGACCATGGAAGGGGGACTTACATGGTGGATGATACCTTAGGGATGGATGACATGCGGAACTTTGAAATTATGCTAGAGGCTTCTCAGTGTGGTTTGTACCCAGGCTGTAAAGATTCTGAAACCCTGTTAACGTTTGTCATTAAGATGTTAGATGTGAAGGTAAAACACAAGTGGAGCAACAAGTCATTCGACAAGGTCTTGGAGATATTGAAAGACACCCTACTAGAAGGTAATGTGTTTCCGACTTCCAATTATGAGGCGAAAAAGATACTTCGTGACTTGGGCTTGTGGTATGAGCACATTGACGCATGCTATAATGATTGCATATTGTTTTGGAAAGAGAATTCTCACTTGGAGAAGTGTCTATAATGTGGGGAACCTAGGTATAAGGTTAATGATGGCAAGGGTAAGCAGATCGCTCATAAGATACTACGTTACTTCCCCTTGACACCTAGGTTGCGGAGATTATACATATCTAGGATAACGGCCAAAGAGATGAGATGGTACCATGAGAATAGCATGGATGGCAACCTGGATAGGCATCCAGCCGACTATAAAGAATGGAAGGAATTTGATTTGAAATTTCCAGAGTTTGCCCGAGAGATCCGCAATGTGAGGTTGGGACTAGCCACTGATGGGTTCAACCCATTCAGCAACATGAGCACTTCTTACAGCATGTGGCCTGTCATACTTACGCCTTATAACCTTCCACCCTAGATCTGCATGAAGGATCCATTTTTCATGATGTCTTTACTTATTCCTGGACCACGGGCACCTGAGAAGGAGATCAATGTGTACCTGAGGCCCTTGGTTGACGAGTTGAAGGAGTTGTGGGAGAATGGTGTCCCGACTTACAATGCTCACAGTAAATAGACCTTCCAGATGTATGCGGCTGTGATGTGGACCATAAATGACTTTCCCGCATATGGTAGCTTATCTGATTGGAGCACAAAAGGTTATAAGGCTTGTCCCACTTGCAACGAAGATTCATTATCGCGTAGGCTAAAAAGTAAAATTGGTTGGGTGGGACATCGAACTTACTTGCCTAAGAACCATTAATGGAGAAAGAGCAAGAAGTTCAATGGTCGGCCAGAAAATAACATGAAATCCTTGGAGTTACCGGTGCAAAAGGTATTAGATCAGTTAGATTGACTACCGCAAATTAGATTCGGGAAGGGCCCCACCAACAGGAAAAGACCTCGTGAGCATGCATTGTTGAATTGGACAAAGAAAAGCATCCTGTATGAGCTACCGTACTGAAAGAACCTAAACCTTAGGCATAACCTTGATGTCATGCACATGGAAAATAACATTTGTGAAAATGTTGTTGGGACAGTGTTGGGCATAGATAAAAAGAACAAGGACACGGACAAAGCACGTGAGGATTTAGAAGAAATGGGTATCAGGCCAGAATTGCATCTGCAAAGGAATGAAAAAGGAACCCGTGTGAAACCCTAGGCATTCTACACATTAGACCCAAAACAAAGGGAGGGTTTTTACGAATTCTTGAAATCGATCAAGTACTCGGATGGCTATGCAGCTAACCTTTCGAGGTGTGTGACCTCTAAAAATGGCAAGTTATTGAGTATGAAAAGTCACGACTATCATGTCCTCCTTCAGCGTCTTCTTCCGATTGGCCTGCGTGGTTATGTAGACAAGGAGTTGAGTATAACTTTATTTGAATTGGGCAGTTTTTTCCAGGACCTATGCTCGAAAACATTGAAGCAGAGCGATTTAGAAAAACTGGAGGAACGGGGAGTGCTTATACTTTGCAAGCTCGAGAGGATTTTTCCTCTTGTATTCTTCGATGTAATGGTCCATCTGGCTATTCACTTGCCACGTGAGGCTATGCTTGCTGGACCGGTGCAATATCGGTCGATGTACCCCATCGAAAGGTAACTGTTACCATCCCATGAAGCGTAACTCATGTAGTAGTATGATTGTCTTACATAAGTAAACTTTAATACTAATTGTTCCTTGTTTGAAGGTTTTTCGGGACTTTAAAAGGTTATGTTACCAACTGAGCACGACTTGAAGGTTCGATTGCGGAGGCATATATTGTTAAAGAGTGTCTGACTTTTTGCTCAATGTACCTAAAAGGGAATGATAAAAACGAACGAAATGATGATGGCGGCGTGCGTAGTCCCGGGATGGAGATCTTCACGCAAAATGTCCGTCCTTTTGCACCCATCACAAGGGCACTAGATCCTTCTCAGAATGAACGCGACAAGGCTCATTGGTTTGTATTGCATAATAGTCCCGAGTTAGAGCTGTATCTTGAGTAAGTGGTTTGGTTTATACACATTTTGTACATAAATTATAAACTTGTTGATTCTTCCTCTACTTTGATATGCTCATGAATTGCATTTCCTTAAGTAAGGAACACATGAATACAATAAAAAATCCAAAAGGGCATGACATCAATCAAATACAGCGAGAAACATTTCCAAAATGGTTCAAGCAACACATAAGATATATGTTGCGTTAGTGACAAGATGAACATTATCTAACTTGGCTTCAATTGACATTAACTTGATAAATTTGCTATATGTTGCTCATGTAGATGAATGAATTGCGAAATCTAGGGTCGCCAGAAGCAACCAATGAAATGTGGTCGTTAGCAAATGGCCCTGGTTCGATAGTTTATCTATATTCAGGGTGCATATCCAATGGTGTTCGATTCCACACTAGAGATCGCGAGAACCAGCGTAAGTGCCAAAATAGTGGTTTGGTGGTGGCAGGGGAGCATAAAGGAAGGACAATTGACTTCTATGGGTACTTGTGCAAAGTCTGGGAATTAACATACATACATGGGGGTAGAGTGGCTCTGTTCCAATGTGAATGGTACAACATTGGTACCAGGAAAAAAAGACATATTGATCAACACATAACAAGCATTGATGTAACGGGCCAGTGGTATAAAGATGATCCATTTGTCCTACCGAGTCAAGTGAAGCAAGTTTTTTATGTTTGTGATACCATCAAAGGCAACAACTAGAGAGTTGTAGAACGAGTCAAGCATCAGGGAGTGTGGGATGTACCAGACCTGGATGATGTCCATGATGAGGCCTTTCAGCAACATGAAACCACTGATGCTGTCCCAATCTGTGTTGAAGATAGTGATGTTCATTACTGTAAGGATGATATTCTGCCAGAGATAGTTAATGGTGATGAGCTGATGGAGGAGCATAACGACGATGAGGATGAAACTATGGCAGATGGAGGAGCATAACGACGATGAGGATGAAACTATGGCAGAGTATATAGATGATGATGAAAATGATTTACATAGCCGGTCTGATCCAGATATAGATCATGATATAGACTATGATGTGTAATTTTTGTTTTCTAATTTGTGTATGGACAAGTGTTTTAAATTAATAAAGTTGTTGGTTTACATTTCATGGCTCACTATATATATTTCATTTCATTTTATTTTGTTTTCTTCATTTGTCTTGTATGTCAAATATAGTTATCAAGAATGCACAAGGGAGGCAAAACGTATGTCAAGCCTGGCTGGGTGGCAAAGCAGGCAAAGTTGACAGAATACGAGGAGGTGAGAAATAAGAACATCATAGATAACGACGCGAGATGTCGTGCTCTGGGGGTGAAGAACATGGCCAGCACCATTTTTGGAATGGGTCAAACGAGCAAAAGGATAAATGGGGAGGGAAATAGAAAATTCGGTGAAGATGATAATGACGAGGAGTATATACCACCACAAGGTGATGTAGGGTTGGTTTACTCGGATGAAGATACATGTGATGACGAGGATGATGAGTCTTCTAGGTCTCAGGCAAATGTGGTAATATATATGTCTAAATCAAGTTATTTTCAATTATTGATTTCTGATATGCAAGCCATACTAGTTGCAAACATCTTTCATTCACTTTAAGTGAGCATTTATGTACTAATAATTTATTGTTTTATTGTGACAGGTTACTCATATGAATCGTGGGAAGTGAAGTAGACATGCTCATGTTGTAGTAGCTACACTGGTCCAGGCTACACTGGCACAGCCTCCAATCATACAGACTTCTAGTGTAGAAAGCATACCTGAGGGGGTAGCCCAGGTTACACTGGTATAGCCTCCAGCCTCACGGTCTTCTCATGTGGGTAGTATGCCACCTTCATCTGGTCATGCGAGATCGATGGATCGTACACAGGTTACCAATTCATCTGGGCAACCTGACCAAGTTTTAAGTCTACATGCGGTTGGCAGTAGTGTTGGTGAGAAATATATAACTATTTAAGTATAAAAGCCTACCTTCTTTTAATGTGATATGCTTAGTAACTCAATTAATTTTGTGGTCGTGACAGCTTCAGCCTCAATTGAGGGCTCGAACCATGTACGGGGTAGGACACGTGGTGTGAAGGTAGCAAAGCTGAGGAGGCAGCTTGGCCATGCCATTTTAGTTTCGATCCTAGCTTCGAGCAATGCGCCAGAGGGCGAATTTGCCACTACTTTGGCGAACCTTCTTGGTGGAGCAATTCGAGATGAGGCACCTGTTCGGAAAGAAGGCTGGAAGTCTGTTCCTGAGGGTATCAAAAAGTTAGTGGTAAAACAAGTTCAAGTAATTTTGTTGAAACTAACTTAATGCAGTTTCAATTAGACTCATTTCTATTTAATTGTTAACTCACATAACTTGTTTTCGTTTGCAATTGAAGCAAATTTTTGAGTTCGGGGACTATACGAACGATCCGATCATCAAGGCTGCCATTGATGCGAAGTGCCAAAAATTGTACAGGGATTGGAAGAGTGACTTACATACCCACTATTTGTCTCTTGTGGAGGCGGGAGTGCCCAATCCAAAGAGCTACCCACTAAAACCTTGTAAGGCAGATGATTGGGCCTGGATGATCTACAATTTGTGGGGGGCTGAGGAGTGGAAGGTAACTTTTAATGGTTTTGTATATATTTCTAAATCAATTATTTACCAAGTTCATTGTATTAGTTAAGATTTGTTTGAGCAATATATTATTATTTTTTCTTTCTAGGAGAAGTCAAGGAAAGCAAGAAATAGCCGATCAAAGATGCTGTGGAATCATACGAGTGGCTCTAGATCGTTCCCAGCACGTCATTCAATCATTGTAAATGCGGGTTTAGGAATTTTTCCTATTTGACTAAGTCATGAAATTTTAATTTCTTATATTAATGAAATATCTAATGTCATAATAGAGAGCACAGAATGGTGGACAGGCACAGCCTTTTCCGGATTTCTACCACGACACCCACTATATGCATGGGAGTAATAAGTGGATAAATGAGGAGGCTCAGAAGACATATGTACATATGCCTAAGTCTTATTTGATAAATCAATACAAATAAACTTTTATACATTTGTTCAACTCACTTTATTTGATTCTTACTTGTTTAAAAATATCGTAGGAGGAATTGGTACGAGTGACAGCTGAACAGTCTCAACCCTCGATTACATCTCTGATGCGCAAGGAACAAATATCCATTAAGGTTCTTGGCAAGAGGTTTGGATATCTGAAGGGTTTTGGCATTCGCACGAAGTCTGCTTTAGCTTCAGCCCAGACTCGAATGGGCCTTGATTCTGAGGTGTGTTTTGAGGGAGCAGTTAGAAGAGCACGTAAAGAAAACTAGTTTTCTTGAGGGCTTAGTCCTCCGGCTAGCAGAGCGTGCAGGCATAGATTCGGGTATCGTTGTTGGTGGGGAGGGCACCTCTAGTGGAGCTCAGGATGCGCCTTTTCTAGGTATGTTTTTCAATTATAAAGTTGTTCCACTATCTCAATTTGTAGTGTGTATGTGACTTACTTACAACAAAAAAAAAAAAAAAAGTTCCACCATCCTGTAGGAGACAGTCTTACAATATTATCTTATGTGATTTCAAAATTGCTAAACAAACTTCTTCAAATGGATTGAAAACTACAGGAGTAAAGAGCTTAAACCAGTTTGAGCTAATTAAATTGGTTTGAGCTTAAACCAGTTTGAGCTTCGCTTGAGAGTGCAAAATCAAGCTCAAGCTATGAAATCCAAACCATAATAGACTAGTTGGTATTGGCCATGGGTCATAATCCAACTGCTCGTTTATTATTCGACAGCTATTTATAACAACATGATGACGTGAAGCCCCATCTCCAACACTTGTGCCTAATTGGTATAACTCTACAATGAGGACACTTGCTGGTGAATCTCTTTCCCCATAAACACACTGTTCCATGTATTCACCATGCAGGAGTTCTATAGGGCATGAAACACCATCACATAAATCACCATTCGCAGCTCGTGAGGCCAAGAGTATAGTGAAGCCCCATCTGCTCATATATTATTCGACAGTCATTTATATCAAATAACCACGCAAATAGTTGAAATCAAGTTTTGATTGCAGTAGCATGGTGGCTTGGGGTTCGAGTAAGTGAAAGTCGTAAATATTCCTGTTGTCATTTCCTCATGATATCTGGCAATTTTGACTAGGAATCAAAAGCACTATACAGAATTACATTTGTACATATTCCAACATTTTATTCATCCAAGATGAGAGTACCAGAAAGTTAAATGCAGGTGCAAGAAGCTCCCAGTTTATTATTAAGTTCCTAATTGCATACTTGACAAATAAATCTAACCATATTGGCAGTACACTTCTTGCTCTAGTGGTAATCTTTATTTCTGGATGTAGCTTTTCAGGTGTTTACTATCATTGTAAGTAAAATATCACTGAGAAAATTAAGAAACATTCATCATAAAAGCTATTGAAGCGTGCACAATTAACTGGTCTATGCAATCAGGTCAATGATACTGTGGGAACATTAGCTCTTGGGTCAGAAAGATATCCTTGTGAGTTAAGTTATTCTTGTCCAAATCACTTCACAACACAAGATATGTAACACAATGGATTCCTTTTAACTGAAATCAATTGCAAGTATATTTGATAGTTCATGTATAGTGTATTTGCAACATATTGAATCTGGTGCCCATTCAAACCACACTACAAGAAAAAACCTTTTTGTCAACGCATTTATGCGTTGGCAAAGGTTAGTATTTACGTTGCTAAACACATTCTGCAACATAATTGAGTGCGTTGCCAGCATGTTGCCAAAGCTTCGTCAATAAAAGTATTCCGCGACGCAATTTGACCGCGTTGGGAAAAGTTAACTTTTCAACAACGTAATATTCGTTGCGAAAATACGTTGCCGAATCATTTTAAACGTTGCTAAAAGATGATTTGTTGTAAAAATTAGTTGACATACGCCGACGCAATAGGTGCGTTGGCAAAAGTCCACTTTCCACAACGCACGAGGCGTGTTGGCAAAAGTCTACTTTCCGCAACACACTTGTTGCGTTGGCAAATATTCACTTTTCGCAATGCACACGGTGCGTTGGCAAAAAAATTACTTTCCGAAGCGCACGCGGCATGTTGGCAAAAGTTTACTTTTCCCATCGCACGTGACTCGTTGGCAAAAGTCCACTTTCTGAAACGCACTTGGCGTGTTGTTAAAAGTCCACTTTTAGCAACGCAGTATCTACGTTGGCAAATAATCTTTTTCCTTCGCAACACAAATAAGTGCGTTGGAAACATTATTACATATCATATAAGCATGTTCAAAATTTGCTTTCGCCAATGCCATTATTAGCATTAGCAAAGGTATAACATCACACCTCATATTTTCTAATTTTTTATACACAACCTTGTATTCATATAAACTAATTACAATTGAAAATAATTTCTCAATCTCAAATATAAAAATAAAAAACCAACCTCAATGTGCATTCATAATAAAATTCATTCAAACCTCAAACATTTGCATTTATTATAAAATTATATCCAATTCAATTCTAAAACATACCTCCCCCAAATATCAAAATAAAAAAAAAGACAAAATAAAAATATTCAAATAGTTTCTAGACAATGTATCAAAATTCAAGCAGATTCTCTCTTTCTCTCTCTCATGATTCATCAAAGCTGCCATGCATTCCATAATGTCGCTTATCCATCTGTGAAAAAAGAAAAAAGAAATGCATCAAACATGTTTTCAAGCACATTTCGAGTATAATATACGTGCAGAAAATTTAGACTGAAATTAAAGAAGCCATTGGAGTTTTTAATTAAGCAACTCAATAAATAAAAATGAAAATTTTATTCTGAACTAAAATAGATATTCTAAAATTGATGTATTAAAATTCATATAATAAACATGAATTTACTAACCAAGAAGGCTCTGCACAATCAGCTTCCGACACGCTTGCCCCACCAGGTGATGATGTCGAAAAGAATCCTGCCCGCTGTAGGGCTTCCATTGCCATAGCCTGAAAAGCCGAGAATTCTTCAATTCTTTTATTTGCAACTTCAATCTGCTCTTTGAGACTCTGCACCTCATAATCACGTGCTTGAGTGTCAATGACACTCCTAGAAGACGAGGGCTTTGGTCCAACCCCAAATCCCTTTAAGTACCCCGGTCTCGATCCAAGCACCTCAATCGACATCTCCTCCTCACTCATTGGGGTTGCACCGGGCTGTGAACACCTATCTCGCAACTTTACTAATTTATCCTGTTATTTTTACAAGGAATTAACAATTAATTATATTGAGAAATAATATTATTACCATCTAAATAGATTAAAAACCAAAGTAAAAAAATAATAACCAATATTACATATGTAATATGCTATAAGCACACTATAAACAAAGTAGTCTATCCACTGCATTATAGCTAGTATCACAGGATTCTAGTGATACATGTACACACACACACACACACACATACTCATTATATTCATACATGATTTTCCTTGCATTTTGGATTCACCCAATCGTTCTTTGATTTACTCCAATGAAAGTCTTTATAAAAGTCCACAAAAGTGGGGCTTTTGGCCTCCATTCTCTGCTGCCTGATTTCATTAATTAGTTTCATGAGAAAGGTTATATATAAGTATTATAATCTAATTAACATTAGTTTTTGAAATTATCAAGAATTAACATCACCATGATATACAACGTTGATGGAAAGGACCTCGACCCGCATTCATGATTGTAGGGCAGAAGTGCAAGAGATGCTTTGGCTTTCTCTGACTTAGCCTACCAAAATCAAGGAGAAAATTAAAAAAAAGTTAGTAAATCTCAATCATGTTAAATCTTAACCAATAGACATTCATGACAAATAACTTAGTGACATATATAACGCATAGATATTACCTTCCACTTCTCATCAGTCCATACATGATCGATCATGTAGTTCCAATGCTCTGACTTAATGTTATTAGGCGGTTCAATTTTGGGGTCAACACCTTTTTCCAACATATTCTTATACTTAAGGTGCAAGCTACACTTCTAGCCCCTATATAATGTTTGACATTTTTTGTCAACTGCCGCCTGTACTTTAGGATCAGTTGTATAATCCTTGATATCAAACTTCTCCTGCAAACATAATATTAGTGTATTGATACCTATTAAATAATACAAATTAATGTTATTAGTTAATTAATAAATTTCAATTACCAAAGCTCGTTGTATGATGGCCGCTCTAAGTGAACTATCAATATCAGTCCATGTATTAATGCCCTGTAGCGGTGCTACCCCTCTAATCTCTTTGCCAAGCTCCATTGCAAAAGAAGGGGCATTAAGCCCCACTGGCACATTGCAATCATCTGGGAACTCCACTGGGAGTTTTTTACCTGATCGAGCTACAAGCCTCTCAGTCCTCCTACATTTTGTAGGACCTCGTACAGACCTTTTGGTCGAGCTTGAGGCTGTAAAGACAAAAATGTTGTTTATGCTTGTATGCATAATATATTAGAGTAAGATAAAAATTATAAGCGAAGAACATTAGATTCTTACCTACACTGCTGACCTGGGTGGTTGGTGTATTCACTAAAGGCACATGTTGGGTCTGTGCAAGTTGGGACTATGCCAAAGGAAGATTTGGGGTCTGTGCAAGTAGGGACTGTGTGGGTATGGAAACTGGTAGATGACGAGCCGATTGACGTTTAGCAATCATCGATGTGACCTGAAAGGAAAGAAAATAATAGATTACGTGTACATATATCACTAATTATCAATAATCAACATATTATGGGTACAATATCACTAATTATTGATAATAAAAAGAAGTGTATACCACACTAATTAATTGTTGGTAAATATAAAATCAGTCTTAGATGCACACTCACGCACATTACCTTTTTCATTTGAGATCTAGAACACTTATCATCACCATCATTACCATACTCTTCATCATCCTCATTGGAGTAACTCGAGCCTTCCTCACTCTCTGGCGGACTGTACTCCTCATCATCTTCCTCAACCATGTTTCTTTTTCTCTTGTTAACTGAATTCATATGGGTGATCTTCTCAACCGACGCCCTCCAAGAATTTGCCACCTTGTGCAACCCCAAAGCTTTAAGTCTCAATTGATTTTCCGCAATGGTAGCCATTCTTTCTTTTTCAATATCTGACATCTTCTGCCTTAGAGACCCGGGTTTGACCCACAATTTTTCATTCTTAGGCATTTTAGCAAATACTAGTTACTGGAAAATGATGAAAACATGTATGAATATCAACTAACATCAAAATATCATTAAGAATAAAATGTTGGCATATATTTAACCATCTACATAGCTTGCCAGTGAGAAAACATCGGCATTAATATATTTGTAACAAATATAGAGCCAAAAACTGAATAAAGGTAAATAGCAAATTTCTAAAAGTTAAGCTGAATAAAACATTTATCCATATGCAAATGACAAATTTATTAATAACATTTATCCATATGTAAAGGAAAAAAAATACTACATATCGCATTCTAAATCGGGATCTATATCCGAATCAGAATGCCTTTGTTGGACATCTTCTTCATCATCTGTATTCTCCGTCATTGTTTCATCCTCGTTATCATTATGGTCTATCATTTGTGCATCACCAATATGTACTTCGTTGCTTGAATGCAAAACCCTATTTCTTGGAATAATTTCGGGATCAATACCATCCCTACGATATTGAATATGAGTATCCTCAATAAAAATTTGCATAGCTCTGGTCGTTTCTTCTTGCTGGTATGCATCATTATGTTCGGATGCTTCTACTAAGCTATGTTCATCACCACCCAACTCTGGTACATCCCAAAATCCTCGATGTCGAACTCGTTGTATGACTTGCCAATTTGTACCTAATTTTGTATCTTTAACGTAGAAGACTTGCTGCACTTGACTTGGCAAAACAAAGGGATCACTTTGATACCACCGATTTCTGACATCAATACTTGTACAATGGGCATCTGTTTGTATTGTTCTCCTACTATCAGTCTTGAACCATTCACATTGGAACAAAACAACTTTGTGCCCATACAAGTATTTCAGGTCCCAAACTTTGCATAAGTATCCATAGAAGTCAATCATTTGTCCCTTATGGCTGCCTTGTACAACCAACCCACTATTTTGGGTTTTACGACGGTTGTCTCGATCTCTAGTATAGAATCGGATTCCATTACAAATGCAACCTGAATAAAGATTGACTATTGTATCGGGACCATTTGCTAATGACCAGAGGTCATCAGTTGCTTCTGGTGACCCTTGTGACCGCATTTGATTCATCTGCATCAACAACATATAGTAGATGTATTAAATTACTGTTAAGTCAAGCATAATAAAAAATATCTTATATATCTTACATGTAATTTAAACCAGTTCGGAAAATCTTGCCGTTGTAACTGAGTGATATCACGTCCGCTTGAATTCTGTAGTAGATTTTTGTGTTCCCTAATTATAAAAATTTGAATCATAAGTAACAAAACTCAAAAACTCAAAAAATTTTACAAGTTATGCATATACTTGATTAGATAACCACATACTCTAGGTACTTCTCTACTTCGATGCTATTATATAACACAAACCACTGCGCCATATTAAGTTCCTTCTCGGACACCTCGGGAGCCCTTGTCAATCGTCCAAAAGGACGAACATTTTGTGTGAAGATTGTTAATCCCAGACCATGATGACCACCATCAGCATTCCGTTCATCTCGATTAAATACAGTTTCGACTTCATTAAGGTACATTGAGCAAAAAGTTAGACATTCTTTGACAATATAAGCCTCAGCAATTGAACCTTCAGGCCGAGCTCTATTGGTGACGTACCCTTTCAAAGTCCCTAAAAATCTTCAAACAATCACCAGCTAGAATTAAATTACAAACGCTACACAATTAGACAAAAATATAATTTTAAAATCACACTAGAGTAGTAACAATTACCTTTCAATTGGGTACATCCAACAATACTGCACTGGTCCTGTAAGCATAGCTTCACGTGGCAAGTGGACTGCTAAATGGAGCATCACATCGAAGAATGCTGGAGGAAAAATCTTTTCCAACTTGCAAAGTATAAGAACTATGCGCTCCTCTAATTTCTCCAAATCATTTTTCCTCAATGTCTTGGAGCATAACTCCTCAAAAAAATTACCCAACTCGACTAATGTAGTACAAATATCCTTGTTGAGGTACCCACGCATCCCAATCGGCATAAGTCGTTGTAGAAGGACATGACAATCATGGCTTTTCAAACCCGATAATCTACCATTTGTTGTGGTCACACATCTCGAGATATTTGCTGCATAGCCATCTGGAAACTTAATTGATTTCAAGAATTCACAAAAACCCTCTCTCTCCTTCGGAGACAATGTGTACATTGCCGGGGGCATCACATATTTACCATCGGCACGCTTTTGTATGTGCAATTCTTTTCTAATGCCCATGTCCTCCAAATCTCGACGAGCTTTTTCTGTGTCTTTGTTTTTCCTATCTATATTCAATAATGTTCCAAGGAACTGATCACATATATTTTTTTCGATGTGCATGACGTCTAGGTTGTGTCGGAGTTTTAGTTTCTTCCAGTACTGAAGCTCATAAAAGATGCTTTTTTTTATCCAATTCAGTTCTTCAATGCTACGATGTCTCTTCTTGTTGCTTTTATGCTTCCCAAACTTGGCAGTTGGCAAGCGATCTAGTTGCTCTAGTGTCTTCTCCACTGGTAACTCCAAGGATTTTATTTGGAGCTCAACCTTTCCATTAAAGGCCTTACTCTTTCGCCAATGGTGGTCCTCAGGCAAGTAACATCGATGGCCCGTGTACCCAATCTTACTTCTCAAACCTTGTGACAATGGATTATCATTACAATTTGGACATGCTAAATAACCTTTTGTACTCCAGCCAGACAAGTTACCATATGCAGGAAAGTCGTTTATGGTCCACATTATAGCTGCATGCATTCGAAAAGTCTGTTTGCTGAAGGCATCATAAGTCAGTATACCATTTTCCCACAATTCATTCAACTCATCAATTAGCGGTCGCATGTAAACATCGATCTCTCTTCCAGGTGCTTACGGTCCTGGAATAAGTAAGGACATCATGAAAAATGGCTCCTTCATGCACTTCCAGGATGGAAGGTTGTAGGGCATAAGTATTACAGGCCACATACTATAGGAGGTGCTCATGTTTCCAAAAGGATTGAATCCATCTGTGGCAAGCCCTAGTCTTACATTACGAGGCTCAGATGCGAATTCGGGATATTTTATATCAAAGTCCTTCCACTCTTGACAATCAGCAGGATGTCTCAATATTCCATCATCAACGCGCTTATCACTATGCCATCTCATATCCATAGCTGTCTTCCTAGACATGTACAATCTCTG
The DNA here is from genome assembly GCA_037013555.1 of Sextonia rubra. NCBI lineage: Eukaryota > Viridiplantae > Streptophyta > Magnoliopsida > Laurales > Lauraceae > Sextonia > Sextonia rubra. The sequence goes on along the minus strand of JASUAD010000009.1, from coordinate 53,130,526 downwards.
TAACCTTGGAGTCAATTGGAAGTAACGCAAGACTTTATGAGGGATCTTCTTACCATTACCATCATTGACTTTGTATCTAGACTCTCCACATGTCGGACATTTTTCTAGATTTGCATTCTCTTTCCAAAATAGTGCACAATCATGCTGACAAGCATTGATGACCTCGTATCCCATGCCTAACTCACGTAGGAACTTCTTGGCTTCATAGATTGAACTTGGAACTAAATTATCTTCTGGTAAAAGATCTATCAATACCCCCATCAACATGTCAAATGACTTATTGCTCCACTTGCTCAATACCTTTACATGAAGCATTGTAATCACAAACTTCAAAAGAGTATACTTTTTGCAACCTGGATACACCTCACGCTGGGCAACTTCCATCAGTTTTTCAATATTTTTTGCCTCTTCCCTCTGGACGGTATTAGCAACTTGTGCAGATCCGGATTCTCCCCAATCATGGTCCATGTAAGTCCCCTTGTAATAATCTTCCATTAATTCAGGGAGTTCATCCTCAACATCATCTTCATTACTTGCTATTTCATTATTACCATCATCATCGTCACCATCATCCAATACATAGGGGTCGTTATCAGGAACGGGTTCACCATGGTAGACCCAATGCTTGTAAGATAGCATCATCCCATGAAGGGTCAAATGATTTTTCACAACTTCACTGGTATACCAATCAACGTTCAAACATTTGTTACACGGGCACCGAATCTTACCATCTTGACCTGCATTCTCCATTGCAAACTCAACAAATGACCTAACCCCTTCACGATACTGCTCACTTAATCTCTGTCTAAACCCAATTAAGGTCATCCAACTCTTGTCCATAGCTGATTACATATAAGATCATATTAGAAAGAATGTGATCATATTAGATTACAAGTGTTATATATTAAGCCTGAAAGAAACAAAGGCTAAGATTTCAGTTCTAGGCAACTGATTGGAGCCTAAGTAGTTTAGGATCCAGACTTGAGATGGCTTATGTAAAACCCTATATCAGAGCCAAATTATAAAGCATGCGGGCTAGGTCCATCCACTTGACAAATACATAATTTGAGCTTGAGATGTGCAAGTCCCAGTAATATATAAAAAAATATACATTTTTTTATAATGATCACGAATATTATGACTGATAATCAAAAGCTCCCATTTTGCAGAAGGTCTAACCCATGTGTCGCCGTAATCCTCTTTATAGCTCATAAGCAAATGGCCATTGATGCAATTATTCTTCTAGGTTTAATATGTATAATTTAAAAAATGAGCAAAACTTAAGATATTAACCTTTTCAAAATTCACATTACGTTATACATATATTTATATTTAAATTTCCTACAATTAAATATGACATTACCGGATTCATATTTCCTCAATTTAAATTTTTCATTCATTTTACATTTAAATAGATCTATCTCTTTTTAATAATGGCAATGCAGATCGGAATGTATAAAATTTAAATGATATAAAAAAATTATGTACATCTTTGAAAATTGGTTTTATGACTTTAGATTTAGTAACTTATTAAGAGATGAGATGAACATTAATTTAACTTAACATGTTTTCTCAATTTTTCAATCTTAACATTGATTCAAAAATAATTGTAGGGTTTATAATTTTACATCACTACTTACTTTTTAAATAAGTTTTTAGGTATGGAATTTTTTTAATGCTAAATACAATATAATTTTCTTTATATAAGTACTAGATTTATGTATTTTATATTTATTCTCTTTTCATTAATATTGGAATAGAATATATATATATATTCTATTAAAAAGTTTTCTAAGCCCGGGCCATTTCTTTAGTAAACACATGACGAAAACAAGAAGAAATTAGACGTAAAGGTTTGAATAGTGCTGCTGGGCTTTGTGTAGTGGGTCAGGTTGGACCTGACCTGAAACAGGACCCGGTTTGGCACCCAGGTCCAGTTCATCGATCGTCTCCTTCACGTTGTCTTCTTCAATGGCGTTCTGTAACCGAAAACTGAAACCCTTCAAACATGGCTTCTGTTTCTCGGTAGCGGTGGACAAAGGACTGTTAAGGTAGTGAGTGGCGAAGGGCTCCTCCGTCGATCGCAGTGGCATCACTCCGGCGACGATGTTGGAAGCGGCGATCGCCGTGGCGCAACACCATCAGTCGGTTGCCCTGTTCTCCGTGTTCTTCTTCTCAGTCGACTGAGAAGCACAAACACAGCGCTTCATCTTCTTCTTTGTGGTCATTAACAAGTGAGGGCTGATCGATGGCCAAGATCACAGTCCTCTGCTCTGCCCATCAACAGAGCACTGAAACCAATTCGGTCTTCTCTGTCTTCTCCGACCAGGATCCAATGAAGAACCCGCTTTGCAATCCTTTTTTTCGATCACTTAATATGTAATGTAAGTGCATGATCATTGAGAAAAACAATTATCTTATGAGAGAACACATCCCATCTTCAACTACAGAAACGTCCCTGGCCTCTTTCCTTTTTTCTTTTGAGAAAATAGAACCCATCTACTGCAGTTAAGTGTCGTCCCTAGCCCATTCGTTTTTTTTTTCTTCTTTTCTGTTGATGTGCAATGAGCAGACCCAAACGACATTGAAGAAGATAGTAAGAAGGAACGTGCTTTTTCTTTAAACATGTTTGAATAAGATGTGTATGAGAAGCAGATCGTGTATAGACAAAGATGAGAAGACTGAAACTAAAAGAGGAGAGACATACATACCAATTTGTATTGGCTGTTCTTGGTGTCGATTGAGGGAAGAATGAGGAGTGATCTGGCTGTTCTTGGTGTTGATTGAGGGAAGAATGAGGAGAACCACTGTAACAACTGCAAACGTAAAAGATGAAAACGAGAGGAGCCCTAGATCCCGATCCTGCGTTCACTTAATCTTTATCCAAATTACGCGCCAAAGGGGAGATAAGTATGAGAGGGATTTTTTCTCCATACTTATTGGTAAGTTTTTTGGTAATTTTTTTTAAATCTTTTTCGTAAGTTTTTTCTTTAATCTTTTAGGTTAAAAATAACAAGTGTACAAAGCTATGGTTTTTAGTATAATAAACAAGTGCTTATTTTTTTTATTAATAACTTTTCCCACATAACAATATGTGGTTTTTTTTTTAATAAGAGTTGAGAACTGTGGGATATAATCAAGTACTAAATTAGTGTGGGATTTAACCCCTTTTGACGTAGTTCTTGTGCCCAAAAAAAAAAAAAAGGGTAATATCACTTCCTCCTAACAAGCACTACAAAATTAAAATATTCGGACAGGTCTGCAATAATTGTCCAACCTTAACTTGTTTAGTTATCCTATTTTCCAATTTTATATTCAGTGCATGGACCGTTAAGCCTAGGTCTGACTTGTTCAACTATCTATATTGGAAATCAGTCCTAAGTTTCGAAATTAGTCCCTAGCCCCTATAGAAATTAATCTCAAAGTGAGGTGAATAGTCATATTAAAAGACAAAAAAAGAAAAGGAAGGAGATCAAACCTTACTATATATTGATTTAAATCTAAAAAAAAGTTTTATTATAAAAGAATCATTAAAATTTAACGCCATTGAATTATACGATAGTTTGAATCGCAAAAAATTATAAAATAAGAATATGACTTTAGATAATTAGGATGGGTCTTCACCAACGCACATAATACGTTGGCAATTAAGATGCGTCTTTGCCAACGCACATTGTGCGTTGGTAATTAAGATTGATCTTCACCAACGCACATAGTGTGTTGGCAATGTTGAGGGTGCCTTTTCCAATGCATCTATGTACGTTGCAAATAAGTCAAACCATTGCCAACATATTATTTACGTCACCAAAGGGTAACATTTCGTTGCCAAAATCTTTACTGTTTTTAGGGGGAGTTTTTTTTTATAATCTTGACACCTTTTGCCAACACAGCCTTATTTGCGTTGGCAAAAGTATATAATTTTGTGACTTTTGCCAACGCATTGTTATTTCGTTGGCAAAAGATAACGTTTAGCAACGCCTTTTGGATGACATTGGTAAAAAGCGTTGGAGATTGCGCAATTTGTTGTAGTGCCAAAGCATAGTAGCTGCCATTGCACATTTTCCTTTCTGCAAAGCATAGTAGCTGGTGCCCATTCAAACCAAAGCACACTAGCTGCCATTGCACATTTTCCATTCTGCAACGCATAGTAGCTGGTGCCCATTCAAACCAAAGCACACTAGCTGCCATTGCACATTTTCCATTCTGCAACGCATAGTAGCTGGTGCCCATTCAAACCAAAGCATAGTAGTCGCCATTGAACATTTTCCATTCTGCAAAGCAGGCTTCGGACTTCAAACATAGTGCCTGGAGTAGATGATAAAAAATTCTGCAACATAACAATTAACAACTGTGAAATCCAGGGAGGGAATAGACTAGTTGATATTGGGCATCAGTTCATATAAGTTTTTTGTTTCATGTACTCTTATTCATTGTTAAGAAAATGATGAGGTTATAAAATTGAAGTAAGAATGTATTAATTCTTTTACTATTGAATTAGATTCACCTTTGGTGTTATCAGAATGGGTTAAGTGTTGAATTAAATTTGTTGGTAGATATTGACTTTCTTCATGGATTGCATGAACACTGAAATTGACAAATTTTAGAAAGTTTCCATGTTAAAGTTCTTTTGACAGTGAGGAAATTACTAATAGGATGTCTTAACAAAAAGAAATGTTAAGACTTATTCAAGAATGATATATCATTTATGCTACTCTTAACACAAATTTTATTGTCATAGCTTTGTGTATTCAGGCCCATGGACTAGTCATGATGCATGTTTTATTTGAATTTATAGTCAAACTATCCAGCTTAGTTTATGTTCTTTTTCTTATGCAGATTGAGTAAAAAATGAAGAAAGAGTCCATAGAGCTAAGATGCAGCACACATGAAGGACAAGTATGAAGAGTAACAGATTATTGTGTATTGAAATAGGATGCAGGAGGTTGTTTTAAGCACAATGATATGGTTATATGAACATGTAAACTTTCATTGGTATTTGAATGTTGGTATGGAATAGAATGTTATCATGGGTTTTAAATTTGTAATGGTAAAGTGCTTTCAATGTTGAAATGCTATTTGAATGTTGAAAGGATGTTTGAATATTAATATGAAGTGGAATGAATTTTCTTGTTTTATTTTTTGGTGGTTTTGGAATGAAAATGGAAATAAGGTGTGTAATAGATTTGGTATTGAATAATGGAATGAGAGAGGTTGGAATAGGTAACAAATTAATGTATCAACAGGGGAAAAAAGTTAAAAATTAAAGAAACACAAAAGATGATAATAATAATAATATTATTATTATTATTATTATTGCCGGCACAATTTTAAGCATTTCCGGTGAACTAAATCACCGGTAAAAAGCCTTAAAAACAATTAAAATAAGAAATATAATAGTTATTGCTGGCGATAAAACATGCCGGTAAATGAATTTGATAAATTTATTTCCATAAATTTTAAAATTTTTACTGTCGTTATAAATCGCCAGTAAAAAGCCTTAAAAACAATTAAAATAAGAAATATAATAGTTATTGCCGGCGATAAAAAAAGCCGGTAAATGAATTTGAAAATTTTTTTTGTAAATTTTAAAATTTTTACCGTCGTTATAAAACGCTGGCAAAAGTTTTTGCTTCTCGCCGGCAGTGTATAAGATTTACCGGCATTTCCATTTTATCGCCGGTAAATGGAAGCCTGGGCGAATTTTTCTCGGTGGATTGCCGGTGCATAAGATATCGCCCGAAATATATTTTGCCGACATTTTTTGTACCTTTACCGGCGCATATTTTGCGCTGGCAATGATGAAAACTGTTGTAGTGTTATTGATTCTTCTCTTATTTATGATACTAGCATGGAAAATTTTGTGCTCTTATCCCTCTCTTTTAACCATAAATGCCTTGTTTTTTGTCTCCATAACTCTTCTTCTCTACATAGGAACTCCTCTAGCTTATTATTTAAGTCTATCTCTTCATTAATAGTATATTCATTCTTTGCTTGTACCTTAAAATTTCAATATCATTTTTAATATTTATAATCATAATTTCTACGTTTCCAAAACTACATTTATTCCATTTAGTTAAGTCTCTCCCTGATAGAAAGAGAGTCTCACTTAAGAAATTAACATCATTGTTCTTAGCATGCCATCCTTTTTTAATAATATTTCCACATTTCTCATCCTTAAACCACATACTATGGAATCTAAACGGCGAGGTAATTTCTCTTTGTTTGGATTTCTAATAAATAAAATTGGAGAATGATCGGATCCACTCGCCGTTAATGTGGGAAACGATCCTTCTGGAATCCCATCCTCCATTCAGTGTTACCTATAGCCAATCTTTCCTTGACATTAGCTAGACCGATTGTGCTGGGTTAATGTAGTCATAGTTGATCACAAGGTAACATAGCTCACTTTATATCTAAATAAGCTACTACCCAGGTGGGTTACTTATGTGCACATGGACGGGCCCAGTTTGAGCCAAACCCGAGCCTGGCTCAACTTTGGCCAGGCTCTTAGAGTTTTCTGTTGGAAGTAGGTGGGTCTCGTGGATAGATTTTCAAAACTTTTGATCCACTTGACACAGGGATCAACTATCCATAAGACCAAAACCCAATCCAGGATGCGTTACCCTCAATCTCGTGACCATGTACAGTAAAATTCTACCAGCACTAAGCATCCAAAATAACCTACGACATGCAAGAAGTAGATCATACCTTTGGAGACCCTCAGTGCTCTAATGGACTTCTTCAAGACCTCTTAGCCTTCCACGCTATGACCCCCGAATTGGATTTCTTTTCTCAAGAAGAACGGTGGAATCTTCAGGAGAAAATCCCAACTCGAGACTCCAAGGAACTAGAAGAAAGGAGAGGAGAGTAACTCGCGCAACTCTTGCACGAAAGGGTTTTGGGCGTGAGAGGAACTCTTTTGGACGTCCAAGGATATTTTATAGACTTCCAAATCTCTCCCTTGTCTAATTGAAATAGAAGTCTTACTTCCAAAGCAATTAGCAACTTTCTCCTTTCCAAACTCTTATTTCTAGAGTCCAAGTCGGATTAGTGTTTTCCAATATCTTGGGCTAGCGTGGGGACCACTAGGGATTCCTTAGAAAGCTGGCTCCAACTGGAACACCGCGACCCCACATCTCATGTGCAATCCGGGCCCACAGTTAATTGCAAATAACACCACTATATAAATGCAATTGCACTCCAGTCTTAGGAATAAATTACAATGAAGACCCTAAACTTCCCAATTACCACAAGTAGGCCCCTCTATCAATATCCGTGGATCAATTGGAATAAATCCGTCTCTTCCAATCTAAGTTCCACATCTTATTATCCTTGAGCCCCAATTAATCACAGTAATCATCAGTACCATCCAATTAACTCTTAATTGAGATGGGTGCGCACTTACTAATGACAAATCCATTAATTGGCACAAGGGGATAATAGAGATAGATTCCATCTTGATCATTCAACGTTCCCACAATTCTACTACCATATACCCAAGACACCGAGGTGTTAACCTATAGTCGGCCTCACTCATTGGTGACTCAAAGCAAATGAATAGATAGAAACTTGAGTTCGTCAATGTCTCAGGATTGAGGGCCTATTGCTAGGGAATTATGAAAGCATACCTTATTATTGAGACGGAATACCATAAGGTGCATCTCATGGTCCTTCAATACATCCAATGTACCGGCACTATTGATCCAGAATCTTACATTCTGATGATCGAGACAAATCACACTATCTCATAGTGATCAAAGTGCTGCAACCTTATCAAATGAGATGCCCAGTCTCATTACTGGTTGTGAAGCTATTTAAGTATAAGATTTGTGACATATATCTCCCGCGTGTGGATCTCATCCATGCACATATATCACATCTAATATACTAATGGGACCCGGTTCAACTCATGAACCATTATGTCATACGTATTGGTCATGTGCATAAAGTAGTAAAATAACATTCATCTCATGAAAGTAAAGCATGATTTTATTGATAAATAAAGAAATTAATCAATTTATTACATCAACTGATGGATTGAGTCCACAAAAACTAACATTTTCTCCTTGGTCTGAGCCTAGATATAAACTCTTGGCCCTTTTATATGTAAGGCCATGCTTGGATTAGGAGTGGAGAGCCTAAAGCCTAGCCCGACTAGAGTCAGACACGATGTTTAATAACAAAACAATAATTTTTTTTGCTAGTAGCGGACATTGAGCATGAATACTCTCACTTACAAACAGACATCTTAACCAATTGAGCTACAGGTTGGGTTAATTAATGTCTCCCTCTTCTTTGGACAATATAACATACTTGGGCTCAGACTTAATGTGTTTTAGGTGGGCTGGGCTTCGCCCAAGTACTGAAGGCCAAGTCAGGGTTCATTCATTTTTAATAATCCAGGCCAGGCCTACATATTGCTCAACCTGGCCCATGAACACCCTAGCCATAGGGCCCAATATGGTACTGGCCAGATTTGGGTTGGGCCTTGAATAAATGAGAGAAAGCCAAAGCTTGGCCTGACATGAGTAAGGAGTGTTAGTTTTTTTTGCAATTTAGTGATAATTTCACATACAAGCTCGTGTGACTGATCCAAATCTTTGGCCCAGCCCAGCTGGGCTGTTTTGGGCCCGATATTTAAGCCCAGTGTTGTTCTTGACTTTCCATATATGTTTTTTAGAATATTCTTATTATATATATTTATGTGTGTGTGTATTATCTTAACTTCGTTTTGCTATATATGTAAATTATGTCCCCGAGGGATTTTTTTAATTCTATTTGATATCTCACTTTTTAATTTATTATACAATTAGTGAGGATTAATGTGTGCATCGCACGGGGATTCAGACTAGTTTACAATTAATCATACTACAAATAGTGTATAGTGGTCATTGTTTCCTCGCCTGGCATTGTTAGCATCTGTTGGTGGGGCTCATATGTGATCCTTTGTGGTGGCCCCCACCAACATATTTGTGTCCCCTCACAAAGCTGTCAAATGATGTTATGAAAGGAAAAACGAGTTTGGATATCTCACTTGTTTCTTTAAATCGTTAAATAGGTTTTAATCTTGATTAAGGGAGTAGATATATGGGATCACATTGCTATAAAAACAAAGGATCCTCCAACAAATAAATTCTCTTCATTAAGAAAGGGAGAGAAGAGAGAGAGAAAGGTGAAAAGTTTTGTTTACGTGCTTACTTCCACCGTCTTACCTCACACTCACCTATCATTGCCTTTGGATCGCATAGAGAACCACATAAAATTGATGTCCAAGGGAATGTTTATTTGCACGAGGTCTAGAATGAAATGAAATAAAGGGCCAAATTAAGAAAAAAAAAAAGACTGTTTTTGTCAATTTATGCTTTTACTTCAACTCTCTTATCATTTTTTAACTCTTGATTTGATATATAATTTTATTTTATTTAACTCCTCATGCAAACAAATAGGCCCTAAAGGGTCCATTTGTTTGCTAGAACTTTTGACAAGAGTTTAAGTTGGTAGGCTTTTTTGAAAATGGTGGTGCTATATAAACTCAAAAAATAGCTCACTACACTTACCCTTAAAAAAAACAATTAAAATTACCCAAATGCCCCCCTCTTCCTCTTCCTCTCCCTCTTTCTCTCATTCCCCTCCCTTTTTTTCCTCTCCCTCATCCCCTGCCTATTCTTCTCTCCCCTTCCCTCCCTCTCACTCTCACTCTCACTCTAGGGAGAGGGAGAGGGAGGGAAGGGGAGAGAAGAAGAGGGAGGGGATGGGGAAGAGGAAAAAATAGAGGGGAATGAGAGGAAGAGAGAGAGGAAGAGAAAGAAAGAGGGAGAGGTAGGGGACATCACCGGGAGGGGAAGGTGGGAAAAGGGAAAGAGTGACGGGGAGCTGAAGGAGAGGAAGAGGGAAGGGGGCAATTGAGTAATTTCATAATATTTTTTTAATATAAAAAAGGTGACTAGAGTGAGCTCTTTTTTGAGTTTATATAACTATACAAATGATGTGTAATATTTCACGAAGAACTTTAAAATGCCAACCACAAAAAGGTCTCAAATACTTAACAAAAATTTGATATTTTAGACCCTTCTCTTTTAATGGAATTTTATGGAATCCCCTGATAATCAAGTAAATATGAGAGTTCCGAAATCCCAGCATTTTGAGGCATTTATAAATTTTCGGGTCAGAAATTCTTTGAATTCTAATTAAAAAAAATAACGCCCTAAAAAGATAATCTTAAATCATCACATCAAATGCTTGATATAAATTGGCACATGATCCATGGCTTCGTTCGTACAAGCTGATAATTTCACAGTTAAAGGGCCTCTTAAAGTCCTCTCGATCACCCGTTATTAGACTTTGGTGCATGCTCACTGTGAGTATGAGTAGACCATTTGGGTCCCTGGTCAACACACGACATAGTTTCAATCGCATAGGGGAGCAGTTGCACGTGAGTTTTTGTGGATTCACATTTGTCCACTAAAAATAGGACCTGGACTCCAATGAGTAGACCAGTTGGGATCCCTGGTCAACACACACCACAAAGTTTCAATCGTATTGGGAGCAGTTGCACACGATGTTTGCGGCTGCACATTGGTCTGCTAGAAACAAACCTGGACTCCAAAAAAGACCAGATCGCTCCTTGCTCTTCACGATTTTTAAGTATCCGATAAAAGAAGCATCAGTCTCCAACGTCTCGAATGTGGATTCATGACGTTGGAAGATAATTGATGTGTGGCTTTTAAAAATAATGCATGGCAAATGCAGATATATTTGTACACGTGAAGTCCCGGGAGTCGGGACAGGTCGTGGAATCCCAGTCACAGGAATCCATCAACATCGCAGCTTTTGATTTTTAAGAGGATCGGTTGAAACGATTTAATAAAAATAAACACAGACTTCAACCAAGCGGCCCAAGCCATTGTTTTTTAATTTTGCGGTAAACTTTTTTTCCCTTTTTTTGTTAAAACATACAACGCATTCTTAGTAACAGTATATCGGTGAGTGAGTTTAGATTTATTGAAAGTCGGATAAGGATCTCCACTTTAGATTTCCGTTTTTTAACAGACGTTAATCTCTAATAAACAAATCACTTTGTTTTGTTTTCACAACAGCCTAGTGGGGCCCCCATTGGTGGTTTTGAATTTTTCTTTTCTTTTTTTGGTTTTGTTTTGACATTGATGGGGGGTGTGTGTTCGTCTTTGACAAATGAACATGTCATTCACGTTGGTTGGGGAGGGGGGGTTGGGGTTGTTCGTCTTTGACAAATGGACATGTAATTCACGCTGGTTGTTGGTGCTGGTTAAAGTCACTGACGGACGACTACTGCACCTCAACAACCAAATTTAGAAAAAATAAAAGGAATATTGTCAATATGGTTGCCCTTAGATCTCGCCTCCAAACATAGAAAATTAGATATATTTTTACAGGGTTGTTAATGTAATATCCTAGAATCATTTAATACTGCACACGTAGTACTATGACATATCCTAGGGTTACTAGATATTTGATTGTTCTAAAGCAAATGTCAGGTTGATAGGCAGCCTTATGATCAATATAAAAGGAAAATCACCTATGATTTGCAGCTTGGGGGTTGTGGACATTTAACAGTGGAATTTTACTTCGTGATGAGTGATTTTCCCCTGTGTATGTTGTATCTGTTTCATCTATGATTGAGTCATGTTCCTCACACACTAGTACTCCCCCCTCTGAAATTTTAATCCACATGAGCCCAAGCGTTAAAGTAATCTTGTATGAGTTTTAAATATCCAAGCCGGCATGAGACCCAATTGGATGTCTTGACGCTCATAGATAATATGATGAATACGTTGTTATAGTTATTGCTAGGGATAACAATGGGTCGGATATAAATGGGGACCTACCCTCGATCAGCTCGTATTATGCATATGAGTGCGTTTGGTACTGGTCTTCTTGGTGTTCGGTGGTTTGTGTTTTGTTGCCCCAACCTACCCCTCTCAGCATATATAATATATGTATACTTATTATTGGAGTAATAGATAAAACTCGTGTGTTTGGTGGTACTGAGCTTTAACTTAAGGCATGCAGGGAAAAAAGGTGGAGCATTCATTTTCTACCACATTCTTTCTTGATTTTTTTTATATATGTTAAAAGTTTTCAACTGTAAATTCAACCTAACCCAACCAAATAGGGTGTGCTTTCTATCACATCCTAGTGATGATTTTATCACACGGCAAATCAAGTTTGGATGAGATAAATTTGAGATAGGGTAGGTCTAGTTTTACCCTAACCCATACCCAACTCTCTCCCCATTGCCATCCCTAGTCATTGTTGACTACTAGGGCACAATCACCAGAGAGGTTAGGTGATGATTACCCAAGTAACTTAGGTTTTTTAGGAATAGCACTTTTCTTGATTTGGATAGAGTTGGTCCATATTTTAATTTAGAAAATATGTATGCTTCTTGCCAATTAAAAGGAGGCAACTCTTTGTATTTGTTAATTGTATTCATGGTCAATGGAGCAAAGAGTTTGTTCTCTAATTCATTCTTTTCCACCCTCTTTCTTTCCCATGAGATATCAGAGCACCCTTTTTCATGAAATAAGGGTTCTATTGAGGATGTAATTTCCGGGAAAAAAACAAATCTGCTTGATCAAATCGTCAGAATGACTGATTTAGAAGCCTTAAAGTTAATGATTTCTTAATTTAAAATTTTATGAAACTCAGATTTTTTTATTGTTTTTATTTTTGGAATGTGAGATTCAATTTGACTATGAGTATAATAAAAATAAGTTATTAGTTAGAGTAAGTCATATCCTAGCCCTTCCGAGAGGAGAGACACCTTGGGTGAAGTGGGAAAATCCTCTGGTGAGGTGTACTGCCAACATTCAAACTCTGTTAGGCAGGTAAGAGTTGACACCTGTAACGTCCAACCCTATTTACTATTAATAATTATATTATAATTTATAATTTATTATTTAGTATTTAGTATGTATTGCTTGTATTTTAGTTAAAGTGGGATTAGGATTTTGTGTGAGGCCCATTAGTTAGAGATTTAGTGAGTTAGAATTAGTTCTGGAAAAGGACCCATTAACTTGCCCTCTTGGCCCACTTAGAATCCTAGTAGGACTCTGCAACCATAACCCTATTTCTATAAATACTTAGATCTCTGCAGAAAAACCTATTCTCACAACATTAAGGGCTCCTCTCCCAAAACCCCCTCTTCTATAAAACCCTTTTTCTTCAATGAAAACCCACCAGAAAAGAAAGGATTGTGGTCATAGGAGTGTGAGAATAGATCTTGTCCCTGCCCTCTTATTGGATTGATAAAAGTTATTTGAATAAAGGTTATCTGAATAAATAAAAAGAAAAAAAAAACGAAACGTGTGTAGGCAGCGCTGCCTAGCTGGCAGAGTTTGATCAGGTTGCTACCGGTTAGGCCGAGTTTGGTTTTGGGCTAGGCTGGATAGCCACCAGATTTTAGAGTTTCAAGTAAAAAAAAGATTTGGATCAATTATGTATTTAAATCTTAAGTAAGGTTTAAGTAGGGTATAATTTGAATATAAATTAGAGTTTGATTAAAAAATGGATTAGGGTTTAGTGATGACTTGATTAGAATCTTAATTATTAATTAATCAAGTGTGATTTAGAATTGTAATTTGATTAGATTATTACTTTAATTAAGATTTAATTGGATGTGATTAGTATTTAATTAATTCAATTAAAAATTTAATTAAAATGTAATTAGGGCTATTTAGAATCTTAATTAGGGTATATTTGGGATTCTAATTTGGATTTTAATTTGATTTTAATTTGGGTTTAAATTTTGGATTTGAATCCAAGTTTTGGTTTGGCTTTGATTATGGGTTTGATCAATTTTCCTTTGATATCAATAATTAGGTTCTTTTTAATCCACAAATTGAAGATTAAGAACTAATTGACCCCTCCCCTTTTGGTCAAAATCAGATTTTGTTCGGGTTGGAATTTGACAAGAATTGGAATATCTTTTATCCAAATCTGAAAAATACAATAATTGGATTAGATGGGCTGAAATTAAATATGGGTTTTGATATTTTTCTACGAATTTTGCTGAAGACACTAAATTCACATAAATTGGTGAGACCTTAATGTGAGATTGTGTTTGGGCAAGCGGTTCTCACCAACCATATTTGATTACTCGTATAAATGATGTGAACCCTTGTGCGATGGTAATTATAGGCATCCCTTTGGGGAGCCCTTTAGTGGGACTATGCACTGGAATTAGTGGGATGTGTTAGATTGTACCTCACTTGTGGTTCTAGTAAAATTGTGGGGTAAGTAAATATAGTCTCCCACCTTAGGCTGGATTTGTGGGTTTCCCTTGATCTTTGGGTTTGCATGCATGCGTTTCCTTTGGTTGTCTTAGTAAGCATGTACCCAGCATTGATATGACTAACAGTGGCTTGACTTTTGGAATCAGTCGCATTAAGTTTGATTTGGACATTAGTATGTACTTGTCAATCAGCCTTCTTTTTTTTTACTTAGGTTTCCATGTCAAGCAAGTATCAAGCATATGGTTTATCTATATTATTATTATATATGCAACTTTATATATATCACTCACGGGCAATTACACGACTGCAATTCATTTCTGTTTTAAATAGCTAAATGCCAATTCTATTCTGTTTTATTCTATTATATTGATTATCTATACGATGGATCCATTGTAACTTAGTTAGCTAGGTCTGACCAATCAAAACGGAGGCTTTGCATTCATGCATACATTATCGCTGCTCATTTTGTTAGCATGTTTGTATGTTCTATTTATTTTGATAATCTTCTACTATTTTAATCATGCCTATTTAATGTGGATTAATCGTTATTAATCTTCCTTGTTATTCAAATTATGTCTATATTTTGCCTTTAACTTTAAATATATGGTGCATAGGTATCGCTGCCAACTTTACCAAACGTAGGCGGAGGATCAAACATTTCAAGCATTTGAGCTAGTTGATGAGACCGAGTGAGGTACCAATGACAGATTTAGAGCCGTCTAGGGTTGCACAAGAGTGATCATCACTTAAAGTTACCATGACTTTTAATTAAGGATTTTATTACAGACTTTTATTGGATTTTCTTTAAATTAATAATTTGGGATTATCATGGATTTAATTTTAGGTAGTTGATTGGATTCAATGTTTACACTTTAATTTTTTTTTAATGTCACATTGTATTTTAATTTAAACTTATTTTGACCATACCATGACTTTGGCTTGGACTTATTATTGTGGAATTTTCTTTAAAAACAATTTATTGGTTTATTTAATTTCTCACGTTTTCCCCGGTTTCAAATTAGGGGATGTGACAACACCTCTTACCACTAAGTTAATAGGCCATTCATATGTTGTTCATAAAGGGTTAGTTAAATTAAGGGGGAATTAGGTTGATGATAGGCGCATCTCATCTGGTGCTAAAACTATTATTAGAGTTGTACTTCACAGCCAAGTGTAACTCATTGGGATTGAGTTTATGAACCATGTGTCAACGTAAATCATATAATAACCTCTAAGACAACTTATAACCAATATTCTCATTAATTAATTACCCTTTTATTTTCTAAAGATATTAATTCCTTGATAAATTTCTAATGCGGCCCAATTCGTAGCAAGTTTGGATCCTTTGAGGCTTCTCCCCATAGTAACCATGAGTGAAATAATCATGCTCCATCAAATCATGAGGGGAAGCCTTCCATCAACATGGGCAGGTGTTGCTATTTCCGAGGCAACTCATTATATGGTGATGTTGCGAACCGCGATTGGTTTACTCACAATTACCATGGGTAAAAAAGTCTCAAATGATTCCAATTGGTAGCCCAATATATTGTCTTGATTCAATCAGATCCACGTGTGTTGACCCTATTGGAGACAAGCAACTTTTAAAAATCATGCCGTGTCAGCCTGTGTAAAATCACAGGTCTTACTGTGCCATGCCCAAGGTGGTATGCTGCACCCAAATGGGCTGGGCAGTGTTGCCCATGGGCTGGCCCACATGACCCTTCTTTTTTTTTTGTGAATTTTTTAAAAGATTTTATCTAAATTGAAGGAGTGATTATGCACTTTTGAGGTTTTTAACTGGAAATAAAATTGAAACTAGTAGAATAAATTCAAAAATATAGATGCTAATTCACACATGAAAAGACAAGCTTTAATTATTTTAAATTTTATAATTAATTTATATAAAAAAATAAATACATTTTAATATAAAATATCTTGTTGGGCCTTGTTGTGCCGGGCCACAGCACAGAGCCCTTTGGCCAAGCACACCTGGCCCTGGGACCGTGCTTTGCCGAATCCGACACTCACCGCCGTCAACGTGCTGTGACAGCTCACGGCCAGCATTTTTCGGGCTGCACGGCGACCTAAGTTTACATCGGCACACGGCGTATGTTAATGTGTCACATCAATAATAAGAACCACCAATGACCATAGAATGTTACTCTCTCGTTCAGTACATCAGATTTTTATTACATCTGTTCGAAATCAAACTAATGAGAATATTCTACAGTAAACAGATTGGAATAGGCGAAAAATCCCTGTACGGGGGATTCTACATGTTCTACTTTCATGAACTCTTCCCCCCTCTCCTGTGGCATTTCTGGAATTTTCTTGTAAATCATTTTGGCTTATCAGTTACTACGATCGGATATGACCCTCAAAGGGTTAAAACGCTCTTTACCTGCTCAATGGCCTCCTCTTCTAAACTTCTGGTGCCTCCCAGTTCTACAATTGATCGTAACAAAGACAACAACTTTGGAAGAAGCGGAATCTGTTGGGAAAAACGACGCAACGAAAACTACTCACGATCAACGAATCTATAATGATGAACACACAGCAATCACACCATTAAACAATCACACATATGAACAAAGCAATTTTATGTGGTTCGGCAACCTTGCCTACGTCCATGGGAGGAGAGAACTCATCTACTATGATCCCATCTCGATCCCCTCAGAATCTAGGGTTACAGTACATCAATATATATAGTCCCGCTTTCTTGGCCAAGAAGAAAACCCATACATAATGAGTAAAATACCCCTAACCCTGAGTCTCGGTTTTGATTAAACCAGACGGTCGATCCGGCTAAACCAGAATACCAGAAAAAACCCAACAATCTCCACCTTCGCTTGGATTCCACAAATCCTCAGAGCCACCTTGAGATACTCGATAATGTATTCACGTACCTTGCTGAAGGGCACGCAACTACACCATGGTGCAATCTTCTCTCTTCAACAATCAACATGTTGAACCAGCACTTCACATACCTTGCTAAAAGGTACGCCTCTGCACATGCTACGACCTAGCGTGACCATAGTTGCCTCCTTTGACCTCAACATCACCGTCTTGAACCTTCGAAGTGCTCTCCATTTGTTGCCACATGCATGCATCCTTGCAACACAATGAAGCTAACTTCCATCCGTCAAGACAAAATTGAAGACCTCCCCGAATCCGGATCTTACTGGTACCTTGTGAATCCTTCCTTCTGTCTCCATCCCGGTGTTCTTTCTTTCAAACCTACAACTGTCCTGTTCTAGCTTGTTTTGGTGGGTTAGGCACAGTACATGCGAGTTACATATGACCCGATGCTTAAACTGGCTTACTCCGACCTTAATAAAACTACCTTTTTTGAGAAAATCGTCTCCATTCAGGGCTTCCTGGATTTCCGCTAGATGATATCATCAAAGATCCATCAATCCATGTTTCGATGATCCGTCTCATCTAACTCCACCTGAACCACAGATTTCCTCCCTTGTTATTTGATGTCTTTTCACTGCTCCACCTGAAAAAGCATCCCCTATCAACCTGTAGAGTTTTCTGACCATCTCACCCTCCATGATGATTGATGTTCCCTTTTCCACCTTCATAACTTCACCCACTACAGTGCACTTGCAGCCTTTGAAGTCTAAGGCACACAAAGAAATCCAATTTCTTTTGGTAAACCCGAAACATATATCATATCCATTAGGGTTTAAATAACATCATCTTACACCTGGATCTCTACCGCACTTATCTTAAATGCTCATGAGTTGCATTCTCCCCTATAAGAACAGATCCATCAATAATGATAATTATTTGCATCAAACCAATCTCTACGCGAACATATGATAGGAAGAATTTGAATCTCAATGCCATGAATCAACAACCTGATCCATACCTGTAGCGACCAAAATTGATTCCTTGTCAACCGAATCCGAGCTTTCTTGCACACTACCTCCTTCCGATTTTGATTCTTTTGCCTTTTTTTTCTTCTACTTTGGCACATTGCTCCTTCCCGATCCCTTCGACGTAGATCTGAGCTTTCCATCAAAGTACTTGGAGCAATCTACTATTCATGATATCAAGTAACACTTTTTAATCATTGCTGTGTCATGGAGTCTACCATTCTTTTCTTGCCAATCCCTGAAGTCTTTTTTCCATTAAACACTTCAATCTGGCCCGTAATGCTTGAATCCATTGCTATCATCATGAATCTGTAGGTTTCTTCAATCCCCCAATTCTCTCCCCATCAAACTACCAATATCTTTTATCTGCCTTGTAAATCTTGTCATCGTGAGCACGCTGGAAGAAACGGATCTGAAATCTGACTCCGAATGGCTTCGATATCGTAGAAATAATTTTCTACACTCTATTTAGTTAAACATCCATGTTGACCTTTGAATAGCCCATCTTCTTCCACATACGCGTAGATTCCCTCACAACGAGTCCATAGGCACAAACGGATCTCCGATCGGACATCGGACGATCAAGATATTGCAGAAATAATTTAAATCATTGAATCTGGTCAAACCTGCCAGTTGACCGTGTTAACGTCACTGCTAACATCATGGCTTATTGGATAACTGGGCTTCTGAAACGGATCCGGGTCGGCTTTACCTAACTCGGAACTAAACTGAACTGCTGGATTGAACTGCTGGGTTGGGCTTCTTGGACACGGACCAGGTTGACCCGACCAACCCGGCCTGCAGCCTGTGCTGCTGGACTGGGGTGCGCCACGGGTTGGGTCTGACCCAACCCAAAACTCGGACTAACCTATTGCTGCTTCTGGGTTCTTCTCCACGACGGGTCCGGTCCGAACTGACCCAACTCGAAACCCGACGTCTTTAACCTCTTGACGAATCTGCAGACGCTTCTGTCTACAACTGGGCAGCCGACTGCTTCCTTAGCGACGGCTTGGCTGGTCTGGTGACCCGCGGTAGTGCACGACGACGGTGACTGCGATGGCGCAGGCGATGGCGGCGTACGGCGACTGGGACAACAACGATGACAGCAAATCGACTGGGGAGATTTTTTCTTTCTTTCTTTCTTTTGGTCTTTCCTCCTCATATCCGGCAGCCAAAATCTCAAATCCAGCAGACCTTCATTGACGAAGATATCCAGCAGCAGCAGAACCCTCTCTTTCTTCTTCTCCGGTGGACTGCAAAACCGATTTGGCTTTACTGTAATAGAGAACTCTGATCTCCTTAGCACGACAATCTGGCAACAGTAGTCGGACTACTTTCTTCTTCTCCTGTGAACCAAGAACCACGGCCGCTTTTCTCTGTTTTGTGCACTACAACAGAGATCTCTAGAACTTGTTCTCCTTTAGCCATAACCGCCCAGCCCATAAAGCCCCTTGATCTTCTCCGACGAAGATCACCAGCCACCCGAGAACCACTCTGTAGATCTGATACATCAATCGCAGAACTCGCAAGCGATCTCCACCTCGCTCTGTATCACTTGTTGGGAAAAACGACGCAACGAAAATTACTTGCGATCAAGAGATCTACAATTATGAACACACAGTAATCACACCATCAAGCAATCACACACATGAACACAACAATTTTACGTGGTTCGGCAACCTTGCCTACGTCCACGGGAGGAGAGAACTCATCTACTATGATCTCATCTCGATCCCCTCTGGATCTAGGGTTATAGTACATTAATATATATAGTTCCCACTTTCTTGGCCAATAAGAAAACCCATACATAATGACTAAAATACCCCTAACCCTGAGTCTCAGTTTTGGCTAAACCAGACGACCAATCCGGCTAAACTGGAAGACAAGACAAAATCGAACAGAATCAAAGTCCCCCAAGTAGTAGTCGATAATCACCAAAGCACCACGCAAGATGGTGCGTTGGTATCTAACGTTTTTTTTTTCTTTTTTTGAAATGACATGCACATCCCAGTTTGAAAGTAACAGACAAGGTTGTGGTTTTCTCAAAGAAATTCTTATAAAAAAAATGGGAACTATTATTGAGGGATAATTTTCCATCACTGAAGGAGAATTATTCATTCTTTTCTATTTTTTGTTAGAATCATCTGCAGCTTCATTGTTCTAGGTAAAACTTTTTTAGCATTTTGGTGTAAAAAAGAAAATTGGAATGAAGAGGAAGAAAGCTAGAGAATAATTTTTGAAGTGATATTATACAAGATCTTGTAGAAAATGTTTTGATGGTTGACCCATAAATTGTTCGAGTAGTTAGAAAGTCCAATGATCTGGAGGTCCTTAATTCCTAACCCGATCCATAGTGTAGGTAGGTGGTGTTTTACCAATGAACGACCGTAAGGGGCCTGGTAGGTTCCTTGTCATCAAAAAGGAAAAAAATTAAGTTTCGACAGACCAAACACTAGAAGCTTACTCTATAGAAAATGAAATCTTTCTGTTCCAATGTGATAGTAAAATGAAAGGAATAGCTTTAGCATTGGGGTGTTTTTGGTTCATTTTCTCTTAAAACTAGCTTCCACGAGAAAATGACAAAAGATCCAAAATGACAGTAAAGTCGCAAGACTCTAGTCAATTTTTTGTTTTGGTTATTTTTCCCAAAATCCTATTATATTATGACTCACCACTCATGACATCCTAGGTTTTTTTACTTTAAAATACCACGATTTTGTGGTTTTTTTTTAGAATTTTTATAAAAATTCCAATGGTTTATAACTCCAATCGACTACTATTACAAAATGTAGATTTTTTTTTCTGAACATCAAGCATAGTAAAGATAAAATCATGTTTTCCTTCTTGTTTTTAGTTCTAGTAACTTTTAAAAGCTGATAAATCCTGACATCGTGAGTCATGGTATCATGGATTTTTGGGCAAAATTGTTGTGAGTTAAGTGAGCTCGACGTCATTTGTGGTATTTAGACATTATATCTCGTGGAATATAACTTTAAAATGAATACCATAAAAATCCCTTTCATGGCTACCCATATTATCTTCACTTCATGGATACATTAGGGTGCATTTGGCATCATGCCATTGAAATGTTTCCATATTTCCATGAGATAAGCTTGGTATGTGCAAATCACAATTTCAAATTTTGGTCTCATAGGAAGGAATCTCAAAATCTTAACCTACAGGCATAAGAAACCCAGAACGAAAAAACTTTGTTTTTTTTTTCTGAAAAAAAAAAATTTGCTGGCACAGTTGTTTCCTACCTATCACAAAGTGACTTTATTACCTAATTCCTAAAGTAGGTCTTACAAGCCTTATCTCCCCTCTCTTTGCATATGTGAGTTTTATCACCTTATATGTGCATATTGTGTTGGGTTTTCTCACACATGCGAGTCTCCATTACCTTGCATGTGCTAGTAGTGTGTATCTCTCACATTTGTGTGGTCCCATTATCCCACATGTGTAAGTTGTGTGTGACCCTCACAAGCGTGAGTCTCATGACCTCACATGTGTGAGTTGTGTGTGTCTCTCCTTTCTTGTGCAAGTCCCAATTACCTCGCATGTGTAAGTTGGTGTTGATGTTGTGTTGGTGTTAGTATACAATTCCTGGCTTACCAAAAAAAAAAAAAAAACAAAAAACAATCAATTTTTTGGAATAGCTTAAGCATGAGAAAATATATTTAGATATATACTTCATAATAGTCAAGATCCAGTAGAACGATTGATTTTGATCAACGACCTTCAACAACTAATAATTGATTCATTGGTGGAACGAGTCTTAGAAAATTTGGGCCCATATTCCTGAAACACCTCCACTAGGGTTGGCAAACGGGATGGGTCCGGCTAATATAGGTTGGGTCAGGATGGGGCCAACTTTTTGGCCCCCAACCCGTGTCTGACCCATTTTAAAGATGAGTTTCAAACCTGCAACCTGTGCCCATGAAACGTTGGGTCGAGCTAACCCACCTTGCCTGTATTAAATGTGAGTTAGGATAGGTTGATCTGACCTGTGCACTATTTTTTGTATTGTTGAGCCTGGGTAGAATGAATTTTGTAGGATTTGAACTCCTGACCGCATGAAGTCTAAAGAACAAATCTAACTAGTACACCATTTTAGCTATGTCAGAAGAATTTTATCCAAAACGCATTAAGGACATGAAAAAAGTACCCTAGCCATTAACACTACTTAAAAATTGACTCACATATATTTATGTAAGTAATTATATTTTAGAATATTGAGCCCTATAAATATTATTGTTTTTGTTTTTTCATGCTTATCCACTCTACTTTAACCATGGTGGTCAAACTTTTGAAATGGTCATTATAATTATTTCTTATATATTTATTATTTTTTATGATAATCATTATATAATAAAACTAAACCCAAACAAATATAATGAAATTGAAATTGATAAAAATAGTAATTAGGTGTTATAATTTATGATAGAATAACAATGTTGAAAAAAGACAAACCCAATTGAGCTTTGAGTTTGCAAATAAAAAAAAAACCCAATACTAGTTTGGCTAATTTCAATCTAGCCCATTGATGGCCATCCAAATTCGAAGATCACTGTTTAAAATAAATTTTAAAAAATAATCATTCATCTAGGATGCACAATTCTATCATAGGAGAATGGTATTCATTATAGAAAAAAAGCAGGAAAGTCTCAAAAGAATAAGGAATTACACTAATATTAGCAAGGGTGAAAATTTTGTAAAGAAGAAGGTATTATAACTGGTAGGATTCTTACAGAGATTATATTTGCTAATCATAGAAACTACCAATTGTAAACAAAGTAGAAAATTGGAAAGTCGTTAAGATTCATGAAGATAAAAAAAAATCAGAACTCTTATTTAAATTAGGCGGGTTAAGCGGGTTAGGCAGGCCAACCCTAATTAACCTAACCAATTTTTTTACAAGCCAAGAAACACTAGCCCTAACCTGACCCATTTTTATTATGGGTCAGGTTTGACGGGTCAAAAGGGGGTTGGGTTAGTGGGATGGGTGACAGGTTCTAGCCCCACCCCCCGCTCCCTCACGTAATTCCTGAAAACCTCCCAAAGTTATAGAAAATTTATAGGTTTTACATATGGCCCCCCAAAAATTAAAAAAAAACCCCTATATATTATTTTGAAAAATTATATGTACTTTTTTATACATGGCCCTTCTAAGATTTTGTTTCTACATACTCTCCACTCAAAGGAAGAATTCTTAGTTTCACCCTTGACTTGATTACCATTTCCTAGAAGATATTTAATATTGGAAGTAGTAAAAAGAGATTTTCACTAATCTAAAAGTGTCATAAAATAAGAGATAACCACAGAGAGAGAGAGAGAGAGAGAGAGAGAGAGAGAGAGGAATAGAAAGAGATCTTTTTATTGATTCAGAGTAAAAGAACGGGAGGGAACATGCCTATTTATAGGCTAAGATGACTTCCTCACTGAGACACTTATTACATTAGAAGACTAATGATAGTTGCCTCATTAAAACCTTGTAAAGGAAAACTACAGTGAGAAAAAATCAAAGCGAAGGAAAAAAAGTACAACATTCTTCAAAATCATTAAATTACGTGTTAGACATGCATATTGCTATGTCATTAAAACTTTACTAGTAAAACCCAATGAGATAAAACCTGAAAAAGTAAAAAGAGTACAACGCATATATGTCCTAGATAACATATTTTAAGATGCCTTCCTATTGATCAATTACTCCTCCTGATAATAATAACCTTTACATTGTTTGATGATAGACTATATACATGCCGATCTCTTATACAAGCTTCTGGAATGTTAATTTTGGCAATGACTTGGTGAAAAGATCAGCTAGGTTGTTATTAGAATGAACTTACTTAAATTTATTCTCATTGTTCTTCTAAAGTTCATGAGTAAAGAAGAACTTTGGTGACATGTGCTTGGCTTTGTCTTATTGAATTTGTTGTATACATGCTTTATTGTCTTTATAGATAATGCTTGTTGTATTTATTCTAGAAGACAATTGACAAGAACCATGAATATGCTGAATTAAAATTTTCAATCATACATGTTTATGACTAGCTTCATAAAGTGCTAAAATTTTAGTGTAGTTAGATGAAGTAGCAACCAAAATTTGTTTAGTATAACGCCAAGAAATGGAGGCATTACTACTAAGAAATGCAAAACTTGTCTAAAATCTACTCTTACGAGGATTAGAGAGGTATCATAAATCTGCATAACTTACGAACTTTGAATATTTACAACCATAATAATAAAACAAACATGAGTTAGTAGTTTTACGTAAATATTCTAGGATATGTTTGATGCCAGTCCAGTGCTTTTGAGTTGATGCAGAGCTATATCCGAAAAGCAGATTCATTAAGAAAGAAATATCTAGTATAGTGCATTTTTCCAAATAGAGTAGGGCATTAATAGCACTTAAGTATTGTACTTCAAGGTTCAATGCTTCTTCATTTTTTGGATGAAATGGATCTTTTTTTATATCTAATGACTAGACGATCATTTGGGTACTTAGTAGATGTGCATTATCCATACTAAACTATTTCAAGATTTTCTCGGTATAATTAGACTAATGGACTAATATCCCACTAAAATTTCTCTCAATTTGCAGGCTTAGATAAAATTTTGTTTTTCCAAGGTCTTTTATTTCAAATCCTATTTTCAAATAATCAACAGTTTTCTCAAGATCTCCTAGAGTCCTAAAATTTATGTCATCTATATAAACTGTTATTATTGCAAATCCCTTTAAGGATTTTTTTATAAAGATACATGGGCAAATAAGATTATTTTCATATCTTTCCTTAAGCAAGCATTTACTACGATAATTATACCACATTCTTCCTGATTACTTTATGCAGTACAATTATCATCTTAATTGGATTGAGTACGTACTCTTTGATTTTGCTTTAGGCAAAGCAAATCCTTTTGGAATTTTCATATAAATTTCTATGTCTAAGTCTCTATACGAATAAGTAGTTATAACATCCATGAGTCTCATAACTAAATTTTCAAAAACTGTTAAACTTATTAGACATCTGAATGTTGTTTTTCCATGATAGGGGAGTATGTTTCCTGATAGTCAATCCAAGGTTTTTATAGAAAACCTTGTGCCACTAGTCGTGCCGTATATTTAGTAATTTTATTCATTTCATTCATTTTTTTTACAAACACTCATTTGTAACCTACAGGGTTAATACCTTGTGGGATTTCTACTATAGGTCCAAACACATCACATTTACTGAGAGACTCTAACTCTGCTTTGATGGCACTTTTGCATTTTGGTCGATCTTTCATTTGTCGACATTCATTTATAGTACGTGGTTTTGTAACCAATCATTATTTTCCTTTGACATATTTGTAGCTGTCACATATTTAAATATGTTATCAATGACTATTTCTTTTCTATTCCATCTCTCTCTTGAATCAGTGTAAAGTATAGAGATCACTTCATTATTGGGTACCGTTGCCTCTTCAAGGGCTTCTAGAGTTTCTTTTGGGACTCGTATCTCTTTCAGGATATTAACTTCTTCAAGAATTTTAGAGAATGAATTTTTCCATAACCTTTTCTTTAGTGAAATAGTATACCTCTTTGAAGTGTACCATTTTCTATAACCTTTTCGGAAGTGTATCTCTTTTGGAATATGTTTGGGATATGGCTACTCATTTTTCCTTTTTCGGGGAGCCGAGTCCTTGGAACACATAGGTTGCCACACTTTCGAAATATTGCAAATTCTTTTGCTACCTCATTTTGACTTTGTCCTACTGGAACATTAATCTTGGCAGGTGCATTTATAATTGGCACATGTGACTTAGTCACCTTTGTTGCATCATTAAATGCACGGGAAATCTGTGTAATCTATTTGGAATTTCTTGTAAGTGCACAATTCTCCGCACTTCATTTTCACATTGTGAAATACGTGGATTGAAATGAGATATAGTGGAAGTATTTTACGTTAATTATTGCTGTTCTTCAAGAACGAGTTGTTCTACAAGAACAATATGTTCTTCAAAAACTATCTTATCTCCCCGAACGGTGGGAATATTATCTTATCGAATTGACAATTGGTAAAACAAGTAGTGAAGACATCTCTTGTTATTGGTTCTAGATATTGAATAATCGAGAGAGAGTCATAACTTATATAGATTCTTAATTTACGTTGTGGTCCCATCTTAGTATGTTGAGGGGGTGGTATTGGGACTTGAACTGGACAACCTAACTTATGTAAGTGGAAAACATTTGGTTGATGTCTTAATATAAGTTGCATGGGAGAATATTGATGATAAGATGTGGGTTGAAGTCTAATTAACATTGATGCATGCAACACATCATATCCCCAAGCACTAACTAGTAATTTGGACTACATTAGTATAGTCCTAGAAATGAGTTGAATTTGTTTAATCATGGATTTAGTTAAGCCATCCTCCGTGTGGACATGGGGGCACAAGATGTTTGACTACAATTCCTAGAGATGATCAATAGTCGTAAAAAATCTATAATGTAAATTCACTTTGTCTTTAGGGGGATTTATAGGTCCACTAATGTCACCTTA
Organism: Sextonia rubra; assembly: GCA_037013555.1. NCBI lineage: Eukaryota > Viridiplantae > Streptophyta > Magnoliopsida > Laurales > Lauraceae > Sextonia > Sextonia rubra. The sequence continues at coordinate 53,103,829 of JASUAD010000009.1, read as the reverse complement.
TATCCTTTACAAAAAGGATAAGGATTCAGATGCAATCTTAACGAAAGAAGGTCAAGTCATCAATTTTCCTTAACATAATAGCCCTAAGGTGACCTAACTTACAAGCTAAAGTGTTAAAGTCTTAAGATCACTAAGTTTCAGGTTTAATTTAAGCTTCGAGCTTGACTTTGTCATTTTGCTCATAACTAAATGTGATTTGACATTGAAGATTGTCGTGTAATATAACCCTAAGGAGAGTGCACTTAGTTTTTTTAGTATTCGCTTTTGGCATCTAATACTAGTAACAGTGCATAAGTATTCCATGTTTTCTTTACTTACACTCTCAATGTGGCACCCATTCATTCTGATGTCCTTGAAACTAACCAAGTTTTTTTGGGAACAGTTTGAGAACAATACATTTTAATTAATAAACAGGTATCATTAGGTAACATTATATGGGCTCCCGGAGCCTTCAATTATTTGCATAGGTCCAACTATTGTGAATACCTATTGAATACCAATTTTGAGAAGAAAATTTTTTTAATTTTCCAGAGTGTGTGTTGTGGTATTGTCTACCATATACAGATTGTCCTTAACTCCGATCATGATCCATACAAAATAATAAACTAATATAACTATATAATCACATGATAAAAATTAAAATAAAATAATCAAACACAACAACAGTTTACAAATTTAGCTATGGAAATTTTCAACGCTAAATGAGATAAAAACGTCGGTAATAACCTTTACCGATGAAAATATTTATATCGTCCAATCATCTGTAAAAATTTGTGGATAAAAGATTTTACCAACAAAACTGAATTCCTTTAGCCAAGATTAGGTCTTCACTAATGAAAAAAGTTAATTTACCAATGGTTTTTAAACGTCTGTAAATAATTTATCAAATTTATTAAAATTTAGAATTAAATTTTACTGATGTTTTATTTACATAGGTAATTATTTATCGCTTTTTTACAATTTTGAATTTAATTTTACCAATGTTAAATAAACATTAGTACATTCATTTCATTTTTTTTAAAATTTTTGTTTCACTTTTACCGATGCTATAAAAATGTCAGTAAATCATTTATCCATTTTTAAAATTTTGAATTTAATTTTACTGATGTTAAATAACACGGAAAATTCTTTTAAAAAATTTCCTTTTACTTTTACCAACGAAGAAAAATGTCGGTAAAATCATTTTTATTTTTTTAAAAATTTTTAGTTCAGTTTTTACTGGCGTTAAAAAATGTCGATAAATATTCTATAATTTTAAAAATAATGTGATAAATAATTATCGACGTTTTCGAAAACGTTGGTAAAAATATTTATAATTTTGCAATAAATATTTACTGATGTTTTAAAATGTTGGTAAATCCATTTTTTCGTCGACAAAAGTATTTTAATATAAAATCTATCATATTTATTTTTTTATTATAATTTTCCTGTAAACCTATTCATACACCTGTTTCAAACATGAACCTATTCATGTACCTGTATCCAACATGACAAATGCATACATACAAGAATTGCTAAATAAACAAACAACCATCACTACTTTTCATCAAATCATTCATCTTATATAACAAATACTACAATAAATGATATAATCCTATACAAATGTCCGATATACAAATACAAATAAACAAAGAAGAGATAACAAAACACCCCAAAAAGTTTGCAATTGACCCAATGCATCCATCAATCTGCAATGACAAGAACAACATTAGAATCTTTTCAATAAATTAAATTACAAATATAAGATAAACATGTATATATATAGAATCTTTTCCTAAGTTATTTTGGAGGACTTTTACGTCTAATTCTATAACCGGGAATCCTATTTGCTAACCGTCAATTCCTACAAGTTTCTCTGGCCTCGAGCGAAATGCTCGTGCCTATTTCTAATTCTTCCGGGGCCGTTTCCCATTTTGGACCTCCGGCAGGCAGTTTTCTAGCCTAAGTGTTGGAAAATCCTAGATTTCTGTGTCTAATTCTCTACCTGGGAGTCTGATTTACGAACCTTCAGTTCCTAGAAGCTACTCTAGCCTCGAGCGAGGTACTTATGCTGGTTTTCGATTTGCTTGGGGGCCGTTTCCTGTATTGGACCATCGGCGCCAATTTTAGAGCCTAAAGGTTGAAAATCCTAGGTTTTAGCATCTAATTCTCTAACTAAGAGTCCCATTTGTGAACCGTCAATTCCTACATGTTACACTACCCTCGAGCAATGTGTTCGCGCTGGCTTTTGATTTTTTCAGGGGCTGTTCCCCATTTTGGAACCCCAGTGGGCGGTTTTCAAGCCTAAGTGTTGGAAAATCCTAGGTTTTTGCATCTAATTCTCTAATCGGGAGTCTAATTTGTGAACCGTCAATTCCTACAAGTTACTCTACCTCGAGTTGAGTGTTCGTGCAAGTTTTTTATTTTTTCAAGGGCCGTTTCCTGTTTTGGACTCTTGGCGGGCAGTTTTTGAGCCTAAGTATTGAAAATCATAGGTTTGTGCTTCTAATTCTCTAATCATGAGTCTTATTCAAGAACCATCATTTCCTACATGTTACTTTGGCCTTGAACGAGGTGCTCGTACAAGTTTTGATTTTTTTGAGGCTGTTTCCCATTCTCGACCCCTAGCGGGCAGTTTTCAAGCCTAAGTGTTTGAAAATCCTAGGTTTTCACTTTTGATTCTCTAACCGGGAGTCTGATTTGCTAACTATCAGTTTCTACAAGTTACTCTAGCCTTGAGCAAAGTGCTCGTGTAGGTTTTCAATTTTTCGGGGGCCATTTCCCATTTCGGACACCTGATAGATGGTTTTCTAGCCTAAGTGTTGGAAAATCCTAGGTTTTCGCTTTAAATTCACTAACCGGAAGTCCGATTTGTGAACCATCAGTTTCTACAGGTTACTCTACCCTAGAGCAAAGCACTCGTATAGATTTTCAATTTTTTTAGGGGCCGTTTCCCATTTTGAATACTAGTGGGCGATTTTCGAGCCTAAGTGTTGTAAAGTCCTTGGTTTTTGCTTCTAATTCTCTAATCATAAGTTTGATTTGCGAATTATCAGTTCCAAAAAGTTACTCTAGCCTCGAGGAAAGTACTCATGTAGGTTTTTGATTTTTTTAGGTTCCGTTTCCTGTTCTGGACCCTTAGCTGCGGTTTTCGAGCCTAAGTGTTAAAAAATCCTAGGCTTTCACTTCTAATTCTGAAACCAGGAGTTTGATTTTCAAACCATCAGTTTCTAAAGTTACTCTACCCTCGAGCGAGTGCTTGTTCTAGTTTTTAATTTTTCCAAGGTCCATTTCCCATTCTAAACCCTCAGCGAGTGGTTTTTGAGCCTTAGTGTTGGAAAATCTTAGGTTTTCACTTGTAATTCTCTAACCGGGAGTCTAATTTCCAAACGTGAGTTCCTATAAGTTGCTTTACTCTAGAGAAATGTGCTTGTACAAGTTTTTGATTTTTTTGGGGGTTGTTTCCCATTCTGGACCCTCGGTGGGCGATTTTTGAACCTAAGTGTTGGAAAATCCTAGGTTTTCGCTTCTAATTCTCTAACTGAGAGTCCTACATATGAAACATTAGTTCGTTCAACTTACTCTACCCTAGAGCGAAGTCTCATATAGGTTTTTAATTTTTTCGAGCCCTGTTTACCACTCTGGTCCTCCGGCGGGTGGTTTTTTGAGCCTAAGTGTTGGAAAATCCTTGGTGTTTACTTCTAATTCTCTAACCAGAATCCAATTTACGAATCGTCTGTTCCTACAAGTTACTCTATCATAGAGTGATGTGCTTGTATAGATTTTTGATTTTTTTGGGGGCTGTTTCCCATTTTGGACCCCCGGCGGGTTGTTTTCGAGCCTACGTGTTGAAAAACCCTAGGTTTTTACTTCTAATTCTCTAATGGGAGTCCCATTCATGAATTTTCAATCCCTATAAGTTATTCTACCTAAGGGTGAAGTGCTTGTATAAGTTTTTAATTTTTTTAGGGACCCATTTCTCATTCTGGTCCTCCAATGGGTAGTTTTAGAGCTAAAGTATTGAAAATCCTATGTTTTCGCTTCTAATTCTCTAACCGGGAGTTCGATTTATGAACCGTCAGTTCCAACAAGTTACTATAACCTAGAGCAATGTGCTCGTATTGGTTTTCAATTTTTTTGGAGGCTGTTTTCCATTTTGGACCCCCAGCGGTCTATTTTCAAGCCTAACTATTGAAAAATCCTAGGTTTTTGCATCTAGTTCTCTAACTGGGAGTTCTATTCATGAACCATTAGTTCCTACAAGTTACTCTACCCTAGAGCAAAGAGCTTGTACATGTTTTCAATCTTTTTGGAGACCGTTTTCCGTTTTAGAACCCGGGGGGCAGTTTTTTAGCCTAAGTGTTGGAAAATCCTAGATTTTCGCTTCTAATTCTCTAACTGGGAGTCTTATTTATGAACCATTAGTTCAAACAAGTTACTCTACCCTTAAGTGAAGCGCTTGTATAGGTTTTCAATTTTTTTGGGGGCCATTTCTTGTTCTGAACCGCCCGTCTTTAATTTTTTTGGGGGTCATTTCCTATTCTGAACCGTTGACGAGTAGTTTTTGAGCCTAGGCATTGGAAAATCCTAGGTTTTCATTTCTAATACTCTAACCGGGAGTCTAGTTTGCAAACTACTTGTTCTAGAAAGTTACTCTAGCCTTGAGCAAAGTGCTTGTGTAGGTTTTCATCTTTTTGCGGGGCCATTTCCCATTCTAGACCCCCGGCAGGTAATTTTCGAGCCTAAGTGTTGGAAAATCCTGGGCTTTCACTTCTAGTTCTCAAATCGGGAGTTTGATTTCTAAACCATTAGTTTCTACAAGTTACTCTACCCTTGACCGAGGTGCTCATTCCTATTTCCGATTCTTCCTGGGTTTTTTTCCCATTTTGAACCCCTGGCAGGTGGTTTTCGAGCCTAAGTGTTGGAAAATCCTAGGTTTTTGCTTCTAACTCTCTAGTCGGGAATCTGATTTATGAACCGTTAGTTCCTACAAGTTGCTTTACCCTAGAATGAAGTGCTCATATAGGTTTTCAAATTTTTAGGGGGTCGTTTTCCATTTTGGATCCCCGGTGGGCGGTTTTCGAGCCTAAGTGTTGGAAAATCCTAGGTTTTTTCTTCTAATTCTCTCATTGGGTGTCCTACTCATGAAATGCCAATTCCTACAAGTTACACTACCCTAGAGTGAAGTGCTCGTATATGTTTTCAATTTTTTAGGCCTCGTTTCCCATTTTGGCCCTCCGGCAGTCAGTTTTCCAGCCTAAGTATTAGAAAATCCTAGGTTTTCACTTCTAATTCCCTAGCCAAGAGTCGAATTTGTGAATTGTCAGTTCCTACTAGTTACTCTACCCTAGAGTGATGTGCTCGCATAGATTTTCAATTTTTTTGGGGGCCGTTTCCAATTCTGGACCTTTTGCTAGTGGTTTTCGAGCTTAAGTGTTGAAAAATCCCAGGTTTTTACTTTTAGTTCTCTAAACGAGAGTCTTATTCACAAATTGTCAATCCCTACATGTTACCCTACCCTAGAGTGATGTATTCGTATAGGTTTTTGAATTTTTTTAGGGGGCTGTTTCCCATTTTGGTCTTTCGGTGGGCAGTTTTCAAGCGAAGTGTCGGAAAACCCTAGGTTTTTGTTTCTAATTCTCTAATTAGAAGTTTGATTTATGAACCGTCAATTCCTACGACTTACTGTACCCAAGAGCAATGTGCCTGTACATGTTTTTAATTTTTTTGGAGGCTGTTTCTCATTCTGGACCGCCAGTAGGCAGTTTTTGAGCCTAAGTGTTAAAAAATCTAAGGTTTTCACTTCTAATTCTCTAATCTGGAGTCCTTTTCATGAATGGTTAGTCCTTACAAGTTACTCTATCCAAGAACGAAGTGGTTGTACATGTAATCGGTTTTTTCAGGGGTTGTTTCCCACTCTAGACCCTCAGCGAGGGGTTTTCAAGCCTAAATGTTGGAAAATCCAAGATTTTCGCTTCTAATTCTCTAACATGGAGTCTTATTTATGAACTGTCAGTTCCTACAAGTTACTATACCCTAGAGCAAGGTGCTCATATAGGTTTTTGATTTTTTGGGTGCTGTTTCCTATGCTGAAACCCTGGTAGGCGATTTTTGAGCCTGAGTGTTGGAAAATTCTAGGTTTTTGCTTCTAATCCTCTAACCGGGAGTCCTTTTCATGAACCGTTAGTCCCTACAAGTTACTCTACCCCAGAGGGATGTGCTTCTTTGTTTTTGATTGTTTCGGGGGCCGTTTCCTATTCTGGTCCTCTAGTAGGTGATTTTCAAGCCTAAATATTGGAAAATCCTAGGTTTTTGCTTCTAATTCTCTAACTAGGAGTCCGATTTATGAACTATCAATTCCTATAAGTTACATTACCTAAGAGCGATGTGCTCGCATGGGTTGTTGATTTTTACAGGTGCGTTTCCTACTCTAGACCATCGGCAGGCGATTTTTATGTCTAAGTGTTGGAAAACTCTAAGTTTTCACTTCTAATTCTCTAACCGGGAGTCTGATTTGCGATCAATCAATTCCTAAAAGTAACTTCAACCTCGAGCGAAGTGCTTGTGCAAGTTTTTATTTCTTCGGGGGCCATTTCCCATTCTGGACACCCGATAGGCCGTTTTCGGGCCTAAGTGTTAGAAAATCCTAGGTTTTCGCTTCTAATTCTCTAGCCAGTCTGATTTCTGAATCGTCAATATCTAAAAGTTAGTCTACACTTGAGCGATGTGTTCATTCTAGTTTCCAATTTTTTAGGGTGTCATTTCCCATTTTGAACCCCTGGCGGGTGGTTTTCATGTCTAAGTGTTAGAAAATCCTAGGTTTTCACCTCTAATTCTCTAACCGGGAGTCTGATATATGAACCATCAGTTCCTACAAGTTACTTTATCCTAAGGTGAAGTGCCCATGTTGTTTGTTAAGTTTTTTTGGGGCCGTTTCTCATTTTGGACCCCCGACGGGCTGTTTTCAAGCCTAAGTGTTGGAAAATCTTAGGTCTTTGCTTTTAATTCTCTAATCGGGTGTCATATCCATGAATTGTCAGTTCTTACAAGTTACTCTACCCTAGAGTGAAGTGCACGTGCAGGTTTTTTATTTTTTAGGGGCTTGTTTCCCATTCTGGCCCTCCAATTGGAGGTTTCATGCCTATGTATTGGAAAATCCTAGGTTTTGGCTTCTAATTCTCTAACTAGGAGTCCGATTTGCAAACCATCAGTCCCTACAAGTTACTTGGCCTGAAAGTGATGTGCTCATGTAGGTTTTTGATTTTTTTAGGGAGCCAATTCTCATTCTAGACCCTTAGTGGGCGGTTTTTGAGCCTAAGTGTTAGAAAATCCTAGGTTTTTACTTCTAATCTTTAATTGAGAGTCCAATTTGCAAAGTATCAGCTCTAAAAAGTTACTCTAGCCTTGATCGAAGTGCTCATGTAGGTCTTTATTTTTTTAGGGGGCCGTTTCCCATTCTAGACCCCCGACGGGCGGTTTTCAAACCTAAGTGTTGGAAAATCCTAGGCTTTCATTCTAATTTTAGAACTGAGGGTCCGATTTTTGAACCATCAGTTTTTGCAAGTTACTTTACCCTCGAGCAAGGTGCTTTGTCTAGTTTTTTATTTTTTTCGGGTGCCTTTTTACATTTTGAATCCCCGATTGGTGGTTTTTGAGCCTATGTGATGGAAAATCATAGGTTTTCGCCTCTAATTCTTTAACTGGGAGTCCAATTTGTGAACTGTTGGTTCTTACAAGTTACTTTACCCTAGAGCAAAGTGGTTGTACAAGTTTTCAATTTTTTTGGGGGTCGTTTCCCATTCTAGAGCACCAGTGGGTGGTTTTTGTGCCTAAGTGTTGGAAAATCCTAGGTTTTCGCTTCTAATTCTCTAATCGGGAGTCCTACTCTTGAAACATCAGTTCTTACAAGTTACTATACCCTAGAGCGAAATGATCGTATAGGTTTTCAATTTTTTCAGGCCCCATTTCCCGTTCTAGTCCTTCGGCAGGTGGTTTTTGAGTCTAAGTATTAGAAAATCCTAAGTTTTCACTTTTAATGCTCTAACTAGGAGTCTGATTTGCGAATCGTCAATTCCTACAAGTTAATTTACCCTAGAGCGATGTGCTCATATAGATTTTCAATGTTTTGGGGAGCCATTTCTCATTTTGGACCCCCGGTGGGCGGTTTTCGAGCGTAAATGTTGGAAAATCCTAGGTTTTTGCTTCTAATTCTCTAACTAGGAGCTTATTCATGAACTATCTCTCCTACATGTTACTTTACCCTAGAGCAAAGTGCTCATATAGGTTTTCTATTTATTTAGGGGCCTGTTTCTCATTTTGGTCCTTTGGTGGGTGGTTTTCGAGCCAAAGTATTGGAAAATCCTAGTTTTTTTGCTCCTAATTTTCTAACAGGGAGTTCGATTTTCAAATCGTTAGTTCCTACAAGTCACTGTACCCCATAGCAATGTGCTCGTATAGGTTTTCAATTTTTGGGAGGCCGTTCCCACTTCTTGACCCTTGGCGGGCGGTTTTCTAGCCTAAGTGTTAAAAAATTGTAGGTTTTTGCTTCTGATTCTCTAACCGGGAGTCTTATTCATGAACTGTTAGTTCCTAATAGTTACTCTACCCTAGAGCAAAGTGTTTGTATAGGCTTTCCATTTTTTTGGGGGCTGTTTCCCATTTTGGACCCCTAGTGGTCAGTTTTCGAGCCCAAGTGTTGGAAAATGCTAGAATTTCGCTTCTAATTCTCTAACTAGGAGCCCTATTCATACAGTGTTAGTTACTACAAGTTACTATACCCTAGAGCGAAGTGCTCATATAGGTTTTTGATTTTTTGGGGGCTGTTTCTTGTTCTGAACCACTAACAGGTGATTTTCGTGCCGAGTGTTGGAAAATCCTAGGTTTTTGCTACAAATCCTCTAACCACGAGTCCTATTCATGACTCATAAGTTCCTATAAGTAACTCCAGCCTTGAGCGATGTGCTTTTATAGGTTTTTAATTTTTTCGGGGGCAGTTTCCCATTCCGGTCCTTCGGCGGGCAATTTTTAAGCCTAAGCATTGGAAAATTCTAGGTTTTCACTTCTAATTCTTTAACCGGGAGTCTAATTTGTGAACTATCAGCTCCTACAAGTTACACTACCTTAAAGTGATGTGCTCGTGTTGGTTTTTTATTTTTTCAAGGCCTGTTTCCCAGTCTACGCCCTTGGCGGGCGTTTTTTGAGCCTAAATGTTGGAAAATCCTAGGTTTTCATTTCTGTTTCTCTAATTGGGAGTTTGATTTGCAAACTATCTATTCCCACATGTTACTCTAACCTTAAACGAAGTGCTCATGCATGTTTCATTTTTTTAGGGGGCTATTTCCCATTTGGACTCTCGGTGGGCGGTTTTCGAGCCTAATTATTAGAAAATCCTTGTTTTTTACATCTAATGCCCCAACCGGCAGTCTAATTTCCGATCCATCAGTTTCTACAAGTTTCTCTACCCTTGAGCAGGGTGTTTGTTTCGGTTTTTTATTTTTTCGTGGGCCGTTTCACATTCTAAACCCCCGGCGGGCAGTTTTTAAGCCTAAGTGTTGAATAATCCTAGATTTTTGCTTCTAATTCTCTAACCGGGAGTCTGATTTGTGAATTGTCAGTTTCTGCAAGTTACTTTACAATAGAACAATGTGTTCGTATAGGTTTTTGATTTTTTCTGGGGCTGTTTCCCATTTTGGACCCTTGGCGGGCAATTTTTGAGCCTAAGTGTTGGAAAATCCTAGGTTTTCACTTCTAATTCTCTAACCGGGTGTCGTATTCACAAACTGTCAATTCCTACAAGTTACTCTACCCTAGAATGAAGTCCTTGTATAGGTTTTCAATTTTTTCGAGGCCTGTTTCCCATTTTAGCCCTCCAATGGGCGGTTTTCGAGCTGAAGTCTTGGAATATCCCAGGTTTTCGCTTCCAATTCTCTAATCGAAAGTCCTATTCGCGAACTGTCAACTCTTACAGGTAACTATACCCTAGAGCAAAGTGCTCATATACGTTTTTGATTTTTTCAGGGGCCGTTTCCCATTCTAAACCCCCAGTAGCGGCTTTCGAGCATGAATGTTGGAAAATCCTAAGTTTTCACTTCAACCCTTTAATTGAGACTCCTATCCATAAACCGTCAATTCCTACAAGTTATTTTTCCTTAGATCGATGCGCTTATATAGGCTTTTGATTGTTTCGGGGGCTGTTTCCCATTCGAGTCCTTCGGTAGGCGATTTTCGAGCCTAAGTATTAAATCCTAGGTTTTCACTTCTAATTCTCTAACCAGGAGTCTGATTTGCAAACTGTCCATTCCTACAAGTTACACTACCCTAGAATGATGTCCTTACATGGGTTTTTGATTTTTTCATGGGGTATTTCCCATTCTGGACCCCCGGCGGGCGGTTTTCGAGCCTAAGTGTTAGAAAATCCTAGGTTTTCGCTTCTAATCTCTAATCGAATGTCATATTCATGAACTGTTAGCTCCTACAAGTTACTCTACCCTAGAACGCAGTGCTCGTATAGGTTTTTGATTTTTTTGGGGCCCGTTTCCCGTTCTGGCCTTCAGTGGGTGGTTTTTGAGCCAAGTATTGGAAAATCCTAGGTTTTCTCTTTTAATTATCTAACCAGGAGTCCTATTCATGAACTATTAGTTCCTACAAGTTACTATACTCTAGTGTGAAGTGCTTGTATAGGTTTCTAATTTTTTCATGAGCCATTTTCCATTTTGAACCCCTGGCGGGCAGTTTTCGAGCATGAGTGTTGGAAAATCCTAGGTTTTCACTTCTAATCCTCTAACTGGGAGCCCTATTCATGAACCATCAATTCCTATAAGTTACACTACTCTAGAGCGATGTGCTTGCATTGGTTTTCGATTGTTTTGGGTGCCGTTTCCCATTTTGGTCTTATGGCGAGCAATTTTCAAGCCTAAGTATTGAAAAATCCTAGGTTTTTGCCAAGAGTCTGCTTTGCAAACTATTAGTTCCTACAAGTTATACAACCCTAAAGCAATGTGCTTACATGGGTTTTTGATTTTTTCAGGGGGCGTTTCCTATTCTAGACCCTTGGCAAGCGGTTTTCATGCCAAGTGTTGGAAAGTCCTAGGTTTTCACTTCTAATGTCTAGCCAAGAGTCTGATTTGTGAACTATCCATTTCTACAAGTTACTTTGGCCATGAACAATGTGCTTGTGCAGGTTTTCATTTTTTTTTTGGGGGCCATTTACTGTTTTAGATCCCTAGTAAGTGGTTTTCGTGCTTAAGTGTTGGAAAATCCTAGGTTTTCACTTCAATTCTCTAACTAGGAGTTCAATTTCCAAATCATTGGTTTCCACCAGTTACTCTACCCTTAGGTGAGGTGTTTGTTTTGGTTTTCAATTTTTTTGGGTGCCGTTCCTAATCTTAACCCCCGGCAGGCGGTTTTCAAGTCTAAGTGTTGGAGAATCTTAGGTTTTGGCCTCTAATTCTCTAACCGAGAGTCTGATTTACAAACTGTTAGTTCCTACAAGTTAGTTTACCCTAATACGAAGTACTAATGTAGGTTTTCAATTTTTTTGGGGGCCATTTCCCATTTTGGACCCCTGGGGGGTGGTTTTCGAGCCTAAGTGTTGGAAAATCCTAGGTTTTCACTTCTAATTCTCTAACCAGGTGCCGTATTCATGAACTGTCAGTTCCTACAAGTTACTCTACCTTAGAATGAAGTGTTCGCATAGGTTTTCAATTTTTTTAGGGTTCGTTTCCCATTCTAGCCCTCCAGTTGGCAGTTTTCATGCCTAAGTATTGGACAATCCTAGGTTTTTACTTCTAATTCTCTAATTGGGAGTCCAATTTGCTAATCGTCAATTCCTATAAGTTACTTTACCCAATAGCGATGTGCTTGTATAGGTTTTTCAATTTTTTTAGGGGCCAATTCCAATTTTGGACCCTCAGCAAGCAATTTTCGAGCCTAAGTGTTGGAAAATCCTAGGTTTTCACTTCTAATTCTATTACCGGGAGTCCAATTTCCAAACTATCAGTTCCGAAAGGTTACACTGGCTTTGAGCAAAGTGCTCATCTAGGCTTTTATTTTTTTTGGGGGTTGTTTCCCATTCTTGACCCACAGCGGGTGGTTTTCGAGCCTAAGTATTGGAAAATCCTAGGCTTTCGCTTCTAATTTGTGAACAGAGAGTCCAATTTCTGAACCATAAGTTTCTACAAGTTACTCTACCCTCGAGTGAGGTGCTCATTCCAGTTTCTAATTTTTCCGGGGCCTTTTCACATTTTGAACCCCCAACTAGTGGTTTTTGAGCCTAAGTGTTGGAAAATCCTAGGTTTTTGCTTCTAATTCTCTAATCGGGAGTCCAATTTGCAAACCGTCAGTTCCTACACATTACTTTACCCTATAGCGAAGTGTTTGTATAGTTTTTTGATTTTTTGGGGGGCCGTTTCCCATTCTGGACCCCCAGTGGGTGGCTTTTGTGCCTAAATGTTGGAAAATCCTAGGTTTTCACTCCTAATTCTCTAACCAGGAGTCTTACTAATGAAACCTTAGTTCTTACAAGTTACTTTACCCTAGAATGAACTACACATATAGGTTTTCATTTTTTTCGGGCCCTGTTTCCTGTTTTGGTCCTTTGGTGGGCGGTTTTCGAGCATAAGTATTAGAAAATCTTAGGTTTCACTTCTAATTCTCTAACTGGGAGTCCAATTTGCAAATCGTCAGTTCCTACAGGTTACTTTACCCTAGAGCGATGTGCGCATATAGATTTTCAACTTTTCGTGGGCTGTTTCGTATTCTGGACCCTCGATGGGTAGTTTTCAAGCCTAAATGCTGAAAAATCCTAGGTTTTCACTTTTAATTCTCTAATTGGGAGTCCTATTCAAGAACTGTCAGTCTCTACATGTTAATTTACCCTAGAGTGATGTGCTCGTATAGGTTTTTAATTTTTTTAGGGGCCTGTTTCTTGATCTGGTCCTTCAGCGGGTGGTTTTTGAGCTGAAGCATTGGAAAATCCTAGGTTTTTACTTCTAATTCTCTAACTAGGAGTTTGATTTGCAAACTATCAGTTCCTACAAGTTTTTGTACCTTACAGCGATGTGCTCGTACAGGTTTTTAATTTTTTCGGAGGCCATTTCCAATTCTGGACCCCCGGGGGGCAGTTTTTGAGCTTAAGTGTTGAAAAATCCTAGGTTTTCACTTCTAATTCTCTAACCGGGAGTCCGATCATGAACCGTTAGTTCCTACAAGTTACTCTACCCAACAGTGAAGTGCTTGTACAGGTTTTCCATTTTTTTGGGTGATGTTTCCCATTTTGGACCCTTGGTGGTCGGTTTTCAAGCCTAAGTGTTGGAAAATCCTAGATTGTCACTTCTAATTCTCTAACTGGGAGTCTTATTCATGAACTATTAGTTCCTATAAGTTACTATGCCCTAAAACAAAGTGCTCATATAAGTTTTTGATTTTTTTTGGGGCTGTTTCCTATTTTAAACCCCCAGCTGGGGATTTCGAGCCTGAGTGTTAGAAAATCCTAGGTTTTCACTACTAACCCTCTAATCGGGAGTCCTATTCATGAACCATCAGTTCCTATAAGTTACTTTACCCTAGAGTGTCGTGCTTGTATAGGTTTTCATCTTTTTGGGGCCTTTTCCTGTTCTGGTCCTCTGATGGGCAATTATCAGGCCTAGTATTAGAAAATCTTAGGTTTTTGCTTCTAATTCTCTAACCAGAAGTGCGATTTAGGAACCGCCAGTTCCAAAAACTTACACTACCCTAGAACAATGTGCTTGTATGGGCTTTTGATATTTTCAAGGGCCGTTTCCCATTCTATACCCTCGGCGGGCAGTTTTCGAGCTTAAATATTGAAAATCCTAGGTTTTCGTTTCTAATTCTCTAACTGGGAGCTCGATTTGCAAGCTATCTCTTCCTACAAGTTGCTTTGACCTCGATCATAGTGCTCATGGAGGTTTTCATTTTTTTCAAGGGTCATTTCCTGTTCTGGACCCCTGGTGGGCAGTTTTCGAGCCTAAGTATTAGAAAATCCTAGGGTTTTCACTTCTAATTATCTAACCAAGAGTTTGATATCCAAACCGTTAATTTCTACAAGTTATTCTACCTTTGAGGAAGGTGTACATTTGGGTTTCCAATTTTTCTGTTGGCCATTTCTTATTCTTAAGCCCCGGTGAGTGTTTTTCGAGCCTAAGTGTTGAAAAATCTTAGGTTTTCGCTTCTAATTCTCTAGCAAGGAGTCCGATTTGCAAATTGCTAGTTCTTACAAGTTACTTTACCTTAAAGCAAAGTGCTCATATATGTTTTTGATTTTTTCGGGGGCTGTTTCCCATGTTGGACCCAGCGGGCGATTTTCAAGCCTAAGTGTTGTAAAATCGTAGTTTTCGCTTCTAATTATCTAACCGGGTGTCATATTCATGAACCATCAGTTTTTACAAGCTATTCTACCTTATAATGAAGTGCTCATACAGGTTTTCAATTTTTTCAGGACCCGTTTCTCATTCTTGCCCTCTAGTGGGCAGTTTTCGAGCCTAAGTATTGGAAAATCTTAAGTTTTGGCTTCTAATCCTCTAACCGGGAGTCCTATTTGTGAACTATCAGTTCCTATAAGTTACTCTACCCTAGAGTGATGTGCTCGTATAGTTTTTTGATTTTTTTTGGGGCTAGTTCTCATTTTGGACCCCCAGTGGGTAGTTTTCGAGCCTAAGTGTTGGAAAATCCTAGGTTTTCACTTCTAATTTTCCAACCAGGAGTCCGATTCATGAACCATTAGTGCCTACACATTACTTTTGGCCTTGAACAAGGTGCTCGTGTTATTTTTTGATTGATTACAGTTTGCTGTATCTGAGGTATTGAAAATCCAACATTTTTAATGTTTATAAATTTTGATGAGTTATTATGTTAAAATTTCAAAAGAATAATATATAAACCAAGGGGTTACATCATGATCTCCAGTTGCTGTGCCATTGGCAGCAGAATTGGTCTCCCTAGAGATGTCAAAGTAGATCGTCAGATCTATCCCTGTTGCAGCTGCCAGCTGTTGAATGAGGGCCTTAAGTGCAGTTGTCCACCTGTCCTGCTCAGCTTGCCTCCTAGTCTACTCAGCTAGCTACTCCTACAGGGTGATCACCTCAATATGCAGTGCGCCAAACTGTGTGGAAGATGAAGAGGTCCTCATCTATATCCCATACCCATTCAAATATCCTGACCTTTTCCCATGCACATCAACAATAATCTGTTCCTCAGTCATTGGAGCTGTGATAGAGGGCTGCGATTGCTCCTTAGTTTGCTGCACCAAAACGTCCTACCATTTAAATCAATAAGAGATTTAGAATGCTTTTGTGTCATTATTGATCAAAATTGAGCAAACGTACATCTCTTTACTCAGCCACCTCATTTACCCACTCATTACTCTTTTGCCTGCAGTGGGTGTCACGGAAGAATTAAGTAATAAGCGGCGCCTGACCGATATTCTGTGTTGTCTGCCATTTAAAAATATTTTGTATTATATATGAACCTACATATTGATAAATTTATAAACTTAATTAAGTTTCTTCATATGAATATAATTAGTACCATAAAAGACATTTTCGATGCAAATGACCTGGAGCCACTAGTATGATTGTATGGCAGCTTAGCTCGACTCTCTTGAGTTTTCTTCAACTTTGCTTACATAGAAAAACAATAATACAGTAGCTTTCTTCAACAAATCATAACTAATAGAATTACATTGGAATATAATTAATTATTGTAGATCGCACCCCAAAATTACCTTCCACTTTGGTGATTCCTAGCACTGCAAGACTATCAACTGCCAGTTGGAGGGATTGCAACCCTTTGTTGGTGGTCTTGGGATCAAAGAACCCCCTGCTCCAACAACTCGAGATAGTGACTATGCAGCTTGTATTTCTAACTCCTATACAAAAGCCCGCATTGGTAGTCAATGTCTGCCCTGAACTGCAATTGCCCTTATAGTCCTTGATATCAAATATTTGCTATAGCTAGAGGAAAGCCATATAAAGATTAGTAATAACAAAATATAATCAGATATTGTAATGAGGAGCACAACTATGATCAATTTGGTTGATATTTCTCATTTTAGTTTACCTGAACTGCTACAATGATGGCAAGCTTGATCCTACTATCGAGCTTCTTCCAGCCATGGGATCGAACTAGGGTGACCTTTCTAATAGCTAACCCAAGATAGTTAACCAATGATGGGGCATGTTCCCCCTCTGGCCTATGGCTCAAGATGGGGATCGAAATGGGGATGTTATGACCCAACTATCTCCTCAGTTTTGCCACTTTCTTCCCTCGTGTAGCACCTTTTACAAAGCTTGGAACCTTCGAGCCTAGGGCCAATGCTGTTAAGATGAAAATGCTAAATGAGTTAGTAAACACAAATCATTAAATTAAGGTGAAATCAGAATTTTAAAATGTCATAATTTTCTCACCTATGCTACTATCAACTATATAAGGACTTGGCGAAGGCTGGGTTGGCGAGGGCTGTGTGGACGGAGGCTGTGTTGTAGCCTCGAGTGTGCTCTCTACATGAGCTAACCCAAGTGCAGTTGCGATACTCGAGTATGTCTAACCTTCTTCTCCTAATGTATATCTGTAATCTAGCTTAGAGCGAAGTGCTCATCCCTTTTGTCAATTTAGTGACAAAATATATACAATAAAACACAATATTTTAAATCAATACACTTTGCATAATTTCCCTTTTATAAGACTAAATAATCCTACAAACAAGTACTACAGAAATATCAATGAGTTTGTAGCTCCCCCTTAGATGTTGCATGATCCTGTGAAAATAAGTTGCCTACAAAAGAACTTTAAGCGCCATGCACTAGAAAGGTGAAATTGTTGAAAACTCCCCCCAAAGTTAGTAGTAGCTTTCCCCCTTTTTGGCACAAAATTGACAAGAAATAACAAAATAGGAGAAAATCGAGAATAGAACACAGGCCAAGAACTATATTAAAAGATTTAGGAAAGAGAAGGCACACATAGTTAGGAAATTAAGCAGTAGAGAAAATAAGTTATGTGTCAAACACACAATCAACTAAATAGCCACATTAAAGCAAAAACAGAAAAAAAAGAAAAAAAAGAAGAGCACAGCTCCTATAGACACAAAAGATGGTACTAAACGCAAATAAGTAACCAAACATCACTCTAAAGGAGGAGAGCGAGAAGGGACCATGACATCATCCCCTTAGCAGCTTTTGGAGATCTTATAGTGATACATAAAAGGCTTCTTCATGAGTTTCTCCATTTTTGTTTGCTACTATTCAAGAGTGGCTAGCCGAGCTTCAAGTGAGGCTGAGGAAGAAGTCGGAGGAGGAGACGGGACTTGTGATCCATAAAGTTGAGCTGGGCGAGGAATTTCTCCCGGAGAGTCGTCTTCATATCCAGCATTAGGATAACTGGGGCTAGCCGCTTGCTGGTTTGGGAACCACATATTTTGAATATTAATTGTACCAAATATCAGATGAGACTCAGGGGCTTCATCAGAGGGCAAAAAGACCCACATTGATGTAAGACATGTTATAAGATGCCCAAACAAGCAAGCATTGGTGCTCCGACCTAGAAAGTGCCAAAAACAAATGATAGAAGCACAAATGAGAGGGAGAATACACACTCTGTCACCTATATGCACACAATGGAGTACATTAGTCATTAAGGGGGTCAAGTCAAAGAAATTGCCTTTATAGGGGGCATAGATTACAAGTGAAGATCATATACAAAATCCATCGTGGGGGAAGTAGTGAAGCTGCAAGGAGAAAGCCCTTATCCTTCGAAGGAGTTTTCTGCAAGCATAGAGCGATAGTAATAGTCTGTTTATCATCCTCTGAACGTGAATCCTTGATGACAGAATGAGGCACATCGGATAGAGGAATACACAGAAGAACAGAGATGATAACAGGAATGATGACATTTGTACCTTCAGTGAATTCAACTTCAAAAGATAGATTGTCTAGAGATGTTTCTTTAATATATGCATACATGGTCTGGACAATGGAAGGATAAGCAGGGCCACCCATTTGAGGATGTTTTCCCATCCGACCCTGGAGAGAAGAGTGTGGACCTCATACTTCTAAATGGAAAGCAAGTTTAGACTACGTTCAACTATAATGGCACGTGTAGCAAGCGTTCTATCTCTAGTAGGTTCCCTTGAAACTAGAACTCTAGGAGATGGTGGAGAGTCTTGCCTTGGTCTAGATGAACCACCAGTGGATTTAGGTCTCTTACCAAGAGGATATGCATTTTTGGTCCTAGGAGGAATAATGACAGAACAAAAATCAACTATATGAAATAGGAATTGCAATCACACCAAAACGCTAAGCTAAAAGAGAAGGATATAAAAAATAACAACAAGATTATTATATTAGAGAATGTGATTACATCATCACAAAAAGAAAAACAGAGCAAAAAGGTTAAGAGAACAATCAAGTGTACAAGAACTACAATAGTAGTGAATTAGATGAATAAGGAAGAACTAATCGAAGAAAAAGAAGAAGAATTACATTCACGTGAGATGCAAGGAGAGAGAGAGAGTGTGTGTTACCTTCATTGAGAGAGTCAGAGGAAGGAAAGAAGAGGAGAAGCCCCGTGGCAGACTCAAACAACCGAAACACAAAATAGGAAATAAAAGTAAGTTTGACACATAAATAGGCATTCTGCCCAAAATAAAGTGAAAGAAATTCGGCTGCACGGCTTAGCAATGAACTGTTTTACGGTTTAGCTGTAAGGGCCTTACGGTTGAGCCGTAGGGTAAAACCTTGTGTAGATACGATTCAACCATAGGAAATACTATGGCTCCTTTGTAATATGGATTGTGGCTTAGCCGTAGGGCCTGTTTAGTGCACAAAACAAGAAAAAATCAACAAGCAATATACATTTTTAAGCATATGAAATAACCAACCTATTCCAAGTAGCAAACACCAATAGATTTTCTCAAAATTTCAAATTTTAAGGCATGTATGGGCTTGGTCAGGATGTCTGCTAGTTGATTTTTAGTGTGAACATATTAAAGCACAATGGTTTTTTTCTTCTACTAGTTCCCTAATAAAGTGATGTCGAATATCAATGTATTTTGTGTGAGAATACTGAACTAGATTTTTATAAATATGTATGGCATTGGTATTATCACAATATAAGCCCATTGTTGATTATTTAATGCCATCATCCATAAGCATTTGCTTCATCCACATAAGTTGAAAACAGCAACTTCCGGTTGCAATATATTCAGCTTCTACGGTGAAAAGAGATGTGAAATTTTGCTTTTTACTATGCCAAGCTGCTAGACAATTTCCAATATAAAAACAACCACCATTTGTGGATTTTCTATCATCTAAGTTTCTTGCCCAATCTACATCTAAGTATTCAACAATGGAGGATGATGAGTCATGAAGATACCACAAACCATACTTAGTAGTCAGATGGGATTCTTTTGGGTCAGATTGATATCGTGCACAAGCTCCCACATTAAAGGCTATGTTTGGGATTCTTTTCCCATAGTATATCTTATTGTAAGTAGACCAGACATAGCAAGCTGCCAATCATACTTTTATATAGGCTTGAGTACCATTAGCATCCTTAGTAAGTATGAT
The DNA here is from genome assembly GCA_037013555.1 of Sextonia rubra. Taxonomy (NCBI): domain Eukaryota; kingdom Viridiplantae; phylum Streptophyta; class Magnoliopsida; order Laurales; family Lauraceae; genus Sextonia; species Sextonia rubra. The sequence continues at coordinate 53,084,273 of JASUAD010000009.1, read as the reverse complement.
TGTTGTACTCATAGGGGAATTGACATCTTTCCTAACAATTAGACCAAATCATTTTTCAATTCCTTTGCATACTTTGACAAGGAAATGAAGATTCTATCATATAGTTGTTTGACTTGAAGACCTAAATAGAAGTTTAGTTCCCTAACCATACTCATTTCAAATTCAAATTGCATTAGGTCTGTGAACTGGGTAGCAGATTCATCACATGTAGAACCAAATATGATATCATCGACATATATTTGAGCTATTAAGGCAGAGTCCATTGTCTTTTGGATGAACAAAGTTTCATCAATACTACCTATTTGAAAATCATTTTCAAGCAAAAACTTTGTTAGTCTTTCATACCAAGCACGAGGTGCTTGCTTAAGATCATAAAGAACTTTCTTTAATCTAAATACATGGTGAGGAATTTTGGGTTCACAGAACCTTTGGGTTGTTCAATATAGATTTCTTCATTCAAAATTCCATTCAAGAAGGTGCTTTCGACATCCATTTGATACAATTTAAATTTTAATAAGTAAGCAATAGATTAAAAAATTTTAATAGATTCCAAACGAGCAACTAGAGCAAAGGTTTCATCAAAGTCAATACGTTCAATTTGAGAGTACCCTTGTGTTACCAAGCTTGCTTTGTTTCTAACAATGACACCATTTTCATTAAGTTTCTTTTCGAAGATCCATTCAGTACATATCATATTTTTATCCTCTCGTCATGGAACTAGGTACCAAACGTCACTTCTTGTAAATTAGTTCAGTTCTTATTGCATAGCATTTATCTAATCATTGTCAAAAAAAGCTTTGCCAATGCAAGTTGGTTTTGATATAGAGGTAAAGCACATATGACTCATTATATTCTCCAATTGTTTCCTAGCTTTTACATCTGATAAGGGATCACCAATAATCTGGTATATCGGATGGCCCTTTATATTAACCAGATTTTCAGTGGAAGTAGGTGTATCAGTTTTTACTATGGATTGTGTGGGTTCAGTCACCAAAGGAGCTTCGACATCATCAACTTCGTCAGACACTGTGTATTCATCATCTATGATATAACATTTATTCACTCTTGGATGACTCTGGTTCTCAGATTTAGAACCCAAGAGGCCCGACTCCATGTCGAATAGCCTAAGAATATTTCTTCATCACTTTTCGAGTCAAATTTACTTAACTGTTCTCTATCGTTCAGAATAAAACATTTGCTTCCAAAGATTTTAAAATATTTGACATTTGGTTTCTTTCCATACCATAGTTGATAGGCTGTCTGATTTTTACTAGTCCTAAGATAGTCTTGGTTAATGATGTAGTAACTGGTATTGACTGCTTCAGCCCGCAAGTCTCTAGGAAGATTTTTACTATGGAGCATGACTATGGCCATGTCTTGGAGGACTCGATTTTTTCTTTCAGCCACTCTATTTTGTTGAGGAGTTTTAGAGGCTCAATATTCATGATGAATGCTATATTTATCATAGAATTTGTCAAACCGATCATTTTTTAATTCTCCACCATGATCACTCCGTATTCGGGCTACTAAAGTGCGTTTTTCGATTTGAATTTGTTTCATTATCCTCTTAAACTCACAAAAGGCATCAGATTTTTTTCTCAAGTATGCAACCTAAGTGAATCTGGAGTAGTCATCTACCATAACAAGAAAATATCTTTTCTTACCTCGACTCTCTCTTTTAGTTGGTCCAACTAAGTCCATATGAATAAGTTATAAAAGTCGAGTAGTTTTTATTGTATTCACACTTTTATGGGCACTTCTAATCTATTTTCCTTGTTGGCATTCCCCACAAATTATCTTTTCTCGTCTTGGGCAGTCCTTCAATATATTTGTTTACTGGGACAAGTCCCTATAGTTTATATGCCCAAGTCTTTGATGCCAAGCTTAGGTTCATCGGTATTGGTCATTAAGCAAGAATGGGAACATAAAGAGGTTCAAGAGTTTAACTTACCTACCACATAGCAGTTGTCGATAGTTCTAAGACCTCTCAAGATTATCTTTCCATCCTTTGAGATCTCATAACCATGACTACTGAAGTTAACAATATAGTTTTTATCACAAATTGGAGATATGCTATGTAAGTTATGTTTCAAGCCATCAACACACCGTACATTCTCAAAAGCAGTTAGATTTGGAACATTCAACGTTCCTTTACCAGTAATTGTAATAGTACTGCTATCTCCTAACATAACAGTGCCACCATCAAAATCAATCATCTTAAAAAAGTATATTCTATCACCAGTCATATGTCTTGAACAACCATTGTCCAAATACCATCTTGATTGATCTCTCGCTTTAAAGGCTGTGTGGACGACTAAATTCTTTTTCTTAGGTATTCACTTAGTTGTTCTAGAATTGGGGGTGCCAACAGATGTTTGTTGTTTCACTTAATATACGTTATGTTGGTGAAGGGGAGTTTTAGGTTTAATTTTTGTTTTACCCCTTTTAATTCCTTCTCCTTTGTATATTTCAAATTATTTCATTAACTTTTCAACTTCTTTTAGCAAGATATTTATCTTTTGGTTCAAAGGAAACTTGTTACAGTAGTTTGTTTTATTCTTTATTTTTGAAATTATCATTCTGTTTTTAGGTCCAACTTTCTTTGTAATGTTGTTCTCACTATTTGGTATTGTGTTATGGTGAATTTTTCTCAATTTGCACTTTACTTTGAAATGATCTTTTTCTCCACAATAGTGATAGATGATATTTGATGAAAAAGTATGAGTACTAGTAGAAGCTCTATCCAAAATGCTTTTGACACATGTATCTTCATTATCTAGTATACTATTGACAAATACAATTGCTGGACTTGATAACTAATTAACATTTTTGTCATATCCAAGACCGGTCATGTCCTTATAAGATTTCCTAAGTTTGAATAGTTTTATGTAGTTTTCATCATTTTGGGTAAACCTATACTCATACTTTTCTTTATGTAGTCTCAATTTTGTAACTTAATCGCGGAGCACATTATTTTCTTCTTTTAACCTACAAAGTTCTTTTTCATTTTCTCTTAATTTGATTGCATATTCTGTTTCTATTTTTAACTGGGCTTTTACCATTTCAAGTTCTTTGATTAATGTTTTCCTTTCATGATTGAAACTTTAACCCTTCCTTTTAAGTTATTAATTTTGTTTTGGTGCTTACTTACAGTTTCAACTAATTTACATGTTCCCTCATAGAGCAATTCATAGGAATCCATTGTGTTGTCATTATCCTCATAATCTGAATCTTCATATTCACTTTCTGACTCACTTCCTGAGGTTTCTTCATTTGTCATTTCAGATTTAATCATTTCCTCAGAGAAGTTGAATGAAGGAGTAGTACCCATCAGAACTGTATATTTGTCTAATTCATTTTGACATGTTTCATCCAAGTCTGAATCTGATTCAAATGAATCATCCCAAGTGGCTATTAGATTCTTCTTTTTGTATTTCCCTTTTTGTGGACAGTCTGTGGATATGTGTCCATATTTCTTACACTTGTAACACATTGACTCCTTAGACTTGCTTATAGGGAAGGAACTTGATCTACCTTTAAGTTTATCATTATTAAACTCATTTTTGTAATCTTTGACTCTCTTTTTCTTAAATTGTTTCAAAAATCTTTAAGTTAAAAGAGCCACATCTTCATTATCATCATCACTAGTTAGTTCAATTTCTTCATTAGAAGAAAAGGTGGTGTGAGAAGTGATTAGAGCAATTGATTTCTTTTTATCATTGTTGAATTTTTGTTCAAAAGTCTGAAGGGACCCTACTAAATCTTCAATTTTCATTTGTTCAGAATCCTTGTGTTCTTTTATAAAGGTTACCCTAGAAAGGAATCTTTCTGGAAGTGATCTCTATATTTTACTACATATTTTTCCTTCCAGAAGAGTTTTACCTAAAGCCCATGTTTCATTCACTATTTTCATGAGCTTTGCATGAAAGTCTGTAAACATCTCATTTTCTTCCATATGAATATTTTCAAACTGAATTGTGAGCATTTGAAGTTTAGATCTTTTGACTACAGAGGTACCCTCATAAGTAACTTCAGGAATTCTCTAGGCTTGTTTTGCTATCGTGGTTGTCATGATCTTTTTGAACTCTTCTTGATTCATGGCACACACAATAAGATTGTAAGCTTTGCATTGTTTTGCCTAAGGGTTTTGTGATCAGCAGACCATTTTGCTAGATCCAATAGTCTAATAGTTATGACACAATCTATAGCCACTTCTTCAGTTTGTTTTGTCCAGCCATTCTCAACAGCCTCTTAGACAGGCCAGTCCATTGATTTCAAAAAGGCTATCATATAGGCTTCCAGAAGGCGTAGTTTGTTCCATCAAAGAGAGAGGGCCGGGTATTTGAGCTTCCATTAAGATTCATGATGAATCTAGCTATAGGATCTACTTTGGGCAGTTACACCTTGAAGAAGTAACTTGGCTTTGATACCAATTAAAAGTGCAATGACTAGATCTCACCAAGTGCTAGAGGGGGGAAGGGGGGGTGAATAGGACTATTTAAAATTCTTTCCAATTATAAGGCTACTTTAGGGTGCAACGTAATGATTCAATCAATATTATAGAGCCACAAGTTTGGTCAAGAAGGATGCTCAAAGTGTGTATGCTTATAGTATGTAGATTTTCTACTAGAACAAAGATGATTTAGCACAAAAGAGATGATCAACATATGAGAATAAGACTATAAAACATTCATACAAAAATAAGGCAGTCCACTACACAAAGAAGTTATAGTAGTTCGGTCCCAGACCTGCATCCACTATCAAGAGCAAACACTCTTGGTTCCACTAAAGATGAGGTAAACCTCTTGTAACAATTTTTGATCTGGTCGTTTGTCTTCCACGAAAAAAATTTTTGATCAGATGGTTGATCCCAAATCTATTCTACCAATCACAACGTTTTTCTGATGTGGTGGTTCATCTTCCACCATATACAATCAAGAAATAAAATCAATAAGAACACTTGAACAAATAACTAAATACCTTAACTTTGAATGGTGCGCTTGAGTTTGAAAGAAGACCTCCAAGCTTTGACTTCTTAAGCTTACTTCTTTGTGATGATGATCTTTCAATGAGTGCACAGCCAAGGGAAGAGGTTTTTAGGGTTCAAGAAAGCTAGGATTTTCCTAGATTGAATTTAAGGTTTTCCTTATTTCTTACCTACTCTTCTTAGAACATTAATGTCACTTTAATTTGGAAGAAAAGATAGTAGTTGGAGCTTAGTATATATTTCATTAAAGGTGCAAAGGCTTAGATGTTGTAAAAATAATTTCCTCAAGAAGTTCATGCACTAGGAGGAAAAGAGTGCTTCTCTTAAATAAAGAGAAATTCCAATGGTTGGATCTACGGCTAAGAAAAAGTTGGTCTACGGCTTAGCTGTATACTAAGACAAAATACAACGGCTAGTTTGACCCGAATTCACTATTTTCCTTTTTACGATTAAGCTTACGGCTTAACCGTAAATCCTTATATAGCTTAGCCGTGAGGACCTTACGACTTAAACATAGGCTAACGTAAGCTAAAATTTGCCAAAAATTGCTCTTTGGAAAGTGGCCCATAGATTCAATGGCTTAGCCGTGAATTATTCTATGGCTTAGTCATGAAGATCTTATGGCTTAGCTTTATGGTCAACCGTAGGCAAAATGGCCAAAAATTCTCTCTCTGGAAGATGGCCGGTACACTTTACAGCTTGGCCTTAAATCATACTACGGCTTAGCCATAAGCACTTTACGGCATAGCCGTAAGGCCAGCCATAGGTTAAACACTCGAACAAAATGTTCTTTGGATTGTGAGCCATGAGTTTTTCATCCTAGCCATGATCCAAGCCATCGTTATGTATAAAAACATTTTGAGAAGCATTTTCCTTCTTTTTTCTAGGATCTTTTTAATATGTTACTAAGGGTCAATATTACCTTAGCACGCATTGAGGATCTTTAGGATAAGAAGCTTGATTAAACTTGATCTTCCTTGATCATGCGAGATCTTTCTTGACGATCTTCCTTTATGACTTGACTCTTTTGGATATGGAATTGACAACACACTCTTCTATATGGCTTTAATAGTGCTCTCTACACCAGCTAACCCAAGTGTAGTTGCTATACTCCGAGCATGTCTAACCATCTTCTCTTGAGGTATATATGTAATCTGGCTTAGAGCAAAGTGATAAGGAAAATAAATAATTATTAGTAAAAATCAATAATATTAGGGAAGTGAATGTCAACAATTTACATTGAATGGAAATAGAAATCATTTTAACATGAGTTCATAATCAAAACTAATATTTTAAAGCACATGTCATAGACATTTATAGAAAGATTATCTCATCCAATTGAGACCAAGATATCTCGTCATCTACATCATCATTTTCGATGGAAATGTAGTTCTCATTGTTATCATTTCCACTAACCTTTTTCCTTCCTTTCTCATTTGTCCCTTTAACCAAACCAAATATAGCACATGCAGTCAGTGGGAGCTTGAAAGATGCAAGTTTATCCGCATTCTACTTAATTGTCTTTTTCCTCTTTAATAAATAATTGGATGCTTGCACTTGATGGAACAACTCTCCTGGTTTGACCCAATTTTTCCCTCCATTTGGTATATTTTGCAACTATAATATATATAAATAACATAAAATGTGAAATATAGAAATGTTTTATCCCTACATGAAAAAATCACAGTAAAAAATGAAATTGAAGATAGTGTCATTTTGTAGGGCAAGATCTTTGTTAAATTACATAATCATTACATATGTAAAACTTGAGACAAACACTACATGTCATATTCCATGTCAGAGTCAAACTAGCTATGTACATCATTGTCTTCTTCATCTTCGTAATCCGCTAGTGTTTCATCCACGTCTTAGCCATTCTCATCTACTGACTCATCACTGAGAATGATCTTAGGATCTATATCGTCCCTAAAGTATTGGAAACTAGTATCATCGACAAGGAGTGGGACAACAAACTTCGTTTTGTCCCGCTGAAATGCTTCATTAGGCACATCATTATCATCATCATCATCATCATCATCATCATCCCGCTTAGCAGGTACGACCCATACTCCCCGAGGCTTGAACCATTCTACGACTCTCCAATATTTTCCTCTACTGGTGTCATTGATGTAAAAGACTTGTCTCACTTGACTTAGTAGGACAAATGGATCATCCTTACACCAACGACCCGAGATATAAATGCTCATAATATGTTCTTCAATGTTTATCTTGTGCTTGGTATTAGTGTTGTATCATTGACATTCAAATAAGGCCATTTTACCCTTGTACTGATAGGACAATTCCCAGATTTTGTAGATGTATCCATAGTGGTCATGTTTCTCGCCTTCGTATTCCCTTTACACAACTAAGTCGCTACTCTGGCTCCTACGGCATTTGTGATGAGTCTTTAAAAATTCATATTTTTATATACATTTTGACCCATTTTAAGGGTTTATTGATTTAAAAGAGCCTCATTTAGTGTGAAATCATGGTTTCAAGCATTTTCAATTTATTGTAGCATTTTTCTGCATAATTTGTTTAAAAATCACACTTTTTGCATAAATTCATGAAACCTTCCAGTTTTCAAAAGTCTATTTTTGGAAAGTTTTGTGAAAATTTTTATTCTCATGAAATAAATTTAATTTTTATCGTCATTAGTTCATTCACATATAATCATGAAAAATGGTGTTCATTTTCATTGTTATTTCATGAGAGATAGGCCCACAGTCATTCATTTGTGATCTTAGGGTTAAAATTATCTTTTTACATGAATTTGAATTTGTTTTATAGGAAATTAATGATATGTGTCCCATTTTCAAAGAATTGAGGCAAAGAAATGATTTTCAAAAGAAATGAGAGAAGAATTGAAGAGAAAAAGAAAAAAGAAGAAAAATTTGCAAAGTTGGCTTCATGGTCCCACACACACATATTCACATGTGTGGGGACACACTTGTGGAATGTTCAAGAAAGGGGTCCCATTCTCCAATTGTTACATGAATTCAAAATTAATGTAAGAAAAGCAAGCCAAGGTAGAGAATTCAAGGAAAAAAAAAGTCAAAAAAGGAGAATTAAAAAATAGAAAGTCAATCCCATTTTTCTTTAGACAACATATATTAAAATGGTCATAACTCTCAAACCAAATGTTAGATTTGGACAATCTACCTATCATTGGAAAGCTCTTTTCAAGTAGATATCTGTAGGATCTAAGATTGCACTAATCGGAGTTAAAACGACAAAGATATGACCTCGGGAAGTTTACTATACAATTTTAGTCAGGATTGCGAAGATTTTGGAAAGCTTACCATGGAGCTTAATTTGTTTCCAATTTTATCAAATCAAGTTTAAGAGGGAGTAGGGCTTGAAAAAGTGTAAATAGGGCACCCCTCTAGTATACTCTTCATGGAAGAATTGCCCACCTCCCACCCTTAGATTTCTATACTCCATTTTTCCCTCTCTTGTCTCTCCATCTTAAGTCATCAAGGAGGCTTAGCCCTAAAGCCACACCACCAACCTTAAAATGACAATTAGAAGGATGAATTTTCATCCATCCTAGTTTGTAATTATTTGCTTTTTATCTTCAATCTTTGGTAAAACAATTTCATGTTTGTAAAATTTGTTTCTTTTCAATTTTTCTTATCTTGATTTTATGGTGTTCATAATTATAGTCTTGTTTGAGATTGGGTTAACTTTCATTCTTGTTTAAATATTGGGATAGAGTTGGAATCACAACTATTAACCCATCTTAGTATCCTTTTCAATATACTTTGTCTCTTCAGATATATAGTATACTTGGAGATAATGCAAGATGAAGTTAAAGAGGTTTGATTGAAGAAAGATTAGAGGCCAATTCTAAAATTTATTTCTACATGAAATGGAAATTTCTTATTCTCACTTATATTGATGACTAAAAATGAAGAATAAGGCCTAGGGACAACACATCTAATTTTTTTGAGCCTAAGTTAAGATAAGGAATTGAAAGAACATTCTACCACCTTTGACTTCCATTGTTCTACTGCCTTTGACTTCCGTTGTTCTACCGCCTTTGACTTCTGTTGCTTACTGCCTTTGACTTCCTACACTTTTTATTTATTTTCTTGGACTTTTCTTTTTATTTTTTGCACTTTTATTTTAAATTTCTGTACTATTTATGTTTATGTTCCTTCATAAGTTTTGATTAGTGCTGTAGGTTGCATTAGTTTTCATGCATATTTCAATTTTACTCATTTTTAATGGTGTTTGTCAATGAACTTTAGAAATCAAGTTGAACATCTGAAATTTATGTGTTTTAAGATAAAAAAAATAGTCCATAAATCAAGAATAAATCTGAATCTTTTTTGACCAATTTATGCATTCTTATTCATAGTAATAAAACTGATTTCTGCACCTAAAAAATTGAACATTCAGATCTGAAAAGGAATTAATTTTGCTGTAAAGATTTGATTTCTGAATGTTTGTTGGCATCACACATCATTCTCATGCATCATATCATACACACCTCATTCATTCATGCATTAAAGCATTCTTTGCACTAGTCTAGATCACATGTTTCATTCATCTAGTAATTTTATTTTTTTAGATTGTCACACATCATAGATTAATTTAGGAAAGTTTATTTTTAGACTTTTGTTTTTATTTTTTCAAAGATTCTCATGCATGATAGTTTAGAATAAATTCATTTTTAATTTAGAAAGTTGTTTTGTTTAGTTGCACTGTATTGTTTTGTAGAAATTGTAGATTCTTAACCTAACTTTGTTTTTAATTTAGGAAAGTTTCTTTTTTTTTTTTTTGTAAAGTTTAGTGTTCCATGAAAAGAAAGAAAGAAAGAATGATACGGGGTTGACCAAAGGTCAAGGCAAAACAAAAACAGAAGAAAAGGAAGCCATCCATAGTCTAGATGCAAGGCCTAAAGGAAATGGATAAAAAACAAGACTACAAGAGTACTAGCCTATGACGAGAGATGCATAGTCCTGGGCTTCTAGAATTTTTGGGGGGTGAATAGCTGCTATAATCTATTGCTAATTTTCTTTGCCTGAGAAGAGATAACTGCAGTGGAGAAAGAGTCCCACATTTTTAGAAGATTACTAATCTTCCTGGATATGAACTAGAGCACCAGGGTGATTGGCCAGGAGTAGTGATAGCTTTAGCCAACCAACCTTCCACCTCTAAACACAAATGAGATGAAAATAACTATCTAGTCACCTGAAGGAGCTCCAACACAGTAGAAGGATAGCTAACGGTGTTATGAATGGAGGCATGAACAAGGTAGCGGGTGGGGTGCCAAACAATCCCTATAATACAGTCATTTAACTGAAGGAGAGAAAGTGTCCACGCCGTTGCAATCTCCGGCTATCTATGGTGAAGACGAGCACCAGCAGCAGGAACTGGAGGAAAGTTCCACCATTGGTGGAAGGGGGAGGGAGCTGGGGATGCAAGTAAGTTATTCTAGCTTGAATCTAAGCTTTCGCCACCGAGAGGACTTGATGGAAAAGCCTGGAAGAGTTTCTGAATATTTTGTTGTTACGCTCTGTCCACACATTCCAAATGAAAGCTAGGAAGAGAAGGTGAGCAAGGCAGTCCATGGCTGGGGAAATTCCTTCAAGGGAGTCGATAGTGGTTTGAATTCTGTCAAGCATGGAAGTGGGATAAGGGGAATGTAAGCCCACCTTGACTAGCAACCCATTCCATATGTCCTGAGTGAAAAGACAATTCAAGGTGAGATGATCCAAATCCTCCCTATCACCATTACAAATGGCACACTGTAGCTGACAAGGCACTCCTCTAGAGCAAAAAAAAAGATTTGGTTTTCAGTCTACCCAAAAGACACATCCAAGCACAGATGGCATGCTTCAGGATATAACCTTTGAACCATATGAAGGAAGCCCAACTCACATCAAGTCTATTGGCAGTGGTGAAAACTAACTGGATAGCAGAGGAAAGGGAGAAACAACCATTTTTTTCAGCTATCCAAACAACCTCATTAGGCAAGGTGAACTCCGGTTGCTGCAGTTGCTGGATGAAGCAAGCAATGGACAAGAAGTAAAGGGGAAATGTGGATGGGAGACTCCAGCTATTTAAGTGAACAAAGTGGTGGACTTTGATATTTTTACCAAGACCCAAATTGAAGCAACTTTGCCAGGGGTAAGATGAGCAATTTTTCCCTGTGGGAGCCAAGGATCATACCAAAAAGAAGTGGTTGCACCATCACCTATTAGGTGTCTTATGTGGGGAAAAGCCTTTTCCCTTAGATGAGGAATAGATTTCCAAACCCAAGAAGCCACAACAGGAGGAAAGACCTACCAGAAGGACTGTAACTTGAGATATTTCGCTCTTACCCATGTAGACCAGCAGTATTCCTTGAAAACAGCTATGTTCCACACTTGACGAAAGAGGGAGGCTTCATTAAGATTTCTCATCCCCAATAAGCCCAAACCAACTTTTCCCCTAGGGGTGCAAATTAAGTCCCAAGCTATAGTGCACAGAGGATTAGTGGACCAATCATTCCAGAAGAAGCAGCTCATTTACTTGTCAATAGTATTAAGCATAGATAAAGGGAGTTTGGAAGACACTTGTCCAAAACAGCACAATATTGTTGAGAGTAGATTTTATAAACAAAATATGGCCTACATAGGAAAGAATCTTTGCTCTCCACCCTACAAGTGTTTTGTGAATCTTTTCTAAAAGGGGAGTGTAGTCTAAGAAATTTAGTTTTTTCATAGTCAAGAGGACACCCAAGTAGCGAAAAGGGAATTTACATTCTTCCATGTGGACGAGACCTAAAATGGTTTGAATTGTGGCACTAGAGGTGTTGGAGAAAAAGATAGAGCTTTTATTCTAATTTACAGCCAGCCCTGAAGAAGTGCAAAAGTAATCCAAGAAAAGTTTTATGTTCTTTGCAATTTGGGGGGAGCTCATGCTGAATAGGATGACATCATCAACAAAAAGATGATGAGAGACAAGGACCTTTGCTTTACAATTCGGAGAGGAGATGATCTTTGTCCTCGCCAAATAATAAAGCTGGATAAAGAGGAATTCCATAACTAAAGTGAAAAGGAAGGGAGACAGAGGGCAACCTTGATGGAGGCCTCTTTTGCCTTGAAAATAACGTTCTGGTTGGCCGTTAACCAACACCGAGTAGCAAGGGAATGTGACACAGGCCTTTATCATCCAAATGAAGGGGTCCGGGAAGCCCATTGGTTTCAACACCTTACACATGAAGTCCCATCGAACACTATCAAAAGCTTTGGCAAGGTCCAGCTTAAGGCACATTCTCGGCTTGCCTCTTTTCAAATGGAACTTCTGAAGTAAGTCCTGAGCAAGTAATATGTTATGAGAGACTGATCTTCCTGGGATGAAAGCTGATTAAGTTGGACCCACCAACTTTGCCATTAAGGGTTTTAGTTTGCCTACCAAAATCCGAGCCATGATTTTGTAAAGCTCATTTGTGAGGGAGATAGGTCTGTAATCTTCTGGGGTGGTTGCATTCTCCTTTTATGGCACAAGGACTATGAAGGTGTGTTTGATTTGGTTGAAAAGTTTGGAGCAGTCAAAGAAATCCTGGATAGCTATACAAACATCTCTCCCAATGATAGGCTAGCAAACTTTGTAGAAATGGGCATTGAAACCATTTAGCCCCAGGGCCTTAAAAGGGCTTCCCATCTTAATAGCTTGTTAAATTTTAGGAACAATCATAGATTTCCTTAGCTGGTGGATATTTGAGCTTGAAAGATGATGGAGAGGGTTCAAAGGATCGCAAGAGGTCTCATCAAGATCAATCCCCAACACTCTAATAAAGTGGTCCACAAAAATAGCCACTATGTTAGAGGAATTTTGCTATTGAGTGCCATCCTGATCTAGAATATTGTGAATGAGAGAGTTTGCTTGGTGGGTCCTCATCATAGCATAAAAGTACTTTGAATTACTGTCCCCAAGGTTGATGTTTTGATCTTTGGACTTTTGCTTTAGCATGCTCTCCTTTAATTTTAGGATGTGATCTAGGGAAATTTTGGCCAGTTTTTCTTCTTTTTGCAGCTGAGAGTTAGATGGGTCTTGGACAAGGTGATTTTAGATTGAATCTAGCCTACATGAAGCCTCTTTGACTCTGGTTGCTAATGAGGTCTTCCCTCTGATCCACTTCTTTAGCATACCTTTTACATTCTTAGCTTGGTGATCACCCTAAACATGGGTGTACTTGTTACCTCCACATTCCAACCTTCTCTAACAATGTCAAAGAAACTTTCAAGCTTGACCGAGAAATTAAAGTGTTTGAAGGGAACTTTCCTTTGCCAAATCGTTGGGGGATAAACAGCAGGGGGGAGTGGTTGAAGAGCCTAGCCGGAAGGACTTCACACTTATAAAAGTTGATTTGAAAGAATGATGAATTAGCCAAAGATTTATCAAGCTTCTAGAGGATCCGAGCTGAACTTGTAGCAGAGTTGGACCAAGTGAAGTTATTCCCAGCCATGGGGATATCTTGAAGCCATGTGTCATTAATACAATCATTAAACTCCACCATATTGTTCAACCTCGGGGCGGTACCCCTAAGTTTTTCAGAGGACCAATGCACTTGGTTGAAATCCCCTCCAATGATCCAAGACTCATTGCTGGGAATACCAGCTGAAAAAACTTGAAGCTTTCTCCATTGATCACATCGGAGAGAACTGGAATTTGCCCCATAGCAAACTGTGAAGAAAAATGGGGCAATAGCGGATGAAATGTGGCAATGCACAGCCTGATATGATATGTCTAAGACTTTTAGATGAAAGACTTTTGGATCCCGCAAAATCCAGTTTCAGTTTATGGATCCTGGGTTCTGGTTTGAAATCTGCTGCTAGTGAGGGGGAGCCACTTTGTTTTGGACTATACTGCTCAAGGATGGCTTTATTTTATTTTCAAGAAAATCAACAAGAGAAAGCTTCATTTGCTTGATTTTATTCTTTATTTCCATTTGCATGGGGGGTCTATTCATCCCCCTAACATTCCATAAAAAAAGATTCATTTGGAAACCTGAGTAGAGGGAGGGCTACCCCTTTTCTCAGTTCTCTGAATTTTTAGATTACTACCAGCCTTTATAGTTACTGAACCAGAGTCATTAACAGCTGAATTGCTAGAGCAAGATCTACCTCGTTTATCAGTGTCTGCTTGGTTTGGAGAGTTTGTATGAACTCTGCTGTGATCCTTTGTATGGTTGTTTTTAAGAAACTCTTTCAACACCAAAGCAGTTGTTTCATGAGTTTCAGTGGGGCTTGAGTTTGAATCTCCATCCAAGTTTGAACGGCAGTGAAACCTGTTGAGATGAGTTGTCTCATTGACATACTTTGGGACATCCTTGGTGGCAATGTGGGGGGTTGAGATCCCACTCTTTGCAATGTCATATTTGATTTGATCAATAGAAGTGATTTTTTTCTTCGGCACCCATACCTGCTTCATTTTTTACTTTTGGGCACAATTTGCATCTATATGATTAAACGTGTTATAATGCTGACATGGGGAAGGTCTCCAATCATACTTCACTATCTACTGGAAAGTGTCCCCTTTAAACTCAATAGTGATGATCTTAGGAAGAGTGGAATGGACATTAGCTTCGACATAGATCCAGCTATAAGATGGCTTAGAGACTTCAGCAACGGCCTTGTCTATGTACAATGGTTTGTCGATTAGGCTGGCAATCTTGCTTAATCCTAACTTGGACCGGAAGCAAAAGTTAAAGTCTAGTAGTTTAACCTACAAAGGAATAGCCTCAAATTCACTTCTCTGCATAAATACAAAGATACTCCAATGTTTTAAGACTAGAGGGTGACCTTGGACTACCCAAGAACCATCTTCAAGCACCTGTTGGCTTTGTTCGAAGGTGGGAAATTTGAACAAGTAAAAGCCATCCTCCATAGAATAAGTCTGAAATTGATAGTGTTTTCATGCTCTCCCTAGGGCAGATTAGATTGCAAAAAAATTTGGTCTCTTACCAATGAAGTAGCCTACTAGAGAATTTTCCAGACCTTGGCTACTTCAACGACATTCTCCCTTGTTCAGAGGGAGGGATATCCAGCCAAGAATGATCCTTCGGCTTTGTCTGGTTGAACAGTGCAAACCATGAGATCTTAGATGGACCAGGAACCTCCTGGGTAGGGGAGGCTTTTGCTTTTGACCCAAATGGCACCAGTGAAGATTCATCCTGAGAGGTGGCAGATTTGGCTTTAGGTTTTTCCTTTAAGGTAGGCTGTGACACAATAGGAACATCAAAGAAGCCCCCTGAGAACCAGGAAGCTGGGCCAAATTTGTAGGATGTTGAGCGAGAGGACACAGATCTATGCTCATCATCTAAAATTTCTATATCTAAGTGAACATTTGCACGAGCGGCTCGACCATAAGATGGTTCCATTTCATTTTGGAGTTGTTGTTTGGCCTCCGGAAGGATATCCTATGGTATTTCTGCAGGTAGTACTAACTCCTGCTATTTCTTCAAAGCCATCTTCACCACAGTAATCTTGTCATTCCGGTCCTTGGCAAAAACGAGGAGCTAATTGAGGGATGCCTGGATCTCATTTGGTGGTTTGCACTGGTCAAGGGGCTTGGCCTTTGGTGACCTTTTCTTCTTGCTAGCCATTGAGGTAAGGGGTAGAATTGAGGTAAGGGGTAGAAAAAAGGTGGGCAACATGAAGACTTCCCAGGAAGTTATCCATTCTAGTACTACTCTCGCCCAAGCACACTTAATTGTATGGTTCTGATGGGATCCAGTGTTTTCTTTCACATTGATTTAAGTAGTTTCTAACATTGTTTAGCTTTTTTTAAAATTTTTAGTAAGTTTTTAATTTTAGTTTTATTTTATTGGAAGTTCTAATCTGTGCGTTATCTTGCAGTAACTTAGTCTTTTTTTTTAGAAGGTTTAGATTTAAGAGTTTTATTTTAGGAAGTTTCTTTTATTGTAATTAATTTAATATTGGAAAGTAGGAATGATGGTTGTAATTTTTAGCTTTTAGGCTAGTTTTATATTTTTATTTAGGATGGGTACAAGTTGGAAACATCTTAAAATCAGTGCTTCCTGTGGATCGACTTGGTCTCACCAGTATTATTACTACATCATGGCTTTGTACTAGGAGCTCACGATTAATTTCTCATGGTCTAAAGTGTGGTATTGGACACAATTGCAATCACACCCGTAATAAAGATTCACTAGGGATCTAGGGCCATTTGCTAATGACCACATCTTATCAGTAGCTTCGGTGACCCCTGAGTTTGTAATTAATTCATCAACATTAGCAGATTAAGACAAATGTATTATGCTAATGTCATTTGAAATGTAATCCAATAATGCTTAGCAATTAAGATGATAATGTTTTACATGTCTAACACGTTGTTTGAACCATTTTGTAAACTCTTTACTTATATTTGTCCGATTTCTTCACCTCTTTGATTTTGCACTAAATTTTTGTGTTCCTTACTCAAGGCAACTTTTAATGAATAAGTAAAAGTAGATAATGAATCATTGAGTAACAAGCAATGCATAAATATGGTTAAATTGAAGCAAATACTGTAGATACGACTCCACCTTAAGGCTGTTATTCAGCACAAGCCAATGAGCCATGTCATGCTCTCTCTGAGAAAGATCATGTGCCCTTGCCATCAGTCCGATAGGACGAATAGCTTGCGTGAACACAAGCAGTAACTTAATCTTTTTTTTTTAGAAGGTTTAGATTTAAGAGTTTTATTTTAGTAAGTTTCTTTTATTGTAATTAATTTAATATTGGAAAGTAGGAATGATGGTTGTAATTTTTAGCTTTTAGGCTAGTTTTATATTTTTATTTAGGATGGGTACAAGTTGGAAACCTCTTAAAATCAGTGTTTCCTGTGGATCGACTTGGTCTCACCAGTATTATTACTACATCATGGCTTTGTACTAGGAGCTCACGATCAATTTCTCATGGTCTAAAGTGTGGTATTGGACACAATTGCAATCACACCCGTAATAAAGATTCACTAGGGATCTAGGGCCATTTGCTAATGACCACATCTTATCAGTAGCTTCGGTGACCCCTGAGTTTGTAATTAATTCATCAACATTAGCAGATTAAGACAAATGTATTATGCTAATGTCATTTGAAATGTAATCCAATAATGCCTAGCAATTAAGATGATAATGTTTTACATGTCTAACACGTTGTTTGAACCATTTTGTAAACTCTTTTCTTATATTTGTCCGATTTCTTCACCTCTTTGATTTTGCACTAAATTTTTGTGTTCCTTACTGAAGGCAACTTTTAATGAATAAGTAAAAGTAGATAATGAATCATTGAGTAACAAGCAATGCATAAATATGGTTAAATTGAAGCAAATACTGTAGATACGGCTCCACCTTAAGGCTGTTATTCAGCACAAGCCAATGAGCCATGTCATGCTCTCCCTGAGAAAGATCATGTGCCCTTGCCATCAGTTCGATAGGACGAATAGCTTGCGTGAACACAAGCAGTAACTTAGTCTTTTTTTTTTAGAAGGTTTAGATTTAAGAGTTTTATTTTAGTAAGTTTCTTTTATTGTAATTAATTTAATATTGGAAGTAGGAATGACGGTTGTAATTTTTAGCTTTTAGGCTAGTTTTATATTTTTATTTAGGATGAGTACAAGTTGGAAACATCTTAAAATCAGTGCTTCCTGTGGACCGACTTGGTCTCACCAATATTATTACTACATCATGGCTTTGTACTAGGAGCTCACGATCAATTTCTCGTGGTCTAAAGTGTGGTATTGGACACAATTGCAATCACACCCGTAATAAAGATTCACTAGGGATCTAGGGCCATTTGCTAATGACCACATCTTATCAGTAGCTTCGGTGACCCCTGAGTTTGTAATTAATTCATCAACATTAGCAGATTAAGACAAATGTATTATGCTAATGTCATTTGAAATGTAATCCAATAATGCCTAGCAATTAAGATGATAATGTTTTACATGTCTAACACGTTGTTTGAACCATTTTGTAAACTCTTTTCTTATATTTGTTCGATTTCTTCACCTCTTTGATTTTGCACTAAATTTTTGTGTTCCTTACTGAAGGCAACTTTTAATGAATAAGTAAAAGTAGATAATGAATCATTGAGTAACAAGCAATGCATAAATATGGTTAAATTGAAGCAAATACTGTAGATACGGCTCCACCTTAAGGCTGTTATTCAGCACAAGCCAATGAGCCATGTCATGCTCTCCCTGAGAAAGATCATGTGCCCTTGCCATCAGTCCGATAGGACGAATAGCTTGCGTGAACACAAGCAGTAACTTAGTCTTTTTTTTTTTAGAAGGTTTAGATTTAAGAGTTTTATTTTAGTAAGTTTCTTTTATTGTAATTAATTTAATATTGGAAAGTAGGAATGATGGTTGTAATTTTTAGCTTTTAGGCTAGTTTTATATTTTTATTTAGGATGGGTACAAGTTGGAAACCTCTTAAAATCAGTGTTTCCTGTGGATCGACTTGGTCTCACCAGTATTATTACTACATCATGGCTTTGTACTTGGAGCTCACGATCAATTTCTCATGGTCTAAAGTGTGGTATTGGACACAATTGCAATCACACCCGTAATAAAGATTCACTAGGGATCTAGGGCCATTTGCTAATGACCACATCTTATCAGTAGCTTCGGTGACCCCTGAGTTTGTAATTAATTCATCAACATTAGCAGATTAAGACAAATGTATTATGCTAATGTCATTTGAAATGTAATCCAATAATGCCTAGCAATTAAGATGATAATGTTTTACATGTCTAACACGTTGTTTGAACCATTTTGTAAACTCTTTTCTTATATTTGTCCGATTTCTTCACCTCTTTGATTTTGCACTAAATTTTTGTGTTCCTTACTGAAGGCAACTTTTAATGAATAAGTAAAAGTAGATAATGAATCATTGAGTAACAAGCAATGCATAAATATGGTTAAATTGAAGCAAATACTGTAGATACGGCTCCACCTTAAGGCTGTTATTCAGCACAAGCCAATGAGCCATGTCATGCTCTCCCTGAGAAAGATCATGTGCCCTTGCCATCAGTTCGATAGGACGAATAGCTTGCGTGAACACAAGCAGTAACTTAGTCTTTTTTTTTTAGAAGGTTTAGATTTAAGAGTTTTATTTTAGTAAGTTTCTTTTATTGTAATTAATTTAATATTGGAAGTAGGAATGATGGTTGTAATTTTTAGCTTTTAGGCTAGTTTTATATTTTTATTTAGGATGAGTACAAGTTGGAAACATCTTAAAATCAATGCTTCCTGTGGACCGACTTGGTCTCACCAATATTATTACTACATCATGGCTTTGTACTAGGAGCTCACGATCAATTTCTCGTGGTCTAAAGTGTGGTATTGGACACAATTGCAATCACACCCGTAATAAAGATTCACTAGGGATCTAGGGCCATTTGCTAATGACCACATCTTATCAGTAGCTTCGGTGACCCCTGAGTTTGTAATTAATTCATCAACATTAGCAGATTAAGACAAATGTATTATGCTAATGTCATTTGAAATGTAATCCAATAATGCCTAGCAATTAAGATGATAATGTTTTACATGTCTAACACGTTGTTTGAACCATTTTGTAAACTCCTTTCTTATATTTGTTCGATTTCTTCACCTCTTTGATTTTGCACTAAATTTTTGTGTTCCTTACTGAAGGCAACTTTTAATGAATAAGTAAAAGTAGATAATGAATCATTGAGTAACAAGCAATGCATAAATATGGTTAAATTGAAGCAAATACTGTAGATACGGCTCCACCTTAAGGCTGTTATTCAGCACAAGCCAATGAGCCATGTCATGCTCTCCCTGAGAAAGATCATGTGCCCTTGCCATCAGTCCGATAGGACGAATAGCTTGCGTGAACACAAGCAGTAACTTAGTCTTTTTTTTTTTAGAAGGTTTAGATTTAAGAGTTTTATTTTAGTAAGTTTCTTTTATTGTAATTAATTTAATATTGGAAAGTAGGAATGATGGTTGTAATTTTTAGCTTTTAGGCTAGTTTTATATTTTTATTTAGGATGGGTACAAGTTGGAAACATCTTAAAATCAGTGCTTCCTGTGGATCGACTTGGTCTCACCAGTATTATTACTACATCATGGCTTTGTACTAGGAGCTCACGATCAATTTCTCGTGGTCTAAAGTGTGGTATTGGACACAATTGCAATCACACCCGTAATAAAGATTCACTAGGGATCTAGGGCCATTTGCTAATGACCACATCTTATCAGTAGCTTCGGTGACCCCTGAGTTTGTAATTAATTCATCAACATTAGCAGATTAAGACAAATGTATTATGCTAATGTCATTTGAAATGTAATCCAATAATGCCTAGCAATTAAGATGATAATGTTTTACATGTCTAACACGTTGTTTGAACCATTTTGTAAACTCTTTTCTTATATTTGTCCAATTTCTTCACCTCTTTGATTTTGCACTAAATCTTTATGTTCCTTACTGAAGGCAACTTTTAATGAATAAGTAAAAGTAGATAATGAATCATTGAGTAACAAGCAATGCATAAATATGGTTAAATTGAAGCAAATACTGTAGATACGACTCCACCTTAAGGCTGTTATTCAGCACAAGCCAATGAGTCATGTCATGCTCTCTCTAAGAAAGATCATGTGCCCTTGCCATCAGTCCGATAGGACGAATAGCTTGCGTGAACACAAGCAGTAACTTAGTCTTTTTTTTTTAGAAGGTTTAGATTTAAGAGTTTTATTTTAGTAAGTTTCTTTTATTGTAATTAATTTAATATTGGAAAGTAGGAATGATGGTTGTAATTTTTAGCTTTTAGGCTAGTTTTATATTTTTATTTAGGATGGGTACAAGTTGGAAACATCTTAAAATTAGTGCTTCCTGTGGATCGACTTGGTCTCACCAGTATTATTACTACACCATGGCTTTGTACTAGGAGCTCACGATCAATTTCTCATGGTCTAAAGTGTGGTATTGGACACAATTGCAATCACACCCGTAATAAAGATTCACTAGGGATCTGGGGCCATTTGCTAATGACCACATCTTATCAGTAGCTTCGGTGACCCCTGAGTTTGTAATTAATTCATCAACATTAGCAGATTAAGACAAATGTATTATGCTAATGTCATTTGAAATGTAATCCAATAATGCCTAGCAATTAAGATGATAATGTTTTACATGTCTAACACGTTGTTTGAACCATTTTGTAACCTCTTTTCTTATATTTGTCCAATTTCTTCACCTCTTTGATTTTGCACTAAATTTTTGTGTTCCTTACTGAAGGCAACTTTTAATGAATAAGTAAAAGTAGATAATGAATCATCGAGTAACAAGCAATGCATAAATATGGTTAAATTGAAGCAAATACTGTAGATACGACTCCACCTTAAGGCTGTTATTCAGCACAAGCCAATGAGCCATGTCATGCTCTCTCTGAGAAAGATCATGTGCCCTTGCCATCAGTCCGATAGGACGAATAGCTTACGTGAACACAAGCAGTAACTTAGTCTTTTTTTTTTAGAAGGTTTAGATTTAAGAGTTTTATTTTAGTAAGTTTCTTTTATTGTAATTAATTTAATATTGGAAAGTAGGAATGATGGTTGTAATTTTTAGCTTTTAGGCTAGTTTTATATTTTTATTTAGGATGGGTACAAGTTGGAAACATCTTAAAATCAGTGCTTCCTGTGGATCGACTTGGTCTCACCAGTATTATTACTACATCATGGCTTTGTACTAGGAGCTCACGATCAATTTCTCATGGTCTAAAGTGTGGTATTGGACACAATTGCAATCACACCCGTAATAAAGATTCACTAGGGATCTAGGGCCATTTGCTAATGACCACATCTTATCAGTAGCTTCGGTGACCCCTGAGTTTGTAATTAATTCATCAACATTAGCAGATTAAGACAAATGTATTATGCTAATGTCATTTGAAATGTAATCCAATAATGCCTAGCAATTAAGATGATAATGTTTTACATATCTAACACGTTGTTTGAACCATTTTGTAAACTCTTTTCTTATATTTGTCCGATTTCTTCACCTCTTTGATTTTGCACTAAATTTTTGTGTTCCTTACTGAAGGCAACTTTTAATGAATAAGTAAAAGTAGATAATGAATCATCGAGTAACAAGCAATGCATAAATATGGTTAAATTGAAGCAAATACTGTAGATACGGCTCCACCTTAAGGCTGTTATTCAGCACAAACCAATGAGCCATGTCATGCTCTCTCTGAGAAAGATCATGTGCCCTTGCCATCAGTCCGATAGGACGAATAGTTTGCGTGAACACAAACATCCCTGGGCCATGTTCGCCACAATCATTATAGCATTCTACTTGATCAGTCTACCGAAGATACATTAAACAAAAAGTAAGACTCTTTGACAATGTAAGCCTCAGCAATCAAACCTTCTGGCCAAACTCGGTTGCCAACATACCCGTTTTAGGGTCTTCAGAAATCATTGAACAACTAATGATAACAATTACGATTATCAATACAAGGCAATTGCACTAATACATAAATAATTAATTAATGGCCATTAACTATTACTTTTTTATCAGGTACATTAACTGATATTGAACCGGTCCACTAAGCATTATCTTGTGCGGCAAGTGAACCAATAGTTGAACCATCATATCAAAGAAAATAGGAGGAAAAATTCTCCCCAACTTGCATAATATTAAAACTATATGCTCCCCTAACATTTTCAAATCATTGTGTTTCAGTGTTTTCGAGCAGGTCTTAGAAAAAGCTGCTTAACTCAAACAATGTTGTACAAATATTCTTATTCAAAAAACCGTGCATGCCAATTAGAAGGATGCATTGGATAAGGATGTGGCAATCATGGCTCTTTAAACTAGCCTCAAGTGGTTCGCCACATAACTACATAACTGTCTGGGTATTTAATCAACTTCAAGAGTTCATAAAATCCATCTCTACGTGTAAGGTCCAAAAACTAACTTAACTGTAATT
Organism: Sextonia rubra; assembly: GCA_037013555.1. NCBI lineage: Eukaryota > Viridiplantae > Streptophyta > Magnoliopsida > Laurales > Lauraceae > Sextonia > Sextonia rubra. The sequence goes on along the minus strand of JASUAD010000009.1, from coordinate 53,061,326 downwards.
TAAGTTAATTAAGCTCGTTTTCTTATTAATTAAATATTTTGGCCTTAATTTATCTTGTTCTTAATCTTTTAGTGGGTCTCAGTTGGGTAGGTAGTTGGGTTCGAACTTTACTTAGGTTAGGTAGTTGAGGACTTTCTTGTAATTTAGAGTCACATGGTTGTATCAACCTAACACCATATTAGTTGCATTATATGCATTTCATCTTGTGGATCACCTTTCATATTTGGCCCAACTTAATTCAAATCCATCTTAGCCTAAATGAGGTCCATTTGACCTAAATTGTAATTTTCCACAGAATGTGGACTTGCATGCAAAAACAATAGGAAAATTAAGTTAAAAGGGAGAACCCAACGTCTCTCCTTGTCTTTCCTTTTGTATTTTCGTTGAAGCCACTTCTCTTTTTCACCCTTCCTCATCCCCACCTTAACTTGAAGCTGGAAACAAGGCCTTGAAGCCTTGCATGCATGAGGGTTAGTCTCCACTTATCTTCTCCTTCAAGCCTTGTGCATCTCTTTCACTAGAATCATCCCATCCACCATCTCCTTTAAGCCATAGCTCCCTAAGGTGAAGAATTTAGTTCCATTTCAATTCTTTGGGTTTAATAGAATAAAAAAGACTAAAACATACAACATGCATGCATTCCATATAAGAATTACCCCTTTTATGTCTTCTTGTAGAGAACCCATTTCCTATTGAGGGTTTCTTTAACTATAAACCAAAGGAGAGGTTAGTTTTGTGTAAAGCACTGATATAAGGCATGTATTAGAATATATATTACCTTTTGAATTGTTTAAATTTTGTTGATTTTAGAAATAATCCTTCTAAATGTAGGTTACAGCTCATTTACCATTGATTAAGCACACATATATGTTGAATTAGGTTATAATGAGTATAATTATGCAACATTAATGATATTGGACAATGTAAGACCTATTACGGAAATTTGGAAACATAAAGAACCCCATTGGTACCAAGAGTTAAGAGTTCTATACTAAACTCATGCCCTAGAGCCTGTTTTCAGAAATTCTGAAGCTTACGGTAAAGCCCATGGCTAAGCCGTAAGTCTTTACGGCTCAGAATCCAGAGAGCCAAATTGAATTACGGTTAACCCATGGCTAAGCTGTAAAATGAACTATGGCTAAGCCATAACCACCCAGTGACCAAGCTATAAGTCATTTTACATCGTGCTTTCCCGAGAACCCTAAAACCCAGCTTTACTCTATGGCTCACACACAGCTAAGCCGTGAATTGTGCTACGGCCAAGCGATAACCTAGCCGTAACCCTAGCTGTAGGCTTAGGATGGCTAAACCATAGGCCAAAATACAGCCAAGCTGTAAATGCGCATGAAATTAAGGAGGAAACCTGAGCCACTTGGCTAAGTCATAACATGTATACGGGTAAGCTGTAAGAACACTATGAACTTAGGATATTAGGGATTTCCAATGACCTTGTAGGGCATTAGTGATTGCACATTCTCTCTAACTAAATGAGCCTAATGGTGATCAAATGATAAAGAGGACGACTGTAGAGCTATCACTCATCCCCTTCGATTTTCTGGATGAATTTCCAATGTCATGTCATGGGTGTTGGCATAATAAGAGGTGTTATTTGCATACACAATGTAATACCAAGATATGGTAACATAATGACACCGAGTGTTTTATGAATATATCGTGTTGAATGACTTTGGGAGCACAGATTATCTAGCTTATGGTTGGGTAGTAAACATCCTTGACACCTATGTAAATTTGAATGCATTCATATTGTTAAGATACCTTGCCCTTAACATAATTTAGTCATGTGCCCACTCTTCTTGGCAAACCTTGAGACTAATCAGACCTGAGCTTCTACTAAGTGCGTGTCTGTCAGACTTGAGCTTCTACTGAGAGCGTGCCTGTTAGTCAAATAGGTGTCGCTAAGGTTGAGAGGGTTCAAGCTCTCTTAGCTCATACAATTATGCATTGTTTAATTATCAGTTACCTTGTTAACTCTAATTTTCATGAATGAATGTAATCTCAAGACCAAACTCCTAGTATGTATGATATGATAAGTATAACTGAAATGTATGAAAGATATGAATTCGACTTGGTCTTGATAGATTGAGTCGGCACCACTTAGCTTGCACCCTTATTAGGTTCGATGGGACCAGTTTGGATATTTTTATGTCGATACTATAGTAGTTCACAAACGAGTTGTCAGCGCTCCTCGGGAACCTAGTCTAATCCCCTAGTGACCCATATGTATGTACACTCCCTTTAGATGATATGCTCTCTCTTGGGAGAATATAGCCTCGTGGTTGCCAATTTAGTATGTTTGATATCTTGTTTATGATTCATTACACATGGTTAGTCATGCACAATCTGCCTAGTTTTACGCTATTGCTTTCTTTTAATTAATATTTACTTTGATTCATTTGATACATCATGATGGTTTTATTTATCTCTATACTTGCTTAACCGTCGTGTTAACAGTGCTACTCTTGGTGTTACAAGCACTGAATCCAACCCAATAAGGCAAATGATACGCCCGGCAGGAACTTCAATGGGACCTCGGGGACTAGATAAGTGTAATGCAGACGACGCCTTCTGTTAGTCATCGTATGAAGAGCGACAACGGGATCTTGTTTAGTGTTTACGATTTGATAGGCCTATATACACTTTTGGATTTTGTATATGCTTAAGTAATTGTTGTCGTGGAAATGGGAAAGGTTAAGTACTGACTTATTTATGAAATGAATGATGTTTCTATTGTTATTGCTTATGTTCATTACAGAGGTATTACACAGGCTTCCGCTTATTATTGAATGTAATTTACGTGATAGAGAAACTTCTCGACACGTTCCTGTGGAATCTCCCCTATAGTGATTTGTGCGTATGCTTCCACATGCACAGATTACTATAGGATTACATATGCACACCCCGTGGGGCCATTTTAACCCCAATTCCCGGGATCGGGGCGTGACATTATATTTGAGTTCTAATGTGTAGGATGCGTGGGGCTTCAAGCTGGATCCATCACCCTTCTCCACTAGATACAACTTTGGCCTAATGCCCATATTTTTTAAATCCTTATGTGCTTTCTCGGTGTCCTTGTTTTTGCCCTTTATGCCCAAAATTGTTCCAACCAAAGCTACATAGATACTCTTCTTAATGTGCATAGGGCCCCGGTAAATCCAAAGAATTTTTTCACTCTCACACTGATCGTTGAAGGCCTTGCTTCTATGCCATTGGTGGCTCTTTTCCAAGTATTTTCAATGGTCAATGTACCCAATTTTATCTTTCAACTTCACCTGTAACAAATTGTCGTTACATGAGGGGTAATCACTATAAGCTTTTGTGCTCCGCCCAAATAAGTTGCCATACGCAGGAAAGTCATTTATGTCCACATCATAACAGATGCATCTTAAAGGTTAGTTTAGTAGAGGCATCATAAGTAACTACACCATCATCCCACAACTGCTTCAACTCATCAACCAAGGGCCTTAGATATACATCGATCTCGTTTCCTTGTGAGTTTGGTCCTGGAATAAGCAATGACATTATTAAAAAGGGCCCCTTCATGCACATCCATGGTGGCAAATTATAGGGCATAAGTATGACAGGCCACATGCTATAGGAGGTGCTCATGTTATCGAAAAGGTTAAATCCATCAGTGGCTAACCCAAGCCTCACATTACTTGTCTTTCGAGCAAACTCTGGATATTTCTTATCAAATTCTTTCCATTCCACGGAGTTAGTCAGATGTTTTGCTAACTCATCATCAAAACACTTATCATTGTGCTATTTTATCTCTGTGGCTATCATCCTTGACATATACAATCTGCGTAACCTTATTGTTAATGGGAAGTAACGGAGAACCTTCTGAGGGATCTTCTTTTACTTGCCATCATTGACCTTGTATCTAAGCTCTTCACATTCTGGGCATTTATCCAATTGAGCATTCTCCTTCCAAAACAACACACAATCATGTTTGTAGGCATCTATGTTCTTCTATCTCATGCCCAAGACACATAATAATTTATTTGCCTTATGAACTGAGGCCAACACCACATGACCTTTAGGTAAGAAGTCCTTAAAATCTGTAGAACCTTGTCAAATGACTTATTACTGCACCCACTTTCTACCTTCACATGCAATATCTTGATGACAAAAATAAAACAGAGTATCTTAGCTTTTGTAGCTTGGGTACAGGCCACGCTGAGAAGCCTTTAATAAAATTTCAAAATTCTACACATCATCCCTCTCATGAGTATCTTCCTCCATGTAAGTTTCCTTACGATGATTCTCTATCAACTCATCGAATTCATCCTGATTCTCTTTTGATTCATCCTCATTCTCATCCAAATCATTGGGTTGAACTTTAGGTTCCCCGTGATATATCCACTGTTGGTATAAGACCATCATTCCTTGAATGTGCAAATGATTTCTCATGGTTCCATAGTCAGGCTTCCAATTGTTACAGCAATCGTTACATGGGCACATAATTACCACTACCCTGCCCGAATTTGCCTTTGCAAAATCAATATATGAGTTTACCCCGACTGTGTACTCTACACTAAATTGGTTCTGATAATGTAATATCCAACTCTTGTCCACATCTGACCTAATCACAAACAATTAGAAATATTAGGGACAGAACTCTCAATAAGTACTAAAAACCATGGTATGATAATGTTTAGCATCCTTGACAAAAACCTACAGGATTGACATATGGCAATAGGTTTTAATTGAATGCAACACCATGGTCTAACCTACAAGAAAGAAATGTTTATTCCTTAGAACCAGAAGTTGGTCCAGCCTCATGATGGTGATTTCATTTGCTTCTTATTGAGTTTTTATTTTATCGAAAACCCTTCAATGATTTTATATAACTGTTCAACATGAAAGTTACAGTTTTCATGCCCCCAAGTGTCTTTACTATCGACATATAAAAAGGTTAAGATAGTCCTAGGTTACTGGTTTAAATTATATTATACAGCAAACAAGACTAGATTTATTAAATATATTCTCTATTTATATCAAACAAGGATTTACTACTAGGACTTGAAGATGGATTAATACTCATAAGCAAGGCAACTTAATCACCTTTGAGAAAAGTCCACCTGGCCAAGTCGGCTTAGACTCAGCTAATAGGAACCAAGTTGCATCCTAGAGCCCTAGGCAAGAAGCTTTTTAAAAAAGGATTTAGGCAGTAATGTGATCATATTTGTTTTTCTGGTGTGAAAAAATAAACAGTACCTCTATGATAGTTAAATACTTAAATCTTCCACAAAGTATGATTATGATCTTTCAAAATTAGTACCAAAATGCCCGAAAAAACATCCCACATCTTATGACAGTATAAAATTGAGAAAAAAAATATGATTTTTTAACAATTTCGCTTTATAAACCAATCAGGGAGGATTTGTAATTTTCTGTTTGCACAACTTTTTTCTAAAATTTTCTTTTAGACATTATAAAGGGGTAACATCAAATAGTTGAATAGACTGATATATGTCAATCCAACTATAAGTCCAACAACTTATAAAGACACAGACTTTGGCCGATTCAGTGCATTAAACCCCCACATAAACTCTCATAGAAAATCTAGAATGTCAATTAATAAAGAAAATCCAAAAAAATAAAAAAATGTAAAAAGATGAGCAGAGTGAGATTTTTACTGAAAACACACAAACTTGAAAAAATGTAAACCGGATTTTTGCAGAGGTAGGGTCCTTTCTCTTTCTCCCTTCTTTTCTCCTTCCTTCCTATTGGCCAGCAGAGGCAGAGGCAGCGATAGCGGAATGTAGAGGCACCGGTAGCGGATCACAGAGCGAGACAGAGATGAGCAAAATGAGGATCAGAGGATTACAGCGGTAGCAAATTGTAGAGGCAGCAACAGCAGGTCACAAATCAGAGAAAGCAAGAGAGAGAGCAGAAAGAGAGCAAGAGAGAGAGAGAAAGAGAATAGAGAGATCGGAGAGGGTGAGAAAGAGAGAGAGATGAGCAGAGAGATCAGAGAGAGCCAATGAGAGAGAGCAGAGAGAGTAGAAAGATCAGAGAGAGTGATAAGAGAGAGAGCAAGAGATAGGAGACAATGAGGGAGAGAGAGAGAAAGAGAGAAAGGACATTGGAAGCAGGGAATTGAAAAAGGGCACATCTTCTGGCACAAAGTTTTATTAGACTTTTACCGATGATTAATTTCCATCGCCAAAAGTTAAAACTTTCATCAGTAAGTGTTCTTAATTTTTTTCTAAAAAATAAGTTAAAAAATTTCGTAACTTTACTAATGTATTTATCTTATGTCGGTTAAAGTATATTTTTACCAATGTTTAATTAAAACATTGGTAAAAATAAATTTTACCAATGTTTAAATTGCTGAGAAAACATTTTTTCATTTTTTCTAAAAAAAAGTAAAAAATTATGTAACTTTACTGATGCCTTTCCATTTTATGTTGGTAACAATATACTTTCACTGACGTTTTATACTAAACGTCAGTCAAAACTGTTCTTTAATGTTTCAGGCCAATGTTATATTTATTACATCAGTAAAATAATACCATTACCGACAAAACTTAAAAATGTTGGGAAAAGTCCTACTCTTATAGCGTTACCAATGCTTATTTTCGTTGCTCAAACTAAAAAAATTTGTTGACAATAATTTATTTTATTTTAGTTTTTTCTAAAAATAAATTTAATTCACTACTAACCTTTGCTGATGAATTTTCATTTTACATAGGTAAAAGTCATACTTTTACTGACGTTTTACATAAAACATCGGTAAAAGTATGTAAAAGTAGACTTTTACTGACGTTTTGCATTAAACGTCGGCAATTACCTAAGTTTCACCGACGAAATTATATATCTCGATAAATAATCGTCAAAGCTAAGTCTTTACCGACAAAATTATAAAAGCGTCGCCGAAGAATGTCACCAAAAGTGCAGCTTGTTGCAATGAAAACATTCACTATAAACTAGAATATCGATGAAATAAAGATCCTAACAAAAACATAAGCATAAAAAAACCATCCATCTAAAAGTAACTCAAAAATAAATTTTTGAAGTTCAAAGACTTATTGGTCTTCTAGACTATACTTAGTGGTTCTCCCAATTTAGATTCAAATGCCTCGTTAATCACCCCTTCTAGGGTGGTTATTTTCATCTCTATTGGAGGAATGATTATGTCTTCCTCTTTAGAGGAATTATTATATCATCTCTTTTAGAGGAATTATTATTTACACATTTATTATGGCCCCACCAAGATATTTCAATTTTACTTTGATTCTTAATATCAAAACTTCAAGTTTGATCATGAATGTGAATCTACAGGTTTATATAAAGGTTAAAAGAATCTTAGGACTGCTGATCCATAATTCTGGGAACTTTGAGTCCAAATTATATATTTGATATAGAACTTCCGATTATATTATATGCAATTATTTCTTCTGGCAATAAAGTCATTAAAATTAAAGTTTCATATAGCCATATAGTCATTACTTTACCGAAGTAATTATGTCAAGCATGCAGTGGGTTGTAATAAAATATAGAAAACTATAGTGTGTAGATAAGCAAAGACTAGAACACAGAGAAATATAAATAAAAGGTAGAACTTCAGGTTTTTAATATCCAATAGATGATAATAGTGAATAAACGTGATGAAGAATTAACCAATTGAAGTTAAAACATCATATTCTCATCTTAACAATTAGAACTTCTGATTTTGTCAATACTTCAGGCATCAATTAGAACTTCTGGTTTTGTCAGTGCTTTAAGCTTGGATCAGAACTTCTGGTTCTATTAAAGCTTCACGTTTAGATTGGAATTCTAGTTTTTCACAAAGCTACAGGTTTGGATATGACGAAGAATAGGCCATTTGAATTTGGAACTTTGGGTTCTTATCAAAGCTTTAAGTTTGGATAAGAATCATTGGTTCTGTCAAGACTTTAGGCTTAGGTCAGAAATTTTGGTTTCAGATTAAAAAAACTCATGGATTTTTGGGTCCGGATTAGAACTTTTGGTTGTAAATTAAATAATGTTTGAAACTTCAAGTTTAGGTTATTTATTCGATATAGAACTTTTGGTTCTAAATATTATATAGAACTTCGGATTTTGATTACTTATATAGAACTTCTAGCTCTTTTTATGGTTTATGATTTACAATTCTATTATGATCTCCTTTCAATAAGAGAAAAAGAATCATTTATCACTCGTATTAAAATTAAAAATACTTGCAGATCTCAAAAGAATAAAGATAAAGATTTGCATATAATTATAATAACAATTGATCATAAAATAAGGATAAATTACTTAACTATTGAATTGTCCTCCTTGCTAATGTGTAGATCTATTTGTAAGATTTCCATAGGCGCAAATGGATGTCAATCGGACTCCAAATGATCAAGATTTCATATAAATAAGTATTTGCCATCGATCCCGGTCAAACTGCCTTTGACTATAGGGTGCTGACGAGGCACTGATGTCTGCCTACTGACGTCACTTGGCTGACATCAGCACTACTCTACTGCGTGAAATGGGCTTCTACTGTAAAATGTCAGGCTGTCCTAACCTAAACTTAAAACCAACCTAACCCTTCTAATCCATTGACTAGGGACCATAAAATTTTATGGAGCTTTGGAGCACCAAATCCTTTTCTCCAACAAGAATTTGATTTCTCTATTCCAGACTGCGTTTTGCAACTAGAAAACCATTACCCCTCAAGTCCCTACTATCTTCATTCTTGATAGTGATGAGGGCCGGTGCAGGACGCTGCCTGATGTGAGGCATGCAACGGTTGGCTAGGGGTGACTAAGGTGGCAATGGCACGCGCTATGTTTGCAATGGGTGCAATCTCTCTTTCTTTGCAGCAATATTTTCATGGCGGCAATTCTCAAATGTTCTTAGCCGCTAACAAAGGACAACAGTGATGCAAGCAATGGAGTTCTTCTCTGGCAACAAATGTTGTAACAGGCCCAAATTTGTCTTTTCCGACAGAACTGTAACAGGAAACTAGGCTGTGATAGCGCCCTTTTCTTTGGCAGCGACCTTCAATAAAAAAAAAAAAAACAAGTGTTGATAACATGTTATAACATAAGAGAGAACCAAAAAGAGAAAAAGGAATAAAGTGATCTTATTAATTAAGAGTACAAGAATGGGAGAGGCATGCCTATTTATAGACTAAGATGACTTTCTCACCAAGAAACCTATTACCTTAGGAGACTAATGATAGTTTCCCTATCTTATCATATGTGAGCATCCACACATTAATGATACATCTCATAACAAAAAAAGGATTTTCCATTTACCCTTCTTTCTTTTACATGGAGATTAATTACCATTTTCCATAATGTATGTTCTCAATAAAAGCCATTTTCGCATAATGGAAAGATGATTTCACATATAGAAATCTTCACCTTTTTCCAAGAAAGGTGTTTACGACTTGGAATATCTTTACAATATAGTTAAATATAACTGACATATAATATGATTCAGCTTTTAGGTGGAGCTCAATGCACGTAAGCACATATTGTAAAGTATAAGTGAAAGGGTCATTTTTGTGCTTCTAGGGCCCAATGTAGGTTACATCTAGGGATGAGGCTAGGGGGATGGAATGATCCATGTGGGACCACCCTAGATATCAAGTTTGGTCCCAATACATGTCTGTAACTCCTTCATCCATCACTACAACAATTTGCAGTTTTGGCGACGTTCATTATCGGTGTTTTCAAAATTTCGTCGCTAAAGGGTACTTTTTACCGACGAAAAAAAATATTCGTCGGTAAATTTTAGTTTTAACGACGTGCTTAGAAAAAACGTCTTTAAAAACACTATTTTTTACCGACGAAATGTTTTTTCGCCGGTAAATAAGGAATTTTTAGCAACAGTTTATCCGGAAACGAATTTTGACTGACGTATTTTTTCGTTGGTAAAAAGAAACGTCGGTAATCTTTTTACCGACGAAAATTTGTTTTCACGACGAAAATATATCGTCGGTAATAGTCCAACAGTTTTCGATTTTGGCGCCCCTCTCTTTTTCCCCTTTTCCTTTGCCCGCCCCATCTTATTTCCCCTTTTCCTTTTCTCTCTCTTGATCTGCTGGCTCCCTTGCTCTCTCCGGCTCGCTGGCTCGCTCGCTTGCTCGCTCGTTCGCTCTCTTTGATCTCTGAACTCTCGGTCGCTGGGTTCTCTCTCTCTGGCTCAAGCGAAGATGGGCTTCATCCAATTGTTCTCCTCCTCCTGAAGCGTCCAAACCCGGGACGAAGATCTCTAACCATCGTTAACGATCGCAAATTCCAAACCGCTGTTAATGATCGCAAGCTTCCTCTCGAGCTCCGTGGCCGATCCAACGCTATCCGGTATCTATCCAAGCTTCTTCGTACATGAATCAATTCAGATAAAAAGAAAGGAAATTTGATTGCCCAGTGAATGTTTGTGGAATTGCCTAAGAGGTGTTGTTGGGTTTTTTTTAGCTTCTTCTTCTGATTAATTGGCATTTCAAAACAAGAGTAAATTAAAAACACATTTCACGGGTAACAAATCTTTCCCACCAGCAAGTTTTTGTATTTATTTTTTTTAGTTTCCAATATAATATTGCCCTTCTGGTGTGTAAGGGGTGCTAATGATTGGGTGATCCGGGATGTTATTAGGTGAGAACATTGGTTGGTGGAAACAGAGCAAATTCTGTTGGATTAGTAGGAGGATTAGCAGGTGCTAGCGGAGAGGGAGAGACAGGTAAATGCAATTTGTGAATGGGTGCTGTGGGGATGGAAGTGATGGAGGAAAGAAAGGATGTGTTTCTCTGCATGAAAATGTTTGAGTGGGGGGTTTCTATGGGTTGAATGGAGGTAGGAATGTGAGAGAGAAGGGGAGAAAAGAGGGTGGCTTGTTTATTTGGGTGTTGCCAAAAATAGTGATGAGGCAGAGGGAGTGGAATGATGATGGATATGGTCTTTGAAATGGGCTTGTTGTAGGTATGGGGCTTTGTTCTATAAGGTAACTTAGGAATCAAAGAGTTTGTTGATTGGATTTGTGAACATTGGTGAATGGAGGTGATTTGTTGGTTTGTGGTGTGTATGACAAAGAAGAAGATAGGTGTGTTGGGTTTGGGGAAGACGACTAAGAATGAATGAGAAGGAGGTAGCTCAAGGGGAGAGTTTCAAGGAAATAAAAGTGCATACAAATTCAGATTCTAGCTGGAGTAGCCTACAACAGAGAATGATCAAATCAATATACCAACAAAATTATGATAAACAAGAATAAAATAGGGCAAGAAACATCAATGGAAGCAAAATGAAGTGTGATATTACTGGAGAAGAAAGAAAATTTGTTAAATTGTTAAAATTGTCGGGAAGTGGAAAACCTCCTTACAAACAACCAAAGAACCATTAGGATAGTATTTAAAGGCATGGCTGCTCCAAGAATACAAAAGAGATGGCAGTCTCATGAATATTTCCAGCTACATTGGTAACATATTCTCACAACTGAAAACCTTGTATATATGAGTTACCTTACATTGGGAACCTTTAAATGTAATGTTTAACACGCTAGCCACCATTTTTGCGGTCTGCATTGTTCTCGAAAATGGAAAATAGCAAATCCTGATATTTTCCAGTGGTATGTTTTTAGCCTTCAATTCCTGGAAATGTATATATGTATTTTTTTGAAATGGTCAGTAACTTATTAAATTACAGAACAAGAATATACAGCAACAATACATCACTATAAGCATACCAAAATCAACCCATGCATCAATAGTTAAAATATAGGAGTCTCCTGAAACAAAGTTATAATGATAAAAACATCACGCAGCTGGATCTTTATAGTACTCAACTTCTTCACAAGAGAAAGCTGTGTTATAATTATGTTCAAATAGTGTGCACCATGTTAGCATTTTCTGAAGATCAGCATGGTATATTTATGATTGTGTTACATGAACTAGCTAAAAACAAATGAACTAGGAAATAGAAAGTACGAATGGGTAGCCATTGTGAATTGTAATTCATAAAGTTATAAATTACAATGGTTCAGAAGCAAATGATTGGTAGACCCAATGTGCCAGCTGGATGTGCCACTAAGTAGTCATATGGGCTATGTGGAATGCAGAAATCAAATTCCGTGTGCTTCTGTTTTAGTGCTACCAGTTTAAGAAAAAACTTAAGTATTGCCGTATAGGATCCTACACAAAGTTACCAGGACATCCAACTAATGCTTAACTGAAGTGTTGATTGACCATAATAACTAATAGAAAACCAATTGTACCCAAGGAAGTAATTCTCCAGCGGACTCTGCTTGGCTAACTCCTTCAGAAGCCAAACCATATTCTTCAAGTCTGCCATTTTCCTGTCAAATCAAAATCAGCTAGAGGTTAACAAGCACAACAATAATTTAATGGCCCTGCATATACTGCATTACCAAAGCCCACATATCCCAAATCCTTAATAGGGGAGGCCCATGCATCTCCTATTAAGGAGAAAAGGAGAAAAACACCGGAAGCTCTTTAATCTGGCCAATTGTCCTGTTTTAAAAGATGAGTGGAAAACTTAAGTCCTATTTTGAAATGTGTTTTTAATTTTGTCCTATTATGAAATGTCCTATTTTCTCTCTCTCTCTCTCTCTTTCTCTCTCTCTGTTTCTGTGTGTACCAAGATGTGTTCCCGTCCAAGTATAAACAATAGAAGGCCTTGATTGAATTTACTATTCAACTCTCTCTCTCTCTCTTTCTCTCTGTGTGTACCAAGATCTGTTCCTGTCCAAGTATAAAGCGTTTGGGGACAACATCTTTCTATTTCTTAAACTGAGAGTTTTGTTCTAAATATTTCTAATTGCTTGTGATTAGGTCAGATATGGACAGGAGTTGGATATTACACTATCAAAACTGATTTAGTACGGAGTACATTGCCGGTGTGAACTCATTTATTGAGTTTGCAAAGGAGAATTCGAATGGGACAGCGGTCATTAGGTGCCCATGTAATGACTGTTGTAACCATCGGAGGCATGACTATGGAATCATGAGAAGTCATTTGCACATTTATGGAATGATGGTCTCATACCAACGGTTGATAGCTCACGGGGAACCTATAGTTCAACCCAATGATGTGGATGAGAGCGAGGATGAATCGGAAGAGAATCAGGATGAATACGATGAGTTGATAGAGGACCATCATAAGGGAATTACCTACAGGAAGATACTCAAGAGAGGGATGATGTGCAAGATTTTGAAAGATTGTTGCAAGCTTCCCAGCGTGGCTTGTACTAAGGATGCAAGAGCTCAGATACTTTGTTAGCATTTGTTATCAGGATATTGCATGTGAAGGTCGAAAGTGGGTGTAGCAATAAGTCGTTTAACGAGGTCCTGCAGATTTTTAATGACTTCTTACCCGAAGGTCATGTGGTGCCAGCCTCAATTTACGAGGCGAAGAAATTATTATGTGACTTGGGCATGGGGTACAAGAACATAGATGCCTACAAACATGATTATGTGTTGTATTGGAAGGAAAATGCTCAATTGGATAAATGTCCAGAATGTCAAGAGCCTAGGTACAAGGTCAATGATGGCATGCGAAAGAAGATCCCTCATAAGGTGCTCCATTACTTCCCATTGACATCGAGGTTGCGCATATTGTATATGTCAAGGAAGACAGCCACAGATATGAGATGGCACAGTGAGAAGCGTGTTGATGATGGGATAGCGAGGCATCCGGTTGACTCCATGGAATGGAAAGAATTTGATAAGAAATACCCAGAGTTTGCTCGAGAGACACATAATGTGAGGCTGGGGTTAGCTACCGATGGATTCAACCCTTTTGGTAACTTGAGCACCTCTTATAGCATGTGGCCTGTCATACTTATGCCTTATAATTTGCCACCATGGATGTGCATGAAGGAACCATTTTTTATGATATCATTACTTATTCCCGGACCAAGGTCACCGGGAAATGAAATCGATGTATATCTGAGGCCCTTGGTTGATGAGTTGAAGGACTTATGGGATAATGGTGTATCCACTTTTGATGCCTCCACTAAATAGACCTTTCAGATGCATGCGGCTGTGATGTGGACTATAAATGACTTTCTTGTGTTTGGCAACTTGTCTGGGTGGATCACAAAAGGATAAAACGCTTGCCCCTCATGTAACGACAGCTCGTTGGGGGTGAGGTTGAAAGATAAGATTGGGTATAATGGCCATCGAAAATACTTGGAACTGAACCACCAATGGCATAGAAGCAAGGTCGTCAATGGTCAGCCTGAGTTTGAAAAAAATTCTTTGTATTTACCGGTGCAAAAGGTATTAGACCAGTTAGAAGAACTAGCACCGGTCCGGTTTGGCAAGAATAAGAAAAGACTGCGTGACTCTGGAGAACTGAATTGGACAAAGAAAAGCATCCTATATGAATGGCCCTACTGGAAGTGCAAAAGGCTTCGGCATAACCTTGATCCTATGCACATTGAGAAGAATATTTGTGTAGCTTTGGTTGGAACAAGGGCATAAAGGGCAAAACCAAGGATACAGAGAAAGCACGTAAGGATTTGAAAAATATGGGCATCAAACTAGAGTTGCATCTAGTGGAGAGGGGCGATGGATCTAGCTTGAAGCTGCATGCCTCTTACACTTTGGAATCAAAACAGAGAGATGCCTTTTATGAATTCTTGAAGTCGATTAAATATCCAGACAGCTATGTGGCAAATCTCTCGAGGTGTGTAACCTCGAAAAATGGTAATTTATCTGATTTAAAGAGCCATGATTGCCATATCCTTATCCAATGCATCCTTCCTATTGGTATGCGTGGCTTTCTAAATAAGGATATTTGTACAACATTGTTTGATTAGGCTCTTTTTTCCAAGACCTATGCTCGAAAACGCAGAGACACGATGATTTGAAAAAATTAGAGGAGCATATAGTTTTAATATTGTGCAAGTTGGAGAGGACTTTTCCTCCTGCTTTCTTTGATGTAATGGTTCATCTATCGGTTCATTTACCGCGCGAGGCCATGCTTGGTGGACCAGTGCAATATCGGTGGATGTACCGGATAGAAAGGTAATAGTTAATGACCATTGATGAATTGTTCATTTATTATTGCAATTGCCTTGCATTAAGAATCGTAAATGATATCATTGATTGTTTAAAGGTTTCTGAAGACCCTAAAAGGGTACGTTCGCAACTGAGCTCGGCCAGAAGGTTTGATCGCCGAGGCTTACATTGTCAAAGAGTGTCTTACTTTTTGTTCAATGTATTTAAGGCAGACTGATCGAGTTGAACGCTATGATGATAGTGGCGAACGTGGCCCAGGGATGTCAGTATTTAGATAACTGTCCGTCCAATTGGGCTGATGGCAAGGGCACATGATCCTTCGCAGGAAGAGCGTGACATGGCTCATTAGTTTGTGCTGAATAATACCCTTGAGGTGGAGCCGTATCTACAGTACGTGCTTCAATCTAACTATATTTATGCATTGCTTTTTAATTGTTGGATTTATTCTCTACTTTTAATTATTCACTAAAAGCTACCTTGAGTAAGGTCCATAAGAATTTAGTACAAAATTAGCACAGTGGAGAAATCGGGCATGTACAACGAAAAGAATTTGCCAATTGGTTCAAACAACATGTAAGACATATAAAATATTATCATTTTAATTGCTATATATTATTGGATTACACTTCAAATGATAATAGCATAATATATTTGTCTTAATGTGCTTATGTAGATGAACCAATTACGAACTAGTGGGTCACCTGAAGCTACTGAGAAGATTTAGTCTTAGCAAATGGGCCCAGATCACTAGTGAATCTATATCAAGGGTGTGATAGTCATGGTGTCCAATATCACACTAAAGACCATGAGAATTGTCGTAGAAGTCAGAGCAGTGGCTTGGTTGTGAATGGGGAATACGAAGGAGAGAAACATGACTATTATGGATACATCCACAGAATCTAGGAGTTGTCCTATTTACATGGGGGTAGAGTGCTATTATTTGAATGTGAATGGTACAACACTAGCACTAAGCACAAGATAAATATTGAAGAACATGTTACAAGCATTGATATAACGGGCCGTTGGTGTAAAGATGATCCATTTATATTACCAAGTCAGGTGACACAAGTTTTCTACGACAATGACACCATTAGAGGAAAAAATTGGATAGTTGTAGAACGGGTCAAGCATCGGGGAGTATGGGATGTACCTGCTAAGCAGGATGATGATGACGATGATGATGCATGTAATGATGCATTTCAGCAGGACCAAACGACATATGTTATCCCAATCCTCCTTGATGGTACTAATGACCAACACTCTATGGATGATATAGATCCTAAGATTGTTCTCAGTGATGAGTCAGAAGACGAGGAGGGCCAAGACGAGGATGAAACATTGGTGGAGTATGAAGATGAAGAAGATAATGATGTACTTAGTCAGTCTGACTCTGACATGGAATATGACATGTAGTGTGTGATTCAAGTTTTGCACATGTAATGATAATGTAAATTAATAAAGATCTTACCTTACAAAATGACATTGTCTGAAAGTTCATTTTCTCTTGTGATTTGTTCATATATGGATAAAACATTTCATTTATTATATGTTTGACGCATATTTATATATATTATAGTTGCAAACGATGGCAAACGGAGGGAAAAAATGGATCAAACCAGGAGAGCTATCCCGTCACGTACAAGCATTCAATTACTTATTAAAGAGGAAAAGGACAATTAAGCAGAATGCAGATAAACTTGTTTCTCTAGGGCTCCCGTCGACTGCACATGCTATATTTGGTTCGTCTAAAGGGACAAACGGGAACAGAAAGAAAATGGTTAATGGGAATGAGAACGACGAGAACTACAGTCCCCCACAAGATGATGACGTAGATGACAAGACATTTTCGTCAAAATCAGATGAGGTAATCTTTATGTGAATGTCTATGACATGCGCTTTAAAATATTAGTTTTTGATAGTGACACCCATGCTAAAATGATTTTCATATCCATGGAACGTAAATTGTTGACATTTACTTTACTAATATTATTGATTTGGCCTAATAAATATTTATTTTCCTTGTTACTTGGCTCTAAGTAAGGTTGCAGATATTCCTCAGCAGAAGAGGGTTAGGCGTGCTCGGAGTATCACAGCTTCACTTGAGTTAACTTATGCAGAGAGCACACCTGAGGCTGTGACACAGCCTCAGTTGCCGATACAGCCACTGGCTATACAAGATGTACCGTTGCAGCCATCTACCACACAGCCCTCATTGACCCAGCCTCTTACCACACAGCCATTACCGAGGTTATCTCCACCGTCCCTGACTCCACCGAGTCCTCATACATTTGCTAGCAGTGTTGGTGAGAAAATTATGACCTCTTAAAATCTTGGATTCACTTCAATTTAATGTTTTCTGTTTACTAACTCATTTAGCACTGTCATCTTAACAGCATCAGCCCTAGTCTCGGAGGTTCGGAGCTGTGTAAGGGGAGTTATGCGAGGGAAGAATGCGGCAAAACTAAAGAAAGAGTTGAGTCATAACATCCCAGTTCTGATCCCCAACTCGAGTCATAGGCCGGAGAGAAAACATGCACCGTCATTGGTTAACCATCTTAGGTTAGCCATTAGAGAGATGGCCCTAGTTCGACCTCATGGCTGGAAGAAGCTTTATAGTGTGATCAAGCTTGCGGTCATTGGATTAGTTCAGGTAAACTATAATGAGAATTATCAACCAAATTGATCATAGTTGTACTCACTAGTAGAAGACATGGATTATATTTTATTATTACTAATCATTATATGGCTATCTCTTAATTGTAGCAAGTATTTGATATTGGGGACTACGAGGGTGATATGCAACTCAGGGCGGACATTGACCGCCAGTGCGGGATTTTGTACAGGAGTTGGAAATATGAGCTGCATAGCCATTATCTCGAGCTATTGGAGCAAGGAATTCCCCGACCCCAGGACCACCCGGCGGCTGGCTTTGATCCAGCCGACTGGCAGTTGATGATCTCGCAATGTTGGGAATCACCACAGTGGAGGGTAACATTTGGATGTTGTCTACAATAGTTAATTATATTGCATCGTAATTTTATTAGGTATGATTCAATGAATAAGAGCTATTGTATTATTACTCTTCTATGTAGGCAAAGTCGAAGAAGGCTCAAGAAAGTCGAGCCAAACTGCCATACAATCATACTAGTGGCTCCCGGTCATTTGCATCGAAGATGTCTCTGATGGTATTAATTATATTCATATGAACAAACTTGATTAAGTTTATTAATTTATCAATATGTAGGTTCATGTCTAATACAAGTTAATTTCAAATGACAGATGGCACAAAAAGCTGGTCAGGCGCCTCCTATTACTCAGTTTTTCCACGACACCCATTATAGGCAAAAGAGTAATTGTGGGTAAATGACGTGGCTCAACAGAGATATGTATGTTTGCTCTTCGATTCAATTTCGATCAATAATTATGTTAAAAGCATTCTTAATCCCTTATTGAATTAAATGGCGGGAGGCCTTGGTGCAGCAGACTGAGGAGCAGTCGCACCCCTTTGTCACAGCTCCGATGACTGAGGAACAAATTACTATTGCTGTGCTTGGGAAGAGGTCGGGTTATTTGAATGGGTATGTATATACACGAGGACCTCTTCATTTTCCACATAGTCTCGAGCGCAGCATCTTGAGGTGATCGCCCTACGGGAGCAGCTAGCTGAGCAAGCCAGGAGGCAAGCTGAGCAGGACAAGCGGCAGGCTGAGCAAGACAGGTGGCAGGCTGAGCAGGACAGGAAGACAGCTGCACTCGAGGCTCTCGTTCAACAACTGGCAGCTGTGGCAGGGATAGATCCAACAATCTGCCTCAACATCTCTAGAGGGACCAATTCTGCTGGTGATGGCACAGCTACTGCAGGGCATGATGCGACCACTTGGTTAGTATAATATTCTCTTGGTGTTGGCACAGCTAGTGCAATGATTACTCCTAGTTAGGTTTGTGCACTTGTGCTTCATCTTTCAATAGTCATTCCAATGGTCTTGTTCTGAACATGCACTAGTCTTTGATGGAAGTAAGTTTATATATATATATATTCTCATTGTTAAAGGAAGAAGCTCACAACTATATTGTTCCACTTTGCACTTCCACAAAAAATGGTTTTACACAAGCGTGCCGTTGAGATTATTTAGAGTCTTTTAAGGGTCTTAGAGAGGTGACAAGAATTTTGATTTTGTCTAGTGCAGATTGCTTCACATCATTCTCCGTTCGCTTGGGTACCATTGACATTGTTTATTTCCCTTTAGATGTCTATAGACGATACTAACATAGATTTGGAATATGATAATGAGCCTTGTATATGCGTCTTCATTTCTTTTTATTTTTCACTATTGGCAATCACACGGGTATTTTCAATCATATATATTTCAATGAAGTTTCTAGAAGTTAATTAACATAAATCGAGTTCTATCTTTGAATGGTGTTGGTTGACTGTATACATTTTTTTTTGTTTGGGTAAATGAACATTAGAATAATGGCCTAAAAAAAAGAAAGGAGAAAAAAAAAAGATTCGAATAATTTTCCTCTCTATCTGCATAATCATCTTGCAGAACATATTTATACATAGCAATTTTAGTGGTGCAGAAAATAAAGAGTTTATTTGTTTCTTTTATAAAAAATAAAAAAGGTCAAAAGGTATCCATTTCCATGCCTTTATCTAATATCATATATCTCTCATTTTATTGTATTCAATGATGTTACATTTGTAATTTTCTAATTCATTGAAAAGGTTATAATGTTATTTTTGTCATTATAGATTGATGGACGAGTTCGATTCGGCTTGGTTGTAGAGATGGAGGACTTTTTTTTTCAATTTAGTCAATCTATATTTGTATATTGGATATTTATATGGGACTGTATTATTGTAATATTTGCTAAATGAGACGAATGATTTGATGAGAAATGGTGATGTTTGTTTGTTTATTTAGTAATTCTTGTATGGATGGATTTCTTTTTTGTTAAATACAGGTGCATGAATAGTTTTACATTTGATACAGGTACAAACAGGTTTATTGGAAGATTATAATGAAAAAATAGTAAGTACATTTAAAAAATTTTTTTTTTTGCCAATGAAAAAACTCTTTTGGTGACGTTGTAAAACGTCGGCAAAAGTCAATTCTAGTTGCTATTTTTTAAAAATGTATAATTACCGACGTTTACTATCGTCGGTTAAAATAAAATAAGTTTTGACTGGATAGCTTACCGACGTTTCTATGTCATCGTTAAAAATGGAGAGAAGAAAAACTAGAATAAAAGTTGAATTTACTGACATTATAAAACGTTGGTAAACGAAAAAAAATTAAAAAAATCCATATTACTTTACCGACGACGTATTAACGTCGGCAAATTTCGATTTTAAAATTTTCTTGTTTTCGGCGACGTCTCTTGAATGTCGGTAACTATAAAATAAATTTGGAAATAAATAAAATTTTAACATCGGTAGCATTAATTTCGATGATGAAACCATTTTCGTCGGTAAAGATTTTTTCCAACGTTAATTACGTCGATAAATGTCAATCTTAACGTCGGTAAGAATTAATTTCGACGACGAAACAGTTTCGTCGGCAATAATTAAAATTTTAATATCGGTAGCATTAATTTCAACGACGAAATGGTTTTCGTCAGTAACAATTTTTTCTGACATTAATTACGTCGATAAATGTCAATCTTAACGTCGGTAATCATTATTTTCAACGACGAAACATTTCGTCGGAAATAATTTTTTCCGACGTTAATTGCGTCGATATAGGTACCTATAACGTCGATGAAAATATTTTCTACGCCGAAATATTTTCGTCAGTAATAATATTTTCCGACGTTATTTACGTCGCTAAATGTAATACTTTAACGTTGGTGATAAATTTTCAACGACGAAATTTTTTTCGTCGAAAATAGTTTTTGCCGACGTATACCAACGTCAGTAAATGGCAATATATAATGGCGGTGAAATTTTTGTTTTCGACGACGATAATATTTTGGTCGGTAATAATTTTTACCGACGTTGTTTTTCGTCGGTAAATGTCGATTATAATGTCGGTGAAAATTTTTTCCCACGACGAAATTTTTTTCGTCGGTAATTATTTTCACTGACATTTTTTTGCTGACGTTTTATATGTCGTCAAAAAAAATTTTGGCCGACGTTTTATGATTTTTTGGCGATGAAATTATTCTAGCTAAAACTATTAATTGTAGTGCATGGACCACAAGTCCAATCCATTTGAATGTGTGCACAGTTGATACAATGGTCTACTCCATTCGGATGTGTGCCAAACCTTGGGGCGTGTGACTATTAAGGGGTTCCCTATCCATTGCATGGTTTCGATTAGTGAAAGATTGGCTCCACCTAAAGTTCCCATAGAAAAATTAGTGAAGAAAGTTCTCATTCGAATATCTTGCTAAGTTAAAACTGTTGAAGCACCATTTAGTGTGGTCCAAATGACCATCAAGTGGTCTCTCCCTCTCTCCAAATGAAATGAGATATGCATGAATGAGCTCTTCCTTTCGATAGTTTGCTTTTTCCTTATTCACTCTTATTAAGGAAATTATAATGGCTTGTATCTCCTGATGAAAGGGATGCATATGGGGAAAAGCCTATATAAAAGCGAATACCTTGGGTAACTCTTGGCACCTAAAATCCTCATAACTTGTAAGGAAGCCATCATTAATACTTGTAGAAGCGAAGTGTTCAAGAGTTGTAAACCCCACTGTCTTCAAAAGCCATAGATTCCGGAGGAATTATTTAATTGGTAGTTTACGTTATTATATTATTCATATTAGAACCATGGTTGTATGTTGTTCTTGAGATTTTTTGGCATAGCTTGACATTAATTGGTATTAGAGTCGTGAGATTTGAGTTTTCTACAATAAAGCAGATTCTTTCCCATGAAACAGATATACATAATAGAAATAAAAAGAAATAAAATGAATAAGATAAAAGAAAGACTGAAATGAATGTGCTATGAATAGAGAATTTGCACATAGCAAAAACCTTTAGTTTCTTCTTCCACGATAGAGTTAGGAAGACAATCATGTGCATTAATTTTTACATATTAATTTGTACAGAAATGTTTTATAGACTTGTTAATTGGGACTATTATAGAATTAAACTTATAGATCCGAACCAAACTATTAACATCCAGGTTGCTCAGATTAGAAAAAATTTAATGGTTGAGGTTTATTTTATGATTACGGACTCATATCGGCTCAAATTTTTGCTCTGTTTTTACCTATAATTTTGTTTTGGCTAGATCTTCAGGATTAACGGTTTGTATCAATCATAAAGTGATTTTATTTATTTTTTTGTACATAATTGATAAGCTTTACTTTAACTTATTAAAGTTTTATTCGTGCACTTAATTTTGAGTGATTATTATCATCATAGTTAATATTTGCTATTTATATGCATGTTTATATGATTTTATGTCAAATTAGGGGAGAATTACTGGTTAGATTGAATGGATACACCATGATGATACATCAATTAAAGATATTAGGGTTTGATCAATGGCTCAATTAAAGTTATTTTGTACCATTAATCATATAAAGGGTACCTATAAAGGAATTGTTATCTAGCCAAATAAAGTGATCATCATTTGGATTTATTTTGTGCCCAATTAAAAAACTTATTAGACATATGATCATTTATAAGTCCATATTATTTATGATGATTTAAAGTAACTTAACAAGATTACATAGTACTGCTGTATATGTTAATTCAAAATGCACTTTTTGATTAATTTGTAGTCACAAAGTGGCCCAATTATGATAAAATCAGGTATTTTAAAACTCCAATTAAATTAATCATCGATCCAATTGTGTGATAAATAATGATACTAAATGGCAATTTCATTTAGAAAATTGAGTATTAGCACAGTAGTTTGATAATCTTTTGATAACTTGAAATTGGATTAAGACGCACTTAATAAGACATATCGAGGGTAATTGTTCTGACTTAAAGGTAAAGTCAATTAATTTGAGAAATTTTTCATTAACATGGTCATATTAAATTATAGAATAGTGATAATTTACATATTGTTTTCAACCCAAAGGCACAGTTATAATAATGTACCATTACTTTCAAAGTTATTGTTATTATTTTAAATTCAAAGCATAAACTTCAAGTGTAAATTTATTTTACAACTTTCAAATCTATGACCTTACCTTTCTGCTTGGGGGCCATTCCAATCTTGGATGGATTGAACTTTGTTGACCAGTTAGACATGTTAATGTTAATCTTTACCTATCTAGACTTTGACATGGTTGTAGATGAAGTTATGCCCCCAAAGCCTTCAGAAAAGTGTTTAGCCACTGATAAGGCATATTATGATAAATGGATATGATGTAATAAAGTTTGCCTTCAGATTATCTCCAACTTTGTTTCTAATAGGATAAGGGAGTCACTTAGAATTAAGGATAATGTTAAGGATCTCCTTGATTCAGCGAAAAGGAAATTTGACATAATGGACAAGGCCTAGGTGCATCTTTGATGAACTGATTGACAAATTTGAAATATGATGGGGCATGGGGGTAAGGAAGCATATTTTAAACATGACGAATCTTGCTGCAAAATTAAAGGATGTTAAACTGAGTGTATTATAAGGATATTTCACACTACAACAAATTATATGTTTAGCTACGAAAAAATTCATCACCAAAAAAGCCTAAAACTTCGGTAAAAAACATTACCAACAAAATAATTTGTGTTGGTCAATCGTCGGGAAAGCCCTCTGGGAAAAAAGTTCTTACCAACAGAATTCAATTACGTCAGCAAACTCTTGTAATGGTTTTTTCAATTCCAAAAACTTTGTGGGAAAACCCTTACTAACATTTTATTTTGTCAGTAAAAATTTTAATTTTTTATTCCAAGATTTTTATATATCTTTACACACGTTATTAATCCTTGGTGAAAGTATTTACTTTTTAAAATTTTTAATTTTACCAATGTTATTAAAACGTCAGCAAAAATTTATATTTTAAACAAAAATTTTTATCGACGTTATAAAATGTCGGTCATAGTGTTTCATTTTTATAACTTTGTTTTCTTTTACCGAAATTATTTTGCATGACTAACATATTTATATTTTTAAACTAAAATTTTTATACATTTTTATGGATGCTAAAAATCATTGGTGACGGTATTTCATTTTTAAACTTTTTTTTATTTTACCGACGTTAGTTTGCATTGCTAACATATTTATAATTTTAAACTAAAATTTTTATAAATTTTCCCTGATGTTAAAAATGTTAGTGAAAGTATTTGCATGAAAACTCTTTTGCCGACGTTAGTTTGCATCGGTAAAATATTTCTATATTTAAACTAAATGTTTTATACATTTTTCCTGACGTAAAATAATGTCAGTGAAAGGCTTTCAAATTTACTTTTGCTAACGTGTTTTTACATCCATAAATTATTTATATTTCTTAAACTAAAATTTATATAAATTATTCTTGACATTTAAAAATGTTGATAAAACTCTAATTTCGTTAGCAAAGGGCAATTTTAAAAAGCCAGTTTATCATTCTTTTTTTCAAAATAATTTTCCTATAAAAGTGTTTATGCACCCAACTAAAACCTGTATCCAACATACAGTTGCTAATCATGTATATAAATAGAATATTTACAACAGTTGCTAATAAACAAACAAGGTGAATGTACAACAGTTCCTCTATACAACAGTTGCTAATAAACAAACAATCACTACTATTTTAAAAAATTTCTAATCAACAAGTACTTTAATTTTTTAATTTATACATCGAGTCATTCATCTCATATAAGAAATGTTACAATCACTAGTATAGTCTCATACAAATGTCTGAGATACAAATACAAATAAAATAAGAACTGCCAAAACACCACTACAAGTCTGCAACCGACTCCAAAGTGTCCATCAATCTGTAATGACAAGAACAATATTAGAATCTTTTTAATGAATTAAATTAAAAATGTAAGATAAACATGTATATAAATAGAATATTTTCCTAAGTTTCTCTGACAGCCTATTTTCGAGGCAAAGGTTCAAGAATCCTAGGTTTTCCCATCCAACTCAAAAACGGGGAGTCCGATTGGTGAACTGTTTGTTCCTACAAGTTACATTCACCTTGAGCGAGGTGCTTGTGTTGGTTTTTGAGCCATCTGGTGTCTGTTTCCTATTTTGGACTTCCAACTGCTTGTTTTCAAACTGATTCACTAACTGTCGGTCCTACAAGTTACTTTAGCTAAGAGCGAGGTGCTCGTTCTAGTTTCTGGTCGCTGTTGTGGTCGTTTCCAATTTTCGACCTCCAGAGGCATATTTTCAAGCCAAACTATTTAGAATCCTATGTTTTACCGTATAACTTGTAAACCAGGAGTTCGATTCGCAAACCATCAATTTCTACAAGTTAGTTTAGCCTCGAGTGATGTGGTTGTGCCGATTTCAATCCGTCCGGTGGCCATTTCCCGTTTTGGACCTCCTATGGCCTATTCTCGATCCTAAGTGTAGAAAATCAAAGGTTTTCGATCTAATTCCGTAACCTAAAGTTCAATTTGCTAACCGTTAATTCCTACAAGTTATTTCGCATCCATCGAGGTCCTTATGCCGATTTTTGAGCCGTCCGGCGGCCGTTTCCCATTTTGAACCTTTGGTGGCCTATTTTCGAGCCTAATTGTGGAAAATCCTAGGTTTTTCCATCTAATTTACTAACCAGGAGTCTGATTAAAAAATCATTAGTTCTTACAAGTTACTTTGGCCTTAGGGAAGGTGCTTGTGGTAGTTTCAAGGCCGTCCTATAGCCGTTACCTGTTTTGGACCTTCAACGGCCTCTTTATGAGTCTAAGTGTGGAAAATCCTATGCTTTTTCATCTAATTTGCTAACCAGGAGTCCAATTAAAAATCTGTCAGTTTCTACAAGTTACTTTAGCCTCGATCGAGGTGCTCATGGCAGTTTCTGAGCTGTCTAATTGCTATTTCCCATTTTGGACATTTGGTGGCTTATTTTCGGACCTAAATGTCAAAAATCTTCTGGTTTTCTGTCTAATTTACTAACTGGGAGCCCAATTCAAGAACCGTCAACTCCTACAAGTTCCCTTGGCCTCAAGCAAGGTGCTCATGGTAGTTTCAGGGCCGTCTTATGGCCGTTTCCTATTTTGGACCTTCAGTGGCCTTTTTAAATTTCGAGCCAAGTGTGGAAAATTTTGCATTTTTTTTTGTCCAATTCACTAATTGGGAGTCCAATTCAAAAGCCTTAAGTTCCTATAAGTTACTTTGGCCTCGTCTCAAGTGCTCATGGTGGTTTCTAGGTTGTTCGATGGCCGTTTCCCGTTTTAAACCTTAGGAGATCTATTTTTGAGCTTAAGTGTGGAAAATCTTAGATTTTCCTATGCCATCACTAGCAGAACCGGTCCTTCGATAAAAGTCCCAATAGATCACTGGATCTATCCTTGCCTGAGCTGCCACTTACTGCACTAAGGACTCAAGTGCAGCCTGCCTCTTGTCCTACTCAGCTTGCCTCTTGTCTTGCTCAACTTGCCTCCTAGCTTGTTTAGCTTGCTGCTCCTATAGGGCGATCACTTTAGGATCTGGTACCTGAGACTGTGTGGAAAATGAAGAGGTCTTGTGTATATCCCACACCCATTTAAGTATCCTGACCTCTTTTCTAGCACATCAACAACAATCTGTTCCTTGGTCATCGGAGTTGTGACGGAGGGTTAAGATTGCTTCTCAATTTGATGCACTAAGACCTCTTGCCATTTAAATTGATATCGGATTTAGAAAGCTCTGGTGGCACTATTTTTCAAAGCTGATTTATGTATTCTTATATCTCTTTTGAGCCACCTCATTTATCCACTCATTATTCTTGTGCCTATCGTAGGCATCATGGAAGAATTGAGTAATAGGCAGTAGCTGACTGGCATTCTATGCCCCATGTCATTTGATAAGATTTTGTGTTAGAGATGAACCTAAATATTGATAATTTAATAAACCGGTAGATGTTTTTCAAATGAATATACTTAGTACCATTAATGACATTCTCAATGTGAAGGATCTGGAGCCGCTAGTATGATTATATGGCAGTTTGACTTAACTATCTTGATCTTTCTTTGACTTTGCCTATATAGAAAAACAAAAAACAATAGATTGTTAAAATAAATTATAACTAATAGAATAACATTGGAGTATAATTAATTGATTTCGATAACATCCCAAAGTTACCATCCATTCTGGTAATTCCCAGTAATGTGCGATCATCATGAGCTAGTCAGCCTCATCACAACCTTCTACTCCAACAATTCTAGATAGTGACTATGCAGCTTGTACTTCCAATTTCTATACAATATCCCACACTGGTGGTCCATGTCTATTTTGAGCTCCAAATTGCCCTCATAGTTCTCAACATAAAAAATTTGTTGCAATTAGGGGAGAGCCATATAAAGATTAGTAGTAACAAAATAAAATTAGATATTGTAATGTAAGGATGCTTTAAAGTAACTAACAAATGATCGACTTAAAAGTGCAATACTGTTTTGATATTGTAATAGGGAGCTATTATATGATCAATTTGATTAATATTTCTCATTTCAGTTTACTTGAGCTGAAGCAATGACGGCAAGCTTGATCCCACTATCAAACTTCTTCCAACCACGGGGTTGGGCTAGTGCGATCTGTCTAATGGCTAACCCAAGATGGTTCACAAGTGACGGGGCATGTTTCCCTTTTGGCCTATGGCTCGAGGTTGGGACTGGAACTGAGATGGAATGACCAAGCTATCTCCTTAGCTTCGCCACCTTCTTCCCCCGTGTGAGGCCCTGTATACGGCTTAGAACCACCGATACTAGGGCTATTGTTGTTAAGATCATAGTTTTAAATGAGTTAGTAAATACAAATCATTAAAGCAAGGTGAATTAATATTTTAAAAGGTCATATTTTTCTCACCTACACTGCTACCGACTGAATGAGGACTTGGTGGAGGCTGGGTGACTCCCAAATTAAGGGTGCTCTCTGTGCCTTTAGACCGTGTTACTGGAGGATGGATCAGCATCTTCTGTGTCACAGCCTTTGGTGTGCTCTCTACACAAGCACACCCAAGTAAAGCTACTATAATCCAAGCACATCTAACCCTTTTTTGCCAAGGTATATCTATGACCTGGGTTAGAGCAAAATTACAAGGAAAAATAATAATTATTAGCAAAAATCAACAATAGACAAGTGAATGCAAGATATTTAGATTTAATGGAAATGGAAATTCAAGAAATCATTTTGACATGAGTATCACTACCAAAACTAACATTTTAAAGTTCACGTCTAAGACACTCACACAAAGATTACCTCGTCCAATTGAGACCTAGATGTTTCATCATCTACATCATCACCTTCGGGACGAATGTAGTCCTCATTGTTATCATTTTCAAATGTAGTTCTCATCGTTATCATTCCCAATAACCTTTTTCTTTTCCTTCTTGTTTGTCCCCTTAGCCGAACCAAAGACATCACGAACGGTCAGCTAGAGCCTTAGAGATGCAAGTTTATCTCTATTCTGCTTAATTGCTCTTTTTCTCTTTAACAAATAATCAGATGCTTGCACCTAACGGGACAACTCCTCTAGTTTGACCTACTTTTGGCCTCTATTTGGCATCTTTGCAACTATGATTTATATAAATAAGCATAAAATGTGAAATATAGAATTTTTTTATAAATATATGAACAAATCACAAGAGAAAATGAAATTTAAGTTAATGTCATGAATGTAAGGTAGGATCTTTATTAATTAAGATAATCAGTACATGTACAAAGCATGAAACAAACACTATATTGCATATTCCACGTTAGAGTCAAACTGACTATACACATCATTGTCTTCTTCATCATTATACTATGCCAGCGGTTCATCCTTGTCTTGGCTATCCTCGTTTGTTGACTCATCACTAAAAGTGATTTTAGGATCTATATCATCCCTAAAGTA
The DNA here is from genome assembly GCA_037013555.1 of Sextonia rubra. NCBI lineage: Eukaryota > Viridiplantae > Streptophyta > Magnoliopsida > Laurales > Lauraceae > Sextonia > Sextonia rubra. The sequence continues at coordinate 53,032,387 of JASUAD010000009.1, read as the reverse complement.
TTGGATACTAGTACCTTCAAAGAGGATTGGGACAGTAAAGGTGGTTTCATTCTGCTAATATGCATCATTAGGTGCATCATCATCCTCATCAAGCTTAACTGGTACATCCCATGCTCCTTGATGCTTGACCCGTTCTATGACTCTCTAATTTTTTCCTCTATTGGTGTCATTGACATAGAACACTTGTTTTACCAGACTTGGTAGGACAAATGGACTATCTTATACACCAACGACCCATGATATCAATGCTTGTAATATGTTCTTCGATGTTTATCTTGTACTTGGTACTAGTGTTGTACCATTTACATTCGAATGACACCACTTTAGCCCCATACAGATAGGATGATTTCTAGACTTTGCACATGTGTCCATTGTAGTCATGTTTCTCCCCTTGATACTCTCCTTCCACAACCAAGTCGCTATTCTAGTTCTTACAAAATTTCTCACGGTCTATAGTGTGGAATCAGAAGCCATTGCAATCACACCCCTGATAAAGATTCACTCAGGATCTATGACCATTCGCTAATGACCACAGCTCATCAGTAGCTTCTGGTGACCATTGAGTTCGCGATTAATTCATCTACGTAAGGAGAGTAAAACAAATGTATTACATAATGTCATATGAAGTGTAATCTAACAGTGTCTAGCAATTAAACTGATTTTAATAGTGTCTTACATGTTGTTTGAACCATTTTGGAAACTTTTTTCGTTGTATTTGTGTGATTTCACATCCTTTTTGATTATGTACTAAATTCCTATGTTCCTTACTTAAGGTAGTGTTTAATGAATAAGTAAAAGTAGAAATGAATCAACGAGTTAACAAGCAATGTATAAATATGGTTAGATTGAAGCACATATATAATTTAGATACGACTCCACCTCAAGGCTATTATATAGCACAAACCAACGAGCCATGTCACCCTCTCTCTGAAAAGAATCATGTGCCCTTGCCATCAATCCATGGTACGAACAGTTTGTGCGAAGACTGACATCCCTGGGCCATGTTCGCGACCATCATTATAGCGTTCTACTTGATTAGTCCATTTTAGATACGTTAAACAAAATATAAGATACTCTTTGACAATAAATGCCTCGGCGATCGAACCTTCTGGCCAAGCTAGGTTGGCAATGTACCCTTTATGGGTCTTGAGAAACCTTTAAACAGCTAATGATAACAATTAAGATTATCAATGCAAGGCAATTGGACTAATACATAAATAATTAATCATTAGCAAATACCTTTCTATCGATTACATCCACCAAGATTGCACCGGTCCACCAAGGATGGCCTCGCGAAGCAAGTGAACTGATAGATGAACCATTGTAATAAAGAAAGAAGGAGGAAAAATCCTCTCCAACTTGTACAATATTAAAATTATCTGCTCCAATTTTTTCAAATCATCGTGACTCTATCTTTTTGAGCAGAGGTCCTAGAAAAAACTGCCAAACTAAAACAATTTTGTAGAGATCTCCTTATTTAGAAAATCGCGCATACCAATTGGAAGGCTACTTTGGATAAGGATGTGGCAATCATACCTTTTTAGACCAGATAATTTACCATTTTATGTGGTTACATAGCTCGAGAGGTTCGCAGCATAGTAGTCTGGGTATTTGATTGACTTTAAGAATTCATAAAATCTATATCTCTATTTTGGTTCCAATGTGTAGGAGGCATGGGACTTCAAAACAGGTCCATCGACCCTCTCCACTATATGCAAATTTGACCTGATGCCCATGCTTTTCAAATCTTTATGCACTTTGTTGGTGTCCTTGTTTTTGTCGTTTATGCCTAAAATTGTTCCTACTAAAGCTATAAAAATATTCTTGTCTATGTGCATAGGATCAAGGTTGTGTCAGAGTTTTTTGTACTTCCAATAGGGCCATTGGAATAGGATGCTTTTCTTTATCCAATTCAATTCTCAAGAGTCATGAGGTCTTTTCTTATCCTTGCCAAACTTGATCGACGTCAGTTCTTCTAGCTGGTCTAGTACCTTTTGCACCTGTAAATCCAAAGAATTTTTTTCACGCTCATGTTTATCGTTGAAGGCCTTGCTTTTTCGCCATTGGTGGTCTTCCAATGTACCCAATCTTGTCTTTCAATTTCGCTTCTAACAAATTGTCATTACAGGAGGGACAAGCTTTATAACCTTTTGTGCTCCACCCAGAGAAGTTGCCATACGTAGGAAAGTCATTTATAGTCCACATCACAGTTGCATGCATTCAAAAGATCTGTTTAGTGAAGGCATCATAAGTCAATACATCATTATCCCACAACTCCAACTCATCAACCAAGGGCCTCAAGTATACATCAATCTCATTTCCCGATGAGTTTGGTCTTAGAATAAGTAAGGACATCATGAAAACTAGCTCTTTCATGCACATCCATGGTAGCAAAGTGTAGAGTATAAGTATGATAGAGCATATGTTGTAGGAGGTACTCATATTCCCAAAAGAGTTGAATCCATCGGTCACTAACCTTAGCCTCACATTACGTGTTGCTCGAGTAAACTCTATATATTTATTATCAAATTCTTTTCATTCCATGGAGTCAACCGGATGCCTCCCTATCCCATCATCAATGCACTTATCATTGTGCCATCTCATCTCTGTGGTTAACTTCCTTAACATATATAATCTGTGCAACCTCGTTATCAATTGGAAGTAACGAAGCATCTTGTGGGGGATCTTTTTCGCTTGCTATCATTGACCTTGTACCTGGGCTTTTTACATTCTGAACATTTATCCAATTGAGCATTCTCCTTCCAAAGTAACATACAATCGTGTTTGCAGGAATCTATGTTCTCTTATCCCATTTCCAAGTCTCGTAGTAACTTCTTAGCCTCGTAAATCGACGTTGGTACCACACAACCTTTTGGTAAGAAGTCCTTAAAAATCTGCAAAACCTTGTTGAATGACTTATTTCTCCACTTACTTTCTACCTTCACATGCAATTTCTTGATGGCAAATGCTAACAGAGTATTTGAGCTTTTGCAGCCTGGGTATAGGTCACGGTGGGAAGCCTTAAACAAAATTTTAAAATCCATCACATCATCCCACTCTTGGGTATCTTTCTCTATGTAAGTTCCTCTATGATGGTCCTCTATCAATTCATCATATTCATCCCAATTCTCTTCCGATTCATCCTCGCTATTATCTGAATCATCAGGTTGAACTATGGGCTCCCCATGGTGTATTCACTGATGGTTGGAGACCATCATTCCCTCAAGGTGCAAATGATTTTTCACGATTTCATAGTCTTGTTTCAAGCGGTTAAAGCGCGATATAGGCACTTAATCAATGGTGTTCCGCCCGAATTTGCTTTTGCAAAATCAATAAATGAATTCACCCCAACCGTGTACTCCACATTGAATTGGTTCTCATAATGTAATATCTAACTCCTGTTCATATCTAACCTGATCACATATCGTTAGTGTCACCTATTTGTCACGGTAACCCACTGCACTTATTGATTGTTGTTAGGACAAAGTATTGATTTTTCTGCAACCGTAGTATCTCTCCAATGCCATGCGTAGTTCAGGAATCACATGAAGTGAACTATAATACTTTCTAAATAGCAGCATTAGACCAACCTTCATTTGATGGGCGGAAATTCATTTTCTCACATAGTTTTCACTTAAGTAAATGCTTTACATCTAATCAGCAACATATTATGAAATGGTTGTAAAACAAAACAAAATCTGAGATTAGTATTAATGCCCAAATCCAAATCAGTAGTAGATGTTGAAACAAATTAGAAGAAGTTCATCAGCATTAATATCGAAACAAATTAAAAGTACAAAAAGTATGCCAAAATATGTATTCTTCTATTGAGCAATCAATCTCCAAATCCACAATTACTAGCACATCATACTTTTAAATAAGAAAGTTCAGCTTCTGTTGAAAATAACAATTATTCCATTAATCACTAATTTATTGTAAATGCAAACAAACAGTCCCCCAGTTGTAACTAAGCTGTTAGGGCCATTACGTTTCCGGGGAGGGTGCATGATTTAGAATAAAAACATGGGCTTGTTGCAGGACAGAAGCTGTTGAATACCAGAGGTTTGTTTGGAAAGGCAGTGAAAAGATGCGTGTGTTTGACCTTGTACCTAGGCTCTTCAAATCAGATATTAAAATCCCTAAAAAAACCAGATCACATAGACAAATCATTAACAACGCAACAAAAAAAAAAAAAAAAAAAAAAAAGACCCTAGACAAGAGCCACTTCAGTGCCTCTTCTGTTGATTTAGCCCTGTTGACCTGACTGATTGTTGGGTCCTGACTCCTGATGGATCAGAGTGCATACATTAGCGTCTGATGATGACTAATAGAAATAAATATATAAATAAATAAATATGGGCGTTTCCAATTGCAGTAAAAGATTATCCAGACAGAGCCACTAAAATTTAAATTACTCAAAATTATTGTCTATCCCTCTGAGACTGAGAGTTGGGTTGAAATTCCGCTGATCATTCAGGATTTGGGTTCCACGGGAATCACGCAGCAGCGGCCACCATTTACATTTGTTTAATAAGAGGTTGTTGACACCAACATTTCATACAAAGACCATTGCTTTATGATCAACAAAACCCCATCTCATTCATCTCTCTACTTTGGTCTTTTGGTCTTCGGGTGTGGAGTGGTCACCACCCTTTCTAAGGTAAAGATGCATGCTTTTTAGTTATCTGCTTATTTATCAATGAATCTCTTTTGTGTTGGAAATGAATCTAAAAGATTAGAGCTTTCAAGACTTTTGGTTGATTTTAAGGGCAATGTTGTTTGATCTGTATTGATTTTCTAAGAAATTTAGAGAAGGTCTTCCTATTGGAATTGGAGGAGAATAGGTGAAGACCCAGACCACAATTCACAGCCATGAATCACGAGTACCAATAGAAGTTTAGAACCTTCCAGAACTTCCTTTCAACTTCTTCCATTCCATTCCTTGTTGGAATGGACAATTCCTCCATCCATTCTAGGACTGGATTGCAAATGCTTTTAACGATGGAGTCCACACAGAGAATAATCTAAATAGTTGGAGCCCATCATATCGCCCAAATATTCTTAGTCCCTGTCCTCCAGTCTGTGCTAATCAATTAACTCTTGAAGAAAATAATCCTCAATTCAGACCTGTTTCCTTGTGGTATTGCTTTTCATACACTGGACATAAAGATGTGCATTCTGAAATATGGATGAGATTGAATGAAACATCCATGGTGATGATAGCTTTGGCCCGTTAAAAAGGATTTGTTGTGATCAACATGGGTGCTGCCCAGGACTTCAGCATGCACTCCATACCCACAGGGCAAGGAATTCAATGGCCCTGACAACTAGGCTAGGCAGCTGGAACTACTTCCTTCTCATCAAGGCATGAGATTTATGAAGTTAATCACTAAGGCCTGCTTCTCACAGCTTTTGACTAGATGAAAATGACGAGGACTTTCTTAGGCCATTTTCCTTGAAAAGTAACAGCTGAATCCTGATGGTTCGGATGGGAACCTTAGGGGTGTCTTTTGAAGCATGTAAAATGACCAATCCAACAAGCAGGGGATGTTTGGGAAAGATGTTGATCGGTCAGCTGTGGCTGAGCTAGTATGTTATGACACCTACAAACAGAGTTACAGAGATAGGAGGATTGAGAAGATCTACAATAACCAAACTGAAGTTCAAAGCAATTACACATCCACATGAACCAACACCCGTTAAAGGAAGCAATCAAAACAATTGTTGGTTCTTCATATGCTGCACAATTATAGAGTATTGTAAATTGCAAATTGCTCATCTAACGAACAATAGTGACACATTTGGACCCCTGGACAAGCTTTACAACTTGGGTCGCATTGATAATCTAATTACTTCATTTACCAACGCAAGCAAAAATGATTTTTAGAAAGAAAAAGTAAAAATTACGTGAGTAGAGGTGTGTACTAGGCGCGAGGACTCCGGTGCGAGAGAGCAGGGCGAAGCAAGAGAGAGGGAGGCAAAGTGGCGACTCCAGTGCTATACCGGCGCTGATTTCGCTACTCAGGTACGGTGATCCATCGGCGCATGAGCACCCGGCCTTCAGCGTTGCTGAACCTATCGTTGCATGTGGAGAACAAGGTAGTTGCGATCAAGCCGTTAACATTCATTCTAAAGCAGAAAGCTGCGTGCAGCGGTGAAGGAGATCAGAGGTTGGGACTGCGCGCGACAGAAAAGAAGATCAGGGGTGGGGACTGTTGGGAAAAGAGAAAGACAAGAAGAACACACAATCCACACAACAGACACCAGATTTATGTCGTTCACCCGATGTGGGCTACATCCACGGAGATTCAAACCTGTTCCACTATTGTTAGAGATCACCCACAAGAAGAATAATCCTATTCTTGTAATTACAAGAGTACATAACTCTCCTAGGGTTCTTCTCTGCAGAAAACCAACTCTTTCTTCCTCACGCCTCAGGAAGACAGGAGCCCTAATTTATAATAACCCTGAACAGTAACAACCGTCAGATCTGCCCTTATAACAAAGGGTCTAGATTAAACCGACATATTACATAATTACCCCAGATCAGGCTTCACCAACCCATCAATCTCCCACTTGAAGACTGATCACACGGAATGGCAATGACAATAACAGAACACAGGTTCAACTCTCAACACCTTGTCTTCAAACAAGAAGTCCAACTGAAGCTGAGCACAACTTCAATTTCTCTATATTCACCACCTTTGTAAGCATATCTGCTGGATTCTGACTTGTGAGAATCTTATCCAATTTTAACACCTTTTCTTCTAGAAGCCACCGTATGAAGTGATATTTTATCCGAATGTGTTTGGTACTTGGATGAAAAGCTGAATTCTTCGTAAGATGAATGGAACTCTGACTATCACTGTACAGCTTGCTGTCATCCTACTTCTTACCCAACTCTTCCATTAATTCCTGTAACTAAATCATTTCCTTGCTAGCTTCTGTGGCAGCAACATACTCTACTTCTGTAGTCGAAAGTGCAACAACATCCTGTAATTGTGATTTCCAACTGATTGTTGCACTACCCAAGGTGAAGATATATCCAATAGTACTTCTACTTCTATCAAGATCTCCTACAAGTCTGAATCAACATAACCCTCTAGTTTGATTTTTGGTCCTCCAAAACACAATGCTGTATTAGTAGTACCTCTCAGATATCTGAGAATCCACTTAACTGCTTCCCAATGTGTTTTCCCAGGGTTACCCATGAATTTGCTTACAACTCCCACTGCATGAGCAATATCAGGTCTTGTGCTAACCATAGCATACATCAAACTGCCAACCATTGAAGCATATGGGATCTTAGAGATGTCATCTTTCTCCTGTTCTGTCTTAGGAGACAACTCTTTTGAGAGTTTGAAATGGCTTGCTAGTGGAGTGTTAACTGACTTATCACCTTGCATGTTGAACCTGTGTAGGACTTTTTCAACATATTTTGCTTGAGACAACTTCAGTGTATGATTTGTTCTATCTCTAGTGATTCTCATGCCGAGAATTTGATTCGCAGCACCCAAATCCTTCATTTCAAACTCCTTTGACAACTATTTCTTTAGATTATTTATTTCTTGCATATTCGATCCTGCAACAAGCATGTCATCTACATAAAAAAGGAGAATGATATAAAAGTTATCAAAGTTTTTATAATAACAACATTGGTCTGCATGACATCGCTTGTAACCTGCGTTACACATAAACCTATCAAAATTGATATACCATTGTCTTAGGTCTTGCTTCAAGCCATATAAACTTTTTTTGAGTTTACACACCATGTCCTCATTTCCTGAGACAGCATATCCTTGTGGCTGATACATGTAGATATCTTTTTCCAAGTCACCATGGAGAAATGCAGTCTTAACATCTAATTGCTCAAGATGTAAATCGTCTACTGCCACAATGCTCAAAACACTTCTGATTGTATTTAACTTAACCACATGAGAAAATAGTTCGGAATAATCAATACCTTTCTTCTGCTGGAAGCCCTTTGCAACTAATCTGGCCTTATATCTTTTACTGCCGTCATGTTCATTCTTCAACCTGTACACCCATTTGTTATGCAATGCTTTCTTTCCCTCAGGCAATTGAACTAAGTCCCATGTCTGATTTGATAATAATGATTGCATCTCATCTTCCATGGCTTGCTCCCACTTAGCCCGAATATCAACCTGCATTGCCTCTTCATAACATTCTGGCTTACCACCGTCAGTTAACAACAAGTAATACATTGAAGGTGAATAACACTGTGTAAGCTTAGGAATCCTAGATGACCTTCTTACTGGTGTAGGTGTATGAGGATCCACATGTGGGCTTACATTTTCATATGCTTCGGGTGCATCACTTTCAGGAATATCCTCTACATCTAAGTACTCTGTATTGTCTTTTTGGACATTATCCTTATCCTCATGCAAGACTTTCTCATTGAATACAACATTTCTACTTCTGATGATTTTCCTATTTTCTTCATCCCAGAAGCGATAACCAAATTCATCAGAACCATATCCAATGAAAGTGCATTTCCTAGAGTCAGGATCTAACTTATCTCTTTTCTCAGCATCAACATGAATATAAGAAATACAACCAAATATTTTTAAGTGTGAAATATTTACCTCTTTTCCACTCTAAGCTTCCTCTAGTAATCCACCATCCAAAGATACTGAAGGCCCACGATTGATCAAGTATACAGCAGTGCTCACTGCTTCTACCCAAAACTGCTTTGGCAATCCAGCATGCAGCCTCATGCTTCTAGCACGCTCTACAATGGTCCTATTCATACGCTCTGCCACACCATTTTGCTATGGTGTATTAAGAATAGTCTTTTCTCGCTTTATTCCATTTATGGAGCAATACTTCTCAAATTCTTTGCTGCAGTACTCTCCACCATTATCAGACCTCAGGCATTTCAATTTCAGACCTGTTTCATTTTCAATCAAAGCTTTCCACTTTTTGAAAATACCAAACACATCAGACTTGTGTTTCATAGGATAAACCCATAATTTTCTGGTAGCATCATCAATGAATGTAACAAAGTAAGAAGATCCACCAAGAGGAGGTACCTGTGTTGGTCCCCACACATCCGTGTGAACTAGTTCCAACCTTTTTGATTTTGGTTACCTCCCTACTTTAGAGAAAGTGTCTTTCTTCTACTTTCCAAAAACACAGTCTTCACAGAACTCTAAGTCCAAAGACTCGAGATCTTGTAGCTTACCTTTCGAGTGAAGGATTTTCATCCTTTTCTCACTCATATGTCTGAGTTCACAGTGCCATGTGTTTGTGTATGTGCCTTTATCTGCAACTGCGATGGAATTAGTACTGCTATTAGTTAAGTAAAGAGTACCTTCTTTCTTACCGCGAGTAACAACCATACTCCCTTTTGTCACCTTCCATGAATCACCTACGAAGGTTGTGACATAACCAGAGCTTGCAAGCTGACCAACAGATATGAGGTTTCTTCTAAGGCTCGGTACATGCCTGACATCATTCAATTGCCGTGTACCTCCGTTTGGCAATTTGATTTGAACATCTCCTTTGCTAATTATATCACAAGGTTCATTATCATCGAGATAAACTATTCCAAAGTCACCTTTTACATGATTTTGGAGATATTCTTTGTGTGCAGTGGCATGAAAGGATGCACCAGAATCTATAACCCAAGATTCAGATTTATAATTAAAGGACAAAATTAAAGCATCGTGAACAGTATCACCTGCAACATTTGTGGAAGCATCACTATCATTGTCATTATTACCGTTCCTTTGCTTGTTTTTCTTTGGTGGAGCTCTGCAAACCTTTTTTACATGTCCCTTTTTGCCACAATTCCAGCATGTGATCTTGCTTTTTGATGATCTTGACTTGTTTCTCGATTTAGATCTTCCATGTCTCTGACATCTCTTAGTTTTCCTTCCTCTGTTTTCCACATTCAATGCACTTCCTGATGATTTACCTGAGGATTTTCTGCGAAGTTCTTCATCGATGATAGCACTCACAACATCATCAAACTTTAGTTTATTTGATCCCGATGAATTACTCAGTGAAGTAACCATGCCACTCCAACTATCTGGTAAAGAAGATAATAATAATAGTGCCCAAATCTTATCATCAAAATGTACTTTTACCGATGACAATTGGCTCATTTATGTGTTGAACTCATTTATGTGTTCAGTGACAATCCCACCTTCAGCCATCTTCATGTTAAACAATCTTTTTATCAAATGTACTTTGTTTGCAGTAGATGGTTTTTCGTACATTTGTAAAAAGGCAGCCATAACATCTTCAGTGGTTTGCTCTTTGGAAATATTGAATGCAACAGATTTTGTTAAAGAGAGTCTGATTGTACCTAAAGCTTTTCTATCAAGCACCTCCCACTCTGGATCTGACATAGTTACAGGCTTATTTGCTTTTCCTCCAAGTGGCAAGTAGAAATTTTTTTGGTAAAGAAGATCCTCTATCTGCATCTTCCAGAATGTGAAATTCTGGCCATTGAACTTCTCAATTATTTGTTTTGTGTCGTCTGTCATTGCTTCCACTCAAACCAAGCTCTATTTACTTGATAATTTTTCTTTCAGTCAAACAGTCAATCTGTTCCGTCTATCTCGTAGATCTCGTCGCAACGAGTGCACCGAAAAGAAACGGAGCTCAATTTGGAATCCGGATGACCTTAAAACTTGCAAAACAATTCTGGCCGTCGAATCTGATCAAACTTGTTGTTGACCGGTGCTGACGTCGCTACTGGGCTTCTGAAGCGGACCCGGGTGGGGTTCACCTGACCTAGAACAGGACTGACCTGCTTACTGTCGCTGGGCTTTTCTGCCGAACTAGGTTCGGGTCTGACCTGACCCGGAACTGACCTGAACTGCGCTTTGGGTTGGACCGTTTGCTAATGGGTCGGGTCGAACCTGACCTGACCCAGAATCGAGCCTGCTGTTTTAGCTTGGCTTTGCTGCAATCGGGTCTGGTCAAACCTGACTGACCTGGAACCGAGCCTGCTATTGCTCGCTGGGCTACGCTGCAATCGGGTCGGGTCGAACTTGACCTGACCTGGAACCGAGCCTGCTATTGCTCGCTGGGCTGCGCTACAATCGGGTCGGGTCGAACCTGACCTGACCCGGCCCGAATCCCTTCCTCTTCTTCCTCTCGGTTTTGCTGTCTGCAACAGGGGAACCTTTCGGACACGCCGGCTCTTTGTCCTCTACTACGTCCGGCCACCAATGGCGACGGCGACGGAACGACTATCTCTGCAACGGCACCTGGCAGTGGCGACCAACGACGCAAGACAGTGCAGCAAAAGTGGTGGTGGCTTGCAAGCGATTCCCAGAAATCGCAAAGGCGGTGCAGCGACGGACCAGGGGATGCTGGACGGTGATCACTCTCGGATCTGATGCAGCACCTGCTCCGGTCTTCTTGTTCGGCGCTGCTGTGGAGTTCCGGATGCACGAGGCTGTTTCCGATTTCTGCAACAAAAATCAATGGGTTGCTGTGACCATGTCACGGGAACAGTGATCCAAACCTAAACTGGCCGATCTGTGTCTCCCTCACAGATCAGATGATACCCCTCGAGATTTGATCCCACAAATCTCCACGATCCCACGATCTTAACAAACCTGTCTATGATACCAGTTGTTGGGAAAAGAGAAAGACAAGAAAAACACACAATCCACACAATAGACACCAGATTTACATTGTTCACCCGATGTGGGCTACGTCCACGGAGATTCAAACCTGTTCCACTATTGTTAGAGATCACCCACAAGAAGAACAATCCTCTTCTTGTGATTACAAGAGTACACAACTCTCCTAGGGTTTTTCTCCACGGAAAACCAACTCTCTTCCTCATGCCTCAGAAAAACAGAAGCCCTAATTTATAATAACCCTGAGCAGTAACAACCGTCGGATCTGCCCTTATAACAAAGGGTCCAGATTAAACCGACATATTACATAGTTACCCCAGATCAGGCTTCACCAACCCATCAGGGACTGTGCGCAGCGACGAAGGAGAAAGCTGAGTGCGGGAGAGGGAAGGAGATGAGAAAAGAGAAAACAGTTTTTGGGCTCTTTTTTTTTTTTAATTATGGTGGGAGACAAGTAAAAGTTTTGGGTTTTGGAAAAGAAATAATCTCCCTCCAGCATGAAAAGTAAAAAAAAAAAAACCTTTATTGAGGACACAAACTCATCGCCAAAAATTAATATTTGTCGGTAATTTTTTATTTTATTTTAATTATTTATGAAAAAAGGTTAAACAATACAACTGTTTACCGATGTATATTAATTTACGTCAGTAAAAATATAACACTCACCAACGTTTCTACAATTAACAGTCATTTACTGGGTTTCATTGTCGAGATTTATTGCACCGAGGAATAAATCCATCTTAAGTATTACGGCCGACGTTATATAAAAACATCGGTGAAAGTTTGACCATTAACGACGAAAAGTTAAAAACATCGTTGAAAACATTGCAAAAAATGCATCTTCTTGTAGTGTGATTCAATTCTTCTTTGACTCTCTTCCACCCTCTTTCAGCCCATTCAAAGTGGCATATAATTAGACCTCGACATCGCAAAAAATGCATCTTCTTGTAGTGTGATCCAATTCATCTTTAACACTCTTCCTCCCTCTTTCGGCCCATTCAAAGTGGCATATAATTAGACCTCGAATTTGTGGACTATAAATGAATTGATCGCTAGATGTGATAAAGAGGAATGGAGGTTGAAAGGTAAAGGGCGAATTACAATCAATATTGTCTCCCAAAATAATGTTAAAGGAAAGAAAAATGTACGACCAAAGTTCCCAAGGAAGGTGGAAAACCAGGAAAGAATAAAGGGGCCATGGAGAAATATTTCTTCTATGGAAAGAACAGTTGTAGAAAGAAAGGCCACTTTGAATCGGACTGTCTGAAAATGGAAACTTGGTTTGAATCAAGAGGTAATCATAGTACTCTATCTCTTATTTGTTCTGAAACTAGTTTAATAAACATCCCATCTAATGCTTGGTGGGTCAACTCTAGCGCAACCGTTCACATATCTAATTGTATGCATGGATTCCTTGTAAGGCGGAGTCCAAATGATGGTTAGTGAACCACCATGATAAGGAATTTGCAAGAATCTAAAGTTTAGGTGATAGGCACCTACCAACTTGTGTTGGATATTGGTTTCTTGTTGGATCCTTATAACACTTTCTATGTCCCTGCTATATTTAGGAATTTGATTTCAATTTCAAAATTGGATCATGATGGTTTTCTTATTTAATTTTGAATATGGATTTTAAAAATTAAAAAAATGATATATTAGTTAGGAATGGATTTTTATGTGATGGATTGTATAGATTAAGGTTAGATTCAGCGTAAGCATAGTCACTTTATACCTAGCACATTAATTATGGGATGAACATCGACATAAAAAGAGGAGTCATAAATGAGAACTCCTCAAACTTGTGGCATAAAAGATTGGGACACATCTCGCGAGAGAGAATGATGAGATTGGTGAAGGATGGGATATTATCAAGCCTTAACTTCACCAATTTTAGTGTCTACATTGATTGTATGAATGGTAAACAATCTAAGATAATCTAGAAAACTATCACAAGGAGTTCTGAACTTCTCGAATTTATCCATACGGATATTTTTGGTAAAATGCATAAAACTTATTTTATAGGGGAAGAATATTTCAACACCTTCATAGATGGCTATTTACATTATTTCATCACCTTCATGGATGTTTTTAAAATATCCAAAGTTGAAGTAGAGAATCAAATACATAAGAGAATTAAAGTTGTGAGGCCTGATAGGAGTGGGGAATATTATGAAAGATAAGCGGAATTAGATCGTAACCCGGTTCCATTTGCACAAAGACATTGTTGCCCAATACACAATACCTGAAAATGCCATAATAGAATAGTGTTGCTAAGAGAAGAAATAGGACATTGATGGATATGCTTAGGAGTATGGTCAGTAATACCACATTATGTAAATCTATGTGGGGATGCAATATACATTTTGAACCATGTACCTAGCAAAGCAGTTTCACAAACTCTTTTTAATATATGGACTAGCTAAAAACCTAGCCTAAACCATCATTGAGTATGGCTATGTCCATCTGAAGTGAAAGTGTTTAACCTCAAACAAAAGAAATTACACCTTAGAATAGTAAGTGAATATTTTATAGGTTATCCGAAAATATCTAAGGGGTATAGGTTTTACTGTCCGACTTATACCACTATGATTGTAGTACCCAATAATGACAAAATTTTAAAGAATCACCAAAACGGTGGGAATAGTGACACAGGGGAAATCACTTTTGAAGAAGTCGGGGATGTAATATTACCTAATAGAAGTGACATAGTTATCCCACTTGATGTTGGTATTTAAGAGGTACAATTACCACCAAATGAATTAGGGCTGACCTAGATGTTGCTCTTGATAACACGAACATTAATAATCTAGAGGAACAACAACCTGTGAAAAATGAAACACTCTCTGAACAAACTATTACAGGTGATCAAATTCTAAATATTACACAACCACATGTTAATGAAATAAATCCAGAAGAATTGAGAAGGTCAACTTGGGTAAGAAGACCTACAATTATAGATGATTAAGTTGTGTATTTGGAAAAGGTGGATATTGGAATAAAATAGGATCATAGAACATTCAAAGAAGCCATTAATAGTGACAGTTCTGATAAATGGATGAAATATATGAAAGATTAATTAAAATTCAAGGTTGAAAAAAAGTTTGGGATCTTGTTGAACTCTTTATGGGATCCAAAACTGTTGAATGTAAATAGGTCTTTAGGACCAAAAGGGATTCCAATGGAAAATTTAAACAATTCAGAGCTTGACTTATAGCCAAAGACTTTATTCAAAGAGAAGGTGTTGATTATAATCAAACCTGCTTTCTTGTATCAAAGAACGATTCATTCAGAATTGTTGTAGCCTTTGTAACTGTTTTTTACTTTGAGTTACAAAAAATGGATGTCAAAACTATGTTTCTAACTGAGAATCTTGAAGAGAAAGTATACATGGATTAACTTGATGGTTTCGTAGAATAGTGTAAAAACAAACTAGTCTGTAAATTAAAAAGTCAATATATAGTCTAAAACAAGCTTTTAGACAATGATATCTAAAGTTCAAAAACATTATCACTGCATTCGGTTTCACTGATAATATTGTTGATGATTGCATCTATCTTAAAATTAGTGGAAGCAAGTTATGATTTTAGTTCTGTATATTAATGATATTTTATTGGCTAGTAACGACTTGGTATGATTCGTGAGACTAAAGGTTATTTTGAGAATAATTTTGACATGAAAGATATGTACGAAGCAAATTTTGTAATAGGAATCGAGATCTTTTAGGATAGATATCGAGGATTACTTGGAATGTCTCAAGATGCCTACATCAATAGTATTCTTAAGAGATTCATATAAAAGGATATAGGACACAGAATGACCCATTAGTAAGGGAGATAAGTTTAATAAGGATAAATGTGCAATAAATGAAATAGAAAGAGAATAGATGAACAAATGTTAAAGCAACTGCAATAGGAAGTCTGATGTACACACAGACTTGTACCAAACCAAATATTAGCTTTCCAATAGGAATGTTAAGTAGATACCAAAGTTATCTAAGCATGGCGCATTAGACAGGTCAGGGTCAAAAAGGTTTCACGGTATTTACATGGTATTTGCAAATACATGCTCACATATAAGAGATCCAATCATTTAGGGGTGATAGGATACTCATATTTGGATTTTATTGTATGTCTCGAAACTAGGTTGTCCATTTTAGGATAACATCTTCTAATTATTTAGGGGGCAATTTCATTGAGAAGTGCTAAACAAATGCTAACCACTCCTTCCACATTTGATTTAGAGAACGTGGTATACTTTGAAGCCACGGGTTCGCAATGTTGTTGCGTGATTTCATTTTAGGACTTAGGATCCTAGACTAAATCTCCAAGCCTCTAAAAATTTATTACGATAATGATGTAGCAAGGTGTTTCACCCAAAATGACAAATGCTTTACTAAATCTAAATACTTGGAAGTCAAATATCTTCTTTTGAAAGAAAAAGTATGAGATCGCTTGGTGTCAATTGTTGGAGCTCCAACGGAACTTATGATTGTAGATCTACTAACAAAGTCATTACCATCAATAGCCTATAATGGACATCTATATATTTATATTTGTTTGACATTGTGTACATTAATCATTACAGTTGCAATAAAATGATTTTATAATTCTTACTTTATATTTTATAATAACATGTGATTAATATAGATAAAGTGAGAATGTAAGGTTATGACATTAATTAAAGTACTTGCTAAAATAGGACTGCCATGTTAAGATCCTATTTTAGCTCTTATTAAAGACTTGATTAGACTAGAATATTGATGTAGTGATTGTGGAAGGAAATTTGCCAATAATGATATGTGACTAATCATAGGTTAAAGAATAAAATTAAAGTTGAAGGAGAACTATTTTTCAAAGTGATGCACCGGCCACTGTCATTTTTTAAAGTTTTTTAGTTAGTTTTAAATTTTTATATTAAAAAAATTTCAAGGGCTATGTATGTGGTCACGTGGACTAACTAGGAGATTGTTGGAACAGTATTTAGTGTGGTCCTCATGACCAACAAATGGTCTCTCCCTCTCTACAAATGAAACAACATATGCATGTATGGGCCCTTTCTTTCAGTGTTTTATTTCTTCCCTATTTACCGCCATTAAGAAAATCTCATAATGGCGGATCTATATGGGAAAAGCCTATAAAGGGACCTTGGGTAACTCTTGGCACTTGAAATCATTGTAAAGAAGCCATCATTAATATTTATAGAAGAGAAGAAGTGTTCAAGAATTGTAAACCCCAAAGTCTTCAAAAGCCATGGATTCTGGAGCTATTATTTACTTGGTAATTTAAGTCATTATAATATTTAGAATAGACCCATGGTTATATATTTATGGAAAATAGTTTGAGGAAAAGGCCAAAACAATTAAAACCCATAGTATGAATGTACCTTGCCTCTAAAGTTTTCTTCACTTTCCATTCTTTCCACACTCAATTAAAGCACTATTCATTCTTCTAAGACAATCAACAAAAAGGCAAATGAAATTGTGCTTTTGTAAAGTTTATTGACTATAGCTTACCAAATACTAGGTAGGTCAATTAGTTAAGAATGGCCAATGCCTATTATTAGAATACAATACTCAAACTAGGAAACATAATCACGCCTATAATAGTAAACCTAATAACGTTACTATAGGAAACCTTAATTACATCATAACTCATATAAAAAAAACATAAACCTAATCTAATAATAGTTTAAGGTGCACTCATCCTTCCATTAACATATCCAACTAATTAACTCAACACTATTCTTTAGAGTACTCTATGTTAGTATGATGTTTTGAAATCCAACTAATTAACTCAACACTATATTGCATGCATTTGTGTAACTAATAAAAGACTTATCAAATTTCTTTCTTCAATCACTTATTAGAGTGGGTTGTTTATAGAATTTCAAAATACATTACGTCCATAATACATAACAAGACCTTTCTATTAACTCAAACTTCTCAATTTTGTACATGAGAAGAGATGAATCATAAGAGTAGTAACTTAAAATTTAAACCAATCACAAACAAGCTTATCTTATCACATGTTTCTTTGACAAGGTAATCCTTATCTGTGTGTGTGTGTGTGTCTCTGTTTGTGTGTGTGTGTGGAAAGGTAAGCACTCAAGCATCTATCTACACAGTCACCTAAGCCCCTCACCATGAGTACTACAATGAGGGATTGATTCCTAGTTATCGTTGTTGAAGGGAGGTGCCACACCAATTAAGCTACAAGTGGACTCCTAATATCTGTAAGAAATTAGTGCCCCTAAAATCTCTCACAATGTGGTTATAATTTCAAAAAATAAGATCACTGAGGAGAACAAGTTGCAAAAGAATTTCTCGAGTAAGGTCATAAGAAGTTAAATTGGAAGGTTAAATCTATAATGACGACTTTAAACGGCTATAACTTTTAATCCAGGTATCGTCATAGCACCCATAACCATGTGATTTGAAGCTAACGACGAACTCTATGCCTAGGCAACTGCCAGAAGGTGGTTGGCATCATCGTATGCCAAATTAGGCCGTTTCTATATCAAAATGCAATTTGTGCAAAATTTACTATTTATAGTAAGCTTTCATTTTGCATGTTAGGAGGTTTTTGAGCTCGTTTTGAGTTGAGTCTTTGCAAACAGCCTTAGAGAATGGTCTAAGGGTTTTAATGTGATTATTGATTTTTTACTATTTCAGATAATTTAGGATTTCAGGACTCAATACAAGTCATGTAATGCTTCTTTTTAAGATGTAATACGAATTATAGTTTGTTTTAAGGTTTTTCTCATCTCTTCCTTGTTGATTTAAGGTGTTGATATCGGATTGAAGACGGTGATCTTCTCTCTTGGTTCACTTAGCGTGCTTCTGCCACGCCATTTAACTCCAAATTTTTTTTGAGGCTGCCCAAGCCCCTTTTAGCCTCCAAGTTCCTAACCTGAATTTGGAGTTAATATATGGCAATCTCCTAATTCACATAATACACTTCTTCCTCATCTGTCACCCCTTCGTTTGGTATGCATTCAGGTAGGCCCGAATGGAGCGAAATGACAAGTAGGAAAAAGTAAGAATCTTCAGATGGCCCGACAGTCATCAAGTGGCACTCAGCCACTTGTTTATGGGTCACTGATCATTTGACCGAAGGGCCACAAGTTACAGGATGGTAAGACAATTACGATACACTTCAAAAATTACAATGACGAGATTCGATTTGTCAATTGAGACATGTGGCGCGGAAATAGCTTCATGTGCAATGAAAGGGTTTTAGCATCCCCTCACAATCGATCGATCAATCGAGAGAGACAGAGAGAGAGAGAGAGAGAGAGAGAGAGAGGCGAGAGAAATGCGGTGTATGAGAAAAAAAACGTTTGGCCGGTGCTGACGGTGGTAGGAACTTTTTTTTGTCAAAAAAACCAAGAGGAGTCGTTCAGTCAAAAATGCCGAGGAGTCCCAGATAATCGCATGAATCGGCGTCCACACTTTCGCATGCCACGCACCTAAGTACAACCGGTCCAGTCGGACCCATGATTTGGAGGCCCAGAACAAAATCCAACTCACACTAGATAACAACCACAGTCGTCGTCATCTGCGACTCTTTATTAAGAATAGACAGGGGCGGCAAACAGGTTGTGTTGGACAGGGGTGTTTACAACATACTGCTCATTGGAGTTTAGTTATTTAATTATGCATTTGGATGGATTAATTATATAGATTGATTGGTTAGATTAATTAACGTTTTCTTTTTGGCGCTAAAGACCCACTTAAAAAGTTATGAAAGCCTCCCATTGTTTGAGTCCAATAATATCTTTGGACGTGTGGATTAGATTGCATTTTTGTTTCCGAAACGTGAACACCGACGGAGTACAGGTGCTATACTTTCGAATGTGGGCCATGCATAAAGTGCTGGTTCAATCAGGTCCACATCACGTGCCCATGTTCTTCACATGGGCATCGAAAAGAAAGTGACGAGTGGAATCAAGGAAAATCCCCCAATGAATGAATGGCTAAAACTATTTAAGGGGATTCAAGACGGACTCCCTCCCACAGTAAGTATCCATCCTCTGGCTTTGTCTCAAAGGCACTCAACTAGAGAGAGTGCTGAAAACATTATTTCCAGCTTCATGGCTTCCTGTTCTATACTCATGGCCTTCTCAAGTTCTCCAATCAACCCAAGCAAAGACCAAAACTTTGTAAGAAGTAAAATCACAGTCCCCGGAGTATCAAGTGCCCATTGGCAACGCACCACACAAGACCTTGACATGGTATCTTAAATTTTTTTGCCATGCATAATTGTTCCTTCTTAGCTTTTGGAAATGGCATGCACATCCCGTTTCCAATAAAACTGGGTAACACGTGTGCATGTTTGTGTAGAGAATTTTTCATGAAAAGTAAGAATGGTTATTGAGGTAGAATAATTGTTTAACGTTAATATTTTATTTTTTATGATGAAATTGTTTCTAGAATTTTAGTAAAACTAAATTCAGACTGAAGCGGTGGAGGACCCATTTAAGTAGTTTTTACAGACAAAGGAATGCAGCAGAGATTTTATATTCTGAATAGTTTTCTATGATGAAATCTACAAAATCATCAACTATTGTAAAAAGTTTCACTTTTAAAATTTTACAGCTGAGTGCTTTGTACAGTTAGCTACATGTGAAATTACTAAAAATACCCTTGAGTTTCGATTTCACGCCTAATCCTTACAAAAAGCTGGTGGTGATTGTCAACTCTGTTTTACTTTCTATTCCTGTCAAAAACCGTTGCAAAGAGGGTTGCAAGTATCCCAAGAAAGGAGATGGTAAGGACAACCATCATTTCAGATTCCTTACTTGAGGAAAGAGTGAAAGAGATGGTGATTTGAAACTGCTTTGTCTTTTTTTTTTAAAAAAAAAGAAAATGATGCCACTTCAAAAAAATATTGGTAAGAAAACTGTAGAGCACAAAGTCTTTGATACAATGCGCTCATACCAATCGAAATCTGTAAATATTTCATTTCTACCTAAATACTATATTCAAGTAAAGGTTTATTAAATTTTCATATTTGGCTATAGCATGCTTACATTATCAATTTTGTAGGATACCTTAAGCATCAAATATAGCGAGAAAATCAATCAAGTCAGACATATACTTCAAAATCTTAAAGATCCATCTGGGCGATTGGTTATGATCGATCACCTTCAACGGCTAGGAATTGATTACCATTTCCTGGAAGAGATTGAGTCATTTATAAGTAGCGAGTATAATAACCGTCACTGCAGAAATAATGGCGGCAATGGTAGCAGTATTTATGATGTTTCTCTTAGTTTCCGACTGTTAAGGGAGCATGGGTACTCTGTATCCTCAGGTGGGTGCTGGAGTTTGCTGTTATTAATCTCAACAAGAAGTTTGAAGACGAATAGATACTAACTGTTTTGTAGGAACAGATGTTTTTAACAACTTCAAGGACAAGGAAGGGAGTTTTAAACTTTCACTGGATAAAGATATCGAGGGAATGATGGGTTTGTATGAAGCTTCAAAAGTCGCAATTCAAGGAGAGAACATTCTTGATGAAGCCAATGACTTCGCTAGCAAGAGCCTCTCTGCCTCATTAACCTCTGTACAACCAAGTCAAGCAAGTATAGTAAGACATGTCTTGGACAATCCTTTTCACATGAGTTTGCCAAGGTTCAGCATCAAGCACCACTTGAAAATGTTAAAAAGAAATGATGTGAATACTAAATCCCTTCAGGAATTGGCCAAGTTGGACTTCAACATCGTTCAATTAATGCACCAAGATGAGCTTAAACAAGTTTCAAAGTAATTCATATAGTGCTATTGGTACATAAATGATTTTTTTGTTATTTATATACAATCTCTTTTTTACTTATTGCCCTTCTTTGTCATGTTAGGTGGTGGAGAGACTTTGGTCTATCACAAGAATTGAAGTTTGCTAGAGATCAACCTCTAAAATGGTTCATGTGGCCGTTGGCAATCCTATCAAATCCTCAATTTTCGAAATATAGGGTCGAGCTTACAAAACCCATTTCCCTTATCTACATAATTGATGACATCTTCGATGTTTATGGGACGCCTGATGAACTCATCCTATTTACTGAAGCTGTAAGTAGGTAAGAATCAAGAACCCTCTTCTATCTCCATAAAGTAAATGATATGTGTTGAAGTTTCAAAAAATAACACACACACACACACACACACACACACAATCACCATGTTTGTTTGACACTTGTTTAGTTCTCAATAGCCTTTAGAGGAACTTGGGAGGGAATAATTCATTTTAATTTAAACTGAGATACTTTTTTTGTGCGGCCACTTAGATGCTTACCCACTATGCGAGGTAAATGGGTAGGGCTACAATATGTGGGTAAGAAGGAGCACTAAATTTATTTTTAAGTAGGTAAAAAAAAAGTTCCAAACAAATCTTTCTTAGCCCTTGGTTTAGGGTCTTTGTAACCATTACAAAAAATTCCATTGTATTAACCCCATGACGGTCAAATGTGTGTGCTCAATATCTGTGGTGTGGTTAGTTGTATATCAATCTTTGGATTTATCTTAGATGGTCCCTATTAGTAGTTTCGTTTTTCCATTGAAATAAAGGACCAATTCACTCTTAAAATTCTTGATATATAACTTCAACCCATCAAATGGGTAATCACTAGCTAGTCTGTCACTATGATTTTTTAACCCCATAAGTATCAGTATGATCTTTTCCATTCTGTGGTCTTATTTTAGATTTCATTTTTTCTTTTAGATGGGATCCTTCAGACATCAATCATCTTCCAAGGTACATGAAAATATGCTTCATGGCACTCTACAGCCTCACCAATGAGATTGCCTTCATGGTCCTCAAGGAACATGGATGGAATCCCATAGAATCCTTAAGGAAATCGGTATAGTCCATTTACCTCAAACTTTTTTGTGATTACATGCACTTCAAATCTATCAAACTAACCCTTCTGTGGTAAAATGATACAGTGGACAGATCTATGTAATGCATTCCTTGTTGAGGCAAAATGGTTTGCCTCTGGACATCTACCGAAGGCAGATGAGTACTTGAGAAATGGAGTGACTAGTTCCGGAGTGCATGTCGTATTAGTTCACATCTTTTTCCTTCTGGGCCATGGCATCACAAGGGCAAGCGTTGATTCAGTGGACAAAATTCCAAGAATCATATCTTCCCCTGCGATGATTCTGCGGTTGTGGGATGACTTGGGTAGTGCCAAGGTATGTTGATGTACCATTATGTTGGCTAGTTCATCTCCCACGAGCTTGTAGATATGGTCACTTTTCTACATGTGCCATGATGTTGGCTCATCTCCTATGAGCTTGCAGATGTCGTTAGTTTTCTACGTGCGCCTTGATGAGAGGTATCACTCATGAGCTAAGAGCGACCTTGACTGGAGATCCCACCTATACCCCCTTATTATCATTCTATAGTGCAAATTAGCTACCTCAGTGTGTTTTTGTTCTCCAACTTAGAAGTTCATCCATACTTGTATTATTAAGCAAATTGGGCACCCATCAGACTATTGGATAAAATTGGGACAACTTTGGGACCCTCAAAACAATACTGTTGATTGTAAGATGGCTCAAGTAGGGTATTAGACCATTTAAGACCCCACAGCCTTCCATGATTTCAACGTTTTTGGTGAACTTGATAGGCCAGAGCGTTGCATTCTTGAAATAGCAATTGAAAACAGAAGAAACTATTCATTAATTTTCTCACCAATTTTTTTATTGTTGTTTTGAAGGATGAAAATCAACAGGGATATGATGGGTCGTATGTGGATTGCTACATGAATGAGCAAGGGACCTCTTCTTTTGAAAGTGCACGAGAACATGTAAGACAAATGATCTCTAATGCATGGAAGGAGCTCAACAAGGAATGCCTCTCGCCCAGTCCTTTCTCTCAACCTTTTGTGAACGCCTCTCTGAATATTGCCAGGATGGTTCAGGTCATGTACAGCTACGACAAAGATCAACGTCTTCCTATCCTTGAACAGTGCATCAGCTCATTACTGAAAGAAAGCATCCCTCTCTAAGTTTGTGTTTTTGTAGGAGATTCTCTATGGAAAATGCTATTGGTTTTAAATCTAGAAATGACTTTCAGTATTTCCCTTTTAACATTATTCTGCATCCTATTTGATTACAATTGGCCTCATGCCCACCGAATATCGATTCCTTTTTGACTTTTGTTTTTGGGTGAGAAATAAGAATTTATTAGCCAATAAAATAACCAAACCTACAAGGATGGAATCGATCTGGATTCTAGACAACCAATATGAAAAGTCTTTAGACCATTCAACGTAACCAAAACATAAAAATCCCACTTAGCCAAATCAAGTGCAGCCATATTGTAGTCTCCACTCGCATGTCTACGCTCAAAAGGTCTAAACCAAATTAAAATTCAACAACACCCACACAAACATAATTGATTATCCATTTTCCTATCCATTCATACCTCTAATATAACGACTTTTAGCGCATTATAACTTGTGCACATTTGAATTGATTAGTTACTAGTAAAAGACATGAATGGATAACTGAGGTTTTAAACCTTAGTTTCGGGTTAAGGTCCCAAGTCAAATTGTAATATGAATTTCAATTAAATTAGGTTATTAACCTAATCTAGAATCAAACAATCACACAAAAGAGAGGATGCATGATTTTTTATGTGAAAAACCCTACTTGGAAAAATCACAGGTCTTATCGCTATGCCAAAGACAACCAAGCTCAATGTAATCGAAAGATTATAAGATATACTCATAGATCCTTCCCTAGTTGCAACTCAACTTATGAACTACAGTTCCTTTTGCCGAATTCACACCATTCATCATCACCCGTGCTTGAACCAACTACCTTGAATTTATAGGTGAGCAAATAAAACCATCTTAAAACCGTAAGGCCGACAGATCTCCTACAAGAGTAGAAGACAATCTCTAGATGCTCTTCAAGCCTACACAGCTCTCCAATGGTTGCTCTAGAGAAGATGATGGCTCTCCAAAAGGTTTTCCGTGCTCAAAATAAGAAGATTCATTGCTTAGGGTTTTCACAAGATGTCCTTAAATAAGCCCAAGTTCATGGAAAACACTTATGGTTGCAATAGAACACAAATATGAAAGTCCCACTTGAAAAAGGAAACAAATTTTGCTAAGTCAGTGGGGTTTCTTTGTTAGTGCACTCTAGCCTGGGTG
The DNA here is from genome assembly GCA_037013555.1 of Sextonia rubra. Lineage (NCBI taxonomy): Eukaryota > Viridiplantae > Streptophyta > Magnoliopsida > Laurales > Lauraceae > Sextonia > Sextonia rubra. The sequence goes on along the minus strand of JASUAD010000009.1, from coordinate 53,007,602 downwards.
TGTGGGTGCTTGAGCCCATAGTTTAAATTCTGCACAATTTTTTGCAGACTTCTAGAGGCCATAGTTTTGTTGTTTTAGTTTCAATTAATGCAATCTTGGATGTTGCGAATATCTAATAAAAAAGAGCTTTCCAACAGTAGGTAGCTCACCTCGATCCGATGCTAGGTTTGTGAGATTTGACCTTTTAAATTCATATTACCCTCAGAAAATCACTTCAAAACACTACAATTTATGTTTTTTGTTTGATTTCTTCACTTCAGTGCATTTAGTAACTCATATCACAATCCATTCTAAAATATGTAAAAAATTACAGCTCAATGGACCTAGAGTTTTGTTGAACCCTTACATTATCCACCATATAAGAATCCTTGCAACAAAGAAAACCAATTGACTAAATGACGTGTAAATCACATGTTATACAAATGATTGGAGTGGAGTTTGGTTTAATGCCAATACTAAAAGCCCTGAGTTTTGAGCAGTTTAAATTTTATTAATGGATTCCACTTATGGATTTATAGGTCTTGCATAGTTTGAATTTGGGAATAAGAGGATACGAATTCCACCAATCCATTTGCATTTCCTTTTTTTACTTTGTGGACCCACATGACTGATAATTTTCAGATGAACGCTTGATTATAATAATCATCTTAACGATAAAATCTTATAGTAAATCACAAAAGGAAGTGATCATGGCACACAACCAATGATTAACATAAACCAAGGGAACTGAATTATCTACCTTTGAAAGGAGTGGGATGAACCAACAATGATGTGATTTGGTGTTAGGAGTTGTGCTCTTTAACAGTAGCGCCATCATCGCACTGGTATACGTTGTTGGGTGCGATCACAATATTGAGTCTGGATACTTTGATTAAAAACCCAATGGTTGGTCCCACCACGTCACTAGTGGGGTTTTTCCTACTAATCTCAATTCCACAATATTTAACATGGAGCTAATGAAATGAGAGGGCTGTTGTCACGATCCAAGCCCGAGATTCTTAGATTAGGGTAATTCCCGAGGCATGACACGCATACTCCCATGAAATTTGCACCCAGACCAAGGTAAAACCAGAATTCGACAAGGGATATGCACCTTGCTATATGTGTAAGGAACTTTTAATAGACACATGTCAGAGTATCAAACATGTTAAAGCTTGTCAATATAACCTTTAGTTTTTTTTTTTTTTTTTTTTTTTTTTTTTGCATTTTCACCCAATAGTTCAATGGTATCTAATTCATCACACAGTCTATAATTAGCATTTAATAAATAAAAGAGGCATACATTTTCGTTACTGTAATTTATACCCTAAATATTGTCTGAGTGCTCTCCGGTAATAAAGGCCAGTCAAAAGACCTCTGCTGTCCACTTGTTGAGGCCTGAAGGAAACATCTCGGTCTCCTCCATTGCCTCTCAGTCTTTGCAAGACCCGAAGTGGGATTTAAGCTTGTAACACCAATTAGATAGATGTGAATAAATCTATTTAGCAAAACATAAGTATGATTCAAGTAATATAAAATGTATCTAATAAAATTAGAAACCATGATAATTAAATGAGATCAATTATAGTCTACTAGGCAATATTGTGCATAGAATAATCATGCTATATCAATAAAAAATGAAAACATAATCAATTCGGGTACTACATGTTACGATATTCTCCTGGCAGGGATCCTGTCGTTGAGTACACCAATGCCTGTATCCAGTACACTTGGGTCCCTAGTTTCTGGGTTCCGATGTTCCATATACGAATTGTAGTGGCAATCAATTAATCTCTCCTTATTCAAACCTGTTTAGTCTCATAAGTGTGAAGTGAAGTAGAGCTAGACAAATCGAATCAATCAAAATAAAAAATTTAGTAAGGTTTTAATCTAATTCAGTCAATATCCAATCCAATCTAGTTTAGTCAGCCTTACTCAATTTGAAATATGAATTGAATTTCAATGAAATGACGGCAACTAATCACTTCAATATCAATGAGATAATGATTCAATATTAATTAAACAATAGTATGGTCAATCAATTCAATATCACTATAACTATAATTTAGTGCAATTTGAGAGATCAATATTCGTATTTACAGTATGCAATGTAGTATAATTTAGGGACTCAAGGAGGTTTACTAACCAACTCTAAACTAACCACCCTAACCTCTAATTGTCCATTTTGATGTAGTTTTAGGTTATTTGTTATACTGCTATCTTTGCTTGGTGTTATAGTGTACAAAATATGTATCAAAGTCCCCTAAACCAATACCCATGATTAAGTACTCGACGTAAGAGGGGTAATACATGAATAAATCCTAGCCAAGACTATTCATGCATATTTAATTACTTTGGGCCATTTGTCAAGGTTTAAAGGTCCCAAACTAAGGCACTATTAGGTCTTCTATAGCCCTATGATGCTAAGGTTTGTAGTTTGCATCATTCTTAACCCTTATGTTAATATTAAGAAATATTCAGGCCTTTTGGAATAACACAAGACCCTACTTGCCATCCAATTCCCCTTTAAATAAGAAAATTATAGGGGTACGAAGAAAAGACCCGATCGATTGGGTATGTGTCCGGACAATCAGACACCACCCTAGTGGTGGAATTTGATGATGTCCGATTGATCGGCCCTAGAGCAAACTTGCTCCAAGCTAAATCAGTTTTAAACTGATGTTTCTTCTCTCCATTGCCTTCTCTGCATCCAATTCAGCCATTCTAGATCTTCTACAGTTATAACAAGCCCATTTGACTCATTCCATTCATTCTATCTGTAAGTAAACCAATTGGAAACCTATTTCACAATTTAATAAATTCATTTCACAATTTAATAAATTCAAGAAATTCAAATGGAATAAATCAGTTAACAATCAAACACAATGTACCGGCATGCATTTAACACAGAACGAACTTATACTTGCCTTTAATTTGTGGTGTTATAGCTCTATACAATCCTTCTTGTGCTCAAACATAAGAACTTCCTCCAAATCTCTTAATCCTAACATAAAAAGTTTGCAATTAACAAAAGAGATGAGATGCATGGCATGTATAGAGATCTCTTAGCCTGTTTAGAGGCCTAATAAATTGAAATAAAGAAGAGGCTCTTACCTTGGGAACTGATTGAAAAGGGGGAATTCCCAAAGTTCTCAGTCCTAATGACAACCTACATTGACAATAAATGAAATGGCATAAAATGTGTGCATACAGCTACTAATTGGAGTCTCCTTAATTCAATGATAGCCACCAATTGATTTTTAGGAGGAAGGTATTACCGTGGGGAGATAGAAACTATGGGAAGGAAAGGAAGATAGGGTTATGTAAGATCTAATCTTAGAAGGGACGAAATTGGTGATAGAGATGAATATTGGAATCTTTAGTCACACGTGCAATACTCTGAAACTTGGTTTCCAGGAAGAGCAGGTATTGGTGTAGAACATTGAATTATAGTAACCTAGAGCCAAGAGGGAAGAAAGGTGGAATTCAGGAAGAAGATAGGATTGCCCACCCACTCTCACATGCAAGTTCGTAGGGTGTAGGTTTTGTAAAAAGAGGAGGATAAGAGGTAAAGAAGAGAGGATAACAAGAGGGTCTTAGCTGCAGTAGAACAAAAACAATAGGTGAAGATAGGCTCTTTTTATTTGAGCCAAGTTCTATATTTTATAGAAAAGTCCATTTCTTAAATGCATCTTTCATTTAAGTCATTTAAAGGTCAATTTGACTCAGTTGATATCAAACGAGTCTAAGTCAAATACAAAGTTTGACGAGTTGGACGAGATGAATACGATGATGCAATTATGATGCATATATGATGTAAAATCACAAAATCTGAAATTACGAAAAAGTGCTTGTTCTATCTAAACAAGGTCAAATCCGGCTCCAACTACCTATCTTTAACCCGAACTTAAAGCACTAGACTCAAATACGACTAAATAGACTCATTCTAATATAATTAGACACGGAATATAATTATTTTAAATAAACCCAGATCAATTAGCTAGTAATTACGATTAATTACTCACTAATCAATCTTAGCTAAGCTCAGAGTGTTACATTCTAACCCACTTAGAAATCATGTAGTCCTTTGAATGAAACGAAACATAGAAAAAATTTAGTGTATATAATGTACCTATCTCTTACATCTTGGAGTCAATTTGCTTTTCTTGTAAATCTTGGTTTTTGTCCTGTAAAGGATGTCGATCAGGACACCAAATTATTATTCCAAAACTCAAGTCTTCATTACAGAGATAGAATCTTGGCGAAGTTGTTCTATTTAGAAGGACATTCCTTGAACTTCCTCGGACTTACATGGTGATGACACATGATCTTATGAAGCCTCCTGCTACTCGGATACATTCTATCCGATTGCTTAATAGTGCTAGTTGTACTATACCGAGTTGAATCTTCTCATCATAGATCATTGCATCATCAAATAGTTATAAGCATGAAATGAAAATGCATGTAGTCAACATGAAGTCTCCTTATCTCATTAATAGCGGGAAACTGAATTTTAGGGTGTGTTTGGATATGAGGTATAGTAAATTTGAGTAAAGTTAAATATTTGAATTTCAAATTTCCCCCCTACTTTAAAAAAAAGAAGTCAAAAAAGCAACCACTAAATTACAAAAAACATCTACTTCATATACAAAAAGTAAAAAAAATTCTTATCAAACAACTAAAAATAAAAAGTCATCATAACCCCATCATATATTACTCTTTCTTGACTTTGGGTTTACTATACATTGTTTTACTCTACCTCACATCTAAACACACCCTAAAAAAAAAATTTTGGCTTGGAACTCTATCGAAAGAGTTGAAGGGTGAACTTCCAAAATTCATAGGTTGGAAACATTGAAATGAAAGTTGAAAAGGAATCTTAGCTCTAATTTACACATTGAGATCTTGAAGTCTTGAATTGATGAAGAAGAAAATAAGAGAAAGGGGAACAATTCTAATCATGTGCAAGGAAAAGAAAGATTAATAGAGTGAAGAAGGAAAAGATGATGATGTCTATATCTCTTATATAGGTAAAATTTCCTTGCTTAAATTAAAATGGAGAAAAAGAAAGTTTTTTTACAAGTAAAAAAGTTTTTTTACAACTAAAAAGGCAAATAAAATGTCAATAGTATAAGGGCGAATAAATGGATTTAAATACATACATGGTCATTCGATCAATTGGATTTAAGTGTGGAAAATGAGTTTATTCCAATGTATCAAATATAACAGTCATTAAATAAGGTGGGTATGATAGGTCAAGCCTTCAAATAAAAGAAGCAATAGACGAAGGTAAGGAATGAGGGACTATTCTATCTTGAATTTCCATTTTTTAGAAGGTAAAAGAAAACAAGAGAGTAGAGGAACCAAGACCACTTACTTATAGATAGAGGAGTAGATAGAAGAGAGAAAGATGTCAAGGAATGAATCTCCCTTTCAAACGGCATGCAAACACTTCATAGGTGGGTTCTTAAAAGATGATATGATGAAAGAATAGGGGAGAACATTTAAACTAATAATGAAATGAGGAAAATATTTATAGAAGAAGACTTAGATGATTTTAGTAATATTTCTAGGGAATTCATAAATAAATTTATATTCTATAGTGAATTATTGTGTGAATCTATTAGGGTTCGAATGGAATGAAAAGAATTGAATCATGTTAGTCAAAATTAATGATGATGCATCAGATAAGTTGAGTATGATGCATTTAGTATAGTATAAAAAAAATAATACTAATAACAATATTATCAAATATGTCTAATTAAGAATCACAACACTTCGCATAGAACCCATTGATTCACTCTCTAAGTCTCCAAAATTAGAATTCTCAATTTGTCTCTAGATCACAAAAGCTCGGGATTTAATTTGTACTCATCTATCAGGCAGAAGAGAATTCTTCAATAATCCAATAAAATGGATCTACGATTTTGAATATAGCTTCTATAATCAATGATAAAGTCCTACAAAACTTGCAAGCTCTGGATTTTGCAGCTAACTTTGAATCCTTCCAATTAATAATAATCATTATTATATTAAATTCAATTGCAACCTAAAGATGCTTAAATCAGAAATTATATTTCTTCCTAATTTAACTTGTAATTGATTGATCTTCAAATTCAAAAGATAATCTTCAATTGATCAACACAATTAATAATGGATTCCCATAAAATCAAGGTGACATTAAACGTACATCTTTATACATCTGACATCGTCATTAATGTAACACTCCGACCCGAGTTGACCCGGTTTAGCGAGTAATGTCGTGTGATTTTGTCGTTAAGAGTGTTTTGCTTTTGTTGTTTTTGGTTTTGACTCGTAGAGAGATCGTTTGGGTTGAGTTTGACTTGGTCTAAGGAGTTCGAGCCCTTTTTCGTAATTTTGGCTTTTGATTGACTTTGTCAGTTTTACCTCATTCTGACGTCATCGCGTGTATTTCGTCGAGCTTGTCGTTTTTCGTAACTGTCTTGGATCCGAATGAGTTCGTTTGCTCTCGTTGGACCGTCATTTGACTCAAACTGATAATCGTGTTAACTAATTGGACTTGTTTGTAAATTTGGCTCAAATAAAGTTATAAATATCCCAACCACTCCCTTTTTCTCTCGATCGTCTCTCAGCTCTCGTTCTCTCACTCTCAGCTCGTCTCTCTCTCGTCAGCTCTCTTTCTCTCCTTCTCCATTTCTGTTTCTGTGCTTGAGGGAGGAAGAAAGGAGCTCGTTAGTGTGTGTGATTCCGGTGGACTGAGCCAATCCGCGTGTGGATTTCGTCCGTGAGGCAAGTATAAGCCCAAGATGTGTGAACACCGATTGATAGTGATTTGATTGTTGTGTTTTTATGCTTCATTGTGTTTCTCAGTATTGGACAGCCCCATTGAGTTCATTTCACTGTTATTTGCTGTTTTTCAGTCGTTTTGTTCAGTCTTTGTATGACTGTAATGATTCCAGAAAAATGAGTCCGTGCACTCACGGCTACGCCGTGAAATGTGCTACGGCTAAGCCGTAAAATGGCTTACGGCTAAGCCGAGACCCAGCCGTAACCCTAACCGTAGAACAGTACAGACTGTTATCTGAAAATAACTGAGAGTTGGCAAATTGCCATTCTTCTACGGCCCAGCCTGATCTAAGCCGTACATTGTCTTACGGCTAAGCCGTGGACCAGGATACGGCTGAGCCGTAGAGCAAAATACGGTTGAGCCGTAAATCCGGATGGACAATTGGGGGAACCTCGGCTCAGCCGCAGTGCATAGTACGGCTAAGCCGTAAGATGCCACGGCTAAGCCGTAAGGTCACCTACGGCTACACCGTGAGACCCTGAGAATGGAATGAAAAGGATTAGGTTTAAGCAAAAGACCGTATATGACTTTCACATTAGAATGTAGCGAACCTGAATATGCCCAATGGAATGTCTAAACGACATGAATGATCTCTAGGGCTGTGAATCATTCATGCTTGTTATCCAGCTGTTTAGCACCTCCCCATGGGTGTTGGTTTAAGGGACTTCGGTGCACACCCCCGACACTGCAATACTAGACAATGGTGCATCGAACAACTTAAAACTACATCAACATGCACGGTTAGAGACACTGGATAATTAGTAGAGGATTGGCTTGTAATTGACCTTGATTCGTAAAGGTATCTTGATTTGTTTGACTTGTACAGCATATCGATTACGGTTATGCCCTCTTATGTGTTCTGCGCTGGACCTCTCGATTCTGTGGGACATGCAGCAACCCCAGAGCGAAGCCCGGGCGGAACCATTCTATTGTTATACTGGTATCAGTGTTATCATTGCTCCATTGGAGTACTTGCATCAGTTATGAGTCAGTGATTGTGATTGATACTCATTGTCAGCACTGCCTGTAATTGCTTATGTACATTCCGTATCCATATCAGTTCATGTACATTCAGTTTATGTATGCGATGCACTTCCTATTGTTTGGTCAGCATGATATGTGAGATCTGTAAGTGATAAGTGATATGATATGATTGATTGATTGAGGTGCATCATCCGATTGATTGTGATTGGTCTTGGCACTACTGAGCCTCAGCCTTAGGATACCCGACGGGGTTAACTTTGGTTTAGTTTAAGTGTTTGCCTCTGCAGAGTGAATTGTCCTGGGACTCCGGACCCCGGGAACTAGAGACCCATGCGTACCCTGGCCCGGTCGCTGGTGTTCTCATCCTGATTGCTCTCGTAAGGGAGAAAATGGCCAATGTAGTAGCCACTTTGATTGTGATCTGTTTATGATTCTTACAGCATGCTTATTCATTGCATAATTGTTTAGTATACGAACATGATCTCTGTGGATTTTGCATTGTGACTATTACTCCTGATTAGACACAATTTGTGTTATCTTCTTGTTGCTTATACTTTGCTAAGTCGTCGTACTTATGCGTTTGTCTTGTGTGTTGCAAGCTCAGATCCCTCTCCCGATCCTGCGTCGGTCGACCCGACTCCAGGAGAGGCTCGCGAGGCCCCCTCCGGCCTAGAGGAGTGGACCTGATCCATCCTCCAGAGTACGGTTTGCATCATTTTGGATTTCCCCATTCTTTGTGTGGGAGTCTATTGAGGGGACTTTTTCTGTAATTGTAATGTGGGCTTGAGTGATATCTGTATATTGATTTTTGATCGTTGTAAGCCCACTATATTGTCATACGTTCTTGTATTGGTTCTTATTGCTAGTTCATGTTATTTTGAAATCTCCCATTGTCTTTTGGTATATTGTGGTATGCCTTGATACGTACAGCTTCCGCGTACAGTTGTTTGCACGTGTGAATGATCCCTTGTGGGTGTATACTTGGACGGGGTCCAGGTGTGCATGCACAGGAGTACGTGTGTCATTGGTTAGACTGTCTCTGACCCCCGGTCCCTGGGCTCGGGTTGTGACATACGTATTGTATGGTATCAGAGCATTGTCTCTCAGAGCATTGTCTCTATCTTAGTTTGTAAGCATGTAGGCATATAGGACGTGGTGAGATTTCGTAGTCCAGTTTTGGACTGTTGTGTGTGGTCTCCTTGTCTTGTGAGTCTGTGTGTGTCCCCTAGTGTGATAGCAGATTGACTTTTGTGTTTTGCAGGCCATGGCATCGGGATCTGGAACACACGATACCAGCAATCAGGGAGACAATGAGAGTGGTTCAGCCGCTCCACAGCCACTTGTGAATTTTGACGAGCGTTTCTTGACCATGCTGCAGGCAATCCATTCTTTGCAAGCGCAGGTCGTTTCGATCGTAGACCGACAGAGCCAAACGCCAGTTCAGCGGCCTGGAGAGCAGCCAGTGGTTTTTCAGCCTAAAGAGAGCGATCCAAACGCGTTGTACGATAAATTCAGGAAACGTGGAGCCACAGAATTCTATGGAAATGAAGATGCGTTGAAGGCTGATCAGTGGCTAGAGCATACTGGAGATCTTTTCTCGACCATTATTTGTGATGACCGGCAGAAGGTCATGCTTACGGCCTCGATGTTCCGAGAGGTGGCAAGGACGTGGTGGAAGAGTGTCAGTGCAGCCTATCTGACTATGCCTAGTGAAGCAGTGTGGGAGACGTTCCAGAAACAGTTCCGAAGAAAGTTTATCCCTGCTCATGTTCGACGTGTGAAGGAGGTTGAGTTTCTGGCCTTACAGCAGCAGCAGCTGACCGTCTCGGAGTACATTCACCGCTTTACCCAGTTGTCCCATTTTGCTGAGGACATGATCAATACCGAGGAGAAGAAGGTGAATCGTTTTATTTCTGGTCTGCATCCGAGATATGCGAATTTTGTGACTGCTTTTCAGAGACCCGCTACTTTTGATGATGCGGTTGATAGAGCACACGCTGCGGAAGCCAACCACCTAGCAGAGAGAGCTATGGACTTTAAGAGAAGTGCACCAGTGAGTTCCAAGGGACAGATTCAGAAGAGATGGAAAGGGAAGCAAGGAACTTCGAATTTCTCCGGGAGCAGATGCGAGTTTTGTGGATTTGGACATCCGACGGAGAAGTGTTGGAAGAAGTCCGGAGCTTGTTTGAGTTGCGGATCTATGGAGCATAAGATAGCTCAGTGCCCGAAGACCAGGACTTTCCAGTCATCTAGATCTATGGGGTCATCCAAGTCTCTCAGTTCAGCAGCTTCGAACAGCCCCCATCCGTCTCGCCAGAGCCAGAAGCCACAGCGTCAGACTGCTCGCGTGTATGCAGCCTCCCATGATCATGCAGAAGATGCGAAAGTGGTGGAAGGTAAAGTTCTCATTGCCCGAGCTGAAGCACATACACTTTTTGATTCGGGATCTACGCGTTCGTATGTGGCACCTCGTTTTGCGGAACAGTTACCGCAACCCCCTCAGCCGCTACCCTATGTGTTAGTAGTGTCCACTCCTGTGGGCAAGAGAGTGGAGTGTAGTCTATACTACCATCGGTGCGACGTGGTGATTGAAGGTCGCCAGCTGCCAGTTGATTTGGTCTTGTTGTCCATGTTGGATTTCGATGTGATCCTTGGAATGGACTGGCTAGCGCGGTATCGTGCCTGTGTTAACTGTTACAACAGGACGATTTACTTCGATTTTGAGGAGGGGTTTCGTTTCGAGGGCAATCAGGAGAGATGCCCGAGGCGTGTCATCTCCGCATGCAAGGCGGATCGTTTGATACGCAGAGGTTGTGCAGGATTTCTTGCTTTTGTCTCGGAGAAGAAGGAGGTGAAGCAGTTGGGCGAGATTCCGGTAGTACGTGAGTTCCCGGATGTATTTCCGGAGGAAGTACCCGAGTTACCCCCTGTCCGAGATGTAGAGTTTGCGATCGATCTAGTGCCCGGTACAGCACCCATTAGTTTAGCTCCTTATCGTATGGCCCCTGCTGAGTTACTCGAATTGAAGACGCAATTGCAAGATCTTTCGGAGAAGGGTTTCGTACGGCCGAGTGTGTCACCGTGGGGAGCGCCAGTGCTGTTTGTGAAGAAGAAGGACGGTACCCTACGGATGTGCATAGATTACCGGCGGTTGAACAAAGTCACGATCAAGAACAAATACCCATTGCCGCGTATTGACGAGTTGTTCGACCAACTTCAAGGTGCTGCTTATTTTTCCAAGATTGATCTACGATCGGGGTATCATCAACTTCGGGTGAAGGAAGAAGATATTGTGAAGACTGCTTTCAGGACACGGTATGGACATTTTGAGTTTCTCGTGATGCCATTTGGATTAACCAATGCACCTGCTGCCTTTATGGCTTTGATGAACAGGATCTTCGCTCCTTTTCTGGATCGATTCGTGGTGGTCTTTATTGATGATATTTTGGTGTATTCGAAGACCCCAGAGGAGCATGAGGAACATCTACGTCGAGCCCTGCAGTTGTTGAAAGAGCATCGCTTATATGCCAAATTGTCGAAGTGTGATTTTTGGCTCGAGCAGGTAGCTTTTCTTGGTCACACTATTTCACGAGATGGGTTGGCAGTGGATCAGATGAAAGTTGAGGCAGTGATGAATTGGCCCAGCCCAAAGACTGTGACGGAGATACGGAGTTTTCTTGGATTAGCTGGATATTATCGTCGTTTTATTCAAGATTTTGCCAAGATTTCAGCCCCGTTGACTCGATTGACCAGGAAGAATGTTCCTTTTCTGTGGACGGACGAATGCGAGTGCCATTTCCGGATGTTGAAGGAGAAGCTTACTTCGGCTCCAGTCTTGACATTACCAGATGGGCATGAAGGATTTATGATCTACTCTGATGCTTCTCGAGTCGGTTTGGGATGTGTTTTGATGCAACATGGCAAAGTGATTGCCTATGGCTCGAGACAACTTCGAGAGCACGAGAAGAACTATGCTACACATGATTTAGAGTTGGCAGCCATCGTTTTTGCGTTGAAGATGTGGAGACACTATTTGTATGGCGTGAACTTTGAAGTGCATTCAGATCATCATAGTCTACAGTACCTCTTCACGCAGTCTGAGTTGAATATGAGACAGCGAAGGTGGCTTGAGTTGATCAAGGATTTTGATTTCCCCATTAAGTACCATCCAGGGAAAGGCAATGTTGTTGCAGATGCCTTGAGTAGGAAGTCGGAGATTCTTCAGGCTTTGGATAGCCTTTATTTTGTGAGACATGCCCAGCCAGTGGAGTTGCGATCGGTGGAGAACAGTTTGACACTTGCCAGTACAGTGAGCTTTCAGCCTGATATCATTCAGCGGATTAAAGACCAGCAGTTTGAAGATGCGATGTTGAAGCGAATCCGAGATAGCATTGCAGATCGACCAGACTTTCGTTTGGAGGGTGATGTGTTGTATTTCAGGAGCAGGTTATGTGTGCCAGCAGTAGATGCTTTAAAGGAGAGTTTGATGACCGAAGCACACCATGCACGTTATTCTATGCATCCTGGAAGTACGAAGATGTACCGAGCTCTCAAGGACAGATTCTGGTGGAATAATATGAAGAGAGAAATTGCTGGGTTTGTTGCCAGATGTTTGACTTGTCAAAAGGTGAAAGCTGACCATCAGAGACCGCCAGGTTCCTTACATCCATTGCATATTCCCCAGTGGAAATGGGAGCACATTACGATGGACTTTGTTTCGGGTTTACCCCTGACTAGTAAGAAGAACAGTGCCATTTGGGTGATCGTGGATAGATTGACGAAGATAGCCCATTTTCTTCCATTCAAGAAAGGCATGACATTTTCCGAGATGGCGAAGAAGTTCGTTGATGAGATCGTTAGACTACATGGTACGCCCGTATCGATTGTGTCAGATCGAGATAGCCGCTTTGTTTCTTCGTTCTGGAGAGCATTTCAGGAAGCCATGGGAACGAAGTTGAACTTCAGTACGGCGTATCACCCGCAGACTGATGGACAGTCAGAACGAACTATTCAGACGCTCGAAGACATGTTACGGGCCAGTGTGCTGAATTTTGAGAAAGAATGGGATCTGCATCTCTCGTTGTGCGAGTTTGCGTATAACAATAGTTTCCACGAGAGTATTGGTATGGCACCCTATGAAGCTTTGTATGGGCGGAAATGTAGAAGTCCTGTTTGCTGGGAAGAAGTTGGAACAAGAAGTTTCCACGGACCAACGATCATTGCTGAGACTACAGAGAAAGTTCAGAAGGTCATCGACAATTTGAAGATTGCCCGATCAAGACAGAAGAGTTACGCAGATACGCGAAGAAGAACGTTAGCATTTCAGGTTGGTGATTGGGTATTCTTGAAGGTCTCACCGATGAAAGGTACAATACGATTCGGTCAAAAGGGCAAGTTATCGCCAAGGTATGTGGGTCCATTTGAGATCAAGAGCCGGATTGGCGATCTAGCGTACAGATTGATTCTACCTATGGAGTTTTCTGGAGTACACGACGTTTTCCATGTGTCAATGCTTCGCAAGTATGTTCGAGACCCGACGCATGTGATTCGATACGATGATATTCAGATGCAACCCAATGCGTCATACGTTGAGCGTCCGCTCCGTATTGTTGGGACCAGAGAACAGCTCTTGCGTACGAGGACTATTCGATGGGTCAAAGTACTTTGGGAACATCATGGACCTGATGAAGCCACGTGGGAATTAGAAGATCAGATGGCGCGTCAGTATCCTTACCTCTTTGCTCAGGTACGTGTTCATTCCGAGGACGGAATGATGTCTAAGTGGGGGAGGATGTAACACTCCGACCCGAGTTGACCCGGTTTAGCGAGTAATGTCGTGTGATTTTGTCGTTAAGAGTGTTTTGCTTTTGTTGTTTTTGGTTTTGACTCGTAGAGAGATCGTTTGGGTTGAGTTTGACTTGGTCTAAGGAGTTCGAGCCCTTTTTCGTAATTTTGGCTTTTGATTGACTTTGTTAGTTTTACCTCATTCTGACGTCATCGCGTGTATTTCGTCGAGCTTGTCGTTTTTCGTAACTGTCTTGGATCCGAATGAGTTCGTTTGCTCTCGTTGGACCGTCATTTGACTCAAACTGATAATCGTGTTAACTAATTGGACTTGTTTGTAAATTTGGCTCAAATAAAGTTATAAATATCCCAACCACTCCCTTTTTCTCTCGATCGTCTCTCAGCTCTCGTTCTCTCACTCTCAGCTCGTCTCTCTCTCGTCAGCTCTCTTTCTCTCCTTCTCCATTTCTGTTTCTGTGCTTGAGGGAGGAAGAAAGGAGCTCGTTAGTGTGTGTGATTCCGGTGGACTGAGCCAATCCGCGTGTGGATTTCGTCCGTGAGGCAAGTATAAGCCCAAGATGTGTGAACACCGATTGATAGTGATTTGATTGTTGTGTTTTTATGCTTCATTGTGTTTCTCAGTATTGGACAGCCCCATTGAGTTCATTTCACTGTTATTTGCTGTTTTTCAGTCGTTTTGTTCAGTCTTTGTATGACTGTAATGATTCCAGAAAAATGAGTCCGTGCACTCACGGCTACGCCGTGAAATGTGCTACGGCTAAGCCGTAAAATGGCTTACGGCTAAGCCGAGACCCAGCCGTAACCCTAACCGTAGAACAGTACAGACTGTTATCTGAAAATAACTGAGAGTTGGCAAATTGCCATTCTTCTACGGCCCAGCCTGATCTAAGCCGTACATTATCTTACGGCTAAGCCGTGGACCAGGATACGGCTGAGCCGTAGAGCAAAATACGGTTGAGCCGTAAATCCGGATGGACAATTGGGGGAACCTCGGCTCAGCCGCAGTGCATAGTACGGCTAAGCCGTAAGATGCCACGGCTAAGCCGTAAGGTCACCTACGGCTACACCGTGAGACCCTGAGAATGGAATGAAAAGGATTAGGTTTAAGCAAAAGACCGTATATGACTTTCACATTAGAATGTAGCGAACCTGAATATGCCCAATGGAATGTCTAAACGACATGAATGATCTCTAGGGCTGTGAATCATTCATGCTTGTTATCCAGCTGTTTAGCACCTCCCCATGGGTGTTGGTTTAAGGGACTTCGGTGCACACCCCCGACACTGCAATACTAGACAATGGTGCATCGAACAACTTAAAACTACATCAACATGCACAGTTAGAGACACTGGATAATTAGTAGAGGATTGGCTTGTAATTGACCTTGATTCGTAAAGGTATCTTGATTTGTTTGACTTGTACAGCATATCGATTACGGTTATGCCCTCTTATGTGTTCTGCGCTGGACCTCTCGATTCTGTGGGACATGCAGCAACCCCAGAGCGAAGCCCGGGCGGAACCATTCTATTGTTATACTGGTATCAGTGTTATCATTGCTCCATTGGAGTACTTGCATCAGTTATGAGTCAGTGATTGTGATTGATACTCATTGTCAGCACTGCCTGTAATTGCTTATGTACATTCCGTATCCGTATCAGTTCATGTACATTCAGTTTATGTATGCGATGCACTTCCTATTGTTTGGTCAGCATGATATGTGAGATTTGTAAGTGATAAGTGATATGATATGATTGATTGATTGAGGTGCATCATCCGATTGATTGTGATTGGTCTTGGCACTACTGAGCCTCAGCCTTAGGATACCCGACGGGGTTAACTTTGGTTTAGTTTAAGTGTTTGCCTCTGCAGAGTGAATTGTCCTGGGACTCCGGACCCCGGGAACTAGAGACCCATGCGTACCCTGGCCCGGTCGCTGGTGTTCTCATCCTGATTGCTCTCGTAAGGGAGAAAATGGCCAATGTAGTAGCCACTTTGATTGTGATCTGTTTATGATTCTTACAGCATGCTTATTCATTGCATAATTGTTTAGTATACGAACATGATCTCTGTGGATTTTGCATTGTGACTATTACTCCTGATTAGACACAATTTGTGTTATCTTCTTGTTGCTTATACTTTGCTAAGTCGTCGTACTTATGCGTTTGTCTTGTGTGTTGCAAGCTCAGATCCCTCTCCCGATCCTGCGTCGGTCGACCCGACTCCAGGAGAGGCTCGCGAGGCCCCCTCCGGCCTAGAGGAGTGGACCTGATCCATCCTCCAGAGTACGGTTTGCATCATTTTGGATTTCCCCATTCTTTGTGTGGGAGTCTATTGAGGGGACTTTTTCTGTAATTGTAATGTGGGCTTGAGTGATATCTGTATATTGATTTTTGATCGTTGTAAGCCCACTATATTGTCATACGTTCTTGTATTGGTTCTTATTGCTAGTTCATGTTATTTTGAAATCTCCCATTGTCTTTTGGTATATTGTGGTATGCCTTGATACGTACAGCTTCCGCGTACAGTTGTTTGCACGTGTGAATGATCCCTTGTGGGTGTATACTTGGACGGGGTCCAGGTGTACATGCACGGGAGTACGTGTGTCATTGGTTAGACTGTCTCTGACCCCCGGTCCCTGGGCTCGGGTTGTGACAATTAATAGATATAATTTCTCAAAATACTATTGATGTTGTTCACTTCAATCTAATTTAGTGATGGAAAAAAATTCAATTCTTCAACCATGATTGTTGACAAACTAACC
Organism: Sextonia rubra; assembly: GCA_037013555.1. Taxonomy (NCBI): domain Eukaryota; kingdom Viridiplantae; phylum Streptophyta; class Magnoliopsida; order Laurales; family Lauraceae; genus Sextonia; species Sextonia rubra. The sequence goes on along the minus strand of JASUAD010000009.1, from coordinate 52,991,244 downwards.
ATTCAATCAAGGATTCAACTAATAAATCCTAATGCCGTCTCTGATCCTCGAATTAAATTAAATCTAGCTTGTTTTCTAAGCTAAAAGAAATCAAACCTTAATTGATTTGCTAGCATTATTTTACGCTCAATATAGATTGAATAATCTTCAATGATTTAGTAATAAGGAAAATATTCTAATCATCAAAGATCATAATTTTATTGAAGCATTAATCAAGGCAGCAAAGACCATTAAGGATTTTAAATCTCATATCTGGTCATAATATTTTCCTTCTGAACATTTAGATTTATAACCTTTAGTAAAAAGCATTCAACCTCAAGTTCATTCAGGATTTACGATACACCCTATAATGATTTAAATCCTCATCAATATATACAAGGTGGTGATCATTCATTTTAGTTTTCCACTTGATTTAATTGCTCAAGATTCAATACTATGCATCCAAGGTCTAATCCAATATCTTAACATGTACACCACAACACTCAAGGTGATACTGAGCAATACTGAGCTAGAAGCCTTACATTTATACTCATAATATAGAAAAAAAGAAAGCTTCAGCAAAAAAACTTAAGAAGAAACTGTAGAAAGAAAATCTATATTAATTAATATTTTAATTCAAAATAAGGAACTCCCTTTAATACAACATGATGAAAGTGTGCAGTCCTCTGTTAAGGGTATCCTAGATAGTGATTTCTTGGATGGTACTAACGTATTCCTTGCATTGCTCCACCAATGCTTTAACACAAGCATTGAAGTGAGCTTCTGGCATGACATTATTGTTGCTTAGCGTCCAGAATCTATTCAAGAGAAAGTTGGAATGCATCATGAGTATCGGTCATCCTCTGAATATTCGCAATAGAAGTCGTCTCCTTCTGCACATAACTTCATATGAATCTGGAAGAAGATGGTTGATACTCTTTTCCAGAGTATACCTATCTCTAGACAATTCCACTTTTTGTCGAAGGTTAACTAGAGCTATTGTATGAATGGCAAAATGTATGCTTCTGAAAGAGCCCAACTCCCATCTGAGAACATCAATGTAAGGCTTTGGAAAATCAATGGCTGCCATGACTTTTATTGAGAGATCCTGTTTCACTACCTATCTACTTTACTTCTTGATAAATACCTGTAAAAGAATTAAAACTAATTTAGGAATAACACACCTAACCTACCCACCATTTCAATGTATTAGACAATGAAGTCAAATAACCGACACTCAGACCAGTTCGAACGTATCCTCACCACGTTCCTATATTCTAAATCTTCTATAATGACTCTTTCATGGCTTTCATACCATACCAATTTGTATGTCATGACCTGAGCCAGAGAATCTTAGAATAAGGTAATTCCCGATGACTGACCACATACACGCATGAAACTCGCACCCAAAATCGAGGTCAAGGTGATATTCCACAAGGGATGATCACCCTGCTACACGTGTGAGGGACTATTAAAGAAGAGATCAAAGCAAAAAGGGTTAGACCTAGCCCCAATTTGTCACGCACAAAAATCCCAAGCCATGAGCAGGAAACCCCAGCCCCAACTAGTCACCTCCCAAATCATGAGCAACCCTTGGTGACTTAGGGTTTGGTTTGGCATAAATTCTTGGAGAAGATGAAATACAGTGGCTAAAATGTGTTTTGTATAAGCCACAACTTGAAATTCATGAATACAGTCAAAAGAAGAACCAAGAAAAACCCAAGTTATGCATTCAACTATGGAGAGACATGGAGCAAACGAAGTGCAGGGCCATAACTACCATGGTTTGTATGTGGAGGGTGATGAGAGCTCAAAATCCACTTGTAATTTGAATAAAGGAGATGTTCAACTGTGCTTTGGCTCTCCGTTTCCTTGGATTTCCAAAAAACCTATGAGAGGGAAAGAAGACAAGGACCATGGTTTTATGTTGAACCAAAGCCCTCTCGGTCACTAGCTTCCCATGCGGTCACCGCTATATACCTCACGGTCACCAACTTCCCACGTGGTCACCGCTATATACCCCTCGATCACTGCTTCCCCTTCAACCACAGACATTGTGTGTTTAAAGCAGTGGGGTCACGGCTTGGTAGTTCATGCCATCTTGTGCAACTTCTTCACTCGTAGATGCTGCTGCTTTAATTAATAGGGTCCATGGCTTAGTGGCCCATGTCATCCTTTTAGATGATATAAGTCCACACAATAGATTATGAAACCTCATCGGGTATTTTGCCCAAAATAAAAAAAAATGTGTCTTTAAGGCCAACAGCAAATCAAATTTCAAATCCACCTTGAATAAACCTAATTTTGACCCAATTTGTCATCTCAAATTTTTTGGATCAAAATCCAACCAAAGCCAATCTCCTTCGCCAAACTCCTTCAAAATTTCATCTCATTTTGACTCATGTCAAGTGAAGTCAAAGCCTAAACCTTGATTTTGAAAATAAATCAGAATCCCTAAAAATTCCAAACCCAAATCCATTTCAAATCTCAAACCTTGATTTCCCTTAACACATTAGGGATCCCTTTTTGTGGGTGTTCCCCACAGTCCCACAGAGATGCTACTCTAGATGTCCATGATAAATCAATTGGTTATTAGAAAATCAAATCTATTTATAAAATCTAAACCAAACTCATAGCCTCTAGTTTTTTCTAACACCTTAGGGATTCTTTTTATGGTGTACTATATAGTCTCCGCAAATATGATACTTTTGATATTTGTGAAAAGTAGGGCAAAGAAAATCAAATTTCTTATATTTTTACCAAGTCTCATCATCAAACCATTCATGGTTTTTTATCAAAATTTCAAAACTTCAAGTTTAGGCTTATAGTCTGGTTTGACAAAATTACTTTTTCATCAAGTCATTTATCTTTCCCACATATTGGCTATTTCGAGATACAATGATTCCAAAGTCATTCTATCATCATTACATCTCAAGGGGGCACTTGTTGACCCATAAAAAAAATCACAAATATTACAAATGTTGTAGCACATAAACCCTAGAGTTGAAGAATGCCACGTCAAGTATTGCATCTAGATATTCAAAGCTAATGCAACTCATTCAGAAGACTTCAAATGGGGTCAAAGTATAGCATTTCAAATTTCAAAGCAAGTGGACTTCATTTGGTCACTTAACTCAACAACTATCAAATTCAAGGTTCATTGACTCAAAACCTTGGGGTCATTGAGCACACTCAAGCTCCTTGAACACCAAAGTGGCTGAAAATTCATGGTGACTCTAAATTGTGCTTAGGAATGGTCTTTTAAAGTTTCAAAGCATTTGGACTTCATTTTAACTCAAATTCAAGTATTAATGGTTGTCTCCCAGCTTCCTTGGGGTCACCGTGGAAACTACAACTTCTACATGGAAAACTTACCTAAAACTCACAGGGATGCCTTTAAATGTAATCAAGGAAAATCCTTCAAAGTTTCAAAGTATTTTGACATCATTTGGACCCAAACTAAGTTTAGATGATTATCTTTCTAACTCTTAGGGGTCACTATACAAAGTGGCACCTCATAAAGACCAAATCAGTTGAAACTCACTATGAAAGCTCAAGTCATATTCAGGAGTAACTTTGTAATATTTCAAGTCAATTGGATATCATTTGACCCAAATACAGCTATATGTTAACTTTGGGTCAATAACCAAAGTCCTACTTCCAGGTGGCCAAAGTTGATGAAATTCGAATGCAAAACTCAAGTCATGTTTAGAAATGATTGTTCAAGTTTTCTAATCAAAGGGACATCATCTATATGTCAGTTTAGGGGTGAGTGACCCCAAAACCTTAGGGTCACTAACCAAAGTCCTACTTCCAGGAGGCCAAAGTTGATGAAATTTGGATTAGAGACTCAAAATATGTTCATGTCAGCTCCTCAAAGTTATAAAGTAGTTGATACCATTTGGGTGGAAAACCAACCGACTGCCTATAATACAAGGGGATACTGACTTGAAACCTGCAATTAAGGGGTCACTGATCAAAATCCCACTTTAACAAATCCAAATTAAATGAAATTTGGATAAAGTCTTCAAATTACGCCTAACATCAAATTCTCCAAGTTTCAAGACCATCGAGGTCATTTAGACCTCGAATAGCCAAAGTAAGGGCCTACTTTCATGAAAAGTCAAAGGAGGGTTAACCAACTTCTAGAGGTCAAAACATGATAAAATTTTTGTGGCATGCTAAAAATAGTGCCAGGAAACATTCCTCAAGTTTCATGAAGTTTGAACATTGTTTGGACCCTAAATTGATAAAAACGGGTCCCACATGCAAATACCCCATAAATGGACCCATGGCCACTGACACCTATAGGTAGTTCCCAATGGTTTTAAGCAACTTTTCTGCTTTATTTTGAAACCCAACTCCCTATAACTCCCAGGACTACCTCTAAAGTCCATAAAGACACACCTAGGCACTTGGGAAGGGGTTCCAACAAGATTGAAGCAAGGTTCAAGGGGTTCCGAAAAGGTTTGAGCAAGGTTCCAAGAATTTCAAGAAGTTCAAAGGCACTACACAAGCAATCTCAAGCATTTGTCACTCTTTAAGCATCCAAACTCCTCTCATTCTTCTTCCCCTCACAAGCTTAAGGTGATAAATTGCTTTGAGGAAGAAGAAACACCTTGCCAATACTCTTGAAGACTAAACTTCAATGCCATCATGTACAAGACAAATTCGATGGATGAAACTATGCTCTCATTTAGTTCTCCCACTTGAAGAGTTTTAGGCTATCTCCAAAGTTGTGAACAAACCCTTTTGGTTTTATTCTGCTCCTTGAAAACCATAGGACTGGAATGATACAACTCCAGCCATATTTGTTTACACAAAAGCAATCATTTCGGATTTCCACAAAAGAGGTCCATAAAATCAAAGTAGTAATTACCCAAGATCTTAGATGATTCTAAGATTGAATTTGGCACTCTTAGTTGTCATTCATGACTCCTAAAAACCCAAAAATACAAGTCTTAGCACCTTGGAAGCACTACAGAAGCAAACAGAGTTAAACAGTGCTAATTCAGCCAATGTTTGTCAGTGACCATGGGTCCACGGTCACTGTTCCATCACCTTCATTTTTTTTTTCTGCATTTTCTCCCTTTTTCATGTATAATTGCCAATTTTGCTTAGTTTGGATCACAATTGAGACCAAAAGGATGGATTGTGACCTTTTATAACTTGTAAATAGTCTGCATCCTCGAAGTCACAGCACTAAACCCATGTAGCAAAAGGGAATTTAATGATGATTTCTAATTTTATTCCCTTTTTTCTGTATGTTTGAATGTGTGAATGTTGGACTTTATTCATTTGCATTCATAATCATTATATTACACATTGGAGATTCTATTTAGAGCTTTTATGAGAGTTGGGTTGAGGGCTTTAAGTTCTAGAGTTGATGCTTCTACTTCATTATAGGATATTTGTGGTTTGTACATCTATATAGGAGATTGTTCTTCGATTGTAGAGATTTGTTCGTGGTGGTGATCAAAGCACTAATAATGGGGCACCGATGGACTGCGTGTTGTGGAAATCAAAGCATTAATAATAAAAAAGCCAAAAACTTGTTCAGGTTGAGAAGAAGGTCCTAGTTTAGATCAAGTTAGGTTTGGCCTATGTGGAAACCAGCCCTACAGCAGAGACCATTAGTCTAGGATGGGTTGTGTATAGGTCGGGTCAACTCAACTCAATTTGTGAGCAACCCAAGAATCATAGGCAGGTTGGTTCTAGTTTGAGTCTAGGTAAAGTTAATCCAACCTAGCTTGCAGAAGTCCTACCCAGTAATTACACAAGTGATGTTAGCTTTGATGTCAGCTGAGCACTGATCAATGGTACAAATTTGACTGGATTGGATGGCCAAAATTGTTTTGCAATTTTCAGAGTCGTTTGGACTTAGATTTGCTCCCCGTTTTTTTCTTATAGACTCATTGTAAGGTCTAAACCTGAACTAATCTCAAATTATAATAATTAACTTTGTTTTACAATAATTAAAGTTTGTTTAGGTTAATTCAACTCAACTCCACTAGGGTTTGGGTATGGTAGGTAGTTGGGTCAAGTTCGAACCTTACTTAGGTAGTTGAAGACCTTCTTCTAATTTAGAGTCATATAGTTTGCATCATTTTGGCACCACATTAGTTGCATCATGTGTATTTTATCTTGTGGGTCAACCTTCATATTTGATCTAGCCTAAGTCGGATCTATCTTGCTCTAATTGAAGTCCATTTAACTCAAACTGTAAAATTCATAACAATAGTGGAATTGCATGCAAATCCAGGAAAATTTGATTTAATGACCCTTACTCTAGCAAATTTGCTATTTCCTTCTTCATTTTTTCTTGAGACCTGTTGGAGCTCCATCTTCACCTTCACCCACACTCTTCTTCAATTCAAATCAAGCATATGGAGCCTTGCATGCAGGAGCCTTAGGTTCCCTCATCTCCTTCCTACCTTTTTATATGTTCTCTATTAGATGCCCCAATTCCATCTCTTGTCCAAGCTACAATTCCTTAAGGGAAGATATCCATCATCTCTTTAATTCTTTGAAATCAAAAGAGTCAGGGAGACTCAAATAAGCAACATACATGCATCTTACATTCAATTCACCCATTGCACGCCTTTGCATGTAGAACAATTACCTTATATTATGGCTTTATCCATCATCAAATCAATGGAGAAGTTAATTTTGGTTAAGCACTTATAGAAGGCAAGTATAAGAATACATATTACTGCATGCATGTTTATTTATGTTGATTTATGAAGAAATCTTCCTAAGTGCAAATCTATAGATCTTTCATCGTCTTGATTTAAGAATGTGTGATGGATTAAGTGATATTAAGTATGGTCATGAATTAATGATGCAATGTGGCTATTAGAAGATGTATGATGATGGTTGGAACAAAGGAAACCATATTGAAACCAATTCAAGAGTTCTGTCCTAGACTGAACTCTGTGTTGGAGTAGCTTCAGAAAATCTAAAGCTTACAACTAAGCCGTAAGCACAATACGGCTTGGAAATCAGAGAGCCCAAAAACCTAACTTTGTTCTACAATTAACCCACGGCTAAGCCGTGGAATGCGTTACAGTTAAGCCATAGCCAAGATGTGGCTAAACCTTAGGCCATTTACAGTTAGCATTCCAGAGTGCCCAAATCAGACACATCACTATGGCTGAGCCGTGGATTACACTATAGCTAAGTCGTATCCACGTCGTGGCCTAGCCATAGGCTACATACAGCTAAACTATAGGACAAAATATAACTGACCCGTAACTACGGAAGAATTCAGTTAAAATTTTTGTACACATTACTAAGCCGTAACCTATGCACGGCTAAGCCGTAGGAACACAGAAACTTAGAATAACTGGGGACTTTCAAAGACTCTGTAGGGCTTTAGATATGTCACCTTTGCCTGAACTAAAATAGTCCAATGGTAATTAAATAATAAGGATGAAGAGTGTAGAGTTGTCACTTATCTCCTTCGGTGTTCTAGATTGTTTCCCTTGCATCACGTCATGGGTGTTAGCATAAAAGAAGGTGTCTATATACAATATAACATCAAGATTTTCAGTAATACATCGACACCGGACATTGTATGAATACACCATATTGAATGACCATGAAAACATAGATTATCTAGCATAAGGTTGGCTAGTAAATATCCTTGATAATCATTAAATCTGAATGCATTCATATTGCTAAGTAATCCTTGCCCTCAACATGATCTAATCATATACCTATTCTTCCCCGGTGCACCTTGAGGCAAGATTGGAGACAGAGCTTCTACTGAGTGTGAACCCGTGAGCTAAAATAGGGGTAACTTAAGTCGAGAGGGTTCGAGCTTTATTAGCTCATTTAAGTATGCAATGTTTGAGTAATAATTACTCCGTCTAATTTCAACTTTTATGATTGAATACGATCTTAAGACTGGTATATGTTTCTGCATATGTTTCTGTATAATAAATAGTCGATTGCTACGTATGATAAGTAAGAAAGTATGAATTTTGATCAATCTTGATACAATGAGTCAACATCACTTAGCTTGTACATATAGGAGGTTTGACGGGACCGAATTGGGGTATTATATATGTTCCTTACACAGTAGTTGTATGAAAAGTTGGTCGACACTGTTGGGTACCTAGATGGTCTTGGCCTGACCACCAGTGATTCCCACAGTATGATATGCTCTCCACAGAGAGAAGATAGCCCTGTAGATGGTAATTAATATGTTATGATATTTCTGTTTATGATTTGTTACTTATACTTATTTCATGCACAACATGCCTAGTTTTCGATTATTGCTCTCTTGTAATCAATATGTTTTTAATTCATTTGATACACTATGATAATTTTATGTACTCTATATTTGCTTAACCATTGTGCTAACAGTGCTACCCTTGGTGTTATAGGTACAAAACCCGATGCCAGTGCAGCAGTCAACGTGGTAGCGAAGGAAACCCCAACGGTACCTCGGGGTGTAGATGAGTGGAATGAAGATGATATATTTTGCTAGTCATCCGACGGAGTGCGTTACAGGGGTTGTTTTGGGTTGCCTAGGTTTGGTCATTGTCCTATGGAGGAGTCATGCAATCGTTGTCATTTTAGTTTAAGTTATTGTTGATGGATACATTATTTTGGATTATGTCTATGTTTAAGTATTTTGTTATCATATGCATGTGGATAGTAAGTAATAGACTTTGGATTATAATTATGAATGAATGTGGTTTTGTTATTGCTTATGATAAATTACATGTGAATTCTCCAGATTTCTACTTAATTGTTCAATATGATTGATACGTGTTTATGGATCGTCCTTACATGTTCCTGTGGAATTTCCCTTGTAACAGTTCTTACATGTCTTGGCATGGTACAAGTTCCTACATGATTACGCGTGCCATGCCTCTGAGTCCAACATAACCCTAATTTCCAAGTTCGGGGCATGACACTTATAGCAACGAGATCTACGAGGTTAATGGAGGAGATTAGCAGTTTGATGGATAGAAATTGTGAGATTCAAAATGAAACCAAGTGACCCACTATGATATGAATGGGTTCAAGCATCACAGGCCAATTTGAAGTGTCTAGCAGAGAAACGACTTCAGAGAAGGGCGTGAAAGAGTTATAGACTCCTTGACATAGTAAGGATTAAAAAGTGTTACTTGATGTCATAGACGAGAGAATGCTCCGATGCTTAAAAAAAAGATCAAAACCTTGCATATGATAGTGATTTGAATCACAGAAAGCTTTGATCCATATCGAAGGAATCAGGAAGGAACAACCATGCCAAAGTGGATGGAAAAGAGAAATAATCAAAATTAGAATGAAATAATGTGCTGGAAGTCTCAAAATTTGATGACAAGGAATCACTTTTGGTCACTACATGTATGGATTGGGTTAATGATTCATAGTATTTGGTATCTGATTCTTCCTATCATGTGTTCGAGTAGAGATTTGATTATGCATATAAATCTCATTATTATGGATCTATTCTTATGGAAGACAATGCAAAATTGCCAAGCATGGGGATAAGAGCGGTACAGATCCAAGTGTATGAAGAGGTTATTGAGACCCATATGGATGAGATAAGTGTTATGGGTTTGCAAAGGAATTTGATTTCTTTATGTGCCTTAGAAATCAAGTGCTGTAGTGCACTACAACAGGTGGAGTTGCGAAGGTGGTAACGAGAACATTGGTCAACATGAAAGTGAGATGGTTTGAAATCTCTACAAGTATATAAGTGATGTAGTTTCAACTAGATCAATGAAGGAGATATCAAGTAACACGGGAAGGACATACATTACTCAAGTGGAGTCAAATACGACGAAATCATCGAAAGATGGATTGATGGGGTCCTCAAAGATATCATTTAATGTCATTCCAAGAAACGCGGGGAGGAAATACATTGCTCAAGTGGAGTTAGATGTCACGAAATCATCGGAAGATGGATTGACGGGGTCCTCGAAGATATCATTTTGCATATCATTTTGCGTCATTCTAGGAAGACTTGAATATAAATGATTTTCCATGACGAAGGAAATTAGGTTGCGATTTTTCATGGTGCAAAAAATGAAAATCCATTGCTATATATATCATTATACATGGGTTTTCTTAGGAGCCAAGAAAGCGAAACTATATATATTGATATACCCTTAATCCTCGTAATTGAGAGGGGAAACAATAGACAATATTTCTCTTCCCCATGGACGTAGGCAGTCTTGCCAAACTACGTGAAATTGTTGTGTTCATGTGTATAATTGCTTGATGGCATGATTGTGTTTGTTTATTGTGGTTGATCCATCGATCACAGGTATATTCTGCTGTGTCACATTTTCCAACAAAGAACTCTTATCTTTCATTAGTTGAATATGGAGAAGATGTTATCTCATTATCTGAATATGGAGAAGATGTTATGTCCTTATTTGAATTGGAGGAGATAACTGGGCCATCTTTGGAGAGTTCTTGGTTGATCTACTAATAGATATAACCTTGAGGAATTAAGGATAGTAAACACTTTTAGTTTTGAATAATAACAGAATTAATGTAGGTTGAGCAGGTGAAGTAGGTTGACCCTAACTTGATTCGTTTATAAATGGATCAGGAAAACCTAACCTGTGATCAATCCGTCTGTCATGTGGGTTCTAAAAGTTCGGGTTTGTTGGTTAGGTCAGTTTTTGCCACCTCTAGCTTCACCATACCTACCCTGACCTGTGGCAGGTTTTATGGTTGTATATCAAAATGTCCCATGACAATCAAAATTCTGGTCAGGTTTGTTAGTGGTTGATTTGACTTTTTTAAATTAATAAAAGTAAAAGTATTAGGGAAGATTTGAAAACATGAAATCTAGGAAAATGTATATCTTGTTATGACTTACAATGATAACCCTCGCATGCAATTGTCTCACTTAGTAATTTATAAAGTTAATATATATGGGATGGAGACGGTTAGTTGCACCCAAAACCAAAACCCGCCCAAGACCGCTCATAATGGTATATGAAAACCCACATCTAGCCCCAACCCTACCAACACACTGCAAAATCCACCCCTAATAAGAGTTTATTGCAGTAGGTCTCTATATAAACTTGACCCATTGTCATTTGATTAGGTCGAATCCAGAACATTGTTTCTAAAGTTATACCAAACTTCGATATTCCTCTGTCCAGCCCAACCCTACCTAATCTAGATCCAATAGTGCCAAGATTCAAACAACCTCTTAGATATAGGTGGTGGTAAAAAAAATGATGCCGCCCAGTCTGACTGTTTTGAAAAGTAATGAAAATTTTTGCAACTTGTATATTTTTGAGGTCTCCCTTTCGACATCACAGTACCTAGATTATTTGTACGAGTGACTGTTATATAAAACAAAGCTAATGTAACTATAAGGTCTACACATCACACACCCACTGTTGTACGTTCAAAAGATTAAATGGATTTGTTCCATTGTGGTGGGTTCAAAGATTAAATGGATTTGTTCCATTGTGGTGGGTCATTTTCACACACGCATGTCAAAATATCTAGCAGGTGAAATTTTCAAGAGTGTTCAAAATGTATTTTCCAGTTGTCTACGTTAAATTTGCATCTGCGGCGCACATGATGAATGGAACAAACTTCAGTTTTTGTCCTAGGATTCGTCCACATCCACATTTGATCGACTCCCGAGGAAGCACAATAACCAAACGGAGTAATATAATCATAACTCACATGTTTGGCGAGTGATCAATCAGGCGGTGGGCTAAGGTCTCATTGGAGTTAAGTTTGGCCTCATGCTTTCATATGAGCAGTTTGAATTATATAAAGGAAATATTTCAAATAAGGCCTCAAGTTCATACCTTCTTTTAAAAAGAATAAAAGTTGCAAACTTTTCAAATTACTTTAAAAGTTTTCAATTCAAAACATTCGTCCTTTTAAAATTATTTTCAATAATTTTTTTCTTAATTTTTATAAATACCCAGATTACTATTCATTGAAATAAACTACATTCAATTCTTTTGAGTTCTCCTCATTTTCATCTCCAGCATCATCAAAATGATCAAGGACAACTAGTGTCCCCATGGCAATCGGTTGCATGTAGTGGCTGTTGAAACCTTATCATGTCTTTAAATGAAGGCTAATTTTAGTATTTTAAGTAACTTGAGGAAAAAAGTCACCAACAAATACGTTTAAGTTGCTGGATGTCTTTAATTGAAAATTTACTAAAAAAACCTACAAACTAATTTAAAAAGATTTGAAACTTGTGTACTTCCTTGAAATAAGGTAAAAACTTGTGGACTTATTTGAAAATTTTCCTTCTATAAATAATGGACCCGACGACCGACTTACAAAGTTGGCAAGAGAGAATAGAGGATCTGAATTCCACCAGGCAATGGGAGCTTTTTTACCACGTGGACCCACATCACTGATAATTTTAAGATGAACCCACAAGCATATTAACCATCTTAATGATTCAAATATTTATTATGTGAAGGATCATATCATTGCACTCAAATCAAGAGAATGGTGGACATAAACTAACGGTGGATTACCCAACATTGAGTGGAATGGTTTGAACCAGCAACGATGTGAGTCTTTGGTGTTGCAATCTTGAACAGTATGGCCATCACCATGCTGGTAAATAAAGTGGACCACCCTCGAAAGATTGAAGGCGGAGTTGATTAAATGAATGGGATACGGAGACATGGCTCATTTCTTCATTCAACTTCTTCCAATTATCAAAAATCAGGTTTACGATATGATTGCTCGCATCCATTTCTGAAACATTCACTTCATAAAACAATCGATAGAAGATGGTGCATCACCTCTGACTTTCTCATCCTATCTCAATATAATTCAACAAGCTATTTTTAGGGACATTCAATTCAACTCAATTTATTGTTTTTGGGGTCATAAGTCATTTCTACTCTTAGAACAAGTGCATAATGAAACTTAAGCGCCGGTTTTGGTAATTCAATTGTAAAATTAATTTTCAAGTTATTAGATAAAATTAGAATCTGGGTTTTATTTAAGAGTGCAAAATCTTAAAAATCACCTCTTTCTAAAAAAAATTTTAAAAAGTCAACATCTCATTCCACTAGAAAAGTGAAAAGGCCTCTTCTTTTTATCCAAAAAAAGTCATAGAAGTTATTCATGTGATGCCACAAAATGAAAAAAAATAAATAAATAAAGTCAAGAAGCTGGATTTTGAAGTATTGTACTTTTTCCTTTAAAAGATTGGTTTCTTTTCTTATCTCTCAAGGCAACCCTTTACTTGCCAAACAAGCTCTAAGAGAAATCTGTTATCATCTTAAATATGGACCTAGGTATACTGCTACACCACATAAAATTTAAGCTGTTTTTTCATGTTTTCGTAATTGTTTGTTGTATCATGATAATCACCAGAACAAAGTTTATTTACCTTACATGTTCCCAAATCATTGCAAAGTCGAAAAATCATTGACGGACATCTTATGAGATTTGGGTTATTGTCCAAACCATCCAGCACCTGTGTCGATATTGTTTGCTTTGTAAGGACAAGTGCATGGACCAGAATCACTGGTCCTGATGATGATACCCATGCATTGTTCAAATACTCTTCCTAGACTTGCTTTGTTTCCACTGTAGTACCATTTGGACCCCACTAACATTGCTTTACAAAAATCTGCCCACTGAGATGAAACATAAACATAAAGATTTTATGTGAGAAGATCGAGATATTAATCGGTTTTGATGTTTCTGAAATTAAAACCTTGTGCATCGTTTAATTTGGCAGATTAGATGGACCGTTGAGCCTATGTAAGTATGCGAGAATTCCCAATAGACACGAACCAAGAAGGTTGGTTATACTTATGGGTCCAATAGATGGACCTGTTTCCAATTTGGGAGGTTGGGTTCATGGGATATGGTACAAAATATTGGGCGTACCCAGTACCCTAAGCCGACCATTTTCATTGCTAGTTGGATATCATTAACCACATTTCCTAGTAGGCCTACTTAAGACACAAGTTAAGGTTTTTGGAGCAACCGGTACAATTTCATCAACAAGAAGATGGAAGAATGATGCAATACCACTTTCTGTAGGTATGGTATGATGTTCATGCCCTGATCTCTTAGGATCTCGTATCCCATTTCGTTGGTAGTATTGTACAAAGCAAGGAAGCATATCTTCATGTACTCTGGCAGCCGATCTATTGATTTAATTTCCCATCTGAAAAATTCCAGAAGAAAAAACAATTCAGCAAGATATATTGATTTATGCTTTTATGAAATGATGATAGATAAGACCAGCTTAATTGCATGGAGTTTAAATGTATGAGAAATTAAAAACACGGACGAGTAAAAAGAAAAGAAAAGGACTTGCCATGGGCCGGATTAGCTGTAGTGACCTTAAGTCCAGTTCTCTTCTGGCCTGCTTTTGATAGTTTATAACGACCTTGGTCTAGAGGAAGGCTTCATAGTTCTTTAATCTAAATAGGCTGGGCCTTTAATATTAGACCATCAGATTCAGCCTTGTGCCTGGGATCCTATCATAGACTCCACCAAGCCCAGGACAAGCCCAATTTAACTGGACTCAGAAGAAAAACATGACTGCTAAGCCTCAGTTGGAGTTGGTTCATTTGGTTAAGAACCTGGTTGAACTTCGAGTTGGTTCAAACAGGTGAGTTGAGTTTTGAGTTTGTAAAAGTTTTTATGTAATTGGCTAATTCATAGGTAGGACAAAACTTTGAGTCCATTAAGTTGTAATTTGATATCTCTTTTAAATGGACTGTGGTTTGTATTGCTAGAAGAACTGAAGAGAATAAAGTGCAAAAAATAGAAGAAATTTGGAGAAGGCACCCACTCTCAGAATTAGTACCCGCTTAAGTGCATTTGAGTACCCACTCAAGCGCATAGCAAACAGAAACCCACTTTCTTATTTGGATTTATTTCATTTTGTAAAGTTTAGTTCCATAAGGACTATCCTCATAAGGCACAAATTGTAGATTATTTAAAAGGTTCCTCTCTCAACCTTAAGACACAGATCTTATTTTTCTAAGTGGAGATTATAGTTTGGAGATCACCCTTTTTCTCTAGAGCTTTCATTAGAGAAACTTTGCTGAAGCTTTGAATTCTAGAGTTTGCTACTTATACTTCTTTCTAGAAGATAATTCATCTTTAGGGTCATCAATTGGCCCATGGGCCCGTTACCTAGTTCAAGCCTGCCCGACCGAATAGGTTTTAGCAAGGCCCAAGCCCGGTCGTCGGGCGGGCTGGCCTACCCGAATAATGTTTGGGTTAGACTTGAGCTTAACATTTAAAGCCTGGCTTGGCCCAAAGCCGATTGGCTAACCTAGCCCTAGAGCCGTCGCGCAAGCCCGCAGGCTATTCAAGTCGCAAACTAGCAATGGGTAACTATTTGTACTTTTGTACTAATGCATTCATGTAGGCTTCCAACTATTTGTACTCATATCCATCAGTCCATGTAGCAAATTAGCAATGGCCAATGGGTAACTCTTTGTACTTTGTACTCA
Organism: Sextonia rubra; assembly: GCA_037013555.1. Classification (NCBI taxonomy): domain Eukaryota; kingdom Viridiplantae; phylum Streptophyta; class Magnoliopsida; order Laurales; family Lauraceae; genus Sextonia; species Sextonia rubra. The sequence goes on along the minus strand of JASUAD010000009.1, from coordinate 52,975,804 downwards.
TATATAATGCATTCATTTTAAAATTATGTTATTAAACGATAAGAAAATTAAAAAAAAAAAAGCCCAGCCAACCCCACCGGCCAAAAAAATGCCTGATGGGTGGGCTTGGGCTTAGACTTTTCATACAAAGCCCGGCTCATAAGAAAAACAAAGCCCATTAGGTAAAGTCAGTGGGCAGGCTTGGGTATAAGCTTGACCCAGTCGATGACAACCCTTAGTTCATCTTGTGGATTCAAAGGGATTGGATCAAGCGCAGAGAGTTGTGCACGATGGGAGACTCCTATGGCAAGGATTTGTACAAGGAGAACTACATCATTAGGTCGAGAGATTGATTGGAAAGGGTTGTAAGTATATCTTGTAACTATTCAAAATTTGTACTTAATTTTTCTAGTCCAAAAGGGCTCATAGTTTTTCGCGTTAGGGTTTTCCACCTTAGAAATTTACATCTCTTCGTCTTATGTAGCTAGTTGCTTTTGTTTGCTAGTTCGTTTATTTTTTCGCTGTAAATACATAAATCGAACTACAATCTAGATATTTGAAACCCCAAAAAGTTTCAATTGGTATCAAAGTGGGTCATTTGAAGTTACTATGTGAAGATCCTTTTTTTACTTTAAGAATGGAATTTAACCACGAAGGCACATCAAATAGCAAGCCATTAATGATGAAAGATAAGAAATATCTATTGAAGAAGATGCTTAAATTTGATTTTGAAAAGAAAAACCGAAGACTTATCCAATATTTTGAATGCAAAGGTTTAGTCATAGAGCATCTGAGTGCGCAAATAGAAAAAAGAGAGATACTGTAAAGTTTTAAATGCAGCAAGGGGTGATTCTGAAGTTTAAGTTGAATCTACTGTCTTTGCCAATGGCAATGCAAAGTATGTTTCATTCATGGTTAAATCCTCACGAGTTGTTTTCTTTAAAGTTGATTCTGATGATGATAATAATGAGTAAGAGGATGAACCTGACTAAAAGGCAGAATATCAAACTTTGTTTGACAAAAATATGAAGATGGTCAAGATGAATCATATGGTTGCAATTAATCGGCAAGCTGAAGAAAAACAAATTTCTTCACTGGAGGCTGTATTGGCTGAAGCTCATGATAAGGTCCAACTCTTCGATAATCACAAGAATGATTTGGCTTACAAGTTAATTATTGTTGAACAAAAGTATGAACTGGTGATTGCTGATCATAAGAAATCTACACAAGAGATGCAAGAGTTGAAAAAAAGGAAAAAAAGCTGCAAACTTATCAAATTGAGAATATTGACTTGAATGGCAAGTTGAAATGACAATGTCAAAGCTGACGGCATCTAAGGAATTGCTTGACAAGATGAACGCTAGTTCTATAATAGTCAATGACATCGGGTGCAATCAGTAAAGCCTGATGACAAATGTGGTATTGGTTTTGATCATGATGCATCTACTTCAAAATTTTAAACACAAAAATTACGTTTGTTAAAAGGTTAATTTTAAATCCTTTAGCACCAACTGCTCCATATGCTACACGTACAAATGATATTGGGAGTAGTACAATGAAGAAAAATGTGTCAAGTCTTAAACTCACGCCCACTTGTCATCATTATAGAATTAAAGGAGATATTTTACATCATTGAAATAAGTTAAGAGCTTCACCAAAGAATACGCAATGGAGGAAGTAGTTGTCTGAGCCCAAAGTCAAGACAAAAGTCAAGAAAGCCGATTTGCCTATTATATTGTTACACTCTATGATGAAATATTTGAATTCACAAGTGTGAGTACCAAAATCTAATCACCCATGAATACGATAATCAGGCTCTCACCTCCAACTGTTACGAAGATATCATTAAGAAAGAGTTACAATTAAGGGAGAACTACTGCTAAATCCTAGCTGATAGTTATGCTGAATACTTAAATCATAAATTTGTCGATTAAGGACAAAAGGGGGAAGATGTGTAGAATCAAATGGGAGAAGATTAAAAAATTCAGAGTCAATCAGAGCTGATGGTATTCAATTAGTAATTAGTACTGAGCTAATGGTACAAATAATAATAATTATTATTATTATAATTATTATTATTATATTGCAACTCAATGTACTCAATGTGACTTTGGTTTTATCTTTTGGTAGATTGAATGTAATAGGAAGTTTTGTCCATAGATTGCATAAGGGGGGAGATTGTAAGGATTTTTATGTAATTGGTTAATTCATGGTTGGATAAAACTTTGGGTCCATTAAGTTGTAATTTAATGTTTCTTTTAAATGGACTGTAGTTCGTATTGCCAAAAGAGCTGAGAAAAGAAAGTGGGGAAAATAGAAGACATTCGGAAAAGGTACCCACTCTCATAAGTGGTACATGCTCGAGTGGATTTGAGTACCCACTCGAGCACAGTTGAGTGCCCGCTCGAGCACACAACGAACAGAACCCACTTCCCTGTTCGAATTTGTTTCCATTTTGTACTAGGATTAGTAAGTGGAGTTTTACAAGGACTATCCTCATGAGGCATTTAAAGGATTTTTATAGGTCATGAATTAAATATTATGATATTTAATGAGTATGAGAATGGACATTATACTGGATTATAGTAAGCCTCATATGAGCAATAGCTCACAGTAATATCATGACCTCCATAGCCGACTAGTAATTTTTAACACCTAAGTGGAAGAGAACTGTACAAAATTTTCTAGTCTATGCAAGACCAGCTTAAATATACTTGACTTCTTTTAATTTCTAGCTACAACTCCTACTTAAACATGATCAATGGGAATAATTATTGGGCAAGTAAAACTTTTCTTAATGATAGAACAAGATTTTGTTGTCATGTTGAGTGCGCGGTTTTCAATTCATCGTTTGGTCTATTAAGTTTTCTTAACTAATCAGTTTTACCAATACCTTGAGGTGTTAGTAGTTGCAGATCTTCTAACAATCCCCTAAAGGTTGAAGCTGGTCAATGCATTTTTAATGATACGCATATTTTTCTTTTTTAGCACCAAGTTGTTCCTCTTTGAAATTTTAACTTGTGATCAGTTGGCTTTTATACTATATTAAATTTTTTAAAGTAATCATTTGCACTAAAATTTAGAAAAGATGGTAGAGGTAGTGAAAATACTTTGCTGATAAGGCCTTTCTAACTGATTTACAGTGGATACAATATATATATATATATATTTACATATATATATAACTTATTTAAAGTGATGGTGTGAGAGAATACTTTAGTCCAACTGTAGAGAATCCATATTTTTCTAGCTCTGACAAGGGAGAGAAACAAGGTGGAATGTACCTACATTATCCATTATTTTTATGTTGCAATCCCTTACCTTGATACCTTCCTAAGATCTAATTGGTGTCTGGCCGGCACCATATTGAAATCAAGTTTTGCCAGTTCAAGCAAAGTGGGGTGCATGTGCTCTTCACTCTCAGAGATGTTTAGGTGCCACAAAGCTTCTATTCCTGGCACCCTCCAATGCATAGGAAGTTCCAATGCATGTTTTACTTTGTTTGCAAGTTTACCATCTACAACCCCTTTAAAAGCTTTGAGGTACATGCTTGTGAAATTTCTGCATTCAACCAATAGAGTCTCTCCTTCATGAGCAAGGTGAGAAGCCTCATATAAGCTAAGGATTCCCTTCATGTCTTCACCGAAACATACAATGTGACCACGTGTCTCATCCTTGAGCTTATTGAAAACATCTGTCCACCACAAACAAGTTAGACAAAGTTAGCTAAAGATGAAGGGATAGAGCTGAGACACTTTACTTTGTCCTATCTAAATCCTATTGTGGCAGATTTGGAAAGAAATTCTTTGATGAGCTTTAGAAATTCATCATCGGCAGAAGAACTTGTGAAATGATGCACTCCCATCACAACGTTCTAGCTCAAGGCTTTACTATTAGATCGATTGATCACGCTTGAATGAATGCACAAAATAAAATGAGTGAAATCATGAGATCCATGAGTGACAAATTTTAAGGCATGCTTACCTTCTACTAGAGTGAAATTCCTCACAACTAATAGATTGGTGTTTCATCATATTAAGAGTTTGGATGTTTTAGGTTGCGGCTCAACTGACGAATTTATCGCCTATTAAAGGATTTCATTGATCCATGCATATAAGGTCGAAATTCCTCTCTAAGACAATTCAACATAGAAAAATTATGAATTAAGCTTTATTATTATTATTATTATTATTATTATTATTATTAGTAGTAGTAGTAGTAGTAGTAGTAGTAGTAGCATAATACTATTATTTAGAGTGAATTTCTTATATCTAATCAAACGATGCTAACCATTACATTTGGCATTTAATTTTGTCGCCATTGATTTCCTAGAACCTATATCTCAATCAAATAAGATTCTGTAAATCTCATATTTTATGCCCCATACCTAATCTTATATATATTTAATAAGATTGGTCTTTCCAAACCCCACAACTCAAAAAAAAAAAAAAAAAAAAAAAAAAAAAAAGAAAAGAAAACTCTTAGACAATATTTTCCACCACACATAGAGGAAAACTTGTGCTCCTCTCACCAAAGAGTGACAAACTATATTTACTAATGCTTATGTTATAATTTTGTGACCTCACAAAAGTATAACATAAGCTTTAGTTGGTTAGAAGGCAATGGCTCAATTTGTTTGAGCCTTGGTTTTGCTCCTTAAGGTCTTAAGTTTGACTCACGCGCTTTATATTTTTTGGGTACTATATGTGTTACCATAAATATACTCCTCAAAGAATAGTCCTTGCTTGTCAGAATCAGATAACACTCAGGCCGGAGGCCCAAGGTCTAAAGGCTAGGCTGGTGAAGGATACCTTCGGTCTTAATATATTTATATATAAATCCTTAGATAAAAACAGAATATGGCTTTTACTTTTCAGAGATAGCATCTAGCGATAGAAAAGGAATGTTGGTTTTAGAGGAATTTACTGAAATTGTGTTTGGATATGTAGTAGAGTATAGTCGAGTAGAGTGGACCCTCCATTTAAATAACATAAAAAGATGAAAGGGTCAAATAAAAAGTAGAAAATTAAAAGTTCTACTTATTTTTTTTTAAAAGTCAAAAACAACATTCTTATGCTACTAAATGACAACATAACCATCTACTTTTTACAATTAAGTAAAAAAGACTTATTATAATGCCACAAAACTTAAAATGCCATCACATTATAATTAGACCCCTAATGTTTTATATTCTCTTAATTTGAAGCTTTACCTCACCACTCCTCTACACCATATATCCTAACACCCGCGCCGCCCTTAAATGGCCCTTGCATAAAAAGTGACTCAATAGACTTTATTGAATGGCGGAGGTCCCCATTGGCATGTTTTTATTTTATTTTATTTTTTCTCTTTTAATGATTCAGAGGAGCCATGATATTTTCTTTCACTTTTATGGTAAGAAAGATGGGGAAGGAGTTGAGATGGATAAGATGGTGGTTGGATTGGATCAGTTTTGGCTGTGAAAAAGGACGGTGGTAGGTAGTAGTGATATCGTGAGGATTTGTGGGCTCGGTGGTATTCAAGTGGGTGTTGCCAAAGTTGCAGAGGATATTTCAGTTTGAGTGGTTTGAACTAATCTTTGAATTTGTTAAAATCAGTCTAGTGGTTGTCACTTGATGTGGATGGAACGGTTTAGGAGGTGGGACTGGGTCTGTAAGGATAGTGCACTCATTGGCTTTGTGCGTGGTTTGTAGGTTTTGGAGAATAAAGATGGAGGAAGGAGGAAGGTAAAGGAAGAAAGAAGAGGAAAAAGCAGATACAAGCGTTGATATCAACCCTCAACTAAGCCACGGACGTGTATTGTGTGCTGATTGATGCCCAACTGAGAATGATACAATAAGCGTTCATATCGACGCTTACGCTAAAAGGCAAGAAAAATTGATGAGAGAGCCTCTACTGTCAGTAAGATCTTTGGGGCTCTTTTGGTGCACCAGACATTTGAATTGGTTTTTTACCGGTAGAATCTTCTTATTTTAGATATTGCTTTTTAGAGGACAATATAAGCTGACCGAATGGGATACTACTTTTTCATTACTTTTCACAGGACAATATCCCACGATAGACACCGAAAAGTAAAAAGAAAAAGAAAGAATCGAGGAGACAGAATCTGACAACATATTAAGGGCTGGTGGTTGCAAGTGTGCAAAATCTTCTGACACATGATACCCATGTTCTCTGAGGAGCCTAAACAGGAAAGAGATGCCATGGAGATCACAATTCTCTATTCCTCCTTTGTTGCCATTGTTGTTGTGACTAACCCATATTGCTTAGAGGGCTTCCTTGATCTCCTCGTCAAAGATATGGCCCACCCCAAAACGTTGGATGGCATCGATCAGCTCCAGTTTAGCCAACGGGTTCGCTACTTGTTGGAGCAAGCGCTTTATCACTTCCTCCAACTCAGCTTTTCTGGCATATGCTTCGTTCTGAAGAGAGTATCACATTGAATATCATTTTAGTGTATTCTATCAAGAAAATATTCTATTCTAATACTAACTTGAAATTCTTATAGAATATAGAAAACATGAGCTTAAAAGATTACATGTTTAACAAAAATTATTCGTATTAAACTGACTTTCCTCTAAGAACATCACCTTGAGCTACAATTAGACTAGTATGTGCTCAGGTTAGACAGAACCTCGCTAATACTGTTTTAAAGCGACCCATTTCACATTCAACCACCTAAGAATGAAGTACATAGAATAAAATGAGTGAACTATGTGTTGCCGCCCTACAAAATTGGTTTGAAAAGTCCTACTTGGTAATCACTTCTTAGTGACTGTACAAGATCATGATCCCAGATATTGGGTGTGTAATTGGCTCTTCTTCTGGAAACCTCAGGCTTATAGATTACAGAGCTTGGAAGGCAGTTCAAAGGCCTGGAGATCTTGCTAGTGGATTGGGGGTTCTGTGTGGGGGATCTAGTTTGTTGCAAGAAGGATGGGCGAGTCAAACATGTGTATGTGGACAAATTACTTAGAGCCATTTGGGCTGTGCTGTGCTCGGGAGACTACACTACTCCACACATAGACCTCTTCATGGGATATTTAAAGGCAATTTGGTGGCTCGTTACATCACACGTGTAAACATGTTTTACTTCGTAATGGTATTGTTGGACAATACTATCAGTGTGCCAGTAAACCTTATAAAACTATAAAAGTATCAATGATAAAAAGTGATTTTTATAGAAAAGTTTGGTTAAAGTCATAATCCATGATGCAGTTAAGAAGAGTTATAGTCTGGAGGTTGTCACCCATTCCATTTCTTTTTTATGAGATTTTAGGGCCTGTTGTGCGGAAGCGAAAAAAAATTCTTCTCTGTTTCCGCATCAGTGCAATTCTGATCTAATAGATAAGCAACAAAAAACGGCCGCATGGCAATAAAGAACCTAATTTTTGGCTATTTTCATTGCTAAGATCGGTTGCACCAAACACCTATAATTTTTCTTGCCCAAAAACACAACTCAAATCCTCTCGGTTTCCACAAAAAATAGGGCATGCACAAATACACCCTTAGGGGCCTATTTAGTGGATAGACAAAGAAGAATATCATTGTTTTGGGAGGTTTGCTCTCCGAGGTATGCTCTTCTATACATAATTACCTGATTCGCACTTCATCTAATTTGTATTCGAGCTCATAATTCGAGATTCGAAACTTACCTCAGTTCGCAAATTCGGTAGAATTGGTTTACTAAATTTGCTTTTCACTTCATTTGATTAGCAATTTGAGTTCGATGAGTTTGATATATTAATTCAGTAACTGTACATGAGACCCCTCTTTGAATATCTTTAGGGCTTTTTTATAAAATCTTAACCACTCATCATCTCACATATGTTGCGGAGAAAATTTAAGTTAATTAGACTAAAATCCACCATTAAATTGATCATTGCTGTTCACATGATTAAATTACACAATAATAAATTAGTCAAATGATGTGTTTAACATTAAATTAATTCAACGGTGCTGCAAACTCATATTTTATGAATCTTGGCCTCACTTGTGAAAGTCTTTTTATTTTTCTTTCTGATTTAGAAATTATAAATGGGATCTAATTCTAAACTAATAGTGATAATTTTATCGATTTTATAACTCAATATTGTTGGAAGTAGGTGGGTCTCGTGGATAGATTTTCAAAACTTTTGATTCACTTGACACAGGGATCAACTATCCATAAGACCAAAACCCAATCCAGGATGCGTTACCCTCAATCTCGTGACCATGTACAGTAAAATTATACCAGCACTAAACATCCAAAATAACCTACGACATGCAAGAAGTAGATCATACCTTTGGAGACCCGCAGTGCTCTAATGGACTTCTTCAAGACCTCTTAGCCTTCCACGCTATGACCCCCGAATTGGATTTCTTTTCTCAAGAAGAACGGTGGAATCTTCAGGAGAAAATCCCAACTCGAGACTCCAAGGAACTAGAAGAAAGGAGAGGAGAGTAACTCGCGCAACTCTTGCACGAAAGGGTTTTGGGCGTGAGAGGAACTCTTTTGGACGTCCAAGGATATTTTATAGACTTCCAAATCTCTCCCTTGTCTAATTGAAATAGAAGTCTTACTTCCAAAACAATTAGCAACTTTCTCCTTTCCAAACTCTTATTTCTAGAGTCCAAGTCGGATTAGTGTTTTCCAATATCTTGGGCTAGCGTGGGGACCACTAGGGATTCCTTAGAAAGCTGGCTCCAACTGGAACACCGCGACCCCACATCTCATGTGCAATCCGGGCCCACAGTTAATTGCAAATAACACCACTATATAAATGCAATTGCACTCCAGTCTTAGGAATAAATTACAATGAAGACCCTAAACTTCCCAATTACCACAAGTAGGCCCCTCTATCAATATCCGTGGATCAATTGGAATAAATCCGTCTCTTCCAATCTAAGTTCCACATCTTATTATCCTTGAGCCCCAATTAATCACAGTAATCATCAGTACCATCCAATTAACTCTTAATTGAGATGGGTGCGCACTTACTAATGACAAATCCATTAATTGGCACAAGGGGATAATAGAGATAGATTCCATCTTAATCATTCAACGTTCCCACAGTTCTACTACCATATACCCAAGACACCGAGGTGTTAACCTATAGTCGGCCTCACTCATTGGTGACTCAAAGCAAATGAATAGATAGAAACTTGAGTTCGTCAATGTCTCAGGATTGAGAGCCTATTGCAAGGGAATTATGAGAGCATACCTTATTATTGAGACGGAATACCATAAGGTGCATCTCATGGTCCTTCAATACATCCAATGTACCAGCACCATTGATCCAGAATCTTACATTCTGATGATTGAGACAAATCACACTATCTAATAGTGATCAAAGTGCTGCAACCTTATCAAATGAGATGCCCAATCTCATTACTGGTTGTGAAGCTATTTTAAGTATAAGATTTGTGACATATATCTCCCGCGTGTGGATCTCATCCATGCACATATATCACATCTAATATACTAATGGGACCCGGTTCAACTCATGAACCATTATGTCATACGTATTGGTCATGTGCATGAAGTAGTAGAATAACATTCATCTTATGAAAGTAAAGCATGATATTATTGATAAATAAAGAAATTAATCAATTTATTACATCAACTGATGGATTGAGTCCACAAAAACTAACAAATATGGTATCACAAAATATAATATTTGGCTTACACCACATCTACTTTATATAAATTTTTATACATGATAATACTTATATATTTATGAGTGGCTAATCTTTTGGTGGCCCCATCTCATAAAAGTGGAAGACACATTATATTTTAGAGTTTTTTTTACTAAAAGACCCTATACTTTCACGAAACCTGAAAAACACCCCTGTATTTGGTGATTTTAGTTAAACATCCTTTGACTGACTGAATACATCTCTTGACTTTAGCATTTGTATTCATTGAAAATTTGAAAACCTTCTACAGGAAACCTTTGGACCTCTTCCGTTTGCACGAAACCTCAAAAACACCCCCATACTTTATAAGATTTTATTTAAACATCCTTTTAGACTGAGGGAATACATATCATGACTCACGGTAAGCTTGGGGAAGAGAGACAGTCATTCCCACTCCCCACCTTTTATTTATTAGTTTACTATGTTGCCCTTATAGTTTTGAAAAAATGAAAACATTCCAAAGAATGCAGGGAACCTTTGGACTTCATGCGTTTGGACTTCTTCTTCCCATGTCCATCTTCATTCATCACCTTGCCTTCTGAAAGCAGAAATTGGAGTCGAAATTTTGATGCAAGATATGTGGAAGACGGGTAAGAGGCATATGCTATTTTGGACCCCTCTTAATCATCCTTGGATTCAAACTCCAAACCTTTGCACATTTCAATATATCATCTTCTCCTTCAAAAGCTTCTGCCATTAAACGTTTTGTGGAGACTTTTATATTCTATGGATTCTTTAGATCTAGGTAGTTTCTAGGGTTTTCTTTTTAAAGAAATGGGTTTGAAGAGATTTCTGTGATGCTTCAAGAATTTTAAGCTCAACAGACCGGTTTGCAGGGCTCTCTCTCTTTTTGATCTGAGACGGGTTTTTTGCACATCGACTATCACACTGAACTCAGCAATCTCTTCTTCCATCTTTCATGAAAATGGGGTTTTGTGGATTGGTGTTTTAGATGTTCGGTTTACTTTCTCATGGGCGCCCACTTGATTCATTTCCTTGTGATGTACTTAAATAATGCATCCCGTGAATCCCGCTTGTAACAAATGGTAGGTGTAATCTCCATCTCAAACATCAAATCAAATGGGTTAAAAATTAGGATAATTTAGGTGGAAGTCTGATTTCTTAAATTTAATTAGGTAAAAGTCCAACTCTTAAGTACTTAGTTGCAAAAGTCCATTAGTGTTACAAGATTTAATGCTTCAAGTACATTCTATTTTACATATTTTGTGAAAATGATAAATTTACTCCTAAGATTTAATGTTTCTTGGTTCAAACTTAATTCGCTTTCTTTTGTCTCGTTTTCTGTTTGGTGATTCCTTGTTTTTGGATGGATTCTTGGTGATTCCTTGTTTTTGGATGGATTCCTCTGGTTTTCACTCTATGTAACTGCAAATGAGGGAGAGCGAAGGAAGCGGAGGAGGGAAATACATATGGATGGAGTAGAGCTTATATATATAGGGATTTGGAAACGTAACGTTTCCAAAATGAGATGGAAAATGCACGTGCCCTACAAAATGGGATGGGGTTATTCTAAGAAATGCCCGTTTCTTGATGCCCACTCCTTCTCAAGGCCAGCTCGAGTCTTAGTTACTCAAAAGACCCTTTTGACCCGGCTTTTGAACCTGCTCAATTGGGTTAGAACTGTAATAGACTGGGCATGGGTTTCTTTAGGTCCCACTTTTTATCAATTGGGTTGCATGAATTTGAATAGGAACATGAAAAAATGGATCAATATTTAATTTAATTATAAGAAATAAATCTTAATGCAAACAAGAACATAGAGAACTTCAAATAGAAACATGGAGAATATATACAGCGATACCTTAAAATGATAAGGAGCTTGTTTGAATCTGAAATAGAAATATGGAGAATATCAAACATGAACAAGCACTACACCAAAAACTGTCGTTTGGAACGGTTTTGAACTGTTCCTAATGATATCTGGAATGGTTCTGAACTGTTCTAGAATGGCTTGTCGCTAAAAATTTGAAACGGTTCAAAACCATTCCTGTTTTTTTCTTTTGGAACGGTTTTGAACCGTTCCAGTTGGATCAGAAACCGTTCCTTTTTTTTTTTTTTTTTTTTTGGAACAGTTCTGAACTGTTCTAGTTGGGTCAGAAACCGTTCCTAATTTTACTCCTATAATTATTCTGAACCTTTCCAGTTGGATCAAAACCATTCCTGTTTTTACTTTTGAAATGGTTCTAAGCCGTTCTAATTTGGTCAAAACCATTCCTATTTTTACTTTTGGAATGGCTTTGAACCGTTCCAATTGTTTTTTAGAAATGCTTTAAACCGTTCCAAAATTCTAATTCTATAATAATTTTAAAGCATTCTAATCTTTTTATTTTGAAATAATAAAAGATAATTTATGAACAATTATTTCCAATTCTAAAGGGATTAGAACCTTTTGAAAATGTAAAATAGAAATAATTTTGTAGCATTCCAAAATATAGAATTGACTTATCCTTACAGTTTCATATAAATTATATTTCATTACATACAATTCTATCTTTATAACAAAGGCATTGAATGCCATAGGCATTATAGAAGACAAGGTACCACAAAACTCATATTTAATGATAGAAATCTTTTGCATACAACATCATAAAATCCATTACATGTTAGTGCTTAAACTTGATCTCTAACTTATGTGATGACTATGGCAGAGATCCAGAAGCTTTGGTGACTTCCTCATTTAAAAATTTTGAAGCATCATCCACAAGCTTTCTTACAACCTGCCAATATGAAAGGAAAAAAAAATATATATATATATATATATTTAGTAACATAGATGTATATGCTAGCTACTAAAAATATTATTTCTCAACAAAATCCACACATAAAATCTTATCCCCATTTGTAAAAAATTGTTTCAAGAAAGAGGTTATGAGAAGATAAGAAAGAGAGCATCGGTATAAAATCATTATTCCTCAATTATTAAACAATAACATACTTACAACTTTGTGAATAGGAATGCTTAATAAAAGGTTCTTCAGAACATGATCTAGTTTTAGCGTTTCATAGAGCAACCTTCCATGAACAAAGCTATAATACAAAAATGAAAAAGGTTTTCTCAAATAAATACCAATCTCATAAAATAGATAGAAAGAAGGATGTGACACCTATGATATCGATCATAATCAAATTCATAGCCTATGGCCTGTAGAACTGAAAAAGTTAATATGAGAGAACACCTTAAACATCAAAAATCTGGAAAGCAAAAATGTTGACCTGCCATTGTTGTCCCATAATTCTTGCATAGTATATTGTACAAGTCAGAGATCTTACTTTTATCTATCCCAAGTTTCTCAACCATGTAATTTGAAGACAGACACGAGAGGAAAAAGAATTAGAAATAGACAAACTTGAACAACATTAAAGATAGCCATAAGAGACAGAGTAATGTTCTGTACCTTCAACATGGGGTGGTTTGATGCTCTTTTGCTTATGGAGAATCAAGTCCGAGAAATTCAAAAAGAGGTGCGCTTTAGATACCATGAGACAGACTTGGTTTTCTTCAACTTGGGTTTCCTTCAAATTGGAATGTGCCCACACAATAATGGATAGAGAAAATTTAAAGAGTAGGGATTTTATGCCATAGGTGTTGGGAATCTGAAAGTGTTGACTTCTGCTTTAATAAGATTACATATGTGGAAAACAAGTAGAAACAAATCTAATTGCAACTAACAGTATTGCCATCATTTCTTGACTATCGTTAATTTCATCCGTCTTTCATGCTTTGTTTGCACAGGTACACGATCTGCATTATATGCGAAAAATCGCGAATCAAGTATAGTAACAGTGCAAGAAGTAACTCCTAGATCAGTAGGACCACCAATAGCATTGTATGAACGAGTTCTTTGAATCTATGCATCTCTGGTCAATACCAATGCTTACCATGAGCTTGTTATATGGGTTTACATTTATCTCAATCAGTATTTTTTGTATCAATGCCAAAGTAATACGAGGAAAAATTTTCTCCTATGCACAAGCTCCTTAGGAAGCACTCATCTGGACCATCACCAAAGGGGGGAACCACCCTGAATTTCATTAGGTCACAAGTGACGAATAGTACTGATGTGGAATGTGCAGGTGTACAAGAGAAGATCATCCATAGTATGAGAAGATCATCCATAGAAGATCATCCATAGTACTGGTGCCATTTATTTATTGAACTGCTGTCTCTGTTCTCTGTTTAAATTTTTGATTTCAGGTGTCGAAGCAGGGCAAAAGGCTGCAGGAGAGGTTCTAGCTCTTCAGAAGAGGGTTCTTGCTGTTTTAAATGAGGCCAGGTATGTATTTCTGCCATTTGATTACTGTGCCAATTTTAACTTTATCTGTTTGTAGAAGAGTGAAAGAATGACTTTGTCAAAATTGAAAATAGGGCTACAAGAAAAGAGATGGAGCTAGAATACAGGTGGATAAGATGCGCATGCAAATATTGATATGTGGTGTTACAAGAAATGTTAGGATTAGAATTGAGTTCATAGGAGGAAAACCTACAAGTAACTCGAACATGCACGGGTGGGTGTGTGGGTGTAAATGCCACATCCTAGTCAAAGAAGGCTAGGTTACTAAGATCAGATTAGCCTATTCATTTAATATTTGTTCCAAGATTTATGCCAAATACATGTCTACTTGAAGGATTACTGTATGATGTTGCTTCTAAAGTAATGACTGAAATCCATACGGAATTTTTATTTTCACTATCATGTATCAATCATCTACTAAATATGGCTCAACCGGTGGTGTTTCCAATTGCAAAGAGCCTATTGAGCCATTGACACTTGATGAAATTGCAGATTGTTGCCATGCTCCTGATGAGGTATGGGCCTCTTACTTTGAAACTTTGTAATGTGTTTGGGGGTTTTGTGTATATTGAACGTGCTGCTATTTTTTGTTGAGTAGATTGAAATGATCTACAAGATTGTTGCGTATACGGCAGCAAATGATAGGGTACTCATAATCTCTTTTAGAGGAAATGAAATTATAGGAAGAGCTCCAATGTAAAGCAAAAGCTGAACTATCTAAAATGCACTTTCTGAACTTACATTGGGTAGTATTTTCAAAAGTTTTGCATGAAACTCTGCATGATTTAAGTAGTGGGATTAGGATCATGAAGAAAAAGGAGGATGAACTAGCATAGCGCTAGAAAATTTGGCTGAATCTAAGGAAATGCTTATGCATAAGCTGCAGACTGCATTAGATGATGTGTAATCACTGAAGGAGTCAAAGGCAAAATGCATGACAAAATGCAATGATTTGTCATTGAAAAATCATGACTTGGAAGCCAAAATACAAGACATTTCAAACGAAAATGATCTTCTTCCTACAAGGGTCTCAGAATTTGAAAATTTGAGAATGGAATTCTAAAGTTACAAAAATAAATATGAAGCTTGTGCAACTGAAAAGGATGAGCTGAAAGGTCTGTTGAAATAGGAAAGCTTAGAGAACATTACTTGGTCATAAAATTCCATTTTTGATCTAACAAGCTTCATAAGTGAATAGAAGTAAACTCCCTTTCTGAACATGTAGCCAGTGATAGGTGCTTCTGGAGGAGCAATCCGTAACCCTATCAATTGTCATGCAGTGACAAAGAAAAGTTAAAGATTGTGCAATTTCTATGTCTAACTCCATCAAACTGTTTAACAATATTTTTTTTCTAAACATATAGAATATGGTGATCTGAAGTCCATTAAACTTACAAAAGGCTCCCAGTTCTACAATGCTCTGCTGATTCTTAAACGAATTGCTCCGTCTTGACCTGAAATGCCAACATATTGCTTGAAATTTTTTGATTTCCCACTATGGTGAAAGCAAATGAAAAAAAATGGTAATAGAATTTAAATAGAAAAAGGAGAAATATGGAAAGTTTCTAAGAAAAATATCACAGAAAGTTCTAACCTGAGACACCACCTCCTTCTATAGTGCAAGTGACATCCCAAAGACCCAAAGTCTTAGTCTTAGAAAATGGCTGAAGGAGTTCAGCACAATGGTCAAGCATTGGAAAATAAACATCAAACTGGTTGTCATTGATAATGAAGTTTCCATCATAGGTTGAATCCAGACACGAGCAACACAGCATTTCCTTCTTCCTGTTCCATAAGCCCTTCCCTTTTTATCAACTTGCCAAACCTGTGCTTTGGCAATCTCCTATTTCTTCCACTCCATTTCAGCTCTAGTTGATTTCCTTTTATTCATCTCCAAGCGCATGTCTTCTATTTCTCTTAGAGGGGGCAATCCCTCAATGCCTTCTAGGTCCTTTAAAGCAATTATACTATCAAGCATTGCCTTTGGTATACTTGATGCTGAAATTAGGTCTCCAAAAGCATGATTTGGGCCTAAAATGACAACATGAGAGCAGGAAGAATGCTTATAACATGAATATTGTGCAATGCCAGTAATATTTGAATCCAAAAGGAAAACGCATACTTTGGAGAATTTATTTCATTGACAAGTCATATTTTTTTTTTAACCTAAAACAATGTACATGAAGAGTAAAATTGACAAATATAGCATGCTTCAAAAGCACCTTCTACGAGGCCATCTACTATGCATTAACCAATCATCATAGATAAGAAGAAACATAAAAAGAAAAAGGGCACCAGGAATCTCCAAACCACATAAAAAGAAAGGGAAAAAAGCAGTTGAATTTTAGAACTTAACTTTTAAAAGTGCAAGGCATCTCCTCTACTCATGGTTTTCAGAAAATAATGATTTGAAGACCAATCAGTCATGAATGTCAAATAAACTTCATCATCTAATAAATTTGCACTCGTAAGATGCACTCAGGCAAATGGTGTGTTTCCATCTCAAATATGGAGCTGTGTAGATAGTACTATAAAAATTAAATACAAAGATGCCCTCATGCAGGTTAATGGTGTCAAATTTGAAGTGGTTAAATGAAACAAAATATTCTGTTGAGAGGATCCCAGATTTTTTTTTTGTCACTCACATTTATTCTTTCTTGTTTTCATAGCTTTATGGGGCCGTTTCTGTATACTTGCTCCTGACACCTTACCTTTGCGCCAAATAGAAAGGGATGGCTGAGATGATTATGACAATGGCCTTGGACATAAGAAGGAAGAAAGAAAAAAACACAGAAAAAAAGAAGTTTTTTTTTTCCTGGAAAGTTAGTACTCATATTGAAAAGCTCAGTTTGGATCAAAGATGGCTAATGGAAATATATACACACACAAAAGACCACAAAGAGACAAGCAAAACATAAGAAGAAAAATTGCATGTTGGTAGAAACACTTCAATTTTTTAACTCTCCCAACTATGCCGAAACAGTTCCAAAGATGCCTCAGTTGCGAGGCCGCACATTTCCTAATTCCTTAGTCAAAGCAAGTTCAATAGAAATGATGATGATTTACCTATTTCTCTAAGGTAACGAACATCTCCATTCATAATCCTGAGTTTCCTACAAACTAGAAGGCTAATTCCCTCCTTAGATGTGTCCATGTCGCCTTCAAACATCTGCGAAAGTAGTTCTTGTGGTATTCTGCTACCTGAGTGGGCAACCCTGAAGCAAAACAAGAAGCATTACAAAGACAAGCATGTTTTAATTGTTCAGAAATGTAACATATCCTCAGGCCTTGAGTATGTACATATAGGGCCCATAGTATAGCTGTCTATCCAGTGGGTCTGATTGACTCATGCCAGTACCATTAACAAAGTGACAAGAATTACCTAAAGGGGAAATTCCTGATCCTTCAATTGTTGGCCTTTAAACATACGTTTGGAGTCCATGGCTCATTTTGAAAAAAAAAAGTCTAAATATCAGATGAACAAAAGCTTACAATTGATGTTATTTTGGGAATGGCCACCCATTAGATAAATGGTCTAAGTCTGTGAGACATGAGTGCACCTCCACATAAACAAACCCATGGGAAGTAGAACCCAAAGTTCCAAATCGTATAATTCCTTCATTTGTTGGATAGAATATTCATATTAATTTTTTGAAATCAGTAGTACCTAAGTTCCAAATGCATGAGATAGATGCTTTTTCCCAATTGATCCTTGATTAAACTAAGGCTGATCTCAACTTGCCCACCACTCGGTAGGAGTTTCACAGAAGTTAACACGAAATTAGCTAAAATCTGTTGTAGACCATCTCCATAGACACTCTCAGTCATGAATGACTGAGAAATCATAGACAATATGGATTCCCTACTCTCTGCTTGCAGCCATCACCTAGCTTAGAGCAGTGGTGAACACATCATGCAGAGTAAACTCAATCATTTCCAGATCCAAATAGCTGAAAGGCAGGCAACAAAGAAAAGACATCACAATATGGCCAAACCTAAATGAATCTTGCAATGGAACAATGTTAAGCAAAAAATTTAGACATGATCAGTCCACATATGCAGTATCAATCGCTGCTAATATTCCACACAAGTGGCTGGTTTCCATATACCTCGGTAGACATGCAAATTCAAATCCATCACAAAATCAAAACCATGTAGATGCCACAGTGAAATGGCAGACCTGTAACACCTTTTACCTCTTACAAGCTTTAATAGTTCTGAAACTCCTAATAGACTACAAAATTTAGTTTCCAAGAACTATATTCCTATCTCATATTACTTTAAAACCATAAAAAATTCAGGTAATATACTCGTAAATCGCATGCAAGCAGGAGAACAAAAATTCCTAAAATTCAACTTAATCGAGGAATATGTAACTAATTCAAATCCAATCCCAAACCAATCAAAACCATCTAAATCCATTTTATGCGAATGGATTAACAGAAAAAAGAGCAAACGAAAACCAAAACAGAAACACATAAATCCAGCCTCCAGAACTCCTAGCCAAAGAACACGCCTAGCCAAAGATCCAAAAAAACTCAAAAAAACCTGTTGCATCTGGCAACATATGAACATGATAGATCAAAAACAACAAATTCAACAAAAAAAAAAAAACCTAAGAACGCTAATTCAACCTTAAACAACCATAGATCAGCATCCAAACATCAAAGAAACACTACAAGTTCTGTAAATCTAGAAATGCAATCTCAGATCTAAAACGAGATCCAAGATAACAGACCTGCATGTTGCACTTGACGAGATCCAGAGGCGTGACGGCCATATGCGTGAGGCCGCAGCTCAGGATCCTACTAACAGTGCAGGTGGTGTGGAAAACGGGAGAATACATCTCGATCTTCCCAGGGTCACTCGGTGCGGGAACGACGAATGCCTTGGAAGCTCCACTGGAGGAGATCGAAGGAGATGGAGATCTAGAGAAGCAAGGGTTTCTGTAGAGGGTCTTCTTCAAATCTAGGGTTTTGGAAGAGGAGGAGTAGAGGAAGGAAAGAGGGTTTTGGAAGTAGGAGATCGGGAAGAAGAGCACAAGAAGAAAAGATCTGCCTTCTGAGAAAACAAACAACATCTAATGTGTGCCTCACGTAGATAACGGGTCAGATCCGTTTCAGCATAAGAACGGCCCAAAACCGAGCCCAGAGTTCGTTCTTAAAATGCATTTTTGGTGTAGTGTAGATAGATCTCTCGGTCCATCAGATGATAGAGTCCTTACCAAGTGATTACATAACTCCTCCCCTATTTCGTTTCTACTCCTTAACCATGAACCATGAAGACTGAAAGATTTTTTGGAAAGCCTCTAGAATGGATTACCGTAATCAATCTCAACAAGATGTGTACAAACAAACAACAACACAGTGGAAATAAATTAAACAAAAGCACATACCACAAGAAGACACGATTTTTAAGTGGAAACACAAATCGGAAATAAATCACGACAAAAAATCAAGTACAATAAATCATACCATAGATACAAGAGATATACTCAAAATCCTTATCCAGTTTTCGTATAATCTAAGAACATGTGATTCTCAATGCATAGCACCGTGTTGCAATAACTTTTTATTATTCTCTGTTACAGATCCAAGCACCTATACACCTTCTAGATATTATACTTAACTCCTTAGAATAATTTGCTATGCTCAGAGATGTAGAAGACAGATCTCTGGAGCAGAACTTCAGCGTTTCAATTCTCTAATGAAAACTTTGGAGAAGATGGTCTCTAATAAGAAATCTCTACTTAGAACAATGAGATCAATATTCCATTCCTTAGGGTTGATAAAGAACCCCTTTTTATAGCTCCAAATTCATGCCTCATAAGTATATTCCAACCAAGAAGAGGAGTTTGCACCAAACAAGAAAGTTTCACTTAAAAGCGGACTAAATATTCGTAAGTCGATGGAACTTCCAGTGCAGGTCCAATTGATCAGGTAGTGGTCCGATTGATTGAATTTGGACACTACCTTGAATCTGATCGATCGGAATCATGCTTGATTGATTGGGCAGCCCGGCTTTGATTTTTCCAAATTTTCTTTGTTTCAGCTCTTCTTGGATTCTGTTGCCTTTTCAAACTCCTAGTCTAAAAGTAAATAGAAATACAACTTCAACTAAGACTTGAGTTTTGTCTAATTTATGAATTAGCTAACATACAAAACTTTTTTGAAAGACTTTTTAAATTTTCAGTTTTATTGATTCTTCACTTATTTATGATACTAGCATGGAAAATTTTGTGCTCTCATCCCTCTCTTTTAACCATAAAAGCCTTGTTTTTTTTGTCTCCATAACTCTTCTTCTCTACGTAGGAACTCCTCTAGCTTATTATTTAAGTCTATCTCCTTATTAATAGTATATTCATTCTCTGCTTGTACCTTAAAATTTCAATATCATTTTTAATATTTATAATCATAATTTCTACTTTTCCAAAACTAAATTTATTCCATTTAGTTAAGTCTCTCCCTGATAGAAAGAGAGTCTCACTTAAGAAATTAACATCATTGTTCTTAGCATGCCATCCTTTTTTAATAATATTTCCGCATTCCTCATCCTTAAACCACATACTATGGAATCTAAACGGCGAGGTAATTTCTCTTTGTTTGGATTTCTAATAAATAAAATTGGAGAACGATCGGATCCACTCGCCGTTGATGTGGGAAATGATCCTTCTGGAATCCCATCCTCCATTGAGTGTTACCTATAGCCAATCTTTCCTTGACATTAGCTAGACCGATTGTGCTGGGTTATTGTAGTCATAGTTGATCACAAGGTAACATAGCTCACTTTATATCTAAAAAAGCTACTACCCAGGTGGGTTACTTATGTGCACATGGACGGGCCCAGTTTGAGCCAAACCCGGGCCTGGCTCAACTTTGGCCAGGCTCAAGCCTTAGAGTTTTCTGCTTGGGCTGAGCCTATATATAAACTCTTGGCCCTTTTATATGTAAGCCCATGTTTGGATTAAGTAGTGGAGAGCCTAAAGCCCAGCCCAACTAGAGTCAGAGACGATGTTTAACAACAAAACAATAATTGTTTTTGCTAGTAGCGGACATTGAGCATGAATACTCTCACTTACAAACAGACATCTTAACCAATTGAGCCACAGGTTGGGTTAATTAATGTCTCTCTCTTCTTTGGACAAAATAACATACTTGGGCTCAGACTTAATGTGTTTTAGGTGGGCTGGGCTTCGCCCAAGTACTGAAGGCCCAAGTCAGGGTTGATGCATTTTTAATAATCCAGGCCAGGCCTCGATATTGCTCAACCTGGGCCATGAACACCCTAGCCATAGGGCCCAATATGGTACTGGCTAGATTTGGGTTGGGCCTTGAATAAATGAGAGAAAGCCAAAGCTTGGCCTGACATGAATAAGGAGTGTTAGTTTTTTTGCAATTTAGTGATAATTTCACATACAAGCTCGTGTGACTGATCCAAAGCCTCGGCCCAGCCCAGCTGGGCTGTTTTGGGCCCGATATTTACGCCTAGTGTTGTTCTTGACTTTCCATATATGTTTTTTTAGAATATTCTTATTATATATATTTATGTGTGTGTGTGCATTATCTTAACTTCGTTTTGCTATATATGTAAATTATGTCCCCGAGGGATTTTTTTAATTCTATTTGATATCTGACTTTTTAATTTATTATACAATTAGTGAGGATTAATGTGTGCATCGCACGGGGATTTCA
Organism: Sextonia rubra; assembly: GCA_037013555.1. Classification (NCBI taxonomy): domain Eukaryota; kingdom Viridiplantae; phylum Streptophyta; class Magnoliopsida; order Laurales; family Lauraceae; genus Sextonia; species Sextonia rubra. Next base: position 52,954,143 of record JASUAD010000009.1, on the reverse strand, counting down.
GACTAGTTTACAATTAATCATACTACAAATAGTGTATAGTGATCATTGTTTCCTCGCCTGGCATTGTTAGCATCTGTTGGTGGGGCTCATATGTGATCATTTGTGGTGGCCCCCACCAACATATTTGTGTCCCCCCACAAAGCTGTCAAATGATGTTTTGAAAGGAAAAACGAGTTCGGATATCTCACTTGTTTCTTTAAATCGTTAAATAGGTTTTTATCTTGATTAAGGGATTAGATATATGGGATCACATTGCTATAAAAACAAAGGATCCTCCAACAAATAAATTCTCTTCATTAAGAAAGGGAGAGAAGAGAGAGAGAGGTGAAAATTTTTGTTTAAGTGCTTACTTCCATCATCTTACCTCACAATCGCCTATCATTGCCTTTGGATTGCATAGAAAAACACATAAAATTGATGTCCAAGGGAATGTTTTTTTGCATGAGGTCTAGAATGAAATGAAGTAAAGGGCCAAATTAAGAAAAAAAAATGACTGTTTTTGTCATTTTATGCTTTTACTTCAACTCTCTTATCATTTTTTAACTCTTGATTTGATATATAATTTTATTTTATTTAACTCCTCATGCAAACAAATAGGCCCTAAAGGGTCCATTTGTTTGCTAGAACTTTTAACAAGAGTTTAAGTTGGTAGGCTTTTTTGAAAATGGTGGTGCTATATGAACTTAAAAAATAGCTCACTACACTTACCCTTAAAAAAATTTTTTTTTAATTACCCAAATGCCCCCCTCTTCCTCTTCCTCTCCCTCTTTCTCTCATTCCCCTCCCTTTTTTTCCTCTCCCTCATCCCCTCCCTATTCTTCTCTCCCCTTCCCTCCCTCTCACTCTCACTCTAGGGAGAGGGAGAGGGAGGGAAGGGGAGACAAGAAGAGGGAGGGGATGGGGAAGAGGAAAAAATAGAGGGGAATGAGAGGAAGAGGGAGAGGAAGAGAAAGGAAGAGGGAGGGGAAGAAGAGGAAAAGAAAGAAAGAGGGAGAGGTAGGGGACATCACCGGGAGGGGAAGGTGGGGAAAGGGAGAGAGTGACGGGGAGCGGAAGGAGAGGAAGAGGGAAAGGGGGCAATTGAGTAATTTCATAATAATTTTTTTTTTTATAAAAAAGGTGACTATAGTGAGCTCTTTTTTGAGTTTATATAGCTATACAAATGATGTGTAATATTTCAGGAAGAACTTTAAAATGCCAACCACAAAAAGGTCTCAAATACTTAACAAAAATCTGATATTTTAGACCCTTCTCTTTTAATGGAATTTTATGGAATTCCCTGATAATCAAGTAAATATGAGAGTTCCAAAATCCCAGCATTTTGAGACATTTATAAATTTTCGGGTTAGAAATTCTTTGAATTCTAATTAAAAAAATACCGCCCTAAAAAGATAATCTTAAATCATCACATCAAATGCTTGATATAAATTGGCACATGATCCATGACTTCGTTCGTACAAGCTGATAATTTCATAGTTAAAGGGCCTTTTAAAGTCCTCTCGATCACCCGTTATTAGACTTTGATGCATGCTCACTGTGAGTATGAGTAGACCATTTGGGTCCCTGGTCAACACACGACATAGTTTCAATCGCATTGGGGAGCAGTTGCACGTGATTTTTGTGGATTCACATTGGTCCACTAAAAATAGGACCGGGACTCCAATGAGTAGACCAGTTGGGATCCCTGGTCAACACAACACCACAAAGTTTCAATCGTATTGGGGAGCAGTTGCACACGATTTTTGCGGCTGCACATTGGTTTGCTAAAAACAAACCTGGACTCCAAAAAAGACCAGATCGCTCCTTGCTCTTCACGATTTTTAAGTATCCGACAAAAGAAGCATCGGTCTCCAACGTCTCGAATGTGGATTCATGACGTTGGAAGATAATTGATGTGTGGCTTTTAAAAATAATGCATGGCAAATGCAGATATATTTGTACACGTGAAGATAATTTGATGTGTGGCTTTTAAAAATAATGCAGGGCAAATGCAGATATATTTATACACGTGAAGTCCTGGGAGTCGGGACTCGTCGTGGAATCCAAGTCACAGGAATCCATCAACATCGCAGCTTTTGGTTTTTAAGCGGATAGGTTGAAACGATTTAATAAAAATAAACACAGACCACAGCCAAGCGGCCCAGGCCATTGTCTTTTAATTTTGTGGTAAACCTTTTTTCCCTTTTTTTGTAAAAACATACAACGCATTCTTAGTAATATAATATATTGGTGATTTCATTTTCTTAGTGATCTCCACTTTCTCATGCCTATTTTAGATTTCATTTTTTTTGTTTTTTTAACGGACGTTAATCTCTAATAAACAAATCACGTTGTTTTGTTTTCGAAACAGTGAAGTGGGGCCCCCATTTGTGGTTTTGAAATTTTCTTTTCCCTTTTTAGCAGGGGTTGGCTGGTGGTTGGGAGTGGGGGTGGTTGGGTTTGTTCATCTTTGACAAATGGACATGTAATTCACGCTGGTTGTTGGTGTTGGTTAAAGTCACTGACGGACGACTACCACACCTCAACAACTAAATTCAGAAAAAATAAAAGGAATATTGCCAATATGGTTGCCCTTAGATCTCACCTCCGAACATCGAAAATTAGATATATTTTTACAGAGTTGTTAATGTAATATCCTAGAATCATTTAATACCGCACACGTAGTACTATGAAATATCCTAGGGTTACTAGGTATTTGATTGTTCTAAAGCAAATGTCAGGTTGATAGGCAGCCTTATGATCAATATAAAAAGAAAATCACCTATGATTTGCAACTTGGGGGTTGTGGACATTTAACAGTGGAATTTTACTTTGTGATGAGTGATTTTCCCCTGTGTATGTCGTATCTGTTTCATCTATGATTGAGTCATGTTCCTCACACACTAGTACTCCCCCTCTGAAATTTTAATCCCCATGTGCCCAGGTGTTAAACTAATCTTGTATGAGTTTTAAATATCCAAGCCGGAATGAGACCCAATTGGATGTCTTGACGCTCATAGATAATATGATGAATAGGTTGTTATAGTTATTGCTAGGGATAACAATGGGTTGGATATAAATGGGGACCTACCCTTGATCAGCTCCTATTATGCATATGAGTGCATTTGGTACTGGTCTTCTTGGTGTTCGGTGGTTTGTGTTTTGTTGCCCCAACCTACCCCTCTCAGCATATATAATATATGTATACTTATTATTGGAGTAATAGATAAAACACGTGTGTTTGGTGGTATCGAGCTTTAACTTAAGGTATGCAGGGAAAAAAGGTGGAGCTTTCATTTTCTACCACATTCTTGATTTTTTTTATATATGTTAAAAATTTTCAACTTTAAATTCAACCTAACCCAACCAAATAGGGTGTGCTTGCTATCACATCCTAGTGATGATCTATAACACAGCAAATCAAGTTTGGATGAGATAAATTTGAGATAGGGTAGGTCTAGTTTTACCCTAACCCATACCCAACTCTCTCCCCATTGCCATCCCTAGTCATTGTTGATTGGGGCACAATCACCAGAGAGGTTAGGTGATGATTACCCAAGTAACTTAGATTTTTTAGGAATAGCTCTTATCTTGATTTGGATAGAGTTGGTCCATATTTTAATTTAGAAAATATGTATGCTTCTTGCCAATTAAAAGGAGGCAACTCTTTGTATTAGTTAATTGTATTCATGGTCAATGGAGCAAAGAGTTGGTTCTCTAATTCATTCTTTTCCACCCTCTTTCTTTCCCATGAGATATCAGAGCACCCTTTTTCATGAAATAAAGGTTCTATTGAGGATGTAATTTCTGGGAAAAAAACAAATTTGCTTGATCATATCGTCAGAATGACTGATTTAGAAGCCCTAAAGTTAACGATTTCTTAATTTAAAATTTTATAAAACTCAAATTTTTTTATTTTTTTTTTTGGAATGTGAGATTCAATTTGACTATGAGTATAATAAAAATAAGTTATTAGTTAGTGTAAGTCATATCCTAGCCCTTTCGAGAGGAAAGACACCTTGGGTGAAGTGGGAAAATCCTCTGGTGAGGTGTACCTGCCAACATTCAATCTCTATTAGGCAGGTAAGAGTTGACATCTGTAATATCCAGCCCTATTTACTATTAATAATTATATTATAATTCATAATTTATTATTTAGTATTTAGTATGTATTGTTTGTATTTTAGTTAAAGTGGGATTAGGATTTTGTGTGAGGCCCATTAGTTAGAGATTTAGTGAGTTAGAATTAGTTCTGGAAAAGGACCTATTAACTTACCCTCTTGGCCCACTTAGAATCCTAGTAGGACTATGCAAACATAACCCTATTTCTATAAATACTTAGATCTCTGCTGAAAAACCTATTCTCAAAACATTAAAGCCTCCTCTCCCAAAACCCCCTCTTCTATAAAACCCTTTTTCCTTCAATGAAAACCCACCAGAGAAGAAAGGATTGTGGTCATAGGAGTGTGAGAATAGATCTTGTCCCTGCCCTCTTATTGGATTGATAAAGGTTATTTGAATAAAGGTTATCTGAATAAATAAAAAGAAAAAAAAAACAAAACATGTGTAGGCAGCGTTGCCTAGCTGGCAGCGGCTAGACCAGGTTGCTACCGGTTAGGCCAGGTTTGGTTTTGGGCTAGGCCGGATAGCCACCAGATTTTAGAGTTAAAAAAAAAAGATTTTGATCAATTATGTATTTAAATCTTAAGTAAGGTTTAAGTAGGGTATAATTTGAATATTATTTAGAGTTTGATTAAAAATGGATTAGGGTTTAGTGATGACTTGATTAGAATCTTAATTAGTAATTAATCAAGTGTGATTTAGAATTGTAATTTGATTAGATTATTACTTTAATTAAGGTTTAATTGGATGTGAGTGGTATTTAATTAGTTCAATTAAAAATTTAATTAAAATGTAATTAGGGCTATTTAGAATCTTAATTAGGGTATATTTGGGATTCTAATTTGGATTTTAATTTGGGTTTAAATTTTGGATTTGAATCCGGGTTTTGGTTTGGCTTTGATTATGGGTTTGATCGATTTTCCTTTGATATCAATAATTAGGTTCTTTTAAATCCACAAATTGAAGATTAAGAACTAATTGACCCCTCCCCTTTTGGTCAAAATCAAATTTAGTTCAAGTTGGAATTTGACAAGAATTCGAATACCTTTTACCCAAATTTGAAAAATACAATAATTGGATTAGATGGGCTGAAATTAAATGTGGGTTTTGATATTTTTCTACGAATTTTGCTAAACACACTAATTTCACATAAATTGGTGAGACCTTAATGTGAGATTGTGTTTGGGCACGCGGTTCTCACCAACCATATTTAATTACTTGCATAAATGATGTGAACCCCTGTGCGATGGTAATTATAGGCATCCCTTTGGGGAGCCCTTTAGTGGGACTATGCACTGGAATTAGTGGGATGTGTTAGATTGTACCTCACTTGTGGTTCTAGTAGAATTGTGGGGTAAGTAAATATAGTCTCACACCTTAGGCTGGATTTGTGGGTTTCCCTTGATCTTTGGGTTTGCATGCAAGCGTTTCCTTTGGTTGTCTCAATAAGCATGTACCCAACATTGATATGACTAAGAGTGGCTTGACTTTTGGAATCAGTCGCATTAAGTTTGATTTGGACGTTAGTATGTACTTGTCAATCAGCCTTCTTTTTTTACTTAGGTTTCAGTGTCAAGCAAGTATCAAGCATATGGTTTATCTATATTATTATTATATATGCAACTTTATATATATCACTCACGGGCAATTACACAACTGTAGTTCATTTCTATTTTAAATGGCTAAATGCCAATTCTATTATGTTCTGTTCTATTATATTGATTATCTATACGATGGATCCATTGTAACTTAGTTAACTAGGTCTGACCAATCAAAACGGAGGCTTTGTTTTCATGCATACATGATCCTGCTCATTTTGTTAGCATGTTTGTATGTTCTATTTATTTTGATAATCTTCTACTAACTTAATCATGCCTATTTAATGTGGATTAATCGTTATTGATCTTCCTTGCTATTCAAATTATGTCTATATTTTGCCTTTAACTTTAAATAAATGGTGCATAGGTATCGTTGCTAACTTTACCAAATGCAGGCGAAGGATCAAACATTTCAAGCGTTTGAGTCAGCTGATGAGACCGAGTGAGGTACCAATGGCAGATTCAGAGCCGTCCAGGGTTGCACAAGAGTGATCATCACTTAAAGTTACCATGACTTTTAATTAAGGATTTCATTACAGACTTTTATTGGATTTTTTTTTGAAATTAATAATTTGGGATTATCATGGATTTAATTTTAGGTAGTTGATTGGATTCAATGTTTACACTTTAATTTTTTTTAATGTCACATTGGATTTTAATTTAAACTTATTTTGACCATATCCTGACTTTGGCTTGGACTTATTATTGTGGGATTTCCTTTAAAAGCAATTTATTGGTTTATTTCTTTTCTCACGTTTTCCCCAGTTTCAAATTAGGGGATGTGACAACACCTCTTACCACTAAGTTAATAGGCCATTCATATGTTGCTCATAAAGGGTTAGTGAATTAAGGGGGAATTAGGTTGATGATAGGCGCATCTCATGTGGTGCTAAAACTATTATTAGAGTTGTACTTCACAGCCAAGTGTAACTCATTGGGATTGAGTTTATGAACCATGTGTCAAGGTAAATCATATAATAACCTCTAAGGCAACTTATAACCAATATTCTCATTAATTAATTACCCTTTTATTTTCTAAAGATATTAATTCCATGATAAATTTCTAATGCGGCCCAATTCGTAGCAAGTTTGGATCCTTTGAGGCTTCTCCCCATAGTAACCGTGAGTAAAATAATCATGCTCCATCAAATCATGAGGGGAAGCCTTCCATCAACGTGGGCAGGTGTTGCTATTTTTGATGCAACTCATTATATGGTGATGTTGCGAATCGCGATTGGTTTACTCACAAGTATTGTGGGTAAAAAAGTCTCAAATGATTCCAATTGGTAGCCCAATATATTGTCTTGATTCAATCAGATTTACGTGTGTTGATCCTATTGGAGACAAGCAACTTTTAAAAATCGTGCCGTGTCAGCCTGTGTAAAATCGCAGGTCTTATTGTGCCATGTCCAAGGTGCTGCACCCAAACGGGCTGGGCAGTGTTGCCCATGGGCCGGCCCACATGACCCTTCTTTTTTTTTGTGAATTTTTTAAAAGATTTTATATAAATTGAAGGAGTGATTATGCACTTTTGAGGTTTCTAATTTGAAATAAAATTGAAACTAGTAGAATAAATTCAAAAATATAGATGCTAATTTACACATGAAAAGAGAAACTTTAATTATTTTAAATTTTATACTTAATTTATATAAAAAAATAAATATATTTTAATATAAAATATCTTGTTGGGCCTTGTTGTGCCGGGCCACAACACAGAGCCCTTTGGCGAAGCACACCTGGCCCTGGGACCGTGCTTTGCCGAGTCCAACACTCACCGCTGTCAACGTGCTGTGATATTAATGTGTCATATCAATGATAAGAACCACCAATGACCATAGAATGTTACTCTCTCGTTTAGTACATCAGATTTTTATTACATCTGTTCGAAATCAAACTAATGAGAATATTCTACAGTAAACACATTGGAATAGGTGGAAAATCCCTGTATGGGGGATTCTACATGTTCTACTTGTTAGGAGGCAGCCGCCAGGATCCTTTGATATCATGCACAGATCACTGTGGAAATAAGTTTAAACGATAATGATTCAAGAACCATACCTGCGAGATCTCTCTGATTTGATTTCGATCTTATAACAGCCTAAAAATCTTAAGATTTTCTACTATATTCCTCTATGCTCGAACTCGCACCGGGGTGTGGGCCTCTTCTGCGAATTCTCCTTGCTCTCAAAAACGAAATTTCTCTTGTCTCTATTTTCTAGAGAGCAATAGCGCATATTTATAGGCTACAATAGGGACATTAAGAAGGAAATAAGGAATAAGCTTCTTATAGAAATAGGAAACCCTAATTCGACCCAAATTAGAATCCTAGATCCATAAATTACAATTCAGTCCACTAAAGAATTATAATTGTCCTCCTGTCCTTATTCTCAAAATAATATTTCGAGCTTCTTGTTATTAAATGCTTATTAATCTCCCCACGTTAAGATTTCAGATATCCATCGATTAAATAATTACTGACGCCTATATTTAATCGATATCTTTATAATTCCTTGAGACCTTACACTTAACTTATTTGATATGTCGGACACTAAGTCCACCTGCAGGGTTTGACATAATCAAAACTTATAAGTTTCATCAAGGGGATATGATCAATCCCTATTACGGAATGTGTATTCTGTCAATAAACTAATATGCACCATACACATAGTGTAGTAATCCAATTTACTAAGATTATTGACCCACAAAAGGTCTCACTCCTTTGTAAATCAAAATGCAAAATACTGAATGCACGTGTCTATTATTTATATTGGGATTAAGAGTACAAGCTCTCATAATAACCATTTAGATGTTAATAATCTTAGATAGTCAGGATAAAGATAATAACCCAAAAGTGGTCCTGTTCAATACACACAAAGTGTACTAGCATAACGAGTCGAAACTATACTATTTCCCATAGCCAAGACAAGCCTACTAAAACATCATGCTACAATCGTACCAATGGTGTGTCCAGCTCCATCTAAATTGTAAACAACAATAACTTATATTCTATAAGAACCGACAAATAAGTCTTCCGTGCGTAAGTTCAACTCTACACACCAACTTGTCTACTTTATAGAATAAAAGACGCACCTATGCACAGTAAATAATAATGCATCCATTTACCCATACAAATTCTTATTAAGATGGAAAAAGCAAACTTTACTAATAAGTAAATCAGTAAAAAAAAATACATAAAAATATACTTTTAGTATAAATTTCCAACATTACTTTCATGAACTCTTCCCCCTTCTCCTTTGGTATTTCTGGAATTTTCTTGTAAATCATTTTGGCTTATTAGTTACTACGATCGGATATGACCCTCAAAGGGTTAAAATGCTCTTTACCTGCTCAATGGCCTCCTCTTCTAAACTTCTGGTGCCTCCCAGTTCTACAGTTGATCGTAACAAAGACAACAACTTTGGAAGAAGCAGAATCAAAGTCCCCCAGGTAGTAGTCGATAATCACCAAAGCACCACTCAAGATGGTGCGTTGGTATCTAACGTTTTTTTTCTTTTTTTGAAATGACATGCACATCCCAGTTTGAAAGTAACAGACAAGGTTGTGGTTTTCTCAGAGCATTTCTTATAAAAAAAAAATGGGAACTATTACTGAGGGATAATTTTCCATCACTGAAGGAGAATTATTCATTCTTTTCTCTTTTTTGTTAGAATCATCTGCAGTTTCATTGTTATAGGCAAAACTTTTTCAGCATTTTGGTGTAAAAAAGAAAATTGGAATGAAGAGGAAGAAAGCTAGAGAATAATTTTTGAAGTGATATTATACAAGATCTTGCAGAAAATGTTTTGATGGTTGACACATAAATTGTTCGAGTAGTTAGAAAGTCCACCAATGATCTGGAGGTCCTTAATTCCTAACCCGATCCATAGTGTAGGGAGGTGGTGTTTTACCAATGAACAACCGTAAGCGGCCTGGTAGGTTCCTTGTCATCAAAAAGGAAAAAAATAAAGTTTCGACAGACCAAACACTAGAAGCTTACTCTATAGAAAATGAAATCTTTCTGTTCCAATGTGATAGTAAAATGAAAGGAATAGATTTACACTACAAGAATTTACAGTTTTGCCTACGCCAAATAATCGCCGGTAAATGTCTACAAAACGCCGGCAAAACTCTTTTCCTACAATTTCTTGTGCGCCGGCAAGTCGCCGGGAAAAGTTCGCTAGGGAAACTTTTCCCCGGCGCTAAAATGATTGCGCCGGTGAAACTTATATATTGCCGACGAGGAAAAACAGCTTTTGCCGGCGTATTTTAACGCCGGTAAAAAAATAGATTTTCAAAAAAAATTACCATTTTAAAAAAAGTTTTGCTGGCGTTATCCAGCGCCGGTAAAACATTTAGAAGATTTATTAATCAAATTTTTTGCCGGCGTTATCTAGCGCCGGTAAAACATTAGGAAGATCATTTTCCCAAAATTTTTAATGTAATTTAAATATTTTTGGCTGCACAAAAAACGCCGGCAATGAATATTATTTTATTTTTTTTATTTTTTTAATTTTTTGTTTCCTTTCCCTGTATATATCTGTGTAGTTCATTACAACTTTCAACCTTTGTCATATGATTAAATTATAACAGCTAATTACATTATCCAAAACTAAATTTATTACACAACCAACTTTCATTTCCATTCCAAAACCATCATAAGATAAAACATAAAAATTCATTCAACTACATATTAAAATTCAAACATCCTTTCAACATTCAAAGCACTTTACCATCACAAAATTAAAACCCATGTTAACATTCTACTCCATACCAACATTCAAATATCAATGAAAGTTAACATATCCATGTGATCATTTTATTGTTACATCATTCCAACATCGATTTGCACCACTGTTTAAAAGAACTTCCTGCATCCCATTTCAATATGCAGTAGTCTATTACTCTGAATACTTGGCCTTCATGTTGGCTGCATGAACTCTTTAAGCACAAAATTTTCTTCACCTATCATTCAATCTGCATAAAAAAGAAAAAAAAAGCGATGCTATGATTTCTTTGATGATATATATGAAGAGTAAACAGAAACTAATAAATTACCAAAAATAGAAATAGTTATGAATACACCAATACAGATGTATAAACTGGTAATACACATTTAATATGAAAGAAAATTGGAATTATTCCAATTCGTAAGGAAACAAATATGTTCAGTCCTACTAAAATTCATTACTTTCCCAATAAAAATTAAAACTAGAAATATTCCAATAGATTTGTTGGTCCAAGTCCCTTTTCTTGCATAGTTCAACAAGCTCACCAACATGGCTTAACTTAGAGAGCAACCTAGTGTAGTTAATTTAGGCTCGCCTACCCTATAAAGTATTATCATATAGCATTAGGACAAAATGAAAGTATATCTCACCACCCATAACAACCTTTTATGAAACAAAGAAAAATTCACTCACCATAAGTACATAATAAGAAAAGCATCCAAGCACCTTAAATTTTTGTATTTTGAAAATACTAGTAGAAAATCTTAATTTTAGAAAATCAGACGAATCTTTTCTTCCACCTAAAGTGATCTTCTTTAAGGTAAGTAAAGTCCATCTCTCTTTCTTCCTGTTTTGGGTCCTCTGCAGCCAAGTCCAACTTGGGGTCAACAGTCAGCCCATCTACTTCTCCTCCTCATGCACTTCCTTTTTGTTTCTTCCTTGCTTCTTCTCTTTTTCTCCGCTCTTATTTTCTTTCTTCCCCATGTACTTGTACCCAGCCTTTCCTTGTTTCTTTCTTTCTCTTTCTTTTTCTATCTTGTCGCTCTGTAATTCCTCCAGTTTCTGTCATGACCAAGTGGTCCTCCACCCATCTCCAAATATGACTGTTACATAATACTATGATAAAGATAAGCTTTTCTTCTAAATTATTTCTTCTAAAGTTCCACCCAGGATATCTGCTGTCTTCGAGCAAAAAAGATTGGATTGGATCAAGCTTATGACATTTATTTTCTGTATAGTTGTGATACAATTATAGCTACTTTTTACTGAGGGATTATACCTGCTTTTGTTAAGTAAGATATCGTTAGCAAGCATTTTGTTGTAATGTGGTTAAATGGAGACAAATAATACCATTAAAAGGTGCCTGTGCAGTGAATTTTCATGTAGTTGAGAAAAATCTGCATTAAAGGGACCCATTTCTTACCAAAGCAGAGCATTGGTTTTTCTTACTAGCAATCAACTGTCATGAGACACCTGTCTGATTGTAAATACAGGTTTCATCTGTGCAGTGTTTATTACAGTTTTCACTTGTCTGATTGTAAAAGTTGTTAAATTGAGAAATGATGTTAATACAGGTGCATGGTAATTATCTCGCTTCAAGCAAAAAGTGCACTGAAGGATATTTTCCATCCAGGCAATATGCTATAGCTGTTAATTTCTGAGATACCATTGGAAATAACTTTGTTCCATTATACCATAAGTAAAAGAAAACATTTCTTAGATAACTTTGTTAATTTCTGAGATACCACATTTCTGCTTGCAGTCTTTATCCAACAAAAGAAAACAAGATAAAGATAAAAACACATAACATCATGATTGAAAGAGGGATTGAAATGGGCACAGCAACAAATCCAAACGATCAACTGCAAGCAAAAAAATGAAAAAAGAGTTCCCAGCAACACAGATGTGAGCCAATCAAAGATAGACATACTTGAAAGATGCAGGGATGCAGAGATAGACATACTTGATGTAGGAAAAAGTTAATGAGCCAATCAAGAGACATCAACTACAAATCAAAGAAATTTGAGCTCTTTCAAAAGTCGTATGTCTATCTCTGCATCCCTGCATCTTTAGAAATCAGTATCTGGGCATGATAGACCTATGCTCACCACAAGGGCTATGTGCATGGTTTGAGATTTCATGAGTCAAGAAATTGACTCGGTGCCAGTACTGAGTACAGATTAGTAAGAGTAAAGGACTGGAATGCCAAAAATGCCATCACTCGTTGGATTCAAACCAGCACACATAATCGTACACATTAGCACGGACTGGTACAGTGCTGGTACAAAGAACATAACACAATAACCCAATCAAAAACATATTTAGCAACTCATTCTTTCATTTTCCTCTAAGAGGAATGGACAAGTGCCAGTATGTTAACCAAAACAAATTCTTATACTCATGAATATGGATAATTGGAGCCTACAGGTATGAAGTTCAAAACCCTTTGGAAATCAGTAAAGACAAATGAAGGAGCTCCAATCTTCCTTCTATCTTGCATCTTTAGAAGCATTCAAAAGAAGTAAAAGGGGTCGGACATTGCTAGACACCCTCTCTTCAGTAAAAAATTGAAGGGACCCTTTTGGGATTGAGCCAGGGGCTCAGCAGGACATATCAGACATATAATTTAACACCAGCAATCTTCGTATTACCAAACACAAAATTTGGATAATACAGAAACATCCTTATGACAGAGATAATACATAAAGAATCATTTTTCCACCATGGTGAGCAAAAACAAAAACAAAACACCACAAAGAGATTATAAATATGAAACTAAATGTATATGAAACATTACACCACAAAGCTTTTGTTTGAATTCGCAGAGGTATGCCATGATCATGGTGGTGAAGAATTCGCAGAGGTATGCCATGAACAAGAGAACCAACATGACTGCCATGCATGGTCAAACAAAATAGTTATAGTAGGCATGAACTCAGTCTCTTCGTGCCAACCCAATCAGATACTTGATCACATAAGTCAGTCCAATAACTTGGTGGATGCAGCAACATGCAAATAAATACTATTTTGAAAGCAAATCAGCAACATGACAATAACAGATAGAGCCAATGTACATAAGACAGAGAAAGCAAATCTGTCCCAAACAACATTTTCGTTGTTTTTTGAAGCTGAAACTGCCTCAAACACCATAAGACAAACTGCCCCAAACACCAAATCATTCTATTTCACTTGCAATCAGTTCCATCCAAACACACCCAAGACAAAACTAAACAAAATACCCAATCACCAAATAGATGCAAGAGCACAGAGACCAAACCAAAAAAAAAATGGGTCCTCTTGATTTTTGCCTACCCTGTCATTGTGTTTAGATGATGATTTCTACCGAATTGGGTCCCTGGATGTTGTACTTGGTCATTCGATTGAGCATGTTGGCGAGTTGATTAAATCGGTTGTGGCACAACCCAACGATCGAAGACTTCCACCAGATCAAAACATAAGCTAAATCTTAAAGGGGATCACTCGATTTCACTAGCCACATAACCCCGTAAAACATGCACAAAACCAAACAGAGATGAAATCAGAAAAAATGCCCTGTAACCCTACCTGTAACCAAACAAAGATGAAATCGGAATAAATGCCCTCTCCATCTCTCAGCCCAGAAAAAGAAAAAATGCACAAAACCAAACAGAGATGAAATCGGAAAAAAAATACGGTGATGGGATGAAATCGGGAAATCAGCAAAAGAAACCCTACCTGACCCTTGTCCTTGAGATTGATGCAAGTGGAAGACGACGATGAAGACGGATAGGAAAATGACGACGATGAAGACGGCCAGGAAAATGGGTCTGATCTCTCTCTCTCGCTTTCTCTCTCGCTGGTGTCTCTTTCTCTCTGTCTCTCTCTCTCACTCTCTCTCACTCTGTCTGATCTATCTCTCTTGCTTTCTCTCTCGTTGGTGTCCCTCTCTCTCTGTCTCTCTCTCACTCACTTTCTTTCTCTGTCTCGCTCACTCACTTTCTTTCTCACTCTCTAATTTTAATATATAGATGGCGAGGAAAATGACGACAAAGATTTATTAATTAAAATAAAATATTTAAAAAAAATTTTCCCGGCACAAATAATTCGCCGGTAAAATTTAAAGGCGCCAATCTAAGATAAAAATTGGTGGGAAAATTTTGCGGGTTAAATTTGCCGGCGATTTGGGGAGAACGCCGCCATAAATATAATATTTACCGGCGAAAAAATTAATCGCCGGTGAAAATTTAACCTTTACCGGTGAAATAATCCATTCGCCGGGAATAATTAAGCCTTTGCCGGCGAAAAAATATGGCCGGAAAAACTATAACTTTTTCCAGCGAAAAAGCTTATTTCGCCGGCCAAAACCATGCTTTCCCCGGCATTTAAATATTGTGCCGGGAAAAAACGCCGGGAAAACTGTAAATTCTTGTAGTGTTAGCATTGGGGTTTTTTTGGTTCATTCTCTCTTAAAACTAGCTTCCACGAGAAAATGACAAAATATCCAAAAATGACAGTGAAGTCGCAAGACTCTGGTCAATTTTTTGTTTTGGTTATTTTTCCCAAAATCCTATTATATTATGACTCACCACTCATGACATCCTAGGTTTTTTTACTTTAAAATACCACGATTTTGTGGTTTTTTTTTAGAATATTTATAAAAATTTCAATGGTTTATAACTCCAATCGACTACTGATTACAAAATGTGGATTTTTTTTCTGAACATCAAGCATGGTAAAGATAAAATCATGTTTTCCGTATTGTTTTTAGTTCTAGTAACTTTTAAAAGCTGATAAATCCTGCCATCGTGAGTCATGGTATCATGGATTTTTGGGCAAAATTGTTGTGAGTTAAGTGAGCTCGACGTCATTTGTGGTATTTAGACATTATATCTCGTGGAATATAACTTTAAAATGAGTAACCATAAAAATCCCTTTCATGGCTACCCATATTATCTTCACGTCATGGATACATTAGGGTGCATTTGGCATCATGCCATTGAAATGTTTCCATATTTCCATGAGATAAGCTTGGTACGTGCAAATCACAATTTCAAACTTTGGTCTCATAGGAAGGAATCTCAAAATCTTAACCTACAGGAATAAGAAACCTAGAACGAAAAAGCTTTTTTTTTTTTTGAGAAAAAAAAAAACAATTTGCTGGCACAGTTGTTTCCTACCTATCACAAAGTGACTTTATTACCTAATTCCTAAAGTAGGTCTTACAAGCCTCATCTCCCCTCTCTTTGCATATGTGAGTTTTATCACCTTATATGTGCATATTGTGTTGTGTTTTCTCACACATGCGAGTCTCCATTACCTCGCATGTGTTAGTAGTGTGTATCTCTCACATTTGTGTGGTCCCATTATCCCACATGTGTAAATTGTGTGTGACCCTCACAAGCGCGAGTCTCATTACCTCACATGTGTGAGTTGTGTGTGTGTGTCCTTTCATGTGCAAGTCCCAATTACCTCGTATGCGTAAGTTGGTGTTGATGTTGTGTTGGTGTTAGTATACAATTCCCAGCTTACCAAAAAAAAAAAAAAAACAAAAATTCATCAATTTTTTAGAATAGCTTAAGCATGAGAAAATATATTTAGATATATACTTCATAATAGTCAAGATCCAATAGAACGATTGATTTTGATCAACGACCTTCAACAACTAATACTTGATTCATTGGTGGAACCAGTCTTAGAAAATTTGGGCCCATATTCCTGAAACACCTACACTAGGGTTGGCAAACGGGGTGGGTCCGGCTAATACAGGTCGGGTCAGGGGTGGGGCCAACTTTTTGGCCCCCAACCCGCGCCTGACCCGTTTTAGAGATGAGTTTCAAACCTGCAACCTGTGCCCATGAAACGTTGGGCCGAGCTAACCCACCTTGCCTGCATTAAATGTGGGTTAGGATAGGTTGATCTGACCTGTGCACTATTTTTTGTATTGTTGAGCCCGGGTAGAACGAATTTTGTAGGATTTCCTGACCTCATGAAGTCTAAAGAACAAATCTAACTAGTACACCATTTGAGCTATGTCTGAAGAATTTTATCCAAAACGCATTAAGTACATGAAAAAAGTACCCTAGCCATTAACACGACTTAAAAATTGACTCACATATATTTATGTAAGTAATTATATTTTAGAATATTGAGCCCTACAAATATTATTGTTATTGTTTTTTCATGCTTATCCACTCTACTTTAACCATGGTGGTCAAACTTTTGAAATGATCATTATAATTATTTCTTATATATTTATTTTTTTATGATAATCATTATATAATAAAACTAAACCCAAACAAATATAATGAAATTGAAATTGATAAAAAAATAGTAATTAGGTGTTATAATTTATGAGAGAATAACAATGTTGAAAAAAGACAAACCCGATTGAGCTTTGAGTTTGCAAATAAAAAAAAACCCAATACTAGTTTGGCTAATTTCAATCTAGCCCATTGATGGCCATCCAAATTCGAAGATCACTGTTTAAAATAAATTTTAAAAAATAATCATTCATCTAGGATGCACAATTCTATCATAGGAGAATGGTATTCATTATAGAAAAAAAGAAGGAAAGTCTCAAAAGAATAAGGAATTACACTAATATTAGCAAGGGTGAAAAACTTGTAAAGAAGAAGGTATTATACCTGGTAGGATTCTTACAGAGATTATATTTGCTAATCATGGAAACTACCAATTGTAAACAAAGTAGAAAATTCGAAAGTCATTAAGATTCATGAAGATAAAAAAAATCAGAACTCTTATTTAAATTAGGCGAGTTAAGCGGGTTAGGAGGGCCAACCCTAATTAACCTGACCCATTTTTTTAAAGGCCAAGAAACACTAGCCTTAACCCGACCCGTTTTTATTGTTGTTCAGGTTTGACGGATCAAAAGGGGGTTGGGTTAGTGGGATGGGTGACAGGCTCTAGCCCTACCCCCCCACTCCCCCGCTTTATTCCCAAAAACCTCCCAAAGTTTTAGAAAATTTATAGGTTTTACATATGGCACCCCAAAAATTAAAAAAGAACCCCTATATATTATTTTGAAAAATTATATGTACTTTTTTATACGTGGCCCTTCTAAGATTTTGTTTCTACATACTCTCCACTCAAAGGAAGAATTCCTAGTTTCACCCTTGACTTGATTACCATTTCCTAGAAGATATTTAATAGTGGGAGTAGTAAAAAGAGATTTTCACTAATATAAAAGTGTCATAAAATAAGAGATAACTACAGAGACACACACACACACACACACACACACACACACACACACACACACACACAGAGATCTTTTGATTGATTGAGAGTAAAAGAACGGGAGTCTAAGATGACTACCTCACCGAGACACTTATTATATTAGAAGACTAATGATAGTTGCCTCATTAAAACCTTGTAAAGGAAAAACACAATGAGAAAAAATCAAAGTGAAGGAAAAAAAGTACTACATTCTTCAAAATCATTAAATTACGTGTTAGACATGCATATTGCTATGTCATTAAAACTTTACTAGTAAAACCTAGTGAGATAAAACCTAAAAAAGGAAAAAGAGTACAACGCACATATGTCCTAGATAACATATTTTAAGATGCCTTCCTATTGATCAATTACTCCTCCTGATAATAATAACCTTTACATTGTTTGATGATAGACTCTATACATACTGATCTCTTATACAAGCTTTTGGAATGTTAATTTTGGCAATGACTTGGTGAAAAGATCAGCTAGGTTGTTACTAGAATGAACGTAGTTAAATTTATTCTCATTGTTCTTCTGAAGTTCATGAGTAAAGAAGAACTTTGGTGACATGTGCTTGGTTTTGTCTTATTGAATTTGTTGTATACATGCTTTATTGTCTTTATAGATAATGCTTGGGGTATTTATTCTAGATGACAATTGACAAGAACCATGAATATGCTGAATTAAAATTTTCAATCACACATGTTTACGACTAGCTTCATAAAGTGCTAAAATTTTAGTGTAGTTAGATGAAGCAGCAACCAAAATTTGTTTAGTATAATGCCAAGAAATGGAGGCATTACTACTAAGAAATGCATAACTTGTCTGAAATCTACTCTTACGAGGATTAGAGAGGAATCATAAATCTACATAACTTACGAACTTTGAATATTTACAACCATAATAATAAAACAAACATGAGTTAGTAGTTTTACGTAAATATTGTAGGATATGTTTGATACCAGTGCAGTGCTTTTGAGTTGATGCAGAGCTATATCCGAAAAGTAGATTCATTAAGAAAGAAATATCTAAGATAGTGTATTTTTCCAAATACAGTAGGGCATTAATAGCACTTAAGTATTGTACTTCAAGGCTCAATGCTTCTTCATTTTCCTCTTTTGGATGAAATGGATCTTTTTTTATATCTAATGACCAGACGATCATGTGGGTACTTAGTAGATGTGCATTGTCCATACTAAACTATTTCAAGATTTTCTCGGTATAATTAGACTAATGGACTAATATCCCACTAAAATTTCTCTCGATCTGCAGGCTTAGATAAAATTTTGTTTTTCCAAGGTCTTTTATTTCAAATCCTCTTTTCAAATAATCAACAGTTTTCTCAAGATCTCCTAAAGTCCCAAAATCTATGTCATCTATATAAACTATTATTATTGCAAATCCATTTAAGGATTTTTTTATAAAGATACATGGGCAAATAAGATTTTTTTCATATCTTTCCTTAAGCAAGCATTTACTACGATAATTATACCACATTCTTCCTAATTACTTCAGGCGGTACAATTATCATCTTAATTGGATTGAGTACGCACTCTTTGATTTTGCTTTAGGCAAAGCAAATCCTTTTGGAATTTTCATATAAATTTTTGCGTCTAAGTCTCTATACGAATAAGTAGTTATAACATCCATGAGTCTCATAACTAAATTTTCAAAAACTATTAAACTTATTAGACATCTGAATGTTGTTTTTCCATGATAGGGGAGTATGTTTCCTGATAGTCAATCCAAGGTTTTTGTAGAAAACCTTGTGCCACTAGTCGTGCCGTATATTTAGTAATTTTATTCATTTCATTCATTTTTTTTTTTACAAACACTCATTTGTAACCTACAGGGTTAATACCTTGTGGGATTTCTACTATTGGTCCAAACACATCACATTTATTGAGAGACTCTAACTCTACTTTGATGGCACTTTCGCATTTTGGTCAGTCTTTCATTTGTCGACATTCATTTATAGTACGTGGTTTTGTAACCAATCATTATTTTCCTTTGACATATTTGTAGCTATCGCATATTTAAATATGCTATTGATGACTATTTCTCTTCTATTCCATCTCTCTCTTGAATCAGTGTAAAGTATAGAGATCACTTCATTATTGGGTACCATTGCCTCTTCAAGGGCTTCTAGAGTCTCTTTTAGGACTCGTATCTCTTTCAGGATATTAACTTCTTCAAGAATTTTAGAGAATGAATTTTTCCATAACCTTTTCTTTAGTGAAATAGTATACCTCTTTAAAGTGTATGATTTTCTATAACCTCTTCGGAAGTGTATCTCTTCTGGAGTATGATTGGGATATGGCTACTCATTTTTCCTTTTCCGGGGAGCAAGTCCTTGGAACATATAGGTTTGCCACACTTTCGGAATATTGCAGATTCTTTTGCTACCCCATTTTGACTTTGTCCTACTGGAACGTCAATCTTGGCAGGTGCATTTATAATTGGCACATGTGACTTAGTCACCTTTGTTGCATCATTAAATACACGGGAAATCTGTGTAATCTATTTGGAATCTTTTGTAAGTGGACAATTCTTCGCACTTCATTTTCACATTGTGAAATACGTGGATTTAAATGAGATACAATGGAAGTATTTTACGTTAATTATTGCTGTTCTTCAGGAACGAGTTGTTCTACAAGAACAATATGTTCTTCAAAAACTATCTTATCGCCCCGAACGGCGGGAATATCATCTCATCGAATTGAAAATTGGTAAAACAAGTAGTGAAGACATCTCTTGTTATTGGTTCTCGAGATTGAATAATCGAGAGAGAGTCATAACTTATATAGATTCTTAATTTACGTTGTGGTCCCATCTTAGTATGTTGAAGGGGTGGTATTGGGACTTGAACTAGACAACCTAACTTATGTAAGTGGAAAACATTTGGTTGATGTCTTAATATAAGTTGTGTGAGAGAATATTGATGATAAGATGTGCGTTGAATCTAATTAACATTGATGCATGCAACACATCATATCCCCAAGCACTAACTAGTAATTTGGGCCACATTAGTATAGTCCTAGAAATGAGTTGAATGTATTTAATCATGGATTTAGTTAAGCCATCCTCCATGTGGACATGGGGGCACAAGATGTTTGACTCCAATTCCTAGAGATGATCAATAGTCGTCAAAAATCTATAATGTAAATTCACTTTGTCTTTACGGGGATTTATAGGTCCACTAATGTCACCTTGTATCCTTTATAGAAAGGATAAGGATTCAGATGCAATCTTAACAAAAGAAGGTCAAGTAATCAATTTTCCTTAACATAATAGCCCTAAGGTGACCTAACTTACAAGCTAAAGTGTTAAAGTCTTAAGATCACTAAGTTTCAGGTTTAATTTAAGATTCGAGAGCTTGACTTTGTCATTTTGCTCATAACCAAATGTGATTTGACATTGAAGATTATCGTGTAATATAACCCTAAGGAGAGTGCACTTAGTTTTTTTAGTATTCACTTTTGGCATCTAAGACTAGTAATAGTGCATAAGTATTCCATGTTTTCTTTACTTACATTCTCAATGTGGCACCCATTCATTCTGATGTCCTTGAAACTAACCAAGTTTTTTTGGGAACAGTTTGAGAACAATACATTTTTAATTAATAAATGGGTACCATTAGGTAACATTATATGGGCTTCCGGAGCTTTCAATTATTTGCATTGGTCCAGCTATGGTGAATACATATTGTGGAATGAATACCAATTCTGAGAAAAATTTTTTTTTAATTTTCCAAAGTGTGTGTTGTGGTATTGTCTACCATATACAGATTGTCCTCAACTCCAGTCATGATCCATAGAAAATTATAAACTAATATAACTATACAATCACATGATAAAAATTAAAATAAAATAATCAAACACAACAACAGTTTACAAATTTAGCTATGGAAATTTTCAACGCTAAATGAGATAAAAACATCGATAATAACCTTTACCGATGAAAATATTTATGTTGTCCAATCGTCTGTAAAAATTTGTGGATAAAAGATTTTACCAACAAAACTGAATTCCTTCAGCCAAGATTAGGTCTTCACTAATGAAAAAAGTTAATTTATCAATGGTTTTTAAACGTCTGTAAATAATATATCAAATTTATTAAAATTTAGAATTAAATTTTACTGATGTTTTTTTTACATAGGTAAATCATTTATCGCTTTTTTACAATTTTGAATTTAATTTTACCGATGTTAAAAAAACATCGGTACATTCATTTATTTTTTTTTAAATTTTTGTTTCACTTTTACCGACACTATAAAAATGTTGGTACATCATTTATCCATTTTTAAAATTTTAAATTTGATTTTACTGATGTTAAATAAACACGGCAAATTCTTTTAAAAAATTTCCTTTTACTTTTACCAATGAAAAAAAATGTCAGTAAAATCATTTTTATTTTTTAAAAAATTTTCAATTCAGTTTTTACTAGTGTTAAAAAATGTTGGTAAATTCTATAATTTTTAAAAAATGTGATAAATAATTACCGACGTTTTCGAAAACGTTGGTAAAAATATTTATAATTTTGCAATAAATATTTACTGATGTTTTAAAACGTCGGTAAATCCATTTTTTCATCGACAAAAGTATTTTAATATAAAATCTATAATATTTATTATTTTTATTATAATTTTCCTGTAAACTTGTTCATACACCTGTATCAAACATGAACTTGTTCACGTACCTGTATCCAACATGACAAATGCATACATACAAGAATTGCTAAATAAACAAACAACCATCACTACTTTTCATCAAATCATTCATCTTATATAACAAATACTACACTAAATGATATAATCCCATACAAATGTCCGATATACAAATACAAATAAACAAAGAGGAGATAACAAAACACCCCAAAAAGTTTGCAATCGACCAAATGCATCCATCAATTTGCAATGACAAGAACAATATTAGAATCTTTTCAATAAATTAAATTACAAATATAAGATAAACATGTATATATATATATAGAATCTTTTCCTAAGTTATTTTGGAGGACTGTTTTACGTCTAATTCTATAACCAGGAATCCTATTTGCTAACTGTCAGTTCCTACAAGTTACTCTGGCCTTGAGCGAAATGCTCGTGCCTATTTCTAATTCTTCCGGGGCCGTTTCCCATTTTGGACTTCCATCAGGCAGTTTTCGAGCCTAAGTGTTGGAAAATCCTAAGTTTCTGTGTCTAATTCTCTACCCGGGAGTCTGATTTACGAACCTTCAGCTCCTAGAAGTTACTCTAGCCTCGAGCGAGGTACTTATGCTAGTTTTTGATTTGTTTGGGGGCTGTTTCCCGTATTGGACCATCGGCGCCAATTTTAGAGCCTAAATTGTTGAAAATCCTAGGTTTTAGTGTCTAATTCTCTAACCGAGAGTCCCATTTGTGAACCGTCAATTCCTACAAGTTACACTACCCTTGAGCAATGTGTTCGCGCTGGATTTTGATTTTTTTAGGGGCTGTTCCCCATTTTGGAACCCCAGTGGGCGGTTTTCAAGCCTAAGTGTTGGAAAATCCTAGGTTTCTGCATCTAATTCTCTAACCGGGAGTCTAATTTCTAAACCATCAATTCCTACAAGTTACGCTACCCTCGAGTTGAGTGTTCATGCAGGTTTTTGATTTTTTCGAGGGCCGTTTCCTGTTTTGGACCCCCGGCGGGCAGTTTTTGAGCTTAAGTATTGAAAATCATAGGTTTTTGCTTTTAATTCTCTAATCGTGAGTCTTATTCAGGAACCATCATTTCATACACGTTACTTTAGCCTTGAACGAGGTGCTCGTACAAGTTTTCCATATTTTTGTGGCCGTTTCCCATTCTGGACCCCCCAGCGGGTAGTTTTTAAGCCTAAGTGTTTGAAAATCCTAGGTTTTCACTTTTAATTCTTTAACCGGGAGTCCAATTTGTGAACTATCAGTTTTTACAAGTTACTCTGGCCTTGAGCAAAGTGCTCGTGTAGGTTTTCAATTTTTTTGGGGGCCATTTCCCATTTCGGACACTTGGCAGATGGTTTTTTAGCCTAAGTGTTGGAAAATCCTAGGTTTTCGCTTTAAATTCACTAATCGGGAGTCTGATTTGTGAACCATCAGTTCCTACAAGTTACTCTACCCTAGAGCAAAGCACTTGTATAGATTTTTAATTTTTTTAGGGGCTGTTTCCCATTTTGAAGACCAGCGGGCGATTTTCAAGCCTAAGTGTTGGAAAGTCCTTGGTTTTTGCCTCTAATTCTCTAATCGAAAGTTTGATTTGTGAATTATTAGCTCCAAAAAGTTACTCTAGCCTCGAGGAAAGTGCTCATGTATGTTTTTTATTTTTTTAGGTTTCGTTTCCTGTTTTGGACCCTTAGTTGCGGTTTTCGAGCCTAAGTGTTAGAAAATCCTAGGCTTTCACTTCTAATTCTCGAACCAGGAGTCTGATTTTCAAACCATCAATTTCTAAAGTTACTCTACCCTCGAGCAAGTGCTTGTTCTAGTTTTCAATTTTTCCAAGGTGCATTTCCCATTCTGAACCCTCAGCGGGTGGTTTTTGAGCCTTAGTGTTGGAAAATCTTAGGTTTTCACTTGTAATTCTCTAACCGGGAGTCTAATTTGCAAACGTGAGTTCCTACAAGTTGCTTTATTCTAGAGAAATGTGCTCGTATAGGTTTTTGATTTTTTGGGGGGTTGTTTCCCATTCTGGACCCTCGGTGGGCGATTTTTGAGCATAAATATTGGAAAATCCTAGGTTTTCGCTTCTAATTCTCTAACTGAGAGTCCTACACACGAAACATTAGTTCGTTCAAGTTACTCTACCCTAGAGCGAAGTCTCATATAGGCTTTTAATTTTCTCAGGCCCTGTTTACCGTTCCGGTCCTCCGACGGGCGGTTTTTCGAGCCTATGTATTGGAAAATCCTTGGTTTTTACTTCTAATTCTCTAACCAGGAATCCGATTTCCGAACCGTCTATTCCTATAAGTTACTCTATCATAGAGTGATGTGCTTGTATAGATTTTTTATTTTTTCAGGGGTTGTTTCCCATTTTGGACCCCCGGCGGGTTATTTTTGAACCTAAGTGTTGAAAAATCCTAGGTTTTCACTTCTAATTCTCTAATGGGAGTCCCATTCATGAATTTTCAATTCCTACAAGTTATTCTACCTAAGAGTGAAGTGCTTGTATAAGTTTTCAAAATTTTTAGGGCCCCATTTCTCATTCTGGTCCTCCAACAGGTAGTTTTAGAGCTGAAGTACTGGAAAATCCTAAGTTTTCGTTTCTAATTCTCTAACTGGGAGTCCGATTTATGAACCGTCAGTTCCAATAAGTTACTATAACCTAGAGCAATGTGCTCATATTGGTTTTCAATTTTTTTGGAGGTTGTTTTCCATTTTGGACCCCCAGCGATTTGTTTTCAAGCCTAATTATTGAAAAATCCTAGGTTTTTTCATCTAATTCTCTAACCGGGAGTTCTATTCATGAACCATTAGTTCCTACAAGTTACTCTACCCTAGAGCAAAGAGCTTGTACACGTTTTCAATCTTCTCGAGGACCGTTTTCCATTTTGGACCCCTGGGGGGCAGTTTTTTAGCCTAAGTGTTGGAAAATCCCAGATTTTCACTTCTAATTCTCTAACCAGGAGTCTTATTTATGAACCATTAGTTCGTACAAGTTACTCTACCCTTGAGTGAAGTGCTTGTATAGGTTTTCAATTCTTTTGGGGGCCATTTCCTGTTCTGAACTGCCCGTCTTCAATTTTTTTGGGGGTCATTTCCTATTCTAAACCGCTGACGGGCAGTTTTCGAGCCCAGGCATCGGAAAATCCTAGGTTTTCATTTATAATACTCTAACTGGGAGTCTAGTTTACAAGCTACTAGTTCTAGAAAGTTACTCTAGCCTTGAGCGAAGTGCTTGTGCAGGTTTTCATCTTTTTTGGGGGCCATTTCCCATTCTAGACCCCCGGCGGGTAATTTTCGAGCCTAAGTGTTGGAAAATCTTGACTTTCACTTTAATTCTCAAATCGGGAGTTTGATTTCCAAACCATTAGTTTCTACAAGTTACTCTACCCTTGACCGAGGTGGTCATTCCTGTTTCCGATTCTTCCGGGGTTCTTTTCCCATTTTGAACCCCTGGCAGGTGGTTTTCGACCTAAGTGTTGGAAAATCCTAGGTTTTTTCTTCTAACTCTCTAGTCGGGAGTCTGATTTATGAATCGTTAGTTCCTACAAGTTGCTTTACCCTAAAACGAAGTGCTCATATAGGTTTTCGATTTTTTAGGGGGTCGTTTTCCAATCTGGACCCCCAGTGGGCGATTTTCGAGCCTAAGTGTTGGAAAATCCTAGGTTTTTTCTTCTAATTCTCTCACTGGGTGTCCTACTCATGAAACACCAATTCCTACAAGTTACACTACCCTAGAGTGAAGTGCTCGTATATGTTTTCAATTTTTTTAGGCCTCGTTTCCCATTTTGGCCCTCCGGCGGTCGGTTTTCCAGCCTACGTATTAGAAAATCCTAGGTTTTCGCTTCCAATTCCCTAGCAAAGAGTCGAATTTGTGAATCGTTGGTTCCTACAAGTTACTTTACCCTAGAGTGATGTGCTCATATAGATTTTCAATTTTTTTAGGGGCCGTTTCCCATTCTGGATCTTTTGCTAATGGTTTTCGAGTTTAAGTGTTGAAAAATCCTAGGTTTTTACTTTTAATTTTCTAACCGAGAGTCCTATTCACAAATTGTCAATCCCTACATATTACCCTACCCTAGAGTGATGTATTCATATAGGTTTTTGAATTTTTTTAGGGGGCCATTTCCCATTTTGGTCTTTCGGCGGGCGGTTTTCGAGCTGAAGTGCTGGAAAACCCTAGGTTTTCATTTCTAATTCTCTAATTAGGAGTTTGATTTATTAACCGTCAGTTCCTACAAGTTACTGTACCCAAGAGCAATGTGCCCGTACATGTTTTTAATTTTTTTGGAGGCTGTTTCTCATTCTGGACCGCCAGTAGGCAATTTTCGAGCCTAAGTGTTAAAAAATCTAAGGTTTTCACTTCTAATTCTCTAATCAAGAGTCCTTTTCATGAATGGTTAGTCCCTACAAGTTACTCTATCCAAGAACGAAGTGGTTGTACATGTAATCAATTTTTTTGGGGTTGTTTCCCATTCTAGACCCTCAGCGAGGGGTTTTCAAGCCTAAGTGCTGGAAAATCTAAGATTTTCGCTTCTAATTCTCTAACCTGGAGTCTTATTCATGAACTGTCAGTTCCTACAAGTTACTATGCCTTACTATACCCTAGAGTAAGGTGCTCATATACGTTTTTGATTTTTTGGGTCCCGTTTCTTGTGCTAAACCCCTGGCAGGCGGTTTTTGAGCCTGAGTGTTGGAAAATCCTAGGTTTTTGCCTCTAATCCTCTAACCAGGAGTCCTTTTCATGAACCGTTAGTTCCTACAAGTTACTCTACCCCAGAGGGATGTGTTTTTTTGTTTTTGATTGTTTTGGGAGCCGTTTCCCATTCTGGTCCTTCGGCAGGTGATTTTCAAGCCTAAATATTGGAAAATTCTAGGTTTTTGCTTCTAATTCTCTAATTAGGATCCGATTTATGAACTGTCAGTTCCTATAAGTTACACTACCTAAGAGCGATGTGCTTGCGTGGGTTGTTGATTTTTATAGGTGCGTTTCCCACTCTAGACCCTCGGCAGGTGATTTTTGTGTCTAAGTGTTGGAAAATTCTAGGTTTTCACTTCTAATTCTCTAACCGGGAGTCTGATTTGCGATCAATCAATTCCTAAAAGTAACTTCGGCCTCGAGCGAAGTGCTTGTGCAAGTTTTTATTTTTTTTGGGGGCCATTTCTCATTCTGGACACCCGATAGGCCGTTTTCAAGCCTAAGTGTTAGAAAATCCTAGGTTTTCACTTCTAATTCTCTAGCCAGGAGTCTGATTTCCAAATCGTCAGTATCTAAAAATTAGTCTACACTTGAGTGATGTGTTCATTCTGGTTTCCAATTTTTTAGGGTGTCGTTTCCCATTTTGAACCCTCGGCTGGTGGTTTTCATGTCTAAGTGTTAGAAAATCCTAGGTTTTCACCTATATTTCTCTTACTGGGAGTCTGATTTATGAACCATCAGTTCCTATAAGTTACTTTACCCTAAGGCGAAGTGCTTGAATTGTTTGTCAAGTTTTTTTGGGGCCGCTTCTCATTTTGGACCCCCGACGAGTTGTTTTTAAGCCTAAGTGTTGGAAAATCCTTGGTCTTCACTTCTAATTCTCTAATCGGGTGTCGTATTCATGAACTGTCAGTTCATACAAGTTACTCTACCCTACAGCAAAGTGCACGTGTAGGTTTTTGATTTTTTAGGGGCCTGTTTCCCGTTTTGGCCCTCCAACTGGCAGTTTTCATGCCAAGTATTGGAATATCCTAGGTTTTGGCTTCTAATTCTCTAACTAGGAGTCCGATTTGCGAACCATCAGTCCCTACAAGTTACTTGACCCGAAAGTGATGTGCTCATATAGGTTTTTGATTTTTTAGGGGGCCAATTCTCATTTTAGACCTTCAGTGGGCGGGTTTTGAGCCTAAGTGTTAGAAAATCCTAGGTTTTTGCTTCTAAATCTTTAATTAAAAGTCTGATTTGCAAAGTATCAATTCTAAACAGTTACTCTAGCCTTGACCGAAGTGCTCATGTAGGTCTTTATTTTTTTGGGGGGCCGTTTCCATTCTGGACCCCTGACGGGCGGTTTTCAAACCTAAGTGTTGGAAAATCCTAGGCTATCGCTTCTAATTTTAGAACCAAGGTCCGATTTTTGAACCATTAGTTTTTGCAAGTTACTTTACCCTCAAGCAATATGGTTATTCTAGTATTCTATTTGTTCGAGTGCCTTTTTACATTTTGAATCCTTGATTGGTGGTTTTTAAGCCTATGTGTTGGAAAATCATAGGTTTTCGCCTCTAATTCTTTAACCCGGAGTCCTATTTGTGAACTGTTAGTTCTTACAAGTTACTTTACCATAGAGCAAAGTGGTTGTACAAGTTTTCAATTTTTTTGGGGGTCGTTTCCCATTTTGGAGCACCAGTGGGTGGTTTTTGTGCCTAAGTGTTGGAAAATCCTGGGTTTTCGCTTCTAATTCTCTAATCGGGAGTCCTACTCTTGAAACATCAGTTCTTACAAGTTACTGTACCCTAGAATGAAATGATCATATAGGTTTTCAATTTTTTGGGGGCCCCGTTTCCCGTTCTAGTCCTTTGGCGGGTGGTTTTCGAGTCTAAGTATTAGAAAATCCTAAGTTTTCACTTTTAATTCTCTAATTGGGAGTCCGATTTGCGAATCGTCAATTCCTACAAGTTACTTTACCCTAGAGCGATGTGCTTGTATAGATTTTCAATGTTTTCGGGGGCCATTTCCCATTCTGGACCCCTGGCGGGCGGTTTTCGAGCCTAAATGTTGGAAAATCCTAAGTTTTTGCTTCTAATTCTCTAACTGGGAGCTTATTCATGAACTATCGCTCCTACATGTTACTTTACCCTAGAGTGAAGTGCTCATATAGGTTTTCTATTTTTTAGGGGCCTGTTTTTCATTCTGGTCCTTTAGCGGGTGGTTTTCGAGCCAAAGTATTGGAAAATCCTAGTTTTTCGCTCCTAATTCTCTAACAGGGAGTTTGATTTTCAAATCGATAGTTCCTACAAGTCACTGTACCCTATAGCGATGTGCTCGTATAGGTTTTCAATTTTTTCGGAGGCTGTTTCCAATTCTTGACCCTTGGCGGCAGTTTTCGAGTCTAAGTATTAAAAAATCGTAGGTTTTTAATCTAATTCTCTAACTAGGAGTCATATTCATGAACCGTTAGTTCCTAATAGTTACTCTACCCTAGAGCAAAGTGTTTGTAGAGGTTTTCCATTTTTTCAGGGGTTGTTTCCTATTTTGGACCCCCAGTGGTCGGTTTTCGAGCCCAAGTGTTAGAAAATGCTAGAGTTTCGCTTCTAATTCTCTAACTAAGAGTCCTATTCATACAGTGTTAGTTCCTACAAGTTACTATACCCTAGAGCAAAGTGCTCATATAGGTTTTGATATTTTAGGGGCTGTTTCTTGTTCTAAACCACTGACAGGTGATTTTCGTGCCTGAGTGTTGGAAAATCCTAGGTTTTTGTTACTAATCCTCTAACCAGGAGTTCTATTCATGTCTCATAAGTTCCTATAAGTAACTCTACCCTTGAGCGATGTGCTTGTATAGGTTTTTAATTTTTTCAGGGGCAGTTTCCCATTCTGGTCCTCTGGCGGGCAATTTTTAAGCCTAAGCATTGGAAAATCCTAGGTTTTCACTTTTAATTCTCTAATTGAGAGTCTAATTTGTGAACCGTCAGCTCCTAAAAGTTACACTACCTTAAAGTGATTGCTCGTATTGGTCTTTTATTTTTTCAAGGCCTGTTTCCCAGTCTGCGCCCCTGGCGGGCTCTTTTTGAGTCTAAATGTTGGAAAATCCTAGGTTTTCATTTCTAATTCTCTAATTGGGAGTTTGATTAGCAAACTAGCTATTCCCACATGTTACTCTAACCTCAAATGAAGTGCTCATGCATGTTTCATTTTTTTAGGGGGCTATTTCCCGTTTTGGACTCTCGGTGGGCAGTTTTCGAGCCTAATTGTTAAAAAATCCTAGGTTTTCACATCTAATGCTCCAACCGGTAGTCTAATTTCCGATCTATCAGTTTCTACAAGTTACTCTACGCTTGAGCGCGGTGTTTGTTCCTGTTTTTGATTTTTTAGGGGGCCGTTTCCCATTCTAAACCCTCGGCGGGCAGTTTTTAAGCCTAAGTGTTGGATAATCCTAGATTTTTCTTCAAATTCTCTAACCGGGAGTCTGATTCGTGTATTGTCAGTTTTTTCAAGTTACTTTGCAATAGAACAATGTGTTCGTATAGGTTTTTGATTTTTTCAGGGGCTGTTTCCCATTTTGGACCCCTGGCGAGCAATTTTTGAGCCTAAGTGTTGGAAAATCCTAAGTTTTCACTTCTAATTCTCTAACTGGGTGTCGTATTCACAAACTGTCAATTCCTACAAGTTACTCTACCCTAGAATGAAGTCCTTGTATAGGTTTTCAATTTTTTCGGGGACTGTTTCCCATTCTAGCCCTCCAATGGGCGGTTTTCAAGCCTAGGTATTGGAATATCCCAGGTTTTTACTTCCAATTCTGTAATCGGAAGTCTTATGCGTGAACTATCAGGTCCTACAGGTAACTATACCCTAGAGCAAAGTGCTCATATAGGTTTTTGATTTTTTTAAGGGCCATTTCCCATTTTGAACCCCCAGTAGTGGCTTTTGAGCATGAATGTTGGAAAATCCTAGGTTTTCACTTCTAACCCTTTAATTGGGAGTCTGATTCATAAACGTTAATTCCTACAATTTATTTTGCCCTAGAGCGATGTGCTTGTATAGGCTTTCGATTGTTTCGGGGGCTGTTTCCTGTTAAAGTCCTTCAGCAGGCGATTTTCGAGCCCAAGTATTAAATCCTAGGTTTTCACTTCTAATTCTCTAACCAGGAGTCTGATTTTCAAACCGTCCATTCCTATAAGTTACACTACCCTAGAGTGATGGTCTTACATGGGTTTTTGATTTTTTCATGGGGTATTTCCCATTCTAGGCCCCCGGCGGGCGGTTTTCAAGCTTAGGTGTTAGAAAATCCTAGGTTTTCACTTCTAATCTCTAATCGAGTGTCGTATTCATGAACTGTTAGTTCCTACAAGTTACTCTACCTTGGAACGAAGTGCTTGTACAAGTTTTTGATTTTTTTTGGGGCCCGTTTCCTGTTCTGGCCCTTAGTGGGCGGTTTTCGAGCCTAAGTATTGGAAAATCCTAGGTTTTCGCTTTTAATTATCTAACTAGGAGTCCTATTCATGAACTATTAGTTCCTACAAGTTACTATACTCTAGTGCGAAGTGCTTGTATAGGTTTTTGATTTTTTCATGAGCCCTTTTCCATTTTGAACCCCTGGTGGGCAGTTTTCGAGCATGAGTGTTGGAAAATCCTAGGTTTTCACTTCTAATCCTCTAACCGGGAGCCCTATTCATGAACCATCAATTCCTATAAGTTACTCTACTCTAGAGCAATGTGCTTGTATTGGTTTTCGATTGTTTTGGGTGTCATTTCCCATTTTGCTCTTACAGCGGGCGATTTTTGAGCCTAAGTATTAAAAAATCCTAGGTTTTCACCAAGAGTTTGCTTTGTAAACTGTCAGTTCCTACAAGTTATACAACCCTAAAGTGATGTCCTCACATCGGTTTTTGATTTTTTCAGGGGGCGTTTCCCATTTTAGACCCCCGGCGGGCTGTTTTCATGCCAAGTGTTGGAAAATCCTAGGTTTTCACTTCTAATGTCTAGCGAGGAGTCCGATTTGTGAACTATCCATTCCTACAAGTTACTTTTGTTGGAAGTAGGTGGGTGTCGTGGATAGATTTTTAAAACTTTTGACCCACTTGACACAGGGATCAACTATCCATAAGACCAAAACCCAATCCAGGATGCATTACCCTCAATCTCGTGACCATGTACAGTAAATATTCTACCGGCACTAAACATCCATAATAATCTACGACATGCAATAAGTAGATCATACCTTTGGAGATCCGCAGTGCTCTAATGGATTTCTTCAAAACCTCTTAGCCTTCTACACTATGACCCGAATTGGATTTCTTTTCTCAAGAAGAATGGTGGAATCTTCAGGAGAAATCCCAACTCGAAACTCCAAGGAACTAGAAGAAAGAAGGAGAGAGTAACTCGTGCAACTCTTGCACGAAAGGGTTTTGGGCGTGAGAGAGACTCTTTTGGACGTCCAAGGAGATTTTATAAACTTTCAAATCTCGTCTTTGCCTAATTGAAATGGAAGTCTTACTTCCAAAGCAATTAGTAACTTTCTCCTTTCTTATCCTTTCTTTCTAGAGTTCGAGTCGGATTAGTATTTTCCAATAACTTGGGCTAGCGTGGGGACCACTAAGGATTCCTTAGAAAGCTGGCTCCAACTGAAACACCACGACCCCACATCTCATGTGCAATCCGGGCCCTCAGTTAATTGCAAATAACACCACTATATAAATGCAATTGCACTCCAGTCTTAGTAATAAATTACAATGAAGACCCTAAACTTCCCAATTAACACAAGTAGGCCCCTCTATCAATATCCGTGGATCAATTGGAATAAATCCGTCTCTTCCAATCTAAGTTCCACATCTTATTATCCTTGAGCCCCAATTAATCACAGTAATCATCAGTACCATCCAATTAACTCTTAATTGAGATGGGTGCGCACTTACTAATGACAAATCCATTAATTGGCACAATGAGATAATAGAGATAGATTCCATCTTGATCATTCAACGTTCCCACATTTCTACTACCACATACCAAAGACACCGAGGTGTTAACCTACAGTCGGCCTCACTCATTGGTGACTCAAAGCAAATGAATAGATAGAAACTTGAGTTCATCAATGTCTCAGGATTGAGAGCTATTGCTAGGGAATTATGAGAGCATACCTTATTATTGAGACGGAATTCCATAAGGTGCATCTCATGGTCCTTCAATACATCCAATGTACCAGCACCGTGATCCAGAATCTTACATTTTGATGATCGAGACAAATCACACTATTTCATAGTGATCAAAGTGCTGCAACCTTATCAAATGAGATGCCCAGTCTCATTACTGGTTGTGAAGCTATTTAAGTATAAGATTTGTGACATATATCTCCCGCGTGTGGATCTCATCCATGCACATATATCACATCTAATATACTAATGGGACCTGGTTCAACTCATGAACCATTATGTCATATGTATTGGTCATGTGCATGAATTAGTAAAATAACACTCATCTCATGAAAGCAAAGCATGATTTTATTGATAAATAAAGAAATTAATTGATTTATTACATCAACTGATGGATTGAGTCCACTAAATCTAACAACTTTGGCCATGAATGATGTGCTTATGCAGGTTTTCATATTTTCTCGGGGGCCATTTAGTGTTTTAGATCCCCAGCAGGTGGTTTTCGTGCCTAAGTGTTAGAAAATTCTAAGTTTTCACTTCTAATTCTTTAACTAGGAGTCCAATTTCCAAATCATTGGTTTCCACTAGTTACTCCACCCTTAGGTGAGGTGTTTGTTCGGGTTTTCACTTTTTTTGGGTGCTGTTTCCTAATCTTAACCCCCGGCAGGCAGTTTTCAAGTCTAAGTGTTGGAGAATCCTAGGTTTTGGCCTCTAATTCTCTAACCGGGAGTCTGATTTACAAACTGTCAGTTCCTACAAGTTACTTTATCCTAGAGCGAAGTACTCATGTAGTTTTTCAATTTTTCTGGGGGGCCGTTTCCCATTTTGGACCCCCGGGGGCTAGTTTTCTAGCCTAAGTGTTGGAAAATCCTAGGTTTTCGCTTCTAATTCTCTAACCAGGTGTTGTATTCATGAACTGTCAGTTCCTAAAAGTTACTCTACCCTAGAATGAAGTGTTCGTATAGGTTTTCAATTTTTTCAGGGTTCATTTCCCATTCTGGCCTTCCAGTTGGCAGTTTTCATGCCTAAGTATTGGAAAATCCTAGGTTTTTGCTTCCAATTCTCTAACTGGGAGTCGAATTTGCTAACCGTCAATTCCTACAAGTTACTTTACCCTATAGCGATGTGCTTGTATAGGTTTTCCAATTTTTTAGGGGCCAATTCCCATTCTGGACCCTCAGCAGGCATTTTTCAAGCCTAAGTGTTGGAAAATCCTAGGTTTTCACTTTTAATTCTATCACCGGGAGTCCAATTTCCAAACTATCAGTTCCAAAAGGTTACACTGGCTTTGAGCAAAGTGCTCATCTAGGTTTTTATATTTTTTGGGGGTTGTTTCCCATTCTAGACCCACAGCAGGTGGTTTTCGAGCCAAGTATTGGAAAATCCTAGGCTTTCACTTCTAATTTGTGAACCGAGAGTCCAATTTCTGAACCATAAGTTTCTACAAGTTACTCTACCCTCGAGTGAGGTGCTCATTCCAGTTTCTAATTTTTCCAGGGCCTTTTCACGTTTTGAACCCCCAACTGGTGGTTTTTTAGCCTAAGTGTTGGAAAATCCTAGGTTTTCGCTTCTAATTCTCTAATCGGGAGTCTGATTTGCAAACCGTCAGTTCCTATACGTTACTTTACCCTATAGTGAAGTGTTTGTATAGTTTTTTGATATTTTGGGGGGCTGTTTCCCATCCTGGACCCCCAGTGGGTGGCTTTCATGCCTAAATGTTGGAAAATCCTAGGTTTTCACTTTTAATTCTTTAATCAGGAGTCCTACTCATGAAACCTTAGTTCTTACAAGTTACTCTACCTTAGAATGAACTACACATATAAGTTTTTATTTTTTTCGGGCTTTGTTTCCCATTTTGGTCCTTTGGTGGGCGGTTTTCGAGCATAAGTATTAGAAAATCTTAGGTTTCACTTCTAATTCTTGAACTGGAAGTCCAATTTGCAAATCATCAATTCCTACAAGTTACTTTACGCTAGAGCAATGTGCGCATACAAATTTTTGACTTTTCATGGGTTGTTTCGTATTCTGGACCCTCAGTGGGTAGTTTTCAAGCCTAAGTCTTGAAAAATCTTAGGTTTTCACTTCTAATTCTCTAATTGGGAGTCCTATTCAAGAACTGTCAGTCTCTACATGTTACTTTACCCTAGAGCGAAGTGCTCATATAGGTTTTTAATTTTTTTAGGGGCCTATTTCTCTATCTGGTCCTTCAGTGTGTGGTTTTTGAGCAGACGTATTAGAAAATCTTAGGTTTTTACTTCTAATTCTCTAATTAGGAGTTTGATTTGCAAACTATCAGTTCTTACAAGTTTTTGTACTTTACAGCGATGTGTTTGTATAGGTTTTTAATTTTTTTGGAGGCCATTTCCAATTCTAGATCCCCAGTGGGCAGTTTTCAAGCTTAAGTGTTGAAAAATCCTAGGTTTTCACTTCCAATTCTCTAACTGGGAGCCCTATTCATGAACCGTTCCTCCAAGTTACTCTAGCCAATAGTGAAGTGCTTGTACAGGTTTTCCATTTTTTTGGGTGATGTTTCCCATTTTGGACCTTTTGTGGTCGGTTTTCAAGCCTAAGTGTTGAAAAATCCTAGATTGTCACTTCTAATTCTCTAACTGGGAGTCCTATTCATGAACTATTAGTTCTTATAAGTTACTATGCCCTAAAGCAAAGTGCTCATATAGGTTTTTTTTTTTTTTGGGGCCGTTTCCTATTCTAAACCCTCAGTGGGCGATTTTCGAGCTCGAGTGTTGGAAAATCCTAGGTTTTCACTACTAATTCTCTAATCGGGAGTCCTATTCATGAACCATCAGTTCCTATAAGTTACTTTACCTTAGAGCGATGTGCTTGTATAGGTTTTCATCTTTTCGGGGCCTTTTCCTGTTCTGGTCCTCTGATGGGCAATTGTCAGGCCTAGTATTAGAAAATCTTAGGTTTTTGCTTCTAATTCTCTAACCAGAAGTGCGATTTAGGAACTGCCAGTTCCAAAAAGTTACAGTACCCTAGAACAATGTGCTTGCATGGGCTTTTGATATTTTCAAGGGCCATTTCCCATTCTACACCCTCGGCGGGCAGTTTTCGAGCCTAAATGTTGAAGATCCTAGGTTTTCGTTTCTAATTCTCTAACTGGGAGTTCGATTTGCAAACTATCTCTTCCTACAAGTTTCTTTGACCTCAATCATAGTGCTCATGGAGGTTTTCATTTTTTTCGGGGGCCATTTCCTGTTCTGGACCCCTGGCGGGCAGTTTTCGAGCCTAAGTGTTAGAAAATCCTACGTTTTCGCTTCTAATTCTCTAACTGGGAGTCTGATATCCAAACTGTTAATTTCTACAAGTTATTCTACCTTTGAGCAAGGTGTGCATTTGGGTTTCAAATTTTTCCGTTGGCCGTTTCCTATTTTTTACCCCCGATGGGTGTTTTTCGAGCCTAAGTGTTGAAAAATCTTAGGTTTTCACTTCTAATTCTTTAGCAAGTAGTATGATTTATGAACTGCTAGTTCCGACAAGTTACTTTACCTTAGTGCAAAGTGCTCATATATGTTTTTGATTTTTTCGGGGGCTGTTTCCCATGTTGGACCCGACGGGTGGTTTTCGGGCCTAAGTGTTGGAAAATCCTAGGTTTTCACTTCTAGTTCTCTAACCGGGTGTCATATTGATGAACCATCAGTTTTTACAAGCTATTCTACCTTATAACGAATTACTTGTACAGGTTTTCAATTTTTTTGGGGCTCGTTTCCCATTCTGGCCCTTCAGTGGGGAGTTTTCAAGCCTAAGTATTGGAAAATCTTAAGTTTCGGCTTCTAATTCTCTAATCGGGAGTCCTATTTGTGAACTATCAGTTCCTACAAGTTACTCTACCCTAGAGCAATGTGCTCGTACAGGTTTTTTATTTTTTTGGGGGCTAGTTCCCATTTTGGACCCCCAGCGGGCAGTTTTCAAGCCTAAGTGTTGGAAAATCCTAAGTTTTCACTTCTAATTCGCCAACCAGGAGTCCGATTCATGAACCATTAGTGCCTACACATTACTTTGGCCTTGAGCGAGGTGCTCGTGTTATTTTTCGACTGATTACAGTTTGCTGTATTTGAGGCATTGAAAATCCTACATTTTTAGCGTTTATAAATTTTGATGAGTTATTATGTTAAAATTTCAAGAGAATAATATATAAACCAAAAGGTCGCATCATGATCTCCAGTCACTGTGCCATTGGCAGCAGAATTGGTCTCTCTAGAGATGTCAAAGTAGATCGTCGGATCTATCCCTGTTGCAGCTGCCAGCTGTTGAACGAGGGCCTTAAGTGCAGTTGTCCACCTGTCCTGCTCAGCCTGCCTCCTAGCCTACTCAGCTAGCTACTCTTACAGGGTGATCACCTCAGGATGCAGTGCGCCAAACTGTGTGGAAGATGAAGATGTCCTCATCTATATCCCATATCCATTCAAATATCCCGACCTTTTCCCATGCACATCAACAATAATATGTTCCTCAGTCATTGGAGTTGTGATAGAGGGCTACGATTGCTCCTTAGTTTGTTGCACCAAAACGTCCTGCCATTTAAATTAATAAGGGATTTAGAATGCTTTTGTGTCATTATTGATCAAAATTGATTTATTAGCAAATGTACATGTCTAAACTCAGCCACCTCATTTACCCACTCATTACCCTTTTGCCTGCAGTGGGTGTCACAGAAGAATTGAGTAGTAAGCTGTGCCTAACCAACATTCTGTGTTGTCTACCATTTAAAATTATTTTGTATTATATATGAACCTACATATTGATAAATTTATAAACTTAATTTAGTTTCTTCATATGAATATAATTAGTACCATCAAAGACATTTTCGATGCAAATGACCTGGAGCCACTAGTATGATTGTATGGCAACTTAGCTCGACTCTCTTGAGCTTTCTTCGACATTGCTTACATAGAAAAACAAAAATACAATAGCTTTCTTCAACAAATCATAACTAATAGAATTACGTTGGAATATAATTAGTTATTGTAGATTGCACCCCAAAATTACCTTCCACTTTGGTGATTCCTAGCACTGCAAGCCTATCAACTGCCAATCAGAGGCATCGCAACCCTCTGTTGGTGGTCTTGGGATCAAAGAACCCCCTACTCCAACAACTCGAGATAGTGACTATGCAGCTTGTATTTCTAACTCCTATACAAAAGCGTGCATTGGCGGTCAATGTCTGCCCTGAGCTGCATATCGCCCTTATAGTCCCCGATATCAAATATTTCCTATAGTTAGAGGAAAGCCATATAAAGATTAGTAATAACAAAATATAATCAGATATTGTAATGAGGAGCACAACTATGATCAGTTTGGTTGATATTTCTCATTTTAGTTTACCTGAACTGCTACAATGATGGCAAGCTTGATCCTACTATCAAGCTTCTTCCAGCCATGGGATCGAACTAGGGCGACCTTTCTAATAGCTAACCCAATATAGTTAACCAATGATGGGGCATGTTCCCCCTCTGGCTTATGGCTCGAGATGGGGATTGAACTGGGATGTTGTGACCCAACTATCTCCTCAATTTTCCCACCTTCTTCCCTTGTGTAGCGCCTTTTACAAAGCTTGGAACCTCCGAGCCTAGGGCCAATGCTGTTAAGATTAAAATGCTAAGTGAGTAAGTAAATACAAATCATTAAATTAAGGTGAAATCAGGATTTTAAAATGTCATAATTTTCTCACCTATGCTATTATCGACTATATAAGGACTCGGCGAAGGCTGGGTTGGTGAGGGCTGTGTGGGTGGAGGCTGTGCTGTAGCCTCGGGTGTGCTCTCTACATGAGCTAACCCAAGTGCAATTGCGATACTCGAGCATGTCTAACCTTCTTCTCCTGAGGTATATCTGTAATCTGGCTTAGAACGAAGTGCTCCCCCCTTTTGTCAATTTCGTGACAAAATATATACAATAAAACACAATATTTTAAATCAATACACTTTGCATAATTTCCCTTTTACAAGACTAAATAATCCTACAAACAAGTACTACGCAAATATCAATGAGTTTGTAGGTCCCCCTTAGATGTTGCATGATTATGTGAAAATAAGTTGCCTGCAAAAGAATTTTAAGCACCATGCACTAGAAAGGTGGAATTGTTGAAAACTCCCCCTAAAGTTAGTAGTAGCTTTCCCCCTTTTTGGCACAAAATTGACAAGAAATAGCAAAATAGGAGAAAATAGGGAATAGAACACAGGCCAAGAACTATATTAAAAGATTTAGGAAAGAGAAGGCACACATAGTTAGGCAATTAAGCAGTGGAGAAAATAAGTTATCTGTCGAGCGCACAATCAACTACATAGCCACATTAAAGCAAAAACAAAAAAAAAAAAAAAAAAAAAAAAAAGAAGAGCGCAGCTCCTATAGACACAAAAGATGGTACTAAACGCAAATAAATAACCAAACATTAGTCTAAAGGAGGAGAGGGAGAAGGGACCATGACATCATCCCTTTGGTAGCTTTTGGAGATCTTAGAGTGATACACAAAAGTTTTCTTCATGAGTCTCTCCATTTTTGTTTGTTGCTATTTAAGAGTGGCTAGCTGAGCTTCAAGTGAGGCTGAGG
Organism: Sextonia rubra; assembly: GCA_037013555.1. Classification (NCBI taxonomy): domain Eukaryota; kingdom Viridiplantae; phylum Streptophyta; class Magnoliopsida; order Laurales; family Lauraceae; genus Sextonia; species Sextonia rubra. Next base: position 52,914,436 of record JASUAD010000009.1, on the reverse strand, counting down.
AAGAAGTCGGAGGAGGAGACGGGACTTGTGATCCATAAGGTTGAGCTGGGCGAGGAATTTTCCTCCGGAGAGTCATCTTCATATCCAACCTCAGGATAACTGGGGCCAGCCGCTTGCTGGTTTGGGAACCACATATTTTGAATATTAATTATACCAAATATCAGATGAGACTCAGGGGCTTCATCAGAGGGCAAAGAGACCCCACATTGATGTAAGACATGTTATGAGATGCCCAAACAAGTAAGCATTGGTGCTCCGACCCAGAAACTGCCAAAAACAAATGATAGAAGCACCAATGAGAGGGGGAATACACACTCTGTCACCTATATGCACACAATGGAGTACATTAGTCATTAAGGGGGTTAAGTCAAAGAAATTGCTTTTACAGGGGGCATAGATTACAAGTGAAGATCGTATACAAAATCCATCATGGTGGAAGTAGTGAAGCTGTAGGGAGAAAGCCCTTATCCTTCCAAGGAGTTTTCTGCCAGCATAGAGTGATAGTAACAGTCTGTTTATCATCCTCTGAAAGTGAATCCTTGATGACAGAATGAAGCACATCGGATAGAGGAATACACAAAAGAATAGAGATGATAACAGGAATGATGACATTTGTACCTTCAGTGAATTCAACTTCAAAAGATAGATTGTCTAGAGATGTTTCCTTAATAGATGCATACAGGGTCTGGACAATGGAAGGATTAGTAGGGCCTCCCATTTGAGGATATTTTCCCATATGACCCTGGAGAGAAGAGTGTGGACCTCATACTTTTAAATGGAAAACAAGTTTAGACTGCGTTCAACTATAATGGCATGTGTAGCAAGCGTTCTATCTCTAGTAGGTTCCCTTGAAACTAGAACTCTAGGAGATGGTGGAGAATCTTGCCTTGGTCTCGATGAACCACTAGTGGATTTAGGTCTCTTACCAAGAGGATATGCATTTTTAGTCCTAGGAGGAGTAATGACAGAACAAAAATCAAGTATATGAAATAGGAATTGCAATCACACCAAAACGCTAAGAGAAAAGACAAGGATATAAAAAAATAACGACAAGATTATTATATTAGAGAATGTGATTACATCATCACAAAAAGAAAAACAGAGCAAAGAGGTTAAGAGAACAATCAAGTGTACAAGAACTACAATAGCAGTGAATCAGATGAACAAGGAAGAACTAATCGAAGAAGAAGAAGAAGAATTACATTCATGTGAGATGCAAGGAGAGAGAGACAGAGTATTACCTTCATTGAGAGAGTCAAAGGAAGGAAAGAAGAGGAGAAGCCCTGGGGCAGACTCAGACGACCGAAACACAAAATAGGAAATAAAAGTAAGTTTGACACATAAATAGGCATTCTGCCCAAAATAAAATGAAAGAAATTCGGCTATACGGCTTAGCGGTGAAGTGTTTTACGGTTTAGCAATAAGGGCCTTATGGTTGAGCTGTAGGGTAAAACCTTGCGTAGATACGATTCAACCATAGGAAATGCTATGGCTCCTTTGTAATATGGACTGTGGCTTAGCCGTAGGGCCTATTTAGTGCACAAAACAAGAAAAAATCAACAAGCAATATACATTTTTAAGCATATGAAATAACCAACCTATTCCAAGTAGCAAAAACCAATAGATTTTCTCAAAATTTCAAATTTTAAGGCATGTAGGGGCTTGGTCAGGATGTCTGCTAGTTGATTTTTAGTGTGAACATATTCAAGCACAATGGTTTTTTTCTTCTACTAGTTCCCTAATAAAGTGATGTCGAATATCAATGTGTTTTATGTGAGAATGCTGAACCAGATTTTTAGAAATATGTATGGCACTAGTGTTATCACAATATAAGCTCATTGTTGATTATTTAATGCCATCATCCATAAGCATTTTCTTCATCCACATAAGTTAAGAATAGCAACTTCCGGCTGCAATATATTCAGCTTCTACGGTGAAAAGAGATGTGAAATTTTGCTTTTTACTATGCCAAGCTACTAGACAATTTCCAATATAAAAGCAACCACCATTTGTGGATTTTCTATCATCTAAGTTTCTTGCCCAATCTGCATCTAAGTATTCAACAATGGAGGATGATGAGTCATGAGGATACCACAAACCATACTTAGTAGTCAGATGGAATTCTTTTGGGTTAGATTGATACCGTGCACAAGCTCCCACATTAAAGGCTATGTTTGGAATTCTTTTCCCAGTATATCTAATTGTAAGTAGACCAAACATAACAAGCTGCCAATCATACTTTTATATAGGCTTGAGTACCATTAGCATCCTTAGTAAGTATGATTATTGTACTCATAGGGGAATTGACATGTTTCCCAACAATTAGACCAAATCATTTTACCAATTCCTTTGCATACTTTGACAGGGAAATAAATGTTTCCCAACAATTAGACCAAATCATTTTACCAATTCCTTTGCATACTTTGACAGGGAAATAAAGATTCTATCATGTAGTTGTTTGACTTAAAGACCTAAATAGAAGTTTAGTTCCCTAACCATACTCATTTCAAATTCAGATTGCATTAGGTTTGTGAACTGGGTAGCAGATTCATCACATGTAGAACCAAATATGATATCATTGACATATATTTGAGCTATTAAGATAGAGTCCATTGTCTTTTGCATGAACAAAGTTTCATTAACACTACCTCTTTGAAAATCATTTTCAAGCAAAAACTTTGTTAGTATTTCATACCAAGCACAAGGTGCTTGCTTAAGATCATAAAGACCTTTCTTTAATCTAAATACATGGTGAGGGAATTTTGGGTTCACAGAACCTTTGGGTCGTTCAATATAGATTTCTTCATTCAAAATTCCAGTCAAGAAGGTGCTTTCGACATCCATTTGATACAATTTAAAATTTAAGAAGTAAGCACAAGATAAAAAAATTCTAATAGATTCCAAATGAGCAATTAGAGCAAAGGTTTCATCAAAGTCAATACGTTCAATTTGAAAGTAACCTTGTGCTACCAATCTTGCTTTGTTTCTAACAATGACACCATTTTTATTAAGTTTCTTTTCGAAGATCCATTTAGTAAATATCACATTTTTATCCTCTCGTCTTGGAACTAGGTACCAAACGTCACTTCTTGTAAATTAGTTCAGTTCTTCTTGCATAGCGTTTATCTAATCATTGTCAGAAAAAGCTTTGCCAACGCAAGTTGGTTCTAATATAGAGGTAAAGCACAGATGACTCATTATATTCTCCAATTGTTTCCTAGCTTTTACACCTAATAAGGGATCACCAATAATCTAGTCTATTGGATGGCCCCTTATATTAACCAAATTTTCAATGGAAGTAACTGTATCAATTTTTACTATAGATTGTGTGGGTTCAATCACCAAAGGAGCTTCCACATCATCAACTTCATCAGACACTATGGATTCATCATCTATGATATAACATTTGCTCACTCTTGGATGACTCTAGTTCTCAGATTTAGAACCCAATAGGCCCGACTCCATGTCGAATAGCCTAAGAACATTTCTTCATCACTTTTCGAGTCAAATTTACTCAACTATTCTCTATCTTTCAGATTATAACATTTGCTTCCAAAGATCTTAAAATATTTGACATTTGGTTTCTTTCCATACCATAGTTTATAGGTTGTCTGATTTTTACTAGTCCTAAGATAGTCTCAGTTAATGATGTAGCAACTGGTATTGACTGCTTCAGCCCACAAGTCTTTAGGAAGATTTTTACTATGGAGCATGACCATGGCCATGTCTTGGAGGACTCGATTTTTTCTTTCAGCTACTCCATTTTGTTGAGGAGTTTTAGGGGCTGAATATTCATGATGAATGCCATATTTATCATAGAATTTGTCAAACCGATCATTTTTTAATTCTCCACCATGATCACTCCGTATTCGGGCTACTGAAGTGCGTTTTTCGATTTGAATTTATTTCATTATCCTCTTAAACTCATGAAAGGCATCAGATTTTTTCTCAAATATGCAACCTAAGTGAATTTGGAGTAATCATCTACCATAATAAGAAAATATCTTTTCTTACCTCGACTCTCTCTTTTAGTTGGTCCAACTAAGTCCATATGAATAAGTTATAAAAGTCGAGTAGTGTTTATAGCATTCACACTTTTATGGGCATTTTCCTTATTAGCATTCCCCACAAATTATCTTTTCTTGTCTTGGGTAGTCCTTCAATATATTTGTTTGCTGAGACTAGTCCCTATAGTTTATATGCCCAAGTCTTTGATGCCAAGTTTAGGTTCGTCGATATTGGTCATTAAGCAAGAATGGGAAGATAAAGAGGTTCAAGAGTTTAATTTACATACCACATAGCAGTTGTTGGTAGTTCTAAGACCACTCAAGATTATCCTTCCATCCTTTGAGATCTCACAACCATGACTGCTGAAGTTAACAATATTAACTTTTATCACAAATATGAGATATGCTATGTAAGTTATGTTTCAAGCCATCAACACACAGTACATTCTCAAAAGCAGGTAGATTTGGAACATTCATCGTTCCCTTACCAATAATTGTAGCAGTACTGCCATCTCCTAACATAACAGTGCCACCATCAAAATCAATCATCTTAGAAAAGTATGTTCTATAACTAGTCATATGTCTTGAACAACCATTGTCCAAATACCATCTTGATTGATCTCCCGCTTTAAAGGCTGTGTGGACGACTAAATTCTTTTTCTTAGGTATTCACTTAGTTGTTCTAGAATTGGGGGTGCCAACAGATGTTTGTTGTTTCACTTAATATACTTTATGTTGGTGAAGGGGAGTTTTAGGTTTAATTTTTATTTTACCCCTTTTAATTCCTTCTCCTTTGTATCTTTCAAATTATTTCATTAACTTTTCAACTTCGTTTAGCAAGATTTTTATCTTTTGGTTCAAAGGAAACTTGTTACAGTAATTTGTTTTATTCTTTATTCTTGAAATTATCATTATGTTTTTAGGTTCAACTTTCTTTGTAGTGTTTTTCTCACTATTTGGTATTGTGTTATGATGAATTTTTTTCAATTTGCACTCTACTTTGAAATGACCTTTTTCTCCACAATAGTGATAGATGATATTTGATGAAAAAGTATGAGTACTAGTAGAAGCTCTATCCAAAATGTTTTTGACACATGTATCTTCATTATCTAGTACACTATTGACAAATACAATTGCTGGACTTGATAACTAATCAACATTTTTGTCATATCCAAGACCGGTCATGTCCTTATAAGATTTCCCAAGTTTGAATAGTTTTATGTAGTTCTCATCATTTTGGGTAAACCTATACTCATACTTTTCTTTATATCGTCTCGGTTTTGTAACTTAATCGCAGAGCACATTATTTTCATCTTTTAACCTACAAAGTTCTTTTTCATTTTCTATTTCTATTTTTAACTGGGCTTTTACGATTTCAAGTTCTTTGATTAATGTTTTCTTTTCATGATTGATACTGTTAACCCTTCCTTTAAGTTCTTAATTTTGTTTTGTTGCTTACTTACAGTTTCAACTAATTTACATGTTCCCTCATAGAGCAATTTGTAGGAATCCATTGTGTTGTCATTATCCTCATAATCTGAATCTTCATATTCACTTTTTGACTCACTTCCTGAGGTTTCTTCATTTGTCATTTTAGATTTAATCATTTCCTCAGAGAAGTTGAATGAAGGAGTAGTACCCATCAGAACTACATATTTGTCTAATTCATTTTGATATGTTTCATCCGAGTCTGAATCTAATTCAAATGAATCATCCCAAGTGGCTATTAGATTCTTCTTTTTGTATTTCCCTTTTTGTGGATAGTCTGTGGATATGTGTCCATATTTCTTATACTTGTAACACATTGACTCCTGAGACTTGCTTCTAGGGAAGGAACTTGATCTACCTTTAAGTTTATCATTATTAAACTCATTTCTGTAATCTTTGACTCTCTTTTTCTTAAATTTTTTCAGAAATCTTTAAGTTAAAAGAGCCACATCTTCATTATCATCATCACTAGTTAGTTCCATATCTTCATTAGAAGAAAAGGTGGTGTGAAAAGTGATTACAGCAATTGATTTCTTTTTATCATTGTTGAATTTTTGTTCAAAACTCTGAAGGAACCCCACTAAATCTTCAATTTTCATTTGTTCAGAATCCTTGTGTTCTTTTATAAAGGTTACCCTAGGAAGGAATCTTTCCGGAAGTGATCTCTATATTTTACTACATATTTTTCCTTCCGGAAGAGTTTCACCTAGAACCCATGCTTCATTCATTATTTTCATAAGCTTCGCATGAAAGTCTGTAAGCCTCTCATTTTCTTCCAGATGAATATTTTCAAACTAAATTGTGAGCATCTGAAGTTTAGATCTTTTGACTACGAGGTACCCTCATAAATAACTTCAAGAATTCTCCAGGCCTGTTTTGCTATAGTGGTTGTCATGATCTTTTTGAACTCTTCTTGATTCATGGCACACACAATAGCATTGTAAGCTTTGCATTGTTTTGCCTAAGGGTTTTTTGATCAGCGGACCATTTTGCTGGATCCAAAAGTCTAATAGCTATGACACCATCTACAGCCACTTCTTCAGTATGTTTTGTCGAGCCATTCTCAACAGCCTCCTAGACAGGCCAGTCCATTGATTTCAAAAGGGCTGTCATACAGGCTTTCCAGAAGGCGTAGTTTGTTCCATCAAAGAAAGGGGGCCGGGTAACTGAGCTTCCATTAAGATTCATGATGAATCTAGCTATAGGATCTACTTCAGGCTGTTACACCTTGAATAAGTAACTTGGCTCTGATACCAATTAAAAGTGCAATGACTAGATCTCACCAAGTCCTAGAGGGGGGGAGGGGGGGGTGAATAGGACTATTTAAAATTCTTTCCAATTATAAGGCTACTTTAGGGTGCAACGTAATGATTCAATCAATATTATAGAGCCATAAGTTTGGTCAAGAAGGATGCTCAAAGTGTGTGTGCTTATAGTATGGAGATTTTCTACTAGAACAAGGATGGTTTAGCACAAAAGAGATGATCAACATATGAGAATAAGACTATAAAGCATTCATACAAAAATAAGGCAATCCACTACACAAAGAAGTTATATTAGTTCGGCCCTAGACCTGCATCCACTATCAAGAGCAAACGCTCTTGGTTCCACTAAAGATGAGGTAAACCTCTTATAACAATTTTTGATCCGGTGGTTTGTCTTCCACCAACAAAATTTTTGATCAGGTGGTTGACCCCAAATCTATTCTACCAATCACAATGTTTTTCTGATGCAGTGGTTCATCTTCCACCATATACAATCAAGAAATAAAATCAAGAATAGCACCTGAACAAATAATTAAATACCTTAGCTTTGAATGGTGCGCTTGAGTTTGAAAAAAGACTTCCAAGCTTTGACCTCTTAAGCTTACTTCTTTGTGATGATGATCTTTTAATGAGTGCACAGCCAAGGGAAGAGGTTTTTTGGGTTCAAGAAAGCTAGGATTCTCCTAGATTGAATTTAAGGTTTTCCTTATTTCTTACCTACTCTTCTTAGAACATTAATGTCACTTTAATTTGGAAGAGAAGATAGTAGTTGGAGCTTAGTATAGATTTCACTAAAGGTGCAAAGGCTTAGATGTTGTAAAAATAATTTCCTCAAGATGTTCATGCACTGGGAGGAAAAGAGTGCTTCTCTTAAATAAAGAGAAATTCCAATGGTTAGATCTACGGCTAAGAAAAAGTTGGTCTACGGCTTAGCTGTATGCTAAGACAAAATACAACGGCTAGTTTTACCTGAATTCACTATTTTCCTTTTTACGATTAAGCTTACGGTTTAGCCGTAAATCCTTATATGGCTTAGCCGTGAGGACCTTACGAATTAAACATAGGCTAGCCGTAAGCTAAAATTTGCCAAAAATTGCTCTCTAGAAAGTGGCTCGTAGATTCAATGGCTTAGTAGTGAATTATTTTATGGCTTAGCCATGAAGATCTTACGGCTTAGCTTTATGGTCAACCGTAGGCAAAATGGCTAAAAATTTTCTCTTTGGAAGATGGCCCGTACACTTTACGGCTTGGCCTTAAATCATTCTACGGCTTAGCTATAAGCACTTTATGGCGTAGCCGTAAGGCTAGCCATAGGTTAAACACTCGAAAAAAATGTTCTCTGGATTGTGAGCCGTGAGTTTTTCATCTTAGCCTTGATCCAAGCCATAGTTATGTATAAAAACATTTTGAGAAGCATTTTCCATCTTTTTCCTAGAATCTTCTTAATATGTTACTAAGGGTCAATATTTCCTTAGCACTCATTGAGGATCTTCAGGATGAGAAGCTTGATTAAACTTGATCTTCCTTGATCGTGCGAGATCTTTCTTGATGATCTTCCTTTATGACTTGACTCTTTTGGACATGGAATTGACAACACACTCTTCTATATGGCTTTCATTGTGCTCTCTACACCAGCTAACCCAAGTGTAGTTGCTATACTCCGAGCATGTCTAACCATCTTCTCTTGAGGTACATCTGTAATCTGGCTTAGAGCAAAGTGATAAGGAAAATAAATAATTATTAGTAAAAATCAATAATATTAGGGAAGTGAATGTCAAAAATTTACATTGAATGGAAATAGAAATCATTTTAGCATGAGTGTCATTATCAAAACTAATATTTTAAAGCACATGTCATAGACATTTACAGAAAGATTATCTTATCCAATTGAGACCAAGATATCTCGTCATCTACATCATCATTTTCAGCGGAAATGTAGTTCTCGTTGTTATCATTTCCACTAACCTTTTTCCTTCCTTTCTGATTTGTCCCTTTAACCAAACCAAATATAGCACATGCGGTCGGTGGGAGCTTGAAAGATGCAAGTTTATCCACATTCTGCTTAATTGTCTTTTTTCTTTTTAATAAATAATTGGATGCTTGCACTTGATGGAACAACTCTCCTGGTTTGACCCAATTTTTCCATCCGTTTGGTATATTTTGCAACTATGATATATATAAATAAGCATAAAATGTGAAATATAGAAATGTTTTATCCCTACATGAATAAATCACAGCAAAAAATAAAATTGAAGATAGTGTCATTTTGTAAGGCAAGATCTTTGTTAAATTACATAATCATTACATATGTAAAACTTGAGACAAATACTACATGTCATATTCCATGTCAGAGTCAAACTGGCTATGTACATCATTGTCTTCTTCATCTTTGTAATCCGCTAGTGTTTCATCCACGTCTTAGCCATTCTTGTTTACTGACTCATCACTGAGAACGATCTCAGGATCTATATCATCCTTAAAGTATTGGAAACTAGTATCATCAACAAGGAGTGGGACAACAAACTTCGTTTTGTCTTGCTAAAATGCTTCATTAGGCACATCATTTTCATCATCATCATCATCATCATCATCCCGCTTAGCAGGTACAACCCATACTCCTCGAGGCTTGACCCATTCTACGACTCTCCAATATTTTCCTCTACTGGTGTCATTGATGTAAAAGACTTGTGTCACTTGACTTAGTAGGACAAATGGATCATCCTTACACCAATGACTCGTGAAATCAATGCTCGTAATATGTTCTTCAATGTTTATCTTATTCTTGGTACTAGTGTTGTATCATTCACATTCAAATAAGGCCATTTTACCCCTGTACTGATAGGACAATTCCCAGGTTTTGTAGAAGTATCCATAGTAGTCATGTTTCTCGCCTTCGTATTCCCTTTACACAACCAAGTCGCTACTCTGGCTCCTACGGCATTTGTGATGAGTCTTTACAAATTCATATTTTTATATACATTTTGACCCATTTAAAGGATTTATTGATTTAAAAGAGCCTCATTTAATGTGATATCATGGTTTCAAGCATTTTCAATTTATTGTAGCATTTTTCTGCATAATTTGTTTAAAAATCACACTTTTTGCATAATTCATGAAACCTTCCAGTTTTGAAAAGTCTATTTTTGGAAAGCTTTGTGAAAATTTTTATTTTCATGAAATAAATTTAGTTTTTATAGTCATTAGTTCATTCACATATAATCATGAAAAATGGTGTGCATTTTCATTGTCATTTCATGAGAGATAGGCCCACAGTCATTCATTTGTGATCTTAGGGTTAAAATTATCTTTTTACATGAATTCGCATTTGTTTTATAGGAAATTAATGATATGTGTCCCATTTTCAAAGAATTGAGGCAAAGAAATGATTTTCAAAAGAAATGAGGGAAGAATTGAAGAGAAAAAGAAGAAAGAAGAAAAATTTGCAAAGTTGGCTTCATGATCCCACACACACATATTCACATGTGTGGGGACACACTTGTGGAATGTTCAAGAAAGGGGTCCCATTCTCCAATTGTTACATGAATTCAAAATTAATGTAAGAAAAGTAAGCCAAGGTAGAGAATTCAAGGAAAAAAAGTCAAAAAAGGAGAATTAAAAAATAGAAAGTCAATCCCATTTTTCTTTAGACAACATATATTAAAATGGTCATAACTCTCAAACCAAATGTTGGATTTGGATAATCTACCTATCATTGGAAAGCTCTTTTCAAGTAGATATCTGTAGGATCTAAGATTGCACTAATCGGAGTTCAAACAACAAATATATGACCTCGGGAAGTTTATTATACAATTTTAGTCGGGATTGCAAAGATTTTGGAAAGCATACCATGGAGCTTAATTTGTTTCCAATTTTATCAAATCAAGTTTGAGAGGGAGTAGGGCTTGAAAAAGTGTAAATAGGGCACCCCTCTAGTATACTTTTCATGGAAGAATTGCCCACCTCCCACCTTTAGATTTCTATACTCCATCTCTCTCTCTCTCTTGTCTCTCCATCTTAAGTCATCAAGGAGGCCTAGCCCTAAAGCCACACCACCAACCTTGAAGTGTCAATTAGAAGGATGAATTTTCATCCATCCTAGTTTGTAATTATTTGCTTTTTATCTTCAATCTTTGGTAAAGCAATTTCATGTTAGTAAAATTTGTTTCTTTTCAATTTTTCTTATCTTGATTTTATGGTGTTCATAATTATAGTCTTGTTTGTGATTGGGTTAATTTTCATTCTTGTTTAAATATTGGGATAGAGTTGGAATCACAACTATTAACCCATCTTAGTATCCTTTTCAATATACTTTCTCTTCGGATACATAGTATATTTGGAGATAATGCAAGATGGAGTTAAAGAGGTTTGATTGAAGAAAGATTAGAGGCCAATTCTAAAATTTATTTCTACATGAAATGGAAATTTGTTATTCTCACTTAGATTGATGACCAAAAATGAAGAATAAGGCCTAGGGACAACACATCAAATTTTTTTGAGTCTAAGTTAAGATAAGGAATTGAAAGAACATTCTACCACCTTTGACTTCCATTGTTCTACCACCTTTGACTTCCGTTGTTCTACCGCCTTTGACTTCCGTTGCTTACCGCCTTTTTATTTTAAATTTTTGTACTATTTATGTTCATGTTCCTTCATAAGTTTTGATTAGTGCTGTAGGTTGCATTAGTTTTCATGCATATTTCAATTTTTACTCATGTCTAATGGTGTTTGTCATGGAACTTTAGAAATCAGGTTGAACATCTGAAATTTATGTGTTTTAAAATCAAGAAAAATAGTCCATAAATCAAGAATAAATCTGAATCTTTTTTGACCAATTTATGCATTCTTATTTATAGTAATAAAACTGATTTTCTGCACCTGAAAAACTTGAACATTCAGATCTGAAAAGGAATTAATCTTGCGGTAAAGATTTGATTTCTGAATGTTTGTTGGCATCACACATCATTCTCATGCATCATATCATACACACCTCACTACAACAATTAACAGTTTTAGCGATGCATTTTTTCGTCGCTAAAAGTATTCAAAACGTCGGCAAAGATTTTTACTGACGAAAAAATTTTCACCGCCTGGACGCCAGTAAAAAAACGTCACCAAAATATTTTACCGACGTTTTTCAATTTCGTCAGCAAAAATCCCCTTTACCGACGCACCATGGGACTTTCACCGACATTTTTTAACGTCGGTAAACGTTATAAAATTTCATTTCAATTAGATAATAATAGCTTTTACCGACGTTTTGGAACGTCGGCAAAACCGTGTTTTACAATATTAATTTTTAAAAATTGTATATACTTTTGTCGACGTTAAAAAAACGTTGGTAATGTATTTATTTTTTAAAAATGGAATTTTACCTTTGCCGACATTTTTAGGAAAATTTTCGTCGCCAATAATTTTATTTTTTAAAAAATACAATATATATTTTCTCATTATAATTTGAATTCTTTAATTTTTTTATTTTTCCTTTGCCGACGTTTTTGAACGTCGACAAAACCACATCAGAAACTATGGCAAAGAGAGAGCAGGGAGAAAGCGAGAGAGAGTGAGAGAGAGAGAGAGCAGAGAGAGCGAAAGAGCGAGAGAGCGAGAAAAAGAAATTGGAGAGAGAGAGCAGAGAGCGAGAGAGCAAGAAAGAGAGATTGGAGAGAGAGCAGAGAGAGAGAGCGAGAGAGAGAGAGACTGGAGATAGAGAGCAGAGAGAGTGAGAGAGTGAGAGAAACAGAGCAGAGAGAGCGAGAGAGAGATAAGAGAGAGAGAGAGCAGAGCAAGAGAGATCGGGGAGAGAGAGAGCAGAGAGAGCGAGAGAAAGTGAGAGAAACAGAGCAGAGAGAGGAATCTGGGGGCGAGAGAGAGCGACCAATCAGAAAGAGTAAGAGAGAGAACAGAGAGAGGAATTTGGGGGCGAGAGAGACAGTGAGAGATCAGAGAGAGTGAGAGAAAGAGAGCAGAGAGAGAGGATCTGGGGCGAGAGAGAGCGAGAGAGCAAAGAGAGTGAGAGAAAGAGAACAGAGAAAGAGGCTCTGGGGCGAGAGAGAGCGAGAGAGCAGAGAGAGTGAGAGAGAGAGCAGCGAGAGGATATGGTGTGAGAGAACAGAGAGAGTGAGAGAAAGAGAGCAGAGAGAAAGGATCTGGGGCGAAAGAGAGCGAGAGAGCAGAGAGAGTGAGAGAAAGAGAGTAGAGAGAAAGGATCTGGGACGAGAGAGAGGGAGAGAGCAAAGAGAGTGAGAGAAAGCAAGTGAGAGAAAGAGACCAGGGAGAGAGGATCTGGGGCGAGAGAGCAGAGAGAGTGAGAGAAAGAGAGCAGAGAGAGTGAGAGAAAGAGAGCAGAGAGAGCGAGAGAGAGTGAGAGAGAGTGAGAGACAGCAGAGAGAGTGAGAGAGAGAGCGAGAGAACGAGAGAGAGAGCAGAGAGAGCGAGAGAGCGAGAAAGAGAGATTGGAGAGAGAGCAGAGAGAGAGCGAGAGAGCAAGAAAGAGAGATTGGAGAGAGAGCAGAGAGAGAGCGATAGAGAGAGAGACTGGAGATAGAGAGCAGAGAGCGAGAGAGTGAGAACAGCGCGAGGGAGAAATTTGGGCGAGAGTGCGAGCAAGAGATAACAGTGCGAGGGAGAAAGAAAATTCAATTTGGGGCGGGAAATTGAAATGGTGGTGCCCAAGCTTAAAATTTTCAAAACTTTTACCGACGTAAATTATTTTTCGTCGGTAAAAATATTGCTACAGTGGAAAAATTGTCTTCCCAAGTACATACTTTTACCAACGTTATCCGAATTCGTCGGTAAAAAATTTCGTCGGTGGCTTAAGTACATACTATTGCTGACGAAAACTATAAACATCGGTAAAAGTAATTTTTACTGACTTTTTTGGCGACGATTTTATAATTTCGTCGCTAAAGACTATCATTTACCGATATAAATATGTGGTTGAAAATTCAGCTTTTATAGACGTTTAAAAAAACGTCGCTAAAAGTCACTTTTAGTGACGTTTTTTAAGAAAACATCGGTAAAAGTGACTTTTAGCGACGTTTCCTAAAAAACATCGCTAAATGTCTAACTGTTACTGGAGATAAATGTCTAACTTTTAGCGACGATTTTTTCTAAAAAAACGTCGGTAAAAGTGGATTTTAGCGACGTTTTTTAGAAAACGTTGGTAAAAGTCAACTCTTAACGGAGATAATGTCTAACTTTTAGCGACGTTTTGAAAAACGTCGGTAAAATATAACTTTTATCGACGTTTTTAGAAAAAACGTCGGTAAAATTCACCTTTTCACCAACAAATTTATATGCGTCGGTAAATAATAGCCTTTAGCAACGAAATTATAAAATCGTCGCCAAAAAACATCGCCAAAAGTGCAACTTGTTGTAGTGCCTCATTCATTCATGCATGAAAGCATTCTTTGCACTAGTTTAGATCACATGTTTCATTCATCTAGTAATTTTATTTTTTTAGATTGTCATACATCATAAATTATTTAGGAAAGTTTAGTTTCAGATTTTTGTTTTTATTTTTTCAAAGATTCTCATGCATGATAGTTTAGAATAAATTCATTTTTAATTTAGAAAGTTGTTTTGTTTAGTTGCACTGTATTGTTTTGTAGAAATTATAGATTCTTAACCTAACTTTGTTTTTAATTTAGGAAATTTTCTTTTTCTTTTTTTGTAAAGTTTAGTGTTCCATTAAAAGAAAGAAAGAAAGAATGATACGGGGCTGACCAAAGGTCAAGGCAAAACAAAAGCAAAAGAAAAGGAAGCCATCCATAGTCTAGATGCAAGGCCTAAAGGAAAAGGATAAAAAACAAGACTACAAGAGTACTAGCCTATGAGGAGAGATGCATAGTCCTGGGCTTCTAGAGTTTTTGGGGGGGTGAATAGCTGCTATAATCTATTGCTAATTTTCTTTGCCTGAGAAAAGATAACTACAGTGGAGAAAGAGTCCCACGTTTTTAGAAGATTACTAATCTTCCTGGATATGAACTAAAGCACTAAGGTGATTGGCCAGGACTAATGATAGCTTTAGCCAACCAACCTTCCACCTCTAAACACAAATGAGATGAAAATAACTGTCTAGTCACTTGAAGGAGCTCCAACATAGTAGAAGGATAGCTAACGGCATTAGGAATGGAGGCATGAACAAGGTAGCGGGTGGGGTGCCAAACAATCCCTATAATACAGTCATGCAACTGAAGGAGAGAAACTGTCCACCCCATTGCAATCTCCAGCTGTTTATGGTGAAGACGAGCACCGGCAGCAGAAACTGGAGGAAAGTTCTACCATTGGTGGAAGGGGGAGGGAGCTAGGGATGCAGGTAAGCTATTCTATCTTGAATCTAAGCTTTCGCTGCCGAGAGGACTTGATGGAAAGGCCTGGAAGAGTTTCTGAATATTATGTTGTTACGCTTTGTCCACACATTCCAAATGAAAGCTAGGAAGAGAAAGTGAGCAAGGCAGTCCATGGCTGGAGAAATTCCTTTCAGGGAGTCGATAGTGGCTTGAATTCTATCAAGCATGGAAGTGGGATAAGGGGGATGTAAGCCCACCTTAACTAGCAGCCCATTCCATATGTCCTCGGTGAAAAGACAATTCAAGGTGAGATGATCCAAATCCTCCCTATCACCATTACAAATGGCACACTGTAGCTGACAAGGCACTCCTTTAGAGCAAAAAAAAGCATTGGTTTTCAGTCTACCCAAAAAACACATCCAAGCACAGATGGCATGCTTCAGGATATAACCTTTGAACCATATGAAGGAAGCCCAACTCACATCAAGTCTATTGGCAGTGGTGCAAACCAACTGGATAGCAGAGGAAAGGGAGAAACAACTATTTTCTTCAGCTATCCAAACAACCTCATTAGGCAAGGTAAACTCCGGTTGCTGCAGTTGCTGGATGATGCTAGCAATGGACAAGAAGTAAAAGGGAAATGTGGATGGGAGGCTCCGGCTATTTGAGTGAACAAAGTGCTGGACTTTGATATTTTTATCAAGACCCAAATTGAAGCAGCTTTGTTAGGGGTAAGATGAGCAATTTTTCCCTGTGGGAGCCAAGGATCATACCAAAAAGAAGTGGCTGCACCATCCCCTATTAGGTGTCTTATGTGGGGAAAAGCCTTTTCCCTTAGATGAGGAATAGATTTCCAAACCCAAGAAGCCACAACAAGAGGAAAGACATGCCAGAAGGACTGTAAATTGAGATATTTTGCTCTTACCCATGTAGACCAGCAGTTTTCCTTGAAAGCAACTATGTTCCACATTGACGAAGGAGGGAGGCTTCATTAAGATTTCTCATCCCCAATAAGCCCAGACCACCTTTTCCCCTAGGGGTGCAAATTAAGTTCCAAGCTATAGTGCACAGAGGATTAGTGGACCAATCATTACAAAAGAAGCGTCTCATTTGCTTATTAATAGTATCAAGCATAGATAAAGGGAGTTGGAAGACACTTGTCCAAAACAGCACAGTATTGTTGAGAGTAGATTTTATAAACTAAACATGGCCTACATAGGAAAGAATCTTTGCTCTCCACCTTGCAAGTGTTTTGTGAACCTTTTCTAAAAGGGGAGTGTAGTATAAGAAATTTAGCTTTTTCATAGTCAAGTGGACACCCAAGTAGCGAAAAGGGAATTTACGTTCTTCCATGTGGAGGAGACCTAAAATGGTGTGAATTGTGGCATTGGAGGTGTTGGAGAAAAAGATAGAGCTTTTATTCTAATTTGCAGCTAGTCCTAAAGAAGTGCAAAAGCAATCCAAGAAAAGTTTTATGTTCTTTGCAATTTGGGGGGACCTCATGCTGAATAGGATGACATCATCAACAAAAAGAAGATAAGAGACAAGGACCTTTGCTTTACAATTCGGAGAGGGGATGATCTTTGTCCTTGCCAAATAATCAAGCTGGATAGAGAGGAATTCCATAACTAGAGTGAAAAAGAAGGGAGATAAAGGGCAACCTTGACGGAGGCCTCTTTTGCCTTGAAAATAACCTTCTAGTTGGCCGTTAACCAGCACCGAGTAGCAAGGGAATGTGACACATGCCTTTATCATCCAAATGAAGGGGTCCAGGAAGCCCATTGCTTTCAACACCTTACACATGAAGTCCCATCGAACACTATCAAAAGCTTTGGCAAGGTCAAGCTTAAGGCACATTCTCGGCTTGCCTCTTTTCAAATGGAACCTGTGAAGTAAGTCCTGAGCAAGTAATATGTTATGAGAGACTAATCTTCCTAGGATGAAAGCTGATTAAGCTGGGCCCACCAACTTTGCCATTAAGGGTTTTAGTCTGCCTACCAAAATCCGAGCTATGATTTTGTAGAGCTCATTTGTGAGGGAGATAGGTCTGTAATCTTCTGGGGTGGTTGCATTCTCCTTTTATGGCACAAGGACTATGAAGGTGTGTTTGATTTGGTTGAAAAGTTTGGAGGAGTCAAAGAAATCCTGGATAGTTATACAAACATCTCTCCCAATGATAGGCCAACAAACTTTGTAGAAATAGGCATTGAAACCATCTAGCCCCGGGGCCTTTAAAGGGCTTCCCATCTTAATAGCTTGTTCAATTTTAGGAACAATCATAGATTTCCTTAGCTGGTGGATACTTGAGCTTGAAAGATGATGGAGAGGGTTCAAAGGATCGCAAGAGGTCTCATCAAGATCAATCCCCAACACTCTAATAAAGTGGTCCACAAAAACAACCATTATGTTAGAGGAATTTTGCTATTGAGTGCCATCCCGATCTAGAATATTGTGAATGAGAGAGTTTGCTTGGTGGGCCTTCATCATAGCATAAAAGTACTTTGAATTGCTGTCCCCAAGGTTGATGTTTTAATCTCTGGACTTCTGCTTTAGCATGCTCTCCTTTAATTTTAGGATGTGATCTAGGGAAATTTTGGCCAGTTTTTCTTCTTTTTGCAGCTGAGAGTTAGATGGGTCATGGACAAGCTGATTTTGGATTGAATCTAGCCTAAGAAGCCTCTTTGACTCTGGTTGCTAATGGGGTCTTCCCTATGATCCACTGCTTTAGCATACCATTTACATTCTTTAGCTTGGTGATCACCCTAAACATGGGTGTACCTGTTACCTCCACATTCCAACCTTTTCTAACAATGTCAAAGAAACTTTAAAGCTTGACCGAGAAATTAAAGTATTTGAAGGGAACTTTCCTCTGCCAAATCGTTGGGGGATAAACAGCAGGGGGGAGTGGTCGGAGAGCAAGGACTTCACACTTATAAAGCTTACTTTGAAAGAATGATGAATTATCCAAAGATTTATCAAGCTTGGAGAGGATCTGAGCTGAACTTGTAGCAGAGTTGGACCAAGTGAAGTTATTCCCAGCCATGGGGATATCTTGAAGCCCTGTGTCATTAATACAATCATTAAACTCCACCATATTGTTCAGCCTAAGGGCGGCACCCCCAAGTTTTTCAGAGGACCAATGCACTTGGTTGAAGTCCCTTCCAATGATCCAAGACTCATTACTAGGAATACCAGCTGGAAAAACTTAAAGCTTTCTCCACAGATCATGTCGGAGAGAACTGGAATTTGCCCTATAGCAAGCTGTGAAGAAAAATAGGCCAATAGTGGATGAAATGTGGCAGTGCACAGCCTGATATGATATGTCTAAGACTTTTAGATGAAGGACTTTTGGATCCCACAAAATCTATATTCGGTTTATGGATCCTGGGTTCTGGTTTGAAATCTGCTGCTAGTGAGGGGGAACCACTTTGTTTTGGACTATACAGCTCATGGATGGCTTTATTTTAGTTTCAAGAAAACCAACAAGAGCAAGCTTCATTTGCTTGAATTTATTCTTTATTTCCATTTGCATGGGGTTCTATTCATCCCCTTGACATTCCACAAAAAAAGACTCATTTGGAAACCTGAGTAAAGGGAGGGGTACCCTTTTTCTCAGTTCTCTGAATTTTTAGATTACTACCAGCCTTTACAGTTGTTGAACCAGAGTCATTAGCAACTGAATTACTAGAGCAAGATCTGCCTCCTTTATCTGTGTCTGCTCGGTTTGGAGAGTTTGTATGAACTTTGCTGTGATCCTTTGTATGGTTGGTTTTAAGAGACTCTTTCAGCACCAAAGTAGTTGTTTCAGGAATTTCAGTGGGGCTTGAGTTTGAATCTCCATCCAAGTTTGAACGACGGTGAAACCTGTTGAGCTGAGTTGTCACATTGACATACTCTGGGACATCCTTGGTGGCAATGTGGGGGGGTTGAGATCCCACTCTTTGCAATGTCATATTTAATTTGATCAATAGAAATGATTTTTTTTTTCGGCACCCATACCTGCTTCATTTTTCACTTTTGGGCACAATTTTCATTTATATGATTAAACGTGTTATAATGCTGACATGGGGAAGGTCTCCAATCATATTCCACTGTCTACTGGAAAGTGTCCCCCTTAAACCCAATAGTGATGATCTTAGGAAGAGTGGAATGGACATTAGCTTCGACACAGTTCCGGCTATAAGATGGCCTAGAGACTTCAGCAATGGCCTTGTCTATGTACAATGGTTTGCCGATTAGGCTGGGAATCTTACTTAATCCTAACTTGGACCGGAAGCAAAAGTTAAGGTTTGGCAGTTTAACCTACAAAGGAATAGCCTCAAATTCATTTCTCTGCATAAATACAAAGATACTCCAATGTTTTGAGACTAGAGGGTGACCTTGGACTACCCAAGGACCATCTTCAAGCACCTGTTGGCTTTGTTCGAAGGTGGGAAATTTGAACATGTAAAAGCCATCCGCCATAGAGTAAGTTTGAAACTGACAGTGCTTCCATGCTCTCCCTAGGGCAGATTAGATTGCAAAAAAATTTGGTCTCTTACCAATAAAGTAGCCTACTAGAGAATTTTTCCAGACCTTGGCTGCTTCAGCGATGTCCTCCCTTGCTCAAAGGGAGGGATATCCAGCCAAGAACGATCCTTCAGCTTTGTCTGGTTGAACAGTGCAAACCATGAGATCTTAGATGGACCAGGAACCTCCCGGGTAGGGGAGGCATTTGCTTCTGACCCAAACGGCACCAGTGAAGATTCATCCTGAGAGGAGCAGATTTGGCTTTAGGTTTTTCCTTTAAAGCAGGCTGTGACATAATAGGAACATCGAAGAAGCCCCCTGAGAACCAGGAAGCTGGGCCAGATTTGTAGGAAGCTGAGCTAGAGGACACAGATCTGTGCTCATCGTTTAAAACTTCTAGATCTGAGTGAACATTTGCATCAGTGGCTCGACCATAAGATGGTTCCATTTCATTTTGGAGTTGTTGTTCGGCCTCCGAAAGGATATCCTATGGTATTTCTGCAGGTAGTACTAACTCCTACTGTTTCTTCAAAGCCATTTTCACCACAGTAATCTGTGAAGGATCTGGAGCCACTAGTATGATTATATGGCAGTTTGACTTAACTATCTTGATCTTTCTTTGACTTCGCCTATATAGAAAAACAAAAAACAATAGATTGTTAAAATAAATTATAACTAATAGAATAACATTGGAGTATAATTAATTGATTTAGATAACATCCCAAAGTTACCATCCATTCTAGTAATTCCCAGCAATGTGCGATCATCATGAGCTAGTCGGCCTCATCATAACCCCCTACTCCAACAATTCTAGATAATGACTATGTAGCTTGTACTTCTAATTTCTGTACAATATCCGACACTGGTGGTCAATGTCTGCTTTGAGCTCCAAATCACCCTCATAGTCCCCAACATAACAAATTTGTTGCAATTAAGGGAGAGCCATATAAAGATTAGTAGTATCAAAATAAAATTAGATATTGCAATGTAAGGATGCTTTAAAGTAACTAACAAATGATCGACTTAAAAGTGCAATACTTATTTGATATTGTAATAGGGAACTATTATATGATCAGTTTGATTAATATTTCTCACTTCAGTTTACTTGAGCTGAAGCAATGACGGCAAGCTTGATCCCACTATCAAACTTCTTCCAACCATGAGGTTGGGCTAGTGCGATCTGTCTAATGGCTAACCCAAGATGGTTCACAAGTGACGGGGCATGTTTCCCTTTTGGCCTATGGCTCGAGGTTGGGAGTAGAACTGAGATGGAATGACCAAGCTGTCTCCTTAGCTTCGTCGCCTTCTTCCCTCATGTGAGGCCCCGTATACAGCTCGGAACCTCTGATACTAGGGCTATTGTTGTTAAGATCATAGTTTTAAATGAGTTAGTAAATACAAATCATTAAAGCAAGGTGAATTAATATTTTGAAAGGTCATATTTTTCTCACCTACACTGCTACCGACTGAATGAGGACCATCTTCTATGTCACAGCCTCTGGTGTGCTCTCTGCACGAGCACACCCAAGTAAAGCTACTATAATCCAAGCAAATCTAACCCTTTTTTGCCAAGGCATATCTATAACCTGGGTTAGAGTAAAATGACAAGGAAAAAAAATAATTATTAGCAAAAATCAACAATAGACAAGTGAATGCAAGATATTTAGATTTAATGGAAATGGAAATTCAAGAAATCATTTAGACATGAGTATCACTACCAAAACTAACATTTTAAAGTGCACGTCTAAGACACTCACACAAAGATTACCTCGACCGATTGAGACCCAGATGTCTCGTCATCTACATCATCACCTTCGGGGCGAATGTAGTCCTCATTGTTATCATTCTCAAATGTAGTTCTCATCATTATCATTCCCAATAACCTTTTTCTTTTCCTTCTTGTTTGTCCCCTTAGTCGAACCAAAGATATCACGAACGGTCAGCTAGAGCCTTAAAGATGCAAGTTTATCTCTATTCTGCTTAATTGCGTTTTTTCTCTTTAGTAAATAATCGGATGCTTGCACCTAACAGGACAACTCCTCTGGTTTGACCTACTTTTGGCCTCTATTTGTCATCTTTTGCAACTATGATTTATATAAATAAGCATAAAATGTGAAATATAGAATTGTTTTATAAATATATGAACAAATTACAAGAGAAAATGAAATTTAAGTTAATGTCATGAATGTAAGGTAGGATCTTTATTAATTAAGATAATCAGTACATGTACAAAGCATGAAACAAACACTATATTGCATATTCCGCGTTACAGTCAAACTGAATATGCACATCATTGTCTTCTTCATCATTATACTATGCTAGCGGTTCATCCTTGTCTTGGCTATCCTCGTTTGTTGACTCATCACTGAAAGTAATTTTAGGATCTATTTCATCCCTAAAGTATTGGATACTAGTACCTTCAATGAGGACTGGGACAGCAAAGGTGGTTTCATTATGTTGAAATGCATCATTAGGTGCATCATCATCCTCATCAAGCATAGCTAGTACATCCCATGCTCCTTGATGCTTGACCCATTCTATGACTGTCTAATTTTTTCCTCTATTGGTGTCATTGACATAGAACACTTGTTTCACCAGACTTGGTAGGACAAATGGACTATCTTATACACAAACGATCCATGATATCAATGCTTGTAATATGTTCTTCGATGTTTATCTTGTACTTGGTACTAGTGTTGTACCATTTACATTTGAATAACACCAATTTACCTCCATATAGATAGGATAATTTCTAGACTTTGCACATGTGTCCATTGTAGTCATGTTTCTCCCCTTGATACTCTCCTTCCACAACCAAGTCGCTATTCTAGTTCTCACAAAATTTCTCACGGTCTATAGTGTGGAATCAGACGCCATTGCAATCACACCCTTGATAAAGATTCACTCAGGATCTATGACCTTTTGCTAATGACCACAGCTCATCAGTAGCTTCTGGTGACCATTGAGTTCACGATTGATTCATCTACGTAAGGAGAGTAAGACAAATGTATTACGTTAATGTCATATGAAGTGTAATCTAACAGTATATAGCAATTAAACTGATTTTAATAGTGTCTTACATGTTGTTTGAACCATTTTGGAAACTTTTTTGTTGTATTCGTGTGATTTCACATCCTCTTTGATTATGTACTAAATTCCTGTGTTCCTTACTTAAGGTAGTGTTTAATGAATAAGTAAAAGTAGAAAATGAATCAAGGAGTTAACAAACAATGCATAAATATGGTTAGATTGAAGCACATATATAATTTAGATATGACTCCACCTCAAGGCTATTTTATAGCACAAACCAATGAGCCATGTCACGCTTTCTCTAAAAAGCATCATGTGCCATTGCCATCAGTCCGTGGTACGAACAGTTTGTGTGAAGACCGACGTCCCTGGGCCACGTTCGCCACCATCATTATAGCGTTCTACTCGATTAGTCCATTTTAGATACATTAAACAAAATATAACATACTCTTTGACAATGAAAGCCTAGGCGATCGAACCTTCTGGCTAAGCTAGGTTGGCAATGTACCCTTTATGGGTTTTGAGAAACCTTTAAACAACTAATGATAACAGTTAAGATTATCAATGCAAGGCAATTGCACTAATACATAAATAATTAATCATTAGGAAATACCTTTCTATCGATTACAACCACCAATATTGCACTAGTCCACCAAGGATGGCCTCACGAAGCAAGTGAACTGATAGATGAACCATTGTGATAAAGAAAGCAGGAGGAAAAATCCTCTCCAAGTTGCACAATATTAAAATTATCTGCTCCTCCAATTTTTTCAAATCATCATGTCTCTATCTTTTCAAGCAGAGGTCCTAGAAAAAACTGCCAAACTAAAACAATTTTGTAGAGATCTCCTTATTTAGAAAATCGCGCATACCAATTGGAAGGTTACTTTGGATAAGGATGTGGTAATCATAGCTTTTTAGACCAGATAATTTACCATTTTATGTGGTTACATAGCTCGAGAGGTTCGCAACATAGCAGTCTGTGTATTTGATTGACTTTAAGAATTCATAAAATCCATATCTTTATTTTGGTTCCAATGTGTAGGAGCCATGGGACTTCAAAATGGGTCCATCGACCCTCTCCACTATATGCAAATTTGATCTGATGCCCATGCTTTTCAAATCTTTACACACTTTGTCGGTGTCCTTGTTTTTGTCGTTTATGCCTAAAATTGTTCCTACTAAAGCTATAAAGATATTCTTGTCTATGTGCATAGGATCAAGGTTGTGTCGGAGTTTTTTGTACTTCCAATAGGGCCATTGAAATAGGATGCTTTTCCTTATCCAAGTCAATTCTCAAGAGTCATGAGGTCTTTTCTTATCCTTCCCAAACTTGATTGGCTCTAGTTCTTCTAGCTGGTCTATTACCTTTTGCACCTGTAAATCCAAAGAATTTTTTTCACGCTCATGTTTATCATTGAAGGCCCTACTTTTTCGCCATTGGTGGTCTTCCAATGTACCTAATCTTGTCTTTCAATTTTGCTTCTAACAAATTGTCGTTACAGGAGGGACAAGCTTTTTAATCTTTTGTGCTCCACCCAGAGAAGTTGCCATACGCAGGAAAGTCATGTATAGTCCCCATCACAGTTGTATGCATTCAAAAGGTCTATTTAGTGAGGGCATCATAAGTCAATACATCATTATCCCACAACTCCTTCAACTCATTAACCAAGGGCCTTAAGTATACATCGATCTCATTTCCCGGTGAGTTTGGTCTTAGAATAAGTAAGGACATCATGAAAACTAGCTCTTTCATGCACATCCATGGTAGCAAAGTGTAGAGTATAAGTATGATAGACCATATGCTGTAGGAGGTACTCATATTCCCGAAAGAGTTGAATCCATCGGTCGCTAACCTTAGCCTCCCATTACGTGTCGCTCGAGTAAACTCTATATATTTATTATCAAGTTCTTTTCATTCCATGGAGTCAACCGGATGCCTCCCTATCCCATCATTAATACACTTATCACTGTGACATCTCAGCTCTGTGGTTATCTTCCGTGACATATACAATCTGTGCAACCTCTGTATCAATGGGAAGTAATGGAGCATCTTGTGAGGGATTTTTTTCGCTTGCTATCATTGACCTTGTACCTAGGCTTTTTACATTCTAGATATTTATCCAATTGAGCATTCTCCTTCCAAAACAACATACAATCGTGTTTGCAGGAATCTATATTCTCTTATCCCATTTTCAAGTCTCGTAGTAACTTCTTAGTCTCGTAAATCGACGCTGGTACCACGTAACCTTTTGGTAAGAAGTCCCTAACAATCTGTAGAACCTTGTCGAACGACTTATTTCTCCACTTACTTTCTACCTTCACATGCAATTTCTTGATGGCAAATGCTAATAGAGTATTGGATGTAAATAGGTCTTTAGAACCAAAAGGGATTCCAATGGAAAATTCGAATGATTCAAAGCTCAACTTATAGCCAAAGATTTTATTAAGGGAGAAGGTGTTGATTATAATCAAACCTACTCTCTTGTATTAAAGAAAGATTCATTCAGAACTGTTGTGGCCTTTGTAACTCTTTTTAACTTTGAGTTACAAAAAATGGACATCAAAACTATGTTTCTAATTGAGAATCTTGAAGAGAAAGTATACATGGATCAACTTGATGGTTTCGTAGAATAGTGTAACAATAAACTAGTCTGTAAATTAAAAAAGTCGATATATGGTCTAAAACAAGCTTTTAGGCAATGGTATCTAAAGTTCAACAACATTTATCACTGCATTCGGTTTCACTGATAATGTTGTTGACGATTGCATCCATCTTAAAATTAGTGGAAGCAAGTTATGATTTTAGTTCTGTATATTAACAATATTTTATTCGCTTGTAACGACTTGATATGATTCGTGAGACTAAAGGTTATTTTGAGAATAATTTTGATATGAAAGATATGTACGAAGCATTTTTTGTAATAGGAATCGAGATCTTTTAGGATAGATATCGAGGATTACTTAGAATGTCTTAAGACGCCTACAACAATAGTATTCTTAAGAGATTTCGTATAGAAGGTATAGGCCACAGAATGCACCCATTAGTAAGGGAGATAAGTTTAGTAAGGATAAATGTACAATAAATGAAATAGAAAGGGAATAGATGAACAAATGTTAAAGTGGCTGCAATAGGAAATCTGATGTACACACAGACTTGTACCAAACCAAATATTAGCTCTCCAATTGGAATATTAAGTAGATACCAAAGTTATCCAAGCATGGCGCATTAGACATGTCGGGGTCAAAAAGGTTCCAAGATATTTACATAGCATTTACAAATACATGCTCACATATAAGAGATCCAATCATTTAGGGGTGATAGGATACTTGGATTTGGACTTGATTGTATGTCCTGAAACTAGGTTGTCCACTTTAGGATACATCTTCTAATTATCTAGTGGGGCAATTTTATGGAGAAGTGCTAAACAAATGCTAACCACTCCTTCTACATTTGATTTAGAGAACATAGTATGCTTTGAAGCGACGGGTTCACAACGTTGTTGCGTGATTTCATTTCAGGACTTAGGATCCTGGACCAAATCTCCGAGCCTCTAAAAATTTATTAGGATAATGATGCAGCAAGGTGTTTCACCCAAAATGGCAAATGTTCAATAAATCTAAATACTTGGAAGTCAAATATCTTCTCTTGAAAGAAAAGGTATGAGATCGCTTGGTGCCAATTGTTGAGGCTCCAATGGAACTTATGATTGCAGATCTACTAACAAAGTCATTACCATCAACGGCCTATAATGGACATCTATATATTTATATTTGTTTGACATTGTGTACATTAATCATTACAATTGCAATAAAACGAGTTCATAATTCTTACTTTATATTTTATAATCACATGTGATTAATATAGAAAAAGTGAGAATATAAGGTTATGACATTAATTAAAGTACTTGCTAAAATAGGACTGCCATATTAAGATCCTATTTTAGCTCTCATTAAATACTTGATTAGGCTAGAATACTAATGTAGTGATTGTGGAAGGAAATTTGCCAATAATGATATGTGACTGCCATAATTCACATCAGTATTTTTGGCTAATCATAGATTAAATAATAAAATTAAAGCTGAATGAGAACTGTTTTTCAAAATGGTACACCAACCACAGTCATTTTTTAAAATTTTTTGGAGGGCTATGTATGTGGTCACATGGACCAAGTGGGAGATTGTTAAAACACTATTTAGTGTGGTCCCTATGACCAACAAATTAATGGTCTCTCCCTCTCTACAAATGAAACAACATATGCATGTATGGGCCCTTCGTTTCCGTATTTTGCTTCTTCCTTATTTACCGCTATTAAGAAAATCATAATGGCTTGTGTCCCTTGATGGAAGGGATGTATATGGGAAAAGCCTATAAAGGGACCTTGGTTAACTCTTGGCACTTGAAATCTTTGTAAAGAAGCCATCATTAATATTTGTAGAAGAGAAGAAGTGTTCAAGAATTGTAAACCCCCACGGTCTTGAGAAACCATGGATTCTAAAGGTATTATTTACTTGATAATTTAAGTTATTATATTATTTAGATTAGAGCCATGGTTATATGTTGATCCTGATAATTTATGGAAAATAGTTTAAGAAAAAGGCCAAAACAATTAAAACCCATAGTATGAATGTACCTTGCCTCTATTCACTTTCCATTCTTTCCACACTCAATTAAAGCACTATTCATTCTTCTAAGACAATCAACAAAAATGCAAATGAAATTGTGCTTTTGTAAATATTTATTGACTATATCTTTCCAAATACTAGGTAGGTTAATTAGTTAAGAATGGCCAATGCCTATTATTAGAATACAATACTTAAACTAGGAAACATAATCACGCCTATAATAGTAAACCTAATAGCATTACTATAGGAAACCCTTAATTACATCATAACTCATATATAAAAAAACATAAACCTAATCTAATAATAGTTTAAGGTGAACTCATCCTTCCATTAACATATCCAACCAATTAACTCAACACTATTCTTTAGACTACTCTATGTTAGTGTGATGTTTTGAAATCCAACTAATTAACTCAATGCTATATTGCATGCATTTGTGTAACTAATAAAAGACTATCAAATTTCTTTCTTCAATCACTTATTAGAGTGGGTTGTTTATAGAATTTCAAAATACATTACGGCCATAATACATAACAACAACTTTTTATTAACTCAAACTTCTCAATTTTGTACAAGAGAAGAGGTGAATAATAAGAGTAATAACTTAAAATTTAAAACAATCACTAACAAGCTTATCTTTTCACATATTTCTCTGACAAAGTAATCCATATCTCTGTGTGTGTGTCTGTGTGTGTATGTGTGTAGAAAGGTAAGCACTCAAGCATCTATCTATACACTCACCTAAGTCCCTCACTACGAGTGCTATAATGAGTAATTGATTCCTAGTTATCGTTGTTGAAGGGAGGTGCCACACCGATTGAGCTACAAGTGGACTCCTAATATCTCTAAGAAATCAGTGACCCTAAAATCTCTCACAATTTGGTCATAATTTCGAAAAATAAGATCACTGAGTAGAACAAGTTGCAAAAGAATTTCTTAAGCAAGAAGGTCGTAAGAAGTTAAATTGGAAGGTTAAATCTATAATGATAACTTCAAACGGCCATAACGTTTGATCCAAGTATTGTCATAGTGCTCATAACCATGTGATTCAAAGCTAATGATGAACTTTATGCTTGGGCAACTGCATGCCTAAAGGTAGTTGGAGTCATTTTACACCAAATTAGGCCGTTTCTATATCAAAATGCAATTTGTGCAAAACGTACTATTTGTAGTAAGTTTTCATTTTGCAGTTAGGAAGTCTTTGAGTTCGTATTGAGTTGAGTCTTTACAAAAAGCCTTAGAAAGTCATTTAGGAATGGTCTAAGGGTTTTAATGTGATTATTGATTTTTTACTATTTCCGATAATTTAGGATTTCAGGACTCAATACAAATCATGTAATGCTTCTTTTTAAGATGTAATACGAATTTTAGTTTGTTTTTAAGGTTTTTATCATCTCTTCTTTGCTGATTGAAGGTGTTGATATTGGATTCAAGACGGTGATCTTCTCCCTTGGTCCACTTAGCGTGCTTCCTCCACGCCATTTAACTCTAAATTTTTTTGAGGCTGCCCAAGCCCCCTTTGAGCCTCCAAGTTCCTAACCTGAATTTGGAGTTATATATGGCAATCTCCTAATTAACATAATACACTTATTCCTCCATCTGTCACACCTTCGTTTGGTATGCATTTAGGTTGGCCCTAGTGGAGCGAGATGACATGTAGGAAAAAGTAAGAATCTTTAGATGGCCCGACAGTCATCAAGTGGCATTTAGCCACATGTTTATGGGTCACTGATCACTTGACCGAAGGGCCACAAGTTACAAGATGGTAAGACAATTATGATACACTTCGAAAATTACAAAGATGAGATTCAATTTGTCAATCGAGACGTGGTGCGGAAATAGCTTCATCAGCAATGAAAGGGTTTTTGTAGCGTTTTGCACCTTAATTATATTATTATTATAGATTAAGCTGTATTATAGCTAAATAAGCCCTTAGAGTCTAAGTGTATCCGTTTTAGTGTTAGGATCGTGTGTGCGCAGTTTCATTGGGTTTCAAGTCTATCTAAACTTAGTAGGGGGTAGCTAGCAATTTTAGGAAGTGCAGAGGCTTTTCTCGTAGCTTTTGCGAATTATGAGATTTGGGCTCATGGGGTAGCTCTCCTAATTCCATTAACCTTATCCTTTTATCTCAACCGATCCAGACCCATCATGTCTACCAAATACCTTATTTTCTAAAATTAAGTCTTTTATGGAAAATGCCCAAAAACCCATTAAAATAGGCCAAAATTTCTCTTCCTCGAAACCATGCCAATAGTATAGGCATTGGAAAGCTTATTTTATTTCATGAACAATGGCGATGATGGTAACTCAATCCGACCTATGGTTCACAAGTAATGGACAAAACAAGTTTTAGCCAAGTTATTATCTGAGTGGCAATTTTCTAATTTTTCTTAAATCCCAACCCATTTCCCCTCTCCCCTCACTTTCACTCCTCACTCCCTCACTCGTGTTCTCCCATATCCAGAGACGACTCTCTCTCATGCCATTCTTTTTTTTCCTTTTATTCCTCTTTCTTTCTTCACTCTCATCTCTCACTCACCAAATAGAGAACGCCCAGCCATCTCTCCTCTCCACTCTCGATCGATCACTCACCCAATCGGTAGTTGCGATCTGGGATCCGGACTCCCCTTTGTCCGGCAATCGCCGCCACCACCCATTCCCTCTTCCTTTCTTTCCTTCTTTTTCTATTTTCCCTATTCCCCTTTCTCATTTCCTTTCTCCTTGCTGCCACCGCCGGAATCCATGCCTACTGCCGCCACCAAAGCTTCTTCTTCTCCTTCCATCTTCCTCCTCAAGCTTTCATCTTCCCAAGAAACCCATTTTTCAAGTTTTCCCCCAAACAAAACAACACTAGGTAAGGGTTTCCTCCCCCATAAACTAGGTCATTTAGAGTTTTAACTAAAATAGATTTTTGGCATGCTCATCAGCTTCTCTAAATTGTTTTTGTAGGTTTGATTTGAGTTGGGTTTGGATTTTCTTGAGTTTGAGCTTCTTTGGGGTTCTTTGGTGAGCAAGGCACACTCTATTTCACCCTCCTCATCTAAGGCAAGTGGATTAACATATTTCATTGATGATGTGCATGTATATTTAGTTGATTCTAGCATTTTATTTGCCATTTGTACACCCTTTTGCTCATTTTGGGTTTTATGTTAAAAATGCTAGATTTAGGTGTGGTAATGCATGTGATGGATTGGTATGTTGGAGGTGATTTAAATGTGCTAAATGATGGGGTGGGATACCTATTTTCTGCAGGTTAAGAAGTGTGAGAAGAATGAAGGGATTAAAACCCATTTTTTATTCGGATTGTTCTATGGTGATAAAGACCCGGGTGTGGCCTAATTGTGAGACTGATTGTAGATCCTTTTCACATGCATATTGGAGGGTATTTTGAAGACTTATTATGAGGGTCATTGGGGAGCAAATGCACCCCTCATAGATGGTATGGTATGTGTACAATGTACAAATCAATTGAATCCGATTGATGTTGGACCTGGGCTATGCATCCTTATGACTTAAATGAAATTAATTACCCAACCATACATCACCCGGAGTTCGAGTAGAGTTGTCGAGTACACAAATTGTCACCATTGACCTAGGGATGGCTTTTAATTCTTCCTTGGCCTTCGGGTTTGCATACTTTACATTGTTTATGACTCTTTGGCGACTGTACCCTGTATTTGCATTATGTGGACCGTGTTGAGGCTTGGTTTGGTGTTTGGGATATGGGAGGACTACTCATTGTGGGTATGGATTTATAGTTGTGGACCGAATTATGTTATGGAGTAGTTCCTCAATATTTGTATGGTATGTTTGGGATTTAGCCAGCCCTTCACATTTGACTTAGGAATCTTTGTCCGCGCACCACTAAGTCGGCCTATGTGTAGGTTATGTTGGATCGGGGTCTTCTGGACGACTGCAGATCGATATTGGTATGGTACAGATGTACCCTCTGATTCTGGACTGGGTGTAATGCACCCTATGGCGGCTTGACCAACTGTTCTGGACGGGGCCTTGTGCTTTATGACTCTGGATTGGGTGTGATGCACCCTATGGCGGATTGATCCACCGTTCTGAACAGGATGCCTAGCATCCGAAGACGGTATGGACCACCATATTCTAGGCCGGGTTTTACTCGGATATTGGCTTATGTGGTTGTATGTATTTGTATAGCTATGGATTAGGATTCTGTTCTTTCTTATGCCCTAGTTGTTTATCATTCTTATGATCATATATGTCTTTATTCCATTTTGACATTGTATATTATTAAGGTTTATGTTTATTCACTTGCCATCTACTGTTGTATATTGATATTGTAGTATTTGGTGCATAGGTACTGAGTCCTACCACCCTTAGGCGATGGAGGAGGGTGAAGCGCTACAAGCGCTTGAGCCAGGTGCTGAGTTCGAGTGGGGTGCAAACGATGGATACTGATCCATCTAGACTTACACGCAGTGACTAACATACTTTAGGATCTTAATGCTTTTCATCATTATTCTTTTGGCAGCCCGAGTTTTTAGCGTGCTTGCATTTAACATATTTTGTATAAACTTTTAAACTTTGAACTCAAACTCTAAACTTTACACCCCTTTTGATGTGCAATACTCCGATTATTTTGATAATGCGAACTGCTAGATATTGCTTCCACTAGTATTTGTGTTAGTATGGAATGTGAAACTCACTGCGGACTAAAGATCCTATGGGAAATTGATTATGAGCCACGTGTCATGATGATTACAGGAAAAAAAAAATTTAATTGGCCCTAATCTCACGAAACCCCAGGTTTAAATCTTGGGGTTGTGACAATTGGTATCAGAGCCCTGTATGCTTCTAGCAACTAAAAATGGATAGAAACAATAGGATGCGTGTGTGGATTTCGATTTTTTGTTAGATAGATTTTACCTACTTTGTGCAAAGTCTATAGATTGGCTTTCTAGCATTGGTTTAATAGGTGGTACCCAAGTTCAAATTGGAGAATTTGTTTTACCGGCAGACCTTATTATCCACTTGATGAATGACTTCGACATCATATTGGGCACGGATTGGTTTTTTACCTATAGAGTAGTAATGAATTGTTATTAAGAGACAATGAAGTTGCAGGTTAATTCAGATAGTGTTGAGTTTATTGGGCTGCGCAAACAAATGCATATGAGCAGAATATCAGCCTTGAGGGCAGATAGTTTGTTGAGGAGTGTTTGTGAAGGATACTTGGCGTTTATCACGGAGGATAAACAGTCCAAAGAGGTGGAGGATGTATCCCAGATACCGGTAGTTTGTGAGTTCCCAGATGTTTTTCCGGAGGAGATTCCAGGCTTACCACCGATCAGAGAGGTTGACTTCACGATTGAGCTAGTTCTGAGGACAGCACCGATCTCGAAAGCTCCATACAGAATGGCACCAGCAGAACTGAGGGAATTAAAAATTCAGTTGCAAGACTTGTTGGATAAAGGCTTTATAAGGCCTAGTGTGTCACCATGGGGAGCACCAGTACTCTTTATGAAGAAGAAAGATGGTTCTATGAGAATGTGCATTGCTTACAGGCAACTGAGTCAGGTCACAATCAAGAATAAATATCCACTCTCAAGGATCGACGAGTTGTTTGACCAGCTTCAGGGAGCTGAATTCTTTTCGAAGATTGACTTGAGATCAGGCTATCATCAGCTCAGGGTTAGAGAGCAGGACATTCAGAAGACAGCATTCAGAATTATATGTGGCCACTATGAGTTTCGAGTGATGCCTTTTGGATTGACGAATGCTCCTGGGGTCTTCATGGCATTGATGAACAAGATCTTCGCTCCATTTCTCGATCAGTTTACGGCTGTGTTTATAGATGATGTGTTGGTTTATTCCAAGTCTCGCGAGGAGCATGAGCAACATTTGAGGACAGCATTGCAAACATTAAGGAATCATCAACTCTACGCCAAACTGAGCAAGTGTGAATTTTGGTTGGAGCAAGTGGTTTTCTTAGGGCATATTATCAGCAAGGAAGGCTTAGCAGTGGATCCCGTAAAGATAGACGCAGTGGTTAAGTGGCAAAGTTCAACGTCAGTGTCTAAAGTCTGTAGTTTCTTGGGTTTTGCTGGTTATTACAGGAGGTTCGTGAAAGGATTTTCTACGATTGCAGCACCACTGACTAAATTGACAAGAAAAGATGTACCTATTGTATGAACTGAGGAGTGCAAGGCAAGCTTTCAGGAGTTGAAGAGCAAACTGACTATAGTTCCGTGCTTACACTTCCTACAAAGGATGGCAAATTTATGATCTACACAGACGCTTCAGGAGTTGGGTTGGGCTGTGTACTTATGCAAGACGAAAAAGTGGTGGCCTACGGGTCCAGACAACTTAAGGAACATGTGAAAAAGTATGCTACTCATGATCTTGAGCTCGCAGCAGTCGTTTTTGCTTTGAAAATGTGGCGACACTACTTGTACAGTGAGAAGTTTGAGGTTCACTCGGATCACTGCAGTCTCTAGTACTTATTTACGTAGCTAGAGCTTAACATGAGGCAAACTCGGTGGATGGAATACATAAAAGATTTTGACTTTGCGATCAAATATCACCCCAGAAAAGCAAATGTAGTGGCTGATGCACTAAGCAGAAGAGCAACGACCAATGCATGCTTGAGAGCTGAGTGGTCAGGGGCGGAGATTTTCCTGGATATGGGAGTAGATTTGCAGCCATCTGGTGATAAGGTTCTATTGGCCAATAAGTTTGTTTAGGAACCAGAAATTTTGGGCAGAATTAAGAAAAGGCAGTCAGAGGATCCGGAGTTAGTTAGAATGATTGAGCAGATTGATAATAGGCTAGACTTTAGATTGATAGAGGGTGCTCCGTATTTTCAAGAAAGATTGTGTGTGCCAAACATAGAAGAGCTAAAGAATGAGATATTAACAGAGGCGCATCATTCTCGTTTCACTATTCACCCAGGTAGCACGAAGATGTATCAGAATTTACGTAGCTATTATTGGTGGAACAACATGAAAAAGGAAATTGTAGGGTTTGTTTCAAGGTGTTTAGTGTGCCAGCAAGTCAAGGCAGAGCACAAAAAACCCCCAGGACTTTTGAAACAATTGGTAGTTCCGGATTGGAAATGGGAGCATATTACGACGGACTTCATTTCAGGATTGCCACCAATGCATAATAAGGACAGTATTTGGGTCATAGTTGTAGATTGACCAAAGTTGCTCACTGTCTACCTAAGAGCTTAAGGACACCCAGGGACGAGTTGGCTAGGATGTATATGGATGAAATCATCAGGTTACATGGTGTTCCAGTCTCAATTGTCTTAGATAGAGATCCGAGGTTTCTAGGCAAGTTTTGGACCAGGCTTTAGGATGCTTTGAGTACTACTTTGGGCTTCAGCACTGCATATCATCCTCAGACAGATGGATAGATAGAGAGGACCAACTAGACATTGGAGGATATGTTACGAGCTTGTGTATTGGATTTTGGGAAAGATTGGTTGAAAAGTCTTCCCTTATGTGAGTTTGCTTATAACAATAGCTATCACTCCAGTAATGGCATGGCACCTTTCGAACCCTTGTACGGGAGTAGGTGTAGGACTCCGATTTGTTAGGAAGAGGTTGGTATCAGGAGTTTCCATGGTCCTTCGATTGTCAATGGTACTAGTGAGAAAGTTAAGCAGATTCACGATAGATTGAAAGTGGCCAGGAGCAAACGGAAAAGAGTTTTGCTTATTTGAAGAGATGAGATCTTGAGTTTGAGGTCGGTGACCATGTATTTCTAA
The DNA here is from genome assembly GCA_037013555.1 of Sextonia rubra. NCBI lineage: Eukaryota > Viridiplantae > Streptophyta > Magnoliopsida > Laurales > Lauraceae > Sextonia > Sextonia rubra. The sequence continues at coordinate 52,879,476 of JASUAD010000009.1, read as the reverse complement.
AGGTGTCACCTATTAGAGGAACGTTGAGATTCGGACAGAGGGGCAAATTGTCTCGTAGATTCGTCGGTCCTTCCGAGATTTTAGAGAGAGTGGGAGAAGTTGCCTATAGATTGGCTCTTCCAGCAAAGTTGGCAGGTATTCATAACGTGTTCCATATCTTGATGTTGAAGAAATATGTAGCAGATCCTTCGCATGTTCTTCAGTATGAGCCACTAGAACTTCAGTCAGATGCTACTTATATGGAGCGACCTTTGCAGATCATAGATACGAAGGAGCAGATCTTGAGGACGCGGACGATTCACTAGGTGAAGGTTCAATGGGAGCACCACAATCCAAGGGAAGCACTTGAGAGCTTAGAGACCAAGTTAAGAGGCAGTACCCGGATCTTCTTCCTGAGGTACTTACGCGTTTGGAGGAACAAATGTCCTAATGTGGAACGAATGTAGATTTCCGCACCTTAATTATTTTATTATTTTAAATTAAGTTGTATTATAGCTAAATAAGCCCTTAGAGTCTAAGCGTGTCCGTTTTAGTGTTAGGATCGTGTGTGCGCAGTTTCATTAGGTTTCAAGTCTATCTAAACTTAGTAGGGGGTAACTAGCAATTTTAGGAAGTGTAGAGGCTTTTTTGGTAGCTTTTGCGAATTATGAGATTTGGGCTCATGGGGGTAGCTCTCCTAATTCCATTAACCTTATCCTTTTATCTCAACCGATCCAGACCCATCTTGCCTACCAAATACCTTATTCTCTAAAATTAAGCCTTTCTATGGAAAATACCTAAAAACCAATTAAAATAGGCCAAAATTTCTCTTCCTCGAAACCACGCCAATAGTATAGTCATTGGAAAGCTTGGAAAGCTTATTTTATTCCATGAACAGTGGCGCTGACGGTAACTCAATTCGACCTATGGTTCACAAGTAATGGACAAAACAAGTTTTAGCCAAGTTATTATATGAGTGGCAGTTTTCTAATTTTTCTTCAATCCCAACCCATTTCGTCTCTCCCCTCACCTTCTCTCCTCACTCCCTCACTCATGTTCTCCCTCATCCAGAGACGACTCTCTCTCATCCCATTCTTTTCTTTTCTTTTTAGTCCACTTTCTTTATTCACTCTCATCTCTCACTCCGTCTCACTAAACAGAGAATGCCCAGTTATCTCTCCTCTCCACTCTCGATCGATCACTCACCCAATCAGCAGTTGCGATCCAGGATCCGGACTCCCCTTTGTCCGGCAATCGCCGCCACTACCCATTTCCTCTTCCTTTCTTTCCTTCTTTTTCTATTTTCCCTATTTCCCCTTTCTCATTTCCTTTCTCCTTGCTGCGGCCGCCGGAATTCACGCCTACCGCTTCCACCAGAGCTTCTTCTTCTTCTTCAATCTTCCTCTTCAAGCTTTCATCTTCCCAAGAAACCCATTTTTCAAGTTTGTCCCCAAACCAGACAACCCTAGGTAAGGTTTTATTGGGATTGTTCTATGGTGATGGAGGTTTTATTGGGATTGTTCTATGGTGATGGAGGCCCGTGTGTGGCCTAATTGTGAGGCTGATTATAGATCCTTTTTCACATGCATATTGGAGGGTATTTTGAGGACTTATTATGAGGGTCATTGTGGAGCAAATGTACCCCTCATAAATGGTATGATTTGTTTACAATGTACAAATTAACCGAATCCGGTTAATGTTGGACCTGGGTTATGCATCCTTATGACTTAAATGAAATTAATTACCCAACCATACATCACCCGGAGTTCGAGTAGAGGTGTCGGGTACACAAATTGCCACCATTGACCTAGGGATGGCTTGTAATTCTTCCTTGGCCTTCGAATTTGCATACATTACATTGTTTATGACTCTTTAGCGACGGTACCTGTATTTGCATTATGTGGACCATGTTGAGGCTTGGCTTGGTGTTTAGGATACGGGAGGACTACTCGTTGTGGGTATGGATTTATAGCTGTGAACCGAATTATGTTGTCAAGTAATTCCTCAATATTTGTATGGTATGTTTGGGATTTAGCCAGCCCTTCACATTTGACTTAGGAACCTTTGTCCGCAACCCACTAGGTCGGCCTATGTGTAGGTTGTGTTGGATTGGGGTCTTCTGGATGACTACAGATCGATATTGGTATGGTACATATGTACCCTCTGATTCTGGACTGGTTGTGATGCACCCCATGGCGGCTTGACCAACCGTTCTGGATGGGGCCTTGTGCTCTACGACTCTGGACGGGGTGTGATGCACCCAATGGCGGATTGATCCACTGTTCTGGACAGGATGCCTAGCATCCGAAGACAGTTTGGGCCACCGTATTCTAGGCCGGGTTTTACTCGGATATTGGCTTATGTGGTTGTGCGTATTTGTATAGCTATGGATTAGTATTCCGTTCTTCCTTATGCCCTTGTTGTTTATCATTCCTATGATCATATATGTCTTTATTCCATTTTGACATTGTATATTATTATGGTTTATGTTTATTCACATGCCATCTACTGTTGTAGAATGATATTGTAGTATTTGGTGCATAGGTACCGAGTCCTACCACCCCAAGGTGACGGAGGAGGGTGAAGCGCTACAAGCGCTTAAGGCAGGTGCTGAGTCTGAGTGGGGTGCAAACGATGGATACTGATCCATCTAGACCTACACGCGAGTGACTAACATATTTTGAGATCTTAATGCTTTTCGTCATTATTCTTTTGGTTGCCCGAGTTTTTGGTGGGCCTGCATTTAACATATTTTGTATAAACTTTTAAACTTTGAACTCAAACTCTAAACTTTACACCCCTTTTGATGTGCAGTACTCTCATTATTTTGATAATGCCAACTGCTAGATATTGTTTTCGCAGGTCTTTGTGTTAGTATGGAATGTTAAACTCACCGCAGACTAAAGATCCTATGGGAAATTGATTAGGAGCCACGTGTCATGATGATTATAGGAAAAAAAATTTTTAATTGGCCCTAATCTCACAAAACCCCAGGTTTCAATCTTGGGGTCGTGACAGTTGGTATCAGAGCCTTGCATGTTTCTAGGAACTAAAAATGGATAGAAACAATAGGACGCATGTGAGGATTTTGATTTTCTGTTAGATGGATTTTACCTACTTTGTGTAAAGTCTATGGATTGGCTTTCTAGCATTTGTTTAATAGGTGGTACCCATGTTCAAATTGGAGAATTTGTTTTACCGGCAGACCTTATTATCCCCTTGATGAATGACTTTGACATCATATTGGGCACGGATTGGTTATTTACCTATAGAGCAGTAATGAATTGTTATTACAAGACTGTGAAGTTGCAGGTTAATTCAGATAGTGTTGAGTTTATTAGGCAGCGCAAACAAGTGCATACAAACAGAATATCAGCCTTGAGGGCAGATAATTTGTTGTGGAGAGGTTGTGAAGGATACTTGGCGTTTATCACGGAGGATAAATAGTCCGAAGAGGTGGAGGATGTATCCCAGATACCGGTAGTTCGTGAGTTCCTGGATGTTTTTCCGAAGGAGATTCCAGGCTTACCATTGATCAAAGAGGTTGACTTCACGATCGAGCTTGTTCTGGGGACAGCACCGATCTCGAAAGCTCCAAACAGAATGGCACCAGCAGAACTGAGGGAATTGAAAATTCAGTTGCAAGACTTGTTGGATAAAGGCTTTATAAAGCCTAGTGTGTCACCATGGGGAGCACTAGTACTCTTTGTGAAGAAGAAAGATGGTTCTATGAGAATGTGCATTGTTTACAAGCAACTGTGTTAGGTCACGATCAAGAATGAATATCCACTTTCAAGGATCGACGAGTTGTTTGATCAGCTTCAGGGAGCTGAATTCTTTTCGAAGATTGACTTGAGATCAGGCTATCATCAGCTCAGGGTTAGAGAGCAGGACATTCAGAAGACAACATTCATAATAATATATGGCCACTATGAGTTTCGATTGATGCCTTTTGGATTGACGAATGCTCCTGGAGTCTTCATGGCATTGATGAACAAGATCTTCGCTCCATTTCTCGATCAGTTTATGGTTGTGTTTATAGATGATGTGTTGGTTTATTCCAAGTCTCGCGAGGAGCATGAGCAACATTTGAGGACAGCATTGCAAACATTGAGGAATAATCAACTCTACGCCAAACTGAGCAAGTGTGAATTTTGGTTGGAGCAAGTGGTTTTCTTAGGCCATGTTATCAGCAAGGAAGGCTTAGCCGTGGATCCCGCAAAAATGGATGTAGTGGTTAAGTGGCAAAGTTCAACATCAGTGTTTGAAGTCCGTAGTTTCTTGGGTTTGGCTGGTTATTACAGGAGGTTCGGGAAAGGATTTTCTATGATTGCAGCACCACTGACTAAGTTGACACGAAAAGATGTACCTGTTGCGTGAACTAAGGAGTGTGAGGCAAGCTTTTAGGAGTTGAAGAGCAAACTGACTGTCACAACCTGAGCCCAGAAATTGGGGGTTTAAGAAAATCTAACCAATGACACACGTACTCCCGTGCACGTACACCTAGACCTCGCACGTGCAAACACATGTACGTGAAAGCTGTAAGTATCATGGCATACCACAAGATAACCCGAAAGCAATAAAATGATGATGATTACAAAAGATTAGACTGATTTACAACAATGTACAACAAAATAGAGAGACTAGTTCACGAAATCAAAATGCATGGATAAACCAAAACCCAAAATACAAACCACAGAAAAATCCCCCCGATAAGCTAAGACATAAATGGAGGGGAAACAAAATGATGCAAACCGCTCTCAGAAGAATGGATCAAGTCCACTCCTGTAGGCCGGAGGGGCCTCACAGTCTCTCCTGGAGTCGGGTCGACCGACGCAGGACCGGGAGAGGGATTTGAGCCTGCAACACTAAGAGCAACTCATAAGTACAACGACTTAGCAAAATATAAGCCACAAGAAGATAACACGAATTGTGTTTATCAATGAGCAAAAGTAGTAATATGCAAAGATCCATAATGATCATGTCCGTATACTAGGCAAATCGTGCATATGAATAAGTATGCTATCAGAATTATAAACAGATAACTGTCAAAGTGGCTACTAGATTTGCCATATTCTCCCTTTCGAGAGCAAACAAGATGAGAACACCATCGACCGGGCCAGGGTACGAATGGGTCTCCAATTCCCGAGGTCCGGAATCCCAGGATACGATCACTTTGCAGAGGCAATCACACACACTAGGCCAAAGGCAACCCCGTCGGACATCCTAAGGCTGAGGCTAAGTAGTGCCATATATAGAAAATCTCAATCAAATCATATGATGTACATCAATCAATATCACATACAGATCTCGTATCACAATCTGTCACAATAAAGGAAACAATAGTAGGTGCATCACATACTGATACTCAATGCGAATAACGAATACAAATAAGAACTGACGAATGGGAACAAATAACAAATGATCACTAAGGCAATGACTAAGTACTCCACATGAGCAATAACAAATACACAGTAGTGGATTGTTCCTGCTTGGGCTTCGTTCTGGGATGCTGCTACATTTTCCACAGATTCGAGAGGTCCAGCGCGGAACACAAGAGGGCAAAACCGAAATCAATATGCAGTGCAATTCAGATTTACCTTAAGGAATCAAGGTCAATTACAAGCCAATCCTAATCTAGTTGTCCAGTGTTTCTAACCGTGCATGCTGATGTAGTTTTAATGTATTCGATACACAGTTGTTTAATCAAGGAGTGTTGCATCTTATGACGAAAGTGTACCAACGTCTCTTAAACCAACACCCATGGGAAGGTGCTAAACAACTGGATAACATACATGAATGAGACGCAGCCTTTGAGATCATTCATGTCATTCTTACATTCCATTGGGCGTTTTCGGGTTGTCTACATTCTAGCATAAGGGTCATATCAGGTCTCTTCCTTAATCCTAATCTTTTTATTCACTTCTCAGGGTGGTACGGTTTAGCCGTAGGTGAACATACGGCTTAGCCGTAGGCATCTTACGGTGTAGCCGTAATATGCACTGCGGCGGAGCCGAGGTTCCCCAAACTATTCATCCGCATTTACGGCTCAACCGAAATTTTCTCTACAGCTCAGCCGTATCTTGTTCTACGGCTTAGCCGTAGCACAATGGACGGCTTAGATCTCGCTGGGCCGTAGAAGAGCAGCAGATTTGCCAACTCTCAGTTATTTCAGATGTCACCCTATATTGATCTACGACTAAGGTCACGGCTGGGTCACGGCATAGCCGTAAGACATTTCACGGCTCGGCCGTAGCACAATTCACGGTTTAGCCGTGAGTGCGCTGAGTCGATTTCCTGAAACAATTACAGAACTACAGAAATGACTGATTCTTAACTGAATAAAGCAAATAAGAACAAAACTTACTCAATAGGGCTGTACATCAATGATCCATGCAAGAAGAGTAAAATACACACAATCAAAGCATTACCAATACATGTTCAAGCTACTTGTGCTTATACTTGCCTCAAGCCGAAATCAAACACACACCAGTCGTTATCTTGTGCTCAATCCGCTGTCCAAACACAAGTCTACTCATCAAACACTCCTCAAACACTCGAGAACTCAAAGGCATGTTGAATACATGCACCAAACTAACAGATGAGGAAAACAAATAGGAAAAACACAACGAAACACAAGACATACCGTTGAAGTCACAAGAAAATGACGGTGCACTGCTCCCTTTCTCACTTAAACAAGGCAGAAATGAAAGAAAGAGAAAGAGAGATGAACGAGAGAGAGAGAAGAGAATAGGAGAGAAAGATTGTTGAAGAAAAGAGAGGCAGTAGGTGATATATTTATAAGATAAAAATGAGTCAAATTTGTAAACAAGTCCACGAGTTGACTCTATTTATAGTTCGAGTCAATTAACGATCCAACGAGAGCAAATGAAGTCGTTTGGATCCAAAACAATTACGAAGATTGACAAGCTCAACGAAATACACGCGTTGACATCAAGATGATGCAAAACTGACAATATCCGACAAAAGCAAAAATTACGAAAAAGGGCTCGAACCTACCTAAACCAGGTCAAATTCAACCAAACTACCTATTCATTGCTCAAGACCAAAGAAAAGCAAAACCAAAACACACTTAACAACAATATCGCAATTAATTAGCCACTAATTCGGATTAAGTTTGGTCAGAGTGTTACACTGACTACAGCTCCAGTGCTTACACTTCCTACAAAGGATGGCAAATTTGTGATCTACACAGATGCTTTAGGAGTTGAGTTGCGTTGTGTACTAATGCAAGACAAAAAAGCGGTAACCGCGGGTCCAGACAACTTAAGGAACATGAGAAAAAGTATGCTACTCATGATCCTAAGCTTGCAGCAGTGGTTTTTGTTTTGAAAATGTGGCGACACTACTTGTACGGTGAGAAGTTTGAGGTTCACTCAGATCACTGCAGTCTCCAGTACTTATTTACGCAGCCAGAGCTTAACATGAGGCAAACTCGGTGGATGGAATACATAAAAGATTTTGACTTTGTGATCAAATATCACCCCGGAAAAGCAAATGTAGTGGCTGATGCACTAAGCAGAAGAGCAGCGACCAATGCATGCATGAGAGCTGAGTGGTCATGGGCAGATATTTTCCTGGATATGGGAGTAGATTTGCAGCCATCTGGTGATAAGGTTCTATTGGCCAGCAAGTTTGTTTAGGAACCAGAAATTTTGGGCAGAATTAAGAAAAGGCAGTCAGAGGATCCGGAGTTAGTTAGAATGATTGAGGAGATTGATAGTAGGCCAGACTTTAGATTGATAGAGGGTGCTCCGTATTTTCAAGACAGATTGTGTGTGCTAAACATAGAAGAGCTAAAGAATGAGATATTAACAGAGGCGCATCATTCTCGTTTCACTATTCACCCAGGTAACACAAAGATGTATCAGAATTTGTGCTGCTATTATTGGTGGAACAACATGAAAAAGGAAATTGCAGGGTTTGTTTCAAGGTGCTTAGTGTGCCAGCAAGTCAAGGTAGAGTGCAAAAAACCCCCAGGACTTTTGAAACAATTGGTAGTTCCGGATTGGAAACGGGAGCATATTACGATGGACTTCATTTCAGGATTGCCACCAATGCATAATAAGGACAGTATTTGGGTCATAGTTATAGATTGACCAAAGTTGCACACTTTCTACCTAAGAGCTTAAGGACACCCAGGGACGAGTTGGCTAGGATGTATATGGAAGAAATCATCAGGTTGCATGGTGTTCCGGTTTCAATTGTCTTAGATAGAGGTCTGAGGTTTCTAGGCAAGTTTTGGACCAGGCTTTAGGATGCTTTGAGTACTACTTTGGGCTTCAGCACTGCATATCATCCTCAAACAGATGGACAGATAGAGAGGACCAACTAGACATTGGAGGATATGTTACGAGCTTGTGTATTGGATTTTGGGAAAGATTGGCTGAAAAGTCTTCCCTTATGTGAGTTTGCTTATAACAATAGCTATCACTTCGGTAATGGCATGGTACCTTTCGAAGCCTTGTACGGGGCATAGGTGTAGGACTCCAATATGTTGGGAAGAGGTTTGTGTCAGGAGTTTCCATGGTCCTTCGATTGTCAATGGTATCAGTGAGAAAGTTAAGCAGATTCACGATAGATTGAAAGTGGCCAGGAGCAAACAGAAGAGTTTTGTTGATTTGAAGAGAAGAGATCATGAGTTTGAGGTCGGTGACCATGTATTTCTAAAAGTGTCACCTATTAGAGGAACGTTGAGATTCGGACAGAATGGCAAATTGTCTCGTAGATTCGTCGGTCCTTCGAGATTTTAGAGAGAGTGGGAGAAGTTGCCTACAAATTGGCTCTTCCAACATAGTTGGCAGGGGTTCATAACGTCTTCCATATCTTGATGTTGAAGAAATATGTAGTAGATCCTTTGCATGTTCTTCAGTATGAGCCGCTAGAACTTCAGCCAGATGCTACTTATGTGGAGCGACCTTTGCAGATCATAGATACGAAGGAGCAAATCTTGAGGACATGGACGATTCATTAGGTGAAGGTTCAAAGGGAGCACCACAATCCAAGGGAAGCCACTTGGGAGCTTAAAGACCAAGTTAAGAGGCAGTATCTGGAACTTCTTCCTGAGGTACGTTAGGCGTTTAGAGGAACAAATGTCCTAAGGGGGAAGGAATGTAGCGTTCCGCACCTTAACTATATTATTATTTTAAATTAAGCTGTATTATAGCTAAATAAGCCGTTAGAGTCTAAGCGTGTCCGTTTTAGTGTTAGGATCGTGTGTGCGCAGTTTCATTGGGTTTCAAGTCTATCTAAACTTAGTAGGGGGTAGCTAGCAATTTTAGGAAGTATAAAGGCTTTTTTCATAACTTCTGCAAATTGTGAGGTTTGGGCTTATGCGGTAGCTCTCCTAATTCCATTAACCTTATCCTTTTATCTTAACCGATCCCGACCCATCTTGTCTGCCAAATATCTTATTTTCTAAAATTAAGCCTTTTTATGGAAAATGCACAAAAACCCATTAAAATAGGCCAAAATTTCTCTTCCTCGAAACCGGGCCAATAGTATAGTCATTGGAAAGCTTGGAAAGCATATTTTATTCCATGAACAGTGGCGCTGACGGTAACTCAATTTGACCTATGGTTCACAAGTAATGGACAAAATAAGTTTTAGCCAAGTTATTATGAGTGGCAGTTTTGTAATTTTTCTTAAATCCCAACCCATTTCCTTTCTCCCCTCACCTTCTCTCCTCACTCCCTCACTCGTGTTCTCCCTCATCCAGAGACGACTCTCTTTCATCCCATTATTTTCTTTTCTTTTTATTCCGTTTTCTTTATTCACTCTCATCTCTCACTCCCTCTCACCAAACAAAGAATGCCCAGCCATCTCTCCTCTCCACTCTCGATCAATCACTCACCCAATCGGCAGTTGCGATCCAGGATCCGGACTCCCCTTTGTCCGGCGATCGCCTCTACCACCCATTCCCTCTTCCTTTCCTTCCTTCTGTTTTAATTTTCCCTATTTCCCCCTTCTCATTTCCTTTCTCCTTGCTGCCACCGCCAGAATTCATGCCTACCGCTGCCACCAGAGCTTCTTCTTCTCCTTCCATCTTCCTCCTCAAGCTTTCATCTTTCCAAGAAACCCATTTTTCAAGTTTTCCCTCAAACCAAATAACCCTAGGTAAAGTTTTCCTCCCCCATAAACTAGGTCATTTAGAGTTTTAACTGAAATAGTTTTTTGGCATGCTCAATAGCTTCTCTTAATTGTTTTTGTAGGTTTGATTTGAGTTGGGTTTGGATTTTCTTGAGTTTGATCTTCTTTGGGATTCTTTGGTGAGCAAGGCATACTCTATTTCACCCTCTTCATCTATTGAAGTGGATTAACATATTTCATTGATGATGTGTATGTATGTTTGGTTGATTCTAGCATTTTATTTGCCATTTGTGCACCCTTTTGCTTATTTTGGGTTTTATGTTAAAAATGCTAGATTTAGGTGTGGTAATGTATATGATGGATTGGTATGTTGGAGGTGATTTAAATGTGCTAAATGATGGGGTGGGATACCCATTTTCTGCAGGTTAAGAAGTGTGAGAAGAATGAAGGGATTGAAACCCATTTTTTATTGGGATTGTTCTATGGTGATGGAGGCCCGGGTGTGGCCTAATTGTGAGACTGATTATAGATCCTTTTCAGCTACATATTGGAGAGTATTTTGAGAACTTATTATGAGGGTCATTGGGGAGCAAATGTACCCCTCACAAATGGTATGATTTGTGTACAATGTACAAATTAACCGAATCCGGTTGATGTTGGACCTGGGCTATGCATCCTTATGACTTAAATGAAATTAATTACCCAACCATACATCACCCGAAGTTCGAGTAGAGTTGTCGAGTACACAAATTGCCACCATTGACCTAGGGATGACTTGTAATTCTTCCTTGGCCCTGGGGTTTGCATACTTTACATTATTTATGACTCTTTAGCGATTGTACTTGTATTTGCATTATGTGGACCATGTTGAGGCTTGGCTTGGTGTTTGGGATACGGGAGGACTACTCATTGTGGGTATGGATTTATGGTTGTGGACCGAATTATGTTGTGGAGTAGTTCCTCAAGATTTGTATGGTATGTTTGGGATTTAGCCAGCCCTTCACATTTGACTTAGGAACCTTTGTCCGCGCACCACTGAGTCGGCCTATGTGTGGGTTGTGTTGGATCGGGGTCTTCTGGACGACTGCAAATCAATATTGGTATGGTACAGATGTACCCTCTAATTCTGGACTGGGTGTGATGCACCCTATGGCGGCTTGACCAACTGTTTTGGAAGGGGCCTTGTGCTCTATGACTCTGGATTGGGTGTGATGCACCCTATGGCGGATTGATCCACCGTTTTGGACAGGATGCCTAGCGTTCAAGGACGGTTTGGGCCACCGTATTCTGGGCCGGGTTTTACTCCGATATTGGCTTATGTGGTTGTACGTATTTGTATAGCTATGGATTAGGATTCCGTTCTTTCTTATGCCCTTGCTGTTTATCATTCTTATGATCATATATGTCTTTATTCCATTTTGACATTGTATATTATTATGGTTTATATTTATTTTATATTTATTCACTTGCCATCTACTATTGTAGACTGATATTGTAATATTTGGTGCATAGGTATCGTGTCCTACCATCCCGAGGCGACGGAGGACGGTGAAGCGCTACAAGCGCTTGAGCCAGGTGCTGAGTTCGAGTGGGGTGCAAATGATGGATACTGATCCATCTAGACCTGCATGCGAGTGACTAACATATTTTGAGATCTTAATGCTTTTCATCATTATTCTTTTAGCAGCCCGAGTTTTTGGTGGGCTTGCATTTAACATATTTTGTATAAACTTTTAAACTTTAAATTCAAACTCTAAACTTTACACCCTTTTTGATGTGCAATACTCTGATTATTTTGATAATGCCAACTGCTAGATATTGCTTTCGCAGGTATTTATGTTAGTATGGAATGTTAAACTCACTGCGGACTAAAGATCCTATGAGAAATTGATTAGGAGCCACGTGTCATGATGATTACAGGAAAAAAAAATTTTAATTGACCCTAATCTCATGAAACCCTAGGTTTAAATCTTGGGGTCGTGACAGTTTTAGCGTCCCCTCACAATCGAGAGAGCGAGAAAGAGAGAGAGAGAGAGAGAGAGAGAGAGAGAGAGAGAGGCGTGAGAAACGCTGTGTATGAGAAAAAAACGTTTGGCCGGTGCTGACGGTGGTAGGAACTTTTTTTTTTTGTCAAAAAAACCAAGAGAAGTGATTGAGTCAAATGCCGACGAGTCCTAGATAATCGCATGAATCGGCGTCCATACTGTCGCATGCCACGCACTTAAGTACAACCGGTCCAGTCGGACCCATGATTAGGAGGCCTAGAACAAAATCCAACTCACACTAGGTAAGAACCACAGTAGTCGTCACCTGCGACTCTTTGTAAAGACTAGACGGGAGGCAAACGGATTGTGTTGGACAGGGGGGTGTCTACAACATACTGCCCAACCCTTATTTAATCCTTTGCTAAAGGTGCTACCGTTTCTTTGGACATGAATTTTTGCGTCAACTAGGATCGGAGCCAGAATTTCTGTCACAAATTATTTTGAGTACTTTGTGAATTCTCAACTCTTTTCTGTAAGAGTATAATCTTCTGTTATGAACCAAGTGAATTAAAGAAGGAAAACTTATAACTTTTTCCTAAACAAACTTACAAGAACAAGAGAATTACTTAATTATGAAGGCTGGCTCATTGGAGTTAAGTTATTTAATTATGCATTTGGATGAATTAATTATATAGATTGACTGGTTAGATTAATTGACGTTTTCCTTTTGGCGCTAAAGACCCACTTAAAAAGTTATGAAAGCCTCCCATTGTTTGAGTCCAATAATATCTTTGGACGTGTGGATTAGATTGCATTTTTGTTTCCGAAACGTGACCGCCGACAGAGTACAGGTGCTATAGTTTCGAATGTGGGCCATGCATAAAGTGCTGGTTCAATCACGTCCACAGCACGTGCCCATGTATTTCACATGGGCATCGAAAAGAAAGTGACGAGTGGAATCAAGGAAAATCCCCCAATGAATGAACGACTAGAACTATTTAAGGGGATTCATGACGGACTCCCACCCACAATAAGTATCCATCCTCTCTGGCTTTCTCTCAAAGGCACTCAACTAGAGAGCGTACTGAAAACATTATTTCCAGCTTCATGGCTTCCTGTTCTATACTCATGGCCTTCTCAAGTTCTCCAATCAACCCAAGCAAAGACCAAAACTTTGGAACAAGTAAAATCACAGTCCCCGGAGTATCAAGTGCCCATTGGCAACGCACCACACAAGACCTTGACATGGTATCTTAAATTTTTTTGCCATGCATAATTGTTCCTTCTTAGCTTTTGGAAATGGCATGCACATCCCGTTTCCAATAAAACTGGGTAACACGTGTGCATGTTTGTGTAGAGCATTTTTCATGAAAAGTAAGAATGGTTATTGAGGTAGAATAATTGTTTTACGTTAATATTTTATTTTTTATGATGAAATTGTTTCTAGAATTTTAGTAAAACTATATTCAGACTGAAGCGGTGGAGGACCCATTTAAGTAGTTTTACAGACAAGGAATGCAGTGGAGATTTTATATTATGAATAGTTTTCTATGATGAAATCTACAAAATCATCGACTATTGCAAAAAGTTTCACTTTTAAAATTTTACAGCTGAGTGCTTTGTACAGTTAGCTACATGTGAAATTACTAAAAATACCCTTGAGTTTCGATTTCACGCCTAATCCTTACAAAAAGGTGGTGGTGAATGTCAACTCTGTTTTACTTTCTATTCCTGTCAAAAACCGTTGCAAAGAGGGTTGCAAGTATACCAAGAAAGGAGATGTTAAGGACAACCATCATTTCAGATTCCTTACTTGAGGAAAGAGTGAAAAGAGATGGTGATTTGAAATTGCTCTGTCTTTTTTTTTTTAAAAAGAAAATGATGCCACTTCAAAAAAATCTTGGTAAGAAAACTGTACAGCACAAAGTCTTTGATACAATGCGCTCATACCAATCGAAATCTGTAATTATTTCATTTCTACCTAAATACTATATTCAAGTAAAGGGTATTTAAATTTTCATATTTGGCTATAGCATGCTCACATTATCAATTTTGTAGGATACCTTAAGCATCAAATATAGCGAGAAAATCAATCAAGTCAGACATATACTTCAAAATCTTGAAGATCCATCTGGGCGATTGGTTATGATCGATCAACTTCAACGGCTAGGAATTGATTACCATTTCCCGGAAGAGATTGAGTCATTTATAACTAGCGAGTATAATAACCGACACTGCAGAAATAATGGCGGCAATGGTAGCAATATTTATGATGTTTCTCTTAGTTTCCGACTGTTAAGGGAGCATGGGTACTATGTATCCTCAGGTGGGTGCTGGCGTTTGCTGTTATTAATCTCGACAAGAAGTTTGAAGATGAATAGATACTAACTATTTTGTAGGAACAGATGTTTTTAACAACTTCAAGGACAAGGAAGGGTGTTTTAAACTGTCACTGGATAAAGATATCGAGGGAATGATGGGTTTGTATGAAGCTTCAAAAGTTGCAATTCAAGGAGAGAACATTCTTGATGAAGCCAATGACTTCGCTAGCAAGAGCCTCTCTGCCTCATTAACCTCTGTACAACCAAGTCAAGCAAGTATAGTAAGACAAGTCTTGGACAATCCTTTTCACATGAGCTTGCCAAGGTTCAGCATCAAGCACCACCTGAAAATGTTAAAAAGAAATGATGTGAATACTAAATCCCTTCAGGAATTGGCCAAGTTGGACTTCAACATCGTTCAATTAATGCACCAAGATGAGCTTAAACAAGTTTCAAAGTAATTCATCTAGTGCTATTGGTACATATATGATTTTTTTGTTATTTATATGCAATCTCTTTTTTACTTATTGCCCTTCTTTGTCATGTTAGGTGGTGGAGAGACTTTGGTCTATCACAAGAATTGAAGTTTGCTAGAGATCAACCTCTAAAATGGTTCATGTGGCCGTTGGCAATCCTGTCAAATCCTCAATTTTCGAAATATAGGGTCGAGCTTACAAAACCCATTTCCCTTATCTACATAATTGATGACATCTTCGATGTTTATGGGACGCCTGATGAACTCATCCTATTTACTGAAGCTGTAAATAGGTAAGAATCAAGAACCCTCTTCTATCTCCATAAAGTAAATGATATGTGTTGAAGTTTCAAAAAATAACACACACACACACACACACACACAATCACCATGTTTTTTTGACACTTGTTTAGTTCTCAGTAGCCTTTAGTGGAACTTGGGAGGGAATAATTCATTTTAATTTAAACTAAGAAACTTTTTTTGTGTGCCCACTTAGATGCTTACCCACTATGCAAGGTAAATGGGTAGGGCTACAATATGTGGGTAAGAAGGAGCACTAAATTTATTTTTAAGTAGGTAAAAAAAATTTCCAAACAAATCTTTTTTAGCCCTTGGTTTAGGGTCTTTGTAACCATTACAAAAAATTCCTTTTTATTAGCCCCATGACGGTCAAATGTGTGTGCTCAATATCTGTGGTGTGGTTAGTTGTATATCAATCTTTGGATTTATCTTAGATGGTCCCTATTAGAAGTTTCGTTTTTCCATTGAAATAAAGGACCAATTCACTCTTAAAATTCTTGATATATAACTTTAACCCATCAAATGGGTAATCACTAGCTAGTCTGTCAGTATGATTTTTTAACCCCATAAGTATCAGTATGATCTTTTCCATTCTGTGGTCTTATTTTAGATTTCATTTTTTTTAGGTGGGATCCTTCAGTCATCAATCATCTTCCAAGGTACATGAAAATATGCTTCATGGCACTCTACAGCCTCACCAATGAGATTGCCTTCATGGTCCTCAAGGAACATGGATGGAATCCCATAGACTCCTTAAGGAAATCGGTATAGTCCATTTACCTCAACTTTTTTGTGACTCCATGCACTTCAAATCTATCAAACTAACCTTTCTGTGGTAAAATAATACAGTGGACAGATCTATGTAATGCATTCCTTGTTGAGGCAAAATGGTTTGCCTCTGGACATCTACCGAAGGCAGATGAATACTTGAGAAATGGAGTGACTAGTTCCGGAGTGCATGTCGTATTAGTTCACATCTTTTTCCTTCTGGGCCATGGCATCACAAGGGCAAGCGTCGATTCAGTGGACAAAATTCCAGGAATCATATCTTCCCCTGCGATGATTCTGCGGTTGTGGGATGACTTGGGTAGTGCCAAGGTATGTTGATGTACCATTATGTTGGCTAGTTCGTCTCCCACGAGCTTGTAGATGTGGTCACTTTTCTACATGTGCCATGATGTTGGCTCATCTCCTATGAGCTTTCAGATGTGGTTAGTTTTCTACGTGTGCCATGATGAGAGGTATCACTCATGAGCTAAGAGCGACCTTGACTGGAGATCCCACCTATACCACCTTATTATCATTCTATAGTGCAAATTAGCTACCTCATTGTTTTTTGTTCTCAAACTTGGAAGTTCATCCATACTTGTATTATTAAGCAAATTTGGCACCCATCAGACTATTGGATAAAATTGGGACAACTTTGGGACCCTCAAAACAATACTGCTAATTGTAAGATGACTCAAGTAGGGTATTAGACCTTTTAAGACCCCACAGCCTTCCATGATTTCAATGTTTTTGGTGAACTTGATAGGCCAGATCGTTGCATTCTTGAAATAGCAATTGAAAACAGTAGAAACAGTTCATTAATTTTCTCACCAATTTTTTTAATGTTGTTTTGAAGGATGAAAATCAACTGGGATGTGATGGGTCGTATGTGGATTGCTATATGAAAGAGCAGGGGACCTCTTCTTTTGAAAGTGCACGAGAACATGTAAGACAAATGATCTCTAATGCATGGAAGGTGCTCAACAAGGAATGCCTCTCGCCCGATCCTTTCTCTCAACCTTTTGTGAACGCTTCTCTAAATATTGCCAGGATGGTTCAGGTCATGTACAGCTATGACAAAGATCAACGTCTTCCTATCCTTGAACAGTGCATCAGCTCATTACTTAAAGAAAGCATCCCTCTCTAAGTTTGTGCTTCTGGAGGAGATTCTCTATGGAAATTGCTATTGGTTTTAAATCTAGAAATGACTTTCAATGTTTCCCTTTTAACATTATTCTGCATCCTATTTGACTACAATTGGCCTCATGCCCACCGAATAATATCGATTCCCTTTTGACTTTTGTGTTTGGGTGAGAAATAAGAATTTATTAGACAATAAAATAACCAAACCTACAATGATGGGATCGATCTGGATTCTAGACAACCAATATGAAAAGTCTTCAGACCATTTAACATAACCAAAACATAAAAATCCCACTTAGCTATATCAAGTGCAGCCATATTGTAGTCTCTACTCGCATGTCTACACTCAAAAGGTCTAAACCAAATTAAAATTCAACAACACCCACACAAACATAATTAATTATCCATTTTCCTATCCATTCATACCTCTAATATAACAACTTTTAACACATTATAACTTGTGCACAGTTGAATTGATTAGTTACTAGTAAAAGACATGAATGGATAACTGAGGTTTTAAACCTTAGTTTCGGGTTAAGGACCCAAATCAGATTCTAATATGAATTTCAATTAAACTAGGTTATTAACCTAATCTAGAATCAAGCAATCACACAAAAAAGAGGATGCATGATTTTTTATGTGAAAAACCCTACTCGGAAAACCACAGGTCTTATCACTATGCCAAAGACAACCAAGCTCTATGTAATCGAAAGGTTATAAGATATACTCATAGATCCTTCCCTAGTTGCAACTAAACTTATGAACTACAGTTCTTTTTTCTGAATTCTCACCGTTCATCATCACCCGTGCTTGAACCAACTACCTTGAATTTATAGGTGAACAAATAAAACCATCTTAAAACCGTAAGGCCGACAGATCTCCTACAAGAGTAGAAGACAATCTCTAGATGCTCTTCAAGCCTACACAGCTCTCCAATGGTTGCTCTAGAGAAGATGATGGCTCTCGAAAAGGTTTTTTGTGCTCAGAATAAGAAGATTCATTGCTTAGGGTTTTCACAAGATGTCCTTAAATAAGCCCAAGTTCATGGAAAACACTTATGGTTGCAATTGAACTCAAATATGAAAGTCCCACTTGAAAAAGGAAACAAATTGTGCTAAGTCAGTGGGGTTTCTTTGTTAGTGCACTCTAGCCTGGGTGTGTGGGTGCTTGAGCCCATAGTTTAAATTCTGCACAATTTTTTGCAAACTTCTAGAGGCCATAGTTTTGTTGTTTTAGCTTCAATTAATGCAATCTTGGATGCTACGAATATTAAATCAAAAAGAGCTTTCCAACAGTAGGTAGCTCACCTCGATCCGATGCTAGGTTTGTGAGATTTGACCTTTTAAATTTATATTACCCTCAGAAAATCACTTCAAAACACTACAATTTATGTTCTTTGTTTGATTTCTTCACTTCAGTGTATTTAGTAACTCATATCACAATCCATTCTAAAATATATAAAAAATTACAGCTCAATGGACCCAGAGTTTTGTTGAACCTTTACATTATCCACCATACAAAAATCCTTGCAACAAAGAAAACCAATTGACTAAATGACGTGTAAATCACATGTCATACAAATGATTGGAGTGGAGTTTGGTTTAATGCCAATACTAAAAGCCTTGAGTTTTGAGCAGTTTAAATTTTATCAGTGGATCCCACTTATGGATTTATAGGTCTTGCATAGTTTGAATTTGGGAATAAGAGGATACGAATTCCACCAATCCATTTGCATTTCCTTTTTTTACTTTGTGGACCCACATGACTGATAATTTTCAAATGAACGCTTGATTATAATAATCATCTTAACGATAAAATCTTAAAGTAAATCACAAAAGGAAGAGATCATGGCATACAACCAATGATTAACATAAACCAAGGGAACTGAATTATCTACCTTTGAGAGGAGTGGGATGAACCAACAATGATGTGATTTGGTGTTAGGAGTTGTGCTCTTTAACAGTAACGCCATCATCGCATTGGTATACGCAGTTGCGTGCCATCACAATATTGAGTCTGAATACTTTGATTAAAAACCCAATGGTTGGTCCCACCACGTCACTAGTGGGGTTTTTCCTACTAATCTCAATTCTACAATATTTAACGTGGAGCTAATGAAATGAGAGGGCTGTTGTCATGATCCAAGCCCGAGATTCTTAGATTAGGGTAATTCCCGAGGCATGACACGCATACTCCCATGAAATTTGCACCCAGACCGAGGTAAAACCAGAATTCCACAAGGGATATGCACCTTGCTATATGTGTGAGGAACATTTAATAGACACATGTTAGAGTACCAAACATGTTAAAGCTTGTCAATATAATCTTTAGTTTTTTTTTTTTTTTTTTTTTTTTTTTTGCATTTTCACCCGATAGTTCAATGGTATCTAATTCATCACACAGTCTATAATTAGCATTCAATATATAAAAGAGGCATACATTTTCGTTACTGTAATTTATACCCTAAATATTGTCTAAGTGCTCTCTAGTAATAAAGGCCAGTCAAAAGACCTCTGCTGTCCACTTGTTGAGGCCTGAAGGAAACATTTCGGTCTCCTCCATTGCCTCCTCAGTCTTTGCAAGACCGGAAGTGGGATCTAAGCTTGTAACACCAATTAGATAGATGTGAATAAATCTATTTAGCAAAACATAAGTATGATAAAGGTAATATAAAATGTATCTAATAAAATTAGAAACCATGATAATTAAATGAGATCAATTATAGTCTACTAGGCAATATTATGCATAGAATAATCATGCTGTATGAATAAAAAATGAAAACATAATCAATTCGGGTACTACATGTTACTATATTCTCCTGGCAGGGATCTTGTCGTTGGGTACACCAATGCTTGTATCTGGTACACTTGGGTCCCTAATTTTTGGGTTCTGATGTTCCATATACCAATTGTAGTGGCAATCAATCAATCTCTCCTTATTCAAACCTGTTTAGTCTCATAAGTGTGAAGTGAAGTAGAGCTAGACTAATCAAATCAATCAATATAAAAAATTTAGTAAGGTTTCAATCTAATTCAGTCAATATCCAATCCAATCTAGTTTAGTCAGCCTTACTCAATTTGAAATATGAATTCAATATCAATGAAATGACGGCAACTAATCACTTCAATATCAATGAGATAATGATTCAATATTAATTAAACACTAGTATGGTCAATCAATTCAATATCATTATAAATATAATTTAGTTTGAGAGATCAATATTTGTATTTACAGCATGCAATGTAGTATAATTTAGGGACTCAAGGAGGTTCACTAACCAGCCATAAACTAACCACCTGTAGCCTCTAACTGTCCATTTTGATGTAGTTTTAGGTTATTTGTTATATTGCTATATTTGCTTGCTGTGATAGTGTACAGAATGTGTATCAAAGTCCCCTAAACCAATACCCATGGTTAAGTACTCGACGTAAAAGGGCTAATACATGAATAAATCCTAGCCAAGATTATTCATGCATATTTAGTTACTTTGGGCCATTTGTCAAGGTTTAAAGGTCCCAAACTAAGGCACTATTAGGTCTTCTATAGCCCTCAGTGCTAAGGTTTGTAGTTTGCATCATTCTTAACCCTTATGCTAATATTGAGAAATATTCAGGCCTTTTGGAATAACACAAGACCCTACTTGCCATCCAATTCCCCTTTAAACAAGAAAATTATAGGGGTATGAAGAAAAGACCCGATCGATTGGGTATGTGTCCGGACAATCGGACACCACCCTAGTGGTGGAATTCGATGATGTCCGATTGATCGGCCCTAGAGCAAAGTTGCTCCAAGCTAATCAGTCTGAAACTGATGCTTCTTCTCTCCATTGCCTTCTCTGCATCCAATTCAACCATTCTAGATCTTCTACACTTATAACAAGCCCATTTGACTCATTCCATTCGTTCTATCTGTAAGTAAACCAATTGGAAACCTATTTCACAATTTAATAAATTCAAGAAATTCAAGAAATTCAAATGGAATAAATCGGTTAACAATCAAACACAATATACTAGCATGCATTTAACACAAAACCAACTTATACTTGCCATTAATTTGTGGTGTTATAGCTCTACACAATCCTTCTTGTGCTCAAACATAAGAACTTACTCCAAATCTCTTAATCCTAACATAAAAAGTTTGCAATGAACCAAAGAGTTGAGAGGCATGGCATGTATAGAGATCTCTTAGCCTATTTAGAGGCCTAATAAATTGAAATAAAGAAGAGGCTCTTAACTTGGCAACTGATTGAAAAGGGGGAATTCCCAAAGTTCTCAGTCCTAATGACAACCTACATTGACAATAAATGAAATGGCATGAAATGTGTGCATACAGCTACTAATTGGAGTCTCCTTAATTCAATGATAGCCAACAATTGATTTTTGGGAGGAAGGTATTACCATGGCGAGATAAAAACTATGGGAAGGAAAGGAAGATAGGGTTATGTAAGATCTAATGCTTAGAAGGGACGAAATTGGTGATAGAGATGAATATTGGAATCTTTAGTCACACATGCAATACTCTGAATCTTGGTTTCCAAGAAAAGAGGGTATTGGCATAGAACATTGAATTCTAGTAACCTAGAGCCAAGAGGGAAGAAAGGTGGAATTCGGGAAGAAGATAAGATTGCCCACCCACTCTCACATGCAAGTTCGTAGGGTGTAGGTTTTGTAAAAAGAGGAGGATGAGAGGTAAAGAAGAGAGGATAACAAGAGGGTCTTAGTTGCAGTAAACAAAAACAATAGGTGAAGATAGGCTCTTTTTATTTGAGCCAAGTTCTATATTTTATAGAAAAGTCCATTTCTTAAATGCATCTTTAATTTAAGTCATTTAAAGGTCAATTTGACTCAGTTGATGTCAAACGAATTTGAGTCAAATACAAAGTTTGATGAGCTGGACGAGATGAATACGATGATGCAATTATGATGCATGTATGACGTAAAATCACAAAATCTGAAATTACGAAAAAGTGCTTTTTCTATTTAAACAGGGTCTACCTATCTTTAACCTGAACTTGAAGCACTAGACTCAAATATGACTAAATAGACTCATTCTAATATAATTAGACACGGTTTTAAATAAAACCAGATCAATTAGCTAGTAATTATGATTAATTACTAGCTAATTGAGCTTAGCTAAGGTTGGAGTGTTACATTCTCCCCCACTTAGAAATCATGTTGTCCTCTGAATGAAACGAAACATAGAAAAAATTTAATGTATATAATGTACCTATCTCTTACACCTCGGAGTCAATTTGCTTTTCTTGTAAATCTTGGTTTTTGTCCTATAAAGGATGTCGATCAGGACACCAAATTATTATTCCAAAACTCAAGTCTTCATTACAGAGACAGAATCTTGGCGAAGTTGTTCTATTCAAAAGGACATTCCTTGAACTTCCTCGGACTTACATGTTGATGACACATGATCTTATGAAGTCTCCTGTTACTCGGATACATTCTATCCAATTGCTTAATAGTGCTAGCTGTACTATACCGAGTTGAATCTTCTCATCATAGATCATTGCATCATCAAACAGTTATAAGTATGAAATGAAAATGCATGTAGTCAACATGAAGTCTCCCTAGCTCATTAATAGCGGGAAACTGAATTTTAGGGTGTGTTTGGATATGAGGTATAGTAAATTTGAGTAAAGTTAAATATTTGACTTTCAAATTTCCCCCCTACTTTTTAAAAAAAGTAAAAAAAGCAACCACTAAATTACAAAAAACATCTACTTCATATACAAAAAGTAAAAAAGATTTTTATCAAACAACTAAAAATAAAAAGTCATCATAACCCCATCATATATTACTCTTTATTGACTTTGGGTTTACTATACATTGTTTACTCTACCTCACATCCAAACACACCCTTAAAAAAAAATTGGCTTGGAACTCTATCGAAAGAGTTGAAGGGTGAACTTCCAAAATTCATCCGTTGGAAACGTTGAAATGAAAGTTGAAAAGGAATCTTAGCTCTAATTTACAGATTGAGATCTTGAAGTCTTGAATTGATGAAGAAGAAAATAAGAGAAAGGGGAACAATTCTAATCGTGTGCAAGGAAACGAAAGATTAATAGAGTGAAGAAGGAAAAGATGATGATGTCTATGTCTCTTATATAGGTAAAATTTCCTTGCTCAAATTAAATTGGAGAAAAAGAAAGTTTTTTTTACAAGTAAAAAAGTTTTTTTATAAGTAAAAAGGCAAATAAAATGTCAATAGTAAAAGGGCGAATCAATGGATTTAAATACATACATGGTCATTAGATCAATTGGATTTAAGTGTGGAAATTGAGTTTATTCCAATGTATCAAATATAAGAGTCATTAAATAAGGTGGGTATGATAGGTCAAGCCTTCAAATAAAAGAAGCAATAGACGAAGGTAAGGAATGGGGGACTATTCTAACTTGAATTTCCATTTTTTAGAAGGTAAAAGAAAACAAGGGAGTAGAGGAACCAAGACCACTTACTGATAGATAGAGGAGTATAGATAGAAGAGAGAAAGATGTCAAGGAATGAATCTCCCTTTCAAACAACATGCAAACAGTTCATAGGTGGGTTCTTAAAAGATGATATGATGAAAGAATAGGGGAGAACATTTAAACTAATAATGAAATGAGGAAAATATTTATAGAAGAAGACTTAGATGATTTTAGTAATATTTCTAGGGAATTCATAAATAAATTTATATTCTATAGTGAATTACTGTGTGAATCTATTTGGGTTTGAATGGAATGAAAAGAATTGAATCATGTTAGTCAAAATCAATGTTGATGCATCAGATAAGTTAAGTATGATGCATTTAGTATAGTATAAAAAAATACTAATAACAATATTATCAAATATGTCTAATTAAGAATCACAACACTTCGCATAGAACCCATTGATTCACTCTCTACGTCTCCAAAATTAGAATTCACAATTTGCCTCTAGATCATAAAAGCTCAGGATTTAATTCGTACTCATCTAGCAGGTAGAAGAACATTCTTCAATAATCCAATAAAATGGATCTACCATTTTGAATATAGCTTCTATAATCAATGATAAAGTCCTACAAAACCTGCAAGCTCTGGATTTTGCAGCTAACTTTGAATCCTTCCAGTTAATAATAATCATTATTATATTAAATTCAATTGCAACCTAAAGATGCTTAAATCAGAAATTATATTCTCTAATTTAACTTGTAATTGATTGATCTTCAAATTCAAAAGATAATCTTCAATTGATCAACACAATTAATAATGGATTCCCATAAAATCAAGGTGACATTAAACGAACATCTTTATACATCTGACATTGCCATTAATAGATTTAATTTCTCAAAATACTATTGATGTTGTTCACTTCAATCTAATTTAGTGATGGAAAAAAATTCAATTCTTCAACCATGATTGTTGACAAACTAACCATTCAATCAAGGGTCCAACTAATAAATCCTAATGCTCGTCTCTGATCCTCGAATTAAATTAAATCTAGCTTGTTTTCTAAGTTAAAAGAAATCAAACCTTAATTGACTTGCTAGCATTATTTTACACCCTATATAGATTGAATAATCTTCAATGATTTAGTAATAAGGAAAATATTCTAATCATCAAAGATCATAATTTTATTGAAGCATTAATCGAAGCAGCAAAGACCATTAAGGATTTTAAATCTCATATCTTGGTCATAATATTTTCCTTCTGAACATTTAGATTTATAACCTTTAGTAAAAAACATTCAACCTCAAGTTCATTCAGGATTTACGATACACCCCATAATGATTTAAATCCTCATCAATACAAGGCGGTGATCATTCATATTTGTTTTTCACTTGATTTAATTGCTCAAGATTCAATACTACGCATCCAAGGTCTAATCCAATATCCTAACATGTACACCACAACACTCAGGGTAATACTGAGCTAGAAGGCTTACATTTATACTCATAATAGAGAAACGAAGAAAGCCTTAACAAAAAACTTAAGAAGAAACTGTAGAAAGAAAATCTATATTAATTAATGTTTTAACTCAAAATAAGGAACTACCTTTTATACAACATGATGAAAGTGTGCAGTCCTCTGTTAAGGGTATCCTAGATAGTGATTTCTTGGATGGTACTAATGTATTCCTTGTGTTGTTCCACCAATGCTTCAATACAAGCATTGAAGTGAGCTTCTGGCACGACATTATTGTTGCTCAGCGTCCAGAATCTATTCAAGAGAAAGTTGGAATGCGTCCCGAGTATCGGTCGTCCTCTGAATACTCACAATAGAAGTCGTCTCCTTCTGCACATAACTTCATTTGAATCTGGAAGAAGATGCTTGATACTCTCTTCTAGAGTATACTTATCTCTAGACAGTTCCACTTCTTATAAAAGGTTAACTAGAGTTATTGTATGAATGGCGAAATGTATGCTTCTGAAAGAGCCCAACTCCCATTTGAGAACATCAATGTAAGGCTTTGGAAAATCATTGGCTGCCATGACTTTTATTGAGAGATCCTATTTCACTACCTATCTGCTTTACTTCTTGGAAAATACCTGTAAAAGAATTAAAACTAATTTAGGAATAACACACCTAACCTACCCACCATTTCAATGTATTAGACAATGAAGTCAAATAATAGACACTCAGACCAGTTCGAACGTATCCTCACCACGTTCCTATATTCTAAATCTTCTATAATGACTCTTTCATGGCTTTCATACCATACCAATATGTATGTCATGACCCGAGCCAGAGAATCTGAGAATAAGGTAATTCCCGATGAGTGACCACGTACACCCGTGAAACTTGCACCCAAAATCGAGGTCAAGGTGATATTCCATAAGGGATGATCACCTTGCTACATGTGTGAGGGACTATTAATGGATACATGTCCGAGTACCAAATATGTGGTAGCTTGTCAATATAACTTATAGTTTTTTTCTTTTTTGTTTTCAATTTTCACAAAATAGTTTAATGGTATCTAATTCATAAGATAGTCTACAGTTAACATTCAATATATAAAAGATATACATTTTTGTTTTTGTAATTATACCCAAAATATTGTCTGAGCTCTCCTCAGTAATAAAGGCCAGTCAAAAAGCGTCTGCTATCCACTCGTAGAGGCCTAAAGGAAACATCTTGGTCTCCTCCATTGCCTCCTTAGTCTCTGTAAGACCGGAAGTGGGATTTGATCTTGTAACACCAATTAGATAGCTGTGAATGAAACTATTCAGTAAAGCATAAGCATGATTAAGGTAATATACGCTGTATCTAATAGAATTAGAAACCATGACAATTAAATGAGATCAATTATAGTCTACTATGCAATATTGTGCATAGAATAATCATGCTGTATGAATCTATAATGAAAACACAATCAAATCGGGTACTACATGTTACTATAATCTGCTGGTAGGGATCCGGTCGTTGGGTACACCAATGCCCACATCTGGTACACTTGGGTCCCTAGTTTCTGGGTTCTGTTGTCTCAGATACTAACTGTAGTGGCAATCAATCAATCTTTTCTTATTCGACCCTATCTAGTCTCATAAGTGAAGCGAAGTAGAGCCAGACAATTCGAATCAATCAATATAAATTGAGTAAGGTTTCAATCTGATTCAGTCAATATCTAATCCAATCTGGTTCAATCAATCTCATTCAATTTGAAATACGAATTCAATATCAATAAAATGACAATAACTATTCAGTTCAATATCATTGAGATAATGATATAATATAAATTAAACACTAGTAAGTCAATTAATTCAATATCATTGTAACTATCATTCAGTGTAATTTGAGAGATCAATGTTCCTATTTATAGCATGTAATGCAGTATAATTTAGGGAGTCAAGGAGGTGTATTAATCAATCCAAAACTAACCACCTGTAGCCTCTAACCATCCATTTCGATGTATTTTTAGGTCATTTGATACAATATTATCTTTTCTTGGTGTTATAGTATATAAAACATATATTAAAGTCTCCTAAACCAACACCCATGGTTAAGTGCTCAATGTACGAGGGATAATACATGAATAAATCCTAGCCAAGACTATTCATGCATATTTAATTACCGCTGGGCCATTTGGCAAGGTTTAAAGGTTCTAAACTAAGGCACTATTAGGTCTTCTATAGCTCTACAATGCTAAGGTTTGTAGTTTGTATCATTCTTAGCCCTTAGGTTGATATTAAGAAATATTTAGGCCTTTTGGAATAACATAAGACCCTACTTATTCTCTAATTCCCCTTTAAGTAAGAAAATTATAGGGTTATGAAGAAGGTACCTGATCGATCATGTGTGTGTCCAATCGATCGAACACCACCGCGGTGGAGGAATTTGATCGATTAGACATCAGTCTAATCGATCAGCCCTGGAGCAAATTTGCTTTGAGCCAAATCAGTTTTAAACTGATTTTTCTTCTCTCTATTGCTTTCTCTGCATCCAATTCAACCATTCTAGATCTTTTACACTTATAATAAACCCATTTGACTTATTCCATTCATTCCATCCATAAGTACACCAATTGTAAACCCATTTCACAATTTAATAAATGAGGCTGAAATTCAAGAAATTCAAATGGAATAAATCAATTAACAGTTGAACACAATGTACCAACTTGTGTTCAACACAGAACCAGCTTATACTTGCTTTTGACTCATGGTGTTACAGCTCTACACTATCCATCTTATGCTCAAATACAAGAACTTCCCCTAAATCTCTTAATCCTAACATATAAATTTTGCAATTAATAAAAGAGATGAGATGCCTGCCATGTATAGAAATCTCTTAGCCTATTTAGAAGCCTAATAAATTGAAATAAAGAAGAGGCTCTTACCTTGGCAACTGATTGAGAAGGGGGAATTCCCAAAGTTATCAATCCTAATGACAACCTACATTGACATTAATGAAATGGAATGAAATGTCTGCATACAGCTACTAATTAGAGTTTCATTAATTCAATGATAGCCAACAACTAATTTTTGGGAAGAGCGTATTATCGTGGGGAGGCCACAAACTATAGGAATAAAAGGAAGATGGGGTTATGTAAGATTTAATGCTTGGAAGGGTTGAAATTGGTGATGAAGATGAATATTGGAATCTTTAGTCACACATGTAGGAAGAGAGGGTATTGGTGTAAAACAATGAATTCTAGTAACCTAGAGCCAAGAGGAAAAAAGGTGGAATTGGGGAAGAAGATGAAGATCACCGACCCACTCTCACATGTAAGCTCTTAGGGTGTAGATGCTGTAAAAAGAGGAAGATGAAAGGTAAAGAAGAAAGGAAAACAGGAGGATCTCAACTGCAGTAGAGCAAAAACAATCGGTGAAGATGGGTTCTTTTTATTTTGGCTAAGCTTTGGATTTTACAGAATTTGTTTAATACATCTTTAATTTAAGTCATTTAAAGGTCAATTTGACTCAGTTGTTTTCAAGCGAGTTTGAGTCAAATACAAAGTTTGACGACCTTGGTGTGATGAATAAGATGATTCAATAATGATGCATTTATAATGTAAAATCACAAAATTTGAAATTATGCAAAAGGGATTTTTCTACCTAAACGCGGTCAAATTTGGTCCCAACTATTTATCTATGACTCGAACTTGACCCAATAGATAAAAATAAGTCTAAATAGACTCATTCTAATATAATTAGCCACTAAACATAATTATTTAAAATAAAACCAGACTAATTAGCTAGTAATCACGATTAATTATTCATTAATTAAGCTTAGCTAGGGTCGGAGTGTACAAATATAGAGAAGCAGAGCTCACTTCTCCATTCAACTTCTCCTAGTGAAGTTAGATTTTTGTTTTTTAATATTTTTTATTTTTTATTTTTTATTTTTGATGAACTAGTGAAGTTAGATTTTCAAATGAAGAGTTGCTATGTTAAAAATTTCTTAAGTATTTTCCTAATAAACCACTTTGGGAGGCAAGTGCTAAGAAAGGATACTCGTGCCTTTGGATTCATTAATGAGAATATTTGGTGGATTATGGGTAATAAACTTTTAATGTAGAAGTGCAATTGGGTCACATGTGATTAAAGTTTTGGGAGCTTCAGCCAAAGATCTATAGATATATATATATTTTGATGTTCTATGTAAGGTCCAGAAGTTAATTTTTTGCTACATTAGGTCCCTAACTTAGAAAAGCCTTTATTCATTGACAAAAATGACCCTCCTTCTTTATTTATAGTCGGTACAAATAATACTCTCCTGAACTATGCCATTGATGGTGGAAACTTCAATGTGATAGCAATGCGACTTCGACTTTGGCTTTGGTTGCTCACCGGGTTGTGGTGCTGGTGGGAATAAGTTTCCTCCTAGCCAGCCAAATAGTGAACCAATTGAATCTGTCATTGGGAAGTTGACCTTATTCTTTTTCAAGTCATTCAAATACTCCACCATTACACTTCCATTCACTGCAACCCACCCCTTTTGTTCCATGGCCTACCCATTGCCATAAGCACCATGTAACATTGCCAAATATTTCATTATTGTGTCATTCGCACTTGGTTTACTAAGATGCATCTTGGAGTACCATATCCTATCCAAGCGAGTACGGAAATGCTTTATCTGCATGTTAACCAAGAACTTGCTTAGATTTTCCTTGAGAATTGTTTCTTTATGTTTAGTTCTAACATAAGTCAATTCTACGATGATCCCATCGCCTTTCATCACATCTTTCATTGAAAGTATGAACTTCTTGATCCAATCTGAGTAAATTAATCTGTTTAGTTCAATAGAAAAATACCAAATAGATTTATCTGTTGAGTTTAACAGATTTTATTATTGCGTTAAGCAAATTTGTTTGCCTTTCTTGTCCACAGAAGATTTTATTTGTTGAGTGTAATAGATCTTATCTATTTGGTATTATATGTTGGGCCAAATGGATTTTATCTATTGAGTATAACATATTTTATTTGCTGTGTTTAACAGATTTGTTTGCATTTCTTAGCCACATAAGATTTTATCTATTCAGTTTAATAAATTTTATCTATTGTGTTTAATAGATTTTATTTGTTGTTTTTAATAGATTTATTGGCCTTACTTGTTCATAGAATATTTTGTTTGTTGAATTTAACATATTTTATCTGTTTGGTAGGATGACTAACATTGACATTTCTTAGTCACAACGAGGATGGTACGATAACTAATAATGATATTTCCTGTTGCTTATAAACTACCATTCCTTTCAAAAAATGAGTTAAAGCTATTCAGGCACATTTTCATGTGGCTGGATAACCAAAGCCTTTGCCCAAAAGCTCATACTTTAAAATGCATCGGAGGTTATTCCAAGAGAAGCAAGAGAGTTTGTGCTCAATAGGGCCAAGTATTACATTTTGCTGGTCATGTCCACCATAATCTAGCAATTGTTCTATAAAGGAACTATAGGCATATGACTGCAAATTGCAAAATCAATATCTTTACATACTAAGTGAAGGCAGTTCTTATCCCATTAACAGAGATCTTACCCATGTTCTTGCATAAAGAAAAATTCAATGTGGGAAAGGGCTTGTCATTTGACCAGCCTTAGCCTCTGTAGCTCTGCCTCTGACTTCTACAGAAGGTGCAAGTACTAGAAACATGCTAAATAATTGCTCCGGGCATAATTGGAGCTACTTCATTCCTAGTACGAACCATTGTCAATACATTATCTGTACGAAGAAATGGGTAAGAGACTTGCATCTTTTTTGCATGGCACAACAAACGAAGTGAAAAAAAGAGCAAGGTTTCCTGTGTGTAACATGCTTCATATGGAAATTTACAATGGTCCAATTCTTTTAGTGCTATCAACTGTTCGAATGTTTCACATAGTTCAACCAAAATCTTGGTAGTTATAATGTAAAAGTGTGTACATCAGTTCATGGCAATCTAAAGATTTTAATTAGCTAGCGCCTGTCCGTCTGGAAAAGTACATTGGAATTCCTGCTGAAATGTGGTCCACCGAAAGATTACTTGGTGAAGGATATAAGTTGGAGATGTAGTTGGGAGCTTGACTTTCCTTAGCATTGAATTACTAGGGGTGATGGCTCGGTATTCATTTCTCATCTACTATTGATTCAATTTCTATTAAATGGGAGGTTATTTAATGGTTTTTCAGATATTTACCTTTGGTTCTTTTTTTTCTAATCACCTAAAAATATAATCCTAGGTATTAAGTTACATGAAACAGACAGGTCCTTAGAAATAACATAAAAAAAAAAACTTTCTCTTGGTAATTGTTACCAGCCATAAACATACCACATCTCTGTCTCACTAGTAATAAAAAGTCAAAGAAATAACAATTGAACTGATTTGGATGGCTACTTGCAACAATTTCATTTGCGACTGAAATGTTGTGTAAACAGATTTTGTTTGCCTTTCTTGTCCATAGAAGATTTTATCTGTTGAGTTCAATAGATTTTATCTATATTGTATTCCATGTTTGCCTTTCTTATCCACAGAAGATTTTATCTATTGAGTTTAATAGATTTTATTTGTTGCCTTCAATAGAAAAATACCAAATAGATAAAATCTTTTTCTTTTAACAGAATTAAATACCCAACATGGATTTTATTTTGTAGATCTCATAATAATAAATCCAAATATATAAATTTTATTAAGAACAGATAAATGTAATGAAACTTATAGAATCTTAAAGCTTACAAAAGGAAAAACTGAAAGTGACATCACTGTTCATTAACGTCAATACAATTACAGCAAAAGAGGGATATTTCCATCACTTTTTGTCTTGATTGTTAACTAAAAGGACCTAATGCAATACTAAATTATTTTAGCTGGACTTGATGGGTTAAGCAAAATATAGTTGGACCTAATGTGGTATGGAAATAGTTATAGGGATCGACCTCTAAATATTTGTCCCATATCTCCATCCAAATTTGGCTGTGAATGATTTCCTCCACAACAACATGAT
Organism: Sextonia rubra; assembly: GCA_037013555.1. NCBI lineage: Eukaryota > Viridiplantae > Streptophyta > Magnoliopsida > Laurales > Lauraceae > Sextonia > Sextonia rubra. The sequence continues at coordinate 52,847,512 of JASUAD010000009.1, read as the reverse complement.
TTGGGACTTCGAATAGCTTAAGAGGTCATTTGGGAATCCTAATGATAGAGATGACATCCCCAATGTATGCATTTCTAATTTGGATAGTTTTAAGAGTGGTGAGGTCACTATGAAATCAACCTTTAATATTATCAATGGGATAATTTAAATTTTATAAATTAATCTCTTAATTGATATAACTTATGGAAGCTTCCTGCATTGCAAAGAGTAATTTTTTTTAATGGAAATGCTTCAGAGCGGATATTTCTATAATGTCTTTAATTTTAAAATTGGAAATATAAGTTATTTTTGCCATTCTGTAACGATGAAGACGAATCAGCAGTGTAAATTCTATTTCATTATTATTTTGTTTAGTCAAAGTGGTTTTGGTCGCCATTAGGCTTGCAACTACAAATCCTTAGTATTAATACCTATAAGATCCCAATCCTTAAGCAAATTAATTAAGGTTGGGGACTAATTAAGCATGATTAAATTCTAACGAGTGTGTTTTAATGTTTAAAGTGATTTAGAGTGGTTTGGTAAGATTTCTAACATTTGGTCAAAGTTCAAATTGAATTTAAACTTAAAAGTATGCATTTGTGGATTTTGAGAAAATCAGGGACATTTTTGGAATTTCAAAAAACTTTGAATTTGGATTTAGTAGTTAGGTCTTAACATTCCCTAAAACTTTCATGCTTACCTTGAGTCCATTCAGTATGCGAAAAAAATTTGTTCAGTCCAATTTCGCTGTTTCTAGACTTAGTGATCATTTTATTAAAGTTGATTTTGACTGAACGACCTCATAAGATTTTAATTCTTAGTACATTGGAAAGATAATTTAATTTTCCATAATGTTTGTTCTTTCGCTGCAGTGATTGAAGTCACAAAGATGGTAGTTTCTTTGCACCAAGGTACCACTTAAGAACAATGCCAAACCTGTAATTAACTGCAACTTCATTTCAATCCTCAACAGTGTTATAAAGACACTGTCGTGCCCTATCTCAGATTAGTTATGAATTCCAACACCTGAGCTCTGCTCCTTCCCATTTCTCTTATAATCCTCAATGGTTGAAGTGGAAGATCACTTGACCGATTTGCAAAATTACTCACAAAAGTACTCCGTCAACCTCCGTTCCCTGCTCATTCTCTTAGTCTCCATACCCATTTTTGTGGAAAACGACTGCAGCAGCCCTCTTAAATGACCCTTGGAGCTTGGAGAGCCTTGTTAGAGGTAAGGAAACCTATTTTAAGGCTTACCAATAAGTTTAGCATGCCTTAGGCTTCTCTTTCGTGAATTCTTGTTACATTTCACGAATTGCAGTGTAGGATTTGACTTTCTAGGTTATTTTTGGTCCTAAGTTCGCTTTTGTTGATTGGAAGGCTTCAATGGTAGTTTGGAGTGTTTCTGGACTGATTTCGAAGCTAGTAAATCCAGGGCAAGTGGCTGGTTTTGAGGGTAAGTGTGTTTCTCTTTGTTTCAATTTCCACTCTATTACGTTCATGAAATGCTAGAATTTTTGTACCCAATTTATAGCTCAATTAAATGGAATTTGTGTTGTAATCAGAGTCATGTCTGTTGGTTAAAAAGGCCCTAATAAACCCCCTACATCTAGAGCAAAAGGATCGGGTTGGGCTTATACAGTTTGGGTTTGTGGTGAAGCCAGCCTTTCGGACCTTAACCCATTTTGGAGACGAGTTGCAAACATGCAACCCATGCCCATGTTACTGTGAGCCAAGCTAACCTACCTAACCTGGATAAAATGTGGGTTAGGATAGCTTGACCTAACTTGACCCATGCACATTTTTCATAGGTACTGTAGTACTGAGCCTAGTAAAGAGGATCAAACTCATGATCCGTTGAAGTCCAACAAAGCAACTTAACCATTACATTATCCAAACCTTGTCTATAAAAGTTCATCAAATGGTGTTTAAATACATGAAATAAAGACCCTACCCAATGTAAGCAAAAGGTTTTAGACTTTAGACTTTAGAGTGAGTAATTTTAATTAATTAATAGAGCCACCATGCTCAGTTAGAACCCACTTCTTCTTTTATACCACTACTACCAGTGGCAAAACCCATCTCTTTTTCTTCTTCTTCTATACTACTCTACTACTATGGTCAAAACCCACTTCTTCCTTTTCCTTCTTCGTCTTCTTTCTTTTTTTTTTATAATACTCTACTACTGCAACTATTGATGTCAAAACCCACTTCTTCCTTTTCTTCTTCTTCTATGCTACAACAAACTCAGTTCTTCTTGTTCTATACTTCCACAAACTCAGTTTTTCTTCTTCTAACTACTACGTAGGTTAGAACCCACAAATCCTATATCACCAGTCCCTATGTTAGAACCTACCATACCAATATGAATGCTTGCCAGAAGGTTTGTGGAATATACATTAAAAAAAAAAAAGAAGTTTGGCAATCAAGGAATGTGAAAAGTGTTTGTGCCTTTGTGGAACATAAAAAAACATATAGAAAAGATAGAATAACACGTATAAACCTTGACACTGGGGAAGAACTTCCAAAACCTAATATGAAATGAAAATAACTCATCATTGGTTGGCAATTTAGTAGTTATAAATTGATTTAAATGGGTCAACCTGAAGGTTAGGCGGGCCAGCCCCAAATCACCCCTTTTTAATATGGGTCAGGAAACACCACCCCACAACCGAACCAAATTTCTTGTAGGTCAAGTTTGGCAGGTCAAACATGGGTTGGGTGACATTTTGCTGGTTCTAACTACATCCTTCTCATATTTCCCCAAACAAGACTGGTTGGGGGGGGTGGGGGAGGAGGGGGGAGACCCCTTGAAACCTTTCCCCTGACAGACATAGGATGTTGTTCAAACACAAGTAGAAACAAGGGCCTAGTTCATAACCAGCCCCACTTCACATTTTTTTGGAACACTTGAGAGGCCCTTTGTGTGGGCCTTCCTTGGACATTGTAGGGACCACTTTGAGCCACCAATGGGTTGATCAAATGGGATTAAAACTTATGCTTATTTTAATAAGTATGTGTAAGTATACAAAATACTTTGGACAATGAAACTTCACCTTAAGGCAAGTTGTGGACCACCCTAAGACCATTGAAATCTGAAGTTAGGGGATTCATTTTGGTATGTTTTAACCCTTGAATCTCCTATGGTTCACACCATTAAATTGTAAATCAAATCTAAGTTATTAGGCTTTGAATTACCTAAGTTAGACCTAGTAAACATGGAAAATGAAATGTGAACCTATGCAAGGCTTGTACCTAGACCTATGTGGGGTGGGGGGGGGGGGGGGGGGGGGGGTGTGGTTGATGTTTGAACTTGTCATCCGAAGATGTGTTTGTGGTCTTATCAAGTTCATACTGTGCGTGTTTGTGGTTTTCCAACACCAATACCTTAAGAATACCAAGAAGTGGGATTTTTGAACATGGAGACCGTGGATGCATATTTTTACAACTGGTTTGACTGTAACACTTTGAAAGCGATGTAAATCATAGGATAGACCATTTCTAATGGTTTCATGAATGTCTCTTTGTTCAATAGTCCTGTTTAATGATGTGATCACGCTCTAAAATGATGATGAATGCAATGAAATCAAGTTCAACATCCACATATTCAAGTAGATCGTCATTAAATTTCCTTCTCTTACATGGGTTCAAATGCTTTAACCTTAGGGATGCAGGTTGTTTTAAAGTTTTTTCAAAAATTTGAAGCCCTCCTTCTAGTCTCAAATGTGATTCAAACTAGGAAAATTAGAGAAATTACATGAAAAAAGGGACAAAATGCCAAAAAAATGAGTACAAGGGGTCAGTGACCATGGCTCACAGTCACTGACCCCACGGTCACCGACAGATAGTGGTCGTTTAGGCCACTGTTTGTCCTTTTTTCACTTCTGTTTGCTTTTGATGCCTTCAAAGTGCTTATACTTGTGTCTTCTTACTTTAGAAGGGTTGGATGATCAAGAAGGGGGCATGGAATTCAAATGTAGAATCGCATATGATCTTTGGTAGTCACAACTTAATTGTTACGGTCTGCTTTTGTGCAAATCCGAAAAGGGTGCTTTTGTACAGGCAACTAAAGCTAAAGTTGTGTCATTCCGATCCTATGATTTTCAAGGAACATAATGAAGCCTAAAATACCATGTTCACAACCTTAGAAATAGCCTAAACCCTCTTCAAGTGGGAGACCCAAAGAAACATAGTTGCATCTGTTGGAGTTTCTTTGTGATTGATGGCTTTGAAACTTATCTTCTCTAAGTGAAAAGCATGTATATCTTCATCTCCTAAAACATTTCGCACCTTACGTTAGTGAGAAGAAGAAGAACAGAGAATGAACTTGGAATTTTTTATGCTTGTGGAGCCTTTGAACCTTGTCTGGAATCTTCGAAACCTTGCTTGAACCTTTCAAATCCTTCTGAATCCTTTCCCCAAAACTTTTCCTTGCATTCCATAATCCTAGGGTTTATGTGCCCTTGGCTTGGAATTGGCTTGTGATGTCATCACTGCAACACTTGTAATGTTTGTGATTTTTTTATGGGTCAACATGATGTATGCACACTATGTCCACGAGCATAGTGCTTGCACCTTTATCACTTGTATTATATTGTTTTGTACACAAGACCACCCAACCTTTGCCAAAACTATTGATGGCATGTGTAAGTCATTCCTCAGGCATAGGATGTGCATTTGATCACTGTTTCCACCTCTTGATGACTGGATCCATGTTTAGGGGCTACTTGGACTATTGATTGGACCTTAATGCCTATTTCTATCCTAGGCAAAATGTTGGCCATTTGTAATTAGAATATTTCTAAGGTAATTCTGCTCTATTCAGACCATGTAAGTTTTTTCTGAACCTCCTTGTCTGAATAACCATCCCTTCATTTACAAAAGGTTTTGAACTTGCTCGATGTAGCTCGTACTTGCTATCCATCACTAGATTCTACTAGTTGACTCCCGTATGCACTGAAAACCACTCATGTGGAACTTGATACCAATCATACCTACATGATACTTGCGATACTTCTTGACATATGTCATTTACAAGCCCTCAACCCGAAATCAGTTTAATTTGTGGACTCTTGAGTCAACACCACCCCACTATTATTATTATGTTATTATTATTTTATTATGGTTTACTCATACTGTGTAGTTCTTATAAGTGATCCAATTTGTATCACGTCGGTGCCCACCTTGTCAAGGATATGCAGATATAGCTGTGGTAAGTCTAAACATGCTAACAGCCATATATTCTAGGGGTTTTTAGTGGTATTGTATTGTCTGCTCGTTATGGGAGATGTAGATGCACTCATATCAAGGATTATTGCTATGTGATTCCCATTTTGCTAAGATTTACATTTATAGAGCTCATACTTATGGTTCTTAACAAAGTTTACTTTCTATTGCACTAACATACTTAGAGATACTTGCTATTGCCATCTCTTAATCCTACTTGTCTTTACTCAATTTTGATACAAGTTGAGCTATCATTAATGACACCTTGCTAGGCTTTTGTTTGACCTACTCTTGGTGCTATGATGGTGATGAGCCCCTTGCCCTAGAACAGAACTTTGAGGTGGTCCAGCAGGATCTACCAATTGTTCATAAGTGGAATGGTAATGATGTGATACAGGTATCAGAGGCTCCGAAGCTCCATTGTCATTACCATCTTTTGGGTTTCTTTTTGGGGGATATCTTTGGCATTACTTTTGTTTATTGGCTGATGTTTTAAAGTCCTTATTCTGGTTCGTAAATGAACTTATCTTTTGTATTGTAGATGTTTAACTTGAATATTTTAATGAAATGTGGTTCTTTCTGCCATCTAGTCTATATGTGCATATGTGTACATGTATGTATGAATGTTTATTATCATCATTGTTTTTGATATAGCTCACAAGCTTCCACCATGAATCACTCGTGGATCTGAGGGCCTGCTAATCCTCACATAGTGGAATCTTGTGGGTTCTCATGTGCACAAACATTATCATTAACACTAAATGCACTTGTTGTGACCCCCAAAACATACTTAGCAATTTAGGGTCATGAGAGACTGGTAATAGATTAGGATAAGTATTTCGAGTAAAAAGAAATTAGCCACATAGGATGCTTATGAGGACTAGATGGGACTTTATTAGTTATAGTTTCCTTTTAGTGACATTATATGTATTAATACTATATTCATTTCCTTCTCGTCTGTGTTATTCCCTTTCATCCATGCAGATGCCACGGAATCACAGCCCAGTAATCACATTGTGTTCAGAAGTAACGCCTCCAGGAGTGCTAGTGATGCAAATGATAAATGTTTCAATATACTCCTAGAAGCACTGATTGAGCAGTAGAGAGGTCAAAATGAAAGTTAGACCTAACAACATGAGGTCCAAACTATATTAGCTCAACAACAAGCTGAACAGCATGCGCGGGGGAGGGGGGTGAAGAGAAGCTAATGAAGAGAATGCGCAGTTCAAAGCACAATTCTTGGAATTTACATAGATGCAGCAAAACTTGACAACTTAGCCTCAGATCGTGGGGACAAAGAGAGAAGATCCCAATGCTGTTTTCAAGAAATTACGAAAGATGGGTCCGTGTGAGTTCCTTGGCAATGAAGAACCAATAGGTGCTGAAGAATGGCTAGCCCACACAAAGAACATATTTGTGGTGTCCATTGTAGTGCTCGGCAATAAGTAACACTCACTGCGTTCATGCTCAAGGGTGTTGCAGACACCTAGTTAAAAACCATCTAGAACTGCTACAGTACCATAGCTGATGCAGTAGTATAGGATACCTTTTCGAAGTAATTCACCAAGAATTTTATTCCCAACCATGTGATCAATGAGAAAATGATAGAGTTTGAACAACTCAAGCAAGGGAACTTGGAGGTTAAAGATTAAATGTACCAATTCACTAGACTATCCTGATTTGTTGAAGAACTAGTGGACACAGAAGAGAAAAAGACCAAATGCTTTATCAGAGCTCTACGTGCAATCATCTAGAGGGAAGTCACCTCAATTAAGTCAAAAACCTTTGATGTAGTAGTAGACACAGCCTTTTGGACAGAGGGCGAAAATGAGAACATTGTTGAAGAACTTCGAGAAAAAAGACAGGATAATAATAAGAAGCAAAACAAGAGGAATAAGAACCCATATGAGGGACAACAACCCCAACAGTAACAATAGAACCAACACAACAAGCGCCCAAGGCAAGTTAATCAGTAGTAGTAATGCAGAGCACGTTGTAAGCATTGGGGCAAGAATAATAACTCCAATTATTGCAACCTTAACAATGGCTCATGTTTCCGTTGTGGCTCCTATGATCACATCATTGGTGGATTGACCAATGAAGCAAATGGAATTATATGGGAATAGGCAGCAACAACATGCCCAACAAGCGCAGCCATAGCACCCTAAGCAGCAGTAGAGACACCAATCACAGCAAGGGAGGCCACAAAAATAGTAAGCTATACCTTAAAACCAATAAAGAGTTCAACAACAGCAACCCCAAAGGCAACAACAGCAACAGATTAATCAGAGGCCGTAGTAAGTTTTTACAATAACTGTAAGTATTTTTGTGTTGGCAAATTCATGGGTTGGACAAGACTTGAGTCCATTAGTGTTGTATTTTACATATCTTTGAGTATAGATAATGGTTTGAGTTGCCGGATGCACTGAAGTGAAGAAATAGAATAAAAAGCGACAAATTGAAGTAGTTTTCTATAGATAACATGGATTAAAAAGTTCATATCTCATAAACTGAGCATTGGATATGGGATGCGACCTACTGTTGGAAAGCTCGTTTCGAGAGGATTCCGTAAAACCCAAGATTGCCTTAATCAGAGTTGAAATGAGAAAGTTATGGCCTCTAGAAGTTTATAGGAAAATGTTGAAATTTTCACTCGTGCAGAACCTTAATCCAACTGATCGGGCTATTTATCCGACCAATTGGGCAAGTGCAAAAAGTGTGCCGACTTGCTATTTTTCAGTTTGAATTGAAAGGAAACTTGTTTGTTTGATGCTAACTCCTTTCCTGATCGAATTATACTTATGAGGCACGTATTAAGGGCTATAAAAGAGGGTTCTCTTTCAACCCTAAGACAGAGATCTCATTGTTCTGAGTGGAGAATATATTTTAGAGATCATCTCCTCTAGAGTTTTTTTGAGAGTTGAAGGGCTGAAGGTTTACTTTAGAGATTCTTATCTTCTACTTCTCTGAATGTAGAAGATTGTTGTGGGGAGTCAAGTGCTACATCTAAAATGCGTCTAGGTGATTGGATCTGTCACAGAGAACGGCAGGAGGTCGTTGCAGCAGGGAGCTGTGTAAGGAAATCACAAGGTCCTTAGGTTGAGGGATAACTGAATAAGGGTTGTGAGTATTCTCTTGTAACTGTAGTATGATTTATAGTATTTGATTCTTGGGCGTGGTTTTTTCTCAGGTTGGGTTTCCACGTAAAATCTATGTCTTCTTGTGGTGTGTGCTTGTGGTTTGATTTATTTCCGCTGCATGGTTGATTATTTGCACATATAATATTGAGATTGAATTTATCCATTCTCGAGGATCTCTCTCCTCCAATAACTCAAGCAGATTCTTATGCTTCCGCCAATGTGGTGGAAGGTATGCTTCTGATCAACAATTATGACACGGAAGTGATATTTGATTCAAGATCCACACACTCTTATGCATCTCCTGCATTATCAAGAACACTACTAGTCTTTGCTTCAGTTTACAGCATGTTTTGACTGTAAGCACTCTTGTTGGCAAAAAAGTAAAATGTAACATATATTAAACTAAATGTGGAGTAAAATAGGGAAATTTACAATGCCTGGAAATCTAATCACCCTTAATATGCATGATTTCAACATTATACTTGGAATGGATTGGTTAGCCGCATACCATGCAAGTATGGATTGTTTTAACAAGATTATTAGATTCATAGTGGATGAGAGTAGTGTCTCATTTGAGGATAAAAAAGAAACATCAAGACACATATGATCTCAGTGATGAAGGCAGAGAGTTCAGTGAGTGCAGGATGTGAGGGATATATTGCATTTATCACGAAGGATAAACAATCTTAAGGGGTGGAGAATATCACCTAGTTTGTGAGTTTCCTAATGTATCCCTGGAAGAAATCCATGGTTTTCCCCAAGTTCAAGAGATAGATTTCACAATCAGGTTGATACCAGGGACAATGCCTATCTCAAGAGCGCCCTATTAGATAGCTCCAACTATGCTAAGAGAGTTAATAGTACTGTTGTAAGACTTAATGGACAAAGGTTTCATAAAACCACATTTCTCTCCATGGGGAGAGCTAGTTTTTTTCATCAAAAGAAAGATAGTTTGTTAAGAGTATGCATCGATTCCTAGCAATTGAGCCAAGTCATGATAAAAAAAGTATCCTTTGCCATGATTCAACAAATTGTTCGGCCAATTGTAAGGTGCAATGCAAATTTCAAAGATAGATCTCAGATCGGGCTACCACAAATTAAGAGTTAGAGAGCAAGATGTGCCCCAAAAAACTTTCAAAACAAGATATGGGTACTATGAATTCCTTGTTATGTCCCCTTTGGACAGACTAATGTTCCCACAGTTTTAAGGGCACTAATGAATTGAATCCTCGCACCGTACTTGGATTAGTTCATAGTAGTATTCATTGATGGCATATTGGTCTATTCAAAGTCCAAAATCAAGCATGAACAGCACTTAAGAACATCCTCACAATTTTTGAAAGACAATTAGCTGCACGTTAATTTGAACAAATGCAAACTTTGGTTGGAAGAAATCATCTTTCTTAAACACATCATCTCAAAAAGTTGGCTATCACTAGGCCAAACAAAGATAGAAACAATAGTAAAGTGGGAAAGTCCTATGAATCTTTCATTGGTGCATAGATGTCTTGGACTTGCTTGCTGTTACTGTAGGTTCGTAAAAGGATTCTTAACTTTTGCATGGCCTTTGATAAGGCTAACAAGAAAAAAAATGGTCTCCTTTACATGGACTGACGAGTGTGAAACAAACTTCCAAGAGCTGAAAAACAGGGTAATGACGTATCTAATATTGGCTTTACTAACAAGAAGTGGTGGATTTGAGATCTTTATGGATGTGTCTATTGTTGGTTTGGGGTGTGTTCTAATGCATAATGGTAAAATGGTCGTGTATGGCTAACGATAGTTGAAAGAGCACAATCGAAACTGCATAACACACAATTTGGAGCTGGAAAGAAAAGTGTTCGCACTAAAGACATAGAGGCACTACCTATATGGAAAGAAATTTGAAGTGCACTCCAATCGTCACAGTTTACAATATCTAGTCTCTCTAAAAGAAATGGACATGAGACCAAGAAGGTAGATGGGGTACATAAAAGATTAAGATTTCTCAATCAAGTACCATCTAGGCAAAGCTAATGCAGTTGCAGATGTCCTAAGTAGAAAGTCAGTAGCTATAGAGGAAGAACCCGAGCTAGTGATGCTAGCCAGTTTGTGTACAAAGTGAACACTGATAGAAGAGTTCCAGGATATGGATGTGGAATTGTACTCATTGAACAAGGGAGTATTGTTGCAAGCATGGAAATATTCACACTGACCATTCTAAAGAAAATCAAGGACAATTAGCTGAATCATCCAGAGTTTGTCTGAATTATTGATAATATAGCAGAATGCCTAGATTTCAAGGAAAAGGAGGGTGTATTGTACTTCAGGGATAGACTGTGTGTACCAAATGTTGAGGACATAAAGGATGAGATAATGACAAAAACAAATCATACCAAGTATGTGATGCACCTTGGATGCACCAAAATGTACTAGAGTTTGAGAGACCATTACTAGTGGAATAATATGAAGTGCGAAATTGCTAGATTCATCTCCAAATGGAGGTCTTGCCAACATGTCAATGCAGAACATCACAAGCCTCCCGGATTGCTACATTAGTTGGTAGTTCCAAAGTTAAAGTGAGAGCATATCATGACGAATTTCATCTTCGGTTTGCCACTGAAAAATAAGAAGCACGATCAATTTTGGTAACTATAGATAAACTGACCAAGTTTGCCCACTTCATACCCTTTAGAACTAGAACAAAGATGCATAAAATGGCTGACTTGTTTGTCAAGAGGATGGTTAAACTTCATGGATATCCCGATTCAATAGTTTTAGATAGAGATAGCCGCTTCTTTTCCAAGGTTTGGGTTACATTGTAAGAGTTGATAGGAAGAAAGTTGAATTTTAATACCGCTTACCACCCTCATACAGATGGCCAGACTGAAAAGACCCATTCTATATTGGAAGATGAGTTAACGGCATGTGTCTTGGATTACAAAGAAGAATGGGATGATTGCTTGCCTCTTTGTGAGTTCGCGTACAACAACAGTTCCATTCAAGTATCGGGATGTCTCCGTTTGACGTAGATGTATGGATGTCGATGCAAAACCCCTACTCATTGGGAAGAAATTAGCATCAAAAGTTTTCTTAGACCGTTTGTTGTTTGAGAGACTAGTGATAAGGTTAGGCAAATTTAAGGGCACGTGAAAGTCACTTGGAGCAAACATAAAAGTTTTGCTAATAGGCATCATAAAGATCTGGAACTACAAGTTAGAGATAGAGATTTCTTGAAAGTCTCACCTATCAAAGGGACCTTGAGGTTTCCACAAAAGGGAAAGCTTTGATGAAGATATATTTGTCCCTTTGAAGTTAAAAGTCAGATCAATGATGTTACCTATAGACTTGTTCTAGCACTAGACTTTTTGAGTGTGCACAATGTTTTTCATGTATTGATGCTCAAGAAGTATGTACATGACCCGACACACATCCTACAGCATGAACTCCTAGAGATTGGACCTGACACAACCTATGTGGAAGAACCAGTTTGAATCATTGATATGATAAAGCAAGTTCTACAAATGCAGACTATTTACTAGGTTAAGGTTTTTTGGAAGAATCATGGTCCGGAAAAAACAACTGGGGAGCTACGAGATCAAGTTCAAAATAAGTATCCTCATCTTTTATCCCAGGTACATTTTTATTATTTGGTCAACCAAATATCCTAAGGGGTGGAGCATGAAAGATCTCGACCCTTAAGTACCCTAATTAAGGTTAATTAATTGAGCTTAAGGAATAATTAAGTATGATTAAATTATAAAAAGTGTATTTTAATGTTTTAAAGTGATTTAGAGTGGTTTTGTAAGGTTTGTAGCATTTCATCGAAGTTCAAATTGAATTAGGACTTAAAAGTAACCCTTCACGGACTTCGAGAAAATTAGGGGCAGTTTTAAATTTTCATAAAATTATGAGTTTGGGTTTACTAGTTAGGTCTTGATATCTCTTACAACTTTCATGTTTACCTCAAGTCTATTCGATGCATGGAAACTAGTCTTTCAGTTCAATTTCACTGTTTTGGGGCTTAGTAGTCATTTGTGTTAAAGTAGACTTTTAGCAAACAACCTCCAATGTTTATTCTTGCTATGACAATTCGAAGTCCACATGGTCATTTCACTGTGCCAAGGTAGGACTTAAGAATAATGGCAAACTTGTAAATAACTACAAGTTCATTTCATTCCTAGACATTGATATAAAGCCACTACCATGCCCTATCTCAGCTCATTGTTGAATTCCAATAGCTGAGCTCCCTTCCTTCCCATTTCTCCTCCAATCCTCCTTGCTTGAAGTGGAAGATTAGGATGCCAATTCATAAAAGTTCTCTGTCAACCTCCTTGCTCTCCTAATTCTCTCACTCTCCATACACCTTTTGTGGAAAACGACTAAGGGAGCCCTCTTACACGAACCTTGGAGCTTGGAGAGCCTTGTTAGACACAAGGAAACCTATTTTAAAGCTTATCAATAAGTGAAGCATGCCTTAGGCTTCTCTTCCGTGAACCTAAAATCAAATTAATCTATGGATTTCCGAGTTGGCACCACCCCACAATTATTGTTATACTAATTATTGTTCTATTAGTTCTAATAAGTGATCCGATTTGAGTCACTATGGTACCCACCTTGCCAAGGATATGTAGATGTGTTTGCGGTAAGTCTAAACATGCTAATAGCCATATATTCAAGGGGAGTTCAGTGGTATTGTTATGTTTACTTGTTATGGGAGGCATAGATGGGCCTGTATCAAGGATTATCGCTATGTGATGGCCATTTTGCTAGGATTTACATCTGTAGAGCTCATACTTACGGTTCTTAATAGGCTTTACTTTCTATTGCACTAACACATAGAGAGATACTTACTATTGCCCTCTGTTAATTCTGCCTATGTTTCCACTATTTTGATTTATGTTGCGCTATCATCAACAACACCTTTCTAGGCTTTTGTCTGACCTATTCTTGGTGCTATGTAGGTGATGAGGCCCTTGCCCTACAATAGGACTTTGAAGTTGTAACGACCGAAGCCCACTTACCACATGATATTGTCTGCTTTGGCTTATGGGGTTTCAACCCAATCTTGTTTCACGGTTTTAGAATGCCTCATCTTAGGAGGGCCATAAACATGATTTTGTCCCACCTAACTATCATTAGAGTGCACAATGAAGATTTTTTTTGTCACTGGGCAAGCAAGCCCAAGCAAATCAAGAAACATCACCAGGCATAAGGCCTCATGTGGGGGTTAAGGCATACTTATATGCAAGGATTAGGACTTGCATATTTTTGATGTGGGACTTGAACAAAGTCTCAGGGTACTAACCAAAGTATTCCAACCCTACTCCATGGAGTCTCCTATCTTGGCTCACAGGCTGAGGCACCCAAGCTTTGGCCTGATCTTCCCTCAAGGGATTACCCATATGGATTGGAGTCTCACTCTCTCCCCTAGCAGAACTAGAGTCATCCTTTGTCAATCCCCCAAAATGAGAACCGAGGATTAACGTAAAAAAGAGAGACAATTTAAAGTGTCACTTCAACTCTTAAAGACTTTCCTACTGGCATAGTTTTCTCATTCTCCTTTAATTGTCTAGACCTATAGGCCACAACTTTCCCATCCTACATAAGGACACATCCTAATCTGACTTCAAAAGCATCATTGAAAATGAGAAAGTTGCCATTCTTAGTAGGCAGCATAAGCACCGGAGTTCTGGTAAATATGTTCTTCAACTCCTGTAAACTTTCCTCACATTTTTCAATCCATACAAAAGGTGCATCCTTCTAAGTCAACCTAGTTAGCGGGGTGGGAATTGAAGAAAATCCCTTCATAAACCTCCTGTAATAGCCAGCCAAACCCAAGATACTGTGCACTATTGTCATGGATATCATCCTATGCCACTTAATTACTACCTCAATTTTCATTGGAACTATTAATAATCCTTCTCTATTGACAGTATGGCTTAAGAAAGTCACCTTCCTAGCTAAAATTCTCAATTGCTCAATTTGGTATAAAGCTGCTAATCCCTTAATGTCTACAACCCCAACCTCAAATGCTGTTCATGCTCCTCTTAAGATCATGAGTATAGTAACACATCATCTATGAAAACAACTATGAATTGGTTGAGAAACAGAGCGCATATCTTATTCATCAAGGTGATGGAGACTCCCATAGCATTTGTTAGCCCGAACAGCATCACTAAAAACTCATGGCAGCCGTATCTGGTTCTAAATGCTGTTTTCTGAATATCTTGATCTCTAACTTTGAGCTGGTGGTACCTTGATCTCAATTCTATTTTCGAGAAGAACTCTACTCCTTGCAAATAGTCAAACAACTCATCAATCTTAGGAAGAGGGTGTTTGTTCCTTATTGTAACCTGATTCAGCTATCTATAGTCTATACACATTCTTATGGAACCGTTTGTCTTCTTTACAAGAAAAATTGATGCTCTCCATGGTGGTACACTTGGTCTAACAAATCATTTATCTAACAGCTCTTGCAGCTAAGTTTCCAATTCTTTGAGTACTGTTGTGGCCATTTTGTATGAAGCTTTCAAGATTAGAGCTATTCCTAAGGCTAACTCAATGGAAAAGTCTATGTCCCTAATCTGGAAAGACATTTGGAAACTCATAGACTATTGGAATGCCCTCCACCCTTTGGACTATTTATCCTAGCTGATAAATGCCAAATAACCTCCACAACCGGACCTTAATAGGATTTTTGCCCCCAAGGTTGATATCCAGCTTGTTTGATTCTGTTTGTTATACCTAACAAATTGGACTAAATTTAAATGCAACGTCAACTTGATGGTCTTGTTGAAATAATCCATCACTACCCTATAAGTTGCGAACCAATCCATTCTGAGTATGACATCAAAGTCATTCATTGTCAAAATGATCAAGTCAATTGATGAAATAAATTCCCCAATTTGGACTCGGGCACCTGGGAAATATTGGTGACAATGTACCTACTTTCCCATTGGTGTACCAACTACTAGGGCATTTTCTAATCCTTTTACATCTCCAGCAAGCGTTTAGCAAAAGCATGTGAAACAAAAAAATGCATAGAACTAGGATAAAAAATAGCCTTTGCTTCTACTTTTAAGAATAGAACTATGCCTTCCACTAAATCCCCAGATGCTTCAGCATCCTCATGTGTAACTGCATAAACTCTCCCTATCTGTTGAGATTTGAATTGTTAATTCTAAACAAGCATGGGTGCTTCCTGTTGTTGTTGCTGCCTTAGCTACTGAAATTGACCTTGGAACCATTTTGTTGTTGTGGGGTTGGTCCCTTGAATTGCTGAGATTGAGGTGTGAGTGCTCTATATTGTGGCTATTGCTGAGACTGAGGAATTAGTTAACCAGTCTGCTGAGGTGCCGTCCTCAAAGGTTGTTACGTGGGAGCATATAATATTGCTACCTGTGATACTGGTAACTGACTATGTCCATTAAGGCAATTACAAACTCTGTGACTGGGCTGCTTATAGTTAAAACACACCCTTATCTCTTTATAACACTAGTCAGGAGGATAATTCTTCCCACATTGACCACATTGTTGTTTCTAGCCACCTGCAGAGTATCCCTAAAATTTTGTTTCTTTGAATTACTTTGCCTAAAGGCTACCTATGCTGAAATTGCTGAAATTGTGGTTGTCATGCCTTAAGGGCTATTGCCGCTACTTTCAGTTTCAAAGCCCCCTCAGCTTAGTATGCACTTTTCACATTTTCTTGAAATGTTTGACTCTAATTATTTGCAATCATCATGAATATATTTGCTGAGTGGCCATGCAGAAAACTCCTTGTATTTTCTTCCTTAATAATTAAAGTGTAGGCACTTAATTAGGCAGATGTGTAAACTGGTAATCATAAAGTTGTACCATCATATCACTCTGAACTAAGGCTGTCAATCTGGCCCTTTTGTGAGGGGACCCGGCTTTGCTCCACCTGCAATAGCTGTCAAAGCAAGGGCTTTTCTTTTTCCGCTAAAGCCTGAGGGTAAGTAGGGCCAAAATTTTGAAAGCCTGCAATCTTGAGGGCTGAGCTAGGGCTTGACTTAGCTTGCCTGAGGGGTCCCTGCCTGGCCTTTTGTCTATTAATATGTAAACTTAATACTATACATAATATATAAATGGATTTTTACAAACAAAATTATAAAAGAAAAGTCCTCGATGAATATGAATGAAATGCAAAACAAGAAAAGTTACATGAGGAAACAGAAATGTAAAGGAGGTGAAAGAGAAGGAGACACCTGAAGACATTGTCTGAGTTGCTACCTGTCCAAGGTTAGGCAAAAGAAAAATAATGTACACAGCAAAAGTCCTTTGTTAAATCCAGGGCGCTGATTAATCCTTGTAGATGGGATTAACAAGCGGACTGCCTTCTTCTTTAGGTGGTGTGATCTCTAAGAATGGCTTTAATCATTGGCCATTCACTTTCAATAGTTGGCCATCCTTGGGATCATAAACCTTAACAACACCATATAGAAACACTGTTTTGACAATGTAGGGACCTATCCATCAAGAGTTGAGCTTGCCAGTAAATAAACAATGCCTAGAATTGTAAAGGAGGACTTTTTGTTTAGGGTGAGAATTTTTCTTAAGGATTTGATTATCAAGAAAAACCTTTGTCCTTTCTTTGTGAATTTTAGAAATTACATAGGCTTCCCTGCACAACTTTTCCAATTTATTCTTTTCAAATTTCCTATTAGATCCAGCCTTATCTATGTCAAGGTTCAACTACTTAATGTCCCTATAAGCTCTATGCTCAAGCTCCACTTGCAAGTGGCAAGCTTTTTCATAAATTAGCTGGTAAGGAGACATTCCGATGGGAGTTTTGAATGTGGTTCGATAAGCCCATGTGCATCGGTTAGTTGAGTAGACTAATCCTTTTGATTAGGGTTCACAGTATTGTCCAAAACTCACTTAATTTCATGATTTGATACCTCGACTTGCCCACTGGTTTACGGGTGATAAGGAGTGGCCACTTTGTGAGTTATTCCAATTGTTTCATAAGGGCCTCAAAAGTTCTAATACAAAAATGCTATTCCCCATCACTTATGATGGCACGAGGGGTTCCAAATCGTGAAAACACATCCTTTAAAAACCTTTACCATTTTAGCATCATTGTTCCGACAGGGAATAGCCCCTGTCCATTTTGAGACATAATCAATAGTAACGAAGACATAAATAAAACCAAAACTAGGAGGAAAACATCTCATAAAATCTATACCCCATACATCAAAAATTTCAACTACCAAAATTGGGTTCAGGGCATCATCTTTCTTTTAGAAATATTGCCCAATTTTCTGTAGCACTCATAGGTCCAGTAGAATTCATGGACATCCTTAAAAAAGTGTGGGCTAGTAAAAACTGCATTGCATAATTTTGCATGAAGTCGTTTTGGTAGAAAAATTGCCTCCATAAACTTGTGAATGACAAAAGGAAATGACACTAAGAATCTCATTATCTAGCACACACTCCTGATAATTTGATCTAGGCAATATTTGAACAAGTATGGATCATCCCAGAAAAAATGTTTAACCTCAGCAAAGAACAAATCTTTATCTTGCTTAGTCCAATGGTTAGGAATGTTGCCCATAGCAAGATAATTTTTTATATCTGCATACCAAGGGGGTTGGGACAATGCAAAAAGGTGTTCATCTGCAAAATTGTCCTTGATTTGTGTTGGTTCAATAGGGTCGGAAATGACAAGTCTAGAAAGGTGATCTTCCACAACATTTTCTACTCCCTTTTTATTCTTAATTTCCAAGTCAAATTCTTGCAGTGGGAGGATCCATTTGATTAGTTAGAAAGGTGATCTACCACAACATTTTCTACTCCCTTTTTATTCTTACTTTCTAAGTCAAATTCTTGGAGTGGGAGGATCCATTTGATCAATCTGGGCTTAGCATCTTTTTTAGAAAGAAGATACTTGAGTGCAGAATGAGCAGTAAACACAACAATCTTAGATCCAATCAAGTAAGAACGAAATTTGTCAAGTGTAAAGACCACTGCCAGCAATACCTTCTCAGTGGTTGAATAATTGATCTATGTACTATTTAAGCTCTTACTTGCATAAAAAATTATGTAAGGCTTTTTATCCTTATGTTGCCCTAAGATTGCCGCAACTGCATAATCATTGGCATCACACATGAGTTCAAAGGGTAGGTTCAAATCCAGAGGTTGCATAATTGGAGCAGACGTTAGCATGCCTTTCAATTTTTCAAAAGCCACTGGCATGCCTCAGTCCATTCGAATTGTGCATCCTTGGATAAAAGTTCATAAAGTGGGTGAGATATAGAACTAAAATCTTTAATAAACCATTTATAGAACCCTACATGCCCTAAGAATCATCATATATCCCTTACGATTTTAGGCGTGGGTAAGTTGACGATCAAATCAATTTTTGACTTGTCAACTTCCAAACCTTTTTCAAACACAATATGACCAAGGACTTGTAACACTCCGACCCAGTTTGACCTCGTTTAGCGACTAATTAATGTTGGTTTAGTTGTTAATTGTGTTTTGCTTATGTTTTGATTTCGTTACGGATCATGGATAGGGAGTTGGGTAGATTTGACCTGGATTAGGTAGACCAAGCCCTTTTTCGTAATTTTAGCTTTTCTTCGACATGGTCATTTTTGCATCATCTTGATGTCAACACGTGTCTTTCGTTGAGCTCATTAACTTTCGTAACTACATCGTTTGTAACCGATGTCGTATGATTCCATTGGACCCAGATTTGACTCAAACTGGAAATTGATTTATGACTTGGATTTCATTGCAATTTGGACATCCATTTACCTTATATAAGATCCACTTTATCGACTCAAGTTCTCTCTCTCTCACTGCTCTCTCTCACTGTTCACGTGGATTTCTCTCTCACCCTCCCGAGTCTTCTTCTCCATCGATCAAGCCCAATTGAGTGAATTTGCTCTTTCATTCCTTGGTGATTGGATTGAGGTGAGTTTGAGTTCTCTTCCATCTCCCTCATCCTCTTCTTCTACTTCTTCTTGTTTCCATCATTCCATGGCTATGCTCTGAGGTTTCCTTCTCTTTCTCATGCATGCATGCTAGCAGTGATGGTGTTTGGATGTGTATGAGCCCAAGGACAGCAATTGGTGTATTTGAACCCAATTAAGGCAAGTATAACCATAATATGTAAGAACCCATGTTGGTATTTGATTGATTTTGGTTAATTCACATGAGTTTGCAAGGAAACACGTTTACAGCCCACTTTGTTATTATTCTCCCTTTCTCTGTTAGAAATTGCATATTTGATGTCATTACAGGTTTTCTGTATTTGATTCAAAATTTGACCCCGCGCATGCACGGCTAAGCCGTAAGTCACCTTCGGCTTAAAGTCCAGAGAAGGAAAAAACCCCAGTTTTCTTCTACGACCAGGACACAGCTAAGCCGTATATTGTCCTACGGCTAAGTCGTATCTCAGCCGTGACCCAGCCGTAGATCAATACAGGGTGCCTTTTTCTGGATTAACTGAAGGCAAGCAATTGACAGACCTTCTACGGCCCAGCCACGGCTAAGCTGTAAAACAGCATACGGCTAAGCCGTAGAATAAAATACCGGTGAACCGTACTTGCGGATGAACAGTAAAGGGAACCGCAGTGGAGCCGCAGTGCATATTACAACTAAGCCGTAAGATGCCTACGGCTAAGCCGTACCAACCTTGGAGAATGGATAACAAGGATAGTAGTAAGGAAAAGACCGATATGGCCTTCATGATAGAATGTAGAGCACCTAGACTTACCTAATGGTATGAATGTATGACATAAATGATCACGAGGGCTGCGACTCATTCATGAACGTTATCCAGTTGTTAAACACCTCCCCATGGGTGTTGGTTTAAGGGACTTCGATGCACCAGCTGATGCAATGCAACACTAGACAACGGTGCATCGAATAACTTAAAACTACATCATCATGCACGGTTAGAAACACTGGATAAATAGATCAGAATTGGCTAGTAAATGACTTTGATTCACTATGCTAAAGTTGCTTGCATGACATGTTGTTTGTCTATCATTGATCTCCACTCTTTAGCATGATTACTTGTTTCAGCTACTTTCACATTATTAACTATGTCCCTATGGTTTCTTTACCTCGAGTATGCATGCATGATTCACGTATAAGAAATGATCTCGGATATGCACGCAGGATATGCTTGTCACAATCTACTTAGGGTTTTCATGATTGACTCTGTATGGTCAAGCACTACTTAGCCTCTGCCTTAGGCTCCGGACGGGGTGGATTTGGTGTAGTTTCATGGCCTTGCTGCAGTAAGGAAACGTCTTGAGGAACCGGACCCCAGGAAACCTGAGACCCATTTGTACCCTGGCCCGGACAATGGTGTTCTCTACACGGATATAAGATCCCTCTTTTGAGAGCATATAGCAATGTAGTCGCCAACTAGTTATGTACACAACATGTATACATTGATTCACATGGCGTGTTCCTTTCTTGCACGATAGCTTAGTATACAAATGTGACCTGCTATGATTTACATGATATTCCTTATTCTATTAGACACAGCATGTGTTAACTTGTTATGGTATACACTTTGTTGAATCGTTATATTCACAGTTGTTTTGGTGTTGCAACCTCAGATACCCCTGCTGACCCCTCGTCGGTCGGCCAGACTCCAGTTGAGATTCCCGAGGCCCCCTCAGGCCTAGAGGAGTGAATGTGATCCCTCCACCGAAGAGCGTCCTGGACATGCATGGCATAAGAGTCTTTCCTTTTTTTTGAGATCTGTCACGCTTGTATACATCATGATTTGTACATATTATCTTGTTCATTTTGTAAAACCTTCTTATATATATGTCAGTTCTGTTTTCGTATTCTCTTCTTGCATGGTTTCGTTTGATGTTTTTGATATCTACAGCTTCCGCGTACATGTTTAGCACGTGTGAAACTTCCCTTGTGCGTGTGCGTTTAGACCAGGTCTACATGTACAGGCACGGGAGCACGTGTGTCATTGGTTTGGCTTTTGCTAACCCCCGAACTCCTGGGCTCGGGTTGTGACATACGTATTATATGGTATCAGAGCATTCCTTGCTCTAGATAATAAGCATGTAGGCATGTAGGAACATGGTGAGGATACGATTATTTCTTTTGGTTTTCTAAATTGTTGGGGATCAGTTGGGCGGAATGTTCTATGTTTGTGTCTGACTCCTTCCCATTTTACAAGATGGCATCCGGTTCAGGTCCTCAGCATGATGCCGGAAATAACGAAAGCGGTTCTGTACCATCACCACAGGCAATGAGCACTGACGAACGCATCCTTATGCTATTCCAGTCCATGTAGACTCAGTCACAGTCGATGCAGAATTTGCAGGCACAGGTCGTGACAATGTTAGACAGGCAAAGCCAGACACTAGCCTAGTCGCACGTGGACCAGCAGGTGGTCTTCCAGCCTAGAAAGAACGGCCTAAATGCCCTCTACGATAAATTCTGCAAGCGAGGAGCTAAAGAGTTCTACGAGACAGAAGAGCCACTCAAGGCAGAGCAGTGGCTAGAGCAGACAGAGGACGTGTTTGAGATTGTAGTGTGCACGAACAGGCAGAGGGTTGATCTAGCAGCCTCTATGCTACAAGATGTCGCAAAGACTTGGTGGAAGAGCGTGAAGGACTCATACAGAGACATGCCCAGTGCGACAGATTGGGGGACGTTCAAGCAACCGTTTCGGAGAAAGTTTATCCCGACTCATATGTTTCGAACCAAGGACGTTGAGTTCTTAGCCCTCCGTCAGCAGCAGATGACTGTGGCAGAGTATGTGAACAAGTTCACGCAGTTATCGCATTTTGCCCCAGATATGATCAATACCGAAGAAAGGAAGGTGAATCGATTCGTTGAAGGTTTGCATCCCCGGTACATGCACCATGTGATTGCTTTCCAACGTCCGGCTACGTTTGACAATGTAGTGGACAGGGCCTATTCTGCTGAGGCCATCCACCAAGCCGAGAGAGCCGTTGATCCTAAGCGGCAGCCACCATACAGTGCACGAGGACAGGTACAAAAGAAGATACGAGGCCAGCAGGGTACGTCCAGTTCTGCCAAGGTGACCTGTGAGCACTGTGGAAAAGGCCACAAGTCTGAAGTTTGTTGGAGGAAGGCAGGCGCTTGCTTCATCTGTGGTTCAAAGGAGCATATGATTGCCAATTGTCCTCGATATAAGGCTTCTCAGCCTCCACCATCTAGTACTACCTCCGGTGCAGCTTCTGGCCGGTCCAGTGTGTCTACAGCTCCGAGTAAGTCGCAGTCAACTCGTCCAGGCCCGAGACAGCCATGTCAGACAGCTCGTGCTTACACTGCTACACATGAGAATGCCGAAGATCCATAGGTGGTTGAAGGTATTGTTTTGATTTCGCACGTTGAGGCGTTAGCATTGTTTGATTCGAAGTCTACGCGGTCATACTTAGCACCTCATTTCCCTAAACGGTTACAACAGCCGCCATTGGTAATAGCAATTGTTGGAAGTAGGTGGGTCTCGTGGATAGATTTTCAAAACTTTTGATCCACTTGACACAGGGATCAACTATCCATAAGACCAAAACCCAATCCAGGATGCGTTACCCTCAATCTCGTGACCATGTACAGTAAAATTATACCAGCACTAAACATCCAAAATAACCTACGACATGCAAGAAGTAGATCATACCTTTGGAGACCCGCAGTGCTCTAATGGACTTCTTCTACACCTCTTAGCCTTCCACGCTATGACCCGAATTGGATTACTTCTCTCGAGAAGAATGGTGGAATCTTCTGGAGAAAATTCCCAACTCGAAACTTCAAGGAACTAGAAGAGAGAAGGAGAGAAACTCGTGCAACTCTTGCACGAAAGGGTTTTGGGCGTGAGAGGAACTCTTTTGGACGTCCAAGGATATTTTATAGACTTCCAAATCTCTCCCTTGTCTAATTGAAATAGAAGTCTTACTTCCAAAGCAATTAGCAACTTTCTCCTTTCCAAACTCTTATTTCTAGAGTCCAAGTCGGATTAGTGTTTTCCAATATCTTGGGCTAGCGTGGGGACCACTAGGGATTCCTTAGAAAGCTGGCTCCAACTGGAACACCGCGACCCCACATCTCATGTGCAATCCGGGCCCACAGTTAATTGCAAATAACACCACTATATAAATGCAATTGCACTCCAGTCTTAGGAATAAATTACAATGAAGACCCTAAACTTCCCAATTACCACAAGTAGGCCCCTCTATCAATATCCGTGGATCAATTGGAATAAATCTGTCTCTTCCAATCTAAGTTCCACATCTTATTATCCTTGAGCCCCAATTAATCACAGTAATCATCAGTACTATCCAATTAACTCTTAATTGAGATGGGTGCGCACTTACTAATGACAAATCCATTAATTGGCACAAGGGGATAATATAGATAGATTCCATCTTGATCATTCAACGTTCCCACAGTTCTACTACCATATACCCAAGACACCGAGGTGTTAACCTATAGTCGGCCTCACTCATTGGTGACTCAAAGCAAATGAATAGATAGAAACTTGAGTTCGTCAATGTCTCAGGATTGAGAGCCTATTGCTAGGGAATTATGAGAGCATACCTTATTATTGAGACGGAATTCCATAAGGTGCATCTCATGGTCCTTCAATACATCCAATGTACCAGCACCGTGATCCAGAATCTTACATTCTGATGATTGAGACAAATCACACTATCTCATAGTGATCAAAGTGCTGCAACCTTATCAAATGAGATGCCCAATCTCATTACTGGTTGTGAAGCTATTTTAAGCATAAGATTTGTGACATATATCTCCCGTGTGTGGATCTCATCCATGCACATATATCACATCTAATATACTAATGGGACTCGGTTCAACTCATGAACCATTATGTCATACGTATTGGTCATGTGCATGAAGTAGTAAAATAATATTCATCTCATGAGAGTAAAGCATGATTTTATTGAGAAATAAAGAAATTAATCAATTTATTACATCAACTGATGGATTGAGTCCACAAAAACTAACAATCTCCCACTTGGGCTCAATGCCAGTCAGGGTTGCATCTCATGCCCATCCCTTCTACGTGTTGCTCAAAGACTTTGGTAGTCAAAGGCTTAGTAAAGGGATCTGCCAAATTGTCTGCAGAGGCTATCTTGGTAATAGCAATATCACCTCTTTGCACAATCTCTCTGACTAAGTGATACTTCCTCTGTACATGCTTTTGGCTTTTATGGCTTCTGGGTTCCTTTGACTGAGCGACTGCCCCGCTGCTATCACAGTAAACTGTGAGTGGCTGTCGTGCCAAAGGTACCACCCCAAGTTCCAAAAGGAATCTTTTAAGCCATACTGCTTCCTTAGCTGCTTCACAAGCTGCTACATATTCAGCTTCCGAGGTTGAATCAGCGGTACATTCTTGTTTTATACTCCTCCAGCTGATAGCTCCGCCTCCAAGCATAAATACATAACCAGAGGTGGATTTCCTAGAATCCTTATCTGACATAAAGTCAAAATCTGTGTATCCGACTGGAATCAACTCATCACTGCTATAAATCAACATGTAATCTCTAGTCCTTCTCAAGTATTTGAGAATACATTTTACAGCAGTCCAATGTTCAGGTCCTGGATTAGATTGATATCTGCTGACTAGGCCCACTACATAACAGATATCTGGTCTAGTACATAACATAGCATACATGAGGCTACCAACAGCCGAAGCATATGGTATCGACCTCATTTGCTCCTTTTCCTCGGGTGTCTTAGGACACTGATCCTTGGAAAGGTGCACTCCATGCCTGAAAGGTGTGATACCCTTCTTGGAGTCTTGCATTGCAAATCGTACTAGCACCTTATCTATGTATGCAGCTTGGGATAAGCCAATCATCCTATTTTTCCGGTCTCGATAGAGTTTGATTCCTAGGATGTAACTAGCTTCTCCCAAGTCCTTCATATCAAAAGTCTTGGCTAACCAAACTTTTACCGTTGACAACATTCCTATGTCTTTCCCCAGGAGAAGGATGTCATCGACATATAAAACCAGAAAAACTACCCTGTCACCTTCACTTTTCATGTACACACATGACTCATCCGGATTTTGACAAAAACCAAATGACTTGATTGCCTGGTCAAAACGGATATTCCAGCTTCGGGATGCCTGCTTCAGTCCATAAATAGACTTCTGTAGTTTGCAAACTTTTTGCTCCTGGTTTTTAGCTACAAAACCGTCTGGCTGCACCATATAGATGTCTTCCTCAAGATG
This sequence comes from Sextonia rubra, assembly GCA_037013555.1. Classification (NCBI taxonomy): domain Eukaryota; kingdom Viridiplantae; phylum Streptophyta; class Magnoliopsida; order Laurales; family Lauraceae; genus Sextonia; species Sextonia rubra. Next base: position 52,821,955 of record JASUAD010000009.1, on the reverse strand, counting down.
GCCGTTGAGAAAAGCCGTCTTGACATCCATTTGCCAAATCTCGTAATCGAGATGAGCCGCAATGGATAAGAGTATCCGGATGGATTTGAGCATGGCTACTGGCGAGAAGGTTTCCTCATAATCGATCCCCTCTTTCTGAGTATATCCTTTCGCAACAAGCCTAGCCTTATAGGTCTCCACTCTTCCATCTGGTCCTCTTTTTCTCTTGTAGACCCACTTGCACCCAATAGGTTTAATATTGGCAGGCAAGTCCACAAGTGTCCAGACCTGATTTGAGTACATAGACTCCATCTCAGCTTTCATAGCATCTTGCCAGCGTCCCGAGTCTAAGTCATTTATTGCTTCATCATAGTTAGAGGGATCTTGTTCTGGCTCTTCTGGGATTGCTTCATAAGACTCTCCCAAGAATGAGAACCTGTCAGGGGGTCTGACAATCCTCCCACTACGACGAGGTACTGGTGTAACTACTAGGTCTGGTAAGGGCGGTTCTTCCTCAAGTCCGGTCATACTTGGATTTGGAATTGATTGCTCCTGAATCTCTTCCAAGATCACCTTTTCTAAAAATTTCTGGTCCATCATATAATCTTCCTCCAGAAAAACCGCATTGGTGCTGACCAGCACTTTCTGCTCTCTGGGATTATAGAATAACCAACCTTTAGTTCCTTTAGGATATCCTACAAATGTGCATACTTCCGACTTCGTTTCCAACTTATCCGTCTTAACCTTGAGCACGTGTGCTGGACAACCCCAAATGTGTAAATGTTGTAGACTAGGCTTTCGCCCAGACCACAATTCTCGGGGAGTCTTGGGTATAGACTTAGATGGTACGAGGTTTAGTATGTACATTGCAGTATCCAAAGCATATCCCCAAAAGGATATAGGTAATCTTGAGAAACTCAGCATAGACCTAATCATATCTAAAAGAGTCCGGTTCCTTCTTTCTGCTACTCCATTCTGTTGAGGCATACCAGGAGCAGACAACTGGGATAGAATCCCATTTTCTGATAAGTAACCCATAAAATCAGCAGAGAGATATTCCCCTCCTCGATCTGATCGAAGAGTCTTGATACTCTTACCTAATTGCTTTTCCGCTTCCGCTCGAAATTCTTTAAACTTTTCAAAAGCTTCGGACTTGCGGTGCATAAGGTATATGTAACCATATCTTGAGTAATCATCTGTGAAAGTGATGAAGTACTCATATCCTCCTCTGGCCCTGACATTAATGGGTCCGCAGACATCAGTATGCACTAATTCCAATAAATCTTTGGCCCTATTACCCTTAGCTGAAAAGGGTCTTTTAGTCATTTTACCTTCCAAACAGGACTCACAGATAGGCATTGGTTCTACCACCAATGAAGGTAAGATACCATCTTTCACTAGCCTCTCAATCCTGTTAAGGTTTATATGAGCTAGCCTCAGGTGCCAAAGTTTTGTTGGATTAGATGAAGGTGACTTTCTCTTTAATGATGATCTACTAATTGTTTCAGTATCATGTATCTCATACATCGTGGGAGTTAACAAATAAAGTCCATTGGTTACCTTGCCAGAACATATGAAAGTACCATTCCTCTTTATGACAACTTCAGTACCAAAAGTAATAGAATAACCTTTATTCACCAAACTAGAAACTGAAATTAAATTCCGCCTTAAAGACGGTACATATAATGTTTCTGACAAAACCAATTTCTTATTTGAAAAACATAAAGTAATGACTCCTACTGAAACAGCCTCCGCCTTAGCGTCAGATCCTAGGTTGACAATGATTTCTCCATCACTTAGCCTCCTGGTTTCCCTGAACCCCTGCAACGTATTACATATGTGATTAGTTGCCCCGGAATCCACACACCAGGATTCTGAAGTACCAGTTGCAAAACTAACTTCAGATATAAGTGACTCAATCATACCTGGGGTCTTTTTCTTAGACAGATATTCTGGACAATTCCTCTTCCAATGTCCTGTCTTACCACAATGGAAACACTTTCCTTTTGTCCCTGAACCCTTAGCTTTAGCCACGCCACCAGTTGGACCATTCTCCACCTTAGGACCCTTTGGAACTGATTTCTTTTTGCCTTTCCGCCCTTTGCCTTTCGGCTTGGACTTGGCATCTGACTTTTCTGTCATTAAGGCAGTTGGTTTCTTCTTCATAATCCCTTCAGTTGCTACCAGCTGACTAGATAGCTCAGCTAGAGTCAGATTCATTTTATTCATATTATAATTGACCTTGAAATTGTTGAATGACTCTGGTAGTGACTCAAGGATTATGTCAATCTGCGATTCTGCATCAATCGCAGCTCCCAGTACATCTAACTCATTTAATGAGTCCATCATTTTCAACATGTGTTCCTGTACTGATGTACCTTCAGCCATCTTGGTGCTAATGAGCACCCTCATGGCTGCCTGCCTAGCAGGTCTGCCTTGTTCTGCAAACATCTCCTTTAAGTTCGATATCATATCATATGCAGTTTTATAAGATTGATGTTGATGTTGCAGCACACTAGACATGGATGCCAGAATGTAACATCGGGCCATCTCATCGTCTTTGGCCCATTTGGTGTAAAGGTCCTTTTCTGCTTCTGATGCATCTGGGCCAGGCTCTTCAAGGGGGTTTTTGGTAAGGACATATTTATATCCTGAAGCTGTCAGGACAATATCCAGATTCCGTTTCCAGTCTACATAGTTGGATCCCACCAACTTATTCTGGTTGAGGATGGTCGCAAGTGGATTGAAAGTATTCGAATTCATGCTTGTAATACTGTAGCACATAACCATACATTCAATTAATGAATTTAAATGACATTAGGGTTTAGTATTCTACCAAATTTATGTGGGAATCCTCATAACCACAAAATTCAGAATACATCGGAATCCCAATTCTGCGGGGTATGCCTCCTTGGGGAGTGCAAATACCTCCTAGACTGGTGCGGATCAAAGTTGGTCAAAATTTAGATTAAGACTAACTATCCATGATCCCCTTCATTCATTACAATCTAGGTATCTCATACCAAATAATGTATGACTCCCGATTAGCTTTGGTTTCTAAAATACATGAGGCAAATCCTTAGGGATACTACATCATTATTTTAGTTAAGTGTGACCCACCAACTAGCATTGCATGACAACCGTTGTGGGTAGCTCCTCCTTGGGGAGTGGGCTCCCACCCCGTCTCATCAACACTATCCATAGGAGATCCATATCCAGTATCCAGATAAATACAAGCCCTCCGTGGGGAATGGCCATTCTCAAAATAGCGCAAGGCTAATACTTTCCTTACAATGGACCTATGGTGGAAAACCATGGGGATTTTTATATATATAGAAATGCCCCGCTCCCACTTAATATTTTAGAGTTGAGGATTTCCTTATAGGTGTATGGGTCCATCAAATATAAGTATATATTCATCTCATTATAAGACCAATGATTGGTTCCAAGTCAAGTTATTTTAAGGAAAGTTCAGTTTCTATAATTAGTGTTACCAATAGATCCATCTCATGGGCCCACCAACTCTAATTAGAATTCTTTCCAAAAATTAATTTGATTTGACCAATTTTGGAATTTGCTATGTTTGGATCAGATATGGAAATACTCTAAAATAAGCATTCATCCATAAATAGAAAGTGCTATAACAATAAGACTAGTCCTCTCCTCCACATGACCCAGGCGGAAAAGACTTCTTGGACTTCTAGACTTTCCAAAACTTTGGGATTCCTCAAACTCTTTGGGCATCTCCAAAACACCTTTTGGTAATCTTCAAACTCTTTGATTAGGAGTCCAACTTCTCTTTCCTTCTTTGTTTCGGACATCTCCAGAATTTACAAATTTTAAAAATACATAAATTCCTATGTCTCTATAATGAGACTTACATGGTAGTCTAAACATGGAAATAAAAGGGCTATAGGGAAATTCACCATGCCTTGCCCTTTCACGGGAAACCAAGGAGACCATGATGCCCTTTACACTTAGCCACGAATAAACCAATAATCAAAAGGAAAGAAAAACATGTGGGTCATATGGAGAGGACATTATCATCTGCAAGTTAGTATCTCATACAACAATGCATCTCACAAAACCAGGTTGCCAAACCACAATAGAAAAACAAGATGCCAAATATTTTGCCACCACGATATAAGACCCTTTACGCAACGGGGGTCCGGGGGCAGCGCCCCCGGCGGGGGTCGAGCTGATTCTGCCTAGGTTCGGCTAGCCGATCTGGTCCCTACGGTTAGCCAACAGACCTCTATAGCCATAGTGGTCACTTTGACTAACCGACCTGACGAACCCAGAAATTTGGGTTCTTTTCTGATTCGGCTCCTGCTGTACCTAATCACCTCTAATGATCTCAGTATGTTTTAATGGCATCTTATCATCCTCCTATTATGATTAAAACCTTTTGTGACTTTCCAAACATGTATCTACTACGAGAGCAAGCAAACCCAATAATCACTGATCCTATCATAGCCCTTGCTCTATCCTCTTCGCATCTCATGTGAAGATTAGAACAAGATTACTGATCTAACATGATTAGAGATGAGGTATGGCTCTGATACCAATTGTTGGAAGTAGGTGGGTCTCGTGGATAGATTTTCAAAACTTTTGATCCACTTGACACAGGGATCAACTATCTATAAGACCAAAACCCAATCCAGGATGCGTTACCCTCAATCTCGTGACCATGTACAGTAAAATTATACCAGCACTAAACATCCAAAATAACCTACGACATGCAAGAAGTAGATCATACCTTTGGAGACCCGCAGTGCTCTAATGGACTTCTTCTACACCTCTTAGCCTTCCACGCTATGACCCGAATTGGATTACTTCTCTCGAGAAGAATGGTGGAATCTTCTGGAGAAAATTCCCAACTCGAAACTTCAAGGAACTAGAAGAGAGAAGGAGAGAAACTCGTGCAACTCTTGCACGAAAGGGTTTTGGGCGTGAGAGGAACTCTTTTGGACGTCCAAGGATATTTTATAGACTTCCAAATCTCTCCCTTGTCTAATTGAAATAGAAGTCTTACTTCCAAAGCAATTAGCAACTTTCTCCTTTCCAAACTCTTATTTCTAGAGTCCAAGTCGGATTAGTGTTTTCCAATATCTTGGGCTAGCGTGGGGACCACTAGGGATTCCTTAGAAAGCTGGCTCCAACTGGAACACCGCGACCCCACATCTCATGTGCAATCCGGGCCCACAGTTAATTGCAAATAACACCACTATATAAATGCAATTGCACTCCAGTCTTAGGAATAAATTACAATGAAGACCCTAAACTTCCCAATTACCACAAGTAGGCCCCTCTATCAATATCCGTGGATCAATTGGAATAAATCCGTCTCTTCCAATCTAAGTTCCACATCTTATTATCCTTGAGCCCCAATTAATCACAGTAATCATCAGTACTATCCAATTAACTCTTAATTGAGATGGGTGCGCACTTACTAATGACAAATCCATTAATTGGCACAAGGGGATAATATAGATAGATTCCATCTTGATCATTCAACGTTCCCACAGTTCTACTACCATATACCCAAGACACCGAGGTGTTAACCTATAGTCGGCCTCACTCATTGGTGACTCAAAGCAAATGAATAGATAGAAACTTGAGTTCGTCAATGTCTCAGGATTGAGAGCCTATTGCTAGGGAATTATGAGAGCATACCTTATTATTGAGACGGAATTCCATAAGGTGCATCTCATGGTCCTTCAATACATCCAATGTACCAGCACCGTGATCCAGAATCTTACATTCTGATGATTGAGACAAATCACACTATCTCATAGTGATCAAAGTGCTGCAACCTTATCAAATGAGATGCCCAATCTCATTACTGGTTGTGAAGCTATTTTAAGCATAAGATTTGTGACATATATCTCCCGTGTGTGGATCTCATCCATGCACATATATCACATCTAATATACTAATGGGACTCGGTTCAACTCATGAACCATTATGTCATACGTATTGGTCATGTGCATGAAGTAGTAAAATAATATTCATCTCATGAAAGTAAAGCATGATTTTATTGAGAAATAAAGAAATTAATCAATTTATTACATCAACTGATGGATTGAGTCCACAAAAACTAACAGGTTGAAGGTATTGTTTTGATTTCGCACGTTGAGGCGTTAGCATTGTTTGATTCGAAGTCTACGCGGTCATACTTAGCACCTCATTTCCCTAAACGGTTACAGCAGCCGCCGAAGCCGTTGCCATATGTGTTGGTTGTATCCACCCCGGTTGGCAAGCGAGTGGAGTGTAGTGTATACTACCCCCATTACGACGTGTAGATTGCAGGTAATCAGTTGCCTGTTGATTTGATCCTGTTGTCGATGCTGTATTTTAACGTGATCCTTGGAATGGATTGTCTCACTCGATATCGTGCCTGTGTTAACTGTTACAACAGGACAATCTTCTTCGATTTAGGCAAGGGCTTCCGTTTCGAGGGCAGTTAGAAGAGATGCCCCAGGCATGTGATTTCCACATGCAAGGCAGATTGCATGATTTGCAAAGGGTGTGAAGGTTTCATTGCCTTTATCTCGGAGAAGAAAGAGACGAAGCAGCTAGGTGAGATCCAAGTGGTCTGTGACTTTCCCGATGTCTTTCCGGATGATGTGCCGACCTACCCCCGGTTCGAGATGTCGAGTTTGCCATTGAGCTTGTTCCCGGCATGGCACCGATTAGTAAAGCTCCATATCGTATGGCCCTAGCTGAATTGTCCGAGTTGAAGAAGCAATTGCAGGAGATTTTGGACAAAGGTTTCATTCGCCCGAGCGTCTCACCTTGGGGAGCGCCAGTCTTGTTTGTCAAGAAGAAGGATGGTACTTTTCCGATGTGCATAGACTACCGGCAGCTGAACAGAGTGACTATCAAGAATAAGTATCCCCTCCCGTGGATTGATGAGTTATTTGGTCAACTTCAGGGTGCAGCTTACTTCTCCAAGATTGATTTGAGATCTGGGTATCACCAATTGAGGGTCAAGGAAGAAGACATCCCAAAAACTGCCTTCAGGATTGGTACAGACATTATGAATTCCTCGTGATGCCTTTTGAACTAACCAATGCACCTGTAGCGTTTATGGCTTTGATAAATCAGATCTTTGCTCCTTTCTTGGACCAATTCGTAGTTGTTTTCATTGATGATATTTTAATTTACTCTAAGTCAGCAGAGGAGCACAATGAGCACTTAAGGAAAGCCTTGTCTTTGTTGAGAGAGCATCGCTTGTTTGCCAAGTTGTCGAAATGTAATTTTTAGCTTGAGCAGGTGGTATTTTTGGGTCATATCATTTCACGAGAGGGATTGGCAGCTGATCCATCTAAAGTAGAGGCAGTAGTGAATTGGCCTAGCCGTAAGACAGTGACAGAAGTTCGAAGTTTCCTTGGTCTAGCAGGTTATTATCGTCGATTTGTCTAGGATTTTGCTAAGATCTCCTCTCCTTTGACGAAGTTAACCAGGAAGAATATGCTCTTTGATTGGACTGAGGAGTGTGAAGCCAGTTTCCGGACATTGAAAAAGAAATTGACTACGGCCCCAGTATTAACCTTGCCAAACGGTAGCGAAGGGTTCGTGATATATTCAGATGCTTCTCGAGTTGGTCTAGGCTCTGTGTTGATGCAGCACGGGAAGGTAATTGCATATGGATCGAGATAGTTGCGAGAACATGAGAAGAATTACGCCACCCATGATTTAGAACTGGTAGCCATCGTGTTTGCCTTGAAACTATGAAGACATTATCTGTATGGTGTGAGATTTGAGGTCCATTCTGATCACCACAATTTGTAGTACTTATTCACGCAGCAGGAGCTGAACATGAGACAGCGCAGATGGCTTGAGCTCATCAAAGATTACGACTTTCCAATCAAATATCAGCCAGGAAAGGGGAATGTGGTGGCAGATGCACTTAGCAGGAAAGCAGAGTCTGTGCAGATGTTGAGCAGTTTCCTTTTGGAGTTCCATGGTCTACCTGTTGAAGTGAAACTAGTGGATGAGTATGTGACTTTGGCTAGTACGCTAGTGTTTCAGCCTAAGATGATTCAGCAGATAAAAGATAGGCAAATCGAAGCTCGCACTTTAAAGCGCATTCGAGACCACATTGGAGACAGACCCGATTTCAGACTGGAGGACAGTGTGCTTTATTTTCGAAGCAGGTTGTGTGTGCCAGCGGTTAATGATTTCAAGGAGAAACTAATGAATGAAGCACACTATGCCCGATATGCGATGCGCCCAGGCAGCACAAAGATGTATCGAAATCTCAAGGATCGCTTCTGGTGGAACAATATGAAGAGAGAAGTAGCAGGGTTTGTTGTTCGATGCTTGACATACGAGAAGGTGAAAGTAGATCATCAGAGACCTCCAAGTTCGTTGCATCCTTTGCATATACTGCAGGGGAAGTGGGAACACATCACCATGGACTTCGTTTCAGAGTTACCTCCGACGAGCAGGAAGAACAACGCCATTTGGGTGATTGTAGATCGATTGACGAAATCAGCCCATTTCATCCATTTTCGGAAGGGTATGACATTTTCAGAGATGGCGAGGAAGTTCGTGGATGAGATCGTCAGACTCCATAGTACCCCGGTGTCGATTGTATCCGATTGTAACAGTTGTTTCGTTTCGTCGTTCTGGAGAGCATTCCAAGAGGCTATGGGTACGAAATTGAGCTTCAGCACGGCATATCACCCACAGACGGATAGACAATCAGAGCGGACGATTCAGACCTTGGAAGACATGTTGAGAGCTAGTGTATTGAGCTACGAGAAAGAATGGGATCTCTATTTATCATTGTGTGAATTCGCCTATAATAACAGCTTCCACGAGAGTATTGGGATGGCGCCATATGAAGCATTATACGGACGCAAATGTAGAAGTCCGGTATGTTGGGAAGAAGTTGGAACTCAGAGTTTTCATGGACCGACAATCATCGCCGAAACTATGGAGAAGGTATAGAAAGCAATTGAAAATTTGAAAGTTGCTCGGTCGAGACAGAAAAGTTATGCAGACACTCACAGACGGCCATTAGAATTTCAGGTTGGTGAGTGGGTTTTTCTGAAGGTCTCACCGATGAAGAGTACGATCCGTTTCGGCGAGAAAGGTAAGTTAACTCCACGATATGTCGGACCGTTCGAGATCAAGAGCCGGATTGGTGATTTGGACTACCGATTAGCTCTTCTCGAGATGTTTTCATGAGTGCACGACGTTTTCCACGTTTCGATGCTTCGGAGATATGTTCATGATCCTTCCCATGTCATTCGTTACGATGATGTTCAGATTCAGCCGAATGTTGCATAATTAAGCGACCACTCCGTATCGTGGGAACCCGAGAGCAAATACTCCGCACCAGGACAATTTGATGGGTCAAAGTGCTATGGGAGCATCACAGTCCCGATGAGGCTACATGGGAGTTAGAAGAGCAGATGGCGCGATAATATCCCGATCTGTTTGCGCAGGTATGAGTGAGTGTTCATTCCGAGGATGGAATGATTCTCAAGTAGGGGAGGATGTAACACTCCCACCCAGCTTGACCTCATTTAACGACTAATTAATGTTGGTTTAGTTGTTAATTGCGTTTTGCTTGTGTTTTGATTTCGTTACGGGTCATGGATAGGTAGTTGGGTTGAGTTTGACCTGGATTAGGTAGACCAAGCCCTTTTTCGTAATTTTAGCTTTTCTTCGACATGGTCATTTTCGCATCATCTTGATGTCAACACGTGTCTTTCGTTGAGCTCATCAACTTTCGTAACTACGTCGTTTGCAACCAATGTCATATGATTCCATTGGACCCGGATTTGACTCAAACTGGAAATTGATTTATGACTTGAACTTCATTGCAATTTGGACATCCACTTACCTTATATAAGATCCACTTCATCGACCCAAGCTCTCTCTCTCTCACTGCTCTCTCTCACTGTTCACGTGGATTTCTCTCTCTCCCTCCTGAGTCTCCTTCTCCATCGATCAAGCCTAATTGAGTGAATTTGCTCTTTCATTCCTTGGTGATTAGATTGAAGTGAGTTTGAGTTCTCTTCCATCTCCCTCATCCTCTTCTTCTACTTCTTCTTGTTTCCATCATTCCATGGCTATGCTCTGAGGTTTCCTTCTCTTTCTCATGCATGCATGCTAGCAGTGATGGTGTTTGGATATGTATGAGCCCAAGGACAGCAGTTGGTGTATTTGAACCCAATTAAGGCAAGTATAACCATAATATGTAAGAACCCATGTTGGTATTTGATTGATTTTGGTTAATTCACATGAGTTTGCAAGGAAAACACGTTTACAGCCCACTTTGCTATTATTCTCCCTTTCTCTGTTAGAAATTGCATATTTGATGTCATTACAGGTTTTCTGTATTTGATTCAGAATTTGAGCCCGTGCATGCACAGCTAAGCCGTAAGTCACCTTCGGCTTAAAGTCCAAAGAAGGAAAAAAACCTAGTTTTTTTCTACGGCCAAGACACGGCTAAGCCGTATATTATCCTACGGCTAAGCCGTATCTTAGCCGTGACCCAGCCGTAGATCAGTACAGGGTGCCTTTTTCTGGATTAACTGAAGGTAAGCAATTGACAGACCTTCTACGGCCCAGCCACGGCTAAGCTGTAGAACAACATACGGCTAAGCCGTAGAACAAAATACGGGTGAACTGTACTTTCGGATGAATAGCAAAGGGAACCGTGGTGGAGCCGCAGTGCATATTACGGCTAAGCCGTAAGATGCCTACGGCTAAGCCGTATGATCACCTACGGCTAAGCCGTACCAACCCTGGAGAATGGATAACAAGGATAGACATAACGAAAAGACCGATATGGCCTTCATGATAGAATGTAGAGCACCTAGACTTGCCCAATGATATGAATATATGACATGAATGATCTCGAGGGCTGCGACTCATTCATGCACGTTATCCAGTTGTTAAGCACCTCGCCATGGGTGTTGGTTTAAGGGACTTCGGTGCACCAGCTGATGTAATGCAACACTAGACAATGGTGCATAGAATAACTTAAAACTACATCATCATGCACGGTTAGAAACACTGGATAAATAGATTAGAATTGGCTAGTAAATGACTTTGATTCACTATGCTAACAATTGCTTGCATGACATGTTGTTTGTCTATCATTGATCTCCACTCTCTAGCATGATTACTTGTTTCAGCTACTTTCACATTGTTAACTATGTCCCTATGGTTTCTTTACCTCGAGTATGCATGCATGATTCACGTATAAGAAATGATCTCGGATATGCACGCAGGATATGCTTGTCACGATCTACTCAGGGTTTTCATGATTGACTCTGTATGGTCAGGCACTACTTAGCCTTAGCCTTAGGATTCCGACGGGGTGAATTTGGTGTAGTTTCATGGCCTTGCTGTTGTAAGGAAACGTCTTGGGGAACCAGACCTCAGGAAACCTGAGACCCATTTGTACCCTGGCCCAGACAATGGTGTTCTCTGCACGGATATAAGATCCCTCTTTTGGGAGCATATGGCAATGTAGTCGCCAACTAGTTACGTACACAACATGTATACATTGATTCACATGGCATGTTCCTTTCTTGCACGACAGCTTAGTATACAAATGTGACCTGCTATGATTTACATGATATTCCTTATTCTATTAGACACAGCATGTGTTAACTTGTTATGGTATATACTTTGCTGAATCGTTGTATTCACAGTTGTTTTGGTGTTGCAGGCTCAGATACCCCTGCCGACCCCTCATCGGTCGGCCAGACTCCAGTTGAGATTCCCGAGGCCCCCTTAGGCCTAGAGGAGTGGATGTGATCCCTCCACCGGAGAGCGTCCTAGACATACATGGCATAGGAGTCTTTCCTTTTTTTTGAGATTTGTCACGCTTGTATACATCATGATTTGTACATGTTATCTTGTTCATTTTGTAAAACCTTCTTATATATATATGTCAGTTCTGTTTTCGTATTCTCTTCTTGCATGGTTTCGTTTGATGTTTTTGATATCTACAGCTTCCGCGTTCATGTTTGGCACGTGTGAAACTTCCCCTGTGCATGTGCATTTAGACCAGGTCTACGTGTACAGGCACGAGAGTATGTGTGTCATTGGTTTGGCTTTTACTAACCCCCAAACTCCTGGGCTCAGGTTGTGACAGGACTATTCCCTAACAAACCATGAAATGACATTTTTTCCAATTGAGTACCATTTTCTTTTCTTCGCATCTAGTGAGAACAATCTCAAGGTTGCTCAAATAATCCTCAAATGAATCACCAAACATATAGAAACCGTCCATGAAGGCCTCCAGAATGCGTTCCACCATGTCATTGAATATACTCAGCGTATAATGCTAAAATGTGGTGGGATCATTACATAACCCAAAAGGCATTCACCGATAAGCGAAAGTACCAAAGGGGCATGTAAATGTGGTTTTCTCCTGGCATTCAGGGGAGATCTCAATTTGGTTATACTCAGAATATCCATCAAGAAGGCAATAGTATTGGTGGCCAGCTACCCTTTCCAAAATTTAGTCCATGAAGGGTAGGGGAAAATAGTTCTTATGTGTGACCACATCGAGTTTCTTGTAGTATATGCATACCCTCCATCCTATGCGAACTGGGGTAGGATCAAGTTCATTTTGAGCATTCTTGATTACAGTGACACTGGCTTTTTTCGGAACAACCTGGGTAGGGCTAACCCACTGGCTGTCTAAGATTAGATAGATTATTCCCACATCTTGAAGTTTAAGCACCTTAGCCCTAACCACTTCTTGCATCGTAGGGTTGAGCCGGCGTTACATCTGCCAAGATGGTTTTGCATTTTCTTCAAGGTAGATGCAATGCATACACACTAAAGGGTCAATTCCTTCGATGTCGGCCACATTCCAAGCAATTGCATTCTTGTGTTTTTTGAGAACTTTTAATAGCTAGGCCTCTTGGTTATCAGTAAGTAGCGAAGAAATGACTACTGGGTAAGTCTCCTCATCCCCAAGGAAAGCATATCTGAGGGTAGAAAGGAGAGGCTTCAGTTCAGGTTTGGGTGGTTTAACCTGAGATGGAAAAGGTGGTGCACCAGTTTGTAAAAGCTCCTCAAACTTGGGTGTACATATTGCATGAGCCTCTTCCATAGTGTCATCATCCAATTCCTTAAGAAAGTTCATGTCCTCTTTAACCTCAAGCATTAGCGCATTGTGGGAGTTAACACCCTCCTCTAAATCATCCTCCAGCACAGTATTCACAAGGTTCATTTCAAGGAGATCATCATCAATATCCTCGGGATGCTTGTATAAATTGAATATGTTTAGTTCAATGGTCATATTTCCAAAAGAAATTTTCAACATTCCATTCCAGCACTTTATTAGTGCATTTGATGTTGTTAAAAATGGTCTTCCCAAAATTACTAGAATTTAAGGATTGGTTTTATGTACTAGTTCAGTGTCCAGTACATAAAAATCAGCAGGGAAATAGAACTTGTTAGTTTGCACTAGTACGTCCTCTATTACCCCTCATGGTTTCTTTACTGAACGATCTGCGAGTTGTAGAGTGACCTTAGCAGGTTTCAACCCACCTAGCCCCAGTTATTGATAAATTGAATAAGGTAATAAATTAACACGGGCTCCTAGATATAACAAGGCCTGACCAATCTGGTGATTTCCAATAGTGCATGATATGGTGGGGCATCCCAGATCTTTATATTTCTAGGGTGTGCTACCATTTAGGATTGCACTAACTTGCTCAGTGAAGAAAGGTTTCTTTTGTATATTTGTCCTACACTTGGCAGTGCAAAGATCCTAAAGGAACTTGGTGCATGTTGGGATCTGATTAATTGCATCCAATAGAAGAATATTGGTTTTAACTTCCTTGAAAATGTCTAAGATCTTCTGGTTTGGGATTGGCTTCTTGGGATGGGTCAATTTCTTTGGAAAAGGGGCAATGGCCATGATAATTGTGGGTCAGGACCTTTCTCATTCTCAACAATAATCTCTACATTAGTACTATCCTTTTCAGTTTGTTTAGTCAAATCCGAGGAGACATACTGTTTATCGTTTTTTGGGATTCTTTTGAAGCCCTTTGCCACTACGTAGAGTGACAGCCTGAATATACTCCTGATAGTTTGGGTTAGTTATGTCATTCACTTCAAACTGATCTTTTGGGTTTAGGAGAGGTTGAGCTTGAAATGTTCCTTTCCCTTGAACTTGAAGGCTACGTTTGATTTGTTCGACAGAAGTTTTTAACCTTTGGATAGCTTGGCGATTATCCTGAATAGCCTGCTGGTTATTCTGGATCATCTGTTGATTGTTTTATAGGTTTTGCATAAATTGTTGTTGAGATTGTACTAGCATACTAAGGGACTCCTCCAATGACCTATTCTGAGCTTGTAGTGCATAAAATGTATTCTGTTGTGGAGACACATAAGCACCAGAATTTGATGGTCGTTGGGGATTATACTTAAGTGTAATAATTGATCTATTCCTCCAACTTAAATTTGAGTGGTTTCGTTACGAAGGATTATACATGTTCCCCATGGTATTTGTGTTGAACGACTTTTGGTATGAGTTCAAAATGTTAGCTTGTTCTTGAATTATTTCCTGTAATATAGGTCCAGTTGTACAGTCTACTAACATGTGACTTTTGGAAGCATAAATACCACAAACCACAATTGTCTCCTTACTCTTTCCAAGTTTCAGGGTTTCTATTTCTCTTGCAAGTGCAGTAAGCTTGGCTTGGATTTCAATTTGATTGTTCAAGTGATATATTCCTCCTTCCTTAGACTGGTTCAATGACTTGGGTTGATCTACCCCATCAGACGAGGCCCATTTTTGCACATTTTCGACCATTAGTTCTAAAAATTTCCATGCTTCATCAATTTGCTTTTGATCGAATTGACCATTGCACATCATCTCAATAAATTGATGGGTATTAGGAGTTAAACCCTCAATAAAAATCTCAATGAGATGATATGTTTCATATCTGTGGTGAGGACATGCAAGGATCAATTCATTAAATCTCTCCTAACACTTATAATAGGGTTCCTTGAGATTTTGTTTGAACATCATGATCTCCCTTTTTAAAGTGTTGGTCTTGTGTTGTGGGAAGAATTTTTTCAAGAATTCAGTTTCTAGGCCTTTTTAGGTATTAATTGAACTTGGTCTAAGAGAGTGGAGCAAAGTCTTTGCTTTATCTTTCAAAGAAAATGAAAATAATCTAAGTTTGATTACATCTGGCATTACATTCTGTAATTGAAGTGTTGAACATACTTCATCAAATTCTTTTAAATGCAAGTATGCACTTTCAGAGTCAAGCTCATGAAACTTAGGTAGAAGTTGGATCATACCAGGTTTGATCTCGAATTGACCCATAATTGGGTGCATCACTATACAGGATGGTGTGGTTTGACGTGCGGGGCTCAAAGAATCACGTTAAGTCCTAGGCGGCCAATTAACCTCCACACCATTGCGGTCCCCATTGTAATTCTAATTCCTAAGTTGGGCATCATTGTTACCGGACTCACTTACCATTTGAGACAATCTTAAAGGACTTGATGCTTGAGGAGATTCTTTCCTTTCTAATATATGCACTGATCCTCTTTGCCCAATTGGCTGAGAGGGCTTGTCCTTTCTTTTTGGAATTTTAAGATATTTTTTATTAAAAAAAAGCGAAAAGCCAAGAATCTAAAACACTCCTTAAGGTCAAAAAGTTTTCTTAAATTCTCAAATTCAGTCCTATAAAACCAACTCAGCCAGGTTAGTCACCAAGAAGTGGTAGAGTCATAGATGGACCCATTTGAAGGACCAGTTTCTTGAACAGACTAATTGTCCGCTCTACATGGGTAAAGGCTTTCTTTGACACCGAGAATATTAAGGACAACAATTAGATCACTTTTGGTTACTTTCTTCCAAAAGAAGTCATGACAAGTTGAAGAAAGCAGTAACTTTTTTTCTTCTAATTTTAAAAAGTTTCTAAAAATAACAGTGATGTAAGCTTTTTAGCAATCAATGCACTTTTTTATTCCAATTTAGGGCGGCTCATCATTCCATGCATGTCCTCTTATTTCTAGAAAGATACCAAAATTAAATCACACCAACAATGTAAATAGGGAAAACTAGAAAACTTACCTTTAATGGCGCTCCCTGGCAGCGGGGCCAAAAAACTTGTTCGTCAACTCCAAATGTAGAGCTACGATATAGTATATCCCTATAAGTACGGGGTCGAGTCCTCAGGAAGCAATGTTTAAAAATTTTTTCAACTTATCACCTGCCTAAAATAAATCCTAAAACTATCCTAATTTAAAATCTAACAAATACATTCATTCCTAAAAATTAAACAATTACAATAACAATTCCAAAATTAAAAATCTTAATTCTAAAACTTCAAAAATAAAAATAAAAATTCTGCAAAACAAAACACACATTAGAACTTCTAATAAAACATAAACTAAAATTAGAAACTAACTAAAAATAAAAACTAAACAATGTTAGAAACAAATTAAATTGATGTGAAAAAGAACAAAAACTTTCCTAAGTTTAAAAGCTAAATTAAGTTAATAGTCTACACTTTCTACAACAAATGATTTCTACATCCTATTCAAATTAGAAAGAGGTTTAATTTTAGAAAGATTATCTAAAGTTAAATTAGTTATCTCCTAAAGCTAAACAATTTTTAAAACAACAACATACAATACAACTATATAACAACTAAATAACAACAACTTCCTAAATTAAGAATTAATTCAAACATGATAAAAAAAAAAGAATGCAAATATGAAATCTAAATTTCCTAAGGTAAACAAGATGAAAAAATCATGAAGATTCTACTTTCTAAAAACAAGTAACTCAATGCATGAATATGTAATCTATATGTGATCGCACTACAACAATTAACAGTTTTAGCTATGAATAATTTCGTCGCCAAAAATTATACAAACGTCGGCCAAAAATTTTTCCGACGAAAAATAAAACGTCGGGAAAAAACCGTCAACGAAAATCATCAACGATGCAAAAAAATTTCGTCATGGAAAATAATTTTCACCGACGTTAAAATTCGACCTTTACCGACATATAACAACATCGGTAAAATATATTTCCGACGGAAATAATTTCGTCGTCGACTATTATCGCCGACGTTATTATCAACATTTACCGACGTAATTAACGTCGGACAATATTATTACCCACGAAAAATTTTTTGTCGTCGAAAGTAAGGCTCCCAAGGTGACATTTACCGACGATATATAACTTCGGTAAAAATTATTTAATGTAATTGTAATTTTAAGTAAATATATTGCTGACGTTTCCTTAACATCGGAGAAAATAAAAAACGAAATTACCGACGTTTTATAACGTCACTAAGTAATAACGATTTTAATTAACTTTTATTTTGGACGTTTGAATATCATTATAATATAAAATTTACATTGCCCGACGATAACTTAACGCCGGTAAGGAATTTTAATTATTTTCAAATTTAATTTACATTTACCGACGTTCTAGAGACGTTGGAGAAAAAAATCAAAATTTTAAAATTGAGATTTACCGACGTTAATCGATCGTCGGTAAATTAATCCGAATTTTTTTCTTTTTTGTTTTTCTTTTACCGACGTTTTATAATGTCGGTAAATTCAACTTTGCTTTTAGTTTATCGTTTCTATATTTTTATTGATGACGCAGAAAACGTTGGCAAATTCAACTTATTTTATTTTTGCCGACGATAGTAAACGTCGGTAATTCAATATTATTTAAAAAATAGAAATTAAAATTGACTTTTGTCGATGTTTTAAAACGTTGGCAAAAGTGTTTTTTCGTCGGCAATAATTTGATCTTTTTTACAATGTATTTACTGTTATTTTATTATAATTTTCCAATAAACCTGTTTATAGCTGCTATTCATGCACCTTTATTTAACAAAAAGAAATCCATCCATACAAGAATTACTTAATAAACAAACAAACATCACCATTTCTCATCAAATCATTCATTTCATTTAGCAAATATTACAATAATACAGTCCCATATAAATATCCAATATACAAATACAAATAGACTAAATTGAAAAAAAAAAGGTCCTCCATGTCTACAACCAAACTGAACCGAACTCATCCATCAATCTGTAATGACAAAAATAACATTAGAACCTTTTCAATGAATTAAAAAATTACAAATGTAACGTCATTGTCCCCAATAACAAAGCAAAAGAGAAACTACAAATGGATCATTTAGTAAATGGTATAAACACTGAATTTTGAAGAAGAAAAGAAGATGCAACGAGTAAGACTTGGAACCAGGATATAATGAATTATAAATGAAACGATCATTGCAATACAACACGCAATCATGTTTGCAGGCATCTATGTTCTTGTACCCCATGCCCAAGTCACGTAATAATTTCTTCGCCTCGTAAATTGAGGCTGGCACCACATGACCTTCGGGTAAGAAGTCCTTAAAAATCTGCAGGACCTTGTTGAGCGACTTATTGCTACACCCACTTTCGACCTTCACATGCAATATCCTGATAACAAACGCTAACAGAGTATCTGAGCTCTTGCATCCTGGGTACAAGCCACACTGGGAATCTTGCAACAATCTTTCAAAATCTTGCACATCATCCCCCTCTTGAGTATCTTCCTGTAAGTAAGTTCCCCTACGATGGTCCTCTATCAACTCATCGTATTCATCCTAATTCTCTTCCGATTCATCCTCGCTCTCATCCGCATCATTGGGTTGAACTATAGGTTCCCCGTGAGCTATCCATCGTTGGTATGAGACCATCATTCCATAAATGTGCAAATGACTTCTCACGATTCCATAGTCATGCCTCCAATGGTTACAACAATCATTACATGGGCACCTAATGACCGCTGCCCCATTCGAATTTGCCTTTGTAAAATCAATAAATGAGTTCACCCCGACAATGTACTCCGTACTAAATCAGTTTTGATAGTGTAATATCCAACTCCTGTCCATAGCTAACCTAGTCATAAGTAATTAGAAATATTTAAAACAAAACTATCAATAGGTACTATTAACCATGGTGTGATAATGTTTAGCATCATTGACAAAGGCTTTTCTTCGGACATTGAGCTCAACCAAAGAACCTAGTTTCTTGCCTAGGCTGTATCATTTTCTTAAAGAGTTTACCTAAACTAATTTTCCAAGAAAAAGGAAAAGAAAATTCTGGAAAACTAATACCCTTTCGGAGTTAATTAAAAACATGTGAGCTTCTAGCATTCCATGCAAAATCCTAATTCCAATTTGGTTGGTAATCCATTTATGCATATGCCTACTAATTCTAAAAATGCAAACTAACCTATTCCAAGAAAGTTAGAAAATGACCTTACTAAGCACTCCCTGGAAAAAGCACCACAAATTTGTTTGCAAAACTCCAAGTGTAGCACCTCTAATGTAGTAATAAATTCCAGTGACTACTGGTTTGATCAATTTTCATAGGCATTACATTAAGCAATCAATCCCCTCAATTACTTAGTCCAATAGTTACTTTCTACTAATAAGATGCTAATAGACTCTAATTAGATATCAAATTGGAAAGGGAACAATTAATCTCATTGTTGGCTGTTGACTGTCAATTAAGAATAGCATTTAGGGCTCAAACTCCTTAATTATATCAATAAACTCAAATAGCATCACCACCAATCACTCACTGCCTTAATCTAAGGCTTATTTTAGGCTGTTCTGGATCCAATCAGGTTAGACATTCACACATGGGTTAGGATCCCATGGGCTTGGTCAAATGCTTTCATGCATTTTTCAGCCAGTGAAATTTTGTCTTCATCAAATATATGCATCACAAGCAATCTAATGAAAAACAAAATTTTAAAGAGAAATGATCACCACCATGCTGAGCTTCTGGGACTTACCTTTGTTGCATCCAACCCACTCAATTTCAAATGACAATGTATAGACACTGGCCTAAGTTTCATCCTATTGGGAGTAAGATATATCATCAGATTCACATGTCACAAAATAGTTACATTTTCACATGATTAATCCAAAATCCACTGTTATCTATGACTCAAGATGGAATGAAATGAGTGGGTTGGATCTAGAGATGATGAGCCCTACACAGGGTCGTTAGATATCTGGAAAGAGGATAGGATCATCTCTCACTTCTAAAATTGGTTTTGTTTTTGTTAGTTAGGTGTGCTCAACCTAGCAGCAAAACAGAAACTTCACGCAATCATAGTGAGAGAAATTACCAATAATTTTGAAATTGTAGCTTAATTAATGCAGCTAAATCTGTGTGAGATAAGACAGGAAATCAAAGATCTGGTGCAAAAAGGAGCGGGGTAAAGCCATCCTATGATACATGCTCAAGATGGTAGGGTATGCAAGCTGTCAAACATCTTAAGTAATGAGTCTTCCAACCAAGAACCCAGGGACTAAAATATGGATATATTGGACAGAATAGAGCTCAAAATGATAGGCAACTAAATCAATAAAAAAGGACAAAATAAAAAATGACATAAATCAGCAAATCCCATAGAAGCCTAGGAATATTGACTTTTAAGAGACAAAACTCTGCAAATTGGTTACAGTCTTTGAGATCTAAAGCACTGAAATAAATTAAAGCATTAAATTGAAATTAAAATTCGTATTTTTCTCAAAATTTCAGTCTTACTTTGAAATTCCCACAAATTCTCATATTCACAGTCCCATTACTTCTATGTTGACTCCAATAATTGTAAGGTTTTAAGAAAAAAAATAACCAGAAAAGCCTTACCTTGGTTGGCAACAATAGCAGAGAGAGACCGAGAGAGCAGAGAGCAGAGAGCAGAGAGAGAGAGCAGAGAGCAAAGAGAGACCAGAGAGTGACAGAGAGAGAGTAGATCAGTGAGATCGACTGAGGGAGACAGAGCAGAGAGCGACAAAGAGAGAGAGCAGAGAGAGACCGAGAGAGGGAGAGATCAGAGAGAGACGAGAGGCAAATCAGAGAGCAGAGATAAACAGTGACTGAGAGAGAGACCAAGAGAGGGTGAGATCACCTGAGAGAGAGAGCAGACTGAGAGAGGGAGAGATCAGAGAGAGACCGAGAGAGGGAGAGATCAGAGAGACCGCGGGGCAGATCAGGGAGCAGACAGCAGAGAGAAAAGTGACTGAGAGAGAGACCAAGAGAGGGTGAGATCGCTTGAGAGAGAGAGAGCCGACTGAAAAAGAGAGCAGAGAGAGACTGAGAGAGGGAGAGATCAGAGAAAGACCGAGAGACAGATCAGAGAGCAGATAGCAGAGAGAAACAATGACTGAGAGAGAGACCGAGAGGGTGAGATCGATTGAGAGAGAGAGCAGAGAGGGACCGAGAGAGGGTGAGATCAACTGAGAGAGAGAGTGACAGAGAGAGACCGAGAGAGGGTAACAGAGAGTGACTGAGAGAGAGACTGAGGGGGGTGAGATCAATCGGAGAGAGCGAGCAAGAGAGATCGAGAGAGGGTGAGATCGACTGAGAGATTGGAGAGACCCGAGATCAGAGCAGGTCAGAGAGAGCGAGCGAGCGAGCTTGAGAACCCAGCACCAGAGCAGATCGGGAGAAAGAGAGAGAGAACCCAGCGAGCCGGAGAGAGCGAGCGAGCCAGCGGAGAATCCAACGACCAGATCAAGACAGAGAGAGACAAGCGAGCGATCGGGCAAAGGAAAAGGGGAAAGAAGACGGGGCGGGCGAAGGAAAAGGGGAAAGAGAGGGGCACGAAAATCGATAAAACTTTTGGATTTTTACCAACTATAAATTTTCGTTGAAAAAACAAAATTTCATCGGCTGAAAATAAATTTTAACGACATTTTTAATAAACGTCGGAAAAATTCTCCATATTTTCCGACGTTTCACGTAAACGTCTACAAATTTTAAATTTAGCAACGTTTTTTTAAATTTCGTCGTTAAAAATTCGTTATTTACCGACGAAAATAAATTTTCATCGGTAAAAGGTACTGTTTTACCGACGTTTTATAGAAAACGTCAGTAAAATTTGTTTTTACCTACGGAAATAATTTTGCGTCAGTAAAAAGTAACCGTTAGCGACGAAATTTTGAAAACGTCGGTAATGAATGTCACCAAAACTGCAAATTGTTGTAGTGTTGTTTTACACATGAATGAGATGGGTTGCCAATGGAAATTTAGAAATCAGTTTTAGAAGGGCTTATTTAATTGAGTTTAAAATCTGAAACTTATTCAATTTGGTGCATAAATCAGATTGTAAAACAGTCCTTCAGTTGCACACATGGTTCAGCAATGATGGAACGTGTTCCATGCTGATTTAAACCCAATTTTTGGACTATTTTCACACATAAATGACTCAATTTTCAAACCATCAATTCTGATTTCTAAATCTAATCTAACCAACACCCAACACCCTTAAACATGATTCAAATATGCATGAAACCCAATGTAATTTTCAGCAGTAAACAAACTATAAGAGAACATAAACATAAGTATGCAGAAATTTGAAATAAAAATGCAAAAAAAAAAAAGTAAAAGTGCAGGAAAAATTTAAAGGTGGTTGTGTAGGAAGTCAAAGGCAGCAAAATAGGAAATCAAAGGCGGTAAAATAGGAAGTCAAATGCAATAAAACAGGAAGTCAAAGGCAATAAAACAGGAAGTCAAAGGTGATAAGTCATTCTTTCAATTCCTTATTTTAACTTAGGCTAAAAAATATTAGAAGTGTTGTCCTAAGGGTCTATTCTTCAACTTAGGTTGTCAATCTAAGTGAGAATAACAAATCTTCATTTAATGTAAAAATAAATTTCAGAATTGGCCTCTCATTTTTTTTCACTCAAACCTCTTTAACTCTATCTTTCATTGCCTCCAAACATACAATGTATTCGAAGAAACAAAATTTATTGAAAAGGTTACTAAGATGGGTTAATAGTTCTGATTCCAACTCTATCCCAATATTTAAAAAAAATGAAAATTAACCCAATTACAAAACTAATATTAAAAACACCACAAAATCAAAAGACAAGAAAAATTGAAAAGCAACAAACTTTATTACTAGCATGAAATTGATTTACATAAAATTAAAAATTAAAATCAAACAGCTACATATTGGGATAGATGAGAATTCCTCCTTCTAGTTGAACACCTCAATGTTGGTGGTGCAGCTTTGGGTTAAGCCTCCTTGATGACTTAGGATATAAAGACAAGAAAGGAAGAGATGGATGTAGAGATCTAGAGGTGGGAGGTGGGCAATTCTTCCATGAAGAATATGCTAGAGGGGTGCCCTAGTTATACTTTTTCAACTCATATTCCTCAAACCTTTTTCAATAAAAAGATCTTTAAAAAAATAAAAAAATTGGAAGAAATTGGGCTCCATAATGCCTTGGGCAAGAATCCCATAGCTGGAATTTTTTTCCCTTTTTTTTTCTTTTCTTTCTTTCTTTGGAAGTCTTTCTTTGCTTCTTCTTTCCATCTTTGAATTTGCCACCTTGCATTGAGATCTTTGGAGAGATAAGGTAAGGATAATATCTTCTCTTGGAATCAAGCTAGCCTACATGAGGTGTAGAATCTTCTTCCTTTATTCTTTGCTTTGTCAACTTTCCATCTTTGGAAAGTTCTCTTTGTTGGCTTCAAACTCAAAGAGATCTTTGAGGATAACTCTTCATGATTTTTTTCTTTCTTTTTCAACCAAAAATCTGATCCAAATCCCCTTTAGGCTTGGATTCTTCTTGCTCAATTTTTTTAATTTGTTTTTCAATTCTTCTCCATCTCCAAAAAGAACTCCTATGTGGCTTTCCTTCTCCATCTTTGATGAGATTTTCTTCTTGTCTTCTTAAAAATATCTTGAAATGTACAACAATCAAATGGACCCCATCTTGGATGTCCCACATGTGTACCCCACACATGTGTATATGTGTGGGACCAAGAAGCCAGTTTTTTTGCATTTTTCTTCCATCTTCTTGTCTCTCTCTAGTTCTTCTCTCCTTTCTTTGAAAATAAATTCCTTGCCTTAATTCTTGGAAAATGGGACCCCTATCATCAACTTCCTACAAAACAAATTTGAATTCATGTGAAAAAACAATTTTAACGTTAAGATCACAATACATGAATGTGGGCCCATCTCTCATGAAATGATAATGAAATTGCACACCATTTTTTATGATTTTATGTGAATGAACTAATGACGATGAAAATTAAATTTAATTCATGAGAAAATAAATATGCATAAAACTTTCCAAAAATAGATTCCTAAAAATGGTAGGTTTCATGAATGTAAGCAAAAAGTGTGATTTTTAAACAAATTATGCAGAAATTTATTACAATGATGTATAAATGCATGAAACGATGATAACACTATAAATGAGTCACTTTTGAGTCAATAACTCCTTAAAATGGTCCAAAATATATATGAAACTATTCATTTTTAAAAACTCATTAGACAATCTGAACGCACAACACATACATTGGAGGACATGTTGTGTGCAAGTGTCCTTAACTTTGACAAGGAGTGGGATAAGCACTTGTCATTGTGCAAATTTGCGTACAACAATAGCTATCACGAGAGCATTGGTATGGCACCATTTGAAGCATTTTATGGCACAAGTGTCGAACTCCATTATGTTAGCAAGAAGTGGGAACTAATAATTTCCATGGACTAACAACCATTGTTGAAACAACTAAGAAAGTGCAGAAAATAGTTGAGAATTTGAAGATTGCCCGTTCTAGGTGTTGGAAGTAGGTGGGTCTCGTGGATAGATTTTCAAAACTTTTGACCCACTTGACACAGGGATCAACTATCCATAAGACCAAAACCCAATCCAGGATGCATTACCCCCAATCTCGTGACCATGTACAGTAAATATTCTACCAGCACTAAACATCCATAATAATCTACGACATGCAAGAAGTAGATCATACTTTTGGAGATCCGCAGTGCTCTAATGGATTTCTTCAACACCTCTTAGCCTTCCACGCCATGACCCGAATTGGATTTCTTTTCTCAAGAAGAATGGTGGAATCTTCAGGAGAAATCCCCACTCGAAACTCCAAGAAACTAGAAGAAAGAAGGAGAGAGTAACTCGTGCAACTCTTGCACGAAAGGGTTTTGGGCGTGAGAGAGACTCTTTCCGACGTCCAAGGAGATTTTATAAACTTTCAAATCTCGTCCTTGCCTAATTGAAATAGAAGTCTTACTTCCAAAGCAATTAGCAACTTTCTCCTTTCTTATCCCTTCTTTCTATAGTTCGAGTCGGATTAGTATTTTCCAATAACTTGGGCTAGCGTGGGGACCACTAGGGATTCCTTAGAAAGCTGGCTCCAACTGGAACATCGCGACCCCACATCTCATGTGCAATCCGGGCTCTCAGTTAATTGCAAATAACACCACTATATAAATGCAGTTGCACTTAAGTCTTAGGAATAAATTACAGTGAAGACCCTAAACTTCCCAATTACCACAAGTAGGCCCCTCTATCAATATCCGTGGATCAATTGGAATAAATCCGTCTCTTCCAATCTAAGCTCCACATCTTATTATCCTTGAGCCCCAATTAATCACAGTAATCATCAGTACCATCCAATTAACTCTTAATTGAGATGGGTGCGCACTTACTAATGACAAATCCATTAATTGGCACAAGGGGATAATAGAGATAGATTCCATTTTGATCATTCAACGTTCCCACAGTTCTACTACCACATACCCAAGACACCGAGGTGTTAACCTACAGTCGGCCTCACTCATTGGTGACTCAAAGCAAATGAATAGATAGAAACTTGAGTTCATCAATGTCTCAGGATTGAGAGCCTATTGCTAGGGAATTATGAGAGCATACCTTATTATTGAGACGGAATTCCATAAGGTGCATCTCATGGTCCTTCAATACATCCAATGTACCAACACCGTGATCCAGAATCTTACATTCTGATGATCGAGACAAATCACACTATTTCATAGTGATCAAAGTGCTGCAACCTTATCAAATGAGATGCCCAGTCTCATTACTGGTTGTGAAGCTATTTAAGTATAACATTTGTGACATATATCTCCCGCGTGTGGATCTCATCCATGCACATATATCACATCTAATATACTAATGGGACCCGGTTCAACTCATGAACCATTATGTCATATGTATTGGTCATGTGCATGAATTAGTAAAATAACACTCATCTCATGAAAGCAAAGCATGATTTTATTGATAAATAAAGAAATTAATCAATTTATTACATCAACTGATGGATCGAGTCCACAAAATCTAACACTAGGTAGAAAAGCTATGCTAATAATCGTAGAAAAGACCTGGAGCTTTAGATTGGAGATTGGGTATTTCTAAAAGTTTATCCGATGAAAGGCAGAATCAGATTTGAGCAAAAGGGTAAGTTATAACCAAGGTACATCGGACCATTTGACATCAAATGCGTAATTAGATTTTTGGCTTATAGACTAGCCCTTCCTCTTGAGTTTGTAAGAGTACATGAAGTGTTTCATGTTTCGATGCTTCACAAGTACATTAGAGATCTTACACATGTCATTCGATATGATGATATACAAGTTTAGCCGAATGCGACATACGTTGAGAGTGCACTCCATATTATTGGTGCTAAGGAGCATGTGTTTCGTACAAGGATTATAAAATGGGTCAAAGTTATTTAGGAACACCATGGACTCGAGGAGGCCATGTGCGAACTCAAGAAACAGATGGCTCGGAACTATTCAGACCTCTTTATGTAGTTATGAATTCATTCAGAGGACTGAATGTTCACTAAGCAGGGGAGGATATAACACTCCAACCCTAGCTAATGATGATTACTGACTAATTAATCATTATTAGCACCTAATTAATCTAATATTAAAAAAATAGAAGTGTTTGTGTAGTTTAAGTTAAGATGAAGGTTGTTTTGTTATATTTAAGTCTTAGGGGTCGAGTTCAAATCGCTAATAGGTAGCTTGGATTGGGTTTGACCTTGATTAAGTAAATAAAGCCATTTTTCATAACTTTATATCTTTTATCTTTACTTCAAACATGTGTCATATTGAAAACATCATGTTTGTCTCGTTAAGCTTTTTAACTTTGATATTTAACTTAAACCCATTTGACTTCATTTGAAAGATATAGACCTTCATTTGGCTCAAATTGAAAATATCTCAAAGGGGTGGGACTTTCTTGTAAATTCTTAAAATCTGAAGCTATAAAACAACTTCAACTTCCTTTCATTTGAATCCTTTCTCTCTAAGTCTTTAGCAACTCCTTCTTCTTCAGATGAACTCTTCTTCTCTTAGGAATCAAGTAGGGAGCTCTTGTATGTGAAGTTAAGGGCTCCAATCTTCATCTCCAGTATTTCTTCTTCCTTTCTACCCATTTGAATTGTGATAGAGATCATTTCCTCCTTTCACTATAGAATTTCAGGTAAAGAAACCCTTCGCACTTCAATTTTGGGATTGTGAAGAAGTCATGGAGATTCAATTAGCTTCAGTTGATAAAATGCATACATGTTCATCAGCATCTCTCAGCCTTTTCATTGTTAGGGTTTAGAATTTGGGACTTTTTTCTCAATTGAGCCAAATAGAGGGAAATTCTAAGCAAGCTAGCGAATAAGGCAAGTATAAGCTAGTTATTGTGAATGCATGTTGGTAATGTTTAGATTCCATTAATCAATTATTATTCTTGTGATTTTTAGCCTTATATACTTGTTTAAAAATTGTAGAAACTAATTTAGTTATAAATAGAATGAATGGAATAGTTTTAAAGGAATTAAATTGGAATATTGAGGTGTAGAAAGTTGAGGATTGTTGATTTGACAAAGGAAAAGCAAAATGGAAAGAAACAAATTGGTTAGAATTGATCTGGCTCAAAGTAAATTTCACTCCTGGGTAGATTAATCGGACAAAGGTCCGATCGAACGAATTCCACCACTGGATGTTGTCCAATCAATAGGACCCTTGCCATTCGATTGGATACTTTATGCATTTTTGTATATGTTTATTTCATAAAAATTAGAATGAAGGGTCAATTAGGGTCTGATATTATTCCAAATAACCCAAATGCTTCTTAATGTTAACCTAAGAGTTGAGGATGCTACAAAATACAAACTTTAGCACTACAGGGCAACAAAAGACCTAATAGTGCCTTAGTTTGGAACCTTTAAACCTTGACAAATGGCACAATGGCAAATAAATATGCATGAATAGTCTTGGATGAATTTATTCATGTATTATTACTCATATGTCGAGCACTAAACTATGGGTGTTGGTTTAAGGGACTTTGATACACGTATTGTACACTATAACACCAAGCAAAGATAGTAGTATATTGGATAACCTAAAATTACATGGAAATGGATGGTTAGAGGCTGCAGGTGATTAATTTAGGGTTCGCTAGTAAATTCCTTGACTCCCTAAATTATATAGGACTGCATGTTGCAAATACGAACATTGATCTCTTAGATTGTACTGAATCATAAATATATTGAATTGATTGACTTTACTATGGTTTAATTGATATTGAATCATTATCTCCATGATATTTAATTGATTAGTTACCATCATGTCATTGATATTGAAGTCATATTCCAAATTGATTGTGATTGATTGAGCTTGGTTGGATTGGAACATGAGACAATTAGATTCAAACCTGACTCAATTTATTTTGATTGATTTGAATTTTTTTGGCTCTACTTAGCTTCGCATTTATGAGACTTGACAAGGCTGATTAAGGGGAGTTTGGAATCATTGTCACTATAGTTAATATCTAGGACACTGGAACCCAAAAACTAAGGTCCTAAGTTTAACTGAGCATAAGCACTAATGTATCCAATGATGGGAACTCTATTGAGAGGATATAGGAACATGTAGTAGCCAAATTGATTGTGTTTTCATTATTAATTCGTATAACATGATTAACAATATTGCCTAGTAGATTGTAATTGATCTCCTTTAATTATCTTGTTTTCTAATTCTATTAGACATAGCTTGTATTACCTTTATTACACTTATGCATTGTTGAATAGTCTTATTTACATCTATCTATTTGGTGTTACAGGCGCAGATCCTGACTCTGGTCCCACTAAGACCGAGAAGGCAACGAAAGAGACCTCCTCGGTTCCTTCCTGTCTAGATAAGTGGCCAACAGAGGTTCTCTGACTGCCCACTGACTAAAGAGCAACACGAACATATCTAGGGATTCATATTTTGAGCTTCTGGGGACTTGTTCGTATTCTATAGTTGAAATAAGAATTGTACATTGTTCATTCCAGTTCATAGTGTTCTTGTACTTTTGCTAGACTTGCATGGATGTCCATCTTCATATTCAGTTGCATACAGGTTTCATACATGTCCATAACAAGATTGTACAGGTTACCGATAGTTATAATATACATCTCTTTTGTATATTGTGTATCTAGTTGTGGATTGTTTTCATGTGAGATTGATAATGTTAAATGTTTTTGGAAGTTAAAAATTTTTGGTGATATTGATAGGCTTCCACGTGTTGAGTATTTGAACAGATGTCCATTAATATTCCTCACACGTGTTAAAATGTTAATATCCCTTTTCGAATTCCATTTGGACTTAGATACAAATAGGAATTTCACGAGTGCTACCCAAATCTATAGATTCTCGGACCCGGGTCATTACATATGTATAGTTACATACAGGTTTCTTACATGTCTATACCAAGATTGTGCAGGTTACCGATAGTTATAATATCTTTTATATATTGTATGTCTGATTGTGGATTATTTTCATCTGAGAATGAAACTGTTAAACGTTTTTGGAAGTTGAGATTTTTAGGTGATTTTGATAGGCTTTCGCATGTTAAGAATTTGGATAAATGTTCGTTAGTACTCCACACGTGTTAGAATATGAATATCCATTGTGGAATTCCATTTAGACTTGGATGCCGGTGGGAATTTCATGGGAGTACTATTGTCACACTCCGAAAATTACCCAAATCTAAGGATTCTAGGGCTAGGTCATGGCATTATGCACACCAGATAATTCTAGCAGCTTGGCAAGATGGTAGGATACATCATTGATCTTGCCAATCAAAAATACCTCACATCAGACCAACATTTCTAACATCTTTTAGAACTTTTAGAAATTTGACCTTTTGATACCATCTGCCACACCCCTAAAACTAGGCCGAATCCAAGCCAAATCCCAAGGGTATGAAAATTGAGGCAAATTTTAAATCTTTCACAATAACAAGTTTATGAGCCCCAATCTTAGGTGGATCGAAGTCCAACATGAGGCTATGAATGTTAATCGGACATCATATAGTCATAGGGAAACAACGAAGCCATACATTGCATAGCTGGTAAAATTATTTCAATCATTTGAATTCCATATTAGTAGTTATACAAAAGGCCAATACTGAAGCATAAACATTAAAGTTTGACCAAATAAAGAAGTAGGTTCAACTATTAAACCAATGGTCTATAACATAGCCTTATTTAATAAATACTAAAGTACTAAATGGATTTATTAGAGTTTAGGACATCTCAGACGATGTCATCAATGCTCCACTAAACAACTTGACCATCTTATGCCTGACCCTCCTATTCTATAGTGGCATCGATAATTAGACACCCAAACGAGACAATGTCAGATTGACATAGTTTGGCAAATAAAAGGTTATAGGTGGTGAACATAATTTATACACATTTGTTAACTATATAAGCTAAAAATAAAATAAATGAAAAATATATTTTGATTCATAGACATGGGCAAGACCGCCGAATATAATGTACAAACATGGGCAAGCCTACCAAATATAATGCATAGATAGTGGCGTATGTCTACCTCCAACTGCAGTTGGTAAATGTGCATGCCAAAACCTATCGAGGTAGGATAATGCTAAGTCCAGTTTTACTATTATAGAAGTTGTTTTACTCATTGAATAATATTAATCTGAGGTATATTATGCAAATTAATTATGTGTCAATATATTCATCTCCTAAACCCTGTTTCACACTAAGCCATACTACTCAATGTAATTAAGATTAAGGGTTTGATTCTACTCCATCCTATGGTTTACAAAAACTAATATACATACTCCTTAAACCACCTAGTCTACATGATCGTCATCTAGTCCCACGATGCGATGGTACACTCATTTGTTTCTATCATGTGGAGAATCCTATAAGGTTGTATCACCATTCATGTTCCAAGATAGCTTGTTGTATGTACATAGTCAACCAAAGGGTCCCCAGTCAATCACGCAACCACAATCCATTACTGAAGCAAATTATTGGGTCAAATGCTATAAACCTATGGTAAGGGTTCTCTCATTCCAACGCCAAACCTCTAGAACCTTAGCCATGGTTAGTCCTAAGTAGACAACGTTACCCTGTGTGGTTGAACCATTTAAAATATGCCTTCCCTTGTTATGAAGCACAACAGGGGATCCTGTTTGAGCTTAGATGACACCCAGCTCAAGTGCGTGTCTCTAACTAATAGTGTTGAATTCTTTTTTTATTTAACTGAGAGCATATGATGGTGCATGTACCCAGTGGTGCTCAGGCATGCCTGGCGCATTACAAATTTCATTCGCTTTTGCTCCAGCAGCAAAGAAGTGATCTCTCCCCAACTCCAACAAAGTGTACAATCATTTTGAAGGTAATCCCTTTAGTTCCCCTTTTAGCAATTACAAATCATCAAACCTTAAAGTTCGAAATTCCCATTATAGTCAACTACAATGTTATTAATCTATTGGAGATTCATATTTAACTTAAATCATAAGCCAAGCAATTCAATTACCAATAAATCACCCACTACAACTTTTTACTTTCCTCAAATCCTTAGAACACAATCTCTAGAATAGAGATCCAAGGCTTGCCTTCAAATCCACACCCAAATCACCAACAGATCCCACCAATCTAAAGCCTATCTCTACAATCAAAAGGACACAACCCACAGTCCTAAATGACTGCATAATCCACCAATAAACAAAGATCTATATGTAGGGAAAAAAAAAAGAGAAAGACTTACATACATTGGATGTGGAAGAGAGGGAAGATGGAATATGAATGGTTGTAGGGAACCTTTTGATTTCCTAAGAGCCCTAGATGTTGTCTACTCTAGTTATGGTTTTGGGGAGAAAGAGCAAAAGGAAAAAAGGGATTGAGATGTGAAAGAGAAAAGGAACGGGAGATTTAAGGTTAAGTCAAGGTAAGGGTTTATCTAAATTACAAGAAAGGGCTCCTTGCTCTTTAATGAGTTTTGGTAACTCTAAGAAAGGACCTATGAGCCAAAACCCAATATTTTAATGGTCTAAGGCTAAGGGTCCGTGATGCACTTAGGTCACCAATCACCAAGGTGTCCCACATTGATATGCTATGCAAGAAATGCTCTAATTCTTAAAATTATCCATCAAACCCCTCCTCAACCCAACAAACCTGACCCTAGCCTGACTTACCCAACTCAACCCAATAAATTAAGGCCCGGAGCCTTACAATTATTTGACATTAGAGAAGATATACATGGATTGGTCGTGATCATGATAATCTTGCGTTGTTCAGATGCTCCTCTAAACTTGATTCATGTTCACTATAATACCACTTCGATTCCACTAACAATGCCTTACAAAGATTTGATTAATCTGTTTGGATGCATATTGAAAATTAAAAATAGAGACGAACATATTATTTAGGCAAAACAGATGAACTATATAGAGATTATAGCAACCCATATTATATTGGGTCTTTTAAATGTAAGGATATAAATTGGTCCCTATATTGTATACTAGAATTCCCAGAGGATCCAAATTAAAACAACTATAAGAGACGTAGAGTCCTTTTGTGAGTACAACAATTGTTTCAAATGTAGAAAATGACTATAGTAGTATAAGGAGAAAATTATAAATTCAAATTTATAGAAAGTGAAGTTAGAATAGTCTATTTTGATGGTCAACACTAGTGTTTAACATAATGTCCTTAAGACAAAACTCGTCCTCGTTGTGGTATGCATAGTGTACAGACGTTTGTCTCCCAGGATATAATAATCAGCATGTAATAAAAGCAAAACTGTTATCTACAATGCCAGCGAACATAACTGTGTTCTTGAACTCTCTCTTACACCAATGACAGAATGTAGGAAGGAAAATGTACTTTGAATGCAATTCGAAATGGGCTTTAAATAGGTGAACTAGTGACTATTCTGAATAGTCGATAGTCACCAAAAAGAACAAATGCTTCCGTCCATCTTTTGCAAAAATAAGATACAACCTTATAAGGGGGACATTGTGAACAGATGTTATTGTTAAATGGTAACTTTACTTTTTGACAAAAAGACATCTTCCTTCAAAAGAAGATGGGTTGGGCCCAGGATCTAACCCATATTGGGTTATGGGCATTTGACCCAACCCAACCTAATAAGCCAATCGGCTGGTTCGATGGCGACGGCCAGTGTGATCGTGAGTTCTAAGTGCAGAACCGTGATGTAGTAATAGCAACTGTAGAGACCAGGTCGATCCTTAGAGAGCAATGTGTTTAAGGTATTTTCAACTTGTAACTTGTTAAATAAAAATTTAAACTAGCCTAATTTAAAAACTAACAAATACAAGCATACTACTTGCTAAAATTAAATTAATTACAACCAAATAAAATGAAACTTTCCTAAAACTAAAAACCTAAATCTAAAACTTCTTACAAATAATGCTAAAGTTGCTACAAAACTAAAACACAAGTTAGAACTTCCAAAAGTAAAAAGTTACTAAAAATAAAATTAACAACTAAAGTAGAAACTAAACTAAACTAAATTAGAAACAACTAATCAAGAAATGTTAGTAACAAACAATCATAGTTAGAAAACAAACCTACTTTCTAAAATTAGAATCCTATAGTTAAAATTTCCAAACTTTTAAATAACTTTCTAATTTTTATAATCCTCAAATAAAGCAAGTTTAGAAAGATATTTAATTTTGGAAATTATCTAAAACAATAAAAAATATAAAACTAGAAACAAATTAAAATTAGAAAGTTAGAAAAATTAGTAATGCAATGCATGCCACGAGATGCTGAAAAATTCAAAGTCTAAAAAACTAATATGCTGATGCAAACTTTTTACGTGATTTGAACTATTCTAATGCATTCTAAATCTAAGTTTAATGGCTGGAAGTCAAACTATACTAATGTAGGAAACTAATTACAAAAAAATTAAAGTAAAAAGGGATTTAAAATGAAAAGGTTCTAAATGCATGAACATGACAAGTTTGCAAAATTCTGTGCAAAAATTCTAATCCGAGTTGATTGATTAGCAAAGTTTAAACCTTTAATTCACAAACCTTCCAAAATTATTTTAACCTAAAATTCTAGGACATGAAGGACTATATCTTAAACTTTAATTTTGCCTAGTTTCAAAGAAAAATATTATGATCCAACTTGGCTACCCACTTCGAACTTTTTGCCAAAAATTGTTTCTGTATTTTGCTGAAACTGTTGAGTTATATTGTTTATGTGTTGAGTATGAACTTTTATCATTAGATTCAAATATGAAAGCCTAATTTCTAATAACTTAAATATGTACAAAATCCTATAATATGAGAATACATGCAATGAACTCTACATCAAACTATGCATTAAAGAAAACAAAATAAAAATAATAAGAACATGACAAGAAAAATAAAAGTGCAGAAAATAAAGTGAAAGTGCAGGAAAATTTAAAGGTGGTTGAGTAAGAAATCAAAGTGGTAAAACTGAAGTCAGAATCGGTAAAACTAAAATCAAATGTGGTATGTTGTTTTTTAATTCCTTATCTCAACTTTGGCTCAAAAATGTTAGAAGCGTTGTCTTAGGGCTTTATTCTTTATCTTAGGTTGTCAGTCTAAGTGAGAATAACAGATCTCTATTCAATGTAAAATAAATTTCAAAATTGGCCTCTATTACTTCTTCACTCAAACCTAATTAACTCCATCTTGCATTGCCTCCAAACATACAATGTATCTGAAGAGACAAAGTATATTGAAAATGTTACTAAGACGGGTTAATAGTTGTGATTCCAATTCTATCCCCATATTTAAATAAGAACAAAAATTAACCCAATTACAATGGCTTATAAGACTAATATTAAGAGCACCACAAATTTAAAGACAAGTAAAATTGAAAAGAAACAACTTTATTACTAATATGAAATTCTTTTATAAAAGATTGAAAATTAAAATCAAACCATTACATACTAGGATGGATGAGAATTCCTCCTTCTAGTCGAACACTTCAAGGTTGGTGGTGTGGCTTTAGGGCTAACTCTCCTTAATGACTTAAGATGTAGACACAAAAGAGGGAGAGATGGATGTAGAATCTAGAGGTGGGAGGTAGGTAGTTCTTCTATGCTTTAGATTACCAAAGGGGTGCCCTATTTATAGTTTTTTTCTTCTACACTTTTTCAAAGAAGGTTTCTTATGTGGCTTTCCTTTTTTGAAATATATTGAGATCTCTGGAAATTATCTTTGAATTATTAAAAAGATAATTTGGATAATGCAGTAAAAGATGGTGGACCCCTTCTTATATGTCCCACAAGTGTGCCCTCAAACATGTGAATGTGTGTGGGACCATAAACCCAATTTTTCATTTTTTCCTTTTAATTTATTTTCTCTCATCAATTCTTCTCTCCTTTCTTTCGAAAATAAATTTCTTGCCTCAATTCTTGGAAATGGGACTCATGTTATCAATTTTCTGCAAGAAAATGTGAATTCATGTGAAAAGACAATTTTAACCCTAGGATCACAAATGCATGAATGCGGGCCCATCTCTCATGAAGTGACAATAAAAATGCACACAATTTTTCATGATTTTATATAAGTGAACTAATGATGATAAAAATTTGATTTTTTTTTCATGAGAAACATAATTTTGACAAAACTTAAAAATAATTTTCACAAAACTTTCCAAAGAAATATTCCTAAAAATGGCAGGTTTCATGAATGTAAGCAAAAAGTGGGATTTTAAGCAAATTATATAAGAAACTATTAAAATGAATTTAAAATGTATCAAACCATTATATCACACTAAATGAAGCTCTTTCGAGTTAATAAGTCCTTAAAATGGTCCAAAATGTATGTGTAAATATGCATTTTAAGAACTTTTCACACCCCCAACTAGTGTTTTGCTAGTCCCTAAAAAAATTGTGAATAAAAATGAGGAATTCGTGACCTAATCTAACGTGAAACTAATGCAATGCAATAAAAGTAAGCATGAATGCAATGCCATTTTTACTGGCACTCCTGACTGCATTTAGCGTATGCAACAAGCCCTTAAACTCATAAGTTCCCCCTAGGGGTTGAGTTGTACCTTGTGAGGGTTTGCAGTGAATCCACCCACAAAATTCTCTTTTTTTTTAGAGGAAGAATAAACAAAAAGGAAGGATAAAAGAAATTTCTCCAAAGAAAATTCACTCATGTCAGATTTTTTCAAAATTTGGAATAATCAAACTTTCAAACTTTTCAAAGTCTTGTCCATAGTTTTATTTTCAAAAACTTTCTCAAATTCAAACCAACTTATGTGCACGGTGAAAAATATGTATACACCAAAAACTTATTTCAAATATTCCAAGATAATGCTGCAAAAAACAGAATTTTTCTTTCAAATATTCTAATCCCCTAAAATTTAGCAAAAATAAATTTCCTCTCAAAGCTACTAAGATAGCTTCCACTTTACTGTTTACTTCAATTGGCCTCTTTTCTCTCACTGTCTTTTCCCACACA
Organism: Sextonia rubra; assembly: GCA_037013555.1. NCBI lineage: Eukaryota > Viridiplantae > Streptophyta > Magnoliopsida > Laurales > Lauraceae > Sextonia > Sextonia rubra. Next base: position 52,785,372 of record JASUAD010000009.1, on the reverse strand, counting down.
AGGGTTCCCAAGTTCATAAGAAAAGTTAGAATCCAGAGTGCAAATATGGTCCTTGTTCTTCCCCGCACATACTCCTTTGCAAACTCTTGTAGACCCTCTTCACTCACTTACTTTTTCCATCGTAGAAATTTCTAAGTTCATATGATATAGGAAAAGTTGGGATCTAAGGAGCAAATTTAGTCCTTATGCATTTTCGTACATATCCCTTAAAAATTTCTTCGGGCACTCATTAGGCCATAATTCATCATCATTCTTCTTCTTCTTTTTTTAATAAATCATTTTTGTGACTGTGAAATGTCTAGTCCTCTTAAGCTTTCTAATTAACCCATGTAGCGAGCGTTAGGCCAATGACTCCCAAACCAGATGGCTTTAGGGCACTAGGTATGAAAATACCCTTACAGGCTTATTAGCTCGAGTTAAAAAGGCTACGAACTAAACTAGTCACAAACTTCTTATTATATGCTTTTTTCTTCAAATCGAAAGTAAACACTTGGTGGAATTGCTCAAATTAATTCATCTTGGTTCTAGTATATACAATTCACCAAAAATGAACTAGGAAATAAAAAAAATATTTTACAAACCAAATTTTAGGTTCACTTCGTATTCTTCCGAAAATTCAAAAACCAGCATTAAAGCTTCTTATCCAAAATGTTGAAAAAATTATGCATATATGTATGTGGAAAGCAAGTTTTGAAAATCTTTTGATAGGTTTCCTCCTTTAGAAAATGCAAACTTTTCATTTTACTTCCTTCCAAAAGTATGAAAATTCTAGATTTCTACATATCTTCAAATTGCTTCAATTCTTTTGAAAACGTGCTTTTTCTAAAATGAAAAAAATATGGGTCCTAAGTTTTTTTTCTAAAAACTAACAAAAATGATTAAAAGCTAACTAAAATGATAAAAGTGATGGGAAAATCAAAATTTTTTTGTCTAAAATTGGACAATCATGCATATTCCCACCACCCAACCTAAGTTGAACATCGTCCTCAATGTTTATGCATACAAAGTAGAACTATAAAAGTAACATGAGGAAATATAAATATAAAGGAGGTAAAGAGAAGAAGTCATTAAAAGATGTGTCTGAGCTGCTCCCTGTCCAAGGTTAGACAAAAAAAAAAAAAAAAATACAAGAAGATACTTCTAAAAGGAAATATCTATACTAAAAAGAAAAAAAAAACCTATACTATTGGATTCATAACCATGAGTCCACTTGGATTGCAAATGAAGTTTTCCTCCACACATTTTACAAGAAGCACGTCAAAAGATGTAACCATGAGAATTTTATGCAAAGTGAACATGAGGACCGCAGGTTCTCATAGACTACGTGAAGAAGGGACCATAAAGAAAATTTCTTCCTCCTCCTTTAAAAATGGATCTTTGAAAGCTAGGAGAGGATGTATTGAGGAATTGGCTGACCCTAGGTCCTCCCGTGCTAGACATTCTTTTAAATTAATTTCCACAGTCCGTTTAGGTACGAGCTCAAACGATTCCAACTTGTCAAACTTGGGTGTCCAAACGGGACCATTATTCTCCAAATCCGTAAGTTTTTCTAAATAACATTAAGGGCCAAGAAATGCGAGGGCAATTTCTCTGGGGGTTGGACCATCAGATTGCATGAAGAATTTAGTACAAGATTCCAAGTATTCGAAATTATTTGATTCAGAAATCTGAAAAATGGGGTCATCCTCCTAATTGTAATCTTTCTTTTGAGGCTCAGGAGGTTCATTTGCGGTTCTATCAATCATGGCTATATCAAATTTTCATAAAACCGTGATGCCAAAATCACCAGAGGAATCTGAATCATAGAAAGGATTTATATAAAAGGGCATAGATTCCTCTTTAGTGAAGTGGGATGGGTGGTATTGAGGAAAAGTAGGGTACACGGACTCATGTGATTCATCAACTGGTTCATGCATCACACCATCATCCATGTTCTCATGTGCAGCCTTGGATTTCCACTGTGTGTTTATGTGATCCATATCTATAAGGTCTTTATTGAATGTAGGATCATCTTCAATTCCAAGGGTGTCATTTCTTCTTCTCATTTCAAATGATGTTTGACTAATCAAAGTCATTATGCTTTCCATGCATTGTGCATAATGTTGAATGGATTGCATAGTGTTTTGTGTGGATTCAACGAATTTTGCAAAAGTATCCTCTAAAGAATTTTTCTAGGGTTCATATGGTGGTTCATATGACCATTCAGGAGGAGAGGGATCATGAAGTGCATATAACCAGGGAGAAAAAGGAGTACATATGATGTATCCTATGAGGGATAGTCATATGACCCATCCAGAGTAAATTCTTGAGGATAAGAGACATGATCCATATCGGGCCCAGTTCGCCAATTGTCCAGTGATTAATCATCCTAAATTGGACCACATATACTACCCATGTCATCGTGGTAATACCATTGATTTGAATTTGATTCAGCCCACCATGGAAATCCTACGTATGTATTGGAAGGAGTGACTAATTGTGTGAGGTATGAGAACTCATGCGGGGCCATTACTGGTTTATCATTTGACTTAATCATTCCCTTAACAATGATCATAGTGATTGGCCCACTCCGTTCATATGATCCGATTGAACAATTTGTTAAATGTAACTTTGCAATCTTTTCTTGTTCACATAAGGCACATCAGGACTTCGGTGGGCCATCAGCATTGATTCCATTCCCATTAAGTCCCTTCATGTTTGTGGATTCCCACCAATCTATTGGAATCACTTGTTTTTTTTATAAAAAAATTAAGAAAAACCTAAATTATATAGCAGCAACTAAGTAACTCCCTAAGGTTGAAAAGTTTTGTTTAGTTCTCCAATCCAGTCCTATGAAACCAACTCAGCTAGATTGGCCACCAGGAAGTGGTAGAGTCATAGATGGACCTGTTTAAAGGATTAGTTTCTTGAACAAACTAGTTGTCATGCACTATAAGGGCAAAGGCTTTCTTAGGCACTGAGAAGATTAAGGATAGCGATTAGATCACTTTTGGTTTACTTTCTTCCAAAAGGAGTTATGACAAGTTAAAAAATAGTAACTTTTTCCAATTTTAGAAAGTTTCAAAAAATTAGAGTGAAATATATTTTCTAACAATCCATACACTTTCCTATGTTAACTTAGGTCGGTTTATCATTCCATGCATGTCCTCCAATTTCTAGAAAGATTCCAAAATTAAATTTCACCCACAAAGCAATGCAAATCAAGAAAGTTTGAAAAGTTATCTTAAATAGTGCTCCCCGGCAATGGTGCTAAAAACTTGATCGTAAGTTCTAACTGTAGAATTGTGATGTAGTAATAAAAAATGGTGAGACCAGGTCAATCCTCATGGAGCAATATGTTTAAGGTATTTTCAACTTGTAACTTGCCCTAATTAAAAATCTAAAACTAGCCTAATTTAAAAACTAACAAATACAAGCACTCTACTTGCCAAAATTAAATTAATTACAATTAGATAAAATGAAACTTTCCTAGAACTAAAAACCTAAATCTAAAACTTCTTACAAATAAAACTGAAGTTGCTTCAAAACTAAAACACAAGTTAGAACTTCCAAAAGTAGAAAGTTACAAAAAATAAAATTAACAACTAAAGTAGATACTAAACTAAACTAAATTAGAAACAAACTAAAATTAGTAACAACCAATCAAGAAAAGTTAGTAAAAATATCAAAGTTAAAAACAAACCTACTTTCTAAAATTAAGATCCTAAAGTTAGAATTTCCAAAATTTTAAATAACTTTCTAATTTTTAAAATCCTCAAATAAAGCAAGTTTAGAAAGATCTCTAATTCTAGAAATTATCTAAAACAATAAAAAAAATAAAACAAAAAAAAATTTTAAATTAGTAATGCAATGCATGCCATGAGATGCTGAAAAATTCTAGGTTTGGAAAACTAATATGCTAATGCAAACTTTATGCATGATTTAAACTATTCTAATGCATCCTAAATCTAAGTTTAATAGCTACAATTCAAACTATACTAATGTAGAAAACTAAAAAATATATATATACAGATGTGAAAAGGGATATAAAATAAAAAAGTTGTAAATGCATGAACATGACAACTTTGCAAAATTCTATGCAGAAATTCTGATCCGAGTTGATTGATTAGCAAAGTTTAAGCCTATGGTTCACAAACCTTCCAAAATTATTTTAACCTAAAATTCGAAGACATGAAAGACTATATCCGAAACTTTAGTTTTCCCAAGTTTTAAAGAAAAATATTATGATTCGACTTGGCTACCCACTACGAAATTTTTGCCAAAAACTATTTTTGTATTTTGCTGAAACTATTGAGTTATCCTGTTTGTGTGTTGTAAGGTCTTGATCCTAACTAAACTTGATATGTATTAATTAATCTTATTTTACATTAATTAAAATCTATTTAGGTTAATTTAACTCAAACCCTTGGGGCTTGGGTCATGGATAGGTCGATAGGTCGGGTTTGAACCTTACCTAGGTAGTCCAAGATGCTTTTGTAATTTGTTCTTGCATAATATTGACACCTCATTAGCTACATCTTATGTAGTTTTCGTGTAGACCATCTTTCATGTTAGGCTCAACTTGATTCGGACCCATCTTGGCTCAATTGAGGTCCAAATGACCCAAACTGTAATTTCCCAGAAACGCTGAGCTTGTATGTAAAACTGCAAAAAAATTGATTAAAAGGAGGAACCCAATGTCTCTCCTCATTTTTCCTTCCGTATTGGCGTTGGAACCATTTGTCATCTCCACTCTTCTTCACCTCCACCTCAACTTGAAGCTGCAAACAAGCTTTGAAGCTTCGCATGCAATAGCAAAAGTCTCCACCCATCTTCTTCTTCCTTTGTGCATCTTTGCATTAAGAATCACCATCTCCTTCAAGTTATAACTCCCTAACGTGAAAGACTCAATGTCTATTTCAATTCTTTGGGTTTAATAGTGTCAAAGAGACTCAATTATACAACATGCATGCAGTCTTCACTAGATTCACCATTTACATGTCTTTCATGTAGAGAACCCATTCTTTTGTTGAGGCTTTCCTTAACCACACACCAAGGAGGAGTTAGTAAGGTCAAGCACTATATAAAAGGCAAGTATTAGAGTACATATGATGCTATATGTATGTTTAAAACTTTGATTCTTTGATTGAATACTCTAATTCCAAGTTCCAGCTCTTTCCTCTTTGATTCAAGTACATATATATATGTTTAATAAAATGAATTAGAGCATGAATAGGTAATAGGTGTTGTGTGAGTATGGGATAACCTTAGTGACATTTTGAGGCCATAGGAAGCTCCTTATAACCCCCTTCATTCAAAACTTTGTACTGAGTTTGAGCTTCAAAATCACCTTCAGAATTTCTGAAGCTAACGGCAAAGCCATGGCTAAGCCATAAATGTGTATGGCTCAAAATCTTAGGAGTACCAAAACTATTTTTGTACTATGACTGACCTTCGGCTTAGCCATGGAATGAACTATGGCTAAGTCGTAACTATCCCGTGACCAAGCCGTAAGCCATTTTACGGCAAGCTTTCTCGAGGGCTTAAAATTCAGCTTTCCTTCTACGGTTAACCCATGGCTAAGCCATGGATTGTACTACGGCTTACCCATATCTTAACCTTATCTAAGCCGTAGGCTTAGCACAGTTAAGCCATAGGCTAATATACAGTTGAACCATAAATGCATTGGAATTTGAAGGAAAAACTAAGCCACTCGGCTAAGTTGTCAAAATATATACGGCTAAGCCGTAAAAACACTATGAACCTTGGATATTAGGGATTTCAAATGACCTTATAGGACTTTAAATATGACACCTTTTCTACAATTAAATTAGCCCAATCGTGTTCATATGATAAGGACGACGGGTGTAGAGCTGTCATTTATCCCCTTCGATTTTCCAGATGCGTTCCCAATGCCATACCATGGGTGCTGGCATAAGAAAATGTGTCCTTTGCATACACAATGTAATGCCAATATTGGTGACACAATGACACCAAACATCTTATAAATACATCATGTTGAATGACATCCGGCTCACGGATTATCTAGTATAGGGTTGGCTTATAAATTTTCCTTAATACCTTCTCAATTTAAATGCATTCATATTGTTAAGAAATCATGCCCTCAACATGATGTAGTGCAATTAAGTATGCATTAATTGATTATCAGATACTTGTATGCATTAATTGATTATCAGATACTTGTTAAATTCTAATTTCTATGAATGAATGTGACCTCAAGACCGGAACTCCCTTATGTACGATATGATAAGTATGACTGAATGCATGAAAGATGTGAATTCGAGTAGGTCTTAATAGGTTGAGTCGGCACCACTTTGCTTGTGCCCTTATTAGGTTCAATGGGACTAGTTTTGGTATCTTTTATGTAGCTGTTGCAGTAGTCCACGAAGGAGTTGTCGGAGCTCCTCGGGAAGCTAGTTTAATCCCCTAGTGTCCTATATGCATGCTCTCTCTAGATGATATGTTCTCTTTTAGGAGAATATAGCCTCGTGGATGCCAACTAGTATGTATAATATCCTGTTTATGATTCGTTACTCATGTTTACTCATGCACAACGTGCCTAGTTTATGTTATTGCCCTCCTTTAATTGATGTATTTCTTAATTTATTTGATCTAGCATATTGGTCTTATGTATCTCTATATTTGCTTAACTATCATGCTAATAGTGCTATCCTTAGTGTTACAGGTACAGCTTTAAACCCCAACCCGAATGTCAATGCATCCCCAGAGGGTGCCCCAATGGTACATCGGGGTATAGATGAATGTAAAGATGACGACATTTTCTACTAGTCATTACAAAGAGCATTAAAAAGGGGTTGTTCCTTGGGTTGATAGGTTTAACCTTGTTAGGACTGGCTTTGTATAAATGAACATGGTTAAGTGAATGGTGGATAGTATGTGGTTTATGTGTTTGGGAATGTTTAAGCAAAAAGACTTAAGTTTATTATATGATGGCATGATATTCTCTTCTATGCATTGCTTATGATCATTACAGATGTATTTCACAGGTTTTCGCTTTATGTTTGAAATTAAATCTACGTGTTGTTGGATCTCCTCACACGTTCCTATGGAATCTCCCTTGTATTGATTCGTATGTATCTTCATGTGGCACGGATTACTACAAGATTACATATTCACACCCTAGAGGCCCATTCTAATTCCCATTTCCAGGATCGGAGTGTGACATATGTAAGAAATGGTATCAGAAGGACTAAGAAGTCAATTGAAAGACTTAGCAACTCTAGGAAACGTGGTGAGGTTACAATAGGTTTGATCGAAGATGGGTTTTGTATAAGGATTTATAAGTTACCCTCTACTAATGTATTGGTTATGACTAATTACTGTTATAATTGCATGTAAATGGCAGCTAGGTCTCGTATGAACAACAGTTTGGGTTGTAACGACCGCTAAAACGTCGAATTAGATGGTGTGGATCCTTCACCACCATCCCCTCCTCATCTTACTTATAACACTAAAAAGCGATTTATGATGCTGATGCATCAACTGGCTGCCAGTAACACCAACCAAATAACCATGCGAATGCAGTTAGCCACCCTTCTGGAAAGACAGAACCAACCCGTGGATCCTAATTCCTTATATGAGAAATTTTGGAAAAAGGAAGCTACGGAGTTCATGGGACAAGAGGATCTATTACAAGCCGACAAATGGTTCGTACATACAGAGAATGTTTTCGATTCCCTGAGTTGCACACAAAGGCAGTAAGTGGTCCTTGAGGCATCCATGTTTAGAGATATCGCGAATACATAGTGGAAGAGTATCCGGGATTAAATCAGGGCTATGCCAGATGCTATCGTGTGGGAAGTTTTCAAAAGGCAATTCAGGAAGAAGTTTATTCCAGAATGTGTGACCCGTAAAAAGAAGGCCAAGTTCCTCAACCTATAGTAGAACTCCATGACAGTTACGGAATATGTACATGTATTCAACTAGCTCTCTAAGTTTGCTTTAGACTTAATTGATACCGACGAGAAAAGACTTGAGCGGTTTCTCAAAGCATTGAGGCCTGCTGTTAGGGGACACGATATTGCTTTCCTGTATCCAGTATAATATGATGATGCTGTGGAGAGAGCCTATGCGGCTAAAGAAATTAAAAAGAGCTTTTTATTGGGAGAGTTTAGGAGGAGTGCCCCATCTTCTGCAAAAAGTCAATAACACTCCAAGAAACAAAAGGGATTATTGGTGGGATGTTTAGCCTAGTCTGCGGTGTGTGCGGAAAAGGCCATGAGACAAGTAAATATTGGAAGTCCTTGGGAGCCTATTTCTGCTGTGGCTTGTTGGACCATCGCTTATCAGAATACCTAAGAAGAAAGGGTTCCAGTCAAGCCCCACCGCAACAGCAGTACCAACGGTCTTCTAGAGCAGCAATGCCCGCACCTCCAAGTCAACAACAGCAAGTGAGGCAAGGCCAAAGGCAAACATGACAGGGTCAAGGCCAACAAAAGCAGGGATAGCAAAAACAGGGATAGCAAAACCGACTTCACAGGCAAGGCCACGCTTATGTATTGACTCATGAAGAAGCAAAAGCAGTGGACCATATGGTCGTAGGTAAGGTTTCAATTTGTGATATAGAAGCTAAGGTGTTGTTCGATTCGGGATCTTCGCACTCCTTTATTTCACCCTAATCCTCTAGTAGGATATAGGAGCCGCCAGCACAGCTACCGTATGTGTTAAGTGTTATTACTCCTGTCAGCAAGTGGGTGACTTGTGAAGACTATTACCCTGGTTGTCTAGTTCTAATTGGAAAGGTCCTTTTTCCAGTGGAACTCATCGTGATATCGATGCATGATTTCGATGTAATCTTAGGCATGGATTGGTTGACCAAGTATATGGCTTGCTTAGACTATTTTTGTAAGACTGTCACTATAAAGCTAGAGAAAATCGGCCCGAGTGTCATATTCCAGGGTGAGAAGAAAACTTTGAATACTAGGCTAATCTCAGTACTTCGAGCAAAAAGATTGATTCATAGTGGTTGCGAGGGGTACATTGCCTTCATTGTTGAGAAGAAACCACCCAAGAAATTAGAAGAGATACCTGTGGTTCGTGAATTTCTTGATGTGTTTCTGACGAAATAACTGGTCTTCCTCTGTTATGGAAGTAGATTTTACTATAGAACTAGCACCCGGTACAGCTTCAATTTCTAAGGCCCCGTATAGAATGGCATTTGTAGAGTTACGTAAGTTGAAGATACAGTTGCAAGACTTACTAGATAAGGGGCTTATTCATCTTAGCACATCACTATGGAGAGCCCTATTTTTATTTGTGAAGAAGAAGGATGACACTCTCAGAATGTGTATTGATTATAGGTAGTTGAATTAGGTGACAATAAAAAAATAAGTATCCACTACCTAGAATTAATGAACTGTTTGATCAATTACAGGGTGCAACTCACTTTTTAAAGATCGATCTGAGGTTCGAATATCATCAGTTGTGAGTTAGATATCAAGATGCATCTAAACAGCTTTCAAGACAGATATAGGCACTATGAATTCTTAGTCATGCCTTTTGGGTTGACCAATGCCACAGTTGTATTTATAGCTTTGATGAACAAGATCTTTTCACCTTATCTTGATCAATTCATAGTAATTTTTATTGATGATGTATTGGTGTACTCCAAGACTTGAGATGAGCATGTTAAGCATCTGAGGGTTTCCTTGCAATTGTTGAGAGATCACCGACTATATGCTAAACTGGACAAGTGTGATTTTTGGTTTGAACAAGTTGCCTTCTTAAGGCGTATAATTTTAAAAGATGGGCTTGCAGTAGATCCAGCCAGGATTGAGGCTATAACCAGTTGGCAAAGCCCTAAAACAGTTGCGGAGGTTAGAAATTTTGTCGGTTTGGCAGGCTACTACTGAAAGTTTGTAAAGGACTTTTCCAACATAGTCGCACCTTTGACAAAATTGACTTGGAAGAATGAACCATTTGTTTGGTCAGCTGAATGTGAGTCGAGCTTCCAACTCCTTAAGGAGAAGCTAATTTCAGCCCCAATCTTATCTCTACTGGAAGATAGTGGTGGATTTGCTAGCTATACAGATGCTTCAAAGATTGGGTTGGGATGGGTATTAATGCAAAACAGATAGGTGATAGCATATGGATCTCGACAATTAAGGGAACATGAAAAGAATTATGCCACCCATGATCTAGAATTGTTTGTTGTTGTCTTTGCCTGAAGTTGTAGAGACTTTACTTATATGGAGAGAGATTTGAAGTCCATAGTGATCTTGTAGTCTCCAGTATTTGTTTTCTCAACATGATTTTAACATGAGACAGCGTAGATGGTTGGAATTCATAAAGGACTATGATTTTCCAATCAAGTATTTTCCAGGAAAAGGAAATGTTATGGCTAATGCTCTAAGTAGGAAATCAACTGTTGAGATGGTAGCCATGTGTGGTGAATGGTCTCTAGTAAAAGAATTTCGAGACCTGGACATGGAAGTCAAATTCAAGGATAGTAAGGTTATGTTAGCGGCTATGTCTATCTTTGAACCCATCTTAATGCAGCAAATTAAAGAGTGACAGTTTGAAGATCTAGAATTTATTAAGATTTGTGATCACATATCTGAGTTACTAGATTTTAGGTTAGTAGATGGGGTGCTATACTTCAGAGATCGGCTATGCATTCCAGCGGTTTAAAACCAAAATCTAAAGAAAGCAATCATGATTAAAGCACGTCATGCTAGATATTCCGTGCACCCCAGGAGTAAAAGAATGTTCTGAAATTTACATGGCAGGTTCTGGTGGAATAACAAGAAGAGGGACATTGTGGGTTTTGTAGCAAGATGTCTTACCTGCTAGCATGTAAAGGCTAAATATAAAAGCCTCCCGGTTTGCTACATCCTTTACATATTCTGAAGTGGAAATGGGAGAATCTTTCTATAGATTTTGTTTTAGGGTTGCCTCGGATGAGCAAATGTCATGATGTCATTTGGGTGATCATCGATCAATTAACAAAGTCAGCTCACTTTATTCTTATTCAGAAGGGGATGAAATTTCAGGAGATGGCCAAGATCTTCATAGATGAGGTTAGCGGTTGCACGATACTCTAGTCTCTATTGTATTTGACTGAGACGGTAGGTTTGTATTCTCCTTTTGTCAATCTTTCCAGAAATCCATGGGTACCAAACTCAATTTTAGCACGACTTACCATCCTCAGATTGATGGGCAATCAAAGCGGAAGATACAAGCTCTTAAAGACATGCTTCGAGCTAGTGTGATAGACTTTGGAAAAGAGTAGGATGAACACATTTCCTTATGTGAATTTGCGTGCAATAATAGTTATCACAGAGCATCAGAATGGCTCCATTCGAAGCTTTTTATGGTCGTAAGTGCCGTACATCGGTCTGTTGGGAAGAAGTAGGAGTTTGAAGTTTTTAGGGACCTTCTCTAGTTGCGGAAATGGCAGAAAAGGTGTAAAAGGTGCAAGACAAATTGAGGGTTGCGGAATCTTGCCAGAAGAGTTATGTAGACAACCGCCGTAGACCCCTTGAATTCCAAGTGGGAGACAAAGTCTTCTTGAAAGTTTCTCTAATGAAGGGTACTAAGAGGTTTCGACAGAAGGGCAAGTTAGCTTCACGATTTGTAGGACCTTTTGAGATTCAGAGCAGAGTTATAGATTTAGCTTATAGGTTGCAGTTACCACCTCAACTCGGGGGACTTCATAACGTATTCCTTGTATCAATGCTTAGAAAGTACCTTATGAATCCTTCACATGTTCTTGAATTAAAGGACATTTAAGTGAAGCCGGATGTGAGCTATGAAGAAAGACCCCTTCATATCATTGACACTAAAGATCAAGTACTCCATACTCAGACGATCAAATGGGTTAAGGTTCTATGGGAGCATCATGGGCAAGAAGACGCTACTTGGGAGGTTGAAGATCAAGTTCGAGAAAATTATCCAGAGCTCCTACCCGAGGTACGTTGCATTTGGAGGACCGAATGATCCTAAGAAGGGGAGGATGTAAGGTCCTGATCCCAACTAACCTTGATTTTTATTAATTAATCTTTTTTTTACACTAATTAAAATGTGTTTAGACTGATTTAACTCAAACCCTTGGGGCTTAGGTCATGGATAAGTCATTGGGTTGGGTTTGAACCTTATATAGGTAGTCAAGGACCCTTTTGTAATTTGTTCTTGCATCATATTGACACCTCATTAGTTGCATCTTGTGTAATTCTTCATGTAGACCATCTTTCATGTTGGGTTCAACTTGATTTGGACCCATCTTGGCCCAATTAAGGTCTAAATGACCTAAACTGTAATTTCCCAAAAATGCTAGGCTTGTATGTAAAACTACAGAAAAATTGATTAAAAGGAGGAACCCAACGTCTTTCCTCATTTTTCCTTCTATATTTGCATTGGAACCATTTCTCATCTCCATTTTTCTTCACATCCATCTCAACTTAAAGCAGTAAACAAGCTATGAAGCTTTGCATGCAATAGTAAAAGCCTCCACCCATCTTCTTATTCCTCCCTTACGCATCTTTGCCTTAGGAATCACCATCTCATTCAAGTTATAACTCCCTAAGGTGAAAACTCAACCTCTATTTCAATTCTTTAGGTTTAATAGAGTCAAAGAGACTCAATTATACAACATGCATGCATTCTACACTAGATTCACCATTTGCATGTCTTTTATGTAGAGAACCCATTCTTTTGTTGGGGCTTTCCCCAACCACACACTAAGGAGGAGCTACTAAGGTTAAGCACTATATAAAAGGCAAGTATCAGAGTACATATGATGTTGTTTGTATGTTTAAATTATTGATTCTTTGATTAAATACTCTAATTCCAATTTACAGCTCTTTCTTCTTTGATTTAAGTATATAAATATGTTTAATTGAATGAATTAAAGCATGAATAGTTAATGTGGGTGTTATGTGAGTATGGGATAACCTTAGTGACATTTTGAGGCTATAGGAAGCTTGCTATAACCCCCTTCATTCAAAACTCTATACTGAGTTCGAGCTTCAGAATCACCTTCAAAATTTCTAAAGCTTATGGCGAAGCTGTAAATGTATAAGGTTCAAAGTTCCGAGAGTAACAAAACCATTTTTGTACTACAGTTAACCCTTGGCAAAGTCGTGAAATGAACTACGGCTAAGCCGTAACTATCCCGTGACCAAGCCGTAAGCCATTTTACAGTGGGCTTTCCCAAGAGCCTGAAATCTAGCTTTCCTTCTACAGCTAACCCATGGCTAAATCATGAATTATACTACGGTTGAGCTGTATCCCAGCCGTATCCTAGCCGTATGCTTAGCACAGCTAAGCCGTAGGATAATATACGGTTAAGCTATAAATGCGTAGGAATTTGAAGGAAAATTTAACCACTTGGCTAAGTTGTCAACATAAGTATGGATAAGCCATAAAAACACTGTGAACCTTGGATATTAGGGATTTCAAACGACCTTGTAAGGCTTTAGATATGGCACCATTTCTACAATTAAATTAGCCCAATGGTGTTCATATGATAAAGAGGACAAGTGTAGAGCTATCATTTATCCCCTTTGATTTTCTAGACGAGTTCCTGATGCCACACCATGGGTGTTAGCATAAGAAGAGGTGCGCCAAGATTGGTGACACAATGGCACTGAACGTCTTATGAATACATCGTATTGAATGACATCGGGCTCATAGATTATCTAGTATAGGGTTGGCTTGTAAATTTTCCTTGATACCTTCTCAATTTAAATACATTCATATTGTTAAGAAACCATACCCTCATCATGATGTAACATAATTAAGTATGCATTAATTGATTATTAGATACTTGTTAAATTCCGATTTCTATGAAAGAATGTGACCTCAAGACCGGAACTCCCTTATGTACGATATGATAAGTATGACTGAATGTATGAAAGATGTGAATTCGAGTCGGCCTTGATACGTTGAGTTGACACCACTTAGCTTGTGCCCTTCTTAGGTTCGATGGGACCAGTTTGGGTATTTTTTATGTTGCTACTGAGGAGTTGTTGGTACTCCTCGGGAAGCTAGTCTAATTCTCTAGCGTCCCATATGCACGCTCACTCTAAATGATATGCTCTCTTTTGGGAGAATATAGCCTCGTGGTTGCCAACTAGTATATATAATATCCTGTTTATGGATCGTTACTCGTGTTTACTCATGCACAACATGCCTAGTTTATGTTATTGCCTTCTTTTAACTGATGTATTTATTAATTCATTTGATTCAGCATACTGGTCTTAAGTATCTCTATATTTGCTTAACCGTCATGTTAACAGTGCTACCCTTGGTGTGACAGGTATAGCTTCAAACCCTAACCCGAATGTCGATGCGTCCCCAGAGGGTGCCCCAACGGTACATCGGGGTATAGATGAATGGAAAGACAATGACATTTTCTACTAGTCATTCAAAGAGCTTTGAAAAGTGGTTGTTCACTGGGTTGATAAGTTTAACCTTGTTGGGACTGGTTTTGTATAAATGAACATGGTTAAGTGAATGGTGGATAGTATGTGGTTTATGTGTTTAGGTATGTTTAAGCAAAAAGACTTAAGTTTATTATATGATGGTATGATATTCTCTTCTATGCATTGCTTATGATCATTACGAATGCATTTTACAGGTTTTTTGCTTTATGTTTGAAATTAAATCTACGTGTTGTTGGATTTCCTCACTCATTCCTGTGGAATCTCCTTTATAATGATTTGTGCATATCTTCACATAGCACGGATTATGACGGGATTACGTATTCACACCCTGAGGGCCCATTCTAATCCCCATTTCCCGGGATCGGGGCGTGACATGTGTTGAGCCCGAATTTTTATCATTTGATTCAAATCTGAAATCTTAATTTCCAATAACTTAAATATACACAAAATCCTATGATATGGAAATACATGTAATGAACTCTAATCCAGCTATCAAACTGCACATTTTAAAAAAAGAAAATAAAACCAATAAGAACATGATGAGAAAAATAAAAGTGCATAAAATAAAGTAAAAGTGTAGGAAAATTTAAAAGTGGTTATGATGGAAGTCAAAGGCTGTAAAATTGAAGTCAAAGGTTGTATTTTGTTTTTTAAATTCCTTATCTCAACTTTGGCTCAAAAAGAATAGATGCGTTGTCTTAGGGCTTTATTTTTTATCTTAGGTTGTCAATCTAAGTGAGAATAACAAATCTCCATTTAATGTAAAATAAATTTCAAAATTGGCCTCTATTCTTTCTTCACTCAAACCTTTTTACCTCCATCTCACATTGCCTCCAAACATACAATGTATCTGAAGACACAAAGTACATTGAAAAGGTTACTAAGATGGGTTAATAATTGTGATTCCAATTCTATCCAAATATTTAAACAAGAATGAAAATTAACCCAATTGCAATGGCTCATAAGACTAATATTAAGAATGCCATAAACTTATAGACAAAAAAATTAAAAAGAAACAAACTTTATTACTAGCATGAAATTGTTTTATAACAGATTGACAATTAAAATCAAACAACTACATACTAGGATGGATGAGAATTCCTCCTTCTAGTTGAAAACTTCAAGGTTGGTGGTGTGACTTTAGGGCTAAGCCTCATTGATGACTTGAGATGTAGACACAAGAGAGGGAGAGATGGATATAGAAATCTAGAGGTAGGAAGTGAGTAATTCCTCTATGTTTCGGACTACCAAAGGGGTGCCCTATTTATAGTTTTTTTCTTTTACTCCTTTTCAAATAAGGTCTTTTATGTGGCTTTCTTTCTTTGGAATATCTTAAGACCTCCTGAAATTGTCTTTGAATTATCAAAAAGATAATCTGGATAATGCAGTAAAAGATGGTGGACCCACAAGTGTATCCTCACACATGTGAATGTGTGGGGGACCATGAAGCCAATTTTTCATTTTTTTTCTTTTAATTTCTTTCCCCCCTTTAATTCTTCTCTCGTTTCTTTTGAAAATAAATTTTTTACCTCAATTCTTGGAAATGGGACCCATGTCATTAATTTTCTGCAAGAAAAGTGTGAATATGTGAAAAGACAATTTTAACCCTAGGATCACAAATGCATGAATGCGGGCCCATCTCTCATGAAATGACAATAAAAATGCACACCATTCTTAATAATTTTATGTGAGTGAACTAATGATGATGAAAAATTGATTTTTTTTGTCATGAGAAAAATAATTTTCACAAAAATTTTCAAAACTAGATTTCTAAAAATAGCAAGTTTTATGAATGTAAGCAAAAAGTGTGTTTTTTAAGCAAATTATACAGAAAAATACTAAAATGAATTTAAAATGTATGAAACCATTATATCACACTAAATGAAGCTCTTTCAAGTCAATAAGTCCTTAAAATGGTCCTAAACGTATATGAAAATATGCATTGTTAAAGACTTATCATTGCACGTGTGGTAGTTGTGGTGTCATGCACGTCCTCCCTATGGGATCAAATATGAGTTTCCCTTGGTGCCCAAACTATATCTCCACACTTAGTGCATATAAGCAAATACACATTTTGGTACACAAGCAATGTGGGATTCCATTCTTCCCTTCTTTGTTACCATATACATGTAAATTTAAGTGGTCACTTTAGGAATCAATTTCTCATTCATATCTTAATGGTTTTCAATGAACAATAGTTTGGGTTTAATCTCCTCATGGAGGAGAACACATTAGTACTTGCACCCACGTCAAGAGAAGTGTGGGACCCACCCTTATTGTGGTCCAAAGTTGACCGAAAACTCATTTTTCCAACAATCCCCCACATGAATGAAAATTGGTTGTAATATAATGTAGATGATAATGTTGGCACAAAAAAGTGAGAATAAAGCTAGAAAGTTACTATATAGGCAAAGATAGCTTTTGGCCTTGCGTCTTCCTATGTGAAATTCTATCAAATTTACTTGTTGATCGGTGAATATAATGTTTTGAGCCGTTTAGCTTTTGTGTAAACCAAGACAATAGAACTCGCACAATTTCTTCTGTGACACAGTTCGTTCTCATGATTGTGTTCATTTTAACCTTGAACAAACCTGGTTTTTATGAGTGCTTTAGAAAATTCAACCTTATAAATTCTCATGGAAGCGACCCCTTCACAATCACATAAGTAACTTCTTATTAAGAGTATCCTACTATACCCCACTTGGATTTCCATGCTATAAGAATCATTAAAGGCATAACTTATCCTAATCAATGTTGCAGGCATCATTGTATCATTATAGGAATGGGAAAGAGAGGTTATCTCCATAGTGATTCCACTAAGTCATATATAACTCGGTTAACCCATTGAACATAGATCCTAAGATCTCCAGTCAGCTAGGTTGGGTTGCCATTATGTCGACTTTTAATTGACAGGTTTTAAACCCATTCCCCTCGATGAGCTGTATACTGGCTCTTTGGTCAAACCTTTTGTTAATGGATCAACAATATTATCTTTTGACCACATGTAATCAATGGATATGATTCCATTTGAGAGTAACTGCCTCACGGTGCTGTGCCTATGACGTATATGTCGAGATTATCATTGTACATCTTACTTTGTGCCCTACCAATTGTAGATTGGCTATCACAATGTATACATATTATAAGCATTGGTTTCGGCCATGTAAGAATATCTTCTAGGAAATCACGAAGCCTCTTTGCTTCTTCTCTTGCCTTATCCAAAGCAATGAATTTCAATTCTATGGTGGACCTAGCAATGCATGTTTGTTTAGTTGACTTTCATGATAAGGCTGCGCCTCCAAGTGTAAGCATATATCTATTTGTAGATTTGAATTTTTTAGGTTAGATATCCAGCTATCATCACTGTAACTTTCCAGTACTATTGGATATCTTATATAGTGCAGTCCATAGTTTATAGTGTATCTCAGATATCTAAGAACTCTAACAATCGCTTTCCAATGATCTGCCCCTGTGTTAATTGTGAATCAACTCAGTTTTTCAACTCTATGTGCTATGTCTGGTGACGAGTGTAATTCATGATGACATTAGACTCCCAAGTATACAAGAGTATTCTAATTGAGATATGCTTTCTCCAGTATTTTTAGATAGATGAAGATTATCTACCAGTGTTTTAGTTGGCCTGCCATCAAATTTATCAAATTTCTTAAGTACCTGTTTGATATAGTGTGATTAAGATATCACATAACCATCAGATGATCTAGAAACTTTTATTCCTATTATGACATCTATAACTCCTAGATCTTTCATGTTAAACTTTTTGTTTAGTATTTTCTTGGTAGATTTAATTGTGTCAATATTATTCCCAAGAATAAACATATCATCCATGCATAAATATATTATGACATAGCCATGTGTTATATTTTCCACATACACACATTTATCAAATTTATTGATTCTATACCCATTGAACACCATTACCTTATTAAACTTTTTATGCCATTGCTTTGGTGTTTGTGTTAAACAATAGAGAGACTTAACAAGCCTATACACCTTTTCTTGGTCAGGAATAACAAACCCTTCTAGTTGTTCCATCGAAATCTCCTCATTTAATTCACTATTGAAGAATGTTGTTTTAACATCCATTTGATGTTTTTAAAGGTTGTACAAAGTTGCAGTAGCTATTCGCATGCATATGGATGTTATTCACATAACTGGAAAATATGTATCAAAGTAATCTATACCTTCTATTTGCCTATACCTTTGACAACAAGTCTATCTTGATATTGATCATTTGATTCATCTGTTTTCATCTTTTTCTTAAAAATCCATTTGTATCCAAGAGATTTACAACTAGGTGGAATATCTACTAGTTCCCATGTATGATTTTGTAGGATGGATTCTATTTCACAATTCACCGCCTCTTTCCATTGGGGTGCTTCCAGTGGAAACATTGCTTCCTTGAAGCTTTGGGGCTCTTGTTCTCACAGATATTTCAGAAAATCTAGACCAAAAAATGTTACAACCCTTGTCCTTTTACTACGTTTAAGTGTAGCTCCCTCAATTGCAGATTCATGGTCTTTATCATTACAAACCGTAGTATCATAAGTTCTTTTCAAAGAACTTATCTCCTGAGTTAGTTTGCATGGAATTATATTTTCAAAATATAATGCATTTCTTGATTCTATGATTGCATTAACATTCATATTAGGAATATGAGATTGTATACTAAAAAGTGATATGCACTACTATGATGAGCGTACTCGTTGAATATACAGTCAACAGTTTTAGGTCCTATTTTAACCTTTTTGTGAATAGGAACTACTACCTTGGCTAGACACCCCCACACATTCAAGAATTTATACGATGATCTTTGTATTGGAAACTTATACTAAAATCATGCTTTTATGTCTTTGTCTTTGACTGATTTATTTATTAGTAAAATTTTTCTTTTCATCTTAATCAGAAATTGTATAGGCAAATAGTTTCATTATTATTTATTATGCATGTATGTGTCTTTTATTCTACAAAGTAGATAAGTTGTTGTGTAGAGTTTACCTTACACACGGAAGACTTATTTGTCAGTTCTTATATAATATAAGTTATTCTTGTTCACAATCTAAATGGAGTTAGGCACACTATCGGTATGTTTGCAGCATGATGTTTTAGCAGGCTTATCTTGGCTATGAGAAATGGTTTAGTTTCTACTCGTTATGTTAGTACATTTTGTGTGTATTGAGCAGGACCGCTTTTGGGTTTATTGCCTTTATATTGACTATATAAGATGATTAACATATAAATAGTTATTATGAGTGCTTATAGTCTTAATCTCAATATAAATAATAGACACATATATTTAGTGTTTGGCATTTTGATTTACAAAGAAGTGAGACCATCTATGGGTCAATAATATCAGCAAATTGGATGACTGCACTACATATATGGTGGATATTAATTTATTGACGAAATCCACATCCCGTAATAGGGATTGATGATATCTCCTTAATGAAGCTTATAAGTTTTGATTAGGTGGACTTTATGTCCGACATATCAAAGAAGTTAAGTGTAAGGTCTTGAAGAATTACAAAAATATCAGTTAAATATAGATGGCAGTAATTATTTAACGGATGAATACCTGAAATCTTAATGTGAGGAAATTAATAAGCATTTAATAACAAGAAACTCGAAATATTATTTTGAGAATAATGACCGGAGTGCAATTATAATTCTCTAGTGGATTGAATTGTAATTTTTAAAATTAGGATTCTAATTGGGGTCAAATTAAGGTTTCCTATTTCCATAAGAAGCTTATTCCTTATTTCCTTATTAAGGTCCCTTTTGTAGCCTATAAATATGCGCTATTGCTATTTGGAAAAAACGCACAAGAGAAATCTTGTTTTGTAGAACAAAGAGAATTCGCAGAAAAGACCCACACCCCCAATGTGAGTTGAGCATGAGGAATACAGTAGAAAGTCTTAAGATTTTCAGACTGCTGTAAGACCAAGATCAAATTAGAGAAATCTCGCAGGTATGGTTCTTAAATCATTATCATCTAAAGTTATTTCTATAGTAATCTATGTACAATATTTAGGGATCTTGGCGACTGCCTCCCAACAGTGGTATCAAAGCTAATCTTAGTGTTGCATATGGATTGAATAGAGCATAGAAAGATTTTAGGTCGTTTTAAGAAACATTGGGATTGAATTTACTATAACTAACCCTTGTTTTGCAGTGAACTATCTAACCGTTGCTTTTCACGATTTAATTTGGCTATCATGGTCACCATATATGTATGTTATGTGAATAGATCCCACATATCAAATTCGTGGTTACTTTTTTACATATTTTATAATGTTTTATGGTGATGTAATTATATGGACATAGCATATGAACTCCGTTTACCAGGAGCTTAGGATTTAATGTAATTTTTCATGATAATGTAATTATATTGATATAGCATATGAACTCTATTTGTCAGGAGCTCAATCCTCGCCGGGTGAAACCCCTGGAATCCTTTGCAAAGTGCATGTTTTGAAGAAGTGGCAATTAAGAAGACAAAGGATCCTACTTGACCATGATAGCTATAACTCTTTTGCTAGTTATCTTTCCTTGTTTTTTATGCTTGGATGTCTATTATTATCATAACCTGCTAAATATGATATTGGACCTATTTAATAATGCTTGGACTGGTGAAATAGTAAAGATAGGGTAACCTAGACATCTTGGTAACATATTACTTTAAGATTCAAAAATGGTTTTGATTGAATTATTTTACAAGAACCCTCATTGCTAAATAACTAAATGGGAGAAGGAATACTTTAGTTTCTACAGTCTCCATTATTGTTTTGTAGGAGATGTAATTGATTTATGTATTGACCTTAGAGTCTTTCTTCTCATTGGACGAGTTAATAATAGAATCTCCAATACAAACTCCTATATGGATGATTTAGGATAACTATTAGTATAGGTTACATTTTCATATAATGGGACCAAATACAGAAAAATGGACCTTAAATTAAATGATGGTGTACACATAGCTATAAATAATAATATGCTCTCCATCTGAGCCATTGCTATTATTTATACGACCAAAGTCATGGCAGTTGTTTGGTTTTACGTGGCATGTTTTGCCGCCTTGATAATTAAACTAATAGGCTGTGTCCTATCTGAACAAAATAAGTATGGTAGAAGTCCTCCCATTGAGGCATACTATGCATTGGTGTTTTAGATTGCTACCAGATTCTTTTGTTAATTAGTAGAGAGAGCTATTTTCTTTTTATTTGAATCTAAAGTTTATTTGCCCATCATAATTTGTTGATTATGTAATTCTCAAGATTTAACATGGGTTCTTTCAATCCACTTGCTGTTTTTCTCAAAGAACACAAACTCACTGGACCTAATTACATTTACTGGAAAAGGGACTTGGATATTGTGCTAACTGTTGAAGAGTACAAACATGTGCTCACTAAGATGTGCCCAGAGAAACCTGTTGATGGTTATACTGATAAGGTGGCCTTCCAGGTATACAAAAAATGGATCAATGCTGATGAGATGGCGCGATGTTAAATGTTGGCATCTATGTCAAATGTTTTGCAACATCAACATTAGTCTTCTCCTACTACTTATGACATTATGTAACAGTCTCAAGGAGATGTTTGGTGATCAGAATCAGGTGGCTAGGCAGGTTGCTATGAAAAAACTGTTTAACACTAAGATGGCTCAAGGTACCTCCGTGAGGGACTATGTTCTGAAAATGATAGGACACCTTAATGAACTAGAAGTCCTTGGAGCTGAAATTGATGAAGAAACCTAGATCGATATCATTCTCCAGTCCTTGATTGATTTCTTTGAGAATTTTCACCTAAATTACAATATGAGCATGCTTAACTTTTCTCTAGCGAAGTTACATAAGGAACTTCAAGTTGTTGAGGGCCTTCTGAAAAAGCCAGCTGCTGTACATGTTGCTAAAAAAGGATTTATTTTTCAGCCAAAAGGCAAGAAGAAATAGAAAAAGGGTCAGAATCATAATGCAGTTCCTCAAGGGGATAATGAGCCTCAGGGAGGAGTGAAAAAAGCCCAAGGGTAAGTGTTTTCATTGCAAGCAAGTAGGGCACTGGAAAAAACAATGTCCAACTTATCTTAACAAAGTGAACAATAAAGGTAAATTTCATTCATTAGTTGTTGAATCATGTTTGGTGGTTATATCTACTGATACCTGGTGTGTAGATAAGGGAGCCATTAATCATGTTTGCAATTCTTTGAAGAGGTTTTGGGAAACTAGGCAGCTAAGTGATGGAGATATTTATTTGCTTATAGGTGATGTTATGTGAGTGGCAGCAGTTGCAATAGGAAATATTTATCTAAGTTTTAGTAAAGATAGGACTTTAATTTTAAAAGATTGCCTTTATGTTCCCTCCATTAGGAGGGATTTAATTTTTATTTAAAAGTTGGCTAAAGATAGATATTCCATTTATTTTACTAAATTTGTGGGTTTCAAGTACAATAAACATTTTATCTCTTTTGGTTCATTGGTGGATGATCTTTATCTTGTTGATCATATCTCTCCTAAACTGCAACTGACATAATCAAATAACATAATTACCCTTCCATGTAAAAGAAAGGAACTTTCACAACTAGACTAAATGTAAATTTAGCATTTACACCTGGGTCATATTAATCTAAACTAGATTTCAAGACTAATTAGAAATGGACCATTAGATTCATTGGAAGTGGAGGCACTTCCAATCTGTGAATCTTATTTAAAAGGGAAATGACCAAGCGCCCTTTTTTTGCAAAAGGGTATAGGGCCAAAAAACTGTTGGAATTAGTTCACTCTGACTTATGTGGACCCATGAATGTCTAAGAAAGAGGTGGCTTTGAGTATTTCATCACTTTTATTGATGACTACTCAAGATATGGGTACATTTATTTATTGCACCATAAGTCTAAATGCTTTGAAAAATTCAAAGAGTATAGGGCGAAAACAGAGAAGTGTCTACGTAAGAGTATCAGGACACTACGATCTAATTATGGTGGCGAGTACCTCTTCGGAGAACTTAGGAATTACTTAGCACAAAAGTGGATTATAATCCAGTTGTCTCACTAGGTCCACCTCAACAAAATGGTGTAGCAGAAAGAAGGAATAGGACTCTTATGATATGGTGAAGTCAATAATGAGTTATTCGGATTTACCTAATTCGTTATGGGGGTATGCTCTAAAAATAGTTGCATACATTCTAAATTTAGTTCCATCTAAGTCAGTACCTATTACACCCACAGAACCATGAACTAGGCACAAACCCAGTTTAAAGCATGTTTAGATTTGGGGTAGTCCAGCACACGTGCTAAAAGGGAACACAAATAAGTTGGAACTAAGAACAGAAGTTTGGATCTTCATTGGATATCCTAAAGGAACAAAAAGGTGGTTCTATAATCCTAAAGATCGGAAGGTCATTGTTAGCACCAATGCCCAATTCTTAAAAGAGGATTATGTAATGAACTACAAACCCAAAAATAGAATTGTTGTAGAGGAATTGAGAGGAGAAAGACCTACCCAAGCTTTTCCATTACCAGTAGCGTAAGAAAAGACATCACAACATGGAGAATTCAGCGTTCCATTACCTCAACATAGTGGGAGGATTGCTGAGTCTCAAGCTAATGATACTCTAGGTGATCTTATCAATATGCTGGGTGATGAGCTAGACCAGCCTGTAGATGATGGTACACCCGGATTAATTTTATCATAGCATGACACTTATACATAGACAGAGGATGTGCCTCATCGTAGTGGGAGGGTTATTCATAAACCCAAACTGTATATGTTCTTAGGAGAGTCCTTTGACAAAGTCTCTAATGATCTAGATACCAAACCCTATAACTATAATGAAGCACTCCAAGACAAAGATGCAAAACTATGGCAAAAAGCTGTGAAATAAAAAATGGAGTCTATGAACTCTAATCAAGTTTGGGATCTTGTAGAACCATTACAGGGGATTAAACCTATTGGTTGTAAGTGGGTTTATAAGAAGAAAAGAGGAGTGGATGGATAGGTTGAAACCTTCAAAGCTAGGCTTGTTGTGAAAGGGTTTACTCAAAAAGAAATAATTGATTATGAGGAGATCTTCTTGCTAGTAACAATGCTGAAATCCATCTTTATTCTTTTATCTATTGCGGTCCATTTCAATTACGAAATTTGGTAAATGGATTTCAACACAGCTTTCCATAATGGAAATCTTGACGAGTGTATCTATATGGTACAACCATAAGGATTCGTAATAGAAGGCAGTAAGCACATGTTATGCAAGCTTAAGAGGTCCATTTATAGACTTAAGCAGGCGTCTAGATCTTGGAACATTCATTTTGATTAAGCTATTAAATTCTATGGTTTCGAGGAAAATCCTAATGAATCCTGTGTGTATAAAAGGTGTAACAGTAGTGTGATGGTTTTCTTAATACTTTATATAAATGACATCCTACTCATTTGAAATAATGTTGTGGTGTTGTCATCAGTTAAAGCATGGTTGAGCAGTCAATTCGATATTAAGGACTTAGGAGAAACCAGTCACATTTTAGGGATTAAACTCTCACAAGATCGGAAACAAAGAATGTTGGGCTTATCTCAAGTGGTTTATATTGATGCAATTCTTGCCCATTTTAGTAGGCTAGATTCCAAGAAAGGATTTCTTCCTTTTAGGCATGTAATTATTTTATCTAAGGATCAGTGTCCTAAGACACCTGATGTAATAGAAAAGATGCAGGAAGTACCTTATGCTTAGGCAGTGGGAAGTCTCATGTATGCAATGCTATGTACTAGACCTAATATTTGTTTTGCCTTGGCATGGTTAACAGATACCAGTCTAATCCAGGGAGAGAACATTGGACTATGGTAAAGTATATACTTAAATACCTTAACAGGACTATAAATTATATAATACTTTAGTAGGCCAAGAGTTTGATACCCATTTGGTAAACAACTAGGACTTTCAGTAAGATAATGATGCCAAAAAGTTGACATCAGGATTTGTATTTACCTTGGGAGGTGGAGCCATAAGTTGGAGGAGTGTCAAGCAATCATATGCTTCTAACTCTATCATGGAAGCCGAATATGTGACAGCTTCTAAAGCAGCCAAGGAGGTAATTTGGCTTAGAAACTTCTTGATGGATCTAGAAGTGGTACCTTTGGTAAAATCACCTATAATACTTTGTTATGATAATATTGTTGTAGTTACTACTGCAAAGGAATCTAGGATGCATAAGAAGGGTAAGAACATCCTATGTGAGTATCATCTCATACGAGAAATCATACAGAGGGGTGATATAATTGTGACTAGGATTGCATCAGCAGTTAACCTGGTAGATCCTTTAACAAAGGGCTTTGAAAGTCATGTGGAGGAATGGGGTTAAAATACATGTAAGCATGGCTTTGAATCTAAGTAGGAGTTTATTAGAAATTTATACAAAAGTATACTTTTATGTGTTTGTCTTTAACTGATTTATTTATCAATAAAGTTTATCTTTTCATCTTAATGAAAATTTGTCTGAGCAAATGATGCATTGTTATTTATTATGCATGTGCTTGTCTTTTATTCTATTAAGTAGATAAGTTGGTGTGTAGAGTTCAGCTTAGAAATGGAAGACACATTTGTCAGGTCTCATAGAATATAAGTTATTATTGTTCATAATCTAGATGAAGTTGGACACACTATCAGTATGATTGTAGAATGATGTTTTAGCAGGCTTGTCTTGGTTGTGGAAAACATTTTAGTTTTGACTCGTTATGCTAGTACGCTTTATGTGTATTAAACAAGACCGCTTTTGGGTTTATTGCCTTTATACTGCCTATATAAAATGATTAACATACAAATAGTTATTATGAGTGCTTGTACTATTAATCCTGATATAAATAATAGACACATACATTTAGTGTTTGGCATTTTGTTTTATAAAGGAGTGAAACCATTCAAGGGTCAATAATATCAATAAATTGGATGACTACACTAGTGTATGGTGGATATTTGTTTATTTACAAAATTCACGTCCCTTAATAGGGATTGATGATATTCCCTTGATGAAGCTTATAAGTTTAGATTATATCAAACCATGCAGGTAGACTTTGGGTTCGGCATATCAAATAAGTTAAGTGTAAGGTCTCGAGGAATTACAAAGATATCAATTAAATATAGATATTGGTAATTGTTTAATTGATGGATATTTGAAATCTTAATGTATGGAGATTTATAAGCATTTAATAATATGAAGCTTGAAATATTATTTTGAGAATAAGGACAGGAGTGTAATTATAGTTCTCTAGTGGACTAAGTAGTAATTTATAAAACTAGTATTCTAATTTAGGTCGAATTAGGGTTTTTTATTTCTATAAAATGCCTATTCCTTATTTCCTTCTTAAGGTTCCTATTGTAGCTTATAAATATGCGCTATTGTTCTTTAGGAAAAACATACAAGAGAAATCTTATTCTTAGTGCAAAGAGAATTCACAGAAGAGGCCCACATTCCGATGCGAGTTTAAACATAGAGGAATACAGTAGAATGTTTTGACATTTTTGGGATGCTGTAAGACCACGATAAAATCATACAGATCTCACCGGTATAGTTCTTGAATCATTATCATCTAAAATTATTTCTGTAGTAATCTGTACATAATATCTAAGGATCCTAGCAATTGCCTCCTAACACTTTAACCATTCTATAATTCATAAGGTGATTTTTCCATTTTCGTGTGAGGTATCTTGTTGCGATACAATTTGCAAAATGCATTGCTACCCCCCCACAAGTTCTGAGGCAGTCCAGAACTAAGCAATATGGTGTTCATCATTTCTTTTAAGGTTTTATTTTTCCGTTCAACCATACCATTTTGCTAACGTGAATAAGGTGCACTAGTTTGGTGTATTATACCATGTTATGAATAGAACTCACCAATAGGTGATTCATATTCTCCACCGCTATCACTCCTTAGAGCCCTTATCTTTTTGCAAAGTTGATTCTTAACTCCATTTTTATACTATATGAACATCTCCAATGCCTCGTCTTTACTTTTTATTAAGTACACATGACAATATCTAGTGCAATCATCAATAAAAGTGATGGAATACTTTTTTACCACCTCTAGTTTGTACATATTTTAAATCGTAGATATCACTATATGTAAGTTCTCGAGGTTCAGTATTCTTTTAATGGAATGAAAAGGAATTCTTATGAGTTTAGCCTCCACGCATATTTCACATTTATGATTTGAATTAATTTTAAACTTTGGCAAGCAATCCACATTCATTAATTTACGCTATGCATCATAGTTAATATGTCCTAGACTACCATGCCATAGGTTAAAAGACTCAAGCAAGTAATCAAAAGAAGAATTCTCATTATTCTTAGGGGGTATATCGGCATTACATTCATTTTGAATAGCCCCTTGCTTACATAGCCCTTCCCTGCATACATCCCACTCTTAGTGAGGATAAGTTTGTCTGATGCAAATACAAGCCTAAACCCTCTCTTATTCAATAATGAACCCAATACAAGATTCTTAAGAATGTCAAGCACATATAATACTTCATTAAAAGTGAGTTCTTTTCCCGAAGTCATTTTCAACACCACCTTTCATAGACTTTTAACTTTAGAAGTCGAATAGTTTCCCATGAATAGTTTTTCCCCATCAACAGCTCGATATGAGAAGAACATATTCTTGTCCACACATATATGGTGAGTAGTACCTGGATCCACCTACCATTCCCTAGTATTTCTAGCCAGATTTACTTCGGATACCACTGCAAAAAGGATAATGTTAGAAACATCAGAAGAAAGTATCTCCATTTTGGTCATATTGGCCTGTGTAGACTTCTTGTTTACAATTCCTTGATCTTTACATTTGTGGAAGTCCTTTGCATGATGGCTAACCTTGTCACAAACGAAGCACTTTCCTTTAAAGTGTTTTGGATCACTACCTTGGTTTTTACCACCTTTGTTTTGTCCACATTGGTTTTCATGCTTCCTCATTTTGTTGTTATTCTTGTGCATTTGTTTGACTACATTTGTTTTGGATTCCATTCGGTGAGTCTTGTTTCTTTTTATAGATGCACCATTAATCTTACAATTAAGTCTTTAAGACTCATCTCTTTGCATTTATGCTTTAGGTAGTTTTTGAAATCTTTTCAACTTGGTGGTAGTTTTTTAACTATAGCAGCAACTTGAAAGGATTCACTTAGAGACATATCCTCTGCATGAATCTCATGGAGTTGGACTTGAAGATCTTGCACTTGACTGATTACAGTCTTTGAATCTAGCATTTTGAAGTTAAGAAAGCAGCCAACCACAAGTTTCTTTGTAGCGGCACCTTCCGTTTTATACTTTTTATCTAAAGAGTTCCACAACTCTTTTATAGTTTTGATTGAACTATACACATTGTATAATGTGTCCTCTAGTTCATTCAATATATAGTTCTTACACAAGAAATCAAAGTGCTTCCAGGCATTAATTACAACAACCACTTGCCTATCACTCTCATTTTCTTTGAGAGTAGGAGCTTCTTCATTAAGGAACTTAGCAAAATTTAGGGTAGTCAGATAAAACAACATTTTCTATTGCCATCACTTGAAATCTGCCCTTTTGAATTTTTTAGGCTTTTCCCCATGGTTAATAAAAACATGAGTCAAAACAATAGGGGTAGAAAGAATGGTAGCATTTGAAGATGCCATTCTGATTTAATAGCAGGTTTAGAAACTTCCCTATATTATATAGAAATACTCAGTATATAGGATTAATAGAGAGCATGTGAAACAAAAAAATTAATATCAACAGTCCTTAATAAAGTTAGAACTGTTCAAACAAAGTTTTACACAATAGAGTTATAACTTTGGTGGTTTAAAACGACTGAAAATAGAAAAAATAACCTCTTCTGCAAAATAGTGACAAAGTCTATACTGGGTTTCTCGAAATTGAAAACAGTATTCAGTAATCACAATGGAAACACTTCAAAATCTTTTTGTCTTAAGATTGTAAGGGGCTTAGATTCTAGAACTATCCTAATTAAAATCTAATAAATACATACATTTCTGAAAAAAATAATTACAATCACAATTCAAATAAAGAAAGTAAATCCTAAATCTAAAAAGTTCCTAAAAATAAAATTAAATTTACTGCAAAACAAAACACATGTTAGAACTGCCAATAAAACTAAACTAAAATTAGAAACTTACAAACAATAAAAACTAAACAAAGTTAACAAAAGATTTCTAAATCCTATCCAAATTAGAAAGAATTTAATTTTATAGAAAAAAACTCTAAATAGAAACAACAACATACAATACAGACAACACAACTTTCTAAAAAAAAAAAAAAATCTATTCAAACATGATAAACTAAAAAAAGATGCAAATCTGAAAAATAAATTTCCTAAAGTAATCTATGATGAATAACAATGCAAACTTCTAAAAGAAATAAAAGTACAAGATATGCATGAGACATGCAACTATATGCAAGCATGATTGGGGTGTGCATGTATTAGAATGATATGTGCTGCCTATATACATTCAAAAATAAGATTTGCACCACTAAATTAATTTAGTTTTAGATCTGAAACTTTGCCAGGTTTTAATACAGAAAATCACTATTAATCATGTTCCACTTATCCTCAAAACAATCCACTAATCCTTTGTTCTTTTACACAACAATTACATGCACAAATCAAATTTCAGGAAGTATTTTAAATCTTAGATTTTCAACGGGTGCAGAATTTAACCTTTAACAGGTGCAAATCAGTTGTAAAAAATTTTCATTCAACGTGGATTGATTTAGAATATTTTCTGCAGAAATTTTAAGACAGTTTTCAATTTTGAATTTCAGGTCTAACAAACTGTTTTTAACACAGGTACCCAATTGTTATTAACATGTGCAAGTTTGTTGTGAAAAATAGTCAATCATGAACCTTGTTGAAACCATTTTATGCACAAAAATCTGGACTAGTATTAGCCTTAAACCTCAAATTCTGATTCACTTCTATCAACAAGCAGAATTATGAAGAGAAACAAGTGCACAGATCGGCCATTACAAATTCAGATTTTTCTTGATTCCTGGATTTATTTTCATGATTGTAAAACACATAAAATTCAGATGTTCAATCTGATTTCTGAAGTTCCATGACAAACACCACTAAACATGATTCTAAAACTTGAAATATGCATGAATCTAATTTAACTTACAGTAATGAATCAATTCTAAAAAAACTGTGCAAGAACATAGAGTGCAGAAATTTAAATAAAAGTGTAGGAAAATAAATTAAAAGTGCAGAAATTTAATATTCAAAAGTGCAATAAAAGAAAATAAAAATTGTAGGAAGTCAAATGCTGTGAAAATTGGAAGTCAAAGGCAGTAAACAACTAAAGTTAGAGGCGGTATATTCACTCAAAATTCTCTCTTAATCTAAGCCTAACAATTTCATAAAATATGCTCTTTTATTTGAGTTGTCAACCCAAGTAAGAAAAACACAAATCAAGCAATCGTGCAATCAAAAGAATAAGAAGAATATTAAGATGAATATTATTGAACTAGAATGAGAATCCTTGATACAATATGAAAAAAAAATAAAACAAAAGATTACACATACTAGGATGGAAAAGAATTCCTCCTTCTAATTGATCTTCAAGGTTGGTGGTGTAGCTTTTGGGCTAAGCCTCCTTGATGACTTGAGATGTAGAGAACAAGAAAGGGAGAGGTGGAGTGTAGAAATTTTAGAAGTGAGAGGTAGGCAATTCTTCTATGAAGAATATGAGAGAAAGGTGCCTTATTTATACTTTTCAAGTCCTACTCCCTCTCAAACTTGATTTAATAAAATTGGAAACAAATTAAGCTCCAGGATAAGCTTTCCAAAATTTTTGCAATCCTACCTAAAAATGTATAGTAAATTTTTTGAGGTCATATCTTTGTTGTTTCAACTCCGATTAGTGTAACCTTGAATCCTATAGATATCTACTCGAAAATAGCTTTCTAACAATAGGTAGATTGTCCAAATCCGACACTTGGTTTGAGAGTTATGACCATTTTAATGTATGCTGTCCAAAGTAAAACGAAATTGACTTTTTATTTTTGAATTTTCCTTTTTTGCTTCTTCTTTCTTTCTTTGTCTTTTTCCACCTTGCATTGAGATCTTTGGATAGATAATTTAGGGATAAGAGTCCTCTTTTGGAATCAAAGTTGGCCCATATGAGTTGTAGAACTTCCCCTTTTATCTCTTTGCATTGTCAACTTTTCTTTTTTGGAAAGTACTCCTTGTTGGCTCTAAGCTCAAAGATATCTTCTAGATAATCCTCTCTTGATTTTTTTCCTTTATTTTTTTCAGCCACAATCTGATCCAAAATGTGTGTTGGATGTCCTTGCTTTCTTGGATTTTTTTTCAATTAAATCTTCTCCTTCTCCAAAAAGAACTCCTATGTGGCTTTCCTTGTCCATGTTTGATGAGATATTCTTCAAATTCTCTTCAAAATCTCTTAAAAATGTGCAACAAATAAATGGACCCCACCTTGGATGTGTTAGAAGTGTGCCCCACACATGCATATGTGTGTGGGACCATGAAGCCAACTTTTGCAATTTTCTTCTAATTTCTTTTCTCTCTTTAATACTTCTCTCTTTTCTTTTAAAAATCAATTCTTTGCCTTAATTCTTTATAAATGGGACCCATATCATCAATTTCCTATAAAACATATGTGAATTTATGTGTAAAGATAATTTTACCCCTAAGATCACAAATGCATGAATGTGGGCCCATCTCTCATGAAATGGCAAAAAAAAATGCACCCATTTTTCATAATTTTATATGAATGAACTAATGATAATGAAAATTGAATTTAATTCATCATAATATAAATTTTCACAAAACTTTCCAAAAATGGTAGGTTTCATGCTTGTGAGCAAAAACTGTAATTTTTAAACAAATTTTGTAGGAATGCACTATAATGATGTATAAATGCATGAAACCATGATAATGCTCTAAATGAGGCTTTTTTTGACTCAATAAATCCTTAAAATGGTCCAAAGTATATGTAAAAATATGCATTTTCAAGAACTCATCAATGACTACCATAAGTTTTATGTCTTATTTTTAAAATTGAATATCGGTGTGGACATGATTTATGCTTAATAGATACCATATTTCAGGTTATGAAATTGTGGATCTTACTAAATATACAAGTGAATTACATGGACTTCCAGGAAGATCTTAAATTTATGCTTGTTTATGTGTGTTGTGAATTTAATCAATCTACTTAAGACTGCAAGTGTATAATTCTCTTGTTGAGACAATGGCAGGTACAGGTCGAACCCAAAGGGAGCACTTTTGAAATTTCTTTTTAATTAAGATCTAATTTTTTTATAGAACAATAAAAAACAATGAAATTAAGATCTGATTTTTTATAGAACAATAAAAAACGATGAAAGAGATAAAAATAACTTTGAAAAATCTAAGTTAAATTGCAGGAAAATCAATAATGAAACACAAATAAAAATGTCATGAGTCCATTAAGTAATCACACCACCATTTTGTGGAACCAATAAATTTTTCTCCAAAAAATCTAAAATATAAACAATTCGATGTTTCTGATCCGGATAATTTGTCTATCACAAAGCACAATTTCTTTTCATAATTTATTTAAGGCAAAATCTCCTTCACCTAATAAAATTACGAACTAACTAAATATCATATATTAATCAAAGATAGATTAGCAAAGAACTTAATCTAAGCATAACCTATTAAGAACATATATATAAAAAAAGGATTGTTCATTACAAATTAAATGGCATAGGTTGTCTAAGACAGAAGGTAGATTTGTTTTTTTAATTAAGGATGCAGGAGACAAAATTATTGGAATTAAATTACATAAAGTATGGTGAGATATACTTAACTTCATTTGACACTCAGATCAAGAGATCTACTCATCCATTGAAAAGGATATGAACTTCATTGAATCTTCAAGATGATTACATGCTCCCAATACTCTCTTATAGCCTAGCTTTTGGAACAAGGCTCTAGAATACCCAAATTAATTCTCTATTTTTTTTAAACTAGAGAGAGAAGAGGAGAAATGAGAGAGGAGAGATAAGTAGAGAGAGAATGGAGAGGAGAGAAGACCTTGGACATCCTAGGAATTGAATTTGTAAGGTTTGGAGCCCCTTTGTTTCCTTTTTTTTCTCTTTTGTAGCTTGTAAAGTCTGCTTTTGGAAAGGTCTCTTGGCTTGGCCTCCAAGTTAGCAAAGATTTAGAAACTTTGGAGAGATCACTTCTTTCTTTTCTTTAGAAACTAATCTCTAAACAGGCTTTCCATATTTATAAGATTCTCTTTTCATGTGCAAGTAAATCTCCTAAATAAGCTGTTCTTTTTTAATTTCTTAAGGAGTTCTTCAAATCTTCTTAGTTTTCTTAAAAAGAATAATGCAAGGATGGTGGACCCCACCTTGAACTTAAATCTACTTCACTTGAAGAGAAATGGACCCAACCAAAGGTGTGTAACATTGAGAAAATTTCCAATCTTTTACAATCCTATCTAAAAATATAAAGCCAACTTCCCGAGGTCATAACTTTGTCATTTCAACTCCAATTGATGTATCTTGGATCCAATAGAACCTCCTCCAAAAAAGCTTTCCAATAGTAGGTAGACTGTCCAATTTTGACGCTCGGTTTGAAAGTTATGACCATTTCAGTTTATGCTGTCCAAAGAAAAATAGGATTACTTTCCATTTTTGAATTCCTCTTCTTTAACTTTCCTTTTCTTCAATTCTCTCCACCTTAGTTTTCTTTTCTTAATTAAATTTGAATTTTTTCAACAAATTGAGAGTGGGACCCCCTATTTGACTATCCGAGCATGTGTGCACATGTGTGTAGGGTCTTCATGAAGCCAATCTTCCAAATTTCTTGCATGGAATGCTCTACTTGATCTGCTCACATCTTCCTACATAGTCTAAGCTAACTCATAAAATATTGAAGAGTCCACATTGAAGCGAGACCATCCTAATATAGTTATACTCCAATTGAAACTCTTCGTAGAAAAATTATAAATTTCTAAATTAAAGCAGAAGCTATTTAAATGAAGAAAATAATTGGAAATTATGTAAATCACATGATTAAGTCCCTAATTCATTATAATTAATGCTTAAATGATGCAATTTCATGACCTTAACAATGGGATACTCCTCACACTTGACTCATGTGGGAATTCCTTTGTTGAAGATCGAACATGCCTTGGGAAGGGCACGAACTTCCATGGGATGTGCATGTTGGTCCTCGAAGATTTCCCTAACCACGTGACCTCTTGCTCGAAGCATGATAAGATTTTCCAAAGGTAGCCTTCAAGACCCGTTACAGACGCTATGCATTTTTGGGGATGCATCTTGGTCTAACAAATGCTCTTAGAGTATTTTTGTCGTTGATGAATTGA
The DNA here is from genome assembly GCA_037013555.1 of Sextonia rubra. NCBI lineage: Eukaryota > Viridiplantae > Streptophyta > Magnoliopsida > Laurales > Lauraceae > Sextonia > Sextonia rubra. The sequence goes on along the minus strand of JASUAD010000009.1, from coordinate 52,750,574 downwards.
ATCTTCATGCCTATTTAAATTAGTTTATTATAGTCTTCATTGATGATACATTGGTGTATTCTAAATCCATGGATGAACATGCTAGCCACTTGATAACATCTTTTTAAATGTTGAGAGAGCATCGTCTATATGCTAAATTAGAGAAGAATGACTTCTAGATAGAGCAAGTTGCTTTATTAGAGCATATAATTTCCATACATGGGCTATCAGTTGACACTTTGAAAACACCGATGATTGTGAATTGGCAAAGCCAAACCAATGTGGCAGAGGTTCACATTTTCTTGGGGTTGGCTAGTTACTACAAGAGATTTGTAAATGGTTTCTCTAAGATCTCAGCCCCATTAATGAAGTTAACTCGGAAGAACACTCATTATGTAATGATTGATGAATGAGAGAGTAGCTTTTAGTTGCTCAAGGAGATGTTGACTACAGCCCTAGTCTTGAACCTACCCTCAAGTAATGGTTGGTTTGTAATTTATGATGATGCTTCGAATGTTGGCCTAGGATGTGTATTGATGAAACATGACAGGGTGATAGCTTATGGGTCTTGGTAGCTGAAAGATAGTGAGAAGAACTACGCCACTCATGATCTTACATTAACAATGGCGGTTTTTGCCTTATAGATTTGGAGACAATACCTTTATGGAGGGAGATTCAAAGTTCATCCTAATTATTGTAGTTTGCAATACCTCTTTTCTTAGTAGGATTTGAACATGAGGCACTGTCGCTGGCTAGAGTTCACTAACAATTACGACTTCTTTATTCGATGCATTCCAAGTAAAGGTATTATGGTGGTAGATGCCCTTAGATGGAAGTTGGTGACCTTAGGGGCCTATTGTGGTCAGTGGGCCTTTATTGAGGAATTTTAGGATCTTAATGTTGAGATTGAGTTAGTTGATGGTTAGGTAATGATTGTAATTGATGGTCAGGTAATGATTGCAGCCATGTCCATACTTGAGATAGTGTTGATCCAAGAGACTAAGGGCAAGCAATTTGTGGACCTATGATTGGTTAGAATCCATGATCGAATTGCTGATAGGGTGGACTTAGACTTTAGAATGATTGACTGGGTGATATATTTTAGAGATCAGTTGTGTGTGCACGCTATAGAAGAATTAAAGAATCAAATAATGATTGAGGCATACCATATGAAGTATCCTATGGCGTAACGAGTGCCAATATGTACAAGAATTTCAAAGGCAAGTTTTAATGGTATGGCATGAAGAGATATATCAAATAATTTGTGGCCAAATATATGACCCATCATAAGTTTAACTCTAAATTATAAGAAGGCCCCTGGTTTACTAAAGCCCTTGCAAATCCCTAAGTGGAAATGGCAACATATTCAAATGGATTTTGTTAGGGTTTATTGTCCACCAGAAAGCATAGAAATGCCATTTGGGTGATAGTGAGCATGTTGATGAAGTCGGAGCATTTTGTCTGCTTAGGACTAGCATGAAGATGGAGGCTACAACATGGTTGTTTCTTGAGCAAGTTGTTAGACTCCATGGGTCCCCAATTTTGATAGTTTACAAATGAGAGCCATTTCTTGCATTTTTAGGTGTTATTTCAAAAAGCCATGTGTATGACGATGAATTTCAATACATTAAACCAGCTGCAGATTGACTATAAATTGGAGAGGATAATTAAAACATTGGAAGACATGCTTAAGGCCTATGTGTTGGATTTTAAGGAGTAGTAGGGCTGTGACCTTTCTTTGTACGAATTTGCTTTTAATAATAGCTATCAATGTAGTATTGGCATAACCCCATTCAAAGCCTTCTATGAGAGAAGGTGTAGTACCCTAGTTTCATAGGAATAAGTGGTAGTGCAAAGGTTCGACGGACCTACAATAGTTGTAAGGATGCATGAAAAGATAAGTTTGGTGCAAGAAAGGTTAAAATCGGCTCAAAGTAGAAAAAATGTCTAAGTAGATAATCATAAAAAAGGCCTCAAATTCCTAGAGGGGGCATGGTTTTCTTGAAGGTCTCTCTAATGAAAGGCTCCATTTGTTTTGGCCAAAAAGTTAAATTGGCGCCTCGTTAAATTGTGCCATTTGAAACCTACAGCTAAGTTAATGATTTGGCATACAGTTTGAAGCTACTGCTAGAGCTAGCAAGTGTGCATGATATATTACATGTGTACGTAGTGTGAAAGAATATGTAGGATCCTGCTCACATCATCAAATATGAGGAAGCGCATATCAAGCTTGATGCGACATATGTAGAGAAGCCTGTGTGTGTAATTATTATAAAAGAACAGGTCTTACAAACCAGGACTATCTGCTAGGTGAAAATCTTTTGGGAGCCCCAAGGACATGAAAAGGCTATGTGGGAGCTTAAGGAGCAAGTGAGGAAGTAGTACCCTCTACTCTTACCTCAGGTATGTTGACATTCGGAGGACTGAATTTCAAAGAGTGGGAAGATGTAAGACCCCAACCCTTGTTAACCCCATTTATTGATTAATTAATTATGTTTTAGTGTTGATTGATGTGTTTGGCTTGATTTGGTAATGGATAGGTAGAATGTAATGGGTTTTGACCTTTACTAGGTAGTCAAAGAACTTTTTTGTAATTTTCAATTTTAGTGGGAATGACATGTGGAATGGTAATTTCCACATGAGGTTGGATGCATCCGGTAAAGTATTTCATGTGCATCACTTTTCATGTTTTGACTTTTATCCAGGGCCATCAGAAATATTATTTCCAATAATAAGAAAATGTATTTTCTTGTAATTTTGAAAAAGATTTTAATCAAAACTTAAGACTCCATCGATTTTCCTTTCTCTTGTTCTCCTCATTTTAACTCCAGCTCTTCTCCTCATCTTCTTCTTCCATCTTCACTAGCATCTTCATTTCCCACCTCCATCGAGCAAGAAGAGGCCTACATATATATGGGTTTTGTGAGCCCCCATCATCATCATCTTCATCATTCCCAACTATTGAAACACCAAGCTAATATTTTCTCCGTTCCTTCTGTTTCCAATTTGTGCTATAGGTGAGCTCATTCCTTCACGACTAAATCTTTAGTTCTATTTGAGCTACTAGAGCTTAGCCCAACCTCATGCATTGTATCTCAACCCCATTTATCATTTGCATCAAGCTAGGTCCTTGCATGAACTCAAATTGAGGAATCTTTCCATAAATGGGTTGCTTGTGAGTGTGGGATGTGCTTCAGCTGATTTTAGGACTTCCAACACTAATCTAAGGTAAGTGGAATGATTATAAGGCTATATATGTGATTACTTCTGTTGATTATTCAAATTATGTATGGATGCTTAATGAATTATATACCCAATTCAGCACATTTTGTGTAATGCAAATAGGTTCACTTATGGCCTTGATTGTCAAATTAAATTCCATTCATTTCAATGTGTTTAAGCCCATGGGTTCGAGTTTTTAAATTGAGATGTCACAGGCACTGGAGCGAGCCCTAGCTTCAGAATTTCTACAACCCTCAGCATGCGAATGATTGGTACTTCAGCTAGCTTTGGTGAGTTTAGAGAAGCACATTTTCAAGGTTGTTCATAGGCGAACACCTTGGCTAGCTGAGAACTCCACTTCGGCTGGTCGAGCAAGTCAGGAGAGCTCATTAGAAGCTCAGTGAAGGACAATTTTAGCACCTGGACCTAGTTTGTTACATAGCTAGTTGAGAATAGAAGCATGACAAGCCAAAGAAGTATCATTTCAAGTTTAAAAACCCTTTCTCAAAACATTTTTATAAAGAAAAAGGTCTTTCTTGCAAGTTTGAAAAATGTTTAAAGAAACACCTAAGTCCCCGTCTATTTTCCTTTCTTTTTTTCTCCTCATTTCAGCTCTAGATCTTCTATTCTCCTTCTTCCATCTTCATTACCATCTTGATTTTCCACTTACATCAAGCAAGAAGAGTCCCATACATTGGTTTTCTGAGCCCTATCATCACCATCTTCTTCATCTTCATCTTCTCCATTCCTTTTCCTTCCAATTTTTGCTATAGGTGAGCTTAGAAGCATGACACCATCTTCAGTTCTATTTGATCCACTAGAGCTCAGCCCAACTTCATGCATTGTTAGCGCAACTCCATTTATCATTTGCTTCATGATAGCATCCTTGTAGGAGCTGAAATTGGGGAATCCCATCAAATTTTTTTACTTGGATTTGGATTAGGATGACTCATCCCAAGTAGCAACTAGACTTTTCTTTTTATATTTAACTTTGTTAGCATAGTTTGTTGTCATGTGACAATAACCTTGCCATTTCTAACACTGAATGTCCTTTGATTTGCTTGTAGAGGAGGAAGATTTATCTTTTTCTTTATTTTTTTGAAGGGACATTTTATTTTCTCTTGATTTCTTAAATGTTTTAAGAAATCTTTTAGCAAGAGTTGCAACATCTTCTTCATCTTCTTTTAATGATGAGGATATTTCTTATTTCTTAGTTTTATTTTTGGACAATTTAAAAATCTTTTTGTTCCTTTTAGTTATTCCTTTCTTAAATTATTTTAGAAATTTCTTCAAGAAGAGTTGTATTTTCAAAACCATCATCATCATCACTTGTTTCATTAGAATTTTCTTTGGATCTAGAAGAGGTTTGTGATGAGATTAATCCAACAAAATTCTTCTTTTTAGATTCATCAAATTCTAGATCAAAGGTTCAGAGGGATCCCACTAATTGATTGAAATTCATATGCTCAAGATCCTTGTATTCTTCTATAAAAGTCACCTTTGGATGAAACCTATTCGGAAGGGATCTCAATATTTTACAATTTATTCATTAACTCCGAGTGCAGAGCTGCGATGTAGTAATATTCCGGTAAGTACGAAGTCGAATCCAGAGGGAACTATATTTAAAGAAGTTTTCAACTTGTTACCTGCCTACATAAAATTCTAAAACTATCCTAATTTAAAATCTAACAAGTATATACATTCTCAAAAATTAAACAATTACAACAACAATTCCTAAATTAGAAATACTAATTCTAAATTTTTCTAAAATAAAAACTAAAACCTCTGCAAAAGCGAACACACATTAAAACTTCTAATAAAACAAAACTAAAATTAGAAACTTACTAAACTAAACAATGTTAGAAATAAAATAAACAATAGTTAGAAACTTTCCTAAATTAAAAACTAAATTAAGCTAAGAATCTACACTTTCTAAAAACAAAAGATTTCTAAATCCTATTCAAGAAAAAAGATTTAAGTTTAGAAAGAACTTTAAATGGAAACAAAAATCAAATTAGTAGTTAACTAATGCTAAACAAGTGTCTAAAACATTATTCAATACAATTATACAAACAACTACAATACAACTTTCTAAATTAAGAATAATTTTATCCTAAATTATCACACATGAGAATTTTTCCAAAAATAAAAACACAAATCTGAAATTTAAACATTCCTAAATTAGTCTATGATGTATGAATGCAAACTAAAAAAATTACTACATGAAAGGTTGAGACATATAAGACTATGATACATGAATTAGATGGGTTGCCAATAGACATTCAGAAACCAGATTTAAAAGACTGAATTTCATAAGTTCCAGAACTGAATTCACTTCAATTTTATTTCAGAAAAACATAGAGATTTAATCATTTTAACTGGTTCCAACAAGCAACAGAAGTTCTACTGAATTCTATTCATAATTTGGCCCTTTTGTGTCTCATTTAAACATGAATTCAGCACATTATTTTGGAATATTTTCATAGAACTTTCAGTTCTGATTTCAGGTTCAAAACAGCTGTAATTATCATGCATTCGACTAATATGAAACATGTGCAAACCTGTCTATGAAAAATCGTCCAACCTTTACCTTTTTTTTTTATTTTGGAAACTATTTTATGCATGTAATCTGAATTGTTTTCGAGTCTTAAATCTGTTTCTTAAATTCTAATCTCCTTTTAGCAACAAACAGATCTTGTGAAAGAAAAAAATTCATACACATAATGAAATGCAAAATTCGGTCAAGCTAAATTCAGATTTTGGAATGTTTTTCATGATTTTAGAACACATAAATTTCAGACATTAAATCTGATTTCTGAAGTTCCATGACAAACACTATGAAAATATGCATCAATCTAATGTACCTACAGCAATAAACAATTCAAAAGAAAAACTATGCATGAACATAAAAAGTGCAGAAAACTAAAATAAAGTGCAGAAATTAAAATTGCAGAAAAAATATAAAAGTGCAGGATTTAAATGTGTGCTAAGACAGTAATTTAAATGTGTGGAAAACAAGATATTTAAATGTGTGGAAGTGTATGATTTTCTTCTTTTCCTAAATTCTTCTTTTATCTTAGATTATGTTTGCTCAAATCATGTTCTTAGGCTTCTTTGGGTTGTCAATCTAAGAGCAACAAGATTAAAAACAAACATCAAGCATTCATTATCAAAGAAGTAAATAAAGGAAATGAAAACACACACTTTTACTAGATATAAATGTTTTTACATAACGATAGAGAATAAAGAAGAAAACATTACATGATCTAAGATGAAAGATCCTCTTCTAGTGGAAGCTTCAAGTTGGAGAGAGCCCTCTTGAATAGAGAAATTATAAAGTAGAAAGATATGGAGAGAGTGGAGGGATAGAGTTAGAGAGAGGAGGTCTCTTCTTTTATGCCTTGAAATGCTAGAAGGGTGCCCTATTTATACTTTTTTCAAGTCCTGCTCCCTCTCAAACTTGATATAATACAATCCAAAAAATAATAAAAAAAATTGAAAACACATGGGCTTCACAAGAGGATTGGGCGTGAATTCCCATGGCTGCATTTTTTTTCTTTTCTTTTTTTTTTCTTTTCTTTCTTTATTTGGAAGTCCTTCTTTGCTTCTTCTTTCTTTCTTTCTTTTTCTTTGCCACCTTGCATTGAGAACTTTGAGAGATAAGTTAGGATAAGAATCCTCTCTTAGAATCAAACTTAGCGCACATGAGGTGTAGAACTTTCTTCTTTATCTCTTTGCTTTGTCAACTTTTCTTCTTTAGAAAGTACTCCTTGCTTGATCCAAATTCAAGAGATCTTTTGAGATATTTTGAGACAAGTCTCTTGATTCTTTTCCTTTTCTTTTCAGCCCAAAATCTAGTCCAAGATCCTCTTGGGCGTGGGATAGCTTGCACATATATATAGATATTTCTTTTCAATTCTTCTCCTTCTTCAGAAAGAACTCCTATGTGGCTTTCCTTGTCTATCTTTGATGAGATATTCTTCAGATTCTCTTGAAAATATCTTTAAAATATGCACTAAATAAATGGACCCCATCTAAGATGTCCCACATGTGTACCCCACACATATGCATGTGTGTGTGGGATTATGAAGCCAACTTTGTATTTTTCTTTCAATTTCTTTCCTCTCTTCAATTCTTTTCTCCTTTTTTTGAAAATTATTTCTTTGCCTCAATTCTTTACAAATGGGACCCATTTCATCAATTTCCTTAAAAAAAATGTGAAATCAAGTGAAAAGACAATTTTAACCCTAAAATCACAAGTTCATGAATGTGGGCCCATCTCTCATGAAATGACAATGAAAATGCACATCTTTTTTCACAAAACTTGATCTTTCTCATAATAAAAATAATTTTCACAAAACTTTTTAAAAATAGATTTCCAAGAATGGCAAGTTTTATGAATGTAAGTAAAAGGTATGATTTTCAAGCAAATTATGCAGAACTACACTACAATGATGTATAAATGCATAAAACCATGATATTACACTAAATGAGGCTCTTTTGACTAAGTAAGTCCTTAAAATGGTCCAAAATGCATATGAAAATATGCATTTTTAAGGACTCATTACCTTTCCAAAAGACTACTCCAAATTTCCACATCTCGTTAACTATTTCCATCAACCTTATATGGAAATCAGTAAACATTTCATTTTCATCCATACGAATACTTTGAAATTTACTCATGAGCATTTGTAACTTGGATCTTTTTACTATTGTGGTTCCTTCATAAGTAGTTTCAAGGACTTCCAAAGCTTGTTTGGATGTGGTCTAGGTCATAATTCTTTTAAGTTCCTCTGGGGTCATGTCACAAATAATATCATTATATGCCTTAGCATTATATTGTCTAAGAATTTTATAATCAGTTTACATTTAAAGGGTTTCAAGGGTTGAATGGCCTTAACCCCACCAAGATCAACTTGTATGGTAGGAGGTGACCAAACATTGTTAATGGCTTCCCATACTAAACAATCCATAGGCTTTAGAAAAGCAATCATTCAATCCTTTTCAAAAAGCATAGTTAGTGCCATCAAAGAGTATTGGTCTGGTGATCGAGCTTCCGTCTGGAGTTTACAATGTTCTAAGAATAGGACCAACTCTAGGCTATTAAACCTCAAGGAGTAACCCTTTGATACCAATTGATGATGCCACGTTGGAATAGTGCAAGTCTTAGACGTGGGGTGAGTACAACAATTTAAAATTTTGCCAATACAAGACCAATTTGACCAATTACACCAAGCTCAACTATCACTTAATCATGCATAAAGTATAATTTAGTGAAACAGATCAGTTAACTGACCTAGTGAGAGATGCTCAAGTTTTGTGTGATAGTAATTAAGCAATATTCTAATTTTTGTAAGTTAAACTAGCAAATGTTAGATGAATTATAAATAACAATATAGCAATCTAAGCAACAAGAGAAGAGCATCAACCACAACATGAGATTTATTGTGGTTTAGTCCTGGACCTACATCCAATCCCAAAATAATTACAATCCAATGATTTCTTAGCATGTCACTATAAAGAGGTTTTCAAATAGGTACACCTCTATGGCCAATTTTCTGATGCGGTGGTTCCATTCCCAAATCTACATTTACCAAATGTTCAATTTTTTGATGTGATGTTTTGAATACACAAATTTACATCCGCCAATATCCAGTATGAGAATTTAATGTAAAGAAGAACACATGCCTCTAGACAAATTACCTAAGTCTAAAGGGCACCCTTTTGTTCCTTGAAGGATGACCTTTAAGCTTTGATGTCTTCAACAGCTACTTGTTGAAGATGAACTTCCAATGTGTGCACAATGAAGAGGCCAAGAGGTTTTGTTCTAGGGAAGGTATTGATCTAACTGTTATGGCTTCAAGATTTCCCTAAAATGGATGCCATAAAACTCTATGAGCTAAGAAACATATTTTATGTTTAACTATGTAAGGGTTGGAGAGTAAGTGGAGAAGTTGATTTTGAAGGCTTAGAAGATGTGTCACTTAGTGATAGAAAGAAGCTCTCAAAATCTCATGGAGGTTGCAAGTGTTTTTGCCTTTCAAATTGGCTCTTCTTTATATAGAAAACCTCCCAATGACTAGTTACTCGGCTAGCAGAGCCAACTTCTCAGCTAGACAAGGCCACAATTGCTAGTTTCACTTTTTTTCAGACAAGATTACTTAAAGCCATGATCGATGCCCCAGTCAACTAGGCTGATCAACAGTTGATTGTGGGTCGACCAGGGTCCAAAAATAACTAGAGAGGGCCCTTTTGGAATGAGCAACTGAGGGGTACTTCGGTGGCTATCACGGTCAACTGGGCTTGACTACGGTGACCGAGGTCACTTGACTAGGTCAATTTAAAGACCAATTTTCAACCTAATTGGTTTTCCATTTGGGACAGGGATTGAGGAGACTCAATTAAGTTTGCCTAAGGTCCTTCTACCTGAATAGGTTGCCGCACATTGGAGTCTTCCACTTAATGAATTTGAGCATGATCTTCCTTGAATGGACTAGATGAAGCTTTGACTTGGACTTTGACAAGAAATTAACAACTTAGGAACCAACATCTAACTCATGACTTTGAACCCTTATTATGGAGCTAGTTTTTTTAGTGATCTAAACTAAGCATATTTTTAATTTAATCTCTGCTCAATATTATTGCATATAAATCAATTGTATACTGTACATGTAGCATTCGTACTTGACATTTTATCATCCAATAATAAATAAGCCTTGTTGCCACATTTTGGCCATAGCTTTGAACAACTGTGACAAATTCTGAGTTGGATGGAAGTTTTGTCGAAGATAAGAGAGGCATATATGGTGAAAGGCAAGTTCGGCATTGAAGTAGCCATGGGCAAGTTGAAGCCATTTCAACATTGAAATTATTTGAATTATGAAATGATGTGAACTTTTGGATGTTAAGAAGTTGTTGCGGCCCCACCCATCGAATTAAGATTTAATGATAGGTTGTTAGTATGTTTGAATCCCCATGATTGAATCCATGTGTGTGAGGACAGAGCCACATCACTAAGAAATTATTTTATGGAAGCTTACATGGAGTTGTGCCCCAAAGTCCGTGGCCCTCGAATTCCATGCCGCAACCCAACATTTACTTCTACCCACCATAATTGTAGGAACCAACAGACTAGAAATTGTGAAACTTATAATACACGGAGATAGGCAAGTAACTGGAATATTTCATTAATTTCTTTCCCTATTTAAATACAATTTACATTTATACATATTACAAGAGAATGGTCAGATAAACTGGCATAACCCAAAATAAACCCAAAATACAATTAATGATGACCCTACTGAAAGTGTAATGTAGTTTTGGTACCCAACCTGACGTCTAGGTGACATCAGTGGTACAAACATACTTAAATATACCTGTGGCATCACAACCTCATTGCACTCCAAGTCAAAGCATTGACATCAATACCTGAACATAAGGTGATTTGGTCATATATGATGATTTGGCAAAAGATTAAACACAATATCTAATACAATACACCAATATGGAGCACGACAGTATAACAAGAACATAAGAGCCAATGAACAAGATGGACTAAGCATATTGTGCAATACTGTAAGCAATAAACATGTACGAATCATGATATGAAAGTAAGCATTGCTAAGGCATCCCAGCCTTACTACCCCTGCTGAATCCCCTATCTTTGCTCATGGAAGTAATAGATCCCATTCTTGCCTGAAAGACATTTTAAGCAGGATTACGGTACCACCCCTATGGATTCCCCTATCTTGGCTCATGGGTGTAATGGAGCCCATTCTTGCCTAAAGGGCCATTCCCAATAAGGATTGGGGATTCTCAACCATAACTAGCTAGTAAAAAATGTGACTAAAATCCACCATCACAGTTGTGCTGCGAACGGTGACACAGTCGTGCATATAACATATGGCTCACTCCGGGATGCTCGGCATGTCCTGAGTTAGATGAGACACTCCTGGCTGCACTGTATGGCAAAAATGGCATGAAACCATGACAGCCATCTATAGAGGTTCAAACATATAAAACAACACCCAACTCTTAGTTGTCTAACCAAGAGCGAACTGACACCTGGTTATGCCAACGTGAAGAATCGAAGTAAATTAGTGAACTGGACTCGTCAGGAAGCAGTACTAAAGTGAGGACCAATTCCCAAAGCAATGTTCATAGTATACTTCAATTGGTATATTTGAATAGTTCTTATGAGTAACAATGACTCTTCAGTCTGTAACAATGACTATATTGAGATCATTAGGTCAAGAGAGGCAACCAAATGATTTTTGGGATAAAAAGGGTGAATTCAGTCCATTTTCCTTGAACATAGTGCATTACTTTGACTATGGTAGAAAATAGCTTCAAAAGAAACCCTAACTTTTAGAAACTGTCGGACAACATTCTGGATTGGAATTGCATGGCCTGAAATGGGTAAAAAGTACAAGGATGATCTAGTGTCTAAGGGTGGATGAGGTGTGCATCGAGGTACCCCCTGCTAATCCTCAAAAAACCAAAACCTAGGATCCAGTCGGCAAGAGTCTCTAGTCATGACACGGGTGCCGAACATCATTACTAGCATGACTTCCGAACCTAACCATCCCATCTAAGTCCAAGTATGGAGGAAGTAAGGGTAGCTAGCGTGAAAGTGTGTGACATGAATGAAGTGTAGTGAAAACAAATGAAATGATTCTATATGAACAATAGAATACCACTTAACATTCATTTTTAAATCAATCGGCTGCCATCGGTGTGGTAGAGTATTCATGAGCCACCATTGCACAGATTTAAGGTCTGGATGTCAGACTTAAAATCACCTTAATGTTCAATATTGTTGGGGACAAACTTAGCCTTAAATGGTGTACATATGGTTCATGAACATTGGATAGGTGCCTTTGAAACCACCTTAGGGTGTTACACAATTCCAAGCCTCTCAATTCGGAGTTCAACCCGTGTGAGTCCAAGTCAAGTCAATAATAGAAGTCCCTAAGCTAAGTGATTTTTCATGAAAATTCACATTCATTTCACCCCTAGTTGGTGGATTGGAGGAGGTACTTGATGCCTAATTCATGTCCAAATTTTATTAACAAAATATCCTCAAAGTTTGAGGAAGATTAGGCAAGAAAAGGGGAAGAAAAACCCTTGAAAAAAGGGTTGTCATGGTGGCACAGTAGTCTATGACCAATGGGGATTAGTCGTAGGCCCTTGGCCACAACTAAGCACCTGTTAGGGTGCTGTGACTAATTGGGATCGGGCATAGCACTGTTGTGCACTCGATTTGGCACTGTTTGAGTCCAGATTTTCACCACATTTTGGGGATTCTGTAACACTCCGGCCCGGCTTAATTCAGTTTAATGACTAATTAATGTGGTTTTGGGTTGATTTTGAGTGTATTAGTTTTATGCTTGATGCTGTGTTCTTTTGAGATTCTGTTTTGGGTCATAGATAAGTAGTTGAGTTGAGTTTAACCTGGTTTAGGTAAACATGGGCCCTTTTTTATAATTTTAAATTTTATAGAATGTTGTCATTCATGCATCATCTTGGCGTCAACACGTGTCTCTCGTCGAGCTTGTTAACTTCCGTAACTGACTTGCACGCAAACAACTTCGTTTGCTCCCATTGGACCATTATTTGACTCGAACTGGAATTACCTTTAATCCTTTGGACTTATATGAAAAAAATTTCAATATTTATCTTATATAAGAGGATACATGCACCGACCTTTTCATTCAATATCTTTTCTTTTCCCAGTTTCTTCGTTTCTCAACTTTTCTTCCTTCTTCTTCGTGATCAAGCCAAGAAAGGGAGATTTGTGCACTCATTTTCTACGCCATCTCCTTGTGTGTTCTACGGTATGATTGAGTTCTTGCTCTTTTTTCTAAGTTTTGATTCCTTTCATTCTCTTGTTGCATGCACTCAACGTCTCTCTCTTTCTTTCTTTTCTTACATGCATGAAGAGTATAATCGCATTTAGTCAGCAGATTTGAGCTCGAGAACAACTGTTCGCGTGATAGAACCCATTTAAGGCAAGTATAAGCACAATATGATTGAACACTTGTTGATAATGATTTGATTGTTTTATTCTTGTCACTTTTGCATGGTTTGGTGATGTACAACCCTCTTAGTTTAGATTCTATGTGGTTGTTTTCTTGGTTTTCAAATTTGCCCATTTTCAGTCGTTCTGTAACAGGTTCAAAAACTGGACACTTGAAGCTTATGGCTAAGCCGTAGAGGCTTACGGCTCAGGTTCCAAAGAGCTGTAAAACCGGCCTTTACTCTACAGTAAGGCTACAGCTAAGCCGTGACCCAGCCGTAGGTCAGTTTACGGCTAGATTTCCAGATAGTTGAAATTTCAGATGACCTTCTACGGTCTAGCCCTGTCTGAACCGTGAAATGTGCTACGGCTAAGCCGTACCCTAGCCGTAGAACAAAACAGGGCTGAGCCGTAGAACAAAATGAAGCTAAGCCATAAATGCGAATGAACACTAAGGGGAACCACGGCTGAGCTGCAGTGCATATTACGGCTAAGCCGTAAGATGCCTACGGCTAAACCATACGTTCACTTACGGCTAAGCCGTACAACCCCTGAGAATGAATAAAATGGACAGGTTTGATAAAAGACCTTATAGGGCCTTTGATCTAGAATGTAGCTAACCTGAACTTGCTCAATAGAATGTAAGAATCGCATGAATGGTCTCTAGGGCTGTGACTCATTCATGTGTGTTGTCCATTTGTTAAGCACCTCCCCATAGGTGTTGGTTTAAGGAACTTCGATACACATTTCTCTATACATTGCAACACTCAAAAACTGAACAACAGTGTATCGAACGAACTTAAAACTATATCATCATGCACGGTTAGAAACACTGGACAACTAGATTAGGGTTGGTTAGTAAACAATCTTGATTCATAGCAATAATTTGACTTGCATTGCATATTGATTCCACTTATTGCCTACCCTACTCTTATTCTTGTTTTGACATGTAATTGTTTGCTTGTACACTTGTATTTAGTGATTGAGACTCGTGTGATGCACGCACTGTATTGCTTGCTTGGGATATGACATGATACATGTATGTAACTGTACTGTCTGCCTGACCGACCGATTGATATTGATTGGCATGCATCATATTATATGATTGATCTTGTTTGTCTTGCTCTACTCAGCCTCAGCCTCAGGATACCCGCGGGGTTGACTTTGGCATAGATTGTTGCCTCTACAGAGTGCTCCTGTCCTGGGATTCCGGACCCTGGGAACTATAGACCCATTCGTACCTTCGCTCGGTCGATGGTGTTCTCGTCTTACTTACTCTCGATAGAGAAAATATGGTAAATGTAGTAGCCACCTAACCAGTATAACTAATTTATGATCCTGATAGCATGTTTTACTCTTATGCACAATTTGCTTAGTAGCCTAACTTGAATTCAATGCAATCTATTCTGTTTTACTCTACTAGATACAATGTGTGTTAACTTATTGCTGCTTATGTTTTGCTGAGTCGTCGTACTCATTCGTTGTTCTTGGTGTTGTAGGCTCAAATCCCTCTACCGGACCCCTCGTCGGTCGGCTAGACTCCAGGAGAAATCTGAGAGGCCCAGTCAAGGTTAGAGGAGTGGTTTTGATCCCTCCTTTGGAGAGTGGCTTTGTATTGCATCTGTCTTGTACGAAAGACTTTAGCTTTTCATGTGCATCGTGTATTTGACATCCAGAATCCCTGTCTTATTTTGATTGTACATAATCTAATTAATGGCATTTTGTTAATCCTGTATTCTTGTGTATCCTTTTCTTTACTTGCAATGATACTTACAGATTCCACGTGCACCATCTTTGCACGTGTGAATATCCCTTGTGTGTGTGCACTTAGACTTGGTCTAGGTGTGCATGCACAGGTGTACGTGTGTCACTGGTTAGGTTTTAACTAATCCCCGATTTCTGGGCTCAGGTTGTGACAGATTCTTTGAGGCATTCTTACGGACATTTTTATTCCTCATCAACCTCATTTAAACATGGATTAAATCCTTTGACTCATTACATTTCATCAATTTAAAAAATCTTGAAACATTAAGAAGAATTAGAACATGTGAGCATAAGTCAATGATGGACTATACAATGCATAAAAATACTAAGTTTAATCACTTGCCTTGATCTTAAAAGGTCTCAAATAACTCTCTAATGCCTCTCAATTAGCTAGGAACCGCCAAAAATAGAAAATTCCCAAAAACATCCCTAAAATGGTAAAAAAATGGAAAAAATGGGGAAAGACCTGGAATTAATTGATGCATAGTTGGATTTAGAGTGTCCAGGCCTGTTGTAGCTTCTATCAAAAGGGGGAAAGGAACCCTTACCTCTAAGGCCACTAACCAATAGAAGATACATGAATTTTGGGCTACCATTGGCCAAGTTTGAAGAAAACGATGCCAATGGAGAGGGGAAGATCCATTTTTTAGTTTACTTGAGTTCAGAGGTAGTTTGGGAGGTCGAAGAAGGTGAAATGGAGGAAGAGAAGGGGTTGTTGTAGAGCCTAGGCCTTGGCTAGGGTTAAAAGCACAAGAATGGGGAAGAAGATAAGGGGATGGGGTTTATATAATGTATAAAAATGGGGTCCACTCACTTAAAATCTTGTTTGGACTATAACCTGCAAATGGTAGGTCGAATCAAGACACCATAAGGGACAAATGGTCATGAAATTGAAATAGCTTTTCAATGAGTACAATATTATCATGGTTTGGAGCACTTGGAATTTTGACCAATTTGAATTTGGCAACCGAATTTCAATGAAAAGAGGGGTTTAGTAACTTCGAATGGACTCAGACAAAACAAGAAAGTTCTTCGACATGATTTACTCTATCAAATGGATCTCTAATAGAAATTTTCTAAATTTACAATCACCCCCTAGAATTTTTCAAAATTGCAATGTGGCCCCTAAAGTCACTTGACTTGACCTAAATGCACTCTAAATTTCACAAAGCCATGAAAAACACATTCTAACCCGAAAACTAAGTTGGTCCACATCTAAAACTCACATAAGAATTAATAATCTTAATTAAACCACACTTAATTAATCATAAATACATATAATTATGAGTTAGGTCTTTACATTCTCCACCCCTGATAACATCTAGTTTTCCAAATGGGCAAGTGTGTAGGCCAGATTTAAGATCCAGCCTAGATCGCCAGCCTGCAGGCATTGATGCGTCCCACTTGATCCATGATTAGTCCAAGATCACGGATCCCTATCCTTAGTTAGATAGTTCTAACTAATTATTTATTTCTTATTTTATGTTAAGTTGAGATTAGTACTTGCTTAATTTATTTTAGTAAGCCATGACTATTTAGAGAGTTATTCCTAGTTTAGAAGCAACCACTCTTATATAAGGAGTCTTTCATTGTAATGCTTATACTTATTTTCAATTAATCAAGTTTTATTTGAGATTTATCTCTGTTATGGTGTTGTTCCTCTTATGAGGGTGCCCTAGGGGCTAAAATCTATCTTTGGATTCAATCAATCCTTTAGGAGATTGATCTACACTCGATCAGAGATCCAAGGCTGCGCCAGTTTGGTATCAGAGCTAAGATCTAGTTGTCGGGACTATGCCTATCTTTCCTGGATTTCATTAATCTACCAATCTCATCTCATCAACTCTTCACTATCAACTCAGATCCCAGTAGCCCCTTCCAAGCTGTTGTAACCATAAAAAACCCCTCCAACCCCATTGCCCGAGGCCTTTAACCCATCAACCATTTAACCCGAGACCCAACCTAGCCTTAGTCGATACCCAAAACCCATTATTGAGACCACACCCCCTCACAATCCCAAATAGTCCAATAAAAAAAAACCCTCTGCTCAACTGATGGCCAGCACTGTATCCCTCAACCCCAGAAGTTGAACCCATCCAACCCATTCCCAAACCCAACTAGCCAATGATTACACTAGAACCCTAACCCAACCTACATTCTCCAGCCGAATCGGTAACCACATTACCCTCTAAATCTCCTTTCTTTCATCTCATTAATCCCCAATTCTAGAGTGAAAAAAAGAGACAGCAGAATAATAAAGAAGAGAGGAGGGAGAAGATGAAGAATAGACATGTCCTTGGTTTGTCTTTATCGTTGATCAGTGACACATTTGTACTTAAAGCCCTCTCCATTCCTTCCTCTTTTTATAGCCTGTAGATAAGTCCTCAAGACTTTCTTTTATTTCTTTTAACTTCGTTTGCACAAAACCTGAGATGAGGAAGAGGGGATTTTCTCCCATGTGCTTAATTTTTATATTATTTTTTTGTTTGAGCTAAAGTTTGCAAAATTGACTAGGGCCATAACTTTGGCCCCGACTTGGCATGGTTTGATTTGAACCAAAGTATAGTTGGACTTGTAGTCTTGGTCCGACCTAGACCTAAGTCCATTTTTCTCTGAAAAAAAAGAAGGTCGTTATATTTGAAGCTTGAGACCAAACATCTTGGAGAATATGAATTATTACGGAGCCTATCAAGAGGAATACATAGAAGCCTTTCATGTTAAACCTATGCTTAGACAGTCTCGCATGCAATAATGTACATCTCAACAAAAACAAAGAGCATATGTTGTGAAAAACTTTTTGCTAGAGAAGATAATCCCATGATTGTCACTCATCGCCTCCTCAACACAAATGAGAAGGAAGAAGAAAAATGGAGATAGCTAAAGAAATTCTATGCGCAGGTGAGAGTCAAAGACAAAGCCGTTAACTTAATTATTGACAATGATAGTGCAATGAGTTTTGCTATGCAAGAGGCTATTGATAAGCTTTAGTTGCCCACTAAAACCGTTCCTAAGCCCTACTAAGTCACATGGTCTAGTGGTTATGTCATTCCCGTAACTCACAGATGCTTGGTAATTATGAAGACAAAATTTGGTGTGATGTGATCCAAATGAATACTGCTCATGTTATTTTTGGGCGACCATGGTTTTTTGATCAAAAAGTGCGCCATGAACAAGATGAATAGATATATCTTTCTATGGGAAAGAAAATGGATTAGATTCTCCATTGCCATCAGCAACCCGATCTTCATCTAAATCATCACCTTCAATTGAAGAGCCATAACAAGATAAAAAAGAAGATGTTGACTTCATGACTGCACTAAAGGAGATACCAACCATGATAGCTAACATTAAGGATGCAAAAACTGAGCAAGGTCAAGGTAAAACCAATTTCATGAAACATTCAGAACAAATCATAGAAGAGCAAGTTTATGGAAACACTGTCTTCATGGATTCAAACAACATTGACCAAGACAATGTCACCCATGAGATGCAAAGAGTTAAGGAAAAAAAGGGGCAAGTAGATATTCAAGACTTTGAATGGGTAAACAAGAATATTGAACATCAAGGATCTTTGATTGTAACGCTGCTTCAAGTAAATACAATTGGGTCATCAGAAGTCAAGTTAATTGTTCTAGCTGCTTTGCAAGAAGATCAAATTGTTGAAGTTCCCCACATTGACTTCATCTTTGAGGATTAGACATGGATGATAAACAACCGACAATTATAGCATCTACATGTCATATCATACATCTAAGATAAATTCATTCATCGGAAAAAGTGACATGTCAAATGTATTTTTCCGTAGAGTAAACAACCATGTCAATCTTTTAAGCCATTTCATGCAAAAGTAGAATAAATGACACAACAGATGGTTGTGTGACTAATTTTCTACCATAGAGGAAGTTTTCCCGCACTTGCAGTTGAATTCTTCCTGCCATTTCTTATGTTGGCAAAAGTTAAGCTTTTCCAAGCCACGGAGAGTTGATGTAGGCCAAATCCAAGATCCAACCCAGATCATAGGCCTGCAGTCATTAATGGGCCCCACTTGACCTCTGATCTATCCAAAATTAGGGATCCCTATCCTTAGATGGTTCTAATTAATTATTTATTTCCTATTTTATGTTGAGTTGAGATTAGAACTTGCTTAATTTATTTTAGTAACCCATGATTATTTAGAGATAGCCATTCCTAGTTTAGAAATAATCACTGTATAAGGAGTCTTTTTTCATTGTAATGCTTATGCTTATTTCCAATTAATCAAATTTTTTTTTATATTTATCTCTGTTATGATGTTTTCCTATTATAAGGGTGCTCAAGGGGTTGGAATCCATCTCTGGATTCAATCAATCCTTTGGGAGATCTACACTTGATCGGAGATCTAGGGCTATGATAGCAAGATTATTACAACTAAACTTGGGATGTAATTTCAAGCATTTCCATCATCGACATGATGATCCAGCTCATCACCCAGTAGGTTGGTGGTTTCACCTAGAGTATTATTAGCTTGAGACTCGCCAATCCTCCCATTATGACGAGGTAATAGAATGCCAAATTCTCAATCTTGTGGTGTCTCTTCCTATGCTACTAGTAATGGAAAAGTTTGGGTAGGTCTCTCTCCTCTCAATTCCTCTAGAACAATTCTGCTTTTGGGTTTGTGATTCATTACATAGTCCTCTTCTAAGAATCGGGCATTGGTGTTAACAATGACCTTCTGATCTTTTAGGATTATAGAACAAACCACCTTTTGTTCCTCTTGGATATCCAACGAAAATACAAAATTCCTTTCTTGGTTCCAACTTGTCTGTGTTCCCTTTTAGCACATGTGTTGGACTACCTTAAATCTGAACATGTTTTAAACTGGGTTTGTGCCTAGTCCATAGTTTTGTTGGTATAGTAGCTACTGACTTAGATGGAACTAAGTTTAGAATGTATGTAGCCATTTCTAGAACATGCCCCCAGAATGAATTAGGCAAATCCGAATAACTCATCATTGACCTCACCATATCCATAAGAGTCCTATTCATTTGTTCTGCTACCCCATTTTGTTGAGGTGTACCTAGTGTAGACAACTAGGATGTAATCCCCTTTTGTACTAAGTAATCCCTAAATTCTCCAAAGAGGTACTCGCCACCATGATCAGATCGCAGTGTCCTGATACTCTTACTTAGAAGCTTTTCCATTTCCGCCCTATACTCCTTGAATTTCTCAAAAGATTCAGACTTATGGTGCATTAAGTAAATGTACCCATACCTTGAGTAGTCCTCAATAAAGTAATGAAATACTCAATCCACCTCTAGCCTAGACATTCATGGGTCCACACAAGTAAGAGTGAACCAATTCCAATGGTTTTTTAGCCCTATAGCCTTTTGCCGAGAAAGGGCGCTTGGTCATTTTCCCTTCTAAACAATAGACCGGAAGTGCCTCCACTTCCAATGAATCTAATGGTCCATTTGCAACTAGTCTGAAATCCGGTTTAGATTAATATGACCTAGGCGCAAATGTCAAAGATATTTTTGTTTCAATTGTGAAGGTTCCTTTCTCTTAATGGTAAGGTAATTGTGGTATTCGATTCAATTATTTGCAGTTTAGGGGAGATAGGATCAACAATAAAAAGATTATCCACCAATGAACTAGAACAGATAAAAAGCTTATTGTACTTAATAACTACAAATTTATTAAAATAAATAGAATATCCATCTTTAATCAACTTGGAAATGGAAATTAAATTCCTCCTAATGGAAGGAACATAAATACAATCTTTTAAAATTAAAGTCCTATCTCTATTAAAACTTAGATAAACATCTTCTACTGCAACTGCTGCCACTCTCGTAGCATCACCCATAAGCAAATAAATCTCCCCGTTACTTAGCTACTTGGTTTCCTAGAACCTCTGCAAACAATTGCAAAAATGATTAGTGGCTCCCATATCTACACACCAGGTATTGATAGATATAACCGCAAAACATGATTCAACAACTAGTGAATGAAATTCACTTCTATTGTTACTTTGTTGAAACAAGTTAGACATTGCTTTTTCCAGTACCCTGCTTGCTTGCAATGAAAACATCTGCCCTTGGGCTTTTTCACTCCTCCCTGTGGACCATTGTCCCTTTAAGGAACTACATTATGATTCTAACTATTTTTCTGTTTCTTCTTGCCTTTCGACTTAGAAACAAAACCTTTTTTAGCAACATGAACACTATGTGGCTTTTTTAGAAGGCCCTTAGCAGCCTGAAATTCCTTTAGTAATTCCACCAAAGAAAAATTGAGCTTGCTCATGTTGTAATTTGGGTGAAAATTCTTAAAGGAATTAGTTAAGGACTAGAGAATGATATCAATCTGGGTTTCCCCATTAATTTCAGCTCTAAGGACCTTTAATTCATTGAGGTGTCCCATCACTTTAAGAATATTATCCCTTATAAAGGTAACTTCAGCCATTTTAATATTAAATAGTTCCTTTATAGACCCCTGCCTAGCCGCCCGATCTTGATCACCAAACATCTCCTTGAGACTGTACATGATGTCATAGGTAGTAGGAAAAGACTGATGCTGATGTTGCAAAACACTAACAGAAATGCCAACATGTAACACTGCACCATCTCATCAGCCTTGATCCATTTTTTATATGCCTGGATAGCCACCTCATCAATACAACCATCCATAGGTTTCTCTAGGGCCACACCTCAGTGAGCACATATTTGTACTCTTTAATGGTTAGTACACTATCCAAGTTTCTTTTCCAATCAATATAATTAGGTCCAATGAGTTTGTGCTTTTTGAGAATTATAACAGGTGGATTAAAAGTACCAATCTTAAATCCTAAGAATTATATAATCAACAAATTATGATGGGCAAATAAACTTTTGATTCAAATAAAAGAAAAAAGGCTCCCTCTGCTAATTAATAAAAGATTTGATAGCAATCTAAAACATCAATGCATAGTATGCCTCGATGTGAGGACTTCTACCATATTTATTTTGTTCAGATAGAGCAAAACCTATTAGTTTTACTGTCAAGGCAACAAACTATGTCATGTAAAATGAAATAGTTGCTATGACTTTGGTCCTATAAATAATAGTAGTGACTCAAATGAAAAGCATATTGTTATTTATAGCTAAGTGTACACCATCATTTAATTCAAGGTCCATTATTATGTATTCAGTCCCGTTAGATGGAGAAGTGATCTATACTAATAATTACCCTAAATCATCCATATAGGAGTTTGTACTGGAGATTCCATAATTAACTCATCCGATGAGGAGGAAGACTCGAAGGTCAACATATAAATCAATTACATCTCTTACAAAACAATGATGGAGACTGTGGGAACTAAGAGGTTCCCTCTTCCACTTAGTTATTTAATAATGACGGTTCTTGTATAACAGTTTAAAAAGGCCAGTTTAGAATTTTGAAGTAATACGTTACCAAGATGTCTAGGTTACCCTTTCTTTATGCATCATAGCATTGGTGTGATTAATAAAAGATTGAGCTTAATTTTATTTGCAAATCATATGAATGCTTCCTATTTCTCCATTCTAAATAGTATTAAATAGATCTAATATCATATAAAGCAGGTTATGATAATCATAAACATCCAAGCACAAAAAAGAAATACAATCAACATAAGAGTCCTAACTATCATAGTCAAGTAGGATCCTTTTGTCTTCTTGATTGCCACTTCTTCAAAACATGGGCTTCGTAAAGGCGGTCCAGGGGTGTCCCCGGTGGGGACCGAGACTGTATCCCTCCTTTAAAAAATTACATTAAATCCTAAGCCTCTTGATGAATGGAGTTCACATGCTATATCAATATAATTATATGACCATGAAAAATTACATTGAATCCTAAGCCTCTTGATGAACAGAGTTCACATGCTATATCAATATAATTACATCACTATAAAAAATATTGAAAATATATAAAACAGTAACCACGAATTTGATTCAAGGGATCCATTCACATAACATATACACATGGTGACCATGATAGCCAGATCATTCACTACAAAACAAAGGTTAGCTACAACAAACGCAATCCATGTTTTTTAGAGCAACCTATAATCTTACTATGTTCTATTCAATCCATACGCAGTATTAAGATTGGCTATGATACCACTTTTGGGAGGTAAATGCTAGGATCTTTAAATATTACGCACAGATCACTGCGAAAATATTTTTAGATAAAGACGATTCAAGAATAATACCTGCAAGATCTCTCTGATTTGATCTCGATTTTACAACAGCCCAAAGTCTCAAGACCTTCTACTTTATTCCTCTATGTTTGAACTCGCACTGGGGTGTGGGCCTCTTCTGCGAATTCTCCTTGCTCGCAAAAACAAGATTTTTCTTGTGTGCTTTTCTTAGAGAGCAATAATGCATATTTATAGGCTACAATAAGGACCTTAATAAGGAAATAAGGGATAGGCTTCTTATGGAAACAAAAAACCCTAATTCAATGCAAATTAGAATCCTAGATCTATAAATTACAATTCAGTCCACTAGAGAATTATATTTGCACTCCTGTCTATATTCTCAAAATAATATTTCAAGCTTCTTGTTATTAAATGCTTATTAATCTCCCCACATTAAGATTTCAGATATCCATTGATTAAATAATTACTGACACCTATATTTAATCGATATCTTTATAATTCCTTGAGACCTTATACTTAATTTATTTGATATGTCGGACACAAAGTCTACCTGCAGGGTTTGACATAACAAAAACTTATAAGTTTCATCAAGGGGATATTATCAATCCCTATTACGGGATGTGGATTACGTCAATAAACTAATATGTACCATATACGTAGTGTTGTCATCCAAAACGAGAGATAGTTTTAGACATATTATTTCTAAGAAAGGAATTGAGGTGGACAAAGAAAAAATTTATTTAATCTTAAAATTTTCATCACCAAAATTTGAAAAGAAAATTTAATCATTCCATAACCATGCTGATTTTTATCATAGATTCATCAAGGATTTTAACAAAATTATGTGCTAATCGCTGATAAAAAAGGTCCCATTTTAATTTGATGAGAATTGTCTAAAGGCCTTTGAGAGACAAAAGGAGCTAACCTCACCTCTTATATATCTAGCCACCTAACTGGACCAATCTATTTGAACTCATGTGTGAAACATCCGATACTGCCATCAACGCTATTTTGTGTCAACGGGTTGGGAAATTTCCTCATGTGATTTACTATGCTAGTAGGACCCTTAATGATGCACAGATAAATTACACAATTACTAAAAAAGAATTGCTAGCTGTGATTTTTGCCCTGAAAAATTTTCGATCCTACTTGATAGGTCATCATCTACATGGACCATGCAGACTTAAGGTACCTTCTCTTCAAAAAGGATGCAAAAGCCCGATTGATCTAGTAGATACTTCTGTTAAAAGAATTTGATTTGGAAATAAGAGACAAGAAAGGATGTGAGAATGTTGTAGTTGATTATCTTTTGAAGTTACCATTGGAGCCATCAGATGAGGTCCCACTAAATGAAAATTTTCCTAATCAACAATTGCTGAGTATTTCCTGGATCCCCTGGTTTGCAAATATAATAAATTACCTTATTACAGGGGAGATGCTAGCCCATTGGTCAAACTAGGATAGATCAAAATTTCTAGCTGAGGTCAAGCACCTTTTCTAGGATGACCCATATCTTTTTAAATACTGCCCAAACCAGATCCTCAGGAGATGCATTCTCGATGATTACCTCGATCAATTCATTCTGCCACGATCGTGCATGTGGGGGCCATTTTACTTCAAAAAAGGTAGATGTAAAAGTTTTATAGTGTGGATTTTACTGGCCCACAGCCTTTAAAGATTACCACACTTTCTGTTTGAATTGTGGAGGTTTCAAAGGCTTGGTAAGCTCAATCGGAGGAACATGATGCCCCTAAATCCCATACTTATTGTGGAAATTTTTTATGTGTGAGGATTGACTTTATGGAGCCGTTTCCAAATTCTTTAGGAAATCTTTACAGTTCCAAGTGTGTAGAAGCCATACCTACAAAGAGGAATGACCACCATGTGGTGATTAAGTTCGTGAGAGATCACATATTTTTCTAGTTTGGTACCCCTAAGGTGATCATTAATGATGGAGGCACCCACTTTGCAACCGTCCCTTTAAGCATTTGTTGAAAAATATTCTGTTACCCATAAGGTTGCTATGCCTTATCACCCACAAACAAGTAACCAAGTGGAAGTTTTGAATAGGCAAATTAAACAAATTCTAGAAAAGATGGTCAATCCCACTCAGAAAGACTGGTTTTTGCGATTGATCGCCGTACTTTAGGCCTATCAAACTACTTATAAGACACCTATTAGGATGTCCCCATATAGGTTGGTCTATGGGAAGGCTTGCCACTTACCTGTTGAACTGGAACATAGAGCTTATTGGACAATTAAGAAGTTCAATTTTGACTTGCCCACTGCAGGTAATCTGCGCAAATTATAACTCAATGAGTTGGAAGAACTTAGGAATGATGCCTATGAGAATGCCAAGGTTTACGAGGAAAGGATGAAGCTAAACCATGATAAATCAATTTTGAAAAAGTCATTTGAACTAGGTATGCAAGTCCTTTTGTATAACTCCCAGTTATGTCCGTTTCTAGGGAAGTTACGTACTCAATGGACTGATCCATTCATTGTTTGGACTGTGTACTTTCATGGTGTTGTGGAACTTGAAAACCCCAAAAAATAGAACTATTTTCAAAGTCAATGATCAAGGGTTGAAATCATTTCTTGAGCTGAAAAATAATCATACTGAGGAGATCCTTCTTCAGGACCCCATCTACCTAAAGTAAGCATCATCATGATCGCATTCACCCCATTACAATTTTCATTTATTACATTGAGGACAATATTAGGTCTAGGTTGGGGGGTGTGTGCGACTTAGTTGCTTGTTTCTCTTTTCCAAAACAAAAAATTGTCTTTTTATAGTTTTCCTTCTTAAAAAAATTAGGAGTCTTTGGTCCGGCTAAAGGCATTAAACTTAGCACTTGTTGGGAGGCAACCGAATAGTTTCTAGTTACTTTCAGTGCATTTGGTTTCATGTCAAAGCTCGATGTTCCTTCCAACATCAAGATCATCATTGCAATGAAAATAAGGGAGGCCTTCGAGCAGGAAATGAAGGTTAAACAATTGCTATCGTTTGATGGTAGGAGCCTTTATGCCATTAAGTGTAGAGCTAAGAGCATTTATTGTTGCTACTGCTGTTTAAGATTTAATTGTGACTCAGTTTTTACTGAAAATGGAAAAAGATAAAATGGATTATTTTGGTCCTCATCAAGTAATGAAAGAAGAAAACTACTAATTCGAGAACCGCTGAGTAAGACCAAAGAAATTTGGTCTGAGATGGGTTACATCAATGGGGACCAAAATGAATACTTGATAAGGCAAGATGAAACATAACCATGGTAGTCAACTGGTTTGGGAATCTGATGTTAGAAGACCCCCATGTCGATCAGGGTTGGACCAATTTAGGATCCAATTTTTTTTAGGTTGTTTTGATTTTCAAAAGTTATAGATCTTTTTCAAAAAGAAAAATCTTAGGAAAAAGGAAGTTTTTAAAGGAATTGAGGCAAATTGAAGATATTTAAGAAATTTAGAATTTTTTAATTTTTTGAAGGAAGTAAAAAAGAAAGTCCATTTTTTTTAATTACGAAGCCCATCAGAAGATTACCTAAACTTATCCCCACTATACACGCTTTGCATTTCTTAAAGATTGGATAGGAAGCTAAAATGATCACTTACAGAGTTTCTTTGAAGGATTCGATGAGAACCCGAGATTTAGTTTATAAATATTTTTCTCTCCTGGTTCCTTAAAGTGAATTAATTCAGAAAAATTGGAAATGACTACCTTTCTTCGGGGATTAGAGTTCCTCTGCTCACTCTTTTGTAAATAAAAAATAAGAAAAATCGTTATTACTGAGTGAGAAGGTTTGGAAAGAATAATGTTTTGTAATTAGTTTGGATTCATAGCCTTTCTAACTCAAGCTGGTGAGCTCGTAGGGGTATGTTCATACCTAATGGACACAAGCCACCTTGTTTAGGAGTCATTAGCCTAATGCTCATTACATGCGTTAATTAGAAAGCTTAGGGACTTGGGCGTTGCATAGTCACATGTAATTAAAAATATGTACAACTGAGAGAACATAACTTACAGCCAACTCCTGGGGTGTAACTGAAATGCCACCAATTAGACAGATCGGAAGTAAAGCTCTCAAAAGAAACAACAAACCATGTAACAAAACAAAAGAGAAATTAACAACACCATAGAATGTGGCAATCCAGCATCACAACAACACACCAATCAATGTAAATCTACAAGAAGTCACACTAGTCTAAACCAGTGGAACCACAATGAGAAAATCACAAGGAGAAAGTGATAGAGCACAAAGAAAATCTAACACCATGTAATGTCTATCGCTGTTCAATCATGCACTTATGTTGTATTCTCAATATATATATATTATATCTTTTACATTTGGATAGCAGATTTACAAGTAAAGACCTCTAAATAGCAGATTTCCAAGTTAAGACTTATCTTTAGTATATTTCAGATAAATTAGATAAGAGAATGTTGTGTTAGGATTTTTGTATTGGCTAATTTATTTATTGGAGAAAACTTGGGTCCATTAATTTGTATTTTATTTTGGTTAGAATATATTGTAGTTCGCATTGCAAGAAGTGCTAAATTAAAGAAATCAAGAATACAAAGACATGCTCGAGCGGGTTTACACAGAAGCGACTGCGTTCAAGCCAATGAAGACTGCACTTAAGCCCAATAGATGGATATAAAATAACTAGATCCACTAAGCACTCACTCGAGCGGGTGCTTACTTGTGTTCAAGGGCAGATGTGGCAGAATCCCATTGACTTACACGAAAGCCTTTCCTATGCCAGAGTTGTCCGTTTGTTTATACTTGCACTCCAACCCTAAGGTACAAATTATGCGCAATAAAAAGGGTGTTTCTCTCAACCCTAAGGGATACTTCTCCATAATTTGAGTTGAGATTACACATTAGAGATTATATTTAGAGCTTCTATGAGAGTTGGATTGAAGGCTTCAAGTTTTAGAATTGATCCTTCTACTTTATCATAGGAGATTTATGCCTTGTACATCTTCGTAGGAGATTGTTCTCTTGCTATAGAGATTCATTCATGGTGATGATAGAAACACTAATAGCAAGGCACCGAGGGATTCCATGTCATGAATATCTAGCAAGAACAACTGTAACCCTTTGTGTCAATGGATTGATTGTAGGGTTTTGAGTATATCTTTAACTGCGGAAGTTAGTATTTGATTTCATCCACTTTAGACTCATGGTGTTTTCTCGTTTAGGTTTCCACATTCAATTTATGTTGCCTTCTTTGTGTTGTTAATTCCTTTTATTTTCCACTGCAAAACAGTAGAAATTGAACTACAATCTAGAAAAAATCCGAGACCTAAAATCCTTCAATTGGTATCAAAGTAGATCACACTAAGTTATGGTGTGTTGATCTAAAGGATTTTCTAGAATGGAATTCGACAATGAATAAGGATTTTCTAGTATGAAACTCCTTCGCTAAAAGGTACTATTAATTATGCTTATTGGAAAGCACGTATGATTGGCTTTTTGAGGTCAGTAGATGAAGGGGTTTGGCAAATAGTACTGATTGGATATTCTTTGCTCATTATTATTAATAGACTAACTACTGAAAAGTCAATGGCTTAATTGTTCAAAGATGAAACTTATGCCTACAATTGTAACAATAAGGCAATGAATGCAATCTACAATGAAGTAACAATGACTGAATTTTATAGGATCTCCACTTGTAAGAATGCAAAAGAGGCATGTGACATCCTTCAAATAAGTCATGAAGGAACTGAAAAAGTAAAAGAAGCAAAGATTCAAAGTTTGTCATCCACTTTTTAACTGTTGAGGATGAGTGAAAAGGAGAGGTTTGATGACTTTTATTTAAAATTAAGAAACATAGTCAATTCAAATCACAACCTAAGGGAATTAATTTCTAAAGAGAAAATTGTTAAAAAAATCTTTAGGTCTCTACTAGTAGGTTTCAATCCCAAAGTTATTACAATTGTTGAGGTAAAAAAACTAAAAATTTTGAAACTTGATAAGTTGTTGGAAACTTACAGCCTTTAAGATTGAATTCATTAATCGTTAGTCAAAAACTTCTGGACTTGCCTTGAAAGTTTCCAAGCCTTTCAAATCATTCGAGGGATTAGCGAACAAATTGATTATTGAATCTGATTCTAATTCTCAGGAAGGTGATATGTAATTGTCTTCTGAGTTTGTGAAACAATTTAACAAACTTATGAAAGGGAAGAACACTAGATTCAAACTTGTGCCAACTAGAAAGAAAAGTTCTTCGAAGACTGTTCATTAGTTTGATTTTCAAGGTTATGGGCAAATAACCAATGATTATGCTAATAAAAAAAAAAGCACATACTAAGTAGCAAAATGGCCCTAAATGTCACCTAGTATAAAGATGTTTCTACTAAAGAGGAAGAGGAGTTTGATTTGGTTAACATTGTGAAATAAGAATTTAGTGCTTTCATAGCTAGATTTTCACAATCTAAAGATGATTCTAATGAAAATATGGTGACGAAAAAATGTTTTATGGAAACGTAGATTGAGAAGCATAGTATAAATTTTCGTATGGATAAAGCAAAACACTAGGCAAGCATGTTGCAAAACTTATGAAACAGGTTGAAGAGTTTGATGATAAAATTCTTTATATGAAGAAAAATTTAAAAGAGGCTCATTCAAAAATTATTCTTGTTGAAAGTTAGAAATATGCTCTAATTAAAAGTTTGGCTTCTGAGAATTAAGAGAATAAGTCATTAAGAACAGAAGTATTGAAGAACTGGGCTAAGAATGAAGATCTAAATGTAAAGTTAAACATGGTTTTGACAAAATTGGATGCTCCAACAACTACTTTGAACTAGATGCATGCCAGTTTTAATGTCCTTGATAACATCTTGAGTGTTTAGAAGTTACATAATGATATGACTGGCCTAGGCTATGCTGATGGTGCATCTACATCAAATTCATCAGGTAAAACTATTTTTGTTAAAATCGCAGTAAATGCACTCACTGCATACCATACTATATAGAAGAAATATATTGATTGTGCATCAAAGAATGAGTCCAATCCTAAATCTGCACGAGCACCCACATGTCATAACTGTGAAATAAAATAAGACATTCGTCCCCATTGCAATAAATTGAAAACCTTGCCAAAAAACAGGCAATAAAGAACTCAGTTTTCTACACCTGCAGTCAAATCAAGTGAAATCTAAACTAAGAAGGAAGATTTGGCTTCCATATTGGTACACCTTATGCTGAAGTTCTTTAATTCATAGGCGTGGACACCAAAATTCAAAAGCCCTTGATCAAGCAGATCAAGCTCCTAACCTTAATTGCTACAAGGACATCATTAAGGCAGAGTCACAGCTAAGGGGGAGCTTTTGCTGGATCATGATTGACATATATATTACATTTTAACATTATAAAATTATCAATTATGGACAAAAAGTGGGAGAGTGATGTAGAAGGGGGAGTTTTGAAAGTTCTGGAGATTCAAGTAACTGAAGATGGATTGAAATTGTTTAGTTTTTTTTTTCAATTGGTTGTAGAGTTGATGGTATAAATAATTTTGAAATTTCAATTTATTCAATGTAATTTTGGATAGGTTGAATGTATAGGAAGTTTTGTCCACGAATTACTAAAGGATGAGATTGTTAGGATTTTTATATTGGCTAATTCATGTAGTGGACAAAACTTGGGTCCATTGATCTGTATTTTATATTGTATAGAATGGACTGTAGTTTACGTTGCAAGAAGTGCTGCATTGAAGAAATCAGGAATACATAGCATCTGCTCAAGCGGGCCTAAACAAAGGCGACTGTGTTTAAGCCCATGAAAATTGCTTTTAATCCTAACAGACAAACAGAAAATAATTGGATGCAATAAGCAGATGCTCGAGCAGGCGCTCAATTGCGCTAGAGCGCATGCGGTGAAAGCCCATTGACTTACACGAAAACCTATCCTATTTGTGCCAGAGTTGCCTGCTTTGTTTATACTTCAACTCTAAACCTAAGGCACGAATTGTGGACTATAAAAAAGTGTTTCTCTCAACCCTAAGAGATACTTCTCCACAATCATAATTGAGATTATATTGACCTATAAAAAAATCACATACATTACAAGTGTTGTAATGAAGCATAAGCAAACTCCAAGCTCAAGAGCACATAAACCCTAGAGTTATGAAATGCTAGGTTAAGTATTGCATTTAGATGTTCAAAGCTAATGAAACTCATTCAGAAGACTTCAGATGAGCTCGAAGTGCAGTAGTTCAAATTTCATAAAAAAAAAAAGGTGGACTTGATTTGGTCACTCAACTCAACAACCATTAAATTAAGGTTCCTTGACTCAAAGCCTTGGTGTCAATGAACACACTCAAGCTTTTCGAATACTAAAGTGGCTAAAAATCACATTGTAACTCCAAAACATGCCCAGGAATGATGCTTCAAAGTTTCAAAGCATTTGGACTTCATTTTAACTCAAACTCAAGCTTTAGTGGTTGTCTCCTAACTTCTTTGGGGTCACTGTGGCAATTGCCATTTCTACACGGCAAATTAGCTAAAACTCACAAGGTTGTATTAAAATGCAATTAAGGACAAGCCTTCATACTTTCAGAGCATTTGGACATCATTTGGACCAAGCTAGGTTCAGATGGTTGTCT
Source organism: Sextonia rubra (assembly GCA_037013555.1). Classification (NCBI taxonomy): domain Eukaryota; kingdom Viridiplantae; phylum Streptophyta; class Magnoliopsida; order Laurales; family Lauraceae; genus Sextonia; species Sextonia rubra. Next base: position 52,718,832 of record JASUAD010000009.1, on the reverse strand, counting down.
TTTAAGCTCGTAGGGGTCACTGTGCAAAGTGGCACCTCATCAGAGCCAAATCAGTTGAAACTCCTAAAAAAAATCTCAAGTCATATTCAGGAGTAGCTTTGCAAAATTTCAAGTCAATTGGATATCATTTGACCCAAATGCAACTAAATGTCAACTTCAGGTTAGTGCCCCCGAACCTTGGGGTCATTGACCAAAGTCCTACTTCTAAGTGGCCAGAGTTGATAAAATTTGGATTCAAAACTCAAGTCATATTCCAAAATGTCTTTTCAAATTTTTATGTGAAAGGGACTACACCTGACCCTACTTGAACTAGATGTTAGCTTAGGAGTCATTGACCCCAAACAGTGGAGTCACTAGCCAAAGTCCTGCATCCAGGAGGCCAAAGTTGATGAAATTTGGATCACAGACTCAAAATATGTTCAATATTAACTCCTCAGAGTTTCAAACAAGTTGGATATCATTTCGGTGAAAAACCAACTAACTCCCTACAATACAAGGGGATATTGACTTAAAACATGCAATTAAGGGGTTACTGATCAAAATCCCACTCCCACAAAATCAAAATATATGAAATTTTGTTGAAGTCCTCAAAATATCCTTAACATCAAATTCTCCAAGTTTCAAAACCATTAGAGGTCATTTGCACCCCGAATAGCCAAAGTAAAGGCCCACTTTTATGAAAAGTCAAAGGGATGGTTGACCAACTTCTAGAGGTCAAAACATGATGCAATATCTATGGCATGCTCAAAATAGTGCTAGGAAATATCCCTCCAAGTTTCATAAATTTTGGACCTCATTTGTGCCCTAAACTAATGAAAATAAGTAGCATGTGCAAAAAACCCATAAATGGGCGTATTAGTGACCTTGATCACTAGCACTTGTAGGTGGTTTCCGACAGTTTCAAGTAAGTTTTCTACTTTATTTCAAAACCCAACTCTCATAACTCCCCTGACTACCTATGAAGTTTATAAAAGATAGACTTGGGAACATGACCACTTAGGAAGGGGTTCCAACAACATTGAAGCAAGGTTAAAAGGGTTCTGAGAAGGTTTGAGCAAGGTTCCAAGAATTCCAAGCTTAAGGTGAGAGATGGTTATGGGGAAGAAGAAACACCTTGCCAACACTTATGAAGACTTAACTTCAACGCCATCAAGTGCAAGAGAAGTTTGATGGATAAAACTATGCTCTTCTTTAGTTCTCCCACTTGAAGGGTTTTAGGCCATCTCCAAAGTTGTGAACAGACCTTTTTGGTTTCATTCTACTCGTCAAAAACCATAGGACTAGAATGACATAACTCCTGCCATATTTGTTTGCACAAAAGCAATCTTTTCGGAATTGCACAAAAGCGGTCCATAAAATCAAAATGGTAAATACCCAATATCATAGATGATTCTAAGAATGAATTTGACACTCTTAGTTGTCATTCATACTCTTAAAAACTCAAAAATACAAGTCTCATCACCTTGGAAGCATGCATAAGCAAACACATAAAAGATAGAGACAAACAGAATTGGCCATTGTCTATCAGTAGCCGTGGGTCCATGGTCACTGCCCCATCTTCTTCATTTTTCTATGCTTTCTCCCCTTTTCATTTATAATTACCAATTTTGCATAGTTTGGATCACATCTAAGAACAGCATGAGGGACTGTGACTTTTTATAACTTGTAAACAGTTTGCATCCCTGAGGTTAGAGCATTGAACACATGTAAACAAAAGGGAATTTAATGATGGTCTGTAATTTATTCTCTTTTTTCTGTGTGCCTGAATGTGTGAATGTTGGACTTGATTCCTTTGGATTTACCATCATTTCATGTGCATCAGAAGATTCAAATTGTCTGTGGGAAACTTTTGCTCTAATTTGTGATCAAACTAGGCCAAATGACATGAAAAAGTGCTGAAAAATGCTGCTACTAGCCAGTGACCGGGAATTGCTGTTCAAAATAGCCTATGACTGTGAGCCACTATGTTAACATGGTTGTGACCGTGGGGTACTACTGTTTGGACATGGGTTCAATTTGTTTGATTCTATAGACACCCTATTCAAGACCTTTGATGTCTTTGAGGGTTTTGGGAGCATTCGTAGATAGCTTTACACCTTAAAGTGCATGAACTCAGCAACTTACATGAAGGAACCTCGCACCTTCATGTACATGCAGTAAATCAACACCCTTGTACTAAATGAAAAAGTGTTAAGTCGATCTGAAGGCTTTATGTTACTGGCTGTAGGATCATCAATTTGTTCATAAGACCAAACAAATGCTCATATAAATCTGTCATAAGAACAACGGCATTTGCAGTCATGCATTGCTCGAAGTCTTGCACTGGTAGATCTCGTATGATTATTGTGATAGTGGTGCAGGCTTGATTCTATGTACCCTATCCTTTGGTTGGATCCAAAACCCTCTCCTGCTTATAAGCCAAACTATATAGTCCCGAAGTGCTGCCGAAATTTTGGTAGCTAGGATTGTTAGCACAACACAATGAGATTGAATTTATATACTCTCTCTTACTTATAAGCCGGACTATACAGTCTCGAAATGCTGCCGAAATTCTAGTAGCTAGGACTAGTCAGCACAGCACAATGAGACTGAGTTTATGCCTATTTCTTACCATTTCGGTTCATCCAATAAGGAGACCATATTGGTTTAAAAGGCATTCATAAACCATTTCAGCTAACTTAGGAGGCAGTCATGTTGGTTATAGGACCGATACAATCCTTTAGGCTTGTTTTGCAGAAAATACAAACTACTTTTAAGGAAGCCAAGTAGAGATTATTTTAAATCTCCGTGGTCCAAACTAATCCATCTGCAATAACTCCTAAACGGGCCCGGATTAACCTTGTTACTCCTACATCAGGGGTCTTAATCTTTTAGAAGCTCTCTTCTCCCATGAGTTCAACTGTTTCCCCTAGTTTGAGCTATCAATGACCCAAAGGCCCATTAAAAAGGCTGAATTTCTCAAACCCTGAGTTTCCAAATATGTCCAGAACTCATTTGGAATCTTTACTATGGTTTAAGAGAAACCAAAGCCCAAGATGTAATCAAAGGGTAAAAAAGGCATCAGTCTTCACATCATCAAGCCTTATTTAGGGGTAAGAAAGGTCCGACTCACAAATCAAAACTCAATGGTTCTTCGCAAGCCACATGCTATGGCTGCCCAGGGCACAAAGTCAACATCAACTCGACTAAAATAGTGGGCCATCAACATCAATTGCTTCAAGCATCAAAGTACCTTTGAAGTTCCTTATATGCAAAAAGGTGTAGAAGGATGTGTCCATTCTAGAATGCAACACGTGGTCACCACAACCACGTACTTCAAAACCCAGGAAGGCTAAGAACAAACCTTTGTCCTCACTTGGAGACAACACTTTCTATCCTCTAGCTCGGAAGGAGGGATGAAAGTTTGGCAAAAGGCATCTATCATCAATCATTATAACACCTACTCTGCCATTGTCACCTTACTGTTCAGTGCATGCTGAACACCAAAAAGGAGTCAAGTGGTTTGTCATTAACAATAAGACCGATCTCCTCAATTTAAAGATACACTCCAACAAAAGGAGCAAAAGAAATAGAACAAGAGAGATGTTGTTGACATCCTCTCGTTTCCTACTTCCGATCCAATGGATTGGGAATGAGTCGTTGGCATTTCCAAGCTGATGGTGGCTAGATACCATGACCAAACCTTGGTGGCTAGATTGGCTAGTCAAATCAAAAGAAAAACCTTGGCTCATTACAAGGAGCAAACTCAAAAGTTACCCCATCACTATCATTCAAAGATGGTGGTCAAAGAAAATGCTCCTGACTTGACCTCGTCTTAATTACATGGTCAAGCCAAGTTCTACTCAAAGAGTCAGTCAGAGTATAGCTCGGACTCAATCACAAAGGTTTGATTCAAACTCTCATTCTAGCAAGACTTCAGAAGGTCATGTTGAGACTGGCTCCGAAGATGATCCTATCAATGTATTTGATATCGAAGACAACTTGTCTGCTCCTCAGACATTAAGTTCATCCTATCCCCATATGCACTATTTTTATGACTGAAGGGAGTAGAACTAATAAAGATGAAAATGATGACGCCGGTGGTGATGAAAAGACTTGTGAAAAAGATGCTGGTGAAAAGTAAAGATGATAATGTCAGTGATGCTGTAAAGCAATAAGTAGCCAAGGTCGACCATAAAACTACCCAATGACAAATATTAATGGGTAAGCTAGGTGGTCTAATAGAGACTCAGGTAAATCCTCTTTTCGTTAATAGAAAGGAACAAGCAATGATCAGGATGAATGCAACTAAGATTGATTTACTCATGGTTCAAGTCAAATCCTCGACAGACAAGATGACTGTTGTAGGTTCTTTTAGTCATCATTCGTCAATTCTAGGTCTTCACACAAATCTTGAAAAGCATGTAGCCTTTAAGGAGGTTAAAGAAATACTGACAAAGTCAAAGGTGGAGATTAAAATGAAAACGATAGGTATCACGCCAAGGTACCCTCTAGAGTTCGATCTTGTTCCATTTTCACAAAATTATAAGCTTTTTAATTCCAGCCATACCTTTTAACGGGGTCAGTTTATCAACACATTGTGCATTTCAAATCACTTCTTGGGAGTTTTCCATAATTAGATGCATTGAAAATTAGGCTATTTGTCAGTACACTAAAAGGAGTTGCATTTATTGTGCAAGCAGTTATCAGAACTCTTTTTCATGACATGGTCAATCATAGAAGAAATGTTCTTGCTCCATTTCCAAGAGGATGATCAGATAGTCGCCTTTGCCATCCTTAGCAGCACAAGGTTAGGAGATAATGAAGCTACTTAGGCTTTTATCAATAGATGGAGACTATTATCCTACATAGATACTAGGAACAGCCATCTCAGAGGGCAACAATTGAAATGTTCAAAACCAATTTGTAAGTAGAAGTTAAGGCTATTATAATTAGTCACAAAACTAAGTCTCTGGCCCGATTGGTTGAGGTTGCTATCAATGCAGAATTGACTCCTAAAGAGATCAACCAAAAGAAGACAAACTCTTAAAGAATGGAACCATCTTCTTCTTCTGCTGCAAAACCTAAAATGAAACAAGAGGTTTTCAATGTGTAGACCTCCAAACCTTCTTAGAAACCTCCAAACACCAAGAATGATCATAAGAAAAAAGAGGAATATGAGAAAAGGAAGAAGAAAAGCTAAGTATTCCTGTAGTAGAGAAATTGAAGTGATCTTCTGATCATTGATGGACAATAATAAAATTGAACTTCCACCAGTAAAAAAAACTTGAACAGGCGGGTCGTATCAATGATCCCAATTACTATCATACCACAGGATGGTTTCACATCCCTTCAATGATTGTTTCATTCTAAAAGAAAAAGCCAATGAGCTACAGAAGGATGGTGTGACCACTTTTGACCGGAAGTATTATCCTGCTTCCATCAACATGATCTCTTTAGGACAGTTCGCACCATTGTAGTACCTTCTCCACCAAAACCAATGATGTTCAAGTTCTGTGTTGTCAATGCAGCACATAATAAATAAGGTTTGATACCAGTCAAGACTTCTTCAGGAGAAGAAATGTGGGTCCAACTAGACTTAGTGAATAATAAGGGCTGGGAAAAGGTTAAGAACAAACCCACATCAGCAGGAAAAAGGAAAGCTAAAGGGCAAATGAAGAACTTACAAAGGGGTACCCTGAACTGTTTGATCAAATAAGAAAGGCAAAAGAAGAAAAAAAAAAGTGACAGAAGTTTCTCGTTAAAAAGAACCTAATAAGTCAATTAGATGTCATTTCACCATGGCTGATTTCATCATTTCAATTACGAAAGATGGGGAAGAACCACCAATATCCAGTTGTAATAGGATATCTTGGGATGGAACACCTCCTAATTCAGATGATGAGGAAGACTTGTCAGATTTCTCAGGCTTTAATGATGATCAATGGATCTATGATTACTTTGCTGATTAGTACCCCTCTGACAAGGATGAGTGTTTTGAACAAACTTTTGATTCTGAAACAGGAACACTTAACATCAAATTTGGTCTTAATACACTATCAATGGCTCTTTATGATCTGCATAGACAGAGTCTAACTGGTTGGTTGAGTGATCCTCCTCCTTTTCTATTATCTCTAGAGATTCATCCAGATCCTTTGCCTTTGGCTGAATCTGATTAGAAACAACAACAGCAAGAATCATCTAGTTCCCAGGTGACAACTTCTATATGAAATGGTTCTCCTAAACCAAGTGGTGAACCGCCTTCTTCAAACCCAAGCTCTGAACTAAGCACTCAACTCACTGTCTCCAAAGTAAACGATGAGCTTGATTCACAAGAGTAGCATAATGAACTCAGCATTAGTAGTCGTATTGTGCCTCAAGAAATTTTCCAAGTTCAAGATAATCTTTCTGATTTAGAAGAAGACATGCCACTAGCACCTACCTTGGTAGTCATTAGCACTTCTACTGATGAATTCTCAACAACCAAAGTAGTTCTTGAGAATACCAATTGAGAGGCAGGCTTTGAAGAAGTTAGTTAGCTCTTTGCTAAACCTGAAGAAGTCAACACCATAGGAAAAGACACTCATCAAGAGGTTGACCGAAACAACATAGTCAACGAAGACACTCGCTCCAGTTGCAACTAGAGGTCAACTACGACAGGCCTTCTTCTTTTTTTTTTATGTAAACCTTTCGAGAAGCAATCCAATATAAATGTAACTTCTTCAAAAGTAAATACCTATAAGATTTCACATATTTTATCTTTTGCAAATGTTTGAGGAGACTCATAACAACTTTATACGAGCTCTACAGGTTTTGAATACTAGCAATCAAACTCATGTGGTGCAAGTACATCAGATAGAGAAGAACTATCTCAAAGCAAAGTCTAAAAGGCCTCAAAAGCAATGTATGCAATGTGTTTTCATTCACAACGCTTCTAAGGCCATCATCTCCTTTGCAAAACATGATCTTCTCTTAGGTGACATGAAGCGCATAAGGTCGCTCTACTTCGTGGACTATATGAAGGACATACCTATTTAGAGGGTTCCCCTCGATCTAGGATCGGCCTAAATCTCATCATAATTACTGCTCTTCAAGAATTTGGCATCCTGGTGAGTAAGCTATTTGCTACCAAAACTTCAATCCAAGGCTATGATGGAGAAGTCCAGGACCCGGTTGGCAAGATTAGGATCTGACTCCAAAGGGGTGATTTAACTTCAAAAGCTTTTTTGCATGTGATAAAAATGTGTGCTTGCTACAACATCTTTTTAGGAAGATGATGGCTTCATGACTACTCAATAGTGCCTTATACTCTCCATCAATGCCTCAAATACATTAATGATAAGGGCAAGGTGCATGCGTCTTTCTAGACAAAAAGCCGTTTAAAGGCAAGGAGGTATACTTCACCGATGAAATAATATATCAAGAAAGGCCTATAAGACCCAAATCAGATGAAAGCAAATCTCCTATGGATGATGATCCAGCAGAGCCCTTCACCATTTCCACAGAAAAGGAAACCTACCCAGGGTTTGGCAAACAACCCGACTTGCCAAGAAGTTGGAATCTACAAAGAAGTCGACGATCAAATTTATAGACACCAAAACCCCTCTGGTGATCAAAGTCAAATCTGAAATCAGACAGTCAGATCAACCTTTGGTCAAATCCACAAAGTCATTAAAGACAAAGCAAGTAGGCCTTGTCATTCACACAAGCAAAACGTGCAGTCCAGCTATGTATATAGCACCTGCTCAAACTCAACACCACCAATTAAATACATTTTAGAACCAATGAGGAATCGTAAGCCACCTGTTGCATTGTACAGGGCAAACCCGGATGACACACCAGTACTTCTAGCACTAGCTAGGCATGGTACACCGTCTATCATGTTTCATGGAGCAAGAGCAACATCTAATGCAAAATTTCCTCCTTTAGCCTTGCCTCTCGCAAAGTCATGCATCTCATGGGCAATTAAGAAGGAGCAAATGATGATACAAAGTCTCTTACTTTGGTGATTCCTATAGCAACTGCTGAACCTCATGTCACTCTGAGAGAACTGGGTTTGACCACACAAAGTCCGGAAAAACCAACTTAGAGATATATCAACTAGTGGCGGGATCTAGAACAAGATTTGCAAATCCTCTGAGGCAGGTAATATGGGTTCATCTATGTTAGTATGGACTACTTCCTCATCTCTAAGAAATACCCATAGTAGCGAACTCCAAACACTAGATAAGATGTCCCATTACTTCTCACGCATTGAAGCTGCAATCCAAAGCATCCCAAAAAGATCAAGACAGTAAAGGCTTTCTTATCTAACAAATGTGGTTTCTTTGGTTAGTGACGCAGATTCTAACCAATAAAGCAATGATGTACCTCTTCTTATTAGGAAAATGTCACCAATGAGGCATGATTCTATTGTCACTTTCCGCCAACTCATGCTGCTATCACAACGCTAGGGTGAGTCATATTATAGATATATCAGTAGATGTATTCACTCAGCTGAAAAAGGTGAAAACCTTCCACACTACTCGGTAAAGTTTCACTTGTGTTTGTTAGGCTTAAAACTGTCTCTTTGCACCTTGACAATAGCAAGGGAGTTCCAAACCCTTGATGAGATGTCTCGCATTTTTTCATCCATTAAAGTAACACTCTATTGCTTGTATGGGAGATCCAGACAAACACACCCCATGCATGTTATCTTAGTGGTCAGAGATTTAGGTTCTAAGTCAATTTCTTAGGATGCTAAGATGGTGGACACCTATGTGTACTCTATTGAAGATTGGGATCCTCCACTCTTTCCGTGGCCTACTCGATCTCATATCTATGATTTCGGTGGCGCTTACTTCTTTATGCCACTGTCCATGCAACATAACCACTCAATAGTCTTTCATCGAGCTTAAGATGGTTTTGCTTCTTATCCTATCAAAAAAATCACTAATGATGGAAAGATAAGGCTTGACATCAACAATCCTATGGTTTGCAACATGATGAAGAGCATGGGGTACAATCTCAAGAAGCCCATTGTTATTGGTTGAGTGCAAATAGGGCTCACGTCCATTTTGATGTCTTCACTTCAAAATTGAAAGAAGATCTCCGAAAAGGGTGTAGGATTGAACAGCTGCGACATTGCATAGGATACGTTGCTTACAGTAACAATGCTAAGCTAAGTCAAAACTTCAGAGCAAGCTCTGTTGTCTTCACCAAGGGATATGATTCTAATGACTCTCACGAGATGAGTATCTTCCTAGACCCTACTGATTAGGTTGCTTTTCAGCATCTTTGGGGCAAGTGATCATGATGACACAATGTCACAAGTCACTGTATATTGGCCACCAACGTGAATGAAGAAATAGACCCATCTCAGCACACTCATTGGGAATGTCTAGCACTTTATGTAAAAGCTAAAAAGCTTAAAAACTCAAATCCATTGAAAGGTATTAGGCCTTGGCTAGAATCTCCAACTAAAACCACAGAAGGTCTTATGGAGTTGGAAGTTTTCGAAGATACTATGGAAAAGCCACCTCCCGAACCTCTAACTGAGGACCAAGTATAAGAAATAAACTTAGGTACCCTAGAAAATCCTCATCCTATCATTGTAAGCTCTCAAATTAATGTAAAGGAACTTGAGGTGTATATGAGTTTCTTAAAAAGTATATAGATTGTTTTCCATGGACCTACGCATAAATTCTAAATCTAGATCCAAAAGCTGCTATGCACAAGTTAAACATAGCAGATGATGCAAAACCTCTGAAGTAGGAACAAAAACGGACTCACCAAAAACCATGGAAAATAGAAAAGCAAGTTCAGGAACTCAGGGATGTTCGCTTTATTCGTAAAGAGCAGCATCATGACTAGTTGGCTAACATAATGCCAATCACCAAGAAAAAGGGGCGGATTAGGGTTTGTATCGACTTCAAAAATCTGAACAAAGCCTACCCTAAAGATAATTTTCCACTACTCATACCAAAAATCATGATTGATAATACTTCCAAATTTGAAAGGATGCTATTCATGGATGAGTTTTTGGGATACAATCAAATCAAGATACACAAGGAGAACAAAAAGCACACATCCTTCCGAACCCCCTTCGGCGTGTACTATGACACTGTTATGCCCTTCGGCCTTAAGAATGTCGAAGCCACATATCAAAGGGCGATGATGAAAATCTCAAAAGACATGCAACACAAGTTTGTCAAATGCTATGTAAATGATTTAAAGGTCAAAAGCAGATAGAAGTCAGACCATCTAACTGATCTTTGCAAGGTCTTCAAAAGGTTGCCAAAGTTCAATCTTCGAATGAACCTTTTGAAATGTTTGTTTGGGGTCTCCTCCAGGAAATTCCCAGGATTCGTGGTTTGAAAAAGTGGCATCAAACTAGATCTAGTCAAAGTCATATTGGAGATACCTTTTCAAAGAACCCAAAGGATTGCAAGCCAAACTTGCCTACATTCGTTGATTCATCTCTAACTTATTTGGAAAATGTAGAGTATTCTCCAGACTCACGAAGAAAGGAGTTGAATTTATGTTGGATAAAACTTCTAAAGATGCCCTTCAAGATATCAAATGGTATCTCAAAATCCCATGGGTACTTTCGGCTCCAATCCAAGTAAACCTTTCATTCTCTACACCTGAGCTCTTGATCACTCTTTAGGGGCATTGTTAACCCAAAAGAATGACTATGGAAATGAGGTAGCTCTCTATTATTTTTCACAAAAGCTAGTTGGTGCTGAACATTATTGTCATCCAGTGGAAAAAGAGTGTCTTGCATTAATGTTCGTAGTGCAGAACCTGGTTCTGCACCACTACATTCCCTCTAATGTGGTGTACTTGGTTTCTAGTATCAACCCATTGAAGACACTTATGACTAAAGTTGGTACATTGAGTAATCGTCTAACCAAGTGGTCTATCCTGCTCTCTCAATAAGACATCAGATACACTCCTGCAAAGGTAGTGAAAGGACTGGCTCTTGCAAATTTTGTGGCAGAACATCTACTTTCGGAGGATTTTGAATTTAAAGACAATCTCCCTAATAAGCCAGTCTTCTTTTTTGAACAAATATGTAAACCCACAATCAATCCCGACTTACATTGGATTATGCATTTTGATGGAGCTTCTAGAACTAATGAGTTAGGAGATCTAGTTTCAGTGTTAAGAATCATTTTCTGCAACCCAGAAAGATTTTATGCCCTCACTCATTGATTAAGCCATGTACAAACAACGTGTAGAATATGCAGTGTTGATTATGTCTCTTGAGTTAGCCTTGGAGTTAAGCATCAATATGCTTGGAGTCTATAAAGATTTCCAACTTGAAATCAAACAAATAAATATTAATATGAAGTGAAGAAACCAAATTTACTTCCCTTCTTCTACAAAGCCTCTGAACTCAAAGTGGATATACTAACAGGACTAGCGGCATCAATGTCAATTCCCAAGAATGACAAAATGACGTTAGAATTGGTCAAAGGATACTTCTACCTCCACTCGACATCTATAAGGTAGTGGCAAACTAATTTAATGTAATCAAGAACTAGATTTCTTCTTTTCAAAATTCATTCAAAGACTAGAGAGACCCTTTCATTGATTACATTTTTCATGTAGTCTTACCAAAGAATGCTAAGGACAAAGCTAGTATTCAAAGACGAACTTTAAAATTCCACTTTGATTTGCTTTCAAGGAATTTGTACCACAATTTATATGATAGAGTTCTCCATTTCTTGTCACCAAAAGAGGCTAATCAAGTACTTAAAGAAGTTCGTTCTGGGTTAGGTGGTGCTCACTAAGTCAGGCCAAAGCATCATGATTAGATTAAAATATTAGGATACTACTAGCCTATCATGGTGTTTGATGCCATGAATTTTGCTAAAAGATGTAACGGATGCCGCTCCATGGATTACATTCATCAACCGCCTAAATATATACATCCTAGATCCACCTCCAAGCCATTTGAGGCATGGGGCATGGACATTGTTGGCAAAACCAATCTACCATCAAAATATGGTCATAAATTCATAATGGTCGCAGCAAATTACTTCTCCAAATGGGCAGAAGTAGTGCCTCTTGTAGAGGTCAAAATAGATACAGTTCTCAGCTTTTGGAAGACTCATATCGTTTGTCATTTTGGGGTACCTAAACATTTACATTATAACAATGGTCCTCCGTTCAACAATGACAAATTTTACAGATTCTGTGACAAGAACAATGTCCAATGTTGTCTTTCCATGGCATACAACCCTACAGCTAATGGACTTACTAAAACTTTTAGCAAGACTATTTGCAAAATTCTGAAGAAAATGGTATCTGACAACAAAAAGAGTTGGAGTACTAAATTTTCTGAAATGTTGTTGGCCTACAAAACTACAGTCCATGGTCCAACCAAATCAACACCCTGCTAATTGGTTTATGATTGTGAGCTGTGATACCTTTGGAAATTCAAATTCCTTCTCTTTAGGTAGCTATGATAAACAAAATAACTAAAGAAAAGAATGCCAAGTTTAAACTCCAAGAGTTGAAAAGCCTTGATGAGAAAAAAGCTTGTTGCCTGACAATGCATTGAGCTATATGAAGCTCGTATAGCCTGATCTTTCAACAAGAACTCAAATACATGACTTACAAGACAAGAGACTCAGTCCTTGCAGTCAAAAGGCCAATGTTCTCCACACATATATCTAAAGGCAAATTTGAATCCAAATGAGAAGGACCTTTCGTTATTGACAAGGTCTACTGTAATAGTGCCTATGCACTCCTCACACTCAAAGGATATAGATGCATGATGCCTATCAATGGAAAACTTCTAAAGAAATACTATTCCTAAATATCATTGGTATACCCAAACCACATACAATGTACATTTTCATCCCAAAACCCTTTAGTTTTGACATTCCCCCATAGTTGTATATACTGACTATGAGGATAATGTCCTTTAGCCCCTCTAGTCAACTCTTGTTACTTGGATCACTTCCCTATAAGACCCCTTGTGACATTCTACTATGTAGATCAAGTCTTGTTGCAGACTCTGTATAGCAAGACTCAGCTCTATAGATTAAATCTTTTGGAAACCCTATATAGCTATCTTAACTATATGGAAGAAGTCTTTTTGTGGATGCCAAGCGGCTAACCTTCAGCTATAAAAAACAAGTCTTTTTACAGACCTTATATAGCTACCCTCGGTTATATGGAATAAATCTTTTTGCATATCCTGTAAAACTAAAACCAAATAAAACAAAACCAAATTGTTGTCCGAAGGAAGAAGTCATTGACCCTTGGGAATGCTTCACACATGGACACTGGATAGCGTCGGCTTTATTTAACCCCTTTCGACACCCAAAAGGAACAAGTTATGGATCCTTGAGAAAGCCACATATATGGGCACTAGATAGCGTTCATGTATATGACCCCTTTTGCTTTTGACTTATAGATCCAAAAGATCACAAGTCACACCTACATCCAAGTCTGAGAAATAAACAAAACAAACCATACATACCTCCAAACAACCCACCAATCACATCAAAATACCCAAACAAAACCAATCCATACATTCCAGGCCAATAACAAAAAAAAAAATTTTGGAGCAAAAGGAAAAGATTTCTGTTGTATTCATTTGAAGTTCATTACAAAAAATGAAGTAAAAAAACAAGGCCATCAAAGCTGGCCAAATGAAAAGAACAAAGAAAAAGTGGTAACAAGCAAAATGTGATGACCTGAGCCTGAGAATCATGGGTTTAGGATTAACCTTGAGGCATAAAACATGTACTCTCATGTAAGACACACCTAGACCGGAGTCAAAGTGGAATTACACAAGGGATATTCACATACTAACACATGTGAGGTTCTTAAATGAACATCTATCCAAGCATTCAATATGCGGAAACCTGTTAATATCACCTATAATTTTTCACTTTTCATTGAACAATTTAAAAATATCATTACAACCATAAAACAGTCCCAATCTTAACATTTAAAGAGCATAAGATTATTATAGCAATTATGCACATCACCTATACAACCCAAATGTAATATGCACATGTATGCAACTATGCCAAGGATAAATGTTCTATTTAGAGAAAGCAGAATAATGAAGTACAAGAAACCAAAGGACATTTGTAGAAAAGTTATATGCAGGTAACAATCTATATGGATGCAAATATATGTATATGCTAAAAGTCCCAAAATACCCAAAAATACTCATCCCTAAGAGAATAATGTGTTGCTCTTGGCATATGGATCAATCAGTATGCTTCTGTTGTCTATTCGTTACAGCCAAAAGGAACCACTGCAGTCTCCTTCTTTGACTCCTAGGTCTCTGCCAAACCGGAATTAGGATCTGGGCCTATAACACCATTAAACAACTGTGAATAAGGCTATTCAGCAAAGTATAAGCATAATTAAGGCAATACGCATTGTATTTAAAAGAATTAATGACAAGTGATCAATAGAGGTCAATGTAGTATACTATGCATGTTGTGCATTGAAACAAAGCATGATATAAAGATTAATAAGTGAAAATACATACTATTTGGCTCTTACATTTGCTATATCATCCCTCTAAGGATCTTTACATTGAGAACACCATCGACTGGGCCATGGTATGAATGGGTCCCTTATACATAGAGTCTGGAAGCTTCAAAGGTACATTACAGTAACACCATTCATATACTACGCCAAAGTCAACCCTGCTAGGTATTATAAGGTTAAGGCTGAGTAGAGCTAGACCATTTCAATTCATGTAGTTGAATTTGAGTAAATCGTGCAATTCATTTCATTGAGAACCATATATACGTTCAGTGAGAACCATACATTATACGTTCAATTCGTTCTTACTTAATTCAACACTGGCAATAGGAAAACATATATCAATAAACATTTCAAGTAGAATCAATTCATACTATGATCATTTCAATTCAAAATCATTTCAATAATAAAAGACAATAACGATTAACCAATATGTTATGTAATTCAAATGAATAGAATCAAGGTAATTTACAAACCAACCCTAATCCAATCATCCATTGTTTCCAACCATGCATGATGACGCAGTTTTCAGTTATCCAATATACAGTTGTCTCTTTTTTTGTGTCACATTGTATATGGAATGTGTATCGAAGTCCCTTAAACCAACACTTATGGAGAGGTGCTTAACAAATGGACAACACTCCATGAATGAGTCTCAGCTCTCAAGACCCTTTATGGTGATTAATTGTTCCATTAGGCCAATGAATAAGGCAAAGGGATCCAAGCACTAAGGTCCTACAAAGTCTTTAAAGTATCACTAATTAAACCTAGAGTTTCAGGGTTCTTTTGGTTTCGCCATGTATGGCTTATGACTTAACCATGGGTTGCCTATTACTTAGCCATACATTACACTACAGCTGAGTCGTAATTTCATCACTATTCACCTGGACACACGGCCAAGCTGTAGAATAGCCTACGGCATAGCTGTATAGCACCTACGACTGAGTCACAACTAGGCTATGGCTTAGCTATAGAACATTCCATGGCTTAGCCATAAAAGAAATCTGCAATTTTTAGCTCCTTGGAAAGCTAGCCGTAGTGTTCGTACGGCTAAACCGTAAGCTTCAAGATTTCTAAAGCTGTTTCTATTCAAAATATTTTTATTCTTACTGCTTATACATGTGACATGTTATGGTCTCAAGTAATCATTTCCATTCAATTCTATCGCTTTGCAGTTCTAACTTCATCTTTCATTCCTTTACTAAATACTACACCAAAAATGGAGTTTAGGAACAAACTATGGGCTCTATTTTAGGCCGTTCTTGAATTGAAATGGGTTTGACCCGCTCTGCACGAGGCCCACTTGAGAATAAAAGGGTTTTACTGTTCCCGGTCATTTGCTATTCTTCCCTGTCGTTACTGCACTTGCTCTTCCCTATCGTTATTGCTCTTGCTCTTCTTCTACTCTCTCTTCCCGACTTCTCAAAAGGCAAGATTTCTCATTCGATCTCTCAACGATTACTGTTTCCTATCGTTTGTTGTTTAGGATTTGATCTGTTGTCTTCACGTTGGTCGTAGGAGAAGAGAAGAGACGGCTAAGGTTTTGTTTTCTCCAAGTCTTCTTCATATTGGTCGTATCTTCTGTAGATCTTTTTCTTGTCTCTCCATTGGTATAAACCCTAACCGATTATTATCCTCCTTTCTCTACAGATCTTCTGCGATTTTCATCTGACATTGCTCTGTTTTGTCAGATCTGTGTTTTTTGGATGTTTTGCTTGTTTTTTGATCGATTTGTGGAGATTTGTGTTGATTTTCCAAATGTATTTGGAGATCACTATCTCAAGATGTTTGTGATGTTTTGACTTGGATTTGTGTTGGTGATGTTTGCACCATTGGATTTTCATCTCAACTTGTTTTCAATTTTAACCGTTATCAGCGATGATCTTGGTTTTTTTTTTTATGTGATCCATTGCCATTGGAATCTCAGATTTACTTTGGGTTTGATTTTTGCTTCTCTCCCTCTCTCTCTCTCTTTGTTGGCTTGGAATTGGATGGAGAAGGTGAGTAATGGGATGGTGGGTTTGCAGTGACAGAAATGGCAATGGTTGTTTTTTGGGGGTCTTTCAGGTTGGGTTCGGTTTTGGGTTGGTTGTGTGATGGGTTGTGTTGGTGTGGATGCAGAGGATGAGGTTTCTTTGTGTGAGGATCATTCAGTTGGGGGGTGGATGTTGACAAGATCAAGTCTAGGTTAGGTGAGAGTGATTTCTTATCCTAATTAGCATGAACATCAAATGTTTGATGAAATGCTGCTGACATTTTTCACTTAAAACCTATTCTGCCATAATTATTGATATGATTTGATAAGTAGTTTGATCAATGACTGATACTTAATTTTAGAGTTTTGCAAATAACTAACTGTCTTTTTGTAACTGCACTCATCGTAAGTTTATAACTGCCATGCTTTCTGTCATTGACTGTGGAAAATGTCTTAGCTTTTGTAGTCTATATTGAAAGAATTTTCAAGAATTTCTTTTCTAGTAATCTGTCATGCACTCACAAGTTACTCTTCCCATCTCATTCAGTCATTTTAATTCTAAGTCTCCAAAAGTGTGGATATTTTATATGGTTTCATGTTTGATCACAGTGGAGTTCTAAAAAGATCAAATGAAAGTACGAGACTCATAGTTACCACCATTTTGGGAGTTGCTTTTGGATTTTTTGTTGGAATTTCATTTCCTAATGTTTCTGTTACCAAGGTATCCATTAAACTTGTTAATATTTGTCTGTTTATTTGTTGGTTTTATGTTAGCCTATGAATGTTGAGTTCATGTCTTTGGTTCATCGAATTTGTCTAATTTGAGAGTAAGCTTCTGAAAATTTGCAGCTTAATTTTGCACCTGGGTTTCTGCCTTCCATCGATTTACCCATCAGTAGTGGCCATACATCTGATAAAACAAGACTTGATTCGCCATCTGTTGGTTCAGATGAATCCAAGGATTCCCAAGTTTGTGGGGTAGATGATGGTTTGAAGGTATTTATGCATTTTGCCATTGCTTTGTTTTTATCAAATATGATATTTCCTAATTTGTAGTTTTGATAATTCCTGTTTTGCAGTTTTGCTTTACTTTTGTCCTTGTTTCATAAGTGATCCACCAAATTGTCCTAACTAATCTATGAAAAGTGAATTTTAAACTAACTTTATAATGCCTCTTTTTTTTTTCTTTATCCTTCTGTAAGCAAGATAAAGAATTATGTTATTGCTATCTTGTTTCCACATCTTGATTCCAAACTATTGGGAGAAAACTGTAAGCTAAATTTTGCATTAAAAAAAAAAACTAAATCTGTATGTCTTTTGGTACCTGAACGGCTGAACCCATCAACTTTAAAAGGCATAATATTTTCCTTTCCGGTTGTGAGATGGTTTATAGATTGCTCCCAAACCGAGCTCTTTTAAATGCTAAATACCCAAAGCTCTCTCTTTTCTCTTTATAAGAAGCTTACATGGAAAAACACTATGATTTTCCCCTCTTCAATGCTGGAATAGATTGTAGTTTGGGTAAATTGAAACCAACAGAACTAGCAGGATTCGAAACTGGAATCTCTTCTGCACAACAGAGTGTAAATGGTGATGCTACTAGTTTGTTCATATGAATTCTCCATTCAGTTCCATTTCTTTGGTTTGAGGGTTTTTGAGTGTTGTAGTTTATATCTAGGAAACAAAAAAGAATCCTCCAAATTTTCTACAGGCTGGAATGGAGAAATAAAATTCATGAGTATAGTTGGGACAAGGCTTTGATGATAATGATGATCGGTAACATGACTGGATACCACATTCCACAGCTCTTGTCAGCCTCAACCTTCTGGTGTCATTTTGTTTATGCTTTTGTCACAGACAGAGGTTTTTATTTGTGGAGACTGCTTATTGGTTCCCTGGTGGCTGTGTTTTGTTGGATGACAGCAGTCGAGCAAATTTTGGTATTACATATTTGTGACCTAGGTAATGCCATTGGAAAGGTGTGTCAAAAATGAATGCGATTAAATAAGATTAAATTTGTTAAACTAATTTTGGTGATTTATTTATGAGAATTTGTCTATCTATTGTAATTCTATATCTATTTTTATTATCAAGTAAATTTAACAGATTCTTTGGAAATATATACACTTAACTTTCCAAACAAAAAGAGAGTAAATTTAACAGGTAATGATTTTCATGCATTAGTAATATGTTTTAAAGTTGGAAAAACTCAACATAAAAATAAGATGCCCAAAAATTGTTGTTTCAGGCTATATATTATCTATTTTTTTAATCGGTCACTGTGTTATCTATTTTGGAAAAAAAAAGGAAGAAAGAAGGAAAGTGGGATATGCTATATAAGAAAACAGACCTTGTTGTCCGATATTATTACCGTTGTTGTGTTGGTTGTGCTGAAGGGCTAAACCAGAGTAATTTAAGTAGTTTGCTCTATTCTCTTAGCTGTTGACCATAGAGCAATATCTGCTTTATAGTTTCTTGATCATGCATAATTTTCTTACCAATTTTAAGTGGCTTTGCTTTGTTAATTTGATCCAGATATACGTCGAAACAAATCCACGTGGTGCAGAGTTATTGCCTCCGGGGATTGTAGTGTCTGAAACTGATTTCTATTTGCTCAGAGTATGGGGTGATCCCAGTGAGGTACATTTACTGTTACAGATTATCCTTTTTTTTTCAATGATAATGTTTGCCATTATTATTGAAACCACATGCTTTCTCTGCATGCTTTTCTTAATATCTCTTTTGCTAGACATCAGTTCATTTCTACACGCATATTTTTTTTTGTTCTGTTTTTTTTTTTTTTTTTTTTGGGGTGGGGGAGGGGGGGTTGTGTTTGGGTGTCAAGCTGTGTCCATTGAAGTTCTGAATCTTGAAATTTTCATTTTTTCTTTTCTGTGGAATTTAGATGTTCTTACTCCAGTGCTTCATTTTATCATACATGTTGCACTATTTATAATCCTTCCATTTATTGTCTTTTACTGTTTTACTTTTGAGTAACACAGTATTTATTGTTTTTTTTTTCTGAATGATAACATATTATTTACTGTTGTATTATCCTTGGTTTTAAAACCATTAGGATTTGAAAACTCGGCCGAGGTACCTAGTGACTTTCACGGTTGGTTTTGCTCAGAGGAATAACATCAATGCAGCAATTCAAAAGGTTATTCAAAGACTTTTGTACATATAATTTTTTCTTCTAGTCTTTTTCAGAAACACTGATTGTATTTATTTAATTTTCTGCTAGTTTTCTGATGACTTCACCATTGTGCTCTTTCATTATGATGGTCAGGCAAGTGAATGGGATCAGTTTGAGTGGTCAAAGCATGCGATTCACATTAGTGCACGGAGGCAAACTAAATGGTAATAATTCTATAATGCTCTCATGTGTTTTCGGTTCCTTAGTTATCATGTTGTCCTGTATCTTATGGGTTTTTTTTACTTTCTACTTAAACAATTAACTTATGTTACCCATTTACATTCTCCCGTAGAATGTAGGCTGCACCTGTAATTGTTAACTTTGGCATCTTGTCTATTTGTCACTGTTCATTTTGGATATGACTGCTAAACATTTTGTTTGATGATGAAAGAAGATAAAAGAAGTCCTTGTACAGTTAGTGGCAGCTTATCACCTATTTGTAAACCTCACGAGGTGGTATGCAAGATGACTTTTGCACCCAGATGTAGTAGCTGCATATGATTACATATTTATTTGGGACGAGGATCTGGGACTTAAACACTTCAATACAGAAAAGTAAGTGTTTCTCTTTTCCTTCTTTTTCTATCTAAAGTCTTGTTAGTCAAGGTTGACTTCTAAGTATAAGCCCATAGCACCTTTCCTAGATATCTGTTGAATTTATATTCCATACCAGGTACCTTGAGTTGGTAAAGAAACATGGTTTGGAGATCTCACAACCAAGCCTTGAAGCAGATAAAGGACTGACATGGGAGATGACAAAGAGGAGAGGTGACCGTGAAGTTCATAAGTACGTTTTGCTATATTTTTCTTCCCTTCTATTGTTCCTTTTTTGAAGTTTTGGTATTTTTGCTAAATTCTGCATATGTGCCCTAATAAGAAGGCTATTATTGACTTTTTCATTGCACAGAGGGAAACTAGGAAACTACAGAGAAACCAGGTTGGTGTAGTGACCCGCTTTTGCCACCATGTACAGCGTATGCTCTCTCTCTCTCTCTCTCTCTCTCTCTCTCTCCATGCTGTTCCATGCCCATGCATTAGTCTTGATATGCCAAGAAACTCTTTACCATGCATGATCCAATCAATCATTGGTTGGATCCACCTTGTAGGTTATGTAACGCAAAAACTAGGCCCGTCCACTAGATCCACATCGACCAAACATTGTCCTTTTTCTCTTTTAACTTCCTTTACTCATTTATTTATTTGTTTTTACTTTAGGCGGCCCACCTAATGAGTGGACTGGCTTAATTTGGTCCAGCAAATCGCTACGCAGGCTCTAACCTATGTTGCATGAATCTTTGGAGTGAGCCATGTACACATTGGAATGACGCCGTGTTGGATTCTGTGTGGATTCTTTTAATGCTAATGTAAACACTGGTTTAATATTGATAAAACTATTTATGTTTTTTTTTCTTCTTTTGGAATCTAAATAAGATACTGATATAATTATTACTTGATTGTTTAAAGTAAGGTTTCTATATTGTTTGTTGATGTTATTTTGCACATATTTGTCTTTAAAATAAACATTATTTAAAATTATTCTAAACTTATGCTAAATCCATTAATCCTATGTTTTAGGACTTGCCGAGTTGGACACCCTGTACTGGTGTTGGATTCGAATACATTAAAATTATTCTGAGCTTATGCTGAATCTGTTAATCCTACGTTTTAGGATTAACAGCAGATAAAAGCTTATGCTAAACATAGGATCTCTATGTTGGAACCATGACAACATTGATAACATACAGGTTAGAATATTTTAAAGAAATATTGCTGGTAACTGTGTAGCGACTGTCCTTCTGTGGCTTAGTTTTTAAGCCTACTAATGATTGAGTTGTTCACTTAGTCTCACTGTAAAACTTTCCAATAAAAAAAAAGGAAAAGAAAAACTACTGAGATGTATAAACTTATTTCCTGCATTTTTGAATGAGAAGGGTTGGAAATGTCATGATTCCTTCTTCTTGTGCATTATTTAGTTCAGTTCAATCCATCCCATTTGTTTCGCAACAAGAAGGATTGTTACTTCTTCTGCTTACTAAATTTACTTTGTAAGGTGTCTATTGTGTCCTTGAAACTTAATAATTGCTACAAATTTCAAATTCAATGTAATGTTTAATGGACGTAATAATTAAAAAATCATTTTTATGGCTGTTTCTGATTGAGAGGTAAAGAATGCAGCAGTTTTTTTTTTTTTCTTCTACTTAGTCAGTCGCTTGTGTTTAGTGGGGTGGTTGCAAATAATTTAGAAAGTGTCATCTTGTAGGTCAGTACTCATGATCTGTGCATAAAGTTGTGGTTATGATTCCATTCCATCTTACTGATCTTTCTTTGGGAAAAAAAAGTAATTCCTAGTTTCATGCCTTGAGAAATACCTGTCATTGCTCCTGAAAGGTCTACCTTTGTACTTGAACATTATCAATCATCACAGCTATATTTTTCTTCTTTTTTCGCAGATTGTGTTCAGGGAGGACTTCGGTACCGAAGGACGAGGTGGATATTTTGATGAATATGGGTATGTCATTATTGATGGTTTTAACATGTATGTTGCAGAAAAAAGAATTTAAGGTTTTAGGGATTAGAACTTTGACTCTTAATCATGAGAAGACTGGCATGATTTGGAAATTAACTTGTCCATGGGTTCTGCTTTCTTTCATACAGGAAAACAACTTTTTTGGCTAGAATAGTTAATCACTAAAACATAAATAGGCAAGGGGAAAATGAAAGCTTCTTTCCTTCTTAGTAAGTGCATAGTAAACATTCTTGTGTCTTTTTTTTTTCAGAATCATCCGGGATATCATTCAAAATCATCTGTTGCAGGTATCAAAATTTTTGATATGGTGATCGGTAAAACACTAATTAAGTATAATTCTGCTGGTTTACATATGATAGAGTACATTTTGTATTGTACTCATTCATTTTGTTTAGAGTGCTCCTCTCTCTAACTGTCTTGGTTATTGATTTTGTAGTCTTATAAGTTAACCCTTTTTTTATTGGTATGTCTATATGTAACTTAAAACTTAATTAGAGAGATCACTTTAACACAATTCTGCTGTTATTGATTATCATTTATCCATGGCTTCAGTTTAGCATTGAGTTATGCTTTTAGTTTATGAGTCCCAAATCTATCTTGCTAGGTTGACTATACTTCTGGCTCTTGAGTATTTCATCTTAATTCTTATTTTCTGCAAAAATGTTTGTGAGACTATCAACTTACTGAGTTTTTCTTTTTCTAATATAGACTGGGAAGTCAGAATACTGATTTCAAGCTATCTGAAAGTTGGTCGTGTATAATATGGACTTAGAATATCAATTTATGCTTAACTAAAAGTTTTTACTAATAACGTTGTAGGTTCTTTGTTTGGTAGCTATGGAGAAACCTGTTTCTCTTAAACCTAAGCACATCCGGGATGAGGAAGTGAAGGTGATCTTCAACCATTGCCTCTGGAAAGATTTTATTTCTGTTGTGCTTCCTTTTTATATGTAATAATGTAAATGCCATCTGCCATGTTCCTTATCATTTACAGTCACTTTTTTTTTAATTCTTATGTAAAAGATAGAATGTACTATTTCTTTTACTGCTCTTAATCTTAATTACAGGATATCATTTAAGGATTTCTACCTTTTCCTCTTAAATAATTTTGATTCCAATTTTCGGGTTCTTCAATCAGTTTTACCCATAAAGGATGATGAAGTTGTTCTTGGACAGTATGAGGGCTACAAGGATGACCCAACAGTTGCTGACAACTCGAATACCCCAACTTTTGTAATTGTAATTCTCAGGATATACAATGAAAGATGGGAAGGTTTGGTGGAAATTTTGAACTTCTAAACTTGTTTCATGCAATATTATGTTGTTTTTTTTTCCCCAAGCTTAACGTCCCTGCTGATGTTTATGCATTACTTGATGGGTTCCGATTTCTGATTTGTTGTTCTCAACATTCATGCAAACATTTATTTCCTCATTCTCACAACATATTACTAAAACATTTCCTTTTAGGTGTGCCTTTTATACTCAAGGCCGGGAAAGCATTAAATTCAAGGAAGGCAGAAGTCCGTGTCCAATTTAAGGATGTTCCTAGAGATATCTTCAAATGTAAGTTGGTACAAGTTGGAGTTCAACAATTTTTGTTTTCCTTTGAAAATTTACTAAAATTTGTAAATGAAGTTGCTTTAAGTAGGGCATACTGGTGCCCCCTATAACAATGGGCTGTTGGCTTTTTCAACAATTCCAAATCCCTTGATCTACTTTTTCTCTTATTTGAATCTTAGTAGATGTAACAGAGTCCTCATTTCTGATTTAATCTTCAAATTGTCTCTTTGATGGCTAAGGTCACATGTCAATGAAAACAGGCTACTCTTAAGCTCCATATGGTTACTAGTGCACCATTAGCGTTGCAAACGGGTCAGCTCCGGTATGGAATCAGAACCATTAAGCTCCAAGTGGTTCCAAAACTGGAACCGAGTTGAAACCTGTCTCCAGGTTCTGGAACTGGTTATGATTGGATGACCGAGTCTCGGTTCTGGGACCGGTTCCTCTTGGAGATCAGAAAAAGATACAACAAACAAAATTTTTTATAGAAATTAAAAATTTTCATAAGCCTTAGATTAAATCTCCAACTTTAGAACCCAAAATTCCCAAAACCCCTTCAATCCAGATCCGATCACAGCTTGATTAATTGAAACCAAAATTTCACAACCCCAAATACCAAACCCATTCCATCTGAACCACGAAAACCCCATAAACATCATCTTCCCTGCAAAGCACACAAAACCTCATTCCCAGCCGTTTCCACAGGCTACAGTCCTCTAATACCCCAACAGATGCCAAAGTCCTCCTCTAATTCCCCAGCAGAGTAGCCCAGCCATGTCATCTCCATTTTTGTCTTAACTAGAGAGAGAGAGAACCCATCCTCCAACTTTAATTAGCTGGAAAGAGGGAATCGACCACACATCTTCTTAGTAAGATCTACTTTGTCTTTGTCAAAGGGAGAGGAAATCTAGGATGGTTTGTAAATGAAAAGAGGACAGGTAGGCCTGTATACCATACAGAACAAGGGGTTTTTCATTTGGACACCTCATTTTTTAGAATATTACTTGATTGCCATTGGCTTTATATGCAAATTCTTTACACATGAAACAGGTACCGGGTCCACAGTTCCGAACCATTTTGATTCCAGAACCGGATCCGTTTAGGTTCTGCCCTGGCACTTCTTAAAATGGTGGTCCACGCTCGCTCTGGGGGCACCATTGAGGTGATGGGCCTCGTGCAAGGCAAGATTGATGGTGATACCTTCATTGGATGGATGCTTTTGCTCTCCCTGTTGAGGGCACTAAGACATGAGTGAATGCCGAGGCTGATGCCTATGAGTACATGGTCGAATACTCCCAGATCAACAAGCAGGTTTGTAACCAATTCTAGATGCTCAGTTTGATGTCTGGGGCTGCCTTTTGCATCATCCATTTGCTGGTGGATTCTGGTATGAATGTTGAAAGGATTCAAGGACTGGCTCAATCATCTGATGTATGGATGCTGTTAAATTCCTTTCTCCATTCTGCTGATCCAGTTGCCTGGAACTGAATGGTTGTGTGGATCAATCTTACTCTTCCCAGGGTGTCCCGCCTGATGGATGGTCTAGGCTGCCAAACTCTGTTTTTTTTTTTAATCCTCTTCTTGGTTATGTTTGGCATTGTTAATGTTACGTATATTTGTTTTGACTTGGTGGTCAGGCTGGTAGGTTGGAGAATGTGGTAGGTGGTATTTGGATTTTGAATTTGTTTGAAAACGTCCCATTATTGGCAGTTCAAGAAAGACTACTTTTGTGAAGAGGCATCTTACAGGAGAGTTTGAGAAGAAGTATAAACGTAAGTAACTTACTGTTGAATACTGCTGCTTTGCTTTGTTTTTGTGGATCCTTTCACTGACTTTGTTAGAACTCCAATGTCTTTACAGCTACAATTGGTGTGGAAGTTCATCCCTTGGACTTCTTTACCAAATGTGGGAAAGTTAGGTTCTATTGCTTGGATACTGCTGGGCAAGAGAAATTTGGTGGACTTAGAGATGGATACTAGTATATATTCTAACCTTTCAGAAAGAACATTATAAAATTAAAAAAACCGAACAATATAACATCCCTTCTTGTGCATGTCATAGTTTGAGCCTTGAGGAAGTTTTATTCTTTGTCATTTGGATTGTTTGTCTAGTGTCTACACATTTGTATCAACAGTAATACTGGGTGGTTTTGGGTAATTTGCATGTTTGTCTCCAAGCTTGTGCTAGATGGATCATGGGTTTTGATTTTTTTCAGGGTTAATTTCTTTTTTATAATTGACTTTTAATGCTTATGCCTCTGTCTTGTTTAATCATTATTTGCTTTCAGTAGTAAAGTAAACATTGTTCTTATTTTCATTCAATGAATGTAAGCATGTAGAAAGCTAATACTGCTTAAAGAACAGGGTTTATAGTATTACAATGCAATGCGCCTACTTATATGGGTGCTATATCTTAGTTTATTTGGATTTTTCTTCTGCTTGTAGTGTGAATGTGAATGTGTGAAATTCCTCTGAACAACGGTTCTTGATTATGGTTGTACAGAGTCGGATGAAATTCCTCTAAACAACAGTTTGAGATTGATATCTATGAGCAGCAGTAGCACCTTGATATCTTTCTACCCAGAAGAGCTCACATTTCTGGGTAAAGTTCCCTCTTTTCCTTGTGGATTTTGTGTTTGGTTTGATCTCATATACAGTTCAATCTAAACAACTTTGAACCCCATGAACTTTTGTGGGATCTCCAAATTAGGATAAAAAATATCTCTGTTTTTTTGTTACTAATGAGAAATTATGTAGTTTATGGTGAGTAATTTGTAATTTTCCATGGCAGTTGAGCTGGAGAAGCAGAGCTATTATGAGCTCAAAGTAGTGAACAACACAGAACATCATGTTGCCTTTAAAGTAATTTAGAAGGCTATTTCTAAGACTCTTTTTGTGCCTATGAAGGTATTGAATTGTAACAAAATTTGAATTTGTGTAGATGATCAGGATAGAGGGCCCCAAATATAAGCAGTTCAAAAAACTTGGATGTCAAATCCAACTGTAAGCAGTCCATGCCAGTACCAAATTGGGTCTTATGGCAATTCATGCAGGAGGAAAGACCAGGTGGGACCACCATGGAGAAGGGAGGGAGGCTTGACTTAAATAGGTGACCTACGAAATTTTAGCAGTCCAAGCATCAAGGAACATTGCTTGTTCAACTGTGAGTTAGTGCAGCTAAAGGATGTTGGTGGCCCAAGCAGTGATCCAAATGCAACCCAGCAATGGAGCAGACCATTTAGAGTGCAAGATAATGGCTCCGAGGAACAAATTTAAGTCCAAGTGATGATGTGTTTGGCAGGTTGATTGTTGTTTGGAATGAATAGCCCAGTCAAGCATGGTTGTTCAGGTGAATGCAAGGAGCTCAAGGGATGGAACGACAAATTGAAGCCCAAGTGCAGGAGCAAATGGCATGATGATGGTTGTTTTTAGTGAATGAGATGATGTGATATAGTTGATCAAGGTGATGCATAGTTGCTGAGGTATTAGAGCAACTTTGCAGAATACTATTGTTAGGAACACTTCACATCTAGTGACAGACTAACCAAGTCTGCAGGACATATCGTGAAGCAACAACGAGGATGTTGTAATCAATCTGGCAAGGGAGTACATCCAGAGAGCTAAGGCTTGTCAATGATGCAGAGACGAGCAGTAAGAATCTAATTGATTTTGAGGGCAATTGAGTGGGCTAAGGACAGCAATATGGAATGGCTGTCTAAATTATTTAAAGTGACTGGGGCCTTAAGACATATAAGGAAGTGCCTTGTGGGCATGGGCTAATGCGCTGGTCCTTGGTGCATACTATTGGTGCAGAGGACGATTGACAGCATAGTGGTTAACAAGGGAGATTCAAGACAAGTGACGGTTCATCCAGGTCGTTCATCCAGGGCGATGTAGTTTGGATGGACTATCTTTTGGAACTTGTATTGATTGGAAGATATTGACCCTTCATCTAGAGGGCTTCCTTATTTCATCAAAAGCCACCAAAGTGATGGTTGTGCAAGAAGAAGAGCTGGCTTTTCTTGTCACCATAATAGCAACTTGTAGCCTAAAATTATTGAATATAACAAGAATTTTTAATTATTGTGTTAAAAAAAGAATTTTAATGATTGCATTTATATGAATGTGAATACCACAATTATTCTATTTTATTTTTAAATATGTGATTAGTAGTGGTTTAAAAAACTTATGATTTAAAAAAATATTATTAAAACTATTTTAAAGAAGTTCAAAAAAATGGAAAGAAAATATTAGGGAATAATTTGGAACAATTTTAAAATTTTGGAACGGTTTTGAACCGTTCCAGATTTCTAAATCTGGAATGGTTTTAAACCGTTCCAAAATTTCTACGATAGCCATTTTTGGAATGGTTTGAAACCGTTCCAGATCCAGTTAGGAGCAATTTCAAACCGTTCCGGATGGACATTTTTGGTGTAGTGAAAATACCTTAATTATGCAGATAAAACAAGAGTACAGAACTAGAACATAACATTAGAACGCATCAGAAGTATAGGAATCATAAAATACCAAGATGCATTGAACCAAAATTAGCTTATACTTGCCTTTGATTTCAAGTTCCACTACCACTCCTTCTCTTGGCTCAGTTGAAAAGAGGAACCCACTGTTCTTGGTCTTAAATGCCATGCATGTAAGGAGGAATGTAAAAATAAGTGCATGCAATAAAATAAAAGTCTCCTTGATTCTACTGATTCATAAATTATAAAGCAAAGGAAGAGCTATCACTTTAGGATCTGATTTGGAACGATGAAGGCTAGGAGTCTAGATCCCAGTTGAAAAAGGATAAGGGAGATGGTGGTGGTGACAAGTGAAAGCCTCCAAGGACACATGCAACAATTATACCTTTATTTGCTGAGGAAACAGTGGCCACAAGAAGAAGAAGAAAGCTAAAGCATAGAGCACAGACAGAGCCCCATGGAGATGAGCTCAAATAGCTAGCTGGCTTCTTTTATACAGAAAAAGTTATAAAGTTTATAAGAAAGCCCATCTAGTTTATTATATTTCCAATGTAAGTTGAATGAGGGTCCAACTAATTCCAATGGAGTCGAATGCTTTTGGGTCAAACACGAAAGTTGATGAGCTCAACAAGACAAAAGTGATGGTATTGATATGATGCATATTTGAAGTGAAATCATGAATTACAAAATTACGGAAAAGGGTCTTCATCTACTTAGGTAAGGTCAAACCCAACCCAAACTACCTATCCATGACCTGAACTTGATCTACTATACTCCACAAGACTAAAATAGACTTTTTTAAGATAAAACCACATTAATTAGCTAATAATCACAATTACTTACTCGTTAGTCAATTTAGCTTAGGTTGGAGTGTTACATCCTCCCCCGTTTAGGAATCATTCAATCCTCTGAATGAAACAAAATATCGAATATAATTCAATTATTTAATGTACCTGTTTCCTACTTCTCGAAGTTAAATCGCTCTCGTATAGATCTTGATTTTTGTCCAATGATAAAAGTCGATCAGAACACTGGGCTACTACTCTACAACTCAAGTCTTCACTATCAATTGTCGGCAAGGTTCTTTAATTGGGATGACACTCCTCAATCTTCCCTGGACTTGTATCACGATGATACATGACTTTATGAAGCCTTTTGCTATCTGGATTTTATTTGTCTAGTTACTCTACGGTGGTAGTGGTACTATATCAGATGAATCTCATCGCTATAGATTATTACACCATGAACAATTATAAGCATGAAATGAAAATGCATGCAGTCAAAATGAAATCTTTTGTATTAGTAAAAACTAGGAGCCAAAAAATTTAAGAAAAGGATTTTTGACATGGAAACCTATTTAGGGAGGAGAAATGGTAAATTTCCAACAATCATAGGTCGGAAACATTGAAATGAAAGTTGAAAGGAAATTTCAGTTCCAATTTCACATTGAGATTTTGAAGTTTTAAGTTCATGAAGAAGGAAATAAGGAAAGGAAGGAACAGTTCAAATTGTGCACAAGGAAGAGAAAAATCAACAGAGCAAAGAAGGAAGTTCTCTTATATAAGTAAAATTTCCTTGCTCAAATTCTCAATAAAAAAAATGGAGAAAAGGCAAATTCTTAATCACGATATGTAAAATGAGGACAAAGCAAGCTTCTCAAAAGAAACAACGTCGATAGAAATTATGAGATATCGAGAATTTAGAATTGCATACAAACATGCTTACTTGATTAATGAGGTCTAGTTGTTATTAGCACTAGTTGAGGGTGAAAAAGGATGATATTGCCAAAACAGCCTTTAAATCAAGGTACAACCACTATGAATTCTAGTTATGCCTTATAAGTCTTGAGTTGAACTAATGTACTTGCAGGGTTTATGGCTTGATGAGTAGCGTCCTTGCTTTGAAAGTGTGAGCGACTTTATCTATATGTAGAAAAGTTGAAGTTCATTTTAGATTATTGCAGCTTACAATATCCTTTTGAACACATGACTCAAATATGAGGCAACGAACATAGATTGAGTTGAACTAATGCACTTGCAGGGTTTATGGCTTGATGAGTAGGGTCTTTGCTTTGAAAGTGTGAGCAACTTTATCTATATGTAGAAAAGTTGAAGTTCATTTTAGGTTATTGTAGCTTACGATATCCTTTTGAACACATGACTCAAATATGAGGCATTGAACATAGATTGAATGGCAATGAACATAGATTGAATTTCTTCTTCCTTATTGGGTATCATCAGGAAAAGGGAATGTCATGGGGAATGCTTTTAGTAGGAAGACAGTAAACTTGAATGCCTAAGAAAAGTTCATTTTTAATTGTAACAGGTATAAGACTTCATAGATTTACTAATTTGGGTATAATAAGTTGAGCTTCAAAATGAAAGAGAGCAAAGGATAGAGAGAAAGAATTTAGTAGGGAATGGGGGACTGATTGAACTTGGGTTCCCATTTCTAAAAAATAAAACAAGACAAAATAATAAGGAACTAAGACTAAATATAGAGATAGAGAGAACAAAAAAATAGTTCAGGTCAAAATAAAAAGTGAACGACAAAAAATTTTCAGGTGAATTTCAAACAGTGACGTAAGAAAGGAACAGAGAAGATCATTTGAATGAATATGTCATGAGGAGAATTATTTATAGAAGAAGACTTAGCTGATTTCAATAATGTTTCAAGGAAATTCCCCAATGAATTTATATTCTAAAATGAAATACTGTATGAATCTCTTAGGGTTCAAATAGGATCAAAAGATTTGGGTCATATTGGTCAGAATCAACGATGATGCATAAGATGAGCTAAGTATAATGCGCTTGGTATAGGATGAAAATAATACTAATAGTAATCCTATTGAAGATGTCTAACTAAGAATCAAAATACCTTACTTAGAAATCGTTGGTTCATTTTCTAAGTCTTCAAATTTAAAAACATGATTTGCTTTCAAATCACCTGATCATCATCATCATCCGATCTAATGTTAGATCTCTTCTAAATACAATTACATCTTTAATGAAATTGAATCCTCAAACTATTAAGTTATCCCAATGAATCACTTTTAACTTTCGACAATAGTCTTCAACTCACTTTATTCTGAGGATATGCGTAAGATAGATTCTTCGATATTCAATTTAAAACACAAAACTTCAAAGTTTAATTTATACTCATCTAGCAGGCAAGAGAACATTCTTCAATAATTCAGTAAAAATGAAGCTTTCATATAGCCTCTGAAATCAACAATAACAACTTACACAATTCCAAGGCTTCTGATATAGTCACTTTAATTGCAACCTAATGATGCTTAAATCAAAATTTTAGTTCTCCTTAGCTTACTTGAGATTGATTAGTCTCAGAGTCAAGCAAATCTTCAATTGATCCTCGCGATTAACAATGAATTCTCATTTAAGTCATGGTGACATTGAAAAAAATATCTTTATTTCTCGGATATCATCATTAAGAGATTTAATTCATCAGAATACTATTGATGTTGTTCTCTTCTATTTCATTTAGTAATGCAAAATGAATTTCATTCTTCATCTGTGCAGGTTGACAACTAACCATTCAATCAAAGAATCTAACTAATGACTCCCAATACTTGTCTCTAATTCCCGAATGTATTTTAATCTAATCCACCTTTTCACTAAGCTAAAAGGCATTAAACCTCAGTCAATTTGCTAGAATCATCTCACATTGGATGTTGATTAAATAATCTTCAATAAGTGAATAATAAAGAAAAATTACAATTGTCAAAGACCAACATCCATAAAGGCAATAATCAAGGCTGTAAAAACCGCTAAGGATTTCAAAACCCATATTTGATCTCAAAACCTTCTTCTCCGATTTATAACCCATAGTCCATGACATTCAGTCTCAAGTTTATTTAGGAATTTGCAATGTACCCTATAATGGATCAAGTCTACATCAATGTAAGACGATGAATATTCGTACTTGCTAATCACTTGATTTAACCGCACACTTCTCAGCACTACCTATCCAAGGTACAATCTAATATCCTAATATGTAAACCACAACACTCAACTCAAAATAGTAAAGTTAACAAAAGGTTCAATAAAAATAACTTAAGGAGAGAAAATAGGAATAAAACCAATATCAATTAATATTCTAACTAAAAATAAGGAGCTACCATCAATATGGTGCAATGAAAGTATGCGATCCTCTTGAAGGGTATACCAAATAATAATTTCTTGGATGGTGCTGATGTATTCATTGCGTTGTTTTAATAATGCCTCAATACAGGCGTTGAAGTGGGCTTCTAGCATGACATTATTGTTACTCAACGTCGAAGCTTTACTTAAGAGGAAGTTGGAATACATCTTGAGTATCTCTCGAGCTCTGAATACTCGCAACGGGAGTCATCTTCTTTTACACACAACTTCATACGAATCTGGGAGAATAAGCTTGATACTTTCTTCTAGAGTATATGTTTCTATAAACAATTCTGCTTCTCAAAGAAGGTTAACTAAGGTCATCATCCGAACGGCAAAAGGTATGCTTCTTAGAAACCCCAACTCCCATCTGAGATCATCTATATAAGGATCCAGAAAACCATTGTTTTTGTCTATTTCACTATTTGTTTACTTTACGGCTTGAAACAGTTGCCTGTAAAAGAATCAAAACTAATTTTAGACTAACTCTTAACCTACCTAGCTAGTCAACATATTAGACAATGAAGTCAAATAATTGACATTTAGACCAATTTTAATGTATTCTCACTACGTTCCTAAATTCTAAATCTTTTATAAAGACTTTTCATGACCCCTTCATGGCACTCTGATACCATACAATATGTGTGTCATGACCCGAGCCTGAGAATTATGGGTTCACGGTTAACCCTGAGGCGTAACACACGTACTCCTGTGTAATTCACACCTGGACCGGAGTCAAATTGGAATTATACAAGGGATACTCACATACTTACATATGTGAGGTGCTTAAAGGACATCTGTCCAAGCATTCAATACTCAGAAGCTTGTCAATATCGCCTATAATTTTTCGCTTTTCATTGAACAATTCAAAAATATCATTACAATCATGAACAGTCCCAATCTTAACATTTAAAGAGCATAAGATTATTATATCAATTTTATACATCACCTGCACAACCCAAACGTGATATGCACATGTTTGCAACTATGCCATGGATAAACATTCTATATAGAGAAAACAGATCAATAAAGTACAAAGGACCAAAGGACATTAGTAAAAAGGTCAGACTATGTAGGTAATAATTTATATGGATGCAGATATATGTATATGCTAAAAGAGCCCCAAAATGCCCAAAAATACTCATTCTTAAGACAATAGTGTGTCGCTCTCAGCATATGGATTAATCGGTAAGCTTCTGCTATCCATTCGTTACAGGTTGAAGGAACCATTGTGATCTCCTTCTCTGACTTCTGGGTCTTTGCTAGATCGGGATCGGGATCTGGGCTTGTAACACTATTAGACAACTGTGAATAAGACTATTCAGCAAAGTAGAAGCATAATTAAGGTAATACACGCTGTATCTAAAAGAATTAATGGCAAGTAATCAATAGAGGTCAATTTAGTATACTACGCATGTTGTTCATTGAAATAAAGCATGATATAAGGATCAAAAAGTGAAAATACATTCTATTTGTCCACTACTATATTTACTAAGTCCTCCCTTTAGGGATCTTTGTATTGAGCACACCATCGACCGAGTCATGATATGAATGTGTCTCTTTATACATGGAGTCAGAAAGCTCCAAAGGCACATTACAGCAGTACCATTTATATACTACGCCAAAATCAATCCCGCCGAATATCATAAGGCTAAAGCTGAGTAAAGCCAAACCATTGCAATTTATGTAGTTGAATTTGAGTTAATCGTGCAAGAATTTGAATAATTCATGCAATTCATTTCATTGAGAACCATACATCATCGTTCAATTCGTTCTTACTCAATTCAACATTAACAATAAGGAAGCGTATATTAATAAACACTTCAAGTAAAACCAATTATACTATGATTATTTTAATTCAAAGTCATTCCAATAATAGAAGGCAATAACGATTATCCAATATGCTATGCAATTCAAACCAATAAAATCAAGGTAATGTACAAACCAACCCTAATCTAATCATCTATTGTTTCTAACCGTACATGGTGATGTAGTGTTAAGTTATTCGATACCCGGTGGTCCCTCTTTTGGTGTCACATTGTGTATGAAATGTGCATCAAAGTCCCTTAAACCAACACTCATGGGAAGGTACTTAATAAATGGACAACACCCCATGAATGGGTCTCATCCCTTAAGACCCTTCATGGTGCTTAATTGTTCCATTGGGCCAATGTATAGGGTAAAGGGATCTAAGAACTAAGGTCCTACAAAGTCTTTAGAGTATCCCTAATTAAACCTAAAGTTTTAAGATTCTTTCGGCTTAACCGTGTATGGCTTACTGCTCAGTCGAGGGTTACCTACGGCTTAGTCGTATATTACACTACAGCTAAGCTGTAATTTCATTAGTATTCACCAGCACACACGACTTCTACGGCTTAGTCGTATGGCGCCTATGGCTGAGTCATGGCTATGCTATGACTTAGCCGTATCACATTCCATGGCTTAACCGTAAAGGAAATCTATAATTTTTAGCTCTTTGGAAAACTAGCCGTAGTGCTCTTACGGTTTAGTCGTAAGCTTTAGGATTTCTAAAGCTGTTTCTATTCAAAACATTTTTCTTCTGACTACTTATATATGTTACATGGTATGGTCTCAGGTAATCATTTCCATTCAATTGTATTGCTTTGTACTTCTAACTTCATCTTTCATTGCTTTACTAAAATACCTTAATTATGCAGATAAAACAAGAGTACAAGGTTGGAACATAATGTTAGAATGCAGTAGAAGTATAGGACAAATAAACTACCAACATGCATTCAACCGAAATTAGCTTATACTTACCTTGGATTTCGAGTTCCACTACTACTCCTTCTATTAGCTCAGTTAAAAAAGAGAACCCATTATTCTTGGTCCTAAATGCCATGCATATAAGGAAGAATATAGAAATGAATGCATGCAATAAAATAAGAGTCTCTTGACTCTGTTGATTCATAAATTATGAGATAAAGGAAAAGGTCTCACCTTAGGATCTAATTTGGAACGATTTCAGCTAGGAGTCTAGATCCCCGCTGAAAGAAGATAAGGGAGATGGTGGTGGTGATAAGTAAAAGCCTCCAAGGACACATGCAACAACTATACCTTTAGTTACTGAGGAAACAGTGGCCACATGAAGAAAAAGCTAAAGCAGAGAGCAAAGACAGATAGCAGCAAGGAGAGGAGCTCGAATAGCTGGGTAGCTTTTTTTATACAGAAAAAGTTCTGAAGTTTATAAGAAAGCTCATCTAGTTTATTATATTTCCAATGTAAGTCAAATGAGGGTCCAACTAATTCCAACAGAGTCAAATGCTTCGGATCAAGTATGAAAGTTGATAAGCTCGACAAGACAAACGTGATGGTATCGATATGATGCATGTATGATGTGAAACCATGAATTCTAAAATTATGAAAAAGGGCTTTCATCTACGTAGGTAATATCAAATCCAACCCAAAGTACCTATCCAAGACCTAAACTTGACCCATTGGACTCCACAAGACTTAAATAAACTTGTTTAAGATAAAACCACATTAATTAGATAATAATCATAATTAGGTACTCGCTAATCAAGCTTAGGTTGGGTTAGAGTGTTACAGGAAATCAGTCCAAGAATTTCTCAAATTGTCTCCTCGCGTTGTCTCCTCGCATTTAGAATGCCTTCCATTAGATGCACCCTCTGTAGCTTTCATAGGCTGTTATAGCATTATCGGTGTCAATCTCATCCAACTTGGTGTGCATCTCACTCCCCAAAGATTGAGCAAAGTCGTTCACGGTTGTCCACTTCATCCTCACAGGTAAGAAGATCATCTCTGCGCATATGGTCCTCTGAGTTGGATTTTTCAATTCTTCAATGGTGTTCAGTAATCTGAGAGCATTAACTTCTAAGGTAGAGAGCTACTACTATAATGAAATGAAGTGCTACTGTAGATGTTCATCTTCAATCAAATGCACATTTATCTGATGTGCTCTATTAGCGTCCGCTTCATTTGCTGTTCAAATCTCTTCTTCGATGGTCTTAATCATTGAAACCAACTGAACTTTTTATCTCAACACCTCATCTTGAAAAGCTTTGGCATAGTCTACACATTTGTCCTATGTATCCTTTTCTTTAAGTCTAGTGAATAGGTTACAAAAGCATCATGGGGGTTTCCTAGATCTGTTCCAATGCCAAAGGACACCAACATATCAACTAATACTTTAGCGTCCTAGACCTTATCAGTGGTAAGTTCTCCTTGGAAGTATGTTTAAGATGCTATAAATCGTTATCATGACATTTTTTATGGAATACTGAGGCCTACGGGCATCACCAAACAAACTCAGCTCTTTCTTGTAAATTTGACTGAGTTTGGGAACCGAAGTGGTCATCCTCTCATTTCTCGGTCTCTACACCTGTACCTCCATGTGTAATCATCTCATCTCCAAGTAAAGAAGGAGACTCATGTGATCCCTGCGAAGATAAGGTGGCAAAAGGATCCCGATTTACATGTGGTGTCACTGTAACAAACAATGTAATTTACAGGAACCTCCACCCTATGCAATTAAAGCTTCATTAGATATCTTCAATGCAGTCGGACCCTTAACCCTCTTGGTAGGAGTTATCTACACCTTTACAAAGTGCACTTAGGAATGAGTCATGGCCTTTGGTGGTGTAAAGCTATGAGTGACCACAGCTACAAGAGCATCTTCATCCATGGAGTCTACAGCCTCATCTTCAAGTGCTAACTTCCTCTGGGCAAGATGGCTAGTCTTTACTATAGTTGGCTCTATAACATCAATGTCCTTAGTAAGAATCCCTTCAACATTAATCTTCTCTTTAACTCTACCAATAAGCTTAACATTGTCCCCTGCCTAGACAAAGAGAGCTACATTAGTGCTTGGTGCATGTACAGCTGTGGGTGATCCACTTGCATGTGATCTTGATCCTGAATCAAGAGTCATCAATGGAATCACCTTTGGTATTACTAAGGGCATGGTGCAAATAGGTGGCAATACAATGTCGATGACAGCTCCGGGTTGTTGTTCACGCTCCTGGTTGGTGAGTTTAAAAAGGAGGGATCTTCCATGGCCCTCCGCAAATCTCTCTTCAAAGCTGTTTGGAGATACCTCAAAGTACTCATTATGAATGGATATATTGTCCAAGTTAACTAGAGCTTTGAGATACGCTTTCTCTTTCTTAACTATATCTTCAATTGGGGACCCAGAAGGCATTCTTATTGATGTTGGAGGCACAAAGGGAGCATCATGATTCGTTTGAGTACCTGAAAAGGTACTAAGGGGAGAAAGTCAAATCAAGAAGAGAGAAGATGAATGACAAATCATCTTTTAACACTTAAATCAAGGCTCACTCTTGGGATTTAACTCTACGAAAATTCCCTCAGCAGTACTGGGAACTTCTGCTTTCTTCATCATAATATCGCGGTCAGTTTCTCAGAATCCACGATGCAACCTCTTGCATGTTAATACTTGAGGGATATTGTCCTTTTCAAAAGTGGGCATCTCTTGTTCAATGGGATCCATGCCACTATTTGGTTCATTCCCAGAGATGCGCTCACTGGCTCTACTAGTGTCGATTGCTTCTTCAATGGCAACACCAAAATGAGCATCACCATAGCTTGCATCCCTAAAAGTTGGCT
Source organism: Sextonia rubra (assembly GCA_037013555.1). Taxonomy (NCBI): domain Eukaryota; kingdom Viridiplantae; phylum Streptophyta; class Magnoliopsida; order Laurales; family Lauraceae; genus Sextonia; species Sextonia rubra. The sequence goes on along the minus strand of JASUAD010000009.1, from coordinate 52,680,849 downwards.
CCATGGTTATATCACTGCTAGCTACCTTGCCAATGGTAGTGGTAGTGCCCACATCATCGCCACCTCTTCCTTCAGTAGTGGACTCTACATGCACGTCCATTGCAATCTCTTCCCTAGACTTAGGCATTGGCATCACCTGATCATTTATATCCCTTTCAAAATCAAACTCTATAATGATGTCACTACCAGTCCTATCCTCGGTAAGGGAGATGTCGAAGCTGCTTCCTCTCTCAACATCATTAGAAACTACATGCAAAGAAAAAAAAACAAAGAAAACAAAGATCTCTATTAACAAAGACAAGATCTTTATGCAAGCCTTTGATACAAAAAAAGGGGAGATGGACTTACCATACTTTTCCACGATCTCTGTCACTCCTACAAGATTGAGAAGTATCAACAAAAGTAAAAATATTTCAGCAAAAGAGATAAATTTCATCCAAATAAAGGACATGAACTTACCTTTTGAAGCCTCTCTAGCGACTAGAGCCTGAGTCTATGTAACTACAAAACAAAATACAAATATCATAACATCAACAAGCTTCAGAACTTGAATGGAAAAATATCATAACCAAAAAAAAGAAACTCACTAGTTCTCAGTCTTTATGAGCGGTGAGTTTTGGGACTCTCAGCTTTCCTCTTCTTGGATTGAGATGTCTTTTTGCTTTTAGAGGCCTTTGACCTACTCTTTAAGCATACCACCAAGAGTTTTTTGCATGGAGTAGGCCCAGCTGGAGGTCTTGATCATGGAACAATGGGCAGCCTTAACTCAATGACTGTCACTATTGGCTACGGTTCTTCCTCTAAATTTGAAACCAGAGATCCTCTACCAGTTCTAAACTCGTGGCAGTTTTTGACAAGTTTTGGCCAATCATATCCACCTCTACAATTGGAAGCATGACGACACTTATCTCTTCAAATCTTCTTGTTTGCTCTCCAACTAACATTATAGTTTTGGCAGAAAGAGAACCAAACCCAAAGTCTAATGGAGCTCTACCAGCTCGTCTAGCCTTAGCAAGACTTTCTTTTCGCTTGAAGGTTTTCCTTTATGGCCTACTGCATCCCTGTTGTAGTAACATTAGGAGGAGGTAGGTTTTTTCATCTTCTTCACCTCTCAATGAATGATGGACCTTGCCAACGTCAAAACTGACGACCAAACCAATTCACCACTTGTTCCTATTAAACAACTAATTTTCAAAATGAGATATGTTAAAACAATCATTCTCCACCTTTTTCGCTTCTCTAGTGAACTGATGGAGCATGCCATTTGACACAGGGATTGCTTGTATAGGTTTCCACAATGGCGGTAATATTCTTGGCATACCATTGCGTGAAGCCACCTATGTAGCCAACATGAGGAAGGAATGTGTACCCAAAGCAGGCTCCAATGCTAAATGCCTAGTAAAATTCCTAAGCATTCCTCACATCCTGCAAAGAGCCTACAGCACCCCTAATGCAACCAGGCACTCCCACAATAGCCTTCTCCAACTTTGTCAATCGGAGATTCTCTAGCATTCCTTAGGTGGTTCGGAACTTTAATGTTCAGCATGGGAGAGTGAGAGGCAACATAATTGTTGAAGTTACGCAAGTGCTGGCACAATTCAGCCATCAAGTGAGTGTTGATCGAACAACTTCCATTAACCATTCCTTCCATGTAAATCTACCTAGTGCACATTGTGTGAATGAAGCCCATTAAAGTGGAACACAAACTAGGTATACAACAGATGCTTTACACAGTATTAGTTGAAAGGTTTTCCCTCTCTAATCGTGAAGGCTAACAACTTTAGTTCAGTCAACATATAAGCAACAAAAGAAGGACCTAGGGCAAGCATATGCCTGAATGCCATCCGGAGAGCCGGATATATGCAACTTAGCTTGATCTCACTTTTGGCACTCGGAAAAAGAATATCTAACAACCATGCTGTCAAAAATGCAACAAGCCCATCTTCAAGTGGGTATTTAACAAAAATGTACAGCATGAAGTCTAATTTCTCATGATAAACAACCTTCTATTGCTTCTTAGGGTCCTTGTTGAGAATGTTCTCCCTCCATTTGCAATACCCCTCATTTAGAAAAAAAGAGCATGTAGTGGTTTTCACCCGCTCCATCCATAGTATAATTTTGCCCCAACTCTGGCTGCTTGTCTGAATCGAATCTTCAAGAGCAAAGAGGAGATAAAAAGTAGCCTGAAATTCATCATCCATGGTCGCTAGTTTGACATTAGTTAAGATCGTTTCATCATAGATCTCTCCATGGGATGACAACCAAAACTCTTCTTCATCTCCCACAAAGACAACCCTAACTCTTTGTTCGAGGTGATGAATATGTTACTAGCAAGGTAGTACAATTCAAGAATTATTCTGCAAATATTCTTGTTTTCACAAGGCACCTTCTCAGTGGTGGCACTAATAGCTTCAAAAATACTGGCTACCCTCAACATGCTTTCACAATGGCATGTGATCAGTGTGGCCCAGTTACGATACTTTCCAATGCAGTTAAACCACCCTCGAGACTTATGCTTCTTGATAAATCCTTAAAAATATATATTTTCATATACATTTTAGACCACTTTAAGGACTTATTAACTTGAAAAAGCCTCATTTAATATGATATCATGGTTTCATGCATTTTAAAATCATTTTAGTATTTTTTTGCATAATTTGCTTAAAGATCACACTTTTTGCATAAATTCATAAAACCTGCCATTTTTAGGAATATATTTTTGGAAAGTTTTGTCAAAATTATTTTTCTCATGAATTAAATTCAATTTTAATCATCATTAGTTTATTCACATAAAATCATGAAAATTGGTGTGCAATTTTATCGTCATTTCATGAGAGATGGGGCCGTATTCATGCATTTGTGATCTTACAGTTAAAATTGTCTTTTCACATGAATTCACATTTATTTTGTAGGAAATTCATACCATAGGTACCATTTTCAAGAATTGAGGCAAGAAATTTTTTTTCAAAGGAAAGGAAAGAAAAGAAGAATTGAAGAGAGAAAATAAATTAGAAGAAAAAAAATAAAAAATTGGCTTTATGGTCCCACACATATGCACATGTGTGACGACACACTTGTGGGATATCCAAGAAGGGTCCACCATCTTTTATTGCATCATCCAACTTATCTTTTTGATAATTCAAAGATAATTTCAAGAGATCTCAAGATATTTCATGGAAAGAAAGAAACATAAGAAACCTTCTTTGCAAAGGAGTAGAAATTCAAAAAGAAAAAAAAAAGAGTCCTATTAGAAGAAGGAAAGTTAATCTCAATTTTTTTTTCAGAATAGCTTCGATTAAAATGATCATATCTCTCAAACCATAGATTGGATTGAGCCAATCTTGGTACCATTGGAACGCTCTTTCAAAGTACCCAAGATTGTACAACTTAGACCAAAAATGAGAAAGTTATGACCCTAAGAAGATGGTTGTGATTTTGCTACTCGAGATTGAGATTGTCTCATCAAAGGTGGGCCCTATCCTTTGGCAAGTGTTAGCTAAAACGGTGGATACACTTAGAATTCAAACAAGAGAAGGAATCTTATCTCATCTCAAACTTGGAAGACTTGTTGGCCAAGAAGAGGACTTGCCAATTTATGGAGATCTTTGCTACAAAGTAGGATCTATGGAGAGAAACAAGGGCCTCTCAACTTTTGTAAATTAAAGGCATTGGCCTCGCATACTCTTCATGGAAAAAGAGCTCCTCCTCTAAATCTCTATACTTTATCTTCTCTCCTTCTTTCTCCCTTCATCATAATCCTCAAGGAGGCTTAGCCCTAAGATCACACTACACCCTTGGGAGTTTTATTAGAAGAGGTTCTTCTTTTCCATCCTAATATGTATTTTTCTTAATTTTATTTGTCAATCTCTTGTAAAGATTTTAGTATAATGTTATTCCTTTTAAAGTTTTCTTCTTTTCTTATGGTTTGTGTGGATATTTTATTAATGTTTCTTGTGCTTAGATTGACAACCCAAGATACTAGGATCATACTTGAAATAATCATGAACCTGGTTAAGAATAAATTTTAAGAAGATAATATCACTACCAGTACTACATTTACTTTTCTTGTCTACTACATTTACTTCTGCTACAATACTATATTTAAATTCCTATCATTACTACATTTAGATTCTTGCAATTACTACATTTAAAATTCTGCAATTTTTATGTTCTTTATGTTTTAATGTTTTATTGTATGCATAATTTAATGGCTAAAAGTTTTGTCATAGCATGCATCACTTGTTGGTAAGTTTCTTCACATATGTAAGGTGCAAAGTACTCAGGCTTTAGAGGTGTTTTCCTGAATGTAAAACTCAGTTCTGAATATGAAAAAAGGTGCTCAAATCTATCTAAAAACAATCTGTATTTGTAGAAAATTTTGATGCAAATCAGTTCATATTTTAGAGTGTTCAGTTGGGTAACTTGTGAATCAGATTTGAAGACTTAACAGATCTAAAATTTCATGATTTGGAGAAGGATTTTGAATATGCTTCAGATCTGAAATCTGAGTTTCAGCACTTATAATTCAGAAATTATGCAACTTTGTTTGGTGCCTACACATGTCAAGTTCTCATGCATTCTTGGATTGTTTAAATTGAGAAGTTTGTGGACAATAAATATTGCTGGAAACACCTTCAAAAACTGAGATTTTCATTTCAGGTACGCCAAAAAATCATGGGGTTTCAGACATGAAAAAAAATGCAAGAACAGTCCATATATGCTGTAAAATTCTACACTGCAGAATTCTTGTAACTAGTTCATTCATTCAAGCATATTTTTTCCATTTTTCAATCTTTTTATTTGTTGTTTGTTTATTAGATTCATGCATTCATTAAGTGTGTTCTTCAGCCATTAAATTTAGATTAGGTTTGCATTAGATTAGGATCATATTTTATTTAAATTTTGCATCTTATGCGCAAAGTTTGCATTAGTTGTTTTCATGGCATGCATTATATTACTAACTTTACTAACTTTCTAATTTTAAATTTGTTTCTATTTTTTTGTATTTTATTGTTTTAGATAATTTCTAGAATTAAAAGATCTTTCTAAACTTGTTTTACTTGAAGATTTTAAATTGGAAAAGTTTTCTAGTTTTGGAAATTCTAACTTAGGAAAGTTTTTAACTTTTGTTTAATTAGTTTCTAACAATGTTTAGTTTTTATTTTAGTAATTTTCTAATTTTAGTTTTATTTTATTGGAAGTTCTAATGTGTGCTTTATTTTACAGCAACTTTAGTTTTATTTTTAGGAAATTTTAGATTTAGGATTTCTAATTTAAAAAGTTTTATTTATTTGTATTGTAATTGTTTAATTCTTATTTTTTTTAAATTAGGAATGAATGTATTTGTTAGTTTTTAAATTAGGCTAGTTTTAGATTTTTATTTTGGGCATTTACAAGTTGAAAAGAACCTTAAACACATTGTTCCCTATGGATCGACCTAATCTCACCAGTTTTTGTTACTACATCGTGATTCTACACTTGGAATTCATGATCACTTCTCCTCGATCCAATCAATGCCATCCTCATTGTGGATCCCAAGCCCTACTGTTCTCAATTGCGAGATGACGGTACGTCCTTCAAGGTTTAAAGTGCAGAGGTCCAATGCTTCTACTTCAGATCTTGGAATTTTTTGCTAGTAGTATGGATACTAGAATAGAAACTTACTAGTCCTAAAATGTGCCAAATGCCTTATCCAAGAAAAAGGATTGGACCTAGATGGAATGGTCAGATTCATTGTCATCACTCTTGAATACCTTTCGATGGCTTAAGTGGTGATCACTTCATGAGAAGTCCCCACCTTGTCGATGTACTAGAAATTTACACTTTCAGTTAGCTGCTTCAATGACTCAAGTGTCCCATCTCCAGGGATGTAGCTGGGCTTAACAAAACTCACCAACTCATTATTGACCCAGTCGGTGTTACTAACCAAGCACCAATAGGTGTCCCATCTCCTCACGGTCAAGGCTCTGGTTCATTGATTTTTAAATTGGTAGCAAAAACTTCATTTAGGTCCCTAGTATTTGGGCTACTCTTAGCTTGGCCCCTAGAGTGACTTCTTTGCACTCCAGAAGATGAATCAATAGGCTCTTTCCTTTTTATCTGATGAACAAAAAAAAAAAAGAAAAGAAAAAGAGGACTTCAGTGATAGCAAAATGGCTAAGGCATGGAATTCCACCAAAATTTTGGCAGCGTCTCTCCTTTGCAAAAGTTCAAAAGGGGAAAATAATACTCAGTTTTAAGACCAAAAATTGGCTTCAAGGCACACATATGTCCCAAACTGAGGCTCTTACTTCGAAGTGGTGGTACTTAGCACGAGGGATGTAATATCCAATGCAAGGAATGCTTGTGCAACACAAGCTCAGCATGTATGAAAAGCAGCATAAAGAAAAGATGCATGTTTCAACAAAAAGGACGACATCAATTCAAATAAAAGAAAAACACAAATAAAATGGTGACAGTCTGATGGCATCCATGCCTGATCATTTCTCGTGGTTTCATTAGACTTACCTGCAACAATTGGAGACTATTTCATTCTCCATGCTCAAAGTTGAAGTCGACAACAGGACCTTAATAGTCCCAAGATAGCTTCCGAACAAACATAGGCAAAATACTCAAGCATGTGCTTTAACTGGCATCGTTATCTCAGTAACCATAGTCCCATTGTGATTTGCTATGATGGAACCATTAGACATTCTTATGCGAGTTCAATAATGCAATTTAAATGCAAAGTCATCTCACGAACTCCACATTCAGGATGTACACTCAAATTCAGCAGAATGCTTCATCAATGTTCAGCAACTCATGTTTCCTCCAAGACAATCAACATCATCCAAATTTGAATAACATACCAGGGGCGGAGACAGAAATGACAAGGAATGGTGAATTAGCCTTGGAAGTTGTGGTTGAAAAAGACATTGTAAAAAGCTCAAAATTGCAACATCACTAGTGATCATGCTCAACCTACATATGGCCACTTACTACAATTAATGACCAAAGGGTGATCCTATCTTCAACAGTTTTTGTACCGGTCACCCACATGCATGAGATTTTTACTTCTCATTTTTATTGAGATTTAAAGGGAGTAACCTTCTCATCAAAAGCTAAAAGGAAGGATGTCCCGGGTGTGAACAATTCACTCACCATGAAAATTCACATAGAAGCTACAACGGCCAAGCCTATGTACATTGTGTCACACTGTGTTAGTGGCCAGAAAAACAATCACAAACGAACCCCTTATACTTCCCATAGATTATAAGGGTCTAGTGTGTGCTTAAACTATGTCAGTGGTCAAGCAGATGAGATTGGTGTGCTTTCACTAAATCTAGCAATGAAATGGTGAAGCCTAATGTTCTACTAAATTTATGCTTTCTCCAAACGGAGTTTATTCACTTCAAATCATTTGAAGGATGAATTCCCAAGGACTTTGGAAGTTCAAAATCCGATGCACTACTCTAAATACTTTAAACAACTCATGTGCAATTTATTATTGGTCATGTACTTATTCTTTTACAAAAAAGCAAAAAAAAAAAAGAAAGAAAGAAAGAAAGAAAAGAGCTCACCTCAAGTCCAATTCACCAAGTTGTGACCATGGTTGTGCTCGGCCAGTGTGTTAGGAAGGTAAAACCGCATGGGTACCCACTCCTATTTGTGTCACGAGCTTGAGATGACGTCTAAAGAGCCATCTTGTATCAGAATCATTGATCGGAATCAAGTGCCTCAAACAAAAACCAAAAAAGAAAAAAAAAAGGTCACTTAAGGCCGTGACCATGGACCTTCCCAAACTGTGTTGGCTGTGACTGTGAACGAGATAGATTGATGCCTAGTTGGAGCAAACCACTATGGGAGGAGTATAAGCAGAGTTCCTGCACCCAAAAACAAACTAAGAGATCAAAGCAAAAAAGGTTGGGCCTAGCCCCAATTCGTCACACATAAAAACCCCAAGCTATGAGCAAGACACCTCAGCACCAACTGGTCACCTCCCAAACCATGAACAACCCTTGGTGATTTAGGGTTTGGGTTGGCGCAAATTCTTGGAGAAGATGAAATACAGTGACTAAAAAGTGTTTTGTATAAGACAAAACTTGAAATTCATGAATACCATCGAAAGAAGAACCAAGCAAAACCCAGGTATGCATGCAACTATGGTGAGACACGGAGAAGACGAAGTGCAGGGCCATGATTGCCATGGCTTGTATGTGGAGGGTGATGAGAGCTCAAAATCCACTCGCAATTCAAAGAAGGGAGATGCTCAACTATGCTTTGGCTCTCGGTTTCCTTGGATTTTAAAAAACTCTATGAGAGGGAAAGAAGACAAGGGCCATGGTTTTATGTTGAACCAAAGCCCTCTCATTCACCAACTTTCCACATGGTCACTGCTATATACCTCTCGATCACCAGTTCCCCACGTGATCACCACCATATACCCCTTGGTCGCTACTTCCCCTTCACTCATAGACGCTACATGTTTAAAGTCATGGGGTCACGACTTGGTAGCTCATGCCATCTTGTGCAGCTTCTTTACTCGCAGACACTACTGCTCAAGCAGTATGGTCCATGGCTTAGTGGCCCATGTCATTCTTTGAGATGATATAAGTCCCCATAATAGATTGTGAAAACCCATCGGGTATTTTGCCCAAAAAAAAAAAAAAAAGTGTTTCTTCATGGCCAACATCAAATCAATTTTCAAATCCACCTTGAATAAATCTAATTTTGGCCCAAATTTGTCATCTAAAATTTTTTGGATCAAAATTCAACCAAAGCCAATCTCCTTCAAAATTTCATCTCATTTTGACTCATGTCAAGCCAAGTCAAAGCCTAAACCTTAATTTTGAAAATAAATCAAAATCCATGAAAATTCCAAACCCAAATCCATCTCAAACCTCAATCTTGATTTCCCGTAACACCTTAGGGATTCCTTTTTGTGAGTGTTCCCCACCGTCCCCTTAGAGATGCTCCTTTAGATATCTGTGATAAATAAATGGGTTATGAGAAAATCAAATCCATTTGCAAAATCTAAACCAAACTCATAGCCTTTGGTTTTTTCTAACACCTTGTGTGATTATTTTAGTGGTGTTCCACACAATCCCTACAAAGATGCTACTTTTGATATCTATGAAAAATAGTGCAAAGAAAATCAAATTTCTTATGTTTTACCAAATTCCATCATCAAACCATTCATGGTTTTTTATCAAAATTTCAAAACTTCAAAATTAGGCCTACAATCTAGTTTGACAAAATTACTTTTTCATCAAGCCATTTATCTTTTCTACAGATTGGCTATTCTGAGGTACAATGATTCCTAAGTCATCCTATCATCATTACACCTCGAGGGGGCACTTATTGACCTATAAAAATCACAAATATTGCAAAGTGCTGCAGTGAATACATCAAAAACAAATTCTAATCTCAAGAGCACATAAACCCTAGAGTTATAGAATGCCAAGTCAGGCATTGCATCCAAATATTCAAAGCTGATGCAACTCATTCAAAAGACTTCAAATGGGTTCAGAGTGCATCATTTCAAATTTCAAACAAAGTGGACTTCATTTGGTCACTCAACTCAATAACTATCAAATTCAAGGTTTATTGACTCAAAACCTTGGGGTTATTGAACACACTCAAGCCTCTAGAACACCAAAGTGACTGAAATCACATGGTAACTCTAAATTATGTCAAGAATGATTGTTCAAAGTTTCAAAGCATTTGGACTTCATTTGAACTCAAACTCAAGCATCAATGGTTATCTCTCAGCTTCCCTGGGGGTCACTATGGCAACTACCACTTCTACAAAGAAAACCAGATGAAACTCACAAGGATACCTTCAAATACAATCAAGGACAATCCTACAAAGTTTCAAAGTATTTGGACATCATTTGGACCCAAACTAAGTTCAAATGACTGTCTTTCTAGTCTTAGGGGTCACTGTGTAATATGGCAACTCATAAAGACCACATAAGTTGAAACTCATTGCGAAAGGTCAAGTCATATTCAAGAGTAGCTTTGTAAAATTTCAAGTCAATTAGAGATCATTTGATCCAATACAGCTATATGTCAACTTTGGGTCAATAACCAAAGTCTTGCTTTTAGGTGGCCATAGTTGATGAAATTTGAATGCAAAGCTCAAGTCATGTTCAGAAATGATTGTTCAAATTTTCAAGTCAAAAGGACATCATCTATATGCTAGCTTAGGGGTCAGTGACCCCCAAACCTTGGAGTCACTAACCAAAGTCCTACTTTCAGAAGGCCAAAGTTCATGAAATTTGGATTAGAGAGACTCAAAATATGTTCATATCAGCTCCTCAAAGTTTTCAAGTAGTTGTATATCATTTGGGTGGAAAGCCAACCAACTACTTTCAATACAAAGGGATACTGACTTAGAACATACAATTAAGGGGTCATTGATCAAAATCCCACTTCAACAAATCCAAATTAAATAAAATTTGGATAAAGTCTTCAAAATATGCCTGACATCAAATTCTCCAAGTTTCAAGACCATCAGAAGTCATTGAGACCTCGAATGGTCAAAGCAAGGGCCTATTTTCATGAAAAGTCAAAGAGAGGGTTGACCAGCTTTTAGAGGTCAAAACATGATGAAATTCCTATGGCATGCTCAAAGTAGTGCCAGGAAACATTCCTCCAAATTTCATGAAGTTTGAACATCATTTGGACCCTAAATTGATAAAAACGGGTCACATGTGCAAAAAACCCATAAATGGACCCATGGTCACTGACACCTGCAAGTGGTTCCAAATGGTTTCAAGCAACTTTTCTGCTTTATTTCAAAACTATAACTCTCAGAATTGCCTATGAAGTCTATAAAGACACACTTGGGCACTTGGAAGGGGTTCCAACAAGATTGAAGCAGGGTTCAAGGGGTTCCAAAAAGGTTTGAGCAAGGTTCCAAGAATTTCAAGAAGTTCAAGGGCACTGCACAAGAATTCTCAAGCATTTGGCACTTTATAAGCATCCGAACTCCTCCATTCTTCTTCTCCTCACAAGCTTAAGGTGAGAAATGGTTCTGGGGAAGAAGAAACACCTTGCCAACACTCATGAAGACTAAACTTCAATGCCATCATGTACGAGAGAAGTTCGATGGATGAAACTATGCTCTTATTTAGTTCTCCCACTTAAAGGGTTTTAGGCTATCTCCAAAGTTCTGAACAAACCTTTTGGTTTCATTTTGCTCCTTGAAAACCATAGGACTAGAATGACACAACTCCAGCCATATTTGCTTGCACAAAAGCAATCCTTCTAGATTTCCACAAAAGCGGTCCATAAGATCAAAGTGGTAATTACCCAAGATCATAAATGATTCTAAGATTGAATTTGGCACACTTAGTTATCATTCATGACTCTTAAAAACACAAAAATACAAGTCTCAACACCTTGGAAGCACTGCAGAAGCAAATGAAGGCAAACAGTGGCCAATTCAACCATTGTCTGTCAGTGACCGTGGGTCCACGATCATTGCCCCATCTTCTTCATTTTTCTATATTTTATCTCCTTTTCATGTATAGTTTCCAATTTTGCTTGGTTTGGATCACATTGAGACCAAAAAGAGGGACTGTGACCTTTTATAACTTGTAAACAGTCTACATCCCTGAGATCACAGCACTGAACCCATATAACAAAAGGGAATTTAATGACAATTTGTGATTTTATTCCCTTTTTCTGAGTGTTTGAATGTGTAAATGTTGGACTTGATTCCTTTGCATTCATCATCATCAAATTACACATTGGAGATCTATTTAAAGCTTTTATGAGAGTTGGGTTGAACGCTTCAAGTTCTAGAGTTAATGCTTTTACTTCATCATAGGATATTTATGGCTTCTACATCTTTATAAAAGATTGTTCTCTCATTGTAGAGATTCGTTTGTGGTGGTGATCAAAGAACTAATAGCGGGGCACCGATGGATTGCATGTTATGGAGATAAAAGCACTAATAATAAGAAAGCCAAAAATTTGTTTAGGTTGGAGAAGAAGGTCCTGGTTTGGACTAAGTTAGGTTTGACCTGTGTGGAAACTAGCCCAGTAGCAAAGACTTTTAGTCTAGGATGGGTTGTGTTTAGGTGGGGTTAGCTCGACTCGATCCGTGAGCAACCCAAGAATCACAAACAGGTTGGTTCTGGTTCGGGTCTAGGTCAAGTTAATCGGAACCAATTTGCAAAATCCCAACCCAGTAATTCCATAAGTGATGTTAGCTCTGATGTCACCAAAGTACAGATCAAAGGTACAAATTTGACCGGATTGGATGGCCAGTATTGTTTTGCAATTTTCAGAGTCATCCGGACTTAGATTTGCGCCTCATTTTTTCTTATACACTTGTTGTAAGGTCCAAACCAAAACTGATCTCAAATTATAATAATTAACTTTGTTTTACAATAATTAATATTTGTTTAGGCTAATTCAACTCAAATCCACTTGGGTTTGGGTCATGGATAGGAAGTTGGGTTGTGTTCGAACCTTACTTAGGTAGTTAAGGACCTTTTTTATAATTTAGAGTCACATGGTTTGTATCATTTTGGCACCACATTAGTTGCATCACATGTATTTTATCTTATGGGTCAACTTTCATATTTGGTCTAGCCCAATTGAGATCCATCTTGGCCCAATTGAAGTCCATTTGACTCAAACTGTAAAATTCATAACAATAGTGGAATTGCATGCAAATCTAGGAAAATTTGATTTAAAATCCCTCACTTAAGCAGATTTGCTATTTCCCTCTTCATCTTTTCTTGAGACCTGCTCGAGCTCCATCCTCACATTCACCCACACCCTTCTTCAATTCAAATCAAGCATTTGGAGCCTTGCATGTCCTACCTTTTTATATGTTCTTTCCCCATTAAAAGCTCAAATTCCATCTCTTCTGCAAGCTATAGGTCTTTAGGGTAAGATCTCCATCATCTCTTCAATTTTTTGGATCAAAAGAGTCAAGGAGACTCAAATAAGCAACATGTTTGCATCTTACATTCAATTCACCCATTGTATGTCTTTGCATGTAGAAGAATTGCCTTCTATTGAGGCTTTCTCCATCATCAAATTAAGGGAGAAATTAATTTGGGTTAAGCACTGATATAAAGCAAGTATAAGAATATATATTACTGCATGCATGTTTATTTGTGTTGATTTATGAAGAATTCTTCCTAAGTGAAAATCTACAGCTCTTCCACCCCCTTGATTTAAGAATATGTGATGGAGTAAATGATATTGAGTATGGTCATGAAATAATGATGCAATATGGCTATTAGAAGATGTATGACAATGATTGGAACAAAGGAAACCACATTGGAACAAATTCAAGAATTCTGTCCTGGACTGAACTCTATATTGGAGCAACTCCAAAAAATCTGAAGCCGTAAGCACATTATGGCTTGGAAACCAAAGAGCCCAAAAACCTAACTTTGTCCTACGATTAACCCACAGCTAAGTCGTGAAATGCATTACAGTTAAGCCATAACCAAGCCATGGCCAAGCCGTACGCCATTTATAGCTAGCATCCCAGAAAGCCCAAACCAAACACATCATAATGGCTGAGCCTTGGATAACACTACGGCTAAGCCGTATCCACGCTGTGGCCTAGTCATAGGCTACATATAGCCTAGCGGTAAGACAAAATACGGTAGAGCCGTAACTATGGAAGAATTTAGTTGAAAACATTATACACGTGACTAAGCCGTAACCTATAAATGGCTAAGCCATAGGAACACAGAAACTTAGGATAATTGGAGACTTTCAAAGACTCTGTAGGGCTTTAGATATGGCACCTTACCTTAATTAAAATGGTCCAATGGTAACAAATAATAAGGAAGAAGAGTGTAGAGATGTCACTCATCCCATTCGATGTTTCAAATTGTTTCCCCTGCGTCACGTCATGGGTGTTGGCGTAAGAAAAGGTATCTAATGCTTATCAATGTAACACCAAGATTTTCGGTAACACATCAACACCGAACATTTTTTTGAATACACCGTATTAAATGACCACAGAAACACGGATTATCTAACATGATTTGGCTAGTAAATATCTTTGATAATCATTCAATCCAAATGCATTCATATTGCTAAGTAACCATTACCCTCAATATGATCTAATCATCTACCCATCCTCCCCCGGTGAACCATGAGGCAAGATTGGAGACAGAACTTCTACTAAATGTGAGCCCGTAAGCGTAAATAAGGTTAACTAGGGTCGAGAGGGTTTGAACTCTATTAGCTCATTTAAGTATGTATTGTTTGAATAAAAATTACTTTATTTGATTCTGACTTTTATAATTGAATACGATCTCAAGACCGGTATAAGTTTCTGTATAAGAAAGAGTCAATCGCTACGTATAATAAGTGAGAAAGTATGAATTTTCATCAGCCTTGATGCGTTGAGTTAGTACCACTTAGCTTATACCCATAGGAGGTTCAACGAGACTGAATGGGGCATTATATATATTCCTTACTACAGTAGTTGTATGAAAAGTTGGTTGGCACTCTTAAGGTAGTTAAAGGTCTTGACCCGACCACTAGTGATTTCCTATAGTATGATATGCTTTCCATAGAGAGAAGATAGCCATGTAGATGCCAACTAGTACGTTATGATATTTCTGTTTATAATTCATTACTCATGCTTATTTCATACACAACATGCCTAGTTTCCGATTATTGCTCTCTTGTAATCAATATATTTTTAATTCATTTGATACACCATAATAGTTTTATATACTATATATTTGCTTAACCGTTGTGTTAACAGCATTACCTTGGTATTACAGGTACAAAACCCGATGCTAGTGCGGCAATCAACGTGACCGCAGAAGGAACCCCAACAGGACCTTGGGGTGTAGATGAGTAAAATGAGGATGATGTGTTCTACTAGTCGTCTGAAAGAGTGCGCTACAAGGTTTGTTTTGAGTTACCTAGGTTTGGTCATTGGCTTTTGGAGGAATCATGCTATTGTTGTCATTTTAGTTTAAGTTACTGTTGATGGATACATTATTTTCGTTTAAGTATTTTGTTATCATGTGCATGTAGATGGCAAGTAACTGACTTTGGATTATAATTATAAATGAATGTAGTTTTATTATTGTTTATGATAAGTTACAGGTGAATTCTCCAGGTTTCCACTTAAGTATTCAATATGATTGATGCATGTTTATGGATCTTCCTTACATGTAACTATGGAATTTCCCTTGTCGCGGTTCGTACATGTTTTGGCATGATACGAGTTACTATGGGATTATGTGTGCTGCACCTCGGGGTCCACCTTGCCCCAATTTCTAGGTTCGGGGTGTGACACTCATAGCAATGAGATCTATGAGGTTAATGGAGGAGATTAGTAGTTTGATGGATAGAAATTGGGAGATTCAAAATGAAACCAAGCGATCCACAATGATAGGAATGGGTTCAAGCATCACGGGCCAATTTGAAGTGTTTGGCGAAGAAACAACTTCAAAGAATGGCATGGAAGAGTCATAAACTCCTTGACACAATAAGAATTGAAAAGTGTTACTTGATGTCATGGACAGGAGAATGCTTCGATACTTAAAGGAAAGCTCAAAACCATGTATGTGATATCGATCTGAATCATGGAAAGCTTTGATCCACATCAAAGGAATCAGTGAGGAGCAACTATGCCAAAGTAGATGGAAAAGCGAAATAATCAAAATTAGAAGGAAATAATGTGCCAGAAAGCTTAAATTTAGACAAGGAATCACTTTCAGTCACTATATGTATGGATCGGGTTAAAGATTCATAGTATTTGGTATCTGATTCTTCCTATCATATGTGTTCGAGTAGAGATTTGATGATGCATATAAATCTCATTATTATGGATCTGTTCTTATGGAAGACAATGCAAAATTGCCGAGCATGGGATAAGAAAGGTAAATATCCAAGTGTATGAAGAGGTTATTCAAACCCTAACAGATGTGATAAATGTTCTTTGTGTGCCTTAGAGTTCAAGTGTTGTGGAGCACTATAGCAAGTGGAGTTCCAAAGGCGATAACGAGAACATTGGTCAACATGAATGTGAGATGATCTAAAATCTATAAAGTATATATAGGTGATGCAGTTTTAGCTAGAGCAATGAAGGAGATATCAAGTAACACGGGGAGGAAATACATTGCTCAAGTGGAGTCAACTGCGACGAAATCATCGGAAGATGGATTGACGGGGTCCTCAACGATATCATTTAACAGCATTCCAGGAAAAACAGGGAGGAAATACATTACTCAACTAGAGTCAGATGTGATGAAATCATCAGAAGATAGATTAACTAGGTCCTTGAAGATATCATTTTGCGTCATTCCAGGAAGACCTGAATAGAAACGATTTTCCTCGATGAAGGAAATTAGGTTGCGATTTGTCATGGTGTGAAAATGAAAATCCATTGCTGGAAATGATAGCTGCAGATTTGACAAAAAAACACTGGGATGGAGACAAAGAAGGAAGGATTCACAAGACGCTAGTGAGATCCAGATTAGGGAATGTATCTTTTGCCTAGACGGATGGGAGTGAAGGTTCATTATGTTGCAAAAATGCATGCAAAGATGGCAACAAATTGAGGGCACTTCGAAGGTTCAAGATAGAGGTGTTCAAGTCGAAGGAATAATTGAGGAAAATGTCAAGTCAGTTTGGACTTAGTTGACATCAGACAATGCTTAGATTGTCAGTGCACCTAGGGTAAGGTAAGATTGTCGATGCACCCAAGGTAAAGGTGCAGAAGTCACGGTTGATTGTTGCATCTGCGGAGGCCTACCTTTTAGCGCAGTAGGGAAGACCAATACATTGTCGAGTACCTTCAAGGTGGCTCCAAGGATTTATGGAATCCAAGTGAAGGTGGAGATTGTTGGGTCACTACAAGAAATCACATCTTCAGCTACGAAAACTTTCGTCGCAAAAATGCTAGAAAACGTCGGTAAAAAATTTTACCGACGAAAATATTTTCGTCGCCAAAACGTCGGTAACGAAACATCAGCAAAACCCCTTACCGACGAAAACAAAAAATGTCGGCAAAAATTATATTTACCGACGATAAAATATACATTTACCGACGTTATCCAACGTCGGCAAAAATCATTTTATTTAATTTTGATTTAAATTTCACTTTTACCGACGAAACATTAACGTCGGTAAATAATTTCTCGTATTTACTAAATTTTAAACTAACTTTTATCGTCAACGTTTTTTAACGTCGGTAAAAGTCATTTTATTTAATTTTAATTTCCATTTAACTTTTACCGACGCACTTTTAACGTCGGCAATATATTTATTTTTTAAAAATTTAAATTACTTTTACCGACGTTAACATTTCATCGGGAAAAGTGAAATTAAAATTAAAATTAAATAAAATGACTTTTACCGACATTAAAAAACGTCGGTAAAAATCATTTTATTTAATTTTAATTTAAAGTTCACTTTTCCCGACGAAACGTTAACGTCGGTAAATAATTTCTAGTATTTAGTAAATTTTAAAATGACTTTTACCGACGTTTAAAAACGTCAGTAAAAGTCATTTTATTTAATTTTAATTTCCATTTGACTTTTGCCGATGAATTTTTAACGTCGGCAATTCAATATTATTAAAGAAACAGAAATTAAAATTGACTTTTGCCGACGTTTTAAAACGTCGGCAAAAGTTTTTTTCGTCGGCAATAATTTGATCTTTTTTACAATGTATTTACTGTTATTTCATTATAATTTTCCAATAAACCAGTTTATAGCTGCTATTCATGCACCTTTATTTAACAAAAAGAAATCCATCCATACAAGAATTACCAAATAAACAAACAAACATCACCATTTCTCATCAAATCATTCTCTCATTTAGCAAATATTACAATAATACAGTCCGTATAAATATCCAATATACAAATACAAATACAATAAATTGAAAAAAAAAAGTCCTCCATGCCTGCTACCGAACCGAACCGAACTCGTCCATCAATCTGTAATGACAAAAATAACATTAGAACCTTTTCAATGAATTAAAAAATTACAAATGTAACATCATTGTCCCCAATAACAAAGCAAAAGAGAAACTACAAATGGATCATTCAGTAAATGGTATAAACACTGAATTATGAAGAAGAAAAGAAGATGCAACGAGTAAGACTTGGAACCAGGATATAATGAATTATAAATGAAACGATCATTGCACATATCAAATTGGGTGAGGCATAAGATGCATTTGTGGTGGGCTCAATTAACTCCTAACCACACCGCAATCAACCGAAGAAAGTACCATTCCCAATAAACGGTATTATATACGTGCTGGAAATAATGAAAATTTTGAAATTAAGAGGGATAAGTTTTTTTATATTTGTTCTGTAAAGCATTTTTATTCATCTTTAAGAGGACATTGGATAATAAATTCAATCAAGGCCTTCAATTGTTTATACTTGGACAAGAACAGATCTTGGTACAGAGAGAGAGAGAGAGAGAGAGTTGAATAGAAAGTTCAATCAAGGCCTTCTATTGTTTATACTTGGACAGGAACACATCTTGGTGCACACAAAAACAGAGAGAGAGAAAAAGAGAGAGAGAGAGAGAGAAAATAGGACATTTCAAAATAGGACAAAATTAAAAACACATTTCAAAATAGGACTTAAGTTTTCCACTCATCTTTCAAAACAGGACAATTGCCCAGATTAAAGAGCTTCCGGCATTTTCCCCTTTTCTTTTTCAAAAATGCCGAAAATGCCCTAAGCCTTACTTCCAATGAACGAAAAAAAGCACCACGACAAGAAAACCCACCTGCATACAGAGCCACTCATCACGACCCACAATACCCATCACTCTTGAACTAAACACTTCCCAATCAACCTAATAGCCTCATGCCTATCTTTCCATTAGCTAGTCACCTTACTACAGCCATTCCACTACCCACACCATTTATATCACCATTTGTTTTCCTATACACTAATCAAACACCACATGCCCCTAGCCATTACTCACCATCACTGGTCAAACCTCCAAACATCTTCTCGTCACTTCAATACACATGCAATGCATTCACCCCGTGGTCTATTAGCCCCACTTGTTAGTTAACCCAATCACAACCATCATCAATGCCCACAACAGCTCTCTTCCTATCACCATTTCCTTAGTCATCTTCTCCACACCCAACACACCCATCTTCTTCTTTATCACATACACCACAAACCAACAAACCACCTCCATTCACCAATCTTCACAAATCCAATCAACAAACACTTTGACACCCAAGCTACCTTATAGAACATCTTCCTAGTCGTCTTCCCCAAACCCAACACACCTATCTTCTTCTTTGTCACACACCACAAAACAACAAATCACCTCCATTCACCAATGTTCACAAATCCAATCAACAAACTCTTTGATTCCCAAGTTACCTTATAGAACAAAGCCCCATACCTGCAACAGGCCCATTTCAAAGACCACCTTCTCCATATACATCATCATTCCACTCCCTTTGCCTCATCACTGTTTTTGCCAACACCCAAATAAACAAGCCACCCTCTCTTCTTCCCTTCTCTCTCACATTCCTACCTCCATTCAACCCACAGAAACCCCCCACTCAAACATTCTCACACAGAGGAACACATCCTTTCTTTCCTCCACCACTTCCATCCCCACAGCACCCATTCACAAATTGCATTTACCTGTCTCTCCCTCTCTGCCAGTACCTGCACAAGCTAAGCATCCTCCTACTAATCCAACAGAATTTGCTCTGTTTCCACCAACCAACGTGCTCACCTAATAACTTCCCGGATCACCCAATCATCAGCACCCCTTACTCACCAGAAGGGCAATATTATATTAGAAACTAAAATAAAAGAAATACAGAAACTTGCCAGTGGGAAAGATTTGTTACCGGATGTCCTAATTTACAGTTTATTATCGGTGAAATGTGTTTTTAATTTAGTCCTGTTTTGAAACCCCAAAAAGTCAAGCAATATTTTGAAATGTTTCCTTGAAAAAATCTCACAAAAGATCGAAAGCAGCCAATCAATCAGAAGAAGAAGCTAAAAAAAAAAAAACCCAACAACACCTCATAGGCAATTCCACAAACATTCACTGGGCAATCAAATTTCCTTTCTTTTTATCTGAATTGAATTGTGTATGAGGAAGCTTAGATAGATATGTTAT
Source organism: Sextonia rubra (assembly GCA_037013555.1). Classification (NCBI taxonomy): domain Eukaryota; kingdom Viridiplantae; phylum Streptophyta; class Magnoliopsida; order Laurales; family Lauraceae; genus Sextonia; species Sextonia rubra. The sequence goes on along the minus strand of JASUAD010000009.1, from coordinate 52,660,737 downwards.
ACCTGATAGCGTTGGATTGGCCACAGAGCTCGAGAGGAAGCTTGCGATCGTTAACGACGTCAATAACGGCGGTTTGGACGTGCCAATTCAAATTTGAAAACAAATTTGCGATCGTTAACGATGGTCAGAGATCTTCGTCCAGGGTTTGGAAGCTTCAGGAGGAGGAGAATGGTGTCTGGTCCACTTTAATATAATCAAGCCCAGGAGGCATGCTGAAGAAAGACTGACGTTTGGCCCAGCACGTGATGCTTGGGTCCTGGTGCGTTGTGCAGAGAAAGGAGACAATGGTGGCGACGGACTTCGGGGCTCTGCGCTACGATGATAGGGTTCGCTGCTGGTTTAATCGGAATTGAAGCTTGAAGGCACTTGGAATGGCATGTGAAGGAAGTCGTGTCTATGGCTTTCTCCAAATCCCAGCGCAGAAGTTTTTCGAAAACCCTTTATCTTTTTGCTGTCTGGATTCAATAAGAGGGAGAAGGGAAAGAAAAGAGCAGCAACGAGATGCCGCGGGGTGGTGCTAGACGGTGAGGGTGATGGCGCAGACGCGGTGCTTGGTGAATGGTATGCCCTTGCCCTTTTCTATTTTCTATCGCTTTTTCTCGGTTCTCTGTTCTCTCTCTGTCTCTCTCGTTTCCCTTTTTTTTTTCACTATTCTGGGTTGGGGACGAATGGGGGCGGAGGCCTCGGCGAAAGCAGAGGCGAGGGGTTCGGGTTTCTGCCACTGGTTTCAGGGTAATGTGGATTTGGCGAGAAGGGCTTTGGGTATCGATGCAGGGTTTGAAGTCTTGGTTGATTTGGAGAAGCAGTTAAGATTTTGAAAGGGATTTGGAGTTTCGATTTAGGGTTTTTCAGGGTTGGGCAACGGATTTGGTGTGATGGGGTTTGAAAGGTTTGAGGATCTTGGTAGCAAGGACTGTGTAGATTGATTGGGAGGATCGAAGGAGTTGGAATGTTGATTCGGGTCTTGGAAGATCTGGTTTATGGTTATGGGAGATCTATGGTGTTGATGGAGTTCGGTTACATGGGATTTGCAAAGTGGGCTTCTGCTGGGGTGGCAAGGAAGATGGTGTCTACTGGTTGTGGTTTGGAGTAGTTTGAATGAGGTGGGATGGGGTTGGAGGTATTCGGCCAAGAAAACCCAGAGTTTAGAGATCGGAGAGAGCGAGCGAGTGATCAGAGAGATCAGAGAGAACCCAGCTCCAGAGCAGATCGGAGAGAGCGAGCGAGCGAGCTTGAGAAACCAGCACCAGAACAGATCGGGAGAGAGAGAGAGAACCCAGCACCAGAGCACATCGAGACAGAGAGAGAGAGAACCAGCAAGCGATCGAGCAAAGGAAAAGGATAAAGAAGACGGGGCGGGCGAAGGAAAAGGGGAAAGAGAGGGGCGCGAAAATCAACAAAATTTTCGGATTATTACCAACGATAAATTTTCGTCGTAAAAAAACAATTTCGTCACTAAAAATTCGTTATTTACCGAAGAAATTTTATTTTCATCGGTAAAATGTACGTTTTACCGACGTTTTATAGAAAACGTCAGTAAAATTTATTTTTACCGACAGAAATAATTTTGCGTCGGTAAAAATTAGCCTTTAGCGACGAAATTTTGAAAACGTCAGTAATGAACATCACCAAAACTGCAAATTGTTGTGGTGGGTTTTATCTTGCATTCTGGTTTAGCCAGGTCAGTTCGTCTAGGTTAGCTAAGACCGAGGTTCATGGTTAGGGGTATTTTAGTCATTATGTATGGGTTTTCTTAGGAGCCAAGACAGCGAAAACAATATATATTAATATATTGTAACCCTAACTCCTGGGAATTGAGAGGTGAAACAATAGACGATATTTCTCTTTCCCGTGAACGTAGGCAAAATTGCCAAACTACGTAAAATTGATATGTTCATGTGTATAATTGCTTGATGGCATGATTGTGTTTGTTCATTATGGTCGAACCATCGATCACGAGTATTTTTTGCTGTGTCACATTTCCCAACGAAGAACTCTTATTTTTCATTATTTGAATATGAAGAAGATGTTTTCTCATGATTTGAATTTGGAAGAGATAACTAGGCCATCTTTGGAGAGTTCTCGGTTGATCTACTAACAGATATAACCGTGAGGAAATAAAGATAGAAAAGACCCATATTCTTAAACAAGTTTTAGTTCTGAATAATAACAAAATTAATGTAAGTTGAGTAGGTGACCCTAACTTGATTCATTTATAAATGGATCAGGAAAACCTAACATGTGATCAACTCATCTGTCATGTGGGTTCTACAAAGTTCAGGTTGGTTGGTTAGGTCAGTTTTTGCCACCTCTAACTTCACCATACCTACCCTGACCTGTGGTGGGTTTTATGGTTGTATATCAAAATGTCCAATGAAAATCAAAATTCTGGTCGGGTTTGTTAGCAGTTGATTTGATTTTTTAAAACTAATAAAAATAAAAGTGTTAGGGAAGACTTGAAAACATGGAATCTAGGAAAATGTATTTCTTGTTATGACTTACATTGATAACCCTCAAATGCAATTGTCTCACTTAGTATTTTATAAAGTTAATATATATGGGTTGGGGTACCCAAAACCAAAACCCACCCAAGGCAGACTTAGAATGGTAAATGAAAAACCATATCCGCCCCAAACCCTACCAACACACTACTAAACCCACCCCTAATAGGAGTTGATTGGAGTAGGTCCCTATTTAAATTTGGCCCATTGCCATTTGCCTAGGTAGGATCCAGGACATTTTTTCTAAAGTTATATCCAACTTCGATATGCCTCTGTCCTGCCCAACCCTATCTGATCTAGATCCGATAGTGCCAAGAATCAGACAACCTTTTAGATCATATAGGTGGTAGTAAAAATAATGATGCGGCCCAGTCTGATTGTTCTGAAAAGTATTGAAAATTCTTGAAACTTGTATCCTTTTTGAGTTTGGGGTCTCCCTTTCCATATCACAGCACCGAGATTATTTGTACAAGCGACTGTTATATAGAACAAAGGCAGTGTAAGTATAAGTTCTACATATCACGCACCCACTATTGTACGTTCAAAGATTAAATGGATTTGTTCCATTGTGGAGGGTCATTTTCATACACACGCATGTCAAAATATCTAGCAGGTGGACAAACACATAATTTTCGAGAGTGTTCAAATTGTATTTTGCAGTAGTCTGCGTTAAATTTGCATCTGCGGCGCACATGATGAATGGACCAGACTTTAGTTTTTGTCCTAGGAGTCGTCAACATCCACATTTGATCAACTCCCGAGGAAGCAAAATAACCAAATGGAGTAATATAATCAAAACTCACGTGTTTGGCGAGTGATCAATCAGGCGATGGGCTAAGGTCTCATTGGAGTTAAGTTTGGCCTCATGCTTACATATGAGCAGTTTGAATTATATAAGGGGAATATTTCAAATACGGTCTTAAGTTCTTGCTTTATTTTTAAAAAGATATAAGTTGCAAAACTTTTCAAATTAGTTCATATGTTTTCAATTCAGGACATTCGTCCATTTAAAACTATTTTCATTAATTTTTTTCTTAATTTTTATAAATACCTAGATTACTATCCATTGAAATAAACTACATTAAATTCTTTTGTATTCTCCTCATTTTCATCTCTAGCATCATCAAAATGATCAAGGACAACTAGTGCCCCATGGCAGTCGGCTGCATGTAGTGGCTGTCAAAACCATGTCATGTCTTTAAATGAAGGGTAATTTTAATATTTTAAGAAAATTGAGGAAAAAAATCACAAACAAATATGTTTAAGTTGCTAGATGTCCTTAATTAAAAATCTATTAAAATAAATACAGATTCATTTGAAAAGTTTTGAAACTTGTGTACTTCCTTGCAATAAGATAAAAACTTAAGGACTTATTTGAAAATTTTCCTTCTATAAATAATGGAACTGCCAACCAATTTAAGAGTTGGCAAAAGAGAATAGATGATCTGCATTCCACCAGACAATGAGAGCTTTTTTACCACGTGGACCCACATAACTAATAATTTTAACCCACGAGCATATTAACCATCTTAATGATACAAATATTTATTATATGAAGGATCATATCGTAGCACTCAAATCAAGAGAATGGTGGACATAAACCAAAGGTGGATTACTCGACATTGAGTGGAATGGGTTGAACCAGCAACGATGTGAGTCGATCTTTGGTGTTGCAATCTTGAACAGTATGGCCATCACCATGCTGGTAAATACGGTGGACGACCCTTGAAAGGTTGAAGGCAGAGTTGATTAAATGAATGGGATACGGAGATGTATGGCTCATTTCTTCATTCAACTTCTTCCAATTATCAAAAATCAGATTTTCGATATGATTACGAGCATCCATTTCTGAAACGTTCGCTTCCTTCATATAACAATCGATAGAAGATGGTGCATCACCTCTTGCTTTCTCATCCTGTCTCAATAAAATTCAACAACCTATTTTTAGGGACATTCAATTCAACTCAATTCATTTTTTTTAGGGTCATAAGTCATATTATACTCTTAGAACAAGTGCATAATGAAACTTAAGTGCCATTTTTGGTAATTCAATTGTAAAATTAATTCAAGTGAATGATCAAGTTATAAGATAAAAATAGAATATGGGTTTTATTTAAGAGTGCAAAATCTTAAAAATCACCTCTTTTTTTAAAAAAGATTTAGAAAAGTCAACATCTCATTCCACTAGAAAAACAAAAAGGCCTCTCCTTTTTATCCAAAAAAAGTCATAAAAGTTGATCATGTGATGCCACAAAGTGAAAAATAAAAATAATAAAGTCAAGAAGCTGGATTTTGAAGTTTTGTACTTTTTTATTTATAAGATCAACTTCTTTTCTTGTCTCTCAAAGTAACCCTTTACTTGCCAAACACACTCTAAAAGAAATCTGATATCTTCTTAATATGGACCTAAGTGCACTGCTATATACCACATTAAATTTGAGCTGTTTTTTCATGTTTTTGTAATTCTTTGTTGTATCATGATAATCACCATAACAAAGTTTATTTACCTTATATGTTCCCAAATCATTGCAAAGTCGAAAAATCATTGACGGACATCTTATGAGATTTGGGTTATTGTCCAAACCTTCCAGCACCTGAGTTGATATTGTTTGCTTTGTAAGGAGCAATGCATGGACCAGAATCACTGGTCCTGACGATGATAACCATGCATTGTTCAAATACTCTTCTAGACTTGCTTTGTATCCACTGTAGTACCATTTGGACTCCACTAACATTGCTTTACAAAAATCTGCCCACTGAGATGAACATAAACATAGAGATTTTATGTGAGAAGATCAAGATATTAATCGGTTTTGATGTTTCTGAAATTAAAACCTTGTGCATCGATTATTTTGGCAGATTAGATGGACCATAGAGCCTATGTAAGTATACGAGAATTCCCAATAGACCCGAACCGAGAAGGTTGGTTATATTTATGGGTCCAATAGACGGACCTGTTTCCAATTTGGGAGGTTGGGTTCATGGGATATGGTACACTACACTGGGCATACCCAGTACCCTAAGCCGATCATTTTCATTGCTAGTTGGATATCATTAAGCACATTTCTTAGTAGGCCTACTTAAGAAACAAGCTAAGGTTTTTGGAGCAACCGGTACAATTTCATCGACAAGAAGATGGAAGAATGATGCAATACCACTTTCTGTAGGTATGGTATGATGTTCATGCCCTGATCTCTTAGGATCTCGTATCCCATTTCGTTGGTAGTATTGTACAAAGCAAGGAAGCATATCTTCATGTACTCTGGCAGCCGATCTATTAATTTAATTTCCCATCTGAAAAATTCCAAAAGAAAAAACAATTCAGCAAGATATATTGATTTATGCTTTTATGATATGATGATAGATAAGACCAGCTTAATAGCATGGAGTTTAAATGTACGAGAAATTAAAAAAATGGACGAGTAAAAAGAAAAGAAAAGGACTTGCCATGGGCAGGATTAGCTGTAGTGACCTCAAGTCCAGTTCTCTACTGGCCTGCTTTTGACAGTTTGTAACGCCCTTGGTCTAGAGGCAGGCTTCATAGTTCTTTAATGTAAATAGGCTGGGCCTTTAATATTAGACAATCAGATTCAGCCTTGTGCCTGGGATTCTATCATAGACTCCACCAAGCGCGGCAGTAGCCTAATTTAACTGGACTCAGAAGAAAAACATGACTACTTGGCCTCAGTTAGAGTTGGTTCATTCATTTAAGAACCTAGTTGAACTTCGAGTTGGTTCAAATAGGTGAGTTGAGTTTTGAGTTTGTAAAGCTGTTTATGTAATTGGCTAATTCATAGGTAGGACAAAACTTTGGGCCCATTAGGTTGTAATTTGATATCTCTTTTAGATGGACTATGGTTTATATCGCCAGAAGAGCTGAAGAGAATAAAGTGAAGAAAATAAAAGAAATTCAAAGAAGGTACCCACTCTCAGAATTAGTACCCGCTCAAGTGCATTTGAGTACAGGCTCAAGCGCATGGCAAACAAAAACCCACTTTCTAATTTGGGTTTGTTTTCTGATTAGTAAGTTCAGTTTCATAAGGGCTATCCTCCTGAGGTACAAATTGTATGTTATTTAAAGGGTTCCTCTCTTAACCCTAAGACAGATCTTATTATTCTATGTGGAGATTACAGTATGGAGATCACCCTTTTCTCTAGAACTTTCATTGGAGAAACTTCACTAAAGCTTTGAGTTTTAGAGTTTGATGCTTCTACCTCTTTGTAGAAGATTGTTCATCTTAAAGGTCATCAGTTGGCCCGTGGGCCCATTATCTAATTCAAGCCCGCTCGGCCCAATGTGTTTTAGCCCTGCCCAAGCCCAGTCGTCGGGCGGGCTAGCCCAACCTAAGTAGTGTTTGGGCTAGACTTGGGCTTAGGGTGTAAGGCATGGCCTGGCCTGACTGCCTACCGACCAGCCCAGTCCGCAAGCCCTCGTGCAAGCCTGCAAGCTATTCATGCAGCAAACTAGCAATAAATAGTTGTTTATAATTTGTACTCATGCACTCAAGTAGGCTTCCAACTGTTTGTACTTATGTCCATCACTTCATATAGCAAATTAGCAATGGCCAATGGGTAAATGTTTGTGCTTTGTACTCATGTATAAAACATTCATTTTAAAATCATGTTATTCAATGATAAGAAAATTAAAAAAGGAAAAAACAAAGCCAGCCTGGCCTGCCACAAAAATGCCAGATGAGTGGGCTTGGGCTTAGACTTTTCATACAAAGCTCGACCAGCCTGGCCAGCAAGAAAAAAAAGCTTGCTGGGTAAAGCTCATGGGTGGGCTTGGGTATAAGCCCGACCCAACCCAATGATGACCCTTAGTTCATCTTGTGGATTCAAAGGGATTGGATCAAGCACGGAGAGTTGTGCATGATGGAAGACTCCTGTGGCAAGGATTTGTGCAAGGAGAACTGCATCCTTAGGTTGAAAAACTAATTGGAAAGGATTGTAAGTATATCTTGTTACTATTCAAACTTCATGCTTAATTTTTCTAGCCCAAAAGTGCTCATGGATTTTTGTGTAGCTAATTGCTTTTATTTGCTTGTTCGTTTATTTCTTCATTGTAAATACATAAATCGAACTGCAATCTAGATATTCGAGACCACAAATTGGTATCAGAGTGGATCATTCGAAGTTACTATGTGAAGATCTTTTTTTCTTTTTAAGAATGAAATTCAACCATAAAGGGACATCAAATAGCAGGCCATTAATGATGAAAGATAAGAAATATAGATTGAAGAAGATGCTTAAATTTGATTTTGAAAAGAAAAACCCTAGATCTATTCAATACTTTGAATGCAAAGGATTTAGTCATAGAGCATCTGAGTGCACAAATAGAATAAAGAAGAAATATTGTAAAGTTCTAAATGAAACATGGGATGATTCTGAAGTTGAAGTTGAATCTTCTGTATTTGACAATGGCAATGCAAAGTATGTTTCATTCATGGTAAAACCCGCCCGGGTTGTTTTCTTTAAAGTTGGTTATGATGGTGATAATAATGAGTCAGAGGATGAACCTGATTAGAAAGCAAAATATCAAACTTTGTTTGAAAAAAATATGAAGATGGTTAAGATGAATCATATGGTTGCAATTAATTCGGATGCTGAAGAAGAACAAATTTCTTCAATGGAGGCTAAATTGGCTAAAGCTCATGATAAGATCCAACTCTTCGATAATCATAAAAATGATTTTGGCTTACAAGTTAATTGTTGTTGAACAAAAGTATGAACTGTTGATTACTGATTATAAGAAATCTACACAAGAGATGAAAGAGTTGAAAAAAAAAAGCTACAAACTTATCAAATTGAGAATGTTGACTTGAATGGCAAGTTGAAGATGATGATGTCAGAGCTGACTACATTAAAAGAATTGCTTGATAAGATGAACGCGGATTCTATAACAGTCAATGACACCTGGTGCAATCAGAAAAAGCCTGATGACAAACGTGGTATTGGTTTTGATCATGATGCATCTACTTAAAAATTTAAATGTGAAAACTACTTTTTTAAAAGGTTTACATTAAATCTTTTGGCAGCAACTACTCCAAATGCATGTACAAATAATATTGGGAGTAGTACAATGAAGAAAAATGTGTCAAGTCTTAAACTCATATCCACATATCATCATTATGGAATTAAAGGAGATATTTTACTTCATTGCAATAAGTTAAGAACTTTGCCAAAGAATACGCAATGGAGAAAGTAGTTGTCTGAGCCAAAGTCAAGACAAAAGTCATTTAGGTCAAGAAAGCTGATTTGCCTATTATATTGGTATACACTACTATGATGAAATATTTGAATTCACAAGTGTGGGTATCAAAGTCTAATCACCCCTGAATACAATAATCAAGCTCTCCCCTTCAACTGTTACAAGGATATCATTAAGAAAGAGTCACAATTGAGGGGGAATACTGCTAGATCCTAGCTGACAGTTATGCTGAATACTCAAATCATAAGTTCATCGATTAAGGACAAAAAGGGGAAAATGTGTAGAATCAAGGGGGGAAAAGATTCAAAAATTCAGGGTTAGTAAGAATTGATGGTATTCAATTAATAATTAGTACTGAACTGATGGTACAAATAATAATAATAATTATTATTATTATTATTATTATTATTATTTTGCAACTCAATATATTCAATGTGATTTGAGTTTTATTTTTTGGTAGATTAAATGTAATAGGAAGTTTTGTCCATGAATTGCATAGAGGGGAGATTGTACGGATTTTTATGTAATTGGTTAATTCATGGGTTGGACAAAACTTTGAGTCCATTAAGTTGTAATTTAATGTTTCTTTTAGATGGACTGTGGTTCATATTGCCAGAAGAGCTGAGAAAAGAAAGTGGGGAAAATAGAAGACTTTCAGAAAAGGTACCCACTCTCAGAATCGGTACACACTTGAGCGGACTTGAGTGCCCGCTCGAGCACAGTTGAGTACCCACTTGAGCGCACAGTGAACAGAATCCACTTTTCTATTCAGATTTGTTTCCATTTTGTATCAGGATTAGTAAGTTGAGGTCTACAAGGATTATCCTCATGAGACATGAATTATAGGTTATTTAAAGGATTCCATTCTCAACCTAAGACACAAATCTCATTATTCTAATGGAGATTACAATTTGGAGATCACCTTTTTTTCTCCATAGCTTCCAATGGAGATAATTTGCTAAAATTTTAAGTTCTAGAGTTTGTTGCTTTTACCGCTTTATATAAGATTGTTTATCTTGTGAATTCAAGGTGATTGGATCAAGCGAGGGGAGCCGTGCACAACGGAAGATTGCTATGGTAAGGATTTGTGCAACAAAAACTATATCCTTAGGTTGAGAGACTGACTGAAAAGGGTTATAAGTTTATTTTGTAACTATTTGAAATTATTGTTTGGTTTTACTAGTCCAAAAGGGCTCATAGTTTTTGCTATTGGGATTTTTCACATTAAAAATTTGCTGTCTTTTTCTTATGTGGCTAATTGCTTTTGTTTGCTAGTTTGTTTCTGTTTCTTTTGCATATACATAAATCGAATTGTAATCTACAAATCTAGGACCCCAAAAACTTTCAAAGTTCATGGGCAGAAAGAGGAAATCGCAAAACAAACCTGTTAACAGCATCGGTGAAGCACTCTAATTCATCCAATGATCCAAAGACATCATAGATATCGTCCATGGTTGTGATCAACTGACAAACTTTCGCTAATTGTACCCTAGGATAACTAAATTGTGGCTCACACATCACTCCAAGGGCCACAAAGAAGCATTCCACCATCCTGTCTCTAGAAAAGCTCAGCTTTCCTCCAAGACCCAGATCCCTCCACCATCTGAAGATAAACAAGAAAGATGTTAATATGAGACTTCATATGGCTATGGAATTTGAATATGTTATTGTTAAATGGATTGGGTAAATTAAACGGCATTTTAGTATTGCATGATAGAAGCACCCAAAGTGTAAGACAGCCGAGATGGAGAACAGTCATGAGTCATGACAGATGAGGTTCAGGGCGAAAAAAGAATTAAAAAAAATCAATGCATATATATCTTTTCCCTGAACTCTTGATTTGTTTGCTTTCAGAAGATTCGAATAGTTATCATACACACGTTTGCCTTTCCGGAAAAAAAGGTAAATTCAATGTTAGATACAGTCCGGAAGCATGTCAAATGGGATCTATTAACAATCCATGATGGGTAGTGAGTATGAGAATGTAAATTATACCGAATTATAGGTGAGCCTCAAATGGGCAATAGCTCACAGTAATATCATGGCCTCCATAGCCAACTAGTAATTTTTAACACTTAAGCAAAGGATAGCTGAACAAAATTTTCTAGTCTGCACAAGACCAGCTTAAATATACTTGACTTGTTTGAATTTCTAACTACAACTCCTACTTAAACATGATCAATGGGAATAATTATGGAGGAAGTAAAACTTTTCTTAATGATAGAACACGATTTTGTTGTAATGTTGAGCACGTGGTTTTCAAATCAACAATAGGTCGATTAAGTTTTCTTAACTAATCAGTTTTACCAATACCTCGAGGTGTTAGTAGACACAGATCTTCTAACAATCCCGTGAAGGTTGAATTGAAGCTAGTCGATGCACGTTTAATGATACGCATATATATTTTCTTTTAAGCACCAAGTTGTTCTGCTTTGAAATTTTAACTTATGACTAGTTGGCTTTGATATCATATTAAGTTTTTTAAAGTAATCATTTGTACTAAAATCTAGAATAGATGATAGAGGTAGTGAAAATAGTTTTCTGACAATGTCTTTCTAACTGATTTACAGTGAATACAATATCTATATATATATAACACTTATTTAAAGTGATGGTGTAAGAGAGTACTTTAGTCCAACTGCAGAGAATCCATATTTTTCTAGCGCTGACAAAGGAGAGAAACAAGGTGAAATGTACCTACATTATCCATTAGTTTTATGTTGGATTCCCTTACCTTGATACCTTTCTAAGATCTACTTGGTGTGTGGCCTGCACCATATTGAAATCAAGTTTTGCTAGTTCAAGCAAAGTGGGGTTCATGTGCTCTTCACTCTCATAGATGTTTAGGTGCCACAAAGCTTCTATTCTTGGCACCCTCCAATGCATAGGAAGTTCCAAGGCATGTTTTACTTTGTGTGCAAGTTTAACGTCTACAACCCCTTTAAAAGCTTTGAGGTACATTCTTGTGAAATTTCTGCATTCAACCAATAGAGTCTCTCCTGTGTGAGCAAGGTGAGAAGCCTCATATAAGCTAAGGATTCCCTTCGTGTCTTCACCGAAACATACAATGTGACCACGTGTCTCATCCTTGAACTTATTGAAAACATCTGTCCACCACAAACAAGTTAGACAAAGTTAGCTAAAGATGAAAGGATAGAACTGAGACACTTTACTTTATCCTGTCTAAATCCTAAAGTGGCAGATTTGGAAAGAAATTCTTTGATGAGCTTTAGAAATCCATCATCGGCAGAAGACCTTGTGAACTGATGCACTCCCATCACAACGTTCTAGCTCAAGGCTCTACTATTAGATCGATAGATCACGGTTGAATAAATGCACAAAATAAAATGAGTGAAATCATGAATTCCATGAGCAGCAAATTTTATGGCATGCTTAACTTCTACTAGAGTGAAATTCCTCACAACAAATAGATGGGTGTTTCATCATATTAAGAGTTTGGATGTTTTAGGCTGTGGCTCAACCGACGGATTTAAGCCTATTAAAGGATTTCATTGATCCATGCATATGAGGTCAAAATTCCTGCTAGTCTCTAAGACAATTCATCCCAGAAAAATTAGGAATGAAGCTTTATTATTATTGTTATTATTAGTATTATTATTATTAGTAGTAGTAGTAGTAGTAGTAGTAGTAGTAGTAGTAGTATACTACTATTTAGAGTAAATTTCTTCTATTTAATCAAATGATGCTAACCATTACATTTGGCCTTTAATTTTGTCACCATTGATTCCCTAGAACCTAAATCTCAATCAAATGAGTTGTATGGTAATAAATATAAGATTATGTAAATCTCATATTTATTAGGCCCCATACCTAATCTTATATATATTTAATAAGATTGGTCTTTTCAAACCCCATAACTCAACGAAAAATAGAAAACTCTAAGACAATATTTTCCACCGCGCATAGAGGAAAACTTGTGCTCCTCTCACCAAAGAGTGACAGGCTATATCTACTAATGCTTATGTCATAATTTTGTGACCTCACAAAAGTTTAACATAAGCTTTAATTGGTTACAAGGCAGTGGCTCAATTTGTTTGAGCCTTGGTTTTACTCTTTAAGGTCTCAAGTTTGACTCAAGCTCCTTACATTATTTGGGTACTGTATGTACGGCCATGAATATATCTCTCTAAGGAATAGTCCTTGCTCGTTAAAATAGGATAACCTCCAAACTGGAGACCAAAGGTTTAAAGGCTAGGCTGATGAAGGATACCTTCGGTCATAAAATAAATAAATATATATATATATATCCTTAGATAGAAAAGGAATAGGGCTTTTACTTTTCGGAGATAATATCTAGCGAGAAAAAAGGAATGTTGGTTTTAGAGGAATTTACTAGAAATTGTGTTGGGATATGTAGTAGAGTATAATAGAATGAAGTGGACCCTCCATTTAAATGACATAAAAAGATGAAAGGGTCAAATCAAAAGTAGAAAATTAAAAATTCTACATATTTAAAAAAAAGTCAAAAACAATATTCTCATGCTACTAAATGACAAAATAGCCATCTACTTTTTCAAATTAAGTAAAAAAGACTTCTTATAATGCCACTAAAATTAAAATGCCATCACATTATAATTAGACCCCTGATCTTTTATATTCACCTCACCACACCTCTACACCATACATCCTAACACCCGCGCCGCCCTTAAATGGCCCTTGCATAAAAAGTGACTCAACATATTTTATTGAATAGCGGAGGTCCCATCGGCGTGTTTTTATTTTATTTTATTTTATTTTTCTTTTAATAAATTAGTGGAGTCGCGATATTTTCTTTCACCTTTATGGTAAGAAAGATGGGGAAGGAGTTGAGATGGATAAGATGGTGGTTGGATTGGATCAGTTTTGGCTGTGAAAAAGGATGGTGGTAGATCGTCGAGATATCGTGAGGATTTGTGGGTTCGGTGGCGTTCAAGTGGCTGTTGCCAAAGTTGCAGAGGATATTTCAGTTTGAGTGGTTTGAACTAATCTTCGAATATATATGTTAAATTCAGTGTAGTGTTTTTCACTTGATGTGGATGGAACGGTTTGGAGGTGGGAGTGGGTCTGTAAGGATAGTGCACTCATTGGTTTTGTGAGTGGTTTGTAGGCTTTGGATGATAAAGATGGAGAAAGGAGGAGGAAGAGAAAGGAAGAAAGAAGAGGAAAAAGTAGATACAAGCGTTGATATCAACACTCAACTAAGCCACGGACGTGTATTGTGTGTTGATTGATGCTTGACTGAGGATGATACAATAAGCGTTCATATCGACGCTTGAGCTAAAAGGCAAGAAAAACTGATGGGAGAGCCTCTACTGTCAGTAAGATCTTTTGGGGCTTTTTTTGTGCACTGGACATTTGAACGGGTTTTTTTACCGGTAGAATCCTTTTAATTTAGCTTATATTGCTTTTAGAAGACGATATAAGCTGACCGAATGGAATACTACTTTTTCATTACTTTTCACAGGACAATATCCGACGATAGACATGGAAAAGTTAAAAAAAAAAAGAAAAAGGATCGAGGACACAGAATCTGACAGCATAGAAAGGGCTAGTGATTGCAAATGTGCAAAACCTTCTGACACAGGATAACCATGTTCTCTGAGGAGCCTAAACAAGAGAGAGGTGCCATGGAGATCATAATTCTCTACTCCTCCTTTGTTGCCATTGTTGTTGTGACTAACCCATATGGCGTTGAGGGCTTCCTGGATCTCCTCGTCAAACAAATGGCCCACCCCCAAACGTTGGATGGCATCCATCAGTTCCAGTTTAGCCAACGGGTTCGCTACTTGTTGCAACAAGCGCTTTATCTCTTCCTTCAACTCCTCAGCTCTTCTGGCATATGCTTCGTCCTGAACAGAGTATCACATTAAATACTGTTTACGTGTATTCTATCAAGAAAATATTCTATTCTAATACTACTTGAAATTCATATAGAATCTAGCAAACATGAGGTTAAAAGATTCACATTTTCAACAGAAATTATTGGTTTTAAACTGACTTTCCACATAGAACATCACCTTCAGCTACAATTAGCATAGTTTTTGCTCATTTCAGACAGAATCTGGCTAATATTGTTTTAAAACGACCCATTTCACATTCAAACACCTAAGAATGGAGTACATAGAATAAAATGAGTGAAATTAATATATGTGTTGATGCCCTACAAAATTGGTTTTAAAAGTCCTACTTGGTAATCACTTCTTAGTGACTGTACAAGATCATGGTCCCAGATGTTGGGCGTGTAATTGGCTCTTCTTCTGGAAGCCTCAGGCTGATAGATTACAGAGCTTGGAAGGCAGTTCAAAGGCCTGGAGATTTTGTTAGTGGATTGGGAGCGCTGTGTGGGGGATCTAGATCGTTGCAAGAACAAGGATGGGCGAGTCAAACATGCGTATGTGGATACATTAGTTAGAGCCATTTGGGTTTGTGCTGTGGTCCGCAGACTACACTACTCCACCCGCAGCCCTCTTCAGGGGATATTTAAAGGCAATTTGATGGCTCTTTACATCACACGTGTAACATGTTCCTAAGTATCTTCCCAGTTCTCACTTTTTTTACTTCGTAATGGTATAATTGGTCAATAACATTAGTATGCCAGTAAACCTTATAAAAGTATCAATGATAAAAAGGGATTTTTATGAAAAAATTAAGGTTAAAGTCATAATCCATGATGTAGTTAAGAATAGTATAGTTTGGTGGCTGTCACCCATTCCATTTCTTTTTGACGAGATTTTTTGGTCTGTTGTGCGGAAACCGTGAAAACAAAAACCCAAGAAAAGAAAAAAAGCCTTTTTTCTGCTTCTCATGAGTGTAATTGTGAACTAATAGATAAGAACCCTAAAAGGGTCGCACCGCACTAAGGAGCCTAATTTATGGCTATTTTTCGTTGCTAAGAACAGTTGCACCAAACATTCACAAATTTTCTTGCATAGAAACAGAACCCAAATCCTCTTTGCTTCCACGAAAATGCACCCTTTAGGGGCCTATTTAGTGGGTAGGGAAAGTAGAATGTCATTGCTTTGGGAGCTTAGCTCTCCAAGGTGTGCTTGTAATCACTTCTATACATAGTTACCTGATTCGCACTTCTTTTAATTCACATTTGAGTTTGTAGTTCGTAATTTGAAACTTTCTTCAGTTCGTAAATTTGGTAGAGTAGGTTTACGAAATTTGCTTTTCAATTCAATTGATTTGCAATTCAAGTTCCATTAATTTGACAAGTTAATTCGAAATACTTTGCATGAGACCCGTCTTTGATTATTTTTAGGGCTTATTTATGAGATCTTAACCACTCATTCCACCACATCTACTTCACATAAATTTTTATATATTATAATACTTGTATACTTATGAGTGGTTAATCTTTTGTTTGCCCATCCCATTAAGAGTGGAAGATACTTTATGTTTTAGAGTGGTTTTACTAAAAGACTCCTATATTGTCACGAAACCTCAAAAACACCCCCTTATTTTGTGATTTTACTTTAGCATACTTTGACAGACGGAATACGTCTCTTTAACTCACAGTAAGTTTGGGGAAAAGAGACTGTTGTCCCACTCCCCACCTTTTATTTACTAGTTTACTATTTTACCCTTATATTTATTGTATACATGGAAACCTTCCAAAGAAGGCAGCGAACCTTTGGACTTTCATCCGTTTGCACGAAACTTCAAAAATACCCCTATATTTGGTGATTTTACTTAAATATCCTCTGACTGACGGAATAGATAACTTGGCTCACGGTAAGTTTAGGGAAGAGAGACTGTCGTTCCCACTCGCAACCTTTTATTTATTAGTTTACTATTTTGCCCTTATGTTTTTGAAAAGATGGAAAACCTACCAAGGAACGTAGGGAACCTGTGGACCTCATCCGTTTGGACTTGTTTCCATGTCCATTTTCATTCGTCACCTTGCCCTCTGAAAGCACAAATCCGAGTTGAAATTTTGATTCGAGATGTGTTTAAAGTGGGTAAGAGGCATATGCTATTTTGGATGTAGGAAATCACGTGGCCCACATGCCACGGGTCCCACGTCAGATCAAGCAGGGCAAATGCCAACAGAGATGCAATCCCACTTTAGTGTAAAACTTGATCTGGGCCCCATAATAAGACTCTCAATAGGATTAGTGGATGTGGGCTTCTGGTGGAAGATGTCTCTAGTAAGTGTGACTCTTTGGGACTTGTCTATATAAGGATAAGGAAGCCCTAGGGTTTGGGACGATCATTATTCTCTCCATTCCCGTAGGAAAGATAAGAGGCGAAAAGATCCACGGAGCTTCCCATCACCGGAACGCACATAGATCTCCGGCCACTTGACGAAGTCTCCTCATCCGGATCCATCAATTGGTATCAGAGCCCGGTGTAGTGCATTCTACCGGTTCAGATTTTGCAAAAGCATCGTGGATTAGAGTAGATCTGGATTTCTTTAGATCTGTGAGTCGTCGTTTTATTTCGTTTCTGCAACGTGCTAGAAGAGGAAGAAGAAGACTACTTCCAACACCCTTTTAAGTTGTGCACGCAAATCGAAAATCACAAGAGGTGGTCTTGTGTTGGCGTTTTGGATACTAACGTTGGATTTTTTAAAGCAAAGGTACTGTGCTCACACAGAGTCCGAGAAAAACTTTGTGATAACGTTGTGATAACGTGGTAGTCACGGCTTCACTACTTTACTATTGATGTTTCCAGAGAAGACAAATCTCAAGCCAAGCATTATTACTTTTTGTCCTCGTGTGTGATATCACCTTGCCCTCTGAGAGCACAAATCCGAGTTGAAATTTTGATTCGAGATGTGTGGAAAGTGGGTAAGAGGCATATGCTATTTTGGACCCCTCTTAATCATCCTTGGATTCAAACTCCAAGCCTTCATACATTTCAATTCCAAACAATGGTAGGTGTAATCTCCCTCTCAAGCATCAAATCAAATAGATTCTTAAAGCGACCGGGCAAGTAGACATATTAAAATTATTTGGCATTTGAGCCAGTCTAGCAGAACGTTTGGTTTGTCATTTACACCATTAAAGACAAGTAGGATCTAGTTAATCTGGTCGCAAAAACAAATTATTATTGAGGCATTGACATCTTTATTTTGACCGAATGGAAAAATCTTCCCTTTAATTATTATACACAAATGGATGGATGATCTTAATCATTGGGATTGATGATGGTGTTTTTTTGTTTTTGTTATCACCACAGAGGACGGTGATAAGAGTTATTGCGCATGAGCCTCTCGGTTAAACCAAATAACCTAAGGAATACTAAAAACTAAGGAGTATGCGATGGGATCAGGCATGTGCGGCATGTGGCCTAACGCACATGGCCATAGGGACCATTTACATGTAAATCCACATGTTTATGTCATTGCCCGGATCCAATTTGACACCCATCTAAATTATGCTGATGATCTAACTCTTTTAATTAATGTAAATCACTATTTACCAATCCCCATATATATATATATGAAAGACTACAATGCATCTATCTTTTACCTTGTGGTAAGGGATAATTCATTTTTTGAACTTAATAAGGTCAAAAAGGTGTTATGATGTATAATGATTTTGTTCTTTTACACATCAATATTTTTCAAAAATGAAACTGTCCCTCACTACAAGGTGAAGGATGGATACATAGTAGTTTTATCTTATAAATATAGATAAATATATATATGAAAAAGTTTCTCTAAACTCGAGTTTATAAAAAAATTTCGTAAGCTCTAGCCCTTGGGGCCCACCTTGGTCAATCTAAATGGTCTAAACACATGATCCTCCTAAATTCCATATGTCCACAAATTTTTGGTCAATTCCAAATTTATTGGATTGTTGGATTAACCGTGCACCGATCCAAATGGACTGTTGACCATTAAACATTTGGCGCCTAGATTAAAATGATAGAAACTACAATTGAAGCTAATCTTTGCAAAGAAGGTGGTCCCAGGAAGTCCTTCAAATCCTGCCCATCCTATGAAAATTAGTTCTTATAATTGTTTTGTGAAAACTTCAGGTGGAGCCTATTTATCACTCAATTCAAATCTTTTAATACACAAGGACCCCTTTCATAGTCACACATCCTGAGTTTTTATCAGAATCAACTAAACTTAACCATTGGATTGACTATACACCCATCCAAATAGGCTGAATTTATGGGCCATAAATAAAGGGGTTAGAAATATGTGATCAGAGTTTAACTTAATAGTTGGGGTGGTCCCACATAAATCTTTCCATTCTATTTGGTTTATCCCTAAATAAGATCTACAAGTTGGCCCTATAAGGGCTTTGATCTCGTGAGAACTGTTCTCACACACCTATCTTGAGAACTTTTTATACGGCCCCCTTGTGGGTCTCATTTGGAGATAGAATTAAGAGGATAGAAAGACCTATGTAGGACCAACCCAAATGTCAAGTTTGTCCCCAATCATGTCCCTAACCCCTTCATTCATAGCCTGCAAATGTAATCCATTTGGATTGGGGCACAGTTAATTTGACAGTCCAATAAATTTGAATTTGATCAAAACTTGAGGTGTGTGACTATCGAGGGGATCTCTGTGCATTAAAAGGTTTAAATTAGATGACAGATAACCCCACCTAAAGTTCTCATAAAAAAATGGTAAGAACTATTTCTCATAGAATTATTTTCCCCATATATATCTGAGAAACAGGACCATTCTTATGTTCCTTATTAGTTGTTTTTAACCATTTTACATAGTTGGGCCTGTGTTGTGAGCCACTTAAATGGATAACACACATGAACTCCTGAATTATACACATGAGCAGTCGATTCAACTTCAAATTTATTCAAATAGGGTCCAAAATTGGTAAATGTGTACAATTCAGGAGAGATCGTGTGTGTGACCCATTTGGATAGCTCACAACATGGCCCAACTGTGTGTAATAGTTAGATTTGATTCATAAAGATTTTAGGTAAAACTCATCTATTATCTAATCTATACCTTATAATAAAATAAATAAATAAATAAATAAACCTTCGTTGCCACTGGTAAAGTTTGGGTGAAATTTGAACTTACCGAGCGGTTGGATCAATTATGCGTAGATCCAAATGGAATATACGTATTTCTTTTTCATCCAGGCCTTGTCAAAAGTGTCCTGAGCTGCAAAAGAACATGGAGACCTGTCCTTGTGTCCCCACACACTACTTTCAAAAGACTACAAACCCGTGAACGTCGAGAAACTCGTTCAACGAAAATGACTCCGGATTCCGTTACCAACTTGGTAAACCCAAAACTCAAGAGAGAGCAATGGTTTTGTCCAAATTGTTTTGGGTCAATTTCAGTCTCGACTTTGTGAGTGACGTGATTGGCTTTCTGAACAGGACGTTTTCATTGTACTAAACTTGGAATGGACCATCCAATG
Organism: Sextonia rubra; assembly: GCA_037013555.1. Lineage (NCBI taxonomy): Eukaryota > Viridiplantae > Streptophyta > Magnoliopsida > Laurales > Lauraceae > Sextonia > Sextonia rubra. Next base: position 52,640,668 of record JASUAD010000009.1, on the reverse strand, counting down.
AGCATTCTCCACATCACCAATATTAAGGGCAGTTAAAAAGGTATTCCCCATAACAATATTTTCTAAGACATGAGCATCAAATGAATTAACATTTTTCCAAAAGTACTCTTGCAAATACCATTCTCACATTTTCTTTCACCATCTCTTTTAAACGCAGTCCCATGTCCCATCACCCCTCATCTCTTAGTGAGACCCCTATCCATTTTTATTTATTATGAAATTATCTAGTGATTGTTGGGTATTTAGATGTAAGTATAAATAGATTCTTCAATAGAGTTCTATAAATTAGAGATGGGGGAGCCATTAGTGCCTCTATTTGCTCATGAAATAAAATCTCAATTATATAATAAACCTTATAGTTTCCCTGGTGTGACCTATTCTTATTCACATATATAAAATTAGGACCACAAGCATTAGACTCCCACATGATGAGTGAAGTGATCCATTCTGTGGGATAGTGGTCCCTATTGTGCGCAACTTGGATCTTGCATTAGGACAGTTGCCTTGATGGAAGCACATGATCATGCCCATGATTAGCCCAAAATCACATAGACTGTTCTATCCCTACAAATGAACCACTTCAAATGCATTCGCTTATCAAAATTTAGTAGAAGAATTCTCAAATCAAAATCCATTGATTACAATTTTATTGGGGAATACTGCAAAATTAAATTAAGACATGGAAACGATCCAAATTCTTTCTTTTAAATATGATGTCGGATTATCATCTTGGTCTTCCAATGTCTTTGGTAACATAATACTTTCAATGTTTGAATTGGAGGTAGGGGAAGTCTAAATTTAATTATTTCAGCTGGACTCATTATTATATATATTGTACTTTTTTATATTTAAAACTTATGATACATTTGCTAATATGGAGATTTCTTATAGCTAAAAAATACGTAAAACAGTTTTTATTATAAATATTTACCATGTGGGACTAAAGGAATAAATTTAAAATATTAGAAGTCAATTTTTTTAATATATCCCAGGGATGGCATAAGATAATCTTCGCAAGATGAATCTTCTTTAATTATAGAAAATTACATTTCATTTAAAATTGCAAATGTATTGGACAAGTCTTTTGTGGAGCCAAGTAAGGATATTTGAATTGGTAAAAATTATGAATTTCCATCCTTGTATATATTGGAGCTTGGACATGGGTGAAGACTATTTGAGGTGGACCCACAATTAAATTGATTGCTGCTTCTTTAAGCATATTTTTTCTTTGAGATTTATGATAGCTTGGAAATGTGTAACACACTTTTCTATAAAATGCAAGTTGCAAGTAACAGTCATCACTATACTACATAATGGAACACCCCACTCATCATGTGGGCCTTTAATGCTTGTGATCCTAATTTTATATATATGTGAATAATAGCGGGGTTAAGTATGTAAATGTGGGTTGTGCCAGGCCAGCAGACCCACTAGGAGTTGGCCCAGCTGTGCTTGTGCCATGCTAGCCCATGTAACTTCATGGGCCATGTGGTGTGGTGCCCAGGCTGGTAGGAAGTCACCGCAGCAGGGCCCAAGGGATGGCTCAAGCGGTGCCATGTTGGGCCATGCCACCCACAGGCCAGCCCACATGCCCCACTTATTATTATTTTTAAATTTTAAAATTTTTATATAAATTAAAGGGGAAATTATAGACTTTTAGGATTTCAAATTCGAAATAAAATTCACACTAATATGATAAATATACAACCATGGATACTAATTTACAAATAAAGAGAATTTTTTTAATTATTTTATTTTTCATATATTCATTTTAAATAAAATGTTGTGTTGGATAGTGCGGGGCCATGGTAGGCCGTACCCTATAAACTAAATAGTTCATAATAATGATAATGCTCCGAGAGACATGGAACTCCATCCAAAGTAATGGGCGCCTTTAAGTTTCCTTACTTCTCATAAATGGGTCCCTAAAATATTTAAAAGGCATTTCTATGTGATAAATCCTAAATATGGGTCCTATTAAATTTGTAGTGTCCACATGGGTAGTCCCCTCCATAAATGGCTTCACAAATTTAATGATTGACAAAATTTTCAATGGGTGGGTCCACATTCAAAATAACAAAAATCACATCAAATGATAGAATTGTTGCAAAATTGGAACCCCACACAAGAAGAAGAACAAAGAGAGAAATAGGGAGAGAGAAAATCTTATTAGAGTGAGAGATATATGTATAGAATGATGGAAACGAGGGTCTTATTTATAGAATAAGATTACTTCCTCCCTAAGAAACTTAATATGGCAGGACTCTAACCCCAGGTAATCTCTTTATCTCATGTGTGTCGCAATGTGGGCATCCACTTTTTGATAATACATCTCATAACACTCCCCCTTGGATGACCACCATTCAATGATAATTATTTCATTAAAACCTTGCAAAGGAATGGGATAAAAACCAAAGCGAAGGAAAAAGAATACAGTATTTTACAAGATCATTGAATTGGTATTGGACGTGCATGATACTGCCTTGTTAAAACTTTAACTAGAAAATCCCAGTCAGATAAAACCTAAAAAAAGAAAGAGAGTACAGTGTACATATGTCCTTGGTAGCATACTAAGGATGCCTCTCCCGTTCAGTTACTCCCCCTAACAACAACAACATTTACATTATTTAATGATAGACTCTATGCATGCAATTCTCATATACAAGCTTCTAAAATGTTGATTTTGATAATGACTTGGTAAGCAGATCAACCAACTTATTGCTTGAACGAACTTGCTTGACTTCAATCCCATTGTTCTTTTGAAGCTTATAAGTGAAGAAGAACTTTAATGTAATGTGCTTCGTTTTGTCACCTTTGATGTGCCCTTCTTTGATCTATTAAATATATGCCTAATTGTCTTCATAGATAATGCTTAGGGAACCTGTATTAGGAGGCAATTAACAAGAACCACAAATATACTAAATTAAAGATTTTAGCCACACGCATTCCTTACTGGTTTTATAGTGGGCTAAAATCTCAGCATGGTTAAAAGAAGTAGCTACCAAATTTGATTTAACAGAACACCAAGAAATGATGCTATTACCACTAAGAAACACATAACCTATATGTGATTGACCCTTATGAGAATCAGAGAGGTATCCTGAATCTGTATAACTATCATGCTCCAAACCGTAGAATTAGGGATTAGGGTGGGTCTCGAGGCACGGCACATGTAATCCTGTAACAATCCGTGCCATGTAAAGACATGTACGAACTGCTACAAGGGAAATTCCATAGGTACGTGTGAGGAAGATCCATATACATGTATCAATTATTTTGCACAATTAAGCGAAAACTTAGAGAATTTAGCAGTAATTTATCATAAGCAATAAGAAAAAAAATCATTCATTTATAATTATACTTAAAGTCTATTACTTAACCATCCACATATACATGACAACAAAATAGTTAAACATAAACATAATTCAAAATAATATGTCCATCAATCTCTAACTCCAAAATAACAATGAGAGAGATAGCATGACTCCTCTATAAGTCAATCATGGCCAAGCCTAACCAAACAAAAAAAAACCCTGCAATGCACAACATTGGATGACTAGTAGAATACATTATCCTCATTCCACTCATCTACACCTCGAAATACTATTGGGGTTCCTCCAGTGTTGCATTAACTGCCGCACTAACAGTGGGCTATATACCTGTAACACCAAGCGTAGCATTATTAATATGGCGGTTAAGCAAATATACAGTCCATAAGACTATCATGATATATTAATTGAATTAGAACATATTGATTGAAGAAAGCAATAATCGTAAGCTAGGCATGTTTTACACAAAATAAGTATGAGTAACGAATCATAAACAGAAATACCATAACATACTAGTTAGCATTCCACATGGCTATCTTCTCCTTAAAAGAGAGCATATCATACTGTGGGAAATCATAGCAGTTAGGCCAAAACCATCTAACTATCCTACGAACACCAACCAACTTTTCATACCACTACTGCAGTAGGAAACATATATAATACAAGCATTCGGTCCCATTGAACATCCTATGGATACAAGCTAAGTGGTGCCGACTCAATATATCATGACCAATTAAATTTCTTACATGCTTATTTATCATACATAACAATCGACTCATTCTTATACAAAAACATATACCGTTCTTGAGATTATATTCAATCATAAAAGTCGAAATTAAATGAAGTTTCTGTTATTCGAACAATGTATACTTAAATGAACTATTAAAGCTTGAACCTTCTTAACCCTCATTATCCCTATTTTGACTCACAGGCTCACACTCACTAGAAGTTTTATCTTTGATCTTGTCTCAAAATTTACCGGAAATAATGGGTACATGGTTAGATCATGTTGAGGGCAAGGATTACTTATCACTATGAATGCATTTGGATTGAGTGATTATCAAGGATACATACTAGCTAAACCTATGCTAGATAATCTATGTTTCCATGGACATTCAATATGGTGTATTCATAAAATTTCAGTGTCAATGTGTAACCGAAAATCTTTGGTGTTACATTATGTAAGCATTAGACACCTCTTTTTATGCCAACACCCATGGCATAATGTTAGGGAACAATTTGCAAAATTGAAGGGGATGAGTGACAGCTTTACACTCTTTCTCCTTATTATTTAATTACAATTGGACTATTTTAATTAAGGTAAAGGTGCCATATCTAAAGCCCTATAGAGTCTTTGAAAGTCCCTAATTTTCCTACATTTCTGTGTTTTTATGGTTTAGCTGTATATAGGTTTTGGCTTAGCTGTGTGTATAAAGTTTTCAATTAAATTCTTTCACAGTTATGGCTTAGCCTTATTTTGCCTTATGGCTTAACCGTATGTAGCCTATGGCTAGGCCAAAGGGTGGATACGGCTTAGCCGTAATGTAATCCACGTAATCCACGGCTCAACCATGGGGTCATCTGTGGGGATGTGCATGGTTTGGGCTCTCTAGAATGCTAGCTGTAAATGGCCTATGGCTTGACCATGGTTTGGCTACAGCTTAGCCATAGCACATTCCATGGCTTGGCTGTGGGTTAGCCGTAGAGCAAAGTCAGATTTTTGGGCTTTTTGGTTTCCAAGCTATAGTGTGCTTACAGCTAAGATTTTCTGAAGTTGTTTCTGAAACAATTTCAATGTAGAGCTTTTTAAGTGTGGTTCCAATTCTTCTGTTCCATTCTACCATTTTACACGTTACATTTTATCATAGTTGGGTCCTCATTCACCTAATCTCATCATTTCTTTTCACAATACCTTTGTTAACCCATAAACATCATGCATTCTTAAAATTAAGTGAAAGAGAGCTGTAACTTAACAATAACATGGATTTCTTCAAGAATCAACATAAGAAAACATATATGTAGTAATATGCACTCTTATACTTGCCTTATATCAATGCTTGACTCAAATTAACTTCTCTTTTGATTTGATGATGGAGACAGCCTCAATAGAAGGTGATTCTTCTGCATGCAAAGACATGCAATAGGTGAATTGAATGTAAAATGCATGCATGCTGCTTATTTGAGTCTCCTTGACTCTTTTGATCCCAAAGAATTGAAGAGATGATGGAGATCTTACCTTAAGGGGCTATAGCTTGGAGAAGAGATGGAATTGGGGCTTCTAATGGAGAAAGAACATATAAAAAAAAACAGGCAGGAAGGAGATGATTGAACCTAATGCTCCTACATGCACAGTTTCAAATACTTGATTTGAATTGAAGAAAAGTGTGGCTGAAGGTAAAGATGGAGCTCCAGCAGGTCTTAAGAAGAGATGAAGAGGGAAATATCAAATCTGCTGGAGTGATGGTTTTTAAATCAAATTTTCCTGGATTTGCATGCAACTCTACTATTGTTATGAACTTTATAGTTTGAGTCAAATGGATTTCAGTTGGGCCAGGATCTGAATTGGGCTGGACCAAATATAAAAGTTGACTTATAAGATAAAATACACATGATGCAATTAACATGGTGCTAAAATGATGCAAACCATTTTGTTCTAAATTACATGAAGGTCCTTGATTACTTAAATAAGGTTCAAACCTGACCCAACTACCTATCACGAGTCAAACCCAAGTGGATTTGAGTTGAATTAGCCTAAACAGACATTAATTATTGTAAAACAAAATTGATTATTGTAAATTGAGATTAGTTCTTGTTTAGACCTTACAATAACCTACAAATTTGAATCTTTGCAACCATAAGAATAAAACAAACCTAAGTCTATGGTTCCACATAAATATTATATGATGTGTTTGATACTAATCTAGCTCCCTTGAGTTGGTGTAAAAATATATATAGCAAGAATATTTTCAAATAATGAAATATCTCATTAGAACTTCTCTAGATCTGCAGGCTGAAACAAAATTTTTCTATAAATAGTCAATAATTTTCTCGAGCTTTTTTAGAGTCCCAATCAGATTTATGTCATTTACATGAACTTTTATTATTGTGAATTCCTTTAAGGATTTTATGAAGATACATGGTCAAATGAGATTGTTTTTATACCATTGTTTTTATACCCTTCCTTAGATAAACATTACTAAAATGATTGTACTATATTTTTCTGGAATGCTTCAGGCTGTATAATGAATGTCTTAATTTTATTGAGTACGTACTATTTGATCTTGTTTCAGGAAAAGTAAATGCTTTTAGGGTTTATATATATGTTTGTGTATGTTTTCAATTCTAAATTATTGCAAGAAACTTTGTACTGCAAGTTTTTCCTTGTATCTAGTAATTTCATTCATTTTCCTTACAAATACCAATTTGTAACCTACAGGGTTAATAACTTTTGGCATTTGTACTATAGATCTAGATATACCTTGTTTATTGAGAGACTCTAACTCTTCTTTGATTGCATTTTTCCATTTTGGTCAATCTGTTCTTTATCGAGATTCATTTCTAGTACATGATTCTTCGTCCCAATCTCATCCTCATTTTTCTTGATATTTTGTAGCTACCTCATATGCAAATACATCATCAATGATGATTTCCTTTTATCTCATGTCTTTATTGAATAATCATAAAGTATAGAGATCTCCTCATTATTGGGTACCCTTGCCTCTTCATGGGCTTCCAGCGTCTTTTTCGGGACTCATATCTCTTCTAGGACTTAACTTATTCAAGAATTTTAGAGAGAATAGATTTTGCCATAACCCCTTCTTCAGTGAAATGGTGTACCTCTTTAGGAATGTACGATTTGTAAGAACCTCTTCGAGAGTATGATTAGGATATGATTGCTCATTTCTCCTCTTTTTGAGAGCTGAGTTGTAGTGTTCTATAATAATATAAGTATTAGCCTAATTAAATTGTATTTTAGCTAATTAAGCTTCGTTAGTGTCTGGTCAAGTCCATTTTAGTGTTATGGTAGTGTGTATAGAATTTCGTTAGGTTTCGAGCTGGTTTGACCGTAGCAAGGGGCAGTTTGCAATTCTATAAATCATAAAAGCCGTTTTTCATGATTTATCATTTTGCAATTCTAGAAATTATAGAAGCCCTTTTTCATAATTTATCATTTTGTGAGGTTTTGGGTCCATTTGTGATTTAAATGGATTGAACCGAATCCATTTAATTGATCGATTATCCGAATCACTTAAACAAATCCCCTTTTCATAATTACCTAAAACCCTATCCCTTTATAAACCCTAATGCCCTAGATCATTTATTTTTTTATCTTTTATCTTCTTCATCTCCCAAATCTGTTTCGCCTCACTCACCCTCCTTGCCGTTATCGGATTTCTAACAGTCAAACCACTAGATTTACACTCTTATCTTTTTCCTCAAGCTTTTCTCAACCCATAGACACAGCTTTCATCTTCTCTCATCAACCATTAAACTCAAGGTAAGCTTTCAACCTTCTCATTCCTAGGTCTCTATGGTTTTTGAGATTAGGATGTGTTTAGAGTGCTCATTAGGTTCTCTTCTATGTGTTTGTAGTAGAGTTTTGGTTTGGGTGGAGTGTCTTATTCGTTTGAGCTCCATTTAGGTATGAGAAGGTTAGGACATCTTCTATTTTCACCCATTTTCATCAAGGCAAGTTGATAAATATTCTTTTAGAATGAAATGCATGATTTATGGTTGATTCTAGCATTATTGCTTCATTTAGGTGTTTTGCCATTTTAAACAAAAATGGATATAAACACTAGATTTTGGTGTGATCTTGAATAGATGAATGGATGAAGTGATTGGAGGTGGATTTATGTGTAAAATGGAGAGGGCAAGGCCCTATTGTTATGCAGGTAAAATGGGGTTTCATGTAGGGAACAGAACTCCCAAAATTTGGAGAAATAAAGTACTTCCGTAGGATTTGATACCAAGTTCAATCGATTGGACCATGGCTTGATCAATCTGAGCTAAAACCAATTGGGGACAAAACTGAGGTTCAATGAAATGGGTGCTTACCAAATCAATTGAATTCTAGTTTTGCATTAGAGTTGGGTTTTGGTCTTTCAGGCTAATGTAGTGATATTTTGTGGGTCCTTTGGGATCTATATTCATACTACAAGCATGTTATAACCTTGTTTCAGTTGACCCACATCTTGAATGAACCTTTTATGAATCACTCGGTTCGTGCACGATGGACAATCTACCTTGCACCCGATTAAAATGGGAGCTGGGGCTAGCATCTTAGATATTTGACTTTAAATTCCCAAACTCACTTCAATTGTAATTAAAGTAAGTGATGTTACGTACGCGAATGGTAATGGATTAACCAGTGGTCTGTTGGTGTACACTCCTTTGTATTTAGGTTGCATTGCATAGTCTTCCTAATGTAAACTTGATGTATGTGTCTTTAGGTTATACCTTGCATAAAGACTTGACTGCATGTGGATTGGCAATGATGGTACTTAGTTACCAGTGGGCTATTCAAGTAGTCTAGATTTTAATGATGACTCGAGAATAGTTCCTCTAATTATTGATCTAGTATCTGTATACAAGAATGTCAGCCCTTCACTTTAACTTTCGATTTGAGTCTAAGTGCTACCGGGTCGGGTCTATATCTATATTATATATTTGGGTCTCTGGATGACTGCAGCATTTCGATTTTGAACGGACTGATCACCGTATTTGATGAAGTGCATGGCATTCGATATTTGATGGGATTTGCTCAATTTTGATAGTTGACCCCCTGATTTGACATACTAATGTGCTTATTTGTGTAAAATGGATTGAGATTCTTTTCTTCTTCTTCTTCATTACTGTCACTATTTCTCTTCATATGTTCACATAGTCTTTACTTGGCTTTGTATTATATGTTTATTATAGTTTATGTCATCTTCTTGTCGACTTAATGTAGTTTGAAGATACTATATTGGTGCATAGGTACCTATCCTTTCTAACTCAAGGAGGAGGCAATGGGTGAAGCGCGACAAGCACTTGAGCCACCTAACGAGCCCGTGTGGGTTGCTGATGACAGAGTCAAACCCATCTAGCCTTACAGCCAAGTGACATCATTTTGGGCTAACATCTTTTGGGTTATTTTTTCTGGGCCCGAGTTTTAATGGGCTTGTAGTTAAATATGTTTCTAACTTTGGAACTCTAACTTTAAATCCAATATCTTTAGATGTGAATGCTCTATTCTATTGTGATACCAATTCCTAGATAAGGCTTCCATAGGTATTGGTATTTGTTCAGTTTCTTAAACTCATAGCACTTTAAGGTCCTGTGTGGGATTAGTTAGGAGCCGCGTGTTGTTTTAAACATGAAAATTTTTAATTGGCCCCTAATCTCATGTTTAACCTCTGATTACAATTTAGGGGCATGACAATTTGTATTAAAGATATGCACATTTCTAGAATTAAAAATGGATAGAAACATGGGACATGGTGAGAACTTAATGTCATTAGACGGATTTTACGTGTTTAATGTAAGGTCTATAGCATTGTTTTCTAGCATTGGTTGTTAGGTACTAAAAGTGGGTGACGCTAAGAGAGCTACTTTCCAGAACTATATCAAGGGTGCGAATTGGGTAGTAGCTATGGTTCAGAAAATGGATGATGAGACATCTCTTTTGCGGTCAGGATATCTAACTAGACAACATTAATACATTGGGCAATCGAGACGGAAGAAATAGAAGATTCAAGGATAGGCTTTAGGGTTATTGATATGTGTGAGATGTGGAAAGAATGACCCTACCGATTAGTGATTCAGGCAGACAAGAGTTTGTTTTCATTGTAAGTAACCTGGTCATATGATGAGGGATTGCCTTTCTAGAAGGAAAGAGACTCTTGCAGTACGAGCTGCAGGATAGAGTGCTTCCAAGCAATAACAGCTTTGGAGGTAGGCACTAGCTTGGCCACACCAGCCTTACTAGTAGCCTCAGGCTTAGCAACAACCTCATTATGGAGCGGCCGCATCACAAAATCAACAATATTGTGGAACAACACTCAGTGGCAACAACATATGCAACAGTTCAAGGAATAGTAGAATCAAGGAAGAGGTCAATGGGGCAAGGACAAATCTGGCCAGTAGGGAGAGATAAGCAATTCCAGCACCAAAGACCACAACAGGTGGGTTAGGTCCATGTGCTTAACCAAGAGGATACTGGTGCTTAGGGAGATTGCGTGGAAGGTACTATCCTTATCTTCTAACTAGAAGCTAGAGTATTATTTGATTTGGATGCCACTAATTCTTTTGTTTCTCATAATTTTGCTAAACATTTGCATGGGGAGGTAGCACCATTAGACTTTACCTTGTTAGTCAAAACACTAGGGGGTAATTAGGTTAGGTGTCACCACATTTCCCAAAACTCCAATACCGGTCAAACACATGACTTTTTTGGCAGATTTGATCATTTACATGATGTATGACATTGACGTCATCTTAGGAATGGATTGGTTGTCAACTTACAGAGCAATCATGGATTTTTTCAACAAGACCATTTGGATGAAGATTGGCTCCGATTCAGTAAAGTTTGTTGGCTACAGAATGCAGATTCAAATGAGCAGAGTATCAGCATTAGGGGTAGTTAGTTTGTTGATGAGTGGTTGTGAAGGATACTTAGCATTTATCATGGAAGATAAACAGCCTAAGGGGGACGGGGATATTTCAAGAATACCAGCAGTATGTGAAAATCAGATGTTTTTCCAGATGAGAATCCAGAACTTTCTCAGATTTGAGAGTTAGACTTCACAATTGAGTTAGCTCCAAGGACAACACTGATCTTGAAAGCTCCATTTAGAAATGGCACTAGCAGAACTGAGGGAATTTAAAGATCAGTTGCAAGACTTGTTGGACAAAGGCTTCGTGTGGCCTAGTGTGTCACCAAGGGGAGTACCAATTTTATTTATAAAGAAAAAAGATGGTTACATGTGAATGTACATCGACTATAGATAGCTCAATCAAGTCACGATCAAGAATAAGTATCCATTGTCGAGAATCGATGAGTTGTTTGACAAGCTTCAGGGAGCCAAGTTCTTTTCAAAATAAACTTAAGATCAGATTATCATCAACTTAGAGCTAGAGATCAGGACATCTTAAACACTGCATTCAGGATCAAAGACAGTCATTATGAGTTTCTAGTGATGCCGTTTGGACTAATGAATGCTCCAAGAGTTTTTATTGCATTGATAAAGAAGATGTTTACACCTTGTCTCAACTAGTTCACCGTTGCTTTCATTGATGAGGTGTTGGTCTATTCTAGACTCAAGAGGGAGCAGCATTTGAGATCATCATTACAAACTTTGAGGGATCATCATCTCTATGCTAAATTGAACAAGTGTGAGTTTTGGCTAGAGCAAGTGACTTTCCTAGGTCCAACAGTCAGTTGGTAGAGTCTGAAATCAGTGTCAGAAATCCGCAACTTCTTGGGATTGGCAAGCTACTACAGAAGATTCGTGAAAGGTTTTTCATCAATCGCAGCACCTTTGATTAAGATAACACGGAAGGACATACCTTTCATGTGCATTGATGAGTGTGAGACCAGTTTTCAAGAGCTGAAGATGAGGTGGACTGCAATTTTGGTACTTACACTTTCGTCAGAGGGCGGTAAATTTGTAGTTTTCACAGAAGCTTTAGGAATCAATTTTGGATGTGTGCATATGTAGAATAGAAAAGTTGTGGCCTACAGGTCTGGCCAACTCAAGGAACATAAACAAAAGCATGCTACTCATGTTTTAAAGCTTGCAGTAGTAGTTTTGGCACTAAAAATGTGGAGACACTACCTTTATAGAGAAAAATTTAAAGTGCATTCAAACCATAAAAGTCTACAATACCTGTTCATGGAGCCAGAGTTGAACATGAGGTAGACTCGTTGGATAGAATACATAAAAAACTATGACTTTCCAATCAAATACCATCACGGGAAAGCTAATGTAGTGGCAGATGCACTAAGCAGGAGAGCAACGACAAAAGCATGTTTGCAGGCAAAGTGGAATTGGGCAGAGATTTTGATAGATATGGGAGTTACAGCCAGTTAATGATAAAGTTATGTTGGGAATCATGTTTGTGTGGGAACCATAGATTTTAGGCAAGATCAAGAGCAGATAGACAAAAGATCCTGAGTTGGTTAGAGTGATTAAGTAGATTGTGAAAAGGTTGAAGTCCAGATTGCTTGAGGGTATATTGTATTACCTGGACCAATTGTGTGTGCCAGACATAGACAAATTGAAGAATAGATTATTATAGAGGCACATCATCCTCATTTCACCATTCACTCGGGCAGTACGAAGATGTGTAAGAACCTTTGCAGTCATTATTGGTGGAACAACATGAAGAAAGAAGTGTTTCAAGGGTGTCTTATGTGTCAGCATGTTAATGCAAAGCATTAGAGACCCCCAGGGCTTCTTAAGTAGTTAATAGTTCTAGATTGGAAATGGGAGCACATTACGATGGATTTCATTTCAGGGCTTCCATTATTGCATGGTAAAGATGGTATCTCGGTCATAGTTGACCAATTGACGAAACTTGCACACTTTTTACTGATGAATATGAAGACGCGGAGGGATGAGTTGGCTAAGATGTACATGGAGGAGGTGGTTAGCATTCACAGAGTTCCAGTGTCGTTTGTGTCAGATAAAGATCCGAGGTTTTTTAGCAGGTTCTGGATGCGATTACAAGATGTTTTGGGCATAACGTTAAACTTTAGCACAGCATATCATCCTCAGATAAATGGGTAGACAGAGAGGACCAACCATACTTTGGAGGACACGTTGCGCGATTGTATATTGGATTACAATAAAGACTAGAAGAAGAGTCTTCCTCTATGAGAGTTTGTATACAACAATAGTTATTACTCCAGCATTGGTATGGCACCTTTGGAGGCTTCGTACGAGCACAAATGCAGGACCTAATTTGTTAGGAAGAGATAGGCATAAGGAGTTTTCACGGACCATCGATAGTCAACAATGCTAGCAAAAAAGTACAGCATATTCATAGTAGCAAGGACCCGACAGAAGAGTCTTGTTGATTTGAAGATGAGAGATCTTGAGTCTATAGAGGGAGAACACCTGTTTATAAAAGTTTCACTAGCCAGAAGGACACTTAGGTTTGGGTGGAAGGGCAAGTTAACTCATAGATTCATTAGACCATTTGAGATCCTTCAGAGAGTAGGGGATATAGCTTATAGGTTAGTATTGTAAGCAGATTTGACAAAGGTCCATGATAGTTTTCACATTTTGACGTTGAAACAATACATTACCGATCCTTTGTGTGTTCTTTAGTGCAAACTGTTTGAGCTTCAAGCAAGTGCTACTTATACATCCAAACTAGATGAGTCACTCTTGTGAGTGACTAGATGGCTTCGTAACCATCATTTGCACTCCACCCAGGCTCACCAAATGGCTTAAGCACTTGAAGCTTTTCACCCTCCGCCTCCTCCTTGGCAAAGTCGGGCCCGGTACCTATGCACCAATTAAGAAAACAAGGTCAACCACAATCATTACAGCAGGTGGACTACACATAACTCATAATAATATACACTTTCAATTTTGAGAAGAAAGACAATAAGATCATGGAATATATGAAGTAATATATGTAAAGGAATGCAATGCATAATAGAAAGGAATAGATCCCTAATCCAACTCTACATCAAATGAACAACATCACATTCGCTGAACATCACATCGACTGAAGCCCTTATGAGATTTATACTATCATTGGATGCCTTACATCCTGTCAAATAGTGTTGATCAAATCCGTCTTCAAATGCCTGTTATCTTGTCCAAAAATCATGGTGAAACCAATTGTGTACGAGTGGTAAGCTCGTCTTCGTCTCTAAGTTCGATAAAGCATCATGGCGTACATCTGTGCATTGACTGTAGTCATCTAATGACCAAATCCAAATAACTGTCTCACACAGCCCAGCTCTTTCCTGTATCAAGACCTATAAAACATGGCTCAATGATTATTTGACAGACACATCCTAGGTTAGTGTGAATGGTTGGCCAGAATAGGTATCCACAGTACCACATGTGGAGGGAATCATTCTAATAGAACAATCCTTTATACAACATAAGCATCCCTCTTGTAAAACAACACATGGCCCACACCACAATACGGTCCAAAACAACATAATCATGATTAAAATCTCTAACATATATGCAACCATGAACAAGAACACAAGCTTGATGGTCAAGAAGTAAACCCACAAACTTTCTAACATTGTGATCACAATTCACGCATACGATAACTCTACAGGAACCAAGATGATGTAAGGATGGATTTTTTTTCTTAAAATCATGGTGGTGCATAGCCTAATTGTCACTTCATCCAAGTGTGGGTGGTTTATACCATCATATGCAAACCATGAAGTTAATAACGATATGACTGCCAAAAAGTATGTTCCACAGATAGAGTGAAAGGCAAATATCCAAAACTAGATCCCATGGGAATCCTCAAGCATCACAAAAATTCCTCAGACCTCAGTGCATCTCAGGGAATGATACACACCCTAAACACCCCCACACTCGGGCCCCACAAGTGGAGAACCCACCCACAGCAGTAGGCAATTTTTGGTAGGTGCCCTATTACAAGATCCTATGGGGTTTTCTTCCCCCTTTTCCTTTTCCTGCAATAACGCAACAAAAGGCCACACCAAAACCACTACACACACTAAACCAAAAATCTAATTCAGGAATGGATTATGGGCCTGGTTTTGGGCCGTTCCAGAAATGAAACAGATTTGATCTGTTCTACAGAGGCCCGTTTGATAAAAATGGTTGTTTTCGCTAAAGGCAAGAGGGAGAACAGATTTGATTCCACTGCTTCTACTCTTTCTACTCTCTTCCCACTGATCTATTCGTAAAAGGCAAGAGGCCATTTGACCTGTTCACAACCGTTCCCATGATTTGTTTCAGAAGGCAAGAACCATAGCTTGCATTTCCTGATCTTCAACTCTCTTCTTCTTCCCGATCTTTAACTCTCTTCTTCCCGATTTCTCAAAAGGCAAGTTATGGTTTTTTCTTCTTCGCCATTGATGTTCTAATCGATATCTCAACTCTTAGATCCTTGTTGTTTAGGGTTTGATTTTGTTTTTTATGGATCTGTTGTCTCTCGTTGGTCACAGGAGGAGAGAAGAGACGGCTAGGGTTTCTCCAAGTCTTCTTCACATGGGTCACATCTTCTGCAGATCTTCTTGTCTCTCATTGGTATAAAGCCTAGCTGATTATTATAGCAAATCTTCATCTTCCTCTGTTGTGTCAGATCTGTGTTTATTGGATGTTTTGCTTGTGTTTAGATTGATTTGTGGAGATTACTTTCTCAAGATGTTTGTGATGTTTTGACATGGATTTGTGTTGATGATGTTTGCACCACTGGATTTCTAACACATACAGTTATGTATATGTGCTCCCTTGCGCATATCATCTTTGTCACAGTAATTCTAACTAGGAATCTTAGCACATGCAGATTATTCGATTTTAGCTTTAGCTTAACCTCCTAGCAATGGCATCTGATCTGATTTACAGATGTATTGGACCTTGTGGCTTTTGGGTTTTTGCATAACGTGATTTGGATTTTTTTATACTTGGGTTGATTGTGTGTAAAGATCATCATTTTTTACCTCCACTTTGTTTATTAAAAAAAAACACACACACACACACACACATTATCTGTCAAAGACCCATCGTCCCTGATGGAGAAAATGGTATGGTTTGAGAAGGAGGATGATAATTCGCTGGAAGAATGTTGCTATGGTAGGGATACTGGATTTTCTAATAGAAACATCTAGTTGCTGATGTTGCTCCTGCTAATTTGTTGGTAAATCCAAGTAGGGGTGGCAGTGTATTTGTTGTAAGTAGGCAGGGCAATTGGGCCCAGCCACAGGACACGAGCCTGTTATTGGATTTTGGTGAAGGCGCTTCTTCAGGTGGGTATGCCACACATTTTTTATCTCGTTGTCTGTTCGTCCTGGTAATCTGGCTGCAATTGCCGACCATCTGGAAAAAAAATGCACGAAACAACACTGATTAATTAACCACTGTATCAAATAGAGATATTTTTCCTATAAGAGGTCTTCTGCTTGTTTATCAATCTGTGCTACTTTCGACCTAAGCCGTGATGTCAAAACTCTTTATATAATTAAATATCAATGAAAGTAAAAGAATAAGTTACTGATGTTTTTAAATTGCTGAGATTCAGTAGCGGGTGGATCCTTACCGATTCCCAAGCAATTCATGCAATTTGATTACAGTTTCTTCTTCTTCTTTGGTGAAGTTCCTTCGTTTAATTTTCAGTCGTAAGTAATTTGTCCACCGAAGTCTGCTCTTCCCACATCTCAGTAGACCTGAGAAATAAAATAAACGAAACAACATGAAAATCTAGCTCTTATTATTATCTTTCCCTGTATTGGTTTTATGGGGGTATTAGAAGATCACAAAATATCCGTCTTACTTTTTTTATTAGCAGGTCTGGAGATTTTCCAATATCTACTAGCATCAAGTCAAGTAAATATGTCAAACATTGTGACCAAAATATTTTTCTTCTCTTCTCCATTAAGAATTCACCCATTTTCACTAGAGCTGCAGCACTATCTGTCACCACTTGCACAACATGTTCTTCTCCTATTTCTTCAACAATTGAATCGAGCAACTCAACATATTTTTTGCATTTCTAGAAATTGAAGAAGTATCCATAGATTTAATAAAAATAGTATCACATGGGCTGTTAACTAGAAAATTTGTGATGCTTTTATTCTTTCCATTGGTCCACCCATCTGTCATCAATGTGCAAACATATTGACTCCATTCTTTTCTATATTGATCCAATGATTTCTCAATAAGTTGCACTTCCTTTTGGAGAAAAGTGTGCCTCACTTCATGATAACTTGGGAGTTTCAACCCTGGTCCAAATGAAGCCACCGCCTCCATCATTGGAGCAAAAAAGGGGCTTTTAACAACATTAAAAAGCAATGCATTAGCATAAAAAAAATCTACATTTTGCCAATACAACACTTTCTCTATCACCTTTTTTCCAAATGTGATTGGTTGTTGCTTGTTTTGGATTTTTTCCTTTAACCACAAAGCCACCCATTGTAAGTGTTCTTTTTCCTTTATCTTGTGGTATTTCAATCACTTCATCATTATCCTGAAAATAATAATCTAATGAATGTCATGTGTGTTGAGCTCATCTGGTCTGTGGTGGTTCTGCAAAGAATAATGTGATATTAATGTCACTGACTAGTTCAAAGGTTCAATTAGTGTTTAATGTTTTTCTTTTTGGTTTTTTGGTACTGTGCTCCTATTTTCTTTTGTTGCTTAGTCAAGTGGTCAATTACCATCCAAAAAAGGGAAGTGTAGCATGATTCATGTGCTTATGCCATATAAATGAGCAAAAAATGGATCATACACCACTCTATTGTGGCCTTGAGAATTTGGAATTTCTGATTTAGCATGGAATAGGTTGCTCCAATAAACCTGAAACAATTTTCTATCTTCTTGCCCAATACTTTTTTCACTCCTGCAAAATGTTAAGGGTAATTCTCCAATTTGCAATCATGTCATTTCTTTGCCTGAATAAAGCACACCTTTATTTATTTCTTTTTTGTTTTACTGAATTTTAGGTTTGGGCTATTATTTTCTTGATTGAAAAGAAACTCATGAACCCCTGTCCTTGAGCCCTTGCTACAAAGGGACTTTTGAATACTGGATTGTGAAGGGATATTTTCTCTTGGTTGAAACTTGATTCTTGAATGTCATTCAATCTCTTTATCTTTGACGGGTTCAGTTCTCGCAATGTTTTCTTTGACCTATTTTGGATTTGTTATATTTAGAGTGATGCATGTCATTACTGTTATACAATAAGTCCTTTTGCATGACAACATCAGCAAATTTATTTTTTATATCTTGTTCCTTGTGTGTATTGCAGCATGATGCCGCGTGCTGTGTTATAGCAAGATTGAAAAAGGAAAGGGATGAAGCTAGGGACTATTGGCTCAGGCTGAAAGACAGATCCCCATATCATCATCAATTGCTGTTGTGGCTAATGCTTCAGTTGTTAGCAATGGAAAAAGAGGTTCTTGTTCTATATATTTCCTTTTTTTAAATGGTAACTATCATTAATGCAACTTAGCTGTACAAAAATGATGTTGACAAAAAAAAAAACCACCGAAACGAAAAAAAAAGCCAAGAAGATGAGGATGTGGGTGTTCTATTTATCTATTTAGTTTTACTTATTTTTAATTGCTTTGCAATTTATGTCATGTTATATTGAATGCCTGCAGGTGCTGAGGATGAGGATCTGGGCCCTGGCGGCAAGAGAATCCTCCCAGGTATCTCTGCTGATATCATTGCAGAGCTCACGGATTGCAATGCTATGCTATCAGGGCAGCGGAAAAAATGGCAGGTACCATTGATGCTGTTTTGAGAACACCACCAAAATGCACATAGGCACACACAAATCTGATAACACCACCACCACTCAACTGTAATCCTTCATACAGTTGATATGATTTGAAGAGAACTTAGATTATAGCCTCATTATTTTGCTGGACATGGTCTTAAGCTTTCTTTATGCTATGTTTTGCACAGTACTAGATACCTCCGACTCTAACACCTGTTGATGCATTGGAGAGGTACACCCAGCTCTATAGCCATCCGCTGCACAAAACTAGCAAGCCGGGCTAGATGCATCCATATATTACAAACATGTGCATCTTTGTGGTTGTGTTTGAACACAAAGATGAACCATGCCATCATTCTTTTCATGGATAAGTGGTCAAAACCTAAAATGCAGCGAATGCCATTTGTGTATGTTCCTAGCTGACTGATAGGATATCCTTGCAACTGGTGGGGTCGACACAAATACTGTTCTTTTTGACTGATTATCCGAGCAAATCTTATCTACACTCATGGGTCACACCAAGAAGGTTTTGTTTTTTTGCCAATTTACTTATGTCTTTCTCTATAATTATCATCAAACTCTTGTCCTGTTGGGGGTCAGCTGCTCTCTCTCTCTCTCTTTGCTCTACTTTACTCAAATCTTGTGAGAACTGTTCTCACGTACCTATCATGAGAACTTTTTATAGGGCCCACTTGTCGGTTCCATTTGGAGATGTGACTGGGGAGATGGAAAGATTTATATGAGATCACCCTAATCATATGTCATTAACCCTTTCATCGATGGCCCACAAATCCAATCCATTTAGATTGGTGCACAGTCGATCCAAAGGTCTAGTAAATTCGGATTTGACTAAAACTTAAGGTGTGTAACATCAGCGGGGTCTCCAAATATTGCAAAGTTTGAATTGGGTGATAGATGGGCCCCATCTAGAGTTTTCACAAAAAAATGGAGAGAACTAGTTCTCATAGGATTATTTCCCTATATATATATGTATGCATATCTTGATCAATGTAAATAGCTTTGTTAATTGGACTTCATCGATGTTATAGGTTACTAGTGTCAAATTTGTACCTCGGGATGAGTTATTTGTGACTGGCTCAGGGGATAAGGTTAGTCATATTCGTACTCTCTCCTTTTTTTTCTTTATTTCTTTCATTTGGGATTCGCTAATCAGAATTGAATTTTATATCCTATTTTTTGACTAAATATTTTTAATTTTTTAACTGGAATATTTTATCTTGTGGGAAAATATATTTCTTTTTTCATTGGAAATGTATCTGTTTTGGTCACTGGGCTGAGGTATATGAGCCTAAGTTTAAGAATTCGATGATCATCAAATCCAAAGATAGAGGGAGAAGATGTATTTGGCATTCTGGCCCTTTCCTATTTTCTTTGTTCAGCAACAAAATTATCATTCATATGAAGAGAGTATAAAATATTTGTTCAGTATAAAAGGTGTATACTGTCAAGAAAAATCTCTCAACAAAAACCATGTCAAGAAAATTCTCTCAACAAAAACCATACTTCTATGGCGCAAAAGAGCTTGCTACCATCTCATGCCGATCCTTTACTATTTTGTCTGTTCAGCAACAAAATTATCATTCATTTGAAGAGAGTATAAAATATTTGTTCATTATAAAAGATGTATACTGTTAAGAAAATTCTCTCAAAACAAAAACCATACTTTTATGGTGCAAAAGAGGTTACTGCCATCTCATGCTGATCTACTTTTGATTCAGCTCAAGAATTCACCACATCATTAGCTGATCTAGTAGCACCCCAAAGGGTCATCAAAATGGAATTGCTCTAGATATTGATTCTATTGGTGAGAAATATTAGTCACTAAGACACAGACCCATACTTTTAGCCTGACCCATTGCATTCAATGAATCTCCTCCTGTGAGAAGACTTCCTGAGAAATGGTTTGCAAAGATCCACTTGCCTTTTGGAATCAGTAATTACTCGGTGCAGATAAGATATTTTTGCGGTGGATGTGCCGTAACCTAGTATGATGTGGACATGCCTTGAATATGGAAGAACACTGATTTTACACATTTAAAAATCAAGTATTGGATATGACATGATGCCTTCCATTGATTTGGATTCATCACCAAATGAGATAAGAGCCAAATGTCTAGTCACTTGTACAGGATACTAGAAAGTGCTTAAAATTGCACTATATAAAATTTACAAAGCATGCACACAACTTGGACTCCCATTTAAAGACAAACTAATTCCTTGTCACATGAGTTTTTTTAATTAAGTTTCTTTTATTGTTTAGCTAATTTTGTGTTTTGTGTTGTTGGCCTTTTGTTGTTTCCCCACCTCCCCCCTTATATTGTGTCTGGTATTTGTTCTTCCCCTTTTGGAGCGATAAGTTTTACCATTACTAAAAAATATTAAAAAAGCAACGAAGACAGCGGTAGAAAATAAAAAAAAAAAGACTGCAGTGGAAAATTTTAAAACAGGTGACTGGTATGATGACTAAAAAGGGGATAACATATATTAAGGGGGCTCCGTCAGCAGCATCATCTATTTCATCAACGATACTTACTGTAGTCTATATAATTTCAGCAATGATGTAAAAATTCATACTCAAGTCATCACAATTTCTCTCATTTCTACTCCTTATTTCTTCAATTATTCCTAGCTCTCTTTTATCTTTGAAATTAACATACCAAAACTATGATAGGTGTTGTCCTGGAAAATCATTTGATCACATGCCCGAATGGATGAAGAAATCTAACAACCCAAGAATCGATGGCCTATGAAACCTTTGCTTATCCCTTTATAACCCATAATCCCCATCCATATTTGCTTTTGTTGACTCTCGTTTCTGGATTTAATTTTTTTTAGCATACACCATGGGTTTACAAAGTTTTTATAATCAATTCAAATTCAAAAATGTTGTCAATCATAATTCTGCTATTTCACTCCTTGGGAACAATTCTAACAAAATATTGCCAAACAAATTCATGGCTAGGCAGCCTAATCTCAGAATAAATCATTTTCAGCACAAGCTAATTTCAGAAGTGAAATATTCCTTATACAAGAATGATGCCAAATAGGCCCTAAGATGCTTAAAACATCAGATACAAATATTATTATTACTGTGTGATTGGTTGTTGCTTCATTCACTCTCTTGCTTGAAATTACTCTCTTTATTTGGATAATGATACAATTCTCATTTTAGTGGTAGTATGGAAATGGATAATATGAACAGAAAATATAATCAGGAAACAAATCAATTTCCCTTTTTGGAATTAGTCGCAAGATTAATCTTAATTAAAGGATGCGAATTCTGAAATTTTGAGGATGAAAGCTCTTCATACAGTAACTTGGCAGTAAATTGCTCTGATTTTGTGCAGTCAACTTTCCCTTATATTACACGTCTTGTGCTTTCCACATGCTTGGCTTTCCTTTTAAATATGATAGTTAACATCTCAGCTATGCTTCTAGGTCCAACCTGTCTCTATCCATGCCACTAATAACTACTTTGTAACTGCATCTTTGGATAGCACTTGGTGTTTCTATGATCTTTCATCTGGATTATGCCTCAATCAGGTTGCACCTCTCTCTCCCTCTCTCTCTCTCTCTCTTTCTCTGTGTGTGTGTGTCTAATAAGATAATTATGCAGGTTGGTGAACCCTCGGGTGATGAGGGCTATACTTCAGTTGCTTTCCATCCTGATGGCCTCATCCTCGGAACTGGCACTTCATAATCTCTTGTTAGAATTTGGGATGTTAAGACCTAGGTATTTCATTATTTTATAGAACATGTACAAAAACCTGTTTACAGTATCTTTCTCCAATTATGCTATTATTATGTTGCTTTAGTATCATCTGTTGATAAAGCATGTGCTTGCAGTCTAATGTTGCAAAATTTGGTGGGCATGTTGGGCCAGTAACTGCCATCTCTTTTTCTGAAAATGGTTATTTCTTGGCAGTGAGTGTTTCTCTTAAAACTGAAATAGAGAGCGTGAAAGGTTTCCTCGTCTTTAACTTTTTTCAAATTTATCAAACTGCAGCCCATGATGGTGTGAAACTCTGGGATCTTTGCAAGTTGAGAAACTTTTGATCATTTACTCTGAATGATTCAAATACACCAACAAATTCTAGTTTGTAAATCTGTAATGATTGCTAGCTAACCATTTAGTATATTTGTTCAACTATTCAATCAAGTTTTTAGTTTTAGACCAAGAATCATTTCTTGAACTCTATTTTTTTTTCTATGGTAAAATTCTTGACCTCTTCTTGACTGCAGCTTAGCATACCCTCTCTTTCTCGTTTGTTTTACTTGAAAACTCATCTAAATTATTGACATGAAAAGAGCTATATATTTTTGTTGTTCTTTACTTATGATCGTAGTAAAATTCATCTGTTATTGTAAAAAATAAAATAAAAAACTCTTGAACCAACTCAGTTCTGACTTTCTTATGGTGAAATGCTTGCCTTTTTGCAGTGGAGTTTGATCATAGTGGAAGTTACCTGGGATTGCAGGTTCTGATGTGAGGTTAGTTTTCTTTGGAAAAATTCCTCAAGTATCTGCAGTCTGGATTACAGGTTTTATATTCTTTTTAATGAAAACATTCTAGCAAATTGGAAAGTCTGTAGTTTCTCTCTCTACCCCATTTTCTATTGGATTGCCAATTCTTGGGGTATCTTCTCCCTTATCCCAAGTCCTAGGAAGAGTGTATTTTTTTTTTTTTTTTTTTTGCTTAGCTTCAGCTTTAAAATTCTGCAAGAGAAATGGGCATGGGAAAGTCTGGATCAAATCTTTAACAGTCTCCTAGGTTATAATGTTTTCATCCATAGTTCCAGTAATAATGTGTATCTTTTTAGCAATGCTACTCACGCTTCTGTAACACATGTTGTTGCAGAGTTTACCAAGTAGCAAATGTGAAAGTAAAGTGGAATTGTATCAAGACTACCAGATCTATCAGGAACATGTCTCTCTCTCTCTCTCTATGTGTGGGTGTGTGGGTAAAAGAGGTATCCTTGACATTGTGTAGAACCAGTTCATTATGGTCCATTTGTACCAAGATCTCAAGTTGTGCCATCAGAATGGATGGCAGATGTTAAATATACATTGAATGATTGTTTACAAAAAAGTCTGCTCTGCCCATCTTGAATTATTGTGGTTCTACGTTAGCAGGTCATTTCAGTCTCATCACATGGGTAAATCATGTCTCATCTGATTATATCATGTCATGTGAAATGCAGGCAAAATGACTTGTGTGAAATTTGGCCCGGATGCAAAATACATGGCGGTGGGGTCAATGGACCGGAACCTCCGAATATTCGGGATGCCGGGGGGTGGATCAGGAGAGCCTTAAAGAGAAACAAGAAACTACTTCTAGCTTGTAAAATGTCCAGCGGTTGGTGGTGCATATTTTTTGGGATAGTTACAGTAAGGATAGCAGAGCTCTTGATTCATTCAAATTAAATTAAATATTATGTGAACTTTTCCCAAAATTTCATCAGTAACAGATGATTTGCTTATGTACGAAGGGGCACATCCATGTAAAACACTAAAAGAGGGCTGATTTGGCAAGATACTTGGTTCTCCAGTGTGTCCCATACTCCCATCCAAGTTATACGGTGTTTCTTTCATCAAATTTTAAGATTTAACTGATTATCCCATCTAAATTTAAATGAAACTTGTATATTCATATATGGGCAGGGGTTGTTCATGGTTCATGTATTTGTGTTTGTTTGATGATATTAAAACTGGCCTTGGCCCGTAGCATATTCAACAAATCAAAAGCTAGTCAGCTCATGCATTTTGAATGATGATGGGTTGTCAAAATTGAGTGCTTAAATGATCTGTTTGCTTTTATAGGCAAGTAGTGGCCTCAAGTAAGTGGTGGGTTGCAATTAGGTATCATGTTAGACGAGTATCTGAACTCTGGGTCAATGAAGCCATTCCAAGCCTATTTTTGGAGTCAGAAAAAATTTGGGCCTGGAACTTTGAATATAAGACTCGGAACCGGGTACTAGTATGCAAAGACAAGCAGCAAGTATCCAATTGATTTTGAGGGCAATTGAGTGGGCTAAGGACAGCAATATGGAATGGCTATCTAAATTATTTGAAGTGACTGGGACCTTAAGACATATAAGGAAGTGCCTTGTGGGCATGGGCTAATGTGTTGGTCCTTGGCGCATACTATTGGTGCAGAGGACGATTGATAGCACAGTGGTTAACAAGGGAGATTCAAGACAAGTGATGGTTCATCTAGGTCGTTCATCCAGGGCGATGTAGTTTGGATGGGCTATCTTCTGGAACTTGCATTGATTGGAAGATAATGATCCTTCATCTAGACAGCTTCCTTGTTTCATCAAAAGCCACCAAAGTGACTGTTGTGCAAAAAGAAGAGCTGGCTTTTCTTGTCACCATAATAGTAACTTGTAGCCTGAAATTATTGAATGTAACATGAATTTTTAATTATTGTGTTAAAAAAGAATATTAATGATTGCATTTATATGAATGGGAATACTACAATTATTCTATTTTATTTTTAAATATGTGATTAGTAGTGGTTTAAAAAACTTATGATTTAAAAAAATATTATTAAAACTGTTTTAAAGAAGTTAAAAAAATTGCAAGAAAATCTGGAACGGTTTAAAACCATTCCAGATTTGGAAATCTAGAACGATTTTAAACCGTTCCAAAATTCTGCGACACCCATTTTTAGAACGGTTTGAAACCGTTCTAGATTCATTTTAGAACATTTTCAAACCGTTCCAGATGAACATTTTTGGTGCAGTGATATCCACCTTTTCCCTTCGATTTCGTCATCTATTTAGTCAATCATAAATCAATAAAATCCATAAGCACCTAACTTATCATCATCATTTAGATTTAGATGAGAAAATGAAAAATCATTTAGAATAAGATAAAATCAATGGAAAAAAAGTGTAGATCATTAAGAGATAGATGCATCCACTTGCCTTGAAAGTGTAGAAAGAAAAGAAGAGAGGTTGCCTTAGTTCTCTCACATGCCTAAAATGAAACCTGAGATGGAGGAGGAACTTCGGCAATCTGATGGCTTGAAGATGGCTGGCTGTGAGTTAGGGTCGCTAGGATGGTTAGGAGGAAGAAAACTTGAGAGCAAGTTGAGTGCTTCCCTTTTCTGAAATAGGAAATGGGGTTGGGTGTTTGCTTCTGGGAAGGTAGAGAGAGGAAAACAAGTATTCTTCCAAGTATATATCAAAAATCAGGTCTTCTATATGATTACGAGCATCCATTTTGAAACATTGGCTTCATTCATATAACAATCGATCGAAGATAGTGCATCACCTTTGACTTTCTCATCCTACATCAATACAATTTAGTAACTTATTTTGAGGGACATTCTCATTTCAATTCATTCAAGGATTACATAAATCATTGTTTTGTGAGAGCATAATTGGAATGAAACTAAGCAAAATTGTATCCCAAATTTCTTATAGATATAGACATATGTTATCATCTCGGTATAGACTTGGGTACATTGCTTAACCAAGGTTGGATGGAATCAATGACAGAGCCAAAATTTTCTCTTAGAGGGGGCAAAATTTTCTCTTAATGAGGAATTTAGGAAAGAATAATTAAAGATTTTATTACACTTTATATCAAATATTTTATTACATTAAATGAACTAGTCATTAAATTATACCCCAAAAATATTTAAAAAGAAAATTAGATTGTACTTAATATCTAACAATGATAAAAATGGGTACGAAAGACTAGAGAAGAATTGTAAATTGCATAATTTCAGCATTTTTACTCATGAGAACATGATTCTTATTAAAGATCATGTTAAATAATTTTTAAGATCATAATATGGGGTTGACATTTTATAAAAAGTCATGATCTTTGGTCCATTGTTTAGAGCCCAAATCCTTTCTATAACTTTAATAAAATCTTCATAGAAGTTTGACATGCAATTAGTATAGAAAAATGTAAAGCACCTATATTTATGCAAACCTAAAATTTCTTTAAAATTTCTTACTTAGGAATTAAATTAGATTTAATTAGTTTAGATTTGAAGTAAAATGTTCAAAATTTGAAATTTGATAATAAATTAAATGAGTTGTGGTGTTATGAATTTCCAACTTTGATAGGATTAGTATTCTAGGCTCAATAATGGGCAAGAGAAAGAAAGAATAAAATGAGAAATTATACCACACCATAATGCGTAACTTATTGGTGATTTGATAAGTTGTCTTTTATATGAGTAAAAGACCAAAATCCACATATGTATTTTAAAGGGTAAACAAGAGAAAAAGAAAAATTAATGAGGGGCAGCAGTATAGGATCAAAATAGAACTATCCATATCTTTCTCCTAATTTAAAAGGAATGAATAAGTTGAGAGGGGCCAATTGCCCCTTGCAGCCATATGTAGCTCTATCCCTGGATGCAATGTCCAACTATCCCCGTGCGATTAGGCAAGTTGTAGGTCGGACATGGGCTTCAATAATTCTTTTGGCTTTAACAATTCTTTTGGCGGAGTAATGTGTTTTCTCCACTTTCCCTATTTTTTACTTTTGCAACCTTTAATGAAATATTTTTTTTTTGACAACATCTCCTTACTCGAGTGGTATGGAGTATTGAAAGCATTACTGACTGAGCACATCCACCAAAGTGGTTGGGTCGGTCGCCCTATATAGGATAGGTTTTCTTTTTGTGATGTGTTTTCTTATGTAAGTAGGTTTCTTATTTACCAAATTACATTAAGGTTTTCCTATTTATATGGTAGAATGCACTAACCAGTGGATTGAGTTGTGTTTTCAATTCTTCTCTCTCCATTCTCCCTCAACGCCATCGTGCCTAATCTTTTGTGTTCGGTGGATCTTTGAGATGGTGCGTAAATCTACGGAACGATTGTGCACAGATCATCTAGGACGTCAAGGTGTGATCATCTTCATTAGATAGACGAGATCAGCTTGTGTGGCTTTGGAGATAAAGGAGAGTGGGTTCAGACTGTGGGCACTCCGGATTATCTCACATCTAAAAAGGTTTTGGCCGTTGGACATTGGATTTGATCCTAGGTGGGTCAAGTACAATCGGAGAAGAAGAAGGCATCGGATTTGGGGTTGCTTTCACCGAAAAAGACAAAGAAAGGCTAGGCAGTTGCCTGGGCTGTAGACAAATCTGGTGCAAATTTGGTAAGCCGAAGCCGGAGGAGAATTGCGATGCCTAGGTCTCTGGTTTGCAGAAGAAACAGAATAGACTAGGGAGCCGTGCCTAAGTTTAGTTCTCATCATTGCAGGGGAAGACTGCCAAAGTTCGTCTCCAGACTTTAGCTGTCACTAGACTAGTCTCACCGCCTTGCCACTCATCATCAGCGTTCCCTCGTCATAGGAGGGGAAAAAGATAGGAGCCTGAGCTTTTCGATCCCTAGTTGCAAAGAATAGAAATTGTAGCAAGAAGGAGAAGAGTTGGGTTCTAGTTAGGCCAGGTCACTGGTCAAGGCAGGTTGACCTAATTAGTGCAGTAAAATCCAGCCAATTGAAGGTTCAAGCTAGGCCTAGGTCAGGTCTGCATTAGGTTGACTCGTTTCTGCAAAAGAAGCCTAGAAGGCCAGAAGCGAGCTAACATCAGCGTGAAATTAGTCGTGTGATCAAACAGGATGTTTGACCAGATCAACACGTGAAACTTGTTTTTGAGATTTTAGATCTATTTGATCCTACATGCTCATCGTGATAAAATCTACAAACTGGTATAGGTATTGAGGTAGATCAAACTATATCAACACTGATGGATGTTGCGCCGAGTTTATTTCTCTTTTTCAGTGGTACTTCATGGGAAATCCAACTAAAATGAGTGGAGAAAACAAATGGAGTCTTACTTGGTGAGTAAGGCATTATGGGAGATAATGTGTGGGACAGAAACTAGACCACTAGGAGAGGCATCTACAATGAAAAGGGGGATGATGGCCTGCTTGAGTATCCATTTGCAATCCAAGTTTTGAGTAAATGATGACATGCTTGAGTATCTCATGAGTGTAAAGACTCCAAAGAAGCATGAGACTTGTATGCTAGCATGTTTGCCAAGAAGTCAAAACACATGGAGGACAAGGTATGCTACCAATGTGGTCACGTGGGACACAATGCAAGGGACTGCAAAGTAACGATGGTAGTCGTTGAAGGAAATTCAACCATGGATGACTCAAAGCAAGGGGAAGCCAATGAGTGTGGGGGAGCTATTGAGGAGGATGGTTGGGATTCAAGGGCGACTTTTACAACCACCGTCAAAGCTGTTGGAACTTGTGGGTATGCAGTAACATCAATAATTTATGATATTGATGATGTGGTGTCTTTAGATGCTTTAGAGCTTGAAGATGAAGCAAAACATGTGTTCAAGAAAGAAATCGACAGTGGAAGATACAGATCAATCGGGGATTGAATCAAATCTTCATGGGGAGTCATATGTCGAGGGGCTGAAAATCATGTGTTAGATATCTTCAAGGATGAGGAATCAAAAGAAGTAGGATAATCAGTCCTGATTAGATCCACAAGAGATGGCTGATAAAATAATTATGGAAGTTATTTCTAGTGATGTTTCAAAGACTTCCACATATGTAGAAATGATCACACAAGAGATCAAGGAGTGGTAAGATGCAGGAGGCAATCAAATTGCAGCCTCGATTGAGTGAGGTATGAGAGATGATTCTATGTCAAGATAGTGTGAAGACATGCAGTTGAATGGATGTGGGTCAACAACCATAAAAATCGGTTTGGTGGCACCACAGATATTTTTACACAGCATGGTTGGTTCTCAAGTGGTTCAACCAGGTGTATGATTTAGATCTTAACAAGATCTATGGTCTGGTTGCAAAATCAAAACCATACAAGTGCAGATTGGATTCACCGCTAGCGAGGGGTGGAATTTCAAGTTGATGAGAGTCAAACCAATTGCTCATTGTGGGAGATTTGACACGGGGATCTAGTTGAAACTACCACATGGTTTTGAAGATTAGTAGAAGCTAGCACCACGAACATGAAAGATTTTTGACAGATTCCAATGGAAACTTAGCGCGATGATACTAGGAGTTAGTGTTAAGGGGGAGTATTGAAGTCATCATTCACTCAACACATCCACCAGAGGAATTGTGCTAGTGGAGCTATGTTTTTGTCATGTGTTTTTTTAACTTAGGTAGGTTTCTTGGTAACTAAATTAGGTTAAGATTTTCCTATTTATATTAGCGAATGTAATGGAATTTCATAGAATGTAACAAACAGTGGTATGAGTCGTGTTCTCAATTCTTCCCTCTCCATTCTCTCTCAAAAAGGAGTTGCAATTCTCATTCAGTGGTCCATGTTTCAAACCTCACACATCTCTCACTTTTACCAAAAAAAAAAAAAAAAACCATACCCCATGCACAGTGTTGTGCTTTGTCTTGTGCTCTTCTGCGCCTCACTATGGGGCCCACCTTGGGCCCTACCTGCCGATAGGATTGGAGGTTTTGCAAGATTTGGGTAGCCCTATCTATGTATAAAATTTGGGTCCCACTTGATCCTCCAGTCCGATTAAGCGACGACCTAGAAATTTTAACTACTTTATATATAAATAGAATTTCTATCAATCCCAACCGTCAAGTCTATTCAGTGGGTGAAAACTCGAGGATCTACTGACTAACATGGGGCAACCAGTCTTGTGGACCCATCAGATTCATCATCAGGGGGGTTCCATGATCAGGT
The DNA here is from genome assembly GCA_037013555.1 of Sextonia rubra. Taxonomy (NCBI): domain Eukaryota; kingdom Viridiplantae; phylum Streptophyta; class Magnoliopsida; order Laurales; family Lauraceae; genus Sextonia; species Sextonia rubra. The sequence goes on along the minus strand of JASUAD010000009.1, from coordinate 52,610,222 downwards.
GTGGGCCAAGCGTGAGGTGTGCGCCTGATCCATTTACTTGTTGCATAGTGATAATTACCACATGGTTGGCTTCCGTTATATGTTCCCAAATCATTACATAGTCGAAATATCATTGATGGCCATCTTATTAGATCTGGGTTTTTGTTCAAACCATCTAACACTTCTGTTGGTATTGTTTTCTTTGCAGGGAGAAGTGCATGCACGAGAATGACTGGTCCTGACGATGATACCCATCCACTGTTCAGATACTCTTCTAGGCTTGGTTTGTATCCACTGTAGAACCACCTGGACTCCAATAGCATTGCTTTACAAAAATCTGCCCACTGAGATGAAAAAAGACAAACATTTTATTATAGGAGATCATGAAATTAAATTGTTTGTTGTCGGTTTTGATGTATCGCAAATAAAAACCAAGTGAATCGATCCATTAATTTGGCAGATTAGATGAACCATAGAGACTATGCAATGAACCGTATTCTATTGGGCCCACTTTGCAATAGGACTCTGTTAACCAGAATTCCCAACGGACACAAACGGAAAATGTTGGTTATGAGTCCAACAGGACCTGTTTCCAATTTGGGAGGTTGGCTAATTGGGTCACGGTACACAATGAGTGTACCCAAACCCGGCCATATACTAATTTAATATCATGAAGCACTCTTAGGAATAGGCTTACTTGGGACACAAATTAAGGGTTTTTTTTTTACCAACAAATACAATTCCATCAAGAAGAAATTGGAAGAATGATGCAATACCACTTTGTGTAGGGTACGGTATGATGTTCATGCCCTGGTCTTTTAGTATCTCATATCCCATTTCATTTGGTAATATTGTACTGAGCTAGGAAGCATATTTTCACATCGTCAGGGAGCCGACATCTATGATCTAATGTCCCATCTGAAAAAAAAAAAACAATTGCAGAGATAATACAATTCAAGTAGATAAATTTATTTAGGCTTTAAGATGTAACGATTGGAAAGAGCTGCTCAATTGCATGGAGTTAAATGTGTTATAACTTTAAAAATAAAATAAAGGACTGGCCATGGGCCGGATTTAGATGTTGGGACTTTATGCCCTCTCTTCAGGCCCATGGGCTACAGGCCCGCTTCAGAGCAATTCATGGTAGATGCGCCGGGCCTATAATAAAATATACAATTTGATTTATGGTCGTGCAAAGGATTGTGTCAAAGATTTCAACCAACCCAACTCTAGCCTAACTGAACTATTCTGAAGGTTTTCATGTACCTCATGCCGCAGCAATGCAGAATGGGAGTTTCATCTATTCTTCTCCTGTTCATTCTCCGTTCCTCTTTGGAAATGGATTCTCTTCTTCCTTGGCAGACCCCTTCCATCACCTGCACCTGCTTCTCCTTCTCAAATTTGGTCAATCATGGTTGCTGGTAGAAATATGTTCGAGCAACAATGGGCCGCCCTCTTTTTCTTCCGCGCATCATCTCCCTTATTTGGCAATGTAGGAATGAAGCCATTTTTTACGGTAGAATTGTTCTGCATGAGTTCGTCAAGCAAAACATGTTTAAATGGCATTGCTGAGGGAAGTTCAAAGGCCGCCTAAAGATCCTCTCCTTGTTCTAGGAGACCTCTCTTTTTTACTTTCCTCCCTAATCCATTTGTTGTCGTCTTCTATTTGGGCTCCTAAAGTGTTGGAAAACATACAGCCTGCATGCCATAGGTCCTAAGTCAAATCAAGCACAGCAATGGCCATCAGAGAGCTTGTATCCTACTACAAATTAAAAACTTGATCTAGACCCACTAATAATACTTCCAACATGTGGGTTTCTAGTGAAGAAGTCTTCATAGAGTGTCACTTTTTGGGACTGACCTATATAAAGCATTTAGGAGTCATAGGGTTGTGATTTTATTCTATCATGTAGGTTGAGGCAAAGGCAAAGAAATCTGGGAAGCTTTGTGATCTCACACATCCAAATCCATCGCTGAGAATATGTATAAGATATGTTCCACCTTTTTGAGGGGCTATTAGCCCTATGTTCCTTTTCTCTTTTAATACAATCTTACCTTTTACAAAGGGAAAAATAAAAAAAAACACTATTGTGAAAGGTTTACACCCAACTCAGGTGTAAACCTAACTAGTTGAGTGACTCAAACGAAAAACATTACTATTAGTCCTTGTCATGACCAGTTGAATCGGTCCAGAACTCCATTGTACTTTGAGATTGCTCAGACAGTTGAGTTGAGTTTTGGAGATCCTTATCTGAGGGAAAGAGGAAATCCTAAAACAAACCTGTCAACAGTATCAGTGAAGCACTTAAATTCTTCCAATGATGCAAAGAGGTCATAAATATCATCTATGGCTGTGATCAACTGACAGACTTTTGCAAGTTCTACTTTTGGATAACCAATTCCTAGTGCCACAAAGAAGCATTCCATCACCCTGTCTCTGGAGAAGCTCTGCTTTCCTCCTAGAGCCAGATTCCTCCACCATCTGAAATTTTATCAACAAGAAAGAAAATATCAAGATAAAACCTCTTATGGTTGTGGTATTTGAATTATGTGATGCTTAAATGGGGTGGAATTATTAATGTGCATTCTAGTATTTGATGGTACTACTGCCCAACACACATGATCTAATGGGTGATGCTTTTTAGTCTTAATGTCAGTGACGGCCAAGATGGAGAGGTGTCATTATGAATAAGGATTGGGCGAAAAAAAAAAAAAAAAAAAAAAAAAGAAAAAGACAAAACAAAAAGAGGAACAGATGAAGGCTTATGATTTTTTTTTAGTGTTGATGATTGATTTAAATGATTTTACATTTATTCCTGATTGTAAATTAAATGGTGAATAGGGTCCAGATGTGTGTCAAATAGGCCCTAGTAGCAATTCACGACAGATCATATTGAAAATGGACACTCGATTAGAAGTGAGCCTCACAAGGCTAACTCACAACAATATCCTTACCTCCATTTCACTACCTCCGTAAATAATAGAATTGATTATTTTAAATAGGGATATTGATGGAACAGCTGCCTTAACACTTGACAATTGACTCAAAACAGTTAAAATCTAGATGATTCCTCAGGAGCCATTTGAACAAGAAAGGACTTTTAAAATCGATGATTTTACCCTTAAATTGTGCGAGATCTTAGGGCAGTAGGATATCACACATAATTTGGATTTTATTCTTATTATTTTCCTTTCTACCCAAGAAAGAAAAAATGATTGTTGCTTTTTAGCGAAGACAGAAAAAGTACGTTAGTCAAACCATTTCAATAAAATTGGCATAAATATTGCAACAGCCCCACTACTCAAGAACCCGCAGTAAGTAGAAACGATGGAAGAAAAAATAGAGTGCTAAAATCGGGCTGAATATGTATGTTTTGATTTTGGGAGGGAAAGGAAAATTGGACAATATCCTATGGTTACATGATTTTAATTGGTGTGCTATCACATGGTGCACTACCCCACAGCCCTTTGATATCACAGGAATTAAAGGTAAAATCACTTTTGGACAATCCTTTCCTATGCAAACTCCTCTATGCAAATTATCTAAATTTCAATAGTTTTGAGGCAGTTGTGAGATAAAAGGGGATCCTTATGATCAAAGTCGCTTTAATATACTTGAGCAGACAAGATTAGTACAAGATTGTCAAGTCAAATCAATACCAGTCTCAATTAACTTAACTTCATTTCATTTCGAGTTGCAACTATTTAGGTAATCAATCTGATTGCAAAATAACTCAAGTGAAAGTTAAATTTCCCATAATTGTTGGTAAAAAGTAGGCTTTGTATGAAGATGGTGAGAGATGCATTGTGTATGAGATGCTATGTGCCCGGATTTATGAGATTAGTATTTTTAATCATTATCGATCTTGTAGTCAGATATCTAAGTGAATTTAGTTGTCATTTTGGTGCTAGTGTGGCAAGTGAATACAAAAATAAATAAATAAAAGGAATATGATGTACATCAAAACATTTGCAGTGTTATTTGTGGCTTTGGGTGTGTTTGGATGTGGAGTAGAGTAAAATTGAGTAGAGTAAACTTAAAATAAAAAAAAAATAATATATGCTGGAGTTATGATGACCTTTTGTTTTTAGTTGCTTGATATGGAATCTTTTTAACTTTTTGTCTATAGAAGTAAGAGATTTTTTTGGTCTTTTGTGATGACTTTTTGACTTGTTTTGAAAAAGAATGAGGAAAATTTGAATTTTTTTAAAAATAATGGCGGAAATTTGATTTGTAAAATTTTATATTACTCTACTCTAATCCACCTCACATCCAAACGCACTCTTAATTGTTAACTTGGACCTACACATTTGTAAGCTTGTCAGTTGAGGTAATAACTTGGATATGAGGAGTTCATGTCATCAAGAAAATAATATTTTTCGAAGATAAGAAAGAACTAGATCCCGGAAGCTCTATCAGGAGTGTGAGTTAAGTACACAATCAAAAAATGCAGCAGCAGTCCAAGTGGCCATTATGTTGGAACTCTTCATAATACTTTAAAGTTAGTAAAAACCAATGAGTTGGTGCGAATGTTAAAGTCTACCATCACATCAGTGAAGTAAAACATTGATTCCATAGTCTCCAAATTGAACTACGATCTTAGAGTATTTGAGATTTGGGATATAAATAAAGAGATTATTATCGCGATTGTCCCACTCGTGGAATTGATTATTAGTTTACATTGTTATTACCTAGATAATTAGGCATGTGATGTGTATCGGGATGGAGAAGGAATATTTGATGTACGTGGAACCATGCCAAGTGGGAGATTGTTAAAAATCATGTGGCCCACATCCCACGGGTCCCACACCAGATCAAGCATGATAGTGGCCATCAGAGAATACAATCCCACTTCGTGTAAGACTCGATCTGTCCTCACAATGAGACTCGTAATAGGATTAATGGATGTGGGTTTTTAGCGAAAAAGTCTTTAGGAAGTGTGAATTTTGGGGACCGATCTATATAAAACATATGGAAGCCCTAAGGTTGGTATTTTTTCCATCCTCATAGATTGAGCCAAAAGCTTCCCAATCGTCGGAACACACATAAATCTCCGACTACGTGTTGGAATCTCTGTGTCCAGATCCATCAGTAATGACAGAACGAGATTTCATTATCATGTTGAGTAGTTTGAAATTTTATAATAAGCCTTGCTAACGAAATAATAGTGGTCAGCTAAGAGAACATCTTAATCCAGTCTTTTGAGCATCCAAAGTCTTCTTGTTCTTCCCAAAATAGAGTAAAATGTAGTTTCATTTCACTATTGTATTACTTCATATTGAAATGTACCCAATTTTCGGGTTTCATTCCACTACCTTGATGCCCTCCTAAGATCTCTTTGGTGTGTGGCCTGCACCATATTGAAATCAAGCTTTACAAGTTCAAGCAAAGTGGGGTTCATGTGCTCTTCGTTCTTATATATGTTTATATACCACAAAGCTTCTAATCTTTGTGTCCTCCAATGCCATGGAAGTTCCGGGGCATGCCCTACTTTCTTTGCAAGTGTAATGTCCACGCTCCCCTTAATAGCTTTGAGGTACTTACCTGTGAAAGTTCTGCATTTAACCAAGAAAGTCTCTCCCTGTTGAGCAAGATGGGAAGCCCCATACAAGCGAAGGATTCCTTTGATGTCATTAGTGACACGTGTGATGTGACCCCCTCTCTCGTCCTTGAACTTATTGAAAAAATCTGTCCATCACAGAAAGTTTTACAAATTTAGGTATAGTATAGATATAGGGATAAGAACTGACACCCTTTACTTGATCTAATCAAAATCCTATGATGCCTAGAATCAAAAACTTCTTTGATGAGCTTAGAAAACCGTCATTGGTGGCAGAACTTGTAAAATAATAATGGTAGGCGTATTCCTTCCAAGGATTTGTGATGTTCCAAAATCGTGACATTGATAGTATAGCAATTCACTTAGCATTTAGAGATGCTATGCCGCTGTAATAGAATCCTCAATTCCAAACGGTGAAAAGTCACAAATATCAATTTGAATTCTCTGAATGCCAATCACATATTATTATTTACAATTGCTGCTCTTCCGTTCGTGGGAAAGATTCGTATGGGCCCACATACAATCCCATTGCTCCCTTTCCCTCCAATATTTGGGACCAATATTCAATTTGACACCTAATTGCTAGCCATTTAGTTAACATCTAATTTTGGTTTACCATGGGTTTCTGGGGGCCATATCTCATTCATCCAAGATCTTCTAGATCTGATATTTAGAATGCTCTATACCCCCTCCAAAATTCTCTCTCACACACAATACAAACACAGAGAGACACACAAAGAGGCAACCATGGGCACACATCAGGGAGGAAACACCTGCACATGAAGGAAGTGAGGCGCCTACACATATAGGGAGAGGGACCAAGGATCGATCCTTGGATAGATGGGTTAGAAGCAAGAAACCCAATTAAATGGGCAACCCATAGTTGTCAAGCAAGAATTAGCTTATATTTAAATTTTGGACCCCAATATTTACTGAATTAGCATATATTACTTTTTAGAGGCCACTATCCCCCTATTAAAAAGACTGGTGATGAAAGTGTGAGGACCACCTCGTGATACATGATACCTATGTTCTCTTAGGAGCCTGAAGAGTAGAGAAGTGGCATTGAGATCATTATTCTCTAATCCTCCTTTGTTGTCGTTGTTATTGTGTCTATCCCATATGGTGTTTATGGCTTCCTGAATCTTCTTTTCAAAGATATGGCCCACCCCCAACCGTTGGATGGCATCGATCAGCTCCAGTTGAGCCACTGGGTTCACAGCTCCTTGCAGCATGTAGTATCGTACGTCTTCCATTAACTTCTCAGCTCGTTTGGCATATCCTTCATCCTGAACAGAGTATCATATATTCAAGAAAAGTTATGGATATTACGCTGGCTTCATTCAACCACGTTAGATTCAAATAATAAAACAAAAGAGTAAAATTACCCGTGTTGATGGCCGAAACCATTGAATTTACAGTCTTACTTGGTAATCACTTCTTAGAGACTGTATGATATCATAGTCCCAGATGTTGGGCCTGTAATTGACTTTTCTTCTAGGAACCTTTGGCTCATAAATTAAGAGCTTGAAGGCAGTTGAAGAACCTATTGATTTTGGGAACTGACGGGGAAGTCTTGGTGGAGGTATGGGATACGTGCAAGAAGATAGATGGCATAGTGGAACATGGGGATCTGGATCCGGTGGATAGAGCCATCGGCCTTGTGCTATTGGCAGGAGAACACACCCCACTCTTGATGAAATATTTTAAGGCGTTTTGTTGGGTACTAATTAATGGGCATTGACAGTTTGTCGAATACACAATACTGAAAAGGAATAACTTTAAATAAGGTCTTAACTTGTTATCTTATATCAGAAAAGGACACATGCTTTAAAACTTTTTAAATTAGTCCTTAACTTTTTCATTAAATTTTCAATTAAGGTTATCCAGCAATTTAAATGTACTTCCTACCTACTTTTTCCCTTTATTTTCTTAAAATGCCAAAATTACTAATAATTTAAAGCCATGACAAGGTTTCAATGGCCGTGATATATAGCTGATTACCATGGGGACACTAGTTATCCTTGATTATCATGAGAATACCAGAGAAGGAAATGAGGAGAATATTGAGGAATTGAATAAAGGTTTTGTTTCAATAGAGGGTAATTTAGGATTTTTTTTAAATGAAGAAAAAATGGCCAGAAAATAGCTTTAAATGGACGGATGTCCTTAATTGATAACTGCTTGAAAGACTTAGGGACTAATTTGAAAAGTTTTAAAACTTGTATTCTTTTTTAAAGTTAGGAAAAAACTTAAGCTCTTGTATGAAATTTTCCCTACTAAAAAGGGGATTGAAAATCCACTGGTTTGATTTTATTTTCTTTTCATAATTTTCAGCCGTTTTAAGGTGTCATGTATATCAGCTAAATAATACTAGCCACACTCCCATCTCACAACTCATCCCACAAATATCCTATGTGGCAGTCCTAACTTCATTTGTTTTATTTTAACATTATAGAGATGAAGGAGAGGGAAAGTGACACATGGGATGGTTGTAAGATGAGTTGTAAATGAGGAGTGTAGCTAACATGACTCATATCAGCCTATAGGTCTCTTTCTAGAATATAACAAAGAGATAGCTACTTTAAAGTAGATTCTTTTTTAAAATCACAAGCCCGACACCCCTGTGGATTCCTTTTTAAAATCACAAGCCCCACACCCCTATGGTTAGCACGAATCCACGGGGGAGAGAAGACTTTTGAAGAAATAAATATAATAAAAGTGGGATACATTAAAGGAATGATATCAATTTATACAAGTAATACTAAATCAAAATTTCACTAATTTTTATTTCTAACTCATCTTACCTGATTCTATATTTTTAACGCCCTTCCCCAATTGCATGTCTTTTTGGGAAGGGATCAGTAGTTGTTAACAAAAATTATAAATTCTTTAATTTCTAAAAAACTAAAATGACAAATATCTTACATAATTGATCATCGTGTTTTTTTGGTGATCACCGTCTCTATCTCAGTGCATCACTATAACAACTCACCAACTTGAGTTTGTTGTTGCTGGTGGCTCATTAGATCAGATCTATCCTGATTTCTTTCAGACATTTGGATCATGCAATTTGATGAAAATCGTGAGATCATAAGGGTTCATTATTTGGATTGATGAGAGAGGTTGTTTTAGTTTATTGAAATACGAAAAAGTGAGGAAGGATGAAGGACAAAACCGTGGCCGCCTTGATTGCAAGGTTATCACTTGGCCATAAAGACGTCCAAATAGACAAATGCATTGAATAAATCACCATGAGAATCATTGAAGGAATAATGTTAATTCATTGAACCTAATTACAATTCTAGTTTAAACTACTTCCTAAATATGGTAAGGAATCCTACATTCTAAGAAATCTTAACTAATCTTATATCTCTAAAAGGGGCCCCATTAGCTATCCCTTGGACTCATTACAAAGGGAGACTAGCGGTTCAAAGCTCGTGTTGGGCTCAGTTAATAATTATATTATTTGTAAATAAAATATTTATAAATATTTAAATGAATTGTAAATTAATATTAGCATAAGATTTACTAGACAATCATAATTTCAAATATTTTAGTGCACTCTTAAAAAACTAAATATCGTATTAGTAAAACCAAATAAAAGAGAAAAATAATGTGCCTAGAAATTTTTATTAGAATATTAATAAAAAATAAGCTAGAACATTTTTCCTTTAATCTATAAATTCAACTCTAGTGAAAAAATATTATATGACAAAAAACTTAGATGAAATAGTCCAATGAATCATCAGGTTAACCTACCCTCTCAGTATGAAAAAAGTTGATCAGGAATTGAATAGAAAAGAATATATGAACAATTACATCGCACCTATACAGTAGATTGGGGACATTAATAAGTCTTTTAGGTTTAGATAGTGAGTATGGAGTACTAATCTAAAAATGTTTCATATCCAATATATAACGGTGATCACTTCCAAATAGTCTTCCATACCTGAAGTATTCCAGCATATTAAAAATGATCATTTCATTAAATATCACAATATAAACCAAATTACTGTATCATAAGTGTTTTACAATATTTCCACTTCTACAAATGTTTCCAATATAGCCACATGTCATGAAATATCATTTTAAAATAAATTTAAAAGCTAAGTTGCATGGACATAAATTGGAAAGAAGAACAGAATTGGAGAATTTCGAGGAAAAAAAATTGAAGAATAGGGAGATTAAACCCAGACATGCCTTCTACCTACACTTAAAATGAAAACCCACACTTAAAATGAGTACCAACACTTAAAATGAGACCCACACTTAAAATGATTACTTACCCACACTTAAAATGAGAACCTACACTTAAAATGTTCAAGTGGTGGGGAAGTCTTGGAATTACCAGGAGGTCCCCAGTTTGAACCTTGTAAGGCCTTAACTGATACAAATGGCTAGTGGGAAGTTGTGTGTGTCTAGAGTTTTACCAATGTTCTACTGTAGAGTAGGGTTGGTGGGTTCTCGTGTTAGCAAAAAAAAAAAAAAAATCCTTTAACACTTGAATTAGTATTACATGCATCTATAAATAATTGGATCCATACACCAGAACCACCAAAGGTGAAATGCACAAAAATGAATGTAAATAAGGATCAAACTGATTCCACCTTGTAGGGCCCACTTGCCTCATCACATGGCCCTCTTAACCATAGAACCTTTAAAAAAGTTATAAAAGATTAAAATCCTAGAGAGAGGAAAAAGAAATACGAAAAGATTGTTGAAGCACTACTCATAAAGAAAACTTTAATGTTTATTCTTTAGTTTCAAAAGAATCCCCACATTGATATGCTCCAATCCTCATTAACTTAAGATAGCAAGAGCATCTAGTCCAATATAATGAATCATCAGGTTAATTAACCCTCTCATGAAGAAAAAAATTGATCAGGAATTTAATAGGAAAGAATCATATGAAGAAGACTTGCATCACTCTTATGCAGTAGATGAGGGTCATAACACAAATATAGTTAAAATTAAATTTAAAAAAAATTTTAAAAGGGAATTTATATTAAACATAATTAAATTTAATTAAATTCACACATTTATAGTGTTTGAAACTATAAATATTATAATACATCATTCATTAGAGAATTTATCAAAATTTATCAATTAAAATTAAATTAGAGGAAACGTGTGGATCAATTATAAAAAAAAAAACATATTGGCCTTAAGGTAAAGATAAAGACTTAAAAATTAAAAGAAGCAGCTAAACCTTTAGGCCTATGGTAATGAAATGAGCCAATTTCATAAGTTGAGTTTACGTGAGGCTAATGCAATCACTTGTTAGTTTCTTTTGTAAAAAATAAGAAAATCTTTCATAAAGTTTAAAAACAAAGAAACACACTAATTAAAAAGTTACTAAAACTATGAAAAAAATTAAATGATAATTTTTGCCTCACGCTCCATATTTTATTAAAATGAAAAGAAAAGGCCAGATGTAAAAATATATTACAATAGATATTTTTCATATTTAAATGGGCATTGTAAATTGTCCTTTCTTCAAAAAATACATATGGAAATTAATAAAATTAGTCATTGCATATTAAACATAATGAAATTTAATTAAATGAACCCATTTGTGCTGGCTAGTGCAACCCATTGATGGAAGGTGGTTAGTAAGATATAATCATTTATGTTCTCTAACAATCATATATATTTCTGTACAATCAATGTGAGGCCCATTGGTAGGTTTGGATTGCACATCTGGGCCTCATTGATAGATGAAGAAAATAAAAATTAGAGAAGGGCATGAAAGGGGATGACAATGGAAGAAAGGAAACGGAAAACAAAATGCCATGCCTGATATGGACCACCGCTAAACCCATACAGTTTAGACCAACATGAAAATAAAATTGGTATCAAGAGCATAGGTAAGATACTTGAATTATAATGTACACATAGGAAAGTATCAACACAACTGTCAATAACACATTAATTCAAAATAAGAAAGATTTTAGAAATCATCCCCGGATTCAAATCAAAAGGAATTAAGAGCATAGGTTGGCCAATGGACCTTATCTTTGTAATCTTATCAAACATTTTAATTTTATGGCGTGTCAATAGTAAGATCCTTTTTTCCATATGAACTATGGCTTTGGGGAGTGTTTAGTAGCAAAATGCCTCCCTGAATAGGCCTATACATTTTAAGTAGTTAGTGCTTTCACGTTAGTTAAGGACGACCAACCCATATTTGACCTACTTACGTAATGGCCTTGATATATCCAACGTGCACCCATTACTGGTCAACTGACCCAACCCATGTAACTAAGAAATTCTAGACTTAGACCTTTTAGCACCCTTGTTGCAAACTAGTAAACAAATAGGTGAGCTTCCAGTTGAGCCTATACATATTGGGGACCACTACATAGCGCCTCAGCATATTTTAATAAAAAGGGCCCCTCCTGGTTGGCGCCCACTAAGATGTATGATGATCATGGAAGTTTATTAGATGTGAAAATCTATATGACGCCTACGTATATGCGAAATCTTGAGTATATAAGATAATCCTAACCTTTCGATATGGCCCTAAAATTTAATGGTTTAAAAGCATCATCTTATCATGATTTCAAACCAACAATGAAAAAAAGTTGTATAAGTATCTAACTTGGACTTATGACCATTCATGGAGGCATTTTTAAAGTGGGGCACTTGCTAGAATTCCCCATACATATTACTTATAGTACTCGCCTTGGCTTAGACGGTTAAACCTAAATTTGTACCATTATTTGTTGCTATGCTATTGATTAATTGTTACAGTCATCACATCGTATTAAAATTTTGCTTAATATAATCTAATATTGGGTTATTCTGATTTAAGAATCTATACATTATGTATATGGCTGGGAGCTAAATATTGTAACTCATCTGTGGATTCATTTATATTTATCAAATTTTGATAACTATTTAAATGCCATTTGATTGGTGAAAGTGGCTGCCTAATAAAAACCACATTCGATTTTACGTTTTGAAAAGGGATTACCATACACTACAACAAGTTGCACTTTTGGCGACGTTTTTTTGCGATGATTTCATAATTTCGTTGCTAAAGGCTATTATTTACCGATGCATATAAATTTGTCGGTGAAAAGGTGACTTTTACTGACGTTTTTTCCAAAAACGTCGATAAAAGTTACATTTTACTGACGTTTTTCAAAACGTCGCTAAAAGTTAGACATTATCTCGGTTAACAGTTGACTTTTACCGACGTTTTCAAAAAAATGTCGGTAAAAGTTACTTTTACCGACGTTTTTTTAGAAAAAATCATTGCTAAAAGTTAAACATTTATCTCCAGCAACAGTTAGACATTTAGCGACGTTTTTTAAAAAAATGTCGGTAAAAGTCACTTTTAGCGACGTTTTTTTGAAAACGTCGCTAAAAGTCACTTTTACCGATGTTTTTTTAAAAGACGTCACTAAATGTCACTTTTACCGACGTTTTTTTAAACGTCTCTAAAAGCTGAATTTTCAACCACGTATTTATATCGGTAAATGATAGTTTTTAGCGACGAAATTATAAAATCGTCGCCAAAAAACGTCGGTAAAAATTACTTTTCCCGATGTTTATAGTTTTTGTCGGCAATAGTATGTACTTGGGCCACCGATGAAATTTTTTGCTAACGAATTCGGATAACGTTGGTAAAAGTATGTACTTGTGAAGACAATTTTTTCACTGTAGCAATATTTTTACAGACAAAATTTTTGAAATTTACGTCGGTAAAAGTTTTGAAATTTTGAAATCCCTTTTATCGATGAAATTTTGATTTGCCGATGAAAATTAACCGTTGGTAAAAGCTTGGGCGCCACCATTTCAATTTTTCGCCCCAAATTGGATGTTTTTTCTCCCTCGCGCTGCTCTCTCTCGCTCGCACTCTCGCCCAAATTTCTCCCTCGTGCTGTTCTCACTCTTTCGCTCTCTCTACTCTCTATATATCTCTGGTCTCTCTTTCTCTCACTCTCTGTCCGCTCTCTCCAATCTCTCTTTCTCACTCTCTTTGCTCTCTTTTTCTCTCGATCTCTGTCTACTCTCTCTCCAATCTCTTTTTCGCGCTCTCTCTACTCTCTCTCTCGCTCTCTCTCTCGCTCCCTGTCTGCTCTCTCTCCAATCTCTCTTTCTTGCACTCTCTGCTCTCTCTCTCTCGCTCTCTCTCTCTCTCTCACTCTCTCTTGCTCTCTCTGCTCTCACTCTCTCTCACTCTCCCTACTCTCTCTCTTTCTCTAGCTCTCTCTGCTTTCTCTCACTCTCTCTGCTCTCTTGCCCCAGATCCTCTTTTTCTGCTCTCTTTCTCACTCGCTTTCTCTCTCTGCTCTCTCTCGCCCCAGATCCTCTCTCTCTGCTCTCTTTCTGTCACTCTTTTTGCTCTCTTCCTCTCTCTCTCGTCCCAGATCCTCTCTCTCCACTCTCTTTCTCTCACTCTCTCTGCTCTTTCGCTCTCTCTCTCACCCCAGATCCTCTCTCTCTGCTCTCTTTCTCTCATTCTCTCTGCTCTCTCTCCCCATATCCTCTCGCTGCTCTCACTCTCACTCTCTCTGCTCTCTCACCCCATATCCTCTCGTTGCTCTCTCTCTCACTCTCTCTGCTCTCTCGCTCTTTCTCTCTCGCCCCAGAGCCTCTCTCTGTTCTCTTTCTCTCACTCTCTCTACTCTCTCGCTTTCTCTCTCGCCCCAGATCCTCTCTCTCTGCTCTTTTTCTCTCACTCTCTCTGATCTCTCGCTGTCACTCTCACCCCCAAATTCCTCTCTCTCTCTGTTCTCTTTCTGATCAGTCGCTCTCTCTCGCCCCCAGATTCCTCTCTCTGCTCTGTTTCTCTCACTCTCTCGCTCTCTCTGCTCTCTATCTCCGGTCTCTCTCTCTCTCGCTCTCTCTTTGCTCTGTTTCTCACTCTCTTGCTCTCTCTGCTCTCTATCTCCGGTCTCTCTCTCTCTCTCTCTCACTCTCACTCTCTCTGCTCTCTCTTCTGATGTGGTTTTGTCGATGTTCAAAAACGTCGGCAAAGAAAAATAAAAAAATTAAAGAATTCAAATTATAATGGGAAAATAAATATTGTATTTTTTAAAAAATAAAATTATTGGCGACAAAAATTTTCTTAAAAACGTCGGCAAAGGTAAAATTCCATTTTTTAAAAATAAATACATTACCGATGTTTTTTTAAGTCGGCAAAAGTATATACAATTTTTAAAAATTAATATTGTAAAACATGGTTTTGCCGACGTTCCAAAACGTCGGTAAAAGCTATTATTATCTAATTGAAATGAAAATGTATAACTTTTACCGACGTTAAAAAACGTCGGTGAAAGTCCCATGGTGCGTCAGTAAATGGGACTTTTGCCGACGAAATTGAAAAACGTCGGTAAAATATTTTGGTGACGTTTTTTTACCAACGTCCAGGCGGCGAAAATTTTTTCGTCGGTAAAAAGCTTTGCCGACGTTTTGAATACTTTTAGCGACGAAAAAAAGCATCGCTAAAACTGTTAATTGTTGTAGTGATACCCGAGTCACACCATACAGCACTCTGCATCATCTTTCTCAAACGCACTTCATCCTTAGACCCACGACTAAAGATTATCCAACATAGGCCATTCGACTAATGGACACCATCCACTGTCGGGCCATACAGTACCACCATCTCCCTTGTTATATCATCCTGAACCCAGTCACCCCTGCCTCTGTGCTTTTTTTTTTTTTTTTTTTTTTTGCAGCCACCCTCAGATTGCTTTGGCATTAACCATTCTTCTCCTTGCACTATTAACAACCACCATGTAACCATTGATCAAACTCCTCCCCCCCAGCACACCCCCCACCCCCCTCGGTTAGGCCCCAATCTTTTTTATTTTGGGTCGAGTTGGTTTGTTGGGTTCGAGTCATGCTGAGAGGATTAGATGGATATTTGGTAGGCCATTTTAAATGTTTAGGTCACTGCATCTAGGGCATTTTGTTTAGGGCCCATTGGAGATGTGTAGGTTGGACCTTCTTGGGCCCCTGAACCGAAGTCATTTAGACCTGTGTGGGCTAAAAGCCCTTTGTTGGAGTTGCTCAAGCCCTTTTAATAAGAAGAAGCCCTTTTTGTAATTAGCATAAACCTTCTATATAAGCCTAAGCCACTAAAGTCCATCGATCATTTCATTTCCTCAAAATTCTCTTCTCCTTTTCCTCTCTTGCAACTATGTCCCAGTCTCTGCAGAAGACTAGGCTTCTAAGATATAGGGGACCACGCCTACAACAGCATCCCTTCATCTTCTTCCTCTCCTCCTGTCTTGACAGCACTTGCAATACAAGTAAGCATTTGTCCATCAACCACCATTAGATCCTTTTGTTCCATTAGGGCATGCACTGATGAGTTAGAGGGGTTGTATTGTATGTGGGTTTGTAGGTGGTCTTCTTTGAGTAGTTTGGGAGCAAAGAGGGGATTTGTACTTAGAACATCCTCTTCATCTTCCGATTTGAGTTTGACTATAGACAATCCAAGGCAAGTGGACAACTGCAACTAAGGGTTTAGTAATGCTACTTTTGATTAGTATTGTTTATGAACGAAGGTTGTGGGTCTAATGTGTTTGGAAATCTATAGATTGGTCGTAGATTATACAGGTTCTTGTTTGGATGAAATGCCCAAATAGGGGTGAGACTATGCGCAAATACAGCTGAGGTGTAGGCCAAACCACGGCTAGGCTACGGCTCATAGTCCAGAGAACCTGTTTTGCGACTTTGTGTTACGGCAAGCCTTACGGCTAGCTGTAAATGCTTTTACGGCTAAGCCATAAGTGCATCTAGGCTAAGTCGTAAGTGCATCTAGGCTAAGAAGTAAGATATGGCTATGCCGTATCAGTGGCTATTTAAGCCGTACATCCACCTATGAATGCCTAGTAATTTCCACTTAAATTGGTAGTGAAATAGGTTAGGCTACCTGACATTAATTGAAGAATCCAACAGCCTGGATTGCACGATAGGTAAAGTGACCCTAGGTAAGTGACTTTTAGGGTGTAGAATCACTTAACCCGATATCATATGTGATGGTTAATTAATAAATATATTAGTATGAGACTTGAGCTAGAAACATGATGTGTTTCATTCTTAAGAGAGAGTTAGTTAAGTGTATACTTAGAATTGAATTGGACATGGGATGGGAATATGAGTTACGGGATGCACACCGATAGTTGATCATCAGCATCGTGGGCTCATATTGTCATTCTGAGGGAGGGTTTGATTCGAAGTGAATACTTAACTAACTGAGACCATTAGGTGGTGTAGAGATTACCTTTAGAAAAATGGAAAATATCATATGGGCATAACATACATCTAAATGGTTTAACCATGTCACTTTATTTAAAATAGTATAGATGTTGGAAATTGGGGATTTCATAGCATGGTTTCATTTTGCATTAGTATACATATGTATTCTCATATCACTACAAGAAAAATCACTTTTGGCGACAACAACAATCGTCGTTAAATCAAATATTTTCGTTGCTGAAAACTTTTAGCGACGGCAAAAAAGTCGTCGCTACTTTGCCGCGGAACCTTGGTCTGCGAAGTCCTATAGAGACGACTCTGTCTATCGTCGCAGAAACTTTACTTTTAGCGACAATACCCTTTGTCGCTAATTGGTGTCGCAGTTCCTCTCTCTGTCGCCAACAAGGTGATCAAAAATATCCTTTAGCGACGACATTGCTCGTCGGAAATTATTAGTAAATGTCGCTACTGCGAGGCACAAAGAAAATCTTCGGCGATGACATATCCGTCGCCAAAAGTGTCTGCTATTTATACTCAAAGACCTTTTGGGACGAATTGTAGTCGTGGGCAAAAATGCTGCCAAGTTTTAGCAACGACATTGTTTGTGGCCAACTGTACTTTTTTTTTCCAAACAACCAACCTGTTTCCAATTCCATTCTACATAACCTATTTCCAATTCTATTCTGCATAAGCTTGTTTCCAATTCCATTCTGCATAAGCTATTTTCAATTTAAAAACCATGAAGCTATCTAATTTCATCTCAAGTAAAGCATCAACATCCAAAATCTAAAATTTAATTCAAAATAACAACCATTCAAATAGATATATTTAATAAAGTCTACCGTGCTACAAATGTCAATACATATACATAAATGTCCAAGTTAGCATCCCCCAAAAGTCTATTATGGTCAAACAATTCAACAAAATAGAAATAGCTAGCCCTGCATATTAACCACATCTTAATGGTCCATATCCATCGCTAATCTGCAAAAGAAATGAAACTTATATATCAGAAAAAGGAACATAACTAATATAGGCATGTTATAAAATAAACATAACTAATATATAATTCATGCTTCATTGAAAATCACAACTGTTAGCATCAAACCATATGAAAAAAAAGGGTTGTCCTTTTCTAGTTTTAATCTCTTTTCTTAAGAATGACATATGCGCTTAAATACTACATAAAAAGTACCACATGAATATGAAAACCAAGTTCACCTTTACTAGCTTAAATCACTGTCTTGCAGCCAACATCAACACAAAGAAGAGAAATCCATTGCTCATATCTATCCAAGCAAGTTGATTGTTTATCATAATGATCCAATCTATGCAAGTTACCAACAAACACCTCCTGAATATCACCTCCTCACACTTTCTTATTTATTATGTTTGAGAAGTACAACTTCATTGGCATAATTATTCAAATCTAGGCTATGTTGACATTATATGCTCAAGGTGTGTATACAAACAATGGAGGACTATAAATTGTTGATCTCCCCACTTTCTTCCTGAAGGTTCTTCTTAGTTAATACACACATACATACACACAGAGGAGCACTTACAACAGATGGGTTAGATGCCATATCTGCAATGTGCTAAGTCTATTTATTTTATTTTATTTTTGTTGTGTTAAAACTGTTTGCAAATCTTACAAATCACAATCTTGGGTTGAAATTGACCTACAAAATTCACTTTAAAAACAAATATAATGAATTCTGATCAATCTATAAAGTAAGGTTAAATATCATTCAAATGGGTTCAATTCAATACCAAAGAGGAAGAAGAGAAATTAATGCACAGAATGGCAAAAATGAGAGAAGAAAGTGAAGAAGACTGCTTTAAGATAGTGATTATAGAAAGAACAGTAGAAAGATAGCCATCAAAATCTCAAAGCCAAAGACTTATTAGCTGACTTTCATAAGGATCTGACACCTAAAATCTCAGCAATATAAGAAGTGAATGAGCTACCACCTCCACATAAGCACCGGAAGAAACATGAGCTCACTCTTTTTTTCACCTTCTCCTTCCAACATCTAACCAGTAGGCATGCAATTGATTGAAGAATTAACAAGATTCATAAAAGAACCAAAAGGATTAACAAGATTGAAAAAATCTCAATAGAATCGGTAAAACAAAAGCAACCAAGATGGGAAAGATGAGATTTTTAGGCAGACAATTGATTGAAGAAGAATCCCAGAAACCAAAGATGAGGGGAAAAAAGACATAAAAATTCTCTGAGGCAGATCAGTGGTATAAGAGATACCCCACAGAATTTTTTTTAAATAAATGACTATATTACTTGCTGCTCCTATTGAAGAGAACAATAACAGATCCAGTGCTCAGTATGTATTGAAACAGAAACCAATCCATGAAAACTACATGTTCTACATCCCTACACCAGCACTTGATATGATGCAATAAAAATCATGCATATGCAATGTAAAAAACACGCACTTGCACACCTGCAAAACCCATACCCACACTGTAACACCCAAACTACAAACACCCATATAGGAAATACAGACGTGGGTGCATGATACACTTCCACAAAGGATACCAGAAAGTGCCACCTTGAACACAAAAACTGCATGCATGAATGTAGGCATACCAGAAAGTTCCTACTGTCTGTTTGAGTGAGACAAAGAACAGAATCTTTGGTTCCATTTGAGTTCTAATATATGCAATCATACCTTCTAGATTGAGTAAGATTTTCAGGAAACCAATGGGAATACAGGATGTTGTGGCTGTGGCTGTGCCTGTGCCTGTAAAGGATGAGAGGTGGAGAATGGTTATGGAGCAGGGACTGTGGGGTGGGGTTGGGGAGGGAGAAGAGTGAAAGAGTAGATTTAGTGCTTCAGTATTTTTTGTCTCTACTCCTATAAAATACCATATTGGGCCTTGGTTCATGAATTCAGCACCACAGATACAATCTTTACTGATCCCATGGATACAATCTTGCGTAGTTAGAGACTTCGCCTGTCAGGCACGCTATCTTCCTGTGAATCAAAGACCAACTACTCAAGTGGAAAATCCAGAAAAAGTTTACAGACTGATGGTAATTTAGTGCTTGAGGAAGTAGCTCTCCCCAGTGACAATCCATATGGAGCTTATTGGAAAAGTAGCACTGCAAGAGATGGCACTCAGGTGGTGTTCAACCAGACAAGTTACATTTACTGAAGACTGCAGGCTTAATGGAAACCAGCCTACTTGCTTTTGCCCAAATGAGTACACTTACTTGGATGCTAATAACACATACAAAGGATGCAAACAGAACTTTGTCTTGCAAAGTTATGCAACTGATGATTCAGAAAAAGAGCCTCTGTTTGACATGGAGGAGATGACTATAATACAGACTGGCCACTATCTAATTCACCTCCTGCTGTCCCACCAAGTTTGAGTAGGTGAAAGGAGGATAAAGGAACTTTGATCCTCATCATATCTGTGATTTTAGGGAGCTCTGGGTATCTCAACTTCCTTCTGAACTCCTAAACTCAGCAACTCATAGTCACTAAAAGGAGATGCCCCAGCAGATGATGAATTCTGTGACTGAAGCTGTTCAACTAATTTAGCCTGACAACTGTATTCAGCTGTATAGTAGATGAACTGATATATAAATAGCTAGCCGTAATGTAAAGGATGTAAGGTTTCTGTTTTGATCTGGAATTCAATTTTTCATCTTCCCGCCTCTGTTCTTCTTCTCTTCTTCTTCTTCTTCTTCTTTCTCTTCACTTCCTTCTTCAGCAAGTTATCATTATCAACAGGGAGAAATGCTTATGCTTGTGAATTTCTTTTTTTTTTTTAACAGAAAAAATTTTATTTCACCAAACGAATAACAAAACAAAAAAGTTGGAAAGGAACACCGAAGAACATTAACACATATTAAAAGCGAATAAACATCAATAGAAATAGATATGTGAAAATCTAGCTCCCTCGCAGTATGTTCTGCCAAAGCATTTGCTTCTTGTAAAATATGTGAAAATATGATGAAACAAAGCAACTAGCCCCTAAATAATCAAATAATCAAGGCCCTGTATAATCAATTTAATTACTAGAAAGCCCCTAAATAATCAAATTTCTGTTTCATTTAATCAAATAATCTAGCAAGCCCCTAAATAATCCAGCATCATGTGGTATTCACAATAATTATTTGCAGCAGAAATAGAAATTACTATCAAAATGTACTCACCAAGAGAGATGGGTGGCTGGTCGCCAGTAGATGCTTGCACCCCTCCACCAGTGGCAACCATGTTCCTGATCATTTGCTCCATCTGGGCCTGCATCCGGGACTCGAGATCGGCATACTTCTTATTTTGTGCCTCAATTTGTGCTTGCTGGATCTGGGTCAGCCCTCTCAGTGAATCCAACTCCTCCTTGAGGGTTTGCATGGCTTGATCATGTGCCCGTGATGCAGTGTAGGTACATAAGGAGTGGTTAGGGGGCTTCGGACCGACTCCGAATCCCCGCAGGTAACCTCGCTTGCTCCCAAGCACCTCAATAGCCATCTCCTCCTGTGTCATCTCCTGGGATGACTCTACCTAAGAACATTGATCGCAAAGCTTTTCGAATTACTCCTGTCACACAACTCAAGATTTAAGCAATTAGGTTCTTTTATCAAATAGTAATATATGTGGGAATAAAGATAAATGTAATGACTAAAAACTCATTTTTGATAGCCGTACATGTTTGTCGGCACACACTGGGGCTATCCAATCATTCGTCTTCTTTCTCCAATGAGACTCCTTAAAGAAGTCTGCAATATGGGGCCTCTCACCATTATTCTCGGCCGCCTGATTCCATTATTTTAAAACATTAGTTTATATATATATGCATCATGTTAAGAAGTAAAATGTATGGAAACTTTAATTCACATCACCTTAATTGACATCGTAGCTGGAAAGGATCTTGACCCCATGATATGATTGTAAGGTAAGCACTTCCGATTTTCACAATTTTTCTCACATCGTTTCTATAATATATTTTCAGTATTAATCTATTTGATAACAAATAAAATAAATAGAAAAATTTATCTAATATTACCAAGAATTTTTGATCCTTCCAAGCGACATCAATCAGCCACCTCCACATTTGCTCTGTAACCCCTTGTAAAGGCTTACTATACGGGTCAACACCATATTCCAGCAGCTGTAGGAAGTGCTTCCTCATGTCATAGCGCCAATCCCTATACCTCTCGTGGCACTTCCTGTTGATTGTTGCTCGTACATTTGGATTGTCCTCATAACCCACAATATCAAATTTATCCTGCATACATGGTCAATGCCATTTTCAGCATACTATTAAGTACTCAAATATAAAAACACTTCTTATATACGTTAACAATTTACATAGACCTAATGTGTCATTACCAGAACTGCCTGTATGATGGAAGCCTTCGTCCCACCATCAATCTGATCCCACACCATCACTCCCTCAATAGGTGCCGACAAACGAACCTCTATACCAATTTGACTAACCACCTTGTTGGCAAAGTGCCCAACTGGTGCATTGACCCCATCAGGAATTGCTATAGGGAGCTTTTGGCCTCCATTCTCTTTTAAAAGCCGTGCAGTTTCCTTCCCACGTGACTTACCACGTACCCGTTTAAGATTTGAATCTGGCCAAGACCAATAAACACATGTAACTTACCTACGCTATGTGTGTGTGAATGTATTATATTTAAATATTACTTACCTACGCTGCTACTGCTAGTGTGGGCGATAGACGCTACCGACGTAGGCATGACTGACTGGGCAGGGAAGGTAGGCACATCCAGTGCTGGTCGACTGGTGGCCGTAGACGATGTACTTATGCGTTTGGGAGGCATGATGGAGTCCTACAAAAGAGTAATGATTAGTAAATCATCATATATAGAAGAATATATCATGTATTCTCTGCATGCCTAGCTTTCATTCACTATAAGAAAGTTGACATATAGTAAACTGACCTGTTCTTATTCTTTATGTGCTTGATGTTTACACCAAGTCAGAATAGAAACTTAATTAATTCAGTTTGTATTTCTTGCTCGAAATAGTGCAGACAACTTATTTGAATCAAGACATAGCATGGCCAAACTTTGTATGAAACTGTAAGAACCTGTTTTAGGATACTGATGAAGTTGGCTCAAGAAAATAGATTTTCAGATCTGAATATTGAGTATTCTTGTGGTGAAAACAGTCATTAATTAAGTAGTAATTTGAATCTGAATTGGTTGAAGTTGCATACAATAAAATAGAACATTCTTACTCAAATCATGAATAAAGATGCTCTTAGACAATCAAACCCGGGTTTGGAAAGCTGTCATTAACTCATGGAAAGAAGTTAATTCATTAATAATAAATCATTACATCAATGTTCTATATCAGGATCTATATCAGAATCAGAATGATCATGCAGCTCTTATTCTTCATCAGTGTTAGGCTCCCCATCACATTAATCTTCATCATCGAATATCAAATTACCCTCATCTTCTTCATCGAGTTGTTCCAAAACCCCATCATTCTGAATAATTTCAGGAGCAATATCATTCCTACATAAAGGGAATGTGACGGGCTCGTCCTCAACGATTGGTATAACCCCGATGGATTCTTCCTGCTGGAACACTTCGTCGAGGTAGACCAATTCAATATCATTAGGTCCTGTATCATCTAGCTCTGGCACATCCCATATTCCTCGATGTTTGGCTCGTTGTACAACTTTCCAATGTTCACCATATTTTGTATCATTCATATAAAAGACTTGTTGCACTTGACTTGGTAGGACAAAGGGGTCTTCATCGTACCAATGACTACTTACATCAATGCTTATGCAATGTGCATCATTCCGTATTGTCCTGTTACTACCGGTGTTATACCAATGACATTGGAACAAAACAACCCTATGCCCATACATATAATGAAGTTCCCATATATTACGCAAGTAACCATAAAAGTCAATTGTACATCCCTCATGGACCCCTTCCACAACTAAACCACTATTTTGAGTCATGCGACGGACTTCTTTGTCTTTGGCATGGTATCTGATGCCGTTACAGTAGCAACCAGAGTACATATCCACGATTGCACGAGGACCATTGGCTAATGACCACAATTCATCAGTTGCTTCTGGTGAACCTTGACCTCGTAATTGATTCATCTAAAAAAATTTCATGAGACAAGTACCATATGTTAATATCGATTCAAGTATAGATGAATAAAGATAGTTCTTCAGAATACATCTCTATATCTTACCCAAATTTTATACCACATGGGAAATTCTTCTTTTTGTCTCTTTGTGATGTCACGTACACCTTGACTCTCTAACAAATACCTATGTTCCCTACTTAGGAATAAGAAATTCAATAATACTATATTAATTACTATTACTATTAAACATCGTAGACAAAATTTAAAGGTACACATACATTACATTAAAGATCAATACATACTCTAAATAGCCATCCAATTCGGAGCTATTATGCAAGATAAACCAATGAGCCATGTCACGGTCCTCTTGGGACACATCATAAGCCCTCGTGATTCGTGCATATGAATTTACACGAAGTGTGAAAACCTCCAACCCCGTGCCACGCTCGCCTCCATCATCATTCCTTTCACCACGATTAAATACGATTTCAATCCCTCCTAGGTACATTGAGCAAAAAGTAAGAGACTCTTTGACCACGTAAGCCTTTGCGATCGAACCCTCTGGGCGAGCACGGTTGGTAACATAACCTTTTAGGGTCCCCAGTTGCCTTCATACATGAGAGCAACATAAAAGTATATTAATTATACCAAACAATTAAACAACAAATTGACTTTAAGGGATAAAGAACAAGTACCGAGATGCTAATAATTACCTTTCAATGGGGTACATCCATCTATATTGCATTGGACCTGCAAGCATAGCCTCACGAGGCAAGTGAAGGGCCAGATGGACCATCACATCAAAAAATGCTGGAGGAAAAATCTTTTCTAGCTTACAAAGTATGATTACTATGCTGTCCTCTAGTTTTTGAAGATCCGTCATCTTCAATGTCTTCGAGCACAGCTCTTGGAAGAAATTTCCCAATTCAAACAATGTGGTACAGATATCCTTATTAAGGTATCCACGCATCCCAACCGGAAGAAGCCGCTGCAGGAGGACATGACAATCATGACTTTTCAGGCCCGTTAACTTACCACCATTGGTGCTCACGCACCTTGAGATGTTTGCTGCATAGCCATCTGGAAACTTAATTGATTTTAAGAACTCACAGAAGCCATGTCTCTCCTCTGGGGACAACGTGTACCGTGCTGGGGGCTTCTCATAGGACCTATCCACACGTCTCTTTAGGTGCAACTCCTTCCTTATTTTCATATTCATTAAGTCCACACGTGCTTTTTCAGTGTCCTTATTCTTCCCATCTATGCTCAACATCGTCCCTATGAGATTGTCACATATATTCTTCTCTAGGTGCATGACATCAATGTTGTGCCGAAGGTTCAAATCCTTCCAGTACGGTAGCTCAAACAGAATGCTTTTCTTTACCCAATTCAGTATAGGATGAGGCCTTTTCCTTTTCCTGGTGCTTGGATGCTTCCCTAACTTTCCAAAAGTTAAAGAATCCAGCTGCTCTAGTGTTTGTTCTCCTGATAACTCCAAAGGTCTTGACCGATTCTCGATCTTACCATTAAAGAGCTTACTCCTTTGCCAAAGGTGGTCCCCAGCTAAGAAACGGTGACTGCCTATGTATGCTATCTTCCCATTCAACTTTTCTGATGATGCATCCTTGTTACAAGTGGGACATGCTAAATAACCCTTGGTTGTCCACCCAGACAAGTTACCATATGCAGGAAAGTCGTTAATGGTCCACATAACGGTTGCATGCATTCTAAAAGTTTGTTTGGTTGATGCATCATAAGTAAGCACACCATATTCCCACAACTCTTTCAACTCGTCAACTAATGGTTGCATGTAGACATCAATCTCTTTTCCCGGGGCCTCAGGTCTAGGAATCAACAGGGACATCATGCAAAACGGCTCTTTCATACACTTCCATGGTGGCAGGTTGTAGGGCATGACCATGACAGGCCACATACTGTAGGAGGTGCTCATGTTTCCAAAAGGGTTAAAACCATCAGTGGCCAGCCCTAGCCTCGCTTTCCGGGGCTCTTGGGCGAACTTTGGATACTTTCGATCAAACTCCTTCCACTCACCGTTATCAGCTGGATGCCACGATAACCCATCTTCCACACGTTTGTCCTTGTGCCATCTCATATCTGTAGCTATTTTCCTTGACATATATAATCTCTTCAACTTGGGTGTCAACGGAAAGTACCGCAATATTTTGTGGGGGATCTTCTTACCCTTTCCATCATTGAGCTTGTATCTGGACTCCCCACACAATGGACAGTTTTCTAGAGTTGCATTCTCCCTCCAAAAAAGTGCACAATGATATCGACAGGTATGAATGCATACATATCCCAAACCCCAGTCACGTAAGAATCTTTTGGCTTCGTAAAGGGAAAATGGAATAGTGTGACGACTTTCTGGTAAAAGGTCTTTTAAGAGTGTCAACAACATGTCGAATGACTTGTTGCTCCACTTGTGGAACACCTTCAAGTGAAGCATCTTAATCACGAATGACAACAAAGTAAACTTTTTACAACCTGGGTACAGTTCACGTTCTGCATCAGTGAGCAATTTCTCAAAGTTTTGCACATTCTCACTCTCAGCATTATCAATAAATTCATCCAGATCATCATTCCCGATATTCCCCATGTAATAATCTTCCAACATGTCAAATAATTCATCCGCATCCTCAATCTGTTCACCGTATCCCATTCCATCCCCATCATCTTCACTATCATCATGTTCGTTATCATCCAATGCATGTGCCTCATTCACAGGTACAGGTTCCCCATGGTGCAACCAAGTCGTGTAACCTGGGTCTATTCCCCTTAAGCCCAGATGATATTCCACAACTTCACTGGTGTGCCATTCAAAGTGCATGCAGTCCATACAAGGGTAACGAATCTTGTTATCCTTTGCTGAATTGGCCATTGCAAATTCAATGAATGACTTAACCCCATCCTTGTAAGGCTGGCTTCGTCTGTTAGTAAGTTTCATCCAACTCTTGTCCATAGCTAGGCCTTGGGAATCTCATAAAAGAAAGGCATACACCAAGAACACTTCCCTGGTGACAATGCACATACAACATGTAGTAAAATAAACAAATCTTAACAAGTATAAATTACCAAAAACAGAACTTCCCAAATCAAGCTTCTAAAGCTTCATCACATAGTGAAAAATTCGTTTACCTCCAAAACTTCATCAAAATAAAGAAGAAGAAAAAGAAAAAAGACAAATAAACTCATATGCACTACTTCCTTTATTGAAAATCATAACCTAATCACTTAAAATCAATGTGCCAATGAAAAATATTTGCTAACAAGAGAAAGCCTCAATATGTATTTCCATATGTTAGGAATCCTTATATTCAGCAGAATACCCACTTCCAAAAATCATTACTACCCATCAAAATACAAATAGAAGATAAAAAAAATTTGAACCCAAAGGTGAAAACCCAAGACAAAGAAAAACTCCCCATTCCAAATCAAGAGAAAATGGTGATAGAGATTTAGAGAAACAGAAAGAAGTGATTACTTGAAAGAGATTTAGAAAGACAAAGAGTCAATTCTATGCTTGGAATGGCGACACTCTTCTTGAAAGTTTACTTTAATACTTGTGCACTTTCAATATGCTTTTTGCCCATTCGCTTGCTGGATTAAATGTAGCTTATTTGAAGGTCTCTAATCTCCACCACAAGTACACTGAATATAATCAAATAAAATTCAACTGATATAAATATTTTACAAGTACCAAACATGACAAAAAATTTGCTGAATTCTTACTATTCAAAAAATATATATATATAGAATTCTCACAAAAGAACAATTGCTTTTATATAAGGTATGAGAAACTTCCAACGAAGTAACATTGGACATTGCATAAACAAACCCAAATAGTGTCCTAGATTTCTCCCCCATTTAATTTAGTTGCTATTCAAGAAGTAAAAATAAAGAAAATAAAAAAAAAGAAAAAACATAGAACCTCGGGAGTCAGTACACATACATGCACCAAAACCATAAGAGAGAAAGAAGACAAAGGCCTTGTTTGGTAGCTCTCACTACTTGTATTCCAACAAATCCATTAGAAAAAAAAGAGACTAAAATAAAAAAATATTGCATTAGAGCAAACATAGAAAGACATCCATCATTTGGAGCAAACACAAAATTCAATATTCTATCCAACCAACTCATTTGATGAGGAGTCTCATATATAGAAAGGATGACACATGTGATTTGGCTTGAATGATCTCAAAACAAGGCCTTGGTTATGTTTAATTCAAAATAGTAAATATTTAGTATTATCTTATTCCATTTTTTGTAAGATGAAAGAGTCTATGAGTACAAATGAGACACAAATGGGTCCGGATTCATCCTTCATAAAATAAATACAAGATGGTGGAATGACTTCCATACTTCCAAAATAAGACATTTGTCAGTAGCTATCTTTTTTCTAAAGATTGTGTTTTTCTATAAGCCCACCATGAAAAACACAAATAGTTGGGACTTGGGTTGTTGTTCTTGTTCCTCAAAAGGGCCAAAAGTAGTTTTCATCATGGCTACCAGAGACACAACTATGGAAGAGGAAGTAGCAGCTATTCCTCTCTCTCGTTTTCAGACATCGACCAATCTCCATTTTACATTCATTAATTTAGACAGCCCCAAATAGACAAGGCATTGTCAACACCAAAAAGAGTTAATGGTGAGGAATTTGAATCAACACATTAACATAAACAGGAAAAAAAAGCAGAGAGCAAGGCAATCATAGTAAGAAAAAAAATAACTAAAGAACTAATTGGTTCTATGGACAGGGAAGATGAAAAACAAATGAATAGGACAATTCCTCCTTTCATATTACACAAAAACAGAAAAGAGAGAGAATAAAAAAGAAAAAAGAAAAAAGAAGAAACATCAAATAGAACAGGGGAAGGAAGAAATAGCAAACAGAACAGGGGAAGGAGGGAAAAGGGTGGGTGAAGCATGAACAAGCTCAGGCCTAAGAATTAAGATGATCTTAACAAGAGGAATTGGGTAGCTCCTCCAAATATTCACCCTAGGTCCTCCAACCCTACTACATTCTCTATCCTACCAATCTCTCTCCTTTCTTCATCTTGGTTGAGGAAACAATGACACCCATTTTTTCCATGATAAACTATACGGAATAAACAAAAATAAATAAATAAATAAATAAATACCCATATAGAAAAACTCAAGCCAAGGAAGATAAATCTATACATATGAGTATAGAATTTGTCCCAAAAAACCAGTCTATAACATAGTTTAGGAAAGCAAAAAGACCCATTTCATTGAACTGATAAATTTAAAAAAAAACAAAAACAAAACCTGGATACCCCCAACCCAACAATCAAAGAAACATGTTCAGCAAACTCAAAACAACAAAACCCATTTCACCAAAACTCCAACAACCCAAAAAAAAATAAAAAAAATTAAAAAACACACCTCAAATTCAGTATACAACTGAATAACTTAATCAAGAAAAAAACAGAACATTAAAACACAAAAACACATAAAGCAACAGACTTGGGCAAAATCAGATTAAGCATCCAAACTCAATTTCAAAACCCGATGTACCAAACAAAAACTTATACAGCAACAAACTTGAGAAAAATCAGCATTGATCATCCTTTCCTCTCATAAGACAAATGTACCATTCAATTGCAAAATAAAATCAGACAAATAGAGGAAAGATGATCAAAGCTACATTTTTTTTAAGCCTATGTGATTCTACAGATGGTAGCTTCAAGTAGGTGAGATTCGATCAAGAGGAAACATAAACAGAAATATTGAAAACAAAACAAACGTGCATGTATTAGTTTGGGTTTCCAATCACATTGAAAAGGAAATGATGGAAAGGGAGCACAACAGGGGAGGACGCATCTCGTACAGCGACTCTTCAGCAAAAAATCCGCCTGATCAAACGGTTAAATGAAGATGATGATGGTGATGAAAGAAGATGGTTTTGGGAGAGAGGAGGAGCATGAGGCAGTCACACAGGCAGAGACATTCACACCGCCAAACAGAGATAAGGATGGGGAAAACAAGAAACTGAAAAAGTTTTGGGCAGAAGATGGCCAGAATATTACCTAGAGGAGAGAGGGCAAGCGGTGCACCGCCATTGACGCCATAGCTGGAGATTTACTTCAAGAGCGCTATGGTTCAGAGAAAAAGAACAGCTCGCGGGAAGTTCGCTCAATTTTACGATGGAACCCTAATGAAAGGAGTACGCGGTGGAGCGAATATTAAAACGTGTTCCGCGACAATCCTACTTTGTCGCCCAAACACTAACTATTCATCGCGCAAAGCTCTGAAAATATTTTGGCGACCAATTTTTGTCATCGCTAAAAGCCGTTCCCGGTTCCCTCACTAATGTAAGCGGTGAAAAATTTTCACCCTCTTTGGTGACAACTTAGATTCGTCGCTAAAATTATTGGCGACCACTTTGACTCGTCGCCGAAAATCCATCAACTCCGCTGGACTCATTTTGTTGCCAAAAGCACAAACTGTCGTCGCGAAAAGATTTGGCGTGAAATAGGTGATCCTGCGGGAGGCCAAAGCGGGACATACCGCGACGAGTTACTACATCCGTCGCTAAAACATAATATTAAGCAACAATATTGTCGTTTGTCGCCAAATATATAGCTTTCCGCGACAATATGGTCTGTTTGTCGCGAAACACCGTCGCCAATACTGTTTTTTCTTGTAGTGTATATATATTTGACTGACTGCAATTCAGAGGTGAACATACGCCATCGGGTCAGTGTGTACTGTGGAATATAGTACACGGCTGTGCCATTTGTTATATTTGTGGAAATACCCATTTTTGTATATTATATCTAAAGGAATACCCATTTTATATATTATATTTGAGGGAATACCCATTTTTGGTATATTGTATCTATGGGAACACCCTTTTTTATATTATATATGCAGTAATACCCATTTTTGGTATATTATATCTGTGAGAACACCCATTTTTGTGCATTCATACTATTGGGTCTGCATTC
Organism: Sextonia rubra; assembly: GCA_037013555.1. NCBI lineage: Eukaryota > Viridiplantae > Streptophyta > Magnoliopsida > Laurales > Lauraceae > Sextonia > Sextonia rubra. Next base: position 52,579,349 of record JASUAD010000009.1, on the reverse strand, counting down.
ATTACTTTTGGATTGAATGTAAAATATGATTTAATTTATTTGCTTAGTAACATTACTTACAGCTTACCCCCTCGTTAGCTTATTTCAATTTAACCCACTACTTTTGGTATCTAAGTTTCGTTGTCAATGCTAAACCGGAGGGTCTGAAGGTGCAACAGATTCCACAACATGGCAGAGTTGTTGAGTGGAGCGCCATTGACATCATTTGAGGTGTCTTAATGATGGAGCTGATATCGAAATAGTAGATTTTTGTATGAGGCCATGTTTGGGGCCATTGAAGTAATTATTAAACTAATTATTTCTGGAATTACAATTCTTAATCACTATGCTTCAAAGCACTGGACCTTGATTTAATTATTATTAAGATTTGTTAAATAGATTGCATGTGAAACTCAACTGTGCAGATTAAGGATTATTGTTTCGCATGTGATTATAATTGCTTAATCACCAAGTATAGCTTCACGAAGGACTTCGCTCCACCCGAAATTAAGGCTTCTATTATTAATATAAGAAAATTTTTAATTAGCCCTAATTCTCACACCCCTAGAACCAAGTTTGGATCCAGCTCAGTTTTAGGGGCGTGACACCCCCCCTCTCTTAGGCTTCCATCCCACGATCACTCATCTTCTTCTTCTTCTTTTACTCTTTGCTTCTACCCTTTCCTTTTTCCTTTATTTGGTCTTATTCTTCTTCATATTTAATTTCTTTTCTTTCTTTTCCTCTCTATTTTCTTTGCCTTCCTTCTTCATCTCCTTCCTCCCATGCTCTCGATTGTCCCTCCCAGCCAGCCATTGTCCCATCTCATCGCCCTTCTTTCTTTTCTACCTAAACAACAACCTAACAGCCTATCTGTCCGAACCAAACTAGTCCTCCCTTCCTTCTCGTTGTCTTCCCTATCTGCTTCTTCTCTTCTTTCCCTTCATGTTATCATATTCATCTCCTCTTCCTCACTTGGTTGTGAACGGGTGTGTGGATGGTGTAATGGTGGATGAGAGGTTATAGATGCAGAGGTGATGATGTTAAAGATGGGTGCTAGCCGTCATTGGATTATTGGAGAGATGAGATCGGTTGAAGGTTAAAGGTGATAAAGTGAAGATGAGATAGGCTAGATATGGAACAACAAAGAAATAAGAAAAGAAGAAAATAAAAAAATGAAAATAGAAAAAGAAAAGATGACAGGAAGAGAAGAAAGACCTTGATGATGAGTAGTGACGATGATCGATCCTAAATCTAGAGACTGAATGGTTAAAGGCTGACGAAAACTCCATTGAGATGATAATACTGATGGAAGTCATCTCTTTAATGGAAGAGTGACTAGTAAGAGTAATAAAATCAATGAGAATATGTTATGAGGATTTTAGGAAAGTTTTAAAGAGAGAGATTTTAGGCTTTGATAGGGATTATAGCTTATCTTTTGAGAGGATTTGCATGAGGCAGTCTCAAAATCTTGGAACCTTAATTATTTTAGGCCAATATAAGCTGTTCTTTATTACGGTATGAGATTTTTAGGATAGCTTTAAGGAGAGAGATTTTAGCGTTTGATATGGATTTTAAATTATCTTTTGAGAGGATTTGCATGAGATTCCTCAAAATCTTAGGAGCTTAATTATTTTACAAAAAGAAAAAAAAAGATTTTACTTTATTGAGAGTACGCCACATGTTGCTCTCCCACGCTCTCTCATGAAGGGAGAATTCCTTTTATATATAACTAGCGCTCGAGGCCCATAAAGAGAAAAACAGTATCTCGATATAAAAGAAATATTTGCATATATAAAAAAATATAAATAAAATATTGAAATATTAACAAAAGCGCTTGTAGAAGGAGTAGAATGAGGGAAGGAGTAAGGGAAAGATGAATCTTTGGATTGAATAGGAGGGCCCATAATGACATAACGTTCTAACCCAAATCCTAACAACCAAATAATAAACAACTTTTTACCATTTTAAGAATAAATAGTTAAATAATTTGTAATAGAAAATAATAACAAAAAAGAAAATTGAGCAATTATTTTACCGTGCGTACAAATATTATAATACATATTTCGTTCGAGAATGTATCAAATTTATCAATTAAAATAAATTAGAGGAAGAGTGTGGCTCAAATATCAGAAAAAAAAAAAAACCTCACTGGCATCAAGGTAAAGATAGCGACTCAGAAATTAAAAGAAGCTACTAAATCTTCAGGCCTAAGTTAGTGAGATGAGACATTTTTATAAGTCTAGTTTACATGAGGTGAACTCAATCACTTGTTAGTTATCATATAGCAAAAAATAAGAAAATCTTTCATTAAATTTAAAAATAAAGAAACAAACTAGTTTAAGAAAATTACTAGCAATATGACATAAATAAGAAGATAATTTTTGTTGCAGCTTCTATATTTTATTAAAATGAAAAGAAAAGGCCCCATATAAAATGGTATTACATTATAAATTTTCCATATTCAAATCTAACCTTAGATCAATTCGGAGAGAAGGTTGTAGTAAATGTAGCCTTAAGTTGGTTTGAATATAGTGAATTTACCATTTCCAGCTTTTTTTAAATAGCTTCTACAACAAAATTTACTGTTGAGAATACATAAAGGATCACACACACACACACACACACACACACATATATATATATATATAGATAGGTCATGGGTGGATTGGATTTTGTGGGACACAATCTTAGGGCCTCACATAGAGATCCCTATACTTTGAGAGGAAAGAAATTTCAAAGAGAGAGAGAGAGAAAGAGAGAAAGGGAGAGAGATATTTTAGAAGAGGGGTAAAAATTTAGAAGGTGAGAGAGAGATTTTAGGGAAAGATAGCATGCCACATGTTGCACCCTCCTACACTCACACTAAAGGCGGAATTCTCTTAATATATATATATATATAAAACTAACGTTGAACGCCCGTGCCCAACACCGGCCAAAGAAGAAAAGAAAAAAACATATAAGCTACTATAAAAGTAATATTGAAGCATACTAATCTATATATATATATATTTGTGCTTGGGTACAAATTAAATATCAATTGCAAGACTAAATGTGGATTTTAAAATCAAGTGACTTCCACAATGTCGTAAAATACAGTTGTTTGGCTCTGAAAGTGGCCCCTGTAAGTTGTGAAATTCCAAAGGAAAAAATTAACTTTAACAATGGGACCCATAGAATTTCGAACTTGGAATAAAAAATAAAAAATAACTTTAATAGTTGGCCCCACGGATTAATGAAAAACAACAAAGATGAAACCGATTATAATCTATTAGTGGACCCTAAATTCTTATTGCTTTGATTTAACATGAGGGTCCCATGTATGCCTACCTATCATAGAAATCAATCATGACCCCATTAATGGATAAAAAAAATAATGGCAATTGCCCCCTCTAAATTGTGAGATTTGAAAGAAAAAATTTTTTGCTTTCACAATGGGACCGAGAAACTATTCGAACTTGGGATTAAAATTTAAAAACAAAAAAATTTTGGTTGATAGTGAGCCCCACAAATTGATGGAAAACAATAAAGATGAAGCAAACTATGAAATTTTTGCATTTTGGATATGACATGAGGGTCACATACATGCCAACCAAATTTAGAAACTGTGTCATGTTTGGGTTACTTGGTGTGGCCATGATGTGTATACCCCATTTTAAAAATTGTATCTTATTTGGGTTCCATGGTGGGACCATGATGTATATACTTAAAACAATGTTGTTTGTAAAGTTAATACTCGACCCTAGAGTTTTTATACAGTTAGTCAAGCATCAGTTTTTACATGTCCGGGCCATGGTATGGTGATCTAGACCATTACTCCATGAATGCCATTCAAATTGACTCTTTTAAGATTAAGATGATGAGTTCGTGTATTATATGGACAATTCCACATATGAATGGGAGAAGTCATTGTGGAGCCAATTATGTTTAAGTGATATGCCTATGGACATGAGTACAGTGAAAGATTTTAGGGGTACAGTGAGAGATTTTAGGTATTTTAAATAAGATAGTAGAGAGAAAGGATGGCATGTAGAGATTTTAGGGGAGAGGGGAGATATTTTAAATTTTAGGATGCCACATGTTGCATTTCCATTCTCTCTTGCAAAGAGGCGGAATTCTCTTAATATATATAACTAGCGCTTCAAGGCCCGTGCCCAACATAGGCCATGGAAAAAAAATATATTTCACATAATTAAATTTGTAAATTTTTTTATATTTTAATAAAATATAAATGAATATTATTATATAAATCATAACACAAACATAGATAAAATTAATTTTAAAATACCAAATATTTTTAGATGAGAATTTATACACAATATTTGGTCACATGCTCGTGCCCTTGATGTGAATTATCATGTGTAGGTCTAACATTGGGGGTGACTGAACCACATGTAGTACATATGTTTGCAAATATCATAACTCAAAAATCTCTACTCAGCCATCATTTGAAGCCCAAATGAGATTAAGTTACAACTACTTGGCTTAAGTAAAAGGGTTAGAAAATCTAGCCCATCTTATATATAAAATCATATTTGCAAAGGAGGTAGGATTGTGAAGTGTTGATTTGGATTATAGGGAGGTCCATTATTAATATGATCAAATATTTTTAATCACTAAATACTGGGATTCTCAACCTGCCCTTGTGATTGGATGCACTAAGGTCAGCCTCACATTAAATTCGAAAAATCTAATTTTGAGGCCAATTTTCAACATATTCAAAGTAAATCACCTTAGGAAAGAACATAGATTATGGGCCAACAGAGAAAATAATATAATTCTAAGACATGCTCCAGTTATAGGCACAGTTCCTAGTTTAGGAATGGCCCACATGTGGAGCCCACCTAGTACCATAACAATTAAGTGGGGGGTGTGTGGCATTTGTGGGGTCAATTTCATCTATAAAAGAATTAAGGGTAAATAGCATATAGCCCCCTTGTAGTTAGGGCCAGACGCAAAGTGCCCCTTAAATTTTAAAATTTTGCACTAAACCTATCTTAACTTCAAGGTAAAGTGCAAACGCAAATAGACGTTATGGGAAAAGTACAATTATAGTTTTATCCTGAGATATATAATGCACCACCTACCTCTTCATCTTCATGCCACAAGAACATACCATTCAATCCTAATTTTCTTGATTTCATGGAAATTCAACATCCCACCAATTCGTTTTGATGACTCTTGCATCAGCAATCGACATTGTCATCTTTTCTTTAATGGTTCTAAACATAGAACCAGAAACAGTAGCAGTGACTTAAGTAGATTGGATGGGAAACCCTTGGATTAAGCTTTGATGCTCAAATCCTTGTCATCTAATGGAACAATCCTTGGTGGCATCTTGTAGGGGAGGAACTTTATCTTTTGTGTATCTTATTTTCTAGAATTTCTAGGGGCTATTTGTATTGGATCAGATAATTCTTAAGGTGGGTGAACTTTCCTTCCCCTGAAAGAAATATCTTGGATTGCATCTTAGAATAAGAATATTTAAAGGGTATGTTCACAGCTAAAAGATACTTGATTTCCGAAGTGTTTTATCAAATCATATGCCTTTGCTCAGATTGACACTAGATGATCTTTGAATAAGAAAACAACCAAACGGATATGAGTTGCTACATTAGCAGAGACTAATCAAAATCTAGAGCTTTCCCACAAGATCCTCAAATAAAAAATGAGACATAGATTGGAATTCCTTTAATGCTAGTGAACCCCGTCAAAATCTATCCTTTTTAGCACCAAAATCTTCAAATAAGATGACCCAAAACAGGAGCTTCTTGAATGTCGGTGCTTCTGAAACTAAAATACACAAAATGATGGCTCAGGTCAAAAGAGAAAGAGAGAGAGAAGAGAATGGGATGGAGAGGAAGAGAAAAGAAGAGGAAGAGGAAGGACGTGGGAGGGGAGGAAGGGGGTAGGGCAGTAGGGAGATCTCTTAATCTCCTTGCAGCAGGTGGACTGGGAGTAGTCTTCAAGCGGCAGTAGAGCAGTTGCCGGGTGGAGAGAGAGAGAAAGAGAGAGAGGAGAAGGGGAGGAAAAGGGAGAAGGAGAGAAAGGAAGAGGAAGAGGAAGAGGAAGGAAGAAGGAGGAGAGGAAGGGGGTGAGGGTATTTTCGAAAAATTTTTAGTTTTTTTTAATGACGTGTAAACTAAGAAATTATGTGTGTTTAAAAAGAAGATTCTATCAAAATAAATAGATTCCGTTAGTTTTGCACTTTAGTTTTAAGTCCAGTATAGTTTAGTACAAAGTTTTAAAGTTTGAGGGGGCTCTTTACATCCGGCCATAAGTATAGGGGGGGCTATATGCTATTTACCTAAAAATTAATATAAGAGTCACATAAGAACCCCACATTATAAGAACCCCGCACTAGAATCAAGCTCGAATAAAGAAATAAATAAATAAGGATAATATTCATGTGCATCCATCCCTCACCAACTTTATGGTGATAACTCTAGGTGAGCCTGATTTATCACCCAATCTAAACCTTGCAAAACACATGGACTCCCTTGATAGTCACACGCCTCAAGCTTTGGTCAAATGCGACTAGATCGTTGGATTGGTTGTGCACTAATTCGAATGGAATGGATTTGTGGGCCACAGATAAGGGGTTAACGACATGTGATTGGGGCCAAATTTGATATTTGGGGTGAATCTGCATGGATCTTTCCATTTCTCTCCACCCCCCAACCTCATCCCTTAATAGGGTCCATAGTGGATCTGAAAAGGAATATGCATCATCCCTTTGTGAGGGACAAATGCATAGGAACATCTGCTAATAAATATATATATATAATAGGAATATTACTATTCCATCATGTGGGCCATGATCAGTCATATGCTGGCATGTAAAGCTTTTAGGAGAGAGGAGGGATATAGATGTATCCGTGTGGAGAGATTTAGAGAGAGTTATTATAGGAAAGGGAATTCTAATAAATGTATGTTTTCATTTGTTGCATGCCATATGTTGCTCTCCAGTTCTCTCTCTCGAAGGGAGGGGGAATTCCATTGGAAAAAAGCACACACACAGAAATGTGTGTAGCCATCACATATTCACATCTACTGTTTTATTTTATAGCCATCACCATCGAGCCACGTGACCTACGATAATTGGCTCCATCCTTCATTCTTAAAATATCACATCCAATGCTTATTTAAAATCATGTCCATTAATCCAATGGCCACTAAATGGAAAAGTCCGGATCCACTGTTAGAACTATTTAAAAAAAGTTCACCAATCCATTGTTTATAGTAATAAAAAAGGTTTGATCATATTCTTTATAATCCATAAATTCAACTTAAAAGAAAAAATATATTACATAGTAAAAAGAATTCGATGGAATAATACATTGTATAAAGAATTATCAGGCCAACCAACCCTCTTACTATAAAAAAAAATTGATAAGTTGGAATGGAATAGAAAAGAATAAGACCCACAACCAATGTGGGCCATTTGAGAAATATATGTATCATATGATTAAAATATGTAAATGGCAAGCTTTAAAGAATAAGAATGTAGGGTGTCTGATTAGACGTGGGTCTAATTAATAATCCAGCTTGAGAATATGGTTCAAGTGTAGCATGCTATTACAAAAACACCGCTAATTTCACATGAGAATCTATCCACCCCTAATTTCACAAGAGAATCTGCAAAGATATTAGTTGATCGCCCAACATGTTGAAAGCTCACTTGAACCTTAGATAAAATGAACTTTATTTCATTAAAGTAGAAATGAAACTTCTAAGACACCTTGGAAGGATCAAATACCCAGGAAATGGCATTTAGGGAATTGCTTTCCACAAGTAAAGAGGTTTTAAAGTGGCCCCAGATAAAAATTTGAAGGGCTTTTAGAATGGCCACCACCTTTACTTCATTTGACTCTATTAACCCAGCATTCTTAGAGAACAAAACCAACACCGCCCCTTGATCATCACGAAACACCCCACCAACACTTGTTGGAGCCAGCTTCCTTCTAATAGACCCGTTAACATTGAACTTCAAAACACCTCATGAAGGGGGAGTCCAAAGCACATTTAATCTCTCCGTTGACCTTTTACAAAAAAAGGGATACTTCCCAATTGTGAAAGATGCTCTCAACTGTTAGGCCAGCAAAGTCCTTCCTTATGGAGGTCCACTTTACAGTACGTAGAAGATGGTGATGATGAAAAAACTCTAATCTACATTAAGAAATCTCAATCATACCCTACCCTTGTGATTGGCCTGCATTGAGGTGTGCCCAACATTAAATTTAAAAATCTAATTTTGAGGCTAGATCTCTAATATTTAAAATAAGTCACCTTATTGAAGAATATAGATTATGGGCCAACTCAGTAAATAATGAATGCAATTGCAAGACATGCTCTTGTTATGAACGTGGTTCCTAGTTTAGGAATGGCCTCACCTAGTACTATAATAATTAAGAGGGGTGTGTGGCGTTTGTAAGGTCTACATTTTATCTACAAAATATTAATACAAGAATCACATAAGAACCCCACATTAGAATCATGATCAAATAAGCCTACATATGCTCAAATAAATAAATAATTATACATATATATCAAGAAAGTGAGGCCGAACTTAGTATTTTCTCAGTGCCAAAAGTCTCTACCCAATGATCATTTGAAGTCAAAACAGGACTAAATTGTAACTACTGGGCTTAAACAAAAGTGTTAGAAAATCTAATCCGACCAATAATCTAAACTTTATTGCATAATATGACCCACATTTAATATGGATTTGTACTGGTGTGGTAAAAAATGTTGAAATTTAACTATATAATCCATTTAAATGGGCTGGTCAAAATTCACTGTATAGTTGGAGCACATGTGATATTACAAGCTTTGTAGCAAGGTGCCTTACCTGCCAATGCGTAAAGGTTGAACATAGAAAGCTTCCTAGTTTGCTGCACCCTTTACAGATACCAAATGGAAATGGGAGAATCTAGCGATGGATTTTGTTTCAAGGCTGCCCCGGACGAGCAAACATCATGATGTTTTATGGGTAATTGTCGATCAACTAATGAAGTCACCCACTTTATCCCCATTAGGAAGGGAATGAAATTTCATGAAATGGCTAAGATCTTCATTGATGAGATTGTGCAGTTACACGGCACTCCAGTTTCCATTGTATCTGACCGAGATAGTAGGTTTGTGTCTTCTTTCTAGTAGTCCCTCCAGAAATCCATAGGTACTAAACTCCATTTTAGCACGGCTTATCATCTGCAGACTAATGGGCAATTGGAGTGAACGATACAAACTCTTGAAGATATGCTACAAGCTACCGTGTTAGACTTCAGGAAGGAGTGGGATGAACACCTCTCCTTATGTGAGTTTGCATATAATAATAGTTATCACGAGAGCATCAGAATGGCTCCATTCAAAGCTTTGTATGGACGTACGTGCCGTACATCGGTCTGTTGGGAAAAAGTTGGAGTTAGAAGTTTTCATGGACCCTCTCTGGTCACAGACCCAGTGGAAAAGGTGCAAAAAGTGCAAGACAAATTGAAAATAACGCGATCTTGCCAGAAAGTTATACAAACAACCGCCGTAGACCCCTTGAATTCCAAGTGGGAGACAAGGTTTTCTTGAAGGTTTCTCCAATGAAGTGTACTATCAGGTTTGGATAGAAGGACAAGCTAGCTCCGTAATTTATAAGACCTTTCGAAATACAAAGTAGGGTTGGAGATTTAGCTTATAGGTCGGAGCTTCCACCCCCGCTCGCGAGAGTTCATAATGTATTTCATATATCGATGCTTAGGAAGTACCTCCCAGATCCTTTACATGTTCTGGAATTGGATGACATTTAGGTTAAACCTGATGTGAACTATGAAGAAAAACCCTTTCGTGTCATTGACACTAAAGAACAAGTACTGCGTACCCGGACGATCAAATGGGTTAAGGTTCTATGGGAGCATCATGGGCAAGAAGAAGCTACTTGGGAGCCCGAATGTCAAATTCAGGCAAAATATCCAGATTTCCTACTTGAGGTACATTACATTCGAGGGACCGAATGATCCTAAGTTGGGGGGGGGGGGGGATGTAAGGTCCTGATCCCAACTAACCTCGATTTGTACTAATTAATCTTGTTTTTACTTTAATTAAAATGCATTTAGACCAAATTAATCTAAAACCCTTTGGGCTTGGGTCATGTATAGGTATTTGTGTCGGGTTTGAACCTTACTTAAGTAGTTGAGGACTCTTTTGTGATTCGTTCGTACATTATATGGACATCTCATCAATCTTCACTTGTGTATTTCTTCGTGTAGATCGCCTTTTGTATTGGGCCCGACTTGATTCAGACTCATCTTGGCCCAATTGAGGCCATGTGACCTAAGCCGAAAATATCGCAAAAGAATGGGCTTGCATGCAACGACAGGAATTTCTTTTAAAAGGAAGGAACTTAACGTCCCTTTCCTTTTTGCTCTTCTGCTACTGTAGTCTCCTTCTCTTCTTCCTTCTTCAGCTTCACCCTAATTCGGTGTTCAAACAAACCTTGGGAGGCCTTGCATGTAACGGTGAAAACTTCCACTTATCTTCTTCTTCTCCTTCCCTGTCATTTCTCTCTTAGAGTATTCCCTTCTTCAAACTGCAACTACATAAGGTGAAGACTTACCTCCATTTCATTCATTTGGGTTTATTAGAGTCAAAAAGACTCAATTACATGACATGCATGCAACTCTACATTGCATTCATCACTTGCATGTCCTACTTGTAGAGAACCCACTTTTCATTGGAGGTTTTCCCTAATCACATATCGAGGAAAGACTAGTGAGGGCAAGCACTATTAAGAGGCAAGTATTAGAGTTCATATATGATGCATGTGTGTTCAAGCTGTTGATTCTTGGGTTGATTCTTTGACTTTCAAATTTCAGCTCCTTTACCCCTTTGTTTTAATTGTATACATATGAGGTATGTGGTATGGAATGGGTTAGAAGGTAAATATGGAATAGGAGGGTGTCTGAGTACTGAATATCTATTAGGGACATTCTGATGAAGCTATAGGAACTCCCTACAATCTTTTCAATTCAGAAATCTATTTTGTAATTGAGCTACAGAACTAACTTTAGGTTTTCTGAAGCTTACGGCGAAGCCAAGGCTAAGCCGTAAGTGTTTGCAGCTTAAAGTCACGAGAGTGACACAATCTATTTTTGTATTGCGGCTTACCCACGGCTGTACCATGAAATAAACTACGGCTAAGCCGTGCCCATCCCGTGCCTAAGCCGTAAGCCTTTTTACAGCGAACTTTCCTAAGAGCTTGAAAAACCTACTTCTTCTACGGTTTACACACGGTTACACCGTGCAATGTCTTACAGCTAAGCCATAACTTAACCGTGACCTTAGCCGTAGGCTTAGCATGGCTAAGCTATAGCTAACATATGGCTGAGCCGTAAATGCGCCTGAAATTAAGGAGGAAACTTGAGCCACTTGGCTAAGCCGTAACATGTACACGGCTAAGCTGTAAGAACACTGTGAACTTAAGATATTAGGAATTCTCAATGACCTTGTAGGGCCTTAGTGATGGAACATCCTTTACAGCCACATTAGCCCAATGGTAATTAAATGTTAAGGGGGATGAGTGTAGAGCTATCACTTATCTCCTTTAATTTTCCGGATGATCTTCCAATGTCATGTCATGGGTGTTGGCATAAGAAGGGGTTTCCTTTATGTACACAGGGTAATACCAAGATATGGTAACACAATGACACCGAACGTTTTATAAGTACATCGTGTTGAATGACCTTGGAATCATGGATTATCTAGTATAGGGTTGGCTAGTAGTTTCCTTTGACACTTACTTAATTCGAATGCATTCATATTGTTAAGATACCTTACCCTCAACATGATTTGTTGATGTATCCACTCTCCCGAGCCAAACTCTAAGGCCAATCAGATCCGAGCTTTTAATAAGTGTGTGTCTGACAAGCCAAGGCTTCTATTGAGTGTGTGCTTGCTAGCCAAACGGGTATAGTCGAGGCTGGGAGGGTTCGAGCCTTCTTAACTCATATAAGTATGCCTAGTTTAATTATTCGTTACTTCGTTATCTCTGTTTTTTATGATTGATTATGCCTTTAAGACCAATATTCCTTATGTACGATATGATGAGAATGATTGAAATTATGAAAGAGGTGAATCCGAGTCGACACCACTTAGCTTGTGCCCTTTGGGTATCCTTATGTCACTCCTGCAGTAGTTTACAGAGGAGTTGTCGGTGCTTCTCAGGAAGCTAGCTTGATCCCTTAGCGACCCATATATATGCTCCCTTTTGAGATAATAAAGCCTTGTGGTTGCCAATTAGTGTATACGACATCTTATTTATGATTACTCACTAATTGTTACTCATGCACAACATGCCTAGTAGACTGTTATTGCCCTCTTTAATCAGTGTATATTACAAATTCATGTGATACATTATGCTAATTTCATATACTTCTATACGTACTTAACCGTTGTGTTAACAGTGCTACCCTTGGTATTACAGGTACGGGACCAGAGCCCAACTCGGTTGTTGACACGTCCTCGGAGGGTGCCCCAATGGTACCTCGGGGTATAGAGGAATGGAAGGATGACGATGTCTTTTATTAGTCATCCTACGGAGAGCGTCCAGTGTTTTGGTTGTGAAATAGTTGTGACTATGGTCTTTCACTTGGAGAAGTTTAATTGGATCTCATGTATCAACACGTTTAAATAGTGGTTTTTGTTTGTATGAGAATGTTAATTAGACGACTTAAGTAAATGTATATGTTGTTGGTAAGATATGCTTTTCTATGTCTTGCTTGTGATCATTACAGCGATATTCCGCAAGTTCCCGCTTTATGCTAAATTCTAACTATATGTGTGGTTGGGCATTCCTCACACATTCCTGTGAAATCTCCCTTGCAGGAGTTCGTGCATAATTTTTTCATGGAATGAATTTCTATGGGATTACGTATTCACACCCTGGGGGCCTACTCTAATCCCCAATTCTCAAGAACGGGGCGTGACAGGGGATGGGACATCCACCACCAAGAATTCCATCTGAAAATTGATCGGGCTTGCCACCACCGGTACGGTGATCAATCCCAATGGCTAGACTGCTTGGCCACTTAATCAAAATAGATGTATGGAGGATGGCCGTAGATCCAACTATCTAAGTCCAAGCTTATTGAAAAGCTCAACGTACATGATTTCCGATGAACTACCATAATCAACAAGCATTCGTTGAACGTCAAACTCCATTACTCGCAAGGTGTGTACTAATGCATTAATATGAGGGTGAACTATGTCTCGCAGGTCTTCATCCAAGAATGAGATTTCACCTCTAACATGCCCATGCTTGCTTACGATATTCGGGTGCTCATTCACCTAACACACTTCTTTCAAATGTGCTGCCATTTTCCTCTAGCTTCTGACAGCCCATGAAGTTACCTGTCCTGGGCTTGTCACCTCGTGGACAATGTCCATAACTCCCACCGGGGCTTTTTCCTCGGTGGCCTCCCCATAGTTTCGCCTTTCCAACCATTTTGATGATTTCTTTGCCCGGCTACCCTCTACAATTCCTTCAGATAGCACTGTTTCACTGCATCCTTGAGATTTTGCTTGAACATTCTACAATTTTCCGTGAGGTGCCCATTTTCACAATGATATAAGCACCACAGATCTGGATTCCTATTACCAAGGTCTCTCACCATCTAGGAAGCTTTTTGAAATATGGCTTATCCTTAATTTGAGTCAAGATCCTATATATAGGATATTTGAAAATGGTCAGCATCCCTTTTAGGCCATTTGGTGGGTTCGGTATGACCCAAACGGCTGCTCGGCCTTTCTTTGAACTCCTTCCTTTTTTTCCGGCAAGATCCTCCTTCCTCTTGATGGGGCCATTTATACTCCAGTGGCCCCACGTCCTCTTCCAGTTTTATGAACTCTTCAATTCGTCCAATTAGGTCCTCCTACGTGAATGGAAGGTGCTTGGTCAGAAACTATCAGAGCTAGCTCTCTCTCTGGAGTCTGAGCTTGTAAGTGGCAATCACAACTTGATCATTGCTACCCTCCACCTCATTATACATATGCCAATAGCGTGCATTGTACTCTTTCAGGATTTCCAAACCATGTTTCCTGAGGCCAAGTAGTGCCCTGATGTCTTTTGGCTGCTTGGAGTTTGTGAAAAATGGTGTCATAAAGGAGCTTACCAACTCCCTGAAGCTGCCAATGTACCTTGCCCTCAATTAGGAGAACCATTTCAGGGCCAGGTCCCCTAGGCTAGATGGGAAGACTTTGCACATCAACGGCTCATTACAAACCCTTAATGCCATAGAATGCTGGAAATACTGAACGTGGTTGGTAGGGTCCGAGACACCATCATAAACCTTCAGCTTTGGCATGCTGAACACCAAGGCTTGGTCTTCTCGATTTTCTCCAAAAACAGAAACATAAAATTTTGAACCCTTTTAGCATGTCTCCTTTATGTGGCTTTTGGGAGGAGGTGTGCGGCCTCTCTCTACGAGTGCTTCCTCTATGATTGCATGAATATCATCTTCAATGATCATTTGGGCAGGCATTCTCTCCTTTCTCTGCCCACTTAGGGACGTCCCTTTTCTACTGCGCTGCGCATGGCCTTTACTGCCCCCTATCTACTTCCGAGGTTGAGTGCTTAATGTCCTGTTGCCTTCGTCAGCCATCTCTGATTTTTTACTAGATCGGCGAGCTTTGAATTGGTGGCCCTCCTTCCTTCGGTCAGGGCTTTGTACCCCTAACTTATGTGTTGGCGATCGGCCTCTGTGCTTAGTGTCAGCACCCTTTCATTCGTCCTCATTTTCTTGCCTAAGCTCTTCATGTTTCCGGCCTTGGCCTTTAGTTCCTCTAGCAACCTATTGATTTTCTCTTGCTATTGCCTTACCCCTTCCACCAAGTCCCAAATATCATCTTTACAGATGCGTTTGAGTTGTGCACAAGAGTTGTACGGGACTTTGCAAACTAGGGACCTAGGATCTCGCCTTTGCTGTGCACCACTTTGCAACTTGATCAAAGAGGCCGACCTTTTTAGTCGACCGGAACCGTGTTGGTGTATTTCCGACCAAACTCACCCCCATCTCTCAATAGGTGACGTGGCTCGGTTACTTTTTGAGCGAAGGACATAATCATCATTCTCATCTCAGAATTGATCACCGGGGGCTCCTTCCCTAGGTGGGAAGAATGCTTTTCAAGATCTCTCTTTGCTGATGATAAATGTTGCCTAACTAGGCATGAATCACTAGGGATTTGATTTCTATTTGACATTTTCCTCAGCTTGATGAAATGTTAGTGGCTTTTCACCTTCGTTCCCTACAAACAACGCCAATTGTAAGGTCAAATTCCCTAGACCAAGTCGAATTTGTTTAGACCTGATTGATTTGCAAATCGAAATGTGTTGCTAACTTCCAATCCAAGTAGATGAGCTGGTCGGTTTTAAGGGAGAAACACTCCGAGCAACCTTGAACCCAATACAAAGAAAAACAGTTAGAGGAAATACAGTTGGATAGGTCCGACTGTGGGTCCTCCGATGGTTAAGTTAGTGGATATTCCTTAGAAAATGGAATCCGACTAGATTTGGTGAGTTTGCACATACTTTTTTGTTCATCCCCAGCTCCCCTTTAATTGTCGTTACCAAGTAGATCAATCTCTTTGAATATAGGATCCACTCCTCGGGAGACTTAACGGCACATAATTCTCCACTTTAGGGGGTTTAATCCTGTTTCCAGGATCTTAGGCATGTTGCCTCTCCCAGGACGTCATTTGCCTGAAGTGGGAATGTCAGCTGTCCCACATTTCTTGACTTGATCAAAGGCAATGGTCCTCCAGGCTAGCTCGGTGATGTTGTAGTTCTCCTGGTTTGCTCGGCTGTTTAATCCTTCCCAAGCAGGTTCTCACTCTGCTTGACTATGGGGGCTATCCCGGGCTCATGGGTGTATAGCTAAGGCCGAAGCAAGTCGTATTTTATCCTCTTACAAAAGAGATGGAGAGGATTTGGCTGAAGCCATGATCAAGGTGGTATTCGAGGATAGAGAATGGGGATTAAGAAAGAAAGAATCATAGCCGAGAAGTTGTAAATTGAGTGTGGGGATGAAAGAAAGAATCATAGCCCAGATGTTGTAAATTGAGTGTGGGGATGAAAGAGGTCTTTTAAGGCTCTGAAATGAAAATTAGGTTAGCAGAGTGAGAAAAGTCTAAATGGGACAGTGTTCTAATTGTAGGAGGGTTAGCAATGCCTCATAGATCCAGTACAACACCATAATCATGGTAAGAGTTTCGTACTGGATGAGGCCAGCAGCTTTCTTAGTAATTGGACAATGGATGAAGTTCCCTTTCCCCCTCTCTTTTTTCTTAGAGAACAAGGTGAATTCATCCTCAACGATAAAGGAAGTTGAGTGTGAAATAAAAGAAGTTGCTGCAGTCCTGCTTGATTTGGAACCAAAGGGGACAGTAGACTAAGTCCTAAAAAAGTGAATGCTGCATCATTTAGCTGATGAACAGATTATAAGGATCTGCTTGGATGGTCCGGGGTGTCCTGCAAATCAATCCAAAGCGCAATCTGGGAGCTGTCAATAGCTGGAGGCATATCCATTAAAACATGAAATTCAGGAATTTGAACTATGTTAAAATCAGATCCTGAAATGAATTAGGGATCTACACAGCCTCTATGTAATCTATAACTTTGGCAGATGCTTTAGCTTGATGGATGCAACAGGATCAATTAGCTGTTGTTCCTTGATGTTTTCAATTGCATATTTTCAATCAATAGACTGGTTGATGAACTAGATCCACTGCGTGTTGTAAGATATTTGTAGTTTCTAAGGTGGGATTGTTCAAAGAACCATGATCTAGTATGCAAAAACCATTATGAGGATGGATGTGTTGACGAGTCTTAGGGGTGATGATCTTAAAACTCGAATAATTTTGAAAGTTATTAATGGAGGATGTATGCTCCTACTCCTACAAATGACGAGCCATACTATCTTCCATACTTTTAGGGTTTATCAATGAAACTATTCCTGTGACATCATTGACAATTAAAGCTCGTGAGCTATTCTGGACATGCTAAAATTAAAAGTCTACGAGCGCTGATGGCCTTAAGAGCACATTAATTAAGCATAGGTGCCTCATTTAACTTTTTAGTGGAGTAAGCATGCAAAGTTAAAAGAGTGTGGACCGTGTGGTGCCATGTCTAGATCGGTGCATTCCATATTCCGTAGGAAAGCAGCGGATATGTGATAAGGTTGCTGACCAAGGGCAACCGCGTGCTCATAGGTTAAAAACGAGAAAAAAATAATGCTTCAGCTGATGAAACCAAGACCAATGGACTATTGCTTTCCCATGCTGACTTCTTTTTGTTTTAATAACAAGGGTTGTTTTAATAATAAGGGTAATTTAGGTAGAAGTCCAATTCTTCAAACTTAATTAGGTATAAGTCCACCTCCTCAGCAAGAGGCCACTAGTGCTAGAAGATTTAATACTTCAAGTCCACTATATTATATATATTCTGTGATAATGGTAATTCTACTCCTATGATTCTCTTATTTCTTTTAAGGGTTTATACGTTGAACATTGTTCCGGTGACCACCGGCTACTAGCGATTTTTCCTACCGACTTCCAGCGAATGACAACTCTTACAACAACTTTTCCATGCAACATTTTGGGCCAACTTCTGGTGGCTTTTTCTCCCTGCTTCCGATGACCGGTGCTTGCCAGAATATAAAAACAAAGTTTCTATGCACAAGTTCATTTCTTAATTGCTTATCTAACACAAAAGGAAAAAGGAGTAATTAGTATGGCACACGTTCACAAGTAGCACTTTAACTCGAGGACGCAAGGATCATTTCCTAACTTGTTTAGGATACAAAGGTGTTAGTTAGCTCTACTCAACCATATGTGTTGGCAAATAATATGACCTCTTGGGCTATTAGTTAAGAACTAATGCTTACACTAATCAATGATCACTGGGCATACATGTGAAATAGTACGTACACCACTCAACCAAAAGTGCTGATATTACTAGAGTCTTGGTCACCTTTGTCACTATTACAAGTGAACCAAATGAGTTATATGGTAACAATAGCCATCATGAATATCTAAATATATAATTTGAACCTAGGAGGTTTCTCCTTTCATCATAATCATCATCATCGCAGTTCTTTAGAGGTCACATTTCGTGGTCTAACAGTTCCTAGAGAAGGACTTCCTTGGTTGAGGATTTGTTATGCACGGTAACAAGCGAGAAATGTGCGGACTTGAAGATTCTATGCCCTCTCTATGAGCTAATATTTCTCATGGTCCACAAAAATGGAGATCTTACATGGCCTAAATTGAGATTTTAAAATTTTTAAACATTGGTTCTCTATGATTTTTTAGAAAGTAGAAATCTTTTTCAGGAATCATGAAATGATGTGTCAAAAATAGAAATATGCTTGAAATAGGAACATGAGATACAGGAATATTAAGAAATTTGATTTTTCAATAGACAAATTAAAGAATCAGGAACATGAGGCACAGGAACATTATAAATTTTTTGAATTTTTAGTGCACAAATTGGAGAAATAAGATCATGTAATAGTGTACATGATAAATAGGAACAATAAGCAGCTATATTAGAAGCAGGAACATACTTAAAGTAGGAACATGAGATAAAGGAACATCAAGAATTCTGATTTTTTCGGTGCCCAAATTGAAGAATCTAGAACATAAGACACAAGATTTTTAGTGCACAAATTAAAGAAATATGATCATGTATTAGTGTATATGATAAATAGGAACATCAAGTAGCTGTGTTAGAAGTAGGAAGTTGTTTGAAACAGAAACATGAGATACATAAATATTAAGAATTCTTAATTTTTCAATGCCCAAATTAAAAAATCAGGAACATGAGACACATGTACATTAAGAATTCTAAATTTTCAATGTATAAATTGAAGAAATATGATAATGTATTAGTGTATATACTAAAAAGGAACATCAAACAGATATGTCAGAAATAGGAACATGAGATATAGGAACATTACAAATTTTAAGTTTTTCAGTGCCCAAATTGAAGAATTAGGAACAAAAAACACATGAACATTAAGAATTCTGAATTTTCAATGCACAAATTGAAGAAAGAAGATCATATATTTGTGTACATGATAATTATGAGCATCAATCAAATGTGTTAGAAATTTGAACATGCTTGAAACAAGACACATGAGATACAAGAACATTAAGAATTCTAGTTTTTTAGTGCACAAATTAAAGACTTAGAAATACGAGACATGGGAACATTAAAAATTCTGAATGTTGAGTGCACAAATTGACAAAAAAGGAACATGTATTAATGTACATGATAAACAACAACATCAAGCAGTTATGCTTGAAAAAGGAACATGCATGAAATAAAAACAAAAGATATAAGAACATTAAGAATTCTGAATTTTTCAGTTCCGAACTTGAAGAATCAGGACCATGAGACACAAAAACATTAAGAATTCTAAATTTTTAATGCAGAAATTGAAGAAAGAGGATCATGTATTATTGTACATAATAAACAGGAACATAAAGTAGTCATGTCAAAAATAAGAATATGCTTAAAATAGGAACATGAGATATAGGAATATTAAGAACTCTAAATTTTTCATTGCCCAAATTAAAAAGTCAAGACCATGAGACACGTGATTATTAATAACTTGTGAACAACCCCATGCTAAGCATGGACTCAAGAACTACGAAAAGCACATACATTTAAAAAATCCAAAATTAATTTTTAAAATTAGTAAAAGCATTATTTATTTTTTGGTGTCTATTCTTTAGGTTTGGACCCTTTTTTTTTCTTAAGTTTCTTTTATTATTTTTTTCTCTTGGTGTTTTGCTTCGGTCATTAAGGTTTTCAAGAATTTCCTTAGAAAGTAATTCCACTTTTTTTACTTTCATGTGAACACTTTCTTATGTTCATTTTGAGGGATGGGCCGATATAGTTTACATCATTTTTCATTGTGGTGTATTTATTTATTTATTTATTGGTATAGACCCATGAAGTATACCTTCAAACATCATTTTAATGTAGTCCTGTTATTTTATTATTATTATTATTATTATTTTGTGATTTTTCTTTAGGTTTTCACCCATTTGTTTAGCTAAATGAAGGTTCAATTTTCTTTTTTATTTTTATTTTTTTTAAGAATGTGAGAATGATGAGAAAAGGAAACAAATGTTTTTTTTTCTCTTTTAATTTTTATTTGCCTTATTTATTTATATATATATAGTTGCAATTTTAAAATCTACTGTAGAACTAATGGCGGCGTGTGACAAAAATGAATGCAATAAATAGAATGATGATATGCATGGACATATTTTTAAAAGAAAAACACAATAAAGAATAATGTTGAATTGTGCATGCATGAACATGTGAGATTCATGTCCTAGTTGAAGCACAGCTGATCATATTCAATCAGTATGGACACAGAAAATCTACACTAATTGAATGTGTCCATTTAAGATTTCTAAGAGAGGCAACATGCAAAGGTCATGGGCAGATCACACGGCCCACTTAGTTTGATATCAGTGGTTCTTAGCTGAGGTCAAATGGTTAATTTTTTAAATTTTTATTTTTTGGTATCTATTCTTTAAGTTTGGGACTTTTTGGTTTTCTTAATTTTTTTCTTATTTCTCTTGATTTTTGGCTTGGGTCATTAAAGTTTTCATGAATTTCCTTAGAAAATAACTCCTTTCTCCTAATTTTTCCATCATTTTTCATTTTGAGGGAGATTCCACCTTCCTTTCCATAATCCAGTTTAGACATGCCTACTAATCCATGGCTCGATCAAACCTATAGATTGTTAGCCCACCCTGTATGTGAAATTGATCCTTCTTTTTTTAAAGGAACAATATATTTTAAAAAATGTAAATATAATTTATTGGGCCTAATATCGGCCCAACTCCAAAATTGATCATTGGCTTTGAGTTAGACCCAGTACCCAATTCCTTAAGTCTTTTAAGTTGGCCAGACTCATTTGATAAGAGGGTTGACATAACCCATTTGCATTATATCATGGGTAGGCTCACCCACTTAAATTTATCATCTCCACTACCCCATTAAATGGATGTTTGTATAGTCATTATTAGAAACATAATTGTAAAGCCATTCCCCATGAGGTGGTGGGTCCACTTGGACACCATATCTATATCTGCATGCATTTGGGTTTTCATGGTTCTATATTAAATGTGTAGTTCCTTCAAAGACATGCAAGAATCTATGTAGTATCCTCGTTAAGATCTCATTTGCCATCATCATCATTATCATCAAAGTCTTATCCCAATCATGTTGAGGTCGGCTACATGAATTCTATTTCTCCATTCCGTTCTATTTTGAGCTAAATCTTTCGATAAGCGCAACTTCTTCAAATCTGAATTAATGACTTCCATCCATGTTTTCTTCGGCCTACCCCTACCTCTTGATGGACCCTCCACCTGTATATCAAAACTTTTTCTCACCGGTGCCATTACTGGCCTACGCTCCACATGCCTAAACCATCTCAAACGAGTTTCTCTAATCTTATCTCCTATTGGTGCTACCCCTAAATGTTCTCGAAAGCGCTCATTTCTAATTTTATCTTTCCTAGTTTTACCACACATCCACCAAAGCATTCTCATTTCCGTTACATCCATCTTATGAATATGTGTCTTCTTAATTGGCCAACATTCTGCTCCATATGTCATAGCTGGTCTAACCATTGTCCTGTAAAATTTTCCTTTCAATTTTGTTGGCATTTGTCTATCACAAAGTACTCCCGAAGCTAGTCTCCACTTTAGCCATCCAGCTCTTATCCTATGCTCCACATCTTCGTCAATCTCCCTATCCTTACTAATCATTGAGCCTAGGTACCGAAAAGAATCTTTACGTGGTATCTCATAGGTTTCAATTTTGATAGTGGTTTCAACACTTTGTATATGTCCACTGAAATTGCAATCCATATATTCTGTCTTTGTACGACTTATTTTAAAGCCTCTAGATTCTAATGCCCTCCTCCATCTCTCAAGCTTTACATTTACACCCTCTCTTGATTCATCCACCAATACTATATCATCCGTGAACAACATACACCATGGTACTTCTTCTTGAATATGCACAGTTAACTCATCCATAATTAATGCAAAGAGATAAGGGCTTAAGGATGATCCCTGATGTAAGCCTATAGTCACGGGAAATCCGCTCATTTCTCCACATGTGGTTTTCACATTTTTTATTGCACTTTCGTACATATCCTTTAAAATTTCAATATAACCTCTTAAGACATTCCTTTTCTTTAAGACCCACCAAATTAAATTCCTCGGTACCCTATCATAGGCTTTTTCCAAATCGATAAAGACCATATGTAGATTTTTCCTCTTTGCTCGGTATTTTTCCATTAATTGCCTAAGTGAAAAGATAGCTTCCATAGTTGATCTCCCTGGCATAAAACCAAATTGATTTTCCAAAATCTTAGTCTTTTTTCTCAGTCTTTGCTCTATTATTCTCTCCCATAACTTCATAGTGTAACTCATAAGTTTAATCCCTCGATAGTTGGTACAATTTTGTATAACTCCTTTTTTCTTACATAAAGGTACTACAATGCTTCTTCTCCATTCATCCGGCATTTTCTTTGTCACAAGTATCTTATTGAATAGTCTACATAAGCAACTTACTCCAACCTCTCCTAAGCATTTCCATACCTCTATCGGAATACCATCTGGGCCTGTTGCCTTTCCTGTCTTCATTCGCTTCAATGCTTTCTTCACTTCCACCCCTTTAATTCTACGGAGAAAAGTATACTCTTGTAATGAAGTATCCTCCTCCACTCTTGTATCGCCCAAATATTCTTCATTTAAAAGTTTACTAAAATATTCTTTCCACCTTTCTATAATATCGTTGTCCTTCACCAAAATATTTTTCTCATTGTCTTTGATACATTTGACATGATCTAAGTCCCTACTTTTCGTTTCTCTTATTTTTGCAAGCTTAAAAATATCCTTTTCTCCTTCTCTTATTCCCAACCTATTATAGAGGTCATTGTATGCTTTGAACTTTGCACTACGTACTACTTTCTTAGCTTCTTTCTTTGCCTTCTTATATAACTCAAAATTTTCTATACTCTTAGTCCCCTGCCAAACTTTGTAGCAATGTTTTTTTTGTTAAATAACTTCCTGAACCTCCATACTCCACTACCATGTTTCTTTATTAATATGTCTCTTTCCTTTTGATTCTCCAAGTACCTCCTTTGCAACATTCTTAATGCAATTAGCCATTTGATTCCACATTACTATAGTTTCTCCTCCAATATTCCATTCTCCTTTCTCAATCATTTTGTCCTTAAATATATTTGCTCTTTCCCCCTTCAAATCTCTCCACCTTGTTTTAGGGTTCTTTTTGTTTACTACTGCTCTCTTTTTACTTCTAATGCAAATATCTAAAACTCCAAGCCTATGCTGCATAGTCAAACTCTCTCATGGGATAATCTTACAATCTTTATAAGCCAATCGGTCCTGTTTTCTAACTAGAAAAAAGTCTATCTGACTCCTATTACTCCCACTTTTATATGTAATTAAATGCTTATCTCTCTTTTTAAAGTAAGTATTTGCTACTATAAGATCAAATGCCACTGCAAAGTCCAATATAGTGTTTCCGAATTCATTCTTTTCTCCAAATCCATGCCCTCCATGCACTCTCTCATATCCTCTATTATCTTTTCCTATATGCCCGTTTAAATCCCCTCCAAGGAAAATTTTATCACTATTTGGGATTTCTCGCATTAAATCATCCATCTCCTCCCAAAATTGTCTTTTCACACTTTCTTCTAGTCCTACTTGGGGAACATATGCACTAATGATATGAATTATGTCTTTCTCTAGTACTAGTTTAATTGCTATAATTCTATCACCAAACCTCTTTACCCCCACAATTTTCTCTTTTAAATTCTTATCTATAATTATACCCACTCCATTTATTGTATTACTCTTTCCTGCATAGAAAAGCTTATACCCATCCATGAGCTCCTTAGCTTTATTCCCTTTCCACCTTGTCTCCTGTATACAATCCACACTAATTCCTTTTCTTTTCATTACCTCAACTAACTCCATGCTCTTGCCTGTCAAGGTTCCTATATTCCAAGTAGCAAGTCTAATTTTCCTATTCCTCCTCTTCTTCTCATGGACTAACTTCTTTAACCGCATTAGCTCAAAGTCATGCGATAGCCCTTGCACACTTTTCACTGCAGCCGAGCGATGCTGCAATGCGTCGCTTAAAGCAGGGAACGCCCTAGCCTTATCGTGAAATATCATTTGTTCAGAATTCATGTTTGGGTTGTGACAAAGTTTTACGCTGGCTGTCACCTACCTAACGCAACCCTCCTCCTTTACCCGGGCTTGGGACCAACAGCAAAACTGGCGGAGTTATCTCATTTGCCATATAAATGTTAATTCAACACGCCACCGCCGCGTCCCCACCCAACCAACCCACCCCCCCCCCCCCCCCCCCCAACCACGCCTTCAATTTCCAATTCTTTCTGATGGATCTGAGATTATTTTACGGTGTGCAATTCAAAACTTACCAACTTGTGCCATTTTTCAAGGGTTAATAATCCTATGAATATAATTACGAAACCTTCATAACAAATATGGGTAGCCCAAAGCGCAGACCCCCACCCTCTATTGAGAAGGCACGGGCCAGAAGAGCTGTATATAATTCCAAATTAAATCAAACACATCCACATCCATAGCCAAGAAGAAATCAAAGAGATAACCCAACACATGATGGGCGAACTAGAGTAGGTTAAGATGACCTTAGCACAACCCGGCCAGACCTACCAACACGAAAGAACTTATCCACTGCACAACACCTAAAACTCGGCACTTCTCACGTCATGTACTTTATGCACTCAGTACGAATAGTTCATATATAGCCATCCATGATGATCAATTTGAGCCTTCAATTGGACATGATGTCCATCCATAATAATAAGAAAAGGGCTTACTGGCGCTGGGGTTAGTGTCTAGCTGAGGATACGATGGTGTGTTGTGGAGGAGGTGCATGAAGTTGATTGAGATATAAGGCTCAGTTGCAGAAAATGCTTTGAATGGGTTCTTTCATGGTTTTATACGTTCAGGTGATCATGGAGGCTAGCCCAGGCACAGATTACTAGAGATTGGTTAAGATGAGAAGGACAAGGGAGTGATGGGATGATGAGGCAGCTTGGTTGCTGTGTTGTAGGGTGCTGGGTGGTTGGGCTTGGGAGATGAGGTTCATGTTTTTGTTGGGGAAGTTGATGGAAGAAGATGTGTTTGAATGCTATTTGGTTAGAGGAAATAACATGTTTTTGTAGATGATGGTGGTGCAGTTTGTTCAGATGCATGCTGCAGGCTGCTGGTCGTTGATGTGCATGGGGTGTTGAGGCCGATTTGAATAAAGGAAAACATGAATTGAAAACCTAACCACAAAAATATCGGGTAAAGGAAAAGGTGAGAAGAGTACCCAGAGGAAAACAAGGGGGGGCTGCAAAGGGAGATGGAGAAGGGATGCGGTCAAGGTAGTGTAAATGACAGAGGTAGAGAGGCCTGAATGAGATGTGTTGATGGGCATGGATTTCACTGGGCACTTGTACGGCAATGGTTTGTGTATCAGTTATTTCAGAGAGAAAGATAAAAATAGGGAGAGAGAGAGAGGGACGTGTCGTAGTTATGGGATGACAAGTTATTTAGAGGGAGAGAGAGGAGAGAGGAAAGAGAGAGTGATGAGCCTCTCCTTAACTGACACCTAAAACTTTTTTTTCCTGATAGCCTAAGAAATTAGCTTTCAGGATTTGAGGCATTTTGGTTAACTCTTGCATTACCACTTTTAAATAGATATATAGATTTTTACTTTTCAGTGCACAAGTTTTATGAAATAAGATCATGTATTAGTGTACATAATAAACAGAAATATCAAGCAAGTGTGTCAAAAACATGAACATTCATGGAATAAGAATGAGATACAAAAACATTAAAAATTATGAATTTTTCAGTCAAATTCAAGAATTAGGAACATGAGACACAGGAACAATAGGAATCCTGAATTTTCAGTGTACAAATTAAAGAAATAAGATCATGTATTAGTGCACATGATAAACATAAACATTAAGCAAATGTATCAAAAACAAGAAAATGCTTGAAATAAGAACATAGGATATGGGAACATTAAGAATTCTAAATTTTTCTATACCCAAATTGAATAATTAGAAACATGAGAATAGGAACATTAGGATTTCTGAACTTTTTGTGCACAAATTGAAGAAACAAGATCATGTATTGGTGTACATGATAAGCAAAAACATGAAGCAGATGTGTCAGAAATATGAACATGCTTGAAACAAGAATATGAGACACAGGAACATTAAGAATTTTAGATTTTTAATGTACAAATTGAAAATAAAGGATCACGTTTTAATGTACATTGTAAATAGGAATATCAATTAAATGTATTAAAAACAAGAACATGCTTGAAACAGGAATATTAAGAATTTTGATTTTTCAGTGCACAAATTGAAGAAACTGGAACATGAGACATAGAAACATTAAAAATTCTAAAGTTTCAGTGCACAAATTGAAGAAACAGGATCATGTATATATATTTGTGTATATGACAAACAAAAACATCAACCAAATGTGTCAGAAACAAGAATATGTGGTCTTGGTGTAAAAAAAAAAAAAAACTATTCCGGCCCGACCGTAGGCCACCAGTCACCGGCATGGGTGGCCAAACTGTAATAATACATTTTTTGAAATCTCTACATTTTTTAAAAAAGAGAAACAAAATGATAGTTTTTTGGTGTTGTGGAGGTAAAAATGTCCTAGAGGACTTAAAGCTACGTGGACCATTATTACTAAGGAAAAAAAGAGAGAAAAAGATTTAAAATAAATTGATTGGTCACAAACTATTATTTTAAAAGAATAAAAAAATAAAAGCATGTAATTCAAAATCATATAAAATAATTTACAAGATAAAAAATGAATAAAAAATTTCAAAAACAATTCTAATCTAAGGACAAATATGTTTTAAAAAATTTACGAAGATAATAACAATCTAAGCCTTCATCTTAAAAACTATTAAAAGCAAATAATTCAAAAATAAAATCAATACCGTAGTTTCCAAACAAAATAAAAGCTAAGAGAGAAAATTGGTCATATTTCAAGCATGAAAATAGAGAAGAAATTGGTAGAGAGATAAAGAGAGAATAAAAGACACCACGTCATTAAGCCCTATAAATTATGAATTGAGAATATATAATTAGAAAAAGTGCGCGTGTGTGTCTATGTAATGGATATAATGACAAACTAATTTTTTTTAAAGCAGGTGCACAATGGGTATACTTTAAATATGTAGATCCCATGGAGGATAAAACACATGATTAATTATATATTATACTATGCCCATTCATATAGGTAGGTCCCACTAATGGACTGAACAATGGATAAATCAAAATATTTTAATTTCGTGTCTTATTTCATATAGGTATTCTCCCACAAGGATAAAACACTTTAATTATTTTGTCTTTGGCTCATATTTTAATACGTAGTTCCCATGGTGGGTAAAAAACATGATTAGGCCCCACAATGGATTAAAAAAATATGATATTCTAGAATAAACTAGATAGGCTCCACGATGGCTATAATACATGGACATTTTAAATAGAATAGGTAGGCCCCACAATGGATATAGCAAATGAATTTCTTTCATAAAGTAGGTGCATAATAGATATACTTTAAATAGGTAGGCCCCACAAACCATAGTGGATAAAACACATGATTAATCTAGACACGTATTGGTGATTTGATAGTCGGACTCATCACTCATATTTCTCTGATGCCCATTCTCAACATGAATCAAGGCCCATTACATGATTACCAACAAAACTGAGTAATTGTTAAATTAACGGAAACTATGCTGTGTAATAGAATCTTCAATGGAGATAAGGATAAAAATGAAAAGAATTGAAATTTTTAATTTTCAAAATAATAGGAAAGAATTATTCTTATTTGATTTTGAATGATTTCTTTAGAGGATGTGCACAGTAATGCCATGTGGCATGACTATAGAAATGAAAGGAAGCAACACAAGTCTCTCTCCTACGAAGAGGGCTATTGTTATTATATATGTATATAATAGTTGTTGTTGTCATAATATAAATATCATCAAGTTAATGCCTACATTGGAACCCACATGAGATAAAGAGTTTGCATGGGATAAGAGTCCTATCCTAGCATATTACTAGGAAAGAAAGTTTTCTCATCATATAAATAAGACTCTCCTCCTATTTTATATACACACAAATCTCTCATTAAGAAAATCTCTCTCTTTCTTGCTCTACTCCTCTCTCTTCTTGTTTAATATTTTAACACTTATTATCACGAAGAAGCTTTTCTTCTTTTCTAGTTCTAGTTGGAAAAAAAAAAGGGAGAAATTTGCAAATGAAAAGCCATTCAAAGGCAAAGAATTCTACTTCACCGATGCAGCCATATATCAGGAAAGACCTGCAAAGTCTAAGCCAAACACAAACAGCTCTCCAATGAATAATAATCTTGCAGAACCCTTCACCATCTCAGCAAAAATGAAAATCTATCCGGAGTTTGGCAAAAGATCTAATCCCATCAGAAAGTTGCAGTCCACAAAAAAGCTAGCAATCAAGTTTGTGGATACCAAAGCTCCTTTGATGATCAAAGTTAAATCTGAAATCAAACAATCAGATCAACCTTTGGTCATATCCACAAAACGGTCAAGGACAAAGCAAACAGGCATAGTTATCCATACAAGCAAGACATTTAATCCAGCTATGTATCTAACGCCTTCTAAGAATGGTGAACCACCTGCTGAAAGACATCGAAGGCTCTCATATTCAATAAATGTGATTTCCTTCATAACTCAAATTGTGACCAAGAAAGCAATGATGTAACTCCTTTTGTTAGGAGAATATCACCAATGAGGTCTAATTCTCCTGTCACTTTTAGTCAACTCGTGCTAACGTCACAACGAAGGGGAGAGCTGGCTTATGGATTCATTGATAGATAGCTTCATTTGGTTGAAAAATTTAATAACCTCCACACTTAGCATGGATTCATTTGTGTTAGATAGACTTCCGGCTAGCCCTTCACAGCTTGACTAAGGCAATGGAGTTACAAACCTTTGATGATATTTCTCAAATTGTTTTATCTCTCGAAGGCACTTGGCTCGAGCCATGGCAGAGCTACTAGAGCAACCAAAGTCATAGGTATAGTACAGTTCAACTATTAAAACTTCATGTCATGATATCTTGGCTGGCTAGAGTCTGATCAACGATCAGTTTGAGCCTATGGAAAACTCGGGAGGGTATATACGTATTGGAAGAAAAAAAAAAGGAGAGAATTGAATGGTTAAGTATATTTCTCTTATTTTATGATCTTTATTGGTTTGATAATTAAATACATGCATTTATTTTTATTCCTTTGAGATCTGCAAATATTTATAATTTTAATTCGAATGATAAATTATTCATTTTCTCTTATCAAAGGGAGATCATGACAGAATAGCAAATCATGGCTCATAAATGGAGCTAGAAGTTCTATATAAGTAATTGGAACTTGAAGTTCCATATGAAATTTAGATACAGAAGTTCTATATCAAATAAATAATAGAGACCTGAAGTTTCATACGTTATTTTAATCTAGAACAAGAAGTTTTAATCTAGACCCAAAGATCCTTGAGTTCTTCTAATCTGGAACCAAAAGTTCTAGGATTTGTAATAGTTTATACGAACCTGGAAATTTATATTCATAATTAAACATAAAGCTTTGATTTTAATATTAGGATCTAAAGCAATATCAATCAATATTAGGTCATAAAATCAAACTTGAGGCTTTGACAAGAACCAGAAGTTTTGATTCATGCCTGAAGCATTAACAGAACCAGAAGTTCCAATTCATAAGTTAAAAACATAAAGTTTTAACTCAAGCTTGAAGTCTAGATAGAACCAAAAGTTTTAATTCTTAAGTTGAGAACGTCACCTTCTAACTTTAATTGGGCAATTCTTCATCACATTTATTATCGATTATCTTTAATTGGAAGTTAAGAACTTAAAGTTCTACCTTTTGTTTCTGTTTCTCTATACACTTTTTATAGTTTTTATCACATTACACCGCATGCTTGATAAAATTACTTCGCTAAAGTTTTGACTATATGGTTATATGTAACTTTAGTTTTGATAAATTTATTGCTAAAAGCAATAGTTGCATATAGTAGAATCGGAAGTTCTATATCAAACATATAATCTGGACTTAAAGTTCCTTAAATTTTAGACCAGCAGTCCTAAGTTTTTTAAACTTTTATATGAACCTGTAAATCATATTCATGATCAAACCTAAAGTTTTGATATTAAGATTGAAAGTAAAATTGAAAAAGCTTGGTGAGGCTATCAGAGAAGGAAATAAGATGTTCCCGAAGGACATATCATAAGCCCTCATTTTTTAATGCTATTATATCCTTGAAGGATAAGTATGCTCAACAAAAGATGGTCACACAACTCAATGCTTAAAATAAGTGTCAAACTAGTCAAACAGAATAGAAACATAAAATGCAGGAAACACAATCCCTCTAGAAGTAAGTGAAAATAATAATTCCTCTAGAAGAGGTAGATATAATAATTCTTCCAAAAGAGGTTGGCATAATAATTCCTTTAGCAGAGATAAAAATAACCACCCCAGAAAAAGTGATTAGCGAAACATTTGATTTTAAATCGGGAGAACTTGTCACAACCTGAGCCCAAGAAATCTGAGATTAAGTTGAACCTAATCAGTGACACACATACTCCCGTGCATCCACACTTAGACCCCATCTAAATGCACGTGCGCAAGGGAAAATCACATGCGCAAACACATTGTACGCGGAAGCTATAAGTATCATTGCATCAAAAGAGAGAATACCCTAACATAAACAAGATTGACAAAATTATAATAATTACATGATATACAAGAACAAGAAACCCTGTTATACAAGAGTGAGGAAACTTGTCTAGAGGACTAGTCACAAAATGCAAGGGCTTAAACAACTCTAAGACAACCATAAGATGCATCACACAAAACTCTTAGAAGAAGCCTATTATGCCTTGACACTCTCTGGTGGAGTGTTCACATTCACTCCTCTAGCCCTGACAGGGCCTCTACGGTCTCTTTTAGAGTCTTGCCGACCGACGAGGGGTCGGTAACGGAATCTGAGCCTGCAACACCAAGGACAACTCGTGAATACAACGATTCAGTAAAGCATAAGCAACAATAAGGTAACACGTATTGTGTCTATAAGAATAATGAACAGGTAATATTACATAGGGTTTCAATTTAGTATACTAGGCAAATTGTGCATTTGTGAATAAAGTATGTTATACGAATCAATGCATGGATATACTGTACTATGTAGCTACTACATTTGTCATATCCTCCCTCTAGGGATCTATACATGAAGAGAACACCATCGACCGGGCCAGGGTACGAATGGGTCTCGGTTTCCTAGGGTCCAGAAGCCCCAAGACATAAACACACTACAGCAGCAATATACATACTTTGCCAAAGTCAACCCTACCGGGTATCATAAAGCTGAGGCTGAGTAGTGCATGACCATTAAGTCAACCATGCCGAGTATCATAAAGTTGAGGCTGAGTAGTACAAGACCATTTCGATTCAATCATATACTTGGACCTGAGGTAACATGCAATTCATTAAGGAAATAAACAAATTTGGAACTACTTTCAATGCATTCGTGTTAAACAATCATACTTGAGTCCATATCAATAACCAATGTAACAAGAGTAGCAGCTGTCAAGCAATTTGTATACGTTGAACATTCAATCCATACATAAACGTGGAGGACAATAATCGTTGTCCAATATGCCATGCAAGTCAATTTAATAGAATCAAGAGAGTTTATTAGCCAACCTTAATCTAGTCATCCGGTGTTTCTAACCGGGCATGATGATGTAGTTTTAAGTTATCTGATGTACAGTTGTCTTTTTATTAGCGTTGCTTTGTGTAGAGAAGGTATATCAAAGTCCCTTAAACTAACACCCACGAGGAGGTGCTTAACAACTAGACAACATACATGAATGAGTCACAGCCCTCAGGACCATTCATGTTATTCTCATTTTTCATTAGACGAGTCGAGGTTTACCTACATTCCAACACAAAGGCCATATGAGGTCTCTTAATTACCTATCTTCTTTTACGTTTTAATATCACGGCTTAGCTGTGGGCGACCTACGGCTTAGCCGTGGGCATTTTACTGCTTAGCCGTATTATACACTACGGCTCAGCTGTAGTTTCCCCAGAATGTTTCCACATTTACGGCTAGCCACGGCGAACCCAGACTTCATCTTATGGCTTGACCGTGTTTACCCTATGGTTGAGCTACGGGTGGGTGTGGCTTAGCCGTAACTAAACTATAGAAGCTTTCTCCAATTTTCTACTATCTAGACATCAAGTCGTAGCTTGACCTACAGTTGGGACACGGCTAGCCTATGGCTTAGCCGTAGTACATTCTGCGGCTTAGCCGTAGCTTGACCGTAGTGTAAACTCAGGTTTTACAACTCTCTGGAAAGTGAGCCATGGAGATCTACGGCTTAGCCGTAAGCTTCAGAAGGTCACGTTCTGAACCTATTACAGATAAAACCGAATTTGCACAAATTTGAAACAAGGAGAACAAGTGTGTATAATTAGACACTAAAGGGCTATAAAACACAAACCTCATGCAAGAGTGGGAAGCAATCATCGTGTACCAATGTGTGTTCATCCATAACATGCTTATACTTGCCTCAAATGAGCTTTGTCAAGTTAATTGTTGTCCTTTAACTCAAATTCGACGTCTACACACAGCTCTAACAACCATACATATAAGAAGAAAGAAGAGTTAAGTGCATGCAATAAATGATGAGAAAAATTCAAGACTCATAGAAATGAGTAGGAACCCAAGTCTTACCCTAGAATACACAAGGAGATGACGTATAAGATGGGTGCACAAGAATCCCCCCTTTCTTTGCTTTGATCGTGAAAAAGGGGAAAAAAGAAAAAGAAGAAACGAAGAATCACAGACGTTGAGAAGAAACAAAGAAACAAGTCGGTGCATGATATATATAAGATAAGGATAAACGGAATTGTAAGAAAATCCACAAGTTGAAGATAATTACAGTTTGAGTCAATTAACTGTCCAACGGAAACAAACGAAGTCATTTGCATGCAAGTCAGTTATGGAACTTAACAAGCTTGACGAGATACACGTGATGACACCAAGATAACGCATGAATGACAAAATCTTATAAAATCTAAAATTACGAAAAATGGCTCATATCTACCTAATCCTAGTTAAACTTAATCCAACTACCTATTCATGACCCGAAACGAAACTCAAACAAAACAAAGCGATATTCACGAAACTAATTTAACGGAAAAGGGCCAAAAAGAAGAGTAATTACTCGCTAAACTGGATTAAGTTGAGTCGGAGTGTTACAAGAACTAACAAGCATGGTATAGAAGGCCTACGACTACTATTATAATCTTAGTAGACTTATTTTGAGTTTAGTTTCTAGATATTTCGTTGAATATTGAGACTTATTCTTTTATCCCCTACATGTTTTGTCTAGATATTCTATTTTATGGTGAATGGTTTGATCATTTTAATTTAATTTTATCATGTGACTGTATAATTATATTAGTTTATTATATCGTTTAGGGTATGGACCATGGAACTGAGGACAATCTCTGTCCAGTAGACAATGCCATAACACACCTTTCGAAAAACCAAAAGCTTTTCTCAGAACTGGTATTCAATTCATGAAAGGTATCCACCATAACTGGACTATGGAAATAACTAAAGGCTCGAGAAGAGCCCATATAATATTACCTAATGGTACCCATCTATTCATTAAAAATACATTATTCTCAAGTAGTTTCAAAAGAAACTTGATTAGTTTTAAGGACAACAGAATGAATGGGCACCACATTGAATTTGTAAATAAAGGCAACAAGGAATACTTATGCATTGTTAATGGTGTTGGAAGCTAGAATCAAATACTAAAAAAACTAAG
Organism: Sextonia rubra; assembly: GCA_037013555.1. Taxonomy (NCBI): domain Eukaryota; kingdom Viridiplantae; phylum Streptophyta; class Magnoliopsida; order Laurales; family Lauraceae; genus Sextonia; species Sextonia rubra. Next base: position 52,545,300 of record JASUAD010000009.1, on the reverse strand, counting down.
TGCACTATCTTTAGGGTTATATTACATGAAAATTTCCAATGTCAAATCATATTCAATTTTGAGCAAAATGACAAAGTTGAACCAGAAGCTTAGTGATCCTAAGACTTTAACATTTTAACATAATAGGTTAAGTCACCCTGTGGATACTATGTTAAGGAAAATTATTGATAACTCTTTTAGGTGCTCCTCATAGAACCATCAATTGACCATACGTAACAGGTACTTATATACCCCTTGTTTACAAATAAAATTGATCACCTGACCTTCTTTCGCTAAGATTGCATCCAAATGCTCATCATTTTTGCAAAGGATACACGGTGACATTTATGGACCCGTAAATCCACCTAGTGGACCTTTCAGGTATTTTGTAGTTTTAATTTATGTCTTATCCCAATCCTAGGAATTGGGGAGAATAGGCCCCCAAGGTGTGGATACATAATCCCATAGCAACTCGTGCCATGTGAAGACACGCACGATTACTACAAGGGAGATTCTATAGGAATGTGTGAGTAATATCCACCAACACGTAGATTAAATGTCAAATATAAAGCAAAAACCTCTAAAATACGCCTGTAATGATCATAAGCAATACATAGAAGAAATATTATATCATTAAAAAAATAAACTTTGAGTCTTTTTCTCATCCATTCCCAACACACACACAATCCACAATCACTTAAACAGGTTCCATTAATTAATGTCTATGAACAAGTCCCAACAAAATAAGAAAGCATGTTAACACTAGTCCATACATCCCTAACTTAATAACCCAACAAAATCTCCTTTTGATGCTCTTTTTAAGACGACTAGTAAAAGACGTTGTCACGCCCCGATCCCGGGAATTTGGGGATTTTAGTGGGCCTCCAGGGCGTGGATACGTAATCCCGTAGAAATCCGTACCCTGAAAAGTTGTGCACGAATTCCTACAAGGGAGATTTCACAGGATTGTGTGAGGTATGCTAACACACGTAGTAATGTAACTCATCATAAGCGAATTCCTGCGAAATACTCAGTAATAATCAAGAGTAAGTTAAAAGAACATATCCGTTGTCATTCATAGATAAACATATAGATATATGTATATAGCAGTGCTCAAAGTTCTAATTATATTTCGTACAATTAGACATTTACTTAAAGCAGTTAAGTACATAAAGACCAAAAAGTGACCGTAACATCTCCAGAACTGACGCACTCCGTAGGATGACTAATAAAAGACATCGTCATCCTTCCATTCATCTATACCCCGAGATACCGTTGGGGCACTCTCTTAGGGCGCGTCAACACCCGAGTTTGGACCAGAATTTGTACCTGCAATACAAAGGGTAACACTGTTAACACGACGGTTAAGCTAGTACTGAGGCATATGAAGCAAGTATAACAATACATATCAATTGAACTTAATAGTATACACCGATTTAAAGAAAGCAATGGTAAATTACTAGACATATAGTGCATAAGTGGCAATGAATGAGGTATTACGATCAAAACATACTATGTACTGATTGGCAACCACAATGCTCTATTCTCCCAAAAGTGAGTATACATATGGGTCGCTAAGGGATCAAGCTAGCTTCCCGAGAAGCGTTGACAACTCCTCCATAAACTACTGCAGTAGTGACATACATATACCCAAAGGGCACAAGCTAAGTGGTGCCGACTCGGAATCAATCATACTAGTCAAAACATACATAAGGAATAGTCAATCATGGAAGTAACGAATAATTAAATGAAACACATGCATATGGGCTATAAAAGCCCGAACCTCGGCTATACCCTTGGCTAGCAAGCACACACTCAGTAGAAGCTCTGGCTTGTCAAACACACACTCATTAGAAGCTCCGGTATGAATTGCCTCAGGGTTTGTTAGAGGAAGTGAATCCGATAACGAAATGTTGAAGGTAATATATCATAGCAATATGAATGCATTCAGATTGAGTAAGTATCCCAGAACCACTATCCACCCTATATTATGTAACTCATGATCCCCAAGGACATTCAACACGATGTACTCATAAGACGTCCAGTGTCATTATGTTACCGCGCCTTGGTATCACCTTATATGCATACAGGACACCCTTTTTCTTATGCCAACATCCATGACTTGCCATTGGGATATCATCTGGAAATAATTTGTTCTCTCCAACATGTGATTACCATTGGTCCAATGTAGTGGTATGGAAGGTACCAACACTAAGGCCTTACAAAATCATTGAAGGTTCTTAACACCCTATATTTACGGGGCGCTTACGGCTTAGCTGTGTACAATGCTACGGCTTAGCCAAGTGGTTCATGGTCCTTTTTAAATTTTAGGCGCATTTACGGCTTAACCGTATATTGGCCTATGGCTTAGCGTACTAAGTCTATGGCTAGGTTACGGTGAGGTTATGACTTCGTCGTAGTATGTTTCACGGTGCAGCCGTGGGTAAGCTGCAAAAGGAGTTGGGTTTCTCGAGCTCTCTAGAAAGCCCGCCGTAGGAAGACCTACGGCTCGGGTCCGGGCTGGCCACGGCTTAGCCGTAGTGCATTTCACGGTGCAGCCGTGGTTAAGCCGCAGTACAAAACCGAGTTTCGTTACTCTCTGGACTTTGAGCCGTAAACATCCACGGCTTAGCCGTAGCTTCGCCATAAGCTTCAGAACCTGAAGTTAGTTCTGTAGCTTAGTTTACGTACGAAATTCATATAGAACTAGTCTGTGGGAAATTTTTATGGCTCAATTAGAGTGTCCTTAAGAGTGTTCTATACTCACAACTCTTCTATGCCATTTTTATCACTCTAACTCAATCCATACCACATTTGTACACCATTAAACAATGAAAAATGACTGAAATTGAGAATTTAGAGATCTAACTCATGAATCCATAACTTAATCACACATGCAATACATATAAACTCTAATACTTGCCTCTTAACAGTATCTGCCCTTTCCTAAGTCCTTTTTGTTGGGCGGCTAAGGGAAAACCTCCAAATGAGAGTGGGTTCTCTACAAGTAAAACATACAATTGATGAATGGAACATGGAATGGCATGCATGTCATGTAATTAGGTCCTTAATTCTCTAATAAACCCAAAGGCATGAAATGGAGGTAAATCCTTACCTTATGTAGCTGTAGCTTGGAGGAAAGAATACTCTAATGGAAGAAATGCACAAAGAAAAAGAGGAGGAAAGTGAGTGGGACGATCCCTAGCACTTGCAAAACTCCCAACCTCATGGTACTTCAAAATGGAAGTGAAAGAGAAGGATTTATGAAGGAGAGGAAGATCTCCAGCAACAAAAGATGGAGAAGGAGAGAAAGGGACGTTGAGTTCCCTTTAAACTCAAAAATTTTTCCTACATTTCACATGCAAGTCCAGGCTTTTTCCTGAAATTTCAGTTTAGGCCAAATAGACCTCAATTGACCCAAAATGAGTTCGGATCAGATCAAGCCCAACACAAAAGATGATCTACACAAAAAAAATTACACGAGGAGTGATTAACGAGGTGTCCATATGATGCGAGATAATTTACAAAAAGGTCCTCAACTACTGAAGTGCGGTTCAAACTCCGCTCAACTACCTCTTCAAGGTCCAAACCCAATAGTTTACTTTAAATTAACCTCAACAAGGCTTAATTAATATAAAACAAGATTAATTAACGTAACTAAGATTAGTGGGATTCGGGACCTTACAGACGTCGTCTTCTTTCCACTCTTCTATACCCCTCGGTACCGCTAGGGCACCCTCTGAGGATGCGTCGACATTCGTGTTGGTATTTGGTTCCACACCTGTAATATCAAGGGTAGCACTGTTCATACAACGATTAATCAAATATAGAGATATATTAGACCATCATAATATATCAAATGAATTAAAGAAAATATTAATTAAAGAAAGCAATTACTATAAGCTAGGCATATTATACATGAGTAAACATGAGTAGCAAATCAATACGGAATATTAAACATATTAGTTGGCATCTACAAGGCTATATTATCCTAAAAGAGAGCATATCATTTAGAGAGAGCGTATAACATACATACGGAAATTACGATAGGGGATTAGGCTAGCTTCCCAAGGAGCACCAACAACTCGTCCATGAACTACTGCAGTAGTGACATAAGGGATGCCCAAATTGGTTCCGTCAAACCTAATAAGGGTATAAGCTAAGTGGTGCTAATTCAACGTATCAAGACTGACTCAAATTCATAACTTTCATACTTATGATCAATTGTAATGATTGTCTCATGTTCATACATATTCATTCATACTTATCATATCATACATGCAAGAGTTTCAGTCTTAAAATCATGTTCAATCATAAAAATCGAAATTAACAAGTACTTGATAATAAATTGATGCATACTTAATTGAGCTAATAGAGCTCGAATCCTCTCAACCTTAGCTACACCCATTTCGGCTCATGGACACAAACTCAGTAAAAGTTCTGGACCGATTGCCTCAAGGTTCACCACGAAGAACGGGAACATGACTACATCATGTTGAGGGCAAGGTTTCTTACAATATGAATACATTTGAATTGAGAAGATATCAAGGAAATTTACTAGCCAATTCTATGCTAGATAATCCGTGGTCTTGAGGTCATTCAACATGATGTGCTCATAAGACATCTAGTGTCATTGTGTTACCAAATCTTGGCTTTACATTGTGTATGCAAGGACATCTCTTTTTATGCCAACACCCATGACGTGATGTCGAGAATTCATCCGGAAAATCGAGAGGAATAAGTGATAGCTCAACACTTGTCCTTCTCATCATTTAATCACCATTGGGCTAATTTAGTTCAGAAAAGGTGCCATGTCTAAAGCCCTACAAAGTCATTTGAAATCCTTAGTACCCTAAGTTTACAATGTTCTTATGACTTAGCCGAATGGCTTAGTTTTTCCCTTAAGTTCCTACGCAGTTATGGCTTAGCCGTATACTGGCCTATGGCTTAACTGTGCTAAGCCTACAACTAGGCTACGACTGGGCTACGGTTTACCTGTAGTGCAATCCATGCCTTACCCGTCGGTGAACCGTAGAAAAGAAATAGAATTTTGGGTTTTTGGGAAAGCTCATAGAAAATAACTTACGGCTTGGTCACAGGATGGTTATGGCTTAGCCGTAGTTCATTCCACCGCTTAGCTAAAGGTTAGCCATAGTTCAAAAATAGGTTTTTGTGCTATCTAGATTCTGAGTGGTACACATTTACGGCTTAGCCGCGGCACTGCCGTAAGCTTCAAAAATTCTGGAAATAGCTCTGAAGCTAGAGTTCAATACAGAACTCTCAATTTAAGGTTACAATGCGCTTCCTATTGCTTCAAGACATCATTATGGATTTTACAATGCTCACATATCACGCACATTATATAATCATACTCTAATTCATTTAATTCAGCACATATATATACTTAATCAAAGAGGAAAGAGCTGTAACTTGAAATTAGAGTGATTAGTTCATGAATCAACAATTTAGACATACATGCAGTGTTATGTATATTCTAATACTTTTCTTTAACATAGTGCTTGACCCTATCCACTTCTCCTTGGTGTGTAGTTAGAGAAAGCCTTGATAGAAGATGTGTTCTCTATATGAAAGACATGCAAATGATGAATCTAATGTAGAATGCATGCATGTTGTATATTTGAGCCTTCTTGACTCTGCTAAGCCCAAAGGATTGAAATGGGGGTAGAGGTTTCACCTTAGGAAGTTGTAGCTTGAAGGAGATGATGATTCCAACGAGATAGATGTACAAGAGAAGAAGAAAAAGATAAATGGAGGCTATCACCCTTGCATGCAAGGCTTCAAGACCTTGTTTCCAACTCCAAAGTGATGTGGACGTAAAGAAGTGTGAGGAGTAGAAGGGTTCCAGAGAAGAACATCATAATAAGAAGGAAGAGAGAGACATTCTCTTTAAACTCAATTTTCCCTAAAGTTTACATGTAAGTCCACATTCTTTGGGAAAATTACAGTTTAAGTCAAATGGACCTCAATTGGGCCAAGATGAACCCAAATTAGGTTGGACCAAATATGAAAGATGGTCTACACGATGGAATGGATTATACAATATGCAACTAATAAGGTGTCAATATGATGCAAGAACTCTAAATTACAATAGGGCCCTTACTACCTCGAAAAAGTTCGAACTCGACCCAACTACCTAGCCATGACCCAAGTCCAAAGGGTTTTAGTTAAATTAGCTTAAACAAAGTTTAATTAGAATAAAACAATATTAATTATCATAAATCAAAGTTAGTTGGGATCAGGACCTTACAATTTGTCCCTCCACCTGTTGGTCGGATGTATGCCTTCTTTCAACTAGGAACGTAACTTTTTCCTGACTATAAACTCAAGTCATTGAACTTAGGACTCACTTTCCTAATCATCATACTAAGTCTATAAGACTTAATAATATAGGTAACTTATCATCACATGTTTTTGGTGACTGCTGCTCAACTCTAGGAATTGTAGTCAAACATCTTGTCCCCTACATCCACAATCAGAATGGCTTAACTGAATCCATGATTAAGTGCATTGAACTCATTTTTATGACTATATTGATGTAGTCCAAATTACTAGTTAGTGTTTGAGGCCATGCTATATTGCATGCGTCCACGTGAATTAGACTTCGACCCACAATCTATCATCAATATTCTTCTACACAACTTATATGAAGACTTCAACCAAATATTTCTCACTTATGCAAGTTTGGTTGTTTATTTCAAGTCCAAATAACACCTTCTTAGTGCACTAAGATGGGACCACAAGGTCGATTAGGAATCTATATTGTTTATGACTATTCTTTGATTATTCGATATCTATAACCAATGACAGAAGATGTCTTCACTGCTCATTTTGCCAATTATCACTTCGATGAGACAATATTTCCGCTGTTAGGGGGAGATAAGATAGTTCCTGAAGAATTGTTGTTCCTATATAACAACCCATTCTTGAAAAACGATGAGCATTAACATAGAATACTTTCACCCTCTCCCATCTGGGTCCACATACTTCACAATGTGAAAATGAAGTACGGAGAATTCTGCACTTATAAGGAATCACAAACAGATTACCTGATGCATTTAATGATGCAGCAAAGGTGACTAAAATACATGGGTTAGCTATATATGCACTTGCCAAGATTGGTGTCCCTATAGGACAAAGTCAAAATACAGTAGCAAAAGAATCTGTAATATGCTAGATGTCAAGGCCCAAGCCTAAGAAATCAGGGATTAAGTTTAAACCTAATTAGTAATACACATACTCGCATGTAAACACACCTAGACCCAGTCCAAGTGCACATGCACAAGGGAAAATCACACGTGCAAAATACAGTTGTACGCAGAAGCTGTCAGTATCATTGCATTAGAAGAGGATACACAAAAATATCAAAACAACAGTTACAAAGATAACATGAAAGGGTCCATGACTTTATAAAAGTAACAAGGAAGTTTCTATAATACATAAATTACACAAAAATGCAAGGAGATATACTCCAATATAAAAACAAGATGCATGCTACATATCACAATAAGGACTATCCTAATTCTGTACCGCTCTTTAGGGTGGATTTATCAAATCCACTCATCTAGCCTTGATGGGGCCTCTATGATCTCCTCTTAAATCTTACCGACCGGCGAGGAATTGGGATCTGAGCTTGCGACACCAAGGACAACCAGTGAATACGACGATTCAGCAAAGCATAAGCAATATTAAGGTAACACACATTGTATTTACAAGATTTATTAACAGGAGATTATTCATAGAATTTCAATTTAGTAAATTAAACAAATCGTGCAATTGAATAAAGCATGATATAAGAATCATTAAACAAATAAACTTTATTAGGTGGCTACTACATTTGCCATATTCTCCCTCTAAGGAGCAAGCGTTGAGAACACCATCGACCGGGCCAAGGTACGAATGGGTCTCTAGTTCCTAGGGTCCGAAAGTTCCAAGGCAAGAGCACACTGCAGTGGCATAAGCAAGCTATACCAAAGTCAACCCGGTTGGGTATCAAGAGGCTGAGGCTAAGTAGAGCCAGACCATGTCAATCATGTCATATAATGCAAGTCAATTCAATTCAAGTCCAAGTCGTACATGTATCAAAACATACCACCATAAGCTTAATCACAAGTACTATGATCGTTCAAGTCAAATCAAATACAAGTCAAAGCAATAGTAAAAGAATTGAAGTCAATAACCGGAGCCAACAATCTATGCAAGTCGATTCATTTTCATGAAATTACGATAGTTTACTAGCCAATCCTAAGCTAGTTGTCCACTATTTTTAACCGTGCATAATGATGTAGTTTTAAGTTATTTGATGTATAGTTATCTATCTTTTGGGTGTTACAATGTATCGAGAAGGTGTATCGAAGTCCCTTAAACCAATACCCATGGGGAAGTGCTTAACAATTGGACAACACACATGAATGAGTCGCAGCCCTCAAGACCATTCATGAAATTCAGGTATTTCATTGGACAAGTTAAGGAGTATCGAAATCCAACATGAAGGCCCTACAAGGTCTTTTAATAATACCTATGTTTTTTTCCTTAATTTCCAGTGGTCTCATGACTTAGCCGTGGGTGACTTATGATTTAGCCATAGGCATCTTACGGTATAATCGTATTATGCACTATGACTTAGCTGTAGTTCCCCGATTTCCCCGTAAATACGGGTGGACCGTGGATTGGTGTCCGGCTATACCATGGTTGGTCTACAGTTGAGCCACAGATGGGCGACAACTTAGCCATAGCACACCATACGGCTTCGTCGTGGCTGGACCGTAGAAGGATATCCACTTTTTCCTACTCTCGGGACATCAAGCCGTAGACTGACTTATGGTGGGGTCGCAGCTAACTCACGGCTCAGCCATAGTACAGCCTACGGCTTAGCCGTATCATAGCCGTAGTGTAATTGACTATTTTACTGCTCTCGGGAGTTTGAGCAGTGGAGCTCTACAGCTTAACCCTAGGCTTCAAAACATTGAAATTCATGTACAACACAGAAATGAATGGATTTGATACAGATGGAAACAAAAATATCTAATCTCATACAGAAGGGCTATAAAACATAGAAAACTTGAAAGATTGAGAATAATAATAACAATCATTGTCTACCAACAAGTGTTCATCCATAAAGTGCTTATACTTGCCTCAATTAAGCTTTTTCAAGTCAATCTTTGTCCTTTGGCTCAAATTAGATATCTATATGGAACCCTAGTAGCCATGTATGCAAAGAGTGAGAAATGATGAGTGCATGCAATGCATGAAGAGAGTCCTCTAGACTCTAAAGCCAGAAAACAATTCTTACCTCCACTACACTAAAAGATGAACCGTAAGGGAAGTGTGAGCAAGCTACTTGCAATGAAGAGAAGAAGAGGATCGAAGAAGAAGAACACGTTGAGATAGAGAAACTAACGTTGATCTGAGAGAGAATGGAATGAACGAAAGAGAAGTTGGTGCTCTCTTTCCTTATATAAGATAAGTATGAAATGGACTTTATAAGAAGGTCCTTGTATTTCAAGGAAATTTCAATTTGAGTCGATTAAACATCCAACGGAGATAAACGAAGTCGTTTGCATGCGAGTTGGTTACAGAAATTAACAAGCTTAATGAGATGTTCGTTACGACACCAAGATGATGCATGAATGACGAAATCTTACAAAATCTAATTTACGAAAAGGGCTTATGTCTACCTAATCCAGGTTACACTCAACCTAACTGCCTATCCATGACCCGAATCAAAACTCAAAACGACAAAATGACTTTCACTAAACTAATTTGCTGGAAAAAAATGACCAAAAGAACATTAATTAGTTGCTACACTGAATTACTTAAGGTCGGAGTGTTACATCCTCCCCCGCTTAAGAATCATTCCGTCCTTAGAATGATCACATACCTGCGTGAAGAGGTTGGGATATTGTCGTGCCATTTGTTCTTCCAATTCCCAGGTGGCTTCATCAGGACCATGATGTTTCCAAAGAACTTTGACCTATCGTATAGTCCTGGTACGCAATATTTGTTCTCTTGTACCTACGATATGGAGCGGACGCTCAACATAAGACGCATCCGAATGACGTGGGTAGGGTCTCTAACATACTTGCAGAGCATCAACTCATGAAATACATCATGTACTCCAAAGAACTCAACTGGAAGGGCCAACTTGTAAGCTAAATAACTGATTATACTCTTAATTTCAAACGGGCCAATGTACCTCGAAGCCAATTTGCCTTTCTGGCTAAAACGTATCGTACCTTTCATTGGAGAGACTTTCAGAAAAACCCAATCACCAATCTGACATTTTAAGGCTCTTCTATAGGTATCAGTATAACTTTTCTGTCTCGACTGAGCAACCTTCAAATTATCGATCGCTTTCTATACCTTTTCAGTAGTTTCAGCAATAATTGTCGATCCGTGAAAACTTCTCATTCCCACTTCTTCCCAGCACACTGGACTTCGACATTTACATCCATACAATGCTTCATATGAAGCCATACCAATACTCTCATGGAAGCTGTTATTATAGGCAAATTCACACAACGAGAGGTGTTTATCCCATTCTTTATCAAAGTTTAAAACACTGGCTCGTAGCATGTCTTCCAAAGTCTGAATCATACGTTCAGATTGCCCATCTGTCTGTGGGTGATATGCAATACTAAAACTCAGTTTCGTACGCATAGTTTCTTGAAAAGCCTTCCAAAAAGAAGATACAAAGTGACTGTCACGATCGAAAATGATAGACACTGGCGTACCATGTAACCTTACAATCTCATCCATAAACTTCTTAGCCATTTCAGAAAAGTCATACCCTTCTTAAAAGGAATGAAGTGGGCGAACTTCGTCAGTCTATCTATAATGACCCAAATGGCATTATTCTTCTTGCTCGTTGGGGATAATCCTGAAACAAAATCCTTTGTAATGTGTTCTCATTTCCACTGAGGGATATGCAATGGGTGCAAGGAACCAGGAGGCCTCTAATGATCAACTTTCACTTTCTAACATGTAAGGTATCTAGCAACGAACCCTGTGATCTCTCTTTTCATGTTGTTCCACTAAAACTGATCCTTTAAGTTTCGGTACATTTTCGAACTCCCGGGGTGTATCGCATATCTTACATAATGTGCATCAATCATTAGGTTTTCTTTCAAGCCATCAACTACTGGTACACACAACCTGTTCCAAAAGTATAGAACACCATCCTCCAGTCGGAAATCTGGTCACTCTCCTATATGATCTTTGATTCACACCAAGTTCAGATCTTCAAATTGTCATTCCTTAATTTGTTAAATTACCTCAACTTGGAAAACAAGGGTACTTGCAAACAGCACAAAGTTATCCATCAATCTCACTTCCACAGGCTTATCTTTGAATTCATCTTTTATAAACAAATTGGAACTTAATAAGACACTGAGATTCTCTAATTTCCTGCAAAGAGCATCTGCTAAAACATTCCCTTTCCCTAGATGATATTTAATAGGAAAATTATAATCCTTAATAAATTCAAGCCATCTGCGTTGTTTCATATTTAAATCATGCTGCGTGAATAAATATTGTAAGCTATGGTGATCTAAGTGTACCTCAAACTTGGCACCATACAGATAACGTCGCCAAAGTTTCAAAGCGAACACGATAGTTGCTAGTTCCAAGTCATGTGTGGTATAATTTCTTTCATACTCTTTAAGTTATCTCGACCCATAGGCAATCACCTTACCATACTGCATCAACACACATACCAATCCGCCTCTAGAAGCATTGGAATGGATCACAAATCCTTCACCTCCATCGAGTAGAGTCACTACTGGAGCGGTAGTTAACTTTTCTTTCAAAGTTTGAAAACTTGCTTCACAGTCTTCAGTCCAATTAAAAGGAACATTCTTCCGAGTTAGCTTAGTCAAAAGAGTAAATATCCTTGCGAAGTCCTGAACAAATCTTCGATAGTACCCTGCAAGTCCAAGAAAACTCCTGATCTCTATCACAGATTTCGGACTTTGCCAATTAACAACTCCTCAAGTTTTGCTGGATCAACTGCCAAACCTTTTCGTGAAATGATATGACCAAGAAACGTGACCTGCTTAAGCCAAAAGTCACATTTCGCCAACTTGGCATATAACCAATGTTCTTTTCATAATTGCAAAGCTTTTCACAAATGGTCTGCATGGTCCTCTGTGGTTTTTGAATATGCCAAAATGTCATCAATGAATACTATAACAAAATGATCCAAGAAAGGAATGAAGATCCGATTCATCAAGGCCATAAAAGCAACAGGTGCATTAGTTAACCCAAAAGGCATCGCAAGAAATTCATAATGACCATAACTTATTTTGAAGGTAGTTTTAGAAATGTCATCTTCTTTCACCTTTAATTGGTGATACTCAGACCTTAAGTCAATTTTGGAGAAATAAACTACCTCGAAGTTGATCAAATAATTCATCAATATGCGGCAGGGGATATTTATTCTTTATCGTTACCTTATTCAATTGTCAGTAGTCAATGCACATTCGGAAGGTGCCATCTTTCTTCTTTACAAACAAAACCAGAGCTCCCCAAGCTGACACGCTCGGGCATATGAAACCCTTATCCAATAAATCTTGTAATTGCTTTTTCAACTCCAGTAATTCTACTAGGGCCATACGATATGGAGCCTTACTAATCAGTGCTATACCTGGCACAAGGTCAATAGAGAATTCAATTTCCTAAACAAGAGGTAACTTCAGACTTCTTCGGGGAATATGTCTGGAAAGTCACGCTCTACCGGAATCTCTCCAAGTTGCTTGGGTTCTTTCTTCTTGAAACAAAGGCAATGAAGCCTTCACACCCCTTGCGTATCATGCAATCCGCCTTAAATGCAAAGATAACGTGCCTAGGACATTTATTCTTACTCCCCTCAAAATGGAACCCATTCTCTAAGTCAAAGTAAATTGTCTTGTTATAACAATTCACACAGGCACGATATCTCACTAACCAATCCATTCCAAGGATCACATCGAAATCTAACATTGACAGCAAGATTAAGTCAACTAGGAGTTGACGACCTTCTATCCGCACATCGCATTGAGAGTAGTATACACTACATTCCACTCTCTTGCTAATGAGAGTTGACACCACCAACACGTACAATAGCGGCTTAGGTGGCTGTTGTAGCTTCCCAGCAAAATGAGGTACTACATATGAACATGTAGACCCCGAATTGAACAAGTCTTGTGCTTTTGCCTGAGCAATCAAAATAATACCTTCCACCGCATTTGCATATTTCGCGTTCTCATGAGTAGCAGCGTAAGCACTTGCAGTCTGGTAAGTCGATTTTTGGCTTTGACGAGATTGTTGTGGCTTGCCTTGAGCTGTGGAAGCAGTAGGCCTTGTTTGTTGGGAAGACTTGTACTTAGGACATTAGGCCACCAAATGATCCATGGAGCCACAACCCAGACAGGCTCCTGTCTTTCTCCAGCATATCTCCGTCTTGTATGATCTGCCACTGTGCCCACATGTTATACTAGCTTTACTTGAAGTACCTTGTCCTCCTTTCATCTTATTTTGTGCTTGTCCCTTCGCAAGAAAGGATGCATTCCTCTTGGGGTCCACAGCTCTCTCTTCTCGGGTATTCACCCCTGCAAAATAGGATCTATCCACTGTATCATCAAATATAGTTGGCTTTTGGAAGGTTGTAACATAGTTCTTATATATAGGATCCAGGCCAATGATAAATCTGTTGACCTTCTTTTCTTCTGTATTGATCATATCTCCGCAAAGTGAGATAACTGTGTAAACTTATGCACATAATCTGCCACTGACATCTGCTACTGCTGCAAGGCTAAGAACTTGTCACGCCCCAATCCCTGGAAATTGGGGGATTTGAGTGGGCCCCCAGGGTGTGGATACGTAATCCCGCAAGATTCCATGCCCTAAAGAATTATGCACGAATTCCTACAAGGGAGATTCCACAAGAACATGTGAGGTAAACCAACAAACGTATGGACATAACTCATCATAAGCGAATACCTGCGAAATACTCAGCAATAATCAAGAGCAAGTTAAAGAACATACCCCTTTTTATACATAGGTAGGTATATACATATACATCAGTGCTAAAGTTCTTCAATTACATTTCCTTCCATTCAACTCAATTTAAAGGCCGGAAACAAAAGGTCCAAAGTGTACTTTTCCCAATCGAAAACCAAAAAGGTGGCCATAACACCTCCAACATTGACGCACTCTGTGGGATGACTAATAAAAGACATCGTCATCTTTTAACTCGTCTATACCCTGAGGTACCGTTGGGGCACTCTCCGGGGGCACGTCAACACCCGAATTGGGACCTGGTTCTGTACCTGCAATACCAAGGGTAACACTGTTAACACGACAGTTAAGCAAGTACTGAGGCATATGAAGCAAATATAACAATACATATCAACTGAACTTAACAGTATACACTGATTTAAAGAGAGCAATGGTAAATTACTAGACATATAGTGCATAAGTGGCAATGAATGAGGTATTACGATCAAAACATACTATGTACTGATTGGCAACCACGATGCTCTATTCTCCTAAAAGGGAGCATACATATGGGTCGCAAGGGGATCAAGCTAGCTTCCCGAGGAACGCCGACAACTCCTCCGTAAACTTTTGCAGTAGTGGCATACATATACCCAAAGGGCACAAGCTAAGTGGTGCTAACTCGGATTCAATAAAACTAGTCATAACATACATAAGGAATAGTTAATCAAGGAAGCAGACGGACAATTAAGCAAAGCAAATGCATATGGGCTACAAGGGCCTGAACCTCGGCTACACCCTTGGCTAGCAAGCACACACTCAGTAGAAGCTGTAGCTTGTCAGACACGCACTCATTAGAAGCTCAGGTCTAAATTGCCTCAGGGTTTGCTAGAGGAAGTGAATCCGATAACGAAATGTTGAAGGTAGTGTATTTTAGCAAGATGAATGCATTCGGATTATGTATCCCAGAATTATTATTCACCCTATATGATGTAATCCACGATCCCTAAGGGCATTCAACACGATGTACTCATAAAATGTTTAGTGCCATTGTGTTACCACACCTTGGTATTACCTTGTGTATATAATGACACCCCTTTTATGCCAACATCCATAACTTGACATTGCATCCGGAATTTCTCATTCCATTTAACTAGTACTTACCATTGGCCAATGTGGTAGTAGGAAAGGTGCTAATACTAAGGCCCTACAAAATCATTAAGGGTTCCTAATATCCTATATTCACTGGGTTCTTACGGCTTAGCCGTGTACAATGCTATGGCTTAGCCGAGTGGTTCATGGTCCTTTTTAAATTTCAGGCGCATTTACGGCTTAACCGAATATTGGCCTACAACTTAGCCGAGTTAAGCCTACGGCTAGGTTACGTCCAGTTACGGCTTAGCCGTAAGGTATTACATGGTGTAGCCATAGGTGAGCCATAGTACAAAACCAGGTTTTGTTACTCTCTGGACTTTGAGTCGTAAATACTCACGACTTAGCCGTAGCTTCGCCGTAAGCTTCAGAAACCTGAAGTCGGTTCTGTAGCTCAATTTTAATTACAGTTAGTACAGAACCTACATTGGGAGGGGGATCCTATGGCTTACTTGTAACGTCCATTAAGGTGTTCTATACTCACACACCCTTTTATTCCATTTCTATCACTCCAACTCGATTCATACCTCATTGGCTCCCAAGTAAAACAGTGAGAAAGGACTGAAATTGGGAAAATTGAAAGAACTAACTCAATATGCAATGACTTATTCACACATGCAATACATATAACTCAAGTACTTGCCTCTTAACAGGGTTAACCTTCTCAAACTCTTTCTCGTTGTGTGCTCAGGGGAAAATCTCTAAATTGAAATGGGTTCTCTACAATGAAACATGCAATGAAGAATGAGGTTCAAATTCACATGCATGTCATAGGTTTGAGTCTTCTTGACTCCAACAAACCTTAATATATGAAAAGGAACAAAAGCCCTCACCTTAGTGAGTTGTAGCTTGAAGAAGAGAACACTCTAAGAGGAAGGTGCTCAAGGATGGAGAAGAGGAAAAAGAAGAGTTTCCCCCAAATCCAATAGCTCCCCAAATCTAGAAGCAAAGGTGGAGATCAAGGAAGAGAGGGAGAGAGCACTTCAGCAGCCACATGAAGAGGAAAAGGAAGAGGAAGAAAGGAGAAGGAACGTTGGGTTCTCTCTTTAAAAGGATTTTCTTGCCTTTGCATGCAAGCCCTATTGTTTGGGGACATTTACGAAATAGGTCACGTGGCCAAAAGTTGGCCCAAAATGAATCCAGATCAAGTTGGGCCTAACACGAAAGATGATCTACGGGAAAAATTACATGAAAGGCAATGGGTTAAGGTGTCCATAGGGTGTAAGAATAATTACAGAAAGGTCCTTAACTACTTAGACAAGGTTCGAACCCGACCCATCTACCTGTCCACGACCTGAACCTAATAGTTTTGAATTAAATTAGCCTTAGTAAGGTTTACTTAATGTAAAATAAAATTAATTAACGTAAATTAAGATCAGTGGGATTCGGGAACTTACAAAACTCCATTTCCTTTGCCCTTTGCACATGAGCTAAGATAAACTTTCTTCTAAATTGTTTCTTAAATGTCTCCCACACTATAGCACCAGGCATGTCTTATATGAGTCTCTCACACTCTTCCACCAAGTTTTTGCCACATTTCGGAACATCGAAGCCATGAGTAAGACCTTCTGTTTGTTGGTGCAAACAACTGTGTCGAATAGATCCCCTATATGCTCTAACCACTGATCTGCTTGCAAAGCATCTTTGTTCCCATAAAATTCCATAACCCCACATTTTCGAAAATTTTCACATAAGGCATTCGGATCGCTTTCCTTTGGTTAAAAAATCACTTGTTGCTCCACGTGAGGTGGGATGGATACTTGGCTTTGCCGGTCCATAATAGACGCAACTTGTGTTGCAAGGACTGCATTGATTGGGATTGAGCCTGAATTACTTGCAGCATCATGATGAAACAATCATCCGTATTGAGTGGCAGTTTGAGGTGCAGATCCACTCTCTATAGGTGGAGTCATATTATCTCCCTGGTTATTATTGGCACCAGATCCAGATGCCATGGCCTGCAAAAAGTAAAATGTCAACACTCTTACAAAAGATGTTCCTAACTACATGTCCCCATAACAAATCAATATATCAAACTATAGAGTCAAATATTTGAGATCGTATCCTCACCACGTTCCTATATGCCTACATGCTTATCCACTATAACAATCATGCTCTGATACCATACAATACGTATGTCATAGCCCGAGCCCAAGAAATTAGGGATTAAGTTTAAATATAATCAGTGACATAAGTAATCCCGTGCATACACACCTAGATCCAGTCCAAGTGCACACGCACAAGAGAAAATCACACATGAAAAATATAGTTGTACACGGAAGCTGTAAGTATCATTGCATTAGAAATGGATATACAAAACTATCAAAACAACATCTATAAAGATAACATGAAAGGGTCCATGACTTTACAAGAGTAACAAGGAAGTTTCTATAATACACAAATTAAACAAAATGCAAGAAGCTATACTCCAATAGAAAAACAAGATGCATGCTACATATCACAATGAGGACTATCCTAATGTTGTGCTTCTCGCTGGGGTGGATTTATCAAATCCACTCATCTAGCCCTAATGGGACCTCTATGATCTCCTCTGAAGTCCTGTTGAGTGGCGAGGGATCAGGATCTAAACCTGCAACACCAAGGACAGCTGGTGAATACGACAATTTAGCAAAGCAAAAGCAACATTAAGGTAACACACATTGTGTCTACAATATTTATTAACAGGAGATTAAACATAGAGTTTCAATTTAGTATACTAAACAAATCATGCAATTGAATAACGCATGATATAAGAAGCATTGAATAGATATACTTTAATAAGTGGCTACTACATCTGCCTTATTCTCCTCCTAGGGAGCACGCGTTGAGAATACCATCGACCGAGTCAGGGTACAAATGGGTCTCTAGTTTCTAGGCCCGAAAGTTCCAAGACAAGAGCACACTGCAGCAGAATAAGCAAGCTATACCGAAGTCAACCCCGTCGGGTATCATGAGGCTGAGGCTAAGTAGAGCCAGATCGTGTCAATCATGTCATAAAATACAAGTCAATTCAATTCAAGTCCAAGTCGTACATGTATCAAAACATACCACAATAAGCTTAATCACAAGTACTATTATCGTTCAAGTCAAATCAAATAAAAGTCAAAGTAATAGTAAAAGAATGGAAGTCAATAACTAGAGTCAACATGCTATGCAAGTCAAGTCAATTTCATGGAATCACAATAGTTTACTAGCCAACCCTAAGTCAGTTATCTATTGTTTCTAACCATGCATGATGATGTAGTTTTAAGTTGTTCGATACACAGTTGTCCGTCTTTTGGGTGTTGCAATGTATCGAGAAGGTATATTGAAGTCTCTTAAACAAACACCCATAGGGAGGTGCTTAACAACTGGACAACACACATGAATGAGTCACAACCCTCAAGACCATTCATGATATTCAGGTATTTCATTGGACAAGTTAAGGGGTATCGGAATCCAACATGAAGGCCCTACAAGTTCTTTTAATAATACCTACCCTTTTTTTCTTAATTTCCAATGGTCTCACGGCTTAGCCGTGGGTGACTTATGGTTTAGCTATAGGCATCTTACGGCTTAGCCGTATTATGCACTATGGCTCAGCCATAGTTCCCCTGATTTCCCTGTAAATATGAGTGGAGTATGGATTAATGTCCGGCTATACCATGGTTGGTCTATGGTTGAGCCACGGATGAGCTACGGCTTAGCCGTAGCACACCATATGGCTTTGCAATGGCTGGATCGTAGAAGGATGCCCCTTTTTTCCTACTCTCGGGACATCAAGCCGTGGATTGACTTACAGTGGGGTCACAGCTGACTTACGGCTCAACCGTAGTACATCCTATGATTTAGCCATATCTTAGCCGTAGTGTAATTGATAGTTTTGCTGCTCTTGGGAGTTTGAGCTGTGGAGCTCTACGGCGTAGCCCTAAGCTTCAGAACACTGAAATTCATGTACAGCACAAAAATGAATGGATTTGATACAGATGGAAACAAGAATATCTAATCTCATACAGAAGGGCTGTAAAACATAGAAAACTTGAAAGATTGAGAATAATAATAATAATCATAGTCTACCAACATGTGTTCATCCATAAAGTGCTTATACTTGCCTCAATTAAGCTTTTTCAAGTCAATCTCTGTCCTTTGGCTCAAATTATATGTCTATATGGAACCCTAGTAGCTATGTATGTAAAGAGTGAGAAACAATGAGTGCATGCAGTGCAAGAAGAGAGTCCCCTAGACTTTAAAACCAGAAAACAATTCTTACCTCCACTACACTAAGAGATGAACCGTAAGGGAGGTGTAAGCAAGCTACTTGCAACGAAGAAAAGAAGAGGATCGAAGAAGAATAACATGTTGAGAGAGAGAAACCGACGTTAAGCTGAGAAAGAATGAAATAAAAGAAAAAGAAGTCGGTGCTCTCTCTCCTTATATAAGACAAGTATGAAATGGACTTTATAAGAAGGTCCTTGTATTTCAAGGAAATTTCAATTTGAGTCAACTAAATATCCAACGGAGACAAACGAAATCGTTTGCATGCTAGTCAGTTATGAAAATTAACAAGCTTAACAAGATGTTCGTGGTGACACCAAGATAATGCATGAATAACGAAATCTTACAAAATCTAAATTACGAAAAAGAGCTTATGTCTACCTAATCCAAGTAACACTCAACCCAACTACTTATCCATGACCTAAAATAAAACTCAAAATGACAAAACGACATTCACTAAACTAATTCGCTGGAAAAAACATGATCAAAAGAACATTAATTAATCACTAAACTGAATTAATTAGTGTCGGAGTGTTACACCAAAGCATGGTATACCTATAAGTTCCAAAGACTCAGCTCCCCATAAAAGAAAAAATAAGCAATCATATCGCAATCATGCTCTAGAAGAGGTACACTGCTAAAGAAGGCTATAAAAAATCGTATACTAGTACGTCATTTCAATCAAGAAGAGCTTATGGCAAAATCCACTTTTCTAAATTTTCTAAAGAGATTAATATCCCAGAAGAGACTATAGAAGCCCCTAAAGAGGCTAGGGAAACCAATAATGAAAAGATCTCTATATTTTACACTGATTCAAGAAAGAGATGTAATAGAAGAGAAATAGTCATCGCATATGCAGTAGCTATGCATTTATCAAGGAAAAATGATAATAAGATATAGAACCACGTACTATAAATAAATGTTGATAAAGGATAGATTGGCCAAAATGGGAGACTGTAATCAAAGCAGAGTTAGATTTTCTCAATAAAAGTGGTGTATTCGGACCTATAGTGCAGAACCCACAAGGTGTTAAACCTGTAGAATACAAATGAGTGTTTGTAAAAAAAAGATGAAATGAATGAAATTTTAGATACAGGTTTCTTATAGAAACCTGGGATTATGAAGAAATGTACTCCCCAAATTATAGACAAAAATACATTTAGATACCTATTGAGTTTAGCAGTTTCGCAAAATCTAGATATGAGATTCATGGATATTGTAACTGCTTATTTGTATAAGGACTTATACACAGAAGTTTATATGAAAATCCTAAAAGAATTTGTTTTGTCTAAAGTAAAGTCAAAGAGTATATACTCAATCCAATTAAGATGCCATTGTATAGCCTGAAGCAATCCAGAAGAATGCAGTACAATCATCGTAGTGAATACTTGTCTAAAGAAGGATATGAAAACACTCTCATTTTCCCGTGTCTATTCATAAAGAAATTCTTGAAGGGATTTTCAATAATGCAACTTATGTAAATGACATAAATTTAATTAGAACTCCAAAAGGGCTTGAAAAAACTATTGACCATTTGAAAAGTGAATTTGAAATGATAGACCTTGAGAAAACATTATTTTATCTTAGCATGCAGATCAAGAGAAATCCTAGTGGGATGTTGGTCCATCAATTTACTTATACCGAGAAAGTTTTGAAACATTTTGATATGGACAAGGCACATCCACAAGTACCCTTATGGTTGTTCGTTTATTAGATATAAAGAAAGATTCATATGGTCCTAAAGAGGAAAATGAGTAAGTATTGGGTCCTGAAGCACCATACTTAAGTACCATTGGTGCCCTACTATATTCGGCACAACATATTAGATTGGATATTTCATTTTCAATGAATCTATTTGCCAGATATAACTCTACACCAACTCAAAGGCACTGGACTAGTTTTCTAATATTTCCTACTATATTTACATGGAACGATTGACTTAGGTCTGTTTTATTCTTACAGTTGTAAAAATTCAAAGTTTGTAGGTTATGTAGATTTAGAATACCTCTCTGATCACCATAAGGGTTGATCTCACATAAGTTATGTATTTTTTATGGTAATGCCACCATTTCTTGGCAATCTACTAAATAAGCTTTGGTAGCTACTTCTTTCAACTACACTGAAATTTTAGTTCTTTATGAAGCTAGTCATGAATGTGTATGGTTAAAATCTTTAATTCAGCATATTCATTATTCTTGCCAATGGTCTCCTAGTATAGGTACCCCAAGCATTATCTATGAAGATAACGTAGCACGTATACAATGGATTCAAGAAGGTTACATCAAAGGAGATAAAACCAAGCCTCTTTCACCAAAGTTCTTCTTCACTCATGAACTTCAGAAGAACAATGAGACTGAAGTCAGGCCAGTTCGTTCAAGTAATAACCAGGCTAATCTCTTCACTAAGTCATTGCCAAAATTAATATTCCAAAAGTTTGGATATGAGATCGACATGCATAGAGTCTATCAACAAACAATGTAAATATTGTTGTTATTAAGGGGAGTAACTAATAAAGGGGAGGCATCTTGAAGCATGCTACCTGGGAGATATAAGCGTTGCACTTTTTCTCCTTTTGGATGTTTTATCCCACTGAGTTTTCCTAATTAAGGCTTTAACAAGGCAGAATTTATTCACATCTGACATCTAACTCAATGATTATAAAGAATGTTGTACTAGTTTTCCTTCGCTTTAGTTTTCCCTATTGGGTTTTCCTTTGCAAGGTTCTAATGAGGAAACTATCATTAAATGGTGGTCATTCAAGGGGGCGTTATAATATAAATATCACAATTACCCACATAAGATTAAGAGCTTGCATGGGAAAAGAGTCCTACCCTGGCTTGTTACTTGGAGAGGAAGTTTACTCATCCTATAAGTAAGACTCTCCTCCTCCTATTTTGTTCACATACAAATCTCTCATTAAGAAAATCTCTCTCTTTCTCCCTCTACTGCTCTCTTTCTTCTTGTTTAATATTTTAATAGTTGTCAAATTATTGTAACACATTCCTTCATCATTGAAACACATGCTTGAGCTCAGAAGTTAGAACCAACACTTACATTTATTTCACATTTTTTCACCTGTTTCCTCTTGATTGGAGTCAGATGAGGGAGGGATATTGGAAAGAGGTTTGGTAGTCTTGATGTATAATGGATTAGGGTTTAGTAGAGAACAAGAGATCAAGCTTAAGAGAGGAGAGGAACAATAGTAGTCGATGCCAACTTGGCTGAGTTACCCTTGAAGCAAATTGAGCCCAATCGAGTTCGATTTAGTTGGTTCTTGAACCTTCATTTTTAACCACTAATGTTATGAATCCTAATAGATTTATTATCAGTTCCTATAGTATTCTATGCCGACAAATAGGGCATTAAAATTTGTTCAGCGCGGCTGAAGCTTTGGCAAAATTTGGATGGAGGGCTAAGTCGGTAGGTCAATCCATTTCGCTCTTACTTGGTCCTTCTCTCCATTCATCAATGAACCAAGTGATGTATTTAAGATTTCACTAATTCATGCATGGCCTCAGTTTGGTGACTAGTATGAGCTTATTTGGTATCTTTGCACTTTTTCTTACAAACCATCCAAAATAAGGCCATTAAAAAAAGCAACAAAAAAAGAGGCTAGAAACAAAATATGTGTTTGGTATGCAAGGATCTATTTTAAATAAACTTTAGTTAAATCAAATGTTAAAAGATTTTCTCCAATTTCAGGAGATCTACAAGGTATCAAACCTTGATTTTAGACCCCATACTTATAATCATCCTTCCAAAGAGATTTATCAATTTTGGATCTTGTGTTTGGAGCCCACAAATTTCAAAAAATTAATCTCAAATAGTCCATGTATTTTAGCAAATGTCTCAAGATTGATGATGATCCAACGGCTAAAATTTGGTCTTCTAATGATTATTGACCTCATAAACATTTTCAATGGTTTGGGTCATAATTTATTTTACCACAAATAAAAAAAAGAGAAAAACAAGATTGCTTATGGACCAATACAAAATTGAGCATGTAATTACATCAATGATTGATATTTGTTTACAAATTCATTGAGATCCACAATGCATCAAGCCTTGAAAATTGATCTCACAGTAGTGTTCAGCCTTCCAAAGAGATCTAAGGGTTTGGATCTTGTCTTTAAGGCCCACAAAATTCCAAAAATAATATCCAATGGCTCACGTTTTTTTTATACGTATCTTCAGATTGGTGATGATTCAACAGCTCAAATTTAGTGTCATGACCTTATTTGATCTTATGAACATTTCCAATGGTTTGGATCTTGATTTACTCTATCAAATAATTTTAAATAAAAAATGGATTGGGTGTTTCAAGTGTACCATTGCCTCAATTGTTTTCCCATTATTTCTCAACTCCAACATTAAGGGGGGTGTGGAAATAAGAAGCATTGCCTTTACTTCTCTTATAAAGTGGGTAGAGGTTGTAAAGAGGTACCAGGAGCTCTATTTTTTCAAACCTCTACCCACTTTAGAAAAATAAGACAGTAGAGGCTAGAAATAAACTTGTCAAATAGGGGCTACATCTTATATTCCCACAATTTGATCTTGTGAGAACATAACAACTATAACTTTTTGAGAATTACTGCTTACCCAAGTGGTAAGGAGTGTCAATTCTCATGTACATGTCTAGGGTTTAAACCCTTGGACATGCTACCTTTCCCACGGTGTAGGCTTTCTTTTTCGTGTGTGTGGTCTTTCTTTCCCATGTGTGTGGGCTTTCTTATGAGACTCTATTACTTTCTAGTAAAAAAATATCTAAAAGTGTGAGTCCTCATTGGTTCGTAAATCAGATTATCTACACCCATTTTACAAAGTATATATATATATTTTATGGTTCTTATATTGTTTGGATAAGAAAAAAGTTGTAAAGGCAGCTTTCATCTTCGCCCTCTCTCCATACAACCAATCCACCAAACCATCTGCTGCACTTGTTGAACTAATGCAATGAGCTTTGCACTGTAATTTTGAGGCTCCATGACTTTCCACTAAAGGATGAGAATCAAGGTCTAATTCATCACCCACGATGCTAAAGTTTTTGATGCAGACTAGATTGAATTTAACCTCAATAACATCTAAACCCAAGCCCATTTGAAGTCAAACCAGGCCAAGAAAAGATAGGTGAATCTTGGTCTCAGGCAACTAGGCCCATGGATGGGTGAATTGAAATCATGCTTCTATTTTTCTTAATGATAACTTGATTTTATGTGTCAAAATATGTCCATATGTCATGGAAGTTGGATTTGTTAGATAGCTAATTCAATTAGTTTTCCGATGAGTCTACAAGTTTGTATGATTTTGACAAACATTGAGAAGTGACCAATTTTCTTGTAAAGTGGAGTAGAAAGCTGTTTGATTATAAATTGCTTTTACCTATAAAAAAGTTGCAGTTGTTGTCAGAAAGGTACGCTTAGAAAAAGATATATATTATTATAGAGATGTGTTGAGACAACAATGGACTTACACATTGAATCTAATTATGATTAAGGCCTTTAAACCTTTTCTTTGGGTAGTCTCTATGCTCGAAACCATGCACCTACAAATCTACTAGTTTGCCAATTGTAGGCAATCAAATACATTGTCATGTCGCAAGTCTGAGATTCCGCAATTAGGCGACTCCTGAGGTATGGCATACATAATCTCGTGACAACCCATGCGACACTAGGATATGTATGAACTGCCACAAGAGAAAAAGCATAGGAATCACATGTGAGGACTGACGTGTAACATGTGTCCATTTAAAATATTTGCGGAAGCTTGTGTATTACTCCTTTACAAATCAATGTCCCATACATTTCATATTTTAACATATGGTATTAAGCATAAAATGAGTCTATTAAATTTTAATTGTAAACTAAAAGGCATAAAACTTAAAAAAGTCTTTCAGATGAACATAAGCCCATGCATGTACTAGTATGCCAAATTCATATCAAATGCAATCTATAAACAAAATATGAATACCTCAATGTAACAAGTTAAAGATGATGACATGTTGTATACAACAGTCACCCATGTGACAATCCTACATGACCCAAAATATACTCACGGCGTTCTACAAAACAGACAACTAGAGGATGTTGTCAGAAGTCCACATTATTATAATATCCTTGGGAAGTCTATGGAACCTCCTATAAGGGTGCATCTGAGGTAGAATTGGTTTCAGAACTTGTAATACCAAGCAGTATAAATACAACGATTTAGCAAATATAGGTGCATATAAAACCACATAATGTATCATTTGAATTAAACACATAATAGTTAAAAGTGAGCAATAACGAAAGCTAGGCATATTAAGCATATGATTAAGCATGAATAAAGAATCATAATGTGAAGATGTGAGCACATTATTTAGCAACCACAGAGCTATATTCTCCCAATAAGGAGCATTTATCTACATGTGCGAAATCACTAGGTGATCCTTCTAGCTACTTGAGAAGCGCCAACCAACTCCTTTGTAACTATTGTAGTAGTGACGATGAGATACCTTAACTCGGTCCCGTCGAACCTCCTAAGGGTACAAGCTAGGTGGTACCAACTCAATGTTAAATCGACTGGAATTTGTAACCTTCATACTTAGTACCAATCATAGCGATCATCTCGTACTTGTACATAAAGGGAATATCAGTCTTGAGATCATATGTAATCATATAATTGAAGTTGAATGGAATTGCTGACTAATTGAACAATGTGCATAGTGATGAGCGAATAGTATTCGAACCCTCTCAACCTTGGTTATCCACTCTTGACTCACAAGCTCACGCCTAGGCTCTGGCTTGAATTTCGTCTCAAGGTTCTCCTAGGAAAATTGGGTACATGATTGAATTATGTTTCAGGTCATGGTTTATGCTACCATTATGTATTTACTTGGATTTAGAAGTTAAGCAGGGATAACTACTAGCCAAACCTAAAATAAAATAATCCATGGTCATTAGTCATTCAACAAGATGTATTTATAAAACATCTGGTGTAAGTGTACTACTAAAATCTTGGTGCTACATTATGTCGGCGATGAACACCACTTCTTATATCAACACCCGTCACGTGATGCTGGAAACCACACAAAAAATCAGGGGGGAACGAGTGACAACTCTACAAACTATCCTCTATTAGATTACTACTAGCCAATTTAATATAGGGTAAGGTGCCATTATTAAAAATCCTACACGGTCTTCCACCCACCTATCATCCTATGGTGTAGGGTAACTCAAGGCTAACCCCAAGGAAGCCAGGAAGCCCAAGAAAGGACCTGGTCAATCCTAAGATTGACCTTCAATTAAAAATAACCGTCCAGCTACTGGATCGATCAGGCCCCAGACCTTATCGATTGAGTAAACCAGAATTGATGTCCAAATGAATGAACCTGGATGGGTTCTCCTTTAGTATAGAATCAATATTTTCACTGATTCACTCCATGCCCTTCCCCTTTCCTACAAAAGAATCACTTCCATACATGTATTCCTCAACTTCTCTAACCAACCCTCATCACTCCATAATCCATAATCATCATTAGAAAGAATACCCATTTCATTTACATTTTATTTTGAAAGATGAGCTGTAAAAGAAGATTAAGCATAGACTTCATCAAGTAATCAATCTATATAACATACATGCAATAAATATATCTAACTATACTTTCCTTTTATAGTGCTTAAACTTGAGATGCCTCTTGCCTTGGTGCAATAGTGAAGAAAACCCAATCTTGTACACCCTACATGAGAGATAAATGAGAGGGAGATGAGATTTCATGCATGCAACCTATTAAATATACATTCAATCACTTTCTTGGCCTCCAAAAGCTCACAAGGACTCTTTCTAAGCACTCCAAGATGGTTGAAACTCCTACAGTAGGAATCCCCAAAAATGCCTAAATAAATCACCAAAAAATAGAGAAAGGGGAAGAGAGCCACTATGCATGTTGGAATAAGGGCACAAAAGAGGTTATAGAATCAAGCAATGATGGAAAAAGTTGGATTGATTACCTATATTTGACCCAACAAGCAACTAATCAAAAGTTGGAAGGGCTGCCAAGCTAAGATTCCAACAAGAATGGCATTATTGGGGTGAGTAGAGCAAGGGAAATTCGAAGGCTCACTTTGTTTGGAGGAAAGAAGCTCAGATTTGCTGTTAAGAGGTGGAAAAATGAGAAGAAAAGGTGAGAGGTGGTGCTGGGTGTCATGAATGGGGCTAAACTCAGGATGAGGAAAAAGAAAAGAGGGGACATCTTTGTAAAATGGATTTGAGTGGGGCCCACTACTAATAGTTTTTGAGAGTCAACATCTGAAGATCTAGGACTCGGATTGAAGTGGTGCAAAATACAAATGTGTTTGAAATTAAATGTAGTTTCTAATGTGTATAATATTGATAATGTTTGGAGTTTTGACATTTGGGCTCAGATTTTAAGTGAAAAGGCAATTTTGCCCTTACTAGTGAAGTTTTGCCTAATGAAGTATTTTGGGGTTCCAAATGGGTTTGGGTTAAATGCTAAAATTTTTGAGAATATTATTTTGCAACTAAGGAGGTCAATATGTTTATAAGAATGAAGCCCAATTGATGTTAAAATGATATGCTCAATGGATGCATGACTTATGACAATGAAAATATCCACAAAAAAAAAATTGGTCATAAGGCCTACCTAGGTGTTCGTCAACCAGCTCAAACTACCTATCCATGACACCATTAAAATAAAAAAAAGATAATTTAAAGCTAAAATACATAAATTAAGAGTAAGCCAAGATTAATTTGTATAAATTATGATTTATTCAGGTCAAGACCTTATGTCCCTCCTGCTTAAAATCATTCGGTCTTCTGAATGAAATAACTAATAAAACAAATTGGGGAAATTTATCTAAGCTGCTCATTATGTTGATGATGCAAAGAGACTGCTTCTCATGTGTCGCATCTAACTTGGATCTCCTCATACTCAATGACACGAGACAAATCTGGAAGCAACTTGTGAAGCCTCGACATGCAAAGAGCATCGAGAATTCCTATGAATTCTGCTCAAAACAGGTTGCCTTCCTCAAAGAAATCTTCTGGACAACTCTATCATCAATATGAAATTTGAGGTCTTTTCTTCTATTGGGATGACGTTCTTCAGCCTTTTTGAACTTCTTGCACCGACCTTTTGAATTGGCGATGATTGAAAACTTAAGAAAGCT
Organism: Sextonia rubra; assembly: GCA_037013555.1. Classification (NCBI taxonomy): domain Eukaryota; kingdom Viridiplantae; phylum Streptophyta; class Magnoliopsida; order Laurales; family Lauraceae; genus Sextonia; species Sextonia rubra. The sequence continues at coordinate 52,516,759 of JASUAD010000009.1, read as the reverse complement.
TCTAAATCCACCTCTTTTCAAAGATGAAGACGTGCAATATATGTGATCACAAGCCTTGATGGAATCTTAGACTGGATGTTCGACTGCGGTTAGTACTAAGACTTGTAAGAAACAACTGCAGCAACAACAACCAATTTCATAAAGCAAACCTATTAACCCAAGCAAACACTATTCCAACCCGAGAATTTGGTAGCCTGATCATCACACAATCAAAGACCTCTACCAAATCACTAAGCTCATAACTTTCTTACATGACACAAAAGGGCTGATTTGTTTAATGATCAATAATCACCCAAATAATTTCATTATACTTGTTCGTCAAAGAAGCCCTGAACAAATCCATAGAATTTGAATCCAATTAGCACTTAGAAATCCATAAAAGATATAATAAGCCGGAAGACTTTTATGTTCCATTTTCCATCCTTTGGCAAGTAGGACATTTGGACACAAAGCTAGCGACTCTTCACATTATCCATCAAACATGCCTTTAGATTTAAATATATTTTGGAAGCTCCCTAAATGAAATGATAATCCTCAAAGCTGAATAAAATTTCTCCTACAACCAACATCTTCGTTAATGAATTTAATGCATCAAAATATCATCGATGAAGATAACCATAAATTGTTGTTAAGAACAAAACAAAATTCTATTCGACAAAGACACTTAAAGTATTCATCACCTCAATAATATACAGGAAATCATATAACCCAAATATGATTCCAGGGATTGATCTCAGAATACAATTTAATTAGATCCAAAATTATAGTCTCCAGATTATCAATTAATTGATTACACTTCAGAAGCTGAAAGAAGTCTTTAGGTAATCCACCTTCTCATTAACAAGATCAAATTATATCAAGATATTCTCGATAAACACCATAACTAATTTTAGAATATATAAGTATTCTATTCATCAAATCATAAACACTATCAAATTAATTGACCACTAAAATAAATAGCCAAGAATTTATGATGCTCATTTCTGATTAAGATCAATCTTCAAATCACATAGCTTTTGGATTCTAAATTAATAACAACTGGCCTCTATCAATTTAAAGAATTTCCTTGCACACTAATTTGGTCGAGCAATTCATCAACACCGGCAGTGGATGTTTGTTCTTACTAATCACCTAACTCAACTACTTTCGATCAAATGCCTCCCAAAGGTATGAATTTCCTTCCTATCAATTAACAGAAGAATTTTCCATGAATCTACTAAATGAAAAAACTTAGAATCCCATCTTGGATTCACACTGGACAAAATCTCAAGAAACCAGTTTTAGAAAACATTCTCATCAATTATATGATCACGAACTCTAATCAAATTTGAATCCTCAACCTATTGATTATATCTGCTATGTTAATTCTACTATTGTGCATCATCACATAGCTCTACTGATTCACAAAGCATCAAAGAATATCATAAGCCTTGGAAGCTATGCTCACATTAATTTGTCCATAGAAAAGAATCATTTCTCTCAATCAATTAATAAACGAAGCTGGGATTTCAAAACAATCCTTCACAATTCTTTGATAACATCTTGCAAGACTACAACGAGCTCCAAATCTAGGCAACTGACCTCAAACTTTGCCAACTAATAATAGTCTCAAATCCACTCAATCATTGTACATTCATCACAAGATATGATATGACTTAAAACTACAACTTGCTCAAACTAGAAATCATATCGCTCCATTTAGCAGAATTGATTAATCCTCAAGAGATGAAGAAATGTCCTCAAAGGATTGTCATGACCATTGACAAATTTGAAATACATCAAAATATCAATGATAATTATGACCACAAACTAATCTACAAATGGAACAAAGATTCTATTCCTCAAGCCACATATACACTTGGAACATCATCAACCCAAATAAACTATTATGAACTCCTAATGCTTAAATTCGATCTTAAGAGTTGACTTTAGACATCTTACTCTCAAGCTAAAGATTGAAATAACCCAACCTCAAATCAACTTTAGAAGATGATCCTACACCTGAAACTAATTGAACAACTCATCAATATAAGGTAGTAAATGTTTATGCTCAATAGCCACTGGGTTTAATTGCCTAAATTGGTATACATCTAAAGGGTGCCAATTGTATCCCAACAAATAACTCTAGATCTCCTCACATGAGTACTAAGCAGAAAAACTTTGGAATCTCATTTGAAAACTCATATACAACAAGAATCCCAAAGAACTAGCACATGTAGCAATTCACACAGATTGCTTCCTAGTAACATAAGTAGAAGGAAATAAAAAAGAATCAAGTCAAATACAAGGAGATTGGCTTTGCTGACACTGCCTGTAACCTGGTTCTATTGCTAACGCTACTTGTAACCTGGTTTTGATGGCATTACTTATCCGGTTGCTGCTGCTGCTGCTAGCATAATGGGGCTTTGCTGATGTTCCTTTTTCTCGGGCACTTTGCTTGCTGATGCTCCATCAAACCACAACCAAAACATGCACTGGTCTTCCTTAGAGTTTATTCACCTCATGGCCCTTACCGTACAAATCACACACTGGTTTCCCATAACTGCTAGCCTTCCTCTTTTGCATTTTTCACTGCCAAATGCGCTCCCCAAAGGATGATGCATTCCTCTTGGATTCCTTCTTCAGAATATCTTGTGGATGTTTCTCTACTACTCCCTAATTCTGCTACACCTAATCTTGTCATCCTATTATTATTATTGCTATAAGCACCTACATTGAAACTTGAATCTCATTGATCCTTGTTTCTTGCTCCATCATCATTAGTTGCATGCTTTACATCATCAATAGAGATCGACTGTCTGCAGATGGAGGAGGCACAAGTTCAAAGTTCTTAGTAAGAACATCCTCTAAGGCATCACTCTAAATGATACTAGAGGAACCAAGAAAAGTACCTTAATTCCTGATGTTGGGGCCATTATCTACAAGAGAACTGTCATTAAATCAAAGCAAAGTGTTAGAATTCTCAAAACATCATACACAACCCATATCTCATCGTACCTATTATGTCCTTACCATGTTCCCAAGGTTTGTAGGTCTTTTATCCCAGACTTATTTTTGCCATGATACCATACTTATGAATGCTACAGGATTCAATGATACCATACTTATGAATGCTACAGGATTCATTCTTTGATACTATTACTTACGTATGTCACACCCTGAGCCCGAGATTCTACGATTAAGGTGACCCTTGAGGCACGGCATACATAGTCTTGTGGCAATCCATGCAATATTAAGATGTGTACGAACTGCCACAAGGGAAAAAGCACAGGATTCACGTGTAACTGACGTGTAATACTAGTCTATTTAAAATATTTGATGAAGCATGTGTATTACTCCTTTTCAAATTAATATCATGTACATTTCATATTTTGAGATATGATATTAAGCATAAACTAAGTTTATTAAATTTCAATTGTAAACCAAAAGGTATATAACTTAAAATAATCTTTAAGATGAACATGAGCCCATACATAAACTAGCATGCCAAATACAAATCAAATGCAATCTATAAACAAAATATGAATACTTAAGTGTAACTCGACAATATAACAAGATAAAGATGATGACATGATGTATACCAACAGTCACCCATGTGACAATCCTACTTGACCCAAAATGTACCCATGACGCTCCATGAAACAAACAATAGGAGGATGTTGTCAGAAGTCCACATTACTATATTATAACTTGGAAAGTCTTTGAAACCTACTATAAGGATGCGTCTGTGTTAGAATTGGTGTTAGAAACTATAACAACAAGGTTAGCACTATAAATACAATGGTTTAACAAATATAGGTGAATATAAAACCACATAATGTATCAACTTAATTAAAGACATATTAAATTAAAAGAGAACAATAACAGAAGCTAGGCATGTTGAGCATATGATTAAGCGTGAAAAAAGGATCATAATATGAAGATGTGAGCACATTATTTAGCAACCGCGGGGCTATATTCTTCCAATGGGGAGCATTATCTACATGTGGGAAATCACTGGAGGATCCTTCTAGTTATCCAAGGACCGCCGACCAACTCCTCTATAACTACTACAGTAGTGACGGATGAGATACCTTAACTCGGTCTCATCGAACCTCCTAAGGGTACAAGCTAAGTGGTGCTGACTCTACGTCAAGACTGACCGAAATTCGTAATCTTCTTACTTATTACCAATCATAGCGATCGTCTCATGCTTGTACACAGAGGGAATATCAATCTTGAGATTGTATGTAAACATATAATTGAAGTTAAATGGAATTGTTGACTAATTGAACAATGCACATAGTGATGAACTAGTAACCCTCTCAACTTTGGTTATCATCTCTTGACTCAAAGGCTTTGGCCTGAATTTTATCTCAAGATTAACCTAGGAGAATTGGGTACATGATTGAATCATGTTTGACGGCTCTACAGTTTCCCTTATATCATTTAAATTATAGTTGACCAATTTTATTGGGTAAGGTGTCATTATTAAAGGTCCTACAAGGTCCTCTAACTACATATCATTCCATGGTTTAGGGTAACTCAAGACCAACCCAAGGAAGCCCGAGAAAGGGCTTGGTTAATCCCACAAATGACCTTTAATTAAAAATAAAAAGATTGATCAGTCGTCAAGGTTGCTCCATCGATCAGGCCCCATGCCCGATCGATCGAGTCATCTAGAGCCGATGTCCTATCACTCAGACCTAGGCAGGTTCTACTTTAGTGGAGAATCAGTTTCTGCACTGATTCACTGCATACCCTTCCTTTTTCCCGCATACGATCACTTCCATAAATGTATTTCTCAACTTCTCTACAACTAACCCTCATCACTTCCATAATCCATAATCATCATTACAAAGAATACCCATTTCATTTACATGTTACTTAGAAAGATGAGTTGTAAAAGAAAATTAAGCATAGAATACATCATGGAATCAACATATTTAACAGACATACAATAAATATATCCAACTATACTTGCCTTTCATAGTGCGGAATCAACATATTTAACAGACATACAATAAATATATCCAACTATACTTGCCTTTCATAGTGCTTCGACTTAAGATGTCTCTTACCTTGGCTCAATGGTGGAAAATCCAATCTTATACACCCTACATGAGAGATGAATGAGAGGGAAATGAGATGCCATGCATGCAACCCATTAAAAATACATTTAGTAACTTGTTTGGCCTCCAAAGGCTCACAATGACTCTTTTTAAGCATTCCAAGATCGCTGAAACTCCCTACAGTAGAAATCACAAAAAATGCCTAAATAAATCATCCAAAAATAGAAAATAGAAAAGGGGAAAAGAGCTGCTATACATGTTGGAATAAATACACAAAAGAGGTTGTAGATTCAAGCTATGATGGAAAAAAATGGATTGGTTACATGTACTTGACCCAACAAGCAATGAATCAGAAGCTGGAGGGGCTACCATGCTGAGATTTCAACAAGAACGGCATCATTGGGACGAGGAGAGTGAGGAAATTCTGAAGGCACAATTTGTTTGGAGGAAACTTGTCAAGTCCCGAATTTTTTATATTGGGTCATACCGGTGTATTGGGTTTGAGTTGGGTTAAGAGGGTCAGATAGATTGATTTAACACAATTGGGCCTGAGTTAATTGACCCTTTTAGGCCAGAGGACTCTTTTTGGAATTTCTTAAAACCCACAAAAAAGCAGGGAGCCCTTCCTTACAATTTAGAAAAACTTCCTCTTAATATAAACCCTTAGGCTTTTTCCCATTCTCTCATCTGCTTCCTCTCTTCTACAACCAAGCCCTAGAAGTTCTCCAGGGGGAAACTAAGGTTGGATCTTCAGGTCTTCAGATTTGCTTTTGGCTTCGAGATCCAGGCAAGTGGATAACTGCAAACAATATCTTCTTGGTTACTTTGTTTAATCATATGCTCTAAACATGAATTATTTGTTCGTTTAATGTTTTTTGGTTTTTGGTTAAGAGATTAACAATGAAGATTGATTTTGATCGAAACCAAGTATATACTTAAGGTTTACTGTTTTCGAATCTAGATTTGGTTTATATATATTTATATTAAAAAAAATTGCCAGCAGCAGCACTGCCTACGCATGGCAGGCGATCGACAGCGCTGCCTGGCATGTGCAGGCAGCGGGCCTGCTGCCTGGGCCGGCTGGGCTGGGCCGGCTAACTGGCGGGCCCGGGTGCAGGTCTGAGCCCGTCAGCCCATTTTTAAAGAAATAATAATAATAATAAGAAATACATGTATATTTATATCAATAGAGATTATTAGAATTTTTGAATATTAATTATAATGTTTAGAGGGTTATAATTTGGTTAATGGTTCTATTATGCTAATAGAGATTTGATTTCATTAAATTAATTTTTATTTCTATGTTATTTGAAATTTAGCTTGGATTATTTATAAATTTAATTGAGAATTATGTAATTTAGATTAATGTTTATTAAGATTGATTTGAAATTAACTAAGTTGTATTTGGTAATTAATAAACTTACAAAGATTATATTTATGATTCTAATTTGGATTTTTAGTTTGAGTTTGATTTCAAACTGGGGCCCGAGAATTGTACCTTTAGTTTTGTATAAATTAATAAGGTGTATTTATACACAATAATGATATTAAGGAATTAATTATTCCCTTTCCCTTTTGATCATGACTTGATTTGACATTGGATTTGGAAGTTGAACATCTTTTACCCAATTTGTAAAACACACTGAATATATATAATTAGATTAGATGAAGTATGCCTTTTGAGAAAAGTTAGTTGAATGTTCAGATGAGAATTGGACTAAACGTAGAATGGGAATGTGAGATTCGGGATGCGCCACATGATAAGCACCAAAAGTAGTATATCAGCATCGTAGACTTACATTTCCATTGTGAAATAGGGTTAGTTCTCATGTGTATATTTAACTAACTATGACCGTTAGGTGGTTTAGTGCTTGCCTTCAGAGAATTTGAATTGACACACATTCATAATACACTTTCAAATTTAAAAGTCAAAATACTCAAATTGATATTGGTTTGAAAATTGGGATTAAGGGTGTCAGATCATAATTCATTCTGCATCTGCATAAGTATGTATTTTTAAATATACACATTTATATATATATATATCTGACCGACTGCAATTTGGAGGTGGACGTACACCATCGGGTCAGTATGTACTATGAATTATAGTACACAGATGTGCCTTTTGTTATGATCTGTGGGATTACCCAATTCTGTTATTATCTGCGGGGATACCCTTTCTGTTATTATCTGCGGGACTACCCGTTTCTGTTATCTGTATGCGGGATTAACCGTTTCTTTTATCTATATGCGGGATTACCCATTTCTGTATATTTATCCGCGGGAATACCCGTTTCTGTGCATTCATGTCATTGGGGTTTACATCTGATATATTGCGGGTCATAATGAATACTTATATTTAATTCAGTTGATTAATCCATTGCTTGCAGTTTACCCTCTTGCCAGATTATGTCAATCTAACCCACTATTTTTGGTGTCTAGGTTCCGTTACCGGTGCTAAACCGGAGGGTAGGCGACACAGGAAATTTTGCCAAATGGCGGAGTTGTTGAGTGGAGCACCGATGACATTATCTAAGGTATCCTAGTGTGGTGCAAAGATCGAAAATCTTAGATTATGTAATAAGGCCATGTTTGGGCCATGAGGATATTAATTTTAAATTTATTTGTTTTGAAATTATGACTTTAATTGTTATGCTTCGAAGCACTTGACCTTGATTTTTATTATTAATGAGATTGTTACCTGATTGTTATGTGATATCCGTCTGCGATAAGTATGGATTTTAGCTCTGCGTGTGATTATGGTTGCTTGATCACCAAGTATAGCCTCATGAAAGACTTTGATCCACCCGGAATTGGGGCTCGTACTATTTATATTAGAAAAATTTTAATTGGCCCCGATTCTCACACCCCTGGAACCGGGTTTGGATCCGGCCCAGTTTTGGGGGTGTGACAAAACTACTCGGATTTGGCGTTGAGAGGTGAGAAAATGAGAAGGGGAGGGAGAGAGGGTGCTGTTGGCCATCCAGAATTAGGCTGAATTTAGGAGGGAGAAGAAGAAATGAGAGAGAAGGGCCAACTTTATAAAATGGGTTTGAGTGGGGCCCACTACTAATAGTATTTGATGAGTCAATATCTCAAGATTTAGGGCTTAGATTGAAGTAGTGCAAAAGATTAAAGTGCTTGAAATTAAACGTAGTTTCTAATGAGTGTAATATTGAAAACATTTGGAGTTTTGAAATTTGGGCTTAGAGTTTATGTGAAAAGGCAATTTTGCCCTTACTAGTGAAATTTGGCATAATGAAGGATTATGGGGTTCCAAATGGGTTCAGGTTAAATACTAAAATTTTTAGAAATAATATTTTGCATCTAAGTAGGTCAAGATATTTTTACAAATGAAACCCAATTGATGCCAAAATGGTATGCTCATTGGATACATGGCTATGATAATGAAAATACAAAAAAAAAAAAAAAAAAGAGGGTTATAAGTCCTACCTAGGTGTTAGTCATCCCACCCAAGACTTGTTGGAAGTAGGTGAGTCTCGTGGATAGATTTTCAAAACTTTTGACCCACTTGACACAGGGATCAACTATCCATAAGACCAAAACCCAATCCAGGATGCGTTACCCTCAATCTCGTGACCATGTACAGTAAAAATTCTACCAGCACTAAACATCCAAAATAATCTACGACATGCAAAAAGTAGATCATACCTTTGGAGATCCGCAATGCTCTAATGGATTTCTTCAACACCTCTTAGCCTTCCACGCTATGACCCCCGAATTGGATTTCTTTTCTTGAGAAGAATGGTGGAATCTTCAGGAGAAAATTCCCAACTCGAAACTCCAAGGAACTAGAAGAGAGAAGGAGAGAAACTCGTGCAACTCTTGCACGAAAGGGTTTTGGGCGTGAGAGGGAGTCTTATTGGACGTCCAAGAGATTTTATAGACTTCCAAATCTCTCCCTTGTCTAATTGAAATAGAAGTCTTACTTCCAAAGCAATTAGCAGCTTTCTCCTTTCCAAACTCTTATTTCTAGAGTTCAAGTCGGATTAGTGTTTTCCAATATCTTGGGCTAGCGTGGGGACCACTAGGGATTCCTTAGAAAGCTGGCTCCAACTGGAACACCATGACCCCACATCTCATGTGCAATCCGGGCCCACAGTTAATTGCAAATAACACCACTATATAAATGCAATTGCACTCCAGTCTTAGGAATAAATTACAATGAAGACCCTAAACTTCCCAATTACCACAAATAGGCCCCTCTATCAATATCCGTGGATCAATTGGAATAAATCCGTCTCTTCCAATCTAAGTTCCACATCTTATTATCCTTGAGCCCCAATTAATCACAGTAATCATCAGTACCATCCAATTAACTCTTAATTAAGATGGGTGTGCACTTACTAATGACAAATCCATTAATTGGCACAAGGGGATAATAGAGATAGATTCCATCTTGATCATTCAACGTTCCCACAGTTCTACTATCACATACCCAAGACACCGAGGTGTTAACCTATAGTCGGCCTCACTCATTGGTGACTCAAAGCAAATGAATAGATAGAAACTTGAGTTCATCAATGTCTCAGGATTGAAAGCCTATTGTTAGGGAACTATGAGAGCATACCTTATTATTGAGACGGAATTCCATAAGGTGCATCTCATGATCCTTCAATACATCCAATGTACCAGCACCGTGATCCAGAATCTTACATTCTGATGATCGAGACAAATCACACTATCTCATAGTGATCAAAGTGCTGCAGCCTTATCAAATGAGGTGCCCAATCTCATTACTGGTTGTGAAGCTATTTTAAGTATAAGATTTGTGACATATATCTCCCGCGCGTGGATCCCATCCATGCACATATATCACATCTAATATACTAATGGGATCCGATTCAACTCATGAACCATTATGTCATACGTATTGGTCATGTGCATGAAGTAGTAAAATAACATTCATCTCATGAAAGCAAAGCATGATTTTATTGATAAATAAAGAAATTAATTAATTTATTACATCACCTGATGGATTGAGTCCATAAAATCTAACAAGACTACCCATCAATGACCCCATTAAAAAAACAAGATAATTTAAACCTGAAATTTATAAATTAATACTAAGGAAGATTAATTAACATAAATTATGATTTAGTCGGGTTGGGACCTTACACATATTAGGTAAATTTCCATCTCAAATTCTCTTTATTATGATAAACCTGATGATAAATACAATGATCATAAGGATGAGTCTTCTGATTTTATAATTCCATGGATATATGGAATTGTTTTGATTATTTAGTTTTAAAATGGTGAGGAGCAGCATCATGACATGTGGGGAGACCAGCAAACTGCTTGGTTTTGGGCAACCGTCAAATCTATATGGATTGGAACCTAGTTTCTGTCCAATCTTTTAAATTACCTCCGTTTCAGATATTATTATTCCATTAGATTTTGTTCTTTTTTTTTGGAAAAGAAGCTCTTCTTTAAATCTCCAAGAAAATTAATAAACTACCAACTACAATGCATGGATTCTTCAAAATTGCGAACATATATGATATTTCACATTTTATGTGTAGAGCTAATGCCTGCTGTCTCCATGGCGTGTCCCTTTTCTTTCAATATCATAAATGGGGATCATAATCTTCAAGCATCAGTATAGAGAAAAGTTTTAATTTTTTTTTCAATTTGTCAACGGTGCAACTATCACAAGTGGTTAGGTATTTAGCTCAAAGATTCCATTTTGGTAAACTGAACTCAAAACTTTTCCAATTAAAAATTATACAATCCTAGGTGGTGAGGCATCTCCCCACTCCACAGATACAATTAGGGTTTGATCCTTATCCTTTAGATAAGAACTTAGGTAGTGAGGAATTTTATGTTGAATGGCAAAGTCCCTAGTTAGCAAATTTAGGTTGGGTTTTTTTTTTTTTAATTTTTTGGGGGCAATAGAACTTCATTCATAAGGAGAAAACACAATAGCCGCAAAACAACAAAACTAAACTGGCACATAGGATGGAGGTAAATAGCTCCAAACCCATTCTAGAATACCACCGTCCCTACAAAAACTCATGCCAAGCTTAGCACAATGCTTGGTCAAAATATGAGCAACCTCATTAAAAGTTTTAGGCACAAACTAATAACTCCATAGAATGAAAGCACCTACATTGACGTTAAATGTCCAAAATAATAGAATTTATGGTCCAATCCATTTTTTGTCAATACCGTCGATGAACTCCTTGGCATCAGAATAAATTGCAATTATGGAACAACAAACTTGAGATGCTTTTTCTAATGCAAAGAGAATAGACCTCATGTCTGCTTCTTTAGAGGAAGAAAGAGATAGTCCACATTGAGCACTTGCAAGAATAGGTGACTCATTCATCATCAAAACATAACCATAAGTTGATTTACCATCCTTGGTATTAAAAGCGACACTGAATAAATGATTAGCACATCATTTGAGGCCAATGAAGTTGGATCAAGGCGATAAGGATAACCTTGTTATTAATGTCCAAAGTACATGAAGATAAGCAGCTCTTTTGGATAATCTACTAGATTTATTAGGATAGACACCAATGTTGTTAAAGATAAAATTGTTCCTAGCTTTCCACAAGACCCCCCAAATATTTAGTGGCATCGAGGCAAGATCAGGTCCTTTCCTTCTCCCCTGTCTTTAACTAGATTATATAGGCTTTTCCACCATTCCACAATGTCTAAATTACCAACTGAATGACATAGAAATCCCATATTGGAAGCAAACCACACTGCTCTAGCATAGTCACAAAGAAAAAAAGGCATGTTCGATAGTTTCCTCCTCCATGTTGCAAATGGTAGAGTCCCCACCATATTTATTGCCAATCCACTTTTTTTTACAAGAATGGCTTTATGGACACATTTCCCATGTAAAGAGGAGGACTCTTTGAGGAGCTTTGCATTTCCAAAATTGCTTCCAATTCATTGTATTGTTATTATTAGCAATATCAAGACAAGTTAGAATTTTGTAAGCAATTTCAGTGAAACATTTTTATCTTTAGTAAATGGCCTAACCCTCCTATCAACTGATTTTGCTTTTGGGATATCGATTCTAGATATATCCTCCACATCCTTTGTATTGTTGAAATCTATTGATAACATGGTAGAGTTTTAAGATTTATCATTGATAAGTCCTTAAAAATGCATATTTTCATGGATACCTTTGATCTTTTTAAGGACTTATTAATGAAAACTAGCCTCATTTAGTTGAAAATCATGATTTTATTCATTTTAGAATCAATGGAGTGTTTTCATGCATATTTCTTTTAAAATCACACATTTTTCATAAGACCATAAAATGCCATTTTTAGAAACTCAATTTCGGAAAGATTTGTGAAAAAATATTTTTCTGATGAAATGATTTAATTTTTCATCATCATTAGTTTAATCAAGTCAAATCATGTATAATAATGTGCATTCATGCTATCATCTCATGAGAGTTAGACTCGCAGTCATGCATCTGTGAATTAAGGGTAGAATTGTCTTTTCACATAGAATTCACTTTTTGCTTGTAGGAAAATGATGTTATGTGTCCAATTTGCAAGAATTGAGGTAAAGAAAATTATTCATAAAATAGAAATAAAGAAAAGAAGATAAGATAGCATTTTGAAGAAAATTGATTTCACGGGTCCCACACATGAACATGTATCACTTCACACATGTGGGACTGCCATATGGGTCCACCTTCTCTATATATTTTGGATAATCTTAAGAAGATCATAAAGATTTGAAAAAATCTCCAAGAAGTTCCAAAGAAGGAAGGTCAATGATGAAAACTCTTTACACATGAGGAGAATGGCTCAAGTTGGAAGGATTGCATGCACATGGTGGACATCCACGTTAGGTGAAAGTTGACTTGGGGCTGTGGCTAAGATGTTTGTGATCTTTATCTCCAAATATCTCTTAAAATTCTCAAGGAGAAAAAAGGATTTTTCAAGAAAAGAAAGTGTGCGTGGCAAGAAATTTTTCAAAGATTGGCAAGCTATTATCTCTTAATTTTTTCAAACTTGGAAGCCACTAGAGGTTTTTTTTTCCAAAAATAAATATTTGCTAGCAAGGAAGAAGGGAGTAAATAAGGCAAGTTGGGCTTGAGAAATCTATAAATACAAGTAATTTGGATAATCATACCATGAAAGCAAAGACCCCTCTCTCTAGCCAAATTCCTCCATTCTCTCCATCTCTCTCCTTTCCATAGTTTCTCTCTCTTCAAGAAAGCCCTCTCCAACTTGAAGCATCATCTGGAAGAGGATCTTTCATCTTAGGATGTAATAATTCTAGTTCTCAATTTATTATTCTCTTTTGTAAAGAATATTGCATTCTAGTAAAAGCATTTTCTTTCTCATTTCAATTTTTCTTTCTTGTACTTGGATGATTGGTGCTTGATTTATATTTGTCTTCTTGTTGGTGTTTGGATTGATGACCCAAAAGCCCTAAGAGCATGATTCAAATCATGAATCCATTTAGAAAAGATTTTTGAAAGAGAAGAAAATATTTGCCACACTTTTATTTTTATTGTTCATCACACATTTAAATTCTTGTCTTTCCATACATTTATTTTCATTGAAATTCCATACATTTAATTTCTTACAGCCATACATTGAAATTCCTGCACTTTTGTTATTTTTCTTGTTACGTTTATGTTGATTTCAAGTTTTGTTTTTGCATAACTTATGGCTGGATTTAGTGATCATTGCATGCATTATCATATGGTGAAGTCTCTTACATAATTAAGTTGTTGGGAAAACCAATTTACAGAATTAAAAGTGAAGAAGAAAATTTTGAATTTGAATTATAATGCTAAAAAACGCATAAATCTGCACCCGGAATTCAGCATGTAGAAACAGTTTTTGTCAAAAAGTTTGAGATGGGTAGACCAGCCAAATCAAATACTTTTTTTATGTAACTCAGGGAACTTAATGTTTAGGATGTAGTTTTTCATGGCCCAAAATTTCAGGTTAAAATCGTTTTGGGAAGTTGGTTAACTAGAGGCTTAAATTTGGCCAATCAGTCAACTTAGATCAAAATTTCTGTACAAAATTTTGCAAACTTGTTGTGTTCATGCATTCATAATTTTTTCATTTTAGATGCTTTTTAACTTCTTTTTTTTTATTATTAGTTTTATACATTAGTCTAGTTTGAATTCCAACCATGAAACTTAGATTTATGGTGCATTAGATTAAGAAAAATTTTGCATAAAGAGTGCATCGGCATACTAGTTTTCCAAACTTAAAATTTTCCACATCTCATGGCATACATTGCATTACAAACTTTGCTAACTCTATAATTTTAAATTTTTTTTCTAGTTTTTTGTTTTTGATTATTTTAGATAATTTTCAGAATTAAAGATCTTTCTAAACTTACTTTATTTGAAGATGTTAAAAATTGGAAAGTTACTCAAGAGTTTGGAAATTCTAGCTTTAGGATTCCAATTTTAGAAAGTAGATTTATTTCCAAACTTTGATTGTTTGATACTAACTTTTCTTGATTGGTTGTTATTAATTTTGGTTTGTTTTTAATTTATTTTAGTTTAGTTTCTAGTATTAGTTTCTTAGTTTATTTTTAGTAACTTACTACTTTTGGAAGTTCTAACTTGCATTTTAGTTTTGTAGCAATTTTACTTTTTTTAGGAAGTTTTAGTTTAAGGTCTCTAGATTAGGAAGTTTTCTTTTTTTGGTTTGTAATTAATTCTTTTAATTAAAGTAAGATGGTTGTGATTTTAGCTTTTATGCTAGTTTTAGATTTTTATTAGGGCAAGTACAAGTTGAAAAGAACTTTAAATACATTGTTCCTTGAGGATCGACTAGTCTCACCAGTTTTATTGCTATATCACGGTTCTGCACTTGGAACTCATGATTAATCATTGTTCTAAGTCCATAATTTTGATATCAAGAACCGAGATTTGTGATTGGTTTTCTTAGCCCATTCTCACACGAAATCCATCTACTCCTAACTCAATACTTCTTTACCATCTCCAATAGCCAATCGTACATTATCATTGATAAAGTTTATCACGTTTAGAAATCCCCTCCAAAGCCAAGAGTTTCGAAGTTTGAATTTGGCCTACCAAAGGGAATTTTTTGGACAATATCTAGCCTTGATGATTTTAGTACAAAGAAGGTTATTGTTAGAAATGCATCTCCAAATAGTTTTGGCTAGCAAAGCTAAACTATTCTCTTTAAATTTTCTTATGCCTAACCCCCCTTCCTCTATGGGTTTACATAACTCCACTTAATGGTGTGGACTTTTCTTTTGTCCACTTCAACCCCTAACCAGAAATATCTCACCATTTTATGTATGGAAATAAGGGTTTTATCAGATAGTTGCAAAGTCTGCATAACCAACAAAGACGAAACCACAAACTTAATCAAAGTGTTCCCACCTGCTTCAAACAAAACATTTACTTGCCAAGACTGAATTTTTTTTTCCTTATTGTTAATATAAGAGCATCAAAACAAATATTTTGTTTCTTTTGAATGAAATTGGATTTCCAAGATATCTTTCACTTTCATTCAGCATTCTAAATCCTAACATAGTAGAATGTTCTTACATCTTAATTGAGAGACACCCTTACTAAAATAAGATGTTGATTTATTGAAATTAACCATCTGTCCCGACATGGAACAATAACCATCAAGGATATCTTTAACCTCTCTAATTTCTTTGATAGAAGCATTACAAAATATGAAGGTATCATCAGAAAAAATAAATAAATGAGAAACAATAAGGGCATTCCTAGAAACTTTTTAACTCCATGAATTCTTCCTTCGATTTCAGCTTTTAATAACATCTTAGAAAGAGCTTCAACTCCCATAATGAATAGACAAGGGGATAAAGGATCCCCTTGTCTTAGACCATGAGTTGGAATAAAATTCCCATAAGGGGAACCATTTAAAAGAATAAAGAAAAAAAATAGAAGAGAGACATTCTTTAATTATTTTCAAAAAATTAATATGAAAACCCATGGATTTCAACACCTTAAGAAAGTCACATTCCATCCTATCATAGGCTTGGGCCATACCGTCTAAGAGCCATAATTTTTTTTTTCTTTTCCTTTTAAAGGTAGTAAAAACTCATGAGCTACTATATAATTGTCTTTAATTGTTCTACCTTTGACAAAAGTGCTTTGGAATGGGCTAATGATTTTTCCCAACATATCTCTTAATTAGCCTAGTGGGAATAACTTTAGAAATAATATTGTAGCTCACATTGCATAAACTAATCGGTTTGAAGTCAATGACATTTTGCGGATTATTTTCCTTGGGAATCAAAACAATAAAAGTCCTATTTATTATTAGAAGAGGGAAGCCAAATTTGAAGAATTTCTTAACTAGATTGACAATATCCTAGCCAATAGTCCCCCATATGTGTTGATAAAAAATAGTTGGGCAACCGTCAGGACTATGGGTTTTCAAGGCTCCAATTTGAAAAGTAGCCACCTTGACTTCCTCAAAAGAAGGGATAGATAAAGGTCTTTCATTATCCTCCACGTTAAGTATGGAGCACATAACCCCCTTAATGGTAGACAGATCTCTAGGTCCATTTGATGATAGAGTCCTTACTAGGTGATTACATAACTCTTCCCCAATTTCAATTCTTCTCCTTACCATTACCCATCAAGACTTTTTAAAAGTTCAATTTTATTGATTCTCTTCTCATATTTATAGTGCCAGCATTGAAAATTTTGTGCTCTTATCCGTCTCTTTTAACCATAATTCCCTTGATTTTTGTCACCATAACTCTTCTTCCCTAGGAAATCTGCAAGCTTATCATTTAAGTCTATCTCCTTAGTAATAGTACATTCATTGGTTCCTTGTACCTTAAACTTTCAATAACATTTTCAATATTTCTAATCATAATTTCTCTTTTTCCAAAACTATATTTTTTTCATTTAGTTAAGTCTCTCCCTAATTGAAAGAGAGTCTTACTTAAGAAATTAACATCGTCATTGTTCTTAGCACGCAATCGTTTTTGAATAATATTCCGCGTTCCTCATCCTGAGCCACATACTAGGAATCTAAAGGGCAGAGGTAATTTCTCTTTGTTTGGATTTCCAATAAATAAAATTGGAGAATGATCAGATCCACCCGCCGTTAACGTGATAAATGATCCTTCTGGGAATCTCATTCCTCTATTCAATGTTACCTATAGCTTTATCCAATATTTCCTTGACATGAGCTAGACCAATTGCGTTGGGTTAGTCATAGTTGATCACAAGGTAACGTTTCTCACTCATTATCTAAATGAGCTACTACCCAAGTGGGTTTATTTATGTCCTCTTGGACCAGGCTAGCTTGAGCCCAACCTGGGCCCAACTCGACGTTGACCAGGCTCAAGTCTTGGGCTTTACTACTTGGGCTAAGCCTAGATATAAACTCTGGGCCCTTATATATACAGCGCCATCCTTGCATTAAATCGTAGAAAGCCTCAAGCCTGGCCTAACTATAGTGAGAGACATTGTTTAAGTAAAACAATAAATATTTTTGTGGAAATTATTGAAGCAAAAAAGAATAATATATATATATTTGCTAGCAGGGCACATTGAGCACGCATACTCTCACACACAAACAAACATCTAAACTGATTAAGCCACAAGTTGGGTTAATTAATGTCTCCCCTTTCTTTGGAAAATATAACACAGTTGGGCTCGGGCATAATGTGTTTTAGGCGAGCTGGGCTTAGGCCAAGTACTTAAAGCTTGAGTCAAGGTTGAGGCCTTTTTAAAAATCCAAGTTGGGCCTAGATATTCCTCAACCGGGCCCATTGAACACCATAGCCATAGGGCCTAATCTGGGACCGGCCAAATTTGGGTTGGGCCTGGAATAAATGAGAGAAAGCCAAAGGTTGGCCTGACGTGAGTAAGGAGTATTAGTATTTTTGCAACTTAGGGGTAAGTTTTGCAAACAAGCATGTATGATTGCTATAATGCCTTGGCCCACAGAGTAAGGGATGCTTACATAGCTCTCATTATTTATTCATAAGTCTTTATGCCCTCTGTTATTCTTGACTTTTCATATATGCTTTTTAATATATTAATACTATATAAGTATATAGTATGCATTATTCTCTCACTATAAAGTAAGAGATGCTTATATGGCTTCCCTTATTTATAAATAAATATTTCTCTTTTCCATATACCTTTTTTATCTTTTGCATTTGAATGCTTATATAGCTTTTCTTATTTATACATGAATATTTCTCTTTTTTATATACATTTTTTATCTTTTGCATTTGAATATTTTTAATTATGCAAATATCGCTCACCCTATTATAAGCGAAGGATGTATACTAATATATTATATACATATTAGCATTTAATATACATATTATTTTGAAAAATACTAATGAGCATCATTTCCTTAAATCGTGTCGCAGTGGCGGCGGAAATAAAGATGGAGGGCCTGTTTTGTTTTGACCTGACGTCGCACTTGGAGAAAGAGGGCAGAGAAGTCAGAGATCGAACAAGGTATGTTTTTCCTTTTTACAAACCCAAATCGAACCGGGCAACATGACAAAAAAAAAAAAAAAAAACACGTGCCACATCACCATGGGGCCTGAATCGGGCTAACTAGGGTCCGACAAAAGAAGCAACAGTCTCCTACTTTTTAAAGTGACACACGTCACACACCGACAGTCGCAGGTGTTGAAGATAATTGATGCGTCGCTTTATAAAATAATGCAAGGCAATATACACGTGAAGTCCTGGGCGTCGGGACACGGGACAGGTCGTGGAATCCGAAAAGAGGAATCCATCGACATCGCAGCTTTTGTTTTTTAAGCGGATCGTTGAAATGATTTAATAAAAATAAACACATCACTTCAGCCAAGCCTTGTTTTTTTCTTTTTGTGGTAAACTTTTTTTCTCTTCTTTTTTTTTTGTTTTGGTAAAACACACGACCCATTCTTAGTAATAGTATTGGTGGGTGGGCATAGATTTATTCAAAGTCGAATCAGGATGGGAATGTAAATGGTGCCGTGCACGGCACAAAAATGTCACGATCTAGCCATACTTCGTGACATGCCGTGCCGTGCTGTCTACTGACAAGGCTCAACCCAGCATGGCCCACTAGCAAGGCCTGTTCGTGCCATGCCTAAGCCATGCCATGTCAACACGCCGTGCCTCTCTTCTAATGTTCTATGCTTTCATTTTTTTTTAGAATTTTAAGCTAAAAAGTTTAAAAAATACATACATGAAAGAAAATTACGCATAAATTTAAATAGTTTAAGCAAATTTAACCTACTCCACTAAAAAAAATATATTTAAATTTATTTTATTGAAGGTTTTTTCATAGAATTATTTTCAATGCTTTTGTGATTTTTTTAGATAATAAAAAAATCATAAAGAAAAAACTACATTTTTTATATTTATACTAAAAAAGAGAAAATATTGGCTATAAAAAAATATAAAATGAATTATTTTATGGTGAAACGAGCTATACCTCGTGTCGTATTGTGCTTGTGGGCCTTGAAGCACCGGCCCAATTAGGCCCGTGAGTCAGAGCCGTACGTGATGCATGCCGGCCGCGTTTAGTGTCGTAGTCGGCCATGTCAACCCAACCCATTTTAAAAATCTAGGCAAGGATCTCCACTTTCTCCTGCGAGGTGCCTTTCGTTTTGACCTACGTCGTACTTGCATAAAGAGGGCAGAGAAGACAGAGATCAAACGGGTGTGTTTCCCTCTTTTTCAAAACCAAATCGCACGAGGCAACATGGAAAAAAAAAACACGTGCCACATCACCATTGGGCCCTCATCGGGCTGAGTAGGGTCTGACAAAAGACCAACAGTGTCACTCTTTTTGCAGAGACACACGTCACACACTAACAGCCGCATTCATGATGTTGGAAGATATTTGATGCGTGGCTTTCAAAAATGATGCCAGGCAAATGTTGATATATATAAACGTACAAGTCCTGGGCGTCGGGACAGGTCGTGGAATCCGAGTTGCAGGAATCCACCGACATCCCAACTTTTGTTTTTTAAAGCGGATCGGTTGAAATGATTTAATAAAAATAAACACAGACTTCAGCCAAGCCATTGTTTTCTATTTCTGATGTAAACTTTTTTCTTTTTTTTTTTTGGTAAAACACACAACCCATTCTTAGTAATAGTATTAGTGAGTGGGTATAGATTTATTCAAAGTCGAATAAGGATAGGAATGTAAATGGTGTCATGCTGTGCTATCCGTGGCATGGCACAAGAATGTCTGGCCCAACCGTGCTTCATATTTTGCCGGCTGCTGGCAGGGCTCGGCTCAGCACGGCCCGTTAGTGCCAACCTGCCGTGTTGTGTCGTGCCGTGCCAACCCGCTGTACCACTCTTTTAATGTTCCATGCTTCCATTCTTTTAGGGTTTTAGGCTAAAAAATTTAAAAGACATATATATATATAAGAGAATTACACACAAATTTAAATGGTTTGAGCAAATTTAACCTACTCCACTAGAAACAATTTATTTGAATTTATTTTATTGAAGGTTTTTCCATAAGATTACCTTCAATACTTTTGTAACTTTTATAGATAATAGAAAAAAGGAAAAGACTGCATTCTTTTATATTTATACTAAAAAAAAGAGAAAATATAGACTACAAAAAAAATATGAAATGGGTCATTATAGGGTGAAACGGGTCATGTATCTGCCGTGCGTGCCTACGAGCCTGGTAGCTTTGGCCCAGCACAGCTCATGAGTCTGGGCCGTGCATTTCGTGTCGTGCTGTGTCGTGCTATTGACTATGCCGGGCCTCGTTGACTGTCGTGCTGGACTGTGCCAGCCCCGGTCCATTTTACATCTCTAAATAAAGTTAGTAAAACCACATGAGCTACTATATAATTGTCTTTAATTGTTCTACCTTTGACAAAAGTGCTTTGGAATGGGCTAATAATTTTTCCCAACATATCTCTTAATTAGCCTAGTGGGAATAACTTTAGAAATAATATTGTAGCTCACATTGCATAAACTAATCGGTTTGAAGTCAATGACATTTTGCGGATTATTTTCCTTGGGAATCAAAACAATAAAGGTCCTATTTATTATTAGAAGAGGGAAGCCAAATTTGAAGAATTTCTTAACTAGATTGACAATATCCTAGCCCATAGTCCCCCATATGTGTTGATAAAAAATAGTTGGGCAACCGTCAGGACCATGGGTTTTCAAGGCTCCAATTTGAAAAGTAGCCACCTTGACTTCCTTAAAAGAAGGGATAGATAAAGGTCTTTCATTATCCTCCACGTTAAGTATGGAGCACATAACCCCCTTAATGGTAGACAGATCTCTAGGTCCATTTGATGATAGAGTACTTACTAGGTAATTACATAACTCTTCCCCGATTTCGATTCTTCTCCTTACCATGACCCATCAAGACTTTTTAAAAGTTCAATTTTATTGATTCTCTTCTCATATTTATAGTGCCAGCGTTGAAAATTTTGTGCTCTTATCCATCTCTTTTAACCATAATTCCCTTGATTTTTGTCGCCATAACTCTTCTTCCCTAGGAAATCCGCAAGCTTATCATTTAAGTCTATCTCCTTATTAATAGTACATTCATTGGTTCCTTGTACCTTAAACTTTCAATATCATTTTTAATATTTCTAATCATAATTTCTCTTTTTCCAAAACTATATTTTTTTCATTTAGTTAAGTCTCTCCCTAATTGAAACAGAGTCTTACTTAAGAAATTAACATCGTCATTGTTCTTAGCACGCAATCGTTTTTGAATAATATTCCCATGTTCCTCATCCTGAGCCACATACTATGGAATCTAAAGGGCAGAGGTAATTTCTCTTTGTTTGGATTTCCAATAAATAAAATTGGAGAATGATCAGATCCACCCGCCGTTAACGTGATAAATGATCCTTCTGGGAATCTCAATCCTCTATTCCATGTTACCTATAGCTTTATCCAATATTTCCTTGACATGAGCTAGACCAATTGCGTTGGGTTAGTCATAGTTGATCACAAGGTAACATATCTCACTCTTTATCTAAATGAGCTACTACCCAAGTGGGTTTACTTATGTCCTCTTGGACCAGGCTAGCTTGAGCCCAACCCGGGCCCAACTCGAATTTGACCAGGCTCAAGTCTTGGGCTTTACTACTTGGGCTAAGCCTAGATATAAACTCTAGGCCCTTATATATACAGCGCCATCCTTGCATTAAATGGTAGAAAGCCTCAAGCTTGGCCTAACTATAGTCAGAGACATTGTTTAAGTAAAACAATAAATATTTTTGTGGAATTATTGAAGCAAAAAAGAATAATATATATATTTGCTAGCAGGGCACATTGAGCACGCATAATCTCACACACAAACGAACATCTAAACTGACTAAGCCACAAGTTGGGTTAATTAATGTCTCCCCTTTCTTTGGAAAATATAATACAGTTGGGCTCGGGTGTAATGTGTTTTAGGCGAGCTAGGCTTAGGCCAAGTACTTGAAGCTTGAGTCAAGGTTGAGGCCTTTTTAAAAATCCAAGTCGGGCCTAGATATTCCTCAACCCGGCCCATTGAACACCATAGCCATAGGGCCTAATCTGGGACCGGCCAAATTTGGGTTGGGCCTGGAATAAATGAGAGAAAGCCAAAGCTTGGCCTGACGTGAGTAAGGAGTATTAGTATTTTTGCAATGTAGAGATAAGTTTTGCAAACAAGCATGTGTGATTACTATAAAGCCTTGGCCCATAGAGTAAGGGATGCTTACAGAGTTCCCCTTATTTATTCATAAGCATTTATGCCCCTTGTTGTTCTTAACTTTCCATATATGCTTTTTAAAATATTAATACTATATAAGTATCTTATATGCATTATTCTCTCACTATAGAATAAGAGATGCTTATATGACTTCCCTTATTTATAAATGAATATTTCTCTTTTCCATATACCTTTTTTATCTTTTGCATTTGAATGCTTATATAGTTTTTTTTATTTATACATGAATATTTCCTTTTTTCATATACCTTTTTTATCTTTTGCAATTGAATATTTTTAATTATGCAAATGCCGCTCACCCTACTATAAGCGAAGGATGTATACTAATATTATATATATTAGCGTTTAATAGATATTTTATCTTGAAAAATACTAATACGCACCATTTCCTTAAATCGTGTTGCAATGCGTGGCGGAGGAGATAAAGATGGAGGGCCTTTTTGTTTTGACCTGACGTCGCACTTGGATAAAGAGGGCAGAGAAGTCAGAGATAGAACAGGGTATGTTTTTCCTTTTTACAAACCCAAATCGAACCGGGCAACATGAAAAAAAAAAAAAAAAAAACACGTGCCACATCACCATGGGGCCTGAATCGGGCTAACTAGGGTCCGACAAAAGAAGCAACAGTCTCCTACTTTTTAAAGTGACACACGTCACACACCGACAGTCGCAGGTGTTGAAGATAATTGATGCGTCGCTTTATAAAATAATGCAAGGCAATATACACGTGAAGTCCTGGGCGTCGGGACACGGGACAGGTCGTGGAATCCGAAAAGAGGAATCCATCGACATCGCAGCTTTTGTTTTTTAAGCGGATCGTTGAAATGATTTAATAAAAATAAACACATGACTTCAGCCAAGCCTTGTTTTTTTCTTTTTGTGTTAAACTTTTTTTCTCTTCTTTTTTTTGTTTTGGCAAAACACACAACCCATTCTTAGTAATAATATTGGTGGGTGGGCATAGATTTATTCAAAGTCGGATCAGGATGGGGATGTAAATGGTGCCGTGCACGGCACAAGAATGTCACGATCTAGCCATACTTCGTGACATGCCGTGCCGTGCTGTCTACTGACAAGACTCAACCCAGCATGGCCCACTAGCAAGGCCTGTTCGTGCCATGCCTAAGCCATGCCATGTCAACACGCCATGCCTCTCTTCTAATGTTCTATGCTTTATTTTTTTTTTAGAATTTTAAGCTGAAAAGTTTAAAAGATACATACATGAAAGAAAATTACACATAAATTTAAATAGTTTAAGCAAACTTAACCTACTCCACTAAAAAAATATATTTAAATTTATTTTATTGAAGGTTTTTCCATAGAATTATTTTCAATGCTTTTGTGATTTTTTTAGATAATAAAAAAATAAAAAGGAAAAAACTACATTTTTTATATTTATACTAAAAAAGAGAAAATATAGGCTATAAAAAAATATAAAATGAATTATTTTATGGTGAAACGAGCTATACCTCGTGTCGTATTGTGCTTGTGGGCCTTGAAGCACCGGCCCAATAAGGCCCGTGAGTCAGAGCCGTACGTGATGCATGCCGGCCGCGTTTACTATCGTAGTCGGCCATGTCAACCCAACCCATTTTAAAAATCTAGGCAAGGATCTCCACTTTCTCCTGCGAGGTGCCTTTCGTTTTGACCTACGTCGTACTTGCATAAAGACGGCAGAGAAGACAGAGAT
This sequence comes from Sextonia rubra, assembly GCA_037013555.1. Classification (NCBI taxonomy): domain Eukaryota; kingdom Viridiplantae; phylum Streptophyta; class Magnoliopsida; order Laurales; family Lauraceae; genus Sextonia; species Sextonia rubra. Next base: position 52,492,319 of record JASUAD010000009.1, on the reverse strand, counting down.
CTAAAGGGTGTGTTTCCCTCTTTTTCAAAACCAAATCGAACGAGGCAACATAGGGAAAAAAACATGTGCCACATCACCATATGGGCCTCATCGCTCTGAGTAGGGTCTGACAAAAGAAGCAACAGTGTCACCCTTTTTGCAGAGACACATGTCACACACCAACAGCCGCATTCATGATGTTGGAAGATATTTGATGCGTGGCTTTCAAAAATGATGCGAGGCAAATGCTGATCTATATAAACGTATAAGTCCTGGGCGTCGGGACAGGTCGTGGAATCCGAGTTGCGGGAATCCACCAACATCCCAACTTTTGTTTTTTAAGCGGATCGGTTGAAATGATTTAATAAAAATAAACACAGACTTCAGCCAAGCCATTGTTTTCTATTTCTGATGTAAACTTTTTTTTTTTTTTTTTTGTAAAACACACAACCCATTCTTAGTAATAGTATTAGTGAGTGGGTATAGATTTATTCAAAGTCGAATAAGGATATGAATGTAAATGGTGTCATGCTGTGCTGTCCGTGGCATGGCACAAGAATGTCTGGCCCAACCGTGCTTCATATTTTGCCGGCCGCTGGCAGGGCTCGGCTCAGCACGGCCCGTTAGTGCCAACCTACCGTGTTGTGTCGTGCCGTGCCAACCCGCTGTACCACTCATTTAATGTTCCATGCTTCCATTCTTTTAGGGTTTTAGGCTAAAAAATTTAAAAAATATATATATAAGAGAATTACATACAAATTTAAATGGTTTGAGCAAATTTAACCTACTCCACTAGAAACAATTTATTTGAATTTATTTTATTAAAGGTTTTTGCATAGGATTACCTTCAATACTTTTGTAGTTTTTATAGATAATAAAAAAAACGAAAAGACTACATTTTTTTATATTTATAGTAAAAAAACAGAGAAAATATATACTACAAAAAAATATAAAATGAGTCATTATAGGGTGAAACGAATCATGTCTCTGCCGTGCGTGCCTAGGGCCTAGCAGCTTCGGCCCAGCACAGCTCATGAGTCTGGGCCGTGCATTTCGTGTCGTGCTGTGCCGTGCTATTGACTATGCCGGGCCTCGTTGACTGTCGTGCTGGACTGTGCCAGCCCCGGTCCATTTTACATCTCTAAATAAGGATCTCCACTTTCTCATGCCTATTTTGGATATCTTTTTTTCTAAGGGAGGATAATCTCTAATAAACAAATCACCTTGTTTTGGTTTCCAAACATCCAAGTGGGGCGCCCATTGGTGGTTTTGGTTGGTTTTTTTTTTTCTTTCGATCTTTGGCTAGGGTGGGGTGGTGGTTAGGGGGGTTGGGGTCTTCATCTGTGACAAATGGTCATGTAATTCATGCATGCTATTGGTGTTTGAGGCACAACTACTGCACCTCAACAACCAAATCCCGAAAATATAAAAGGAATATTGCCTATATAGTTGCCTTTAGATCTAACATTTACCTTCAAGATATTTTTTACCGAGCAGTTAATGTAATATGCTAGTCATTTAATATTGCACACATAGCACTATGAAATCATATGGTTAAGTGATATTTGACTATTCTAAGACAAATGTTTGGTGTAAGGGCAACTGTATGATCAATATATAAAAAAAAATCACCTATGATTTGCAACTTGGGAGTTGTGGACATTTAACAGAGGAATATTACTCTGAAATAGGTGATTTTTCCTTATCTTTGTTTCATCCATTATTGAGTTATGTTCCCCATACACTAGTACTCCCCCTTCTGAAATTTTAACTCCCATGATCCCAGGCCTTAAGCTCACCTTACATGAGTGGTAAATATCCAAGCCGTTATGAGACCCAATTGGATGTCTTGACGCTCATAGATAATATGATAATATGATGAATAGGTTGTTAGAGTTATCCCTAGGGATGACAATGGGTTAGATACAAACGGGGACCTGCCTCAACTAGCTCCTATTATGCATATGAGTGTGTTTGGCATTGGTTTTCTTGTTGTTGTGGTGGTTTGTGTTTTGTTGCCCTAATCCACTCCTCCCTACCCAGCAGATATGATATATGGGTACTTATTACTGGAGTAATAGATAAAACTCTTGTGTTGTAGGTGGTCCTAAGCTTTAACTTAAGGTATGTAGGGAAAAAAAGTGGAGCATTCATTTTCTACCACATTATTTCTCATTTATTATAATATATGTTAAAAGTTTTAAGTTTTAAATTCAACCTAACCCAACCAAATAGGGTGTGCTTGGTATCACATCCTAGTGACGTATCATGCATTAAATCAAGTTTGGATTGAAATAAATTTGAGATAGGGTAGGTCTAGTTTTACCCCAACTCATACTAAACCCACACCGTTGCCTTCCCTAATCATTGTTGACAGGGGCACAATCACCAGAGAGGTTGGTTGGTGGATTACCCAAGCAGGTTAGGTATTTTAGGAATAGCTCTTATCTTGATTTGGATATAGTTAGTTCATATTTTAATCTAGAAAATATGTTTTCTTCTTTTCCACCCTCTTTATTTCCCATGAGATATCAGAGCACCCTTTTTCATGAAACAAAGGTTCTATTGAGGATATAATTTCTTGAAAAAAAAAAATCTACCCGATCATATCATCATAAAGATTAATTTAGAGGCATTAAAGTTTATGGTTTCTGAATTTAAATTTATATATTTATATATATTTTTAATGTGAAATTCAATTTGATAGTGAGTATAATAAAAATAAGTTATCAATTAGAGTAAGTTATGCCCTAGCCCTCTTCTCTAAGTTATGCCCTAGCCCTCTTGAGAGAAGAGACACCTTGGGTGAGGTGGGAATACCCTCTGCTGAGGTGTACCTACCCACGTTCAAACCATATTAGCAGGTAAGAGTTGGCACCACTTACCACTAAGTTAATAGGCCATTCTTTTGTTGTTCATAAAGGGTTAGTGAATTAAGGGTGAATTAAATTGATGATAGGTACATCTCATGTAGTTTTAAAACTATAAGTTGTACTTCACATCTAAGTGTAACTCATTGGGATTGAGTTTACGGACCATACGTCAAGGTAACCATATAATAACCTCTAAACCAACTTATAACCAAAATTCTCATTAATTAATTACCTTTTTATTTTTTGAAGATATTAATTCCATGATAAGTTTCTAATGCAGCCCAATTCGCAGCAATTCTGGATCCTCTAAGGCTTTTCCCCACGGTGACTATAAGTGGAATAATCATGGTCCATCAAATCACCAGGGGGTGCTGCCTTCCATCCACATGGGCAAGTGTTGGTACTTCCAAAGCAAATCCATCCTAGGGTGACATGGCTGACCATGATTGGTCTATTCATAATACCATGGGTCAAAAGTCTCAAATGATTCCAATTTGTAGCTCAACATATTGTCTTGATTCAATCACATCCATGTGTGTTAATGCTAGTGGGGACAAGAAAACTTTAAAAAACCGTCCCATGTTGACCTGTGTGAGATCACAGGTCTTGTCGTGCTGTGCCCAGGCAACTGGATGGCTAGCCCACATGGCCCTTCTTTTCTTTTTAATTTTTTTAAAAAAATTTATATAAATTTAAGAAGAGATTATGTACTTTTAGGGTTTCTAACTTAAAATAAAATTGAAACTAGTAGAATAATTGCAAAAATATTGATGCTAATTTACACATGAAGAAGAAAACTTTAATCATTTAAAAATTTATACTTAATTTATATAAAAATCAATATATTTTAATATAAAATATCTTCTTGGGCCTTGTTGGGACAAGCCGTGGCACAGGGCCTCCTGCCGAGCACGGCATGGCCCTGGGACCGTGCTATGTGCCGGGTTAGCACATTGACCACGGTCAGCGTGCTGTGGCGGTCCACGCCAGCATTTTGAAGGCTGGGGCGGCTGCCCGCCAATATTTACACCTCTACCACGGCATATGCTAATATGTGACATAACGGAAAAGAACCAACATGACGACCGGAGCTTGTTACTCTCTCGCTGCCAGTACATCAGATATTTTATTACGTGATTTTGAAGTCAAAGTTCTGAGAATATTCCACATTAAACAGATTGGAATATGTGGCAAAAAAATCCTTACACGGGGGATTCTATATTTTACTTTCGTGAACTATTTCCCCTTCTGTGGCATTCCTGGAATTTTTTTAAAATTTTTTTGGCTTATCAGTTTCTACGATCGGATATGACCCTCAGAAGGGTTAAAACGCTGTTTACCTGCTCAATGGCCTCCTCTTCTAAACTTATGGTGCCCCCCAGTTCTCCAGTTGAGATCCAAACAAAGGCATCAACATTGGAAGAATGTGAATTAAAGTTGTTACACCTTCAAAATTGGGTTGGATCCAAACCCTATCCTAGGAGTATAAAAATTAAAGAATGTATGCAATACAAGCCCCAACTCCGAGTGAATCAAAGTCCTTCGATAGGCTATACTTGTTGATCAAGAATCATAATCACACGCGAAATAAAAATCTATAATCTGCACAGCTAAGTTTCATACTCAATCAAAACAAGTTAACAAATCTCAATATTATTAAAATCAATGGTCAAATACTCTGAAGCATAATATTAAGGGTTAAAATTCTAAATCAAATAAATTTAATGAATATACTAATGGCCCTAAACATGTCCATATTACAAGAAGCTAATGTTTCGTTCTCAACACCACAACTACAATACATCAAACGATGTCATCGGCGCTCCACTCAATAATTCCGCCATCTAGCTGAATCTCCCGCGTCGTTTGACCCTTCTGTTTGGCATCGGCAATGGGACCTAGATACCAAAAGTAGTGGGTCAAATTGACATAATCTGGCAAGAAGTAAACTGCAAATATTGCTATTAAGCAATAGGGTTAAATCATATTTTACATCCTACCCAAAGTATACTGAATGCAAACCCAATGGCATGAATATCACAAAAACGGGTATTCCTACCAGATACAATATACAAAATCGGGTATATCAGCCAAATATAACAATTGACACAATTGTGTACTATATTCCATAGCACACGTTGACCAGATGGCATACGTCTGCCTCAAAACTGCAGTCAGTCAGATATGTATACAAATACAAACATATATAGATGCTCGATGAAATCATGCTATGAAACCCAACTCCCAATAACCATGCCATTACAGTTTAAGTGATAGAGCTGCTTAGATTAAATGTGTATTATGCTCATGTGATATTTTCCATTATTCTAAGGGAAAGCTTTACACAATCAATTAGTCATAGTTAGTTGAATATACATATTAAATCCAACTTTTACTCAAAATGATAATGTGAGCCTACGATGCTGACAATCTACTTTTGGTGTTTATCATGTGATGCATCCTAAACTAACATTTCCAACTCGAGTCCAATTCAATTTTGAGTATACATTTAACTAACTCTCCCTAAGAATGGAACTTATCATATTTTCAAGCCCAAGTCACTTGCTATCTATTTATTAATTAAACGTTGGGCATGATATCGGTTTAAGTGAAATCCCACCCTAGAAGCCACTTACCTAGGGTCACTTACCTGTAGTGCAATCCATGTGGGTGGATTCTTCAATTGTAGTCAACTAATCTAACCTGTTTCAATACCAATTTAAGTTAACGTTACTGGGCACTCACGGCTTAACCTTAGCCATTTTACGGCTGGCCCATAGTTGACCTACAGCTCAGCTAGCCGTTGTTATGGCTTTGCCGTAAGAGCATTTACGGCTAGCCGTAAGGCTCGCGTAGCACATTAATCCAAAAAATGGTTCACTGGAATGTGAGCCGTAGCTGTAGCATCGCCTACGGCTTAGCTATAAGTGTTCACAATCTCACCCCCTTTTTGGGCGTTTCATCCAACCACAACCTATGTACATCTAAAACGAATCTACAGATTTACAAACACATATATACCTCAATCTTCATTCATAAACAATATTATTCAATTAAGAGCAAATATGAAACTCTTTGTTGCGGTTATCAACTTGCCTTGGGTTGCCAATGCGCAAAATCAAAACAGAAGATGTAAAGGGTGTTTTGAACACAAATCCCGTCTCCAGACCCGAACTACTGATCCAAACCCTCTGATGACATGGGTAGAAATGAAGGAAGATGATAGGATGGTGATGACGATCCCCTCAAGCCTTGAGGAGGCCTTGGTTACAGACCGTAAGATTGTGATTGCAGAGAGGAAGAATGAAAAGAAGAAGAAAAATGGTTTTGTTGTGATGTGAAAGACGAAAGGATTGAAAAACAATGAGGCTAGGTTAAGTTATAAAGAAGGTTTATTCTAATTACAAAACGAGGCTTTTGCTCATAGAGGTCCAATGGCTTGGGACCAAGGCCCAAGTAGAGTTTGATCAGCCCATCTCTGACGGGCCCCACATAGAAAACCATGCATGCAAAGACCTAAACATTTAAAATGGCCTACCAAACATCCATCTAATTAACCCTCTCAATCAGACTCAAACCAGACAAATTGACTCGACCCAACGTTTAAAGATCTGGGGCCTAACAAAAGTCCCCCCGATAGTAATTGATAATCACCAACGAACCACTCAAGATGGTGGCTTGGTACCCTAATTTTTTCTATTAATTTAATTTCTATTAGAAATGACATACAAACCCGACTTTCAAAGTAACAGACAATTGTGTTTTTCTCATAGCAGTTTGCATAAAAAATGGGGATTAATACTGAGGGAGACCTTTTCGTCACTGAAGGAGAATTATTTATTCTTTTTTCTTTTTGTTAGAATCATCTGCAGTTTCATTGTCCTAGGTAAAACATTTGCAACATTTTTGTGTAAAAAGAAAAAAAAAATTGGACTGAAAAGGAAGAAAGCTAAGGAATGATTTTTGCAGTGATATTATACAAGATCTTGTAGAAAATGTTTAGATGGTTGACACATAAATTGTTCGAGTGGTTAGGAAGTCCAATAATGATCTGGATGTCCTTCCGGCCTAACGCCATACATAGTGTAGGTAGGTGCTATTTTACCAAAAACAACCATAAGGGGCTTGGTGGGTTTCTTTTCATAAAAAAGAAACAAAAAAAAAAAAGTTTTGATGGAGCAAATTAACACTAGAAGCTCACTCTATAGAAAATGAAATCTTCCTTTTTCATTGTGATAGAAAAATGAAAGGAATAGATTCAGTATTGGGGTTTTTTGCAGTTCATAGATTTAGTATCGGGGTTTTTATAGTTCATTCTCTCTTAAACTCGCTTCCATGACAAAATGCCAAAAGAACCAAAAATGACAACAAAGTTACAAGACCCTGTCAGTTTTTGTTTTGATTATTTTTGCCAAAATCCCATTATATTATGACTCACCACTTATGACATCGTCAGTTTTTTACTGTAAAATACACGATTTCGTGGTTTTTTTTAAAGGAATTTATATAAAAAGTCCAATAGTTTGACTCCAACTGACTATTGATTGCAAAATGTGGATTTCTTTTTCGAATATCAAGCTATGGTAAAAGACAAAAACATGTTTTCTTTGTTGTTTTTAGTTGTAGTAACTTTTAAAAATTGATAAATCCTGACATCATGAGTCATGGTATGATGGAATTTGGGCAAAATCGTTATGTATTCTTTAGAGTTAAGTGAGTTCAATGTCATTTTGGGCCTTTAGACATTATATCTCGTGGAATATAAATTTAAAATGAATACCATAAAAATCCCTTTCGTAGTTACCTATATTATCTTCACGTCATGGATATATTAAGGTGCATTTGGCATCATGCCATTTAGATGGTCCATATTTCCATGAGATAAGCCTGGTATATGCAAATCACTTTTTCGAATTTTAGTCTTATGGGAAGGTATTTCAAAATCTTAACTTATTGGCATAAGAAACCCGAACAAAAAGACTTTGTTTTCCTTTTTAAAAAAACAACTTGCTAGCACAGTTGTTTTCTACCTATCTCAAAGTGACTCTATTACACATGCTAACAATTACAAAAAGTGGGACTATATTATAAGTCTTAGCTTCTTATAATGGTGGGACCATATTATAAATCCTTTGAGTGTGAGCCCTATGTTTAAATTTCTAAATGTGGGTTATATGGTAAAAAAATTATTATCTTTCAAAAAAATATTTAATCTTTCTCAAATAATATTTAATCTTTTGTAAAAAAGGTTTAATCTTTCAAAAAAAATTTATCTTTAAAAAAATATTTAATCTTTCAAAAAAAATTTTAAGTTTTCAAAAAATTATTTAATATTTAAAATAAAAAAACAAACGGCAGAGCCACATTGTAATTCTCATGAATGTGGGCCCACATTATGAATCCTATGAATGTAGCCCCATGTTCTTATTTTTAAATGTGTGTACCATGTAATTTTTAAAGTGGGTCTCATGTTCACAATCAATAAACAAAATGGCCTCACATCATAATATCTTATAATCTCCAAAGGTGGGCACCACATTGTAATTTCTAAATGTGGGTCCTATGTACAAAACTATAAAAAAAGTGGCTCTACTTTGTAATTTCTAAATGTGGGTCATGTAGGCACAATCACAAAAGGTGGAGCTACATTATAAATCCTAAGAATGTAGACCCATATTATAATTTCTGAAGGTGTGTACCATGCTGTAATTTGAAATATGAGGCCCGTATTTACTTTCAAAAAAAGATTGGCCACACAATATAATCTCTTATAGTTTTCGAAGGTGGCCCCACATTCTAATTCTTATAAATGTTGGCGTACCTTATAAATCTTATGAATATGGGCCCCATGGTCTAATTTTTAAAGGGTGGTACAATGTTGTAACTTCTAGAGGTGTATCCCATGTCCACAAATAATAAATTGCCGTACATTAAAAAGTGAGTCCCACATTTTAGATCCTATGATTCTCTTGCTTCCATTAGTTGGAGAAATTATTTTACATGGTTAACAAACAAGTTCCATATGGCATATTCTCGGTAGAGTATTTTAGTATAATGTTGCTAAACAAGTTCTTTAGAGTTTTGTCATGGCACAACCTGGTCTCAGCGTAACTAGAATTAAGCACAAAATTGGGAACAACACAAGAACAATACCAAACATGCCCTTAGTTTTTCATATTTACATCCATGCTTTTATAGCGTCATTAGTTTTAAGTTCAAGAGTTACTTTAGTGGTAAGGAGTGTTGGTTTTTATTGGGAGGTCTCCTGTTTAAGCCTCTCCCCTCCCTTCTTTACGTATGTAAGCTTTATCACCTCACATGTGTAAGTTGTGTTATGTTTTTTCACACATGCGAGTCTCCACTACCTCACATGTGTTAATAGCGTCTGTCTCTCACATGTGTTTGGTCCAATTATCCCACATGTGTAAGTGAATTGTAGAGAGTGAATTTTGCCATAACCTTTTCTTGAGTGAAATGGTGTACCTCTCTAGGAGTGTACGATTTTTTAAAACCTTTTTTTGAGAGTGTATCTCTTATGGAGTATAATTGGGATATTATTGCTAATTTTTCCTTTTCCGGGGAGCTGAGTTCTTGGAACATAGAGATTTATCATTCTTCTAGTGTATTACAGATTCTTTTGCTGCTGTAATTTAATATATTCCACTGGGACATTAATCTTGGTAGGTGCATTCATAACTGCCATATGTGACTTAGTCACCTTTGTTGCATCGTAAAATGCATAAGGTAATCTATGTAATCTATTTGGAATTTCTTATAAGTGTATAATTCTTTGCACTTTATTTTCATATTATAAAATATATGGATCCAAATGAGACAGAGTGAAAATATTCTACATTAATTCTTGTGGTTCTTCAGGAACTGATTGTTTTATAAGAACAATATGTTCTTCAAGAACTATCTTATCTCCCCCCCTCCCCCAAATGGCGAGGATATTATTTCATCGAATTGACAATTGAAAAAATAAGCAGTGAAGACATTTCCTGTCATTTGTTATAGAGATCGAATACTTGAGGGCGAGTCCTAACCTATATAGATTCTTAAATTACTTTGTGGTCCCGTCTTAATACACTGAGGGGGAGGCATTGGGACTTGAACTGCACGACTAAGCTTATGCAAGTGAAAAATATTTGGTTGATGTCCTGATATAAGTTGTTTAGGATAATATTGATGATAGGATGTGGGTCAAAGTCTAATTAATATTGTTGCAGCAACACAACATGTCCCCAAGAACTAACTGGTAACTTGGATTACATTAGTATAGTCCTAGAAATGAATTAAATGTGCTTAATCAAGGATTTAGTTAAGCCATTCTTGGTGTGGACATGGGGGCATAGGATATCTGAGTACAATCCCTTGAGATGAGTGTTAGTCGTTGAAAGCCTATGATGTAAATTATCCTTGTCTCTAGGGGAATTTATAGGTCTACCAATGTCATCTTGTATCCTTTGCGAAAAGGATAGGAATTCAGATGTGATCTTAACGAAAGAAGGTTGGGTGATCAATTTTCCTTAACATAGTAGCTCTAGGGTGACCTAACCTATTATGCTAAAGTGTTAAAGTCTTAGGACACTAAGTTTCGGGTTTAGTTTAAGTTTTGAGCTTGACTTTGTCATTTTGCTTATAATTGAATGTGATTCAACATTAGAGATTATCATGTAATATAACCCTGAGGAGAGTGCACTTGGTTTTTTTAGTATTTGCTTTTGACTTCCAATACTAGTAACGATACATAAGTATTCCTTATAACCTTTACTTACAATCTCAATGTGGTACCCATTCATTCTAATGTCCATGAAAACTGCTTGAGAACAATGCATCTTTAGTTAATGACGGATACCATTAGGTAACATCATATGGGTGCTTTTGAAGCTTTCAATTATTTGCACAGGTCCAGCTATGGTGAGTATCTTTCATGGAATGAATGCCAAAAAAACTTCTAGTTTTTTAGAATGGTAGATGTTGTGGGACTGTCTACCAGACAGAGATTGTCCTCAATTTCATTTTCCATACAAAATAATAAACTAATATAACTCTACACATGATAAAAATTAAACTAAACTAATCAAAACATTCACAATAAAATAGAATATCGATGAAATAAAGATCCTAACATGAACATAGGTCTAAAAAATACATCCATCTATAAAAAATTATTGGTCTTCTAGATAATGCTTGGTGGTTCTCTTAGTTTCGAATCAAATGCCTCGTAAATCACCTCTCTTGGGCTAATTATTTTCATCTCTACCAGAGGAGTTATTATGTCTACCTCTACTGGTAGAGGAATTATTAAATCTATCTCTTCTAGAGGAGTTATTATTTTTACCTTTTTTGATGGCCTCACCAACCTATTTCAAATTTACTTTGAATCTTAATATCAAAATTTAGGTTTGATCATGAATATGAAGGTACAGGTTGATACAAAAGTTAAAAGAATCTTAGGACTACCAGTCCATAATTCAAGGAACTTCAAGTCCAGATTATATATTTCAGCTATAGAACTTTTGGTTAGAATATATACAACAATTTCTTCAGGCAATAAATTCATCAAAACTAAAGTTTCATGTAATCATGTAGTCATGATTTACCGAAATAATTATGTCAAGCATGCAGTGCATTGTAATAAAATATATAAAATTAAAGTGTCTAGAGAAACAAAGACTAGAAGATACATAAATATAAATGAAAGGTAGAACTTCAGGTTCTTAACATCCAATTGAAGATAATCGAGAGTAAATATGATGAATAATTGACCAATTGAAGTCAAAATGTTGGTTTCTCTACTTAAGAATCAGAACTTTTGGTTATATCAACGCTTCAGGCATGAATCAGAACTTCTGGTTCTGTCAAAACTTCAGGCTTGGATCAGAACTTCTAGTTCTGTCAAAGCTTTAGGTTTGGATCAGAACTTCTAGTTCTTACCAAAGCTTTAGTCTGAAAATGACAAAGAATAGGCCATTTGAATTTAAAACTTCGGGTTCCTATCAAAGCTTTAAGTTTGGATTAGAAATGCTGGTTTTATAAAGACTTTACGCTTGGTTCAGTTTTTTTGATTCTAGATTAGAATAACTAATGAATCTTTGGGTTTGGATTAAAACTTCTGGCTGTAGATTAAAATAACGTACGACACTTTAGGTTCGGATTATTTATTTATTCGATATATAACTTATGTTCTAATTATCGTATGGAACTTTGGGTTCCGATTACTTATATAGAATTTCTGGTTCTATTTATGATCCATGATTTGCAATTTTATCATAATCTCTCTTCGATATGAGAAAATGAATCACTCATCTCTAGAATTAAGATTAACAATACTTGCATATCTCAAAAGAATAAAGATAAAAACTTTTATATAATTATAAAAATAAAAGATGATAAAATAAGGAGAAATTAATTAGCTTTTGAATCATACTCCTTTTGCCGCCAATATGTACATCTACTCGCGAGCTTGCCATAGGTGCAAACGGATTGTTAATCGGACTACGGACAATCAAGATACCGCAGAAACAAGTTTTTGCCATTGATCCAATCAAATTGCCTTTGACTGTAGGGTGTTGACGAGGTGTTAGTGTCAGCCTGATGATGTCACTTGGCTGATGTAGGCATGCTCTGCTAGGCGGGCTCGGCTTATGCTGAACAGGTCAGCCTGCCTTAACCTAAACTTGAAACCAACCTAACCCTTCCAATCCATTGACTAGGGACCATAAAACTTTGTGGTGTTTTAGAGCACTAAGTCCTTTTCCCCCACAAGAATTTGATTTCTCTGTTCTCGACTTCATTCTACAACCAGAAAACCAATGCCCCTCAAGTCCCTGCCATCCTCATTCTTTGCAGTGGCAAGCGGTGGCATGGAACGCCGCAGATACGTGGTGCACGCCGGTCGACCAACAAAGGCTAAGGCGGAGATGGCATGCGTGGTGTCGGCAATGGTTGCAATATCTCTTTCTTCGAAAAAATTTTTCTGCATTGGCGATTCTCAGATCTTCTTATTCATTGACCAGGGACGGCAGCGGTATAGGCAACACGGTTATTCTCCTGCGACGATTGTTGCAATAGGCCTAGATCTGTCTACTTGTACAAAACTGCAACAGGGAAGTGGGTTGTGATAGCGCCCTCTTCTCTGGTAGCGATCTTCAATAAAAAATCCAAGTGCCTTTGATCTACAACTTCGATAGGCATCGGAGGTTTGCACAATAGAAGACTTCTCCTCCATCATAGTCGTTTCGGGCAATAAAGCATTTGAGACCAGCGAGATGCAAGTTCCAGCCTCCTTTTGTAAAAGCATCGTGCTAATAATGTGTTATAAAATAAGAGAGAACTAAAGAGAGAGATGAATAAAAAGATCTTATTGATTGAGAGTGCAAGAATGGGAGAGGGCATGCCTATTTATAGGCTAAGATGACTTCATCACCAAGAAACCTATTACATTAGGAGACTAATGATAGTTGCCCTATCTCATCATATGTGGGCATCTACACATTGATGATACATCTCATAACAAAATGAGGATTTTCCATTTACCCCTCTTTCTTTTACACGAAGATTAATTACCACTTTCCATATTCTATGTTCTCAATAAAAGCTATTTTCACATAATGGAAAGATGCTTTCACATATAGAAATCTTCACCTTTTACGAAAAAGGTGTTTACAATTTGAAAAGTCTTTACAATTTAGTTAAATATAAATGATATATAATATGATTCACCTTTTAGATGGAGCTCAATGCACGTATACACATATTATAGAGTATAAGTTAAAGGGTCATTTTGTGCTTATAGGGCCCAATGTGGATCCCATCTAGGGATGAGGACAAGGGGATGGAAAGATCCATGTGAGACCACGTCAAATATCAAGCTTGGTCCCAATACATGTCCTTAACTCCTTCATCCATGGACAAGTCCAGTCCATTTGGATGGGGCATAGTTGATACAATGGTCCAGCCCATTTGGATGGGTGCACAGTTGATGCAATGGTCCAGTCTATTCGGATGTGTGCCAAACCTTGGGACATGTGACTATCAAGGGGTTCCCTATCCATTGTATGGTTTGGATTGGGGATAGATGGGCTCCACCTAAAGTTCCCACAGAAAAATTAGTGAGGGTAGTTCTCACAATTTAGTGTGGTCCAAATGACCACCAAGTGGTCTTTCCCTCTCTCCAAATGAAACAACATATGCATGAAAGAGCTCCTCCTTTTTGTGTTTTGCTCTTCCTTATTCACTGTCATTAAGGATATTATAATGGCTTGTGTCCCTTGCTGGAAGGGATGCATATGGGAAAAGCGTATAAAAGGGAATACTTTTGGTAACTCTTGGCACCTAAAATCCTCTCAAGGAAGCCACTATTGATACTTGTAGTAGTGCAGTAGTGTTCAAGAGTTGTACACCCCACCATCTTGAGATGCCATAGATCCTGGAGGAATTATTTACTTGGTAGTTTAAGTTATTATTTAAGATTAGAACTATTGTTATATGTTGATCTTGAGATTTTTTGGCATAGAGTAACATTAATTGGTATCAAAGTCTTTGGTTTTGGGTTTAATCTAAATAATCTCTTGTTGTGTTCAATTGGACTCTGTATCTTTTAGGTATTTGGGTTTATCCCTCTTCTTTCTAGGTTAAACCCACAAACCTAATCCATTACTACATATACCACTACAACATGTTGCACTTTTGGTTATGTTACTCGTCGACGCTTTTATAATTTCGTCGTTAAAGACTATTAATTACCGACGCTTTCAATTTCGTTTGTGAAAATTAGGCATTTACTAACGTTTCAAACAAAATGTCAGTAAAAGTCTGACTTTTACTGATGCTTTATTTAAAACATTGGTAAAACTAGGAATTTTATCGACATTATTTGTGTGTTTGTCGGCAAAGGTGGATAGTGAATTTTCTTCATTTTTAGAATAAAATAAAATAAAATATATTATTTCTGATGAATTTTTTTTATTTTAGCGGCGAAAATAAGTGTTGCTAAATCTCAAGAGTTGACTTTTTCTGATGTTTTTAATTTTCATCGTTAATACAGTATAACATTTGGTGATGTTTTGTAGTGACGCTTTCATAATTTTGTTAGTAAAGACCTAGCTTGGACAATTATTTACAGACGCATATAGTTTCATCGGTGAAAATTATATAATTATCGATGTTTAATAATTTCATTGGTAAATACTGAACTTTTATCGACATAAAATGTGTAGACATCAGTAAATTTATAGAATTTTTTACTTAATTTTTCAAAAAATTGGAAATTTTTTGCTGATGAATTTTTACATCCATAAAAGTTAGATTTTGCCGACATTTTTTGTTAATCATAGGTAAAAATTAATTTTACCGATGGAAAATGATTTACATCTGTAAACTTTTGAAATAGGACATTTGTCGATGAAATTTAAATTTTTGTGACGAAAATTAATCATCGGTAAGAATGCTATCAAACTTTGCGCCACCGCTTTCCCTTTTTCATTCCCCGCCCCAAATCTATTTTTCTTTCTCACCTTCTGATCTTTCGCTCTCTCTCTCTCGCCCCCAAATCCGTTTCTCTCTCACTCTCTGATCTCTTGCTCTCTCTCTCTTTCGCCCCCAAATTGGTTTTTTTCTCTTTGCTCCCTTTTTCTCACTCTCTTTGATCTCTCACTCTCTCAATCTCGTGATCTCTCTCTTGCTCTCTCCGATCTTGTTGTTCTCTCTCTCTCCATGTCTTTGCTTTCTCTCGCTTTCTCTCTTGCTCTCTCTGCTCTCTCTGCTCTCTCTCTGATCTCTCTCTCTTGCTCTCTCTTGCTCCCAAATTGGTTTCTCTCTCTCTGCTCTTTTTCTCACACTCTCTCTGATCTCTCGCTCTCTCCGATCTTTCTGATCTCTCTCGCTCTCTCCAATCTTGCTGTTCTCTCTTTTTCTCTCTCGCTCTCTGTCTCTGCTTTCTCTTGCTCTCTCTCTTGCTCTCTGTCTCTGCTTTTCTCCCTCTTTCTGCTCTCTCTTGTTCTCTCTCTCTTACTCTCGCTCTCTCTGCTCTTTCTCTTCGATCTCTCTCTCTTTCGCTCTCTCTCTCGCCCCTAAATTCATTTCTCTCTCTCCCTGCTCTTTTTGTCTCACTCTCTCTAATCTCCCTGATAGCTCTCTCGCTCTCTCTGATCTCACTGTTGTCTCTCTCTCACTCTCTGTCTCTGCTTTTTCTCGCTCTCTCTCTCTCGCTCTTTATCTCTGCTTTCTCTTTTTTTGTTCTCTCTCGCTTTCTCTGCTTACTCTCACTCTCTCTTTGCTCTATCTCTCTTCGATCTCTCTTTCTCGCTCTCTCGTTGCTTGCTCTCGCTCTCTCACTCTCCGATCTCTCTCTTTCTCTTGCTGTCTCCAATCTGAGACCCACTGCTGCTGTCTCTGCGATCCACTACCGCTGCCGCTATAATCCGCTGCCGGTGCCTCTGCGATCAGTTGCCATTGCCTTTGCCAGCCAAGAGGAGGTCATCTCTGTGAGTGGACCTCTTCTGTCCTCTCTCCCCTCTCCGATCACCTCTTCAGGTAATACCTCCCTCCTTCAATCTCTAAAATCTAGGTTGGAAGGGTTTTTGGTTTTTTTTTTTTTTTTGTGTTGGATTAATTTATAGAAATGTTTGGTTTTAATACAGGGAAATTTACTATTTAGAACCATTTCTTTTCAACAACCAGATCACATTTCTGAAACGTGAACCTTGACATGTGGTTTCTGATACAAAACAATAACCATTTCTTTTTTTAGTTTTGAATTGCTCTAGCATATAACATTTCCTCTACTAAGGTTATTAAACCATTGTTCTGGTATGCATATAAATACATGGTATGTTTGTTGTTATGTTCATTCTTTTGATAGCTGTTGTTTGGTCTTCGGCGGTGTTTATAAGCTTGTTAGTATCTCTATTGTACTACTAGCTTTCTCTAATTAATTTTACCTTTCATAAAAAGGACACATGCTATGGATTCAACATCAGAAGTAAGTCAAATGACAAGGATAAGAAATAGTGGACTAAAAAACCTTGGCCATTGTCAAGCTTATTCTATACACACACACCATGTTCATGAAATAAATAAAGAACATCTCATACCCATCTTTTGGCTTGAGAAAGTCAAGGGTAAAGTTCTCCATCATGTTGTAACTAAGCTAAATACAGGTTAGGGCCTAGGTAAGAGAAGTTGAACATAATTACTCTAAACAATTCTAATGATCCAACTTTTGTCTCATTTGAAGCAAGCTAATTATCAGATGGCAATCCTAGATATGGTGGTATGCTTGGCCCACACATTTGTACATTTCCATGGACCACATGGCTTAACTCATGGCCTAATTGTCCAATGAAAATACTGTCTTGCCTCAGGTAATAAAGTTAGAGTTGTAAATCAATCCAGTTTGGGTAGAATCCAGTTGAATGTGAACAACTTCTATGCAACTGTGATTAATTGGGTTCAGGTGGAGTATCCAACTACAAATTCTGATCACTGGAGTTAGACTTGATCAAATTTAATTGGGATACATGTTGTACATTAATATAACTAAGCAACTATGTCTATCCAAAGCAGGTGACCCCTTGCATGCAAATAAATGTCCCTTAAGAAGCCCATTTGTATGCATGACAATTGTGGATAAAGTGACAGAATGGTTTATAAAATAGATGAAGTGCAAAACTAGGGGATAATTAATTATCTTAGCCCTCATTTAAAGGATTCATAGTTTGACAATTGTTCATCTTTGGATGAAATGCATTGTTTTACAATGATCAATCCAATATCGAATAAAAGGTTGATTAGTGCCAAAGTGAGATGAATGCTAATTCACGAATTAGTTGACCCCAATTGGACTCGATAGGATTGACATCTAATTATACAATAGAGGCTTCACAACCCCTGATAATTTCACTCAAGTGCAGCATAATAAATGTTATACTAATAATATCATACTAACTTTATTTGGGTTGGTTTCATTTGGGTCTCTGATATTGCATTAACTATCTCAAAATAGGGAGGGTGAAGTCCATTTTTCGTAAATTAATTTATAGTTCAAACATGAATGCATTTAATATACACGAGAGAGTAATTTTCTTCTTTGCAGAATTTTTGGCTATTGGGTTTTGGGTATTTGTTTCCTCATTTAGAGCTAAAACTTGCATGATGAAGTTTCAAGAGATTAGACTTGCCAACATTAAATGAAACCTCCTATCAAAGATATCACATATGGAGCAATTTCTAACTTCTAATTGCTTGTGATTAGGTCAAATATGGACAGGAGTTGGATATCACATTATTAGAACAGATTTAGTGCGGAGTACATGGCCAGGGTGAACTCATTTATTGATTTTGCAAAGGAAAATTCGAACGGGGCAGCGGTTATTAGGTGCCCATGTAATGATTGCTATAACCATCGGAGGTATGACTATGGAATTGTGAGAAGTCATTTGCATATTCATGGAATGATGGTCTCATACCAACAGTGGATAGCTCACGGGGAACCTATAATTCAACCCCATGATTTGGATGAGAACGAGGATGAATCAGAAGATAATCAGGATGAATACAATGAGTTGATAGAGGACCATCATAAGGGAACTTACTTAGAGGAAGATATTCAAGAGAGGGATGATGTGCAGGATTTTGAAAAGATTGTTGTAGGCTTCCCAGCGTGGCTTGTACCCAGGATGCAAGAGCTCAGATACTCTGTTAGCGTTTGTTATCAGGATATTGCATGTGAAGGTTGAAAGTGGGTGTAGCAATAAGTTGTTTGACAAGGTCCTGCAGATTTTTAAGGACTTCTTACCCGAAGGGCATGTGGTGCTAGCCTCTGTTTACGAGGCGAAGAAATTATTACGTGATTTGGGCATGGGATACAAGAACATAGATGCTTGCAAACACGATTATGTGTTGTATTGGAAGGAAAATGCTCAATTGGATAAATGTCCAAAATGTCAAGAGCCTAGGTACAAGGTCAATGATGGCAAGCGAAGGAAGATCCCTCAGAAGGTGCTCCGTTACTTCCTATTGACACTGAGATTGCACAGATTATATATGTCAAGGAAGACAGCCACAGATATGAGATGGCACAATGAGAAGCGCGTTGATGATGGGATAGCGAGGCATCTGGATGACTCCGTGGAATGGAAAGAATTTGATAAGAAATATCCAGAGTTTGCCTGAGAGACACGTAGTATGAGGTTGGGGTTAGCTACCGATGGATTTAACCCTTTTGGTAACATGATCACCTCCTATAGCATGTGGCCTGTCATACTTATGCCTTATAATTTGCCACCATGGATGTGCATAAAGGAGCTATTTTTTATGATGTCATTACTTACTCTCGGACCAAACTCACTGAGAAACGAGATCAATGTATATCTGAGGCCCTTGGTTAATAAGTTGAAGGACTTGTGGGATAATGGTGTATCCACTTTTGATGCCTTTACTAAATAGACCTTTCAGATGCATGTGACTGTGATGTGGACTATAAATAACTTTCCTGCGTAAGGCAACTTGTCTAGGTGGAGCACAAATGGTTATAATGCTTGCCCCTTATGTAAAGACAGCTCATTAGGGGTGAAGTTGAAAGATAAGATTGGGTATATTAGCTATCGAAAATACTTGGAACTGAACCACCAATGACGTAGAAGCAAGGCCTTCAATGGTTAGCCTGAGCATGAAAAAAATTCTTTGGAATTATTGGTGCAGAAGGTATTAGACTAGCTAGAAGAACTAGGGCCGATCAAGTTTGGTAAGAATAAGGAAAGACCGCGTGACTCTGGAGAATTGAATTGGACAAAGAAAAGCATCCTATTTGAATGGCCCTATTGAAGGTACAAAAAACTTCGACACAACCTTGATCCTATGCACATTGAGCAAAACATTTGTATAGCTTTGGTTGGAACAATTTTGGGCATAATGGGCAAACACAAAAACATGGAGAAAGCGCGTAAGGATTTGAAAAATATGGGCATCAGGCCAGATTTGCATCTAGTGGAGAGGGGCGATGGATCCAGCTTAAAGCCGCATGCCTCTTACATTTTGGAATAAAAACAGAGAGATGAATTTTATGAAATTTTGAAGTCGATCAAGTACCAAGATGGCTATGCGGTGAACCTCTGGAGGTGTGTAACCTCAAAAAATAGTAAATTATCTGGTTTAAAGAGCCATGATTGCCACATCCTTTTGCAACACATCCTTCCATTGGTATGCTCGGCTTTCTGAATAAGGATATTTGTACAACATTGTTTGAGTTAAGCTTTTTTTTCTAAGACCTTTGCTCGAAATACAGAAACACCATGATTTGAAAAACTTAGAGGAGCAAATAGTTTTAATATTATGCAAGCTGGAGAGGATTTTTCATCTTGCTTTCTTTGATGTAATGGTTCATCTGTAGTTCACTTACTGCACGAGGCCATGCTTAGTGGACTGGTGCAATATCGGTAGATGTACACGATAGAAAGGTAATAGTTAATGACCATTGATTAATTATTTATTTATTAGTACAATATCGTAAATGTTATCAATGGTTGTTTAAAGGCTTCTAAAGACCCTAAAAGGGTACGTTCGCAACCGAGCTCGGCCAAAAGGTTCGATCGCCGAGGCTTACATTGTCAAAGAGTGTCTTACTTTTTGTTCAATATATTTAAGACAGACTAATCGAGTTGAACGTTATGATGATGGTGGCGAACGCGGCTCGGGGATGTCAGTATTCACACAAACTGTCCTTCCAATCGGACTGATGGCAAGGGCACATGATCCTTCGCAGGCAGAGCATGATATGGCTCATTGGTTTGTGTTGAATAATACCCTTGAGGTGGAGCCGTATCTACAGTATATGCTTTAATCTAACCATATTTATGCATTGCTTATTAGCTTTTTGATTTATTCTCTACTTTTACTTATTCACTAAAATCTAGCTTGAGTAAGGTACACAAGAATTTAGTATAAATTCAAAGAAGGGGAGAAATCGGGCGTGCACAGCGAAAAGAGTTTGCCAAATGGTTCAAACAATATGCAAGACATATAAAACATTTTCATTTTAATTGCTATACATTATTGGATTACACTTCAAATGACATTAGCGTAATACATTTGTCTTAATCTGCTTATGTAGATGAATCAATTTGAACTAGTGGGCCAGCTGAAGCTACTGATGAGATTTGGTCATTAGCAAATGGCTCTAGATCACTAGTGAATCTGTATCAAGGGTGTGACTGCAATGGTGTTCGATATCACACTAAAGAGCATGAGAATTGTCGTAGAAATTAAAGTAGTGGCTTGGTTGTGAACGGGGAATACGAAGGAAAGAAACATAATTATTATGGCTTGTTAGCTCTTTGATTTATTCTCTACTTCTACTTATTCATTAAAAGTTGCCTTGAGTAAGGTACACAAGAATTTAGTGTAAAATCAAAGAGGGGGAGAAATCGGGCATGTACAACGAAAAGAGTTTGCCAAATGGTTTAAACAACATGTAACACATATAAAACATTATCATTTTAATTGTTATACATTATTAGATTACACTTCAAATGACATTAGCATAATACATTTGTCTTAATTTGCTTATGTAGATGACTCAATTGCGAACTAGTGGGTCAGCTGAAGCTACTGATGAGATTTGGTCATTAGCAAATGGCCCTAGATCACTAGTGAATCTGTATCAAGGGTGTGATTCCAATGGTGTCCGATATCACACCAAAGACCATGAGAATTGCCGTAGAAGTCAAAGTAGGGGCTTGGTTGTGAACGAGGAATACGAAGGAGACAAACATAACTATTATGAATACATATGCAAAATTTGGGAATTGTCCTATATGCATGGGAGTAAAGTGGTTTTATTTGAATGTGAATGATACAACACTGGTACAAGCACAAGATAAACATCGAAGAACATACTACAAGCATTGATATCACAGGTCGTTGGTGTAAGGATGATCCATTTGCCCTACCAAGTCAGGTGACACAAGTCTTATACGTCAATAACACCATTAGAGGAAAAATTGGAAAGTTGTATAATGGGTCAAGCCTCGAGGAGTATGGGATGTACCCGTTAAGCGGGATGATGATGACGATGATGATGTGCCTAATGATGCATTTCAGCAGGACCAAACGACATTGTTGTCCCAATCCTCGTTGATGGTACTAGTGTCCAATACTCTAGGGATGATATAGATCTTGAGATTGTTCTTAGTGATGAGTCAGAAGACAAGGAGAACCAAGACAAGGATGAAACACTAGCGGAGTACAAAGATGAAGAAGACAATGATGTACTTAGTCAGTTTGACTATGACATGGAATATGACATGTAGTGTTTGTTTCAAGTTTTGCACATGTAACAATTAAATAAATTAATAAAGATCTTACCTTACAGAATGACGTTGTCTTCAATTTCATTTTCTCTTGTGATTTGTTCATATATGGATAGAACATTTCTATATTTTACGTTTTATGCTTATTTATATATATCATAGTTGCAAACGATGGCAAATGGAGGGAAAAAATGGGTCAAACCAGGAGAGCTGTCCCCTGACGTGCAAGCATTCAATTATTTATTAAAGAGAAAAAAGACAATTAAGCAAAATGCAGATAAACTTGCATCTCTAGGGCTCCCAATAACCGCACATGCTATGTTTGGTTCGGCTAAAGGGACAAACGAGAACAGAAAGAAAAAGGTTAATGGGAATGATAATGACAAGAACGATAGTCCCACACAAGATGATGATGTACATGATGAGACATCTTCGTCTGAATTGGATGAGGTAATCTTTTTGTGAATGTCTATGACATGCACTTTAAAATATTAGTTTTTTATAGTGACACTCATGCTAAAATGATTTTCATTTCCATTGAATGTAAATTGTTGACATTCACTTTACTAATATTATTGATTTTTGCTAATAATTATTTATTTTCCTGGTCACTTTGCTCTAAGCTAGATTGTAGATATGACTTGGGAGAAGAGGGTTAGGCATGCTCAGAGTATTGCAGCTGCACTTGGGTTAGCTTGAGTAGGTAGCACACCTAAGGCTGCAACACAGCCTTTGCCGATATAGCCTCTGACCACACAGCCCTCCCTAATGCAGCTGTTTATTGCACAACCCTCATCAGCCCTGCCTCGTACCACACAGCCCTTGACGACCCAACCTCTACTATCCCTGCCTCTGTCAAGTCCTCGTACATTTGGTAGCAGTGTTGGTGAGAAAATTATGACCTTTTAAAATCCTGAATTCACCTCAATTTAATGATTTGTGTTTACTAACTCATTTATCACTGTCATCTTAACAGCATCAACCCTAGTCTCGGAGGTTCGGAGCTATGTAAAGGGTGCTACGTGAGGGAAAAATGCGACAAAGATGAGGAGAGAATTGGGTCATAACATCCTAGTTCCGATCCCCAGCTAGAGCCATAGGCCGGAGGGGGAACATGCACCATCACTGGTTAACCATCTTGGGTTAGCCATTAGAGAGATGGCCCCAGTCCAACCCCATGGCTAGAATAAGCTTGATAGTTGGATCAAGCTTGCTGTCATTGGTTTAGTTCAGGTAAACTGTAATGATAATTATCAACTAAACTGATCATAGTTGTGCTTATCATTACAAGACATGGATTATATTTTATTATTACTAATCATTATATGGCTCTCTCTTAATTGTAGCAAATATTTGATATCGGGGACTACAAGGGTGATATGCAGCTCAGGGCGAACATTAATCGCCAGTGCGGGATTTTGTATAGGAGTTGGAAATACGAGTTGCATAGTCACTATCTCGAGCTGTTGGAGCAGGGAGTTCCCCGCCCCAAGACCACTCGGCAGATGGCTATGATCCAACCGATTGACAGTTGATGATTTTGCAGTGTTGGGAATCACCACAGTGGAGGGTAATATTTGGATGTTATCTACAACAATTAATTATATTCCAACGTAATTTTATTAGTTATGATTTGTTGAAAAAAAGCTATTGTATTATTGTTCTTTTATGTAGGCGAAGTCG
The DNA here is from genome assembly GCA_037013555.1 of Sextonia rubra. Taxonomy (NCBI): domain Eukaryota; kingdom Viridiplantae; phylum Streptophyta; class Magnoliopsida; order Laurales; family Lauraceae; genus Sextonia; species Sextonia rubra. Next base: position 52,468,471 of record JASUAD010000009.1, on the reverse strand, counting down.
AAGAAGGCTCAAGAGAGTTGAGCCAAGCTGCCATACAATCATACTAGTGGCTCTAGGTCATTTGCATCGAGAATGTCTCTAATGGTACTAATTATATTCATATGAAGAAACTTGATTAAGTTTATTAATTTATCAATTTGTAGGTTCATATCTAATACAAAATAATTTCAAATGACAAAAGGCACAGAATGCCGGTCAAGCGCCACCTATTACTTAGTTCTTCCATGATACCCACTATGGGCAAAAGAGTAATGAGTGGGTAAATGATGTGGCACAACAGAGACATGTATGTTTGCTCTTCGCTTCAATTTTGATCAATAATGCCACAAAAGCATTCTAAATCCTTTATTGATTTAAATGGTACGAGGCCTTGGTGCAGCAGATTGAGAAGCAGTTGCAGCCCTCTGTCACAGCTCCGATGACTGAGGAGCATGTTGATGTGACTGAGGGTTACTTGAATGGGTATGGTATATACATGAGGACCTCTTCATCTTCCACACAGTCTCGAGCGCCGCATCCTGAGGTGATCGCCTTGCACGAGTAGTTAGCTGAGTAGGCTAGGAGGCAGGTTGAGCAGGATAGGTGCAGAGGACAACTACACTCGAGGCCCTTATTCAATAGTTGGCAACTGCGGTAGAGATAGATCCAACGATATGCTTCAATGTCTCTAGAGGGACCAGTTCTGCTGGTGATGGCACGGCTATTGAAGAGCATGATGTGACCCTTGGTTAGTATATTATTCACTTGAAATTTGAATATAATAACTCGTTAAAATTTATAAACATTAAAAATGTAGGATTTTCAACACCTACGATTAGATATACGGCCCTTGAAACTTGTCGAAATGGGAAACAACCCTCAAAACTGCCTACCGGGGGGTCAAAAATGGGAAATGGCCTTGAAAAAATAAAAAACTAGCACGAGCACTTCGCTCGAGGGTAGAGTAACTTGTAGGAATTGACGGTCCACAAAATCGGAATCCTAATTAAAGAATCGGAAGCAAAAACCTACGATTTCCAAGACTTAGGCTCGAAAACTGCCCATCGGGGGGGTCAAAAATGGGAAAAAGCTTCGAAAAAATAAAAAAACAACATGAGCACTTTGCTCGAGGCTAGAGTAATTTCTAGAAACTGATGGTTCGAAAATTAGACTCCCATATAGAGAACAAGAAGAAAAACCAACAATTTTCTAAGACTTAGGCTCGAAAACTACCCACTGGGGGGTCAAAAACGGGAAATGGCTCTGGAAAAAAAAAAAACTGGCATGATCACTTCGCTCGAGGGTAGAGTAACGTGTAGGAACTGATGGTCAGCAAATCGGACTCCCGGTTAGAAAATTAAAAGCAAAACCTATGATTTTCCAAGATTTAGGCTCGAAAACCGCCCACCAGGGGATCAAAATTTGGGAAATGGCTCCAGAAAAATCAAAAACTAATACGAGCACATCCTTTGAGGGCAAAGTAACTTGTAGGAATTGATGGTCTACAAATCGGACTCTCGATTAGAGAATTAGAAGCAAAAACCTATGATTTCCATGACTTTGGCTTAAAAACCGGCCACCGAGGGGTAAAAAATGGGAAATAGCTCCAGAAAAATAAAAAATTGGCATGAGTAGTTCTCTCAAGGGTAGAGTAACTTGTTGGAATTGATGGTCCGCAAATTGGACTCCCGATTAGAAATTAGAAGCAAAAACCTACGATTTCCCAAGACTTAGGCTCGAAAACAGCCCACTGCGGGGTCAAAAATGGGAAATGGCCCCGAAAAAATAAAAAACTAATAGAATCACTTTGATCAAGGGTAAAGTAACTTGTAGGAACTGATGGTCTACAAATCTGACTCCCAGTTAATGAATTAGAAGCAAAAACCTACGATTCTCCAAGACTTAGGCTAAAAAATCGCCCACCGGGGGGGTCAAAAATCGGGAAATGGTTCCAGAAAAATAAAAAACCAATATGAGCACTTCACTCAGGGTAGAGTAACTTGTAGGAATTAACGGTTAGTAAATTAGACTACCAATTACAGAATTAGAAGCAAAAACCTACAATTTCCAAGACATAGGCTTGAAAACTGCTCACTAGGGGGTCAAAAACTAGGAAACGGCCCCAGAAAATCAAAAATTGACACGAGCACTTTGCTTGAGGGTAAAGTAACTTGGAGGAATTGACGGTTTGCAAATTGGACTCCTGGTTAGAGAATTGGAAGTAAAAACCTATTATTTCTAAGACTTAGACTCAAAAACCGTCCACCGGGGGGTCAAAAATGGGAAATGGCCCCCAAAAAATAAAAAATTAGTATGAGCACTTCACTCGAGGGTAAAGCAACTTGGAGAAACTGATGGTTTACAAATTGGACTCCCAGTTAGAGAATTGGAAATAAAAACCTACGATTTCCAAGACTTAGGCTCGAAAACCACCCATCGGGGGGACAAAAAAGGGAAATGGATGCAAAAAAATAAAAAATTAGTACAACGACTTCGCTCAAGGGTAGAGTAGCTTGTAGGAACTGATGGTTCGCAAGTTGGACTTCTAGTTGGAGAACAATAAGCAAAAACCTACGATTTTCCAAGACTTAGGCTCAAAAACTGCCCACCGGGGGGACAAAATGGGAAATGGCTCTAGAAAAATAAAAAACCAGCATTGGCACTTCACTTGAGGCTGGAGTAACTTCTAGGAATTGACAGTCCACAAATTAGACTCCCGGATAGAGAACTATAAGAAAAAACCAATGATTATCCAAGACTTAAGCTCGAAAACCGCCCATCGAGGAGTTAAAACTAGGAAATGGCTCCGGAAAAATCAAAAACCGGCATCAGCAGTTTGGTTGAGGGTAAAGTAAGTTGCAGGAACTAACGGTCAACAAATTGGACTCCCGGTTAGAGAATTAGAAGCAAAAACCTACGATTCTCCTAAACTTAGGCTCGAAAACTGTCCACTGGGGGGCCAAAAACTAGGACATGGCTCCGGAAAAATAAAAAACGGGTACGACCACTTCACTCAAGGGTAGAGTAACTTGTAGGAATTGACGGTCTACAAATCGGACTCCCAATTAGAGAATTGAAGCAAAAACCTACGATTTCCAAGAGTTTGGACCGAAAACCGCCCACCGGGGGGACAAAAACTAGGAAACAGCCATGGGAAAATAAAAAATTGGCACAAGCACTTTACTGAGGACAAAGTAACTTGTAAGAATTGACAGTCCGTAAATCAAACTACCGGTTAAAGGATTGGAAGCAAAAGCCTATGATTTCCAAGACTTGACTCGAAAACCGCCTACAGGGGGGGGGGGTAAAAAATGGGAAACAGCCCCGGAAAAACAAAAATTAGTATGAGCACTTCACTCAAGGGTAAAGTAACTTTTAAGATCTGACAATCTACAAATCAAAATCCCGGTTAGAGAATTGGAAACAAAACCCTATAATTTCTGAGGCTTAGGCTCGAAAACCGCCCATTGGGGGGGTCAAAAAAGGGAAATGGCTCTGGGAAAATAAAAATCTGGCACAACCACTTCGCTCGAGTATAGAGTAACTTGTAGGAGTTGACGGTCTACAAATCGGACTCCCAGTTAGAGAACTAGATGCAAAAACCTATGATTTTCCAATACTTAGGCTTGAAAACCGCCCACTGGGGGGTCAAAAATAGGAAACAGCCCGGAAAAATAAAAAACCAACATAAGCACTTCGCTGGATGGTAGAGTAACTTGTAAGAACTGACGATTCACAAATTGGACTCCCGGTTAGGGAATTAGACCTAAAAACGTTGGAGTCTGAACACTGAGGCTCGAACATAGGTCGCCGGAGGTCCAATTTGGGGAACGGCCATCGGGCGGCCTGGAAATCGGCACGAGTACCTCACTAAAGGCAAAAGCAACTTGTACGAATTGACGGCTCATGAATCAGACTCCCAGTTAATGAATTAAACACAATAACTGCTTAATTCTCAATATTTAAGCCGGAAAACAAGCTGCTGGTAAACTTAGGAAAATATTATACATATACATGTTTATCTTACATTTGTAATTTAATTCATTGAAAAGGTTCTAATGTTATTTTTGTCATTACAGATTGATGGACGATTTGGGTTCGATTACAGACTTAGAGGGGTGTTTTATTTTCATTTTAGTCTATTTATATTTGTATATTGGATATTTATATGGGACTGTATCATTGTACTATTAGTTAAATGAGATGAATGACTTGATAAAAAAATGGTAATGGTTGTTTGTTTATTTAGCAATTCTTATATAGATTGATTTCTTATGTTAAATATAGGTACATGAATAGGTTTATATTTGATACAGGTGTATAAACAGGTTTATTGGAAGACTACAATGGAAAAACAATTATTATTTTTAAAAAAAATAAACTTTTTCCAGCGAAAAATGATATTTGTAGACTTTTTTTAACGTTGGCAGAAATAAATTAAAGTTTTAAAAAATAAATCATTTGCCAATGTTTTTTAACGTTGGAAAATGATATTGTAAATTTTATAAATAGGAAAAAATTATACCGACATTAAAAAACATCAGTAAAAGGAAAAAAAATTAAAATTGAAAAATGAATGATTTTACTGATATTAGAAAATGTTGGAAAAAGTAAAATAAAAATTAAAAAAACTAAAATTAATTTCTCAATGTTTTTTTAATGTCGGCAAAATGGAACTTTAAAATCTTCTGTAATTTTTTACCGACATTTTAAAATGTTGGTAAAATGAGATATTAAAATTTTAAAAATACTAAAATTAAAATGGGAAAATGAATGAGTTTGCCGATGTTAACAACATCAGGAAAAGTAAAACAAATATTAAAAAATAAAAATTAATTTGTCAATGGTTTTTGTACATTGGCAAAATGGAAGTCTAAAGTTTTTTGTAATTTTTTTACTGATGTATGAAAACGTCGGTAAAATAGATTTTAAAATTTAGAAAATACAAAAATTTTTTACTGACATTAAAAAATCATCGGTAAAAGTGAAATTAAAATTGAAAATAAATTAAATGAATTTTGTTGATGTTTTTTAGTGTTCGTAAATGTCAAATTTATCACCAGTAAATATTGTTTTTGCCGAAGAAATTCTGTTCCATCGGTAAAATATTTTGCTGAGATTTTTTTGGTGACGTTTGATGACGAAAATATTTTCTTCAGTAAAGGTATGTACTATCATTTTGTTATCTTTTGGTGATGAAAACGTTTGTAGCTAAAAATGTGAATTCTTGTAGTGTACCTGTACAATGCACAAATTTTTGTCCCTATAATTATTTTTCCATTTTGGCACTTTCTAGGTTCTTTGTAAGATTTTCAGCAGATTTGAGTTTTCTGCAATAAAGCGGATTCTTTGCCATGAAACAAATTTGCAGAATAGAAATAAAAATAAATAAAAGGAATAAGATAAAAGAAAAAATGGAATGAATGTGCTTTGCATAGAGAATTTGCATAGAGTAGAAACCTTTAGTTTCTTCTTCCACATAGAGTCAGTAAAACAGTCATGTTCATTAATCTGTAAATGCCAATTTGTACAGAAGTATTATATAGGCCTGTTAATTGGGACTATTATAGAATTAACCTTACAGATCCAAACTGAACTATTAACACCCAGGTTGACGCGATTAGAGAAAATTTAATGGCTGAGGCTTATTTTTATGATGATGGACTCATTGGGGCTCAAATTTTTGATTTGGTTTTACCTATAATTTCATTTTAACTAGATCTTCATGATTAACGGTTTAGATCAATCATAAAGTGATTCTTTTTTTTTTGTACATAATTGATAAGCTTTACTTTAACTTATTAAAGTTTTATTTCCCTACTTAATTTAGCCTAATTATTATGATTAAAGTTAATATTTGCTATTTATATGCATGTTTATATGATTTTATGCCAAATTAGGGGAGAATCAATGGTTCGATTGAATGGATACATCATAATAATAAATCAATTAAAGATATTACTCAATGGCCCAATTAAAGTTATTTTGGGCTATTAATCATATAAAGGGTACCTGTAAAGAAATTGTGATCTAGCAATATAAAATAAGTCAAATGATCATCATTTGGATTTATTTTGTGCCCAATTAAAGAATTTATTGGACATTTGATCATCTATAACTCCATATTACTTATGATGTTTTAAAGGGATTTATAAGATCATGTAGTGTTGTTGTATATGTTAATTCAAAATGCACTTTTTGATTAATTTGGTAGTCACTAAAGTTATGATAAAATTATGCATTTTAAAATTACAATTAAATTAATCACCAACCCAATTGTGTGATAAATAATGATAATAAATTGCAATGTCGTTTAGGAGATTGAGTATTAGTTAATAGTTTGATAATCTTTTGATAACTTAAAATTGGAATAAGACGTGCTTAATAAAACATATTGAGGGTAATTGTTCTATGACCGAAAGGTAAAGTCAATTAATTTGATAAATGTTTCATCAGCATGGTCTTATTAAATTACAGAATAATGATAATTCACATATTGTTATTCACATATTGTTTTCTACCCAAAGGTGGAATTACAATGATGTACCTTTACTCTCAAAGTTATTGTTCTTATTTTAAAATCAAAGCATAAACTTAACATGCGTATATTTATTTTATGGCCTCCAAATCTATGACCTTACCTTCTTACTTGGGGGCAATTCCAATCTTGCATGGATTGAACTTTGTTAACTGGTTAGACATATTAATGTTGACCTTTACCTATCTAGACTTTGATATGGTTGTTGTGGAACTTGTGCCCCCAAAGCCTATAGAAACGTGTTTAGCCACTAATACGACATATTATTATAAATGGATAATGTGTAATAAAGTTTCCCTTAGGATTATCTCAAACTTTGTTTCTATTAGTATAAGGGAGTCACTTATAATTAAGGATAATGTTAAGGATCTCCTTGATTCAGTGAAAAAGAAATTTGAGATACTGGACAAGGCCTAGGTGCATCTTTGATGAATAGATTGACAAATTTGAAATATGATGGGCCATGGGGGTAAGAGAGCATATTTTAATGAATCTTGCTACAAAATTAAAGGATGTTGAAATGAGTGTATCACAAGGGTATTTGATCCAATTTATCCTTGACTCCATTCCTCCCCCTTTCGGCCCATTTAAAGTGACAAATAATCAGAACTCGACTCTGTGGACTATAAATGAATTGATCACTAGATGTGATCAAGAGGAATGAAGGTTAAAGGATAAAGAGTGAATTACAATTGTCTTCCAAAATAAATTTAAAGGAAAGAAGAATGCTACGAATAAAGTTCTGAAGGAAGGTGGAAAGCCAGGAAAGAAGAAAGGGGTCACAGAGAAATGTTTCAAGAATGGTTGTGGAAAGAAAGGCTACTTCAAATCGGACTATCTAAAAAGAAAAACTTGGTTTGAATCAAGGGGTAATCATAGTAATTTAACTCTTGTTTGTTCTAAAACTAATTTAACAGATATCCCATTTAATGCCCGGTGGGTTGACTTTGGTGCAATTGTTCACATATCTAATTATGTGAATGGATTCCTTATAAGGTGGAGTCCAAGTGATGGTTAGTGAACCATCGTGATGGGGAATTAGCAGGAATCTAGAGTTAAGGCGATAGACACCTACTAACTTGTGTTGGATATTGGTTTCTTGTTGGATCTTCATGATACTTTCCTTGTCCCTGCTATATGTAGGAATTTAATTTTAGTTTCAAAATTGGATCATCATAGTTTTTTATTTAATTTTGAATATGGATTGTAAAAATTTTAAAACAAATGATATTTTAGTTGGGAATGGGTTTTTATGTGATGGATTGTATAGATTAAGTTTGGATTCAGATATGCACAGTCACTTTATACCTAGCACATTAATTATGGGATGAATATCAACATAAAAAGAGGAGTCATATGTAAGAACTCCTCTTACTTGTGGCATAAAAGCTTGGGACACATCTCGCAAGAGAGAATGAGGAGATTGGTGAAGGATGGGATATTATCAAACCTTTACTTCACCAATTTCGATATCTATATTGAATGTATGAAAGGTAAACAATCTAAGACAGTCAAGAAAACTATCACAAGGAGTTATGAACTTCTTGAATTAGTCCAGATAGATATCTTTGGTAAAATGCATAAACCCTGTTTTATGGGTGAAGAATGTTTCATTACCTTCATAGGCTATTCATGTTATTTCATCACGTTCATGGATGTTTTTAAAATATCCAAAGGTGAAGTAGAATAGCAATTACATAAGAGAATTAAAGTTGTGAGGCCTGACATGGATGGGGAATATTATGAAAGATAAGTAGAATCAGGTCATAACCCAGGTCCATTTGTAAGATTCCTTGAACAAGAAGGCATTATTTCTCAATACACAATACTTAGAATGCCTTAACAGAATGGCGTTGCTAAAAGAAGAAATAGGACATTATTGGATATGGTTAGGAGTATGGCCAGTAATATCACATTACTCAAATCTATGTGGGGATGCAATGTACATTTTGAATTATGTACCCGGTAAAGCAGTTCCAAAAACTCCTTTTGAGTTATGGACTAGTAGAAAACCAAGCCTATAACATTTTTGAGTATGAGAATGTCCATCTGAAGTGAAAGTGTTTAACCCATGATAAAGGAAATTAGATCCTAGTACAGTAAGTGAATATTTTATAGGACGTCCGAAAAGGTGTAAAGGGTAGAGGTTTTATGGTCCTACTCATACCACTAGGGTTCTAGAATCCAATAATGCCAAAATTTTAGAGAATCACAAAAACAGTGAGAATAGTGACACAAGGAAAATCACTTTTGAAGAAGTTAGGGATGTAATATTACTTGATAGAAGTGACATAGTTATCCTACTTGATGTTGGCATTCAAGAGGTACAACCACCACCGAATGAATGGGCTAACTTAGATGTTGCTCTTGATAGCATGAACATTGATCATTTAGAGGAACAACAACCTATGAGCAGTGAAACACCCACTAAACAAACTACTGAAGGTGATCAAACTCCAAATATTACAAACCAAACGTTAGTGAAATAAATCCAGAAGAATTGAGAAGGTCAACTTGGGTGAGAAGACCTGCAATTATAGATGATTATGTTGTGTATTTGGAAAAGGTGGATGTTGGAATAGAAGAGGATCCTAGAACGTTTAAAGAAGCGATTAATAGTGACAATTCTAATAAATGGATGAAATCCATGGCTAAAACAAAGTTTGGAATCTTGTTGAACTCCCTAAGGGATCCAGAACTCCAGAATTGTTGGATGTAAATAGGTCATTAAGACCAAAAGGGATTCCAAAGGGAAAGTCAAATGATTTGAAGCTTAACTTGTAGCCAAATATTTTGCTCAGAGAAAAGGTGTTGATTACATTGAAACCTACTCTCTTGTATCAAAGAAAGATTCATTTCGAATTGTTATGGCTTTTGTAACCTTTTTTTAACTTTGAGTTATATAAAATGGATGTCAAGACTATGTTTCTAACTGAGAATCTTGAAGATGAAGTATACATGGATCAACCTAATGCTTTCGTAGAATAGGATAACAATAAACTAGACTATAAATTAAAAAAGTCAATATATGGTCATAAACAAGCTTCTGGACAATAGTATCTAAAGTTCAACTACATTATCACCGCATTTGGTTTTACTGATAATGTTGTTCACCATTGGATCTATCTTAAAATTAGTGGGAGCAAGTTATGATTTTAGTTTTGTATGTTGATGATATTTTATTGGCAATTAATGACCTTGGTATGATACGCGAGACTAAATGTTATTTTGAGAATAATTTTGATATGAAAGATATCTGCGAAGCAATTTTTGTAATAGGAATTGATATATTTCTAGATAGAACTTGAGGATTACTTGGATTTTCTTAAGATGCCTACATTAATAGTATTCAATAGTGTTCTCAGAGGAGAAGAACTGTTCAAGAGTTGTAAACCCCATCGTCTTGAGAAGTCATGGATTTTGGAGGTATTATTTACTTGGTAATTTAAGTTATTATATTATTTAGATTAGACCCATGGTCATATGTTGATCCTGAGATTTTATGGCAAATAGTTTAAGACAAAGGCCAAAACAATTAAAACCTGTAGTATGAATGTACCTTGCCTCTAAAGTTTTCTTCACTTTCCAATCTTTCCACACTCAGTTAAAGAACTATTCATTCTTCCAAGTTAATCAACAAAAAGGCAAATGAAATTGTGCTTTTATAAGATTTATTGACTTTATCTTGCCAACTACTACATAGGTTATTTAGTTAAGAATGCCCAATGCCTATTATTAGAATACAATACTCAAACTACGAAACATTTTAATCACGCCTATAATAGTAAACCTAAGAACATTACTATAGGAAACCTTAATTACATCATAACTCATATATACAAAAGCATAAACCTAATCTAATAATTGTTTAAGTTGAACTCATCCTTCTATTAACGTATCCATCATTCTTTAGAGTACTCTTTGTTAGTTTGATGTTTCGAAATCCAACTAATTAACTCAACACTATATAGCATCCATTTCTGTAGCTAATAAAAGACTATCAACTCTATATAGCATCCATTTCTGTAGCTAATAAAAGACTATCAATTTTCTTTCTTCAACCATTTATTTGAGGGAGTTGTTTATAGAATTTCAAAATACATGACATCCATAATAAATAACAGCAACTTTTTATTAACTCAAACTTCTCAATTTTGTACAAGAGAAGAGATGAATCATAAGCGTAATAACTTAAAATTTAAACCTATCACTAACAAGCATATCTTATCACATATTTTTTTGACAAAGTAATCCTTTTGTCTCTATGTGCATGTGTGTGCGTGTGTGGGTGTTGTGTGTGTGGGTGGGGGGGGGGGGGGGGGGGGGGGGGGGGGGGGGTGTGGGGGGCGTGTTTGTGGTGAAGGTAAGCACTCAAACATCAATCTACACACTCACCTAAATCGTTCACTGCGAGTCCTACAATGATGGATTGATTCCTAGTTATCATTGTTGAAGGGTGGTGCCACACCAATTGAGCTACAAGTGGACTCCTAATATGTCAAAGATGTTGCTGCTCCTAAAATCTCTAACAATGTGGACATAATTTCAAAAAATAAGATCATTGAGCATGCAAATTATCCAATGATCCAATTTATTTAATGATGTAGAACAAGTTGCCGAAGAATTTCTGGAGCAAGAAGGTTGCAAGAAGTCAAACTGGAGGGTTAAATCTATAGCAATGGCTTCAAATGGCAATAACTTTTGATTTGGATATTGTCCAAGGGCCCGTAACCTTGTGATTCAAAGCTAATGACGAACTCTATGCCTCCACAACTGCATAAGGGTGGTTGGAGTCATTGTAGGCCAAATTAGGCCATTTCTAGTGTCAAAAAGCAATTTGTGCAAAACTTACTATTTATAATAAGTTTTCATTTTGCTTGTTTGGATGTTTTTGATTTCGTTTTGGGTTGAGTCTTGTTGGAAAGTCTTAGAAAGTTATTTAGGAATGGTCTAAGGGTTTTAATGTAATTTTTGAATTTTTACTATTTCAGGTAATTTAGGGTTTCAAGACTCTATAAAAGCCATATAATGCTTCTTTTCAATATATAATATGAATTACAATTTCTTTTAGGGACTTTCTCATCTCTTCCTTGTTGATTCAAGGTGTTGATATCAGGTTGAAGACGGTTGTCTTCTCCCTTGGTTCACTTAGCGTGCTTCCACCAGGCCATTTAACTCTAAATTTTTTTTGAGGGTGCCCAAGCCCCCTTTTAGCCTGACTTCCTAACCTGAAGTTGGAGTTACGTATGGCAATCTCCTAATTCACATAACACACTTATTCCTCATGTGTCACCCCTTTGTTTGGTATGCATTCAGGTAGGCCCCAATGGAGCGAGATGACATTTAGAAAAAAGCAAGAATCTTCATATGGCCCGACAGTCATCAAGTGGTACTCAGCCACATGTTTATGGGTCACTGATCACTTGACCGAAGGGCCACAACTGACACGATGATAAGACAAATACGAAACACCGTGACAATTACAAAGATGAGATTCGATTTGTCAATCGAGACATGTGGTGCGAAACTAGCAGCATGTGCAATGAAAGGGCTTTAGCATCCCCTCACAATCGAGAAAGAGAGAGAGAGAGAGAGAGAGAGAGAGAGAGAGATAAACGTGGTGTATGAGAGATAAACGTTTGGCTTGTGCTGACGGTGTTGAGGAACTTTTTTTTGGCAAAAAACCAAGAGAAGTCATTTAGTCAAATGTCGACGAGTCCAAGATAACCGCATGAATCGGCATCAACCTTTTCGCATGCCACGCACCTGAGTGCAACCGGTTCGTCCGGAACCATGATTAGGAGGACTAGAACAAAATCCAACTCACCTATGACTCTTTATTAAGAATAGACAGAGTAGGGCGTGGCATACTGCCCAACCCTCATTTGATCCTTTGCTAAAGGGGCTACCGTTGCTTTGGGTATGAATTTTTTGCGTCAGTTATGATTGGAGCCAGTATTCTGTCGTAAATTATTTTGAGTGCTTTGTGAATTCTCAACTCTTTTCTATTAAGAGTACAATCTTCTCTGATGAACCAAATGAATGAAAGAAGAAAAACTTATAACTTTTCCCTAAACAAACTTACAAGACCAAGAGAATTACTTAATTATGAAGGTTGGCTCATTGGAGTTAAGTTTTAATTATGCATTTGGATGAATTAATTGTATAGATTGACTGGTTAGATTAAGAGGATTTTATAGGAAAGAACTCCTAAGATGTCCATTAAACGTGATTATGCCCCATGTTTCAATGATTGGGTCCATGGGGCCTAATTGAATGCTAAAATTTTATTTTATTTTATGTTTGCATGTATAGCTAAATAACACTAGTGTCACTTAGCTGTACATAGAAAAAAAAAACACTGAGAGGAAAGGAAGGAAGGAAGGGAAGGAAGAAGAAAAGAGGAAGAAAGGAAGAAAAAGAAAGGAGAAAGAAGAAATTAGGAAGAAGAGGAGAGGAAGAAATGAAGAAACAGAGAGAAGAAAGGAAACAAAAAGCTTAATCCATTCATTTCTTTCTCTCTTTTTCTTCCTTTCCTTCATTTCTTCCTCTCTCATTTTCTTCCTTTCTCCTCTCTTCTTTCTTTCTTCTTTGCTTTTTTTTTCCGCAGGTTTGAGTGTAAAATCCCAACCCCGAATTTAGGGATAAATTCTTAATTAATCATGTTTTACCCCTAATTACTATTTTATTAGATTAATTGGGTTGATTAAGTAGATTAGTGGGACCAAGTATGCGATTCGTCATGTTGCATCATCTCATCATGTCCTTAACGCTAATCCCCCTATAGCCCCACAAGACTTAGTTGTGTCTCTCAAGAAAACCTTGGGCCCCTTTGTTGTAAATATCTCAAAAGAATGGATTTACTTATAATTTTGAAATTCATCAAAGCTATAAGAAGACCCACCTCCCAAAGCAAGGAACCTTAGTGCCTCTTGTGTAAAACCCTAGTCCCCATCTCCCAAGCTTGTTTCCCCTCCTTATTTATCATAGAGAGGTGTGAGAGAGAGAGCTAATCTACTCCATTAGGAAGCTTCATCATCTTCTTCATCTCCACTTACCTTATCTAGAGTTTGTTTGGAGAGAAAAGACTCCATTTGGGTGGTTTGGTAGAGAGGAAGCCTATTTCACACACATCTCAATGTATATACTCAATCCTTCTTGAAGTTGGTCCAATGATTGCCTAAAGAAAGCTCTATTCATGCCATGCATCACATTATTTTTTTCTTTTCTCATGCATCTATGTTAGGAGTGAGATTTGAGTAGAAACTTGAGGATTTCACCCCTTGGAGCTTGGTTTTGGGCTAAGCACTCTGCTAAGGCAAGTGTAAACGAATCTTAGAGTATATGCATGATTAGATCTTGAATCTACAAGTTAATCTTATGCTTATCAATGCTTTACAGCTCCTTGAATGCTTATGATATATGGATTGGTTTTAAAATAAATACAAAAGAATGGGTTGTATATGAATGGTGGATTTGGGGAAAATCCAATGATTAGAACTGATGGTTGGATGAATGAAGGAATAAGAAATGCCATGTAGCGAAGTAAGGGATTTATAGTGATTATTGTAGGTGAATGTAAGGGTAAAATAAGGGAAATGAGCAGAAATCGGGAAATCCCGAACTGCACAGATGCACACTTGCGAGCGCATGCTCAACCGCGCTCAATTGCGACTTGGGAAAATCTTAGGCTCAAGTGTACCTTGAGCGCACTCAAGCATGTACTCCTTTTATAAAGCCTGCTTGAGCGCATACTCAATCGCGCTGGAGCATGCCTGGCTGACTGGCCTGATTAACTTCTTTAAAATGCAAATTAAATCTTGTGGAGTCTAATCTCGATTAAACCATACCAACCAAATGCCTGTAAGTTATAATTAAGCTTACCATGGGGTCAAGCAAAGCCCTAGATTCTAAAAATGCCCTTATGACTTTGTAAAGTTTTACCTAAGGTTATCATTTGTCACAACACTTGACCAATAGGGAAATTAATACAACAAGGGAAGCGAAGAGCTGTCGTCCTTCCTTGTTAGATGTACTTAATAGTTCTGAAGCCATGCTATTTGTGATTGGGCATAAAGATCTAGTGTTCCTTTTCATACACAATGCAATACCAAGAAATTGTAGTACTTAATATTGAGGATCTTATGGTCATCCAAGTTGGAAGGCTTGGGACACGAGGCATCTTAATATAGGATTGGTTAGTAATGCATCATTAAGCTACAATAAATGGACATTCATACATCTTGTTCATTTACTTTCTTGATCTTTTCATGTCTTATCAAATGCATTAATTATCGTTTTATTTATCGTTATTGCCACTATTACTCGCTTATTGTCTCTAACATGATATCAAATGCAAATGTATGTGAGTTATGCAAGTAAGCAAGTCAGCAAGTAACCAAGTGTACGTACAAACATGCAAGTAACTCTATTATCCTTGGTTCATCTAGTTGGCACCATAAGCTACAGCTCTTATTAGGCTCTTATGCTAACTATGAGTTGATTATAAGATGATGATACCCTACTGCAGTAGTCAAATGTTATACGTTTGGAGTAAGTCGACACTCCTTGGAGATTGGGATCGCCACTCAGTTCCTTTTATGTCATGATATGATACATGCTCTTCGAAGTATATATAAATATGCGTTTTGAAGATACGAGCGATGTAGTATGCCAACTAGTAAGTTTCTCACTATCTTGATTTTTATTTCATATTTCATTATGATAACATGCTCAGAATACATCTCTAACATCTTTAATGATTCTGTCTTAATCAATGTTGGTGACTATGTACTAAGCGCTAACATTCGTTTAGACTGCCAAACATGGTGTTTGAGGTACTACTCTTGGTATTATAGGACCCACCCCTGATGCAGGTCAGGGCACCAGTTGGGAAATAGTGGTTACCACGACAGTACCTCTAGTAGATCCTAAGTGAGCACTCGAGATTGCCCATTGATGGGCTTTATCGTGAGAGTGTCATGGTCGGACAGTTAGGATTTAGGCCCGGATGGTCTTTCCATTATTTATCTTAATTTCATGGATTTTACATACTGATATTCATGTTTATGGCATGTACCCGGTCATAAGACCGTTATTTTACTTCCGCACTTGAGCCTTGGTGGCAAACTCATGATTATGCATGTTGAACATTTAGTATGCATGGGTAATATTTAAATTTAATTAAGTAGGATTTCTACACATGAATGTTAAATAGGTATTTATTAATGTTTTCCACTATTAAGGATCATGACAATGTATGATAAGCATGTGGCTTCCTCATATTTTAAATTGAGGGATAATTACCCGTGCATAAGGATCTTCCACACTTTGGAATGTGACAAAATCTCCCTTGTGGTGGTCCATGTTTGCCTTAGTATGGTGTGAATTACCACGGGATATGTACGATCACGCTACGGGGTCTAGAGTTTCTAACCTAATCTCGGGCTCGAGATAAGACACTGAGTGGCGCTTTCTTTTTTGTTTTTTTGCAGAAAAGAGAACAAAGAGAAGAAAGGAAGAATAGAGGAGAAAGAAGAAAGGAAGAAGAAGAGAGGAGAAATGAAGAAGAAAAGAGAAGAAAGAAGAGAAGAAAGAGAGGAGAAATGAAGAAGAAGAGGAGAGGAAGAAATGAAGGAAAGGAAGAAAAAGAGGAGAAGAAGAAAGGCAAGGAAGAAGAAGAGGAATAAAAGGGAAGGGATTAAGTTTTTTTTTTCCCCTTTCTTCGCTTCTTTGTCCTCGATTCTTCTTCCTTTCTTCTTTCTTTTCTCTTTTTCTTCATTTCTTCCTCTTCTTTTCCTTCCTTTCTTCTCTCCTCTTCTTCCTTTTTTCCTTTTCTTTCTCCTCTCTTCTTCTTCCTTTCTTTCTCTCTTTTTCGTCCTTTCTTCTTTCTTCTCTTTTCTTCCTTTTTTCTCAGCTTTTTTTTTTTCTATGCATCACTCAGCGACACATGCATAAAAAAAAGAAATTTTTTTGCACACAAATAGGCCCTGTGAACCCATTCTGTGTACATTAAAAAATTAGGCTTAATCGTATTTAGTGTACATCTAAGGAGTTTTTTCTGGTAAAATTCTCTTAGATTAATATACATTTTCATTTTAGCGCAAAAGACCCACTTAAAAAAGTTATGAAAGCCTACCATCGTTTGAGTCCAATAATATCTTTGGACGTGTGGATTAGATTCCATTTTTGTTTCCGAAACGTGAATACGGAGTACAGGTGCTATACTTTCTACTGTGGCCATGCAAAGAGTCCTGGTTCAATCAGGTCCACAGCACGTGCTGATATTATTCACATGGGCATCGAAAAGAATGTGACGAGTGGATTCAAGGAAAATCCACCAATGAATGCATGGCTAACACTATATAAGGGGATTCAAGACGGACTCCCTTCCACAAAAGTATCCATCCTCTCTGGCTTTCTCTCAAAGGCTCCAGTCTAATATTTGTCTACTTAACTAGACAAAGTGCTGAAAACATTATTTCCAGCTCCATGGCTTCCTGTTCTAGACTCATGGCCGTTTCTAGTTTTCCAATCAATCCAAACAAAGACCAAAACTTTGGAAGAAGTAGAATCACAGTCCCCGGAGTATCAAGTGCCCATAATTGGGAATGCACCACGCAAGACCTTAACATGGTATCTTAAATTTTTTTGCCATGCATAATTGTTCCTTCGTAGCTTTTGGAACTGGAATGCACGTCCTGTTTCCGATATAACGGGGTAAAACGTGTGCATGTTTGATATATTTATTTTCTTATGATGAAATTGTTTCTAGAATTTTAGTAAAACTAAATTCAGATTGAAGCGGTGAAGGACCCATTTATGTAGTTTTACAGGTAAGGAATGCAGTATAGATTTTATATTCTGAATCATTTTCTATGAGGAAATCTACAAAATCATCAGCTATTCAAAAGGTTTCACTTTTAAAAATTTACAGCTGAGTGCTTTGTACAGTTAGCTACATGTGAAATTACTAAAAATACCCACGAGTTTCGATTTCACGCCTATGCCTGAGGTGGTTGTGATATCAGGTCAAACTTGTTTTACTTTCTATTCCTGTCAAAAACCCTTGCAAAAAGGGTGGCAATTATACCAAGAAAGGAGATGGTAAGGACAACCATCATTTCAGGTTCTTTACTTGTGGAAAGAATGAAATGAAACTGGTTTGAGTGTTTTTTTTTTAAGAAAATGATGCCCACTTCAAAAATTGGATGTTGCGGACAACTGCACAGCAGAGTCTTTGACACAATGCGCTCAAATCAATCGAAATGTGTTAATATTTCACTTCTATCTAAATACTATAGTCAAGTAAAGGGTAATTAAATTTTCATATTTGGCTATAACATGCTTACATTATCAATTTTGCAGGATACCTTAAGCATCAAACATAGCGAGAAAATCAATCAAGTCAGACATATACTTCAAAATCTTGAAGATCCATATGGGCAATTGGTTATGATCGATCAACTTCAACGGCTAGGAATTGATTACCATTTCCCGAAAGAGATTGAGTCATTTATAAGTAGCGAGTATAATAACCGTCACTGCAGAAATAACGGTGGCAATGGTAGCAGTATTTATGATGTTTCTCTTAGTTTCCGTCTGTTAAGGGAGCATGGGTACTATGTATCCTCAGGTGGGTGCTGGAGTTTGTTGTTATTAATCTCAATAACAAGTTTGAAGATGAATAGATACTAAGTGTTTTGTATGGAACAGACGTTTTTAACGACTTTAAGGACAAGGACGGGAGCTTTAAACTTTCACTGGGTAAAGATATCGAGGGAATGATGGGTTTGTATGAAGCTTCAAAAGTCGCAATTCAAGGAGAGAACATTCTTGATGAAGCCAATGACTTTGCCAGCAAGAGCCTCACTGCTTCATTAATCTCTGTACAATCGAGTCAAACAAGTATAGTAAGACATGTCTTGGAGAATCCCTTTCACATGAGCTTGCCTAGGTTCAGCGCCAAGCACCACCTGAAAATGTTAAAAGGAAATGATGTGAATACTAAATCCCTTCAGGAATTGGCCAAGTTGGACTTCAACATCGTTCAATTAATGCACCAAGATGAGCTTAAACAAGTTTTAAAGTAATTCATCAAGTGCTATTGGTACATATATGACCTTTTTGTTATTTATATGCAATCACTTTTTTACTTATTGCCCTTCTTTGTCATGTTAGGTGGTGGAGAGACTTTGGTCTATCACAAGAATTGAAGTTTGCTAGAGATCAACCTCTAAAATGGTTCATGTGGCCGTTGGCAATCCTATCAAATCCTCAGTTTTCGAAATATAGGGTCGAGCTTACAAAACCCATTTCCCTTATCTACATAATTGATGACATCTTCGATGTTTATGGGACGCCTGATGAACTCATCCTATTTACTGAAGCTGTAAATAGGTAAGAATCAAGAACCCTCTTCTATTTCCATAAAGTAAATGATATGTGTTAAAGTTTCAAAAAATAACACACACACACAATCACCATGTCTGTTTGACACTTGTTTAGTTCTCAGCAGCCTTCAGAGGAACTTGGGTGGGAATAATTCATTTTAATTTAAAATCAGAAAATTTTTCTGTGAGGCCACTTAGATGCTTACCCACTATGCAAGGTAAATGGGTCGGGCTACAATATGTGGCTAAAAGGCAGTAGTAAAATCATTTTTAAGTAGGTAAAAAAGGTCCCAAGCAAATCTTTTTTAGCCCTTGGTTTAGGGTCTTTGTAACCATTAAAAAAAATTCCCCTGTATTAGCCCCATGACGATCAAATGTGTGCGCTCAATATATGTGGTGTGGTTAGTTGTATGTCAATCTTTGGATTTATCATAGATGGTCCCTATTAGAAGTTTTTTTTTCCATTGAAAAAAAGGACCAATTTACTCTTAAAATTCTTGATATATAACTACAACGCATCAAATGGGTAATCACTAGCTAGTCTATCGGTATGATTGTTAGACCCCTTAAGTATCAGTATGATCTGTTCCATATTGTGGTCTTATTTAGATTTCATTTGTTTTTAGATGGGATCCTTCAGCTATCAATCAGCTTCCAAGGTACATGAAAATATGCTTCATGGCGCTCTACAGCCTCACCAATGAGATTGCCTTCATGGTCCTCAAGGAACATGGATGGAATCCCATCGACTCCTTAAGGAAATCGGTAAAGTCCATTTACCTAAAACTTTTTTGTGATTCCATGTACTTCAAATCTATCAAACTTATCCTTCTGTGGTAAAATAATACAGTGGACAGATTTATGTAATGCATTCCTTGTTGAGGCAAAATGGTTTGCCTCTGGACATCTACCGAAGGCAGATGAGTACTTGAGAAATGGAGTGATTAGTTCCGGAGTGAACGTTATATTAGTTCACGTCTTTTTCCTTCTGGGCCATGCCATCACAAGGGCAAGCATCGATTCAGTGGACAAAATTACAGGAATCATATCTTCCCCTGCGACGATTCTGCGGTTGTGGGATGACTTGGGTAGTGCCGAGGTATGTAGATGTGGTCCCTTTTATATATGTACCATGATGTTGGCTCATCTCCCATGAGCTTGTTGAAGTGGTGACTTTTATACATGTGCCATGATGTTGGTTCATCTCCTATAAGCTTGTAGATGTGGTCACTTTTCTACATGTGCCATGATGAGAGGTATCACTCATGAGCTGAGAGCGACCTTGCCTGGGAATCCCACCCATACCACCCTATTATCATTCTATAATGCAAATTAGCTACCTCATTGTGTTTTTTGTTCTCAAACGTGAAGTTCATCTATACTTGTTTTGCCTTGGATTATTAAGCCAATTTGGCACCCATCAGACCATTGGATAAAATTGGGACGACTTTGGGAACCTCAAAATAATACTTCTGATGATAAAAAAAGATTCAACTAGCGTATTAGATCTTTCAGACCCCACAGCCTTCCATGATTTCAACTCTTTGAGGTGAACCTGATAGGCCAGTGCATTGCATTCTTGAAATAGAAATTGAGAACAGTAGAAACTGCTCATTAATTTTCTCATCAATTTTTTTAATGTTGTTTTGAAGGATGAAAATCAACAAGGGTATGATGGGTCATATGTGGATTGCTACATGAAAGAGCAGAGGACCTCTTCTTTTGAAAGTGCACGAAAACATGTAAGACAAATGATCTCTAATGCATGGAAGGAGCTCAACGAGGAATGCCTATCTCCCAATCCTTTCTCTCAATCATTTGTGAAGGCCTCTCTGAATACTGCCAGGATGGTTAAGGTCATGTATAGCTATGACAAAGATCGACGTCTTCCTATCCTTGTGCAGTGCATCAGCTCAGTGCTTAAAGAAAGCATCCCTCTCTAAGTTTGTGCTTTTATGGGAGATTTTCTATGGAATGTCTATTGGTTTTAAATATAGAAATGATTTTCAGTGTTTCCTTTTTAACATTACTCTGCATCCAATTTTACTAAAATTGGACTCATGCCCATCGAATACTGATTCCCTTTGACTTTTGTTTTTGGTTAAGAATTGAGAATTTATTAGACAAAAAAAGAACCAAACCTACCAGGATGGGATCGATCTGGATTCTGGACAACCAATATGAAAAGTCTTCAGACCATTCAACATAACCAACACATAAAACCCCATCTTAGCTAAATCTGTGCAGCCATATTGTAGTCTCTACTCACATGTCTACACTCAAATAGTCTTAACCAAATGAAAATTTAGTAACACCCAAACAACATAATTAATTATCCATTTTCCTATCCATTCATAGCTCTAATATATTGACTTTCACTGCATTAACTTGTGCACAGTTGAATTGATTAATTACTAGTAAAACACATGAATAGATAACTGATTTTTTAAACCATAGTTTTTGGTTGAGGTCCCAAATCAGATTCTAATATGGATTTCAATTAAATCAGGTTATTCACCTAATTTGGAATCAAGCGACCACACAAAAGAGAGGAGGCATGATCCTTTATGGGGAAAACCCTACTCAGGAAAAACCATAGGTCTTATCATATACACCAAAGATAATCATATACTATGTAATTGAAGGTTATCAGGTATACTCACAGACCCTTCTCCAGTTGCAACTTAACCTATGAACTACCGTTCTTCTTGCTGGCTCCTTGCCGTTCATCGTCACCAATGCTTGAACAAACCACCTTTAATTCATAAGGTGAACAAATAAAACCATCTTAACACCACAAGGTGGATGGATCTCCTACAAGAGTAGAAGACAATCTCTAGATGCTCTTCAAGTTTGCACAGCTTTCCAATGGTTGCTCTAGAAAAGATGATGGATCTCCAAAAGGTTTTTTGTGCCTAGAATAAGGAGATTAATTACTTAGGATTTTTACAAGATGTCCTTAAATAAGCCCAAGTTTGTCAGAAACACCTAGAGTTGCAATAGAACACAAATATAAAAGCCCCACTCCAAAAAGGAAACAAATTGTGTAAAGTCGGTTGGGTTTTTAAGTCGGTGCGTTCGAGCCTGTATAAATTCTGCACAATTTTCTGCAAATTTTTTGAGGCCATAACTTTGTCGTTTTAGCTCCGATTGATGTAATCTTCGAACCTACTAAAAAAGAGCTTTCGAACGGTAGATAGCTTTCCCTGATCCAACACTCAGTTTGTGAGATATAACCGTTTAAATTCATATCATCCTCAAAAAATCACTTCAAAACACTTCAATTTGCATTCTTTCTTTAATTTCTTCACTTCAACGCATCCGGCAGCTCATACCACAATCCATTCTAAAACATATAAAAAATTACAACTCAGTGGACCCAGAGATTTGTCGAACCCATAAATTAGCCAACATACAAAAATCCTTGCAACAACAAAAACCAATTGGGTGAATGACATTTAAATAACATGTTATACAAATGATTGGAGTGGATTTTGGTCTAATGCCAATACAAGAGAGCACTGAGTTTTGAGTAGTTTGAATTTTATTAGTGGATCCCACTTATAGATTTATAGGTTAGCATAGTTGAATTTGGGAATCATAGGATATGAATTCCACCAATCCATTTGCACTTCTTTTTTTTTTTCACTTTGTGGACTCACATGAGTGATAATCTTCAAATGAACCCTTGATTGTAATAATCATCTTAACAATCAAACTTAGAGTAAATCACAACAGGAAGAGACCATGGCATACAACCAATGATTAACATAAACCAAGGGTACCAAATTATCTACCTTTGAGAGGAGTGGGATGAACAAACAAAGATGTGATTTGGTGTTTGAAGTTGCGATCTTTAACAGTAAGGCCATCATTGTACTGGTATATGTAGTGGTGTGCCCTCACACTACAAGAAAAATGACAATTAGCGACACTTTTATAGCCGCAATTTTCAGATTCCGCCGCTAAATGTCTTCATCAGCAGCATACTCTGCTATTTGCCATTGCAAGTTAAAAATTTACATCTCTACAGCAGCATAAAAAAATGTTTGCCGCTAAAGTTTCGTTTTACTCATTGCTTGGTGTTAATATTTAGTGTATATAGCAGCAGACAGTATTGTAGGTTGCTATAGTAGTGAAAAATTAATATATACAGCAGCAGGCAATAATGTTTGCTGCTATAAAGGCATATGGTTAGAATTTTAACTAGTGGTTGCCTATTGAATAGTATAGTATTGAATTATTTTTTCTGCACAAGGAGGTATTTGAAATTTGTATCATTTCATTTTAAAAAACAAAAAAAGCCAAGGCTCGTATACAAGATTTTCCGATAGGGTCCAGATTGGTTTTGGATCTCATGTTTTGGCTTGGATCGCTAGTCAAATTGCTTGCACAAATGTCCATCATCAGATTAACGACTCTAATTTCTTTACACCATTAAATAATGGCTCCGCATTAACAAAACTCTCACTTTCTCTCATGTATTCAGGTTCCTCTCGCTTCCTCTTGGCTCCAATTCAGTATCGACCTCCTCGTGGGGGCCACATGAGGGTCTCTCCATATATAGGGATTCATTTGTTAGTGATCACGTGCCTTCATTTGTACCCATCCAAATCCATTTTTTTTATAAAAACTATTTTAACGGCAAAAAAAATGCCACTAAAACTGCTTAAAAAAACACTATCCAATAAAAAACAAAACCTTTTAATGGCACATGTTAATATTAACATGGGCATTTGTTTAACTGCTGCTATTTCCTTATTTTTAGCAGCAGACATTTGTCCACCGCAAAAAGGTGGTGAGAAATAGCGATAGAGGGTATTAGTGACAGACAATAAAGTTTTAGTGACAGATTTTATCTTTTAGCGGCAGAAAAAAACTGCTGCTATATGTGTCTTTTTTTGTAGTGTCACCACATTGAGTCCGGATCCTCTAATTAAAGACCCAACAGCTGGTCCCTTTCTTCTTCTTCTAAGTTGAAGTTGCTGTAGGCAAGGTTGGATTTCTAATTTTAGATCTGGTGAAACCAGATTGCGTTAACTAATTGTTGTTGCTAAAATGAGTGATTTGGGTCCAAGGCCCCCTTGTCGCATAGCCATTGTTGCCCGTTTAGCCAGGAGTGCGTTTGAGGGCTTTTGTTGGCATCATTCTAATTAGTGATAATTTTTAGCTAACAATGTCTAGAATTAGTAGAACTTAAAAAAGAAATTCTTCCCCTTGTTTTGCATCTTCTTTTTCTAAGATCTTTGTCATCTCTCTCACATCTTATAGATAAAATTTCTGTTAAAAATCTAGAATAAATAAGTTTTGATAATCTAGAAAAATTAATTCAAGATTGGATAATTCCATAAGTTCCATTAGAAAAATTTTATAAAGTTGGATCATTTAAACTAAAAAATGATTATATAATCAAGACGGTTGAAGAAACCAAATCAATCCAGCAAAATGAAGAAAACCTTCATCTAATTCCGTTAGAAAAGATTAACATGCATAAAGCAAAATATAATTAGCTTCATATAGGACTAATACTGGTTGCAATAAAGCCATTACCAAGAATAGGTCTTAAAACATCTACTTTTGCATATGTAAGAGAAAAAAGACATGAATCATTTAGAGACTCATTAATTGAGTTGGTAGAGGCTAGTCTACCTGATGGCCCCCCCTACTGTAATTGCTTTTCAAATTTCTCCATATCATTACATGAGCCCGGTGCATATGAAGCTATCACTTTAGCCATACATACAAAAGGATTCAACATGAAGCCTCAATCCCAAAATGTTTCCATAGTCTACCATATTTATTATAAAGTAATGAATTCTATTGTCCCTGACATAGCATATTCATCTCAAGTAATATGAGTAACAACTTCATTCTTTACAAATTTTACAAATAAAGTCACTACAACTAAAGCCATAACTTGGGAAGATGTTAGTCTTTATGGATGATGGGAACTTGATGATACACAACCTCATATATAGCATATCCAAGATGATGTAGAATCAATAACTGAACATTCAGATGGAAAAGTAATAATAAATTTTGCTACTACATCATGATCATACTTTTTTGTCATAAAAAAAAATCTATTCCTTTAGGAGTAGGATCTTCTAGATCTGCCATTTCTACTTCTTCTAGTAAAACTTTTGTTCCATCTCCATCAGTACAAAGATCCCCATCAATACAACCATCTATTCATCCATCAGGAATTGCTTTCCCTATTTATTTAAAAAATGAAGGTGAAGGCATACAGTCTGTAAAAATGTCAGAATTTGACTTTGATGCATCCATATCTATGCTATCTTTGATTCATAAAACTAATCAAAAAAGTAATTTCATAATAGATAAATCATATCTCCAACAAGAAATGTTGAAATATCCAAAGACAAAATGGTTCTTTACAAAATTTTCTAAATTTGAAAGATCTCAATGAAAAGAATTATGGTATGAACAAATGAACAAAGAACAAATATCCCTTTCTTTGATTGGCTTTCATCTAGAACACATAATAAATTAATAATGGCCCTTGATAAATCTACAAAATTATGGAAAACCCACAATGGTAAAATTGAATCGGTACATCCACCTCTCTCTCCAATTAAATATGAAGATTCAAACTCCGCCTCAATAAATGCCACTCTATTTAAAAAATGTAATGTTGACTCTAAATTACTCACAGCAGAGCATATTTCTCATGTTATTGAACAAAATAACTTTAATAATCTTTATTTGTAAATAATAGGATCACAAACACAAAGAATAAAAAATATTATGTCACATCAAGAATCTAGTTCTTCAAAACTCAATATAATTAAAGATGCCCACATTTATGTTCAGAATTTGTAGAAAAATTAAATTTGGAAAAAGAACTTCTAAATTTTCCAAATGAATTTAAAATTGAAATTTCCCTTAGTTTAGATAAACTAGTAAAGATAAATCAACAAACATGACAATAGAAGCTTCAGCCTCTGAAGATCAACAATCCTAAGAGACTAATATGGATGACTCAAATGAACAATTTGAAAATGAAAACATAAATCAAATTCCCCAAATTAATAGACTCTTTTCACCAAAAACTCATACTTCAAAGACAAAAAATTACAATAAAAGACCCACACTAATGAATATTCAATTTGAAGAAATACCCGATTTTTGCAACTAGCAAATATGATGGAAGTTCTTTAGTTAAATAGAATATAGGCAGATTAATAGAATATGAAATTCTTAATGTCATAAGAAATGATGTGAAATTATTTCAATCCCTTAAAACTGCAAGTGCATAGTTGTCCTCTTGAAACAATGGCAAGTACAAGAATAACCCATAGGTAGCACTTTTTGAAATTTCCTTTTTTTTTAATCTGATTTTTTTAAATAATAATAAAAGAAATATGAATCAAAATAAATCAAGCTATGAATGAAAAATGAAAATAAAAGTACTATGCAAATAAACTGATGACAATGATGATAAAAGTATATCAAAGCAACAAAGAATCTGTTAAATAAATTTAATAACCAATCTATGTAATTTAATTTAATCTTTAGCCCCTAAAATAACTCAGATCAGAAACAACTCATTGTTTCTGATCCAAAAGATTTTTCTTTCTAAAAACCAACTTTTAACAAAAAGAACCTAAGATCTTCATCACCTCATTATTGTAAAAATTATGTTAAGCATCATTTATCAAATTAAGAATAAAATACCAAAAGCATATAAGCCTAGGCATATTTTATCAAAATGAGAATAACTGATCAGTAAATAATTTATTATGAACATAAAACAAAGATTTGCCTTAGGCGCGATGGCAAATTTATTATTCTAATCATGCATTATAGAGACATTTAAAAGAATAAATCAAAAGCATAAATTGAAAGTAAAATCACTTAACTTCATCATTGTGGTCTGACCCGAAAATCTACTCCTCCATTGCAAAAAAAGCAAACTTCATTGATATTATAATGGTGAGTACAAGCGGATTCTCTCGAACACTCTTTTAGCCTAGTCCTGGAAAAGGGCTCTAGAATAACCAAATTAATTCTATATTTTTTTCCTACACTAGAGAGAAAAGAGGAGAAAGGAGAGAAAAAGAAGTGAGAAGTGGAGAAAAAGAGAGAGACCATGGAGAGGGATGATTCTTGGATGTCCAAGGCATGGTTTAAATAGGTCATGTGATGTCAACTTTTCTGTCTCGAGATCTTATTTTGTAGCTAGCCCATATCTTAGTGAGGTAGGCTTTTTTTTCTTATCTTCTTTATTTTCTCCTTTTTACAATAGCCTTTTAGTTTTGTTCCCTTTTTAAAGAATCTTCTTTTGACCTTTTGACTTTTGAGAGATTTTTGGGAAGAGAGTATCTAGTGATGAGGTGCCCTTCTTTTCTTTAAAATATCTTGGATTTTCTTAAATCCTCTTGAATCATCTTAAAAATAATTGAAGATATTGCAAGCAAGGATGGTGGACCATACTTGATCTTTAATGTACTTCACTTAAAGAGTGATGGACCCCATCCAAAGATGTGTAACATGGAGAAAATTTTTAATCTTTTTGCAATCTTGTCTTAAAATACATAGCCAACTTCCGAGGCCATAACTTTGTCGTTTCAACTCTAATTAATGTAACTTTGGATCCTATGGATATCTACTCAAAAAGATCTTTCCAATAGTAAGTAGATTGTGCAATTCCAATGCTCGGTTTGAAAGTTATAACTAGTTTAATCTATGCTATCTAAAGAAAAATAGGATTGACTTTCCATTTTTAAATTCCTCTTCTTTGACTTTCCTTTTTTGGAATTATCTCCACCTTGACTTTTTTTTTTCATAATTCAAATTTAAATTCTTTCAACAAATTGAGAGTAGTACCCACCTTTGACCATCCAAGCATGTGTATAAATGCGTGTGGAGTCCTTATAAAGCCAATTTTCTAAATTTCTTGTATGGTGTGCCCCCACAAAATTTGCTCACATATTCCTGCACATTCTAAGCAAAACCATAAAATACTGAAAACCCTATATTGAAGCGGGACTCATTCGGATAGAGTTTTACTCCAATTAGGACTCTTTTGAGAAAAATTGTAAATTTCTAAATTAATGTGGAAGTGTGTAAAAAATATGAAAATTTAAATTCTTAAGCAAAAATGCATGAAATAATGAAATTTGATGAATAGTGATGCAATTCACTTAATTAAACTCCTAATTCATCTGAAAATGATGCATAAATGTGAAAATTTGTGAACTTAACACAGCCCCCAACCAGCATTTTGCTAATCTCTTAGCAAAAGTTGCAAAGTAAAAGTTTGAAATTCTTTGACCTACTCTAAGAAAACAAGTGAAAAAAATACCACTTTTGCCAATATTCTTAGTTCTATTTATTATATACAACAAGCCCTTAAACTCCTACGTTACCCCTAGTGGATGAGTTGTGCCTCATGAAGGTTTGCAGTGAATCTACCAACAAATTTTTTTTCAAAAGCAGCAAGGTAAAAGAAATTTCCTAAAAGAAAATCGACTCCTATTGAATACTTTCGAAATTCAGATCGATTGAAAAACGTATACATCACTATCAGTTTTGAATATTCCACACCAATGCTGCTCAAATAGAATTTTCCTTTAAACTGTTTGATCCACCAAGAATCCAACCAAAATAAATTTCCTCTTCTCAAGGCTACTATGACGGCTTTACACTGCTATTAAGGGTAGGAAAGCTTCTCCATTCCTCTCCTTTTTTTTTCTCTTTCTCTCTTTTTTTTAACACATGCACATCTTTTTAATTAAATGTGACTCTACAATCCCTATATCCCTTTAAGTTTTTTAATTAACCCATGCAACAAGTGTTAGGCCAATTACTCTCAGACCAAATGCTTTAGGGCATTAGATATAGATATACCCTTACAAGCTTACTAGCTCGAGTTAAAAAGGCTACAAACCCAAACTAGTCACAAAACATTATTCTCCCCAAATATTTGCAAGCAGTAATAAAAATCTTTTTTTTTATGAAAAAATGTGAGGAGAAGAACTCTGATCCCTGAACAAAAGGTAGCCATTTCCAATTTGCCCAAATTAATTCACTTTAAGGAACTAGGAGAGAAAAGTATTTATAAACTAAATCTTGGGTTCTTATCAAATCCTTCAAAGAAATTCTGTAAGCAATCATTTTAGCTTCCTATTCAAACTTCGAGAAATGTAAAGTGTGTACAGTGGGAAAAGTTTAGGCAATCTTCTGATGGGCTTTGTCATTCAGAAAAAAGTAGATTGTCTTTTTACTTCCTTCCAAAAATTAAAAAATTCTAAATTTCTTAAATATGTTCAATTCGCCTTAATTCCTTTGAAAACTTCCTTTTTCCTAAGATTTTTTTTTTTTTTTTTTGCAAAGAAAGCAAAACTTTTGAAAACCAAAACAACCTAAAAGAAATTGAAACCTAAATTGGTCCACCTAAACTGACATGGGGGTCTTTTAATGTCAAATTCCCCAACGAGTTGATTACTATGGCTATGTTTCATCTTGCCTTATCAAGTATTCGTTTTGGTCTCTACCGATGTAACCCGTCTCATACCAAATTTCTTTGGTCTTACTCAGCAGCTCTCGAATCAGTAGTTTTCTTCTTTCTATTCTTGATGAGGACCAAACTAATCCATTGCATCTTTTTCCATTTTTCATAAAAATTGAGTCATAATTAAATCTCAAACAATGGTAGAACAACCAATCCTCTTAGTTCTACATTTAATGGGAGGCTCCTACCATCAAACAGCAGTGATTTTTTAGCCTTCATTTCCTGCTTAAAGGCTTCCCTTATTTTCATCACAATGATGGTCTTGATGTCTGAAGAAACGTCAAGCTTTGACATGAACCAAATGCACTAAATGTAACTAGAAACCATTGGGTTGCTTTCCAACAAGCACTAAGTTTAATGTCTTTAGCTGGACCAAAGACTTCCTTTTTTTTTTTTTTTTTGAAAAACTAAAACATGATGTTTTTTTTTTAATAACATAAATAAGCGACTAAGTCGCACACACCCCCATCCTAAACCTGACATTGTCCTCAATGTAATGAATGAAAAATGCAATGTGGTGAATGCGATGATGATGATGCTTACTCTTGAAAGATGGAATCCTAAAGAAGGATCTCCTCAGTGTGTTTGTCTTTTAGTTCAAGAAATGGTTTCAACCATTGACCATTGACTTGAAAACAACCCCCTTTTTGGGGTTTTCAATTTCCACAACACCCTGAAAGTAAATAGTCCTAACAATGAATGGACTAGTTCACTAGGTTCGTAACTTCCCTGGAAACAAGTGTATTCGGGAGTTATACAAAAGAACTTTGATACCCAGTTCAAATGATTTTCTCAAAATTGACTCATCATGGTTTAGCTTCATCCTTTCCTTGTAAACCTTTGCATTCTCGTAGGGCATCATTTCTAAACTCTTCCAACTCATTGAGTTGCAATTTATGCAATTACCTACAGTAGATAAGTCAAAATTGAACTTTTAATGGCCCAATAAACTCTATGTTCCAGTTCAACAGGCAAGTGGCAAGCCTTCCCATAGACCAACCTATATGGGACATCCCCATAGGCACCTTGGAAGTTATTCGATAGGCCCAGAGTGGGTCAATCAATCACAAAGACCAATCTTTCCATGTGGGATTGACCATCTTTTCCAAGATTTACTTAATTTTCCTATTCGGAATGTCCCCTTGGCCACTTTTTTGTGGATGATAAGGTGTAGCAACCTTATGAGTGGCAGAGTATCTTTTTTAACAATTGTTCGAAAGGATGGTTGCAAAAGTGGGTGCCTCTGTCACTAATGATTGCCCTGGTGTATCAAATCGAGAAAAAAAAATAATCTCTCACAAACTTGATCACCACATGGTGGTCATTCCTTTTTGTCAGTATGGCCTCTAATTATTTGTAAACATAGTCTACTGCAGCAAAATGTAATGATTTACAAAAAAATTTAGAAATGGCCCCATAAAGTCAATTCCTACACATCAAAAATTACCATAATAAGTACGGGATTTAGGGCAATCATGTTCCTCCGATTAAGCTTACCAAGCCTTTGACACCTCTCACAGTTCAGACAAAAAGTATGGCAGTCTTTAAAGATTGTGGGCCAGTAAAATCCAAACTGCAAAATTTTTATAGCTGTCTTTTTCGAACTAAAATGGCCCCCACATGCATGATAATGGAAAAATGAAATGACCAAGTAATGGTCCTTATCAGGAATACATATCCTGAAGATGTGGTCTAGACAGTACTTAAAAAGATACAAGTTATCCAAGAAAAAAATACTTAACCTTAGCTAGAAATTTTGATCAATCCAGTTTTGACCAATGGGCACGCATCTCCCCTGTAATAAGGTAATTTATTATATCTGTAAACTAGGGGATCTTAGAAATACTCAATAATTGTTCATTAGGGAAATTTTCATTCAGTGGGACCTCATCGAATGGCTCTAAAGGTAACCTCGAAAGATGATCAACTACAACATTCTCACATCCTTTCTTGTTTCTTATCTCCAAATCAAATTCTTGTAGCAGAAGTATCCACCAGATCAATCAAGCTTTTGTATCCTTTTTAGAAAGAATGTACCTTAAGGTTGCATGATTTGTTTAGATGATGACTTTGGACCTTATTAAGTAGGATTGAAATTTCTCCAAGACATAAATCACAGCTAGTAATTCTTTTTCAGTGGTTGTGTAATTTTTCCATACATCATTGAGGGCCCTATTAGCATAGTAAATCATATGAGGTAATTTCCCAACACGCTGACCCAAAATTGCCTCGATGTAGTATCAAATGCATCACACATGAGTTCAAATGGAACGGTCTAGTCAAGTCACTGGATTATAGGAGCTGAGGTTAGCTCCTTTTTCAATCTCTCAAAAGCCTTTAGACAATTCTCATCAAATTCAAATGAGGTGTCTTTGGTCAGTAATTGGCACAAAGGTTTATCAATTTTGCTAAAATCCTTGATGAATCTACGATAAAAACTAGGATGGCCTAGGAATGTTTGAATCTACTTAACAAATTTGGGTGGTGGCAATTTTGAGATCAAATCAATTCTTTCTTTCTCCACCTTAATTCCTTTCTTAGAAATAATATGTCCCAAAACTATCCCTCGTTTTATTATGAAATGACATTTTTCCCAATTTAAAACTAGATTTTTCTCTTTAAAACTTTCAAGCACAAGGGACAAATGATGTAAGAACTCCTCAAAAGAATTTCCAAAGATCGAAAAATCATCCATAAAAGCCTTAATGAATCTCACCACCATGTCAGAAAATTTGCTCATCATGCACCTTTGAAAGGTGACCGGTGCATTGCATAGCCCAAAGGGCATGAGCCTATCAACAAATGTGCCAAAAGGACAAGTGAAAGTGGTCTTTTCCTCATCCTCAGGTGCAATTGGAAATTTGATTATAGTTAGATAACCATAAAGAAAACAGTAATAAGCATGATCGGCTAGCCTTTCGAGCATTTAATCCATGAACGAGAGGGGAAAATGATCTTTTCAGGTCACTGAATTAAACTTCTTATAATCGATGCATACTCTCCATCTAGTCTGTATTCTACTGGGTACCAGTCCATTCCCCTCTATTTGAACCGTTGTTATTTCGGATTTCTTTGGTACCACTTGTACTGGGCTCACCCATGCACTATCAAATATGGGATAGATCGCCCCTGCATCAAGTAATTTTAAGACTTCCGACATAACCACTTCTTCATTGTAGGGTTGAGTCGCCTCTGTGGTTCATGAGAAGTTTTTGCATTTTCTTCAAAATGGATTCTATGTTGGACCACATATGGGATTATTCCTTTAATGTCTACTATGGACCACCCTATAGCTTCATTGTGTTCATCCTAAATTTTTTCGAGTTTTTCTTCTTGGACAGGGTCCAAGTTTGAAGTAATAATCACTAGAAGTGTTTCTAGCAGGCCTAAAAATAAAAAATTTCAAAGTATCTGGCAGTCGCTTGAGTTCTAACTTAGGGGGCTCTACGATAAATGAGACAGGTGTGGAAGCAGATGGAGTTAGAATTTTATGCTTTGGTTTCCACATAGTACAGTCCATGACTGGGGTTGTGTTCAACAAAGCATTGACTTCCTCAAAGTGTCCATCTATGTCAAAATCACTTCTAAAGTGGGCCAGACAAGCCTCTAGTGGATCTTCAAGATTTAATTAGGGTAAGTGATTTTTCATTAGTTCATAGATATTACTGACTTCAAAAACCACATCATCCTTATTGGGAGGTTGCATACTGATATTAAAATTGTTCACTTGAATGGTCATGGTCCCAAAAGAAATTTGCATCACTCCACTCTTATAATTGATCAGGGCATTTAAGGTGGCTAGGAATTGTCTCCCTAAGATCACTGGTATTTTGGGTTAAGCCTAGATGTGTGTTTTGTATCCAAGATAACAAAATCGATAGGAAACATAAAGTATTTGACTTTGATTAAAACGTCTTCGACCACCCCTTGGGGTGTCGAAATGATGTATCAGCTAATTGCAAGGTCACATGGGTCTTTTTCAACTCCCACAAAATTAATTCTTCATAAATAGCATATGAAAAAAGGTTCACACTCACACCCTAGTCTAGCAAAGCTTTCTTTATGTGATGGTCTCCTATTTGGCAAGAAATGGTAGGACACCCTAGGTCCTCGTATTTGATAAGGTTAGACAATAAATTGTAGAACTAGCTTATTAAGCTAGAAAAGCCTTCTTGGGCACATTGGTAGTCCTTTTGATGGTGCAGAGGTCCGTCAAAATTTGGCATATGTTGAAATTTCTTGGATAGCATCAAGTAGTGGAATGTTGATTCTCATTTGTTTAAACATTTCTAACATTTTATCCAACTGGGTAGTTGATTTTCTTGGTCCTAGCCTCTGGGGTTATGGTGCCTTAAAAATGTAAGTCCTAGGAGTGGGCTGACTAGATAATGGTTTAGCTATGACTAGGTTCTCCTTAACTGGCTTTGGTTCTATCATGGGTTCAGCATTCACACTTGGTTCCTTAGTTTCCACATCTACACTTGATTTTTTCACAAGTTCCTTGTGTAGTTCTACTTTGTTATCAACCCATGTACCCGACCTAATAGTGATTATCGATTTGACCTTTTCCTTTGTTATCATGAACAACTTGGCTCTTGGGTTTAGGTTTAGCTTGACTAGGAAAGGTTCCTTTGTCTTTAGCACTTATGGAATTAGCTAGTTGGCCTATTTGATATTCTAATTGTGCAAGGGTCTGAGTATGGCCATTTAAAATTTAAGTAGCGGTTTGTTGGAATTGAGAAGTACTCTAAGACATGAGTTTCATGGCCTCTTCCAAGGAATCTACCCTTTCGGTCAATGGACTAGGGTTGAAATCGGGATTTTGGAAACCATCTGTGGGATTGGCTTAAGACTGAATGGGCCGAAACTGATTAGCCTATGATATGGCCACCCTGAGTTGGACCCTTGGTCCAAGAAAAGTTTTTATTATCCCTCCAACCTGGATTATATGTATTAGAGCATAGCTTATACCTCTTCTAATTATCAAAGAGAGTGTTTTTATGAAGTGCATTCACCTCCTCAATAGACTCAGCCTTACCTAAAGTTGTTCAGTTAACTCCACTATTTAAGGTCTGATTATACTTCAATAACTCCAAAGTGTTTAGAGTGAGCATTTGGTTCAGCTCTAATGCCTTTATCCTCCTCATCAGTATGGCCATTTTGGCCTCTGCGTCAATTCTGAGTTCAATCTTGAACATCTCTCCTTTCTTGGGAATGGAGGGTTTGGTGGGCTCCTTATTGAAAGAAGCCCACTATAGTGTATTATCACAGTTTCTTCCAAAAAGGTCCGTGCTTCATCCACTGTTTTCTATGTGAAATTTCCACCACAGAAGAATTCCACCATTTACTTAGTTACGTAATCTATGCCCTCATACACAATCTAGACCAATTGAATCTTTTCGAATCCATGGTGGGGACACTGGATCAAGAGGTCCTTGAACCCTTCTAGATAATTGTAGAGTGTCTCCACATCCATTTGATAATACCCATTGATGTCCTACCTAATTGAAGTAGTCTTCGATTTGGAATAGAATTTCTTGTTAAATTCTTTAACTAGCTTAGCCATGTAGTGATGGATGCTGCCTGTAAGGCATAAAGCTATATTTAGCCTTTTCTTTCAAGGAGAAAGGGAATAATCTAAGTTTGAGGGCATTTTCCATCATATGATTTATTCTCATGGTCCCACAAATGTCCTCGAACTTCTTAACATGCTGATATGGTTCTCCTGGCTTACCCCATGGAACACTAGAAGCATTTGGATCATGCCAGATTTCAGCTCAAATGTGGCATTAGTATGAGGTAAGGTGATGGAAGATGGTTGAGTTATCCTTATGGGGTACATGTCATCCCTCATAGTCATGGGTGGGTCCACTTGGTCTCCATCAACCACTTTTTCTTCAAAAAGTGATAAACTAACTACAATGGTTAAGGCTAACTTAAGCTCTATCCTGATCAACCTACGGTTTTTGCATTCCCATAATTTATTCCTCTCAGGTTTAGATTGCATGCACTGGGTTCAGCCCTAAAAAAAATGTTAACTAAATCTATATGCACGGTTCTAATGATCCTAATATGATGCACAAATCAAGCATTCAAGCACAATGATTGAGCATAAGAAAGGGCATAGGTTTTGCAACACTCTGACCTCAGTTAAGCATGATTAGCAAGTAACTAATTGTGATTACGAGCTAATTAATGTGGTTTTATTGTAAACAAGTCTGTTTTTATTTTGCGGAGTCTAGTGGGTCAAGTTCAGGTCATGGATAGGTAGTTGGGTTGGGTTTGACCTTACATAAGTAGATGAAAGCCTATTTTCGTAATTTTAGAATTCATGATTTCAAGTCATACATGTATCATATTGACACCATCATGTTTGTCTTGATGAGCTCATCAACTTTTACACTTGACACAAACGTATTAGACTTCATTTGACTCAGTTGGACCCTCATTTGACTTATATTGGAAATAAAATAAACTAGATGAATCTTTTTATAAACCCTCAACTTATATATATATTATTTAACTAGGATGTTGTACCGATCTTAATCGACTCTTCCGTGGCTCTCTAATGTTTTCCTCTGTCTTCCATTTCTTTTCTTCTTCTGCTTTTGCAATAAAAGAGCAAGAAAGGCCTTGCATGTGGGATTTTGTGCACCCACTCCATCATTCTAACTCTCCTCATGCCTTTGCATTGAAGATAATGGTCTAAGATATGATCTTTGCTCATTACAGTTTCCCTGAGTCAAGAAAACTCTCATTCTAACACATGCAATCATCTTCTTCCTCATTTCTTGCATGTATGGCATTTGGGCTCAAGAAGCAGGTGATTCTCCTCAAGTTGAGCCAAAGGCAGGATGAATTAGATGGAAGCTTAATCTAAGGCAAGTATAAGAAAATTTTGGTTTAATGCATGTTAGCGTATTATTATTCTTATAAATCTATCAATTTTATTGTGTTTTTGTAGCCCTTAATTGTACCTTTATTCCACTGACTTGAGAATGCATGAAACGACTTGGAGTTGTTTCTCGTAAACTGAAGCTTATGGCTAAGCTGTAAGTAGGTTACGGCTTAGGAACTAGAGAGCCATAAATTGTATTTTTTTCTATGGCTAAGTTAGAGATGAATAATAGGATGTGCTACGGCTAAGCCGTGGCAAAGCTGTAAAGCAAGCATGGCAAAGCCATAGGAGGGAATACAAGTAAACTGTAAATGCAGAGGAAAAGTTGGGCAACTACGGCTAAGCCGAAGTGCATTTTACGGTTAAACCGTAAGATGTCTACGGCTATACCGTTGTTCACTCACAGCTAAACCGTAAGGCCACTAAAAAACCAGGGTTGATTTAGGTACTGTTAGGAGACCTTGTAGTGCCTTAGTTTTTAGATTCCTTTACCCCATTAACTGGTCCAATGGAACGATTGAACATCATAAAGGGTCTCGAGGGTTGAGACTCATTCATGTGTGCTACCATTTGTTAAGCACCTCACCATAAGTGTTGGTGTAGGGGACTTCGATACACATTCCCAATATAATGTAACACAAAAAAAAAAAAAAAGACAAATGTGTATTGGATAACTTAAAACTGCATTAGTATGCACGATTAGAAACAATGAATGACTAGATTAAGGTTGGCCGGTAAACCATCTTGATCTGATGAAATTGAATTTAATTGTATAGTATATTGAATTACGGTTATTGCCTTCTATTCTTCCAATAATGATTTGAATTGAATAATCATTTCTCAACTGACTCTATTTGTGTTATTTCTTGATATACATTTTCTATTAACCATGACATTAAATTGAATATAAATAAATTAAGTATGAATGTACAACACTGATGACTTGAATGTATACTGTATGTTATTATCCTTTTTTAATGAATGACTTGTATGATTTATTCAAGTTCACTTATATGAATCGAAATGTTCTGGCTCTGCTCAACCTCAACCTTATGATACTTAGCGAGGTTAATTTTGGTGTAGCATGAACGTTGCCACTGTAGTGTGCTTTTCTTGGGACTTCTGGACTCCAGAACTAGAGACCCATTAGTACCTTGACCTGGTTGATGGTATTCTCAACGCATAGATCCGTAGAGGGAGAATATGACAAATCTAGTAGCCACATAGTAAAGTATTTCTATTATTTAAATCTTAAAGTATGCTTATTTCAAATGCACGACATGCCTAGTCTACTAACTTGAACTCTATTAATCACATATCATTAATTCTTTTAGATGCAATGCGTATTACCTTAATTGTGCATATATTTTGCTAAATAGTCTTATTCACAAACTGTCTAATGGTGTTACAGGTTCAGATCCCGAACCCGGTCTCACATAGACCCAGGAGTCAGAAAAGGAGATTGCAGTGGTTCCTTCAAATTTAACGGGTAGATAACAGAAGCGTACTGACTAATCCTTATGCTTAGAGTGACTCACTAGCATCTTAAGAATTGCGTACATTGGGGTTTTAAGGACTTGTAGCATTTGCATTCATATAGAGCATTATTTGCATGTTTTGCTTCTTCTACAAATGTTCCTTGATTTCTTGCACTGAACATAGAATGTTTGTCCTCGATCTTGTTGCATACATGTGCATGTCATATTTAGGTTGCATGGTTATGTTGTAAAATTAATATATTAATATTATGTTCTTAAATATTTAGGACTTAGACTATTTCATGGTTGTGATAATATTGCTGAACTGTTCAATGGAAAGTGAAGAAAAATTATAGGCGATCTTAACAGGTTTCCTTGCAATGAATGCTTGGATAGATGTTCCATTCAACACCTCACATGTGTAAGCATGTGAATATCCCTTGTGTAATTCCATTCAGACTCCGATCTGGGTATGAATTGCACGGAAGTATGTGTGTCACTGATTGGGTTTAACCCCAATCTCCGATTTCTTGGATTCGAGTTGTGACATACGTATAGTATAGTATCAGAGTAGTCGCCATGAACAGTCCATAAGAAATCTTTATAAAAGATTTAGAATATAGGAACCTAGTGAGAATACGTTAGAATAAGTCCAAATGTCAATTATTTAACTTCATTGTCTAATAAGTTAACCTTTTTTGAAAAGCAGAATTGTCTAGAGAACAGTATACTCTAGAAGAGAGTATTAGGAGTCTTCTTTCGAATTCATATGAAGGTGTGTGTAGCAGGAGATGACTCCTGATGCTTGTACTCAAAGCACCAGAGATACTTAGGATGCATTCCAATTTCTTGCTGTACGGAGGCTGGACGCTGAACAACAATAATGTTATGCCTGATGTGCATTTCCAAGCCTGTATGGAAGCATTGATAGAACAATTCGATGATTATATCAGCACCATCCAAGAAATTATTGTCTGCTATACCCTTCACAGAGGACTGCACACTTTCATCGTACCGTATTGAAGGTAACTCCATATGAACATTATAATATTAATTGACATTGATTTTTCTTTCTATATTTTGTTTTATAATCTAAGTTGAATGTGGTGGTTTACCTATTAAGATGTCATTTGTACCTTGGGTGTGTAGTACTAAATAATGAGTGGGTAAATCAAGTGATTAGCACGTATGGATTTTCATCATCTTGTATTGATGTAGAATTGATCATTTATTGGGTGCATCGCAACTTCAAAAAATATACTTTCGAGGCTAAATCCCATTGACTAACAGAAGAAAGTTTAAAATCAAATATGGGTTTTGAATCCTTAGCGATTTTGTAGTTTTGATTAATGTCTAGATTGAGAATTGATCTTTGAAGATTGAAATATTTTCTTATTATTCAATTATCGAAGATTAGTCAATCAATATTAAGTATGAGATGATTCTAGCAAATCGATTGAGATCTGATTTCTTTTAGCTTAGAAGAACAAACTGGAAGGGATAAAATTATATTAAAAAAAATCAGAGATAGAGTCATGTATTGGGAGTCATTAGTTAGATCCTTTGATATAATGGATAGATGATAACAATCGCAAGTGAAGAATAAAATTGGTTTTATCTACTAGATGATACAGAAGTGAACAACATTCATAGTATTTGGATGACCTAAATCTCTTGCGGTCAATGTTGGAGGAATAAAGATGTTCCATGGCTTAAATAAGAATTTAGTATAAGTCACGATGATCAATTGACGATTTGCTTCACTCCTGCAGGTTACTCGATCTCAATGTAAACTAGGGAGAAATAACTTTTTGATTGAAGTAGCATTAAATTGCAATTGAAGTCATTTCATCAAAAACCTTGGTGTTGTGAAGATTTTATCGTTGATTATAGAAACTATATTCCAAAGGACAGATCCTTTTTACTGAATTATTGGAATTATTGAAGAATGTTCTTATGCCTGTTTGATGAGTATGATTTTGAGCCCTAAGGTTTTGAAATCTAAACTAAACATTGAAGAATCTATCTTAACCGTATCCTAAGAATAAAGTAAGTCGAAATCTGTTGTGGAAAGTTAAAAGTAATTCTTCATAGTAACTTGGTAACTTGAAGATTCAATTTGATTAAAGATATAATTGTAATAGAAGAGATCTTGCATTAGATCGGATGATGATCATCATGTGATTTGAAAGCAAATCGTATATCCTAATTTAAAGATTTAGAAAGATTTAAGTAACTTATCTTGATTCGTAGTTAGACATCTTCCATACCATGACTGTCGGTATTTTTACTTTTATATATTTTACTAAGTTCATCATACCCGACTCATCTTGTACACCATTGTAGATTCTGACCAATATGATCTGAATCTTTTGTTTCCATTTGAACCCTAAGAGACTCATACGATATTTCATTCTAACATCTAATCTATTAGGGAATTTCATTAAAAAGATCAGTAAAATCAACTAAGTCTTCTTCTATAACTAATTTTCCTCACGACATATTCATTCGAACGATCCTTTTTATTCCTTTCATATGTGACTAATTGGAATTCACTTGAAGAATTTTATTGTTCCCTTTTTTGTTGACTCTAACTAATTTTATGTTCTCTCTATTTCTATAATTCATTTTGGACTCCTGTATTATTTGGTTTTGATTTAGAATCTGGAAATGGGAACCCAAGTCAAGCAATTCCCCATTCCTGACTTACTTTTTCCTCCTTATCCTTACTTTTTTTCATTTAGAAGCTTTAACTATTATACCCAGATGGTTAAATCAATGAAGCATTATTCTAGTTACAATTAACAATGAACTTTTGTTATTAACATTCAAGTTTATTGTCTTCCTGCAAAAAAATATATATATCTTCTACAGCATTCTGTTTTTCTTGATGATACTTAATAAGGAAGTCCTAATCCTTACAAATTCAACCTATCTATATTTAAATCATGTTATTTAAAAGGATATTGTAATCTACAGTGATCTGCATGAACTTCAAACTTCTACTTACAGTTACCAAAAATTTCAAAGCAAGGACTCTATTCTTCGAGCCACAATCCTGCAAGTACATGAGTCTAACTCAAGACTCAAGGGCATCGGTAAACTTCATAGTGGTCGTACCTTGATTAAAAAGCTATTTCAACTAGTGTTAGCAACTACCATACTTCATTAATCAAATAGTCATGTTTGTATGTAGTCCTAATCTTAAATTTCTGATATCTCATTGTTTCCACCAATATCGTTTCCTTTGAGAAGCTTGCTTGGTCCGCATTTAGTATCTTGATTGATAATTTGCCTTTTTCTCCATTTTCTTTTGATTGAGAATTTGAGCAAAGAAATTTTATCTATAAATGAAATCTTATGTTTTCTCTATTGACATTATCTTCCTTCGTTTTCTTGTATGCAATTTGAATTGTTCTTCCTTTCTCTTATTTCCTTCTTCATGAATTTAAGACTTCGAGACCTCAATGTATAAATTAAAACTGAAATTTCTTTTCCACTTTTATATTAGTGTTTCTGGCCTATGACCTGTAAAAATTCACTATTCTTCATTCCTTAGGTTTTCTTGTCTAGAGAAAACCCTTTCCTACAAATGTTTGATCCCTGTCTTTTAATGAGTTAATGACTTCTTTTTGCTTGCACGCCGATTTTTTTTTTTTTTTGTCTTAAAGTCCTTTGATCTTCGACCACCAAATAACTTGAACGCCTTCATTATGGCAACATGCATTCCCATTTCATACGTATAACTGTTAATGATGCAGTGATCTATAGCGGTGAGATTCAATCCAACACAGTACCACTACCACCATAGAACAACTTGATAAAATGTAACCAAATATCAACGGCTTCATAAAGTCGTGTATCATCGTTATACAAGTCCAATGGAGACAAAGGAGTGTCATCCCAATAGAAGAACCTTGCCAACAATCGATCATGAAGACTTGAGTTTCAGAGTAGCAGCTTGCTGTTCTGATCGACTTGCATTACAGGATAAAAATCAAGACATACACGAGAACAATTCAACTTCAGTATGTAGGACATAGGTATATTAGATGCTCTAACTATTTTCCATATTTTGTTTCATTTAGAGGAACGAATGATTCCTAAGCGGGGGAGGATGCAATGCTCTGACCCAAGCTAAGTATGATTAGTAAGTAACTAATTGTGATTACGAGCAAATTAATGTGGTTTTATCGTAAACAAGTCTATTTTTGTTTTGTGGAGTCTAGTGGGTCAAGTTTAGTTATAGATAGGTAGTTGAGTCGGGTTTGACCTTACCTCAGTAAATGAAAGCCTTTTTTCGTAATTTTAGAATTCACGATTTCACGTCATACATGCATCATATTAGCACCATCACGTTTGTCTTTATGAGCTCGGCAACTTTCACACTTGACTCGAACGTATTAGACTTCATTTGACTCAGTTGGATCCTCATTTGACTTTTATTGGAAGTAAAATAAACTAGAAGGATCATTTTATAAACCCTCAACTTATATATATTATTCAATTAGGTTGTTGTACCCATCTTAATCGACTCTACTGTAGCTCTCCAATGTTTTCCTCTATCTTCCATTTATTTTCGTTTTCTTCTTCTGCATCAAGAGAGCAAGAGAGGTCTTGCATGTGGGATTTCGAGCACCCACTCCATCATTCTAACTCTCCTCATGCTTTTGCATTGAAGAGAATGGTCTAAGGTAAGATCTTTGCTCATTATAGTTTCCTTGAGTCAAGAAGTCTCTCATTCTAACACATGCACTCATCTTCTTCCTCATTTCTTGCATTCATGGCATTTGGGCTCAAGAAGCAGGTAATTCTCCTCAAGTTAAGCCAAAGGAAGGATTAATTAGATGAAAGCTTAATCTAAGGTAAGTATAAGCAAGTTTTGGTTTAATGCATGTTGGTGTATTATGATTCTTATAAATCTATCAATTTTTATGTGTTTTTGTAGCCCTTAATTGTACCTCTATTCTACTGATTTGAGAATGCATGAAACGACTTAAAGTTGCTTTAGAAAATTGAAGCTTACGGCTAAACCGTAAGTAGGTTACAACTCAGGAATTAGAGAGCCATAAATTTTATTTTTCTTCTACGGCTAAGTTAGAGATGAACCGTAGGATGTGCTATAGCTATAGCCACCCGTAGGATGTGCTATAGCTAAGCTGTGCCTAAGCTGTAACTAAGCCATAAAGAAAGCACGATTAAGCCGTAAGAGGGAATATGGGTAAACCGTAAATGTAGAGGAAAAGTTAAGCAACTACGACTAAGACGACTAAGCCATAGTGCATTTTACGGTTAAACCGTAACAAGTCTATGGCTAAGCCGTGAGTCACCCACGGCTAAGCTATAAAGCCACTAAAAAACTAGGGTTGACTTAGGTACTGTTAGGAAACCTTGTAGGGCCAATTTTTGGATCCCTTTACCCCATTAACTGGTCTAATGGAACGATTGAACATCATGAAGGGTCGTAAGGGCTAAGACTCATTCATGTGTTTTGTCCATTTGTTAAGTACTTCCCTATGGGTGTTAATTTAAGGGACTTCATACACATTCCCGTTATAATGTAACACCAAAAGAAAGACAACTGTGTACGTATCAAATAACTTAAAACTACATCAACAAGGATGGTTAGAAACAATGGATGACTAGATTAGGGTTG
This sequence comes from Sextonia rubra, assembly GCA_037013555.1. NCBI lineage: Eukaryota > Viridiplantae > Streptophyta > Magnoliopsida > Laurales > Lauraceae > Sextonia > Sextonia rubra. Next base: position 52,424,993 of record JASUAD010000009.1, on the reverse strand, counting down.
GCTAGTAAACCACCCTGACTCCATGAAATTGAATTTAACTACATAGCATATTGAATTATGGTTATTATCTTCTATTCTTCCAATAATGATTTGAATTAAATGATCATTTCTTAATTGATTCTATTTGTGTTATTTCTTAATATACGTTTTCTATTAACCTTGACATTAAATTGAATATGAATGAATTGAGTATGAATGTATTACACTCATGACTTAAATGTATACTGTATGCTATTGTCCTTCCTCAATGAATGACTTGTATGATTTATTCAAGTTCACGTATATGAATCGAAATGGTCTGGCTCTACTTAGCCTCAGTCTTATGATACCTAGCAGGGTTGATTTTGGTGTAACATGAACGTTGCTGCTGTAGTGTGCTTTTCTTGGGGCTTCAGGACTCTAGCAACTGGAGACTCATTCGTACCTTGGGCCGGTCGATGGTGTTCTCAATGCAGAGATCCATAGAGGGAGGATATGGCAAATCTAGTAACCACATAGTAAAGTATTTCTATTATTTGAATCTTAAAGCATGCTTATTTCAAATGCACAACATGCCTTGTCTACTAGCTTGAACTCTATTAATCACATGTCATTAATTCTTTTAGATGCAACGCGTATTACCTTAAGCATGCTTTGCTCAATAGTCTACTAGCTTGAACTCTATTAATCACATGTCATTAATTCTTATACTTTGCTCAATAGTCTTATTCACAAATTGTCTAATAGTATTACAGGTCCAAATCCCGAACCTGGTCTCACACAGAACCAGGAGTTAGAAAAGGCGACTGCAGTGGTTCCTTCAAATTTAACTGGTGGATAGCAAAAGCTTACTGACTGTTCCTTATGCCGAGAGCAACTCACTAGTATCTTAAGAATTGCGTATATCGGGGTTTTGGAGACTTGTAGCATTTGCATCTATATAAACCGTTATTTGCATATTTTGCTTCTTCTACAAATGTTCATTGATTTCTTACACTAAACATAAAATGTCTATCCTCAATCTAGTTGCTTTCATGTGCATGTCATATTTGGGTTGCACGGTTATTGTGCAAAATTAATATATCAATCTTATGTTCTTGAATATTTAGGACTTGGACTGTTTCATGGTTATAATAATATTACTGAATTGTTCAATCGAAAGTGAAAAAAAATTATAGGCGATAATGGCAGGCTTCCACGCATTGAATGTTTGGATAGATGTTCCGTTTAGCACCTCACACGTGTAAGCATGTGAATATCCCTTGTGTAATTTCATTCAGACTTCAGTCCAAGTGTGAATTGCATGGGAGTATGTGTGTCACTGATTGGATTTAACCCAAATCTTCGATTTCTTGGGCTCGAGTCGTGACAAGTTTAACTTAGACTAGACAGCTCCTAATTCGGGAAGAGAACACTTGGGTCTCCACTTCGGTCTTATGAAACCTTAGTTGACTAGGCAACCACCAGGGACTGGTGGGGATGAACTCGCTTAAGTACCAGTACCATGAGCAGTTAACCTACCGCACCCTTAGGGACAAAGGCTCTCTTGGGCATCAACTTCGGTCAAAGAGCGCAATTGGTGTAACCATCAGTGGTCTTTGTCCTACTGAACTCAAATTTTAGGGTCCCATTGCTACTTGATTTTAATTAATTAAAGTTAGGATCCTAATGCGAGAGATGGATAAACCTAGATGGGCAAGGATCTAGTGATAAAATCTAGTCCTTATTTTTTTGGGGGAGTTACCCTTAACTAAATGTGTGGGTCTAATTTAAATTATGTGCCACGTAAATAGTCACATTTTGCAAAATTTACCTCAACTTATACCAAACCCGCCTCGTTGCCATCCCTAATTATTGTTGATTGGGGCACAATCACCAGAGAGGTTGGGTGGTGATTACCTAAGCAGGCTAAGTTTTTTAGGAATAACTCTTATCTTGATTTGGATATAGTTAGTTCATATTTTAATTTAGAAAATATTTTTTCTTCTAGCCTATAAAACTGAGGCAACTCTTTGTAATTGTTAATTGAATTCATGGTCAATGAAGCAAAGTTGTTTCTAATTCCTTCTTTTCCACCCTCTTTCTGTCCCATGAGATATCAGAGCACTCTTTTTCATGAAACAAAGGGTTCTATTGAGGATATAATTTCTAGAAAAAAAAAAACAAACAAATCTGCCCCATCATATTATCAGAAAGACTGATTTAGAGGGCTTAAAGTTAATGGTTTCTTAGTTTAAATTTTTATGAAATTCTTTTTTCTTTTCTGGAGTGTGAAATTCAATTTGACAGTAAGTATAATAAAAATAAGTTATCAATTAGAGTAAGTCATGCCCTTGCCCTCTCTAGAGGAGAGAAATCTTGGGTGAGGTGTACTTACCCACGTTCGAACCTTGTTAGGCACCTCTTACTACTAGGTTAATAAACCATTCTTATGTTGTTCATAAAAGGTTAGTGAATTAAGGGGGAATCAGATTGATGATAGGTACATCTCATGTGGTCTTAAAACTTTAAGTTGTACTTCATAGCTAAGTGTAACTAATTGGGATTGAGTTTATGGACCATGCATCAAGGTAGTTAGATAATAACCTTTAAGACAACTTATAACCAAAATTCTCATTGATTAATTACCCTTTTATTTTCTTAAGATATTAGTTCCATGATAAGTTTCTAATGCATCCCAATTCGCAACAACTCCGGATCCTCGAGGCTTTTCCCTGTGGAGACTGTGAGTGGAATACTTATGGTCCATTAAATCACTAGGGGAAGCCCTCCATCCATGTGGGCAAGTGCTGGTACTTCCAAGGGAAACCCATCTTAGGATGACATGGAAGATTGTGATTCGTCTTCTCATAGTAGTGTGGGTCAAAAGTCTCAAACGATTCCAATTTGTAGCCCAACATATTGTCTTTTTTCAATCACATCCACGTGTGTTGATCCTATTGGAGACAAGCAAACTTTAAAAAACCGTGCCATGTCGGTGTATGTAAGATCACAGGTCTTATTGTATTGTGTCCAGGCAGCTAGGTGGCCAACCCAACACGGCCTAGGTGTTGGGCCTCCTCCCAGATGGACTAGGCCATGTTGCCCATGGACCTCTACCCACATGGCCCTTCTTTTTTATTTTGAATTTTTTTAAAAAATTTACATAAATTGAAAGAGAGATTATGTACTTTTAGGATTTCTAACTTGAAACAAAATTGAACTAGTAGGACAAATGTAAAAATATTGATGCTAATTTACAAATGAAGAGAAAACTTTAATTATTCTAAATTTTATGCTTAATTTATATAAAAATAAATTTTTTTATATATAAAATATCTGGTTTGGCATTGTTGTGACAGACTGTGGCACAGGGCCTCCTGCCGAGCACGGCATGGCCCTGGGACTGTGCTGTGCTGTGCTGGGTTAGCAGATTGACCACGGTCAACCTGCTGTGGCAGCCCACGGCCAGTATTTTTGTGGGCTGGGGCAGGCTGCCCACCGATGTGCTATCCTAATATGTCACATGAAGAAAAAGAACCAGCAATGACGGTAGCATGTCACTTTCTCGCTCTCAGTACATTAGATATTTTATTACATGATTTCGAAGTCAAACTTCTGAGAATATTCCACATTAAACAGACTGGAATATGTGGCAAAAAATCCTCTACAGGGGATTCTATATTCTACTTTCGTGAACTCTTTCCCTTTCTCCTGTGGCATTCCTGGAATTTTCTTGTAAATTTTTTTGGCTTATCAGTTTCTACGATCCGGTATGACCCTCAAAAGGGTTAAAACGCTGTTTACCTGTCAATGGCCTCCTCTTCTAAACTTCTGGTGCGTCCCAGTTCTTCAGTTGATCCAAACAAAGGCATCAACCTTTGAAGAAGGTGAATCAAAGTCCCACTAGTAGTAGTTGATAATCACCAAAGCACCACTCAAGATGGTGCCCTGGTACCCCCTATTTTTTTTTCATTAATTTAATTTCTATTGGAAATGACATGCAGATCCGACTTTCAAAGTAACAGACACGATTGTGTTTTTCTGAGAGCAGTTCTCATAAAAAAATGGGAATTATTACTGAGGGAGAATTTTCCGTCACTGAAGGAGAATTATTCATTCTTTTCTCTTTTAGTTAGAATTTTCTGCAGTTTCATTGTTCTAGGTAAAACTTTTTCAGCGTTTTGGTGTAAAAAAAAATGGACTGAAGAGGAAGAAAGCTAGAAAATGATTTTTGCAGTGATATTATACAAGATCTTGTAGAAAATGTTTTGATGTTTCACACATAAATTATTCGAGTGGTTAAGAAGTCTAGCAATGATCTGAATGTTCTTCTGGCCTAACCTGACACATAGTGTAAGTAGGTGCTGGGTTACCTATGAACAACCATAAGGGGCCTAGTGGGTTCCTTGTCATCAAAATGAAAAAAAAAAAAGGAAGGTTTTGGCAGACCAAACACTAGAACCTTACTCTATAGAAAATGAGATCTTCCTTTTCCATTGTGATAGAAAAATGAAAGGAATAGATTTATTATCGGGGTTTTTACAGTTCATTCTCTCTTAAAACTAGCTTCCATGCAAAATGTCAAAAGATTCAAAAATTTATAGAAAAGTCGCAAGACTCTGGTCAATTTTCTGTTTTGATTATTTTTGCCAAAATCCCATTATATTTTGACTCACCACTCATGCCATCCTCGGTTTTTTACTGTAAAATACCACGAATTTCAAGGTGTTTTTTAGAATTTATATAAAAAGTCCAATGGCTTATGACTCCAACTGACTACTGATTACAAAATGTGGACTGTTTTTCGAATATCATGCTATGGTAAAAGACAAAATCATGTTTTCCTCGTTATTTTTGGTTGTAGCAACTTTTAAAAACTGATAAATCCTGACATCGTGAGTCATGGTATCATGGATTTTGGGCAAAATCGTTATGTATTTATTAGTTAACTGAGTTCAACGGCATTGATTAGAGTAACTTTTCAGACTTTTCTTATTTACATTGCTTTTTGGGTGATTGATTTGACATCTTTCGAGAAATAAGAGGACATGCATGGAGTGTTGAACTACCCTAAATTGGATTAGGAAAGTTGCATGGATTGTTAGAAAGTTACATCACTCTATTTTTAGAAACTCTCTTAAAATTCGGCAAAAGCTACTATTGTTCAACTTGTTTCACTCTTTTAGGAAGAATGCAAACCAAAAGTGATACAATTGATTCCTTTGATCATCTTGGTGCCAAAGAAAAGCCTTTGCCCCTGTAGTACGCAGCAGCTTGTCTACTCAGGAAATTGGTCCTTCAAATGGGTCTATCTGTGACTCTACCACTTCCTGGTGTCTGATCTGATTAGGTTGGTTTCATAAGGATGGGTTAGTGAACTTAGGTGAACTTTTCAACCTTAAGAGTTGCCTTAGTTGCTATCATCTTTTTATTAGGATTTGCTCATTTATTTCTTAAAAAAGAAAAAAAACAAAACAAAAAAAAAGTGATTCAAAAAATGGGAATCCACAAACATGAGAGGACTTAACAATGGGTAAACGAATGGGAATGGAATCAATGCCAATGGCTTACCGATGTCTCGGTGTGCCTTGTGCGAGCAAGAAAAAATTGCAAAGCTACATCAAACAAAATGTTCGGTTGGATCTTATGAATGGAAGTGGGCCAATCACTATGATCATTATTATAATGAGGAATGTGTGGAGGATTTTAATGGAATGATTAGGTCAGATGGTCACCTAGTGAAGGCTTTGCATGATTTCTCATACCCCACATAATTAGTCAGTCATTCCAATACAAATGTGGGATTTCCATGGCAGACCAAATCAAATGCAAATCAATAGCTTGTCCACAGTGACATGGGTAACATGTGCAGAGTCCAAATTGGGATGTTCAATCACTTGACAATTCGCAAAATGGGCTCAATTAGACCGTGCTTCTTATCCTCAAGAATTTACACCGGACGGGTCGTATGACTACCCCTCACAGGAAATGTCATACGTACCCCCTTTTTCTCCCTTATCATATGCACCTCATAATTCGCCACTGCCTAAATAGTCTATGAACAACCACCACCCCGGAAGAATTCTTTGGAGGATACTTTAGCCAAATTCATTGACTTCATGCAAAACACTATCCAATCCATACAAAACAATGCATAATCCATGAAAAGGCTAATGACTTCAATTAGTCAAACCGCACTTCAGATTAAAAAAGTAAATAACATCCTCGGAAGTGAAAATAAATTTCAACATGAAGATCCATCACTCATTGAACATCTAGGATTTGGATTGCGTAATCACACAGTGGATTTCCAGGGTGCACATGAGAACATGGATGATGGTGTGATGCATGAGCTAGTTGATGAATCACATGAGCCCGTGTACCCTACCTTTTCTCAGTGCCACCCATTCCACTTCACCAAAGAGGAATCTATGCCCTTTTACATAAATTCTTTCATGATTCGGATTCCTCTAATGATATTGGAATTGCAGTCTTTAACAAATTTGATGTACTATGATTGATGAAACCGCAAATGAACCTAATGAGCCCCAAAAGAAAGATTACAATTGGGAGGATAACTCCATTTTCCAAATTTCTGAGTTGGATAATTTGGAATCCTTGGAATAATTTGGAATCCTTGGAATCAGATACTGACTTCTTTATGAAATCTAATGATCTAACCCTTAGAGAAATTCCCCTCGTGTTTCTTAGCCCTTAATGTTATTCAGAAAAACTTGTGAAATTAGAAAAGTGTGTTCTTATTCAGGCCTTCACATCTAACATTTTGGAATCATCTGACCCTGTGCCTAAGGACATTGTGGGAATCAATTCAAAAGAATTTATGGCACAGAAGGATTTAGGGCCACCCAGTTGCTCATTATATTCTCCTCTACTATCTTTCAAAGCTCCATTTTTAGGGGAGGAGGACGAGTATTTCTTGGTGGTTCTTCCTTCACACACTTAAAAAGAACATGCAGTCCTCATGTTCAATGTGCATAAAATTCTCATGGTTTCATCTCTTGGTCTGTTTCTTGCAAATTGTGTGGAGAAAAATTTTATTTGGGATCCCGGTGGACTCATGATATTGGATCCAGTACTGTAGGTTTTTCTTTTATTTTTAGTGTAGATATTTTCGTTTAGAGTAGCTTCTTATCTTTTTGTTCTTCTTTTCCAAGTTTGTCTAACCTTGGACCGGGAGCAACTCAGACACCTATTCAGGTGACTTCTTCTCTTTACCCTCCTTTACATTTATGTTTCCTCATGTTACTTCTACACTTTTGCATTGCGTGCATAAACATCAACAACGATGTTCATCTAAGGTTGGAGGGTGGGAACAAGCACGGTTGTCTAGTTATAGACAAAGTTTTTTTAATTTTTTTGTTACTTTTGTCATTTTTGTTTGTTTGTAGGAAAAGTTTTCAAATTTTTTAGGACATTTACTTGGTTTAGGAACTTTATTTTTAAAAAGAAAAAAGAAAAAAAAAGGGTTTTCAATAGAATTGAGGCAGAATTGAAGATATATAAGAAATCTAGAATTTTCAAACTTTTGGAAGGAAGTAAAAAGAAAGTTTGCTTTTTTTAAAGGAGGAAACTTATCAGAAGAGTACTATAACTTATTTTCCATATACACACAGTAAGCAGTTTTATAAAGTTTTAGATAGGAAACTTTAATGCTGTTCTTGGAATTTTTTGGGAGAATATGATTAGAAGCCAAATTTTAATTTGTAAATATTTTTTGTTTCCTGGTTCATTTGGGTGGTTCTCATTAAATTGCTACAACCAGTGAATTAATTCGAGAAAATTGGAAGGGACTACCTTTTGTTCATGGATCAATATTCTTCTCAATATTAGTTTTGTTATCAAACAAAAAAAAAAGAGTGAAGATAGTACACCGATCTATGAAGTAAGTAGTTTTGGTAAGAATAGTGTTTTGTGACAGTTTGGGTTCGTAGCCTTTTTAACTTGAGCTAGTAAAAGTTTGTAGAGGTAAGTCTATACCTAGTGCCCTGAAGCCATTGGGTTTGAGAGTCATTAGCCTAACGCTCATTACAAGGGTTAATTAGAAAGCTTAAGGGACCTAGACATTATACAGTCACAAGAGATTCAGAAAAAAAAAAAGGAGAAAGAGAAAAAAGAGAAAAAAAAAGAGAAAGAGAAAAAAGAGAAAAAAAAAGTATGCATACATGTAATTTAGGGAAAAGTTTTACGACCCTTAACAATAGTGTGAGAGCCGTCATAGTACCTTTGAGAGGAAATTATATTTTTGCTACCATTTTTTTGGGGTGATTAGACTATTTGAAGGAAAATTTTGTTTCTGAGGCATTATCGTGGAATATTTGGAACCATTTTTTTTGTGTACATTTTTCGCCGTCCACATGAACTAGACATTGAAAAGTCTAAAAGTTTAATCATTCAAGATTTCAAAAATATCTGATATGAGTGAAGTTTTCTTTTGAGATATTTCTTTAACCCTTTTATTTAAAAAAAAAAAGAATTTTGTGGTTATATTCATTCCATATGCTCACGAGGCACAACTCATCCACAAGGGAAACTTAAGGGTTTAAGGGCTTACTGCATATGCTAAATGTAGTCGAGAGTGCTAGCGAATGTGGTATTGCATTTATGTTTACTTTTGTTGCATTGCATTACTTTTAGTATAGATTGGGTTATGATAGAAGCCCCATATTTTCATCACAGTTTTTGCTAGGGACTAGCAAAATTCTAGTTGGGGTGTGATGAGTCCTTAAAAATGCTTATTTTCATCAATACTTTTGATCTTTTTAAGGATTTATTAATAAAAACTAGCCTCATTTATCTGAAAATCATGATTTTATTCATTTTAGAATCAATGTGGTGTTTTCATGCATACTTCTTTTAAAATCACACATTTTTCATTACACCATATGATAAGTCTTTAAAAATGCATCATTTTATGTGTACTTGATGGGATTTTAAAGACTTACGCATTAGAAATCTCTTCATTTAGTCGAAAATCAAGCTTTTATGATTTTAGAATTCATTTTAGAGTTTTCTTGCAAAAATCATTGAAAATCATCAATTTTTCATAAAATCATAAAAATTTTCATTTTTGGATTTCCATTTTTAGAAGGTTTCTCAAATCAAAATTCTTACATAAAAACGACAAAAGTTTTTACCATCATTAGTTGTTTAAAGGTAAATCAGGATCAATGATGAGAATTTATGGTGTCATTTTATGTGAATTGGGTTCGCAGTAGTACATTTGTGACTTTAGGTTAAAATTATTATTTTTAATGAAAAGTCACTTTCGCTTGTAGGAAAATTCAAGAAAGGGACCCGCAATCAAGATTTAGGGTCGATGAATTATTTGTGAAGAAATCCAGGATTAATTAAGAAAAGAAGAAATTGAAGCACAAGAGGATCCCACAGACTTGTGTACATGGGCACACATGCTTAGACATCAAAAGGGGGTCCACATTATCTTCATTCTTGCAAATTTAATTCAAGCTAATTAATTCTAAGAAGATCTCAAGAAAATTGCAAGAACAGATAAGAAAGGAAAGTCTTGGTTAGAGGATTCCTTGGAAAGAGACAAACAAGGAGAGAGTTTTTGCCAATTTGGAAAAAGGAGCACATGCATGGATGTCACTTTTGGCTGAAAATTTTCCAAAATTAAGGGGCTGATCTCTCTAATTAGCTTCAAAGCTCCAAGAAAGAAGGGCGAATAAAACAAGAAAGAAATGTGGGCTACTTTCCTCCTTAATTACATGGCCTACTTTAACATGTAGAAGGTGAAACTAGTTGTTGCCACATAAAACTATTCCACAACTGGACGTTGAATATTCAGGGGGCCAGCCAATACCCATACACATACACATCCACGTCCACCAACCCACCATCCAGATTCTCTCTCTTAAATATATATTATTTCCATGCCATATATACTATTCTCATGTCCTAGCCATCATACCATCTCATCTCCACTCACCCTCTCCAGTCTCCATTCTAGACGCCCAGAACTCATCATTCCAACCCACTTTCCATACTCCTCACAACCACCCCTATTTTCTCTCGTCAAGTCCATATATATATTCACATCCATCCCAAGTTAATTGAAGACATACCACACCAACTCAGAAATCAACCCATAATCCTAGCGACCAATACAACACATTCTCCCTCACGTCCTAGCCAATATCTTCACCCCTCATCACATGTCCAACAAAGTGGGACTAGGCGAGCCACTTTTGGATCCTCTTCATTCCATTTTCCTTCTCTAATCTACTCATCCCATGATGTGAAACTTGAAGATTAGAGCATGGATTATGCGCAAGTACCATCTCTTTTTTGATGTCTTGATCTAGGATAAGGATAATTTATTTTCCTAGTTTTAATTATTTTTTGGGCATTATTGGTTGTTTTTTGTTCGTTTTAAATTAAAAGATGCAATTAGTGAGGACAAGGTGTTCCGCCTTGGATCGGCATTGTGTGTTTGTGTGTGGTGACAACACGCACTTGTTGCAGTGTTTTTGTAGTCTTTTATTAATTCTGCTAATATGATGTTTAAATTTTCTATAATAAAAGAAACTAGAATTCTTTTTATTTTATTCTTTATCCTTTATATTTGAATTATTTTATTTCTGATTTTTAGTTTATTGCATGGTTTGTCTATTTACATTGGTGGTTTGATCTAGCTTATTATTTTGCAATTTAGTAGTTTAGGTTAATTTTTAGTTTAGGGATTTTAGATTAAGTCATATATCTGATTTGTTATTTTATTTTCAGGTTTGTGATTGTAATTTAAATTTAATTTTCAGATTTGGTAGTGTGTATTTTTATGGATTTTATTAGGTTAGCATTAGTTTTTTAATTAGGATAGATTTTATGCAAAAACTAGCTCCCTATGGATATGATCGAGAACTCAGTGAATAGAACTACAATTGTCGACCAGCGCTTGGGTCCACGTTGATCACCGTAAAACTACCATTTTTAGAAACTCAATTTTGTGAAAAAATAACTTTCTTATGAAATGATTCAATTTTTCATCATCATTAGTTTATTCCAGTCAAATCATGTATAATGATGTGCATTCATGCTATCATCTCATGAGAGTTGGACCCACAGTCATGCATCTATAAATTAAGGATAGAATTGTCTTTTTCACATAGAATTCACTTTTTGCTTGTAGGAAAATGATGTTATGGGTCTCATTTGCAAGAATTGGGGCAAAGAAAATTATTTGGAAGATAGAAATAAAGAAAGAAGTGAAGATAATATTTTGAAGAAAATTAGCTTCACGGGTCCCACACATGAACATGTATGACTTCACACATGTGGGACAGCCATGTGGGTCTACCTTCTTTGTATATTTTGGATAATCTCAAGAAGATCACAAAGATTTGAAGAAATCTCCAAGAATTTCCAAAAAAGAAAGGTCAATGGTGAAGATTCTTTACAAATAAGGAGAATGGCTCAAGTTGGGAGGACTGCATGCACATGGTGGACATCCACATCAGCTGAAAGTTAACTTGGGGTTGTGGCAAAAAATTTTGTGATCGTTTTCTCCAAATACCTCTTAAAATTCTCAAGGAGGAAAAAGAATTTGTCAGAAAAAAAAAGTGTGTGTGGTAAGAGATTTTTTAATGATTGGTAAGCTATTATCCCTTAATTATTGTAAACTTGGAAGCGAAGTAGAGATTTTTTTTCCAAAAATAGATATTTGCTAGTGGAAGAATAGAGTAAATAAGGCAACTTGGGCTTGGGAAATCTATATATACAGGTACTATTGGATGCTCATACCAAGGAAGAAAAGACCCCCTCTCTTTAACTTGAAGCATCATCTGGAACAAGATCTTTCATCCTAGCATCTAATAATTCTAGTTCTTAATTCATTATTCTCTTTTGTAAAGAATATTGCATCCCAGTAAAAGCATTTTCTTTCTCTTTTCAAGTTTTCTTTCTTGTACTTAGATGATCGGTGCTTAATTTGTGTTTCTTGTCTTATTAGTGTTTGGATTGATAACCCTAAAGCTGTTACAAGCACCAAACTAAAAAAAATTGAGAAATATCCATTGAAAGACATCACAATTTAGGAAGAGAGTTATACAAAAGAATAACTATTTTCTCTGAATCTTATGAGAAAGCCAAAGCTAAAAAAGAAAAAAAGAAAAAAGGAGGAGACTAAATATATACATAGGGGATATGCCACAATCAACATAAAAAATACGCCTGAGAAGGTATTTTCCTCCAAGTGAAAGCATGCCAAGTCCACCTAAGGCCTTCAAACTTTCTTCTACTAGCATTGTCCAGCTCCTGTCCTTCACAAGGTTTTGCAAGAAACGACCGACCAATCCATATCATCTTCGGTGGTTTAGATTGGTTCGTAAGGAATCACGCTGTTTGGTTTCGCGCTTGACCGTGGATTGCTACACACTCTCTTTGCATTCGAGTTTTCTCTAGTGCTCTGGATCTTAAGCAAAGTAGTTGTGCTTTCTTGATTTCACATCTCTCTTTTTTCTCAAATGGGGTTTGATTTCTCTATATAATAAGATCAAGTGTATGGAGTAGAAAAGTCTCAGGTCAGGGTGGTGGTCTCAGTTTAGACCCGGCGGATCCTGCCAAAATCTAGATTCAAGACTCAACTGACACAATAAGATGATCAGCCAAACTTTGGGATTATTGTGAGCTAAAATGGTGCACCCTAAATCACATTGATGTATGAAATTTGAATATTTCACTATAAAGATTGTTCTCTATTCTGCTCAACTGCTCGTGATTGATTGAAGATACAAGTGCATGGAAAATAGAAGTCAGGATATATGGGGACACGTTATCCATACTATTTCCACCCGGTCAGTTGATAGAGTCATCGTCATTTGAACAAGTTCTATTAACTCAAGATTTGCACTTGAGAATTCCATAAAACTTACCTCAAAAATGTTTTCCCACCTTGATTTCCTGCATAAAATCAAGGTCCATTTCCTACCATTTCACATAAGCAACTCACTATTTTATTAATTATTAGCACAAAGTTGAAGGTAAAATGTCACAACAAATTTAACTTATAACAGTCATGTCAAAAATTGTTGACAAGACAAGATCAACCTCACTCATTAAATAAATGGCAGCTGAAATCATCAGAGTGCTAAACCCGTTAAGCGCTTGCACTAGCTATTTCTTTGGCAGGTGTTGATCGAACAAGTTTCTGCGCTGGATGCACACCCATAGAAACTGTCATATTTCCTTACAAATTTTGCATGCACATAAACACGTATGCTATGATTCAATTAAATGATGCAACATTAAATTTGATGGGATTTGTCATATGAAATAACTCTTTAGTCCCCAAGAAAATACCAAAGCAATATGAAGATACTTGGTGCTACTGAGGTCCATCAAACTATTTGGATAAATATATGCAAACTCTCCAAATGGTACTCCCATATATATTGTTCCAAAGCAGACCACAGTATAACATTGACATATTTCAAGATCCAAAAGGAAGAAGAAAAAAGAAAAAAGACTCATTTTAGTTAGAAAATGTTGAATATGCAAGAAGATATCCTAAGTCAGTCTCCTATTTCTTACTTCTATACATTCAGCACTAACGCTAAAATCAATATTTTGAAAACTCCTATCTCCACATTATCATAACATAGCAGAAACAGAATGCCTGATCAAATTTTTACTAGAAGGTAAAGTTGCATTGTTGTATACCTCTTTTGGCAATCATGGAATAAGCTTTCAACAGAAACACTAGAGAACTTGTTTAACTACAAACCAGTATTTAGTCAAGAGAAAAGGAAGCTATGTTACCATAGGGTTTCCTTCTGCTCATAAGTGCCTTTCATAGCTTGCGTGAGAGGTCACAATCTAAGCCCTTTGAGGGACCCACTTAAATGATAATCATGTAGGGATAATGTGATGGAAAGGTCTCATTGTGCAAATGATTTTGAGGCCAAAAAAAAAAAAAAAAAATCATCTCAATCAAACTATAACTGTTTCAGGGGCCTTAAGTATAATGGTTTCTTAAGTTACGTTTTTATGAAATCAATGCGGCAGTGAATATAATGCTTATTGGTATGAAATTATGGTTAGCGCCAATTCACAGGGGCTCATGGAGTGCGGAAAGGATGCATTGATGATTGGTGGATCCACATGACGCAAATTGTTACCTCTCCCACAAGCCATAAGATGTAAGTCTCAGCAAAAAGAAACCAGTTAACATAATAAAGGAAAATTCAGTCAAGTATAATAGTGTGCATAAACGTTTATCTGAGTAATGTACCTTTCTAGGTCTAGATGTCATGGCCATTTCTTCAGCTTGAAGTGACCGGAGGAAAGCAATGATGGAACAGACAAGATGGGACAAAAGCAGCGCTGAAAGGCCAAATTCAAACTGCAATGCAAAGTTTTCCATAATCACATATGGAAAAAAAAAGGCAACAATAAATCCGAAACCATAATGCATCTAAAGCTTCCAAACAGAGCTTAATAGCTTTTTTAATTTAAAAAATAAAAAAAGAAACATTTCTCACCTGCTCCTGCCTACCATTAATCAATTTGATTGTCTTTGGATGAAATATTGCCACTACGACCGTTTCAAGAATGAAGAGAACGCTGAATAGAAGAACCCATCCCCGTTCAGGGGTACTTGCAATTTGATGGAAAACAATTCTAGACAACTCCAGCCATTTTGCCAACCCTTGCTGCCTTAGTTCTGTCGACTTTTAAGAGCTATAAAGAAAAATCAAACTAGTTTTTTTATAACACTATATGAGATAAATAGCCAATACTATATTAAGTTCTCTATTCTCGTTCTTTCATCCTTTGGAAATGAAGCTCTCCATTTGAACTGAATGTAAGGATGACAATCATTAGCCCATTCTTCTTAACCAATGTATATAACTAAATAAAATAACGAAAAAAAAGGTGTTAATTGGTAGGGTTGAACAATACTCCCAAGTACTAAAGTACTTAAATAAATAAAATTGGATATGTGTCCAATCTTCAAAGCAATTTTAATTTAAGTTGCATTATACTAATAAAAATAAAGTCTTGTATAAAAAAGTAGAGGTTTTGACTAGTAGCTTACCTCTAGTTGTGACTTTTTCCTCTCCCTTCCCCAAAACTCTAATTTTCTCTAGACCTTCTCCATGTCATGAGAAATAACAAAAATACCCTTAGATTTCATCTCTAACCACATATAATACTAAATAGTTTTACAAAGGTATAGTCGGTAACATGAAGTTACCTTCCATACCACTGTACCTCCACTTTTCTTCCACTCTGTTATTCACATATTCCATGGGGGCACTGAATCAAAGTCTGACGTTGGCTCAGGCAACTCATACTTTCTGGTGATGAAATCAGCTGAAATTCCCAAGGAACACTTAAAATATGTTCTAGGTCATTCCATCAAAGTTTCAGAATTTTCAGACACCATTAGATGCAAGTTCAAATTCAAGAAGCTTCATTCTAGAGTTTTGGGGACACTACGTGAAACTCCACCTCCTGAAGACGAAATTGGCTAAAATTTCTATGAAAGGCCTCAGTCATGCTCAAGAGTAGTTTATGCAAAATTTCAGGTTAGTTGTACATTGTTGACTCGAAGTCAATATGCCCACTGGGCCATGGAGGCACTTAATCAAAGTCTAACATCGGCTTGGGAAACTCATACTTCCTGATAATGAAATCAGTTGAAATGTGAAAGGAAGCCTTAAAATATGTTTTGGATCATTCCCTTTAAGTCTCGGAATTTTCAGAGACCATTAGATATAAAGTTCAAATTCAAGGAGCTCCATTCTAGAGTTTCGGGGACACCATGTGAAACTCCACCTTCTAAATAACAAATTAGCTGAAATTTTTATAGAAGGTCTAAGTCATGCTCTGGAGTAAATCTATAAAATCTCAGGTCAATTGGATGTTGTTCACCCAAAGTCAACATACCCACTAGGCCATGGGGGCACTAAATGAAAGTCTAGCCTCAGCTTGGGCAACTCATACTTCCCGATGATGAAATCAGTTGAAATGTGCAAGAAAGTCTTAAAATATATTCTGGATCATTCCCTCAAAGTTTTAAAATTTTCAGACACCGTTTGATGCAAGTTCAAATTCAAGGAGCTCCATTCTAGAATTTTAGGGACACCGTGTGAAACTCCACCTCCTGAAGACCAAATTGGTTGAGATTTCTATAGAGTGCCTCAATCATTCTCTGGAGTAGTTCTGCAAAATTTCGGGTTAATTGGAGGTTGATGACCCAAAGTCAACATACCCACTAGGCCGAGGGGGCATTGAATCAAAGTCTAACCTCCCTAAGGCCAAATCACTTGAAAATCGGGTGAACACCTAAAAATAGATTCCTCATCAGACCCTCAAAATTTTCGTGGTCATCTAAGATCATTTGGGCCCCAAACAATTGACGCCTGGGCCCACTTTGACCCAAAGTCAACAGATTTTGTGACCTATTTTTCGAAGTCAAAGCCTAATGAAAATTTTATGGCATGCCTAAAATTACGTCATAGTTCATCCTTCCAAATTTCATGAGGTTTGGACATCATTTGGGGACAAAACCGTATTTATGGGATGACTTATGTGTAAATGGGTCAAGTGGATCGGCCACAACCCAGGCCCAATCCGACCCAAGCTTATCTCAATTTGTGGGGATAGTTTTAAGCAGCTCCCCGTAGTTATTAATTTGAAAATAACAGCTGGTAAACTGTCCACACAAGAGATAAAAATCTAGGCAGTTTCCACTCCATGATTAGCCTCAACCGGCTTTTTTTTCATTACATGGCCACATGTATCTCTATGTCCCCCACGAGCACTTTAAAGTGTGTTTCTCATGACACCCCATAACCTGTCATTATCTGTACACCTATCCCATGGCAAACATCCCTCATCTATTACAACCAAGACTCCTGTAATACTTCTGCAACCATCTCCACCATTTTCAAGGTGCTGCAGTAAGCTCGTAAGTTTTGCAAAAGTTCTACACTACTTGCAATCTTTTTTTAAAATCATCTCTATCTTCTTCCCTTGTCTGAAGAAAGAATACAGTAGTTGCAGACACAGTGGGGAAGACAGAAGAATAAAAGGGCTACCACAGCCCTTCCATATTTTATTTTATTTTATTTTTTGTAAGCTTTTCAATTTCTTCAAATTCAATCTTGGAAAAGCATCCTTCAGAGCCAGTTCACCAGCCCATACATTATCCCAGAACCTCATCCTGGACCGAGAGCCCAAAACAAGGCTACAATTTGCTTGAAAAATCTAGTCCAAACTTGGAATAGAATTGCCCACATCCAATATGTCCCTCTAAACAAGTGAAGGCGCTGCCTTGGCCTCCTCCTTTGGCATCCACGCTCTACTATCCAACCCGCACAACTGACATAGAACTTTCTTCCACAACACTGTATTCTCCACCCAAACCTCCACTACCACTTGAAAAGCATGGCCATGTTGAACTCCTTAATATTTATGATCCCCAAGCCCCCAGATTTTTTGCTTTTAGAAATCTCTTCCCACTTGATCACCATATGCAAATTTCTTTTCCGATCATTGTCCCCCATAAAAATTTTTCTTGTAATGTATTTCCTTGGCCACCTCTTGTGGTATTCTAAAGAGGGCCAAATAGTAGACAAGAATAGAATAAAGCACTGAAGTGATCAGAGTAAGTCTACCTCCAATGGAAAGCACTCACTTTTTCCAAGATGCTAGTTTAGTCTTCATATTCCTGATGATAGGGTTCCACATTTCCCTCCTTCTCAACTTTGCCCCTAAAGGTATCCCCAAGTATTTAAAGGGTAGAGACTTACCTTTACAATGCAAAATTTTTGGAAAATTTGAAACTTCAGCTTTTGACAACCCAACACCACATATCTTGCTCTTTGTATAATTAATTTTGAAACCCGACATGACCTCGAAGACCTAAGAAGTCTTTTAACATTGGACACCTCCCAAACATTTGGTTCACAAAAAGAAGTGCTCTCATCGGCGAATTGTAAATGAGTTAGTCTTAACTCACTAGAACCCACTCTGACACCTTCAATAAGACCACCCTCTCTTTCCCTTTTAAATAACCAACTCAACCTTCCCACCACTAAGAAGAATGGAAACGGTGACAAAGGATCTCCTTATTTAAGACCTCTTTGCATGGAAAATTCAACTATAGGAGATTGATTAACAAGGAGGGAAAGACGATTCAACAAGCTGCACTCTTTAATCCAACTAATCCATCTAGCTCCAAAACCCAATTGATCCAACATTTTCAGCTCAAAACCCCAATTAGTTGAATCATAGGCTTTTTTGAAGTCTAACTTAATAAGAATGCCTCATTTTCTTTTGCACTTCCATCTGTAAACTGCCTTTGCAATAAGAATACCATCTAAGATGTTTCCCCTGGCAAGAAAGGTTAATTGTTTGATCCTAATCACTTTTTTCACAACGTTCTTCATCCTACTTGTTGATAACTTAGCCAAAATCTTGTAAGCGGATCCAATTAGACTAATTGGTCTAAAATCTTCTATTCTGCTTGGGCTACCACGTTTTGGAATCAAGGAAATGAAGGGTGATTTGAAACATCTAAGAATTTTTTTTGTTGTAATAAAATTCGTTAATAAATCTCATCATATCCTCCTTTATTATCCCCCAACATCTCTTAAAGAAGAGTAAATTGAAACCTTCCTTGAACTCTTCAAACCTTGCTTCGGACCTTTCTTTAGGGTTAAAGTGTGCCTTTTATAAGCTTCAGAGTGAGTTGGGATGGTTCTTGTAGTTGTGGGGGAGTTATACTTTGAAATAAAGTGAAATAACTCCCAGAAACCGTTGCGAACCATGTTACAGGTGTCCGTGACAGTGGCCGCGGTCATGGATAGGCCCAGTTTTGAGTTTTTTGCATATGTGGCCAGTTTTCATCTGTTTGGGGCCCGAACAATGTTTGATCTTCACAAAACTTGGATGCTTTCCAACACTATTTTGAGTGTGTCATAGAAATTTCAGCCTGTTTTGACCTTGTGAAGCTGGCCAACCCTCCTTTTGACTTTTCACGAAAATGGGTCCTTGTTTCAATTGTTTGAGGCCCAAATGACCTTGGATTGACTTGAACCTTGGCGGGATAGATGTTAGGAGTATCTTAAAGTGTCCATCTAGATTTCATGTTGTTTGGATTTGTGAAAGTATGATTTTGACCCGTGGCCCACTTGTTACATGTTCTAAGTCAATGTCTTCTTACAGTGCAGGTAGTCAACTTATTTCCTACCTGAATGATATCAATTGATTTAAAACTTTAAGGAGTTGACTTTGAGTTTATTTTGAGTTTCTGATTCAAGTTTCATAAGCTTTAACCTCCCAGAAGTAGGATTCTAGTCAGTGATCCCATGGCTTAGGGGTCATGACTCCTAAGGTAACATGTAGCTGAAGTAGGGTTGGATGAAGTCCCTTGGCTTGAAAATTTGTAGAGTCACTTCTGATCATGACTTGAGCTTTATGTCTGAATTGCATCAGCTTTGGTCACCTAGAAGCAGGACTTTAATTAGTGACCTCATAGCTTGAAGGTCATTAATCAAAAATTGACATATTTGTTGGCTTTGGCTCAAATGACATTCACTTGACCTATACTTTTATAGAGTCGCTCCTAAATATAATTTAAGTTTCCTTCAAGAGTTTCAGCTAATCCTAACATGTAGAAGTATCAGTTGCCACAGTGACCCCAGGGAGTTAGTAGACAGCCACAAAAGCTTGAGTTTGTACTAAAATGAAGTTCAAATGCATTGAAACCTTAAAGCATCATTCCTAAGCATGTTTTGAAGTTTTCATGTGATTTTCAACCACTTTGGTGGTCCAAAAGCTTGAGTGTGTTCAATGACTCCTAGGCTTTGAACCAATAAGCCTTAAATTTGATGTTTGATGAATTAAGTGGCTAAATAAAATCCACTAATTCTGAGATTTGGGTTGCTACACCCTGACCACATCTAAAGTCTTCAAAGTGAGTTTCATCAGTTTTGGACATCTGAATGCAGTACTTGACTTAGCATTCCACAATCCTAGTGTTTATATGCCCTTGGCTTGGAATTTGCTTGCAATGTCTTCATTACAACATTTGAGATTTTTTATGGGTCAACACTTAGTGTCACATCCCAAGTCTGTAAACAGGGGATTAAGCGTGAAATTATGGGCACCAAGTACATCATCATCAGACTACAAATAGTCGGCTAGTAAATGAAATAAACTATACGGATACACGATATCAAAGCGAGTAAAGACAACGTGATCATGTTATGAAGTCCTAATCCAATATACTACTGATCGTGAGTTCCAAGTGCAGAACTGCGATGTAGTAATAAAACTGGTGAGACCAGATCGATCCTCAGAGAGCAATGTGTTTAAGGTATTTTCAACTTGTAACCCATCTTAAATAAAAATCTAAAACTAGCCTAATTTATAATCTAACAAATACATACATTCCTAAAACAAAATAATTACAATCTCTAATTCTAAAAGTTCCTAAAAGTAAAATTAAATTTACTGCAAAACAAAACACACGTTAGAACTTCCAATAAAACTAAATCTAAAATTAGAAACTTACTAAAAATAAAAAAACTAAACAAAGTTAGAAACAAATTAAACTAAGTTAAAATTAAACAAAAACTTTCCTAAATTAATCTATGATGAATAACAATGCAAACTTTCTAAAAATAAAACTACATAAATGAATAGATGAATGGAGCATGCATGTGTGTGAACTAAAAGGGTTGCAAAACAAAATTCTAGAATCAGATTCTTCTTCTTGTTTTAGTTCAGTTTCAATTCTGAATCTTGTCAACTAAATGCAAAAATTCCTTTGGTAACATTGATGTAAAGCAGGCTATGAATCAATATGCATGAACCAACACTAATATTTCATTGTTTAGCAACTGTTTTTCAATGCTTTTCTGAACTGAATTCTAATGTGATTTAGGTTTTCAAAAACTGTTCCAACATCGAAGATGTGTGCTTGTAGAAAGATTATATATAATGATCATAATGCAATGCCTATTTTCAAACTATTTTAGAACAGTTTCTGCACTGTTTTCAGCTGCATTTTAAATCTGATTTCAAGCTTTGAAAACTGTTATAAACATCAGTCATCCAAATACTATAAACATGTGCAACTAGTTTATGAAAGTCGTCCAACATGAACCTGTTTAAGACTATTTTTCTGCACAAAGTTAGGACTGATTTCCACCTCTGAATTCAACCTAATGTTTATATTCTAATTCCCTTTTGGCAACAAACAGAACTAAAAACAAATTAATCACACAATGGAAGGCACAATTCAGTCATGACAAATTCGGGTTGTCTTGATTTTATGGACTGTTTCCAGCAACTAATCACTCAATTTATAAAATTGTATTTCTGATTTCCAACTTTAACATAGTTGACAGCCCTGAACATGTTCTAAATAACTGAACATATGCATAAATCTAAATCTAGTTTCAGCAATGAATATCACTAAACAAAACTGTGCAGATTTTAAACATGAAAAAGTGCAGAAATTAAAGTAAAAGGTGTAGTAAAATAAAAGTGCAGAAATTTAAAATTAAACATGCAATGAAAGAAAATAAGAATTGCAGGAAGTCAAAGGTGGTATAACTGAAGTCAAAAGCAGTAAACAATGGAAGTCAAAGGCGGTATATTTACTTAATATTCTCTCTTAATCTAGGCCTAATAATTTCTTAAGATATGCTCTTTATTTGGGTCGTCAATCCAAACAAGAAAAACACAAATCAAGCAATCATACAACCATAAGAATAAGAAGAATAAGAAGATGAATATTATTGAACTAATATGACAACCTTTACATAAGATGAAAAAAAAAAATTAAACCAAAAGATTATACATACTAGGATGGAAAAGAATTCCTCCTTCTAGTTGATCTTCAAGGTTGGTGGTGTGGCTTTAGGGCTAAGCCTCCTTGGTGACTTGAGATGGAGAGACAAGAGAGGGAGAGATGGAGTGTAGAAATCTGGAGGTGGGAGGTGGGTAATTCTTCCATGAAGAATATGGGAGAAGGGTGCCCTATTTATACTTTTTCAAGTCCTACTCCTTCTCAAACTTTAAAATATTAAACATAATTAAAAAATGAAAGAAAAAAGAGCTCCAACCAATGCTTTGGACGTGCAATATCCTTGGGGATTTTTTTTCTTTTTATTTTTCTCTTCTTTCCTTGCTTGTTTTGTCCAGAAAC
This sequence comes from Sextonia rubra, assembly GCA_037013555.1. NCBI lineage: Eukaryota > Viridiplantae > Streptophyta > Magnoliopsida > Laurales > Lauraceae > Sextonia > Sextonia rubra. The sequence continues at coordinate 52,402,828 of JASUAD010000009.1, read as the reverse complement.
CCCTCTTGGATGCTTCTTTCCTTCTTTGTCTTTGCCACCTTGCATTGAGATCTTTTGAAAGATGAAATAGGGATAAGAATCCTCTCTTAGAATCAAACTTGGCCTACATGAGGTGTAGAACTTCCCCTTTTATCTCTTTGCATTGTCAACTTTTCTTTTTTGGAAAGTTCTCCTTGTTGGCTCATAACTTGAAGAGATCTTTTAGATAATTCTCCCTTGTTTTTTTTCTTTACTTTTTCAATCAAAATCTGATCCAAAATCTCTTTTGGACGTGAAATAGCTTGCTTGGATATTTTTTTATATATTTTTTTCAATTAAATCTTTTCCTTCTCAAAAAAGAACACCTATGTAGCTTTCCTTGTCCATCTTTGATGAGATATTCTTCAAATTCTCTTCTAAATCTCTTTAAAATGTGTAACAAATAAATGGACCCCATCTTGGATGTTTTACAAGTGTGCCCCACACATGTGCATGTGTGTGTGGGACCATGAAGCCGACTTTTTACAATTTTCTTCCAATTTCCTTTTCTCTTCAATTCTGCTCTCTTTTCTCTTAAAAATCAATTCCTTGCCTCAATTCTTTACAAATGGGACCTATATAATCAATTTCCAACAAAACAGATGTGAATTCATGTGAAAAAACAATTTTACCCCTAACATCACATATGCATGACTGTGGGCCCATTTCTCATGAAATGATAATAAAAATGTACATCATTCTTCATGATTTTGTATGAATGAACTAATGATGAAGATAATTCAATTTATTTCATGAGAAGAATTATTTTCACAAAACTTTCCAAAAATAGACTTTCCAAAAATAGCAAGTTTCATGAATTTATGCAAAAAGTGTGATTTTTAAGTAATTTATGCAGAAAAATGTAAAGATGAATTTAAAATGAATTAAACCATGATATCATACTAAATGAGGCTCTTTCAAGTTAATAAGTCCTTAAAATGGGTCAAAATGTGTATGAAAATATGCATTTTTAAAAACTCATCACACCCCAACCAGCGTTTTGCTAGTCCCTAGCAAAAAATGCGATAAAATATGAGGAATTCATCCTAACTGAATCTTATCTTTAACTAATACAATGCAATAAAACTAAACATGAATGCAACGCCACTTTCGCTGGCACTCTCGACTACATTTAGCTTATGCAGCAAGCCCTTAAACCTCTAGGTTCCCCCTAGTGGACGAGTTGTGCCTCGTAAGGGTTTGCAGTGAATATACCCACAAAATTCTCTTTTTTGTTTAATGAAAAAAAATAAACAAATGAATAAAAGAGAAAAGAAATTCCCCAAAAGAAAATTCACTCATATCAGGTATTTTCGAAATCTGGAATAATTACACTTTCAGACTTTTCAAAGTCCAGTCTACAATTCTATTCTCAAAAACTCTCTCAAATTCAAACCAACTTGCGTGCATTGTGCGAAATTGTATACATCAAAAACCTATTTCGGATATTCTACAATAATGCTCAAATAGTCTGATCCCCTGAAATTTAGCAAGAAGAAATTTCCTCTCAAAGTTACTAAGATAGTTGCCACTTTACTATTTACTTCGGTTGGCCTCTTTTTCTCTCACTATCTTTTTCCGACGCAAGAGTTCCCAAGTTCATACGATATAAGAAAAGTTAAGATCCAGAGAGCAAATCCGGTCCTTGTCCTTCCCCGTACATACTCCCTTGCAAACTCTTACGGACATTCTTCACTCTCTTACTTTTTCCAACGTAGAATTTTCCAAGTTCATATGATATAGCAAAAGTTAGGATCTAAGGAGCAAACTTAGTCCTCATGCTTTTCCGCACATATCCCTTGAAAATTTCTACAGACACTCGTTGGGCCATAATTCATCTTTATTTTCTTTTTTTTTTCTTTTCTTTCCTGTGACTGTGCAATGTTTAGGTCCCTTAAGCTTTCTAATTAACCCATGTAGCGAGCGTTAGGCCAATGACTCCCAAACCAGATGGCTTTAGGGCACTAGATATGGAAATATCCCTCCAGGCTTACTAGCTCAAGTTAAAAAGGCTACGAACCCAAACTAGTCACAAATTGCTCATTATATGCTCTTTTTTTTCACTCTTTTTTTTTTAAACCAAAGTAAACACTAGGTGGCAATTCTCATTTCACTCCAATTAATTTATCGTGGTTCTAATATATACAATTTACCAACAATGAACCAGGAAACAAAAATATTCTACAAACTAAATTTCAAGTTCACATTGTATTCGCCAGAAAAATTCCAAAAACCAACAGCATCAAAGCTTCATATCCAAAATTGTCGAAAAAAATGTATACGTGTATGTATGTGAAGAGCAAGTCTTGGTTATCTTTTGATAGGTTTTCTCCTTCAGAAAATGCAAACTTTCTTTTTACTTCCTTCCAAGAGTATGAAAATTCTAGATTTCTATATATCTTCAAATCGCTTTAATTCTTTTGAAAACTTTCTTTTATGAAATGAAAAGCAAATGAGAAAAACAAATGAGAGATAAATGCAAAAGTAAATGAAAATGTAAAATACATGCTGGCAAAAATTCCTAAAACCAAAAAAAAAAGTCTAAAAAAAAAATTAAGAGCTAAAAAAAATTAAAAAAAAACCTATATGCCTAAAAGTGGACAAGCGTGCTTGTTCCCACCCCCCAACCGATTATGTGCATCGTCCTCGATGTATATGAATGGAATATAAACAGTAAGAAAAACATGAGGAAACAAAACAGTAAAAGAGGGTAAGGAGAAGAGGCACCTGAAATTATGTCTGAGTTGCTCCCTGTCCAAGTTTAGACAAAAATAATAAAAGCAAAACCATAATATACATAGTATACACGGCAAAAGGCCTCTGTAAGATCCAAGGCCGATCAATCCTTGTATATAGGATCATCAAGAGAAATTTCATCCTCTTCAGGTGGTGTGATCTCCAAGAATGGCTTCAATCTTTGGCCATTGACTTTGAACATTTGGCCATCCTTTGGATCAAAAATCTTAACAGCACCATATGGAAAAACTGTTTTGACAATGTACAGACCAGTCTATCGAGAGTTGAGCTTGCCAGGAAACAAACGAAGCCTAGAATTGTAAAGGAGGACTTTTTGCTCAGGGTGAAAATTTTTCCTGATGATTTGATTATCATGAAAAACCTTTGTCCTCTCTTTGTATATTTTAGAATTAACATAGGCTTCTTTGCGCAACTCTTCCAATTCATTCAGTTGTAGTTTCCTATTAGATCCAACTTTATCTGTATCAAGGTTGAACTGTTTAATAGCCCAATAAGCTCTATGCTCAAGTTCCACTGGCAAGTGGCAAGCTTTCCCATAAATTAGCCGATAAGGAGACATTCCAATAGGAGTTTTGAAAGCTGTCCGATAAGCCCATAATGCATCGGTTAGTCGAGTAGACCAATCTTTTCGATTAGGGTTTACGGTAGTCTCCAAAATCCGCTTGATTTCACGATTTGATACCTCTACTTGCCCACTAGTTTGTGGGTGATAAGGGGTGGCCACTTTGTGAGTTATTCCGTATTGCTTCATAAGGGCCTCAAAAGTTCTATTACAAAAATGTGATCCCCCATCACTTATAATGGCACAAGGGGTTCCAAATCGTGAAAACACATCCTTCAAAAATCTCTGAACAGTTTTAGCATCATTACTCTGGCAAGGAATAGCTTCTATCCATTTTGAGATATAATCAATAGCAACCAAGACATAAATGAAACCAAAATTAGGAGGAAAAGGTCCCATAAAGTCTATACCCCATACATCAAAAATTTCAATTACCAAAATTGGGTTCAAAGGCATCATGTTTCTTTTTGAAATATTACCCAATTTTTGGTAGCGCTCACAGGTCTTGCAAAATTCATGAACATCCTTAAAAACTGTGGGCCAATAAAAACCACATTGTAATATTTTGCAAGATGTCTTTTTAGCAGAACAATGGCCTCCACAAGCCTATGAATGATAGAATGATATGACACTAGGAATCTCATCATCTAGCACACACCTCTTGATAATTTGATCTGGGCAGTATTTGAACAAGTATGGATCATCCCAGAAAAAATATTTCACCTCAGAAAAGAACAAATCTTTATCTTGCTTAGTCCAATGACTAGGAATGCTGCCCATAGCAAGATAATTTGCTATATCTGCAAACTAAGGGGGTTTGGATAATGCAAAAAGGTGTTCATCTGGAAAATTGTCCTTGATTGGTGTTGGCTTAATAGTATCAGAAATGACAAGTCTAGAAAGGTGATCTGCCACAACATTTTCTACTCTTTTCTTATCTCTGATTTCTAAGTCAAATTCCTGGAGTAAAAGGATCCATCTAATCAGTCTGGGCTTAGCATCTTTCTTAGAAAGAAGGTACTTTAGCACGGAATGATCAGTAAACACCACAATCTTATATCCAATCAAGTAAGAGCGAAATTTGTCAAGTGCAAAGACCATTGCCAATAATTCCTTCTCAGTGGTTGAATAGTTGATCTGTGTACTATTCAGGCTCTTACTTGCATAATAAATCACGTAAGGCTTTTTATCCTTACGTTGTCCCAAAACAGCCCCAACCGCAAATCACTAGCATCACACATGAGTTCAAAAGGAAGGTTCCAATCTGGAGGTTGCATAATTGGAGCAGACATTAGCATACCTTTTAATTTTTCAAAAGCCACTTGGCATGCCTCAGTCCATTCAAATTGTGCATCCTTGGATAACAGTTCACAGAGAGGGTGAGATATAGAACTAAAATCTTTAATGAACCTTCTGTAGAACCCTGCATGCCCTAAGAATGATCTTATATCTCTTACGGTTTTGGGTGTGGGTAAGTTGGCAATCAAATCAATTTTAGACTTGTCAACTTCTAGGCCTTTTTCAGACACAATATGACCAAGGACAATTCCTTGGCGAACCATGAAATGGCATTTTTCCCAATTGAGTACCAAGTTCTTTTCTTCGCATCTGGTGAGAACAATCTCAAGGTTGGTCAAACAATCCTCAAATGAGTCACCAAACACAGAGAAATCATCCATGAAGACCTCGAGAATGCGTTCCACCATGTCACTAAAAATACTCAGCATAAAACCCTGAAATGTGGCGGGAGCATTACATAACCCAAAAGGCATTCGCCGATAAGCAAAAGTACCAAAGGGGCATGTAAATGTAGTTTTCTCCTGGTCTTCAAGGGAGATTTCTATTTGGTTATATCCAGAATATCCATCAAGAAAACAATAGTATTGGTGGCCAGCTACCCTTTCCAAAATTTGGTCTATAAAGGGTAGAGGGAAATGTTCCTTACGTGTGACTGCATTAAGTTTCCTGTAGTCTATGCATACCCTCCATCCTGTGGAGACTCGGGTAGGAACAAGTTCATTTTGCGTATTTTTGACTATAGTGATACCGGTCTTTTTTGGAACGACCTGGGTAGGGCTGACCCACTGGCTATCTGAGATGGGATAGATTATGCCCACACCAAGTAGTTTAAGCACCTCAGCCCTAACCACTTCTTGCATGGTAGGATTAAGCCGGCGTTGCATCTGCCTACATGGTTTTGCATCCTCTTCAAGGTAGATACGATGCATACACACTAAAGGATCAATTCCTTTGATGTCAGCCACATTCCAAGCAATCGCATTCTTGTGTTGTTTGAGTACTTTCAATAATTGGGCCTCTTGATTCTCAGTAAGAAGCGAAGAAATAACTACTGGGTAGGTCTCCTCATCCCCAAAGTAAGCATATTTGAGGTTGGAAGGGAGGGCTTTCAACTCAGGTTTGGGTGGTTCAACCTGAGATGGAAGAGGTGGTGCACCATTTGGTACAAGCTCCTCAAACTTGGGTGTCCAGATAGCATGAGCTTCTTCCATAATGTCATTATCCATTTCCTCAAGAAAGTCTATATCCTCATTGGCCTCAAGCATCAGTGCAATGTGGGAGTTAACACACTCCTCTAAATCATCCTCCAGCACAGTATTCACAGAGTTCATTTTAAGGAGATCATCATCAATATCCTCAGGATGTTTGTATAAATTGAATATATTTAGTTCAATGGTCATGTTTCCAAAAGAAAGTTTTAATATTCCATTCCAGCAATTGATTAATGCATTTGATGTTGCTAAAAATGGTCTTCCCAAAATTACCGGAATCTGAGCATTGTGATTGTGTGCTGGTTGAGTGTCCAATACATAAAAATCAGCAGGAAAATAGAATTTTTCAATTTGCACTAATACGTCTTCTATTACCCCCCTTGGTTTCTTGATCAAACGATCTGCGAGTTGTAGAGTAACCTTGGTAGGTTTCAACTCGCCTAGCCCCAGTTGTTGATAAACCGAGTAAGGTAATAGATTAACACTGGCCACCAGGTCTAGTAAAGCCTGACCAATCCGGTGATTTCCAATGGTGTACGATATGGTGGGGCATCTCGGATCTTTGTATTTCTAGGGTGTGCTCCCGTTTAGGAGTGCACTAACCTGCTCAGTGAAGAAAGCTTTCTTTTGTACATTCGTCCTACGCTTGACAATGCAAAGATCCTTAAGGAACTTAGCGTAGGATGGAATCTGATTTATTGCATCCAATAGAGGAATATTGATTTTAACATCCTTAAAAATGTCTAAGATCTCCTGGTTTGGGATTGGCTTCTTGGGGTGGGTCAATCTTTGTGGAAAAGGGGCAATGGGTGTGACAGTTATGGGGTAAGGACCTTTTTTATTCTCAACAACAGTTTTTGCATTAGCACTATCCTTTTTAATCTTTTCATTCAAATCCGAGGAGACATGTTGTTTATCTTTTTCTGGATTGTCTTGAAGTTCTTTGCCACTGCGTAGAGTGACTGCCTGAACATGCTCCTGATAGTTTGGGTTAGTTATGTCGTTCACTTCAAACTGGCCTTTTGGGTTTGGGAGAGGTTGAGCAGGAAATGTTCCTTTCCCTTGAATTTGAAGGCTACGTTTGATTTGTTCGACAGAAGTTTCTAACCTTTGGATAGCCTACTGGTTATTCTGAATCATTTGTTGATTATTTTGTATATTTTGCATAAATTGTTGTTGAGATTGCACTAGCATACTGAGGGACTCCTCCAATGACCTATTATGAGCTTGTGGTGCATAAGATGTATTATGTTGTGGAGACATATATGCACCAGAATTTGATGGTCTTTGGGGATTATACTCAGGTGTAGCACTTGGCCCATTCCTCCAGCTAAAATTTGGGTGGTTTCGCCACGAAGGATTATACGTGTTCCCCATGGTATTTGTATTGAACGGCTTTTGGTATGAGTTCAAAATGTTAGCCTGTTCTTGAGTTGCTTCCTGTAATGCAGGTCCAATTGGACAGTCTGCTGACAAATGATCTTCAGAAGCACAAATACCACAAACCATGATTGTATCCTTGTTCTTTCCAAGTTTCAGGGTTTCTATTTCTCTTGTAAGTGCAGCAAGCTTAGTTGAATTTCAGTTTGATTGTTCAGATGATAGATTCCTCCTCCCTTAGATTGGTTCAATGACCTGGATTGATCTGCCCCATCAGACGAGGCCCATTTTTGTGCATTTTTGGCCATTAGTTCCAAGAATTCCTACGCTTCATCAATTTGTTTTTGATCGAATTGACCATTGCATATCATCTCAATAAATTGGCGGGTATCAAGGGTTAAACCCTCAATAAAAATCTCGATGAGACGATATGTTTCATATCCATGATGAGGACATGCAAGGACTAATTCGTTAAATCTTTCCTAACACTTATAATAGGGTTCCTTGAGATTTTATCTAAACATCATAATTTCCCTTTTCAAAGTGTTGGTCTTATGCTGTAGGAAGAATTTCTTCAAAAATTCAGTCTCTAGGCCTTTCCAGATGTTGATTGAACTTGGTCTAAGAGAGTGGAGCCAAGTCTTAGCTTTATCTTTCAAAGAAAATGGAAATAATCGAAGTTTGATTACATCCGGCACTACATTTTGTAACTGAAGTGTTGAGCATACTTCATCAAATTCTTTTAGGTGCAAGTATGCACTTTCCGAGTCAAACCCATGAAACTTAGGTAGAAGTTGGATCATGCGGGTTTGATCTCAAATTGACCCGTGATTGGGGGCATCACTATACAGGATGGTGTAGTTTGTCGAGCGGGGTTCAAGTAATCACGTAAAGTCCTAGGTGGTTGATTAACCTCCACAGCATTGCGGTCCCCATTGTTATTCCCATTCCTGAATTAGGCATCATTGTTACCAGACCCACTCGCCATTGAAGACAATCTCAAAGGACTAGAGGGTCTAGGAGATTCTTTCCTTTCTAATCTATGCGCTGATCCTCTTTGCCAAATTGGCTAAGAGGGCTTATCCTTTATTTTTGGAATTTTGAAATTTTTTTTAGAAAATGAAAAAAATAAAAAAATAAAAAAAACCCTAAGTTATGAAAGCAACTAAAAAAAACTCCCTAGGGTTGAAAAGTTTCCTTAAGTTTTCCAATCTAGTCCTACGAAACCAACTCGGCCAGGTTAGCCACTAGGAAGTGGTAGAGTCACAGATGGACCCGTTTGAAGGACCAATTTCCTGAACAGTCAAGCTGTCGCGCACTACAGGGGCAAAGGCCTCCTTAGACACCGAGAAGATTAAGGACAATGACTAGATCACTTTTGGTAAACTTTCTTCCCAAAAGAAGTTAAGACAAGTTGAAAAACAGTAACTTTTCCAATTTTAGAAAGTTTCTAAAAATTAGAGTGATGTGTACTTTCTAGCAACCCATGCACATTCCTAATCCAAATTAGGGCGGATTAGCATTCCATGCATGTCCTCCTATTTCTAGAAAGATGCCACAATTAAACCACAACCACAAAACAATGTAAAAAAAGGAAAGTTAGAAAAATTACCTTAAATGGCGCTCCCCGGCAACGGCGCCAAAAATTTGATCGTGAGTTCCAAGTGCAGAACTGCGATGTAGTAATAAAACTGGTGAGACCAGGTCGATCCTCAGGGAGCAATGTGTTTAAGGTATTTTCAACTTGTAACCTGTCTTAAATAAAAATCTAAAACTAGCCTAATTTATAATCTAACAAATACATACATTCCTAAAACAAAATAATTACAATCCCTAATTCTAAAAGTTCCTAAAAGTAAAATTAAATTTACTGCAAAACAAAACACACGTTAGAACTTCCAATAAAACTAAATCTAAAATTAGAAACTTACTAAAAATAAAAAAACTAAACAAAGTTAGAAACAAATTAAACTAAGTTAAAATTAAACAAAAACTTTCCTAAATTAATCTATGATGAATAACAATGCAAACTTTCTAAAAATAAAAATACATAAATGAATAGATGAATGGAGCATGCATGTGTGTGAACTAAAAGGGTTGCAAAACAAAATTTAGAATCAGATTCTTCTTCTTGTTTTAGTTCAGTTTCAATTCTGAATCTTGTCAACTAAATGCAAAAATTCCTTTGGTAACATTGATGTAAAGCAGGCTATGAATCAATATGCATGAACCAACACTAATATTTCATTGTTTAGCAACTGTTTTTCAATGCTTTTCTGAACTGAATTCTAATGTGATTTAGGTTTTCAAAAACTGTTCCAACATCGAAGATGTGTGCTTGTAGAAAGATTATATATAATGATCATAATGCAATGCCTATTTTCAAACTATTTTAGAACAGTTTCTGCACTGTTTTCAGCTGCATTTTAAATCTGATTTCAAGCTTTGAAAACTGTTATAAACATCAGTCATCCAAATACTATAAACATGTGCAACTAGTTTATGAAAGTCGTCCAACATGAACCTGTTTAAGACTATTTTTCTGCACAAAGTTAGGACTGATTTCCACCTCTGAATTCAACCTAATGTTTATATTCTAATTCCCTTTTGGCAACAAACAGAACTAAAAACAAATTAATCACACAATGGAAGGCACAATTCAGTCATGACAAATTCGGGTTGTCTTGATTTTATGGACTGTTTCCAGCAACTAATCACTCAATTTATAAAATTGTATTTCTGATTTCCAACTTTAACATAGTTGACAGCCCTGAACATGTTCTAAATAACTGAACATATGCATAAATCTAAATCTAGTTTCAGCAATGAATATCACTAAACAAAACTGTGCAGATTTTAAACATGAAAAAGTGCAGAAATTAAAGTAAAAGGTGTAGTAAAATAAAAGTGCAGAAATTTAAAATTAAACATGCAATGAAAGAAAATAAGAATTGCAGGAAGTCAAAGGTGGTATAACTGAAGTCAAAAGCAGTAAACAATGGAAGTCAAAGGCGGTATATTTACTTAATATTCTCTCTTAATCTAGGCCTAATAATTTCTTAAGATATGCTCTTTATTTGGGTCGTCAATCCAAACAAGAAAAACACAAATCAAGCAATCATACAACCATAAGAATAAGAAGAATAAGAAGATGAATATTATTGAACTAATATGACAACCTTTACATAAGATGAAAAAAAAAAATTAAACCAAAAGATTATACATACTAGGATGGAAAAGAATTCCTCCTTCTAGTTGATCTTCAAGGTTGGTGGTGTGGCTTTAGGGCTAAGCCTCCTTGGTGACTTGAGATGGAGAGACAAGAGAGGGAGAGATGGAGTGTAGAAATCTGGAGGTGGGAGGTGGGTAATTCTTCCATGAAGAATATGGGAGAAGGGTGCCCTATTTATACTTTTTCAAGTCCTACTCCTTCTCAAACTTTAAAATATTAAACATAATTAAAAAATGAAAGAAAAAAGAGCTCCAACCAATGCTTTGGACGTGCAATATCCTTGGGGATTTTTTTTCTTTTTATTTTTCTCTTCTTTCCTTGCTTGTTTTGTCCAGAAACCCCTCTTGGATGCTTCTTTCCTTCTTTGTCTTTGCCACCTTGCATTGAGATCTTTTGAAAGATGAAATAGGGATAAGAATCCTCTCTTAGAATCAAACTTGGCCGACATGAGGTGTAGAACTTCCCCTTTTATCTCTTTGCATTGTCAACTTTTCTTTTTTGGAAAGTTCTCCTTGTTGGCTCATAACTTGAAGAGATCTTTTAGATAATTCTCCCTTGTTTTTTTTCTTTACTTTTTCAATCAAAATCTGATCCAAAATCTCTTTTGGACGTGAAATAGCTTGCTTGGATATTTTTTTATATATTTTTTTCAATTAAATCTTTTCCTTCTCAAAAAAGAACACCTATGTAGCTTTCCTTGTCCATCTTTGATGAGATATTCTTCAAATTCTCTTCTAAATCTCTTTAAAATGTGTAACAAATAAATGGACCCCATCTTGGATGTTTTACAAGTGTGCCCCACACATGTGCATGTGTGTGTGGGACCATGAAGCCGACTTTTTACAATTTTCTTCCAATTTCCTTTTCTCTTCAATTCTGCTCTCTTTTCTCTTAAAAATCAATTCCTTGCCTCAATTCTTTACAAATGGGACCTATATAATCAATTTCCAACAAAACAGATGTGAATTCATGTGAAAAAACAATTTTACCCCTAACATCACATATGCATGACTGTGGGCCCATTTCTCATGAAATGATAATAAAAATGTACATCATTCTTCATGATTTTGTATGAATGAACTAATGATGAAGATAATTCAATTTATTTCATGAGAAGAATTATTTTCACAAAACTTTCCAAAAATAGACTTTCCAAAAATAGCAAGTTTCATGAATTTATGCAAAAAGTGTGATTTTTAAGTAATTTATGCAGAAAAATGTAAAGATGAATTTAAAATGAATTAAACCATGATATCACACTAAATAAGGCTTTTTCAAGTTAATAAGTCCTTAAAATGGGTCAAAATATGTATGAAAATATGCATTTTTAAAGACTCATCAACTACACAAAAGACCATTTCGCATTGGTCAAGACAATGCGTACATCTGGCCCATGACATGGAGGATCAGCCCGTCATTGAAAATATAGCATCCGGTCATAACATGGAGGATCAACCCATCATCAATCATAGGGTTTATTAGTGGACCCAGCTAAGATTGAAGCTGTGGTGAAGTGGGAATGGCTAAAGCCAGTGTCGGAAATTCGAAGTTTTATAGGCTTAGAAAGTTATTATCGCCAATTCATAGAAGGACTTTCCACGATAGCAGCTCTACTATTGAAGTTGACTCATAAGGAATTTCCCTTTTTGTGAAGTGTTGAATGTGAGCAAAGTTTTCAAGAGCTGAAAAGGAGGTTGACCATTGCCCCTGTATTGACTTTTCCTACAGGTAGTGATGGTATTGTGACTTTTACCAATGCATATGGATTTGAACTTGGTTGTGTCCTTATGCAGCACAAGAAGGTGGTAGCTTATGGGTCAAGACAATTGAAGGAGCATGAAAGGAAGTATGCAACCCATGATTTGGAACTAACGCCTGTAGTTTTTGCCTTAGAGATGTGGAGCCACTACCTCTATGGGGCTACTTTTGAAGTGCACTCAGATCATAAGAGCGTCCAATATCTCTTTACGAAGGGTGAATTGAACATGAAATAGAGAAGGTGGATGGAGTACATTAAAGATTATGATTTTGGATTGAAATACCATTCAGGAAAGGCTAATGTAGTGGCATATGTGCTAAGTAGAAAGGAAACGTTTACTGGCGAAATGATTGCAAAATATTCTTAGGTTCGATGTTTAGAAGAAAAGGATGTGTATTTCCAGCCCATCAGTGAGCGTGCAGTGTTGGCACGTATAATCTCGTGGAAACCAGAGCTACTTCCACGGATTAAAGAACACCAGCTGTTAGATCTAGAAATTACAATAATTAAAGATCATATGGATGAAAAACCTGATTTTAAATTGGATATGGTATTTTGTATTATAAAAACAGAATTTGTGTACCTGACTTTCCAGGCTTGACGAGTGAAATTGTGGTAGAGGCACACCATACACGGTATTTTATCCATCCTGGTAGTACCAAGATGTATTAGGACCAAAAAATCATTACTGGCTAAAGAGTATGATTAAGGACATCGCAGAGTTTGTTGCAAAGCGTTTGATTTACCAGCAGATTCAGGCACAATATAGAAGACCACTAGGTCTTTTACATCAGTTGAAGATTCCTCAGTGGAAGTGGGAATACATCACTATGGAATTTATGTCTAGATTGCCTAATACCAGGAAGGGGTTTGATGCAATTTGAGTGATAGTGGATCATTTGACAAGTCAGCTTACTTTGTACTATTTAAGACTAGTCAAGGAATAGAGAAGATGGTAGATTTTTTTTATTAAAGAGGTGGTAAAATTGCATGAAGCACCAATTTCTATTGCCTCCAATCATGATAGCAAGTTCATATCTCATTTTTGGGTGTTGCTACAGGAAGCTTTAGGCACCAAGATAAGTTTTAGTATGGCCTACCATCCCCAGACTAATAGATAGATAGAGCGTACAAACCAGACCTTGGAGGATATATTGAAAGCATGTGTCTTGGATTTCAAGACTAGTTAGGATCAAAGTTTGGCTCTGTGTGAATTTGCTTATAACAATAGCTATCATTCTAGCATTGGCATGGCACCTTTTGAGGCATTGTATAGGAGAAGATGTAAAACTTAAGTATGTTGGAGAGTCTAGTGCCAAGGTCAAACAAATTCAGGAAAGGTTGAAGATCACTTGTAGTTGCCAAAAGAGTTGCGTAGATAAGAGATCGAGAGAATTGAGGTTTGAGGTTGGTGACCATATATTTTTGAAGGTGCCTCCTACGCATGGTACCTTACGATTTGGGCAAAAAGGAAAACTCTCCAGGAGATATGCTGGACCATTCCAAATTATCGACAAGATCAATGTTGTGGCCTACCGATTGGCACTACCACCGGAGTTATTAGGTGTTCATAATGTTTTCCACGCCTCTATGATGAGGAAGCATGTGGCAAATCCTTCGCACATATTACAGTACAAGCCGTTACAAATGCAGGACGATACGACCTACACTAAGCATCCAGTAGGGATTGTTAACACCAAGGAGCAGGTGTTGAGGAACCACATCATCCATTGGGTGAAGGTTCAATGGAGCCACTATCGCCCAAAGGAAGCTACATGGAGCTCAGAGATAAAGTGAAGAAACGGTATCTGCACCTTCTTCCTAAGGTATATTAGTCATTTGGAGGACCAAATGTTCTTTAAGTGGGGTGAGATGTCAAGCCCTAGATCTTTTGATTTTGGCTAGGTTAGTGCATCGGGTTCGAGTCAAGTTGAGAGGGTTAGATAGGTGTTTGATAGGCCATTTTAAAAGATTGGATCATTGCATGCATGGCACTTTGTGTATGGCCCATTGGAGATGGGCTGGTCAAACCTTTTTAGGCTTTGGACCCAAGTCACTAGGCCTTTATGAGCTAAAAGCTCTTTTTTCCAAATTACTTAAAACTCACTAAAGAGCAAGGAGCCCTTTCTTGTAATTTAGATAAACTTTTATGTTAACTTAACTGTAAAATCTTCCGATTGTTTTCTCTTTGTAAACCATTTTCTTCTCGTCTTTCTTCTGCAACTAAGCCCTAACCATCTTTAGAGAACCCAAGTTCTCAAGGGAAAATGAGGCTTGTCCACCATCATCAACTCTTCATCTTCTTCCTCCCTTTCGGTTTGTGTGAGAATTCCAACAATCCTAGAAAGCTTCAGATCATATATTCCATGTAGTTTCATTCAGTTTCCTAGGGCATGTTCAATAGTTTGAGATTTTTGTATTTTATTGGATTTGTAGGATTTTTCATTAGGGAATTGAATCCGAATAGGGGTTTGTACGTGATTGAATTTAGCCATAGCAACTGAGTTTTGGTACAAAATTCAAGGCAAGTGGATAATTGCTAATGATTTATTATTTGTTTGTCTAATGTTGATTAGAGATATGGTTGAGGATTTGATGAGTTGATAATCTGTTAGGAAGATTGTAGATTCATATTGGGTGTTTGAGGTTGGATTCGTAAGAAAACCCCAAAAAGGGATGGGATCATGCGCACTTACAGCTAAGCCGTAGGCCAATCTATGGGTAGCCTACAGTTCATATTCCAGTGAGCCATTTTTTGTGTCATTGTGCTACGGTAAGCCTTATGACTAGCCGTAAGTATTGTTATGGCTGGCCATAAGAGTATGCCATAAGAGAACTTACGACTAAGTTGTAAGTTGAACTACAGCTAATCCATAAGGTGGTCATGGCTAGGCCATGAGAATTGAAGACCTTAATTAAAATGGTAGTAGATAAGGTTAGGATTGGTGTACACAACTAAAGGATTCAGCCGCACGGACTACACTATAAGTAAGTGACCTCAAGTAAGTGACCACTAGAGGGTAGAATCACTTAACCTTATCTTACGCCTAACGAAGAATTAATAATCGAATCGGTTTGGAAATTGGGACTGAATATATATATGGATGGGTTTTGTCCTTAAGGAAAGTTAGTTAAATGTACATATGAGAATTGGACTGGACTCGAAATGGGAATGCGAGTCCCGAGATGCAATACATGATAGACACGGAAAGTAGGATATTGGCAGCATGGGCTCTTATTGTCATTGTGAAGGAAGGTTTGTCCCCATGTATATACTTAACAATCTATAACCAATAGGCGATGTAGAGCTTACCCTCAGTAAAGTAGAAAATACCATGTGAGCATAAGATACTTCTAAGTTATACAACATTATCACTTAACTGTTAACGGTATGGGTGTTGAGAGTTAGGGGTTTCATGGCATGACTTCATTGAGCATTTGTATACATATGTATATGTATATATATATATATATATATCTAACTAACTACAATTGAAGGTGGATGTATGCCATTGAGCCAGCGTGCACTATGTGATATAGTAAAAAGTTGTCTTTTGTTATTCTGGCAGGAATACCCATATTTGTATATTATATTTGGCACAAATACCCATGTTCGTATATTGGTTCTGGCAGGAATACCCGTGTTTGTGCATTCATTTCATTGGGCTTGCATTTAGCTTATTTTGAGTAAGATATGAAATATGATTTAATTCAATTGGCTAACATCATTACTTGTAATTTACCTCTTGCCAGATTATGTCAATCTAACTCACTCCTTTTGATATCTAGGTCCTGGTATCGATGCAAAACCAGAGGGTCAAGAGATGTAAGACATTCTACCAGATTGCTGAGTAGAGCGCCAATGATATCGTCCAAGATGTCCTAATAGTGATGCGTATTCATAATATTAGACTATTGTAGTAAGGCCATGTTTGGAGGCCATTAGTGTAGCTATTGAATTAATTTGTCTTTGGAATTATAATTTTAATTATTATGCTTCAGGGTGCTTGACCAATGATACAATCGTTATTATGATTGGATGTATAGTTGTGTATGGTGTCCAGCTATTCATTGTATGAATTTGTAGTTCCTTATGTGATTATGGTTGCTTGATTAACAAGCATAACCTCACAATGGACTTTAATCCACCCAAAATTTGGGCCCGTGTTATATATTTAAGAAAATTTTAAATTGGCTCTAATTCTCACACCCCTAAAACTGGGTTTGGATCTGGCCCAATTTTGGGGGCATAACAAGAATTATTTCCAAAGTGGATAAGTGTTCCATGTTATTTACTCCTCATTCACTACTCTTCTTTTTATTGGTTGTCCAAGAATAGCATTTTGTAGTGCTCATCTATATATATATATATATATATTTATGTGCCTACATCCATTACCATAGGGTGAGAGACACTTATGTAATTTTAGATATTCAAGTGATTAAGAAAAATTAAAAAAAAACACAACCTATGGTCATATATAGAAGATGAATATTCAAGTATAAAGAGAAAATGCCTGCCACATAAGTATATACCTATGAGCATTTCATCTAGATACTTCAAAATAAGCTACATCATCTAGCATTTGTATCCAATACTTTATTTTTGATGTGTTACATATTTGTATACTTTCCACATCCAATGTTGGGTCCTTTTCATATGCTTGTCATGAATGAGCATCAGAGTTTATTAGAAGGACAAACACTTTCCAATGCAAGATCATGACATCGGCTCAATTACATGAAGAGATCCCGATTCTTTAACCATGGGTGCGCTTCTAAGCGCTTCTAAGGAAGACTTTTTATTCATAAACACAATGGATTTCATATAAAAATGATTATTTGGCATTCAGTGGAATCGGTCGAATTAGTAAAGATGTGAGTCGATCTTTGGTGTTGCCATCTTGAACAGTATGCCCATCACCATACTGGTAAATGCAGTGGATAACCCTTGCTAGATTGAAAGCACAGTTGATGAAATGAAGCGGGTACGGAGAAGTAGAGCTCGCTTCTTCATTCAACTTCTTCCATGTATCAAAAATTAGGTCTTCGATATGATTGCAAGCATCCATTTCGGAGACATTGGCTTCCCTGACATAGCAATCAATGGAAGATGTTGCATCACCCCTAGCTTTTTCAGCCTGTCTCAGGACAATTCAACAACCAATTTTTAGGGCATTCTCATTTCAGTTTAGGCTTATATGAATCATTCTTTTCTGCTAGCACGAGTTGAATGAAGCTCTATAAATTCATAATCATAATTTCGTATAGTTAGAGAATTTTTTTAGCATCTCGATATGTATGTAAGTAGCTGTACCATATAAATCTTGCTATGTTCTTTCTTTAGTTGTTGTTTTGTGATAATTACCCCAGCATAGTTGGCTTACCTTATATGTTGCCAAATCATTGCAAAGTCTAAAAATCATTGATGGCCATCTTATGAGACCTGGGTTTTTGTCCAAGCCCTCCAATACTTGTGTTGATAATGGTTGCTTTGAAAGGAGAAGTGCATGGACCAGAATGACTGCTCCTGATGATGTTACCCATCCATTGTTTAGATACTCTTCTAAACTTGGTTTGTATCCACTGTTGTACCACTTGGACTCCACTAACATTCCTTTACATAAATCTGCCCACTGAGAGGGAAATAAACATAAATAATATACAGAGGAAATCAAGAAACTAAAATGTTAGCAGTGTCCAAAATCGGTTATTTTTGGCATATTAGATGGATCATAAAAAATGTGCAGTGACATGTAATCTAATGGGTTTATTGTGCATTGGGACTGTGTATATTTACTAGGATTCCCAATGGACCCCCATTGACAAAATTTGTTATGGGTCCAATAGATGGACCTGCTTCTAACTTGGGAGGTTGGGATTCATTGCTCATGGTACACATGAGCCTGCCCAAACCCAACCATTTCCATCGCTAGTTGCATATGATCAAGCGTTTTTCCTAGTAGGCCTAATTACAACACAATTTAAGTTTTTCGAGAAACCATTACGATTTCATGGTATGGGTGAGAAATTGGAAGAATTGATGCAATACCACTTTCTGTAGGTATGGAATGATGTTCACGCCCTGATCTTTTAGGATTTCATATCCCATTTCGTTAGTAGTATTGTAAAGAGCAAGGAAACATATCTTCATGTACTCCGGGAGCCGATCCATTAATTTAATGTCCCACCTGAAAGAAAAATGCGGGAATAAAACATTAATTCTGGAAGAGAAAATATTTTAAGGTTTAAGATGTCAGGATAGTTAAGAGCTACTTAATTGAATGGAACTATATGTTAGGACTTTAAGCCCGGCTCTCTTCAGGCCTGGCATGGACAGGTTGTAAGAGCTAGAGGTCAAAGCACTTTGCAGCCTATTTAATATAAGAACATTTGATTGAGGGTTGTACATATTAAAAATATAAACAATCAAATAAACTGCATAACTACACCCTAGGTTTCATTGAATGAAGATATACATGTATACATAAATACAAACTAACCTTATCCTAGCAATAAGGATAATCTACTAATATATGTAACATCTTAGAACAAATATGAACTACTCTTAATTGATCAAATATAATCTCTTACATCCCCCCAATCACATGCTCATTGCATTAAGGGGTCGTTTGTTAATTTCACATATTATGTGAAAATGCTTTACATAGGTAAATAACTCACATGTAAGTCGTTTGCATATGCAATTGACTCACATGTGAAATGAATTTAATCGTTTCTCATTTTCACATCTCTTCATATGTAAATTAAAAGTAATCCAACGGTTCACCGTTTATCATAATATTTTTGCCACTTTTCATGATTTATCACAAATATCTTAAAATATATATAGAAAAGGACTACATCTGTAAGCCAAAAAAGGCATTCTAGAGAGTTTGGACAGCTCAGATCATCAAGATGGGGCCCATAAAATTAAGAATTTCATATTTTTATTATTATATCTTTTTGTAAATATCTAAAACTATATTATGATCCAACGGTTGAAAATTGGTCTCAAGGCCTTTTTAGTCATCACAAGAGTTTCAATGGTTTTTATTTATATTAGGGGGCCCACAGTATTCAAAAAATCAAGAAAGGCGGACTAGGTTCAATCACAGGTTCAATCACATCCAACAATCTCAACTGTTTTGATCATATCTCAAGTTGTATGATGATCTAACGGTTGAAAATTGCTCTCATGGCCGTTTTCAGTCTTCACAAGAGTTTCAACGGTTTTGATTTACATTAGGAGGCCCACAGGAGTCAAAAAATAAAGAAAGGCGGACTGGGTTCAATCACGTGTTCACACATCCAACGGTCTCAACTCTTTTGATCATATCTCAAGTTGTATGATGATCCAACGGTTGATAATTGGTCTTTGGGCCATTTTTTACCTTTAAAAGAGTTTGGACGGTTCAAATTGCTATTTTGGGGCCTACAAAATAAAAAAATGCAAAAAAGCAGACTGTGCTGTATGAGTACTGTTCACCCGCCTGATAACAGTGCCTTGTGTAATGGATTCACACTCGTTGAGGTGTGAAAATTCTGGCCTGATTTTCAAACCATTCTCACACCATTTTCACATCTACTTTACACACCTCATGCATAAATGAGTGAAGACACACGTGATGGTGTGTAACCATTACACATGTATTTCATTTACCTATGTAAATCACCCAAAACAAACGACCCCTAAAGGATATGTGACTGTTAACTTGAAAAATGAAAAATAAGAACTTTGATCTCCTAAAAATAGATGGTAGAATATTTTAGGAAAACGATCTCCTTGTTTTCATAGTGATCATTGTCTGTTCTTGTGGATCCATAACTCTTTCTCAAGCACTTGATCAGATTTATCAAGAATTTTTCTAGAAGCTTTCATCATCCAAATCATGAAGTTTAATAATTTGGATGGTAATTATTGCGGAAGCATACAGGATAGGACCAAGTCCCAACTTGAGCACATAATCATCACCTTGGCCCCCCTCTTATATCATACTGAAAGACAAAAAGAATAAAAAGAATTCATAATTTCATTGTAAGATTTAATGAGTGAAGAGGTATATAAGCAACTACGAACTAACTTTATTTTGAGGATAAAGATAAACTACAAATATCATAACAACTATTCTTAAGTTAAATCAATTACGTAGGTATAAAAATAGCCAATCTAGGTGAATCAAAAGAAATCCGTTGACTCGGTTGATTGAGTCAAGAACTTGGTTGGACTTTGAGTTGGCTCAAGCATGTGAGATAAGTTTTTGAGTTCGTAATAAAGGGAAAGAGGAAATCGCTAAACAAACCTGTCAATAGCATCAGTGAAGCACTCTAATTCATTCAATGATCCAAAGACATCATAAATATCATCCACAGTTGTAATCATCTGACAAACTTTAGCAAGCTCTACCCTAGGATAACTAAATTGTGGCTCAGACATCACCCCCAGAGCCACAAAGAAGCATTCTGTCATCCTATCTCTCAAGAAGCTCAGCTTCCCTCCAAGTCCAACATTCCTCCACCATCTGAAATTTTATATACAAGAAAGAAAACATCAAGATAAGCTTCATAAACTTATTGAGTATGAATTATGCTATTGCCAAATTGAGAATGATTATTAATTGGCATTTTCATATTTGATGGTACGTACTAAAACCCAGCACCCACGATCTAACGGGTGACGTTGCTTACCCTTATTGTGAGCAATGGATAAGATGTGATTAATCTCATAGAAGGAATAAGTCAGCCACCAAACTCATAAATTTGTGTCATAACTCGGTTCCATTAAATTTGATTTACTACTATTATTTTGATGTGATCAATCTGATAATAGGAAAATTCCGGTTGAAGTAAAATTCTTGGAAATGATGAAACAAGGTTCTATTATCATTTTGCGTGGTTTGAAAATCAATGTAAGGGCTTCCTAATTTCATTTTCATCTTTTATTTTTGCTTCTTTTTTCTTAATTGAAAGCCCTATTTTCATTTCTTCGTTGTACTTCTACATACATGAAAATCTACCCTATTTTCATGTCTCCTTCCCTTACCTTGTTGCCTTCCTAAGATCTCTTTGGTGTGTGGCTTGCACCATATTGAAATTAAGCTTTGCCAGCTCAAGCAGAGTGGGGTTCATGTCCTTTTCATTCTCATAAATGTTCAGATACCACAGCGCTTCTATTCTTCTTGTCCTCCAATGCATAGGAAGTTCTAGGGCATGTTTTACTTTGTTTGCCAATATCATGTCTCCACTTCCTTTGAAAGCTTTGAGGTACATGCATGTGAAGGTTCTGAATTCACTCAACAGAGTCTCTCCTGGGTGAGCAAGGTAAGAAGCCTCATATAAGTTGAGTATTCCCTTGAGGTCCTCACTGAAAGCTACGATGAGACCGCCTTTCTCATCCTTGAACTTATTGAAAACATCTGACCATCACAAAAAAAGTTAGTTATAAGCATAGGGATAAGAGGTGTAAGTTATAGTCATAGGGATAATTAAGAACCTACACCTTTTACTTGATCCATTCAAAATCGTATAATGCCTAGAATACATAAATTCACAAGAAAAGAAATCTGTAACTGGTGGTAGTATAACTTGTAAATTATAACATAATGATGAAACCCGTGTGAGCGTTCTTGCTCAAGGTCAACTTGTGTTACTATTAGACTGATCAATGCATAGAGCAATTGAATAAAAACACAAAATAAAGAGAGTGAAATCAATGGTTCTACACATGATGAATATGAAGGTATGTTCATCACCTAATGGAGTGAAATTTAATCCAAAGAAAGAGATGGTTGTCTCATTATATTTAAGAGGTTTAGATTTGTCAGGTCATGGCCCTGTTGATGGATTTATGATTGAGAAGTGGGAAACACAACCACGCTGCCCTATCTCGATAGAAAATTAGCTTATAATTTCTTTTAAGAGGCCAATATTTATTGAATTCGCTTATATTTACATTGCAGAGTCCAATATCTCACTATTAAAAAGTCTAGTGATGGGGGTGTCAGTACCTTGTGACACATAATACCCATGTTCTCTGAGGAGCCTAAAGTGGAGAGAAGTGGCATAGAGATCATTGTTCTCTATTCCTCCGTTGTTGTGACTAATCCACATGGTGTTGAGGGCTTCCTTAATATTCTTATCAAAGATATGGCCTAACCCCAGACGTTGGATGGTGTCGATCAGCTCCAGCTGAGCCAATGGGTTCACAGGTCTTTGGAACAAGCACTTTATCTCTTCCTTCAACTTCTCCGCTTGTTTGGCATATGCTTCATCCTGAATAGAGTATCAAGTTAATGTATAGTTATGGCTATTAAAAAAAACAATGTTATAATATTTGATAACCTTATAGGTGTATTTAGAGTAGTTTTCATGCAACTAGAATCTAGACAATATGAACTTATGATTCAAATTTTAAAGAAAATTTATTGGTATTACACTGACTTTTCTTTGTTTAAGATAGTTTGGACATGTCCAACCCAAGAAGTGGCATCAGTGAGACAATGTTTAATGCAACCAATCAACAGATTTGACTCAAAATAGATGGAAATGAAGAAACAAAATTAATATAACCAATCGGAACATAATTGGGATAGCACTTGATGATGATGACAATGACATCGACTTTCATCAAACAACATCCAGGCTAGGTACCCTGAGGTGCAATTAGACCAGCTTTTGCTCTTGTAAGAAAGAACCCAGCTAATATTTTTCTAAAAGATCCCATGTTACATGCAACTACCTTAGAGTAAAAAGAAAAAAATAGTGAAGAGTGAAAGTACATAAAATAATGAGTGAATTTATGTGATGATGGGCCAAACCATATTGAATTTACAATGTCCTACTTGGTAATCACTTCGTAGTGACTGCAAGAGATCATGGTCCCAGATGTTAGGCTTGTAATTGGCACTTCTTCTCGAAACCTCAGGTTCGTAGCTTACAGAGACTGGAAGGCAGTTGAAGAACCTATTGATTTTGGGAGCTGATAGGGAAGGCTTGGTAGAAGAATTCGATATGTGCAATAAGGATGGGTGATTCAAACTTGTGAATTTGAAGATGGTGAATAGAGCCATCAGCGTTGTACTGTTGGAAGACACCCCCACTCTTGATGAACTATTTAAAGACCTCGTGCTATTTCTTTTATAAAATCTTTAGTCGTTAATTTTAAGGTCCATGCATAGCCATGGGTCTCTTTCTAGTGTAGAAGAAAGAGATATTTAATGTAAACCTAGATTCCTTTCAAATATCATTGTCCTTCGGTTGTTCTTTCCTTGCTTGTGGTATGTATGCATCCACATGGGGCCCAAAATGATTATGT
Organism: Sextonia rubra; assembly: GCA_037013555.1. Classification (NCBI taxonomy): domain Eukaryota; kingdom Viridiplantae; phylum Streptophyta; class Magnoliopsida; order Laurales; family Lauraceae; genus Sextonia; species Sextonia rubra. The sequence goes on along the minus strand of JASUAD010000009.1, from coordinate 52,379,296 downwards.
GGGACTCATCATAGATAGAAATTGTTAGATGAGAGTGGTGCACCATGACAACATGTTCAAACAATAAGCTTGGTTACTAAAATAATCAAGCGTCCTCTTTCACCTTTTTCACTTGCTAAAATTAGCTTGGACTCATTTTACGAATTCCGATCACTTTGCGTCCTTGATTATTTAATTGATGAAGGGTATTACAAAAATCAGTCATTAATAAGACTTATTTGATTACCATGCAATTTGGAAGGAGGAAAAAGGACAAGTGAGGAAACCCATTTGATCAAGATGGTTGCTCGCAATGTGAGACACTTAAAAGCCCAAATCCAATCTGATAATCTTCAACATCAAGGCTCAAGGTACAAGTTTAGAGCTTTTGTTTAATGTACTACACTAGATACATATTTTGCACTTTATAATATGGGCCACGATAAAATGTGAAGGTTTTTGGGTAGAGAGCCTCTAGAATAGATTAATTCAATCAATCTCAATACTATGTGTGCAAACAATCAACTGCGCAGCGGAAATAAACCAAACCACAACATACACCACAAAAAGACACAGATTTACGTGGAAACTCAACTTGGGAAAAAACCACAGCCAAGAATCAAGCACTATGAATCATACTACAGTTACAAAGGAATATTCACAACCCTTATCCAGTTGCCCATCAACCTAAGGACCTTGTGATTTCCTTACACAGCTCTCTGCTGCAACAACCTCTTGCCATTTTCTGTGACAATCCAAGCACCTAGATGCCTTGTAGGTGTTGTACTTGACTCCTCAAAGCAATTTTCTACACTTAGAGAAGTAGAAGACAGAGATCTTTAAAGCAAAACTTTAGCCCTTCAACTCTCCAATGAAAGAACTCTAGAGAAGGCGATCTCTAATAAGCAATCTCTTCCTAAAACAATGAGATCTATATTCAACACCTTAGGGTTAAGAGAGAACCCTCTTTTATAACCCCTAATATGTGCCTCATAAGTATAATTCGATCAGGAAAGGAGTTGGCATCAAACAGGCAAATTTCCTTTTAATTCGGGCTGAAAAATAACAAGTCGGTGAGCTTTCTACACCTGTCCGATCGGTCGAATTAAGGTTCTGCCTGGGGTGAAATTTTAGCACTTTTCTACAAACTTCCGGAAGCCATAACTTTCTCGTTTCAGCTCCGATTGAGGTAATATTGGGCTCTAGGAAATCTGCTCGAAATGACCTTTCCAACGATGGTTGCATGCCCATATTTGATGCTTCGTTTGTGAGATATGACCTTTTTAATCCATGATGTCCGTAAAAAATCACTTTAATTTATCACTTTTTCTTCGATTTCTTCACTTCAATGTATCTGGCGACTCAACCCATTGTCCACACTCAAAGATACATAAAATACAACACTAACGGACTCAAGTTTTATCCAACCCATGAATTTGCTAGCACAAAAATCCTTACAATCTCCCCCTTTGACAATTCATGGACAAAACTTCCTATACAATCAATCTACCCAAAAATAAAACCAAAAATACAATGAGTAAATTGAAATAGCAAAAAAAAAAAAATTTTTACCATCAACTTTGCACTAGTAGCAAAAGAAACCATCTCCAACTCAACTCTGCACTATCTTCCCTTTTTTTTCCATAATTGACAAAGCAAATGATCATTATGCAGCAAAGTTGTCAACTTGGATCCAGTAGTAGCTCTCCCTTGATTACAGCTTCCCCTTAATTGTATCGTCATAACAACACTAGGGATAGGAGCTTGATCATCTTGATTAGGGTTTTTGCATGTAGTCACCCATACTTATGTAGTATGATCTTTCAGCAGAATGTAAGCAACTTTTGTAGGTAAATCAGATTTCCTAACCCAAATAACTGTTGTCTTGACCTTTGGCTTAGACAATTATTTCCACCATTGCTTGTACTTTAACAAACATGCAACTTCTTGCAATGGGGACGAATTTGTCCTTTAACTCCACAGTGATGACAAGTGTATGTGCGTGCAGGACGTGACACATTCTTCTTTTGTAAACTACTCATCACATTATGAATGTGTGCAACATGTGGAGTAGTTGTGAAATACTTCTAACAAAACCAGATTTACCATTAGATTTTGAAGTAGATGCACCAGTATTAAAACAAAGACCGCGCTTGTCACTAGGTAGCTTCTGAGTATATCAGATGTCTTCAAGTATCTTCGAACCAATATTCATTCGATTTAGAGAGGCTTTTATGGAATCCAGCTCAAATAATGCAAGCTTCAATTTGCCAGCCAGGTCTTTTTTTTTTTTTTTTTTTTTTGCCAACAGAAAAATCCTTACAAAAAAAAAAATGGTTGCCAAATCTCGTTTGTTTGTAGAAATGATATGACGTTAGGTATCCTTTTCCCATATGAAGTTATTAGCCAATGCTAGTCACACATTAGAAAAAAGATGCTATATTCTCTCGTGAAGTCCAATCTTGTACTGCCACTTTTGGACACGGCACTGACATGAGCGGAGGAGAATTTGTTTCCTAAAAATGATTTGTACCAACTCTTGTAATTTCAAAGGTGAAAGGTTTATGGGCCACAATAAAAAAAATGGTTGCAAATCTCATTTGTTTGTGAAAAAGATATGACGTTAGGTATCCTTTTCCCGTACGAAGTTATTAGCCAATGCTAGTCACACATTAGAAACAAGATGCTATACTCTCCCATGTAGTCCAATCTCGTACCGCAACTGTTGGACACAACGTGACACAAGCAGAAGAGAATTTGTTTCCTAAAAATGATTCATACCAATTCTTGTAATTCAAGGGTGAATGATTTTCTCCCATCACTTTAGAAATAATACTGGTTTTATGCCCACAAATTCAATAGGTGGTCCAAACATGAAATGTGAAATTTGTGGTGGAAATGCATTTATGAATGTATGCCACAAGATGAATGAACTAGTTTCAAATTATACTACGTTTACTGCAAGAGTGAATGATTCAGCCACATTGCTCTAGCTCACTTGCTAGGAAAGGAAGCCTGCACACATAAGAAAAAGGAGCATATCCTGAATATGAACCTTTTACCTTGGATATGAACGCTGGATAGCCAAATAAGAACTGTCACTCCTTACCACTTGGGCAAGGAGACATTCTCTTTCAGTCCATTGTTGTTTAGTTGCTTTCATATACACCAATTATAATAGATGAACGAGATAGGATTAGATTTTGAAATTGAGCTCTAATTTCACAAATAATTAAAAAGTTCGAGTTCAATTTTGATGTTAATTTTGAGTCAATTTTAATTTGAACAAACTTTTTGGAATGATAAAATGGGGATATGAAGGTAATTTATTAGCCTCATACCTATTACAAAATGCCTTAAAACAAATAGACAGATATGCTTGTTTCATTTATTCACTATTTAAATATAAAATTATGTATTATACTTAAGACATAGCAATAAATGGTGCATGGTTGCTTTCTATCCTTCTACTTTTATTGTTCCCTATTTAGGTTTTATATATTATTTTTATATATTCTTACTAGTGCAAAAGGTTGTGCACTCCTCTTTATAAGAATACACCTTTTACTTTATAGACTAACTTGAGATGACAACCAGTTCATACATGTAACATGTATGTGTATGGAACTTGAAAGATATGGGGTGATTGAAATAACTTTCTAATTAGATAATTATAACTCCTAGTTTTTCAAAGTTTAAAATACATAATAGACATATCGGTGTTAAATACAATGTAATGCTAATTCATAAAGATAGTTAAATGTAAATGGTTTAATTTCACAAAGATAAGATCCTACTGGAATGATTTGGTGCACTTAAATTTATGTAAAAGGTGTGAGATAGAACAAACTCTTTAATCATTTTCTTCTTTGACAAAAAACTACGTATGTCTAGACTCAAGTCACCAAAGCATGTATGACTTTGTCTGAAAATTTTTTTTTTAAGAAACATCTTCTATTCTCCACATATTTTCTTAGTTATCCTTTCATATAAAGGTTTGACAAGATGGTTGGCACTCAACACTTGGTAATTGTGCAAAAATAATAATGATTTTCTCATTTTGAGGCCCTATGCGCAGTTCCAACCCGACCCTAGCTATTGAGGGTAGGATAAGTAGAGCTGGTAAAATCCAGCCTGACCTGCAATCCCACCCTGACCCGACTAGTTTTTGACCCGCCTAGCCCAACCCATTTGAAATATGGGTCAGGTTAGGGTTAGGGTTTACCAACCCATACAAAAACGGGTCAGGTTAAGGTTGACCCGCCTAACCCGCCTTAACTCATTTAACCCGTTTAGATTTTACTAAGTTACCAAGAATTTTCAATTTTCATGTGCCTTTTCTTATTTATGTGGGCCATAAGCTATGTACTATTAATCTTTTGTAGAGAAGTTATGTAAAATTTAATACTTAGAATATAAAACTTATTCTTTTATTTGGCAATATGATGTTTTTATAGTTGAAATATTGATATATGTTTTTTATTTTTATGTTGGCATATAAATTTATTTAAAAAATATGGATATAAATGAAATACAATATCATTGATGAGTCTTATGCTCATACTCAAATATGAAATTATAAAATTAAAAAAAATTGAAAAAGGATTATCTCAATAAATGGGCTAGAAAATATTTTTAAATTCCTCATTTTTTATACCTTGAAAATTGATAAATTATAAATTATAAATATGCAACATTTTAAATGAATTTAGATGTAAGGAGAGCTTTACAAATAAAATCGGACTACATAAAATGAGTTAAATCGTACACAAAATGGGAATTAAATATGTCAAGTCGGGTCAACTCGTATCAAATTCGGGTTAGGCGGGTTAGGTCGGGTTGACCGCTACGAGTGCGGGTTGAACGTTTAGAACCATTTTTAAAAACGAGTCGAGTTAGGGTTGAAACCAACACATTTGGATTCGGGTTGACCCCACCTGAATTTGGTTAGCCCAACCCATTTGCCAGGTCTAAGGCTAAGGGCCTATAGTGTAGGCCCTCTCTGGCCTTTGTCCAACAAAGGCCAAGCTCAGTCCTTTGACTACCCTGCACTATCCCCAGACATACAAGCCCTTGGAAGCCCAAAGCTACCTATGCCATTCTCCTATTTCATGGTTTAAGCCAAGGCGGGAAGAATAGAATATTCTTTCTTTTTTTTTTTAACCTATTTTACACCACCATCCACTATCACCTAATAGTATCCTAAGGGTGAAGCCAAGGAGGTTGATGGAGGCCCTAAACAATTATTTTGATAAATCATTGTGTAATCATTTTAGAGTTTGGCTATCTTTGAGGCTTGTATCCATCCCTTATATATATATATATATATATATATTTATATATACATTTGAGAAGAGAAAAAAGAAAAAAAAAAGGCCATATGCATGAATCAGGTCATGTATAGTTATGAGATTTACCCCTAGATACTTCAGAATAAGCAATATCATGTAGTATTGTATCCACTTCTTCACTTTTCATGCATAACATATCAATGTACTCTTGAAGAAAGCCCAAAAGAAAAAAGAAGGGCATTTACCAAAAAAATCCCATTACAAATGGGAACCACAACTGAAGACCCCAAACTTTTTTAATATCAAAGGAAGACCTCTAGCAAAAAAAAATTCTTCCATTTTTGCCCATCATTTGTTGATGTCAACAAGTCATAGAATCCAAAAATCAATAGAAGAATTAAAAGAATAGGAGAAAAAGAGAAGAAGAAAACCATATAGAAGATCATCTCTATCTTCCCATCGAAATGAAATCTACAAACTCTATTTCCCATCATATCCATCTCACATTCTCTACATCTCCCATTTAACTCTATCTCTCCTTTTATTCTTGACTGGGGCTAGTTGTCATCTTCACCTCTAAATTTGAGTCCAAGGAAAGGGGGTAAAATTGTGAGTTATTCAAACTCATATTTTATCTCTCACCAAAATTATCTTCTTTGAATTATTTAAGAAATAACCCAAATTATTTCAAATCTTTAACTAATGTGAACCCTGTTATGTGGTACATCTCCTTTGTGTAAATGGTGAGCCACGCATGAGGTCTTTTTCTTCAACTAAGACTCTTCATCCAATAAGATGAGTAAACCCCCTCTGGTCGATGCTGACATGTGTGAGACAACATTTGTATGCATGTGGATTTCACTTGGTGAATTCTTCAATTCACTTCTTTCTCAGTTTAAATCTAGCAATGTTGGTCCCTAAATGGCTATTTGTGCTTAGAAATGGATCCTGTGTCAGAGTCTTGATGCTTAGGGTTTTGCAGGTCCTAAAATCTCATTCCCTGCACAAATTTAGCTTAACTAGTGAAGTAGTGAAGAGTCCTAATTTTACTAGGATTCCTCCAGAAAGAGTCCTGATGCAATAAGGATTCTTCAAAATTTTGAGAATTTGTATAAAATAAAATGATAAAATGATGCAGAGAATGTGTATGAATTACTTGATATCTCATCTTTGAAGTGAAAATGCATGAAATGAGGAAATTCATTGAAAAAAGTTCATTTAACCAAATTAAGGCTATAATTCTATATGAAATGATGAGTTTATGATGCGATTTTGTGAACTTAACAACCTTCCTTTACAAGAAGTCTCTTTTCATGTAATTCATTTTTATTAGGCTTCATTCCCATGTGAAGGTTTTTGTGGGGGGAGAGAGATCCTCTAGAATGGATTAATTCAATCAATCTAAATAATATGTATGCAAACAATTACCACGCAACGAAAATAAATCAAACCACAAGCACACACCACAAGAAGACATAGATTTTATATGGAAACCCAACCTGGGAAAAACCACGGCCAAGAATCAAGCACTATGAATCATACTACAGTTACAAGAGAATACTCATAACCCTTATCCAGTTGCTCCTCAACCTAAGGACCTTGTGATTCCCTTGCATAGCTCCCTGCTGCAACGACCCCCTGTCATTCTCTGTGACAAATCCAATCACCTAGACGCATTCTAGATGTAGCACTTGACACCCCACAACAATCTTCTATACTCAAAGAAGTAGAAGAACAAAAAACTCTAGAGTAGAACTTCAACCCTTCAACTCTCAAAAAGACTCTAGAAGAGATGATCTCTAAAATATATTCTCCATTCAGAACAATGAGATTTCTGTCTTAGGGTTGAGAAAAAACCCCTTTTTATAGCCTCTAATTCGTGCCTCATAAGTATAATTCGATTAGGAAAGGAGTTGGCATCAAACAGATAAGTTTTAATTCAATTCGAGCTAAAAAAAATCGTAAGTCGGCACACTTTCTGCACTTGCCCGACCAGTCTGATACATTGCCCGACCGGTCGGATTAAGATTCTGCCGGGGTGGAAATTTCAGCATTTTCCTGCAGACTTCCGGAGGCCATAACTTTCTCGTTTCAACTCCGATTGAGGCGATCTTGGGCTCTACGGAATCCTCTCAAAAATAGCTTTCCAACGATAGGTAGCATGCCTATATCTGATGCTTGGTTTGTGAGATATGACCTTTTTAATCCATGTTGTCTGTAGAAAACCACTTCAATTTATCGTTTTTTCTTCTATTTCTTCACTTCAGTGCATCCGGCCACTCAAACCATTATCCATACTCAAAAATATGTAAAATACAACACTAATGGACTCAAGTTTTGTCCAACCCATGAATTTGCAACACAAAAATACTTACAATCTCCCCCTTTGGCAATTCATGGACAAAACTTCCTATACATTCAATCTACCCAAAAATAAAACCAAAAATACATTTAACATTGAGTAAATTGAAATAACCAAAAAAAATTTTACCATCAGCTCTGTATCAGGTACAAAAAAATCATCTTCAGCTCCATCTATCTTTAGAATGCACAAAAATTTCATTCCCCCCTGAATGCAATATCTCCCCCTTTTTGTCCATAATTAACAAAGCAAATGATCATCATGCAGCAAAGTTGTCAACCTGGAACCAGTAGTAGCTCCCCCTTGATTACAACTCTCCCTTACTTACATCTTCGTAGTAGCACGGGGGATGGGAGCTTGATCATCTTAATCAGGGTTTTTTGCACTTAGCCACCCACACTTGTGTAGTATGATCTTTTAGTAAAGTGTGAGCAACTTTTGGAGGTAAATCAGATTTCCTAACCCAAATAGCTCTTGTCTTGACCTTTGGCTTAGATAATTGTTTCCACCATTGCTTATATTTTGGCAAAATATGCAGCTTCGTGCAATGGGGACGAATGTGTCTTTTAACTCCACAGTGATGACAAGTGGATGTTCGTGCAGGACGTGACACATTCTTCTTTTGTAAACTACTCATTACATTATGAACATGTGCAACATGTGGAGCAGTGTGTGCAATACTTCTAACAAAAACAGAGTTACCTTTAGATTTTGAAATAGACGCACCATCATTGAAACCAAGACTGCGCTTATCATTAGGCAGCTTCTGAATACATAAGATGTCATCTAGTATCTTTGAACCAATATTCAGCTTATTCAGAGACGCTTTTGTAGAATTCAGTTCAGATAACGCGATCTTCAGTTTCCCAGCAAGGTCTTCTTTTTCAGCTTAAACAATCTTGAAGTCAGTTTTCAAGGTTTCAAACTCTTGCGCAACCTTCTCAAACTCATCTTTCAGTAAACCATACTTGTGACTCTTAGTAGTCAGCTTATCAGCCATGGAATTCTTTTGTCCTTCTAACAGATGAACCTGTGATTTGGCATCCTCTAACTCCTTTTTAAGAGACAAAATCTCTGCTTTCCGCTTAAGAGCATCTTTTTCAAATAACTTGCTCATCTGCATAGACTTATCCAGTAAAATCCCATATTCTGCTTCCTAGTCATTTTCGTCATCTGAAAGTGTAATATCAACAGTATCTGCAACAGAACTAGCATCTGACACAGTGGATCTAGCCATAAACTTGCCATTCACAATATCCTTTGAATCAGGTTCAGAGTCTTTCTCTTTCTCTGAAGAATCATCATCCCAAGTTTTTAGAGCTTTGTAATTTGGATTCTTTTTCTTGTTAGGACAGTCGCTGGCATAATGACCAAGACCTTGACAATCAAAGCACTTAACCTTGGCTAATGATGTCTTCTTTTCAAATTTCGATCCCTTCCACTTAGCTTTCTTAGCCTTTCATAAGTTTTTGAAACTGAACCATTAACTCAGTGATATCATCATCAGAATCCGAATCAGTTTCAATTTTCTTTGCAGATTGCTTCACGGATTCTTTGAAAGCTTTAAAAGCCAAATTTTTATTCTTTGCTGATTTTCCCTTATTTAGACGGTTTTCTTCAAACGTCTGAAGATTTTCAACCAACTGATTCACTGTGAGAGTATCTAAATTCTTATTCTCTTCAATAGCATCTACCTTTAAATCAAACTTTGAAGGAAGAGACCTTAGAATCTTTTTGACAATTTTACTTTCAGGGATTACTTCACCTAAATTGAAAATAGAATTGACAATATCATTCAGCTTAGTATAAAACTGATTGAAGGTTTCTTCTTCTTCCATTACAATGGTTTCAAAGACCTGATTTAACCTTTGCAGCTTTGCTTGCTTGACAGTATCAGTACCCTCATAAACAGTTTGCAAAACATCCCATGCTTCTTTTGCAGTTTTACAAGTGGAAATCTGACGAAACTCATCAGCAGACACTCTATTATAAATAGCATTCATGGCCTTATTATTGCAATTGGAGGCATGCTTTTCTTCCTTATTCCATTGAGCTTTAGGTTTAGCAATAGTTTGCCCATCAACAGTAATAGTAGGTTTTGAATAACCTTCCTCAACACTATCCCACACATCATCATCAATGGACTTGAGGAACCTAATCATCCTTTGCTCCCAATAAGCATAATTTGAACCATCAAACAATGGAGGCTTCAAAGTGGATGTGCCTTCTTGATTGAGTACCATTCTAGATATCTCTTAGATCAAACACCACAAATTAGTGTAACATGCTCTGATACCACTTTAAGGTTTTTGTGGGGGGAGAGATCCTCTAGAATGGATTAATTCAATCAACCTAAATAATATGTGCGCAAACAATTAACCACACAGCGAAAATAAATCAAATCACAAGCACACACCACAAGAAGACATAGATTTTACGTGGAAATCCAACCTGGGAAAAACCACGGCCAAGAATCAAGAACTAAAAATCATACTACAATTACAAGAAAATACTCACAAACCTTATCTAGTTGCTCTTCAACCTAAGGACCTTGTGATTCCCTTGCACAGCTCCCTGCTGCAACGACCCCCTGTCGTTCTCTGCGACAGTTCCAATCACCTAGATGCATTCTAGATATAGCACTTGACACCCCACAACAATCTTCTACACTCAGAGAAGTAGAAGACAAAAAAACTCTAGAGTAGAACTTCAACCCTTCAACTCTCAAAAAGATTCTAGAGGAGATGATCTCTAAAATATATTCTCCATTCAGAACAATGAGATCTTTGCCTTAGGGTTGAGAGAAAACCCCTTTTTATAGCCTCTAATTCGTGCCTCATAAGTATAATTCGATCAGGAAATGAGTTGGCATCAAACAGGTAAGTTTTATTTCAATTCGGGCTAAAAAATCGCAATTCGGTGCACTTTCTACACTTTCCCAACCGGTCTGATAAATTGCCTGACCAGTCGATGAAAGTTCTGCCCAGGTGGAAATTTCAGCATTTTCCTGCAGACTTCCGGAGGCCATAACTTTCTCGTTTCAGCTCCGATTGAGGCGATCTTGGGCTCTACGGAATCCTCTCGAAAAGAGCTTTCCAACGGTAGGCACATGCATATATCTGATGCTTGGTTTGTGAGATATGACCTTTTTAATCCATGTTGTCTGTAGAAAACCACTTCAATTTATCGCTTTTTCTTCTATTTCTTCACTTCAATGCATCCGGCGACTCAAACCATTATCCATACTCAAAAATATGTAAAATACAACACTAATGGACTCAAGTTTTGTCCAAACCATGAATTTGCCAACACAAAAATACTTACACCATGGTATTATAGATAATGTCCTACATAACTTTATCAAACTTGAGTGTGTCCTTTCTATATAGTAGGGTTGCCACAGAATGGTCATATGAGTCATAAAGAGAATTCAACAAGAGTACTTGTGTTCATTATCAAATTTTACATCGAACCTCAACAAGTCATTGGTTATCTAGTTGAAAGTGTTCATGTGCACCCACACATCACAACATTCTTTCATCTTCAACCCATATAATTGCTTCTTAAGATGCAGTTTGTTTGTGAGATTATTGCCCACACAAAGACTCTCGAATTTTCCCCATAAATCCTTAGTAGTCCCCTCTTCCATAACGTTATACATTACTTCGTTAGAGAAGTAAAATTGAATAGGCTAACTACCTTTTCATTAATTTCTACCCCAATCATCATCTTTATAAGCTTAATTACTTTTTTTTTTTTTTTGGCCTAACAATGTTACCTTGATACCTTGTTGAATTAATATATTTTTCATCTTCCGCTACCACAAAACAAAGTTGATTCTTCCATCAAGTTTCTCAATTTCAAATTTGATACCTGCTGCAGTAGATATTCCTTTTGTGACCATTGCAAATTGGGAGATGTTTCTAAATTAACAAAAATTCTACTTGTCAAACTGCCAATCTACTCTGTTAACTTTGTAGATCTTGTCGTTATGAGTTGATTGTAAAAACAGAGCACTATTCCAAGTATGAGTGACTCTAAAAATTATGTTTGAGTTCTAGCCGTTAATTTGTCATACTTGTCTTTTTGATTGTATTGCTGACATTAGCCCTGCTGAACTTGTTTTTTGTATCGGGTCAGGCCAGAATTGACCTGTACCTAGGTCTAGCCTGAGCTGACTAGGCTAGGCTTCTTGGGTTGGAACCTGACCTTGCTAGAAACCAACCAGAAAAAACTAGATTCTTCTTCTCTAGTTCTACAACAAAACCTTTGGAATTGCATGGTTCCTCTATTCTCTTCTTCCTTTGCACCAGCAGCTATAGAGGCAATGCGGCCAAAATTGGGGTACGACGACTGCAATCTTCCTTCTTCGACAATTGCGGCACTAGCAAGGAAGCAAAAAACATCTCCCCCTTATTTAATTTGAACCTGATACAACATTGATACTTTCTTTCTGAGATTTCATACTATCGGTTTTCATGATTTAATTCGATTCAAGGGCTGCAATTACTTTGTCCATCTTTAAAGTATCTTTCATGTACTTCAGTGTTATCACCAAGTGCTCGTACAACATTGGCAATGAAAACAAAACTAGCAATGCTTTGTCTTCTTCTTCGATCTTAAGCTCAAGATTCAACAGTTGTGCGATGATCTTGTTGAACTCATTGAGATGCTCTGATAACCATGATCCTCCCGTCATTGTCAAGGAACACAATTGTTTCTTCAAATACAACTTGTTTGTCAGCGACTTGAATATGTAGATGCTCTCCAACTTGGCCCATAAGTCTGGAGTAGATTAAATGTTCAGGACATTAAAGAGAACGTCACTGTGGAGAGAAAGAAGCAAGGGAGGACTTAGGCATTGGCCATTGGGGCACTCACCCCTACAGGCCTCAAAAAAGCACAAAAGGGCCTATGTGCCAGATGACCCATGCCCTACAATAAGAAATAAGCCCATGTGCCCCTTCAAACAATAAAATAATGAAGAAAATAATAATATGCCCATTTTTTGGCCCTGTGAAACAAAAATCTCAAGTCCGCCATGGGTAAGGCAAATAAAACTAATGGCATTTTCCTCTAATTCCTCTCTCCCAGTCTTCATTGGACATCTTTTCTGACTTTTTCTTATTAATGTATAAACCCTTCTTGAGTCCATTCTTAATAAAGACATCCTTCATCCTTTGTTGTCACATGCTGATGAAATTATCCCTCTTAATGAACATTTCAATCTTGTATTTGTTGCCTTAAGGCCACTGTAAATGGGCCGCCCCTTTATTTCTTCTCAAACAATCAATTCCTCTGTCTTGTTCGTAGATATAGTCGTCACAAGTTCCCAGGAAAAATAATAATAATAATTAAAAAAAAACCCTAAAGCACGATTCGGAGTCCCCGAATGACTCCAAAAATGGCAAATCAATTTGGGCTTTCCAGTCTAGTCGAACGTGCCAGTTTGACCACAATTGATCTCAGCCCTGATGACGTCACCTGCTGATATCAGTGCTTCTTTCTGCTGCCAGACTTCACTACCGAGTCAGGCGTGACCCGAAATAAACCTGGGTCAGACCTGAATTTGACCTGCTCTAGCCAAGCCCGAAAATCTAGGCCTATCTCTTCTTCCCCTGACCTGCAACCTGTAAGCAAAACCCATCTAATAGAAACCTGGGTTTCCTTCTTCAACCACGGCAAAAAGGCCGCAGCGACGACGGCGACTGGTGGACGTCCGGCGACGGCGAGGACTTCCGCAGCTACCGGCAACTCAAGAGACCCGAAAGGGATGGGATTTCGCAAACACAGAAACCAAAGAGCCTTTTCTTGGTCGTCTTCTCCGGCTGTAGTGGGACGTGACGAAGCCCAGATTCTCTGCTCTTATAAAGACTCAAGATTCGAGCAAAAAACCCAGGTCTCTGGCTCGATCGTCCTTCCCTGATTCAAGCAGAAAAAAAAAATTTTTGATCTGGTCCTCGCTCTTCATACTTCCTAAAAGTAAATAGAAGATAGATTTATGACAATCAAAACTAAGGATAATAGCAAATTAAAATTAATGGAATTAATGTGAGGCCCAAACAATATTAGATGTGAGGTTAAGAGGACCATTAACATCTAACCACCAAAAAAATCCTGCTGAATTAAAACAAAAAAAAAAAAAAAACCAAATCTGGTTACATCTAGATTAATCTAAAATATTCCAATCCAGTTAATCTCAAATACAAGAAAATAACCCAACAATGGACTGCTTGCACATTTTGTGCCAATTGGTGGAATGGTCTATGGATTAGGTTGGAGCTTCATGTCGTAGTGATTTTATTGTTATTGATGGGTATTTGATATTTCTGATAGTTGAATCTTTAGTCCCTCCATTTTTTTACCCCCGTTTGTGACTTGTTTGGTTGAAGTTTATCAAAAGCAAAAGACTCTCTCAAAAGCTTGGGATTACCGAAAGCTATATGATTTGAACCATTGATTTTATAAGTTTTGAAATTCCATCTTTTTGGCCCATCGGCCCGCCCGGCCCATGAAAAGACACATGGCAGCATGGCACAGCCATGCGCCATGCTTGGCCAGGCCTGCCTTCCGATTGGCACCAGGGGGGATTTGGAGCCATTTGGCACCCCTATTCCCCATTAACATTTTCTACAAAAAATTTCACTATAGTTGGGCTTGCACTTGGCATTAAATCGTTTGCTTACATTGTAGAATTAGACTACAATAACCAAATAAGTTGAATCTAGTCGAAATGAAATGTTTTTGCTAGTGATGAATTTGATAGTGGGCCATGGTCTGATTAGCGTGAAGCTTGGCCGATGCCATCGAGTTTTGAGTAGTTTGAATATTATTATTAGTGTACTCCGCCCATCATTGATGTTGTTGGCAAGTGAAAATAGAGGATCTGAATTCCACCAACCAATTTATATTTTGTTTTGTTACCATGTATGATAGGAAATCTTCAGATGAATCCACGACCATTTTAGCCATCTTAATGATTCGGTTTATCACACAATAAGGGTTCATAGCTCTCAAACCAAGAGAGTGATCGACATTAATTAACAGTGGATCTTCATTGGCGTCACTTACTATTTAACTTACTCGCAAGCACGTAACTTGTAGGATAAAGGTCAATAGAAATGGAGTCTTCAAGTTGAAGCACGTAAAACCACCCGTCTTTTACTTTTTTTTTAAAAATTTTTTTCAATATTTATTGCTTTTTTAAAATAAATTTTTTCTATTTTATTTTCAGAAAATCAAAGACGAAGACTCCATTAGCAATAGACTCTATTGGGAATAGACTCTTCATTGAAGACTCCATTCACAATGGAGTCTTCATCTTTGTAATTTTCGATTTTATTTTTGATTTTTTTTTTGAAAATTAAATAATAAAGACGCCATCTCTGATGACGTCTTCACTGAAGACGCTATTTGTAATAGTGTTTTCTATGAAGACTCTGTTTCTAACGGAATCTGATAGTAATTTTAAAAATAAATTTAAAATAGCTTTAATTTTTTAAATAAATAATAAAAAAATATTATTTGGAGAAATGACTCGGAAAACTCTCATGGTAACCATGGCAAGACCAAGGGTCGCCGTTGGCATTTCACGAGGATCCGGACTGTCAAACTCATATAGGTGTTGAATAAAACGGACCATTTCTTTCAATCGATGTGACGCCAACAAAATCCCTATATTTTAAAAAAAAGATTTGATTTTGGTAGGTAGGCATGATCTTAACTGCAGGACCTGTAAGGGTTTGTCGCTTGATGAAAGCCGTGTTGCCTATTATTTAAAAACATATTATAAACGTGTAGGCATGCAAGCATATGGGTGTTGTAAAATATGTATCTCCTCTCAATCAATGTGGCGCCTACAAAATCCCTTGAAAATTTTAATAAAAGATTTGATTGGAGTGCATAGACATGATATGATGTTAAACTATTAAGATTATGTATGGGTTCATTTTTTATGTAAGTTGCTTAGTTACGTGGCCATTGCTAAGATGATATTCAAGATTTTTTTTTTTTGCTAATAACTTAGAATTTCAAATACTATTCTAGCTTGATTTACAAATGAGGTTAGATAATTTATGGCTTGGAATCGACTCAGCTCCAAAAAGTTAACTGGGAGAGGGTCAACACAATGACTCGAGGGAGTCATTTTTTTAAACAATTGTTCTAAAACTGGTTAAATGGTTATGAAACTTAAATACAAATATACATACTTACATATATTAAAGGAAATAAATTTAAATTAATAGATTTATATATGCATGAAAAATAATGATAATAATAAATAAAATAATAAAATCTTGCATATTACATGATTTTAACTCCAAACATCAAATGTAAAAGATCAAACATAAACCTCAAATTAGATTGCAAGCATCATTTTTAAATTATATACTGAAAACCTCAACCGTTAATTACTTAATAATAAACATCGATCGTTTGAAATAAAGTCTACCTGTTAAATGGTCCAAAAGGCATACAACTTTCAAAGTCAAGTGATTCGGCTGAGTTTTCCCCATATTTGTTTTGGTCTTTGTCAAAACATTGTAGCTCGGCCAAGTAATGAGCCGACTCACCCAGCGTCCTACCTTATTTAAAATACTAGAAGAATCAATTCCATTGTGATGTTTTTTGTTGGAATGATTATTTGTATAAAACAGAACCATGCATTTCGCATATGATTGATTTATCAGTAGGTAACTTCTTAAAAAAGGGGAGACATGGCATATGAAGGGATTGTATAGCTCAACAGTGGCCTCAAATCTTCGGTCAAGTTTAAATTAATGCATGCCATCAGTGTTTGGCAAGCACTATAGATCTTTTGTCTAACACCATAGAGAAAAATAGATGATGATGAAGTCACATTTTTAATTTCTTAAAATGAAATTAATAACTAAATAAGACTATAGACTTAAACACATGTATGTGTACAGGCTGTTCTGCAAGTGTGGAAAGAAAATTTTGTTTACAATAAATATCATGACACGTGGTAAAAAAGTGAAAAAATAACTAAGTCTTCCATTAAAAGGTTAGTGAGCCCAAATGCCTGTTTCTTTATTAAAATTAAAGGAACTAATTTTCCTAGAGCTTCTAAATGCGACAATATAGTAGAATTTCTAAATCCGCTTTTGTACTTGCGTATTTAGAAATTCCATCATAAAAAAAAAAAAAACCAATAGCCAAAATCTCAAAATTCTGTTAGGGCATTTGAGACCTTTTGGGTTGCTAAAATTTTAAAATTCTTGAGAACAAAAACGGGCATTTGTAAATACATCATCATGTACAAGACAAACACAAGCTCAAGTCCCAAACCAAAACTTTGGGAGAAAGTTTTCTGCAGCTGTGTTCAAACCTACTCCTTTTTTGTGGTTTCACAGATTGGAGGAGAACCCAGTGGAAATTAGTTTCCCGTGGACGTAGGCATCTTTGCCGAACCACTTAAATCTTCTTGTCTTCTTGTGTGGTGATTGGTTGATCTTGGTTGCCTTTGCACACACGCGCACAACATTTTTTACCTAAAAAAAAAAACTACCTTTTAGTTTCCATATTTTTCTTCAATCTTGCTCATTATCTTTGATTGGATACTCTGATTTGACGTGCCTTCTACATTCATAACGCTGCAACCTTAATTTCACAAATCTAATTTTTACGAAAAAATAAACTAGCCATCCTCAAAGATAACGTTGTGACAGGATCTATCAAACCAACACAAACCTAATTTTTACTAAAAAAATAAACTAGCCATCCTCATGGGTAACGTTGTGACAGGATCTATCAAACACAGTTGAGAGATGCAGAAGGTTTTGAGGGGTCTTCAGCGGTGGCTCCTTCCCTATATAATGTCTATGGGCATTTCGGTTTCTCATCATCAAATTGCAACATGGCATTGCAAATGACTCTTCCAGTTCTATCCTCCTTTCTCCCAAATCCTCGTCAGCGACTCATCATAGCCCATGATTTCATACCTCATAAATGTCTCTCAAGGCACATTTCATGCTCCACTACACCAACCTACTCAACCACAGTTCCCAGAAGATCAGGGAACTATAAGCCCAGCATCTGGGACTATGATTTTGTGCAGTCGCTAGTGAGTGGCTACAAGGTGAGGACTAACATCCTTACTTGTATGATCTGGCATTGGGCTTTATTTTATTGTGTATACAGGCACATTGGCCAGGCACAAGGCCGGTATTCTGCCCGACAGCTGAATGGGCGAGGCCTAATTATATGTTCTTAAGTACACAACCATGAATGAGTCCAGCCTATTCAGACATATTTCACAAGAAGACACAAAATGGGGTGAGATTGGGGGCAGATTTTGGCGGGCCTAAATATTTGGCCAATAGCTAAAATTGCTGGGATGGACAATGGCCTGACCTGGGTAATGAAATCCGTGGCGCATAAATCTCTACCTCCCCTGGCTCAAAGAGCAATGCTGCTATTTGAAAGCATTCCACAATCCTATAGGGATACTTGAATGCGTGTCAAACATACTTGTAGCAATAGGGTGAATAAGACAGGGTAGTTAATGTTAAAAGATTGATTAAGATTATTTATATATTTTAGGTTCAAATTGGTGTTGATTATCATTGTGTATAAATTGAGGTCATTTCCTCAAATGATTACTTTAGCTTATCTTGATGAAATCATTTTCCTAAAAATCTTTATGGTATCAGAGTTGCAACCCAGTGGTGATCTTGCAATCAAGCCGGCCATGGTCTTGTGGTTAACAATCCCGCAATAATCACCAACTCCTTTTCCCATTTCAATAAAATCAAACTTTTAATTTCATCAATTTAAATACCTATTTCAATAAAATCAAAATTTTAATTTTATCAATCCAAATATCCAAACGTTATAATCTCATTATCTTCATCAAATTGCATAAACAAAGCTTTTGAAAGAGATTACAACAGATCTAATCTAGTGACAACAAATCTAATCTAGTGAGCCACCGACATAGACTAACTCAAAAGACATGATGATTGATTCTGCAAGATATTACCATTATAATTTTTTCAAAAATCGAATGGAATATGATTGATTTACTTTCGTGTCAGATCCTTTCCCTAAAATGACCCTATTAGAGATTGAATAAGATTAGAATTGAATTGGTCAATATGATTACTTAGAGATTATAGCTTTGAATCTGAATTTCAATATTAATATTTTTTTATTATCATATTGTACATATTTAGGTTTGGTTTTTCATTAATGATCAAACTATAAGTAGGTTCGGCATGTTCCTCATCATATAAAAAAAGAAAAAGTCACAACGATTTATCTTAACGAATTCACATTGTTAAAAACCTTTAGTAAGGTTTGGCCCATTACTATAATTTCCATATTTAAAGACCTTGTTGTTTCTTGGTTTAGAAAGACCCACCTTTTACAGTGACCTAATTTATGTCTGAATAGGATGAGAGCTGTACGTGTTGGTACGGTTTGTGTTTGTGTGGAAAGTTTTGAATTATTCATTAGGTGGGACACGTTATACGGCCTTGTTGTTATGAATTATACGTGGGAGCTTTTATTTTATTTTATTTTATATTTGCATGGGTTAATAACCTAAGGTACGTTAAGCAGAACGGTTAGTGGATCATCATTATGCACACACAACCCAAGTGCAATTTTATAATGTGAGATATAAGTATGGTGTGGACTTGAATGATTCAGATTTGAAGGGAACCTCATCAAATCAAAGGAAGTATTAATGAGAGGGTTTTAAAGTCATCTCAATCCTATCGAACAGATAAAATGTGATGGATGCCAAAATTTACTTGATAATACGAAGGTTGAAAATGAAAACTAAATGTTAGGATATGGAACTGCAAGTCAAAACCTAAACACACATTATAGGGCCATATATCAAATAGTAAAAACTACAAAATCAGTTCAAAAATCGGGAAAAGATACGCTACTTTTCTACATAGAATAGATTTAGTGTACATTTGTGTACACACCCTCTCTGCAATTTGTACAAGTCCAAATCCTTCTCTTCTCACCAATAAAACAAAGAAGATGGAGTGAAGATGGAAACCACTAGAGCAAAAAGGGCCTTTTTGCAATTGATTTTGAGGAGTAGGGCTAGAAATATGTAGTTTATTTGTGGGTGCTTGTTTCTACATAACTGCAAGTCCGACATCCCCCCCTCCCTTCCCTTGTAAAACCTAATTCCTAAATTTTGAGGAAAATGCTAATGTGGCAAAATTTCATTTCTGTGAACTTTTACCACACCAAACACATGAAAAACTACTTTTCAATAGAAAACTAATACCTTTTCTATAGAAATTGGTTACACAAATATGCCCTTAGGTGCGTTAGATAAGCCCCATGGAAAAGGAAATGCTGCAGAGCTAGTTTACTATGATTAGATATAGGAAGTTTGGATTGTCTCCAATGCAAAAATCAAGCACTTTTGGGCACTTTCATCAATTGATTTCTCGCCACACGAAACATCAATGAGGAAGGAACCAGAAAATAAATCCAACACCTTGTCTCCCTTTCTTTTGGCAGCAAATCTCCTTGCACAAATGCACCCTGTTGAGGAAGGATTTTACCTAAAACAATCCCTATTAAAAATCTATGCATAACACAACAATGGTTGCAAGTAGACTATCAAGAGGAAAGCACTACTTAAACAAATTTGCAAATAATTTGTGATGAAAAGGGGCATCTCTCAGTAGGACAATAAGACGATACTACATCCGTCACCTTATTCAAAAGAGACAACTTCAGCCGTTGCCTCATTCAAGAGTGCTTGTAGTAGATATAAATACATTATATGGTTTTTTTGGTGTCTCCACCTAAGGAGCTCAGACCATGAAACTGACACATGCAAATGAATGAGAACTCACACATGTTAAAAGACACAACTCAAATATATGAATTTATGGGAACTTACACATGTAAGGAGACACAAAGTCACACATGTGAGACGATAGAAACTTACACATGCAAATAAACAAAAACTCACACATCTAAGATGGTAGGAACTCATTGATGTAGGAAGAAATAAGCAGTGTCATCTTCATTATTATGTACGCTCCTTCATGCCACATTGGAAGACCAAGATTTTTTGTCTAATTAATGTAACTTTGAGAAAAGGTTTGATATTATGTTGATTGTCTTAGAACTCTTAGTATTAATGTTGCCTAGTAACTAGTTCTTCGTAAGTTGGGTTTCATTTTAGGAGTGATAGTTGACTGCCTAGTAGGTTATGGCCTCAAATGTAATTATCTTTGGGATTAAGAAGGTATTTTATGGAGGAAAAATGCTATATAACTTGTAAGAGTTGTATGGTCGGGGCAGATTACATTCATTTATTCTAAATCAATATCAATATCAATTCAGTAGACAAAAAGTCTAGGTCTTTCAATGTGGCACAAAGGAGCGCAAATAACAATGAAGATGACATAGCCAATTTCTTCCTACATCAATGAGTTCGTATAATCTCACATCTGTGAGTAAGTTCCTATCAGCCAACCTCTGTATTCGATTATGATTGTGTTCATCTTCCCTATTTCCAGATCCTTAGTATTTGTTTTAGCCAACCTCGGCATACAGAATACAAAACTAAGTACTTTGATCTTTTCCTCATTACAAGCCCAGCATATAGAATACGAACTTTAGTATTTTGGTTTTTACCTCATTATTTGGCATCAGAGCTTGTGCTACAATTGATTTCACTTTCCACCATCTTCTTTAATGGCGGCTAGAAGAGGTTGTGGTGGACGTGGCAGTCGTATGATGGAAGATGCAAGAGATAAAAAAACTACAAGAACATTGGAAACAGGTTGATCAACTAACCATGCAACTTGACCGTCAAGAAATTTGCAGGGAGCACACAAAAAGCTGGGTTATTCTAGCAATGAGTCCAATGTCACCAACGAAGTCTACGAGCTCATGGTACAACCAATGAAATACCAAATATTCTTTTTGGTTGAAGGAATATATGAAGATAATTCACATTGGGCATTAGAACTTGTCCAAAGTTATGTTGATTGGTTAAAACCAACAATATTTGACATTTATCCAAACGATGAGTATGATCTATCAATTTATGATTAGTGTTAAAATCAAAGACTATATTGTGATATCAATCAGAATTAGATCAATAATGATTATCAATTAGGTCAATAATGATTATCAAGAAGATATTGATGATATACCCATCTTTGATGTGTATCAAGATGATCATGCTAATGATATTTTGACCTTCATTAATATGTACCTCGATGACAGAAGCTTCAATATGCACTATGATTCCAAGTCTTATTGCTATGATCATGAATTAAGCATAAAGATAATCATAAAGCACATTGATTTTTTATTCAAGGAAGATAGATGCATCAAGTGACATTATTTTGAAGATCCTTTGGATGGATCGTATTCAAACATATACCACTTAGCATTCCTTTGTGATTTAGTCATGCATCAATGGATCAAGTCACATTGGGCAAATTGGATGGATGTGCTAAATGGTCTTTGCAAGTACACCACCCAACAAAAAATTCAAGTTCAGGGAGTCATACCAAGATTTATATTGTTGGAAGGGGAATGGAAATAGAAAAGCAAGCAACAAATAAACAAAGGCAACTTGAGGTCAAGTCTTTTTGAAAAGGGAGAGTATGATGTAGGAAGAAATAGTCCATGTCATCTTCATTGTCGTGTGGTGCCCTTTGTGCCGCATTGGAAGAGCAAGTTCATTTTTCTAACTAATGTAGCTTTGAGGAAAGGGTAGGTATTGTGCTGACTATCTTGGAACTCTTAGTATTTATGTTGCCGAGTAACTAGTTCTTAGTAAGTTGTGTTCTATTTTGAGAGTGTTAGTTCACTGCCTAATAAGTTGTGGCCTTGAATGTAGTTTTCTTTGGGATTAAGCATTTATTCATGGAGGAAGAATGCTATATAACTTGTAAGAGTCGTATGGTTGGGGTAGATTATGTTTGTTTATGTTAAATCAGTATCAATTCGGCAGTGAGCGTGGCTCCTCCGTTTTATCTCTTTATTACTATGATTGTGTTGTTATTCCCTATGTCTAAAACCTTAATATTCTTTTCTTACAACTTCAGTATACAGAACACGAATCTTAGTATTTTAGTTTTCCCCTAATCACAACCTCATTGTACAAAATACGAACCTTAGCATTTTGGTTTTTCCTCATCACATAAAGAGACAAAAGGTCATACTTCTGAGGTGAAGGAACTCACACATTGAAGGACACACAAACTCAAACATGTGAGATAAAAATAATTCACACATGCAAGGAGGGGGACGCCTAGTTCCAAGCCTAGACATCTCAATGCGAACCACCACCACCCCTTACCACTAGGGTAAGTAGTTATTCTCATGCTTAGATATTAATAATTGGTTCTTGTTTGTCAACCAAAGATCTTATAGCATTACCATACAACTGCCAGTAGTCTTTCTACCTTTTCTAGATCATCCCTTTTTAGAATAAATTCCTAGACTAATCTAAGGGATATAGGAAATATCAAACTCATAATCTGGAATTTGCATCCTTGACTATCCTGAGGACCAATCAAGAAACTATGCTTTCTTCACTAATTTCTCCTTAATCTAATAGGATCGTTGGTCTTCCATGATCGTTGGGAGAATCCTTTGAATGTTTTTGAGTGTTTGTTGGTCACGATCCTATGCTATTTCGGTGAGTCTATAGCGATGGCTCACTTTATTTTATTCTTCAATATCAAGAATTCTTTTCTAGAGCTCTATTGCCCGAGTTTCCTTATTATGAGACTTTTTACGTGCTCGCGAGGGCTAATAATGACCAGGGTTGCTTCACCTTCTTTAGGCTGCTCTTCTCTAATTTTATTTTTTATGTAGTATGGTTTTCTCTTAACTTAAGGCTTTTCTAAAGGTTCTTTCCAAGCATATGACTCTTTTCACCTTTTACGTGCATGCTCAGTAGAAAATCTTAATTGACTAAATGAGCTTCACCATCTTATGACTCTCGTGGAAGCTTTAGCTTGAGAAGAGTTTTAGATTTTTATTTTATGAATCTTACTTGGTTTGTATCTTCCATTGTCTAGCTCCATTCAGCATCTATTTTTTTCAAGTTCTTTTTTCTTGAAATAGGGCTCCTAACTTTGTGAGATCTCAAATAAATTTTTTCTCTTTAGTTTATTACTCTAAGAAGCTATTAAAGATGTTTTTTATTTTATTTTGAAGACGTCTCATCATTGTATTATATTTTTTCTAATACATGACTTTGGAATTCTATCTATACATGGTCTTTTTAAAACCATGAATGAGATTCTTTCTTTTTCAAACGCCATTTTCTTTTTTGATAGCACAAGCTTCCATGAGTACCTCACTGTGGGGTGCACCTGGGGCCCCATTTGGGGATTGTGGATGGGACAGGGGGGTCTCCATCTAGTTGGACCTACCACTATAAAAATAAAAATAAAAAAAAGTGAGCCTCATCTGATCATTCTAACCATTCATCAATGGCCAATGAGTTTTACCGTTTAAAAGAATGAACTCATCAATTCAACAATTTAGTCCATTCGCAATGGTGTTAAAAAAAGGGATTGATGTAATTCAAGGGGGTCTTGTATGCATCATATCCATTCGGATAGATCATTAAGTGGGCCCCACTTGAGGTAAGCATCCTTTCATTATGTTACCTCAACGCCCTAAGGTTTTGTTAGGAATGGGTGGTTAATGAAAATTAATACAGTATCAAAACCAACTAGTCATGGGTTTAAATCTTACAAAAAATTGCTTGGCAAAGAAAAAATATATATGTCACAAAAAAATGCACCAACTGGGTTTGACCGGAGGCAGAGTATTGAAAAACATTTATGCTGTCTTTAGTTACCTCTCATGGTATAAAGGTTAGCTATGAGGAAATTTAATGCTTTATACATGCATGAAATCTATTGTATCCTTTTTGGTATCACATCATCCTCCTCGAAAGAACATCAAGAAAACTTCTTTTACATTTTTTTTTAATTTTCACATTGGAAGGTTTTGTTGAATAACTCCATTCACTTTGGCCTCTCAGAACAAATGTTAGGACAATATGACTTTTTTCTTTTTTAGGCTAAGTTTTTAAAAGCCATCACAGAAATCTCATTTCACGTACAAATAAAAAGAGATAAACGATATTAACCTGCATTTCCATATGAATTAATTCTTTTTTCCAGGTAGAGACACATGCAACTCGTGTGGAGAAGCTGAAGGAAGATGTAAAGCATATGTTGAAAGAAACAGACAGTTCTTTGGCTCAAATTGAACTAATTGACAATCTCCAACGTCTAGGTGTGGGGTGTCTCTTTGAAAATGAGATCGTGCAGGCGCTAAGCACTATATCATCAGACAAAACCAACATAGAAATGAAGGAAGATCTTCATGCTGTATCAACTCGATTTAGACTTCTTAGACAACATGGATACAAGGTCTCGGCAGGTACATGCTCTGTTGTCTCACTAGACAAATGAAATTATCATACAAGTATCAAATTCTTAGATTTATTAATCTTGTAATAATATATTAATACTGGTTTTTAGCCCGGTAAAAAGCAAGGCAAAACTATACAGCAGAAACAATACAACAAGTCAAATCATTTTTTAATACATGTTAGGGTGCTTTAAATTTTTGTAGTCAATCATTTTTTGAAACAGTACTTTGATAAGGCTAAGACTCAAGACGGTGATCAAAATCATGGTGCCCAATTTCAATCATTCCATGTGGGCCCTGGTTCTTGTGATCCAATATTTGGAGACTCTTTTTTCACAACGTGCTGCTGCAACATGCTTCCAACCAGCATCAGTAAATCTTTTTAGGTAAAAGAGCATGCTTGATTCCATATAAGAGTTGGCCCCTAACAGGTCAGTTTTAAGTTGGTCAGATTAAACTCACCTGAATGGTGATCAACTCGCAGTTGCAGTAGCAATTTATTCGAGTCTGAGTTCCAGGTCGAGCTGACTTATGGCAGTACCAGTTTAGTCAGTGGAGAATCTATGTTAGCGTGACATCAGAGTGACCTTCCCACGGTCAGTCATCTCAGTTGACAAAATTGAGGGCCCAAAATCAAATTGAGAATCTATTACCACAACCATATGCCTATGTTAGAAGTGTCTCCCCTCAGCGGCGGGCCGGGTGCTCCAGTGCCCCAAAGACTGTTGTACCTTAAAAAAATAAAATTAAATAAAGTGCTCATACATGACAGACAATCCCAGTAACTTCCTCTGTAATCTATCGATTACTGTGGTACACTTTTTTTCTTTTGTTTTGTTTTGTATTTTTTTCTTCGCTTTTTTGGGAAGCTAACTAAAAGAGTAGCAACTTTCATGAATACATCAAATTTAGATTCTGTACTGCTTAGGCTTGGGAAAACAATTTTCATAAAATTTAGTTTCAAAAGCCGAAGGCTTAGGTGACGATGGATACTCTAAGTCATCAAAAAAATATATCAAAGAAAATTCGAGCCTATTTTTACACTATAACTACTTCAGCAGGGTAGGACTCCCTCAATATTAGGAGCTACGAGACCCACTTTATATGGATTTGGGGTGGAACGAGCCAAGGAATTCTTTTAATATTGTTTTTTCTTTTTTCTTTTTCTGGTAGAAAAGAGAAATTTCATTCAAAAGCAAAAAGCACCAAAACAGAATACAGGCCCAAGGTACAAACCCACAAAACAAACCTCTTAGGAACAAATGTATACACCCTAAGAACAACGAGGCCCATCCATTGTTAATATCCTAATTACTAGAGATACACAATTTAGCCAACGAATGAGTTGCTTAATGCTAACTTCTGGATATCATCGACAATTGGGTTGGTTGCCCGATCAAAATCGTTGTTAAGGTGCCTTAACTACTATTTTATCATCAACATAAAAATCCTTGCATATCCGTTCTCCCTTTCCCTTTTTATTACTGTAAGAAGTGCCCATGCTTTAGCTTCCCTAGTGGAGGCGACTTACGAATCCAAGGACATGTTGCTACCTTATAAGCGGCATCAAAGATATGCTCCTTTGAGCTAATCACTCTGAACGGGGTCCTGATTCGTAGACTTCTTCTTATCCCTACTCGAGCCAAGTTTGGAGAAACCATTAACCATGAAATTAACAGAGACAATTATATTAATGGGATTCAATCTTTGTCCATTGAATAAAAATTCATTTCTTACTGTCCACAAAGACCACCACATTGTCAAAATCCATATTCTAGAGTGATCATATCCCAAATGGACGATCAATTGACTATGCTCTTAAAGTCCCTCAACCATTTCTCTAACTCCCTGACATGAGAGTTCTGAGTTAGCAAACCTAAATGGGAACCAAACCAACGTGCTCTTGCATAATCACATTCATTAAAGCATGATCCACCGTTTCATCGTCACCTTCACAAATAGGGCTTAAGAGGCTTATGGAGTTCATTTTTAAATTCACGATCTTTCTATCCTCGGCAACAATTTTCAACCATTTCCAACTAAAGAAAAGGATTCTTTACGGTAGAGAGATTCTCCAAATATCCTTCTAATTGATGATAGGATCTTGAGTATTATATCCTTTTCTCACTAATTCTCTGTAAGCCAACTTTGTAGAAAATTCGCCATTTTTTTTTTAAAAGGCCCAAGACCCTCTTATCATTTTCATTGCCAAATGGAATATGTACTTTGGAAATATCTTGCACATCTATTGGATTATTGAAAATCTCTCTGATGACATTTTCATCCCATCTTTTATCAACATTCCATGAGTCATTAATTGTAATATTCTAGTTGGTTATTTTAGGGAGCAGTTTTCTCAATGGGTTCGAGTTATGCTTCTACATTGAAATTGCTCCTACATTGAAATTGTTTCACCATTGCCAATAATTCAACTCACCCTTTAATGGATAAAAGTAACCCCATCTATGAACCCTCTTTGAAAAATTAACTTCCTTTTCTATACTTTGCTTTCCATAGACAGAATTTGTAGAAAAGGTTAACATCATTCTAGCAACACCAACAAGTTTTGGCAAGGAGGGCAAAGTTATTATTTTTAGTATCCCTAATTCCAAGCTCTCCTTCAGCATCGCCTTACAGAGATCTTTCCATTTTAAAGTATATAAATTTTTGTTTCCTTCCCTGTCACCCCACCCAATGGGTCTCAGCATTTTATCAATGGTATTCATTGTTTTATTGAGCAGACGAAGGGCCAACATATTATAAATCGTGACAGCTGAAGTCACCCATTTAATTAAGAGAAATTTGCCAATAATTGATTGTACTTTTGATTTCATTAATTAGGATTTCAAAGGAACGATTTGTATTCCTCCTAATGAATAAGGAATTTCCCAAATATTTCTCATTTTTCCCCATAAACTTTTTTTTTTGCTAAATGTTAAATTGAAATTAAAAGAAAGGAAGAGAAATACATGGGCTAAGAAATCCCCCATGACCCCAAAGGGGAAACAAAACCATTAGAACTTGATGAGAAGGCAAAAAAAGGGAAAAAGTTAGCTTCTATGAGTCATTGAGAAAGGACTCCCAAAAAGTTGAGGAGAGAACTAAATGTATTGCCTTTAGAAGACTTGGAAAAATCTATGAGAGTGAAGTGAAGTGGCTCGTGAAGACTAAATGTTGCCCTGATAATAGAAGACTTTAGATTCATTGAAGGTGAGGTCATTATTTGCTTTCCAAGCGCATAAAGAAAGGCAATAACCATGCCTTTCTTAGCCTCCAAGTTGTAAGAGATAGGAGATTGTTCCATATGGAGAAGGCATAGATCAAGGAAGGAAATGAGCAACCAGCTGCTTGAAATGTCCAACTCCATAACTCCTTGGCAAAATTGTATTGGAAGAAGATGTGAACATGTAGTTCAGAATCCTTGTTGCACAAGCAGCACTTGGAGGAGCTGGAATCTTATAGATTGAGCCTGGTTGGAGTTCATTTGAGCATGAGTCTCCAGCTAAAAGCAAGAGATCCGGGGAACAATTTTTATGGTTCCAAATAAAAGTGACCAACTTAACTTTTGCCTCTCTTGGATGAGTTTGATGCCTACAATTCTTAAAGAAAGCTCTCGATTGACTGCTTCTTTCCATGACAAAGAATCTTTGGTGAGCATCCTCGGAAGATTCAAGAGGTGGACTTGAGATAGAAGGTTGAGGATGGCTTGAGGCAGATTATGAGAAATAAACTATTTTTCCCCATAAACTTGACCCCTAACATTGAAGCAATGCATTTGCATCTTTTATCGTAGGCCCCCTTGTTCAAGTAAACACTAGATTTATGAAAATTTATAACTTTTCTTGAGAGCTTAAAGTAATCCTCAAGAAGGTACTTAACTTCCCTAGCCTCACATAAGCTAGCTTTATAAAGCTTTAATCAACAAAGAACAAATGTAATATGTTAAGGCCTCTTTGGCTATCCTTACTCCATGAGTGAATCCCTCTTCCTCAACTTTAATTAACATTTTTGATAAAACTTTGATGTTGAAATAAAAAAGATCTGAAGATAAAGGGTCTCCCTACCTCAAGCCTCTAGATGGCATAATATTTGCAAAGAGGGCTCAATTTTAAGAGGATAGGAAAAGAGACTACAGAAATGCATTCCTTGATTAAATTAGTGAATTCCTCACTAATTCCAATTGCTAGCAACGATTTCTAAATAAAGTCCTACTCCATACGTTCACGGGCTTTTGCCATGTCCAATTTAAGCTCGATTACTTTAAATTCTTTTTTTTCTGGTCTTAAAGTGGGAATTACTTCATTAAAAACAATATAGTTATTAGATATAAGTCTATCCTAAAGAAAAGCATTGTAGAATGGTCCAATAATGTTAGGGAGAATAGCTTCTACCATATTGGCAATGAGTTTAGAGATTATTTTATATATAACATTGCACAGACTAATATGCCTATAGCGATTTCCATTATTGGACTAGATCCTCTTTGGGAGAAGTATTAAAAGAAGTTTTATTAATAGCTTTCAAGGAGCAGTTATACTTAAAGAAGTCTTGAGCTATTTGAACTATCCACGTACCCTACAATTCTCTGCATATGCTAATAAAATTTAGCATGATATCCATTCAAACCTAGGGCCTTAAGACGTTCCAAGTTGGGAAACTATCTCTTTGATCTTCCACACATGGTACGAGGAGAAGCTTCTCATTTTCTTCTGATGTAACAACAAACTTAATCAATTCTTTAACTATTCTTCGATCTCTAGGGCCTTTAGATTTCATGATCCTTTCAAAATGACTACAAAGTTCAAAGCTTAATGCCTCCCTAGATTTCAACCCTCCTAATTTTCTTTTTATTCCATTTATTAAGATCCTTTCCTAAAAGGCTGAGCATAGCCTTTCCTTTTATTTGAACCCCTTTAGCTTTCTGCCAACTAGTTTTGATCACTTCCTCACATTCCTCTTCTCTCAATGTCATATCATAAAATCTAAAGGCCCAGGGAGATTAGACGTTTTAGGATTAGTGAAAAGAAGAATAGGAGAGTGATCAAAGAGTTGGAGAGTGATTAGAGCCTCTAGCAGTTAGAACATTAAGAGTAGCTTTAGGGAATAGCATAAGCCATTCATTGTTACCCAGTGCCATATCCAATCTTTCCTTAACATCAACTAACCCATTTCTCCTATTAGACCACAAAAGCGTTGGGCCATTGGACTATAATTGACATAATTTTAGCTCATTTATAGAACATGAAGGTTTTTAGGAGGTCTTCCAAAATGGATTTCCGCAATCAATCTCAATACTATATGTGCAAACAATCAACTACACGGTGGAACTTAATCAAACAAAACCGCACACCATAAAAAGATAGTTTTTACACGGAAACGTAAACTAGGAAAAAACATGTCTGTACTGAACCAATAATCAAGTATAATGAATCATATTACAGTTACAAGAGATATATTCACAAACTTTATCCTGTTCTCGCTCAACCTAAAGACTTGTGATTCTCATTGCATAGCACCCCTCTACATGAAAAGACTCCTTGCTATCCTCTGATACAGATTTAAGTACTTAAATGCCTTCTAGATGTTGTACTTGACTCCTTAAAAGAATCTTTTACGTTAGAAGACAATCGATATAAAGATGTGCAAAAGATAAAGATCTTTAGACCAAAACTTCAGTCCTTCAACTCTCCAAGGAAAATGCTAGAGAAGATGATCTCCTATAAGTAATCTTTACGTAAAACAATTAGATCAGTCCTTATGGTTGAGAGAGAACTTCCTTATATAACCTTAAATTCGTACCTCACAATAGTATTCCAACTAGGAAATGAATTGGCATCAAATAAAAAGGTTTCACATAAAATCAAAATAGAAATTCACAAGTTGGTGGACTTTCCATGAAGGTCCAATTGATTGGGTAGTGGTACGATCGATCGAATTGGACCATTTCCTTTTATCCAATCAATCGGATCTTTGCTCTATCAATTTGGTAGCCCTTTTCAATTTTTCCAAATTTTTTTCATTTCAGCTCTTTTAGGACTCTGTTGCTTCTTCAAACTTCTAATCTAAAAATAAATAGAAATAAAACATTGGCCAAGACTTGAATTTTGTCCAATCCATAAATTTAGCCAATATACAAAATTCCTTTCAATCTCCCTCTTTAACAATTCATGGACAAAACTCTTTATAATAATACAATTTTACCTACTCAGAACAAAAACCAAAATACATTGAATTTTTAGCAAAAATAAAAATTTACCATTCGGCACTTATAGATCTGTATTGTCTCTATTTGTCTCTACACATTTGGATTTATTCCATCTTGACTCTGAATTGTCTCCCCCTGAATGCAATACACCAACCCCTCCCACCCCCCACCTTTTGTCCATAATTGACAATGCTAATTACAAATAATCATGCAGCAGATTTGTCAATTAGACTCCAGTAAAGCTTCCTCTCAATAGCAATTGCACCTTAATTTTATCTTCATAGAAGCACTGGGGCGGGAGCTTGATCTTCTTGATTGTTCGCATATAGCCACTCACACTTGCATAGTTTGATCTTTCAGAGTAGTGTGAGCAACTATAGTGAGCAGATCAGACTTCTTAACCCAAATAGCTCTTGTCTTGACCTTAAACTTAGACAATTGTTTTTACCATTCCTTATACTTTGGCAAAACATATAGCTTCTTGCAATGGAGACGAATGTGTCCTTTAACTCCACAGTGATGACAAATGGATGTGTGTTCAAAACGTAACACATTATTCTTTTTTAAACTACTCTCAGCATTAAGAACACGGACAGCATGTGAAGTAGTAGGTGCCATAGAATTAAAAATAAAACTTTTAATAAAAGTAATTTTACCTTTTATCTTCAAAGTAAATGTATTACCATGGAAACCAAAACTGTGTTTATCATTAGGAAGGTTCTGAATACACAAGTTGTCTTTAAGATATTTTGAACTAATTTTTATCCTATTTAGAGAAGTTTTTTGTAGAATCCAACTTAGTCAATGTAATATTCAGTTTGCCAGCCAAGTCCTCATTTTTAGCCTTAACAGTCTTCAAGTCTGTATTCTATATTTCTGACTCTTACTCAAACTTCTTAAAATCATCTTTTAGTAAACTAAATTTATGACCCCCAGTAGTCAACTTATCAACCATGTAGTTCTTCTACCATTCCAAGTGATGAACATTTGATTTTCCATCCTCAAACTCTTTCTTAAGAGATAAAATCTCTTCTTTTCTTCGCTTTAGAATATCTTTTCCAAATAACCTGCTCATCTACATAGATTTTCTAGAAAAAATTCTGTGTTCTACTTTCTAATTATCTCCTTCATCTGAAACTCCATTAGAATCATTCTCTTTAGGAGAACTAGCATCAAACAGAGTAGATCTAGAGATAAAAGCCATAAACTTGCTACTCACAATATCTTTAGGATCAGGCTTAGGATCTTCCTCTTCCTTTGAAAAATTATCATTCCAAGTTTTTAGAGCTTTATGCTTGGGATTCTTTTTCCTATTAGGACAGTCATGGGCATAATGACCATAACCTTGACAGTTAAAACACTTGATCCTTGTAAAAGTTTTTTTTTTCTTAGACTTTGATCCCTTCCACTTAGCTTTCTTAGTATTCATAAGTTTTTGAAACTAATTCATTAACTCAGTTATATCATCGTCAGAATCTAAACCAGTCTCAATTTTCCTTTCAAGTTTCTTCACCAATTCTCTGAAAGCTCTCAAAGCCAAACCATTATTCTTTATTGATTTTCCCTTATTTAAACCGTTTTCTTTGAAAGTCTAAAGATTTCTAACAAACTAATTTATAATAAGGGTTTCTAAATCCTTATTCTCATCAATAGTATCTATCTTGGAATTGAACTTTGAAGTAAGAGACCTCAAAATCCTTTTAACAATTTTACTTTCAAAGATTTCTTCATCCAAGTTAAAAATAGAATTGACAATGTCACTCATTTTAGAATGGAACTAGGTAAAGGTCTCATCTTCTTCCATTACAACAGTTTCAAAGGATTTATATAACCTTTGCAGATTAGCTTGCTTGACAGTATTAGTACCTTCATATATAGTTTGCAAAACATCCAAGCTTCTTTTGTAATTTTGTATGTAGAAATCTGATGAACCTCATCAGCAAACACTCCATTATAAATACCATTCATGGCCTTATTGTTGCAGATGGAGGCATGCTTCCCATCCTTAGCCTATTGGACTTTAAGTTTAACAACTATTTTCCCATTAGTAGTAATTGTGGGTTCTAAATAACCATCCTTAACAATGTCCCATATATCATAATCATTGGACTTAAGGAATCCAATTATCCTTTGCTTTCAATAAGCATAATTTGAATCATCAAACAATGGATGTACCTTCTTGATTGAGCACAATTCTAGATATATCTCTCTGGTACCAAATAAGGGTTTTTGGGGGCTCATCAAGAATGGATTAACGCAATTAATTTCAATACTATATGTGCAAACAATTGACTATGCAGCGGAAATAAATCAAATAAAACCATACACCACAAAAAGACACGATTTTTATATGGAAACCCAAACCAGGAAAAACGACGAGTCCATATTGGACCAATAATCAAGCACAATGAGTTATATCACAGTTACAAGAGATATACTTGCAACCCTTATCTAGTTCTTGCGCAACTTAAGGACTTGTAATTCTCATTACACAGCAACCCGCTCCACCGTAATCCTTGCAGTCAATTAACATAGATGTAAGCACTTAGACACCTTTAGATGTTGTACTTGTCTAATCAGAACAATTCTTTACAGTTAAAAGACGATCTTTTACAAAGAGATGTAAAAAACAAGGATCTAATTTAGAGCAAAACTTTAACCATTTAACTCTCTAAGGAAAATTCTAGAGAAGATGATCTCTCATAAGGTATCTCTCCTTAAAGCAATGAGATATGCACTTAGAATTGAGAGAGAACCCCCTTATATAACCCCAAATTCGTGCTTCATAATAATTTTCCAACAAGGAAAGGAATTGGTACCTAATAGGAAAGTTTCACTTAAAATAGGAATAGAAATTCACAAGTTAGTGGACCTTCCGTGTAAGTCCAATCGATCGCATAGTGGTCCGATGGATCAAATTTGGCCACCACCTTTTATCAGATCGATCAAATCTTTGCTTGATTGATCGGGTAGCCCTCTTCAATTTTTCCTAATTTTCTTCATTTCAGCTCTTTTAGGACTTTATTGCCCCTTCAAACTCCTAATTAAAAAAATAAATAAAAATACAACTTCGATTAGGACTTGATTTTCATCTTGTCCATGAATTTAGCCAACATATAAAATTCCTTTCAGAACATCCACGCATATTTTTTTCTTTTTTTGAATTAAAATTTCTCCCACCCCATTTATCATGTCTTACCGGAGTTTCATTCAGGTCACCACCTATAATCCATGGCTTCACTGTTTCTCTCCCAGCATTTAAGTTTCGTTCCAAAAGGGCTTTTATCAGATACATGCAAGGTGGGCCTTGGATTAGTGTCACTGACCATTTTTTAGGCCCGCCTCGTTGTTAACAGAGTGGAAAATGATTTTTCCTTTGTCACCCGTAGCAAGACCCATCCATCCAAAAAAATCTCAATGCCTCCTACCCTTTCAATAGAAGGAATTTCACTTCTTCATGATTGAATTTTAATTTTTGTACTAAATTTTACAGTTGAAAATCATCTAAAAAAATTATCATTTTTTGTTTTTTGAAATAAAAAGGATGCTTGGGTGATACTTTCTACGGAGTCATTGCAAATCCTTAACTGTAGATGCAGTTAGGGCACCTCCATAGTTCCAAAATAATCCAACTATATTATCATTATTGTTATCCTTAATATATTTTGAGGTGGAAGCTACAAATTTAAGTTGGTTAAGGGTGTTTTATTAGTAGGCTTAAGGTAATTATAAAAATTTCTGAATAGAATGATTCAATAGACCAAATTGGTTGTATATACGTATTTAGGTCCGTGTTGTCCCCATCCATCCAAGCATAGGTCTCCCCTATCATAGAACCTAAGCAATGTAGGCGTTGGTTGCTTTCACATTGAACTCCGTTTCCTATGCCCTTTTACCCTTGAGCAGGCCATCGTTGATGATTCAAAGGAGCAAAGGGGTTGTATTGTTTCAAAGTATTGTCTGATATGAAGAATGGTTTGAATCCTATTAGTCAATTTAATCTATTTAATTCATTCTTATTTGAATTTTCATTTACTAGCAAGATTCTTAATTAAAGATCGAAAAATTGCACAAATACTAGCTTGGAGGAATAGATATGGAAAGCTATATACTTTGGAGTTTGGACAAAGGAGATAATAACCAATACTTTGTAGCTTCAAAATCTAGGAGAGAACCTCAAGCTCTTTGGCATGTGGGTTAAGGAAATCCTCACTTAAAGTTATTAAATTTATAGCTTCTAAAACTATTACAAATGTTTTTATACTAGTAAAAGAATCTTTTTTTTCCCTTTCTTTTCTTTCCTTTTCCCCTTTTTTTTATTTTTTTGTAGTAGTAGTAGTCAAACAGAAAGAATGATCATTTTCCTTATACTTTGAATAGTAAAATTGTTGACGTTCCCTTTTTAAAACATTTATTGTGACTTGTGGATTGAAGCTCATGAATCTTTAGCACAAGACTATTTACGCTGACTTTTGTGGATGATTGCGCTTGATATACTTGGGTTTATCCTTCTAAAGTGAAAATCATACTTCTTTTAATGTTCTTATAAATTTTAATATTGGTCGAGGTTCAATACGATAACAAGATAAAGATATTTCGAAGTGATGTTGGTGGAGAATACCAATCAAAGTTTATTATTTTCCATTTGAAGAAACATGGTATTGCTACATTGATCTCATCCTTTGATTCTCCTTAACCAAATTGAACAACATAAGTGAGACACAACCATATAATTGAAACGGAGACTATCATGTTATTTCATGCTAAGGTGGCAGAAAAAAATTGGGTTAAATCTTTTCTCGCTGAAATATTTTTTATTATTTCATCACCTTCTACAGAGTTTCATATCATGAACTCACCATATTTTATATTACATAGGTTTAATTCACCATTATGTTGATGTTTATCTTTTCTGAGGGATTACTCCAAGAATAGGTTTGGTTTGAAATGTTATCTATGCGTATTCATTAACTACTCAAGCAATGGGGGTTATTGTTGAAACTACTCTCCTACTAAATTGGTTCACATTTCGAGGCTTTAGTTTCTGATAAAATTGTTCTTTCCATTTTGTTGACCCATCCTTGCCTTATGTTCCTTCATAGGTGTAGGTTGAGGCATGGGGCTCATTACCTTTTCAAAGTCTCTACATAGGAATCAACTGATAGCTCACTGCCATCTTTGCCCAAGCACTTAATATGGCTTAAGAGAGTTATCATCAACATAGCCTTCTCCTGGCACTGACTCTGATTTGACACCTTCAATCTCGAAATCTCTTGCCGTAGATTATTTTGTTCTCAATCTTCATAAATGAAGCCTTGCTCAATTTATCTCAAGTCAACTTTATCAATTTTATATTTCCACTCGAGTATAGTTTAAATCAATTTTTCAGCAGCTACTAGTAATACTTCATGTTTTCTCCTCACTACTTCATCTTTTGGATTGTTAGTATTTCACTTTTCTTATTTCCCCATACACGTAACTGCTCATTACATCTTATATACCCTATTTATGTTCTTCCATGTACAATCCAAACCATTTCAGATAGCATACCTTGATTCTAGCTTTTATAGAAACTATCCTAATGTGTTCATTACAATTTTTGCAGCCTCTTTATAACTCCATAATTCATCCTTAGCATGTTGTTGCATATAAATAAATTATCTATAAATTTTATGTTCTATGACTTGTGGATGTGTGACTAGATGATGATGATGTTTGACTAAATACCTATCAAATCAAGCCTTGGCCTCTAAAAGATGAGAACATGGAAACAATGTGCATAATATAGGAACGAAATTCCTCTTGATTGGTTTACATATTGTCAAGTAACTTACCTACATCTGTTGTTTGCAGATGTTTTCAATGACTTTAAAGACCAAAATGGTGGTTTCAAGACAGGCCTTTCATTGGATGTAAAGGGAATGCTGAGCTTGTATGAAGCTTCACATCTTGCCTTTCAAGGGGAGACTATGTTGGATGAGGCAATAGCTTTCACAAGCACACATCTCATGGATATCAAGGAGAACATAGACCCAATCCTTCGTAAAAAAGTAGTGCATGCTTTGGATATTCCTTTGCACTGGAGATTAGAAAAATTAGAGGCTAAGTGGTACATGGACATATATATGATGGAAGAAGGCATGAATTCTTCTTTACTTGAATTGGCCAAGCTTCATTTCAACACAGTGCAAACAACATTCCAAAGAGATTTAAGGAGTTTGTCAAGGTAAGTGATTACAAGCCACATGACTACAACATGCGAGAGCTATCAATAATATCCAAAACTCGATTACTCAACTCAATGTTTCGTCAAGATTATTCAGCCTGGTAAAATTTTAAACATATACTAATAAGGGATTGATTTCTTGTATTTTTAATATGAGCTTCAGGTGGTGGAAAGATCTGGGTCTTGGTGAGCAGTTGACCTTTGCTAGAGATAGGTTGGTGGAGAGTTTCTTTTGGGCCGCTGCAGTGACACCCGAGCCACAGTTTGGATGTTGTCGTGCAGCTGTTTCGAAAGCTATTCAATTCATAACAACAATTGATGATATTTATGATGTGTATGGTACGGTGGATGAGCTAGAACTTTTTACTGATGCAGTTGATAGGTCAGTTACCACAATCTTAAACACTACTGAACATAAAGTATCACGCTTCATGCTAAATTCACAGGGTCAAAGGAGAATTAAAGAGATGAAGCATGAAGGGTCTAAGTAGCAGATTTAGATGGGACTATTACTTTCTTGACGTTTAATTTTCGAGGGTGACGTGTTGGCAGTCATTTTCAATCGGGGGAGATTATTTAGTGGTTAAATCTCATCCCTTGTTCTCATGAAGGAATTGTTTAGAAATCATAGCATTTTAATTGCTTTTAAAAAGACAAGATGCCAAGGAATAGATTGATGATTTGGTACTTTCCACTTATAAAACTTTATTTTCCATGGTGAATAGGAAGGGCATCAAATCTAGTAAGTTATATCACTCCAACTCATTTAAATAGATACAAGAGGACTCTGTACCCTTTGGGTTTGGTTGCGTCAACTGATTCAATGTGAATACAGTAGAGATATTATCACATTCTGTAAGGAATGTTGTATTGGTTAATTCATGGGTTGGACAAAACTTATGGCTATATGAGTTGTATTTTCCATTTTGTATAGTTTGGACTGAAGTCTAGATGGCAAGAATAATTGAAGAGAAGAAAATCAAAAAACAAAAAAGTGAACTATCCAATCGATCGCCCACATGCCTGATTGATCGATTTAGATCCAGAGGCGATACCTAATCAATCAGACTATTGCCCAATCAGTCGAATGGTGTATATTTACCCACTTTCCTATTTTTGAAATATTTCATATTTGTACCAAAATTAGTAAGTAGGGTTCTACAAAAGTTACTTGAATGAGACACGAATTGTGGGTTACAAAAGCAGTTTCTCTCCCAAGCCTAAACAAAGATTTTATTAATTCTAAGTTGAAAATATTCTTTGGAGATCATCTTCTTCCTCTAGAGTTTTCATTAAAGAGTTTGCTAAAGGCTTCTAGTTCTATAATTTTACTACTTTTACTTCTTTATAGGAGATTATTCATCTAGTGAAGACATGGTATTGTGAATCAAGCGCAAAGACCAAGGCACGCAGAATTGAATCATATTGTGGATTTTTGCAAAAGGAACTACATTCTATGGTTGAGGAATTGATTGTGTAACGTTATCAGTGTATCTTATAACTGCTTAAAATTAATAATTGACTAGTCCATTAGGGCTCGTGGTTTTTTCCTATAAAGGTTTTCATGTAAAAATTTGCTTGTCTTCTACTTGTCTGGTTAATTATTTTTTACTTGGAAGTTTGCTTTATTTTATTTTGCTACATAATATTTGACTTGTAGTTTAAAAATAAAAAACCGTATAAGAGTTTCACTTTCCACGGTAGATATTTGATGCCTACAAGGCCTTCTCCGTTAGTAAGTCTTTTCCATGTAATTGTTGCCCCTCTTGGACTATAGTATAATTTTGTTATCAACCAGCATACTATAGTTACATGGATGGGCGCTCCCTTTCCAGAAGGCCTATTACTGCATTCCTAGCCTACTTTGGCACTCCTTACCACAGACTCTTTTATAATATTTTTATCGTCAATGTAGCTATTATCTAATTACGTTACTATCTTCTGCGTTTCAGATGGGATCTCAAGGCAATGGCACAACTTCCTGAATATATGAAGACCTGTTTCTTAGCTTTATACAATAGTATTAATGAAATAGGTTACGAAGTTTTGAAAGAGGAAGGCCGAAATATCATACCATCCCTTAGAGATGCGGTAATTTTTCACATCTTTCTTACATGTTAATCAACATCCAATCTTTGTAGTAGATGTAATTTGATTGAGGTAGAGCCTTTCAACAAACTCAGTAAAAAACTTAAAACTCTGAACCACTTGAGTTGGTAAAAATGCAGTTCACCTAAGACAGATTTCTGGGGTAGGTGAGCAAAAGAGCCCAGATAATCAAGTTTGGCCAGGCTTGAGCGTAATGGGTATTTGCCCAGCACAAGTTTGAAAATCTATTTTGCCTTCAAGGTTGGCTTGAAATGAGCTGATCTTGAGATGTGTTATATATGTGATGATTTCAGATTAGATTCGTATTAGGACTATCTTAAATTTACTATTTAAGCATTTTTTTGAATTCCTAATTTGATTAGTCTTATACTATGCTAGAGTTTTAGTGTATTTTAATTTTTTAATTCAGGTTAACCATCTTTATTTAAGCAGTTGGAAAGATATGGAATCCATAAATTCCTATACAGCTTGAGTTTCGAGCATAATTTGTAATGGTTACAATGTCTAAAAATCTCCATTAACAAGTCGATTAATCAAATGGGCTAGACAAACCTCCAACAATTTTCAAGTCGAGCTGATTCACAAGTTGAGATGGAGCTCAAGCCAAGCCTGTTGCTAGGCTCAATAATGCATATTTTGTGCTCACATTGGGGTAATTGAGCTGCACCCTGTTTGGCTCGATAAAGCTCTGAAGTACTACTCAACCACAGGTTATCCAAACTACACATGGTAATGGTAGCTTAGCTTGTGTACAACTAACGTTGCAAATATCATTTTTGAGAAAATGTAAGGAGACAATATCAAGAAAATTTTAAATTTTGTTTATTTATGAGGATATTAGTAAGAGATAATTATTGAGAAAAAACAACTTCTAAACCATAAAAATTAAAGATGAACTGTATAAATATAATCTTAAAAAAATGAAAAAGAGAAAATAAAATATCATGACAAGAAACAACTTCAGTAAAGAGTAATTTCACATAAAATTTCAAAAAAGAAACTCACATTAAAGCTTCATTTGGTTGACTTTATAACATTGCCATAAAAAATTGATGATAAATAATTTTTTTTCTAAGTTGCAAAGAATTGAATTAGAAATAGGGAAGGGCTAAAATTAGCCTCCGCCAACGCAAAAAAAAAGTGGGGGAATAGAAGCCAAGCCCCAATTAAGGACAAGTAAAAACAACATAACAACCCATGCAAATCAGGAACAAAAAAGATGAACGCGGGATCACAAAACCTTTTTCAATAGACGATCTAGGATGGGTCTTTAACTTGTCTCCAACAGCTTCCCTTACATTATCATAGCAAAATCATGCACTAGAAGAGAAAGCCCAAGTGCTGGCTTAGCTTTCTCATGTGCTAGAAGAAGGGGCAGTCGTCGGGGGCTCTATGTAAAAACAATCTTGGGAGTGGGGAAAATAAAACAAAGAATTATTTTAGCATTAGTGG
Source organism: Sextonia rubra (assembly GCA_037013555.1). Classification (NCBI taxonomy): domain Eukaryota; kingdom Viridiplantae; phylum Streptophyta; class Magnoliopsida; order Laurales; family Lauraceae; genus Sextonia; species Sextonia rubra. The sequence goes on along the minus strand of JASUAD010000009.1, from coordinate 52,338,248 downwards.
GGAGTTCTCAAAGAATTTTTGACATTTTTTAGGTTTGGTGCAGCCCCTAAACCCTAGAACTCAGGTCTGGTTGATAAGAAGTTTTTGGCCATTATATATATATATATATAACCTAGGTCATCTAGCACTACCCCAACCTTCCCGGGGGGTGGGGGTTTTACTAAATATGATGAGCAAGACGGGGGTGGTGGGGGTGGTGTTGTGGATTACATACTTGGCTGCAAATATAGACCTGAGAAATGAAGAATGTCAGAGTTGAATTCAAGACTTTAGAGAGCATACTCAGGAAAAACTTTTGGCCTTCCAAATGGCCAATATAGCATAATGACACTGGTGGCTAGGCAATTTAGGTTCTTGCTGCCAGCAGAAAATGCATTCCCCTTGTTGTTAGCTTAGAGAGATTGAGGCCAATGAGATATTCAAAGAAATTATTGTGGTGGTTTCATTAGAATCGAACTACTTCATGTCATTTGATGTTTTTTTGTTTTTATTTTTACTGTCTCATTTAGTGGACAAAAATGTGCAAAGCATACTTGGTGGAGGCCAAATGGTATAGCAATGGATATACACCAACACTAGAGGAGTTTCTGCAAACCTCACTTAATTCAATTGGAAGTCTAGGCATTCAAACGTATGCTTATGGTTTAGCTGGGCAAAATCTGGCACTGGATAGCAGTGATTTCGCTGAGCAGATCTCATATATCCTACAGTTGGGAGGAATGATGGTTCGACTTCCAGATGATTTGGGAACTTCAACGGTATGTAGCCACTGACAACTACTTCAACTAAATTAATACAAAATGTTCCTTCATTAAACGGTTGAATCCATTGATATGCTATATTGTTTCATGATTTCGGAACTTCAACGGTATGTAGCCACTGACAACTACTTCAACTAAATTAATGCAAAACGTTCCTTCATTAAGCGGTTGAATCCATTGATATGCTATATTGCTTCACAAAAATCTAGTACTGAGATTTGAAAAAAACTAAAGTTCATATCTATTTGTTAATTCTGAGAAGAAAATCATTACTAATGAATTAGGGTTCCACCCAATGTGAGAGGAAACCCTAGAAATATGTTTTTTTTTTATTAAGAACTACATAAAAGGGAAATAGCCTTAGTGCAAGTGTGTGGTTTTCTATCAAAAAAATATTTCCAAAACACCCCCTCTCCCAACTTCCCTCAACGAAAATTTTTTTCGTCGAATCATGGAAATATCACATTTTTGCTCCACGCCAAAAAGGAAGATTTTTGTTTAGCAAAGTAAAAAGAGTTCTGCAATCCTCACTTTCCACAGAAAGGTGGCCAGTGGCCACAAAAATGCCCTAAAATAATTATGAAAACAAGAAATTTAGAAAGAAAAGCCATGGTTTTATTTCAAAGCATAGGCGTTGGAATTTGGGAAAACTCTTGATCTTCATCAGTACACATGGGCTAGGGCTAAGACTCTGTACTGTGTATATATTTTTTTCATTAACAATCTATAATGTCTAATCTATGTAGTCTCCACATTTAACACAAATGAGCTACAAGTTGATAATTGAGACCATTGCACCCAAACCCTTTCTCAAAGCTTCGCATTTGTATCTATTAAATAGGCAGATTGCGCCTAACTTATAGGCTTGATTATAAACGGTTGGCTGTTTCTTTTCTCCTTGTGGTTGTAGTGGGAATCACTTTTTTACCCAAAAAACAAAAAACAAGAGTCATTTATGTCAATGATCTCTTTTGTTGGTGCAGGATGAGCTAAAGAGAGGTGACGTTCCGAAATCAATTCAATGTTACATGCATGAAGCAGGTGTTACAGAGGATGTTGCTCGCAAGCACATAATGGGTCTATTTAGAGAGACATGGAGGAAAATCAATGAATTCCGAGTGGATAGTTCTCTTCCCCAGGCTTTTATCAAGTATGCTATGAATCTTGGGCGTGTGGCTTATTGCACTTACAAACAGGGAGACGGCTTTACTGATGGATTTGGTGATCCTGGTAGTGAAGAGACAAAGAGATACATGACTTTATTTGCTGAACCCCTTCAAGTTGAAGAAGCCAAGGGTATTTCATTTTAGGTTGATGATGGATCAGCTACCCAAGAACATCATAAGAATTACGTGTGTCAGTCATGGTATATGCTAATAAATCAACATAAAATCTTGTAATAATTTAATTATTTGCATGCCGTTTTTCCTCTTTTTATTTCTCTCTCTCTCCCTCTCTCTCTTGCTAGATTGGCCTATTGGCTATAAGTGAGACCATCGACATAAAAACTAGTAATTAGGGCATATGTGTGATATCAAAGTACCAACTGCCAACACCACTCAACAATGAGTGTGTTGGCGCATGCATTATAAGTTTTAATGGGATGTTTGGATACACTAAAATCCAGCTCAATTAAATGGAAATGGCTACATTCAAAACCATGGAGATAAGGCATATGAGTGGATTGTATAGCACATCGAAGGGCCTCAAATCTTTGACATTGATGACATCACTATATGATATTGGAAAACGTTGACCTGTGCTATGTGCACCTACGCAAAGTGCATCTTGAAGGGTTCTCATTCGTAGACTTCCTCCTATCCTTGAGCCAAGTTTAGAGAGCTCATCAACCAAGAAATTAATAGAGACAATTATATTAATGGGATTCAATTTTTATCCCTTTAATAGGAATTTGTTACTTTCCACAAAGACCACCACATTGTCAAAATTCACATTCTAGAGTGACCATTTTCCAGAGGAGCGATTGATTGACAATACTCATACAAGTCCTCCAACCATTTCTCTGACACCCCAACATGAGAGTTATAAGTTAGCAAACCTAAATGGGAACGAAACCATCATGCTCTAGTGTAATCACATTTCATTAAAGCATGATTCTCCGTTTCATCTTCACCTTCACAAATTGAGCATAAGAGGCTTATCGAGTCAATTTTTTGTTAATGATCTTTCTAACTCCTAGAACATTTTTCAAGAATTTCCAACTGAAGAGAAGGATTGTTTGTCATAGAGAGATTTTCCAAAAAAATCCTTCTAATCGATGATAGGATCTTGAGTACTATCTCTTTTCTCTTTAAATCTCTATAGGCCGTCCTTTTATAAAGTTGTCCATTCTTTGTGAAAGCCAGACCCACTTATCAGTTTCATTGCCAAACAGAATATATATCTGCAAATATCTTGCACATCTGTTGGATTATTATTGAACATTTCTTTGATTACCTTTTCATCTCATTGTTTATCAACATTCCACTAGTCATTAACTATAATATTTTGGTTGGTAATATTGGAGAGTTGTTTTCTCAATGAGATCCAATTATTCTCCCATGTTGAAATTGTTTCACTATTGCCAATAATCCAACCAGCCCTTTCATAGATAAAAGTAACCCCCTCTATGAATCGCCTCCAAAACCATATTTTTCCTTCTCCATACTTTGCTTTCCATAGGCTGGATTTACATAAAAGGTTATCATCATTTACGCAGTGCCAACAAGTTTTGGCAAGATTGGCTAAATTTTTTGTTTTTTTGAAAAGTAAAGGTTTTATTAGGAAAGAGGGAAAACCCTTACAATACAACAATCATAAGATCACCAGCTTTTATGCGAAGAAACCACCAATGAAGATCCGAAAACTCATATCCCGGTCATCAGAAAATAAAGAAAGCTATTATCTGTCTTAAAGCCTATAACCCGGGCAAACATGAAAAAGAAAGCTCTGATCATCTATTGAAGAAGACCTTCAAATTATGTAGTAGGAAATTAAGAGGCCCCTACACTAATTTCCTTCATTTTCTTGCTCAACTTTACGGCGCACTTAGACAGTGTTGGATGTGAAGCAAAATGATGACGCCTAAGCACACTTACCATCTTTTTTACTGTAAATCTTTCTCTTGAAAGGGATTTAACTGGATCTTTTATTACCACATTAAGAGGTTCTTGGAGTTCAAACACATCGATAGACACATGTAGAGGAATCACGTCCAAAAGAGAACATGCTCCTTGATAGAAATCATAACTATAGACAGCTCCTAATTATGTAGGATCTCCTTTATCTGACCACACAACAGTAGCCAAGAATGGTGAAACCTGAGTAATAGTCAGTGTCCATCCCTTGTATTCAATCTCCTCAGTGATTTGAGGAGCAGAAATAACCTCACTAGGAGGGAAATTCCATCTACTCTAGTATTAATTGGAACATAAGTACCTAAGTACAAGCATTTCCTATACACCATTGAAATAATATTTTAAAGTACATGCTCTGGTCTGCTACAAGCTTTTCTGAAAATACAAGCATTCCTTTCCCTCGAGATATGCCAACTAAATGCAGTGAATAGGAGCTTAGAAAGAGTAATCATCCCTTTTGAAATTTGGTCTACCTAAACTAATGTAGATTGAATAAGTTCCAAAACAGAGTGCATTGAATTGGTTGTAACAAGATTATATGAAGCACTCCTTGCCAAACCCGCAATGAAAAAGAAAAAAATAGAAACAAATTCTCTTGGTTTTCCAAAGTAGAAGGACAAAGAGCACGGTTAGTATCATAATTTATAGTTCTTGAGATAAGAAACCTTTAGTTGTTAGAAGTGTAAGAATCCCATCCTAGCACAAATAGACAGCTGCTTTAAGCATCCCTTGAACCACACAAAATCCCCCCAGGCAATGGGCCTTCAAGATTCTAGATTTCTTAAGAAAATTTCAAGGTGAAGTTTCCATGCCCCTCCAATGTCCAAACCATTTCATCACAAAAGGAAGGCTTAGGCAAAATTCCATTTCAGGTCTTTCCCCAAAAAGTGATCAAATCCCCTGAAGTATTTGAACGAATAGGGGGTAGCAAAGCCCATCCTTGTGGAGAAATGAATTGGCTAACATGAATAGACTCCCCCATTCCAAGATCATAAATAACACGAGTGGGGATGATATCTTTAATGTGCCCATCTTGCAACCAAGGATCATGTATCTCTTCCATCTCTAATTAAGTGCCTCAAAGGCAGAGCATCTGACCGAAGAGATAAAATACTCCTCCATCCCCACGAAGCCGAAGAAGATACTTTAACATCCCAAAAAGATTTATGATGCAAATGTCTAGCTTATACCAATAGGTTCCAGCATGCTGGCTGATTATAAATGATATGCCAAAACCTGTCTCATCAAAGCAACCCTATTTATGCAATTTATAGAAAGTATACCAAGGCCTCCAAGCTGTTAAGGCAGGTATATTGAATTCCAAGCAATAGGATGCAAATAGGGTCTAGGATCCCAATGGTTCCAAAAAAAAAGTCTCTGATAAAACGTTCGATTGTAGAAGCAATTGACTGAAGCAGCAAATACACTGAAGCCCAACAGATATAAATAATAGCTAATGTAGACCGAATCAAGTCAACTCTTCCTGCATATGACAAAATTTTTGTTCTCCATCATGTTTGGAATTTTTTTTTTAAATCTTTCCAAAGGGGATAACAATCCTGAAAAGAAAGTTTCCTCAAAGAGAGAGGAATCCCCAAATACCTTACAGGCAGAAGACCTTCATTCACATTAAGCATGGATATAATAGCATTTTTATCTTCCTCTGGGCAGTTGCATGGATATAATAGCATTTTTATCTTCCTCTGGGCAGTTAGAAAAAAATAGAAAACTTTTAGCCCAATTTACTCCCAATCAAGAAAATATGGAAAAATGAAAAAGAAATGCTCAAAAATTTCCAATAGCCATAGGAGTGCATTTACTGAAAACCATCAAGTCAACCACAAGCATAATATGGTAGATAGCCATTCCAACTCCAGTGAATGGAGTAGGAATTGAAAAGCATAGAGGATGCATACTTTGTCATCATAGCAGATAAAATTTCACAATGACAGTAAGAGATAGGGAGAGTGAGGGCTTCCATGTCTTAGCCCACAAGTACTTATAAAATATCCAGCAGCTTAACCATTAACGATAATGGAGAAATGAGGTCAAATACACGCATCATAATCAAAGAAATTATATGACCCGGAAACTTCATAGCTTGAAGTGCAGCTTTCAAGAATTCCCATCGAACACTATCAAGCTTTTGCTAGATCAAGTTTCAAGCACATCCTTCCTAGGTTTCTGGTGAAATTTATGTAAGAGATCTTGGGAAAGCAGAATGTTATCTGAAATAGCTCTTACAAGGATAAATGTTGATTCCATTAGACAAAGTAGCTTCCTCATCATAGGCTTTAGTCTAATCACAAAAATCTAGGTAATAATCTTGTACAATTCATTTATAAGTGAGATTGGTCTACATTTATCAAGAAAGACAACATTACCCCTTTCGGCACTAAAACAATAAAGTTTGCCTTTCGATTGGTTTGCAGTCATACCTGATTGGAAAAAATTCCAAATAACTTCACACACTTCCAACTCTAATTATAGGCCAACAAACCTTATAGAAATGAGCATTGAATCCATGTGGCCCTAGGTCTGTATGAGGTTTAGCATTTTCCATATTAGTTTCAATTTCTTCCTAAATAATTGGTTTTGATAACTTGGTAGCATCCTCACCAAAAAGACATCCAAAAGGCTCCACATATTCAAGATCTAGGTGATATCTTCTAAATTTGGAGCAAGAATTTTCTAGAAGTGAGAAATAAAAACATGCTAAATACCCTTACCACCCGAATAGGTAATACCCTCCACATCAATAATTTTTGAAATATAAGAAGCATTATGTCTAGACTTCATCCAGCCATAGGAGAATCTAATACTATTGTCCCCAAGATTGATATTTAGTTCGCTTATTTTTTGTATGAAGGTACTTTCTTCAGCGCTTAGAAAAACTTGAAGAACATTCCATGCTGATTTTTCCATATCAATGAGGTGATTATTAGTAGGATCAGAAGAAATCCTATGATGTAATTCCTCCAGCCAAAGTCTAGCAGTCTGAATATTGACATGTAGAGGAATTTAAGCCTATTCCCTTTTCAACTTTGTAATTGTTGGAAGAAAAGTCAGAAGGGACTTTGAATTCAACTTACAAGATTCAACATACAAAAAAATGGGAAAAAACTACTAATGTTCTTTTATTTCCTTTGTTTTACATGGATTCAATAGATCTAACCAAGGGGATGCAGTTTATTTATATTTTTATACACTTCATAGCCCCTTACTTTGGTCTGAAATATGGTCAAAATTGGATAAAAAAACATAAAGGTTTCGTAAAATACAAAACTTGAAGAGTTTGGGAAATATAGGTCCGTGATCGAATCTGGTCAGTCACCGATTCCTACAACTTGATAATGTCCAAAATGGTAATGAAATAATGAATTTTTAAGGACTTATCACACCTACAACTAGCATTTTGCTAGTCCCAAACAAAAGATGTGAACAAGGGTAGGAAACTAACCTAAACTAACCTGACTAATAAATGTAGAAAATAAAATTAAAGACGCCACTTTCGTTGGCACTCTCAATTGCATTTAGCATTTGCAATAAGACTTTAAACTCTTAGGTTACCCCCTAGTGGACTAGTTTTTCCTCCATTCCTAGCCTTTCTGGCTATGTTTCTTTTCTACAGTCCCCAACAATAGGCAACCCTTTTTAATTCACCCAAATTAATTCACTCTAATTTTAGTGGCCTTTTCGTACCACATAGATGAACTAGGAAAACTCAAGTCCAAATAGGTTTCAATCTCACATCTTATTTTTGGCAGTTTTCCCATTTTCAATTTTAAAAATATATATTTGCTATGTAGTGAAAATTTCAAACAAATATTAATAGTTTATAAAAATTTTCCTTCCTAGATTATTGAACCAAATTCAATTTTATCTAAGAAGTTGAATATTATAGAATTTAGTCAATCTTCTAATTATAAAATTCTTTTGAAAATTTTCTTTCCTTAAAAGGTAAAATAGACCAACAAGACTATCCAAAAAACAACTTAAATGGGCCCAAAATAATAAAAAATTAATTTTGAAATATTCCCTTGATATTATGCATGAAATTCCAAGGAAAATGATATAATACGAGGAAAAGTAAACAATGGAGGGTAAAGTGAAAGAAAGCACCTGACATTGTACCTTCTCCAATCCATGTACTTTGGTATACAAAACTTGTAAAAAAAGAGAAAATCTATAGTACTGGATCCAAAACCCAATAACCACTTGGATTGCTAATAAAATTCTCCTCGACACATTTCATAAGGAGCATATGAAAAGATGTAATCTTGAAACCATAAGGCACTGTGAACATGAAGACCACATGTTCCTTTTGAATTGGTGAAGAATAATCACCACCTTGAAAAACTCCTCCTCCAAAAATGGATCATTAAATTTCACATGAGAGAACAACTCAGAACAGAGTGGTCGAAAGTCCTCCTATGCCAATAATTCGTGGAAATGCATTTGCCCAAATCCATTTGGGACAGGCATGCTAATATCAGTGGCAACATCATGATTTGGATTAGGAAAAAGCACCACATGTGATCCAAAATATCAAACTTAGGTGTCTGAACATGGCCATTTTTCTATGATACCATGAATCCATCCAACCAATTTTTCTCATTTCTCTCTCCGCACTTTTGAAAACTCATGAATTGGATGGGAAATTTCTTTAAGAATGGGAGCATCTATTGCCACATCCTCATTTTCCAAAAATTCCAGAGTCACATATTCTAAAACCTTCAAAATTGGGTCCTCCCAATTTTGATCTTTCTTTGGGGGCTAATGAGGTGCATTTGTAGTTTCATCAATCATGGGAATATTGAATTCTTGGAAATCAGCAATGTTTATTTTTTATAAGAATCAAAATCATAGAATGTATCATCATTCTAGGGCTTATTATCGTCATTGAGGAAGTCCAAGTTCCTTTTGCTGATTTGGCTAAATCTTTGAGGGAATGGGGCTACAGGCTTATATGTGTCAAAGTGGGAATCATCATCCATCAATCCATTATCAATTTGATCTTTGTCGCCCTTAGATTCCCACCTTGTTTTCGTGTGATCCATTGATGAAAGATATTCATTGAACATTAGATAACTTTTTCAGAATTCTTGTTTCTCTACTAAGGGTAGTCTTTTGCTGCTCCATCCAAATTGCAACTTGAGCAGTAAATTCTCTTATTAAAGGTATTATTTTCTCCTAAGCAAGCATAGTTGATTGATTACTTTGAAATGTCTTTGAACATACTCGGGGAGCATGCCCTCCAAAGACTTCTCTGGTGATAGTAGTGGTGGTTCATCTGACCCTTCGACCGAAGGGAGATCATATGGTGCATATAACCAAAGGGATAGTAAGGGTGCATATGATGTATTGGGGATACTCATTTGACCTTGCAAGAGGAAGTCCTTTGGGAATGTACGCATTATCAACATCAAACTTGATTTGCCAATTGTAATTGGGGCGATTTTGCCAATTTTGACTTCACCCAGTATAAGAAATTGGACATTTAGCTGTGAAAATTTTTGCAGCTAAAGGTCTTAAAGTCGCCACTAAAAGTTTTAGCAACAATATTTTTTTTTTGCTACAAAGTTATCTCTAAAAGTGCCGTCACTAATTGTTTTAGCCGCAATTTTAAAATGCTGTGGCTAAAAATTAAACATATAGCCGCAACACCAAAACTACCACTAAAAGTATAATATTTAGCCACAAAAATTACCGCCACTAAATTAAAATTTAATGTAACTAAAAGTGTAATATTGCCTCTAATCAATCATCATAAACTTTTGAAAGTAAAGGGTAGTCTCAATTATGTGAATTTAATCAATCTACTTAAAATTGCAAGTTACAGTTGTCTTGTTGAGACAATGGCAAATACAGGTTATCCCACAAAGAGCACTTTTAAACTTTTTAATTAAAAATTTGAATTTTTCTCAAAAGGAAAATAATAATAAAGAGAAGTGTGGCATGCAAATCAGAAACTAAATAAACTATTAACAATGATAAGAAACAAATCAAAATAGCCATAATCCACTAAGTTATTAAAAAATTCAATACATGCAATTGATTTACCCTTTTTGTCTTAATTATTCTAAGATTAGAAACAAATTAATGTTTCTGATCCGGATGATTTGACTATTGCAAAAACCAATTCTTAATTAAGAAACACAAAATCAATACTCAAGACCTCCTTCACCTTATAAAAGACTGAACAACCTAAGTATCACCTATGAAATTAAGTATAGACTATCAAAGATAACTAAAGATATAAGCATAATCTATTAAAGTAAATATAAATGATCAAAATTTATTCACTAAGAACATAAATCAAAAGTTTGCCTTTGGTATGAAGACAAATCTATTATTATCTTTTAAAAGCACATTAACAAGAGACAATCAGAAAAGAGTAAAATAACAAATATAAATTAGAACATTAAAATGCTTAACTTCATCTTTTGCTTCAATCAGAAACTCAGTTTATCATTGCAAAGAATTTTAAAAATAACTTCATTGATATCTTCTTCTTATATAATGGCCTCTCAGAATTCTCTCTTCTAGATCCTAGTTTTTGGAACAAAGCTCTAGAATACCATTAAAATAAAATCAGAACTTAATGGAAGGGAGAGATAGAGAAGAAAGGGAAAGAGAGATCTGAGATTTCCAGATTTAGTTGGGAATGAGGGGGAGCCCTCCATAGTAGCCTCCTTCTATAGTTTTCTAGCTCCTAGGTTTATTGAATCTGGAACTCTTATTAATAGATTGAGAGATAAGATCTGCTGCTTATTGATTGGGTTTATCTCCTTAGATGAGAGAGATTTTGGAGATAAGATGAGGTAGAAGATTTTGACATTCTTATCTGAACTTCATATGGGGTCCACGGAGGAATGTGCAACAGTTATACTTCAACGGTGTAGATACAATTGTAATCCCACATAAAAGTGTACTTGAAACTTTTCAGGCCCATAACTTTCTCATTTTAGCTTTGATTTGTGTAAACTTAGGCTCTACAGGCATTTCCTCTGAAAGAGCTTTTTAACGGTGGTCATTCACATGGATCCGACGTCCAGAGTGAAAGTTATGGTCATTTTAAGATAGGCTATATATCCTAAGAAAAATGGGATTGAATTTCAAATTCTAATTTGTAATGAACTTTATCTCTGCAATAGTTGTGACTTGTTAGTTAAGTTAGAAGAATATTCCTTGGTACAATAGGATGAGATAAGATCTTCTGAAAACCTTAGCTGATCTTTAAGTGGGATCCATAGGCAAATGAACTCTAAGTGTGCGTGTCTTCATGCAATGGGACCCAAATCATCATAGGGTTCTGTGGATCCTACAAATTTCATTTTCTATATATTCTAATTAAACCAATCAAACACTGAAGAGCCCACATTGAAGCAAGACCCATCCAAATAGAGTTCGACTCCAATTGGGACTCTTCGGAGAAGAATTGCAAACATTCTTAATTAATGCATAAAATATGCAAAAATTGTACAAATTCCAATTTCTAGGTGAAAATGCATGAAATGGTGAAATTAAATGAATAATGATGCAATTAACCTAATTAAGTCCCTAACCCAATCTAAAATGTTGCCTAAATCATACAAATTGATGAACTTAACACACAACTAAAAGTTTAGGTTTTAGCAGCGACAAAAAATTAAAACTAAACGTACTTTTTAGTGGTAACTTCTTGCTGTGGCTAAAAGTAAAATTCTAGCTATGATTAAAAGTTGCCACTAAAAGTAGACTTGCTGAGTGGTTGGAGCACACCGTTTTGGGGAGGAAAAAAAGGCAGATTATGGATTTTGATTCCCATAGCGATTGTTTGGTCAATGTGGTCTTTGCGTAACTGTCTTATTTTCAAAGGGATTAAGCCAGATTGGGGTTATGTCACTGACCTTGTCAAGGTTCGACTGGCTAATTGGGCTAGGAACTCAAAAGCGCTTGTTTCCTTATCCTTAGATGATGTACTTTTCAACATTAACAATGTGTAATGTAGGGTGGGTCTTGATCAGGCCTTTGGTCGTTCAGTTGTGGACTCTGTTGGGGTAGTGGGTGCTGGCATTTCTTCCTGTAGCTTTCTCCTTTGCTGGTGTTCATCTCGTGTAGTTGGCCTCAGGTGTGGACTGTGTGGTCTTTTATTTCTTGCTTTTGGTTTTGTTTGTTGCTGTTGCTTTTGTTGGTGTCTTACCAACTTTGATTCAGGTTTTCTTTTTGCTTGTAGGCATTAGCTCATGATTGGCCTGGTGGGAGGAGCCAACCTAGCTGGGTTCTTTTGCTTTGGTAATGATGCTCGGTCTCGCCTTCCTTTGTTTTTTTCTCTCCTTTCCTGTTCATGTAAATCCTTTTGATTTAATGAATTGGTTTTTCGGATGGCGAAAAAAAAAGTATTGGATCTAAAAGTATTGGTGGCCACTTGTTGTTGTAGTTAAAAGTTTAAAAGTAAAATATATATATATATATATTCACTAAAAATCTTCCCTTTTCATCTACCTACTTTTCATAAACTTACTAATACATAAAATAAGAATATGGAATTTTCATCAATACCAAGTATTGAAATATAATTTCAAAGTATTTGAGTAGCAAAAGTTAAATTTACATCATCATAGAATTAAGAAATCAAATAAAATAAAAATAAATTCATGATAATTGGGCTTTTGAGTACTTATGCATCACGTTTCTAGCTTGCAAATAAAGTAAATTAAAAATTCTTAGATTACTATAAAAAAATACAATATATAATTAGATATATGCGATAAATTAAATACAATGAATCTACTATAAATGAAAAAATGAACAGGTAATAAGCCTTGGTCACAAGCTTAAAATTTACTAAGTAGATAGGTAATGCAATTGTAATTACATTATTTTTTTCTCACAACTCTATGGATTGGAAAATGTTACATAGAAATCTGTTAGTGAACATGTTTTAATCAAAAAGAAACCTCAAAAAATATTGACTACTTGATTGCTTGCGAGCCTTAAATAGGAAATAGAGGGTGAAATTTTCAGTGTACATGTAAATAACTTTTCTACTCAAATCATTGGAAAACCACTGCAAATAATACAAACTATTCAAGGAAGAAATTTTAAGTTTCAAAATTCAACAAAAATCCAAAAGGTTCTAATAAAAAAAAGAGTCTTGCACAAAGTGGGAGGCCTTTCTTGTGGGTTTTTTTTTATTTGTTTTTGTGTGGGGGGTGTTGTTTAGCAATAATGTCCACTTATAACAAGGTTAATACATGGTTTTTTTTTATGGTTATTATTATTATTTTTATTATTTGTAATCTCCAATGAAATACATTTCCTTTTTAAGTACATAATTCAAACTCACCACTTGTGAACTACAACACCAAATTAAAGGACTCAAGAGATTATATCCTTACATCAATCCACCACCACACTACAACAATTAAAAAAAAATCTAGATAACTCTGATCCCAAAAAATGGTAAATGATAATAATAACATTGACCATACACTACACCAAAGATAAAGATTAGGAATGATGATTTGGAATGGTTTTTAGTTGTTCCTAACTAAAGAAGGTCTCAACTTGCACCATCTAAAATAAGCTCAACACATAAAGGAAAAAAAAAAGAAGAAGAAAGAAAGCAAACTATACATACCCAACAAAAGCATGTTTGCATGAAAACTTCAAGGGTGTGGAGATCCCAACCAAACAAAGGGCTGATTGTGTATAGACAATGTTCATAAGCCTTCACTAAAAGAGTTATTCTGAATAGAGGAAAAATAAACCATATATAGATCATAAGAAAATATAAAGAAAGAAGTAGAATTCCCATATCAAGTTAGTACCATTTTAATTGTGTGCATCACTCTTATTCCTTCAAATTTCAATGGTCGATGACGTATTCAATAAAAACTATGCCAATGCTTAGTCCTTAAAACTGCACTTTTTCATCCATAATTTCATATATTTAAGGACTTAATCATTTGCAATTACATCATTTAGGGTAGAATCATGATTTATTCACTTGAAATCCGATTATTGCATTTTAATGCATAATTCTCTCAAAATTCATATATTTTTGCATAAAATCATAAAATCTTATATTTGGAAACCCTAATTTTTGAAAATCTTGGGAAAACCTTGATTTCTCATGAAATGATCTAAACTTTCATCAACACTAGTTTCTTCAACTCAAAACATATCCGATGATGTCATTTTGTGATTTCATTTTATGTGAAATGGAGCTGCATTCATGCATTTGTGACTTCAAGGGTCAAATTGTCATTTCGCATAGAATGTAATCACTTCATGAATGGAATCATATAATTCATCATTCATTGCATATTTCCTCTCATGTTTTTATCATTTCTCAAAATTTTGGAAGAATCCTAGTTGGATCAAGACTCTTTGTGAAAAGTCATAGTCGCACTAAAATTCTACGAAAATTCAACATCGGCGCCATTGTTGCAGGTAACACGAAAACTAAGACCCACAAAAATCACTTGGAAGCAAAAACTCAACTTAAATGAAGTGTTTTAGTTGTATTAGGATTCTTGCCTGGGACCCATATATAGCACAGAAAATCATATTGGACCCCACAATGAAGATTGGAGATGAAAAGAGGCTGAAATGAAGAAGAAAGAAGAAGAATTAATCAAGTGGAACTCACACACTCGCACACATGTGGGACCTCACACATGTGCCACAGCCAAAAGAGGGGGCCACTCATCTTGCTCATGTTGTCCCTACAGCTAATTTCAAGAATTTTCAGTCAATTGCCAAGAAAATAAATAAATTAAGAAGTATTGTGCATTAAGGAGTCTTGCAGCCCAAGATGGACCCCACACCACAGGGGACATCTCACACTCTCTTGCTCAGCCAAAAAGCTTTTAGAAAAATCAAGAAAGCTTATATATAAGTATCCCATACAATAAAGAGATATATCCAAGTGGAGATAAGAGATAAAGCAAGAATAGGAGATGAAGTTTATAAACTTACAAGGGGGCCCCACAAGTCATGGACGTCGACATCCTCTTCCCTTTTATGAGTTTGGATTTCATTAAAGCCCTTGGTTTTCCTCTCTACTTATCTCTTAAAGAAATTTCAAAAAGGAGAGGATAATTCAAGTAGAGTTGTAAGCAATCATGGAAGAATGAGATGTTCACCAAACAGATAGACTCCTATTGCTCCAAGGAGCCCTTTGGAAGTCTAAGGGGAATCTTTCCCCTTGTGTTGAATGACCAAACACAAAGAGCGGGCCCTATTCCTCAATAAATGAAGAGTTTTACAAATCTTTGTGGGCCTTTTCACATGCAATTGCTTGCTACTGGAAGTGGGTCCTATTGTCATTGGCTTTTACTCAAATTCAAGGAGTTTATCAATAACAAGAGTCTCTCTCATCTTATTCTTAGGAAAACTCAAGATGATTAAAGGAGTTTTGTTGGAAACTTCTTGAAATTTGAGCATGATACGTGTTCCCTCATGAAGGAGGTTGTTGCTTATATATATATATATATTCATGGGCCATCATCATCAATGTCAAAGCCTTATCCCAACTATGCTGGGGTCCACTAGTAAATTCTATTTTTCTATTTCGACCTATTTTAAGTTAAATCTTCAAATAAGTTAAACTTCTTCAGATCCTTTTATATTATCTCCATTGACATCTTTTTCGGCCTACTATTCACCTCAGTAGGCCATCCACTTGTATAGCCAAATATTCTCTTGCTAGCGCCATTATGACTTGTGTTCAACATGCCCAAACTATTTTAAACAGGTTTTTCTAATCTTTTCCACTATTAATGCTCCTCCTAAATGCTCTCGAAAGCACTCGTTTCTAATTTTATTTTTTCTAGTTTTACTACACATTCACATCAACATTTTCATCTCTCCTACATCCATGTTAATCATTGTGCTGTAAAATTCTGCTCTTTAATTAGCCAACATTCTGCCCCATAGGTCATGGCTAATTTAATCCCTCTTTTTTGAAAAATTTCCTTTAATTTTGTTTGCATTTGTTTATCAAAAAGCACTCCAAAAACAAGTTCCTACTTCAGTCATCCCACTTTTATGCTCTGTTCAACATATTCATTAATATCCTAGTTCTCACTAATTATTGAGCCAAGGTACTGGAAAGAACCTCTGTACTATATTTTCTAGGCTTCAATTCTTACAGTAATTTTCAACTTTTTATATATACACACTGAAGTTGCAGTCTATATATTATGTTTTTGTATGACTTATTTTAAAGCCTTTGAATTCTAAAGTCTCCTGCCATGTTTCGAGTTTTGCATTTATACCATCTCTTGAATCATCCACCAATACTATATCATTTGCAAACAATAGACACTAAGGTACCTCATCTTGAATGTGGGGGTAGTTAACTCATCTATAATCAGTTCAAAGAGATAAGGGCTTAAGGCTAACTCCTACCACAAACCTTCTCGCACTCGTTACAATTCTTTCATACGTGTCTTTAAAATTTTCAATATAACCTCTTGGAGTATTCTTTTTCTTCAACCCCCATCAAATTAAATCTTTCAGTACCCTATAAAAAGCTTTTTTTTATATCTATGCGGACCTTTCCTTTTCACTTGATTTTATTCTATTAGTTGCTTAAATGAGAAGATAACTTTTTAGTTGAC
Source organism: Sextonia rubra (assembly GCA_037013555.1). Classification (NCBI taxonomy): domain Eukaryota; kingdom Viridiplantae; phylum Streptophyta; class Magnoliopsida; order Laurales; family Lauraceae; genus Sextonia; species Sextonia rubra. Next base: position 52,321,736 of record JASUAD010000009.1, on the reverse strand, counting down.
CTCCCTCTCATAGTTGGTCTTCTATTTAATTCTTTGCTCTATTATTATCTTCTATAGGTTCATATTATCTCATAAGTTCACTCCCCAATAGTTGGTACAATTTTATTTATCTCTGTTTTCCTTATATACAGGTACTACAACAGTTCTTCATTCATCCGATATTTTCTTTGTCATTAATATTTTATTGAAGAGTCTACTAAACCAAATCACCCTAACCTCTCCTAAGCATATTCATGCTTATATCGGAATGTCATCTCAACTTGTAGCCTTTCCTGCCTTCATTCGCTAAAATGTTGCATTCACTTCCACCACCCTAATTTTTATGGAAAAAAGTATGTTCTGCTAATGAAGTATTATCTCTTGTTCTTGTATCTCATATATTTTCTTCATTCAAAACCTTCCTAAAATTTTCATTTCACCTTTCTCTGATATCGTTGTCCTTCATTAGAACCTTGTAGTCATTATCCTTAAAACATTTAACATAATCTAAGTCCCTACTTTTCCTTTCCCTTATTTTTGCAAGCTTAAAAATATATTTCTCTCATGTTCTTAATCTCAACCTATTATACAGGTCATCATATGCTTTGAACTTTGCACCACTTACTACTTTCTTAAATTCTTTCTTTGCCTTCGGATACATCTTATAGTTTTCCATATTTCTAGTCTCCTACCAAAAAACATTATAGGAACATCTTTTCTTTCGAACAATTTTATGATCACCATCAAGTTTCTTCATTATAGTATTTTCCTTTTTTCCTTTTAACTCTCTAAGCACCTCTTTTGCGACCTTCCTAATACAGTTAGTCATATTTGATCCCACATCACTATAGCTTCTCCTTCATTATTCCATTCTCCCTCCTCAATCACTTTATCCTTAAATATAATTTCTATTTCTCCTTTCAAATCCTTCCACCTACTTTAGGGTACATTTCATTTACTACCCCTTTCTTTCTACTTGTAATGCAAATATCTAAAACTACTAGCCTATGATTCAAAACTTCTAATGCAGGCCATGATTAAAAAATAATAAAAGATTTCAATAGAAACATTTATGAATATTTAAATAAATTATAAATGAATATTATCATAAAATTCCTAAGACAAATGCAATTAAAATCGAACTTTAAAAACTAATGGTTTAAATGAAAAAAATTCCAAAATGATCCAATCAATTTATTTCGTATGTGGCAAGGAACAATGACCCAATTACATAGAATAATGGGCCAAAGAATGAAAAATTAAAGAGTAATTATGAATAATATAAAATATAATGAAGAAGAAAATAAGAGTGCTCTTCTGTTGGGCCCAAGTCGCTTTTGGGCTAGCTTGGATATGACATCTAGGTACGTTTAATATTTGGGGCAGTCTTGGGTTAGGTGATAGAGATACTTAAGCCTAACCTTGCCTGATCCTAGCAAGGAGTCCTTATAACTTAATTGAATATGTCCAAATAATAGCTAGAAAGCCCTAAAAAAACTTTATTTGGCCTGGTACAATTTACTATATGGGCTAGCTCGGGCCTGACCTTTTTAACCCAAGTCAAGCTCCGGCCAAGCTTTTGACTATGTTTTCATAGTTGGGCAAGGCCTAGATATGTTAACCCAACCCAACTCAGCCCATGAACATCCCTATAAGAAAACATATAAAAGAATAGTCAATTTTAGTTGTTCATGGCATGAAGAATCCATTAGCTCTTGCACTTGTTTTTCATGTTGTTGTGGATAAGAAACCACAGTAGATAAGGATAGCTTGATTTTCAAAATGAATAAATTACTAATGTAGGTTTGGTTTGGGGATTAGAATAGATTCAATTAATTAACCAGTTGTATAACTTTCCAAGTTTTAAGAGAGATTCTAGGGGGCTTTTAAAAATAGATTTTAGGAGATTCAAATTTAAGAAAGAGATCAACCAACTTAAGGGAATGGATCGGAATAAATTTTGATTTGGAGAGAATAACACATTTGATATATATATATATAAGCAAAGGAAATGAAGGCAAAAGAGGACACCACATCAACATCCATGAGTTCTTTCAAGAAAATGCTTAGAAAATTCATACGAAGCTTTGGATTTGATGTGGGCCATGCTATATCTCTCCAAATCTCCTCCCTAAATCTCTCTATTTAAATTCCCTATAATGTTGGAGAATATAATGTCGCAATCTAATCTATAATGAGCTAAGATTTTCTACCTTAACTTTGAATTCAATTATCCAAAATTTATGGTAGTGATTGTCTCCAACAACCTGGCCTTATTAAAGGTATAAGTTATTAAGAGCTATAACCTTTTCATCTCTAATTTGATTCTCTATAATTTTGATTTCTTTTCTCTTTTCAATAAAGGTTTCTAAGTTTCCTTTTTCTTGTTTCTTTTTTTTTTCGCTCTTACAAATTTGCTTCTAATTGGGTTTCAAAAGTGCCATGGGTCAAAGTAGTGCGACTCACTTAAAGATCGAATAGAAATGTTGATCTTGCACTTACTTTGGATCCAAGCGTAGGACACACTGAAAGCTTAAATAGCAATGATCATCTTGCACTAGCTATGGTCCCAAACATGATTTGTGAGGATAATATAGTTGGAGATGCCCAAGCAGGAAAAATACATACTATGACTATCTTAAGAAAACTTTATTTGTTGCTTTCCAAAGAAATTTTCATTCGTAAGCATTTCTTTCTAGGTCCGGGAGAAAAGGTAAACGATAAGATTGAGGTAGTAAGAATGTTGAAGTATAATGAATATGAAATTGAACAATGTGTATGAAAACTAAAATGTGTGTCATTACTAAGCATATCAAATTTAACCAATTAAAGTAAATTAGAGGAAGGCTTTGGATTGATTACCATACAAAATCATAAGTGGCCTTAGTATATAAATACTGATTCATAAATTAAAATAAGAAACTAAAATTCTAGGTCCATAGTATGGAGATGAGCCAACTTCATAGGTTGGGTCTGAAAAAAGCATAGAAATAAGATTTATAATAATAACGACAAAGAACATTAATTCATAGGGACCGTACTCAATACTGGTTGATGAGTTTTCATGTCTTTGGATGGCTTAAAGTTTAATTTCAATCCATTACACATTTATAGTCTCAAATTAGGAGAAGGACGAGTTGCCCAAAGTCTTGTATGCACCATATGCCCATTTGACATTTGAGATGTATATGCAAAACATATCATAAAAACTTAAAATTTTAGCATTATTACTATTATTATTGTCATCATCATCATCATCATGTCCATCCATGGAAAAATAAATAAATAAATAAAGATGTTAGTAAATTTATATATTCTTTTTAGATATTAGTTAGAAAAATAAATTGAAAATAAATATAATACTAAACATTACTTATGAACATGGACATTGTTTCATAAAAAAAGAAACTCAAGATAAAAAAATAAATTAAAACTAGTACCTTTTTGGAGTCGACAAAGGTTGGGATTATGTCCTTGAAATCAAGAATCCAGTAGCATTCCTTGGTGCTTTGTGGAAAATATCTAAAACATTCGGTCTTATGCTATTAGGATGTAATCAAATTCTCATCATGAAATTAAAAAAAATTATTGGACCTTGTATTAGCCAAAAGATAAGGTAAAAATAAAAAAAATATGTATGAAAATAGATGATGTTTCATTAAATAAATAAATAAATAAAGTGCTCACCAGTGATTAGTTGTGGATGATAAGATCATCCTTAATCTTCAACATTGCTTTCCTTGATCTATCACGGGACACATACGCTAAATCACATCTTCAATGATGACCAAAAGAATAATGTCTGATGATACAGGATGGATTGTAGGAACAAATATTAGAAAAAAATTCCTAGAAATCATTTTAACACAGGATGAATCTAAGTTCTTCATATCATAAACATAGTCTTACCCAAAATTTTAGGATAATTTAGAACATTGATCATTTACAAAATAGATAGACATATTTAATATGATTGGGTGGGCCACATCGTATGGCGGTGAATCATCACATCTAGCATATCTTGTTCTTCATTCATAAAGGACTCATAAATAGATTAGGGGATTTTTGGATTTATTCTAAACCCAATACTCAAATAGGTTTGAAATCCTTTGAAATGGGGAAAAGTAGAGATAGAAAGGATTATTTGCTTTGTCTACTTGCGTGGACTAAGTTCCAACTTCCAACCCAATTAAAATGGGGTTTACCACCAAAATGTATTGCAAAAGGGTGCTTTCAACACGATTGATCCAATAGCGGGCCTAAGTTCGATTTGTGTGAAATTTGGATTAGAGCTGATACATAGAGATAACTAATTTTGAGTGGTTTAGATTTCCAAGTTGGGCCTCACTTCTCCAATAAAAAACCACAAAAACCAATGCAATAGAGCTCGTGTCCAACACATACTAATCTCTTCAAAAAAGGAATTGTATTACTACAATGATTACTTCAACCGAAAGCCACAATAGATCTGAACTATGTAACTCAAGCAATAAAAAGAAGAAAATTTTCAATTTATGAAAAGAAGAGAGAAGATTTCATTGCAAAGAAGTCATCTCACCTTTGGAGATTGGATCATCACCTACTGTGATACCTATATCTTGGGCAGTCAAGTCAAGAAATGTTGGCCATTAGAAGAATACTTCATTGTTTCTAGTTGATTTTAGGCTTGAGAATAAACTTCTCTAAGAGTGTGTTAGCGGGTGTTGGGTGTTTGGAGGAGACCACCAAGGATTTGGCTAAAATTCTTAAATGCAAGTCCAGGAAGCTTCCATTATCTATCTTGGATTGCCTATTGGAGTTAACTGATCATGAGCTCTAAGTACAAAGCTGCGATATAGTAATAAAACTAGTGAGACTAGGTCGATCCACAGGGAGCTAAAAATAAGGTATCCAACTTGTAGCTGCCCAAATAAAATCTAAAACTAAAAACTAGAAAATTATAATCACCATTCCTACTTTTAAATCAAATACATTTCAAAAATAAAAAATTCCTAATCTAAACAAAATCTTAAATTAACTGCAAAAGGACACACAAATTAGAACAACAAATTAGAAACATTCTATCATGAAACTTACCAAAAATAAAACGTACAAATCAAGTTAGCAATTAAAAATGAAGACAACTCTAACTTAGAATCAAATTGATTTAAGAACAATCTAAACCAATCAATTTACTTACTAAAATTAAAATCCTAAATTAGAAATGTGTCTAAATCAATTTCCTAAATTAAAGTTAGTAAGCAATTCTAAATTAGAAAGTTAGAAAACAAATTAACAATGCAAAGCAATGCATGCCATGTAAACAACTGATGCAAACTTTTTCTATATGTGATGTAAAGTTAAAAAAAAAATATGAATCTAATCTAAATTTTAATTGCTGAAATCAACACAGATGCATGAATTTAACAAACAAAACAGAAGAGAGAAAGGTCAAAAAAATATGAATAAAACAGGATGCATGAAACCGAAATTTTGCTGTGTAGAAAAAAAAATTTTTTTTTTTTTTTTTTTGTGTAGTGGACTGTTTATAAGCACTGTTTGCATGCCTGAAACAATTCAACTATGGGCACACCTGAGATTAAAAAAAAAAAAAACTCAGTTTTAATGAGTGCTTTCAGCGACTCTTATAGTCCACCAACTGCTCACATGAAATTGTGCACGGCTGCTTGTGTTCTTAACATGTTAAGATTGCCGAAGAAAAATTCTATTGTGCAGAATTTCTGATTTCCAATGTTGTAAACTGTTTTCTTTTAGAATTAAATCTCATTCAAATCCACTCTATAAACCACACTTTTCTATGCTTTGAAGTCTACAATTCTGGTTCATGATTTATCTTAAACATAGCACAACTGATTGTAAAGAGTATGGACTGATTTTGAGATAAAAAAAATCCAGCAATATAAGCTGTCATGGATGTTCTCAAGAACAATTCAGATCTGATTCCTTTTCCTTTGTTTACACTTTGAAAAATAGTTTGTAACTTTTTTTTATTCTGGCATCTTAATATGTTGGGTACTTTGATAAAACTTTTAGCCATTAAACCATGCATAAAACAAAACATTGAAACATAAAGAGCATCAAAAGAAATCAAAAAAATTATAGAAACTTACATGTAGTGAGAAACTATAATTTAAATGTAGTAATTGCAAGCAAAGTAAATATAGTGAACAAGAATTTAAATGTAGTAATTATAGTGAAGTTTTCTTCTCAAAGTTTTCTCTTAACCGAGTTCATGGTTACTTTAAGTATGATCCTAGTATCTTGGGTCGTCAATCCAAATGCAAAAACAAGAAACATCAACAAATTATCCACAAAAACCACAAGAAAAGAAAAAAATTGAAAAGAACTATACTAATATGTAAAGTCTTTACATGAGATATAAAAAATAAAATTAAAGAAAAAAACACATGCTAGGATAGAAAAGAAAACCTCTTCTAGTGAAAAGCTCAAGAGTGTAGTGTGACTACAATAGAGTCTCCTTAAGGACTATGATGAGGAGAGAGAGAGAGAGAGAGAGGAAGAAGATAGAGTGTAGAGATCCAGAGGAGGAGCTCTTCCATGCCTTAGGCTACCAAAGGAGTGCCCTTTTTATAATTTTTTCAAGCCCCAAAGTTTCTCTTCTCACTTGATATGATAAATTCTTCAAAATAATTTAAATTGGAAAAAAATTGGGCTGCCATGACATGGCTTGGGCGTGAATCCACAAGAGGATGAGTGGAGTTTCTTCTTTTGTCTCTTATGTTGTCAACTTTCTTTCCATGGAAAATTCTCCTTGTTGGATCCAAGATCGAAGAGATATTTTAAGATCACTCTCTTTAATTTTTTTTCCTTTTCCTTTGCAACAAAATCTAAACCCAAATCACATGGTATTGGGCGTGGGATCTATCCATGTTCACTTGCCAATTTTTTTTTTCTTTTCAACTTCTACTCCTTTTCAAAGATCTTCACGTGGCTTTCCTTCTTCATTTTTAATGAGATTTTCTTCAATTTTTTTTTGGAAATATCTTGAACATAAGTTGAAAAGTTGTAGCAAGAAGATTGGACCCCATCTTGGTCGTCCCACAAATGTGTCCTTACAGATGTGAATGAGTGTGGGACCATAAAGCCTATTTTTTTCTTCTAATTTCTTTCCTCTATTTAATTCTTCTCTCCTTTCTTCTAAAAATAAATTTCTTGCTTCAATTCTTAAAAATGGGACCCATATCATCAATTTTCTACGGGAAAAGAAATGAATTCCATGTGAAACGACAATTCTATCCTTAATTCACGAATGCATAGATGCAAGCCCATCTCATGTAAAATGATGATATAAATGGACATCATTTTGTATGAGCTGAGTTAAATAAACTAATGATAAAAAATCATTTCATTTTATGCGAAAAATAATTTTAGCAAAACTTTCCAAAAATAAATCTAAAAACGGCAGGTATCATGAATTTAAGCAAAAAGTGTGATTTTCAAGCAAATTATGCAGAAAAATACTAAAATGAATTTAAAATGCATAAAACCATTATATCACAGTAAGTGAAGCTCTTTTTAAGTCAATAAGTCCTTAAAATGGTCCAAAATATATATGAAAATACGCATTTTTAGGGATTTATCACACCTCCCCACCAGCATTTTGCTAGTCTCTAGCAAAAGTTACGAATAAAAATGAGGAATTCCATCATGACCTACACTAATGCAATGCAATAAAGGTAAACGTGAATGCAACACCACCTTCGTTGGCTCTCTCGACTGCATTTAGCATATGCAGCAAGCCCTTAAACCTCTATGTTTCCCCTAGTAGACAAGTTGTGTCTTGTGAGGGTTTGCAATAAATATGCCCACAAAATTCTCTTTTTTTAAAGGAAAAATAAACCAAAGTAAAGGATAAAAGAAATCTCTCAAAAGAAAATTCACTCATATCGGATATTTTCGAAATCTGGAATAATCAAACTTTCATACTTTTCAAAATCCTGTCTACAGTTCTATTTTCAAAAACTTTCTCAAATTCAAACCACTTTGTGTGCATGGTGAAAAATGTATGCATCAAAAACTTGTTTCAAATATTCTACAATAATGCCGTAAAAATAGAAATTTTCCTTTAAATAGTCTGATTCCCTGAAATTTAGCAAAAAGAAATTTTCTCTCAAAACTACTAAGATGGCTGCCACATTATTGTTTACTTCGATAGGCCTCTTTTCCTTCACTGCCTTTTTCCTACGCAAGAGTTTTAGAGTTCATATGATATAAGAAAAGTTATGATCCAATGAGAAAATTTGGTCCTTGTTCTTCCCCCGCACGTACTTCCTTGCAAACTCTTGCGAACACTCTTCACTCACTCACGTTTTTCCAATCTAGAAATTTCCAAGTTCATATGATATTGGAAAAGTTAGGATTTAGGAAGTAAACTTAGTCCTTATGCATTTCCATACATATCCCTTGAAAATTTCTACGGACACTCGTTGGGCTATAATTCAGTATCATTCTTCTTTTTTCTAACACATCATTTTGTAACTATGCAATGTTTAGGTCCCTTAAACTTTCTGATTAACCCATGTAATGAGCGTTAGGCCAATGACTCCCAACCAGATGGCTTTAGGGTACTAGATATAGACATATCCCTCCCGGCTTACCAACTCAAGTAAAAAAGGCTACAAACCAAACTAGTCAAAAACTTTTTTTTTCATTTTTTTTTTCAAATCAAAAGTAAATACCAGGTGGCCTTTCTCATTTCACTCGAATTAATTAATCTTGGTTCTAATATATACCATTCACCAAAAATGAACTAGGAAACAAAAATATTATACAAACTAAATCTTAAGTTCACATCGTATTCTCCTGAAAAATTTCAAGAACAGTATTACAGCTTCCTATCCAAAATGTCGAAAAAATGTATACGTGCATACATGTGGAAAGCAAGTTTTGATACTCCTTTGAAAGGTTTCCTTCTTTAGAAAATACAAACTTTCTTTTTACTCAAAAGTATGAAAATTCCAGGTTTCTATATATCTTCAAATTGCTTCAATTCCTTTAAAAACTTTCTTTTCTAAAATACAAAATAAATGCCGGCACAAATTCCTAAAACCAAAATAAAGATCTACAAATTGAAAAAGGTTCCTAAAAAGTGACAAAAATAACAAAAAAAAAATCAAAAATTTTGCCTATGTCTAGAATTATGCCTAAAATTGGGCAAGCATACTTGTTCCCACCCCCCAACCAATTATGTGCATCGTCCTTGATGTATATGATTGGAATGCAAAACAATAAGAGTAACATAAGAAAACATAAATTCAAAGGAAGGGAAAGGGAGAAAGGTAGCTAAAAGTGTGTTAGTACTGCTCCTGTCCAAGGTTAGGCAAAACAAAAATGCTTAGTAGAAGAAAATCTATAATATACATAATATACGCAGCAGAAGGCCTTTGTTAGATCTAGGGCCGATCAATCCTTGTAAACAGAATCATCAAGGGAAATTTCTTCCTCATCAGGTGGTACGATCTCCAATAATGGCTTCATTATTTGGCCATTGACTTTAAATGTTTGGCCATCCATGGGATCATAAATTCTCACAGCACCATATGGAAATACTTCTTTCACAATGAAGGGCCAGTCCAATGGGAGCTTAGTTTACCAAGAAATAGATGAAGCCTAAAATTATAAAGGAAGACCTTCTGATCAAGGTGAAATGTTTTTCGCAAAATGTCTTTATTGTGAAAGATCTTGGTCCTTTCTTTATAAATTCTCAAATTGGCATAGGCTTCCAGTTGCAACTCATCCGGTTCATTTAATTGCAATTTCCTCTTAGTCCCAACTTTATCCATATCAAAGTTGAATTTTTTTATGGCCCAGTAAGCTTTGTGTTCCAGCTCCACTAGAAGGTGGCATGCTTTTCCATAAATGAGCTAGTATGGAGACATTCCGATTGGGGTTTTAACAGCAGTCATAAAGCATTTGTCAACCTTGCGGGCCAATCTTTCTTATTGGGGCGAACCGTAGTCTCCAAGATTCTTTTGATTTCTCCATTAGACACTTCCACTTGCCCACTGGTTTGTGGGTGACAAGGGGTGGCAATTTTATGGGTTATCCCATATAGTTTCATCAATACCTCAAATGCTCGATTACAAAAATGCGAAGCCCCATCACTAATGATGGCTCGTGGAGTATCAAAACAAGAAAAATTATTTTCTTTCAAAAACTTTAGGACTATTTTTGCATCATTTTCGCAGAAGGGAATAGCCTCTATCCATTTGGACACATAGTCTACAACCACTAAAATATAGATATAGCCAAAACTAGGAGGAAATGGACCCATAAAATCAATAACTAATACATCAAAGAGCTCTACTACCAGAATAGGATTTAGAGGCATCATGTTTCCTTTAGAAATTGTTCCCTACTTCCAACAGCGATCACGGGCTCGAAAAAAATCATGAACATCATGGTACAATGAGGGCCAATAGAATCCTGATTGCAGAATTTTGATAGTAGTCTTTTGCTAGAGAAATGTCCCCCACAAACTTGTGTATGGCAAAAGGAAAGGACACTATGTATCTCATGATTAGGTATACATCTCCTTATTATTTGATCTGGGTAGTATTTAAACAAATATGGATCATCCAAAAAAAAGTATATATCAAACTTGAGAAAAGAAATAGTCTTTATCTTGCTTGTTCCAATGATTAGGAATATTACTTGTAGCAAGATAGTTTGCGATATCAGCATACCAAGGGAATTGAGACAGAGCAACTAGATCTTTTATCTGGGAAATTATCGTGGATTAGTGTCGGTTCAATGGTACCAAAAAAGACCAACCTTGATAGATGATCAGTCATGACATTCTCTACTCCTTTTATTATCCTTGATTTGGTCCATGCACATCGAGGTGCAAAGTCCCTTTAATTAAGTGGCAAAAGTATGCACTTCGAGGTGTAAAATTCCTTCATTAATGTTTTCAAACCCATCATAGATATCAAGGTCTTGCATAAGTGTCTTCAGAGGTCAAACAAGTCATTTTGAAGGCAAAACGGGTCAGTGACAGCAGGCCAGCGGTTACTACCCATTCTCCATCAATTCCTACGGTTGCAGCACATCCTATACAGCATCTCGCGATCACTAGTCAACAGCAGCAGTTTACTCACTGTCACTAGTCAACAGCAGCACTTTACCTGTGGTCACTAGTCAACAACAGCACTTTTTAGCACTTTTCATGCATTTTAGCCAATTTTCTTGTCTTTTGGCCAAATTTCTTTACAAATTAGAGCAAATAATTTCCCACAGATGGCATCAATCTTCTGATCGTGCTAAAAAATGTGAATGTGCAATGGATTTGAGAAAGTTCAAAGGGGAGTGATTGTGATCCACGGCCACTAGGCCCTTGCCAGTGACCGTGAGGGGCCTAGTGACCATGGATCACGGTCACTAGTAGGCAGTGTCTTTTTTGGCCACTATTTGCTCCCTGTTTCATTCTGTTTCACCTCTGTGACTTCTTTAGAGTGTAGGAACTTATTTTCTTCAAATTTGGAGTGTTGAATGGCCACCGCAAGTGCATAGTTTGGCCATGGAATCAACTTAAACCTTTGACAGTCATCATTTTTTGGTTTACGAAATGTTTTTTGTACAAATTTCAAAAGGTCACTGTATGAAACCAAAGTTGTGTCATTCTAACCCTATGATTTTCGAGGGTCATAATAAAGTCTGAAGAGGCTTGTTCACAACTTCCATGATGGCCTAAAACCCCTCTCAAGTGAGAAAATCAAAGGAAGAAGATGTCATTCAAGTGGCCCTTGCATATGCCTTCCTTAAGTGAAGTGTATGTTTTTTCCTCTTCTCTGAATTATTTCTCACATTGAATTAGTGAGACTGGGAAGAAGAAGTATGTTGAAGTACTAAGAATGCCTCGTGACTTGCTTGATCTTGCTGTGAAGTTACGTCAAACCTTAAACCGGTCTTTGGAAAATTGCTTTTCTTCATTGTCTTTCTCTTTATCTGTCTCTATGTGCTTCTATCTGTTTCCCAAGAGTTCAAATCTCCCTGTTATAGACTTCAGAGGTAGTTTTTGGGAGTTATAGGGAGGTAAAAGTTGAAAGGAAGTGGAAAGAACCATTGAAAACTACAGAAACTGCTCTAGGGGTGATAGTGATCGTAGCCGCGGTCACTCTTAAGTCCATTTTTTGGACTTTTGCATATGTGAACTATTTTCGGCTGTTTGGGGTCCGGATAATGTCCGATCTTCATGAAACTTGGAAGGATGCTTGTTGACACTATTGTGAGTATGTTATAGAAATTTCAGCTTGTTTTGACCTTTTGAAGTTGGTCAACTCTCTTGTTGACTTTTTATGAAAATGGACCCTTGTTTCAGCCGTTTGAGGCCCAAATGACTTCAGTTTGGTTTGAAACTTAGAGGGACTGAATCAGGAGTATCTTAGAGTGTCCATCCAAATTTCATCCAGTTTGGATTTGTGGAAGTAGGATTTCGAACAGTGACTCATTTGTTGCATATTCTAAGTCACTATTCACCTTACAATGTAAGTAGTTAGCTTGTTTTCCACCCAAATGACAATCAATTGACTTGAAACTTTGGAAAATTTATTTTGAACATATTTTGAATCTATATTCTAAGTTTCATCAACTTTGGCTCCTTAGAAGTAGGATTTTGGCTAGTGACCTCCAAGGCTCGAGGGTCATTGTCTTATAAGCTGACATGCAGTGGAAGTAGGATCAAATGGATTCCTCTTGAGTTGAAAGTTTGTAGGATCTCCCTTGAGCATGACTAAAGTTTTGTGCCCAAATTTCATCAATTTTGGACGTCGAGAAGTAGGACTTTGGTTAGTGACCCCCCTGACCGTAGGGTTTTGGTCAGTGACCCCCCTGACTTAGGGGTCATTGACCCAAAGTGGACATGTTTGTAGACTTTGGGTCAAATGATGTCCGTTTGACCTAAAAATTTTGTAGAGCCTCCCTTGAGTATAATTTTAGGTTTCCTCCAAGAGTTTCAGTTGGTTTAATCCTCACGAGGTGTCATTTTGTACGTGACCCATGAGCTTAGTAGATGTCCATCTGAACTGAGTTTAGGTCGAAATGATGTCCAAATGCTCTGAATTTTTAAAGAATAATCTTTGAGTGTATTTGAAGGCATTCCACTGAGTTTGAGCTTGTTCTGACATATAGAAGTGTCAATTTCCACAGTGGGCCCCAAGGAGCTGGCAGACAATCACTGAATCTTGGCTTGAGCTGAAATGAAATCCAAATACTTTGAAATTTTTAAGCATTATTCCTCAGCATAATTTAGAGTTGCCATGTAATTTTTAGCCACTTTGGTAACCCCAAAGCTTGAATTTGTTTGGTGACCCTTGGATTTGATTCATTGAACATCAAACTTGGTGTTTGATGAGTTGAGTGACCAAATGAAGTCAACTAACTCTGAAACTTGAACTGCTACATTCCGAGCTCATTTGAAGTCTTCTGAGTGGATTGTATCAACTCTGAACATCTGGATGCAGTACCTGACCTAGCATTCTACAACCCAAGGGCTTATGTGCCTATTGACTTGGAATTTGCTTGTAATGTCTTCACTGCAACATTTGTGATTTTTTATGGGTCAACAGGTATTTGTCCATGTCAGCATAATTCTTGTTAACTGCAGACATGATTAGTTTATCGCATTCAGGTTCCATCCATGTGGTGACAAAAGACGCCAAGTTTAGCCTTTGGTACCCATCTAACATGAGCTCATTGCTAATAATCTGATATGCTGCCTCCTTTGGAATAGATCTATCTGGGATCTTGAATCTGGGGAGAGGAGTACGGACATATCTGGATGTGAATATGGAGCCGACGAAGTGGTCAAGATCCAGCAAAGGCATCGTGACCACCATCTTCTCTGGCGAAATCCTCTTCTTCTTAGCAATGAGAGACGACAAAGAATCTTTAAGATTGTGATGATGTGATAGTGGGACTAGGAACGTGGTGAATAGACAAAGCCGTGTCGTGAAAAAAAATCAATAGATCTCTTGCAAGTCTCTTCTTCTTGGATTTTGGCCAGAATCATCCCTCTTTTAAAATGTAAACCGATAAAGCTTTTCGTGCTGATAACGTGTTGAGAAAAAAAGTACTAAGGAGAGAGATCTTATTATGAGAGTATGTTTTCATACAAAGGGAGGAAGTTTATTTATAGGCAAGATAGTCTCCTCATTGAGAAACCCTAATTACAATAGATTCTAAATCTAACCATCTCTTGTGAGCATCCACCTATGATGATACATCTCATAACAAATCCCTTTTTTTTAACCACCCGTGCATAAAGGTAGTTAAAGTGGGCCCAGTAGGTCATTTAGGTTGGACTTGATCATTTCTCTTAAAGTACTTATTAAAAAAATTTTTGAACAATGACACAAGGATATTTTTTTCATTTCTCAATTCTTTATCAAGAGGACTTGATTGAAAAAATTGTGAAAACTTTTCTACTTTTTCGAAATATTAAAATCTTCGTATACTTTTTTGAAACTAAGCCAAAAGTTTATACCTTTTTGAAAATTTTCCAAAAAATCTGACACCCCATACAAAGTCCAATACAATGAATTCTAAGATTTCTTTATAGCTTAATTTTCTCATAAAAACTCATTTTAAGTTTTTATATTTTTCGCTTTATAAAGAATACAACACTATTAAATCAAACTCAATCATATCATGTCAACGCTTGCCAAATGCATCAATGACTGCTTTATTCAGACTGAACCCAATTTTAGCTCTAGGCACAACCTTGGGTATGTTTGGATCTGTGGTGTAATAAAATGTGGAGAGGTAAAACATCAAATCAAGAGAGAATAAAATATGATGGAATCAAATCATAATATAATAAACTTTTTATTTTCAGTTATTTGAGAAGGAATCTTTTTTGACTTTTTGGGCCTATTTGTAATTTTTCAGCAGAAACAAGAGAGGTGCGTCAAAGAAAAGAGAAGAGGAAAATGCTTCTCTACATGGAATTTGAGCATTGATTCCACCGTGACGGAGAAACGGAGTTCCTACCTCTTTAGGTAGAAACTCGGTATCGCGGGGGTTACCTCTTCCACAACATTTAACAAACGCAACCTTTTGTCTAAAAATAGTATAACACCAAAGTGGCTCATGTGGCTCCACTGCTTTGTTAAAACCTCACTTGACCCACTATTACAAGCCAGTCATGATTAGGAAAACCTAACTGTTTATTTAGACAGGTCAAGTTGCTCGCATTTCCCCTTTCCTCCGCATATGAACTTTGGGTTTAGCTGTCAACTTGGAATAAGCCAAGCTTGGGTTGGGCTTTTCCGCCTACTATCAAACTGAAATATCTCCAAAACGCTTGAAATGGATTGGTCTTGGGCAAAGCTTCTGCAAGTTAGATTAGGTCAGATCTGGTCAAATTGGTTGAGCCAAATTGAACCAGGGTCAGGCAGGTTAGGTCAGGTTTACTTTAATCCGGTGAAAAAAAAAATGGGTCGAACTAGATCACACGTCAATCCATAGAAAATGGTGAGATTTTTTGACAAATCTAGCTCGACCCGACCTAACCGGAGTCTAGATGTGTCGACTTGCTTGGTATAAAAGGTCTTTCATTGGTCCATGGTTGGTACACAGTTGAGAGATCAATAGCTGCAAGGGAAGGAGAAAGAAAGAGCGTGGGGCGGTTCTGAAATGGCAATGTTAGCAGCGAGAGCGGCGGGCAAAGGAAATGGCATCAGACGCCTCTTTTCGTCCTTTCCCTTCCCTTCTCCTCAGCCAGCTACTCCACCTCCCCCACCTCCTGAGCCTTCTTCAAATCTCTTTGTTTCAGGCACTCTCCCTTTCTCTCTTTCTCTTTCTCTCTATGTGCATCTTCTACTTGTTTTCTTTATTTATCTCTTCTTCAATGTTTCCTGTACTTTGTTTTTGTTTTGTATAAATCGGTTGAGCAGCGAATACGAAGGAAATGCTATTGTGGGTGCTTTTGAATTTACCCCAGAAGGTGATTGTTGAAGTATGTGCATCCAGGGCTGACAACATGGGGATTCAAAACCCAGAAGCTGATTCCTTCTGTGGGTGCTTTTGAATGTACCCCAGAAGGTGTTTGTTGAAGGAAATACTATTGTGGGTCCTTTTGAATGTACCCCAGAAGGTGATTGTTGAAGGAAATACTATTGTGGGTCCTTTTGAATGCACCCCAGAAGGTGATTGTTGAACTATGTGCGTCCAGGGCTGGCAACATGGGGATTGATAACCCAGTCGGGTGGGTGTCTGGATATCTGGGTATCTTCTTTTTCTGCCCCATTTCAGTAATTCCTTTGATTGGGGGTCGCTGATGCTGATTTGGGGTAGGAGAAGCGGTGATATAGTATCAGAATTGATGTAGCTTCCTCCATCTTCTTGAAATTTACATTTTGATATATGTTCTAAACAATCAGAATCTGTTGTTGGTAGGATTATTATTATTATTATTATTTTGAGCGATAATTCATATAAGATTCTGTGTGCTGACAGTATTCAACATGGCATAGGCCTTATCTCACTTTTTGGTATATGATCTGCTATCTCAATCAATTGAGATATGAATATTAAGTAATGATATTATGGGCGCTTTTGTATGTACCCCAAAATCGGTTTTTTGATGTATCTGAGTTCAGGTGGAGATAGAAATCGAAGGCCAAGTTGGGTGGTTATCTAAGTATCTTCTCTCTCTTCCTCATCTCAATAACCATCTCTCTAGATCTATCAGTGGGGTTCAAACAGCTAAAATTCAATGTCCCACCATGTTTCATCAACACATAAAAATTCACGCCAACCAGGATTACTCCCTTTGTTAAATTGATGTGTAAAACATTTGTTCCGATGTTAGTGTTTTTTGACTGTTTGTTCTTATCTTTATCACGTGGTTTAGTCACAATTAATCTTGCAGTGGTCATTATTTTGGAAAGAGTAAGATTTTTCTTCGTGATAGAATGATGTGGGAAGGATATTTTAGCAGTTTGGACTGTTGGAAGCAGCCCCCACTGATGGGCTCAAAGATCTCTATGCCTACCCTCAGCCCTCCATCATCGAGTCTGATTTGGGGATTACGAGAAGTGGTGAAAAAGTATCCTAAATGCTGGAGTTTTTGTACTTCTGAAATTTTTTTATTTTAATGTATGCTTGAAGTAATCGGTGCTTGTTAAAAAAATATATCCTTTTTGGCTGTTGCTCTAACCTATGAAAAACTAATTACCTCCTCCAAGGGGACCGGGTTCCATTATTTTAGTAGTCAGGGGACAGTTTATTACTAATGGAAACAAAGTACTAATTATGGAAAGAATCATGCCAACTTTGCAAGTCTTCTTAGGAAAGTACGACTTTCAATCCTTTGTTCATTGGAAGATAGAAGGTCAGAGTTGACTAGGAATTTGAGATGAATTATTACCTAAACTTTTAGAAAAGTTCCACTTGGAAAGTTCTATTTAGTTGTCAGCCAAGATCTTTGGAAACTTGTGCAGCTAGGCGAGACAACTATATTCATAGAATGAAAGAATGAGATGGTATGTCTCAGACTTGCAGCCTAAGAAGGGCTGCCACAAAATGAGCTTCAGATAGTGGGCTAGGTCTAACCAAAAAATTCCATTTGTGTAAGTGGAGATCCATGGTCCTTTATAACTCCAATTGTGATATCGGGATCATTCACTTCGTTTTCAATTTATCATATGCTAACATGTCACCTAAGTGAAATGGGAACTGTCCAAATTTCTGTGTGCTTAGAGGTGGCATGACGCATACATCGAGGTGCAAAGAGTCACAATAGATTAAGGTTTATTTTGATTTACCTTGTCAGTATTTCATTAGTTTTGGTATTTTGTAAGTTGGTTGTGGTTCATCTAGGGGAAGGGATATGTAGAAGATCTCATTTGTGGCCCCCATTTGAGCAATTTTGAAGGAGAGGAATCTCAAGTGTTTGGTAGGGAAATCATCTCATGTGAAGATTTATACGAGAAGCTGAGATTTTTCTATTGCCTTTTGGGTTTCAGTACTACCTCATTTCTGAGGCATCTCAATAGATCTTTTCTATGAATGGAGAGAGGTGGCTTTGTCATAGGTTTATGTTTGTTTACTTTTTTATGCTGCAACATGCTTTAATCAAGTGGTTCTGGGTGGTTTCTGTTTTTGTCAGGGTGTGAGCTGGTCACTATATCTCTCTTGTACTGTTAGCCTTCTTTAATCTAAGGTACCATTCCAAAAAGGAAAATCAAAGAAAAAGAAAAATAATTTTGGTATCTTGTTTTGTTTAGGAAGTTTAGTAGTACGGAAATGAATATTCATATAATTAGGTGTCAATTTCCTAAGACTATGCAGGAGAATCTGTGAGATATGTAATAAACTTGGAATGCAAGCTAGGGGATATCTGCTAGAGGTTATACATTCATGTATCCTCTATTATAGAGAAATAAATGAATGATGAAGTGATTTTAGTATTTTTCTTTAATTTGGCATTGGAAGACCAATGGGCCAGAATTCATTGTCATAATTGTGCGATCTTGCAGCTTCAGTTAATGAGGTGGGCCTATTGATCAAATCTTCCCCTCCCTTGGCAACACCATGGAAGCCTGAGGAAAAAGATCATTGTGGACAATAGGATGCATAGGAATCTAGAAGAAAGGCTTTGAGTATTGGACCGGGCAGAATCACGACTTTGGCAACCCCAAAAGCATGGGCAGTCTATTACATGATCTGTCCAGGTGAGCTAGGAGTGTGAGCACTCCTCATTAATTTATTGTCATACACAGCACAAAGGGTGGTCCGCACCATAGTTACCTACTTAGGTCAAGGGGCTTCCGAATTCTGTACTATCCAAATTAAGCAAGTCAGAGTTCAATTTGGCAAAATTCAGATTTTGAAAACTAGAAAGTTCGGTGCAGTTTGGAAGCGGAGTGGAGGAAGAAGATAACCTGCTTTTTCTTTTCTTCATCATTGACTTACTGAATTTAAGTTTTAAATCTTAAAAAATCACTTCAGGTCCAATTTATAAGAAATCCAAACCTATCAAAATAGATTTCACCCTTTAATATAATTTAGAACAAAATCTCTCACTGAAATAATTTAATCAGACCATAACACTACTTATCGCAGGAGATGTGAAAAACACATTATAATTAAAAGAAACTACCCATCCATACGTTGATCCAAAGGTGGGGCCATCTTTGATGAAAATAAGAATCACCTAAAACTGACAAACTTAGGAGTTATTTGTATTGATTGATTTTGATTTTTTAATGTACGGGGGGGTCCACTGTGCGTCTTGAAAGTCCTGAATCAAAGCTTTAGAAAACCCATTATAATGCCGTATAATCTTTATATTTCATGTAGAGATATTTTTGGGATTCACTTCCAACTGTAATTTCATCTTCAGCTTCATCGAACCCAAATTTTTTACTTCATATCAAGTGACTTTGGGTCCCACTTATAAGAAATCCAAATCAATCAAAATAAATTTCACCTTTGATATAAGATTGTGCCAAAGTTTATATCAGAATTGATTAATTTGTGAATAAATATTACAAAGAAACTATCTATCCATACTAAGCTAATCCAAAGGTGGGGCCATCTCTGATGAAAGCAAGAATTGTCCATGACGAACAGAACTTGAAAGCATACATCTTGAATGATTTAGATTTTTGAAATGGGCCTACTGTGATTCTTCAAGTTGCAAATCATAGCTTCAGAAAATTCATACTTTTATACAATGATTTTCTCTGTACTTCCTTTTCCTATTTTGTGGTCATACTTTTACACAATGATTTTCTTTGAACTTCCTTTTCTTATTTTGTGGACACTGTATATCTTCTCTTTAACTTGGGATTAGGATTTCAATTTCTTTTAGAAAGAAAATTAAATTTCAAAGTTTATTCATTCATGGTGAAATTTATTTACTTTTTGTATGTATTCTTGAAATATTTGTTTTCACTTTTTTTGTATGAAATATCATCATTATATATTTATTCATGTATCTAATTTCGAATAATATTAATATGTATTGAATTAGGCTTTTGAATCATACGAAATTATATACTCAAATCAGTATAGTGAACTCATCATACTCAACCTACAAATCAAGCAAATTGAAAAACGAACTAATTGAGCCTACTCTGTCGAATTTTCGAATTGGGGAAAGTATCGAATTAAGAACCATGAACTCAAATCGTAATTAGTCAAATTACAAATCAGGTAACTATGGTTAGCACCACTTAGTAGAGAAAACCATTTTGAAACATTCAATTGAAGAAATAAATAATAATTAAATGATTAATAGTTCTTTTTAATAATAAAAAACCCTGTTTAACTAAAGAACATTGTGTTTTATCCAACTGCCTTCAGGAAAAAATTTTCTCCTGCTTTGCTGGGGAAGACTAGAGTTCTCTTCCATACAGAACAAAAAATTGCAGCTGGTGCCAACTTCCACATGAGCTTGCTTGCTCTCTTTTTAAAGTGAGGAACCCCTCACCAAATTTTATCACCTCACCCAGAGATTCAGTGACTACCCAAAGGATGCTATGGTTGACATCTTAGACCTCCAGTAGCTAGCAAAGGACAAATACACAAAAACATGGTTGATGGACTTGTTCCATACATGCAGTTAGGACTTGGGACAAAGAATGGAAGTGTTTGATAGTATTGTCTCTCTTCCCACCAGGTTTGCCATTGTCCGCACCTCCCTAATTATCACTCCTGAACAGAAATCCTGGGCTCTAAGGGGTGCAAGGCCTCTCTAAGTGTGAATGAAAAGGAGTGCAAGAGCATGGAACAAGTGCCTGATGGAAGAATTTGGCCAGAGAATCTTTTTAAATTCTTCTATCCAAAGCACCCCTGTGAACATAAATATCATCAAGAATATTTGAAAGCAAGCATATTCCAATCTATGATGCACAAGTACTTCAAAATGGGCAACCTATCATGCCATATCATATCTGATACTTCACTTTTTATATGTAAAATTTGTTTCCCTGCCATATTCATGGCATCTCCCTGCTCTGTGTATGCCGTATTTGGACATCCGAGATTCCAATGATTCTGTTTATGACCCTAAATAATTACTGATTAAAGACGTAAAACAATGATTGATCAAAGAGTATTTTTATGACCGTAAACGATCGATGGAAATGCGATTTTAAGTGACAATTCGTTAGTTCCCCACTGGTACATCATCCTACAAGTGAACATGATCCACCAAATGAACATGATTCACCAACTCTAAAATGAATCCCACCTCTACTTCTACTATAGATCCCACCGAGGTAGATTCATCCTCCACATTTGAATAGGTTTTCAGAACCTGGAGATCAAATTCCTATTGAATTAGTAGAAAAGTGCAGGTTCTAATTGCATGACTCCATTCATGCATAACAATGTTATGAATTTACTCATGTCACTAATTTTGTGATTCAAGAGTTAACTATTAACCCTTTGATCTTCCTTTTAGAGATAGATTTTGCATAGTCCCTTGCTTTTTTATGAATCCATTGGGAGCCCATCTTTTGGTTTCTATCATTCTTGTCAAAAGAGAACTGATCTCTGCAATGTATCCTTCAGATATCCAGGTTTACCATTATTATACACGGTTAATTTCATTTTCTGCCTTTTGGTTTTTCTAACTATATTCATAAGATGGATGTAGCGGAAATGAGAATGCTTAGGTGGATGTGTGGTAAAATTAGGAAAGATAAAATTAGAAATAAGTGCTTTCGAGAACATTTAGGGGTAGCACCAATAGGAGATAAGATTAGAGAAACTCGTTTAAGATAGTTTGGGCATGTTGAGCGTAGGCCAGTAATGGCACCGGTGAGAAAAAGTTTGGATATACAGGTAGAGGGCCCATCAAGAAGTAGGGGTAGGCCGAAGAAAACATGGATGGAAGTCATTAATTCTGATTTGAAGAAGTTTCACTTATCGAAAGATTTAGCTCAAAATAGAACAGAATGGAGAAATAGAATTCATGTAGCCGACCCCAACATGGTTGGGATAAGGCTTTGATGATGATGATGGTTTTTCTAACTATCCTAGTTTCTTATCCTACAATTATGTTTTCTTTCCTTGCTCTTCTTCAATTTCCCATTAGTGCTCAATTTTTCTACTCTTTTTTGTTTTTGGGAAAAAGAAGTGCCTAAGCTCTCATTATTGTGTTACCAACCTCTGATTTACTAATCTCATGATTCATTAAGTGAGTATGTCTCAAATAATGTGAACTATATTGGCCACCTATAAATTGCTGCAATGTGGCCACCAAGCTTTGATTGCAATCCTTAAATGTTGGTGCATTCCTCAATCCTTATGATTTCCTAGTAGGAATTCGCTACTGACTTTTTCTTGCCTCGTTTTCCCTTTATATGTGGTTATATCGTGGGATGACTCTAAATGCTTTAGGCTTGTTGATGCAATTCGGGCCCTACAAGTGGTCCCTCTTCTAGTTAGATTAGGATCATATTATTTTTATTAGTAGATTTCTAATTACATTGTTATTAGAGAAGTTTCTATTCATAGCTTAGGGTTTGCTTAGGCATTAGGTTTGCTTTTATTATATATGGCATTGTAGAGAAGAGATTCTCAGACTTGGATTGATTAATAGAATTGGGATTTGTCCTTGAGAGATATGTCATCGTGTGTTTAAAGTCTTCTTGACGATTCGAAGTGTCCCCGGACATGTGCTTCGGCACCCCTACGCAGCCCTAACCGTAGGGCTTGCATCAGTTTGGTATCAGAGCTAAACAATCTCTAATTGTCAACGTGTTACCCAGTATCCCCTTTCCACAAAATCTTCACCCCTTTCTGCCGATCCAGAAAATCCATCTCCAAAACCCCTATCGCTGCCCTTCACTGATTACAAACCCAACTATCCCCTTTTTCCTTGGCAGGAAAAAAAAAATCGTGAGCCTCACCCAAAACCCTAAGCCCTACCAAAAACTACCACCCTTTACCATACCCTACCTGCCTGCAAACAACCCAACCCTCGCCATAATCCCGGAAACCATACCGAAAACTCTCCTTCCCCATCGACACCAACATAGCCCCACCATCGCCCCAAGCCTTTCCTTCATCCCGGCTGAGACCCAAAATAAATAAAAAATATAAAAAGAAAACCCGTGAAAGCCATTGTCCCCAACCCTGGTAACAGACGAAAAAGAGATAGCGAAAAAAAAAAAAACAAAGGGGAGAAGAAGGAGACGATCAGAAGAAGAAAAAGAAGTTAGAAGAAGAAGGAAAGCTAAGGAGTGCAGAAATCTAAGGAGTGCATACTTAGATTACCACTGCCGCACGCTGCCTGCTGTCAATGCTGCCCCACGTTGCCTGTCATCACCTATTGTTGCCATTGCCGGCCACCGTTGCACGCTGCCTGTCATCACCTGCTGTCGCTGCTGCTAGCCACCGCAAGGCACTGCATCTCCTTCGCTGCGCAGCCCCATCTACAATCTTCTTTTCCGCGCAGAGCCAAAGACCCTGCTTTCCCATTTGTTGCACCTGAGACGAAGATAAAAGGGCTTCAACCTTTTCTTCTCTTTTTGACACTAGCAACGAGGCAAAAAGGTGTTTCAATTTTGGGCCTAGTTGAGTTCTAGTCCAATTGATCATCCAGAAGTTCAATTCAGTCAATTCCACCAAAAGCTCATCAAACATTAGCCAATGCGCAGATTTGTAACAATCAACATCCAGAAATTATTTCCTCGATTTTGAAGCCATCTAACATCTGATTTCAGATCCGTCTTCGCCAACGTGTTCCTGGAGAGTAGATCTATATATTAGGTCAGTTAGATTTTAAATTTGTATTAAAAAAATGCCTCCTAAGAAGCAAGTTGAGGTGGAATCTTCATCTTCTTTCACTAGAGGATTTGGTTGGTGCCATTCGAGATTTAACTACTATAGTTAGCAACGTGCAAACCACCTTGTAACAACTAGACACTAGGGTGACCACTTTGGAAAATAATTAGCGTGTGAATTACAATCATGATGATGATGTAAATATTCAAAATCAACAAGATCCACCAGTTAATAATTCTGACCGAGATTTAGGGATTAAACTTGGATTCCTGAATATAATGGAAACTTGCAACCCGCTGAATTCATGGATTGGTTAGTGTGTGTGGTATTTTTGCACACAAACTAATGACTGAGCACCATAAAGTCACACTGATTGCCACTAGATTCCATAATTATGCTGCAACTTGATGGGCTGAAATGCAAAGAAAATGGAGGAATCAGAACATGGACTCTGTTGAAATATGGATTGAGATAAAGAATATTTTGAAGCAAAAATTTCTTCCTGTCAACTATGCAAGACATCTACGTTCCAGCTTTTAAAACCTGATAGAAAGGTCTAAGACAGTTATTGATTATTCTGTGGAATTTGTGATTCTGCAAGCTCATTGTGGTTTGAATGAAGATGATAATGTGGTTGTTGATAGATGTTTCAATGGATTGAGAATAGACATTCAACATATCCTTCCCTTCCAACATTTTGATAATGTCGATGAACTCATCCAACATGCTGTCAAAGTTGAGGAAATTGCAAATCATCAAGCGCAAAAATCTAAATGAATCCTACCAAAGAATTCATCTCTGCAAGATGCTAAACCCAATGGTTCATCAGGACAGATTTTTGCAAGGACTGACGATTAAAATAGAATGATTTGTTTTCATTGTCAATAACCTGAGCATTGCGTAGCGGAATATCCAAAGCGCATACATCTGATTGAGATTGAAGGTGATGATAAAAATATCCCAGATGATCTTACGGGTATTGACATTGATCCCAAGGGTATTGAAAATAAGGAAATTGCTGAAATATATGCAGATACAATAGGTGAAGCTTTTATCGTCATTAAAGAGGCTCTATTAACTGTAAAGATTAAATGGTTGAGAAAAAACATCTTGCGTTTTGCGGGTATAGTTTATGGACAAAATTGCACTGTTGTTATTGATAGCAGTAGTTATGAAAATCTCATCTCTCAAGCTCTTGTTGATCCCCTCAAGTTAAAAGTTTACAAGCACAACCATCACTATTTTGTCAAATGGCTGATGACCGGTGATCAAGCGCATGTTTGACCTACTTGCAAAGTTACTTTTACCATTGGTGAGGATTACAAAGATACAATCTGGTGTGATGTGCTAACATGGATAGTGGTGATATAGTATTGGGCCGTCCATGGATATATGACAAAAATGGAACTCATGGTATGTGTGACAACAGATATACATTCATATATTGTGGACTATGAAGCATGGGTACTTCTAAAATGTATACGTACCCATACCGGGTACTTACTTGTACACGTACCGAGTATGGGTATGGCAAAAAATATATTGGATACGGTCAAACGTACTTAGTATGTTTTGACTTTGTGGATACGGGATGGGTACGTTCTTGGTACTTTTGTAAGAGTTTTTTTTTTTTTTTTTTTTGTAAAAACTTTTGTACAAGTTTGAAAAGGCTAAAAATATAATTTTTAACTTTAGCCCTAACCCTCTCAATGAACTTAAAAGGAAAAAGGCTTTAGCCCTAACCTATTTCCAATCCCCTCATTTTCAATGGAAAAAATAATAATAATAAAATAAAAAGGAGGAAGAAGAAGAAGAAGAAGAAAAGAATGCTGGATTATGAAATATAAAAAATAATATTACTGTTGCTCTTTTTTTTTCATTAGGTTGAGTTTATAATTGTATTAAGTAATTGTTGGCTTGTTCCATCTAAGAATTCTAACCTATTTTAATTATTAGCATATTTTATTATTAAAATTTAAAAAAATTTAATTCTTTAATGGACGTACTTCAGCCGTACCCGTATCCTGTTTTTTAAGGATTTTATCGTATTGGCGTACTCGTACTGTACCCGTATCGGTACCCGTGCCGATACCTATGCTTCATAAAATGTGGTAAACAAGTTACGCTTCATCATGAGAAATCAGAATCGCCGAAAAAGAATTCTTGGAAAGTTGCAACAAAGGAAGTCCTTCATGTTCACCACATTTACAGAAGCAATTTGAAGAAGACTCGAGTTTGAGGACAAACTCTTCTTTTAACCCGGGGAGGATGATGCAATCTAGGCCCCACAAGTGGTCCCTCTTCCAGTTAGATTAGGATTATATTATTTTTATTAGTAGATTTCTAATTATATTGCTATTAGGGAAGTTTCTATTTCTAGCTTAGGGTTTACTTAGGCATTAAGTTTGCTTTTATTATACAAATGGCATTGTAGAGAAGAGATTCTCAGACTTGGATTGATTAATAGAATTGGGTTTTATCCCTGAGAGGTGTGTCCTTATGTATTTGAAGTCTTATTGATAATTCGAAGTGTCCCCAAACAAGTGCTTCGGCATTCCTACGCAGCACTAATCCTAGGGCCTGCATCACTTGTCTGGCCTTATCCTCTGTATTGTTGCAGTATTATTCATGTGCTACACCTATAGGCCTAATAGTTGTGCCTAAAATCTAAAGTACTTGCCTAAGCTCACCGTTGACTACTATGAATAGCATTTGCTCATTTGTGATCAATCTTTTGATCTTTACTAATTATCAAGCCAAATTATTGGAATGAGTTCTAGGTGATATCTCTTGAGCTTCAGCTCTCATAGAAGTTTCATCTCTTTGCTCATCCTCACTGAAGTTGCAATTTAATATTCTTTGTATGACTTATTTTAAAGCCCTTAAATTATGAAATATCTAGTCATCTCTCAGTTTTCACGTTGGCTCCATCTCTCTATTCATCCACCAATGTTATGTCCTCAACAAACAATATACACTAGGGCACCGCTTAAATATGGGTAGTTAATTTATCCATAATCAGTGTAAAAAGGTAAGGACTTAAAGTTGACCTTGATGTAAGCCCATCATCACATGCAACTCACCTATCTCTTTATAGGCAGTTCTCACACTTATTATCACTCCCTCATACATGTTTTAATGATATCAACATACCCTCTTGGAATATTCCTTTTATTTAAACCCATCAAATCAAATCTCTAAATAACCTCTCGGGACACTCCTTTCTAAAACCTAAATCCTTTTACTATTATCAGTGTTGGATGATTTATTGATAAAGGATGTTGTTATTTAAAATATGATAGAAGACAAACCCATGGTGTCCATGGTCAACCAAGCCTTTGGCCACCTACTTTATCTTATTTAGTGATTTATTTAGTTTTAAGAGTGTTTTTTAAGTTGGATGTTTAATCTTGGCCATTAAAACAGTTTAGATGGCCAAAGATTAGTTTTGATTTTTTCTTTTTTCTAATTTTCCTATATAATGATGTAAAGCCTCTTGGCTTAGACAATGATGATTAGTCAAAAGATTTTAGTGTTCTCACTCCCCTGCCAAAGGGTCTAGCATGGGGCCATTCGCTTGAGGCCTATCTTCTTGTTTTGGAATTTGGCGTAGGGCCAATTATGTCCTATCCCTTCCATCTCTTCCCCTGCATGGCTTGCGATCTCTTTTCTATTCCATATTATTTGGTATCAAAACCGAAGACCGATCCACCTGGATTCGAAACCGGCCTTGTCTGGAAATCCATCCTCAATTTGTTTTCTCTGTTTCATCCCATCACATTGTCATACACTGACCACCCATCAACTCACTCCTTAATCAAACTGCATCTAGATACGAGACCTACATTTTGCTTAGAGGACTACAAGACCGTGCATGAAGCATATTGGGAAGCAATTCATTTGAGCACATCCTAAAACGTTGTTGCCCGCAAAAAGCTTAGTCTGTAGAAGGAAAGACTCCACAAACAACAAAAGCCCCCATGTTTTGGAACCATTGTTGAAAATGTCGAGGCTGATATTGTGGAATAAAATCAAAAAACAAATGATTGGACAACAAATTCAGATGAAGTGATAGACAAAACTCCTACAGATACAAAGGATCCTGCTTTAGATGAATCGGAAGACAAAGAAATAGTCTCTTTCTTTTGACAGTGTTGATTAGCCAGTGCAGGTACAGAAGGAAAAAGAAGTGGACAGTGAATAATTGAATAAAATCAGCAAGGAGTCTGAACATCTAACGGATCTCATTGCATGTGCACTTCCAAAATGGCAATAGGCTCATCAGATGAAAAAGCTATTTATTGGGAGATTACAAATGAGATCAAATTATTGAAGTTCCCCACATTGATTGCATCTTTGGGGATAAACAATTGATATTTGAAGATTGTGAACAGCTAATACAAATTCAAGATCTGAAGAATCAGTTCGTTCGAGCACACATCCAATATATAGATCTGGACATCAAACGAAGCAAAGCCCAACAAAAGAACGTGTCAAGTTTTGAGCCAATGCGAAGATTGTGAAGATTAATAGAAGCATCGAAAAATTGTATGTTGGATTTTTTTATCCTGGAGGAGGCCTTCAGAGCTCCAAGATGAGAAGAAGTTGATGCAAAATAGGCCCATGGTCCTCGTGGGTTGACCAAGCCTTTAGGCCCAACCCACCTACTTTATCTTATTTATTGTTTTTTTTTTTAATTTTTAAGATCGTTTTTTGAGTTGGATTATTTAATATTGGCATTTAAAACTGTTCAGATGGCCGAGATTAGTTATAGGTGTTTTATTTTTTGATGTAATGATGTAAAGCCTCTTGGCTTCGACAATCATGATTTATGAAAAGATTTGAGTGTTATTTTCTCTCTGCAATCCCTCACTCATCTGCCAAAGACCTATCCTCCTGGATTGGAATTTGGCATGAGGCCAATGATTCCCCTGTCTCATCATCTCTTTCCCAGCCTGCCCTACTATCTCTTTTTCATTCTACATTAAAAGATTAATTTCATATCAATACCTATTCATTTAGGTGGGTGGGTATGGGAGAAAGAGAGAAGACGGAAGGGAGTCATTGCTCTTATATGTTAGTTGCACACATGATCAGCTGATAATGATTTCATCAAAATGCAAAATGGTTTCCATTGAATGATACTTTCATATAGAGGAAAATTCGAGATTTAAGTTTAGTGACATCAAATCTATGTACAAGTGCCAATGGATAAGTTGGAAAATCAAGGGATGGGGGAAGTCTGTGTGTATAAGAGAGAGAGAGAGAGAGAGAGAGAGAGAGAGAGAGAGAGAGAGAGAGAGAGCATATGCATGGGACCGACTTAAGCCCATGTCTTGATTGCATGACTTAAAAGTCAAAAGCCATGGCCCATGGGTCCACACGCGCCCATGTCTTGATCGGGTGACTCAAAAGTCAAAAGCCATGGCCCATAGGTCCACTTGCACCCATGTCTTGATCATGTGACTTGAAAGCCATTGTCCATGGTTGGCTGAGTTGTGACTTTATATTTTTCTTTTCTAATGCTTATCAGATGTCAAGTGTCAAATTATGCTCCAATGACCTAAATTACATGCATTTCTTATTTGATTTTCTTTCTATCAAGTCCAAAGTATGTGTGATTCTGACTTGTATTAAGAAAATTATCGCCAATTTTCTGGTAGGGTACAGCAGAGTTACAAATTCAGGGTTACTTTTTTCATTTTAATTTTTATTATGTTTTATATGGATGTATTGAGCTCTTTCTTTTTAGTGATTTAGATGATTAAGTTTTCTTGTTTTACTCAAGAAAAGCTATGTAAAGACAATTAGAAAGGGGAGAGATGGAATAAACTTCTTTTCTTTTTCCCCTTTGGAGATTGCTTCAGCAGCTACCGACTTAACTTGACTCTTATCATGCAAGAATTTGGCCTGTAAAATTACGCCTTATGCTTGACTTTGCACTAGGCTACTGATTTGAAGGTTGCTACTTTGCTTTTCTTGCAAACAAATTGATCATGTGAGTTTTGAACTCAATGTTCATTATCTAAAGTGGACTGTTGAAGGACTTGGTGTCTGAGCTTACTGCAGCCCACATCAGATTGGTATAATAAGCTTTCTCCTACTTCATTAGGTATCAGGGAAAGTTTTGATCTAATAAAATGTCTGTCTATAAGCTGGCACGTACACATTAAGAGAAGATTATGCAAAATAGAAAGAAATTGAGACTAGAACGACGTGAATGTAAACCAGGGAAAGGTTTCACTAAAACATGATTCAAAATGGCTTATATAATTTGTAAAAAAAAAAAAACTCTAAAACTGAAAAGCATACTGAACATGAAGGTACAAAAGATATACAGGTTAAGATACAACCATTGATTTTAATATGAAAAATCATCCAGATAATGAGCAAGCTGTTGCTATTGAGTGAGACCTACTAGGTGAAAATTCAAATGTAGACGTTAAGAAAGGATCTACCAGTCAAAGATTAATAGGTAAACAGTGTAAATCTTCAGATCGAGGTTCATCAGGAAGACAATTATACGATAGATCATTTTGAAAATGGATCTTAGGTTCAGTGGCAGATCCAAGATTTTCGTTTGATTGGGGCAGATTTTACATCACACATTGTATGGAAAACAAAAAGTTTTTGGTTACTTGCTGTTCTCAAGGTCATGAATTCAAATAAGATGTTGTTGGCTTTCCACCCTCCATCCTGTGTGAAAGTGGACACTCCTCTGAAATGGAGCCTCAAGAAGAATTGAGAGCCCTCTTTCTCAAGAGAATTGAATAGGCACTTTCTAGTTACAGATTTCCATATAAAACGAAATTGCCACAAAAATCCATATTTGTGGAAATGGACTCGGCGGAGACAAATTTATGGTCAAGTTGAACATTTCCCTCAATTTCTGTAATTTTGTTGCTATCTACTTCCCTCTACAAGCAAGTATGCCATTCATGGAGGGCTCATCATCAGGATCTTCCAATATGTACAGACACACACTAGCCCCATCGTTAAACACCGTCTATCTTTTGATTCTTCTCCATGTAAATGGGATTTGTGCGTGCTTCACTTTCTTTTCCTATTTCTTCTGATTTTGCATACCACAATGCATGATCTATCACAGTTGAGACTTGAAATGTTGATTAAAATTCCTGAACTGAACCATGATATCAAGTAATTTGAACCATGACAGAAAAAAACCATTTCTCATTTTGGGTGCAAACATATTTGACTGAATTTTCTGGATCAGACTTTGCTATATAAATTCATTTGGTATTAAAAAAATAATAAAATAGAATAAAATAAAAATAAACAGAACCCAACCTTAAGCATGTTTTCAACATTTCTTTTCATCCCTCTTATTTACAAGAAGAGGAAAGCAAACAGGAAGTAATAAAGAACAAGACCGGACCTTAGTAATGCCAGTTACGATGGAAACTGTTGCAGGCCAATCAAGAACTCTGCAATTGTAGTCTTAAACATCTAAATACCAGTCCAACAAGATTTCCATGTCTCAGTCAAGTCAGCATCTACAACTCCTTTTCATTGCTTTTCCAAGATGTGGGTTTGGCAGTTTGCAATCTCGAACAGGCCTGCATCGGTCACAGAATCAATGTTCCGTAGAGGGAGAGCCTTGAGGGAGGATTTCTGGGTTTCTGTTGGAGAGTATTTGGGGGTTTTGGTGTTCCTCGGTACTCATGGGGTAGGGCGTGATCAATATCAAAGTGGGGCGTGGACCATACGGCCCATATCCCTCATGGTTGTTTTCCAAATTTCACTGGGGCAACTGCACTCACATGGCACGTGGGTCTGCCCCTGGTTATAGCCAACTTTTTCATAGTGTGTAGAAGACTTACAAATTTTGGGATATTTATTATTTTTTTTATTTTTATTCTGTTTAGATGGTCCTAGGGATTGAGCTTACTCTTTTCTAATGGTTTTCGTTGACTAGGTTTTCTTTTTCTTATGATGGAAGGAGATGTAAAAGCAATTAGAAAGCAAAGATTGGAATAATATTTTTTTTGTTCTTGGATATTGTTTTGTCGGCTATGGAGTTTCATCAACTCTCATCATGCAAGTTGAAGACTTTGCACCTTTCCTTTGTTCAAATCAATCATGCTTTGTGCTTGACTTTTCTCATGTTTGGCTGCTTGTTCGAAGATTGCAACTTTGGCTCTTCAAGCAACTAAAATGATTTGGTGAGTTTTGTTAGATGAGAGGGATATATTTGGTGTCACGGCTTCATCTTGCCTGCTTCAGATTGATATTAAGCTATACTACATCAGAGGGAGGAAGAGCCTATTGTCTATTGGTCCTTGTTTGGTTCTTTATGACCACTGTTTAGTTTGTCCTTTTTACAATATCACCATGGGGACTTGAACTCATGCACACTCAGCTCCTTTACGAGCTGAGCTACAGCCGGAGATGACATTTATGTTCTTTCAATTACAGTAATCATCTCATTGTATATAATTTTTCCTAATTTCCTGTACAACTTATTTATTTATTTTATTATTCTCTTTCTATTCATTTTCTCTGCCGCCGCGCACCCGCCCCCCCCCCCCCCCCCTTTTTTTTGGTTACCAATAAAAAATGCTAGGCTGATAACATCATGAATTGGTTCCCTTTTATATCAATCTACTTAAATCATTAGGTGGACCCATTGTGATGGGCTATGGAACTAAATGCTTCTCATGGAACTTCCATTGTTTTCCTTTTTTTCCCGTCTTTAGTTTTGTAGTTGACTAGGAATGTGTTTCATTGGAACTGGATATTTTCATCACAACAATCAAATAACCATGATTCTATGGTCGGGGAGAGCTATCACATCTACAGCAGAGCCCTAAATGGGAATGCTATGGATATCTGAAAGTTGGGGCCCTTCCTCAAATGAGGACACTAATAATTTCCATCCAATATTGTATATCTCCTTGTTCCTCTCTTTCAATTACTCACTGCAAAAAATATCATACTTTTTGAAATTTGCTTGTGCTATGTTATGAATCCTGCTATGTATGGGAAACTCAAATTAAGACTTGGAATGAAATGACAAGCAACATGTTAGTCCATGGAGTGACAGAATGTGGCCTTAAATGGGATTGAGATGAGTCAGGAAGTAGAATGCACTCAACTGACCCCAAATAGATTAGGCTTGGTTGATGATGATGATGATGATGATGTAATTGTAACCATTCCTTGTGGGGCCGAACAAACATACCCCATCAGAAGGAGACACATCTGACCCCAAATAGATGAGATTCGGTTGATGATTATGATGCAATTCTAACATTTACTTTTACTTGTAGGGCTGAACAAACGTACCACATCAGAAGGACTTAGAAATGCTTTTCAACAATTCGGCCAAGTTGTTTATGGTATGTGTTTCTTTGTTAAAGATCCCGTGAAAACTCCAACAGTAAATTATTGATCATAGATTGTTGTTTAATTTACAGCTAGAGTTGTGACTGACCGGGTTTCGGGATATTCCAAAGGCTTTGGTTTCGTTAGATATGCCACAATAGAGGAGGCAGCAGAAGGTATAAAGGGCATGGATGGTAAGGTGAGCTAGTAGTATCAGCGTTGTCATTTACTGTGAGCTTACAGTTTACAAAATATGCAGATTAAACAGAGTTCATCATCATGACTTAAATCTACTCATTTAACGTGTCCTGATATTGTTATATTTTCATAATGCCATTGTGCATATGCGTATGTTCCAATGGTATATTTCTACAAAATGCTGAGAAGTGTAAGTAGTTGCATAAGTACGTGTACCAGATGCAGCATGTAGAAATGACTCTATGTCTCGTGCATGTGCCTCATGCTCTTATTACTCTTTTTGTCTAAGATCATTATGTGATACTCAACGAAGTACATTTCTTAAGAGAAAAAAAGATGCAAATTATTGGTTTCTGGTGCATCTAGATTTGTTTAGTATCTCTTTCCATCCATGTCTTGATTACTTGTCATGGACCCCACTTGTACAGTTACACATCTAATGAAACTCAGTATCAATGTCCAGATGCATTAGTACCTGTGATTTCTCAAAACAGTGAAATACTCTCTTTGCAAAATCACATAATTAACTACTATTTAACTTCATTTGTATGTGTGGCCATTCTAAAATGGAAAATTTTCGTCTGTGTTTTATTGAAAAATGGTGCATATCCATCATGGTCTTCTATTCTGATAATTACTTGTCTTGCTTGTAGTTTCTGGATGGTTGGGTTATTTTTGCCGAGTATGCAAGACCCAGGTCGCCACCGGCTTCTCAGACAAGCGAATCTTCTCCATCAGGCTTTCCATAGCACAATGTGCATTGAGCGAATTATTTTTAACATTATTTGCCATTATCAGGAACCATTTTTTTGGGCCTAAGTTCTCTGTTTTGCTTTTGAGGACTTTTTTCAATCATAGATGCTCATGTCAGAGATTAGTTAAAAGCAGACTAAAATCATATGAATGGTAAGCTACTGAATGTGTAAACTGTCATATCCTATTTCACTTTTCAAAACTCAGTACATTGTATCTTTGGTTGCTATAATTTCTCTGGCTTATAAACAGATGGTTGTGTTAGACACAGATAAGATAACAATACAAAACTTCAAATTAGTTTGCTTTGATTACTTTTTACATGTTTTCTGTTAAAGGACTACGCTAAAAGATATGCATATGAACTGACTATATAGTTCTTCATATGTCAGAGCTTGTATCACAAAAGAAAGGGATGAAAACAGAATATTGTGATATGGTTTTCATCACAATACTTTCTTCATTTCATCTCTCCCATGGTCAACACCAAATACTCACGCCATTTATCTGATCTCATGTTCTTTTGTTCTCTAATTTCCACACTACTTATTCTGTATGGTGCCCATTTCTTGTGTTTCTCTGCATTTTCCAACTCTGTATGGCTCACAAGTTTGGTTTGTTGGGCTTGGATGTTGGACCAGCAGGGTTGGGCTTTTCAGGCTCTGGCTTCAAAGATTGTAAAATAATGAACTACCCTATGATGCTAATGCAGGTCTGGACACGGACATTGGGATACAACACTAAACTTTTGAAAATGTAGGGCATAGATATGAATATGGATGTCATTTTTTATCATTTGTGCACTTTTAAATTAATTTTGTTTATTTTCCTTTATGGCTTTTCTTCTATGTAGATAAATAAGAAAATTAAAATAACTGTATAAAATACTGAGCTTGGTAAGTAGGATATGCTAAACTGATACCTTTTTCAAGTGTAGGTGCAGTATGGGTATCAATTTGAGTGTCCTGTTGTTCTGACACAGGTAAGGGGGGCATGTACAAGTATCTAAGTAATAGTAGGAACTAATTTTGCAGGGTCTCATAAATGAGTGTGTATTATTAAGGGAGATGGGTGAGGTTACATGTTGATTAGAGGTAGACAAAATTGTGCCAATCTGCCTTTTTTAAGGGGGACTTTATGTGCATTTGGTTTAAACAATTTTTTTTTTCAATTCATTTGTTATTTTAGCGTAATGATTGTCAATCTGGTTGCCTGCAAAGTATGGGGTTGTTTGATGCCTTTGTATCATCATGGGTAGGACCTATTGGAAGTTTTACATGACAGAATTGCCGATGGTTTTACCTTCTTAAAAAAAAAAAAAAAAAGGAACTGCTGATCTCTTGAAATCTTTCCTGCAGAATAAATGTATATAACAAATCTCCAAATTGGACATGGCTGATGAATTTATATTGCGAAATGATTAAATTTCAAGTGCAATACAAGTATACAACTCACATTTTCAGGTCCAGTTGGAAGAGATTAAATCCCAAATTTCAATACAACTCAATCCTCTGGGAGAAGAACAGCTTGCTGCAACTGTTTTTTTTCATGCATCATCTTGATTCAAGGGTGATGGTTCTTCTCAGACTGTAGCTGAGATGGTTACGGACACCAAAGCCCACCAGTAGAGAGAGAGAGAGAGAGAGAGTTTTGAAGGAAAAATGAATTAAAGACGGGCATTATGGTTATAGGCTCAAAATTGCATTTTTAAACTATGTAAGCTCCATTTCTATCTAACCATTCACCAAGCTTTTAACCTGATGGACATGTTCATTTTTCACATGCAAATGCACTCCCCATACAGAGCAACAGAGGGCCCATCTGTGCATACGAGGATTTTTTGCTGTTATAGAAAAGGCTTTAATTTTTCTCCGCGGAGCAATTCTGGATGGGTGGTGTTGTTTTTGTTTTCTTAAAGCTATGTTGGACAATGGACTCATTTTTTTAACTTCAGTACTTTAGAATCAATCCCTGGGCAAATGTGCGAGGTTGAGGTGCCAACACACCACTCAATCATAAGTGTCTTGGCAATTCTCTATGGTTTGGTGCAATGCTTTTTCACACATAAAGCTAAAAAGTACTATAACTGCTTTTCATCGAATCTAGAAATATCATTTTCTTATTAGTTGGGGGTATGGGGCGCGCATCAACTTTTCGGTTCACTGAGCGAATGAGAACTCCTGGGGGAATGGAATTATATTTTAACTCAAACATGCACTAAAATTTCGTTAGTCCTAATAGGTGCTTTCTGGTATTCTTTCTGCCCTTATGTTCTGAATAATTCTTTCTGCCCTTCTGTTTTGAATAGTTTTCTGCCAGTTTGCCCATAATTCTTTTTCTAGTCCTGAATGGCTATTTGCATGTATTTTTGCTGTATAAATACTCACACATCCAAACGCACAGATGACCCAATTCTCAAAACCAATGGAGAATGGGTTTGATCCTTTGTTGTTTCTTTAGAGAGGGAGATGCCTCACTGCTAAGGTATCAGTGCATTGGTTCTCTATTTGATTAGCCGTGTCATATGTCATGCTCACCAATTAAATGTCTCGGAAAAAGATAATTAACTCCCAAAATCAGGCCTTTATCCGGAGATATTATCAAGAAAATATTGTGGAAACTTTAAGTAATTTCAAATAATTGAAAATGATCAATAAACAGAAGTTACAACTAAAATTATATAATTTTTGGACTTCTCACACTTCCCACCTTCTTGATGATACTATCATGATTTTCTAACAATGAGTTTATTTCCGGTGATAACTTGAAAGCATCTTGATAAGAAAATGCAAGTTTAAGTGAGTATGCAGTATTTTCAAAATGTTGACTGTCATTATCTGTTAAAACTGATAGGTAAATGTTCTAAATATGGCATTTTCAACTAATAACAAACGGCTCAAACAATTACATCAGACCTTTATGCGGACCATTTCCACCCTCAGCAATATAAAAACAGGTTAATTATTCTAATAATAGATAAACTTTAAATTATCAGCACGCAAGAACAGTGAGAAAATGTTTTTACTTGCAGAAAATTGTTTATTTCATTCTTCAGGCTATTTGGTCCTGAGGAACCCCACTTACTTCAGAAAATGAGTTCCTAAAGACTTCAAAGCAGAAATTGAATTTTCATACAAGGATTCCATGAAAATCTAGTTTTTACCAAACTGCAGACCCAACATTGCCATCATGTGTATGAATACACGCATGTATCCAAAACATTTACAATCCTGCAATGAATATATGATATGTTTTACTCCATGAAATTTCACTGAAAAATCAATTGAAGTATCAGATAAAATAGAACCAGAGGAGGAGAAGAAAAGGCCAGAGTGGACAAGGAAAATATACCTAATGGATACAGTGTAAGGAACAAAGAAAAATGAAACGACGGATGATCCAGTGTTTGCGGGCTCCAACTAGATAATTATTACCAATCATTCAGTTGAGGAGGATTAGGGAGAATAAACATCACCCACAAAGCAGAAAAAGGGAGTCCTGTAAGATCATTCTAACATCAGACAAAAGAATTGAAGTCCCAACTGTTTCATCTATTCTATGAAACCCCAAATTTTGCATTTGTTTGCATGATCGATTCATGAGAGAGCAAAACACAGATTGTGTGTTAAATGGGGTCAGGTCTAGTTTTAATTCATTGTGGGCGGGAGAGGAAAGCGAGTGTAATGCTAAGGGTTTATCGCAAAGGGAATCAGGTGGGACCACAAAGCCAAGACTCATTTTAACTCGGATGGCAGAACCATCCTCACAATTTCAAAACACATATCTCAAATGTGACAAAATGAAGGAAATATACAGAGTTAAGTTTATCTTCATAAAGCAGTAACTTATATATGTTGCTGTGATAGTTCATTTTAATCTCTGCTACGAAGGCAATGAGTTGAGCTTCTTTTCAATCTGCTTGGCATGGCGAAGTGCATCTAGAGCCTCAGCTTGCTTTCCTGCCCGTTTCAAGTTCAGTGCCCTCACCTTCTCAGCCTTGATCTGCTCCTCTAACTGACCCTTCTCTGGACTATTACTCTCACTTTTAATGAGGTGTGGTTGAGCTTCTGGTCTTTGCGGAGCCTGGTCAACAATATCAACATCCTGCCATCCAATTGCTTTGAGTGCAGACAATAGCTGAGGATCAAGAAGATCTTCAACACCCACATCATTTTCTGCTGCTGCTTTGTTGTTCAATTTATTCTGATACTGGTCATGGGTACCCATTTCTTCCAACTGGGTCTCAAGGGCCTTGGCCAGTTCAAATTCTGCTTCTGATTCCTCCATGCGACCCTCTCTTCGGAGCTTCAAGGCCTGACGTTTGTGAGCAAGCGACTCCTGCTGCAGCTTGAATCGATCTCGGCTGGATGCTGGCTTTGGAGCTTGATTTTTACTGCTTTCAAGAGGATAAGACATATCATTGGAAGTGGAAGCTGGTGTGTTCGAATTACCAGCATTGGCATCAAGGGCAGCTCCTAAACTCTTTTCCAAGAGCTTTGCCTGTCTCAGTTCCTCTCGAGCTTCTGCCAACTTCCCTTCCCTCTTTAAAGCAACTGCGTTTCTTTTACGGGCTAGTACTTCTTGTAGGCCGGAACTATGATCATTTTGAGAATCAGATCCAGGTGCAGAACTCATTTCGTAGTTAGAAGTTTTCTCCATGTTAGTAAAATTTTCACTAATCGAAATTGAAGAACTGAGAGGTGGTTGAACTGTCTCGCTTTCCTTTGTTCCCATGCCCTGCACTTCTTTGGCAAGCCCTATAGCGTTCATCTCTGCGTTGGAAACTTCCACCATTACATCATCATTCAAACCAGTGCTGTCAACCACATTGCCTTTTGTTTGTGTACCTCTAATATTTTCGTGTTTCTCTCTCGAGATCGGAAATCCAGTCTCACAAATCT
Organism: Sextonia rubra; assembly: GCA_037013555.1. NCBI lineage: Eukaryota > Viridiplantae > Streptophyta > Magnoliopsida > Laurales > Lauraceae > Sextonia > Sextonia rubra. The sequence continues at coordinate 52,282,797 of JASUAD010000009.1, read as the reverse complement.
GCTCTTTCTGTGAGAAAGCTTCTAGCTCTGCCATTTGGGCTTCTAAGACCTTAGCCATTCTCAGCTCTTCCTCTGCTTCCTCTAACTTCCCTTGGCGCCTGAAAGTGAGGGCCTTTCTTTTTATGGATAATAGTTCTTTTTGTATTTCTGCCTTGCTTTTTGGTTTGCGGTCCGAAAGCTCAGCCTCATTTCTCATGTTTGTAGCATGTTCAGATGAAATATCAATTTCTTTAGAAGACTTCCTTGACTTGCTCATCGTTTCAACTTCTTGATCATCCCATCCCAAATTCTTCAACTGCGACAGTAGTGCAGGATCACGCATGTCTTGTTCTGTTACATGCACCTCATCTCCTCCCACCACATCCAAATGCTGGTGGTACGGATCTAAACCTTTTGTATCAAGACTCTCTTTAGAAGCCATTGCTTTTGGTGCATTATCCAACTCTTCCAGTTGAAGTTCAAGTACCTTTCCTTTCTTCAATTCTTCTTCGGCTTCATCCATCCGTCCCTCCCTTCTCAAAGCAAGGGCTTTCTTCTTCAGACCCAAAAGCTCCCTCTGGATTGCCACCTTACTCTTTGGTGGGGCCTTATCAAGACGTGTCCTGGTTGTAATGATTTCATCATCTTCAGTATCAGTTTGCACGTTCAAACTCATTTGCACAGAATTCAGGACAACAGTGCTCGTTTGGGTGTCAGTAGACTGCTCAGAAGGCTGCAAATTTTCAAGGTCATGCTCAAGCAGTTTAGCCTTTTTAAGCTGTTCCATTGCTTGTGCAACATTTCCAGCCCGCTTCAGGTTAAGGGCCTCTCTCTTCAGAGATAGCACTTCGCTCCGTAGTGCCTCAGCATCCACAGAAACAGACTCTGATTCAGTGTTCTCCAAATGGTTGGCATGTTCAGTCCAACCAAATGATATCAAGGCTGCAGTTATTTCTGGGTCATTCATATCATCATCTGTCACATCCAAATTATCATCAAAGGTAAGGTCATCAGCACCACTTTCAAGGTTGGCAATATCAAGACCATGATCCTTCTTGTAATCGAGCAAAAAACCATCATGTTTAGTATCATCATCATCCATACTGCGGATCAGAGCAGACAATTCATCATCAGATTCATCAGCATCAGCTAACATTTCCTGCTCTTCCAGTTGCTTCTCGAGAACTTTAGCTCGCTTTAACTCTTCCTTCGCCTCATCAAGCTTCCCTTCACGCTTAAACCTGAGAGCCTTTTTCTTGTGAGCCAGAATCTGGTTCTTATCAAGGGTGGTAGGAACCCTACCTAGAGAGGATTTTTTAGGGATCCCTCCTAGGAGGCTTGATAGCTCGCCCTCCAAACTTATCTTCACCGAATTTTTATCAGAATCATGCATATCTGCATCAGACCATCCTAGTTCGCGTAGTTCAGCCACAAGGTCATCCTTTTCTCCTTTAGATGTTGATGGAATGAGATTATCCTTTCTGCCAGATTCATGATGGCTGTGATTTGATTTCTGGGTTGCAGCCAAACTGCTCATGGTTGATGCCTTTCTACGGCTCTTTCTCAGTGCTAGCTCTACGGCTTGAGCTTGCCTCTCAAGCTCCTTCCCTCTCTTAAAGGCTTGTAGCGCTTCAGCAGACTTTCCTTCTCCCTTTAGTATTCTATACTTCTTCTTCTCTTCTACTGCTTGTTGTCGCAAGTCCTCAGGGCTGCTGGATCCCATTTCATTGATCGTGTGAGTGTACACGTCAATGGAACTGCTTGGAATAGCATCTCCTTTGCTTCCTTCATGAACTGTTTCCATATCCAAACTTGAACTGGATGCAGTGCTGATAGCCCTTTGAATATCAGAAACCATGTCAGCATCGGACTCCCGTGCTGATGGAACTGGTTGATTTCCATCATTGCCAAGAATCTCATCTAAAACATCATCCTCATGCTTCAGTGCCAACTTTGAACCTAAGGAAACGCATGTTGAGTTACATTGCAAATATTTCCTGTGTCCTTAGAAATCAAATATCAAATTCTACTTTACCATTCAAAAAAAAAAAAAAAAACACCGGTAACCGTAAGAACTAAAAGTGGAAGAAAACCGAAAAGAAGAAAAAGCCAGAACCACAAATTCAAATCACATTCCATCAAATTTACTATACAAAAGTTCAATGTCTTACAAATTTCCTCACAATTGATAATTCTTTCAACTTGCGTTACATTTTATAAATAATCTAATACAATATTGTCATATAGATTTTAATCGTGAACTTATAGGCGTTGATGGTATGGGACATGGGGTGCAAACAAACAGGTGTTTCATGAATGGTTAGAACCTCAGTATGAAAGAATATGTTTCATTCTAATTACCAGAAGGATAAAATGCAGGACATCACCTGTATATAACCTACAGTTCTTACCCCATGGAAAGATGATTGGCATGAAATGTGGCACTAGTGATGGCCTGTAAAGCACATGGTTTAATTAGCTACAAGTACTACCCATCATTCAAGTGATGATAAATTGGGTGAGGATCTATGATGTACATGGATAGTGGTACAAACAAACATATGGGAAATGGGCATACTACACAACAGTTCCCAAAATCAATGACACGCATGGATACAAGTAGCTCTCCATAACATATATTCAGCTTCGTTCTAATAAATTGCCTTGCATGTTTTATCTACTCAACTATTTTTATAGTTTCATTAGATTTAACCTCTCAAACATCATAAATGAACAAGATTAACCATTTAATATATTTTTGGTTTGAGTCTTTTGCTCTAGAGGAAACAGAAAAGCCCACTTTAAGTTGGTGGAATGAGTTGTTAATCGACTCATTTTTCATGTCAAAATGAACTGTAAAGCATAGTTTGTCTTTCTAAGAAGTCCAATCTTGGGGTAATATGGGAATTTTTGGGGGTTCAGCAGAAATTTTTTTTTTTCCTTTTTCCTTTTCCAAGTTCCTTTGCAAGATGGAAATCCAATCAACTGTTTGGTTTCATGCTCTGGTGGACTAAGAAGCACGGACACTTCTAAGAAAGTGACGTGTCCGTGTCGGACACGTGTCGGACACCGACACTCATCGGACACTCTCGGACACGTGTCCGATACTATTTAGCCGTGTCCATAATTAAGAATTAAAAATCTTAATTTCGGACACTTATTTGACACTTTTTTTGCAACGTGTCCCACAATTCCTAGCCCGTGTCTATGACTAAAAAATAAACATGTGGCTCATATCTCTTGGACATTTTGTTAACATATGGTTATTAAAACTTATAAACTTAATATATAACAATTTTATACCATGGAAAAATATATGATTGTAAATATCAATCATATCACAAGCAAAAGACAAATAAATATTTCACTAAAGAATAGGCCTCAAGATTACCTTCTTTTTTGCTTTTTGTATTTTTTTTTTAGGGAGGGGAAAGAGATGATCCACCCTTTTCTTTATATGGATTTTATAGAACTATGGATATTTCATGTTTAATGATTATAAATTATGTTTTAGTGCTATATTGATATTTGATAATTTGATATGTTTGTTAGTTGGTACTTAAATTTTTATTTTTTGATTGCTAAATTGATTAAAAAAGTTAAAATGATATTATTTTTTTAGTAGATGATTATATATATAAATTAATATATATTATTAACGTGTCCCCGACGTGTCCGTGTCCTACTTTTTTGAGAAACGCCGTGTCGACGTGTCCGTGTCGTGTCGTATCCGTGTCTCGTGTCCGTGTCCATGCTTCTTAGCTGGTGGAGGCAGGACCAGGAATATTTCCCAACCTTCCAGAAAATTATGCCTAAAATGGCAGAGTGTGACCGTCAAGTGTCAGCCCTGTTAACCCGGACACATATAAAAAGGGTCTCGATGCAAGTCCAAAGATTGTAACTCAGGCTCATAATTTTTATGTAAATCTTGTAGGCATATACTCATTCAAAATATATAATAACAACAACAACAATAATAATGAGAATAATAGTAGTAATACTAATATGATTGAAAAATCTAACCAGACCTTTTCCAGCTCTAGTTTTATGCCCATATCGCATCTCAAATCGGGCTGCCTCCTCCAGCTGTTTACAAGGATCACATATTCGCACAGGTGAATCACCTTGACCACGTAAAATCATTCTCTGTATAGTGCAGCTGTTGCAAAACAAGCCTCCACATCTGCGGCAGTGATGCTAAAACCAGAACGTGAAACACCAAAACAGAAAAAGAGTGAAATGCTTGAATGTAACTATTTTCATCACAAAATTTTATAAAAGCTTTTAACCTTACAAAAGAAAGCAATACCTGTTCATATCATTTATTTAAGGAGCTCAAATAGCAAGGAAAAAAGTACAGCTGCTAGATTGAAAAATATTACTTTCCCAAGAGTTAGAAAAAAAAAAGGCAAATCATTTCATTGAATAAGAAATTAAATTTATAAAAGTGGATCAGCATTATTACTAGAACTCCAGCCTCAATGAAGCAGACACGTATACCTTAAGAAGCAGCTGCTATCACAGTCCATAAGTTCAAGAATGAATTTCAATGTCTAAGTTTGACAAAAACACTACACTATATGATTCAGGATTCAGGATTATATGTTGATAAGTTGAAGTTAACAATTTCAAGTAACATAAAGGTTATATTGGGTTCTTCAAAAAGCTACTGAGTGTCCAACTTTCATCACAAACTGAATGAGGATTCTCACACATGGGCCAGTCAGATTCAAAAGGCCAGTTCAGAGTTCAGATATGGCTGTCCTGTTTGGACTTTGGCTATGAAATCTAGTATGGTCAAAATCCAGGTTCAGACTAGATTCTAGATATAAATTAGAACCCAGATTTGGATCTCAAATGGGAAAACCCAGGTTAGATTATACTTTATGATGCAGATTGGGATATTGGTAGTTGGATCCAAACCCTACTAAAACTAGATGGAACATCCCGCATGTGACAACCTAATATACCATAACTGGATGCCACAGTGGCTAACTTCACAAATAAACATCAATAGCAGACTGTATCTGTTCTCACTTAAACCAAACACAAAAATGCTATTTAAGATGAAATATATTGAAAAATCAATTTCCAACCATCCTGGAATCAGCACCAAATCATTTTTTAAGAGGAGACGCAAATGTTGTGAGACTCTCAATTCTTTTCATCAATGAACTGAAGTTAATTTTCACGCACGTACACCATTGCAGAGAATCAAAGTTGTCTGATGCCAAAGTTGACCAGCAACAGTAACTACATGTGAATAAACTTCCACCTTACTTTCATCTATAGAGATAATAACATAGCCCACTAGATACAAAATTCAAACGCTTTTACTGTTTCATTGAAATCTGCACGAATAATTTGGGTGTGTGAGTATTACTCGGTTTCTTTTGATTATTACTTGGTTTCTTGGAGTGGGCTTCTTAAAAGACCCTAATCCAGTCACATCTTGAATTTCTTTACATGTTTGGTGGACCTTCGATCCATGTCTTGGGTCATCTCCCATGCTGCACAGGAATCAATGAATTTCACAACTTGCTCTACTCAACTTTGGGAATTGATTATGGTTGAAAGTCCAAAATTGTGATTTTAGTTTGGATTGCGGTATCCCATTGCGTAGCTCTTCATAGTGGATGCATACTTGTTTTTTTTTTTTTTTTTTGTTTTTGCTACATTGGGAACTTGAGCTCATGCACTCCTATAAGATGAACTACACAGCAATGGGGACCTTTCTTCTGGGATGTCTTTTATGTCAAGGGAACCTTCATTGCTTTCCTTAAGCTACACACTGAAAACCTCAATTCTCTATGCCTCAGAGTGTAAGGATATGTGATGGCATACACATAAAGAGGATTCCATGTAGATACAATAACGCTAAAATGATTATGACAAACATATCCTTGGACCCCCAAATTATATCTGGGTTAAGCTCGATTGATCCTTTGGCGCTCTTCGCCAACGTGTCGGTCCTCACACAATCCAGCATCATATACAATAAATCTAATTGAATTTTCTAGTCAATCAATAAAGTAGAACAATAAGTTTCCAGCAGTTTTCACATGTCCCATAAGGAGGGTAAAAAAAAAAAAAAACCTTTTTCACATAAATTTTCAACAAAATCACTACAATCCTTCAGGAAATCAAGATTCTACACTAAAATCAATATAAGCCACAAGCCCAACTGAAAAAATTACAGAACTTCTTCCTATAGGTCTCTACAAATAAGCAAACCCAGATCAAATCCTGCAGAGAAGTCTGCACCCATGAACTGAAATCAGGAAAAGAGAAGATTTTGCAATATGGGTTATGGTAAAAACAATTGAAACAGTCTAAGAGAGGGAAATTGGGTGATGGAAGAAATGAAGAAAATGAGGGAAAGAAAGGTCCCAACCTTGCGATTAAAGAAGGTGAACTGAGAAGAACAGCCCTGACAATGAGATGCGTCTTCCACCCAGTTGGCTCCTCGCATTGAGGGCTTTGCAGGAAGCCCAATTTTCTCCAACATCTTGCCTTTCCTCTCTCTCTCTCTCTCTCTCTAGTTTCTACACACCACAGCAATCAAAGATCTCTCTCTCTCTCTCTCTCTCACTAATATGGGTTACCGGGGTTCACCGTGGGGATCCGTTTGCATAGAATGCATGGGAATTAAACACATAGGTGGTTGAAAATCAACATGTAAGAATGAATTCCAAAAATGGGCATCAAATAATTTTTTTTTATTTTCTGAAAGAAAATTCTTATTTTAATCTTAGAAATATTTCTGATAAAATTTCCTTAGATTTTGTTTAGACAGAAAGGTACTCAAACTTCAAAATCGACCAAAAAGATTATGAACAAACATATCTCCGCTCTTATATATAGTGAGGTGTAATATCGATATCCAATAAAATAAAAAAGAAAAAAAATGAACAAGAACATCCCTGTACACAGCCTTTTTGGTTCATAATCCATACCGAAATTTGAGGACCCTTTTTGCCTTCACCAGGACAAGTCTAAGAGGATTTTTTTTCTTATAAAACCCTCATTAATCTTATATATAATATCAAGAATTATAATTTTTTTTTCATCAAATGATCAATTATTATATATGATAGTGATTGTTTTCAATTGAGAAATAAGTCCAATTGATTTTGACTTTGGGGCAATTTATTTAGACTGTCTAAGATGTCTTTTTAACTTCTAAATGAAACCGTTAGCCCTACTCCCTCTCTCATAACTCCCCTCTACCTTATCATAATTTAGTTGCTTCAACCAAAAATCTTTCCAATTGTCTTCTCATCTCCACCACTTGAAAGTCTTCTATAGCTATCAACTCCTTGCTAAGTTCAAGACTAGAGCCGGCGCTGAACCAAAGGAGGTTACCAGGAGCACTCTTTCACACATTACAAATTCACTAAGGTTCAGAATCTCTAAATCCTTGTTATTTTTATTATTTTCTTGTGATTGTAATATATGGTTAATTGGAGATTTGATTTAAAAATAAATGTCATTCTATATATGTGGACTGGTCTTTTGCTTGAAATTGAATTTGATGGTTTTTTCATGTTTCTCCATTTTCTTTGTTCTACTTGGATCCTTCTGGTTATGTAGCTCTACACTTGAATAGATCTTATGTCAATGCTGGTCAGTTTTCCTTGAAATGAATTCAGAACATCCCGTCCATTTGCTAGACCAAACTGTATTTTTATCAAATATTTATTTGTTGGTTATTTGTTGGATTTAATAATGTCAATATTCATAAGATCTCCAAATCTAATTGCTTATTTTCAAGTTGGATATTTGAATTTGATCATATGTTTCAATATATTTTGCATTTGATTTACAGAGAAAGATAATGCCTAATAACAAAATTCACCATTTTTTCTATATACCAATGCCATAGCTTTTGTGAGTTTAATGTAGTTGTAAAAACGGTTTTTAGTTTCTTTTGATTGTGGCTTTTTTTTTTCTTTAATTGATTTGATTGTTGTTCCTTGACTAGATTTGTCTAAATTTATTTTGGGATCTATTTAGATAAAACTCCATGTCAATAACTATGTTTCTTTGGCATCATTCATCAATAGTTATATAATTGAATCCCTCTAAGCTTGTTTTCCTTTTTTAGAATCTTCGTCTAAACTTATTTCCGAAGTTTGCAATCCAAGTGAGTCACATGCAAATCACTTTTATTATAGATGATCAATTTAACATTCAGATTAAACCATTAATTTTTAATTTAATTGTGTTCTATTCTTTTTCCTTCTATATGTAGGAAAGAAAAATAAGTTAATAGGACTGATGTATCAATCAATTTATATTGCTAATTATCTGGTTGACACCTAGATTTGGGTATAAGAATATAATCTGTCCACTATTGTTTAGATTTTAGTTTTGATCACCAAATTCAATTCTAATTTTTTAAATTCCTTTAATATTTTTCATTACCCTAATTTCATTATTTTATAATTAACTTTCTTAGTTTGCTTCACTTGATCTTTAATTCCTTCCTAAATTTTATTTCTTAAGGTCAATGAAATTTAATAGAGGGCATGATTATGAATTAATTTAGAACAATTTTATTCTCAAAATTTTTTTAATTCTCCCCTCTTAATAGCAATAGCAATAATTATAGTATATTTACAGAGTCCAACTTTTATCAGTGAATAAAAAATTTGGGCTCTTTTAACTCCCTTACAATTATATTTTAATTACTTTTATAATTTATTTAGTTCTCTTTGAATTCCGTTCTTAATTTTTTTTCTAAACTGTCAATTAATACAGAACAATAACAGTAATAGCAATTAATTTCATATTTTTCTATGTTAATTCTCATTTAATTCACAGGTATCTAGGTCCTCATAATGAATGAAAAAAATCAACAACAATAAATGACAACATTTTTTATTCCTGTAATATTTTTTTAAATCTATTTTAATTATTTATAATTAATCATCTTACTTGCTTTCTTAAATATTTAATTTCTTCCTTAATTTCATTTCTTAAGGCCAATGACATTTAATGGAGAGTGAAAATATCATTTAATTTATAATAATTTTATTCTTAATGTTCTTTTAATTCTCTTTGTTTCCCCTTTGAATAGCAGTAATGATAATTATAGTATATTCATGGAGTCCAACTTTTATCACCAAATAAAAATCAGACCTCTTTTAATTCCTTTACAATTATATTTTAACTACTTTTATAATTTGTTTAGTTCTTTTTTGAATTCCGTCTTAATTTCTTTTCTTAATAGTCAATTCATGTATAATGATAACTGTAATATCATTTACTTTCATATTATTCCATGTTAATTCTCTTTTAAATTATAGGGATCTAGGGCCTAATAATGAATGATAAAATCAACAACAATAAATTACATTTTGATACTAATGAATTATAGCATGCATAGGTCTGAGAGAGAACAAAACTCATGGTTGTTAAAAGGAGAACTCCCAGTTTGAATTCTCAAAACTTAATATGTATATACCATATGAATTAGTACCCAACTCCATAATCCATTATTCAATAAAAAAAACTAAAAGAAAAACTTTCACTAAATTCATTGGATAGAAAAAGTCACGACTTCAAATTCTAAAGAAACAAATTGAAAAAAAAATTGCAATTTAATCCTACAAATTAAAATTGGTGTGAAGTATTAAGGAGTGGACTCCACCCATGGGGAATATTAAAAAAGTATTCCCATTGCCTCTATTAATACCTCGAGTTTAATAGCAATGATTAGTAGAGGAAATTTCATATAAAGCCCATCAAATATAATATAGATTGAGCTCAAGAGCATTTGAATTTTCAGTAGCTTGAATATATTCCTAGAATTTTATATTTCAATCTACAAACCTTCACTATTCAAACATACTAACCATTGAACTATACAAGTGTTCTATTTAAACATGGCACTTAAAATCTAAACTTGACATAGTTTACAATCTATAAAAATCTAAACTCGACATAGTTTACAATCTATAAATCCATGCCCACCACTAATACGAGCAAATTGGGCATTTGAGCATTTAAGGGTTTTTGATAGATATAACATTAAAGTTTTGTGGGCTTATGGAGATGAGGGTCTTGTACAATTTTAATAATAAAATTGGTCATGTTGCAGAAATTTGAAATTGATGGGATTTTCTAAATATTTATTGTGTTAAAGTTTTGGGCTCTAAGACTTAGATACAAGAACTTGTGTGATTTGATTTTTTTTTTTTAATTTGGGCAATTTAGTTTCTAGGCTTTTCATAATTTTGTATTTTCTTTCAATTTGGGGTCTCAACAATCGTGCGTATACTTATATATATATATTTGTCTATGGTCACTAGCAATTAATTTTTGTTTCAACCTTAAAACATTTCAGTATCACTCAATCACTAACTTGTGTGATTTGATTTTTTTTTTTTAAATTTGGGCAATTTAGTTTCTGGGCTTTTCATAATTTTGTATTTTCTTTCAATTTGGGGTCTCAACAATCGTGCTTATACTTATATATATATATCTATGGTCACTAGCAATTAATTTTTGTTTCAACCTTAAAACATTTCAGTATCACTCAATCACTAACAGCAAAATATATTATTGATTTAAATTCTTATATGTTCTAAATATTTTCTTAATGATGTAGTTTTGAATTATATTGCCCGTATTAAGTACGGACAAATTTTGCTAGTCTTACGATTAGGCTGATAGGCACTAGGTGGGCGTAACTTTTCTTATAAGCAACTCCGATGTTCATTATCTTGGCCTCATTATATGGTTTTCGCTCTTTCAACTTAAATTTTCAAGTTAGTCTGCGTGGATTAAGAAAGTTTAACCTGCATGGGGCCTACTCATGCGTGGACCCAAGTATGATGATTTGCGGGCTGAGGGGCCCACCTAAATCCAAAAAAGGTTTAAAATTCATAAGAACACCCTGTAAATTTTGGGAATTAAGATGCTTTTGTTTTTTGCATTTGCCCATTCCCATAATATTATTTATTGCATAGAAACCCCCCAGGAAAATTTCTTGGATTCAGCCCTCGTACCTCTTCTTGTGATGACATCCCTTGGTGGGGCATGAGTTACCCCATTTTCGAAGGGAACCCTCTTGTCTTGGATGAGTGCATAAATAGAAGTCTTCTTCTAAAGCCTTTTATCTTTATATAATGCAATGAAAATTGGAGGCCCACTTGGAAGGGACAGCGTATGTGCTCACATATTGGTCAGATTGATTCTTATTTTTGGATCATTGGACTTTAACCTTGGATGATTGGTTTCCAAATAACCAGTAAGCTGGTGATTAGGCTACACCTCATCTGACAAGCCCGTCTTTGAGACATGAAGTGAACCTCTCGATTGTTTTTTGTTTTTGTTTGTTTGTTTTTTATTTTTATTTTTTATTTTTTTTATTTTTAAGTAAAATATGTAGTTGAGATCTCTCCATTTCATTTCACCACCGAACCTCACTGCAGTTTATCTTTACATAATAGGTTTTTTTCCCCAAAGGAGCCCAATTATCACAATCCAAATCACTTAAAATAAATGCGAACTCCAAATGCCTCCTTCCTTTCCCTATGTATTATGCTTGGTTTATCAGAAAATTTTTTCACATTTTTTTTAGTAGATAAAGATTTATCACATGTTAAGGGCTTAATATATCCCCTGAGGAGCACAATTATCAAAATGCAAACTGTTATGAGTAAATTTTTTTTTGTGTATTAGTTTGGCCCACTGTCAGAGTAATCACATATATATACATGTCCATTTTATCCTCCCCTTGAATCTCTTTTAAGCATTTTCTCTCGTGTCTTGGCCAACTACAAATTTGTTTTTAGTAATATGCTCCACCCAAATGGCTTCAATTGAAAAATCCTAATGCAACAGCAATTAGAGAGAGGGGAGATACTAATCATTCATTGCCCAGTCGTTTGATTCGGATGTCCATCTTACTTCTTAGATTGTGTGAAAGGAACTAGTCATAAGATTGATTTCTTCTAGATGATCTCGGGTCCTAGGAACGATTGCTTGATCCTCTGCATGAAGTCTCGGATCCAAGCCGGACACATGACAATTACATTCACATAAAAAAAGCATATAAGCTGCCTATTTTGTATTTACTAGTAAAAGTGAAGCGAGGAAACATATCAAATAAAGAGAGAATAAAATACGATAAAAGTATAATTATAATGTAATAATATATATATTACCTTTTGTGGCTTGAAAGAAATTTTTTGGACATTTATATAAAAAGTGGATGGTTTTTTTGTCAGGTAGTGGCTTGAGAATGTTGTCTTTTGATGTTAAAAATAGAGGCTCTACTTCACTCCACTTTAGTGTAGTAAAGTGTTAAACACAAGTCTTCGTATGTAACAATCTATAAATTCTTTTAGACAGTTGGATCCTTGATTTGGTTCGACTTGTGCAGCCTTTAATTTAAACAGTCAATTAGAAACTTAAGATTTGGAATTAATGGACCCTATCTTTTAATGAAAAGTAAATGAGCAGGAATGAATGCACATTTTGGGTGATCTTATTTATTTTATGGATATCAATGTAAGGGAGTTTGCATTGATATTCCTATGGATATCAACGCAAGGGAGTCCCAAAGGACTTTGAAGGTTTTGTGTCGGCCTCTGAAATGGAACAATACAATCAATTGGACAATACGTATGCAAACAATCAACCACGCGGCGGAAATAAAACAATCAACACAAAGGTACACACTACAAGAAGACACGATTTTAACATTGAAAGCCTCAACCGGGTTAAAAACCAAGAATCCACCTGGGATCCAACTATCAAACAAGTTTGAGCAGTTGCAAGATATATTCACACATTTGTCGCACATGATGACTAATTTCTTCTCATAACAACTGCTACTGCTTATGGACACTCCTTCGCCTTACACCGTTCTATACTTAAATAAACACGCACCTTGAAAATGCAAGATGGCTTCACAAACTTTTACAAGAGATGTAGAAGCAACTTCTCTCTAGGACAAAGCTTTGGCCCGTCAACTTTCAATGAAAGCTTTAGAGAAGATGATCTCCAAAATATAATCTTTACTCAGAATATTGAGATATGTATTCCATGCTTTAAGGTTGAGATAGAATCTCTTTTTATAACCCCAATTTTGTGCCTCATAATGATAATTCAATTAGGAAAGAATTTGGCACAAAACAGGAAAGTTTCACTTAAAAATGGAATAGAAATCCAAAAGTCGGTGGGAACTTTATGTTATCCGATCGATTGAGAAGGGATCTAATTAATCAAGTTAGCCCTATGCCTTGAGTCTAATCGATAGAGGATTGATTTGATCAATCGAGTAGCCTAGTTCTGATTTTTCCCAATTTTCTTTAATATAATTCTTTTAGGACTCGTTAACCTTTTCAAACTCTGAATCTGAAATAAATAGAAATATAACTTTGACTAGTACTAGAGTTTTGCCCAATGGATGAATTTAGTCAACATACAAAAGTCTTTATGATTTCTCACTTTGGCAATTTATGAACAAAACTTAGCTATAACAATACATATACAATCTACCCAAAATAAAATCCAAGATTACAATGAATATTCGGCGAAAAAATTTTACTATCAGCATTAGTAGATCTGTATTGTCTTTGTTTGTCTCTGAATTTTTGAACTTTCAGCTTCTTGACTCGGATTATTTTCCCCTGAATGCCTTATTCTCTCTCTTTTTGTCTATAATTAATAATGCGAATGATCAACACGTAGCAGATTTATCAAACAGACTCCAGCAAAACTCCCCCCTCAGTTGTAACTCTCCATAATTGTATTTTTGTAGCAGCACTGAAGTTGGGAGCTTGATTTTTGTGATCAGGGCTTTTTGCATGTAGTCTCCACACTTGCTTGGTTTGAGGTTTCAGCACAGTGTGAGTAACTTCTTTGGGCATAATAGACTATTTAACCTAGATAGCTCTTATCCTGACCGTTGGCTCAAACAATTATTTCCACAATTACTTATACTTTGGCAAAATATGCAGTTTATTACAATGAGAACAAATGTATCCTTAACCCCACAATGATGACAAGTAGATCATGTACGTGCAAGATGTGACACATTCGTCTTTTTTTAAGTACTCCAAATATGATGAATATATGCAGGATATGGAGTAGAAGGTTCCATAGAATTAAAAACAAAACTTTTAATAAAAGTAGTTTTACCTTTCATCTTTGAAGTAGACGCACCATCAATGAAATCAAGATTGTATTTGTCATTAGGTAGTTTCTAAACACACAAGATGTTTTCAAGTATTTTCAAACCAGTATTCATCTTATTTAGAGAAGTTTTATAGAATCCAATTTAGATAATGCAATCTTCAATTTGCCAAGCAAGTTTTCTTTTTCAGCTTTTACAGTTTGTACTTTTGTCTTCAAGGTCTTATGCTCTTGCTTAAACTTCTAAAAATCATCTTTAAGCAACTCATGTTGATAACTCTCAATAGTCAACTTATCAGCTATACAGTTCTTCTATCCTTCCAAGAGATAAACATTTGAATTTTCTTCCTTTAATTCTTTCTTCAGAACAAATTCTCTTTTTTCTACTTTAGAGCATCTTTTTCATATAGCCTGTTCATCTTCATAGATTTATTTAACAAAATCTGAAACTCAGCTTCCCAATCATTCTCTTCATTTGAAACTTCATTATCTTAACTCTCTTCAGCATAACCATCATCTGTCATAGAAGATTTAGCCATTAAAGCCAATCACTCCTTTCATAATTTCAAACGAATCGTTCTTAGGCTCTATTCCTTCTTTAGAGTCATCATCCCAGGTTAAATTGAAAGCCTTCCTTTTTGACTGTTCTATCAAATTTCTATAGTCAAATGCAAAGTGACCATAGACTCAAAACACTGGGGCCTTGTTAAAGATGGTTTTTTTTCTCAAACTTTGATCCCTTTCATTTAGCTTTCTTAGCCTTTATGAATTTTTTAAAATGATTCATAAACTTAGTTATACAATGATCATAATCTAATTCAGTCTCATATTTCTATTCATGGTTCTTCACTAATTCTCTAGAGGCCCTCAAAGCAATATTACAGTTATTTTTAGATTTTCCCTTATCCAAATGGTTTGCTTTGAAAGTCTAAAGATCTCCAACCAACTAATTTACCACAAAGGTGTCTGAATCCTTATTTTCTTTAATAACATCAACCTTTGAATCAAACTTTCAAATAAGAGAACTTAAAATCTTCTTGACAATTTTATTTTCAGGGATTTTTTCACCCAAGTTGAAAATAGAGTTGACAATATCATTTAGCTTCGCATAAAACTCATCAAAGGTCTCATTTTCTTCCATGACAATATTTTCAAATGATTTATTTAATCTCTATAATTTAGCTTGCTTCATAATATCTGTACCTTCATATATAGTTTGCGAGACATCCTGTACTTCCTTTGCAGTCTTACATGTGGAAATCTTACGAAACTTATCATTAGTCACTCTATTATAGATATCATTCACGGTCTTATTATTACAGTTAGAAAAATGCTTCTCATCTTTAGTCCATTGGGCTTTTAGTTTCAGAACAGTTTGCCCATTGGTTGTAATTATAAGTTTGGATAACCATCCTTAACAACATCCTAGACATCATCATCAATGGACTTGAGAAAACCAGTCATTATCTACTCCTAATATGCATAATTTGACCCATCAAACAAAGGAGGCTTAGCAGTAGATGTGCTTTCTTAATTGAGTACCATTCTAGACATCTCTTAGGATCAAACACATAGTATATCATGGAGACCCTCTTTGATACTAATTGAAGGTTTTTGGTGAGCCTTTTGATTAAAACAACACAATCAACTCAACAATATGTATGCAAACAATCAACCATGCAGTGGAAATAAAAATAATCAACTTAAAAGTACACACCACAAGAAGACATGGTTTTAATGTGAAAACCTTAATATAGTAAAAAAATAAATAAATAAATAAATAAATAAAAACACCAAAAATCTACTAAGGATCAACTATCAAGCAAGTTTGAATAGTTATAAAATAAACTCACAACCTTATCGCATGTAACGACTGAGTTTTTTTTCACATCAACTCCTTCTGCTCACTCCTTCGTCGTACACCATTCTGTACTTAATCAACACTCACCTTGAATATGCAAGATGGCCTCACAAACCTCTATAAGAGATGTAGAAGGAACTTCTATCTAAAATAAAACTTTAGACATTCAACTCTCAATAAAAGCTTTAGAGAAGATGATCACAAAAATATAATCTTTACTCAGAAAATTGAGATATATATTCCATATAATATGGTTAAGAGAGAACCCATTTTTATAGCCCCCATTTCATGTCTCAGAATGATAATCCAATCTCGAAAGGATTTGGCACAAAACAAGAAAGTTCCACTTAAAAATGGAATATAAATTCAAAAGTCGATGGGGAACTTTACGTCATTTGATCGAACGAGTAGGGATTTGGTCAATTGAATAAGCTCTATGCCTCAAGTTTGATTGATAGAGCATTGATTTGATCGATCGAGTAGCCTAGTTCTAATTTTTTCAAATTTATTTCAATTTAGCTATTCTCAGACTCTTTAACCTCTTCAAACTTGTAGTATAAAATAAATAAAAATATAACTTTGACTAACATTAGAGCTTTATCCAATTCATAAATTTAGCCAACATATAAAAATCCTTAAAGACTTTAAAAGACCCCTTTCGTACATTAATTGCCTTGCAAAACCGTCTCTGCATCTTTATTGCTCTTTCTAACTTGGAGTTTCACCATATCAAGTTAGTGGGATATATTCTTAGGTTTCTCTTTCAACACTTGATTTGTGGTTCTGTTTGGTTTTTTCAAATGATCTCATATAATCTATATAATATTGTGATATCTTGTTTGGTTTGGAAATAAAATATTTTAAGAGATTTTGCAATATTATCTACTAGGTTAGAATATAGTCTCTCCACCTAAAAAGGTGTTTGGATAACTTAAAAAATATTTTATAATATCTCATTTCCTTTCAAAAAGCTCCATATTATTTTATTCAAGGACATGCTATATATTACAATCTTCTGTTAAAGAAATTTAGAATTTTATTAAAAGCCATTTGAGAGTTCATAAGAAATCATATATTTTAGTGGCCTACTACGAGTTTTAACATCAATGATTTTTATAGGAGTGCAACTATGATTCTCAACATTAGATTGGTCTCACAGTGCCTACAAACTATATCATGACCACATAGCCCTTGTTAATTATTATTTATCAATATTAGGTGCGTCTCACAAATATCTCATTAGAGGGGCTTTCGTTGTAATTAATAAGATTAGGTGAGTCCTATATTGCCAAAAATAATTGGGTCTTATATTAACTACCAGAATTGAATTGTGTTATTGCAATTATCAATTTTTAATTATTAGTGGGGTCTCACTATTTGATAGCTCACCTACTATCAATATGACAAATGACGTTAAATGGGTTCCATAATAATCTCTATTCAAATGAATTAATGTTTGTGATAATCACCATGGTTAATAACATTTGGTTGATCTCATAATTTTAACATTTATTATCATGATTTTTTTACAATAGATGGGTCATATCATGATTATTACCACATGTAATTACTAATTAGTGGTCCAGTTTCGGATCAATTGATCACTTGCTCTCCATTTATTATTTAGTATATTGATATGAGAGGTTTTTTTTATGAAGTTCCAAACACTTCAAAGGTATATTAGCATTTGTAAAAATTAACAAACCTTGCAAGTGACTGAATATAATAATATTTCACAATTTTGTTCTATGATAATAAAATCTTTCAATATTTAAATATCTTGATATTATATTCTACACTTATCCAAACACTTAGACATTTAGAGAGAAAACAATCTATGTATTTTTAAAAATGATACTGGCATACTTATATTTGTTTCTTTTTGTTTGGATCTTCAAATAAAAAATGGATGTTACTAGTAGATCTATGATTTTACTGGCAACCCCTTGGGCAGTTAGGTGGGCCTGGGCTGAGCCAGGCCAGGTTCGAATAGATCAGGTAGAGCTACCTGGCACTCGGCCAAGTTGGGCCTAAGCTAGTAATGAATCGGGTCAGGTTAACCTTTTCAGACTTGATCGGATTGGGCTGGCCTGTTATAACCTAATGGTCCAATTCAATTTTTGGGTTGAGGTTCAAGATGATCCGGCCCATTAAACTTATCAATGTAGTCAATTGGACAGACACTGTTCAAATATGACCCAATTAAGGACCACGAGAAAGCCCTGAAACCTTGAACTTGGTACAACATAGAGTGTACCAGAATTAAATATGACAGTTTACTCTGGATAATCCATTGATTTGGATCATCTGAAACTCGCACCATAATTAAGTTGTGTCAACTAGATTCTAGATTCAAAAAATGACCCATGCTATTCAAGATCATGTGATTTTGATCATTTAATTACTATCAAACGTTAAACAATTAGACCGATTCATGACGCTCAAAATTCTTATATAAGTGAAGTAAATGTAAGAATATCATTGATATCCTTTTTGGGTGGTCCAGTTGGTCTGATCATAACGTTGAGATGGTGTCTAGACGAATCTGGCGCATTTGATATCGGATATCGAAATTTTTTTTACTGTTAAAACCCTCTTACTTAGAAATACATTATTAACAGATGGGATTTTCACTTTATACTTATGATTTTTTATGAGACTTATAAACACTTTTTCTATGCCATGTAAATTAAAGTTTTATCGCATATTTATCCAATACATTGATGTGAGTTAAAAACTTTTATACAGTCTGATACATGTGATGTGATGGTTATACAATTGTGATTAATCATTAAAAGTCATGATGATCATGTGTTTATGGGCTTGATCCTAGGATGCCGCGTGTCCCAGCAAGCCACTGTATTTTTTGTGCTTGGCTTGATTATGGGAAGCCATGTGTTTTGTGAAGACAAATAACAATAAAAGAAAGGCTTAATATAGGAAAATACATTTTTTTTGTCAAAAAGAGTTTCATTAACAAAGACAGGAAAAAGAGAAAACAGAAAAAAAAAAAAACACAGCCTGAAGAAAAGCAACAACAAAATAAAATGCCAGCCCTTATCGCAACATTGCTATAGAAAAGTAGTTAAAATAACCTAGAAGTATTCAAAATACTGTTGTTCAAAATGCCTTTAAAAGATAGGCATTCTAAAGGATGATGATAGAATGATCGAAATGAATTTGAGGGTATTTTAAAGTATTAAAAAAAACACACACTTAGAATGAGTACAATTTTTCTAAATTATGCTAGGAGCTCAATTGGTAGTTATCTTGAATGGAAACAGCAAGCCTCTTCTGCTTTCATAGAAAAATGTCCAAAATCTAGCATATGAAACACATTCTTCTAAGGTCCAACAATTCTTTAAATTTGAGACAACATAATCATATTGGTAGTTGTCGATCCCAGGGGAACACCACCTTTAGATTCTACTAGATGCGTTTCCAGACACTTCATTTTTCAATGCATGATTCATATATCATGAGTCAGTTGCCAATGCCACATGGTGAGCACTTTTTCTTTTTTCTTCTTCATCTTCTTTTTTTTTTTTTTTTTTTATTCTAGTGGTAGGTTCCACATGTTATCTTTCAGATGCCCTGTGCATCTTTGCTTGCAATTTCAAAATCTACAAAAAGATACTAAGGTAAAGCTTCCTTTATATTTTGCATATCTGTTGCAGAAGCCTCATAGTTCTTTTAGGACCCTCTAGCTTGCATTATGAAATATAAATGAGCGGTGTATACTTTTACAATGACTTAAAACAACCTTAAACATAAATTTTAAGGGATTGTCACTTATGTGAGTCTTCCAGAAGACACCTCACCAGGTTCCCGACGTGACCGGTGACCGAATGGTCTCCCAAAATCTTTTCGGAAAAGCTAAAATCTTCATTGTATTAATGACAACTGGTCCCCTGAACTATTCTTCTTTTACAAGTGGCCCCACCAAGGAAGACTTTTCTAGGTCAGGCATTGGGCATGACAATCCACTCTTATACCTTCAAAGCTCACATCCAATTATACAAATCAAGTCATCCTAAAGATTGTTTTATGTGAATTTTGATCATTTGCCATTTTCTTCTGTCACTTGAGAAATGAGTGTTTCTAGGATTGTCCTATTTATGTGATTTGCTAGTGGACTGGGATTTTCATTTGAGTGGTGCAAGTAATGGTTAAGTAAAAAAGTTAAATAATAAATCAAAATTTCTAGTGTTATATGAGGGAGCTTTTTGAATTATGTCGGCGTGGCCGCACCCACGTAATTATGTTTATGTCCACCCCTTGACTCTTCCAATAGTAGGGTGCACATATTACACCATTTAGATTTATATCTACATACAAAGCATCTTTACACTAGACTGGTTACACTTCATGGAACAATTCTATCTGAGCCCACCCATTTTGTGCTATATATTATTATTGAGATTGAGATCATAGGCAATATTTTTTTTCTTTATCTAATTCCCAGCTCTTAACAAAGCAAACACATTATAAGAGAAATGAAACATGAATAATAGGAGAAAATTAGTAGTAAATGAGTTTTCTACATCCATAACATTTCCTATAAAATTTGATGAAGAGAGAAAAATTATTCTCCCATGAAATCATTCTATGTATTTTGAATAGAATATATAATACATTGAGTGGAAGATCCGATCCTATGTTAATGAGATGGATTTCCTAAAGAATAAAGGAATGACTTAAGTGATGTGAATTTAATCAATCTACTTAAAACTGCAAGTGCACAGTTGTCTTGTTGAGACAGTGGCAAATACAGGTCGATCCCACAGAGAGCACTTTTGAACTTTTTAATTAACAATCTGAATTTTTTTTCAAAAGAAAAGCAATAATAAAAAAAATGTGATATGCAAATTAGAAACTAAATAAATTAATAATAATGATAAGAAATAGATCAGAGCAGCCAGAATCCACTAAATTATTTAAAATTTCAATTTATGTTATTAATTTACCCTTTTGTCTCAATTATTACTCAGATCAGAAACAAGTCAATGTTTCTGATCCGGATGATTTGACTATTGCAAAAACCAACTTTAATTAAGAAAAACAAAATCAATACCCAAGACCTCCTTCACCTCATAAAAGAATGAACATCCTAAGTATCACCTATCAAACTAAGCATAGACTATCAAAGATAACTATAGATCTAAGCATAATCTATCAAAGTAAGTATAAATGATCAAAATTTATTCATTAAGAACACAAATCAGAGGTTTGCCTTTGGCATGAAGACAGATCTATTATTATATTTTAAAAGCACATTAACAAGAGACAATCAGAAAAGAGTAAAATAATAAATATAAATTAGAACATTAAAATACTTAGCTTCATCTTTCGCTCTAATCAGAAACTCAGCCCACCATTGCAAAGAACATCAAAAATAACTTCATTGATTCCTTCTTCTTATACAATGGTCTCTCAGAATTCTCTCTTTTAGATCCTAGTTTCTGGAACAAGGCTCCAGAATACCTTTAAAATAAAAATAGAAATTAATGGAAGGGAGAGGTGGAGAAGAGAGAGAGAGATCTGGGACCTCCAAATCTGGCTGGGAATGAGGAAGAGCCTCCCATGACCTCCTTTTATAGTTTTCTAGCTCCTTGGGTTCATTGAATCTGGACCTCTTTTTGGTGGATTGAGAGATAAGATCAGTTGCATGTTGATTGGGTTTATCTCCTTAGATGAGAGAGATTTAGAGATAAGATGAAGTGGAAGCTTTCAGCATTCTTATCTGATCTTCTTATGGGCTCCACAAAGAAATGTGCAACAGTTGTACTTCAATGGTGTAGACGCAATTGCAATCCCGTCTAAAAATGTACATGCAACTTCTCAGGCCCATAACTTTCTCATTTTAGCTCCGATTTGTGCAATCTTGGGCTCCACGGATATCTACTCTGAAAGAGCTTTCCAACGGTGGGTCATTTGCACTGATCCGACGTCTGGATTGAGAGTTATGATCATTTTAAGATAGGCTATTTTGAGAAAAACGGGATTGTATTTTAATTTGCAATGGACTCTATCTCTAAGAATATTTCTTGGTTCAATAGAATGAGATAAGATCTTCTGGAAGCCTTAGCTGATCTTCAGATGGGATCCACGGGCAGATGAACTCTAAGAGTGTGGATCTTCAAGCAGTGGGACCCAAATCATCCTAGGGTTCTGTGGGTCCTACTAATTTCATTTCCTGCACATTCTGATTGAACACATCAAATACTGAAGAGCCCACATTGAAGTGGAACCCGTCCGGACAGAGTTCTACTCCAACTGGGGTTCTTCGGAGAAAAATTGCAAACATTCTTAATTAATGCATAAAATGTGCAAAAATTGTACAAATTCCAATAATTAGGTGAAAATGCATGAAATGATGAAATTAAATGAATAATGATGCATTTAACCTAATTAAGTCCCTAATCCAATCTAAAATGATGCCTAAATTGTGCAAATTCATGGACGTAACATTAAGCATTCTAAATATGTCACACAATTTGCACAATTATAGGACACGTACAGAACACTATTTGACTATCTGTTGTCATGGTATATCCTAATACTCCCCTCAAGTTGGCGCATGGAGGTACCTAATGCCCAACTTGCCAAGTAAAAAGAAATTGATTGCGGCCCAAGGCTTTAATGAAAATATAGGCTAGTTGATGTCAAGTTGGAACATGTGCATTAGAGATGACCCTAGAAGCTAATTTCTCATGAACAAAATGACAATCAATTTCAATGTGTTTAGTGCGTTTGTGGAAGACTGGGTTTGTAGCGATATGGAGAGCCACTTGGTTGTCACAATATAATCACATTGGTTGAGAATGGAAAATGCGATGATCATCCAGAAGAGCCTTTAGCCATACAGGTTCACATGTGAAGGTGACCATGGCGCCATATTCAGCCTTAGCGGTGGAATATGAAACGATAGTTTTGTCACATCTCGAGCCCAAGAATTCGAGTATTAGGATTAAACCTAAAATAGTGACATACATACTCCCATGTATACACACCTAAACCCAAGTCTAAGTCACACATACAAGGGAAAGACACACGTGTGATTGCTATTATTGGACTTTTATCTAAGCATTCTTACGTGGAAGCTATTAGTATCATACAAAAAAACAAAAGGATACATACATGATACTTAATAACTAGAAACGCATTTATATGTACAGATTGAAAAGGAAGCGTATCTTTACAAAAAGGGAAGTAAGTTTCTTAAAAGATGGATCATTTGTATAGTAGACAAAAGTACATGGAGTCATGGCTCATATATAACAAAATGAATTTAATGCAACCACCACCCAATGTAAGACCTATACTAATCCAAGACGTACTCCAAGGTGGATCGATCAAATATGCACTGCTGTCCACTCTTCTAAACCCGATGGGACCTCAGAGATCTCTTCTAAAATCTCGTCGACCTTTGAGGAATCAGAAGAAGGACCTGAGCCTGTAACACCAATAGACAACGAGTGAATAAAACTATTTAGTAAAGCAAAAGCAAAATTAAGGTAACACGCGTTGTATCTACAAGAATCACTAACAGGTGATTATAGATAGAATTTCAATTTGGTATATTAGGCCTGTTGTACATTCGAATAGAGCATGTTACAAGATTCAATTAATAGAAATACTTTACTATGTGGCTATTACATTTGCCATATCCTCCCTCTAGGGATCTATGTGTTGAGAACACCATTTACCAGGCCGAGGTATGAATGGGCCTCTAGTTCCTAGAGTCCGGAAGGCCTAAGAAAAACACACTATAGCGGCAACATACATGCTACACCAAAGTCAACCCCGCCGGTTATCATAAGGTTGAAGCTGAGCAGAGCCAAAACATTTCGATTCATTTATATACGTGAACATGAGTAAATTATACAATTCATTCATATTCAATCCAATGTCAAGATCAATAGAAAACGTACATCAAGAAATAAGAAATGATCATTCAATTCAAAGCATAGAAGACAATAACATCAATTCAATATGCTCTGCAATTCAATTCAGTTCCATGGGATCAAGGTGATTTACCAGCCAACCCTAATCTATTCATCCATTATTTCTAACCGTGCATGTTGATATAATTTTAAGTTACCCGGTACACAGTTATCTTTCTTTGGTATTACATTGTATCAGGAATGTGTATCAAAGTCCCTTAAACCAACACCCAGGGGGGGTGCTTAATCAATGGACAACACATATGAATGAGTCTCAGCCCTCAAGACCCTTCATGATATTCAATTTTTTTCATAGGACCAATTTATAAGGTAAAGGGATCCAAAACTAATACCCTACAAGGTCTCCTAACAGTATATACTTTAACATTAGTTTTCAATGACTTTACAGCTTAGCCGTGGGTGACTTACTACTTAGCCATAGGCATCTTTTGGCTTAGCCGTAATATGCACTACGGCTTAGCCGTAAGTACTTAGATTCACCCGCATTTACAGTTGAACTGTGATTCGTCTTACGACTTCGTCGTACTTGTTCTACAGGTGAGTCATGATTTGGCTACGGCTTAATTGTAGCACATTATATGGCCTAACCATGACTTAGCTATATAAGGTTTTCGATTTTTCATAATCTCAGGTTTTCAAGCCATAAAAGTGCTTACAATTAGACCACTTCTAGGTTACGATGTAGCTGAGTACATCCTACGGCTTAGCCGTAGCTTGGCCGTAGTATAAATGTCAAATTTGCTACTCTTTGGAGTTGGAGCCGTGGAAAACCTACGGCATAGCTATAAGCTTCAGATTTTTTGGAGTAGTTTAATTTCGTTATAGAACTTGGTAAGCACATGCAAATTCAAACAAGGAAGATAGAAATACAAAAGAAGGGCTCTAAAACACATTAAAATGAAAAGATTTATAAGAATCATAAGAATCAAGACATATCAATATGCATTCAACTAAAATTTACTTATATTTGCCTTCAATTAAGCTTTTCAAGCTATTAATCCTTCCTTTGGCTCAATTTGGGTAGTTTTAAACCTAATTGTCATGCATACAAGAATTGAGAAAAGAAATGAGTGCATGCAGTGAAATAAAAGTCCTCTAGACTCAAGGAAGCTGTAATGGAAAATAAAACTCTTACCTTAGAGATGGATTAGAAGAAAGAGATGCAGAGGAGTGCTCAAGGATGATGGAAAAGGAGAAGAAGAAGAAGATGACGTTGCAGAGGGATTTCATGCAGGAGATAAGATCGATTGGGTAGGTAAGCCTTTTTATAGGACAGATTTGTTTCTGGGGTTATAAGAAAGTCCAAATTCTTTAGGGTAATTTCACTTTGAGTCAAGTAAACGACCAACTAATTCAAACAACTTCAATTGTGTGTGAGTCAATTATGGAAGTTAACCGGTTTGACAAGACCCATGTGATGATGCCAATAGCATGCATAAACGATGTAATCTTACAAAGTCTAAAACTGCAAAAAAAGGGCTCGTATCTACTTAATCTAGGTTAAACTCAACTCAACTACCTATCTATAATTCTAAACGTGATTCATTAAGACAAAACATTATTAACTATACTAATTCTCTGGAAAATCGCTAATAACTAAATCAATTAGTCGCTAAATATACTTAATTAGGGTCGGAGTGTTACAAGTTTGCTTTTTTGTTTTTCAAGAGATAGGACTATTGCCTAACATAGTGAAATTGCCAGTTGTGGAGCAACGGGTTATTGGGCAACCAGTCCTATTAGAATCACAATATTTCAAGACATGAAATGAGCAATTTGAAGGCAAAAAAATCCCTACACGTAGCGATGATTTTATGTATTGAAGAACATGAATAGTAACCTCATAATGTGGTTGTCTAGGTGCTTGCATATACTGATTCAAAAGGTTAACCAAATAAAGAATGTCGGGCCAAGTGATTGTGAGATAAAGTAACCGACCCACCAACCACTGATACGATTATGAATTGGAAAGAGGTTCCCTATTATCATTTGTTAAATGTAAATTTTACTCTATAGGAAAACTGACTGACTGTGCTCCAAGATAACCACTATCATGAAGAATATCAAGGGCATACTTGCATTGATTTAGAAAGATCCCTTTTGGTGGCAATGCCACTTCGGTGCCTAGAAAATATTTTAGAGTACCTAAGTCTTTAATGTGAAATTTATGATGTAAGAATGCCTTTAAAGCATTGATAGTGCTGACCTCATTTCCCTGTACAATGATATCATCGATGTAAACAAGTACTGCTGTGAATGTTTGGCCCTTGCACATACAAAGAGAGAATAATCAGCTTGAGATTGTTTGTAGCCGACATCTTTAAGTGCCAATGAGAACTTGGAGAACCAATTTCGGGAGGCTTGGTGGAGATCATATAATGATTTCTTGAGATGACAAACACATTGCTCCCTCTTTTTCGCATATCCAGGTGGAAGATTCATGTAAACTTCTTCATGGAGATCTCCATGAAGAAAGGCTTTGTGGACGTCAAGTTGATGGAGCTTCCAATGTCGGGCTGCTGCAACAGACAAAAGGCATCAAACAATGACAAGTTTAGTGACAGGCACCAAAGTTTCATGAAAATCTAAGCCTTCTTTTCGAGTATATCCCTTCACCACAAGTTGAACTTTGAAACATTCAATGATACCATCAATGTGGTACTTAATTTTGTAAACCCATGTACAACCTTTGGGTTTCTTATCATGAGGATGATATTGTAGTGTCCAAGTGTTATTGGATTCCAAAGCATGAATCCTAGCCTCGATGGTGCCATGCCAAGGAGAGTGTTTGACTGCTTGATGTGAAAGGGTGGAAAGAAATGCTACGTGCTTATCAGTAAAGCGAGTATATTAAATGTGATGAGAAAGAGGATGAGCAATACCTATAGAGGGCTAAGAGGTAGGGGAAGTCATAGATGAGGTCGGAGGTAGGGTGGGGCATATAGCCCTAAAGGTAAGAAGGGCGAGTGATGACACATTTGGGGCATGTATTGTGGAGTTCAGAAGGCGTAGGAGGCATTGTAGTGGTATTAGTGGGCAGTGTGTCAAGTGGTGGCATGAACATAGTTGGATGGGGTGATGTGTCCGAAGGGATCATGAGTTTGGATGGGTGGGGTGATACGTCCAAAGATGGGATGTAGTTGATTGGATGGGGTCCTGAAGCCAGCATGGAGTTTGATGGGTGGGGTTATGTGCCCAAAGATGGCATGTTGGTTGGATTGGGTAGTGAGGCTGATGACGTAGTGGGGATTGTTGGGTGAATGGACAAGTGAAGATTGTGATCAGGAGTTTGTAAAGGATTAGGGATGGGTGAGGGAATAACACTAGTGGGTGTGGTTTGGGGTATAGGTGCAAATGACAATTTGAAAGGAAAGACATCTTCAATAAAAGTGATATCTTGAGATGTGAAAATTTTTCTGGCATCAAGATCATAAACTTGATATCCTCATTGACCAAAAGGGTAACCAATGAAATTGCATTTGGAGGCATGAGGCAAAAACTTATGATGACTGTTTTGCAAAGTGTAGGCATAATATAGGAAGCCAAAAATACGAAGGTGGTCGTAGGAAAGGGTTTTCCTAAAATGTAGTTCATAACGAGATTTGCCGTTTAGGTTCGGGGTTGGAATATAATTGATAAGATAAGCCGCGCTCAAGAGACATTCCCCCTAAAAAGATAGAGGAAGATAATCCTAAAAGCGTAATGACCTTGCAACATCGAGGAGATGGCGATGTTTGCGCTCAGCCACCCTAGTTTATTGGGGTGTTTCAACACAAGTTCACTCATGGAGAATGCCATTTTCTTTTAAAAAAATGGTGACATAAAAATTCTACGCCATTATTTGTGCGAATATGACAAATTGAACATCCAAACAGATTTTTAACCATGATACAAAAATGTTTAAGAAATGTAAATGTTTTTTTTTTTTGAAATGCATCAAGTATACCATGTGCTACGAGAATAATCATCAATAATGATTAAAAAGTAGTGCGCTCTAGTGTGTGAAGGTGTAGGATAGCCATCCCAAATATCACAATAAATTTGATTAAAAGGTTCAGTATTTCTATTACAACTTGGATAAAAAGGGCAGCGAGTTTGTTTGGCATGCTCACAAATATCACAATGAGAATCAAAAGGAAAACTTTGTGAAAAAGTGGAGGCTAATTTATTTAACCGGGTTGTTAAAGGTTGGAGAAGGATGGGCTTCTGGCCGGCATAGCTATAGGCATAGATGAGGAAGGAGGAACATAATGATAGAGCGCATCTCATACTTTACCTATTCCTCTCAATTTCCTCGATGACAAGTCCCGAAAAAAAAATCAGGAAAAATTACTGCAGCACAATTCAAGCTTTTGGTCAATTTACTTATGGATAAAAGATTGAAATGAAAATTTGGAATATAAAGAGTATTAGATAAACAAAAATCTGATGATAACTAAATAGATCCAATATGAATAATTGGTGTGACATCACCTGTGGATAATTTGACTGAATTGGCATGGAATGTTGGTGAGCGATTGTGAGAGGAGGCAAAATGGGCATCATGTGATCAGTCGCACCACTATTTATGATCCGCATGGGTGATGAAAAAGAGATTGAAGAGAAGCAATAAGAAGAGGGTATATTACCAGCAAGATTGGTAGAAGGGTTGATTTTGGATCCAACAAAGTGAGCAACTGTCAATATTGATCATTAGTCAATGTTGGAAGCGAAGTTGATGCATCAGAGTTTTTGCCCAGTTCACCTAAGATGGTGGCCTGATGGGCTGTTGGTTGAATTGACTGATGATTGGTGTAGAGGCTTTTTGGTTGCTACTAGAATGATCCCAGTTAGGTGGATAACCTAGTAGTTTGTAGCATTTGCTGTGAAGTGACCAAGCACCCCACAATGTCCGCACTATGGTCGAGCTCGGCCTTGTCCATTCCCTCGTGTGTGTTTGCCATTTCGTATGATATGAGAAGAGCTATTAGTAACCTTGGCAACAATATTGCCCGTGTTTAAGGAGGGCAACTAAAGTAATCGTTGCTTCTCTTCTTGATTTATAATGGCATAACATTTGCCGACATTGGGAAGATGTTCCATGCCAAGGATCTGACTAAAAACGTGGGCTTATGTATCATCGAGGCCCATGAGAAACTAAAGAAGTCGTTCAGTTTCTTACATTTTTTTTGTCACTTTAATGCTCCACAAGAACCGTCACGGATAATAACATATGTGTTTAACTCATCCCATTATGACTTAAGCATATTGTGATATACAATTAATGATTGTTGCTCTTGGGAAAAAGTGCAAATATCTCTCTTTAATTGAAAAACCCAATGATTATTGCTATGATAAAATCGGTCTTCTAAATTGAGCCAAACTTCACATGAATTATCACAATAAATGATGCTGTTGGTGAGTGATTTATCAACTAAAGTGAGTATCCATGACAAAATCATATCATTGCATCTTTCCCATGCTTGGATTTCAATCAGATCCGATGATGGCTTAACATGTGATCCATCGAATCCGAATTTATTTTTTGCATTATTGCCATTTTCATGGTTCTTTTTCAAGTTAAGTAATTCCTACCGGTTAAAGAAGTTGAGACGAGAATAGCTTAGGGATGATCCAAGGAAAGAAGGAAATATGTGATGATACATCATTGACAATGCTCAAGTGCTTTTCGCCAGCAGATTTCTCAGTATTTGATGCCATGGAGTGGGCGATGATAAAAAAAATTCAAAGTAACCAGTGTAGCAAAAAGCGGCTATCATATGCACGTGTGGTAAAATGGTTCTGAACTTTGATCAGAAGAAGATCAAGAGGACCAAATGTTGATGGCACAGAGAAAGACACTTGCCCAAGATGGTCTCTGAAGTGTTGAAAATAGAGAGACACTTAGTGGATTGATCTCCCAATGTTGAATCCCAGAGAGACAATTACTGGAGAGAATCAATTATCTCTTACAGCCATGGGCAACGTACTTATCTATGGTGTGACTAGTATTAAAAAAAACTTGAAATGTAATAAGACCAAAGGAATTCTCTAATACCATGTAAAATCTGATGAAGAGAGGAATTATTCTCCTATGAAATCATTCTTTGTATTTTGAATAGAATATATAATACATTGAGTGGAAGATCTGATCCTATCCCAATGGGACAGATTTCTTAAAGAATAAAAAAATGACTTAAGTATTCTAAGTATGTCATGCAATTATCACAATTATAGGAATGCGTACAGAACACGATTTGACCATCTGTCCTGGTTGCCCTAATGTTCTTAATCCGAGCAGTTAATTTTATGTTTACTTATTAAAATCTAAATTTTTTATTTTCATATATTAATTCTCTATATTAAATCAGATTTAAAGAAGTTTAACTTATATAAAAATTTGGCTCAAAATAGAACGGAATGAAGAAACAGAATTCATGTAGTCGATCCCAACATGGTTGAAATAAGGCTTTGATGATGATGATGATGATATTGATTCTCCATATATTATGAGATACAAGAAAACTTTACATATATAATCCAAATAATTCAAGATTTATATCACAACCCGAGCCCAGGGTTCGGGGGTTAGCAAAAGTCAAACCTAATGACACACGTACTCCCGTGCCTGTACACGTAGACCGAGTCTAAATGCACACGCACAAGGGAACATTCACACGTGCTAAACAAGTACGCGGAAGCTGTAAATATCAGAAACATCAACTAACAGTGCAAGAAGAGAATACGAAGAAAGAACTGACATAATTACACGTGAAAGTCTTACAAAATGAACAAAATAATATATACAATCAAGACATGTCGTGCCAGATACAAGTATGAAAATTCTCAAAACAAGACTCCAATGCTATGCATGCCAAGAACACTCTCCCGTGGAGTGCTCACATCCACTCCTCTAGGCCTGATGGGGCCTCGGGGGTCTCGTCTGGAGTCT
The DNA here is from genome assembly GCA_037013555.1 of Sextonia rubra. NCBI lineage: Eukaryota > Viridiplantae > Streptophyta > Magnoliopsida > Laurales > Lauraceae > Sextonia > Sextonia rubra. The sequence goes on along the minus strand of JASUAD010000009.1, from coordinate 52,251,908 downwards.
GGCCGACCGGCGAGGGTTCGGCAGGGGTATCTGGGCGTGCAACATCAAATATAACTGTGAATACGACGATTCAGCAAAGTATAAACCATAGCAAGTTAACACACGCTGTGTCTAAGTAGAATAAAGAACATCATGTAAATCAAATAAGGCAATTTCGTATACTAGGCTGTCATGCAAGAAAGAAATATGCTATGCGAATCAATGGATACATGCAGTGTACATAACTAGTGGCTACTACATTGCCATATGCTCCCAAAAGAGGAATCTTATATCGTGTAAAGAATACCATTGTCCGGGCCAGGGTACAATGGGTCTCGGTTTCCTGGGGTCCGGTTCCCCAAGACGTTTCCTTACTGTAGCAAGGCCATATAACTATACCAAATTCACCCCGTCGGGATCCTAAGGCTGAGCCTAAGTGGTGCCTGACCATACAGAGTCAATCATGAAAACCCTGAGTAGATCGTGACAACATATCATACGTCCATATCTGTGAACATATTATACATGCATACTCAAGGTAAGGAACCACAATGTGAATGTAACGGAACACAAGTAAGCATATCAGAGAGTTGAGATCAATGATCGAATGCAATATGTTATGCTACAAATCATGCGAAATCGGATCATCTTTATTTACAAACCAATTCTAATCTAATTATCCGGTGTTTCTAACTGTGCATGATGATGTAGTTTTAAGTTATTTGATGCACCGTTGTTTAGTGTTGCATTGAATCGGGCGGTGCACGAGGTCCCTTAACCCAACACCCATGGGGAGGTGCTTAACATCCGGATAATGAACATGAATGATTCGCAGCCCTCGAGATCATTCACGCAGTGTATCACATTCCGTTGGGCAGGTCTAGGTGCTCTACATTCTATTATGAAGGCCATATCGGTCTTTCCTTTACATCTATCCTTGTCCTTTATTTTTTCGAGTGTGGATACGGCTCAGCCGTGTGTGTGCTACGGCGTAGCCGTGTGTGGTCTACGGCTTAGCCGTGGCTGGGCCGTAGAAGGTCTGTCAATTTGAGTGCTCTCAGTTAAATCCAAAAAGGCACCCTGTATTGATCTACGGCTGGGCCACGGCTGAGCTTCGGCTTAGCCGTAGGGCAATACACGGCTTAGCCGTGCCCTAGCCGTAGAGGAAAACTGGATTTTTCCCTCTCTGGACTTTAAGCCGTAAGAGGCATACGGCTTAGCCGTACCTGCACGAAATCAAAATTCTGAAGCACATACAGAAAATCTGGGAAAGCATCAGAATTGCAATTTTTCCAATGGAGATAGACAAGTACTAATCGAATGAGTAATCAAATGGGCTGTAAACACACTTTGCCATACAAATTCAGGTGAACTAATCAAGATCAAATGCATACCAACATGGGTTCTCACAAGTTATGGTTATACTTGCCTCAATTGGAATTCGATTACACAATGGGAGCCCTTGGGTCCAAACACAACCTAATATCAACCAAACACCATGCATGCATGAGAAATGGAAGGAATTACAAAGTACAGACACACCATGCAAGAGGGAAACAAGAAGGAGAAGAAATAGAGAAAGGAGATGAGAGAATGGAAGGGTTTCCAACTCACCTCACATGCAAAGAGCCAAACTTCCTCAACTCCTCAATTGAGCTTGATCGATGGAGGAGAGAATTCAAGAGAGCGAGAGAAATTCCACGTGCATAGTGAGGAGAATGAGAGAGAACGAGAGAAAGAGCAACTTGTCGATCGTATGAAGTTATATAAGCTCATGGTTAAGTCCAAATTACAAGAAAGGCCAAGTTAGAATGCTATTTTCAGTTTAAGTCAAATCTGGGTCCAATGGAATCACACGACATCGGTTGCAAACGACGTAGTTATGGACGAGCTCAACGAAAGACACGTGTTGACATCAAGATGATGCAAAAATGACTATGTCTTAGAAAAACTAAAATTACGAAAAAGGGCTTGGTCTACTTAATCCAGGTCCAACTCAACCCAACTACCTATCCATGACCCGCAACGAAAATAAAAACATAAACAAAACACGATTAGCAACGAAAACAAGATTAATTAACCGCTAAACGAGGTCAAGCTGGGTCGGAGTGTTACAATTTACACGTGCGAAATGGTGCTTCCAAAGAAACGTGGTAATCAGTTTCATATGTGTAGATTTACATATGTAAAATGTGAAAAGTTTATATCTATAAATCCCATTTTTACACCCCATGCATAAATGACAAATGACCCCCAAGTGATTTTACTAGTGAAAACATCTACCCGATGCTACCATTTAAATCAAACATTGTCATAGGTCTACATCTATGGTAAACCTATGTAATCTTCTTCTAAATTGACATGTACAAATGGACTGATTCAGGCTGATAACTAAATGAGCCCAGGATGACCCATAATAAATATCACTAGTTGTGGTTTGTGCAAAATGCATTTGGGATTGTAGCTAAGGGAGCCTTATCCATTTCAAGTTATTCACATGATCATGTGAGTGCATGTATTGAATTTTTCCGAGTCTTTGTACAATCATGAAGTAATCAATTTTATTATATCATAGAAAGAAGGGAAGGTGAGAGCATGGTTACCTCTACATGTGGGCATAATAATTTCACTAAAAATGTGGTTTATAGTGGCTCCTACTGTAATAATTATAATGTAAGCACGATGTCATTATTATTAGCACTTTGGGGTGCTATGACTCCACCTCTTGAGAATTCCTTGTTGAAGTAGTGAAAGTCTAAATTAGGGGGATTAGCTAATGAAAATATGAGCCAAAGAGGGGTTTTCTTTAGGTCTTTTAGCTCTTTGATTTCATTTTAATGTAATGCTTTCTCTTAGCAAAAAAATTAAAAAAAATAAAAAAACAAAGGAAAAATTTGAGCCACTAAAAAATTGTCTTCATTGTGCATGGGACTTTTCTAAAACTTTAATTAAATAAAAGTTGGTTACATAATAAGATTGAAAATATGATGAATAACATGAATAATAGTCAATCCAACAATCAACTCCTATTAAAGTAAGATTTAAGGACATCATATACACGATGAGGGTTTACTAAGTCCGCCCTCTTAGAGTTCCACTCAGCCTCAAGAATTCTCTAAATTAAACAAAGATGCTCTTTACTCTAAGCCTTCGCTGGTGTAACCATGTTAGATCTAGGGCTAGCTAGGGACTCAAATCCCCAATGAGTGATATGTGTTGGATAATTAATGATTTCACATCTAGTATTATGACTCTTAGTTCTAGACATGGATTTGAGTTAAAGATTAGAAGAGATGTGAATTCACCAAGATTAACAATCATAAAAAAATATATATTTTACCTCTTAAAATGGAAATATGATTCGAGCTCTATTCTTTCTCTTAAAAGCCGTAAAACGGTCAAATTAGAAATATTTGATTCTTAATCCTCTGCAAGCCACGCCAGGGTATATATCTACATCAGCAAACTGCATCTATCTCTCAAGCCACTTTAAAATCTAAAACCCAAAAAAGAAAGCATTTGGCAGTCACTAAAAATAAATCCAAACTGGAGAGTGAAAACCCAAAAAGGGAAGCATTTGGTTCCCATTCCATTGCATTTACTTTTTATTTTCCCCTTGCCATTGATGTTGCAATGACAACTATTCCACATTCCTCTCTCCACTTCCCTTTCTCTAATTTTGTTTCCAAATGCTTCTTCAAATTTCAAAAGCCCATGTGCCTTATGTACAATGCTTTCAGTCTCCAGATGTTTTAGACTTGAAAAAAAAGGCAATTTGAATTGCTCTGGGAAGAGAAGGTTTTTGTTTTCTTACGATTTTATATTTGGGTTTTTTTCTTACATCAATGGTGGGGTGTGGGGGTGGGGAGGTTTGGTATTAGGAAGTCAAATTCAAATGGGATTTTCCAGTTCTTTGTTTTGTTTTTATGGATTTGAATTTGGGGATATTTTCTCTTCATATACTTTCACCCTGAAAACTAACGTCGCTCCATCTCCCTCTTCTCTTCTTATTTTGTCAACTCATCTCCCACGTAATCTCATTCTCTTGATCTCTCTTCATACCCCACATGTAATCTCATTCTCTTAATCTCTCTTCCTACCCATATCTCTCTCCCTCTCTCTAGAGAAGAAGTGAGGTTTTTAGAGGCCCAATTCTCATTCAAAGGTAAAGAAATATGAGATTTTTAGAGGCCTTAATCCCACCCAAAGATGAAGAAATCTCTAATGAGGCAATTGCAAAGAGAGTCGGTGAGCCCAAGATAAGAATGCAAGCTAACTTCATAGCTTTTCAACTCTTATCTAAATATTTTGTGTACAAAAAGACAACAAAATGAAAAAAAAATTTATTTCCAAAAGGGTATGGATTTTCTTTATCTTTGCTTTTATAATGGCTTTGATTGATCTAATGACTACATGAAAAGATATTGGATTTATTTTTCTGATGGTGATTTGTGGGTTGCAACATATTTATTATTTTATTAGTAAAATATATTTGTAAAACTTGATCCAACTAATTACTTGAGTTTTTGATGAGCCTGTTTTGATCATGGGCCTGTTGATATTAATTAACTTATTGATCACTTCACATAAGATTAACCCGTGCACTGCATGGGGGAAATATGCCAGTAGACTCTAAAATCATAGATACAATCGAAACTCTATAGATCTTTAAAAAAAATTTTGTCTTTTTAAATACACGAGTTGATTTTAGATTGGTCCTTGGGAAGATCTAGATCTTGATGGAAAACTTTCCAAATTTAATACATATGGGTCCATGTAAGAATTCAGATGAATTGTGCACTTCAAATATTTAATAATCATATCCATTGAGATCTTAAATTCCTAGGTATTGACAGTGTTAACAATACATGAAGTCTCATGACATTCGGGCCCAATATCTAGTCAATGGATGAGCTGGAGATCATGTTGATAGGTTGGATGAGCTGGAAATCTCATCTTGTCCCATCAGCCTTCCTCATATGTTGTAATTCAATTTACACAGATCCTAATTTTTAGGATCTACAATTGTCACACAGTTTCTCAGTTGTATTTATAACTTGTATTTGTACAAAGATGTTATGCAATACAATATACTTCTAAGTTATTCCTAAAAGATTTTATGGTATGAGAGCATTTGTGTCACAGGATAGTTTCCATGACTTCTTCCTCTACTCAACCATCCCAACCAGATACTCCCAACATCTCTAACATCTGTCAACTAGTCTCCATCAAGCTAGATCGTAAATTTACATATTATGACTCGCTCAGTTTGGATAAGTTCTTCATAGCAATAACCTCACAGGCTACGTTGATGGAACGTTGTCCTACCCGTCAAAGTTTATTGATGACAATAGTGGCACCAAAATCACAAACAATCAATTCAGCATTTCTTTAATGGCAGCAAACCGACCAAACCATTCTCAATTGGATCAATGTAATTCTAACACCAACTGCTCTCACTACTGTTGCAAGACAGCCAACATCTAAATAGGTATGAATATTTCTTGAACTAAGGTATGCATCTCAGTCCCAGTCTCATATTCTGCAACTAAAATGACTACTCTAAACAACCGAACGTGGTGCATTGTCCATGATATTCTACATCGAGAAGATGATGTCTATTACAGACAATCTATCCGTAGTTGGTAAACCAGTAGATGAGGATGGCCTTGTCATCCTAATTTTCAATGCGCAAGGGACAAAATATGATGGGACAATAAACTCCGTTCAAGACAGAGATACTCCCATCACATTTGCTAATCTCCATGGTTTACTCGGCAGTGCAGAAATGCATAGTGAAAATAATGAGCCCTCCACCCAACTGGAGGGAACTATCATTGTTCTCTATTCCTTCAAAAATGGGCCTTTCAAAGGGAATAGTGCCATCAACTCTAACATTTGTGGCAGTCGTAATGGTAATAACAACACAGGCAATACTAATAATGGAGGGAAATCCAAAGGTGTGACTAGCTTAAACCCATCTTCAAATTCTAAAACTAAATGCCAGATTTGTGGCTGCCCATATCATGGTGCAATTGATCGTTATCAACAGATTAATCATGCATACCAAGGCAGCATTCCACCTAATAAGCTTCAAGCTATGATTGTCACTTCAACTCCTCAAACTCAAAATAACATGTGGTACACAGATAGTGGTGCTTCTAGTCACATTTACCTCAGATCTAACCAATCTATCACTCAATAGTGAATACCATAGTGATGACGAAGTGGTTATGGGTAATGGTGCAGGTTTGACACACTCTTATATTTGTTCTTCTCAATTACATGTTAGTAATTCCAAATTCAACTTAAATGACATTTTATTCTACCTTGATGCATATGCCAATTTATTATCTGTTCACAAATTCACCCATGATAATAATTGTCAATTCATCTTCTCATCACATGATTTTTGTGTGAAGGACAACACCACGGGAAGACTCTTGTCCAAGGACAGAGGGAGAATGGCCTTTACCCTTTTTCTCTTCACCAATACATCGAGAATAAAGCTCAACTCTCACGTGCTCTACTTGGAGAATGTGTGTCGACTCCAATTTGGCATAAGCGACTTAGACACCCTGCCATTGCCATTTTGAAGTAACTAGTCCTTTTAAATAAATCACCTATTAATAGCTCTTTCAATAATTTTACATTTTGTGAATCTTGCCCATTTGAAAAAAGTACAAAACTGGCATTTGCATTATCCAAAACTATTTCTGCAACACTTTTAGAATTCATACATATGGATGTTTAGGGCCCCTCTCCCCATGCCTCAATAAATGGATCAATTTGTTGTTTTTGTTGATGACTACTGTAAGTATAGTTGGATGTATCCATTAAAATTACGTTTAGATATTTTTGAGTGTTTTGTTAAATTTTAAAAATTAGTGAAAAATATATTTTCATTCACCATCAAATCTCTCCAATTAGATAGGGCCAAGGAGTTTCTTAGTGCACATATTCAAACCACCTTTCCTCATATGGTGTTTTTCACCAGATATCCTACCTCCACACACTAGAACAAAATGGGGCCACCAAAAGAAAACATAGACACATTATTGACATGGGTTTCACTTTGATGGCCCACTCAAGTACTCTTCTAGAGTATTAGGTTGAAGCCTTCAATACTGCACTGTATCTTATCAACAGGCTACCTGCCAAAATTCTCTGCCATGTTTTGCCCTATCAACAACTATTCAAAAAGTTCTTGATTATTCAATCTTACGAATCTTTGGTTGTGCCAATTTTCTATATTTGAGACCATAAAATAAAAACAAGCTTGAATTTAGATTAAAAAAATGTGTTTTCATGAGCTAGAGTATGCACCATCAGTGGAATATGCATTTAGATCCAGTCCCAGGCTCATTCTTTTCACGTCATGTAATTTTTAATGAAATAGAGTTTCCCTTCGCTATAAGGTTTATTCTCACTCCTCCTCCATAGGCTTTTTCTAATCCAATTTCCTTCCCTTCAGGATCATTTTCTCCACCTACACCAATGCTCCCTTCACGTCCACCTTCTCAACTGCTGATCCCATTAATTTCCCATTCACTACATTTGCTCATCTCTAATAGTAAGCCCAACCAAACATCAAGCATATACCACCAAAGCAACCCTCCTCATACCCCACACAAGTCGACTACATCAAAACCCATTGAACCTAAAATCGGTGAGAGATCCACATATACTGCCCTTACAACTAACACCTAATCCTACTATGGTCACCCGAGCACATGATGGTACACGTAAGCCTTCGACTAAATACATGTTGGATAATGCCTTCACTGCTATTATTCACCTATAGAGCCCACTAGCTTCACACATGCTTAATGCCCTCCTAAGTGGCATGATACTATAGCTATGGTCTCTTCACTCAAACAACAAGGCACTTGGTCACTTGTAACCTGCTCTAATCAAAATGTCATAGGCAACAAATGGTGTACAAAATTAAGAGGAGGCAGGGGATAAGAAAATTAAGCTCTATGAAGCCCGTCTTTTTGCCAAAGCTTTCCCTTAACAAGAGGGTCTTGATTACAATAAGACATTTAGTCTTGTAGTCAAGCACACATCAATTCGCCTTGTTCTCTCTCTAGCCATGGCACGGAAATGGCCCATCCAACAACTTGATGTAAAAACTTGTCTTTATACATCCTACTAGAAGAGGTTTATATGGAACAACCCCAAGGCTTCATCGATCTGGAACATCCCACACATATTTGTTGCTCCACTAGTAAATTTATGGACTAAAACAAGCCCCAAGAGCTTGGTTTCAATGTCTCTTTCCTCTCTAATTGAGGACTTGACTTTCAAAGTACTATAACTGATCCTTTACTCTTAACATATGATAAAAAAAAGGGTATATCTACATCTGTTGATCTACGTTGATGACATTATCATAACCGGCAAAAGTGCGGACCACTTACCCTCCTAGTCCACAGACTCAATACGAGCTTTGCAATCAAAGATCTCGGCCCCCTTAATTATTTTCTTGGTCTTAAGGCTCACTTCACCCACAATGATCTATACATCGCTCATACGAAATACACGGTTGATTTGTCAATGAAGTCTCAAATGGATGGTGTCAAACCCTATGTAACACTCCGACCCAGCTTGACCTCGTTTAGCGGTTAGTTAATCTTGTTTTCGTTGTTAATCGTGTTTTGTTTGTGTTTTGTTTTCGTTACGGGTCATGGATAGGTAGTTGGGTTGAGTTTGACCGGGATTAAGTAGACCAAGCCCTTTTTCGTAATTTTAGCTTTTCTAAGACATGGTCATTTTTGCATCATCTTGATGTCAACACGTGTCCTTCGTTGAGCCCGTTAACTTTCGTAACTACGTCATTTGCAACCGAGGTCGTGTGATTCGATTGGACTCGCGTTTGACTCAAACTGAAAATACACTTTTCACTTGGCTTTCATTGCAATTTGGTCAACCCAGTTGATTATATAAGCTCACCATCGATCACAACTCACGTTCTCTCTCTCTCATTTTCTCTCTTCTTCCTGCACTGCACGTGGAATTCTCTTGCATTCCTCCATCGATCAAGCTCTATTGTGAGGTTCTTGCATGAAAGGTGAGTTGGAAACCTTTCCACTCTCTCATCTCCTTTCTCCATCTCTTCTCCCTCTTGTCTCCATCGTGCTTGGTGTGTCTGTGTTTTGATTTCTCTCCATCCCTCATGCATGCATGTGGTTTTGTTTGTGTGTTAGGTTGTGTTTGGATCCAAGGGCTACCATTGTGCATTTGAATTCCAAATTTGAGGCAAGTATAACCATAACATTGAGAACCCATGTTGGTATGCATTGAATTGGGTTGATCTTACATGTATTGATATGGAAATAAGTGTTTACAGCTCACTTGATACTCATTGCTTCAGTTCTTGTGTATTCCCATTGATAAATTGCCCCTATGATGCATTCCCAGCTATTCTGTACATGTTTCAGGAAATGGAATTCGTACAGGTACGGCTAAGCCGTATGCTTCTTACGGCTCACAATCCAAAGAGGAGAAAAACCCAGTTTTCTCTACGGCTAGGGCACGGCTAAGCCGTGGAATGCCCTACGGCTAAGCCGTAGCTCAGCCGTGGCCCAGCCGTAGAACAATACAGGGTGCAATTTCTGGAATAACTGAGAGTCAGCAACTGACAGACCTTCTACGGTCCAGCCACGGCTAAGCCGTAGACCACACACGGCTAAGCCGTAGCACACACACGGCTAAGCCGTAACCACACATGAAGAATAAGGCTAGGTGTAACGATAAGACCTATATGACCTTCATGATAGAATGTAAAGCACCGAGACTTGCCCAACGGATGTGATACTACGCGTGAATGATCTCGAGGGCTGCGAATCATTCATGTTCGTTATCCGGATGTTAAGCACCTCCCCATGGGTGTTGGTTTAAGGGACTTCGTGCATCGCCCGATTCCAGGCAACACTAGACAACGGTGTATCGAATAACTTAAAACTACATCATCATGCACGGTTAGAAACACCGGATAATTAGATTAGAATTGGTTTGTAACTTAAGATGATTCGATTTCGCATGATTTGTTGCATACCATATTGCATTCGATCATTGATCTCACACTCTGACATGATTACTTGTATCCCGTTACTTTACTTTCACATTGCGATTATTTACCCTGAGTATACATGTATGATATGTTCAATTCCAGATATGCATATGTTCAAGTAAGTGTTGGAAGTAGGTGGGTCTCTTGGATAGATTTTCAAAACTTTTGACCCACTTGACACAGGGATCAACTATCCATAAGACCAAAACCCAATCCAGGATGCGTTACCCTCAATCTCGTGACCATGTACAGTAAAAATTATACCAGCACTAAACATCCAAAATAATCTACGACATGGAAGAAGTAGATCATACCTTTGGAGACCCGCAGTGCTCTAATGGACTTCTTCAAGACCTCTTAGCCTTCCACGCTATGACCCCCGAATTGGATTTCTTTTCTCAAGAAGAACGGTGGAATCTTCAGGAGAAAATCCCAACTCGAGACTCCAAGGAACTAGAAGAAAGGAGAGGAGAGTAACTCGCGCAACTCTTGCACGAAAGGGTTTTGGGCGTGAGGGGGACTCTCTTGGACGTCCAAGGATATTTTATAGACTTCCAAATCTCTCCCTTGTCTAATTGAAATAGAAGTCTTACTTCCAAAGCAATTAGCAACTTTCTCCTTTCCAAACTCTTATTTCTAGAGTCCAAGTCGGATTAGTGTTTTCCAATATCTTGGGCTAGCGTGGGGACCACTAGGGATTCCTTAGAAAGCTGGCTCCAACTGGAACACCGCGACCCCACATCTCATGTGCAATCCGGGCCCACAGTTAATTGCAAATAACACCACTATATAAATGCAATTGCACTCCAGTCTTAGGAATAAATTACAATGAAGACCCTAAACTTCCCAATTACCACAAGTAGGCCCCTCTATCAATATCCGTAGATCAATTGGAATAAACCCGTCTCTTCCAATCTAAGTTCCACATCTTATTATCCTTGAGCCCCAATTAATCACAGTAATCATCAGTACCATCCAATTAACTCTTAATTGAGATGGGTGCGCACTTACTAATGACAAATCCATTAATTGGCACAAGGGGATAATAGAGATAGATTCCATCTTGATCATTCAACGTTCCCACAGTTCTACTACCATATACCCAAGACACCGAGGTGTTAACCTATAGTCGGCCTCACTCATTGGTGACTCAAAGCAAATGAATAGATAGAAACTTGAGTTCGTCAATGTCTCAGGATTAAGAGCCTATTGCTAGGGAATTATGAGAGCATACCTTATTATTGAGACGGAATTCCATAAGGTGCATCTCATGGTCCTTCAATACATCCAATGTACCAGCACCGTGATCCAGAATCTTACATTCTGATGATTGAGACAAATCACACTATCTCATAGTGATCAAAGTGCTGCAACCTTATCAAATGAGATGCCCAATCTCATTACTGGTTGTGAAGCTATTTTAAGCATAAGATTTGTGACATATATCTCCCGTGTGTGGATCTCATCCATGCACATATATCACATCTAATATACTAATGGGACCCGGTTCAACTCATGAACCATTATGTCATACGTATTGGTCATGTGCATGAAGTAGTAAAATAACATTCATCTCATGAAAGTAAAGCATGATTTTATTGATAAATAAAGAAATTAATCAATTTATTACATCAACTGATGGATTGAGTCCACAAAATCTAACAATCTCCCACTTGGGCTCAATGCCAGTCAGGGTTGCATCTCATGCCCATCCCTTCTACATGTTGCTCAAAGATTTTGGTAGTCAAAGGCTTAGTAAAGGGATCTGCCAAATTGTCTGCAGAGGCTATCTTGGTAATAGCAATATCACCTCTCTGCATAATCTCTCTGACTAAATGATACTTCCTCTGTACATGCTTTTGGCTTTTATGGCTTCTGGGTTCCTTTGACTGAGCGACTGCCCCGCTGCTGTCACAGTAAACTGTGAGTGGCTGTCGTGCCAAAGGTACCACCCCAAGTTCCAAAAGGAATCTTTTAAGCCATACTGCTTCCTTAGCTGCTTCACAAGCTGCTACATATTCAGCTTCCGAGGTTAAATCAGCGGTACATTCTTGTTTTATACTCCTCCAGCTGATAGCTCCGCCTCCAAGCATAAATACATAACCAGAGGTGGATTTCCTAGAATCCTTATCTGACATAAAGTCAGAATCTGTGTATCCGACTGGAATCAACTCATCACTGCTATAAATCAACATGTAATCTCTAGTCCTTCTCAAGTATTTGAGAATACATTTTACAGCAGTCCAATGTTCAGGTCCTGGATTAGATTGATATCTGCTGACTAGGCCCACTACATAACAGATATCTGGTCTAGTATATAACATAGCATACATGAGGCTACCAACAGCCGAAGCGTATGGTATCGACCTCATTTGCTCCTTTTCCTCGGGTGTCTTAGGACACTGATCCTTGGAAAGGTGCACTCCATGCCTGAAAGGTGTGATACCCTTCTTGGAGTCTCGCATTGCAAATCGTACTAGCACCTTATCTATGTATGCAGCTTGGGATAAGCCAATCATCCTATTTTTCCGGTCTCGATAGAGTTTGATCCCTAGGATGTAACTAGCTTCTCCCAAGTCCTTCATATCAAAAGTCTTGGCTAACCAAACTTTTACCGTTGACAACATTCCTATGTCTTTCCCGAGGAGAAGGATGTCATCGACATATAAAACCAGAAAAACTACCCTGTCACCTTCACTTTTCATGTACACACATGACTCATCCGGATTTTGACAAAAACCAAATGACTTGATTGCCTGGTCAAAACGGATATTCCAGCTTCGGGATGCCTGCTTCAGTCCATAAATAGACTTCTGCAGCTTGCAAACTTTTTGCTCCTGGTTTTTAGCAACAAAACCGTCTGGCTGCACCATATAGATGTCTTCCTCAAGATGGCCGTTGAGAAAAGCCGTCTTGACATCCATTTGCCAAATCTCGTAATCGAGATGAGCCGCAATGGATAAGAGTATCCGGATGGATTTGAGCATGGCTACTGGCGAGAAGGTTTCCTCATAATCGATCCCCTCTTTCTGAGTATATCCTTTCGCAACAAGCCTAGCCTTATAGGTCTCCACTCTTCCATCTGGTCCTCTTTTTCTCTTGTAGACCCACTTGCACCCAATAGGTTTAATATTGGCAGGCAAGTCCACAAGTGTCCAGACCTGATTTGAGTACATAGACTCCATCTCAGCTTTCATAGCATCTTGCCAGCGTCCCGAGTCTAAGTCATTTATTGCTTCATCATAGTTAGAGGGATCTTGTTCTGGCTCTTCTGGGATTGCTTCATAAGACTCTCCCAAGAATGAGAACCTGTCAGGGGGTCTGACAATCCTCCCACTACGACGAGGTACTGGTGTAACTACTGGGTCTGGTAAGGGTGGTTCTTCCTCAAGTCCGGTCATACTTGGATTTGGAATTGATTGCTCCTGAATCTCTCCCAAGATCACCTTTTCTAAAAATTTCTGGTCCATTATATAATCTTCCTCCAGAAAAACCGCATTGGTGCTGACCAGCACTTTCTGCTCTCTGGGATTATAGAATAACCAACCTTTAGTTCCTTTAGGATATCCTACAAATGTGCATACTTCCGATTTCGCTTCCAACTTATCCGTCTTAACCTTGAGCACGTGTGCTGGACAACCCCAAATGTGTAAATGTTATAGACTAGGCTTTCGCCCAGACCACAATTCCCGGGGAGTCTTAGGTATAGACTTAGATGGTACGAGGTTTAGTATGTACATTGCAGTATCCAAAGCATATCCCCAAAAGGATATAGGTAATCTTGAGAAACTCAGCATAGACCTAATCATATCTAAAAGAGTCCGGTTCCTTCTTTCTGCTACTCCATTCTGTTGAGGCATACCAGGAGCAGACAACTGGGATAGAATCCCATTTTCTGAAAAGTAACCCATAAAATCAGCAGAGAGATATTCCCCTCCTCGATCTGATCGAAGAGTCTTGATACTCTTACCTAATTGCTTTTCCGCTTCCGCTCGAAATTCTTTGAACTTTTCAAAAGCTTCGGACTTGCGGTGCATAAGGTATATGTAACCATATCTTGAGTAATCATCTGTGAAAGTGATGAAGTACTCATATCCTCCTCTGGCCCTGACATTAATGGGTCCGCAGACATCAGTATGCACTAATTCCAATAAATCTTTGGCCCTATTACCCTTAGCTGAAAAGGGTCTTTTAGTCATTTTACCTTCCAAACAGGACTCACAGATAGGCATTGGTTCTACCACCAATGAAGGTAAGATACCATCTTTCACTAGCCTCTCAATCCTGTTAAGGTTTATATGACCTAGCCTCAGGTGCCAAAGTTTTGTTGGATTAGATGAAGGTGACTTTCTCTTTAATGATGATCTACTAATTGTTTCAGTATCATGTATCTCATACATCGTGGGAGTTAACAAATAAAGTCCATTGGTTACCTTGCCAGAACATATGAAAGTACCATTCCTCTTTATGACAACTTCAGTACCAAAAGTAATAGAATAACCTTTATTCACCAAACTAGAAACTGAAATTAAATTCCGCCTTAAAGACGGTACATATAATGTTTCTGACAAAACCAATTTCTTATTTGAAAAACATAAAGTAATGACTCCTACTGAAACAGCCTCCGCCTTAGCGTCAGATCCTAGGTTGACAATGATTTCTCCATCACTTAGCCTCCTGGTTTCCCTGAACCCCTGCAACGTATTACATATGTGATTAGTTGCCCCGGAATCCACACACCAGGATTCTGAAGTACCAGTTGCAAAACTAACTTCAGATATAAGTGACTCAATCATACCTGGGGTCTTTTTCTTAGACAGATATTCTGGACAATTCCTCTTCCAATGTCCTGTCTTACCACAATGGAAACACTTTCCTTTTGTCCCTGAACCCTTAGCTTTAGCCACGCCACCAGTTGGACCATTCTCCACCTTAGGACCCTTTGGAACTGATTTCTTTTTGCCTTTCCGCCCTTTGCCTTTCGGCTTGGACTTGGCATCTGACTTTTCTGTCATTAAGGCAGTTGGTTTCTTCTTCATAATCCCTTCAGTTGCTACCAGCTGACTAGATAGCTCAGCTAGAGTCAGATTCATTTTATTCATATTATAATTGACCTTGAAATTGTTGAATGACTCTGGTAGTGACTCAAGGATTATGTCAATCTGCGATTCTGCATCAATCGCAGCTCCCAGTACATCTAACTCATTTAATGAGTCCATCATTTTCAGCATGTGTTCCTGTACTGATGTACCTTCAGCCATCTTGGTGCTAATGAGCACCCTCATGGCTGCCTGCCTAGCAGGTCTGCCTTGTTCTGCAAACATCTCCTTTAAGTTCGATATCATATCATATGCAGTCTTATAAGATTGATGTTGATGTTGCAGCACACTAGACATGGATGCCAGAATGTAACATCGGGCCATCTCATCGTCTTTGGCCCATTTGGTGTAAAGGTCCTTTTCTGCTTCTGATGCATCTGGGCCAGGCTCTTCAAGGGGGGTTTTTGGTAAGGACATATTTATATCCTGAAGCTGTCAGGACAATATCCAGATTCCGTTTCCAGTCTACATAGTTGGATCCCACCAACTTATTCTGGTTGAGGATGGTCGCAAGTGGATTGAAAGTATTCGAATTCATGCTTGTAATACTGTAGCACATAACCATACATTCAATTAATGAATTTAAATGACATTAGGGTTTAGTATTCTACCAAATTTATGTGGGAATCCTCATAACCACAAAATTCAGAATACATCGGAATCCCAATCCTGCGGGGTATGCCTCCTTGGGGAGTGCAAATACCTCCTAGACTGGTGCGGATCAAAGTTGGTCAAAATTTGGATTAAGACTAACTATCCATGATCCCCTTCATTCATTACAATCTAGGTATCTCATACCAAATAATGTATGACTCCCGATTAGCTTCGGTTTCTAAAATACATGAGGCAAATCCTTAGGGATACTACATCATTATTTTAGTTAAGTGTGACCCACCAACTAGCATTGCATGACAACCGTTGTGGGTAGCTCCTCCTTGGGGAGTGGGCTCCCACCCCGTCTCATCAACACTATCCATAGGAGATCCATATCCAGTATCCAGATAAATACAAGCCCTCCATGGGGAATGGCCATCCTCAAACTGGCGCGAGGCTAATACTTTCCTTACAATGGACCTATGGTGGAAAACCATGGGGATTTTTATATATATAGAAATGCCCCGCTCCCACTTAATATTTTAGAGTTGAGGATTTCCTTATAGGTGTATGGGTCCATCAAATATAGGTATATATTCATCTCATGATAAGACCAATGATTGGTTCCAAGTCAAGTTATTTTAAGGAAAGTCCAGTTTCTAAAATTAGTGTTACCAATAGATCCATCTCATGGGCCTACCAACTCTAATTAGAACTCTTTCCAAAAATTAATTTGATTTGACCAATTTTGGAATTTGCTATGTTTGGATCAAATATGGAAATACTCTAAAATAAGCATTCATCCATAAATAGAAAGTGCTATAACAAAAAGACTAGTCCTCTCCTCCACATGACCCAGGCGGAAAAGACTTCTTGGACTTCTAGACTTTCCAAAACTTTGGGATTCCTCAAACTCTTTGGGCATCTCCAAAACACCTTTTGGTAATCTTCAAACTCTTTGATTAGGAGTCCAACTTCTCTTTCCTTCTTTGTTTCGAACATCTCCAGAATTTACAAATTTTAAAATACATAAATTCTTATGTCTCTATAATGAGACTTACATGGTAGTCTAAACATGGAAATAAAAGGGCTATAGGGAAATTCACCATGCCTTGCCCTTTCACGGGAAACCAAGGAGACCATGATGCCCTTTACACTTAGCCACGAATAAACCAATAATTAAAAGGAAAGAAAAACATGTGGGTCATATGGAGAGGACATTATCACCTGCAAGTTAGTATCTCATACAACAATGCATCTCACAAAACCAGGTTGCCAAACCACAATAGAAAAACAAGATGCCAAATATTTTGCCACCACAATATAAGACCCCCTACGCAACGGGGGTCCGGGGGCAGCGCCCCCGGCGGGGGTCGAGCTGCCCGGTCAGCTCACGGGGTTCCAAGGGGCAGCGCCCCCGAAAAAAAAAAAAAAAAAAAAAAAAAACAACAACAACTCAGACCAAGAACAAGATGATTTTGCCTAGGTTTGGCTAGCCGATCTAGTCCCTACGGTTAGCCAACAGACCTCTATAGCCATAGTGGTCACTTTGACTAACCGACCTGACGAACCTAGAAATTTGGGTTCTTTTCTGATTCGGCTCCTGCTGTACCCAATCACCTCTAATGATCTCAGTATGTTTTAATGGCATCTTCTCATCCTCCTATTATGATTAAAACCTTTTGTGACTTTCCAAACATGTATCTACTACGAGAGCAAGCAAACCCAATAAACACTGATCCTATCATAGCCCTTGCTCTATCCTCTTCGCATCTCATGCGAAGATTAGAACAAGATTACTGATCTAACATGATTAGAGATGAGGTATGGCTCTGATACCAATTGTTGGAAGTAGGTGGGTCTCTTGGATAGATTTTCAAAACTTTTGACCCACTTGACACAGGGATCAACTATCCATAAGACCAAAACCCAATCCAGGATGCGTTACCCTCAATCTCGTGACCATGTACAGTAAAAATTATACCAGCACTAAACATCCAAAATAATCTACGACATGGAAGAAGTAGATCATACCTTTGGAGACCCGCAGTGCTCTAATGGACTTCTTCAAGACCTCTTAGCCTTCCACGCTATGACCCCCGAATTGGATTTCTTTTCTCAAGAAGAACGGTGGAATCTTCAGGAGAAAATCCCAACTCGAGACTCCAAGGAACTAGAAGAAAGGAGAGGAGAGTAACTCGCGCAACTCTTGCACGAAAGGGTTTTGGGCGTGAGGGGGACTCTCTTGGACGTCCAAGGATATTTTATAGACTTCCAAATCTCTCCCTTGTCTAATTGAAATAGAAGTCTTACTTCCAAAGCAATTAGCAACTTTCTCCTTTCCAAACTCTTATTTCTAGAGTCCAAGTCGGATTAGTGTTTTCCAATATCTTGGGCTAGCGTGGGGACCACTAGGGATTCCTTAGAAAGCTGGCTCCAACTGGAACACCGCGACCCCACATCTCATGTGCAATCCGGGCCCACAGTTAATTGCAAATAACACCACTATATAAATGCAATTGCACTCCAGTCTTAGGAATAAATTACAATGAAGACCCTAAACTTCCCAATTACCACAAGTAGGCCCCTCTATCAATATCCGTAGATCAATTGGAATAAACCCGTCTCTTCCAATCTAAGTTCCACATCTTATTATCCTTGAGCCCCAATTAATCACAGTAATCATCAGTACCATCCAATTAACTCTTAATTGAGATGGGTGCGCACTTACTAATGACAAATCCATTAATTGGCACAAGGGGATAATAGAGATAGATTCCATCTTGATCATTCAACGTTCCCACAGTTCTACTACCATATACCCAAGACACCGAGGTGTTAACCTATAGTCGGCCTCACTCATTGGTGACTCAAAGCAAATGAATAGATAGAAACTTGAGTTCGTCAATGTCTCAGGATTAAGAGCCTATTGCTAGGGAATTATGAGAGCATACCTTATTATTGAGACGGAATTCCATAAGGTGCATCTCATGGTCCTTCAATACATCCAATGTACCAGCACCATGATCCAGAATCTTACATTCTGATGATTGAGACAAATCACACTATCTCATAGTAATCAAAGTGCTGCAACCTTATCAAATGAGATGCCCAATCTCATTACTGGTTGTGAAGCTATTTTAAGCATAAGATTTGTGACATATATCTCCCGTGTGTGGATCTCATCCATGCACATATATCACATCTAATATACTAATGGGACCCGGTTCAACTCATGAACCATTATGTCATACGTATTGGTCATGTGCATGAAGTAGTAAAATAACATTCATCTCATGAAAGTAAAGCATGATTTTATTGATAAATAAAGAAATTAATCAATTTATTACATCAACTGATGGATTGAGTCCACAAAATCTAACAATGCGCATTACGCTCGATATGCGATGCACTCAGGTAGCACAAAGATGTTTCGGAATCTCAAAGATCGCTTCTGGTGGAACAATATGAAGAGAGAAGTAGCAGGATTTGTTGTTCGCTATTTGACATGCCAGAAGGTGAAGGCAGATCATCAGAGACCGCCAGGCTCGTTGCATCCCTTGCATATACTGCAGTGGAAGTGGGAACATATCACCATGGACTTCGTTTCCGGATTACCACCGACGAGCAGGAAGAACAATGCCATTTGGGTGATTGTAGATCGCTTGACGAAGTCAGCCCATTTCATTCCTTTTCGGAAGGGTATGACATTTTCAGAAATGGCAAGGAAGTTCGTGGATGAGATCGTCAGGCTCCATGGTACCCCCGTGTCGATTGTATCCGATCGTGACAGCCGTTTCGTTTCCTCGTTCTGGAAAGCTTTCCAAGAGGCTATGGGTACGAAGTTGAGTTTCAGTACGGCATACCACCCACAGACGGATGGGCAATCAGAGCAGACTATTCAGACTTTGGAGGATATGTTGCGAGCCAGCGTGTTGAGCTACGAGAAAGAATGGGATCTTCACCTATCGTTGTGCGAATTTGCTTACAATAACAGCTTCCACGAGAGCATTGGGATGGCGCCATATGAAGCATTTACGGGAAGAAGTGTAGAAGTTCGGTATGTTGGGAAGAAGTTGGAACTCAGAGTTTTCACGGACCGACGATCATTGCCGAGACTACGTAGAAGGTACAGAAAGCAATTGAGAACTTGAAAGTTGCTCGGTCGAGGCAGAAGAGTTATGCAGACACCCGCAGACGGCCCTTAGAGTTTCAAGTTGGTGAGTGGGTTTTTCTGAAGGTCCCACCGATGAAGGGTACAATCCATTTTGGCCAGAAAGGCAAGTTAGCTCCACGCTATGTCGGACCGTTCGAAATCAAGAGTCGGATTGGTGATTTGGCCTATCGATTAGAGCTTCCTGAGATGTTTTCAGGAGTACACAACGTTTTCCACGTTTCGATGCTTCGGAAATATGTTCATGATCCCTCCCATGTCATTCGTTACGACGAGGTTCAGATTCAGCCGAGTGCTGCATACGTTGAGCGACCGCTCCGTATCGTGGGAACCCGAGAGCAGATACTCCGCACCAGGACAATTCGATGGGTCAAAGTGCTATGGGAGCATCACAGTCCCGATGAGGCTACTTGGGAGTTAGAAGAGCAGATGGCACGTCAATACCCCGATCTGTTTTCTTAGGTATGATTGAGTGAGTGTTCATTCCGAGGACGGAATAATTCTCAAGTAGGGGAGGATGTAACACTCCGACCCAGCTTGACCTCGTTTAGCGGCTAATTAATCTTGTTTTCGTTGCTAATCGTGTTTTGTTGGTGTTTTTATTTTCGTTGCGGGTCATGGATAGGTAGTTGGGTTGAGTTTGACCTGGATTAAGTAGACCAAGCCCTTTTTCGTAATTTTAGCTTTTCTAAGACATGGTCATTTTTGCATCATCTTGATGTCAACACTTGTCTTTCGTTAAGCTCGTTAACTTTCGTAACTACGTCGTGTGCAACCGATGTCGTGTGATTCCATTGGACCCGGATTTGACTCAAACTGAAAATAGACTTATGACTTGGACCCTCTTGTAATTTGAACTTAACCATTAGCTTATAAATTCCATACCATCGACAAACTCACGTTCCCTCTCTCATTTTTCCTCACTGTGCACGTGGAAATTCTCTTCCTCTCTTAAATTCTCTCCTCCATCGATCTAGCTCAATTGAGGAATTGAGGAAGTTTGGTTCTTTGCATGTGAGGTGAGTTGGAAATCCTTCCATCTCTCTCATCTCTTTCCTCTATTTCTTCTCCTTCTTGTTTCATCTTGCAGGATGTGTCTGTGTTTTGGATTTCTTTCCATTCCTCATGCATGCATGTTGTTTGATTGGTGTTAGGTTGTGTTTGGACCCAAGGGCATCAGTTGTGCATTTGAATTCAATTGAGGCAAGTATAACCATAACCTGTAAGAACCCATGTTGGTATGCTTTTGATCTTGGTTAGTTCACATTAATTTGTATGGAAAAATGTGTTGATAGCCCATTTGCTTACTCATTTGATTAGTACTCATCTATCTCCATTGGCAACTATCCAATTCTGATGCTTTCCCAGACGTTCTGTATGTGCTTCAGAATATTGACTTCGTACAGGTACGGCTAAGCCGTATGCCACTTACGGCTCAAAGTCCAGAGAGGGTAAAAATCCAGTTTTCCTCTACGGCTAGGGTACGGCCAAGCCGTGTAATGCACTACGGCTAAGCCGAAGCTCAACCGTGGCCCAGCCGTAGATTAATACAGGGTGCATTTTCTGGATTAACTGAGAGCACCCAAATTGACAGACCTTCTACGGCCCAGCCACGGCTAAGCTGTATCCACACTGGAATAAGAAAGGACAAGGATAGGTGTAAGGGAAAGACCGATATAGCCTTCACAATAGAATGTAGAGCACCTATACCTGCCCAACGGAATGTGATACAACGCGTGAATGATCTCGAGGGCTGCAAATCATTCATGTTCGTTATCCGGATGTTAAGCACCTCCCCATGGGTGTTGGTTTAAGGGACTTCGTGCACTGCTCGATTCAATGCAACACTAGACAATGGTGCATCGAATAACTTAAAACTACATCATCATGCACGGTTAGAAACACCGGATAATTAGATTAGAATTGGTTTGTAAATAAAGATGATTCGATTTCGCATGCTTTGTTGCATAACATATTGCATTCGATCATTGATCTCAACTCTCTAACATGATTACTTGTGTTCCGTTACTTTCACATTGTGGTTCTTTACCTTGAGTATGCATGTATAATATGTCCACTCACAGCTATGCACGTATGATATGTTGGCATGATCTACTCAGGGTTTTCATGATTGACTCTGTATGGTCAGGCACTACTTAGCCTCAGCCTTAGGATCCCGACGGGGTGAATTTGGTATAGTTTATATGGCCTTGCTGCAGTAAAGAAACGTCTTGGGGAACCGGACCCCAGGAAACCGAGACCCATTGTACCCTGGCCCGGACAATGGTGTTCTTTGCACGATATAAGATCCCTCTTTTGGGAGCATATGGCAATGTAGTAGCCACTAGTTATGTACACAGCTTGTATCCATTGATTCGCATAGCATATTTCATTCTTGCATGACAGCCTAGTATACGAAATTGCTTTACTTGATTTACATGATGTTCTTTATTCTATTAGACACAGCGTGTGTTAACTTGCTATGGTTTATACTTTGCTGAATCGTCGTATTCACAGTTGTTTTCGGTGTTGCAGGCCCAGATACCCCTGCCGACCCCTCGCCGGTCAGCCAGACTCCAGACGAGACCCCCGAGGCCCCATCAGGCCTAGAGGAGTGGATGTGATCACTCCACGGGAGAGCATCCTTGACATGCATGGCATCGGAGTCTTGTTCTTGTTGTAATGAGGATTTTCAGACTTGTGTATATGTCATGATTGTATATAATATTTTGTTCCTTTTGTGTTCATTTTGTAAGACTTCCACATGTAATTATGTCAGTTCTTTCTTCGTATTCTCTTCTTGCACTGTTAGTTGATGTTTCTGATATTTACAGCTTCCGCGTACTTGCTTGGCACGTGTGAATGTTCCCTTGTGCGTGTGCATTTAGACTTGGTCTACGTGTACAGGCACGGGAGTACGTGTGTCATTAGGTTTGGCTTTTGCTAACCCCCGAACCCTGGGCTCGAGTTGTGACAGTTGTTCAATCCCCAAGCTTCCTGGCAGCGCAAGGCTCTTTTCAGGTACTTTAATTTTTGGGCCAGAATGGATGGCTTCTTTGATGTGGTTAGGGAAGCTTAGAGCTTGGAAATCTCAAGAACCCCTATATTTATGGTGGTCACTAAGTTAAAGAACCTGAAGGGGAAACTAAAAGTCTGGAACAAGGGGCAGCTCTCCCTGGCCACAAAAATCCAAATTGCTCAAATGCAGCTAGATTCTATTCAATGGCAGCTGCAGATGGACCCTAAAATATTTAGCTTCAAAAGGATGAAAAGCATGCTCAAATAGCTATGGACCGTGTGCTAAGGATGGATAAGAGCAGGCTAAAACAGAAATCCAGGGACCAAGTTATAAATCTGGGAGACAGCAAGACTAAATATTTTCACGGTCTGATGAGAAAACACCAAGTCTCAGCTTTCATTCCTACTGTTAGTGATACTAATGTTACTCAGGTCCAAGATCAAAATGCTATTGCTGTTGTGTTTGTGGATTACTTTCAAAGTCTGTTGGGAGCTGATCATGGAGGGGACTTCGCTACTCCCCACTGTCCACCTCCTACCCGATTATCTGAAGAGGACATTCATCAGCTGGGATCTCCAATCATAATTGAAAAAATCGAATCTGCTGTTAAACTTGGAAACCCTCACAAGGCCCCTAGCACTGACGGCTTCAATGCCCACTTCTACAAAATCTATTGGCCAGTTATTGGAAATGATGTATGTAATGCCATTCAAGATTTTTTCCTCTCTTCCAAGCTCCTGGGTCAACTTAAGCACACATTCATAGTTCTTGTTCCGAAGATGGAAAATGCTCTTACCCGGACAAGTATAGACCCATATACCTTACAAATGAGCTCTACAAGATTATTACTAGAATCTTAATAGGAAGGAATTGTCCCTTAATGGTAAAGCTAGTGGGTCCTGCTTAATCAGCTTTCATCCCTCGGAGATCCATTTGTGACAGCATTCTCCTTGCTCAGGATCCGCTTCATCAGTTTCAATGAATAGAGGAAAGCCTCGCATATGCTTAAAACTGGACCTTGCAAAGGCATATGATAGTGTTAGTTGGGCTTTTTTATCCTATGTTCT
Source organism: Sextonia rubra (assembly GCA_037013555.1). Taxonomy (NCBI): domain Eukaryota; kingdom Viridiplantae; phylum Streptophyta; class Magnoliopsida; order Laurales; family Lauraceae; genus Sextonia; species Sextonia rubra. The sequence continues at coordinate 52,227,901 of JASUAD010000009.1, read as the reverse complement.
GTAGAAGATGGGCTGTCCTGACTTCTTTATAAGCTGGATCATGGCTTGTGTTAAGAATCCCTACTACTCAGTATTAGTGAATGGTCAACCTAAAGGATTTTTTCTAGGCAAGCAAGGGCTTAGACAAGGTTGTCCTCTCTCCCCTTTCCTATTCACTTTGGCTATGAAATTCTTCTCTACTTAGGTGAATACTCTTGCGATAACGAAGATTATCCGTTCACCTTATTGCAAATGGGGCCATTTTGTGTCTCACTTGCTTTTTGTGGATGATGTGATCTTTTTTAGCATGAGCACTCCTAAAGCTGCTGAGCACATTAAAGTTTTTCTGGAGCAATTTTATCACATGTCAGGCTTGAAGGTAAACTGGGATAAGAGTCTCATCTTCTTCTACAATACCCCTACTGATGTGAAACAAACCATCATAAATACTCTTCACATAGAAGAAGGAAAGTTCCCTTTTCGGTATCTGGGGGTGCCTTTGTCTATGAAAAAGTTGTCTTTTTTGGACTGCACCCCCCTTTTGGAAAAGTTCCATTAAAAGCTTACAGGATGGGGAGCAAAGGTCCTATCTTTTGCCAGGAGGGTTGAACTCATAAAATCATCTCTATCTACTCTTTTAATGCATTGGGTAAGTGTGTTCCAGTTACCTCTGTCCCTCCTAGACACTCTTAGTAAGCTGATAAGAAAATTTTTTTGGAATGACTAGTCCCCACACCATTTTTACCCTATTGCTTGGAATACTATATGCTCTCCTAAGACCAAAGGTGGCCTAGGTATTTTGCCTCTGAAAAAGATGAATAAAGCAGGCCTCCTTCGCCAATTATGAAATGTTGCAGCATCAAAAGATAATTACTGGATTCGGTGAGTTCAGGTTAAATACCTTAAGCAGCTTTCCTTTTGGGAGGTCCCTATCCCTATGGCTGTCTCCTGGGGGTAGAAATCTATTCTTCAATTGAAAGAGCAAGCTAAGCCACATATTAGACACCTAATTGAAAATGGGTCCAGCACTTTCTTCTGGCATGACCCTTGGCTCCCAGTAGGTCCTCTTACATCTCTTACATCCAGTACAGCTATTTCATACCTGGGCTTTGGTAAAAATATTAAAGTTCAACACTTTGTAGGTTCTAATGGCCATTATTTCCCTTCAGTTATGCTACAGACTCAAAACCACATTGCTCAAATTATTCATCAGATGCCACCTCCGGAGATTTCCTTACATGATGAGGTTGTCTGGACTTGTCAAGAGTCGAGGATTTTTTCCTTTGCGTCTGCGATACAGTAGGTCTCCTCTCATTCAGCTCTCCCTGATGTTTAGTGGGCTCCTCTTATCTAGTTTAAGGGCTATATTCCGAAACTTTCAATATGTGCATGGATGTGCCTCTTGGGAAAGCTAAAAACAAGAATGTTCCTGCGGTCCAAGGGAATTCAATGTGATCTGAACTGTGTTCTTTGTGATAGGGATAGGGAGGATCTAGAACACTTCTCCACTGTCCTTTCTCCCGACAGATTTGGAATGGCTTGCTTTTGAAAGTGGGGCTTCACCCTCCCCACCCCTACCTCTGCTTGATAGAATTAGCTACACAATCTCTACTTTGCAAGGTATTTCTACTGGAGTAGATTGCTTGGTTCACCTCATCTTCCCAGCCTTTGCTTGGACTCTATGGAGAGAAAGGAATAGGAGGATCTTTCACCAACTTTATCGGAGGCCACACCATCTCCTGGCGGATATGATTCAACAAATTCAAAGCCGCATGTTCTACTTGCACTCTTACCTTCCTTCCCCTTTTCAGCAATGGTAGAACTTCCCACTGGAACCTACTCCTGTCCTCTTGTACCACGGAAGACATCCAGCCATTGCCGTTGGTTGGAGAATTTCTCTACTCCAAATGCAAAATGCAGGAATAGGGATTCTTTGGAATCCCTCTAGATGTCCTATTTTAGCTTTCCTACAGTCAGATGATTGCTATCCTACCAGCATTTTGGACCTTATCCAGAATACGTTGCAGCATTCCTCAAACCAAGTTTGCATTGAGGTGGAAGGAAGTATTTATAAAGCCCTCCATTATCCAGATCGATTCCCTTGGCGTACTCGCTTTACTTATAAGAAAATTGCCAAGATGCTTAAGGAGTTTAACACTTGCACTTTTGCTGGGCTTTCAACTCCTACAAGGAGACTAGCGAAAAAGATCATGTTGTGCCACCCCCCCCCCCCCCCCCCCCCTTCCACCCCACCACAAAGAAGCTTCCATGATTGTGCCTCTCTATTAGACGGCTAACTGCCGTGCTCGTTGGTTCCTCCTCTGAGCTCTAGCCCGGTTGTGGGTGGGAGGCTCTTGTTTATTAATTTATTTTCTTTGGCCTCTTTCTCTTTTTGGGTCTTCTTTTTTTGGAGCCTTATTGGCTGTGTAAAGGTTTCTTTTTTTTTAATATGAAATACTAATCTTTCCAAAAAAAAAAAAAAACCAAATGGTATACCCTGCAATAGAAAAAGATTATCCAACCGTCAGCATGGTAAACCAAATTTTAAGAAAGTGAGGATCTCATCTACCTCCTTAGCTTTCTCGTTCACCCACCACCTCTTTAATACTCCATTATTAGTGCTCACTTTATCACCAATGTCTAGAATTCAATTCAATGTAGTCAAATACACTCTTAATTTTCTTAATGTGTGAAATCAGATCAAACACATTTATGAAAAGAGAGGTGAAAGCATGAATAGTAGGAGAAATGTGCAAAGAGTTGGTGCAACGAAACACAATGATCTTAATGAAGTGACAATTATCTCATTAACAAACCTATTTGAACTATCAATTATCTCTTAAATACCCAAGATTTACACCTGTCCCATTTTCTCCAACCATAAAAAACAAGAAGATACATTTTAAAGGGCTTGATAGATTTTAGGACACTTCAGATAGTTTTGAAGATATCTTTGCTTTTTCATACACGCCACATCACATGCATTTGGTGTCCGTGATAACTGAAAAGCATTGAGAGAGGGGCACTGCATCACTCACTTAGCATGGAGAGGATAAACAGACCAAACCCCATAAGATGATAGCTATAACTTTTCCACAACTGTACACTTCCATTCTCAATATTCTAGAAATAGACCCAACGTTACATCAATCTGTCCATGGCAATGCTAGTTTCAATCATCTTTACTTTAACAAAAGAAAAAGAAATGATTAAAGATACAAGAAACCCATTTTCTCAAACTGTACAAAGTAATATGAAAGACTAACATGAAAATTGCAGCAAACTGTGCGCAATTTCTTGAATTAAGAACACAGTTTTGGTAATGATTTGGGGTTGCCAGGACTTGCTGCTTTAGCTTTCGTGATCTTTGCCATCTGGGTTTGCAATTTCTGACAAACTTTCTCCAACTCCATTACCCTCCATTGCATCCCCTGCAAATGTGCTTTGATCGTTTCGTTCTCTGTTGCAAGGTCTAGTCTTTTGGCACAGAGGACGATTTGCTCATCGGTTATATTGGTATCTGATTTGTCACCACTGGTAGAGGACGATATTTTAGAGGAATTGAGGGAGTTGGTGTCTTGGAGTAAGCTCTTGAGCTTTGATTGCTGAGAGAGGAGTGCTTGAATTGCTGATCTTGATGGGAATTTCGGGTTTTGGGCAAGGTGCTTGCAGGTGTCTGATGAGAGTTTCTCATAGTTCAATAAGCAACAAATCTTCATTTTTTCACGTTCTGATAATCCTGTGTGAATCTGTGAAATGAAAGGATTTCAGAAATCAAGAAATGAAGAAGCAGATTACCTCCAGATTGATGGACTCACTAAATTCGTAAATTGAACAGACATCGACATCATCATAAAAGCCTTCTCCAAACTAAATATTTTACTTTCGGCAATAAAGACTGGACATTCATTATTTTAACTCTTGTATTTGTGCAAGACCCCAGCAGATGTGTTTAGCGTAGGTACAGATGAATGGGGGCATCCAATCCAGGCAATGGGAGAACTGAGTTAAGCATTCTAGACTTGAATACCTTAATCTTTGAAGAGCAAAGCCCAAATATAGGCCCCACCAATAGATTCTCATTCTGAAAGATTAAATCGCACTTTCACATGGAGCCATTTTTCTACAGTTTCTAAATCTAAAATAAATACTAAACATGCGTAACGACAACCACACTGATATCAAATTCAAGAATGCAAGAATGAATACCTGAAGATACATGTCTACAGCTCTATAAATCTCATCATAAGTATCTCTTGCAGAGTCCGGCAAGGCTGTAAGTAGTGCAATGAACTTTGATGGTTTCAGGCACGAATCTGGAGCCACTTCAGAAATATACATATCCATTAATCTCCCAACCCTTCTCAATCTCATCAAGGGAATCTGCCCACCGCGGATGAGAAATGATTTCAAAAACCTTATCACTAAATTCACATCATATAAAATGTTTGCCCCAGCAGGAGAAGGCACAAGCAGATTGTCCAATGTAGCTTGATCAAGCTGCGAGCCTATCATGCTTTCTAACCTGCTTCTGCAACATTTGCTTATATTTACACCCAATGCAACTTGAAGAATACCGAAAAGTCCTTTGCAAGAAACAGAGCTTCTATCAAACAAAAATAGTAGATTGACAAGAGTCTCTATGAGTTTGCTCTTCTCATTCATTGTGACATTGGAGACTCGAGCCTTTAGGTAGTAAAAGAGGAATCTACTGATAATTACATGGTCAAATTTGATAGCAGCCATAGTTTCAATTACTTTTTCAATGATGAGAGTGTTTAAACCAGCAAGGTCTTCAAACCACCAATATCTATGGTAGGAACTTGTTTTTGTGCTTTCAGAACTTCTCGTATCACAGGAGAAGCGGAAGCCGCTGCTGTCTGGTGAGGAAGTTGAAGGGCTTGCATCACTGGCCAAAGCTATTCTTGCCACAAGGGAATCCACGCATTTCTTAAGGATTCCTGATGAGTGTGCTGCATAAAAGAGATCTTGGCATTGCTTTAAAATGATGAGAATCTCAGGCCATGTCCAGTAGCTGATCCCTTCGAGGATCTTTTCAGTTTTTTCAATTAGATTTGCACAGTGAGAGACAGCTTCTGTCATTTCCATGAAATCAGCGACACAGTGGAGGAGGCAGATGTTGGAGGGGGTAATTGGAACACAGCTAGGGTTGTAACAGAACCTTGCCATTAGCTCGAATGCCTCTGCTCCTCCCGGTAAATCATGGAATAGTACTTTCACCTTTGTTGTTGCTGTTGATTTACTAAATAGTTTACTTAATCTACCAGAGAAAGAAGAAAGGATTTCCTGTTGGAAGTGCAACAAACAGGAGATTAAAATCAGATCATATATCATGAATAAGAAAACCATGAAATATATGCATGAATAAGATTAAATTCAGAGAAGCACAAGCTAATATTATCTCCTCTGTAACACTAGAGGCCTGTTTGACTACTAATCTCAACCTTCAATTGGGGGAGTTGGTAATGATAGATTTTTTGTTTTGAATGGTCAGTAATGTTAGACTTTGTACAATGATCATCGCAATAGCACAAGACCATTGGTTTTAGCATTTGCATTTCTGCCAGAGTATGTGAATTTGGTAACTTCAGGCCCTGTTGGGACTATTCTTGGTTTCCTGAAATCAATCTAACAACAAATCTAATCGGTAACTCTGCTTACCAGGAATTGGTTATGACAATGAGAAATCAAACTCACAGGTAACAAGCGTTCTCAAATGCATGAATCCTGATTGCATGCAAATTAATTTACTAGCATCCATAACCAAAGAATTAAATGGGCCCTTGGGCTTTGCCCTATCTCATCTCGTTCTTTAAAAGGGTAACAGCTAGTTGGACTATTTGCAAATTGTATGAGGGGTCTAAACATGGCTTGAAATAATCAAAACATGGAAACAGTAACAATGACTAAGAGAATATTATATTCTTCTTATTTCTCCTTATTTCAGTTATATTTTGTCAAGGAAGTTGCAAAATGAAATCAAAGTTAAAAGGGAACTAAAACGGAAAACCAATCACTTTCAGAGGTGAAAGTTTTTCAGTTAAAACCACCCAACGCATTAAATGTATGAAACAAGCAAAAAGCCTTATCCGGAATTTGTACAACCACCGACCAATTCTAGCAAAAGAAAGGGTAAGAAGTCGTTGTCCGTAATAAATTCAAACAATGTAACATAATAAACAAGGCTCAATATCATACCAGCAGAAAATGGTACGGTAATAATAAGAACAAGAGGCCAACCCTTCTCTTCTGGCAAAGGGTGAAAGAAAACAAAGAAAGGAATAACTATTCAATCTCCATAAATAGTAATAAATCAGAGAAGAAAGAAAAAGAGCCAAACCAATCACACAAAAGTAAACTTTAGGGAAGAACATGTGGCCATAAATGATAACCCAAAAAAAGGGGCAATAGCAGAAAACTAAAAGCCCACATCATTGAGAAATAGAAAGTGGAATTGCAAGACACGTAATGAAATAGTGACAACACAACATAAAGAAAGGCTATTGCAAATGAATAAAGGGACATGGGCTATAAATGCCCAATTTCTACAGGAAAAGAAATCAGAAATACATCAGAGAATACAAGTTTCAATCTGAGAAAAAAAAAATACCAAAGGTTCCACACTACCTAGAACGAAGAGAAGTTCATATAATAGATAGCAGACTTTGAAAATCAATCAAATCAAGAAATATGTCAAGCAAAGGAACTACAAAACAGATCAAAGCCTACACAATTCAGCAAATCTACCAAGAAATCTAATATATGCTGAAAGTGGGGAAACCTCATATAAGAAATCAACTTCAACTACTGTTTAAATAACGTTTCTTAAACTCCCAACAAGCAAACAGAGGGAAAACCTGTCTAGTACAAATCTACTGTTACTAACCGAAAAAATTCATACATCTAAAGACCAACAAAAATCCCATATCAGAAACAGTAGGATTGACAGAGAACTGAAAATTCACACTTCCAAATAGCAAAAGAAATGAAAGGGAAAATCTCTTATCAATCCAATATCAAAAGGTGCCAGTTGGAGAATATATAGACATAATAATAAATGTTTTGAAAACCCAACAAGCAGAGAACAGAGCCAAGTACCTTGTCTACCAAGAACACCTCTTCTCCATTCACATCCACCTCCAGATCACAACCCAAACCCATGTTTCCAAAGACACCCACCTCAAAAGAAAGCCTGACAACACGTCTCTTATCAGGAAGCAGAGAAGAACAGAAGAAAACAACGTTTCCAAACACCTTGCGCATGAAAGAACCCAACTTTCTCAGATCAATGACAGAGTGGAAACTGAAATTGGTGCCGAAAAGAGGGTACCCCAGAAAGCCATATTCTCTGATTGGTGAAGATAAAAGAAAAGATGGGAGAGTGGCTGCTTAGTGAAGCAAGGGAGGAGGGATTCAACGGCATTTTTCTAAGGCACCGATGCCCAAAACGCAATGGTAGTAACTTGGATAGAGAAAACTACAAAGCTAAGCAAAGCAAAGAAAACAGTCCTTACGGGACCGACGTTCCTGCATTTTTTTTTTTTTCTGATATCATTCATTGATGTATCATGCACATGCTTTTATGAGAGCATGTATGCCGGCAATTGAACCTTTTTGCTGGCTCTCTTTCTGCCATTTCTGTGTCTTTCTCCTATTTTATTCCTTTCATTTACATCAATGCAACGAAGTCACACAACCATTGACACTGGATAGGCACTGAAAAGGTAAAAATGATAGCAACAGCTACATTATAGTGTGCGTATGGCACAATATAGTCCTTCTGGCCTAATTACATGGAAGTACCCATAGTTCTGAGAATTATTTTTTAAATCTCAGGTTTTTCCCTTTGATTGGATTTCTTTTGCTCTTTTGGTGTTGGGGATTTCGTTTTGAAACTCTTACGGCAGGTTTGGTAATCAAGCTTGTTACGGAAAGCCAGTCAATTTTTCGGCAAAACGTGGATATTTCACATTTGGGAATTGCGTGGAATGCAGAACGCATGCATATGCATTCCATGCAACTGCGGAAAGGGGGGTTAGCCCCCCCCCCCCCCCCCCCCCCTTGGGAATTGCGTGGAATGCAGAACGCATGCATATGCATTCCATGCAACTGCGGAAAGGGGGGTTAGCCCCCCCCCCCTGTCGGATTTGAAGAATCTGTAACGTCGTGGAAACGTGTTCTGTCAGTGATTTGACACGGCCACCAGGTTTCTTCATGATGAAGCATTTGTGGGTCTCAGTTAGTAGATTAGCACTATTAAGATTTTACCTCGTCCCAAAAACGACTACAATACCAATTTTTAGCCATTGAATCATCTTTTATGTTGAGATATTTTTAAAAAAATAATTAATGCTAGAGATGCAAATTTGAACTTATATGAGCTCATTTTGAAAATCCAGACTATTAGGTCTGATCTAGAGGTCAAGAACAGTTATGGGACCAAATCTCATAACGTAAGGCCAAATAAATCATGATATATTGACTAAAACGTTCGAAGCCGTTGATTTCTTAAATGTTTTTTTTTTTAAATCTTCCTTTTTGCCAAACTTAGTTTATTTAAAGGAGGATAGGTTGATTTTAGATTTCAGAAAGGATTCTTTGCAACCATAGAATTCTCTTATCTCTGTGGACCGTTGTCAAATTTGCCTTTAATATTGAGTTTTTTTTAGCACATTTGGTAGCCGCCCACGGTGAAGATTTCTCACGATTCTCACATTATCTGCCGTTGATTCATCCCAAACTTGGATGTATTTGCAAAAAACGTCTAGAATAATACATGATCAATTCTGAAATTTTATAAACTCCATTTGAACAACCTAAACCGTTCAAACTCTTGGTATGGCCACCAATAGTTGGTACGGCCAAAAAAAGATAGTAGTTTGAATCATTGCATTGGATAAACACAGAAAATGCAAAAATGATTTAAAAAAAAAAGCTACATTACAAAATGCGCATGACACAATGTAGTTCTGACAGATTTTCGAGAGTAGATTTATTCTATAGTTCTGCCTTTTGTGCCTAATTACATGGAAGTACCCATATTGCTGAGAAATATCTTATGGTTCTTAACTTTTTTCATTTGATTAGGTTTTTTTATCTTTTTGGTATGGGGGAATTTGCTACTGTTTTTAAGCTCTCAATTATATTAATAATTTGATGAGTACAGGTCGATCCACAGGGAGTAAGTTCAATTAAGTGCTTTCCAACTTGAATCCTAACCTAATAAAAAATCCTAAAAATTAGAAAACCTAAAAACTAAATATTCCTAACTGGATAGACTTGGTGCAAAACTAAGACACAATTTAGAATTTTCAAAAAGTAAAAACTACTTAAAAATAAAACCAAATGCACAAAAAAAAAACCCTATGTCAGACAACTATGTAAATTAGACCTTTCCTAACTTAGCGATCAACCTAAGATAGAAACCCAAATTTAGAAAACTCTCTAAGCTTCTTTTGAAACACAATTAAAAAGAGTATAGATCTGGAAACTACCTAAAATAAGAGAGAAAATAAAATTAGAAACTAGCCTAAATTAACAATGTTAGAAAATTAAAACATTGCACAGAATGCCATGCAAAAATTCCTAGTGCAGATTTTCGATAGGAGATGCAAAATTTGTAAAATATGCAATTTGCTGTAATGCAACCTAAATCTAAGTTTAATGGCCGAATTACACACTTGAATAATACATGAATCTAACAAAGAAAAAAGAAAAAAAGAAATGGCAACTAAAGATGATGAAAAACAAAAAAGATATGTAAGTATTGCAGAATTTTTAGTGACTTATTACTTGATTTGGCTCACAGTTAAACACTTGATTCAGAACATTTTCAGATTATAACTGAAGCCAAAATCTTATTTTGAAGTTAGTTTTCATCAATATACATGACCCAAATTTTATCTAATTGAAACTAGACGCGAATGCTTGATTACCAGACATGTTCAAGTTGCACAATAAGTGCAGAAATTCAATTTTTATTCCTATAAAGCTAGTTTTCCAGAATTGAAACATGGATTAAAACATCTCTTAAAACATGATTTTCAATGCGTACAAACCATCCAAACTGATTCACAACTTGCCATACACATAAGCATGTCAATAGGCACTATTTTTGCAGATTTTTAAAATAAAGAATCCAGCAAAACAAGACCATGTTGGCCGTCCATCAACCACTTCAGATCTGAGTTTTTCAAGTCCTAATTCAATTCTGAAACTCTCTTCTTTCAAGAACTTAAACATGCTAGAAATCCATCACACCTAATGCATGCAATGAGGCACATTTTCAGCAATAAAACATTCCTAATCTAAACATTAAAACATGAAGAACATTAAAAAAAATTGCATAAATTTAAATGTAGTATGTGTGAGAAAATTTAATATAGTGTTTGACAGAAATTTAAGTAGACAGAAATTTAAAAGTAGTAGGCAGAAAAGTAAATGTAGTACAGTTATTCCCTCAATATCCTATCTCAACCGAGCTTCTAGATTACTAGAAATAGGCTTCTAGGGTTCTAATCTACACCTTGGGCCATCAATCCAAGTGTAAACACTAAATTAATAAGCCAAAGCATACAGGGTTTCAAGGTAGGTCTCTAAGCATTATTTAGCTCAAAAACTCTTTAACTCTAACTTGCCTTGCCTCCCATTAACACAAAGAATATATGCACCTTGGAGGATAATAAGTTAGGTTATTAAGAGTGAGATGCCATCCCTCTACTAACCTTACCAATTTCCAATTAATTAACCCAAAAAAGAAAACATAAAATTAGAAACAAGAACACCACAAGAAGAAGAAAAGATAAATTGAAAAGAATTAACTTTATTACTAATGCACAATGCCTACAAAGAATATAAAATAAAAATAAGGAAAGAGATTACACATTAGGATGATGGGAACCTCCTTCTAGTTGGAGAACCAAAGTTGTAGTGTGACTTTGGAAAGCCTCCTTGATGAAGAACTATGGAGAGAACTTAAAAAGGGAAGAAGATTGAGTGAGAGAGCTTCTAGAGAGAGAGAATTTCCACCATGAAGAGCCTTGGACATCCAAGGGGGTATATTTATACTTTTTGGCACAAAGTGTCCCTCTTGGTTTTTCTTTCTTAATTTGAGTGTGACTCTTATCTTTTCCTCCAAGTTTGCAATGACTTTAAGTACTTTTGATGGTACTTTTGAGGGACTCTTACTTCCTAATTCCATCTAAACTCTTTACATAAAATAACTACACAAATAAAATAAAATAAACTAGTTAATTTTCAACTTGGCCCTACTTGAGATGGAAATTTTCAATCTTTTTGCAATCCCATCTAGAAATACATAATTAATATCGTTTTAGGTCAGATCAATGTAATCTTGTGCTCTACAGATATTTATTTGAAAATAACTTTCCAACAGCACATAGATTTCCTCGATCTGATGCTTAGTTTGAAAGTTATAACTGTTTTAATCCATGTTGTCCTAAGAAAAATGTTATTGACTTTTCTTTCTTCATTCAAGGCACCTTCTTGGAATCTTATTTGAAACTTCCTTAAATTTTCTTTGAATTATCTTCAAGATAATTTGAATTGAAGCAAACAAAGATGGAGGAACCTCCTTTTGTGGTCCAAGTATGTATGCACATGTGTGTGTAGGGTTCACTTGGTGATCTTTTTCTTCAGTACTGAATTTTCTTTCTTTTCTTCTATTCCTTTTTTAGATTCCTTCACATTTACTTTCTTTGCCTCAAGTCTTTCTTGTGGGACCTTATTCCATTTTCAAAAAGAAAAATGTAACATTCTATGTGAAAGGACATTTTTACCTCTCAAGTCACAAATGTATGATTATGGGTCCATTTCACATGAAATAATATCATGTAATGACATCATTGGACTTAATTTGACTTAAATAAACTAATGATGATGAGAAACTATATCATGTCAGGTGAAAACAAGATTTTGATAATACTTTCTAAAAATGGAGTTCCAAAAATAGCATTCTTCATGATTTTATGCAAAAATTGTGATTTTTTTATTGATTTATGCATTAAAATACTGCAATGAAGTTCTCGAGCAGAAAAACATGATTCTAAACTAAATGAGGCTTTTTATAATGAATAAATCCTTAAAATAAAAAAAATTCATGAAAATATGTATTTTTAAGGACTTATGAGTTATGAAACTCTTAATGTAAAATATATTTTGAGCGCATTTGGTAACCACTTATGGTGAGGATGTCTCGCGCTTCTCATAAATATTAGCCATTGATTCATCATGAATTTAAATATCTTTGTAAAAACATCCAGAATAATAGATGATCAATTGTGGAGTTCTATGGGCACCATTTGAATAATTTGAACTGTTCAAACTCTTCAGAAGCTAAAAATAGATAGTTATTAGGTTTTGGTAACTTGAGTCATCGTGGATTATGAGAAAATGGCAATAAACTCTAAATCTTTGATCTACCATAGCTAAAAATATGCTTTAGGTTTTATGTTTGAGCTTTAAATTCTAAATCAGAATCAATAATGAAGGCATGTATGCACTAAGGGCAGTGGTCATCTTTGCAAGAGGTTGCCACTTTTATCATATTTGTGCTCAAGTGCTTAAGAGTGAAATTATTGCAAATTGTAAACTTCACAATAGTACTTCTAAAACTTTCACGATCTTGAAACACATGATTTATCCACTTCTCCCTTTTTGAATTAATCCTAATTTCGGTTGTAAACTCAGTTGGTACCATTGTGTCCTCTAAACTTTCTTTCTTTTTTTTTTTTTTCAGACTTAGCTGATCTGATGTGTTATTTATCATTCCTGCATTAACATGTTCATCATTCACACCATTTAAATCTCCACCCACTCCTATAAGTTCATCATTTGCACATAAACTATATGATGGTCCTACCTCCTCACCCCCTACAATGTGAACACCATCATAATCAACTCTTACAAGATGATCATCTGAAATAATGTTAGCTGCCATACTAAAATGTATATCATTGTCTTCACAACTATAAGCTATAAGATATTCCCAGACATTCTTTCTTTTCCTACTTATATTAATCAAGGATGAGGCACTTATATTTCCTCCATGCATATCATTGTTTCACAATGATTAATTGTAGAATATTCTTGGACCTTCTTTCTTTTGCTGCTTTCTCTTTCAAAACTTGAGGTAATCACATTTTTTCCTTGCATATCGTTCCTCTTCACCCTTGATCACATTCATAAAATAAAAAAAAAGCAAAATGATGAACAAAAAATCTTACCCATTTTAGAATTTCAAATTTATAAAATCAAACATATACTTAAATGGATTGTCAACTCGATTCTTTATAATGTTCAAACATCTGGACACATACATTTATGACCCAGTAACCACATTTCTTGTTGTTTCAAAAATTTCCCTAATATCAGTATCATCTTCCAAAGTAACTAGACATCAGTGAATTTATAGAAGGGCACATCAGAGAGAGGAACACATAGAAGGGCAGAGAGGATGGCAGGTGTGATGACATTGGTGCCATCAGTGAATTCAATCTCAAAAGATAGAGAAACTAGAGATGCTGCCTTGATAGATGCATACATGGTCCAGCAATAGATGGGAAGGCAGGACCACCCCATTTGAGAATATTTTCCCACCCAACCGTGGAAAGGAGGGTATGAACCCCGTATTTTTCAATTGCAAGGATATTAACACTTCGCTCCACAGTAATGGGACGAGAAGAAATGGACCTATCTCTAGTGGGTTCTCATGGAACTAGAACTCTGGGAGAGGGTAGTGAGTTCTGTCAAGGTCGGGAGGAGCTCCCAGAGGATCTAGGCCTTTTACCGGCAGGGTAGGCATTTTTGGTCCGTGGAGGCATAGTGACATAGCAGATAGACAAGAATGGGGATCACAACCACACAGAAAAAAAAACATAAGCCAAAAAACCACAAAGGATAAGCACACAATTGACACAGAGGAAAATGTGCACAGAAACAAAAATAAAAAAAAACTGAAGCACGCAAGAACAATCGAGGAAGAGGAGATCAATACTGTGGAGGCAAGGAGAGAGAGAGTATACCTCGAGGAAGAGAGACCCAAAGGGAGGAAGGAAGAGGAAGAGAAGAGACGAAAAGAAGAAAAAAAACTAGGGCAGAGCAGTCATCCCATGCAGAATGAGGAAGAAGGAAAGAAATTGAAGGGCACAGCCTTAAATGCAAATCCGGCGCAGAGAACGAGGACGAAAATATCGCTGTACGGCTTAACAGTAGAGTATTTTACGGCTCAGCCGTAAACCCTGACGGTTGAGCCGTAAGGTAAAGTATGCGCAAATACGGGTTAACCGTAGAAAGATTACGGCTTAGCCGTGAAATGAATTATGGTTTAGCCGTAGGTCCTGGGCAAAGCGCAAATTAATCCAAACAGCAAACACCAATAGATTTCCTCAAATTTTTAAATTTTAACACATCTAGGGGTTTGGTCAAGATGTCTGCAAGTTGATGTTCAGTCTGAATATATTCAAGCACAATGGTTTCTTCTTCGACCAATTCCTTAATGAAATGATGTTGGATATCAATATGTTTTGTATGAGAGTGCTAGACCGGATTTTTAGATATATATGGCACTAGTGTTATCACAATACAGGCTCATTGTTCCTTGTTTAATGCCATAGTCCATAAGCATCTGCTTCATCCATAAGAGTTGAGAACAGCAGCTTCCATCGGCAATATATTCAGCCTCTGCAGTGGAAAGAGATATAGAATTTTGCTTTTTACTATGCCAAGCTACTAGACAATTTCCAACATAAAAACAGCTGCCACTTGTGGATTTTCTATCATATAAGTTTCCTGCCCAATCAGTATCTGAGTATCCAGCAATGGAAGATGATGAATCATGAGGATACCACAGACTATATTCAGTTGTATCTGCAATATACTTGATGATTTTTTTTTACAGCAGTCAGATGAGATTCTTTCGAATCTGATTGATACCGTGTACAAGCTCCCACACTAAATGCTATGTTTGGCCTACTTGCAGTCAGGTATAATAGGCTACCAATCATACTTCTGTATAGGCTTGAGTCAACCCCTTTACCATTAGCATCCTTAGTAAGTTTGATGGTTGTATTCATGGGGGTTTTGACATGTTTCCCAGCCATTAGACCAAATCGTTTTACCAGTTCCTTTGCATACTTGGACTGGGAAATGAAGATACCATCACGTAATTGTTTGACTTGCAGACCTAAGAAGAAATTCAGTTCGCCAACCACACTCATTTCGAATTCAGATTGCATTAGATTTGTGAAATGAGCAGTCAATTCATTACATGTGGAGCCAAATATGATATCATCTACATATATTTGCGCTGTTAAAATTGACTCTCTTGTCTTTTGGATGAAAAGAGTTTTATCAATACTACCTTTTTGAAAATCATTATCTAACAAGAATTTTGCCAGTCTTTCATACCAAGTACGTGGTGCTTGCTTAAGACCATACAGAGCTTTCTTTAATCTAAACACATGATTAGGGAATTTTGTGTCTATAAAACCTTTAGGTTGTTCAACATATACTTCCTCATTCAAAATTCCATTTAGAAAGGTACTTTTAACATCCATTTGATACAATTTGAACTTTAAAAAGCACGCTATAGATAACAAAATCCTAATTGATTTCAAACGGGCAACTGGAGCAAAGGTCTCATCAAAGTCAATACCTTCAATTTGAAAATATCCTTGTGCTACCAACCTTGCTTTGTTCCTAACAATGACGCCATTTTCATCAAGTTTATTTTTGAAGATCCATTTAGTGCTTATCACATTTTTATCCTTTGGTCTTAGAACTAGGTACCAAACATCACTTCTTGTAAATTGGTTCAATTTTTCTTGCATTGCTTTTATCCAATCACTATCAGAAAAGGCTTCATCAACGCATGTAGGTTCTAAAACAAAAGTAAAGTACAAGTGACTCATAATGTTCTCCAGTTGTTTCCTAGTTTTTACACCTGTTAAAGGATCACCAATAATCTAGTCTATAGGATGATCTTTTATATTCACCAAATTTTCAGTGGAAGTAGGAACATAAGTTTTTACTATAGATCGTATGGGTTCAGTGACTAAAGGAACTTCCACTTTATCAACATCATCAGAAACTGTGGATTCATCATCTATAATAACATTTATTGACTCTTGGATGACTTCGGTTCTCAGATTTAGAACACGATAGGCTTGACTCCATGTCGAATAGCCTAAGAATATACCTTCATCACTTTTCGAGTCAAATTTACTCAGCTGTTCTCTACCCTTCAGAATATAACATTTACTTCCAAAGACCTTAAAATATTTGACATTTGGTTTCTTCGCATGCCACAGTTCATAAGCTGTCTGATTTGTACCAGTCCTAAGATAGACTCGGTTGATGATGTAGCAGCTGGTATTAACAGCTTTGGCCCACAAGTCTCTAGGAAGATTTTTACTATGAAGCATGACTGTGGACATATCTTGAAGAACTCGATTCTTTCTTTCAACTACCCCATTTTTTTGTAGAGTTTTAGGTGCTGAATATTCATGATGAATGTCATATTTCTCACAGAATTTGTCAAACTAATCATTTTCAAATTCTCCACCATGATCACTTCGGATTCGGGCTATTGAGGTGCCTTTTCAATTTGAATTTGTTTCACTATCCTTTTAAATTCTCTAAAGGCTTTAGATTTTTCTCTCAAGAATGCAACTCAAGTAAATCTGGAGTAGTCATCTACCATAACAAGAAAGTACCTTTTCTTACCTCGACTCTCTCTTTTTGTTGGTCCAACTAGGTCCATATGAATAAGTTCTAGAGGTCGAGAAGTTTTCATAGCATTCACCCTTTTATGAGCACTTCTAATTTATTTTCCTGGAACGCATTCTCCACCGATCATCTTTTCTTGGTTACTGATCTTAGGCAGTCCTTCAATATATTTGTTTAGCTGGGATAAGTCCCTGTAGTTTACATGCCCAAGTCTTTGATGCCACAACCTAGCTTCATCAATATTGGTCAATAAGCAAGAAGTGGAGGGTGAAGTATTTGATTTTCCTACCACATAACAATTGTCGGTAGTTCTAAGACCTCTCAAGATTATCTTTCCATTCCTTGAGATCTCACAACTATGACTACTAAAGTTCACAGTATAGTCTTTATCACAGATTTGAGATATGCTAAGTAAATTATGTTTTAATCCATCAACACACAGAACATTCTCAAAAGGTCGTAGGTTTGGAACATTTAAAATTCCCTTACCAATAATTTTGGCAGTACTGCCATCTTTAAAAGTAACCGTGCCTCCATCAAATTCAATCATCTTAGACAAACATGATTTATCACTAGTCAAATGTTTTGAGCATCCACCATCTAGATATCATCTTGATTGATCTGCAGCTTTAAAAGTTGTGTGGACCACTAGATTCTTGTTTTTAGGTATCCACTTAAGTGCTCTAGTAGTGGAGATCCCAACTGGCTTTTGATGTTTCACTTGAAATGTTTTATGTTGGGGAGAAAGAATGTTTGATCCAATTTTTGCTCCATCTCTTTTGCATATTTCAAATTGTTTTCTTAACTTTTGAACTTCTTTTAACAGATTATTCATCTTTTGGTTCAAGGAGAACTTGTTTATTTGAGACTTCAGTAATTTGTTTTCAAGTTCCACTTTCTTTGAAGTGTTTTTCTCATTTTTTAGACTAATGTTATGATGAATTTTTCTCAACTTGCACTCCATTTTGAAATGACCCCTTTTTCCACAATAATGACAAATGACATTTGATGAAACAGTATGAGCATTGGTAGACGCTCTATCCAAAATGTTTTTAACACTAGTATCTTCCTTTTCTAGAGCACTTTTGACAAAAACAGTTTCGGAACTTGGAGACTGATCAACATTTTTGTCATATCCAAGACCGGTCATATCCTTATAAGATTTCCCAAGTTTGAATAGTTTAATGTACTTCTCATCATTTTGGGTAAATCTGTACTCATACTTTTCTTTATATCGCTTCAAAACAGCCACTTCATTGTGGAGAGCATTATTTTCATCTTTTATTTTCCAAAGTGTTTTTCATTTTCTCTTAATTTGATTGCATTTTCTCTTTCTGTTGATAACCGTACTTTTACTCTTTCAAGTTCTTTCATTAATTCCTCCTTTTCAGCATTAATACTATCAACCTTTTTTTTTTAATTCTTAATTTTGTTTTGTTGCTTACTTACAGTTTCAACCAGTTTACAAGTTCCCTCATAAAATAGTTCATAGGAATCCGTAGTGTTTTCATTATCCTCATCACCTGAATTCTTATATTTACTCTCTGACTTACTTCCTGAGATTTCTTCATGCGATGTTTCAGATTTAATCATTTCCTCAGAAAAGTTGAATGTTATAGTGGTAGCCATCAGAACTGTATATTTGTCTGATTCATTTTGATGTGATTCATCTGAGTCAGAATCTGATTCAAATGAATCATCCCAAGTGGCTACTAGATTCTTCTTTTTGGATTTTCCTTTTTGTGGACAATCGGTGCATATGTGTCCAAATTTCTTACACCTGTAACACATGGGCTCCCTGTGCTTACTTCTAAAGAGGGAACTTGACCGACCTTTGTGTTTATCATTAATGTTTTCATTTTTATAATCTTTCACTCTCTTTTTCTTAAATTGTTTTAAAAATCTTTTAACCAAAAGAGCCACATCTTCATCCTCATCATCACTAGTTATTCCTATGTCATCTTTAGAAGAAGAAATGTTATGAGAAGTGATTAACGCAATTGATTTCTTTTTGTCATTGTTAAATTTTAGTTCAAAGGTCTAAAGGGATCCCACTAAATCTTCAATTTTCATTTGTTCTGAATCCTTGTGTTCTTCTATGGAGGTTACCTTGGGATGGAATCTTTTCGGAAGTGATCTCAAGATTTTACTACAAATTTTACTTTCCGGAAGAGTTTCCCCCAGAGCCCACGTTTCATTTACAATTTTCATGAGCTTCGTATGAAAGTCTGTAAACATTTCATTTTCTTCCATACGAATGTTTTCAAACTGACTTGTGAGCATCTGAAGTTTAGATCTTTTGACAACAGAGGTACCCTCATAAGTAACTTCAAGAATTCTCCAAGCCTGTTTTGCATTAGTGGTTGTCATGATCTTTTAAAACTCCTCTTGATCCATGGCACACACTATAGCATTGTAAGCTCTAGCATTGTTTTGTCTAAGAAGTAGCTAAGCAACAGACCATCTTGCTGTATCCAATGGTCTAGTGGTTGTGACACCATTTATAGTCACTTCTTCAATAGGTTCCGTCTAGCATTTCTCTACAACCTCCCAAACAGCCCAGTCCATGGATTTCAAAAATGCTGTCATACGGGCTTTCCAGAAAGCGTAATTTGTTCCATCAAAGAAAGGAGGCCGGGTAATTGAGCTTGCTTCAGGATTCATGGTGAATCTAGCAAAAGGATCTACTTCAGGCTATTACACCCTTAAGAAGTAACCTGTCTCTGATACCAATTGAAAATGCAACAACTAGATCTCACCAAGTCCTAGAAGAGGGGGGGGTGAATAGGACTATAAAAAAAAATTTCTTTCTAAATATGAGGTTTTATTAGTGTGCAATTTAAACGCTTAATTAAAATTAAGAATTCACAAGTAAGATCAAGAAAGATGCTTAGAGTTGTGTGTGCTGATAGTGTATAGAAATGCTACTAGAACAAGGAAGATATAGCTCAAAAGAAATGATCAACACAAGTAAATAAGGCTATAAGGCATCCACCACACACAATACGAAATAAACATAGAAATTTATAGTGGTTCAGTGTAACAATCCGACCCAACTTAATCCGAATTAGTGGCTAATTAATTGCGATATTGTTGTTAAGTGTGTTTTGGTTTTGTTTTTCTTTGGTTTTGAGCATGGATAGGTAGTTTGGTTGAGTTTGACCTGGTTTAGGTAGGTTCGAGCCCTTTTTCATAATTTCTACTTTTGTTGGACATTGTTAGTTTTGCGTCATCTTGATGTCAACGCATGTATTTCGTTGAGCTTGTCAATCTTCGTAACTATTTTGGATCCAAATGACTTCGTTAGCTCTTGTTGGAGCGTTAATTGACTAGAACTGTAAATAGAGGCAATTTGTGGACTTGTTTGTAAATTGGACTCATTCTTATCTTTTAAAATATCTCAACTACCACCTCTCTTTCCTTCAGCGATCTTTCTCTCTGTTCTTCTCTCTCTCGTTCAGCTCTCTTTCTCTTTCTTTCATTTCCTCCTTGTTGAAGTGAAAAAGGGAGCAGTGCATCGTCATCTTCGTGTGACTTTGACGGTATGTCTTGTGGTTAGTTGTGTTTTTCCTATTTGTTTTCCTCATCTATCAGTTTGGTGCATGTATTCAATGTGCCTTTGAGTTCTCGAGTGTTTGATGAGTGTCTGATGAGTAGACTTGTGTTTGGACAGTGGATTGAGCCAAGACAACGACTGCTGTGTGTTTGATTTCGATTTGAGGCAAGTATAAGCACAAGTAGCTTGAACACTTATTGGTAATGCTTTGATTGTGTGTAATTTTACTTTTCTTGCATGGATCATTGATGTACAGCCATATGGAGTAAGTTTTGTTCGTATTTTTCTGCCTTCAGTTGAGAGTTAGCCATTTCTGTAATTCTGTAACTGTTTCAAAAAATCGACCCAGCACACTTGTCACGACCCGAGCCCAGAATTCGGGGGTTAGCGAAAAGCTAAACCGGTGACACACGTACTCCCGTGCACGTGCACCCAAACCCAGTCCAGATGCACGCACACAAGGGATCTAACACGTGCGAAACAGACGAACGCGGAAGCTGTAGATATCATAGCAAGCAACAAAGAAAATAAAATAGCGGAAGCCAAAGCAAATACAAATACGGAAGCGACAAAGACAAACACACTGAGAGAAAACCAAATACACACCAAAATCAATATACACAAAATATACAGAATACAAGTCCCAAATCCAAAGATCCAAAGTCCAAATACAAATCCCCTGAAAAACCAAAACTCAAAATAACGCCAAAAGCCACTGGTATGCATGCACGCACTTGGCAGAAGTGATCAGGCCCACTCTGCCAGACCGGAAGGTGCCTCTACACTCGCCCCTGCAGCCTCCTCGACCGCCGGGGAGCTGGGCAAGGTATCTGTGCCTGCAACACCACAGACAACACAAATGAATACAACGATCCAGCAAATATAAGTAACAGGGGTGAAACACTCATAGTATCAAAGTGAGTATAATAATGACAGAAGATTAAATACAGAGGTCCATATTAGGAAACTAAGCAAATCGTGCATAGAAGTAAAACATGATATGTGAATCAAAACATAGAATACTGAACTAGTTGGCTACTACGTTAACCATGTTCTCTCCAATAGAGAGCAGAGCAGAGCAGAGCAGAGGAGAACACCGCTGTCCAGGCCAAAGGTACAAGCGGGTCTCGGTTTCCTGGGTTCCGGGGTCCCAAGACAAAGCAACACTGCAGTTATACAGAGATACAGAGATCTAAGCCGGAGGTAACCCCGTCGGGCATCCTAGGGCTGAGGCTGGGTAGAGCCAGACCAATATCAATCAAATCAAATCCATAGAAAGGGAGATTATCCGCTTTGGACTCACCGATGACAAAGACCGGATCTTATCCTCACGTATTAACCTCTGGGCAGAGCCACCAGGGAATACCCAAAATCAGAGATAAACAAAGCCAGAGACAGAGCATAGATTAAGTCCATCACAGCATAGATCAAAGCATAATACAGATGTACAGGACGAAAGCAAAATGACTGCGGAATGCATAAACATAGATTAACAGAACAGAGGGCAAAGTTATAAACAATATGCAATGCATCTCAGATTTATACGGAGTCAAGGTTCATTACAAGCCAGTCCTAAGCTAGTTGTTCACTGTCACTAACCGTGCATGTTGATGTAGTTTTAAGTTAGTCAATGCACCGTTGCCATCAAAGTGTTGCGAAATCTTCGCGTGCACCGACGTCCCTTAAACCAACACCCATGGGGAGGTGCTTAACAGTGTTCAACGCTCACATGAATGAGTCACAGCCTAACGGACTGTTCATGCGATCCAAGAATCCATTGGGCCGGTTTACATGGGTGGGTAACCTGTATTTGAGCCCTACAAGTCTCACTATTATCCTAAGTTATGTTTCAGAATTGCCATGCCTAACGGTTTAGCTATGAGGGACCTATGGTTGAGCCGGAGACATCTTACGCGCTCGTCGTAATATGCACTAAGGCTTAACCTTGGTTCCACACCAAACACAGCTAAACTGGTCTCCTTCCATCTCTGATCTAATGCCTTTTTCGGCTAAGCTACAGTCAGTATACGGCTTAGCCGTAGACCAATCCACGGCTTGGCCGTAGCATTCCACGGCTTAGCCGTAGCCTCACCGTAGGAGTACTGATATCAGAAAAGTTTCGACTGATCAGAGGTTTAATTCACGGCTGGGGTACGGTTTGGGTCACGGCTAGCTTACGGCTCAGCCGTAGGACAAATTACGGCTTAGCCGTAGCCTAGCCGTAGAACAAAACTCAAATTTCGAGTCTCTGGAAATCAAGCCGTAGAAGTTCACGGCTTAGCCGTACAATACAGAGATGAATTCGGGCTGAGTACAGAAACTGAAATTTGACACAGAAACATCTCCAAACAAGCTACAGAGGTTCCAAATTCTCAAATTGTGGCTGTAAAACATGCTAAACAAGGAATAAGAAGAAATCAAAGCCATCAACCAAAGCACCCATACGTGTTATCAAGCCTTTACTTATACTTGCCTCAAATCTGACAAATCCTCTGAAATCAAGCTCCAATCCACTAAAAATCAAAACAAATCAAAGCAATAACATATGCATGAGATGAGAACACAGAAGTCAGAGAATGAGAGGTGCAATTGGGAGAAGAAACACAAAGAACCCACTTACCTCAAAGCCACAGACAGAGACTAAGCACAGAGATGAGAGAAGAAGAAACCCAATCCAAAACAAGAATCCCAATCTACAATCGAGCAAGAGAAGGAAAGAAGAGAGAGAGAGAACGAGCTGAACATAGAGCTTCTCCTGGAGCTTTCTCTCTTGCATGCAACGTGGAAGACAAAAGAGCAGGGAGAGAGACATCTGGAGTTGCATTGTATATATAGGTTTTGTAGTTTAGGTCAAAGTCCGCAGAGTTTAGACTAATTACAGTTTAAGTCACACGGAGGTCCATCTTCCCCATTTGACTCCAAATGGATCTGACACAGTTACGGAAATTGTCGAGCTCAACGAAATACGCGTGCTGACACCAAGATGATGCAAAGATGATATGAGCAAAGCAAAAGCAAAATTACGAAAAAGGGCT
Source organism: Sextonia rubra (assembly GCA_037013555.1). Classification (NCBI taxonomy): domain Eukaryota; kingdom Viridiplantae; phylum Streptophyta; class Magnoliopsida; order Laurales; family Lauraceae; genus Sextonia; species Sextonia rubra. Next base: position 52,204,564 of record JASUAD010000009.1, on the reverse strand, counting down.
TAGAACTAACTATCTCAGGTCAAAGGTCACTCAACTACCTATCCAAGGCCCAAAACCAAGTCCGAAATAAATAAAATAAAACAAAACACACTAATGAGCCACTAATCCGGCTCAAAGGGGATCGGAGTGTTACATCCTCCCCCACTAGGAATCATTCCGTCCTCGGAATGACTACCTACCTGCGCAAAGAGATGGGGGTACTGGCGTGCTAGCTGCTCCTCTAGCTCCCAAGTAGCCTCATCTGGACCATGATGCTCCCACAACACTTTAACCCATCTGATAGTCCTGGTACGGAGAATCTGCTCTCGTGTCCCAACAATGCGAAGCAGACGCTCAACGTAAGTCGCATTAGGCTGAATCTGAATATCATCATAGCGAATCACATGGCTCGGATCTGGCACATACTTACGGAGCATCGACACATGGAACACATCGTGAACACCGGAGAACTCAACTGGAAGTGTCAACCGATAAGCTAAATCTCCAACTCGGCTCTTGACTTCAAACGGTCCTACATATCTCGGAGCTAACTTGCCCTTCTGACCAAATCGAACTGTGCCCTTCATAGGAGAAACTTTAAGAAATACCCAATCTCCGACTTGGAATGCCAAAGGTCTCCTCCGAGTATCCGCATAGCTCTTCTGTCTGGATCGTGCAATCTTCAGATTCTCTATCACTTTCTGCACCTTCTCTGTCGTCTCAGCTATGATCGTCGGACCATGGAAACTTCTTGTTCCTACTTCTTCCCAGCACACTGGAGTCCTGCACTTACGTCCGTAAAGTGCCTCATATGGTGCCATACCAATGCTCTCATGGAAGCTGTTGTTGTAAGCAAACTCACACAATGCCAGATGTGTATCCCATTCCTTCTCAAAGTTCAGCACACTAGCTCTGAGCATATCCTCCAATGTCTGAATGGTACGCTCCGACTGTCCATCGGTCTGGGGGTGGTATGCCGTACTAAAACTCAGCTTCGTGCCCATAGCTTCCTGAAATGCTCTCCAGAATGAAGATACAAAACGACTGTCTCGATCAGACACAATCGATACTGGGGTACCATGTAATCTGACTATCTCATCAACAAACTTCCTGGCCATCTCCGTGAATGTCATCCCTTTCTTGAACGGAAGGAAATGCGCTGACTTGGTCAATCTGTCCACTATGACCCAGATCGCATTGTTCTTTCTACTGGTCGGCGGAAAACCGGAGACGAAATCCATCGTAATGTGCTCCCATTTCCACTGCGGAGTGTGCAATGGATGCAATGATCCTGGAGGTCGCTGATGGTCAGCTTTTACCCTCTGACAGGTCAAACATCGAGCTACGAACCCTGCGATCTCCCGCTTCATATTATTCCACCAAAATCTATCTTTCAAGTTCCGGTACATCTTCGTACTACCGGGGTGCATCGCATATCGGGCATCGTGCGCATCTGTCATCAACTTATCTTTCAGCTCATCCACAGCGGGAACACACAATCTATTCCGGAAGTACAAAACTCCATCTACCAAGCTGAAATCCGGTCGATCTGCAATCCGATCTCTGAACTTCACCAGGAGGGGGTCCTCAAACTGGCGATCCTTGATCTGCTGAATCACCTCAGGCTGAAACACGACGGTAGTAGCTAGTGTCATCAAGTCACCTACCATCCGAATCTCAACAGGCTGATCATGCACAAGCATATAGAATCCTGCCAACACCTGAAGACTATCTGTCCTCCTGCTAAGTGCATCTGCAACTACATTGCCTTTGCCTGGGTGGTACTTGATCGGAAAGTCATAGTCTTTGATAAACTCCAACCACCTTCGCTGCCTCATATTCAAGTCATGCTGATCAAATAGGTACTGCAGACTGTGATGATCGGAATGGACCTCGAACTTCACACCGTACAAGTAGTGCCGCCACAACTTCAATGCAAATACAATGGCTGCTAGCTCCAAGTCATGTGTGGCATAGTTCTTCTCATGTTCCTTCAGCTGTCTGGATCCATAGGCAATCACCTTCTGATTCTGCATCAGTACACAGCCTAGTCCAACTCTAGAGGCATCTGAGTAAATCATGAATCCCTCACTACCATCCGGGAGAGTCAACACTGGCGCCGTAGTGAGCTTTTCTTTCAACAACTGAAAACTACGCTCACACTTCTCTGTCCACTCATATGGGACCTTCTTCCGAGTCAACTGAGTCAGCGGGGCTGAGATCTTCGAGAAATCCTGCACAAACCTGCGGTAATATCCCGCCAATCCCAGAAAACTCCGAATCTCAGTCACTGATCCAGGACGGGGCCAATGGACTACTGCCTCAATCTTAGCCGGATCCACCATCAATCCATCTCTAGAAATCACATGTCCAAAAATGCAACTTGCTCTAGCCAGAAATCACACTTAGACAACTTTGCATACAACTTGTGATCTCTGAGCAGCTGCAAAGCTTTCTTCAGATGGTCTGTATGTTCCTCAGCAGTCTTCGAATAGACCAAGATGTCATCTATGAAAACCACAACGAACTGGTCCAAGAAGGAAGTAAATACCCTATTCATCAATGCCATGAAAGCTGCGGGTGCATTCGTCAAACCAAATGGCATGACAAGGAACTCGTAGTGTCCATACCGAGTCCTGAAGGCTGTCTTCGGAACATCTTCGTCCTTCACCCTGAGCTGGTGATATCCTGACCTCAAGTCAATCTTAGAAAAGTAAGCTGCACCCTGGAGCTGATCGAACAACTCATCAATCCTAGGCAAGGGATACTTGTTCTTGATGGTCACTTTGTTCAATTGCCTGTAGTCAATGCACATCCGGAAACTGCCATCCTTCTTCTTGACGAACAAAACAGGAGCTCCCCAAGGTGAAACACTTGGGCGTATGAACCCTTTATCCAACAAATCCTGCAACTGTTTCTTCAATTCCAACAACTCTGCAGGTGCCATACGATATGGAGCTCTACTGATGGGTGCTGTACCTGGCATCAACTCAATCGCAAACTCTATCTCTCTAGCTGGTGGTAACCCTGGCACATCCTCCGGAAAGACATCCGGGAACTCGCTGACTACTGGGATCTCACTGAGCTGTCGCTGATCTTTCTTCTCTGAAATGAATGCAAGAAATCCCTCACATCCCCTACGAAGCATCCTATCTGCCTTACAAGCAGATATCACACGCCTTGGGCACTTCGTCTGGCTACCCTCAAATCGAAAACCGCTGCCCAAATCAAAGTAGATAGCTTTGCTGTAGCAATTGATACACGCATGATATCTCGCAAGCCAGTCCATACCAAGAATCACATCAAAATCCAGTGTTGTGAGCAACACGAGGTCTACAGGGAGCTGATGACCAGCTATCCGCACGTCACACTGAGGGTAGAAAACACTGCACTCCACCCGTTTACCAACCGGAGTGGACACTAATAGCAAGTAGGGAAGTGGTGTAGGTCGCTGTCGAAGCTGCACAGCAAAATGGGGTGCTACGTACGAACGCGTAGACCCGGAGTCAAATAAAGCTAAAGCTTCTGCATCAGAAATTAAAATTTTACCTTCCACGACTGTGGCCTCCTCCGCGCCCTCATGCGTAGCAGCATAAGCTCGGGCTGTCTGGCGGTTCGGCTTCTGGGCTGAGCGAGCTGGCTGAGATCTGCCCTGAGCTGTAGATCCTGCATGTCTCGTCTGTGGAGAGGACTGAAACTTCGGGCATTGGGCCCGCCTGTGATCCGTAGAACCACAACCGAAACAGGCCCCACTCTTCCTCCAACACCTATCGGTGGGGTGATCCTTCCCACAGTGACCGCAAACTACTGGAGAACTGCTCGAACTGCCCTGCTTACCCTTGAACTTTTTCTGGAACTGACTTCTGCCACTGAAACCTGCTGCCCTCTTAGCCTCTGTTCGCTCCTCCTCAAAGATGGCCTCTGCATCATAAGCCCTATCTATAGCATCATCCAATGTAGCCGGCCACATACATGCAACTACGTGGCGTTTGTGTCTCGGATTCAGGCCGTTGACGAAGCGAGTCACTTTCTTATGCTCTGTGTTCACCATATCCTCTGCGAAGTGGGACAACTCTGTAAACTTATGTACATAATCTGCAACGGACATCTGTCTCTGCTGAAGGTTGAAGAATTCTACTTCCTTGGCTCGCTGAATATGGAGAGGCATGAACTTCCGACGGAATTGCTGCTTGAAGGTCTCCCAAACTGTGGCACTGGGCATAGTCTGAAATGAGGTCTTAACACTCCTCCACCATGTCTTAGCCACACTCCGAAGCATAGAGGCTGTGAGCACTACTCTCTGTTTGTTGCTGCAAACAATCGTATCAAAAAGCTCCTCTGTCTGTTCCAACCATTGCTCAGCCTGCAATGCATCCTCTATCCCATGGAACTCAGTCGCCCCTCGCTTACGGAACTTGTCAAAGAGAGCATTCGGATCTGATTCCTTAGGCTGGAAAATCACCTGCTGCTCTACATGAGGTGATGCTACTGCAGCAGCCTGACTTTGTCTATCTACCATGGATGCCACCTGTGCCTGTAATGACTGCATAGACTGCATCATCATCATCATGCGCTCCTCACTACTGATATGTGGGGGTACCGATCCACTATCACCGTTATGGCCCTGTTGATTCTCATCCCGAGATCCTGATCCTGAAGCCATCCTGTAAGAAGAAAAGAAACACAGTACACAAATATAAAATACCCTGAGTTAGTCGAATCCCAAATCAACATATGAGACGTCGAGTCAAATAGTTGATAGCGTTATCTCACCACGATCTTAGATGCCTACATGCTTATAACTAGCATGCTCTGATACCATACAATACGTATGTCACGACCCGAGCCCAGAATTCGGGGGTTAGCGAAAAGCTAAACCGGTGACACACGTACTCCCGTGCACGTGCACCCAAACCCAGTCCAGATGCACGCACACAAGGGATCTAACACGTGCGAAACAGACGAACGCGGAAGCTGTAGATATCATAGCAAGCAACAAAGAAAATAAAATAGCGGAAGCCAAAGCAAATACAAATACGGAAGCGACAAAGACAAACACACTGAGAGAAAACCAAATACACACCAAAATCAATATACACAAAATATACAGAATACAAGTCCCAAATCCAAAGATCCAAAGTCCAAATACAAATCCCCTGAAAAACCAAAACTCAAAATAACGCCAAAAGCCACTGGTATGCATGCACGCACTTGGCAGAAGTGATCAGGCCCACTCTGCCAGACCGGAAGGTGCCTCTACACTCGCCCCTGCAGCCTCCTCGACCGCCGGGGAGCTGGGCAAGGTATCTGTGCCTGCAACACCACAGACAACACAAATGAATACAACGATCCAGCAAATATAAGTAACAGGGGTGAAACACTCATAGTATCAAAGTGAGTATAATAATGACAGAAGATTAAATACAGAGGTCCATATTAGGAAACTAAGCAAATCGTGCATAGAAGTAAAACATGATATGTGAATCAAAACATAGAATACTGAACTAGTTGGCTACTACGTTAACCATGTTCTCTCCAATAGAGAGCAGAGCAGAGCAGAGCAGAGGAGAACACCGCTGTCCAGGCCAAAGGTACAAGCGGGTCTCGGTTTCCTGGGTTCCGGGGTCCCAAGACAAAGCAACACTGCAGTTATACAGAGATACAGAGATCTAAGCCGGAGGTAACCCCGTCGGGCATCCTAGGGCTGAGGCTGGGTAGAGCCAGACCAATATCAATCAAATCAAATCCATAGAAAGGGAGATTATCCGCTTTGGACTCACCGATGACAAAGACCGGATCTTATCCTCACGTATTAACCTCTGGGCAGAGCCACCAGGGAATACCCAAAATCAGAGATAAACAAAGCCAGAGACAGAGCATAGATTAAGTCCATCACAGCATAGATCAAAGCATAATACAGATGTACAGGACGAAAGCAAAATGACTGCGGAATGCATAAACATAGATTAACAGAACAGAGGGCAAAGTTATAAACAATATGCAATGCATCTCAGATTTATACGGAGTCAAGGTTCATTACAAGCCAGTCCTAAGCTAGTTGTTCACTGTCACTAACCGTGCATGTTGATGTAGTTTTAAGTTAGTCAATGCACCGTTGCCATCAAAGTGTTGCGAAATCTTCGCGTGCACCGACGTCCCTTAAACCAACACCCATGGGGAGGTGCTTAACAGTGTTCAACGCTCACATGAATGAGTCACAGCCTAACGGACTGTTCATGCGATCCAAGAATCCATTGGGCCGGTTTACATGGGTGGGTAACCTGTATTTGAGCCCTACAAGTCTCACCATTATCCTAAGTTATGTTTCAGAATTGCCATGCCTAACGGTTTAGCTATGAGGGACCTATGGTTGAGCCGGAGACATCTTACGCGCTCGTCGTAATATGCACTAAGGCTTAACCTTGGTTCCACACCAAACACAGCTAAACTGGTCTCCTTCCATCTCTGATCTAATGCCTTTTTCGGCTAAGCTACAGTCAGTATACGGCTTAGCCGTAGACCAATCCACGGCTTGGCCGTAGCATTCCACGGCTTAGCCGTAGCCTCACCGTAGGAGTACTGATATCAGAAAAGTTTCGACTGATCAGAGGTTTAATTCACGGCTGGGGTACGGTTTGGGTCACGGCTAGCTTACGGCTCAGCCGTAGGACAAATTACGGCTTAGCCGTAGCCTAGCCGTAGAACAAAACTCAAATTTCGAGTCTCTGGAAATCAAGCCGTAGAAGTTCACGGCTTAGCCGTACAATACAGAGATGAATTCGGGCTGAGTACAGAAACTGAAATTTGACACAGAAACATCTCCAAACAAGCTACAGAGGTTCCAAATTCTCAAATTGTGGCTGTAAAACATGCTAAACAAGGAATAAGAAGAAATCAAAGCCATCAACCAAAGCACCCATACGTGTTATCAAGCCTTTACTTATACTTGCCTCAAATCTGACAAATCCTCTGAAATCAAGCTCCAATCCACTAAAAATCAAAACAAATCAAAGCAATAACATATGCATGAGATGAGAACACAGAAGTCAGAGAATGAGAGGTGCAATTGGGAGAAGAAACACAAAGAACCCACTTACCTCAAAGCCACAGACAGAGACTAAGCACAGAGATGAGAGAAGAAGAAACCCAATCCAAAACAAGAATCCCAATCTACAATCGAGCAAGAGAAGGAAAGAAGAGAGAGAGAGAACGAGCTGAACATAGAGCTTCTCCTGGAGCTTTCTCTCTTGCATGCAACGTGGAAGACAAAAGAGCAGGGAGAGAGACATCTGGAGTTGCATTGTATATATAGGTTTTGTAGTTTAGGTCAAAGTCCGCAGAGTTTAGACTAATTACAGTTTAAGTCACACGGAGGTCCATCTTCCCCATTTGACTCCAAATGGATCTGACACAGTTACGGAAATTGTCGAGCTCAACGAAATACGCGTGCTGACACCAAGATGATGCAAAGATGATATGAGCAAAGCAAAAGCAAAATTACGAAAAAGGGCTTAGAACTAACTATCTCAGGTCAAAGGTCACTCAACTACCTATCCAAGGCCCAAAACCAAGTCCGAAATAAATAAAATAAAACAAAACACACTAATGAGCCACTAATCCGGCTCAAAGGGGATCGGAGTGTTACAACACTCAAGGCTAAACCGTGAACTGTGCTGCGGCTGAGCCGTGAAATGTCTTACGGCTAAGCTGTGACCCAGTCGTGACCTTAGCTGTAGATCAATACAGGGTGATATCTAAAATAACTGAGAGTTGGCAAATCTACTGCTCTTCTATGGCCCAACCAGATCTAAGCCGTCCATTGTGCTACGGCTAAGCCGTAGAACAAGATACGACTGTGCCGTAGAACAAATTACGGTTGAGCCGTAAATGCGGATGAATAGTTTGGGGAACCTCGGCTGCGCCGCAGTGCAGATTGCGGCTACGCCGTAAGATGCCTACGGCTAAGCCGTATGTTCACCTACGGCTAAACTGTACCACCCTGAGAAATGAATAAAAAGATTAGGATTAAGGAAGAGACCCGATATGACTCTCATGCTAGAATGTAGACAACTCGAACGCGCCCAATGGAATGTAAGAATGACATGAATGATCTTGAGGGCTGCGTCTCATTCATGTATGTTATCCAGTTGTTTAGCACCTTCCCATGGGTGTTGGTTTAAGGAACTTTGGTACACTTTCGTCGTATGATGCAACACTCCTTGATTGAACAACTGTGTATCGAATACCTTAAAACTACATCAGCATGCACGGTTAGAAACACTGGAAAACTAGGTTAGGATTGGCCTATAATTGACCTTGATTCCTTAAGGTAAATCTGAATTGCACTGCATATTGATTTCGGTTTTGCCATCTTACGTGTTCTGTGCTGGACCTCTCGAATCTGTGGAAACTGTAGCAGCATCCCCAGAACGAAGCCCGAGCAGGAACAATCCACTACTGTGTACTTGTTATTGCTCATGTGGAGTACTTGAGCTCAGTGATCATTTGTTATTTGTACCCATTCGTCAGTGCTTATTCACATTGGTTATTCGTATTGAGTATCAGTATATGATGCATTTACTATTGTTTCATTTATTGTGCTAGATTGTGATACGAGATCTGTATGTAATATTGATTGATGTGAATCATATGATTTGATTAAGATTGTCTAGATATGGCACTACTTAGCCTCAGCCTCAGGATACCCGACGGGGTTGCCTTTGGCCTAGTGTATGTGATTGCCTCTGCAGAGTGCTTTTGTCCTGGGATTCCGGACCTCGGGAATTGGAGACCCATTCGTACCCTGGCCTGGTCGATGGTGTTCTCATATCGATTGCTCTCGAAAGGGAGAATATAGTAAATGTAGTAGCCACTTTGATAGTTTATCTATTTATGATTCTGATAGCATACTTATTCATATGCACTATCTGCTTAGTATACGGACATGATCGCTTTGGATCTTTGCATTACTACTTTTGCTCAGTGTTAGACACAATTCGTGTTATCTTCTTGTGGCTTATATTTTGCTAAGTCGTTGTACTTATGAGTTGTTCTTAGTGTTGCAGGCTCAAATTCCTCTTCCGATCCTGCGTCGGTCGACCCGACTCCAGGAGAGGCTCGCGAGGCCCCCTCCGGCCTAGAGGAGTGGACTTGATCCATTCTTTTGAGAGCGGTTTGCATCATTTTGTTTTCCCCTCCATTTATGTCTGAGTTTATCTGGGGAATTTTTTCTGTGGTTTGTATTTGGGTTTTGGTTTATCCATGTATTTTGATTTCATAGACTAGTCCCTTTCTTGTGTTGTACATTGTTGTACTCAATCTAATCTTTTGTACTCATCGTGTCATATATTGATCTTGTGTTTATCTTGTGGTATGCCATGATACGTACAGCTTCCACGTACACTTGTTTGCACGTGTGATTGATCCCTTGTGTGTGTACACTTGGATGAGGTCTAGGTGTACATGCACGGGAGTACGTGTGTCATTGGTTAGGCTTTCTCTGACCCCCAATTTCTGGGCTCGGGTTGTGACATTCCGTCCCAGACATATAGTCACTCTCAAGAGCAATCTCTCTTGGTTCCATTGAATATGAGGTATTTACATAACACACACCTCTTGCAACAATTTTTGATCCGGTGGTTTGTCTTCCACCAATTGGATTTTTGATCAGGTGGTTGATCCTTGATCTAATCCACTAACTACAACAATTTTTGATGCGGTGGCTTGTCTTCCATCATATACAGAAGAGAAAATTGAAATAAAGTAGAACACCCAAACAAGGAACTATATACCTTAGTTTTGAGTGGTGCTCTTGAAGCTTGAAAGACTACCTCCAAGCTTTAACCTCTTGTGCTTGATCCTTGGTGATGAAGATCTTCGGATGAGTGCTCAGCCAAGGGAAGAGGTTTTATAAAGGTTTGGAAGGCTAAGATTTTCTCAAATTGAATGTAGGCCTTTCCTAAATGCACTACTACTCTTCTTAGGACAATAATGGCACTTTAAGAGTTGTAGAGAAGGTGGTTGTGGGAGCTTTTAGTATGGTTTTACTAATGGTGCAAAAGCTCAGCTATGTTGGAGGTTTTCTCAGTTTGATGTCTATGTCAGGAGGAAAGGAGAGGTCCTATTTAAATACAGAAAAGCTCCAACGGTCAGATCTACAGCTACGTAAAAGATGGCCTACGGCTTAGCCGTTTGCTCTTACAATATCCAACGACTAGTTTGACCCATATTCAACATTCTTTTCTTCTTACGGCTTAGCCGTGAGCACCTTACGGCTTAGTCGTAGGTCAGCCGTAAGCTAACATCTCCCAGTACTGCTCTTTGGAAAGTGGCCCGTAAACTTTACGGCTTAACCATGAATCATACTACGGCTTAGCCGTAGCCCTTTTTCTGTGCAGCCGTAGAACAAATGGTTCAAAATTTTCTCTCTGGAGAGTGAGCCGTAGAATCTTCAGCTTAGCTGTGGTCCAAGCTGTAGTTCAAAAATAGAGTGTTTAGAAACCCTTTTTCCATTCTATTTCTAGGGACAGTAAAGGTCAATGTTACCTTATCCCTTCGCACTCAAATAAGGTCTTATAGATGATGGACTTGATTGATCTTGATCTTCCTTGAACTTGCTTGATCTTCATTGATAAACCTTGAGCTTCCTTGATCTAGCTTGATCTTGATCTTCATAGATGTAACTTGATCTTTCTAGAGCTAGACTAGACTGGGGTCACGTAATTGACAACATACTCTTACAATGACGCTAACAGAAGAGACAAGTAAAAGAAAAGAGAGTCTGTAACACTCCGACCCAGCTTGACCTCGTTTAGCGTCTAGTTAATCTTGTTTTTGTTGCTAATTGTGTTTTGTTTGTGTTTTGTTTGCGTTACGGGTCATGGATAGGTAGTTGGGTTGAGTTTGACCTGGATTAAGTAGACCAAGCCCTTTTTCGTAATTTTTGCTTTCCTTAGACATGGTCATTTTTGCATCATCTTGATGTCAACACGTGTCTTTCGTTGAGCTCGTTAACTTTCGTAACTACGTCATTTGCAACCGAGGTCGTGTGATTCGATTGGACCCGCGTTTGACTCAAACTGAAATTTGAATTCTAGCTTGGACTCTCTTGCAATTTGGACAACCCATTTGATTATATAAGCTTCACCATCGACCCACTCTCATGTTCTCTCTCTCGTTTTCTCTCAAATTCACTGTGCACGTGGAATCTCTCTCTCTTGCACTTGAATTCCTCTTCTCCATCGATCAAGTGGAGGTCGATTGCTTGCATGTGAGGTGAGTTGGTGGAAATCCCTTCATCCTTCTCATCTCTCTTCTCTAGTTCTTCTCCCTCTTGTTTCCATTGTTGTATAGTGTGTCTGTGACTCCATCTCTCATGCATGCATGTACTTTGATTTGGTGTTAGGTTGTGTTTGGCTTGAGGGCTACAAGTGTGCAATTGATTTCCAATCTAAGGCAAGTATAAACCTAGCTTGTGAGAACCCATGTTGATATGCATTTGAATTGGATAGTTTTTACATGCATTGATGTGGAAATATGTATTTACAGCCCATTTGCTACTCATTAATTCACTACTTGTCTACTCCCCTTTGATAATTGTAAATTGGATGAGTTTCAGACATTCTATACAGGTTTCAGGAAATTAAACTCGTACAGGTACGGCTAAGCCGTATGCTTCTTACGGCTCACAATCCAGAGAGGAGAAAAACCCAGTTTTCCTCTACGGCTAGGGCACGGCTAAGCCGTGGAATGCCCTACGGCTAAGCCGTAGCTCAGCCGTGGCCCAGCCGTAGAACAATACAGGGTGCAATTTCTGGAAATAACTGAGAGTCTGCAAATGACAGGTCTTCTACGGTTCAGCCACGGCTAAGCCGTAGACCACACACGGCTAAGCCGTAGCACACACACGGCTAAGCCGTAACCACACATGAAGAATAAGGCTAGGTGTAACGATAAGACCTATATGACCTTCATGATAGAATGTAGAGCACCGAGACTTGCCCAACGGATGTGATACTACGCGTGAATGATCTCGAGGGCTGCGAATCATTCATGTTCGTTATCCGGATGTTAAGCACCTCCCCATGGGTGTTGGTTTAAGGGACTTCGTGCATCGCCCGATTCCAGGCAACACTAGACAACGGTGTATCGAATAACTTAAAACTACATCATCATGCACGGTTAGAAACACCGGATAATTAGATTAGAATTGGTTTGTAACTTAAGATGATTCGATTTCGCATGATTTGTTGCATACCATATTGCATTCGATCATTGATCTCACACTCTGACATGATTACTTGTATCCCGTTACTTTACTTTCACATTGCGATTATTTACCCTGAGTATACATGTATGATATGTTCAATTCCAGATATGCACGCATGATATATGATCACGATCTACTCAGGTTTTCATGATTGACTCTGTATGGTCAGGCTCTACTTAGCCTCAGCCTTAGGATCCCGACGGGGTGAATTTGGTATAGTTATATGGACCTGCTGCAGTATGGATTTTGTCTTGGGGAACCGGACCCCAGGAAACCGAGACCCATTGTACCCTGGCCCGGACAATGGTGTTCTTTGCATGTTATAAGATCCCTCTTTTGGGAGCACATGGTAATGTAGTAGCCACTAGTTATGTACACAGCATGTTATCCTTGATTCACGCAGCATATTTCTTTCTTGCATGATAGCCTAGTATACGAAAATGCCTTCTTTAATAACATGATGTTCTTTATTCTATTAGACACAGCGTGTGTTAACTTGCTATGGTTTATACTTTGCTGAATCTTCGTATTCACAGTTGTTTTTGGTGTTGCAGGCCCAGATCCCCCTGCCGAACCCTCGCCGGTCGGCCAGGCTCCAGATGAGACCCCCGGGGCCCCATCAGGCCTAGAGGAGTGGATGTGATCACTCCACGGGAGCGCGTTCATGGCATGCATCATGTTGGAGTCATGTTTTGAGGATTTTCAGACTTGTATATGTCATGACATGTCACTATTGTATTTATCCTTTTGTTCTTTTGTAAACGTTCATATGTAATTATGTCAGTCCTTTCCTTGTATCCTCTTCTTGTGCTATTAGTTGTTTATGTTTCTGATATTTACAGCTTCCGCATACTTGCTTGGCACGTGTGCTTGTTCCCTTGTGCGTGTGCATTTAGACTCGGTCTACGTGTGCATGCACGGGAGTACGTGTGTCATTAGGTTTGGCTTTTGCTAACCCCCGAACCCTGGGCTCGGGTTGTGACATACGTATTGTATGGTATCAGAGAATTCCTTGCTCATTCCTTGTTCTAGTGTGATAAGCATGTAGGCATGTAGGATCGTGGTGAGGATACGATTATTTTTTTGTGTTCTTTCTAGACTTTGGGGTTTGTTGGGCGCTATTGTTTTGTGTTTGTGTCTGACTCGTTCCATTTTACAGGATGGCATCAGGTTCTGGTTCTCAGCAGAACGCCGGAAATAACGAGAGCGGATCTGCACCATCACCGCAGACACCGAATACAGATGAACGCATCCTCATGTTATTCCAGTCCCTTCAGGCACAATCTCAATCCATGCAGAACTTGCAAGCCCAAGTGACAACCATGTTAGACCGACAAAGCCAAGTCCCAGCTCAGTCACATGTAGACCAGCAGGTGATCTTGCAGCCTCGAGAGAGTGACCCGAATGCCCTCTATGGTAAATTTCGCAAGCGAGGAGCTATTGAGTTCTATGGAACAGAAGAGCCACTGAAGGCAGAACAGTGGTTAGACCAGACAGAGGATGTCTTTGAGACCGTCGTGTGCACGAACCGACAGAAGGTCGGACTAGCAACTTCTATGTTTAGAGATGTCGCAAAGACTTGGTGGAAGAGCGTGAAAGATTCATACAGAGATATCCCTAGTGCTACGGTGTGGGAGATGTTCAAGCAACAGTTCAGGAGGAAGTTCATCCCGGCTCATGTGTTTCGAGCCAAGGAGGTTGAGTTCCTAGCTCTCCGCCAGCAGCAGATGACAGTAGCAGAGTATGTAAACAAGTTTATGCAGTTGTCGCTTTTTGCTCCGGACATGATCAGTACCGAAGAGAGGAAGGTGAACAGGTTTGTCGAAGGTTTGCATCCCCGGTACATGCATCACGTGACTGCGTTTCAGCGTCCGGCTACGTTTGACGATGCAGTGGACAGGGCCTATTCTGCCGAGGCCATCCACCAAGCTGCTAGAGCCGTTAAGCCTAAGAGACAGCCGCCTTTCAGTGCACGAGGACAAGTACAGAAGAAGACCAAAGGCCAGCAGAGTACTTCTAGTTCTAGTGGAGTGACTTGTGGATATTGTGGTAGGAACCACACGACTGAAGCTTGTTGGAGGAAGGCCGGTGCTTGTTTCATTTGTGGTTCAAGGGAGCATATGATCGCCAATTGTCCTCGACATAGAGCCTCCGGTGCAGCTCCATCTGGTCCTACTTCCGGCACAGTCCCTAGCAGGCCTAGTGCACCTACAGCTCCGAGCAAGCCGCAGTCAGCTCGTCCAGGCTCGAGACAGCCTCGCCAGACAGCCCGTGCTTACGCTGCTACCCACGAGAGTGCCGAGGATCCACAGGTGGTTGAAGGTACTGTTTTGATTTCGCGCGTCGAGGCTTTAGCTTTGTTCGATTCGGGGTCTACACGGTCTTATGTAGCACCTCATTTCGCCAAGCGGTTGCATCAGCCGTCTGAGCCGTTGCCATATGTGTTGGTTGTATCCACCCCAGTTGGCAAGCGAGTGGAGTGTAGTATGTACTACCCCCATTGCGACGTGCAGATTGCAGGTCATCAGTTACCTGTTGATTTGATCCTGTTGTCGATGTTGGACTTCGACGTGATCCTTGGTATGGATTGGCTCGCTCGATATCGTGCCTGTGTTAACTGTTACAACAGGACGATCTTCTTCGATTTAGGCAAGGGCTTCCGTTTCGAGGGCAGTCAGCAGAGATGCCCCAGACGTATGATTTCGGCGTGTAAGGCAGATCGCTTGATCCGCCGAGGGTGCGAAGGCTTCATTGCCTTTATCTCAGCGAAGAAGGAGCCGAAGCAGCTAGGTGAGGTTCAGGTGGTCTGTGACTTTCCAGATGTCTTTCCAGACGATGTGCCAGACTTACCCCCGGTTCGAGATGTGGAGTTCGCCATTGAGCTTGTTCCCGGCACGGCACCGATCAGCAAGGCTCCGTATCGCATGGCCCCAGCAGAGTTGTCAGAATTGAAGAAACAATTGCAGGAGCTTTTGGATAAGGGTTTCGTTCGCCCGAGCGTTTCACCTTGGGGAGCACCAGTCTTGTTTGTCAAAAAGAAGGATGGTACTTTTCGGATGTGCATAGACTACCGCCAGCTGAACAAAGTGACGATCAAGAACAAGTACCCCTTACCCAGGATTGATGAGCTGTTCGATCAACTTCAGGGCGCAGCATATTTTTCGAAGATTGATTTGAGGTCTGGATATCACCAGTTGAGAGTCAAAGAAGATGACATTCCCAAGACTGCCTTCAGGACTCGTTATGGACACTATGAATTCCTCGTGATGCCTTTTGGACTAACCAACGCACCTGCAGCTTTTATGGCATTGATGAATCAGATTTTTGCTCCTTTCTTGGACCAATTCGTAGTTGTGTTTATTGATGATATCTTGATATATTCTAAGTCAGCAGAGGAGCATAGGGAGCATTTGAGAAAAGCCTTGTCGTTGTTGAGAGAACATCGATTGTTTGCTAAGTTGTCGAAGTGTGATTTTTGGCTTGAGCAGGTTGCATTTTTAGGTCATATCATTTCACGAGAGGGATTGGCAGTTGATCCATCTAAAGTAGAGGCAGTGGTGAATTGGTCTAGCCCCAAGACAGTGACAGAGGTTCGCAGTTTCCTTGGTCTAGCAGGTTACTACCGTCGATTTGTCCAGGACTTTGCTAAGATCTCTTCTCCTTTGACGAAGTTGACCAGGAAGAATGTACCATTTGATTGGACTGAGGAGTGTGAAGCCAGTTTTCAGACTTTGAAAGAGAAGTTGACTACGGTCCCAGTGTTAGCCTTGCCAGATGGTAGTGAAGGATTCGTGGTTTATTCAGACGCTTCTCGAGTTGGCCTAGGTTGTGTGTTGATGCAGCATGGGAAGGTGATTGCTTATGGATCGAGACAGTTGCGAGAACATGAGAAGAATTACGCCACCCATGATTTGGAGTTGGCAGCCATCGTGTTTGCGTTGAAGCTGTGGAGACATTATCTATATGGTGTGCAGTTTGAGGTTCGTTCTGACCACCACAGTTTGCAGTATTTATTCACACAGCAGGAGCTGAACATGAGACAGCGGAGATGGCTTGAGCTTATTAAGGATTATGACTTCCCGATCAAATATCAGCCAGGCAAGGGGAATGTGGTGGCAGATGCACTCAGTCGGAAAACAGAGTCAGTGCAGCTTTTGAGCAGTTTTCTCCTAGAGTTCCATGGTCTCCCTGTTGAAGTTAAACTAGTGGATGAGTGCGTGATGTTGGCTAGTACGCTAGTGTTTCAGCCTGAGTTGATTCAGCAGATTAAGGACAGGCAGTTTGAAGATCTAACTTTGAAGCGCATTCGAGACCACATTGGAGACAGACCCGATTTCAGACTCGAGGATGGTGTACTCTACTTTCGGAGTAGGTTGTGCGTGCCAGCAGTTGATGAGTTCAAGGAGAAACTGATGAACGAAGCGCATTACGCTCGCTACGCGATGCATCCAGGCAGCACGAAGATGTTTTGGAATCTCAAGGATCGCTTCTGGTGGAACAACATGAAGAGAGAAGTAGCAGGGTTTGTTGCTCGCTGTTTGACATGTCAGAAGGTGAAGGCTGATCATCAGAGACCGCCAGGCTCGTTGCATCCTTTGCATATACCGCAGTGGAAGTGGGAACACATCACCATGGACTTCGTTTCAGGGTTACCACCGACGAGCAGGAAGAACAACGCCATTTGGGTGATTGTAGATCGATTGACGAAGACAGCCCATTTCATTCCTTTTCGGAAGGGTATGACATTTTCAGAGATGGCTAGGAAGTTCGTGGATGAGATCGTCAGGCTCCATGGTACCCCCGTGTCGATTGTATCCGATCGTGACAGCCGTTTTGTTTCGTCTTTCTGGAGAGCATTCCAAGAGGCTTTGGGTACGAAGTTGAGTTTCAGCACGGCATACCACCCACAGACAGATGGACAATCAGAGCGGACGATTCAGACTTTGGAGGATATGTTGCGAGCCAGTGTGTTGAACTACGAGAAAGAATGGGATCTTCATCTATCGTTGTGCGAGTTTGCCTACGACAACAGTTTCCACGAGAGCATTGGGATGGCACCATATGAAGCATTGTACGGGAAGAAGTGTAGAAGTCCGGTTTGTTGGGAGGAAGTTGGAACCCGCAGTTTTCACGGACCGACGATCATTGCCGAGACTACGGAGAAGGTACAGAAAGCCATTGAGAATTTGAAAGTTGCTCGGTCGAGACAGAAGAGTTATGCAGACACCCGCAGACGACCCTTAGAGTTTCAGGTTGGCGAGTGGGTTTTTCTGAAGGTCTCTCCGATGAAGGGTACGATCCGTTTCGGCCAGAAAGGCAAGTTAGCTCCACGCTATGTCGGACCGTTCGAGATCAAGAGTCGGATCGGTGATTTAGCTTATCGATTAGAGCTTCCCGAGATGTTTTCAGGAGTGCACAACGTTTTCCACGTTTCGATGCTTCGGAAATATGTTCATGATCCCTCCCATGTCATTCGCTACGACGAGGTTCAGATTCAGCCGAGTGCTGCATACGTTGAGCGACCGCTCCGTATCGTGGGAACCCGAGAGCAGATACTCCGTACCAGAACGATTCGATGGGTCAAAGTGCTTTGGGAGCATCACAATCCTGATGAGGCTACTTGGGAGCTAGAAGAGCAGATGGCACGTCAGTACCCCGATTTGTTTTCCCAGGTATGAGTGCGTTAGTGTTCATTCCGAGGACGGAATGATTCTCAAGTAGGGGAGGATGTAACACTCCGACCCAGCTTGACCTCGTTTAGCATCTAGTTAATCTTGTTTTTGTTGCTAATTGTGTTTTGTTTGTGTTTTGTTTGCGTTACGGGTCATGGATAGGTAGTTGGGTTGAGTTTGACCTGGATTAAGTAGACCAAGCCCTTTTTCGTAATTTTTGCTTTCCTTAGACATGGTCATTTTTGCATCATCTTGATGTCAACACGTGTCTTTCGTTGAGCTCGTTAACTTTCGTAACTACGTCATTTGCAACCGAGGTCGTGTGATTCGATTGGACCCGCGTTTGACTCAAACTGAAATTTGAATTCTAGCTTGGACTCTCTTGCAATTTGGACAACCCATTTGATTATATAAGCTTCACCATCGACCCACTCTCATGTTCTCTCTCTCGTTTTCTCTCAAATTCACTGTGCACGTGGAATCTCTCTCTCTTGCACTTGAATTCCTCTTCTCCATCGATCAAGTGGAGGTCGATTGCTTGCATGTGAGGTGAGTTGGTGGAAATCCCTTCATCCTTCTCATCTCTCTTCTCTAGTTCTTCTCCCTCTTGTTTCCATTGTTGTATAGTGTGTCTGTGACTCCATCTCTCATGCATGCATGTACTTTGATTTGGTGTTAGGTTGTGTTTGGCTTGAGGGCTACAAGTGTGCAATTGATTTCCAATCTAAGGCAAGTATAAACCTAGCTTGTGAGAACCCATGTTGATATGCATTTGAATTGGATAGTTTTTACATGCATTGATGTGGAAATATGTATTTACAGCCCATTTGCTACTCATTAATTCACTACTTGTCTACTCCCCTTTGATAATTGTAAATTGGATGAGTTTCAGACATTCTATACAGGTTTCAGGAAATTAAACTCGTACAGGTACGGCTAAGCCGTATGCTTCTTACGGCTCACAATCCAGAGAGGAGAAAAACCCAGTTTTCCTCTACGGCTAGGGCACGGCTAAGCCGTGGAATGCCCTACGGCTAAGCCGTAGCTCAGCCGTGGCCCAGCCGTAGAACAATACAGGGTGCAATTTCTGGAAATAACTGAGAGTCTGCAAATGACAGGTCTTCTACGGTTCAGCCACGGCTAAGCCGTAGACCACACACGGCTAAGCCGTAGCACACACACGGCTAAGCCGTAACCACACATGAAGAATAAGGCTAGGTGTAACGATAAGACCTATATGACCTTCATGATAGAATGTAGAGCACCGAGACTTGCCCAACGGATGTGATACTACGCGTGAATGATCTCGAGGGCTGCGAATCATTCATGTTCGTTATCCGGATGTTAAGCACCTCCCCATGGGTGTTGGTTTAAGGGACTTCGTGCATCGCCCGATTCCAGGCAACACTAGACAACGGTGTATCGAATAACTTAAAACTACATCATCATGCACGGTTAGAAACACCGGATAATTAGATTAGAATTGGTTTGTAACTTAAGATGATTCGATTTCGCATGATTTGTTGCATACCATATTGCATTCGATCATTGATCTCACACTCTGACATGATTACTTGTATCCCGTTACTTTACTTTCACATTGCGATTATTTACCCTGAGTATACATGTATGATATGTTCAATTCCAGATATGCACGCATGATATATGATCACGATCTACTCAGGTTTTCATGATTGACTCTGTATGGTCAGGCTCTACTTAGCCTCAGCCTTAGGATCCCGACGGGGTGAATTTGGTATAGTTATATGGACCTGCTGCAGTATGGATTTTGTCTTGGGGAACCGGACCCCAGGAAACCGAGACCCATTGTACCCTGGCCCGGACAATGGTGTTCTTTGCATGTTATAAGATCCCTCTTTTGGGAGCACATGGTAATGTAGTAGCCACTAGTTATGTACACAGCATGTTATCCTTGATTCACGCAGCATATTTCTTTCTTGCATGATAGCCTAGTATACGAAAATGCCTTCTTTAATAACATGATGTTCTTTATTCTATTAGACACAGCGTGTGTTAACTTGCTATGGTTTATACTTTGCTGAATCTTCGTATTCACAGTTGTTTTTGGTGTTGCAGGCCCAGATCCCCCTGCCGAACCCTCGCCGGTCGGCCAGGCTCCAGATGAGACCCCCGGGGCCCCATCAGGCCTAGAGGAGTGGATGTGATCACTCCACGGGAGCGCGTTCATGGCATGCATCATGTTGGAGTCATGTTTTGAGGATTTTCAGACTTGTATATGTCATGACATGTCACTATTGTATTTATCCTTTTGTTCTTTTGTAAACGTTCATATGTAATTATGTCAGTCCTTTCCTTGTATCCTCTTCTTGTGCTATTAGTTGTTTATGTTTCTGATATTTACAGCTTCCGCATACTTGCTTGGCACGTGTGCTTGTTCCCTTGTGCGTGTGCATTTAGACTCGGTCTACGTGTGCATGCACGGGAGTACGTGTGTCATTAGGTTTGGCTTTTGCTAACCCCCGAACCCTGGGCTCAGGTTGTGACAGAGTCTAAGTTGGGTTTGGTTGGTAACAATGGACAGATGAGTAAGGGAAGAAGAAGACAAGGAAAAGGAAGGAAATAGAGAAAGAAAGAAAAGGGAAACAGGAAGGAAGAAACAATGAAGAAGAGGATGGAGAGGAGAGGAAAAAGAAAAGACAAAACGATGGAGCAGGGCACTGTTCATGTGCATTGATGAGAGGGTCTGGGTCTATTTGGCCAGATGGAGATGAAGAAACGGAAAACAGGAAGAAGAAGAAGAAAATTATAAATAGAAGATGAACTAATGCAGCAAAAAGAGATTGGGCAGAGAACGGAGAACAAGAGGAGGAAACATGGAGAAGAAGGAAAAGAGAATGGGAAAGAAGAAAAGAATAAAGTAGTGAAGAAGGGAAGAGACAACATTGAAGAAGAAGACAAGATGAAGAAGTGCAAGTAAGCCATGATCGTTGGCTGCAGAGATGAGGTGCCATGGTTGTTTGATGAGCTCGACTTAGTTACAGAGAAGGTGATGAATGGGTAGAATAGAAAGAAAAAAACTAATTGTATGGGTCGGCTGTTGTTTGTAGGGATAGGTGAGCTAGGCAGTAGTGAAGGTGCAGAGATAGAGAAGAACGAAGAAGAATGTGATGAATGAGGTGTATGGGGACTCAGAGATGGGCTGCAAACAGAGAACAAAGGGAGGAGAAAGAGGAAGAGGGTGATGTCAGGCATGGATTTGGGTTCTAGTTACAGATGGAGAGAAGAGAGGTGACCAGAGACGGGCCTGTGGTGATTGGATTGGGTTCAGGTTTGTAACACTCCGACCCAAGCTAAGCTTGATTAACGAGTACTTAATCGTGATTATGAGTTAGTTCTTGTGGTTTTCTCTTATCTCAGTCCATTTTCGTTTTGTGGAGTTTAACAGGTCAAGTTCAGGTTATGGATAAGTAGTTGGGTTAGGTTTTACCTTACTTAAGTAGATGAAAACCCTTTTTCGTAATTTTAAAATATATGATTTCATGTCATACATGCATCATATTGACACCATCACGTGTGTCTCGTCAAGCTTGTTAACTTCTGTAATTGACTCGAACGCATTAGACGTCATTTGATTCAGTTGGACCTTCATTTGACTTATAATGAAAATAAGATAAACTAGAAGGACTTCTTTTTAAACCTCACAATATATATATGGAGTCAAGGGTTTCAAAACCCATTTTGTTTGATCACGTTGCTTCCTTGTTGCTGGAGCTTTTCTTCCTTTCTTCTTTTCTTCTCTTCTTCATCCAAGAGAGCAAGAGAGGTCTTGCATGTGGGTTTTAAGCAACCACTCCCTCCTTCTATCCCTTTTCTCCTTTTTTTCCTTGTTAGAATTGAAGAAAGTGGGTTTTCCTTCTCAAACTGCTCTTTAGCTTCTATTAATGTAAGATCTTTTCTTATTCATTGATCTCTTAGTTTAATAGAGTCAAGAGGACTCTTATTTTATGCATGTACTCATCTTTTTCTCAATTTTTGGCATGCATGACACTTAGGACTAAATACCCAAATTGAGCCAAAGAAAGGATTAAGAGCTTGAAATACATAATTAAAGGTAAGTATAAGCCAGTTTTGGTTGAATGCGTGTTGATATGTTATGATTCATGAAAATCTAGCAATTGTAATGTGTTTTGCAGCCCCTACTATAAAATTGCCAGAAACAAACTAAACCAGCTTCAGTAAATCTGAAGCTTACGGCTAAGCCGTAAGTAGTGTACGACTAGGAACCCAGAGAGTAGAAATATTCATATTGCACTACGGCTAATCTACGGCTAAGCCGTAGGATGTACTATGGTGGAGCCATATTCTAACTGTGGTCTAGCCGTAAGCCATTTTATGGTTTGATCTCCCGAAAGTCTGAAAATCTAATAAACCTTCTACGGCTAAGCCATGACCAAGCTGTATGCATAGCTACGGCTAAGTCGTAGCGAAATCGTGGCTCAACCGTAGACCAAATACGGATAATTTGTAAGAGGAAGCAGGTTCAACCGTGGCTCGCCGCAATTGCGAAGGCAATTCTAGGGAACTGTGGCTGAGCCGTAGTGCATAATATGGCTAAGCCGTAATATGTATATGGTTAAGCCATAATTCACCCATGGCTAAGCTGTGAGTCCACTGAAAACTAGGATTAATAGGTATTGTTGTGGAACCTTGTAGAGCCTTAGCTTTTGGATCTTTGTACATCATTAACCGGCCCAAAGGAATAATTGGAAGATCATGAAAAGTCTTGAGGGCTGAGACTTATTTATGTGACATTGTTCATTTGTTAAGCACCTTCTCATAAGTGTTAGTTTAAGGGACTCCGATACACCTTTCCGATATAATGTAACATAAAAAAAAAGGCAATTGTGCATCGGATAACTTAAAGCTACATTATCATCCACGGTTAGAAATAATGAATGACTAGATTAGGGTTGGCTAGTAAAATTGCCTTGATTCTATTAAATTGAATTGCATGGCATATTGGACGACAGCTCTTGTCCTCCACTCTTATGAATGGCATTGAATGAATGATTATCATATGTCTTGACTTCCAATATTTTCATATTATATGCATTGCATCCCCTTGATGTGTTCTTGATATTTGATTTACATCGACCATTTATATTGAATTGAGTATGAATGTATTGTACGTCTGAATTGAACGTATATGATTTGGTATTGCATGTTTTATTTAAGTTCAAGTATATGATTGAATCGAAATGGTTTGGCTTTACTCAGCCTCAGCCTTATGATACCGGGCGGGGTTGACTTTGGTATAGCTTGCTTGTTGCCATTACAGTATGTTCATGTCTTGGGGCTTCTGGACTCCAAGAAACTAGAGACCCATTCGTACTCTGACTCGGACGATGGTGTTCTCAATGCATAGATTCCTAGAGGGAGGATATGGCAAATGTAGTGGCCAACTAATGTGTATTGTATTTATTGATCCTGATAGCATGCTTGTTTTAAATGCACAACGTGCATAGTTACTAACTTGGAACTCTATTAATCATATGTCCTTTTTTTTTATACAACGCGTATTTTCTTAATTTTGCTTATGCTTTGCTGAATAGTCTTATTCACAAGTTGTTTAATGGTGTTACAGGTTCAGGTCCCAAAACCGGTCTAGCACAGATCTAAGAGTTGTAGAGGGAGACCGCAATGGTTTCTTTCAGGTGGTATGGATCCTTTCTGTTCCTTCAAGGCACAGCGATTTTTCCTGATGTGGCCCATCTTGCCACAGAAAAAGCATTTCATAGACTTTTCTTGGTTTGTGATTCACCGTTGGACTTGGCCTGTGATTCAACTTTAGACTTGCCACGACCCCCCTTTGGTCCTCTACTCTTACTCCTCCCCCTGTTCTCAGTAATAAAAGGCTTGTGCATTATCTGTCCTGAAGATTTCTTTTTAGTTTCTTCATTCTGTAGACTACTGGTAACTGGACTCATTGACAACACACCATCTGGAGTAGAGTTGCTCACGGAAACAACTAATGTCTCCCATGTATCCGGCAAAAAACTCAGAAATAACAAAACTTGCATCTCATCATCAAGGACTACCTTCATAATGGCTAACTGATTTACTACACTTTGGAACTATTGATGTGATCTTCGATCTGACCACCATCCTTGAATTTCATGTTCACAAGCTTTCTGATCAAACAAATTTTATTCACTGTAGTTTTTTTATCATACATTGCTTCTAAGTTTTTCCAAAGGGTATTCACATTGGTTTCATTAGACACGTGGTGAAATATACTATTATCAACCTACTGTCTAATGTGACCAATCGCTTTTCTATGCAACTTGTTACATTCAGCATCTTGCATATCTTTTGGTCGGGCACTATCCCCCTCAACGGGATCATGAGGGTATTTACAATAAAGAATATACTTTATCTTCGGTTTCCAGATCAACTAATTGGAATGGTTGAGCTTAACCATGGTAGTGTCGATAGTGTTGTTCTTCATCTTAATTAAATTAAGCAATAGAAAAAAAACAAACAACTAACACTGACCTCAACTCCTGCACCAAGCTGTAGATCTCGTCAACACAAGCACGCTGGAAGAAACTGATCTAAAATTTGACCCCGGATGGCTTCGATATCGTAAAAAAGGTTTTCTAAGCTTTTGATTTAGTCAAACTCCTTGTTGACCATCAAACAGCAAATCTTCTTCCACAAACACATAGATCTGCTCGAAACGAGTCTGAAGGCACAAATGGATCTCCGATCGAACGTCAGATGATCAAGATATCGCAGAAACAAAATTCGACCATCGATCTGGTCAACTCTAGCCTTTGACCGTTAGTCCGATGACATGGGCTGACATCAGCCTGGTGACGTCACTCTGCTGACGTCGTCAGTGGCTGACAGGCTGGACGGCTGATGGACGGGTTCGGGTCGACCCGACCCGAACCGTAACCTGTGTTACTTAATTGGGCTTGCACCACGAGTTAGGTCCAAACGACCTAACCCGAAACCCGGAACCGACCTGCACTTGTTGACCTGGGCTTATACACCACGGGTCAGGTCAAACTGACTCAACCAGAACCAAAGTGACCTGGGTTATGAACCCAGGCTTGTCGTCTTCAACCTCTCGTTTCTTTGATCTGCAACAGGGAAGCAACCTGCTCTTCGTCCTCGGCTACGGTAGATTGGTCCGACGACCATCGGCGAGATCGAGCTAGTCCGGCGAGGGCAATGGCGACCAGCAGCGGACTCGCGATGACTGGCGGCTGGTGATGACGGCAACGACAGAGAAACAACCGGCAGTGTAGTTTTTTTTTCTTTTCGATCTTCCTCTTAAATCCTTTCAAATCCGGCAGCCAAGAAACATTTTTCCGACGAAGATCGCAAGCAACACCCAAGAACCCTCTCTCTATCTTCTTCTTCCAGTGGACTACAAAACCGATTTCTCTATTATAGTAAATATAGATATGAGTTTCTCCTGTGGCCCAACAGAGATCAACACGTTGATCTTTCT
The DNA here is from genome assembly GCA_037013555.1 of Sextonia rubra. Taxonomy (NCBI): domain Eukaryota; kingdom Viridiplantae; phylum Streptophyta; class Magnoliopsida; order Laurales; family Lauraceae; genus Sextonia; species Sextonia rubra. Next base: position 52,179,141 of record JASUAD010000009.1, on the reverse strand, counting down.
TCTTCCCGTTGATCTTCTGCGCACGAACTTCCACGCTTTGATACCACTTATTATGCGCGTGTGTGCGAAAGCAACCAAGATCAACAATCAACCACACAAGAAGACAAGAGATTTACGTGGTTCAGCAAAGATGCCTACATCCATGGGAAACCAATTTCCACTAGGTTCTCTTCCAATCTGTGAAACCACAGCCTTGGAATCTCAGCCTCTATCTAGGTTACATATTATATTATATATATAATTATCACTTCCTTATCTCCCAAGAACTCTATCTTAGAAAAAAAAGGAAAGTCCTAATCTATTAAGAAACTACTGTTTAATCAAACAGAAAATTCCTAATATAATTAGGGAAACCACCCAAAATACTAAACCGAATTAGTCTGAACCCACTTGGCCAAAACCTAGCATGCAGCACAAGCACAAATTCGACTTAGGAGAGCTCTATCTTAAAGAAATATTTGGGTAAAGGGCAAGTATAACAAAATATACAATTTTTTAGAATTTGTAGGGGCTTTCTTAACAATTTTGAGTGCCTTTTAGGTGTGGGTGAGGGCTTCAACCCCCACCACCACTTCTTGCTACATACATCGCCCACACCACAGCACCGACACACATACCTTTTTGGCTGCACCGGCTAAAGCGAGGAAATAATGGTGGCCGATGAAACAACACCTCGGGGCAGCTTTTAAGCCACACCAATCAACTTAGGGGCTGACCAACTTTGCCCAATGTTTAACCAAGTCGCACCAACAAGGAATCAAGAAGCACCCATGACCAAGAGGGTGTACCAAACCCATGCTATCCATTTTATAAAATGATGCACCGACATTGCCAATGGTTCGAACTAACATGCACCCACATGAACCAACTTAGTGTTTGAACTAATTTCTACCAACATGCACCAATTGGTCTTAAGATTGTGCCAATACCACTAAGAGACCCCAGCTGCACCAACCACTTAGGAAATGAGCCTAATAAATGCATGGTCAATTCCACTATGAAACTTTGCAAATTGAACTATTCTACTGGCTGACATTTTGTTCTATACCATACAATATGCACCAACAAACTTCTTTTCCACATTTCTTGGCATACGATAGTGGCAGAGCCACGATTTTTATTTGAATACGATGGACCAAAAATATTGTTGGGTTTTGGGACAGAATTCCAGATTTTCATACGGGCAAACTCACAATTTTTATGTGGATTTTGAAAGTAGACCCAAAAATTTAATGTTTTTCAGTATTTTTAAGCATTCTCACTCTAAAATAGGGCACATTGTAAGTATTGCCTCCAAAGGCATGTTAGAAATGCATGGGAAGAGTTGACCACGGCCCAAAGATGCAACTCTTAATTTGTCCCCTTTTATTTAAGATCCTATATTCCATCATAGTGTTTAGCGTTAATTAATTTCTAGTTAATCAATTAAGCTTGTTTAAAGCCTAAGAAAGTTTGAATTACTGTTGGGATCGTATGTGTGAAGTTTCATCGGATTTCAAACTTGTTTGAGTGTAGTAGGGGGTAGTGTGCAATTTTAGAAAGTTTTGGAGTGTTTTTTTTTTGTAATTTCTTATTTGTGAGATTTTGGTTCTTGGGAAAATAACCTAAAATAAATGAACTTTGTTCTTCTACCTCAACTTGAATCGAAACCCTCTTAAACCTCTGAAAATCCTACCCACTTAATCCAAGAACTAAACTGTAAATGACCCCCTTCGCACTTCACTTCTTTCTTTCCTCATCTATTTCTTTCATTTTCTCTTCCCTTCCTTTTATTCCTCCTCACTCTATTGCCAATGGGATGGCCCTCCATCAACTTCCATCTTCTTCTTCTTCAAGCTGCCACCACTTTAGGAAACCCCCTTTTAGGCCACCTCATCAGTGTCTTCACTCTTAGGTGACTCTTTGTTCTTGTGCAAGCTAGGGCTTGTGAGATTTTTAGCTTAGAATTATGATAAGTTTGGCTCTTAGCTCCATCCCTTTCCATTTTGTAGGTTGAGTTGAGTTGGTTGGGTTTCTCGAGTTTGCGCTCCATTGATTGTTAGTGAGCTAGGGCTTCCTTCATTTTCACTTTCGCTTGTCAAAGGCAAGTAGATACTAAGATTTCATTGATGATATGGATGCCATACATTGATTCTAGCATGAATTTCCACCTTTGTTACCTTCTTGCTCATTTTGCTTCAATTTAATATAAATATGCTAGAATAGGTATTATTATGATTGGCTTTGAATGTGAGGTATTGGAGGTAGTAAATGGTTGCATTGGAGGGAGCTAGGCCCTATTATTATTGTGTAATTAGGTGGAGGAAGGAGCTGGGAATGGAGACGCTATTTCTAAATGAAACAAGATTCCATTTTTGGTTCATGAATGATCGAGGTCAAATATGGGAGGTCTTGTAGTCAACCACAAAAAGAGGGTTTTTCTGATGAACCTATTTAAATGTTTCAACTTTGGGAGCTTGGTTGTCACTTTGTCGACTGTGGGTGAAGAGAGATTTTTGGCTTGCTTCTATATGGGAATGAGATTGGAGCGTCTCTATTATTATTTTCAACTCTGGTACCCCAATCGACCTCGCCATCAGCTGCATTTTCTAGCACGGTCACTCATGGTTGGATGCGGACAAGGTCTCAATTGACTGCAAACACTAGATTCTCATGGAGAGATCCTTATTGCTTAAGGACTTCAGGCTTGGTTTGAGACACCTTGGCCTACCCTTTTGAGAACTCATTGTTGGATTGTGAGTAAGGGATGTTGTGAGCTAACATACCCTTACGGGTTGTTTTGTTCACATAGGTTGTGCAACCTACTTTGAACTTAAATGATGTGAGCCATGGAGACATTCGATAATTGTCTATGCACCAATGAATTTGATGGAATGTCTTGATCTTACCTCACTAAGGGTTCGATAGGAATGTCGAGTATGGAAAGTGCAATTATTGACTTAGGAGTTGGATTAACTACTCTTTGACTATCAATCAAATTGTATTACTTTGTAGCGTTCTGTTATTGATGCCCACATGTCTTGAGCATGTTCTATAGCTTTGGTTACTGTCTTATATTGGAAGGACCACATTGAGAACTTACAATGATTTTACTTAGGATTCCCTTTGTATTGATAAAAGTGTTGTAGCTTCGCAGCTTTGGTAATGGCTTCAAAAGGACTACTTGTATTGAATTTGGAAAATGAATGTGAATGTAAATGTGTATTCAAATATTGAAAGGAAAAGTAGTTCCTTTTTTGTCAGACCTATTCATATAGGAACGCTAGCCCGTCATTGTTTGAACTTAAGATTATTTGAGCCAGGTGCCACTTGGCTGTTTAAATCAAATATAGTAGGGCCGCATCTATGTAGAGACTATTGATATGGATGCACATTGTTTGGATGACTACATATATTAGTAGTGACGGATGTACATCATATTTTGGATATGGTTGTTTATCACTTGGTGTGGGGTCATATCATTGGGATATGACCAAGTGGACCATCTATTGCTTTGGATGGCCCCTTTTGCACGATGACTTTGGACAGGGTATTATACACTTAATGCCAGTTTGACCCACCGATGACTTTGGACCGGGTTGTTCCCCGATGTATTAGTAAATGTGGAATACTTGTATTGATGAGAGTACTATGACAGGATATCGTATCTTCAATTCATTGTTTATTGTCTATCATTTTACTCAACATGATCACATTGTCTTTACTCTTTTTGATATTGTATATCAGTTATGTTTTATCTCTATCTACTTTCCAGCTACTTGTAGTCTGACGATACTACGCTTGGTGCATATAGGTACCGAGCCTGCCTATCTTGAGAAGGAGGCGACTAATATGTTTTCAGGCACTTGAGTTAGATGATGAGGACGAGTGGTGTGCTGACGACATCATGTGAGTCATCTAGGCTAGCACAGAAGTGACTTACATATATTTTGGCTAGACTTTGGATATTCTTTTGCGGCCCGGTTTTTTTTTTTTTTTTGGGGGGGGGGGGGGGGGGGGCGCTTGTAATTAAAATGTTTTATTTACTTTTAAACTTTAAAGATATATCTTTTGATGTGTGTACTCAAGAATGCTTATCGTCCATCTATTATTTAATGCTTCTACAATTATTATGGTAATTCTCAATGTTCAATCTCACCATGGACTATGACGAAACTGAGGTCCACTCGTATGTTTACTCACAAAGATTTTAAATTAGACCGTAATTTCATGCATAATCCCTGAGTTTTGGATTGGGGGCACAACATTTAATATCAAGGGATTTATTGGAGGTTTAAATTTATTAGGAAAATCTTCATCATCAAATCCTTACCGTCTCATATGAAAAATGTCAACAATGTTTTGAAAACATCAATACGATTGCAAATTCAACATAGACGTTTTTTTCTCCTTGATACCAAGTTATTTTCATAACGTCTCCTAAAACTAAAATTTTCATTCAGAACTGATAATACTAATAATAATAATAATAATAAAAGGTGGAGGAAGCCTTGCGCATGCCTGGGCTGGACCACAAGACTTCAACCAAGAAGGCAGCTCTTGCTTCAAAGAATTTTCACAGGAAAATTCTTTCATCACCTCTTTCTTCAAATGCCGTTTTGCGATAGCTCTCTGTAAATGATTGTTAATTGCAGCTGGCTGTCCTCTAACTCCTGTTTAATCAGCTGCATATCAATTTGGCATTATTTATCAAGAGGTTGTGACTTCCGAGTTAGACAAGGTCATGGCACTGCTTTCCTAATAGTCATTTGTTTCATTTGGATGGCGAGGAATGGGAAGATCTTTGACAATTAGGATCAGTCAATGGAAAGATATAACGCTCTCTCTAAGGAGAATTTAAACTCTGCTCTCCAAGGTCATGCAAGGAACTTTTCAGGGAAATCTTTAGACACTCTTCTTTCTCATCTGATTCTGTAACTTTATTGCTATGTGTGGCTCCTTAGTTCCATGGCTCTTCAGTGCTACACTGTATCCTAGTGATGTTTGTATCCTTTTGGGGACTGCCCTTTGTTGATGCTATATTTTGCGCTTCAGTGAAAAATAAATGAATAAATAAATAGATCAGTAGTAGTAGTAGTCGTAGAAGATTATTATTATTATTATTATTATTATTATTATTTTGTTGAAAAATGATTATTAAAGTTACCATACATATTAGAAATGAAAAAAATTAAAAAACATATCTCATCAGCAAAATAATGCATTTTGGGTCTGACTCGAAGCAGGGTCCAATTGGGTATAAGTCATAACTCCTATGCATTAGATCCATGCCTGGCAGCGCTGAATACACGAAACATTATCACGTCCGAGTTGGGTTCACCGTAGACCAGACTCAAACCCTACCCATTTGTATCCCTATCCCTAACAAGAAAGCTGAAAACCAACCTAACCCAAATTTAAAATTTGTAGTTAATTAGGTTTGATTTAGGTTGAACATTTTGGATTTGAAACTCCGAGTCTGTGTCTGGGGGTTGTTTACTCATTTGCTCCCAAGCAGCCCAAGTTGCAACCCTACTGAAAATTTGACTGTTAGAGACTTACAATGCTCTCTCTCTCTCTCTCTCTCTCTCTCTCTCTCACACACACAGACACACACACATAAAAGTTCCCTGCATGGCTGCATTCCCATGTGAATCCTATGATAGTCACACAACCCCACTCTTACATGTATGTGACGATGCTGGTTTTGATCCTGTAAATACTTTTAGGTGCTGCTGATACCTACTCCAAGAATATTGTAATTTTAGAAGTTGGTCAAGGAGACATTCATTGTATATTATATTGGCACTTAGATATTATTCTGTTGAAGATCACAAGCTGCTGATACCTACTCCAAGAATATTGTAATGTTAGAAGTTGGTCAAGGAGACATTCATTGTATATTATATTGGCACTTGGATATTATTCTGTTGAAGATCACAAGCTAGGATGTTCCACCACCATTTTTGTTGGGGTAAGGATGCTTTTTGTAAGCCAACAAGTCCCCCTGTAGGCTATATACAAGTCCCCATGTAGGTTATATGCTTTGTCCTTTTGATACAATCGAAACATATACATTTAATGATCAGATTATTCATCATTTGATAATCATTAGAATAATCTTATGGTGATCATTTTGCAACATATAGCGATCATCTAAACAATTGACAAATAAGAAGCTGTTTTGCGAAGCTTTTGACATTGATCATGAGATAAAATGACCATGATACCAACTTTTTGCAAGCCCTATCTGTTTGTCCAATCTAACCACACAGCTTTTGATTTAGCAATCTGAAGCTGCGCACAAAATCAAGCCTAAAAGGTTCTATTCAACGTTTTTGTTTTCAATTGACTTTATTCACTTTATGTTCCCTCATTGTTATCAACTAATCAGAATTACCTACTTTTCTTTCATCTTCATATACTCTGCCGCTGGTATTTGTTTAACTAAGGTCCTATTTGGAAACTTGTCTTTGAAACTAAAGGTGATTTAATTTACATCTGCTTTAATTAGATCCATCTACAAAATAAATGGTTTGATGTGTTTGATTCAATTACAAAAATAAATTATAAAAAAGCTTGTCACATTGTAAAAGTAGTAAAAATAAACTTATAAAATGTTACACGGCTGGACCTATCAAGAATAAAAGAAAAAAAAGAATTGTCTGACTGCTTTAAAAGTTGTTTTATTTTTGAAAATGTTACTTTTCTGTTACCTTTATAAAAGAGGCAAAAAGGACTTGAAAGTTGATTCAACTAGAGGCGTTCGTAAACTTTCTCAAATATTATAGAGTATTGTTCGAGTCAGTTTTAATTCAAATAAACTAAAAGTGGAATTTCGTCAAATGGTACCTAAGTCTAGTTAGAAACACTAATGTAAGGAAAATTGGCTGTCATTTATCATGGAAATATATATGTACCTAAATATGAATTTTTTTCGCTTGAAATGTCCTTTTTGGAAAATTACCAACTTGGGTTATTAGCACAATTGTATCCCAATCCAATGCAGCATAGACAGCATAGTGTGTCCTATTTCCTCAAGCGGAGGAGTTGCCACACCATTTATTTGTCCATTGTCCCATAGTAAGGGCCATATGGCCAATTTTACATCTCGTAACCCTGATCCATTCATTTTGATTCATTGTAATGGTTTGGCTCAGGGCATCCACTTTGGATCCAAGTCGATCCAGGGGTGTAGGTGTGGGGCTATACCTGGAAGATGCGCAATGCATACTTCGAATTTTGCCCTATAAACCCTAAATCTGTATTTCAAAAATTATTCCTGCGCTCCAATGATGGAGTTTAGCTCAGACTGGGTTGAGTTATACAGGCCCATCCCATTATGACCCACTGTGTTAAATGATCCGGGCTTATGAATATATAGCTTTAAAGGCCCAGCCCATTCTGAGACATTTAACGCAATGGGGTGTATCAACTTTGTGACATTTTGGGCTTCAAGCTGACCTTCAACCCCGTGGGTTGAATTTCGGCATGAACTCAGACGCCAAAACTAAATGGGCTCTACTAAAAAGAAATAAAAAAACCTTTAACCTTGAGCAACCCAGCCAATGAACACCCCTAAACATCCGTTATTTCTAACTTTAAATTAAATGAGACAGGTCTGATGGGACCTTTAACCCTACATAGACCAGGGAATTACATAATAACAGAACCAAAATAATGATCCGCTTTATGCAGCTCACAGCCCTAAAAATAAAGCCCAAATATTGTTTAATACGAGGCGGACTCAAATTGGGCTTTGGCTATCCCATAGCACATCTACGTATGCCAAGGTGGGCAAGAATGGGCCCTTACCTCAATGGTAAGAAGTATTTGTTCTCACCCAGGGTCTCAGGTTTAAACTTGACCTTTCTTTCTCTTTGCATATATGAGTTTTAATCACCTTACTTGTGCGAGTTGTGTTTCACTGTCTTGTATCCTTACTTGTGTGAGTCTTTATTATCTTATATGTGTAAATTGTATTTGTGTGAATCTCCGTTACTTTGTATTGTGAGTTAGTGTCGGTATCTTGTCCTAGCCCCGCAGTTGGGTTAAAAAAAAAAAAAAGGGTATTCCAAGGTCGGCCACAAATGCTAGACCCAAGCCCAAGCAAAAGCCATCACTGGGGCAGGCAGACCTTATGATATATAGATTCAGAGGACCTATTATCAAGTGGGCCTAGTCATCTAATGGGACAGTGAAGAAACAAAGAAGTGATTTGTGGTCTCTCAGAGGTAGAACCCTGGTTCTGAAACGAAAAACCCTCCACTTTCCAGAAGCATGGGCGCTTGAGGGGCATAAAAAAGAGGAAACTCTGAACAGGTAGCTCCAAGAATAACCTCCTAGATGTTGAAAGAGAAAACCCGTTTCGGTATTGACGATTTCTTATGCTCTGTTTTATTCCTTCCTATGTTCTTTGTTGGCGGCAGCAAGAGCTTGCTAGCTTTGAAATATTTGTTGTTTTATTCTGATGGGTTTCTTTTAAATTTTGATTTTTTTAATTGGGTTTTGATTATTATTCATGAATATGATTGGAATCTGTAGTTCTTAAAGTTCTTGTGTTGGTAAAGTTGTGTCATTAGAGCTATGAAAATCAGATTTTTGGTTGATGGGTTATTTATTTATTTATTTATTTTTATTGTACTGAAACACAATCTCTTGTTGGAACTTCTTATAAATCTTTGAACTTTTCCACCTAGTGGTAAAAAATGGAGAAGATATTGGTTATTGTTGTATAACATTTTTATATATTGATTAGAACTAGGGCAGACCCATGTATCGCCACGTGGGTTTGGGTGCACACGTCCGCCGACGCGGCGCTTTTAAAAATTGAATAAAAATTATATGTTTATCCTCAAAATTCACATAAAAATTCATAATTTGCCTTCAGTACTAAATTACCTATTAGGATCTGCACCCCTAAAAAAAATCCTGGTTCTTCTATTGATTAGAACAATTTGTATAGACAACCTGCGAAAAAGAATAATTGTGTTAGCAGTGGGCTATAAGATTTTTTTATTTTTATTTTTATTTTAGAATTATAGTTTGAGTTCAATTTTGAGAAAGTACCACTCAGCTAACTCTAGTTAGATTGGACGGAGCTATGATAATGATGATGTTGATTACAACTCTTACCTTCTTGCTATATTTTACTTATAAATTATAATGTTCAATTGAGGGAAATCCCATTTTTATCCTGATTTGAATCTTCATCTATGCTTTATCTGGTTGTGATGATTTTTGTCAGTTGTCTGTTGTTTTGTTTAGGAGGAGTTGGAATTAATTGCATGTAGTCTCATTTCCTTTATCAAGCTCCCACTCGCTTGTGTGTACTACTTTTATTCGTCCTTGTGAATCGGCTCAATTGGTTTTCTGCGATTTTGTTTAGCATGACTTTGTTTGGTTGTTGAATCCTTTTACATGTTTCTTATTTCTTGTCATTTGCCGTTAAGGTTTACACTTTGATCATGCCAACTATTAACACTCTGAGCTTGTTGCATCAAAAGAAAATAGAAATATGCTTTCAGGTCATGTGACCCTGATGTGATGAAATCTAATTTTCAGATTCATTAAGAAATCATTTGTTAAAGATGGGCATTATAAATTATAATGGCTCATCATCATCATCATCATCATCATCAAAGCATTATCCCAACTATGTTGGGGCCGGTTACATGAATTATGTTTCTCTATTCCGTTCTATTTTGAGTTAAATCTTTACATTAGTTAAACTTCTTCAAATCTGATTCAATGACCTCTATCAATATTTTCTTTGGTCTATCGCTACCTCTTGATGGGCCATCCATCTCTATAACCAAACTATTTTTTACCGGTGCCATTACTGGCCTATGCTTAATATGTCCAAGCCATCTTAAACGGGTTTTTTTAATCTTTATCCCCTATTGGTGGTACCCCTAAATACTCTCAAAAGCGTTTATTTCTAATTTTGATTTTTTCTAGTTTTACCACACATTCACTTAAGCATTTTCATCTTTGCTACATTTATCTTATGTATATGCTTCTTATTAATTGGCTAATATTCTGCTCTATATGTTATAGCTGGTCTAACCACTGTCCTGTAAAATTTGCTCTTCAATTTCGTTGGCATTCATCTGTCACAAAGTACTTCAGCAGTTAATCTCCACTTTAGCCATCCAGCTTTTATCCTATGCTCCGCATTTTCGTTAATCTCCCTATCTTTACTAATCATTGAGCCTAAGTATTAAAAATAATCTCTCTGTGGTATCTCATGAGTTTCAATTTTGACAGTGGTTTCAACACTTTTTATATGTCCACTGAAGTTGTAATCCATATATTCTGCCTTTGTATGACTTATTTTAAAGCCTCTAGATTCTAATATCTCCCGTCATTTCTTGAGTTTTGAATTTACACCATCTCTTGATTCATCCATTAATACTATATCATCTTCAAACAACATACACCATAGTACTTTTTCTTGAATATACACAATTAACTCATCCATAATTAATGCAAAGAGTCAAGGGTTTAACGCTTATCCCTTATACAAACCTATAGTCATGGGAAATGCACTTGTTTTTCCACATGTGGTTCTCACATTTATTACTGCTCCTTCTTACATATCCTTCAAAATTTCAATATAACCTCTGGGGACATTTCTTTTCTTCAAAACCCATCAAATTAAATCCCTCGATACCCTATTATAGGCGTTTTCTAAATCGATAAAGACCATGTGTAGATTTTTCCTCTTTGCTCGAGATTTTTCCATTAATTGCCTAAGTGAAAAGATAGCTTCCATAGTTGACCCCCCTGACATAAAACCAAATTGATTTTCAGTGATATTGGTCTTTCGTCTCAGTCTTTGCTCCATTATTCTCTCTCATAACTTCATAGTATGACTCATAAGTTTTATCCCTCGATAGTTGGTACAATTTTGCATATCTCCCTTATTCTCTTATATATAGTAACTACAATGCTTCTTCTCAATTCATCCGGCATTTTCTTTGTCACAAGTATCTTATTAAATAGTCTACATAACCAACTCACTCCAACCTCTTCTAAGCATTTCCATACCTCTGTCGGAATATTATTTGGGCCTGTAGCCGTTTCTGTCTTCATTCGCTTCAATGCTTCCTTCACTTTCACCTCTTTAATTCTACGGAGAAAAATATGCTCTGGTAATGAAATATCCTCCTTAGCTCTTGTATTCCCGATATGTTCTTCATTTAAAAGTTTGTTAAAATATTCCTTACACCTTTCTTTAATATTGTTGTCCTTCATCAAAACATTTTCCTCGCTGTCTTTGATACATTTAATATGATCTAAATCCCTACTTTTCTTTTCTCTTATTTTTGCGAGCTTAAAAATATCCTTCTTTCCTTCTCTTGTTCCCAACCTATTATAGAGGTCATCGTATGCTTTGAACTGTGCACTACTTACTACTTTCTTAGCTTCTTTCTTTGCCTTCCTATACATTATAAATTATAATGGCTATTGACCAAAATATAAATAAATTATAATTTTTGTTGGAAGAATGCATTTGGACTCCTTTCCTTTGAGATCAGGTAGAGCTTTTGACACAGCACAGAGGTTGAAAGATGGGCATTATACATTATAATGGCTACTGATAAAAGAAACATAAAACATCATAGAACCTGCTGAAAACTATGAAGTCAAAAGAAACTGAAAATTCAAAGCAAGATAAAAGTAAACTAAAGCAAAGTAGAAATATCCTTGTTAGCAATCACGAAACGCTGCCTTGGACTCCTTCCTTTGCTAGAACATTATCCTAAGAATTCACACTCTGAAGAATATGACAGGAAGATGCTTCAATACATTGAACAAAATCCACCACCTTAGTAGCTTCCGAGGATTCTCAGAAGTGCTAGAAACCCAAGAAATGGCACACATAGAGTCACCTTCCACCAAAATATGCTAAAAGTTGATGCAATAAGTAAGCCTTTTCGAGGTCTGTCCTTGCCAAGCATTTCGGCTTCATTAACCAAGCAAACCCTGGCAGACAAAGAAATGCTAAGTAGCCCCCATTATTCCGAATAATGCCACCAATGCCAGCTAATGATCAAAATTAAGCTTGGAGACCACATAGTTGTGATGGAAGAACCATATGGAGAAGAAAACGCTACCTCATGGGTCATGCCAATGATTGTTGATACCCCAACATCCTGAAACTGCAGAGAATTTGAGACCCACTTGCTATCATAAAGTCTCACCTTTTCAAATGACAACTTAATAGGAGCATATTTGCCTTAAAAAAAGTGGTTGTTTAACCTTTTTTTCGATATCTCATATACCTTTCTTTCATATCGCTCATATAACAGCAATAAAAGTGGTCTTTTACATCATTCTACGTCAACGATGCCACGAAAGAATTCCTTTTATCAGGGAAACCACACCTACACTCAAACCATCCATTGACCTCCATCCAAATTCAGGTTTTTGATTCACATTCACAATTCACAAACCTGAATTTTACTCTCTTTGAGAATCTAACTCATCTGATGCGTTAGTCTTTGAAAATATTCTTTTCCACTAATACACTAGGTTTTTGAGCAATCAGATTTACTAGATTTAGAAGTTCTTTTATCAATGGTGCTTAATCAAGAGTCAAGAACCTTATTTAAGTCACATTTTATATGTTTGTTTGGTTTGTTTAAACCTGCTCCCAATGAAAGCTATAACAGATCGAGGCACAGAATCTGATTACTGCTAGGATGTGTAAGCCCCTTCTCATTCTAGAGTCAATATTGTAACGAAAAATTCAAAAAAATTATTCATATCAAAATATTTATACTGTGAAATTTCAGCCTTTTTCTGTTTTCTTTTGTCAGTAATTTTGGATTCTTTTACTTTTGAATTATATCGAGCAAAATATGAGTTGGTTTAGAAATTCGCTTTACAACTGTGTTTTCAGTTGATTTAAAATGAACATTGAAATCATGGAAAAGATGGATTCTTGATTAGTGGTTAAACAGTGTTGTATTTCTTTTCTTCAAATTGTATTATTTCTAACCTTTTGCTTGCTCTGTCTGTGGTGTTTTCTATTTTGCTCATTATTAATTGAGAAATTTTGTAATGAAAAAGTGATTTTTTAACTTAAATGATAGAACTCTTTCAGCCAGCCCTAATCCTATGATTATGACAATGATGATGGCGATGGTGATGATGATATGATGTTGAATACTCAGCAAAATAGACATTTGAGAACTTTTGAAAACGTACAAGTAACAAGCATTTCTTTCTTCAGTTTGAAGTTAGATGAATTATTAACTTTTGTTCTTTTATTGTCTTTTGTGGTTGAGAAATTACAGCTGCTCTTGCTGATTTTAGACGGATTTTCAATGAGAACAAACTCTTCTCTAGCTGAATATTGATGATGGAGAACTTGGAGTTGGGAAGGCAAATTGATCTCGTGCATGTCCATTGAGATGCTGCGATGATGAGGGAAACTGTGGGTCTACATATGGAAATGGATTATGGCAAGAAAATCTGTTATGTCCTGGCTCAATGGAAGCAGCTGCTGAGCGGAAAGCGTACAACTAAAAGGAAATTTTTTCTTAACTGCATCCCTCCTACAAAATTGTAGATGAAAGCTTCTTCTCATTCAATAATCAAATATTTTGGCGCATTCAATTTATAGAAAAAAGAATTTATTGTTCTTGCCTTAATGTGAGATGAGACATAAATAATAGATTGTTCTTACCATCATTCATGTGAGATGGGACATAACTAGTAGATGGTTTTCATAGCATAACTATTTATTGTCCTACCAAACTCTCTCCATCCCTCCGATTGCCATATATGATGCACATACGAAATTTGAAGTTATTACCATTGATCTATCCATTTAGAGTAGTGAGGATTCTACAAAAACCAAGGCAACATATCCAAGTGTCCTCTCAAGTCAAGCAATGCTCACAACAAGATTCACCAAATTGGCCACCAAATCATTAACATTCTTGTCCTCCACTTATTTCCAATCCCATATCACCACTCAAATTCATATGCCTCCAACTTCTGAAAGCTCCAATGCATATCTCACCCAACCAAATGTTCCTCTCATATCTGAACTACTTACCCTTTTAAATAAATGCGATTCCCTCAAGACATTCAAAAAAATTCACTCCTGCATGCTCACAAACTCCATTCAAAAGGATAACATTCTCCTCTCAAAGCTAATAGGCCTCAAAGACCTCTCTTATGCCACCCTGCTATTCTCCCAAATTGCCCAACCCAACGACTTTGCCTATAATATCATGATAAGGGGCCTAACAAGCACTTGGAAGGAATTTGATTCTGCTGTAGAATACTACTATAAAATGAAATCTTCAGGCCTAAGACCCAATAAATTTACTTATCCGTTTCTTTTTATTGCGTGTGCAAACCTCCAGTTCTTGAATTGTGGGAGGAGCAGCCATTCGTCAGTCTTTAAACTTGGTTTGGACTGTGATGGGCATGTGCGTCATTCTATGATTACAATGTACTCTAGATGTGGTGAATTGGTCATTGCAAGGAAGGTGTTTGATGAAATTAGCGACAGAGACCGGGTTTCTTGGAATTCCATGATATCAGGCTATACAAAGATGGGATTTGCTCGGCAGGCGGTGGAGCTGTTTAGGGGTATGAGGGAGGCTGGCTTTGAGCCAGATGAGATGACGCTGGTGAGCGTGCTGGGGGCGTGCAGCGATTTGGGGGATTTGGAGATGGGCAGGTGGGTGGAGGGGTTTATGGAAGGAAATGGGGTCTGGTTGAACTCATTCCTTGGATCGTCACTGATTGGTATGTATGCGAAGTGTGGGGATTTGATTGCGGCAAGGAGGGTTTTTGATGGATTGGCAAAGAGAGAGATGGTAGCTTGGAATGCCATGATCACAGGGTAGGCAGTTTATACTTGGTGTTTTCTTATCAAATTAATTTTTTTTAAAAGCATCTTATTGAATATCCTTTATTAAGATAATAATACCTCAAGTTCTTTTTTTTTTTTAAATAATAAGAACTCAATTTTTCCATAGAATCATAGTGTAATAATCTGGATGTATCACACACACACACACACACACACACACACACACGCACCCCGCTATTGTAGTAGGAATAAGAATTCCTTTATTTTCATCCATGGCAATATGCAGAGACTTGTCTTCAACTCCGGACAGTCCATATCTTTCATTACGATGGAAGGGGTTTGCCAATAGCTCTTCAAAGGAATTTTATTAGGGTTGGTGTATGCTTTTAGCATTTTCATGATTTGTTGGTTCTTGTATTTTTCTCCTAACCTTGAGGTCTTGTTAAAAGTTCTTGCCATTAACATGCAAGACAATAAAATCAACATACAGGGAAGGGCTTAAAATAGAGTTGATAATAATTTGTGCAAAAAAACATCCTGTTTTCCCCTATTCAGTGGGATTCCGGAACACCTTCTTGAGGAATGGGTTTCTTGTAATTTATTTAAATTTTCTTTGAATCATTTTATCCTTATTATCTATTTTATGATGCCAACAGGTATTCGCAGAATGGGGTGTCTGATGAAGCAATTGCACTATTTCATGCGATGAAAGAGGCGGGCCTTGAGCCAGACAAGATCACAATGGTTGGGGTGCTTTCAGCATGTGCTTCTGTTGGTGCACTTGACTTAGGAACATGGATTGATGGATATGCATCACAGAATGGCTTACTACATAACATCTATGTCGGTACAGGCCTGATTGATATGTATGCAAAATGTGGAAGCCTTGATCGGGCTGTCCAGATCTTTGAAAAAATGCCTTGGAAGAATGTGGTCTGCTGGAATGCCATGATCTCTGGCCTTGCTGCTCATGGGCGTGGTCGGGAGGCCATATTGCTATTCACCCAAATGGTGGAGGATGGAACAGTTTGTCCAAATGACATCACATTTGTTGGACTGCTTTCTGCATGTGTGCATGTTGGGTTGGTTGATGAGGGACGCCGATGGTTTGACTCCATGGAACCTCTGTTTGGAGTAGTTCCAAAGATTGAGCATTTCTCTTGCATGGTTGATCTTCTGGCACGTGCAGGACACTTAGAGGAAGCATGGGAATTCATTGAGAAAATGCCTGAAAAACCCGATGCCATTGTCTTGGGGGCACTGCTTGGTGCCTGTCGGAATCTGAGAAATGTAGAGGTTGGTGAACGTATCATGGCCAGGATTTTGGAATTGGAACCTACAAACTCAGCAAACTATGTGATCTCATCAAAAATATATGCAAATTCTGAGAGATGGGATGATTCAGCAAGGATGAGAGGTTTGATGAGGGAGAGGGGTGTTGCTAAAACTCCCGGTTGTAGCTGGATTGAGATTGATAGTCAAGTCCATGAATTTCTTGCCGGCGATGGCTTACACCATAGATCAAAAGAAATCTATGTGGTGGTTAAGGTGCTCAATGAGGAGTTGAAAAGGGAGGGATATGTGCCAAATGTTGATTTGCTGTAGACAGAGCTTGGATGAAGCAGGGTCTCTTATCTTTTTGCCCAAGAGGCCTAATCTAACAATGCCAAAGCGAAAGCTGTGGACTTCGAGGTACATTTTCTTGAATTGTAGTAATAAAAGATCTAATTATATTTAAGGAGTTGTAGGGCCTTCAGCTGCAACAAAATATGTAGTTTGTACATGCAATGACTATGTTTGGGGATACATTCAGAAAACTAAGGCCTGGGTTTGGTGACTCATATTGTTGATCTGATAGGCCATTCCATCATTGTGGATTCACCGAAACTCCTGAACTGAAAGATCCTTCTCCTTTGATTGCAGTCCTACAAATATATATTCAAAGAAAAGGAAGGTAGTGGCGACAGTTCCCTGTGGAAGATGGGCAAAAGATCAGGTGGGCCAGGATATTCGAACATTGCAGGGTATTAGGCTATTGTCATCTAATCATGGGACCATAGTTTTCTGACATGGTTGGTGGACATATTGGCTAGTTATCAGGTTTAATTAACTAGAAATCATACATGGTTGACTAGGTAGTTCAATAAACTGGTCCTAAAATATTTTTATTATAGATAGTAGATGCATTTATGAAGGGCGGCTTCGCCCAACGGTAAAGGCTTACTGGTAGCATCCTAGAGGACGCAAGTTCAAGTCACGGAAAGAGCCTCTTCAAAATGAAGGTAAGGCTGCGTACATCTTGCCCTTCTCAAACCCCACTATGCGGAGCCTTGTGCACTGGGCCACCCTTTTTTTTTTTAGTAGATGCATTTATTTTGTGATAACTGAAGCATAAGAAAAAAATATATATGAATACAAGAAATTCATTTACATTTGCAAAATTACATCATGTGTGTTGTGATTCTAATTTTGTAATCTCATTTAAGTATATTCAATTTCTATCATTCTAAAAAAAATTGAGACTATATATGATTATGTGCTTTTTCCTACTGTAATTGCCTTCCGACTACTCAATCAACTCAGTCATGCTAGGATGAGTCAAGCTGAGTCGTGAGTTGAACAGATGGGTTAAGTGGGTTTCAACCAAAATCTGTCCAGGATGATTCCACCGAATCCAGTATCTAGCATGTGACTGAATCCAGCGTGTGACTGAGTTCGGTTGACTTGTCAAGTTCCTAGTTAATCTATTGTAGGTTGGAACACTATTTGTGGGCAATCTAGATCATGGTGCAAAATATCAGCTGTAGCGGTCGAGGCTGCTACGCTATTTTGAAAATAGCGGCGCTATAGTCTAAAACCTAGTAGAGCTTAATAGTTTTAAGTTTAAGCATTATTTTTCGAATGTCTTATCCTCAATTCTCTCTCCTAAAGTCGTCTCTACTCTTATATGGTTTCAAATCACTAAAAACCACAAGATTGGTTGTTATACATGATTCAAATTTTCTTGACTACTTAAACAATTCACACCACTACATTGCTACATATCGCCGCAACCGCTACACATCGCTCACTACGTAACATTTTGACCACTGGCCGTGGCGCCCACCGCAACTACTATTTTGATCCTTAGTCTTGATCACTAAACCAAACGACCTACTACATTGAATCCTGCTTTCCAGCTATGCCCCTTTTGGGGCTCAAGACCTAGCTATGACAATTACAAGTGCCCATAGAATGTGAAGTTTATCTTCATCATCTTCCTTGGTTTGGATTCTCTAACATGAGTTCAAACCTGGGTCTCCTCTATGGAGGGGCATTGCTTAGCGGTGCTCTATACATCAATCTTGCCTTTTATATTTGTTTCTTTGGGCACCTATTTCTATCATAACTTTTTGTTGTTTTTCTGTTCCAAACAATATAATCAGGCAGCACTTGGAACTTTAAATGTGAGTGATGAGCAAGTTGTAGAAATTATGGGGTACAGTGCTCATGAGATTGTCAACAAGATACAGTCATGAAGCAAGCATAAGGAACATTCTTTCATAAGATACTTATCATTGCGATTCAAGGTGATTGTTTCCATGAATGGTAAAGCTTATGACAACACCATAAGAGGGCAACGCAGGTTCCTTTGAACAGAGTCGAAGCAGGATTGAGCAGGGGGAACTTTGGAAGATAAAGTATTGGTGTCAGTACTCAAGGATGTGAAGCCTTATTGGTAATAGCACTGTCAGCCTTTTCAACCGCACTTGAATATGTATGATTAACAAGTAAAGGAGAGAGATATTGGTCATGAGATGGTTATAAAGTACAGTCATGGAGCTAGTTGTGGGAGCTCAGAATCTCGAGTGGTGAAGCTAAATATTTTTGAAGTTCAGGGGTTTGTTGGCATGATTGGTAGAGTTGTCACAATGTCCCTACAAATGAAAGTTGAGTTCCTTTGAAGAGAGTTGAAATAAGTTTTGAGCAGAGGGAACTCTGGAATATATGGTATTGGTATCAGTCCATAGGGTTGTGAAGCCATACAGGTAATAGCATTGCTGATTGCTGTCCATAGGTTGTTATATACAGATAAATATCCAAATGGAAACACAAAAACAATAGTCATGGTCTTTTTGTAACATCTATCAAATTTCAAAAGTGGAAGCAAAAGACTAACATGCCTGTATTGGGGTAGAGAGCATGTCCAATTGAGAGTGACAGAAGTTTCACTACTGATAAGGTTTGCATTCTACTTCAATTTGCAATTTATAGACACTTCTATGATGATTCGTGTAGTCTACAAGTGTATTTGACAAAATCAATACATTTCTGTTTTTAAATCTCCCTAAGCTTGTATCTTTTTGAACTAAAGAAAGGCATAGGAAGATCATTTGCTATTGTTATTAGTTTTTCATAAACTTGCCTGATTCTACTGCTGCAGCAAATGTGTGGAATGTTGGTGAGGAGCCCATGGTTCAGTCATTTAGACTGTTGATTCGGTGGAACATGTTAATGGGGGATCACCAGAAAGTCTCTCTAATTTAAGTCTTCAACTTTTCATTTATTACGTACAAATAGACATGAGAATAGAATTAAGCACTGGTCCAGCAAAAATGCCTTAGGAGTGGATGGCAAGTTTTTACCCATCTGGTAAGATCTGGGGATATTTTCCAGCCATGGTGGGGCCCATCTGCTAAACCATTAGGACCACGGAGGATCATAATTTCTGCATACAATAATTTTTGAGATTTAGCGACCTGTAGGGGTTTTGATCCACACCATATAATTCCTAGAAGAATATCGTTCTCACAGCACACGGAGAAGGGACTATATTTCCTTTTTTTGGGTTTCCGGGACTATATTCTTAGAAGAATATCTATCAACTTCCATGCATGGAGTGCCAGGACCATTTATTTGATGGACCTCACAATGGACTGAAGATTGGAAGGACATCTTTCATCAATTAGTTTCCTTTCTTCTGTGCAGTTGTTGCTATTCTTATGACCATGATTGCACCAGGGATTTATACCTTACTACAAGAGGCTTGCCAGATGAACAATGAAGATCATCAAACTGTTGGAGCCACAAATAGTCATCAACAAATTGCATGGCAATTTACACTAGAATATCCTAGCTAGTTACAGTGCTGTGCAACATGTCACATATCTGGCAGATTGTGGGGCCATTGGACCCACGAAATGCAAGTGGAGAGTGATTTAGCCATCTGCAAAAGATTGAGTAATGTTTGACATTTTAAAGTACGGTACTTAAAAAAGTTTTTGAAATTTGTCATAAAGAATAAATATAATATTAGTTTAACAACCACTGTTTCAGAGATGAGAACTAAAACTGCCATATATACATTGATTGTGCTTTTTTTTTTTCAAAGATGAATGTTTCAAAAGATGAATATTTCAAAAAATATTGTTAGGTCATTGAACTTCAGCACGGTTGTCTTGACATGGCAAGTTAATTTCATGGAAGCTTGTAGCACAAATGGAAGGTGCTTCTTGTCACAGCCACAAAGCTGATTCAAAGTCATGTTATCAAATAAAAACATATACCCATAATTTATCATAATAAGAACAAGGATCGTTTATAACTTGGGCATGGTAGAGCTTGTAGGTTGGTCCAATGGCCAGGGATGATACTCCTCATCTAGAGACTTGAGAATTGATTTCTTAGCATGCCTGAGATATCAAAGTGCTACTACCAATCAATCAAGAGCGTGACAGTAGATTTATTGTTCTTAGGAATATTATCGTACAACTACCTTTAGACCTGACATTTACCTTATAATAGATCAATTTTAAATGCTTTATGCGGAGGTATTTGTATAATAATGATATTGCGCAGATGATATGTATTATATCACACAATTCTAAAACATCATACAATTTGAGGCCTACAACATCCCATGACTCTAAAATATCACCCCAATAAGAATATAAAAAATATTTAAACTTTGGCCGTTCACATGCCAACGTTCCAAGTACAATGATACTTAGAAATGAAAAAAATATAAATAAAAATAAATAAATAAAAAATCGGGGAGTTTGCTCTTTGTGTTGCTTTCCTTTGCTGACACCATCTTCCAAGTGGGAAGAGATGGCACGTGGTGCCTTGGATTCGAGAATCTTTCAAACCATGTATGCATTATTCGGGACGAGGTTGAGTCCAACGGTCCCATCAGTTTTAACATTCCATTTGCAATTGCTCTGAGCATGTCGTTTCCTTAAATCCACGGCAAGTCCAGTGGGGTTTGAAACTACATGATCCATATTTGTGTTCTCTCCACGTTATTAGTTTATGTTTTTTCTTTGTATTAGTTTTTTATTTTACAAATGCCTGCTTATATTATGACATGACCTTAAAAAGATTTTTTTAGGTTGTATATTTATTGAGATTTTTCATAAATAACAATGAAGTTAATTAGATTTTTTTTACTTATTTTTGACTAATTTATTTTAAGAAGATCATGCCTTCCTTGAATTAAAAAATAAAAATATAAATTTGCCTTTTCAAAATTAACAGCTATATAAATAGGAGCTTATGCATTTTCTTTTTATTGTTTTATTTTTTTTATAAATGCTTGCTTATGCTTTGACAAGACTTTCAAAAGGCTCATTTAATTTATATATTTACCAATATTTTTCTTCACTAGCAACTAAATTGGATAAAATTTAATTAGATCCCCTTTATCTATTTTTGGCTAATTTACTTTTAGAAGATGACTTTTGCCTTGAGTTAAAAGATAAAGTTTGCCTCTTAAAATTTAATAGCTATATGTTATATAATTAGTGATTTAGTGCTCAACTACTTAAAACATCATTATATTTAAATTGGATGCTCGTTAAATAACTTAATTTTTACATTTTTACTAGTTTTATTATTTTTTTATTATTTTAATTTTTTTAAAAAGTTTTAAACATATTTTAAGACTGGTGCAATCATACCAGTTCAATACGAGCGGCACGGACCGGCACGGACGGCACCGACTCGTCCAAGTCTTGACCCGCATGAAGATTGACACGAAAATTTTAAATCAAGTTATCTTCCCTTTGTTTTTTTTTTTTTTTTTTTTTACTTCTATTGCTTTGCGTGGCAACAGAATGGTATTTCACCATTGATCATGGACGATTTTTACATGCGTTCTTTACTTTGAATACGACACTCCCACAAAGCCAGTCTGCACAAAAGACAATTTTCGTAATGATTCTAGGGACTGATGCACAATTTGTCTTGGTGAAAGTGACGTGCCTTGCATTGGCTCTTATAAAAAATTATTTGCCAAAGTGAAAAAAAATATGTATATTTTGCTTAATTGGCTCAGCGGACATGACCTTTGAAGGAAAGGGTGCCCACCTAAAAACAAACTGCAATGAATACTAGAAATGTTAGCAGAATAGTCCACATCACTGTACCCTTCAAATGTAAGTTGATTTCCATAACCAAAGTAGAGTGATAGTTCTTGTCTCTCCTCAAGCTCAATATTCTTCAAAATAGACCTTTAGGATGGTAAAGTCTAGTACTTTTAAAAATGCCTATCAGATCTTGTCTAGTCAAGTTACGCTGGAACTAACACACTGGGAAAACAAACTTTTACCCTAAGTTGGACCCACAGATTTACCATCGCTAATGTTAATGTCTACTCATCTTAGATTAACGAGTTAGCAAGGCAGCCAGTATGCAGCGCAGCAGCACCACAATCAGTAGAGAATAATATGGTACAAAACCAAGAAAGCAACGTTAACTTTTAAATAGAAAAGCAAGCAGGCAGAACACTTTATGCAACCTTGGTTCTTGCGCATAAAGGTTAGCAAAAATCTCCCTACTCTGAGGAGAGAGAAAAAGAGCTTTTTATATTTGTCCAATGAAGACAAAATGTAAAAGCATGTTTGTCTGTAAGGACCTTATCGAAAACCCCACCCCCGGACTGGCCGCCCACATGCAACTTAAAATTAAAGGACACAAACAACTAAACTTTAGGCCTCTTTCTTTACTTATAGTTAGCATGGGAAATATAATTTATAATATTAAAATTTTAAATAAATTTTTACTAAATTATATTAATATAATATAATATCTAAATTATATTGACATAGTAAAAATTGCAATCAAAATCAAACCTACACTAATAACAAAAAATTATAATTGGATAATTTAAAAAGTGTGAGCCCTTTAAGTTGTTTGAAATAGATTAAATATTCTATTTCGTATTTGGATAACACAATTAGTGCATGATCAATACACTAAGATTATGTTTAAACGTAGCAATTTTAGTTGAATCAAAGTGTAGGGCCATCATGGTCCTGGCCATCGGTACAAAATTAGACTATTTGTGCACATACATGAATGTATAGAGCAATCTATGATCAACCATGCTCTCATAAGCACGTTTTCTTTGTTGTCATGAAAGAATTATACAGATCTTGAAAATTTATTGCTCTATGATTTGAGCTTTGAGACATGGAAAATACTTCAGAACACCCTAAATTGACCAAATGATGATAAAGGCCCACCCATATTCTTATCCTGAATCGGAACAATAGGGGAATAAGTAATCAAGACAATAAGGGTAAGCAAAGATTAATATCAATGAAGATTCAATAATAATTCAAATAAATATGTTTTCATATATATAAACTAACAAAAAGTGCCCATACTTAGTACGAGCAATATAATTCAAATATTATATATTTAAAAGATACTAAAAACTTATAAGAATTTAAATTAATGATATATTTTTCTATATCAAACAGAATCGAGTTTGGATTTTAAGTACCTTGGTTTGAAACTCTTGGTTTAAGTACCAACGATAAAATATATATTTACCGACGTAAAAAAACGTCGGCAAAAATCATTAATTTAAATTTGACTTTTACCGACGAAAATTTAACGTCGGTAAATAATTTCTCGTATTTACTAAATTTTAAAATCTCATTTTACCGAGGTTTCTAAACGTCGGTAAAAGTCATTTTATTTAATTTATTTATTTTTTAAAAATTTAAATTACTTTTGCCGACGTTTTGAAAACGTCGGTAAATTCATTTTATTTAATTTATTTATTTTTTAAAAATTTTAAATGACTTTTACCGACATTTTCAACTTTTGCCGAGCAGCGAGAGCAGCAAGAGAGAGAGAGAGAGCAGCGAGAAAGAGCAGCGAGAGAGAGAGAGCAGAGAGAGCGGCGAGAGAGAGAGCAGAGAGCAGCGAGAGAGCAGAGAGAGCAGCGAGAGAGAGAGAGCAGTGAGAGAAAGAGCAGCGAGAGAGAGAGAGCAGAGAGAACAGCGAGAGAGAGAGCAGAGAGAGCAGCGAGAGAGAGAGAGAGTAGAGAGAGCAGCGAGAGAGAGAGCAGTGAGAGCAGTGAGAGAGAGAGCAGAGAGAGCAGCAAGAGAGAGAGTAGAGAGAGTGCCGAGAGAGAGAGCAGCGAGAGAGAGAGAGCAGAGAGAGCAGAGAGAGAGAGAGAGCAGAGAGAGTAGCGAGAGAGAGAGCATAGAGAGCAGCGAGAGAGAGCATAGAGAGCAGCGAGAGAAAGCAGCGAGAGAGAGAGAGAGCAGAGAGAGCAGCGAGAGAGAACAGCGAGAGAGAGCAGAGAGAGCAGCGAGAGAGAGAGCAGAGAGATCAGCAATAATCAAAGAGTGTGAGAGAGAGAAACGAAATGGGGGCGGGGGAATGAAAAAGGGGAAAGATGCGAAATCAAATGGGGGCGGGGAATGAAAAAGGAGAAAGATGGGTGGGAGATTTTATAAAATTTTTACCGACGATAAATTTTCGTCGCACAAAATCTCATTTCGTCGGCAAATGTTTCTTAAAATTATTACACCTTTATTGAAGTATAATAAAGACATTTAGCGACGTTTTTAAAAACGTCGGTAAAAGTCTAACTGCTATTGGAATAAAGGCTAGACTTTTAGCGACGTTTTTTAGAAAACGTCGCTAAAGGTGACTTTTACCGACGTTTTTTCTAAAAACGTCGGTAAAGGTGACTTTTACTGACGTTTTTTAAAAATGTCGCTAAATGTCTAACTGTTAGCGGAGGTAATGTCTAACTTTTAGCAACGTTTTTTCAGAAAACGTTGGTAAAAGTCACCTTTACCGACGTTTTTAGAAAAAACGTCACTAAAAGGCACATTTTCACCGACAAATTTATTTGTGTCGGTACATAATAGTCTTTGGCAACGAAATTATAAATTTGTCGCCAAAAAACATCGCCAAAAGTGCAACTTGTTGTAGTGTCAAATCGTATTCTATTTGAGGGGTTTCATGTTAGTTTTAATTTGTAGGATAAAACCACAGATTTTTTTTTTAAATTTCTTTCTCATTGAATTTAAAGCTTTGAGTTTTCCCATCCAATGAATTTAGTGAAAAGTTTTCTTTTAGATATTTTTTTATTGAATAGTGAATTCTGGAATTGAGTTCTAATTCATATGGTATATAGAGATTTAAGTTTTGAGATTTAAGATTGGGAGTTCTCTTTTCGGCAACTATGGAGTTTTGTTCTCTTTATAGACCCATGCTAAGCTCGATACTAATTAAAAAAATATAATTCATTAATACTCAAAATGTCATTTATATTTGTTGATCTTTTTCATTCATTATGAGAGCTGGATATCGGTAATTTAAATGAGGATTAACAAAGAATAATACCACAGTAAATGATATTACCATTATATTCTACATTGACTGTTAAGAAAGGAATTCAAAGGAACTAAATAAATAATAAAAAGTAATTAAAAGATAATTGTAAAGAAACTAAAAGAGGTCAAATTTTGATTTGATGATAAAAGCTGGACTCCATGAATCTACTATAATTAATGTTATGGGGAAATTAAGATTAAATGATACACTTGTGATCTCCAATATATGCTATGGGCCTTAAGAAATAATTTCTATAATATAATATAATATAGTGGACAAATTATATTCATAAACACAAAGCTCTCGCAATATAAATTAATGGATACATTCAGCCTATTGACTTAATTTCCTTTCTTTTCTATAGAAAGAAAACGAATAAAATAAAATAAAAATAAAAAATTGTTTCTACTTACTATAGTTTTAAAAAAAAAGAAAACAATCTAAGAGAATTTTAGAAGAGTTAACTAAAGTTAAAATAATAAAAAAAAAGTTAAATTAAAGAAATCACCAAAGGTGTTTCTTCATCATCCTGAAATGATCACGCTTGTTCTAGCATGGCTAATAGGTATTTAAGTCATAGCAAAGACCAAATATTTTGAGCACTAAAATGTGGCCTATGCATTTGAAGGCCCCAATCTGATAATTCTTCTCCTGTAATACCTCTTGAATATCCATAAAAAAATTAATAAATAAACAAATATCCGTGGTCTCAAAATTTCATGAAATTTCCAAGCCCTCAAACCTGATAATATAACATCACGCATTAGTAGCACTTCCAACCAAAATCATGAACAACTGATTTGACTAATTGTAGATGACGGATGCAACAAAATTGTTCAGATTAGAAGTTATTACTTGGGTGAAATTCTCCGGTGCTAGGCACCTAGCACCTAATAACTACTCATCGCTTGGGGTAGGAGATCTCACCTTTCATTGCATGCATCCGGGAGAAGATTTGATCATGAAAGTGTGAGAGAGAATTGGAATATGAAGAGAGATGAAGAGGAGAAACACACGTTAAATTGTGAGAAGTTGAGGCAGCTCATTATGTCATATCTTAGGACTTTTAAGAGGCATTTCTTTAAAAAGAATTAAGAGATGTTGGGTGGGAGAATTAGAAGAGAAATAATTGGTAAAAATCAAATTAAAAATATTCATTTTTTTTGGTGGAAGGTAAATTGTCTTCAAGGAAAGCAGTACATGGCATGAAGCCCCCAAAAAGCGAAAATGATAAATGAACAAGGTCAAAAGGAGCCATAAGGAACACAACTGAAAAAGAACATGTACATGTAAGAACCTAGTGAGAGATATCCAAAATAAGTAGATTTAAGGCATCAGTTAGCAGTGGATTTCATCAAAATCTACAGATTGAGTGTTACCAAGAAACTCAACAATATGCTAAAGAAATAGATATTTGAACCTGTGACTTGGTAGAAGATTGTTGTTGAAGAAAACTTCATTGAGCGCGAACCATAAAAAGGAGATGAGGTGGAAGAAACTAGAAGCTATGATTTTTTAAATTGTCTCATCTCTATTTGAAGAAATAGCATGCTAATAGTTATAAAGAATAAAATATGGGAATCACTTATCTTTCTTTCACTGAGGTGTTGCTATAAATAACAATACAATAAGTAAGAAATGGAAAGTTATAGTGCGCTATCCCATGATTGTAGTGATTATACAATAGGCAATCCCATGAATGTGGTGTTGACAATATCAATGGAGATTGTACACTGGAATACTTAAATGCATATTATCAATGATAATTCAATATGCTCCCTCAAGTTGGAGCATGAATATTCAGTATGCCCAACTTATCAATCAATAGTCAAACACGGTCACGGCCGAAGGCTTTGGTGAAGAGATCCACAAGTTGTTTTGAAGTGTGAAGATGAGAAGTTTGTGTAAGGCCAGATCGAATCTTTTCTTGAACTAGGTGACAATCTATTTTGATATCTTTAGTCCCTTCATGAAAAACAGGGTTAGCAATAACATGCAATTCTTCCTTGTTGTCACAAAATATTGTAATGGGCTAGTCATAAGAAACTCCAAGATCTGTTAAAAGATACTTCAACCAAGTAACCTCGCAACTGAGAAGAGCCATGGCACAATATTTATCCTCGGTAGAAGAATGAGAACCTGTAGGCTGCTTTTTTTGTCTTCCATGAGATAGAACTATAACCTAAAAATGTGCAGTAGCCAGTGGTAGATCTACGAGTTATTAGACAACTAGCCCAATTAGCGTCACAATGTCCAAATAATTGGAGTGGACTAGAAGAGGAGAGCAAAATACCTTGGCCAGGAGTGTTTTTGAGATAGCAGAATAGCCGATGAGCAACATCAATATGAGGTTGAAGAGGATGTTGCATGAATTGGCTTAAAATGTGGATAGTATATGTTATGTCGGGACAAGTAATTGTCAAGTAGATAAATCGACCGACCAATCATTTATAAGATGAAGCATCTGGTAGAGGATCACCATCAACAGAGGTTAACTTTAAATGTTACTCCGTTGTAACATCTACGGGTTGTGCACCCAATAGGCCAGCGTCGTGTAAAAGGTCGAAAGTATAATTTCGTTGACACAAAAAATACCCTTTGAAGAGTGAGCAACTTCTATGTCAAGAACATATTTGAGTTGGCCTAATTCCTTTATATGAGATCTTTGTAGAAAGCTTTTCAAGTGAGGAATTGTAGCAAAGTCATTACGATTATTGAAATATCATCTACATAAACTAGCATGTGTACATGCAGGTGACCAGAAATTTTGCTAAAAAGTAAATAATCGGGCTTATATTGCAAGAAACCAATAGCAAGCAGAGTTGACGATAGCTTGGAAAACTAATTTCTTGAAGCTTGTTTTAGGCCATAAATTGACTTATCAAGTCGACAAACATAATTTCCCTTTTGTTTAGAAAATCCAGGTGGGATCTTCATATAAACCTCCTCCTTTAAGTCACCATGGAGAAAAGCATTGTTGATGTCAAGTTGATGTATGGACCATTTTTGGATTGAAGCGATGGCAAGAAGGCAACGTATAGTCACTAGCTTTGCTACAGGGACAACGGTCTCATCGTAATCAAGGCGTTTAGTTTGGGTACAGCCTCTTGCAACAAGATGTGCTTTATATCGCTCTTGAAACCATCAGGTCAATGTTTGATCTTGTAAACCCATTTGCATCCTATGGGTTTCTTGCCCAGAGGTAAAGGAGTAGTAGTCCATCTTTTATTAGATTCTAAAGCATGTATCTCAGCAAACATTGCATCTCTTCATTTAGGTATCTGCACGGTAATGGAAAAAGGATGTAAGTGTTGTATGAGAACAGATGCCAAGAAGGAATGCAAGATATTCTAGTGACAAATTATTATAATCCAAATAACAAGGCAAAGGATGTTTAGTATCTTTCTTCGAGGGAGATGGAGCAGTAGAAGTGATGGCGGTGGAGCAATGATAGCCTTTTAAGAAGGATGGGGCTTTAGAAATACGGGTTGACCAAGGTGGAGCTGAAGTTGTAGGAAGTGGTGATGGCATGGGTTGATCAGTGGTGGAAATTCTATTAGAAGGTGGTGGGAAAGAATTTTCATTGGTTTGGTGAAGAGGTGTTGTGTGAGCAACATCAATGTCGAGAGAGGGAATGGGTACGACAGGTGTATTTTCAAAACGGTTGCATCTTTAGAAGGAAAAGCATTCTCGTGGAATATGACATCATGACCAACATTGGTACGTTTAGTCTCGAGGTCATGAATACGATAGCCTTTTTGTGCAAATGGATATCCGATAAAGATGGCCGGACAAGCCCGTTTGTCAAATTTATGACTTATGTGAGGATTATGGGCAAAACATAGGCAACCAAAGACATGCAAATGTTTGTAAGTTGGTGGAGAATTAAATAAAACCTCATGAGGACTCTTCCTAGACAAAAGAATGGTTGAGAGTTTGTTAATTAAGTAGGTAGCAATGAGAATACAATCACCCCAAAATTGTAATGGAAGGTGAGCTTGAAAACGCAAAGCATGAGCACCTTCAAGAAGATGTCTATGCTTTCGTTCAGTCACCCCATTTTCTTGAGGGGTAGAGATGCAGCTATGTTGGTGTATTATGCCATTATCCTTAAAGAAATTTTGCATAACAGTGGAGAAATTTCTGCACCATTGTTAGTTCTGATGTTTTGAATTTGACAATGATATTGGTTTTCAACCATAGCAAAAAAAGTGTTGTAATAAAGATTTAGTTTTAGATTTAAATAACATCAAAAATACCCAAGTGTGTCATGAGTAATCATCAACAATTGTAAGAAAATAAACTTACTGTACTACTGTACTATGATTTGCCGATGATTAGAAATTCTTGTCGTCGACTTCCTCGAGGTAGAGTTAGTTTTGTAACAAAAGCCCTATTGGGCTTTTACAGAACTTGGCTTGCTTTCGCATTAACTAACCATTTGGTGATTTGGTTTGTAGCAACCCAAGTATATCCAGGAGTTCTTTTGACATGCTATGCGGTCTTTGGTGACAATGTTGTCATAAAACAAGAGAAATCAAACTGGGAAAGCAGTTCAAGCATATGATCAAAGAGAGTTTGAGTTCCATTCAACTAAACCGCCTAACCTCTTAGGAAAAATCCGATAGATAGTAGCTACCTACGAGCACGACAAAGAGAAGCAATTTGATAATTGTCCCATATGTCACAATGGATAAAGTTAAAAATGCGGGTAGAGGAAATAGTGCTATTTGGAAAAGGCAAACAAGTTTGTTTTGCCAACAGACAAATGTGGCAAATACATTTATTCATAGCAGAAATAAAGCAAAAGACTTTTACAGTTACTTTAATCAGGAGAGGGAAGGATGACCAAGCTGCCAACCCATGTATCAAATGAAGTGTTGGATGGTGAGGAAACAAAGTTGGTTGATGGCCCTTCTAAAAAATAAAGTCCGTCACATTGTCTACCCACTCTAATCATCTTCCTTGTTGATTGGTCCTAAAAGATGCAAAAATTAGGATAAAATGTGATTGAAAAAATGAAGAGATCTAGTTAATTGGTTAATAGATAAGAGGTTATGCTTAAACTTAGGAACAAAAAGAACATGGTCTAAATGCAAATTGTTGGAAAGAAATACAAAGCCAATACTAGAAACATAAATGCTATTTCTAATAGGCAACATGATAGGGAATAAAGAGGTGGGCTCAGATATGGAAGAGAAAACAATTTTGCTATAGGCCATATGATGAGTTACACCTGTATCAATGACCAAAGTAGGTGTAGAGGAAACTGAGAAACATGCAATTTTACCTACTAGATTGGCCATAGAAGGGGTAGCACCTACTGTAAGTAAGTTCAAGAGATATTGGTATTACTCTTGAAAAGGAGGTTGGGCTGGAGAAATCATGGCATAAGATGCTGTAACATTAGATGACTCCACAAAAAGAGGTGCAGCAATAGGAGATTGTTGTACGTTGGTAGCCACTACATGAGATTGCTTGTGCTTTGGCGGGAAGCCATGAAGCCTGTAGCACCGATCAATGGTATGATTTTCTTTGCCGCAATGATCACGCTTTATTTTTTGGCGTGATCGACCACAAGAATCCAAAGTGGAATGGCTACCTTGAGATGGAGCGGATGAAAGAAGAGCAGTAGCAGGGTTATTAGGAGGAAAAGCATGCAACTCACATTGCCTTTCTTCTTGAATTAAAAGGGCATGGGCCCTATTAACAGATGGAAAAGGGTCCATAAGAAGTATTTGACTTCTAATGGAAGCATAAGATTCATGTAAACCAACCAAAAATTGCATAACCATCTCTTGTTGATGACGTCAAATATAGCTTGTAAAGATCTACAAGTGCAAAGTGGGACAGAAGTGTAGGATGAAAGTTCATCCCAAAAAGCTTTAAGTTAGGTAAAATAAATAGCCATAGAAGAAGAGTCTTGTTGGTGAGTGGTGAAGGTACCAGTGATTTGATAAATCCTCAAAGCATTCTTTGAGAAAAGCAATCACGAAGATCAGTCCATACTTCTTGAGCATAATCGACCTACATGACACTATTAGCAATGTTAGCTTGGACAGAGTTGAGAAGCCAAAAGTAGACCATTGGGTTGCAACGTTCCCATTGAGAAAACGTTGGATCTATGGATTGACGTTTTGGAAGAGTTCCATGAACAAAGCCATATTTGTGTTTAGCCATGAAAGCCAGTCATATGGCTCGAAACCAAGTGGCATAGTTGTCACCGATAAGAAGTTGAGAGACTAGGATATGTTTAGGGCTATTAGAAGAATGGAGAAAAAATGGGGATGATGATAAATAAAAAATGGATGAATCTACAAAAGCCATGATTTTGACAGAGATGTAGAAATCATAGAGAAAAAAAATATTTGAAAACAGGAAGAGAAACCCAACTTTCTCTAATACTATGTAAAGAATAAAATATGGGAATCACTTATCTTTCTTTTGGTGAGGTGTTGCTATAAAAAACAATACAAGAAGTAAGAAATGAAAAGTTACAGTGGGCTATCCCATGATTGTAGTGATTATACAATGGGCAATCCCATGAATATAGTGATTCGCAATCTTGATGGAAATTGTACAATGGAATACTTAAATACACATGGTTAATGATAATTCAATAATGGCTAGCTGAGTAAGAAGGAGGGTGTAGATAATGAAAAGTATCCATAATCCATTCCCGGATGTGGACAGCATAATAATAGTTGAAAAATAAATGAAGGACAGAATTAAAATAGTCAATTAAAATCTGGGAATCACTTATCTTTCTTTCATTGAGGTGTTGCTATAAATAACAATGCAAAAAGTAAGAAATGGAGAGTTACAATGGGCTATCCCATGATTGTAGTGATTATACAATGGGCAATCCCATGAATGTTGTGATTGGCAATATCGATGGAAATTGTTCAATGGAATACTTAAATACACATGGTCAATGATAATTTAATAATGGCCAGCTGAGCAAGAAAGAGGGCGTGGACAGTGAAAGGTATCCATAATCTATTCCCAGATGTAGATAACATAAGGACAATTGAGAAATAAATGGTGGACAGAATTAAAAATAGTCAATTAATTTATCCCAATTGGCTGATTGTGGCAATTGAACTCATTTAGCTTCATTGGTTTGTAATTAAGTTACATGACGGTTTTGGTTTCAATTAAAATGTATTATTATCATATGAATTAAATGGGAATATGGTTATCTAATTAAGTTATATGATAATTTTAATTTATAATCAAAATTATTACAATTATATAGTAATTAAGTTTTATTATAACCAAGTCAATTAATGCAGTCAAAATTAGATGGAATGGTCAAAATCAATTGAGGTTGATTTCAATTGAAACTGTTGTCTTTCATATAAAATAATTAGAACTTCTGATAGAAATTTGGTGCATTGGGAAATTCATTATATGATATGATGGATTCTCCCTTGGCAATTGCAAATATCACATTATTTTACAATAATTTCAAGATTCCAATAACCTTAAATGGTCTCAAGTAATATTTGTAATTTTTAGAGTAGCAGCCCTTTTGCATTTTGATGTAATTCATGAATGATCAAGTATAAGAGAGTATTTATAAATTTCATCATATATGAGAATTCAGAAATTCTCCACACATGAATTCCAAAGAAAAGATTCATTTTTGTAAATAAAATACCAATAAATATCATTTAGGGCCCATTCGTTTTCATAGAATTGAATTCTTAGGAATTCATAGTAAAATTGGTTGCAACTAAGGATTATTAAAATGGATATAAGGAGATGAATATAAAGAGGACTTGTAGATGAGAACCTGACTTTCCTAGGATTTGATTTATGGTCAGGTATTCATTTACACTCTTTCCTTAATTCATTTTTCATCAAATAAGAGATTATTTGATGGTCATTTATAAATGTCTACTTTTCTCTTCAATTTTAGCCACTTCTAATAATACATTTTCTTAAAGTTCTAGGAATTTAGTTCCAAAGAAACAAATAGATCCCCTAGAATCCTGGTCTAAACACCGAATCTTAACATATAATATCAACATTATTATAAATAAAGGTAGTTCGTTTTTTAAATTATTAATTTTAAAGTCACATGTCTTAATCAATGTTGCACATTTAGTTCGTATTTCTTAATATACAATTTCTAACAATTAGTTTCAAATTTGCCAATGTTGTCTTACTTTACATACTATTATTGTATAATATCATTTTATTTAACTAAATGTACCACTTTTGCAAATAGAGATCTTAACAAAGTAGAAAATATGCCTACAAAACCAAATTCTTGAAGCTGCTTATCAAACATGAAAATAGTACTTAATAGGTGTTAATAATCATGCGACCGGCCTATTACATAACCCACATCAAATTAAGTAGTTTGTACGAAAGTGAATCTCCCATCTAAAGTCTTAGCCACTAGCCTAGAGGAGTTCAAATTGGGATGAAACTCTCACTAGAGATTTTTGGATTTATATTTAACTTATGTGGCATATTCTCTCACTAGTCAAATAATGAGGGATCCTTATTAGGGTAGACAAAGCATGACTATTTATTGTTGCTTATTTGAGAGAAATTGGGAGCCATTGAACAATTATCCAATAGATCCAAGTACTGGTAGTGAGTCAGCATGGTTTGCAACTATTGTGTTATGCCCCCATTGATGAGCACAGAGATTATGTGAGAAATTAGGGAGCCAACTAAGGGCCCATTGGGCATCATTTCTATGTTGAGAATGTACTTATTTTGAAAATGGGTTGTGCTAGGAATCTTCCCCTTCTTAGAATGAACAAAGTTGAACTTATTTGGCAACATTCTTTAAGAATTATTCTAAAGAAACAGAAACAAGCTCTTAAAATACATTATTTATTTTAGTATAACATATAACATATCATTCAAAATTTAAGAATAATTTAGATTTAAGTATTAAGGTAAACAAGATTCAATTTCCTCGTCTACATAATGGGTAAATAGGGCCTCTGCTATTTCATCTAATACATGTGCAATCTCTTATCGTCCTTGTTTGATCCCAATCTCCAATGGCATTGATAGACTTCCATCCACATTATTCTCTCCATTATTGTTCTCAATAATTAAATCCTCATTTTGAAACCCAATAAAATCATTGTCACTTTGCAAATGTGAAGTTCACATGCAACAATTATATTTTGTTTTTGCCTACATAATGAATAAGGTTACATGAGCTTTAAAATTGGAATTTTTGCTTTTAGCACACTAGAACACCGCTCAATGACATTTTGCAATGATGAATGGTGATAATTAAACAACTCTTTTTTCCATATAGGCCTTTGTCCGTGTCCCTTGTATTGTGATAAATGATATTGCTCTCCATAAGATAACCTGGCATGTTAGTGTACACAGAGTCAACAACATAATATTTACCTATAATGATAAATTAACAACTATTTTCATTATTATCTGAAAGTAATGTATATATCAATATAAATATGTATATATACAAAAGAAATATTAGCCTGCAAGTGGATGTGGAAAATGCAATTCAAGGTTAGTTATAGGTTCTATAAAAACGCGAGCAATGCTCCTCGTTCCTTCATAACCAGCATATACAAAAGTGAAATACATGTAAAAAACACATGCACACATTACGTTTTGTGCAATTGTGTTTTTTCTTCCTTGTTATGGAATCTAATATTTTATAGGAATTAATGCACTAACTTGTGTTCCAGCAATGGCCCAACACAATTCTTCATGAGGTGGTAAAAATCTATTATTAATTGTTAAAGGAAAATTTCATATTGACTAAAAGAATAGAGAAAAAGTATAGCAATAAAAATGTACCTTAAACTAGGGATAATAATTAAGATTGCATAAAATTCCAATGGTCCGTTTGGAAATATCGGGGAAGTGAGCAATAGTTTTACCTGAATGTTAAAAATAGTCTACTCCCATTTGATTTCTAACACTATGGACAATAGTCATTAAAAACATAGCTACTTGCTTCCCTACTGATACAAATCTTGAGTTTCTTGAAAGCATTTTTTTTTCAAAGCAATAAAAAAATTTATGAAACACATGTTTTTTCATACGAAATAAGTTATACATCTAAATGAATATCTAACTAGTACTTTATGCACAAATTCAATCCATGTGTCACTTGCATCTCTATTTGGTTGCTTGTATATGCGTGAAGTATAATGACCCATCACCTATGAGAAATTTTGACTAGTAACACTTTCCTCTTCATCAGATGACATCTCAATTCTAAATTGATCCATCGAACTTAAATAAGTTACAACCATATCAATCATTAAATACATATTTAAAACAAATTCAAATTAGATATTAAATAAATTCAATAAATTAGTTTCAATCATAAACATTTATTATATTAAAAGTCAACTACAATCATTTGGCAGCATAAATCTCAAAAGATTTATTTGAATTAAACTCATAACATCGCTTTAGATTCTCAAAAGTCTTACTGAAATAAAAATTTCTTTAGATTCTCAAAAGTCTTACTGAAAAAAAAATCTTAATACTGTTCAAGATTTCGTAAAACTCTTATTTAAATAAAAATCCTAATAAAGATTTAAACTTCACAAAAGTCATATTTAAACTCAAATCGTAATACTGGTGTAGCTCCGAAGGTTTCAGCATAAATCTTCTCATATCTTCGAGTATGGATAAAAAGCCTTCTCTCAAATTTTGGTTCACGGTAATAATTTTCACTACTTTCAAATATATTTCTTTATCAACGTTAGAGATGGATGCCAATAATGGAATAAAATTGT
Organism: Sextonia rubra; assembly: GCA_037013555.1. Taxonomy (NCBI): domain Eukaryota; kingdom Viridiplantae; phylum Streptophyta; class Magnoliopsida; order Laurales; family Lauraceae; genus Sextonia; species Sextonia rubra. The sequence goes on along the minus strand of JASUAD010000009.1, from coordinate 52,142,934 downwards.
TGATTGACAAAAGCATCCACACACTCAACACCTTTGTTCGATATTGTAATTCGAGGCTGGTAGTATTCCATGAAACTAGTACAAGCTTGATTAAAATAGATCATTGGCTTTGAACGCCATTGACGGCTATGAGTCTTAGAATGACTACGAACATGATTCTCTCCAACAAAAGTGTCATCATCATCTAGCTCTATTTCTACATCATCACCTTGATAATTATCTTTTCTCTTGGGGTTTGAATACACAATCTCCTGATCCATATCCATTGCTCCTATGGTGGAGGCACCAGTACTTTCACCTCGGATAGTGGTATCACCATATGTTATTTTTAGCTCATTAAATCTCACATCCCAAGCCCAAGCTACCCTTAATTAGGGTAATTTTCGAGATGTGACATGCATACTCCAGTAAATTTCTCGCCCAACATCCTGTCAAGGAAGAATTCACAAGGGATAGTTACATTCTTCATGCGTGTGAGGTCTACTCAATTACATCTGTCAGTAAATATTTAATGCGGAAGTCGGTACTTATCACCTGTACAATTCATATCCATGTGATATCATAGTATGAATAATCCATTATTACATTTTAATACACACAACATAAAGATTTTTATTCAATGCATAGTAGAGACTCAAAAACCCTCTACATGGAAATATATGTATGTATGCCATATCTAAACAACATGAACAAAATATATACCCTAAAGACATTGGCTAAAAAAGTGATATACACAAACTGTACATGTCCAAAATATGCATAAAAGACAATGCCATCACTATATGAAAACCAATACAAAGATGTAAGACGACATGATGCAACAACTATTCCCAAAAGACCTAAAATAAAGATATGTGTATGGTTCTCCAAATCTGAGGACTAAAAGACATCCTCAACTATCCACTCCTCTAGCCTTAGAGGGACCTCTAGTGTCTCCTTTGCTATCTCCTAGGCCTCTGCAGCCCCGGGATCGGTATCAGGGCCTATAACACCAATGATATAGCCCATGAATATGACAATTTAGCAAAGTATAAGTATATAAATAGTAACGTATGCAGTATCAATTAAAATTATAAGACAATAACTAAAAGAAGGCAATTCAGTCAACTATGCACATTATGCAAGAAAGAATTATTCATGCTTTATGAATCATCAATTTGAGATGTATATATAGTAGATGGCTACTACTTTAGTTAAATTGGCTCAATCAAAGCATTACAATTTGCGTTGGGAATGTGACTAGTGTCTTGGCCAAATGTACATCTGGCTACCCGATTTGGATTTTTGAGAATCCCATTTTATTATCCACTGTAGCGGCCAACTTAAGTGTAAACCAAACTCAGCCTCGCAGGGCCTTGTAAGGTCGAAACTATGTAGTGCCAAACTATTCAGTTCGATCATAAAACTTGAGTAAGATTGTTCAATTCAATTCTATTCTTTACCATCCTATCCCATTTGAAATCGATACTTACTTAACTCAATGCTAACTCAATTCAATTTAAGTAATACAAGAAAGGAGAAAGACTATTAATGTATTAATAAGCAATAGACGGTAAAACAAGTGCAACAACCATTTCAATTGGTTGAAGGACAATAATAATAGAACTCCCAATATGCAATGCAATTTAATTGAGAGAATCATGATGAATTACTAGCCAACCCTAATCTAATTGACTATCATCTCTAAACGCCCATTACAATATACTTTTATGTTATTCGATGTACGGGCTATTTTTGCTTGGCATTACATTATATATACGAGGTATATTGAAGTCCTCTAAACCAACACCCATAGTTAAGTATTAGACTAATCGGATAATGCTCATGAGATAATCCTAATCCCTTAAGACCTCTCATGCAATTATAATTTCCATTAGCATAATTAAATGGTTTTAGATTCCACTTCTAAGGCCCTACAAGGTCCTTTTAACATCCAATAATCCTAAACATTGATATTTACATCATAATCATCATCCTTAGGGTTGATTATGAAGGGTAATGGACAATTTGAGGTGGGTAAAAGACCCCCTTTTTTTTAATTAGAATGGACCCTTGAATTTCTTTAAGTCTGCTCAAGTGCTTCCAACTAAAGGCACTTGCACTTGAGCATAATTTACCACGGCTTCAGCTCTTTGCAAAGCCCATACAACTTTTAGATTTTTGTCAGGTGCACTTAGTGTGTGTATCAAAATTTTGTAACTTCCTCTTTTTTTCAAATTGAACACCTGCAATGGAATCTCCTGTTTCACTTTAGAAAACCCACAGTTATATATCTAAACTCATCCTTAATACTCTTCCATCTCCATTTTCACCAGTACATCAATTCATGAAGATAAAACCCATTTCAATTTGAGTGAAATTGAAAAATAAGGTTGAATAATCAACATAGCTGAATTCCATTTATTAAATTAAGAATGTATTAGCATGCATTTAATATATTACTGCTTATACTTTCTTTAGTTGGCAATGCTACAACTCTAATAAACTTCCTTTGAATCAAAGCAAGTAGAATTCCAATTTCAAATCCTAACAATGAAATCATACCAAAATGGTAATGAGCATGCATGCATGTGATGGAGATGAGTCTGTACAATAACCTTAATTTATTGAATTTGTTAATAAACTATGAAAGTTCATCCTAATAGGATTTCTTGATTGCAGTTCAATTATCAATGCCGGAAAATAAAAGAATACGCAAATCAATCAACCACACAAAGACAAGAGGCACACGATTTTTTATGTGGAAACCCTACGAGAAAAAAAGCATAAGTCCTACATGGACCAAAAGAAGCCAAGCACTATGAATCGAGCAATCACAAGATATACTCACAATCCCTTTCTTAGTTTCCACAACCTAAGGACCGCAGTTTTTCTTACACAGCTCTACGTTGTCTTGACTCCATGCCATTCACTGCACTACGTGGTTGATTCAACCACCTTGAAACAGCAAGGAGCTCAATCTTCTACAATAGGAGAAAATCTTCTACGAGAGATGTAAAAGCAATATTCTCTAGCACTTAGACTTAGCACAGTCACTCCAATGAATGCTCTAGAGAAGTAATGGTCTTTCAATTAGGTTTTCCAACTTCAAAGTCATGTGAGAGATATTGGATCCCTTAGGAGTGAGAGAGACACCCTTTAAATAAGCTACAATTTGCGCCTTACAGTTAAGGTTGATGTAGAACACAAAATAGCAATCTTGGCACAAAAGGAAGTAATTTGCAAATAGGAAAGTGGTTTAGGTTCGTCATCCACTTAAGCGCATGAAAACTTCAAGTTATTTCAATTTAGCACAATTTCAGTCAAGCTAGCTTGAGTGAGTAAAGGCTTAACTTGAGTGAGTAAGGTTTCGTCTGGAAACTGAAAATCCAAATCTAGTTGCTCGAGCGCATTTGAGCATCCACTCGAGAGCTTTTCTTACATTTCTTTACTTTAGCTCTTCCAGCGACATGAACCACAATCCATTGTAAAGAAATATAAAATTACAACTCAGTGGACATAGAGTTTTGTCTAACCGATGAATTAGCCAACACTAAAAAATCCTAATTATCTCCCCTTTTGGCAATTCATGGACAAAAGTCCCATGACTTTAATCTAGCCATTTCAAAAGCTAATAATTACAATGAGTAAATTGAGAAATTTTCTTTATTAATAAATTGAGAAATTTTCTTTACCACCACCAGTAAATATACCTGTCTTTGTCTCAGTGTCCCATTGTATATCTCCTCATTTTTGTCTATAATTGACAAAAAATGATCAACATGCAACAATTTTATCAATTAGGATATAGTAGCTCCCTCTCAATTGTGACCCCTTCAATTGTAACTCCCTCTTAATGCCATATTCTTTTCAGCATTGGGGTGGGAACTTGATCTTCTTGATTAGGGCCTTTCAAATTTAGTTAACCATACTTGCGTAGTTTTAACTTTTAGTGCCGTGCGAGCAACTTCTTTGGGCTAATTAGACTTTCTAACCAAAATAGCTCTAGTCTTTATCTTTGGTTAAGATAAAAATTTCCTTTATTGCTTATGTTTTAGTAAATACCTCTACTTATTATAAGGGGACAAATGTATCCTTTGATTTCATAATAATGCCATGTGGGTTTGAATGCAGGATGTGACACATTTTTCTTTTTGGAAAAAATTGTAACATATTTAGCATAAATATGTTTTGCAGTAGAAGGTGCCATAGAAACCAAAGTAGAACTTTTGATAAAAACAAATTTACCTTTAGTCTTTGACGTTGAAACACCATTGATATAGCCCAGACTTTGTTTGTTAGTTGGCAACTTCTGACTACATTGGATATCACCCATATGACATCATGATGTTTGCTCGTTCGACGCAACCCGGAAACAAAATCTATAAAAAGATTCTCTCATTTCCACTTTGGAATATGTAGAGGATGCAACAAATCAGGAGGCCTTTTATGTTTAGCCTTTACACATTGACAAGTAAGACATCCAACTACAAAACTTGCAATGTCTTTCTTCATGTTATTCCACCAAAACCTACCATTTAAATTTAGGTATATTTTAGTACTCCCAGGGTACATGGAATATCTAGCATGATGTGCTTCAGTCATGATTGCTTCCTTTAGATTTTTAACCGCTGGAATAAATAGCCTGTCTCTGAAGTACAATTCTCCATCCACTATCCTGAAATCTGATCTCTACGATATGTGGTCGCGAATCTTAATGAATTTTGGATCTTCAAACCGTCTCTCTTTAATTTGTTGTATTAAAGTGGGTTCAAAGACAGACATAGCCACTAACATGACCTTATCATCCACGAATTCAACTTCGACATCCAAATCTCGAAGTTCTTCTACTAGAGACCATTCACCACACATGCCTACCATCTTAACAATTGATTTCCTACTTAGGGCATTGGCCATTACATTTCCCTTTCTTGGAAAATACTTGATTGGAAAATCATAGTCTTTTATGAACTCTAGCCATCTACGTTGTCTCATGTTAAGATCATGTTGAGAGAATAAATACTGGAGACTACGATGATCAGTATGGGCTTTAAATCTCTCTCCATACAAGTAGTGTCTCCACAACTTCAAAGCGAAGATGATAGCGGCCAATTCTAGATCATGTGCGGCATAATTCTTTTCATATTCCCTTAATTGTCGAGATCCATATAATTGTCGAGATCCATATGCTATCACTTTTCCATTTTGCATTAATATACATCCCAACCCAATCCTTGAAGCATCGGTATATATAACAAATCCATTACTACCTTCCGATAGAGTCAATATTGGGGCTGAGGTTAGCTTTTCCTTAAGGAGTTGGAAACTCGACTCACATTCAGCTGACCAAACAAATGATTCATTCTTTTGAGTCAACTTGGTCAAAGGTGCGACTAATCTGGAAAAGTCCTTCACAAATCTTTGGTAGTAACCCACCAAATTGACAAAACTTCTAACCTTTGCCACTGTTTTAGGGCTTTGCCAACTAGTTATTGCCTTGATCTTAGCTAGGTCTACTGTGAGTTCATCCTTTGAAATTGTATGCCCTAAGAAAGCAACTTGTTCTAACCAAAAATCACACTTGTCCAATTCGGCATATAGTCGGTGATCTCTCAATAATTGCAAGGAAATCCTCAAATGCTCAACATGCTCGTCGCGAGTTTTGGAGTAGCCAATACATCATCAATGAAAAGTACTACAAATCGATCGAGATAGGGTGAAAAGATCCTATTCATCAAAGCCATAAATACAACTGGGGCATCGGTCAACCTAAAAGGCATGACTAAGAATTCATAGTATCCATAGCTTGTCCTGAAGTTTTAGATGTATCTTGCTCCCTCAGTCGCAACTGATGATATCTAGACCTCAAGTTAATCTTTGAGAAGTGGGTTGCACCCTATAATTGATCAAACGGTTCATCAGTTCTAGGCAATGGATACTTGTTTTTTTATTATCACCTAATTTAGCTGCTTATAATCGATACACATTCTGAAGGTGCCATCCTTATTCTTCACAAATAAAACTGGGGCTCCCTATGGTGATGTGCTAAGATGAATAAACCCCTTATCCAGTAAGTCTTGCAACTATATCTTCAGCTCATGTAACTCTACATGTGCTATTTTATATGGAGCCCTAAAAATGGGGGTTGTACCAGGCACTAGTTCTATAGTAAAATTTACTTCCTTAACCAAAGGAAGACCAGGTACTTCGTCAAGAAACACATCTAGAAACTCACAGACCACCGGTATCTCCTCAAACTTTTTGGGCGGTTTATTCTCAACAATGAAGCCAATGTACCCCTTGCAACCACTGTGAATTAATTTTTCTGCTTGAAGTGTAGAGATTAGCCCAGTATTCAAACTCTTTTTCTCACCCTGGAATAAAACACTCAGGCCGACTTCGTCTACCTTCACAGTGACGGTCTTACAGAAACAGTCTAAGCAAGCCATATACTTAGTCAACCAATCCATGCCTAGGATTACATCGAAATTGTGCATTTGTAAGACAATGAGTTCAGCTAGATAAAGGACCTTTTCAATTAGGACTTGACAACCTGGGTTATGGTCCTCACAAGTCACCATCTTGCCAACAGGAGTGATAACACTTAACACATATGGTAGCTGCATTAGCGGCTCTTGTATCCCACTAGAGAATTGGGGTGAAATAAAGGAGAGTGAAGATCATGAATCAAACAACACCTTAGCCTCTATATCACAGATAGAAACCTTATCTATGACCACATGCTCTGCTGCTTCCGCTTCTTCATGAGTTAATGCATAGGCGTGGCTTTGCCTTTGAGGTCGGTTCTGCTGTCCTTTCCTCTATTGGCCTTGACCTTGCAGTGTCTGCCCTTGGCCTTGCCTCACCTGCTGTTGCTGACTTGGAGTTGTGGGCAGTGCTGCTTTAGAAGATTGTTGATACGGCTGCTAGGGTGGGGCTTGACTAGAACTCTTTCTTCTTAAGCATTTCGACAAGTGATGGTCCAACGACCCACAGCCAGAATAGGCTCCCATAGACCTCTAACATTTACTTGTCTCATGGCCCTTTTCACATATGCCATAGACTAGCCTTGATGTCCCACCAACAACTCCCTTTTGTTTCTTAGAGTGTTGTTGACTCTTCCTAGAAGGTGGGGCACTTCTTCTAGACTCTCTAAAAAATAAGCTCTTCTCAATTTCTTTAGCTGCATAGGCCCTTTCCACAGCGTCATCATATTGTACTAAGCGCTAGAAAGTTGTAGTGTGTCTTTTAATAACAAGCCTCAACCCTTCAAGGAACCTCTTAACTCTTTTCTCTTCGGTGTCAGTCAAGTCCAAGGCAAACTGAGAGAGCTGACTGAACACATGCACATACTTCGCAACTATCATGAAATTCTATTGTAGGGTGAGGAACTCTACCTTCTTCTTGATGGTCACATGCTTTGGAATAAACTTCTTCCTAAATTACCTCTTAAAAGCTTCCCTCATGGTGGCTTTTGGCATAGCCTTAATCTGATCCTGGAAACTCTTCCACCATGTATTCATAATATTTCTAAACATGGATGTCGTAAGGACTACTTGTTGCCTTTGTGTATAAGTCAACAAATCAAAAACGTTCTCTGCGTGTACAAACCATTCGTTAGCTTGTAACGGATCCTCTCATCCCGTGAACTCCATAGCCCCTCTCTTCCAAAACTTCTCATATAAGGAATTAGGATCACTGGGCTGGTTCTGTCTTTCCAGAAGGGTAGCTAGTTGCAATTGCATGGCTACTTGGTTGGTGTTGCTGGCAACTAGTTGATGCATTAATGTCATAAGTCGTTCTTCCGTGTTATATGCGGGATGAGGAGGGGGTGGCGGTGGAGGATCCACACCATCCAATTCGATGTCTTTGTGACCATTACCACCTGAACTATTGTTCATACCAGACCCAGATGCCATTTATCTACATTTATAACCGTGGTTAGTCATAAGCAATACATTAATAGGAGGTAAGTTATAAGTCTTTATACAAAATCAATCCCTTAATCTGACCTATCGAAACCTCACCACGTTTCATAGAGTTGCTAAGTCTTTTAATTGATTTTTTAATCGCTCTGATACCATTACTTACGTATGTCACACCCCGATCCTAGGAATTAAGGATTAGAATGGGCCCCCAGCGTGTGGATACGCAATCTCATAGCAATCCGTGCCATGTGAAGACATGCACTAATCACTACCAGGGAGATTCTACAAGAACATGTGAGGAAATACCCAACAACACGTAGATTAAATTTCAAATATAAAGCAAAAACTTGTGAAAAACACCTGTAATGATTATAAGCAATACATAGAAGAATAATACCATCATAAAATAGACTTAAAGTCTTTTACTTATCCATTCCCAACACACATAACCACAATTCACTTAACAAGTCATTCATACAATCTGAACGCATGTCCAACAAAATAAGGAGGCATGTAAACACTAGTCCAAACATCACTAAATTCATCAACCCAACAAAACCCCTTTTGACACTTTTCGCAAGACGACTAATAGTATATGTTGCCTTCCTTCTACTCTTCTATACCCCTAGGCACCGTTGGGGTACCCTCCGGCGATGTGTCGACAGTCGTGATGGGATTGGGTTTCGTACCTGTAACACCAAGAGTAGCACTGTTAACATGACAGTTAAGCAAATATAGAGGTATATAAGACCATCATAATATATCGAATGAGTTAAGGAAAATATTGATTAAAGGAAAAGTAATAACCGTAAGCTAGGTATGTTGTGCATGAGTAAACGTGAGTAACGAATCAATACAGAATATCAAACATACTAGTTGGCATCCACATTGCTATATTCTCCCAAAAAAGAGCATATCACCAAAAGAAAGCGTATAACATACATATAGGAATTACGCAAGGGGATAAGGCTAACTACCCAAGGAGCGCCGACAACTCTTCCATAAACTACTACAGTAGGAACATAAAGAGTACCCGAATTTATTCCATCGAACCTAGTAAAGGTACAAGCTAAGCAGTGCCAACTTAACATATCAAGACCGACTCAAGTTTATACCTTTCATGCTTATAATCAACCATAGTGATTATGTCATATTCATACAAATTCATTCATACTTATCATATTATACACGAGGGGATCTCAGTCTTGAGATCATATGCAATCATAAAAATCAGAAGTAGTAAGGTAACTGGTAATTAGACAATGTATACTTCAATGAGCAATTAGGCTGAACCCTCTCAACCTTAGTTACACCCGTTTCGGCTCACCATCACACACTCAATAGAAGCTCTGATCCGGTTGCCTCAAGGTTCGCCGGAAGAATGGGTACGTGATCATATCATATTGAGGGCAAGGTTTCTTAACAATATGAATTCATTTAAGTCGAGAAGGTATCGAGGAAATTTACTAACCAACCTTATACTAGACAATCTGTGATCCCAGGGCATTCAATACGATGTATTCATAAGACGTCTGGTGTTATTCTGTTACCAAATCTTGGCATTACATTGCGTACGCAAGGACACCTCTTCTTATGCTTACATTTATGAGGTGACATCGGAAATTCATCCGAAAAATCGAAGAGAATAAGTGACAGCTCTACACTTGTTCTCCTTATTATTTAATCACCATTGGATTAGTTTAGTTGGAGAAAAGGTACCATATCTAAAGCCCTACAAGGTCATTTAAAATCATTAATATCCTAAATTCACAGTGTTCTTACGGCTTAACTGTATACATGTTATGGCTTAGCCTAATGTCTTAGTTTTTCTCTCAATTTCATATGCAGTTATGGCTTAGCTGTATACTGGCCTGCGACTTAGCAATGTTAATCCTACGGCTAGGCTATAGCTGGGCTATGGCTTAACAGTAGCACAGTCCATGGCTTAACTGAGGGTCAACCGTAGAAGAAAGATAGAATTTCGAGCTCTCGGAAAAGCTCGCTGTAAAATGACTTACGGCTTAGTCACAGGATAGTTACGATTTAGCCGTAGTTCATTCCATGGCTTAGCCAAGGGTTAGCCGTAGTTCAAAAGTGGGCTTTTGAGCTCTCTGGAATCTAAGCTGTAGACACTTACGGCTTAGCCGTGTGCTTCACCGTAAACTTCAAAATTTCTGAAAACAGTTCTAAAGCACGAGTTTAATACAGAAGTCTTAGTTCTTAGTTCCAATGAGATTCCTTATGCTCCCACATTTTCATAATAGGTCTTATATTGCCCACATATCATTAATATTTCATATATATATATATTCATTATCACCTAATCCAACATATATGTGTGCTCAATCAAGGGTAAATGAGCTGTAACTTACATTTAGAGTGATCACTTCAAGAATCAACAAATTTAGACATACATGTGGTAATATATACTCTAATACTTACCTTTTATGTAGTGCTTGACCCTATCAACTTCTCCTTGGTATGTGCGGGGGTAAAGAAAGCCTCAATAGATGAGTTCTCTATAACATGCAAAGACATGCAATGGTAAATCTAGTATAAGATGCATGTATGTTGTTCTTTTGAGTCTCCTTGACTCTATTAAACCCAAAGAATTGAAATGGAGGTAGAGCCACCTTAGGAAATGGTAATTTGAAGAAGATGCTGAATATGATGATTCCAATGAAAGAGATGCCCAAAAGAAGAAGAAAAAGATGGATAGAAGCTATCCCTCTTGTATGCAAGGCTTCAAGTCTTTGTTTCTAGCTCCAAGTTAAGGTGGAGATGAAGAAGAGTGAAGAGGAGAAGTAATTCAAGCTAGGATCAGAATGATACATGAAGAAGGACGGTGGCTCATCTTTCAACTCAAATTTTTTTCCTGAAGTTTTACATGCAAGTCCAATATTTCTTGGAAAATTACAGTTTAGGTCAAATGGACCTCAATTGGGCCAAGGTGAATCCGAGTTAAGTTGGACCAAACATGAAAGATGGTTTACACGAAGAATTACACAAGATGTAAGTAAGGAGATGTCAACATGATGCAAGGACTCTAAATTACAAAAGGCTCTTAACTTCTTAGGTAAAGTTCGAACTCGACCCAATTACCTATCCATGACCCAAACCCAAGGGGTTTGGATTAAGTTAGCCTAAAAAAATTTAAATTAGTATAAAATAAGATTAATTAACATAAATTAAGGTTAGTTGGATTGGGACCTTACACCATATTAGTTGCATCATGTGTAATTTATCTTAAAGATCATCTTTCATAATTAGCCCAACTTCATTTAGATCCATCTTGGCCCAATTGAATATCATTTGACTCAAATTGAAATTTCCTTACAGATAATGGACTTGTATGTAAAACTTTAAGAAAATTTGAGTTAAAAGAGTAATCACCATTTCCTTCTTTCATTTTCCTGTTCTTTTGCTGGAGCTACATCTTTTTCCACTACTCTCACTCCCCTCTTCAAACTAGAAGATGAAAACAGAATCTTGGAGCCTTGCATGTGTTCCTATTAGCTTCCATTTTCCTCCTTCTACATCCTCTTGTGCATCTTTTTATAGAAACTCGTAAATTTATCTTCTTTTTCACAATCTACAACTTTCTAAGGAAAGAGATAGCTCTCATTTCATTCCTTTGAGTTCAAAAGAGTCAAAAAGACTCAAATGAGCAAAATGCATGCATCTTACACTTGATTCACCCATTGCATATCTTTGCATGTAAAAGGATTTGCTTCTATTAAGGTTTTTTCTCTCATCAAGTAAAAAAAGTGGCTAGTTTTGAGTCAAGCATTGTATCAGAGGCAAGTATAAGGGTATATATTACTACATGCATATCTAATTTGTTGATTTTTAAAGTAATCTCCCTAAATGCAAGTTTACAGCTCTTTGACACTTATTTATGAGAATATAAGATGTTTATAAGCCAATGGAGAATAAATATTAGGGGTTAGAAGTATGAGGACCTACTATGATGATATGGAACTTGGAATGTAAGATGGCAGGAATGAATCACAGAAGTTGGAACCAAAACTGAAGAGTTCTGTACTGAACTCGTGTTTCAGAAGCGGTTTCCAGAAATTTTGAAGCTTACGGCAAAGCTTACGGCTAAGCCACAACTATATTACGACTAGGAATCCAGAGACCAATAATTCTATATTTATTCTACGGCTAACCCTCAGCTAGTCATGAAATGTACTACGGCTAATCCATAATCACCTCGTGACCAAGCCGTAAGCCATTTTACGGTAAGCTTTCCAGAGAACCTCAAATCTAGCTTTTCTCTACGACTAACCCATGGCTAATCCGTGAGTTGTACTATGACTAAGCCGTATGTCAGCCGTGGCCTGACCGTAGGTTTCATATGGCTAAGCCGTAGACTAGCATATGGCTGAACTGTAAATACGAATGAAATTAAGAGGAAACTTATGCCACACAGCTAAGCTGTAACCTATACACGGCTAAGTCGTAAAAACCCAGTGAACTTAGGAAATTAAGAATTTTCAAGACCTTGTAGGACTTTAAATATGACTCCTTTACCTCCATTAAATTAGCCGAATGGTGATCAAATAATAAGGAGGAAGAGTGAAGAGTTGTCACTCATCCTCTTCGATTTTTCGGATAGTTTTTCGATGTTACATTATGGGTGTTGGCATAAAAAAAGGTGTCTCTTGCATAGACAATGTAACACCAAGATTTTGGTAACACAACAATATTGGACGTTTTATGAATACATCATATTGAATGACCTCGAAAACGCAGATTATCTAGCATAGAATTGGCTAGTAACTCTCCTTTATAATTGCTCAATCTAAATGCATTTATTTAGTTAAGTAACCTTGCCCTCAACATGATTTAACCATGTACCCATTTTTCCTAGTGAACCTTGTGGTAAAATTGTAGCCGGAGCTTCTATTGAGTGTGTGCCATGTGAGCCAAAATAGGTATAACTAAGGTTAAAAGGGTTTGAGCTCTATTAGCTCATTTAAATATGCATTGTCTGATTATCAGTTACTTGTTTAATTTCAATTTTTATGACTGAATATGAACTCAAGACCAATACTCCCTTTATGTATTAATGACTATGTACGAATAAGAAATGATCGTAATGATTGATGATAAGTATGTATGAAATGAATTCGGGAAGGTCTTGATACGTCGAGTTGGCATCACTTAGCTTGTACCTATATTAGGTTCGATGGGACCAATTTGGGTATTCCTTATGTCATTGTTGCAGTAGTTTATGAAGGAGTAGGTTTGGTGCTCCTTGAGAAGCTAGACTGATCCCCTAGCGATATTCCCCTTTGTACGTTATACGCTCTCCTTAGAGAGAATATAGCCTCGTGGATGCTAACTAGTATTTTATGATATTCTATTCATGATTCGTTATTCATTCTAATTTCATCCACAACATGCCTGGCTTATGAATATTGCTCTTTTTTAATCAATAAGTTCTCTAATTCAATTAATACATCATGATAGTTTTATATATCTCTATATTTGCTTAATTGTCGTGTTAATAGTGCTATCCTTGGTGTTATAGGTACCGAACCCAACGCCAGTTCCGTGATTGACATACCCCTGAAAGGAACCTCAATGGTACCTCGAGGTGTAAATAAGTAGAATGAAGGCAACATTTTCTATCAGTCATCCTACGAAGAGCGTCAATGGGTTTTCTTGTTGGGCTGATAAGTTTGGACATGCTTGGACTTATGGTTAAACATGCCATCTATTTCATGTTGTTTTGGACCTAAGATTTGATGGACATGTGTTTTGGCTTTGTATAATTGTATTGTAGTATTTTCTTGTCATGTGTTTGGGGATGGTTAAGTAACAGACTTTAGATAACATTATGAATGGTTGATGTTTTTATTATTGTTTATGATCATTATAGGTGTATTTCACAGGCATCCGCTTTATTGTTTTAAATATAATCTACATGTCTGTTAAACTTCTTCACACGTACTGTGGAATCTCCCTTGTAGCAGTTTGTACGTGTCTTTGCATGACATGGATTGCTACGGGATTATGTGTGCCACACCCCAAGGCCCATTCTAATCCTCAATTCTCTAGTTCAGGGCGTGACAGTTCTCCCCCTCCAGTTTCTTCATCCTTCTCTCTAGAGGCATGAATGACAACCCTTTAACAACAACAATAAAAAATGGAGAAACTAATGAAGAAGACTTTTTGCTACTTGTCCAAAATCTCCAAAAGCTACCAAAGAGAGGACGTCAAGATTCCCTCTCCATCTCCCCCCTCTGATTAGCTTTCTCTTGATGTTGATACTTTATTTCACTTCTTTAGGAGATAACACTGCTGTTTTCTTTATTTTGGATGTAAAGTATTTACTTTCACTTAACCTAGTTAAATGTGTGCTCTATAGGCACAAAACTTATTTTTACTAATGTTCATTGCCCAACTATAAGTTTGTTCTACTTCTTGGATCTTTTGATATTGTTATTAGCATGATCTTATCTTTTCTATGATTTTTTGTCTGTCTGTCTCTTTCTCTCTCCTGTCATCATCCCTTATCAAATTTGTGAGAAAAAGGGGGAGAACTATTGGTTTTAAGGGGAGCTTACAAAAATCCCACCTTCATAGTGCATGGTGCTTAAAGTTTTTTTTGCAGGTAAATGTTATCATAGGATTGTGCAACATCTAAGGGGTGAGCTATGAATTCAATGATATTCCAATGAAATGTAGTAGTTCTATGTTTAAGGAATTACTTTAAATTGTAAAAGAGAAAGTGTATTGTTGATTATAAATTTGGTTTAAAATGTTGTAGTTTCTTCATTATATGTATTTTGTCACGAAATTAACAAAGGGGGAGATTGTTAATACCATAGTAAAATTAGCATTAATCTCTATTGTCAATTCCGTGACCAAAGTCATAGTCCAAGTCAAATGTGAATCAAGACTAGTCATCAAGTTCTATCAAGGAAGATCAAGTTCATTCAAGCTCGTTGATTGGAAGACTTTCATGAGTGCCAAGGTAATTTTAACCCTTCAGACCTAATTGAAAAATCCCTAGAAAAACTTGGTTTGCTTGGAAAATACTTTTCTTAAAAATTCATTTTTATTGTCATCTACGGCTTGGATCATGGCTGAGCCGAAAATCCCATGGTTCAGAATCCAAAGAATGATTTTTGGGGATTTTTGGTTTTCTTCTAAGCTACAGTTAAGCCGTAAGATTCTCACAGCTAAGCCGTAGAAGTATTTATAGCTAAGCCATAAAAACCCATGGCTCACAATCCACAGAAGGAGTTTTTGGTTCTTTTGCCTACGGCTGACTTACGCCGTAAGCTGATTGCAGCTAAGTTGTAAGACTATACAAAAATTTCAAATGTGGTCAAACTAGCCATTGTAGATGACCGAATATATGGCTAAGACGTAGAACAACTTAACCTAGCCGTAGATCTGTCCATTGGAGGATATGTCTATTTAAGAGAACCACTTTTCTTCATTTTATAGAACTGCACTATTTGAAAAATCTTTAGAGTTATTGAGCATTCAGTAAACATCTGTAACGAGCTCCAACCACCATCTCCTCCTCAATCTAGGAGCATTCAAATGCATTATTTTTTAGAGCAGAGGAGATACCCACCTAGGAAATCCCAAAACTCAATCTAGAACAACCTTAACTTCTTAGATTCCAAAACTTCTTCCCTTGGCTATGCAATTACTAGAAGACCAACATCACCAAGGAAAAATTTCAAGAGGTCAAAGCTTAGAGGTTTTCATTCAAGCTTTAAGAGCACCAACTAAGACTAATGTAACTTTTTTTTTTTATGTTTGGCCATTCTTCATATTCGTTTATCTATTGTATATGGTGGAACACAAACGACCATATCAAAAATAGTTGTCGTTGGTGGAGTAGATCTTGGAATAAACCACTGAATCAAAAAATTCTTTTGGTGGAAGACATACCACCATATCAAACAACTGTTGCAGGAGGTGTACTTGTGTAGTTACCTCATCATTAGTGGAACCAAGGGTGTTTGCTATTAAGAGTGGACGTAGGTTTGAGACCAAACCACTATAAATTCTCTATCTTGTGATTGCTTATTTTGTGGTGGATGCTTTATTGATTGATAAATCATATTATTATGTGTTGCTTATTGCTCTTGTGTTAAAACCAACTTGATTCAATTCAATCAGCTCAAACTAGAGTACTTGAGTTTTTCACTAGATTAAATTTGTGCTTCTAAGATAAACTCTATATTCAATCTAGTATTGTTTGACAGTGAGGCTTATATTCAAAATTAATCTCATAATCCAAAAAAGAGTTTTGGATTAGTCCTATTTACCACCCCCCCCCCCCCCCCCGCCCCTCTAAGACTTGGTGAGTTCTAGTTATTGCACTTTCAATAAGCATTGTTAGTTGCATGATCTTTGTTAGTAATCATTATTCATCGACAACAATGTAAAACTTTTAGTTGCTACAAACATCCAATCTCAATTTGTCATGAATAATAGAATCAACATGTATAAACAATACAGCAGAGACAACAAGTTTGGAAGCCTAATTCATCCATTTGACACAAACAAGACTTTAAAAGAAATAGCTATCTCAATGTTTTTTTTTTATTTAAACACAATGACCACCACAACAATCTAAGTATATAAACTTGCAATCAAAGATTTATGAAGTATATAAATCAAAGAATTTGAAGTCATCCATTTCAAAATGTTCCAATATAAGCATATCTGGAATTTCAAAATTTAAATAAATCAAATTGCTTAAAAAATTGAGGATTAAACCACTAATAGTTCAACATCTAAAGTAAAATTAGGGCTCTTTACAAAGTACTGCTTAGCTCACACTATTAAGTAAAATTAGTGCTTCTAGCAAAGATACGCTTGTCAAAAACCAAATCCACTCAAACATCCACAATTGAAACCTATTTCAGAGATAGAGAGAAAGGTAATAACCGACCATTTATAATCTAATGTCCTACAACAGTTTGGATTTGTGGCACTCAATGAAATGCAATGATTCAATCTACTTAAAAAATATGAAAAAGCCATGGGATCATTTCATCTTTTTGGGATGGTGTCTTCAAAATTTGGGAGTGCTTCGACAGATTCCACATCATCCATAAGATGATGACCCATATTTGAGTCTTTGATTTACTATTTCTTAGTAAATTTCCTAACATTTTGATTAGAGCAAAGAGAGAAAAGAGCAGATACAAAGAGAAAAGGAAAGGGCAATGCAAATATATACCCGGCTTATTGGAGAAAAAAACTGTAGCAGATTTAATGAGAGACCATGCTTGAGATGAAGAGATGTGGGAAGACAGTAGAAGATTACGAATGTGAGTGAGATGTGGGAAGACAGTAGAAGATTACGAATGTGAGGGGGAGAGAGAGAGAGAGAGAACAATTTATAATAGTGGATTCCAACTTGTTCTTCGATATTGAACGCGAGATGCGACATTTTGCTTATTTGAGGCCACTTATTCCGAATGACAAATGAAAATATTTCCTTTCGATGTTTTTGTGCTTACAGAGTAAGTTTCGGTGAAAATGTTTTCAGAGAACATGTCTTTAGCTGGTCCAAAACACTATTTCTCATTTTTTATAACATCAAAATACCAAAAATGTCCCCTAAGAAAGATGCCAAATGGGCCCTAAAACTTTCTTAGTAAACTATATAATGTGGCCCTCAATCATGGTCCCATAGGGTTGAAGTCTGCATTGAGGTAATAACATTTCATCGGTTCACCAATAAACATAGCGGAAGTTTCAAGATAAACAAATGCTACATTTTAAATATTTTAGAGTAAGTACATCATTGAATTACTAAAGTTAAGGTTTTACATCATAATGAAGGCACTCGAGTGCGGGTCACGATAACTCAAATCATATTGTTTACACACCACTCATGGTCATTAGGCTCATCTTCTTGAAATGCCTCCTCCGTCTTATCCTCAATGTAGATGGGCTCGGTACCTATGCACTAAGTGTAGCATAAGCAAAGCATAAGTAGCACGGAGGTGAACATAAATATAAATAGTAGATATGCAATATTAAAATGATGAGAGGACAGTGTGATCATGTGAGTTACAATAGAGAAGTCTAAACATAAAGCTTGAATAGCAATAAACATTGGCTCATAAAAGACAATGTCCTAATCTAAATACTCTAACAGTATAAGCAGTGCACATTAGCTAATCACCATAAAATATTACCATAGTTCACCCATCTTGAACTGAGTGTAGTGGAGACTATGCAACGGGAGAATAGTCTGCCCCACAATTCGTTAATTGGCCTTTGAGGTGGAAAACTATCAAAATCCCTACTTTTGCAGGTGCCAATAATGCACATCCATCTCAATCATCTTTTCATCAATAGTTCTCCCAAAGAGGTGCCCCTATTGTTTGGAAATTAATAGTTGAGTGGTGTTTGACTAAAAAATTCTATGATAATCAGTGAGGAGTTAGGCTTATCCTATGTGAATAGGATCTGTCAAATGAAATATAAACTACCCTTTAATCAATCAATAATCTTCAATCACTTTCAATACCAATAATAGTTATCATCCCTATACCTTTATAATCAAAGTTGGTTAGACTCAACATGTAGATCAGTATCATTCAATACATATATAACAATCCAATGAATATATATATATATATATATTAATGGGGAATCTTAGGTCCGATCAATCTAAGCTTGCATTGTGAACCCAACAATATAAAGATAATACAAAGCTATAGAACATGGTCGAGGCATATGAATATCAATACTGAGGAGATACAATTCAATTTATGATTATCCAATAGTTGAGGAAAATAAATTATCCAATTTTATGTCAATGATTGATTTCCTCGTAAAAAAAATTATTACTATGCCCAAGGAGAAAACACTACAACAAAAATCATTTCTTACAATGAAAATTCGGCAACGTATTGAAAATTTGTCATTAATGTTATTTTTCGTGACAAAATATTCATGTTATCGCCTTAAAAAAACGTGAATTATTTAGCGAGATAATTTTCAAAGGTCGCTAAATATTGTCGCAAAAAGTTTGGCACCAAAAAATGGAGTTAGAGCCATCAAGGGGAAAAGTTTTCCTGATGAAACTTTTTATTGGGCAATGTATTATTTTCATCCGTATATCATTGGCACTCTACATTATTAAAGAAATTCCACAAAAAAAAATATGTTGTCGCAGAATTACTTAAAATAATCTGTGACGAAATTATTTTGTCACGGAATTCATAAAATTTAGAGAAATGGCATGATTGGGTTGGCGTCTTGGCAGTTTATTTTGAGCAGCATTGGGCAACAAAATGAAATTGTCGCCGATTTTCAAAATTTAAGCAGTGTCTCGACTCTTCACGCGGTCAAATCTCCACCCCTGTATTTCATCGAAACTGCTCTCTCAGATTCAACATACGGCACCTCCACCCCTAGATTTCACCCTAACAAATCTGATAGCAGCTCCACCTGCCCATCTGGTGTCAATCCCCAATCTAAGGTATGCTTTTCCTTCTCTGTCTCTTCTTCCTCTTCTTATTCTACTTTCTTGATCTCTTCTTTGTTTTGTTTTTATTTTTTCTCTACGCTGGGTTTGGGGCTGGGGTGTCGACGAGTTGGGGTTGGGTGTTGATTGCTGGGGAGTGGGAAGCAACAATGTTTCTCGATGGGTTAGGTTAGGGATGGGTTGGTATTAGAATGGGCGATGGGGCTAGGTTCGTTAAAAAACAACCCCAAAACAGCAACAATTGAAAAAAAAAGATACAAAACGTTTCTTGTTCATCTTCATCTTCATCGACTGTGGATGGTTTTGGGCTTTGGGATGTGGTGGGTTTGGGGTTTTAGGGGTTTGGTGTGTACGGATCTTAGGAAATGAAGATGGGTTTAGATGGAGGGTGTGGAAAAGATCTAGGGATTTTACTAGACTTTATTGTATTTTACGATTTGTGATCCTCAACTGCCTTGCGTTGGTTTATCCCACAAAACTCTCTTAAGAAGTAGTCTTTGTTGTAGTCTTCTCTTCTCATCTCGTCAATCATCTCTCTTTGCCAGGTACACATTCTCAACTGATCGATGCTCTCTTCCTCAACATCTTCCTCTAAATCTCTATGTTGTGCCTTGTATCCTAATCCATCATTGTCGAGGGCCTTGTTGTTCTTCGTCCTCCATCAGTAAGTACTCTTCTCTCTTCTGTATGTTATGATGAAATGAGATGTGGTTGCGAGTTTCTCTACATAGATATAAAGACAAGAAGGAATTTTTAATATTGATGCTCGACTGCTGTGGATTAAAATCCATTTCCATCCATGTGTTGAATCATCTATTTGACCCTACTTTTTTCTCTTGTAAATTAGAACCTCCTTTTGGAGCATGATTGAGTGACCACTTACTTGAGGAAAAGAAATAGAGAAGTGTTTTCATCTCCTACTGAGTCATTTTTTCACTAGTTAGTATGGAAAGTTCAAAGCACAAAAAAAAAAAAAAAAAAAAAAAGGCTTGATCTTTTATGAATATGCAGAAAAATCTATTTTTTTCTTTTCACCTAAAGAATTGCATTTCTTATATTTTCATTTAAATTTTGTTGGAATGGGTTTGGATGGTGAAACGATGATCGTTCTGATTGTTGACATGGGTTTGAATGTTTAATAATGTCAAAGTGATTTCCTTCTGCCACTCAGAACTTCCTTGTAGATTTAATAACACATCTCATTACTCTCAAGTTGAATGTTGAATGTGGATCACTAAATGAAAAATATTAGTCTAATAACAATTGGTTTATCAAATTTTGATTGTTTTACATTGAATCTATTTAAATGTATGTGAATCTGGAATGTTCAATTGTGTAAAGGGATGCTATTGTTGGCTTTCATAATTGGCCATTGAAGTGCATATTGTAGATATGATTAATGTTTGCAGTCAGAATTTCTTATCACAGATTAAATATGTCTTTGGTTTTAGCTTTAGTCTTGTTTCCATTTATATTTCTGGGTGTTTAGCACAAACTACCAAGGAATCAAATTATATTGATGAAACAACGTTTTGGAAATATAAAGCAATTTATCTTAGATTGGTTAAGGCATAGTCCATCCCAGTTCAATATTATGAAGAGAAACCAAGCACTTGAAAATATTTTGAGTATGCAGTTTTGGACAAAACTTCTGTATTAGTGCCTCTACATTGGACTCATTGATCAGGCATCTTAGAACCTAATTTCATCACTAGCCTGGTTGGACTCCATGCATGACAAATAATCTCCCTTCACTTACCTAGTTGACCAACCCAACTCATTCAAAACTAAGAACCAGCCACCATCATCTAAGGGCATGATCTCTCTCAGCTAGAGCTTTACCTCTAACTATCTACATTAGCTTTATCCTCTTTAATGCTCACTATCCATCCAACTGTACCATGTTCAAATGCTTATGTGGAAATCTATTCTATGTTCTTATTGGATTTAAATTATTGATCGGCTATCGTTGTGTATGAACCTCAAATTCAACCATGTAAATCCAAAGGGCATTATGCTTGTGTATGAATTGAAAGCCAAAATTTGGATAGGCATAAATGCTACTTATGAAGTGGTTTGAATATAACAGGTACTTATACAGGTTGAAGAAAATTTAGAATGTTTTCTTGTCAAGGGGAGACTTTCATTTTTTTTTAACAAGCTTCAATTAGTTTAAAATTTGATTTACAATGCAACCTTTTGAAAATTAGATTTTGGATTGCTAATTTTGGACCCTTTTAATTCTATCACTTAATAAAGTAAGTGCATGGGTCCCGCTAGTTCAATGTAGAAAATAAGAAGTGTGCCTACTTCCTCAAACAATTTATTTAGTTAGAATTGGGCCAAAGTGGCCTTTTGAATCCCATCATGGAATGTGCATTGATTAGTGGAAAAATAGTGTACCCACTAGTTCAATTGATAATGGATCTTGCTTTGAGTGAGTAGCTTAAGTCTTCTAACTAAACAGCTATGAGTTGTATAAATATGGGAACATACTCTGTACATCATAAAATCATCAAAGAAGAGAATCTCTTATTCGTTCTTCCTCTTTCTCATTCTCTCTCATACTCTCTTTCTTCAATGATTTCAAGGATCTCTGGAGAGGTTGTTCCAGTATGGGACACCTCTCCCCACATTACAGTATTATCATGGAACTAGAAGGATGATGAGAGGAAAAGAAAACAACAAAAAAAGACAAATAGATGATAAAACAAATAGCAAGAGGAGGCATACCAGGTCTATGTATGTTTAACTATATAAGCTAAAATAGATGTTTTTGCATGTGCTTGTTTACGAGGGGTGTGTATGTATGTGCTATTTGCCTTATTTGCATGCTAATATTTTCATAGGCTTTTATTTTGTGTCACTTACTTTGCTTTTGATTCCCGTGTTTAATTTCTAACATTTTTTTTGCCACAGATTGGGACCGGAGATTAATGTAATATAGGGCAATTGATTGAAGATCTTTTTGTTTTTCATAAGAATATTGTATTTACACTATTTTAG
The DNA here is from genome assembly GCA_037013555.1 of Sextonia rubra. Lineage (NCBI taxonomy): Eukaryota > Viridiplantae > Streptophyta > Magnoliopsida > Laurales > Lauraceae > Sextonia > Sextonia rubra. The sequence goes on along the minus strand of JASUAD010000009.1, from coordinate 52,120,533 downwards.
ATGCCACATTTTTGCTCAAATTAGTAATGACAATGTGGCTAAACTTGTGAGTTGGATTTAATAGTTATATGTCTCCTAATATGTTGAATGAGCAAGTTTGGTACATTTTATTTTCGTTAAATGAGCAGACTTTATTGTGCATTTTATTATAGTTGAACTAGTAGACTTTATTGTACATTTTTTCTTGAATTAGTAATGACAACGTGGCTAAACTTGTGGGTTGGATTTAATAGTTATATGTCTTCTAATGTGTTGAATGAGCAGGTTTTGTACATTTTATTTTCGTTAAATGAGCAGACTTTATTGTGCATTTTATTATAGTTGAATGAGTAGATTTTATTGTTCATTTTTTCTTGAATTAGTAATGACAACGTGGCTAAACTTGTGGGCTAGATTTGATAGTTATATGTTTTCTGATATGTTAAATGAGCAGGTTTTGTACATTTTATTTTAGTAAAATGAGCAGACTTTATTATACATCTTACTATAATTGAATGGGTAGGTTTTATTGTACATTTGATTTGAGTTATATGGGTAGGTTTTACTATACATTTTACTTGAGTTGAATGGGCATGTTTTACTGTATATTTTATTTTTGTTGAATGGGCAGGTGTTTTTGTACATTTTATTTTAGTTGAATAGGCAAGTTTTATAATATTCAGAATAAAGGAGGTTTTTGAGGTGGCAGGCAATGATTTATGAAATAAATATATTTGTTTTAGTGAAGGATTTTATTTGTCGCCTAATAAGAATAAATATTTTTCGGTATATTATGTTTGACATATATAATTTGTCGCCTAAGAGGATTTGTGGTAAGGTTTAATATTGGGCAACGAAACTAATTTGTCACCTAATGTCTACAAACTATGTGCGACGAAACTAATTTGTCGCATATTATAACTCCGGGCAATTTATACACTATTTAGCGATGATATAACTTTATCGGAAAAAAAATTCAATGACAACTCCATTTTGTCGCCAAAATTCCAATTCACCAATTTTTTTATCGTTTCTTTTGCAATGACTTAGAGACATTTGGCGACAAAAAGTTTCTTTTTGTCGACGATATTATTTGTCGCAATTTAATTCATTGGTGACGATAATATGTTGATGCTAAAAAATTGACATTTTGCGATAATTGGGTGTGATCGTCTGCAAAAATATTCACTGGCGCCTAATAGGAGATGACATGGTGATGAATTTGGTTTCGTCGCAGAACACATTGGGCGATGAGTTTGTAAGTTTTTGCCACAAATAGTTGCGTCGCAAAAAATGATTTTTATTGTAGTGAAATGAGGTCATTGATGTCCCAGCAATCTACTGTGGTGCATAATCCATATCAGATATCCCCTCGCCTCACTTTGTCCTGGACCGATGTGGATTACAAATCATACATTAATTGGACAATCTATAAAGGTATGTCAGCTCGAACATCCCTCACGCTTTTTAGTCTTCCAGTTGGTCCTCAAAGGGTGGTGCTAAGGGTGTCCAACTAAGTCCCCAAAACTTGATTTTGAAGTCCCCTTTCTATAAAGGAATTGTGTGTCCACAGTTGACCATGGGATATCTACGGTCAACTATAGTTCCCCTACGATTAGCTCATGGCAAGTCGTGAGCTCATCATAGGTCAAGAGTAGAATATTAAAGGGCACAAGTCGTTCAAACTGTTGGGTTTTGTCTTGTATTCTGATTTAGCCGGATCGGTCGTTTGGTTTAGCAAGAACCGAGACTCAGGGTTAGGGGTATTTTAGTCATTATGTATGGGTTTTCTTGGTGGCCAAGAAAGCGGGAACTATATATATTGATGTACTGTAACCCTAGATCCTGAGGGGATCGAGATGGGATCATAGTAAATGAGTTCTCTCCTCCCGTGGATGTAGGTAAATTTGCCGAACCACGTAAAAACTGTTGTGTCATGTGTGTGATTGCTTGATAGTGTGATTGCTTTGTGTTCATCGTGGTAGATCTGTTGATCGCGGATAGTTTCCGTTGCGCCACTTTTCTCAACAAGTGGCATCAGAGCGAGGTTGAGCTCGCTCGTGGTTTTGCGATTGACGGATCGCGTTGGATGTGCGTGGAAGAAGAGGATCGACACGTCGTGTCCGGATCTATATGTCATTGGCGATGATGCTCGACTGGAACTTGTAAGAAGGCCTGAGATCGATTTCTGTAGTTTGCAGAGGAAAGGGCTGGTTCTTTGAGAAGACAAGATCGTGCTGATCTTTTGGTTAGAAGTGGGCCACATAGATCGGTCTGTGTGGAGAAGAAGATCAATTAGAGGAGAAGAGATCACAGCCATGATCTCTGTGGGCCATCATCGCTGGAAGCCGACGTGAAGAGGATTTGGGTTGCTGGAAGTTGCCGGAGCAGGAGATTTTTTTTTGGTTTTTCTTCCTTTGTTGGTTGCTGGATTTGAAAAAAAAAAAAGGAAAACCTGCAACTGCTGGTCTTTGGTTCTCTGCCGTCGCCGTCACCGTCCCCGCAAGCTCGCCGCTGGTCTCCGTCGCCATCGCCGTCCCCTCGAACCGCTGGTCGCCGGACCAGTTCGCTGTAGCCGACGAAGACACCGGCACTTGTAGACAGAGGGTTGCAGAACAGAGAAACAGGGGTTGAAGATGACTCCCAGGTTTCGGGTTTCAGGTCGGGTCCTTACGACCCAACCCGTGGTGAGAAGCCCAACGACAGCGGAACAGTTCTGGTTCCGGGTCAGGTCGGACCAGAATCCAGTTCAGCAGAGAAGCCCAGCGCTAGCAAGCAGTTCAGTTTAGTTCCGGGTCAGGTGAACCCGACTCGGGTCCGTTTCAGAAGCCCAGTTTGCCAGCAAGCCGTAACGTCATCAGTGACGTCAGCACGGTCAACAGGCAGGTTTGACCAGATTCAATGGCTGAAATTGTTTCTGCGATATCTTGATCGTCCGATGTCCGATCGGAGATCCGTTTGAGCCTACGGACTCGTTTTGAGCAGATCTACGCATATATGGAAGAAGATGGGCTGTTCAACAGTCAACATGGATGTTTGACCAATTGGAGTGTAGAGAATTAATTCTGCGATATCGAAGCCATCCGGAGTCGGATTTCAGATCCGTTTCTTCCAGAGCGCTCATGGTGATGAGATCTACGAGGCTAGTAAAAGATATTGGCAGTTTGATGGGCATAAAATTGGGGGACTGAAGAAACTGACAGATTCATGATAATAGCAATGGATTCAAGCATCACGGGCCAAATTGAAGTGTTTGATGGAGAAACGACTTCAGGGATTGGCAGGGAAGAGTGTTAGACTCCGTGACACAGCAATGATTGAAAAGTGTTACTTGATGTCGTAAATGGTAGATTGCTCCGAGTACTTTGATGGATTCAGATCCGTGTCGAATGGATCAGGAAGGAGTGACATGCCAAAGTGAAAAAAAAAAGCAAAAAGAATCAGAATCTGAAGGAGGTAGTGTGCAAGAAAGCTCAGATTCGGTTGACAAGGAATCAGTTTTGGTCGCTACAGGTATGGATTGTGTTGATGATTCATTGAATTGGGATTCAAATTCTTTCTATCATATGTTCGAGTAGAGATTGGTTTGATGCAAAATAACTCTCATGGTTGATGGATTTATTCTTATGGGGGAGAATGAAAATTGATGAGCATTTGAGATAAAAACGGTAGAGATCCAGGTGTATGATGATGTTATTCAAACCCTAATGGATGTGATATATGTTCCGGGTTTACGAAGAAATTGAATTCTTTGTGTGCCTTAGACTTCAAAGGCTGTAAGTGCATTGTAGCGGAACGAGTTATGAAGGTGGAAATGGAACATTGGTCATCATGGAGGGTGAACTGGTCAGAAATCTCTACAGGTTGATAGGGGATGCTTTTTCAGGTAGAGCAGTGAAGGAGACATCAAATAACAGGGGAGGAAATCTGTGGTTCAAGTGGAGTTAGATGCGATGGATCATCGAAAGATGGATTGATGGGTCTTCGATGATATCATCTAACGGAAATCCAGGAAGTCCTGAATGGAGATGATTTTCACGAGAAAAATGTAGTCTTGTTAAGGTCTGAGTAAGCCGGTTTAAGCATCGGGTCATACTTAACTCGCATGTACTGCGCCCAACCCACCAGAACAGGCTAGAACAGGACAGTTGCAGGTTTGACGGAAAGAACACCGGGATGGAGACAGAAGGAAGGATTCACAAGGTACCAGTGAGATCCGGATTCGGGGAGGTCTTCAGTTTTGTCTTGATGGATGGAAGCTGGGTTCATTGTGTTGTACGGATACATGTATGTGGCAACAAATGGAGAGTGCTTCGGAGGTTCAAGACGGTGGTGTTAAGGTCAAAGGAGGCAACTGTTGCCACGCTAGGTCGTAGCTTGTGCGGAGGCGTACCTTTCAGCAAGGTGCATGAAGACATTACCGAGTATCTCAAGGTGGCTTTGAGGATTTGCGGAATCGAAGCTAAGGTGAAGATTGTTGGGTTTTGTCTTGTATTCCGGTTTAGTTGGATCGGTCATCTGGTTTAGCCAGAACCGAGACTCAGGGTTAAGGGTATTTTAGTTATTATGTATGGGTTTTCTTGGTGGCCAGGAAAGCGGGAACTATATATATTGATGTATTGTAACCCTAGATCTTGAGGGGATCGAGATGGGATCATAGTAGATGAGTTCTCTCCTCCCGTGGACGTAGGCAAATTTGCCGAACCACGTAAAAACTGCTGTGTCATGTGTGCGATTGCTTGATGGTGTGATTGCTGTGTATTCATCGTGGTAGATCCGTTGATCGCAGATAGTTTTCGTTGCGCCACTTTTCTCAACACAAACTTCTCCCAGACATTGGAAAAATTAGAATTTCACAGCTAGCCGTGGCCACACTGTAAGGTTGGGCCAAGCCCCTTTCAAAGAACATTAAAAAACCTCCAATCCTACTCAATCCAATTCCCTTCCATTCGAAATCTAATCTACCCTGTTATTTCCAATCAATTGAGCTCAAAGATAAACTAATGAAGAATAAATCACATATCACCACGCGCACACACACACCCCACATATTCACTTGCTTGGTTTAGAAAAGCGAAAAAGAACAAAATTGAAATTTTACGGCTAGCCATGGGCTCACCAGACGGTTGCCATTGAATACGAATAGAACTCTGGAAGCCTCAAGTGTCTGGTTCCACAGTTGACCATGAAAACTCTCATGGTCAACCATAAAGCTTCAGAAGTCTGAAATCTATTTCTGCTAAAAAACTGTGCCATTCAGTCCCATCCCATTCCTTACCGATAGGAACCATTTAAAATGGGCCAAGCCCTCCAATCAACATTAAACAACCACCAGTCCTACTCAATCCAATTCCCTTACATTCCAAATCTAATCTAACATGTTATTTTCAATTTAACATCAATTGAGCTCAAAGATAAACTAACAATGAAGTAAATGATAGAATAAATCAATGTAAAGCATAAATCACTATACACACAGACATATACGCACACACATACATAGATTCATTTGCCTTGGTTTTGAAAAGCTTAAAAGAAGAAAACTCTAGCTCACACCCACTCCAAAACCAAATCCCTAGGAAAACTCAAACCAAATCTCACTAACCTACACAAATCGCAGGAAGAGACACTAATTAAGAAGCTCAAAAATAACACTCTAAGTTAATTAACGAAAAAGCTCTAACTTCTACAAAGTAAAAAACATACCTAAGGTTAGAGAAATTAGGGGAAATCGAAGAAAATGAGGTGGGGAAGCTCGTGAGGGCCCAAGGATGATGATGATAGTGATGAATGATGATGGGGATGCCTTGGATCTTCACTTGAGAGAGGAAGATTAAAATAAAAAGAGGGAAGGAAAGAAGAGGGGAGGAAGAGAACAAGTAATTGCTAGGGGTGGATTTTAATGGCCTTTGAAGTGTTGGATTCAAAAGTGATAGAAGCGTAAATTTTAGAAAATTAGGTCATTTACCCAATGGACCCAAAATTTCAAAAATAAAAAATTATAAAAAAATCCTTCAAACTTTTCTAAAATTGCAAAGTGTTATGAAAGTTGGGACCTTGTAACATGCCGGAGGCCCAGAATGCACAAAAGTAAAGAGATCAAGTAACGATCCCATTTGAGACAAGCAGTAGGATTGTAAAGAAAGATTCTCAATTGGGAAAATAAAAAGAGTAAAGAAGAAAAAACACAACAGGCCCTTTGAAGACCTAGCCAAAAACAGTGCAAACTTACTCGGCGATCCAATCTATATTTCTTTCTCCATCAAATTTAAACCTGAATATCAGGAGTACGTACTTTAAACCTATCTCTTTTAGAATGATTGTCAGCCACAGGTAATGTATATTACATATGCATATTACATATGCATACGGAAACATTTGAATGCCTTTCGGAAAAAAAAAAATTTGCCATACTTATATTTTAATATGCTGATGTCTGATGAATCTCATACTAGTGAACGATATGAGCATATAAAATCTGTTTTTAAAAAAGAACACTTCTTTTATAAAAATAAGAAAACAATCATATAGATTTAGATTTATCTCTCACATCTTAAAATTGCATTTAATGCCAAATTTTGTGAAAGATTTATCGTACTATTCGTGACAAAACAAAATCTTTTAAGACTTGCACAGAAAATCGAGGAAAACCATATTGCACACAAAAACCTATCTGTATATCAAAATCTTGTCATTTTATTATTTCATTGCATTTTTTTTTACCATAAATATGATTTCTCAACTACTTAATGTATTTGACAGCATTTTTCCTTTTCACAGATAACCAATCACACACACCCTCTCCTAAGTCCCTCATCCTTGAAAATGGCTCCTTACCTAAGTCATATGGAGTTGCATATGTTGCCTCTTCCTACATGTGTAGGCTTTTAACAAAAAAAAAAAAAAAAAAAAACTGTCCCTCACCATTAGCACTACAATAAGATAATGATCCTTAATTGTCTCTATGAAAAGGAGGTGCATCACTAGCTGATCTACCAGTGGGTTGGCTTTAAAACCCATAGTTTTGCTCTATGTGAACTGACTATATAAAAAACTAGCTCGGATAGAACTACGCCTCACCAGATCCAGCTAATCATGGGCCCTGTGGAGATTTTCAATGAACTTAGGATCTTGGCCGTAACCACTGTGGAGTTGTAATTTGTTGTGTTTTGCGTAGGTATTCAGCTTTTACACCTTCCCTTGCTTTTCACTTTTTCTCTCTTAATGTTGTACTTTCTTTATCATTAATCTAATCTAGCGTTACAGATAAAAAAAAAAAAAAAAACCACTGTGGAGTTTATTGAGTGACCAGTTTTATATGGGTCACGTAGATGACTAGAGCATTGATCAAGTTGATTCCATCATGCAAGGAGTAGTGACAACAACTTCCAGCTCTACCATCAGTATCTTCACCACTCATTTAAAGCTCGTATTTTGTGCTCTCTTCGTTCCTAGAAAGGGAAATAAGATGGGGTTCTGAAAAACATTAAGAAATCAGATAGAATCCGACTAAACTGCAGACATTTCAGACTCCAAAATAGGACTGCAAATTTTCATTAATTTCCTTCTTCATATGACATGTATCTTAGTTGCAGAAGGCTATCATATCTTTTTTATGTAGAGATTTGTCTTCTTCTGTTCTTAAATCGAGATCTTATCCATAAACTATAAGGTCTCGGTTTGTAAATCCATAGCAGATTCAATCACAACAGACATCTCCAAAATCGGATTTGGGTTCCCTATTTATGTTTAGAGGAGCATTAGATGGCGCTCGGGCATTTTTAAAAGTGAAAATTTTTGTAATGAATAGGAAATTAGAAATGTGGAGAAGTAATTAATATTACTTTTAAAAAGGAGAAAAAAAATCACCACATGACTTGTTCCTCATTGAAGGATAGAAAGAAATCAGAAATGCCCCTTTTTAAATGGGGCATTCCTGAGAATTTTTCTTATATTATATATATATGTATCTAGTAAGTTAAATGTATGATACAAATATTAGGTTATCAATTTCCATATTGATTGGATAAGGCTCTAATAAATGATGAGAATGGTTTGGGTCTTGATTCTGATTTGGGTCGAGTTCTTAAGATTAATTTGGATATGGATCCACACTAGGGTACATTGGACCCGACCCAAGCCCATTTAGTTTTTCATCCATATTTATGATCTTATCCATTGATTTTCTTAGTATTTCTTTGGTAGGAGCATAAATATTTTTTTGTAGAATTGTTTTTGTTAGAAAGTTTTTTCTCAGTACGTATTATTCTTTCTTAGTACCTACTTATGATCTTTTCCATTGATTTTTCTGTGTTATTCTTTATCATTAGAAGAATCTATCCAATACAAAACATATTTATTTTCTTCTTTATTTCTCAAAAGATAAGACATCCTAACCAGGAATCGTAAATATTTTGTTAGGCTAAGCAACTCAATCGCATATCATCATCATCATCATCATCACCATCAAAGCCTTATCCCAACCATGTTGGGATCGGCTACATAAATTCTGTTTCTTTATTTCATTCTATTTTAAACCAAATCCTTAAATAAGTTAAATTTCTTCAAATCTGATTTAATGACTTCCATTAATGTTTTCTTGAGCCTAACTCTACCTCTTGATAGGCTATCCACCTGAATAGTCAAAATTTTCCTCGCCGGTGTTATAACCGACTTAAGCTCAACATATTCAAACCATCTTAAATAGGTTTCTCTAATCTTATCTTCTATTAATATTACTCCTAAATACTCTCGAAAGACCTCATTTTTAATTTTATCTTTTTTAGTTTTATTACACATCCACTTAAACATTTTCATCTCTGCCACATCCATCTTATGTATATGCATCTTCTTAATTGGCTAATATTCTATTCTATATGTCATAACTCATCTAACTATTGCCTTGTAAAATTTGTCCTTCAATTTTGTTGCTATTCATCTGTCACAAAGCACTGCAAAAGTTAGTCTTTATTTCAGCGATGTAGCTTTTATCCTATGCTCAATATCTTCGTCAATTTACCTATCCTTACTAATCATCAAACCCAGATACAGAAAAGAATTTCTATATGATATTTTATACGTTTCAATTTTGACAATGGTTTTAACAGTTTGTATATGTCCACTGAAGTTGTAATCCATATATTTTGTCTTTGTACAACTTATTTTAAATTCTCTAGATTCTAATGCCCCCCAGTATCTCTTGAGTTATGCATTTACGCTGTCTTTTTGATTCATCTACCAATACTATATCATCTGCAAATAATATACATCATGATACTTCTTGAATATGCGCAGTTAACTCATTAATAATCAATGCAAAATGGTAAGGGCTTAAGGCCGATCCATGATGCAAACCTATAATCACAAGAAATCTACCTATTTCTCTACATGTAGTTCTTATATTTGTTATTGCTCTGTCATACATATCCTTAAAAATTTCAATGTAACCGCTAAAAACATTCCTTTTCTTCAAAATCCACCAAATTAAATCCCTTTATCATAGGCCTTTTCTACATCGATAAAGACCATCTATATATTTTTCCTCTTTGCTCGATGTTTTTTCATTAATTGCCTAAGTGAAAAGATAGCTTCCATAGTTGACTTCCCTCGCTTAAAATCATATTGATTTTCAGCAATCTTGGTTTTTTGTTTAAGTCTTTGTTCCATTATTCTTTTCCATAACTTCATAATTGTTGGGAAAAAAAAGAAAGAAACCAGAAGAACAAACACTCCACACAAAAGACACAGATTTACGTGGTTCACCCGATGTGGGCTACGTCCATGGAGATTCAAACCTGTTTCACTATTGTTAGAGATCACCCACGAGAAGAACAGCCCTCTCCTCGTGATTACAAGAGCACACAACTCTCCTTTGGTTCTTCTCTGCAGAAAACCAACTCTCTCTTCTCCCCACACCCTCAGAATAATAAAAGCCCTAATAAATAGTAACCCTAAGCAATCACAACCGTCGGATCTGCCCTCATAACAAAGGGTCCAAATTAGACCGACTTATTACACAGTTACCCTAGATCAGGCTTCACCGGACCCATCAATCTCCCACTTGAAGACTGATCATTCTGAATGGCAGTAACAACAACAGAACACAGGTTCGAATCTCATCACCTTGTCTTCAAACAAGAAGTCCAACTGAAGCTGAGCACAGCTTCAGTTTCTCGATGTGCACCACCTTTGTAAGCATGTCTGCTGGATTCTGACTTGTGGGAATCTTATCCAATTTCAACACCTTTTCTTCGAGAAGCCACTGAATGAAGTGATATCTAATCCGAATGTGTTTGGTTCTTGGATGAAAGGCCGAATTCTTCGCAAGATGAATGGCACTCTGACTATCACTGTACAGCTTGCTGTCCTCCTGCTTCTTACTCAACTCTTCCATTAGCTTCTGTAACCAAATCATTTCCTTGCTAGCTTCTGTAGTGGCGACATATTCTGCTTCTGTAGTAGAAAGTGCAACAACATCCTGTAATTGTGATTTCCAACTGATTGCTGCACTACCCAAGGTGAAGACATATCCAGTAGTACTCCTACTTCTATCAAGATCTCCTGCCAAGTCTGAATCAACATAACCCTCCAGTTTGAGTTTTGGTCCGCCAAAACACAATGCTGCATTAGTAGTTCCTCTCAGATATCTGAGAATCCACTTAACTGCTTCCCAATGTGTTTTTCCAGGGTTACCCATGAATCTGCTTACAACTCCCACTGCATGAGCAATATCAGGTCTTGTGCTAACCATAGCATACATCAAACTGCCAACAGCTGAAGCATATGGGATCTTTGACATGTCATCTCTCTCCTGTTCTGTTTTAGGAGACAACTCTTTTGAAAGTTTGAAATGGCTTGCTAGTGGAGTGCTAACTGGCTTAGCACCTTGCATGTTGAATCTGTGTAGGACCTTTTCAACATATTCTGCCTGAGACAACTTCAATGTACGATTTGTTCTGTCTCTAGTAATTCTCATGCCGAGAATTTGATTCGCAGCCCCCAAATCTTTCATTTCAAACTCCGTTGACAACTGTTTCTTCAGATTATATATTTCTTGCATGTTTGAACCTGCAACAAGCATGTCATCCACATACAAAAGGAGAATGATATAACAGTTATCGAAGTTTTTATAATAACAACAATGGTCTGCATGACATCGTTTATAACCTGTGTTGCACATCAACCTGTCAAATTTGATATACCACTGTCTTGGGGCCTGCTTCAAGCCATACAAACTCTTTTTGAGTTTACACACCATGTCTTCCTTTCCTGAGACAGCATATCCTTGTGGCTGATACATATAGATATCCTCTTCCAAGTCACCATGGAGAAATGCAGTTTTGACATCTAATTGTTCAAGATGTAAATCTTCTACGGCCACAATGCTCAAAACACTTCTGATTGTGTTTAACTTAACCACAGGAGAAAACAGTTCGGAATAATCAATACCTTTCTTCTGCTGGAAGCCCTTTGCAACTAATCTGGCCTTGTATCTCTTACTGCCATCATGTTCATCCTTCAACCTGTACACCCACTTGTTATGCAATGCTTTCTTTCCCTCAGGCAACTGAACTAAGTCCCATGTCTGATTTGACAATAATGATTGCATCTCATCTTCCATGGCTTGCTCCCACTTAGCCCGAGTATCAACCTGCATTGCCTCTTCATAACATTCTGGTTCACCACCATCAGTTAACAACAAGTAATACATTGAAGGTGAATAACACTGTGTAGGCTTATGAACCCTGGATGACCTTCTTACCGGTGTAGGTATGTGAGGTTCCACCTGTGGGTTTACATTTTCATGTGATTCAGGTGCATCATTTTCAGGAACATTCTCAGTGTCTAAGTACTCTGTATTATCCTTTTGCACATTATCCCGATCCTTATGCAAGACTTTCTCATTGAATACAACATTTCTGCTTCTGATGATCTTTCTATTTTCTTCATCCCAGAAGCGATAACCGAATTCATCAGAACCATATCCAATGAAAGTGCATTTTCTGGATTTAGGATCTAGTTTGTCCCTTTTCTCAGCATCAACATGAATATAAGAGATACAGCCAAATACTTTTAAGTGTGAAAGATTTACCTCCTCTGGTAATCCACCATCCAAAGGTACTGAGGGCCCACGATTGATCAAGTATACAGCAGTGCTCACTGCTTCTGCCCAAAACTGCTTTGGCAATCCAGCGTGCAGCCTCATGCTTCTGGCACGCTCTGCAATGGTCCTGTTCATACGCTCTGCCACACCATTTTGCTGTGGTGTATTAGGAATGGTCTTTTCTCGCTTTATTCCATTTGTGGAGCAATACTCCTCAAACTCCTTACTGCAGTACTCACCCCCATTATCAGACCTCAGGCATTTCAATTTCAGACTTGTTTCATTTTCAACCAAAGCTCTCCACTTCTTGAAAATACCAAACACATCAGACTTGTGTTTCATAGGATAAACCCATAATTTTCTAGTAGCATCATCAATGAATGTAACAAAGTAAGAAGATCCACCAAGAGAAGATACCTGTGTAGGTCCCCACACATCCGTGTGAACCAGCTCCAATCTTTCTGATTTTGGTTTCCTCCCTACTTTGGAGAAAGTGACTTTCTTCTGCTTACCGAAAACACAGTCTTCACAGAACTCTAAGTCCAAAGACTCGAGATCTTGTAGCTTACCTTTCGAGTGAAGGATTTTCATCCCTTTCTCACTCATGTGTCCGAGTCTACAATGCCATGTGTTTGTGTCTGTGCCTTTATCTGCAACATCAATGGAATTAGTACTGCTATGAGACAAGTAAAGAGTACCTTCCTTTTTACCGCGAGCAATAACCATACTCCCTTTTGTCACCTTCCAAGAGTCACCTCCGAAGGTTATGACATAACCAGAGCTTGCAAGCTGACCAACAGATATGAGGTTTCTTCTAAGGCTTGGTACATGCCTGACATCATTCAATTGCCATGTGCCTCCGTTTGGCAATTTGATCTGAACATCTCCTTTGCCAATTATATCACAAGGTTCATCATCACCGAGATAAACTTTTCCAAAGTCACCTTTTACATAATTTTAGAGATATTCTTTGTGTGCAGTGGCATGAAAGGACGCACCAGAATCTATGACCCAAGATTCAGATTTATAATCAAAGGAAAGAATTAAAGCATCATGAACAGTATCACCTGCAACATTTGCGGAAGCATCACCATCATTGTCATTGTTACCGTTCCTTTGCTTATTTTTCTTTGGGGCTCTGCAATCCTTTTTTAAGTGTCCCTTTTTGCCACAATTCCAGCATGTAATCTTGCCTTTTGACGATCTTGACTTGCTTCTCGATTTCGATCTTCCACGACTCTGACCTCTTTCTGTATGCCTTCCTCTGTTTTCTACATTTAATGCACTTCCTGATGATTCACCTGAGGATTTTCTGCGAAGTTATTCATCGATGACAGCACTCACAACATCATCAAATTTCAGTTTACTTGATCCCGAGGAATTACTCAGTGAAGTAACCATACCACTCCAACTGTCTGGTAAAGATGATAACAATAGCAATGCCCATATCTCATCATCGAAATGTACTTTTACCGATGACAATTGGCTCATGACTGTGTTGAACTCATTTACATGTTCAGTGACAATCCCACCTTCAGTCATCTTCATGTTAAACAACCTTTTCATCAAATGTACTTTATTTGAAGCAGATGGTTTTTCGTACATTCGTGAAAGGGCAGCCATAACATCTTCAGTGGTTTGCTCTTTAGAAATATTGAATGCAACAGATTTACTCAAAGAGAGTCTGATCGTACCTAAAGTTTTTCTGTCAAGCACCTCCCACTCTGGATCGGACATATTTGCAGGCTTTTGGGCTTTTCCTCCAAGTGGCAGGTAGAAATTTTTCTGATAAAGAAGATCCTCTATCTGCATCTTCCAATATGCAAAGTTCTGACCATTGAATTTCTCAATTGTTTGCTTTGTATCGTCCGTCATTGCTCCCACTCAAACCAAGTTCTGTTTACTTGATAATTTTTCCGTTGGTCAAACAGTCAATCTGTTCCGTCTATCTTGTAGATCTCGTCGCAACGAGTACACAGAAAAAAACAGAGCTCAATTTGGAGTCCGGATGACCTCGAAACGTGCAAAACAATTCTGGCCGTCGAATCTGGTCAAACGGGGCTGTTGACCGTTGCTGACGTCACTGCTGACGTCGCTGCGCTGTCGGCTGGGCTTCTGGAGCGGACCCGGGTCGGGTTCGCCTGACCCGGGACGGAACTGTCCGTTTGCGCTGGGCTGGGCCGACTGCAGACAGGTCGGGTTGGACCTGACCTGACCAGGCCTGAACTTGCTGACTGGGCTGGACCTGCTGATAATGGGTCGGGTCAGATCTGACCTGACCCGGATCCAAACCACCTCGGAATTGCTGGGCTGGACTGAAATCGGGTCGGGTCGCACCTGACCTGACCCGAACCCGCTGTTACTGCTTCTGGACTGGACTGCAGTCGGGTCGGGTTGCACCTGACCTGACCCGGATCTGGACCCGACCCCTGCTTCTCCTTCTTCCTTCCTCTGTTTCTGCCGTCTGCAACAGGGGCAGTTTTACCCGCCGGCTTCCTTCGTTCTCGGCTGCGATCCGGTGTCTAACGGCGTGGGCCCGGCGGCAGTGTACAGCAGCGGCAACGGACGACGTCCTCTCCGGCGACAGAGACGGCGAGGATCCCGGCGAAGATCTCAGTGGTGACCGAGACGATTTTGGGGCGCGCGATTTTCGAATCGTCTGCACACGCGTTGTGAGCAGCAGTAGCAGATGGGTTCTCCGTCCACGGCTCTGGCCAGGCGATCAGCGGCGGCGGGCTGCGTGATGAGACCGGCTGCGCTGCTGCTGCTTGGCGACAGTGGCAGCAGGCAGGGAGGAGAGAAGAAAAGCAGTTTTTTTTTTTTCTTCTCCGGTCGTCTCCTCCGGTGACGGCGTGCGACGGCGAGATCGAGCCCGGATCCAAGTTGCTGTAAACAGAAACTCCACGATCCCACGATCTTAACACCACGCTCTAATACCAGTTGTTGGGAAAAAAGAGAAAGAAACCAGAAGAACAAACACTCCACACAAAAGACACAGATTTACGTGGTTCACCCGATGTGGGCTACGTCCACGGAGATTCAAACCTGTTTCACTATTGTTAGAGATCACCCATGAGAAGAACAGCCCTCTCCTCGTGATTACAAAAGCACACAACTCTCCTTTGGTTCTTCTCTGCAGAAAACCAACTCTCTCTTCTCCCCACACCCTCAAAATAATAAAAGCCCTAATAAATAGTAACCCTAAGCAATCACAACCGTCGGATCTGCCCTCATAACAAAGGGTCCAGATTAGACCGACTTATTACACAGTTACCCTAGATCAGGCTTCACCGGACCCATCAATAATATGACTCATAAATTTAATTGAATAAAAAAAATGGGCTTCTTCACTTTGAGATCTTTTTAACTTTAGGATTAACAAAGTGAAAGTTAAATTATGGGTTCATGATAGTGAATTGAGTCACTTGAATTGGCCAGTTACTGAAGTCCATGCAAATAAGCACAAACAAAAAGGGATTTGATTTGTCTCTATATAAGGACAATATGTACATTTACCCCTTTGTGCATCATGTGAACATATAGCTGATGAGTCTAAAATAAGAAAACGTGGCAAGAACACAATTACAAGCACAAGCCACTTTCATTCCTTGTCACAATGCCCATTTGCAGCCTTTCTATCAATGACAGAAGCCTCACTATTTTGTCATGGCTCTTTGCAATGGACCACACGAATAACCCCATGTCTCCAAGTACACTTAATTTACACTCTAATCCCCCAAAGAGAAAACAAACAACCTTTTATTCACCAAACCTATCAGGGACCCAAGCCGTAGCAAAGACTGAGTTGTGACCTTTCCATGTGAGCACCAACATGTCTTCTTCCCTCTTCATTCCCCAGCCACTTGCATGTTCATCCAGCAAGAACTTCACCTCCATTGCAGTCTCCTCACAGTAGGGAACACTGAGGAATTGGGCCTTCTTCATGCGTTGCACCAACCTGGCAGTTGACTCCAACCTCTCTATCCTTTGCAACCCTTCAATACCAATGATGTTCTCAATCTTGTGCCCAATATCTGCTTCGTACTCAATTCTCTGGAGACTATCCTTGGGCAAGAATGTTTCGAGCGCATCAAAAGGTATCCAAAGATAATTGAAACAACCGGTGATTCTTGATGTTAGGCTTGGGGAGTCCAAATCAGAATCTTCATCGACCACAACAAAAATGTGAGGGTTGAGGCTTCTAATCATCTCTAGGAAACTATCTCTCAATGTCTGGAATTCTGAACTCACCCCTATTTCATCCGGCAAATAGCGAAGCCAATTTTGGCAATTGACTACCAAGGCCTCATCTTCTTTGAGATCTAGGAAGGAAGGATTCAACTGGGTGAACAGCGACTGAAGATGACCAGTCCATGATTCAACTCTAACATCGCTCGATGTGGAGGTGGGGCCTTCAATCACATGGAATTGAAAGGGGACATCCCTAGACTTCGCGAAATTTGCCAATCGCTGACCCACTTCTTCACTGGACACATTAAGCAAGGGTGGGACCGGCGGCCTAGTGGAGGGAACTGTAATTCGGAGAGCGGGTACACCTTCAGCCCTTTTGGATAGGGAATCGATGAGTGTAGGCCATTGCATGCCATGTGTGATACTAAAATCCAAGATATGGAATTTGTTGTAACCTTGAATAGCTTGGTAGATAGCACTATTTGATGCACAAAACCCAAATCTGTGCCATGGTATGAGATCAACGTACCCTACTAGCTCAGTCACCGTCATCAATCTAGTTCTGGTTCTCTGAAGACTTGAATTACCATGGAAGTTCGCAGCTGCCGGGAAAACCCTAGAAACCCTAGAGATGAGAGCCCTTAAGAACCATGACGTGAGCCTTTGGTTAGGGTCCCCGGCTGAGGATGCAACGTTGTTGAGCACCCACATAACTTGCTGGGCTAGGGTTACATCGTTGCTCTCTAGGGCACTTGCACAGTGTAGGAGAAGCTTCTCTATGCAAGCTCCATCTAGGCTGCCTAGGCATCCCTGGAGAGCACCAGATAGAGACCCTTCAGGGGTGTTGAATAGACTTGGGTTTGGGAGGGAGAGAGATGTAGGGGTGCCTCTTAGCTCAGCCTTCATTTGTGGGAGGGAGAAGGAGAGATGTAAAATTAGGGTTTTGTTTCTTCTACGTGCATGGGGTGATTGAACCAAGGAAATGCTTTGGTGGTCTTCACATGACACTTGGCTGATGAGGATTGGCCTTTGTGGATACAGATGCTAGGGTTTTATCTTGTGGAAGATGTGGTCTTGAAGAGTGTTTGAGGTTCCCTACTAGGTGTGGTGTTTTAATATGAGAGAGAGAGAGAGAGAGAGAGAGAGAGAGAGAGAGAGCAGCTTTGAAGTTCTTAGCTTACTTTCTTATAGGGACTATATATAAGGAAGTGCATTTGGTGATGTTTATTATCTAAAATAATAATAATAACAACAACGAGGCTTTCTATAGGGCTAAGAATATCATTTAGTTAAAAATCAAACTTGGATTATTTCTTAACAAATCTTCTGAGTATGTTTTCTTTTGCTCTAATTGGAATATCAATTGAGAAGAGTACATACGGTGAAGTGATACTTTTGCTTTGCCTTTTGATATATTTTCGTTTTCTCAATCCTCTGTCTTCTAGCTCAAAAGATTTCTGTATCTCATGATTGAGGGTTTATAGCTTAGCGCAAATGCTCATAAGCCTCTACTTTTCATTTGCCTCACATCAGTCATAGGGCACACTTTGGCCACGAGAATAGCAAGAGAGTTTGTATTTTTTTTTAATACAAAATTAAGCTATTTGGGTCATCATCTCTTTATCCTTTTGTATTTATTCTAATTTTTTTACATGTTGTATTTGAAGAGTAATGTGGTCTTATTTGGTGAATAATAGGTAGAGAGTAGGTTAAAGGATCTGTCCCAGCCGGCCACTCTTTTGTCGAATGCAAGCTCATGAAATGCTATTACACGACAAATCCAACCTGATTAATTAAACTAATCACACCCCACTTGAACATAATAGGGTGGACCACACTCATGCAAATTGTGTACACACATCACAAACATACATGTCAATCCGCCCGACCAAAACCATGAACTTCATCATAAACATGGAAGTTCCCCAAAATCATATGGAGGGAGATCCTAATAGTCACGTTGTCCATCGACCAATTCAACTTTGCGGCCATTCATTTGTTAAGTACTAATTTTTGGGTAATATCATCCAATCAGGTGTATGTTTTCAGCTATCACCCATCCCTCATCAAGATGACTATTTGAACGGTCAAGATTGGCGTATAAAAATGCCAAAAGTGCGGCCGATATTCACATGACCACAATCCAATGTGCTCCATCATGTACGGAATTGCTTCTATTAATTTAATTAATTAAGGAATTGCAATTGATTTTAGGGATTGATATGTACAAATCAATGCCATGCTTTCACATGCATCATCTAGACAGGAACTTTGTTGTTTATGCCATGTGAGTCCACCACATACGACAAGGAGAGCCCTTTCAGCAGTATATACTGTAAATTTCATGAAAAGCCCACTTCAGATGAATTGGAAACACCATAAATGAAGAGTGAGAGAACCCAAAACTGGTTATTGATTTTGTAATTGATTGACTCAGTTTTGAGGGTGGTGTGTTTTCCTTCCTCCAACATCTTTTTCTTCAATTTCAACAGAATTTTCTTATCCAAGTGTAGCTTACGCCTTCTGGAGGGAGATCTCTATAGTCATTTGGAAAAATGACCAGTAAAAAATCACTATACCTGCACTCAAAACTCAATTAGCACTCAACAAGTCTGCCTGAGTTGACTCAGTTACATGCATGAAAGACACTTATCTCTAATTACATATATACTAATTGCAATTTGAAATCAACTCCATTGATTTTGACCATCCTACATATTTTTGACCAAAGGACCTCTAATAGACAAATCTCCTTAATCTTATTTTATCTAATTCAATTCAATAACAAGGTCATGTTTTGCATGACATTTATTACTGTAATGGATGGTAATATACTATTTGATCTTTGATGCCCAAGGTAGACAAAGGATTATGATGGCCAAATCCTAAATTTGAATCTATTTATTATATTTGTCAATAGAAATAAAATTTTAGAATTTATAAATATATTAATTTATTTTTAAATGTATGGGCTATTAATGAATTGTCTCATGGTATAGTTTAGTAACCAGCTCAATTAATAATTTTATATCATAAAGATCTATTGCTTTCATAATTTTTAAACATAAAGTTTTTCATGAAAAAAGACAACCAGTGAAGATCTTTTTCAATTTAATTACATGTGAAGGCGAGTCAAGCAAACTAAAACATGAACCTGTCTTGAAATCGGTTTGAGTCAAAGTCCATAAACCCATACCTTCATTGAAACCAATCAAGTTACTACCAAACCCGCTTCTAATTGAAATTGAAAAATAATTCATATTTTAAATTTCCTATAAATTTTTTCCATCTCAATATAATTTATAAAAAAATTATATTTCAAGTTTCTACTTAAATTTCAAATTTTTGTATTAATTGTTTATATAAAATTCCAATTGTATGATTTCTAAGAAAGGCTATTATTATGTGTTTCATAATTACGATCTATGACATAGTATCCTCTTGACCGTAGGATAGTATCCTTTCTACCGTAGTATCCTTTCTACCGGTGATTATAATTTTTAGTGTATAATTTTTTTATTTTTGAGAAATATTTCTATTTTAGATTTTCTATGATATGAACATATGAACTCAAAATCAATTTTTCTTATTTGTATTATAAAATTTAATGATATATGTATTTATATTTTGTATAACTAAAATTGCGGTGCTAAGCATGGGGGCATTTTGCTAATCTCCTAATGATTATAACAATAATCTCAATTATCTCCTAAAACTTTTTACATATTAGTACACATATAGTACCAACTTAATGTTTATTCTTCTAGACTTTGTGGTGCTCGATCTACATTAGCTAATTAAACTAAAGTTTTATATTTAGGTGAGAACCATCTCATGTATCAAGCTTGACCAAAATCTCATTGCCCTAACCCCTTCATTTATAGTCCACAAATTTAATGGTTTCATATTAAAGAAGAGGAAAAAAATTTCTACCCTCCATCCAACAGTCCAATGTAACATGGGGGGCCAAACCTCAGGATCGGTGATTAGGAGGGGGCCAATCAATAGTTCTGAGTGAAGCATGTTCTCACTTGAATATTTCCCATATAAATATATATATTTATATATTAAGTGGGATGTTTGGGCAATCAGTTAGGATATATATATATATATATTAAGTGGGGTGTTGGGTAATCAGTTAGGAACTATGATTTTGGAGGATGATTTTATTTATAAAAAAACAGAAAGAAGGTGTTCAAACAGAAAGTTCATCTCAAGGTTGTAATACCATGCACGACCAGTTATTGTCAATCTAATCCCCTTCCGCTCACTAGCTCCCATAAAATGGAATTCACTGTTTTTTGACACTTATTTAAATTATACTTACTATTAGATTGAACTTACTATGGGATTGAACTCCATGAAAAGAAAAAAAAAAGAAAAAAAACTTAAGTCATTAAATATCAGGATCCTAATTAGATCATTGTATGATCGATTTGGGATGGCATTTTTTTTTTCCAAATCTAAATCCATAACAAGACCTTTCCAACATTCTATCCCTTCATGATTAGCATGCGCCTAAGTAAGTCCCACAAACAGCTTAGATTTTGGCCTCTTATAGGAACAACCATATAGGATTTTTGGTTCTCAATTTTTACTGGGGATCCTGCATCGTGGACAACATGAACTAAAAATCCCACATCGCCCTTGTGGTGACTCCCCGGTTTAAAACTCTGCCCGTGAGACGTACATCTTTGGTAAAAATTGCCCACATTTATGAAAGTACTTTTTACTTCGAACTGTATCTTCTGTTTGCTACAATAGGGTTAGTACCATTTGCTTGAGTTCTATGAATTTCATGTTTTTATGCAACTACTAATAGTAGAGACAAACAATCTCATTTGAGCTTTAAGTAGCTAAGATAATCTTTTGGATTGCTATAGCATGTACTTAGGAACCTTTAATCACAAGTGGGTAGTAGTTAAAACGATTATATATGACATTCATATTAATTAGTATATGTTAGTGCCATTAACCAACCAAATGCCATGTCATAATCCATTTGAGTCATTCCTAACAGATTGGAAATGTAAAATAACTTGTTCAAAACCCTAGAGCTCTCTATTATTTGGGCCTACATTGATGTTTTGGCATATGCTTGTGAAAACTACCTTACTGATTGGATTGGAATTCAGTGAAAATAGTAAGGAGAAAATGACACCATAGATAGCACAAAAAACACGAGGAGGTCCAAAGTGTGCTTAATTATAAATATTTTTAAGGCTAAGCATAGTAATTTTCACAGCAACATTGGTTCTAAAACGCCTGCCTTCTGTCGTTAATTAGTTATTAAAATGTAAGAAAACAAAGGGCACTCGTGCCACCAACGATGATCAAACTAGGAGTTAGACGTGACTTAAATTTAGAATTTTCAATCAAAATTAGAATTTTCAATCAAAATTCCTCTGTCTCTCTCTCTCTCTCTCTCTCTCTCTCTCTCTCTCTCTCTCTCTCTCTCTTGTAGTAATGAACAAAATCCGTTTCAATTGAAGCAATCCAAGATGGTCTCATGTATTAATCCGCCCCAACATTTTATCCCAAGCCTCTCCAATTTCTTGATCATATCAGCAATTCAAGACCGAACCGACTTTCCATGATTATAAGCAAAAATGGGCCTTCCAGATCAATCGAAGGGTAATTAAAACAAGGCCCAAGTAACAGCCATGGTAGGTTAAGCCTAGTATTCTAATAAGTCTAGACACAAGTAACGGGTGCTCATGGGCTGGATTGTTCCTGGGTTAACTTTATCCAATCTCCATTTATTTCACGGGCCTCCCGTATTAAAGAAAAGACCGCTGGTCATGGAATACAGTCCCAACACAACCCAATTGCAAAATCTATAAATTCCCTCATGCTAAATATGTAAGGTCAGGGTGGCCTTTAAGCATACATCAGCTAGCCCCAGCCCAATTAACTATCAGAATAGAAAAATAAGCTGGATCTCGGGCCAATGAACACATCCCATATATGGCGTGTGACTGGTCTGACCCACGAGCATTCCCAACAGTTGAGGCCCTACATTATACCGGCTATAATGAAGAACGGTCAAGCTTTGCTTTCTTGCAATCATCTAATAGAAAGAAAACTGAAGTAAAACAAATATAAGCATACTATGCCCCTTTGATGGTCTTGAACCCTCAACATCCACAATCGACATCCCAAATGAAGGGCTTCGATGATGCCATGTGACTGTTACAATGAAATGGGCCGGCTTTGGACTTTGTATTATTCATAATGAAGGGCCCTTAATGACTGAATATTTTCCTAAGAAGGGACATGAGTACCTATTGTGATCATTAGGACAATATGAGCGGCTATGGAATGTGTCATGGAATCCTAATAGACCATTCGTCTTATATGCTAACCACTAGAAGGTATTCATAGTTTCTTCCATTGCCACTGTTAACCAATGTGGCCAATTGAGCTTTCATATCAGTTTAAGGTAACCTCGTAGGCTATTTTTCATAATTATTCAATTGTATCTTGTGTTTATTGGAATGTGCGAGTGTCGATGTCAGAAAAAATAGGAGAGAAGTCTGCCTCCCATAAGCCAGTAAAGTATCACTAAACTTTTCCTGCATTAAAAGAAATAATAATATGATATTTTCCTATATTGCTATAAGTGATAGCCAGGTAATTTTAGACAACTTTATGAAGTGTCAAGATCAAATGACATTGAAATAATGGGTAAATGTTGTTGTACACGGGTATACGGAAGGGTGAAACACTACGATCGACAAACAATTTAGCTACATAAGAAGAGAGAGAAAATCACACATTGAGATTTATGTAGTTCGGCATACTCACCTAGTTTCATGGGAGCGAAACATGACTTTTCTTTGGGTTCTTACACTAGTGCATAACTCTTTCTTAGCACCCCTCCCTCCCGCCCCCCTCCCCACAATCCGCAATGAAAGTCCCCGTATAATTACCAAAATACCATGAAAATCCGCAAAATATATTTTACCACTGGCTTTCAGCCTCCAAAACATGAGCACAACCTAGAAGTACTTCTCAATTACCTGAAGATCCACTTCACTACTTTCCAATGCTCTTTTTTATGTTAAAAAGAAATCTGCTCACTAAATGAGCAATGTCTAGCAGGGTAAACACTATGGCATACACAAGACTGCCCACTATAAATAGTATGGAATAGACACAATCCATTCCTTTTCTTCATTTGTAGCAAAATGTAATCTCTTATTGTGCTTAAATTGATTGGCTAGAGGCATCTTAACTGGCTTAATATTTTTCATTTTGAACCTTTCTAAAAACTAATTCCACAAACTTATCATATGACAACCATAGCTTATTTGCGTTCCTCTCATGACATATGTGCATGTCTAATATCTATCATGCAAGACCCAAGTCGTTCATGTCAAAAGTCTTTCACATCTCGTGTCAAACTACCAATCATTTTATTATGTTGTTCAACTATCTACATATCATCTACATATTAAAAAAAGATAATAAATCTATCATCAACAAAATTACAAATATAAAAGCAATGATCTATAGCTATCCTCCAGTACACATCATCATCATCATCAAAGCCCTATCCCAACCATGTGTGGTTAACTACATGAATTCTGTTTTTCTATTCCATTCTATTTTGAGTCAAATCATTAGATAAGTTAAACTTCTTCAAATCTGATTTAATGACCTCCATTAATGTTTTCTTCGGCTTACCTCTACCTCTTAATGGGCCATCTACCTGAAGAGCCAAACTTTTTCTCACCGGTGCCATTACCGACATATGCTCAATATGCTCAAACCATCTTAAACTAGTTTATCTTATCTCCTATTGGTGCTACCCCTAAATGCTCTCGAAAGTGCTCATTTCTAATTCTATCTTTCTTAGTTTTACCACACATTCACCTAAGCATTCTCATCTCCACCATATCCATCTTATGTATATGCGTCTTCTTAATTAGCCAATATTCTGCTTCATATGTCATAACTGGTCTAATCACTGTCCTGTGAAATTTGCTCTTCAATTTTGTTCGCATTCATCTATCACGAAGCACTCCAGAAGCTAGTCTTCATTTCAGTCATCCAGCTTTTATCATATGCTCAACATCTTTATTAATCTCTCCATCCTTACTAATCATATTCGAGCCCAGATACCCAAAAGAATCTCTACATGATATTTCATGGGTTTCAACTTTGACAGTGGTTTCAATACTTTGTATGTTCACTGAAGTTGCAATCCATACACTCTGTCTTTGTACGACTTATTTTAAATCCTCTAGATTCTAATGCCCCCTACCGTCTTTTGAGTTTTGCATTTACACTTTCTCTTGATTCATCCACCATTATTATATCATCTGCAAAAAACATACACCATGATTCTTCTTCTTGAATATGCACAGTTAATTCATCCATAATCAATACAAAAAGATAAGGACTTAAGGCTAATCCCTGATGCAAACCTATAGTCACAGGGAATCCACCTATTTCTCCACATGTAGTTCGTACATTTGTTACTGCTCTTTCATACATATCCTTAAAATTTTCAATATAACCTCTGGAGACATTCCTTTTCTTCAAAACTCACCAAATTAAATCCCTCGGCACCTTATCATGGGCTTTTTCTAAATCGATAAAGACCATGTGTAGATTTTTCTTCTTTGTTTGATATTTTTCCATTAATTATCTAAGTAAAAAGATAGCTTCTATAGTTGAACTCCCTCACATAAAATCATATTGATTTTCAGCAATTTTAGTCATCTGTCTAAGTTTGTGCTCCATTATTCTCTCCCATAACTTCATAGTAGGACTCATAAGTTTAATCCTTCAATAGTTGGTACAATTTTTTATATCTCCCTTATTCTGATATATAGGTACTACAATGCTTCTTCTCTATTCATCTGGCATTTTCTTTGTCACAAGTATTTTATTGAAGAGTCTATAGAACCAACTCACCCCAACCTCTCCTAAGCATTTTCATACCTCTATTGAAGTGTCATATGAGCATGTAGCCTTTCCTGTTTTCATTCGCTTCAATGCTTCCTTCACTTGCAACCCTCTAATTCTACGGAGAAAAGTATGCTCTACTAATGAAGTATCCTCCCTAGTTCTTGTATCCCCCATATGTTCTTCATTTAAAAGTTTATTAAAATATTCCTTCTACCCTTCTTTAAATCCTCCAGTACATGTGACTTACCATAAATGAGTCAAATTTCTTGTACCACTATCTTGGTGCTCACTTAATCTCGTAGACTTTTCTTTAATGTACAAACCATTAGTTCATTTTCTTCTATCTCAAACGCCATCAACTGAGTCATGTAAATCTCTTCCTTTAACTCACATGAATAAATAGAGTCGTCAAGTCCATCTTTTCATGCTCAAGGTGATTACCGGCATCTAGACCCAAGACAACTCTAACAAAAGTCTTCTTCATAATTAGAGAGAAAATCTCATAGAAGTCAATTCTATTCTTCTACACAAATCCTTTAATCATTAACCACACTTGTGCTTCACTAGCTTTCCATTGTCATCTTTCTTTACCTTTAACATTTATTTGACAGCCACAAGTGCAAGCTTGCAAAATAGTAACAACCTAGTGAGTGTGTGGTCGAATCCACTGGGAGCAAAAAAATTAACTTCACTTGTGCATGTCCTAATGAAATTCTAACACTAGCCTAAACAAGATATATACAAAACCAGCAACCACTAATTTAAAAAATTAATTAAATACAAGTCTTTACACACCATTAAAAAATACCTTATCTGAAAACCCTAAGCTATAAACATAATATAAAAAAAAAGATTGTATCCACCAAAAAATAGTCGAAAAACCAATTTTAAATAGAAAAAATAAGAAATAATAAAAGTGAAAAGCGAGAAATAAGAAAAAGAACTTTGCACTCTAAAAATGAAGATTGGTTGCTCTCTAAGCACTAAAAATACAAATGGCATAGTCCAATCCCTCCCATAAAGGTAAACTGAGATAGAAATTACAAATTTTTGTGTAATGAGAGATGTCAAACTTGTCAAATCTGTAAAGACATGTGAGTGTTGGCTAATTCATTGGAAATGGACAAAACTGGGTTTAAACTTTAATCATGTATTTTTGTAGAATGGACTGCCGGGTTATCTACACAATGCTGTAAAAATTATCCAGACTGCGCTTGAGCGCAATGTCAACCGTGCTCGTTCACGCTTTCCCAAGACGAATGAACTAAAATTCTCTAGACCACGCTCGTGCTCTCCATGGACCGCACTCGCGCATGTTTTCCCAAGATGGTTCAAAAGGATTGTGCATCATCGCGCTTTCATGCGCCGCTACCTAGATTTCAAGATTATATTAGAGCGCTCATTGTGCTTTGGAGCGCGCTTGAGCGTGTAGTAGCGAATTTGTTTCCCAGAATTTTGAACTTTCTTTTTTCTCTTCCCAATTCTCAGGAAAGATGGATTGTGTACAGGAGAAACCTAAACTACGAAGGCTAGCCTATATATAGAGCTTTTCTCTTCCCTTCTAGGCATCAATCTTCCTGAAGAACAACCCAGCATCCATCGAAAATTGAAGCTTTCTCTCTCGAGCAACTTGTGAAGAATCTGAAGTGCTGAAGTATCTACTCTAGATCTTATTATCTACTCTCTCATATAGTAGATTCAACTTGAAGTGCCCTTCAAGTTAGTTGTTTCAAGAATGGTGAAGGTGAACAACAATGAGTAGGCTAGATTATCGTAGTCCTTAGGTTGAGGTATAACTGGGGGTGGGGGAGGAGGGGATCTGTGAATATCTTTTGTAATTTTCAATTACATTGTGGTTGTTAGTCCTGGTCAAGGTGACCTGTGGTTTTTTCTGAGTAGGGTTTTCCACGTAAAAAATAGTGCTTTTTGTCTTTTGTGTGCTTACTTAATTAGTTAGTTTAATTAATCTCGTTTTATTGCGATTCATATTACAATCTGTGATTGGGACATTAAGACAAAACTAGGTTTTTGATTCTTTCAAAATCAAGTCTCCAACCGTAACTTTCTAATCATAATTTATAATTATTAGAATAATTAAGTTGTACTTTTAGTTAATTAAGCCATTAGAATTTAATTGAATATATTTTTAGTAATTTCACAATTGGTGAGGCTTCGGTTAGCATTGTCTCTTAACTTATACTATTTTATTCCAACTTGATCCAAACCCACTTGACTCATCAAAGATCTAACCCAACTCACTTAAGCCTTTTTCTAAAATACCCTAAACCCATTCTAATGACCCAAAATTGACCTAGCTCTCATATCCCTCTCTTTAGGAACGTGTCTCTACTCCTCTCTCGTTTCTCTCTTCTTCATCTTCCGTGCCTATTGCAACCAAAAGATCTAACCATCATCTTCTCCATCAGACACCACCAATGTATTCCTCATCTCCAGCAACCCTCTCCTCAAGTCATTCACCAATCTATCAAACCCTAGGTAAGTTTCTATTTTTTCCTATCTTAGGGTTTGTAGTTTAGGACTAGCATCAATGTAATCTTTAGAGTCTCCTCTTTCTTATTGTAAGGTTGTTTTGGCTGGGGGATTATGTTGTGTATCATTTGGGAATCCTTGTGTGCGTTCGTGGTTAGGGCTTCTTTGCGCCTCTCATCCTACTCATCAAAGGGCAAGTAAATATGCATGGTTTGTTACTAATATACTTGTTTTATTTGTTGATTCCTTGTTGATTCTTCATTGTTAACCTTTTTGCCTACTTAAATAAAAATGATAGATTTTGATTTATTGGATTTGGATGGATAATTTAGTGATGAATAGGAGATGATGTATGCGCATTGGAGTTGGGTGTGACCCCTTGTTCTTGCAGGAGTTGAATGGGGAAGAACAAATGGGAGATAGATATCTCTATTTCATTCGAAACAGAGAAGCCCATCTTAGCAGACTCTGGTCGGCTCGAGCCGACTTGAGTGCTCGCTTGAGCAGATAAGGTTCTACCGAGGTATTTGTTTTGGGCCTGTGGGCCATAAGTGATGGAACATGGGTTTGTTGTTCTCAGGTATGCCTAGAAAATGTGGTGTTTTAGATGCTAAAATGGTCCAAGAATAGTCCACATGTGCAGTAAAATTCTACACTGCAAAAATATTTTTGTAAATAGTCTCATATATCATGCATATCTTTCTTGTTTTTAAATCTTTTTACTTGTTGTTTTTTTTAGTGAATTCATGCATTCAATAAGGTTTTTTTTTCCAGCCATTAAATTTAGATTAGGTTTTGCATTAGATTAGGTCCATATTTTTATCAAAGATGGCATCTCATTTAGATTACTGCACTAGGTCTTTGTTATGGCATGCATTGCATTGGGTTGTTAACTTTTCTAACTTTCTAAGTTTAGGTTAGTTACTAATTCTAATTTAGGAACGTTTTTTAACTAATTTAGAAAGTAGATTGTCTTTTTTGATTGGTTTGATTTTTGACTTTGTATTATTTTATTTTGTTAGTTGTATTATTTTTGGAAAGTTCTAATTGTAGAATGTTTCTAATTTGGTGTTCTAATCTGTGTATTCTTCTACAGTGATTTAAGATTTTTTTTCCCTCCTTTTTAGATTAGGTATTTTGGTTTTATAATTTTTTTACTTTGGGAATGTATTTAATTTTAATTATAGTAGGAATGAATATAATTAGTTTTTCTTAGGCTAGTTTTAGATTTTTCTTAGGACAGGTTAAAAGTTGAAATTACCTTAAACACCAAAGTTCCTTGTGAATTGACCTGGTCTCACCACTTTATAATTACATTGTGTCTCTACACTTGGAGCTCACAAACTAGTTTATTACTACATTGCGTATTAGTAAAATGTGATTTTTTTATTATTCCTTTTCTTATGGTGATTAATGCTTGATTTATGTTTTCTTTGTTGTTGCTCTTAGATTGACAACCCAAGATCCTAAGGGCATGAATTAAATAATTTTGTACCCTATGTGAGAAGAATTTTTTAAAAGGACACATATACCACACATTCAAATTAAAAGCTTCATCGTGAGCTTTAAGTGCAAAGCTACGATGTAATAATAAACTGGTGAGACCAGGTCAATTCATAGGAAACTTTTGTGTTTAAGGTAATTTCAACTTGTAACCTGTCCTAAGAAAAATCTAAAACTAGCCTAAGAAAAACTAATTACATTCATTCCTACTATGATTAAAATTAAATACATTCCCAAAGTAAAAAAATTCTAAAACTAAAAATCCTAATATCAAAAGGGAAAAAAAATCTCAACTCACTACAAAAAAGTGCACAGATTAGAATCCCAAATTAGAAACATTCTATAATTAGAACTTTTCAAAAATAAAACAACTAATAAAATAAAATAATCCAAAGACAAAAATCAAACCAATCAAGAGAAGACAGCCTACTTTCTATAATTAGTTCAAAACTTTCCTAAATTAGAATTAATAACTAACCTAAACTTAGAAAGTTAGAAAAGTTAACAACCCTATACAATGCATGCCATGACAAAGACCTAATGCAGCTAAATGAGTGCAATTTTTGATAAAAATATGGACCTAATCTAATGCAAATATAATCTAAATTTAGTGGCTGAAAAACAAAACGTAATGAATGCACGACTTAAAAAAAACACAAAAAAAACAAAAAAAAAACAGCAAGTAAAAAAATTTAGAAACAAGAAAGATATGCAAGATATAAGAGACTATTTACAAAAATTCTGCAGAGTAGAATTTTACTGTACATGTGGGCTGTTCTTGGACCGTTTCCATATCTAAAACGCCATGTTTTCTGGGCATACCTGAGATGAAAATCTCAGTTTTTAAGGGTGTTACCAGCAACATAACTTGTCCTTAAACTTTCCAACTCAAACAATATGTGAACGGAACAGAAACTACCATGTTTAGCTACCAATATACATATGCAAATTTTTTTGTCTGTGTACTAGAAACTTAGATTTCAACTCTACCTCAGATTTAAAACTGTATAAAAAAAATCATTTTTCTCAATGCACAAGAACCATCCAGACTCGTTGTCAACTTGCCATATTCAAATTTCGGAAATATTTTATTAAAACCAGTTTTCTAATCATGAATATTCTGCCACATCCAAATCTATTTGGACGATTAAAAGAGGCAACAGATCTGATTTTTTTTTTAATTCAGTTTCCAGAATTGAATCAAACCCAAACATTTCTCAGATTTTTGTGGTTCTAACTTTCCTTACACCTAAATATGTAAACACCGAACTATGTGAACAAAATTCTAAAAGTGAAGATTTCTGCATATCCACTATCAGCTTGAAAATTTTGAATTTTTAATCATGCAGAACAGATTTAAAACTTGCAAACTTTGATACCTTGAACATGTTAAAACTAAGACCTAAAACTAGTGCATGCCATGACAACAAGTTCAGCCATCAGATCATGCAGAATAAGGACATAAAGATAGCATAAACACTGGGATAAAAGAAAACTAAAAACTTGCACCAATTAAAATGTGTGGTATTGCAAGAATTTAAATGTGTGGTAAAACATGCATTTATATGTGTGGTGATTTACATAAAAATAAATGTGTGGATAAACAATAAAATAAAAGCATGGAAGTGTATTATGTTTTTTTCTAAACTCTTCTTTTAAACCAGATTCATGTTTGCTAGAATCATGTTCTTAGGCTCTTTGGGCTGTTAATCCAAGAACAACAAGGTTAAAAATAAAATATCAAGCATTCATAATCAAAGAATAAAAAGTAGTAAATAGAGAAAACAATAAATACACTTTTACTATATATAAATGTTTTTATATAAAAGATAGACAATTTAAAAAAACATTACATGATTTAGGATGAAAGATCCTCTTCTAGTGCAAGCTTCAAGTTGAGGAGAGCCTTTTTAAAGAGAGAGAAATCATGGAGTAGAGAGATACAAAGAGAGTAGAGAGAGAGCTAGAGAGAGGAGGTCTTTTCTTTCATGGGTTTTGTTGGACGTCCATGCATGATTTAAATAAAGTCCTGGTCACCCTACTTTTTCTTCCTAGATCCAATGCAGCTATGCAACCACTATTTTTAGTAACACGTCCATTCCTCATATCCTCACAAAAGTCACTTTACATCTTTGCACTATTTCCTTTCTTCTTTTAGCACTTGGAGATATGAAATCCCTTGAAATTAGTGAACACATCTTTGACTTATCTCCAAGCCATGGTGGACATCCCATACCATTTGCAATCTTTCCATTTTTGTGTCTTTTTGCTTCTGTGCAGAAAACTTCATGGAACTTTCTTGAAATATACTAAATGGAATCTTCTTGGAAATTTCCTCCATTTGACTTTGAGTTCTCCAGGCAAGTGAAGTGTTTCCCTTTTTTAAATGCCTAAACAAAAGCAACCCAAAAATAAAATGTTTCATGATTTTATAAAAATGTGATTTTTTTCAATGAATTTTGAATGAAATGCATACAATGGTAAATAAAATAAAATAATCAGGATTATCGGCGAAATGGAGTAAATTCTAATGATTATGTCCTTAAATATCCCATATTGATAATGAAAATAATGTTTTTCTAAAGACTTATTAGTTGTCTTCCATAATTGCCCCTTAAACTCCCAAAATGACCAGTTGGATTCTTTGAACCCATTTGACCTGCAATTTGTTAAATCACTGTAGGCCTTCTGTAAGGGGCATACTTTGGGCGTGCGCTTCTCTTACGGGCGTTACCGCTCAAGTATGATGTACAAACCACTTGAACTTTGGTGATGTGGGTATTCGATACATCCTTAATTGGGACCCTTAATTGGAACTATGCACCACAAAATGAGGAGTTTACATTGATCTTACCTCACATGTGGTTTTAGAGGCATTGTCAGGTAGGTGAACTGTCTTCTTAACCTGGGAGTTTGGCTCATAATTAATCCTTGGCCTTCAAGTTTGCATGCATTGTAATGATTCGAATTGTACACTATTGTACTGTTGTGTAGATTTATACCCTTGCATTGTATTTGGACCATGACGTAGCTAGGCCTACATTACTTAGCCGTGAAGAACTACTTATCTTGGGTCTATGTGGTACTCAAAATGGTCATTAAGCTGATTAGCGATGATTTGATTTCCAGTGTCAAATTGTTCCTGCACATATCTAATGCAAACTTTTGAGACGGCAAGTCTATAAATTTGTAAGAGAAAGCCTTCCATCTATTGATGAAAACTTGACCCGATTCGTTCTCCAATTTCCTGATATTTCCAAGGGAACTAAGGTTCACCTATGATACTCTTCCTGGAAATGCAACAAGAACTTCTCATCCAAGATTGCCCAGGTCTTCAATGTCAACTCCGGTAATTGGAGGTACCAGTTGAATGTTGGTCCCAGGAGCGTACTGATGAACAGTTTGATCCTCCACGCGTTTACATCTAGTGAACCCCCAATCAGGCACTTGAAGTATACCAAATGCTGATATGCTGAACAAGACTGGAAAGTCGGTGGCTTAAATTTGAGTGGATAAGGAATCCCATTTTCCTTTAAGCGATCTTCCTCCCTGGCTCTGGACACCATGTCTGCTACTTCCTTCATGGTCATTGGCTTGTCTCGATCAGTGAGTTGACTAGTAACCGCAGGCGCTCCAACACTAACGACAGTTCCAGCCAACCTATCGGTTAGTGCCGTCACCTGTGCAATGTGCTAGTCAACTCTGGCCTCCTTTCTGTTTTGGGGAGATAGAGGAGGATCAACAGATGTGAACAGCCTTTCCATTACAGCTTGTATTTGCGCCACTATAAATTCAATCTACGCCCCTTGCAATTTGACCATGCTATGTAGGTCAGTAGACTGAGTTTCTCCTTCACTTTCTCCTTCTCCTTCACTTATGCTTGCTCTATTCACACCACTTACTTCGGCCATGAGTACCGAATACTGATGTGGATTCGAGGCAGCGTAGTGATGGGTCTAGCGACTTGGGTATCTTTTGTCTGATCGTCGTCAGTCTCAAAGTGCCCATCCGACATGCTTGAAGAATGCGGCTCTGAACTTGGATCAATATCCCAGGGTCTAGCCATACTCCTAGTGTCGCGCCTGGAAGAATTTGAGTCGACCATGAAGGCTGGAGCCACCTCAGGTTCACTTCTTTCATTACCCATTTTTGGGTAATAGATGGCTTAGACTCCTTCAGTTGTTGTGCCAGGGCTTTCCTTCGGATTCTAATGGCCAAGGTAGCTGCGAACGCTGGGGATCTGTATTTAACCATGATTGATGACTCCAAGTGTAAGGTCTCAATTATTGTTTTGCCCGGTGAGTCCAGGATCGTATCCCTGGAGAGCTAATTTTTACAGAAAACCTGTTCTAATTGAAAAACTAAAGCTATCCTAATAAAATCTACAAAAATATATACTACTAATTCTGAAATTAAATTTAAACTACAATTCCAAATCTGAAAAAAATCACAAATTAAATCTAACCTTCAAATCCTAAACTAAAAACAATCATAAAACTAGAAACTGTAAAACAATAAACAAAATGAAACCACCAATGTAAAGGAATAAATAACTATGCACTAAATTAAAAATCAGAAATAAGTCATTCAGATATAATAAAAAAAAATAAAAAGAATTCTAGTTCCTTTTATTATTGGAAATTAAAACACTCTATTGAAAAAATTAATAAAAATTCACAAAACCACCGCACCAAGTGCGTGCTGTCATCACACACAAACTCGCATGTCGATTAAAGGCGTAACACCTTGACCTCACTAATTGTGTATTTAAAATTAATATAAACCAATACAACCAATAATCCCCAAAAACAATTAAAACTAAAAAAAGAAAATCTATCCTTACCCTAAATCAAGATATTAAGAAGTAGACGGGACTTCGCACAATCCGGGCTTCAATCTTCATGTTTCACACCAAGGAGGATTAGATGAACAAGAGAAGATGGAATGAAGAGGATGGATCCAAAAGTGGGCTTGGCCAAACCCCACTTTGGATTGTGATGAGATGGGCGTGTGGTGAGAAGAGATGGAATGGGTTAGAGATTGATGTGGTATGGTGGAGTATGGGAAAGAGAGATATGGAATTTGGTGTGGGTGCTGGGCGTGAGATGATATGAGGGAGAGAATGGCTATGCTGTGTGTATGGGACGAGTGGATTTGGAGCATGGAAAAGAGGGAGAGGGAGAACTTGATGATGGGCCTTCCATGAGGATGGGATAGCTGATATATATATATATATATATATAGAGAGGAAAGAGAGAGAGAAAAAATTAGCATCAATTATGAGTGAGGAATAGAAAGCATATAATGGGTAGGATTGATAGGCCACCCTTACATGGAATTGATAAGGACTCATGTATGCTGGATTGGTTGGATTGTGAGTGGATGAGATGTTTTAAAATTGAAAAGTGGGTTGGTGGCTGTTGTGATTTAAGAATGGCTATGACAAGATAAATCTATCTGTTGATGGTTGGGACATGAAAGTGGAATATGGCATAGACTCTGGGCGTATATTGGGTAATATGTATTCCTTGTTTACACATTCCACCTGTGGAGTTTTATAATGATGACAGCCCCTTGATTTTCTCTGTTTAATTTTCTCTGTTTAACAGTCCTCCTTTCTAAGTGTTCAAGTGGGTCATAAACACACGTTTTTTCCTCTTGATTTTTTTTTTTTTTTTTTTTTGTGTAAAGTCACATGGTTCCAGGTAACATTTTTGAAATCTTTCCTCTTTCTAATTCATTCCTTCCTTGGCTGCTATATTATGAAACATTTCCTCTTTCTAATCCTAGCTTTTCATCTTGACATGCAATCTTTATCTTCACAATATGTCTCCAATTAATCTAGAAACAATAATGGAAATCACAAGTTATGGCAAGTCTTGATTTGCATCATATAGTTGGCTGGGAACATCCTTGTGATGCACTTTTGTTTATTTCCTTTCTAAAGCCTTCATTCCTTCTTTCACTTTATCTTCCATTTGGATTTGGATTTCTTTACAAATAATTACTTTGTCTTCAAATCTTGATGTGGGTCCCTTTTTTTCAATTTTCCTACACACAAAAGTGATTTTTAGTTAAAATAACAATTTTGACCGAAAATCATAAATGTACTAATGTGAGCCCAATTTACATAAAATAATAACATAAATTCACATCATTGATAATGATTTATCTTTAATTAACTAATAATGAGAAATTTTTCATTTAATTTAAAATCATGAATTTGAAAAACCTTCTAAAAAAATTAGATATCCAAAAATGAAAAGTTTTATGATTTTATCGAAAACTTATAATTTTTGAATAAATTTTACATGAAAACACAACACTGATGTTTAAATTCATGAACACATGATTTTTAACTAAAATGAAAAAATTTTTAATGTATAAGTCCTTAAAATCTCCTAAAGTACACATAAAATGATGCATTTATGAAAACTTATCAAACAACCATCGGGAGAGACTTCATTGGATCGAAGCCTTCCCCTGTTGCCTGATGAGTGGGCAATGACACGATGTCGATGCGCCCAGTTAACATTCTCTTTCTTCGCTTGGTATAGACTTGCATCAAGCCAGTGGTGTCATCATCTGTTTGGACTTCAGGCTTTTGCTTGGCAATTCTCCTGTCTCCGAGATCTTGAGACTCTGTGGTTGTCTGCTTGCTTCCAGACCCTTAGCCTCCTTTTCGGGTTAGTGGTAGAAGGAATTTTCCTCCAACTTCTGTTTGTTGGCCTTCCATGGTTCAGGTGACCATGAACATCATACTGGGACAGTGACCTCCTGCAGTATATTCTTTTGATGGAGGAAATAGCGAAGGTCAGGTGGCCTAATGGTAACCATTCCTTTCTTGTCTTCACCATCTTAATGCCTGAGCCGACTGCGAGTATGCTTCAGAACTTCTTTAGCCACGAGTGTACGATTCTGAGAATCGCATGACTAATGACGTGGAGCTTGAGTCTTTCCAGCTTGTCCCTTCCTTTTGAAAATACAGGAGTGCACCGGCTAATTTTCCTTTCCTCGGGATTTATAGAATACCTAGAAATGATTTTGAGCATACTTGGACACCCAAGACTTTGGGTCTGAGGCTTTATTTTCTATAGGGGATGGGACGATGTCGCGCCCCAAACCGGGGTGTCAAATTAAGATTTAATGATAGGGTGTTAGTGTGTTCGAATCCCAGGAACGATTCCGTGCAAGTGAGGATAAACCCATCACTTGCATTAACCAATTGCAGAAGCTTGCTTGGTCTTGCGTGCCATAGCCCAACCTTCAATACATACTTACCTTGATTACACAAATCACAAGTCTAAACATCCTGAATCTCCATAATACAGAGCCAGACAAGTAGCCGGGATATTTCATTAATGTCTTTCACTATTTGGTATCCGATTTACATTTATGCATATTACACAAGTAGCAGTCGGATAGACCGGCATGACCCAAAATAAATCCAAAATAAACCCAAAACACAATCAATGATAACTCTTCCCAAAATGTGACTTAACTCCGATACCCAGCTTGACATCTAAGTGAGATCAATGGTACTATCATACTTGAGAATACATGTGGCTCCATAGCTTCATTGCTCTCTAGCTCAAGCCAAAGGTATCAATACCTGAATATAAGATGATTGGGTTAGATACGATAATTTGGCAAGTGACTAAACACAATATCAAATACAATGCAACAATATAGAGCACAACAGTATAACAAGATCATAAGTGGGCAATAAACTAGATAAACTAGGCATGTTGCTCAATTCTATAAAACAATAAGCATGTAAGAATCATGATATGAAAGTAAGCATGACTGAAAGATCCCACACTTACCACACTTGTGGATTCCCCAATTTTGGCTCATGGATGTAACAGAGCCCATTCTTGCCTCAAGGGTTTTCCTAGTGAAATTGGAGTTCTCAACAATAAGTAGAGCTCTCAACAATAAGTAGTTTGGCAAACCAAACGTAGCTAAATTCCTCCATCATGGTTGCCACAGCGCAACCATGACACAGTCGTGCATGTAATCCATGGCTCACTCTGGGAATCTACCGCGTGTCTAGAGTGAGATAACACACTCCAGACTGCTTCTTGGCTAGAGTCAGGGCAGGCGAATGGGCTGGGTTGGCCTCATACTGGTCGGGTTAGAGGGGGGCTTGCCCTTTTGATCCTCAACCCAAGCCCGACTCATTTTGGAGACGGGTTTCAAACCTGCAACCCATGCCCATGATAATGCTGGTTGGGCTAACCTGCCTAACTCGTATAAATGTGGGTCGGGTCAGCTTTACCTGACCTGACCTGACATGACCCGTGCACCTTCTCCTTTTTTTTTTTTTTTTGGAATGCACCGTTTTTTCTAGGTACAGTTGAGCCTGGTAAAAAAGTATATCTTGAGAATCGAATCCACAAGCAATGTAGTGTAGAGACTCGAATCCACAACCAATGTAGTGTAAGGAAGCAACTTAGCCAAACAGCATCTAAGCAACTTATCAAAATGTCATTAAAAACATGAAAGAAGAACCCTAGCCCGTAGACTACTTTAAATATTGTCTC
This sequence comes from Sextonia rubra, assembly GCA_037013555.1. Taxonomy (NCBI): domain Eukaryota; kingdom Viridiplantae; phylum Streptophyta; class Magnoliopsida; order Laurales; family Lauraceae; genus Sextonia; species Sextonia rubra. Next base: position 52,082,802 of record JASUAD010000009.1, on the reverse strand, counting down.
ACAGTTAGAGTTTATCTATGATATATTTATAGAATTAAATATATTTTAGAATATTGAAAACTATAAATATTATTTTTATAATCTTTTCATGCTTATCCATTCTACTTTAAGTATGGTGGCCAAACTTTTGAAATAATCATTATAAAAGATTTCTTTTATTAATTTTTTATGATATCAATTAATCAATATATATTAAAACTAAAATAACAAAATATGCAATATTTGAAATTGATCAAAAATAATAATAAAGTGCTATAATTTATGAGAAAATAACAATGTTGAAAAAAGACAAACCCAATCTAGCTTTATGTTTGCAAATGGGAAAAAAAAAAGGAAAAGAAGCCATTACTAGTATAATTGAACTTGACACTCAAGAAAGGCTTTCGAAACCTATTGTTGCTGAAAAGATTAAGGGGTCATTTGTTTTGGGTGATTTACATAGGTAAATGAACCACATGTGTAATGGTTACACACCATCACGTTTGTCTTCACTCATTTACACATGAAATGTGTAAAGTAGATGTGAAATAGTATGAAAATAGCTTGAAAATCAGGTAAGAATTTTTACACCTTAACAGGTGTGAAAACATTACACATGTTACTGTTACCAGGCGGGTGAACAGTAACCATATATAGCAGTCCGCCTTTTTACATTTTTTAATTTTGTAGGCCCCAAAGTAGCAATCCGAACCGTCTAAACTCTTTTCAAGGTTAAATGCGGTTTAGACACCAATTTTCAGCCGTTGGATCATCATACAACTTGAGATATGATCAAAATAGTTCAAACCGTTGGATGTGATTGAATCCGTGATGAACCCAATCCGCCTTTCTTATTTTTTGACTTCTGTGGGCCCCCTAATGTAAATCAGAACCATTGAAACTCTTTTGAAGACTACAAACTGCCATGAGACCAATTTTCAGTCGTTGGATCATCATACAGCTTGAGATATGATCAAAACAGTTGAGACCGTTGGACGTGATTGAACCCATGGTAGAACCCAGTCTGCCTTTCTTATTTTTTGACTCCTGTGGGCCCCTAATATAAATCATAACCGTTGTGAAGACCAAAAACGGCCATGAGACGAATTTTCAATCGTTGGGTCATAATATAGTTTGAGATATTTACAAAAAGATCTAACAATAAAAATCTGAAAATCTTAATTTTATGGGCCCCATCTTGATGATCTGAACCGTCCAAACTCTCTAGAATGCCTTTTTTGGCTTAAAGATATAGTCCTTTTCTATATATATTTTAAGATATTTGTGATAAATCATAAAAAATGGCAAAAATATTATGATATACGGTGGACCGTTGGATTACTTTTAATTTACATATGAAGAGGTGTGAAAATGACAAACGATTGAATGCATTTCACATGTGAGTCAATTGCATATGCAAATAACTCACATATGAGTCATTTACCTATGTAAAGCATTTTCACATGATATGTGAAAATAACAAACGACCCTAAAGGAAATTCCAGATTTGCAATTTGCGAAGTAACAAGCTTGGATTGGAGACGGTGAGTTGATTTTGAAGATATTGAATAGCCAATAAAGATGCAAATCTATGACCTCTAGACTTTGTAAAGAAGAAGATATTATAAAAGGTAGAATTCTAAGAGATTGACACTTGCTAATCATAGAAACTACTAATTGTAATTGAAGTAGAAAACTGGAAAGTCATTTAGATTCATGAAGATATGAAACGGAAAGAACTCCTCTTCTATTGGCAAGTTATAAGTTGAATTTAACGGGTCAACCCATAGGTTAGGAGGGCCTACCCTAACTCGACCAATTTTTATATTGGTTGGGAAACACTAGCCCGCCCTTGACCCGTATTTTTTGCAGGTCAAGTTTGGTGGATTAAAACCAAGTCCGGTTGGGGTCAGGCTAGTGGTTCGGGTGACATTTTGTTGACTCTAGCCAGAGTGGCATGAAACGATGATGACCATCTGCAGAGGTACGAATATATAAAACTAAGTCAAACTCCTAGTTTGGCCTAACCAAGAGAGGACCAAACCTCAGTGGTGCCGACACAAGAAATCATGACGATTAGGGTACTGGGCTAAATGTGATAAAAATCACAAAGAGAGGTACTATTCCTGACTCGAATTTTATATTTGACTTACTTGTCATAATCAAGTTGGGAACGAGCTTAAGAATAGTCTTCCAGGGTCACAGTGTGAAAAACCATGTAAGTTGGGACTTACAAGTATATCGGCGATTTCCAGGGAAAACGGGTGAAAGCAGTCCTTTTCCATTGAAATCAGGTCAGTTACCTGGTGTTAGTTGAAAATGGTAACAAATTAACCCTAAGTTCTAGAAATCATTGGGTAGCATTTGGGCATGGAAATGCGTGCCCTGAAATGGTAAAAGGTATAATGTGGGTCTAGTGCCCGAGGGTGGGCGCGATGCTTCAAGGCACCCCTTCCAGTCCTCAAGCACTTAACCAAGGACCCGGCCCAACTCAAAATTCTGCACCAAGTCTGGGCAGATTTCTACATATCTATAACCAAAAGTCTGCGATTTGAAACCCCAACAAACGAACTTTAAATCTCTTGAAACTTGGACTCTGATATCTGATCTTTCAAACCCAGAATTTTAGCATGAAAAGATATCAGGAAGGTGGGTTACCAAAGGTCTAAATATGGTGTCTCAGACAAGTTGAGTGTAGAAATATGACAGCATAAGTAACAAATCATTATTTTTGAGCTTGCATATCTCTCTTGTTTTAACTCCATTTTACCTTCGTTTTAGGGTGCATTAGGATAGGATAATTCATCCATCAAAATAGGCCTATGCACAAGTTGTTTTCAGACTTGGAAACATTTCAGGGTTCATCATATATTATGTGTTTTCTAGGATTGCATCATTTGTGCGTAGTTCAGGCATTATTTACATTTCTCCATTAGAATTGAGTTTAGGATTACTTTTAGATTAGGAAATATTACTTTCATTATTTAGTTAATTGAATTGCATTTTCTAATTATAGTAGGATTTTAAATTGCATTGTTTTAGAACTGTACGTTACTTGCATTTCGGAAGTTTAATTTCCTAGTTCACTAAGTTTTAGGAGTTCTCTAGATTTTGGGATCTTTAAGATTGCATTTTAAGATTAAATTCTTGATTGGATAAGTTTCTAAAATTTGGATTACCTTAGGATAAAGTTGTTTGGGTTAGTTAGGGCTAGGTTGTTTGATTGGTTTAGTAGTCTTGGTATCCAATCTCAATTTTAATTGAATGGAATTGTCATTAGAAATTAAGAATTATTTTTGGTTAAAGAATCTGTTTTTCATTTGGATTCTACCTTAGGACTTTAATTTTTTATTTCACTTGTTTTTTTTTTGTCTAAATTATTGAGTTACTTTTTTTTATAGTTTTCTACTCCCTCTAGATTTGATCCTGTACTCACCAGGATTTATTACTACATCAGAGGCTTTGCACTTGGAGTTTTTCCTCGATCAATTTTTTGCCACCATTTCCAGGGAGTGCTAGTTGAGGTAACTTTGTTACTTACCTAGGGGTGAAATTTTAATTTCCATTTTTTTAGGAATAGAAGGTGCATGCATAAATCGAAACACCACCCAAACTGGAATTAGGTTGTGCATGGATTGTTAGAAATTCATCTAACAATTTCTAGATAAGTCCAAAAGAACCAGATTTTCTCCAACTTATTCTTTTCAATCTTTCAAAAATTCATTTAGGTAAACTCATTACGAAGGAAGCTTACCCACTATTAAAGATTGCATTCTTTGGTTAAACTCAATGCCAAAGAAAAGCCCTTTTTTATGAAAGGCAGACAGCTTGTCTATTCAAGAAACTAGTGCTCTGAACTGATCTATCTATGACTCCACCACTTCCTAGTCGAGTATTAACTTCTTAAGTTCAAGTTGCGGGCCTAGGTGCAACTTTCGATCTTGGGGTATTAGTTGTTGACTTTAGGTTAGTTCATTTAACTCTCAAAATAAAAATGCCAAAAAGAAAGAACGGACCCGCACCAAGGACTACAGTGCATAATTAGGTAAAGGAGAATCAGTGGGCAAGGAGATAATTGTAATAAATGACTCTCTTTCAAGTTCATCAAAGACATTGTCGGATACGAATTTCGACTCCTTCCCTAGAAAGAGAGACCGTGATCTGTCTATATATATAATGTTTGTTTTTCTACATTGAAAATGAGGATTCTGGCTCTTCCCAAAATCAACAAATCACAATTACAAGCTATGAAAACGGCCATAACACCACTCTTTGGCAAAAGCCCAAGAGAATGTGGGAGAAAATATGGGTGTAGGTTCTTCTCTCATCTAATGTGTTGCCAGCAACACATGACAATTGTCCTATTATTCTCTTCGAATGTAAATTATATTTAAAAGTCACAGCAAAAAAGGTCCGAACTTAGGGTTTTCCTTAGGTATAAAATATAGCAAAGTCAAGCAAAAAATAAAGAAAATAAAATAAATAAATAAATAAATAAGGGGGAGGTGTCAAATATTTTAAAAGAGAATCGGCCGTGTTCCCGGTACCCCCTTCAAATCTCTTGGCACAATAGGGTTTAAAAGCCAATTTATCAAATCAAAATAATAGTCCAAGTAAGATTTCAATGTGTCATTTCAATGTGTGATAAAAAGAAAAATAATGAAAAAGGTGGCCAATGCGTGGATTGATTGTTGTGGTTTTCTGAACAATCACCCGTTGTGCGCATCCACGGAATCACAAGATCAAACACGAACAAGCCACACACAAGAAGAGACACGAGATTTACGTGGTTCACCCAAATAGGGCTACATCCACGGGCACAGGAGGACGAACATCTTCACTATGACAAGTAAAGCATACAAGAGATTCCCACTCTCTCACCTTATCTCTCCTATGTGGTGTGGGAATACCACGGGCAACTGCCGCCGCAAGGTCTAGGGTTACAGACTATACATATATATAATCTCCGCTTTTTTGGCCACCAAGAAAGCCCCAGTACAATTACCAAAATGCCCTTGACCTTAAACCAGTCCCTGGCTAACCCAGTGACTCATCCGACTAAACCAGAATACAAGACATAAACCCAACATTGATTGAGACTGACCGCTTTGAGGTTGATTGTTTGATTGATTGATTGGTGGAATTCATTTGAAATTGCCCATTTAGTCTTACAATTCTCATTGGTTCAATTTTTAGAATCAATCCATAGTCCCTTTGTCATTAAGCTCATTAAAATATCTAGCACCAGAGGTGGAATAAAATGGTGAAAATCTTTTTACGTTGACTTCATAGTTTTTTTTATTTTTAAGAATGGGGGCTAGAAGAGCCTAACTAGGGGATTTCTGCTTCTTCACTTTACATGATTAGTACGTTCAAGTTGATCATGAGATTAACCCTGATCCTAAAGTCCTGAGCTATCCACATTGGCTTTCCTAATCTCCCAGCAGAACAAGAAAACTGTTGGGATGAAGCCTAATGCTATGCAAATCCTAATGGGAAAACCCTGTTTATTCTAAAGTATAAACAACCTAAGCACAAGAAATATTAGAGCCTAAGTGTTTGTTCAATATAATTTAATGTTTGGTTCGGTTTCTTTTACGTTAATGGTTGAAAATGTGTATATGTGCTTTAATTAATTGGCTTAATGTGTTTTAATGTATGTTGAGGTTCCAAAAATTCAATACTTAAAATTTCAGAAGTCTACACTGAAGTGGGACCGAAAACAAGAGAATCGAGAAACCAGAGCTGACAGGGCGCAGCAGGGGTGGCTCCCAAGTGGACTTGGTATTTTGGATGAGGCAAGGGTGGTGCCCAGGCTGCATTTAGTGAATTTTTGGGGCTTTTTAACAGTTTCGTGCCCCTATTCTCACCTGTCTATACCCTCTCAAGTTCTAGACTGGTGGGTTTTAAGTGTTGATTATGTTTTAGTGTTCGGGAGGGTTTAAAGTTTTAATTCGTACTTTAAGGTTGTTGAAGTCGTGGATTGGTTAGGGTTCTTAGAGTTTTGAATATTTTTAAGGTCTTTAATATCTTTAAAAGTTTTAACTGCTTTAAGGTTTCTAATATTATTAACGGTTGAAAGTTTTAGAGTTTTAGGTATTTTAGGATTTTAATGGTTTTAAGGTTTTAATGGTTCTAATTGTTTTAGTTCTTTTAATTGTTTTGATTGTTTCTTAAATGTTTTAAAGTTCTGAAATTTTAGTGTTTAAATGCTTTTAGGGTTTTAAGGTTTGAGGCTTTAAATTGTTTAAGTTTGGAAATTTTTTATGTTTTAATTTCTGATGACATGGTGCTTTCAATGACTTAGGATTTTGGATTTTAAGGTTTATAGGTTTTGGGGTTTTGGTGGCCGATGGCTTTAATTGTTTTAATTATTGATTAAAATTTAGGTTTAATATCTTAATTAAGTTCTAATATGCATAGGCATGTCGTTGGAAACCTAGGTTAGCTAACCAAATTATTTTTGGGTCCTTCCTCTTTTAACTATTGGAGAATGAGAAAAGAGGAAAAAGAGGATTGTAATGGTATCTTTTAATTTTATTTATTTTTTGAGTTTCTTGTCCTATTTACTAAAGAGTAAGAAAAGAGAAGAAGTACTTATAATTTTGTGATTTCTTTTCTTTTTTTTTTTGGGTTTTGGAGGGCGGGGGGGGTGTCTTTGTATTTTATGATGATAATCTAAATACTCTAATAATCTAAGTTTTAGTAATCTAAATGATGCAACCTAATGAGATATGACCCAAATGTGATCACCTAATGTGATGATTGCCTAAAGACTCGAAGGTATCATGGTGTTCAGTAATCAATGTGATGATAAGCAATCAGAAATAGTGGCTTGAAGCCAATAAACAACACAAAGAACCAAGACAATCAAGCAGAAATAACCAATAGAAAAAGAGTCTGGTAAATCGAAGAAAAAGGCAAAAAAAAAAACTCTGGAAAGCCACTCGGGAGCAACAGGGGTGGCGCCTAGCCAATGGGCTGCTTGGACGCAGCAGGGGTGGCACACCTAGGTGGACATTGCACCCTGGGTGCAGTAGGGGTCGCACCTAGGTGGTCCAAATCGGGTTCTGGGTCCCTATCTTAGGTTTCGTGAGGTTTCCACGTGTATTCGGGTTTTACAGGGATGATGTGAATGCCTAGACACGAGTTGTATGCGATGAATGGTCTGTATGATGTGAATAATGAGATCCGAATGCCTGCAGTAATAGTATTACTCGATCTAATCAAACCATAAACCTAGTATGATGCGAATGATGCGGATCTAAACAATTTAAAAACCCTAGGCATGTTTTTAACACAAGTTGAATGAAAAGCAAGTAGATCAAGTTAATCAACAACCCTAGAGCGAATACAGGGATACAGATCTGGACAGTTCCATTATCCTGGGCATGTTTTTAGCACAAGTTGAATGAAAAACCATGCAGATCCTATTAATCAAGAAGCCTTGAATGAATGCAAGGATGCAGATCTAAATGATTACATGATCCTCTCGAACGTGTAAGGTGGACTCCAACTCCCTTTGCTGCAAGTTTTCAGGGCACCACATCTCTTTTGCACACGACTTGGGTCCACTGCTTAAAGACTTCAAACAACCACACCGTTGGAGTTGTATCTACTACACATCTTATTGACACATCATCTTATCTCAATTCAAGCTAAGAAGATCTCTTTCATCTTTAAAGATAACCCTAATCTCAAAGCTGTAGAAAAAGGTCCAAATACAATGAACTAGAGGGGACCGAAAAGCATAAATGGAGCACACACAAGGGGATGGGGGGACATCCCATGCCTTTTGGATGCCCACCCTCCTCCTCTTTCTCCACTTCTCTTTCCCCATATTCTTTACTTTTCTAATTTTTGTAAAGATATTATAAAGCCTTATTCCAAACACTATCTAGAAGAGAGGGTTTCTGAGAGACCATTGCAAAGACTTAATGCTTTCAATAGAGATGATTCTAAAGTTCTCTTCAATGGCAAGCTAGTCCTCTTGATTGAAGCAAAAAGATGAAGTTAAGTAGTTTTTTTCTCTTCAGTTTATGTAATTATTATGTTTTCTGAATGTCTCTTTGCATAATTGCTTTATCATAATAATTGATCGGTCTTCATGCCAAAGGCAACCTTTATTTCATGTTCTGAATGAATTAATTTTGATCATCTATGTTTATTTTGATATATTATGCTTAGCTATGTTTTCTTTGATAGTTTATGCTTAGCTTGATGAGACAAAGAACATCTGGGATGTTGAGTTTATTTTTAATTAAAATTGGTTTCTGCGATAAATAAACTTTCCAAATCATAAATATTGATTTTTTTTTCTGATTTTAGTTATTTGGAGACAAAAAGATCATATTAATTGCATCAATTGGATGGTTTAATTTACTTAATGGATTCTAACTGCTCTAATCTATTTTATCATTGGTTTTTCTCCACTTTCAATTTACTTTAAGTTTATGATTTACCTAGTTTTACTTCGAATCATCTTCTACAATCTCTATTGTTTGGTTTAAAGGTTTCGATTTTAATTTTTATTAAATACGGTTCTCTGTGAAATTGACTTGCTCTTGCCACTGTCTATTGCAGACAACTATGCACTTGCAGTATTATTGGATTGAATTGAAATCACAAAAACACTGCACCCCCCTCCCCCCCATCCCCAACCACACGATCTATGTATTCATCTAACATCGCCATCTGTTTTAACAAAAGGAAAATAAAATAGCCATTTTACCATGATTTCATAGGTACATGTCCAATTCTAGTTACAGAGGGGCCGTAGAAATGCTTTTCATGTTTCAAATTTATTTTAGCTTTTTTTTTTAATTTCAAACATAGATGAACCAACTTTTAGGGTCTGTTTGGCAAGTCTTATTTGTATGAAATAGATCTATATAATATAGATCCATTTCAAATGGAGTGGTTTGAAATAGATGTATTATAAATGAACCATTTGGTTTGACAAATACTCCGTTTGAGATAGACATTTTATAATCCAATGGTTGAAGGTTTTTCATTAATTTCTCAAGATCCACAATAAATTAGGGCCTCAAATTTCACCTTGTAGTTGTTATGATGCTCAAGAGGATTAGAGGTTTGGATTTTGATATAGGGGCTTATGAAGTTTAGAAATTCCTAATTAAACAGTTCACATTTCTTTTTCTCAAATATCTCAACATTCATGACAGATCAACAAGTAAAATTTTGTATGGTAGCCATTATTTATATGCTAATGAGTTTTGTGGTTTAGATCATAGTCGAAGGGCCTATAATTGAAAAATAAATGAAAATAACCCAACTATTTGTGGTGATGTCCAAAACCTAGCCATAATGCATGGGTACTTCAACAACCAACTTTATTTTAATAGATTTCCCGATATCCATGTGAAATTAGATGCTAACTTTTGACCCAATGGCCATTTTTGGGTTGCCAAAGAAGATTAACAGTTTAGCTCGTAATTATGGGGGCCCACAAATGTCAAGAAAATTAAATCAATGGTTTTTTTCTTTTTTTTCAAAAATATCTTAAGATCCGTAATAGATCAGCAGCTCAAATCTAAATCCTTGACCCTATTTAGGATTTGAAGACTGCCAATGGTTTCGATCATCGTTATGGGCCAAAAAAAAACAAAAAAAAAAACGGTCATCCTAAAATGACCATTTTGAATATGTACTACCACAAAGTCTCTGTGCTTCAGACTTTTTTCTTAGTTTCAATTCTGTGTTTCAAGCCTATGTTTGGCAGCTCTATTTCAAGCCTCTACTCCTTTATTTCTCTAAGATGATAGAAGTTTGAAAAAAATAGTGTTTGGCACCTTTTTTTAGCTTATGCCCACTTTAGAGAAACAGAATCATTACCTCTTTTTTCACAGCCCACTCTAGGATGCAGTTGAGAAATAGAGCCTAGAAAAAGAGGCAGAGCTACAATACCTAATATGTTGATCAAGCCTAGTCCATTTTTTTGCATTTTTTTAAATTCAAGAGAATAAATAAAGATTCAAACTACCGAAAATGTTCACAAGGTCAAAAATGGCTATGAAACCAAATTTTAGCCATTGGATCTTCACTAATCTCGAGATCTATACAAAAAATATTAGCAATTGGTTATTATTTTTTGAATTTATGGGCCCTAAACACAAGATCCAACCGTTGTATCTCTTTAAAAGGTTGAACACGACTGTGGGGGGTTAATTTTCAAGGCCTAATACCTTGTGGATCTTGAAAATTTGTGAATAAATATCAACCATTGATGCAACATACTCATTTTTTAATTTCTCCATTGGCAGTCCCATTTTTCTCTTCTTTTATTTCTGGGACAATAAATCACGATCCAAACCGTTGATAATATTTATTAAGATCAATAGTTACCATGAAACTAAATTTTAGCCATTAGATCATCACTAATCTTGAGATATTTGCTAAAAAAATGGACTATTTGATATTATTTTTTGAAAGCTATGGGCGCCAAACACAAGATTCAAACCATTAGATTTCTTTAGAAGGATGAACATGGCTATGTACTCAAATTTTAAGGCCCAATACCTTGAAGATCTTTAGAAATTTGTGAAAAACTTTCAACCATTAATTTAAAAAAGTTTATTTAAAATAGACCATTGCATTACCAAACACATATTTTGATTCTTGCCTCTTTTTTTTTTAATGGCTCTATTTTGGAAGAGTTTGTAAAAACAAAGAGTAAAGGTGTCAAATAAGCCTTAAAGGGTTGTCCAAAATAGACCATTTACATTTTTATGCTTTTTTAGATGGTGGTGAAAGAAATGGTTTCCAAATGATCTAAACGCGTTTTAAAATAGTTCTAAGATAATAAGACATACGCCACGTTAGTCTATTTACATTCTCTTTTTCAACAGATCTGTAACTAATGAGAGATTAATAAGTGATGGTATATCATCCTAAAATAATAATTATCGTAGCTTAAGATAAGACAAAAGTCAATGATATTTTTTCCCATTTAATGTGGAGTAATGGAATCCTTCAAGCACCTTTTCTGTGGAGCCTACTTTTGTAAATCAGTCATTTGGTATATAGCACACTGAGCCACTAAGTCATATCAACTGCTACAGTCCATTACAAGTTGGAACCTTCATTAATATTATAATTTTGATTTTTTTTGCATGTATCCCGTTAAGTTTCTAATATTTGTAAATAGGTCCCTTTAGTTTCAGTATTCTAAATAAAGCCCTATTTTGGCATTTTAATACCTTTCATACCCCAAAACAAGTGTCTTTAATATATTCCCTTTAAGAAGTACGAGCACAAACCATGTTTTGAAGTAATTATATTTAAGATCATTTTAGCAAAGCAAGTGATTGAATGATGCTTCATTTAATTTAATATGCCCATTAAACAATCATATATTCATCTAATTGGGTGACTCAAGAGTAGGGTCCCTTCAAACTATGTTTTTAAATCATTGTTCCCCATTAATAGAATTTTTTCCTTTTACCAAAAAAAAAATCTCTTCAAAACACCTTTTCAAATATTTGAAACTGGAGATAATCAATACAAAAATAAGTGGTAAAGATATGAGTTTTCGAGAGCCATTATGTAGAGAGATGACCAACATAAATTTCTAAAATCCACAAAACGCATCTTCCAACCCTTAGAACCATTATACAAGGAGAGATATAGAAAGAAGCCCCATGAGAGTAACATCCAAAACTATTTCTAGTCTCCCTTTTCATGAGAACTGTTCAAAAAAAATTTTGACGCCAAATAGGACGTCAGATTCTAGAAAAACTAACAATGTGAAGAAAGAAAAGCAAACTTAAAAAAAAATTTATCTTAATGTCAAAGGAGAGGATGTTGCCGGCCGCCTACCATGAAGAACTCTGTGTGTTTAGTTTAAAACAAAGAAAGTCAAAGTGTAAAAAAAAAAATCATATGAAGGAGAATGATTTTCCTAGTGATAAATAAAGATATGGGCAAAATTATCAAAATTAGTACAAACTTAATGAGTTCTTCTCTTTATTGTTAAATCCACTTAATTAGGGATACGGAATGTATGAAAATGCCAAAGCAAGGGCCTAATTATAAATGTTAAAACCACTGGGGCCTATTTACAAATATTAGAAACCTTAGGGGTTATATACAAAAAACTCTATAATTTTTAAAAATGCGAGGAACAATCACGAGATTATGTTACAGACTATAAGGTTTAAATTATGTTATAGACTATAACGTTTAAGTTTTAACTCAAAATTATTTATTTATTTGTTTGTCTATTTTTTAAGCAATAAGACTGATTCTACTTATAGAGAGAAACCCCAAATACAATAGCTGCCTAACCTCCTATGCAAGGAGAAAATGGAAAAGAAAAAAAGCGCCCATAATCTTGGTTGTTGTCAGAAATTATACAAGATGAGATAGATTCAACCTCGTGTTTCCAACAAACAGAAAACAAGAACAAACTTAAACATTCATTCATTCCCTTTTATTTTTAGAAGGGTTCACGACTCTGACCTCTAGGATGTAGGCTGTATACAACACTTACAAAATACAGCCCCTCCCTTTGGTCTCAAATATGGTCATGAAAAAAGAAATATAGAAAGTTAAATGAAATTGCAAAAAAAGACAACAAATGGAGACACATACTATAGTGAACAACTGTGTTCGGTCACTATAGGACTATGACCTGTTTTGCATTTTTTTCTCTCTCTTTGCTTCTTTGAATGACTCTTAGACTTGTTTCAAGCCTCTGCCTTTGACTTTGGATGTCTTGCACCATGATTTGGGTGCCAAAGATTTTGTTTAGAATCACTATAGTCTTTGGAAATAACCACTTTGAATTATGGACTGCGTTTGTGCAAATCTGGTAGGGTGCTGATTTATGTTTCAGTGAATTGCCGAGGTTGTGTTATTTTGATCCAATATATTTTATGACCAAAATGATGCCATAAAAGATCCTTTCACAACCCCATAAATAGCCTTTACCCTTAAGTGGGAAACTCAAGAAGAACACTATGGTTTCATTTTCTTTCCTCCTCATGAACTGTTATCATTCCAAAAAGAATATTCTGCAAGATTTTAGAGTGTTGAAATAGGCTTCTCTTTCTCTAGAGCCATATCTCACCTTATGTTGGTGAGAAGGAAGAGAAGGGTGGATGCTAGAAGGTGCTTGAAGAGTGGCTTCAAATGCCTTAGGATGATTGAAGGCTGGTGAGAATGCCTATGGATGCCTGTGAGTGGCAATGGATGCATTGGTGAAGGGGTGGGAGTGCTTATTTATAGCCTTTAAGACTAGTTGGGGAAGTTCTATGAAGTTTAAATTCAAATTAAAGTGGAAAAACAGTCCAAACTATCAGCAGATGACAGTGACCGAATGCATTCAATCACTATAAGCTGCACCAGCTGGTAAATGACCTCGAGCATTAGGTCACTGATGGTTCAGGGCCCAAACAAAGTCGAAACCTCATGAAACTTGTAAGGTTGTCTTATTAAACTACTTTGAGCATGATGCAGAAGTTTCATCATGTTTTAAACTTCCATAGGTTGACCAACTTTACCCCTTATCTTCATGTAAAATGAGAATAAAGTGTGAACCACCACCTTGGTTGGTTTAAGCCCAAATGACCTTAGATGGTTCTGAAACTTTGAAAAGTTGATTCTAAATTTATCTTAGAATATCCATTCAATTTCACCTTATTTGGACTTTAGGAAGCATGGTTTCCATTCATTGACTTTGTGACCAAATGATTTTAAGTCAGTGAACCCGAGACTGTTGATAACTACTAGGTTTTAAACTCAAATGAAGTTCAAACGTTTTGAAATTTTAGAAAACTAGTCTTGAACATATTGTAAGACTTTCATATGAATTTCATCAAGTTTGAACCTGAGGAAGCAAGACTTTGCCTCATGACCCCATGAACTTGAGTAATTAACTCCTGGAAGTTGATGTCTCCTTGAGTTAATGGCCAAATGAAGTCTAATTGACTTGAAATTTTAAAGAGTTACACTTAAATATATTTTGAACTCTCCACACGAATTTCAACTGGTTTGGCCTTCAAGAAGTACTACACCTGTATAGTGACCCCATGAAATTGGCCAAACAACCACTTAATCTTTAACTTGGGCTCAAATGGAGGCCAAATGCTTTGCAACGTTGAAGGATTCATCTTAGATATATTTTTGGGATGTTCATATGAGTTTTAGATAATTTTTTGGTCCAGAGATACCACTTTGGCATAGTGACCCCATGTACTAGGTCAAAGACCACATGACTTGGGATTTGAGTGCAGATGGAGTCCAATTGCCACAAAACTTTGAGGGGCTTTTCTTGGACATATTTTAGGACTCCCATATGAGTTTTAACTGATTTGGTCTTCCAAAGGTACCATTTTGGTATAATGACCCCTTGAAGTTGATTAACTAACCACTTGACTTTGGATTTGGGTCGAAACAAGGTCCAATTTCCCTGGAACTTTGAAGAGTTGTCTCTGAGCATTCTCTAGATATCCCATATGAATTTTAGCTAGTTTGGTCCTCCAGAAGTATGACTACATTCAGTGACCTAAGTATTGGGTCAGTGACCACAGGGTTCTTGGTAATAAGATATGTTGATCTCAAATGGAGTCCAATTAGCTTGAAACATTGCAAAGTCAATCCTAAGCATGTTTTGAACTTTTCAGGAGTTTCAATTAATTAGGTCTTCTACAAGCATGATTTCGTCTAGTGACCGCTGAATGTTGGTGTCACTTGAGTCAAGGCTTTAAATGGAGTCTAATTACTATGAAATCGTGATTTGACCTCTAGAGCCATCTTGAATGCAATCCTTGGGGTCCATTGTTGAATAGTCTGAATCTTCATGGAGTAGATTTTCATTGTTTTGGCTTCTTGATCCACCATAAGTGAGCTTAGAGCTTCTTGTAGCATTCCTTCAGTTGAATGAGTAGCTTTTGAAGTAGGACTCTTCATATTACTGTTCAATTTACCTTTGATCCAATGTTTGCACCATTAACACCAAAACTGTGATATTTTATGCGTCAACAAATGTCCCATTGACATTCATTGATGGAAAAGGATATATTGATCCATAAAAAGTCACAAACATTATAAGTGTTGCTGTGAAGACATCAAAAGCAAATTCCAAGCTCTAGGGCACACTAGAATTATGGAATGTTGGGTCAAGTACTGCAGTTAGATGTTCAGAACTGATAAAACTCACTCAGAAGGGTTTAGATGAGCTCAGAGTGCAGCAATTCAAATTTCATAGTTAGTGAACTTCATTTGGTCACTCAACTCACCAACCATCAAATTCGAGGTTCATTGACTCAAAACCTTGAGGTCACTGAACACACTCAAACTTCTGGATTACCAAAGTGACTAAAAACGACATGGCAACATCAAAACATGCTCAGAATTGATGCTTTAAAGTTTCAAAACATTTGGACTTCATTTCAGCTCAAACTCCAGCTTTAGTGACTATCTACTAGCTCCTTAGGGTCACTGTAGCAACTGACATTTTTTCATGTCAAAATAAACTAAAACTCATGGGAATGTCTTCAAATGCATTCAAGGACTATCCTTTAAAGTTTTAGAACATTTGAAAATCATCTGGACCAAACTTAGCTCCGACGGTTGTCTACCAAGCTCTTTGGGGTCACTGTGCAAAGTAACACCTCATGAACATCAAATTAGCTGAGACACCTCCAGAGAGCTCAAATTATATTCAAGAGTAGCTCTGCAAAATTTCAAGTCAAATAGATGTCATTTGAGCCAAGTTCAACAAACATATCAACTTTGGGTAAGTGACCCCCAAACTTGGGGTCACTGACCAAAGTCCAGCTTCCAAGTGGCCAAAGTTAATAAAATTCAAATTCAAAGCTCAGGTCATGCTTGGAAATGACTTTACAAATTTTCAAGTTAAGGGGACTTCATCGACTCTACTTCCGTTACATGTTAGCTTAGAGGTTAGTGAACCCTAAACCCTGGGGTCACTGATCAAAGTCCATTTTCAGGAGACTAAAGCTAATGAAATTTGGATTAGAGAGACAAAATGTGTTCAAGGTCAACTCCTCAAAGTTTCAAATCAATTGGACATCATTTGGGTGGAAAAGAAATAAACTACCTGCAATACAATGGGACATTGACTTAGAACATGCAACAAATGGGCCACTGATCAAAATCCTACTTTCACAAATCCAAGTCACATGAAATTTGGATGGACACTTCAAGATATCTCTGATATCAATCCCTCCAAGTTTCAAGTCAATCCAAGGTCATTTAGGTCTTAAACAACTGAAAAAGAGCCCACTTTCATGAAAAGTCAAAGGGAGGGTTAACCAGCTACAAAAGGTCAAAACATGATGAAATTATATGACACCTTTAAAATGGTGTTAGAAAGTATTTTTCCAAGTTTCATAAAGATTGAACATCATTCGGGCTCCAAACTGATGAAAATAGGTCATCGACAAAAAGGCTACAAATGGGCCTATCTGTGACCCTGGCCACAGTAACGGACACCTATAAAGTGACCATGAGTGGTTTCTGGAGGTTATTTCACTTTATTTTGAAGTCTAACTCCCTCAAAACTTTTGGGAACCATCCCAACTCCCTCTGAAGCCTACAAAAGGCACACTTAGGCTTTCATTAAAGGGTTCAAGCAAACCACAAGGCTCCACAGCATTCCAACAAGCATTAGGCTTCCAAGCTCCCTCTATTCTTTTCCCCCTCACAGGTTAAAGGTAAGAAATGTTGTCGAAAAGAAGATATGTATTTCTAATCCATATGGAAGCTGAACTTCAAGGTAACTGACTGCCAAACGAGTTCGACGGGATGAAACTACCTTCTTTGGTTCTCCCACTTGAAAGGTTAAAAGCCATTTTCAACATTGTAAACAAACCTCTTTAGGTTTCATTCAGCTCCTTGAAAGCCATAGAATCAGAACAACGCAACTTTGGTGACCTTAGCTTGTACAAAGGTGACCCTTCCGGATTTGCACAAATGCAATCATAAAAGTCAAAGTGGTGATTACCAAAAATCATAGACGATTCTATAGTCAAGATCAATACTCTTGGTGGACATTAATCACCTTTAAAACCAAAAAACATAAGTTTCAGCACCTTGAAAGTACTACAAAAGCAAACATAAATGAAATGGGAAAGAAGAAAGAACAATGGCCAAAACGGCCACTGTCTATCAGTGAACAAGGGCCATGGTCACTAGCAGAGGCTCAATGACCGTGGCTACGGTCACCACCCCCTATTTCTCCAATTTCTGCATTTTGCCACTCTATTTGTATAATTTTTGTACTTTTTCTAGTTTGGATCACGTATGAGACCAGAGGGAGGGGTTGTAATTTTCTAACACTTGTAAACAACCTGCAACACCGAGGTCAAAGCATTGAACCATGTAAACAAAAGAAATTTAATAATGATATGTAGTTATTTTTCCATTCTTCTGCGTGTTTGAATGTGTGAATGTTAGACTTGATTCCTTCACATTCATCATCATTTCAAGTGCGATCAGAGGATAACTTTGGAATCAGTGTGCCTTGAAATAGCCACTCACAGGAAGAGTGGGTGGTTTGATGAAATGTGGAGGCTTGCCGAGGTAGGTTGCATTCCTACATTTTGCGTGTTTGAATGTGTGAATGTTGGACTTGATTCATTCGCATTCATCATCATTTCAAGTGCAATCAGAGGATAACTTTAGAATCATTATGCCTCGAAATAGCCAATCTGTGAGAAAAGTGGGTGGTTTGATGAAACGTAGAGGTTTGCCAAGGTAGGTTGTAGGCCTAGACTTGAATTTTGAAATTTTGATCAAAAACCTTGAAGGGTTTGATGATGGTTTGGTAAAAATATATGAGATTTGATTTTCTTTGACCTATTTATCACATATATCAAATATATGCATCTTTTTGGGGATTGTGGGGAACACCTAGCAAGAGATCCCTGAGATATTGTGAAAATCAAGGGTTATATTTGGTTTGAAAATTAATTTGGTTTTGAAAATGAATTTGATTTTCTTTTACCTATTTAGATATCAAATGTATGCATCTCTATAGGGATTGTAGGGAACATCCAATAAATGATCACTGACGTATTAGGAAAATCAAGAGTTTATGTTTGGCTTAAAATAATGAGTTTTGGTTTGTTTTCAAAGATCAAGGTCATGGTTTTGACTTGAATTTGACATAGATGAAAAATGGTCTGAAATTTGAAAACAGTTCGCTATTTGTGCTCAGCCTTAGATTTGGTTTGTTGTGGGGCCGAATGGGTTTATTTTGAAAGGCATTTCTGAGTAAAATGTATGGTAAAATTGATTTGATAGGTAGTAAAGAATAGGGCATCAAATAGTGGGCCCTAATGACTGTAGGAGTTTGTTGGACGTGAAGCATCCCTATCTTGAAGCTTGATGAAGCAAATTCTGAAGCAACAGGTCCCGCATATGTGAACTGTAAAGAGCTAATGTGAATTTAATCAATTTACTTAAAAACTACAAGTCGCAGTTGTCTTGTTGAGACAGTAACAAATATAGATCTATCCCATAAGAAGTACTTTTGAACTTTTTAATTAAAAATCTAAAATTTTTTTTAAAAAAATTAACAATGATAAAAGAGATGTGTGGTATGAAAATCATAAACTAAACAAAATCTAGATCTAAGTGCAAAGATGAAAATAATTATAAACAAATCAGAATGTCAAGAGTCCATTAAATACATTAATCCATCATTCCAAGTAATTGATAAAAACACAAATTTCCTAAAAAATTCTTCAGGTTAGAAACAAGTCAATGTTTCTGATTCGGATAATTTGTCTATCACCCAGAACAAGTTTTTTCAAACATTATCTAAGGCTAAAACCTCCTTCACCTTATAAAATTATGAATTAAACTAAACCTTAGATATAATTCAAACATAGACTATCAAAGGCCTAGATCTAAGCATAATCTATTAAGAAATCATGCATGATTAAAGTATTATTTAATGAGAACTAAAAATCATAGGCTGTCAAAGACTTATAGGTAGATATATTAATGAAATAAAGCATGCAAAGTGACAACTAAACTATTCAATCAAATTACATGAAGAGAAATAAAAGGATCTACTTAACTTTTTTTCGATATTCTACTCCAAAAGACTACTCCTCCGTAGCAAAAGAGTTTCTAGTCTTCTTCATAAAAACTCTAGATAATTACAATAAGATCTCTCAAATTTCTCTCCTAAGCCTAGTTTTTGGAACAGGACTCCAGAATACCCAAAGTATTTTTCTAATATTTTCTATACTAAAGAGAGAGAAGAGAAGAACGAAGAAAGAGGAGAGAGGAGAAAGAAAATAATCTTTCTTGGAGGGATGATCTTCTTAGACATCCATGGCTTGCTTGGGATGTCCTATTTTCTCTCCCTAGATCCTACTTTGTAGCTAACCCATATCTTTGTAGGTAGGCTTTGTTTTCTTCTCTCCTTTATTTTCTCCATTTTGCAATAGCCTTGTAGCTTCCTTCCTCTTTTAAAAAATCTTCTTTTGACCTTTAGACTTTTAAGAGGTTTTTGAAAAGAGAGCATCCTATGATGAAGTGAACTTCTTTTCTTGAAAATATCTTGGATTTTCTTAAATTTTCTTGAGTTATCTTAAGAATAATTTAAGATAATGCAACCAAGGATGGCGGACCCATTCAAAGGTGGTAACATAGAGAAAGTTTTCAATCTTTTTTCAATCCTTCCTAAAAATGCGCGCCAAACTCTTGGGGTCATAACTTTATTCTTGTAATTTCAATTGATGCAATCTTGGTTCTTACGAACAACTACTCAAAAAGAGAGTTCCAATGGTAGGTAGATTGTCCAATTTCAACACTAAGTTTAAGAGTTACAACCGTTTTAATCTATGTTGTCTAAAGAAAAATGGGATTGACTTTTCATTTTTTAATTCCTCCTCTTTGATTTTCCTTTTCTTGAATTCTCTCAACCTTGGTTTTCTTTTCTTGATTCAAATTTAAATTTTATCAATAATTGGACAGTGGGACCCCCCTTTGACCATCTAACCATGTGTGCACATGTTTATATGGTCCTCATGAAGCCAATTTTCCAAATTTCTTGCATTGTGTGCCACACATGATCTGGTCACATCTTCCTGCACATTCTAAGCAAACCCATAAAATACTAAACAGCCGATATTGAAGCTGGACCCATCTGGAAGAGTTTTACTCCAATTAGGACTCTTCGGAGAAAGTTTGTAAATTTTTAAATTAATGCAGAAAGTGTGAAAAATATGAAAATTAAAGCTCTTAGGTGAAAATGCATGGAATGATAAAATTTGATGAATACTGATGCCATTCACCCAATTAAACCTCTAATTCATCCTAAACTGTTGCATCAATATGTAAATTCATGAACTTAATACACCCCCCCCCCCCAACCAGCATTTTCTAGTCCCTTGGCGAAAGTTGAGAACAAAAAGTTTAAAGTTCTTTGACCTGCTTTAAGAAAACAAGTAAAAATAAAAAACAAAACTACTTTCGCTGGTATTCTTATTTGCATTTAGAGTATGCAACAAGCCCTTAAACTACTAGGTTTCCCCTGGTGGATGAGTTGTGCCTTATAAATGTTTGCAATGAATCCACTCACAAAATTCTTTTTCACAAATAGCAAGGTAAATGGAACTTCTCAAACGAAAGTCCACTTCTATCAGATACTTTTCAAAACTAGAATGATCGAAAACTCAGACTTTTCAAAATCCAGCCCACTATTATATCTTAAAATAACTTTCTCAAATTCATACCAATACTTGTTTGCACGGTGAAAAATGTATACATCACTACTAGTTTTAAATATTCCACACCAATGTCACTTAAACGAAATTTTCTTTTAAACAGTCCAATCTCCCAAAAGTCCAGCCAAAATAAATTTCCTCCACTGAAACTTACTAACACTGCTATTAAGGCTGGAAAACTTTCTCATTCCTCTTCCTCACCCCCAACCTTTTTCTTAGAAAAAGACACACACACATGTGATTGTGCAATGTCTAGGTCTCTTAAGCTTTCTAATTAACCCATATAATAAATGTTATGCTAATTACTCCTAAACCAGATGGCTTTCGAGCACTAGGCATGGACATACCCCTATAAGCTTACTAGCTCAAGTTAAAGAACTCAAACTACTCACAAACATTATTCTTTCTAAAACTTTTTACTTATTATTTACTTGGTAATAACATTTTTTTTTTACTCTGGCAAAATAATGAGGAGAAACACTCCGATCCCCGAACAAAAGGTAGTATTTTCAATTTGTCCAAATTAATTCACTCTAAAGAACCGAGAGAGAAAAAAATTTATAAACTAAATCTCAGGTTCTTATTGAATCCTTCAGAGAATTTTGTAAGCAATCATTTTAGCTTCCTATTTAAACTTCGAGAAATGTAAAGTATGTATAGTGTGGACAAGTTTAGGTAATCCTCTGACAGGCTTCGTCATTCAAAAAAAAAAAATGAACTTTCTTTTTACTTTCTTCCAAAAGTATGAAAATTCCAACTTCCTTATATATTTTTAATTTGCTTCAATTCCTTTGAAAACTTCATTTTCCTAAAAACTCTTTTTTTTGTTTTTTTAAAAAATAAAATAACCTAAACCATAAAAGAAAATGCAACCTAAAATGGTCCACCTCGAACCGACATGGGAATCTTTCAACGTCAAATTCCCAGACAAATTGGTCACCTTAGCAAGAAATCATTATTTTGCCTACTAATGTAACCCTTCTGAGACCAAAGGTCTTACTCAGTGATTCCTTATCTCAGTAGCGTCTTACTCTTTTTCCTATTAAGGATCACACTAAAAAGCTTAAAAATTAAAAATTTTGAAAAAATTAAAAAAAATTACCTAAAATTTGAGAATAAGAGAAAAAATTATAAGAAAAAAATGTTTGAATAAAAAGAAAAAACCAAAAAAAAATTGTTTGCCTAAAAATGGACAAGCATGCTTGTTCCCCTGCCCCACACCCCAACCTAAACTAAACATCATCCTTGATGTTATGCATGAAAGGCAACACCTAAATGAATAAAATAGCATGAGGAATAATTAAATGATGGAGGGAAATGTCAAAGTAAGCACTAATGATGGGGAAAAACTAAACACAAAATACTAAACAAATTTACTCTAACTAATGTATAAGTGTGGATCCACCTGAATCTCAAACAAAATTTTCCTCCATGTATGCATCAAAGAATAACTGCATAGAGTTAGCAAGGGAATCATTATGCACAATGAATGTGAGGTCCTAATGTTTCTTTTTATATGGTAAATTTATGACCACAATGAAAATCTTTTCCTCAATTATGAATGGATCTTTGAATTCTTAAGGGAGATGGGTCAGCTCAAAACTATGTAATTCATGGTCTTCCCGTGCCATTAATTTCACGAAATCATGTTCCTCGATTTTCTTTAGCATGGGCATGAGCACAAGACATGCATTGGCACTGCTGGAATATGAATTGGTAAAAGGTGCCACACAGGAATCTAAGGTGCCAGACTCCGATTTCGGATGATTTTCATTTTTCTCTGATACAGATAATTTTTTGGAGCAGTAATTGGGCCTAATAAATGCATGAGTAATTTCTCAAAGACTTGGATCATTAGAATTTATGAAACATTCAACACAGGATTCCGAAGACTCCAAAGTATTTGATTTTGAAATTTAAAAAATAGGATCATTCTCCCAATTTTGCTCTTTAATTTGGGTATCTTCAAATTCATTTTTTGCCTCCTTTAACTGTGGATCATCAAAATATTAGGCCATATATGATTCCAAAGGCTCCAGGGCATCGATTTTTAAAAAATGAAGAAATTGATCCTCAAGGATGGCTCCTAAGAAATTGACTTTGTCAGGGTCAATGTCTCTACCTTGGTTTGCAACATTGAAAATTTGAAGTTCTACAGTTTTTAGGCCCCAGATTTTTAATTTTGTGTTGAATCGGTTTATCAGGTTTAAGTCGGATTGAGAGGGGTTAGATAGGCTGATTAAACACTCTGGGGCTTTGGGCCTGAGTTACCTGACCCTTTTAAGCCAAAAGCCCTTTTCTAAAATTTTGTAAAACTCACTAAAAATCAATGAGCCCCTCCTTGTAATTTAGAAAAACCTTTTCATAATATAATCCTAAGGGTTTTCCCAATTCTTTTGTCCTCTTTCTTTCTTCTTCAACTAAGCCCTAACAGCTCTCCATGGAAACTAAGGTTTGATCTTCATATTTGCTTTTAGCATCGAAATGCAGGCAAGTGGATAGCTATAAACAATGTGTTTTTGGTTGCTTTGATGAATGCCATGCTCTAAGATACGATTTATTTTGATTGATTTTAATGTATTGATTAAGGTTTATTAATGAAGATTTGATTTTTTTATTTAAATAAGAAAATACATTTAAAAACAAAACGTTGTCCAACAACGCTACCTGGGCATGCTAGGCAGCACGGCTACCAAGCATGCCCAAGTAGCAGGCCCGCTGCCTGGGCTGGGCTGCCTGCTTGTGGCCTGGCCTACTAGCGGGCTGGGTTACCTATTAGCGGGCTTGGGCTGCTAGCGGGCTTGGGCTAGGATTTTTGTGGGGCCTTGCTGTAGAGTCAAATGGGCCCAAAGATTGAAACATGGGTTAGATTTTTTTTAGGATTTGTATTTTATACTTATTTTGGGTTTGCGATAATAGGTTTTGGGTAATTAGATTACTAAGTTACAACTTGTTTAGATTATTGGTTTGGATTTAACTGTGACTTGATTACAACCTTGATTAATATTTAATTAGGTGATTAGAATTGTAATTAGATTTTATTATAATTTTAATGGGAATTTAGTTACTTGTGATTATTATTTTAATTAGTTGGATTAGAATTTAATTAAGATATATTTGGAGATGATTGAATTTAGATTAGAATGTATTTAGAATTCTAATTTGTATTTTAATTTTGAGTTTAGATTTAAAATTTGAATCCGAGATCTGGATCTTTTGTTTTATGTTAAATAATTAAGTGTTTTATACACAATAATGAAGATTAAGAACTTAATAGTTCCCTCTCCTTTTTTATCATAATTTGATTAAGTTTGGATTTGGAATTTAAATACCTCTTTATCCAATTTGTAAAACGCACTAATTATATATAGTTGGATTAGATGGATTTCTTTCTTTTTAGAAAAGCTGGTTGGATATTATTCACAAGAGAATTGGATTGAATTCAAAATGGAAATGTAAGTTTCGGGATGCACCACATGATAGACACTGAAAGTAGGATATTGGCATCGTAAACTCTCATTTCCATTGTGAAAGAGGATTGGTTCTCATGTACATATTTAACTAACTATGACCATTAAGTAAATTGGCGCTTGCCCTCAGAGAACTTAAATTCACACACAATCATAATGCACTTTTAAATTAAATAATCTAAGTACTTAAATTGATATTGGGATGGATATTATGAATTAAGGGTTTCATAGCATGATTCATGGTGTATCAGTAGATGTATGTATTTGCATATATATATATATATTTATATATATCTGACTGACTGCAGTTTGGAGGTAGACGTACGCCATTGGGTCAGCGTGTAATGTGGAATATAGTACATAACTGTGCCATTTGTTATATCTGGTAGGAATACCAGTTTTTGTATATCTATCTACAGGAATCCCCGTTTTTTTATATTATATCTACAGAAGTGCCCTTTTTGGTATATTGTATCTATGGGGATACTCGTTTTTATGCATTCTTACATTAGGTTGCATTCGGTATATTTGGGGGCAAGATGTAAAATATTTTTCAATGTAATTGATTATTATCATTGCTTGTAGTTTACCTTCTTGCTAGATTACGTCATTCTGACCCACTACTTTTGCTGTCTATGTTCCGTTATTGATGCCAAACCGGAGGGTCAGGCGACGCAGGAGACTCCACTAGATGGCAGAGTTATTGAGTAGAGCATCAATGACTTCTTCTAAGGTATCCTAATATTGGTGCAGAGATCGAAACTTTAGATTATGTAATAAGGCCATGTTTGAGGCCATTAGTTATTCGTTAAATTTATTTATCTTGTAATTACAACTTTAATTATTATGCTTCGAAGCACTTAACCTTGACTTTATTATTTTTGAGATTTGTTCTATGGTTGATGTATGATGCTCATCTACACAGATTATGGATTTCAGTTTTGTATGTGATTGTGGTTGCTTGATAACGAAACATAGCTTCACGAAGGACTTCAATCCACTTGGAATTGGGGCCCATATTGTTTATGTAAAAATAATTTTAATTGGCCCCAATTTTCATTCCCCTAGAACCAGGTTTAGATCCGGCCCAGTTGTGGGGGCTTGATAACAGTCATATTGCCAAAAGAAATTTTCATGGCCCCATTCCCGCAATTAATTAATGCATTCATTGTAGCCAAGAAAAGTCTTCCTAAAATACCAGAGCTTGTGTACTTGTATTCACAACAGGATGTATATCCAAAACTACAAAATCAAATGGATAGTAAAACTTCTCAATTTGGACTAACACATCTTCAATCACTCTTTTTGATTTCTTTATAGATCAATTAGTAAGCTGCAGAGTCACCTGTATAGGTTTTAGCTCACCTAAGCCCATTTGTTCATAAATCAAGTAGGGTAACAAATTGACACTTGCCCCCAAATCTAACAAGGCATGCTTAATATAACAGTCCTTTATCTAACATGAAATGGCAGGACACTGATAAGTTCTTAAAAACATACTTTTCAGAGTTATTTTTGGAAGTTTTAAGGACTTATCTAACTAAGAGAGTCTCATTAGTGTGACATCATGTTTTTATGTATTTTAAATTTATTGTAGCATTTCTTACACAATTTGCTGAAAACTCACATTTTTACAATATTTTATGATACCTGCCATTTTTGGAAATCTATTCTTGGGAAGTTTTGCCAAAACTATTTTTTTCTCATGGAATGATCTAACTTTTCATCATCATTAGTTTAATCAAGTAAAATCATACATAATGATGTGCAATTTCATAATCATTTCATGGGAGATAGGCCCACAATCATGCATTTAAGACCTTAATCAAAATTATTATTTTTAAATTATAATCTCTTTTTCTTATAGGAAAATGTTGAATTGGGTCCCATAAGAAAGGATTAGGGCAGAGATTATTTTTTAATAAAAGGTAGAAAGAAAAAGGGAAGGAAGAAAAGTTCAAGAAACTGTGAAAAATGGCTTCGTCGGTCCCACAGACACATATGTGTGACTTCACACATGTGGAACTTCCATAGGGGGTCCACTCTTACTTGCTCAATTCAAAATATTTAGAGGATATTTTTAAAGATAATCCAAGGATATTTCAATAGATTTCATAGAAGATGAAATTGGAAAGCATAAGTGGAAGATTTGCATACAAGGCTTCAAAAGGTGCCATGGCAATGCTAGAGTGGTAACTGTTGTTGTACGCGAATCACATAGAGCCGAACTGTCATCCCAACTGGTCTTGAAATCCAAGACGCATGCCCTTAACATATCCTCCAATGTTTGGTTTGTACGCTCTGTCTGTCCATCTGTCTGGGATGATAGGCTGTACTAAAACTCAACTTAGTTCCTAAGGCTTCTTGTAGTGATATCCAAAACCGAGATACGAACTTACTACCCCAATCAGAGACTATAAAAACTAGTGCCCCATTCAATCTCACCACTTCATTAATTACAAATCTGCCATTTTCTCCATTCCTTGACTAGTCTTGAATGGTACAAAGTGGCTAACTTAGTCAAACGATCTACTATCACCCAAATAACATCAAATCCCTTTTTGGTGTTAGTCAATCCTGACACAAAGTCCATAGTGACATGCTCCCACTTCCACTGAGGAATCTCGAACTGATGTAAAAGACCCAGGCGTCTCCTATAATCTACCTTAATCTGCTGACAAACAAACACTTTCCAACAAATTCTGCGATATCCTTCTTCATATTCTTCCACCAATAGTGATCTTTCAAATCTTAATACATCTTGGTATTGCTTAGATGAACAGTATACTGAGTATAGCGTGCCTTGACCATGATTTCATCCTTTAATTCTGGAAAATTAGGCACACAAATTCTGCCTTTATAATACAAAATATTATCTTCCAACTTAAAATCAGGCTGTCATCCATATGATATTTGATTCTTGTTATCTCGGGGTCTAGTAACTGGTATTCTTTGGTCCTCAGAAGTAATTCGGGTTCCCACAAAAATATACTAGCCAACCCTACTTGCTCACTGATAGACTGGAAATAAATATCCATATCTTCCAAACATCGAATCCAGAAGTATTCTGCAATTAATCATCTAGTGAACGCTGCTTTTCTACTTAAATCATCTGCCACTACATTAGCCTTTCCTGGATGGTACTTTAATCCAAAATCGTAATCCTTAATATACTCTATTTATCTCCTCTATCTTATGTTCAAATCACCTTGCGTAAGGAGATACTGGAGGCTCTTATGGTCTGAATGCACTTCAAAAGTGGCTTCACAAAGATAATGTCTCCACATCTTCAAAGCAAAGACCACTGCTGCTAGCTCTAAGTCATGGGTTGCGTACTTCCATTCATGTTCCTTCAACTGTCTGGACCCATATGCTACCACCTTCCCATGTTGCATGAGAACACAACCAAGTCCAACTCCAGATGCATCGGTGAAAATCACAAAACCATCATTACATGCAGTTAAAGTCAAAACAGGGGCCATCGTCAACCTTCTTTTCAACTCCTGAACACTCTACTCACAATTCTCACTCCACACAAAAGGAACTCCCTTACGAGTCAATCTCGACAATGGGGCTGCTATTGTAGAAAATCCTTCCACAAATCTGCAGTAATAGCCTGCGAGACCTAGGAAACTTCAGATCTTCGACACTGTTTTCGACCTATCCCACTTAACCACCGCCTCAATTTTTGTTAGGTCCATCGCTAAACCTTCCCTATAGATGATGTGACCAAGGAATCCTACTTGCTCTAACCAAAATTCACACTTACTTGCCTTAGCATACAATTAATGTTCCCTCAACAGTTGCAATAAAGTACGAAGATGCTGAGCATGCTCTTTCGACTCTTCGAATATACCAGTACATCGTCGATAAATACCACTACAAACTAGTCTAAGTACTGTGCAAAAACCCTATTCAGCATAGCCATAAAGGTTGCCGACGCATTAGTCAGTCCAAAAGACATCACCAAAAATTCATAGTGACCATATCTAGTTCTAAATGCAATTTTCGAAATATCCTAATCTCATACCCTCAACTGATGATATCCTGATCTCAGATCAATCTTAAAAAAATACTGAGCACCCTACAATTGATTAAACAATTCATCGATTCTAGATAAAGGGTACTTGTTCTTAATGGTCACTTGATTTAGTTGTATATAATCGATACACATTATCATAGAACCATCATTCTTTTTGACAAGTAACACCGGAGCCCTCTAAGGAGAGACACTCAGTCTAATAAGACCCTTGTTCAATAGCTCTTGTAATTGTTCCTTGAGTTCTTTCAACTCAGTTGGGGCCATCCTATAAACGACTTTCGAGATCGGAGCCGTGCCGGGCACAAGCTCAATTGCAAAGTCAATCTCACGGACCGGCAACAATCTGGGAATGTCATCGGAAAAACATCCAGAAACTTAGACACCACTGGTATCTCCTCCACTGCTTTAGTCCATTTATCCTCCGTGATAAATGCTATATACCCCTCAAAACCTTTCATTAACAACTTCGTGGCCTTAATAACTGAGATCATATTAGTAACAACCTTCTTTTTAGATCCCACAAATTGCACCTCGATGACATCATCAGCTATTAACCTAACTGTCAGCCTTTTTTCTTAGGGCAATCCTTAACTTGATGACTAGTGTCTCCATAATGGAAACACCCCCCCTGTCTGTCTCCAACACTTAGATGTTGGGTGGTTATTACCACAAATGCCACAAAACTCCCTTTTTTACTTCTTAAATTAGTGCTGTGGAGTTAAAGATGGAGCAACCTTTTGCTTTGGTTGGCTCGAAGGGGCTAGCGCCAAATCACCTCCTCGGCCAAGTATGCCTTATCCAAATATTCTTGGTAGGCGTTCAGAACTTATGACTTAGCATGAAGTAATATATCTAGTCGAAGGCCATCGAGGAACCATCGAATCCTCTCGCTATCTAGAATGATGAGAGTTGGTGCAAAACGAGATAAATGGGTAAACTATAGTTCATGTTCCGTGACGGACAATGTGCTTTAGTCTATCAAACTCTATCCTCTTCTGAATACGAACATGCTCTGGTACGTACTTATCATAGAACTGATTACGAAAAGTAGTCCAAGCCACCTCTTCAGTGATCCCCTCAAAAGTTAAAGACTAAACGACTAAAAATGCGGAAAGTAACGAACTCCTATAACCTCTAAACCATACTAAAGTTTGTATACGGTTATACGCATCAAAATCCCAACGTTCCCACTTAAAATTTCTAATCCTCACATCGAACCTACGTTCTAGCATCTTTTAGAACTTCTAGAACTTGATCGTCTCTGATACCATCTATCATACCCCCAAAACTGGGCCGGATCCAAACCTAGTTCGAAGGATGTGAGAATTGGGGTTAATTAAAAATTTTCTTACATAAACGATACGGGCCCCAATTCCGGGTGGATCGAAGTTCGTGAGGCTATGCTTGGTGATCAAACAACCATAATCACACAAGGAACTGAAATCCATAATCATCGCAGATGAATATCATACATCAACCAAAGAACAGATCTCAATAATAATAAAGTCAAGGTCAAGTGCTTCGAAGCATAGTAATTAAAGTTATAATTCCAAGACAAATAAATTTAAATGAATAACTAATGGCCTCAAACATGAGCTTACTACATAATCTAAAGTTTTCGATCTCTGTACCAACTCTAAGACACCTCTGACGATGTCATCGGTGCTCCACTCAATAACTCCGCCATCGGGCAGAATCTCCTGCATCGTCTAACCCTTCGGTTCAGTACCGGTAACGAAACTTAGACACCAAAAGTAGTGGGTCAGATTGACTTAATCTGGCAAAAGGGTAAAATGCAAGCAATGGTGTTAATCAATTACTTTAAAATATATATTATAATCTGCCCAAAAACATACTGAATGCAAATCCAATGATATGAATGTACAGAAACGGGTGTCCCCGCAGATACAATATACCAAAACGGGTACTCCCGCAAATATAATATACAAAAACAGGTATTCCTGTCGACAGATAAACAAAAACGAGTATTCCCACCAGATATAACAAATGGCATAGCTGAGTACCATATTCCATAATACACGCTGACCCGATGGCATACGTCCACCTCCGAACTGTAATCGGTCAGATATACATATATATATTTACAAATACATACGTCTACCGATGCAGAATGAACCATGATATGAAACCCTTAATCCTAATATTCAACCCAATATCAATTTGAATATTTAGACTTTTAAATTTGAAAGTGTATTATGATCGTGTGTCAATTCAAGTTCTCTGAAGGTAAGTACTAAACCACCTAACGATCATGGTTAGTTAAATATATACATGAGAACCAACCGTCTTTCACAATAGAAATGTGAGTACACGATGCCGATATCCTACTTTCAGTGTCTATCATGTGGTGCATCCCGAACCTCACATTCCCATTCTAAACTCAGTCCAATTCTCATGTGAACATTCAACCAATTTCCTAAAAAAAAGGAATCCAATTATGTATAGTTAATGCATTTCACAAATTGGGTAAAAGATGTTCAAATTCCAAATCCAAATTTAAATCAAATTATGATAAAAAAGGGAAAGGGAATAATTAATTCCTTAAATATCATTGTTGTGTATAAATACACCTTATTATTTTATACAAAACAAAAGGTACAAATCTCGGATCCCAGTTCAAAATCTAACTCAAATTAAAAATCCAAATTAGAATTATAAATACATTCTAATTAAGATTTAATCACTACCAAATACATCTTAGTTAATTTCAAATCAATCTAAATAAAACATTAATCAAAATTACATAATTCTCAATTAAATTTATAAATAATCCTAACTAAGTTTCTAATAACATCGAATTAAAAATTAATTTAATAGAATTAAATCTCTATTAGCATACTAGACCATTAACCAAATTATAACCCTCTAAACATTATAATTAATATTCTAAAATTCTATTAATTTTTATTTATGTAAATATATATTTTTAAAATGGGCCCAACCCATCAAACCTGGCCCAAACCTGCTCGCAACCCTGCCCAACCGTAGCTGGGCCTAGCAGCAACCGGGCCAGCTGCAGCCATGCCTGGCCTAGCTACCTGGTAGCAGGCGTTGCCCAGCCAGCTAAGCAAGGTTGCGTTGCTGTCTTCTTTTTTTATATATAAAAATAGATTTTTCTTTATATCTTTTCAATCAGATTCTTATTTTTAAGTAAAAGAAATCAAATCATCATGGTTTCAAATCTTTATTATTAATCACTAATCATGATTTAAACCCAATCAAAAGATCATATCAAAGTGTTAGAATAGAAAGACAGAAGAGTAGAAGAGTAGAGGGAGGGAGAGAGAGAGCTCTTATTAATGAGATCGGTGTGTACATAATAGGGGGAGGAGGATCTTATTTATAGAATAAGATTGCTTCCTCTCCAAGCAACCTAATAGGGAAAGACTCTAACCTTAAGTAATCCCCTTATCTCATATGGGTCCCAATGTGGGCATCCACCTATGATAATAACATCTTATAACACTCCCCCTTGGATGACCACCATTTAATGACAGTTGCCTCATTAAAACCTTGCAAAGGAAAAACCCAGTGGGATAAAAACCAAAGCGAAGGAAAAAGAGTACAACTTTCGACAAGATCATTGATTTGGTGTTAGACGTGCATAATGCTGCCTCGTTAAAACCTTAACTAGGAAAACCCAGTGGGACAAAACCTAGAGAAGGAAAAAGAGTACAGCGCACATATGTCTTGGGTAGCATACTTCAGGATGCCTCCCCCTGATTGACTACTCCCCTTGATGATAACATCTTTGTACATAATTAAGCATGTCAATCTCGTATACAATTTCTAAAATACTGATTTTTGGCAAAACTTCGTAAACTGATTAGCCAGGTTGTTGCTTGAACAAACTTACTTGACTTCAATCTTGCTATTCTTTTGAAGCTCATGAGTGAGGAAGAACTTTGGTATAATGTGTTTCGTCTTGTCATTTTTAATGTATCATTCTTTAATCTGTTGAATACATGCCCCATTGTCTTTGCAAATAATGCTCATAGTACCTGTACTAAGAGGTAATTGACAAGAACTACATATACGCTGAGTTAAATATTTTTGCCATACACATTCCCCACTGGCTTAAAAATCTCAGCATGGTTAGAATAAGTAGCTATCAATAGTCAATTTAGTAGAATACCAAAAATAATGATATTGACATGAAGAAACATATAACATGTCTATGATCGACCCTTATGAGAATCAGGGATATATCCTGAATCTGTATATCCTACAAAATTTGGTTTCAACCATAAAACAGACATAAATATCATAGCATTTGTTTAATATCAATCCAAAGCCTTGGTGCAAAACTATATATGGGAAGCATATTTATAAAGAATAAAAAATCTCATTAGAACTTCTTTCGATCTGCGGGTCGAGATAAAATAGTCAATAGTGTTCTCGAGCTCTTCTGGAGTCTCGATTAGATTTATGTTATTTACATAAACTTCTACTATTATAAATCCATTTAAGGATTGTATAAAGATAAACAAGCAAATGGGATTATTTTCATACTCTTTCTTATATAGACACTTACTAAGATGATTGTACCATATTCTTCTGGAATGTTCAGGCTATACAATGAATGTCTTACTTATATTGAGTACGTACTCTCTTACTTTGCTTCAGGCAAAGCAAATCCTTCTGGGATTTTCATATATATATGTCTGTGTATGTTTTCAATCCTAAGTTTCTACAGGAAACCTTATATCACAAGTTTGCCTTTCGTTCATTTTCCTTACAAACACCCATTTGTAACCTACAGGGTGTTACAGTTTGGGGTTTGTACTATAGGTTCATATATACGACGTCTATTTAGAGATTGTAATTCCTTAATGGTATCTCTTTATTTTGGCTAATATGTTCGTTGTCGACATTCATTTATAGAACGTGGTTTTGTATCCCAATCATCATTCGCATTTTCCCTTGATATTTGAGTAGCTACCGCATATGCAAATGCGTCATCGATGATAATTTCATTTCTATCCCATCTCTCTCTTGAATAATTATAACGTATAGAGATCTCTTTATTTATTGGGTACCCATTGCCTCTTCAGGGGCTTCTAGAGTCTCTTCTGGGACTCGTGTCACTTCCAAGACCTCAATTTCTTCAGGAATTTTAAAGAGAATGGATTTTGTTATAAACGCTTCAGGAGTATACCTCTTCTGGAGTATGATTGGGATATGATTGCTCATTTCTCCTCTTCTAGGGAGCTGAGTCCTTGAAACCTATAGTTCTAGCATGCTTCTGGCGTGTATAAATTCATTTGTTGCCATATTTGGACTTTGTTCTTCAAGAACACTAATTCATACTTGTCCTACAAGGACATTAATTCGTGCTTGTATATTCATAGCCGATACATGTGACCTAGTCACTTTTGCTGCATCATTAAAAGCATCAAGGAATTCATTTGTAATTAAGTGCATAATTCTCCGCACTTCTTTCTCACATTCTGAAGTACATAAATTTAGATGAGATTGAGTAGAAGTATTCCACATTAATTCTCGCCGTTCTTTAGGAACAGATTGTTTTTCAGGAACAAGGTTTTCTTCAGGAACTCTCTTATCTCCCCCTAACGACGAGAAGACTGTCTCATCAAGATGACAATTAACAAAACGAGCAATAATACATCTTCTGTCATTGGGTCTAGATATCTAATAATTGGGGTGAATAATAACCAACATAGATTTTCAATCTACCTTGTGGCTTTATGCAGGTTACGAACCTACTATATCAAGCCTTATAAATTTGAAACATGCTCAAGGAAGTAGACCTTAGGTTTAATAATTTATGCTAATGGGCGGGATTTGATGGGTTCACAAATGTCACACTATATCCTTTGCGAAAAGGATGGTCAATAGATGGTACTCTAAGGAGTACGTAACAGAATTATCAATAATTTGCCAGAGCATAGTACCCCTAAGATAACATAATCTATACTGCCAAATCATTAAAGCCTAATGGTCAGTAAGTTGAGGGCTCGCTGTAAGCTTCTGGCTTAACTTTGTCGTTTTGCTCATAATCGAATATGATTCGATTTTTAAAGATTGTCTAGTAATATAGCCTTAAGGCCTGATGAGAATGCACGTAGCTTTTCTAGTATCAGCTTCTGACTGTCAATACTAGTAATGATGTACAAATACGATTAGGTAGACTCTTCCGGAGCATTCAAGTATTTGTATGGATACAGCTATGATCGATGCCGTGCACGAATGAAATACTAACTCAAAGAAAAACTTCTGGTTTTTTCAATGTAGTGTGTTTTGTTGCACTGTCTACTGGACAGATATTATCTTCAGTATCATGCATTCCATAATCTATATAGCAAGTAATAATAAACTTACATAACTAGTTAATCGCATTACAAAAATAAAACTGGTGAACAGCTAAATAATTTAGCATTCAAAGCAAATATAATGTAAAAACATAATATACGTGGGATAAAAGAATAAGTCCTAGCATTCAACAAAATATTGAAGAACTAAACTCAATGTTCAAACTCATAAAAGTAATTGTAGGTCTTCTAGACCATGCTTGGTGGTTTGCCCAATTTCCAAACAGAATGCCTTGTTATTCACCTCTCCTGGGGTGGTTATTTTCATTTCTAATGGAGAACATATTATATTTACCTCTTTTAGAGGAATTTTAATTGATTAATTTGTCATTTATTTCAAGCATTAGGTGTATGACCATCTGCTGGTGATAATCCTTGTCTAATGGGGATATAATGGAGCGGAAAATAAGAGCGTATGCCATATCCTTCAGGGATATTTTATTTCCGACTTTGATAGTATCACCAAGCCTTTTAGAGTGTGTAAAAATTGATTTACCAATAACAATCAAACAAAAATAGAACTTCGGGTTCTCAATATCCGATGACAAAATATAATGAAGAATGGCCAATCAGAAAGTTAGAACTTCGGGTTCTTAACTGATGAATCAGAACTTCTAGTTCTGTCAATACTTCAGGTTAGTAATAGAACTTCAGGTTCTTAGAACTATTGGTTCTATCAAAGCTTCAGGTTTGAATCACAACTTCTGGTTCTATCAATACTTCAGGTTTGATTTCATGGCTTTCGTATCGATCTACACTACTGTGAATCTTTAGAAATCAAAGCTCCAAGTTTAATTATGAATATGAATCTTCGGGTTCATATTCCAAATCTTAAAACTTCTAGTTCCAGATAATGTATGGATCTTCGGATCCAGGTTATTCATTGGATATAGAACTTCAAGTTCTATTATTTGTAACTACTACTTCTGGCAATAATAAATTCATCAAAATTAAAGTTTCAGATAATCATTAGTGATAATTATACCGAAGTAATTATATCAAGCATGCAGTATAATGTTATAGAATTTAAAAATAAATGTATATGAGAAACAGAAATAAAATGTAGAACTTCAGGTTCTTAACGTCCAATCAAAGATAATAATAAAAATGTGATGAAGAATTGAGAAATTGAAGTTTAAAACATCGGGTTCTCAACTTAAGAATCAGAACTTTTGGTTCTAAAATAGTTCATGGATCTTTCAGTACGAGTTAGAACTTCAGGTTCTAAATTAGGATACTTAATGGATCTTCAGGTCCGAGTTAGAACTTCTGGTTCTAAATTAAAATAACATACAGAACTGCAGGTTCAGGTTATTTATTCGATATAGAATTTCTAGTTCTAAGTATCATATGAAACTTCAAGTACATATTGTGGATTTGAAAACTTCTGGTCTCAGAGTAAAATAACCAACAGATCTTCTGGTCCGGATTCAAATGAACTTCTGGTTCATAGGCTAAAATAATTTACGGAATCTCCAGTCCGAGTTATTGATTCCATATAGAACTTTTAATTTTAAATCATATAGAACTTCGGGTTCCAATTAATTATATAGAACTTCTGGTTCTATTTATAATCCGTGATTTTTAATTCTATCATGATCTCTTTTCGATAAAAGAAAATGAATCATCATCACAAGAATTAAAATTATAAATATTTGCAAATAAAGATAAATGCAGATTATCAAACTAATAAATGGTCATAAAATAAGGAGAAATTACTTAACCTTTGAAACATCCTCCTTTTAGTACCAATGTGTAGATCTGCTCGCGAGCTTTCCGTAGGCGCAAACGGGTCTCAAATCGGACTCCGGATCGTTAAGATATCGTAGAAACAAGTTTTTGCCATTGATCTGGTCAAATCTGCGTTTGACCATACGACTCGTTGACGTCAGCAGGCTGACATCACCTGGATGACATCAGGCACTGGGCTTTTGGAAATCATGCCTTTACAAAAGGGTCGGGTCGAGTCGACCCGACCTGACCTATACTTGACCTGGTCCAAGACCAGATTCTTCTCCCTCTATCTCAGCTCCTTGCCTTCTCTCGAAGACTCCGATTTCGCCAATCTCTACTCTGGAAGGAAGCCCAACGAGTTCTCCCTCCAGCTCGACTCGGGCCAGACCGTCCGCGACTCGTTCCTCGGTGCCAGGATCTCCTGGACGAGTGAGCCCACTCATTGCAGCGCCTTCGTCCTCAAGATCAAAAAGGACGACCAGCGCCGCATCCTCCGCCCGTATCTCCACCACATCCAGATGGTTGCCGACAAGATCGAGACGAAGAAGCGGGAGGTGTGGCTCTTCACCAACGCCGGCACGGAGAAGGGAGGGATCGGACGGTGGAGATCCGTCCCCTTCACGCATCAGGCGACGATCGAGACCGTTGCCATGGACTCCGACCTCAAGAACAAGGTCCGATCCGATCTCGAATTGTTCGTCAAGGCGAAGCCATACTACCACCGCCTCAGCCGCGTCTGGAAGAGGAGCTACCTCCTCTACGGCCCCGCCAGCACCGGGAAGACCAGCTTCGTCGCCGCCATGGCGAGGTTCCTCTGCTACAACGTCTACGACGTCAATCTCTCCTGCGTCGACGGCTACTCCAATCTCCGGTCGCTCCTCCTGCAGACGACCGGCAGATCGCTCATCATCATCAAAGATCTCGACCGATTCCTCGCCGAGAAATCGGACAAGGTGAGCTTGTCGGGGATTCTCAATTTCATGGACGGCATTTTCTCGTGCTGATAACGTGTTAGAATAGAAAGACAGAAGAGTAGAGGGAGGGAGAGAGAGAGAGAGAGCTCTTATTAATGAGATCGTTGTGTACATAATAGGGGGAGGAGGATCTTATTTATAGAATAAGATTGTTTCCTCCCCAAGCAACTTAATAGGGAAGGACTCTAACCCTAAGTAATCCCCTTATCTCATATGGGTCCCAATGTGGGCATCCACCTATGATAATAACATCTTATAACACAAAGCATGTTATTCAATAAGTATCCGAAAGACTTTGTAAGTAACCAAAGGACAATTGTTTACAATTATCCACTTACTTGGATCTTGATGCCAAAAGTAGATCTAAAGATCCCGCCTTTGTTTCTCCTCGGAGAGCTTCTAGGGCTTGGTTGAAGAGGAAAGAAAGAAGTTGGGAGAATGGGGAAAACCCTAAGCTTTATATTATGTAAATGTTTTTCTAATTTACAAGAAAGGGCTCCCTGCTTCTAATGAGTTTTTCAAAATTTTAAAGTATTTTTGGCTTAAAAAGGCAAATAACTCAGGCCCAAGGCCCAAGAGTATTTAAGCGGTCCATCTACCCCTCTCAACCTAACTCAAACTCAACAAACCGACTCGACCCAAAAATAAAAAAAACTGGGCTTGACACTTTTCTTCCTAATTTTGCTATTCTCTATTAGAATAAGTCACATTTTTCTTGGAATTTCGAATGTTAGAAGCACAATGGAGTTTGGATTGAATAAAAATGGGTGCCTCTCTCATTTCCTCTTCATTTCCAGATTTTTTTGCTTATTTGTATGAAAAAATGTTTTCTTTTTTAGATTTATTTTTTTAGTGCTAATTCCCATCCCTTTCGTTTATTTTTTTGGTATCAATTGGCATGTTTTCTCCATCTATCAAATTAAGCCAATGGTATCAGTTGGTATCAGTTGGCATGTTTTCTCCAAGTGTCTTCCATACATCTGTTTGGTTACTTTTGTCATCTATCTACAAGATATGAAAATGTCAATTGGTGTGAAAGCGATGTCTTCATCTCCTTCATAATCAATTTCAATCACGGCCCTATCCTTGCTATATGTCTCATTGAACTCAGAGAATTGAACCCGATTATACTATCCATCTTCAGGGGTCAAAGACAACTACATGATCTATGACTACTGTAAAGATGCCCAAAGATCCCACTGGCGCATGCCCCCAGAGTGTTCTAAACAGAAATGATTCAGGAAACCCAATGCAATCAGTGGGTTATTGATGCAGGCCGAACCCAATTCCGGCCCAGATCACAGGCTCGGAAGACATCCGATTGATACACTTTCTATTTTGTTATTTCCTATTTAGTATGATACACTTTCTATTTTGTTATTTCCTATTTAGTAAGTCTTATTTGTTTAGAATTGGTCATTCTATATTTAGACACGATCACTCCTATATAAGGAGGAATACTTCACTGTATTAGGCATGCTTTTTATCAATAAAAAATTTTCAGTTGTGCAAGATTTTCTCGTTCCATATTATCATCGTGACTGCCTTGAATCCTCGGATTCGAACAATCCCTCGGCAGATTGTTCTACTACCCATCCAAGATCCAGGGCTACGCCAGATTGGTATCAGAGACCAGATCCGGTCGCCCGCAACCTCTGTCTCATCGCTCAATCCACTCTGCTCACCGGTCATCCTCTCCACCACCACTAGGCGCCCACAAATCCTCACCTCCCAGACCAACCGTGGCCTCTGTCCACACCCTTAAGCCATTCCTGATCAACCCAGACCCCTACAGCAGCCAACTCCTCACCGGACAACCCACTCCCATACTGCCGCTCATCCCTTCCGTACCAACTCCCTATCTCCCTGCACCCCAGACCCTGCAAAATCCCAGAGGACCCTTTTCTGTCCAGTCGAACCACCGGAACCCATCTCTCTGTGACGTCCCACTTCCCAAATCTCTGGCCCTATCAGCCGAACAACCAAAAACCCTACTTCCACTTTCACTTCCCGGACGCACTAGAAACCCAACCACCCGATCGGAGAACCGACCCCTACCGAACCCTAAAACCACGATCCCTCTCGGTCTTTTCCACACCACCCCCCCCCCAGAGCAAAAAAGGAATAAGAGAGAGAGCAAACAGTAGCAGCAAGAAGAGAAGAAAAGGGGAAAGAAAGAGAAAAGGAAAAAGAGAGCGAACAGACAGTAGCAGCAAGAAGAGAAGAAAGGGGAAAGACAACGTACCTGTCGCCGGCGGCTTCCAACGTCGTCGGCTTCGTCGTCACTGTCCGCAGCGACTGCCTCCAGCCGGTGCGTCGTCGCCGTCCTCCGCCGCGGCAGCAAGCACAGAAGTCGCTTCAGCCTCCATCGCACCGTCATCGCAGCGGCTTCGAGAGCTTCTTCTCGGACGCCATTGCTTCGCACTGCCGCCGGAACCCAACCGACGAAACAGAGGCAGACGAAGAAACAGAGGCACCGCTCCCTCTCCGTTTTTCCTCCTCTTCCGCTCTTCAGCTAAGTCCGCTCCCTCCTTTCTTTTATTTCCTTCTCTGCACACCAACCGAGACAGAACCCTCCCGAACCTCGCTGGTCTTCACGTGAGGTGCCGGGCTCCCAGTTGGACCTAAGTTGGTCCGGCCCGCCCACCGACCCGCGACCCGCCTACATCCCAAAAAAAAAAAAAAAACCAGTAATCATGCCTAGAAGAGGTGATGATCTTCAGCATTAGATGACTGACCGCCAGAGGGATGAAACCATCCTTAAACTGAGTCAAGAATTAGAAGATGTCACGGGACGTCTCAAAATTGCAGAAACTGCCATTTCTGAGCTACAAACAAAGCAATTTGTTAGTCAAGAAGGATCCTCCAATATATCTACGGTTTACACGCCCGTCCAACCAGAAAGACCCGAAAATCATGAATCCATTCGTGATTTTATGGAGCGCCTTTTGGCTGAACGAGATCATCAAGTTCACCATGTTGCACCCCCACCTGATGACATCACTAGGAAAGTCAAAATTGACATTGCTGACTTTAGTGGTGATGCGAGTCCGAAATTTTTTGTTGATTGGCTTAATTCTTTGGAAGACTATTTTGCTTGGTATGGTATGAATGATGCACAGCGGATAGCCTTTACCAAAGTTAAACTGAAGGGTCCTGCTTGTATTTAGTGGTATGGTGTTGAAAACAATGAGCTTGCAGTAGGCCAGCCGATTCTCCGGTGGAATATTATGAAAGAAAAACTCAAGGGCAATTCTCTTCCCTCTGATTATATGGATACACTTCACCAAGAATATTTGAGTCTCCAGCAAGGCACTATGACTGTGGAAGAATATACCAACAAATTTCGCGAATACATTGTTCGCTGTAACTTGAGGACTGATGACCGTCTGACTATCACTAGGTACAGGGATAATCTGCGTGCTGATATCAGACGAGAGGTGGCAATGTTTGA
Source organism: Sextonia rubra (assembly GCA_037013555.1). Classification (NCBI taxonomy): domain Eukaryota; kingdom Viridiplantae; phylum Streptophyta; class Magnoliopsida; order Laurales; family Lauraceae; genus Sextonia; species Sextonia rubra. The sequence goes on along the minus strand of JASUAD010000009.1, from coordinate 52,042,067 downwards.
TTATGCCACAGTAGATGAAATATTCAATAAAGCCCGCAAAGCCCAACATGAACTTCAATTGCGGAAGCGTAATCTTTTCCAAGCCAGGGAGTCTTCCATAAAACGAGGCCCTGATTCTACTTATAATCGCAATCAAGCAACAGTTTATAGGCCTCCTCCTCAGCGTCAAGTTCAGCAGCCTCCTCTGAATCCTTGGCTAGGGATGCAACAAAGACAGACCAATCCCCAACAGAATCAGAGGGGTCCACAGAACCAGCCTGATAATCATGCTTATGCCAGAACAGACAGGAGGGATATTGTTTGTCATGCTTGCAAGCAACGAGGACATTATGCCAATGAATGCCCTCATCGTAATTTATATACTTCAAATGAGCCTGATACTGATACTCAGCATGATGAGCATGTCGAATCAGGGCACGCTGATATAGATCCTCCTTATGAAGATCAAGCTGATCAGGTAGATTATGCAGACGCTGATGATGGTATTCCACTTCTCTTTCTAGATCGTCGTTTGCTAGTAGCGGATGCTAAAGAGGATGAAGATTGGAATCATGCTTCTATTTTTCGATCTCGTGTCAGATGTATGGACAGAGCATGTAATATGATTATTGATGGTGGAAGTGCTATTAATGTTATCTCCCAAGAAGCAGTTGATAAGCTTAAACTTCCCACAGTAAAGCATCCAAGGCCGTATAAAGTTGCATGGGTTGATAACTATTCTATTCCTGTTCGTCAGCAATGCTATGTGCCTTTTAAGATTGGCATTTATGAGGATACTCTTCTCTGTGATGTCATACCAATGAACGTCACACATATCCTTTTCGGGCGGCCATGGTTACAGAAGCTTAAAGTGATCACAGATCATGAACACAATACCTATGCTTTCAATTGGAAAGGTAGACGTATCGTGCTACGTCCATTGCAAACTCCGCCATCCTCTCCTACCTCTTCTCCCGCCGCTGCCGCAGCTTCTCCTACATCGCATATTTTAACCATGCGGAAATTTGAAGTGGAAAGCAAAGAGCAAGGTGTCATGTATGCCTTAGTTACTAAACAAGTTGCTGATGATTCTCATGCTATTCCTCAGGAAGTGAAGCCATTATTGGACAAATTTGCCGACTTAGTTCCTGATGAGTTACCCAAGGAACTACCCCCACTAAGGGACATTCAGCATGCTATTGATTTGGTTCCAAGAGCTTCTTTGCCTAACTTACCTGCTTATCGGATGAGTCCAGCAGAACATGCAGAGTTAAAAAGGCAAGTTGATGATTTGCTTCAGAAGGGCTATATAAAGGAAAGTCTCAGTCCATGTGGTGTTCCAGCACTTCTCACTCCAAAGAAGGACGGAAGTTGGCGAATGTGGGTAGATAGCCGTGCAATTAACAAAATCACGGTAAAATATCGCTTTCCTATCCCTCGTTTGGACGATATGTTAGATATGATGACTGGTGCATGTATATTTTCCAAAATTGACCTGCGTAGCAGATATCATCAAATTCGCATAAGACCAAGGGACGAATGGAAAACTGCCTTTAAAAAAAAGGATGGTCTCTTTGAATGGATGGTTATGCCTTTCGGTCTAACCAATGCTCCTAGTACTTTTATGCGGGTTATGACACAATTATTGCAGCCTTATATTGGAAAATTTGTTGTCGTCTACTTCGACGATATTCTTATTTACAGCAAGTCAAAAGAAGATCACCTTCAGCATTTAGATAAGGTCAGCCAACTTCTCCGCCGGGAGCATTTCTATATCAATCTCAAGAAATGCACTTTCATGAGTGACTTTGTTATTTTCTTGAGATATGTAGTATCTGCACAAGGAATTAAGATGGGTCCTGCAAAAGTAAGCGCTATTCTTGATTGGCCAATTCCTACTACCCTTACTGAAGTTCGCAGTTTTCATGGTCTTGCCAATTTTTACAAAAGGTTTATCAGAAACTTCAGTACTGTTATGGCTCCTATTACTGATTGCATGCGGAAAGGCGACTTCAAGTGGACCAATGCAGCCACCAGGGTTTTTGAGAAGATCAAGCAAAAGATTACTGCAGCGCCCGTTCTGCAAGTTCCTGATTTTAGCAAGCTATTTGAAATTGCTTGCGATGCCTCAAATGTTGGCATTGGCGGAGTCCTTAGCCAGGAAGGACATCCTATTGCATTCTTCAGTGAGAAACTTTCTGATGCCAAGCGAAAGTATACTGCATATGATCTGGAATTCTATGCACTTGTCCAAACACTTCGTCACTGGAGACATTATTTGATTCCAACTGAGTTTGTGCTTTACTCTGATAATGATGCTCTGCAACATTTACAATCTCAGCAGAAGATCAGTGCTAACCGAGCTAAATGGAGTGCATATATACAAGAATTCAAATTTAGCATTCGTCATAAAGCTGGAAAAGATAACCTGATTGCGGATGCATTAAGCCGGAGAAAACATCTTTTGACTGCCATGTCTATTAATGTGCCTGGTTTTGAGCAAATCAAACAAGATTATGTAGCCGACAAAGATTTTGGTTCTATTTATGCGGATCTCCTTAATGGCAATCATATTCAACATCCTCATTATAGTCTTCATGATGGTTTTCTATTCAAAGGTACGCAACTCTGTCTTCCCGCCACTTCTATTCGTGAATATGTTGTGCGAGAGTTGCATGCAGGTGGATGTAGCGGACATTTGGGTCGCGACAAAACACTTGCTCTTGTCAGTGACAGATATTATTGGCCTCGTATGAAGACCAATGTGATTTATATTTGTGAAAGATGCCGAACATGCCAAATTGCAAAAGGAAACAAGAAGAATACTGGGTTATATCAGCCTTTGCCTGTTCCACATACTCCTTGGGAAGACATTAGCATGGATTTTGTGCTCAGTTTACCCACGACGGCTAGAAAGGTTGATTCCATTTTCATTGTTGTTGATCGCTTTTCAAAGATGGCACACTTCATTCCTTGCACTGCGACTGCTGATGCTTACAAGGTGGCCAAATTATTCTTCAAAGAAGTTGTTCGACTACATGGGCTTCAAAAAACTATTGTTTCTGACCGAGATACGAAGTTTATGAGCTACTTCTGGAAGACACTATGGATGCTGTCCAACACCAAACTTAATTTCTCTACTGCTTATCACCCTCAACCTGATGGACAAACAGAGGTGGTAAACAGAAGTCTTGGCCAATTGTTACGTTGTCTTGTACGTGACTGAATTACAAATTGGGATCAAGTGCTCCCTATGGTAGAATTCGCTTACAATAATTCTGTCAACCGATCAACTGGACTTTCACCATTTGAAGCTGTTACAGGAGTTCGTCCTCGACTCCCTGTTGATCTTGTTCCGTTACCAGTTGATGCCAAAGTGAGTGCAGATGCTGAAACTTTCTTCCAACACATGCAGCAAGTCCATAATGACGTACGTCGCCATATCTCTGCCAGCAATGATATTTATAAGCAGCAAGTTGACAAACATCGTCGGTTTGTTGAATTTAATGAAGGCGATATGGTTATGGTGCGTATTCGACCTGAGAGATTGCCACCTGGAGCTAACAAGAAATTACATCCCCGTAATTCAGGTCCTTTCAAGATTCTCCAGAAGATTAATTCCAACGCCTATATTCTTGATATCCCTACTGATTCAGGCGTCAGTTCTTCATTCAATGTCGAGGATCTTACTCTCTATCGTGGCCATGATACTGAAGGAGAAAATGAAGAGCAGCTTATTTCTTTACCAGTTAATTCTCCACCTCCTGATGAAATTATTGATGTCCTTGATGATCAAATTGTTTCTTTACGTCAAGGAGGTTATCAGAAGTTTTATGTACGCTGGCGGAATCGTCCTATCTCTGATGCTACGTGGATTATAGCTACTGACTTCCAGCGCTTCAATCCTGATCTTTATGAGAGATATCAAGCGCTTAACTCACCGGAGTCGAGTTTTTCCAAGCCGGGGAGAGCTGATGCAGGCCGAACCCAATTCCGGCCCAGATCACAGGCTCGGAAGACATCCGATTGATACACTTTCTATTTTGTTATTTCCTATTTAGTAAGTCTTATTTGTTTAGAATTGGTCCTTCTATATTTAGACACGATCACTCCTATATAAGGAGGAATACTTCACTGTATTAGGCATGCTTTTTATCAATAAAAAATTTTCAGTTGTGCAAGATTTTCTCGTTCCATATTATCATCGTGACTGCCTTGAATCCTCAGATTCGAACAATCCCTCGGGAGATTGTTCTACTACCCATCCAAGATCCAGGGCTGCGCCAGTTATAAGTTTAACCCCCTCTCAACATTGAGACAAATGCCTAAAGAAAGGGGACCCAGGTTGATTAAAAATAGATTGTCTAACCAACTCATCCCTTATAATTATTGAACAAATACAACTTCTATGAAAATGCCAAATACCTAGGTTCATTAAGTGAAGAAACCTCCAAGGTTCTTAGCTTGGTTCATTGTTTCTCCAAAAACCTAGGTGGGCAGCTAACTGCTCAAATGTGGGAAAGTGGGGTTTAAATTTCTGTTTGGAAGTTTTTGAGCAGAGAGTGGAGTTGTGTTTGCCCCAACGCTCACAACAGTATATAATCTGCATCCTTACATCCTCAATATTCATTTACAAGATCTGAAGACTGCAATTGACCTATTAGATGAAAAATTAAAGTGGAAGGTCGAGAGTGACTTAATAGATCAGTTTTAAATATTCAATATTCATTCACTCTTTCCAGCAAAGAAAACTAAAAAGTAGGTTATGTCTACCCGTCAGTTAAAAAAAATTGTATTGCGTTTGAGGCAAGTACGTTGGGATTCCATTTAGGCTGGATTTGGCCATTTGGGTTTAAGATTTGCCCAGATGCCAAAAAAAAGAAAAGGCCTAAGGGAAAACACTCACCGGCCAGTATTGCCACTAACAACATACACCCAACTCTCCATGCTTACAACTTAAGTAAATCAATGGAGACATACTATCAGGTAAATTGATCAATGTGCTTTTTTACATGGACAAGATTTCTCTTTCTCAATGTCTAGAACAATGTGAATCAGAAATGATATTGATGGCAAACATCATCGTTTCTACACTCAGCTTTGAGTTTCTGATCATTTCTACAATGCCCAAAACTTTTGAAGGTGAGAATGACCAATTCACAAATACATGAACAAGTAACCCAAGAAACTTGTGGTACATGTCACCAGCAAGGCAAGAAATACTTGAATAATTATCCGCATTTTATCCCCTTCAATAGTTTCACGCAAAAGGTGGTTCGGAATATCCAACTTCTAACAATCACTTCCAGCCCATCAACTCCAATGTTTTGTCCTTCATTTAACTTCTGACGATTTGTCCCTAAGCTCCCTCGAAATTATATCAGCCCATGGAAATGCACCGTCTTCCAAGCTTGGAAACCTCATTGCATTTGTTCCATGCTTTCTCTTCTTCCTATGGGTTGGCAATTCCATGTGTTAATAGCTAGAATGCAATACAGCTTGCTATCGTCAATTTGGCACTCTGTTACATTTTTCATTTGTATGCAAAGGTTTACTGAAAGATAGAAACCACTTGTGACTGTAATTTCATCTCGGTTTTGAGTATCTATGTTGAAGGCAAAGAGCTTGGCCCCGCCCTTGCAAGGCTTGGGAGTTCAAAATTCAACACAAGACTGCTAGGAAAATCAATTGTTTAATGAACTATCTGAAATGGTATTAAACACTAAAGTAGAAATCAAAATAATGATTGAGCGCACACAGCCAAAAAAGGAAGAAAGACTTGTTAAGAGCTCAACTGAGTGTTGTTCACCTCAGCTTAAGGAACAAAAGAGCAGCATGATCCCCACAACATGAGTGGCAACCATTTAAGCTGGTAGAAACTACTGTGGGATAGACCATGCCCCAAATCTCCTCCAACAGACAACAACTACATCAAGAACCTTCATGGTGAAGAGCAATCAAGAAATAAAACACAACATTGGTCCACAATCCATATTCAACACAGAGGAAGCCAAATATTCAACAACACAGAACAGATTGTGGCCCCATCCCCACACAGCAAAACAAACAATCATCTAATTTTAGGTGACATCCAAAAAGACACATGGAACTAACAGGTTTCAAAGTAACCAATGAAATAAGAACAGCAAGAATATATACAAAATCATGCCGGTCATATTGTCATCCACGCCGACATAGTAGGAAGTTTAAGTGGAATAAGAGAACCCAACTCCAGCTGGTGCCTCCAAGCATGATATGTTTGCTTCAACAAAACAAAATGAAAATGAAAGCAATTTATTCATGATCTTTAACTATTCTTCTCCTCTAAATCAAGGAAAGAGAAGGAATATGATAAAAAGAACTTTCTTCTACCAGTTACCTTTGTTCCAACTGTACTCATTTCTCACTAACATCTCTCCGTTTGGTCTGAAAGGCCCATATTCAGAGAATGCCACAACTCCAACGGAAGAACACCCAGGCCCTGTAGAAGAAAGTCAATTAACAGTCAGAAATCAAAAGAATACCTCTTTGCCTCTTTTCCCCCCTCTTGTTGTTCTTCTTCTTCTTTGTTGTATAGCTATTTGTTGAATTCAAATTTCTGAGCTATTTTCATCACATGTCCTTCAACTATCTTCCTAGAGTTAGAAAATCATTTTCGGATTTTCTAAACTAAGAATGCAGATGTATAGAGTTTTCATGGAAATATACTATGGTTCGAAGTTGAAGTTTTCTGAATTTGATGCTGAAACTTAGTCTCAATATTAGATTTTAGCCAAAAAACATACTGTTGGATTTTAAAACTACAAAGAGTGATGTACATTGCAATGTGGTGCAACTTGATAATCATTGCCAAGTATCTTGTTTCTTGCAACTATGAAGTCTTTTAGTTATGTATAGGTACTTCACAGGTTGTTAAAAGAATTTAAATGTCACCCATATAGGGGAGACTATGATGAAATTTTGAGAAATCTTTTTCATTATATTTTTGTATTAGGACCATTCTTCAATCTTCTTCTTCCTCTTCACGGTCAACCACTGGATGAAGAAAACAACTGAAGGTGAAGACCATCTCCTTCCATCTTTGCAACTCTGTAGCAGTATGCTTACATTCTTTATAAATTATAATAGCTAAACCCCTTTCTTTTTTAGGCCATTGTAAAGCAATCATGAGAGAAAATCATATGCTTGCATGGTATTTTTCCTGTCTAGAACCCTAATCTTTGGAGGAGTATGGTTTGTTCTTGGTGGAATTTCTTAAGGGTGGAATTTCTTAAGGGAAAGTTACAGAGAAAAGATGTTTTAATTACTGAATTTATCAATTTCAAAGCGTGATCATATGAAAAGTGAAATGAAATTTGTAGAGATATGGCTTTGCTTTCTTTGCTACTCCTTTTCATGTTTGGTTTTATGATTTTTCAAGCAAAAAGGTGTGACTTTTCTGCTTTTGAAGTAAAGAAATTGGTAGGGAGATATTAATTAGAACGAAAGCATTGTAAGGTGTCAAGCTTTATATTTTTATGCTGAGGCCAAATGTTGTTTTAGAGCTTTAATTTTCAATATAAGTTTTTCACTTTCTCCTAAAGGGGAGGTTATTTGATAGGCATTTTGATATATTCACCTTGGACCTTTATATATAATTACTATGTCATGAATAGTCAATTCCTATGTATTGTACAAAAACCAACAGGCCCCATTGAGATCCACCAGTAGTCCAGCCAAGGAAAAAAAAAAAACAAAAACCTTTTGAGAGAAGGTGAGAAGGTGCATGGGGGTCATCCTATTTGTCCTAATTGCCATAGAAAGATACACAGCAGGGCTAATGATAGCATGCTCATCAATTGATTAGAGTTGTACAAATCAGTACAATGCGTTTATAATTATGTGGTACAAGTAGAGAAGAATTGGGGGCCTCACCTTATACTAGAGCATGGGCTGAGTGGTTCCATTCACAGTTCTGAGTGCACCCTCACACATTAGGCTTGAGTGGATTCTCCTTTGCTTGTTCAGTTGTTTATGCAGTTTTGAATAGAGGCATGATGCAGCCCTAGGGTTAGGGCTTGCGTGGAGGTGCCTAAGCACGTGTCCAAGGACACTTCGAACCGTCAAGATGACTTCACACACACACGAGGATGCACCTCTCTGGAAACCCAATTTTATTAATCAACCAAATCTGAGAATTTCTTCTCTACAATGCCATATATATAGTAAAAGCAAACTTAATGTGTAAGAAAACCCTATGCTAATAATGAAAACTTTCCTAATAACAATTTAATTAAAACTCTACTAATAATAATCCTAATCTAATTTGAAGAGGGACTGCTGGGGCCTAGACTGCATCATCTTCCCCGGGTTGAAAGAAGAGTTCGTCCTCGAACTCGATTCTGCTTCGGATTGCTAGTGTAAATGTGGTGAACATGAAGGACTTCCTTTGTGGCAGCTTTCCAGGAATTCTTCTTTGGCGGTTGTGGTTTCTCAGGATGAAGAGTAACTTGCTGTCCACCATGCAGGAATGTTTAGGTGTTGTCGCGCATACCATGAGTTCCATTTTTGCCATACATCCAAGGACGACCCAATAAGATATCACCACTATCCATAGGTATCACATCACATCAGATAATATCTTTATAAATCTCACTAATGGCAAAAGTGACCTTGTAAGTATGTCGAACATATGCTTGATCACCATTCATTAGCCACTTGACAAAGTAAGGATGGTTATGCCTATAAACTTTCAATTGGAGACGATTAACGAGAGCTTGTGAGATGAGATTTTCACAACTTTTGCTGTCAATAACAACTATGCAATTTTGTCCCTGAATCATTCCTGCGGAACGGAAAATATTTTTACGCAACCACTTATGCTCAACAGTTGGTGAAGCGTCCTTGAGGACAATAAAAGCTTTATCTGTGGTCTCTGCATCGATGAATTCAATTTTCTCAATGTCAATATCCTTAGGATTGTCAATATCCTTAGGATCAGTGTCAGTACCCTTAATATCATCTCGGATATTGTTATCAGCACCTTCAATCTCAATCAAATGTATTCGCTTTGGACATTCTGCTGCTCGATGCCCGTGCTGATGACAATAAAAACAAACCATCTTATTTTGACCTTCAGTCCTATCAAAAATCTGTCCATTGGATTTAGCTTCTTGTAGAGATGAATTCTTCGGAGAAACCCATTTGGATTTTTGTACTTGATGATTTGCAATTCCCTCAGCCTTGATAGCATGTTCGATGAGTTCATCGACATTATCAAAATATTGGAAGGCAAGGATATGCTGAATGTCTATTCTCAACCCATTGAAAAATCTATCAACTACCACATCATCATCTTCAGTCAAGCCACAACGAGCTTGCAGAGTCAAAAACTCCTCAGAATATTCAATTACTGTTTTGGACCTTTGTTTCAAATTTTGAAAGCTAGAACGTAGATCTCTTGCATAGTTGATAGGGAGGAATTTTTGCTTCAAAATATTCTTCATCTCAGTCCATGTATCAACTGGGTCCATGTTTTGACTCCTCCGTTTTCTTTGCATTTCAGCCCACCAAGTTGCAGCATAATTACGAAATTTGGTCGCAATCAGTGTGACTTTATGATGCTCAGTCATTCGTTTGTGTGCGAAAATATTTTCCACATATACTAACCAATCCATAAATTCCGCAGGCTGCAATTTTCCATCATATTCAGGAATCACAATTTTAATTCCTAATTCTCGATCAGGATTATTAACAGGTGGATCCCGTTGATTCCGAATATTTGCACCATCATCACGGTGGTGATGCATACGCTGATTATTTTTCAAATTTGTCACTCTAATATCCAATTGTTGCAGTGTAGTGTGCATGCCATCAACTTTTGCAGATAATTATCTAATGGCACCATCTAAGTCTTCAAGTGAAGAAGATGAAGATTCAACATCCACTTGCTTCTTAGGCGGCTTTTTTTTAATGTAAAATTTAAATCTGACTGACCTGAGCTGGAGATCTACTCTTCAGAAGTACGCTGGTAAAGACAGATTGGAAATCGGAGCACAGTTGATGTTGATCTTGCTTAAATAAAATTTGACCGTTAATTGAATGTTGGTGATGTGATGATAGTGTCAGCTGACTGGTTGCTTCAAAACTTCGGCGGCAAATACAATAACAAATGGGTGTATTGTAGTCAACTTAGGCCTTGGGAATGAGTTGGACTGAACTGGACTCAACCCAAGCTCGAAATATGTGCCAGAGAAAGATCAAAAGGGTATAGCCCGACCCTTTCTGTTTCTCGGCTGCAAAGAGAGGGCGATGTCTGCAAAGAGATGGCGATGTGGAAGAGCTGTGTCCCGGCTGGCGACAACAGACCCCCGTAGTGACGACGAACGATGAGGGGCGATTGTTGGCGATGTCTGCGGTGGAGGCGAGAAAGCAGCGACGTGACGATGGCGGTGTCGATGGTGATGCAAAGGCGGTGATCGTCGAGCAGGACTAGCAGACGACAGATGACAGCAGCGAGATGCCAGGTATGTTTCCTTCTCGCTCTCGGCTGCTGCTCCTCTCTTTGTTGCTTCTTTCTCCTTTTTTTTTTATACTCTGTGTGCGGGGATCTTGGCCTGACCAGTAGGGGTGGGAAACAGGGTGGAGACAGCGACGATCAGAGTTAGGGTTAGGGTTTGGACTGATCAGGGCCTATTTTAGGAAAGTTGGGTTTTGTGGATTTGGGTCCCGGGGCTGTGGATTGGGTGGTACGATGCAGGCAGGGAAGGTTTCCGATAAGGGGTCGACTGTTATGTATAGGAAAGGGTTTCGGGACAGGGTTTTGGGGACTCTGGATTGTGTGGGATCGGGGTATTCAGTGGTGGATCTGGGTAGACAGAGGGTGTCAGTTCAAGATGAGGGTTAACGGATGGGGGGTAGTGGATGGGGTTCCGGTGAATGGGTTTTAACAGAGGCGTGGTTTTAGGGTTTCAAGATGGCGGTAGTAGATTGTGTGTCGTCTGGAATGGCAGCGGAGAGGATGGGTCGTCTGGGATAGCAGCGGAGAGGATGAGATGAACAGTGGATGGGGTGACAAATTCCGGGAACAACAGAGGGCTCCCGGCGATCGAATCTGGTCTCTGATACCAATCTGATGCAGCCCAGGGTTAGGGCCTGCGTGGAGGTGCCTAAGCACGTGTCCAAGGACACTTCGAACCGTCAAGATGACTTCACACACACACGAGGACGCACCTCGCTGGGAAACCCAATTCCATTAATCAACCAAATCTGAGAATTTCTTTTCTACAATGCCATATATATAGTAAAAGCAAATTTAATGTGTAAGAAAACCCTATGCTAATAATGGAAACTTTCCTAATAACAATTTAATTAAAACTCTACTAATAATAATCCTAATCTAATTTGAAGAAGGGCTGCTGGGGCATATTTCTTATTAAGCGTAAGAAACTTGCTTCCTAAGTGGAGATAGAAACTCAGCTTAGGAAGAGAGAGAGAGAGAGAGAGAGAGAGAGAGAGAGAATATGGTCAGATTTCTTACAAAGGGAATGCTCAAATCACACAAAACCCCTTTACATGATGCTTTGTAAAGATTTTTGGAGACACAGCCACTTATGTATCATCAGATGAATGTGTGAGATCCTTTGTAGCCAAGGAGTGATTAGGAAGCTAGAGAAGTAGATGAATACCATTTGTTGTCAACTTTCTCTCTAGTCTTTGCGATTGGGATGTTGTATTTCATTTCCATTTCAGGAAGAACAGGTGAATCTCCAAAGGGAAAAAGGGTGCAAAGAAGGTGTAAGTTCCCGGGGAAAAAAACCCCCAATATATGCTCTTGCTCTTCATCTGTCTCCTTTCTTCTTCTTCTAAAAAGAGACAAAGTGAGTGAAATCAGAAGTCTCCCAACTTTTGCAAGGTAAGCGCTTCGTTTGTTCATTTGTTATTATTGATCATGTGAGGATATCTTCTTGGCTTGGTAAAATCTCTCTAATTCTCAAGCTCGCTGCTGCTTTTGATCTTACAAATACTCTGCTCCAAAATCCTAGATAGCTTCGATTAATGCCTCGTACCACTCTCCTGATAAAATGGAGATGGATCTGTGCTATGTATTTGTGCTGATTTATTACCGTTTTGTTCCGATCTAGTGGGATATTCGATCTTTCTTGCTGCCACAATTGTTGCAGATTTCAGGATGCATTGGGCGCTTAGATTCTTCACAGGTCATCAAGAGCCCACAACTCCCTCTTCCTCTGATTTTACATCAGTCTCTCTGCTACACTAGCTTGACTATTTCTGTTTAGTTGTATTTTGCTTGCTGATTTAGAATAGAAATCTTTCTAATGGAAAAAAAAAAAGATGTCTTTATTGGGTGGGGTGTAAAAGGGTGTATTTGGGGAAGAGGGTTTGTTGAGTTCGAAAGAAAATTTGTTGCCGTGGTTTTAGAACTTGGCTATGGTGATTATGATGGATGCCGAAACCCGAGCAGAGTCCTTTTTGGAAGTTTTATCATAGCCATTTTTTTTTCTAAGCCATTGGATTTGAATCATCAATGTGATTGGTTTTTAAGGCGTTTAGATGTTTGATAACTGCATTTGGAATGGTTGTTTAGCTTACAATGTGATAGAAAGTTGGAAATGGTCATCTAAAAATTGGTAGGCTCAATCCTCATCTCCAAAAGGAGTACATTAAGGTCCACATGATAGCATCTAGAATGTCAATGGAGGACAAGTTATTTCTTAAGATGTGTTTCTTTTTCCCTCTCCAAGTGGCAAGTAATTTACTTTTTTTTTATTTGTTTATTTACTTAATGAACATCTTCTGATAGGACTTGGTTGTTGGGAATCATAAGTAGATTAAGTGCTATATGCAAGTGCATGATGTGAATATTATATATGGATATGCATGCTATTTGAAAAAACTTTGTATATCATCCGGCATATTTGAGATCTGGGGCCTCATATTAGTTTACTAAACACACATTATATCAGTTATAAGGGATGAGTAGCTTCAGAGTTAGTTAATTTTATTCTGTCTTTATCATATTCAAGTGTGATTTGTTTATTTTATAACAATGATTTTTTGTTTTATTTTTCCCCATATATTATTCTATCTTGTATTGTCATTTGTCATACACTCATATTATACAAATGGATTTTGTAGTTTGTTTCATCTGGACATATGGTCAGCTGTGGAATTGTGCCTTACTCTTAACGTGTTGAGTTTTCTATCATACATGGGGGATCTTCTGAACATTCACTAGAAAGATAAACAATTTGGGAAAATGGGTCCTTTCTCGTTCTCATGGGAATTGTACTTTTTTTTGTTTTTCTATAATTTGCTCATTTAAAAGGTCACTTAAAATTTTATTTGTGTGGTCGTTTCTGGTTTTAAGGATTTTATTTGCACATAGTGGTTTTTAAGATTTTGGTTAAGTTTGGTATCATTTTTAACTGTTTGGTTTTTTCAAGATATTATAATAATCTTCAAGTGTGGACATGGATCTAAGATATATTAGATTGTAGGTAATGCTAGGTTTTGTTGTAACTACAAACTTCATAAACTCTCATTGGATACCTAAGACATTGTTCCACAGATGCTTTTAAAGCTCTTTTTCTAGTAGGCAGCCATTTCAAAGATAATATTTTTTTGGTTTTAAATTGTGATGTATCATCTTTTCCATTTTACCTTCTTATGTGTTCTATTGAGTGTTTCCTCCGAAGGTGGGGTGAAGTAAAGATGGGTGATTCGATGGAATCAGTGGAAAGAGGACTCTGGATTCCAAGAGGTACATGGACACTGAACTACTATAATTTTATACTTCACTTGCTTTCATGTGACATCAGTCATGATTTTACAGCCTCATTGTAATTGTAAAAATAATGCAACTGTCGTGTTGGGACATACTTTATATATGATTTAGGCCTGTAGTAAATTTTTAAACTTGGAACTTTGTCTTACTTTCAAGTTAGGTAACACTCTCATTTACAGAAGTTTGTAGATGGATTCAAAAGTTTGAAGAAGTTGTTATTAAAAGATCATCTTCTATGATTGCTAGGTCATTACATTACATTAATAAAATTAATTTTATTGTCAGTGTTCTCTTCCTAGTGAAAACTTGTTTCTTATAAATTGCTTAAGTTTGAATGATGATCTTTCTTCTAAATTGCTTAAGTTTGAACGATGATCTTTTGGTTGCAACTGGAAATTGATTATTCAAAAGTATTTGCTAATGTTTACAGGTTGGATTGAAGGGCACATGCCCTTCACATGCATTGGTAAAACATGTCATGAATTCTCATTTTTTTCTTGGATAAGTGCCAATGTTGTGACACGTCTTTGGGATACCACAGAATTCTTAGGCTCCAGCGAGTCATCTATGGGTTGCTAGGTCATTTTAATACATGCTGAGTTTGAGTAGGGTAGTCATCTAGATTTAAGAAACAATGGAGGCAAATAAGTACCATGCTCAAATGGACCTTAGTAGATAAATCATTATATTTCATTCATTTGGAGCATTTCTTTTTCAGTTTTTTGTTTTCACTACATCAAACTATTGGTGGAATAAACCAGTGTTGGCATAAGTTAGACATGTAATTGATGATGGTGACGAAGAGAATACAGCAATTGATTTGTCGTATTTAACCAGCTTAATATGACATAAAATATTCACAATAATATTATTCTAAATTAATACTGATGGGTTTTCTTTCCAAATAAGGATCTCTCTAATGTTCTCAGAGAGTTACTATATATATTAGATTTAATATGATAAACATAGTCACATCGATATTATTTTTGTAACATGTCATTTATGACTAAGGTCAATGGTATCTACAAATATCAAAGCCGTATACATATTATCTAAACTTCATGTAGGTAATATTTCTTATAATACATGCTAATATTTTTGTGTTTTTACTTTGTTCCCAGATTGACGTGGAGCGTGGCATGGACTTTTCTTGATTATTATTATTATTTTTTAGTATTTGGATGGATATTCATATTATTGTTTGGACGTTTATTATATATTACTTTTTATATTTTGATGGATACTTGGATAGATATTTGGATCAATGGATTATTTATGTTTTGTGATAATGTGAATGTGAATGGCTGTAGGTATGATGTGAATGCAAATGGTTGTGGGTATGATGTAAATGTGAATTGTTGTAATGATGTGAATGATAATTGTTGTCACTAATTGTCGATTTTGGGTGATGAATTCTATTACCATTGAATGGTTAACTACGTTCTTCAAATGTATGGTGACCATCATATGGCTACGAATAAATTCGTGCCTAAAGAATGAATATTTGGGGACAAACCCTTTGTTGGTTAACTATTTTTTTGGAGATGAACAACTTCGTGCCTTAATGTTAGGGGACAAACTTTTGCTTCTTGTTGATTATCTATTTTTGGGGATGAATATATTTGTGCTTAAAGGTTGGACATTTGGGGACAAACATTTGTTCTTCGTGGATTGTCTATTTTCAGCAATAAATTTCATTATCGCAAAATGGTTAACCATGGTTTTCAAATGTACAACAAATACCATGGGCAACGAACAAATTTATGCCTAAAGGTTAGACACTTGGCAACGAACGCCATAGACAAACAAATTTCTTTCCGGATTGTCTATTTTCAGCAATAAATTCCATTATCGCAAAATGGTTAACCATGGTTTTCAAATGTACGACAAATATCATAGGCAACGAACAAATTTATGCCTAAAAGTTAGACACTTGGTGATGAACACCATAGGCAACAAATAAATTCATCTCTAAAGTTTGGATATTAGGGGACTTAGGTGGGACATTTGGTGATGAATACCATTAAGCAACAAACAAAATTCGTGGCTAACGGTTAGACATTTTGGTGGCAAACCTATATTCGTCGCAGAATATATTCCTAGATAGGGTTTTTCCAACAACATGGAGATGAATTTGAGTTCGTGGCTAAAAGTTTTTGGCAATGAATTGTACTAATTTGTTGATGAATTCTGTTCATTGCTAAAATGTTCAATCTTGTAGTGATGTGATGTCAAAAACTAACCTAAAAATCAAAGGGAAAATGAGTGACAGCTCTACACTCTTCCCTTTCTGTATTTAATAACCGTTGGGCTAATTTAATTGAGGTAAAGGTACTACTTCTAAGGTTCTACATGGTCTTTGAATGCACTTAAAATCCTAATGATAAGATTGGTTTTAATTCATCATTTCAAGGCCTCAGTTCGAGGTTAAAAGTGATTTTAGAAAAATCAACTTTTCAAAATTTAGCCAGTCGCGCTCGAGCGCAGCCCTAGCATGCGCGTATGGCTCTGTTTCAGCAAAGTTTCGACTGACGAAATTCACATTAGTTCTTTGCACATGTAGTCGTGTGCATTCCAAACATGCTTGAGCGCATTTCGCCTCTGTCTCTGGACAAATATTACTGATGTATTTTTCTTCAAAAATTTGCATGGGTACTCGTGCGCATGCTCACATGCGCTTGGGTGCGATTTCCAAAATTCCAATCCAAAATTCTGCTGCAAGCACTCTTCTTCTTCATTTCAATATCTATATGGAACCTTTATTCTTCCACCCATTTGAGATCCATTCTACACTTCGTTAACATCAATCATTCCATCAAACATTTTTAATTTCACTCATTAACTCAGATTATTCACATTTTTGAATTAAAGGGTAGAAGAGCTGTAACTAAACATTAATGGAAAACTCATCAAAAATCAACATAATAGTAAATATGCACTTATACTTGCCTCTAATTTCAATGCTTTGTCCGAATCAAGTTGCTTATTGGTTTAATGGTGGAGAAAGACTCAATAGAAGATGACTAAGCCATACAAAGACACACAATGGGTGAAATAGGTATGAGATGTATATATGTCACCAAATTGAGTCTTCTTGACTCTTTTAAACCTAAAGAACTGAAGAGAGTTGTCCCTTACCTTAGGGAGCTATAGATTGAAGAAGAGAAAAAAAAGAGGAGATGGAATTTTGAGCTCCAAATGAGGAAAGTGAGTAAGAAGATGATGGGGAAGACAAAGGGATCCTTGGCTCCAACATTCAACAACTCCTAGTTTTAGAAATTATGAAAGAAAAGTGAGAGAGGAGGTAAAGATGGAGCTCCAACAGTAGAGAGAAAGAAGAAGAAGGAAATCTACCGGGGTGGAAGTCTTAAATCAGGTTTTTGGCTGGATATTACAACCAAAACCAAATTGTTTATGGAATTTCTAGTTTGACTCAATTGGACTTCAATGAGGCTAAGATGGATTTGAATTGAGCTGGGCCAAATATGAAAGTTGACTTACAAGCTAAAATACACATAATACAATTAACATGATGCTAATATGATGCAAAACGTTGTAGCTGTAAATTACAAGAAGGCCCTTAACCACCTAAGTAAGTGTCACAACCCGAGCCCAGGGTTCGGGGGTTAGCAAAAGCCAAACCTAATGACACACGTACTCCCGTGCCTGTACACGTAGACCGGGTCTAAATGCACACGCACAAGGGAACAAGCACACGTGCCAAGCAAGTATGCGGAAGCTGTAAATATCAGAAACATAAAACTAATAATGCAAGAAGAGGATACAAGAAAGGACTGACATAATTACATATGAACGGTTACAAAAGAACAAAAGGATAAATACAATAGTGACATGTCATGACATATACAAGTCTGAAAATCCCCAAAACATGACTCCAACATGATGCATGCCATGAACGCGCTCCCGTGGAGTGATCACATCCACTCCTCTAGGCCTGATGGGGCCCCGGGGGTCTCATCTGGAGCCTGGCCGACCTGCGGGGGTGCGGCAGGGGGATCTGGGCCTGCAACACCAAAAACAACTGTGAATACGAAGATTCAGCAAAGTATAAACCATAGCAAGTTAACACACGCTGTGTCTAATAGAATAAAGAACATCATGTTATTAAAGAAGGCATTTTCGTATACTAGGCTATCATGCAAGAAAGAAATATGCTGCGTGAATCAAGGATAACATGCTGTGTACATAACTAGTGGCTACTACATTACCATATGCTCCCAAAAGAGGGATCTTGTAACATGCAAAGAACACCATTGTCCGGGCCAGGGTACAATGGGTCTCGGTTTCCTGGGGTCCGGTTCCCCAAGACAAAATCCATACTGCAGCAGGCCATATAAACTATACCGAATTCACCCCGTCGGGATCCTAAGGCTGAGGCTAAGTAGTGCCTGACCATACGGAGTCAATCAAGAAAATCCTGAGTAGATCGTGATCATATATCATGCGTGCATATCTGGAAGTGAACATATCATACATGTATACTCAGGGTAAATAATCGCAATGTGAAAGTAAAGTAACGGGATACAAGTAATCATGTCAGAGTGTGAGATCAATGATCGAATGCAATATGGTATGCAACAAATCATGCGAAATTGAATCATCTTAAGTTACAAACCAATTCTAATCTAATTATCCGGTGTTTCTAACCGTGCATGATGATGTAGTTTTAAGTTATTCGATACACCGTTGTCTAGTGTTGCCTGGAATCGGGCGATGCACGAAGTCCCTTAAACCAACATCCATGGGGAGGTGCTTAACATCCGGATAACGAACATGAACGATTCGCAGCCCTCGAGATCATTCACGCGTAGTATCACATCCGTTGGACAAGTCTAGGTGCTCTACATTCTATCATGAAGGTCATATAGGTCTTATCTTTACACCTAGCCTTATTCTTCATGTGTGGTTACGGCTTAGCCGTGTGTGTGCTACGGCTTAGCCGTGTGTGGTCTACGGCTTAGCCGTGGCTGAACCGTAGAAGGTCTGTCATTTGCTGACTCTCAGTTATTCCAGAAATTGCACCCTGTATTGTTCTACGGCTGGGCCACGGCTGAGCTACGGCTTAGCCGTAGGGCATTCCACGGCTTAGCCGTGCCCTAGCCGTAGAGGAAAACTGGGTTTTTCTCCTCTCTGGATTGTGAGCCGTAAGAAGCATACGGCTTAGCCGTACCTGTACGAGTTTAATTTCCTGAAACCTGTATAGAATGTCTGAAACTCATCCAATTTACAATTATCAAAGGGGAGTAGACAAGTAGTGAATTAATGAGTAGCAAATGGGCTGTAAATACATATTTCCACATCAATGCATGTAAAAACTATCCAATTCAAATGCATATCAACATGGGTTCTTACAAGCTAGGTTTATACTTGCCTTAGATTGGAAATCAATTGCACACTTGTAGCCCTCAAGCCAAACACAACCTAACACCAAATCAAAGTACATGCATGCATGAGAGATGGAGTCACAGACACACTATACAACAATGGAAACAAGAGGGAGAAGAACTAGAGAAGAGAGATGAGAAGGATGAAGGGATTTCCACCAACTCACCTCACATGCAAGCAATCGACCTCCACTTGATCGATGGAGAAGAGGAATTCAAGTGCAAGAGAGAGAGATTCCACGTGCACAGTGAATTTGAGAGAAAACGAGAGAGAGAACATGAGAGTGGGTCGATGGTGAAGCTTATATAAGAAATGGGTTGTCCAAATTGCCAATAAGTCCAAGCTAAGAGTGAAATTCCAGTTTGAGTCAAATCAAGGTCCAATCGAATCACACGACATCGGTCACAAATGACGTAGTTACGAAAGTTAACGGGCTCAACGAAAGACACGTGTTGACATCAAGATGATGCAAAAATGACCATGTCTAAGAAAAGCTAAAATTACGAAAAAGGGCTTGGTCTACTTAATCCAGGTCAAACTCAACCCAACTACCTATCCATGACCCGTAACGAAAATCAAAACCCAAACAAAACACGATTAACAACGAAAACAAGATTAACTAACCCCTAAACGAGGTCAAGCTGGGTCGGAGTGTTACATCCTCCCCTACTCGAGAATCATTCCGTCCTCGGAATGAACACTAACTCACTCATACCTGGGAAAACAACTCGGGGTACTGACGTGCCATCTGCTCTTCTAACTCCCAAGTAGCCTCATCGGGACTGTGATGCTCCCAAAGCACTTTGACCCATCGAATCGTTCTGGTGCGGAGTATCTGCTCTCGGGTTCCCACGATACGGAGCGGTCGCTCAACGTATGCAGCACTCGGCTGAATCTGAACCTCGTCGTAGCGAATGACATGGGAGGGATCATGAACATATTTCCGAAGCATCGAAACGTGGAAAACGTTGTGCACTCCTGCAAACATTTCGGGAAGCTCTAATCGATAGGCTAAATCACCAATCCGACTCTTGATCTCGAACGGTCCGACATAGCGTGGAGCTAACTTGCCTTTCTGGCCGAAACGGATCGTACCCTTCATCGGTGAGACCTTCAGAAAAACCCACTCGCCAACCTGAAACTCTAAGGGTCGTCTGCGGGTGTCTGCATAACTCTTCTGTCTCGACCGAGCAACTTTCAAGTTCTCAATTGCTTTCTGTACCTTCTCCGTAGTCTCGGCAATGATCGTCGGTCCGTGAAAACTGCGGGTTCCAACTTCCTCCCAACAAACCGGACTTCTACACTTCTTCCCGTACAATGCTTCATATGGTGCCATCCCAATGCTCTCGTGGAAACTGTTGTTGTAGGCAAACTCGCACAACGATAGATGAAGATCCCATTCTTTCTCGTAGTTCAACACACTGGCTCGCAACATATCCTCCAAAGTCTGAATCGTCCGCTCTGATTGTCCATCTGTCTGTGGGTGGTATGCCGTGCTGAAACTCAACTTCGTACCCAAAGCCTCTTGGAATGCTCTCCAGAAAGAGGAAACGAAACGGCTGTCACGATCGGATACAATCGACACGGGGGTACCATGGAGCCTGACGATCTCATCCACGAACTTCCTAGCCATCTCTGAAAATGTCATACCCTTCCGAAAAGGAATGAAATGGGCTGACTTCGTCAATCGATCTACGATCACCCAAATGGCGTTGTTCTTCCTGCTCGTCGGCGGTAACCCGGAAACAAAGTCCATGGTGATGTTTTCCCACTTCCACTGCGGTATATGCAAAGGATGCAACGAGCCTGGCGGTCTCTGATGATCGGCCTTCACCTTCTGACATGTCAAACAGCGAGCAACAAACCCTGCTACCTCTCTCTTCATGTTGTTCCACCAGAAGCGATCCTTGAGATTCCGAAACATCTTCGTGCTGCCTGGATGCATCGCGTAGCGAGCGTAATGCGCTTCGTTCATCAGTTTCTCCTTGAACTCATCAACTGCTGGCACGCACAACCTACTCCGAAAGTAGAGTATACCATCCTCGAGTCTGAAATCGGGTCTGTCTCCAATGTGGTCTCGAATGCGCTTCAAAGTTAGATCTTCAAACTGCCTGTCTTTAATCTGTTGAATCAACTCAGGCTGAAACACTAGCGTACTAGCCAACATCACGCACTCATCCACTAGTTTAACTTCAACAGGGAGACCCTGGAACTCTAAGAGGAAACTGCTCAAGAGCTGCACTGACTCTGCTTTCCTGCTGAGCGCATCTGCCACCACATTCCCCTTGCCTGGCTGATATTTGATCGGGAAGTCATAATCCTTAATCAGCTCAAGCCATCTCCGCTGTCTCATGTTCAGCTCCTGCTGTGTGAATAAATACTGTAAACTGTGGTGGTCAGAACGAACCTCAAACTGCACACCATATAGATAATGCCTCCACAACTTCAATGCAAACACGATGGCTGCCAATTCTAAATCATGGGTGGCGTAATTCTTCTCATGATCTCGCAACTGTCTCGATCCATAGGCAATAACCTTCCCATGCTGCATCAACACACAACCCAGACCAACTCGCGAAGCATCTGAATAAACCACGAATCCTTCACAACCATCTGGCAAGGCTAACACTGGGACTGTAGTCAACTTCTCTTTCAAAATCCGAAAACTGGCTTCACACTCCTCAGTCCAATCATATGGTACATTCTTCCTGGTCAACTTCGTCAAAGGAGAAGAGATCTTAGCAAAGTCCTGGACAAATCGACGGTAGTAACCTGCTAGACCAAGGAAACTGCGAACCTCTGTCACTGTCTTGGGGCTAGGCCAATTCACCACTGCCTCTACTTTAGATGGATCAACTGCCAATCCCTCTCGTGAAATGATATGACCTAAAAATGCAACCTGCTCAAGCCAAAAATCACACTTCGACAACTTAGCAAACAATCGATGTTCTCTCAACAACGACAAGGCTTTTCTCAAATGCTTCCTATGCTCCTCTGCTGACTTAGAATAGATCAGTATATCATCAATAAACACAACTACGAATTGGTCCAAGAAAGGAGCAAAGATCTGATTCATCAGTGCCATAAAAGCTGCAGGTGCGTTGGTTAGTCCAAAAGGCATCACGAGGAATTCATAATGGCCATAACGAGTCCTGAAGGCAGTCTTGGGAATATCATCTTCTTTGACTCTCAACTGGTGATATCCAGACCTCAAATCAATCTTCGAAAAATATGCTGCGCCCTGAAGTTGATCGAACAGCTCATCAATCCTGGGTAGGGGGTACTTGTTCTTGATCGTCACTTTGTTCAGCTGGCGGTAGTCTATGCACATCCGAAAAGTACCATCCTTCTTTTTGACAAACAAGACTGGTGCTCCCCAAGGTGAAACGCTCGGGCGAACGAAACCCTTATCCAAAAGCTCCTGCAATTGTTTCTTCAATTCTGACAACTCTGCTGGGGCCATGCGATACGGAGCCTTGCTGATCGGTGCCGTGCCGGGAACAAGCTCAATGGCGAACTCCACATCTCGAACCGGGGGTAAGTCTGGCACATCGTCTGGAAAGATATCGGGGAAGTCACAGACCACCTGGATCTCACCTAGCTGCTTCGTCTCCTTCTTCGCTGAGACAAAGGCAATGAAGCCTTCACACCCTCGGCGGATCAAGCGATCTGCCTTACACGCCGAAATCACACGCCTGGGGCATTTCTGCTGACTGCCCTCGAAACGGAAGCCCTTGCCTAAATCGAAGAAAATCGTCCTGTTGTAACAGTTAACACAGGCACGATATCGAGCGAGCCAATCCATACCAAGGATCACGTCGAAGTCCAACATCGACAACAGGATCAAATCAACAGGTAACTGATGACCTGCAATCTGCACGTCGCAATGGGGGTAGTACATACTACACTCCACTCGCTTGCCAACTGGGGTGGATACAACCAACACATATGGCAACGGCTTAGACGGCTGAGGTAACCGCTCGGCAAAATGAGGTGCTACATAAGATCGTGTAGACCCCGAATCGAACAAAGCTAAGGCCTCGACGCGCGAAATCAAAACAGTACCTTCAACCACCTGTGGATCCTCGGCACTCTCGTGGGTAGCAGCGTAAGCACGGGCTGACTGGCGAGGCTGTCTCGAACCTGGACGAGCTGACTGCGGCTTGCTCGGAGCTGTAGGTGCACTAGGCCTGCTAGGGACTGCACCGGAAGTAGGACCAGATGGAGCTGCACCGGAGGCTCTCTGTCGAGGACAATTGGCGATCATATGCTCCCTCGAACCGCAAATAAAACAAGCACCGGCCTTCCTCCAACAAGCTTCGGTCGTGTGGTTCCTACCACAATATCCACAAGTCACTCCACTAGAACTAGAAGTACTCTGCTGGCCTTTGGTCTTCTTCTGTACTTGTCCTCGTGCATTGAAAGGCGGCTGTCTCTTAGGCTCAACGGCTCTAGCAGCTTGGTGGATGGCCTCGGCAGAATAGGCCCTGTCCACTGCATCGTCAAACGTAGCCGGACGCTGAAACGCAGTCACGTGGTGCATGTACCGGGGATGCAAACCTTCCACAAACCTGTTCACCTTCCTCTCTTCGGTACTGATCATGTCCGGAGCAAAAAGCGACAACTGCATAAACTTGTTCACGTACTCTGCTACTGTCATCTGCTGCTGACGGAGAGCTAAGAACTCAACCTCCTTGGCTCGAAACACATGAGCCGGGATGAACTTCCTCCTGAACTGTTGCTTGAACATCTCCCACACCGTAGCACTAAGAATATCTCTGTAGGAGTCTTTCACGCTCTTCCACCAAGTCTTTGCGACATCTCTGAACATAGAAGTTGCTAGCCCGACCTTCTGTCGGTTCGTGCACACAACGGTCTCAAAGACATCCTCTGTCTGCTCTAACCACTGTTCTGCCTTCAGTGGCTCTTCTGTTCCGTAGAACTCAATGGCTCCTCGCTTGCGAAATTTCCCATAGAGGGCATTCGGGTCACTCTCTCGAGGCTGCAAGATCACCTGCTGGTCTACATGCGACTGAACTGGGGCTTGGCTTTGTCGATCTAACATAGTGGTAACTTGGGCTTGCAAGTTCTGCATGGATTGCGATTGTGCCTGAAGGGACTGGAATAACATGAGGATGCGTTCATCTGTATTCGGTGTCTGCGGTGATGGTGCAGATCCGCTCTCGTTATTTCCGGCGTTCTGCTGAGAACCAGAACCTGATGCCATCCTGTAAAATGGAACGAGTCAGACACAAACACAACACAAGAGCGCCCAACAAACCCCAAAGTCTAGAAAGAGCACAAAGGACTAATCGTATCCTCACCACGATCCTATACATGCCTACATGCTTATCATCTAGAACAAGGAATGAGCAAGGAATGCTCTGATACCATACAATACGTATGTCACAACCCGAGCCCAGGGTTCGGGGGTTAGCAAAAGCCAAACCTAATGACACACGTACTCCCGTGCCTGTACACGTAGACCGGGTCTAAATGCACACGCACAAGGGAACAAGCACACGTGCCAAGCAAGTATGCGGAAGCTGTAAATATCAGAAACATAAAACTAATAATGCAAGAAGAGGATACAAGAAAGGACTGACATAATTACATATGAACGGTTACAAAAGAACAAAAGGATAAATACAATAGTGACATGTCATGACATATACAAGTCTGAAAATCCCCAAAACATGACTCCAACATGATGCATGCCATGAACGCGCTCCCGTGGAGTGATCACATCCACTCCTCTAGGCCTGATGGGGCCCCGGGGGTCTCATCTGGAGCCTGGCCGACCTGCGGGGGTGCGGCAGGGGGATCTGGGCCTGCAACACCAAAAACAACTGTGAATACGAAGATTCAGCAAAGTATAAACCATAGCAAGTTAACACACGCTGTGTCTAATAGAATAAAGAACATCATGTTATTAAAGAAGGCATTTTCGTATACTAGGCTATCATGCAAGAAAGAAATATGCTGCGTGAATCAAGGATAACATGCTGTGTACATAACTAGTGGCTACTACATTACCATATGCTCCCAAAAGAGGGATCTTGTAACATGCAAAGAACACCATTGTCCGGGCCAGGGTACAATGGGTCTCGGTTTCCTGGGGTCCGGTTCCCCAAGACAAAATCCATACTGCAGCAGGCCATATAAACTATACCGAATTCACCCCGTCGGGATCCTAAGGCTGAGGCTAAGTAGTGCCTGACCATACGGAGTCAATCAAGAAAATCCTGAGTAGATCGTGATCATATATCATGCGTGCATATCTGGAAGTGAACATATCATACATGTATACTCAGGGTAAATAATCGCAATGTGAAAGTAAAGTAACGGGATACAAGTAATCATGTCAGAGTGTGAGATCAATGATCGAATGC
Source organism: Sextonia rubra (assembly GCA_037013555.1). NCBI lineage: Eukaryota > Viridiplantae > Streptophyta > Magnoliopsida > Laurales > Lauraceae > Sextonia > Sextonia rubra. Next base: position 52,016,504 of record JASUAD010000009.1, on the reverse strand, counting down.
AATATGGTATGCAACAAATCATGCGAAATTGAATCATCTTAAGTTACAAACCAATTCTAATCTAATTATCCGGTGTTTCTAACCGTGCATGATGATGTAGTTTTAAGTTATTCGATACACCGTTGTCTAGTGTTGCCTGGAATCGGGCGATGCACGAAGTCCCTTAAACCAACATCCATGGGGAGGTGCTTAACATCCGGATAACGAACATGAACGATTCGCAGCCCTCGAGATCATTCACGCGTAGTATCACATCCGTTGGACAAGTCTAGGTGCTCTACATTCTATCATGAAGGTCATATAGGTCTTATCTTTACACCTAGCCTTATTCTTCATGTGTGGTTACGGCTTAGCCGTGTGTGTGCTACGGCTTAGCCGTGTGTGGTCTACGGCTTAGCCGTGGCTGAACCGTAGAAGGTCTGTCATTTGCTGACTCTCAGTTATTCCAGAAATTGCACCCTGTATTGTTCTACGGCTGGGCCACGGCTGAGCTACGGCTTAGCCGTAGGGCATTCCACGGCTTAGCCGTGCCCTAGCCGTAGAGGAAAACTGGGTTTTTCTCCTCTCTGGATTGTGAGCCGTAAGAAGCATACGGCTTAGCCGTACCTGTACGAGTTTAATTTCCTGAAACCTGTATAGAATGTCTGAAACTCATCCAATTTACAATTATCAAAGGGGAGTAGACAAGTAGTGAATTAATGAGTAGCAAATGGGCTGTAAATACATATTTCCACATCAATGCATGTAAAAACTATCCAATTCAAATGCATATCAACATGGGTTCTTACAAGCTAGGTTTATACTTGCCTTAGATTGGAAATCAATTGCACACTTGTAGCCCTCAAGCCAAACACAACCTAACACCAAATCAAAGTACATGCATGCATGAGAGATGGAGTCACAGACACACTATACAACAATGGAAACAAGAGGGAGAAGAACTAGAGAAGAGAGATGAGAAGGATGAAGGGATTTCCACCAACTCACCTCACATGCAAGCAATCGACCTCCACTTGATCGATGGAGAAGAGGAATTCAAGTGCAAGAGAGAGAGATTCCACGTGCACAGTGAATTTGAGAGAAAACGAGAGAGAGAACATGAGAGTGGGTCGATGGTGAAGCTTATATAAGAAATGGGTTGTCCAAATTGCCAATAAGTCCAAGCTAAGAGTGAAATTCCAGTTTGAGTCAAATCAAGGTCCAATCGAATCACACGACATCGGTCACAAATGACGTAGTTACGAAAGTTAACGGGCTCAACGAAAGACACGTGTTGACATCAAGATGATGCAAAAATGACCATGTCTAAGAAAAGCTAAAATTACGAAAAAGGGCTTGGTCTACTTAATCCAGGTCAAACTCAACCCAACTACCTATCCATGACCCGTAACGAAAATCAAAACCCAAACAAAACACGATTAACAACGAAAACAAGATTAACTAACCCCTAAACGAGGTCAAGCTGGGTCGGAGTGTTACATCCTCCCCTACTCGAGAATCATTCCGTCCTCGGAATGAACACTAACTCACTCATACCTGGGAAAACAACTCGGGGTACTGACGTGCCATCTGCTCTTCTAACTCCCAAGTAGCCTCATCGGGACTGTGATGCTCCCAAAGCACTTTGACCCATCGAATCGTTCTGGTGCGGAGTATCTGCTCTCGGGTTCCCACGATACGGAGCGGTCGCTCAACGTATGCAGCACTCGGCTGAATCTGAACCTCGTCGTAGCGAATGACATGGGAGGGATCATGAACATATTTCCGAAGCATCGAAACGTGGAAAACGTTGTGCACTCCTGCAAACATTTCGGGAAGCTCTAATCGATAGGCTAAATCACCAATCCGACTCTTGATCTCGAACGGTCCGACATAGCGTGGAGCTAACTTGCCTTTCTGGCCGAAACGGATCGTACCCTTCATCGGTGAGACCTTCAGAAAAACCCACTCGCCAACCTGAAACTCTAAGGGTCGTCTGCGGGTGTCTGCATAACTCTTCTGTCTCGACCGAGCAACTTTCAAGTTCTCAATTGCTTTCTGTACCTTCTCCGTAGTCTCGGCAATGATCGTCGGTCCGTGAAAACTGCGGGTTCCAACTTCCTCCCAACAAACCGGACTTCTACACTTCTTCCCGTACAATGCTTCATATGGTGCCATCCCAATGCTCTCGTGGAAACTGTTGTTGTAGGCAAACTCGCACAACGATAGATGAAGATCCCATTCTTTCTCGTAGTTCAACACACTGGCTCGCAACATATCCTCCAAAGTCTGAATCGTCCGCTCTGATTGTCCATCTGTCTGTGGGTGGTATGCCGTGCTGAAACTCAACTTCGTACCCAAAGCCTCTTGGAATGCTCTCCAGAAAGAGGAAACGAAACGGCTGTCACGATCGGATACAATCGACACGGGGGTACCATGGAGCCTGACGATCTCATCCACGAACTTCCTAGCCATCTCTGAAAATGTCATACCCTTCCGAAAAGGAATGAAATGGGCTGACTTCGTCAATCGATCTACGATCACCCAAATGGCGTTGTTCTTCCTGCTCGTCGGCGGTAACCCGGAAACAAAGTCCATGGTGATGTTTTCCCACTTCCACTGCGGTATATGCAAAGGATGCAACGAGCCTGGCGGTCTCTGATGATCGGCCTTCACCTTCTGACATGTCAAACAGCGAGCAACAAACCCTGCTACCTCTCTCTTCATGTTGTTCCACCAGAAGCGATCCTTGAGATTCCGAAACATCTTCGTGCTGCCTGGATGCATCGCGTAGCGAGCGTAATGCGCTTCGTTCATCAGTTTCTCCTTGAACTCATCAACTGCTGGCACGCACAACCTACTCCGAAAGTAGAGTATACCATCCTCGAGTCTGAAATCGGGTCTGTCTCCAATGTGGTCTCGAATGCGCTTCAAAGTTAGATCTTCAAACTGCCTGTCTTTAATCTGTTGAATCAACTCAGGCTGAAACACTAGCGTACTAGCCAACATCACGCACTCATCCACTAGTTTAACTTCAACAGGGAGACCCTGGAACTCTAAGAGGAAACTGCTCAAGAGCTGCACTGACTCTGCTTTCCTGCTGAGCGCATCTGCCACCACATTCCCCTTGCCTGGCTGATATTTGATCGGGAAGTCATAATCCTTAATCAGCTCAAGCCATCTCCGCTGTCTCATGTTCAGCTCCTGCTGTGTGAATAAATACTGTAAACTGTGGTGGTCAGAACGAACCTCAAACTGCACACCATATAGATAATGCCTCCACAACTTCAATGCAAACACGATGGCTGCCAATTCTAAATCATGGGTGGCGTAATTCTTCTCATGATCTCGCAACTGTCTCGATCCATAGGCAATAACCTTCCCATGCTGCATCAACACACAACCCAGACCAACTCGCGAAGCATCTGAATAAACCACGAATCCTTCACAACCATCTGGCAAGGCTAACACTGGGACTGTAGTCAACTTCTCTTTCAAAATCCGAAAACTGGCTTCACACTCCTCAGTCCAATCATATGGTACATTCTTCCTGGTCAACTTCGTCAAAGGAGAAGAGATCTTAGCAAAGTCCTGGACAAATCGACGGTAGTAACCTGCTAGACCAAGGAAACTGCGAACCTCTGTCACTGTCTTGGGGCTAGGCCAATTCACCACTGCCTCTACTTTAGATGGATCAACTGCCAATCCCTCTCGTGAAATGATATGACCTAAAAATGCAACCTGCTCAAGCCAAAAATCACACTTCGACAACTTAGCAAACAATCGATGTTCTCTCAACAACGACAAGGCTTTTCTCAAATGCTTCCTATGCTCCTCTGCTGACTTAGAATAGATCAGTATATCATCAATAAACACAACTACGAATTGGTCCAAGAAAGGAGCAAAGATCTGATTCATCAGTGCCATAAAAGCTGCAGGTGCGTTGGTTAGTCCAAAAGGCATCACGAGGAATTCATAATGGCCATAACGAGTCCTGAAGGCAGTCTTGGGAATATCATCTTCTTTGACTCTCAACTGGTGATATCCAGACCTCAAATCAATCTTCGAAAAATATGCTGCGCCCTGAAGTTGATCGAACAGCTCATCAATCCTGGGTAGGGGGTACTTGTTCTTGATCGTCACTTTGTTCAGCTGGCGGTAGTCTATGCACATCCGAAAAGTACCATCCTTCTTTTTGACAAACAAGACTGGTGCTCCCCAAGGTGAAACGCTCGGGCGAACGAAACCCTTATCCAAAAGCTCCTGCAATTGTTTCTTCAATTCTGACAACTCTGCTGGGGCCATGCGATACGGAGCCTTGCTGATCGGTGCCGTGCCGGGAACAAGCTCAATGGCGAACTCCACATCTCGAACCGGGGGTAAGTCTGGCACATCGTCTGGAAAGATATCGGGGAAGTCACAGACCACCTGGATCTCACCTAGCTGCTTCGTCTCCTTCTTCGCTGAGACAAAGGCAATGAAGCCTTCACACCCTCGGCGGATCAAGCGATCTGCCTTACACGCCGAAATCACACGCCTGGGGCATTTCTGCTGACTGCCCTCGAAACGGAAGCCCTTGCCTAAATCGAAGAAAATCGTCCTGTTGTAACAGTTAACACAGGCACGATATCGAGCGAGCCAATCCATACCAAGGATCACGTCGAAGTCCAACATCGACAACAGGATCAAATCAACAGGTAACTGATGACCTGCAATCTGCACGTCGCAATGGGGGTAGTACATACTACACTCCACTCGCTTGCCAACTGGGGTGGATACAACCAACACATATGGCAACGGCTTAGACGGCTGAGGTAACCGCTCGGCAAAATGAGGTGCTACATAAGATCGTGTAGACCCCGAATCGAACAAAGCTAAGGCCTCGACGCGCGAAATCAAAACAGTACCTTCAACCACCTGTGGATCCTCGGCACTCTCGTGGGTAGCAGCGTAAGCACGGGCTGACTGGCGAGGCTGTCTCGAACCTGGACGAGCTGACTGCGGCTTGCTCGGAGCTGTAGGTGCACTAGGCCTGCTAGGGACTGCACCGGAAGTAGGACCAGATGGAGCTGCACCGGAGGCTCTCTGTCGAGGACAATTGGCGATCATATGCTCCCTCGAACCGCAAATAAAACAAGCACCGGCCTTCCTCCAACAAGCTTCGGTCGTGTGGTTCCTACCACAATATCCACAAGTCACTCCACTAGAACTAGAAGTACTCTGCTGGCCTTTGGTCTTCTTCTGTACTTGTCCTCGTGCATTGAAAGGCGGCTGTCTCTTAGGCTCAACGGCTCTAGCAGCTTGGTGGATGGCCTCGGCAGAATAGGCCCTGTCCACTGCATCGTCAAACGTAGCCGGACGCTGAAACGCAGTCACGTGGTGCATGTACCGGGGATGCAAACCTTCCACAAACCTGTTCACCTTCCTCTCTTCGGTACTGATCATGTCCGGAGCAAAAAGCGACAACTGCATAAACTTGTTCACGTACTCTGCTACTGTCATCTGCTGCTGACGGAGAGCTAAGAACTCAACCTCCTTGGCTCGAAACACATGAGCCGGGATGAACTTCCTCCTGAACTGTTGCTTGAACATCTCCCACACCGTAGCACTAAGAATATCTCTGTAGGAGTCTTTCACGCTCTTCCACCAAGTCTTTGCGACATCTCTGAACATAGAAGTTGCTAGCCCGACCTTCTGTCGGTTCGTGCACACAACGGTCTCAAAGACATCCTCTGTCTGCTCTAACCACTGTTCTGCCTTCAGTGGCTCTTCTGTTCCGTAGAACTCAATGGCTCCTCGCTTGCGAAATTTCCCATAGAGGGCATTCGGGTCACTCTCTCGAGGCTGCAAGATCACCTGCTGGTCTACATGCGACTGAACTGGGGCTTGGCTTTGTCGATCTAACATAGTGGTAACTTGGGCTTGCAAGTTCTGCATGGATTGCGATTGTGCCTGAAGGGACTGGAATAACATGAGGATGCGTTCATCTGTATTCGGTGTCTGCGGTGATGGTGCAGATCCGCTCTCGTTATTTCCGGCGTTCTGCTGAGAACCAGAACCTGATGCCATCCTGTAAAATGGAACGAGTCAGACACAAACACAACACAAGAGCGCCCAACAAACCCCAAAGTCTAGAAAGAGCACAAAGGACTAATCGTATCCTCACCACGATCCTATACATGCCTACATGCTTATCATCTAGAACAAGGAATGAGCAAGGAATGCTCTGATACCATACAATACGTATGTCACAACCCGAGCCCAGGGTTCGGGGGTTAGCAAAAGCCAAACCTAATGACACACGTACTCCCGTGCCTGTACACGTAGACCGGGTCTAAATGCACACGCACAAGGGAACAAGCACACGTGCCAAGCAAGTATGCGGAAGCTGTAAATATCAGAAACATAAAACTAATAATGCAAGAAGAGGATACAAGAAAGGACTGACATAATTACATATGAACGGTTACAAAAGAACAAAAGGATAAATACAATAGTGACATGTCATGACATATACAAGTCTGAAAATCCCCAAAACATGACTCCAACATGATGCATGCCATGAACGCGCTCCCGTGGAGTGATCACATCCACTCCTCTAGGCCTGATGGGGCCCCGGGGGTCTCATCTGGAGCCTGGCCGACCTGCGGGGGTGCGGCAGGGGGATCTGGGCCTGCAACACCAAAAACAACTGTGAATACGAAGATTCAGCAAAGTATAAACCATAGCAAGTTAACACACGCTGTGTCTAATAGAATAAAGAACATCATGTTATTAAAGAAGGCATTTTCGTATACTAGGCTATCATGCAAGAAAGAAATATGCTGCGTGAATCAAGGATAACATGCTGTGTACATAACTAGTGGCTACTACATTACCATATGCTCCCAAAAGAGGGATCTTGTAACATGCAAAGAACACCATTGTCCGGGCCAGGGTACAATGGGTCTCGGTTTCCTGGGGTCCGGTTCCCCAAGACAAAATCCATACTGCAGCAGGCCATATAAACTATACCGAATTCACCCCGTCGGGATCCTAAGGCTGAGGCTAAGTAGTGCCTGACCATACGGAGTCAATCAAGAAAATCCTGAGTAGATCGTGATCATATATCATGCGTGCATATCTGGAAGTGAACATATCATACATGTATACTCAGGGTAAATAATCGCAATGTGAAAGTAAAGTAACGGGATACAAGTAATCATGTCAGAGTGTGAGATCAATGATCGAATGCAATATGGTATGCAACAAATCATGCGAAATTGAATCATCTTAAGTTACAAACCAATTCTAATCTAATTATCCGGTGTTTCTAACCGTGCATGATGATGTAGTTTTAAGTTATTCGATACACCGTTGTCTAGTGTTGCCTGGAATCGGGCGATGCACGAAGTCCCTTAAACCAACATCCATGGGGAGGTGCTTAACATCCGGATAACGAACATGAACGATTCGCAGCCCTCGAGATCATTCACGCGTAGTATCACATCCGTTGGACAAGTCTAGGTGCTCTACATTCTATCATGAAGGTCATATAGGTCTTATCTTTACACCTAGCCTTATTCTTCATGTGTGGTTACGGCTTAGCCGTGTGTGTGCTACGGCTTAGCCGTGTGTGGTCTACGGCTTAGCCGTGGCTGAACCGTAGAAGGTCTGTCATTTGCTGACTCTCAGTTATTCCAGAAATTGCACCCTGTATTGTTCTACGGCTGGGCCACGGCTGAGCTACGGCTTAGCCGTAGGGCATTCCACGGCTTAGCCGTGCCCTAGCCGTAGAGGAAAACTGGGTTTTTCTCCTCTCTGGATTGTGAGCCGTAAGAAGCATACGGCTTAGCCGTACCTGTACGAGTTTAATTTCCTGAAACCTGTATAGAATGTCTGAAACTCATCCAATTTACAATTATCAAAGGGGAGTAGACAAGTAGTGAATTAATGAGTAGCAAATGGGCTGTAAATACATATTTCCACATCAATGCATGTAAAAACTATCCAATTCAAATGCATATCAACATGGGTTCTCACAAGCTAGGTTTATACTTGCCTTAGATTGGAAATCAATTGCACACTTGTAGCCCTCAAGCCAAACACAACCTAACACCAAATCAAAGTACATGCATGCATGAGAGATGGAGTCACAGACACACTATACAACAATGGAAACAAGAGGGAGAAGAACTAGAGAAGAGAGATGAGAAGGATGAAGGGATTTCCACCAACTCACCTCACATGCAAGCAATCGACCTCCACTTGATCGATGGAGAAGAGGAATTCAAGTGCAAGAGAGAGAGATTCCACGTGCACAGTGAATTTGAGAGAAAACAAGAGAGAGAACATGAGAGTGGGTCGATGGTGAAGCTTATATAAGAAATGGGTTGTCCAAATTGCCAATAAGTCCAAGCTAAGAGTGAAATTCCAGTTTGAGTCAAATCAAGGTCCAATCGAATCACACGACATCGGTCACAAATGACGTAGTTACGAAAGTTAACGGGCTCAACGAAAGACACGTGTTGACATCAAGATGATGCAAAAATGACCATGTCTAAGAAAAGCTAAAATTACGAAAAAGGGCTTGGTCTACTTAATCCAGGTCAAACTCAACCCAACTACCTATCCATGACCCGTAACGAAAATCAAAACCCAAACAAAACACGATTAACAACGAAAACAAGATTAACTAACCCCTAAACGAGGTCAAGCTGGGTCGGAGTGTTACAGTAAGGTTCGAACCCAACCCAACTACTTATCCATGACTCAAACCCAAGGGAATTTAAGTTGAATTAATGTAATTATGTATTATTTAAGTTAAAACAAGCTTAATTATAGTAAATTAAAATTAGCTCAGGTTTAGACCTGACATCCTCCACTTTTTTAAGAGCATTCGGTCCTCCGAATGCAACATACTTTAGGCAAAAGTCCTGGATACTTCTCTCAAACTTGTTCCTCAAGCTTCTACGCAGCTTCTTTTGGTCCATAATGTTCCCAAAGAATTTTAACCCACTTAATTGTGCGGGTACGCATCACTTGGTTTTTTATGTCAATGGCGCGAAGGGGACACTCTTCATAACTTGCATCCGACTTCACTTGGATGTCATCCATCTCAAAGACATGTGAAGGGTCTGTGTAAGGTTTCGAATCCTATTAATCTTAATCTATGTTAATTAATCACATTTTATGTTAATTAAACCTTCTTAAGGTTAATCTAGTTTAAAAACGATTGGGTTTGGGTCTAGGACAGGTAGTTGAGCGGAGTTGAATTTACCTCAGTAGTTGAGAACGTTTTTGTAAATTATTCTTGCATCTTATGGACACCACATCCACCGCCCCTTGTGTAATTTTTCATGTAGATCATCTTTTGTGTTGGGCTTGATTTGATCCGAACTCGTCTTGAGCCAATTGAGGTCCATGTGGCCTAAGCTGAAATTTCATAGAAAGTTTGGACTTGCATGTTAAATGCAGGAAAAATTTAAGTTTAAAGGGAACTCAATGTCCCATTCTCTCTTCTTCCTTCTTCTGTTGCTGGAGCTCTTCCTCCTTTTCATAAATTCCTCATTTTCACTTCCAATTAGAAATGCTACTAAGGTTGGGAGCCTTGCATGTATTAGGAATAATCCTCACTCATCTACCTCTCCTTTATATGAGCATTTTCTCCTTGGGAAGTACCTCCTTCTTCAAGCTACAGCTCACTAAGGTAAGGGCTTTACTCCTATTCCATATATTAAGGTTTGTTGGAGTCAAGAAGACTCCAATCTATGACATACATGTATTGCTGCATCACATTCACCATTTATATGTTGCCATGTAAAGAAACCCACTTCTCCTTAGAGGTTTTTCCCTAACCACACAACAAGAAGGACTTAGGAAGGGTAAACAATGTTAAGAGACAAGTATTAGAGTTCATATGTGCTGCATGAATGATTAAGTATTGATTCTTGGGTTAGTTCTTTCAATTCTCCAATTTAAGCCACTTTTCCTTGTTTTAATTTTGTACACATGTGGTATGGTTTGAGTTGGAAGGTAAAAATGTAATAGGATGGTGTGTGAGTACTAGATATCTTCAGAGACATTTTGATGAAGCCATTTAAACTCCCTACAATTCAGTTTTCTGCATTGAAAATGAGTTACAGAAGTGACTCCAGAATTCTGAAGTGTACGGCGAAGCCACGGCTAAGCCATAAACGTTTAACGGCTCAAAGTCCCGAGAGCAACAAAATTGGCTTTTGTATAGCGGCTTACCCATGGCTGCACCGTGGAATGAACTATGGATAAGTAGTGCCCAGCCCGTACCCAAGCTGTAAGCCTTCTTACGATGGATTTTCCAGAGAGTTTGAAAACCCATTTCCTTCTACGGCTTGCACACGGCTACCCCGTTAAATGCCTTACGGCTCAGCCGTAATCCAACCGTAACCTAACCGCAAGCTTAGCACGGCTAAGCCGTAGGCTAATATACGGCTAAGCCGTAAATGCGCTTAAACTATTGGAGGAAACCTGAACCACTCAGCTAAGCCGTAAGAACCCAGTAAATTTTAGAATATTAGAGATTCCTACTGACTTGGAGGGCCTTAGTATTGGCACCTTTTCTACCGCCACACTAGCCAATAGTAAGTACACGTTAAAGAGAATGAGAAATTCCCGGATGATCTCCCAATGTCAAGTCATGGATGTTGACATAAAAAGGGGTGTCCTTTATATACACGAGGTAATACCAAGATTCGGTAACACAATAGCACCGGACGTTTTATGAGTACGTCGAGTTGAATGACCTTGGGATCATGGAATTATTTATTATAGGGTTGGCTAGTAATTTCCTTTGACCCTTACTTAATATGAATGCGTTCATATTGTTAAATACCTTGCCCTCATCATGATTTGTTTATGCATTTACTCTCTCTAGTCAAACCCTGAGGCAGTTTAGATCCGAGCTTCTAATGAGTGCGTATCTGATAAGCCAGAGCTTCTACTGAGTGCGTGCTTGCTAGCCAACAACGGGTATAGCCGAGGTTCGAGTCTTCATAGCTCATATAAATATGCTTCATTTAATTGTTCATCTGTATTCATGATTGATTATTTTTTTCAGACTAATATTCCCTTTGCATGTTATGGCAAGTATGATTGGAAGTATGAGAGAGGTGAATCCGAGTCGACACCACTTAGCTTGTGCCCTTTGGGGTATTATTAAGTCACTACTGCAGTAGTTTACGGAGGAGTTGTCGATGCTCCTCAGGAAGCTAGCTTGATCTCCTAGTAACCCATATGTATGCATGCTCCCTTTTGGGAGAATAGAGCCTCGTGGTTGCCAATTAGTGTGTACTACATCTTTATTTTAATTTCTCACTTATTGTTACTCATGCACATTATGCCTAGTGGACTATTACTGCTCTCCTATCCAATGTATAATAATAAGTTCATCTGATATATATTATGCTAGCTTCATATGCTCAGTACTTGCTTAACCGTCATGTTAACAGTATTACCCTTGATATTACAGGTATGGAACCCAATTCCAACCCGATTGCTGACGCGCCCCCGGAGGGTACCCTAACGGTACCTCGAGGTATAGTTGAATGGAAGGATGGCGATGTTTTCTATTAGTCATCCTACGAAGCGTGCTCGGTTTTGGAGGTGTTACAGTCAAAATTTTGGTCTACCCTCGGGAATATGAAATTTGGACCTTTTGTACTTAACTTCGTTAAGTAGTAGTTGGATTGCAGGAATGTAATTAAAGACTTAACTACTGATATGTACATATATATCTATCACTGAACATCTAAGGACATGCTTCTCTAGTTTTGTCTTTGATCATTACAGAGTATTTCACAGGAGTTCATTACAATGAGTTATATTCCTTTGTGTGTTGGCATTCCTCACACGTTTCTGTGGAATCTCCTTTGTAGGAATTCGTGCACAATTCTTTAGTGCATGGATTACTACGGGATTACGTATCCACGCCCTGGGGGCCCACTCAAATTCCCAATTCCCGGGATCGAGGCGTGACATACGTAAGTAATGGTATCAGAGCCCCATTAAGAAGTCAATTAAAAGACTTAGCAACATTAGGAAACATGGTGAGGATTCGATGGTCTGTTCAGAGTTGGATTTTTTATTATGATCATAACCTTCTTGTATAGTCGTAGTATATATGTACATATATGTGATTAACAACCATTGTAATTGCAGATCCATGGTGTTTGGGTCCGGTACAAACAATAGTTCAGGTGATAATGACCGCAACAACGTTGAATTGGAAGGTGCTGACCCTCCACAGCCACCTCCTCTTCATCCCACCTACACCACGAAAGAACGGTTTATGATGTTAATGCATTAATTAGCTGCTAGTAATGCCAATCAAGCTGCCATGCAATTGTAGTTAGCCACCTTATTGAACAGGCAAGATCAACATGGGGATCTCAATTCCTTGTATGAAAAGTTCCAAAAGAGGGGAGCCATAGAGTTTACGGGACAGGAGGATTCGTTGCAAGCTGACGAATGGCTCGTCCACACTGAGAATGTCTTCGATACACTGACCTGTACACCAAGGCAGCAGGTAGTGTCCTTTAAGCATCCATGTTCAGGGATATTGTGGATACATGGTGGAAGAGTATTCGAGACCATATTAGGGCCATGCCAAATGCTACTGTATGGGAAGCCTTTAAGAGGCAATTTAGGAAGAAGTTCATCCCCGAACATGTAACATGTAAGAAGAAAGCAGAGTTCCTCACCCTACAGCAGAACTCCATGACAGTTGCGGAGTACGTGCACATATTCAACCAGCTCTCTCGATTTGCTTTAGATTTGATTGACACTGAGGAAAAGAGAGTAAAGAGGTTTCTGGAAGGGTTGAGGCCTGCTATTAAGGGACATGCTACCGCTTTCCAACGGCCAGTTCAATACGATGATGCTGTAGCTAGAGCCTACGTGGCTGAAGAAATTAAGAAAAACCTATTTTTGGGAGAGTCTAGGAAGAGTGCCTCGCCTTCTGCGAAGGGTCAGCAATATTCTAAGAAACAAAAGGGGGTTGTTAGTGGAGCATCACGACTAATTTGCGGTGTGTGCGGGAAGGGTCATGAGACTAATAAATGCTGGAGGTCCACGGGAGCCTGTTTTGGCTGCGGCTCCATGGACCATCGCTTGTCAGAGTGCCCAAGAAGGAAAGATTCTAGTCGAGCCCCACCGTAGCAGCAGTATTAGCAGTTTTCTAAAGTAACACCATCAGTGCCTACTCGTCAACAAGAGCAGCTGAGGCAAGGCCAAGGGCAGTCATGGCAGGGTCAAGGATAGCAGAAGCCAGGACAACAAAATCGACTGCAAAGGCAAGGCCGCGCCTATGCGTTAACTCATGAAGAGGCAGAAGTAGCGGAGCATGTGGTTGTAGGTAAGGTTTCTGTTTGTGACATAGAAGCTAAAGTGTTGTTTGACTCAGGATCTTCGCACTCCTTCATTTCACCCCTATTTTCTAGCAGGATACGGGAGCCACCAGCGTAGTTACCATATGTGTTGAGTGTTATCACTCCCGTTGGAAAAAGGGTGGTTTGTGATGGCTATTACCCAAGTTGTCGAGTTCTTATTGGAGAGGTCCTTCTCCTAGCAGAACTCATTGTTTTGCCCATGCACGACTTCGATGTAATCTTAGGCATGGATTGGTTGACTAAGTATATGGCTTGTCTAGACTGTTTCCGTAAGACGGTCACCATGAAGGTGAGTGGAGATGGCCCAATGTTGTATTCCAAGGTGACACGAAAAGTTCGAACAGCAGATTAATTTCATCACTAAAAGTGAAAAAACTAATTCATAGTAGTTGTGAGGGGTATATTGCCTTCATTGTGGAGAAGAAACCACCTAAGAAGTTAGAAGAAATACCAGTGGTTTGTGAGTTCCCGGATGTGTTTCCCGATGAAGTACCTGGTCTTCCTCCGATTAGGGAAGTGGACTTTACGATAGAGTTAGTACCTGGTACCACTCCCATTTTTAAGGCTCCGTATAGAATGGCACTAGCAGAGTTACGTGAGCTAAAAGTACAGTTGTAGGACTTATTGGATAAAGGGTTTGTTCGTCCTAGCACCTCACCACGGGGAGCCCCGGTCTTATTCGTGAAGAAGAATGATGGCACCCTCAGAATGTGTTTTGTTTATAGGCAGTTAAATCAGGTGACAATAAAAAACAAATATCCACTACCCAGAATTGATGAACTGTTTGATCAATTACAGGGTGCAACCCATTTTTCAAAAATTGATCTAAGTCTAGATATCACCAACTGTGAGTTAAGGATCAAGATACACCAAAAACAGCTTTCAGGACAAGATTTGGGCATTATGAATTCTTGGTTAGGCCTTTTAGGTTAACAAATGCCCCGGCGATATTTATGGCCTTGATAAACAAGATCTATTCACCTTAACTTGATCGGTTTGTGGTCATTTTTATAGATGATGTATTGGTTTACTCCAAGACCTGAGACGAGCATGCAGAACATCTGAAGATTTCTCTACAATTATTAAGGGACCACCGACTGTATGCTAAACTAGACAAGTGTGAATTCTGGTTAGAACAAGTAGCCTTTTTGGGCCATATAATCTCAAAGGATGGGCTTGCAGTCGATCCAGCTAAGGTTGAGGCTCTAACCAATTGGCAAAGTCCCAAAACAGTTGCGGAGGTTAGAAGCTTTGTTGGCCTGGTGGGTTATTATAGAAGGTTTGTGAAGGACTTTTCCAAAATAGTTGCACCTTTGACCAAATTGACTCGGAAGAATGAGCTATTTGTTTGGTCAGCTGAATGTAAGTCGAGTTTCCAACTCCTTAAGGAGAAACTAACCTCAGCTTCAATCTTATCTTTCCGAGAGGGTAGTGGTGGATTTGTTATCTATACCGATGCTTCGAGGATTGGGCTAGGATGTGTACTAATGCAGAATGAAAAGGTGATAGCTTATGGATTTCGACAATTGAAGGAACATGAGAAAAATTATGCTACGCATGATTTAGAATTGGCTGCAGTGGTTTTTGCGTTAAAGTTGTGGAGACACTATCTGTACGGGAAGAGATTTGAAGTCCACAGCAACCATCGTAGTCTCCAGTATCTATTTTCTCATCATGACCTTAAAATAAGACAACGTAGGTGGTTAGAATTCATAAAGGATTATGATTTTCTGATCAAATATTTTCCCAGAAAGGGGAATGTGTTGACCGATGCTTTGAGCAGGAAATCAACCATTAAGATGGAAGCTATGTGCAGTGAATGGTCCTTAGTCGAAGAGTTCTGAGATCTGGATGTGGAAGTCAAATTCGTGGACAATAAGGTCATGTTGGTAGCTATGTCAGTCTTCGAGCCCACCCTAATCCAACAAATCAAAGAGAGGCAGTTTGAAAATTCGGGGTTTGTTAAGATTCGTGACCATATATCGGAGAGACTCGATTTTGGGTTAGTAGATGGTGTACTGTATTTCAGAGATCGACTCTATGTTCTAGTGGTCCAAAACCATAATTTAAAAAGGGCAATCATGACGAAAGCACATCACGCTCGATATTCCATGCACCCCGGGAGCACGAAAATGTACCGAAATTTTCATGGCAGGTTCTGGTGGAATAACATAAAGCGAGATATTGTGGGCTTTATAACACGGTGCCTTACCTGCCAACGAGTAAAGGCTGAACATAGGAAGCCTCCCGGTTTATTACATCCTCTACAGATTCCTAAGTGGAAAAGGAGAATTTAACGATGGATTTTGTTTCAGGGCTGCCCCGGACAAGTAAACATCATGATGTTGTGTGGGTGATAGTCAACCGACTAACAAAATCAGCCCACTTTATTCCCATTAGGAAAGGGATGAAATTTCATGAGATGGACAAGATCTTCATTGATGAGATTGCGTGGCTACACGGTACTCCAGTTTCAATTGTATCCGACGGAGACAGTAGGTTTGTGTCTTCCTTCTGACAGTCTTTTCAAACATCCTTGGGTACTAAACTCAGTTTTAGCACAGCTTATCATCTGTAGACCGACGGCAATCGGAGAGAACAATACAAACCCTTGAAGATATGCTACGAGCTAGTGTGTTGGACTTCGGGAAGGAGTGGGACAAACACCTCTCCTTATGTGAATTTGCATACAATAATAGTTATCACGCGAGCATCGGAATGGCCCCATTCGAAGCTTTGTATGGACGTAAGTGCTGTACTCCAGTCTGTTGGGAGGAAATTAGAGTTAGAAGTTTTCATGGACCCTCTTTGGTTGCGGATACAGCGGAAAAAGTGCAAAAGGTGAAAGATAAATTAAAGGTTGCACGATCACGCCAGAAGAGTTATGCAGATAACCGTCAACGGCCCCTTGAGTTCCAAGTGGGGGATAAAGTTTTCTTGAAGGTTTTCCCGATGAAGGGTACTATTAGGTTTGGACAGAAGGGCAAGCTAGCTCCGCAGTTTGTTGGACCTTTCGAGGTATAGAGTAGGGTGAGAGATTTAGCTTATTGATTGGAGTTACCACCCCCATTTGCGGAAGTTCATAATGTATTCCATGTGTCGATGCTTAGAAAGTACCTCCCGGATCCTTCACATGTTCTTGAGTTGGACGACATTCAAGTGAAGCCTGATGTAAGTTATGAAGAAAGACCACTTCGTATCATTGACACTAAAGAGCAAGTACTGCGTACCCGAACGATCAAATAGGTTAAGGTTCTATGGGAGCATCATGGACAGGAAGAGGCCACTTGGGAGCTTGAAGACCAAATTTGGGCAAAATATTCGGAGCTACTACCCGAGGTATGTCACATTCGGAGAATCGAATGATCTTAAGTGGAGAAGGATGTAAGGTTCTGAATCCTACTAATTATAATCTATGTTAATTAATCATCTTTTATGTTAATTAAACCTTGTTAAAGTTAATTTAGTTTAAAAACAATTGGGTTTGGGTCTAGGACAGGTAGTTGAGTAGAGTTGAATTTACCTCAATAGTTAAGGACCTTTTTGTAAATTATTCTTGCATCTTATGGACATCACATCCACCGCCCCTTGTGTAATTTTTCGTGTAGATCATCTTTCATGTTGGGCTTGACTTGATCCGAACTCGTCTTGAGCCAATTGAGGTCCATGTGGCCTAAGCTGAAATTTCATAGAAAGTTTGGACTTGCATGTTAAATGCAGGAAAAATTTAAGTTTAAAGGGAACTCAACGTCCCATTCTCTCTTCTTCCTTTTTCTGTTGCTGGAGCTCTTCCTCCTCTTCATAAATTCCTCATTTTCACTTCCAATTAGAAATGCTACTAAGGTTGGGAGCCTTGCATGTATTAGGAATAATCCTCACTCATCTACCTCTCCTTCATATGAGCATTTTCTCCTTGGGAAGTACCTCCTTCTTCAAGCTACAGCTCACTAAGGTGAGGGCTTTACTCCTATTCCATATATTAAGGGTTGTTGGAGTCAAGAAGACTCCAATCTATGACATACATGCATTGTTGCATCACATTCACCATTTATATGTTGCCATGTAGAGAAACCCACTTCTCCTTGGAGGTTTTTCCTTAACCACACAACAAGAAGGACTTAGGAAGGGCAAACAATGTTAAGAGGCAAGTATTAGAGTTCATATGTGCTGCATGAATGATTAAGTATTGATTCTTGGGTTAGTTCTTTCAATTCTCCAATTTAAGCCACTTTTCCTTGTTTTAATTTTGTACACATGTGGTATGGTTTGAGTGGGAAGGTAAAAATGTAATAGGAGGGTGTGTGAGTACTTGATATCTTCAGAGACATTTTGATGAAACCATTTAAACTCCCTACAATTCAGGTTTCTGCATTGAAAATGAGTTACATAAGTGACTCCAGAATTCTGAAGTGTACGGCGAAGCCACAGTTAAGCCGTAAACGTTTAACGGCTCAAAGTCCCGAGAGCAACAAAATTGGCTTTTGTACTACGGCTTACCCACGGCTGCAGCGTGGAATGAACTACGGATAAGTGTGCCCAACCCATACCCAAGCCGTAAGCCTTCTTACGACGGACTTTC
Source organism: Sextonia rubra (assembly GCA_037013555.1). NCBI lineage: Eukaryota > Viridiplantae > Streptophyta > Magnoliopsida > Laurales > Lauraceae > Sextonia > Sextonia rubra. The sequence continues at coordinate 51,998,543 of JASUAD010000009.1, read as the reverse complement.
CAGAGAGTTTGAAAACCCATTTCCTTGTACGGCTTGCACACGGCTACCCCGTTAAATGCCTTACGGCTCAGCCGTAATCCAACCATAACCTAGCCGCAGGCTTAGCACGGCTACGCTGTAGGCTAATATACGGCTAAGCCGTATATGCGCTTGAACTATTGGAGGAAACCTAAACCACTCGGTTAAGCCGTAACATTATATACGGCTAAGCCGTAAGAACCCAGTGAATTTTAGAATATTAAAGACTCCTACTGACTTGGAGGGCCTTAGTATTGGCACCTTTTCTACCACCACACTGGCCAATAGTAAGTACACATTAAAGAGAATGAGAAATTCCCGGATGATCTCCCAATGTCAAGTCATGGATGTTGATATAAAAAGGGGTGTCCTTTATATACACGAGGTAATACCAAGATTTGGTAACACAATAGCACCGGACGTTTTATGAGTACGTCAAGTTGAATGACCTTGGGATCATGGAATTATTTATTATAGGATTGGCTAGTAATTTCCTTTTACCCTTACTTAATATGAATGTGTTCATATTGTTAAATACCTTGCCCTCATCATGATTTGTTTATGCATTCACTCTCTTTAGTCAAACCTTGAGGCAGTTCAGACTTAAGCTTCTAATGAGTACGTGTTTGACAAGCCAGAGTTTCTACTGAGTGCGTACTTGCTAGCCAACAAGGGCTATAGCCGAGGTTCGAGTCTTCGTAGCTCATATAAATATGCTTTATTTAATTGTTCGTCTGTATTCATGATTGATTATTTTTTTCAGACTAATATTCCCTTTGCATGTTATGGCAAGTATGATTAGAAGTATGAGAGAGGTGAATCCGAGTCGGCACCACTTAGCTTGTGCCCTTTGGGGTATTATTAAGTCACTACTGCAATAGTTTACGGAGGAGTTGTCGACGCTTTTCAGGAAGCTAGCTTCATCTCCTAGCAACCCATATGTATGCATGCTCCCTTTTGGGAGAATAGAGTCTCGTGGTTGCCAATTAGTGTGTACTACATCTTTATTTTGATTTCTTCCCTATTGTTACTCATGCACATTATGCCTGGTGAACTATTACTGCTCTCCTATCCAATGTATAATAATAAGTTCATCTGATATATATTATGCTAGCTTCATATGCTCAGTACTTGCTTAACCGTCGTGTTAACAGTGTTACCCTTGATATTACAGGTATGGAACCCAATTCCAACCCGATTACTGACGCGCCCCCGGAGGGTACCCCAACGGTACCTCGAGGTATAAATGAATGGAAGGATGGCGATGTTTTCTATTAGTCATCCTACGGAGAGTGCCCGGTTTTGGAGGTGTTACAGTCGAAATTTTGGTCTACCCTTAGGAATATGAAATTTGGACCTTTTGTACTTAACTTCGTTAAGTAGTAGTTGGATTGCAGAAATGTAATTAAAGACTTAACTATTGATATGTATATATATATTTATCACTGAACATCTGAGGACATGCTTCTCTAGTTTTGCTTTTGATCATTACAGAGTATTTCACATGAGTTCGTTATGATGAGTTATATTCCTACTTGTGTTGGCATTCCTCACACGTTCCTGTGGAATCTCCCTTGTAGGAATTCTTGCATAATTCTTCAATGCATGGATTACTACGGGATTATCTATCCACGCCCTGGGGGCCCACTCAAATTCCCAATTCCCGGGAACAGGGCGTGACAGTCTGGAAGATACTTACTCAGCATTGACATGTGGAACACATTGTGGACTCCAGCGAATTGAGGTGGTAATTTTAACTGATAAGCCAAATCTCCAACCCTAAATCTGAATCTTAAAGGGTCCTACAAATCGCGGAGCAAGCTTGCCTTTCTGTCTAAAATTGATATCACCCTTCATTAGGAAAACCTTCAAGAAAATCTTATCGCCCACTTGAAATTCCAGAGGTCTATGGCGGTTATCAGCGTAGCTTTTTTTACGAGACCTCACAACCTTCAATCTGTCTTGGACTTTTTATACTTTTTCCACTGTATCTACAATAAGAGAAGGTCTGTGGAAACTTTTGACAACTTCTTCCCAACACATCGGTGCATGACACTTATGTCCATACAAAGCTTCAAATGGAGCCATTCCGATGCTCACGTGATAGCTATTATTGTATATAAATTTACATAAGGAAATTGTTCATCCCATTCTTTCCCAAAGTCTAACATGCTGGCTCAAAGCATGTCCTTTAGATTTTGGATTGTACGCTCTGATTATCCATCGGTCTGAGGATGGTAAGCAATGCTAAAGTTAAGCTTGGTACCCATGGATTTTTGAAAAGACTACCAGAAGGAAGAAACAAATCTACTATCTCTGTCAAAGACTATGGAAACTGGGGTACCATGCAACCGAGTAATCTCATCAGTAAAAATCTTGGCCATCTCATGGAATTTCATACCTTTTCTGATGGGAATGAAATGGGTTGATTTTGTTAGTCGATCGATAATCACCCATATAGCATCATGACGTTTGTTTGTCCAAGGAGTCCTGAGACAAAATCCATTGAAATATTTTCCCATTTCCACTTTGGAATATGTAAAGGACGTAATAAACTAGAAGGCTTTTTATTGTCAGCCTTTACACGTTAATAGCTAAGACATCTTGCCACAAAATGAACAATATCTCTTTTCACATTGTTCCATCAGAATTTGCCATTCAGATTTCAGTACATTTTAGTACTCCTAGGGTGCATAGAATAGCTTGCATGATGTGCTTCAGTCATGATTGCTTCTTTTAGAATTTGAATTACAGGAACACATAATCTATCTCTGAAGTATAACACCATCCACTATCTTGAAATTTGGCCTTTGAGATATATGGCCATGAATGTTAATGAACTCTGGATCTTTAAACTATTTCTCTTTAATCTGCTATATCAGGGTCGGTTTGAAGACAGACATCACTACTAGCAAGACCTTATCATCAACGAATTCAATTTCTACAATTGGATCTCGAAATTCTTCCACTAGTAACCACTCACCACACATAGCTGCCATTTTAGAAATTGATTGCCCGCTATGGGCATCAGTTGCTAAGGTCCATGGCTTTGGTGGCTAATCCCCTCAACTCTGGTGGCAAATGCTCTCGACTCTATCCAAAGCACAAGACTGCTACTAGCCATCTCTCCCACAGACATGACTTGGTTAAAATTTGTGGGGTTTATGATCACTGTTGTTGGTCACTTCATCCACAAACACTGTATGGGTTGAAATAGTGGGGTTGACAACATGCTTTGCTTTCTTTCCCACAGACATAAGTTGTTGAGCAGTGGGGTCCATGGCTTGGCCAAATTCACATAGATACTACCTTCCATACCCACGGTGATTGTGATTTTGAGCAATGGAACCCACTAATTAGTTGCTCACACTCTTTCAAACGTGATCATGCATTCCCACATCATGGTGAACCTACTTTGGGCATCCTTCTATAAAAAAAAATGAATTTCCCACAGCCCAAAAAAAAAAGTGTTTTCCCACAATGGAGTGAACACACTATGGGGGTATATATATAGGGGCCTTTTCCTGTGCATACATCCCTCTTGGACTTTTTGTGCACACTCTTTGGTGGGGTCCACTGTGGACCCCACCAAGCAATGAGATTGAGGAGTTGGAAAGATCTATGTGAAAGCACCCTACATATCAAATTTGGTCCCAATCACATATCCCTTATCCCTTCATCTATTACTCACAAATTCATTCTGTTCGGATTGGTGTATAGTAAATCTAACGGTCAAATAAATTCGGAACCGACCGAAAGTTGGGGTGAGTTGCTATCATGGGGTCCCATGTATGTTGCAAGGTTTGGATTGAGTGATAGATGGGCTCCACCTAGAGTGCTCACGAAAAAAATGGTGAGGGACGGATGCGTATGAAGATTCTCCATATATATATAAAGGAGTTTTTCTGATTTTGGCCCATCATCTCAAATTGTTTTGGATCAAAATCCACATGCTAATCTTTTCCAAAATTCCATCTCATTTTGACTCATGTCAAGCCAAGTCAAAACCTAACCTTGATTTTTTAAAAATAAATTAAAATTCATGAAATTCTAAACCCAAATCCATTTCAAAATCAAACCTTGATTTCACTGGGTTGGTGTCCCACAATCCCCATAGAGATGCCACTCTAGATATCTATGACAAATAGGTCATGAGAAAATCAAATTTTTTAAAAAAAAATTCATAAACTTCTAGATTTTCCAAATACCTTAGGGATTTATTTTTGTGGGTGTTCCCCACAGTCCCTACAGAGATGTTACTTTTGATATCTATGAAAATAAGGCAAAGAAAACCAAATTCCTTATGTTTTCAACAAATTCCAACATTAAACCCTTCATTGTTTTTTTATCAAAATTTTCGAATTTCAAGTATAGGGTTACAACCTATCTTGACAAAACCGCATTTTCATTAAACCATACATCATTCCCACATATTGGTTATTTTGAGGCATAATGATTGTCAAACTTTAATCATTGCACCTCGAGGGGAACACTTGTTGACCCATAAAAATTACAAATGTTGCAGTGACGACATTATAAGCAAAATTTCAAGCTAAGGGCATATAAACCCTAGGATTGTAAAATGCAAATACTGCAACTAGATGTTCAAAACTGATGGAACTCATTCAAAAGATTTCAGATGATCTCAAGGTGCAACAGTTTGAATTTCAAAATTAGTGAACTTCATTTGGTCACTCAATTCACTAAGCATTAGACTCAAGGTTCACTGGCTCAAAACTTAGGGGTCACCAAACACATTCAAGCTTCTAGGTTACTAAAGTGGCTGAAAATCATATGGTAACTCCAAAACATGTTTAGAAATGATGCTTTAAAGTTTCAATATACTTAGACTTCATTTCAGCTCAAAATCAAGTTTCAGTAGCTGTTTGCCAGCTCTTTGGGGTCACTGTTATAATTGATGCTTCTACTTATCAGAATCAGCTGAAATTCTTGGACGAAGATCAAATTATTTTCAAGGGCAACTATGCAAAGTTTTAAATCAAGTGGATGTTATTTGACCCAAAGTCAAGAAACATGTTAACTTTGGGTCAATGACCCCTAAGGCATGGGGTTACGGACCAAAGTCCTGCTTCCAGGTGGCCACAGTTGATGAAATTTAGACATAAAGCTTAAGTCATACTTAGAAGTGGTTTTGTAGATTTTCAAACCAAGAGGACTTCATCTAAGTCTACTTCAACTACATGTCAACTATGAGTCTGTGACCCCAAAGTCATGGGGTCACTTACTAAAAATCATACTTCTATGAGGCCAAAGGTGATGAAATTTGGATTAGAGACTCAAAATGTGCTCAAAGTCAATTCTTCAAAATTTCAAATCAATTGAACATCATTCGGGTAAAAAACAAGCAATTACCTGCAATGTAAGAAGATATTGACTTAGAACATGCAACAAGTAGGTCACTGGTCAAAATCCTATTTCCACAAGCCCAAACAAACCATATGAAACTTAGATGGATACTTTAATATGCTCCTAAAATCAGTCCCTCTAAGTTTCAAATCAATCCAAGGTTATTTGGACCTCAAACAGCTGAAACAAGGGCCCATTTTCATGAAAAGTTAAAGGGAGGGTTGACCAACTTCAAAAAGTCAAAATAGGCTAGAACTTCTATGACACACTCAGAACATTGTTATAAAGCATCCCTCCAAGTTTCATGAAGATCGGACATCATCCGGGCCCCAAACAGATGAAAACGGGTCACATATTTAAAAAACCTAAAACAGGGCTTATCCATGACTACAACCGCGGCCACAGTCATGGACACTCGTGAAGTGGTTCTTGGTAGTTCTCAATGGTTTTCTCCACTTTATTTTGAACTACAACTTCCCACAACACTCTCAACTGCCTTTAAAGTCTATGAAAAGCAAGTTTTGGCACTTAGAAAAGAGTTCGAAAGGTTCAAAGCTAGTTCAAGCAAGTTCCAAGAGAATTAAAGCAAGTCACAAGGCTTCTCAAGCACTTCAAGCACTATCAATTCTCACTTCTTTTCCTTTTCGCTAACTTAAGGTGAAAAATAGTTCAGAGGAGGAAAAGAGGCATGCCTATCATTCAAGGAAGATGAGTCTCAAGGCCATTGAACATACTAAGGGATGAAACCGCATTCCTTTAGTTCTCTCATTTGGAAGGCCTTTAGGCCTTTTTTGAAGTTATGAACAAGCCTCTTTAGGCTTTATTTTGTTCCTTGAAAATTGTAAGATCAGAATAATACAACTTTGGCTTCAGTTTGCTTGTAGAAAGCACCTTTTTCGAATTAGTACAAAAAATCCCTAAACAAAAATTGATGATTACCAAATGTTATAGTTGATTCCATGGTCAAATTAAGCATTATTGGTGGTCATTCAACACTCCAAAAGTCAAAAGGCATAAGTTCCAGTACTCTAAAGGCACTATAGATACGCGTGGGCCACAGTCATTGTTGCTTAGTCTTCTTTCTTTCTTTTTTTTTGTTTTTGAATTTTGGCTCTCATTTTCATGTATTTTCTTGTAATTTTTTATTTTAGATCACACCTGAAACTAGAGGGAGGGGTTATAATTTCAAAACTTGTAAACAACCTACATCCCCGAGGTTAGAGCATTGAACCCAAGTAAACAAAGGGAATTTAATGATGAATAGTAATTGTTTTTTCATTCTTCTTTACACTTGAAATGCATGAATGTTGCACTTGAATCAATTGCATTTCACTTCACTTTCAAGCACAATCACCTTCCTCTTTTAAAGAATCTTCTTTTGACCTTTGGACTTTTGAAAGATTTTTTAGAAAAGGGCATATGATGATGAGGTGGTCCTCTTTTATTGAAAATAACTTGGATTTTCTTGAATATTCTTGAGAATAATTTAAGAAAATGCAAGCAAGGTTGGTGGACCCCATTCAAAGGTGTGCAACATGGACAAAGTTATTAATCTTTTCACAATCTTGCATAAAAAGAGCACAACCAAATTCATGTGGACAAAAAATTTTTGTTTCAGCTCTGATTGATCCAAACTTGGATCCTACAAAAATGTACTTGAAAAGAGCTTTCCAACGGTAGGTAGATTATCCAATTCCGATGCTTGGTTTGAGAGTTACGATCGTTTAAATCTATGTTGTCTAAGAAAAATGGGATTGACTTTCCAATTTTGAATTACTCTTCTTTAACTTTCCTTTTCTTGAATTCTTTCAACCTTAGCTTTCTTTTCTTGATTCAAATTGAATTATTTCAATAATTGGAGAGTGGCACCCCCCTTTGACCATCTAAGCATATGTGCACATATGTATGAGGTTCTCATGAAGTCAAGCTTCCAAATTTTTTGTATTGTATACCCCACATGATCTGGTCACATCTTCTTGCACATTCTAAGGAAACCCATAAAATACTGAAGAGCCTATATTGAAGCAAGACCCATCCGGACAAAGTTTTACTCCAATTAAGACCCTTCGAAGAAAAATTTTAAATTTCTAAATTAATGCAAAAGTGTGAAAAATTAAAAAATTTAAAGTTTTTAGATGAAAATGTATGAAATGATGAAATTTGGTGAATAGTGATTCAATTCACTTAATTAAACCCCTAGTCCATCCCAAAATGATGCATAGATATGCAAATTTGTGAACTTAACAAGAGCAACCCCTCAAGGAAAGTTTCTAAAACTTTCAAGATCCAATTAAGAGACTTGTATCTTGAGTGTCCCCTTGTTTGTCTTCTTTCTTGCTTTTCTTGGTTATGTAAAGAACTTTTGAATAGTGTCAATGAAAATTCTTTTCCATTTTACTATCCCTTGTCATGGTGTTTGGTGTATGATTGGTGTATATGATTTGTTGGACATGGTTTGTATGTAGTTTCAAACTTGCATGTATATGAAGGTATTTTCAGACTTGCAAGTATGTGAGATTTATGGTCTTTGGAATAAAGATCACAAATCAAAGGACAAAAGGGGTCAAATAAATGGACATTGTCCGATGTCTGTATGTATGACTTCCTTCGGGGTCTTTGACCTGTTTCTTAGGACGTGGATTGTATGTATTAGTTATATGGGGTCCACAAAAAGATTATATCCATACAACCAAATTTGTTACAAGGAGTCTTATAGGAACATTGGCCAAGTAACAAGGTTTCGCTAAAGGGGTCAATGGACATGATCCTCATAGCCAAGGTTTGTAAGTCTGAAAAAATTGAGTTAGAGGCCTAGGATTTAAGACTCAAAACTGTATGTTTGGAATTTTGAGGGAATGGTTGGAGGTTGTTTGGCAATGGGTGGTGGGAAATCCAATGACATTTTACTATAATTTTAAGAATTTACCATAGATAGGCATCATGTATCTATGTCCTTGCACAAAGTGGAGGAGATTCAACCCATGAGACTGGATGCTAGTCATCTTCTTTAGTTATTGGGTGGTCCTTCTGAAGTGGGAGGCTTCGCATTTTTTTTAGTGAAGGGCTAGGCCGACTCATTCTCTTTTTGGTTTGTGCTACTCAGCCGGGCAAAGGTAACTGATTGATCTTCCTCTTGGAAATGGAGCAAGAACTTTTCCTCCATGATTGCTTAAGTAAGGAAGGAGAGTTCTGGCAGCCACTAGTATAAACTAAAAGTAACTGCCCTCAATGTAGCTATGGACAACCTGACTTTTATGCATCCAGATCAGGTAGACTCCTAACTAGGGACTTGAAGTGCGCAATATGCCGGTAAGCCTATCCTTTTCCAAAGTAAGGTTGAAAGGTCAGAAGCTTGTAATCGTGTTGGAATGGCACCAGGTAAAATCTGAAGGATACTTGAGCAGAATTCCCTTTTTTCTTCATCCTGGTCTCTTCTTTTACTTTGGTCATCATTTCTATGACTTCTTTAAAAGTCATAGGATTGTTGGAATCTACATGAAGACTTGAGTTGGATGAATAATCACCAGAGGTGCTAGTACCACCCATCTTGTCTGTTAATGATCTGATTTAGGCCATGAGTAGGTCATCTTTGTTGCATTCTTCCTAACATTGCTTGTTCTTTTCTATTGGCATACATGGGATTGTTTGAAGGATCTGTTGGATTACTCGTCTTCTCCGTAAGTATTTACAATTGGCAGTGATCATATCAACATTTGCCTCTTGGTACTTTATGATGTCGCTAATGTCATTTTCTTTGTTGTCACCGTCTTCTTCTCCTTCCCTTTCTTCACCACCTTCAGTTTCATCTTTTCTTTACTGGTTGCTACCATTGCCCTCAGCTATGAATACTAAGAATTAATGTGGATTGGCTGAAGAGAATGTTCTAGGGGTGGTATAAGAACTGCCTCCTGAATTTGAATCATCAAGAGTATCGTCCTCAAAGTCAATGCTAATATGATCATCTGATGTCCTGCTAGAATAAGGATTTGATTCGGACCCTTCTAAGCAAGTCTGTGCCATGCTGCGGGTAACTCGTTGTACATGACCAGGTTCGACAATATAAGTCGAGGCCAAGTTTGGATCATTTTCTTTGATCACCCATTTTTTAGTGATCTTATGCTGGACCACCTTCTGAACTTGTTTTTTATGACAGGCTAGGGCCTACTTTTTTATTTGGCTAGCCAACCTAACCATCAAAGTTTGGTCTTTGAAACTAACCACCATCGGTTTAGAGGTACCAATGACGTGGTCCAAGTCCAGGGGGTATGGAGTGGGGAACGAAAGAATGTCCACTGCACATCCCTTAACTTTTTACTTTTGGTCCTTCTTTTGTTGGAGCAAGTCTGTGAAGCGGGCCAAATTAGTTGCGCCATTGATGACTATATGGCCTTCTTATGGTGCTTTCCCTGCACCAGTTACTAAGGAGAAGGTCATGGAGTAGGCCCTACAATTATTAAGGATAGGTGCCTTGTGCAAATCTTTGTCCCTCATTTTGGGTTAGAAGGTAGAAGATATTGTCTTCAAAAGAAGCCAGGTGCTTGTCGTTGACCTTGTGGGACTTGGGGTTATGTTGTTTAGTTGACGACGTGATGTATCTGGGAATGGAGAGGTCCTCTGAGTTATCCTCGGGTGCTTAGGGGAGTTGATTCTTGTTGACCAGCTGTTTGGCTCGAGCTTGTGCTAGCTTTAGGGTCTTGGCAACAATAGTATGTTTTTTGCCACGAACCTTTGAGCTTTGGTCCATCAGTTGCACTTTTCTTGCCCCCTGTTGGGGCTTAATGATGCAAAGGTTGCTGCCTCTAGTATGTGCCTTGGACTCGTGCTCCACTTGAACCCTATTGAACAATCTGAATGGGTCCTGGATAAATTTGGAAACCTAATGTTTGAGCACCTCAGCCTTCTTGGTGGCTTTGGGTTCATTGATGTCCCACTGTGAATGGAAGAAGCAACACAGTTGTTTGGAGTAAAGAGCATTTAGAAGACTAAGACTCTTGCTACAAGAGTAATGGCTTTAGTTCGGGCCCGCTTTGGAGTCCTTGCATATGATCCAATTTGGGTCCTGGAGAGTTTGAATAGCCTCTCCTTGGATTCATTAAAGGTTATGATTAAAGAACACATGTTTAGTCTTCAAAACAAGTCGTAGTGACTGCATCTATCTTATAACCAACATAGCTGCCACTTGAGCCAGCTGAAATGGTTTATAAGCGCCTTATGAACCAACATGGTTTCCTAATAAGGTGAACAAAAATGATCAGAAATAGGCATGAACTCAGTCTCTTTGTGTTATATTGAATAGTCATTGAGCTACCGTAATTTTGGCAGCATTTCGGGATCAGATGGTCAAGCTTAAAAGCAAGAGAGAGTTTTGGATTCAACTAGAGGACATGATGCTTTTTGGTCAAGGCCTGTACTATTATCACACTGATCACATAGGATCCATCAACATAAGACCCTAGGCAATGGATGACTGCAAATACCGTCGTTCTATGACTGATTTTAGAATGTTTGTTTAAGTCTTACAAACGAATTGATGAACGTTTAACCAGAAACGTATAGCCATTTAATAAAACTGAAACAACACTCATTTTATTAATGTAACAGTGTTATTTTAGTTTTCATGCACTTAGAAGTGCAAAATCCCTCCATTAGCATCACTTTGGTATTTTGACGAAGTCTCATGACCCATTAGAAAGGTCCCACAAGCAAATCAGATCTTCTAGTAACTTGTAAAAGTATCAAAACCCGTAACAGAGCATCATTATAGCAAAAAAAGGTGAAAATGTGTTTAGTTTTGCAGTGACCGAATGTGTTCGGTCACTGCACAAAAAGGTGCACTTATAGTGTTTTTCAGTCCACTTTGCTATCTTTGTAGCCTCTGTCTTCCACTTGTAGATTGTATAGAACCTTAGGACTTTTGTCGGTCAATTTCAGAACTTAGATTGTCCAAAAATCCTCCACAAAGAAGCCTTGAAATACATCTTGACTGGCTGCACACTACTATTCGGTCACTGACTTGAAGCAGTATCTTTCTTCAACTTCCATCCTCTATGTAGTTTGTGTGTAATTTATCTTGACCACAAATTATAGTCAGAATTTCCAACTGATGGTGCCCATTTTCTATTCATAGAAAATGGTGCAAGATGAAATAGATTCAACCTCGTGTTTCCAACAAATAAAAAATCGGAACAAACTCAAACATTCATTCCCTTTTATTTTTACAGGTTCACCACTCTGACCTTAGGTATGCAGGCTATGTACAACAATTACAAAATACAACTCCTCCTTTTTGTCTCAAATATGGTCATCTAAAAAGAAATATAGAAGATCACATGAAATTACAAAAAAAGACGAAAAATGGAGACCCAGACTACAGTGAATGTATGGGGTCTGCAAAAAGACTTATTCCATAGCCAAGTTTTGCTATATATGGTCTGTAAAAAGACTTAATCGATATAGCAAGATGTTACAAAGGGTCTTGTAAGGACATTATCCAAGTAACGAAGGTTTGACTAGAGGGGCCAATTGGTTTTATCCTCATAGTCATTTTGTACAAGTTTAAGGGATTTTGGGCAGGAGTCATAGGTTGTAAGGCTCGAAACTAAAGGGTTTTAGGAGTTCAGGAGTGGAAATGTACACTGTACATGGTTTAGGCATGCCAAAGATATTCAAGTGTAATATTTCTTAAGAAGTTTTCCATTGATAGGCATCATGCATCTATCCCCTTCAAGTGTGAGAAGTGCGTAGGCACCGTTGGAGTAGACCTTGTCAACGACAGAAGGTCCTCCCCATTTAGATTCAAACTTGCTTTTTGGCAAGTGTGTGGAGAACATGGGCCATTTAACCGCAAGGACTACGTTTCCTTTTTTGTAAGCTCTGTATTTGACCTTTTTGTTGAATGATCTAGCCATACGAATTTGATATAATTCCATGCTTTGTTAAGAGCAAGCCTCTTTTCATCAAAGCTTTCCAACTCTTGGAGTCTAAGTTTGGCATTTTTTTTCTTCAGTGCATTAGTTTATCACAGCTACCAGAAGAGAAGGAAGTTGGATCTCCAAGGGTATTACAACTTCACAGCCATAAACCAAGGAATATGATGTTGATTTGGTTGGACCACAAACTGTAGTTCTATCTAAGGTCTAAACCCGAGTTAATCATGATTTACTTTAATTAATCTCACTTTATCTTAATTAGGCTAATTTAACTCAAATCCCTTTGGGTTTGGCTCATGGATAGGTAGTTGGGTCGGGTTCGAACCATACTAGGTAGTTCAGGACCTTTTGTATTTTAGCATTTTCATGGTTTTATATCATTAATGCATTATATTAGTTGCATTGGGTGAGTTTCATCTTGTGAGAGTCATCTTTTATGTTTGGCCCAATTCCATTTGGACTCATTTCGGTCCATTTTAAGCCCAACTAATTCAAACTGGAGAAACCAGAAGGGCCTATTTGCAATTTCCAGAATTCGACTCTTTTAAATACTCAAACCCATTGTCCCTTCTTTTTCTTCCCTCTTGGTTGCTGTAGCTTCTCCTCTCTTCTTCTAAGCTCTCTCTCCCTCCCTCATTTTGCTGTGATTTGGAAGCTTAGGTCGTGCATGCAAGAGGTTAGAGTGTCTTCTTCTTCAACCTCTTTCTCCTCTTTGTTCTCCTTCCAGAGTTGCAGCCTCATCTTCTTCTCTTGAGCTTGCATAGACCTTGAGGTATGGAAACCCCATCTCCATTTGAGTCATTGAGTTCAATAAGGGTCAAGAGATCCAATCTATTTACATGCATACATCACATTCTCATTCTTCTCCATGCATGTATTAGATTCTTCATTATTGAAGCCTTCTCCACCATCTAACCAAGGGGAAAATTGATTTGAGTGAAGCACCACACATGAGGCAAGTATAAGGTACATTTTCTTTACATGCATGGCTTATTTCTTGATCCTTGATGTATTCTTGTGGTTTGCCCTTTTTACAACTCCTCTAATCTTTAATGGATAATGCATGGAATTGATTCATGATTTTAATGATTGTGAGATGAATAAAATGATAGTGGTCATTAGGGAACCTAAGAGTGTGGAATGGAAGCCTCTATATTGGTTTGAATACAGGTGGAATAGGGGAATGAAAGAGAAAATCAGCTAGGAATTGGATACGCCCGTAATAGGGTGCTTCAGGGCTGACCGGTCGGTCCTGAAGCTAGATCGGTCGAATTGCCTCTTTGGGTAGTCCGACCGGTCGGCCAATCTACTCGATCGGTCGAATTCTGTTTCTGGAAACAGTCCGACCGGCCAAACCAATACCCGATTAGTCGGGTAAGCCTAACCTTTAGAGTATAGGAATGTGTTTCAAAAATGAATTTCATGCTTGACTAAGAACTTTCTATAGTCTACGGAATAGCATAGTGATGGTTACACTCTTTAATCTTAGAAAGAGACTGAAGTATCCACCCTCCCTTATTATAGGTTGTAGGTTTAACCCAAGACCAATTATGACCATAGAAGTGGGATCTTTTGCTGCACCAAACTTGACAAACGGTAACTAAACATGGAGGAGGAAAAGTGTTGAGCTATCACTCTTTCCCTCTTGATTCTCCGGTTAGTTTTCAATGTCACATCATGGGTGTTGACATAAGATGAAGTGTCCCTTCCATATGTAACGTAACGCCGAGAATGGTAACACAATGACACCAAACATCTTATGAACACACCGTATTGAATGACCTTGGAAATACAGATTATCTAACATAGGGTTGTTTAGTAACTATCCTTGATAACCTCTCAATCTAATTACATTCATATTGATAGCAACCTTGACCTCAACATGATAGTTCATATTAGTATGCATCATTGATGATCAGTATTCTACTCAGTTGTGATTCTATTATTGGTATTTTCATCAAGACTAAAATACATTTCCGTATGAGTATAAACAGATCAGTAAACGATGAGTATTGGTTTCAGAGTAATTCTGATATACTTGGAGTCGGCACCACTTAGCTTATACCTCATAGGAGGTTCGACGGGACCGAATGAAAGTATTTTATCAGTTATTTACTGCAGTAGTTATCAGAAGAGTGAGTCGACGCTCTTAGGGTAGCTTGTTGGTCCTGACTCGATCACTAATGATTTCCCACGGATCAGTATACTCTCTTATTAGAGAGGAGATAACAATGTGGTTGCCATTTGGTATGATGTACTCTTTATTCATGATTCTTTATTCATGTTTACTCATAGGCATAAGTGCCTAGATTTCGATATTGCTCTCTTTTAATCATTATTTTATTTTAATTCAATTGTTATATCATGTTAAGCTTATGTATCCTTATCTTTGCTTAACCGTTGTGTTAACAAGGTTACTATGGTGTTACAAGTACAGAATCTATTGCTAGTTCAGCACTCAACGCGCTCCCGGAGAGAACCCCAGCGTTACCTCGGGATATGAACAAGTGGAATGAGGAAGATGTCTTTTCTTGATTCTCCTCAATAGCGCAAAACAGGGTTATTTTGGGTTGACTTAGCTTAGCCATGGATTGGTTTAAGGTTCATCTTGACATTTTATGTTATTTATAGATTTTCATACCTTCTACATGTAGTCGGGATAATTAACAGACTTTGTTTTACTAATGAACTGAAGTGAATGTTTTATTGATGCCTATGATATGTACAGGTGAATTCTCTTGCTTTCCGCTTAATCAAATTATACTTGTTAATATGTATTTATGGATCTTCCTCACACATACCTGTAGGATCACCCTTGTGACAGTTCATACGTGTCTTGTTATGGCACAAATTGTCACGGGTACTTGTGTTATACCTAAGAATCCACAATAAATTCCCAATTCTTGGGTTCGGGGCGTGACATTCTATAAGCCCATGAAGCTTCAGGAAGTTAGGTGCTCCAACTCTTTTTGTTGTCAGAGACCATTTTCTTCAAAATTTTGCAAATAGTTTTGTTGAAAGCTTCAGCAAGTCTATTAGTTGCAGGGTTATATGCCACAGACGGATAGCATTAGATCCCGTACTTGTCACAGAATCTGTAAAATTTGTCATTATTGAACTAAGGACCATTGTCATGATATAGACATTTAGGCACTCCAAAACAACAAATGATATGAGTCTTTAGGAAATTGAGGACTGTATCTATTTTGACTTCTGCAAGGTGTTAGGAAATTGAGGACTGTATCTATTTTGACCCGAGCCCAAGAAATCGGGGATTAGGGTTAAACACAATCAGTGATATACGCACTCCCGTGCAATTTACATCCGAACCGGAGTTTGAATGGAATTACACAAGAGATATTCACATGCTTACATGTATGAAGTGCTGAGTGGATCATCTGTCCAAGCATTTAATACATGGAAGCCTATCAATATCACCCATAATTTTTGTTCACTTTTCATTAAACAGTTCAGCAATATTATCACAACCATGAAACAGTCTAAGTCTTAAATATTTAAGAACATAAGGTTAATATACTAATTCTACACATCACCTATACAACCCAGTATGATATGCACATGTATGCAACTACACCAAAGATACGTTCTATGAACAGAAGGTAGAAGAATGGAGTACAGGAAAGTAAAGTAAAGACATACATAACGAGATCAAGTTATACAAATGTAGTCTATATGGATGTAATTATATGCAATGCTAAAAGTCCAAAAATACCCTATTTACACATTTTTAAAATAGTAGTGAGTCGCTCTTAGCATATGGATCAATTAGTAGCCTTTTGCCATCCATTTGTTACCACCTAAAGGATTTGCTATGGTTTTTTTCTCTGACTCTTGGGTCTGTATCAAATCGGGTTTAGGATATGGACCTGTAACACCATTAGCCAACTTGTGAATACAACTATTCAGCAAAGTGTAAGCATAATTAAGGTAATACGCATTGTATCTAAAAGAATTAATGACATGTGATTAATAGAGTTCAAGTTAGTAACTAGGCATGTCGTGCATTTGAAATAAGCATGCTTTAAGATTCAAATAACAAAAATACTTTACTATGTGGCTATTACATTTGCCATATCCTCCCTTTAGGGATTTATGCGTTGAAAACACAATCGATCGGGCCAAGGTATGAATGGGTCTCTCGGACATGGAGTACGGAAGCTCTAAGAAAGGGATACTGTAGCGGCAGCATTCATGTTACACTAAAGTCAACCCTGCTGGGTATCATAAGGCTGAGGCTGAGTAGAGCCAAAACATTTCGATTCATTCATATACGTGAACTTGAGTAAATCATATAATTCATCCGTTAAAAAAGAACAATAACATACAGTATACATTCAAGTCATGCGTGCAATACGTTCATACTCAATTCATTTGTATTCAATTCAATCTCAAGGTCAATAAAAAATGTATATCAAGAAATAACACAATAGAATCAATTGAGAAATAATCATTCAATTGAAATCATTATTGGAAGAATAGAAGGCAATAATCGTAATTCAATATGGTATGCAATTCAATTTTGTTTCATGGGATTAAGGTGGTTTACTAGCCAACCCTAATCTATTCATCTATTGTTTCTAACTGTGTATGTTGATGTAGTTTTAAATTATCCGATACATAGTTGTCTTTCTTTTGGTGTTACATTGTATTGGAAATGTATGTCGAATCCCTTAAACCAATACCTATGGGGAAGTACTCAACAAATGGACAACACACATAAATGAGTCTCAGCCCTTAAGACCCTTCATAATGTTCAATCATTCCATTGGACTAGTTAATGGGGTAAAGGGATCCAAAAACTGAGGTACAATTAAGGGTTGCAAAAACACATTAGAATTGATAGATTTACAAGAATCATAATATACCAACATGCATTAAACCAAAATTTGCTTATACTTGCCTTAGATTTCAAGTTCCACTCCTTTTCTTGGCTTAGTTGAGAAGAAGAGCCCACTGTTCTTGGTTCTACAGTAACATGCATGTAAGGAAGAATGTAAAAATGATGGCATGCAAGAGAACAAGAGTCTCCCTAACTTCATTGAGTCAAGAATTATATAAATGGAAAGAGATCTTACCTAATGCAATAACTAGAGAGTAGTTTGAAAAGGAAGAACCCACTGTCTTCAATCCCCAACAAGGAAAGAAGGTAGAGGAGAGCTGGAAAGAAGAAATGGGTGTTTGAATTCTTACATGCTGGGCTTATCTTGCTTTCCTTGATGCCAAAGAAAATAATAGTAATAAAAAGAAAAGTGTAGTAGCAAAAAGAGAGAAGAGCTGGAAGGAGAAGGGCTCGATGGTGCAAGTTGGGCTTATATTTATATATATATAAACTTTTCTGAATTTATAAGAAAACCCATATTGTTTATTGTATTTCTATTATAAGTCAAATAAGAGTCCAATTGATTCAAATGATGTCCAATTCTTTCGAGTCAAGTACAAAAGTTGACAAGCTCAACAAGACAATCGTGATGGTGTCAATATGTTAAATGTATGACGTGAAATCCTGAATTCAAAAATTATGAAAAAGGGCTTCCACCTACTTAGGTAAGGTCAGACCCGACCCAACTACCTATCCTTGACTAGAACTTGACCTACTAGACTTCACAAAACTAAAATAGACTTATTTATAATAAAACCACATTAATTAGCTCATAATCACAATTAGTTACTTGCCAATCATATTTAGCTTGGGTCAGAGTGTTACATAAGGGGCACTACTTTTGCCCATTTGGAGAAGTAATCCATTGCAGCTAAAATGAATTAATGACCACGTACTAATGGTGGACTAATTTTCCTAACTATGCCCATTGCCCAAGACTCGAACAGCTAAGAGGTGGATGTAGGATGTAGATACTCAGGAGGTTAATGAATGTAATCATCATGAACTTGGCATTCATTACATCTTTTAGCAAAATTGATGGCATCAAACACCATAGTAGGCCAATAGTAGCCTAACTTCAAACTTGATCATGAAGCTTTAGCTCAGCCTAGTGAGCACCACATAGGCCAGAATGAACTTCTTTGAGGACTTGTTACGCTTCTTTTAGTGATAAGTAACGAAGAAGAATTCCATCATTTGATTTGCGATAAAGAGTCTTTGAAGACAAATCAAAGTGAAAATTTAAAGCTCGTCTTTGAATATTAGTTCTGTCATTAGTATTCTCCAGTGGCACTCCATGAAGAATGTAATCAATAAAAGGATACCTCCAATCTCTGAACGAATTTAGAAAAAGGAAATCCAATTATTAATCACATGAAAGCAATCTGCAACTACTTTATGGGTGTCGAGTGAAGGTAAAAGTCTTCTTTCAACTACTTCCAATACCATTTTATCATTTTTAGGGATCGACATTGAGGTTACCAAACTTGCTAGTGCATCTACTTTGACATTTTGATGTCTCAGAACATGGTGAAACTCAATTAGACTAAATCTCTCTTTGAGTTCACAAGCTTTGTTGAAGAAAGGAATTAAGTTAGGTTTCTTCACTTCATAGTCAAGATTCATTTGTTTGATTACGAGTTGTGAATCTCTGTAAACTCCAAGCATATTGATGCTTGATTCTCAGGCTAACTCGAGACCCATAATCAATGTGGTGTATTCCGCTACATTGTTTGAACATGGTTTGATTAATGAGAATGAGTGAGGAATTTAGAATTTTTTCTGGACTATAGAAAATAATTCAAACTCCTTAAACTGGTTCTCCTAGCTCGTTAGTTCAGGAAGCTCCATCAAAATGCATGATCCAATGTAAATCCTCCAAGAGCAAATGTCCTACCAGAAAATCAGCAAAGGCCTGTCATTTTATAGCCTTTGTAGAGATATATCTGATATCATATTGAAAGAGAAGAATGGACCATTTTGCCAAACGGTTTCTCGGTGCTCCAACTTTTATCACCAATGTCTTCAATGGGTTGATGTTAGAAACTAAGTACACCACATTGGATAGAATGTAATGATGTAGTTTTTGTATCGCGAACATCATTGCAAGACATTGTTTTTCTACTAGATGATAATTGTGTTCAGTACCAACTAGCATCCTTGACAAATAAGAAAGAGCCACCGCTTTACCTTCATCATTCTTTTGAGCTAATAATGCCCCCAGAGAGTGATCAAGAGCTCGAGTATAGAGGATGAAAGGTTTGCCTAGAATTGGAGCTGAAAGACCGGTGGATTTGTGAGATATCGTTTGATATATTGAAAGGCATCTTCACAAGTTTTATCCCATACAAAGTCTACTCTTGTCTTCATCAATCTAGAGAATGGTCTGCATTTTCCGGATAAGTTTGAAATGAACTGGCGGATATAGGCGAGTCTGCCTTGCAATCCCTTCAATTCTTTTAGAGTTCTTGGAGAAGGCATTTCCAATATAGCTTTGACTTTAACTAGATCTAGTTAGATGCCACCTTTTCGAACCACAAATCCTAAAAATTTTCCAGAATAAACGCCAAAGAAGCACTTCAAATGATTCATTCGAAGGTTGAATTTTCACAACCTTTCGAAAACTGCGCGAAGATCAGTTGGATGATCTGATTTCTGTTTGCTCTTGATTGCCAAGTCATCGACATAGCATTCGACAGACTTATGTTGCATGTCCTTGAAGATTTTCATCATTGCCCTTTGGTATGTGGCTCCGGCATTTTTAAGACCAAAAGGCATGATAGTATAGCACTATACGCCAAAGGGAGTTCTGAAGGAAGTTTGTTTCTCATCTTCTTTGAACATTTTGATTTGATTGTACCCTGAAAACCCATCCATGAATGACATCCTTTCATACCCGAAAGTATTGTCAATCATGATTTCTGGGATAGGCAATGAGAAGTCGTCCTTAGGACAAGCTTTGTTCAGATTTCTGAAGTCGATGCAGACTCTGATTTGCCCATTCTTTTTAGTGACTAGCACTATATTGGCCAACCAATCAGGGTGTTGTTCTTCACACATGAAGCAAACATCTCCAAGCTTCTGAACTTCTTTTTCTATTTTATCTATAATTTTAGGTTTTGTCCTCCTTTGGTCTTGCTTTACAAGTTTAGCATCATCTGTTATGTCCAATTTGTGCATGGAAATCTTTAGATCTAGACCCGATATTTCTCCGTAGGTCCATGCAAAGCAATCTATGAATTCTGACAAGAAACTCACATGCACACCAAGTTTTTTTCCTTTGATTTGAGAACTTACAAATGTAGGTTGGGGATTTTCTGGGGTCCCCAAGTTTATTTCTTGCACTTGATACTCAGTTTGAGGTTCAGGAGGAGCGTTTTCACAGCATTTTCAAAAGTTTTCAACTCTGTGAAATCTTCTGGAGTTTCATTTGAGGGTTTAAGCCAAGGCCTGATCCTTTTCCATAAATTCGATTTTTTAGGCTCTTTAGCTTTTACATCAAGGCCTAAGCATTCCCAATGAATGTGTTGAGATGGATGTAATTCTTCATTGAGTTCAGGCAGCCAATATTCAGTGATTTGTGATGTGGTGTCATCATCATTACTTAATCCCTCAGGATGCTGAAAAGCGGCCCAATTAGCAGGATCTTGAAAGACAACAGTTTCATAAGAGTCATCTGAGTCATACCTTCAGTGAAAACTACAAATTTTGCTCTAAAATTTTGACTTAACTTAAGAACATTATAGTAAGGAACGTATCCTACGCAGTGATGCAGCTGTTCAATTCTACATCCATTTTCGAGATCTTCCTTCATTTATGGAATGAAGACATCCAAAGGAAATTGTACCCCATTTGCATTCAATCCAAGGCCTGTGGGCTTCTTGAGATTAAACGCCATGTTCTTCATCATATAACGGACCACAGGATTGTAGATGTCAGGCCGTATTTTCCCATCATTAGTGATTTTGTCGATAGGATCTGAAGGAGAAGCATCTTCAGCTTGATGGAAAATGATTGGATAATTATATTGCTTAGATGGAGGCACTAAGAAGCAGGAACCTTCAAAATCATAAATATGAGATGGAGTGGGCCATGGCAAAAGCGGAGGATCCCAATTTGTAATGAAGTGCACAGAAGTGACCATCTTTTCAGTGTTCTCAGAGTCCAACTCAAAATCTAAATTTCTGATTAATGAAACGACATTCACTAGGTGCGTCCATCTAGACCTCCCACACAGACGGTAGAGTGCCACTTCGAGAGATGAGACAAGTCGAGACATCTCATCAAAGGTTTAAAACTCCATTACCATATTTAAGCTGCGGAGGGCTGGCCGGAAACCTACCTAGCATAGATGAATCCATGTGGAGTAATGTGGGAGATTCTCACATCTTTTAGCTAAACGGAGCCATCTATCAATATATCTATATGATAGTTCTCCTCTTTGTTATGATGTTAGCATGAGCTGACTGAAAGTGAAAGGAGAACCAGGCCTCATAAGTGACATTCCTCTAATAAGACGAGGTACATCATTGCTTTCTTGATCAGAATCTAAGTTACCGACCAAGGAAACTACATTTGTCGAATATGAGAGCTTTTGATGTCCTAAAGTAGGTGGTTTGCTATTCTAAATAGGAGCTATATACATAGCTGGGCTACATGTCTTACGTGTGTGGATGACGATACCTACTTGCTTTATCCTTGATGATTTCGGGGATATGATCAGAGGCTGATTTGATTGTTTGATTTTAGATTTTACCTTGATGACCGAAGGAGCTTTGGTATCCACACACTTGATCGCAGACTTTTTCGTGGACTGCAACTTTCCGACAGAATCAGATTTTTTGCCAAATCCTAGATAGGTTTTCCTTTCTGCTGAAAAAGTGAAAGGTTTTATGGGATTATCACCCACTGGAGAGTTTTTTTTTATATATAACTTAGACTCTATAGGCCTTTCCTAATACATGGTTGCATTAGTGAAGTAGACCTCCTTTCTTTTGAATGGCTTTTCATCCGTAAAAACTAGATGCATTTTACCCTTCTTCATTAATATATTTGAGACATTATGGAGAGTAGAAGGTACTATGGCATAATCATGAAGCCATCGCCTTCTTAAGAGGATGTTATAGCAAGCACAAATCGTAACCACATGTAGAGTAGCTTCTGAGGTTGAATCTCCCAACTGGAATCGAATCCGAATCTTACCAATCGGATCCTGGACTTCCCCATCATAGCCCTGAATAGAAGTCTTTGTAGCAGATAGCTTGCTCATCGAGATGCCAAGTTTCTAAAGAGCTGTAATTGTGATGAGGTTTAGAGCTGATCCTGAGTCTACTTGAACTCTCAGAACAGGTATGTCTTTGATGTAGGCCATGAAGAACAGGTATGTCTTTGATGTAGGCCATGAAATAAAGTGGCCTTGTGTGCTTCATATCGCCTAAGAGGAGATCATCTTTGGCAAAAGAAATAGTGGCTTTAGAAGCATTATGAACTAAAAGACATTCCATGCATTGCTTTTGAGGCTTTTTGGATTTTGCCTTCAAATAGTTCTTCTCTATCTAATGAATTTGTACTACATGAGCTTGAATGTTTGTATTCAAAGCATGTAGATCTCGTATGAAGTTGTTACAAGTCTCCTTAAACATCTGCAAAAGATCAAAAATGTGAAGTCATGCAAGTATGTGTTTGAGGTGTTTAATAACATCATTCGTGAATGGCTCGGTGGCCTTGCATTAGTATTTGCATATGAAGAAATTACATATACATTGGTGTTGTCCCCTGAAGGGTTTACATAAGAAGAAAAAGAGGGTCTATCATAATTAACCTTATAGTTACGACTAGAATGAGTGCCGTTTTTAACCATGTTATTTCGGTCAATTTCTGGATGAGTATCTCTTCTTATTGCATTAACTTCTTTGGGTTCAACAAAATGTTGATTAACTTCTTCCAAGCCTACTTCTTGACTTGTATTATCAGGAATGACCTAGAATGCTTGGGGTTCATCAGTAGTAGCACTTAGAATCAACAAAACAGGAGCTAATGGTATCTCTTCTTCGGAGTCAAAGATATTATCTTGATCCTGAGCTTGGTAAACTTCCTGAGGGGTGGTAGGATTGCCAATGCTAAGGTTATTGTGTTCCTCTAGCAATTTAGGCTCGTTAGCTAGGTCAAGCACAACCAACTGAGTGCTTAATTCAGAATCCGCATTCAGAGAGGTCGACTCCGAGGTTGGTCCAGGAGGAATATCCGGTGCGGATGTTACTGAATGTGGACAAAAAAGCGATGCCTGCTATTGCTGCGCTTTGTCATGTCCAACCAGTGGCAAAGGGTCTGGATGAATTTCTGGAGGTAGTGGAAAAGGAAGAGGGTCATTCGACCATCCACTTGTACTTGGTCTATGTATGTCATAAAGGACCACCGACAGCGTATTGAGACCATGCTTGATACTGAGTGTACCCATTTTAGGATCAAAACTTTGTGTAAAACTTTCATCTTCATCAGACATTCTGCTGCTTTTAAGGAGGTGGTTTGTACATTGAATACCTCCTGTTTCTTTTTCAATTTCAGAACAGTCAATTTTGAAGCAGGAGATGATAACAATTCCGCTTTTTTGGAATTTGCTTTTTTCTAACTGATTTCTTTAAGAGTCAGCTCTACATCAGTAGCTACCTCAACCAATCGGGCCAGAGACTTAGCTTTATGACTAAGTATGATAGCCTTAATCTCTGGTCCCAAGTTGGTTTTGCAAATTTCAATAGTATCCCTTTGAGATGGTTATTTTAAGCATCTATAAGATAATGCTCTGCATCTATTGATAAAGGCTTGTACATTTTCATTATCCCTTTGCTTCGTGCTACTAAGCATAACAAAAGTAACTGTCTGATCTTCCTCCTAGAAATGAGTAAGAATTTCTCTTCTATGTTTGGCTATGTTGTTAAGGAGAGTTTTGGTAATTGCTTATACTAGTTGAAGGCAACTCCTTTCAATGTGCCAATGAATAGCCTTATTTTTAATGCATCCAATTCTGGCCGGCTTCCAAGGAGTAATTTGAAATGCACTATATATTGATAAGCTGACCCCTTTCCCAAATAAAGCTGGAAAGTCGGAAGTTTATAATCAGACGGAAATGGAACCAGATCAAATTCCGAAAGGTACTTGGGTGTAATACCTTTCTTCTTCATCCAGGTCTCCACTTTTGACTTTGTTATTTTTTTCTTCAACTTCTTTAAAAGTTACATGCTTTTTAGGATCTACATGAAGACCAAAGATTAATGAATGATCGTCACCAGTAGAACTTGCAGCTATCACCTTGTCTGTTAGTGATTTGATTTGAGCTGTGAGCAGGTCAATTTTGATAGCATTCTTCCTATTCATTGCCTGCTCCCTCCTGTCAGGAAACAAGGGATTACTAGAGCTTCAGCCGAACCACCTAATTTATCTGCCAAAATTTTCATCTTAGTAGTCAAGTGATCAATTTTAGCTCCTTGTTGCTTAACGACATCACTGACGTCATCTTCTTGATTTTCGGCAGCATCTTCTTCATTGGCATCTTTACTTCCACTAACATCCTCATTTTCATCCTTACCAATCCCAATCCCTTCAGCCATAAATACATTATACTAACGGGGGTAGGAGGATAAAGGAAAAGTGGACTGACTATCTTCTGTGTCCAAGATAGTAATTGGATCCTCATCGGAATATGTTTCAACATGCCCTTCAGAAGTTATTCCCGAATAGAAGTTGGAGTCAGACTCTTGTGATTGGGTTCAAGCCATACTCCTGATGACCTCTGGGTTGACCTTGGTCTAACCATGCATGATGAGGTCAGATTCGACTCTTCTTCTTTAATCACCCATTTTGAGTGATTATGCGCCGTGACTGTTTCCAGGTTTTCTCCCGATAGCGAGCCAAAGACTTTTTCTTTATTTGACTAGCCAATTTGGCCGCCAAGGTTTGATATTTGAACTTGGCAATCAGTGGCCTGGAGGTACTAATGACTCATTCCCAATCCATGGGGTCAGAAGTGGGAAATGAGAGAATGTCAACAGCACTTCTCTTACTCTTCTTCTTCTTTTCCTTCTTTTGTTGAAGCAAATTTTTGAAATGAGCAAGATCAGTCGAATCATTGATGACCAATCATTCAACTTGCTTTTGCTTTTAGAACCGTATGATGAGCGCTGAGGTGAAGTTGGCGTAAATGGTGCCATAATAAGAGAAGGTAGACAACTTCTGCCGAACCTCCACCCTTCTTTTTGAGTCAAAGTGTAGAAGGTGTTCTCTTCAATTGAGGCCGTTTGTTCTTATCCTTTTAGATTTTGGAGTATATGGCTGTGGTGACCACGTGCTGTAACCTAGGAAGGAAGCATGTTTCTAGATTCTCTTGTGGGTTATGAACTGCTGAAGGTCCCCTATTTCTTGCTTGTTAATGGCCCGTTGTTTGGGCCGAGTAGATAATGGTTTAAATCTTGAGTAACCGCTTGATGCAGCTTGCCAAGTGCCATTGATTTGTGATCCGTGAACTAGATCTGCTTTGCCGCTAGTTGGGGCTTGATGATATAAAGGCTGCTGCCTCCTGACTTTGGTTTGTATTCTAGTTCCTCCTGACCCTTGCGGAAGACTCCAAATGAGTTTTGAGTATATTTGGAGACCCAAGGTTTAGGAGCCTCAGTTTTCTTAATGAGTTTTGGGGTCACTGATGACCCATTATTAACTGAAGTCATGGAGCTTGTTAAAGTAGAGAGCCTTTGGAAGATTGAGACTCTCGACGTAGGGGCTGTAGTGTTTGTTTGGACCTTCTTTGGTGCCCTTGCAAATGATTTGTTCTAGGTCACAGAGATCTTGAAGAGCCTCTCCTTGGCCTCATTAAAGGTGATGATTAGGGAACGTTTGTATTTACAAAAAGCAAGCCCACAGGACTACATTAGTGTTACAGCCAACATAGCTGCCCCTTGGGCCAGCTGGAATGGTTTATAGATGCCATCTGAGCCAACATAGTTTTGAACCGAAATGGTTAGACATAGGCATAACCTCATCTCATTATGCTATGCTGACTGTCTTAGCTGTCAGAATTTCTGCAACATTCTGGGACCATAGAGTTAGGCTTAAAAGCATACTAAGCTGACTAGACCTGGCTATCAAAACTTCAGTAGCATTTCAGGGCCATTTGTGTCAAACTTATAAGCAAGAGAGGGTTAGATCTAATCAAAGGCATAGGACCTACAGGATTGAGCCTTCACCACTACCATAATGATCATATAGGATCCATCAGTGCATGACACCGGACAATGCATGACTGCAATGTCGTGCCATTTCATTGGTCTTATCACTGATTTAATAAAATACTTATTTAGGTCGAAGCTCCTTGGACTGAATCACCACTGTTCTTAAAACATGAAAGGGTGTGATTTGGTCGATGCACATCAAAGTGCAAAGTTTCTTCAATTAAATGGCAAAAGTATGTACTTCGAGGTGTCTAATGCCTTCATTTGAATAACAAAAGGACGCACTTCAAGGTGCAAAATTCCTTCATTAATGTCTCCAAACCCATCGTAGACATCAAGGTCTTGCATGGGTGTCTTCAAAGGTCAAACAAGATGTTTTTAGCAACAAAACAGGTCAACGACCGTTACTAGCAGTCACTGCCCATTTTCCATCAATTCCCGCTGTCACAGCACTTTTTGTATAGTGTCCCGCCCTCACTAGGCAACAGTAGCACTTTTCAGCTTAATAGCAACACTTTTCATTCATTTTTAGCCAATTTAATATCTTTTGGCCAAATTTGATCACAAATTAGGGCAAATAACATTCTCATAGGTGGCGCCAATCTTCTGATTGTGCTAAAAAATATGCAAAAATATGTAGCGGATTTGAGTCCAACATTCATGCACTTCAAGCGTTTAATAAGAATGGGAATTAACTACAGTTCATTATTAATTTTCCTTTCATTTGCATAGGTTCAAATGCTCTGATCACAGGGATGCAGGTTATTTACATGTTTTTGAAAAGTTTACAACCCCTCCCTCAAGTCTCAGATGTGATCCAAATTCAGAAAATACAAAAAAGTACATAACAAGTAAAAAAAATGCAAGAAAGAAACAAACAAGGGGAGTGAACATGGCTCACGGTCACTGGCAGACAATAGCTGAAAGAGCATTGTTTTACCTTTTGAATGGTGTTATTCGCCTTTGTGACTTCTTCAAAGTGCTGAAACTCACTTTTATAATTTTCAGAGTGTTCATAGACCATTAAGAAGGTTAAACTCGATAGTGGAATCGATCAAAACCTTTATTGATCATCACTTTTATTTACGGACGGACTGTTTTTTGTATAAATCTGTAGAAGCTGCTGTATGAAGCCAAAATTGTGTCAGAAAACCTATGATTTTCAAATATCAGAATGAAGTTTAAAGAGCCATTCATAACTTCCATGATGGCTAGAAACAACCCCCCCCCCCCCCCCCTTGCCCAAGTGAGAAAAACAAAGGAATTGATTTCATCCTTCCAAGGCTCGTCAGTGCTTGAACATAGACTTTTTTAAATGATACCCATATCCTCCTTTCTTCTCTGAACCATCTCTCACCTTGAGTAAATAAGGAAAAAGAGAAAAAGAAGTGGACTGGAGTGCTGGAGAATGCCTTGAAACTTAGTAGAAAATGTCTGCCTTTTTACTCTTTTTTTTTTAAGTGTTAACTTCTTGTTATAGACTCCCGAAGTAGTTTTAGGGAGTTCTAGAAAGTTAAAGGGAGCTTATGGGAGGTTGAACTTTGAAAAGGAGTGGGGGGAACTACCAAAAACCACAGGAACCACTCCATGGAAGTCCGTGACCACAGCTGCGGTCACTCTAATGGCTCGTTTTTTATACTTTTGTGTATGCGACCTGTTTTCACTTGTTTGGGGTCCACATAATGTCCGATCTTCAAAAAACTTGGCGGAATGCTTTTTGACACTGTTTTGAATGTGTCATAGAAATTTCAACCCATTTTGACCTTCTGAAGTTAATCAATTCTCTCGTTGACTTTTTCATACAAATGGGCCCTTGTTTCAGCTGTTGGAGACCCAAATGACCTCAATTTGGTTTGAAACTTGGAGGGACTGATATCAGGAGTATCTTGGAGTGTCCTTCTAAATTTCACATAGTTTGGATTTGCAGAAGTAGAATTTCGAATAATGACCCATTTGTTGTATGTTCTAAGTCACTATTCACTTCATACTGTAAGTAGTTAGCTTGTTTTCTACCCAAACCACATCCAATTGACTTGAAACTTTGCGAAGTTTATTTTGAATATATTTTGAATCTCTGATCCAATTTTCGTCAGCTTTGGCTCCTTGGAAGTAGGATTTTGGCTAGTGACCTCCATGGCTCAAGGGTCACTATCTTCTAATTTGACTTGTAGTGGAAGTAGGACCAAACAGAGTTCTCTTGAGTTGAAAATTTGTATGATCTCCCCTGAGCATGATTGAAGCTTTGTGCCTGAATTTCATCTATTTTGGATGTCGAGAAGCAGGACTTTGGTCAGTAACCCCATGACTTGGGGGTCATTGACCCAAAATTGACATGTCTATAGATTTTGGATCAAATGACATCCATTTGACGTAAAATTTTGCAGAGCTTCCCTTAAGCACAATTTGAGCTTCCTCTAAGAGTTTCAACTAGTTTGATCTTCCCGAAGTGTTACTTTGCACAGTGACCTCACAAAGCTTAGTAGACAACTATTCGAACTGAGTTTTGGGCCAAATGATGTCTAAATTCTCTAAAACTTTGAAAGATAGTCTTTGAATGTATTTGAAGACATTCCCCTAAGTTTGAGTTTTCTTTGACATGTAGAAGTGTTAATTCCATAATGACCCCTAAAGAGTTAGCAAACAGTCACTGCAGTTGATTTTGAGCTAAGATGAAATCCAAATACTTTAAAACGTTGAAACATCATTCTTAAGCATGGTTTAGAGTTTCCATAAGAGTTTCAGCCACTTCGGTAACTCAGAAGCTTGAATTTTTTTAGTGATCCTTGGATTTGAGTCATTGACCTTCAAACTTGGTGTTTGGTGAGTTGAATAACTGAATGAGGTCCACTAACTCTAAAACTTGAATTGCTACATTTCGAGCTCATCTAAAGTCTTCTGAGTGGATCGTATCAGTTGCTATTTTTTATGAGTCAACACCAATGAACCTTGAATATGGTATTTGGTGAGTTGAGTGGTAGACTAAAGTCCAGTAACTCTGAAATTTGAGCTCATTTGAAGTCTTCTGATTGGATTGCACCAGCTCTAAACATCTGGATCCAGTACTTGACTTGTCATTCCACAATTTCAAGGTTTATATATTCTTGGTTTAGAATTTGCTTGTAATGTCTTCGCTGCAACATTTATAATTTTTTTATGGGTCAACAAGGTCGAGCCTGGATATGCCTTAGCTCGGCCCATGAACAAAACGTCGGCGAAGTGGGGGGAAGCTCAAATCAAACATTGCTCTTGAAAGGGAGCAACATGAGCTACTATTTCCTACCAATTTTTTTTTTTTAAATAAGCTTTAATCGGACCTAGACTGGCACTTCCTATGTGTACCCATACAAATCAGAGTGTTCAATTGTTGGGGTTTATGTACGTGTAATACAGCCTAAGGTCTTGCAATGTTAGTACTTGTCAGGGGGTGAGATTGGTATAACATATTAATAATCATATAGCCCATCACCATATGTCTAAGATCCATACCTGCTTTTTAAACGGCCTATAACATATAGCCACTGTTGTAGACTTGGCTCCACAAAAGCAAACTATTAGACCAAATCCAATGACACTTATAGGATTGCTTATTGATTTGGATTATTAGATGAGAAGCCCACATGATCTATGAAAAATGAATTTTATACGTATAGTCACCAACATCAATTTATAAGGTATGGTGACTTCTTATGGGAGGACAATGGAATGGAGAAATTTTAAGAGAGAGAAAAGATATTTTAGTTTTAAGGGATGCCACATGTTGTGCTCTCATTCTCTCTCACAAAGAGGGTGAATTCTCTTTATATATAATAATAATAATTAAGATCAATTCACATGTCATGGTGAATTGTATGCATTGTAGTTTGTTTAAAAGCGTGGCACTAGAGTCAAACTAGTAGAGATCCTGTGGTAAGACAAGCCATTGTCATGTCTTTATGTTTTTGCAATCATGTCAAAATAATCTTTCCCCTCTTATATAAAAGTCAAGTATTCTCCTTTAGCCATAGATTTATCTAATGTTTTAGATTTTGTAGCTTTCTTTAAGCTGAACACGGGATGCTTCTAGAAGAGATTATGATGGACTAAATTAGATGGACCACCCATGCCAACAGTCTTAAGAAGAGTAGGATATGGCAGTGGTGGACTTTACAAATAAAGAAAATTCTCCCTCATAACAGTGTGCATTGAGACTGCCACCAAAAGTGGAACCCTTGATGTGAATTTAATCAATTTATTTAAAACTTCAAGTACACAGTTGTTTTATTAAAATAGTGGCAAATACAGGTCGATCTCACAGGGAGTACTTTTAAACTTTTTTAATAAAAATTATGAAATTTCTTTTAACTAGAAGATTGATTTGGAATAAGATTAAGAATGTCAGAAACTCAATGCAATTGAAAGTATTGAAAAATCAATAGAGAAAACAGATTAGAGCATTGACAGTCCACTAAGCAAGATAATTAATCCAATCATACAATTATTATATTTTTTTTGTCTCAAAATAATTCATATTAAAAACAAATCAATGTTTCTTATCAAAAAGATTTGTCTTTCGCAAAAACTAATTTTTAATAAAAAGTATAAAATTATCACCCAAGACTTCCTTCATCTTATAAAGATTAAAAAATTCATGAGCATGACTTATCAAATTAAGCATAAACTATCAAAGGATCTCAACCCTAAGCATAATCTATCAAAATGAGCATAAATCATCAAATTATTCTCATTAGAAATCAAAACAGAAGTTGCCTAAGGCATGAAGATAGATCTATTATTCTAACAGAGCATTCATTTAAAAGAGACAATAAAAGAACGAAATAACCACATGAATTAAAAAAAAAATTACTTAGCTTCATTTGTGTGCTCCGATCCAAAGAACTAGTCAAATATTGCCAAGATCTTCATCATAAATTTCATTAAGAGCATTCTTGTATAACAATCACTCTCTTGAATCTCTCTTCTAAATTCCTATTTCTTAGAATAAAGCTTCAAAAATACCTTAAAAGTAAAAATAGAAAATTAATAGGAGGAAAAGAGGTGGAGAAGAGAAGAGAGAAGAGAGAGAGTGACTAGAGGAGAGAGGGGAGTGTATGTTCTCTTTGATGTCCATGCTTCATTAAATAGGATTTTGAGCCCCTTTGCTTCCTTATTTGTTTCCTCTTTTGTAACTTATAAAGTCTTTTCTTGGAGAAGTCTCTTGACTTGGCTTTTAAGTTAACAAAGACTTAGCAACTTTCAAAAGATTCTTTCTTGCTTTCCTTTGAAAACCAATCTCTACACAAACTTTCCATATTTAAAAGATTATCCTCTCATATGCAAGTAAATCTTCTAAATAAACTTTCCTTCTTTAATTTCTTGAGGATTTTCTTCAAATCTTCAAATCTTCATAGATTATCTTGAAAAGAATAAAATTAGGATGGTAGACCTCACTTTGATTTTCAATGTATTTCACTTAAGGAGAGATGGACCCCACCCAAAGGTGTATAACATGGAAAACATTTTCAATCTTTTTGCAATCCCATTTAAAAATACACAGCCAAATTTTTGAGGCCATGACTTTGTCGTTTTAGCTCTTATTGATGCAATCTTGAATCCTACAGATATCTGCTTGGAAAGAGCTTTCCAATAGTAGGTAAATTGTCCAATTCCGACGTTCGGTTTAAAAGTTCTGACTATTTTAATCTATGCTGTCCAAAGAAAAACGGAATTGACTTTTCATTTTGAATTCTTCTTCGTTGACTTCCTTTTTTTGAATTTAAATTTGAATTCCTTCAACAACTTAAGAGTGAGACCCCCCTTTGACCATTCAAGTATGTGAGCAAATGTGTGTGCGGTCGTCATAAAGCCAATCCTTAAAATTTCTTCCATGGTGTGCCCCATATGATCTACTTACAGCTTCCTGCACATTTTAAGCAAACCTATAAAATACTGAAGAGCCCATATTGAAGCAGAACTCATTTGGACAGAGTTTTACTCCAATAGGTACTCTTCGGAGAAAAATTGAAAATTTTTAAATTAATGCAAAAAGTGTATGAAAAATATAAAACTTCAAGTTCTTAGGTGAAAACGCATAAAATGATGAAATTTGATGAATAGTGATGTAATTCACCTAATTAAACCCTTAATTAATCATAAACTTATGCCGAAATATACAAATTCATGAACTTAACAACCCCCCTAAATTTTGTTGGTCTCACATGGTAAACAACACCGATGCACAATGTAAAATGTGTAAGTACACGAGAGAAAGTCATCTAAAGCGAGGTCGAGAGAGATCAAAGGGTTTGTTTGGAGGATACAAGATATTAGAAATAGATCAAAGAAGATTAGGTTTAGGTGTTCAATTAAGATATCATATAAGTGACTTCTTATCTTTTAGTTATTCTTATATACATTGAGATAGGTTCTCATAATAAAGTCACGATGAATCCTATGAAATATAGTCATTCAAAAGTTATCAACAATTACTAAGTAGAGATATTAAAAGTCAAATGACTATAATCTTATTCTCTCAAAAGATCTTTTTGGGTTGACATAACAAATAAAATAAATATGAGAAAAACAGGCTTCTAATTAATGCACATTTTACTTTTAATTGATTGTGAAACATTTCACTCTTTTTATATAAGATGATAAGATCATTATAAGATATTTGTGTGGCTAAATATTTCACAACACCAACACATTGCATGACTTAAAATTCAACTAATAAAAAATTTAAAGAACGGACCCCGGAAGTACTTCTGCTTCTAGTGTAGTACACATTTATAACAATAATACCTTCATGATCATATGGTTCATTTTTATTGCAGACGACAAAATAATTTTCGTGCTTCCCGTTGCCTTTACAAAAGATTGTAGCCTAAATTCCATTCTTACTTCTCTTGAACATAATATGCATATTGTCTTTTTTAGAAGATACATCATAGATGTATGCTGTGATCCCTTTCTTGGTTGGAGCAATTCCCATTCCATGGAAGAATTTTAATATTCGTACATTCTTGATCTCAAATTCCATTCCTAGGTAAGCCTTCGAAGTCTTTTTTCTCCTTGTCATCACTGCCAATGACTATAATATCGTGGAAATACACAATCAACATTATAACTTTAGGTTAACTTTAGCTTTCTTTTCATAAATCATCTATGGCCAAATAGAATCACGACCTTCCTATATGTCAAACCCATCTCAAGGCGATTGCCTCAGTCAATCCCGAGCCACCTTAAGTCAGCAGACTTTACCTCCCTACCCTGTCATTATAAAACTTGGGAGCGGATCAATACATAATTCTTCTTGCGAGTCTCCATGATGGAAGGCGTCATTTTGACATTCATTTGATATAGCAGTCAAGAAAAACTTTTTGCTCAAGGACATATAACCTTTTGGAAACCCTAGTCTAAGTAGTAAGAGCTAATTAAATTAAAGTCTAAAATAAAAGGTTTAATTTTGAAGATCTAATTTACAAAGAGTTTATTTGATGTACTTACAAAAAAAAAAAACAAAAACAAAAACAAAAGCTCTCATTTCATAAGATAATTGGGGCTTATTTTTGGAATTAGTAAAAACTACAATGAATAACTTAGATGGATCTTTCAATTCCCGGTCTAGGACCCTAGTGGGCCCCATTCAGCTACCTCCCATGTATCTCATGTATTGCCGTGAGAGACATTCTCACTATGACAAAGCAGATTCAATAATGAAAGCACAAATAGGAAGATGACAAACGATGGTAAGAAAATGAAACCATCGTTACCAAGTGACCCGACCTACTTGTACCTCTATGTATCAGATGAGATGTATTACATGACTGACGAGAAACCTGAGTGAGGCTCTGATTGCAGGGCTTTAGCTAGCTAACAATTTATAGATATATAATATTCATTGATGGCATGTGTATTCAGGTCGTTTGGCACTAAACCCATTAATTACTCTGAGCCCACCAAACGTAAATTTATTCTGGCTTATGCATCAGACGGCCTCATAACAGAACTCACACCCAATTTTTTTATTTTTTTTATTCGACTCCCTGGGTTTCCAGATATTTGGGGACCCACGGCCCAAAATGGGACAAAAAGTAAACGCATGCACAGATGCACTGTAGCAATACTTGATAATCTGTACACAACATGTGGTGAAACATATTCCAAATGTCTGGTCCGTCTGGAAGATACTGTTTCCAGAATACATTCTAGAAATGCAGAGAAACAAAACCACCACATAGTGATCGATAGCGCCTTTGTCACATGACAACAGCATGACAACGGATATTTTGAGCCCTAGGAGACAGGTCACTAATTTGAACCATCAACCATCAAAATTGAAGAGAACACAGCCCACATACCATTTTTTCATAGTTAAAGATGAATTGTGATAATGATGTATTTTAAATTCTGTTGTCCACTTTCTCCAGATTAGAAATATATGGGCCCATTGGAATTAATGGGTTGTTGGATGTTTATATAAGAGGTAGGGTTGTTAGCCAGGAAGAATTGCCTTTTCACATGGGATGGTCTATAGATTCACAAAAGTGAGTCATTTGTGTTATTTATGAATTCTTGAAGTGAATTCCAATAAAAATGTGTGGTTGTGGAACTGGTTGTGGAAGCAACTAAGCAAGGCTAACTAAAGAGGAGATTTTAAGGATTTGAGATTCAAAGCTATGCCTGTGGAGAATATGAACTTGGAAGTCCTTGAAGAAGTTTCATCAGATGGAAATACAGATACATTCTCTTGCTAATCATAGTATGTTGACTGTATGCACTCGAAATGGGTGAAATGAGCAACTATGGCTGGCAATGCAGGGTTTTTGTATTGTGCCACAAATTTTGTTGATATTTTGAAGATCTTGCAATGTGATACTAGAAATTTGATTAAGGAGATATCAGATCAAGTCAGTTGGACTACAATTGTAGTCCACACGGGGTACAATAAACAATTAAGATCATCAAATCAAACTAACAATTAGAAGATCTGTATTCGGGGCCAGCCGAGGGCAAAGTGTGGTAAAGCCACAGCTTTGGGCCCCCTAATTTGAAAAAAAAATATGGGTCCAATATTTAGCTAAGTCTTTATACTAGGTATGAGGATAAAAAAAACTCAATTATGAACAAGAGGCTTGGTAGCTTAGGTCCAAAAGTAGAAAAATAAAATTGGCTAATCCTAAATCTAAATGGACAAAGCAAATCAATCCAAAATTAAAAAAAAGAAAACATGTTAGATTGATGGACCTAACATCCCAAAGTTACAATTGCCTCCAGAGAAAGAAAATTTTCAAAGTTAATGTTGATCAAATCTTACCTTCAGTCAACCATGTTACAAGAAAAATTGAATGAATTAACTATGCTATTTATTGAGAAGGATTTGGTAGAGAAACTTGATTATATAAGTTTAATTAATAATTTTGCTTCTAAAAATGCAAGAGTAATGTTTAAGTGATACTTTTTTATAATTGGTTTAATTCTTTTGGTATTGTAGCTTTGGATTTTATATGATTTGTTTTCTTCATTCTATCTAGGCTAATTTTAATATACACTTTTACTAATTATACATGTGAATGTGAGTGTTCAAATTTTATATTGATACTAACAAATGATGCAATATTTTAAGTATTTACTGTTATACCTATAATTTTATATTCTATATAGGAGCTCCATCGTAGAACTTTGCTTTAGGCCCTGAGAATGGCCCAGTCTTTAATAAATATTGGGATGCTCCTATCTGAATTTCACCATGCATATTGGTGGCTTCAGTTGGCCCTCTAGGTTGTTAGCAGTTGAGGCAGGGCCCATGTGCCACCTTGAGTGGATTGGCTCCCTTCCTCAATACTAATGTCCCGTCCTATATCAAGCCATGCCCTTGTGGGAAGATTTGCAACGACCCTTGTTTATCGTAAAGGCAAATGAAACGAAATACTAAATTTCTATCAGGAGACTTGCCATCACATGCCCAAGTAATTCCATGTGAGACATAGGTACTCTCTAAGGACAGAAGTGCTCAAGATCTATACTAATCATTGAAAAGTTTTACAGTCGGGTTGCCCATTCCAATGGTCAGATCGTAAGGAGTAAACATGATTGATCTGGGCAACATGATAGATCTGTGCCTGCCTGCCTGGTTGTTTACATGCGTTGAGGATGAAAATAAGCTGGGGTTTAAACTATGAATAAAGTATTCTATCAAAAAAAAAATTATGAATAAAGTAAAAATAGAAAAGGTTAAAATTACTTCTTTACATGCCCTTCAAATCACGAACAAAGTGAAATAGTCATAAAAAAAACAAGCATAATTACACGAAGATTATTTTTCTCCGAGTTATCATACTTTGTTGTAATATTAAAAATAAAAAGACAAGGCAAGTGTAAAACGGTCAATCATGTGGTATCCTAAATTTATTTCTCCTGTGCTCCATTTCCATTCAAAGAGATTTTTTTTTTTTTTTTACACATAGTATCCCTCAACATTTCAGCCTGCAGGCCTTTGGCTTTTAGTTCAAGGGTGATCTGATTCTGATGAGCAAAAATTATTTGTTGGAGGTATATATATTGCCGTACATATAAGCTTTCATTTATTTAAACAATAATTAAGGAAAAAAATTAATTATATCATATCATGGACTTAAATTTATCCTCCCTCGCTGCTACTTTTGAGTCCACCTCATGTTTAATCTTACACAATGCATAACCTAGAATCGATCCATTTCTCTCTCGAGGGCGGATATATCTTGACGACGAAAATCCATTATCTTTACCAGTTGTACCGATCTTTACTCATGACTACACACACAAACCAAAAAAAGTGAATCAATTGCCCTCCTCTCTACGCAAACCGCCACATCCATGAGACACGGACTACTCAAGTCAGCCATAAATATGGTCACATCTAAGTGGTGAGTCGCCAAAGTAAACGAATCTCTTCCTTGTTACCTTCACTTGCGTTTACATGGTTTCATGGTTGCAAAGGCAATTGTCCTTTTCATTGATGCAACCCTCCATATCACCTTAAGCACTATTATACATCAAAAGATATTCGTCTCAATTTCAACACATGGGCTGCTTTGTATCCGAACGTATCTTTTAATAAATATATACATACATCCATAAATCATTTAAAGATGTAACTATATGCTCATCCACAGGCACTAGACAGGAAAAAGAATAGATTTTATATACCTTTAAAGCATGTAACTACAAAAACAATGTCTAGAATATCCGATCTGATTGTTCTTTTAGGATCTCTTTGGTGATTCACTTGAATGATTGTATATACATTATTCCTACCAGAAATATTACCAAGAGTATCTTAGTTGACTGACGATTATATATATGCTATTTGAGCACCTACACCTCACACTCACTGTCTTGATTAATTGTGGCACAAGCTGTTAGATATTGATCTAGGTTAAGTACGTACAATCACGCACCACATGAGAAGAAGAACAAATAATCACACACAAGACACAAAGGTTTACGTGATTCGATTAGATTCCCTACATCTACAGGCACGAAGATTTTACTATGAAGAAATCTATCTCACCCCCTTACAGTATTCTCTCTCTGTTTCCCTTTGCCCTATTGTATTTTTGCTTGGTTACAAAGAATAAACCCTAGAAGAAAATAAGTAAGATTAACCCCAATTAACTGGGCCCTAATGTAAACAACTCATAAGCCCAATAAGGACCTTTTGAGCCGAACCCAACAATCTCTACCTTGGAGAAAAGATGTCCGACTCTTTGAAAAATTGTTGAAATGTGTTTATAACACATATAGCTTGTGGGAACCCCATCCCACCATGATTGCACCATAATGGAGATGAGGTGCACCTTCACCATTTAACAAGAGAAGAGAATGAGCAAGTTCAAGTAATGCTTGAACTTCTCCGTAGTAACTGGCTTGGAAAGCATATCAGCTGAATTCTCATTTGTGTGAATCTTCTGAATGGAGATCTCACTTATAGTAATCCAATCTTGAATTTTGTGATAGATAACAGCTATGTGTTTTGTCCTTGTATGATATATCTGATTCTTTGATAGGCATATTGCACTTTAATTGTCATAGTGTAGCAAGATTAATTTTTGCTTGATACCCATATTATTTACCAAACCTCTCAACCAGAGAGCTTTCTTAGAAGCCTCTGAAGCTACCATATATTCTGCCTCTGTAATGGATAATGTAATTATAGACTGAAGCACCGATCTCTAACTTATCTTGTAGTGGATCTTTTCTAGTCTAGGTCTCGTGCAAAATCAGAATCTACATATCCAATTACAAACTCTGACTCATGTTTTCTTTCAAACAGAATTTCCAAGTCTTTGGCGTCCTTCAAGTACCTCAGAATCCACTTTACGACATGCCAATACTCTTTTCCTGGACTCGCCATGTACTTACTCATTGCAGCCACTGCTTGAGCTACATCTGGTTTTGTGCAAATCATGACACATATCAAGTATCCCACCGCAGTTGCAAACGGTATCCTGGACATTTCTTCAATTTTCTCATCAGCACTAGGACATTATTTGGCACTTAAACTAAAGTGACTTGCAAGTGGAGTAAAGACAGACTTAGCATTTAGCATGTTAAAATTTTCAAGTACATCTTTAAATTCTTCAAGTATTTTGAGATGTACTTTTTCTGTGATAACCACAGCTTTCCAACCTTTTGTCTCTTTTAATTTCCATGCCCAACATTTTTGTAGCTACCCCAAGGTCTTTTTTGCCAAATTCTTTTCTCAATTGAGATTTAAATTCATTCACTTTTGACATGTCATTACATTCAATAAGCATATCATTCACATAAAGCAGCAAAATAATAACAGAATTATCATCTAGTATTCTATAATAAACACAACAATCATACTCACATCGATGGTAGTCGATACATATAGGAGTCAAAATGCTTGTAACATTGTCTTGGAGATTGTTTCAACCCTTACAATGATCTCTTCAATTTACATACATGGTCTTATTTTCCAACTTCTTTGAACCCTTCAGGTTATTCCATATAAATTGTTTCCTTTAAGTCACCGTGAAGGAAATCTATCTTTACATTTAGTTGTTCGAACTCCATGTCGAACTTTGCTACAAATGCCAACAAAACCCTGATAGAAGTGTGGTTATCAACTGGGGAAAAGATCTCATCATAATTAACCCATTCTTTTTGCGAGTACCCCTTTGCTACTAGACATGCTTTGAACCTTAGTTCTTCATTCTTTTGGAAAGTTTCCTTTCTCTTAAACACCCATTTATAATCAACTGTTGTCCTGTCTTTGGGTTTAGGAACTAACTTCCAGACTAAGTTCTTTTGGAGAGATTTATCTCATCCATCATAGCACCTATCTAACCTTGTCTTTTACTGCTTTCCATAGATTCTTGAAATGAGGTTGGATCACCACTGCTGGTGATAAGAGCACAATGTACTTCATCCTCATCCCATTCAAACCTTTGAGGCAGCTTGATGGTTCTCTTTGCCCTTCCCTGTGCTAAACTTAAATGTTTCTACTGAACCTCATGTTGTTCCTCACCTCCAAATGTACGAACCTCTGATGAACTTTGAGCTTGTTCCTTGGTTGTATTTTCTGCAAGAGGAATAACTTCTGTAACTACTTTTTCAACACCATGCCCTTTGAATTTACTATCATGTTCCCCATTCAACATAGAAGCTTCATCAAATACAATATCTCTGTTGCAGATCTTTTTCCTATTTTCTGGATCCTATAGTTTGTACTCCTTTACACCTTTCTCAAAGCCGAGGAATATGCATTTAAGTGACTTGGAGTCTAACTTGGATCGCTCATCACTGGGAATGTGTGCGTACGCTAGACAACTGAATACTTTCAATGAAGAATAGTCTACCTCTTTACCTATCCACACTTGTTTTACAACTTTATAACTAAAGGGTCTTGATCGTGACCGATTAACCACATAGCATGCGTGATTAATTGTTTCTACCCAAAAACTTTTAGGCAACCCTGCATGAAGTCTCATACTCCTTGTTCTTTCTAAAAGTGTCCTGTCTTTTCTTTCTACTACTCCATTTTGCTAAGGATTCTTTGGAACAGGTAAGTGCCTTGTGATACCTTCATCTTTGCAAAACTGTAAAAGCTTGCCATTTCTATATTCACCCCCATTATCTGATCTCAAATACTTAACTTTTTTACTTGTTTAATTTTCTACTTCAAGAACTTGGCGAAGATTTCAGATTTCTCTTTCATAAAGTAGACTCAAACCTTTCTTGAAAAATCATCAATAAATGTCACAGAGTAGTATGCTCTACCTTTTGACATAACTGGGGCTGTTCCTCAAACATTAGAGTGAATGTAATCTAGAATACCACTGTTTCTACAACTATTATCTACAGTTTTAAATGACACCTTTTTTTCTGTTAGCAAAAAATACAGTATTTACAAATATCCAGCTTGCATGTTTTCACTCCTTTTAATAATATTCTTTTTTGAAGTTCTAACATGCCTCTCTTGCTCATATGCCCTAGACGCATATGCCACAACTGAAATTCATCATCACTGGTTTTGTCATCCATAGAGACTGTCACTCCACCTACAACTATATTGCCTATAAGTTTATAAAGGTTGTTCCCTACTTTGGTACCTTTCATTAATGCCGAAATACCTTTAGTCACTTTAAGCACACCATTTTTTATGATGAATGTGCACCATTTGGATTCAAGTGAGCCTAAAGAGATTAAGTCTTTTTTTAGTGCTGGCACATGCCTCACATCACGCAGGGTTCTCACTACTCCATCTGCCATTTTTATTTTAATGGTGCCATTTCCAATGGTCTTACAAGGTGTGTCATTATCCATTAGGATACTACAACCATTATATTATTCATAGGTATCAAACCAATCACGATTAAGGCACATATGATAAGAACAACTAGAATCCAAAATCCAAACATCAGATAGATGGTTACCTTGTGAGATAAATGGGAGTTCCATTTCACTTTCTGAAGCAATGTTGGCAGAGTTACTGTTGTCAGATTTATTCTTAGCTTTGTTCCTCCCATCTTTAGTCACCTTAAATTTCTAGCAATCTTTCCTCCAGTGTCCCTTTTTTTTGCAGAAGAAGCATTTTGAATTTTTCTTACTTCTTGATTTTGATCTGGAGTTGTTTATTCTTCACTTGCCCTTGTCATTAGACCTGCCACGTTCACTAGAGCCTTCTCTTACTAGAAGTCCCTCTGCATGTGGACTAATTTTAGTGGCCTTCTTCCTCCCAATATTAGAGATGATGTCTTACCTGATATCTTCAAAATTGACTGTGTCCTTTCCATATAGCGAGGTAGTCACAAAATAATCATACAAGCCAAGAAGAGAGTTCAACAATAGT
This sequence comes from Sextonia rubra, assembly GCA_037013555.1. Taxonomy (NCBI): domain Eukaryota; kingdom Viridiplantae; phylum Streptophyta; class Magnoliopsida; order Laurales; family Lauraceae; genus Sextonia; species Sextonia rubra. The sequence continues at coordinate 51,956,777 of JASUAD010000009.1, read as the reverse complement.
AAGGACTTGTCTTCATCATCGAATTTCACATCAAGCCTCAATAAGTCATTAGTCATCCTGTTAAAAATGTTCATGTGCTCCAGCACATCACAATTTTCCTCCATCTTCAACCCATACAATTGTTATGCAACTTGTTTGTAAGATTCTTTCCCATATAAAAGCTCTCTAGCTTCTTCCATAAACCCTTTGCAGTCTCCTCTTCTATGACATTGTACATGACTTTGTCAGAGAGGTAGAATTGTATAGAGTTGACTGCCTTTTTATCAATTTTTGCCTAATCATTATCTTCTATCTTTTTAGGCTTCTTTTTTTTTTTTTACTAACAATGCTACCTTGATACCTTGTTGAATCAAGATATTTTTCATCTTCCGCTGCCATAAACCAAAGTTTATTCTTCCATCAAATTTCTCAATTTCAAATTTGATACCTTTTGCAGTAGATGTGCCCTTTTGTGGCGATGATAAACCTAAAGATGTTTCAAAAACTCACCCAAATTTTTGCTCGTCACATTATAAATCTACTCCGTTAACTTTGTAAATCTCATCGCCACGAGTTCATTGGACAAAATGGAGCTCAATTCCGAGTTCGAATGACTTTGAAAATTGCGTTTAAATTTTGGCCGTCAAACTGGCTGTTTTTACTATGCGAACCCGCTAACGTCAACCTGCTGAACTAGGCGTTGCACATGTGTTTAGGTCGACGTGACTTGACCCGAACTGACTGCTATGAACCGAACCTGTTGCCTAACAGGTCAGTCTGACCTAACCTGTACCTAACTTCGGTTGGATGAAAAACCTAGATTGTCTTCTTCTTCCCCTATTTTTCTGCAACTAATAAGGACTAAAAATCCTTGCTTGCTTCCTCCTTCGTCATTGATGAGGGAAGGTTAGCGACAAGAGGACAATGGTAACCGGTGACGTTGGCTGATGGTGAAGCAGCAGTGGTGTGTGGTAGCAAATGGGCACAGCATGCAGTGATGGTGATTCCGGTAGGCGCACCGGTAGCAACGATGCTCTCCAGCAAGTGAGCATGAGAACGGCCTCTTCTTTGGTCCCAGCCAAACCCGAAAGTCCTGCAGTGCTTCCTGATTTTGGTTCTGGAACCAGAAACTAGAATCTCCTTTTCTCTGTAATTGGAAGATGGATCCGGACCACGATGGCCGATCGTCTTCTTCAGAGTATGTGGCCTAACCATATATCTCCTATCTCCCAATGAGCAGACTCGAATCTCCAACTGAAAATCCAATCCATCGATCACGCTGCGCAAACCCTAGTTCTGATACTAATTGTTAGATCTTGATTTAGGTTAAGCACATAAAATCACACACCACACAAGAAGAAGAACAAGCAATCACACAAAAGACACAAAGATTTACGTGGTTCGGCTAGATTGCCTACGTCTACGGGCACGAAGATTTCACTAGAAAGAAATCTTTCTCACCCCCTTGTAGTATTCTCTCTTTGTTTCCCTTTGCCCTATTGTTTTCTTGCTTGGTTACAAAGAATAAACCCTAAGAGAGAATATATAAGATTAGCCCTAATTAAATGGGCCCTAATGTAAACCACTCATAGGCCCAATAAAAACCTTTTGAGCCAAACCCAACACAAGCCTAAATTGCGTAAATTTTACACTCATCCAATTATCACTCCCGATTGAATTAACAAAAAGCCACCTTTTAAAATTATTAAAATTTAGGACCATGAATCAAAATATTAGAATTATCTAATGGCATTTATATTTTGTGCACCCCTGAATCTCACTTAAATCCTTTAATCCCTCACCTTCCTCATGACATGTGATGGCACCTCTTAGTTTTTCCAAGTTAATATGATACTTTTTTTATTGTCCATAGTAATGGAGTCAGAATTTTCTCTTTGGGAGAGGGATCAAAAGTTTCTCTTAATGAGGGATTTGAGAAAGAATTAAAAAAATTATTACATTATATCCAAAAATATTATTACATTATAATGTGTACAAAAAGTTAAAGACTAGTTACTACATCATACCCATAAAAATATTAAAAAGATGGATTTAGATTGCTCTAGTATCAAACAATGTTAAAAAAGAAATTGTACAAAAGACAATAGTATTATTATAAACTGCGTAATTTTTAACATATTTTTAATATTTTGGGAAATTTCTCAATAGTGGTATTTTCAAAGTGAAAGCCCAGGGATCGATCTCTAAGTATGTGTATAAAACCAGTGCCAACACCACTCAGCCATGAGTTTGTTGGCTATAATTTTAGCATGTTTACTTATAAGTATATGATTATAATTTAAAAAATCAAATAAAATAATTTTTTACTCCATAATATGGAGTTGAAATTTATAAAAAGTCTTGATATCTGGCCCATTATTTAGAGCCCAAATTATTCTAAACTTAAATAAAATCACGAACCTTGATGAGACCTTGGTCATGTAATTAGTATAAAAAAAATTTAAGCACCGCTATATATAGTTAGCCACATGAAACCTCTTACATTCAACTTAAATTAGATCTAACTTAACTTAGAGTTTGAATTAAAATGTTATAAATTCAGATTTTGATAATAAATGAAACAAGCTATGTTGATTATGAATTTCAAATATTGAGAGGATAAGGATTCTAGTTTTAAGAAAAGAAAAAATAATATAAAAATAAAAGAAGAAGAATGACAAGATAATGCATATTATATTGGTATGACAAGATAATGCATATTATATTGGTAATTTGATGAGTTGTCTTTTTTATGAAAGTAAATGACTAAAACTCCCTTATGTGTTTTGAAAATTCTATTCTTTAGTAAGAGGAAAAAAAAAGGTTGTTGATGCAAAGAAGAGAAAACAAAAAGTTGGGAAGGGACAAAAAGGATAAAATCCAAATCTATCCTTAAAAGTCTTTCTCCTATTTTTTTAGGGTCTCCACCATTGATTGTCCATGCATTTTAGGTTCATTTATCTTTCAGCCAACATTCTTAATTGAGATTGTTGATAAATGACTAATCAACAAGGCTATGTTCTTAATTAAAAAAGAAAAGAAAGAGAGGAAAACCTTTTTTTTTGTTGGCCCTACGAATATTTCATTTTCAATTGAAAAAATCAACAGCCTCACAGATATACAATTTTGTCTGGAGAGAGAACTTTAAAAATAATAACATTCAAGTTGTTAATCACAAGAAGTTAGCACAAGAAAAATCACACAATATGGCTCTTCTCCATGAGCTTAAATTGTAAAAATAACATGTCTACACGCATTATGACACGCCCTCGCTAATGAGCATGAGATTAAGGGCCAAATTAAAATTTTTGATATTATCCACACACATGGCCCCCAATCGTGTCCCAAGCTAAATCGTATTCCACGGTGAGGCACATGCATCTCCTCGATAACACGAAAGTATAGAGGAAGCATTTATATGTATAGAAGGTATGATAACATAATCAGAGTAAACATGCCAATATGTATAAAGTTTGAGTCTACAAAAAAATATTATTTTAATTACAAGCCGCACTAAAAATGGCCATCAAAATGAACATAAAATAACCAAAAAGTGGAGCCTCTCATGTGCTAGTCACTATGAGCTGTAGATGTCACTTACACACCACTCGTGATCACCATCAGGCTGATCTACCTAGAGCCACCTACCTAAAGCATCGCATCCTCCTCATCCTCCTCCTTGGTAGAGGCAAACCTAATACTTATGCACTAAGAGTAGCATTGTCAGCTACAAAGAGCTAAGTAGACATATAGACATGAACAGCAATAGATATGTATACCAAGTGAGTAAAGACGATGTAATCATGAGAAAACTACGGATGGAAAGCAATTTGATTTTAAATTAGTAATACTAGAAGTGCACAGTTATCAATTAAAGACAGTGGCAAGAGTAGATCAATCCCACAAAGTACCATATCAAGTAAAATTAAAAACTGAAATTTTAAGCTTAGAATTAGAAAATGGGTAGTTTGACTTGAAATAAAACTAAAACAATAAAAAAACCAAAGCAAATAAAGAAAATCAGATAATGATGCAAACAGTTTAGAGCATCTAGAATCCACTAAGTAAATCAAATCAATCAATTAATGCAATTAATCTAACCTTTTGTCTCAAATATAACTCAAATTAGAAACAAATCAATTTTTCTAATCAGGAAAGTTTGTTTTTCGCAAAAACCCCTTTTTAATTAAAATAAATCTTAAACCCCCAAGACCTTCTTTACTTCATAAAAGAATAAAAATCCTAAGCATCACCAATAAAAAATAAGCATAACCCATCAAAGAATCCTACTTTTAAACACAGCATATTAAATTTAAGCATAGATGATCAAATTCATTTTATTAGAAATACGAAATAGAAGTTGCCCACTTTGGCATGAAGACATATCTATTTTTCTTCTTTAAAAACTCATTAAAAGAGTCTATCAGAAAAGGAAAAGAAATAATAAACATGAACTAAACAAAAGACTATTTAGCATTTTCCTCTATGTCAAACGTTAACAGCTTAGTGATGACTAACACAAGGATTCTAAAACAATCAGCTAGGAGTGGGCTTATCATGTGTGAACATTGTTGGCAAACAATATAGAAATTACTTTTCCATTCAATCTTTTAATAAATAAGTCAATTCATCAATTATAATTCCCATAAGTAGTCCTTCTCAAGACTTACAATTAAAGCTGCCTAGCCTCTTACGTCAACCGAGACCAAAAGAAACAATACCAACAATGGGGATCCTATATGTATCAATCTAATTTGTGAATGCAATCTCAGCAATATAAACAATAAAGTAATCGATAGAACATGTTCAAGACATGTACGAATCAATAAAAATGTATGATAATTCGATCGATAATCAAGGAGAGTTATGAACAAATATCCTTAAGCAATAACTGCTTTTCCTGCACCTGATGAGCCTAATCGAACCACGAGTGAGGTGGCGTCGTGATACTCTATCCATTTCCACTGTGCATAGTTCACAATTGAGTGTCGCCGACCCTCACTGCCTTCGAGTTCAAGGTAGACCATATAACGTACAAACATTGGACGTTTCGTAGGGGTATGTTCACTCAAAACAATCCTTACACAAGTCATCAATGAGTACTTTAATGGGTAGGTCATTGGGTCCCAATTCCAAGCCTAAAAGTCCCCAAGGAATAACTCTTTCCCAAGAGCGTAGTGGTCATTGTTTATAAAACTCTGACCCTAATCTAGCATGCTTAGTGAAAATTAAGTAAGTTATTAGCTAATTACCATCAAATTAGGATGGATTTAACTTGTTTTGCCTTTGTGGGTTATGTTTAAGTCATGGACAGGTAGTTGGGTCGCATGTAACCTTACCTAGGTAGTAAAAGCCCTTTTTCGTAATTTTTAAGTTCATAGTTTTACGTCATTCACGCATTATATTGACATTATCACATTCGTTTCATTGAGCTCGTCAACTTTCGTACTTGACTCGAATACGCTTAAGTTCGTTTATGCTAATTGGACCTTAATTTGACTTAAATTGAAATCACTTCAAGAAATAAACACTTTCTTATAAACTCCAAAAAAATATCCTATATATATAAGACCCACTATTCCTAATCAATACTTTCTTCTCCAATACTCTTCTTACCCAAATACTAGTATCCTTCTTTCCTTTATCACGATTATTCTCATCAAATCCAGAGAGTTGATGTTTGCATGTGTGATTAGAGGCTCATCTTAGCATCTTCAGTGTCTTTGTCTCTAAGCATAAGCCGTGACGTGAAGAATTCAAGTAGCTTTGTTTTCTTTTAATTGATCTCTCGAGGTAAGAGCTATTTCCTCTCCACATTTTTTGGTTCAAGAAGTGATGAAGACTCTTCCTGTAAGCATGTACTCATCTCTTTCCTCACCGCTTACATGCATATCAATTTTAGTATCAATAATTGGGGTGTCATCTCAAGTTGAGGAAAGAGTAAGAGTAGTGATTTGAATTCTAAACTAAGGTAAGTATAAGCAAATTTTGATTTAATGCATATTGGTATATTGTGATTCTTGTAATTTCACTAAATTCTGTGCATTTAGCCTTAACATTCTTAATTTTCTAAACCCTACTGTATTATTCCTATTGTTCTCAATTTCTCTACACTCCACTGTCTTATGAAATTCAATATTTTTGATGTAATATGAGTTAAAATATTAGTGTGAACAAAGAATGACTGACTGAAAAAGGTAGGGAATACCCTAGTAAACGAACCAGCATGGAATTTGCTTTAGAAAGTTACTTTAGACGTGAAGTGGCTTCAGAAACTTAAGCTTATGGCAAAGCCATAAAGAAGTTATGGCTCACGGTCTAGAGAGTTAAAAATGTCATTTTTGTTCTACAGCTAAGCCAAACCTTAGCCGTAGAATGTGCTATGGCTAAGTTATGGCTCAGCCGCAGGGTATGTACTACTAAGCTGTAGAAAAGAATATGGTTAAATCGTAAATGCAGAAGAAAATTTAGGTACCTATGGCTAAGCCGAAGTGCAATTTATGGCTAAGCCATAAGATGTAGACGGCTAAGCCGTAAGTCACCCATGGCTAAGCAGTAAAACCATTGAAACTTAGGGTTAAGTAGGTACTGTATGAGACTATGGAGAACCTTAGTTATTGAATCCTTTTACCTATTGTCACAACCGAACCCAAGAGATTAGGGATTGGGGTTAAACCCAATCAATGACACACGTACTCATGTGCAATTTACACCCAGACCGGAGTCTGAATAAAATTACACAAGAGATATTTACATACTTGCACGTGTGAGGTGCTGAACGGATCATCTGTCCATGCATTTAATATGCAGAAGCCTGTCAATATCATCTATAATTTTTCTTCACTTTTCATTGAACAGTTCAACAATATTACAACCATGAAACAATCTAAATCTTAAATATTTAAGAACATAAGATTATTATATTAATTCTACACATTACCTATGCAACACAAACATGATATGCACATGTATGCAACTACACCAAAGATACATTCTATGAAAAGAAGGTAGAAGAGCAAAGTACAGGAAGGTAAAGACATACGTAATGAAATCAAGTTATACAAATATGGTCTATATGGATGCAATTAAATGCAAAGGATAAAGGTCCCAAAATACTCAATTTATAGACTTCTAAGATATTAGTGAGTCGCTCTCGGCATATGGATCAGTCAGTAAGCTTCTGCTGTCCATTCGTTACAGCCTGAAAGAACCACTGTGGTCTCTTTCTCTGACTCTTGGGTCTGTGCTAGACCAGGTTTGAGATCTGGGCCTATAACATAGTTAGACAATTTGTGAATAAGACTATTCAACAAAGTATAAGCATAATTAAGGTAATACACAGTGTGTCTAAAAGAATAAATGACATGTGATTAAAAGAGTTTAAGTTAATAAACTAGGCATGTTGTGCATTGAAATAAGCATGCTTTAAGATTCAAATAACAGAAATACTTTACTATGTGGCTACTACATTTTCCATATCCTCCATGTAGGGATCTATGGGATGAGAACACCATCTTTCGGGCTAAGGTATGAATGAGTCTCTAGTTCTTGGAGTCCAGAAGCCCTAAGAAAAGCACACTGCAGTGGTAACGTTCATGCTACACTAAAGTCAACCCCGCTGGGTATCATAAGGCTGAGGCTGAGTAGAGCCAAGACGTTTTGGTTCATTTATATACGTGAATTTGAGTAAATCATACAATTCATTTGTTGAGGAAGGATAATACCATACAATATGCATTAAATGTCATGCGTACAATACATTCATACTCAATTCATTCATCTTCAATTCAATGTCAAGGTCAATAAGAAACTATATCAAGAAATAACACAAATAGAATTAATTGAGAAATGATCATTCAATTCAAATCATTATTGGAAGAATAGAAGATAATAACCGTAATGCAATATGCTATGCGATTTAATTCAATTTCATGGGATCAAAGTGGTTTACTAGCCAACCCTAATATAGTCATCCATTGTTTCTAACCTTATATGCTGATGTAGTTTTAAGTTATCCAATACACAGTTATCTTTCTTTTGGTGTTACATTGTATTGTGAATGTGTATCAAAGTCCCTTAAACCAACACTCATGAGGAGGTGATTAACGAATTGACCACACCACATGAATGAGTCTCAGCCCTCAAGACTCTTCATGATGTTCAATTATTACTTTGGGCTAGTTAATAAGGTATAGGGATCCAAAAGTTGAGACCCTACAAGGTCTCACAACAATACCTATTTAATCCCAACTTTCAATAGCCTTACAGCTTAGCTGTGGGTGACTAACGGCTTAGCCATAGACATCTTACTGCTTAGCTGTAATATGCACTATGGCTTAGCTGTAGTTACCTTAATTCTCCCACATTCATGGTTGAACCGTGGTTTGTCTTACGGTTTAACCGTATTTGTTCTACGGTTAAGCCACGATTTAGCTACGGATTAAAACCGTAAGATCCTTATGGCTAAGCCGTAGTTACCCAGATTCTCCCCCATTTACGGTTGCGCCATGGTTTGTCTTACGGCTTAGCCATATTTGTTCTATGGTTGAGTCACGGTTTAGCTACGAATTAGTTGTAGCACATTATACGGCTTTGCCATGGCTTAGCTGTAGGAGGTTTTTGATTTTTTATGTTCTCGGGTTTTCAAACTGTAAAATTGCTTATGGTTAGACCACGGCTAAGTTATGGCTTAGCCATAGCTTGGTCATAGTATAATTTTTAAATTTGTTGCTCTCTGGAATCTGAGCCGAACAGACTTACGGCATAGTCGTAAACTTCAGATTTCCTAAAGCTCAGGCACTATATGTATAGTTTTAGGGCTTGCAACTTAACATACATTTTTAAATCGATGGAAAGGAGGTGTAAATAAGGCTATAAAACACATTACAATTGAAAATTTTCCAAGAATTATAGGAATCATATTATTCCAACATGCATGAAACCAAAAGTTGCTTATATTGGCCTTAGATTAATCTTTCATCCAATTAATCCTTTCTTTAGCTCAATTTAAGGAGAATCACCTACTTCTTGAACCCAAATGTCATGCATGTAAGAAAAATAAAGAACAAGATGAGAACATGTGTTAGAATGGGAGTCACCTTGACTCATTGAATCAAGAAGTCTACACAAAGAAAGAGATCTTACTTTTGATAATGGCAAGGGAGCTATAGGGAGAGATTTGAACTACTATCATTAACTCCAACAAGGAACGAAGGTAGAGAAAAGCTAAAAAGAAGACGTGGGTGCTTCGAGTCATGAATGCAGAATCGACCTTGCTCTCTTGGATGAAGAAAAGAAAAAGAGAAGAAGAGCTCCATAGCAACTAAAGGATGAGATGATCTTACAAAATGGGTACTGAAACCCATTTGGATAAATATATATAATGTGAGGTTTAATAAGAAAGTCCTTCTAGTTTTTTATTTTCAATGTAAGTCAATTGAGGATTCAACTAAGTTAAATGAACTTTAATGCATTCGAGTCAAAAGCGAAAGTTGACGATCTCAACAAGACCATCGTGATGATGTCAATATGATGCATGTATGACATGAAATCAGGAATTCTAAAATTACGAAAAAAAGCTTTCATCTACTTAGGTAAGGTCATACCTGACCTAAACTACCTATCCATAACTTGAACTTGACTCGCTAGACTCCACAAGACTAAAATAGTCGTATTTAAGATGAAACCACCTTAATTAGCTAGTAATCACAATTAGTTGCTAATCAAGCTTAACTTGGGTCGGAGTGTTAGACCTATTATCCGACCTAATCGAATAATGAAAGATCATGAAAGTTTTGAGGGCTGGGACTTATTCATGTAATGTTGTCCATTTGTTAAGCGCCTCCTCATGGGTGTTGGTTTAAAGGACTTCAATGCACATTCCCGACACAATGTAACATCAAAGGAGATAATTATGTATCAGATAACTTAAAACTACATCATCATGCACGGTTAGAAACAATAGATGACTAGATTAGAGTTGGCTAGTAAAACTACTTTTATCCTATGAAATTAAATCTATTTGAAATATTTTTTCATATTATATTGACATTGATATTGAATTGAATATGAACATATTGCACGAATGAGTTGAATATATACAGTTGGGTATTGTTCTCACTCAATGAATGAATTGCAGGATTGGTCAAGTTCCATTATATGACTGAATCGAAATGGTCTAGCTCTATTCAGCCTCCACCTTATGATACCTGGCAGGGTTGACTTTAGTGTAACATGAACGTTGCCGCTGCAGTGTGTTATTTTTGGAGCTTCCGAACTCCATGTACGAGAGACCCATTCGTACCTCGGCCCGGTCGATGGTGTTCTCAACACATAGATCCTTAAAGGTAAGATATGACAAATGTAGTAGCCAAATAGTAAAGTACTTTTATTATTTGATTTTTATAGCATGATTACTCAATTGCACAACATGCCTAGTATACTAAATTGACCTCTTTAATCACACGTTAATGATTCTTATACATATAATGCGTATTACCTTGATTGTGCTTATACTTTACTAATTGGTCGCATTCATTAGTTGTCTATGGTGTTACAAGCTTTGCTCTCGGTTCTGATCTTATGAAGATTGAGAATACTCTAGAGGAAACATTCGGAAACCCCTCTGGCTTAAACGAGTGGCCAGCAAATCATCTTTGATTAATCCATCACGAACTGCGCAGAGCATACTATGTCTTGTTTTGGGATGTAGCTACATTTAGGGTATCATGACTTGCATTTAGCTTATTTTGTCATGTACGGTTCATGATCCCTTGTATTTTGGACACTGTGTAACTCTTGTATACTGTTCTAGTAAACTTTCCTTTTTTTTTTTTTGTAACATACATGTTTCATTATAACTTATGTTCATAGCATGTCATATAGATGTATAAAAGTTGGTTAAAATTATCTTGTTTTATGAATGATATTAACAAGCTTCCACATTTGAATGCTTGGACAGATGTCCGTTATAAGCTTCTTACCCGTGTAAGTAATGTGACTCTTCTTTGTGTAATTCCACTTCGACTCGAGTCTAGGTATGTGTTACACAGGAGTACATGTGTCACTATTTGGGGCTAATTCTCATACCCAAATTCATGGGCTTGGGTTGTGACGTATGTAAGTATGGTATTAGAGCATGAAATAGTTATTTAAAAGATGTAGACATGTAGGAACATGGTGAGGATATGATAGAAGTAAGTGTATAACAACTATTTAACTTTATAGTCTGAATATGTTAATAGTTGGGTCTTTTTAAGTTAAATCCGGATTACTTTTCTTCATGCAGGAAATGGCATGAGGATTGGGTACTAATAATAATAATAAGGTTAACATGAATCCACTCTTAAAGACAATTGGATCTGCTCTTGCACAGCCACCTCTTAATACAGGCGACCATTTTATGACGGTAATACAAGCAATTCAAGCGCAATCTCATGCAATGCAAGCACAGATGCAAGCTATGCAATCTCTACAAGCACAAATGGCTTCTATAGTTGAACAATGGAGCTAGCTGTCAGCCCAATCACATGTAGAGCAACAGGTGGGTTTCAACCTAAAGAAAATGATCCTAATGCTCTATATAAAAAGTTTAGGAAAAGAGGTGTAATAGAATTCCACGGCAAGGAAGATACTCTACAGGCAGATGAGTGGTTAGAGCATATTGATGATATGTTTGATATAATTGTTTGTACTAACAAGCAAAAGGTTTTACTCACCGCTTCCATGTTTCGCGGTGTGGTTAAGACCTAATGGAAAAGTGTGAGAGATCCTTATAAGGATATGTCTGGTGCTACTATGTGGGAGACTTTTAAGAAACAGTTTAAAAAGAAGTTTATTCCCTCCCACGCTTAGAGGGAAAAAGAAGTGGAGTTCTTGGCATTACAGCAGCAACAGATGTCAGTGGGAACTTATGTACATACCTTAGTTGTCACAATATGCAGAAGATATGATCAATACGGAGGAGAAAAAGGTTAACAAGTTTACATTGGCCTAAATCCCATGTACAAGGATTATGTTACAGTTTTCCAAAGACCAGCTACTTTCGGTGATGCTGTAGACAGAGCTTACTCGACATAGGCTAATGCCCATGAGGAAAAAGCTATGGAACCCAAAAGGAACACATCTTTTGGTGGCAAAGGACAAGCACAAAAGAAGATTAAGGGTGGTCAAGATAGCCCAAGTAAAGCAGTAGTGAAGTGCGGTCATTATCGGAAGTCTCATAGGACCGAGACATGCTGGAAAAATACAGGAGCTTGCTTGCTTTGTGGCTCAATGGAGCATCGGATGACTCAATGTCCTAGGTACAAGTCCAACCAGTAATCAACTCACTTCTCAAGGAAATTAGCAACAATCATGTCAAGGACAGAGACAGAATTGCTAGAATGCCCGTACTTATGCTGTCACTCATGACAGTGCGAAAGATGCTGCATTGGTAGATGGTATTGTTTCCACTAATAATGAAAAAGCACAAGCATTGTTTGATTCGGGGCCTATGCATTCGAATGCAGCACCTCATTTTGATGTGAAACTACTAAAGCAACCTAAGCCACTACCGTATGTGTTGGTAGTGTCCACTCCTGTAGGCAAGAATGGAGTCTAGTATATACTACCCCCAATGCGATGTTCGAATCGAGGGTTGTCAACTCCCAATTGACTTGATTCTACTATCTATGTTAAATTTCGATGTTATCCTTAAAATGGATTGGTTAGCGAGATACCATGTCTGTGTGAATTATTATAACAAGATGATCCACTCTGATCTGGGTAATGAGTTCCATTTCAAAGGAAGCAAGAAGAACTCGCCTAACAGAATCATCTCTGCTTTCAAAGGGGATAGGATGATTCACAATGGTTATAAAGGCTTCATTGCCATTATTTTCGAGAAAAAAGAGCTCAGGAAGCTTGCAGAGATCTCCTTTGTACACTACTCTCCGGATGTATTTCCCGATGAAGTTCTAGGGTTACCTCCTGAAAAGAAGTTGAGTTTTCTATAGAACTCGTTCCAGGTTCAGCACCAATTTGCAAAGCTCCGTATCGTATGGCTCTTGCAGAATTACAGGAATTGAAAGGCAATGCAGGATTTGCTTGATAGTGTTTTGTACGTCCTAGTGTGTCACTGTGGGGAGCCCCGCTGTTGTTTGTAAACTAGAATGACGGCATGCTTCAAATGTGTATCGATTACCGGTAGTTGAATAAGGCGACGATCAAGAATAAGTATCCATTACCTCGCATTGATGAATTATTTGATCAACTTCAAGGAGCCGCATATTTTTTTAAAATCGATCTACAATCAAGTTATCACCAATTGAAAGTTAAGGAAGATGGCATTGCCAAAACAGCCTTTAGGACAACGATGGCCATTATGAATTCCTCATGATGCCTTTTGGATTAACTAATGCACCTGTTGTGTTTATAACTTTGATGAATAGGATCTTTGTTCCTTTCTGGGATCAATTCATTGTAGTCTCTATTAATGATATCTTAGTATATTCTAAAATAGTAGAGGAGCATGCTGACCATTTGAGGAAATCATTGCAATTGTTGAGAGAGCATCGATTAAATGCAAAGCAGGTGAAATGTGATTTTTGGCTTAAGCAGGTAGCTTTTCTAGGTCATATCATTTCACAAGATGGTTTGGTCGTTGATCCAACAAAAGTTGAGACAGTTGTAAATTGGCCAAGTCCAAAAACTGTAACAGAGATCAGAAGTTTTATTGAACTAGCAGGGTATTATAGAAGATTCATTTAAGACTTTTCAAAGATATCTGCCCCTTTGACAAAATAGACTCGAAAGAATGTACCTTTTAACTAGAATGAAGAATGTGAATCAAGCTTCTGAACTTCGAAAAAGAAGTTAACCACTGCTCCAATATTAATACTACCTAATGGAAGTGAAGGATTTATAATTTATTCAGATGCGTTTAGAGTTGGATTGGGGTGTGTTTTGATGCAAAATGGCAAGATGATTACGTATGGTTCTAGATAGTTAAAAGAACATGAAAAGAACTATGTCACACATGATCTAGAGCTAATAGTTATCGTGAAACTTTGGCAACACTATCTCTATGGGGGAAAGTTTGAGGTTCACTCAGATCACCATAGTTTGCAGTTTCTATTTGAACAACATGATTTGAATATAAGGCAACGTAGATAGCTTGAATTCATCAATGACTATAATTTTCCTATCAAGTACCATCCGGGAAAAGGAAATGGTATAACAGATGCTCTTAGTAGGAAGACAATGAGTCTCAGTGCCTTATTGAGCTCAACATTGTTCATACAAGATGAATTCAAGGACATGCCTGTGGAAGTAAAACTAGTAGACAATTTGGTGATGTTTGCTAATACTGTTACCTTCCAGCCTGAAATAATTCAAGCAATCAAAGATAGACAGTTTGAAGATCCTAATCTGGTAAAGATTAAAGATCATATAAGAGATAAACTAGATTTTTGTCTGGAAGATGGTGTTTTGTATTTCAGAAACAGATTGTGTGTACCGGCTCATGATAGCATCAAAAAGAACCTAATGACACATGCACACTATGCTTGATATGTTATGCATCTGGTAGCACGAAGATATATCAGACTCTAAAAAATCTGTTTTTGTGGAATAATATAAAAAGAGAAATAGCAGGTTTCGTGGTTAGGTGCCTTACATGTTAGAAGGTGAACGCTTATAATCAAAGACCTCTTGGTTCGTTACACGTATTGCATATTCCTCAGTGGAAATGGGAGCATGTCACGATGGATTTCGTCTCCATTTTTCGCCCAACAAGTAAAAAAGAATAATTCCATTTGGGTGATTGTAGCTAGACTAACAAAGTCAGCTCATTTCATTCCTTTCAACAAGGGCATGACATTTTCTGAAATGGCGAAGAAGTTTGTGGATGAGATTATGAGATTTCATGGTATGCTAGTGTCGATAGTTTCAGATCATGACAGTAGATTTGTATCATCTTTTTGGAAAGCTTTTTAAGAAGCTATGGGTACCAAATTCAGTTTTAGTACCGCATACCATCTACAGACTGATGGACAATTCGACCACACTATTCAGACATTGGAAGATACATTGCGTGGTAGCATTCTAAATTTTGATAAGAAATGGGATATGCACCTATCATCATGTGAATTAGCATATAACAACAACTTCCATAAAAGCATTGATATGGCTCCATTTGAAGCATTGTATGGATGTAAATGTTGAAGTCCAATTTGTTGGGAAGAAGTTGAAACCAAAAGTTTCCATGGACTGACTATCATCACTGAAACTACCGAAAAGGTGCAAAAAGCAATTGAGAATTTGAAAGTTGCTCGTTCGAAATAGAAGAGCTATGGTAATACTCGTAGAAGAGACTTGGAATTTTAGATTGGTGATTGGGTTTTTCTAAAGGTCTATCTTATGAAAGGTATGGCCAAAAAGCCAAGTTGGCTCTGAGGCATGTAGGCCCATCTGAAATCAAGAGCAGAATTGGTGATTTAGCTTACTAGTTAGCACTTCCAACTAAATTCTGTAGAGTTCATTATGTGTTTCATGTCTCCATGCTCTGTAAATATGTTAAAGAACCTTCCCATATTATTAGGTATGATGATGTTTAGATTCAACAGGATGTGTCATACGTCAAGCGCCCGCTCTGTATCATAGGTACAAGGGAGCAAATATTGCATACGAAGACCATACGATGGATCAAAGTGCTTTGGGAGCATCATGGTATTTATAACGCGACATGGGAACTGAAGAACAAATGGCTAGACAGTATCACGACATCTTTACGCAGGTATGTTTCATTTAGAGGACTGAATGATTCCTAAGAGGAGGGGATGTAACACTCCAACCCTAATCTAGCATGCTTAACGACTAATTAAGTAAGTTATTCGCTAATTACCATCAAATTAGGATGGATTTAACTTGTTTTGTCATTGTGGATTATGTTTAAGTTATGGATAGGTAGTTGGGTTGCATTTAACCTTACCTAGGTAGTAAAAGTCCTTTTTTATAATTTTTGAGTTTATAGTTTTACGTCATTCATGCATTATATCGACATTATCACATTCATTTCATTGAGCTCGTCAACTTTCGTACTTGACTCGAATACGCTTAAGTTCGTTTGTGCTAATTGGACCTTAATTTGACTTAAACTGAAATCACTTCAAGAAATAAACACTTTCTTATAAACTCCAAAAAAATATCCTATATATATAAGACCCACTATTCCTAATCAATACTTTCTTCTCCAATACTCTTCTTACCCAAATACTAGTATCCTTCTTTCCTTTATCATGCTTATTCTCATCAAATCCAGAGAGTTGATGTTTGCATGTGTGATTAGAGGCTCATCTTAGCATCTTCAGTGTCTTTGTCTCTAAGCATAAGCCATGACGTGAAGAATTCAAGTAGCTTTGTTTTCTTTTAATTAATCTCTCGAGGTAAGAGCTATTTCCTCTCCACAATTTTTGGTTCAAGAAGTGAGGAAGACTCTTCCTGTAAGCATGTACTCATCTCTTTCCTCACCGCTTACATGCATATCAATTTTAGTATCAATAATTGGGGTGTCGTCTCAAGTTGAGGAAAGAGTAAGAGTAGCGATTTGAATTCTAAACTAAGGCAAGTATAAGCAAATTTTGATTCAATGCATATTGGTATATTGTGATTCTTGTAATTTCACTAAATTCTGTGCATTTAGCCCTAACGTTCTTAATTTTCTAAACTCTACTGTATGATTCCTATTGTTCTTAATTTCTCTACACTCCACTATCTTATGAAATTCAATATTTCTGATGTAATATGAGTTAAAGTATGAGTGTGAACAAAGAATGACTGAATGAAAAAGGTGGGGAATACCCTAGTAAACAAACCAGCATGGAATTTGCTTTAGAAAGTTACTTTAAATGTGAAGTGGCTTTAGAAACTGAAGCTTACAGCTAAGCTGTAAGGAAGTTACAGCTCACGGTCTCTAAAGTTAAAACTGTCATTTTTGTTCCATGGCTAAACCAAACCTGAGCGGTAAAATGTGCTACGACTGAGCCTTGTCTCAGTTGGAGGGTATGTATGGCTAAGCCATATAAGAGAATACAATTAAACTATAAATGTGAAGGAAAATATGGGTACCTACGGCTAAGCCGTAAGATGCACACAGCTAAGCCGTAAGTCACCTACGGTTAAACAGTAAAACCATTGAAACTTAGGGTTAAGTAGGTACTGTACGAGACCTTGTAGGACCTTAGTTATTGGATCCTTTTCCCCTATTAACTAGCTTAATGGAATAATGAAAGTTCATAAAAGTCTTGAGGACTGAGACTTACTTATGTGATGTTGTCCGTTTTTTAAGTACCTCCCCATGGGTATTGGTTTAAGGGACTTTGATGCACATTTCTGACACAATGTAACATCAAAGGAGACAGCTGTGTATAGGATAACTTAAAACTACATCATCATGCATGGTTAGAAACAAATTAGGGTTGGCTAGTAAAACCACCTTGATCCTATGAAATTAAATTGCATGACATATTGGATTACTGTTATTGTCTTTTACTTTTCGAATAATGATTTGATTTGAAATGATCAATGTATGTATTAAATCTGCTTGAAATGTTTCTTGATATTATATTAACATTGATATTGAACTGAGTACGAACATATTGCACGAATGAATTGAATGTATCCGGTTTGGTATTGTTCTCACTCAATGAATGAATTGTATGATTGCTCAAGTTCAATTATATGACTGAATCGAAATGGTCTAACTCTACTCAGCCTCAACCTTATGATACCTGACAGGGTTGACTTTGGTGTAGCACAAACGTTACCGCTGTAATATGTTATTTTTGGAGCTTCTGGACTCCATGTATGAGAGACCCATTCATATCTTGACCCGGTCAATGGTGTTTTCAACGCATAAATCCCTAGAGGGAGGATATGGTAAATGTAATAGCCAAATAGTAAAGTACTTCTATTATTTGATTTTTATAGCATGATTAGTCAATTGCACAATATGCATTGTATACTAAATTGACTTCTTTAATCATATGTTAATGATTCTTGTAAATACAATACGTATTACCTTGATTATACTTATACTTTGCTGAATAGTCTTATTCATTAGTTATCCCTGGTATTACAGGCTCAACTCTCGGTTCCGATCTTATGAAGATCGAGAAGACTCCAAAGAAGCCTTTCAAGAACCCCTCCGGCTTAGACGAGCGCATCATCTCTGATTGATTCAACATGGAGTGCACGGAGCATACTAGGTCTTGTTTTGGGATATAACTACATTTAGGGTATCATGACTTGCATTTAGCTTATTTTGTCATGTATGGTTCATGATCCCTTATATTTTGGACACCGTGTAACTCTTGTATACTGTTCTAGTAAACTTTCTTTCATTTTGTAACATACTTATTCCATTACAACTCATGTTCATAGCATGTCAAATAGATGTATAAAAGTTTGTTAAAATTATCTTGTTTCATGAATGATAGTAATAGGCTTTCGCGTTTGAATGCTTGGACAGATGTCCGTCATAAGCATCTCAACCATGTAAGTAATGTAACTCTCCCTTGTATAATTCCGCTTGGACTCAAGTCCAAGTGTGTATTACGCAGGAGTATGTTTGTCACTATTTAGGGCTAATCTTCATACCCGAATTCTTGGGATCGGGTTGTAACACAGTTAGCCGAAGTGAAGTTCCTCAATTAGCCAACAAGCACTCTTCAACGAGCTCTTAACTCGCTAAGAGAAGCTCACCAAAGAAGGCCAGTTTGAAATTAATTCAACTCTCTACGGACACCGTAAGTCATAGAGAGTTCTCAACGAAGTGGTCAGCGAGCTAAAGGGTTGCGATGAAGAGGAGTTCAAATTTAATCCCGTAAGTCCGGGGTCATTCGGCTAGACCAAGGATGCTCCTCAATGAGCTTCTTGGCTAACGAAAGTACACTAGGTAATGCAACCTCGGCTAGTGAGGAGCTTCAAAAACTTTAAAATGAATCTCTATTTTCAGTGGATTTCCTGGTGTATAAGCCTCTCATATGCAACCCCTGTTCATCAATCAATATCAGGGCCTTTCCCTCTCCAAATGCACCTATCACACCTCCAATCCATTTATCCATTTCATATTCATTCATTCATTAAGTTCAATTTACAAAACCTAATGTAACATGTTTATCCAAATAAAAATAAAGACCAAAAAGGCGTTAATGAGATAGAAAGCGTGTTAGAATCAATAAATTAGCACATATCATCAGTAGTAACATGGAATCCACTTGCCTTGGGTGAAAAATGCACAAAGGGGGTGGTGCCATATCTCACAAACATCTAATCGGAGCTCACAATCGGAAAAACCTAAACCTAACTAGTAAATCCTACACAAAGGAAGTAAAGGAAGCCAAGGGGCCATCCTAGGACACCTCTAAGGTGAAAAGCTAATAGACATAACTACTATAAGCATGGAAGCTTACCTAGGGTTCTTTAGTTATGGGGTGGCTCAAGAAAAGGATGAGGAAAATGGTGGTCGCTTGAGGAAGATGATGAGGGTGTTTGATGGTGGTGGGGGAAGCTCAAATCTCCACTGGTGACTAGTTAGTGGGCGAGGAAGAGAGAAAATGAGAAATAGGGAGGGAAAAGAGAAAGAGAAAGAAAGAAAAGGGAAGAACGCTCGTTGGTTTCTGTAAAGGGTGGGGTTTTTTGAACTTTCAGTTTAGTCCTTGGCTTAATTGGGTAGAATGTTTAGTGGTCTTTGCGGGGCTGGATCGAGTTGAGGTAGAAGGGTTTATGGAATTAGGTGAGCTACTCGATGGTCCCAAAATCTTAAAAAAATGTAAATTATGAAAAACCCTTCTAAACTTTCTAATATTGCAAACTGGCCCTCTATTGTGTCCAAATGGACTCAAATTTTGACGAAACTTCACACACATACGATCCTAATAGTAAACTGGACCTGCTTAATGTCTAAGCAAACTTAGTTGACTAAAAGGTAATTAATTAGGCTAATTACTTTCTTAGGGCTCGAGATCTTACATAGTATCTCCATCATGTTTATTTATATTATATTGAAAAATCTACTCTACATGCACCAAGGGGACATTTCTAAAGGTTCATCTATGGTCTCTAAGCTCATGTCACTTAAGGAGATGAGCAACCTACATTTCATTTTAAGCACATGATATATGACCCTCCAATTAATAATTTTAAAATGCAGCATTTATTATTATTTCAATACAAAAATAAGGATAGAATTGCTCTATTAGTTGGCAACCTTACCTCCCACCCATGTGAGATGATAGCGACCTTTGTCTCTCTAGACTACTCCCATGTGCAAGTTTGACTCCTTGCGTGTGTGAGCTCTCTCCTTGCATGCACGTGCAACTCTCTCAGGGTCCTAGTCTACTTACTTGGGAAATAAGAAAAATTATCAAATAGTGAATGACCAAATTATGAATGTCAAAGTTGGTCCTACGGTAATTCAAGGTGGTGTAACTTGCCCTCTTGCCCTAGTGGTAATAGGTGTGTGTTCTTCCCTATTTGCCCAGGGTTCGAACTTTGAATATGTCACTACGTTCTGCATGTATGTGAGGGCTTCCTTCTCACTTTTGTGGGCTTTCTTCCCACATACGCGGGCTTTCTGTTTGGGTCCTAGCTCCTTTGGTTAGGTTAACAAAAAAAAAAAAAGTGGTGTAACTTGTGTGTAGTGAATAACAATGAGAGCCGTGTGAACTGTTCTCATATGGACTAATTATTTAGTACTCTGAAAGTACCTACTCCTTCTACTTCTTTACCAATCACAGTGGAGAATGAGGTCAAGGAGTAGTTACTCCCAGAAACTGAATGATTTTCCTCTCATATGAATGTTTTTGCACTATGACTCCAAGGTTTGATGTATTATAAAATTTTTGCAAGGAGCCTCATCAATCTTAACCATTAACTTTGAGGTCAACATTGAAATAGTCGAAGAATGATTTCTTTGTAAAGAAGTTTTCTTGTGCACACTTAAATTAGTCAAGTGGTTAGGATGTACTCCAGTAATAAGATAGAGGTACCAACTTCCAACTCATTTGGGGCCTTACCCGATATATAATGCTAGTGGGTGGTGTTGTGTATCCAGAGTTTTACTAATGATCAACCGAAAGAAGGTCGGTGGGTTATATATATATATATTTCTATTCTTCTTGTCCAAAACAATTTTCGACAGTGGGAGATAAGACTACGAAATATTAATTTCTTAGGTCGAATAGTTGGAAAGGTTTTGTCTGCACCATTATTTTTTTTATCATTTACCAAAAAAAAATGACAAATGGTTGGAATGATTTTGTCATCATGAATTTGACTGTGTGGCCCACTAGAATAGAGAGATGTTCACCATTTGAAATTCTCCTTTGACCATGCACATGTCTACCATTGCAAATAGAGCTTTGGTGGAATATTTCTCATTTCGATAACTCAAAATTTTGGGGATAAGGAAAAGGGGTGGAGTCGGTCCAGCTGCGTCAGGTTGAACACCATGGATTTGTCCGAGGGAGCCCAACCATCTACAATGTGTATATATATATATGAAAAACTCTAAAAAACATGCCACTTTAAAAACATCCCTTTTTCTGTCCCTTTATTTTTTTTCACCATGGGGTCCATATTGAGTTAAAGTCTTTTCATATACACTACCCTCCTATGTATGGTGTCACACACATGCACGTGTACACACACACATATGAGGAATATATATATATATATAACATTCCTCTATATATATATATAGGGAAATGGTCCTGTTCATATGGACAATTTTGGACCGTTTCGCACAATGAGGCTTACATTGCGAGCCATCCAAATGGATCACAAATACAAACCCTTGAATTGTACATGTCCACCAATTTTTTATCCCTTTCGAATAGATTGGACCGTTGGATTAACTGCGCATCAATGCACTTATATATTTGCACAGTCAATCCAACGGTTCAGTCTATTCGGATAGGATCCAAAATTGGTAGACATATGTAATTCAAGGGGTTGTGTGTGATCCATTTGGATGGCTCGCAACATGGGGCCCCACTATGTGAAATGGTCAGATTGGGTCTGCCTTACAGGATTATTTCTTATATATATTATATGATAAATGGTCTAACGAGATGGTGTGGTATATGCGCTTACTTTTAGGACCCACCTGGAGTCGTGCCAACCATGGAGGGTATGAGGGATTGAAATCTAATGATGAGAACTAGGCATGTGTAAAAAATCAACTTCATTTAATCATCCCAGCCCCTTTATCTTAATGGTTTACATTTGCAACGGTTGAAATAAGTTTCTTTATTCACACATCAAACTACAATATTAGATGGGGCTGATTTTTGTACACACCTAGTTTTCATCATGATCTTTCAATCCTTCATACCCTTCATGGCTAGCACGACTCCAGGTGGGCTCTAAAAAGTAAGCTCATATACCACACCATTTCGCTAAATTGTTTCTCTATATATATATATATATATATAGGGCAAGCCTCTC
Organism: Sextonia rubra; assembly: GCA_037013555.1. NCBI lineage: Eukaryota > Viridiplantae > Streptophyta > Magnoliopsida > Laurales > Lauraceae > Sextonia > Sextonia rubra. The sequence goes on along the minus strand of JASUAD010000009.1, from coordinate 51,934,310 downwards.
CTAAGCTCAAGCTCATATAAAAAATTCTGTAAGCCTGAGCCCTTTGGGCCCACCATTGGTCTATTCAAATGGACCAAACACACAAACCCTGAACTACATATGTCCAAAAATTTTGTTTTAAATATGAATTTATTGGACATTTGGATCGACTGTGCACCAATCCAAATAGATTGTTGGCCATTAAATTTTTGAGGCCTAGATAGGGATGATAGAAATCATGGCTGGGGCTAATTTTTCGCAGAGAGGAGGATCTTAGGGAGTCCTTTAAATGAGGCATTCCTGAGAATTTTTCATATATATATATGACTTTTAGAGGCAGAAAGCTATTGCTTTTCTGCTTTAAGTGGTAATTTTTTTTACTGCTAAAAGTCACATTTTTTGTAGACATAGGTCCAACCCAAATTTAAGTTGATTAAGGGTTTTATTTTAATGAGTTAGGTAATTCAGTTGAGTCTCTTAGTTGGGGCGGTCAATTTGCAAGTATGTAGCCAATCCAAACCTAACTTGATTATTATTTTCGTTAGAGATTTAGATCCAACTCAAACGGAAATTGAAATATTCAATAGGGAAATTCAGTTTATGGAAACCTTAAATTAAATGGAGTGAAATTCTATAGTGACACCCACCCATTAAATTTTGATTCATTTTAAATAAACACTCTCTCGTTATCTAGATTATCCTCAAATTTTTAGGGTTGTCAAAGGGCCAGGTAGGGGTCGGACTAAGGTAAGCCTTTATCTTACTCTCACATATATGGGCCAAGTCTAAGAGAATAAAAGCCCTCAACTTTCACAACGAGCCTCTAATTTTTAAACCCTTACCCTACTCTCAAGGACTAGGGCCAAGCTAAGGCCAAATTAGGGCCAAAAGAAATGAAAATTCATTTTCTTTAAAGTAAATAAATCTTTCATATGCCACCACCAACTTCCAACCTAGTGCTAATCCTTCTCTTTTGTTTGGCTTAGGGACTGGCAATGGAATGCAAAAGGTAGTATGTCGAGTTAAAAACTTTTTTTATTGGAAGGCTAGTGGTGGGATAAAATACTTGTTACGACATAAAACATAAAGCATGATAATAACTCTATAAATCATAATACATATAAATAAATAATAATTATTATTTATTTAGTTACTTAATCTATTTTTAAACATCTAAAATATTATCTAGTGCATTATATTCATTGTGATATTGCGAATGTATCCAATCTTGTGCATGAATTAGGAATTCTACAATCTCAGATTTTAAACAACCCCTATATTAGTTGAGTACTCTTCCTCCTATAGTAAGTGTCCATTGAAAAGCAATGACAGAAACTGGAAGTGCTAAAATATTGATAAGCCATTCTTTAAATGACTAGATATTTTGCTGAATTGACTTTCCACCAATCTAATAACTGGATGAGTGTTGTGACTTATGAGATTGAGAGTAGGAGAACGAAGAAGAAGAATAATGTGAGCGAATGCTATATCTTTTGACTTTTGAGAGTGAGATCAAAAGCAACTTCAAGAGCAAGAGAGATTAAAAGTAAGAAGAAGAAGAAGAGACCAGTTCTTAAAATGTGAGGTTTGAGAGTCGATGAAAAGATAGTTTTAAATATATATTTTAGGGTTTTCATTATTAAAAGACCAAATTACACCTAATGATAACTGTTGCACTTTAGCCTATGAGGGGTAGTTCTAACTTTTTGATAAAAAGTAAAAAATGTACCTTAAATGTGACTGTTGTAAAAAAAAAAAGATTTTGTCTAGGTATTATAACAATTTGTTATTGCTATAAATACAGAAAATGAAAGACTTAGGTGAGTGTTATAAAATTTTTAAGAGGGACAAATCGCTTAGATATATTATAAATGTATTATATATTATATATTTTATATTAATATTTAATAAACAATGAGCCAGGCTGAGCCCCCTCAAGTTGGATGAGTCAAGTCTTAGCTCAGCCCTCAAAATTGCGGGCTTTTTGAAATAAGACCATACACTACCCTTCGACTTTAGGATAAAAAAAAAGCCCTCACTTTAAGTATTTTTAAGACTGAGCAGGGGCCAAGCTTCCTCGCCAAATGGCCAAATTGACCGCCCTACGTATTTTAGGTCAACGTGATTTTGATCCACCATTAGAGTCATGCCCCACCCACCAAATAAATAAATAAATAAAACCGTACATAACGACAAAACTATCTCACTCGATAAAGGAGTACCAGGCACCTCTACCAAATCTCATTCTTCCCTTCCCCGCGAAATCACAAACATATGCATAGAGAGAGGGAGATGGAGGGAGAGGGAGAGGGAGAGGGAGAGGGTCTCTCACTATTATAGCAATGCAGGGATGGCAGCTGCTGTAAATATCGCAGAAGAAAGGCCCTCTTACGTTCCCATCCACAAAAGATGATGAGGTTCTTTGCCCTCGTTTCCTGCTGCTGGCGTCCGTACATCCGGCGGTGCCGGCCGCCTCGTCCCGGCACAGAGAAGACGCCCGTTCTCTCGCGCCGCTATCGTCCGCGGAGGGGGACGTCTGCCGGTCGAGGAAGCGGCGGAGGCGTGGATCGGTCGCGTGGAGGCCGTCCCTCGTGGCCATTTCCGAGAACAGCGTGGTATCTGTGGGGCCCACCAGAACAGCCGATCGGACGCTCGGATCTGGGAAGGGATTGGCGGGCAAGGACAGCAGCTCCAGGCACAAGATCCGTCTTTGGGACGATACGGACAGGTTCGTGTATGTTATTGTTTTCAATTTCTCGTGAAGATTTACAAATAACTTGCAGTTGCTAGAATTTCAACTTATTTTTGTCCTTCCTCACTTCTTTTGCTTCTGAGATTCCACTTCCTCCAAATCATCTCATTCAAAAAAAGAGATAAAAGGGACTAAATTCCCAAAGAAACGAGAGGGGTGCTCATGGGTTGGGCGAGCCCGATCCTCGCCTAGCCCGGCTTGGGCCAGGTTTGGATAGGTAATTTGGGCCGATTAAATAATTAAGTTGACTTGGATTAAGCGATAAAAAGCTCGGCTCGACTCATGTAAAAAATACATGTAATTTAATTCAATTAGTACAAATAATTATTAAAATTGGCAAAAAATTGATTTAAAAAACAGCTTGATCGGGCCTCAGCCCAACTGATCAAATGAGCGGACTTAGGCCTAACTTTTATGTGCCTTTTGGACTTTAGCGGGCTTGCGCCAATATTTTTAAAGTTGGACTAGGCCTGAATATGCCTTAGCTCAGCTTGATCTAGCCCTTGAACACCCTTGCTGAAAGGTATAAGGGTGCTCATGGTTCGAGTTGGCCCAAGCTCAATCCAAGACCAGCCTGCTTTGAGCTAAGCTTTGTGCTTAGGCTTTAACAATAGGGGTAGGCTTGGATGAAAAAATTGAGCCCGTTTAATTTATGGGTGGGGCTTGGGCTCAATGGTAAAAAGCCCAATGCTCGGCTCGGCCCGAGTGAGAATACAATAAACATTTATTTTGTTTGTAGGACTTAAGCACATGCATTATTATTAGACTTCATGAAGTGAAGCCAACTAGGCTACAATCATATGTAGTTGTCAAATTCCTTGCTTTTGTTAATAGAATATAATTAACCTAATAATTAACCTAGGCCCAGGCTTAATCTACTTTATGTAGGCTGGGCTTGGGCTAGCGATTTAAGGACCGATTTGGGCCTGGGCCAGGCATAGATGGCCTGACCCCACCGATGAACATTCCTAAGTACACACAGCTTGTAAAAATCCTTAATCATTTCATAGTTCTAGCTAAACGAAGATCATAAGAGACCATAACTACAAATTCCTTAGTGAGGGTTTTTATTTTCAAGGGGTACTGAGGAATTCGCGGAATTGCAGATTCCTCACATGTTATCAAACATGCCCATAGGAATTCCAAGAAAAGTTTTTGGGGCCCCCTTTTTTAGAAGAATTTCTTTTTCCATACAAAGTTTTTGGGATTTGATGTGATCGCTTCTGAACTAACATTCTCCAATGTCAAAGTTCTTTGTAGCAAGTTAAAAAGGTTCAAATGATCTTGAGAATTTTAAATTTTCATTTATTTTTTATTTTTTTGGTGAAATTTCTGGATACTCAAATTCATGGAGCATACATGAATTCTACTATGTCTGGGAATTAGACTTGAATTCTCTTAAATCTAGCAAAGAAACAAAGACTTACAAATTCTCTCCATAGAAATTTTTTGATATCTGCTAAAAAAACAAGCCAAGGTTACCAATTAATAGTGGCCTTTTATCACAAATATAAATGTCCCCCTATTATAAATGGGGTATTCTAAAACTTTGCGATCAATCCTTACTCAATGGAACCAACCACTATTGGATCAAAGATTATTGTAATAGCCCTTTGTAAAGTTCAAGTAGCTGAATTCAATCAACAGTTGACACTGTTGTAATTTTAAACAGGCTAGAGGACCCACCTATTCAGTTCAAAATCTGGACCCAACGTCTGAAATGTTGCTTACTGTTCTAGAAATAGCCCCACATTGGGTTTTAATATTGATTTTGTCATCAGTCTTAAACAATCTAATGACTATATTTTCCTTTCAGGCACTCTACAGTCCTTCCGGCATTTTCTCCAACGGCGTTCTTGTTTTGAACAAGTCGATTTGCCGATTCTACTTTGTACTTGTATTGTAAAGGAGCGTGTAGAAAACATAAGTTCTTGTATTGTAGAGGAGTGTGTAGAAAACATAAGTTCAAGTCGATAAATGAAATCTTAATGAATATTATGTTTAAGTAAAAAATATACGTTCTTATGAGCACCGGACTATGATCCCACTTGCCTATTATATTTCATATCCCACAACGGAGCCAAGAATTTCTTTCGAAGGGACAAAGAGAGTTAAAATCTTTGAAGAAGAACCAATAGTGATTCACTACTGACTCATTGAGGAAGAATGTGACAGGGAGAAAACTTTAAAAACCAAGGAGAGAAAATAGAAATGGAGAAAGGAAAAGAGAGACACTTTGGTGTGTACTTGTATTAGGGCTGTCTTGGATTGCTTGTTTTCAAAGAAAAGAAATGATAGCTTTTTCCCCTAGGTGGTTAGGTGCTTTCGGAATTCTACTATCCTAGAGCCAAAAAGTGAGTACGGAAGAAATAGACCAGTGGGGTGACACTTTTCAATTTTTTTTTCTAGTTAAGAGTGGGAATCTTATAAATGTGGAGAATCACAAAATAGCAGGATTACCGCTAGTATGGGGTTGGTTGTCAAATTCCCGTGATGTGAAAATAGTTTATATTTATATAAATGAATCACATATGAAATATTTTCATATGGAATTGACTCACATTTGAAACACATTAAGTTGTTTGCTATTTTTCAATTCTTAACACGTTTTTCACAAAAAAAAATTATATTTTTTGACAAATATCATAAAATATATGTTAAATAAAGGCATGACACTGAAGGCCTAGACAAAACCGACATTCTCTAGAGTTTGGATGGTTCCAATCACGAAAGTGGGTCACACAGAATTCAGAATTGGAGATTTTTAGTTTTAGTCCTTCAAATGTCTAAAAACCTTTGATGAATTCTGACTTATAATTTGGTCCGATGAACATTATGGATCGTTTAAGGAGGGCCAATGGTCCAGAACATGATTTCAGGACTTGCGTAAATAAAGTAAAAAAATAAAGTCAAAGAAATGAATTGGATTTAAGGACACTTCAACAATGTCCCAAAAATGGATGAGTGATCCAATGGTTCGGTGTTTTTTACAATTTTCTTGGGACCCATGAAGAATTAATTCATGAAATTGTGTCCTATATTGGACCTTCTAAATAGCTTGGACGGCTTGGATCATGAAAATAGGTCTCATATAAATGCAAAATGGTAATCTAATGGTTTGGACATTTTTGCAAATCTCTAAAGTAATGATGGATCAACGGCGAAAAATTTATCCCAAAGTTGCTTTGGCCCTCTCGAAGTGTTTGAACAGTTCATATTAGCATTTCAGGGACTACAAATGTGTGAAATTTGAAGAGAACGGGCTGCCCATTTTTACAGCCAAATTCACTGTAACAGCAGCGCCTTGCAACATGACGTGAGTAACAGACGAGCGTCTTTTGAGGTGTGAAAATCAGCCAATTTTCACACTTATTTTACACACCTCAAGTGTAAATGAAGCGAAGCAAAATTAGACGTTCATGACCATTACATATGTAAACTATTTACATATGTAAATGGGTGCAAATAAAATACCCCTAAATCAAAAAATATATCTAAATCCTGTACATAAGACTTTGAAGCATTGTGCCTTGACTCCCAAAACTTCAGCCACAGTAGAGATCCACTCGAACTACTATACGCATGTATGATATCATTTGCTTTGGCCCATGGGTCTCATGGTTTTGTTTCTAGTGAGCTCCAACTCACCAAAAGGCCTCATATAAGATAAAACTGTAAGCTCTATATAAAAACTCTAATTACTTTCTTCTTTATAATTAATGTGGGACTTCAAGATGTCACAAGGATGAACATTCATTAATTCATTGAGCATTGATCTAACAGTAGTTGTGTGAAACAGTAGCGAAATATTTACAGGTACGGTGGGTGTGGTCAATCTAGCATAACAGTTTGCAAATGGTTAGCCTGCCCACAACAAAACCTTGCTTCCAAGAGTCTAAATTGTTTAAATCTTGGAAAATTTTCTGCCAAGTTGATATATGACACCATGAAATTGTAATTGTATATGTATGACTATTTTGCAGAGCCTTTATCACCATTAAGCTATCTCCTTCTCGATCTGTTTGATGGCCAGAATTCCAAGGAATCCTGCGCCTTTTTGCCAAAGCACTATTGGCTTCATAGTGGCTATCTGCTTTTAAAGAGGCCACAGCTAAATCTATTGTGGCCTTCTCTATCTCTGCACCATTCCTATGGTACTATACCGATCCATCAAAGTTTCATTTTACACTGTGGGTTGGAGGAGAAGACCATGACTCTCAATAATATAGGATGCCAAGGTTTAAAGTGGCTTTGAATATTCCATTCTTGAATGGGATAAATTGATCTCGTTTTTTTAATTAATAAAAAACTTTAATTGAAAGAAAAAAATAACAAGGGAAAGAAAGTAAAAACAACAAAAGGTACAAGAGTATTGCGCCCCATACACAATAGAACTACATAATTAAATCCTTCTAAGTAGACACCCTCTCAACCTCTTGTTTGGCTAAAGCATTAGCCATGGAATTGGCTGATTTGTACTTATAAGATAACATTTATGCTTGAAGATAGAGTCAGGATCTCATTAAAAAGAAAAAAAAATGGAACTTCCAGGAGTTTGCTTTTTGGGTTGTCACCCAAACGATGGCATTAGAAGAGTCACTTTTCACAATAAGATTATCATTAAAGTTTTTCGAAAAGCATCGAAGAGCTTCCAAAATAGCTCTTGCCTCTTCTTTATTAGAATCACGGACACCCACATACTTCAAGAATATAAATATAGAATCCCCCTTACTATTACAAAGCACCCTCTCCAATTTCTTACCTCTTGTAGCCCTTGGCTTACCTCTTGCAACCCCGTCCATATTAAATTTCAACACTCCAATAGGTGGGGAGACCACAAAATGGATCTCCTCACCTTCGTAGGGCCACACTCCATGCACGATTCTCAATTAAGTATATATCATTAAGATTAAAATTGGAGAACTCCTTTCTAACCAAATCCTATCAAGTGATCCTTAAGCCAACTGAATTAATCAAATATGTGGTAGAACACAAAGAGCCCCTAAAAATTCTATCATTCATTTTCCTTCCAAGTAGACCATAAAACAACAAAAGGAAGCATCCTCCAAAAAATAAGCCAACAACCAACAAAATGCCCTCCTGTCCAAGATTCTGCCGCTACCGCAATAGTCCTTGAATAGCACCAAGCAAGACCACACCTACCAATGAAGTGACTCCAAATTACAGCTGCTATCTCACAATGAAGGAAGAGGTGGTCTACTGTCTCCTCATCCTTAAGGCATAACACACAGATGTCCGAGACATTAGTCGAAGTGAAACCTTTTCTCCTTAGATTATCAGCTGTAGAAAGCTTTGCTAACTTTGCTAACCAACAAAACACCTTGACTTGTGGCAAAACGAGACCCATCCAAACCTTTAAGAGGGAGGATGAATGACGTGTGATCCCCTCCAACACCTGATAGATAGCTTTCACTTAAAATTTTTCATATGTAGAAGGTTTCCAAATACAAGAATCTTTAGTGTTCTTGCATAGAAAATAAAAATAAATAAATAAAAAGTTAGAAAGAATTTTCAACAGTTCTCCGTAAAGGACATTTTCTGATGGATGAAGACTTCTCCTAAAGTGCATCTTCCACAAAATATAACCATTCATCTTCTCATATATAATAGTCACTTATAGAAGAATCTTTATTGAATACCACTCTAAAAAAAACCTGGAATATACCCTGTCATGCCCGAACCAAAGAATTGGGGATTATGGTGGATCTCGAGGCGCGGTACACGTAACCTGTAACAATTCATGTCATGCCAAGATACGTACAAATTGCTACAAGGGAGATTCCACAGGTAAGTGTGAAGAAAATCCATATACCATGTCAATCATATTGCACAATTAAGTGGAAAATTGGAGAATTTACCTATAATTCATCATAGCAATAATAAAACCACATTCATTCATAATTAATCCCAAGTCAGTGATTAATCCACTCACATACATGTGCAAACTAAAATATCTAAACATAACTCTTATCATAAGTATCAAGTCTCTCATATAGCAACTTCAAATTAACAATATAACCACAAGCCAAAGTATGGCTATCTCTTAAATAACTCCCAAAACATAGCCTCATGATGCTTTTTGGAGCATAATTATTAGAAGACATCACTCTCTTTCTACTCATTTATACCTCGAGGTACCACTATGGTTCCCTATAGGGTTGCGTTGATTGCCAGATTGGCATTGGGTTCTGTAACACTCCGATCCCCTTTGAGCCGGATTAGTGGCTCATTAGTGTGTGTTTTGTTTTGTTTATTTCTTTTGGACTTGTTTTGGGTCATGGATAGGTAGTTGAACAACCTTTGACCTGAGATAGGTAGTTCTAAGCCCTTTTTCGTAATTTTGCTTTTGCTTTGCTTGCATCATATTTGCATCATATTGGTGTCAGCATATGTATTTTGTTGAGCTCGTTATTTTCCGTAACTGAGTCAGATCCGTTTGCAGTCAATTGGAGAAGTTGGACCTTCGCGTGACTTAATCTGTAAATTGCTTAAACCCATTGGACCTTGTTTTAAAACTACAAATCTATAAATATAAGTCAGCTCACAGGTGTCTTTCTCCTTGCCCATTTGTCTCGATCGATTGCATGCAAGATTAGGAGCAGCTCCACGTTCGTTCATCTCTCTCTCTCTCTCTTCTTTGCTTCTCTTGATCGATTGCCGTTGGATTCTCATTTTGTTTTGGATTGGGTTCCTTCTCTCTCATCTCCATCTGTAGCTTGGTAAGTGGGTTCTTTCCCAATTCTTTCTTCTTCTTCTTCTCCAATTGCTTCTCCCATTCTATGATCGCTTTGTCTTCATCTCATGCATGGTGTATCTCTTTGATTTGCTTTGATTTTTAGTTGCTTTGGAGCTTGTTTCAGTGGATTTCCAGATTTGAGGCAAGTATAAGTACAGACTTTGATAATACACATGGGTACTCTATTTGAATGCTTTGATTTCCATCTTCTTTAGTGTATTTGATGGTTACAGCCAATGCTTGTGAATTTGGAACCTCCGTAGCTTGTTTGGAGATGTTTCTGTGTCAAATTTCAGTTTCTGTACTCAGCCCGAATTCATCTCTGTATTGTACGGCTAAGCCGTGAACTTCTACGGCTTGATTTCCAGAGACTCGAAATGGAGTTTTGTTCTACGGCTAGGCTACGGCTAAGCCGTAAATTGTTCTACGGCTGAGCCGTAAGCTAGCCGTGACCCAACCCGTACCCCAGCCGTGAATTAAATCTCTGATCAGTCGAAACTTTTCCAACACAGAACTCCTACGGTGTGGCTACGGCTAAGCCGTGGAATGCTACGGCCAAGCCGTGGATTGGTCTACGGCTAAGCCGTATACTGACTGTAGCTCAGCCGAAAAAGGCATCAGATCAGAGGTGAAAGATGATCAGTTTAGCTGTGTTTTGAATGGAACCAGGGTTAAGCTGTGGTGCATAATACGTCGAGCGCGTAAGATGTCTCCGGCTCAACCATAGGTCCCTCATAGCTAAACCGTTAGGCATGGCAATTCTGAAACATAACTTAGGATAATGGTGAGACTTGTGGGGCTCAAAAACGGGTTGACCACTCATGTAAACCGGCCCAATGAATTCTTGGAACGCATGAATAGTCTGTTAGGCTGTGACTTATTCATGTGAGTGTTGTTTTACTGTTAAGCACCTCCCCATGGGTGTTGGTTTAAGGGACGTCGGTGCACGCAAAGATTACGCAACACTTTGATGGCAACGGTGCATTGACTAACTTAAAACTACATCAACATGCACGGTTAGTGACAGTGAACAACTAGCTTAGGACTGGCTTGTAATGAACCTTGACTCCGTATTAATCTGAGATGCATTGCATATTGTTTATAGTTTTGCCCTCTGTTCTGTTAATCTATATTTATGCATTCCTCAGTCATTTTGCTTTCGTTCTGTATATCTGTATCATTCTTTGTTCGGCACTAAGTTCTGATCTATGCTGTGCTTTGATTTAATCTATGTTCTAAATTGTAATTCGACTATGCTTTGTATATTCTCTGGCTTTGTATATTTTGGGTATTCCCTGGTGGCTCTGCCCAGAGGTTAATACGTGAGGATAAGATCCGGTCTTTGTCATCGGTGAGTCCAAAGCGGATAATCTCCCTTTCTATGGATTTGATTTGATTGGTATTAGTCTGGCTCTACTCAGCCTCAGCCCTAGGATGCCCGACGGGGTTACCTCTGGCTTAGATCTCTGTATCTCTGTATTCACTGCAGTGTCGCTTTGTCTTGGGACCCCGGAACCCAGGAACCTGAGACCCACTGGTACCCTGGCCCGGTCAGTGGTGTTCTCCTCTGCTCTGCTTTGCTCTGCTCTCTATTGGAGAGAACATGGTTAACGTAGTAGCCACTTAGTCAGTATTTCTATGTTTCGATTCGCATATCATGCTTTACGTCTACGCACGATTTGCTTAGCATACTAAGATGAAACTCTGAAATCATTATTCTGTCATTTATTCAGCTTTGATACTATGAGTGTTTCATCTCTGCTACTTATATTTGCTGGATCGTTGTATTCATTTGTGTTGTCTGTGGTGTTGCAGGCACAGATACCTTGCCCGGCTCCCCGGCGGTCGAGGAGGCTGCAGGGGCGAGTGTAGAGGCACCCTCAGGGTTGGCAGAGTGGGCCTGATCATCTCTGCCGAGTGCGTTCATGCATACTTCCAGTGGCTTTTGTTTTGGGATTTTGAGTTTTGGTTTTTGGGGATGTGTATTCAGACTTTGGACTTTGGACTTTGTGTATCTTTGTATATATTGATTTTGGTGTGTATTTGGTTTTCTATCAGTATAGTTGTCTTTGTCGTTTCCGTATTTGTATTTGTTTTGGCTTCCGCTATTTTCTTTGTTGCTTGCTATGATCTCTACAGCTTCCGCGTTCGTCTGTTTCGCACGTGTTAGATCCTTTGTGTGTGTGCATCTGGACTGGGTTTGGATGCACGTGCACGGGAGTACGTGTGTCACTGGTTTAGCTTTTCGCTAACCCCCGAATTCTGGGCCCGGGTTGTGACATACGTATTGTATGGTATCAGAGCTTGCTAGTTATAAGCATGTAGGCATCTAAGATCGTGGTGAGATAACGCTATCAACTATTTGACTCGAAGTCTCATAGGTTGATTTGGGATTTGACTAACTCAGGGCCTTTTATATTGCGTGTTGTGTTCTTTTCCTTTTTGCAGGATGGCATCAGGATCAGGATCTCGAGATGAGAACCAACAGGGCCACAATGGTGATAGTGGATCGGTACCCCCACACATCAGTAGTGAGGAGCGGATGATGATGATGATGCAGTCTATGCAGTCATTACAGGCACAGATGGCATCCATGGTAGATAGGCAGAGTCAGGCTGCCGCAGTAGCATCACCTCGTATAGATCAGCAAGTGATTTTCCAGCCCAAAGAATCAGATCCAAATGCTCTTTTCGACAAGTTCCGTAAGCGAGGGGCGACCGAGTTTCATGGGATAGAGGATGCATTGCAGGCGGAGCAATGGTTGGAGCAGACTGAAGAGCTATTTGATACAATTGTGTGCAGCAACAAGCAGAAGGTAGTTCTCACAGCCTCTATGCTTCGGAGTGTAGCCAAGACATGGTGGAGGAGTGTTAAGACTTCATTTCAGACTATGCCCAGTGCCACAGTTTGGGAGACCTTCAAGCAGCAATTCCGTCGGAAGTTCATGCCTCTCCACATTCAGCGAGCCAAAGAAGTGGAATTCTTCAACCTCCAGCAGAGACAGATGTCAGTTGCAGATTATGTACACAGGTTTACCGAGTTGTCTCATTTTGCAGAGGACATGGTGAACACAGAGCATAAGAAGGTGACTCGCTTCGTCAACGGTCTGAATCCGAGGCACAAACGCCACGTGGTTGCTTGTATGTGGCCGGCTACATTGGATGACGCTATTGACAGAGCTTATGATGCAGAGGCCATCTTTGAGGAGGAGCGAACAGAAGCTAAGAGGGCGGCAGGTTCCAGTGGCAGAAGTCAGTTTCAGAAAAGGTTCAAGGGTAAGCAGGGCAGTTCGAGCAGTACTCCGTTGGTATGTGGTCACTGTGGGAAGGATCACCCAACAGACAGATGTTGGAGGAAGATTGGGGCTTGTTTTGGGTGTGGCTCTACGGATCACAGACGGGCCCAATGCCCGAAGTTTCAGTCCTCTCCACAGACGAGACAGGCAGGACCTACAGCGCAGGGCAGATCTCAGCCAGCTCGCCCAGCTCAGAAGCCGAACCGCCAGACAGCCCGAGCCTATGCTGCTACGCATGAGGGCGCGGAGGAGGCCACGGTAGTGGAAGGTAAAATTTTAATTTATGATGCTGAAGCTTTAGCCTTATTTGACTCCGGGTCTACGCGTTCGTACGTAGCACCCCATTTTGCTGTGCAGCTTCGACAGCGACCTACACCACTTCCCTACTTGTTGTTAGTATCCACTCCGGTTGGTAAACGGGTGGAGTGCAGTGTTTTCTACCCTCAGTGTGATGTGCGGATAGCTGGTCATCAGCTCCCAGTAGACCTCGTGTTGCTCACGACACTGGATTTCGATGTGATCCTTGGTATGGACTGGCTTGCGAGATATCATGCGTGTATCAATTGCTACAGCAAGGCTATCTACTTTGATTTGGGCAGCGGATTCCGATTTGAGGGCAGCCAGATGAAGTGCCCAAGACGTGTGATCTCTGCTTGTAAGGCAGACAGGATGCTTCGTAGGGGATGTGAGGGATTTCTTGCATTCATTTCAGAGAAGAAAGATCAGCGACCGCTCAGTGAAATCCCAGTAGTCAGCGAGTTTCCGGATGTCTTTCCGGAGGATGTGCCAGAGTTGCCACCAGTTCGGGAGGTAGAATTTGCTATTGACGTGGTACCAGGTACAGCACCTATCAGTAGAGCTCCATATCGTATGGCACCTGCAGAGTTGTTGGAATTGAAGAAACAGTTGCAGGATCTGTTGGATAAAGGGTTCATACGCCCAAGTGTTTCACCTTGGGGAGCTCCTGTATTGTTTGTCAAGAAGAAGGATGGTAGTTTCCGGATGTGCATCGATTATAGGCAGTTGAACAAAGTGACTATCAAGAACAAATATCCATTGCCTAGGATTGACGAGTTGTTCGATCAACTTCAGGGTGCAGCTTACTTCTCTAAGATTGACTTGAGGTCAGGATATCACCAGCTCAGGGTGAAGGATGAGGATGTTCCGAAGACAGCTTTCAGGACTCGGTATGGACACTACGAGTTTCTTGTCATGCCATTTGGTTTGACGAACGCACCCGCAGCTTTCATGGCGTTGATGAATAGGGTGTTTACTTCTTTCTTGGACCAGTTTGTTGTGGTTTTCATAGATGACATATTGGTCTATTCGAAGACTGCTGAAGAACATGCAGACCATTTGAGGAAAGCATTGCAGCTGCTTAAGGATCACAAGTTGTATGCAAAGTTGTCCAAGTGTGAGTTTTGGCTTGAGCAAGTTACATTTCTGGGTCATAAGATTTCTAGAGATGGATTGATGGTGGATCCGGCTAAGATTGAGGCAGTAGTCCATTGGCCCCGTCCTAGATCAGTGACAGAGATTCGGAGTTTTCTGGGATTGGCGGGATATTACCGCAGGTTCGTGCAGGACTTTTCGAAGCTTTCAGCACCGCTGACTCAGTTGACTCGGAAGAAGGTTCCGTATGAGTGGACAGAGAAGTGTGAGCGCAGTTTCCAGATGTTGAAAGAAAAGCTCACTACGGCGCCGGTGTTGACTCTCCCGGAAGGTAGTGAGGGATTCGTGATCTATTCCGATGCTTCTCGAGTTGGATTAGGTTGTGTACTGATGCAGAATCAGAAGGTGATTGCCTATGGATCCAGACAGCTGAAGGAGCATGAGAAGAACTATGCCACACATGATCTAGAGCTAGCAGCCATTGTATTTGCACTGAAGTTGTGGCGGCATTACTTGTACGGTGTGAAGTTCGAGGTCCATTCCGATCATCACAGTCTGCAGTACTTGTTTGATCAACATGACTTGAATATGAGGCAGCGTAGATGGTTGGAGTTTATCAAAGACTATGACTTTCCGATCAAGTACCACCCAGCCAGGGGAAATGTAGTTGCAGATGCACTTAGCAGGAGGACAGACAGTCTTCAGGTGTTGGCAGGATTCTATATGCTTGTGCATGATCAGCCTGTTGAGGTTCGGAGGGTAGGTGAGTCGGTGACATTAGCTACTACCGTCGTGTTTCAGCCTGAGGTGATTCAGCAGATCAAGGATCGCCAGTTTGAGGATCCTCTCCTGGTGAAGTTCAGAGATCGGATTGCAGATCGACCGGATTTTAGCTTGGTGGATGGAGTTTTGTACTTCAAGAATAGACTGTGTGTTCCCGCTGTGGATGAGCTGAAAGATAAGTTGATGACAGATGCACACGATGCCCGATATGCGATGCACCCAGGGAGTACGAAGATGTACCGGAACTTGAAAGATAGATTTTGGTGGAATAATATGAAGCGGGAGATCGCAGGGTTCGTAGCTCGATGTTTGACCTGTCAGAGGGTAAAAGCTGACCATCAGCGACCTCCAGGATCATTGCATCCATTGCACACTCCGCAGTGGAAGTGGGAGCACATTACGATGGATTTCGTCTCCGGTTTTCCGCCGACCAGCAGAAAGAACAATGCGATCTGGGTCATAGTGGACAGATTGACCAAGTCAGCGCATTTCCTTCCGTTCAGGAAAGGGATGACATTCACGGAGATGGCTAGGAAGTTTGTTGACGAGGTAGTCAGATTGCATGGCACCCCGGTATCGATTGTGTCGGATCGAGACAGTCGTTTTGTGTCTTCGTTCTGGAGAGCATTTCAGGAAACTATGGGCACGAAGCTGAGTTTCAGTACGGCATACCACCCCCAGACTGATGGACAGTCGGAGCGTACCATTCAGACATTGGAGGACATGCTCCGAGCTAGCGTGCTGAACTTTGAGAAGGAATGGGATACACATCTAGCATTGTGTGAGTTTGCCTACAACAACAGCTTTCATGAGAGCATTGGTATGGCACCATATGAGGCACTTTACGGACGTAAGTGCAGGACCCCAGTGTGCTGGGAAGAAGTTGGAACTAGAAGTTTCCATGGTCCGACAATCATTGCTGAGACGACAGAGAAGGTGCAGAAAGTGATAGAGAATCTGAAGATTGCTCGATCCAGGCAGAAGAGTTATGCTGATACTCGGAGGAGACCTTTGGCATTTCAAGTCGGAGATTGGGTGTTCCTTAAAGTTTCTCCGATGAAGGGCACAGTTCAATTTGGTCAGAAGGGTAAGTTAGCTCCGAGATATGTAGGACCGTTTGAAGTCAAGAGCCGAGTTGGAGATTTAGCCTATCGGTTGACGCTTCCAGTCGAGTTCTCCGGTGTTCACGATGTATTCCATGTGTCGATGCTCCGTAAGTATGTGCCAGATCTGAGCCATGTGATTCGCTACGATGATATCCAGATTCAGCCTAATGCGACTTACGTTGAGCGTCCGCTTCGCATCGTTGGGACACGAGAGCAGATTCTTCGTACCAGGACTATCAGATGGGTTAAAGTGTTGTGGGAACATCACGGTCCAGATGAGGCTACTTGGGAGCTAGAGGAGCAGCTAGCGCGCCAGTACCCGCATCTCTTTGCGCAGGTAGGTAGTCATTCCGAGGACGGAATGATTCCTAGTGGGGGAGGATGTAACACTCCGATCCCCTTTGAGCCGGATTAGTGGCTCATTAGTGTGTGTTTTGTTTTGTTTATTTCTTTTGGACTTGTTTTGGGTCATGGATAGGTAGTTGAGCAACCTTTGACCTGAGATAGGTAGTTCTAAGCCCTTTTTCGTAATTTTGCTTTTGCTTTGCTTGCATCATATTTGCATCATATTGGTGTCAGCATATGTATTTTGTTGAGCTCGTTATTTTCCGTAACTGAGTCAGATCCGTTTGCAGTCAATTGGAGAAGTTGGACCTTCGCGTGACTTAATCTGTAAATTGCTTAAACCCATTGGACCTTGTTTTAAAACTACAAATCTATAAATATAAGTCAGCTCACAGGTGTCTTTCTCCTTGCCCATTTGTCTCGATCGATTGCATGCAAGATTAGGAGCAGCTCCACGTTCGTTCATCTCTCTCTCTCTCTCTTCTTTGCTTCTCTTGATCGATTGCCGTTGGATTCTCATTTTGTTTTGGATTGGGTTCCTTCTCTCTCATCTCCATCTGTAGCTTGGTAAGTGGGTTCTTTCCCAATTCTTTCTTCTTCTTCTTCTCCAATTGCTTCTCCCATTCTATGATCGCTTTGTCTTCATCTCATGCATGGTGTATCTCTTTGATTTGCTTTGATTTTTAGTTGCTTTGGAGCTTGTTTCAGTGGATTTCCAGATTTGAGGCAAGTATAAGTACAGACTTTGATAATACACATGGGTACTCTATTTGAATGCTTTGATTTCCATCTTCTTTAGTGTATTTGATGGTTACAGCCAATGCTTGTGAATTTGGAACCTCCGTAGCTTGTTTGGAGATGTTTCTGTGTCAAATTTCAGTTTCTGTACTCAGCCCGAATTCATCTCTGTATTGTACGGCTAAGCCGTGAACTTCTACGGCTTGATTTTCAGAGACTCGAAATGGAGTTTTGTTCTACGGCTAGGCTACGGCTAAGCCGTAAATTGTTCTACGGCTGAGCCGTAAGCTAGCCGTGACCCAACTCGTACCCCAGCCGTGAATTAAATCTCTGATCAGTCGAAACTTTTCCAACACAGAACTCCTACGGTGTGGCTACGGCTAAGCCGTGGAATGCTACGGCCAAGCCGTGGATTGGTCTACGGCTAAGCCGTATACTGACTGTAGCTCAGCCGAAAAAGGCATCAGATCAGAGGTGAAAGATGATCAGTTTAGCTGTGTTTTGAATGGAACCAGGGTTAAGCTGTGGTGCATAATACGTCGAGCGCGTAAGATGTCTCCGGCTCAACCATAGGTCCCTCATAGCTAAACCGTTAGGCATGGCAATTCTGAAACATAACTTAGGATAATGGTGAGACTTGTAGGGCTCAAAAACGGGTTGACCACTCATGTAAACCGGCCCAATGGATTCTTGGAACGCATGAATAGTCTGTTAGGCTGTGACTTATTCATGTGAGTGTTGTTTTACTGTTAAGCACCTCCCCATGGGTGTTGGTTTAAGGGACGTCGGTGCACGCAAAGATTACGCAACACTTTGATGGCAACGGTGCATTGACTAACTTAAAACTACATCAACATGCACGGTTAGTGACAGTGAACAACTAGCTTAGGACTGGCTTGTAATGAACCTTGACTCCGTATTAATCTGAGATGCATTGCATATTGTTTATAGTTTTGCCCTCTGTTCTGTTAATCTATATTTATGCATTCCTCAGTCATTTTGCTTTCGTTCTGTATATCTGTATCATTCTTTGTTCGGCACTAAGTTCTGATCTATGCTGTGCTTTGATTTAATCTATGTTCTAAATTGTAATTCGACTATGCTTTGTATATTCTCTGGCTTTGTATATTTTGGGTATTCCCTGGTGGCTCTGCCCAGAGGTTAATACGTGAGGATAAGATCCGGTCTTTGTCATCGGTGAGTCCAAAGCGGATAATCTCCCTTTCTATGGATTTGATTTGATTGGTATTAGTCTGGCTCTACTCAGCCTCAGCCCTAGGATGCCCGACGGGGTTACCTCTGGCTTAGATCTCTGTATCTCTGTATTCACTGCAGTGTCGCTTTGTCTTGGGACCCCGGAACCCAGGAACCTGAGACCCACTGGTACCCTGGCCCGGTCAGTGGTGTTCTCCTCTGCTCTGCTTTGCTCTGCTCTCTATTGGAGAGAACATGGTTAACGTAGTAGCCACTTAGTCAGTATTTCTATGTTTCGATTCGCATATCATGCTTTACGTCTACGCACGATTTGCTTAGCATACTAAGATGAAACTCTGAAATCATTATTCTGTCATTTATTCAGCTTTGATACTATGAGTGTTTCATCTCTGCTACTTATATTTGCTGGATCGTTGTATTCATTTGTGTTGTCTGTGGTGTTGCAGGCACAGATACCTTGCCCGGCTCCCCGGCGGTCGAGGAGGCTGCAGGGGCGAGTGTAGAGGCACCCTCAGGGTTGGCAGAGTGGGCCTGATCATCTCTGCCGAGTGCGTTCATGCATACTTCCAGTGGCTTTTGTTTTGGGATTTTGAGTTTTGGTTTTTGGGGATGTGTATTCAGACTTTGGACTTTGGACTTTGTGTATCTTTGTATATATTGATTTTGGTGTGTATTTGGTTTTCTATCAGTATAGTTGTCTTTGTCGTTTCCGTATTTGTATTTGTTTTGGCTTCCGCTATTTTCTTTGTTGCTTGCTATGATCTCTACAGCTTCCGCGTTCGTCTGTTTCGCACGTGTTAGATCCCTTGTGTGTGTGCATCTGGACTGGGTTTGGATGCACGTGCACGGGAGTACGTGTGTCACTGGTTTAGCTTTTCGCTAACCCCCGAATTCTGGGCCCGGGTTGTGACAGGTTCTATACCTATAATACCAAAGGTAGCACTGTTAACACGATGATTAAGCAAATATAGAGGACACAAGACATCATGATGTATTAATTGAATTAAAACATATTGATTAAAAAAGAACAGTAACAAAAAACTAGGCATATTATTCATGTGAATAACTATGAGTAAATAATCATGAATGGAAACATATTAACATACTAGTTGGCATCCACATGGCTATCATCTTTTGAAGGAGTGTGTCACAACCAGAGCCCAGAAATCAGGGTTAGCGAAAAGCCAAACCAGTGACACGTGTACTCCCGTGCACGTGCATCCAAACCCAATCCAGATGCACACACACAAGGGATCTAACACGTGCGAAATAAATGAACGTGGAAGCTGTAGATATCATAGCAAGCAACGAAGAAATAGCGGAAGCCAAAACTAATGCGGAACGGAAAAGACAACGATAGATACAAACTCTAAAACGAGATACAAATCTGCGTACACGACAAAATAACAATGTACAAAATAATACAAATATAAAAGTCTCAAGTGCCAAATACAAAATCTCCAAAAACCAAAACCCAAAACAGATAGCCACGGAAGATATGCATGTATGCATTCGGCAGAGGTGATCAGGCCCACTCTGCTAAACCGGAGGGTGCCTCTAGGCTCTGTCCTGTAGCCTCTTCGACCGCCGGGGAGCTGGGCAAGGGATCTGTGCCTGCAACACCCCAGACAACACAGTGAATACAACGATCCAGCAAATATAAGTAACAGGGATGAAACACTCATAGTATCAATTTGAATAATGACAGAATATTAATTACAGAGTTTCATCTTAGTAGGCTAAGCAAAACGTGCATAGAAGTAAAGCATGATAAGTGAATCAAAGCATAGAAATACTGAACTAGGTGGCTACTACGTTAACCATATTCTCTTCAATAGAGAGTAGAGCAGAGCAGATGAGAACACCACTGACCGGGCCAAGGGTACAAGTGGGTCTCGGTTTCCTGGGTTCCGGAGTCCTAAGACAAAGCGACACTACAGTGATACAGAGATACAGAGATCTAAGCCAGAGGTAACCCCGTCGGGCATCCTAGGGCTGAGGCTGAGTAGAGCCAGACTAATACCAATCAAATCAAATCCAAAAGAAGGGAGATTATCCGCTTTGGACTCACTAATGGCAAAGACCAGATCTTATCCTCACGTATTAATCTCTAGGCAGAGCCACGAGGGAATACCCAATGGATCAGAGATATACAAAGCCAGAGATATACAGAGCATAGCAGAAATATAGATCATAGCATAGATTAAGTCAAAGCACAGCATAGATCAAAGTATAGTGTGGAACGAAGAATAAAACAGATATACAGGACGAAAGCAAAATGGCCTCGTAATGCATAAACAAAGATCAGCAGAACAGAGGGCAAAACTGTAGGCAATATGCAATGTATCTCAGATTAATACGGAATCAAGGTTAATTACAAGCCAACCCTAATCTAGTTGTTCACTGTCACTAACCGTGCAGTTGATGTAGTGTTAAGTTATTCGATGCACCGTTGTCATCAAAGTGTTGCACTGAATCCTCACGTGCACCGAAGTCCCTTAAACTAACACCCATAGGGAGGTGCTTAACAGTAAATCAACGCTCACATGAATAAGTCACAGCCTAACAGACTATTCATGCGGTCCAAAAAGTTCATTGGGCAGGTTTACATGGGTGGTTAACCTGTATTTTAGCCTTACAAAGTCACACCATTATCCTAAGTTTTATTTCAGATTTTTTTTTAGGTCTTACGGTTTAGCTATGGGTGACCTACGGCTTAGCCGTATACACCTTACGGCCTAGCCGTAACATGCACTACGGCTTAATCGTGGTTCCCTTCAATACACAACTAAACTGGTCATCTTCCACTTCTGATCTATTACATTTCACGGCTGAGCTACGGTGGAGTCCACGGCTTAGCCGTAGACCAATCCACGACTTAGCCGTAGCTCCACCGTAAGGGTACTGAAATCAGAAAGTTTCGACTGATCAAGGGGATAATTCATGGCTGGGTCACGGCTAGCTTACGGCTTAGCCGTAGAACAATATACGGTTCAGCCGTAGCCTAGCTGTAGAACAAAATATGAAAATTCAAGTCTCTGGAATCTGAGCCGTACAAAGTTACAACTTAGCCGTACAATACAGAACACGAAACTGAAGTGAGTACAGAAACTGAAATTTGATACAGAAACTTAGCAAAACAAGTTCCAGAGGTTCCAAAGTCACAGAATTTGGCTGTAAAACACAACAGACATGTATAGGATGTAATAGATGAAATCAAAGTAGTCAAACAAAATACCCATATGTTATACAATCCTGTACTTATACTAGCCTCAAAGCTTAGCCAAATCCACTGAGATCAAGCTCCAAATCAACTAAAACCCAAGCAAAGCAAAGCAAAACACAATTCATGAGCATGCAGAGTGAGAGATGGGAGATCCAATTGGAGAAGAAGAAGGGAAGAACCCACTTACCCAAACCGTAGACAGAGAAAAGGGGGAAAGAACCCAATCGAACCAAATCCCACACCAACAAAGAAGAGAAGAGAAGTGAAGAGAAGAGAACAAGGAGATGTGGAGTGTTCTGGAGTTGTTGCATGCAACGTTGAAGAAAAAGAGCAGAAATGAAGACATTTGTACGTGTGACTCATATATATAGTTTCTGAAGTTTAGAACAAAGTCTAGTGAATTTTGGTTATTTACAAATCAAGTCACATGAGGGTCCAACTTCTCCAATTGACTCCGAATGGGTCTGAGGCAGTTATGGAAAACAATGAGCTCAACAAAATACACGTGCTGACACCAAGATGATGCAAATATGATGCACTCTAAGCAAAAGCAAAATTACGAAAAAGGGCTTAGAACTACCTATCCCAGGTTAAAGGTTACTCAACTACCTATCCAAGACCCGAAACCAAATCCAAAAGGATTAATTAACAGAAAAGCACACTAATGAGCCACTAATCCGGCTCAAAGGGGATTGGAGTGTTACAGAGAGTATATCATACAGTGGGAAATCACTAGTGGTCAGGCCATGATCCGTCTAGCTACCCAAAGTGCACCAACCAACTCTTCATGTAACTGCCACAGTAGGTAACAGATAAAATACCCTCATTCGATCCCATCAAACCTCCTATGAGTACAAGCTAAGTGCTGTCGACTTAATGCCTCAAGACTGATCAGAATCCATTCCTTTATACTTTTTTACATAATGATCGACTCATTTTTATACACAACATAAAACCCTCTTGAGGTGGTATCTAACCACACAGAAATTGGAATAAACAAAGTAACTGGTTAACAAACAATGCATACTTAAATGAGCTAATAGAGGTCGAACCCTTTCAACCTTAGCTACTCCTTTCTTGGCTTATGGGCTCACACTCAGTAGAAGGTCTGTCTTCGATTTTACCTCATAGTTCGCTAGCTAGCTCTTGATTTCTATCTCCAAGAATTTTCCTCCATCGATTTAGGTCCTAAATCCTCCTCATAGCATGCTGCCTAGTTGAGACCTCATCAGATTGTAACTCCCGGCCTTCACTTTTTTTATCCAAATCTTGTACAATTATAGAAAGAGATTCTCAAGAGACACCAGTACGGCCCAACACCCTATTACATCTGTTAATGTTGTCTTTCAAAAGATGAATCTTCTTGCAGATCCTGAATCCATCATATCATGTAACTTTATTTTGATTCCACCATGAGTGAGCAAAACCGAAAAAACTCTTCGTTTTTTTTTTATTTGTAACCAATGGTTTTCAAACTGAGAAATCAATGCTTTTGGTTTCCAACTTAATGGGACAATGATTTGACATTATTCTTAGAAAAGCTATATGATTGACGCAATTAAAATGTTCGTCCCACTCCTCTGATAATAAGAATCTATTGATCCTACTCATTGCCACATGTTCTCTATTATTTGACCACAAGTACCTCCTACCTTGGAGTGGGAGGTCTACCAATTCATTGTCATTAATGAAAGTTGAGAACAAAGTCATTGACCAAGAAAATCTTCTCCCTCCCTTTCTTCTCATGGTTGTACCTAATCATATTGAAGTCATCCCCAATAACCCAAAGAACAAGCCATTGGGATTTAAAATTGGTTAATATATCAACAAAAGTGTTTATATCAGTGTCCACAATTGGCCCATAAACATTGGCAAAGCCCAGACAAAACCATCATCCACCTTTGATCCCATAGTACATCTTCAACTGATAAGACATTTTCTTCCAAATCGAGATCAACCCACCTGAATCTCCCATAGATGGAACCTAGTTCCAAGCAAAATTATGACTTCCGCACACATCCCAATTGATCCTATGAATGTTAGATGCTATTTTTGTCTCTTGCAAAATCAAGCAACCTATATTGTGTTTTCTGACTATTTTTCTAATGATAGCCACTTCTCAGGCATCCTAAGTGTTGAGATTAATGTAAAAATAAAATGCAAAATAAATTCTCATAGAATGCATAATAATAGGTCTAATTAGTATGTGACCCTTTGTTTTCCCATGCATGTAATTGCACCTTTAAGGTGGCAATTACTTCACTCTAGTGGATTGGAGTGACAATAGGTAGTAGTCATTGTAATGGTCATTTAGAGCATTTTATGCATATGAAACTTACACCATTGTAAGGGGCATTTCAATATTTACTACAATGGAGTAGTGGGCATTTACATGTTTTGTCGATCTTGCCTATATAAGATGAATATTGTAATGCAAATTTTTTTTTTAATATATAGAGTGATTGATAATATTTTATCTTCATCTAATTGAGTTTGTGTTAATGGTTGTTATGAATTGTTGAGATATCCTTTTTTTTTTTTCAAACTAACCATTGAGAAGAGAAGAAGGAAGAAAACAATAATCATAAAGACAAAGGAAAAAACCCCCAAAAGAAGACAGAAGAACATTAAGCAATAGTAAGCTTAACCCTAGCCTCACTTGTCTCCACCTTAATGAGCTTCTACAAAATCTTTGTTTGATCCATCCCAGAGACACCCAAGGAATTGACCATGATAATAACTTGAGAAGTGTCACAACCCGAGCCCAGGGTTCGGGGGTTAGCCACAGCCAAACCTAATGACACACGTACTCCCGTGCATGCACACGTAGACCGAGTCTAAATGCACACGCACAAGGGAACATTCACACGTGCCAAGCAAGTACGCGGAAGCTGTAAATATCAGAAACATAAACTAACAGTGCAAGAATAGAATACCAAGAACGAACTGACATAATTACATATATGAAAGTCTTACAAAAAGAGCAAAATAACATATACAGTCATGACATATACACAAAGCTGAAATCCTCAAAACCACAAGAACAAGACTCCGATGCAATGCATGCCAGGAACGCTCTCCCGTGGAGTGATCACATCTACTCCTCTAGGCCTGATGGGGCCCCGGGGGTCTCATCTGGAGTCTGGCCGACCGGCGAGGGTTCGGCAGGGGTATCTGGGCTTGCAACACCAAAACAACTGTGAATACGAAGTTTCAGCAAAGTATAAACCATAGCAAATTAACACACGCTGTGTCTAATAGAATAAAGAACATCATGTGATTAAAGAAGGCATTTTCGTATACTAGGCTGTCATGCAAGAAGGAAATATGCTAAGTGAATCAATGAATACACGCTGTGTACATAACTAGTGGCTACTACATTACCATATGCTCCCAAAAAAAAAAAAGGGATCTTATAACATGCAAAGAAAACCATTGTCCGGGCTAGGGTACAATGGGTCTCGGTTTCCTGGGGTCCGGTTCCCCAAGACATATCCATACTGCAGCAGGCCATATAAACTATACCAAATTCACCCCGTCGGGATCCTAAGGCTGAGGCTAAGTAATGCCAGACCATACAGAATCAATCATGAAAACCCTGAGTAACTCGTGACAACATATCATACGTGCATATCTGTGAGTGAACATATCATACATGCATACTCAAGGTAAGTAATCACAATGTGAAAGTAACGAAACATACGTAATCATGTCAGAGCGTTGAGGTCAATGATCGAATGCAATATGTTATGCAACAAATCATGCGAAATCGAATCATCTTTATTTACAAACCAATTCTAATCTAATTATCCGGTGTTTCTAACCGTGCATGATGATGTAGTTTTAAGTTATTCGATGCACCGTTGTCTAGTGTTGCATTGAATCGAGCGGTGCACGAAGTCCCTTAAACCAACACCCATGGGGAGGTGCTTAACATCCGGATAATGAACATGAATGATTCGCAGCCTTCGAGATCATTCACGCTTTGTATCACATTCCGTTGGGCAAGTCTAGGTGCTCTACATTCTATCATGAAGGTCATATCGGTCTTTTCTTTACACCTTTCCTTGTTTTTCTTTCATTAGTCTGGTGTGGATACGGCTTAGCCGCGTGTGTGCTACGGCTTAGCCGTGTGTGGTCTACGGCTTAGCCGTGGCTGGGCCGTAGAAGGTCGGTCAATTGCTGACTCTCAGTTATTCCAGAAAATGCACCCTGTATTGTTCTACGGCTGGGCCACGGCTGAGCTTCGGCTTAGCCGTAAGGCAATCCACGGCTTAGCCGTGCCCTAGCCGTAGAGGAAAACTGGGTTTTTCTCCTCTCTGGACTTTGAGCCGTAAGTGCCATACGGCTTAGCCGTACCTGCACGAATTCAAATTTCCTGAAACACATACAGAATGTCTGGGAAACATCAGAAGTTCAATTTTCCAAGGGAGATAGACAAAGTAGTAATCAAATGAGTAAGCAAATGAGCTCTAAACACCTTTTTTCCATACACATTACTGTGAGCTAAACAAGATCAAAATCATACCAACATGGGTTCTCACAAGATATGGTTATACTTGCCTCAATTTGGAAATCAATTGCACAATTCGTTGACCTCAAGCCCAAACACAACCTAACACACATCAAACCACATGCATGCATGAGAATTGGGATCATAGACCCACCATGCAAATGAGAAACAAGAAGGAGAAGAGATAGAGAAAGGAGATGAGAGGAATGGAAAGACTTCCACTCACCTCACATGCAAGAACCTTCTTCCTCAATTTGAACTTGCTCGATGGGAGAGAGAGAGAATTCAAATGAGAGAGAGAAGGAAGAATTCCACGTGCACAGTGAGGAAATGAGAGAAAACGAGAGAAGGAACTTGAGTTGATCGATGGGTGAGATATATATAAGCTCATGAGGTGGTCAAATTACAAGAGGGTCCAAGTCATAAGTCTATTTTCAGTTTGAGTCAAATCAAGGTCCAATCGAATCACACGACCTCGGTTGCAAATGACATAGTTACGAAAGTTAACAAGCTCAACGAAAGACACGTGTTGACATCAAGATGATGCAAAAATGACCATGTCTTAGAAAAGCTAAAATTACGAAAAAGGGCTTGGTCTACTTAATCCAGGTCAAACTCAACCCAACTACCTATCCATGACCCGTAACGAAGATAAAACACAAACAAAACACGATTAGCAACAAAAACAAGATTAACTAGCCGCTAAACAAGGTCAAGCTGGGTCGGAGTGTTACAAGAAGCCTCTTTTTGTGCTACATTCAAAACATCCATAAAAGCATTTGATTCATCATTTGACTTCTCCACATCCCCACCATGCTTATCCCCAATACCCTTCCTCTGCCGTAATGTTGCCATCACTTGAAAGGATCTCCTTATTTTGTACTTTCCTACTAGAGACTTTGGAAATATTTCTCCATTGTCTTCCCAATATTCTCTCGTGCTTGGCTAGCAACATGAGAAAACTCCTTGCTTTGGTCCTATGGAAGATAGGTGCCTCTCCTTGTAGCTTTGCAATTGAATCACTGGAGGCAGGAGAGACATCAGTTGCATAAGCAAAGTGTCTCTCAAAGTAGTGTTGATCTGTAGGGGTGGGGTCTACTTTCAGCCCAGAATAAGAATTTTGCAATTGCAGCTCATCCATTTTCAGCCCGGAAACTCCTGACCCATCCACTGAAAAGGTAGATAGGAGCCCGCCACAAGGACCTCCAAGATATCCCAAATGGAGTGGGCTTACCTAACACTCTTACGGAAGATGTTTTACGAACACATTTCAAATGGGGATCCTCAACATGTATCTGATGGGGTTCCTCGTTATTTGCCGCAGCTGCTTTATACAGCAAATGTCCACCCTAAGTCCTAACATTAGTATATGGGCATTGAACAAAAAAAAGGTTTATCATGGGTTTTCTAAATAGGGAATACTACTATGCATCCTTCCTTCACCATATGATGAGAGATAAATACGTATTAGAAAAGATTCATGCACAAAAAGGAAAAGTCATTTATAATATCATGAAGAAGAAGAATCTTCTTATGTAAAGAGGGAAAGCCACGTCATTATCACTCACCATATAGTGAGGGAAGGATGCATAGTAATATTGTTTTTTCCAAATAAATCCATTCTTTATATATGAACCAAACTGAATTCTAAATTGATTTCCAACTAATTTTCAATTTGATTTTGACATTCTAAATTGTATTTGACCCTCCTAACATTTTGGAGTGGACCTTACATGATAGTATTTCATTTTAAAAGTCCTCCCTATTGGTCCTATAACTCATTTCCTCAGTCTTCTCAAAAGTTTTTCAATAGCTGCTGCGATGGTGACCAATGTTGTTTATGCCATGCATTGAACTTCTCTCTTCATTATTTCTCCAATGTTCAGGCGTTGTCCTTCTATTCTGGCAAATCATGGGGACGCAAGCTATCACTAATGGCACCGTCTCCCATTTCTTTTATAATTGTCATATTTCTTTCTCTTGCACAAATCTTCAATTCTCCCCTATGCCTCTCTTTTACTTTTGTTCTTTCACAAATCTTCACTTCTCCCCCCTTCTTACTTCATTTAACGATCTTCATCTTCATTATCCAACCAGTCCTTGGCCTTCTTCCTCTATCTTCAAATCAAACTGCATTTTGCATTCTACTACAACATTGCCCCAATCACTGGGTGCTCTCAAGGCATATAGGACATATAACACTTTAGATAGAGGTAATCCATCTTTCCGTGGTTACAACTTTTTTTTTTCTTTTCATGTACTTTGATCTGGATGTAAATAAGGTGTTTGACAAAATATCACAGTCAACTACACTTTTTATATGTATTACCACAGAAGATGTAGTTAAAAGATGTAGCAAGGGTGGCCACTACAATGGTTAAACTTTGATTTGCAAGTAAATAAGGTGTTTTACAAAACGCCATAGTCAACTATTCTTTTATATGCATTACCACAAAAGATGTAATTAAAAGATGTTGCAAAGGTGGCCATTATAACGTTCCGTAACCTTATATGAGTATTAGCCTAATTAAATTGTATTTTTGCTAATTAACTTTCATTAGAGCCTAAACAAGTCCATTTCAGTGCTAGGATCATCTGTATGGAATTTCATTGGGTTTCGTGCTCATTCGAGCATAGTAGGGGGTAGTTCATGATTTTAGAAAGTATAGAAGACCTTTTTTCATAATTTATTGTTTTATGAGGTTTTTGATCCATCGGATAGATCGCCTAATCTCAAGACTTTAATCTTTGTACTCTGGACTGAACCAAATCCATTTAATCTTCTGAATACTTGAATCCATTAAAGTAAAGCCTTTTTCATAATTACCTAAAACTCACTCTTTTATAAACCCAAAGCCCCAGCTTTTTCCCTTTTTTCTCTTTTCTTTTTCTTTCTCTCTCGTTTCTTCTCTCCTCACTCACCCTCCTTGCTGTTACAAGATTTCTAACCGTCGAATCACCGGATTTTCACTCCTACCTTCTTCCTCAAGCCTTCCTCAACCTGTGGACACCGTGCTCATCTTCTCCCATCCGCCACTAAGCACTAGCTAAGCTCCTAACCTTCTCTTTTCTAGGCCTTGCTGGTTTTTGAGCTTAGGAAGTATTTTGAGTGCTCATTAGGTCCTTTTCTTTGTGCTTGTAGAGTAGTTTTGGTTTATGGGGAGTCTTTTCATCGTTTGAGCTCCGCTTGAGTGTTGAAAGGGCTAGGGCATCTTCTATTTTCACCCATTTTCATCAAGGCAAGTTGATAAACATTCTCTTCTAATGAAATGCATGTTCTATGGTTGATTCTAGTATTATTGCTTCATTTAGATGGTTTGCCTTTTTAAATGAAAATGGATATAAATGCTAGCTTTAGGTGTGGTCTTGAATGAATGAATTGATGAAAAGTTGGAGGTGGATTAATAAGTGGAATGGAGAGGGCAAGGCCTTATTTTAATGCAGGTACAACGGGTAAGAAATAAAGGGAGTTGGATTCCCAAAAATGGAAAAAATAAGGGACTCTCATTTGGAATGAACCTAGGCCCAATCGATCGGACCTTGGCCAGATCGATTGGAACTATGTTCATGATTGGGCGTGAATAGTGACCCACTCGATCGGAACTTGGTCCAATTGATCGAATTATGGTTCTGTCTTAGGGTCATTGTTTGGACTCTGGACCATTGTGGTGATGTTTATAGGGTTCCTTAGGACCCATATTTATCTCACATGCATATTATAGGCTTGTTTAATTGTGGGACCCCATTTAATCCACATTTCAACAAACCACCTTAAATTATTATGTAAGAAGCGTATTTGGGCATTTGTACCTCTTACGAATTACTTGGTTCGTGTAAGATGGACTATATAGCTTGCACTTAGTTGAAATGAGAGTTAGGGCTACGCATCTTGGACATTTGGCTTGAAATTCCTCAAACTCACTTCAATCGTGGTTCAAATAAGAGATGTCATGTAGGCAAATGGTGATGAATTAACTAGCACTCTTTGGTATATATTTAGGTACATTGCATGGTCTTCCTAATGTATATTTGATGTGCCTATCCTTAGGTTATACCTTGCATGAGTATTTGGAAAAGTGGAGAGGTTTGATAGTGTGGATACTTTGTTACGAAAGGATTATTTATATTGTGTATGTTTGAATTATGATTTGAAAGTAATTCCTCAATTATTGATCCTATGTGTGATCGCAAAGAGTTAACCCCATTCACTATGACTTAGGATTTGAGACTGGGCACCACTGAGTTTATAAATATATTTTGTATATTGATGTCTATTGACGACTACATCAGATTGATATTGAATGGAGGATCTCTGTAATTGACGGATTGTTTGGCATTCAATATTGACGGATTGCTTGGCATCTGATATTGATGGGTTTTTACCCAATATTGATGGGCTTGCCCAATATTGATAGGATTGACCACCTGAATTAGCATTGGAATATTTTCCAATGAATCTAGGGTCGACTGCCCTATTGGTTAGACTTTTGTTCTCACTCGTGTAGAATGGATTAAGATTCCTTTTTTCTTTATTGCTATTATTGTTTTTTTATTGAATCTCTTTCATATGTTCACATAATTTCTACTCACTTTGTATTGTATGTTTATTAAAATTTTTGTTGTTTTCTTGCCGACTCGTTGTAGTATGATGATATTGCATTGGTTCTTAGGTACAAATCAATTCTACCCCAAGGAGGAGGCATAGATGGAGTCAGACTCGTCTAGCCTTGCATAAGGGTGACATCATTTTGGGCTAATATTGTTGACCCATAAAATTTACAAATAATGCAGCGAAGACAGTACAACCTTTGGATTGTGGAATGACAAGATTCCAAGGTTCAAAAAAAATTAGGGTCTAGATCACCCTGGATCACCAAAGAGGATGAAAGTTACATGGTAACTCTAAGGCATGCTTAGGAACCATGTTTCAAAATTTCCAAGTATTTGAACTCCATCTTAAGTCAAATCAAGCTTCAGTGACTATTTGCCAGCCCTTGGGAGTCACTGTGCTACCTGGCATTTCAACATGTTAAAGCAAGCTCAAATTCAGCGGAATACTTTCAAGTACATTTAAAGACTATCTTTCAAGGATTCAGAGTATTTGGACATCATTTGGATCCAAATTCAGTCCAAATAGTTATATACTATGCTCTGTGGGGCCACTGTGCAAAGTGACACTTCGTGACGATCAAATCAACCGAAACTCTTGGAGGAAGCCAAAATTATGCTTAAGGGAGGTTCTGCAAAATTTTAGGTTAAACGGGCATCATTTGACCCAGAGTCTACGAGCATGTTAACTTGGGGTCAATGACCCCAAGCTGTGAGGTCTCTAATCAAAGTCCTGCTTCCCGATGTTCAAAACTGATGAAACTTAGACACAAAACATCAATCATGCTCAAAAGCTATTATGCAAGTTTTCAAGTCAAAAGGACTTAGTTTTGTTCCTACTTCCATTGTATGTCAACTTAGAAGACAATGACCCTCAAGCCATGGAGGTCACTAACCAAAATCCTACTTCTAGGAGGTCAGAGCTGATGAAATTCAGAAAAATACTCAAAATATGTTCAAAGTCAGTCCCCCAAAATTTCGAGTCGATCGGACACCGTTCGGGTAGAAAACAAGCTGACTACCTGCAGTGTGAAGTGAATAGTGACTTAAAACATGCAATAAATGGGTAACTATTCGAAATCCTATTTCCTCAAATCTAAACTGCATGAAATTTGGCTGAAAACTCCTGGATTCCTCTGACGTCAATCCCTCCAAGTTTTAAACCAAACCGAGGTCATTTGAGCCTTAAACAGCTGAAACAGGGCCCATTTTCATGAAAAGTGAACAGGAGAGTTGACCAACTTTAGAAAGTCAAAACAGGTTAAAACATCTATGACACACTCAAAATAGTGTCAAGAAGCATCATTTCAAGTTTCATGAAGATTGGACATCATTTGGGCCCCAAAAAAGCAAAAATAAGTCACAAATGCAAAAGTCCAAAAATGGGCCCTGTCCGTGACCGCAGCCCAATTAACAAAGGAGTTAACCAACTTCCAAAGGTCAAATTTGGCTAAAAATTTTATGACACACTCAAAATAATTTTAAGAGGCATTCCTCCAAGTTTCATGGCAATTGGATATCGTTCAAGCCTTAAATAGGCAGAAACGGGTCACAAATGCAAAAGCCCAACATGGGGCCTTGTCCTTGATCGTGGCTGTGGTCACGGACCTCTAGAGAGCACTCCTTGTGGTTTTGGGTGGTTTCTCTCCACTTCTTCCTGAGGTGTAACTGCCCACAACTCCTCTTAACTCCCTGGAACCGCCAAAATCCACCTGAAGACTCTATAAAAGGGGTAATGTTTGAACAGAAGGGAGATAGAGAGAATCTCAAAGAAAAATTGGAAGGCAAAGCACACTCCAGCACCTGAACGACCCTTTTCTTTTTCTTTTCTCAGTGACTCAAGGCGAGAAAAAAGGTTAAAAAGAAGGTTCAAAGAAGGAGAAGGATGTGGGGTTGCTTACGAACAAACTAGGTTTATGCATTGGCGATTATTCCAAGGATGACTTCATTCCCTTTGTTTTTCTCATTCAGAGGGTTTCTTGGCCATCACAAGAGTTATGAATAAGCCTCTTTAGGCTTCATTCTGTTCCTTGAAAGTTATAGGTTCAGAATTATACAACTTCGGCTTTATATGATGCCCTTTTCAGACTTGCACAAAAAACAGTCTGTAAACAACAATGATTCATTACAAAGGTTTTGATCGACTCCATGGTTGAATTCTATCTTCTTGGTGGCCATTCAACACCCAATTTTCAAAAGAAATGAGCTTCAGCACTTTGAAGAAGTTATAGAAAGAAAACAACATGAAACAGTGGGCAAAATAATGACCTTACGGTCACTGTCTGCCAGTGAAATGGAATTGTCTGCCAATGACCGTGGGCCACGGTCACTGGCAAAAAGCCAATGACTGAATGCTAGTGACCGTGGGTCACAATCACTGGCAAGGGGCCAGTGACTATGACTCATGACTCACGGTCACTCCCCATTTTTCCCTCTTTTTGCATTCTTTTCCACTCTTGTGTATATTTTCTTATATTTTCCAAATTAAGATCACATCTAAGATTTGAGGGAGGGGTTATAAACCTTTTTAAACTTGTGTAGACTACCTGCATACCCGCTGTCAGGGCATTTGAACCCATGTAAACAAAAAGGAACTTAATGATGAACTGTAGTTAATTCCCATTCTTCTTAACGCTTGAAGTGCGTACATGTTGAACTTGAATCCGTTAAACACATTTCACCCATTTTTCAAGCACAATCAGAAGATTGGCATCGTCTGTGGGGATGATTTGCCCTAATTTGTGACCAAATTTGGCTAAAATACATGAAAAGTTCTGAAAAATGCTGAAAAGTGCTGCTATTATGAAGAAAATTGCTGCTATTGCGTTGAAAAGTGTTGCTGTTGTGCTGAAAAGTGCTACCTAAAGCCTGTGATTGCAGGAAACTATACAAGAAGTGCTGTGACCGCAGGAAACAAGGCAGTGACTGTGGGTCAAGGTCACTGACCTGTTTTGCCACTAAAAGTAGTCTATTTGACCTCTGAAGGCACCCATGAAAGACCCTGATGTCAACGACGGGTTTGGAAACATTATTGGAGGAATTTTGCACCTTAAAGTGCATCCATTTGTTGTGCAAATGAAAGCATTAAGCACCTTGAAGTGCAAATCTTTGCCTTAATTGAAAGAACTTGTGCCTTGATGCGCACGGACCAAATCACACCCTTTAGAAAAGTGATGATTCAGTCCAAAAGGCTTTGACCCAAACAAATGTTTTATTAAATCAGTGATAAGACCAACGACATTGCAGTCATGCACTGTCTAGCATCAAGCACTGATGGATCTTGTATGATTATTGTGGTAGTGGTGCAGGCTCGATCTTGTGGGCCCTATCCCTTTGATTAGATCCAACCCTCTTTTGTTTATATGACTGACAAAGATGGCCCTGAAATGTTGCCAAAATTTTGGTAGCCAAGTTTAGTTAGCTTAGCATACTTTTAAGTCTAACTATATGATTCCAAAATGCTGCAGAAATTCTAACAGCTAGGGCAGTCGGCATAGCACAATGAGATGGGAATTGTGCCTTTGTCTAACCATTTTGGTCCAAAATTACGTTGGTTCAAGTGGCATTTACAAACCATTCTGGCTAGCCAAAGAAGCAGCTATGTTGGTTGTCACACTAATATAGTCCTGTGAATTTGCTTTTTGCAGAATATCATGGGTTCTTTAATCATCACCTTTGACAAAGTAAAGGAGAGGCTTTTCAAAATCTCTATGACACAATAAGCCATTTGCAAGAGCACAAAAAAGGGCTCGAATGGATACTGTTACTCCTACATCAAGAGTTTCAATTTTTCAAAGGCTCTCTACTCCAATAAGCTCCACCACTTCAGCTTAGAATGGGTCATCAGTGACCCCAAAAATCAATAAGAAAGTTGAAACTCCTCAACCTTGGGTTTCTAAATATGCTCAAAACCCATTTGGAGTCTTCCACAAGGGTCAAGAGGACCTAAAATACAAACCAAAGTTAGGAGGCAGCAGTTTTCATGTCGTCAAGCCTCGATTAGGGGCAAGGCAGGTCCGGTACATGGATCACAAATCAATGGCACTTGAAAGTCACATTAAGCAGCTACCTAAGTTCAAAAAACATCATCTGTTCGGCCTAAACAAGGGATTGTGACAAGGGACTTTCGACAGACCCCCAGAAAGGTCCAAAAACATGCTGCCATCCAAAGTTGCAACACTTGGTCACCATAACCACTTATGCAAAATTTCAAGAAGGCTGAGAACAAATCCTTGGCATCACTTGAAGAGAATACATTTTACCCTTTGACTTAAAAAGAGGGGCGGAGGTTTGGAAGGAGACGTCTACCTTCAGTCATTGTAGCACCCCAGCATCCATCATACGGTACTAAAAACAAAAAGCAAGCTGAATGGTTGGTCATCAATGATTTGACCGATCTTGTTCATTTCAAAAATTCGCTCCAATACAAGAAAGAGCGAAAGAAGAAAGATAAAAGAAGTACCGTCGACGTTCTTTCATTTCCCACTGCCAACCCTATGGATTGGAATCAACTCGCCAGCACTTCTAAGCCACTAATTGCTAGATTCGAAGATCAAACTTTGATGACCAGAGTGGCCAATCACATTAAGGAAAAGGCTTTGGCTCACGCTCGAAATAGTCTCGGCATACAATCACTCAAAAATGGG
The DNA here is from genome assembly GCA_037013555.1 of Sextonia rubra. Taxonomy (NCBI): domain Eukaryota; kingdom Viridiplantae; phylum Streptophyta; class Magnoliopsida; order Laurales; family Lauraceae; genus Sextonia; species Sextonia rubra. The sequence continues at coordinate 51,898,955 of JASUAD010000009.1, read as the reverse complement.
TTGTTAAAGAAGATGAGCCAGACCTAACCTCCTCATATATAATTGGACCAGGCCCAACCAAAAGGGTCACTCAGAGCATAGCTTGGGCTCAGTCACAAGAATTTGACTCCAATTCTCATTCAGGCAGAACCTCTGAAGGACATGTTGAAACAGATTCCGACGAAGACCCAATTACTCTCCTGGACACGTAAGATAGTAAGTCCACTGTTCCTACATCTTCCTACCCCTATCAATACACCGTATTTATGGCTAAAAGGAGTACAACTGGTAATGACGGAAAGGAGGGTGCTAGTGAGAGTAAAGATATCGGCGAAGAAAATGCTGGTGAAAATCAAGAAAATGACGTCAGTGATGTCGTTAAACAGCAAGGAGCTAAAATTGATCACCTAACTGCTCAGTTAAAAATTTTGACAGACAAGTTGGGTGGTTCGGCTAAAGCTCCAGTCAATCCTCTATTCACTGACAAGAGTGAGCAGGCTATGATCAGGAGGAATGCCACCAAAATTGACGTGCTTATGACTCAAATTAAATCCCTAACAGATAAAGTGATAGCCGCAGATTCTGCTAGTGGCGATCATTCATCAATCCTTGGTCTTCATGCAGATCTTGAAAAGCATGTCACCTTTAAAGAAGTTGAAGAAATATTTACCAAATTAAAGGTGGAAAACAGGATGAAAAAGAAAGGTATCACGCCCAAATATCCTCCTGAATTTAATCTAGCTTCGTTTCCGTCAGATTATAAACTTTCAACTTTCCAGCCTTAAATGGAAAGAGGGTCAGCCTATCAACATATAGTGCATTTCAAATCACTCCTTGGGAGCCTGTCAGAGTTGGATGCACTAAAAATAAGGTTGTTTGTAGGCACATTGAAAGGACTCTCTTTCACAACATGGCCAGTCATGGAAGAGAAATTCTTACTACATTTTTAAGAAGAAGATCATACGGTTACCTTCTCTATGCTTAGTAGCACAAAGCAAGGAGAAAACGAAACTACACAAGCCTTCATCAATAGATGGAGAGCATTGTCTTATAAATGTTTAAAACAGCCATCTCAGAGGGCTACCATTGAAATGTGCAAAACTAATTTGCGGCCAAAAATCAAGGTTATCATACTTAGTCATAAAACTAAGTCTTTGGCTCGATTGGTTGAGGTGGCTACTGATGCAGAATTGACTCTCAAAGAAATTAGTCAAAAGAAGATAAATTCCTAAAAAGCAGAATCATCGTTGTTTTCTACTCCAAAATCAACTGCTCTGAGTTCGAAAAAGAAACAGGAGGTATTCAATGTACAAACCTCCAAATCACCTCCTTAAAAGCCACAAAATGTCAAGACAGAACAAACTAAAAAGGAGGAATATGAAGAGAGAAAGAGAGCTCAATACCCTTTCGATGGAGATATTGAAATAATCTTTCAAACATTGATGGAAAATAACAAACTTGAACTTTCACCAATGAAGAAATTAGAGCAAGCAGGTCATGTCAATGACCCAAATTATTGTGCATATCATCAGATGGTATCTCATCCTCTTAAAGACTACTTCATCCTGAAAGAAAAAGTCAACGAAATGTGGAAAAATGGAGTAATAACGTTTAACCGAAAATATGATACTGCTCCAGTCAATATGATTCTTTTTAGGCAATTCGCACCCATAGCAGCACCCACCCATCAAAACCACCAACTGTTGAATTCCGGGTCATTAATGCAATACATAATGAATGGGGATTAATACCAATCAAAACCTCTTCAAGAGAAGAAATGTGGGTTCATTTAGACTTAGTAAGTGATGAAGGTTAGGAGAAGGTGAAAATTAAACTCACACCTGCAGAAAGAAGAAAAGTCAAAAAACAACTTAAAAAACTTCAAAACGCTGCCCAAAATTGCTTAGTTAAGCAAGAAAAACAAGCTAAGCGGAGGGAGGAAAAGGTAATGAACCTCCAATTTCAGATGAACTTCCTAAACTGGCTAAGGGTCACTTCACTCTAGTTGACTACATTATACCGATCCCAAAAGATAATGAAGAACCTTTGATATCCAGCTATAATCGGATATCACGGGATGGCACACCCCCGAATTCAGATGACGAAGAGGATTGGTTAGATTACTCAGACTTCAAAAATGGTCAGTGGATTGATGACTACTTTGTTGACGAGTACCCTTTCAACGAAGATGAGGTTTTGAACAAACCTTTGATCCTGAAACGGGTACACTCAATATCAAGCATGGTCTCAACACACTCTCAGTGGCCCTGTATGATATACACAAACCTAGCACGAATGGCTGGTTGAATGACCCTCCTCCTTTTCCACTACCCCTGGAAATTCACCCAGACCCTTTACCGCTGATTGATCTTGGTGAAGCACAACAACAGCAGGTGGTTCCTCCTTCTCCATACACAGTAACCCTTGCACTAGATATTCCTTCTCGATCAAACCTAGAGTTGACTTCTCCGAATGTGGATTCCAAATCAAGCACTCATTTGGTCGTGTTTGATCCGACTAATAAACCAGGATTGATAGAGGAACATGATAACTTCAATATTGACAACATTGCCGCACCACAGGAAGTCTCTCAAGTTCAAGATAGTGTCTCCGACTCTGAAGAAGAGATATCATTGGCCCCCATTCTGGTAATTTTGAGTGCTACTAACAAGCCTCAAGCAACTCAAGCCATTCCTGATAACACAAGTCAAGAATCAAGCTTGGAGGAAATCAATCAACTTTTTGAACCGGAAGAAGTTAATGCCATAAGAAAGGATACTCGTCTAGAAATCAATCGAAGTAACATGGTTAGCGACGGCACTCGTTCAACTATGATAGACCCTCTTCTTCTTCTCCTTTTTATGTAAATCCTTCAAGGGACAACACTAATGTAAATATAACTTCTTTAAAGGCAAATGTTAATACAAGGCCACCAGAGCCATTCACGTATGATGTTATTGAACACCTCAAACACATACCTGCACGGCTTCACATTTTTTATCTCTTGCAGATGTCTAAGGAGACTCGTAATAATTTCATATGAGCTCTACAAGCTTTGAATACAAATAATCAAACTCACATAATGCAAGTTCATCCAATAGAAAAGAACTACCTGAAAGTAAAATCATAAAAGGCTCAAAAGCAATGCATGGAATGTCTTTCAATTAACAATGCTCTTAAAGCTACCATATCTTTCACTAAAGTTGATCTCCTCTTAGGTGATATGAAACACATAAGGCCGCTTTATTTCACAGCCTACATCAAAGACATTCCTGTTCCGAAAGTTCACGTTGACCCATGGTCAGCTCTGAATCTCATCACAATTACAGCTCTTCAAGAACTTGGCATTCTAGTAAGCAAGTTATATGCTACAAAGACTTCTATTCAAGGTTATGATGGGGAAGTTTAGGACCCGATTAGCAAAATTCGAATCCAATTCCAGTTGGGGGAATTAACCTCAGAAGCTACTCTGCACGTGGTTAAGACTCGTGCTTGCTATAATATCCTCTTGGGAAGGAGATGGCTTCATGATTATGCCATAGTACCTTCCACTCTCCATCAATGTCTCAAATATATCGACGATGAAAGTAAAGTGCATTGGGTCTTTGCAGATGAAAAACCATTCAAAAGAAAAAAAGTATACTTCACTGTTGCAACATGTATCAAGAAAAACCTGTAAAGTCTAAGATGGATACAAAAAGCCCTCCAATGGATGATAATCCCGCAAAACCTTTACTATTTCAGTAGAGAAAAGAGCCTATCCAGGAACTGACGAGCAAGCCAATCCTCTTAGAAATTTACAGCCTACAAAGGAGTCCGTGGCAAAGTATGTAGAAACCAAAGCTCCTTTGGTGATCAAGGTAAAATCTGAGATCAAACAATCAGATCAATCTCTGGTCATATTTACAAAATCATTGAGAAAAAGGAAGAAGGACATCAAAAGCCCTCGTGTTTGACAAATGCAGTTTCCTCAGCTGACAACTCAGATTCTTATCAAGAAAGCAACAATGTACCTCCTCCCACCAGAGGAATGTCACCTATAAGGCCTGGTTCTCCTATAACCTTTCGTTAGCTCATGCTAACATCACAACAAATAGGAGAACTATCCTACAAATATATAGATAGATGGCTCCGTTTGGCTAAAAGATGTGAGAATCCTCCGCACTTCTCCACATGGATTCATTTATGCTGGATAGGTTTCCGGCCGGCTCTCCGTAGCTTAACTATGGCAATGGAGTTCTAAACCTTCGATTAAATGTCTCAAATTGTTTCATCTCTCGAAGTAGAGTTCAATCGTCTGCGGGGGAGGTCTAGACGGACGCGTTCGATTCATGTCGTTTCAATGATCAGAGGTTTGGATTCTAAGTCCGACTCTGAGGACATCGAAACAAAGAATGCCTCTGTGCACTCTATAGTAGACTGGGAGCCTCCACTTTTACCATGGCCCACTCCATCTCATATTTATGATCTTGAAAGATCTTGTTTCTTAGTGCCTCCATCTAAGCAATATGACCATCCAATCATTTTCCAGCGGGCTGAAGATGCTTCTCCTTCAAATCCTATTGACAAAATTACTAATGATGGGAAAATACGGTTTGATAACTACAATCCTGTGGCCTATAACATGATGAAGAATATGGGGTATAATCTTAAAAAGCCCACAAGCCTTGATTGAATGAAATGGGATACAAATTCCTTTGGACGTCTTCACCCCAGAAATGAAGGAAGATCTCGAAATGGGATGTAAAATTGAACAACTACGTCATTGCATAGGATATGTTACCCTATAGTAGCATTCCTAAACTGAACCAACATGTCAGAGTAAGACCCATGGTCTTTACCGAAGAGTATGAATCTGATGACCCTGATGAAACTCTTGGTTTTCAAGAACCTGCTGATTGGGCCACTTTTCAACATCCTAAGGGGCAAGTGATGATGATGACGCCATATCACAAATCACTGAATGCTGGCCACCTGAACTCAATGAAGAAATAAGCCCATCCCAACATGTTCGCTGAGAATGCTTAGCCCTTGATGTAAAAGCTAAAGAGCCTAAAAAATTGAATCCATGGAAAGGGATTAGGCCTTGGCTTAAACCCTCAAATGAAACTCTAGAAGGCTTCACGGAGTTGGAAACTTCCGATAATGTTATGGAAACACCTCCTCCCAAGCCTCCAACTGAGGACCAAGTACAAGAAATAAACTTGGGAACCCCAGAAAATCCCCGACCTACTTTTGTAAATTCTCAAATCAAAGGAAACGAACTTAATATGTATGTGAGTTTCTTACGAGAGTTCATGGATTGCTTTGCATGGACCTACATGGAAATGCAGTGTCTAAATCCAGAGATTTCGGTATATAAGTTGAATATAACAGATGATGCTAAACCTGTAAAGTAAGACCAACGGAGGACAAAACCTGAAATCATGGATAAAATAGAAAAAGAAGTCCAGAAGAGCAGAGATGTCGGTTTCATCCGCGAAGAACAACACCCTGACTAGTTGGCCAACATAGTACCAGTTACCAAAAAGAATAGACAGATTAGAGTTTGCATTGACTTCAGAGACTTGAATAAAGCCTACCCTAAGGATGACTTCCCATTGCCTATACTAGAATCATGATTGACAATACTTTTGGGTATGAAAGAATGTCATTCATGGATAGATTCTCAGGGTACAACCAAATCAAAATGTTCAAAGAGGATGAGAAACATACTTCCTTCAAAACTCCCTTTAGCATATACTTCTATACCGTCATGCCTTTCAGCCTTAAAAATGCTGGGGCCACATACCAAAGAGCAATGAGAAAAATCTTCAACGACATACAACATAAGTCTGTTGAATGTTACGTCGATGACTTGGCAGTCAAGAACAAGCAGAAATTAGATCATTTAGTTGATCTTTGCATAGTTTTTGAAAGATTGCGAAAATTCAATCTTCAGATGAACCCTTTGAAATGTTTCTTCCGAGTTTCTTCTGGAAAGGTTTTAGGATTTGTGGTTCTAAAAGGCGGTATCGAAATAGATCCAATTAAAATCAAAGCCATATTGGAAATGCCTTCTCCAAGAACTCTAAAAGAATTAAAAGGATTACAAGGAAGACTCGCCTATATTCGTCGATTCATTTCAAACTTATCTGGAAAATGCAGACCCTTTTCCAAACTGATGAAGAAGGAGTAGATTTTGTATGGGACAAAACTTGCAAAGATGCTTTACAAGAGATCAAACGATATCTTACTAATCCGCCAGTTCTTTCAGCTCCAATTACAGACAAACCCTTCATTCTCTATACACAAGCTCTTGATCACTCTCTAGGGGCATTATTAGCTCAAAAGAATGATGAAGGGAGAGAGGTGGCTTTTTACTACTTGTCAAGAATGTTGGTTGGTGCTGAACACAATTATCACTCAGTAAAAAAGGATTGTTTTGCATTGATGTTTGTAATTCAAAAACTGCGTCACTACATCCTCTCCAATGTAGTGTACCTAGTGTCTAACATCAATCCATTAAAAGTACTGGTAACAAAAGCCGGGGCCCTGAGCGAATGCTTGGCCAAGTGGTTGATTCTCCTCTCTCAATATGATATCATATATACCTTTGCAAAGGCTATAAAAGGGCAAGCTCTTGCTGATTTTTTGGCAGAATATCTGCTCTCGGAAGATTCTGAATTCATAGATAATCTCCTTGATGAAATAGTCTTTTTTCATTGAACAACTATGGAAACCCGCCATTGACCCAGATCTGTATTCGATTATGCACTTTGATGGAGCTTCCAGAACTAATGAATTGGGAGAGCCGGTTTCAGGAGTTGGAATTATTTTCTGTAGCCCGGAAAATTCTACATTCCTCACTCCTCATTAATCAAGCCATGTTCAAACAATGTAACAGAATATACTGCATTGATTATGGGTCTTGAGTTAGCCATAGAATCAGGTATCAATCTGCTTGGAGTCTATGGGGATTCATAACTCGTGATTAAGCAAATGAATCATGAGTATGAAGTGAAGAAACATGATCCTGTTCCTTTCTTTAACAAAACCTATGAACTCAAGAAAAGATTCAGTTTAATTGACTTTCATCATGTTCCGAGACATTAGAACGTCAAAGCAGATGCATTAGCAAGTTTGGCAGCTTCAATGTCAATTCTTTAAAATGACAAAATGGTATTAGAAGTAGTCGAAAGAAGACTTCTACCACCACTGGACACCCATAAAGTAGTGGTCGATAGCTTTATTGTGATTAATAATCGAATTTCATCTTTCCATAATTCATTCAGAGATTGGAAAGATCCTTTTATTGATTACATTCTTCATGGTTACTACAGAAAATACTAAAGACAGAACTAGTATTTAAAGACGAGTTCTAAAATTCCACTTCGATTTGCCCTCAAAGACTTTTTATCGCAAATCATATGACGGAATTCTTCTTCGTTGCTTATCACCAAAAAAACCAAAGCAAGTCCTCAAAGAAGTCCATTTTAGTCTGTGTGGTGCTCACCAGGCTGGGCTAAAGCTTCATGATCAAATACGAACGCTAGACTACTATTGGCCTACTATGATATATGATGTAGTCAATTTTACTAAAAGATGCAATGAATGTCAAATTCATGGTGATTACATTCATCAACCTCCAGAATATCTACATCCTACATCCACCTCTTGACCGTTTAAATCTTAGGGAATGAACATAGTTGGGAAGATTAGCTCGCCATCAAAACGTGGCCATCAATTCATTTTGTCTGCGACGGATTACTTCTCCAAATGGGCAGAAGCAATACCCCTTGCAAAAGTCAAGACAGATATAGTCCTTAGTTTCTTAAAAACTCATATCATTTGTCGCTTTGGGGTGCCCAGACGTCTATAGCATGACAATGGTCCCCAATTCAATAATGAAAAATTTTACAGATTCTGTGACAAGCATGGAATCTAATGCTATCCATCTACAGCATATAATCCTGCAGTTAATGGACTTGTTGAAGCTTTCAACAAGACTATTTGCAAAATTTTGAAAATAAGGTCTTTGACAACCAAAAAGGTTGGAGTGCCAAACTTCCTGAGGCATTATGAGCTTACAGAACTATAGTTCGCGTTCCAACTAAATCAACACCATATTCCTTGGTCTACGCCTGTAAGGCTGTAATTCCCTTGGAAATACAACTTCTTTCTCTTCGGGTAGCTGTGATAAACAAATATACTGAAGAAAAGAATGCTAAACTTAGAATCCAAGAGCTAGAAAGCCTTGATGAGAAGAGACTTGCCGCTCGACAAAGTATCGAATTGTATCAAGCTTGTATAGTTGGATCTTTTAACAAAAAGGTCAGATATAGAACTTACGAGAAATGAGACTTAGTCCTTGCAGTTAAGAGGCTCATGTTCTCCACACACTTGTCAAAAGGCAAATTTGAACCTAAGTGGGAAGGTCCATTTGTCATTGACAAAGTCTACTCGCACTTCTCACACTTGAAGGAAATAGATGCATAATGCCTATCAATGGAAAACTTCTCAAGAAATACTATATTTGAATGTCATTAGTAATCACAAACCATGTACAATGTACCTAAACTATGTACAGTGTACATTCTCACTCCTAACCAAAATCAAAATCCTCTGGTTTTGAGCCTCACAACCTATGACTCTTAACCAAAATCACTCAGATTTGTATAAAATGACTATGAGGATTAAGTCTTTCGACCTCTTTAGTCAAACTTTCGTTACTTGGATGACGTCCTTATAAGACCCCTTGTAACATCCTACTATATAGATTAAGTCTTTTTGCAGACCCTATAGGGCGAAACTCAGCTGTGTGGAATAAGTCCTTCTGCAGACCCCATATAGCTAATCCTTAATTGTATAGAACAAGTCTTTTTGTAGACCCCATATGACTACCTTCGGTTATACAAAACAAGTCTTTTTTGCAGACCCTGTATAACCAAAATCTAAATGAAAATCAAAACCAAATCTTTGTCCTAAGGAATAAGTCAAGGATCCCGGGGAAAGCCTCACACATTGGCAACGGATAACATCCACTTTGTTTGACCCCTTTCGACACCAAAAGGATCAAGTCATGGACCCTAGGGAAAGCCTCACACATGAGCACTGGATAATGTCCACCTATATGACTCCCTTATTTTCGATTTGTGGATCCAAAAGATCACAAATCATACCCTCATACATGTCTGAGAAAACCAAATCAAATAAACCATCCATACAAACCACATTAAACATCCATACAAAATCAAACCAAGCACCTATATACCAATGACAAAATGGAAAGAAAGAAAAGTTTTCCATTGATATTCATTTAAAGTTCAAATACAAAGAGTGAAGTTGATGTATACATGGCCCCACAAGCTAATCAGAATGAAAGAAAGAAGCAAGGAAAACATCAGATACGAGCTGCAGTAGAGAATCTCAGTCTAGGAACTTCTCCAGTTGTCTCTTTGCATTTAGTACTCCTTTTATTAAGATACATCCTTTGTAGCTTGCATAAGTTGGAACAGCAGTATTAATGTCAATCTTGTCCAGCTTAATATTCAATTCAACCTCCAAGGACTAAACAAAATCATCCAAGGTTGTACGCTTCACTTCTGCATGTGCAAAAAGATCATTTCGGCAACGAATGCCCTCTGAAACAGACTTTTGCAAGTTTTAAATGGTATTCTCCACGGAAGATAGCTGCTGTTGCAATACGATAATTGCTGTTGTATATTTTTACGTTTATCCACATGCTCAGCCAGCTCCTATGTCATCTTGGCTTGCTTCGCATTCATTACTTTATTTCCTCCTCAGCACTTTCAATCTCCGCAACCAGTTGAATTTTATGCCTTAGGACTTCATCTTGGAAAGCTTTGGTATGATCAACATTTTTGTCCCAAGAATCCTTTTCTTCGAGTTTATAGAAGAAGAGGACAAAGGCATCATGAAGGCCACTCAAATCCATACTAGAAGATATCAACATATCAACTAAAGCTTTGGCACTTTGAATCTTCTCAGAAGAAAGCTCTCCTTGGAAAATAGTGGCCAAAATGCTGCGAATCGCAATCTTCGTGGCAAAATTAATGGCAAATTGAGGCTTTGGGGTGTTCCCGAACAAACTCGGTTCTCTAGGGATAGAAATGTTTGATTCTCGCTATTGTGAAATTGATTGGGTCTGAGAACCTGAGCGATTATCCCTTTCTCTCTCGACATTTATATCTACACCCCCAGGAATAGCCAATGCTTCTTCACAGACAGATGGCGAATCATGTGACCCTTGTGAAGACAGAGTAGCTGAAGGATCCCTAATTGTATGTGGTGTGACTGTCACATGCAATAATGCTTTCCGGGACCCTCCACCTTCAGCAGCAGAAACCTCATCTGATATCTTTTGAATAGCAGGGTCTTCGATAATTTTCAAAGGTGATGACTGATCCGTCCTAAAGTGGACCCTTGAAGGCGTCATGGCTTTGGGAGGTGTAAAACTACCAACGACCAGAGGCACACTGCTAGTGACAGGTGTTATAGGAGTATCCTCCACTGGGATACTTGCAGCTTCTAAAACAAATGCCCGCTGAATAGAAGGATCTGTTCTGATTATAATAGGATCCGCTATAAGGGCTTCTTTGACTGGAACCATGACACTGTCTGCATCGCCGATAGGTTTAGTATGTGGCTCTGTCCAAATATCCCCAGCCTCATCAACCCTCGGCTCATTACTAACAGGCAATATAGTACTAGCCGGTGACAATCCCATACCATTGTTGATACTTTTGGTTAGCAAATCTGATGATAAACTTTCTACGAATCGTTACAAATCACTCCCCAGGGGGCTGCCTGGCAATGTCTCTAAATATCCACTATGAATTGAGATATCATCCAAGTCAATTAAAGCTTCGGTATGCTCCTTCTCCACTTGTTCCTCAATGGGTGATCCAAAAGACCTCCTTGAGACGGTAGGAAGTATATCAGGAACACCCTCTTCCACCCGATCACCTAAAAAGGAGAATGAATAGAATCAGATCACAAATGTTGAAATACTAACCAAGCTAATGCGAGATTTACCTTCAACGACAACTGGAGTTTCCCTTATATCCATTGAGGCTCTGGCTGCAGGCTCTTCAACAATCTCAGAAGGAAGCTTTTGCTGTCCAACCTGAAGAATAGCATCAGTACTAGCAACATCACTAACATCATCAACAGATTTCTTTGCAGTGATGGATTCTGTTGGTACATCTGCTGCCACTTTTCTCTCAAATTCAGGGATCATTGTTTAACCAAATAGATTTTTCTTAAAATTGAACTCGATGTTGATATCACTATCGATTTGCTCCCCGGTCGTGGGGGTATCAAAGCTGCTTTCTCCTCCACCCCTTTCATCAGAGGCATAATCTTCAGCAATTTCAACCACTTACTTTGCAAATCCTCCTGCAGTTGAGGTTTGAGCTAATAAAATAGCTAGAAAGAAATGTAAATGTCAAATAAGAGGTAAAGGATTAATGAAAAGATGATTATAAAGAAATTACCAGCTTTTAGCCTCTGAGAACGACGTGTTTGAGGACTTTCAGCTTTTCTCTTCTTAGAAGGCATCTCTTTGCTAACTGAAGCTCGAGCTTGGGTTACTAGTTTTGAACAAGTGGCTCTGAGTTTCTTATACAAAATTGGCTCTGCTAGAAGGTTCACAGGCATTATAGCAGGCGACCTTGCCCTCGTAGTTGCTTCAGCAGATTGGACCCTCTCTACTGGACTTTGACTAACATGTGTCTCTGTCGATGTTAGATCATCAGTAGTAGTTTTTAATCGCTGAGCAAGATCTGCCTCAGTAGCTGTATGCATAATAGACCGCTCTTCTTCAAACTGCCTGGTATGCTCTCTTACCGAAACCTTAGTTCTGACAGAACGGGAAGCAGGTCCAAAATCCAAAGCAGTTTTGCCTATCTGCCTGATCTCAACAAGATTAATGTTCTCTCATAAATTTTCATCTATAGCTCATTGCGTTTTCACCGCAGATACATTAGTCGGAGGCATGAAGCTCTCATTTTCCTCACCTCTGAAAGAATAGTGAGCTCAGCAGATATCGGATCCGGCCACCAAACCAATTCGCCATTGATCCCCATCATGCAACCAATTTTCAAAATTCTTTGCGATAAAAAGATCTTTGTCTCCTTTTTCTTTCTTTTTAGAAGCAAGCAAAACATGACATTTAACCCGGGGATTGCTTGTGTATGCCTGTACAATGGCAAGGGTGCTTTTGGCAAACCATTGAGCAAAGCCACTTGTGTATCCAGGATTCGGAAGACGAGGATAGCCAAAATGAGCCCCAGTATCAAGCACCTGGTAGAATTCCCAAGCATTTCAGGCATCTTGCAAAGAACCAGTAATGCCTCAAATCCGACCCGATGCTCCCACGACAACTAGATAAAAATCAAATTGTTTGCAAAATCTGGCAGGTATATAAGGTTGAATATTGATATATGTATTTTTCCTATATACCAGGTCTGTAGGCCTTAAGCTCAGAAGCTAACTTGTTTCTTCATCTGACAAGCCAATATCTCGACCACCCTCTCCGACTTTGTCAATTGATGGTTCCACAGCATTCCTCATCTGAGTCGGAACTTCAATGTTGGGTGCAGCGTCGCGAGAAGCAATATAATTGTTAAAGTTATGCAAATGTTAGCGTAAGTCAGTCATGGAATAGTTGTTAATAGGCAACTACCGCCAACTACAACCTCCATGAAAATGCTTCCCAGTGTACTACTGTGTGAATGAAGACCGTTGCAATGATAGGTGAACCAGGTGTACAACAAATATTCAGCATAAAATTGGTTGAAAGGCTTCCCCTCTTTGACAGTAAATCCTGATAGCTTCAACTCAGTCAGCATAAAGGATACAAAGGCGGGACCCAAGGCAAAGCTATGTCCAAAGGCCATTCTGAGTGCTGGATATATGCAATCAAGTCTAAGGTCATTTCCAGAACTTGGAAAGAGAACTTCAGACAACCATGCTACCAAGAACGAAGCGAGCCAACATTTTCTTTTTAAGTCTAGATACTTGGCAAACAGATAAGGTTGAAAGTCCGTATCCTCATGATAGACGATTGTCGGGTCCTTCTTCGGGTCCTCGCTTGGGATTACCTCTTTTCATTTAAAGTATTTGCCTCCATTTGTGAAGAAAGGATCGGTAATTCTCTTCACTTGACTCATCCATTGGACAACTTTACCTCGACTCCGACTAGTCGTTTGAATTGAATCTTCAAGTGCAAAAAGGAGGTACTATGCAGCTCGGAATTCGTCATCCATGGTGGCTAATTCTTCATCGGGTAAAACGGTTTCACCAAAAATATTCTTTATTTCCCATAAGGAAAATCGCAACTCCATGTTTGGAGTAATGAAGGTACCAGTCGCTGGGCAAAACAATTTCAGAATGGCCCTCCAGACGTTCTTGTTCTCGCATGGGACTCTTTGTGTGGTGGCATTTAAAGCATCAAAAATCCCAATCGCTTTCAAATCTTTTGAATAATGATGTTTGATTATAGTCACCCAGCCTGATCAATCCCTAATACAATTAAACCATCCACGAGATTGATGTCTCTTGCCAAACCAAGGACTCCCGTCTCCCGTGTGGATATCAAGCCCGACGGTCCTGAGCTGTGAAATCATAATGCCTACCTCCAAGTTCAAAGTGCACAGTTCTATAGTCTCTATTTCAGACCTTGGATATTCTGTGAAGTAATATGGAGGCTGACGCATGAATTTGCCAGTTTTGCAATAAACATGATGCCTTATCCATGAAAAAGGAGCATTCCTTGCCGGGATCATTGGAGCCAGCGACATTACAGTTGGATGCCGTCGGATAGACCAAACAGTGGTTAATTCATGTACAACCCATGCCGAGTTTGCTTAACGGTGCTATATATTTTCAGTAGGTTGCTTTGCAGCCTCCTTTGTGGCATCTCCAAATATATATCGGGTTTGTGAAAGATCAATTTGTCATTATTCTCCAAATTAGTATTATTAGCCGTTGCAGGCGCTTTACCTTTTCTATCTGCAAGACAAACAATTAAGAAGAAGAAGAAAGTGTCAGCAACAATGATATGAAATTCTACAAAAATTTTGGCAGCATCTCGCCTTAACGGAAAGCCAAAAGGAGAAAACAATACTCAAGTTCTGAGACCAAGAATTAGCATCAAGGCACACTTAAATCTCATAACTGAGGCTCCTAGTCCAAACAGGTGTTGAAGCACCTTAAGACCTTTCAGGGGGCAATGGATTTGTGTTCAAGCACGAAAATTGTAATATCTAATGCTAGAAATGCATGCACAATACAAGTAAAGCGTGATGGTATCTGTATATGACATATATGCTTTTTATGTCATATACAACATAAACACATTCAAGCATAAAAGAAAAATATTTGAAAGTGCGTGACATGTTTTCAACGATGTTAACAAAGTGCAACATCAATTTTAAGGCTAAAGAGATTTTCACATCCCCAAGATGGTATTTCTCATAAATCTAAGCAAACAAAGTCCTAGGTGATGATTTGCTATGATGGGACCATTAGACATTCTTGTGAAATCAATAGCACACTATTGTCAGTGTGTGTAAAGCTAATGAAGGAAATATTGCTTTGTAAAGTTAATTTCAAAGGCGGACAACATCATTTAAAACTGGCTTAGATGATACATTTCGGGTTAGTATTAGAAAAATGCAAGGAAGGGTGAATCAGTTTTGGAAGTTGTAGTAGAAAAAGACAATGTAAAACGTTTTAGTCAAAACTACATTCAACCATGTGATTGGCAGTTCTTTGGCCTTGAAAGTTGTAGTAGAAAAAGACAATGTAAAACAATAGCTTACTCAAAGCCACATTTCATTACTCAACAAGGGAATATCATATTTTCGTCGGCTTCTTTCATCAACCGCTCATATCCGGGGTGATTTATACTTCTCATGTTTATTGAGACTTAAGAAGAGTAACCTTCTCATCAAAAGTAGAAACAAATGCCCCTGACAGCTATTCGGTTTGATGGATCATGAAACAATTTGTATAGAGGTCATGGTGGTTAAGTTTGTATTGTATCATGCTAGTGACCGAGCAAACCACCACAATCTAATCCCCTATAATTCCCACCGATGCTATGGTGATTCAACTTGTGCTTATACTATGCTAAGAAATAAGCAGGTTGTTATCTTGAGTCCCTTTACACTTCCTACAGATCACAGAAGGCTAAATGTGTGCTTAGTGGTGTTAGTGCTCAAATAGAACGAGTGAATGTTCCTTCATTAAGTCTAATAGTAAAGAGTGAAGCTTAACTAAAGTTATGACAATGACTATCTGAGACCATGACCATGCAATGAAGCAGTCAAATCTCATGGTATTCAACTTTACTTGGTAACATGAGATTGGTGTGATATCTCTGAGCTGTTTGTATGCTTCAAACAAACAAAATAAAGAAGAAGAAAAGAGCACAATCATTCAAGGTGATGGTCGTTCTCTACACAATGATGGCCATAGCCATAGGATGGCTTAGATACAAGTAGTGGCCATGGATGGCCTGCGATCGTGAGCATGGCTAGATAATGGTGGTCTAGTGTGGGGATTGGGATGATATCTGTAAGCCATCAAGTTGAGAACCAAAGTTAGAACAGTGGGTTTTCTATGAGCCAACTCCCAAATTAAAAGAGTGCAAGCACATAACAAAAAAAAAAAAAAGAAAAAAGAAGAAGAGAGAAAAAGGAACGAAAATCACAAGATGGCAATGACCGTGGACCTTCCCTGACTGTGGCTATCAGTGACCATGAGCATGTACAAACAAATTGACCAGGTTTTCAAATTCTGCATTCTTAGAATGATGTTTGGTTGATTAAGCAAAAAAGAGAGAGAGAGAGAGAGAGAGAGAGAGAGGAAGAAGAAGCAACAAAAGAAAAAGAGAAGAAATCGAGCTCAAGCATGTCTTCAAAGGGACCGTTGATAGTTAACAGTGCTTGGGCATGTTGAAGGAAATTCCACTCTTGATCTTATCATGAATTCAAAATGGTATTCAAGGAGAGAACCTTATATGGAGATTGTCAGGAACAACAACAAACAAAAAAAAAAAAACGGAGAAGAGAGAGCACAGATGGTCACACAATGGCGGTGATCATGGTCTTCTATGACCATTGTTGGCAGTGACAGTGAACTGGTCCAGTGTTTCAATATGAGCAATATGGGAAAGACTTCATCATTTCAAAGCCCTAACCGAGCCAAACAAAAAAGGCACTGACTGAGACCAAAAAAAAAAAAAGAATGAAGAAAGTCATTCAGACATTTTACTAAATAGATTGTGATCACGGGCACAGTTACATAGTCAAGAATATATTTGAGAGCACATTCTTCATCAGAATTGAATGATACCTAATGCAAAATCAGAAATTAAACCTAGTATCTCTAAGTCATTCAAACAAAAAAAAAGGAGAAGGCTGTGACCGTGGGATATCCCACGGACAGTAATGGCCAAGATCAAGGGCCGTCTCCATGATGCTCAGTTCAAGCAAGCCAAAAATGAAAAGGCAACCCAACAGTGAAAAGGAAAACCCAAAAGCAAGCAACAAAAAAAACAGGGGGGGGTGGTGGTGGTGGTGTGCGGCCAAAGGCAAACTCCACATTCAGCCATGATAGAACTTGAAGAAACTGGGATGTAGAAACTTACCAGCCATAGCCGTTAGTTGCAGTAGACGAGTCCACAAGATGGAGGATGGAAGAAGAAAGCTGAGAGGATAGATGCCTTTGAATTCTTGAAGTCTCGGTCTGTCTTTCTTTATCAATTGGTTCAACTTGAAGTCCCGGTCTCCCTCCCTCTCTCTCAGTTGGTTCAAACAGTAAAATAGAAAGAAAAGAACCAGAATCCCTATTTTTAAACCCACGGTCACTGCTGTTTTCGAGTGGAGCACGCTGTTTGACACTACCACATAGAGCAGTGGGGTCCATAGTTAATGAATGGTTCAAAATTGGGAATTCCGTCTTAAGTGCTATTGGTCATTCCTCCCACGATCACTGTTGGCCCCTTTCATTCACACCACCATTACAAATTTAAACTAGTGGAGCTTATACTTAAGTCATTGACACTTCACTCTCTTTTCGGCAGATACAATTTGATTAAAATCAATGGAACCCAAGTCTTGATCAAGTTTAGATGAATTTGGCCTCCTTCACCTATGGTCACTATGATTTTAAGCAGTAGGACCTTCTCCCATGGTCACTATTTTCTCCATTTTCCACGGACTACTGTGTGAGACAGTGGGGTCCACGGCTCTACTCTTTAGTCCACAGTCACCACTGGTCATCCTCTACTCACCAACATTGCTGAATTGAATTAGGGGATCCATGACCTAATGCTCACACCAACCATGCCTTGGCTAAGTTCACAATCATTGCCTCTACCATCATCTTGTCCTCATGGTCACCATGATTTTGCACAGTGAGACCTACTACTAATGGTCCACATTTTCAAATGCAATCATTCAAAATTCTCACGGCAAACCCACTTGGGGCATTTTACAAAAGAAATAAATTTCCTACAATAAAATAATCCTATTCTTGGGGTATTTTTAGGGGAAATTATACAAAAGAAAAAGGGTAGAATTTCTTCGAATCAAGACCCACAAAAGCCAATTTTTTTCAAAAATTCTATCTTTACTCATGTCAAGTCAATTCAAAACCTAAACTTTGGTTTTTGAAAGTGAACCAAAAATCCATGAAAATTCAAACTCACATCCATTTTAAACCAAATCTTTGGGATTTTCTTAAAACCTATGAGACTTCTTTTTGTAGGTGTTCCCCACATCCCCACAGAGATGCCACTCTGGATATTTGTGACAAATAGGTCAAAAGGGAAGCAAATCCATTTCCAAAAATCCATTCATTTCCAAAAAATAAATCCAAATAAAATTTCATAAATTTCTAAATTTTCTAAATACCTAAGGGATTCTTTTGTGGGTATTTTCCACAGTCCCCACAGAGATGCTATTTTTGATACCTTTGAAAACAGGTAAAGAAAATTTGGAATTCTCATGTTTTGTCAAATTCCATCATCAAACCCTCCATGGTTTTATCAAGATTTTCAAAATCCCAAGTTTAGGCCTACAACATATCTTAACAAACTATATTTTCATCAAGCCATCCATCATTCCTGCAGATTGGCTATTTTGAGGCACAATGATTATTACACTATAATCATTGCACCTCAATGGGGCACTTGTTGACCCATAAAATTTACAAATAATGCAGCGAAGAAGTACAAGCTTTGGATTGTGGAATGACAAGATTCCAAGGTTCAAAAAAATTAGGTTCTAGATCACCCTGGATCACCAAAGAGGATGAAAGTTACATGGTAACTCTAAGGTATGCTTAGGAACCATGTTCCAAAATTTCCAAGTATTTGGACTCCATCTCAGGTCAAATCAAACTTCAATGACTGTTTACTAACCCCTTGGGAGTCACTATGCTACTTGGCATTTCTACATATCAAAGCAATCTAAAATTCAGCAGAATGCTTTCAAGTACATTTAAAGACTATCTTTCAAGGATTCAGAGTATTGGGACATCATTTGGATCCAAACTCAGTCCAGATAGTCATATACTATGCTTTGTGGGGCCACTATGCAAAGTAACACCCCCTGAAGATCAAATCAGCCGAAACTCTTGGAGGAAGCCCAAATTATGCTCAAGGGAGGTTCCACAAAATTTCAAGTTAAACAAACATCATTTGACCCAGAGTCTACGAGCATGTTAACTTGGGGTCAATGACCCGAAGCTGTGAGGTGTCTCATCAAAGTCTTGCTTCCCGATGTACAAAACTGATGAAACTTAGACACAAAGCTTCAATCATGCTCAAAAGCTATTATGCAAGTTTTCAAGTCAAAAGGACTTCGTTTGATCCTACTTCCATTGCATGTCAACTTAGAAGACAATGACCCCCAAGCCATGGAAGTCACTAGCCAAAATCCTGCTTCCAGGATGTAGGAGCTGATGAAATTCAGACTCAAAATATGTTCAAAGTCACTCTCCCAAAATTTTGAGTCGATCAGACACCGTTCGGGTAGAAAACAAGCTAACTACCTGCAGTGTGAAGTGAATGTAACTTAAATTATGCAATAAATGGGTTACTATTTGAAATCCTACTTCCCCAAATCCAAACTGCATGAAATTTGGATGAACACTCCAAGATGCCTCTATCATCAATCCCTCCAAGTTTCAAACCAAACCGAGGTCATTTGGGCCTCAAACAGCTGAAACAGGGGCCCATTTTCATGAAAAGTCAACAGAAGAGTTGACCAACTTCGGAAAGTTAAAATAGGTTAAAACTTCTATGCACACTCAAAATAGTGTCAAGAAGCATCCTTTTAAGTTTCATGAAAATTGGACATCAATCAGGAACCAAAAAAGCAAAAGTAGGTCACAAATGCAAAAGTCCAAAAATGGGCCTTGTTTATGACCGCGGCCCAATTAACAAAGGAGTTGACCAACTTCCAAAGGTCAAGCTGGGCTAAAACTTTTATGACACACTCAAAATAATGTTAAGAGGCATTCCTCCAAGTTTCATGGGAATTGGATACCCTTCGAGCCTTAAACAGGCAGAAACGTGTCACAAATGCAAAAGCCCAAAATGGGGCCTTGTCCGTGACCGTGGCTGCCGTAACAGACCTCCAAAAAGCACTCCCTGTAGTCTTGGGTGGTTTCTCTCCACTTCTTTCCGAGGTGTAACTGCCCACAACTCCTCTTAACTCCCTGGAACCGCCAAAAACCACCTAAAAACTCTTTAAAAGGGGTAATGTTTGAACAGAAGGGAGATAGAGAGAATCTCAAAGAAAAATTGGAAGGCAAAGCACACTCCAAGACCTGCACAACCCTTTTCTTCTTCTTTTCTCAGTCACTCAAGTTGATAAAGAAAGTTAAAAAGAAGGTTCAAAAAAGGAGAAGGATGTGGGGTTGCTTAAGAACAAACTAGGTTTATGGCGATTATTCAAAGGATGACTTCGTTCCCTTTGTTTTTCTCATTCAGAGGGTTTCTTGGCCTTCACAAGTGTCACGCCCCAAACCCGAGAATTGGGGATTTATTGTAGATTCCGAGGAGTGACACATGTACCCGTGACAATTCGTGTCATAACAAGACATGTACGAACTGCCACAAGGGTTATCCCACAGGTACGTGTGAGGAATATCCATAAACACGTATTATCAAACATAATGTAATTAAGTAGAAACCTGGAGAATTCACCTGTACATATCATAAGCATCAATAAAACATTCATTTCAATTCATTAAATAACAAAGTCTGTTGATTATCCTAGCTACATGCATAAGGTATGAAAATCCATAATTAATACAAAATATCTAGATGAACCCTAAGCCAAACCATGGTTAAGCTAAGTCAGCCCAAATATAACCCTGTTGCGCACTATTGAGGAGGATCACGAAAAGATATCTTCTTTGTTCCACTCGTTCACATCCCGAGGTAACACTGGGGTTCCCTCTGGGAGTGCGCTGAGTGCCAGACTTACAATGGGGTCCGTACTTGTAACACCATAGTAACTGGGTTAACATGATGGTTAAGCAAAGATAAGGATACATGAGCTTAATATGATACAACAATTGAATTAAAAGATGTAATAATTAAAAGAGATCAATATCAAAATCTAGGCACTTATGCATATGAGTTAGCATGAATAAGGAATCATGAATAAAGAACACATCATACCAAATGGCAACCACATTGCTATCTCCTCTCTAATACGAGAGTAAATTGATCTTTGGGAAATCACTAGCGATCGGGCCAGGACCGACTAGCTACCCTAAAAGTGTCGGCTTACTCTTCTGATAACTACTGTAGTAGACAATTGATATCTTACTCCCATTGGGTCCTATCGAACCTCTTATGAGGTATAAGCTAAGTGGCGCCGACTTTAAACATGTCGGAGTTAATCTGATACCCATATTCATCGTATATTGATGAGTCTTTAAAAATGCATATTTTCATACACATTTTGACCCATTTTAAGGACTTATTAACTTGAAAGAGCCTCGTTTAGTGTGATATCATGGGTTAATTCATTTTAAATTCATTTTTATATTTTTCTGCAGAAATTGCTTAAAAATCACACTTTTGCATAAATTCATGAAACCTACTATTTTTAGAAAGTCTATTTTTGGAAAGTTTTGTGAAAATAATTTTTCTCATGAAATAAATTGAATTTTCTTCATCATTAGGTCATTCATATAAAATCATGAAGAATGATGTATATTTTTATTATGATTTCGTGAGAAATGGGACCACAGTCATGCATATGTGATGTTAGGGGTAAAATTGTCTTTTCACATGAATTCACATCTGTTTTGTAGGAAATTGATTATATGGGTCCCATTTGTAAAGAATTGAGGCAAGGAATTGATTTTTAAGAGAAAGGAGAGCAGAATTGAAGAGAAAAGGAAATTGGAAGAAAATTGTAAAAAGTCGGCTTCATGGTCCCACACATACATGCACATGCATGGGGTACACTTGTAAAAAATCGAAAATGGGGTCCATTTATTTGTTGCACATTTTCAAGAGATTTTGAAGAGAATTTGAGGAATATCTCATCAAAGATTGACAAGGAAAGCCACATAGGAGTTCTTTTTGGAGAAGGAGAAGATTTAATTGAAAAAAATAAAAAAATATCCAAATTAGCTATTCCACGTCCAAAAAAGGATTTTGGATCAAACTTTGATTGAAAAAGTAAAGGAAAAAAATCAAGGGAGAATTATCTAGAAGATCTCTCCAAGTTCGGTGCCAACAAGGAGAACTGTCCAAAAAAGGAAAGTTGACGATGCAAAGAGATAAAAGGGGAAGTTCTACACCTCATGTGGGCCAAGTTTGATTCTAAGAGAGGATTCTTATCCCTATGTTATCTCTCAAAAGATCTCAATGCAAGGTGGCACATACAAAAAAGGAAAGAAGCATCCAAGAGGGACTTCTAGAGAAAGCAAGCAAGGAAAGAAAAGAAAAATAAAAAGAAAAAAAATCCTCAAGGATATTTCACGTCCAAAGCATTGGTTGGAGCCCTTTTTTCTTTCATTTTTTAATTATTTTTAAAATTTTAAAGTTTGAGAAGGAGTAGGACTTTAAAAAGTATAAATAGGGCACCCTTCTCCTTTATTCTTCATGGAAGAATTACCCACCTCCCACCTCTAGATTTCTTTATCCATCTCTCCCTCTCTTGTCTCTATATCTCAAGTCATCAAGGAGGCTTAGCCCTAAAGCCACACCACCAACCTTGAAGTGTCAACTAGAAGGAGGAATTCTCATCCATCCTAGTATGTAATTGTTTGCTTTTTATTTCCAATCTTTTGTAAAACAATTTCATGCTAGTAAAGTTTATTTCTTTTCAATTGTTCTTGTCTTTGATTTTGTGGTGTTCATAATTTTAGTCTTGTTTATGATTGGGTTAATTTTTGTTCTTGTTTAAATATTGGGATAGAATTGGAATCACAACTAGTAACCCATCTTAGTAACCTTTTTAATATACTTTCTCTTTGGATACATTATATGTTTGGAGGCAATGCAAGATGGAGTTAAAGAGGTTTGAGTGAAAAAAGACTAGAGGCCAATTCTGAAATTTATTTCTACATGGAATGAAAATTTGTTATTCTCACTTAGATTGACAACCTAAGATGAAGAATAAGACCCTAAGACAACACTGCTAATCTATTTTAGCCCAAATTAAGATAAGAAATTGCAAGAGCAATCTACCGCCTTTGACTTCTTGTTATTACCGCCTTTGACTTCAGTTGTATACCACCTTTGACTTCTTGTTATTACCGCCTTTGACTTCAGTTATACTGCCTTTGACTTCCTGCAATTTTTATTTTCTTTCATTGCACTTTTAATTTTAAATTTCTACAATTTTATTTTCCTGCACTTCTATTTTATTTTCTGCACTTTTGTTATTTTTCTTGTTACATTCACGTTGATTTTAAGTTTTGTTTTTGCATAGTTTAATGGTTGGATTAGGAATCATTACATCTATTTTCTTATCATAAGATTTTGTGCATATTTAAGTTGATGAAAATTAAGCCTTCAGATCTGAATCTAATGATTAAATTCGGACTCAATATATAAACAGCATAACTTAATAGTTTCAGCAAACTGCAAAAAAACAGTTTTTAGCAAAAAGTTCGAAGTGGGTAGACCAGTCAAATCACAATATTTTTCTTTGAAACTCAGGAAAATTAAAGTTTAGGATGTGATCTTTCATTCCCCAAAATTTCAGATCAAAATAATTTCGGAAGGTTTGTAAAACAGAGGCTTAAATTTTGTCAATTAGTCAACCCGAATCAGAATTTATGCACAGAATTTTGCAAAGTTGTCATGTTCATTCATTCATAACTTTTTCGTTTTAAATCCTTTTTCACTTCCATTTTTTTTGTTGGTTTCTTGCATCAGTAGAGCATGAATTCCAGCCATTAAATTTAAATTTAGGATGCATTAGAATAATTCAAATCATGCATAATATTTGCATTAGCATACTAGTTTTTCAGACTTAGAATTTTTCAGCATCTCATGGAATGCATTGCATTATTAATTTTACTAACTTTCTAATTTTAAATTTGTTTCTAGTTTTATGTTTTTGATTGTTTTAGTTAATTTTCAAAATTAAATATCTTTCTAAAATTATTTTAATTGAAGATTTTAAATTGGAAAGTTTACTAGTTTTGAAAATTCTAACCTAGGAAAGTTTCTAACTTTTTTTTTATTTTGTTTCTAACATTGTTTAATTTAGTTAGTTTCTAATTTTAGTTTTTATTTTTGGAAGTTCTAACTTGTGTTTTAGTTTTGCAGCAACTTTAGTTTTATTTTAGGAATTTTAGATTTAGGAAAGTTTCTTTCATTGGTTTGTAACTAATTTAATTTTGGTAAGTAGGACACTTGTATTTGTTAGATTTTAATTAGGTTAGTTTTAGATTTTTATTTTAAGGTAAGTCAAGTTGAAAACAAATACCTTAAAACACATTGCTCCCTGAGGATCGACCTGGTCTCACCAGTTTTATTATTACATCGCGGTTCTGCACTTGGAACTCACGATCATATACTGATCTGTTTATACTCATACAAAAGTGTTATTCAATCTCGTTGGAATATCAATCAGAGAATCACAATTAAGTAGAATACTGATCGTTGTTGATGCATATTGATATTAACTATCATATGGAGGTCAAGGCTACTATCAATATGAATGCAATTATATTGTACAGTTATCAAGGAAAGTTATTAACCAACCTTATGCTAGATAATCTGGGTTTCCAAGGTCATTTAATACGCTGTATTCATAAGGCATTCTGTGTCATTGTGTTACTATTCTCGGCGTTACATTCTATATGTAAGGGACACTTCACCTTATGCCAACACCCATGACATGACATGACATTGAAAACTAACCGGAAAATCAGGTGGAAAGGAGTGACAGCTCAACACTCTTCCTTCTTCATGTTTGGTTACTGTTGGGCTGGTCTGGTATAGCAAAGGATCCACTTCTATGGTCATAACTGGTCTCGGGTTAAACTTACAACCTATAGTAAGGGTGGATGAATACCTCTATCTCTTCCTAAAATTTAAGGAAGTAACCCATCATTAGGCTATCCCATAGACTATAGAAAGTCCATAGTCAAGCATGAAATTCATTTTTGGATCATATTTCTATAAGCTACATGTTGGGCTTACCTGACCGATCGAGTATGGGTCCGATCGATCGGATTGCTTCCAGAAGGGGAATTCGACCAGTCGGGTAGAGTGGCCGACCGGTCGGACTCCCCGGGAGGCAATTCAACCGATCGAGCTTCAAGATCGACCGGTCGGCCCCGAAGCACTCTGTTACGAGTGTATTCAGTTTCCAACTAGTTTCCCCTTCCATTCCTCTATTCCACCTGCAATCAATCAATATAAAAACTTCCATTCCACACTCTTGGGTTCCCTAAAGGACCACTATCATTTTATTCACCCCAAAATCATCAAAAATAATGAATCAATTCCATGCATTATCCATTGAGCTGTAAAAAAGGTAAATCACAAGAATACATCAAGAATCAATAAATAAGCTAATGCATGTAAAGATAATGTATCATTATACTTGCCTTAGGCTTGGTGCTTCACTCAAATCGATTTGCCTTGGGTTAGAGGATGGAGAAGACTTCGCTAATGAAGAATCTAACACATGCATGGAGGAAAGCAAGAATGATATGCATGCATGCCACTAGATGGAATCTCTTGACCCTTATTGAATTCAATAACTCAAATGGAGATGGGGCTTCCTTACCTCAAGACTCTATAGGCAAGGGGAAGAAGATGATGCCTTAATTCCAAGGAGGAGCGCAAGAAGACCAAGGAGGAAGAAGAAGAATCTCAAGCTTGATGCATGCAAGTCTTCAATCACCAAGAATGGTGGCTAGATGATGAAGAAGATGATGGAAGAAGGGAGGAGACCGGGCTGCAACAGAATGAAGAAGAGGAAGAGAGGGTTGTTGGTGGGTTGGGGGTTTTTAAATAAATGGGTTTCTGGAATTTACATATAGGCCCTCCTGTTTTATGTATATTTCCAGATTAAATTAATTGGGCTTAGATGGGCTGGAATGAATCCAAATGAAATTGGGCCAAACATGAAAGATGTCCCACAAAATGAAACTCACCCAATGCAACTAACATGATGCATAAATGATGTAAAACCATGAAATGCTAAAGTATAAAAGGTCCTGGACTACCTAATAAGGTTCGAACCCGACCCAACTACCTATCCATGACCCAAACCTCTTGAGATTTGGGCTCAATTAGCCTAATAACTTATTAACTAAGGTAAAGCCAACTTAATTACTATAAATCATAATTATCTAGGGTTTGGACCTTACAACAAGAGTTGTGAATAAGCCTCTTTAGGTTTCATTCTATTCCTTGAAAGTTATAGGTTCAGAATGACACAACTTCGGCTTCATATGATGCCCTTTTCGGACTTGCACGAAAAACAGTCCATAAACAACAATGATGAATTATAAGGTTTTGATCGACTCCATGGTTGAATTCAATCTTCTTGGTAGCCATTCAACACCTAAAATTCAAAGGAAACGAGCTTCAGCACTTTGGAGAAGTTATAGAAAGAAAACAGCACAAAACAGTGGGCAAAACAGTGACCTTACGGTCACTGTCTGCTAGTGACCGTGGCCCACGATCACTGGCAGAAAGCTAGTGACCGTGACTCACGGTCACTCCTTATTTTTCCCTTTTTTCACATTCTTTTCCACTCTTGTGTATATTTTCTTGTATTTTCCAAATTGAGATCATATCTAAGACTTGAGGGAGGGGTTGTAAACCTTTTTAAACTTATGTAGACTACCTGCATTCCCGCGGTCAGGGCATTGAGCCCATGTAAACAAAAGGGAACTTAATAATGAACTGTAGTTAATTCTCATTCTTCTTAACGCTTGTAGTACATGAATGTTTGACTCGAATCCGTTATACACATTTCACCCATTTTTCAAGCACGATCAAACATTTTTTGGGTTATTCTTTTTAGGGCCCAAGTTTTTCTGGGCTTGTTGTTAATCATGTCTCTAACTTGAAACTCTAATCTTAAATCTAATATCTTTTGACGTGCATACTCTGCATTATAATGTAATACAAATTGCTAGATAAGGCTTCCGTAAGTATTCGTATATGTTCAATTTTATGACTCACCGCGGCCTAAGGTCTTGTGTGACATTGATTGGGAGCTACATGTTGCTTTAAATGGGAAAAATTTTAATTTGACCTAATCTCACATTTAACCTAGGATTATGATCTAGGGGCATGACAACCACTACAAGGGTTAAGGGACATTGTAATTACAAAGTGTTTTATTCTCTTCAAAAAGAATTTCATGTATTTTTTTTTCCATTTTTGTTTTTATTTCACTATGGTTAGAATTGAATTTGGCTCTTTCAACTCACTGATGGCTCAGATCTTTCAAATGTTAGTTTTCTAATGTGCAGTGCCTTATAGTTCTTATGCATTATGTTTTTAGATTTACGTCATTTGCCAAAGCTCCTATTCTGCTTCAATATGAAATTAAAGATTGGTTTTCGACATGTCTGTCTCCTAACTAGAGACAATTCCATCCTAACAAAAAAAAGGGAAAAACCAAAAATAAAATTGCACTTAATTTAAGAGAAAACACCTCCATGGTTCTACTCTTGAGTTTATTACTATTTTTTATGCTATTTGAGTTTATTAGGGTGACACAATAGTTTTTTTGGTCTCCCACTAAGCATCAAAACTCACTACCAAACCTGCATAATTGAGAATTTTCATATTTAGATTTCAAATAAAAATTATTTTTATTAATTGTATAGCCTGCACTTTACAAAAAAAAATTGTAGAGATATGATTTCTTTTCTCTCTTTGAAAGGTGGGTGGATGGCTATGAGTCATAGTGCCTTTCTTGAGGGTTTGCCCTTTGTAGATTCCTGAGTCTCTTACTGTCATCTTCAATTTTTTTTTTTTTTTTTGTGCTTTTGGATTCGGAATATAGAATCCAATGGGGCCTTAGACAAATTGAGAGTGAGCCTGCCAAATTGAGTTGAGGAATCTTACCATTTATAGTAAACATTTAGCATAAGAAATCTCAATGATCCATATAAGGATGACCAAAATAGGCACCAAATGCAGCCACATTCTGTAATAAGAGCACAAAATTCTTGGGCCTTAGGTTTTTTCTAATATAGTTGAAACATATTATCTCATAGTGATCACCACAATAGGAAAAAAATTTTCTATGCATGTTATATACTTCCATTCATAGCAAAGAGTAATAGAGGGTAACAGGTTCCATTCCTTGAAGCATCAGTTCCCAATCTGAAGTAAGGTCCATGATTTATGGTGCCAACCATAATCAAGAAAGCAGCTGAGTTGTAATGACTCATTTTTCACTTCATACTATATCACTATGTGATTCACAAAGCATCATGTTATAATTCAACAATTTGGTCAAGGGCGGTATTTTGGTAGACTTCTGGGAGCATGTATAGAGAGAAGATGTAGGATTAACTCTTTATTTGATAAATTTGATCTTTTAAAAATGAATATGACTCTAGATACAAAAAAAGTCAAACTTAAGTAACCCAGATCATTGACATTATAATGACATACTAACATATTACATCTCTTATAATGCAAATTGAATTAGTACAAATAATTTAAAAAATACTCATTGCATGCATCCAAATACTTGATGGTCTATTGCATGTTATTACATGATACCTATAGGAATGTGATATATTTTGATATAAAAATTTAAATTCAGGTTTACATTACCAACGTGTAGATAAATATTTATCACATGGGAAATGATAGCACACAAATATATGTATGTAGGTTTATATGTAGGTGTCTATAGGTTTGTATGCAGGTCAAAACATAGGACACAATCCATTGTTGGAATATTGAGAAGATAGTATATCTAATAGAGCACCATATGGAATCGAAAGGAGTAGAGCACCATATGGAACCAAAACGAACTAACATCATAACACACACACACACGGAGCCTACTTACATAAACTTGGCCGAATCAGCATCTCAGTTCACACCATTAGGAAGTGCCCATGATCGGCATGAGCATTATCTCCCTCCTCGGATATTTTGTGTTTGGCTCTTTTGAAACATTTTCCACATTCCAACTCTGAGTTGAGCACTACCAGGCTATGAACTAATAGAGGTTATTAGATAAGTTGAAAAAAAAATGATAATAGATTTCTTAGTCTTGACTGCTGAGTTGATATAAAATTTCATAACTTACAAGTGAAAGAGTAAAAAACCTTAGCTCGGGTGGCTTCCTTGACCAGCTGTTTTTCCTTGGTCTTGACCACTGAGCTCATTTAAAATTCCATAACTTACTATATAAGTGAAAGAGCAAAAGACTGTATCTTCAAAATCTAGATGAGAAGATGCCCATTGATGTTGCCAACTGAACAACCAGCATGAAACATGAAAGTTGCTTTAAGAAAAATGAAATCCTATATCTTATACAAGCTAATTACCAAGATGGTGTTGGTTTTCTTAGGATGAAGTGTAAATAAGTTCCAACTAATATCCAAAGAGAGAATAATTATTGGATCTGGACTTCAAATGTGTGAGCTGCATTTTGGTGCTCGAAACCTTTGTTGCTTTTTTCTGTGATTATTCTTAGGCACCTATTAGCCATGCCAGATCAGGTATAATTATTTCATCATAATGAGGAAACAGTTTTGGTCATTTCTTTATTTTTATTTTTTAGTAGTATTTTATATTTTCTGCACTTAACATGCCTATGAGAAAGCCATGTGATATACCAATGCCTTGGGGGCATCCATTGAAAATCAAACAGAGATGAGCCAAGAAGGCATTTTATTGCAAATCAATCAGTATTCATATAGACACATCCATTGCGCATATGTTTCAGCCATACATGTCATGTCAGCTTCTTTTGAGGCCTAACCAATGGTGGACAAGTAAAACACCATTGCATATAAATAACTTTGCATTCTCTGATTCATTGTAATGCTCCAAATAGTAGATGGCAAAGAGTGAAATTAATTTTATGTGGTTCAACAATAGTTTGCTTCTACCACCCATCCAAGAGCATAACCATTTTCTACCTGAAAATGAGGTTTGATTTTTTTTTTTTCCTTCAATATTTTTGTGAAAACCAGCATGTTTCTTTGCATTTGGTTAATTGATTTCTTTATAGTTTCTAACTAATTTTTTTATAGACTTTTAAGTTATTTAAACCTTTTTTTTTTCACCACTTAATGGTTTATTGCAACTTTTAGTAGTATTGTTTTTTTTTTCTTTTTCTCCTCTTAATCTGTAGATGACATATCATTTGACTCAGGATACCTCAACTGGGTCCTTAGTGAGGGTATGGACAATATTATAATAATTTTTATGAATAATTGCAAGTCATGCAATCTTTTCCAATGAAATTATTATATCAAAAGAGAATAACAAGTATGAATTGGATAAAAAGACCTGCATCATGTTACTAAATTTTAAATATAAAATTTGCAAAGACTTACCATTCTAACTGCATGTCTCTTGATCCATGTTTGCTTCAAGGCATTGTTATTCATGATAGCCTTATTAATTTCTTTGTATTGATCTCACAAATGTAACATATTTAAGTTCATCATATCAATTTCTTAGTTCAGTATCCCTTTTACAAGATCTCTATTGTTCGGAAAAGTTAATATACAATTTTCTCATACTAAATGTTCCTAGATTATTTATTATAATATACAGTCATGACGCCTTTTAGTAATTTAGATATAATTTCTTGGACACCTTGTGCTTATGGTAGGGGAGTACATAATAGTAAGAGTAACAATACTTTTATAAGAAAGATGGAATATGGAATGTTATGGATAACTTTTATGAAGGAATGCATCTCTTCAAAGCTATTATTCCTTAAATTATTAATTACTTTCTTATATTTATTATTGATAATGTCATTTCAGTACTTGTAACATTATCTCTTTGACTTACTTTTCTTTTTCGTTTTTCTCTATTCTAAATAAATGGATGTGACACTACATAAAACAATCAGATTAAATATGAGTCAAAGTAACAAAAGATAAAAGCAATTGCAGGATATATTTAATATGTATGAGCAAGGTAGTAAGTATTTAGTTAATGATCAAACAAAAATAATACAATAAAAATAATAAATTTCTGAATATTTTTTATAATAATAAATGTTGGCAATATAATAAATTGCATAGATGAAACAACATGGGTAGCACCTACATTAGAGACAAAACCATCCAAGGCAAATAGTAAACTCTATATTGACAGTATCGAATGTAGCTATTTTGTTGCTTCAAGAGTTGACACAGGCAAAAATTAGAGATTAGTAGATATGTATATCAATGCCATGTAACTCCACAACAGTGACCTTCTAAGCATTCAATCAAATGTCGAAAATGATTTCTCAAATTTAGGCGTTGTTACATTACTCGCAACAATTTGATAGATGTGCAAGTACACGATGGATCAATTGAAAGTTATAAAAAGAGGTCAATGCAGTGTAGTGACAATATCTCAAGTATGCCTATCTCACTACTCAAAATAATTAGTACCTCACTAATGTTATAGTATAGAATTGATATAACTTTAAGATGATGCTACCATTTTCTTAAAAAATCATTAGGTACTAATAACTTTGTCATTCAAAACCAACAATCAACTACTAGTGATGAATCATTAGTGTCATATAATAGCAACAATTTAATAGATGTACAAGTTTATGAAGCCATTGTTGCGAGTAATGACAACAAATCTACATGTAATAGTCAATCCATGTCAAGTATGCTCAATCAAAGTTTATTGAATCTTTATTTACTTAACATTAGAGTGATTAAAAACTAAATACGAATATCATGCTTATTATACAATTTAATATCAATAGATACTTTTAGTAGGTGACATGACTTAGGTCATCCTACAAATGAATGTCAAAGATACAGTACAATTACGTGGAAAGAAGAAAGTTTTAGCCAAGGAAAAATAAATGGTCACAATATTTTCTATCAATGTTATAGAGATGGAACATTGCCCCAGGTAACTGGTGCACCACCTCCATTACTTCATTTGCTCCAATGCGACGGTGATAGCCGTAGTGTTGACTTAAAAAATAAACAAGGGCTTACAATTCATTGTTATATTTTAAGTCAATGGGGACAATATAGATTATGCACTTCTAAGAGAAGGAAGAGCACCCTACACATTTTGAATTCATAGACAATGCCACTATTTAATTGGATCACTACTTCTCAAAAAAGGACAACAACCAAAATTTTATCAATTATATATTTATGACACAAACCATGAATCACGAAATAGAATTGTCATTATAAATTTCTTCATTCTTTGAAGTTTAATGGTAGGGGTATCTATTATACTTCTGAGAAATCTCAATTAATCAATTGACTTATTAATGGAATAAGATTAATTGTTAAGAAAACTAGGCGAAGAGGTATTGAAGGTCAAATCATAACAGGTAACAGAATAGGGAAACAAGTATACATTCTAAGAATAGTAATGTTGCCGACAAATGTTGAGTGGCCTTTCACATTCAAGAGGAGGCAATTTGCAATGCGTGTTGCATTTTCATTAACGATCAACAAGAGTCAAAATCAAACATTATCAAAGGTTGGCTTGTACTTTTTGAGACAAATATTCACATATGGACAGTTATATGTTGCAATATCAAGAGTTATATTGAAATTAGGGTTAAAGATCCTGTCATTAAATAAAGAAAATGAACCTAGAGGATATCCAATAAATGTTGTATGCAAGGAAGTGTTACACAAAGTCCTCAACAATGAATGGTAATACTCTATAATTTCAAAAATTGAGATTTCTTTTTACATTTTAATTATTTGCTTTCAATTTCAACATTGAGTTAATATGCCAACAATATATATCTTGTAAGACAATACTAAATTAATTTTTAATTGTACTTGATATAAACAGCTAAAAGCAAAATGGAACCACAAGAATAGTAAACATTTGACAAGCTGAACTTGTTTAGGATTAACTGGAATATTAAGGTGAGAGTTTATCGAATTTGGAATTGGTTGCACATGCAGAGATCTTCACTGCAAAAAATAATACTGAGGGTGTTATTAATTGATGAGAATGTAAGCTTCTTGAATGAAAAAAAAATCCATTTATGTGAATAGTTATATTGAAGATTTGATATTTTGATTAATTAATATTTATCTTAATCCTCTGTAGAGTGATCAAATACTGCTAATGCTTCAAGATAATGAGATCAAATCATTCGGTCCAAATTTAAGAGAAGGCACATTATTCTACATCAATCGAGTGAAGGTGGTGGATGCACAATGACATATCAACAGACCGATTTCATTTTAAGAACTTCAATCAGTTGCCACAATTAGTTAACAAAATCAAACAATTTATAGGTACACATGACTCAATTATGTACATTTACTTTATTCAATAAATAGAAGTTTTAATTAATCTTCATCTGTACATCATTATCCAACACACATAAAAACGGGTAATGGATCAATCCTCATACTTTCATTACTTAAATACATTTGAATAGATGTCATTGGCATAGTGATTAACATCACTAGAGTTTTTACATTACAAAAATGGGACAATACTATGACTCAGAAATTGAATGTCACCATTATTGATACAAGGTATGCATGCATGGGATTTTCATGAATTAACTTTAAAAAAATGCCTATAATTCAATATGATAAAGTTATGACAACTCCTATTTGACAAATGTCACGACTTGAGTAGCCCACTAACCCAACAACTTGGTGAGCCTGTCATGTGGCCCAAAATGCTTAAGCTCAAGTTATTGGTAGTAACCTACATAGTTCATTACATACCAAACTCATATTTCATTCATAAGCAATGTGAGATGAGGCCCTACAATATACCCCTTAAGGTCACACATCCCCATGTGGATCCATCTAACTTCACCTTGTGAAGTGGGACTGAAGCATTCTACACCCGTGTCCCCTGTGGATTCCCCTATCTTGACTTATAGGCTCGCGTACCATGATTCTGTCCTGATCTTGCCTCAAAGGCTTTCCCAGTGGAATTTGAGGTCACACATTTCCGGCTGGTGATAGGCTCTGACTCCATTTATAACGACCTAAGTAGCCCACTAGCCCAATAACTTAGTAGGCCTGTCACGTAGCCCAAATACTTAAACCCAAGTTATTAGTAGTAACCTACATAATTCATTATATACTAGACTCATATTTCATTCATTCGGATGTGAGATGAGGCATTACGACAAATAAATAAGGGGTCAAAGAATTATAATGACAATATGGAAAAATATCATCTCATTATATCAAGTAGAGCTATTAAGCCAAACAATTATTGGAAATGTCCTTGTTGCTGCTTCAATATTAGTTTCAGAATTTAATGGTGACTACATTCTATTCTTTTTAATCCTTGATATTTATTTCATTTGCTACGTCTAACAATTTTATCCAAAATAAAGGAAATTTATACCTATCGTCGTCTTATTCAATAATGTTCATTTTCAACTCAGGCATTGACATAGCACAGCACCTTCGCACTTGGTGTTTCACTAGATTCAAGTATTCCATTAATGCATTTACTTCGCATTAATAAAATTATGAATTTACCTAATATTTCCTATCAATTGTTGTATTTATAGGTACGCTAACAATAAAGTGCTTCAATCAACATTCTATTTAACAAATCCAAATGAAAAGAGGGCAACAATTGCAGAGTAGAAAATTCTTATACTTGATTCACAAAATTTGGCAATATGATATAACTAGACGTAGCAATCAGGTTTGGTTGGGCTAAACGAGCCAAAACAGAATAACCCACATCTGACTCGTTTATTAAATAGGTCAGAAACCCCTAACCTGCACCCACCACAAGTCAACCTTACCCAACCTACTTAACCCGCATAGCCTATGCAGGTTATGTGGGTCCCATAATCTGTGTCAATTGCATTTGTTAAATCAAGATTTTAACAACAATACAAGTATTGTTCATGTAAATAGGATTTGAAACAAGGAAGAAAGTGAAGAACAAGCAAGAAACCAAGGAATCATGTGAAAGGATAAAAGTGGAGAAAACCATAAAGAACACTTTCTGCTTATGTTCTTAAATAGGTTTTAGTTTAAAAAAAAGAATTAATGCGGTTTTGCGGGTCAACCCTAACGTGACCCATTTAATTGCGGGTTAAAATTTCCTAACCCGTGACTGACCCATCTATCATGCGGGTTGGGTCATGCGAGTTATATGCGGGTCGGGTCGTGCTGGTTTCGCATGTCAGGTTACATTTTGCTAGCTCTAGATATAACATATATCTTCTTCAATGTAATTTACATAAAAAATATGATATTTTAAAATACTTATATTTCTTTTACTAGAATGTTGTAGTGGGGGATAAAGGCAACAATTTATAGATCAAAGGTCGATCAAAAAATCTAGTACTTAGCATATACAAAATATAGAAAGAAGACACATTGAAGTGAGGAAAACAATTATTGCTCATTTTGTAACTTGTCAAGCATTGAAACTTATCCAAGGTAATTTTGAAAATTAACAAGATAAATAGTATTTAAAATCATCAATATACACACGTATGTACTACATGTATCTTAAAATATAAAATGTTTCTTCAAGTACATCATGCGACTTACATTGATTGATCACATGGACACAACAACTGTTGTACTATTTGACAATGAAGTCGCATACCTATTACAAACAAGTAACATGAGTTGTCCTCATTAATAACTAATGTGAGTTAATATTATAAATTACATATCTTTCATTTTATTGAAATATTTAAATAAGCTTCTATCATTCATAATCAACCTTTTTCTGTAGGAAAATAAAGTAGAAAATTAAAGTTGTAGAGAAGATCAATACTACTCTGTGGAAGTCATTCATCTTCCACTAAAAAGTGAACAGAAGCAGAAACAATCACCCAAATCAAGCACCTCTAGTCACAAAGCTGATAGACATAAACTATGTTGCGGATTCAAAGGGCCTTTTATCATTCATATCGCATCAATGATTTATAGTTATATTTTTCCATGAAATTGTAATGTGATACATAATAATGAATGTTTTGTTTTGATTAATATATCTCCTGTAGGAAACCCCTTTATATTTATCAATGGTGGATACATACAATTAATCTTTTGATAAACTTGTTTTTATTCACATGTATCTGCTATGAATTCGAATTATACTTCTCGCATTTAGTTGTTGTGCCCATGCCTTTTTACATCATCTCATTCATCTGAACAAAATATTGATATTAACTATCATTGTTAATAACAATTTGAAATGTTAATAACTGTTTAATTGATATCCTTGGTAGATGTAAGACAAGAAAGTTTTTATTAATGATGACTACATATAGATAACAAGTTTATATCTCTTAGCATTTGAGTATTTGTTGTAGGAATTGTTCATGGCTATTAATGCATATATTAATGTATTGTTAACAATGTTTTTGTAATTAATGCCCACACTTAGCACCGGCTTTCTTCGCTAGTTACCTATTAAGCCAATTGAACCCAATTGAGAACAATTGATTTTTGACTTCTCATTCCATTTTGACCCTCTTTAAAACGTCCAAGCTACTCCTCCCATTCATGTCATCATTCCTTCAAACGTCACTGTCCCTGTCTCAATAATTCCTCTGTCATTTCTAGAATCGACGTAAAGAATAAATTAGTCTTTATTTTTTTTTACCCTTTTATCTTCTTTCGGTTACTTATTCATGACCCTCACAGTTGGTTTTTGTTACTTCTAGTTATGCCCTCAAAACTAGGCCGAATCCAAACCCAGTTCTAGGGATGTGAGAATTAGGGCCAATTAAAACTTTTCCTACATAAACAATACGGGCCGCCAATTCCGGGTAGATCAAAATCTTTCGTGAGGTTATGCTTGGTGATCAAGTAATCATAATCACACGTGGAGCTGAAATCCATAATTATCGTAGATGAATATCATACATCAGCCAACGAACAAATCTCAATAATAATAAATTCAAGGTCAAATGCTTTGAAGCATAATAATTAAAGTTGTAACTTTATGAGAAATAATTTAAATGAATAACTCATGGCCTCCAACATCGCCTTATTACATAATCTAAAGTTTCGATCTATGCACCAACTTTAAGACACCTCAAACTATATCATCGGTGTTCCATTCAATAACTCCACTATCTAGCGAAATCTCCTGCGTCGCCTAACCCTCCGGTTCAGTACCAGTAATGAAATCTAGACAATAAAAGTAGTAGGTAAGATTGACGTAATTGGCAAGAAGGTAGACTACAAGCGAAGGTGTTAATCAATTAATTTAAAGCATATATTACAATCTACCCCAAAACATACTGAATGCAAAGACAATGACATGAATGCACAGAACGGATGACCCCGTAGATACAATCTACCAAAATGGATACTCTCACAAATATAATATACAAAAACGGGTATTCCTGCAGACAGATTAGCAAAAATAAGTACTCTCATATACAGATTAAAAAAAAGAGGTATTCCTGCCAGATATAACAAATGGCATAGCTGTGTACCATACTCCATAATACACGCTGACCCGATGGCGTACGTCTACCTCCGAACTGCAGTCAGTCAGATATATAGATATATATAAATATATATATTTATAAATACATATGTCTACCGATCCAGAATGAACCATGATATGAATCCCTTAATCCCAATATTCAACCCAATATCAATTTGAGTATTTAGACTTTTTAATTTGAAAGTGTATTATTATCATGTGTCAGTTCTAGTTCTCTGAGGGTAAGTACTAATCCACCTAACGATCATAGTTAGTTAAATATACACATGAGAATCAACCCTCTTTCACAATGGAAATATGAGTCCATGATGCCGATATCTTACTTTCAATGTCTATCATGTGGTGTATCCTAAATCTCACATTCCCATTTTGAATTCAGTCTAATTCTCATGTGAACATTCAACCAACTTTTCTAAAAAGACATGAATTATCTAATCCAATTTTGTATAATTAGTGTGTGTTACAAATTGGGTAAAAGAATATTCAAATTCCAAATCAAAACTTGAATCAAATTATGATAAAAAAGGGGAAGGTAATAATTAAATCCTTGATTATCATTGTTATGTATAAAAATATCTTATCATTTCATATAAAACAAAATATCTAAATCTTAGATTCAATTTCGAAATTCACTTAATCAAAAACCCAAAATTGTAATTTCAAATACTTTCTAATTAAAATTTAATCTCTCCCAATTACTTTTGAATTAAATTCTAATCAAATTAAATAAGATATGTCATAAGTACTTAAACCTCAACTATAATTATAAACAAACTTAATTAAAATTCTAATCACACTTATTTAATAATTAATTAATTCAATCAAGTCACCTTAAAACCTCAAACAAAATTCTAATTCAATTATAATTAACATAAAAAGCCTTAATTTATGTTTTTCTATATATTTTTTTTACTAAAACTAGCCCACCCATTGGACCAGGCCAACCGCGGCCCACTAGAGACTCGGCCCACCACCCAAGCCAGCCAGGCAGCCAGCCCAGCCCAGCCAGCCCAAGTGGCAGGCCTGCTGCTTGGGCATGCTAAGCAACCTTGCCGCCTGGCATGCGCAAGCAGCACCTGCTACTGCCGCAAAAAAAAAATTTTATAAAAACAGATTTTGTATTACATGAAAGAAAAAAAAATCAAATCTCTATTGTTAATTCCAAATCAAGATACTAAACCTAAACGAAGAAATCATACAAAAAATATATTATCCAACAAGCAACTAAAAGATATTGTAAGTAACCAAAAACCATTGTTTACAATTATCCACTTGCCTGGATCTCAATACTAAAAGTGAATTTAAAGATCAAACCTTGGAAGATCAACCTTGGTTTCTCTCCGGAAAACTTTTAGGGCTTGATTGCAGAAGAAAGGAAAAAGATGGGAGAATTGGGAAAACCCTTAGGGTTTATATTAGTGAAGGTTTTTCTAAATTACAAGAAAGGGCTCCTTACTTTCTAATGAATTTTACAAAATTTCAAAAAAAGTTTTTTTGGCTTAAAAATGGTCAAATAACTCAAGCCCAAAGCCAAAGCTCAAGAGTGTTTAAGCAGTCCATCTTACCTCTCACAACCCGACTCAAACCCAACAAACCAATTCGAGCCAAAATTAAAAAACTGAGACGTGACACTTCTCAACAATCCTCTTGACACGCTGAGTTAATAATCTAGGTTGGTAACCCAGTGGGCCACGACGTAGATGTTTTATATATATATATATATATATATATATTCAACCCGGTCTTAGCATGGAGCTGAAATGGAGGGCGAATGGTCTGTTTACAGTAGGAGGAATTGGAATAAAAATAAGAGAGTTATATGGGAAGAATTGATCACTGTTTTCGTTGATAATATGCTCGAAGATACACAGGCAAAATGGTTAATGTGTGCTTTCTCCAGGTTTGGAAAGGTGGTTGATGCATTTATTCCGGCATCCAGAGAAGGGGTAGGATAAATGCTTTGGTTTTGTTAGATTCAGAAATAGATTCGTTGCTAAGAAATCCATTGATATGATGAATGGAAGCAGTCACCATGGACACAAATTGGTAGTAAAATTTGCTACTTTTGGATGGAATCAAAGAAGATTTCACTCAGAGAAGTACTGGTATACAAAGCAAGAGAAACAGGATGGCCTACAAGCTCCTCTAGAAGTGAAAGGCTCCGAGGCAGATGAGATCTCTAAGACCTTTCTGTTCAAGCCACCACCATGGTTGAAAAGGAACTTTCCTTTGCAGATGTATAAAGGAGGTCAGTCAAGCAGAGATAAGAGTCGATTGAAATAAGAAAAGAAACCATTTGTGCTAATTCAAGCTGGCTATCAAATAGTATGCTCGGAAAGCTCAAACGAGAGTGGGCTTTCCCTAGTATTCAGGGCTTGTGTGAAGCTAGAAGTCTTAACAACGTAAAAATAGCTTCACTTGTTGGGAAGCTGCTCCTGCTTTCCTTTAGCAATTTGGAGGAAGCTTTGCCAAAGTTAGAGAGCCTAAAGTTGGAGCTGTCAGAGCATTTCCTCTCTATTGAGAGATGGAAACCTAGGATCATCCATACTACTAGAACCTTGTGGGTTAAATGTTATGGTGTTCCACTCCATGCTTGGGCTGAAAGCACCTTCATGAGCATTGGGAGAAAAAATAGGTGACGTGATCCAGGTGGCCAGGGAGACCATTGAGCGGTCCTCCCTCGAGTATGGTAGCGTTTGTTTGCAGGTTGAGAGTCGTAAATCAGTTTATGAAGAAGTGGAACTAAAGGTCTTTGGTAACCATTACACTATTTTGGTTTGTGAGGACTGGCAATGCAATTTAGTGGGAGAGTTTGGGATGGAGATGAACTTCTAGAACTCCTCTGTTGTCGGTGGTAGTGCTCGGAGGCTTCCCGTTGTTTAGGCGAAGGCGATAGAACAAGTGGATGGTGCAACCTGTACAAAAGATAACGTGGGATACGTGGAAGAAGGGGAAAGTAGCCACCATAGGGTTAAGGGCTCATCTCTAGCTACAGAGCCATTTTCCATTCACCATTTAGGAAAGGAGCGAATGCAGGCCTAGGAAATTTTTAGAGGCTTTTCTCTTAAAGAAGGAGAAAGGAAAACGAATAGGTCTTTTAGGTAGGTGGAGGTCTCCCGTGGTGAGGATCAAGGCTCATTTTTTGAAACTTCTCATCAAGATAGATGGCAAGGACGATACATAAGGTAAAAGCAGTGGTAAGTACTGCTGCTACTTTTGTGAAGGAGGTAGCCATGGGAGCTGACATTGCCTTAAAGAAAGAGGTGGAAATGAGGAAGAGAATTGAGATGCCTTCTATGGACATTGGCCCAGTTTAGATGGCAGAACTAGAAATATCAAAGTTGACTGTTGTGATGTGGGGGACCTAACAGAAATACCTCGGCTATTAGCCAGCTGTGCTGAGAGGCTAATGAGGAGAGGAGAGAGATCAGCACACCAAAAGTTCTATGAGTCGGAGCCACATGGAATTGTTGGAAGACCACCCAGGGAATGAAGATTTGGAACTCAGTAAAGACTCTTTAGTTCGTTGTAGTGAAGGGGCCCATTTACTCAAGCTGAAGTAGAACATGGAGGCGCCTTTCTACTGGTCAAATGCTGGTGAGTTCTCTAGTGGCCCACCTAGATTCAAATTTCGAGTAGCTCACCCATTTTCTAATCAAGTGGTGGGACCTGCCATGGTGGTTCCTAATTCCTTGGAATCTCAGGAGCAGCCCAGCGTTCACAAGCAGGTGGGGCACCTAGGTGCTGTCAACTACCATGTCTTATAGTGAGGACTGCACTACAGGTATGGCTATTGAAAATCTTAATTCTTCTATGTGTTCTAGCAATCAAGATTTCGGCGACACCATGATGACTCTCAAAAAATAAACGTGGCAAAGAGAAAAGCTTTGCTCTTTCCCTCTTTTATCTTTGAAAATGAAGAAGATTTGGGGAAGAAATTATCGAAGTAATACAAATGCAAATTTTAGAAGAAAGGTAGTTGCATCAGCTAGTGGGAAATCAACAGTGAGATCCTTAAGCAGAAAGTCTTGTCAAGCTAGGTTAGGTGGTAATTCAGATGTGGAGAAAGGCAATAATGATGTTGGCCAAAATCATCCCATTCAAGCATTTGAAACTCCAGAGGAGAAAACAAAGAGGCCTGAGGATAAAAAGGAAATAGAGCTGGAAGGCGTAGAGTCTTCAGAATCGCATCATGTGCAAGCGGAATGTCAAGGGAGTTCTTCTAACGAAAAGGAAGAGGAGGGTAGAAAAATGATTGAAGTGGGGAAGCTTTTGGGAATGTCCTTTGGAGATTATGAAAATGAAATAGCTAAAAGAGTGATAGAGCTAGAGGAAAAATAAGAAATCAATGATGGTAAAAAGATTAGGAGAAGACATGGGCAAAATGGTCGAGGTCCTTCGGGACAAAGACACTAATGGGTATGTCTCAGCAGGGGGTTTTTTATAAATGTTTTAATTATGATTGTTATAAGTTGGAACATCAGGGGATTGGGGTGGCCTGAAAAGAGAACTGTGGTGTGAAAGCCAATTAAAAATCATAAAATTGATGTTCTTCTTATTCAAGAATCTAAAATTTTGAAGAATATTGATAAAGTCATCCAGGATATTTGGGGTTCTAACAGTTGTAATTGAGAGTGGGTGCAGTCAGAAGGAGCAGCTGGGGGATTAATCTTGATGTAGGATACAAATATGATCAAATTAGAAGATGTCTCAAAGTCATAGAGAACATTAGCTGTTAAATTGAAAAGTGTCGGTGATAGTTTGATTTTGGGAGTGGCTAACATTTATGGGCCTAATGATGATTCTCAAAGAAGTGATTTTCTTAAGACTGTCTCTGACACCAAGAGCTTATGGCCACTGCCATGGTGTATAGGGGGTGATTTCAATATGGTTAGATTCCCTCATGATGAGAAGAAAGGAGGTCGAATTTTGATTTCTTCTATGGAGAGATTTGAGGACTTCATCAATGACAATGAATTGATTGACTTGCCTTTGGTTGGTAGAAAAAATACTTGGCCTAACAATCACAAGAGACTAGTTATGAGCAGCATAGATCGTTTCCTAATTTCTAAAGACTGGGACGAGCATTTTGATAATTCTGTTCAGCTAGCTCTGCCTAGACAAATTTTAGATCATTGTCCAATTAAGTTGCTCCCAAATAAACTTGATTGGGGTTTGACACCTTTTAGGTTTTTAAATTGTTGGCTCTTACATAAGGACTTTACAGTCAAAGTGTCGAAATGGTGGTCTCAGTTGATGGTCCGAGGATTTGCAAGTTTCAAGATTTCTAAGAAGCTCCAGATGGTTAAAGCAAAGATAAAAGAGTGGAATAGATGAGTGTTTGGTAAATTGGACTCCAATAGAAATGCTATTACTGAAGAGTTGGAGGCATAGGAGAAAATAAAAGCAATGCGTCTTTTGATCGGATTAGAGAAAAAGGGCAAGAGGAGATGCATTTAGTAAGTTATAGGAGGTTAATCACATGGAGGAAATGACTTAGAGGTAGAAATCTAATCTTGTGGCTTACGGAGGGTGACAAAAGTACATAGTTTTTTCATAGGATGACAAATACTTGTAGAAGAGTTAACTACATTGGCAAGATAAGGAGAGGTGAAAGGTACGTCAATAGCCTAGAAGAAGTGAAAGAGGGGATTGGGCACTTTTTTGAATTTGTTTACTTAGAAGAAGATTTTCATAGGCCCACTTTGGAAAATCTTAATTTTCCTTCTATAACTATAACACTCCAACCCAACTTAATCCGGTTTAGCGACTAATTAATGCCAATTAGTTGTTAATTGTATTTTGACTTTGTTTCGGTTAAGTTCCGGGGCATGAATAGGTAGTTGAGTTGAGTTTAACCTATATTAAGTAGACATGAGCCCGTTTTTGTAATTTTAGCTTTTAGAAGACGTTGTCATTCATGCATTATCTTGGTGTCAACATGTGTCTTTCGTCGAGCTCGTCAACTTCCGTAATTGACTCGTATGAGAACAACGTCGTTTGTTTCCGTTGGACTCTTATTTGACTCGAACTGTAAATAGTGTTAACTATTGGACTTTCTTCAAATCTTTATTAACCTTATCCTTATATAAGTCCAGTTCAAGCACCGACTCTCTTACTCTTCTCTCGATTCACGCGGGTTTCTCTCATTCTTCTTCTCTTCATTTCTTCTTTTCTTATTTTCTGCTTTTAGAACAAGGCTAAGAAGGGGGATTTGTGCACTCACACTCTCGATTCCTCTCTTGTGTGGTTTAAGGTGAGCTTTGGG
Organism: Sextonia rubra; assembly: GCA_037013555.1. Lineage (NCBI taxonomy): Eukaryota > Viridiplantae > Streptophyta > Magnoliopsida > Laurales > Lauraceae > Sextonia > Sextonia rubra. The sequence continues at coordinate 51,855,564 of JASUAD010000009.1, read as the reverse complement.
TTCTTGATTTTCCTCGCTTTTTCACGTCAGCTACTACACGTGCACTCATGTCTTTCTTTCTTCTTTTGCATTCATGATGATAGGAAAGTGTTTAGACGTCAAATTTGAGCCAAGTGACAACGATTCACGTATTAGAACTCTTTTGAGGCATGAGGCAAGTATAAGCATGATTTGGATGAACACATGTTAGTACACCGTGATTGTTATTAGTTTTCTTCACTCTCACAAGTATGTCGTGGTTTACAGCCTTTATGTTTGTAATTAAATTGTTTGATTTTCGTTGTACACCACAGGTTTCACTTCAGTCGTTCTGTAACAGAACAGGCTACCCGACCGATCGAGCATAGGGTCCGACCGATCGAACACATCAAGAACCGAAATTCAAGCGATCAGGCTTAGAACTAACCGATCTACACTGAAGCACTCTGTTTCAAGAGATTAAGTTTGTACACTGAAAACCTTTGTACTCATTCTATCTTCTACCTTTCACACCAACCAAGAAACTTTTTAGGTTATATTCCCGAGCCCCGTGGCTCATGAATTATGTAAAGAAGTCCTTCCAAAGACCATCAATAAAACTTAGTATAAGACGGACCTTATAGGGCCTTCATATTAGAATGGAAGGAACCCTTAACTTGCCCAATGGAATACAAGAATTGCATGAATGGTCTTAAGGGCTGTGACACATTCATGGGTCTTGTTCAGTGTTAAGCACCTCCCCATGGGTGTTGGTTTAAGGAACTTCGATACACTTTCCTAAGACAATGCAACACTTGCGAAAGACAACTGTGTATCAAATATCTTAAAACTACATCATCATGCACGATTAAAAACACTGGATGACTAAAGTAGGGTTGGTTAGTAAATCCTCTTGATTCAAGCTAATTAGTGTTGCATGATATCTTGAATGACGAATAATGACCTCCACTCTTCTATATGGTTTGCATCTTTCTTGTTATACCCTTTTGATATGATGAGTCCGATTTGTTTGATCTGCTCGACATGTTTCCATTAACTTAACGTATGATTTAGAATGTATGATATATGCTCGCTATGATATTCATGGTTTACTCAAGTTTTGAACTATGATTGGCTCCATCCGGTCAGGCACTACTTCAGCCTTAGCCTTAGAATACCCGACGAGGTTAAATTTGGCGTAGTATGTATGGCACTACTGTAGTGAGTTTATATCTGGGGCCTTCTGGACCCCAGGAACCCGAGACTCATTCGTACCCTGACCCGGTCGATAGTGTTCTCAGTATGTATGATTCCAATAAGGAGTATATAGCAAATGTAGTAGCCACTTAGTTATGTGCACCGCATGTATCCATTGATTCTGATAGCATATTTTATTATTTGCACAATTGCGTAGTATACGAATTTGGAAACTCTATGAATTATCCGATGTTACTTATTCTGCCAGATACAACATGTGTTAACTTATTGTTGCTTATACTTTGCTGAATCATCGTATTCATGAGTTGTCCTTGGTGTTACAGGCTCAGATCCCTCAATCGACCCCTCGTCGGTCAGCTAAACTCCAAAGGAGATCCCAGATGCCCCGTCAGGGCTAGAGGAATGGATGTAATCACTCTGCCGGAGCGCAACATTGACATGCATATGAGTTTTATCTGTTGAGGGATTCCTTTTGATTTTGGGTGTTGATGTGTGATTTGTGTAAGCTATATTTTGGCTCATTTTGTTTAACTCTGACTTCGTGTAATCATTTGTAATCTTTTGTATGTTAATCGTTTTTTTTCCATATTTCTTTCCTTGTTATGGTTTGATTCCTACAGCTTCTACGTACATGTTATGGCAAGTGTGAATTCCCTTGTGCATGTGCATTTAGACAGGGTCTAAGTATATATGCACGAGAGTACATGTGTCACTAGTTAGCTTTAACCTTGACCTCCGATCTCCCAGGCTCGGGTTGTGACAATAACTTTAAAGATGAAGCTGTGGTTGGAAATGGAGTTTGAGGAGGAAGAAATTACAAAAGCCTTGAATGATTGTATATGAGATCACTTGGTCCAGATGGTTTTAGTTGATCACCTAGTCCAGATGGTTTTAGTTTTTCTTTTGTCAAGGATGGTCTGATCGTCCTAAAAAATGGTGAAATATGTAATGGATTCGAGTGCAACATTTACGCATTTCAAGCGTTTAATAAGAATGGAAATTAACTATGGTTCATCATTAATTTTCTTTTTGTTTATATGGGTTCAAATGCTCTGACCGCAGGGATGCAGGTTGTTTACATGTCTTTAAGAAGTTTACAACCTCTCCCTCAAGTCTCAAATGTGATCCAAGTTCAGAAAATACAAGAAAGTTCATGAAAATTGTGAAAAAAAAATGCAAAAAAGGAAGAAAACTAGGGGAGTGACCGTGGGTCACGGTCACTGGCAGACAATGGCCAAAAGGGCACTATTTTGCCTTCTAAATGGTGCTGTTTCACCTTTATGACTTTTTCAAAGTGCTGAAACTTGCTTTTATGATCTTCGGAGTGTTGAGTGACCTTTAAGAGGGTTAAATTCGACCGTGGAATCGATCAAAACCTTTGTTGATCATTACTTTTGTTTACAGACCATTTTTTGTACAAATCCACTGAGGGTGCTGTATGAAGCTGAAGTTGTATCATTCTGACCCTATGATTTTCAAAGATCAGAATGAAGCCTAAAGAGGCTTGTTCACAACTTCTATGATGGCTAGAAACCCCCCTCCCCCAAGTGAGAAAAACAACAGGAATCAATGTCATCCTTCGAAAGCTCGCCAGTGCTTTAACATAGTCCTCTTGTAAATGCTGCCCATACTCCCCCTTCCTTCTATGAGCCATCTCTCACCTTGAGCGAATGAGAAAAAGAGAAAGAAGTGGGCTGGAGTGTTATAGAATGCCTTGTAACTTGCTTGGAGTTTTTAGTAGGGAGTCTCTACCTTTTTCTTTTTGTCCCCCCTCCCCCCCCCCCCCCCCCCCCTTTCAAGTGTTACTCCCTTTTATAGACTGTCCAGGTGGTTTTAAGGAGTTTCAAGAAGTTAAAGAGAGATTATGGGACATTGAACTTTGAAAAGAAGTGGTAGAAACCACCCAAAACAACAAGAACTACTCGATGGAAGTCAGTGACCGCAGCCGCGGTCACTCCCAGGGCCTATTTTTTGGACTTTTGTGTATACGACCCGTTTTCACCTGTTTGTGGTCCAAACAATGTCTGATCCTCACGAAACTTGGGGGAATACTTTTTGACACCATTTTGAGTGTGTCATAGAAATTTCAACCCGTGTTGACTTTCAAAAGTTCGTCAACTCTCCGTTGACTTTTTCATGAAAATGGACCTTTGTTTCGGCTATTTGAGGCCCAAATACCTCAATTTGATTTGAAACTTAGAGGGACTGATATCAGGAGTATCTTGGAGTACCCATCCAAATTTTATGAATTTTGGATCTGTGGAAGTAAGATTTTGAACAGTGACCCATTTGCCATATGTTCTAAGTCACTATTCACCCCCACATTGTAGGTAGTTAGCTTGTTTTCTACCCGAACGCTGTTCAATTGACTTGAGATTTTTCAAAATTCATTTTAAACATATTTTGAATATCATTTCCAAATTTCGTCACCTTTGCCCTTGTGGAAGTAGGATTTTGATCATTGACCTCCATGGTTCGGGGGTCATTAACTTCTGAGCTGACATACAATGGAAGTGGGATCAGACGAAATCCTTTTGAATTGATAATTTTTAGAAGCTCTTTGGGGCATGACTAAAGCTTTGTGCCTAATTTTCATCAATTTTGGGCATCAAGAAGCAGGACTTTGGTCAATAACCCCATGACTTAGGGGTCATTAACCCAAAGTTGATATCTTTGTGAACTTTGGGTTGAAGGATGTCCATTTGACTTGAAATTTTGTTAAGCCTCCCTTAAGCATAATTTTAGCTTCCTCTAGGAGTTTTAGCTTATTTTGACATGTAGAAGTATTAATTTCCATAGTGCCCCCTAAGGAGCTGGCAAATAGTCACTGAAACTTGATTTGAGTTGAGATGGGGTCCAAATGCTTTGAAACTTTGAAACATCATTCCGAAGCATGCTTTGGAGTTGCCATATGATTTTCATCCACTTTGGAAATCCAAAACCTTGAGTGTCTTTAATGACCCCTAGTTTTTGAGCTAATAAACCTTGAATTTGGTATTTGGTGAGTTGAGTAACGAAATGAAGTCCAGTAACTCTAAACTTTGAAATGATGCATTTTGAGCTTATTTGAAGTCTTCTGAGTGGATTGCACTAGCTCTGAATATCTGGATGCAGTACCTGACTTGCCATTCCACAATCCCAAGGTTTATGTATCCTTGGTTTGGAATTTGCTTGCAATGTATTTGCTCCAACATTTGTAATTTTTTATAGGTCAATAGACGGTTAGAGCTTTCTTTATCAAGATTTTTGTAACATGCTTTCAAAGTTTCATAGAAGAGATCAGCTTCATAAAGAAATTAATGCCACTTTCTAAGCGCTAATCCTGAAAGTTCCGAACCCAAGTGATTTGTAAGGTTTAAGAAGCATTAACTTGGTCAGTTGTGTCTACAAGCTTTTGAAAAATGTTCTTACTAACAGATTGAAGGTGGTTCTTCTCTAATTATAAGTCCTATGAAAGGGGCACTTATAAAAGAAAGATGAATTATATGGTATCCTTATTGTAAATGAGCTTATTAGTTCAAGGAAGCAATCACACAAGGAGGGTGTTGTCTTCAAAATTGACTTGGAAAAGGCCTAAAATCATGTGAACTAGGATTTCTTAAATTATATGATGGGCAGGTTTGGTTTTGGTGAGAAATGGAGGAAACGGATCAATAAGTGTATTTCTTCTTCTTCCTTCTCTGTCTTAGTTAATGGATCACCTTTTCGGCTATTTAAAGCTTCAAGAGGCTTGAGACAAGGAGACCCTTTATCACCTTCTCTATTTACAATTGTTGTTGAAGCCATGAGTGCCCTTTTGTTAGAAGCCAAAGACATTGAGATAATTGGGGTTTTAAAGTGGGAAGAGAAGAGGAAGCTATTACTCATTTACAGTTTACAGATGATACAATTGTTTTCAACTCTTCTACTTGGGTCGAGGTTGTTACATTAAAAAAAATTCAAAGATTCTCTAAAATGGCCTCGAGGTTGAAAGTTAATCTTCATAAAAGCTTTTTGGTGGGGGTGATTTGTTCTGAAGAGATCTTGGACCTTTTGCTGATAAACAGCATTGAAAAGTTGGTTGTTTGCCTATCCAAAAGGCATTACTTATCTTTAGGGAGAAGGATAACACTTATCAAAACTTCCTTGTCAAATATCCTAGTTTATTACATGTCAAAATGCTAGCATCAGTGAGAAATAGATTGGATCATATCAAAAAAAATTTTCTTTGAAAAGGTAAAAGCGATAAAAAGAAGATTCATCTCATGAAATGGAGTGAACTAGTAAAACCAAAATCTTGTGGAGGCTTAGGCATTGGTGACTTGGAACTTAAAAATTGGGCATTACTAACTAAGTGGTGCGGAGCTTTGGAGAAGAAAAAGATGCTTTATGGAGAAAAATTATTATTTCTAAGTATGGTAAAGATAAGTGGGACTCGGTCTCTAAAAGTGTCCTTAGGTATAGGGTGTCAAGTTTGTGGAGAGTCATTTCTTGTTTTGGAATGGTTTCCAATGTTATGGGGAAGTTTTCAATAAGAGTGTAGGGTTTAGAAATGGGGAGGGAAAAAATATTCATTTCTAGTATGATGATTGGGTTGGGATAGGAAAATTACAGTCTCCTTTTCCTAAATTGATTAGAGTTGTGTATAGTAAAAAATCATTTGCCAAAGATTGTTATTTTTGGATTGGTTCAAAATTGTATTGGTTTATGTTTTGTACGAGATAGTTGCATCAATCTGAGGTTTTGGAGTATGAATCTTTGTTAAGTATTCTTACCAACACCTTTATTTGTAGGGGTGAGGAAGACATGCCCATTTGGAAGCCATGTCCTTCAGGGAGTTTCTCCATTGGATCCTATGATATTTCTTCTTTAATCTTCGAAGTCATTCTCATTTGTCTCATGTGTGGTGTAGTTTGCGCACCCCCCCCCCCCCCCCCCCCGGCTAAGTGTTGAGGTCTTCCTTTGGTTAGCAGTTGCTAGTAAGATTTCAACAGCAGACAATCTAAGATGAAGAGAGATAATGTCTGAAGCCATTTCAGATATTTGTGTCTTATGCGGAAAGGAAGAAGAGTCTATCATTCACTTGTTCATGCATTGCGAATTTGCCTCCTGCATTTGGCAATGTTTTTTTCAAAAAATGTGAGATTTCATGGTGTATGCCAAGGGCTTTGAGTGAATTGGTGGGGGCTTGGAGGTTGGGTCCTTTCAAAGGAGTTTGGTTAATTCTATAGAGGTTGATTCCTTTCTCTATTCTTTGGTCGACTTGAGAGGAAAGGAATAATAGAATATTCAATGGCAGGTCAAAGGATAAGAGTGATACTGTTTTCACAAGTATGCTTCAAATAGCTAAATGGGCAAGTATTAAAAAAGAGTTGGAGCACTTTAGCATGGATAATATCTAGAAATAATTGGGAAGCTTGTTTGGGAAGTAGATGTTTTAGGAAGAGATATTTAGCCACTTGGTCACCTTTTTCTCTTAATGTTCTTAAATTTAATGTGAATGGTGCAGCAAAAGGAAAACCAAGACATGCAGGTATAGGCGTCTTAAGGAACCTCAAGAGAGAGGTATTGTTTATGTTCTCAAAGTATGTAGGCATCAATGATTTTAATGAAGTGGAAGTGTTAGCTATATTGTAAGGTTTAAGGATTTCTATCTCAAATAACTTCCATAGCATAGTGGTGGAAAGTGATTCTTTAAATGCGATTTCTTGAATGCCTTATTTGGAGAAGGTCCATGGAAATTCCAGTTCCTTTTCAATCAAACTTTGTCCTCATCTTTGAAGGTTCGATTTCATCATGTGTATCAGTCGACGAATGGCATGGCGGATGCTTTGGCTAAGTTGGGGATAGAAAGAGACGTAGCTTTATTTGCTCCTTTGTAATTTGTAATTTGTTGTTTTTACATGGGTATTTAGCTCGAATACCTTTGTTTGCTTTCTTTGGTTGTACCTTTCTCAAGTTTTTAATATAAGTTACCGTTATTGATAAAAAAAAAACATGTAGATGTTATATACTTTATAAATCATGATAATTTTTTTCTTTTGCTAGAAAATCTTGACAATCATTTGGTTGCAACTATTTAGGCATTTTGGCACTAAACATTGAGCATAATGATGGAGGAATAGAGAGAATTTACCCAGATAGAATTAGAAATCAAATATATTGCTGGAATTTCATTTGGAAAATTTCCAAGAACCTAAGCAAAGATTCTATTCTCCTTTAACTTTCCATGATTTTTTGGATTGATTCTATTATGACGATAGCTCAATAAATAAATGAAAATGATAATCAAATAAATGGAGGATGGCTTCTTCCTTTTCAAATTTTCTTCCTTTGATGTGAGCCAATCTATTTTAGAGGGTGGCCATTGGGTAGTTAAAGGTCATCCTCTTGTGCTGAAGAGATGGAGTACTGGGGTAACTATGCAAAAGCATGATTTTGAGGCTATTCCTATTTGGATTAAATTACCTAATCTAAATATTAGTTTTTGTTCTAAATCTGGGGTAAGCAAAATTTCAAACCTCATTGGTAAGCCATTATACATTAATGCTACTGCTGAAGGGTCTTGTCTTGCATTTGCAAGAGTGTGTGTTGAAGTTAATGTTCATTCTACTTTGCCAACATAAATTATTATTGCATATAATGGTGAAGAATTTAAGCTGCGTGTTGAATATGCTTGGTGTCTGTCCCCATGCAAAACTTGTAGGACATTCAACCATTCTGATCATACTTGTATTTTAAAGCAGACTCAAAAACAAAAATAGGGATGGGTACCTAAGAAGAAATCTGAAGAGTTGCCAAAGGCGACTGAAACTATATTACCTAAGGTGACTCAGATAGTTCATTCAATGGAAAGCCTTAAAGACAAATAGCTAATAGATAAATTTGGTGGATCGTTCTAGACAATCTAATCTACCAAAGGGTGTTGAAAATCATTCTCCTCATGCAAATAGGTTTGATTGCTTATCCAATTTAGAAGGTGACTCCACAGTGGCTGAGGAAGATATCGTAGTTACTACAGCAATGGTTACCGCTAGAGATACGAATATTTTTACCTTTGTAGATGGTAGTCGTGCTTCTTCTTCGACTACTGTTTTAGTTAGGTTGCCAAGAACAACTCATCTAGGCACAACCAAAGGCATTGTTATTACGGGGATCCCCACCTCCACCAAGTCTGTAATTATGTCGCTCATTTTGTAGAAGGTGCGTGATCTTAATAGACCCGCCATGCAGACGGAAGTCTGAAATAAGATAAATAGTTTGCATTTATCTCTCCTTAATTTGGTTCAAACAAAAATAAAACGTACTGTAGTTTATTTTATAAGGAGCAGTATTGTGCCTAATGGGTGGAAGGAATTATCTAATCTTAATTGTGGAAATTCGATACATATCTGGCTACTTTAGGACCCTAAAGTAGTACATGTTGATTTGGTGGATGTCAATTCTCAAGCTATACATTGCAAAGCTAGTTTCCATCATGTTACTTTCTTCATTAGAGTTTATTATGGATCAAATAATTATGTTATGCAAAGAGATTGATGGGTAAATTCAAAGGAGTATTCATCTGTTATTCCTCGTTCCTTCACATGGCTGGTGAGGGGTGATTTTAATGCTATCAAATGGTCATCTGAAAAACAGGGAGGAGCATCTTCGAGTATTCCAAGTCTTCAGGAATTCAATGACTGTATTGTTGCTACATGTCTGGAAGATATCCCTATGAACGGACCTGCATTCACTGGTCCAATTCTTCTGTGGGAGATTCTAGAATTATATGCAAGTTAGATAGGGAGATAGGAAATTGGGTTTCTTTCATACGAGCTCTTTCGAGGTGAAACTTTTCAACCAAGTTTGTCAGATCACTCTCCTCTATTATTTTCTATTACTGGTGCTTCTAAACGAAAATCTCCATTTCGATATTTTAATTACTAGGCTAGAATGGAAGGATTTTTTGAGATTGTAAGATCTGCTTGGCAAATTGAAGTACATGGGACTCCCATGTTCTGGGTGATTACAAAATTGAAAATTGTTAAAAAGGTGTTGAAAAATTGGGTCCAAAATAAGCATAAAATTCCGACAGAGAATCTATCTAGCACAACAGCAGCTGGATGCAATTCAACATAATTTTGCTTTGGATCCTGGAAATGTCAAATTTCAAGAGGATGGAAAAGTGGCAAAAATTGATCTTGATGTGTTGCTTCAATTAAAAGAAAGCATAATTAAACAAAAATCTCAAGACCAGGCTGTGAACTTAGGGGATGGGACTACTCAGTATTTTTATGGATTAATGAAGAAGAGACAATCTACCTCCTACATTTCAAAAGTTCAAGACTCTGATAGGTTGGATATTCATGACCCAAAGGCAATAACAGATGTTTGTTTCTAGCATTTCAAATCTTTATTTGTAAAAACATTACCTGCAATAAATTCAAATTTATCTCATATTTATCCTCATGGAGTCCTCTAAGCAGAGGATGCTCAAAATCTCAGTCAGCCAATCACAGTTCTTGAGATTGAAAATGCTATTAAGATAGCAAATCCAAACAAAGCGCCTAGTCTAGATGGTTTTAATGCTCACTTTTATAAGTCTGTTGGCATATTATTGGTAATGATATTTGTATGGCTATTCAAGATTTTTTTATTTCCTCAAAGCTTCTTTAGTAGGTCAAAGCCACATTTATAGTTCTTGTGCCAGAGATGGATAATGCTACTACTCCTAATATGTATAGGCCAATTTCTCTCACAAATGAGATTTATAAAATTATAACTCGTATTTTGGTGGGTAGATTGAAGCCACTCACGGGGAAAATAGTTCGACCTACTTAGTCGGCTTTCATCCGGGGAAGATCTATTGCTGATAAAATCCTTTTGGTCCAAGACTTATTATTTAATTTGCATCTCAAAAAGGGTCATCTTCGTATGTGTTTGAAGATTAAATTACCAAAAGCTTCTGATAGTGTGCAATGGGATTTTCTTTCTGCAGTTCTCAAAAAGAGGACATTCCTAGAACATATTATTAATATTATCATGACCTGTGTGAAATCCATATTATTTTGTTATAGTGAATGGCCAAGCTGAGAGGTATTTTCTAACTACTAGAGGCCTTCATCAAGGATGCCCTCTATCACCATTTTTATTCACAATTGTCATGGAATTTTTTTCTACCATGCTGCATGCTTATGCTACCTCTATGATGATCCCTTATCCTTACTCTAAAACAGCTACCACTGTGTTCCATCTTCTATTTGCTGATGATGTAATTATTTTCAGTAAGTTCTCTAATTTAGCTGTAAGAAATTTGCAAGCTTGCCTGGAAGATTTTTAGAGACTCTCTGGCCTAGCTGTGAATTGGAGTAAAAGCTCTATTTTCTTTTCCATTACCTCTGAAGAAAGCTATGTTTTCTATGCTACGAATTACTGAAGGTAAATTTCCATTTAGGTACTTGGGTCTACCCCTTTCAATGAAAGAGCTTAATTTTTGAGATTGTAAGCCTTTATTGGGTAAATTTCCTAAGAGATTATCTAGATGGAAGGCTACTATCTTATCTTATGCAAAAAGGCCTGAACTAATTAGATCCACTTTGTCTACTATGCATATATTCTGGACCAATGTTTATATGCTTCCTATTTTAGTTTTGAAAGCTATTAACCAGATCATGTGTAATTTCTTTGGGAATGCATGGAATACTTATTACTTATATCCATTGCTTGGACTACCATTTGTAACCTCATTCTTTTGGAGGACTTGGTATTAAAAGGGCAAGGATTTTAAATGAAGCTTTACTTTTTCAGCAACACTAGCATGTAGCTTCTTAGAAGAATATTTGCTGGTTAAGTTGGAAAAGAGCAAAATATTTGAAGGGGGACTCTATTTGGGATATCAAGCCTAGCTCTGTAGCTTCTTGGGGATGGCAGTGTATTCTTTCTATGAGATAGTGTATTCTTTCTATGAGACAAAGAGCTTTGCCTTTTATTCGTCATTTGGTTGGTGATGGTAGAAAACTCAATTTTGATTAGATCCTTGGTTAAAGGAGGGTCGACCAGTTGATCTTACTAGCCATTGAGTGGTTTATGATCTTCGTATGGGAAGGGATTTAATGGTGCATAACTTTGTCCAAGATGATGCATGGATTCTTCCTACTTCTACATTGAGAGCTCTCTTATCTTTTTAGGATACCATTACCCAACAAAACCCTTTAGCTAGTTCGTTTCAAGATGAAATTATATGTACTTTGGAGGATTTGGGCACTTTTTCTATTAAATCAACTTATAACAATCTTACTCACTTTTCATCTCATTAGGTATTATTGCCATGGATCATCTTATTTGGTTTAAATGTTTTATTTATATGCATTCAATGTGTGCATGGATGATATTTTTAGAAAGCCTTAAAACCAAGATGTTTCTTATTTCTAGAGGTGTTCATTGTGATGATTTATGTGTCCTTTCTAATTCCCAAAAAGAGGATATCAATCACCTATTTCTCTCTTGTCCATTTTCACAAACCATATGGATAATATTGATGGATGAGTAAGAATTCAAGTGGCTCCTAATAATTCAATTCAGGATTTGGTTTCTTCTGTGACTGTGGCTGTGGATAATGCTGCTGATGGAGTAATGTGTTTGACTCGTCTAATTTTTCCAACTTTTTCTTGGCATATTTGGAGAGAGCATAATTATAGAATTTGTTCTAATAAATCCAAAAGACCATTACATGTCATATATGGTATTCTTCAGCAAATACAAAGTAGAATTGTCTGCTTAAACCTTTCCTATCCCCCTCCTTTGGATAGTTTGTGAAATTTAGCTTCAGATACTAGTCAGACGCATATCATTCAAGGGACAGTCAAAATATCCAAGGGATAGCGCTATTCTATTATTCATTATGAGGATTCCTTAATTGGTATTCTATGGTAGCCAAGTGGTAGACCAATGGAACCTTTTATTCATTTTGATGTTCATTATGAGGAAACAATTCTCTTCCATATCCGGCAGATCCCTCATTATCTTCCATCTATTTCTTTGAAAATGGATGGTAAATTATCAGGATAGTTACATGATCTAGTCAATTCACCTTAGAGATTCAGATTTATTTATAGAAGAATAGTTGAGGAGATTCATCAAATGCATGAGATTTATCATGCTCAGATTGCTTCCAATGCATGGAGATAGGCTAAAAAAATTAGAAGAATATACACCTCTCCAGTAGTTGTAGATGCAAATACTTGTAATGCTCTTTAAGATGGTACTTGATCCTAGATTGTGGGTTCTTTTGTGGTTTTTAATTTAATTTTAAAGAGGTATGCCCCTTTGAGATCATTGGTCCTGATGAACTCTTTCTGTATCATATTTTTTGGTTAATAAAGGGATTACTATCCTTCCAAAAAAAAAATGTAATGAAGTTATTCTTGAGTTGTGTTTTAGTTTGGTTTAGGTGCAAATTTGACCACCCTACTTCTACTCAAAGCCTTAATAAATATCATTGTATAGTGTATATTTCTATTTTATTTTGTTTAATAATTGATTATAGTATATTATAAGTAGATTTACTTATATTACATATTATACAACCATTGTAAGGACAGTACAATCTATGTAGGGCCCACTCTTGAGCTCCTTTGGTTTGGTGGATGAATAATTAATCCATGACCTAAAAATTGATATTACTATGTGCCACTTTATAAGTTAAGGGCTAATACAGAGAGCCGAGTCAAAAAAACCCAAAATCCAAACCCGAAACGCAATTTTTTAACACGTTCTTAAATTTTTGTAGTATTAATTATATTACATGTGCTAAGCATGGGCGTGTTTTGCTAGTGGTAGATTATGAGCATGCTACGAATTCCATTGAGTGTTCATTGGATTCTGACGCTAATCTACACAATCCACATTTTGGAAAAAGCTTAGGAATAAATGTGTTTGCGCACTTGAGTGTAGGAAATCGATCTATCAAAATCTACCAAACAAATAGCTTATGTTTGGACAAAACATCCATCTTTCAAACTTGAATAGTTGTATAAATGGCCTTGATCACTTAATTTTTCTCATTCCGTGTGCAGAATCCAATCCTCTTGTCCTAATTTGCTTGCTTTTATGAACAATCTAGTCATTCGAAAGGGAATACGAGAGAGGAAGGTCCATTCCCACTAACTATGGATGACATTAGATCTCTCATCTGCTTTAAATTTTGCTATCATATTCCCTCAAACTTTTGAGCCGGATTGAGATGGCGCATTAATCAGCCTCTCCAACCTAGAAATCCATTATCATGTAAGAAGTCTGTTTTGTTTCATTTTGGACCACCCATGATATATCCTCAAGTGTCCCCTATATGCTTTAATCAGGCTTTCCCAAAAGGGTTGGAAGGAGTTGGTATTCTTGAGATATTTATGTGATTACTCCTTAACTCAAAGGCATATGGGTTTAGAATAAATTTCTAAAGAGTATGAGGTAGGAAGGCCTTGGACTAAACCTAAAGATGACTTGTTCCCAGATTACGATTCAAGAATGGCAATGCAATATATTGCTAAGTTGCCTCTCTTCCTTGGTCAGTTAGCCATGCCACAAAAGGAGGAATATTGACTACATAGGACATTGTTTGTAGTGACACAAGCCATGAGACAAGTTGAACTTTTGAAGAAAATCCCTACTTCTTTAGACACTTTGAACACTTTGAAATTTTCACCTAACATTCATTTGTCATATGTGTCAAGCCCTAGATCTTCTAATTTTGGGTCAGGTCAAATTGTTAGGCTTGAGTCGAGTTGAGAGAGTTAGATGGATGTTTGATAGGCCATTTTAAAAGTTTTGGATCTCTGCATACCGGCTTTCTGTGTAAGGCCCATTGGAGATGGGCTAATTAAACTTCTTGGGCTTTGGGCCCAAGCTACTGGACCTTTATGAGCTAAAAGCCCTTTTTGCAAATTACCTAAAACTCACTAAAGAGCAAGGAACCCTTTCTTGTAATTTAAAAAAGCCTTTGCATAAGCCAGCCCTAAAAACTGCCGATCGTTTGCTCTTTGTATGCACCTTTTCATCTCGTCCACTTCCCTGTCTCCTCTTACAACAAGCCCTAGCCATCTTCGTAGAACCAGGCTCTCAAGAAGAAAGGATGCTCATCTACCATCTTTAACTCACTATTTTTTTCCCCTCCCTTATCTAATTTATAGTCTGCAACTCCGGTGAGTATCTGTCTTTATACCACCATTAGCTCCTTTTGTTTCATTATGGCATAAATTAATAAATTAGGATTATTGTGTTGCATGTGGGTTTCTAGGAGGGATTTGATCAGTAGTTCGAGTTTGGAGTGAGGATCCACATTCAAATCAACTTTTTTGCATCTTCAAATTTGATTTTGAGCATCAAAATCAAGGCAAGTGGATAACTTCAAATAATGTTAATTAATTCAATTTATTATTTGGTATGGTTGAAATCTGATTTAGATGGCTTAGTATGATTTGTTAATTAGAAATCTAGAGTTCTGATTGTCTATGGATGAGTCTTGGAAGAAAACTTTAAAAAGGGGGCGAATTCGTGCGAACCTACTACTGAGCCATAGGTTAGGCTACTTCTCATATTCCAGTAAGCCATTTCTGGGCATTTTGCCCTATGACGAGCCTTACGGCTAAGCCGTAAGACAGGCTAACTTAGTCGTAAGTGAACCATAGCTATGCCGTAAGATGACCATAGCTAGGCCACGAGAGCCAAAGACCTTAACTAAACTGGAAGTGGAATAGGTTAGGTTTGGTGACCTTAACTAAGAATCTTGTGGATTGCACTATAAGTAAGTAAGTAACCCCAGTTATGTGACTTCTAGGGTGTAGGATTACTAACCCGATATCATACCCAATGGTTAATTAATAAATAAATTAGTAGTTGACTTGGGCTTGAAAATATGACGAGTTCCATTTGTAAGGAAAGTTAGCTAATGTACACATGGAATTGAATTGGACTTAGGATGGGAATGTGAGTTCCAGGATGCTTCACATGATAGATACTGAAAGTAGATCATTAGCATCGTGGGCTCACATTGTAATTTTGAAGAAAGGTTTGATTTAATGTGTATACATAATTAAGTATGACTATTAAGTGGTGTAGTGCTTACCCTTAGAATAATGAAAAATATTGCATAAGAATAATATACATTTAATTTAGGAAACCTTATCACTTTAATTGTAGTAGTATGGATATTGGAAATTGAGGATTTCATAGTATGAATTCATAGAGCATCTGTATTCATATATATATATCTGATTGGCTGTAGGTGGAGGTGGTCTACGCCATCTGGTCAATGTGTAATATTAGATATAGTACACAACTGTGCCATTTGTGATATTTGGCGAGAATACCCATTTATATATATTGTATCTGGTGGAAATACCTGTTTTGTGCATTCATTTCAGTGGGTTTGCATTTTACTTATTTTGGGTAAGAATAAAACATAATTTAATTCAGTTGGCTAACATCATTGCTTGCAGTTTACCTCTTGCCCGATTACGTCAATCAAACCCACTACTCTTGGTATCTAGGTCCCATTGTCAGTGCCAAACTGGAGAGTTAGGAGGCATAGCAGATTCCACCAGATGGCAGAGTTGTTGAGTGAAGTGCCAATAACATCGTCTAAGATGTCTTAGTGGTGGTGCCTAGATCGAATCATTAGACTTTGTAATAAGGCTATGTTTGGGCCATTAGTATAGTCATTCAAATTATTTGTTTGGAATTATAATTCTTGATTATTATGCTTCGTGACTATTGATTTGATTATTATTTTGATTTATTTATATGGACTGAATGTGATAGTCAGCTGTGCAATATATGGATTCTTGGTTCTGTATGCAATTATAGTTGCTTGATCACTAAGCATAGCCTAACGAAGGACTTCGATCTATCTAGAATTGGGGCCTGTGTTGTATACTCTAGAAGATTTTTAATTAGCCCTAATTCTCACACCCTTAAGATCGGGTATAGATCCGGCCTAGTTTTGGGGGCGTGACAATATGCCCTCATTTCTTTTTTCACCGATGTTGGCCTATCTGATGAACCATTTTTTTAGACTAAAACAATATTATTGGTAGCCTTTCTATTGGGGATAAGGTGCCCTGAAATCTTAAAAATTCAATTCATGTTGAACTAACATATTGGTTTTATATGTTTGAATATAAATTTAGTTAATGGGAGTTATATTTTGTAGATTTCAGACTTTCAGTGTCAAAATTGTTGGCATATGAGCCATTTGGGCCCAATAAGTGGCCACAAAGATCCTCATTATCAAAGAGAGACTTTGTATCTCCAAACCTTAACATATCTCTAACTATTATAAGAGATATTATTATAGGTGGATTCCCACATTGGGACCCATATTAGATAAGCAAAGCACTTCGGGTTAGAGGCCTACTATATTAGGTTGCTTGGGGAGGAAGCAATCTTATTCTATAAATAAGATTCTCCTCCCCTCTTATTATGTACACATCACATCTAAAGAAGAAGGTTTCTCTCTTTCTCCCTCTACTTTTCTCTCTCTCAATACGTTATCAACATGAGCCACCCCTCCCGTTCCCCTCAGTCCTCGTGCAAAAAGAGGACAACATGCCTTCCTCCCCACTATGCCAAGTGCAGCAAGAAAAAAATAGCACATTAGTCAACATGCAGGAACAATAAGCCCTCCCATCATTCTATTTTTACCTCAATCCACGTGCAGAACAAGATTTCCTCCACCTTTTTGTTTTTCTTTGCCATATGACGTGAGAAAACCAAAACAAAAGGTGGGAGACAAAAAGCCAAGAGTCTTGTTGTCCGATCTCCTTTCTTCCTCGGCCCGCATGAAGACAAAAGGTGGGAGACAAAAAGACAAAAGTCGCTAACATCGGCAGTACTGCAAACAAAGTTGTAGATCGACCATCCAACTTCAAACCGCGATATCTTGGTCATCCAGCATCCAATGAACCTATGAAAAGCTTGTGAGCAAATCTATATATTGGAAAATAAAAGCAACAAAATCAACAGTAAAAATTAATTTTTTATTCTTCAATCTTTCTTAAATTAACAAACATATACATGACTTTGATCATTATTTCCTTCTAGATTTGAAGATGAATGGCTCATTTTTTAAAGAAGGGGAGATTAAGATAAAATGGATCATAAATAAGAACCTGAAGTTCTATATTAATATGGACTTACAGTTCCGTACGAACTAGAAGTTCTTCTATAATCCAGACCAGAAGATCCGTGGATTATTAAAATCTAAAACCAGAAGTTATCAGATCCACAATATGAACTCGAAGATTTATATTCCTAATTAAACCTGAAGTTTGACATTTAGATCCAAAAATAAAACTAATAGGCCATAATATCAAGCTCGAAGCCTTAACAAAACCTGAAGTTCTAATTCGTAAACCAAAAGTTACAAATCAAGCCAGAAGGCTTTCCTTAAAACCCTTGTTTTGGATTATTAAAGTTAATAAGCTAATGTTTTCAATTTTAAATAGGCTAACTTGATCTGATATGACTTACCCCTTAATTTATTTTGAATGCTTTAAAACTTCATTGTTTTTCTTTCATCATTCTCTGCATATCAATGATCATATTTATAATTTTTTTACAGTTCTTGCATAATGCCAAATTTAGCCAAACTTGAATTTGAAGCTCTTAACATTACCGAGGACAACTACTTATCTTGGAATTTGGATGCAAAAATACACTTGCAATCCAAGAAACTTAGAAAAACAATAGTTGAGGGTAATAAGGAGTCCCCGGAAAACAAGGGCTGGCACTTATCTTCTTGCATTATCATACACATGATGACCTTAAGAACAAATATCTCACTGAGGAGAACCCAGCAAGTCTTTGGAAATCCCTTAAAGATAGATATGATCACTAGAAGATGTTCATATTACCAGCAGCTCAAAACTAATGGCTAAATCTGAGATTTCAAAACTACAAATCAGTATCTGAGTACAACTCTGCTCTTTTCAACATTATTTTTCAGTTAAGATTGTGTGGAGAAAAGATTACAAAATAGCAGATGTTAAAGAAATTGCTGTCCACTTTTCGCGCATAGAATATAATCCTACATTAGCAGTATCGTGACCGACATTTCTTTAAATACACAAAACTAATTTCTTGTCTCCTTGTTGCTAAGCAAAATAGCAAAGTCTTGATAAAGAATCACAACTCCGGACCAATTGGACCTCCACTAATGCCTGAAGCAAATGCCAATTTCAATTCCAATAAAGGCAGAAGGAAGGGGCATAGGAGAAAAAACCCCTCTAGAAGAGATGAAAGAAACAACTCCTCTAGATGAGGGGGATTTTAAGGATCAAAATCAGAATCCACCAAGTAAATCTACTTACCATTCTGATAACCCTTGCTACAAATGTGAAAGGAATGGGTATTGGTCACGCAATTATCGTGCACCAAAAGAAGTGGTGGAACAATGTAAAGCATACAAGGCATCTATTCATTCTGCAAAGTCAAATGTGATGACACATAAAAAATTACAAATGTTGCAGCGAAGACATTACAAACAAATTCCAAACCAAGGATACATAAACCTTGGAATTATAAAATGGCAAGTCAAGTACTGCATCTACATGCTCAAAGCTGCTGTAATCCATTCAGAAGACTTCAGATGAGCTCAGAATACAGCATTTCAAACTTCAAAATTAGTAGACTTCATTTCATCACCTAGCTCACCAAATACCAAATTTAGGGTTCATTGACTCAAAAACTAGGGATCACTGAACACACTCAAGGTTCTGTATCACCAAAGTGGATGAAAGTCACATGGAAACTCTAAGGCATGCTTGGGAATGATGTTTCAAAGTTTCAAAGCATTTGGACTTCATCTCAGCTCAAACCAAGCTTCAATGACTGTTTGCCAGCTCATTGGGGTTCAATGTGAAAATTGACACTACTACATGTCAAAACAAGCTCAAACTCAAGCGAATGCCTTTAAATACAACCAAAGACTAGCCTTCAAAATTTCAGAGCACTTGGACATCATTTGGATCCAAACTTAGTCCAAATGGTTATTTACTATGCTCGATGGGGTCATTGTGCAGAGTGACACCTCGTGAATGTCAAATTAGCTAAAACTCTCAAAGGAAGCTCAAATTATGCTCAAGGGAGGTTCTGCAAAATTTCAAGTCAAACGGACATCAATTGCCCCAAAATCTACAAACATGTCAACTTTGGGTTAGTGACCCCCAAGCCATGTTGGGGTCACTGACCAAAGTCCTGCTTCCCGATGTCCAAAATTGATGAAATTTGGGCACAAAGCTTTAGTCATGCTCAAAAGATATTCTATAAATTTTCAAGTCAAAAGAGCTTCGTTTGGTTTGGCTTCCATTGCATGTCAACTTAGAAGACAGTGACCCCCGAGCCATGGGGGTCACTAGCCAAAATCCTACTTCCACAGTGCAAAGCTAATGAAATTTGGAATAAATGCTCAAAATATGTTCAAAGTTACTTTCTCAAAGTTTCAAGTCAATTGAACATCGTTCGAGTAGAAAACAAGCTAACTACCTATACTGTGGAGTGATTAGTGACTTAGAACATGCAACAAATAGGTCACTATTCGAAATCCTACTTTCCCAAATCCAAACTGCATGAAATTTTTCTGAACACTCCATGATGCCCCTAACATCAGCCCCGCCAAGTTTCAAACCAAACCGAGGTCATTTGGGCCTCAAACAGCTGAAACAAGTACCTATTTTCATGAAAAGTCAACGGGAAATTGACCAACTTCAGAAAGTCAAAATAGGCTAAAACTTCTATGACACACTCAAATACTGTCAAGAAACATCCCTCTAAGTTTTGTGAAAATCAAACATCGTTCGGGCCCCAAATAGGCGAAAAAGGGTCACAAATGCAACGTGACCACGACTGCGGTCACGGACTTCCACAGAACAGTTCCTGCGGTTTTTGGCAGTTTTCTCCACTTCTTTCCAAAGTTCAACTTCCCATAACTCCTCTTTAACCTCTTGGAACTTCCAAAAAACCACCTGAGTAGTCTATAAAATGGGTGACATTTGAAAATAAAGATAAGACGGAAAATGAGAAAAAAAGCACAAGGAAAAAGGCAATTTCAAAGGCTCCTAACAAAGCATCCTCCCACACTTCAACCACTTCTTCTTCTTTTCTTCTCAGTCACTCAAGTTGAGGGACAGTTCAGAGAAGGAAAAGAAGTATGGGCATTACTTAAAAAGGAATTACATTCAAGTATTGGCAAGTCTTCGAAGGATAACATCGTTTCCTTTGTTTTTCTCATTCAGAGGGTTTTCTAGCCATCATAGGAGTTGTGAATAAGCCTTTTTAGGCTTCATTCTGTCCCTTGAAAATCATAGGTTCAGAATGACACAACTTTAACTTCATACAGTGCCCTTTTTGGACTTGTACAAAAAATGGTCCGTAAGCAACAATGATGATTAACAAAGGTTTTGATCGATTACACGGTTGAATTTGATCTTCCTGATGGTCGTTCAATTCCCCAAAGATCATAAAAGAGAGTTCCAGCACCTTGAAGAAGTTACAGAAAGGAAACAGTGCAAAAAGATTGGCAAAACAGTGACTTTTCAATCACTGGGGGCCAGTGACCATGGATCACGGTCACTCCCTAATTTTCTTCTCTTTTTTGTATTCTTTTCCATTTTTGTACATTTTCTTATATTTTCCAAATTGAGATTATATCTGAAACTTGAGGGATGGGTTGTAAACTTTTCAAAACTATGTAAATGACCTGCATCCCCACGGTCAGAGCATTTGAACCCATGTAAACAAAAGGGAAATTAATAATGAACTATAGCTAATTCTCATTCTTCTTAAACGCTTGAAGTGTGTGAACGTTGGAGTCGAATCCATTACACATTTTCACCCAATTTTTTAGCCCGATCAAAAGGTTGGAGCCATCTGTGGGAAATTCTTGCCCTAATTTGTAATCAAATTTGGTTAAAAGTGCTGAAAAATGCTGAAAGTGCTGCTATTATACTGAAAAGTGCTGCTGTTGTATTGAAAAGTGCTACTGAAAGCCCGTGACCATGGGAAACTGTGTAAAAAGTACTATGACCGCGGGGATCAACGGAAAATGGGCAGACGGTCACTGACCTGTTTTGTTGCTAAAAGTGGCCTATTTGACCTCTAAAGACACCCATGCAAGACCTTGATGTCTACTATGGATTTAGAAACATTATTGAAGGAATTTTAAGCCTTAAAGTGCATCATTTTATCATGCAAATGAAGGCATTAAGCAGCTCAAAGTGATTTTTGCCATTTAATTAGAGGATTTAATTAAAAGAACTTGCACCTTGATGTGCACGGACCAAATCACACCCTTTCATGCTTTAAAAGAATGGTGATTCAGTCACCAGGCTTTAACCCAAATAAATGTTTTATTAAGTCAGTGATAAGACCAGTGACATTGCAGTCATGCATTGTCCGGCGTCATACACTGATGGATCCTGTATGATCATTGTGGTAGTGGTGCAGGCTCGATCCTATGGGCCCTATCCCTTTGATTAAATCCAACCCTCTCTTACTTATAAGTCTGACACAGATAGCCCTAAAATGCTGCCAAAATTACTGTAACCAGGTCTAGTCAGCTTAGCATCCTTTGAAGAATGACTATATGGTTTCGAAATGTTGCAGAAATTCTGACAACTAGGAAAGTCAGCATAGCACAATGAGATAGGACTTATACCTATATCTAACCATTCCGGTTCAAAACGATGTTGGTTCAAATGGCATCTATAAACCATTCTGGCTTGCCCAAGAGGCAGCTATGTTGGTTATACCATTAATATAGTCCATTGGGCTTACTTTTTGTAGAGATATCGTGGGTTCCCTAATCATCACTTTTGATGAGGCCAACAAAAGGCTCTTTAAAATCTCCATAACCTAAAAAAAACCAACGCAAGAGCACCGAAAAAGGCTCGAATGGACTCTACTGCCCTTACGTCGAGAGTCTCAATCTTCCAAAGACTCTCTACTCCAACGGACTCTATGACTTCAGCTGATCCAAATGGGTCATCAGTGACCCTTAAATCCATTAAAAAGACTGAGACTCCCAAATCCTGGGTTTCCAAATATGCCAAAAGAATCTGTTTGAAGTTTTCAACAAGGTTCACGAGGAACTAAATCACAAGCTGAAGTCAGAAGGCAGTAATCTTCATATCACCAAGCCTCGTCTAAGTGCAAGGCAAGTCTGGTTCACAGATCATAAGTCAGTGATACTTGGCAAGTCACTTTCAGTGACTGCTTAATGGTTAAAGTCATCACCTACTCGACCCAAATAGAGGGTCGTTACCAAGCAAACACCAGAGGACCTCCAGCAGTTCCTGACTCGGAAAAAGGCCCAGAAAGGTACATCCATCCCAATCAAGGAGACTAGTTACCAGGTTGAAAGATCAAACCTTGGCAGCCAGGCTGGGCATCCAAATCAAGGAGAAAGGTTTGGCCCACTACAAGGACCAAAAGCTATCACATTGCAAGATCACTCGAAAATGGGTGATTAAAGAAGATAATCCGAACTTGACCTCATCTTACATGGCTGAGCCAAACTCAGCTCGAAGAGTTGCTCGGAGTATGGCTTGACTCAATCACAAGAGTCTGATTCAAACTCCCATTCAAGCAGCACTTCTGAAGGTTATATCGAAATTGATTCTGACGATGATCCTATCACTATCTTGAATACAAAAGATAGTCAATCCACTCCTCACGCATTAACATCATCCCATCTCCATCAATGCACTATGTTTATGGCTGAGGGGAGTGGAACGAGAAATGATGAAAATGACGATACTAGTAGAAGTAAAGATGCTGACGAAGAATATGCTAGTAAAAATGAAAATGACAATGTCAGTGATGTTGTCAAACAACAAAGAGCTATGATTGACCACTTGACTGCCCAATTGAAAATCTTAATAGATAAGCTAGATGGTTCGGTTGAAGCTCAAATAAATCCTCTGTTTGCCAATAGAAGAGAACAAGCAATGATCATAAAGAATGCCACTAAAATTGACCTTCTCACAGCTCAATTTAAGTCCCTGACAGACAAGGTGATAGCTGCATGTTTTCCTGGTGGTGATCATTCATCAATCCTAGGTCTTCATGCAAATCCTGAAAAATATGTAACCTTTAAAGAAGTTTAAGAGATACCGACAAAATCAAAAGTGGAGACCAAGATGAAAAAGAAAAGTATTACACCTAAGTATCCTCCGGAATTTGATCTGGTTCCATTTCCATTAGATTATAAACTTCTGACTTTCCAACCATACCTTGGGAAGGGGTCAGCATATCAGCATATTGTGCATTTCAAATCACTTCTTGGGAGCCTGTCAGAGTTAGATGCACTAAAAATAAGACTATTCGTTGACACATTGAAAGGAGTTGCCTTCAAGTGGTACAAGCAATTACCAGAACTTTCCTCCATGACATGGCCAATCATAGAAGAGAAGCTCTTACTCTATTTCTAGAAGGAGAATCAGACAGTCACCTTTGTTATGCTCAGTAGTACAAGGTAGGGAGGCAATCAAACTGCACAGGTCTTTATCAATAGATAGAGAGCATTATCCTATAAATGCTAGGAACAACCATCTCAGAGGGCAATGATCGAAATGTGCAAAACCAATTTGCGACCAAAAATCAAGGATATCATACTTAGTCATAAAACTAAGTCTCTAGCCCGATTGATTGAAGTTGCTACTAATGCAGAACTAACCCTCAAAGAGATCAGTCAAAGTCAAAGCTATATTGAAGATGCCTTTTCTGAGAACTCTTAAATAACTCAAGGGATTGTAGGGCAAAATTACCTACATTTGCCGATTCATCTCAAACTTATCTGGGAAGTGTAGAGCATTATCCAGACTCATAAAGAAAGGAATTGAATTTGTTAAGATAAAGCTTATGAAGATGCCTTTTAAGATTTCAAATGGTGTCTAACAAACCCACCAGTCCTTTTAGCTCCAATTCCAAGCAAACCCTTCATCATCTACATTCGAGCTCTTGATCACTCTCTGGGGGCATTGCCAGCTCAAAAGAATATGAGGAAACTACGTCATTATAATATTTCCAATATAATGTACTTGATTTCCAACACCAAACCAGTGAAGGCACTTGTGACAGAGGCTAGTGCACTGAGTAATCGTCTAGCCCAATGATCTATTATTCTCTCTCAATATGACATTAGATATACTGCTGTAAAGGTAGTGAAAGGACAAGCTTTCACTGACTTCCTAGTAAAACATCCACTTTCGAAGAATTCTAAATTCAGAGACAATCTCCCTGATGAACCAGTTTTCTTCATTGAACAAATATGGAAAGCCACTATTGATCTAGACATACATTGGATCATGCACTTTGATGGAGCTTCCAGGACAAATGAATTTGGAAATCTAATTTCCAGGGTTGGGATCATTTTGCGGCCCAGAAAGATTCCACGTCCCTCACTCTTTCTTATTAATCAAGTCATGTTCAAATAATGTGGTGGAATATACAATATTGATGATGGGTCTCGAGCTAACCATGGAATCCGGTATCACTACATGGAGATTCGCAACTTGTAATCAAACAAATGAATCTCGAATATAAAGTGAAGAAACTAGACATGCTTCCTTTCTTCAACAAAGCCTGTGAAATCAAGGAGAGATTTGTGCTAATCAAACTTCACCACATTCCAAGACATCAAAATTTCAAAATAGATACAGCCCTCTACTTCTTGAATACTCACATCATTTGTCATTTTGGGTTACCTAAATGTCTACATCATGAAAATGGTCCTCAGTTCAACAAAGATAAATTCTACAGATTCTGTGACAAATACGAAATCCAATGCTGTCCCTCCAAAGCATATAACACTATAGCTAATGGACTTGCTGAAGCTTTTAACAAGACTATTTGCAAAATTTTGAGGAAAATGGTCTCTGACAACAAAAAGAGTTGGAATACCAAACTTCTTGAAGCATTATGGGCTTACAGAACTACACTTTGTGACCCAGTCAAATCAACACCGTATTCCTTGGCTTATGGCTGTGAGGCTGTAATACCCTTGGAAATTCAACTTCCTTCTCTTTGGGTAGCCATGATAAACAAATACAATGAAGAAAAGAATGCCAAACTCAAATTCCAAAAGTCGGAAAGTCTTGATGAAAGAGGCTTGCTGCTTGACAAAGCATCAAGCTCTATCAAGCTCATATGACTGGATCTTTTCACAAAAAGGTCAAAATACAAAGCTTACAAGAAAAGAGACTTAGTCCTTGCAGTCAAAAGACTATTGTTCTCCACACACATGTCAAAAGGCAAATTTGAATTCAAATGGGAAGGACCTTTTGTTGTCAACAAGGTTTACTCCAATGGTGCACATGCATTCCTCACACTCAAAAGATACAGATGCATGATGTTTATCAATGAAAAACTTCTCAAGAAATACTATACTTGAATGTCATTGTATACCCAAACTATGTACAATGTACCCAAACCATGTACAGTGTACATTCTCACTTCTAAACAAAATCAAAATCCTCTGGTTTCGAGCCTCACAACCAATGACTCCTAACCAAAGTCAAAATCCTCTTGTTTCGAGCCTCACGACTTATAACTCCTAACTAAAATCAAAATCCTCTGGTTTCGAGCCTCACAACCTATGACTCTTAACCAAAATCCCTCAGACTTGTATAAAATGACTGTGACGATCAAGTCTTTCAACCCCTCTAGTCAAAATTTTGTTACTTAGATAACGTCCTTAGAAGACCCCTTGTAACATCCTGCTATATAGATTAAGTCTTTTTGCATACCCTGTATAGCAAAACTCAGTTGTGTGGAATAAGTCTTTTTATAGACCCCATATAGTTAATCCTTAGTTATATAGAACAAGTCTTTTTGCAGATCCTACATGACTACCTTCGGTTATATAGATCAAGTCTTTTTATAGAACCTGTATAACCAAAACCTAAACAAAAACCAAAACCAAATCTTTGTCCTAAAGAATAAGTCAAGGATCCCAGGGAAAGCCTCACACATGAGCACTAGATAACATCCACTTTGTTTGACTCCTTTAAACACCAAAAGGATTAAGTCATGGACCCTGGAGAAAGCCTCACACATGGGCACTGGATAACGTCTACCTATATGACTCCCTTATTTTCGATTTGTGGATCCAAAAGATCACAAATCACACCCTTATACAAGTCTGAAAAAACCAAATTAAATAAACCATCCACACAAACCACATTAAACATCCACAAAAATTCAAACTAAACACCCATACCAATGACAAAATGGAGGAAAAGAAAAGTTTTTCCATTAATATTCATTTGAAGTTTAAGTACAAAGAATGAAGTTAATGTATACATGGCCACCTAGGCTGATCAAGATAAAAGAGTCAAACAAAAAGCTGCGGTAATGAAAGCTAGTCCAAGAACTTCTCAAGTTGCCTCCTTGCATTCAGAATGTCTTCCCTCAGGACGTGCCCTTTATAGCTTGGATAAGCTAGGACAACAGCATCAATGTCAATTTCATTCATTTTGATACTCATTTCACTTTCAAGGGATTGAACAAAGTCATTCAAGGTTGTCTGCTTCAACTTTACTTTGGCAAGAATGCACTCTTCGTAGGCCTGGTTCCTTGAACTAGACTTATCTATGGTACCTCAAAGCTTCAGAACATCAACTTTCAAGGATGAAAGCTGTTACTACAATGTGATGATCTATGGTTGCAATATTCCTCACAGCCAAAGTTCTAATTCTATCTCAAGACGCAACATGGTGAACCCACCTTAGGCATTTTGCTCCAAACAAAAATGCGTGTTTTCTTAAAAGCCAACCTAATCCAAATTTTAAGTTCATCTTAAGACAAATCCAATTTTGAGCCAAATTTGTCATCTCAAATTACTTTGGATCAAAATCCACAAAAGCCAATCTCCTCCAAAATTGCATCTTATTTTGACTCATGTCAAGCCAAGTCAAAATCTAAATTTTGATTTTTGAAGATAAACCAAAAAAATCCATGAAAATTCCAAACCTAAATCCATTTTAAATTCAAAATCTGATTTTTCTTAAAACCTCGGTGATTTCTTTTGTGAGTGTTCCCTACAGTCCCTAAAAAGATGTCACTTTAGATGTTTGTGATAAAAAGGTCATGAGAAAATCAAATCCATTTCCAAAATCCAAACAAAAATTCATAAACTTTTGAATTTTCTAAATACCTTGAGGATTCTTTTGTGAGTGTTCCCCACAGTCCCTACAGATATGCTACTTTTGATATCTGAGACAATTAGGCAAAGAAATTCAAAATTCTTATGTTTTTGCCAAATTCCATCATCAAACCCTTCATAGTTTTTATTAAAATTTTTCAAATCCCAAGCTTAGGTCTACCACCTATCTTGACAAACTGTATTTTCATCAAGCCATCCATCATTCCCACAGATTGGCTGTTTTGAGGCACAATGATTATTACAATATAATCATTGTACCTCGAGAGGGCACTTGTTGACACATAAAAAATTACAAATGTTACAGTGAAGACATTACAAGCAAATTCCAAACCAATGATACATAAACCTTGGGATTGTGGAATGGCAAGTCAAATATTGCATCTACATGCTCAAAGTTGGTGTAATCCATTTAAAAGACTTCAAATGAGCTCAGAATACAGCATTTCAAACTTCAAAGTTAGTGGATTTTGTTTCGTCACCCAACTCACCAAATACCAAATTCAGGGTTCATTGACTCAAAAACTATGAGTCACTGAACACACTCAAGGTTCTGTATCACCAAAGTGGATGAAAGTCACATGAAAACTCTAAGGCATGCTTAGGAATAATGTTTCAAAGTTTCAAAGCATTTGGACTTCATCTCAGCTCAAACCAAGCTTTAGTGACTGTTTGCCAGCTCCTTGGGGGTCACTGTGGAAATTGACACTGCTACATGTCAAAACAAGCTCAAACTCAGAGGAACGCCTTTTAATGCACCCAAAGACTAACCTTCAAATTTTCAGAGCATTTGGACATCATTTGGATCCAAACTTAGTCCAAATGGTTATCTACTATGCTCTGTGGGGTCACTTTGCAAAGTGACGCCTCGTAAAGATCAAATCAGCTAAAACTCTCAAAAGAAGCTCAAATTATGCTCAATGGAGGTTTTGCAAAATTTTAGGTCAAACGGACATCAATTGACCCAAAATCTACAAACATGTCAACTTTGAGTAAATGACCCCCAAGCCATGGGGTCACTAACCATAGTCCTACTTCCCAATGTCTAAAATTGATGAAATTTGGGTAAAAAGCTTCAGTCATGCTCAAAAGATATTCTACAAATTTTCAAGTCAAAAGGACTTCATTTGGTTTGACTTCCATTGCATGTCAACTTAGAAGACAGTGACCCCCGAGCCATGGGGGTCACTAGCCAAAATCCTACTTCCATAGTGCAAAGCTGATGAAATTTGGATTAAATGCTCAAAATATGTTCAAAGTTACTTTTCCAAAGTTTGAAGTCAATTGAACATCGTTCGAGTTGAAAACAAACTAACTACCTACAATGTGGAGTGAATAGTGACTTGGAACATACAACAAATAGGTCACTGTTCGAAATCCTACCTCCCCAAATCCAAACTGCATGAGATTTTGCTGAACACTCCATGATGCGCCTAATCAGTCCCTCCAAGTTTCAAACCAAACCGAGGTCTTTTGGACCTCAAACAGCTAAAATAAGGGCCCATTTTCATGAAAAGTCAACGGAAGAGTTGACCAACTTTAGAAAGTCAAAATAAGTTGAAACTTCTATGCACACTCAAAATAGTGTCAAGAAGCATCCCTTTAAGTTTTGTGAAGATCGAACATCGTTCGGGCCCCAAACAGACAAAAACGGGTCACAAATGCAAAAGTCAAAAAATTGGCCTTGTCCGTGACCACGACTACGGTCACGGACTTCCACAAAACAGTTCCTGCGGTTTTTGGCAGTTTTCTCCACTTCTTTCCAAAGTTCAACTTCTCATAACTCCTCTTTAACCTCCTGGAACTTCCAAAAAACCACCTGGGTAGTCTCTAAAAGGGGTGACATTTGAAAAGAAAGCATAAGAGGGAAAAGGAGAAAAAAGCACAAGAAAAAGGCAATTTCAAAAAGCTCCAAACAAAGCATCCCCCCGCACTTCAACCACTTCTTCTTCTTTTCTTCTCAGTCACTCAAGGTGAGAGAGGGTTTAGAGAAGGAAAAGAAGTATGGGCATTATTGAAAAGGGAATTATGTTTAAATATTGGCAAGTCTTCGAAGGATGACATCATTTCCTTTGTTTTTTCTCATTTGGAGGGTTTTGTAGCCATCATAGGAGTTGTGAATAAGCTTCCTTAGGCTTCATTCGGTCCTTTGAAAATCATAGGTTCAGAATGACAGAACTTTAGCTTCATACAGTACCCTTTTTGGACTTGTACAAAAAATGGGCCATAAACAACAATGATGATCAACAAAGGTTTCAATCAATTCCACGATTGAATTTGATCTTTCTGATGGTCATTCAATTCCCTAAAGATCATAAAAGAGAGTTTCAGTACCTTGAAGAAGTTACGAAAGGAAACAGTGCAAAAAGATTGGCAAAAGAGTGACTTTTTAGTCACTGTCTGCTAGTGACGGTGGCTCACGGTCACTAGGAGTCTGACAATGACCGTCTGCCAGTGACCGTCGGCCACCGTCACTCCCCCAATTTTCTTCTCTTTTTTGAATTTTTTTCATTTTTTGTACATTTTCTTGTATTTTCCAAATTGAGATCACATCTAAGACTTGAGAGAGAGGTTGTAAACTTTTCAAAACCATGTAAACAACCCGAATCCCCGCGGTTAGTGTATTTGAACCCATTTAAACAAAAGGAAAATTAATGATGAACTGTAGTTAATTCTCATTCTTCTTAAATGCTTGAAGTGCGTGAATGTTGGACTTGAATCCATTACACATTTTTACTTATTTTTCAAGCATGATCAAAATGATATAAAATATTAGGATTCAGATACAGTCCTACAAAATGATGATTACTAGTTGGATATCACAAACTTGGAGACTAGAGATTTTTTTAAAGATGAAAATGACAAACCTCTAAGCAATGAGGCATTTCATGCTAAGATGGGGACCCCTCCTAGCATGGTCTAAAGACTAAACAAATTTATTTTTATTTTTATTATTTTTGCAGAATCCCTATTTAGAATGATTTTTTCAAATACTTAATTTTCATGGATATTTATGATGGATGATTTATTATTTTCATTTTATTAATTTAATTGAAATTCTATGGATATTATTTTTTTTTTCTTGTGATTGCTCAGTTATATTATTCTATTATCTTTGTTTAACTGCATGGATTATGGAATTGGGGATACTCACTGTCTTGTAGATAGTGCCACAACACACCATTCTAAAAAATCGAAAGTTTCTCTCAGAATTGGTATTCAACCCACAAAAGTTATCCATCATAGCTGGACCTATGCAAATAATTAAAGCTTTAGAAGAGCTCACATGACGTTACTTAATGGTATTCATTTATTTATTAAAGATGCATTATTCTCTAACAGTTCCCGAAGAAACTTGCTCAATTTTAAAGACATCAGAATAAATGGATTTTATATTGAGATTGCTAATCAAGGTAACAAGAAAATATTGCTTATCGTTACTAGTATTGGAAACGAGAAGCAAATACTAAAAATATTAAGTACACTCTCTTCAAGGTTATATTATATAATAATATCTATCGTCGAGTCACATTCTATTATGACCAAAATGATATCGTTAAGCCTGAAGCTTAGTAGCCCTTAGACTTTATTGCTTTAGCATGATAGTTAGGACACCCCGGCATTACCATGTTAAAGAAAATCGTTGATAACTCTATTGGGCACTCTTTAGCAAACCACAAATTGACCATACCTAATGGGCATCTATATATCCCATGTTCACTGGAAAAACTAATCATTTGACTTTCCTTTGTTAAGATTGCATTAGAATCCCCATCATTTTTGTAAATGATACAAGGAGACATCTATGGACCAATAAATCCACTTAGAGGACCTTTTAAGTATTTTATGATTTTGATTAATGCTTCTACCCATTGATCGGATGTTTGCCTACTTTCAACTAGGAATATTGCATTTACTCACCTATTGACCCAACATTAAACTTAAGCCCACCTCCCTGATCAACCTATTAAGTCTATACAACTTGACGATATAGGCAAATTTACATCACAGGCTTTCAATTACAATTGTCCATCTCTCAGCATTGTTGTTGAACATCATGTCCCTCATGTCCATACCCATAATAGCTTAGCCGAATCCCTGATTAAACGCATTCAACTTATTTTTAAGATTTTATTGATGCAATCCAAACTACCAGCTAATGCTTAAGGACATGTGGTATTACATGCATCAATGCTCATTAAATTTTGACTCACGACCTATCATCAATCCTCCCCTATATAAGTTATATGGGGACATTAACCTAATATCTCCCATTTGTACAAGTTTGACAGCACAATTCTAGTCCCTATACTACCCCTTTAACGTACTAATTAAGATAGGACTACAACATAAGTTGGGAATCTATATAGGTTATGACTCTCCCTCGATTATTTGATTTTTAGAACCAATGATAGGAGATGTTTTTATTAGCCCGTTTTGCTAGTTGTCAATTCAATAAGACAAAATTTCTACCATTAGGGGGAGAAAAGATAGTTCATAAAGAACATATTATTCATACTAAACAACCCATTTTTGAAAAACGGTATGAACTAACATGGAATACTTTCACTTTGTTTCATCTGGACCACATACTTTATAATGTGAAAATGAAGTACATAAAATTATGCACTTACAACAAATTGCAAATAGATTACCTGATGGATTTAACGATGTAGTAAAGGTAACTAAGTCACATGTACTAGCTATGAACGAACCTGCTAGAATTAATGTCCCTGTAGGATAAAACGAAAAGGTGGCGACAAAAAAAAATTTGCAGTACTCCAAAAGCATGGAAGACCTATAGGTTCAAAGGATATAACTCCACATAAAAGGAGAAATGTACAATCATCATCATATTCTCCTAAAGATACACTTAACACTCCTGAAGAGGTTCCTTCTGAAGAGGTTATGATAGAATCCACTCTCTCTAGAATAATGAAAGTCCCTGATAAAACTATAGAAGCCCTTGAGAGGCACCGATACCGTATAATAAAGAGATCTCTATACTTTATAATGATTCAAAAAAGAGATGGAATAGAAAGGAATTGTCATCGATAACGCATTTGTATATGCTGTAGCTATATAAATATCAAGGGAATATGAGGATGATGATTGAGATATAAAACCACGTACTATAAATGAATGTCGGCAAAGGAAAGATTGGCCAAAATAAGAAAGTGTCATTACAGCAGCATTAGAGTCTCTCAATAAACGTGATGTATTTAGACTATAGGACAAGCCCCAAAAGGTGTTAACCCTGTAGGTTATAAGTGGGTATTTGTAAAGAAAATGAACGAAATGAATGAAATTACTAGATACAAGGAAAAACTTGTGGCACAAGGTTTCCTGCTGATCACGAGTTTCAAGTGTAGAACCGTGATGTAGTAATAAAAACTAGCGAGACCAAGTCGATCCACAGGGAGCAATGTATTTCAAGGTTCCTTTTTCAACTTATACTTGCCCTAAATAAAATCTAAAACTAACCTAATTTAAAAACTAACAAATACAAGTATGCTACTTGCCAAAAGTAAACTAATTATAACCAAATAAAATGAAACTTTCCTAAAACTAAAAACCTAAATCTAAAACTTACCAAAATAAAACTCAAGTTGCTGCAAAATAACACAAAGGTTAGAACTTCCAAAACTAAAATGTTACTAAAAATAAAACTAAGAACTAAATTAGAAACTAAACTAAACTAATTAGAAAGAAACCAAAATTAGTAATAACCAATCAAGTGAAGTTTGTAACAAATAATCAAAGTTAGAAAACAAACCTACTTTTTAAAATTAAAATCTTAAAGTTAAAAGACTTTCCTAAGTTAGAATTTCCAAAATTAGAAAACTTTCCAATTTAAAATCTTTGCAATCAAACACTTTTAGAAAGAATCTCACATCTGGAAATTACTTAAACTATCAAAAATCTAAAATTAGTAATAAATCTAAAATTAGACAATCAATACAATTTATGCAATGTATGCCATGTAACTAATGCAAACTTTCCTTAAAAAAAATATGCATGAATAATGGTTACCAAAAATAAAAATTCTGATATGCAATTTGTCAGTCAGTCTTAGTTTAGGCTTCTGGAAATTGAAATTACTATAATCTTTTGAATCTGAAACTTTGGGATTTTGAAGTTTACTTATCAAGGTTCAATTCATCCAATTTTTACAGCAAAACTTACTGATTTGATATGCCTATTAATTCCAAACTTTTAGACAAAAAATCTGCCCTGTGCAGATTTCTGTGTATAGGATTTCTGACTAGCGAATGTTTCAATGACTGAAAACCTAACCTTCCTTAATCCTTTTCCTTTTATATTTTTATGCCACAAAGTTAACTCATCCAACAATCCTTCCTCCAAATTTCAAGGTAAAATTAACTTTCTATGTCACATTTTAAAATGCCAATATTTGGACAAAAAAGTGACTATTTGCTGTCCAATTTTGCTATCTTTTTAAATCCGGAATTTATCCCTTTTATTTCCAAAAAAAATCATGAATTCCAAATCTAAAGTTTCAATTTCCAACAACTAAACTAACAATGATATGAGTAACTAAAAATTAATCCTAACCATAAATCATACAAAATAAAAAATATAAATAAAGTAAAAAGAATAATGAAATTTAAATGTAGTGGTTTTGCAGAAATTTAAATGTAATGAACAATGAAAGTAAATGAAGTAAACGGAATTTAAATGTAGTCAACCAGAAACATAAATGTAGTTTACAGAAAAGTAAATGTAGTAGATTTGTTATCTCAAGATCTAATCATTCACGAAATTCATCCATCAATTAGAACATAATCCCAAAAACTTGGGTTGTCAATTCAAGCATATTCATGAGCATTATAAAGATAAACAATGCAAAAGAAAGATCTACAAGAAAGTAAAACTTTACTAATGAAGTAATCTCTTACAAAAGATACATAAATTAAAATAAAAGATGCTACTTACACTAGGATGAGAAGCCTCTTCTAGATGAAAAAACCCAAGAGTGTGGTATGATTTCTGGGCCAAACCTCCTTGAGGACTTTAATGGAGGGAGAGAGAGTTGAAGAAGATGAAGTATAGTAGTAATTCTAGAGAGAGGTGATCTATCTTCCCATGCTTTAGACTGCCAAAGGGGTGTCCTATTTATAATTTTTTTCTTCTACTCCTTTTCAAAGAAAGTATCATATGTGGCTTTCCTTCTTTGGAATATCTTGAGATCTCTTGAAATTATCTTTAAATTATCAAAAGATAATTTGGATGATGCAGTAAAAGATGGTGGACCCCTTCTTGGATATCCTACAAGTATATCCTCACACATGTGAATGTGTGTGGGACCATGAAACTAATTTTGCATTGTTTTTTTTCTAATTTCCTTCCTCTCTTCAATTCTTCTCTCCTTTTTCTTGAAATAAATTTCTTGCTTCAATTCTTGGAAATAGGACCCATGTCATCAATTTCCTATAAAACAAATGTAAATTCATATAAAAAGACAATTTTAACCCTAAGATCACACATGCATGAATATGGGTCCATCTCTCATGAAATGACAATTCAAATGCACACCATTTTTTATGATTTTATATAAATGAACTAATGATGATGAAATTTTGATTTCTTTCATGAAAAAAATAATTTTCACAAAAGTTTCCAAAAATAGAACTCCAAAATTGGCAGGTTTTATAAATGTAAGCAAAATGGGTGATTTTTAAGTAAATTATGTAGAAAAATACTAAAATAAATTTAGAATGCATGAAACCATTATATCACACTAAATCATGCACTTTTGGCTCAATAAATCCTTAAAATAGTCCAAAATATATATGAAAATATACATTTTTAAGGAGTTATTACCTGCAAAAACCTAGGATTGGTTATAAGGAAATATACTCCCCCATTATGGATATAACAATATTCAGATATCTAATAAGTTTAGCAATTTTTGAAAATTTAGACATGAGACCAATGGATATTGTAACTGCTTACTTGAATGGGGACTTAGACACAAAAATTTATATGAAAATTCCAGAGGGATTTACTTTGCCTGATGCAAAGCCCAGGCGTATGTACTCAATACAATTGAGACAATCATTGTACAGCTTGAAATAATTAGGAAGAATGTAGTATAATCATCTCAGTAAATATTTATCTAAGAAAAGATATGAGAACAATCTCATTTGCTGATATATCTTCATAAAGAAATCCTTAAAAGGATTTGCAATAATGACAGTTTATGTTGATTATATAAATTTAATCGTGACTCCAAAAAAACTCAAAATAACTACTGATTATTTGAAAAGAGAGTTTGAAATAAAAGATCTTTAGAAAACAAAATTTTGCATCGGCCAGCAGATCAAAAAAAGTTCTAATAGAATATTAGTACATAAGTCTATTTATACCAAGAATGTCTTGAAATGCTTTGGTATGGACAAAGCACATCCACTAAATACTCCCATGGTTGTTCGGTCTTTAGATATAAGCAAAGATTCATATCGTCTAATTAAAGAAAATGAAAAGTTATTGGGTCCCGAAGTACCATACCTAAGTGTTATTAGTGTTTTAATATATTTAGCACAATACCTTAGACTGGATATTTTATTCTCAGTGAATTTACTTTCTAGATGCAGTTCTGTGCCAACGCAAAAGCACCAGATTGGTATCAAACATATCTTATGCCATTTATATGGTACAATTGATTTAGGACTCTTTTATTGTAAAGATTCCAAGTTCATAAGATATGCAGATTTAAGATATCTCTCTAATCTTCATAAAGGTCGATCACCAATAGGTTATGTATTTCTTAGTGGTAATGCTGTTATTTCTTGGCGTTTTACTAAACAGACTTTGGTAGCTACTTCTTCTAATCATACTGAGATTTTAGCTCTCTATAAAGCCAGTAGGAAATGTGTGTCGCTAAAACTTTAATTCAGCATATTTGTAGTTCTTGTTAATCTCCACTTAATACAAGTACCCCGAGCGTTATCTACGAAGACAATGAGACATATATTCAACGTATTAAAAAATGATACATTAAAGATGACAAGACAAAGCACATTACACCAAAGTTCTTCTTCACATATGAACTTCAGAAAAACAATAAAATTGAAGTCAAATAAGTTCGCTCAAACAACAACCTAACTGATTAATTTACCAAGTCATTACCAAAGTCAACATTTTAGAAGCTTGTACATGTAATCGATATGCATAGAGTCTACCAACAAACAATGTAAAGGTTATTGTTATATAGGGGAGTAACTGATCAGAGGTAAACATCCTGAAGCATGTTACCTAGGACATATGTGCGCTGCATTCTTTTTTCTTTTCTAGGTTTTATCCCATTAGGCTTTCCTATTTAAGGTTTTAATGAGGCAACATTATGCACGTCCAACACCACTTCAATAATTTTGTAGAACGTTGTACTATTTTTCCTTTTCTTTGGTTTTTATCCCATTGAGTTTTTTCTTTGCAAGGTTTTAATGAGGCAACTGATATTGAATGGTGGTCATCCAAGGGGGAATATTATAAGAGATATTATCTTAAGTGAATGCCCACATTGGGGCCTATATTAGAAAAGGAAAGTGCTTAAGATTAGAGTCTTGTCATATTAGATTGCTTAGAGAGGAAACAATATTATTCTATAAATAAGAACATCCTCTTCCCTTATTGTACACATCACATCTAAAGAAAACGATTTCTCTCTTTCTCCCTCTACTCTAATTTCTCTCTTTCTCCCTCTACTCTTTTCTCTCTCAATACTAACAACCCAATAATCCCTTACACCAATGAAGGTTGAGAAAATCATTGCATATCATATTGGAGAAGTGTGGCTAAGCTGGTGATCACCATCAACCCAAATTTTATCCAACCGACATGTTTGATACTTTCTCAACCATGCCAACTCTCTACTGAGGTTGTATCACGAAATCCTTGTGGAGACTTGGTATTATCACAAGCCGGATTTCCTTATTTGGTTTTTCAAATAAAGGGCTCGGATGCAAATCCGTCCAGGTCCTGTGATCAACTGGTTGGATTTGGGTTGGATCCATGGTGTGCGTCCGAACCTAAAGACTTTTGTTAAGGGCATACCCATCTCTATCCCAGATTTGAATTAAAAGTTAAAACCCCTTTGGAAGAAAAATGGATACAACAATGTACCTCTTGAAATTTAGGATATAGTTTAGGAGAATTTTCTCTTGCAGACTTTTCTCCATGTTAATATCACGGTCATCACGATCAGCACCTCTACTTTTTATTTCAGGGTTCAAGGATCAACGCCTCTTTGGCAGTCCTAAGGGGAGCCATTTGCTCATAGGTGAAAATTGACCTGCATTACAGAGTTCAACTAATATTTAACACTTGATTACAGTATTGTTAAGTTCAACTTGTCTTTAACATTTAACTAGCACAGTAATCCTTGTCAAGCATGAGGATAATCATACAATTTTGTGTTAATCGTGAGAACGGATGAAAGCAGGCCGTGGCCACTGCAATTGATGATCACGTTCAGG
Organism: Sextonia rubra; assembly: GCA_037013555.1. Classification (NCBI taxonomy): domain Eukaryota; kingdom Viridiplantae; phylum Streptophyta; class Magnoliopsida; order Laurales; family Lauraceae; genus Sextonia; species Sextonia rubra. The sequence goes on along the minus strand of JASUAD010000009.1, from coordinate 51,817,716 downwards.
TCTCAAAGCATTCAATTTAAGCTCAATGATTTTGCAGGATGCTTCAGTGAAAGATCAAGCCGAATGATTTGCCGGGCCCAACCCTAAATCTATAGCGAATAACAGGAGTTAGACTTGGTGATGATAAATTTGGCCTCTTCTGCCCATAACACAATCAGGCCTCAAAATTAAAGCCCAAGATTAACCGTTCGGTGGTTATCAATCGCATTCGTGGCTCAACTAGGGGTGAAACTTGGACCACACCAACCTAAACATGGGTGACCCGAGCTGAACTTTAGGTCAGCTTGGGTTGGGATAGAGGAGCAACCCGCTAACCCAACTCGCCACTCGAACTGGGCCTTCCTATGTTTTGATTGGGTGCAATTTTTTGAAAATTCTGTCCCAGTTAATAAATGGTATTTTTTGGATTGATTTCATTCCTTCCATTCGACCCAACAGCCGACTCAACCCCACTAGTTGCAGTATGATCTTAATTTAAGGTTCAGGTTGACATTTTCAACTTCCCAGTTGGGTTTGGTTTGACATCTTTAACATAGGTAACAAATGCTCAGGTTCAAGACGAGCCCATACACGTTATCCCCAATGCTTAACTCGAGCCGGGCCACCTCCATCCATAGGTTAGGATTTGTCAGACTTGAACAAAAATTTACTGGACTAAGATATTTGAGTTAGCCGCCACCCCAAAGCAGGCCAACCCATTTTGGTTGAGAAAACCAGTATCACATCTAGAATTTGGGTTTGGCTAGCATTGGCATAAAACGTGAGGCTGGGAAGTTATAAATGGTTGAAAGGAGGATGAAATGAATCCCAGCTCAACTTGAGAGGGTATAGGCATGGTTCACAAGTGTTGGAAATCAAGTGGCCTACATCCATATTTATGATTTGGAGTCTGTTTACCTATAGGGCATTTGGTAAACCTCTACTTAGAACTTATTCACAAATTAAAACTTTTTCTTTTAAAAATCTAAGTGAAGGGTGGTTGTTATTTTTAGAGCTTTTTTAGTTAAAGCATTTGGAGGTGGACAATGCATCATTTGCACATGATTTGGATTAAAAAAAACACATAAATTTTTAAAATAATTTTTAACATAACAAGCTCTTCATTATCATTATCATCATAAAAGCCTTGTCCGACCCATCTTGGATCAGTTACATAAATTGTATTCCTCATTCCAATACATCCACAGAATCTTGTTATCACATACAACAGGCCTTTATGGAAACGAAAAGCCTATATCACCAACTCAATCCTTTCATATCGTGGGGAGAGGGGTGGATTAATGATGAACTGAGCCAGCTTGAATCCAGTACACATTGGGCGATATTTGGGGCCCATTTTTAAGCATGTCGATTGTACCAAGGACTATCAATCCAGGCCTTTAACGAGGGTGCCAGCCCAACTCGGTCTACAAAGCCCTCGAAGCTTTTTTGTCCTAAAATTCGAGCGAAGGCTAGGGCCCAATTTTGGAAGGCCCCATGGTCTTAAGGGTTGAGGTTGGGCTTAACTTAGCCTGCACGAGGGGCCCAACTTGGCCCTTTGTCTATTAAAATAAATGATATGTATAATATAATATATTAATATCAGAATCTTTACCAAAAAATTATAAAGAACTATTCTAGTTAGAAATTAATAATAGAGACTTAATATTTTATGAAGCAGTAAAAAATAAGAACCAAATTTTAGGTAATTTTTTTTATAGATATCCCAATAGATCACAATACTGAACTTATGCTTAATTCTATGTTTTCTTTTGAATGTTATATTTGATACTACGTTTGTTTAACATAGAGATATTCTTCAACGAAAAAATAATTCAAGTTGTAATTTATTAAATTAATTTTTACCGATGCAAACTATTAAAGTTTGAGAGTTTAGATAAATAATCATTAATATCATCCAGAGTGGGTTGAGTTTTATCCACTATTATTCTTCAATGAAAAAGAATACAAGTTGTAATTCATTATATTGATTTTTACCAATATATATATTGTAAAGTATTAAAGTTTGAGCGTTTAGATGGATAGTCGTCAACATCATTTTGAGTGGGTTGAGTTTTATCCACTATTGATCAATGCCAATTTCTCTTCATCCCCTTACTTTCATTACTATTGTTTCATTCAAGTAGACCCTACATCTAGAGTTAAAGTTTATGACTCGTGCATCAAATCATCTTAATCTTACATCTTTGGTAGTCAAAGTTTAATTACTTTGTTATAAAATTCAATGGTGATGTTTCAAATAATTACAAGTTAAGGTTAATGCTGATTCAAGAGTGGTTTAATATTTATTTGAACCACACGTGCTAACATAATTGATTTGGAAAAAGATCTAATGCCTATTTGAAATAAATTTAATTAAATCATATAAAAATTGTCAAACATGATTTCACGGTCCATATTATTGCTTTATAATGAAAAATATAGTATATGAACTAGTAAAAAAGGATACAACTAGCACAACTTCAACTACGACAATCTTAATAATAGCTCGACCATAAATAAAACTGGGTGCATTACTTCGATTATATAACTACTACTACTATGCTAAGGTATTTAATAGTGTTTTCCATGACCCAATTTCTTGTCACAATACTATCAAATTAGTTTAATTCATTCAATCTTAAATAATATTTGTATATGAGGAAAAAATAACTTATTTCGTGCATTCTTTTAGAAGTTGCACAAAATATTGACTTTTCCATTGCACCAATCTGTAGCGCGAATTAAAGAGAGCATTATGGTATGGAAAATTTATTATATATAATGATATTATAAAAAAAATTATTTCTTTGGGCCTGTCCCGGCCTAGCCCAACCCTAGCCTTGAAGGTAAGATGAGGGCCTACTACTACCGTCCTAGGCCAGGCCCGGCCCTTTGATAGCCCTAGTTTTACCTATGCCTAGTTTTGCTTCCAAATCACTACCTTTCATTTCTAGACGTAAACATGCTTAAAAGCCCAGCTCAAGCAGACGTATTTACATGAAGGAGTGTATGTACTTTTAAAATGTGCTGGGTATAAGCCTGAATGGGCTGGGAAAGCCCTTACTATCAGGCTCATCGGATAGACGTAGCCCATAATAATGCACCCCGATAAGTGAAAGGTTTGGGCTTTAATACAAGCTTCGGCCCAGGATGATCAATCCTAGCCCACAAAGTGACATATTCATACCCACTCCCCATTTTAATTGACACTCACTGTAAGTTAGAATTAATCCATCTTTTATCTAAATTACATTCAACAAGTAAAACAAGTGCACTCAGCAGACTATTAAACTCCCAACCTTCAAAATTAGGGGTTTGGATTTTATTACAAGAAATATTTGTTTGTCTAGCCTTTTCATCTTAAAATATTTTAGCTCTCGTTTAACTATTAATCTTTCATGATCAATGAATGGGTCCGACTCATGATAACAAGAGCAAATCCGGACTCACTTATCAAATGGGCCAAAGATTTAATCCCTTACTGTATAGATTTAATCCCTTACTGTATTTCGGCAAATACAAGAGCAAATACCTTGGGAGATTGTGTATCTGGACTCCCAAATCAGTGGGTTGGGCCTCGACCATTTATCAAACAGTAAAACCATTTGAGTCGTTCTTTCTCAATACCCATTGTATACAGTCTCATTTGTTGGGAAAAAAATTTTCTCCTGCAAACACCCGCATGTGGCTGGGAAGCTCAAATATCTGAAGGTTGACCTTGAATTTAAAGCTTTGGCCAATCCCATCCGAAACTATAAGTATTCTGTATTAATTTTTTGATGATGATTTTGATGTTCTTGGGCTACTAAGGTTTGGCGTAAGAGGGTGAGACCCACTTTGCCTCTAGCTTGGCCCAACCAATTAAGTTGCAATTGAGATTTTGACAACTTCTGTTTTCTAATATTTTAAAACATTAAAAAAATGAATTGGATGAATCGAACAGATGCAACAATCTGAACCCTTCAATTGTTATTAAGGTCAGAACCTTAACCATCATGGGTCGAACGACACTCACCCAATTTGGCAATCATATGGAAATTTTTCATTAAAACAGAAAATCAATTTTATCAGTTTGAGCCTCACAAATCAAGGTTTAGGATGAATAGATGACCTGTATTTTTTGGGCTTATATTCACCGTTTGATGAGGACCCACATTTTATCTTAAAAACAGCCTGATCACTTCCAAAAATTCGTCAATTTAAATCCATACTTTGAATTGGACTCAATCATAACGCAATAGACCTATCCTGACATGGACCCTTCTTGGGGCCCACAGTTCAGAGCTTGTGACTCTGGACTTTGGTTGCTATTGGGCTCCGCATTTGAGAGTCGGTAGCAAATAAGCAAGAGAAGCAGTCATGAAAAGTCTTTTGAAGTTTCAATTAGACTGTGATATGATTGGACCATCCATTCCGGAAACTTGGGCTCCAAACATTGTGCAAGATTCTGAAGTCATCCGAATTCCCAAAAAGAACCCTTTCTAAACGAGTCCCAAATCCCACCTACCCACTTTGACTTTTTCAAGTGCTTGTTCGAACGCAATATTATATTGCATGCAAGGCAAATTCTCCATAACACCCCCACAATTTAATGCCCCTCTTTTTTTTGATAAAGGGACCCACCTATGTTCACACCAAATCCTTCATACAGATCAACCCCACTTGGATTCACCGTAATCTTAATTTGACAATTTTATGGACGTTTTGGATTTTATCTCCTATGAGTTTGCATTGATATATGACAATTAAATTCTCAAGATAGAGAAACGACTATGATCATTTGACCAGAAATCATTTATCTCTTGAATTGGCAGGCATTATTCAATATTTGGTTAAGATTAGGCTTATCAAGTTCTTGTGAATTTCAAGGGAAGGAATAGTAACATTTTTTTAGGGTAGTCTACATTATCGTGGTCCATGATTTTTAGCGGAGGCTAAGACAGTTTTAATTTTCTTAAAACTCTATCTAATTTTTTCTCGATCACAATATTTTGCTTTCTTACAAAACGGTCACAAAAAAGAAGCACCGTGTTAATTAAATTATAAATCATGCAAAATGTAAAAAAAAAAATTCTAACCATTCTATTGATGGTTTCTTTTTGCACTCAAACGACATATGTAGTGTGCAACATATTAAGACTTAATAAATATATTAACATAAAAAACCACATAGATGAAATTGACTATTGAGCCCGAAAGATCCCTTTGCCTAATTTGTATGTCCTAGAAGTGTATAAAAAACTCGTCGATTAGTAAAATCGGTTCGATCTGATTCAATCTATGGTTTTTTAGCAGATCCAATGGTTAATGGTTCAGTGACGGATTAAAAAATCATAATTCACTAATAACGGTTTGGTGAAAAATTTTACTCTTAATCTGCAGATTTAAATCGAGCCGAACCATTGAAATAAAATATATATATTTATTTTTATTAAAAATATTAAAGGGCAATATTTAGCCATTCATCATCCAACTTTCAATCTTAGCCATTCACTCTTCATATAAAAAGTGAGGAAACAGCTAGCATTACTATTAATGAATTGAACGGTTATAACTGAATCAAACCATTGATCCACGGTTCGGTTCGGTTTTTAATGAGCAATGGATTGGTTACAGATTATAAAATTGTAAATTCGTAGGTAACGGGTAGGTGACAGATTAAGCTCAATCCGATCAAATCCAAATTGTGTACACCCCTACTAATCTGTCCTTATGATTTCAAAATTGTCTCCCAATAAAGGTCTTTGAAAGCATATCAAATGGGTCACTTATACAAAATAATCAATTATGGCCCCTTTGATAGGAGTGATTGGCCAAATATTAGATTCAATCCAAAGTATTTGAGGTAACTTGAGACTTGATTACCTCGGGTTGTACTTCACATGGAACCAAATTCTTTAGCAATTTCATGACAAATGGGTTCTAAAAAGGGTCATTGGATTTTTATCAATGCTAACCCCTTTATAGTGTTTCTAATAGCAGAAAAATGAATATTTAAATATAGCTAGTAGAGTTCTTTGTATATGGAAGATAATTTGTTTGGAGAAAAATGCCCTTATTTGTCAACTATGTAGGTTGTTTCGGATAAAAATTCTGCATCTCCCATATCAAAGCTCTTCTAAAGCATTTAAGTAATTATGAAGTTGCTCATATAGGAAGGGATTGCAATGTAGTAGCTCATAAGTTAGCTAGGCATGCTAAGTCTGTTGAAGATAAAAAGGTTTGGTGACATTCTATGCCCGACTTGATTATACAAAATGTAATTGTCGACTCTATTTTCCATTTTTATTAATATTTTATTGAAGTCTTTTCATCACAAAAAAAAAAAAAAGAGATACCATTAATTATTCTCGATGAACTATACATTGTTTTGGCTTGAGAATATTATTCTTTGTTTAATAATGACTTTTCCAACCCTTTCTTTTGAGAGCTTTAATTCAATTACCTTCCAAAGAAAAAATTAAAAGATATTTTGAATATGCTAGGACAGAAACATAGATGAATTGATGAGCAATCTATGCCCTAAAAATAAAAATTCTAAATCATCCCAACATGCAACCATGTTATACTTCCTAGAAGTATGAGAAAAGCCTACAAATTTAAAAGAATCACCGCCTACCAAAATATCTATCACTATGTGATCTATAGCCCAGTTATGCTCCCCCTTCAAAACTTGCACCACCTATAACAAATCACACAAAACTTAGATTTTTTTGTTAAGCCACGGCTTTAGAGAACTTTTAAGGCTAAGAAAATAACTCTCACTTTTGCTTCCTTAGTGGAAGAGATGCATGGTCCACTAATAGACCCTGCAAGCACTAAGCCATTGATAGTCCAAAAAGCAAAGCCATAACCAGCTTTCCTATCCACCTTCCTGAATGCAGCATCACAAAATAGAAAAGCCATATTGTCCATAGTCATTACAGGCAAATCCTAAGATGGACTTAGGATACGCCTAGAGTGTTTTAAAGATAGAGGATTTAAACCATCTATGATGGAGTTAGCTTGCTTTAGAATTGAAGAAGGATGAAAACCAATAACTTTGAAAATAAACTCATTTCTAGTTTCCGTATTGCCCACCAAAGGGCCAAAACATAGGCCGCAATATAGCGAGTGTGAGAAAAAGGACACGATTTACATGCCCCAAAAAAAGGCTTTCCATCAATCCAAGACGTCAACTGATGTAATAGTGTGAACAAGCAGCCCTAAGTTAGAACTAAACCAGACAACTCTAACATGTTCACATTGAAATAAAGCATGCATAATTGTTTCCTTTCCCTTACTAAAAAAAAGGACAAGAGGTATCACTAGTAATAGAGTTGTAAAAATTAACTTTACATACCTAAATACCATTTCTAAAGCATTTCCATCCAAATAGAAATGCTCTTTGGAAGAGAGAAATCTTCCATAGATCCCTCCATTAAAACTGAGGAGGGGAATTGAATTCATTTTTTTTTTTTTTTGAGGATCACATAAGTAGATAAGCAGATTTAGGAGAAAGTTACTTGATTTTACTAAATGTCCACACTCTTTTATCCTCTCTATGTAACGACCCGAATAGACCACTAGTCCAATAACTTGGTAAGCCTGTCAAGTGGCCAAAAATGCTTAAACCTGAGTTATTAGTAGTAACTTACATGGTTCATTATATACTAGACTCATATTTCATTCATAAGCGATTTGGGATGGGGTATTACAATCTACCCCCCTTAAGGCCACATGTCCCCGCGTGGATCCATCTAACTTCACCAGGTGATGTGGGACTGAAGCATTCTACACCTGTGTCCCTTACGGATTCTCCTATCTTGACTCACAGGCTCGCGCATCCTAGCTTGGTCTTGATCTTGCCTCAAGGGCTTTCCCAGCGAGATAAGGGGTCCCACATTTCCGGCTGGTGATAAGATCTGATACCATTTGTAACAACCAGAGTAGTCACTGGCCCAATAACTTGGTAAGCCTGTTCGTGGTCCAAAATGCTTAAGCCTAAGTTATTTGTAATAACCTACATGGTTCACTATATACTAAACTTAATTTTCATTCATAAGCAATATGGGATAGGGTGTTACACTCTATTACTCTTTAGAATCTAAATCTTAAGGATAGAACTGACACCACTGTCATTACTAAAATTAATTCCAGCCATTTCTTCCAACCAATTTTTATCTTGGTCCCAAAGGTCAAAAAACTTAAGATTTGGATTAGACATAGTTGAGAGAGGTTTCCTAAGACCCTTTTCACAAGGGATCCAATTATCATTCCAAATTGAAATTTTCTCCCCATTCCTAAGGATTAATACTACATTCTTATTAATGAAATCAGTGGCCTCTACAAAGCCCTTCCAGAACCGAGAATTTCTTTTCAGAAATTTAGATTCCCACAACGCTTTATTAGGACAATATTTGGCTTTGAGGATTCTTGAACATATAAATCTCCATTAGTTAGATATCTCCAGGAAGTTTTAGCTAACAAGCTAAGATTATTATGCCTAGAGTCCCAAATACCAAGACCCCCATCTTCGATTAGTCTAAAAATATTAGTCCATTTGATAGAATGCAACGTTTTCTTATCAAAAGAATCCCCCCACCAAAATTGTCTCATCATTTTATCAATAGCCACAGTTGCTTTAGACAACAATTTCATGACTAGCATATTATACACTAGAAAGGTAGAGGCTACAAATTTGATTAAAGTATCCCTCCCAAACTGGGATAACATAGATCCTTGCCAAAGCATAATCCTGCATTTAATTATTGAAATAAGATACTCAAAACATTTTAACCTATTTCTAATGGTTAAAATTGGTTTCCCAAAATACCTTTCATTCTCATTCATCAATCTAATACCCAATATTTGAGTTAGGTGTTTACTTCTATGATGACTGGCCCCTTTGCTGAAAGAGACAGCAGATTTGGTGAAATTAACTTATTGCCCAGACAACTGCCAATGAGCTTCAAAAGTCTCTTTAATTTATCTAACCTCGTAACTTTTTGCTCTACAAAAAAGGAAACTACCATCGACAAAAAATAGGTGAGAAACAATGGGAGCTTCCTTGTTCACCTTGGCTTCTTATATAAAACCCTCCTTTTCTACTTTAATTAACATCTGAGATACCATTTCTACACCTAGAATAAATAGGTAAGGAGATAAGGGGTCCCCTTTCATAAGACCTTTATTCAGGCACACATTTTCAAAAGCGGATTCGCTCAACAATATTATCATCATTATTATCATCAAAACCTTATCTCAACCATGTTGGGGTCGGCTACATGAATTCTATTTTTCCATTCCGTTCTATTTTGAGCTAAATCTTTTGATAAGTAAAACTTCTTTAAATCTGAATTAATGACTTCCATCCATACCTCTTCATGGGTTATCCACCTGTATATCCAAACTTTTTCTCACCAATGCCATTACTGGCCTACGCTCAACACGCCCAAACCATCTTAAATGGGTTTCTCTAATCTTATCCCCTATTGGTGCTACTCTTAAATATTCTCGAAAGCGCTCATTTCTAATTTTATCCTTCCTAGTTTTACCACATATCCACCTAAGCATTCTCATTTCTGCTACATCCATCTTATAAATATGCGTCTTCTTAATTGGCCAACATTTTACTCCATATGTTATAGCTAGTCTAACTACTATCCTGTAAAATTTACCCTTCAATTTCATTAGCATTCGTCTATCACAAAATACTCCTGAAGCTAGTCTCCACTTCAGCCATCCAACTTTTATCGTATGCCCACATCTTTGTCAATCTCCCCATCCTTACTAATTATCGAGCTTAGGTACTGAAAAGAATCTCTACGTAGTATTTCATGGGTTTCAATTTTGATAGTGGTTTCAACACTTTGTATATGTCCACTGAAGTTGCAATCCATATATTCTATCTTTATACGACTTATTTTAAAGCCTCTAGATTCTAATGCCCCCGCCATCTCTCAAGCTTTGCATTTACACCCTCTCTTGATTCATCCACCAATACTATATCATCTGTAAACAACATACACCATGGTACTTCTTATTGAATATGCACAGTTAACTCATCCATAATTAATAAAAAGAGATAAGGGCTTAAGGTTGATCCCTGATGTAAACTTATAGTCATGGGGAATCCACCTGTTTCTCCACATGTGGTTCTCACATTTGTTATTACTCATTGTACATATCCTTAAAAATTTCAATGTAACCTATGGGGACATTCCTTTTCTTTAAGACCCACCAAATTAAATTCCTCAGTATTCTATTATAGGCTTTTTCCAAATCGATAAAGACCATATGTAGATTTTTCCTCTTTGCTCAGTATTTTTCCATTAATTGCCTAAGTGAAAAGATAGCTTCCATAGTTGATCTCCCTGGCATAAAACCAAATTGATTTTCAGAAATCTTGGTCTTTTTTTTTTCTCAATCTTTGCTCTATTATTCTCTCCCATAACTTCATAGTATGACTCATAAGTTTAATCTCTCGATAGTTAGTACAATTTTGTATATCTCCTTTATTCTTATATATAGGTACCACAATGCTTCCTCTCCATTTATTCGGCATTTTCTTTGTCACAAGTATCTTATTGAATAGTCTACATAACCAACTTACCCCAACCTCTTCTAAGCATTTCATACATCTATCAGAATAACATCTCGGCCTGTTGCCTTTCTTGTCTTCATTCGCTTCAATGCTTCCTTCATTTCCACTCCTCTAATTCTACGGAGAAAAATATGCTCTTGTGATAAAGTATCTTACTTAGCTCTTGTATCGCCCAAATATTCTTCATTTAAAAGTTTCCTAAAATATTCCTTCCACCTTTCTTTAATATTGTTGTCCTTCACCAAAATATTGTTCTCATTGTCCTTGATACATATGATATGATCTAAGTCCCTACTTTTCTTTTCTCTTATTTTTGTAAGCTTAAAAATATCCTTTTCGCCTTCTCTTGTTCCCAACCTATTACAGAGGTCATCGTATATTTTGAACTTTGCACTACTTACTATTTTCTTAGTTTCTTTCTTTGCCTTCTTATACAGCTCAAAATTCTCAATACTCTTAGTCCCCTGCCAAACTTTGTAGCAATATTTTTTCTGTCGAATAACTTTCTGAACCTCCATATTCCATCACCATGTTTCTTTATTAATATGTCTCTTCCCTTTTGATTCTCCAAGTACCTCCTTTGCAACATTCCTAATGCAATTAACCATTTAATTCCACATTGCTGTAGTTTCTCCTTCAATATTCCATTCTCCCTTCTCAATCATTTTGTCCTTAAATATATTTGCTCTTTCCCCATTCAAATCTCTCCACCTTGTTTTAGGGTGTATTTTGTTTACTACCGCTCTCTTTCTACTTCTAATGCAAATATCTAAAACTCTGAGCCTATGTTGCGTAGTCAAACTCTCTCCTGGGATAACCTTGCAATCTTTACAAGCCAATCGGTCCTGTTTTCTAACTAGAAAAAAGTTTATCTGACTCCTATTACTCTCACTTTTATATGTAATTAAATGCTCATATCTCTTTTAAAAGTAAGTATTTGCTAGTACAAGATCAAATGCCACTACAAAGTCTAATATAGTGTTTCCGAATTTATTTTTTTCTCCAAATCCATGCCCTCCATGCACTCTTTCATATCCTCTATTATCTCTTCCTATATGCCCATTTAAATCCCCTCTAAGGAAAATCTTATCGCTATTTGGGATTTTTAGCATTAAATCATCCATCTCTTCCTAAAATTGTCTTTTCATACTTTCCTCTAGTCCTATTTGGGGAGCATATACACTGATGATATGAATTATGTCTTCCTCTAGCACTAGTTTAATTGTTATAATTCTATCACCAAACCTCTTTACCCCCACAATTTTTCTTTCAAATCCTTATCTACAACTATACTTACTCCATTTCTTGTATTACTCTTTCTTGCATAGAAAAGCTTATACCCATCCGTGAGCTCCTTAGCTTTATTCCCTTTCCACCTTGTCTCCTGTATCCAAGCCATACTAATTCTTCTTCTTTTCATTACATCAACCAACTATATACTCTTGCCTATCAAGGTTCCTATATTCCAAGTAGTAAGTCTAATTTTCCTATTCCTCCTCTTCTTCTTATGGACTAACTTCTTTAACTGCACTAGCCCAAAGTCATGCGGTAGCCCTTGCACACTTTTCACTGCAACTGGGCGACGCTGCAATGTGTCGCTTAAAACAGAGAACGCCCTATCCTTATTGTGAAATATCATTTTTTTAGAATTTATATTTGGGTTGTGACAAGGTTTTACGCTGGCTGTCACATACCTAACGTAACCCTCCTCCTTTACCCGAGCTTGGGATCAGCAGTAAAAAATGGCGGAGTTATTCTCTCAACAATATCAATGGGGAAATGCATTCCTTAATGATTTGAACAAAATCTTTGTAGAGACCAAAGGCATCGAGGATCACTTCAAGAAAACCTCCCTCTAATCTGTCATAAGCCTTAGCCATGACTAGTTTTAGACCCATCATTTTGTTCCTCTTTTTCTTCTTAAAAGAGTGGAGAATTTCATGGGCCAAAACATAATTATATGTGATGGATCTCCCTTAAACAAAGGCACTTTGGAATGGGCCCACTACCATCCCCGTCACTATTTGAAGTTTGTTAGCAACCAACTTAGCAATAATTTTGTAAATGACATTACCTGGGCTAATGGGCTTGAAATCTCCAACACTCTAGGGCTTGCTCTTTTGGGGAATATATATTATGTAAGGACCCGAACCCCCACTAATCCTAATTACGTTAATTAATCATGTTCCTATTGATTAAGACTTGTTGAGGCCCAATTTAGTGTGAATTATTGGGTTTGGACCCCGCTTAAATAGCTAAGGGCTTTTTAGTAAATTTTCCTTATGCCTCTAGGTTACCCCGTCCATCTCCTTACGTGTGATTCATCGCGTAGATCATCTTTTGTGTTGGGCCCGAGTTGATCCGGACTCATCTTAAGCCAATTGGAGCCCTCCCGGACTAAACTGAAATTCCTAGAAACCAGTGGGCTGATGTGCAATTTCAGGAAAAATATGTTTAAAAGAGAGAGACTCAACGTATACTCCCCTTCTTCCTCACGTTCTCTTGGCTGGAGTTCTAGTTTCTGGGTTTCTTCTCCTCTCTTTGATTTCAATCGAAGCATTGTGGGCGTTTGGGAGTGTGCATGCACAAGGGATGGCATGCACCCACATTCTTCTTCTTCCTTGACTCCTTTTCCATTGTATTCTGGTGTGGAGTGACCTCTCCTCCAAGTTACAGCAATACAAGGTAAGGAATAGGTTCCATTTCGTCTTCTTGGGTTTGTTAGGATCATAGGGACTTCGTTATTGACATGCATGTGAATTCTTCCACATTTTGGGGCTTATGTGTAGAGAACCCATTAGAGAACCCATTACAGTACAGGGAGTTGCCTCTGAGCATACAGCAAGAAGGATCTAGGAAGGGCTAAACACGGCAACAAGGCAAGTACTTAAGCTTATATTCGTTGCATGTGGGATTGTCATTGCATGTTAAGCTAGTTGTGCTCATTGTGATTCTTCCTTCTTTATATGTATGAATGATTCAAGTAAGAATGATGGAGATGGGAATAGGAGGTGTGTGAGTATGGGATACTCTCAAGACACTTCAATTGAGCTACAGAACCCCCTTATAAGTCAGTTCTGTAGTGATCCCGCACAGAAAATTTAGCTACAGAACTGTATGTTGATTTTCTGAAGCTTACGGCGAATCTACGGCTAAGCCGTGAGCTCTTACGGCTCAATGTCCAGAGAGCAGAAAATGAGCTTTTGTACTACGGCTCATTTACGGCTAAGCCGTGGAATCCACTACGGCTGAGCCGTACCCAGCCCGTAGCCTAGCCGTAGGTCTTTCTACGGCGAACTTTCCAGGGAGCTCACAGAACCCAGTTCCTTCTACGGCCTGCATACGGCTGCACCGTGAGATACCCTACGGCTAAGCCGTAACCTCCCCGTGACCCAGCCGTAGGCTTAGCTCGGCTAAGCCGTAGGCCAATATACGGTTGAACCGTAACCACACCGAAAATCCGGATGAACTGTGACCCCCTCTCGGCTAAGCCGTAGCCCTGTACACGGCTAAGCCGTAAGAACCCAGTGAATGTAAGATGTTAGGAACCTTGATTGGTAGGGCTTTAGTCATGGTACCTTCTATACCTCCACATTGGCCATTGGTAATTACACATTGGAATGAATGAAGGATTTCCCAATGGCAAGTCATGGATGTTGGCAAGAGAAGGGTGTTCCGTAGGCACACAATGTAATACCCGGACACGGTAACACAACGACACCGAACATCTCATGTGTACATCGTGCTGAATGTCATTGGGAATTAGGAGACTGCTTCATCTAAATGCAATCATATCATATTGATACATAACACTACCTTTGACATGACTGTTATCGCATTCACTTCCTCTAACAAACCCCGAGGCAATTCAGACCTGAGCTTCTAATGAGTGCGTGTCTGACAAGCCAGAGCTTCTATTGAGTGTGTGCTTGCTAGCCAAGGGTGTAGCTGCGGCTCGGGCCTTGTAGCCTACCTGCATGTGTTTCGTTTAAGTATTCGTTGTTTCATGATTATCTATTCCTTATATATGTTATGATTGTATGATTGACTCCGAGTCGGCACCACTTAGCTTCTGCTCTTTGGGTATTATATGTCACTACTGCAGTAGGTTTACGGAGGGGTTGTCGACGCTCCTCGGGAAGCTAGCTTGATCCCCTAGCGACCCATACGTTATGTATGCTCCCTTTGGGAGAATAGAGCATCGTGGTTGCCAATCAGTATGTATAGCATTAAGTTTCACTCATGCATCATGTTTAGTGATTGTTCTTGCTAATGTATTATGTTATATTAGTTTCCTATGCTTAGTACTTGCTTAACCGTCGTGTTAACAGTGTTACCCTCGGTATTGCAGATACAGCACCCGCTCCCGACACGAATATTGACGCGGCCCCGGAAGATACCCCAACGGTACCTCGGGGTGTAGGTGAATGGATGGATGGCGACGTTTACTACTAGCCATCCTACGGAGAGCGTCTCTTTTGGGAATATTATGTTGAAGACTTTTGTATCACCTTTAAGGACTGATTTTGGGAATGTATTTAAAGGACTATAACACTATTGTATGTAAATATGTTTTAATAGACTATGAACTTTATGTGCTCTTGATGATTATTGAGTATTTCACAGGTTCTCGATTATGATAATTTATGTTTGTACGTGTGTCAGCATACCTCACACGTTCCTGTGGAATCTCCCTTGTAGGAATTCGTGCAAAATTCTTCAGGGCACGAATTTCTACGGGATTACGTATCCACGCCCTGGGGGCCCACTCAAATCCCCAAATTCCCGGGATTGGGGCGTGACATACGTAAGTGATGGTATCAGAGAAGGGGATGGCTCTCCTCTGAGTGGTGGAGGGTGAGGCCGTTAGGCCGGACCCCTTGGGGACCGCTCGAATCCTGCTTCCCTCTCGAATCCTGCCCTCCACAAATAGGAGGGGGGAACGAAGGAGGAGGAACGAAGTCCCACATCGCTTATGAGGCCGTCTTCGGTCCGACAGTCTAGATATGTGGATATGGGGACATATCCGGCGGAAGCTGGTGGGCCTGTAACGACCCAGTCCCAAAAAGTACATGTGAATGAAAGAATATAAGTAATAATCCGTCCTAAACTGTCGAGGCGCCTTTTGAGGACAAAACCGTGAGGACTTCCATAAAAAACTATAAAGTTAAGCGTGCTCGAGTCAGAGCAATTTCAGGATGGGTGACCTTCTGGGAAGTCCAAAGCGGACAATACCTCGATGGTGCAGGGCGGGTTGTTACATATTACAAGGTCTTTATAATTATTTTTAGAGAGTGCCTACTTGGACAAGTGGGATGATATCAGATCCAATAGATTCCCACATATGGTGATAAATTTTGGATGAAAAACCATCGCGTGCAAGAGATTTAAGAAGGCCAATTTGGAAGCCAACCTCCTTAATATCAAAGTCAGATGGCATAGAGGTAAGGAAATGATTCTCTTCTAGGGTTATAATCGGGGTTATCAAGTTCTTAATCTTATCAAGGTCTTTACTACTAGACATGGTCAAGATTTTACAAATCGATTTATGCAAAGATGGGAGTCTAAAGTCTTGATATCATAAGTAGATACAATCTTTACATAATTGAACTGTCTTTAACACTAAATCTAAGACTTTAAAACAATTCTATGTAGAAAGCTTAAGTAATTTTTGAATTCTCTTGAAACTGGAATTAGTTCGCTCGGTCATCTTTGCTCATAGAGTAGTTTTGGCAAATACGATATCATAGTTGTGCTATCATAATCTCAATTACAATATTATGATATATATCTCTCTACCTGTAACGCTCCACTCTATATACATTCATGATATTATCCGCTTTTGCTAATGGACCTCACAGTTTTGTTTCTGGAGGGCCTTAACCCACTAAAAGGCCTCATCTTAGGAGGGCCCCATGCATGATATTATTCTATCTAGCTGTAATCAAAGTGCACAGTGGAGGTTTTGTTTGTCACTGGGCAAGTAAGTAAAACCAAAACAAGACAAGTCCCCAAGTATAAGGCCCCATGTACAGGTGCAAGATCTACATATAAGCCCATCACATTCCTCTCTATAGTCAATGTGGGACTCTAGGATGTCATAATCTACCTCCTTTAGGGTTACATGTCTCTATAAAATAGCTTTTTAGTCCTTGTAGCCTACCAACTGCCCTACTCGCTCACATGGAAACCCTCCCACTAACACTAGACATCGACAAGGACACACATTCGATCTAGTGAAGAGTCAACTCTAATACCATCTGTAATACCCCACCCAACATATATACATGCTATTGTTTGCTTTGGCCCATGAGCCTCGCAGTTTTGCTTCGATGAGCCTCAAGCTATTAGAAAGCCTCATCTTGGGAGGGCTTTAAGCATGATATTGTCCTACCCAACTGTCATCAAAGTGCACATCAAAGGTTTTGTCTGTCATTGGGGAAGCATGAAAAACCAAATCAAAACAAGTCCCCAAGTATAAGCCTCATACAAGGTAAATGTATAAACTCTACATATAAGCCTAGTCACTTTCTTCTTTATAATCAATGTGGGACTCCAGGACATCACACTACCCCTACGGAAACTATAATCGCTTATCTAGCTCTCTCTAAAAGTTTTCATGGTTCTATAACATTGGTTTAATTATATGTTAATCTTCAACCTGCAAAAACAAACATCTGTCTACTCCATATTCATCCATTTGCCTGCACATTCTCCGACCCTTTCGAGGTCATTTTTTTACACTTGGAAAAGATTGCATCCTGTTGTATCCCATCCACAAAGGAAACAACAGAAAGTAAAATAAAGGAAAATCAACTAATAATATGGGCATGGTTTCATGGAAAAAGGCCATGGTCATATTGAAAACAAGGAGGCAACATTAGCTCCTATTTTTGAGATCGAAAGCGGAAGAATGGGATAATAACCACATTGGGCAAGAAGGAAGGAAGGTTTGAGATAGTGCCCTGAAACGGAAGGAGGAATGAGACCACAATCATTTTGGGAAAAAAGGATAGACTCAAGCTCCTGTGTCCAATAGTCTAAAGAAACGGGACACAAGAGTGCAAACACGATGGTGAAAGGGACAGAAGACAACAATCTCCTATTTTTAAAAGTGAAGTGAAAAAAAAGCGAAGAAAAATGAAAAACTGAAGCAAGTTAGAATTTCTCGAACTCACAACTAAACACATATATGAAGACTATTATGCCTCAAAACCCAATCAGATCCTAATCATATCCTTAGGGCATGAGAACTAGTGCAGCTAAAATTTTTCTTTAATTGTAATTTGGCCCCCAATTTCGGGTGGATCGAAGTCTAATTAGATTATGAATGATCATTAGCCACCATAATCAGAAGCAGAAGCAATTATTCATATAGTCTTTACTGCTAGTAAACCAACACTATAAATCATAAAAACAAAGCTACTGCAAGTAACAGAGGACATTTACTTAATGAGTAGTGCAAGTAATAGAAGGCATTTACTTAATGTTTCATTACAACATGCAGTAGAGATTTAATGATTGTTCAAATACTATAGTCCATGCTCTATCAAAATATACATCTTTATAATACCAAGATCAAAGATGCCAAGAATAAGGTTTGAGGCTCTCACGTGCTAACCAACATCATTATACTACATAGTTTGCACTCCGCTTGTGACACCTCACAACCTGTGAACCTTGTGGAACTGTCTTAACCACCTACACAATGGGACTCCGCTACCTAAGCACCAACTATAGCAACATCTGTTGGCATGTAAAAAAGTTTAGAAGAAATCCACAAGCATCTCAGCAATTCAAAGTCAGAGTCAAGAATCAAACATGGTTCAGAATCAGCAAAACAAAGCCCAAGTAGCTCGAGGATAAATCCTAAAAGGAACTTTTGAGGTTTCGAAAGAAAAACAAATCAAAAGACTTTAAAATTTTAAGAAAGTGTGTACTAAGTGATTAACAAGATAGTGGCCGAATGAGACACTGGCCGATTGAACAAGGCAGTGGCCAATGAAACAATGGTTAACTGAGGAAAGTGACTGGCCAACCATTGTAAATTTTGATAGCTCATCAAGTAGCTGACCCAAATTTGGTCAAATCATTCCTAGCAGATTTCAAACTGATTAACATGATTCAAGAGATAAAGATCCGAGTGCCACCTTACAAAGTTGACTTTGGGAAGGTAGCCGACCATACAAATGCATAGTTGGCTACTTCCCCTCTAAATCAAATTTTGCTAAATCTTCTGCTTGCCACAACTAAGCGAAGGAGACTCTAAGAGGTTATAAATACACCCTCCCCCTTGGGCGTCATGGCAGAATCAAAAGTCCATCAAGCATAGAAAAACACATGGAATCTTTTAGACTCCCTTCAAGAAGGCTCCAACACTTCATCTTCTCTGGCAACGGTACTGACAACAAAGATAAGGTGCTTGATCTTCTGAAAATAATTAGAAGGATAGTGCCTTAACTTGAACAAATCTCCAAAGGAAACAAGTCCCAAGACTTTCTCTGTTTCTATTACTTAGGAGCAGAATGGAATACAGGTATAACTATGGCTAACCTATTAGCTTAACGTGATAAACAATCCATAGGAGCAACCATGACCATGAAACCTTCATTCTAGCTCCCCTTATGATCTCATATCTAAGGAAAATAAGAGATAGGTTACGAAACTACTCGATCGACTTGAATACCAGAAAAAGGTGGCATATTCCATACACTCAGGATTGTTCACCTTTTTGAGTAGTTGGTTGCTCCTTGGAGTAGTCAATTGTCCCTTCTTTTTTTTATTCCTTATGTAATTTCATATATTTATTTTTCTTTTGTGTTGATCATTCAAGACCAAAGAAGAGGGTTGTATAAAAAAAATACATGTAAACAACCCACACTTAGGAGGTTAGAATGTAAAAGAACCCAAAAAAATAAACTCAAAATTGAAATGTTAAAACGATCAACATTCTCATTTTCTTTTTCATCTCTTTTCATGTTTATTGGAAAAAGAGTTGGGATGCACTCTATGCGCCTCGATCTTCTTTTTCAAGCAAACAGAAAAGATTGAAATGGGATCTTCTCTTGAGTTTTTGCAGTTTCGATGCAACCCACGTAGGTGGTTGTTTGATTCTTTTAACGAACCATCTTGGGGTCTATCCTTGTGGTGTAGTGAGCAATGACTCACTGAAGTCTTTGGATTAAATTAGGTCCACATGGCTAGTCCAAATTGGTTGTGCTAAACACTTGCACTTTGGTTGGATCAAGCCGAACCGAACCTTTTTCTCCCATTTTGGGGTCAATTCCTTCGCATTGAAAGCCACAATGTGGATTGGAATAAGAGAGAGAGATTATAATATTCTAAGGTCTGTCCAAGTGGCGTGGTGAATACTGAATCATTTTTGTCCTTGGAACAGACGGAGTTCATATGACTGGTTCCAACCAGTCGTGCTAAACACTTGCACTTCTGTGGAACCAAATCGGACCCAACCCTTTATTTTCCCACCATGAGACCATTCCCTTTGCACCGAAAGGTGCAGGCGAACTGGAACAAAGAGAAAAGGTTAACGCTAAATAAACTTACTCAGTTGGTTTGTCCCGCATGGCTAATGGCAACACTAATCATCATTTTCGATGAAACTAAGGAGTGTCGTTCAGGCTCTCACTTACTTGCAATTAGCATGTGCCCAGTAGCCCCATCTAGCCCAGCATTAACACAACTTAGGTCCCAACCTCTCGAAGGCCCGCATCTGCAGCAAGCATGGTACCACCAGCCAGACCCCGTGTTCCAAAGAATTTGAGACTACCCCCAAAACCTTGGGTTTACAAGTCTGCCTAGAATTTGTTCAAGGTACACCTACGGCCCAAGAAGCAGTCCATCAAAAATAGGGCACCCACACAGCAATCCAACTTCACTCTTGGCCTCCACATCTCCAAGGAAAAAGGTAAGACCAGAACAACTCAACTTAGCCGAAGGAAGACATGGGGAAATAAGAGAGACCGGCAAGAGACTACTGTACCAAGATGCAATACCGGGGCCTCAGAACCTCAAAGGGTTCAAAAGATGCCCTAACCTGAAGAACCATTGGAAAGGTCAAAGGCAACAACACCTTTTACCCTTTGGCCTAAAAAGGGATGTATTCATGAGTTCCAAATATAGAATCGCGATATAGTAATAAACTGGTGAAACCAGGTCGATCCACTAGAAGCAATGTTTTTAAGGTATTTCCAACTTGTACCAGCCCTAAATAAAAAAAATTAAAACTAGCCTAATTCAAAAACTAATGAATTACAACAATTCCTACTTTGATTAAAAGAATTAATTACAAACCAAATAAAAAAACTTTCTAATCTAGAAAATTTAAATCTAAAACCTCCTAAAAAAACTAAAGTTGCTGCAAAACTAAAATACAGGTTAAAACTTCCAAAAATAGAAAACATTCTTAAAATAAAATTAAACAAAAGTTAGAAACTAAAACAAGCACAAGTTATTAACTTTCCTAAGTTATCAAACTAAATCAAGTCAGTAATCTAAGTTTAGAAACTTTCCTAAACTAACGAAGTTAGTAAAATTAGTAAAACTAGTAAAACTATGCAATGCGTGCCACGACAAGTTTCCTAATGCAAAGTTTCTATATGAGATGCGAACTTTTGTAAACTAAGAAAGTAATCTTATGCAGCCTAAAACTAAATTTATTGACAAGAGAAAACACTCAACTAATGCATGAATCCATCCAAAAAAAAAAAACAGAAGTGAAAAAGGTTTTAAAACAAGAAAGTTAAGTGTGTATGAAAGTTACCAAATATATATATCCTACAGTGCAGAATTCTGCACGTAGATTGGTAACCTATCCAAAATTAAGCCTCTGGAAATTGTGCAACCCGAAATCTTTTTAGTTTGAAAATCCTTCCATTAATTTTTATTTTACCAGAATTTCAAGAAAAAATAATGTCATATGATCATGTTTCCAATCGCAAACTTTCTTTTCGAAGAAAACACTTTTGAAACTTTGCAGTAGCTATGCAGTAAACTGTTTTATAGAATTATGTTTATCCAAATTCCACCATTCAAATCATGATTTCTTGCTGCATTTAAGTCCTTAATTCTAATTCCTAATTTATCTTAAACAAATCCCAATTAAATAACCCAATCAAAAACTAATTTTAGAGATTCAAAGTTACCAAAACACCAACTGTTTTGAAAGTCACACTTGAAACATTAAATCTGATTTGTGCACTTTAATTTTAGATCTAAAAGCAAGATTTCCAGAAACTTAAACACATGGAAAACTTTATAAACTTTAATGCATGCAATGATAAACACGTCCAGCCATTAACTATGCAAAAACCAAAATAAAATTCTCATAAACATTGAATAAAAAGAAAATGGAAATATCGCAAAAATTAAAACGTTTATATTGCAAGAGACTAAATGTGCAGAATAACAAGAAATTTAAATGTGTGGATTTCTTTCTTTCCTTCCATTTCGTTTTCATTGCCTCAAAGCATAGTTATGGAATTCACATCTTCAATTTGCTTTAAAAAAAGTGACAATTTATATAAAAAGGCAACTTTGACCACAAGTCAACAATGCATGAATGTGGGTCAATCTCACATAAAATGATAACATTAATGCACATCATTGGATAGGATTTTACTTAAATAAACTAATAATGATAAAAAAATCATATCATTTCATGAGAACCAATTTTTAAAAAAACTTTCTAAAAATAGAATCCTCGAAATGGCAAGTTTCATGAATTTAAGTAAAAATGATTATTTTTTAGCAAATTATGCATGAATGCACTCAATATGCATTTTTAAGGACTTATCAATCACACATCAAGGGGAAATTTGTTGGCATGCAAAAAAGTTCAGAAGAAATTCAAAAGCATCTCAACAATTCAAAGTCAGAGTCAAGACTCAAACATGGCTCAAAATCAGCAAATAAAGCCCAAGCAGCTCAAGGACAAAGCCTAAAAGGACCCTTTGAGGTTTGAAAAGGAAAACAAGTCAAAGGACTTTAAAAAATTGAAGAAAGTGTCTACCAGCCAATTGAACAAGACAGTGGCCGAATGAAACATTAGCTGACTGAACAAGGTAGTGGTCGATGAAATAATGGCCGACTGAGGAAAGTAACTGGCCGACCGTTGTAAATTCTAACAGCTCATTGAGTAGCTGACCCAAATGTGGTCAAATCATTCTTGGTAAATTTGAAGCTAATTAGCATGATTTAAGAGATGAAGAACCAGCAGCCATCTCACAAAGTTAACTTTTGGAGGGTAGCCACCATACAAATGGATAGTCAGCTACTCCCCTTGCAAATCAAATTTTGTTAGATCCTCTCCCGGCCATAAATGACCGGAGGAGACTCTAGGAGGTTATAAATACCTCCTCCCCCTGAGCGTCCATGGCAGAATCAAGTGTCCATCAAGCACAGAAAAACACATAGAATCCTTCAGACTCCCTTAAAAAAGGCTCTAACACTTCAACTTCTCTGGCAACAGTGTTAACACTAAAGACAAGGTACTTTATCTTCTTAAAACGATCAAAAGGATAGTTCCTTGACTTGAATAAGTCTCCAAAGAAAATAAGTCCTTTAAGACTTTCTTCGTTTCCTTCACTTAGGAGTAGAAGGAAAAACGGGTACAACTATAACCAACCCAATGGCTTGGCATGATAAGCGATCCATGGGGAAACCTTAACTATGAACCCTTCGTTCTAGCTCCCCTTACGATCCCATATCTAAGGAAAATAAGTGACAGATTACCAAAACTACTCGATCAACTTCGATACAAAAAAAAGGGGCCGCATTTCATACACTAAGGATCAGCCACCCTTCTAGGTAATCGGTTGTTCCTTGGAACGGTCAGTTGTCGCTTCTTTTTTATTCCTTATGTAATTTCATGTGCTTTATTTTTCTTTTGTGTTGATCATTTGAGACCAAGCGAAAGCGTTATATAAAAAAAATACATGTAACAAGATGGACCTGGGAGCCTAGAATGTAAAGAACCCACAAAAATAAACTCAAAATTGAAAAGACAAAAAGGTTGACATTCTAGTTTTCCATTTCGTATTTGTTGGAGAAAGAGTCAGGATGTGCTTCGGACACCTCGATCCCCTTTTTCGGGCGAACATCATCAGATTAAGATAATGTAACAAATAAATAAATGCAAATAAACATATATTTTACATCAAAGCTGAGTAAGACAATCGTAGATCATGTGAGTAACCATAAACAAAAGCTAGACATAAGCATCAATAAATAACAAACCATACGAATCATATGATGATAAAATCCTATGTGGCACATCACATAGGCCTAAATCACAAGATATCCTGCTTAGAACAAAATGCAACATGGGGATACCCGCTATAACAAATGCAACCCATGCAAACCTAGTTAGCATCAACTATAGATCACCTCGCATGATGCACGATGTGCTCAATTGTGTACATCTACCTCCCGATCTGCAAATGGTGATGAAAATGCATGCAATAACCCCTTCCCACGGGCAGACCGTGGGGGGCTAACTAGCCTACCGGTGCTTGATTAGAAAGATCAAATGTCATACACATCCAAACGTAGTGCCCAACTAGTATCCCATTGTGTCACCACTAAACAAATAAACAAACAGAGCAAAGAAATGGGAACTACTCCACACATGTGTTTTATTCAAACATCCATAATCACAAAATGAGTAGTCTTTGATATCGACCCTCTAGCTCATGCCACCTCCTGACAGACCACACTCTATGTCCCATACTCATAGTCTATTAATCTATGTCAATGCATATTAGGTCCATTACATATTAAACAAGCAATAAAATATTGATGAATGGAGTGTATACATGCACGTGTCATGTAATATAGATACTAACCAATTACTATCCTATTCAGAATATATGATTAAGGGGTCAAAGGGGTAGACACAAAACCAACCTAAGGTCAAGGCTGCCAAACATATGCAGGGTCCTTACTGTCTAATACAATGGATACATGGGCCCAAGATGCTTAGTGTAATCATTTGGTGCCTCTAATGTTAATGGTGTCTTGGAATCTTACTTCACCACCCATAGTGCAATATGGTTTTTATATACTTAACTGGCCAACCCATAAGAGGATCTTAGCTCACTATTGGCCCCACTACCATTTATTAATTAGCTATGGTAAGGGTCATGGATCTAAGGATAAGGGTCCCAAATTCCCAAAATTACAAATCTTGGGAATGTGTCCATAGTTAAATGTGAACCACTCCATGGTTGACTGTGGGGTCTCATAGTTAGCTTCATGGTCAACCACGAGCTCATTGTGCACAAATCCTATTACATTTATCTATTAAATGATACAATAATCCGAGACAGAGAAATCTCATAGTAAGCCATGACCTTTTCACAACTGGCCTAGAGGTCTCCATAGTTAGTCATAGGCCAACCACAGTGCAATTTGTGATTGACTACCTAAGGCTTCAAGATTGACCATGACTCCTCTACTATCAATTATGGCCCTTCATTTACTAAACCTATAATGGTTTCAGGGTGGATTTTGGCGAAGCCTTTTTCCCATCTCCAATGGGGTTTCTAGTACAATCTAAAAGCAATCCAAGGTGTCTATTCCACACATCAATCCACCAATTTAAGGTCATTAACTCATTCACCATTAAACACATTAAAAACCTTACAAACCAACTCATAGCAATATCAATGAACTCAAAATGGGTAGCCAACATAAAGAACATGTGTAATCAAACAAACAAAGCATGTATATCATATTATCTACATTTATGTCCTTGCTTTTGCTAGCTTTCCCAAAGTCTCTCTTTTGGTGCTTAGGTTCCAAGATCTTGCTCTCCTACACTTACTGCTATAATCGAAGGTTACCACCCACCTTCCTGCATGCCAAATAAGAGTAAAAACATCACCAAACCATGATTGATCATAGCATGAATAATGAACTCTACATGAAGATTGGCTTACCTTGAAAGTGAAAACAAAGCAGAAGCTGAAAACTTGGGGGCTTGGGACAAGCTTACCAAGGAGATGCTTACATTGGCTTGGAAATCCTTTGGAAACTTAAATTTCTATATGTTTGAGTGTTGTAGTTGTTTGGTTGTTTATTTAATAAAAGGACAAGAGGTCATGAGTTCAAAATCCTTCACCCTACAAAATCTAGCATTTTTATTACAAATTCTCAAAAAAAAAAAAAAAGAAGTAAAAATTGGAATGAATTTGGTCAAAATTGAGTGCAAAACCCTTCTCTTTAATATATTATAATACTTTAAAAAGAACCCAAAATCTTCATCACATAAATTGTTCTCCATGGGAACACCTATACTAACTTCAAACAAATAGATGTCCACCTTGTTGCCTCCATAACACACAATCAGATGTGGGATCCAACTTTCAATGTTTATGGTACTTTATTATTGGTGCACATGGGATCCACCCTAGAAGTTATAACGTAGTACCCATCTTTAAAAATTAGAACATAGGGCCAATATTCATAGGATTTATAAGGTTGGCCTACCTTTAAAAAATTTATAATGTGGGCCCACTTTTTTAATATAAATATGGGACCCATCTTTATAAATTATAGTATGAAATACACATTTAGAAATCAGTATATAAGCCCACATTCATAAGATTTGTAATATAGGTCCACCTTTTGAAATTATGGCTACATGACCCACATTTAGAAATTACAAAGTGGAGCCAAATTTTTTGTAATTTTGTACATAGGACCCACACTTGTAATTCTAAAGGTGGGCAACATATTGTGATTTCTAAATGTGGGTCCTGTGTACAAAATAAAAAAAATGTGGATCCACTTTGTAAGTTTTAAATGTGGGTCACGTAGTCACAATCACAAAAGATGAACCTAGATTATAAATCTTATAAATGTGGGCTCATATTCTAATTTCTAAATGTGTGTACTATAACACTCAAACCCGAGCAAAGTATGATTAGCGATTAATTAAGCATGATTTTATAGCTAATTAATCTAATTTTAATATACATAATTATAATTATTGTTGTTTGAGTTAGTATTAGACTTCTTTTACCTTATTGGAGTCCATTGGGTTAAGTTTGGATTACAAATAGGTAGTTTGGGCTTGATATCGATTAGGTAGATGAATCCCTTTTTCGTAATTCTAGATCTTATGTTTTCACATCATACATAAATCATATTGATATCATCGTGTTCGTCTCATTAAACTCGTCATTTTTTATGTTTAACCTAAACTCATTTGACCTCAAATGAGTCATATGAAGCCTCAATTGACTTGAATGCTAACCACATGAAATAGTTAGGACCTTTTTATAAAATCCAGTAGATTAAGAATATAAAAGAACCCATCTCTTGCATATAATCCTTTTCTGAATTGGAAACTGCTGGAGCTCTCTTCATTACTTTCCTTATGATCTTCTTTATCAAATTTAAGCAACGAAAGGCTTACATGTGGGTTTAGAGAAAAAGATCTTCAACTTCATCATCTTTTTTTTAATCACATACCCTAGAATTGTTGAATCTCAATCTCCATCTCCTTTTTCATCAGATTCTAAGGCAAGGTTTCTTACCACAAGCAAAATTTGTAGTTTGATGGAGTCAAGAGGACTTTAATTTGTGAGCATGCATCTCATTCTCTATCTTGTTTCATTCTTTTATATGTTAGGGTTGTTAAAATTAGGGATTTTCTTCTAAATTGAGCCAACTCAAGGAGTTATGATATCAAGCTTGAATCAGTCAATTATAAGTATATTAATGATAAATGCATCTGGTATGATTATTGATTCTGAATTTTATTTCAAATTGAATGATAGTTCAGCCTTATTGTTGATGTATGAGAAGATAGAATTATATATATGGAATGGAATGATGAAAAAAAGATAAGATGTGTTAAATGGTATGAAGATGTAGAATGAATGGAAAAAAATGAAAATATTGACTGGGGGGAATGAAAGGTCCATGCAGGTTCAAGAGAAGAAGAAGAAGTAAACATGCTACAAATTTCCAAATTGGAATTCTGGAGCATGCGCACGAGCACTGCTGTGGAAACTTGATGAAAAACTCATCAGTCGAAACTTCTCAACCTAGAAACAAAAAAACTCAAGTGCGCCTGGAGCCAAGCTCAAGCAAACCCTGTCAACTTTGAAGGGTCTAATTTGGACCACTTTTAATTTAACTTAGGAATTCTATTATTACCCAAATTGATCCCAAAATACTTCATAATTGTGATATGAAAATAAAACTTTAGAACTTTAGGAAACTAAAAGACCTATTAGGTCCTTAGTTTGGGAACACTCAACCCTAAAAATGTGTCCAATGGTAATTAAATATACATGAATAGTCTTGGCTGGGATTTATTCATGTATTGTCTCTCGTAAGCTGAGTATTTAACCATAGGTGTTAGTTTAAGAGACTTTGATACACATTTATATGCAATGTAATACAAAGCAAAGATAGTATTATATCAGATGACCTAAAACTATATTGAAATAGATGGTTAGAGGCTAGGGTGATTAGTTTAGGGTTGGCCTAGTAAATTATCTTGATTCCATAATTTGAATTGCATTGCAGATTGTTAAATTGATTATTACTCTCCAGAATTGCTACTAAATCATTATTTATAATGAATTTGAATAGCTTGAATATTCTATTTGTTTAACTAATATAGATTCTGAACACAATTGAGTAAAAACAAGTGAATTAGACTAAAATTGAAATTAATTGATAAAGACTGAAATCTTACTCAATTTTATTGATTGATTTGAATTTGTTAGACGCTAGTCAGCTTCACCCTTGTAAGACTTGACAGGGTCGATTTTGGGTAGAATGATTGTTACCACTGTAGTTGGTATCTAGAATACTAGACTCTAGAAACTAAGGTCTTAGATGTAATCGGGCACGAACATTGGGTACCCAATGAAAGGATCCTTGCCTGTAGGAATTAGCCAATGTAGTAGTCAATTGAATGTGTTTTCCTTATTGATTCAGGTGGAATGATTTATTCAAATGTTTAAAATTGCCTAGTTGCTTAAATTGATATCTTATAATCCTCTGTTAATTAATTCCACTAGATATGGCTTTTATTACTTTAATTATGCTTATGCTTTGCTGAATAATCTTATTCGCAGCCATCTATTTGGTTTTATAGGCTTAGATTCCCATGAGGCTGAGGAGACTAAGGAGGAGACCTAGGAGGTTCCTTCAAGTCTTAACGAGTGGACAGTAGAGACCTACTGATTAATCTGTAGACCGGAGAGCGACTCAAATTATATCCTAGGGATTTGGGTATTCGTTTTTGGGGACGTTTATCATTTTGTATAGATGAATCCATAGAGACTGTTACTTGTATAGTTTGATTTAGACTTATAGATCTTTTGTTTCCAGTCTATAGTGTTTATGTCTTTTGTATTGACCTTTATAGATATTCATCCTCGGCATAGATGTATATATGTTCATATTATGATTGGGATATTCAGGTTATAAATAGAAATGATATAAATATCTTTGTCCGTTTTAATGTTAGGAATGGACTGTTTTATGTGTGAAATGATACTATTGAAATGTTTATTGAAAAGTTGAAAATCATTAGGTGATATTGACAGGCTTCCGCGTGTTGAATATTTAGACAGATGTCTGTTAAAATACCAGACACTTGTTTGAATGTAAATACCCCTTGTGGAATTCCATCTGTACTTAGGTACAGTGGGCATTTCATGGGAACACATGTCACGCGTTTGGAAGTATCCTAATCTATAAATTCTCGGGCCTGCATCGTGACATACACCATGCTATAATTTATAAAGATGGGTCTCACATTTACATTAAAAAAGCAGGCCCACCTTATAAATCTTATGAATATGGACCCCATGTTCTAAATTTTAAAGGTGTATACTATGTTATAACTTCTATAGGTAGGTCCCATGTATGCTAATAATAAGGGGCCGCAAACATTAAATGGTGGGTCCCATATTTTAGATCCTATGATTCCTTTGCTTTCATTCGTTGGAGAAAATTATTTATACCATTATCAAACAAGTTTCATATAGCATATTTTCAGTGGACTATTTTAATATAATGTTATCCAACAAGTTTTGTAGAGTTTAATCTACACATAACCCAATCTGAGCACAACCATGTCTAAGCACAAAATTGGGAACAACGTGGATACAATGCCAAATAGGCCCAAGTGATCATCTTTCAAATCAAATTTAATTGAGATAGATCAATACCTCAAAGTACATGAATAATTTTGAGCTCACTTATAAAAACTTTCTAAACGTCATGGAAAAATATATAAGAAAGAGATAGGAGTGCTATAATCATGATAGAAAGAAGAGACAATGTCTATAAATGTGTAAACAGTAGGCTAGGGGAGAGAATATGATTGTTGAAAGTTTTATAGGATTTTAGATTTTTAGATTACAAGTCAAACAATATACAACGGAATAAATAAAGTAAACTTGCAAGTAAAGAGCAATCAACCATATAATAAGAAAACACATGGATTTTTAAGTGGAAACCACTATGAAAAAAAACCATGAGCCGCATAAGCTAAAAACCAACCACTAATTTTAAGCAGTTATAAGATATACTCACAACCTTACATAGTTAATCTCTTGACCACAGGATGTAGTTTTTCTTGTAAAAATCCACAACACAACTCGATTCTGTGTGCCCTACTCTCTGCGCTTGATTACAACACTTTGTCTTTATAAGATGAACCATCTCCTGCTAGAAAGTAGAAGCAGTAAAACTTTAGAACTAGAAGCCTTCAACAAACTTTCCAATGGAAGCTCTAGAGGAAAAAGATGATCTACAAAGAGTATTCTCAATTTAGAATATAAGATTTATATTTAGGGTTGAGAGAAAATCCTTTTTTATAATTCACAATTCGTGCCTTAGAGTTAGAGTCCAAGTAGGAATAAAACAGGTAACCCTGGCACAAACAGGAAAGGTTTTCATGCAAGTCGGTGGGTTTCTGCACAGCGCCCGATCGATTAGTCAAAAGTCAAATCGATCAGATTAAGATACTAACTTTAATCGGATCTATCGGATTAATTGCTCAATTGATCAAATTAATTTCAACAAAAGTTTATTCAAACTTCTCGAGATCATAACTTTGTAGTTTTAGCTTTGAATGATACGATCTTGGGTTCTATGGATATCTACTTGGCAGTTAGCTTGCCTATATCCAATGCCTTGTGAGATATGACTTTTTTAAACCATATTATCCTTAGAAAAACACTTCAATTTGTCACTTTTTCATCGATTTCTTCACTTTTATACATTCGGTGACTCATACCTTAGTCCATATTAAAAGATGTATAAAATACAACATCAATGGATTCAAGTTTATCTAAACTATGAATTAGCCAATACAAATATCCTTACAATTATAGGAGAGATAAGAGAATATCATAACTGTAATAGACAGAAAATATACATTAGGGTATGTTTATATAACACTTTTCTGTAAAAAAAGTGGGCGGTTTTCTTCATAGAAATCATTTTTAATGTGTTTGGTGCAGCATATTTCTTCGGAGCCACTTTTTCGCTACGTCATCACCACATCATAACTTTTC
Source organism: Sextonia rubra (assembly GCA_037013555.1). Classification (NCBI taxonomy): domain Eukaryota; kingdom Viridiplantae; phylum Streptophyta; class Magnoliopsida; order Laurales; family Lauraceae; genus Sextonia; species Sextonia rubra. The sequence goes on along the minus strand of JASUAD010000009.1, from coordinate 51,786,579 downwards.
CTTGAGAATGTTAGAAATGAAATTTCTGCAGGGAACCATTGGACTTTTGTTTCAGTAGAAATGTTCACCCTCTTCCTATTTCACCATGGGTTGCACCCCATATCCATGCTTCTCCCTCTTTATCTACTATGATATCCCTCCCTTCTCGTCCTATTTCCATACTCCTACATCTCTTTGTATCATCTAACAACCCTTTTGCCCCTCATCCTATTTTCACAATCCCAACACCTCTTTGTACTGTCTACCCACCCTTTTGCCCCCTCTTTATATGGTTTTTATAAAATATTTTGCAATCACACCAAACAAAATTATCTCCAATTCACCAAGGAAAAATATTTTGCTCCAAAAACCAACCTTTGTACTTCCGTTGAACTCTTTTCTAGTGAAATTCATTTTTATGGACTTTGCTGATGTGGCAATTTCTTTTTTTCAAGGAAAGAGTGTGTTCACAAATGTGCCTTTAGGCAAAAGTATGGGTAGAAAGAAAGAGGAGAAAGAAAATTCAAGAAACTATAAAAATGCATGGAATGGTCTATAGGAGAATTGAGTGTTTTATCTATCAGATACCACTGAAAGAGAGAGACTTCTTAGGTTGGACCCATGCCAATGGTATTTATATCCTATTTGATAAAGAAAGGGAGAGACATGCCATATTTTATTTCTTTATTTTTATTAATTGATTTATGACACAAGGTATCTTTCATCAGCCCAATCTTTGGACCTTTGGTCTCCGGATCGGGGTTACTCGATTTTAATGAGTAAGGACTATTTCTCGGAAGGTAAATATATGACTGTACACATAATACCCGAATAATATAAGGGTCAAAAGTCGAACTTGAGATTTTAGAGAGTAAAGGCAAGGCTCAAACCACTACAGCCACCTCCTTGATGGCATATTTTTAGCTTTTTTAACTATTGGACAGAAATCTAATGAAATATGTTTGTAAATAATTGCAGGAGTTGGAATGTCACGGTGTACTTGTATGAAATCCGAAGAAGTTTAAACAAAGAAGAAGTTGCTTATGGAAAGATTCCCTACAAAGAAGGGGTAGTAAGACCTATCAAATGAAATTAAAAATAAAAACCTACTGAATATAATCAGCTCCTAACTAATACGAAATCTCCGACTCGGTAGGATTTCAAGATAAGTAACGAGTCCTAGCAGTTAGCAACTAAAAGGACATGATGAGATCTGATTAGATTCTAACCAATTGGGAATTTATATTGAAGAATGGGCTGTTAAAATTGGGATATTCAATCAGAACTGAAATTAAAATGGCCAACAACTTTGATATACAAATAAATCGATGAAATCCTTCCCATATTAAAATTCCTCTCCCCTCTTTCACTTGCCCCTCATACCATAAGATGGCTTGAGTAGGCAAATCAGACATACACAATAGACCATAACATCAAATCAAGAGCAATAAGTAAAAAAAAAAAATGCCCATATTTGATATGGATATGAAAGGAATATGCATGAAAAAACGAAATATCAAATATGGTACAAGAAGTCAAAGAACCAACTTAAAGTATCTGGTATGGCAGCAAACGAACAATAAAAACTAAAGTCCCATAAATTTCTTTTATGAATTTTTCCTTAAAAGGACTTGGCTGTTTATTCGAAGGATCTTGCCATTTGAAAGTCCCACATACTAGAATTAAGGCATTTTAGAGCTCTGTATGTTGTGATTTTTGTTTTTGAAAGGGAAAAGAATCTTATCTTCATTTTCCTCCTATATAAGAAATAAAAAAAATAATTCACTTTTTCTTATGTGCATAATAAAATATACCAAACTAAAAATAGTGGTCGTCATTAATGTTAATCCATACTCACACATACATTGAAATATAATCAACATCAGTACCAAATCCTGGTCGCATCTATGTATGTTAAGGTAGGCAATATATCAAAATAAGCAAAATAAGATATTTTTCTCTATAATATCCGATACTTTGCTTTTTATGCATAATAATAATAATCCATATCTATATTTATTTAAATTTCTTATATCTTGTCCTATCATTGTATTGCATCATATATTGAAGGGAGGGATGTGAGTGACCATGGCCTGAGAACCGTCTGTTTTATCATAAGTATACACACTTGGCTGATGGCTCCTCCCTCTTTCTTTTCGGTTCACAACTATATATACGCCAGAAGGGGTAAGATTGGAACATAAGAAGGGAAACCAATTTAATCGGAGAAGCCTTTCTTCCGTCTCTCGACCAGACCAAAACCAAAACCAAAACCAAAACCAAACCAAAGCGAGAGAGAGACCAAAGAAAGCAAACAAACAACGAATACTCTCAGATAACAGAGAGAGAGAAGAGAGAGAGAGAGAGAGCGCGCGCGCGCTCGAGCGAAAGAAAGAAAGAAAGAGAGCTTCGTTCCTTCACAACCCTTGAAAATCTTCTGATCTGCTCCTCAACTTGTTCGATCTCAATAGGTGAGTTCTTCCCCCTTTTTTTGATTTGGATTTCTCAATCTTCGGTTTTGCTCTGTCGGAGCCCTAGGGTTTCGATTTCTGGAATCTCTGATCAGGAACCCTACATTGATTTTCGTTTCAGTTGTTTGCCTGATTTGCGTTTTCAGGTCTGTTGGTTTTTCGGGAATTAGGGTTTTGCGCATTCTCGGGGGAGTCGATTTGATCCGGCCTCGGACGCAGCATGAGCATCGAGAGCCCTGGTGACGGCTAGGGTTTCGGTGAATTGTCCTGCGAGGGTCGCGGGTTCTTCCATGGGCGATGGTGGAGTCGCCTGTGCGCCTTCGCAGCATGTCATGGCTACGATTTCGGAGACGTTCTGCGGAGGAGGAGGGTTCAATTCGAAGGCAGTGAAGTTTGCGGATTCGAATTCGGCGGCGGCTGCGGCAGCAGCGCAGCATAGGAAGGGGGAGAAGATGGAATTGGAGAAGGGGGACAAAAGAGGGGAATTGGACAAGGAGTCGAAAGAACAGGCAAAGTCACAGAGAGAGGAAGTAGAGAATGGGGAGATTGTATTGGAGGAATCGAGGAAAGGCGTGGCGGAGAATGGGGAGGCGGATCCTTCTTCTTCTGCACAGCTCCAGACACCAAGAAAGGTGGGGCCTGGGAGGAGGAAGAACTCAGAAAGGGAGGAATTTGGTTCCGAGAAGGGGCGCAAAAGCATAGTTAAGAAGGGTTATTCAAGCTTGGAGAAACTGCGGAAAGGTGAAACTGGGAAATTGCGGAAAGGGGGAGTGGAGAATGGGGAGATTGTGTCTGAGAAACAGAGGAAAGCTGGGGCAGTAGAGAAGGGGGAGGTTGTGCTAGAGAAATCACAGAGAAGGGAGATTGAGAAGGGGGAGATTGTTTCTGAAAAATCGCGAAAAGGGGAGATGGACAAGGAGGAATTAGCAGTGTCTTACAGGTGGCGGGCGGCGGGGGATGAAATTGAGAAGGGGGAATTTGTTCCAGATAAATGGCGGAAAGGGGAAATTGAGAAGGGGGAGTTTGTCATAGACAGAAGTCGAAGAGCAGGATTAGAGAGGGAGGAATATAGTCTTGGGAGAATGCAGAAAGGGGAGATGGAGAAGGGAGAGTTTGCTACTGAGAAATGGCGGCGGGAGGAGGTTGACAAGTCTGGAATAGGGAGGGGGCGAAGAGAAGAAGAAGTGGAGAAAGGGGAGTTCATTCCAGATAGATGGCGGAATGGGGAAGTTGAAAAGGGGGAGATTGTCTCAGACAAGTGGAGAAAAGGGGAGGCAGTGAAGGAGGAGTTCTCTCTGGGGAAAGGGAGGAGACGGGAAGTAGAGAAGGGAGAGTTTATTCCGCCCGGAAAGGGATGGAAAGATGAACTTGACCGCACGCCAAAGAAAGAGACACCTACATCTGTGAAATTCGGTGAGGATGATTTTTCTCAGCGGAGGGATTACAGTAGAAGTGGCAGTGACCAGAGGAGGAGGTCATCTCGGTGGGAATCTTCCAATGAGAAGGACTTAAAAGGCGGCTCGCGAATTTTGGATGGGGACTTGGGATTGCAGAAACATGAATACAGTGATGGAAAGAATCATGGCAGAGAGTACTCCTCGGGTGCTTGGCCTAAGCGGGATGCTGTGGAATCAGATACCAGCAGTCGCAAAAATCCTAGTGATTTTGGTGAGCATTCGGGTTCTAAGAGCCGGAGGATATCTGACGACAACAACCATACCACCTATTCTGAGAAGTTGCATAGCTCTGTAGAGAGGTCTTACAGAAATGTTTCTTTGTCATCAAAGGTTTCAACCGCAGGCAGGTATGCTTCTAGGGTTTATGAATCATCTTCTAGGGGAGGTAGTGATAGACGAGGAAGAAGCCCATATCATGAGCGGTCCCCACATGACCGAGTGAGGTACCAGAATCACAGGGATCGGAGCCCAGCTCGTGCCGGTTATTCCGAGCGGTCTCCACATGATCGGGCAAGGTACCAAAATCACAGGGATCGGAGCCCAGCTCGTGCTGGTTATTCCGAGCGATCCCCACATGAGCGTGCTCGACATCATGATCACAGGGATAGGACCCCAGGTCAGTCTGAACGGTCTCCTCTTGACCGGGCCAGGCATCGTGATCACAGAGAACGCAGCCCAGCTCACTCGGAGCGATCACCGCGTGACCGGGCAAGGCATCGTGATCATAAGGAACGTAGCCCAGCTCACTCAGAGCGATCCCCACATGACAGGGGCCGACATCACTATCACAGGGATCTAAGCCCACGGCCCCATGAGTACCGGGAAGGAAAGCGAAAGAGCGGAGTTACCGAGAGGCAGCATTCTCAGCTTGAAAGCCAAGGACATGAAGAGAAGCTTGGGCAGAGGGAGTCTGCTGGAAGAGATTCTCATAGGCATTCCACAGGTAGACAGTCTCATGATGGCAGTTTTTTGCACACCAGTAGCAGTTGTCCTGACAAAGATGTTGATCATCCGGCTTCCAAAGGGGATGAGTTGCAGGATACAGTGGTGTGCAATGAGCTTTCTTCTCAGGCTAATGAAACTCATGAAGAGTTTCAATCCATGGAGGAGGATATGGATATATGTGACACTCCTCCACATGTCCCAGTAGTGGCCAATTTATCCCTCGGAAAATGGTTTTATCTTGATCATCTCGGCATTGAACAAGGACCATCGAAATTGTGTGACCTTAGAAGGCTTGTCGAAGAAGGCCTTCTTCAGTCAGATCATTTGATAAAGCATGCCGAGAGCGACCGGTGGGTAACTGTTGAAAATGCAGCTTCTCCTTTGGTGCCCGTTAACCTACCATCAGTTGTTTCGGACTCTGTTACTCAGCTGGTGAATCCTCCTGAAGCTCCAGGGAATTTATTAGTGGATATTGGAGATGTTGGATCACCGTTGGTGAACCTGAGTGAAAGTTCAGCGGCATTAGAATCTTTGGATGAACTTGACATTGATGAAAGGGTTAGAGCTTTACTGAAGGGTTATACTGTTATTCCTGGGAAGGAACTTGAGACACTTGGGGGTATTGTTTTCCATTTTTCCTTTTCCTTTTATTTATTATTTATTTTTTCTTTACTTGCATTTGTTAGCTCCGGCCTTCTAATTTTTTCCCATCCAATTTAGTGTTTGATTGTATTTTCCCCTGCTTTCTGGAATTCTATATCCTTGCAGAGGCTTTGCACACGATGTTTGAGCATGTAGACTGGGAGAGATGGGGTAGCTCTGAAGGTAACCTCATCTTCGTCTCTACTGATTTTGAATCTTGAGGAACTTTGATTATTTGTAGTCTAGACACCATTGAGTTTTAATGTGTAGCTGCGTGTCCCTTTGGAATATTTGGATCGTTTTGAAACCAGAGTACCTGTAGCTGGCACTTTATTCAAACAAACTACAGATCAACATTCTTCATCTCTATCCCTGCCCTGACCGCATTTAGATTTACTGTGGATTATGCAATCAGGATAAAAGCTCAGATTTTCTATTTCTTTTCCTGTTTTGCATGGGTCCATTTTGTCATAATGTTAAGAAATCTTTTAACATGGTTATGCTTTTATATTAACAATCTGACGCAGTCTGGGTTGCAACTGATGCAGACAGGAATGCTCTTGGACCAATTTGGTGCAAGCAGAAATCAACCCCTGAATGGAAGATGTATGGTTCCTAATTGGTTCAAGCAGAATCTCCAAAACTGAAACAATCCAATAAAATCCAAATATGTAGGAAATAAGTAGCGTTACATTCTAGAAATTCACGTGTAGATTCACTCCTACCAATAGGTTGAAACCACCCATCTATATATTAGATGATTTGATCTCACCCATTGTGTCCCACTAATGGCAACAAGGGAAAAATTGCCATAACATTGTAACTCTGGTTTACCTATTTTAAAAACATGGTGTGTGTGTTGGTTCATTCTTGTGAATCTGCTAAATCAAACTTGGGCTTATTTGTAAGTAATCTAATAATCTATCAGACACACCAAATTTTGTGTCTTTTGGATACCCTTTTTTTTTCGCCATGTGAAAATGGTCAGCTATTTAAGAAAAAGGTATAAACTTCTTGAATGGTGCCACTTTGAAATACTGGTATCACACACCCAATGAACGAAACTCTCCATGAAGTTTGCTGATTCCCAGATCTGCCTGAGTAAAACACCAACTGTGCTGCAACAAAGTTTTGTGGGCACTTCTCATCCAGATTGTTACCTCCATACTATGTTGGTAGAATTTGACCTCTTGTAGCTGGTTGTAATTGTGAATGAACAATCAGATCTCAATGCCATTTCCTTTTTTTTAGTTGGATTTAGGTACTCCACCCATCTGGCCATTGGATCACTATCTAACAGTTTTTGCTGCCTCTCATGACTCATTTAATTACGAGGAATTTACCTGGACTGATTTATTTGATCTTAGTTAATAGATTGGCGTCTAGATCTTTTCTAGGATCTTTAATCCTTTTCTGGATTTTTTTTTCTCTGCAGGATTTTCTTCATCAGCAAGATCTTCATTCACATCATCTTCTTTTTCTTATTTCTGTGGAATGTTTATCGTAAAATCAATTGACTCTCTTATCTCTTCCTTTAACTTTTGTATGGACTATTCTAAAAGGCTTTCTACTACTTGATTAAAAATAGATCAATACTGTTATTTTATAATCCAGTGACACAGGACCTCTATGTAATGAAGGAACTGTTATGCTCCCCCTATTGTACTTATGCTCCCCCTATTGTACTTACTTAAAAAAAAAAAACTTAAATTCTAACATTTTCCAATATTCTGAATTTTTTGGACATTTTTGTCGTAGTTCTTTGACTACTTCTTCAACACACTGCTGCGCCACTATGTATTGCCACGGCCACAGATAGCATTTTGGGCACCTGACGCTATGCTTATCACGACCTCTATTTTGATCCTTGACCAATTCATTTATCCATTAATTGAACTGACAAACCCCAAGACATTCAAGTTTATTATCTTGAATCTTCATAGATTTCGATAATTTGTGAAAAACTCCAAAAACCCCAACCTATAAATCTAATTTGCTGCACTTTTGAGGGCCCCCAACACACTATTTGAACCATTCAATATACTCATATTAATGATAACTTTCAGCAAGTCTAGTTTCATGTCTTAATTTTTTTACATCGTGGATTTTGAAAAATTTGTGAAAAACATCCAAAAAATCCAAACACATCTAAAACAGTTGGATGTATTCATTTACTCATGTGAAAATGGTGATTTAGACAAACGTGATAATGTTTTTCACATATATAACATATGCATATCTTAAACCCTTTTTGCTATCTCATTCATAAAGGTCTTTTTTTGGCACTCATTTAGATATGTAAATGATGCGCACATGTAACCTTTTTGCATAATTACTTTTGTTTGTGTAATGCGCATGTACACATGTGATGCATAAACGAGATTTGAAAATAAATGATTACTTATCTCCCTCTTGCAAAAAGTGCAAAACAATTGCCGTCTACATTCTTGTGATTTGGTCACAGGCTTGAAACCCCTCAACCACCTTTAATTTTTTTAGAGTCCTGTGGGCCCCAAATTCATGATCTAAGCCAGTCATCTTTTTGACTAAACTAATAATCCTTAAGACTTTAGTTTTGTTTATTTTATACTCACTTATTTTGAGAAATTCTCACATTTCCAAAATTTCTCGACTGATAGATATGATTTTCTGCACTTTTTTGGCCCGTCTCAGGTCACGATCTGAACTTTTCAATATTCTTATAGTAATTATAGGCATCAAGAAGTTTAGTTTTACATTCTAAATCTTCATAGATTTTGAGAATTTTTTGAAAAACATCAAGAAAGTCCAGACACATCAAAAACTCTTGGATGTACTCATCTACTTACGGGAGAAGATGATTTTGACAAACATGTTAATGTGTTTTACATGTGTACCATTGCAAATGTAACATTTACACACGTAAAACCATTTTTCCTATCCCATGCATAAAAGGCAAATGACCCCTTGAGGGCTGAAAAAAATAGCCCAAAAACAGGCCCACTGTCAGACAGCCTGTTGGCCTTACCCATAGTGGCCAACCCATCTGTCCTAACCATAGGGGAGGGTCAAACCCATAATGTATGATCCATCGGGCATAACCCATGGTAAAAAGAAAATCCCAATGTAACTATGCCTGCTTTCTTTGTATTTAGGTTTCCAATAAAATGTTATAGTTCTTTATGGGATCTATTAAGATATTGATTGCCATGGTATTCAACTAAGATAATTGATTGACATTAATAAAAGATAGTATCAAGCACCAAGAGTTTGGTTTGTATTCAATATATATTTCGTCTTTCACTTCTCACCTGAAAGCAGACTTGGGGAAAACTGATAATTCAAAATTGAAGAGATATGCAATAAGGTAAAGAACCCATGGCACAGTTGGTTGTGAGTTTGCTTCATGTTACCATTCCTTAAAAAAAAAAAGTTTTATGCAACGAGTCAACAGGAAAATTATGAAATTTTATATTAAAAGAATTAAGCTAGTTGCTATAGTAGGTCACAATGAGTTGCAAAATTGCCATAGTTCAATCAAAATTGTGATCTATCTATAGGGGGCTAAGAAGCACGGACACTTCTAAGAAAGTGACGTGTCCGTGTCGGACACGTGTCGGACACCGACACTCCTCGGACACTCTCGGACACGTGTCCGATACTATTTAGCCGTGTCCATAATTAAGAACTAAAAATCTTAATTTCGGACACTTGTTTGATACTCTTTTTGTAACGTGTCCCACAATTCCTAGCTCGTGTCTATGACTAAAAAATAAACATGTGGCTAATATCTCTTGGACACTTTGTTAATACGTGGTTATTAAAACTTGTAAACTTGATATATAACAATTTTATACCATGAAAAAATATATGATTGTAAATATCAATCATATCACAAGCAAAAGACAAATAAATATTTCACTAAAGAATAGGCCTCAAGATTGGCTTCTCTTTTGCTTTTTTTTTTTTTAAGAGAGGGGAAAGAGATGATCCGCTTTTTTCTTTATATGGATTTTATGGAACTATAGATATTTCATGTTTAATAATTATGAATTATGTTTTAGTATTGTATTGATATTTAATAATTTGATATGTTTGCTAGTTGATAGGTGAATTTTTATTTGTTGATTGCTAAATTGATTAAAAAAGTTAAAATGATATTAGTTTTTTAGTAGATGATTATATATATAAATTAATATATATTATTCACGTGTCCCTGACGTGTCCGTGTCCTGCTTTTTTGAGAAATGCCGTGTCGGCGTGTCCGTGTCGTGTCGTATCCGTGTCCCATGTCCGTGTCCATGCTTCTTAGATAGGGGGTTATGGACAAGGAAGCTTGATGTAGCCTTCTAATTTTTGCTTAAAGGGTTGGTATGTGGTATTAGATATGGGATCCTTTGAGTGTCCTTTTTTTTTTTTTTTTTTTTTGGGTATTGTTGCTGTTCCTGACCAAGGCTGGAGCCTGGATGCTTCATGTATGTAGTTACACATAGTCTGTCCTAATTAACAATCTGTGATTACAACTTGAAACACTTAACAGAAAATGATCCTTTAGCTAACTTATCTCAAACTTTGTAAGGAAATAAATAGTAGCTGAGAGTAACATAAATTGAAGCTGACTGAAAATATTGAATTGATCCAATGTCCGCAAGTGTAACAGTCAATCAACAGTCTTTCTGACTAACAGTTAAAAGTTTGGGTTACCATTCTTAGCTTCTGATGGCCCCATAATCACACTGATAGGTTCCCCAGGGGGGCAATATTATACTCCATTTTGATCCGCACAAATAATCTGTTTGGGTTTTTATTATTTTAAGGGGCTGTTTGAGCTTGCTTATGGCTGCTTTTAGGCCTGCGTTAATCATGTTTGTGAACATGAATAGAACTCTTATGCCCATGGATTAATACTTTGTTGCGTTTAACAATTACAGGTACAAATTCAATGAGTACTAGTTTTCACTTTTCACTTTTCAATTTTCAATCCTTAATTCCTTTTGGGGACTGATTGATGGGCAGGTTTCACAAGATCTCGAGGCTCTGGTGAGTCATCCAAATATCCTAGAGATGAGGATTTCAGCAGGGGATTTAATAGCATGCTGAAAGACTTAGTTGAAACTAGAGCAGGTGTACCTTCTGGGGAGTGTCTCTTAATCAGCAGTGAGTCAAGTGATTGGTTTTCCAGCCTGTGGTCATGCAAAGGGGGTGACTGGAGGCGAAATGATGAAGTAGCTCAAGATAGATGTCTTAAAAGAAAACTTGTTCTCAATGAAGGCTACCCGCTTTGTCAGATGCCAAAGTCTGGATATGAGGACCCCCGTTGGCATAGAAAAAATGATTTATACTTTCCCTCTCAGAGCAAGAGACTTGATCTACCGCATTGGGCTTTTACTTTGCTGGATGAGAATAATGATACCAATGGTGACATGAGCAAAAGTGTTCCTGGTAGCAGATCAAGTCAGCTTAAGCCATCAGTTGTAAGAGGAGTTAAAGGAACTATGCTGCCAGTGGTCAGGATAAATGCATGTGTGGTTAAGGATCATGGTTCTTTTGTCTCTGACCCACGCATTAAAGCTAGAGGGAACGATCGACATAGTTCAAGGCCCATTCGATCTTTCTCTACAAGTAGTAGTGATGGTAGGAGTTCATCTATGGAACCCATTTCTGAATCCAGGAAGATTCGTGACAGTGACCTACAAACCTTGCACAAATGCAGAACGGTAATCAATATCCCAAAAGACCATGTGTGCAGGGTAGATGAATTGCAGTTAGACTTAGGTGATTGGTACTACCTAGATGGTGCTGGCCATGAACGTGGGCCCTTATCATTTTCAGAGCTGCAATCTCAAGTTGCTCAGGGCATTATCCCAAAATATAGCAGTGTCTTCAGGAAAAATGATAAAGTTTGGGTTCCTATTACTACTGCTCAGATGGGTTCTGAAACTGCCCATGCCCAAACAGAAGAAGTGGCATTGACTTCATATGCTGCTTCTGCTGCTCTCCTGCCATTAGAGGTTGCCCCTAACGTGATGGAAATGGCTTCAAGTTCATTTCACAATTCTCACCCACAGTTTATTGGCTATACACGTGGTAAGCTCCATGAACTAGTCATGAAATCTTACAGGAGCAGGGAGTTTGCTGCGGCCATAAATGAGGTTTTGGATCCATGGATGTCTGCTAGACAACCAAAGAAGGAAATGGACAAGCATTTTCCGTTTAACTCGTCCATTGCAAATGGTTCAGCTGATCTTGCAAATGAGTTGTCAGTGTACAAGTTTCGTAAACCAGGTGTGAACTTTTTTCAAATTTTGTGGAAGCGCTGCATTGAAAAGTTTTTTCCTCTTTGTTTTTGACGTTGAAACCTCTTGCTTTGTGTTTATTTTTAGTTTTATTTTCTAATTTTCTGAGAAAAAGTGTCTTTGACATCAGTTCATGTGCTTTCTTGTGTGTATTGTGTTAAATGCAGAGGGTAGTTTATCTAGAATTTATAATGATTACAGTCGTGCTGGAAAAAGAGCCCGGTTACTGGCTGATGAAAGTGATGAAGATGATGAAATGGAAGGGGATGCACTGACATATCAGAAGGTTGAATTTTCCTTTGAGGATTTATGTGGTGAAGCTGCATCTGTTCAAACTGAGAGTGAGAGTTGGGGTCTACTTAGTGATACCATATTGGCTAGGGTATTTCATTTTCTCAGATCCGATTTGAGGTCCCTTGCCTTTTCTGCTGCTACTTGTAAATGCTGGAATACTGCAGTCAAGTTTTACAGGGATATCTCGAGAGAGGTAGACCTGTCATCTATGGGCTCTCACTGCACAGATTCCATGTTCCAGAATATTATGGTAAACTCTCTTTTCTGGGCTTTATCCTATTTGTTGCTTGTGTATCTCTGAAGGATTTGCAGCACTCCGTTCTTGATGCACCATCCTGTACTGCTGGCATTTGTTTTAGTGATTTCATGGGCCCTACCATGTGTGGGTATGCCTTATAACTCTTACAGATTAGAGGTTCTTTGTCAATCAATGTTGTCCAAAAAATAGACGATCTTTTCATCCAGAATAATTTTGGTGGATGCATTCATGGTGGGGCTTGTCAGTTAATGATCTATATCACCAAATCAGTGCTCTGACTTGTTTGTGATGGGAAAATCTTACGAGATGGTGCTTCAGGTCCGTATGATTTTCTCTTTTCTTCAATTACTTTGATGTTTCATGGATATCCTCATTTGATCTTGCAGAGTGGTTATAAGAAGACAAAGATAACCTCCATTGTGTTGATGGGCTGCACAAATGTCAGCGCTGCTGCACTTGAAGAAGTTCTACAGTCTTTTCCTTGCATATCTTGTGTAGATATTAGAGGTTGCAACCAGTTTAGAGAGTTGATATCTGCGTTTAAGAATATTAAGTGGGTAAGGAGTCGTGGTTCATGCAACTCCACAATTTTTGATGAATCACATTCTAAGATGAGGAGCCTGAAACAAATAACTGAGAAAAATAGCTTAAATTCGAAGGCTTTGAGAGGCTGGAGTGGTCATTTTGATGTTTCTGTTGAGCTGGGAGGTGCTTTTGATGATGATTCCAATTTGGATAGGAAGGATTCAGTGAGCTATGCATTGCTCCAAAATTGTTACAAACGCAGAAAACTACTCAATGGTAGAAAACCCTCAGCAGTTTTATCAAGGGATGCTCATATGAGGAGGTGGCTTCACCGGAAATCTGAGAATGGAGGTTATAAGAGGGTGGAAGAATTTCTTGCGATCACTCTGAAGGACATCATGAAGGAGAATAAATCAGATTTCTTTGTAACTAAGGTACATCCTCATCTTGCACTTAATGCTGTAGAAATGGGTGGTGTTCCTAGTTTGTTTTTGTCTTCTCTCTCTCTCTCTCTCTCTCATGGTGTGCTTACCAATTTTGTCTAAATAGGTGGCTGAAATTGAAGATAGGATGAGGAATGGATATTATATTAGCCATGGTTTGAGCTCTGTCAAGGATGATATCAGCCGAATGTGCCGAGATGCAATAAAGTGAGCCTCCTTACCCCATTTAATGCTTATTAAATTTAGACAATGTAGAAAATATGCCTGTTTTAATTGATTTCAGAACTGAACCCAACTGATGGAATGAGGATCTGCTTCTGAAGTATTGGAGGGATTGTCATTTATTGCACTCTGAATTGCTGTATTTGAAATCAGGATGTTTGCAGTGACTTTCTTAAATTAGCAGGATGCTTATTTTGCCACAACCACTCGATGCTTTTGATATTGCTTTTCTTAGTGTTTTTTTATTGCCCATATTTTAACTATTTAGGATCTTTTAATGCAGAGCTAGAAATCGTGGAGATGGTAGAGATATGAATCACATTATCACGTTATTTATCCAACTCATCAAGAGTTTGGATGGGAATTTAAAGTCATCTAATGATAGAGAGCATGCACTGAAAATGTTAAAAGATAGTTCAGTTGCAGGGTTATCTTCTACTGCCTCCAAGTATAGAAGGAGAAATAGCAACATTATGGCTGAGAGGAAAGCCATGATTAGAAGTAATGGCACTTTTAGTGGAACAGATTTTTCAGACTATGCATCTGATCGGGAAATTAGAAGGCGCTTATCCAAATTGAATAAAAGGTCATTTGATTCAGAAAGTGAAACTTCAGATGAACTGGATCTTTCTGAAGATGATGGTCGGAGTGACACTGAGAATACTGATTCAGATACGGAAAGTGATCTGGAATTCCATTCTGAAGGTGGACATGCCGACATGAGAGATCGACTTCCATTTGTAGCAGATGAATCCTTTGATGTGATGACTGAAGATCGAGAATGGGGTGCTCGTATGACGAAAGCAGGCCTTGTTCCTCCAGTTACTCGCAAATATGAAGTCATTGACCACTACGTTATATTGGCAGATGAGGAGTTAGTGCAGAGAAAGATGCGGGTTGCTTTACCTGAGGATTATGATGAGAAACTCATTGCACAGAAAAATGGCATCGAAGAGTCAGATATGGAAATTCCTGAAGTGAAGGATTTCAAACCAAGAAAAAGGCTTGGTGAGGAGGTCCTGGAACAGGAAGTTTATGGTATTGATCCATATACACATAATCTTCTTCTTGATTCTATGCCAGAAGAATCATCAGAATGGCCACAGTCGAAGCGGCATTGGTTCATTGAAGAGGTAAGATACCAAAGAAATTGCACATTTATTCTGTTCATTTGTTTGGAGATTGCATTTGAGTCTTAAGAGTTGGAAATTGTCTCTTTTAGGTGCTTTTGCGTGCTCTAAATAAGCAAGTCAGGCATTTCACTGGTAGTGGAAACACACCTATGATGTACTCTTTGCAGCCTGTCCTTGAGGAAATTCAGAAGGCTGCTGAGGAAGGGGGTGATGCACACATTATGAAAATGTGCCAAGGTATACTAAAGGCCATTCACAATCGTCCTGAAGACACCTATGTTGCTTATAGAAAGGTAAGTGCACTATGCATGCACCGTTGCCTCAACCTTCTTGCACCCAATTTAGGTAATTAGGTGCAATAACTTGTTCTCATTGATGTTTACTATTTCTGTATTTACTTATGTTTTGCAACCTCTTTGTGCTGTTGTTATTAGGGGCTGGGAGTGGTATGTAACAAAGAGGAAGGCTTTGGTGAAGATGATTTTGTTGTGGAGTTCTTGGGAGAGGTATGCTTTCACCATCATCTAACTTGAGATATGGTTATCCAGCAGAATTAGGCTTTAGAAAATGTTAGATTAATATTCTCCTGCTTGATCCATCCGACTATCTATGTAACTTCGAACCACTTTAAGGGGAATATTGTAAGATTTTTGCCAAAGTAAATGCGTTGCTATTATCAACACTTGAAAATTAACATTGCGGCTTACTCAGAAAACTGGGGAGAGTCTGTATGCGTTAATTTAAATTAAGTTGAGAGGGTGTGCATTTATATCTATTGAATAAAAAAGAGTTAATGATAGTTTCTTTTTCCCAGTTGTGCATCGAATATGAATCAAAGCTGGAGGGCATTAATTTAAATATTATTGAATTGAGTCATTTTCAGGAGCGTCAAGACTGTTCCTAGCTCGTTCGAGTCCTGCCTGGGTTTGAGATAATCATTGGGAATTACTGCTTTTAAAGGTTTCTGTATGACCCAGCCATGTGCAAATGTGAGAACCATCTGAGTGATGGAAGTACTATTTTGAGGGCCTCAAAGTTATCCAAGCCCTTGCCTTTGGATAAAGTGCGATGGGGGTGCCAAAATTGCCATGATCAATTTGAGGGCCTGGGCTACTTGGGGAGAGTGTCAAATTTGGGCCAGTGGCAATTCAAGGGGGACTAATGAGTGTGGAGGGCATAGACTGGTTGTGGAAGGGGGCAGGTGGGCCCCACAGGCTGGATTATTTCTGAGCGAGGAACAGTTGGTGTTCATGAAAATATGCATTCTGAATCAGAAAAGTTTACATAAATAGAAAATTGATGATAAAAAATAGCAAACCTTTAGATTCTTATTTCACAAAAACAGAAGTTTATCCTTGATGCATAGCTCATTACAGCTGCTAATTGTGATATGATACGGTTGAAGGTGCTCAGCATCAAAACCACCAGGTTGTGGATTTTTTTGTCATCTTACTTCTAAACAATTCACTAGCGGAATATGTGGTAATATGTAGGCACACTATGAACTGTAACAACCTTAAGATTTTAATGGTCCAAGTTGCCTCCATGCCATGACGAAATGCAATAATTTGATTGTGATTCTAAATCATTATGATAATGAAGAGCGATTTATCCATTTCTTGAACTGATTTGTACTGCATGAACAAAGATATAGAAGCACCGAGGAAACCCTCATTTGAAGCACATTCAAAGGGAGAAGCAACCTGATGATACTTCATATATCAAAAATTTCCATTCCCTCATGTTGAAAACCACCTTGTAAATTCATCTTCATTAGCATTATCTTAAGGTCTTAACCCATCTATTTGTGGTAGGCTTCTTTAGTTCTATTTTTCCACTCCCCTATTTACCCTATTTAGAGTGGTCACTCCAAAATCTAAAGTTTCACTTTTGACTATTATATTGGAACCCAATTCCCTACCCTCTCCTCTCCTCTATCTTGTTCTTTGTATTTGTTACGCTTCAACTTTTGTACAGGGGGCTATTTCAATCTTTTTATGTACGTGCTCTGGTTGTAGTTATTATAGATTTGTTTCTATGTTACTACTTGTTTCATTGTCTTTCCTTTATTTTGTGTTTCTTGCTATCATGATCCATAGTTTGCATTCAAAATAGCAATGATGTATGGGAAGTTTATTAAATACCTTCTCAAAAAAAGAGAGGCCAAAAATTAATTTCATGACCTATGAAGCTGACAATTTGATTTTGTAACTTTCTTTAATACTTGGATTTAGGTTTATCCAGCTTGGAAATGGTTTGAGAAGCAAGATGGTATTAGGTCTTTGCAGAAAAACAATAAAGATCCTGCACCTGAATTCTACAATATATATCTGGAGAGGCCAAAGGTGATCTTTTTTCTTTTCTTTTCATTTCTTTTTTTAATTTTAAGTTCTTATGTCAAGGTTATTGGAGATGTTTGTTTTGCATGCATATCTAACAAAATTTTGTTCACGTCATTTATTTGTTAGGGTGATCGTGATGGATATGATTTGGTTGTGGTGGATGCTATGCACAAGGCAAACTATGCTAGTCGTATTTGTCACTCCTGTCGACCAAATTGTGAAGCAAAGTAAGTGATTCGGTTGTTCTGTTTATGATGTTATTGTACCCTGATTGAAGTCTGAATTTATACTATGTATATATATATATTATTTGATCTTGTAAATGGGTGAATGATGCAGGCCAGATCATGGGTTGGCCAACCCATTGGGCCTAGTCCATAGGCCCAATACGACAACTATTTATTTAGGGATTTTATTTAGTAGTTTAATTTGATTAGGATATTGGTGAGATTCCTTTTTTGTTTAGGCTTATTTTAATATTAAAAAGTTAGGCTTATTTTAATATTAAAAAGTTTTGTTTCTTAGGGATAAAGCCAACTCTGCTATGTAAGGATGATTAGGCTTCATTGTAAAGACTGTTTATTATTAATAATATTTGAGTTATGAGAGTTTTCTCTTTGATTATGATTTTTCTACTCAATTGTGGGTGTGCCCTACTTCGGGGTGTACAAAAAATCTGTCGATTTATAAAACCGATCCGATCCGATTCGCGGTATTTTAACCAATCCGATAGTTAATGGTTTGTTGATAGATTGAAAAAAATCTAATACGTTGGTAATGGTTTGGTAATGGATTTTATCCTTAATTCGCGGATTTAAACTGATCCGAATCGTTGAAATAATATATATTTATTTATTTTAATATAAAAAATATTAAATTGCAACATTTTTGCCATTCATCATCCAACTTTCAATCTCAGCCATTTACTCTCCATATAAAATAGTAAGAAAACAGTTGACACTACCGTTCACGGATTAAACGGTTTTAACCGAACCGAACCGTTGATTCACAGTTCGGTTCGGTTTATAATTGGCGATGGATTGGTTACGGATTACAAAATTGCTAAAATGGATTGGTGACGGATTTGGCTCAATCCGATCCAATCTGAACCGTGTACACCCCTCGTCCTCGTAGCTAAATCCTTTCTTTGGATTCGATCACTCCTTCAGGACATTGATATATTTTCGGATCGTGGATCTGAGGCTGCATTAATTGGTATCAGAGATGAAGAGCAATCGCCAGGAAGACACCAGTCCTCCTTGGATTTTCTTTGTCATCCATCATTGCCAAATTCTCCACGCATCCCGACACCTATCTTTTTCCAATCCTCAATCAAACCAAACCCTGCCGGAAACCCCTTCTGACACCACTGGCCTCCATCCAAAACCCATTCCTAGACCACCCTCATTTCCACCATCCTACCGCAACTCCATCCCTAAACCCAACCCATCTCCAAACCCAATTGTAACCATCCCCCACTCCCACACTCAATCCCTACCCAACGAAACTAACCCCAACCCACGTCAGTCCATCTCCAACTCTTCCCGTACAATCCAAACCTACCCTCGACCAATCCTTACCCACTGTAGCCCATTCCCAACCCATCCCGGAACCTAACCCCACTTTCGCAAGACCCCAGCCCTCATCGGCCCCTTAGAATCTCCTCGTCAAGCAAGCCCCAACCACAACACAAAACAAAAAAGAAAAAAAAAAGAAAAAAAAAAGAACGAAGACAAGAGGAGAATGTGCAAAGAGGAAAGCATACCTGCATTGTCATCCTTTCAGGTGATCATGAAGCTCCTCTCGTCATAGCATGTTGCCTGCGATAGGAACCGGACCCCAACCACCAACATTGTTGCCTCTTTACCAGCTTACCCTCGCTAGGTCCTCATTGAGGCTTGTACTTCGTTGTTGTTCGTCGCCATCAGCAACAAGCTCCCCCTTCCTCTCTTGTCACAGTCGCCAGATAAGCTTTCCTTTTTTATTCCTTTCTTTAGTTGAAAATAATAATAATAATAATAAAGAAGTGAGAAAGGCCCCCCTTACATGTGCGAGTTTTTGACCTGAGGCTGAATCCAGTTGGCCCACAAATTCAGGTCTGACCTGAAAACGAGTCCAGACTACCAACAATTAAAAAAAAAATGGGGGCCCATCCATGAAGGAGAAAAACCCAAAGCACAGATTTTTTTTGCATGATCAATCTCCGGCATTGATTCTCAAAAGGTTGATATATTGGCCATCTATAGTTCAATCATCGATCTGTCCTCACTAGCGTGCTTGAGTCAACAAGATCTTCGTAATAGGTCAGTCCGTTCTTCAAATGCAATTATACTTCTATTGTTCTTGCATCCAATTCAACATGAGAGACATTGAAAGCGTGATATATCAGTTCATGTATGGAAATTAGTATTTTAAAAAGAGTCATACTTTGATTAGTACATTAATTTAAAGTAAGAAAATTTGACTGTTGATGAATATACCTGCCAATAGCAAGAGTTAGAAAGTTTAAATGGCCTATGGGAGTGAGATAGGAATGATGGAGCTCATTATATCAAAGGTCTAAGGCTGGACATACGAGCGAATGTGAAATGTGTGATACCATTCAAGATGCATACGGAGAGGCTATCCTTGTTGATGGGTTTTGCATCCAACAAGTTAAATTGCGAAAAGAAAAATATTCGAAAAGAGCAAAGGGCCATGTTGTGGAGAGACTTTTCGCCAGAGAAGAGAATCCCACAATTGTCATCGCCCGACGACTCAACACAAATGAGAAAGAAGAAGAAGAATGGAGACACAATAAGAAGTTCCACACACGGGTAAGAGTCAAAGACAGCCGTTAATTTGATTATTGGCAATGGTTGTGCAATCAATGTTGTCACACTAGAGGTTATTGATAAGCTTTCAATTAATAACCGAGAAGCTTCCTAAACTCTACCAAGTTACACGGTCTAATGGTTATGTCATCCTTGTGACTCATAGATGCTTGGTATCATTCAAGATTGGTAATTATAAAGACAAAATTTGGTGTGATATGATCCATATGAATATTGCTCACATAGTTGTCAAATCCTAAATCACATCGTGAATCATTCAAGAGGTTGAATCGAATCAAATCGAATCGCAAATCAAATTGTGAATCATAGGATATTTTCTACTTTTCTTAATATAGATAAGAAAAATCTAAAAGAATAGTGAAAATAGGAAAGATTATAGAAGTCCACACTCTATCTATTTTTCATCCGTGTCAACATCAATGCATGACAAAAATTGTTTGTACCTACAAAATAAGTGTTGCCTTCATAGATATTATTTTTGGACGTCCATGGCTCTTTGATCAGGAAGTGCATCATCATAAAGAGATGAACACATATACAATTGTGTGGGGAGGAAAATGAATTAGGCTCATTTCATTGCTATCAACAACCATGTCTTCATCTACAGCACCTTCAACTAAAGCACCATAGAAGGAGCTAAGAAAAGAAATAAAGGACATGTTTCCACCAAAATTGTAGACAAAAGACATTAAAGATGACATCGAAGAGCAAGTTACTAGCAACATTTATTTTGGAGGTATAACCAATATTGATCAACGCAATGTCAACCATGAGCCTCAAAGAGTTGAGGAAGAACAAGGAGAAACAAACATTGAATACTTTGATTGGGTTGGCAAGGACATTGAACATCTGGGAGATCTGATTGCAATGCCACTTCTAGAAAATATAATTGATCATTGGAATTTATATCAATTGCTCCTGTGGTTTCACAAGATGATCAAGTTGTTGAAGTCACCCACATTGACTTCATCTTCGGGGATCAAACATGGATGCTCAAGCCAACAATTGAAGCATTTGTAGATCAAGTCACACATCTAAGCTAAATTCATTCATTAGAAGAGATACTTCTAACGTACTTTTACATGGAGAAAAAAACCACGTCAAGCTTTCAGGTCATGTCATGCAAATGGGGATCAAAAGAAAAGACAAACATTTGTGCGTTTGATGTTCTACACAGGAGGACATTTCCTCAAACTTAACAGTTGAATTCTCTCCGACATTTCTCAAGTTGGCAACTTGTCGGAGTCAAGTATTTTTCCAAATAGGGAGAGTTGATGCTGGTCAGACCATAGGTCGGCCAACCCATTGGGACATCTATTTATTTAGGGATTTTATTAAGTAGTTTAATTTGATTAGGATTAATATTGGCAAGTTCCCTCTTTTGTTGAGGTTTGCTTATTCTAATATTAGAAAGTTTTGGTTCTTTTGGGATAAAGCCACCCCAGCTTTGTGAGGATGAATAGGCTTTATTGTAAAGATAGGTTTATCAATCATGTTTGAGTTGTGAGAGTTCTCTCTTTAGTTATGGTTTTTCTACTCATTGTGAGTGTGCCCTAGTGGCTGAATCCTTCTTTGGATTATATCAATCCTTCGGGAGATTGATCTGTTTTTTTATCGCGGATCCGAGGCTTTATTAGTGAAGCACCTACATCTGATCCATTGTTTGAAATTTTTTTCTTCGGTGTCTAAATTTTTGAAACTTCAATAATTACTCGAAAAGTTTTAGCAGAAGTTCTTCATTCAATCTTTCGATGGAGAAGATCCATTCTATCTGGATGTTTTTGGCATTTGGATGCCTATGGTATCCTGATGCATCCTTCCTAAACTGCGGGCACTGTGGTTTGGTGTTGGAGCCCATTTATCTGACGGGCTTCCACTGGCTGAGCATGCATGGATTTCTTCTGGACTGACATATTATAGCCCTCTGAGCAAATAGATGGGTAATAAAAGGATACATTATTCCACAGAAAAAAGAAAAACCATTGCATGGCCAGAATTTTAGTCCATAAAAGTTGTAGGGCATTCTCGATCCATGGTAGAGGAGCCCCTTAGATCAACTATTTGGGTTTTCACCTTATTAAATCCTCATCCCTACGGATGTCATATTCTGACATTTGTATTGTAATTTTGCGAATGCAGAGTTAGCATATTTCATACCTGCAAAGTTACTTAGCATTGCTGGTGTATAACAATCCAGCTCATCCATGTGTTGGTGCTAATCAGACACTCAGATCTTTTATGAAAA
The DNA here is from genome assembly GCA_037013555.1 of Sextonia rubra. Taxonomy (NCBI): domain Eukaryota; kingdom Viridiplantae; phylum Streptophyta; class Magnoliopsida; order Laurales; family Lauraceae; genus Sextonia; species Sextonia rubra. The sequence continues at coordinate 51,764,513 of JASUAD010000009.1, read as the reverse complement.
TGACTAGTTATGCTGTTTATTTCTTCTGTTGTGACTCTGCATGGATTCTGATTCAATTGAGAATTCCTGTGTCCTTTTCTTTTTGTTCCTCAATTATGACTACCTGGCAATTATTTATCTGACCAGCCAACCCAACCTAAACATCACCTTGTAAATCAGGTGCATTCACATTTCCAACCCAATGAACAAACTGGTTCGGTTTGTTGGGTCCTCACTACCTGACACTAACATGGCGCTGCCTTGTAAATCATTTTCTGAGTTGATATTTCACATCCATGTTGAATTTGGGTTGACATTTTCAACCCTAATGGCTGGTTTTGGTTGAACTTGCTACCCTTATTGGTCAACCCTTTAGAAATCTAACCAACCTGATCTGACCTATTGCTATTAAGCTATATTAAACATGTTAAATATATTTTTTTTAAGGATCTGGTTTGACACCTCTTTGTCCCCACTTGTTTCCGTATCTTTGTTTTCTGGTTCTTTATTGTGTTAGGAGGGAAATACAAAGGTATTCTCCATATCAGTGATTCTTCATATCAGTCCATTATTTTTTAAGCTTACTAGTTTTAAGGATTACACATGTCCAATTATCCAATTATCCATATCTAAACTGTCAGTAAATGACTATCGTTACAGTATCTAGCCATGCATCTGAGGCCCTTTTTGTGGTTTTTCTATTTCCTTGCATCCATCGTTTTTTAAAAAAATTATTATTTATATTTTGATCAGTAGCAAGTAAAATTTTTTTATAAGGGGAAACAAAACAGGCATGCAGCCTACAACTGAGGACTCAACAACATAGATGCAAAAGGATTGTATCATACACAAACAAAAGAAAACACAACACAAACAGACAAACACGGCTACCCATTGTCAGCACATAAATTTGTGACCCCTTTCTTGGCTAAAGCATGAACCATACCATACGGATCCACCAACATGCTGAGAACTAATTTGGAGAGATGAAGAAATCGGTTTGATCCCTTGGAAGTAAGAGAAGAATTCCTAATTGAGTCAACATGAAGACTCGGGAGAGTCATGTTCTTTTTCTTGTTAAAAATTGTTTTAAAAGTACTTAAAACTGAATCTATTACTTCTAAAATATAAATAAACATTTATTTACCTGCAATCATGATAATCAATTCAAATTAATAAATTTATATATGCAAGAAAAGTATTCTAATAAGGAAAATAAAAGAAAACTTATTGCATATTACATAATTTGTTAGTCCCAATATTGAATATAAAAGATCTAATATAAGTTTTAAATTACATTCTAATAATTATTTTTAAATTGCCGACTCCAAACATTATGCATAATTACTTATAAATAAACATTGATTATTTATAATTAGATCTACCTATAAAATGTTTTAGAATACTTACAATACTAAAATGATATGACTTAGTAGAGTCTCCCTTATATTTGACTCGGTCCTTCATCAAAGTGAGATAACTTAGAGAGTAATCAGACCATGATTAGTACGAGTAGAGTACTAGTAGTCACGATGGAGCAACAGATGATTGGTAGTCTCCCCTTCTCTCCCACACAAACAACATACATCGAGAATAGATTCCGTGGTAAGGCCCCCACCTGAGATTATCTTTTGCAGACACTTAATCAACCAATGCCAGCCAATAAAGAGTCTCAACTCTAGGGGGAACCAAGCCCATCCAAAACCTGCACACGTGGAGTCCAAAATGACTTAAGACAATTCAAAAGCCTTATACAAAGACTTTGTAGAGAACCTCCCTGAAGGGTGCAGCTCCAAATGTGAGAATCCATTTCATCCCTGCAAATACACACATTATAAATCACTTAAAATAAAAGACCGAATGTGGACTCATACTAACCAACTAATGAAGGACTCTTCTGAATCCAACCTCCCATCTATTCATTAGATATCTGGACATGCTTAGTTTAACTCTGTTTTTGTACTATTTATCGTCGCATCTTGGCATGCATGTTTGGTTCTGTATTGTGATTTTTTTTTTTTTTTAAATTATCACTTCTTGTTATGCAGTTGTTATTTTTATAATTTTGGTCATCAGCTGCAAGGCTGCAATTTCTTTCCTGATCTAGCTTCTTCATGCAGAGTTACTGCTGTAGATGGCCAATACCAGATCGGAATATACACTCTTCGACCCATCTATCATGGGGAGGAGATAACCTTTGACTATAACTCTGTAACAGAGGTTTGTACCTTCTCTCTTGTGCCTTTTACCTTCATAGAGTTGAATGTTATGAGTGATAATCACCATTTTCCCTGCAGAGCAAGGAAGAGTATGAAGCCTCAGTTTGTTTATGTGGAAGTCAAGTTTGCAGGGGTAGCTATTTGAACCTGACTGGTGAAGGGGCTTTCCAGAAGGTCCAAACCAGAGACTAGTTTTCTCCAGTTATTTCCATGCTTTTTTAATTTTCTTTTTTTCTTTTTTTTTTTGAATGATTGATCTATTTTCCTTTAAATTGAAAATTGATTCAACTGAACTTAGCATGCTTGATATTTTAATGCCAAATGTGATTTTGGATCAGGTTTACCCTGGCTCAAGTGCATCTTATTTATTTATTCAATATCGTGCTGCATTTCCTGAGCACCATCTGGGCTAGCATATGATGGGTTAGGGCTGTATGGTTGTTGGATCTGGGTTGGGTTTTGGTCAACCTTTATCCGGTTCAATTAGAGAAATCTGTTTTCATGTCTGATCAACTGCAGCATGGTCTTACACTAGCATGAATCCTGATGAATATGCCTAGCATAGGATGAGTATGGCTGGTAAATCATTTGGGTCTTAGTTTAGGTTTTGGCCAACCTTTGATCTGGCTTCATTGGAGAAATCTATATCCAGGTTGACCAGGGTCAGTTTCAGTCAACTGGATCTCTATCTGTTAAAAAATGCGTATATCCAACATGGATGGATCTGCCAAACAGAGCCTGAATTGTGACCTGTTGCTCACTATTTGTGGTGTAAGTGGCCCACATTTTACTTCAACCTGTTGATAACATTTCTATAATTAGAAGATGAGCTCGTAGCACAGTTGGAAGGTGCTTGTTGCAACCACATGGTTGAGGGTTTGGGTCATGTTACCATTCAAAATACATATTTAGTTTAAAATGCTAAATTAAAATTTTAATACAGAGTAGTATGATATCTTAAGAAATACTTCATCTTCAATGTTATTAATTTTCTTTGTATTCAGTATGTAGTTAGGCTCAGGCAGTTGAACTAACTGGAATGCAGAGCTGGCCCAATTACTCACTGAATCCCATGTCATTAGGTTAATCTTCATTGTGGACAGTCTGATGGTGGACCATGGTTGGATTCCTTGCAACATGGCCTTTTTTTATTCTTTGTTTTTTGGCATTTCAATGAAGACCAAACAACTGTTCTATCTCACCAGCCTTCCATCTGAAATTAAGGTTTATTTCAACTAAAATTTTGTTTGTTCCAGGTATTAAAGGAGTGCCATGGGATCCTAGACCGGCATCAGCTGATGCTAGAAGCTTGTGAAGTTAATAGCGTTTCTCCAGAAGATTATATTGATTTGGGAAGGGCTGGCTTGGGCACTTGTTTGCTTGATGGATTGCCTGAATGGCTTATTGCTTACTCAGCTCGTCTGGTATATAAATCCTCTCTCTCTCTCTCTCTCTCTCATTTGATAATTTGATTTAACTCATCACATCTGATCCATTACCCACTGAATGAAGGTGAGGTTTATCAATTTTGAAAGAACTAAGCTTCCTGAGGAGATTCTAAAGCATAATTTGGAGGAGAAGAGGAAGTTCTTTTCAGATATTTGCCTTGAAGTTGAGAAGAGCGATGCAGAGATTCAAGCTGAGGGTGTCTACAACCAAAGGCTTCAAAATCTGGCGCTTACCCTTGACAAGGTGGCTTTCAGTGTTTAATGTGAATGTAATTCAAGTTATCAATACAGTCATGACAAAAAATCATAGGACTTATTTTACAGAAAAATTGCTTCTATTGCATGCCCTGCAACCAATTGACACTATTTTCATAAAGAAATCTCTGTGCATTTTATTATTATTTCCTATATTGCCAATTTGGTACCTGTTTGCCATCTTTTCCAATGGAATGAAAGATAAGATTGACATTGACATTTTGGGGTTGGTAGGCACTGAGTCTGAGTGGACTTGTCCAATTTTTTATTCAAGTTAAGATGGCGGTAGATCCAATATTTTTAATTTCCCTTCAACCTTAACCATGTTTTTGTTTCTAGGATTGTAGCAGACCAATGAACTTGGAAAAGTAGTTGTTTCAGTGGTTTTTCAGTAAAATATTCTTTGATGCCTTTGTTTCCCACCTAGTTCTGGTTGTCCATGGTTCCTTGATGTGAAATAATCTTGCTCCTTGAGTAGAAGCTTTTTTGGTTGACAAGAGCCGAAAGATTTGTCAGCATTTAGAGGCAGAGGCCATTTTGTTGCAAATGTAAGTCCGATATGCAAAGGGGCCATGGAGTTAATTTATCATGTTCTAATCCATTGTGACTAAGCTTAGTTTATTTGGCTCCATTGCCTTATATCACATGATATTTCTTTCATTTTTGCTGAGACACTGGATAAATGCATTACGGGGTTCCTTGGGAATATGGTCTTTTTAAACTTAACACCTGTTTTTATTTATTTATTTATTTATTTTAATCTTGTTTGTCAATGTGATTCAAACCCACAACCTTAATATTGCAACTGTAAGCACCTTAAATTATAACATGGGCTATTGTCCATTCATGGTAACAGTTGGTGCAACTTAGGAGATCCCTTCTTGGTGCAATTGTACTCTGCTCTCAGAAGAGGAATAGTAATGTCTTCATCATTCACCAATGAAGTTGGCTTTTAGTTTTAGCCAGTTCCAGTGTTCAGAAAGGGGTTATTGTTGTGACCTGTAGCTCTGTCAGATTAAACATAAAAATGGGCTTCAAATGTTGTCGTCTTATATTCTTATAGCAACCTATCTTATTGTATGCATTGTTTCTGCTGCATTCTTTTACCTTCTTAATACCTTTTTGTTAAAATAAAATAAACCATCTATAGCCGATGTTACCTGGTTTATTATCCTAGCCTTACATGACTATCTTGATGAGTTCTATTACATATTGATTAATCATTGAACTTCAATTTATACTGATTTTTCTTTGTTCTTATGGGGAATGTTATTTCAGGTAAGGTATGTGATGAGGAGTGTATTTGTAGATGCAAGGAAAGCTCCACCACCTTTAGAGAAGCTAAGCCCTGAAGCTTTAGTTTCTTTACTTTGGAAAGGGGATGGCTCACTGGTTCAGGAACTACTCCAGTGCATGGCTCCTCATATGGAGGCAGATGCACTAAATGACTTGAAGTTCAAGATTCATGCCCATGATCCATCTGGTTCTAATGACCTTCAGAGTGGGCTTCAGAAGTCCTTATTGTGGTGAGTTCCTGTTGTAACTGATTCCTTTTACTGTTGCAAGTATCATTTCTATTTACAGAAAGAGGAAGAGTGCAAATAGTTGGCTGGACCATATGACTATGGGTGTTCATGGGCTGTTCCGGGCCTGGCTGAGACACATCCAGATCTGGCCTCATTTTGGAAACATAGGTCTATATCCAACTCAAGCCTGACGTGGGCCGTAATGTCATGTCCAAGCGAACCTATTTTGTCAATCAGGCTTGGCTAAGCGGGCATTTTATCAACTGTAGGGCTTTCTAGCAGTTTTTAGGAAAAATCGTCACTAAATTACAAGCACTACTTATTCAGGCCGGGCTGGAAATTGGGCTTTCTGTCACTTAATCAACTGGCGCAAATATTAAATGGGCCTAGCTATGCCCATGAGCTCTTCTTTGTCCATATCTGAATGCGACTATGCAACCCTCAATTTGTGATCCAAATATTTATATTATGGTGATATTGTGGATGATTAGTTGCTTCTAGAATCATCCTTGGAATCAGATGAGTGTCTGATGTGCCCTGTATCGGTATTCTATTCACTGTGGTTTTCCATTTTGAAGCTACCAATTGGTAGCTAGGATTGGTTAGCAGGGGAACAGGGCATGACCAAATTAGCTGGATCAAGGGATTAGATTTCCTGTAGTTGGCTCTTATCTACAGTTGTTGGTCATAAAAAATATTAATCACATAACCTTATATGGGAAACAGGTCATTTGGTTGATTGATTATTCTTCTTTCTTTTCCATTGTTCTTTTCTTCAATGTTGTCTTTCATCAGGTTGAGAGATGAGATTCGGAATCTTCCCTGTACGTACAAATCCCGGCATGATGCTGCAGCAGATTTGATTCACATATATGCACATACGAAATGCTTTTTTAAAGTTCAGGTGAGGCTAGTCTCTTGCTGAACTACCCAAATGTAAAATTTGACAAAAAGAGGAATGGTACAGTGTGTGATGAAGGTTTAATACTGAGCAGAAGGGCCCTGGCTTTGGATATTTTGGATGGAAGGGGCACATGTTTGATCTCTATTCCCTTCCCATAAACTTGATGAGATAATCCTATTCATTAAGTCATGAGCTGGAAAAGTGGACTTCTTGGTCCAATTGTTCATTTAAAATGCACTTGGTTGATGGATTCGGATGATTCACTTGAAGGGTTAGGTTTGGTTGGTTGTGCCATCTGCTAGGAAATACCGTGCATGTGGATATTACATTTAATGATCAAAATTGTTCATATGATAGCCTTGTTGCAGAAAGGAGAAAGTTATTCTTTAGCTCCTTCAAATGATTTTATAGCATTCTATTTTGCCTTGCCCAAATTTTAGAATTGACAGCATGAGGTTTTGCACTCTTAACATTGAACATTTTGTTTGCACGTTGAGGAGCCTGCATTTTGGTTTAGATTATTGATTTGATGGGCACCTCTTTGGATGGATAATGTCCAATAAAAATTACTCAGACTGGATGATCGTTCCATTTTCCTCTGTTCAGTAACGTAAGTTTAATTGACAAAAAACAAAATGGAGAAACTATATGATTTAAGCATAGTATCTGTTATGAGTGTACATCAAACCCCACTAGGCCTTTACAAATTTCATTATAATTATTATTGTCGCCGTCGTCATCATCGTTATCACCTCTAACTATGTTTGGGTTGGCTACATGAAGTTTATTTCTCCATTCTGATCTACTCTAAGTCAAATCATCAGATAGGTTGCACCTATTCTTACTCCTTCAACCCATGTGCTCTTCGACCAATCCTATTTTCTTGAGGATCCATTAACCTGTATATAAAAAAATTTCTTAAGCGGTGTCATTGTTGGCCTACATTAGACATGTCCAAATCAATTCAAATAAGTCTCTTTTAATTTATCCCTCATTGATGCTATCTTTTTTTTTTTTTAATCTTTTTCTTTTGGTAGCCCAACTAAGGGGCTGGGTCCCTTGAAAGGCTTGCATAGGCAAGGAGCTAGATTCTCTCGTGCATGCAAGGAGGGCATAACTCACATATGTGAGGAGATGGGAACTTGTACATGCGAGGAGAAACACAAACTTGCACATGTGAGAAGATGAAACTTGCATGTGCAAGGGAGTGGGGAGGCAAGGGTCAACCCCATGTCTTTCCTAGTGGGGTAAGATGCCGCTCTTCTATTGATGCTACCTTGAAAGCAATTGTTTTTTGATTCTATCTTTCCTGGTTCTACCACACTTCCATCTCAATATTCTCCTCTTTGTGACACTTATTTTGTGCATGTTTTGCTTATTGATTGGCTAACATTTTACTCCATAAGTCATAGCTGGCCTAGTTTATTTCTTGTAAAATCTTTCTTTTAATCTTGTTGGCATGTGTTGATTATAAAGCACTCTAGAATCAAGTCTCCACTTCAACTATCCCACTCTTATCCTTTATTAATTATCTACCTCACTCTCTCCATCCTTACTAATTATCGAGCCGAGGTATATGGATCTCTTTGTAGTATCTCATGAACTTTAATTCTCACTAGAGTTCAACAACTCTTTGTACATCCCCACTTAAGTTGCGAGTCATATATTCTGTCTTTGTTTGACATATGTTGAAGCCCTTGGATTCTAAAACCCTCCTCTCTCTCTATCTCTCAAGTTTTGTATTCACATTATCTCTTCATTCATCCACCAACACTGTTTTACCTGCTAAAATTGTTTTGTATCACCTCTCGAGATTCTCCTTTTATCTAAAACCATCCAAATCAAATCTCTAGGTATCATGGTGTATGCTTTTTTTTTTTTTCTAGATTGATGAAGATCATATGAAGAATTTTCCTCCTCTTGGTATATTTTCATTAATTACTTAAGCGAGGAGATAGCTTTCATAGTTGGCCGACATGAAACCAAATAGATATTCAGATATCTTAGTCTCGTCTAAGTCTTTTTTCCAATACTCTACCACAATTTCCTAATGTGATAAGTTAGTTTAATCCCATGATAATTTATACAAATTTGTATCTTCCTTTTTCTTGTAGGTACCACAACACTTGTTCTCCATTCCTCCAACATTTTCTTTGTGCTTAATATCTTAGTGAAGGGTCTAGTTAACCAACCTATCCAATTTATCATAATCATTTTCAATCATCTATCAAAATTCCATCTAGCCCATAGCCTTTTCCGTCTTCATTTGTGCCAATGTTGTCTTCACTATTGCTATCATAATTCTATAGTAAAGGGTATGCCCTATTAACAAGGTGTCCTCTCTCCATTCTACGGCTTTTATATATATTTTGTTTAAAGTTTGTTAAAATATTCACTTAACCTTTCTTTAATATCATGTCATTCAACAAAACGTTTTGGTTCTGTATCCAAATGATACTTTTCCTTTCTATGATTTTTGTAGCTTGAAAACGTCTCTCCTTTGCTTGGTCCAAATATATAGGTTGTGATATGATTTGCAGTTTGCATCACTTATTATGTTCTTAAATTCTTTCTTTTCCTTCCTATACAGTATACACTTCATTCCGTATACCTAATCTATTGTTTAACATTGTAGCAATATCATCTCTCAAACAACTTCCTGCACCTCTATACTCCACAGCTTGGTTTATTTATCAAAGTGTCTTTTTACTTTTTGACTTTCCAAGAACCTCTTTTGCAACTATTTTGACAGGTCCACTCATTTGATTGCACATCAAGGTAGTTTCTTCCTCCAAATTTCTTTCCCCCCTTCAATTTCATGATGCTTAAGTGTTGTAGCTCTTTCCCTTTTCAAATTCCTAATTTTGGCCCCTTGTTTTACGACATCTTTTATCCACTACCCGTCTTTCTACTTCTAATTCAAACATCTAAAACTAAAACTACTATGCTATGTTGTGTAGTCTTGTTCCTTTTAATTCCATTCTTATAGGTAATTAAATGTTCTTCTCTCTTTTTAAAGTAGGTGTTATCTCTTACAAGGTCAAAGGCATATTTTTTTTTTCCTCTTTTGAATGGTAACAAAGACTTATATTAAAGGAGGAGAAAACAAAGAGAGAGAACAGCAAGGTACAAGAGCATTATACCCTATTCACGTCTAACTATCAAATAAAACCCTTCCACAGAGATACCCTCTCTACCCCTTGTTTGGCTAATGCATCGGCCATAGAGTTGATTGATCTAATCTCATGATGGAAGACGACATTAATGGAGGTGGATAACACTTGGATTTCATTGAAGATAAATTGAAACTTCCAAGGGCTGGCCTTTCGATTAGAAACCAGTGTGACAACATTAGAGGAATCACTCTCCACAATGAGCTCACTATGAAAGAACCTTGAAAAGCAATGAAGTGCTTTCAAAATTGCTGGGACCTCCGCTTCATTAGAATCAAGAACACCAACAAGTTTGGAGAACATAAATATGACCTTACTTTTACTATTACGAAGCACACCTCGAATATCTCCTGTCCATGGTTTACCTATTGCAGTGCCATTGACATTGAATTTCAGCACTCTTAAGTGAAGGAGGAACCCACAGAACAGATTTCCTCACCTGACTTGGCTTGCACCTCATACAAGCTTCCCAATTAAGAAAAATGTCATTAAGACTAACATTGGAGAGCTCCTTTCTAACTAAAGCCCACTTTGCAATCTTCAAAGTGATCTTAGTAATCTATTCTTCTGAGGAAGATGAGGTACCTTTGAAAATTCTGTCATTCCTCTCCCTCCAAATGGACCACAAAATTGTAAATTGTATCATCCTTCGTAGAGTACGACCACACCCAACAAAAGGAACTTCCATCCAAGACTCAGCTGCATCCCTTATCTTTTGTGGGCAACGCCATGCAACATTGTACCTACTAAAGAAATGATTCCAGACAACTGTTGCTGTCTCATAATGAAGAAATAGATTGTTGATTGATTCCTCCTTTCAACACCATGCAAATGTCATAAATGTTGGTCATGTTCAACTCTCGTCTTCTTAAATTTAGCCGTAGAAATCTTTGTTGTGATAACTAGCCAACTAAAAGCCTCTATCTGGGGAGGAGCTAGGCCTAACCAAACAAGCGAGGAAGAAGCTCTTGAAATTTGGTTCCCCTCCAAGCCTAAATAGAAAGCTTTCATTGAGAATTCCTCAGAAATGGATAGCTTCCAAATCCGAGAATCCTTAAGAGTCCTTGCACAGAAGAACATTTGAAAGAATACCCAACAAATCCCCATATTGAGCCTCCTCCCATGGACTAAGACTTCTCTTAAAAGACACATCCCACACAGAGCTACCATCTCTCACAACATAACAATCACTGACAATAGACTTCTTGTTGGACACCGCTCTAAATACTCTAGGAAGCAGCTCACACAAAGGACCCATTCCTACACTATCATCTAACCAAAACCTAACATTCCTCCCATTTCCGACAACAAAACCCACTCCTTTGGACAAAACTTTCCCCCTTACAGATGACATATCCAATAGACGTAATAGCACCCCACAAACCTGACCTACTATAACTTGGACCAGGCTTACGCCACCACCCCCATTTATTTTCACCATATTTTGCGGCAATGATCCTCCTCCAAAGGGCTTCCCGCTCCTCCACCACCATTTAGCCAATAAGGGCTATTTTTATTTTCCGGATTACCAAGACCTGAGCCTCTACTCCATTTTGGTTTAATTACCTTGTTCCACTTCAATAAATGCAATTTCTTCTTGTCACCTGGCCCATCCTATAGAAAATTCCTCCTAATACGATCTAGCCTATCCACCACAGCTTTTGGCATCTTGGAAAGTGACATATAATAGACTTGGAGATTAGCCAAGCATGCTTTTATCAATGTAATCCTTCCGCCATGTTTTATTGAAGTTTTAAGATATTGTCTCCTAACTCATTCTTTTCTCCAAATCTTAGTTCCGCTTGCACTCTCTTAAGCAATCATACTCTTTACTATCCTTTCCTATATGCCCCCATTAATGTGTCCAACCTATGAAAGTTTTTTTACTAGTTGGAATGTCTCACATTAAACCATCCATTTCCTCTTCAAGTTGTCTCCTGGCATTTTCATTTGGTCCTGCTTGGGGTAAAATATTCACGAACGATATGTATTATATTTTGACACTAGTTTAATTGCTATAAATCTATCACCAAACCTCTTGACCCACACAATCTCTTCTTTCTAATCCTCCTCTACTACTATACCTAATTCATTTTTGGCGTCCTTTCTTGTGTTGAATAGTTTGGTGCCATCACTGAGCTCATTAGCTTTATCTTCTTTCTACTTTGTTTCCTATAGACAGGCTACATTAACTTTTCTTCTTTCTATTGTATCGACCAACTATCAAAGTTCATAATTTCTAAGTAGCAAGTTGAATTCTTTTGGACTAACTTCTTTACCCGCACTCTTCTAGAATGGCACAAGAATCTTTGCCCATTGTTGTCTACAATTGGGGACTGATGCGGTCTGTCCCTTATAGCGAGGGACGGCCTGTAATGGGACCCTTGCATACTTTCCACTTCAATCAAGTGCTGCTGCAATGTGTCGCTGATGATGGGGAATGCCCCGCCCTAGTGTGATCACAGAATGCTCTTTTGTTTATTTCCATGTTTGGGTTGTGTTGTACCAAAAGTTTTACGTTGGCTATCAACTTACCTGATGCTACCCTCCTTTATCTAGGTTTGGGAACAAATGTAAAGAGCAAAATATTTCTCTCTAAAATAATGGATCCTTATCAACTCCTTTATTAGCTATAATTTATTTGCTGCTGTAGTTCGTCTCATGTGTATAAGAGAAACTTGCATCAAGAGACATAATTCCTTGGTCTCTAACTTCATTTGCCACCTTCTTTGGAACCTGAGAATTCTCCTTCATCTGCCTGATTGCATTTGAAGATTCCCCTTCCACAATTAAAGGCCACTCAATGAATGATAGTTATCCTCACAGCTTCTCTAATTGCCGTGATTTTTGCCTTATTTAGGTCCTTTATGATCCTGCTGGAATCTTGAAAATATCCCCACATCCACATACCCACCCACACTCCAAAGCTAGGTTAGCACCTCGATGATCCTAGCTTCTTGAATCCTTCCAGTGCCTCATAGCTATTACTGATGATTTGCTCCCAAGGGGAGGCCTACTGAATGGGTAATCAGGCTGCCCTAGAGCTTGACCACCCTAGCAAGAGACCTGGTTATATCAGGTACTCCGACCATTTTTCGTTTCTGCGTATTCACTGGAAACCCTGCCAATGCGTAAATACCAATTTAGATTGCTTTAACAAACTTCACAGAATAAAAGCATACCATCTGCAGGCTGGAGGCACTGGGCATTTGTTCTAAAATTTGTAACTGCCTATCGACTTTAATGGCTTAACTCAGTACAGTATGATACTCAAGCCTTCTGTAATATTATTCAAAAGAGATAGTGACAGGTGATCTCATTGCAAAACCCTTCAGTCCTTGAACAGTCATTTTGGAGAACGATTAATGAAGAGAAAGACGTGCTATCTTACACTGCAGTTTACTTCCTCCACTTCTCACTGGGACCCATCTACCATGATCTGAATAACTATGCCAACACGATTATAGGATTTTTCCATATAGATCTTGTATAAGATGTCAGGTAATCTTGCTGCTCTCTAGTGGATTTCCTTATTCCCACCCCTTTTAACATCTAGAACCTGTCTTCCCTTGATGAAAGCTCCTTGGAATGGACTTATCACCTGACACATCACATCTCTTATTCCATCGGCCAATATCTTTTACAGTAACCTGCAAACACATTCAATTAGAATAAGTAACTTGTAAAAAATCCATCTAGCTATGATGCACGGGTACTGCAAAATCGGTAACATATTGTATTGTATCATAACCAATACTTCACGTTTGTGTAAAATCCATCTCTGCCATGCCCCTAGTGTGTCCCTATTGTATCCATACCAAATCTGGGCATCATAGCCCCCTAGGCTTAAAATCATTCGTAACTCTATAATGCCTGGCCAGTCCAACATAGGATATGTATCAATGTTGTATCATAACTGATACTTCATTTCATGTGAACTTCATGCTCTTGTCATAAGTTTGGCATATCCTTGTGGTATCCATGAGGTATCTGGGCATCATAGTTGTAAACACATGAAATTAGTTTATTTAATCTAAAATGTGTACTCTTCTGGATCTTCCTTTTTGGAACAAGGATATGAAAGTAGATCCTGTCCTCCTGTTTTTGAACCTTTTTTTGTTCTTTGCTTTGACTGTGGACCAATGCTGTGTTTTCTTTTTGAGCATCAAATGTGGGTGTTTCAGAAGGGCTAGAGCTTTTATCATTGGTGAGTGTTTTTTGAGTTAGGTTTCATGTATCATGTACTGCACCAGATAGCTAGTGGGATCCACAAACCTGGGGTTCCACGTATAAACTCAGGGCTTACGTTTACTGTGTAAAACCTCAAATGGAGGACTGTATGGTACCCGTAATTTGGACCATTGATAGCTGGAAACATTTGCAAACTAAGATATTTATGGATGGTCCATCCCATGATGGACCCAACTATACCCTTGCTGGATCAAGGATTTAGCAGCAATTGTCTTGGTAAAATTTGGTAATATTCTGATTAATAGAATTACTTTCAGGATTACAAGTCTATAACATCTCCGCCCGTTTACATTAGTCCTCTCGACTTGGGTCCCAAGTATGCTGATAAGCTGGGTTCAGGCTTCCAGGAGTATTGCAAGACATATGGAGAAAACTATTGTTTAGGACAGTTAATTTACTGGCATATCCAGACCAATGCAGAGCCAGATCGTAGCTTAGCAAGAGCGAGAAGGGGTTGCTTGTCACTGCCTGACATTGCTTCCTTCTATACCAAGTCTCAGAAGCCATCACGGAAGCATGCGTATGGCCCAAAAACCCTCAAAGTAATGCTGGCCAGCATGGTAAGTGCTGCTTGTCACTGCATGGTGTTGTATATTTTTCTGTATTGTTCTGCACGGCTGTTGTGCAAACCTGAAGTGTCTTGCTCATTTTGACAGAGTGGAATCAGTGGATGGTTAATCATTCTGCTTGCTGGTTAGGACTAAAAGGGAAGTTGGAGACTGCATTATGTGGGATATTGCCCATCTCTTCTGCTCTAATCTCACTGATAATGGTTTGAGCAGGGAAGACAGAGAAGTGGTAACCCATTAGATGTGATTTCCAATTTCTGTGCTGGCCTTGGATGTATTTCAGAGTGGTTGATCATCCATTGTTGCATAAATATTCTAACTGGTTTTAGTTTGACATTGAATTGCACCTCACCCACACACGTACATGCGAAATGCATGTTTCATTAAAGCAAACGTGCTCATGGGATCAATATTGGTCTTGATCAGGAAAAGCAGCCTCAGAGACCGTGGCCTAAGGACCATATCTGGACATTTAAAAGTTCCCCGCAAATATTTGGCAGTCCGATGTTTGATGCGGTTTTAAATAAATCGGCATTGGACAGGGAGATGCTGCAATGGTTGAAGAGCAGACAATTCGGTTTCAGGTCATGTGGGACAGGTGACAGAGAGAGATCCGTGCATTTGTTTTTGTAACCATTATTCCAATTTTATTTCACAGGTTTCCCTTTTCATCTGGGAAGTTGGTAATCATGCTGCTTCCCTTCATTCCATTGTACAGCTCTTTGTAATTTGTGTATTCATTATTAAGTTAGATCATTGGTTGAGTTAGTTCCAAGAATGCTGTCTTTGCTTTCTTCCTTCTGATGCTTTTCATGTTTATCTTGTTATTTGTCTGAGTTATACTTAGAAATCACTCGTCTAAGGTGATGTGGATGTTCACAGGTCCCTCATTGCTGTAAGGGCGGTTGGATCATAACAATTTTCACAGCCAAAGTCATGTTCTCCATTTACACCATTCTTCAGATTTTTTTTTGGGTAAAACACACCACTCTTCGGTTACCATTGGGCCAGACTGCCCTACTGCTAAAGCGAAGAATTATTTTTAAGAAAATCTTAGTTCTGGTGCTTGTTATGTGTCTTCATTGCTTGTGAGCAGATATTTTATTTTTTTTATTTTTAATTTTTATTTTATATTTTTTTTCATGGTGGATGAAGCATCTTTGTTTTTCAATTATATTTGTATTATGTTTCCAGTGTTGATCAATTTAACATCTAGAATGGGGCTCATGTCATGGGGGCATTGTGGCACATTCCATTTTAACTTTTCCAATGAATTTTGAACTTGAGCAACAGTGACAATCAGTGTTTTTTAGTCGGTTAACTCTCTTCACCAAGGAATGATAAATTTCTCAGTATTCAAGGAAAAGAACAGGGGTGATTGTGAGCTCTTTTTCTCCTTTTCTTCTTTTCCCAACCATTTTATTGACCTTTGACTGTTCAACTTGGCAACATGGGATTTTGTTCAATTATTGGTTTTATGCTATAGGTTTGCTGAAATTGTGGTCTACGTCACGTCCCTTTTTCATCACCCGTGTTCGAGGAAGGCATCTTCATTGAGATCTCTGTTTCTTTCTTCTTTAACCTTATTTTTTCTTAGAATTACGAACGGAAATCTCTTAGCCTGCAAAGTGTTCTTAAATATCTCCGATGAATTGTTGAAAGATGTTTTCTTTTAAAGGATGTGGGCTGGATGTCTGCCTAATCATGCGGTCTTATAATTAAATATGCTTTGGGCCTAGTTATGGTTAAAGCTGTGGCTTCTTTTTGTCCTCCACATTGGCAACTCGGACTTATGTACCCATTTACACACCCATGTCCCAAACCAGGGATTTACAGCTTGGGATGGCCCGGCCTAACATTATTCACTACGGGGGTGTACGTATTTTGCTGATGAGGAGGGTCTGGGCCTAGCTTTCAATCCCATATACTGGGCTGTGCAACCTTTGTCCTGGCACAAGCTAGCCCCCAATCACGCTTACATCCAATTAAGGCTCAAGGCCCCATGGGTTGCTACTGATTCACAATTGGCAGATCTCCACCAAGTCTGGTTCAAGCTGTGGAGAAACTGGTAATACGAGTATAACTATACTTCACAGTCATATTGCATAAGTTGAAACGTCCCTCTCCCTGGCTCCGCTGGGTTCGACCACCAACCTGGGGAGCTCATAATTACGGAGACTGGTCTACTGTGAACCGATCGAGGAATAACCCGGAAAATTCATCAACAAGCTCAGACTGCTTTCTTATGGCATGAATCACACACAGGTTTACCATCCAAATTCCAGTCCCCAGTTTCATGGTCCAACGTAAAACGACCCACTGTGGAGGGAGGCCTCGATAATACTCGGTCCACGTTTAACCTGAATGTTGTCACCTGGCTCACCTTACTTTACCGCCTGCACAAAATACTGCCGCATGTGGATCCGCTGTGTCCTGTATCACTTAGAGCTGAAGACAGCGGATCACCTATTTTTCTTTCAAAGGATGACGGGTGGTGAGAATATAAATATAAATATATATATTTATATAGGGAAATATTCATGTACATATCCCCCTCATTATTTTTTTGTGAGAACTCTAGGTGGGACCCACTGTATAGTCCATTCAAATGGATCACACACACGACCCCTTTGAATTGAACATGTTTACCAATTTTTGGTTAAATTTGAATTTATTGGACCGTTGGATTGACTATGCACTCATTTGAATGGAATGATTTTGTAGGTCATGGATGAAGGGGTCAGGGACATGTGATTGGAGCTAAACTTGGTATGTAGGGTGGTCACACATAAATCTTTCTATCCCCCCAATCTTATCGCTTGATAGTATCCATCATGGGCCCCACAGAGGAGTATGCACGGTCCCTTGGTGAGGGACATATATATATAGCAAATATTCATGTGCATATGTTTCTCACCATTTTTTTATGAGAACTTTTGGTGAGACCCACTGTATAGTCCATCTAAATGGACCACATACACGACACCCTTGAATTGAATCCGTTTACCAATTTTTGGTCAAATCAAAGTTATTGGACCGTTAGATCAACTATGCACCCATTCGAATGGAATGAATTTATGGGTCATGGATGAAGGGGTTAAGGATATGTGATTGGGGCCAAACTTGGCATCTAAGGTGGTCCGCATGGATCTTTCTATCCCCCTGGTCTCATCCCTTGTGGGGTCCACCATGGGCCCCACAGAGGAGTATGCATGGTCTCTTAGTGAGGGACATATGCACATGCATATCCCCCTATATATAGATATAAATACATATGGGAGAAGCGGTCTTGTAAGGACCATCTTTACGGACCATTTTCACTATTTTGGATAGTGCGGACCACGTTGCGAGCCATCCAAATGGATCATATATTATCCTTGTGAATTGCAAACGTCCATTAATTTTGGGTCCCATTCAAATAGATTAGACCGTTGGATCGACTATCCCTAAACGGTTTTTTGTGAGAGCTCTAGATGGGACTCACTGCATGGTTCATCGAAATGGACCATACGCATGAACTTTCTGAATTGCACATATCTACCAATTTTTTGTTAGATCCGAATTTACTAGACTGTTAAATCGATTGTGCATCAATCCGAATGAAATGGATTTGCGGGTCACGGATGAAGGGGTTAGGAACATATGATTGGGCTAAACTTGATATCTAGGGTGGTCCCACATGGATTTTTCTATCCCCCTGTGTCATCCCTTGGTGGGGTTTACAGCGGGCCCCATGAAGGAGTATGTACAGTCCCTCCCTGAGGAACATATGCGCAGGAAGATTTGCATGCATCATTTCCTCAAGATAGGGTTATATAGGAGAAACGGTCCTGTTAGGATGGTCCTTATGTACCAACTCTCATCGTTTTAGATAGTGTGGCCCACGTTGCGAGCCATCTAAATGAATCACACACATCAATGTTGTGAATTGTACGTCCACCAATTTTAGGTCCCATCCGAATAGATTGGACCGTTGGATTGACTGCACACTCATGTATATATATATAAATATAATATAAAGTCTATTCGGATGGATGTGCAGTTGATCCAACAGTCTAATCTATTTGGATGGGATTCCAAATTGGTGGACGTGTGCAATTTAGGGGGGGGGGGGATCATATATGTGATTAATTTGGATAACCCACAACGCGGGCCGAACTATCCAAAACGGTGAAAAATAGTCTGTAAGGACTATCTTTACAGGATCATGTTCCTCTCTCTCTCTTTCTCTCTCTCTCTCTCTCTCACTCTCTTTCTCTATAGATATATATATGTAGGGGCTTAATCTTGTGAGAATAGTTCTTATGCACTTACCGTGAGAACTCTTTATGGGACCGACTTGTGTGTTCATTTAGGGATGGGACTAGGGGGATAGGAGATCTATGTGGGACAATCCCAAATATCAAGTTTTGCCCCAACCACATGTCCATGAATCCTTCATCTGAGGCCCACAAATCCAGTCTATTCGAAATGGTGCGCAGTCAATCCAATGATCTAGTAAATTCGAATTTAACTGAAACTTGGGGCGTGTGACTATCAAGGGGATCCCTATGAATTGCAAAGTTTGGATTGGATGATAGATAGGCTTTACCCAGAGTTCTCATAAAAAAAAAAAGGTGAGAACTAGTTCTCGTAAGATTATTTTCCTATATGTATAAGGGAAATGGTCCTGTTAGGACGGTCCTTACGGTCCTTACTGACCATTTTCACCATTTTGGATAATGAGGCAGACGTTATGAGCTATCCAAATGGATCACACACATGAATCCCCTAAATTGCACATGTCCACTAATTTTGGGTCCCATCCGAATAGATTGGACCATTGGATCGATTGCACACTCATATATAATGAGATAAATATATATATAAAGTCTATTCAGATGGATGTGCAGTCGATCCAATGGTCCAATTTATTCGGATGGGAGCCAAAATTGGTGGATGTGTGCGATTAACGGGGCTAAGGTGTGTGATCCGTTTGGTTGGTTGAAAATGTGGGTCGTACTATCTAAAATGGTGTGAAATGATCGGTAAGGGCCATCCTTACACGATCATTTCTCACACACACACACACATATATATATATATATATATAGTGTTAAGTTATGTTTGGGGTAGATTTGATAAAAAGTTGGGATTGATCTTGGTGAAAACAATAAAAGTTATAGGCTTCGATTTTCTTTATTCATTTTGTTAGAAACTGAGCATGGATGTTAAGACAACTTTCGAATAGAGAGGATAGTGAAATTGAAGTAAACTTGTAGCATTTGACACCATTAAGCTAACTTGGAGAACACACTTGAAAGAAACACCTTTTAAATCTTTTCTTTCTTTTTATTTTTATTTGTTTTTTACACTAGGCCAAAACCCATAGACTATTTTATTGTAGGACTTCAAATCAATTTCATTAAAGAAATTCTTTATTTGATGGCATAGGTATCTTTGGGGTCTATCACAAAAAATAAATAAAATAAAATAAAAATAAAATTTCTTAGGATGGCAGTTGCTAAACCCACATAAGTTTCTACCAGATAAATCTGGGCTAGTTAAAAAAGACAAAAAGGACTCGGGGAACAAACCCCACCTGTTTAAGAAGAAGAGAGGAGAAGAGTAGAGGGAGAAAGGGAGATGGAGCTTTTCTTATTAAATGAGATGTGTACATAAAAGGGGGGGAGGAGGATCTTATTTATAGAAGAAGATTGCTTCCTCCCCAAGCAAACCAATATAGCAAGACTCTAGCTTTCCATATCTAATGTGGGTCCCATGGTGGGCATCCACTAATAACAATATTTTATAACACTCCCCCTTGGATGACCACCATTCAATAATAGTTGCCTCATTAAAACCTTGCAAAGGAAAAACCCAATGGGATAAAAACCTAAGCGAAGGAAAAAGAGTACAACATTTTTACAAAGTTATTGAAATGGTGTTGGACGTGCATAATGCTGCCTCGTTAAAACCTTAACTAGGAAAACCCAGTGGGATAAAACCTAGAGAAGGAAAAAGAGTACAGCGCACATATGTCCTAATTGATAGGCTTCAAGGTATCTATCCAGAATCTGTTACTCCCCCTGACGATAATACCCTTTACATTGTTTGATGATACACTTTCCGCATGCCGATCTCATATACAAGCCTTTGAAATGTTGACTTTGGTAATGACTTTGTGAACAAATCAGCCAAGTTGTTGTTTGAACGAACTTGCTTGACTTCGATCTCATTGTTCTTCTGAAGCTCATGTGTGAAGAAGAACTTTGGTGCAATGTGCTTTGTCTTGTCACCTTTAATGTACCCTTCTTTAATTTGTTGA
The DNA here is from genome assembly GCA_037013555.1 of Sextonia rubra. Taxonomy (NCBI): domain Eukaryota; kingdom Viridiplantae; phylum Streptophyta; class Magnoliopsida; order Laurales; family Lauraceae; genus Sextonia; species Sextonia rubra. The sequence goes on along the minus strand of JASUAD010000009.1, from coordinate 51,743,882 downwards.
ATACATGCCTCATTGTCTTCGTAGATAATGCTCGGGGTACCTGTATTGAGAGGCAATTGACAAGAACTACGAATATGCTGAATTAAAGATTTTAGCCATACACATTCCCTACTAGCTTCATAGAGGGCTAAAATTTCAGCATGGTTAGAAGAAGTAGCTACCAAAGTTTGTTTACTAGAGCGCCAAGAAATAGCAGCATTACCATTGAGAAATACATAACCTGTCTATGATCGACCCTTATGAGGATCAGATAGATATCCTGAATCTGCATATCCTACAAACTTAGAATCTTTATAATAAAAGAGTCCTAAATCAATTGTACCACGTAAATAGTTTAGGATATGTTTGATACCAGTCCAATGCCTTTGTGTTGGCGCAGAACTGTATCTAGCAAGTAAATTCACTGAAAAGGAAATATCCGGTCTAGTACATTGTGCTAAATACATTAAAGCACCAATAGCACTCAGGTATGGTACTTCTGGACCCAATACCTTTTCGTTTTTTTCAATTGGACGATATGGATCCTTGTTTATGTCTAAAGACCGAACAACCATGGGGGTGCTTAGTGGATGTGCTTTATCCATACCAAAGCGTTTCAGTATATTCTTGGTATAATTAGATTGATGGACTAATATTCCACTAGAACTTCTCTCGATCTGCAGGCCGAGACAAAATTTTGTTTTCCCAAGGTCTTTCATCTCAAATTCCCTTTTCAAATAATCAGCAGTTATTTCGAGCTCTTCTGGAGTCCCGATTAAATTTATGTCATCGACATAAACTGCCACTATTGCAAAACCTTTTGAGGATTTCTTTATGAAGATACATGGGCAAATGGGATTGTTTTCATATCCTTCCTTAGACAAATATTCACGGAGATGATTGTACCACATTCTTTTGGATTGCTTCAATCCATACAATGATCGTCTCAATTGTATTGAGTACGTACCCTTGGGCTTTGCTTCAGGCAAAGTAAATCCTTCTGGGATTTTCATATGAATTTCTGTGTCTAAGTCCCCGTACAGATAAGCGGCCACAACATCCATGAGTCTCATATCCAAATTTTCGGAAACCGCTAAACTTATCAGATATCTGAATGTCGTTATATCCATAACAGGGGAGTATGTTTCCTCATAATCAATCCCAGGTTTCTGCAGGAAACCTTGTGCCACAAGTCTTGCCTTGTATCTAATGATTTCATTCATTTCATTCCTTTTCCTTACAAACACCCACTTATAACCTACAGGGTTAATACCTTTTGGGGTTTGTACTATAGGTCCAAATACACCACGTCTATTGAGAGACTCTAACTCTGCTGTAATAGCAGTTTCCCATTTTGGCCAATCTTTTCTTTGTCGACATTCATTTATAGTACGTGGTTCTGTATCCCAATCATCATCCTCATGTTCCATTGATATATGTGTAGCTACCACATATGCAAATGCGTCATCGATGACAATTCTTTTTCGATCCCATCTCTCTCTATAATTATAAAATATAGAGATCTCGTCATTATCCGGTACCGGTGCCACTTCAGGGGCTTTTATAGTCTCATCAAGGACTTTCGTCATTCTAGAGAGAGTGGATTTTTCCATAGCTTCTTCGGGAGCGTTATGACCCTCTTCAGGAGGAAACTCTTCAGGAGTGTTAAGTGTATCTTTGGGAGGATATGATGATTGTATATTTCTCCTTTTCCGCGGAGCTATATCTTTTGAACCTACAGGTCTGCCACGCTTCTGGCGTATTACAGACTCTTTTGTTGCCACTTTTTGACTTTGTCCTATAGGGACATTAAGTCTAGCAGGTGCATTCATAGCTGGAATATGTGACTTAGTTACCTTTGCTGCATCGTTAAATGCATCGGGTAATTTATTTGCAATTTCCTGTAAGTGCACAATTCTACGAACTTCATATTCACATTGTGAAGTACGTGGGTCTAAATGAGACAAAGTGGAAGCATTCCACGTTAATTCACGCCGTTCTTCAGGAATGGGTTGTTCTGCAGGAACAATACGTTCTTTATCTCCCCCTAACGGTGGGAATTTTGTCTCATCGAATTGACAATCAGCAAAACGAGCAGTAAAAACATCTCCTGTCATTGGTTCTAAAAAGCGAATAATAGAAGGAGAGTCATAGCCGATATAGATGCCCAACCTACATTGTGGTCCCATCTTAGTACGTTGAGGGGGTGGTATAGGGACTAAAACAGCGCAACCAAACTTGCGTAAATGGGAGATATTAGGTTGATGTCCCGATATAAGCTGTGCGGAAGAGTATTGATGGTAGGCTGTGGGTCGAAGTCGAATGAGCATTGATGCATGTAATACAGCATGTCCCCAAGCACTAACTGGTAATTTAGACTGCATCAACAGGGTCCTAGAAATAAGTTGAATGCGCTTAATCAGGGATTCAGCTAAGCCATTCTGGGTATGGACATGAGGGACAGGATGTTCGACAACAATGCCTAGAGATGAACAGTAGTCATCAAAGGCTTGTGATGTAAACTCACCCGCATTATCAAATCGTATAGACTTAATAGGATTATCAGGGAAATGGGCTCTAAGTTTAATGATTTGTGCTAATAGACGGGCAAAGGCTATATTCCTAGTTGAAAGTAGGCAAACATCAGACCAACGGGTGGAAGCGTCAATCAGAACCATGAAATACCTAAAGGGTCCACTAGGTGGATTGATCGGTCCACAGATGTCGCCTTGTATCCTTTGCAGAAAGGATGGGGATTCTAATGCAATCTTAACGAAAGAAGGTCGAGTGATTAACTTTCCCTGTGAACATGGGACACATAGATATCCATTTGGTATGGTCAAACTATGGTTATCTAAAGGGTGTACAACAGAGTTATCAATGATTTTCTTCAACATGGTAACTCCGGGGTGCCCTAATCTATCATGCCAAAGCAATAAGGCTTGAGGGTTGCTAAACTTTGGGGTTGGTTTAAGCTTCGGGCTTAACTATCTCGTTTTACTCAAAACCGAATGTGATTCGACGATGGATATCGTCGTATAATATAACCCAGAAGAAAGTGCACTTAATGTTTCTAGTATTTGCTTTCGGCCTCCAATACTAGTAATGATAAGTAACATTTCCTTGTTACCTTCATTAGCAGTCTCAACATGGTATCCATTTATTCTGATGTCTTTAAAACTGAGCAAGTTTCTTCGGGAACTGCTGGAGAACAATGCATCTTTAATGAATAAATGAGTACCATTAGGTAACGTTATGTGGGCTCTTCTGGAGCCTTCAATTATTTGCACAGGTTCAGCTATGGTGGATACCTTTCGTGAATTCAATACTAATTCTGAGAAAAACTTCTGGTTTTTCAGAATGGTATGTGTTGTAACACTATCTACAAGACAGTGAGTATCCCCATTGTTGTGATCCATACCTTTAAACAAAGAATAAAAAAAGTAACTAAACAATCACATGATTAAGAAAAATTCATAAGAGAAATTTCATCAAATTGATAAAAAAAAAATCACTCATCACAAAACATCCATAAAATGTTTATCAAAATTTAGAAACTGAAAACTAAATCATCCAATCATAAAATATCCATAAAAAGGTAAATAGCTGAAAAAATATTCTAAATGGAAACTCTGAAAAATGTTTGTTTGGTCTTCTAGAACATTCCAGGAGGAGTTCCGATTTTAGCACTAAATGCCTCATTGCTCAGAGGTTGGCCATTTTCGTCTTCAAAAAAATTTTTAGTTTCCAAATTTGTAATGTCCAACTGGTAATTGTCATTTTGTAAGTCAATATCCCAATCCCAATCTTCCAGATCATTTGATTCTGCAGAATGAATAGAGGCCTTGTATGCTTTGTATCGTTCCACCATGTCTTTTGGTGCACGACAAGAGCGTGACCAATGCCCAGTCCTTCCACATCTGTGGCAAGGGTTATCAAAACGGTGGGCAGAAATATTCGGTGTATTTTGAGGTTGATTTGGATTTTGTTGCTTCTGAGGATCAGACCACTTCTGGTGGTTTTTGAATTTTTTATTGGGAGGACCTCGAAATCCTCCTCGTCGGGAGGAGTTTCTTTTTTCACCTCTTTTGGAGGGATTATTTCTCCCACGCCCCCTTCCTCTGCCTCTGTTGGAATTGAAATTGGCATTTGCTTCAGGCAGTGCCATAGATCCAGTTGGTTTGGAGTTATGATTCTTCAACAAGACTTTACTGTTCTGCTCAGCAACAAGGAGACAAGAGATCAGTTCTGAGTATTTGGAGAAACGCCGTTCACGGTACTGCTGTTGCAAGATTACATTTGTTGCATGGAAAGTGGACAGCGTTTTCTCTAACATCTGCTCTTCTGTAATCGTTTCCCCACACAATCTTAACCGGGAAACAATGTTGAAAAGAGCAGAGTTATACTCAGATACCGATTTGTAGTCCTGAAATCGCAAGTTTAGCCATTCATTCTGAGCTGTTAGTAATAAGACCATCTTCTGGTGATCATATCTATCCTTCAGGGATTTCCAAAGACCTGCTGGGTCCTCCTCTGTGAGGTATTCATTCTTAAGGTCATCATGTATATGATGACGTAAGAAGATAAGTGCCAATGCCCTATTCTCCGGGGACTCTTTATTACCTTCTTTTATCGTCTCTCCAAGCTTCTTGGATTGTAAATGTAATTTTGCATCCAAGTGCCAGGATAAGTAGTTGTCCCCGGTAATGTTAAGGGCTTTGAATTCAAGTTTGGTTAAGTTCGACATTATGCAAGAGCTGGAAAAAATATATATATATGATCATTGATATGCAAAAGATAAAATACAAATAAAAAAATTGTAAGGCATTCAGAATAAATTAAGGGGTGAGCCATGTCAGATCAAGTTTGCCAATTCAAAATTGAATAACATCATGTTATCAATTTTAATAATCCAAAAAACAAACAGTTTAAAACAAGGCTTCTGGCTTGATTTGGAACTGCAGGTTCCTGATTAGAACTTCAGGTTCTTTAATTTTTTTTTTTTTTTGTTGAACTTCAGGATCTATCAAGGCTTCGGGCTTGATGTTATGGCATATTACTTTTATTTCTGGATTGAAATATCAAACTTCAGGTTTGATTAGGAATGAATCTGCAAGTCCATATTGTGGATCTGAGAACTTCTGGTTTCATATTTGAATAATCCACGGAACTTCTGGTCCGGATTTAGAAAAGAACTTCTGGTTCTTACGGAATTGCAGGCCTGTATTAATATAGAACTTCTGGTTTCAGATTTGAATAATCCACGGAACTTCTGGTCCGGATTTAGAAAAGAACTTCTGGTTCTTACGGAACTGCAGGCCCGTATTGATATAGAACTTCAGGATCTGAGAACTTCTGGTTTCAGATTTGAATAATCCACGGAACTTCTGGTCCGGATTTAGAAAAGAACTTCTGGTTCTTATTTATGATCCATTCTTAATTTCCCCTTGTTAATAATAATAATAATAAATAAATAAATAATCATAGCATAAATAATTTATTAAACAAATAAAGGAATATAAATAATGAAAATTATGTTACCGTTAGACCTTCCTCCTTTTTCTTGTAACATGTAGATCTGCTTCTGAGCTTTTTGAAAGTTCAAACGGATAGGCGATCGGACTTTGGATGCACAAGATATCGTATAAAGAAGATTGATACCTTTGATTTGGTCAAATAATGTTGACCCGATGTACTGCTCCTTGCTTTTCTTCTCACGTGGGACGATGCAAGACAACACAACAGCAATGTTTTCTCTTGTACGTGAAACCAGGAGAAGAATCTCTTGTAAAAGTGACTTTTATGCACGTAGATCAAGTAGAGGGAAGAAAATAATAATAATAAGAGAATAAGGAATGGTGGGAACTGGAGAGAGAAAGGAGAGTAACAGAGGATAACGTGTGATGACGTTAACAGCGGCGAGGCATGAAAAAAAAAACGTGGCTCTTCTCACACGAAGATCGAGGAGGCATCGTGCTGATAACGTGTTTAAGAAGAAGAGAGGAGAAGAGTAGAGGGAGAAAGGGAGATGGAGCTTTTCTTATTAAATGAGATGTGTACATAAAAGGGGGGGAGGAGGATCTTATTTATAGAAGAAGATTGCTTCCTCCCCAAGCAAACCAATATAGCAAGACTCTAGCTTTCCATATCTAATGTGGGTCCCATGGTGGGCATCCACTAATAACAATATTTTATAACACCACTTTATAGAGAGCTACTAATGAATATTCTCTATACATATACATACATCCTCTTTAACAATGTTTTCTCTATTGGGGGTTTGGATATCTCTCTTCAGGATCATGGCCTAAATCAACTAATTCCTACTGGCTTCATAAACCACATCCATTTGCAAACTTGTTCAAGATCATGACCCGAAATCTCACAGTTAATGATATCCCTTATATGTAAAAAACATTCATGGAAAGCGCTAATCATCTACTTCCCATAGGCGAAAGAAGATGGGTGTAGTGTGGCTGTGGGTGGAGAGAAGATGTGTAGCCCTCTTTTGATTACTTCTTTCCCATCAAGGAACTTTGTATTAATTAAAATTATGTGTTTGGGTCAAAGGGCTTTGAAGATTTACAAAGAGTAGTAGTTGCAATTCAAGCAAACCATGCACCCTCCACAGTAATTTAGACTACATGGCTAACATCATATGGTTGATCTTCTGTCGTGACCAATGAATTCATTTTCTTTTCGGTTCTGGATAAGTTTGCACACAAATAGCCTCTTAATGTGAATGTTCAATTGATCAGGTTTATGTGAAACTCCTTGACACAAAAATACTTTTTCCCTTAGATATGGATGTATAACAAAAATTACATAGTGTTGTCATTCTAAATATGGCCTGGCCTCCTTTGGTAATTTAATTTTAAGGTAAATGTATTTCATATTTGGGCCACTCGAAGCCTCTTAAAGTTGTCGTGGGCATGACCTTGAGCAGATTAGTACTTTTCTGAAATTGCTTCTAGTAGTAGAAAAGGCCTCCAGACCCTAACGCCATGGTTCTTTAATCCTGCTGTTGCTAGGATTTCATGTTATCAGGCGCTAATGATATTTCATTCCCTAGATTGAATTCTTTGTGTTTGAGTGATGATATTGGGCCTGGTTTGCTTTACTTTTCATTACCGATTTTCTTCAATTTGGTCAAAAATTTGAATATGTAGGTTCTTTGTAAAAAGGGTTTTTCTTTTCATGCTTCAATTTTGTTGAATGCTAAGACCCCACTTGCTTGCAGGAATTGAATTCTTGGGAACTCTAAGAAATGCATTCCTATTTCTTAACTATGGTTAAAAATTGAAGAAATAAATGTGAAAAAGTGACTATCACATAATCTCCCTTTAAAAGGAAAACAAATCAAATTATAGAAAAGTCATGGTCCATGTACGTCTCCGTCTTATATCGCTTTACCCCTCTCCATCTAATATTATCTTTTTGGAATACCCCACTTGTAGCATACATTCATGGGTACTCAATTCCATGCAAACAAACGGGCCTTAAGTTTCTTGGTTGTGATTGTTTTGGTGGTATTTCTCTTTAAATTTGAAATTTAGCATCACTTCTTCACAAATGGAAAGATTCAACATTGTAGGATTGGATAGGATGAAATTGTCTTTGGTTTTTGAGTTATTGGATGCTACATTGGGTTTCTTTGATTCATATAATTTAAATCATCTGTAAGGGATTACAAATAAAAGAGTTTAAAAAATGATCATCAATAATCTTACCTTTAATGGAAAATGAGTGAAGGGGATAGCGACATGAGTACTCAACCATCGTCCTTGCCATTCAAATCCTAAGAAGGTATAGGTCTCATCTACATCTTTTTCTTATGTATTTCACCCACCTTTCTAGTCATTTGTTCTAGGCCCATGGATTCCTATGTATTGAATTCTGTGGAAATAAATGAGCCCTTTGTGTGAATACGTTTTCTATTTTATGTTTTTGAAATAAGGTCCATTTTTAGTAGATTTGTTGGGATTTTATTGTACCGTTGTTGTTGTCGTGTGACATGGATGTAATATATAAGAAATTTACGGATACCCATCCTCTTATTATGTTTGTGAGGATTAGATGTGATAAAAGTCATGTTGTAGTTTGAATTAGAGCAGCTCAGGTCGAAGATCTCCGTTCTAGGTTAGTTCATATGACCATTTTATTTGCCCTTCTTTGTGATTTCTATGATGACTTAGGATTTCTTGTTTGCATTAGTCTAGGTTATGTTGGAGATTTTAGTCATGTAGTTTGCTTAGTTTTGGTTGATGTTTGGAGAGATTTGTGAAATCGAAAAATCTGTAGAGATTTGTGAAATTGGAAAATTTTGGGTTTCGTGGTGTAGAACTACTGAATATTGACTACTTCAAATGAAAATCTCATGATTGCTTTTAGATACTCTCTCACTGGCAAACTTCAAGTGAAATCTAAAAAAAGCGTTTTGAAAATTGTGACAGCTCCAAAGGTTATTTTAGCCACTTTGATGTAAAGGTTCCATATTTCCCCCTAGATCTTCTTCTCAAAAGGCATTCTAGAACTCTGGGAGAGACGACATAATGGGGAATTTAGCATTTCTGGCAATGTGAATTCCCATCAAAAAGTTTTCTTAACATTCCTTGAAAGTTGAGGTGATTTTATTTTTTGGGGTTGAAATGTTTACCAATTAGTAGTTTTGGCCCAGTGTTTGCATTCTTGGAACTTAGTTTTCGTGTCAATTTAGCTATAAATCTATTGTAATTTTTCTTTGATATGGATAAATCCATTGTAATTGGATCTAGCAATGAGGCAAAAAAAAAAAAAAGTATGGAGCCCTATATCTGTAAGTAAAGCAAATTGCATGCATTGAGGTTTATGAGGTGCCAGACAGGTCATTTGTTCTTCTAACACTCTTCCACCACACACTCCCCCCCCCTCCCCCCCCCCCCCCCCCCCCCCCTCCCTCCCTCGCCCTTCTTCATTTATTGTTTTTACATTTTAGTGTGGATGATCTTGGATTTTTAAAATTGTAGATCGCGTTGCAGATGTAGCGTAGTGCAGACAGTCCCTCTAATAAAGAGGGTGAGGTTGGCTTTCATAAGCAGGTTGTAACTTTAGTTATCAGTTTATGTTGTTTGGTGGATGAGGTTCTTGCATCCCAGGTTTGGCTGCTTGTGTTTTTCTGTCTACCAGTTTAAATCTTTTGTATTGGTTGTTTCCTATGGAAGTTATCATTATAAAAAAAAAAAAAGGAAGAAGGGGGTGAGGGTTAGAGACTTGTTTGCCTTACTCTAAGGCAAACATCTTATCCAGTGAGGTTTTATAAAAAAAAAATGCAGAACTCTATTTGATGATGGCTTTTGTTGGGTTTTATTTATTTTATTTTATTTATTTATTATGTTTTCTTTCTTTCCGTAGTGGAGGGGGCTATGGAAGGGCCTTGGGGTGACAAGAAGATTTGTAGGGGATGTCTCTTTTGAAAAGAAAGGTTGAAAGCATTGCAATGATGGAGAAGAATATTCAAGAGAAGTCAAATGCTATTGCAAGGTTACGGCTCGATATAGAATTGCTTCAGACAAGATTTCAAAGAACTAGTCACATGTCTCTTGTCTTTTTATTTATTTTTTAAAATTATGTTTTCTATTTTTTATTGGCACACTCGTTCATCTCATTTTTGATTTACCGAACACATTATACTTTTTTCTCACAACAATTGCTTGACAATGCTCATTGTCATCTGATTACTTTTAATATTTCTTTATTGTTAACCATTGATAAGAATGTTTCTTTCTTGTTAGTTTGTTGAATATCAACAGTGTAGTTATGTGTACAATCTTTTATATAAAACGTGGTGCAACTCCCTCTGTATTGTAGAAAAAAGGGACTGTGGATGCCAAGAAGCTGGCCAGGAAAGCTTATGCATGAGCTGGAAAACTTGAGAAGTAGGTTAATATGACAGAGAAACTCTTTAGGTGCATTTGTATAAATCATATGTTTTATTGAACTTTGTATTGTGGACAGATTGAGAAGCTCAAAAGTGAAATAGAGGAGCAAAACAAGAGAGATGCTTTGAGGCCAAGAAGAAAATATAGGACCTAACCTCCAAACAGGAAAAGGATATTATTCTGTAATTTTTGATTCAAAATTTTTCTTATATTTTGGATTCAATTGCAATTATACATCCTTAAACCTTTGATCCTTTTGTAGTTTGTTTCACTTGTTCACTTTTTTTTAAAGTGTAACTTATTTTTAGCATTGATTGTTTTATGAACATATAGCAAATGGCAAAGGACATGTTTATCAAATGTCCAGATTTTATGGATGTTTTAGACCTGTTATGGTATGAAATAGTTTTGAATGTACTTGATAATAAATGAGATGTTTTGAATGTTGTATTTACAAATACTAATTTTCAAATGATTATATTTCATATGTGATGTTTGATATTGCAAATCTTAGTTCAATTATCAAAATCCGGCATTTGCATTAAAGGTTCACAAAGATGGCCGTTAGCATGTTCTATGACAGTTAAAAAATAGATCCACAGTTCCATAGTTATGGCTGAACTGTTATGGCGGCTCTACTGAGCTATTCATTGTCTTTTTACCAAATACAAAGAGAGAGAATGAGATGCAGAATCCTAAAATCGTCTCTCTTCTTCTCTCCATCACTCTTCATTTTTCATTGTTAATTAGTCCCTACTCCATAGAACTGAATACAAAGGACCACGGAAGCCAATTGTCATCATTTTGAAATTATTATTCATCTGTTGGCAGCAAATTAAGAATCCCAATTACAAAGAAAAATGGACATATATTAATAACTTATTAGCATGACTCCACCTATAATTTGTATCAATCTTACACTTGAATTAATGATGAAAAATGATTGCTTAATAAGCATGGTGTGAAAGATAACATACCAATATTTCACTATGAAGCCTAATAAGTAGGCTATAATTAGATGCTAAGAGTGACTAATTAATCACACAAACAAACAGTTAGCAATATGTTTTATCAAATGGAGCAAATAAAAAAAGGGATAAAGAGAGAATAACGAGTGTAAAATAAGGAGGAAGAGCCACTGGATGACAATTGATGCACTTGGATAGGTATGTATTGTCAATCATATATATAAGCGAATGTTCTTGTCTAAGATAATCAGCATTAACACAAGATGCTAAAGCATTTACAAATGAGGGAAGATAAAACATGCAATGCATTTGTTTATTAAATACGTTGTCATGATTACCAACAATAGTATGTCTAAGAAGGAAACTCATGAGTGTCCAAGACGAAGATAACTAGCAAATTAGAATTGATATATTCCTAGTAGCAATTGGTGTCTTCCATTTTTCTTTGTAATAGAGATTCTTAATTTGCTGCCAATAGATGAATAATGATTTCAAAACCATGACAATTGGCTTCTGTGGTCCTTTGTATTCAGTTCTATGGAGTAGAGACTAATTAAAAATGAAAAATGGAGAGTGACAGAGATAGGAAGAGAGACCATTTTAGGCATCTGCATCTCATTCTTTCTCTTCGTATTTGGTAAAAAGAAAATGAATAGCTCAGTAGAGCCACTATAATAGTTCAACCATAACTGTGGAACTATTTTTTAGCTGTCAGAGAACATGCTAATGGCCATTTTTGTGAACCCTTAATGCAAATGCCGGATTCTGATAATTGAACTGAGATTGGCAATATTAGACATCACATATAAAATATAATCATTTGAAAATTAGTGTTTGTAAATACAACATTCAAAACATCTCATTTATTATCAAGTACATTCAAAACTATTACATACCATAATAGGTCTATTACAAGTTTAGAACATTCATAAAATCTGGACATTTGATAAACATGTCTTTTGCAATTTGCTATATGTGCATAAAACAATCAGTGCTAATAATATGTTACACTTTAAAAGAAAGTGAACAAGTGAAACAAACTACAAAAGGATCAAAGGTTTATGGATGTATACTTGCAATTGAATCCAAAATATAAGCAAAATTTTGAATAAAAAATTACAAAATAATAACATTTTCTAGTTTGGAGGTTGGATCCCATATTTTCTTCTTGGCGTCAAAGCATCGCTCTTTTTTTGCTCCTTTATTTTACTTTGAGCTTCTCAATCTATCCACAACACAAAGTTCAATAAAACATACGATTTCACAAATGCACCTAAAGAGTTTCTCTCTTAGATTAACATGCTTCTCAAGTTTTCCAACTCGTGCATAAGTTTTCATGGCCAGCTTCTCAGCATCAACAATCCCCTTTTTCTACAATACAAGGGGAGTTGAACCATGTTTAATCTATAAGATTATACATGTAACTACACTATTGTTATTCAACAAACTAACAAGAAAGAAACATTCTTTTCAATGGATAACAATAAAGAAATATTAAAAGTGATCAGTTGACAATGAGCATTGTCAAGCAATTGTTGTGGGAAAAAGGTATAATGTATTTGGTAAATAAAAAAATGAGATGAGCGAGTGTGCTGATAAAAAATAAAAAACAAAAATTTAAAAAATAAATAAAAAGACAAGAGACATGTGACTAGTTTTTGAAATCTTGTCTGAAGCAATTCTATATCGTGCTGTAACCTTGCAATAGCATTTGACTTCTCTTGAATATTCTTCTCCATCATTGCAATGCTTTCAACCTTTCTTTTTTAAAAAGAGACAACCCCCACAAATCTTCTAGTCTCCCCAAGTCCTTCCATAGTCCCCTTCACTATAGAAAGAAAGAAAACATAAATAAATAAGTAAAAGAAAAAAAAAATAAACCCAACAAAAGCCATCTTCAAATAGAGTTCTACAATTTTTTTAGTTTTATAAAACCTCACTAGATAAGATATTTGCCTTAGAGTGGGGCAAACAGGTCTCCAACCCTCACCGTCTTTTTTTTTTTCTTTTTTTAAATAGTAAGTTTCATAGAAAAACAACCAATACAAAAGATTTAAACTAGTAGACAAAAAAACACAACAAGCCCAAACCTGGCATGCAAGAACCTTATCCACCAAACAACATAAACTCATAACTAAAGTTACAAACTGCTTACGAGAGCCAACCTCACCCTCTTTATTAGAGGGAATGTTTGCCACTAAGCTACATCTGCAACGTGATCTACAGTGTTAAAAATCCAAGAATCATCCACACAAAAATGTATAAACAATAAATGAAGGAAAGGAGGGGGGGGGGGGGGGGGGGGGGGGGAAAGAGTGTTACAAGAACAAATGACCTATTTGGCACCTCATAAACCTCAATGCAGGCAATTCGCTTTACTTTCAGATATGGCTTCATACTTTTTTTTTGCCTCATTGCTATAGCCAATTATAATGGATTTACCCATCTTAGAGAAAAATTACAATAGATTTATACTAAATTGACACGAAAACTGAGTTTCAAGAATGCAACCATGGGCCAAAACTACTAAATTGGTAAACATTTCACCCCTAAGAAATAAAATCACCTTAAACTTTCAAGGTATATAAGAAAACTTATTGATGGGAATTCACATTGCCAGAAAAGCTAAATTCCCCATCATGTCATCTTTCCCAAAGTTCTGGAATGCCCTCTTTGAGAAGAAGAATCTAGGGGGAAATATGGAACCTTTACATCAAAATGGCTGATATAACCTTTGGAGCTATCAAAATTCAAATTTTCAGAACGCTTTTTTTAGATTTACATTTGAAGTTTGCCACAGAGAGAGTATCTAAAAGCAATCATGAGATTTTCATTTGAAGTAATCAATATTTAGTAGTTCCACGCCCACAAAACTCAAAATTTTCTGATTTCACAAATCTCTACAAATTTCCCAATTTCACAAATCTCTACAAACATCAACCAAAACTAAGCAAACTACATGACTAAAATCTCCAACATAAACCTATACTAATGCAAACAAGAAATCCTAATTCATCATAGAAATCACAAAAAAGGGCAAGTAAAATGGTCATATGAATTGACCTAGAACGGAGATCTTCGACTTGAGCTGCTCTAATTCAAACTACGACATGACTTTTATCACATAATCTTCACAAACATAGTAAGTTGATGGGTAGATAAAATATTGGCAGTAAAGCTGCTTTTGTTAAGCAAGCTCATGTGCCTTATCTCTTGATTTTCCACATGCAATAAAATGATCTTGCATGCAGTTTCGCTCATGGAATTGCAATTCTAAGAAGCTTTCTCTTAATATAATTTTTAGGTAAGTTTTCAGATCAAGTTCTTATGCACATTGAGTTTCTCTTTTTGGTGGCTTTCCCTCCTCAACACTTACGTTGATAATTTTTTTAGTGTTTATCATTTTCATTTGTTTTGTTTGTGTTCATAGGTTCGAAGTGGGCTTTGTTTATTTTCTCTCAGTGTAGACAAATTTTCAGAAACCAAAGAGTAGAGATGGGCAAAGTAACATACCATATTGTGTGATTGGTGTCTATTTATAATGATTTGGAGATAATTACAATCACCAATTTTGATTACGAAAAGATTTCTCTTTGATTAAGGGAAAAATTATTGTAGCTATTTTTTTAATGGTAAAATTATTGGAACTATCTCTAATTTATAACTACAATGCAGTCAGGACCACCTAAAAGTGTGAACTTGTCATAACATGGCATCTTGTGGGAGTATTATCTTATTTGAAGTGGACAATCAAAGCATAATCATACAATCGAAGCATAATCATTGATTTGGAAAAGGTATTTTGAAGTTTGAGTAAATTAATACAGAAATGATTGGTTCTTGGTCTGTTGCCCCAATTTCCTAGTATTGTTTTTTTCTCCCCACTTTAGAAGAAAACCTTGCCTTTTAACTAATTGTTACAATGCTTAGGAAGTTGGTGTTGACAAATTCAAGACTCAGCATTGAATAAAACAGACAGTGAAAATAGTGAGTTGGGGAAAATTGATATCAAGTCCAAACAACTTGAGGATAATTAGAGAAAAGTTGTATTCCTGAAGCATAATGCTAAAGATGATTGTCGGTGACTCAGATCTGTTTGTATGATTGGGTGGGTTGAGATCTCAATATAAGTCTTGACTTTCTTCTCCTTTATACTCAATTCTTTTCAACATGATAATGGAGGGCCTTTAGTGTGAGATTTTTTATATAGATAGGGGAGTAGCTGAGAGAGAGATTTCTTGTCTGTTTAGAAAATCTTGCATCCAGTTGATAGAAATACATGATAAGAAAGCTAGTTTTGTGGTCTTATTAGGAAACCTTATTGTGGTTGGTCTTCATCTTGGAGTGTATGCTTGTGTTTGTGACTGTATGTCGTGGTCACATGGGATGAGACTCACAAATATATTTAACAATTGTTTATAGGTTTTTCAGTAGGTCAAGTAAGAAAGATGTGCAATCTTTCATCAAAAAGGATGCTGGTTATTTCATAGACTATGGAAATATTGAGGCCCTAAATTAGATAGTTGCAATAGAGAAGTCAACTTTCAATACAAAGTTCAAACATCCAATTGCTACTCTTTTCATTGTGATAAACAGCTTCTTATGAGATAGTTATGCATGGTCATTATCTGGTGGAACTTGATTTGGTCTGTCATATAGTAGGAGACCTTGATTGATCTTTTATATCTTTAGTGGGATCCTCAAGTGGTAGTAACTCTCAATTTAATGCACATCACCAATTAGACCATCAAGGGATGTTTTTCTCACTTATGGAATCAAGACTTAATGGAGATTGGTGCTCAAAATGAGCAGACAAAATGTATACATTTATTGTGGCGTACTATCTTTTCTTGTAGAAAGAAAATGATAGAGCAACCTATAGATATAGATTCTGCTGATAATGTGTTTGAAAAGCTTTCAGACCATCTTCTAATAGAAATACTCATCCGGGTGCCTATCTCTTAATGGGCTTAGGATTAGGTGTCAAGTGACAAGAAACTCTAGGCTACTTTATTCTAAGGTGCGTGCTTGTGGCTGACTACTCTTTTAAGGACTTGGCCAACAGTTGGCAAGGCAAAACGATGGCTAGGGCCTATTCGCCAAGGTTTGAGCTGAAGGTAAGGATTTTGAATAATTGTTTCCTTTTGTATTTTTGTCGTTTAAAGAAAACCCTTTATTGGAAATAAAAGATAAGAATACAACGAGGAAAATGAATAAATCACAACAAAATAAACATTCTTTGCAAGGTTTTTGTTGATTCTGTCTACTATTGGATTTGAACAAATGACTTGCAGTATATGTAAATCAACTGACAAATGGGTAAAATCCTTGATTTTTCCGACATATGCAGGGATCTGCCTAGAAAGACCACAACTCCTTAACACTCTGCAACATAGAGTCAAATGAATGCATTTAGTTGTTGCATGAGAAGCAATTTGCTACCTCCTACAAACATTTATATGACATAAAATCTCAACTCACAGTGTTTTAATGCTTGTCATGTTTGCTCCTTGGGAAAAACTAATCCTGCTCTAGTTATGTCATTGATCCTCCTACATGCAAAAATAATATCACTAAGCCACCCACTCATATTTTATTTATTCAAAGGTCAATATGACTAACATATCCCCTGCTTATCCATCCCCCTCCCCAAAAAGGAGAGGGTTACAAACTTGGAAGGTCTTACTCATAGGTCCATTAATTTATCCAAACTATAAATACCAAAAGGAAAAAGGCCCATCCAGACCACTTGCATACATTCATCTGTCCTTGATGAAATTTGAAAAATTAAATAAGTTACAAAAAATCCAAAAACTATACTTTAAAGAAACTAATAAACATATGAGAATAGGAATGCTCACAATGTTTGAAGCATTGTTCGGTTTTGAGTGAAATTAGGTATTTTTCCAGCAAAGTTGTAATCACTTAATCTTACTACATTGCACCCCAAATGACCAATTCCAGTCTCAAACAATAGAAAAACATGAAAAGATATATACTAAAATACATATAAAAACAATAAAGAATCTTACAAATCCGTCAAGTTTAGCTAAGAGAAAATTAGAGCATTTGTAGTGAAGATATCATAGAGCAGCAAAAATCCTAAGTTACAATTGAAGAAAGGAAATCAAAAGATCTTGACCTACTCATATGAATCGATAAGAGGAGGTCATCCCCCTTTGGTGATTCATCAAATAGGTTGTGTTGGATAGAGCAGTTCCTTGGGACATTCATTCAAATAGGTTGATTGTAGCAAATCCCTATTTCAGATTTGAAACAAGAGTAATTCTTCACTATCAAATGGATAAGAAAAGATAAGAATGGAAAAAAAAGAAGATAAATTGGATAAAAAATAAGGAGAAAGGGATGAGAGAGGTTGGTGGAAACATCCCACCTAAGTGTGTTTTTGCCATCATCTTGTCTACCCATTCATTTCACTCAAGATCTCTGGCTGTTGAAGATGTTGAATCTGTGGGGCTCTTTCTGAATTGCAAATGTGTCTGCACCTACACAATCAAACACTGAAAAAAAAGGCCCAATTTAAGGATTGGAAGAGAGCTTGGGTAGGGTGATGTAATATATAAGAAATTTACTGATTCACTAATACTATCTAAATCAAGGCTGCGATCTATGATGCCTAAGTACAGACATGGGTATAGACACAAACACAGAAAATGAGGGTTCAATATGCCAACTTCTAAAAATTTAAGATATGAATATGGGTATAGGTGTGCATCAGCTTTAAAATGTTTGTATATAGATTTTTGATTAGGGATTTGTTTTAAACAGAATATTTATTTTATTTCAATCTATGACTCAAATGTGGTGAGGTCCCCGATTGGATGAAATTTTCAATGAGTTTAAGGAAAGCAGGGTTGGCATGGTAGATAAATAATATTTGTAGGCCATAAGCCCCCAACCATTTCTTGTTTTTTTTAATAATACAAGTGTCCCTACAACTAGTCTTTTAAGGAAATTAGCCCTGGGCCCCTCCTATTAGATCGGTTTGGATCCACCGTGAATCTAAAGAGCCATAATAAGAAAGGAAATCCCCAGTTGACTGAGAGCATCATTGTCCCTTTCTTGGACGACCCACTCCTTCCTCCTCCCTGTCCATTCTCTTCCATTGAAGCTCTCTTCCATGCCTTCAAGTTGAAGAAGAGTCACTCCATCCTGGTGTAAGTAGTTCTTCTTTTTGATTCAATTGAGCCTTGAGAAAGAAACATTGAGAATGAAGAGGGAAACGTAAAAAAGAAAAAGGGTGAGAGGAAAAGAAAAGAGGAAAGAAGAAGAAGAAGAAGAAGAAGAAGAAGAAGAAGAAGAAAAAGTAGGAGGAGGATCATGCCGGACGTTTGCCTTCGTCGTGTGTTTGCCGGTCGTCAGTGAAAGGTGCCCTTCGCATCTAATTTTTCTATACTAGTCCCAGAAAGAGAGAGGGGGAGGGGGGAGAGGGGGTGGTGTGGTTGTCCAAACAAATCAAGATAAAAGAAGTAGAAAACAAGAATCACATGTGCAAAACTTGATTAGGAATCAAGAACTTGCATAAAGAAGAACCAAAGAGATGATTGGTCTTTATAATTACCTTCACTGATTCTAGGCTTTTGCAATATATCTTACAACTGGTCCTCCTCGCTAGATCAAATAGAGATTGATGGGGTTTTGTTCTTGTTTACTGATCCTCTAAAGCCAATATTTTCTCAACTTTAAAAGGCTTGCTTGTGGTGGGGTCCACTGAATCACTAGATGCTTCTTCATTAGCCTGACTCTTGGTCCACTAGTTAGGGGTTTTATATCATGAAGTTGCCTTTCCTTTCTTAATTTGATCCTATTCTATAGGATGCTTCACTCTTTTTTTTATGCATCTGGGTCAAAGATCTGAACCATAAAATGAATTCCTAGTCACATGACCCTTAAATCTCACTTGAATTAGACTCATAGTCACTGTTGAATTCGTTAGGTTGAGAAAACGAATAATGTTCCTTTATTATAGTTGTAGATCACCTTTTCTAACACATGTTGAGTCCAATGGTGATTATCGCTTCTAAGTGTGCTTTGAATACCTAAAACTATACATCATCATTATTGGTAGGGCTGTCAATGGATGCGAGTCCAACTTGAACCCGTCAAACCCTAAGTTCAATTATTGGGAACTCAGATGAAAGATCAGGACTAACAGGCTGGACTCAATTATTTTCAAACCAGACTTTAGCCTTGGGTTCTATGCCCATTATATTATAATATTTATATGGCTGACTCTAACATGGTTGGAAAAGTCTTTAATGAAAATGATTATTTATTTTTATTCAGGTGAGAACCATTGGTGCGTTTTGGCTTGTATGGCCCACCTGGGACCATGCCAATCATGATGGATTGGAGGCGTAACGGGGGGTTGTTTTGGGGATGAAAATTTTAGTCCTATCTTATCAACCTAGCACCTTCAGTTTTAATGGTTTTAAAAGGAATTTTTTTTTGAAAGATCTCAATACAATGGTGGTATGAATGTCAATTTTGAGGTCATGGCAACGCAGGGGGTTGTGTATGTTGGGGGAATAAGTTGATCTCGCGACTTGTCTTACCCTTAGCCATTTCATTTGTTGTCATTAGAGATCCTTTCTCTTGGCCAGTTTGTGCTTTTGTTTTTTAGTTTTGTTATTTTGGAATAATATCTTGTACCCTTTGTGTACTGTACTTCTTCTTTTAATAAATTATTATTTTTAATCATCAACATTTAAAGAAAGAGGTTATTTTATCATTTTTCAAATGAATGTGATGTTATGGCTCTGATACCAATTGTTGTGAATATGACATTCACCGTTGTGCGCATTCACGGAATCATAAGATCAAACAATCAACCACACACAAGAAGACACACAGAGATTTACGTGGTTCGGCAACCATGCCTACGTCCACGGGAGGAGAGAACTTATCTACTATGATCCCATCTCAATCCCCTCAGGATCTAGGGTTACAATACATCAATATATATAGTTCCCGCTTTCTTGGCCACCAAGAAAACTCATACACAATGACTAAAATACCCCTAACCCTGAGCCTCGGTTCTGGCTAAACCAGACGACCGATCCGGCTAAACCGGAATACAAGACATAAACCTAACAATCTCCACCTTGGCTTGAATTCCGTACAACTCCGTACAACTCGAGCTACTAGGAGATAAAATCGGCAATGTCTCCACGTACCCTGCTGAATGGCACGTCACTGCACCAGGGATGCAGTCTTCTTCAACACTTTGACATGTTGAACCAGCACATGAACTTTGAGCAAAGTTCATATCCTCGTCAAACTCCACCTCGAACTAGAAGCTCGAAACCATTGACGAATCTGAGTGATCTCTGAATCACTCACCATCTTGCCCCCATCTTCAACATCCCTGTGAAGATCCAATCGCCACAAGCATGCAAGTAAACAGATCGGGAATACAAGTCCAGATGACTCCATTGCAGAACAACCTCTGCCTCCGAGCGGTCAAAAAACTCCATTTGACCGGGCCTCCGATCAACTGCTGATACATCAGCTCCTCCTTGCTGCTTTTCCGGCTTGGCTCTGGCAAGATGAATATCATCACATGCGATCATGTGAACCCCAAACGAACAATTTCGTTTGAATCAGCAAACCCTTTGCAACTAGGCCGGCGACTCCTATTATTGGGTTTGCAATAACAACCAGGTCAATAGACCCGATTATAGCCTCAATCCACATCTGTTCAGATCTCCTCCAAATTTCTGCATCAAGTTATAGATCTCGTCACAACGAGCACGCTGGAAGAAACGGATCTGAAATCCGACTCAGGATGGCTTCGATATCGTAGAAACAAGTTTCTACGCTCCAATCGGTCAAACCTCCTCCTTGACTGTCAAACAGCCAATCAACCTCTTCCACTGCGTAGATCTGCTCGAAACGAGTCCGTAGGATCAAACGGATCTCCGATCGGACATCGGACGATCAAGATATCGCAGAAACAATTTCAGCCACAAATCTGGTCAAATCTGCCTGTTGACCGTTGCTGACGTCATTGCTGACGTCACTGCACTGTCTGCTGGGCTTCTGGAGCGGACCCGGGTCGGGTTCACCTGACCCGGAACTGAACTGCAATTTTGCGCTGGGCTGGACCGTCTGCAAACAGGTCGGGTCGATTCTGACCTGACCCGGCCTGAACCTGCTGACTGGGCTGGATCTTCTGATAACGGGCCGGGTCGGACCTGACCTGACCCAGCCTGAACCTGCTGGCTGGGCTGGACCGTCTGCTAACGGGTCGGGTCGGACCTGACCTGACCCGGAACCGAACTTGCTTTGAACTGCTGGGCTTTGTTCTAGCGGGTCGGGTCGAACCTGACCTGACCCGGATCTGGACCCGACCCCTTCTTCTCCTTCTTCCTTCCTCTGTTTCTGCAACTTGCAGATTGCCTTGGCCTTTTGTGACCGACCGTCTTCGTCCTCAGCGACGGCAGCGGGGGTGGCAGCGGTTGAGGGCGTCTTCTCCGGCGACAAGGACGGCGAGGATCCCGGCGATGATCTCGGTGGTGACTGAGATGCGCGCGATTTTCGGATCGTCTGTGCAGTCAGGCAGACGTCTGATCCGGGCGAAGCAACAGCGACGCGATGAGGAAGTTGGGGCAGCAGCGACGCAGTGAGGTCGGTGGTGGCGCTGCGGCTGCTTGGCAGCGGTGGCGATGAAGAAGCAGCTGAAATCCACCGCGGCCTTGATATTCAGGTGGACCTCCACGCGGCTGAGATCCACCGGCAGCACCACGTCCGCCCTGCTGAGGCTGGGGGGTCAAGGGAGCTCCACCTCTTCCGCCTTGATATCCTTGCTCTGGAGGAGCTCTTCCAGGCGCTGCCCCACGGCCAGCACTACTTCCAGAAGAAGAACTACTACTTCCAGCGTCTTGTTCAGCGCTTTGACTGGTGCCCGCGGCTGCGGTTCTCCTCTGTCTCACCATTGTAATAACTTGGACACGAACAAGAAAACACTATGGCTTTTACAGAGAAATCGGGAAAGGTAGAGGCAATAGTGAAACTTAACGCAAACTTCCAAAAAAAAAACCTCTCTTCTTCTCCTTTACCATCTGTGATCAGACAACAACCGCAGCAATTTAACTCCAGATCTGAAACAGTGTGAATCCTTTTTCTTCCGATCCAACGAAACCGGAGAACTCAATCTCGTCTTCTTCTTCTTCGATGGTGGCCAAACTAGAAATCACGAACCTGATCTCAGTTAATCTTCATGCGCACAACCTCCAAGCCACTGAGCGATCTCCACCTCGCTCAGAAACCCAAGGAATACCAACCTTTGCTCTGATACCAATTGTTGTGATTTTTATACCAATCACCCGTTGTGCGCATCCACGGAATCATAAGATCAAACAATCAACCACACACAAGAAGAGACACCGAGATTTACGTGGTTCGGCAACCATGCCTACGTCCACGGGAGGAGAGAACTTATCTACTATGATCCCATCTCAATCCCCTCAGGATCTAGGGTTACAATACATCAATATATATAGTTCCCGCTTTCTTGGCCACCAAGAAAACTCATACACAATGACTAAAATACCCCTAACCCTGAGCCTCGGTTCTGGCTAAACCAGACGACCGATCCGGCTAAACCGGAATACAAGACATAAATCTAACATGTGAAGTATTCATCAAAACCAATATTGTGCTCATTCCCGACATGCTGCAGTCATTTATTTCTTACTTTCCTAAGAAATATTCATCAAAAGGTACTACTTTACATATGATATTTGGACTTTATATGTCTAATCATCATTTTTTTGTTTGATTTGATTTCAAGATGTTTCTTTCATTTACCAGAATGTCTGTGACTGAAGATTGCTGAGTAACATTGAATTGGTTGTTATATCTAGGGTGACTGTTAAATACCAAAATGGAACAGGTGGACATGACAGTGGGGTTATTTCTGTGTGTTAGAGCATTTCAATATTCACCTATTATACTTTTTGGGTCATCATCCTGCTTAGTCACTGCTGCGTTTTCATTAAATTCTAAATTTACATTGTTATGTTCAATTCTGGATTTATTGAGTCTATATTTTCTGTTCTGTAACAGCCATTTGTGGACAGTGATCATTTCATACATAACTACTTCCTACCAAAAGAACTCGCTTTGATAATCAGTGTTCGCTGGTGTAGCACTTCTAAGTCTTCTGAGGATATTTATTGGGTATGTGATGCTAAAATTAAAAAAGAAATCTACTTAAAGGAAGTTTTGTAACACTTATCCTTAAATTAGAGTAGTTTGTTTATCTTGTTGTTCGAAACATCTAGATTCTTACATTTGCACAGTTTGTTTGGAGGCAATAGTGGATTTTAAACTTGCATAGTTTGATCATGACACAAGCTCTATCCTTATATATTTGAACCATAGTTACTTGATTCACAGTTCAACAAATTTGAATTCAAATTTGTAGTTTACAATTCGACACGGACTCCAATTTGAGAATTCGATGGGGTAGGTTGAATTAGTTCAGTGTTCAATTCGCTTGATTCGTAGTATGAATTCGATGAATTCACTAGTCTAATTCAAATATATAATTCGATGTAGTTCAAAATGATTCATAAGTCTATTCATTATATAATAAAGACTTTACTTAAAATTAGATACTTCATAAATATATAAATAATGACATTTCATAAAATTATGAGCAAATAAAATTTGAAAGATAATCTATAAAAAAATTATTTTTTATTATAAATCAAGGAACTTGAATAATTTAACTATCTATATAAATTAAACTAAATCCATAACTTCGAACTTCAAGTATAAGAGATATAAATATTTCGAACACCAAAAAAACAAAGTAAGATATTAAAAATCCCTTAGTTTTAAAGTAGAAGTATGAAATAGAAGTCTTCATTCCAAATGCCTTTTTCCTTTGTCATGAGAAGATGACAAACTGCGTCTGTATGATGAAATGCTTCTTTGTCTGATTTGTTGATGTGATGGTAAAGATGATTGAGAGTTTGCAACATTAGATGTGTGATCTGGTCGTGATTCCACTCTACTTTCATTATGATTTTGAAGTTGAGGGTCATCCTCCTCATCTAGTGATTTCCACTTTAGGTCTTCTAAATGTGCATTTGAATCATCAATAACATCTGGCTCTGGATGAATGTCCCACTTTTTAAATGGTCCATTATTATATCCCTCCTTCATGCATGATAAAAGACGAAGATTTGAATGAATAAAGACAAGTTTATTTACATGTTTAGCATTAAGCCTATTTCTTTTGACATTGTGGATAAATGAATATGTACTCTTACTGCTCTCTGTAGATGATGAGCTTACACGTTGTGCAAAAACTTTTATAGCTATATCTGCTAGCTCTATTGTCTCACATCTATAAGTTGACTACCATTTTATTGGTGACATAGTAACTGCATCCACCTTTGCTATAGGAAGTCTGTAAACCCCATCTTTAGAATGGAACAGTGCATATTGAGCTCTTAATTTTTCATGAGCTTCATTTTCCTGTAAAAATAAAAATAATAAATTAGAAAATAATATATTGAATGCATTAAGTACATACAAAAAATATACCAAAATAAATATTTGTAAACATTTAAAGCGAAGATGCTTACCTTACTTAGTCTTTGAAATGCTTCCATCACTGTCTTTATGATCTCTTTATCTTGATTTGGGGGCTTTCTTTTCTCACCACTAGATGCCAATTGAGCAAAATAGGACGAATCATAAAATCTACATGTAAGCGCAAATCCAAGACAATGTGATGGGCTATGCAACATGCTCTACCTTTTTCTTATAATATTTTCTAACATCTCATAAATCTTCTTAGAATCATCATAACCATTGAGACTATCTTTGATTTCCCCAAGCATGTTATCCATTCCTTCATAGATCTTACCCATCAATGCTCTATTTTGATGCAAAATCTAATCATTTTGAAAATGGGTTTGGTAATTTTTACTATGAGCTTCACATTTGTCTAAAACGTATCTATATCGTTTGTCACCTATCGCCTCACATTTTTTGCTATTTCTCGCATTTTCTTGTCGCCATATTTTGCCCATTCTTTCTAGTTGTTAAGAACAATGGTAGATTTGAGAGCCTATCTTACATCTAGAAGTCACTTCATCATAACATAATATGATGCAAAACGAGTTTTTGTAACTTTTAGTAGTTTTAATTGAGAGTGACTTCTAAATATTGCCAATGCATATGTATGGTTAAGAATGTATGTTATATTTATTTTGCACCTTTTGTAAATTTCTTCAAACCATGGCCACGAGCTTGACAAATCTTTAAAGATCAAATTAAGTGTATGATAGGCACAAGGGGACTAGAATATAAGGCTATAAACCTTTTCAACTTCCTTCCCTGCCAGCTTGCAATTGCTTACATTGTCTGTGATTATTTGAACAATATTAGATGGACCTACTTCCTCAATCGCCTCTATCAATAAGGATTTTATATAATATCTGGTATTTTCAACACCAAAACACTCTACCGCATATAAAAACATCGCCCCATCTTTTATTTGTTGCAAATACATTTATCAATGGCTGATTCTTTACATTGGTCCGACCATCAGAGATAATAGAAACTCCATGTACATGCCAAGTATCTTTAATTGTTATAATCTCATTATCTACTTTTCTTTTCTCTTCATCTAATAAAGATGTTTTAGCCTTTTCAAATGGATGCGGTTTATATCCTTTAGGCGCTTTATTTATAGTTGAAACCATTTCATGAAAATATGGTGACTGTAGTACGTTAAATGTCACTCCACAAGCACACAACTATCTTACTATTGTACTGTCAACAAAACCCCTTTCCACTTTCTTAAAAGACTCCATTATTGGGATTTTCATCTTAACTTATTATGGGTGGAGAAGTGTTGATTGCTTCAACTGTGAATGAACTCTAGATTGCTCTGCTTTCTTTACCCTATCAATGACTTTTTGTAATAATTAAGGGCCTTTAGGTTGCTTCAACAATGCCAGACATCGAGCAATATCTAACTTTTTGTTAGGCTCTGGCCCAAAAAAATGTTGGTGAATTCTTGTGTAGGAACTTTTAAACTCATGTTTACAGTATGGACACACCCATATTTTACCAGCTTTTGCAGGTTCCAATATATTAACTTCTTTCCATAGTGGCTTTCCTTTAAACAAACTTCTAAAAGAATATCATCTTGATTATTGTTCACAGCTTCATCACTGTGCTGTTCGACTTCTTCTTCAATACAAATTACATTATCATTTTCTTACTGCTTTCTTTTTCGTTGTCCACTAAACATTATGCTGCATGAATTTCAATATATTCAGACGAATATGTTTTTAATAAATAATCAATCATCAGAATTTTATCTCTAATTATTTGAAAATATGGCATTACTAAGACATAAGTGGGCACTTGACCAATTTCACTCAAATGAAAACCTTTTTCAAATATATTGGCTCCTAGGTACTTATCTATTTCTTTTTGACAATAGTATAAATTTAAATTCACTTTCAATATGAAATGGGTTTTACGATCAAATTCATCAAATAGAGATACATAAATTTTTCATTTCACAAGTTTCATAATTGATTAATCTTAAGGTTTGTTATTGTAAAAAAAAAAAATTGGCTAAATCCAATAAAACAGGTACCCATTTATTATAACTTAGTTGAATTTTTAATGAGCAGGAACCATTAATGAGTTTTAACAATTTTCTTAAAGTTTTTAGTAAGTAATGATATATGGAGAAAAATATATAAATGAATATTTTAAAGTTTTTCTTTATTTTTTTTAAAAGAGGGATAATTTAGTCCAACTTAAAAAAGGAAAGATAGACTATGAAAGTTCTTCTTATTCCCTTTTTCGTGCAAATTCAATCCAATTGTTAGTATAATTGATTCAGGCATTATGGTTAAACAGGTAGCCGAAACTAGGTCTAAAATATGTAACAATCTATTATAGTTCTATCTCAATTTTTTTATAAAGTCGTAATCATCACCAAATTAGTGAGGAAAATTAATATGGAGGGTTCAGATTTAGTTAAAAAGGGCCCAACGTAACAACAACAACAACAACAACAACAACAACAACAATAATAAGAACAACAACAACAACAACAACAAAATGTCATCAAAAAAGAAATAATATTAATAACAACAACAAAAATGATGACGATGATAATTTAATACTTCCATGTAGATTTAATAATTAATTTAGTGTAACATGTGATTAGACTTCTTATAGGTGTGACCCCTAACAAGTTTTACAAGAGTCCAAAGGCTCAAAATAGTTACACAAAGACAGAGAAATGAGTCTCCTCCTTCCTTTTTCATCATTGTAGATTTTCTAATTGTATTATACACTACTTTTGCTACTCACATTGGGACTCATAGATAAAAAATCTAAATTAATCAAGATGAATGTCTTCCATTTTCTAATATTCTCAATTATTTTTGTGCTCATTGTAAAGTTCTGAATCCCACCAATCTTAATCTATGTTGATTAATCTCGTTCTATATTAATTAAACCTCGTTAAAGCTAATTTAATTTAAAAACTCTCGGGCTTGGGTCTTGGATAGGTAGTTGGGCGGAGTTTGAACCATATTTCAGCAGTTGAGGACCTTTTTGTAAATTGTCCTTGCATCTCATGGGCACCTCATCAATCACTTCTTGTACAATTTTTCGTGTAGGTCATCTTTTGTGTTAGACCCAACTTGAATTGGATTTATCCTGGGCCAACTAAGGTCAGCTGACCTAAACCGTAAATATCCTAAAGATAAGGGGCTTGCATGCAAAAGTGGGAAAAATCTATTTGTTTAAAAGAGGGGAACTTAACGTTCCTTTCTATTTTCCTCCTTTTTTTTGGCTGCTGAAGCTGCTCTCTTTTTTTTCTTACATCTCTATCTTCCTTCAAATTCCAAAGTGCAACTAGGACTGGGGGTCTTGCATGCTTTAGGGGAAGTCTTCACCCATTGTCATCTTTTTCGTAGGAGTATTCTCTCCTTAGGGAAGTACCACCTTCTTCAATCTACAACCACTAGGTGAGGGCTCTACTTCCATTCCATATAATAAAGCTTGTTGGAGTCAAGAAGACTCAAATCTATGACATGCATGCATTGTTGCATCACATTCACCATTTGTATGTTTTCATGTAGAGAACCCGCTTCTTGTTGGAGGTTTTCCTTAACTGCATAACAAGAAAGAGTTAGAGAGGGCTAGCACTATTAAGAGGCAAGTATTAGAGTTCATATGTGCTGCATGTGTGATTAAGTTGTTGATTCTTGGGTTAGTTCTTTAATTCTCATATTTCAGCCCATTCTTCCTTGTTTAAATTTTGCACATAGGTGATATGGATTGAGTTGGAAGGTAAGTATAGAATAGGAGGGTGTGTGAGTACTGGACATCTTCAGAGATATTTTGATTAAGTCATATAAACTCCCCACAATTCAGATTTTTTTATTGAAAGTGAGTTACAGAAGTAACTCCAGAATTCTGATGCGCACGGTGAAGCTATGACTAAGTCGTAAGTGGTTACGGCTTAAAGTCCCGAGAGCAACAAAATTTGTTTTGTACTGCGACTTTTCCACGGCTGCACCATGAAATACACTATGGCTAAGCTGTGCCCAGCCTGTGCCTAAGTCGTAAGCTTTTGTAGGTGGACTTTCCAGAGAGCTTGCAAAATCCTTTTCTTTCTTCGGCTTATACACGGCTACACCGTGTAATGCCTTACGGCTAAGCCGTAACCCAACCGTAAGCTAGCCGTAGGCTAACATACGGCTAAGCCGTAAATGCGCCTGAGTTTTAGAGGAAACCTGAGCCACTCGGCTAAGCCATAACGTTATACACGGCTAAGCCATAAGAACCTAGTGAAATCTAGGATATTAGAAACTCTCATTGACCTTGTAGGGCCTTAGTATTGGCACCTCCCATATAACCATATTGGCCCAATGGTAATTAAACATTAAAGAGAATGAGTGTAGAGTTGTCATTCATTCCCTTGATTTTCAGATAATCTCCCAATGTCAAGTCATGGATGTTGGCATAAGAAGGGGTGTCCTTTATGTATATAAGGTAATACCAAGGTATGGCAACACAATGACACTAAACGTTTTATGAGTACATCGTGTTGAATGACCTTGGGGATCATGGGTTATCTAATATAGGTTTGGATAGTAATTTCCTTGATACTTACTCAGTTCGAATGCACTTATATTGTTAAGTTATATTGTCCTCAACATGATTGTTATGTTCCACTCCCTCTAGCTAAACCCCTAGGCAATTCAAACTTGAGCTTCTAATGAGTGCGTGTCTAACAAGTTAGAGCTTCTACTGAGTGCGTGCTTGCTAGCCAAAAGGGTATAGCCGAGGTTCGAGCCTCATACCTCATATAAGTATGCTTCGTTTAATCATTCGCTTGTATTCATGGTTGATTATACTTTCAGACTGATATTCCTTATGCAGGATATGACGAGTATGATTAAAAGTATGAGAGAGGTGAATCCGAGTCAGCACTACTTAGCTTATGCCCTTTGGGGTATTATTATATCACTACTGCAATAGTTTACGAAGGAGTTATCGGTGCTTCTTGGGAAGCTAGCTTGATCCCCCAGCAACCCATATGTATGCTTCCTTTTGGGAGAATAGAGTCTCGTGGTTGCTAATTAGTGTTTACTACATCTTGATTATGATTTCTCACTCATTGTTACTCATGTACAATATGCCTAGTAGACCGTTATTGCTTTCCTGTCCAGTGTATATTAATAAGTTCATTTTTTACATTATGCTAGTTTCATATGCCTCTGTACTTGCTTAACTGTCGTGTTAACAGGGTTACCTTTGGTATTGCAGGTGCAGAACCAAATCCCAACTCGAGTGTTGCCGTGCCCCCGGAGGGTACCCGAACGGTACCTTGGGGTATAGATGAATGGAAGGATGATGATGTCTTTTATTAGTCATCCTACGAAGCGCGCCCAGTTTTTAGAGGTGTTACAGTGGTGATTTTGGTCCTACCTTTGGGAATGTTCAAACTAGGCCTTCTGTACTCGATTTGTTAAGTAATAGTTGGATTGTATGACATGTTATTTAATGACTTAAGTACTTATATATATATATATCTATGTATGAATGTTGTGGATATGTTCTCTTGTCTTCTCATGATCATTAAAGAGTATTTCGCAGGAGTTCTCTTATGATGAATTTTAATTCTACGTGTGTTTGGGTTATAACTCACACGTTCCTGCGGAATCTCCTTTGTAGGAATTCGTGCATAACCCTTCCATGGCACGAATTACTATGGGATTACGTATTCATGCCCTGGGGGCCTGCTCAAATCCCCAATTCCCGGGATCGGGCCGTGACACTCATAGGAGAGGGATCCACTGTTGATTTATTTAGTATGGGTAAGTAAATTCTTTAATAATATTTATTCATAGATCTTGGAAGTGATTAATCCTACTATTTTTTAATTTATTTTCAGAGTAAAATTCAATTAGATCTTATTTAAAGAGGGCCTAAAATTCAATTAGAATTAATATATAAGCGGGCAAGTTATTTTGATCAGTTCCGATTTCTTATTAGTGAGACCTATATTGAGAATCACAAATTTAAATTTAATATTAGATAAGCCCAAATGTAAGGCAAAAAAAAAGGGATAAATTTGCTTTAATTGTAAATCTATATGATTGTATGTAACCTAAGAAATCAATAGTCAAAGGAGTGTACCACCTACTGAAATCTAAACAGTTCAAAATTCATGTCGCATAACTATGTGGCATATCCACAAATCCCATATCAATCAGAGTTCTTTTAACTGTTGGACTGATTGGTTTATGATCAACACAATCTTATGCATAGTTATTATCATGTTTTTCATCAAGAAGTCAATCCAATGGTGGATTAAATTCAGATTAGTGAAAAATTGAAATATAATATCTTTAAATCGAAGATAATAACTTTTTATGGTTAGGATTTTCATAGATGGACCCACTGTGCAATTTTAACTTGGGATTTGTAAGATATAGTACATTGAGGATCTAACATTTTTAATTGAATTTTTTAATTGGGGCATGAATTCAGCATTGTAATAAGATGGGAACGTGAGTTTAGCATTGTAATAAAACTAGCTACAAAGCCCGTGCTAAGCCCGGGCTGAAAAATAAATAATAATAAAATTTAAAAATTTTAAATTTTATTCAAATTAATATCAATTTAAAAATAATTGTACATTATTTATTATTTATTAAAGTCTATATATAAGTTTTTATTTCAAATAAAAGTGTAATAAACTTAGTTATAAATTTCTAGCAACAACGGCCAGGGCTTATTAAAATATATTATCAAAAATTTAGTTTTTGTTGGGAATATTTTTAAGAGAAGTAAATTTTAAATAAAAAAAATATCTAATGTAGTTATCTTTCATCATTAATATTTATTCTACGCAATAACATTCTAAATAATAAAAAAAATTTTGAAATAACTTTACAAAAAATATAAACATAATCCAAAATTATAAATTTCCATCCAATTGTATTTTTCAAGTGAATTTTTGAAATAAAAAAAATATGCTATATCTTAGTCGTTGTAATATCTTTTAAATTACAAAATTATGGCCAAACAATTATACTGATTGGATGAGAAAAATTTAGATTGATTTTTGAAAGAGAGAGATAATGACAGAGATAAGGGTTATGCTAATTTTTAGGAGATTAAATAGTAAAGAGAGAGATTTGAACTCAAAAGTTTCATTTTAAATTAATCTAGCTCACATACAAATACACCCTAAACCATTAAAAAAAAATCCCATAAAATTAAATCCGTTTTCATTACTTACCAATGAACTTTACAAAATTTGAAATAGTCTATAAATGATTTTCAATCACCTAATTGAAATGATTTAAAATATCCAGTGGCCATACAATAAATCTACACCTCAAACAATGGAATCCGAATTCAAAACAAAGAGATGAAAATAAAAATGACATACAGCATTCTGTCATTAACAACTTGTATACATCTATTAGAGAGCTTGACTTACTTTAGTCAACAATAAAGTTAGTGGTATAGAGCTTGTGTCATTAACTCTAGTCTGTCTTAACCAGCCGGAACCATTGGAAGATGACTACTTTACACTTGGCTTTGTTGGATTTAGGTGTTGTGACGGGTGGTTTGACAATTACAAATCTGAAACAGCATTCAATTAAACAAAAAAAACTATATTGTTGGTTTTACAACACATGCCACTGATGCAACTTGTATTGATGTTTCCTTCTTCAAGAAGAGAAAACAGATGGAGATTCTAATACGAAGAAAAACCATCAAAGCCCAATCTTTCCAAAAAAAAAAAAAAAACTAAGAAACTAAGCAAATCAACGAAACCCCAATCTTTAGAATATGATTTCGCAGTTAGGAGAGAGAGAGAGAGATCAATACTTGCAATTCTCCGCAATTGCAGAAAGGGAATTCAATCCACAGGATTGAGATAATAGTAGGAAAGATTGTAAATTGTGAAATGGAGAGATTTAAGGAGGAGATTTTAGGGGGTTACAGAGAAGGAGTAGATAGAAGGTATCTCTAACAACTAATCTATCGTTAGGATGCTAACGTGGTGCTTTAAAAAAATAGAAAAATAAACTTGACAGTTATTCTGGCTAAAAGAAAGTAGGGACAACAATGGGCTGGAAGTTTTTTTGCTGGAAATGATAATTCATTAACAAGAAATCCCAAAACAAAGCAAAAGCAACAACAAAGCAACCCGAGTCAAAACAGACCACGGGTAGAGCAATGGGTTGTAGATCAATGTGGATCAACACAAATAAGTAGAACGCATAGGATTACAGCAATCTCAATTCTATCAACACTGTATTTCTGCAAATCCAATTTTGTAACTAATTGAGATTGAAAACTCTTCAAATCAAGCCATGAGTTTAACACAAAAAAAAAAATAAAAATAAAATAAAAAATAAAAATAAAACCTCTTCAAATCATTTTTTAAGCAAGTGAGATTGTACACCACTTCTCCCTCTCTACCTCTCTAAACCAAAATCGATGAAAGATCCTAAAAGAAAAAACATGAGGAATTGATCCATTGACAATATAAGAGACGCCACTCAATTTATGCAATAGATAATGATGGCAAACTGAAAAACATGCAAGATATCGAGAGAAGAAATTTGATAGAGAAATATACCTAAACCGATCGTCGAAACATTGAAGAAGAAGTCTTATAATTTTGAAATCGATTTGGGAAGAAGATGGAGGAGGAGGAACATAAGAGCAGAGGTTTACAATTTATGGGTTGCGCCGTGCATTGGCACTGGGGACGGAGAAGGAAGGGGAGATAGATCAAAGTAGAAAAAAGAGGGAAAGAAGGGTCTTCGTGGCTACGCACACTGATCAGAGCAAGAGAAGGGGAGGACTGCCTTCGTCGCCTACTGCCGCCGCTCCTCACCAACTGTACACATAGATCGGAGCAGTGCTCACCACTGACTGCCGCTACGCCAGAACTGTAACAAGAGGAAGAGGGGGTCAGTAGGGATGGACTTTTCGAATAATGCGTTCTGGAGATTTTAGGAGAGAGAAGGAACGGGTTTGTTAATAGGACTAGCATTAAGATGGATGCAGTGGGGAGATTTTAAAGAGGGAATTCAATCACAGGATTGAGATAAGATTTAAATTTGAAGAGATAAAGTTGGAAAAAAGTAAATAGTAGGAAAGATTAAATTTTAAAATGGAGAGATTTAGGGAGGAGATTTTAGGGGGTTATGGAGAAGGAATAGATAGAAAGTATCTTTAATGGGATCTTATCCAATCCAATATTAGGATGTTGACGTGGCGCTATAAGAAAAAAGAAAAATAGGGTGCTGATGTGAAACCCTCCAGAGGTCTCGGTTTTTAGAGCTTTAATATGTATAATGGGATAGCCATGTGATGCCTAGAGAAGTGAGAAAATTAAATCCATATAGAAGTGGAAATTGGGAAAGTTAAGATATCTTTAACGTATGGAGGAAAAGTGGGAAAGTCTTGACTCTTGACTCTTTAGAGAGTCTTGTTTTTCCCCTTTCCCCCGTCCCCATATGCAGCAAAATAGTCATCTTCTTCATCTCTCTTCATGTGGATGATCAAAAGAAAAGATGGAGCATACCTGGAATCTAGCCACACACCACACTAAACTAGAGATTGCGAGTTGCAATTTCCCTTTGAATCTACTGTCTTAATACAACCACTGCAAGAATCTTTTGATTAATTTCCTTGTGAATCTGCCCCATAGGCAACTATTTGAGTTCAAATCTATTTCTAATTCCAGTATTTTTGTTTCCTTTTCTGAATGAACTTTTCTTAGTTTTATTTAATTTTTTATGTAATTTTACTAAAGATGTCTTCTCTGTGTAAACTTTCCTTTTTGTAGAAGGTTTTTGAAATAGCAAGAGATCTCCCACTCATCCTGACGTGTACATGAGACTTTCTTATTTTTCTGAAATAGTTATATCGAACTGCAATGAACCATGCTTTTTTTAGAAATTGATTTTTGGTGAACCAAATAGCGATTTATTCGGTTTGAACTGTTTGTGATTCAAATGTTGGGTAGTCGAACTAGGAAACTATGCTTTGAACTGAAGTTCACTTGCTATGTTAATCTGTTGAAATTCTATTTTAGTAGACTTGTCTGCAGCTATTATCATAATGTAAAATTTGATTGTCTTTACTTCTACATCAACTTAATTATGTTATTGTACAAAACTTTGGTTGATCAACCCACTACACTAACCAGTTGGAGTACTATGGGCTTTAGACATATCTTGAGAGATCCCTTTTCATACAATGCAATATATTTTCTGCACCTCCCAGTGCTTTGCAATTATATTTTATTACAATTTTCATTTTTTTTTCACTGTACCCATTTGTAATTTTGAGTCCACCATCACAAAAGTTGGCAATATTTTTAAAATATCACAATATATCCGTAAAGTAATATTTTCCTTATAATATTGCAATACTTTCAAAATATCTTCATAAAATATCATAAGGAAGTTAGAAAAAAAAACTGAGACCATGGGAAAAGTCTATGAAGATTTTTAATAATACTTTATAATTTTTCATATTTCATGATGGTCCAGATAAAATCCCATGAAAAATTTCTAATTTGAAAATCTCCAACATTTTCTTAGGATAATAATTGAAGGTATAGTGGTTTAGTGGTTCAATAAAAAATTTGAATGGTTTCGATTAAAATTTTGAGACCAACAAGAGTTGCAATAAATAAAAGACACATTGCTGACCTTTTTGTTGATTGCGTAGCTAGTCTTGAATATCTTATGGTGTTGGGATTGACCTTTGCCTGGACATATATCAATTGCCTCACTGCGATAGAGATCCCTTCATCTTCATATATTACCTCTTCTTCATCCTATCACGCAAAGTCATCTTCTTCGTCATCTTTAGACTCAGGATTGTCATCCTTGGCTAGGTTTGCCATCCTCTTCTAAGGATGCTTGTTTGATTGATGTTCTGCATCTGTAATTGATTGGAGGGGTGATGAGCATAAGGATTGTCTTTGGACAATGATGTTTTTGGTAGCCTATTTGTTTGGTGCACTCTAGGGTGGCTTGGAGCAAAGGCTCAGATGGAATACCAAGATTGTTGAAAATCAATATGGTTTTATCCTAGGGAGGTCAACTATGGAAGCTATCTTTTCACTTATGCAATTAATGGAAAAATATCGAGCAAAGAAAAAAGTCTACATATAGTCTTTATCGATATAGAAAAATCCTATGATAGAGTATTAAAGGATTTAATTTGGTGGGTTTTGAAAAAAAGGAATATCCTTAGCAGTTACATTGAAAATTTTAAAGATATGTGTGAAGGAGTAGTAATAAATGCGAGAACCACACTTGGAGAAACATGTGGATCTGCCGTGGTTATAGGTTTGCATCAGAGATCAGCTTTAAGCCTGTCACAACCCGAGCCCAGAAATCAGGGGTTAGAGAAAACCTAACCAATGACACATGTACTCCCGTGCATGTACACCCCGACCTTGTCTAAGTATACACACACAAGGGATCAACACACGTGCAACAAATGTACGCGGAAGTTGTACGTATCAGGGCATACCACAAAATAACAAAAGGCACAATGATTTTAAAAGATTAGACTGATTGAATTACACAATGTACAACTAAATATAGGGGCTAGTCCACAAAATCAAAATACAGATATCAATCGAACCGAAAATACAATGTACAGAAAAATCCCCAAAATCAGCTGGGACACAAAGAACTGGGTAGAACAAAATGATGCAAATCGCGCTTTGAAGAATGGATCAAGTCCACTCCTCTAGGCCGGAGGGGCCCTCGCGTACCTCTCCTGGAGAGGGATTTGAGCCTGCAACACCAAGAACAACTCATAAGTACAACGATTTAGCAAAATATAAGCCACAAGATGATAACACAAATTGTATCCAATAAATGAGCATAAGTAGTAATGCAAATATCCATAGTGAGCATGTTCGTAAACTAGGCAATCATGTATAGGAACAAGCATGCTGTCATAATCATCAATAGAAATACACACTCAAGCCGGCTACTACATTTGCCATATTTTCCCTTTCGAGAGCACACAAATATGAGAACACCATTGACCGGGCCAGGGTACGAATGGGTCTCTAATTCCCGGGGTCCGAAATCCCAGGACAAAAGCGCTCTGCAGAGGCAAACACATAAACTAAGCCAAAGTCAACCCCCTCAGGTATCCTGAGGCCGAGGCTCAGTAGCGCCATATCTAGACAATCGCAATCACAATCAAATCAGATGATGCACATCAAACAATATCACATACGGATCTCATATCACAAGCTACCACAATAAACAAACAATAGTAGTGCATCACACACACTGATAAGTAATACGGCTCATACTGATAGGCAATACAAATCACAATACGAATAACGAATGAGCATGAGCAAACACAAATCAGCACTGACGAATATGTACAAATAACAAATAATCACTAAACTCAAGTACTCCATATGAACCATAACAAATACATTGAAATGAAGTGTCCTTGCTCGGGCTTCGCTCTGGGGATGTAGCTACATTTCCCACAGAATCGAGAGGTCTAGCGCAGAACACAAGAGAGCAAAACCGAAATCAATATGCCATGCAAATCAGATATACCATGACGAATCAAGGTCAATTACAAGCCAATCCTAATCTAGCAGTCCAGTGTTTCTAACCGTGCATGCTGATGTAGTTTTAAGGTATTCGATAGACAGTTGTTCCATCAAGGAGTGTTGCATCTTCTAGTGAAAGTGTACCAATGTCCCTTAAACCAACACCCATGGGAAGGTGCTAAACAACTGGATAACACACATGAATGAGACGCAGCCCTCGCGATCATTCATGTCTTTCAGACATTCTATTGGGCATGTTCGGGTTGTCTACCTTCTAACATGAGAGTCATATCGGGTCTCTTCCTTAATCCTACTCTTTGTAGTCATTTCTCAGGGGTCGTACAGTGTAGCCGTAGGTGAACATACGGCTTAGCCGAAGGCATCTCATGGCATAGCTGTACGCTGCACTGCGGCGGAGCCGAGGTTCCCCAAATTATTCATCCGCATTTACGACTCAACCGTAATTTGCTCTATGGCGCAGCCGTATCTTGCCCCACGGCTTAGCCATAGTACAACGTATGGCTTAGTTCATGTTGGGCTGTAGAAGAATAGCAATTCGCCAACTCTCAGTTAATTCAGATATCACCCTGTCTTGATCTGCGGTTAAGGTCACGGCTGGGTCTCGGCTTAGCCGTAAGACATTTCACGGCTCAGCCGTAGCACAGTTCATGGTTTAGCCGTGAGTGCGCTGAGTCAATTTCCTGAAACAGTTACAAAATTACAGAAATAGCTAACTCTCCGCTGACTATAGAACGATAAGACCAAAACTTACTCGATGGGGCTGTCTAACAATGATTCATACAAGAAGAGTCAAATCTATATACAATCAAAGCATTACCAATAAGTGTTATAACTACTTGTGCTTATACTTGCCTCACAACGGAAATCCACACACACTAGTTGTTGCTAGAGGCTCAACCCACTGGAGACACACAAGGATCACGACTACGGCTCCCTTCCTCAAGTAAACCAGACAACCAGACAGCAGTGAAAGAGAGAAGGAGAAAGAGAGCTGAACGAGAGAAAATCGTTGAAAAAAGAAAGAGAAACGGTGGTAGGTAGGATATTATAAGCTAAAGATGAGTCGAAATTACAAGTAAGGCCAAATATTTACACAAATTTCAGTTCGAGTTAATTAACGATCCAACGAGAGCAAACGAAGTCATTTGGATCCAAAACAATTACAAAGATTAACCTGCTCGACGAAATATACACGTTGACAGCAAAATGAAGCAAAACTGACAAGGTCTAACAAAAGCAAAAATTACGAAAAAGGGCTCGAACTGCCTAAATCAGGTCAAACTCAACCAAAGTACCTATCCGTTACTCAAAACCACTCAAGACCAAAGAAAAACAAAACCAAGACACACTTAACAACAAAATCACATGCAATTAACCACTAATTCGGATTAAGTTGGGTCGGAGTGTTACATCCTCCCCCACTTAAGAATCATTTCATCCTCGGAATGAACGCGTACCTAAGTGAAAAGGTAAGGATACTAACGCGCCCTCTGTTCTTCTAATTCCCACGTGGCTTCATCAGGTCCATGATGCTCCCAGAGTACCTTGACCCATCGTATAGTTCTCGTACGCAAGATCTGTTCTCTAGTCCCTACAATACGGAGTGGACGTTCAACGTATGACGCATTCGGCTGCATCTGTATATCATCGTAGCGAATCGCATGCGTTGGGTTTCGAACACACTTACAAAGCATTGATACATGGAAGACGTCATGTACTCCAGAAAACTCCACCGGAAGAACTAATTTGTATGCCAAGTCTCCAATCCGACTTTTGATCTCAAACGGACCCACATACCTTGGCGCTAACTTGCCTTTTTGACCGAAACATATCGTTCCCTTCATCAGTGAGATCTTCAAAAATACCCAATCGCCTACCTGGAACTCTAGAGCTCTTCTTCTCGTATCTGCATAGCTCTTCTGTCTCGATCGGGCAATCTTTAAATTATCAATAACTTTCTGGACTTTCTCTGTTGTCTCAGCAATGATTGTCGGTCCATGGAAACTCCTGGTTCCAATTTCTTCCCAACAAACTGGGCTTCTACATTTACGTCCATATAAAGCCTCATACGGTGCCATGCCAATACTCTTGTGGAAGCTGTTATTATATGCGAACTCACATAACGAGAGATGCAATCCCACTCTTTCTCAAAATTGAGTACACTGGATCGCAACATATCTTCGAGCGTCTGAATGGTTCGTTCTGACTATCCATCAGTCTGCGGGTGATATGCCATACTGAAGCTTAACTTCGTTCCCATGGCCTCTTGAAATGCTCTCCAAAAAGAGGAAACAAAATGGCTATCTCGATCAGACACAATCGACACAGCCGTACCATGCAATCTGACAATCTCATCAACAAACTTCTTCGCCATTTCAGAAAATGTCATGCCTTTCTTGAATGGGAGAAAATGGGCTGTCTTCGTCAATCGGTCTACGATCACCCAAATGGTGTTATTCTTCTTGCTTGTCAAAGGTAAGTCAGATACAAAATCCATTGTGATATGCTCCTATTTCCACTGAGGGATATGCAAAGGATGTAAGGAGCCTGGCGGTCTCTGATGGTTAGCTTCACCTTCTGGCAAGTCATACATCTGGCAAAAAACCCGGCAATTTCCCTCTTTATATTATTCCACCAAAATCTGTCCTTGAGAGTTCGGTACATCCTCGTACTTCCTGGGTGCATCGAATAACGGGCATAGTGTGCTTCTGTTATCAAGCTCTCCTTCAAATCATCTACTGCTGGCACACATAACCGGTTCTGGAAATACAGAACATCACCTTCTAGCCGAAAGTCCGGTCATTCCGACACATTCTCTCGAATTCGCCTCAACATCGCATCTTTAAACTGCTGGTCTTTAGTGCGCTGCATGATGTCGGGCTGAAAATTCATTTACTAGCAAGTGTCAAACAGTTCTCCACCAATCTCACTTCAACTGGCTGATCATGTCTGACAAAGTAAAGACAGTCCAAAGCCTGGAGAATCTCCGACTTCTTACTCAAAGCATCTGCAACAACGTTGCCTTCTCCTGGATGATATTTAATGGGGAAGTCATAGTCTTTAATCAACTCAAGCCACCTGTGCTGCCTCATGTTTAACTCGGGCTGCATGAAAAGATACTATAAACTGTGATGATCTGAGTGCACTTCAAATTTCACACCATACAAAAAATGTCTCTACAGTTTCAAGGCAAAAACGATGGCTGCTAACTCCAAATCATGCGTGGCATAATTCTTCTCATGCTCCCTGAGTTTCCTCGAGCCATAGGCAATCACTTTGCCATGTTACATCAAAACACATCCCAAACCGACTCGAGAAGCATCGGAGTAGATCACAAATCCTTCACTCCCATCCGGTAATGTCAAAACTGGAGCTGAAGTAAGCTTCTCCTTCAACATACAGAAATGGTGCTCACATTCATCCGTCCAAAGGAAAGGAATATTCTTCCTAGTCAATTTAGTCAACGAGGCTGAAATCTTGGCGAAATCTTGAATAAATCGACGATAGTATCCCGCAAGTCCAAGAAAACTTCGTACCTCCGTCACAGTTCTTGGGCTGGGCCAATTTACCACTGCCTCAACTTTCATCTGATCGACTGCCAACCCGTCTCGTGAAATGGTATGACCAAGGAATGTTACTTGTTCGAGCCAAAAATCACACTTCGACAATTTGGCAGATAAGCGATGTTCTCTCAACAATTGCAAGGCTCGATGTAGATGTTCCACATGCTCCTCTGGAGTCTTGGAATACACCAGAATATCATCAATAAAGACCACCACAAACCGATCCAAGAAAGGAGCAAATATCCTGTTCATCAAGGCCATAAAGGCGGCAGGCGCATTGGTTAATCCAAATGGCATCACGAGGAATTCAAAATTTCCATACCGTGTCCTGAAGGCAGTTTTAGCGATATCTTCTTCCTTCACCCGAAGCTGATGATACCCTAATCTCAAA
The DNA here is from genome assembly GCA_037013555.1 of Sextonia rubra. Lineage (NCBI taxonomy): Eukaryota > Viridiplantae > Streptophyta > Magnoliopsida > Laurales > Lauraceae > Sextonia > Sextonia rubra. Next base: position 51,702,876 of record JASUAD010000009.1, on the reverse strand, counting down.
TCAATTTTCAAAAAGTAGGCGGCACCTTGGAGTTGGTCAAACAACTTATCAATACGCGGCAAGGGATACTTATTCTTAATAGTGACTTTATTCAACTGCCGGTAGTCAATGCACATCCGCAATGTACCGTCCTTCTTCTTCACAAATAGCACTGGAGCTCTCCACGGTGACACACTCGGCTGTATGAAACCCTTCTCTAACAGATCTTGCAATTGTGTCTTCAATTCGAGTAGTTCAGCAGGGGCCATTCGATAAGGAGTGAGGCTATTGGGTGTTGTACCGGGAACTAGGTCAATCGCGAATTCCACGTCTCTGACAGGGGGTAACTCGGGTACTTCCTCCAGAAACACATCCAGGAACTCACGCACCACCGGAATCTCGCCCAACTGCTTCACCTCCTTTCTCTCCGAGACAAAAGCAAGAAAACCTTTGCAACCTCTGCGTATCAATCGATCTGCCTTGCATGTGGAGATGACACGCCTCGGGCATCTCTGCTGATTGCCCTCAAAACGAAACCCCTTCTCGAAATCGAAGTAGATCGTCCTGTTGTAACAGTTAACGTAGGCATGATACCGCGCTAGCCAGTCCATTCCAAGGATCACATCAAAATCTAACATAGACAACAAGATCAAATCAACTGGTAGTTGACGACCTTCAATCAGCACGTCGCACTGAGGGTAGTACACACTATACTTTACTCTCTTGCCCATAGGAGTGGACACCACCAACAAGTATGGTAGCGGCTGAGGGGGTTGCGGTAACTATTCAGCAAAACGAGGTGCAACATACGAATGCGTAGACTCCGAATCAAATCATGCAAATGCTTTAGCTTGGGCAATAAGGACTTTACCTTCCACCACGTTCGCATCTTTTGCACTCTCATGGGAAGCTGCATACGCACGAGCAGTCTGATGCTGCGGCTTCTGGTTTTGTAAGGACCCGAACCCTCACTAATCCTAATTACCTTAATTAATCTTGTTTCATATTGATTAAGACTTGTTGAGGGTTAATTTAGTGTGAATTATTGGGTTTGGACCCCGCTTAAATAGCTAAGGGCTTTTCGTAAATTGTCCTTATGCCTCTTGGATACCCCTTCCATCTCCTTACGTGTGATTCATCGCGTAGATCATCTTTTGTGTTGGGCCCGAGTTAATCCGGACTCATCTTAAGCCAATTGGAGTCCCTCCGGACTAAACTGGAATTTCTAGAAAACAAGTGGGCTAGAGTGCAATTTCAGGAAAACATGTTTAAAAAGGAGAGACTAACGTCCAGTCTCCTTCTTTCTCTCGTTCTCTTGGCTGGAGCTTCGGTTGTCTGGGTTTCTTCTCCATCTCCTCCTTTCAATCGAAGCACTGTGGACCTTTGAGAGTGTGCATGCACGAGGAATGGCATTCACTCACACTCTTCTTCTTCCTCCTTGACCCCTTTTTCCATTATATTCTGGTGTAAAGTGATCTCTCCTCCAAGTTACAGCAATACAAGGTAAGGAATAGGTTCCATCTTGTCTTCTTGGGTTTGTTGGTCTTGGGTTTGTTGGAGTCATAAAGACTTCGTTATTGACTTGCATGTGGATTCTTCCACATTTTGGGCTTATGTGTAGAGAACCCATTAGAGAACCCATTACAGTACAGAGAGTTTTCCTCTGAGCATACAGCAAGAAAGATCTAGGAAGGGCTAAACACGGTAACAAGGCAAGTACTGAGTTATATGTATTGCATGCATGGTTGAGTGTGGATAATATGAGCTAGTTATTGCATTTCAACTTTCCAGCCATTGCTCTGTCATTGTTAATTGATGCAAATGTGGTGTGAATAGAAATGGAATGATAAGAAGGGAATAGGAGGTGTGTGAGTATGGGATACCCTCAAGGACACTTCAATTGAGCTTCGGAATTCCCTTATAAGTTAACTCTGTAGTGATCCCGTACAGAAAATCGAGCTACGAAACTGTATTCAAATTTTCTGAAGCTTACGGCGAAGCTACGGCTAAGCCGTGAGCTCTTACGGCTCCATGTCCAGAGAGCAGTAAAATGAGATTTTGTACTACGACTCATTTACGGCTACGCCGTGAAATCCACTACGGCTAAGCCGTACCCAGCCTGTAGACTAGCCGTAGGTCTTTCTACGGCGAACTTTCCAGAGAGATCACAGAACCCAGTTCCTTCTACGGCTTGCATACGGCTGCACCGTGGAATACCCTACGGCTAAGCCGTAACCTCCCCGTGACCCAGCCGTAGGCTTAGCACGGCTAAGCCGTAGGCCAATATACGGTTGAACCGTAACTACGCCGAAAATCCGGATGAACCATAACCCCTCTCGGCTAAGCCGTAGCCCTGTATACGGCTAAGCCGTAAGAACCAGTGAATGTAAGATGTTAGGAATCTCAATGATTTTGTAGGGCTTTAGTCATGGTACCCTCTATACCTCCACTTTGGCCATTGGTAATTATACGTTGGAATAAATGAAGGATTTCCCAATGGCAAGTCATGGACGTTAACATGAGAAGGATGTTCCGTACGCACACAATGTAATACCAGACGCGGTAACACAACGACACCGAACATCTCATGTGTACCTCGTGCTGAATGTCTTTGGGAATCAGGAGACTGCTTCATCTAAATGCATTCATATTGATACATTACATTACCTTCGACATGACTGTTATCGAATTCACTTCCTCCAGCAAACCCCGCGGCAACTCAGACCTGAGCTTCTAATGAGTGCGTGTCTGACAAGCCAGAGCTTCTATTGAGTGTGTGCTTGCTAGCCAAGGGTATAGCTGAGGCTCGGGCCTTGTAGCCTACCTGCATGTGTTTCGTTTAAGCATTCGTTATTTCATGGTTAACTATCTCTTATGTATGTTATGATTAGTATAATTGACTCCGAGTCGGCACCACTTGGCTTTTGCCCTTTTGGGTATTTATATGTCACCACTGCAGTAGGTTTACGGAGGGGTTGTCGACGCTCCTCGGGAAGCTAGCTTGATCCCCTAGCGACCCATACGTTATGTATGCTCCCCTTGGGAGAATAGAGCATCGTGGTTGCCAATCAGTATGTATGACATTAAGTTTCACTCATGCATCATGTTTAGTGATTGTTCTTGCTAATGTATTATGTTATATTAGTTTCCTATGCTTAGTACTTGCTTAACCGTCGTGTTAACAGTGTTACCCTCGGTATTGCAGATACAGCACCCGCTCCCGACACGAACACTGACGCGGCCCCGGAAGATACCCCAACGGTACCTCGGGGTGTAGGTGAATGGATGGATGGCGACGTTTACTACTAGCCATCCTACAGAGAGCGTCTCTTCTGGGAATATTATGTTGAAGACTCTTGTATCATCTTTAAGGACTGTTTTTGGGAATGTATTTAAAAGACTTAACACTATTGTATGTAAATATGTTTTAATAGACTATGAACCTTATGTGCTCTTGATGATTATTGAGTATTTCACAGGTTCTCGATTATGATAATTTATGTTTGTACGTGTGTCAGCATACCTCACACGTTCCTGTGGAATCTCCCTTGTAGGAATTCGTGCAAGATTCTTCAGGGCACGGATTTCTACGGGATTACGTATCCACGCCCTGGGGGCCCACTCAAATCCCCAAATTCCCGGGATTGGGGCGTGACATACGTAAGTAATGGTATCAGAGCCACTCCAAAAAGTCACTTAAAAGACTTAGCAACATTAGGAAGCGTGGTGAGGTTCCGATAGATTCGTTTAAGTGGGTTTCTACTATAACGATAACTATGGTATGACTGTAGTATGTATGTATGTTTGTGCATCTATTTAGACATATATGATTAATGATTATTGTGACTGCAGAACCATGGCGTCTGGATCCGGTACGAACAACAGCTCCGGTGATAATAACCGTAATAACATTGAGTTGGACGGCGCAGATCCTCCACCACAACCTCCTCCTCAACCCACCTACAATACAGAGGAACGGTTTATGATGTTAATGCATCAATTGGCAGCTAGTAACGCCAATCAGGCCGCCATGCAGTTGCAGATGGCCGCCATGTTGAACCGACAGGATCAGCCAGGAGATCCCAACTCCTTGTATGAGAAGTTCCGAAAAAGGGGAGCAACAGAGTTTACTGGACATGAGGATCCGTTACAAGCAGATGAATGGTTTGTCCACACGGAAAATGTTTTCGATACCTTGACTTGCACACCCAGACAGCAAGTGGTCCTCGCAGCATCCATGTTTAGAGACGTCGCGGATACATGGTGGAAGAGTATCCGGGACCACATGAGGACTATGCCGGACGCTACTGTTTGGGAAGCCTTTAAGAGGCAGTTTCGGAAGAAGTTCATCCCTGACCACGTTACTCGCAAAAAGAAGGCAGAGTTTCTTTCCCTGCAGCAGAACCTCATGACCGTTGCAGAATACGTGCATGTATTCAGCCAGCTTTCTCGGTTTGCTCTAGACTTGATTGATACTGAGGAGAAGAGAGTGGAAAGATTTCTGGAAGGGTTAAGGCCTGCTATCAAGGGACATGCCACTGCCTTTCAGCGTCCCGTTCATTATGACGATGCAGTGGCTAGGGCATATGCAGCGGAAGAAATTGAGAAGAGCCTATTCTTGGGGGAGTCTAAGAAGAGTGCTCCACCTTCTGGGAAAGGCCAGCAGTACTCTAAGAAACAGAAGGGAGTTGCTAGCGGCACCTCCCGACCAGTTTGCGGTGCATGCAGAAAGGGTCACGAGACTAGTAAATGTTGGAGGTCCATGGGAGCCTGTTTTGGCTGTGGCTCCATGGACCATCGCTTGTCCGAGTGCCCGAGGAGGAAGGAATTTAGTCAAGGCTCTCAACAGCAGCAGTATCAGCAGCCCCCTCCTGTGCTTAACCGGCAGCAACAGCAAGTGAGACAAGGCCAAGGGCAGACACGACCAGGCCAAGGGCAGACACGACAAGGCCAGGGACAACAGAGACAGGGACAGCAACACCGACCCCAAAGGCAAGGCCGCGCTTATGCATTGACACAAGAAGAGGCAGAGGCTGCAGAACATGCGGTTGTAGGTAAGGTTTCTGTTTGTGGTATTGAGGCTAAAGTGTTGTTTGATTTGGGATCTTCACACTCCTTCATCTCCCCCCGGTTCTCCAGTAGGACCCGGGAATCGCCAGCACAGTTGCCATATGTGTTGAGTGTTATCACTCCGGTTGGTAAACGGGTAACCTGTGACGACTATTACCCTGGTTGTTGAGTTCTCATCGGAAAAGTTCTTTTCCCAGCGGAACTTATTGTGCTACCCATGCACGACTTCGATGTAATCCTAGGCATGGACTGGCTGACCAAATATATGGCCTGTTTGGATTGCTTCCGTAAGACCGTCACCGTAAGGGTGAGTGAAGATGGTCCAAGTGTAGTGTTCCAAGGTGACAAGAAGAGTTCGAACACCAGATTGATTTCAGCACTTCGAGCGGAAAGATTAATCCATAGTGGTTGTGAGGGCTATATTGCCTTCATCGTAGAAAAGAAATCACCTAAGAAGTTAGAAGAAATACCTGTGGTTTGCGAATTTCCGGATGTATTCCCGGATGAAGTACCCGGCCTTCCTCCAATCAGGGAAGTGGATTTTATTATAGAGCTGGTACCCGGTACCGCTCCCATATCTAAGGCTCCATATAGAATGGCCCCGGCAGAGTTACGTGAACTGAAACTACAGTTACAAGAATTATTGGATAAAGGGTTCATTCGCCCTAGCACATCTCCATGGGGAGCCCCGGTATTATTTGTGAAGAAGAAGGATGGCACCCTCAGAATGTGTATTGATTACCGGCAGTTGAATCAGGTGACAATTAAAAACAAGTATCCACTGCCTAGAATTGATGAATTGTTTGATCAGCTACAGGGTGCAACACATTTTTCGAAGATCGATCTAAGGTCTGGATATCATCAACTGCGAGTTAGGGACCAAGATGCATCAAAGACAGCTTTCAGGACAAGATATGGGCATTACGAATTCTTGGTTATGCCTTTTGGATTGACAAATGCCCCCGCAGTGTTTATGGCTTTAATGAACAAGATCTTTTCACCATATCTTGATCAGTTCGTAGTAATTTTCATCGATGATGTTTTGGTGTACTCCAAGACCAAAGACGAGCATGCGGAGTATCTGAGGACCTCTCTACAATTGCTAAGGGACCACCGATTGTATGCCAAACTGGACAAATGTGAATTTTGGCTGGAACAAGTTGCCTTTTTAGGGCATATAATTTCTAAGGATGGGCTTGCAGTAGATCCAGCGAAGATTGAGGCTATAACTACATGGCAGAGTCCCAAAACCGTTGCAGAAATTAGAAGTTTTGTTGGCTTGGCCGGTTATTATAGAAGGTTCGTGAAGGACTTTTCCAAAATAGTCGCCCCTTTGACCAAGTTGACACGAAAAAATGAACCATTTGTGTGGTCCGCTGAGTGTGAGTCGAGTTTCCAACTCCTTAAGGAGAAATTAACCTCAGCCCCGATCTTATCCTTGCCGGAAGGGAGTGGCGGATTTGTCATCTATACGGATGCTTCAGGGATTGGGCTAGGGTGTGTACTCATGCAGAATGGAAAGGTAATAGCATATGGATCTCGCCAATTGAAGGAACATGAGAAAAACTATGCCGTGCATGACTTGGAATTGGCTGCAGTAATTTTCGCGCTGAAGATGTGGAGACATTATTTATATGGAGAGAAATTTGAAGTCCATAGTGATCATCGCAGTCTCCAGTATCTGTTTTCGCAACATGATCTTAACATGAGACAGCGCAGGTGGTTGGAATTCATAAAGGATTATGACTTCCCGATTAGATACTTCCCTGGAAAAGGGAATGTAGTAGCTGATGCTTTAAGCAAGAAATCCACCACCGAGTTGGCAGCCTTGTGTGGTGAATGGTCCCTAGTGGAGGAATTCCGAGATCTGGACGTGGAAGCTGAATTCGTAGAAGATAAGGTCATGTTAGTGGCTATGTCCGTCTTCGAACCCACCTTGATTCAGCAGATCAAGGAGAGACAGTTTGAAGACCCGGAGTTTGTCAAGATTCGTGACCATATTTATGAGAAACCGGATTTCAAGATTGTAGACGGTGTGTTGTACTTCCGAGATCGGCTTTGTGTTCCAGGAGATCAAAATCATAACCTAAAAAGGGTAATTATGACTGAAGCACACCATGCTCGGTATTCCATGCACCCAGGGAGTACAAAAATGTACCGAAATCTACATGGCAGGTTTTGGTGGAATAACATGAAGAGGGACATAGCGGGCTTTGTGGCCAAATGCCTTACCTGCCAACGAGTGAAGGCTGAGCACCGGAAGCCTCCCGGTTTGTTACACCCTCTACCGATTCCTAAATGGAAATGGGAGAATCTGACGATGGATTTCGTTTCCGGACTACCCCGAACAAGTAGACACCATGATGTAGTGTGGGTGATTGTCGACCGACTAACAAAATCAGCCCACTTTATTCCCATCAAGAAAGGGATGAAATTTCAGGAAATGGCCAAGATCTTCATTGATGAGATTGTACGGCTACATGGTACCCCGGTCTCAATTGTGTCCGACCGAGATAGTAGGTTCGTGTCTTCCTTTTGGCAGTCTTTCCAGACGTCTTTAGGCACTAAACTCAGTTTTAGCACGGCTTACCATCCTCAAATAGATGGGCAATCGGAACGAACGATACAGACCCTGGAAGATATGCTACGAGCTAGCGTAATAGATTTTGGAAAGGAGTGGGATGAGCACCTCTCCTTGTGCGAGTTTGCATATAATAACAGCTTTCACGCGAGCATCGGTATGGCCCCATTTGAAGCCTTGTATGGACGAAAGTGCCGTACGCCAGTCTGTTGGGAAGAAGTTGGGGTTAAGAGTTTCCATGGACCCACTCTGGTAGCGGATACAGCAGAGAAAGTACAAAAAGTGCAAGATAGACTAAAAATTGCACGATCGCGCCAGAAAAGTTATGCAGATAACCGCCGCCGGCCCCTCGAGTTCCAAGTGGGGGACAGAGTTTTCCTAAAAGTTTCCCCAATGAAGGGTACTATCAGGTTTGGCCAGAAGGGTAAGCTTGCTCCCCGGTTTGTGGGACCTTTTGAGATACAGAGTAGAGTGGGAGACTTAGCTTATCGGTTGGAGCTGCCACCCTCGCTTGCAGGAGTTCATAATGTGTTCCATGTATCAATGCTCCGGAAATACCTCCCAGATCCTTCACACGTTCTTGAGTTGGATGATATACAGGTAAGGCCTAATGTGAGCTATGAAGAGAGACCCCTTCGTATCGTTGACACTAAGGAACAGGTGCTTCGTACACGAACGATCAAATGGGTCAAGGTGTTATGGAATCACCATGGGCAAGAAGAGGCCACTTGGGAACTTGAAGATCAAATTCGGGCTAAATATCCAGAACTAATATCTAAGGTACGTGCATTCAGAGGACCGAATGATCTTAAGTGGGGGAGGATGTAAGGACCCGAACCCTCACTAATCCTAATTACCTTAATTAATCTTGTTTCATATTGATTAAGACTTGTTGAGGGTTAATTTAGTGTGAATTATTGGGTTTGGACCCCGCTTAAATAGCTAAGGGCTTTTCGTAAATTGTCCTTATGCCTCTTGGATACCCCTTCCATCTCCTTACGTGTGATTCATCGCGTAGATCATCTTTTGTGTTGGGCCCGAGTTAATCCGGACTCATCTTAAGCCAATTGGAGTCCCTCCGGACTAAACTGGAATTTCTAGAAAACAAGTGGGCTAGAGTGCAATTTCAGGAAAACATGTTTAAAAAGGAGAGACTAACGTCCAGTCTCCTTCTTTCTCTCGTTCTCTTGGCTGGAGCTTCGGTTGTCTGGGTTTCTTCTCCATCTCCTCCTTTCAATCGAAGCACTGTGGACCTTTAAGAGTGTGCATGCACGAGGAATGGCATTCACTCACACTCTTCTTCTTCCTCCTTGACCCCTTTTTCCATTATATTCTGGTGTAAAGTGATCTCTCCTCCAAGAGTGATCTCTCCTCCAAGTTACAGCAATACAAGGTAAGGAATAGGTTCCATCTTGTCTTCTTGGGTTTGTTGGTTTTGGGTTTGTTGGAGTCATAAAGACTTCGTTATTGACTTGCATGTGGACTCTTCCACATTTTGGGCTTATGTGTAGAGAACCCATTAGAGAACCCATTACAGTACAGAGAGTTTTCCTCTGAGCATACAGCAAGAAAGATCTAGGAAGGGCTAAACACGGTAACAAGGCAAGTACTGAGTTATATGTATTGCATGCATGGTTGAGTGTGGATAATATGAACTAGTTATTGCATTTCAACTTTCCAGCCATTGCTCTGTCATTGTTAATTGATGCAAATGTGGTGTGAATAGAAATGGAATGATAAGAAGGGAATAGGAGGTGTGTGAGTATGGGATACCCTCAAGGACACTTCAATTGAGCTTCAGAATTCCCTTATAAGTTAACTCTGTAGTGATCCCGTACAGAAAATCGAGCTACGAAACTGTATTCAAATTTTCTGAAGCTTACGGCGAAGCTACGGCTAAGCCGTGAGCTCTTACGGCTCCATGTCCAGAGAGCAGTAAAATGAGATTTTGTACTACGACTCATTTACGGCTACGCCGTGAAATCCACTACGGCTAAGCCGTACCCAGCCCGTAGACTAGCCGTAGGTCTTTCTACGGCGAACTTTCCAGAGAGATCACAGAACCCAGTTCCTTCTACGGCTTGCATACGGCTGCACCGTGGAATACCCTACGGCTAAGCTGTAACCTCCCCGTGACCTAGCCGTAGGCTTAGCACGGCTAAGCCGTAGGCCAATATACGGTTGAACCGTAACTACGCCGAAAATCCGGATGAACCATAACCCCTCTCGGCTAAGCCGTAGCCCTGTATACGGCTAAGCCGTAAGAACCAGTGAATGTAAGATGTTAGGAATCTCAATGATTTTGTAGGGCTTTAGTCATGGTACCCTCTATACCTCCACTTTGGCCATTGGTAATTATACGTTGGAATAAATGAAGGATTTCCCAATGGCAAGTCATGGACGTTAACATGAGAAGGGTGTTCCGTACGCACACAATGTAATACCAGACGCGGTAACACAACGACACCGAACATCTCATGTGTACCTCGTGCTGAATGTCTTTGGGAATCAGGAGACTGCTTCATCTAAATGCATTCATATTGATACATTACATTACCTTCGACATGACTGTTATCGAATTCACTTCCTCCAGCAAACCCCGCGGCAACTCAGACCTGAGCTTCTAATGAGTGCGTGTCTGACAAGCCAGAGCTTCTATTGAGTGTGTGCTTGCTAGCCAAGGGTATAGCTGAGGCTCGGGCCTTGTAGCCTACCTGCATGTGTTTCGTTTAAGCATTCGTTATTTCATGGTTAACTATCTCTTATGTATGTTATGATTAGTATAATTGACTCCGAGTCGGCACCACTTGGCTTTTGCCCTTTTGGGTATTTATATGTCACCACTGCAGTAGGTTTACGGAGGGGTTGTCGATGCTCCTCGGGAAGCTAGCTTGATCCCCTAGCGACCCATACGTTATGTATGCTCCCCTTGGGAGAATAGAGCATCGTGGTTGCCAATCAGTATGTATGACATTAAGTTTCACTCATGCATCATGTTTAGTGATTGTTCTTGCTAATGTATTATGTTATATTAGTTTCCTATGCTTAGTACTTGCTTAACCGTCGTGTTAACAGTGTTACCCTCGGTATTGCAGATACAGCACCCGCTCCCAACACGAACACTGACGCGGCCCCGGAAGATACCCCAACGGTACCTCGGGGTGTAGGTGAATGGATGGATGGCGACGTTTACTACTAGCCATCCTACAGAGAGCGTCTCTTCTGGGAATATTATGTTGAAGACTCTTGTATCATCTTTAAGGACTGTTTTTGGGAATGTATTTAAAAGACTTAACACTATTGTATGTAAATATGTTTTAATAGACTATGAACCTTATGTGCTCTTGATGATTATTGAGTATTTCACAGGTTCTCGATTATGATAATTTATGTTTGTACGTGTGTCAGCATACCTCACACGTTCCTGTGGAATCTCCCTTGTAGGAATTCGTGCAAGATTCTTCAGGGCACGGATTTCTACGGGATTACGTATCCACGCCCTGGGGGCCCACTCAAATCCCCAAATTCCCGGGATTGGGGCGTGACATACGTAAGTAATGGTATCAGAGCCACTCCAAAAAGTCACTTAAAAGACTTAGCAACATTAGGAAGCGTGGTGAGGTTCCGATAGATTCGTTTAAGTGGGTTTCTACTATAACGATAACTATGGTATGACTGTAGTATGTATGTATGTTTGTGCATCTATTTAGACATATATGATTAATGACTATTGTGACTGCAGAACCATGGCGTCTGGATCCGGTACGAACAACAGCTCCGGTGATAATAACCGTAATAACATTGAGTTGGACGGCGCAGATCCTCCACCACAACCTCCTCCTCAACCCACCTACAATACAGAGGAACGGTTTATGATGTTAATGCATCAATTGGCAGCTAGTAACGCCAATCAGGCCGCCATGCAGTTGCAGATGGCCGCCATGTTGAACCGACAGGATCAGCCAGGAGATCCCAACTTCTTGTATGAGAAGTTCCGAAAAAGGGGAGCAACAGAGTTTACTGGACATGTGGATCCGTTACAAGCAGATGAATGGTTTGTCCACACGGAAAATGTTTTCGATACCTTGACTTGCACACCCAGACAGCAAGTGGTCCTCGCAGCATCCATGTTTAGAGACGTCGCGGATACATGGTGGAAGAGTATCCGGGACCACATGAGGACTATGCCGGACGCTACTGTTTGGGAAGCCTTTAAGAGGCAGTTTCGGAAGAAGTTCATCCCTGACCACGTTACTCGCAAAAAGAAGGCAGAGTTTCTTTCCCTGCAGCAGAACCTCATGACCGTTGCAGAATACGTGCATGTATTCAGCCAGCTTTCTCGGTTTGCTCTAGACTTGATTGATACTGAGGAGAAGAGAGTGGAAAGATTTCTGGAAGGGTTAAGGCCTGCTATCAAGGGACATGCCACTGCCTTTCAGCGTCCCGTTCATTATGACGATGCAGTGGCTAGGGCATATGCAGCGGAAGAAATTGAGAAGAGCCTATTCTTGGGGGAGTCTAAGAAGAGTGCTCCACCTTCTGGGAAAGGCCAGCAGTACTCTAAGAAACAGAAGGGAGTTGCTAGCGGCACCTCCCGACCAGTTTGCGGTGAATGCAGAAAGGGTCACGAGACTAGTAAATGTTGGAGGTCCATGGGAGCCTGTTTTGGCTGTGGCTCCATGGACCATCGCTTGTCCGAGTGCCCGAGGTGGAAGGAATTTAGTCAAGGCTCTCAACAGCAGCAGTATTAGCAGCCCCCTCCTGTGCCTAACCGGCAGCAACAGCAAGTGAGACAAGGCCAAGGGCAGACACGACCAGGCCAGGGACAACAGAGACAGGGACAGCAACACCGACCCCAAAGGCAAGGCCGCGCTTATGCATTGACATAAGAAGAGGCAGAGGCTGCAGAACATGCGGTTGTAGGTAAGGTTTCTGTTTGTGGTATTGAGGCTAAAGTGTTGTTTGATTCGGGATCTTCACACTCCTTCATCTCCCCCCGGTTCTCCAGTAGGACCCGGGAATCGCCAGCACAGTTGCCATATGTGTTGAGTGTTATCACTCCGGTTGGTAAACGGGTAACCTGTGACGACTATTACCCTGGTTGTCGAGTTCTCATCGGAAAAGTTCTTTTCCCAGCGGAACTTATTGTGCTACCCATGCATGACTTCGATGTAATCCTAGGCATGGACTGGCTGACCAAATTCCGTGGCTCCATGTTTCCTGAATTTATCGTACAACGCATTTAGGTCACTCTCCTTAGGCTGGACGACCACTTGCTGCTCTACGTGTGGCTGAACTGACGCTTGGCTCTATCGGTCTACCAAAGAAACGACCTGTGCTTACAAGGAATGGATCGCCTGCAACATTGCTAAGAAACGCTCATCAAGATTCGCTGGTTGCTGTGGAGCGGCTGACCCACTCTCATTATCGCCCTAGTTGTTGTTGTGTGTACCAGATCCGGATGCCATAGCCTGCAAAACACGAGAGTCAATCTGCTATCACACTAGATGACTCCCACAGACCCAAAAGAAACAAGGACCAAACACAACAGTCAAGGACTTGACTACGTAATCTCACCACGTCCTGTATGCCTACATGCTTAAGAACTAAGATAGATACAATGCTCTGATACCATACAATACGTATGTCACAACCCGAGCCTAGAAATCAGAGGTTAGAGAAAACCTAACCAATGACACACGTACTCCCATGCATGTACACCCCGACCTTGTCCAAGTATACACACACAAGGGATCAACACACGTGCAACAAATGTACGCGGAAGCTGTACGTATCAAGGCATACCACAAAATAACAAAAAGCACAATGATTTTAAAAGATTAGACTGATTGAATTACACAATGTACAACAAAATATAGGGGCTAGTCCATAAAATCAAAATACAGATATCAATCGAACCCAAAATACAATGTACAGAAAAATCCCCAAAATCAGCTCGGACACAAGGGACTGGGGAGAACAAAATGATGCAAACCGCGCTCTGAAGAATGGATCAAGTCCACTCCTCTAGGCCGGAGGGGGCCTCGCGCATCTCTCCTGGAGTGGGGTTGACCGACGCAGGATCGGAAGAGGGATTTGAGCCTGCAACACCGAGAACAACTCATAAGTACAACGACTTAGCAAAATATAAGCCACAAGATGATAACACAAATTGTATCCAATAAATGAGCATAAGTAGTAATGCAAATATCCATAGTGAGCATGTTCATAAACTAAGCAATCATGCATAGGAATAAGCATGCTGTCAGAATCATCAATAGAAATACACACTCAAGCTGGTTACTACATTTGCCATATTCTCCCTTTCGAGAGCACACAAATATGAGAACACCATTGACCGGGCCAGGGTATGAATAGGTCTCTAGTTCTCAGGGTCCGAAATTCCAAGACAAAAGCACTCTGCAGAGGCAAACACACAAACTAAGCCAAAGTCAACCCCATTAGGTATCCTGAGGCTGAGGCTCAGTAGCGCCATATCTAGACAATTGCAATCACAATCAAATCAGATGATGCACATCAAACAATATCACATACGGATCTTATATCACAAGCTATCACAATAAACGAACAATAGTAGAGCATCACACATACTGATAAGCAATACGGCTCATACTGATAAGCAATACAAATCACAATACAAATAACGAATGAGCATGAGCAAATACAAATCAGCACTGACGAATGAGTACAAATAACAAATAATCATTGAACTCAAGTACTCCATATGAACCATAACAAATACACCGAAATGAAGTGTCCTTGCCCGGGCTTCGCTTTGGGGATGTAGCTACATTTCCCACAGAATCGAGAGGTCCAGCGCAGAACACAAGAGGGCAAAACCGAAATCAATATGCCATACAAATCAGATATACCATGACGAATCAAGGTCAATTACAAGCCAATACTAATCTAGCAGTCCAGTATTTCTAACCGTGCATGCTGATGTAGTTTTAAGGTATTCGATAGACAGTTGTTCCATCAAGGAGTGTTGCATCTTCTAGTGAAAGTGTACCAATGTCCCTTAAACCAACACCCATGGGAAGGTGCTAAACAACTGGATAACACACATGAATGAGACGTAGCCCTCGCGATCATTCATGTCTTTCAGACATTCTATTGGGCATGTTCGGGTTGTCTACCTTCTAACATGAGAGTCATATCGGGTCTCTTCCTTAATCCTACTCTTTGTAGTCATTTCTCAGGGGTCGTACAGTGTAGCCGTAGGTGAACATACTGCTTAGCCGAAGGCATCTCATGGCATAGCCGTAAGCTGCACTGCGGTGGAGCCGAGGTTCCCCAAATTATTCATCTGCATTTACGGCTCAATCGTAATTTGCTCTACGGCGCAGCCGTATCTTGCCCCACGGCTTAGCCGTAGTACAACGTATGGCTTAGTTCATGTTGGGCCGTAGAAGAATAGCAATTCGCCAACTCTCAGTTAATTCAGATATCACCCTGTCTTGATCTGCGGTTAAGGTCACGGCTGGGTCTCGGCTTAGCCGTAAGACATTTCACGGCTCAGCCGTAGCACAGTTCATGGTTTAGCCGTGAGTGCGCTGAGTCAATTTCCTGAAACAGTTACAAAATTACAGAAATAGCTAACTCTCCGCTGACTATAGAACGATAAGACCAAAACTTACTCGATGGGGCTGTTTAACAATGATTCATACAAGAAGAGTCAAATCTATATACAATCAAAACATTACCAATAAGTGTTATAACTACTTGTGCTTATACTTGCCTCATAACGGAAATCCACACACACTAGTTGTTGCTAGAGGCTCAACCCACTGGAGACACACAGGGATCACGACTACGGCTCCCTTCCTCAAGTAAACCAGACAACCAGACAGCAGTGAGAGAGTGAAGGAGAAAGAGAGCTGAACGAGAGAAAATCGTTGAAGAAAGAAAGAGAAATGGTGGTAGGTAGGATATTATAAGCTAAAGATGAGTCGAAATTACAAGCAAGGCCAAATATTTACACAAATTTCAGTTCAAGTCAATTAACGATCCAACGAGAGCAAACGAAGTCATTTGGATCCAAAACAATTACAAAGGTTAACCTGCTCGACGAAATATATACGTTGACAGCAAAATGAAGCAAAACTGACAAGGTCTAACAAAAGCAAAAATTACGAAAAAGGGCTCGAACTGCCTAAATTAGGTCAAACTCAACGAAAGTACCTATCCATTACTCAAAACCACTCAAGACCAAAGAAAAACAAAACCAAGACACACTTAACAACAAAATCACACGCAATTAACCATTAATTCGGATCAAGTTGGGTCGGAGTGCTACAAAGCCCTTATCTCTTTATATTATTATGGATGGGTTAACTGTGTATATTCAAGAAGAAGTACTATGGTGTATGTTGTTTGCAGATGATATAGTATTGGTGGATGAATCAAAAGATGGTGTAAATGCAAAACTTGAGATGGCGGGGGGCATTAGAATCTAGACGCTTTAAAATAAGTTGTATAAAGACAGAATATATGGATTGCAACTTCAGTGGATAAATACAAAGTGTTGAAACCACTGTCAAAATTGAAACCTATGAAATATCACATAGGGATTCTTTTCTGTTTCTGGGCTTGATGATTAGTAAAGATGGGGAGATTGATGAAGATGTTGAGCATAAGATAAAAGCTGGATGATTGAAGTGGAGACTAGCTTTTGCAATATTGTGTGACAAACAAATGCCAACGAAATTGAAGGGCAAATTTTATAGGACAGTAGTTATACCAGCTATGACATATGGAGCAGAATGTTGACTAATTAAAAAGATGCATATGCATAAGATGTAGCGGAGATGAGAATGCTTAGGTGGATGTGTGGGAAAACTAGGAAAGATAAAATTAGAAATGAGCACTTTCGAGATCATTTAGGGGTAATACCAATGGGGATAATATTAGAGAAACCCATCTAAGATAGTTTGGACATGTTAAGCGTAGGCCAGTAATGGCATCGGTGAGAAAAAGTTTGTCTATCTAAGTAGATAGCCCATCAAGAGATAGTGGTAGGCTGAAGACAATATTGATGGAGGTCATTAAATTAGATTTGAAAAAGTTAACTTATCTAAGGATTTGGTTCAAAACAGAACGGAATGGAGATATAGAATAGAATTCATGTAGCCGACCCCAACATAGTTGGGATAAAGCTTTGATGATGATGATGATGATGATGATTTGTTTGGTGCATGCCCTCAAATTTTTTTGTGGCAGTAAGGGTCATGATACTACCGTCTTGCTGATACCTTCCTATGATTTTGTATTGTAGTGTAGATCATGGTGGCTCAATGATAATGAGTCATGTTGGCAATTTGACTCACTCATTTCTCCATCTAAGTTTCAATGCTAGTTTCCATCTGGGTAGTCTCTGCCACAGTCCAAATTGGCTGCATAGAATTTTGATCTGCGTTAAGTGCTTGTAATCCTTCCATGAATCTTATATAACATGGACTGAACCTGGTCTAACTACTATAACCTGGATGAACTTCATCCAACTATAAAGTCTGTAGGGTGAAAGCAACGATGCTGGATGCATGCTCCTTATGAGGCAACTTGATTCGATAGTTGTTACGACAATCACGTCGGTAATGGGTGAAACTGGTTGGCGGTGATGTGGCCACCATACAGATTGACAGTGTGCTGCATGACACCTAGCTTGTCTAGGATCTGAGCTAGAAAATGTGATCAGGTTACCTTCCTCTTTTACTCTATGATGAGTACGGTTTCTCAAGTCAAACCCCATCTGTCTAGTCATCTTTCTATAAGAACCAAGAGCAAGATGAGCCTTGCGGGCAAGTCCAAGAGAAGCCTCCTCCTTTGTTCGACCCGGAAACAAGAAGGTTTGGATTTGACCCTCTTTTTCCTTCTAATGTAAGGGGCTGTGTGATGGATCCGGATGAGGAGACTCCATCACGCGGCCGGAGATCTATGTGCGTTCTGGTGATGGGAAGCTTTGTGGATCTCTTCGCCTCTTGTCTTTCCTACTGGAATGGAGAGAATAATAATAATACCAAACCCTAGGGCTCCCTTATCCTTATATAGATAAGTCCCAAAGAGTCACACTTACTAAAGACATCTTCCACCAGAAGCCCACATTCACTGATCCTATTGGGAGTCTTATTATGGGCTCAGATCAAGTCTTACACTAAAGTGGGATTGTAATATCTGTTGGCATCTGCCCTGCTTGATTTGATGTGGGACTTGTGGCATGCGGGCCACATGATTTCCTACAATCTCCCACTTGGCATGAATGCCATGTACATCAAACATTTCTCAGTCCCATACGCATCACATGCCTTACAAAAACCTCTGTAGGCAAAGCCTTGGTGAGAGCATCAGCCTTCAATTCTTCTGAAGGCACATAGAAAATTTCTATATCATTCTTTTCAGCCTTCTCTCTAACAAAGTGATATTTTATTTCAACATGTTTGGATCGGTTGTTAATCCTTTGCTCATTCACCATAGAAATGGCCGACGTATTGTCTATGCTCATTGGGACAGGCTCCTTCTCATTTATTGCCTCCAAATCACACAGGAAGTATTTTAACCAAAGAGCCTCCTGGACTGTTGTACTGCAAGCTATATACTCTGCTTCGGCTGTTGATATAGCCGTGGAGGTTTGTTTCTTGCTACCCCAAGAAATTGCACCTCCTCCGAGGGTAAACACATAGCCGGTTGTTGACTTTCTCTGGTCTAAATTACCAGCCTGATCTGTATTTGAGTAGCCGCGCAGTTCCAGGACTTCACCTTAATAACATAGGCGAAGCTTCACTGTTCCTTTAATGTACCGCAGAATCCTCTTAACCGCATACCAATGCGGTGATCCTGGGTTACTTAGGAATCTGCTTACGAGACCTACGACGAATGCAAGATCTGGTCTCGTACGCAGCATCACATACATGATGCTGCGATTTGAGCATAAGGTTTTGATCTCATCATTTCCTTACTCATTTGTGGGTCCTTGATCGCTTGACAATTTTGTGCTCCTACAGATGGGAGTATCAATCGGTTTACGGTTAGCCATATCAAACCTTTTTAACACAGCTTTCAAATAAGATCTCTGTGATAAAGTCAATATCCTATTCGGACGATTACGGGTTATTTCAATGCCAAGGACATACTCTGCCTCACCCATGTCTTTCATCTCGAATCTTAACTTTAACCATTGTTTGATTTCATTTATGGCTTCCAATTTATTACTAGCGATCAAAATGTCATCCACATATAATGACAAATATAAATAACTACTCCCACTGTGTTTTGTATAGAAACATGTGTTTGCATTATTGGGGACAAATCCTATTTCACATATGGCCTGATGAAATTTTCTATACCATTGTCTTGAGGTCTGTTTTAATCTATATAATGCCCTATTAAGTTTGTACACTTTGTCCTCGTGACCTTACACCATAAAACCCTCGAGTTGTTTCATATAAATTTCTTTTTCTAATTTGCCGTTCAAGAATACTGTTTTTACATCCATCTGGTGCAATTCAAGGTCACGACATGCTACCAATGCTACTAAGGCTCGTATGGATTGGAATTTTACGACCGGAGAAAACGTCTCCTCGTAATCTATTCCTTCCACTTGTGTAAATCCCTTAGCTACTAACTGTGCTTTATATTTATCTAAGGATCCATCCTTTTTAAATTTCTTTCTAAGAACCCATTTACATCCAATGGCTTTCCGATCTTTAGGTAGATCTATCAATTGCCATACTTGGTTCTTTTCAATTGATTCCATCTCTTCTCTTATAGCCTTTAGCCAACACTGTGCATTTTGCACTTTGACCGCTTGAGAGTAGGAGGTTGAATCTAAATCTTGCACGGTTTCCAATAAATCGCAATAATCATCTAGATATACCGGTTGTTTCCTTGCCCGAATCGGTCTGCCAACTGGCTCATCGGGTTGTTCAATCACCTCAAGTAGGCCCTGGCCAAGAATTCTAGGTCCACGTCCTCTTCGTCAGAACCCCCACTTGCTTGAACCCCCTTGCCCATAGAGATTTCATATAATTCCACAATCTGTGGTCTTACTCTAGGACTGATCGTCGGATCCTCAAGGAAAAACACATCTCGGCATTCCATGATTATCCTATTATCGTGATCATACACACGATATCCTTTAGAATGTAATGGGTAGCCAACGAAAGGACAACTTTTCTTCGTTTTTACTTGCAGTTTATGCCTTTCCTGTGATAGTAGCAGGATGTGTACGGGGCAGCCCCAAACTCTCACATGTTCTAATTTTGGTTTGGTACCAGTCCATAACTCATATGGGGTCTTGGGCACACTCTTAGAGGGTACTTTATTTAAAATATATTGTGCAGTGTTTAATGCTTCTCCCCACAAATACAGCGGAAGACTCGTATGGTTGATCATTGACCTTACCAGATCCATTAAGGTCCTATTCCTCCTCTCGGCCATGCCATTTTGCTGTGGGGTATATGGGATTGAATATTCATGAATGATTCCCTCACGTGCATAATATTTTTTAAACAATTTAGAAGTATATTCACCCCCTCTATCAGATCTAATCATCTTTATTTTCTTATCCTTTTGATTTTGGACTTCAGCAGCATATATTTGGAACATTTTTAATGCCTCATGTTTATATTTAATTAGATACACAGACCCATATTTGCTGTAATCATCAATGACTGTAATGAAATAATCCTCTCCGGCTCTATTGTGTACATTCAATGGTCCACATATGTCTAAATGAATTATGGTCAATATTTCAGAACTTCGAGCTCTTTTTGGAAATGGTTTCTTGTTCATCTTTCCAGTTATGCATGGTTCACATATGGGGTATTCAATTTTACCTAAGTCTGGTAAAAGTCCATCCCTAATCATTCTACTGATTCAAATTTTATTGATGTGGCCCAATCTTAAATGCCATAACATTGCCAAATCATTCATGCATACATTCACACATACAAAATAATCAGAAGTGAACTTTATTTCAATATGAAGAATATCCAGCAAATATAATTTTTTAGAAAGAAAACCATGGACTAAAACTTTGCCGCGCATTCCAATAGTAACCCTATTATCTTTGAATCTAATTTCGAATTCATTCATTGCCAACTGGCTTACAGAGATGATGCTCCTCCTCATCGCAGGAGCAAAGAAAACATCAGAGAGATAGAGGGATTTGCCGGTTGGTAAGGGAATTTTGACTTTCCTTATCCCCAATACATCACAGAATGTTTCATTTCTCATGTATATACTTTGTTCTCTGGGTTTCATCTCTTTGAATTCGATAAATCCAGCTTTGGTCCTTGATATGTGTCTGGTGGCTCCAAAGTTAATCCACCAATTCTTGACATTGGTGTCCACCATCATGGACTCAGTGACCATCACAACATAATCTTCATGTTCTTTGGTTACTTTACCTTGCTGGCCATTCTCACCCTTTTTTCTTTCTGCATTGAGAACTAAAGTGACCAAGCTTCCCACAATTAAAGCAAACACCATTTTTAGGCCCTTTTCACTTTGGATTGCTTGTAAATTTCTTTTTATTTTTCACATTGGCGGTTAACGCATCACTATAATTCTTAGTTTTGACAATCATAGTAGAATTTGTAGGTGTTATACCACGGGCAACCTGCCTTTGTCCTTCAGCAAGTAATTTTGCTTCAACCTCACTAAGAGTTATACCCTTTTGAAGGCTAAGGGTTTGAGACACATTCTGCCACGAAGGTGGAAGACTCATCGCAAGTACATGATCTGAAAATCTTCGTCCATTTCTTTTCCCAAGGCTGTAAGATTACTATGTCGGATCGACATTTTGTCAATGTGATCCCTTATAGATGACTCCTCTGGCATTTTATAATTGACATATGCGCTAAATGCCTCCATCAGATGATATTTGGAGGTTTCATCATACTTGTCCATGGCATAGTTCTAGACTTCTTTTGCTGTGGTGAAGTGCTCAAACTATTTCATCAACTCACTGGATATTAATTCGATCAATAAATGCCTCGCTGATTTGTTATCAAAGACCCATTGCTCATATAATTCATGGTCCTCTTTAGGGGCATGATCAGCAGGCTTATAAATCGGATCAGATTCAATCACATAAACTAATCCATTAAAATGCAGCAATGCTTTCATCCGACGCTTCCACATAGCTAAGTTCTTGCCATTAAAAATATCAGCCTTTGCAAGATCATGCAAGGTTGATTTGGAAGACATGATTTTTATTTATTTTTAATTAAAGGATGGGTTAGATACAACTGATCGTGTGAGGAGAAAATAACACCCTTTTATCTGAATCACTGGATTGTCTTCCTTTTGCTACCAATGTGTAGATCTGCTCACAAGAATTCCATAGGCGCAAACGGATCGTCGATCTGACTCCGGATAGCAAAGATATCACAGTTGAAAGATTTGATGGTGATCTGTGCCCCTGCCTGCATGAGCCGTATGATCTCTACATCAGCGTTGATGTGATCATGATGTCTGGGCTGGATCGGATATGTGTTTAAGCAGATTTCGTCAAGAATGGATTGGGTCTGCCTGACTCACTTGTTGCAGAAAAAGAATAAGGCGGTTTTCGGCCTGATTTGCACGCGGCCGAAGAAGAGCAGTGATTGATGTCCCTGTTGCAGTGGCGCCCTTTTTTTTTTATTTTATTTTATTGAAGCCGATTGCCGATGTCGTCTTTAAGAAAAGACACGTGTTGTATGGCGCCCTGTTGTAGTGATCGATATACTTGATTGCTGATAGGTGCAAGGACGTTGCTTAAAAGGTTCTTTCTACGTTTGCTTCTCTGGTAGCATTGTGGCAAAAGGTACAGACGTTGCCTTTTATTTGTAGTAAAACACAAAGGACAAGAGTAAAGACCTTTGCTGTATCTTTGCATAAATTAAGATAAAATATATACAAAGCCTTTATGGTGCCTTGATCCTCGTGCACAACTACAAAAAGATAACAGGAAGGAGGAACTCGTCCTTTGTCACGTTTCAAAGCAGGAACGTTCACCACGAGTTTACGTTGGAGGAACACTGATACGAACTACGAGCAGACCATAAGATCATAGATCTACTCGTATTCACGTATCTGCTTCAAAATCTAGATCGATAAAATGCACCTTGCTGGGCTTTGATACCATTTGTAATGTCCCACCCTTTTCACATGTATGATATTATCCGCTTTGACCTATAAGTCTAACGGTTTTATTTCTGATGGGCCTCAACCCCACCAAAAGACCTCATGTAAGGTAAGGGTGTAAGTGTGCAGTAGCCTGCCGGTTCTTGTAGCTGCCAGCCCTCTTGACCGCCCACAGCAGGGACCCACACTCGAACTAGTCGAGAGTCGGCTCTGATACCAACTAATGGATCTGGATGAGCAGACTCCATCACGCGGTTGAAGATATATTTGCGTTCCGGTAATGGAAAGTTTCGTGGATCTCTTCGCCTCTTATCTTTCCTACGGGAATGGAGAGAATAATAATAATACCAAACCCTAAGGCTCCCTTACCCTTATATAGACAAGTCCCAAAGAATCATACTTATTAGAGACATCTTCCATCAGAAGCCTATATCCACTGATCCTATTGGGAGTCTTATTATGGGGCTCATATCAAGTCTTATACTAAAGTGGGATTGTAATCTCTGTTGGCATCTGCCCTGCTTAATTTGACGTGGGACTCGTGGCATGTGGGCCACTTGATTTCCTACAGTATGTTTGCCGATCCTCTCTTTGACCACACAATCAAATAGACTCCTTTACTTAAACTGTTGACTGATAACGAGATCCAAGCAAATTGAACTTTGTTCTGATGCCAGTCGTGGTGGTGCAGCAGAGTCCTGAGATTGACACAACCGCAACAGGGAGAAGTTGATCGTTTCAAACGAATACAAAGGGAAACACGACAAGATTGCCTAAGTCCGCATGAAAGAGAAACTCTCTTCAATCTTTTTTCTCCCTTTTTTAAATATATACTGCCTCCTTTCTTAAACCCTGAGAAACACCTGTTGCAAATGACTGAAATACCCTTGAATCCTTAATGAATTTTGGCTCCATATGAACTGTTCTGGTTAAGAAAAACACAACATAACCCAATATGCAACTCATGACTTCCATAAGAGAAAAATCAAAGTGCTTCTCGGCCTGCTTGGATGCATACTGATCGTGAGGGGCTGGTCCCATTATGTATTATTTTTTGGGGAAAAAGTCATCTCCATTGGATCGCTACAACCATTGGTTTAGGGGCCTTAAACTTTAATGCGGCTTTTTAAGTTATATATATATATATATATATTCAAACTGATGGGAGTGGTTGCCATGTTCAACTAGAGTCGGCAAACTACTCTAATTAGTGTACCCTTACCATTCACAAAGGCTTCCTGGTTGGATGGTACATCTTCCATGCCACCTTATGAAAGAAATTTACATACAGGCTATCTTGACAAAGGCGATGCTCATAACTTGTGCCGAATAGATCAACAAAGGTACACTATAACTTCTCACACAAAATCAAGAGCAACATAAGTATGTTTCCTTCCACTTTCTTTTTGTTTATTTTTCCTGCTGGAAAGGATAATTCATTAATTAAAAGTCAGAGGTACCTACATTAAAAAGGTGAAAGCAAGAGGGTTTCTTTCCACTTTATATCGATGGGATAGACAATACAGCTGGTGTTTCTTTCTCAAACAGCAATAGGATTAACAAGCACTAATGAGATGCGTTCTTTGGTCTCATGTGTGGACTCTGTATATCCATCGCTGTGCTGGTATAGAACTTCAATCACACGTGCAAGGTTTACAGGTCTTATAAGGAGATCCATTGGAAAAGCAGTAGGCTTCAAGCACTCCTCATTTATGTCTTTCCATGCATCTGCAACCATCCCTTGAAACTTGGTGCAGGTCTCTTCATATGTACTCCCATACTCCTTCATATAGACTTCAATACTGGACACCACATGTCCTCTCTCTTGCTCCAGCTTCACACACACACACATATATATATATATATAAAGAGTAAGATAATAAAAATAGATTCAATAATGTAACTCACAATTAATGACCAGATTTCATTTTCTCAGTACTTTATGCCAATAACTGAAACTGTACCAAACGCCACACGACCGACACTTATATAGTAATATCCTTTATATATACCTTGTTTGATGTGATGTCATCCCGGAGTCGAGTAACTACAGAAACTGCTTTAATGAGCCTAGGCATGCTTCTTGTCCATTCAAAGGCTTCCTTTGTTGCAATATCTCCCATTCCAACAAATGAGACCAATGTAAGCAACTTGTATCCACAGGTGACCAAGGCAACACTCATATACTCTTCATAGCTTGGCACATAATCCGCGTTATACCATCGTGCTTCAATTAGGTAGTATTTTGATATTTCCTTAAACTGCAAACACATGAAGAAAAGACACAAACAAATGGCTTAATAACACGCGTGCACACACATTTGTACATATTATTATTGGTTGTCAACGGAGAAATTTGATATTTTTGAAACTGTGAACACATGAAGAAATGGAAGAACAATTGACTTTGTGATTCATATATACACATCTAAATATTATTACTATTGTTGTTGTTTTTGTTACTAGGGTTATAGTCCTAACTCTCTGATGATGGAAATTAGATAAATCCTATGTCTAGGACTATAAATCTACTGGCCGGGTTACTTAAAAAATGCCAACTCTTTGGTATTGGCCATCGACAAAATTTCACTTGGTGGCCTGAGTTGTGAAGTTGACTCAATATAGATGGTGGTTGAGTCAAGTCTGAGTCAAAAATTTGGTAAACTATGGCTTGGTGCAGAAGGAATTGACAATTCTTCATGAATACATCAAATTTAGCAATACTAGAGTTGTGTACTGTACAGCATCTTTTAAGAGGGAGATACGATACGACTTTTCTTCAAGAGCCAATTCCTCCTCAAATTTGTCAACGGCATCTAGGAGTGCAAGAAAGTGTAGCTTCATGAAGTCAGGCAACTGGTCTACCATGCTCCGATCCCACCTGTAGATTATAACACCATCAAGATTTTCATATTGAGTTCTTTGGAATTCATAGTAGAGTGGATTTTATGAAAGGAGTGCTGAAAGAGGTGAGGGTTGATGTGGAATGGCAAAACTTGGCTTGACTTGCCAACCTAACTCATATCTAACCTGTTTAACCAAACTCACATCTTATATGGTTGAATAGGGTTAGGAAAATCTTACCTGGAATGAAATGGATCAAGTTAGAGTTGACCCCTATAACCCATCGGGGTTGGTTTAGATCGAGTTAAAAGATTTGATGCACATTGGATGAGGGTTATGTTAGGTCGGGTTAACTTGTATATGGTGCAGATTGAGGATACTTGACTCATTTTAAATTAAAACAGGTCAGATAGTAATTAAACTTAGACTTGTAGACAACCCAGGTCAATCTGACTTCTTTTTAATCGGACCCGTGCCACCTTTAGAGCTGAAGGGTCTAAAGTGAAGATTGAGAAAGGACTGTCACTTGCTAGGGTAATAGAAAGGAAGATGTTTCTTAGAAATCCTAGGAATTCAATTTCGATCAAATGAAACGATACTTAAACTCAAAATCATATGAAAATGAAAAGAAATGAAGACCAAAATAGAAACACTAGATGCTGGGTGTAGATATAACAAACCTTTGGATCAGATTGTTATAGAGTTCAAGTTCCTCTAGAGTACCATACACATCATAGATGTCATCCAATATTGATGTCAATGATATACATTTAGTCATTATCCTTCTAGCGCGAGAATATTGTGGTTCACAATACACCCCTAATGTCCAAAAGTAGCACTCCACTACCCTGTCCCTTATGAATGGTAGCTTTGTTCCAAAATTCCAATGCTTCCACCACCTAAATAGAAGAAATTCATGTCACAAAAGCTAATTATTTTAAAATGACAAGTTCTCAGCTAAAATTTTAATTATTGTTCCTCTTTATGGTATCCAAAGGAAATGATTTGTTTGCTTTTTATGAAACTTACATTGATATTTCTCTTATTTCTTCCTTGTGCAATGACTGCAATAGATTAAAATCCAACTTTGCAAACTCAAGTAAGAGGTCATTTCGCTCATTCTCTTCTTGGTAGATTGAGATGTAATACCTTGACAGTAGCCTCTCAACGCTCTTGCGCAAAGGTAGCTCTAAGGCAAGCTCAACTAGGTTAGAAAGAGGTGAGTCAAGGTGGGGAAGTGCCAATTTAAGTTGCTTTCTAGTAAAAGCATGGGCTTCGTCTAGTATGTTCTCTCCATGTATTACCAAATGTGTTGCCTCGTACAAACAAAGCAAACCTCGAATGTCACCAGCTAATGTTGACTTGAAGTTGCCTTCTTCATCTTTGAACTTGATGAATACATCTGTCATATACCAACAATTAGAAAGATATTATGAAAACTTTCTAACAAAACTACTAGAATTTCCTAACAAAAGTAATAAGTGGTCTTCATTGAATATCCTATTTGCACCTGTGGTCGACAGTGATGGACCCAGGATTTTTATTTAGGTGGGTAGACGATGATCAATTACAAAAGTAAAAAACAACATATACTACCAATAAGCAATAATCAACACCAACTACCAATAATCAATAATCAATGCCAACTACCAATAATCTTCACTTATTCCATGGTTAAAAGACTTGATTTTTTTTAGTTTTTTTAAGTTTTCAGGTGAATTAAGTATAAATAACTTACATCTTGGTACGAATACTCCATTCTTATGTAAGCTTTTTAACTACAACACCAAATTTCTCAAGAAATTAATTTTTTTAATTCAAACCAATGGGATAAAAATCAAATTAGCAACCACACTACAACAACAATATAGAACTCTAGAGAACTCAAAAAAGCAATAATCGCTATCATACGAAAATAATATCTCTATGATTATTTTCTTAAGCTCCTAAGAGTTCATTCCTCTATCATATGCATCCAAATGAGACCACTTGTATAAATAGATGAAAATCAACAGTATAACCATGAACATCATATTGTGATTCAAGAGGAAAAATCTAATAAAGAAGTAAAAATGTATTAGCAAAAATTCAAGACCCAACAAGTAAATAAAAAATCCAAAAGCAATAAAACATAAATTAGAAAAAAAAAATCAAAGAAGCCAAAAGTTCAAAAACCTAGAAAATTATATCAATCATAAATTGAACCAATTAACACAAACATCAAAGTAGAAAAACCCACAACATGATACAAACCAAGTACCCCAATAATAAAAATCAGCTACACAACCATTGTCCATCAAAAGAGACATTTTAACATGCCTTGTTTATATGTGGATCTTTAATTATTCTAATTCTATTTGTGATATGAACCTTGTTTCAGCTGGACAAAACAATTTTTGGGCTTTGAGATGTTGTAATGGTGAGAAAGTAGAGTACCTAAAATAAAAATACTCTTGCAATTGTTAAGGTGGAAAAATACATATTTATTACATGTCTAAAGGTTGATTCCAAAAGCTGGACTCACTTCAAGAAGAAAAGGACAATTGAAGAGTTTGATTCATCGGATCCATTTGCAAGAAGGCATTTTTTTCCATAGCTATTTGATTCAAAGGTAGAAATCTCATCATCACTATGCTGTGCGATTATGTTGATGCCGGAGCATGAAGGGGAAGCAAGAGAACAATTGAGAGGAGGATTCTAAGCTTTACTTGAATGGGTATGGCATAGGAGGACAATTTTACGGCAAAGGAGGACAATTTTTTCTCTTTAGAGAAAGGTGGGGTAGTGACTTGGGCCATTGGCCCATTCAACATTTAGAAATTTTTGGATTTGACCCTGGGCAATTGCTCTAAGTTTGGATAGTGTAGGTCCACCCCTGCCCATGGAATGAGCCCACATGTGATTACATGTGTGCTCTATCCATAGATGCAAACATATCTACTTTTATTGCCTCTAATTATTGGATGGTTAGAAATGTCAAATGATACTAAATTTTCTAGATAGATAATTATTTCTAGTTGCATTCCTTTCATCTATAAAGAAAAAGAGCTTGGACCACTTAATTTTTAAAATCACTATTTTGGTGTTTTGTCCAATCAAAATGGGACTAAAGATCAGTTTCGATTGTGAAAAAAAAATTAAAAATGAGTGAAGCATTATAAGTTTGAGTTGAGGCATTTTGATTAGAAATATACCAAAATGGTCATTCTATGATTAGGTGGTTAAAACTTATCCAAATAAGATACATTTTCATTAGAGAGATGCCAAAATGGTGACTCTAAAATTAGGTGGTGCAGAGTCATCAAAATAATGAGAAAACACTTACTTGAGGACGCACAATACCCTTCCTGCCTAAGGAGCCGAAATCGGAGTGCAACTGTATGCAAGTCATCACTTTCGTACTTCCCATCTTTATCCTCATTGGACATCAGGAGTAGTGTATCACCAATCTCCTTTTCAAAATGATAGGCCACTCCAAGGCGTTGGATTGCATCGATCAACTTTAGTTCTTTCAAAGGGTGCTTTTTGACGTTGCCAAACATTTTCTTCACTTTTTCTTTCAATTCATTAGCTCCTTGTTGTGTCTTTGGATTAGGTTTCTGTGGCAACAACATACATATTAAGTTATGTTATCATGATATAAGGTAAGGAGAATGTTTGTTCTTAAGGAATATTGCAGTTATTCATCCCCCACCTCCAATAGTGTATATTAGCATATTATACAGAAGTTTATCATCAGCCATGTAGATTAGAATGGAAAAACAAAATTCATGTAGCTCATGCCAATATAGTTGGAAAAAGATTTTTTTATCATTAAAAAGAACGAAAATAACAGAAAAACTACAACTATAGGGTATAAGAGCATTGTACCCTACCCAGCTCCCATCTACATAACAACACCCATTGAAGGAGACAACCTGTCAACCCTCTACTTTGTAAGAATATTCACCTTAGAATTCATGGATCTAACCTCATTGTGCACATGATGTAGAGGCAGAAAGTTGTTAGGATATTGATTGTTGGCTAATTCATGGGTCATGCATAAAACTCAGGTCCAATATGCGTTGTAATTTTGTATTTGATTTTTGGACCGTAGCACTTGTCATTGGATGTGTTGAGGTGAAGAAATCACACAAAGAATGCAATTTGAAGAAAGAAAATAAATTGGAGACAGGAGCATTGGTTGCTTGAGAGAACCCACTGCCTGCTCAGGCAAGCTTGACAGGCCAATGCAAAATGGCCAAATAGAATTGAAGCTTGCTCGAGCAAGACATGGGAAAAACCCAGCCAACCTTGTGCGAATAATTTCCTAATTTTTCTGTAATTGCCTATTTGAGCCCAAATTGGATTCCATCTTTGAGGCACTAATTTTGGGTTATTGAAAGGCTTCTTTTGTATACCCTAACCATGCCATCTCTTAATTCTAAACCTAAAATACGTATAGGAGATCCTTTCTCTCTAGAGCATCTATTGAAGAGCTGTGTGTTGGAATTATATCTTGTAGTCCAGGTTAACTGGATAGAAGATTGCACTATTGGTGTAATGACGTACTTGTCGAAGTACGTGAAGACATTGTTAGTTTTATCCCCTGGTGGCTAGAGATGCGGAATTCAAGCCAATGTGAAGACTGTTGGATTTATGTCTTGTATTCCGGTTTAGCCAGATAGGTCCTTCAGTTGTGCACGTGCAGAAGCATATAAATTGTGATAAAGATCACTTGTTATGCACGTGTGGAAGCACGTAACCTGCGATCAACAATAAAAGCCATACATAAGAAAAGAACACAGAGGATTTGCGTGGCTTACCCAAATCAGTCCCAAACTAAAGCTACATCCACGAGCATATAAAGACACTCATACTCTCATTGTCTCTTCTACGTGGTGTGGGAACACTATGGGTAAGAGAAGCCACTCTTTTTTAACGCAAGATCTAACGTTACAGATTATACACATATATAATCTCCACTTTCTTAGCCCTTAAAAAAGCCTCGTACAATTATCAAAATACCCATGACCTTAACCCGGTCATTGGCCAACCCAATTAATGGACCTATCCGGCTAAACTGGAATACAAGACATAAACCCAATACTGTGCTGCAGTTGAAGAGCTTCTTTCTGCTGCTACTCTTATAGAATATCGTTAATCTTGCTGCATCAAGGCAGGTAATTTCAAGCACGGGGAACGGTGAACGACGTGGTCATCGGTAAGAAGAATTATATTCCTTAGGTTGTGGTTAACTTTTAAAAGGGTTGTGAGTATATCTTATAACCGTTCAATTTCTAGTGTTTGATTTTTCTTAGATCGATGAGATCGGTCTCATAGTTTTTTTATGTTTGGGCTTTCCACTAAGAAAATTTCAATGTCTTTTTCTTATGGTGATTGATTTATAGTTATTCTTTTATTTTTCATTTTAATTAATTAGATTGCATACTAAAAATCTCATTGGAACCTTGAACACCATCTTGTTTCGCTAGTTCTAAAAACCCTCAAATGCCAAATCGAATTTGGTGCTCGTCCCCTAACTCAAATTTGAAGGGCCAAAAGTGCTGTTGTCTGGACTCATTTCGATAATGTTCATGCTAAAAATGCCACTAGAAACATTGTAAAAAAGGCACAATGCAAATGTTGTCTAGAGCTATATAGTAGTAAGTTTGGCACTAGCCATTCCAAAATACCCTTGACCGTCATGTTGGGATGGATTAGACAGAAGGGGGCATACAAACCTAGCTTTTTCAAGGCTCTTCTTCACCTAGTTTAAACTTTTTATTTATAATCAAAATAATGAAAGATTTCAACTTGAAAAATCTATATTAGTTTATGAATTACCATTTGACTTTTTAGAGAATGAATTCTTTGAAGAAATGGTGTATCAATCCTTTAAAAGGGAATTTAAAAAGATTCCTGATTGATTACCATAAATGATGCTAAAAAAATTTAAATTAAAAAAAGAGACTTAAATTTTTTTTTTTCAAAACAAACTAGGAACAATAGAATTAACTTCAAATTTATGGACATCAAAATAAAATGTTAAATATAGTTCAATCATTATCATCATCATCAAAGCTTTATTCTAATTATATTAGGGTCAGCTATATGAATTCTATTCCTATATTCTGACCTATTCTGAGGCAAATCCTCAAATAAGTTACAATTCTTCATATCCAATTTTATTACTTTCATCCATATTTTCTTCGGCCTATCCCTTCTCCTTTGGTGAGCCATTCACTTGTATAGTCAAATTTTTTTTCACCAGCACTATTACTAGCCTATTTCCACATGTTCAAAGCATCTTAAACGTGCTTTTCTAAATTAGATATATTTCAATAACTATGAATTATATTGATGTAGATTGGGTAATGCACAAATAAATTATTGCCTTTTCTTTACTTGGGTACCCACATATTGGTCGTAGTATTGGGTTTGTTATTAATGAAAAATTAGAAAATATAATATTTACAGTAAAATTATTTATTTAACTTTAAATAATGCAAGCACCAATAATGACATTTTGATCTAATAAAAACAATGGTTCCATGTAATATAGGTGGGGCTGTGCATATCTTTAATCTCATAGTATAAGATGGTTTAAAATTTATTAAGCCCCTTAAAGGCATTATTCAAGCAACTATAGCTTACATTTTTTGTCTCTTTCTTTGAAACAAACTTGGAGTTAAATATATAAACGTCTTAATAAAAATATATAAGAAAATACAAACAAATGTAAAGCATAAGTGGAATTACACCTATGAATGTTAGAGCAAACTTTAAATTTTAAAAATATAATTAATCAAAGTTGTTCTTTACATTTAGACGGCTTTATTATAAAAGAAGTCGATTGGCAAATTATTGCCATAATAAAAGATTCTTTGGAGTTTTCTTCTGATACAATCATATTCTTTTTTCTTTTGTTTTCTTTGGCATATTACCTGACAACTTTAACTCAAGTTTTAAATTACTTTCATGAGATTAGTCTTGCTTTTATAAAAAAAGAAAAAGATATAGAGGTTTTCAAGGATGTGTTCAATAATGAAACTAAAATTTAGACAACATTAGAGATGTGCTCCATTAACAATTTATTTTGCCACTATATTAGATTATAGGTTTAAAGTAATAGCTGTAGGCCCATAGAATCTTTACTTGAAAAAAAAATAATAATATATATGCAAAATCTTAATTCAAATAATATTTTTACTATCAAAAGGTTCTATTTAGCACTCTTTGGGAGAATTCTTCCCATTTTGGTAAAAGTGAGTACATGCAAACCATTTATTTAAATAATATTTCCACTATCAACATGTCTTATTTTGCACCTTTTGAGGAGCATTTTTCCAATTTTGATAAAAGTGAGTACCTGTCGACATAGAAATAGTTCAAAGTACAAAAAAAAAAAAAAAAAAAAGAAAAAAAAAAGAAATCCAGAATTTCTTTTCAAAAAAAGAAAATAATAAAAAAAATCTCTAGAGAAATTGGAAGTTTAGAACCCACTTCGCGTTTTTAGATACTCTCCATCTTGTTCCAGTCTTCACGAATCACGAATCCACACCCCCCCCCCCCCCCCCCCCACCCCCCACACACACACACACACACAACCCCCCACACACACACACAACCAAACAAATAAATACAAATAAAAATGGATTACAGATTCTGCACGCTTAACTCTCATGTTTTTCAGCTTATCTATTTCTATTTATAGTGCAACCCGAAGAGCTGTCCGGTTGGGCTTCCCATTAAGGAATTTTCATTCTATAGTGCAAACTCCTAATCTCACTCAAGCTACGTGAAACAGATTAATGGCATTGTTAAGCCATGACAAGAAAGTAAGATTTAGAGGCATAAGTAAGATTGAGATGGGGTTTGTCGTTACCAAGTCAGTAGGAGAGAATATGGTGAAGTGGTTGCCCCAGACACTAGGGTGATAGTTTGCATTTTTGCGCACTACCTTACATTTTTCGTCTCCTTGAACTTTGGAGGTGTTTGGTCCATCAGAATGGCCTGAGCCTAAGACAAGAGACATGAGTACGAAGTTGTGTTTGATTAGGAGGGGAGAAGAATAGCAAGTTGTAGGTGAAGTGGTAGGCAAAATGCACGGCGATTTAATAGGCTTGTGGGTGAGCAACATGTGTGAACTTTAGTAATTTGCCGTGGTTTCTTGTGGGTTTCTGTTTTCATTTCAGAATTGGAAAGTTGGTGTGGTTTCATATGTTTTTTGTTTGTTCTTTTCTCTTCTTTAAGTATTCTTCTTGTTTATCATTATTTTTCAAAAAAATTTTTTTTCTTTCGTCCTTTTATTCTTAAAATGAAATCAATGCTATCGTAACTACTTCCTTTTTTACTCTGCTTCCTTTTTCTTTCCTCCACTTTCTTTTTTTCTCACCTTCCTTTTTTATTCTACTTCCCTTTTTTTTCTCTAACTTCCTTTTTTGCTCTAACTTCCTTTTTTTCTCTAAATTCCTTTTTTCCTCCACTTCCTTTTTTTCTCAACTTCCTTTTTTTCTCTAACTTCCTTTTTTGCTCTAACTTCCTTTTTTCTCTAAATTCCTTTTTTTCTCCACTTCCTTTTTTTCTCAACTTCCTTTTTTTCTCTAACTTCCTTTTTTGCTCTAACTTCTTTTTTTTTTTTTTCTAACTTCCCTTTTGTTTTATCTAACTTCCTTTTTTTCTCTAACTTCTTTTTTTTCTCTCTACTTCCTTTTTTTTTTCCTTTCTGGTGACTGGCGTTCATCTTCCTCTGCAGCTGACTCCATGGCTGGTAGGAAAAAGCGCTTGCCAAACCCAAAGCCCCCAGATCCACACTAGGATCACACTAAATCTAAGCTTATAGACCTTCTGAGTTTCGCTGATGATCGTGAGGAAAGATCAATATTGTTTGGATGGCCTTAAAGAAAAATTTGGAATCGAGCCTGCCATCTGATTTGCCAGAGGATATCTTCAGAAAAGCTAAACTTCAGCTGTAAAAGCAAACTATGATTGTTGGTGAACATGAAAGTGGTCCTACTCAGCTGCAAGAAGTCACTCCAGTTGCTGGATCTGAATTTGGTGATGAGGTTAGGTCAGTTTCATCGTTGTCTGATTTTCCTGATCGAGGACAGGATACCTTGTTTGTTGGAAGTCTCTATGACAGCCCTATCTTCTCGGAAGCGTCAATGCCACCTGATTACCTTGATCAGCCTCCTCACTCCACTAAGGAGGGCCCCTCTCCAAACCTATCGTCTTAGGATTAGATACCATACCTTCATGAAGCTTCTCCAAAGTCTGTCTTAAATCCTGATGGGAGTGGTATAAATGGCCCGTCCTCAGATGACCATGCAAAGCGTGGACCTGGACCTCTTTCATGGTCATCACTATTCACCCCTGCCAGGTCCTCTGATAGATCCCTTGCAGATATCCTGGTGGCTACCCAGGGAATGCACAAGGCCACCCTCACAGAAGAAGATGTTACTGAAGCCACCCAGGTCTGGCAAAACTTAGTAGTTGGGTACTTCATTGGCAAACGCCCGAGCTATTTTCCAGTGCAAACAACCCTGGGAAAAGCCTGGAAACAACGTGACTTCTAGATCTATACCATGGAGGATGGATTCTTCTTATTCAAATTCTCCTCCTTTGAGTATAGTCAACTGGTGTTGGAAAATGGCCCTTGGGTGGTCTATGGGCACCCTCTCATCCTAAAACGCTGGAGTATTGCGGTATCCATGCAAAGATGTGAATTTGAAACCATCCCTCTCTAGATTAAGTTGCCAAATCTGAACTTTTGCTTTCCGTCAAAATTCTGGCCTGAGCAAAATAGCTAGTCTTATTGGAAAACCCCTCTACGTGGATAAAGCTACAGCTGAAGGGACTAGATTCTCCTTTGCAAGAGTATATGTGGAGGTTAGTGGCCTTTCTACTCTTCATACGAATACCACAATAGAGTACAATGGTGAATGCTCCCAACAAAGAGTAGAGTACGACTGGAGGCCCTCCCCTTGTAAGCATTGCAGAATTTTCAACCATTCTGAAGGCAATTGTGATCTTCGGCTGAAGACAAAGCAATTTTGGGTCCCAAAGACAAAGAGCCCTACAGGGACTTCAACTGACAAGGTAAACTCTACAACTGTGCACACTAGGAACTATGATGTTCATCCCCCAGCAGTAGCTCACGATTATCAACATATTCCCCATCCAACTCACCCTCATCCAACTCAGGGTGATCAGAATAGCCTTCATCCAGTTCAGGAGAATAGGTTCCACTACTTTTCAAACCTTGAAGGCGATTTTGAACCCCCTCTTGACAACTGTGTCAATAGCATAGTCATATTGAGGTCTGCAACTCTCCATAG
The DNA here is from genome assembly GCA_037013555.1 of Sextonia rubra. Taxonomy (NCBI): domain Eukaryota; kingdom Viridiplantae; phylum Streptophyta; class Magnoliopsida; order Laurales; family Lauraceae; genus Sextonia; species Sextonia rubra. Next base: position 51,666,936 of record JASUAD010000009.1, on the reverse strand, counting down.
CAAATAAGTTTAGAAGGAGAAAGATAATTTAGGGACCCCCCTCCCCCTTTTAAGGACTCCTCCCTCAGGAATTGCTGCCCCTCCAGGGAAGTCAGACTGCCGTTCTAGTGGTTTGTCCTCAAAGCACAAGGGTTGACTGAAGAATCAGAGAGTTGAGAACCGGGGTAACCCCACCTCTACTAACACTAACAAATGAGTCTCCTTTTGTGGAATGTGAGGGGGATGAATAGGTCTCCCATGCGAGAAGATATTCACAATAAAATTAAAATTTTGCAGCTCTCCTTAGTCGGTCTACTTGAAACAAAAATCAAGCCTTCTTCAAGCTATGAGATTTAGCAGAGTCTGGTCTCAACAAACTGGCTAGAAGTGTCAAATGTAGAGTCTAGGAACACAAAAAGGGTTTGGATTCTATGGGATTCAAAGTTTTTCTCTCCCAGAGTGATAGACACTTCGTACCAAGCTATGCATTGTCAGATTACCTCCACTAGCGTCTACTTTTACCTTACTATTTCTTATGGTGCCACCTCCCCTACTATGTGTAGGGATCTTTGGAGCAAAATCCTTCACTTTTCACAGTTTGTCCCTAACAATGTGCCATGGATTGTTGGAGGGGATTTCACTCAAGTAAGATGGGCCTTTGAGAAGTTGTGGGGGGGGGGGGGGGGGGGGGGGTTGTTCGTCAACTCCAAGTGCAGAGCTGCAATGTAGTAATAAACTGGTCAGACCAGATCGATCCTTAGGGAGCAATGTTTTTAAGATGTTTTCAACTTGTCACCTACCTACATAAAAATTTAAAACTAACCTAATTTAAAATCTAACAAATACATTCATTCCTAAGAATTAAACAATTACAATAAAAGTTCCTAAATTAGAAATCCTAATTCTAAAAAAATAAGGTTTCTACAAAATAAAACACACATTAGAACATCTCATAAAAGAAAACTAAAATTAGAAACTTACTAAACAAAAAACTAAACAATGTTAGAAACTAATTAATTAAAAGTGAAAGAGAACAAAAACTTTCCTAAATTAAAAGTTAAATTAAGTTTAAGAACCTAAATGATGCACTTTCTAAAAACAAAAGATTTCCAAATCCAATTCAAATTTAAAATGTTCTAAATTTGAAAGTTAGTGGATCTAAGAATAACAATTGGAAACTATCCTAGGTCGATCAACTTCTAAATATGAACCAAACAATGTATATGAACCAAGCAATGCAACTTCCTAATTTAAAAATGCATCAATTCAAACAAGATAAAAAAGAAATGAATGAAAATCTGAAACTTAAATTTCCTAAGGTAAAAAAAATACAAAAATAATAAAGATTTTACTTTCTAAAAACAATTTACCCAATGCATGAACATGTATTCTATTTCTAGCATGGTGTATTGGCACGTGTGCTGGTATGATCCATGAACTAGGGGGGCTGCCATCGATGGTTCAGAAATCAGTTTTAGAGGACTGATTTTTGTGAATTTCATAACTGAAACTCTTTTCATTTTTAGTACAGAAATACAGAAATTTACCCTTCCAACTGGTTCCAAACAGTCTATAGTTATTCCACCAAATTCCATTCATAGTTTGGCCATTATGTGTCTCGTTCAAATATGAATTCACCACATTGATGAACTAAATTCAGGTGTCCTTTAGTTCCACATCTTAAGTTTCTGAAATTCTTTTTTTAGAAGTCAAGCACACAATAAGTGAAAAAAACTGCACAAATCTGATCATGAGATTCGTCCAACATATGACTTGTTGTAAAATTGTATTCTGCACAATTCTAGACTGTAGTATTTAGATGTTCTTTTTTGAACTTCAGGTTCTCAAAGTGCTTCAGATGTTTATCCTCACACAGTGAAGAATATGTAACATCTAATCTAATATTGCAATTCTACAGAAAACAATTTCAGATACAGTCTTGTTTATAAACTGTTTTCATTTCAAAATCATGAAACTTAAAATTTGATATCTAAACTTGACATGATCATCACCCCTAAATGACTGAAAATACTCATAAAACTGAATACAATTTCAGCAGTGAAACATCCCTAAAACTATGCTAGAATATAAACATGCAGAAATTGAAATAAAAGTGCAGAAAATAAGGTAAAAGTGCAGGAAAATAAATGTGTTGTGCTGAAATCAAAGGTGATAAAGCTTGAAATCAAAGGTGGTAACAATGGAAGTCAAAGGTGGTAAAAAATAGAATTTTAAAGGTGATAAAACAGAAGTTAAAGGTGGTAGATTCTCTCAAAATCCTCTGTCAATCCAGGACTATCAATTACTTTAAATTTGCTATCTTAAATTTGGGTCATCAATCCAAACAAGAAAACACAAATCAAGCAATAAGAACAACCATAAGAATGAGAAGAATAACAACATGAATATTATTGAACTAGCATGGCAATTCTTTTACACAAGATAAAAAAAATTTAAACAAAAAGAATACACATACTAGGATGGAAAAGAATTCCTCCTTTTAGTTGAATCTTCAAGGTTGGTGGTGCGGCTTTAGGGCTAAGCCTCCTTGATGACTTGAGATGTAGAGACAAGAGAGGGGGAGACGAGTGTTGGAAATCTAGAAGTGGGAGGTGGGTAATTCTTTCATGCCTTAGACTACCACAAGGGTGCCCTATTTATAATTTTTCAAGCCCCAAAATCTCCTTTCTCTCTTAATATGAAAAAAACTTCAAAATAATTGAAATTGGAAAAAAATTGGGCTACCATTCATGCTTGGACGTAAATTCCACAAGAAGATTTTCTTCCCCTTTTTATTTTATTTTATTTTCTTTCTTTCTTTTAGAATCCTTCTTTGATGCTTCTTTCTATTCTTGTAATTGCTACCTTGCATTGAGATTCTTTGAAAGATATTTGAGAGAAAAATCTTTACTTGAAATTGAACATTGTCCACATGAGGTGTAGAACTTCCTCTTTTGTCTTTTGTATTATCAACTTTTCCACCATAGAAGATTCTCCTTGTTAGCGCCAAAATCAAAGAGATATTCTAAGATAATTCTTCTTGATTTTTTCCAATAAAACTTGAACTTAAATCCCACAAATATCTGGTGTTGGGCATTGGGATACCTGCTGCCATTTTTTTTCTTTAATTTCTATTCCTTTTCAAAGAACTCTCATATGTGGCTTTCCTTCTTCATCTTTAATAGGATTTTCTTCAGATTTTTTTGAAAATATCTTGAAATGTGTAGCAAATAGATGGACGCCATCTTGGACATCCCACAAGTGTGTCCTTACACATGTGAATGTGTGTGGGGCCATGAAGCCTACTGTACATCTTTTTCTTCTAATTTCTTTTCTCTCTTCATTTTTTTCTCTCCTTTCTTTTGAAAATAATTATCTTGCCTCAATTCTTGAAAATGGGACCCATGTCATCAATTTTTTGCAAGAAAAGACATGAATTCCATGTGAAATGATAATTTTAACCCTAAGATCACAAATGCATAGCTGTGGCCCCATCTCTCATGAAATGATAATGAAAATACACACAATTTTTCATGATTGTATGTGAATAAACTAATGATGATGAAATTTTGATTATTTCATGAAAAAAATAATGTTCACAAAACTTTTAAAAAATAGAACTCCAAAAATGGCAAGTTTGACATTCCATGCGAAAAATGTGATTTTTAAGCAATTTATGCAGAAAAATACTAAAATGATTTTAAAATGAATGAAACCATTGTATCACACTAAATGAAGCTCTTTTAAATTAGTAAGTCCTTAAAATGGTCCAAAATATATACAAAAATATACATGCATTTTTAAGGACTTATCAGGCCCCCACCCCCCCGACCCTGAGAGTGCCTTACATGGTGGAGTTTAATGCTTGTCTTGATAATTCTGGGCTTCAAGACATTCCCATGGCTAGTCCATCCTTTACTTGGACTAACTCCTCAATAGGCTCCTTGAGAATTTACAATAAATTGGATAGAGGCTTGGGGAATTCTTCCTTTTTTCAAATGAAACCTTTCATGCGTGAAATTCTTAATGCGGGATTATCTAATCATTGTACCTTACTTTTCACGCCTAAAGTATCTTGGCAATGAAAGGCCCCCTTTAGATACTTTAATTGCTGGGCTAAGATCGATGGCTTCTCAGATATTGTTAGGGAGGTTTAGAGGTAGGAGGTGTTAGGTACACTTATGTTTAGAGTGGTTACTAAGCTGAAGAGAGTCAAAGTCAAGCTCAAGCAATGGAAAACAGGCTAGCAGACAAGCCCACAAGAATTCGGGTTGCTCAGATATGGCTGGACTCAATTTAGGTCCAGTTTAACTAGGATCCTATCAACATGCTCCTTCAGGAGAATGAAAAGAATGGTAAATCCTCCCTGGATAGTTTACTAAGAATGGAGGAAAGTATTCTCAAGCAAAAGTCAAGGGACCAATCTATAAACCTTGGTGATAGTAACAGTAAATACTTCTATGGTCTTATAAGACAGCATCAGGCCTCCTCTTTTATTCCATCTATTATGAATGTTTATGGAGTGCAACATCTTAAGTCCAATGCTATAGCAAAGGTTTTTGTACATCACTTTAAAAATATTGTGTTGGGTCCTCATTAAAACGGTGATCCCTCTATCCTTTAAGTTTAGTCTCCTCGTCATCTTTCTGAGGATGACATTGTTCAGATTGGTTTCCCCTTAACTACAGATGAAATTGAGAATGCTGTCAAGAGGGGCAACCCAAATAAAGCTCCTGGCCCTGACGGATTCAACTCTCATTTTTACAAAATCTGCTAGGCAATTATTAGAAAGGAAATCTCCCTTGCTCTTCAAGATTTATTACCTCTTCCAAACTCTTGGGTCAGCTGAAGCATACTTTCATTGTCCTTGTCCCTAAGGAGGAGAACACCTCTACTCCAGACAGGTATAGATCTATCTCCCTTACCAATGTACTCTACAAAATTATAATTTGATTTGGAGAATGAAACCTCTGAAGTCCAAGCTTATGGGGCCAGCAATCTGCCTTCGTCCCTGGGAGATCCATATTTGATAGCATCCTATTGGCCCAAGACCTCCTCAATAGGTTTCACATGCACAGAGGAAGACCCCGTATGTTCCTCAAGCTTGAACTAGCCAAAGCCTATGACACTGTCAAGTGGGATTTTCTGCATAATGCTTTGAGGATGTTTGGCCTCCCCAATCATTTTATAAACATTATCATGTCCTATCCCCATCATATTCTATTCTGGTAAATGGACAGCTGAACAGTTTTTTTCAAGGTAACTGAGACTTTGTCAAGGATGCCCTTTTTCACCCTTCCTTTTCACTTGGTTATGGAATGCTTCTCCTCTCACTTAGATGTTCTTGCTAGAATAGAAGTCATTCCTTCACTTTACAACAAAGCTGGCATTGTGTTTCCCACCTTCTTTTTGCAGATGATGTGATGCTCTTTATTCTAAGTAGCCCTCGACTTACTAGAAGCATTAGAAATATCCTAGAAGAGTTTAGGAAACTGTCTAGTCTGACTGTCAATAGGAGCAAAAGTTTCATTCTCTTCTCCAATACTTCCTCTAAAGCGAAGTAGTTCATTATGAATTATCTTCTAATGGAAGAGGGCAAGTTCCCTTTTCGGTATCTGGGTGTTCGTCTTTCGATGAAGAAGCGATCCTTTTAAGACTATGCTGGCCTTCTGCAAAGTACCATAGAAAGTTATCCGGTTGGAGAGCTAAAACTTTATCTTATGTGGGTTGGCTTGAGCTTATTAAATCTATTTTGGCTTTAGTTCTGTTGCACTGGGCGATTGTGTTTCAGTTACCTTTAACCTGCGCGAGTGTGTTTCAGTTACCTCCAACCTTGTTAGATGTGCTAGAACAAGTCACTAGGAGATTCTTTTGGGATAACTAGAGTCTAAATCCTGTTTGCTCTATTGTTTGGGATACCATCCGCCTGCTAAAGGAAAAGGGTGGCCTGGGTATCTCGAGATTGAGAAAGGTTAATAAAGTAGCCCTCCTCTGTCAACTCTGGAATATTGTGGTGGGCAAAGATAACTGCTGGATGCACTAGGTTCAAGACAGATACTTAAAGAATAGATCGTTCTGGGAGGTCCCCATCCCTCAGGCTGCCTCTTGGGGATGGAAATCCATCCTTTAGCTAAGGGACCTGGCTCTACCCCATATCAGGCATTTCATAGGGGATGGAGCTTGCCCATCCTTTTGGTATGACCTTTGGCTACTTGAAGGGCAAGCTGTTACTCTTACAACAAATAGAGAAGTGATAGAGTTTGGTATCGGAAGAAATGCTTGGGTTAACCAGTTTGTTGGCAGGGATGGTTGGCACCTTCCTCAACCTTTACCGTAGTACTTGGCTCACATTGCCCAGCTGATGCATTAACTGCTAGCTCTTGAAGTTTCCTTTAAAGATGAAGTTGTTTGGACTTGCATAGAGTTGGGTTCTACTCCCTTTCCTCTTCCATTCACTTGACTAGACCTTCTTTTCACTTACTTGATGCCTTATGGACTAACCTTATAGGGTTTAAAAGCCATATCCTGAAACAGTCTATTACTGCTTGGATGTGCTGTCTAGGCAACCTAAAAACCAGGACTTTCCTCCGAACTTGGGAAATTCAATGCCCCACTCATTGTTGCTTATGCAATAGGCGCGAGGAGGATCTGGATCATCTGATGATTTTTGCCTTGTCTTTCAGGAGGTTTGGAACGGGTTGATGCCGAAAGTGGGGATTCTCCTCCCTCATCCAACCACCCTGTTGAACAGGATGTCTGCCTACATCACTATCCTTCAAGGTTCGTCTAAGGGGGTGGATTATCTAGCTGACCTCTTGTTCCCTGCTTTTGTTTGGAATATCTAGAAGGAAAAAAACTTCAAAATCTTCCACTAGAGGGCTTGGTGTCCAGTAAAAGTGTAATATCCCTACCAGGACTCTTAGTAAACTTGTAATTAGACTAACTTAAGGTTATTAGAGAACTAAGAATTTTGAATAAGACTCCCTCTTAAAGTGAACGGGACTCTCTCATAAGGAAGAAATTAGACTCTTAAAAGTACTTCCCTCCTTGCATTAATATCAAATAGAGGAGAGGCTAGTCTTATCCTACACATATCCACGACAGAGAGAGAAAGAGAGAAAAGAGAGAGAGAGAGAGGGAGAGAGAGAGAGAGAGAGACTGATCTCAATCTTGAAATCTGTAAAAGAAAAGGAAGATCACACAGAGGACGAGGAAGATCGACAGCGGGACGTGTGATGAATGTCCGGTGTGAGATCAACCACTGTTCGAGCAAGCCACGTTTATACCAGGTGAGTAGAATCTAAGTGAGATGTTGATGTAACTAAATTTAGTAGAAAATTTGAACTATTTGATCCTCCGATGAACTATTACTATTATATACTTGCGCTGTGATCGCTGGCATATTGTATCCACCAGATTTGATTTTTGAACCCAGATGACCCATCCAATAATGAATCAGATCTGATAATCTGATGCAGAATTAGTGTTCGACCCCAATGACCTTATACAAGTTGAAAGCTATCTCAATTACACCATCGATTGTGGAGAAAAAGATTTCTCCTGACTATGATGACATTACCAGAGGGCAAAAAGTCATTGAAACTTACCTTCCAGATGGAGAAACTGGAGGAAACGGTTGCCTTGGTCTTGCTTTAATCTTTCATTAAGGCCTTCTTTCCATAGAAACCATATTCGAATGAAACTCAAGCCAGGATCTGAGATCGTCACAGTCGGCACTCGTCAAAACATCTTGTACGAAATTGAGTTAGAAATCTCTGTGGACCACTAGATCGGAAATCATGTCCCCACATCTTGCGGGAGACACATGGGCGACCCCACTGGTGGTGGACCCAAATGATTTGGACCGTTGGGACCCACCCCGAAAATTTCCAAATCAGGCTTGGCATGAGGGAGTCTTTGACGGAAGAAACCCCTAATGCTTTGTTTCGTTAGTAGAGAGCTTTTGTCGAGCTGTTATAAATGAACAAACTTATTAAAATTTCAAATAGGCCCTTGTTGTTTTAGTGGTATTTTAATAACCTCATTAAAGCCTTTGATGTTTACATAGTTGATATTCTATGAACCCACACAACATAATTTATGAATCTAACTCATGGCCCAGTGTTTGGATGTTTCCTCTAAATTAGAGTGAAGACCCATCATTACCAAATATTAGTTTTAAACCTTTTAGATGGAAATAATTATTTATATTATGTAATTTGGAAGTGGTATAAATTACATGAATTTTGCTGGATATTTGAATATAATGAAATATGATTCTTTATGGATTCAATAGTATGCTTTGATTCTTGTGGTTAATTTTATGATAAGTAATTAACTCCCTCAATAAAATATGGACAATGCCACAGCCTGGTACCAATTCTGACTAAGAATGGGGCGAGGATTAACCAGTGTTATATAGTATTGGCCAAAGAAAAAAATACAATGATGAAATCAATTATAGTAGAGATGGATCTATAATAAATTTATTGATTAAACTTGTCATTGATGTTTGAATTAGAGTGATACCAACTGCTGGCGCTGAGTATAGAACTTCTCTCATAGATGTTGGTCGAAGGAAGTAGGTTCAACAATCATGGTGGCGAGATAGGCCATGTTGCTGATAGAAATGTAGATATTCCAGTTAGGAGTATCGGAACAAGCTCAACATTTATGGTGGATGACAAGCCATGTTGTTGGCAAAAACGTAGATACACTGTATGGGGTATTGGAATCATTTGATGCCGCAGTGGGAAATTACTCAAGAAAGAAATTAATTAAGATGTTATTTTAATACTATGATGGAATATATATAAATATTTTCTAAACAATTGGAAATATGCTATATCTTAATGTTTTTTTTATTCTACTCACCAGTGTTACTAACTAGTGGTTTGCCCCACTTCAGGTAATGCAGTCATAGAGGTTGCGGAGAGTGACGGAGATCAGTTGGTGGATTTTGGCATGTGTGGCTGATCCAGGGTGCGAAAAGCAAAGAATAGATTTGTAGTTGGGATTAGCTTAAGACTTAGATATTTTTCTCTTCCACAATTAAAGATTTTACTTTTACTCAAAAGTGTTATCAAAACTGCTAGTATATACATAATGATTGAAATACAATGGAATTTAATTGTTTTAGACTTTGATGCTCATGAGAATTTGATTTACGTGATATTGTTATAAAAATTTGAGAATGACTTCAGAATTTTAAGAGTTCCAGATTCTTGGGTTGTTACAACAAGTGCTATTTGATATCATTCAGCAAATCCAGTGCAGAATTATGTTCCTGCATGCCCACCTTCCTCCCCCCTTCACCAGTGGTGGAACCTGCCCTCGGATTATGTCCCCCAACCCCACTATTGCCGCCCTCAGCAGGTTGCTGCTCTGGGATGAAGATTGTCTCTCTTTCAACTTCATGAAAGCATCGCAGGGATTGTTTGGCATCCTTCCAGCTATCTTGTCTCAGCTGTCATGAAGTCTGATGATTGTTTTCCTTATAGAATTTTGGAGATCCCTCAAGTTGTCTAGAACTATTTCTTATCTCATGTTAGCTTAGAGGTGGAAAGAACACTGTGTGTCACTTTACTGGACCTTGACTGCTCTCCTTGGAGAGAGAGATTTCTTTACAGGAAGATCATTAAGATCATGAAAGGCCTCCCATCCTACAAACTTACTCCTATCTCTTTTATTGTAAAGAGACTTGGGAGGAGGATGAAGATAATGTTCTTCTTGCCCCCTCGCCACCCCCCCCCCCCCCCCCTCCCCCCAACACACTTCCTTGGATTCTCATGCATGTTCTACGCTGATTGAAGAAATTGTGACTTAGCTAGTTTTTTTGGTTTGGGCTAGTTGATTCTGTGTCTCGTGTTGTGGTTTAGGCGTGTGGCCTAGCTTTTGGCTTCTTTTGTGTTTTCTCTTTTTTAGCCCCCTGTGGGTTGTACATTATTTGTATTTCTTCTTTTTTTTGTTTAATTGGAAGTTCTAACTTTTCTAAAAAAAAGTTGTAAGGGGCCATTCGAAAACTCTAATCTAAATAATAAGATCTAATTAAGTTAATGTATAAAATGTAACCTCGAAATTTTAAGTTCTATTTTACAATTATTTTTTTTGGTAAAATTATAAAAAAAGGATCCTATTTCATGAGGTAATTGGGCCCCTCCTTTATGAATTACGGTACTTGGGGCCTACCTTTTTAAAATGGCAATCTAGAATAATTCCATTATTTGCTTCATTTTGAAGATTTTGTGGGGTTATTTTTAACCAAGACATTTAGTAAATTTTGTATTGTCCACCTCCATTTGCTTTAGTTAAAAAAGCTCCAAAAAATGGGCAGCCCTCCTTAACTTAATTTTCTAGAGGCAAAAGCTCAAAAAAAGTACAATTTGATATTTATGAAATGCTCTAATATTTAAATAAGAACTAATTCATAAAATAAGAGCTTATTTTTAGAGTTACCAAATGCTCCTAAATTCCTCAGATGAGAAGAACTCACAATTTATCGAGAGGGGTCTAGATTCTTAATTCGAGTTATGCCCAAGCTTATAAATTCATTCTTGGACTGCATTGCAAATATTCAAACTGCTCAAAATAAACATCTAGTTCTGTATTGTCATTAAGCCAATGAACTTGAATATATCCAAATGCCTTTTTGACTAATGGCCTCACAAAGACTGTCATGTATGTGCCATTTTAAAAGTAGAAGAGAGTTTTATACTAATTGCCTAGGACACTAAGAAGATCTAGATCTTTTGTTTGGTCAGATACTATCACGCCCCCAAAACTGGGCCGGATCCAAACCTGGTCTTAGGGTTGTGAGAATTAGAGTCAATTTAAGATTTTCTTGAATATATAAATGGGTCCTAATTCCGGGTGGATCGAAGTCCTTCGTGAGGCTATTATTGTTGATCAAGTAATCATAATCACATGAGTAACTAAGAATCCATATACTATGAAATTGGACATCATACTCAACTAACTCAACCATCTAACCAATCACAATAATAATTCAATCAATAGTCAAGTACCTTGAAGCATAATAACTAAAATTATAATTCCAAAACAAATGAATTTAATGCTACAATTATGGCCTCCAAAATATGGCCTGATTACAAAAGTCTAATAGTTTGAACTACTGATCCACTCTAAGACATCGCAGATGATGTCATCAGCTCTCCATGCAGCAACTTCGCCATTTGGCGGAATCTCCTGTTGGAGTTAGATTGACGTAACCTGGAAAAAGGTAAACTATAAGTAATGATGTTAAGAAATTGAGATGAATCATATTTATGTCTTAACCCAATTAAACTAATTGCTAACCAAATGCGATGAATGCACAAATGCGGGTATTCCCGCCATATACAATATTCAAACAAGGGTGTTCATGCCAAATAAAATATATAGACATGTGTATTCCTACTAGATATAACGAACAATACAGTTGTATACTATATCACATAGTACATGCTGGCCCGTTGACGTACATCCACCTCTAACTGCAATCAGTTAGATATATATGTAGATACATAAAATATTCGGATGCTCAATGAAGTTATGCCACGAAATCCCCAAAACTCTCAATACCGATATCATTAATAATTAAAGTGATAAGGTTGTATATTTAGAAATACGTTACACTCATGTGGTACTTTTATTTTTCTAATGCTAAGCACAACACCACCTAATGGTCATAGGTAGTTAAGCCTATGCATGAGATCAAGCCTTCCTTCACAATGACAATGAGGGCCCACAATGCTATTATCCTACTTTCAGTATCTATCATGTGTTGCAACTCGAAACTCACATTCCCATTCCGAGACCAATCTAATTCCCATGTGTACATTTACCTAATTTTCCTTAGGAATGGACCTATCTTATTTTTTAGACTCAATTCACATAATGATTTATTTATTAATTAACCATTGGGCAGGATATAGGGTTAAGTGATTCGACTTCCTAGAAATCACTTATCTGTAGTGTAGTCTATGCGATTGAGTCCTTCAATTATGGTCATCATTCTAACCTACCATTTTAGCAAATTAATTAAGGTTTGTGGGTACTCATGGCTTAGCCAAGGCCATTTACGGTGTAGTCGTAGTTAAACCCACGGTATAGCTAGAGTATCAGTTCACTGGAAAGTGAGCCACAGCCTAGTTGTAGATTAACTTATGGCTTAGCCATAGGTGAGCATGATTTCTCCCCTTTTGGAGGTTTTCTTCCGAACCCAACCTTATACAACCCAATATGAATCTACAAATTTCCCAGAGGGTTATCGTCAAATATAACTCTTAACAATACCTCTAATCGACATTAATCAAAGGAAAGTAGTTAATAAATCAATTATTGTGGTTATCCACTTACCTCAAATCTATGTATCAAAAGCTCAATTCCAAAATGGCTAGTTCCAATCACGCATAAACCTTTACTTGGATTCGATTCTCCAATCAGAAACCTAGGGTTGTAGATGATATCAAACCAAACAAGGGAGGGGAGGAAGAAGAAGAGATGGCTATGGTTCGATCCTCCTGATCTCAGGAAACCTATCTGCTACGTCTATGGTTAAGGGAAGAGGAATCGAAGAAAAAGGGTTTACGAAAATGTGAATAGAAAACAATCAGAAGAGTTAGAGCTAAGTTGAAGCAAGGGTTTATCTAAATTACAAGAAACGGCTTCCTGCTCTTTGGTAAGTTTTTGGTAATTTGAAAAAAGGGCTTTTGACCCACAAAGGTCCAATAACTTGGGTCCAAAACCCAAGAGGGTTTGACTAGTCTCTCTCCAATGGGCCCTACACAAAATCCCATGCATGTAATGATCTAAACCTCTAAAATGGCCTATTACTCATCCATTTAACACTCTCAACTCGACTCAAACTGGATCAACTGACCAGATCCATCATTAAAAAATCTAGGGCCTGGCAGATACCAACTACGAGCTTTTAGGTAGGGCATTTACTCATTTGAATCCCTACATGAAAAGGAGTAGACATAACTTTCTCGCGCATCACACGCACTAATATTTCTATTCCTACCATAAGCCAATTGCTCATAACATGTTGTCAACATTGCGTATGGGGGCTTTTGAGCAATTTTAACTAAAAGAATGAAATAAATTTGTTAGGATTTTGTGTTGACTAATTCATAAGTCTTGGAAAAAACTCGTGTCTAATTTGTGTTGTAATTTTTTATAGGATTTTTGTATTGGCTAGTTCATGAGTTGGACAAAACTTGGGTTCATGAATTTGTTTTCTATATTCTTTAGAATAAACTATTGTTCGTGTTGCTAGAAGAGCTGAATTGAAGAAAATAGAAATAGAGCACTCGTTCGAGCGGGTATGCTCACATTCGAGCAGGTCTAGATAGAAGTGATGGCGGTCAAGTCATGAAGACCGCATTCAATCTTAACTGACGGATCTAAAATAACTAGATGCACAAAGAATGTGCTTTTGCAGGAGCTCACTTGTCCTCAAGTGCGCAAGCAATAGAAACCCACTTTCCTATTCTAAACTATAATCTATTTGTGCAAAAGTTACTTGTTTTGTTCGTACTTGGACTCTAATCCTAAGGCATGAATTGTGGGTTATAAAAGAGGTATTTCTCTTAACCTTAAGGTCAGATCTCCATAATCTGAGTTGAGATCACTCCTTGGAGATTCTATTTGAAGCTTTTATGAGATGGATTAAAGGTTTTAAGTTCTAGAGTTGATGTTTCTACTTCATTGTAGGAGATTTGTGGTTTTTACATCTTCATACGAGATTATTCTCTTGCTATAGAGATTTGTTTGAGGTTGGGATCAAAGCACTAATAGCAGGGCACCAAGGGAATGCTCCTTGAGAATTCTAGTAAAAACAACTACAACACTTTGTGTCGTTGGGCTGACTGTAGGGTAATGAGTATATCTTGTAACTGCAAAAGTTAGAATTTGGTTTCGTCCACTTTGGACTTGTGGTTTTCTTTTCTTCATTTGCATTTCCATGTTAAATATTGTGTCACCTTCTTTATATGGTTGATTACTTTTATTTTTTTGTTGCGTATTAGTAGTAATTGAACTACAATCTAGAATAAATCCAAGGCCTCAAAACCTTCAATTAGTATTAGAGAGGGTTTACATGAAGTTACTGAGTGTTGATGTGATGCCCTGAACCCGAGAATTGGAGATTAGTGTAGATCTTGAGGGGCGGAACACGTAACCCGTAGTAATCCATGCCATATTAAGACATATATGAACTACCACAACGGTATTTCAATAGGAATTCCATAGGAATGTGTGACGAAGATCTATAGACACTTATCAAATATTTTAATAAAATAGTGGAAACCTGTGAAGTTACATTTGTAATAATCATAAACACTAATAAAACTTTGTTCCTTAATATATCAAAGTTTCTTAAGATGTCCATCCACATGTACATGATATACAAACGATATCTAAGCATATACAAAACCTGAAATACATACCCATCAATCAATGACTTTAAAAACTGTATGATAATGATGATGGCATGATCTAGACACAAGTTAAAACATGGCTATAACCTAAGTAAACCCAAAATGAACCCCATAACGCACTATGTAGGATGACTAGTAGTAGATGTTATCCTCATTCCACTCATCTATATCTTGAGGTACCACTGTGGTCTCCTCCAGAGTTGCATCAACTGCTAGGTCGGCAATAGGTTTTGTACCTTTAACACTAAGGGTAGCAATGATAACATGACAATTAATCAAATATAAGAGTACACAAGACTATCACGCTGTATCAATTCGATTTAAAGACATTAATTTTAAGAAAGCATTAATGGAAGCTAGGCATATTGTACATATGAGTAAGCATGAATAAAGAATCATAAATGGAATATAATAACATATTAGTTGCTCTCTATATTGCTATCTTGTCTCTGAGGAGGGCACATATAATATTGTGGGAAATCACTAACAGTCGAGCCAAGATCCGTTTAGCTACTCGAAGAGCGCCAAAAAACTCTTCACATAACTACTGTAGTAGGAGACAGATGAAATACCGTAATTTGGTCTCGTCGAACCTCCTATGAGTACAAACTAAGTGGTGTTGACTCAATATATCAAAACCGATTGAGATTATATCTTCCATACTTGTCATATGTAGCAGTCATCTCATACTATTATAGAAGCGTATATCGGTCTTGAGATCATGTACAGTTATAAAATTGGAATTGAATAGAGTTAATGATAATTGAAGATGCATACTTAGTTGAGCTAATAGTGCTTGAATCCTCTTGATCTTGGTTATTCTTCTTATGGCTCATCGGCTTGTGCTCAAAAGAAGTTCTAGCCCAAATCTTGCCTCAAGGTTTACCAAGGAGGAATGGGTATATGATTTAAATCATGTTGAGGGCAAGAATTACAGTAAAAATATGAATGCTTTTGAATTGAGAGGTTAATAAGGATATTTACTAACCAATCATAACTAAGATAATTTGTATTTACTGAGTTATTCAATATGATATATTCATAAAACGTCCAATGTCAAGATACTACCAAATCTTAGTGTTACATTGTATAGGCAATGGACACTACTTCTTATGCCAACACTTGTGACATAATGTTGGGAAACAACCGAAAAATCAAGAGGGGATGAGTGACAACTCCATACTTTTCCTTTTCAGTATTTAATCACAGTTGGGCCAATTCGCTTAAGGTATAGGTACCACTTCTAAGGCCCTATATTGTCTTTGATTATACTTAATGTCCTAAGGGTAAGATTGACTTAAATCACCTTTCTAGGGTCTTAATAAAAGGCTAGGATAACTCTTAATTGACCCCCATATGAAATAAATAAAAGAAAGTTTTATGGTAAAAAGGGGTATCCAATCGATTCGATCCCCATCTGATCGATCAGATTCCCTACCCAAGGGCTAATTCGAGGCCTTGTAACCACTTGGCTCAGGCAGAATCATTTCTGAACTGATTCTTCTGCCCTTCTCTAACTCCTTCTACTTTAATTCACCAACTAAACCCTTCAACACCTTCTTAAAACCTTTCAACACCACAATTTTGGGTGTCTCTTTCATCCATTACTACCATTCATCGTATTCATTAACAGCTAATTGATCTTGTATTCTTAAACAAAAGGGATAAAAGAGCTATAAATTGTTATTAGGATAGACTTCATCAAGGATTAACATATTTAAATATGCATTTAGTAATAATGTACACTCATACTTGCCTTTGGTTTAGTGCTTTACCCAATTCAAACTTCTTTTAACTCAATGGTGGAGAAGACCTCAATAAAAACAATCCTAAGACATGCAAGAAATCAAATGGTTATGAGATAAATGTATGTTACAAATTTAAGTTTCCTTAACTCATATGAAGCTAGGAACTGTTGTAGAGGAGGGGTTCTCACCTTAGAGAGCTATAGAGAAGAAGAAGTGGAATTACAGATTCTAAGGGAAGAAGGCAAGCAAGGAGATGATGAAGGTCTTGGCTCTTGCATGCAGGATCTCTAGGTGCTTAAGAGGAGATGAGAAAGAGTGAGAAGGAGAGAGAGTTACTCCAGTAGAGGGTCAAGAGAGTGAATAAGGAATGAAATGGGTTTAGGCTGTTTTAAATCAAAATTTCTGGGAATTACAAGCAAGTCTAGAATTTATAATTTGAGTCAAGTGGACTTTAGTTGGGCCAAGATGGATACGGATTGAGCTGGGCAAATGTGAAAGATGATCCACATGATGAAATGCACATGATGTCACGACCTGAGCCCAGAAATCGGGGGTTAGCGAAAAGCTAAACCAGTGACACACGTACTCCCGTGCACGTGCATCCAAACCCAGTCCAGATGCACACGCACAAGGGATCTAACACGTGCGAACTAAGCGTACGCGGAAGCTGTACATATCATAGCAAGCAACAAAGGAAAAGCGGAAGCCAAACAAATGCGGGACGGAAAGGATAAAGCTAAATACAATACACGAAAACCAGATACAAGTCTGGGACACGACAAAATCAAGATGTACAAATATACAGAGTACAAGTCCAAAGTCCAAAGTATAAAATACATAGCCTCAAAAACCAAAACCAAAAGCCACTGAAGATATGCATGTACGCACTCGGTAGAGAGACCAGGCCCACTCTGCCAAACCGGAGGGTGCCTCTACACTCGGCCCTGCAGCCTCCTCGACCGCCGGGGAGCTGGGTAAGGGATCTGTGCCTGCAACACCATAGACAACACAAATGAATACAACGATTCAGCAAATACAAGTAACAGGGATGAAACACTTATAGTATCAAATAGAATAAATGACAGAATATTATTTTTCAGAGTTTCATCTTAGTATGCTAAGCAAATCGTGTGTAGAAGTAAAGTATGAAAAGTGAATCAAAGCATAGAAATACTGAACTAAGGAGCTACTACGTTAACCATATTCTCTCCAGTAGAGAGCAGAGCAGAGCAGATGAGAACACCACTGACCGGGCCAAGGGTACAAGTGGGTCTCGGTTTCCTGGGTTCCAGGGTCCCAAGACAAAGCGACACTGCAGTAATACAGAGATACAGAGATCTAAGCCAGAGGTAACCCCGTCGGGCATCCTAGGGCTGAGGCTGAGTAGAGCCAGATTAATACCAATCAAATCAAATCCAAAGGAAGGGAGATTATCCGCTTTGGACTCACCGATGACAAGGACCGGATCTTATCCTCACGTATTAATCTCTGGGCAGAGCCACCAGGGAATACCCAAGATATACAAAGCCAGAAATATACAAAGCATAGCCAAAAGACAGATCAGAACATAGATTAAGTCAAAGCACAGCATAGATCAAAGCATAGTGCAGATCGAAGAATAAAACAAAGATACCGGATGAAAGCAAAATGACTGTGGAATGCATAGACATAGATTGGCAGAACAGAGGGCAAAACTGTAAACAATATGCAATGCGTCTCAGATTTATACGGAGTCAAGGGTCATTACAAGCCAATACTAATCTAGTTGCTCACTGTCACTAACCGTGCATGTTGATGTAGTTTTAAGTTATTCAATGCACCGTTGCCATCCTAGCGTTGCAATGTAATCCTCATGTGCACCGAAGTCCCTTAAACCAACACCCTTGGGGAGGTGCTTAACAGTAAATCAACGCTCACATGAATGAGTCACAGCCTAACGGACTATTCATGCGATCCAAAGAATCCATTGGGCTGGTTTATGTGGGTGGTTAACCTGTATTTGAGCCCTACAAGCCTCACCATTATCCTAAGTTTTCTTTCGGATTTGCCATGCCTAACGGTTTAGCCATGAGAGACCTATGGTTGAGCCGAAAACATCTTACGCGCTCGTCGTAATATGCACTACGGCTTAACCGTGGTTCCATTAAAAACACAGCTAAACTGGTCATCTTCCACCTCTGATCTGATACCTTTTTTTTTTGGCTGAGCTACGGTCAGTATACGGCTTAGCCGTAGACCAATCCACGGCTTAGCCGTAGCATTCCACGGCTTAGCCGTAGCCACACCGTAGGAGTACTGTATCGGGAAAGTTTCGACTGATCAGAGATTTAATTCACGGCTGGGTTTACGGTTGGGTCACGGCTAGCTTACAGCTCAGCCGTAGGGCAATTTACGGCTTTGCCGTAGCCTAGCCGTAGAACAAAAGTGAAATTGCAAGTCTCTGGAAATCAAGCCGTAGAAGTTTACGGCTTAGCCGTACAATACAAAAACAAAATCGGGCTGAATACAGAAGCTGGAAAATTGGTACAGAACGTTCCAAAACAAGCTCAATTGATCTCTACATCTTAGAAATTGGCTGTAAAACCTTCTACACAAAGAATAAGAATGAATCAAAGCAATCAAACAAAACACCCATATGTGTTAAACAATCCTGTACTTATACTTGCCTCAAAACTCTGTCAATCCACTGAATCAAGCTCCAAATCAACTAAAATCAAAACAAATCAAAGAAATAAACCATACATGAGATGAAGACACAGCAACAGAGAAAGAGAGTTACAATTGGAGATGAAGAAGAAAGAAGAAAGAATTGGAAAGAACCCACTTACCAAAACAAAGACAGAGATGAGAGGAGGGAAAGAACCCAACCAAACGGAGAGTATCAAAACCCAATCGAAAGAGAGAGAGAGAAAACAGAAGTGAAGAGGGGAGAAGGAGTGGAAAAGAAAACGTGGAGCTCTCCTTGCATGCACGTTGAAGCCAAATGAGCAGAGAGAGAGACACTTGGGAGCTGACTCATTATATAGGTTTTGGAGTTTAAGTCAAAGTCCGAAGAGTTTAAGTTATTTACAGTTTAAGTCACACGAAAGTCCAACTTCTCCAATTGACTCCGAATGAGTCTGAGACAGTTATGGAATATAACGAGCTCAACAAAATACACGTGCTGACACCAAGATGATGCAAATGTGATGCAAGCAAAGCAAAATAAAATTACGGAAAAGGGCTTAGAACTACCTATCTCAGGTCAAAGGTTACTCAACTACCTATCCAAGACCCAAAACCAAGTCCGAATAAATAAAACAACAGAAAAACACACTAATGAGCCACTAATCCGGCTCAAAGGGGATCGGGGTGTTACATCCTCCCCCACTAGGACTCATTCCGTCCTCGGAATGACTACCTACCTGCGCAAAGAGCTGTGGGTACTGGCGCGCTAGCTGCTCCTCTAGCTCCCAAGTAGCCTCATCTGGACCATGATGCTCCCACAACACTTTAACCCATCTGATAGTCCTGGTACGGAGAATCTGCTCTCGTGTGCCAACGATGCGAAGCGGACGCTCAACGGAAGTTGCATTAGGCCGAATCTGAATATCATCGTAGCAAATCACATGGCTCGGATCTGGCACGTACTTACGGAGCATCGACACATGGAATACATCGTGAACACCGGAGAACTCAACTGGAAGTGTCAAACGATAGGCTAAATCTCCAACTCGGCTCTTGACTTCAAACGGTCCCACATATCTCGGAGCTAACTTGCCCTTCTGACCAAATCGCACCGTGCCCTTCATTGGAGAAACTTTAAGGAACACCCAATCTCCGACTTGGAATGCCAACGGTCTCCTCCGAGTATTCGCATAGCTCTTCTGCCTGGATCGAGCAATCTTCAGATTCTCTATCACTTTCTGCACTTTCTCTGTCGTCTCAGCAATGATTGTTGGACCATGGAAACTTCTAGTTCCCACTTCTTCCCAGCACACTGGGGTCCTGCACTTGCGTCCGTAAAGAGCCTCATAAGGTGCCATACCAATGCTCTCGTGGAAGCTGTTGTTGTAAGCAAACTCACACAATGCCAGATGCATATCCCATTCCTTCTCAAAGTTCAGCACGCTAGCTCTGAGCATATCCTCCAATGTCTGAATGGTACGCTCCGACTGCCCATCAGTCTGGGGGTGGTATGCCGTACTAAAGCTTAACTTCGTGCCCATAGCTTCCTGAAATGCTCTCCAGAATGAAGACACAAAACGACTGTCACGATCAGACACAATCGATACTGGGGTGCCATGCAATCTGACTATCTCGTCAACAAACATCCTGGCCATCTCTGTGAATGTCATCCCTTTCTTGAATGGAAGGAAATGTGCTGACTTCGTCAGTCTATCCACTATAACCCAGATCGCATTGTTCTTTCTACTGGTCGGCGGAAAACCGGAGACGAAATCCATGGTAATGTGCTCCCACTTCCACTGCAGAGTGTGTAATGGATGCAATGATCCTGGAGGTCACTGATGATCAGCTTTCACCCTCTGACAGGTCAAACATCGAGCTACGAACCCTGCGATCTCCCGCTTCATATTGTTCCACCAAAATCTATCCTTCAAGTTCCAGTACATCTTCGTACTCCCTGGGTGCATCGCATAACGGGCTTCGTGCGCATCTGTCATCAACTTTTCTTTCAGCTCATCCACAGCGGGAACACACAACCTATTCCTGAAATACAAAACTCCGTCTACCAAGCGGAAATCAGGTCAATCTGAAATCCGATCTCTGAACGTCACCAGGAGGGGGTCTTCAAACTGGCGATCCTTGATCTGCTGAATCACCTCAGGCTGAAACACGACGGTAGTAGCTAATGTCACCAATTCACCTACCATCTGAACCTCAACAGGATGATCATGCACAAGCATATAGAATCCTGCCAACACCTGAAGACTGTCTGTCCTCCTGCTAAGTGCATCTGCAACTACATTTCCCTTGCCTGGGTGGTACTTGATCGGAAAGTCGTAGTCTTTGATGAACTCCAACCACCTCCGCTGTCTCATATTCAAGTCATGCTGATCGAACAAATACTGGAGACTGTGATGATCAGAATGGACCTCGAACTTCACACCGTACAAGTAATGCCGCCACAACTTCAGTGCAAATACAATGGCTGCTAGCTCCAAGTCATGTGTGGCATAGTTCTTCTCGTGCTCTTTCAGCTGTCTGGAACCATAGGCAATCACTTTCTGATTCTGCATTAGTACACAGCCTAGTCCAACTCGAGAAGCATCGGAATAAATCACGAATCCCTCACTACCATCCGGGAGAATCAACACTGGCGCCGTAGTGAGCTTTTCTTTCAACATCTGAAAACTACGCTCACACTTCTCTGTCCACTCATACGGGACCTTCTTCTGAGTCAACTGAGTCAGCGGGGCTGAAATCTTCGAGAAGTCCTGCACAAACCTGCGGTAATATCCCGCCAATCCCAGAAAACTCCTAATCTCTGTCACTGATCTAGGACAGGGCCAATGGACTACTGCCTCAATCTTAGCTGGATCCACCATCAATCCATCTCTAGAAATCTTATGACCCAGAAATGCAACTTGCTCGAGCCAGAAATCACACTTAGACAACTTTGCATACAACTTGTGATCTCTAAGCAGCTGCAATGCCTTCCGCAGATGATCTGTATGTTCCTCAGCAGTCTTCGAATAGACCAATATATCATCTATGAAAACCACAACGAACTGGTCCAAGAAGGAAGTAAATACTCTATTCATCAATGCCATAAAAGCTGCGGGTGCGTTCGTCAAACCAAATGGCATGACAAGGAACTCGTAGTGTCCATACCGAGTCCTGAAAGCTGTCTTAGGAACATCCTCATCCTTCACCCGGAACTGGTGATACCCTGACCTCAAGTCAATCTTCGAGAAGTGAGCTGCACCCTGAAGCTGATCGAACAACTCATCGATCCTAGGCAATGGATATTTGTTCTTGATGGTCACTTTGTTCAACTGCCTGTAGTCAATGCACATCCTGAAACTGCCCTCCTTCTTCTTCACAAACAACACAGGAGCTCCCCAAGGTGAAACACTTGGGCGTATGAACCCTTTATCCAACAGATCCTGCAACTGTTTCTTCAATTCCAACAATTCTGCAGGTGCCATACGATATGGAGCTCTACTGATGGGTGCTGTACCTGGCATCAAGTCGATCGAGAACTCTACCTCTCGAACTGGTGGTAACTCTGGCACATCCTCCGGAAAAACATCCGGGAACTCGCTGACTACTGGGATCTCACTGAGCTGTCGCTGATCTTTCTTCTCTGAAATGAACGCAAGAAATCCTTCACATCCCCTACGAAGCATCCTATTTGCCTTATAAGCAGATATCACACGCCTTGGGTACTTCGTCTGGCTGCCCTCAAATCGAAATCCGCTGCCCAAATCAAAATAGATAGCCTTGCTGTAGCAATTGATACAAGCATGATATCTCGCAAGCCAGTCCATACCAAGAATCACATCAAAATCCAGTGTCGTGAGCAACACGAGGTCTACTGGGAACTGATGACCAGCTATCTGCACAGCACACTGAGGGTAGAAAACACTGCACTCCACCCGCTTACCAACCGGAGTGGATACTAACAACAAGTATGGGAGCGGTGTGGGTCGCTGTCGAAGCTGCACAGCAAAATGGGGTGCTACGTATGAACGCGTAGACCCGGAGTCAAACAAGGCTAAAGCTTCAACATCAAAAATTAAAATTTTACCTTCCACGACCGTAGCCTCCTCCGCGCCCTCATGCGTAGCAGCATAAGCTCGGGCTATCTGGCGGTTCTGCTTCTGGGCTGGGCGAGCTGGCTGAGATTTGCCCTGCGCTGTAGATCCTGCATATCTCGTCTGTGGAGAGGACTGAAACTTCGGGCATTGGGCCCGCTTGTGGTCCGTGGAGCCACAACCGAAACAAGCCCCACTCTTCCTCCAACATCTATCTGTAGGGTGATCCTTCCCACAGTGACCACAAACCACCTGAGTACTGCTCGAACTACCCTGCTTACCCTTGAACTTCTTCTGAAACTGACTTCTGCCACTGGAACCTGCCGCCCTCTTTGCCTCAGTTCGCTCCCCCTCAAATATGGCCTCTGCATCATAGGCCCTGTCAATAGCGTCATCCAAGGTAGCTGGCCACATACATGCAACTACGTGTCGTTTATGTCTCGGGTTCAAGCCGTTGATGAAGCGAGTCACCTTCTTATGCTCAGTGTTCACCATGTCCTCTGCGAAATGAGACAACTCTGTAAACTTGTGTACATAATCTGCAACCGACATCTGTCTCTGCTGAAGGTTGAAGAATTCCACTTCCTTGGCTCGCTGAATATGGAGAGGAATGAACTTCTGGCGGAATTGCCGCTTGAAGGTCTCCCAAACTGTGGCACTAGGCATAGTCTGAAATGAGCTCTTGACACTCCTCCACCATGTCTTGGCTACACTCCGAAGCATAGAGGCCGTGAGAACCACTTTCTGTTTGTTGCTACACACAATTGTATCAAATAGCTCTTCAGTCTGCTCCAACCATTGCTCAGCCTGCAATGCATCCTCTATCCCATGGAACTCAGTCGCCCCTCGCTTACGGAACTTGTCAAAAAGAGCATTTGGATCAGATTCCTTGGGCTGGAAAATCACTTGCTGGTCTATACGAGGTGATGCTGACGCGGCAGCCTAACTCTGCCTATCTACCATGGACGCCATCTGGGCCTGCAATGACTGCATAGACTGCATCATCATCATCATGCGCTCCTCACTACTGATATGCAGGGGTAACGATCCACTATCACCGTTATGGCCCTGTTGATTCTCATCCCGAGATCCTGATCCTGATGCCATCCTACAAAAGGAAAAGAAACACAGCACACAAATATAAAATGCCCTGAGTTAGTCAAATCCCAAAAGTCAACATATTAGACTTCGAGTCAAATAGTTGATAGCGTTATCTCACCACGATCTTAGATGCCTACATGCTTATAACTAGCATGCATTGATACCATACAATACGTATGTCACAACCCGAACCCAGAAATCGGGGGTTAGCGAAAAGCTAAACCAGTGACACACGTACTCCCGTGCACGTGCATCTAAACCCAGTCCAGATGCACATGCACAAGGGATCTAACACGTGCGAACTAAGCGTATGCGGAAGCTGTACATATCATAGCAAGCAACAAAGGAAAAGCGGAAGCCAAACAAATGCGGGACGGAAAGGATAAAGCTAAATACAATACACGAAAACCAGATACAAGTCTGGTACACGACAAAATCAAGATGTACAAATATAAAGAGTACAAGTCCAAAGTCCAAAGTATAAAATACATAGCCTCAAAAACCAAAACCAAAAGCCACTGAAGATATGCATGTACGCACTCGGCAGAGAGATCAGGCCCACTCTGCCAAACCGGAGGGTGCCTCTACACTCGGCCCTGCAGCCTCCTCGACCGCCGGGGAGCTGGGCAAGGGATCTGTGCCTGCAACACCACAGACAACACAAATGAATACAACGATCCAGCAAATACAAGTAACAGGGATGAAACACTTATAGTATCAAATAGAATAAATGACAGAATATTATTTTTCAGAGTTTCATCTTAGTATGCTAAGCAAATCGTGCGTAGAAGTAAAGCATGATAAGTGAATCAAAGTATAGAAATACTGAACTAAGTGGCTACTACGTTAACTATATTCTCTCCAGTAGAGAGCAGAGCAGAGCAGATGAGAACACCACTGACCGGGCCAAGGGTACAAGTGGGTCTCGGTTTCCTGGGTTCCGGGGTCCCAAGACAAAGCGACACTGCAGTAATACAGAGATACAGAGATCTAAGCCAGAGGTAACCCCGTCGGGCATCCTAGGGCTGAGGCTGAGTAGAACCAGACTAATACCAATCAAATCAAATCCAAAGGAAGGGAGATTATCCGCTTTGGACTCACCGATGACAAGGACCGGATCTTATCCTCACGTATTAATCTCTGGGCAGAGCCACCAGGGAATACCCAAGATATACAAAGCCAGAAATATACAAAGCATAGCCAAAAGACAGATCAGAACATAGATTAAGTCAAAGCACAGCATAGATCAAAGCATAGTGCAGATCGAAGAATAAAACAAAGATACCGGACGAAAGCAAAATGACTGCGGAATGCATAGACATAGATTGGCAGAACAGAGGGCAAAACTGTAAACAATATGCAATGCGTCTCAGATTTATACGGAGTCAAGGGTCATTACAAGCCAATACTAATCTAGTTGCTCACTGTCACTAACCGTGCATGTTGATGTAGTTTTAAGTTATTCAATGCACCGTTGCCATCCTAGTGTTGCAATGTAATCCTCATGTGCACCGAAGTCCCTTATACCAACGCCCATGGGGAGGTGCTTAACAGTAAATCAACGCTCACATGAATGAGTCACAGCCTAACGGACTATTCATGCGATCCAAAGAATCCATTGGGCCGGTTTACGTGGGTGGTTAACCTGTATTTGAGCCCTACAAGCCTCACCATTATCCTAAGTTTTCTTTCGGATTTGCCATGCCTAACGGTTTAGCCATGAGTGACCTATGGTTGAGCCGAAAACATCTTACGCGCTCGTCGTAATATGCACTACGGCTTAACCGTGGTTCCATTAAAAACACAGCTAAACTGGTCATCTTCCACCTCTGATCTGATACCTTTTTTTTTTTGGCTGAGCTATGGTCAGTATACGGCTTAACCGTCGACCAATCCACGGCTTAGCCATAGCATTCCACGGCTTAGCCGTAGCCACACCGTAGGAGTACTGTATCGGGAAAGTTTCGACTGATCAGAGATTTAATTCACGGCTGGGTTTACGGTTGGGTCACGGCTAGCTTACGGCTCAGCCGTAGGGCAATTTACGGCTTTGCCGTAGTCTAGCCGTAGAACAAAAGTGAAATTGCAAGTCTCTGGAAATCAAGCCGTAGAAGTTTACGGCTTAGCCGTACAATACAGAAACAAAATCGGGCTGAATACAGAAGCTGGAAAATTGGTACAGAACGTTCCAAAACAAGCTCAATTGATCTCTACATCTTAGAAATTGGCTGTAAAACCTTCTACACAAAGAATAAGAATGAATCAAAGCAATCAAACAAAACACCCATATGTGTTAAACAATCCTGTACTTATACTTGCCTCAAAACTCTGTCAATCCACTGAATCAAGCTCCAAATCAACTAAAATCAAAACAAATCAAAGAAATAAACCATGCATGAGATGAAGACACAGCAACAAAGAAAGAGAGTTACAATTGGAGATGAAGAAGAAAGAAGAAAGAATTGGAAGGAACCCACTTACCAAAACAAAGACAGAGATGAGAGGAGGGAAAGAACCCAACCAAACGGAGAGTAGCAAAACCCAATCGAAAGAGAGAGAGAGAAAACAGAAGTGAAGAGGGGAGAAGGAGTGGAAGAGAAAACGTGGAGCTCTCCTTGCATGCACGTTGAAGCCAAATGAGCAGAGAGAGAGACACCTAGGAGCTGACTCATTATATTGGTTTTGGAGTTTAAGTCAAAGTCCGAAGAGTTTAAGTTATTTACAGTTTAAGTCACACGAAGGTCCAATTTCTCCAATTGACTCCGAATGAGTCTGAGACAGTTATGGAATATAACGAGCTCAACAAAATACACGTGCTGACACCAAGATGATGCAAATGTGATGCAAGCAAAGCAAAATAAAATTACGAAAAAGGGCTTAGAACTACCTATCTCAGGTCAAAGGTTACTCAACTACCTATCCAAGACCCAAAACCAAGTCCGAATAAATAAAAGAACAGAAAAACACACTAATGAGCCACTAATTCGGCTCAAAGGGGATCGGGGTGTTACACATGATTCAATTAATATAATGTAAAACTATGCAACTCTAAATTACAAGAAGGTCCTTGCCTACCTATCCATGACCCAAACCCAAAAGATTTGGATTGAATTAGCCTGAATAAATATTAGTTAGAGTAAAGCAAGATTAATTATAGTAAGTTATGATTAACCTTACAATTGATTAAAGGGATTTTTTAGAATGGAATTAAAAAATGAAGAAAGCTCTTCTACTACGAAACAAACTTTGTTGAAAGGTGCTATTAACTATGCCTATTAGCATGCACATATGATTGCTTTTTTGAGGTCTAAAAAAGAAAGGGTATGGCAAATAGTGCTGAATGAATATTCTTTTCCATTGTTACTATTAATTGACAAACAATTGAAAAGCCGATGGCTCAATGGTTCAAAGAGGAAATTTATGCCAACAACTATAACAATAAGGTAGTAAATGCAATTTACAATAAAGTATCAATGACTGAATTTTATAGAATCTCCACTTGTAAAAATATGAAAGAGGCATGGGACATCCTTTGAATAGTTCATGAGGGAACTAAAAAAGTGAAAGAAGCTAAGATACAGAGTTTGTTATTTGCTTTTAAGCTATTAAGGATGAGTGAAGAGGAGATGTTTGATGACTTATATGCTAAATTGAGAAACATAATTAATTCAAGTCACAACCTAGGGGAACCATTTTCTTAAGAAAATATTGGGAAAAAGCTCCTTAAGTCTCTCTTGGCACATTTCAATCCCAAAGTTATTGTAATTACTGAGGCCAATAAGCTAAAAACATTGAAACTTAATGAGTTGGTTGGAAACTTGTAAACTTTCGAGACTGAGTTCATTAATTGACAATCAAAGTCTTTTAGACTTGCCTAGAAAGTTTCTAGGCCTTTCAAATGTTTTAAGGGATCAGTGAAAACAATGGTAGTTGAATCTAATTCTGATTTTGAGGAAGGAGATATGGGATTATCTTCTGAGTTTGTGCAACAATTTAACAAACTTATGAAAGGAAAGGGCACAAGATTTAAACTCGTACCAACTAGAAAAAAAAGTTCCTAAAAAATAGTTCATTGTTTTGAATGTCAAGGTTATAGGCATATAACTAGTGATTGTACTACTAAGAAAAAGAAGCCTATACTAAGCCAACAAGCCCTTAAATAACACCCGTGATGAAGATACTTGTAACAATCCAATCCCAATTAAGCATATTTAGTGGCTAATTAAGAAAGGTAATAGGTAATTAACATATAATTTGCCTAAATAATGATGTTTGAGGTGTCATTAGGATAGATTTAACTTGTTTTGTCCTAGTGGATCATGTTATGCCCTGGATAGGTAGTTGGGTTGAGTTAACTTTAACTAGGTAGATGAAAGCGCTTTTTTGTAATTTTCGATTATGTGGTTTTACATCATACATACATCATATTGATATCATCTTGTTTGTCTCGTTAAGCTACTCAACTTCTGTACTTGACTCGAATGCATTTGACTTTGTCTATATTAGTTGAATCCTCATTTGACTTAAACTGAAAATACATTAAAGGGATGAGTCTTCTTGTAAACTTTAGAAAATTCTCATGTTCAAAAGAGGCAATAACCTTTCAGTCAATCTTTCTCTTCTAAAGTTATTGTAGCTTCTTGTTCTTCCATTTTTCTTCCTCTGCATCAAAAGAAGTAAGATAAATCTTGCATGCAAGATTTTAATCACCCATTCCACCATTTCATCTCTTGTTTACCTTCCTTCTTTTCTGGAATTGAAGATAATAATTTACATCTCTCCCTATAACTCCCTAACTGTGGTCTAAGGTGAGATCTTCTCTCTTTCCTAAATTTCTTTATTTAGTAAAGTCAAGGAGAATCCTTATCAAGCATGCACTCATCTCGTTTTTCATTCCTTACATGCATGGAATTTAGGCTCAAGAATTAAGTTTTTCTTCTCTATTGAGCCAAGAGAAGAAATAGTGAGTTGAAAGCTAAATTTAAGGCAAGTATAAGCTAATTATTGATGAATGCATGTTGGTAACATTTTGATTCTTGGAAATATTTAAATTGAACTTTCATTTTCAGCCCTTTTTATTTGTTTTAAAAACACATGATTAGAATGTTTAGATGAGCATGAAATGGATTTAGAAATGTTGAATGACCTATTAAAGTATCATTGAAGTATTAATGACCTCTTGAAACTAGGTGGTATACATACGCCTAGAATCCCAGCATCTTGAGTTGAAAAGAAGTATCCTGTAACTAACTCAGGTTTGGAATTTTTGAAGCATATGGCTAAGCCGTAAGCATGTCATGGCTCAGAATTCAGAGAGCCAAAATTTAAGAATTCTTCTATCACTAAACCATGGAATATGCAATGGCTAAGCCGTAGCTCAGCCATGTCTTAGTCGTAGGCGTTATACGGCTAAGTCGTGGGCTAATCTACGGCTAGGCCGTGTGTGTGGATGAACAGTAATGAAACTATGGCTCAACCAAAGTGTAATCTACAGGTAAGACATAAGCAACCCATGGCTAAGCTGTAAGCCTTACACGGCTAAGCTGTAAAACCATTGAAAACTAGGAATTAATTAGGGGCTGTTACAAGACCTTATAGGACCTCAGTTCATGGATTCCTTTACCCTATGCACTGGCCTAATGGAAGAATTAAGCATCATAAAAGGTTTTGATGGTTGAAACTCATTCATGTGGTATTATTGTTGATTTGTTTACCACTCCCTATGAGTGTTGGATTAAGGGACTTAGATACACATTCCCTGCCTAATGGGATAGCAAAAGGAGATAACCATGTATTGGATAACTTAAAATTACATCATCATGCATGGTTAGAAACAATAGACGACTAAATTAAGGTTGGTTTGTAAATTACCTTGATTCCATTAATTTGAATTGCATAGCATATTGAATTATCATTATTGCCCTCTATTATTGGACTAATTTTGAATTGAAATGATCATAGTATGAATTAATTCTACTCGAAATGTTATTGATTTTGCTAATTGAAATGTTATTGATTTTACACTTTTCTCTTATCACTATTGAATTGAGTAAGAACGAAATGAGTGTATGTATAGTTCTCAATGAAATGAATTGCATGAATTATTTAAATTTAATCATATGAATCGAATGGTCTAGCTTTACTCTACTTCAGCCTTATGATACCCAGTGGGGTTGACTTTGGTGTAGTATATTGATATGGTGTCACTGTAGTGTGCCTTTGGAGCTTTCGAACTCTATGTATGTAGAGACCCATTCGTTTCTTTGGCCGGGTCGATGGTGTTTTCAATGCAAAGATCCCTAGAGGGAGAATATATCAAACGTAGTAGCCAATTAACAGAGTATTTCATCTTATTGATCCTTATAGCATGCTTTGTTCATGCATAACATGCTTAGTGTACTAAACTTCTATCGATCATTTATCATTAATTCTTTTAGATACAGTGTGTTTTACCTTAATTATGCTTATACCTTGCTGAATAGTCTTATTCACTATTTGCCTCATGGTGTTATAGGCTCAGGTCCCTCTCTTGATCTCGCGATGATTGAGGAAACTTCAGAGGAGGTCATCAAGGTCTCATCATGCCTAGATGAGTAGAAAACAAACACATTTTGATTGATCCACCTATAGAGCACATCACGAGCATGCTTAGGCCTTTGTTTTGGGGTTGTGAATGCATTTGGGTTCATGACTTACATTAGTTTTATCTTGTTATGCATAATTCATGATCCCTTTTATTTTGAGACTATGTAAATATTTCTTAATGTTTATAAACTTTCCTTCCTTTTTGTAAAGACATGTCCCCTTACAACTCTTGTACATAACATATCATATAGATGTGTATTATCTTTTGTTAGTTTGGTGTTATGATAGCCTGTTTCATGAAATGATATCTTGGAATTAAAGAACCTTTAAGGAAAATATTATGATGATATTGACAGGCTTCCACTTATTGAATACTTAGACAGATGTTCGTCAAAAGCATCTCATACGTGTAAATATGTGAATATCCCTTGTGTACTTTCATCTTAACCCCGGTCCAGATGTGAAGTGCACGGAAATACTCTTGTCACGCTTTGAGATTAACCCTAATTTTATGATTCTCGGGCTTAGGTTGTGACATACGTATTTGTATAGTATCAGAGAATGAAGCAGTCATGTCAAAGCCTTGGACATATAAGAACGTGGTGAGGATACAATAGAATTAAGCAAATATCAATTATTTGACTCTATAGTCTAATATTTTCACTTTGTATGGGCAGGAGTAGATGGGTAATTCTAAGATAAGACTATTTGATTTCATTTTGTAGGAAATGGCTTCCGGGTTGAGTACCAACAACAATAACAACGAGACTAGTATGAAACCCACTATTAGAAACGGTTTATTCTACTCCTTAACCCCCACCTTCATATATTGAAGATCGTTTTATGATGGTAATGCAAGTAATCCAAGCTCAATCCCAGACAATGCAAGCAAAAATGGAAGCCATACATGCATTATAAGCTCAAATGGCTACTATAGTCGAGAGGCAGAGCTAGCCTGCAGTGTCACAACCTTATGTAGAACAACAAGAGGTTTTTTAGCTGAAAGAGAATGACCCTAATGCTCTATATGAAAAGTTTAGAAAGGGAGGGGCTACGGAATTTCAGGGCAAAGAAGATGCTCTACAAGCAGATGAATGGCTAGAGCACATTGATGATATGTTTGACACGATTGTTTGCACCAACAGGCAGAAGGTCTTGCTCACCGCTTCTATGTTTCGTGATGTGGCAAAGACTTGGTGGAAAAGTGTGAGAAATTCTTACAAGGATATACCTGGTGTTATAGTGTGGAAGACTTTCAAGAAATAATTTAAAAGGAAGTTTATTCCGACTCATGTTCAGAAGGAAAAAGAGATGAAGCTCATGGCACTACAGTAACGACAGATGTCTGTAGCATCTTATATACATACCTTTACTCAGTTGTCTCAATATGCAAAAGATATGATCAATGCGGAGGAGAAGAAACTCAACAGGTTTACATTGGCCTGAATCCCATGTACAAGGATTATGTCACAATTTTTCAGAGGTCAAGTACCTTGATGACACTGTAGATAGGGCTTATTCTGTGAAGGCTAATGCTTGTGAGAAAAGAGCTATGGATCCTAAAAGGAGCATGACTTTTAGTGGCAAGGGGCAAGCTCAAAAGAAGATAAATGGTGGTCATGGTAGTTTGAGTAAAGCAGCTGTAAAGTGTGGTTATTGTGGGAAACCTCATAAGACTGAGGCATGTTGGAGGAACACAGAAGCTTGTATGATTTGTGGTTCCATAGAACATTAGATGGCTCAAAGTCTAAGGTACAAGCCCACCGAACAATTATGGCCTACTTCTATCATTTCTCAGGGCAAACAACAACAGTCTTATCAAGGCCTGAAGAAAAATTGCCAGAATGCCCATGAATATGCCACTACTTATGAGAGTGCTGAGGATGTTGATATGGTAGAAAGTATTGCTGATGTGGTAGAAGGTATTATCTTTATAGCTAATGAAGAAGGACAAGTATTATTTGACTCAGGGTCTACGCATTCGTATGTAGCACCTCATTTTGGTGTGAAGCTATGGAAGCCGCCTAAGTAGCTACCGTATGTGTTGATGGTGTCCACTCCTATAGGCAAGAGAGTGGAGTGTAGTTTATACTATCCTTAGTGCGACATTTGGATTGAAGGTCGTCATCTCCCAGTGGACTTGATTCTACTGTCTATGTTATATTTCAATATCATCCTTAGAATGGATTAGTTAGTGAGATATCGTGGCTGTGTGAATTGCTATAATAGGACAATTCACTTTGATTTAGGTAACGGGTTCTGTTTCAAAGGAGTTAAGAAAAAATCGCCTAGCAAGTTATCTCTGCATTTAAGGCGGATAGGATAACATAAAGATTGTCAAGGCTTCATTGCCTTTTTCTTTGAAAAGAAGGAGCTCAAGAAGCTTGAGGAGATTCCTCTTGTAAGCGACTTCTCGGACATATTTCTTGATGAAGTCCCTAGTTTACTCCCTGTTAGAGAGGTTGACTTCTCTATAAAACTAGTGCCGGTTACAGCTTCAATTAGCAAAGCTCTGTACATGATAACTCCTGCAGAGTTACAAGAGCTAAAGAAAAAATTGCAGGATTTGATTGATAAGGGTTTCATACTCTTTAGTGTATAACCATGGGGAGCCCTGGTGTTGTTTGTAAAAAAGAATGAGCACTCTTCAAATGTGTATTGATTACAGGCAGCTAAACAGATTAACTATTAAGAATAAGTACCCACTACTGTGTTTTGACAAGTTATTTAATCAACTCTAAGGTGCTGCGTGTTTTTCGAAGATTGATCTAAGATTTGGATACCATCAATTAAGGGTTAAAGAGGATGATATCGCCAAAACAGCCTTTATAACAAGGTATAGCCACTATAAATTTCTCGTAATGCCTTTTGGTTTGACTAATGCGCTTGTTATGTTTATGGCTTTGATAAATAGTGTCTTTGCTCTTTTCTTAGATCAATTCATTGTGGTCTTTATTGATGACATCCTAGTTTATTCGAAGACAATAAAGGAGCATATAGACCAATTGAAGAAATCATTACAATTACTGAGAGAACATCAATTATATGCAAAATTGGAGAAATGTGATTTCTGGCAAGAGCATGTGGCTTTTCTTGAACATATCATTTTGCAAGATGGTTTGGCAGTTGATTTGGAGAAAATTGAAGCAATTGTAAATTGGCCAAGACTAAAGAATGTGATGGAGATTAGAAGTTTTCTTGGACTTGCAACTTATTACAGAAGATGTGTTTATGATTTTGATGAATAGGGTCTTTGCTCTTTTCTTGGATCAATTTGTTGTGGTCTTTATTGATGACATCATAGTTTATTCAAAGACAGTAAAGGAGCATATAGATCAATTGAGGAAATCATTACAATTGTTGAGAGAACATTGATTATATGCAAAATTTGAGAAATGTGATTTCTCATTAGAGCATGTGGCTTTTCTCGGACATATCATTTTGCGAGATAGTTTGGCAGTTGATCTGAAGAAAATTGAAGCAGTTGCAAATTGGCCAAGACCAAAGAATGTGACAGAGATTAGAAGTTTTTTCGAACTTGGAAGTTATTATAGAAGATTTGTTTAAGCCTTCTCCAAAATATCGGCTTTAGTGACAAAACTGACCCAGAAGAATATGCCTTTTGTTTGTAGTGATGAATGTGAGTCAAGTTTCACAATTTTGAAGGAAAAGTTAACTATCACCCCAGTGTTAACACTACCTAATGGTAGCAAAGGATTTGTGATATATTCAAATGCGTCTAAAGTTGGATTAGGGTGTGTTTTGATGCAAAATGGTAAAGTGATTGCGTATGGCTCTAGACAATTAAAAGAGCATGAAAAGTACTATGCCACACATGATTTGAAGCTAGGAGTTATAGTTTTCGTTTTGAATCTTTGGCAACATTATTTGTATGGCGGAAAGTTTGAGGTACATTCGGACCATCACAGTTTACAACATCTTTTTAATTAGCATGATTTGAATATGAGGTAACGTAGATGGTTAAGCTCATTAAAGATTATGACTTCCTTGTCAAGTATCATCCACGAAAAGGGAATGCCATGGCAGATGCCCGAAGCAGGAAAACAGTAAATCTAAATACCTTATTAAGTACAGCACTATTCATACAAGATGAATTCAAAGGCATGCCTGTCGAAGTAAAATTGGTAAACGACTTAGTGATGTTTTCAAGTACAATTACTTTTTAACTTGAAATAATTCAAACAATCAAAGATAGACAGTTTAAAGGCCTTCATTTGATATAGATTAAATACCATATCATGGA
Source organism: Sextonia rubra (assembly GCA_037013555.1). Lineage (NCBI taxonomy): Eukaryota > Viridiplantae > Streptophyta > Magnoliopsida > Laurales > Lauraceae > Sextonia > Sextonia rubra. The sequence continues at coordinate 51,632,057 of JASUAD010000009.1, read as the reverse complement.
TAGACCGGATTTCCTTTTGGAATATGGTCTAATTTACGTCAGGAATAGATTATGTATACTAGCTCATGATGGCATGGAGGAAAGTATAATGACAGATGCACACTATGCTAGATATGCAAGGCATCTCGATAGCATCAAGATGTACTGAAATTTGATGGATCAGTTTTGGTAAAATAACATGAAAAGAGAAATTGCAGGTTTCGTGGCTAGGTGCCTTACATGCCAGAAGGTGAAAGCCAATCATCGAAGACCTAGTTCCTTGCACCCATTGTATATTCCTTAGTGGAAATGGGAACACATAATGATGGATTTGGTTTCTAGTTTACCCCTAACGAAAAAAAAAGAATAATGCAATTTGGGTGATTGTGGATAGGCTAACAAAGTCAGTCCATTTTATTCCTTTCAAGAAGGTTAGGACATTTTCATAGATGGCCAAGAAGTTTGTAGACAAGATTGTAAGACTGTATGGTACGCTAGTGTCCATAGTTTCCAATCATGACAGCAGATTTGTATCATCTTTTTAGAAAGCCTTTCAAGAAGCTGTGGGTACCAAACTTAGTTTCAGTATTGCATATCATCCACAGACTGATGGACAGTTCGAGCGCACTATTTAGGCCTTAGAAGACAAGTTCTGTGTAATGTCTTAAACTTTGACAAAGAATGGGATAAACACTTAGCATTATGTGAATTTGCATATAACAATAGCTTTCATGAAAGCATTAGTATGGCTCTGTTTGAAGCATTATATAGACGTAAATGTCAAAGTCTAGTTTGTTAGGAAGAAGTCGAAATTAGAAGTTTCCATGGACCGACTATCGTCGCTGAAATTACTAAAAAGGTGCCAAAAGTGATTGAAAATTTTAAAGTTGCTCATTCAAGATAGAAGAGCCACACTGATACTCATAGAAGAGACTTGGAGTTTCAGATTGGTGATTGGATTTTTTTAAAGGTCACTCCTATGAAGGGTACACTTCGTTTTAGTCAAAAGGGCAAGTTAGTTCCAAGGTATGTAGGCCTGTTCAAAATCAAGAGCAGAGTTTGTAATTTGGCCTATAGGCTAGGAGTTCCTATTGTGTTCTCCTGGGTTCATGATGTCTTTCATGTATTGATGCTCCATAAATATGTTAGAGATCCTACCCCATCATTCGGTATGATGATATCTTGATTCAGTTAGATGCATCGTACATTGAGCGTCCACTCTGCATCATGGGTACGAGAGAGCAAATACTGCGTATAAGGACCATATGATGGGTCAAAGTCCTTTGGGAGTACCATGGTCCTGATGAAGCCATGTGGGAGCTAGAGGATTAGATGGCTGACAATATCCCGATCTCTTCACTCAAGTATGTTTCATTCATGGGACCAAACGATTCTTAAGTGAGAGAGGTTGTAACACTCCTATAAGATCCTAATCCCAACTAACCTTGATTTATATTAATTAATCTTGTTTTATATTAATTAAAATATTCCTAAGCTAATTCAATTCAAACCCTTTGTACTTGGGTCATGGATAGGTAGTCGGGTTGGCTTCGAACCTTACCTGGGTGGTTAAGGACCCTTTTGTAATTGTCCTTGCATTATATTGACGTCTCATTTGTTACATCTTGTGTAATTCTTTGTGTAGATCATCTTTCATGTTGGGCTCGACTTGATTTGGACCTCTCTTAGCCCAAGTGAGGTCCATTTGACCCAAACTATAATTTTCCCCAAAATGTTGGGCTTGCATGTAAAATTCAAGAAAAATTTGATTAAAAGGTGGAACCCAACATCTCTCCCCATCTTTCCTTCGGTGTTTTCATCGGAATCACTCCTCATCTCCACACTTCTTCATCTCCACCTCAAATTGGAGTTACAAATAAAGCTTTGAAGCCTTGCATGCAATGGTAAGAGTCTCTATCCATTTTCTCCTTTTTCCTTTGTGCATCTTTCTCTTTAGAAGCACCTTCTTCCCCAAGCTACAGCTCCTTAAGGTGAAGACTCTACTTCCATATCAATTTCTTGGGCCTTAATAGAGTCAAGGAGACTCAATTATACAACATACATGCATTCTACCTTAGATTGACCATTTGCATGTCTTTTATGTAGAGAACCCACCTTCTTATTGAGGCTTTCCCTAATCACACACCAAGGAGAAGTTAGCAAGGTCAAGCACTAAGTAAGCAAGTATTTGAGTTCATATGATGCTGCATGTGTGTTTACATTATTGATTCTTCGATTGATCACGCTAATTTCAAGTTATGGCTCCTTCTTCTTTGATTTAAGTATATATGTGTCGAATTGAATGAATTAGAGCATGAATAGGTAATGTGGGTGTTGTGAGAGTCTTGAATAACCCTTAGTGACATTTTAAAGTCATAGAAACTCACTGTAACCCCCTTAATTCAAAGTTTTGAACTGAACTAGAGCTTCAGAATCACTTTTAGAATTTCTGAAGCTTACAGTGAAGCCACGGCTAAGCTGTAAGTGCGTATGGCTCAAAGTCCCAAGAGTAACAAAGCCTATTTTTGTACTACGGCTAACTCTCAGCTAAGTGAAAGAATGAGCTACAGCTAAGCCGTACCCATCCTATGACCAAGCCGTAAGCCATTTTACGGGGTGAGCTTTCCTGAGAGCTTGAAATCTTATTTTTCTTCTACAGCTCACACACGGCTAAGCCATGGATTGTACTACGGCTAAGCCATAGCATAGCTGTAGCCTAGCCGTAGGCTCAGCACGACTAAGTTGTAGGTTAATTTATGGTTAAGCCATAAATACGTAGGAACTTGAAGGAAAAACTAAGCCACTCAGTTAAGTCGTAACATTTGTATGGCTAAGCCATAAGAACACTATGAACATAGGATATTAGGGATTTCAAGTAACTATGTAGGACTTTAGAAATGGTACCTTTTTCACAATTAAATTAGCCACTGGTGATTAATAATAAGGAGGACAAATGTAGAGTTATCACTTATCCCCTTCGATTTTCTGGATGAATTTCTAATGTTACGTCATGGGTGTTGGCATAAGAAGAGGTGTCCTTTGCATGCACAATGTAATGTCAAAATTAGTGATATAATGACACCGAATGTCTTATGAATACATCATGTTGAATAACGTCGGGTTCATAGATTATATAGCATAGGGTTGGCTCGTAAATTTCCCTTGATACCTTCTTAATTTAAATGCATTCATATTATTAAGAAACCATGCCCCAACATGATGTAGCTCAATTAAGTATGCATTAATTGATTCTCAGATACTCGTTCAATTCCAATTATTATGAATGAATGTGACCTTAAGACTGAACTCTCTTATGTATGATATGAAAAGTATGACTGAAATGTATGAAAGATGTAAATTCAAGTCGGTCTTGATATGTTGAGTCGGTACCACTTAGCTTGTAAACTTATTAGGTTCAACAGCACTAGTGTAGGTATCTATATGTCGCTACTGCAATAGTCCATAGAGGAGTTGTCGGTGCTTCTTAGGAAGCTAGTCATATAACCTAAATTGCGTCAAATCCCTTCTTGGTATTAGGCAATCCTGACACAAAATTCATAATTATGTGCTCCCACTTCCACTAAGGAATCTTCAATTAATGCAAAAGCTTTGAGGGTCTTCTATTTTCTATCTTAATTTACTCTCAAACCAACACTTTACAACAAATGTTGTAATATATTTTTTTTCATATTCTTCCACTAATAATGATTCTTCAGGTCCTGATACATGTCAATACGGCTAGGATGAATAGAATACCAAGTGTGGTGTGCCTCTACTATAATCTCAATATTCAAGTCAGGAAAATCAGGCACACAAATCCTGCCTTTATAATACAAGATAACATCTTCTAGTTTAAAATCAAGTTTTTTAGCCATATGATCTTTAATTCTTACTATCTTTGAGTCTAATAACTGGTGTTCTTTGATCCTTGGAAGCAACTCAAGTTTCCAGGAGATTATACTTGCCAACACTGCCTACTCGCTAATAGATCAGAAATACACATCCATATATTCCAAACAAAGAACCCAAAAATATTCTGCAATCATTCCGCTAGTGAATGCTACTTTTTTACTTAGTGCATCTACAACTACATTAGCCTTTCTGGGATGGTATGTCAATCCGAAGTCATAATCTTTGATATACTCTGTCCATCTTCTCTATCTCATGTTCAATTCGCTCTATATAAAGAGATACTAGAGGCTCTTATGATCCAAATGCAATTCAAAGGTAGCTTTATAAAGATAGTGCCTCCACATCTTCAAGGCAAAGATCATTGTTGCTAGCTCCAAGTCATGGGTTGCATACTTCCGTTCATGTTGTTTTAACTATCTTGACCTATAGGCTACGAACTTTCTATCTTGTTTGAGGACACAACCAAGTCCAACTCCGGATGCATTAGTGAAAATAACGAAACCGTCACTACTGCAGATAAGATCAATACAGAGGCTGTGGTCAATCTCCTTTTCAACTCTTGAAAACTCTGCTCAATTTCATTATTCCACACAAAAGGAACTTCCTTATGAGTCAATCTCAATAGTGGGGTTGCTATGTGGAAAACCCTTCCATGAATTAGTGATAATAACATATTAGGCGTAGGAAATTTCAAATCTTTGACATCGTTTTTGGCCTTTCCCACTTCACCTAAACTTCAATTTTTACTGGGTTTACTGCTAAACCTTCCCTAAAGATAATATGACCAAGGAATTCTACCTGTTCCAACCAGAATTCACACTTACTTACCCTAGCATACAATTGGTGTTCTCTCAATAGTTGCAATGAGGTATGAAGATGTTAAGCATGCTTTTCTTGACTTTTCAAATAAACAAATACATCATCAATGAATACCACCAAAAATTAGTCCAAGTATTGTACAAACACCCTATTCATCATGGCCATAAAAGCTGCCAGCACATTTGTAAGTCTAAAAGATATCACTAGAAATTCGTAGTGACCATATCTAGTTCTAAATGTTGTTTTTGGAATATCCTGAGCTTGTACCCTCAACTGATGATATCCTGACCTCAGATCAATCTCAGAAAAACACTGAGCACCCTGCAACTGATCAAACAACTCATCGATTCTACGTAAAGGTTACTTATTCTTGATGGTCACTTGATTAAGTTGCTTATAATCAATGCACATTCTCATAAAACCTTCCTTCTTCTTGACGAATACGACTGGAGCCCCTAAGGAGAGACATTCGGTCAAATAAAAACCTTATTTAACAACTCCTGCAATTGATCTCTGAGTTCTCTCAACTCAGCTGGGGCCATCTTATAAGAGGCTTTTAAGATCAGAGCTATGCCCAACACAAACTTAATTGTAAAATCAATCTCATAGACCAGCAGCAATTTGGTAATATCATTGGGAAAAACATCCGGAAACTCAAACACCACTAGTGTCTCCTCCACTACTTTAATCCGTTTATCCCCCATGATAAATGCTATATACTTCTCAAAACCTTTTCTCATCAACTTCATAGCCTTAATGGTTGAGATCATCCGAGTAACCACTTTCTTCTTAGATCCAACAAATTGCACCATAGTAACACCATCAGTTGTCAACTTAACTGTCTTAACACAGCAATCTATCACTGCATTATCAGCAGTAAGCCAATCCATACTTAAGATGGCGTCAAAATGATTCATCAATAATAGTATTAAATTAACCTTAAGTACAAAACCACTTATCACCAATTTTCAATTAGAGTAGTACTCCAAATAACTAAGTTTCTTACCCACTAGGGTAGTCACAACTAAATCAAATGGTAGCTTGGCTACTCTAATATCAATTTTCAAGGCAAATTTAGGGAGACATATAAATATGTAGATCCAGGGTCAAATAAAGCCTTGGTATTGTTATCACAAATAGAAATAATACCATCCATAATGTTCTTTGCGGCATTAGCTTGTTTTTTAGTCATGGCATACACTCTACCAACCTATTGGGAACTTAGTTACTATCTGTTAGGCTCTTGAGGTTGCTGTGGTCCTTTCTGAGGTCTGTGCAACTGCTTCTTTTGTTGCGGTGTCTAAGATCGTGGCTGCTGAGAAGGAGCAGGGGCTATCGGCCTTAAAGGCTGGACTTGAATAGGAGCTCCCTCAGTAGATGCCTACCTATACTGTCATGCCTTGAACTCAGGAATTAGGGATTAGAGTGGATTACAAAGCATGACACACGTAATTCATAACAATCTGTACCATGTTAAGACACATATAATTTGCTACAAGGGAGATTCCACAGGTATATATGAGGAAGATCCATATACATGTAACACTCACTTTCATAATTAAAGGGAAACCTAGAGAATTCACTTGTAATTCATTTGAAGCATTAATAAACCATATTCATTTATTCGTTAATATAAACCAAGGTCTATTAATTTAACCATCCACATGCATATATTAATAAGGTACATATTCTTATGTATAAATATAAAATAACATGTCTATCAATCTCTGACTCCAAAATAACATGATGAAGATGGCATAATCTACTTTCTATACAATCCAAAAGATACCCTATGACACTCTGTATTAGTTAACTAGTAAAAGATGTCTTCCTCATTCCACTAATTTACACCCCGGGTACCACTATAGTTCCCTCCAAGCACGTCGACTACCATACCGGCATTTGGTTCTGGACTTATAATACCAAGGGTAATACTGTTAACATGATGGTTATGCGTATAAAGTTATATATAACTATCATGATTGTATCAATTGATTAGAAAATATTTTAATTAAAAGATAGCAATAATCGGAAGCTAGGCATGTTGTGCATTTGAATTAGCATGAATAACGAATCACAAATGGAAATACAATAACATACTAGTTGGCATCCATATGGCTATTTTCTCTATAAAACGAAAGCATATCATATAGTGAGAAATCACTAGTCGTCGGGACAATCTAGCTACCCTAAGAGCGCCGACAAACTCTTCATAAAACTACTGTAGTAGGTAACTGTAAGGTCCCGACTCGAATTAATTGTAATTTAAATCAAGCAAGCTCGATTTCTTATTAATTAATAAGTTTTGGCCTTAATTTATCTTGCTTCTAACTTTTAGTGGATTTCAGTTGGATAAGTAGTTGGGGGTTCGGACTTTAGTTAGGTAGTCAAGGACCTTTTTGTAATTAATCTTGCACCATATGGACATCTCATCAGTTGCATCATGTGCATTTTATCTTGTGGGTCAACTTTCATGTTGGGCTCAATTTGATTCAGACTCATCTTGGCCCAATTGAGGCCATGTGACCTAAACCGTAAATCTTTCAAAAAACTAGGACTTGCATGCAAAAACCATAGGAAATTTAGTTATAAAGAGAACCCAACGTCTCTTCCTCTTTCCGTTTTCTTCTATACTCATCGAAGCCACTTTTCTCTTCACTTCTCTTCATCTCCACTTCATGTTAGAGCTGGAAACAAGGATTTGGAGCTTGCATGCAATGGCAATAGCATCCATCTAACCTCTTCTTCTCCCTTTGGGCATCTCTTTCTTAGAATCACAACCTTCTCCAATACTACAGCAGTATAAGGTGAGGGATTGCTTCCATTTCATTCATTTTGGGTGTATTAGGGGCATGAGGACTCTACTATGTGACATGCATGTGAATCTAAACCCCATCCTTATTTGCATGTTCTGCTTGTAGAGAACCCATTCTCGTTTTGGAGGTTTTCTTTAGCTACACAACAAGAAAGAGTTAGAGAAGGCTAACACTGTTAAAAGGCAAGTATTGGAGTATATATGGTACTGCATGTATGTTTAAATTGATTGATTCTTAGATTGATCATTCAAAGTTCAACTTACAGCTCATTTCCTCTTAAATAAGCACACATAGATATGGAATTAGGTGATAATGAGTATAACTGGGTAATAGTAATGATATTGAACAATTTAAGACCTATTATGGAGTTTGGAAGCATATAGAACCCTTTGGAACCCAAATGATAGAGTTCTGCACTTGAACTCGAGCTGCAGAATCAGTTTCAGAAATTCTGAAGCTTACGGTGAAGTCCACGACTAAGCCGTAAGTCTCTACGGCTTAGAATCCAGAGAGCCAAATTGAACTATGATTAACACTCAGCTAAGCCGTGGAATGAACTACGGCTAAACCGTAACCACCCCGTGACCAAACTGTAGGCTATTCTACGGTGAACCTTCCAGAAAGCCCAAAACCCAGAATTTATGTACGACTCACTCACGGCTACACCGTGAACTCTGCTACGACTACGTCATACTCAAGCCGTAACCCTACCCGTAGGCTTAGCACGGCTAAGCCGTAGGTCAATATACGGCCAAGCCATAAATGCGTATTGAATTAAAAGGGAAACCTGAACCACTCGGCTAAGCCGTAGCCTTGTATACGTCTAAGCCGTAAGAACCCAGTGAATGTAGGATGTGAGGAACCTTCAATGACCTTGTAGGGCTCTAGATATGGCACTTATTTCCCAACCAAATTAGCCCAATGGTGATCAAATGAAAGGTGGACAAGTGTAGAGCTGTCACTCATCCCCTTTGATTTTCTGGACGAATTCCCGATGTCACGTCATGGGTGTTAGCATAAGAAGAGGTGTCCTTTGTATACACAATGTAACGCCAAGATTGGTAACACAATGACACCGGACGTTTTATGAATACATCGTGTTGAATGCCCTCGGGATCACAGATTATCTAGCATAGGTTGGTTAGTAATTATCCTCAATACTTACTCAATCTAAATGCATCCATGTTGTTAAGAAACCATGCCCTTAACATATGTAGCTCAATTAAGTATGCATGAATTGATTATTAGATATGAATGAATAAATGAATGTAATCTCAAGACCGAACTTCTAGTATGTATGATATGACAAGTATAACCAAGATGTATAAAAGATATGAATTTGAGTCGATCTTAATACGTTAAGTCAGCACCACTTAGCTACGCCCTTATTAGGTTCGACGGGACCAGTTTGGGTATGATATGATATGTCACTGCTGCAGTAGTCCTTGGAGGAGTTTTTGGCGCTTCTCAATAAGCTAGGCTAATCCACTAGAATATGTACGCTCCCTCTAGATGATATATTCTCTCTTGGGAGAATATGGCCACGTGGTTGCCTATAAGTTTGTATGATAGTCTGTTTATGATTCGTTACTCATGCTTACTCATGCATGACATGCCTAGTGTACGATTTTTGCCTTCTTTTAATTAACATATACTCTTACTTCATTTAATGCGGCATGATGGTCTTATGTACCTCTATATACTTGCTTAACCGTCGTGTTAACAGTGCTACCCTTGGTGTTACAGGTGCTAAACCTCAGGGACTAGATAAGTGTAATGTAGATGGCATCTTCTGTTAGCCGTCGTACGAAGGGCGACAACGGGGTACTTGTTGAGTGTTCAAGACTGGGTAGGCCTGTTTACACTTTAGGATTTTCTTTATGCTTAAATAATTGTTATCATGTAAATGAGAATGGTTAAGTACAGACTTATTTATGAATTTTTATGATAATTCAGTTGTTATTGCTTATGATCATTACAGATGTATTGCACAGGCTTTTGCTTACTGTTGAATGTAATTTACGTGTTGGAGAAACTTCTCTACACGTTCCTGTGCAATCTCTCTTGTAGTGATTTGTGTGTGTATTTTTACATGCATAGATTACTACGGGATTATGTATGTACACCCCGTGGGGCCATTCTAACCCCAATTCCTGGGATCGGGGCGTGACATACGTAAGTAATGGTATCAGAGCATGGATCTTGGAAAATATGCAATCAAGGACTGGTGTTGTGGCATAAATAAGTCTGGAATAAAAGATTTAGAAAGTTAGGAAATGTGGTGAGGATACGATAGGTGCATTGGGATCTGGGTTGTATAGGATGCATATGATGTTTTAAGTCTTCTAACACCTTGCTTTGAAATAATGATAGTTTCTTACAGATAATGGCCCCAACTCCGAGCGTTAAGAATACTCATCACGGTTCCTCGAGCAACACCAAGAATGATGACTTAGAGGACATTCCTGTTGAGAACTTGGATCACATGCCTCCACCATCTTCGACTGTAGATAATCAGTCCCTTTTAATGATGCAGAGTATGTTAGTTATGATGATGGAACAAGTAACAAAGATTGGTGAGAAGCAAGCTGTAATGCAAATGCAGATAGCAATGATAATGGAAAGACAAACTCAACTGCAATGGAATTTGACAATAGTAGAGGATAGTTTGTCGGATGTTCTGAAGAAGAAATCCGAAAGGGATGTGTCACCCTCTGAGGAGCACCCTGGGCAATGGAAGAAACAGAAGACTAAGGCTCATAGTTCTAGAAAACCAGTGTGTGATCTGTGTGGCAAGGGCCATGAAACGGATGAATGTTGGAGAAAGACTGGAGCATGCTTTGGTTGTGGTTCGATAGAGCATCGGCTGGCAAGGTGCCCAAGGAATAAAAACACCAGCGAAGCCCAGTGTGCCAGAAGCAGCAATCAGTCAAGCAACCTCGTTAGAATCGAGTGATAGGCCGCCTCAGCAAAGGTGAACTTTACTTACTACCCTCATTCTCTGTTGATATTTTACTTATAGATGTTATAAGTAGTCTATATGATTAACTATCTAGGATAGTTTCCGAGATACCTGTTGAATATGAGTTTTTAAGTGAGATTCCAAAAATTTTTCCCTTAGTGACTCTATGAAGATGTTTGGTGTTATTTGTTGAGATATAGTTGACACCTTCAGATGTATAATAATCAAGGCAATTAAATCGGTGGTTATTGAGTGTAAGTGATTATTGCCTTATATTGATGAGCTGTTCCATTAAGTTCAGGGCGCAAGATAAGGTCCAAATGAATTGATTAAGGATAAGTTATTCCAACTTTAGGCTCGAAGATCAACTCTTAAGATTAAATTGGATGTTAGGAATTGTTGATGGATTATTGGATTTATCAATGTTTCGAATGTATTTGTGAGATAAGGAATAGAATTCTTATTCGTACATAAATAAGTTATGGATTACAGTTATCATTCACATCTAGATGTGTTCCAATTGTTAGTGTTCGTGAAAATCCTTTTTGGATTTTTTTTATCCCTTAAGGATTGACTAATCTTGCTAATGTCGAGATGTAACTTCTAGTTGACCAAGTTGTGGCCTTAAGTCATATCATATCTTAAGTTGAATGAAAAATGATCTAGAACATTTGAGATTATTATCAGTTGGCAAAGTTCGAGGTCAATTACCTAGATTCCATACTCCTTGTGGTCTTACAAGATGTTATCATAGAATTGTGAGATAATTCTGGAATCGTAGTTTCGTTTGTTAATTGAGAGGAATAGTTCTTTGTGTGAATAGATCGATGCAAGTACGACTTCTAAGTCCTACGAAATTATTTGATTCTTAAGAATTAGTAGATATGTGTAATGATGTAATCTTAGAATTGATCCAACAGATATAATCAGATAGTTAAGGATTCAGATTTGATTAAAGTCCTTGAGTACATAATTGATAAGACTGTTATCTAGACTCATTTCTTGGGAGTTATTGAGAGCATATCCTAGATGGGATTTCAAGTTTCTCTTGATGGTAATTGACAAAAAAAGGGGGGGGGGGGGTGGGGAATTCATATTATTCAAAGGCATATAGACAAAAAAATGATTGAGTTATGTGACTAGTAAGAACAATTGCTCACAGTCAGCATTGATGATTTGCCCAATTAAATCAACGTGTAAAGGATATTATTTCAATTGATTGAGGTTCAGTTGATATCAATTTAGCATCTAAAGCTATGTGATTTGGAGCTATGTCCTAATTAGAAAGGAGCATTATAGATTCTTGGCTATTTGTTTGGTGGTCAATTCATTTGATGATATTTTGATGTATTAAAATCATTTACAGAAACGTTGGGTATGAGAGGAACTCTATTCAAGCATGAGGATTTCATTTCACTTGTGGAACATCCAAAGGATATTTAAACATAAAGGGCCTGTTTGGTGAAATACGTCGGATGACTATTGATCGTTAGTGATTCAATAGAGATCTTAGATCGTATGGTGATTAGGCTACTACTCCCTAAGTAAGTTAATGTCTGCTTGGGTTAGAATGTTGCTTTATTGTCGTGAGTGATGTTCTTCATTGGTTAGTGACGAGTGTTAGTCTCCACACAAGAGTACCCGCCAAAGTTAGACGTCTAATCAAACCTTCCATCCAAATCTCTAAAGGCATGAAGTGAGCGTCTTCGTAATTGAGAAGAAGTGGATCTATAGGGTTCCTTAAGTTCTTGATCGTCATTAATGAAGCGGAGTCGACACATGAAATCCAAGAGTTGAAGAATGTCATTCCAAGCTAAGAAATTTCACCGACAATCGTAGAACGTCCTCGAATTTTAGATTGATGTTAGAGTAGCATCAAAGGTTTCATAAGGGAGGAAATCTATCTTGAGAAAGAATTCGTAGAAACTCTTGATGTCTTTCGTATGACGAGCTTCGTGAGATGATTCTAGATACGTTTCGTGTCCTCGAATATGGGGAGACCAAGTGGAACCCGATGTAACACACGTGGAGCAACTTCTTAGTACCATCCATGCAGTAAATAGATTCGGTAAGTATTCCCGATTTGTTTTAGTATTCGATTCTATTAGTTTATTTCATTCGGAGGACCGAATGATCTTAAGTAGGGTGAGATGTAAGGTCCCGACCCAAATTAATTGTAATTTAAATTAGGCAAGCTCGATCTCTTATTAATTAATAAGTTTTGGCCTTAATTTATCTTGCTTCTAACTTTTAGTGGGTCTTAGTTGGATAAGTAGTTGGGGGTTCGGACTTTACTAAGGTAGTCAGGACCTTTTTCTAATTAATCCTGCACCATATGGACATCTCATCAGTTGCATCTGTGCATTTCATCTTGTGGGTCAACTTTCATGTTGGGCTCAATTTGATTCGAACTCATCCTGGTCCAATTGAGGCCATGTGACCTAAACCGTAAATCTTTCAAAAAACTGGTACTTGCATGCAAAAACCATAGGAAATTTAGTTATAAAGAGAACCCAACGTCTCTTCCTCTTTCTGTTTTCTTCTATACTCATCGAAGCCACTTTTCTCTTCACTTCTCTTCATCTCCACTTCATGTTAGAGCTGGAAACAAGGATTTGGAGCTTGCATGCAATGGCAATAGCATCCATCTAACCTCTTCTTCTCCCTTTGGGCATCTCTTTCTTAGAATCACAACCTTCTCCAATACTACAGCAGTATAAGGTGAGGGATTGCTTCCATTTCATTCATTTTGGGTGTATTAGGGGCATGAGGACTCTACTATGTGACATGCATGTGAATCTAAACCCCATCCTTATTTGCATGTTCTGCTTGTAGAGAACCCATTCTCGTTTTGGAGGTTTTCTTTAGCTACACAACAAGAAAGAGTTAGAGAAGGCTAACACTGTTAAAAGGCAAGTATTGGAGTATATATGGTACTGCATGTATGTTTAAATTGATTGATTCTTAGATTGATCATTCAAAGTTCAACTTACAGCTCATTTCCTCTTAAATAAGCACACATAGATATGGAATTAGGTGATAATGAGTATAACTGGGTAATAGTAATGATATTGAACAATTTAAGACCTATTATGGAGTTTGGAAGCATATAGAACCCTTTGGAACCCAAATGATAGAGTTCTGCACTTGAACTCGAGCTGCAGAATCAGTTTCAGAAATTCTGAAGCTTACGGTGAAGTCCACGACTAAGCCGTAAGTCTCTACGGCTCAGAATCCAGAGAGCCAAATTGAACTATGATTAACACTCAGCTAAGCCGTGGAATGAACTACGGCTAAACCGTAACCACCCCGTGACCAAACCGTAGGCTATTCTACGGTGAACCTTCCAGAAAGCCCAAAACCCAGAATTTATGTACGACTCACTCACGGCTACACCGTGAACTCTGCTACGACTACGTCATACTCAAGCCGTAACCCTACCCGTAGGCTTAGCACGGCTAAGCCGTAGGTCAATATACGGCCAAGCCATAAATGCGTATTGAATTAAAAGGGAAACCTGAACCACTCGGCTAAGCCGTATCCTTGTATACGGCTAAGCCGTAAGAACCCAGTGAATGTAGGATGTGAGGAGCCTTCAATGACCTTGTAGGGCTCTAGATATGGCACTTATTTCCCAACCAAATTAGCCCAATGGTGATCAAATGAAAGGTGGACAAGTGTAGAGCTGTCACTCATCCCCTTTGATTTTCTGGACGAATTCCCGATGTCACGTCATGGGTGTTAGCATAAGAAGAGGTGTCCTTCGTATACACAATGTAACGCCAAGATTGGTAACACAATGACACCGGACGTTTTATGAATACATCGTGTTGAATGCCCTCGGGATCACAGATTATCTAGCATAGGTTGGTTAGTAATTATCCTCAATACTTACTCAATCTAAATGCATCCATGTTGTTAAGAAACCATGCCCTTAACATATGTAGCTCAATTAAGTATGCATGAATTGATTATTAGATATGAATGAATAAATGAATGTAATCTCAAGACCGAACTTCTAGTATGTATGATATGACAAGTATAACCAAGATGTATAAAAGATATGAATTTGAGTCGATCTTAATACGTTAAGTCGGCACCACTTAGCTACGCCCTTATTAGGTTCGACGGGACCAGTTTGGGTATGATATGATATGTCGCTGCTGCAGTAGTCCTTGGAGGAGTTTTTGGCGCTTCTCAATAAGCTAGGCTAATCCCCTAGAATATGTACGCTCCCTCTAGATGATATATTCTCTCTTGGGAGAATATGGCCACGTGGTTGCCTATAAGTTTGTATGATAGTCTGTTTATAATTCGTTACTCATGCTTACTCATGCATGACATGCCTAGTGTACGATTTTTGCCTTCTTTTAATTAACATATACTCTTACTTCATTTAATGCGGCATGATGGTCTTATGTACCTCTATATACTTGCTTAACCGTCGTGTTAACAGTGCTACCCTTGGTGTTACAGGTGCTAAACCTCAGGGACTAGATAAGTGTAATGTAGATGGCATCTTTTGTTAGCCGTCGTACGAAGGGCGACAACGGGGTACTTGTTGAGTGTTCAAGACTGGGTAGGCCTGTTTACACTTTAGGATTTTGTTTATGCTTAAATAATTGTTATCATGTAAATGAGAATGGTTAAGTACAAACTTATTTATGAATTTTTATGATAATTCGGTTTTTATTGCTTATAATCATTACAGATGTATTACACAGGCTTCCGCTTACTATTGAATGTAATTTACGTGTTGCAGAAACTTCTCTACACGTTCCTGTGCAATCTCCCTGTAGTGATTTGTGTGTGTATGTTTACATGCACAGATTACTACGGGATTACGTATGTACACCTCATAGGGCCATCCTAACCCCAATTCTCGGGATCGGGGCGTGACAATAACTTATTAAATATCCTCATTTGGTCCCATCGAACCTCCTATGGGTATAAGCTAAGTGGTACCGACCCAATGTATCAAGACTAATTAGAATTCATACTCTCATACTTGTCATACATAGCGATCAATTCATTCTTATACAGAAACATATAGTAGTCTTGAGATCATATTCAATCATAAAAATCATATTTAAATGTAGTAACTGTTACTCAAATAATGCATAATTATTAGAGCTAATATAGATAAAACCCTCTCAACCTTAGTTACCCTTATTTTGGCTCACGAGCTTATGTCCAATAGAAACTTCATCTCCGATTTCACCTCAAGGTTAACCAAGAAGAATGGTTTCATGATTAAATCATATTGAAGGTTGGGATTACTTAAACAACATGATTGCATTTGGATTGAGTAGTTAATAAGGAAGTTTATTAGTCAACCCTAGCTAAGATAATCCATTTCCTTAGTCATTTAATACGGCATATTCATAAAATGTCTGGTGTCGATATGTTATAAAAAATGTTAGTGCTACATTGTGTAGGCTTTAAACAACTCTTCTTATAACAACATCCATAACGTGACATAGAAAACTATCTAGAAGATCAAGAGAGAGTGAGTGATAGCCCTACACGCTTCTTCCTCTATATTTGATTATCGTTGGGTGAATTTAGTCGAGGTAAAGATACCACTTCTAAGGCCCTATATAGTCTTTGAATGCCATTAATTTGCTTAAGTTTACTATGTTTTTGTAGCTTAGTTGTGAATAGGGCATGGATTAGTCATAAATAGGCCACAGCTTAGCCATGTTCACAAGATTTTCCCCGCAGTTACTACTCAGCCGTGATTTAGCTTACATTTTAGCCATAGGTAACCTACAACTGGGCCATGGCTTAGCCGTAGAAGAAAGTCAAGTTTTAGGTCTCTAGAAGGCTAGCTGCAAAATAGTTACGGCTTAGCCGTAAGCTTCAAGATTTCATTTCTGAAGCAAATTTCAGTATAGAACTTCTTCAATTGTTTCCAATGTGGTTATCTATGCTCCAAACTATCATCATACATCTTTGAGTACCCACATTTCATCATTATTTCATAAACATACTCTTTGTCATTCAAACCATCATATATTCTTAATTAAAAAGGGGTGAAAGAGCTGTAAATTGACATTTAAGAAGAGTTCTTAAGAAATCAATGCAAATGGACATACATGTAGTAATATACATTCCTATACTTGCCTTATCTCAGTGCTTCACCCAATCAAGCTTTTCCTTTGGGTTGATGATGAAGAAAGCCTCAATAGAAGATGATCTTATACATATAAAGACATGCAATTGAGGAAATGGATATGAGATGCATGCATGTCACCAAATTAAGTCTCCTTGATTCCATTAAACACAAAGAACTGAAATGAAGGTTGCCTCTTACCCTAGAAAGCTGTAGATTGTAAAGAGGAAGATGAATTTGTGAGTTCTAAAGGAAGAGGATGAACAAGGAAGCAAAAGAGAGAAGATGAAAGCCTTAAGTCTCACATGCACAGCTCCAAGATTGAAGAAGAGATGGGAGGAAAGTGAGAGGAAAAAGCTCTAGTAGAGAGAGAGAGATAAAGGTAAAGCAAAGAATGAGCAAGTAAGTTGGTTTTTAAATCCATATTTTCTGGAATTTATAAGTAAGTCCAATGTTTTTAAAAGAATTACAGTTTGAGTCAATTGGACCCTAGTTGGGCCAAGATAAATCCATATTGAGCTGGGCCAAATATGAAGAATCACCCTTAAGATAAAATACACATGATGCAACTAATCTGGTACTAAGATTACACAAATCATATAACTCTAAATTATAAGAAGGTCCTTGACTACCTACGTAAGATTCGAACTCGACCCAATTACCTATCCATGACTAAACCCATAGGAATTTGGGTTAATTAGGCTAATTACATGTTATTTAAGTTTAAAAAAAGATTAATTACAGTAAATCAAGATCAGTTCAGTTTTAGACCTTACAAATACTATTGGCCTTGCTTCTTAGGGCAGTCCTTAACCTGATGGTTGGTGTCCCCACATTGAAAACACCTGCCTGTTTGCCTCCAACACTTAGATATTTGGTGGTTATAGCCACATATTCCACAAGACTCCCTTTTCTGCTTCTTGAATTGGTGCTGCGAGGTAGGAGACGGAGCAACTTTCTGCTTGGGTTGGCTCGGAGAGGCTATACGCCCAATCACCTCCTCGACCCAGTACGCCTTGTGTAAATACGCTTGGTATGTGTTCAAAGCTTATGACTTAGCATGTAACAAGATATCCGGTCAAGGCCATTGAGGAATCATCGAATCCTCTCATTTTCTAGAGTGATGAGAGTTGGTGTGAACCGAGATAGACAAGTAAACCGCAACTCATATTCCCGAACAAACAAATTCCCCTGCTTTACCTGTTAAGCTCTATTCTCTTTTGAATGCAAACATGCTCCAGTACATACTTCTCTCAAAATTGATTAAGAAAAGTAGTCCAAGCCACTTCCTCAACTATCACATTTTATGCTTCCTCAACAGTGGACCACCACCTATCAGCTATATCCTGTAACATTGAAGCAACCAGCTTAACTTTCCGTATCCCCGTGCCAATTAGATTGTCGAATATCTTCTTAATTTGGATCAAGATTTCTTTTGCAAGCATTGGATCTTCACACCCATTAAACTCCAGTGGTCCTTTCTTTTTAAATTTCTCAAAAATGTTGCTTGGATCCTATAGTCTAGAGGCAACAACAACCTGAGGCTACCCATTAAGTACATTAGTCTGAAATGCTGCCTGATCCACTACCGGTCTTGTCACAAATGTTGGCTACGGTGGCGGTAGTGGCTGAGGTGGTGGCGGCGGTGGCTGGGGCGGAGCTGCATGTGCCACATAAGGTTGATTCACCCTTTGCACCGCTTCCAACAACTGAGCCATTTGCTAATCGTGACGTTGCTGATGGGCTAAGCTTGGAGTAGAGTCTGTATTGGATCATTAGCCATTCCATTAGGCTCACCTGATTCGTCGGAGGACGGGTTGCCTTTTGTTTTCCTTGTTTTAGGTGCCATATCCGCAAAATAACTTATTAGTAGATACTAAACGACCTATAATGCAGAAACTAAACATACCCATGTAAACTCTAAATATTGCCAAACCTTGTATACAAACTATCCTCGTCAACACCCAACGTTCCCATTTAAATTTTCTAATCCTCACATCGAACCAGCATTTCTAGCATCTTTTAGAACTTAGAAACTTGATCTCTTTGATACCATCTATCACTCCCCCAAAAATAGGCCAAATCCAAATATAGTCTTAAGGGTGTGAGAATTTGGGCCGATTTAAAATTTTATTGAATAACAACATGGGCCCCAATTCTAGGTTGATTGAAGTCCTTCGTGAGTTTATGCTAATTGATCAAGCAACCATAATTACATGCGGAACTAAAATGCACAATCTACGCAGTTGAGTATTGTATACAAATCAAATAAACCAACCTCAATAATAATTAATAAAGGGTCAAGAACTTCGAATTATAACAATTAAAGTTGTAACTCCATGGCAAATAAATTAAATGACTATACTAATGGCCCCGGACATGGCCTGATCACGAGAGTTTACTTTTTTGAATCTAAGCACCATTACTAAGACAACTCAAATGATGTCAACGGCACTCCACTTAACAACTTCACCATCTTTTAAAATCTCCTGCATCTCTTAACCCTCTAGCTCAGTATTGGCAATGAGACCTAGATACCAAACATAGTGGGTTAGATTGACATAATCTGGTAAGAGGTAAACTGCAAATAATGCTATTAATCAACTTAATTAAATAATATTTTACATCTTGCCCAAAATATACTAAATGTCAGCCCAATGAGATGAATGCACAAAAACGGGTATTCCTGCTAGGTACAATATATAAAAACGGTATTTTTGCCAGATAAAACAAATGGCACAGCTGTGTACTATATCACACAGTACACGGTGACCTAATGACATGCGTCTACCTCCAAACTACAGTAGGCAGATAGATATACGAGTACGCACTGTATCTGAATGTGTAATAAATCATGCTATGAAATCCCCAATTTCCAACATCCACACTATTACAATTAAAGTGATATTGTTGCATAGATTATATGTTATTATGCTTAAGTGATATCTTCCATTATTTTGAGGGTAATCTTTACACCACCTCATAGTCATAGTTAGTTGAGTATACACATTGAATCAAACCTTTCTTCAAATTGACAATGAAAGTCCATGTTGCCAAAGATCCACTTTTGGTCTCTATCATATGATGCATTCTATAATTCACATTCCCATTCTGAATCTAATCCAGTTCTCATGTGAATATTGAGCTAACTCTCTTAAGAAAGGAACCCATTTCAGTGTATGGACCAAATTATAAAACTGATTTAATTATGGATTATCCGATGGGCATGAAATAAGGTGAAGAGATTCTACCCCTCCTCAAGGTCACTTACCTGAGGGCAGTTACCTATGATGCAGTTCCACATGGTCGAGTCCTTCACCAGGGTCACCTACCCTAACCTACGTTCTACCAGTTTAATTAAGGTTCTAAGAGCTCTCATAGCTCAGCCGCAGCCCTCTTACGGTTTAGCTATTGACTACTTAAGGCTAGATTGGCTAGTCTTACGATTTAGCCATAAGAGTACTTACAACCTAGCTATAAGGCTAGTAGTTGTACAATACCCAAAAATAGCTCACTTCATTATGGGCTATAGCCTAGTGGCTTAGCTGTAGGTGCGAATAATTTTTCCCTTTTTTTGGTTTTTCTTTCAAAAACTCAATCAACTTAAATTGAAACTTTAGATTTCATTCAAAACATCGAACCGAATCAAATAAATCAAATTTTAAGTGTATCATTTGCCGAAACAACTAAATTGATATTATTTACAGTTGTCCACTTGCCTCAAATCTTGCACCGAAACTCATATCTACTATGGCCAGATCCAATTAAGCATAAACCTATCCTAACTCGATAACTCGATTTGAAATCCTATAGATTCAAAAGACACGCAGTTCTTTTTAAGCTAAAGAACATACCCTAATAAATTGAAAGGAATCTAATGATGGTTTAGAGATAGATATTTACCAGGTTGTAGACACTATCAGAATAGACAAAGAGAGAGGAAGAAGATGAAGATGATGGCGTTATCCTTAAGCTTCTGAATCAAGCCTTGGCTTCCTCCAAGAGTAGTTAGAGCTTAGCTGTAGAGGAGAAAAAGAAGAATGGAAGAAAAATGCGTACGAAGAAAAACAATTGCGGGATTTAGGGTTAGGTTTCGCAAAGGCTTATTGAATTTACAAAGAAGGGCTCCATTCTCTTTAATCAGTTTTAGGTAATTCCAGAAAAAAGTTTTTGGCTCAAATGGTCAAATAATTCGGGCCCAAGGCCTAAGAAGGTTTAACCAGCTCATCTCCAATGGGCCCTACACAAAAGCATGCATGTAAGGATCCAAACCATCTAAAATGGCCTACCAAACATCCATTTAACCCTCTCAACTCGACTAAGCCCAACCAACTGATTCGAGCCAAAATTAAAGAGCTGGCGCTTGACATTTTATATATGATATGATTTATAATCCTAAACCTTGCTTAGTTGTGTTAAACATGGTAGGGAGAGAAAGGAATTAGGTGCGCTTTCTCTGTTGATGTAGGTGGTTTGGTTGAACAATTGGTTATGTTGTCTTCTTCACTATGGTCGCTTGCTTGATATTGTGTCATTTGTGCATGCCACGGTTGATTGTAAATCCTGAATTTATTTCCGAATAAGTAGTATCAGAGCCTAGAGTTTGTGGCGCGTGAATCTTCGAGGTAGGTTCAGATTAGATCTCTTAGTGTTTGAGATCGATCACTGTTTGTGAAATACAGAAGGGCACTAGGATTTGGATTCTATTCCGTCGCCTGATTATGGGATAGGTTCCTGCACGGTCTAGCGTTCCGTGGTTTACAGTGAGGGGGCTCAGGTTTGGATCTGTTTCATCAGGGAAACAGAGAGATCAAACCTGGTGATCTCCGTTGGGCCACAGTCGGAGAAGCAGAGAGGAGGTTTTCTTGGCTGGAATCTCAGAGGGAGGCTCTGGGTTCGACCTGTTGATCGATTGCAATGAAAGAGAAGGATCTGTCGTCAGATCTATTCTGTTTATAGAACAGAGGACGAAGATAGCCTGGGCCAGTGGTTGCAGAACTGTTGTCGCCCGCAGTGCCCGCCTGCCGCCACGAGCTGCCGCTGCCTTATCGTCGCAGGATGTTGCTAGTTACCGTTGCCCTATCGCTGCTGACCCTCCATCACCTATGATGAAGGAGGAAGAAGGCAAGGGTTTTGGCCCCTCTTGGTTGCAATCTGATCGATGAGGAAGAAGTCCTCTCTGTTGTAGTGTGATCGAAGGAAGGAGGTGAAGTCGAGACCCGCGTTTTAGGTCCAGTTCCGGTTGGTTCCAGGTCTGGTCAGAATTGACCCTGAAGACCAACCCAGCTCGCACGGCAGAGCAATTCTTAGTGCGGGTCAGGTCAGGTCAAACCTGATCTATTGCACAGAGCCTAGTCTGCTAGTAGTAGGGCTGACATCAGCGTGACTTCAGCATCAGGTCGAGTAGGCAGCTTTGACCAGATCAATATCCAAAATTGTCTTGCATATTTCGGGGTCATCTGAACTTAAATTCGTGCCATAGATTTTTTCCTATGACCTAGTTGTGAGCAAATCGACGCATTTCAAGAAAAAAATTGGCGTTTTGATGGTCAACGAGGAAGTTTGACCATATGGAGAGTGGAAAGAGCCATCTAGAGTTGGATTTCAGAACCATTTCTTCTAGTGTGCTTGTGGCGACGAGATCTACAAGGTCGACGGAGGAGATTTTCTGTTTGATAAATGAAAAAAAGGGTGGTTCAAAAGGCATTAATCGAAAAAACACAATGGTGCAAATAATGAATTTAAGATTGGGATGTTCACAAGGGTGAACAATTTCAGTCTTTGGTAATGAAGGATGGAGGATGTCTTGATTCAGAAAGTTTTGAAGAAGGCTTGTGATGGTAAATCGAAAAAGCAGGTGAAGATTTCTGATGAGGACTATGAGGATTTGGATGAAAGGGCTGTAAGTGCAGTTCGGCTTACCTTCCACGATAACACTCTATATAACATTATGGGGATTAAAATTGCTCCGGAATTATGGGCTGAGTTAGAGAGCCTGTACTTGTCCAAGTGCTTAACAAACAAATTGTTTTTGAAAAAATAGTTATATTCGCTAAAGATGGCAGAAAGATCACAGTTGTCAAAGCATCTTAATGAGATCACTAAGATTGTTGTACAACTATTGAGCATTAAGGTCAAGTTTGAGGAAGAAGACAAAGCACTACTATTTTTATCTTCACCACCCCTATCGTATAAGCACTTGGTGACAATGCTAATGTACAAGAAATATACTTTGAACATAAATGATGTCACCTCAGCTCTTGTATTGAGTGAGATCATGAAGAGCAACAGTGAAAAATCTTATGCAGAAAGTATTAATGCAGCATCAGGTTTAAACCGAAAAAGTAAGAGATTTAAGAATAGAGAATCGAGAGATCAGAATTGCTCAAAGTTAAAAAGGAAGGCAAGATCTTTACTTGCTATTACTGTAATAAGAAAGGCCACATTAGGAAGGATTGCCCGAAGTGGAAAAGGGACTAGGCAAAGGAAGAAGAATCTAATTCATACAATATGAGTGTGATAAAAAGTTCAGATGGCGAAATAGCATGTTTGATGGAATCTATTTCGGTCATCAAAGGTATGAATCACACTGAAGGTTACTGGATTTCAAATTTTGGTTGTGACTATCATATGTACTATAGTAGAGACATGTGTAACACCTATACAACTTGTGAGGAAGAATCTATTTTCATGGAAAACAATGCAGTTTCAAGTGCATTAAGGTTGGAACAGTGAAAGTCAAGATATTTGATGGGATGGTACGGACCTTGACGAATGTGATATATGTTCCAGATTTACAGAGAAAATTTATCTGTTTGGGGGCCTTAGACTCCAACGGCTGCAAGTGAACTGTAGAAGGTAGAGTTATGAAGGTGGTTAGGGGAACAATAGTCATCATGAATGGTGAGTTGGTTAAAAGTCTCTACAAGTTAGCAGGAGGTACAGTTATAGGTGGAGGTAGAGTAGCTTCAATGAAAAAGAAAAAGTCAGTTGAGGTGGAGTTAGATGGTAAGTTGGAAGATAGTACGACAGACATTTTCAAGAAAGCCGTAAACAGAAGGCCACAACTAGGGGTAGGAAATGGGTTAGGTTGGCCTAATGTGGGTCGGGTTAGTAGTAGGTTTAGGTTATCCACCCTCAACTACCACCCGACTGGCTTTCAAAATGGGTTAGGGTACTTCAACCTACACCCGCATAGGGTCGAGTTGGGTTGTCCTGCTTGAACTAGCATTATATTATAGGTTAGTTATGGTCAGGCCAAACTAACCATTTCACTTGAATATTGTAGTTACCTCTTTTTCTTTTTCTTTTCCCTTTTTTTCTTTTCAAAGTGGATTCATAGATTATATTCTTGCAAAGAAATAAGACCTTATGTTTTTTTTTTTTAACTAAAGCACTTAAGCACTACACCATCAAAGGTTTTTGTGTCAAAATTGATAAACATGTTTAAATACGTATGTAAAGGTTGACCTTAACTATTAAATGTAATTATTTTAAGCATTAACTAATAGTTTGAGTTTATTTATAATGTATTTATAAAAGTAGTCACACGGTAAAATATTAAAACCAATAAATATAATTTTTATTTTCTTTGATGCATATGTATTGAACTTTAAGCATAGGTGGTCAAGTTTTCAAATAATCATTATCCATGATTTTCTATATACTTATTAATTTATGATAATCATTATATAATAAAGCTAAATACAAGCAAATATATATACAATATAGGGAATTGATAAAAAATAATAATAAGCTATGATATTTTATAAGAAAATAATATTATTTAAAAGAGACTAAGCCGATAAAGCTTTACGTTTACAAATGCGGAATCCAAGCAGAGGTGAAAATTATGGGTTGTGTCTTGTATTCCGGTTTAGTTGGATCGGTCGTCTGGGTAGCTAGAACCGATGTTCAGGGTTAGGAGTATTTCAATCATTAATGTATGGGTTTTTTTGTGGGCTAAAAATACAGTAGTTATATATATGATGTGATGTGTAACCCTAAACCCTGTAGAGTTGTGTTGAATACAATAAGGAAAGAAAGGAATTGAGTGAGCTTTCTCCGTTGACCTAAGTGGTTTGGCCAAACCGTGGAATTGCTTGTACTGACTTCTTCACTATGGTTGCTCGCTTGATATAGTGTTATTTGTGCATGCCATGGTTGATCGTAGATCTTATGCATATTTCCCAACGACTTTATCTGTGAGAGAAAATCCCATTACTTTTTATCACTTGTAACATTTTTGAATTCATGCCTTTCTTACAAGTTCTTGATCTATTTGCAACTACCATCATATCATTGATGGTATGTTCGTCTTCATTGTTGAATTTATGAGTAATCCTTTTGAAAGTGCAAGATTAAAAGAGCTTCCATTTTTGGGGCAATTAAAGAATCTTCAATTCCTTTTGTAGTGTAATGCTTCATCCCATATGCATGTATGATATTGTTTGTTTTGGCCCATAGGCCTCACAGCTTTGCTTTACATGGGGCCTTAACCCACCAAAAGCCTCATCTTGGGAGAACCCCACGCATGATATTGTCCTACCAAACTGTTGTCAGAGTGCACAACAGAAGTTTTGTTTATGTCATTGGGCAAGCAAGTAAGACCAAATCAAGACAAGTCCCTAGGCACAAGACCTCATGCAAGATGATGGTGTAAGCTCTACATATAAGCTAGTCACTTTTCTCTTTATAGAGAATGTGGGATTCCAAGATATCATAATCCACCTCCCTTAGGGCTGCACATCCTAGTGCAGTGGCTTGCCAGCCTTCTCGGTCCACCCACATGGAAACTGGCCCACTGCACCAGATTACAGCAGGGATTCACACTTGAACTAGTTGAGAATCGGCTCTGATACCATTTGTAACACCCCACCTTACACGCATGCATGATATTATCCACTTTGATTCATGTACCTCACGGTTTGCTTCTGGTTGGCCTTAACCACCAAAAGACCTCATCTTGGGAGGACCCTAAGCATTATATTGTCCTATACAACTATTATCAGAGTGCAAAGTGGAAATTTTGTTTTTATCACTGGGCAAGCAAGTAAGATCAAATCAAGAATAATCCCTAAGCACAAGGCTTTATGCAAGATGAGGGTAGAAGTTTTATATATAAACGTAGTCACTTTTCTCTCTATAGTGGATGTGGGACTCCAAGAAGTTACAATATTGTGACGTCTTGGAGTCCCACATCCACTATAAAGAGAAAAGTGACTGGGCTTATTTGTAGAACTTGCACCCTTACCTTGCATGAGGCCTTTTAGTGGATTAAGATCCACTAGAAGAAATCCGCAAGGCCCATAAGCCAAAGCTGACAATATCATGCATATGAGTTGGGTGGAGCATTATAAGTAGTTGGCCTCAAGAAATGCAAAATCTGGTTAAACTTATAAGTTAATTGTGTCACATTTACAAGATGGGTTCATAACAATTCCATCTAATATAATATCCAAGTTGTCTGGCTTGGAGGATCTATGCATGAAGAAAAAAACAAAAGCACGAATTGGGCCAAAGAAGGTGAATTAGAAGTTGAAAATGATGCCACCCTTTGTGAGGTAGCGAAATTGACGCACTTAACTCTTCTAAAGATTTGCATCCATGATGTTAATTATGTGGAAAAAAAATGTTTTCCTAACGATTCTTGACTTTGAAAAAATTCAAAATTTTCAGTTGGCCAATCCTATTCAAGAGTTGATGATCTACCTTACACAAGGCAGGAGCACATATATGGGGGCAATAGTTATCCTAATGGAGTAAAGGTGATGGTAATGCATGCAGAGGGCTTAACATGGCAATTTTCTAATGCAAAAAATGGCTCTCAATTAATGAGTGATTCAGAGAGCTTAAGATTGCTTTACTTGCTCTTATGTTATGAAGTGAAATGCATTATAGATTGGAGAAATGTTGGAGAAAAAGCAATAAAAGACATAGAGTATCTTAATCTTCATAGGTTACACAAGTTGAAGAAGCTACTTAAAGAAGTCCCACATGGATGCCTTCGAAAATTGTGGAGAATTAAAGTCAAATTTTGTAACTAGCTAAAATGTCTCTTCTCCTTTAAAATGGTTCAAAATCTAGATCAGCTAGAGACCCTTGATGTATGTGATTGTGATGAACTAAAGGAGACTATAGTGTTAGCGTTGGACATGTGGTCCACTTGACCGCACGCTCATGTATGGGTCCCACCTCTGAAGAGCAAAGCAATTGAAGACTCTTCTTCTATTTGGTATTTGAAAACCCTATTAGACTTCAAAACTAATAGTTACTTTCTACTCAATGTCTTACATTTTAATACTATAAAAGTTGTTTGGTTATATACATTGGCCTTTGACAATTTTCTCTTTTAAGTGGATTAGTACATATTGTGTCCATCATACATGTGGCTTGTGAACATTATCCATAGTTAAATATTTCACAATTCCATTAATTCGCGTTTGAGTTTGCAATTCATAATTTAAGCCTTTGCTAGATCAATGAATTCAATGGAGTACGTTCATTTGATTTGCATCTCAATTCATCCAATTCGTAATTTGAGTCTGACAAGTTTAATGAGCTAATTCATTAGTGTCCACGCTTAGGCATCCAACATCTAAAATCCAAATCACCAAAGTTAATTGTTTTTTATATTTACTATAGTGAGATTTTACTAGTTAGCTATAGTTGGGCCCTAAAATATATTTTACTAGTTAGATATAATGGGCTCTAAAACAAAGTGGAGAGATTTGAAGGGGAAAGAGTAAATATATTTAAGACAAAATAATTGAGAATGGCGAATGGAATCTTGGAGGAGAAATTACAGTAATCTGAAATCAAACCGCTAATTGCATTAGGAAGGTTGCAAAGGAGGTACTTGGAGAATCAAAAGGACAAAGACATGTTAATAAAGAAACATGGTGGAGGAGTGTGGAGGTTCTGGAAGTTATTTAAGAGAAAAGACATTGTTACAAAATTTGGCAGGAGACTAAAAGTATGGAAAACTTTGAGCTGTATAAAAATGCAGAGAAAGAAACTAAGAAAATAGTAAGTAGTACAAAATTTAAAGCATACGATAACCTCCATAATAGGTTGGAAACGAGAAGGAGAGAAGGATGTTTTTAAGCTCACAAAAATAAGATAAAAGCGAAGTAGAGACTTAAATCATGTCAAATGTATCAAGGACAATGCAAAAAATATTTTGGTGAAAGACAATGATATCAAATAAAGGTAGAAGGAATATTTTAGTAAACTTTTAAATGAAGAACATACGGGGGATACAAGAACTAAGGAGGATACTTCATTACCAAAGCATACTTTTCTCCGTAGAATTAGAGGGGTGGAAGTGAAAGAAGCATTAAAGTGAATAAAGACAAGAAAAGTTACAGGCCCAGATGATATTCTAATAGAGGTATGGAAATGCTTAGGAGCGGTTGGAGTGAGTTGGTTATGTAGACTATTCAATAAGAAACTTGTGACAAAGAAAATGCTGGAAGAATGGAGAAGAATCATTGTAGTACCTATATATAAGAATAAAAGAGATATACAAAATTGTATCAACTATCGAGGGATTAAACTTATGAGTTATACTATGAAGTTATGGGAGAGAATAATAGAGCAAAGACTTAAACGGAAGACCAAGATCATTGAAAATTAATATAGTTTAATGCTAGGGAGGTCAACTGTGGAAGCTATCTTTTCACTTAGGCAGTTAGTGGAAAAATATCGAGTAAAAAGGAAAAATCTATACATAATCTTTATCGATTCAGAAAAACCCTATGATAGGGTACCAAGGGATTTAATTTAGTAGGTTTTGAAGAACAGGAATGTCCGCAGAGGTTACATTGAAAATTTTAAGGATATGTATGAAGGAGCAGTAACAAATGTGCGTACCACATGTGGAGAAACAGGTGGGTACCCTGTGACTATAGGTTTGTATCAAGGATCAACCTTAAGCCCTTATCTCTTTGCATTAATTATGGATGAGTTAATTTCACTTATTCAAGAAAAAGTACCATGGTGTATGTTATTTGCAAATGATATAATATTTGTGGATGAATCAAGAGATGGTGTAAATGCAAAACTCGAGAAATGGTGAGAGGCATTAGAATCTAGAAGTTTTAAAATAAGTCGTACAAAGACAGAATATATGGATTGCAGCTTCAGTGAACATATACAAAGTGTCAAAACCACTGCCAAATCGAAACCCATGAGATGCCACGTAGAGATTTTTTTCAGTATCTGGGCTCGATGATTAGTAAGGATGGAAAGATTGACGAAGATGTGGAGCATAGGAAAAAAGCTGAATAACTGAAGTGGAGACTAACTTTTGGAGTGCTATGTAAAAGGCGAATGTCAACAAAATTGAAGGGTAAATTTTACAGGATAGTGGTGTCACAACCCGAACCCAAGAAATCGGGGATTAGAAGAAAACCTAATCAGTGACATATGTACTCCCGTATATGTGCCCCTAAACCTAGTCTAAGTGCACATATACAAAGGAACTATCACACGTGGAATCCTTATAGCGGAAGTTGTAGATAGTATCAGTGCACAAAAGGGTAAAAAAAGATCCAATAAACATAATCACTAAGGAAAATAGACGTCATAAGGAATACAATAGGGAATATTCAATGAATACATATACAATAGATAAAACACTAGCATGCAGTAAATGGGAATGGAAGGAATGCAAAGCGCTCTCTGGAAAGGATCCATCACACCCACTCCCCGTCCTACTAGGGTCTCTATAATCTCCTCCGAAGTCAGGTTGATCTTCGAGGGATCGGAAATTAACTCTGATCCTGGAACACTAAGAACAACAAGTGATTACGACGACTCAGTAAAGTATAAACAACATAGAGGTAACACGTGTTGTGTCTAAAAGAATCAATAACGGGTAATTATATAAGATATCAATTTCGTATACTAGGCAGATCATACAACGAGTAAAGCATTCCATACAAGTCAATAACAGAAATACTGTACTAGATGGCTACTACATATGCCATATTCTCCCTCTTTGGAGAAAGCAAACATGACGAGAACACCATTGGCCAAATGGGTCTTGGTTTCTTGGGTTTCGAAATCCCCAAGATGTGAGCACACTGTAGCGGTAACATGAAACTACACCAAATTCAACCTCGTCGGGTATCCTGAGGCTGAGGCTTAGTAGAGCCAAACATGCTGATTACAAGTAATGGCATGTGGGTCATATCAAGCAAGTCATATTAAGTCATAATAATTATTCATGTATACAACATACCCCACATGTCGAACAAGTCATACATGAGTAACATTCAACATCTATGCAATTCAATGGGTAGACAGATAATGCATTGTCTGTGTCAAGTCCATGTTAAGATTAAGATATCTGAAGTACCATAAAACATGTCAAGGCTTATCAACTCACATTAATCAAACGGGTAGCATCGAACATGGAAGTCAGCTGTTTCCGCCCGGGATTAACAATAGACAGAGCCCTCAGGGAATACCAATCATTGTCCTGGCACAGAACACGTACCATGTGAATAGGAGGGTAAAACCAAAGTCAATATGCAATGCAAATCGGATTTTTTTGCTGGAATCACAATCTTTTACTAGCCAACCCTAACTTAGTTATGCATTGTTACAACCGTGCATGATAATATAGTTTTAAGTTATTCGATACTCGATTGTTCTTCCTTTGGTAGCTCATTGTATAAGTAAAAGTATCAGAGTCCGTTAAACCAACACCCATGTGGAGGTGCTTAACAAATGGATAACATTCATGAATGTACCTCAGCCCTCAAGACCATTCATGATATTCATATATTAGGTCATTAGTGTAGTTCATCTATAGGTCTCCAAGTAGTATAGAATGGGTCAGGAAGTTATATACATTTAATTTCCTACAAGTCTACAAGTGACTTACCCGACCGATCAGGTAAGTGTCCAACCGGTCGGACCCCATCCAAAACCAAAATCCAACCGATTGGGGTTCAGGACCAACCGGTTGGCCCTGAAACTCCCTGATAAGCACAGAGTTGGTTCATAACAGACTCAAGGTTAAGATAAAGGTCGGAACTCTAAGTCTTAAAGGCCTGCTAAGTATGGGATGGTCTTTAATACACCCTTGTGAGGTCTTTACCCGATCTTTCGGCTTTGCCTTATCAAATCCTAAGGTGTAACCACTACAACAAAAATTCTTTTTTGCGATGCAACTATTTGTCGCAAAAACTCACAAACTCGTCGCCAAATTAATTCTGCGACGGTGTCAAATTCGTCGCCATAACGTCGCCTATTGTACGGCAGTGAATAGTTTTAGCGACGAGTACACTTACTCGTCGCCAAATATCAGTTTTCTGCGACAAATAATATCGCCGTTACAAAAAAAAAGTTTTGTCGCCAAATGTCTCTAAGTTGTCGCGAAAGAACTGATAAAAAATAGTGAAATGAAATTTTGGCGGCAAAATGAAGTCGTCGTGGAATGTTTTTTTCGACAAAATTATATCGTCGCTAAATAGTATATAAATTGCCATGAGATATAATAGGCGACAAATTAGTTTCGTCGTACATAGTTTGTAGAGACTGGGCTACAAATTAGTTTTATCGCCCAATATTAAACCTTACCACAAATTCTCTTAGGCGACAAATTATTTATGTTAGAAATAATATACTGAAAAATATTTATTCTTGTTAGGCAACAAATAAAATTCATCGCTAAAAAAAATATATTAATTTGATAAATTATTGCCTGCCACCTCAAAAGCCTCCTTTATTTTGAATATAATAAAACCTGCCCATTCAATTAAAATAAAATGTATAAAAACACATGTCCATTTAACAAAAATAAAATGTACAGTAAAACATGCCCATTCATGAACTCAAATAAAACTGTACAGTAAAACTTGTCCATTCAACTAAAATAAAATGTATAATAAAACCTGCCCATTCAACTATAATAAAATGTACAATAAATTTTGCTCATTTAACTAAAATAAAATGTACAAAACCTGCTCATTCAACATAATATAAAACATATAACTATCAAATCCAGCCAACAAATTTTGCCACATTGTCATTACTAATTCAAGTAAAAAGGTGGCATTCAAAATGGTGTAAGTACAATATTTTTCTGAGAAACAAAATGATCTTCAAGCAAAATAAAAGCCTGTAGTCCCAATCTGTGGAAAAAAAAAATGTTAGGAATTAAACGTAGAAATTAAAAGCAAAGTAAGTGAGACAAAATAAAAGCCTGTAAAACTATTAGCATGCAAATAAGGCAAACACATATAAAAACACCTAATTTTAGTTTGTACGGTTAAATACATATAGACCTCCCGCAAGGCTAGCTTTTCTGCACAAATATCTATCTACCTCTTACTTCTTACACATGAAAGGAAATGAAGTAACATTTGTAGAAGCATGAAGAGACAGATCAATGATATTTGTCAACTAATGCAATATCAGCTGTCCCCACTGCCCTAAAAATTTAGTGCATGTTTCATTTGTTTGATCATGTCTGTGTATCCTTGTCTTACTCTAGGCCCTAGGGATTAAAAAAAAAAAAATGGAACCAACAACCAGATGATTTTTATCGTTCACAGCAATACACAGCATGTTACATGATAAAAAGAAGGTGACTGTGAAAACAAGAGGCAAGAGTTACTATCAAAAACATTGGCCACAGGTTCTTGGACAGTTTTCACTGAATTCATTTTTTTAGCTTTGCTGCCGTGGTCTCAAAAGTCTACATTCGATTGCTTTTGCATGCATTCATGAGTGTCAATTGGATGGTACTGTGTCAGATTAAAACATGATAATAATCGGCAATCAAACTGCACTATTCATGACCCAAAAAAGAAAAGACTGGAGCTCCAAAAAAAAAGTTTGAATTTTCCAAGCAAAGCTAAAGTGTCAGAAAACACTAATTGCACTGAAACTATTTCACCTATATTTCACTTTCAAATCCTCAAGGGGTTATTTCATTGTCATACACCCAATGGCAAACTAGTGCAGTTCCAAAAGCTCAATTCTGGGCTATTTCATTGTTACACATCCAATAAAAAGAACACAGCAGATCCTGCTCCAACACCCATTCAAACGAAAAGGGATGAAAAGGAAGAGAAGAGGACAAGAAGAATTGTCCTGCCTTGAAGGAGCAAATCACTAAAGAATATGACTTAGTCACTGAAGAAAAAGCTCGATTCTGGTGTTTTGGGAAGGCAAGTAGCTAATCAACATCAGTACCATTGAATTTGCGGGAAATTAGATAAGAGGGCATGGAGTAAAAAATATCATGTCCTCCTAACAGCCCACAAACTGTCATTTTCATCCTCCAGATGTGAACACTGTTCAAATCTCATTCAGTTTCAACAGTGCATCTGCAGGCCACAAATTAGGTGGCTAAAATAATAAGCATCATAATTTCACACCCCATTGGAACCAAGGTAATGACTCTACAGAAATGCCACATTTCTGGTGGTGATGCTGAAGACTGATCCTGATGATGGCAAGACATGCTACCACTTTTTTTTCAGAGAGACAGGAAATGCCATTGATTCCCATGATTACATCGACATTACACTAAGCCCTGGCTTCTTTATAAGCTTTCCATCCTCAAACACTTCCCTTGCCTTTGCTGCCTCATCCCACCTCTCAGCGAAGGCATATACATTCAATAACATTGTATGACAACCACAATATTAGGTGCCAATCTTGAAAGCTGTTCACCTGCAAGCTGCCAAAGCTCAACATTCATACACAATTTACAAGCACTCAAAAAAGATCCCCAAATAACATCACAATCTGATCCGTCAGGCATACTTTTAATCAATTGATAAGCTTCTTTCAATCTTCCAGCCCGGCCAAACATGTCGATCATGCAAGTGTAATGCTCCAAACTTGGTTGAATCCCATATTTCTCTGTCATCTAGTCAAAACTTTTGTGACCTTCATCAAGCATGCCGTAATGACTACATGAAGAGAGCAGAGAGATAAAGGTGATGGAATTTGGTCGAAAACCATCTTCTTCCATCCGTGGAATGAGCGAGAATGCCTCTTCCCCCTGCCCATTGATTCCACATCCAGCAATCATCACATTCCAAGAGGTCTGATCTCTAGAGTGACCCATCTGCTCAAACAAAGACCATGCATTGTTTATAGACCCATTCTTCGCATAACTGTCAATGAGAGAATTGGCAACCAATGTGTCTGAATCAAGCCCAATTTTCAACACAAAACCATGTATCATTTCCCCATGACCAACTAAAAAAGCACTAGATTGGGCAATGGAGATCATTGTAACTTGATCTGGCTTATGCTGATCCTCCAAGAGCATTTTGCGAAATAATTTCAAGGCAAACACAGAAAGTCCCATCTTGACAGAGCCACAAAGCATCGCATAGTCAATGAGTGAAAAAGGATCTGTGCATTTTCAATGCACCCACATCTGATATACATGTCTATCATGGCATTCACTATAGTTACATATGAATCTAAACCTCTATGGAAACAATATCCATGGACCAACATCCCCTGTTTGAGAGATCCAATTTGACCACATGATTGCAGTACCGTGACCAAAGTAACCAAATCCGGCAACACAACACCTTGGAGCATCCCAAGACTTAAACATTGCCCAAATCGTAAACAATACAACTAAAATATTCTGTACCCTTTCGGTCATATATGGTGCAGTCCAATACTTCTTTTTCCTAATTTTGAGTTAAATCATGCAAAAATAATGATAAACTAATCATGCTTATCATTGGTGTGTCTTTTACCAAGCATGCTACATATTAGTGTGAAATTGCTATGAAAGCACTTAGATAAATGGTTTAAAGTTATTGAATGCAGTTCAATTCAATCAGAGAAGAAATTAAGGACACTAACCAAGAAGTAATCACTCATTTTTCTATCACCATGTCTGATCCCGTCACTCTTGCCACCAACCGCATCATCTCCTCCATTTGTCGCTGCATGGCTATTTGATTATTCTTCATTTGCTCCATCTCTTGAGATCGAGTTGCATTTTCATTTTGTAATCTCTCCACTGTAGCCCGCAATGCCTCACGCTCAGCATCCTCTGAGATGGACTTGGTGCTCCTAGCCATAGACATGGGCTTTGGCCCGTTTCCAAATCCTCTCAAGTATCCGGATCGGCTACCAAGGACATTGATTGCTATTTGCTCTTGAGTCAATTGCACTGCACCCTCCTCTGTACATTTCTCCCGCTCTATTACAAGTTTTTCCTACGAGTGGAAATAAGTTAAATCATATTGCAGTTAAATACTTAAGTTAAGCAAAACAAAATCAAATGGTCCAACTTTGCCTGTTAGGCCTCGAGTAAAGCTATACTTACATATATTTCCTGACATTTTGGATCCATCCACATCTCTTTCTTTTTATTGTAGTGCGACTCCTTATAAAAATCAACGATGTGGGGCTCCTCTCCAGTCTCGGGGTTTGCCTACTTACATAAATTCCAATGTTAGTACATAATTAAGATTTCATGATAGGTGGTAACAAAATCAAAATTACACAGCCACAAATCTAATAAACTATAAATTAAAACAATTCACCAAAGCATGTATTGCAGCTTTGAAAGACTTAGAACCCATGCAATGATTGTAAGGTAAACTCTTCCGACTTTCTGTATTCTTCTTAGAGCGATCCTGTATACAAGGAATAACAATTGAGTTAAAAGTTTTTGTTATTGTACGTGTTGACTAAATAGAAACAGAACATATTAGAAGTAAGGATTAAAAACATAGCTTGTTACCAGAAATTTCTCATCTTCGTAGACATTTTCTATCACCCAAACCCAATCATCCTTATTAATGCCTGAAAAGGGTACAGTCTTTGGATCGATCTCCTTCTTCAAACAGTTCTTGTAATGAGTGTGCATCCAATTACGCCAATCCCTGTATCTAGCTTGAAACTTACGCTCAACAGTTACCTGAACATCTTCATTACTGTTGTAATCCACGACCTCATACTTTGTCTGAAATTTAAATTAATATAATTATTTAGAGACCCTTTATACATCATATAGTTGTCAAATTTAGACTTACAAATACGCGAGCCTTGATAACTTGTCTAACATCAGCTGGAACTTCTGTCCATCTCCGCACACCCCTAACTGGGGCGAAGTTCCTAACCTGTAACCCAATCTCACTCACAAAGTCAGAGGCATTTATCCCTATTGGGACATTATCCTTGAACTGAACCAATAGTTTGCCCCCCGTCTTGGCCCTTGCACGCTCTGAGCGAAACCCTTTGGTTGGGCCTCGCCCCCGTCGAGATGTAGAACCTACAAATTTCACATAAAACCTAGTTAGTACCAACAATATATGCACTAAAACATGAAGCTTACATGATTAAATTTGATATCTTACCAACACTGCTGCAATCCGTATGAGAACTAGGTGTTGGTATACATGGTGATGCAATCACATCAGCTGATGGCAAAGCGAGGTCAGTAGATAGTGATACAGATACCGGGGTAGATCGAGGGCGAAGTCGAGAAGAAGGTGCCATGTGTGTGACCTGCTAAAATAAAATTATTTAAAAACATAATAACTTAGTTAGATTACCACTATATAAGGACAATTCCTTATATGGTGAATTTTTACATAATATTACCAACCTCCATGTGTTAAAAAGAAAAGGTAAAACAAAATAAGAATGATCTTAGGTTTGATTACAACATAGTGATTCTTATACAAATCAACATTAATTAAAAGTCAGAATATGCATCAGAGTCATCTATACTATGTAAATCCTTTTCCACTTCATCACAATTCTCCTCTAATGTCTCATCTTCATCATCGCAGATAAAGTCATCATCAACCATCATATCTTCTCGACTGTTTTCCTTTGTGAGTACTGCACTCGTAATAATCTCTGGATCAAGATCAGACCTATCATACCGTGGCTGATCCATCCTATCTGGATCTTCAATGACAATCGGGACCACATCAATTGTTTTTTCCTGCTGGAACACATCCTTTTGAACAAATGGTCCATCATCACTGGATTCTACATCATTTAACTCTAATATATCCCAT
Organism: Sextonia rubra; assembly: GCA_037013555.1. Classification (NCBI taxonomy): domain Eukaryota; kingdom Viridiplantae; phylum Streptophyta; class Magnoliopsida; order Laurales; family Lauraceae; genus Sextonia; species Sextonia rubra. The sequence goes on along the minus strand of JASUAD010000009.1, from coordinate 51,595,421 downwards.
ATTCCTCGATGTTGAATCCGCTGGACAATTTGCCAATGTGGGCCTAGTTTGGGGTCATTCACATAAAAGACTTGTTGCACTTGACTAGGTAGTACAAAGGGGTCATTCTGATACCACCGACCTCTTATATCGATTGATGTAAAATGTGCATCAGTTTGTATAGTTCGCCCACTGCCAAGGTTAAACCACTCGCATTGGAACAAAACAACTCGATACTCAAAAATATAAGCCATTTCCCACACTTTACACAAGTAGCCAAAAAACTCAGTAGCTTTCCCCTCATGATCCCCGTTTACCACCAGCCCACTGTTCTGACTTTTACGTCGGTTGTCACGATCTTTAGTGTGAAATCGGACCCCATTACACATGCACCCTGAGTAGAACTTCATTAATTGATTTGGACCATTTGCCAATGACCAAAGTTCATCTGTAGCTTCTGCTAATTGTTGACTTCTCAATTCATTCATCTGCATGACCAAAATATATAAAGAGAATCATATCACAATGAATGGATTATGTTTAAATTGTTTATACGTGAGGTAACTATGTATATCTTACGCGTTCTTGAAACCACATCGGAAATTCTCGTTGCTGTCGCTGGTCAATATCACAACTACTTTGCATCATTAATAGGTTCTTGTGCTCCCTAATTAGAAAAGATGTCATTGGTTAGTAATAAGTTATAAGCATCGACACAATCAATTACATGCAATACTCATGCGTAATATATGATCACATACTCTAGATATGGTGCCACCTCCGGGCTGTTATACAATATAAACCACTGACCCATATCACGTTCCTTCTGCGACACCGCAGGTGCATTTTTTATTTGACCAAAAGGACGAACATTTTGTGAGAATACCCCTAGCCCTAGCCCACCTTTAACACCATCATCATTTCGTTCATCCCGATTGAATACAGTTTCTACCCCTTGTAGATACATTGAACAGAAAGTAAGGCATTCCTTTACAATGTAAGCCTCAACAATCGAACCTTCAGGGTGAGCTCGATTTCGAACAAACCATTTTAAACTTCCAAGTTGCCTTAAAAAAAATATATATTTGTTAGCATGCAACTATAGCAAAGTATAACTTTTAATTTAAATGAAAGTTGGTTGCTACTACCTTTCAATAGGGTACATCCATCGGAATTGCACTGGCCCGCCAAGCATGGCCTCACGAGGCAAGTGAATGGCTAGATGGACCATAACATCAAAGAATGCTGGTGGAAAAATTTTTTCCATCTTGCAAAGTATCAAAACAATTCGGTCCTGTAATGCTTCCAAGTCCTTTCAATCTTAATCTCTTTGAGCAAAGTTGCTCAAAGAAATTGCCCAGCTCAAACAATGTGGTACAGATATCCTTAGGAAGGTGCCCACGTACTCCGATCGGTAGAAGTCTTTGTAAGATAACATGGCAGTCATGGCTTTTCAATCCTGATACCTTACCATCCTTGGTGCTTACACACCTCGAAATGTTTGCTGCATAACCATCAGGAAATCTTACTGATTTTAAGAAATCACAGAAAGTTTCTCTTTCCTTTAGGGACAATGTGTAAATCGCAGGGGGCTTTTCATAGAACCCATCAGCACGCTTGCGTAGGTGTAATTCTTTTCTAATTTTCATACCCTCCAAATCCATATGAGCTTTTTCCGTGTCCTTATTTTTCCCTTCTATGCCCATCACTATTCCAAGAGTGTTGTCACATATATTCTTTTCCACGTGCATGACATCAATATTGTGTCGGAGTTTCAGTTTCTTCCAGTAAGGTAGTTCAAAGAAAATGCTTTTCTTTGTCCAATTCAATTCCTCTGGGTTGCGCTTTCTTTTCTTATTGAGTGGGTGCTTCCCAAACTTGACATTCGTCAAGCAATCTAATTGCTCTAGTATCTGTTCCCCTGACAATTCCACCCGCTTCGTTCGATTCTCTGACTTACCATTAAAAAGCTTACTCCTTCGCCATGTGTGGTTCTCAGGTAAGTAACGACGAGTGCCTGTGTACCCTATCTTACTTTTCAACCTCTGTGATGATGGATCATTGTTACAAACAGGACACGCCAAATAACCTTTAGTGCTCCATCCCGACAAGTTACCATATGCTGGAAAGTCGTTTATGGTCCACATAACAACCGCATGCATTCGGAAAGTCTCTCCTTTAGATGCATCATAAGTTAATACACCGTCTTCCCAAAGCTCTTTTAACTCATCTATTAACGGCTGCATGTAAATATCGATCTCTTTTCCAGGTGCATGCGGTCCAGGAATAAGCAACGACATCATACAAAATGGTTCTTTCATACATTTCCATGGTGGTAGGTTATAAGGCATGAGTATCACAGGCCACATACTATAGGAGTTGCTCATATTACCAAAGGGGTTGAACCCATCCGTAGCCAGCCCTAGCCTAACATTGCGGGACTCCTTGGCAAATGCAGGATATTGCTGATCAAAATCCTTCCACTCTATACGGTCAGCGGGATGGATCGAGAATTCTCCATCATCCACAAGCTTTTCCTTGTGCCACCGCATATCTGTAGCTATCTTCCTTGACATAAATAATCTCTGTAACCTTGGGATCACTGGGAGGTGTCGCAACACCTTAACAGGAATTTTTTTATCATTGCCATCATTGTGCTTATATCGAAACTCTCCACATTCTGGACAATTTTCAAGATTCTCATTTTCTTTCATAAAAAGCACACAATCATTCTTACAAGCATGAATGGATTTGTATCCCAATCCCAGTTCACGTAAGAATGTCTTTGCTTCATAAAGGGAACTTGGAACCATCTCACTCTCTGGTATAACATCCTTCATTATCATCATCACCATGTTGAATGCCTTGTTGCTCAAGTTATTCAACACCTTTATATGCAGCATCTTAATGACAAATGATAACAATGTAAACTTTGTGCAACCTGGATATAACTCACGTTGGGCATCTTTCAATAATTTTTCAAATTTATGTACATTCTCTTGCCCAACACTATCAGAACCATGACTAGATCCCAGATCCCCCAAATCATTGTCCATAAAAACTCCCATATATATGTCTTCCAGAAGTTCAGGCAACTCATCACGAGGGTTGTCTTCCGTGTCAAAGATTTCACCTTGAACACTTCCCCCCTCATCGTCTGAATTATCGTCATGTATGCCCCCGACATTGATTGGCATTGGCTCCCCGTGGAGTATCCATGTCGTGTAAGAAGTCATGATCCCATTAAACAATAAATGTTCTTGGACGATGGGGCAAGTATGCAATTCTACATTCATGCATCTCAAACACGGACACCAAATCTTACTTTGCTCTCCCATATGTTCATTGGCAAATTTAATAAACGACCTAACCCCATTTGTATACTCAGGTCGAAGTTTATTCCTGCAATTCATCAAAGTCTTGTCCATAATTGGTGACCTACAAGAAGAAAGGTTGAAGATATTGTAGAATTTCATTTATGGAACACATGCAGCTAATTTCAGAAGAAAAAGAAAATCAAAATGAGGAAAACTTTATAATTTCAAGCAAGACTTTGATAGGGAAATGCCTTCATGAACTGTCATCCACTAAATGGAAAACGAATCGAAATTTCCAAAGCAAGTATAACTTAATCATCACCATCACCACTAATTGGATATGAGTTTGAATTTTTACATCAACATCATTAGCACCACCTTAGCCTTATCCAATCATATGGGGAAACAACAGCTACATGGTGATGAAATTCCAGATGCCATCAGTAAATAATACATTGTGATTGAATACGCAATAAAGCAAATCCTACAACACTATTACATGGAATTTTAGCAAACACCTAGAATACAGTATGAACATTACATATAGTTCTACTCAGTTCTTTCCAAAGGTTCACCCAGCCATACCAACTTCCACTCACATATGCGCTTATTAGCATGATTAAAAAAAACCCAGTTTCGTAAGTTAAGTAACAATCTGAATTTCCAATCACTGATTTATCTCATTCTTAGATCCTAATCAACAATCCCCCAATTTGCGTGGCATCATGACCAAACCCTCTTGCCTAATGCTCAACCATCATCAAGATCCATCCCTTTGGCCCACCCACCTAGACCCTTGCAATCACATTTCGGTCTTTTATCTGCAGTGGGTCCTATCATTATTAATGGTTTTCATCATTCATCAAGAGTCCTCTGTATACACAAGGAAACAAGATTGTATTTGTCGTGATCAAACAAAAGCAAGTGAATGAATCAATGGCTGATGGGACTATCAGTGCATTCTTAAATGGGATTGCCCTCTCAAGTTTCTTCTTCAAAGTCCATTGATACAGGCAGATTTCCATGATTTTACTTTATGCAGTATATTGCATCAAATGGGGGCAAAGTGTAAGAGGGAGAGAGAGAGAGAGAGAGAGAGAGAGAGATGGGGGAAACATAACTGGGGGCTGTGCCAAAGGGCATTAGGGCCTTCAATGGGCATTTTCTAACGAAGGAACCCCACCCCCGGATATGTAGGTCCGCCGACGCCTCTTTCTCTCCATCTTGCCTTCCCAAGTCCCAACTAAATGTCTCCAGTAACAGAGCAAAGATAACATGAGCCTACTTTCTCCCCTCAACTCTCCAACCTAAGACGCATGCTGCTCCCTCAAACCTTATCAACCAAGTCCATCCATCTTCAGAACAACCTCCCCACCCCCACATCGCCCAAAAAAAAAAACAAGTGAAGTTGTGGAAGAGGAGACAGAGAAGGAAGAAGCATACCTACCGCTGCTCAAGAAGTCTGGAGGTGAAATCTGGAAGAAGAATGGCGAAGCTGTGGCTGTCTCAGATTTCAGAAGAATGCCGCTGCTCAAGAATGCCGCTGCTCGATCAATTCGTTAGGGTAGAGTTGTCTCAAACCCACTACTTATACAATGAAAATCGGCGACAAATTTTTTGTCGCCAAATGCTCTTGGAAATAATCCGCCAGGGCGCCAACGCAGTTGCGCCAATTCACTAAATTTTGTGAATTCCGCGACGAAATTATTTCGTCGCCGATTATTTTTAGAAATTTTGCGACGCTAAATTTTTTGTAGCGGAATTTATTTAAGGGTGTAGAGTTCTAATGATATACTGACGAAAATAACATGTCGCCCAATAAAACATTTTGTCGCAAAAACATTTCCCCTTGATGGCGCCAACTCCTTTTTTGGCGCCAAACTTTTCGCGACAATATTTAGCAACCATTGAAAATTATCGTCGCTGAATAATTCATGTTTTTTTTTACGCGACGACATAAATATTACGTCGCAAAAAAGTAACATTTAGAGACAAATTTTCAATATGTCGCTGAATTTTTGCCGCGAAAAATGATATCTGTTGTAGTGAACTATGTAAGGTCTAAGAGGAAGTCACGGTGCTCCTATAACAGGACCGTAGGGCTTCTTAGTCCATTATGTAGCCTAACAATTAGGCCACTAGGAGATTTATGAAAGGCCTCTGGTTAGACTTGAAACCATTTATATGAAGAACCTACATTATTGAGGTATGCACGACCTGGCCGATCGGGTACAGGTCCTACCGATCGAACCTGCTCCCAAAACCTCAATTCGACCGGTTGGACTATCAGGACCAATCGGTCAGCCCTGTGTAAGGTCCTAACCCAAGTTAAGCTCGATTTACTTTAATTAATCTTATTTGATCTTAATTAGGCTAATTGAGCCCAAATCTCAAGAGGTTTGGGTCATGAATAGGTAGTTGGGTCGGGTATCGAACTTTATTAGGTAGTACAGGACCTTTTGTATTTAGCATTCTCATGATTTGACATTATTTGTGCATCATATTAGTTGCGTTGGGTGAGTTTCATCTTGTAAGACATTTTCCATGCTTGGCCCAATTTCATTTGGATTTATTCAAGCCCATTTAAACCCAATTGATTTAAACTGGATATATAGAGAACCAAGAGGGCATTTTTGTAATTTTCAGAACTCAACCCATTTAAACCCACAACCCATCGCCCCTCTTTCTCATTTCTCTCCTTGTATCTGGTGGTAGCAGGGACTCTTTCTTCTTCTCCCTTCTTCCTTCATTCTCTTCCTCATCTAATCTCCATCCTTGGTGTTTGAAAGCTTGCATGCATCAAGCTTAAGATTCTTCTTCTTCCTCCTTGGTCTTCTTGCTCTCCTCCTTAGAAAACCAGGCATCTCTTCCTCCCCACTATTTGTAGAAGAGTTGAGGTATGGAAATCCCATCTCCATTTGAGTTGTTGAGTTTAATAAGGGTCAAGAGATTCCATTTATTAGCATGCATGCATCTCATTCTCGTTTTCCTCCATGCATGTGTTAGATTCTTCATTAGTGAAGTCTTTTCCATCCTCTAACAAGGGGTAAACCGATTTGAGTGAAGCACCAAGCTTAAGGCAAGTATAAGGATACATTTTCTTTACATGCATTAGCTTTATTCTTTAATTATTGATCTGTTCTTGTGATTTCCCTTTTTACAACTCAATGGATAATGCATGGAATTGTTTTATGATTTATAATGATTTTAGATGAATAAAATGATAATGGTCCTTTAGGGAACCAAAGAGTGTGGAATGGAAGCCCTTGTGTTGGTTTGATTGCAGGTGGAATGGTGAATTGGAAGAGGAAACCCATTGGAATCCAACCATTTCCGTAACAGAGTACTTCAGGGCCGATCGGTCGGTCCTGAAGCTCGATCGGTTGAATTGCCTCCTGGGTAGTGCGACCGGTCGGCCAACTTGCCTGATCGGTTGAATTTCCCTTCTTGAAGCAGCCGATCGGTCAGACCCATACCCAACCGGTCGGGTAAGCCCAACCTGTAACTTATAGAAATGTGATCCAAAAATGAAATTCATGCTTGACTATGGACTTTCTATAGTCTATGGGATAGCCTAATAATGGGTTACTCCCTTAAATCTTAGAAAGAGACCAAGATATCCATCCACCCTTACTATAGGTCATAGGTTCAACCCAAGACCATTTATGACCATAGAATTGGATCATTTGCTATACCAAACTAGCCCAACGGTAACTAAACATGGAGAAGAAAGAGTGTTGAGCTGTCACTCTTTTCCTCTTAATTCTCCAGTTAATTTTCAATGTCACATCAAGCGTGTTGGCATAAGGGAAAGTGTCTTTTACATATAGAACATAATGCCAAGAATGGTCACATGAAGACACCGAACGTCTTATGAATACACCGTATTAAATGACCTTGGAAACTCGAATTATCTAGCATAGGGTTGGCTAGTAACCATCCTTGATAACCTTACAATCTAATTGCATTCATATTTATAGCAACCTTGACCTTAACATGATAGTTCACATCAGTATGCTTATTGATGATCAGTGTTTTATTTAACTGTGATCCTATGATTGGTATTTTCATCAAGATTGAAATACATTCCGTATGAGTATAAATAGATCAGTATACGATGAACATGGGTATCAGATTAATTCCGACATGCTTAGAGTCGGCGCCACTTAGCTTATACCCCATAGGAGGTTCGACGGGACCATATGGGAGTATTTTATCAGTTGTCTACTACAGTAGTTATCAAAAGAGTAAGTCGACGCTCTTAAGGTAGCTAGTCGGTCTTGGCCCGATCGCTAGTGATTTCCCACGGATCAGTTTACTCTCTTATTAGAGAGGAGATAGCATTGGGGTTACCATTTGGTATGATGTACTCTTTATTCACGACTCCTTATTCATGCTTACTCATATGCATAAGTGCCTAGATTTCGATATTGATATCTTTTGATCATTACGTCATTTAATTCAATTGATATATCATGTTAAGCTCATGTATCCTTATCCTTGCTTAACCGTTGTGTTAATAGAGTTACCATGGTGTTATAGGTACAGAACCCGTTGCCAGTCCGACACTAAGTGCGCCTCCGGAAGGAACCCGAGCGTTACCTCGGGATGTGAACAAGTGGAATGAGGAAGATATCTTTTCATTATCCTCCTCAACAATGCACAACAGGGTTACTTTTAGGTTGACTTAGTTAGCCATGCATTGGCTTAGGGCTTAGCTTGGCACTTGATACATTTTGTATTATTTATGCATTTCTCTTGTCTTATGCATGTAGCTGGGATAATTAATAGACTTTGTTTTATTTAATGAATTGAATGAATGTTTATTGATGTCCATGATCTATTTAGGTAAATTTTCTAGGTTTCCGCTTTTTTTATTATATTGATTGATACGTGTTTATGGATCTTCCTCACACGTACCTATGGGATCACCCGTGTGGCAGTTCGTACGTGTCTTGGGATGCCACGAATTGTCACGGGTATGTATGTCAATCCCCAGAATCCACCATAAATCCCCAATTCTCGGGTTCGGGGCGTGACACCCTAATACGCCCGGCCACGAACAGAACTAACTACCCATTGTTCTAAAGCTTACAAAACCTTCTATTTTTCTTCCTAACAATGAAAGAAAAACCAAGAGGGCTATAAATCATGCATAGACTAAGATATTTGAAGTAAATCAGAATCATCACAAGTTGCCAACATGTATTCAACCAATCGTTGTTTATACTTGCCTTTACTGACAAGAATCAAGCTTTGCTCGTTTCTACCCTTCGCAAAATCGGAGTTTCACACTGGCCATGAGACGAAGATGGAAGAAGAACGAGAGAGGGAGACGAAGAAGAAAAGTGGACGGAGGAAGAAAAAGAAAAGAAGAAGATAAGAACGAAAAGAGGTGGTGGCCTATTTATATAGATATTTTAGCAATTTGCAACCAAGTCCAAAAGTTATACAAATTACAATTCGAGTCAAATGAGTGCTTAAACATTTCAAACAACTCCAGATGATTCCGAGTCAATTACAGAAAATAACAAGCATTACGAAAAACACACGATGACATCAAGATGACGCCGAAATGACAACTCAATTAAATTCAAAAATTACGAAAAAGGGCCCAAAACTACCTAATCCAGGTAAAACTCAGCCCAACTACCTAACAAAGACTCCAAAACTAACCCAACAAAAATAAACATAATGACCCTAGAAAATCCTCCAACAATACGCTAACGACAAGAGTAATTGACTACTAAACCGGCTAATTAGGGTTGGGGTGTTATAAATGGTTAAACCAGCTATGACATATGGAGCAGGATGTTGGCCAATGAAGAAGATGCATATATGTAAGATGGATGTGGCGAAGATGAAAATGCTTAGGTGGATGTGTGATAAAACTAGAAAAGATAAAATTAGAAATAAGCACTTTCGAAAGCATTTAGGAGTAGCACTAATAGGGGATAAGATTAAAGAAACCTATTTAAGATAATTTGGGTATGTTGAGCATATGTCGGTAATGGCATTGGTGAGAAAAAATTTGCTATACTGGTGGATGACCCATTAAAAGGTAGGGGTAGGCTAAAGAAAACATTGATGGAGGTCATTGAATCAGATTTGAAGAAGTTTAATTTATTTAAGGATTTAGCTCAAAATAGAATGGAATGGAGAAACAGAATTTATGTAGCTGACCTCAAGATACTTGGGATAAAGCTTTGATGATGATGATGAGATAGTTGGGCCCACATATATTGATTGTGTGTAAAATACATATTAAAGTTGAGAAAACTTCATGTTCTTTTGGTTAACAATCTTGAGGTGCCATTTTATTGGAGTAAGATGTGGATTAGCAATAATAGATAGTGGCACCATCCTTTTGAATTGCTTGGATTTTTAGGTTGTCAGCACAATTGGATTTATAAGACTCAATTTAGATTACCACATGACCCTGGTTCGATGACAATTCGTAAATTAAGATGCAAAGTGTTCGATATGAACTATTTAGAGTTCGAAGGCCTCATGAACGAACTAGGTACCCATGAACACATCCATCTAGACTATCAAAATCAGACATTTTAAATATAATAGATATCTATCTTTTGTGTGTGTGTGTGTGTGTGTGTGTGTGTGTGTGTGTGTGTGTGTGTGTGATGACGTAGGCTATCTTATAAGATGACATCGTGTAAAAGTCCTTACCACTGTATTCTTTTGGGTTTTTCTTTTCCCCAAGCCTTTTCCTCACTCTACTTAAAAAAAAAATTTTGCTTTTTAGTTAAAAAAAATGGGTTAAAAAAAGGGGAAAAAACACATTCTGTGGGCGAACCGAACTTACGTATTTGATTCTCAAAGGGCCAACACAATCATATATCTACCTGACGCAGGCAAACTTGACCCTAACTATGGGTACCTTTTATAAGGCCTTTGTTGGAGTACTTAGTTTCATAAATGAGAAAATAGGATGGATTGTAGGGATTGGAGAGCATATATCCGGCCGAAACTGTAGTTTGTTTTTTCAATCAGTAAAAAAAATAGGAAGACTGTCATTCAAAAGAAGAGCCAACACACAAACAAAACTAGGATATTAGAAACCTCCTTCGGTCCATAAAGACTCTCTCCACAGGATTAGAGTCAGACCTACATAATGATAATTTAGCATAGTTATGGGCAATCATATTAAGTTCCTCTGCAATGTGGGGTAAAAAAGATAATTCAAAGCACTCAGATGAACTCTTGATGTCCTACAAAATGGGCCCTATGGACCAATCAAACTTTCCATTAATACCCTGCACCACTTCTTATGCATCTGAAAAAAAGGTGAAACTTAAGATATCCCCAACTCCCTCAGCTTGATCAATGTTACAAGAATAGTTCTTGCCTTAGCTTCTTTGGCGGATGGAACGACCAGGCCTTCTTGGTATCCTGCGAAAATAAATTTACCATTATGCCTGATAGCAAAATCAAAGCCCGACATACCATCGGAGAATCTACATGAGGCATCAGTGAAAACTATATATAGCAATCTCCTTGGCATCCAGGATTTTGAAGTATGATTTTGAGGATCTAGTGTTATCCCCATTCTTTGGCATTAGTAATCGTTTTGCAAGGATTAATCACTCCTTTGAAAATATAATCATTTCTTGCATTCCACAGCCCACCATCATGCTAGAGCCCATGATTCGGAATGCCAGGAATATTCTTTCCTTTCCTTCTCACACCAGTTACAAAAGTCTTACCACCACACTGGGATATCCGTGATGACAGTCTTGTAAGACCGGAATTCCAGGTTTGATCCAAACCATTTGGCTCTAGCATGGTCGAATTGGAAAAGTGTCACGTACCCCAAAATACAATCCAAGGTCAACGTGAAAAAGAAGGCTAATTTAAAATCTTCTTCGTGTTTAACACAACATGAATCATAATAGTGGGCTCACACAGGATCATAGGGCCATGCTAAGTCAAAAGAAATGCATATGTGGAAATAGTTAGTAACAATTGGTATCATAGTGTCATTTATTTGAAGCAACCACAACTTACAATAATAATCTTAAAGGTTCAAGTTGCAAATGAAATTAAAAATAATTTATGAATAAAGCTCGACTATAATTTGAATAACATCTAATTGTAAAGAATAGTCTATTAAAGTGTCCTATGATGGTAAGTCACTCTGTGCAGGTTCAAATGGACCCATAGACATCATTGGCACCCTACTTGGCTTAACCAACTGGCTCAAACGCTTGAAACGCTTGATCCTCCACTTGTGCCTCTGTAAAGTAGGCATTGGTGCTTATACACCATATAAACAAGGTCAAAGGCAAGCTATAAACATAATTTGAAATAGAAAACAAGATCAATAAAGATCAATTCAATATAATTAAACATGATTAAGAAAGTAGAAGATTACCGAAACAAATAGAATATACTAAACATGCTAAACAAATGAGCAGTGATTATGTGTACAGGAAAGCAAAGCCTTCGTTTTGGGTGGTTAACCCTAGCTAACTAAGTACAGCGGGTCCACTGTTAGATAATCAAACATAACATATTAGAATTACATATGGCCATGTAAAACAAAAATGAACTGCAGCTGTATAATTGCTCCAAAAGTACATATATATATATAGTTGCATAACAAAATAATAATAGTAATATGGATAAATTATATACATGACACTTGCTCGACACAGAAACCTAAGTCAGGGAGAGGACTGGCTACCAAGGACACACTAATTCTCCATCATAACTCTACTTATCTTACAATGGTTCCAAATTGTTCTTTCATAAACCAAGCCACTCTCAAACTCAATCATGTAAGGGTACATGCTAATTCATGACAATATGAGGAACACATACATGCAAACTTGAAGGTTAAGGAAAACTCACAAATCCAACTTAAGGCCAAAGACACATGTTCACTGACTCGGCAAATCCTTTTGAACCATGGGTGAGGTACAACTTGACACATCCGCTAATTCCGGTGCATAGTCCCACTTAAGGGCTCCCAAAGGGGATGTCTCAAATTACCACCGCACAAGGATTCACATGGTTTGTATGAGTAATTAATCATGATTGGTGAGAACCACATGCCCAAACACGGCCTTATGTTAAGGTCTCACTAATTTATGTAAAAATTAGTGTGTTTACGAAATTCAGGAAAGAGTGTCAAAACCATATCTAAATCCAATCCATCTAATCTAATTATGTAAATTAATGTGTTTTACAAATTTTGGAAAAAGTGTTTAATTCGTGTCAAACCCAAATCCAATGAAGTTCAATTATGATTAACGAAGTGGAGGGAAAACTAATGTTCTTAATCCTCATTGATGTATGATAAAACACCCAAATTATCTTATGTTCAAAAACTAAGGCAAAACCCACAAGTCACTAAAATAAAAGCCCGAAAGCAAATTCGAAATCAAACTCAGAATTAACCCAAAACCATATCCTAAATTGGTACCCAAAATCACATTCGAAATTTAAACCACAAACCTAAACCCAAGACCAAACCTGAAAGAAAACCTGAAATTAAAACACAAATTAAAATTCTAATTGAACCCTAATTAAAATTTTAACCATACCACAATTAGCCCCTAATCAAAGTTATAATTAAACCCTAAATAATAGTCTAACCAAACTCTAATTAATATTCTAAATTCACCTTAATTAAATACTAATTAAAATTCTAATCAAACATGAATTAGACCCTAATTAAACCATAATTAAAATTCTAATCAAACTTAATTGAAATTTAAATCTCATCTAATTAAATCCGAATTAAAATTTCTAATCAAATCCCATTAAAACTTTGAACCCTAAACTTCTGGCAACCAGGCCTAGCCTAGCTGCCAAGTCCAACCTGTTGGGCCTAGCCCACTGGGCCCAGCCCATCCATTTGGGCCAACAAGGCAATAGGCCCAGCACATGTTGCCTGCACAACATGCCAAGTAGCAACGCCTGCCTACCCAGCGTGCGGCTGCTTAGTTTTTTTTGTTTATATATATAATTATAATAACTTATATTAATCCAACAACAGGGCTAGGGATGGGCCGGATCTACATATCAAGAACTAGTCAAATAAAGGGAGAACAAGTAGAAGTACATCAACTTACATCTAACCCTTGCTTCAGATCTACAGTTGATGATATTTGGGGCAAAGGTGACACCCTAGAGATCGAATTCTGTATTCTTAGGCCCACGATCCTTTCTTTTCTGGTGGGTTTTGGTAGAGAGAGAATGATCTTGCAAAAGGAAGGGGGGGGGGGGGCGGTGGTGTTTGGGAGAGGAGAAATCTTCGTTTTGTAAAAACAAGTTTTTCTACAGAGAATATCATATTTATAATAATATGGTTGGGGTTGCAGAGTTCTAATAGGATTCTAATTTTGCCAAAAGGTTAAGTTAATGGATTAACTCACTTAATGGCCCAAAACTAATTCTAATCCAACTAAATCTCTAACTAATGGGTCCCATGCAAAACCTATTCTCCCTTTAACAAAAATGCAAACAATATATAAGGAAATAAAATTTTATAAATTATTAAATAAATAATAAATATTCCAATAAGGGTTGGACGTTACAAAAGCGTATGATTGATTTACTCCTCATGGAAATCACATATCGGACAGGAGGCTTTACTACCAATGATTTATCAATAAGAATTTACGCACAAGGATTTCCCTTCGAAGGCATTGGAATTCAACCCAAAAAGAGGAACTCTTTGGGGAAGTCTTACACGCCAGAAGGAATTCCATTTAAATGAAGAAGCTTGATTTTTAATATTAACAGCAGTAAGTCTTAAAAGCATATTTAGATTTAGTAGAGAGTTCTCTATTTCTAGTGAAGGGCCACACTATTTTGTCATCTATATCATTATATGGTATAAAAATCTTTAAGATACTCTCTACATCTCTAGTGTATGAGAAAGTACTCCTGATAAGTGTTTTATTCCATCTTTTCCCATGCTCCCAGAGGTCTTTAATCCTAAGGTCTGGAGTTGAAATAATAGTAAAAGGTTTCCTAAGCCGTTCATCTTGGGGCTCCAGTTACTATTCCACACAGAGAGCCATATCTAATACCGAACCTAGCCTATCCTCTCGTTAATAAAATTTGTAGCTTCCACAAAGCCCCACCAGAACCATGAATTTCCATTTTTTAAAGTGGCTTCTGGCTACTATTGGAGAGACACCTCCAAGTTGCCATTGCCAAAAGAGCCAAATTATTATGCTTTAATTTCCCATATCCCAAACCCTCCGTCCTCAATTGGTTTACAAATTTCACTCCATTTAATGGTATGAATTTTCTTTTTCTCCTCTAAATCGCCCCACCAAAATTTTCTTATCATTTATCTATATCTACAGTTATCCTATGCTAGTGAACTGACATATTATACACTGGTATGGCTAAGGCCATCGATTCTATGAGAGTGTTTCTTCCATCATGGGGAAAGAAGGGGGGCTTGCTAGGACATGATCTTAATTATTTTAAATTTTTGCTGCGAGGATCTTTATTTTTCTCTAAGGTTCTTTATTTTTCTCTCCGTCTCTTTGGTAATTCCTTCTCCTTCTTTAAGTTCTTCTCGTCTTCTTCTTCTTTCCAGTTGACTGCACAAATACATACCTTGGAGTTCTCTTCTCCCAGGCGACGAATGGAGGAGGGATCCCTTCCTCCTCCTCCTGATCATTAGGTGGATTCTTTACTCTAGAAACATCTTCGTCAGATTCTAGAATATGCAGAAGACATGAATGCAACAATTTCCATCTTCATGTCAATTCTAGAGAAAGATCAGATTCATGCTATTTGTGATGATATCCCTCTTGGTCTCTTCTTGAGGCGAAAGTTAGAGTTGCAAAGGGGCGTAGTATAAAAAAAGCAACTGCAACAAAGGTTCCAATCCACGTAGATGTTGGGTTTTGTCTTGTATTCTAGTTTAATCAGATCGGTCATTTGGTTTAGTCAGAATTGAGGTTCAGGGTTAGGGGCATTTTAGTCATTATATATGGATTTTCTTATTGGCCAAGAAAGCGAGAACTATATATATTGATGTACTATAACCCTACATTTCAGAGAACTGAAATGGGATCATGATAGATAAGTTCTATCCTCCGTGGATGTAGGCAAGGTTGGTGAACTACATAAAATTGTTATGTTCATATGTGTGATTGCTTGATAATATGATCGTGTGTATTTATCGTGGTTGATCCGTTGATTGCTAGAAGTTTTGCTGTGCCACTTTTCCTAACAAGTGGTATCAAAGCGAGGTCAAGATTGGTCGGTTTTCGTTATCAAAGGATCGAGTTTCAGATCTACGTGGAAGGAGAGGGTTGGCTTGGCTACTGGGCTCTTGGTGTTCTTCCAGAAGCCACAAAAGGGGTTGATGGGTTTGGAAAAGACAGATAGGGGCTCTATTTATGGAAGACACCGAAGGAGCATTACTGTGTCAAGCAGCATGCGAAGAAATTCATATTACTCTGCTGAGTACTCGCCAAAATCTTTCATAGAGAAGAAGAGGAAGGAGCTACACGGTTGCTTCTTTCTGTCACCGTGGTTGGAGCAATAGAAGTATAGAGAAATTAGGGATCTCTAATCAGTTGTGAATTAGAGGCTAGCCATGGTTCTAAAAGTTAGAGAAGAGGAGGAGAGGCCTAGGCATTTCTCTCTAGTTATAGCGAACCAGAATCTCAAAGGAGAAAGCACTTGGGTCCAGACCTTGGCGGTTTCGCTGGCACGTCGCCGCTAAGGCAATCATAGCCGGAATTTACAGTAGCCATCATCGGTTTGCTACATCGCTAGATCATAGTTCCTCCGTCCACCGTGCGCAGCCGAGGAAGAAAAGTAGAAATCTGGGTGGTGTAGAAGTTCTAGTTGTAGTACTAGAACTTGAAGGAAGATGAAGTAACAGTCTTGATTGGGTTGTAGAACTAGGTCAAACCTAAGTTCAAGTTAGGTTAGTTTAGAACTTACCCGTCAAGCAGCAGCACCAGCAGTAGTTCAGCTAGGTCAGTTCATGTTGGGCTAGACTTGACCTGTGCACAGAGTCCATCCCTGCAGCAGGTGTAGAGTGGCGTTAGCAGATTGGTCAAAATCAGTTTGACCAGATTTGTGGCCAAAAATTGTTTTACTGATATCTTGATCGTCCGATGTTCGATCAGAGATCCGTTTGTGCCTATGGACTTATTTTGAGTAGATCTACACATTTGTGGAAGAAGATGGGAAGTTCAACAAGCAACAACAAAGTTTGACCAATTGCAGTGCAGAAAACTATTTTTGCTACATCGAAGTTATCCGAAGTCAGATTTTAAATCTGTTTCTTCCAGCGTGCTTGCAAAGATGAGATCTACGAGGCAAATAGAAGATATTGACAGCTTGATGGGCAAAGCATTAAAGGACTAAAGAAACTAATTGATTCACGTTGATAGCATTGGATTCAAACATCACGGGCCATATTGAAGTGTTTAATGATAAATAACTTCATGGATTGGCAGGAAAAAGTGTTAGACTCTGTGACATAGTAATGATTGAAAAGTGTTATTTGATGTTATGAATAGGAGATTGCTCCGAGTACTTTGATAGAAAGCTCAGATTAGCGTCAAAGGGATCGGGAAGGAGCGACATGCCAAAGTGGAAGGAAAAGCAAAAGAATCAAATTCGGAAGGATGTAATGTGCAAGAAAGCTCGGATTTGGATAACAGGGAATCACTTTTGGTCACTACAAGTATAGATTGGGATGATGATTCATGGAATTGGGATTCAGGTTCTTCCTATCACATGTTCTAGTAGAGATTGGCTTGAAGTAAATAACTCCCATTATTGATGGATTTGTTCTCATGGGGGAGAATGCAAATTGATGAGCATTTGAGATAAAAGTGGTAGAGATCCAGTTGCGTGATGATATTGCTCAAAACCTAATGGATGTGATATATGTTCTAAGTTTATGAAGAAATTAGATTTCTTTGGTACCTTAGACTTTAAAGGCTACAAGTGCACTATAGCAGGTGGAGTTACGAATGTAAAAAATGAAACATTAATCATCATGGTGGGTAAAATGGTCAAAAATCTCTACAGGTTGATAGGAGATGCTTTTCCTGATGGAGTAGTGAAAGAGACATCAAATAATAGGGCATGAAATCCATGGTTCAAGTGGAGTTAGATGCGGTGAGATCATTGGAAGATCGATTGATGGGTCTTCGATGATATCATCAAGTGGAAATCCAGGAAGACCTGAACGGAAAGGATTTTCTCAGAAAAGGTAGTCCAATTCAGGTTGGTATAAGCCAGTTTAGCGTCGGGTCATACCTAACCCGCATGTATTATGCCCAACCCACCAAAACAAGCTAGAACAGGACAATTGCAGGTTTGATGAGAGGAACACTAGAATAAAGACAGAAGGAAAGATTCACAAAATATTAGTGGGATCCAGATTCGGGGAGGTCTTCAATTTTGTCTTGACGGATGGAAATTAGGTTCATTATGTTATAGGGACGCATGCATGTGATAACAAATGGAGAGCACTTCGGAGGTTCAAGGAGGAGGCGTTGAGGTCCAAAGAGGCAACTGTAGGAAATTTCAAGTAGGTTTGGACTTGATTAATACCAGACAATGTTCAAATTATCTATTCATCCAGATTAAGAGGTATAGGTGCAGTGCTAGGTCGTACCGTGTGTGGAGGCATACATTTGAGTGAGGTATGTGAAATGCTCGTTCAACGTGTGTTGAAGAAAGAAGACTGCAACATTGGTGTAGTGATATACCATTCAGCAAGGTATGTGAAAACATTATTGGGTATCTCAACGTGGCTCTAGGGATTTATAGAATCAAAGCCAAAGTAGAGATTATTGAGATTTGTCTTGTATTCTAGTTTAGCAGAATCAACCGCTAATTTAGCTAGAACCGAGGTTCATGGTTAGGGGTATTTTAGTCATTATATATGGTTTCCTTGTTAATCAAGAAAGCGAAAACTATATATATTGATATTCTATAACCCTAGATATTAAGAGATTGAAATGGGATCATGATAGGTAAGTTCTCTCTCCTTCGTGGACGTAGGCAAGGTTGCCGAATCACATAAAATTGCTATGTTCACGTGTGTGATTGCTTGATAGTATGATTGTGTATGTTCATCGTGGTTGGTCTGTTGATTGTGAGTAGTTTTCCTTGTGTTGCTGTCCTAATAATAAGCTCATCTCCTACATCAACTACTGCATGCATTGAACTCATCTTAGCCATGGAAAAGGATCTAGGCCATATGTTATAAGAGTAGGAGATATTGGTAGTTTATAACTTTGATCTAAATATGTAGAATAATAAGGAAGACTAGAGAAGACGACCTTTAATGATCAACCATGCTGAAACATGGTCTTCCCTGTTTCTTCCTCCCCCAAATAGAGTTAGAAACCTTGCACACCGAAGGTCCTTGGTTTGTGTTTGGTCACCCATTGATATTGAGGAGATGGTCTGAAAATATTACTATGAGCAGAGAAAATTATCAAACAATCCCAATATGGGTGCTCCTTCCAAATCTGAACCTGTGTTTTCAGCTGAATTTTTTTCAGTAAAATTGCAAGTGTCATTGGAAAGCCGATTTGAGTGGGCCATGCTACTACGACAGGAACAATATATGCATTTTCTAGGGTACGTGTTGAGGTTGGAGTTGTTCCAGAATTTCCTTCTGATATTAAGATGAAACTCAAGGATAAATCCATATTCCAAAAGATTGAACATGCATGGAAACCCAACCCTTGCAAGACTTTTCATACTTTCAGCCATGGAGACAAAGCCTGCCCATTAAAGCCATCTTCAAGTCAATCTCGGCAAGTATGGGTTGAAAAAAGGAAAGAATTTGAAGATACCACGATGCAGATTGCTCGCAAAGATTAGGCCAATGCTGAAAATTCAAGAAAGGAATGTGCAGGAATTTAGCAACCAGTGACAGGAAAGAAAACTTCAGAGAGGCAAAGATCACAAAGTCCAAGCAAAGAATCTGTGAAATCGATACCGTCAGGATCAAGGAAGGAAACTGAAAATGATTATTTAGCCTCTCAGATTTGGAAGGTAACTAAAATGCACCTACTCAGGATATTGCAGCCACCACGACTTTTTGTGATGGAAACTAGTGGAAGTAAAACACTAGCTGCTAAATCTTTAGAAAAAGATGCCAACGCAAATATAGGAAAGACCAACTCAAGTATGCTTCCTATAACAGAAAAAAATCTATCTTTTATCCGCCAGCTTGATGAAAGTTTTCTGAATCGAATAAAAAGTTCAAGTAGGAAGAATAAGCATGGTTCTACTGGCATTTCATTGAGGAAAAACCAGCAAAAAAAAATCGTTCCTAATGCCTGTAATAATATGGAACGTGAGGGCTCTTAATAAGTCCTCCATGCAGTTAGAGACCAGAAATAAAATTTAGAGTTTGAAGCTTGATTTGGTTGTTTTATTGGAAACGAGAATCGGCCAATCGTCTATTTACCATGTTACTAATTCTATTTTGCCAAATGGGTGGGAGGAAATTAAACGTTAAATATCGGAATTTGTGATACTATTAGAATCTGGATTCTATGAAACCCAAGGGTGGTTTGAATTAACAATGTCAGGGAGACTTCTCAAGCTATATATTGTGATGTAAATATTTGAATGTAGATTTTTTCCTTTCGGCATGCTATGTGTTTAAAATTTTTGTGCAAAGGAGAGAGCTATGGAGGGATATCATTGATAAATCTAAGTTGCTAAATTATCCTTGGATTTTAGCTGGTGACTTTTTTTAGTTGTTAAATTATCCTTAGACCCAGCTGTGTGGAAGCCTCTTGCACTGGGCCGCCCTTTTTTTTTTTAGCCGGTGACTTTAATACTATCAGATAGGCCTATGAAAAGTTGGGGGGTGCTACTCTAAGAGCAGTTGGGATGGTTGAATTTAATGAGTGCATTCAGGAGGCTGGGTTCATGGATCTAAATTAAAATGGTAGCCGATGTACTTGGTCTAATTCTAGTGTGGGTGACAATAGAATTGAATGCAAGCTAGATATAGTTTTGATAAACTCTTTATTCATAAACTCAGTTTTTTTCAAAGGGGAAATTCTGAATCCTAATATATATTATCATTCCACTATTCTGTTGTCTCTCCAAGAAAAAGAATAAGTGAAAGCTCCATTAGATGTTATAATTATTGGGCAAAGATTCCAGTGTTTTCTAATATTGTGAAGTAGGCATGGGATATTGAAATTTATGGCACTCCTATTTACAAAGTAGTGATGAAGCTTCGAAATTAAAAAAAAAAAGATAATTGAGTGGAGGAAATCCTAGCAACCCTTGTCTGCAAAGCTTGCTAAAGCCAGATTCTATTTAGATGAGGTCCATCATAATCTGATGACTAATCCGAATAATTTTTAATTTAGCAGCAGGAAAAGGAAGGGAGATTGAAATATCATAATCTAGCAATGGTAGAGGAAAGCATGTATAAGCAGAAATCTAGGGATACGGCGGTCAATCTTGGGGAGGGAAATTCAAAATACTTCTTTCAGCTGATGCTCAAAAGGTAATCACACTCATAGATTTCCCAAATTGAAGAAATGGAAGGTAACAAATATAACTCCCATGAAAGTATTTCAGATGTGATTTTTTTTCTTTTATTTTAAAGTATATTAGGCCCTCATCTTCATGTATATAAACCTAATTTGTCATGTGTTATTTCCCATGGCTATGTTACTGAGGAGGATAATATTACTTTATCTATGCCAGCAACTATTTTTGAAATTGAGGAGTCCATTAAAAATGCTAATCCTAATAAGGCACTTGGACTTGATGGATTTAATGCCCACTTCTTTAAAGTTTTGTGGCATATCGTAGGGAATGATGTTTGTGAGGGTAGTATGGATTTCTTCAAGAATGGATACATGCTAAAACAAATGAAGGCAACTTTCTTGGTTCTGGTGCCAAAAGGTGAAAATGCCGATTTCCTTGATAAATTTAGGCCAATTTCTCTAACTAATGAGCTGTACAAAATCATTAGTAGAATCCTAGAGAACAATTTAAAGCCAATAATCAGTAAAATTGTTGGGCCAATGCAAGCAGCTTTTATCCTTGGAAGAAATATTGCTGATAATATTTTACTAGCCCAAGATTTACTGCATCATTTTCATTGAAATCAAGGGGTGTCAAAAATGTGTGTAAATATAGACCTTGCAAAAGCATATGATCAGGGGTGGAACTAGCTTGGGGCGGGAGGGGGCCAGGGTCCCCCCCACCCCCAACTTTGAAACAAAAATGTAAAAAATTTAGGTGAACCTAAATTAGGGCCCCAAGGCCCCATTGACCCATGGCCCAACCCTCCCTCCCCCTCTCTCACTTTCTTTCTTTTTCTTCACTCCTTTCCTTGTTCCCCCTTCTCCCTTCCATTTCCACCTCATGGCCAGCTAACCCCCAAGCCACCAATCACCAGCCTTTCTCTGCCATCTTCTTTCTCGTGTCGCCTTTATCCTATGGACACCATTTTCCAAACTTCTCCATCTTCCTTGAGCTATGGGTAAGCTCCCAACTTCTCCATAGTTAAGTTTTTTGGGTTTTTAGATTAATAATGGTTTAAAGATGTTCCTTAGAGTCTTCTCTCCAATTTTATATATGAGCTTGGCTGACCTTCTAGTTTTCTCCCCATTTGAGCACTGTGGGTTTGGCCTTGAGTTAGGGTTTTCTCCACATTTCCATTTTCTCTCATTATAAAGCAAGTGGATTGCATTCTCATTGTTAATAT
The DNA here is from genome assembly GCA_037013555.1 of Sextonia rubra. Lineage (NCBI taxonomy): Eukaryota > Viridiplantae > Streptophyta > Magnoliopsida > Laurales > Lauraceae > Sextonia > Sextonia rubra. The sequence continues at coordinate 51,573,401 of JASUAD010000009.1, read as the reverse complement.
ATTGATTTAATCTTGATTTTAGCATTTTAATATGCTTGACAGGTTTTGCCCATTTTAATGGAAATGCATTAGTATGACCATGTTATTAGCATTAAGTATGTGATTGTGAAGAAGAAACAATTTTTTTGCCCAAATCATATGTTTTGATTTCTAAAATATTTTCAATATTTGTGTGATGGCTGAATTAGATATTAAGAATAAGAAAAAAAAAACACTAGATTGTGATTTGTGAATCACTTATTTTATCATAGTTCCTACAATGTACTTGTTATGATTTCAATTTAATTTTAGATGGGAAAGACAATTCTAATTGATGCATATTTTAAGAGAAAAAATGACAAAAAATAGGATGTTGATACATCATTCCCAACCTCCTCCAAAATTTAAAAACTCCAAGGAACACTTGGAAATATAATGATTGCATGAAAATTTTTTTTTTCTAGTTTGGCCCCCCTCGTTACAGAATCCTTATTCCGCCCCTGCATATAATAATGTAAGATGGGAGTCCTATTGGAAGCTCTTTGCTGCATGCATTTCTCACCACATATTATCAGGATTATCATGGCTTGTGTTACTGAGGCTTCTTTCTCAGTATTGATAAGTGGAAGTGCTCCCTCTTTCACCTTTTCTATTTGTCATGGAACTCTTTTCTTGTGTGATGACACAATATGCTTCATCTTAGTTGATTCCCACTCCTTTACAGAAAAATGAGATAACTATTTCACACTTGATGTTTGTTGATGATCTAATTGTATTTTTATGGCTTATATTTATGTAGCAGCAAATCTAAAGAACTTCTTGGAGCAATTCAAGACTTTCTCAAGATTGGATGTTTACTATTCAAAAAGTGCAGTATTTTTTTTTTCAAATTGCAATCGCTCTGCTGAAGAAGATATTTTTGAATTCTGAATATTTCAAGATCTAAGCTTCCCATTAATTTTCTTGTAATCCCCCTATTATCTAAGCCTTTGAACTTTAATGATTGCCAACCTTTGTTTGCAAAAATTCAACAAACACTTGTAGGTTTAAAATCAAAAGTGTTATCTTATGCTGGTCGAGTAGAGCTTATTAAATCTACATTATCAGCTATTCATCTTTAGTGGGCATCAGTCTTTATGCTTCCCCATGTTATCCTTATGCTATGGACAGGCAGGTACGTGATTTCTTTTGGAATTGCTAGTTGTCAAATTATATTCATCCAATACCATGGGATTCTATATGTAAACTAGCTGCACGTGGTGGACTTGGTATCAGATCCCTTGTTGATGTCTCTAAAGCTGCATTGTTGAGACAATTGTGGAATATGATAATAAAAAAAACATGTTGGAATATATGGGTCAATACAAAATACCTAAGAGGAAAATCCTTTTGAGTGATTTCTGTGTCACCTTTTGCTTCATCGGGATGGAAAGGTATCCTAGGCCTTCACATGTTTGCGTTGCCTCATATTAAGCATCTTATTGGTAATGGGCAGTCAACAAAATTCTTGACAGCTCCATGGTTGGATGGAGGCACATTGAATGTTGTCTATGGTGACCGAGCCATTTATGATTCAGGGCTGGGTAAAGATATTATGGTTTGGCAATTTTTTAATAATGTGGTTAGATCTTTCTACAACCAACTTCAAATACTATCATGGTTATCTTCAATGGTATTCCATTCAAAATCCATCCAAATCCTAATTTTGCAGATGAAATTGTGTAGACTCTAGAGGAAAAGGGGAACTTCACTTTAAAATCAGCATATTATTTGGTGAAAGGTCTTCAAAACAAGAAGCAGCAATGGCCATCTTTAGTTTAGTTTAAAGGGTGTATAAAAAAATAGATTCTATTTGTGCATGGATGTTTTTTTAGAGGATTGAAGACTAAATATTTTCTACATCAAAGAAATGTTCAATGTGATACTTGCTGTAATCTATTTGTTTGTATAGTGGAGATGGCTTCTCATTTAATGTTTCAATGTGATTATTCTCAAGAAGTTTGGCATCAACCTTTGGCAAGGCCTGATTTGACTCCCATTGATTATGATTCTCCATAATTTAAGGACAAGTCAATTACTCTTCGAATGGATTAGCAATATACTAGTACTCAAATCTTGGGGAAGATAATTTTTGGGCATTCATTTGGTTTATATGGAAAGAGAGAAATAAAAGAATATTTAGAAATCAACAAAAGCCAGCCACGTCAATAGTAAGGGAGATTGTGAAGACTGTTCAAACAAGAATCCTCTAATTAGGCTTACAATTAGCTCAAAATTTGTTAAGCCATTGGAACTTACCTACAAGCTTCGCATATAAACACTTTCATTTAGAGCCTAGTGTTCCTAAAGGTATGCGGTTATCCATTTGCTTGATTAGATAGGTGATTGTTGGTATTTTGTGGACTGGTATTGAACAGCCAAAGGAAGCAGCTATTAACCCTGCCCTTGATTACTACTCACGAGTTAAATGTTTAATGAAGGTCCAGTTTCAATAGAATTAAATGTATCCCTCAAGTAAGTCATATGCCATCCAAATTTGTCTCCTTGGCATGAGAGATTTACAGTCAAAAGGATGGTAGCTTATCTTCAACAGTGTGCTTATGTTTAGTATCTTAAATTATATCAAGCAATGTCCAACATAGTAGGAAGATTTGTTGCAATAGAGATGCTTCTACTCGTATTAATGCTTTGGAATTCAAATGTTATTTCATTCTTTTTAGTTGTTGCTCCTATGAGCTATTTTTTTTGATGTGGGGTATACCCTTTTTGAGTTTCTATCCTATTTAGGATAGACTCATATTCTATATTTATCTTTGAGGAAATAAAAAATTCACTTATTCTTGAAAAATAATATAAGGAAGATATCTTTCATCCTTTTCCATAGGTTTAATCCCTAAAACCCTAGCGAGGGATTTACATCTACTAGTAGAAGCTCCCTTGCTAAAATAAGCAACATATCCATTAAAAATAATAAGTTGGTCAGACATAAGGCAATACTCAACTAGGATCTCCTTAATTTCACATACTTCATTGAAAGTGGCTCCACATAAAAGAAGGCTATCATTAACATATAGAAAATGAGAGAAACTTGGTGCATTCTTGGCCACTTTGATCCCATGGATCTGCCCTCCTCTTCAGCATTCAATAACAAATGAGATAAGACTTCTGGCCCTAATATGAAGAGATAAGGGGAAAGGGGATCACTTTTTATAAGGCCAAGGAAGGAATAAAGATTCCAAAAGGAGATACATTGAACAAGATAGAAAATGAAGAAGAATAGATACACTCCATAAAAATATGAATAAAATCTTTAAGGAACCCGTACACCCTAAGGACTGAAGCAAGAAAATGCCACTGCTCATGGTAGCCATGTCTAATTTTAAACCGATCACATTCTTTTTCCTTATTTTCCTAAGGGATTGGAAGACTTCACGAGATATGATATAGTTATCTAATATTATATGACCTTGTATAAAAGTTCTCCAATAAGGGCCAACAATTCTTTTTAACAAACTCTTAAATCTTTTAGCCTCCAATTTTGTAATAATTTTACTAAATTACATTATATAGACTAATATGTTTATAGTCATTAACATTTTGTAGATTGTGTTTTTTTTCTTTTGTTGGAATGAGAAAAATAAAGCTTTTCTTTATTATACTTAAAAAACACTTTTTTTATAGACTCTTAAAGAGCACTTATTAAAATATATATATATATATATATAAACAATGGAGGGTGTATCCTTACCACTCGAAGGTCACATATGTTAGTAAAATTTAGCTATAAAACCATCTGGTCTTGGGGCTTTAAGAGAGCCAATTTATAGAACTATTTCTCTAACCTCATTTTCTGATGGAATTTTTAGTAGGGTGACATTTTCATCAAAGGAAACACAAGGACTAATTGGTAACTCAGTAGATGTCATAACATTCTTGATGTCATTACAAAGGGTTTGTCCAATTAATTTCTATTGACCAACCAATTCCCATCCAAGTCTTTGATTTTCTTAATTTTATTAATTTTTCTTCTATTTATTACACATGAGAGAAAGGGATTATAATTCTTATCACCTTTTTTGTCATGACCTAGGCTTGAGAATCCTTAGGTTAGGGTAATTTCCGAAGTGTAACATGTGTACTCCCATAAAATCCACACTTGTACCTAAGTTTAGATGGGATTTTACAAGGGATATTCACATTCTAACTTGTGTGAGGAGTATAAAAGAACACAAGTACAAGTAAGGAACACGCGAAAGCCTATCAATATCACCTATAAAACTTTCTTTTGAATAAAACGAATGGTTTCATGGTATCTAAATCATGAAAGCAGTCCAAGTGCAAAACATTACCAATAATACCAAAGATATACTAATTCCATTCTATAATGTACATAATATTATACCCTTAAGTGCTATATGACCTGAACATGTATGTGTCCTTATGAAAGAGTAATGAGTAACTATGACAAGTCTACAAGGATTTACTTCATGTAACACAGATAATGACAAGATGAATCATGACCTACATATGTGATCTGCTAATGCAAATGCCATCAACATCCTATCAACCCAAAATTCCCCAAACACGCGAAATAGTCTTGTTGCTCTCAAGTAGTATAAGGTCAGTCAAAATACTTCGCTGTCCACTTGACAAAGACTTAAGGAACCACGGAGCTCGCCTCCTTAGACTTCTCGATCTCTACAAGGCCGATAGAGATTTGAGCTTGTAATACCAATGAGATAGCTTTGAATAAGATGATTCAGCAAAGCATAAGCATTATTAAAGCAATACAACCTGTGTTTAGCAAAATTAATCGACAAATGGTTATAAGAAATCAATAAAGTCTACTAGGCATTTTAAGCATTGAATAAAGTATGTTGTACAAATCATTTAAAGAAAACACAATCAAATGGCTACTACATATAGCTAAATCCTCCCGGCAAGATTCTTGTCATTTGGTACACTAGTGCTTGTGCATGGTTACATCTAGGTCCTTAGTTTCTGAAGTCCGGTGTTCCAGATACCAATTGTAGTGGCAATGATCATTCCACTTAAATTTGACCGTGTTGATTCTTATAGGGGTGAATTTGAGTAGAGCCTGAGTAATTCGAATCAATCAATAAAAATTGACTAAGAATTCAATCTTTATCAATCAATTTTCAATCTAGTCTAGTTCAGTTCTTCTTACTCAATTAATTTCAGAATTAGTATAAATTACATAGTTAGATAATAAATCAATGTAACATCATTATAAACAATGATTTAGTAATAATTAATCAATATAACATTATTGTGGACAATACTTTGTGACAATTAAAGAAATCAATAATCAATTTCACAGTATGCAATGCAATCCGATTTGTGAAATCAAGGATTTTACTAACCAATCCTAAACTAATCACCCATAGGTTCAACTATCCATTTCGATGTGGTTTTAGATTATCTGATATACTGTTATCTTTACTTGGTGTTATGTTGTATATACTCTATATCAAAGTCATCTAAACCAACACCCATGATTAAGTGCTCAACAAATGAGTCAAAATACATGAATAAATCCCAACCAAATTATTCATGTGTTATATAATCATCAGTGGTCCAAATTCTATATAGGGCTCCCAAAACTAAGGACCTATTATGTCGTTTAGCATTCTAAAGTCCAATAATTCCATTTTCATAATACATTTAACCTCAGGGTTCATTACAAAGGGTTTGGGATTAATTGGGGTACTTATAGAACCCTTGAGTTAATTTGAAGAGGTCTAAAGTTGAGAAGTTTTGACTGAAGGATTTTCGTTAGTAATTTTTGCACTTGCACTTGAGCACTCACTCACCGGTGCTCTTTTCTATCTACGAATTCTATAGCACACTCTATTATTCTTCAATTCATGTGCATAAGGATCCTTCTATTCCCCCATTTCAATTCTAATTTATTATATAACATCTAACTCATTTCAATATCATAAACATCATCTATTCCTCATACCTCCATTCTTTAAATACCGTATACATTTACCGATATATGTAGTAAAGAGAGGCTAAAATTAGGAGATTGAATTTCAATCTATGCAATCAAAATACTATCAACATGCATTTATGAATTAACCAGCTTATACTTACCTAAATTCATAGCTTGGTACATAATTTCCTTTACTTTGGTTCAAATTAGAAGAAAAGCCCCAATTGCTAAATCCTAACATGATGAAAGTAAGAGGAATGGCATGAAACGATGATGCATGTAATGTACTTAAGTTCCTTTCTACCCAAATGATATAAGGAATTGTTGAAGACATGAAGCCTTACCTTAGAATATTGCAAAGAGGAAGAAAAAGGATCTCCACAAACCAAAGCTTCATAAGAGCATAGATGGAAGGAAAGAGACAATGAACACCACGAATCACATGTTCACTATTTGCAATTGATTTTCCAGCAAGCGGGTATGAAGAGATGAAGGAAGGGATGAAACCCAACTATTCAAAACCAAATGAAGATAGAGGTAGGGTTGGAGAAGAAGATGGAACCATCTAATCACACATGCATGGCTTCCTTAGACTTTGATTGAGGAAGAACATCAAACTAAGAAGAGAAAGGAAGGTTCCAGCAATGCCCAAGAAGAAGGCGTCGACTGAAGTGATCTTGGGCTATTTAACTTAATATTTTCTAGATTTTATAAAAAAAAGTCCAGCTTGGATGCCTATTTATAATTTAGTCATTTTAAGCTCTATATGGCCCAATTGAAGTCCAATGAGTTTAACGGGCTCAACAAGATGAACACGATGATGCCAATATGATGCATATATGATGTAAAATCCTAAAATCTAAAATTATAAAAAAGGGCTTTATCTATCTAAATATGGTCAAACCCAGCCCAAACTACCTATTCATGATTTAAACTCAACCCACTAGACCCAAATAAGATAAATAGACTTATCCTAATATAATTAGACACTAAATATAATTATTCAAAATAAAATCACATTAATTAGCTACTAATCAAGCTTAATTAACTACAAATCAACCGTAACTCGAATCGGAGTGTTACATTCTTCAACCACAATTCTCTTGATTTTTGTCTTTAGAGTTCTTATTCCCTACATTGCTATTTCTTAAGCTTGAGGTTAAGGTCCATCTATTAGTTAATGGAATTGTCATTCACTCCTTTCCTTCTAGTCTCCTCTAATTTCTCCCTAGTTTTCCTTATCCATACATCAACCCTACCAATGTTTGATTTATTCCATTTGAAAATATCTCTACCAATAAATTTAAGGATACCAGTAGTGTTATTCTTATTACTTTGCACTTGATAGTGCCATCTTTTTATGATGACCTCCACCAATCCTTTGTCTTTAAACCATAGACTATGAAATTTGAAGGGATGAGAGAGCTTTGAAAATTTTGGATTTCCCATGAAAAGTAATGGGGAATGATCAAAGCCTCCAATAGATTGAACATGGAATGATGCATCTAGGAATTGAAGTCGCCATTCATTGTTTCCTATAGCTTTGTCGAGCCTTTCCTTCACATGGGCTACTCTTTTTTATTGTTGGTTCAAGTAAATGCTGGTCCCACCAATCCAAGATCAAGCATTTTCATGCTTTGCATAAAATTTAGACCATATTTTGCCTCTTTTTAGATTGAATTTTTGGCCACCTCATTGCTCATTAGTATAAAAAATTTCATTAAGTCAAGCATAATCATCCATGGCCCTATAAATTTATTTCAAAAGGTATTCAAATCATCCCAAAATTTTGGTTTCTTCATAGGCGCAAGGGAGGCCTTGTATGAGGGTGATAAACCAATTTCTAATGTCACCGTTAACAAGATAATGAAATAAACATCTATATTTTGCAAGGATTTTTAATTTAAAAACATCTTGCCACAAAAGGGCTAATCCACCTAATGTTCCATTGGTTAGGACCATTTCCACATTTGGAAAATTGATTTTATTAGCTAATTTTCGTGTCACACTATCACTAGACTTAGATTCTGAAATGGAGATAAAATCTGGGGAGAAATCCTTGCATAGCTGTGTAAGTTCCCAAATGGCAACTGCCTTTTTAGTACCCCTGCATTCCACGCGATTCCCTTTTCAATGTAGTCGACAATTCTTGCATTAAGATTTTCTCTTCGGGGCTTAGCCTATTCATTTTTAGGCACGGAACTGGTGCTATTGCCCATGGCACGACGAGTTTAACAATTTTGGAAAGAAAAAATTGGAGGAAGTTACCTAATCTAGGATGACTAAGTTGAGGTTGTTTCTAGCATTCTCATTAGCATCATGAGTCCTATGCTCACTGCTCATGTACTCTACTAGTGTCTCTATAATGCTTTTCACTTGCTTCCATTGATGATGGTAGACAGAAGTGGTTCCATTTTCTACTTGCATGCGTTATTATTTTCTGGTGCTCCATTATGAAGAGCAACACCAACTCTCTTGAAATTATTTTTATATTATCAGCCCTAGCCTTTTTTATAGGATGAAAACTCCCACTTACAACAATGTCCATCTCATCTTCATATCTTCCTTGATTAAATGATGATTTGGGGTAACAAACCACTTGCATTGACTATAACTCAAGTTGTTACAGCCCTAAACTTAGGAAAATGCAGAAGGGTTTCATGGTTTCTAGGTGGTGGCCCAGTTGTTTGAGCCTTGGTGAAAGGATTGTTTTATGTTGGCTAATTCATGGGTCAGACAAAACTCTTAGTTCATTGAGTTATAATTTGATATTTCTTTTAGATGGACAATGGTTCTTATCATCGAAGAGCTGAATGAAGAAAATAGAAAAAATTCAGAATTGGTACCCACTCTCGGAATTGGTACTCGCTCAAGTGCATTTCAGTACCTGCTTAAGCGGATTTGAGTACCCACTTGAGTACAATTAAGTATCCACTCAAGCACACAGCAAATAGAAACCCAATTTCCTATTCGGATTTATTTTTTATTTGTACCAAGATTAGTAAATTGAGTTTTATAAGGACTATCCTTATAAAGCATGAATTATGGGCTATTTAAAGGGGTTCTCTCTCAACCCCAAGACATAGATATCTCATTATTATGACTTCAGAAGATCTTATTAAGAGAACCCTTCTTCTTTATAGCATTCATTAGAGTAAAAAGTGCAAAAGCTTTGTTAAAGAAATTTTAGTATTGTACTACATCTCCTTGTGGAAGATCATCTGAGGAGTTAAGCATAACAACTAGAAGACGTCTAGTTAATTAGATCTACTGCTATAAGCGGCAGGAAGTCATGACAGAGTGAATCTGTACAAGAAGAATTACAATCGTTAGGTTGTGCGAGAACTGGATAAGGTTTGTGAGTATATCATCTTATATTACTAGATTCATAGTACTTGATTATTGGTCTAATTTAGACCATTGGTTTATTCCCACGTTGGATTTCCATGTAAAAATCGTATCTTTTTGTGTTGGTTGCTTGTTTGTTTTACATTTATTTTTTAGTCCATATTGCGTATTTATTTGCAATATAGAAAATCACATACTTGGGAGCACTTTCAAAACTTTCAATTAGAATCAGAGCGGGTTGCACAAAGTTACTGTATAAATCTATTTGTGAGTTCTTAAATGACACTAATCAAGAAGGAACACCAACTACTAAGCCTCTCTTCCTTGATTTATACAAATTGTGCATATTGGAAGGTGAGGATAATTGGTTTTCGTAAATCCATTGATGATGAGGTTTGGTTAATTGTTAAAGAAGTTTATACCAAACCTAAGGTCATGGTTGATGGGTAAACTATTCCTAAACCTAGGGCCTAATGGACTAAGGAAGAAAAACACGCCTCCAATTGCAATAATAAGGCTATGTATGGTCTTTATAATGGTGTGACTGCTGAAGAGTTTCGTAGAATTTCTACACGTAAAACTGCCAAAGAAGCCTGGGATATCTTACAAACTATGTATGAGGGTACTGATACTGTGAAGCAAGCAAACTCACAAAGATTGAATAAATCCTTTGAAACCATTACAATGGAAAATGATGAGTCCTTTAATGTGTTCTATCCTAAGCTGAATGACAATATCAATTCTATTTTCAAGTTTGGTGCAGAAATCCTGAAAAATAAAATTGTCAAGAAGATTCTAAGGTATTTACCTGTACGGTTTGATTCAAATGTTGATACAATTGAAGAAAACAAAGATCTTGACATCTTCATGGTAAACCAACCAGTTTGGAAACCTTCACACTGTCGAACCAAACCTTTTGGATGAGGAAAATTCTAAGGTGAAAAGTATTGCTTTGAAGGCTTTCAAAGAATCAGTGAAGAACTCTAAAAAGGAAATTGAGAGTGATTCTGATTCCAATTCTAAAGATAATGATATGGCTTAGTTTACAAAGCAATTTAGGAAATACATAAGGGTTAAGAAAGTTAACTGAAAGGGCTCAAAGTTTGAGAAGAAATTTTCTTCAAAAAGGACTAAGTATTTTGAATGTCAACGTTATGGTTACTTTACTAGTGAATGTGTTGACAAGAAAAAGAATCCCAAGAAAAAAGCTTTTAATCTGACATGGGATGATTCTTTTGAAGAAGAGAAAGAAGAGGAAAAATAGGCTGAGCTTAATAAGTTCAACATGGTTAATGGAAAGTTCATGGCATTCATTGCTAGATCTTCTTTATCTAATAATGATGCTAGCGAGGATATTGATGAAGAGTCAGATTATGAAAGAGATTGGGAAGAAACTTATAATTCCGCATGCAATGATTGTGTGAAACTGACCAAGTTGAATCACAAGAACCTAATCAAGTGGAAAGCTTCAGAAGAAGCAATTGTTTCACTCAATTAGATTTAGAAACAACAAATTCAAAGGTTAATCTCTTGGAAGGTTAGAAAAACTTTATGGTTGACAAGTTGACTACTAATGGTCATAAATATGTGTTGGTCAAAGAAAAACTTGAATAGTCTAAACAAGAAATTGAGACCTTGAAGACAAAGTTGAAGACCTGCCAAGCTATGAAAGAAGATTTAAATGGCAAACTGAAGATTGAGTTGTCTTAACTGGAATCTCCAAAGGCTTGTTTAAACAAGATGAACACTAGTTTGAAAATCTTAAAGACATCTAGAGGAATTAGAGAAGGCCGAATGAACACGCGGTCTTGGATATAATCTTGGTGCATCTACTTCTAAGACTAAAAGTAAAACTATTTTGTTAAAAGCTTTGCTTTGAATTCAATGGCACCTCCTACTCCACATGCTGCATACACAAATAATGTCGGGAGTACTTCAAAGAAGAAGAATGTGTTATGTTTTGTATGCACATCCTCTTGTCATCATTGTAAAATCAAAGGACCAATTTGTCCCCATTGTAAGAAACTGCACAATTTGTCAAAGAACAGGGAATGGCAGAAGCAATTTTGAGCCAAAGGTCGAGACTAGAGCTATTGGGGTTGAAAAATCTTACCTGCTTACTGATTTGGAATACAATGTGTTGAAAGTTTCAGATTTGCAAGTGTAGATGCTAAAGTCTCCAAGCTCTTGATCGAGAATATCGAGCTCCCACCCCCAGTGATGTTATGAAGATACAATTAAGGAAGAGTCGCAATTGAGGGGGAGCTACTGCTGGATCCTGATTGACAGTTATGCTAGAAGTTGGCATCATTATCTTTGTCAACTACAGACAAAAGTGGGGAGAATATGTCACACTCCGACCCAACTTAATCCGACTTAGTGTCTAATTAATTTTGAATTTGTTGTTAAGTGTGTTTTGGTTTTGCTTTTCTTTGGTTTTGAGCAATGGATAGGTAGTTGGGTTAAGTTTGACCTGATTAGGTAGTTTTAAGCCTTTTTTCATAATTTTTGCTTTTGTCGGATAGTGTTAGTTTTGTGTCATCTTGATGTCAACACGTGTCTGTCGTCAAGCTCATCAATCTTCATAATTGATTCAAATGCTAATGACTTCGTTTACTTTCGTTAGATCGCTACTTGACTTGAACTGTAAATTGTAACAATTTGCGGACATTCTTGTAATTTTCACTCATTTTTATCTTATAAGAGACCCAACCACCGCCTCTCTCCCCGTTTCAACGCTCTCTCCTGCTCTTCTCTCTCTCATTCTTCTCTTTTTATCTTTTTTTCGTTTCTTCCTTGCTTCAGTGAGAAAGGGAGTTGTGCACTCTTTAGCTTTGCGGGACTTTGACGGTATGTCTTGTGTTTCATTGTGTTTTCCTATTTGTTCTTCCTCCTATGTCAGTTTGGTGCATGTATGCAACGTGCCCTTGCATTTTTGAGTGTTTGACAAGTAAAATTGTGTTTGGACAGCGGATTGAGCCCAAGACAACGACTGGTGTGTGTGTGATTTCCATTTGAGGCAAGTATAAGCACAAGTAGCTTGAACACTTATTGGTAATGCTTTGATTGTGTGTCTGTGTACTCTTCTTGTATGTATCAGTGATGTACAGCCCTATTGAGTAAGTTTTGTTCTTATTTGCTTCGTTTAGTTAAGAATTCGCTATTTCTGTACTTCTGTATCAGGAAATCGTCCCAGCGCACCCACGGTTAAGCCATGACATGTGCTACGATTGAGCCGTAAAATACACTACGGCTAAGTCGTAAGCCTAATCGTAACCGAGCCGCAGATCAATACAGGGTGACACCTGAAATAACTAAGAGTTGGCAAATCTGCTCTCTTCTACGGTCAAGCTAAGGCTAAACCGTGATCTCGCCGTAGCCAAGCCGTAGAGCAAAGCAAGGTTAAACCGTATACCCAGTGAAACTGACTGAATGGGATAGGTTCATATTGAGACGTTGTAGGGTCTTTGAGGTAGAATGTAGGTAACTTGACTTGCCCAATGGAAGCTATATATCGGATGAATGATCCTTCGGGCTGTGATTCATTCATGTGTATTGTCCAACTATTAAGCACCTTCCCATAGGTGTTGGTTTAAGGGACTTTGATACACTTTCGTAATAAGATGCAACACTTCTCGATTGAACAACTGTGGATCAAACACCTTAAAACTACATCAGCATACACGGTTAGAAACACTGGACAACTAAGTTAGGATTGGTTTGTAATTGACCTTGATTCCTTAAGGTAAATTTGAATGGCACTGCATATTGAGTTCGGTTTTGCCCTCTTACGTGTTCTGTGTTGGACCTCTCGAATCTGTGGGAAATGTAGCAGCATCCCTAGAATGAAGCCTGGGCAGGAACAATCCACTACTGTGTATTCGTTATTGCTTATGTGGAGTACTTAGTTCTTGCATCAGGGATGATTATTTGTATTGCGTATCCGGATGTGATGCACTTACTATTGTTTCGTTTGTTGTGATATGTATGTGTATGTGCTATTGATTGATTTGATTGCAATTGTCTATATATAGCACTACTTAGCCTTAGCCTCAGGAGACCTGAGGGGGCTGATTTTGGCATAGTATGTGACTGCCTCTGCAGAGTGCTTTTGTCCTGGGATTCTGGACCCTGGAAACTGGAGACCTATTTGTACCCTGGCCCAGTCGATGGTGTTCTCATATCGATTGCTCTCGAAAGGGAGAATATGGCAAATGTAGTAGCCACTTTGATAGTTTATCTGTGTATGATTCTGATAGCATACTTATTCATATGCACTAATTGCCTAGTAGACGGACATGATGACTATGGATCTTTGCATATTACTAATGTTACTCATTGTTGGTCTTTACTCTTTTTGGGATTTATGTGGGTCACCTCGTACGATAGTAGATTGACTCTTGTGTTTTGTAGGCTATGGCATCCGGATCCGGTACCTGTACTCAGAACAATAACCACAGTGGTGATGAGAGTGGCTCAACCGCTCCACCGCAACCTGTGAACACTGATGATCATTTCTTGGCAATGCTGCAGGCAATTCATTCCTTGCAGGCACAGGTCATTTCTTTAGTAGACCGGCAGAGTCAAGCATCAGTTCAACCGCACGTAGAACAGCAAGTGGTCTTTCAACCCAAGGAAAAAGACCCGAATGCCCTATATGATAAATTCCGGAAACGTGGGGCCGTGGAATTCTACGGCAATGAAGATGCGTTAAAGGCCGAGCAATGGTTAGAGCACACTGGGGATCTCTTTGCTACGATTGTCTGTACTAATTGGCAGAAGGTTATGATCACGGCATCGATGTTCCGGGAGGTAGCAAAGATGTTGTGGAAGAGTGTCAGTGATACTTATACAACCATGTCTAATGCAACGGTGTGGGAGACATTTCAAAAGCAGTTTCAGAGAAAGTTCATTCATGCCCATGTCCAGCGAATGAAAGAGGTTGAATTCTTGGCTCTATAACAACAGCAGTTGACCGTAGCTGAGTACGTTCACCGATTTACGCAGTTGTCCCACTTTGCACAGGACATGTTCAATACCAAAGAGAAGAAGGTGAACCGTTTCATTCTTGGACTGCATCCCAGGTATACCAATTACGTTACAGCTTTTCAGAGGCCAGTGACGTTCGATGATGCGGTAGACAGGGCATATGCTGCTGAGGCAAATTATTTAGCAGAGAGAGCTATCGATCTCAAGAGAAGCGCACCAGTGGGGTCCAAAGGGCAGGTGCAGAAAAAATGGAAAGGGAGACAAGGCACTTCCAGTTTTAGTGGGGTCAGATGCGAGCACTGTGGACGAGGACACCCGACAGATAAATACTGTAAGAAGATCGGTGCCTGTCTAGGTTGTGGTTCCATGGAGCATAAGATAGCTCAATGCCCGAAATTCAAGACATCTCAGTCATCCAGGTCTGCTATTTCTGTAGCCTCTAGCAATCCCCAGCCCTCTCGCCAAGGCCAGAAGACACAGCGTCAAACCGCTCGCGTGTACGCAGCCTCCCATGAAAGTGTAAAAGAAGCGAATGTGGTGGAAGGTAAGGTTCTCATTGTTCAAGCTGAAGCACTCACATTATTTGATTCGGGGTCTACACGTTCGTACATGGCACCTCATTTCACTGAACAGTTACCGCAACCCCCTCAGCTGCTACCATACTTGTTGGTGGTGTCTACCCCCGAGGGCAAGAGAGTGGAGTGCAGTGTGTATTACACTCAGTGTGACGTGTGGATTGAAGGTCGTCGGCTGCCAGTTGACTTGATCTTGTTAGCAATGTTGGATTTTGATGTGATCATTGAAATGGACTGGTTAGCGCGGTATCGTGCTTGTGTTAATTGTTATAACAGAACGATCTATTTCGATCTAGAGAAGTGGTTTTGCTTCGAGGGCAATCAAAAGAAATGCTCTAGGCATGTCATCTCCGCATGCAAGGCGGATCGTTTGATATGTAGAGGTTGCGAAGTTTTTCTTGCCTTTGTCTCAGAGAAAAAAGAGTTGAAGCAATTGAGCGAGCTTCCTGTAGTACGTGAGTTCCTGGATGTATTTCAGGAGGAGGTACCCAAGTTACCCCCTGTCAGAGAAGTGGAATTTGCCATAGACCTCATGCCAGGCACAGCACCGATTAGTTTAGCTTCATATCGAATGGCCCCCGCCGAACTACTCAAATTAAAAACGCAATTGCAAGATCTTTTGGATAAAGGTTTCATACGGCCGAGTATGTCACCGTGGGGAGCTCCAGTGCTATTTGTGAAGAAGGACGGTACATTGAGGATGTGTATTGACTACCGGTAGTTGAATAAAGTCACGATCAAGAATAAATATCCCCTGCCGCGTATCGATGAGTTGTTTGATCAGCGCCAGGGTGCCGCCCACTTTTCGAAGATTGATTTGAGATCGGGGTATCATCAACTTCGGGTGAAGGAAGAGGATATTTCCAAAATTGTCTTCAGGACACGGTATGGACACTATTAATTTCTCGTGATGCCGTTTGGATTAACCAATGCACCGGCTGCCTTTATGGTTTTGATGAACAGGATATTTGCTCCTTTCTTGGATCGGTTTGTGGTGATCTTTATTGACGATATTCTGGTGTATTCGAAGTCGCCAAAGGAGCATGCAGAACATCTACATCGAGCCTTGCAGTTGGTGAGGGAACATCGCTTATTTGCCAAATTGTCGAAGTGTGGTTTTTGGCTCGAGCAGGTAGCATTCCTTGGTCATACCATTTCACAAGATGGATTGGCAGTTGATCAGCTGAAAGTTGAGGCAGTTGTGAATTGGCATAGCCCAAAGACTGTAACGGAGGTGAGGAGTTTTCTTGGACTTGCAGGATATTATCTCCGATTTATTCAAGATTTTGCTAAGATTTCTACTCCGTTGACTAAGCTGACACGGAAGACTGTTCCTTTCCTTTGGACGGACGAGTGTGGGCACAATTTCTTTACTTTGAAGGAGAAGCTTACTTCTGCTCCAGTCTTGACCTTACCGGATGGGAGTGAAGGATTTGTGATTTACTCCGATGTTTCTCGAGTCAGTTTGGGATGCGTTCTAATGCAGCATGGCAAAATGATTGCCTATGGCTCAAGGCAACTCAGGAAGCATGAGACGAATTATGCCACTCATGATTTAGAGTTAGCAGCCATCTTTTTTTCCTTGAAACTGTGTGTAACACCCCGATCCCTTTGAGCCGGATTAGTGGCTCATTAGTGTGTTTTGTTTTGTTTTATTTCTTTTGGTTTTGGTTTTGGGCCTTGGATAGGTAGTCGAGTGACCTCTGACCTGAGATAGGTAGTTCTAAGCCCTTTTTCGTAATTTTGCTTTTGTTTTGCTCATATCATCCTTGCATCATCTTGGTGTCAGCACGCGTATTTCGTTGAGCTCGACAATTTCCATAACTGTGTCAGATCCGTTTGGAGTCAATTGGGGAAGATGGACCTTCGTGTGACTTGAACTGTAATTAGCATAAACTCTCCGGACTTTGACTTAACTTCCAAACCCATATAAGATGAGTCATGCTCCAGATGTCTCTTTCTCTTGCTCCTTCACTTCAACGTTGCATGCAAGAGAGAAGGCTCCAGGAGAAGCTCCATGTTCAACTCGTTCTCTCTCTCTCTCTCTTCTTCTATTCTCTTGCTCGATTGAGGAGTGGATTCCTTGTTTGATTTGGGTTCTCTCCCTCTCCTCTCTGTCTATGTTTTGTGGCTTTGGGTAAGTGGGTTCTTTCCCAACTCTTTCTTCTTCTTCTCTAATTGCACCTCTCATTCTCTGATTGCTATGTCTTCATCTCATGCATGGTGTATCTCTTTGATTTGCTTTGATTTTTAGTTGCTTTGGAGCTTGATTCAGTGGATTTCCAGATTTGAGGCAAGTATAAGTACAAGCTTGATAACACATATGGGTATTTTGTTTGATGGCTTTGATTTCTTCTTATTCCTTGTCTAGCATGTTTTACAACCACATTTTGTGAATTTGGAACCTCTGTAACTCATTTTGTTCAGCTTCTGTACCGAATTTCAGTTTCTGTAACTATCCCGAATTTGTGTTCTGTATTGTACGGCTAAGCCGTAAGTTTCTACGGCTCACATTCCAGAGCCTCGAAATTTCATTTTGTTCTACGGCTAGGCTACGGCTAAGCCGTAATTTGTCCTACGGCTGAGCCGTAAGCTAGCCGTGACCCAAACCGTACCCCAGCCGTGAATTAAATCTCTGATCAGTCGAAACTTTTCCAACACAGAACTCCTACGGTGTGGCTACGGCTAAGCCGTGGAATACTACGGCCAAGCCGTGGTTTGGTCTACGGCTAAGCCGTATCCTGACTGTAGCTCAGCCGAAAGAGGCATCAGATCAGAGGTGAAAGATGACCAGTTTAGCTGTGTTTTGAATGGAACCATGGTTAAGCTGTAGTGCATAATACGTCGAGCGCGTAAGATGTCTCCGGCTCAACCATAGGTCCCTTATGGCTAAACCGTTAGGCATGGCAATTCTGAATTATAACTTAGGATAATGGTGAGACTTGTAGGGCTCAATTACAGGTTAACCACCCATCCAAACCTGACCAATGGATTCGTTGGATCGCATGAAGAGTCTGTTAGGCTGTGACTTATTCATGTGAGTGTTGATCACTGTTAAGTACCTCCCCATGGGTGTTGGTTTAAGGGACGTCAGTGCACGCAAAGATTTCGCAACACTTTGATGGCAACGGTGCATTGATTAACTTAAAACTACATCAACATGCACGGTTAGTGACAGTGAACAATTAGATTAGGACTGGCTTGTAATTAACCTTGACTCCGTATTAATCTGAGATGCATTGCATATTGTTTATGGTTTTGCCCTCCGTTCTGTTAATCTATGTTTATGCATTCCGTAGTCATTTTTGTTTTCGTCCTGTATATCTGTTCTATGCTTCGTTCCGCACTATGCTTTGATCTATGCTGTGCTTTGGATTTATATCTATGCTTTGCTGGCTTTGTTTATCTCTGAGTTTGGGTATTCCCTGGTGGCTCTGCCCAGAGATTAAAACGTGAGGATAAGATCCGGTCCTTGTCATCGGTGAGTCCAAAGCGGATAATCTCCCTTCCTATGGATTTGATTTGATTGGTATTGGTCTGGCTCTACTCAGCCTCAGCCCTAGGATGCCCGACGGGGTTACCTTTGGCTTAGATCTCTGTATCTCTGTATAACTGCAGTGTTGCTTTGTCTTGGGACCCCGGAACCCAGGAAACCGAGACCCGCTTGTACCTTTGGCCTGGACAGCGGTGTTCTCCTCTGCTCTGCTCTGCTCTGCTCTCTATTTGAGAGAACATGGTTAACGTAGTAGCCACTTAGTCAGTATTTCTATGTTTTGATTCACATATCATGTTTTACTTCTATGCACGATTGGCTTAGTTTCCTAATATGGAACTCTGTATTTAATCTTCTGTCATTATTATATTCACTTTGATACTATGAGTGTTACAACCCTGTTACTTGTATTTGCTGGATCGTTGTATTCATTTGTGTTGTCTGTGGTGTTGCAGGCACAGATACCTTGCCCAGCTCCCCGGCGGTCGAGGAGGCTGTAGGGGCGAGTGTAGAGGCACCCTCAGGTTTGGCAGAGTGGGCCTGATCACTTCTGCCAAGTGCGTGCATGCATACCAGTGGCTTTTCGTTTTGGGATTCTGAGAGATTGTATTCGGACTTTGGACTTTGGACTTGTATTCTGTATATATTTGCGTATTTTGATTTTGGTGTGTATTCGGTTTTATATCGGTGTATTTGTCTTTGTCGTTTCCGTTTGTATTTGATTTGGCTTCCGCTATTTTCTTTGTTGCTTGCTATGATATCTACAGCTTCCGCGT
Organism: Sextonia rubra; assembly: GCA_037013555.1. NCBI lineage: Eukaryota > Viridiplantae > Streptophyta > Magnoliopsida > Laurales > Lauraceae > Sextonia > Sextonia rubra. Next base: position 51,554,282 of record JASUAD010000009.1, on the reverse strand, counting down.
TCGTTTGTTTCGCACGTGTTAGATCCCTTGTGTATGTGCATCTGGACTGGGTTCGGATGCCCGTGCACGGGAGTACGTGTGTCACTGGCTTAGCTTTTCGCTAACCCCCGATTTCTGGGCCCGGGTTGTGACATACGTATTGTATGGTATCAGAGCATGCTAGTTATGAGCATGTAGGCATCTAAGATCGTGGTGAGATAACGCTATCAACTATTTGACTCGAAGTCTCATATGTTGATTTGGGGTTTGACTAACTCAGGGCATTTTATATTTGTGTACTGTATTTCTTTTCCTTTTGCAGGATGGCGTCAGGATCAGGATCTCGGGATGAGAATCAACAGGGCCATAACGGTGATAGTGGATCAGTACCCCCACACATCAGTAGTGAGGAGCGGATGATGATGATGATGCAGTCTATGCAGTCATTACAGGCACAGATGGCGTCCATGGTAGATAGACAGAGTCAGGCTGCCGCAGTTGCATCACCTCGTATAGACCAGCAAGTGATTTTCCAGCCCAAGGAATCAGACCCTAATGCTCTTTTCGACAAGTTCCGTAAGCGAGGGGCGACTGAGTTCCATGGGATAGAGGATGCATTGCAGGCTGAGCACTGGTTGGAACAGACTGAGGAGCTATTTGATACGATTGTGTGCAGTAACAAGCAGAAAGTAGTGCTCACAGCCTCTATGCTTCGGAGTGTAGCTAAGACATGGTGGAGGAGTGTTAAGAGCTCATTCCAGACTATGCCCAGTGCCACAGTTTGGGAGACCTTCAAGCAGCAATTCCGTCGGAAGTTCATGCCTCTCCATATTCAGCGAGCCAAGGAAGTGGAATTCTTCAACCTTCAGCAGAGACAGCTGTCAGTTGCAGATTATGTACACAAGTTTACAGAGCTGTCCCACTTTGCAGAGGACATGGTAAATACTGAGCAGAAGAAGGTGACTCGCTTCGTCAACGGCCTGAACCCGAGGCATAAACGCCACGTGGTTGCTTGCATGTGGCCGGCTACATTGGATGACGCTATTGACAGGGCCTATGATGCAGAGGCCATATTTGAGGAGGAGCGAACCGAGGCTAAGAGGACGGCAGGCTTCAGTGGCAGAAGTCAGTTTCAGAAGAAGTTCAAGGGTAAACAGGGCAGTTCGAGCAGTACTCAGGTGATTTGCAGTCACTGTGGGAAGGATCACCCCACCGACAGATGTTGGAGGAAGAGTGGAGCTTGTTTCGGGTGTGGTTCTACGGATCACAGGCGGGCCCAATGCCCGAAGTTTCAGTCCTCTCCACAGACGAGACAGGCAGGGCCTACAGCGCAGGGCAGATCTCAGCCAGCTCGCCCAGCTCAGAAGCCGAACCGCCAGACAGCCCGAGCCTATGCTGCTACGCATGAGGGAGCGGAGGAGGCCGCGGTAGTGGAAGGTAAAATTTTAATTTATGATGCTGAAGCTTTAGCCTTATTTGACTCAGGGTCTACGCGTTCGTACGTAGCACCCCATTTTGCTGTGCAGCTTCGACAGCGACCCACACCACTTCCATACTTGTTACTAGTATCCACTCCGGTTGGTAAGCGGGTGGAGTGCAGTGTTTTCTACCCTCAGTGTGATGTGCGGATAGCTGGTCATCAGCTCCCTGTAGACCTCGTGTTGCTCACAACACTGGATTTTGATGTGATTCTTAGTATGGACTGGCTTGCAAGATATCATGCGTGTATCAATTGCTACAGCAAGGCTATCTACTTTGATTTGGGCAGCGGATTCCGATTTGAGGGCAGCCAGATGAAGTACCCAAGACGTGTGATATCTGCTTGTAAGGCAGGCAGGATGCTTCGCAGGGGATGTGAAGGATTTCTTGCATTCATTTCAGAGAAGAAGGATCAGCGACAGCTCAGTGAGATCTCAGTAGTCAGCGAGTTTCCGGATGTCTTTCCGGAGGATGTGCCAGAGTTGCCACCAGTTCGGGAGGTAGAATTTGCTATTGACTTGATGCCAGGTACAGCACCCATCAGTAGAGCTCCATATCGTATGGCACCTGCAGAGTTGTTGGAATTGAAGAAACAGCTGCAGGATCTGTTGGATAAAGGGTTTATACGCCCAAGTGTTTCACCTTGGGGAGCTCCTGTATTGTTTGTCAAGAAGAAGGATGGCAGTTTCCGGATGTGCATTGACTACAGGCAGTTGAACAAAGTAACTATCAAGAACAAGTATCCATTGCCTAGGATTGATGAGTTGTTCGATCAGCTTCAGGGTGCAGCTTACTTCTCTAAGATTGACTTGAGGTCAGGATATCACCAGCTCAGGGTGAAGGATGAGGATGTTCCGAAGACAGCTTTCAGGACTCGGTATGGACACTACGAGTTCCTTGTCATGCCGTTTGGTTTGACGAATGCACCCGCAGCTTTTATGGCATTGATGAATAGGGTGTTTACTTCCTTCTTGGATCAGTTCGTTGTGGTTTTTATAGATGACATATTGGTCTATTCGAAGACTGCTGAAGAACATACAGACCATCTGAGGAAAGCATTGCAGCTGCTTAAAGATCACAAGTTGTATGCGAAGTTGTCCAAGTGTGAGTTTTGGCTCGAGCAAGTTACATTTCTGGGTCATAAGATTTCTAGAGATGGATTGTTGGTGGATCCGGCTAAGATTGAGGCAGTAGTCCACTGGCCCCGTCCTAGATCAGTGACAGAGATTCGAAGTTTTCTGGGTTTGGCGGGATATTACCGCAGGTTTGTGCAGAACTTTTCGAAGATTTCAGCCCCGTTGACTCAGTTGACTCGGAAGAAGGTCCCGTATGAGTGGACAGAGAAGTGTGAGCGTAGTTTCCAGATGTTGAAAGAAAAGCTCACTACGGCGCCAGTGTTGACTCTCCCGGAGGGTAGTGAGGGATTCGTGATTTATTCCGATGCTTCTCGAGTCGGATTAGGTTGTGTACTGATGCAGAATCAGAAGGTGATTGCCTATGGATCCAGACAGCTGAAAGAGCATGAGAAGAACTATGCCACACATGACTTGGAGCTAGCAGCCATTGTATTTGCACTGAAGTTGTGGCGGCATTACTTGTACGGTGTGAAGTTCGAGGTCCATTCCGATCATCACAGTCTGCAGTACTTGTTTGATCAGCATGACTTGAATATGAGGCAACGGAGATGGTTGGAGTTCATCAAGGACTACGACTTTCCTATCAAGTACCACCGAGGCAAGGGGAATGTAGTTGCAGATGCACTCGGCAGAAGGATAGACAGTCTTCAAGTGTTGGCAGGATTCTATATGCTTGTGCATGATCAGCCTGTTGAGGTTCGGATGGTAGGTGGATTGGTGACATTAGCTACTACCGTCGTGTTTCAGCCTGAGGTGATTCAGCAGATCAAGGATCACCAGTTTGGGGACCCCCTCCTGGTGAAGTTCAGAGATCGGATTGCAGATCGACCGGATTTCAGCTTGGTCGATGGAGTTTTGTACTTCAAGAATAGATTGTGTGTTCCCGCTGTGGATGAGCTGAAAGATAAGTTGATGACAAAGGCGCACGATGCCCGATATGCGATGCACCCCGGGAGTACGAAGATGTACCGGAACTTGAAAGACAGATTTTGGTGGAACAATATGAAGCGGGAGATCGCAGGGTTCGTAGCTCGATGTTTGACCTGTCAGAGGGTAAAAGCTGACCATCAGCGACCTCCAGGATCATTGCATCCATTGCACACTCCGCAGTGGAAGTGGGAGCACATTACGATGGATTTCGTCTCCGGTTTTGTAACACCCCGATCCCTTTGAGCCGAATTAGTGGCTCATTAGTGTGTTTTGTTTTGTTTTATTTCTTTTGGTTTTGGTTTTGGGCCTTGGATAGGTAGTCGAGTGACCTTTGACCTGAGATAGGTAGTTCTAAGCCCTTTTTCGTAATTTTGCTTTTGTTTTGCTCATATCATCTTTGCATCATCTTGGTGTCAGCACGTGTATTTCGTTGAGCTCGACAATTTCCGTAACTGTCTCAGAACCATTCGGAGTCAATTGGGGAAGATGGACCTTCGTGTGACTTGAACTGTAATTAGTATAAACTCTTCGGACTTTGACTTAACTTTCAAAACCTATATATTGAGTCATCCTCCAGGTGGCTCTCTCTCCTGTTCATTTCATTCCTCAACGTGCATGCAAGAGAAATCTCCAGAGCTCCACGTTCTCTCTCTCTCCCTTCACTTCCGTTTTCTCTCTTCTCGTTCTTGATGTGTGTTGGAGTCCATCGATTGGGTTCTCTTCTTCTCTCATCTCTGTATATTGCTTAGGTAAGTGGGTTCTTTGTGTTTCTTCTCCCAATCGCACCTCTCATTCTCTGATTTCTGTGTCCTCATCTCATGCATGGTGTATCTCTTTGATTTGCTTTGATTTTTAGTTGCTTTGGAGCTTGATTCAGTGGATTTCCAGATTTGAGGCAAGTATAAGTACAGGCTTTGATAACACACATGGGTCCTCTATTTGAATGCTTTGATTTCCATCTTCTTTAGTGTATCTGATGTTTTACAGCCACATTTGGTGATTTGGAACCTCTGTAACCCATTCTGTGCAGTTTCTGTATCAAAATTTCGTTTCTGTACTCAACCCATTTTCGTATCTGTATTGCACGGCTAAGCCGTGAACTTCTACGGTTTGATTTCCAGAGACTTCAATTTTGAGTTTTGTTCTACGGCTAGGCTACGGCTAAGCCGTAATTTGTCCTACGGCTGAGCCGTAAGCTAGCCGTGACCCAAACCGTACCCCAGCCGTGAATTAAATCTCTGATCAGTCGAAACTTTTCCAACACAGAACTCCTACGGTGTGGCTACGGCTAAGCCGTGGAATGCTACGGCCAAGCCGCGGATTGGTCTACGGCTAAGCCGTATCCTGACTGTAGCTCAGCCGAAAGGGGCATCAGATCAGAGGTGGAAGGATAATTAGTTTAGCTGTGTTTTGAATGGAACCATGGTTAAGCTGTAGTGCATAATACGTCGAGCGCGTAAGATGTCTCCGGCTCAACCATAGGTCCCTCATGGCTAAACCGTTAGGCATGGCAATTCTGAATTATAACTTAGGATAATGGTGAGACTTGTAGGGCTCAATTACAGGTTAACCACCCATGCAAACCTGACCAATGGATTCGTTGGATCACATGAAGAGTCTGTTAGGCTGTGACTTATTCATGTGAGTGTTGATCACTGTTAAGCACCTCCCCATGGGTGTTGGTTTAAGGGACGTCAGTGCACGCAAAGATTTCGCAACACTTTGATGGCAACGGTGCATTGATTAACTTAAAACTACATCAACATGCACGGTTAGTGACAGTGAACAATTAGATTAGGACTGGCTTGTAATTAACCTTGACTCCGTATTAATCTGAGATGCATTGCATATTGTTTATGGTTTTGCCCTCCGTTCTGTTAATCTATGTTTATGCATTCCGTAGTCATTTTTGTTTTCGTCCTGTATATCTGTTCTATGCTTCGTTCCGCACTATGCTTTGATCTATGCTGTGCTTTGGATTTATATCTATGCTTTGCTGGCTTTGTTTATCTCTGAGTTTGGGTATTCCCTGGTGGCTCTGCCCAGAGATTAAAACGTGAGGATAAGATCCGGTCTTTGTCATCGGTGAGTCCAAAGCGGATAATCTCCCTTCCTATGGATTTGATTTGATTGGTATTGGTCTGGCTCTACTCAGCCTCAGCCCTAGGATGCCCGACGGGGTTACCTTTGGCTTAGATCTCTGTATCTCTGTATAACTGCAGTGTTGCTTTGTCTTGGGACCCCGGAACCCAGGAAACCGAGACCCGCTTGTACCTTTGGCCTGGACAGCGGTGTTCTCCTCTGCTCTGCTCTGCTCTGCTCTCTATTTGAGAGAACATGGTTAACGTAGTAGCCACTTAGTCAGTATTTCTATGTTTTGATTCACATATCATGTTTTACTTCTATGCACGATTGGCTTAGTTTCCTAATATGGAACTCTGCATTTAATCTTCTGTCATTATTATATTCACTTTGATACTATGAGTGTTACAACCCTGTTACTTGTATTTGCTGGATCGTTGTATTCATTTGTGTTGTCTGTGGTGTTGCAGGCACAGATACCTTGCCCAGCTCCCCGGCGGTCGAGGAGGCTGCAGGGGCGAGTGTAGAGGCACCCTCAGGTTTGGCAGAGTGGGCTTGATCATCTCTGCCGAGTGCGCTCATGCATGCTTTCCAGTGGCTTTTCGTTTTGGGATTTTCGAGTGATTGTATTTGGACTTTGGACTTTGGATTTGTATTCTGTATATTTGTACATACGTATTTTGGTGTGTATTCGGTTTTATATCAGTGTATTTGTTTTTGTGGTTTCCGTTTCATATTGCTTTGGCTTCCGCTATTTTCTTTGTTGCTTGCTATGATATGTACAGCTTCCGCGTACGCTTAGTTCGCACGTGTTAGATCCCTTGTGTGCGTGCATCTGGACTGGGTTTGGATGCACGTGCACGGGAGTACGTGTGTCACAGGTTTGGCTTTTCGCTAACCCCCGACTTCTGGGCTCGGGTCGTGACATACGTATTGTATGGTATCAGAGCATGCTAGTATAAGCATGTAGGCATCTAAGATCGTGGTGAGATAACGCTATCAACTATTTGACTCGAAGTCTCATAGGTTGATTTGGGATTTGGCTAACTCAGGGCATTTTATATTGCGTGTTGTGTTTCTTTTCCTCTTTGCAGGATGGCATCAGGATCAGGATCTCGAGATGAGAATCAACAGGGCCACAATGGTGATAGTGGATCGGTACCCCCACACATCAGTAGTGAGGAGAGGTTGATGATGATGATGCAGTCTATGCAGTCTTTACAGGCACAGATGGCATCCATGGTAGATAGACAGAGTCAGGCTGCCGCAGTTGCATCACCCCGTATAGATCAGCAGGTGATTTTCCAGCCTAAGGAATCAGATCCTAATGCTCTTTTCGACAAGTTTCGTAAGCGAGGGGCGACCGAGTTTCATGGGATAGAGGATGCATTGCAGGCTGAGCAATGGTTGGAACAGACTGAGGAGCTATTTGATACGATTGTGTGCAGTAAGAAGCAGAAAGTGGTGCTCACAGCCTCTATGCTTCGGAGTGTAGCCAAGACATGGTGGAGGAGTGTCAAGACTTCATTTCAGACTATGCCCAGTGCCACAGTTTGGGAGACCTTCAAGCAGCAATTCCGTCGGAAGTTCATGCCTCTCCATATTCAGCGAGCCAAGGAAGTGGAATTCTTCAACCTTCAGCAGAGACAGCTGTCAGTTGCAGATTATGTACACAAGTTTACAGAGCTGTCCCACTTTGCAGAGGACATGGTAAATACTGAGCAGAAGAAGGTGACTCGCTTCGTCAACGGCCTGAACCCGAGGCATAAACGCCACGTGGTTGCTTGTATGTGGCCGGCTACATTGGATGACGCTATTGACAGGGCCTATGATGCAGAAGCCATATTTGAGGAGGAGCGAACCGAGGCTAAGAGGACGGCAGGCTTCAGTGGCAGAAGTCAGTTTCAGAAGAAGTTCAAGGGTAAACAGGGCAGTTCGAGCAGTACTCAGGTGATTTGCAGTCACTGTGGGAAGGATCACCCCACCGACAGATGTTGGAGGAAGAGTGGGGCTTGTTTCGGGTGTGGTTCTACGGATCACAGGCGGGCCCAATGCCCGAAGTTTCAATCCTCTCCACAGACGAGACAGGCAGGATCTACAGCGCAGGGCAGATCTCAGCCAGCTCGCCCAGCCCAGAAGCAGAACCGCCAGACGGCACGAGCCTATGCTGCTACGCATGAGGGCGCGGAGGAGGCCACGGTAGTGGAAGGTAAAATTTTAATTTATGATGCTGAAGCTTTAGCCTTATTTGACTCAGGGTCTACGCGTTCGTACGTAGCACCCCATTTTGCTGTGCAGCTTCGACAGCGACCCACACCACTTCCATACTTGTTACTAGTATCCACTCCGGTTGGTAAGCGGGTGGAGTGCAGTGTTTTCTACCCTCAGTGTGATGTGCGGATAGCTGGTCATCAGCTCCCTGTAGACCTCGTGTTGCTCACAACACTGGATTTTGATGTGATTCTTGGTATGGACTGGCTTGCAAGATATCATGCGTGTATCAATTGCTACAGCAAGGCTATCTACTTTGATTTGGGCAGCGGATTCCGATTTGAGGGCAGCCAGATGAAGTACCCAAGACGTGTAATATCTGCTTGTAAGGCAGACAGGATGCTTCGTAGGGGATGTGAGGGATTTCTTGCATTCATTTCAGAGAAGAAAGATCAGCGACAGCTCAGTGAGATCTCAGTAGTCAGCGAGTTTCCGGATGTCTTTCCGGAGGATGTGCTAGAGTTGCCACCAGTTCGGGAGGTAGAATTTGCTATTGACTTGATGCCAGGTACAGCACCCATCAGTAGAGCTCCATATCGTATGGCACCTGCAGAGTTGTTGGAATTGAAGAAACAGCTGCAGGATCTGTTGGATAAAGGGTTTATACGCCCAAGTGTTTCACCTTGGGGAGCTCCTGTATTGTTTGTCAAGAAGAAGGATGGCAGTTTCCGGATGTGCATTGACTACAGGCAGTTGAACAAAGTAACTATCAAGAACAAGTATCCATTGCCTAGGATTGATGAGTTGTTCGATCAGCTTCAGGGTGCAGCTTACTTCTCTAAGATTGACTTGAGGTCAGGATATCACCAGCTCCGAGTGAAGGATGAGGATGTTCCTAAGACAGCTTTCAGGACTCGGTATGGACACTACGAGTTCCTTGTCATGCCATTTGGTTTGACGAATGCACCCGCAGCTTTTATGGCATTGATGAATAGGGTGTTTACTTCCTTCTTGGATCAGTTCGTTGTGGTTTTTATAGATGACATATTGGTCTATTCGAAGACTGTTGAAGAACATACAGATCATCTGCGGAAAGCATTGCAGCTGCTTAAAGATCACAAGTTGTATGCAAAGTTGTCCAAGTGTGATTTCTGGCTAGAACAAGTTACATTTCTGGGTCATAAGATTTCTAGAGATGGATTGATGGTGGATCCAGCGAAGATTGAGGCAGTAGTCCATTGGCCCCGTCCTAGATCAGTGACAGAGATTCGGAGTTTTCTGGGTTTGGCGGGATATTACCGCAGGTTTGTGCAGGACTTTTCGAAGATTTCAGCACCGCTGACTCAGTTGACTCGGAAGAAGGTCCCGTATGAGTGGACAGAGAAGTGTGAGCGCAGTTTCCAGATGTTGAAAGAAAAGCTCACTACGGCGCCAGTGTTGACTCTCCCGGATGGTAGTGAGGGATTCGTGATTTATTCCGATGCTTCTCGCGTTGGACTAGGCTGTGTACTGATGCAGAATCAGAAGGTGATTGCCTATGGATCCCGACAGCTGAAAGAACATGAGAAGAACTATGCCACACATGACTTGGAGCTAGCAGCTATTGTATTTGCACTGAAGTTGTGGCGACATTACTTGTACGGTGTAAAGTTCGAGGTCCATTCCGATCATCACAGTCTGCAGTACTTGTTTGATCAGCATGACTTGAATATGAGGCAACGTAGATGGTTGGAGTTTATCAAAGACTACGACTTTCCGATCAAGTACTAACCAGGCAAGGGCAATGTAGTTGCAGATGCACTCAGCAGGAGGACAGACAGTCTTCAGGTGTTGGCAGGATTTTATATGCTTGTGCATGATCAGCCTGTTGAGGTTCGGACGGTAGGTGACTTGGTGACATTAGCTACTACTTTCGTGTTTCAGCCTGAGGTGATTCAGCAGATCAAGGATCGCCAGTTTGAGGACCCCCTCCTGGTGAAGTTCAGGGATCGGATGGCAGATCGACCGAATTTTAGCTTGATAAATGGAGTTTTGTACTTCAGGAATAGATTGTGTGTTCCCGCTGTGGATGAGCTGAAAGATAAGTTGATGACAGATGCGCACGATGCCCGATATGCGATGCACCCAGGGAGTACGAAGATGTACCGGAACTTGAAAGACAGATTTTGGTGGAACAATATGAAGCGGGAGATCGCAGGGTTCGTAGCTCGATGTTTGACCTGTCAGAGGGTAAAAGCTGATCATCAGCGACCTCCAGGATCATTGCATCCATTGCACACTCCGCAGTGGAAGTGGGAGCATATTACGATGGATTTCGTCTCCGGTTTTCCGCCGACCAGTAGAAAGAACAAGGCGATCTGGGTCATAGTGGACAGATTGACCAAGTCAGCGCATTTCCTTCCGTTTAAGAAAGGGATGACATTCACAGAGATGGCCAGGAAGTTTGTTGACGAGATAGTCAGATTGCATGGCACCCCAGTATCGATTGTGTCTGATCGTGATAGTCGTTTTGTATCTTCATTCTGGAGAGCATTTCAGGAAGCTATGGGCACGAAGTTGAGTTTTAGTACGGCATACCACCCCCAGACTGATGGACAGTCGGAGCGTACCATTCAGACGCTGGAGGATATGCTCAGAGCTAGTGTGCTGAACTTTGAGAAGGAATGGGATACGCATCTAGCATTGTGTGAGTTTGCCTACAACAACAGCTTTCATGAGAGCATTGGCATGGCACCCTATGAGGCTCTCTACGGACGTAAGTGCAGGACCCCAGTGTGCTGGGAAGAAGTTGGAACTAGAAGTTTCCATGGTCCGACGATCATAGCTGAGACGACAGAGAAAGTGCAGAAAGTGATAGAGAATTTGAAGATTGCTCGATCCAGACAGAAGAGCTATGCGGATACTCGGAGGAGACCTTTGGCATTCCAAGTCGGAGATTGGGTATTTCTTAGAGTTTCCCCGATGAAGGGCACAGTTCGGTTTGGTCAGAAGGGCAAGTTAGCTCCGAGATATGTAGGACCGTTCGAAGTCAAGAGCCGAGTTGGAGATTTAGCTTATCGGTTGACGCTTCCAGTTGAGTTCTCCGGTGTGCACGATGTCTTCCATGTGTCGATGCTCCGTAAGTATGTGCCAGATCCAAGCCATGTGATTCGCTATGATGATATTCAGATTCAACCTAATGCAACTTACGTTGAGCGTCCGCTTCGCATCGTTGGCACCCGAGAGCAGATTCTCCGTACCAGGACTATCAGATGGGTTAAGGTGTTGTGGGAGCATCACGGTCCAGATGAGGCTACTTGGGAGCTAGAGGAGCAGCTAGCGCGCCAGTACCCCCAGCTCTTTGCGCAGGTAGGTAGTCATTCCGAGGACGGAATGATTCCTAGTGGGGGAGGATGTAACACCCCGATCCCTTTGAGCCGAATTAGTGGCTCATTAGTGTGTTTTGTTTTGTTTTATTTCTTTTGGTTTTGGTTTTGGGCCTTGGATAGGTAGTCGAGTGACCTTTGACCAGAGATATGTAGTTCTAAGCCCTTTTTCGTAATTTTGCTTTTGTTTTGCTGATATCATCTTTGCATCATCTTGGTGTCAGCAGGTGTATTTCGTTGAGCTCGACAATTTCCGTAACTGTCTCAGAACCATTCGGAGTCAATTGGGGAAGATGGACCTTCGTGTGACTTGAACTGTAATTAGTATAAACTCTTCGGACTTTGACTTAACTTTCAAAACCTATATATTGAGTCATCCTCCAGGTGGCTCTCTCTCCTGTTCATTTCATTCCTCAACGTGCATGCAAGAGAAATCTCCAGAGCTCCACGTTCTCTCTCTCTCCCTTCACTTCTGTTTTCTCTCTTCTCGTTCTTGATGTGTGTTGGAGGCCATCGATTGGGTTCTCTTCTTCTCTCATCTCTGTATATTGCTTAGGTAAGTGGGTTCTTTGTGTTTCTTCTCCCAATCGCACCTCTCATTCTCTGATTTCTGTGTCCTCATCTCATGCATGGTGTATCTCTTTGATTTGCTTTGATTTTTAGTTGCTTTGGAGCTTGATTCAGTGGATTTCCAGATTTGAGGCAAGTATAAGTACAGGCTTTGATAACACACATGGGTGCTCTATTTGAATGCTTTGATTTCCATCTTCTTTAGTGTATCTGATGTTTTACAGCCACATTTGGTGATTTGGAACCTCTGTAACCCATTCTGTGCAGTTTCTGTATCAAAATTTCGTTTCTGTACTCAACCCATTTTCGTATCTGTATTGCACGGCTAAGCCGTGAACTTCTACGGTTTGATTTCCAGAGACTTCAATTTTGAGTTTTGTTCTACGGCTAGGCTATGGCTAAGCCGTAATTTGTCCTACGGCTGAGCCGTAAGCTAGCCGTGACCCAAACCGTACGCCAGCCGTGAATTAAATCTCTGATCAGTCGAAACTTTTCCAACACAGAACTCCTACGGTGTGGCTACGGCTAAGCCGAGGAATGCTACGGCCAAGCCGCGGATTGGTCTACGGCTAAGCCGTATCCTGACTGTAGCTCAGCCGAAAGAGGCATCAGATCAGAGGTGAAAGATGACCAGTTTAGCTGTGTTTTGAATGGAACCATGGTTAAGCTGTAGTGCATAATACGTCGAGCGCGTAAGATGTCTCCGGCTCAACCATAGGTCCCTCATGGCTAAACCGTTAGGCATGGCAATTCTGAATTATAACTTAGGATAATGGTGAGACTTGTAGGGCTCAATTACAGGTTAACCACCCATGCAAACCTGACCAATGGATTCGTTGGATCGCATGAAGAGTCTGTTAGGCTGTGACTTATTCATGTGAGTGTTGATCACTGTTAAGCACCTCCCCATGGGTGTTGGTTTAAGGGACGTCAGTGCACGCAAAGATTTCGCAACACTTTGATGGCAACGGTGCATTGATTAACTTAAAACTACATCAACATGCACGGTTAGTGACAGTGAACAATTAGATTAGGACTGGCTTGTAATTAACCTTGACTCCGTATTAATCTGAGATGCATTGCATATTGTTTATGGTTTTGCCCTCCGTTCTGTTAATCTATGTTTATGCATTCCGTAGTCATTTTTGTTTTCGTCCTGTATATCTGTTCTATGCTTCGTTCCGCACTATGCTTTGATCTATGCTGTGCTTTGGATTTATATCTATGCTTTGCTGGCTTTGTTTATCTCTGAGTTTGGGTATTCCCTGGTGGCTCTGCCCAGAGATTAAAACGTGAGGATAAGATCCGGTCTTTGTCATCGGTGAGTCCAAAGCGGATAATCTCCCTTCCTATGGATTTGATTTGATTGGTATTGGTCTGGCTCTACTCAGCCTCAGCCCTAGGATGCCCGACGGGGTTACCTTTGGCTTAGATCTCTGTATCTCTGTATAACTGCAGTGTTGCTTTGTCTTGGGACCCCGGAACCCAGGAAACCGAGACCCGCTTGTACCTTTGGCCTGGACAGCGGTGTTCTCCTCTGCTCTGCTCTGCTCTGCTCTCTATTTGAGAGAACATGGTTAACGTAGTAGCCACTTAGTCAGTATTTCTATGTTTTGATTCACATATCATGTTTTACTTCTATGCACGATTGGCTTAGTTTCCTAATATGGAACTCTGCATTTAATCTTCTGTCATTATTATATTCACTTTGATACTATGAGTGTTACAACCCTGTTACTTGTATTTGCTGGATCGTTGTATTCATTTGTGTTGTCTGTGGTGTTGCAGGCACAGATACCTTGCCCAGCTCCCCGGCGGTCGAGGAGGCTGCAGGGGCGAGTGTAGAGGCACCCTCAGGTTTGGCATAGTGGGCTTGATCATCTCTGCCGAGTGCGCTCATGCATGCTTTCCAGTGGCTTTTCGTTTTGGGATTTTCGAGTGATTGTATTTGGACTTTGGACTTTGGATTTGTATTCTGTATATTTGTACATACGTATTTTGGTGTGTATTCGGTTTTATATCAGTGTATTTGTTTTTGTGGTTTCCGTTTCATATTGCTTTGGCTTCCGCTATTTTCTTTGTTGCTTGCTATGATATGTACAGCTTCCGCGTACGCTTAGTTCGCACGTGTTAGATCCCTTGTGTGCGTGCATCTGGACTGGGTTTGGATGCACGTGCACGGGAGTACGTGTGTCACAGGTTTGGCTTTTCGCTAACCCCCGACTTCTGGGCTCGGGTCGTGACAGGTTTTCCGCCGACCAGCAGAAAGAACAATGCGATCTGGGTCATAGTGGACAGATTGACCAAGTCAGCGCATTTCCTTCCGTTCAGGAAAGGGATGACATTCACAGAGATGGCCAGGAAGTTTGTTGACGAGATAGTCAGATTGCATGGCACCCCAGTATCGATTGTGTCTGATCGTGATAGTCGTTTTGTGTCTTCATTCTGGAGAGCTTTTCAGGAAGCTATGGGCACGAAGTTGAGTTTTAGTACGGCATACCACCCCCAGACTGATGGACAGTCGGAACGTACCATTCAGATGTTGGAGGATATGCTCAGAGCTAGTGTGCTGAACTTTGAGAAGGAATGGGATACGCATCTAGCATTGTGTGAGTTTGCCTACAACAACAGCTTCCATGAGAGTATTGGTATGGCACCATATGAAGCTCTATACGGACGCAAGTGCAGGACCCCTGTGTGCTGGGAAGAAGTAGGAACAAGGAGTTTTCATGGTCCGACGATCATAGCTGAGACGACAGAGAAAGTGCAGAAGGTAATAGAGAATCTGAAGATTGCTCGATCTAGACAGAAGAGCTATGCGGATACTCGGAGGAGACCTTTGGCATTTCAAGTCGGAGATTGGGTATTTCTTAAAGTTTCTCCGATGAAGGGCACCGTTCGATTTGGTCAGGAGGGCAAGTTAGCTCCGAGATATGTAGGACCGTTCGAAGTCAAGAGCCGAGTTGGAGATTTAGCTTATCGGTTGACGCTTCCAGTTGAGTTCTCCGGTGTGCACGATGTCTTCCATGTGTCGATGCTCCGTAAGTATGTGCCAGATCCAAGCCATGTGATTCGCTATGATGATATTCAGATTCAACCTAATGCAACTTACGTTGAGCGTCCGCTTCGCATCGTTGGCACCCGAGAGCAGATTCTCCGTACCAGGACTATCAGATGGGTTAAGGTGTTGTGGGAGCATCACGGTCCAGATGAGGCTACTTGGGAGCTAGAGGAGCAGCTAGCGCGCCAGTACCCCCAGCTCTTTGCGCAGGTAGGTAGTCATTCCGAGGACGGAATGATTCCTAGTGGGGGAGGATGTAACACCCCGATCCCTTTGAGCCGGATTAGTGGCTCATTAGTGTGTTTTGTTTTGTTTTATTTCTTTTGGTTTTGGTTTTGGGCCTTGGATAGGTAGTCGAGTGACCTCTGACCTGAGATAGGTAGTTCTAAGCCCTTTTTCGTAATTTTGCTTTTGTTTTGCTCATATCATCCTTGCATCATCTTGGTGTCAGCACGCGTATTTCGTTGAGCTCGACAATTTCCATAACTGTGTCAGATCCGTTTGGAGTCAATTGGGGAAGATGGACCTTCGTGTGACTTGAACTGTAATTAGTATAAACTCTCCGGACTTTGACTTAACTTCCAAACCCATATAAGATGAGTCATGCTCCAGATGTCTCTTTCTCTTGCTCCTTCACTTCAACGTTGCATGCAAGAGAGAAGGCTCCAGGAGAAGCTCCATGTTCAGCTCGTTCTCTCTCTCTCTCTCTTCTTCTATTCTCTTGCTCGATTGAGGAGTGGATTCCTTGTTTGATTTGGGTTCTCTCCCTCTCCTCTCTGTCTATGTTTTGTGGCTTTGGGTAAGTGGGTTCTTTCCCAACTCTTTCTTCTTCTTCTCTAATTGCACCTCTCATTCTCTGATTGCTATGTCTTCATCTCATGCATGGTGTATCTCTTTGATTTGCTTTGATTTTTAGTTGCTTTGGAGCTTGATTCAGTGGATTTCCAGATTTGAGGCAAGTATAAGTACAAGCTTGATAACACATATGGGTATTTTGTTTGATGGCTTTGATTTCTTCTTATTCCTTGTCTAGCATGTTTTACAGCCACATTTTGTGAATTTGGAACCTCTGTAACTCATTTTGTTCAGCTTCTGTACCGAATTTCAGTTTTTGTAACTATCCCGAATTTGTGTTCTGTATTGTACGGCTAAGCCGTAAGTTTCTACGGCTCACATTCCAGAGCCTCGAAATTTCATTTTGTTCTACGGCTAGGCTACGGCTAAGCCGTAATTTGTCCTACGGCTGAGCCATAAGCTAGCCGTGACCCAAACCGTACCCCAGCCGTGAATTAAATCTCTGATCAGTCGAAACTTTTCCAACACAGAACTCCTACGGTGTGGCTACGGCTAAGCCGTGGAATGCTACGGCCAAGCCGTGGTTTGGTCTACGGCTAAGCCGTATCCTGACTGTAGCTCAGCCGAAAGAGGCATCAGATCAGAGGTGAAAGATGACCAGTTTAGCTGTGTTTTGAATGGAACCATGGTTAAGCTGTAGTGCATAATACGTCGAGCGCGTAAGATGTCTCCGGCTCAACCATAGGTCCCTCATGGCTAAACCGTTAGGCATGGCAATTCTGAATTATAACTTAGGATAATGGTGAGACTTGTAGGGCTCAATTACAGGTTAACCACCCATGCAAACCTGACCAATGGATTCGTTGGATCACATGAAGAGTCTGTTAGGCTGTGACTTATTCATGTGAGTGTTGATCACTGTTAAGCACCTCCCCATGGGTGTTGGTTTAAGGGACGTCAGTGCACGCAAAGATTTCGCAACACTTTGATGGCAACGGTGCATTGATTAACTTAAAACTACATCAACATGCACGGTTAGTGACAGTGAACAATTAGATTAGGACTGGCTTGTAATTAACCTTGACTCCGTATTAATCTGAGATGCATTGCATATTGTTTATGGTTTTGCCCTCCGTTCTGTTAATCTATGTTTATGCATTCCGTAGTCATTTTTGTTTTCGTCCTGTATATCTGTTCTATGCTTCGTTCCGCACAATGCTTTGATCTATGCTGTGCTTTGGATTTATATCTATGCTTTGCTGGCTTTGTTTATCTCTGAGTTTGGGTATTCCCTGGTGGCTCTGCCCAGAGATTAAAACGTGAGGATAAGATCCGGTCTTTATCATCGGTGAGTCCAAAGCGGATAATCTCCCTTCCTATGGATTTGATTTGATTGGTATTGGTCTGGCTCTACTCAGCCTCAGCCCTAGGATGCCCGACGGGGTTACCTTTGGCTTAGATCTCTGTATCTCTGTATAACTGCAGTGTTGCTTTGTCTTGGGACCCCGGAACCCAGGAAACCGAGACCCGCTTGTACCTTTGGCCTGGACAGCGGTGTTCTCCTCTGCTCTGCTCTGCTCTGCTCTCTATTTGAGAGAACATGGTTAATGTAGTAGCCACTTAGTCAGTATTTCTATGTTTTGATTCACATATCATGTTTTACTTCTATGCACGATTGGCTTAGTTTCCTAATATGGAACTCTGCATTTAATCTTCTGTCATTATTATATTCACTTTGATACTATGAGTGTTACAACCCTGTTACTTGTATTTGCTGGATCGTTGTATTCATTTGTGTTGTCTGTGGTGTTGCAGGCACAGATACCTTGCCCAACTCCCCGGCGGTCGAGGAGGCTGCAGGGGCGAGTGTAGAGGCACCCTCAGGTTTGGCAGAGTGGGCTTGATCATCTCTGCCGAGTGCGCTCATGCATGCTTTCCAGTGGCTTTTCGTTTTGGGATTTTCGAGTGATTGTATTTGGACTTTGGACTTTGGATTTGTATTCTGTATATTTGTACATACGTATTTTGGTGTGTATTCGGTTTTATATCAGTGTATTTGTTTTTGTGGTTTCCGTTTCATATTGCTTTGGCTTCCGCTATTTTCTTTGTTGCTTGCTATGATATGTACAGCTTCCACGTACGCTTAGTTCGCACGTGTTAGATCCCTTGTGTGCGTGCATCTGGACTGGGTTTTGATGCACGTGCACGGGAGTACGTGTGTCACAGGTTTGGCTTTTCGCTAACCCCCGACTTCTGGGCTCGGGTCGTGACAGGTTTTCCGCCGACCAGCAGAAAGAACAATGCGATCTGGGTCATAGTGGACAGATTGACCAAGTCAGCGCATTTCCTTCCGTTCAGGAAAGGGATGACATTCACAGAGATGGCCAGGAAGTTTGTTGACGAGATAGTCAGATTGCATGGCACCCCAGTATCGATTGTGTCTGATCGTGATAGTCGTTTTGTGTCTTCATTCTGGAGAGCTTTTCAGGAAGCTATGGGCACGAAGTTGAGTTTTAGTACGGCATACCACCCCCAGACTGATGGACAGTCGGAACGTACCATTCAGATGTTGGAGGATATGCTCAGAGCTAGTGTGCTGAACTTTAAGAAGGAATGGGATACGCATCTAGCATTGTGTGAGTTTGCCTACAACAACAGCTTCCATGAGAGTATTGGTATGGCACCATATGAAGCTCTATACGGACGCAAGTGCAGGACCCCTGTGTGCTGGGAAGAAGTAGGAACAAGGAGTTTTCATGGTCCGACGATCATAGCTGAGACGACAGAGAAAGTGCAGAAGGTAATAGAGAATCTGAAGATTGCTCGATCTAGACAGAAGAGCTATGCGGATACTCGGAGGAGACCTTTGGCATTTCAAGTCGGAGATTGGGTATTTCTTAAAGTTTCTCCGATGAAGGGCACCGTTCGATTTGGTCAGGAGGGCAAGTTAGCTCCGAGATATGTAGGACCGTTCGAAGTCAAGAGCCGAGTTGGAGATTTAGCTTATCGGTTGACGCTTCCAGTTGAGTTCTCCGGTGTGCACGATGTCTTCCATGTGTCGATGCTCCGTAAGTATGTGCCAGATCCAAGCCATGTGATTCGCTATGATGATATTCAGATTCAACCTAATGCAACTTACGTTGAGCGTCCGCTTCGCATCGTTGGCACCCGAGAGCAAATTCTCCATACCAGGACTATCAAATGGGTTAAGGTGTTGTGGGAGCATCACGGTCCAGATGAGGCTACTTGGGAGCTAGAGGAGCAGCTAGCGCGCCAGTACCCCCAGCTCTTTGCGCAGGTAGGTAGTCATTCCGAGGACGGAATGATTCCTAGTGGGGGAGGATGTAACACCCCGATCCCTTTGAGCCGGATTAGTGGCTCATTAGTGTGTTTTGTTTTGTTTTATTTCTTTTGGTTTTGGTTTTGGGCCTTGGATAGGTAGTCGAGTGACCTCTGACCTGAGATAGGTAGTTCTAAGCCCTTTTTCGTAATTTTGCTTTTGTTTTGCTCATATCATCCTTGCATCATCTTGGTGTCAGCACGCGTATTTCGTTGAGCTCGACAATTTCCATAACTGTGTCAGATCCGTTTGGAGTCAATTGGGGAAGATGGACCTTCGTGTGACTTGAACTGTAATTAGTATAAACTCTCCGGACTTTGACTTAACTTCCAAACCCATATAAGATGAGTCATGCTCCAGATGTCTCTTTCTCTTGCTCCTTCACTTCAACGTTGCATGCAAGAGAGAAGGCTCCAGGAGAAGCTCCATGTTCAGCTCGTTCTCTCTCTCTCTCTCTTCTTCTATTCTCTTGCTCGATTGAGGAGTGGATTCCTTGTTTGATTTGGGTTCTCTCCCTCTCCTCTCTGTCTATGTTTTGTGGCTTTGGGTAAGTGGGTTCTTTCCCAACTCTTTCTTCTTCTTCTCTAATTGCACCTCTCATTCTCTGATTGCTATGTCTTCATCTCATGCATGGTGTATCTCTTTGATTTGCTTTGATTTTTAGTTGCTTTGGAGCTTGATTCAGTGGATTTCCAGATTTGAGGCAAGTATAAGTACAAGCTTGATAACACATATGGGTATTTTGTTTGATGGCTTTGATTTCTTCTTATTCCTTGTCTAGCATGTTTTACAGCCACATTTTGTGAATTTGGAACCTCTGTAACTCATTTTGTTCAGCTTCTGTACCGAATTTCAGTTTCTGTAACTATCCCGAATTTGTGTTCTGTATTGTACGGCTAAGCCGTAAGTTTCTACGGCTCACATTCCAGAGCCTCGAAATTTCATTTTGTTCTACGGCTAGGCTACGGCTAAGCCGTAATTTGTCCTACGGCTGAGCCATAAGCTAGCCGTGACCCAAACCGTACCCCAGCCGTGAATTAAATCTCTGATCAGTCGAAACTTTTCCAACACAGAACTCCTATGGTGTGGCTACGGCTAAGCCGTGGAATGCTACGGCCAAGCCGTGGTTTGGTCTACGGCTAAGCCGTATCCTGACTGTAGCTCAGCCGAAAGAGGCATCAGATCAGAGGTGAAAGATGACCAGTTTAGCTGTGTTTTGAATGGAACCATGGTTAAGCTGTAGTGCATAATACGTCGAGCGCGTAAGATGTCTCCGGCTCAACCATAGGTCCCTCATGGCTAAACCGTTAGGCATGGCAATTCTGAATTATAACTTAGGATAATGGTGAGACTTGTAGGGCTCAATTACAGGTTAACCACCCATGCAAACCTGACCAATGGATTCGTTGGATCGCATGAAGAGTCTGTTAGGCTGTGACTTATTCATGTGAGTGTTGATCACTGTTAAGCACCTCCCCATGGGTGTTGGTTTAAGGGACGTCAGTGCACGCAAAGATTTCGCAACACTTTGATGGCAACGGTGCATTGATTAACTTAAAACTACATCAACATGCACGGTTAGTGACAGTGAACAATTAGATTAGGACTGGCTTGTAATTAACCTTGACTCCGTATTAATCTGAGATGCATTGCATATTGTTTATGGTTTTGCCCTCCGTTCTGTTAATCTATGTTTATGCATTCCGTAGTCATTTTTGTTTTCGTCCTGTATATCTGTTCTATGCTTCGTTCCGCACTATGCTTTGATCTATGCTGTGCTTTGGATTTATATCTATGCTTTGCTGGCTTTGTTTATCTCTGAGTTTGGGTATTCCCTGGTGGCTCTGCCCAGAGATTAAAACGTGAGGATAAGATCCGGTCTTTGTCATCGGTGAGTCCAAAGCGGATAATCTCCCTTCCTATGGATTTGATTTGATTGGTATTGGTCTGGCTCTACTCAGCCTCAGCCCTAGGATGCCCGACGGGGTTACCTTTGGCTTAGATCTCTGTATCTCTGTATAACTGCAGTGTTGCTTTGTCTTGGGACCCCGGAACCCAGGAAACCGAGACCCGCTTGTACCTTTGGCCTGGACAGCGGTGTTCTCCTCTGCTCTGCTCTGCTCTGCTCTCTATTTGAGAGAACATGGTTAACGTAGTAGCCACTTAGTCAGTATTTCTATGTTTTGATTCACATATCATGTTTTACTTCTATGCACGATTGGCTTAGTTTCCTAATATGGAACTCTGCATTTAATCTTCTGTCATTATTATATTCACTTTGATACTATGAGTGTTACAACCCTGTTACTTGTATTTGCTGGATCGTTGTATTCATTTGTGTTGTCTGTGGTGTTGCAGGCACAGATACCTTGCCCAGCTCCCCGGCGGTCGAGGAGGCTGCAGGGGCGAGTGTAGAGGCACCCTCAGGTTTGGCAGAGTGGGCTTGATCATCTCTGCCGAGTGCGCTCATGCATGCTTTCCAGTGGCTTTTCGTTTTGGGATTTTCGAGTGATTGTATTTGGACTTTGGACTTTGGATTTGTATTCTGTATATTTGTACATACGTATTTTGGTGTGTATTCGGTTTTATATCAGTGTATTTGTTTTTGTGGTTTCCGTTTCATATTGCTTTGGCTTCCGCTATTTTCTTTGTTGCTTGCTATGATATGTACAGCTTCCGCGTACGCTTAGTTCGCACGTGTTAGATCCCTTGTGTGCGTGCATCTGGACTGGGTTTGGATGCACGTGCACGGGAGTACGTGTGTCACAGGTTTGGCTTTTCGCTAACCCCCGACTTCTGGGCTCGGGTCGTGACAGGTTTTCCGCCGACCAGCAGAAAGAACAATGCGATCTGGGTCATAGTGGACAGATTGACCAAGTCAGCGCATTTCCTTCCGTTCAGGAAAGGGATGACATTCACAGAGATGGCCAGGAAGTTTGTTGACGAGATAGTCAGATTGCATGGCACCCCAGTATCGATTGTGTCTGATCGTGATAGTCGTTTTGTGTCTTCATTCTGGAGAGCTTTTCAGGAAGCTATGGGCACGAAGTTGAGTTTTAGTACGACATACCACCCCCAGACTGATGGACAGTCGGAACGTACCATTCAGATGTTGGAGGATATGCTCAGAGCTAGTGTGCTGAACTTTGAGAAGGAATGGGATACGCATCTAGCATTGTGTGAGTTTGCCTACAACAACAGCTTCCATGAGAGTATTGGTATGGCACCATATGAAGCTCTATACGGACGCAAGTGCAGGACCCCTGTGTGCTGGGAAGAAGTAGGAACAAGGAGTTTTCATGGTCCGACGATCATAGCTGAGACGACAGAGAAAGTGCAGAAGGTAATAGAGAATCTGAAGATTGCTCGATCTAGACAGAAGAGCTATGCGGATACTCGGAGGAGACCTTTGGCATTTCAAGTCGGAGATTGGGTATTTCTTAAAGTTTCTCCGATGAAGGGCACCGTTCGATTTGGTCAGGAGGGCAAGTTAGCTCCGAGATATGTAGGACCGTTCGAAGTCAAGAGCCGAGTTGGAGATTTAGCTTATCGGTTGACGCTTCCAGTTGAGTTCTCCGGTGTGCACGATGTCTTCCATGTGTCGATGCTCCGTAAGTATGTGCCAGATCCAAGCCATGTGATTCGCTATGATGATATTCAGATTCAACCTAATGCAACTTACGTTGAGCGTCCGCTTCGCATCGTTGGCACCCGAGAGCAGATTCTCCGTACCAGGACTATCAGATGGGTTAAGGTGTTGTGGGAGCATCACGGTCCAGATGAGGCTACTTGGGAGCTAGAGGAGCAGCTAGCGCGCCAGTACCCCCAGCTCTTTGCGCAGGTAGGTAGTCATTCCGAGGACGGAATGATTCCTAGTGGGGGAGGATGTAACACCCCGATCCCTTTGAGCCGGATTAGTGGCTCATTAGTGTGTTTTGTTTTGTTTTATTTCTTTTGGTTTTGGTTTTGGGCCTTGGATAGGTAGTCGAGTGACCTCTGACCTGAGATAGGTAGTTCTAAGCCCTTTTTCGTAATTTTGCTTTTGTTTTGCTCATATCATCCTTGCATCATCTTGGTGTCAGCACGCGTATTTCGTTGAGCTCGACAATTTCCATAACTGTGTCAGATCCGTTTGGAGTCAATTGGGGAAGATGGACCTTCGTGTGACTTGAACTGTAATTAGTATAAACTCTCCGGACTTTGACTTAACTTCCAAACCCATATAAGATGAGTCATGCTCCAGATGTCTCTTTCTCTTGCTCCTTCACTTCAACGTTGCATGCAAGAGAGAAGGCTCCAGGAGAAGCTCCATGTTCAGCTCGTTCTCTCTCTCTCTCTCTTCTTCTATTCTCTTGCTCGATTGAGGAGTGGATTCCTTGTTTGATTTGGGTTCTCTCCCTCTCCTCTCTGTCTATGTTTTGTGGCTTTGGGTAAGTGGGTTCTTTCCCAACTCTTTCTTCTTCTTCTCTAATTGCACCTCTCATTCTCTGATTGCTATGTCTTCATCTCATGCATGGTGTATCTCTTTGATTTGCTTTGATTTTTAGTTGCTTTGGAGCTTGATTCAGTGGATTTCCAGATTTGAGGCAAGTATAAGTACAAGCTTGATAACACATATGGGTATTTTGTTTGATGGCTTTGATTTCTTCTTATTCCTTGTCTAGCATGTTTTACAGCCACATTTTGTGAATTTGGAACCTCTGTAACTCATTTTGTTCAGCTTCTGTACCGAATTTCAGTTTCTGTAACTATCCCGAATTTGTGTTCTGTATTGTACGGCTAAGCCGTAAGTTTCTACGGCTCACATTCCAGAGCCTCGAAATTTCATTTTGTTCTACGGCTAGGCTACGGCTAAGCCATAATTTGTCCTACGGCTGAGCCATAAGCTAGCCGTGACCCAAACCGTACCCCAGCCGTGAATTAAATCTCTGATCAGTCGAAACTTTTCCAACACAGAACTCCTACGGTGTGGCTACGGCTAAGCCGTGGAATGCTACGGCCAAGCCGTGGTTTGGTCTACGGCTAAGCCGTATCCTGACTGTAGCTCAGCCGAAAGAGGCATCAGATCAGAGGTGAAAGATGACCAGTTTAGCTGTGTTTTGAATGGAACCATGGTTAAGCTGTAGTGCATAATACGTCGAGCGCGTAAGATGTCTCCGGCTCAACCATAGGTCCCTCATGGCTAAACCGTTAGGCATGGCAATTCTGAATTATAACTTAGGATAATGGTGAGACTTGTAGGGCTCAATTACAGGTTAACCACCCATGCAAACCTGACCAATGGATTCGTTGGATCGCATGAAGAGTCTGTTAGGCTGTGACTTATTCATGTGAGTGTTGATCACTGTTAAGCACCTCCCCATGGGTGTTGGTTTAAGGGACGTCAGTGCACGCAAAGATTTCGCAACACTTTGATGGCAACGGTGCATTGATTAACTTAAAACTACATCAACATGCACGGTTAGTGACAGTGAACAATTAGATTAGGACTGGCTTGTAATTAACCTTGACTCCGTATTAATCTGAGATGCATTGCATATTGTTTATGGTTTTGCCCTCCGTTCTGTTAATCTATGTTTATGCATTCCGTAGTCATTTTTGTTTTCGTCCTGTATATCTGTTCTATGCTTCGTTCCGCACTATGCTTTGATCTATGCTGTGCTTTGGATTTATATCTATGCTTTGCTGGCTTTGTTTATCTCTGAGTTTGGGTATTCCCTGGTGGCTCTGCCCAGAGATTAAAACGTGAGGATAAGATCCGGTCTTTGTCATCGGTGAGTCCAAAGCGGATAATCTCCCTTCCTATGGATTTGATTTGATTGGTATTGGTCTGGCTCTACTCAGCCTCAGCCCTAGGATGCCCGACGGGGTTACCTTTGGCTTAGATCTCTGTATCTCTGTATAACTGCAGTGTTGCTTTGTCTTGGGACCCTGGAACCCAGGAAACCGAGACCCGCTTGTACCTTTGGCCTGGACAGCGGTGTTCTCCTCTGCTCTGCTCTCTATTTGAGAGAACATGGTTAACGTAGTAGCCACTTAGTCAGTATTTCTATGTTTTGATTCACATATCATGTTTTACTTCTATGCACGATTGGCTTAGTTTCCTAATATGGAACTCTGTATTTAATCTTCTGTCATTATTATATTCACTTTGATACTATGAGTGTTACAACCCTGTTACTTGTATTTGCTGGATCGTTGTATTCATTTGTGTTGTCTGTGGTGTTGCAGGCACAGATACCTTGCCCAGCTCCCCGGCGGTCGAGGAGGCTGCAGGGGCGAGTGTAGAGGCACCCTCAGGTTTGGCAGAGTGGGCCTGATCACTTCTGCCAAGTGCGTGCATGCATACCAGTGGCTTTTCGTTTTGGGATTCTGAGAGATTGTATTCGGACTTTGGACTTTGGACTTGTATTCTGTATATATTTGCGTATTTTGATTTTGGTGTGTATTCGGTTTTATATCGGTGTATTTGTCTTTGTCGTTTCCGTTTGTATTTGATTTGGCTTCCGCTATTTTCTTTGTTGCTTGCTATGATATCTACAACTTCCGCGTTCGTTTGTTTCGCACGTGTTAGATCCCTTGTGTGTGTGCATCTGGACTGGGTTCGGATGCCCGTGCACGGGAGTACGTGTGTCACTGGCTTAGCTTTTCGCTAACCCTCGATTTCTGGGCCCGGGTTGTGACACTGTGGAGACACTATTTGTACGGCGTGAAATTTTAAGTGTACTCAGATCACCACAGTTTACAGCATCTCTTCACGCATCATGAGTTGAACATGAGACAGTGCAGGTGGCTTGAGTTTATCAAATATTATGATTTCCCCATCAAATATCACCCAGGGAAAGGCAACGTTGTTGCAGATGCCTTGAGTAGGAAGTTAGAGATTCTTCATGTTTTAGACAGCCTTTATTTTGTTGTACATGAGCACCCGGTTGAAGTGAGACGGGTGGAGAACTGTTTGACACTTGCTAATACCATGAGTTTTCAGCCTGACATCATTCAGCGCATTAAAGACCAGCAAGGTGAAGATCCTATGTTGAGGCAAATTTGGGATAGTGTCGGTGAACGACCGGACTTTTTTTAGAAGATGAAGTCTTGTACTTTCGGAACAGGTTATGTGTATCGGCTATCGATGATTTAAAGGAGAGTTTGATGATAGAAGCACACTATGCCCATTATACGATGCACCCGAGAAGCACGAAAATGTACTGAGCTCTAAAAGGCAGATTTTAGTGGAACAATATGAAGAAGGAAATCGCCGAGTTCGTCGCCAAATGTCTAACTTGCCAGAAGGTGAAAGCTGACCATCAAAGACCTCCAGGTTCCTTGCATCCATTGCATATCTCTCAGTGGAAATGGGAGCACATCACGATGGATTTTGTTTCGAGCTTACCCCTGACGAGCAAGAAGAATAACGCCATTTGGGTGATCGTAGACAGATTGACGAAAACAGCCCATTTTCTTCCATTCAAGAAGGGCATGACATTTTCTGAAATGGTGAAGAAGTTTGTTGATGAGATTGTTAGATTACATGGTACACCTGTATCGATTGTGTCTGATCGAGATAGCCGTTTTGTTTCCTCTTTCTAGAAAGCATTTCAAGAGGCCTTGGGAACGAAGTTGAGCTTCAGTACGGCGTATCACCCACAGACTGATGAACAGTCAGAGTGAACCATTCAGATGCTCAAAGATATGCTACAGGCCAGTGTACTCAATTTTGAGAAAGAATGGGATCTACATCTCTCGTTGTGCGAGTTTGCTTATAATAACAGCTTCCACGAGAGTATTAGCATGGCCTCATATGAGGTTCTGTATGGGTGTTAATGTAAAAGCCTCGTTTATTGGGAAGAAGTTGGGAAAAGAAGTTTGCACGGACCGACGATCATTGCCGAAACGACAGAGAAGGTACAGAAGGCCATTGACAATTTGAAGATTGCCTGGTCGAGACAAAAAAGCTATGTAAATACGCGAAAAAGAACATTAGAATTTCAGGTAGGTGATTGGGTTTTTCTGAAGGTCTCACCGATGAAGGGTACCATACGTTTCGGTCAAAAAGGCAAGTTAGCTCCAAAGTATGTGGGTCCGTTTGAGATCAAAAGAAGAATTGGAGACTTGGCGTACAAATTAGCTCCTCCAGTGGAGTTTTCTGGAGTCCACGACGTATTCCATGTGTTAATGCTTTGCAAGTACATTTGAGACCTAACGCATGTTATTCGCTACGATGATGTACATATGCAACCGAATGCATCATACATTGAGCGTCCGCTCCGTATTGTTGAGACCAGAGAACAGATTTTGCACACGAGAACTATACGATGGGTTAAAGTACTCTGGGAACATCATGGACCTGATGAAGCCACGTGGGAATTGGAGGAGCAGATGGCGCATCAGTACTCATATCTTTTCGCTCATGTATGCATTCATTCCGAGGACGGAATGATTCTTAAGTGGGGGAGGATGCAACATTCCAACCTAACTTAATCCGACTTAGTGTCTAATTAATTTTGAATTTGTTGTTAAGTGTGTTTTGGTTTTGCTTTTCTTTGGTTTTGAGCAATGGATAGGTAGTCGGGTTGAGTTTAACCTGATTAGGTTGTTTCAAGCCCTTTTTCGTAATTTTTGCTTTTCTCGGACAGTGTCAGTTTTGTGTCATCTTGATGTCAACGCGTGTCTGTTGTCGAGCTCGTCAATCTTCATAATTGATTCGAATGCTAATGACTTCGTTTACTTCCGTTAGATCACTACTTGACTCAAACTGTAAATTGTGGCAATTTGTGGACTCTCTTATAATTTTGACTCATTTTTATCTTATAAGAGACCCAACCATCGCCTCTCTCCCTGTTTCAATGCTCTACCCTACTCTTCTTTCTCTCGTTCTTCTCTCTTTCTCTTTCTTTCATTTCTTCCTTGCTTCAGTGAGAAAGGGAGTTGTGCACTCTTTAGCTTTGCGTGACTTCGACGGTATGTCTTGTGTTTTGTTGTTTTTCCTGTTTGTTCTTTCTCCTATGTCAGTTTGGTGCATGTATGCAACATGCCCTTGCATTTTTGAGTGTTTAACAAGTAGAATTGTGTTTGGACAGCGGATTGAGCCCAAGACAACGACTGGTGTGTGTGTGATTTCCATTTGAGGCAAGTATAAGCACAAGTAGCTTAAACACTTATTGGTAATGCTTTGATTGTGTGTCTATGTACTCTTCTTGTATGGATCAGTGATGTACAGCCCTATTGAGTAAGTTTTGTTCTTATTTGCTTCGTTTAGTTAAGAATTCGCTATTTCTGTACTTCTGTATCAGGAAATCGTCCCAGCGCACCCACGGTTAAGCCATGACATGTGCTACGATTGAGCCGTAAAATACACTACGGCTAAGTCGTAAGCCTAATCGTAACCGAGCCGTAGATCAATACAGGTTGACACTTGAAATAACTGAGAGTTGACAAATCCGCTGCTTTTCTACGGTCAAGCTATGGCTAAGCAGTGCATTGGCCTACGGCTAAGCCGTGACCTCGCCGTGGCCAAGCCGTAAAGCAAAGCAAGGCTAAGTCGTATACCCAATGAAACTGACTGAATGGGATAGGTTCATATTGAGACCTTGTAGGGCCTTCGAGGTAGAATGTAGGTTACTCGACTTGCCAATGGAAGCTATATATCGCATGAATGATCCTTCGGGCTGTGATTTATTCATGTGTGTTGTCCAACTGTTAAGCACCTTCCCATGGGTGTTGGTTTAAGGGACTTTTCTACACTTTCGTAATAAGATGCAACACTTCTCGATTGAACAACTGTGGATCAAATACCTTAAAACTACATCAGCATGCACGGTTAGAAACACTGGACAACTAGGTTATGATTGGTTTGTAATTGACCTTGATTCCTTAAGGTAAATTTGAATGGCACTGCATATTGAGTTCGGTTTTGCCCTCTTACGTGTTCTGTGCTGGATCTCTCGAATCTGTGGGAAATGTAGCAGCATCCCCAGAACGAAGCCCGGGCAGGAACAATCCACTACTGTGTATTCGTTATTGCTTATGTGGAGTACTTAGTTCTTGCATCAGGGATGATTATTCGTATTGTGTATCCGGATGTGATGCACTTACTATTGTTTTGTTTGTTGTGATATGTATGTGTACGTGCTATTGATTAATTTGATTGCGATTGTCTATATATGGCACTACTTAGCCTCAGCCTTAGGAGACTCGACGGGGTTGATTTTGGTATAGTGTGTGACTACCTCTGCAGAGTGCTTTTGTTCTGGGATTCCGAACCCTGAAAACTGGAGACCTATTTGTACCTTGGCCCAGTCGATGGTGTTCTCATATTGATTGCTCTCAAAAGTGAGAATATGGCAAATGTAGTAGCCACTTTGACAGTTTATCTGTGTATGATTTTGATAGCATACTTATTCATATGCACTAATTGCCTAGTAGACGGACATGATGACTATGGATCTTTACATATTACTACTGTTACTTATTGATAGACACAATTTGTGTTAACTTCTTGTGGCTTATGTTTTGCTAAGTCGTTGTACTTATGAGTTGTTCT
Organism: Sextonia rubra; assembly: GCA_037013555.1. NCBI lineage: Eukaryota > Viridiplantae > Streptophyta > Magnoliopsida > Laurales > Lauraceae > Sextonia > Sextonia rubra. The sequence continues at coordinate 51,524,791 of JASUAD010000009.1, read as the reverse complement.
TGGTGTTGCAGGCTCAAGTCCCTCTTCCGATCCTGCGTCAGTTGACCCGACTCCAGGAGAGACACGTGAGGCTCCTCTGGCCTAGAGGAGTGGACTTGATCCATTCTTCTGAGAGCGGTTTGCATCATTTTGGTTTTCCCTCCATTTGTGTCTTAGTTTCTTATCTGAGGGATTTTTGTGTTGGTATTGTGGGTTTTGGTTTATCCATGTATTTTGATTTCATGGACTAGTCCTTCTATTTTGTTGTACATTATTGTAAATCAGTCTGATCTTTTGTTAGTCTCATGTCTATTATTTATCTTGCGTTTATCTCGTGGTATGCCATGATACTTACAACTTCCGCCTACACTTGCTTGCACGTGTGATTGATCCCTTGTGTGTGTACATTTGGATGAGGTCTAGGTGTACGTGCACGGGAGTATGTGTGTCATTGGTTAGGTTTTTCTCTAACCCCCGATTTCTGGGCTCGGGTTGTGACATACGTATTGTGACAGAATAAGAAATTCATGGGGGGATATGAAGATTTGAAGATTCAAAGCTGCTGAAAATACATGATATTCATATGGAAAATGGTATAGTGCTATGGGTATAGATTTCTATTTATTATTATTATTATTATTATTATTATTCTACTCAATGTAAATTTTGATTTATTTTTGGGTAGAGGGAATTTTGTCCATGAAATTTTTTTCTTTTTTGAAAAGGTTAGTTGTTCCCTAAATTGTCCATGAATTACCAAATGGGGATATTAAAAGGAACAATGAATGTTGGCTAACTCATGGGTTGGACAAAACAAGGGGTCCATTGAGTTGTAATTTGATATTTCTTTTAGATGGACTATGGTTCATATCGTTGAAGAAGCTGAATGAAGAAAATTGAAGAAATTCAGAACTAGTACCCACTCTCAGAATTGGTACCTGGTCGAGTGCATTTGAGTACCTGCTCAACCATATTTGAGTACCAACTTGAGCGCAATTAAGTACCCACTTGAGCACACAGCAAACAGAAACCCGATTTCCTATTTTCATTTATTTTCTATTTGCACCAAGATTAGTAAATTGAGTTTTAAAAGGATTATCCTTATAAGGCACGAATTGTGGACTATTTAAAAGGGTTCTCTCTCAACCCCTAAACATAGATCTCTCAATATTTCGAGTTCAGAAGATCTTATTGAGAGAATCTTTCTTCTCTATAGCATTCATTGGAGAAAAAAAAAGTGATGAAGCTCTGTTATAGAGATTCTAGTCTTCTATATCTTTCTGTGGAAGATCATCTGTAGAGTCAAGTATAACAACTAGAAGACGTCTAGTTAATTAGATCTACTGCTATAAGCAACAAGGGGTCGTGACAGAGCAAATGTGTGTAAAAGGAATATCAATCTTTAGGTTGTGCGAGAACTAGATAAGGTTTGTGGGTATGTCATCTTGCACTACGAGATTCATAGTGCTTGATTATTGGTTAAGTTTGGCCTAGTGGTTTTTTCCTAAGTTGGGTTTCCACATAAAAATAGTGTCTTCTTGGGGTGGTTGCTTATTTGCTTTACATTTATTTTCTGTTGCATATTGTGTGTTTGTTTGCAATCTAGAAAATCACATACTTGGGAGGAAATTCACGTACTGGAAACACACCTATAATGTACTCTTTGCAGCATGTCCATGAGGAAATTCAGAAGGCTGCCGAGGAAGAGGGTTATGAAAATGTGCCAAGGTATCCTAAAGGCCATTCATAATCGTCCTGAAGACACCCATGTTGGATACAGAAAGGTCAGCGCGCTACGCATGCACCATTGCCTCAACCTTTTTGCACCCAATTCAAGTAATTAGGCGCAATCACTGGTTCTTATTGATGTTTACTCTTTCTGTATTTACTTAAATTTGGCAACCTCTTTGTGTTGTTTTATTAGGGGCTGGGACTGGTATGTAACAAAGAGGAAGGCTTTGGTGAAGATGATCTTGTTGTGGAGCTCTTGGGAGAGGTATGCTTTCTCCTTCATCTAACTTAAGATATGGTTATCCAGCAGAATTAGGCTTCAGAAAATATTAGATTAATATTCTCCTGCTTGATCCATCCGACTATCTATGTAACTTCAAATTTCTTTAAGGGGAATAATGTCAGATTTTTGCCAAAGTAAATGCGTTGCTATTGTCAACACTTAAAAAATTAATATTGCAGCTTACTCAGAAAAGTGGGCAGAGTCTGTATGCGTTAATTTAAATTAAGTTGAGAGGGTGTGCATTATATCTATTGAATAAAAAGGGGTTAATGATAGTTTCTATTTCCCAGTCGTGCATCCAATAATAATCAAAGCCAGAGGACATCAATTTAAATATTATTAAGTTGAGTCATTTTCAGGAGCGTCAAGACTGATCCTAGCTTCGTAACAGTCCAGTCTTTTGGTATCTAAAAGATTTATAGTCGTTGGGAATGATTGCCTTTAAAGGTTTCCCTATGACCCATCCATGTGCAAATGTGAGAACCATCCGATCAATGGAAGTAGTATTTTGGGGGCCTCAAAGTTGTACAAACCCTTGTCTTTAGATGAAGTGGGATGGGGGTGGCAAAATTGCTACGATCAATTCGAGGGCCTGAGCTACTTGGGGAGAGTGTCAAATTTGGGCCATTGGTAATTCAAGGGGTATTAAAGTGTAAAGGGCATAGACTGATCATGGAAGGGGGCAGGTGGGCCCCACAAGCTGGATTTTTTCTGAGTTAGGAACAGTTGGTGTTCATGAAAATATGCGTTCTGAATCAGAAAGGTTTACATAAATAAAAATTTGATAATAAAAAATAACAAACCTTTAAATTCTTATTTCACAAAAACAGAAATTTATCCTTGATGCATAGCCCATTACAACTGCTAATCGTGATATGCTACAGTTGGAAGGTGCTCAGTATCAAAACCACTAGGTTGTGGTTTTTTTGTTGTCTTACTTCTAAACGATGCACTAGTGGAGTATGTGGTAATATATAGGCACACTATGAACTGTAACAACCTTAATAGATTTTAATGGTCCAAGTTGCCTCCATATCTTGACGAAATGCAATAATTTGATGGTGACTTTAAATCATTATGATAATGAAGAGTGATTTATCCATTTCTTGAATCGATTTGTACTGCATGAACAAAGATGTAGAAGCACCAAGGAAACCCTCATTTGAAGCACATCCAAAAGGAGAAGCAACCTCATGATACTTCATACATTAAAATTTTCCATTCCCTCATGTTGAAAAAAACCTTGTATATTCATCTTCATCGGCATTATCATAAGGCCTTATACCATCTATTTGTGGTAGGCTTCTTTAGTTCTATTTTTCCACTCCCATGTTTAGAGAGGTCACTCCAAAATCTAAAGTTTCACTTTTGACTATCTTAGGAATTTTGTAATTGGCTAAGTTCATGTGTTAGACAAAACTTGAGTCCATGATTTGTATTTTATATTTTAAAGCTTGTACTATTCATTGCATCGCAAAGGTATTGAATTGAAGAAATCAAAAATCACTGCACGCGCTCAAGCAGACATATTCATGAGTTTGAGTGGGCCTAGATAGAGATGACCGTGCTTAAGCTCACAAATGCCGCGCACAAGCATGATAAGAAAGTTGAAAATAACTAGATGTGCATAATATGCGCTCGAGCTTGTAAGAGGCAGAAGCCCATCGAACTGAACGGATTTCTTTCCTATTAGTGCTAGAACTTCTTGTTTCACTTAAATTTAGTTTCCAACCTTAAAACAAGAGTTTCGGGCTATAGAAGAAGGTTCCTCTCAACCCTAAACACAACATAACACATAGCACTCTTGAAGTTCTAAATTGAGATTGCCATTAGAGAGATTGTCTAGAGCTTCTATGAGAGATTGGGTTGAAGGCTTTAAGTTCTAAAGTTGATCCTTCTACTTCATCGTAAGAGATTTGTGGCTTCTACATTTTTGTAGAAAATTGTTCTCTAAGCGTAGGGATTGTTTGTTGTGGAGATCAAGGCACAAATAGTGAGGCACCGAAGGACTACGTGCTTTGGAGATCCATTAAGAACTACTATAACGCCTTGTGTTGAAAAACAGATTATAAGATTGTGAGTTTATCTTGTACTGCTGAAGTTAGTGATTGTTTTTGTCCACTATGGATTCGTGGTTTTTTCCTATTGGGTTTTCACGTGAAATCGTATGCTGTCTTTTTTGTTTGATTGATTTCTTTTATTTTTCTACTGCATAGAATAGTAATCGAATCACAATAAATCCAGGGCATTATAAATCTTTTAATTGGTATGGAGCAGGTCACACTAAATTACTGTGTTGATCTATGGGATTTTTTAAAATAGGATTCAACAATGAAGAAGGATCTTCTATTGTGAAACTTCCATTGCTGAAAGGTGCTATTAATTATACTTATTGGAAAGCACGCATGATAGCCTTTTTGAGATTAATAGATGAAGGGGTTTGGAGAATAGTGTTGATTGGATATTTCTTCCCTATTATTACTATGATGGACAAACTACTGAGAAGCTAGTGGCTTCATGGTTCAAAGAAGAAACCTATGCCTACAACTGTAACAATAAGGTAATGAATGCAATTTACTTAAAGCATAAATATCTGAATTTCCTAAGATCTCCACTTGTAAGGATATGAAAGAGGCATGGTGCATTTTTCAAATAGTTCATGAGGATACTGAAGAAGTGAAAGAAAGTAAGATGCAAAGCTTATCATCTGCTTTTCAACTGTTGAGGATGAGTGATAAGTAGAGGTTCGATGACTTTTACATTAAGTTGAGTAATATTATCAATTCAAGTCACAACCTAGGAGAATCTATTCCTGAAGAGAAGATTGTGACAAGATTCTTAGGCCTCTCCCAGTTAGTTTCAATCCCAAGGTTATTACAATTGCTTAATCCAATAATCTGAATGGTTTGATAGTTGATGAGTTGGTTGGTAACCTGCAAATCTTTAAAACTAAATTTATTAACCGTTAGTCAAAACCTTTTGGACTTACTTTAAAAACTACAAAAAATTACAAATTCTCCAAAGGTTCAAAAAACGTGGAAGTTGCATTTGAATCTGATTATGAAAAAAGGAAAGTACAACTATCTTATGAGTTTGTATAACAGTTTAACAATCTAATGACAGGGAAGAATACTGCTTTTAAACTAGTTGCAACAAGAAAGACTACCTCTTCAAAGGGAGTGAAATGCTATGGATGTTAAGGCTATGGGCTTATATAGCTAATGATTGTGTTAATAAGAAAAAAAAAGCCCATAATGAACAGCAGTAAGCTTTGAACAACACTTAGGATGTTGATGAATTTGCTGATGAGGAAGAATCCCTTGAACCTAAACTTGATTCATTTGAAAAGGGAAAGAAAAGTTTATTGCTTTCATGGTTACATCTTCACCATCTGATGTGGATTTTGATGATAATAATGGTGATGAAGAAGTGTCATATAAGAACATTGACTGGGAAGCACAATACAAATTCTTGTATGGAGAGAGCAAGAAACTAGGGTTGTAGGATGCAAAACTTGTGAAGTAATTTGAAGATGTTGAAGCTGAAATTCTATCTGTTAAGAAGAATCTAGAAGTAGCAAATGCACAGATCATCTTTGTTGAAGGACATAAAGGTTTTTTGCTTGAGAGTTTAACTTTGGAGAAACAAGAGAAAGAATCTTTGCTTAAGAAGTATTGGAAAACTAAGCTAAAATTAATGATGTGAATGTCAAGTTGAAGATGGTAATGACAAAGTTGGATGCTCCTATTGTTACACATGCTAGTACAACTGCACTTGATCACATCTTGAGTGTTCAAAAGCTGCATATTGATAAGAATGGTAATCGAGAGCCTTAAGTGCAAGGCCTTAATTGGAGTTTTACCCAGTAAGTCAAGATCGAATCCACAAGGAGTTATGAGTCACATAAACCTGTCTTATTAAAAAACTATCATTATACTAGGAAAATGTATACAAATAATGTCCTATTAAACTAAAAATTAAATTAAAATTAAACACCAATGCCTGAAATTAAAATTACAAATCAAATTTAAAACCTAATCTAAAAATCCTAATCTAAAAGGCAATCTAAACTAAAAACTACAACGACAAATAAAAGCATCAAACCACCAATGTAATAAAGTGAGATAAATAAAAGAAAATTTCAAAAAATAAAATAAAGAAAGATGGGCTTTAGAATTTCTATTTCCATTTCCAAACTCTGTGTTTATGGTCAAAGGACAACTTAGAACTATAATGCCAAATATGATCTGTCACTCCACATAAACACACTATATTGATCTAATAAAATAAATCATTAGGACTCACAAATCCTTGTTTAATCATTTGCACATCACTAATGAGCATGAACAAGAAAATAAAAAAATAAAATCCAAATAAGCTCACTTCTACTCTAGATGTATGGAACACGAAATCAAGGGAGCATATACATCGCGAAGTACATCATCTCTTAAAATCTTGACCAACTTACACCAAGGAGAAAAAAGGTGGAGAATATGGAATAAAGATGATAAGAGGCTAGGAGTGCATGGAATTGGGTGGTGGTGTGGTGTATGGAGAGTGTAAAGAAAAACATTGCAGCATAGACATGCATCTCCCCTATGGCATGGCTCTTTTATAACTTTTTGGTCTCCTCATTGCTTTATTTGTTCCCTTTTTTGAAGCTAGTAAATTCTTCAAATTAGACAGATATCTTTCCTTGGCCCCAAGTTAGCAAATATTTAGGAAGTGGAAAGATTCTTAGTTGCTTTTCTTGTGCAAATTTCTCTCTACACTCACCTTTCAAAATAAGATTTTATGCAAATCTTCATGGAATGGGCCTACGTTTGATTCAAAGTTATTGTACATAGTAGGACCTAACTTGAACTTTAATTTTCTTCACTTGGAATTGAGTGGACCCACAAATAGATATGCATCATAACAAAACAAAACTCCAATTTTATGTAATCCTGCCTAAAAATACACAGCCAAATTTCCAAGGGCATAAGTTTTCATTTTAGGGCTGATTGGTGCAATCTTTGGTTCCAAAAATTTTTACTCGAAAAGAGGTTTCCAACGGTATTTGATTTCCTAGATTTGACACTTGGTTTGAGAGTTATAATTACTTTAATCTATGTTATCCAAATAAAAACGAGATTGACTTTCCAATTTTTACCTCTTCTTCTTTGACTTTCCTTTTCTCGAATTTTCTCTACCATGGCTTTTGTTTTTCATTCCAATTTGAGTTCTTAAAATTTAAACTTAGATTCAGGCAACAATTGAAAAGTGGGACCCTCCTTTGACCTCCAAGCTTGTGTGCACATGCGCGCATGTGTCTAAGGTCCTCTTCATGCTCATTTTCTTCTTTATGTCTGTCTTCACATTTTATTTTTCGACTTCAAATCTTCAATGTGGATCCATTTTCTTCAATTCACCTATACCCAAAAATGATTTTTTTATTAAAATAATAATTTTGACTAAAAGTCATAAATGCACTAGTGTGGGCTCAATTCACATAAAATGATAACCTTAAAACACATCATTATTCATGTTTTAACTTGAATTAACCAATGTTGATAAAATATTATATCATTTCATGAAAAAATATGAATTTGAAAGTCTTTTCAAAAAACTGAAAAATCCAAGAATGGAATGCTTTATGATTTTATGGAAAATTTATATATGATTTTGGCATGAAAAATCTAAAATGAATTCTAAAATCATAAAAACATGATTTTCAACTAAATAAAGAGATTTTTAATTAATAAGTTCTTAAAATTCTCTGAAGTACACATAAAATGATGCATTTAAAAACTTATCACATCCCCCAACCAGCATTTTGCTAGTCCTGAGCAAAATATGTGAACTAGAATAGAAAACTAAACTAAACTAACCTAAGAAAATGCAGAAAATAAAAAAGGAAAACGCCACTTTCATTGGCACTCTCAATTGTATTTAGCATATGTAGCAAGCCCTTAAACCCTTAGGTTCCCCCTAGTGCAGAAGTTGTGCCTCGTGAGGGTTTATAGTGAATATACCCACAAAATTCTCCTTTTTTTAAAATAAACTAAAAACAAACGTAAACAAAATTCTTCAAAAGAAAATCCACTCACATCTGATATTTTTGAAATTTCAAAGAATCAAAATTTCAGACTTTTCAAAGTCTCGTTCACAATTCTATGTTTGAAAACTTTCTTAAATTCAAACCAAACTTGCATGCACTCACATCTGATAAAACAAAGGTAAACGAAATTCTTTAAAAGAAAATCCACTCACATCTGATATTTTTGAAATCTCGAAGAGTCAAAATTTTAGACTTTTCAAAGTCTGGTTCACAATTCTATGTTCGAAAACTTTCTTAAATTCAAACCAAACTTGCATGCACGATAAAAACATATACATCAAAATCTGTTTCAACTATTCCTCGATCATGTTATAAAAATGGAAATTTTCCTTCAAATAGATCGATCCCTTGAAATTTAGCAAAAATAAATTTCCTCTCAAAGCTACTAAGATGGCTGCCACACTATTGTTTACCTCTTTGTGCCTCTTTTTTTCTTTTTTCGATGCAAGGATTTATGAGTTCATTTGATATGGGAAAAGTTAGGATCTAGGGAGCACACTTAGCCCTTGTCCATCCCTGCATATGATCCCCTGCAAACTCCTACAAGCATTCTTCACTCACTCACTTTTTCCAACATAGAAATCCTTAAATTCATATGTTATAAGAAAAGTTGGGATCTAGAGAGCAAACCTTGTCCTTATATATTTCTGCACATATCCCTTGAAAATTTCTATAGACACTCAAGATTGGGCCAAAACCTTTATTTTTTTTATCTCCCTTTTTTTATTAATATAATTGTGCAATGCCTCGGTCCTTTAAGCTTTCTACTTAAACCATGTAACAAGCATTAGGCCAATGACTCCCAAGCTAAATAGCTTTAGGGCATTGGGTATGGACGTATACACTCCTACAAGCTTATTAGCTTGAGTTAAAAAGGCTATGAACCCAAACTAGTCACAAACTATTTTTTTTAATATTTCGAAAGTAAATATTAGGTAGCGTTTTCTCATTTCACTCGAATTAATTCATTTTGGTTCTAATATATACAATCCACAAAAAATGAACCCGGCAGCAAAATTATTTTACAAATTGAATCTTAGGTTCTCATTTTATTCTCCAAAAAAATTATAAAAACAGCATTAAAGTTTCCTATCCAAAATTTCAATAAACTGTATAAATGTGTATATGTGAAAAACAAGTTTTGGTAATTCTCCTTTAGAAACAACAAACTTCTTTTTACTTCTTTTCAAAAGTTTTAAAAATTCTAAACTCCTATATATCTTCAAATTATTAGATCTTGTAAATGGGTGAATGATGCAAGACAAACCATGGGTCGGCCAACCTATTGGGCTTATTCTATAGGCTCAATAAGACATCTATTTATTTATGGATTTTATTAAGTAGTTTAATTTGATTAGGATATTGCTGAGTTTCCTCTTTTGTTTAGGCTTATTTTAATATTAGAAAGTTTTGTTTCTTATGCACAAAGCCAACTCCTCTTTATAAAAATGATTAGGCTTCACTGTAAAGATTGCTTATTATTAATAATATTTGAGTTATGAGAATTTTCTCTTTGGTTTGAATTTTCTCTTTAGTTTTGATTTTTCTACTCAATCGTTAGTGTGACTTAGTAGCTAAATCTGCTGAATCCTTCTTTGGATCTGATCAATCATTCAGGAGATTGATTTATTTTCTAATTGTGGATCCGAAGCTACATCATTTGGTATAAAAGACAAAGAATGATTGCCGGGAAGACACCAATGCTCCTCCAATTTTCTCCATCATCCATCACAGTGCAAACCCATCACTGCCAAAATCCACCATCCCCACGCATCCCGACACCCATCTTTTTTCCAACCCTCATCGAACTAAACCTTACCGGAAACCATCCTGACCCCTTCCGACAACAATGACCTCCATCCGAAACCCATTCCCACACAACCCTCATTCCCACCATCCTACTGCAACTCCATCCCTAAGCCCAACCTTGCCCACACCCTAACCCAACCCATCCCCAACCCCAATTACAACAATCCCCAAGTCCCACAATTGATCCCAACCCAATCCCTATCCAGTGAAACTAACCCCAACCATCTCAGTCAATCCCCAACTCTTCCCAAACCATCCAAACCCATGCTTGACCCATCCTAGACCTATCCCAACCCAACATAGCCCATTCCCAACTCATCGCAGTATATCCTAGAATTGCTAACCCCACTTCCGTAAGACCCTAGCCCTCATCAGCCCTTTCGAATCTTCTCGTTGAGACCCACCCCCCCCAGCAAACGCCCTAAAAAAAATAAAAAAAAAAAAGAAACAAAAGAGATAAGACAAAAGAAGGAGAATCAGAAAAGAGGAAAGCATACCCGCACTGTCATCCTTTTAGGCCATCACGAAGCCTTTCTCATCATAGAATGTTGCCCTACTTACCGGCTCGCCCTTACTAGGTCCTCATCAAGGTCTGCAGTTCATTGTCATTCATTGCCATTAGCAACAAGCTTCCCCTTCCTCGCTCTCATCGCAGTCACTAGATAAGCTCTCCTTTTTCATTCCTTTATTTACTTTAGTAAAAAAAATAATTATAATAATAAAGAAGTGAGAAAGGCCCCCCTACACGTGCCAGTTTTTGACTTGAGGCTGAATCCAGTTTGGCCGAAAATTCAGGTCTGACCCAAAATTGAGTCCAGGCCACCAACAATAACATAAAGAGGTGGCCCCAGCCAACAAGGTGAAAAACCAAGAGAACAGATTGTTTTTGTGTGATCGATCGCCGACAATGATTCTCAAAAGGTTGATACATTGGCCATCCATAGTACAATATCGATCCGTCCTCATCAGTGCACTTGAGGTAACAAGATCTTCTAACAAGTTCGTCTGTTCTTCAAACGCAGTTATACTTTTGTTGTCCATGCATCCAATTCAACATGAGATGCATTGAAAGTGTTATATATCCACTACAAGAAGGTGGACTTTGAGCGACGTTTTTCAGCGAAGAGTTTATACTTTCGTCAGTAATAATTCCATTTTACTGATGTAATTAATATAACATCGGCCTTGAAAATTGAAATGGAATTATTTACCGACATATATAAATATTGTCGGTGAAATCCTAGTATGATCGACGTACATTTTAAATTTATAAGAAATTAAAATAAAACAAATTATTGCCGCTGAATTTATAAATCTTTGCGACAAGAAATATCATTGGTACGTACAATGACTGATATTTTAAATTAAACATCGGTAAAAGTTCATTTTTACCGACGTAAATTGAGAAAGCATCGGTAAATGACAGTAATTTATAACTAGTTTTTTGGAAAAAAATAAAATAAAATAAATTAGTGGTGATGAATTCTTGACTTTTGGTGACGAAAATTGGTCATCGGTGAAGGTCCTATTGGCGTAAGAGGAAAATTTTCACTCACCCACTTTATTTCTTTATTTCCTTCTCTACCTTTTCCTTATTTCCTTCTCTGCTTTTTCCATCTGATCCTAGCATCTGTGTCCTCATCTTCCTCGCTGTGATCTTCGCTCTCTCTCCGATCATAGCATCTCTTTCTCGCTCTGCTCATCTCTCTCTCGCTCTGCAATCAATCATATCTCTGAGTGGAATTTCTGCCTCTGCAATCAGCTTCCTCTACCTCTGCCACTGCCACTGCCTCTATCTCTGCCTCTGCCAGCCAACAAGAGGAAGGAGAAACGAAGGAAGAAAGAGAAAGGAACAGCAAAAATCTGGATTTCCATCATCTCTAATTTTCAAGTTTGTGTGTTTTGCTCCATTTTACCTTTTTTTTTTGGATTTTATTTTTTATTGGGCATTCTAGATTTTCTCTGTGAGTTCATGTCGGGGTTTGTGGAAATGAAGAGGTAGGTTGGGTTTCAACATGCAATTATTCTGAGCTGTTTGATTTTGATTTTGAGGATTTTTTTTATTATGTTTGGTTGAAATGGCTTGGAATTCTGATTTGAGACCTGAAATGTTTAAACATGGAATTTTCGTTGGATGTTATAAAAATATTTAAAGGATCTTGGGTCCCAAAATCCTAGAATACCCAACAGGGAGAAAAAAACGAGGACCCTTGAACCGCCCTTTTCAGGTAATAAGCCCCACTCTTTCTTCAGGTAAAATCAGATTAAATCAATCTATTTACAGGCTTACTGACTCTCTATGAATTTATTTGAATCAATCTGCTTTTTTACTTTGTTATGAGGCTAATAGCAATTTGATATGAGGCTATGAGCATCTACATTAAAACAAAAGGGGCATTTTTAAGTTCTGAGTACTTAGCCATTTAAAAGAATCACTAAAGCCCATTTTCATAAATCCAAATTGCTAAAGAATAATGAGCTCCACCCCCCCCCCCCCCCCCCCCCCCCCCCCCCCCCTTTTTTTTTTTTTAAGTAAAGATGAGCTAGCCTTTATTGGCTGTACTGAGCCAGATTTCACTCTAACAGATACAAAGCCATATGAGTATATGGAATTCACCCCCATTTTGGAAAAAAAAAAATTTTAATAGGTGTTTGTATGAATCTGACAATGAGTTTTAGTGTTTTAAAATTCCCAACTGGGTTCCTTCTCCACGCAAAAATAACTATATGTGCGCTACCCGCTCATAGGATTTCGATTCACTTTTGATGTGTCTCTAGTTGACTCCTTTTAGGTGGATGGTCTCAAAGAAAATGAATAGAAATCCCAAACTTAAACTCCATGTTTTTATTATCTTTGAAAGAAGAAGTTATGCTTTGTTTCTACTAACAAAGAAGCCCTGAAAATGTTCAACAATATGCTGTAGGCCCATTCAGATTTGTTCCCAAAAACACTGAGAGTGAGGGTTTTTTTGGCTTACTTTAATAATGATTATTGTGCATTTCAATTATCTATAATTTCTTGTTGTAGAGAGTAAAAAGAGTTACTTATGTCTGAGTTTTGGGATACATGGGAAGGTCTCCTCAAGTTTAATCATTGATTTGTTTGAAATTATATCCAACAACAAAATTAAGAGAACATTTCTCCCAGAAAATGTAATTTGTGCATGCGTATGTTATTACCACATTTTTCCAGCAAATTATGATTGAAGAAATTTTAATCAAGTAATTTGTGTAAAGTGGCCTGTTAATTTTATGCTCACAATGGGTTTTAATCAGGTAATACAATTTATTCAGTACCTTACTTTAAAGTTCTTATAGTTTTAAGATGGTGGCTTAGTAGTTGGGTTTTCATTCTAGTATCTAGGCCAAAGACTGAAAGTCTCAAACAACTTCTAATGATGTAAAGGCAACTTAATGGCACAGATTGTCCTCAGCTTGTTTATAATTGAGAAGATTATAAAGACTCGTACATGGTTTTTATTTCTTCATTGACATTAAAGATTTCTCCTCCTTGGTTTGGATGTAGAAATCACACCCATGTGGAACATGTGATTCCATTCCAGGTTCAGGCCTAATCAACTGTCTACACCCATTCTATAGCTCAATCCTCTACTGCTCACTTATGAGTGATGAGCTTTAATTGCATTAATATTTTGGTTAATTTGTGATTACGGAAAGAGTTTTACAGCCTTTTTTTTTTTTTGTTGGGCAATATTGGACTACTGCCTACTGATATAGGACTGATACTATTGACGACCCACGAATTGATACCAAGAGTTTCCATGATATATGGTGCCAACACTACTCAACCATGAGAGTGTTGGGGTGTGTGAATTTTAAAGATATTTAGGGCAGCATAAATCCAAGTGATTTTCAACGAGTAGCCTTATTCAATTGAACAGATTCATATGTGAGTTGGGGTAGACATATGTGCTTCAAAGCTGATTTATAAATGTCTTATGTTGAATATCTAATAGCCCTATTTGTATTCTGTAAGTTCTGATGTACAAGTGTTCCAACCGGAACTATATAAGCTTTCTTGGAAATGTTTGTATGTTTGTTGGATTTTCTTCTAATCTAGTCATGTTTGCTGTATAATCTAATTTAAACCAATAACCTAGGAATGTTTTGACCTTTTCATGTGTCGATAATGAAGACACTTGGAGGCATGAAAACTGTAACTTTCATGTTGAACAGTTATATAAAACCATTGATGGGTTTTTGATAAAATAAAAACTCAACAAGAAGCAAATGAAAATCACCATCATGAGGCTAGACCGACTTCTGGTTCTGAGGAGATGACATTTCTTTCTTGTATGCTGGACCATGCTGTTGCATTCACTTTAAACTTATTGCCATATATCAATCCTATAGGTTTTTGTCAAGGATGCTAAACATTATCACACTATGGTTTTTAGTCAAGGTTGTCAGAATCGGAATCGTATCGTGAATCGTTTTAGGTTCCGAATCGAATCGAATCGCGAATCGAATCGTGAATCGTAAGATTCATTTTTTTTTTCCAAAATAGTTCTAAAAAATTCAAAAAAATATGTAAAAATCATAAAAATTATAGATATGCATAACTCATCCATTTTCCATACATAGCAAGTTAGCAACATTTATATGTTGAAAAAGGAAAACATTCTATCAACAAAAGACGCTCATGAACTAATCTATGAGCTAAATACAAAATATTTCATCCCAAAAAGACAAAATACATCAAAAGATGCTCATATCTCCATCATTGCCAATGACTATATCCACATCAACATCATCATCCCCAATATCATCATCACCACATGAAGATGATCCATTGTCAAGACATTGAAGTTCCTCCTCTTCACAATTAGACGAAGACACCAAAGCCTCTTCTTCGTCAACCTCAGAAACCTTCCTCTTTCCTTTATCTTTTCTTCCAAATGTAAGTTTTCTAGGCCCTATAAAACAAGATTAGAACTTTTAGTTTGCTAAAATAAAATATAAATATTAATTTTTAGACTTTGACATTTAGCAAATTAGTAGTACCTCGTTGTTTGTCTTGTCTCCTATTTGTCCATTCAGTAAAGCATTCTCCTAGGTCCATCCATGACATGTCATTATCTAAAGTAGGGTCTTCTTTTTCAGTGATCCACTCATCATCAGAATCCATATCTGACAAGCAAATAGGGTCAAGAGCTTGATCCCTCTCTCTCTTTTTTTGACGGACTTGGAGATTGAAATTGTATTTAACGAAGACTAAAGAATTAAGATGTTGCTGCTCTAGTCTATTTCTCCTTTTCGAATGGATCTACACAAAAGTTAGATTCATTCAATCATTAAATTTAAACATCGAGATTTATACATTCATATAACCAAGTAATGAAAATAAATTTAACAAATCTCACCTGTTCAAACGTACTCCAATTTCTTTCACACCCTGATGAACTACACGTTAAACTTAATATTCAAAGTGCTAGCTTTTGTAATTCAGGGCAATGATCACCATATCTCTCCCACCACAAAGCTAGTTTATATTATAAGAATAAAGTCAATGATTGAAAAAGGATAACATAAATACATAATGAAGAAAAACAATATGAATTATGGAACATAAAAAAAAACTAAGTATGTATTTTTCCGAGTTGTTTTGTCTTGATTGTTAATTGGGCCGTTTCTCTTCCAAACATGCCGATCTTTCTCTTGAAATAATCAATTTGTTCATCAACAAGAATCCGAGTTCTACTATCTTGAACAAATCGTTCTAGCATGTCATACAATCCCTTTTTAACTTCCAAATCAGCATTAAATTTCTCATCATATTGAAATGCAGGATTTAAAAAATATGCGGCGGCATGCAAGGGACGATGCAATTGTAGGTTCCATCTTGAATCTATGATTCTCCATATGGGATCATACCGCTTCTTCACATTGTCAAAATTTTTGGCAATAGCCTCTTTGGCCCAGTCCATTGCTTCGTAAATGTATCCCATTGGCGGTCTTTCATCAGAGTCAACCAAGCGAAGGACTTTTACTAAGGGAGTTACACATTTGATGCAATACTTAATGGAAGGCCAAAAGTCTTTGTCTGCCAACATAATATCCCTCACTCTCACTCCATCAACTTAAGTACAGTATGTACTCTCTTCCCATTTCTTTGAAGCAAGCATTGACCGTAATGCAACTCTTTGTTCATGAATGCTTTTCAATGTCAAAAAATTTGTAGCAAAACGGGTGATAGCAGCTCTTATAAGCTCCCTTCCCTTTGTATATTTTCTCATTAAATTTAACACCCATATATGTGTATAGATAAAAACAGTAATCTTCCTCGCCTTTGCAACTGTTGTGGCATGAGTGGGCAATTTTCCAATATCTGCTAGCATCAAGTCAAGTAGATGTGCCGAACATGGTGACCAAAATATTTTTCTTCTCTTCTCCATTAATAATTCACCCATTTTCACTAGAGCTGCAGCACTATCTGTCACCACTTGCACAACATGCTCTTCTCCAATTTCTTCAACAATTGAATCTATCAACTCAAACATATTTTATGCATTTCTAGAAATTGAAGAAGTATCCACAGATTTAAGAAAAACAATACCATGTGGGCTGTTAACCAGAAAATTTGTGATGCTTCTATTCTTTCCATCGGTCCATCCATCTGTCATCAATGTGCAACCATATTGACTCCATTCGTTTCTATATTGATCCAATGATTTCTCAATAAGTTGCACTTCCTTTTGGAGAAAAAGTGTGCCTCACTTCATGATAACTTGGAAGTTTCAACCCCGGTCCAAATGAAGCCACTGCCTCCATCATTGGAGCAAAAAAGGGGCTTCTAACAACATTAAAAGGCAATGCATTAGCATAAAAAAATCTACATATTGCCAATACAACACTTTCTCTATCTCCTTTTTTCCAAATGCGATTGATTGTTGCTTGTTTTGGATTTTTTCCTTTAACCACAAAGCCATCCATTGTGCTTTTTCTTTTTCCTTTATCTTGTGGTATTTCAATCACTTCATCATTATCTTGAAAATAATAATCTGATGAACGCCCAATATCATACATGTCATCTTTTCTTTTTTCCTTTTCATCTTTGTTATCATGTAACAATTTCTTAAACTGATTTGCTACATCATCATCAACTTGAAGGCATTGCTTTATATGTTGTTTTGTTCGAGCTAAATGGTGTTTCATACGAAACACTCCACCCCACATCTCTTTTCCACAAAAATTGCATCTCACATTCAAGTGACTATTTGGGTTAACCTTGGAGCAATAATTACATGCAAGGTCATCATCTCCTGGGTTGTTTCCTCTCCCTTTTTTTGGCCTACCCATGACTGTAAAAAAAAAAATAATAATTCCATTCAATCATCACTATAGTTTCCTAATGAGCCTCATAGGTTTTTTTTTTAAATAGGCCTCACAAATTCATAAAAAATAAAAGTAATTGGATTGGAAGGTCATCTGCACATCAGGCCCGATATATTAATGAAAAGAAAAATGAATTTTGAAAAAAAAAAGGATAGCAAAATCATTCCAGAATTTCCACTGTTTCAGGAAAAAAAATACAGCAAAATCATTGTAGAATTTCAAGTTTCAACCGTTTTAGAAAAAAATATTCATTGGAGAGCCCCACTGATGGGGCCATAGCAAAAGCATTCAACAATTTCAGCCATCCTAAATCATTGGTGGGCCCCACTGCGAAGGCATTCTAGAATTCTAGCCATCATATAAAAAGAAAATTTATTGGTGGGCCCCATTGATGGATGGGATGAAACGGTCCTATTTTGATGAGCTCGATTTGATATGCCCTAGTAGCAAAATGCTATGAATGAGCCCCATCAATTGATAAAAATGGAGAGAGAGAGAGAGAGAGAGAGTGTGTGGCCATCTTTAGATTGTACAGAACCAAAAAAAAAAAAAAAAATCATTCAAGGCCCCACTGATGGATGAGAAAAATCATGACCCCATCATGCCCTAGCAATTTGGCTTAGATATGCCCCAACGTAAATGGAAAAAAAAAAAGAGAGAGAGAGCCCTTGCTAAAGCGATAAACAGAAGATAAAAAATAAAAAATAAAACCCCATTGATGGGCCCCACTGAAGGATGAGAAAAAACATTCGATCATGCCCTTTGATAAGCTCCAGGATCATTACAAAATGAGCTTCTGCGTTTTGATTTTAAGCTCTGGGATCGTCACAAAAGGAAACAAAAAACCACAAAGCCTTTAAAAGACGATCGGCAGCAGAAGAAAAAAAAAATCTACTCACCTTCTTCGTTCTTCTCCTCTCATCGCTGCTTGTCGCTGGCCTAAGCACCTTCATTGGCGTCGCTGATCCTCACTGAGCAGTGGGTTTTCTGCAAACAGAAAGAAGAAAAAACCCCGGCTTGTCGTCATTGGTTGTCGCTGGTTCTTCTTCATTGGCGGCACTCTTCCTCACTGAGAAGAGGGCTTTCTGCATGCAGAGGCAAAGACGAGGAAAGCCAAGCTTCTGCGTTTTGATAAGCTCTAGGATCGTTAGAAAAGAAAAAAAAGCATCAACAAAGCCTCTGAAAGACGATCGGTAGAAGAAGAAAAAAAAATCTACTAACCTTCTTCGTTCTCCATCTCTTGTTGCTGCTTCTCGCTGGCCTAAACACCTTCGTCGATGTTGTTGATCCTCATTTAGAAGTGGGTTTTTTTAGCAAGCAGAGCGAAGAAATAACCCAGGCTTGTCATCGCTGGTTGTCGCTGGTCCAAGCTTCTTTGTCGGCAGCACTCTTCCTCACTAAGAAGAGGGCTTTCTGCATGTAGAGGCGAAGACAACGAAAGCCAAGGCTCCGCGTTCTTCTTCTTGGTTATGGTTTGTAGCATGCATTGATGCTCTGCTTCTTTTTTTTTTTTTTTTTTTTTGTTTCTGATGAGCAATAGACGTCTTTGCAAGAGGCGGCCTTAAATGCCCTATTGACGTGACGTCAGTTTTTAGACGTTAGGGGTGCTAGACCCTTCAAATTCCCGCCCGGATGAAATCGTATGATACATACAATTTATATGATTCGATTTGTATCGTATGATTCACAAAAATATCGTATGATATTTTAATAAATATGATTTATATACCGATATGAATCGTTTTTTATACGATACGTACGATTCGTATCGTATATCGTACGATTTTGACAACAGTGTTTTTAGTACCTATTGAGAGTTTTGATTTGATAGTGGGGCACCTTGGAAATTTCATTGAAATGTGGTTTTGAGGTTTGGTCTTTTGGGCATCTAATACTCTATTTAGAAGTGGTTGTTCATGGGTTAACCACCGTAATTTTTTTATTAAAATCTTTTCGAATTATAAGAGGAACCTCTAAAGAATAATTTAAAATTCAAAATTGAGTTCTATCCTTAATATCTCTTATTGCATGTGATTGTGTCAGATATGGACCGGAGTTGGATATTACATTATAATAACCAATTTATTGCAGAGTATACAACCGGGGTGAACTCATTTATTGATTTTGTAAAGGCAAATTTGGGCAGGGCAACGGCAATTAAGTGCCCATGTGGCGATTGTTATAACTACTTGAAGTATGACTATGGAACCGTAAGAAATCATTTGCACATTGAAGGAATGATAGTCTCATACCAATAGTGGATACACCACAGGGAACCTATAGTTCAACCTGATGATTCGGATGAGAGCGAGGATGAATTAGAAGAGAATCAAGATGAATACGATGAGTTGATAGAGAACCATCATAGAGGAACTTACATGGAGGAAGATACTCAAGAGAAGGATAATATGCAGGATTTTGAAAATTTGTTGAAGGCTTCTTGGCATAGCCTGTACCCAGGCTGCAAAAGGTCAAATACTCTGTTATCATTCATCATCAAGATATTGCATGTGAAGGTAGAAAGTAGGTGTAGCAATAAGTGGTTCGACAATGTTCTGTAGATTTTTAAGGACTTCTTACCCGAAGGTCATGTGGTGCCAGCCTTAGTTTACGAGGGGAAGAAATCATTATGTGACTTGGGCATGGGATGCGAGAATATATATTGCCTGTAACATGATTGTGTGTTGTTTTTAAAGGAGAATGCTCAATTGAATAAATGTCTAGAATGTGAAGAGCCTAGCTACAAGGTCAATGATGGCAAGCAAAAGAAGATCCCTCATAAGGTGCTTTGTTACTTTCCATTAACACCAAGGTTGCGCAGATTGTATATGTTAAGGAAGACAGCCACAGAGATGAGATGGCATAGTGATAAACACATTGATGATGGGATAGGGAGGCATCCGGCTGACTCCGTGGAATGGAAAGAATTTAATAAGAAATATTCAGAGTTTGCCCAAGAGACATGTAATGTGAGGCTTGGGTAAGCCATTAATGAATTCAACCCTTTTGGTAACATAAGCACCTCCTACAGATGTGGCATGTCATACTTATGCCCTATAATTTGCCATCATGGATGTGCATGAAGGAGCCATTTTTTATTATATCCTTACTTATTCCATAACCAAACTCATTGGGAAATAAGATCGATGTATATCTATGGCCCTTGGTTAATGAGTTGAAGGAGTTATGGGATGATGGTGTATTGATTTATGATCCCTCCGCTAAACAGACCTTTCAGATACATGCGGCTGTGATGTAGAACATAAATGACTTTCCTGCATATGGCAACTTGTATGAGTGAAGCACAAAAGGATGAGGCTTGTCCCTATTGTAAGGACAGCTTGTTAAGGGTAAAGTTGAAAGATAAGATTGGGTACATTGGCCATCAAAAATACTTGGAAGAGAGCCACCAATCATGTAGAAGCAGGGCCAGTCAGCCTAAGCATGAAAAAATTTCTTTGGATTTACCAGTACAAAAGGTACTAGACTAGTTAGAAAAACTAGCACCGGTCAAATTTGGCAAGAATAAGAAAAGACCGCTTGACTTTGAAGAACTAAATTAGACAAAGAAAAACATCCAGTTTGAAAAATATGGGCATCAGGTTAGAGTTGCATCTAGTGGAGGGGTGATGGATCCACTTTGAAGGCCCATGCATCCTACATATTGGAACTGAAACAGAGAGATAGATTTTTTGAATTCTTAAAGTCGATCAAATACCTAGATGGCTATGCGGCTAACCTCTCGAGGTGTGTAACCTCGAAAAAGGGTAAATTATCTGGTCTAAAAACCCTTGATTGCCACATCCTTATCCAAAGTATCATTCAGATTTGCATTCACAGTTTTCTAAATAAGAATATATATACAACAGTGTTTGAGTTAGATAGCTTTTTCCAAGACCTCTGCTCAAAAACACAAAGACACGATAATTGGAAAAAATTGGAGGAGTAGATAGTTTTAATATTGTGCAAGTTGGAGATGATTCATCTATCGATTCACTTGTAGCGCTAGGCCATGTTTAGTGGACCGGTGTAATATTGGTAACCAATATAAAGGTAATTGTTAATGACCAATAACTAATTATTTATGTATTACTGCAATTACCTTGCATTGATAATCTTAATTGTTATCATTGGCTGTTTAAAGGTTTCTGAAGACCCTAAAAGGTTACATTACCAGCTGAGCTTGGCCAGAAGGTTCGATCACCGAGGCTTACATTGTCAAAAAGTGTCTTGCTTTGTGTTCAATGTATCTAAAGCAGATTGATCAAGTAGAGCACTATGATGATGGTGGCAAACGTGGCCCAAGGATGTTGGTCTTCGCACTAACTATCCGTCCCATTGGACTGATGGCAAGGGCACATGATCCCTCTCAAAGAGAGCTTAACATGGCTCATTAGTTTGTGAAGCCGTATCTAGAGTATTTGTTTCAATTTAACCATATATATGCATTGCTTATTAACTCCTTGATTCATTCTTGACTTATACTTATTCATTAAAAGCTGCCTTGAGTAGGGAACACAATAATTTAGTACAAAATAAAAAAGATGGAAAATCGGACAAATACAATGAAAAGAATTTACAAAATGATTCAAACAACATGTAAGACATATAAAAGATTATCATTTTAATTGCTAGATATTATTGGATTACACTTTAAATGACATTAGCGTAATGCATTTGTCTTAATCCGCTTATGTAAATGAGTCAATTGCAAATTCAAAGGTCACCAAAAACTATTAATGAGACGTGTCATTAGCAAATGGCCCTAGATCCCTAGTGAATTGTTATTAAGGGTGTGATTGCAATTACATCCAATACCACACTATAGGCCATGACAAATGCCGTAAGAGCAAGAAAAGTGGCTTGGTTGTAGAAGGTAAACATGAAGGGGAGAAACATGACTATTATGGATACATCTAAAAAGTCTGGAAATCATCCTATGTGCATGGGGGTATAGTGGTTTTATTTGATTGTGAATGGTACAACACTAGCACCAAGCACAAGATAAACATCGAAGAACAAGTTATAAGCATTGATATCATGGGTCATTAGTATAAGGATGATCCATTTGTCCTACCAAGTCAAGTGATACATGTCTTCTACGTTAATGACACCACTAGAGGGAAAAATTGGAGATTCGTAGAATTGGTTAAGCCTCGAGGAGTATGAGATGTACCAGCTAAGCAGGATGATCATGATGATGTGCCTAATGATGCATTTCAGTAGGATGAAATGACGGTTGTTGTCCAAGTCCTCGTCGATAATACTAGTGTCCAATATTCTAGGGATGATATAGATCCTAAGATCATTCTCAGTGATGAGTCAGTAGACGAGGATGGCCAAGATGAGGATGAAATATTGGCAAAGTATGAGATGAAGAGACAATAATGTACATATTCAATTTGACTCTGACATGGAATATAACATGTGGTGTTTGTTTTAGCTTTTGCACATATAACGATTATGTAAATTAATAAATATCTTGCCTTTCATTCATGACATTGTCTTTAATTTCATTTTCCCCTGTGATTTGTTCATATATGGATAAAACATTTCTGTATTTCACATTTTATGCTTATTTTTATATATCATAGTTGCAAAAGATGCTAAATAGAGGGAAAAATGGGTCAAACTAGGTGAGTTGTCTCATCAAATACAAGCATCTGATTATTTATTAAAGAAAAAAAACAATTAAGCAAAATACAAATAAACTTGCATCCTAGGGCTCAAGCCAACCGTTCGTGCTATTTTTGGTTTGGCTAAGGACAAACGAGAAGGGAAAGAAAAAGGTTAATGGGAATGATATCAATGAGAATTACATTCCCCCCAAAGATGATGATGTAGATGATAAGACATCTAGGTCTCAATCAGATGAGGTAATCCTTCTGTGAATGTCTATGACGTCTGCTTTAAAATGTTAGTTTTGATAGTGAGACTCATGCTAAAATGATTGCTTAAACTTCTTTTTCCATTTAATGTAAATTGCTTATATTCACTTGTCTAATATTATTGATTTTTACTAATAATTATTTATTTTCCTTGTCATTTTGCGCTAAGCCAGGTTATAGATATGCCTCGAGAAAAGATAGTTAGACGTGCTTAAAGTATAGTAGCTGCACTTGGGTTATCTTGTGTAGAGAACACACCCAAGGCTATGACACAGCCTCTGCAAATCCATCATCTAGTTACATGGCCTGGAGGTGTAGAGAGCACCCCTAATTTGGAAGTCACCTAGCCTCCGCTGATACAACCTCTACCGACCCTCTCTCCACCAACCCAGCCTCCGCTGAGTCCTTGTACAGTCGATAGCAGTGTAAGTGAGAAAATTATAACCTTTTAAACCATTAAATTCACGTTGCTTTAATAATTTGTGTTTACTAACTCATTTAGCACTCTCATCTTAATAGCATCAGCCCTAGTCTTGAAGGTTCCAAGTGTGTAAGGGGCCTCACGAGAAGGAAAAAGGCGACGAAATTGAGGAGATAACTTTGTCATAACATCCCGGTTTCTATCCCCATCTCGAGCCATAGGCCAGAGGGGGAACATGCCCTGTCACTGGTGAACCATCTTGGGTTAGCCATTAGACAAGTCACACTAATCCGACCTCATGGCTGGAATAAGCTTGATAGTGGGATCCAGCTTGCAGTTGTTGACCTATAAAAATTGCAAATACTGCAGCGAAGACACCTCATCTCAGCTTAATTTAGGCTGCAGAGGTTATTTGCAGATCCTGGGGAATCACTGTGAGAACCGGCATTCCATGAAGATCAAGATAGCTGGAACTCTCAGAGGAAGTTCAAATTTCGGGTTGAACAGAGATCATCAAACTCAAAAGCTACAAGCATGTCAGCCTGAAGTCAGTTCCCCCCCAAGCCAGGGGGTCACTGACCAAAGTCCTGCTTCCCAATGTCCAAAATTAATGAAATTTAGACGCGAAGTTTCAGTCATGCTCAGAAGATACTTTGCAAATTTTCAAGATGAAAAGACTCTGTTTGGCCTAAATTTCATTACATGTCAACTTAGAGGACAGTAATCCCGAATTTAGGGGTCATCGGCTAAGATCTTACTTCCAGAAGGCCAAAGCAGATAAAATTTGGAACAAATACGCAAAGAATGCCCCAAGTCATTCTCCCAAAGTTTCAAGTCAAGGGGAGGCTGTTCGGATAGAAAACAGGATAACTATCTCAATGTGGAGTGAATAGTGACCTAATGCATGCAATGAATAGGTTACTGCTCAAAATCCTGCTTCCTCAAATCCAAACTGCATGAAATTTGGATGAATACTCCAAGATGTTCTCGACGTCAGTCCCTCCAAGTTTCAAATCAAACCGGGGTCATTTGGGCTTCAAACAGCTGAAACAAGGGCCCACTGTCATAAAAAAGTCAATTGGAGAGTTGACCAAGTTCAGATGGTCAAACAAAGTTGAAACTTCTGTGACACACTCAAAATAGTTTCAAGAAGTGTTCCTCCAAGTCTTGTGGCGATTGGACGTCGTTTGGACCCCGAAAAGGCGGAAACAAGCCATATATGCAAAAGTTCAAGAATGGTCCTTGAGAGTGACCGGGGCCCACCAACAAAAGGAGTTGACCAAGTTCAGGCGGTCAAACAGAGCTGAAACTTCTGTGACACACTCAAAATAGTGTCAAGAAGTTTTCCTCCAAGTTTTGTGGCGATTGGACACCGTTTGGGCCCCGAACAGGTGGAAACAAGCCACATATGCAAAAATCCAAGAATGGGCCTTGGGAGTGACCGGGGCCCACAAACAAAAGGAGTTGACCAAGTTCAGGTCGTCAAACAGAGATGAAACTTCTGTGACACACTCAAAATAGTGTCAAGAAGCATTCCTCCAAGTTTTGTGGTGATTGGACACCGTTTGGGCCCCGAACAGGCGGAAACAAGCCAAATATGCAAAAATCCAAGAATGGGCCTTGGGAGTGACCGGGGCCCACAAACAAAAGGAGTTGACCATGTTCAGGTGGTCAAACAGAGCTGAAACTTCTGTGACACACTCAAAATATTGTCAAGAACTGTTCCTCCAAGTTTCGTGGCAATTGGACACCGTTTGGGCCCCGAACAGGTGGGAACAAGCCACATATGCAAAAATCCAAGAATGGGCCTTGGGAGTGACCGGGGCCCACAAACAAAAGGAGTTGACCATGTTCAGGTGGTCAAACAGAGCTAAAACTTCTATGAAACACTTAAAATAGTGTCAAGTAGCATCTCTCCAAGTTTCGTGATGATTAGACATCATTCGGGCCTCAAACAGTTGAAAATAGATCGCATATGCAATGTTCCAAAAGTGGGCCTCGTCCGTGACTGGGGCCCAATTAATGAAAAAGTTGACCAACTTCCTGATGTCAAAACGGGCTGAAATTTTTATGACATGCATGAAATAGTTTTAAGAAACATCCCTCTAAGTTTGGTGACAATCAGACTTCATTGGGGCCCAAAACAGATGAAAATGGGCCATATAAGCGAAAACCCAAAATTGGGCCTCGTCCGTGACCCAGCCTGCGGTCACGGACCTTCAAAAGATGTTTCCCACGATTTTGGGTGGTTTCCCTCCACTCCTCTTCGAAATCCAACTCTCCACAACTGCTATTAACTCCCCAAAACTGCACAAAACTGATTGGGAGTCTATAAAATGAGCAAATTTTGAGGGAACAAGGGAGGAACACATACACAAGGAAGAAAAGAGAAGAAATCAAAGAAAGAAGCACTTAAAGCAACAAAGAAGCAAACTCCAGCAGCACTTCCACGACCATTCCCACCTTCTTTTCTTAGTTTTGAAGGTGAGCAAGAAACTTCAGAAGGAGAGAAGGAAGTGGAATGGCCAAAGTCCATACTATGTTCGTACGACGCCAATTTTTAAGAGGATGACATTGTCACCTCTGTTTCTCTTATTCGTAGAGCTTCTTAGCCATTGCAAGAGTTGTGAAAGAAGTCTCTCTAGGCCTCATTTTGTTCCTTGAAAATGACAGGTTCAAAATGACACAACTCCGGCTTCAAATTTGCCCATTTCGGACTTGAAACAAAAATGCAGTCCGTAAGCACGAATGATGAGTTACAGCGGTTTCAATTGATTCCATGGTTAAATGTGATCTTCTTGATGGTTGTCCACCGCTCCAAAGTCATGAGAATGGAGTTCTAACACTTGAAAGAAGTTCCAAGAAAGAACCAGGGCGAACAACACAAAAAACAGAGGCAAACAGTGGCTTCACAGCCATTATCTGTCAGTGACCGTGACCCACGGTCACTGGCAGGTTCCAGTGACCGTGGGTGAGTCACGGTCACTGGAAGGCCCCAGTGACCATGAGTAAGTCACGGTCACTGGAATGGGGCATTGACCGCGGGTCACGGTCACCCCCCATTTTTTCCCCTTTTTCACATTTTCTTCCACCTTATGTACATCTTCTTGTATTTTCCAAATTGAGATCACATCTAAGACTTGAGGGAGGGGTTGTAAACTTTCAAAATGTATGTAAACAACCTGCATCCCCGCGGTCAGGGCACTTGAACCCATGTAAACAAAAGGGAAATTAATGATGAACTGTAATTATTTCCCATTCTTCTTAACGCTTAAAGTGCGTGAATGTCGGACCTTGATTCCGTAATTCATTTCCACGCCTACATTTTTAAGCGCGATCAGAAGATTGGCGCCGTCTGTGGGGATTATATGCCCTAATTTGTGATCAAATTTGATAAAAAAGGCATGAAAGCGCTGAAAATTGCTGAAAAGTGCTGTTGTTGCCCTGAAAACTGCTGCTGTTGCATTGAAAG
This sequence comes from Sextonia rubra, assembly GCA_037013555.1. Taxonomy (NCBI): domain Eukaryota; kingdom Viridiplantae; phylum Streptophyta; class Magnoliopsida; order Laurales; family Lauraceae; genus Sextonia; species Sextonia rubra. Next base: position 51,497,752 of record JASUAD010000009.1, on the reverse strand, counting down.
TGCTGTTGTTGCCCTGAAAACTGCCGCTATTGCACTGTAACTGCTGCTGTTGCACTGAAAGTGCCGCTATTGCACTGTAACTGCTGCTATTGCACTGAAAGTGCTGCTGTTGTGTTGAAGAGTGCCGCTGTTGCACTGAAAGTGCCTCTGTTGCACTGTAACTGCTGCTGTTGTACTGAAAGTGCCGCTGTTACACTGAAAGTGCTGCTGTTGTGCTGGAAACTGCTGCTATTGCGTTGTAACTGCTGCTACTGCACTGAAAGTGCCGCTGTTGCACTGAAAGTGCAGCTGTTGCACTGAAAGTGCTACTGTTGTGCTGGAAACTGCTGCTATTGCGCTGTAACTGCTGTTGTTGCACTGAAAGTGCCGCTGTTGCACTGTAACTGCTGCTGTTGCACTGAAAGTGCTGCTGTTTCACTGAAAACTGCTGCTAAAAGCCTGTGACCAGGGCACACGGTCACTTACCTATTTTTATGATGACAAAGGCTTATTTGACCTCCAATTACACCCATACAAGACCTTTGATGTCTGCAATGGGTTTGAAAATATCATTAAATGACTTTTGCACCTTGAAGTGCATATTGTTCATACAAATGAAGACATTGGGCACCTTGATGTGCGTACATTTGCCATTTAATTGGAAGAATTCGCACCTTGATGTGCATACATTTGCCATTTGATTGGAAGAATTTGCACCTTGATGTGCATGAACCAAATCATCACCATTTTCACTTTAGAAGAGTGATGATTCAGTTTAAAGGGCTTCTGACCTATATAAAATGTTTATTAAATCAGTGATAAGACCAACGACATTGTAATTATGCATTGTCCGGTGTCAACCACTGATGGATCTTGTGTGGTCATTGTGATAGTGGAGCAGGCTTGATCCTGTGGGCCCTATCCCTTTGATTGATCCAACTCTCTCTTGCTTATAAGTCTGACACAGATAGTCCAGATATGCTGATGAAATTTTGGTAGCCAGGACTAGTCAGCATAGCATGCTTTTAAGCCTGACTCGATAAACCCGAAATGCTGCAAAAATTCTGATAGTAGGGATAGTCAGCATAGCATAATGAGATGAGATTTATGCCTATATCTAACCATTTCGGTTCAAAACCATGTTGGTTTAGATGGCATCTATAAACCATTTCGGCTAGCCCAAGAGGCAGCCATGTTAGTTATACCACTAATATAGTCCTGTGGGCTTACTTTTTGCAGAGACATCATGGGTTCCCTGATCATCACTTTTGATGAGGCCAAGGAGAGGCTCTCTAAAATATCCATGACCCAAAGCAAACCAGCTGTAAGAGCATCAATAAAAGGCTCGAATGGACTTTACTGCCCCTATGTCAAGAGTCTTAGTATTTCAGAGACTCTCTATTCCAACAGGCTCTATAACTGAGGCTGATCCAAATGGGTCATCAGTGACCCTTAAGTTCATCAAGAAGACTAAAACTCCCGAATCTTGGGTTTTCAAATATGCCCAGAATCCATTTGGAGTTTTCAACAAGGATCAGAAGGAACCAAATCACAAACTGAAGTCAGAACGCAGTAATCTTCATATCACCAAGCCTCGTCTGGGGGCAAGGCAGGTCATGTCCACGGATCATAAATCAGTGGTACTTGACAAGTCACATTCAGTGATTGCTCAATGCTTAAAGTCACCACCTACTAGGCCCAAACAGCGGGTCATTATCAAGCAAACACCAAAGGACTTCCAGCAATTCCTAACTCGTAAGAAGATCCAGAAGGGTGCATCCATCCCCAGATACAGCACGTGGTCACCTCAACCACATACTCCAAAATCCAATATGGCTGAGAACAAACTCTTGGCCTCAGTTGAAGATAATACTTTCTATCCTCTGACTCAAAAAGAAGGACGAAGGTTTGGCAGGGGGCATCTACCTTCTATCATAGTGGCACCTTCTCCGCTATCTTCACCCCAAGGCTTATCATATGGCGCTAAAGGCAACAAACAAGCTAAGCGATTGGTTTGCAGTGATTCGACCGATCTCGCTCATTTCAAAGATTCACTCCAACAAAAGAAAGAGCCAAAGAAAAAGAACAAGGGGGGTGCTATTGACATCCTTTCACTTCCCACTTCAGATTCCATGGATTGGGAATGAGTGACAAGAACTTCCAGGCCATTGGTTGCCAAGTTTAAAGATCAGACCTCAGCAGCCAAGATGGCTAACCAACTCAAGAAGAAAGCTTTAATCAATTACAAGGACCAAACTCAAAAGCTGTCACAGTGCAAGATCGCTCAAAAATGGGTGGTTAAAGAAGATGATCCGGACTTGACCTCGTCTTGCATGGTCGGGCCAGGTTCAATTCGAAGAATCACTCGGAGTATGGCTCGGACTCAATTACAAGAGTCTGATTTAAACTCTCATTCAAGTAGCACTTCTGAAGGTCATGTCGAAACTGATTCTGACGATGATCCTATCACTATCTTGAATACAAAAGATAGTCAATCTACTCCTCAGGCATTAACATCATCCTATCCCCGTCAGTACACTGTGTTTATGGCTGAAGGGAGTGGAACTAGCAAAGATGGAAATGACAATGTTAGTGGAAGTAAAGATGCTGACGAAAAAGATGCTAGTGAAAATGAAAATGACAATGTTAGTGATGTTGTCAAACAACAAGGAGCTATGATCGACCACTTAACTGCTCAAGTGAAAATCTTAACAGATAAGCTAGGTGGTCCGGTTGGAGCTCAAATAAATCCTCTGTTCGCCAACAGAAGAGAACAAGCAATGATCATGGAGAATGCCACTAAAATTGACCTTCTCACAGCCCAATTTAAGTCCCTAACAGACAAGGTGATAGCTGCAGGTTTTACTGGTGGTGATCATTCATCAATCCTTGGTCTTCATGCAAATCCTGAAAAACATGTGACCTTCAAAGAAGTTGAAGAGATACTGACAAAATCAAAAGTGGAGACCAGAATGAAAAAGAAAGGTATTACACCCAAGTATCCCCCGGAATTTGATCTGGTTCCATTTCCACCAGATTATAAACTTCCGACTTTCCAACTATACCATGGGAAAGGGTTGGCATATCAGCATATTATGCATTTCAAATCACTCCTAGGAAGCCTGCCAGAGTTAGATGCACTAAAAATAAGACTATTCGTCGGCACATTGAAAGGAGTCGCCTTCGATTGGTACAAGTAGTTACTAGAACTCTCATTCATGACATGGCCGATCACAGAAGAGAAGTTCTTACTCCATTTTCAAGAGGAGGATCAAACAGTCACCTTTGCTATGCTCAGCAGCACAAGGCAGGGAGACAACGAAACTGCACATGCCTTTATCAATAGATGGAGAGCATTATCCTATAAATGCTTGGAACAACCACCTCAAAGGGCAACGATCGAAATGTGCAAAACCAATTTGTGACCAGAAATCAAGGCTATCATACTTAGTCATAAAACTAAATCTTTGGCTCGATTGGTTGAAGTTGCCACTGATGCAGAACTAACTCTCAAAGAGATCAGTCAAAGCCAAAGCTATATTGAAGATCCCTTCTCTGAGAACTCTTAAATAACTCAAGGGATTGCAGGGCAAACTTGCCTACATTTGCAGCCTCAACTCCAGGCAAACCTCTCATCCTCTACATTTGAACTCTTGATCACTCTCTGGGGGCATTGCTAGCTCAAAAGAAAAACGAGAAAATTACACCACTATATTATTTCCAATGAAATGTATTTGGTTTCCAACACCAATCCACTGAAGGCATTTGTGACAAAAGCTGGTGCACTGGGAGATCGTCTATCCAAATGATCTATTATTTTCTCTCAATATGAATTGTTGTAAAGAATCCAACGCTGTCCCTCCATGGCATAGAACACTGCAGCTAATGGACTTGTTGCAGCTTTCAACAAGACTATTTGCAAAATTTTGGAAGAAAATGGTCTCTGCCAACAAAAGGTTGGAGTACCAAACTTCCAGAAGCATTGTGGGCATACAAAACTACTGTTCGTAGTCCGACCAAATCAACACCATATTCCTTGGTTTATGGTTGTGAAACTGTGATACCCTTATAAATTCAACTTCCTTCTCTTTGGGTAGCTATGATGAAAAAATACACTAAAAAAAAAAAAGAACACCAAGCTCAGACTCCAAGAGCTAAAGAGCCTTGATGAGAAAAGGCTTGCCGCTTGACAAAACATCAGCTCTATCACGCTCATATGACTGGATCTTTTGATAAGAAGGTCAAAAATACAGAGCTTACAAGAAAAGAGACTTAGTCCTTGTAGTCAAAAGGCAGATGTTCTCCACGCACATGTCAAAAGGCAAATTTAAAGTCAAATGGGAAGGACCTTTTATTGTCAACAAGGTTTACTCTAATGGTGCACGCGCACTCCTCAAACTCGAAGGAGACAGATGCATGATATTTATCAATGGAAAACTTCTCAAGAAATATATACCTGAATGTCATTAGTACACCCAAACCATGTACAATGTACCCAAACCATGTGCAGTGTACATTCTCACTCCTAACCAAAATCAAAATCCTCTGGTTTCAACCTATGACTCGTAACCAAAATCCCTCAGATTTGTATAAAATGACTGCGAGGATCAAGTCCTTCGACCCCTCTAGTCAAACCTTTGTTACTTGGATAATGTCCTTACAAGACCCCTTGTAACATCCTGCTATATAGATTAAGTCTTTTTGCAGACTCTATATAGCAAAACTCAGCTATGTGGAATAAGTCTTTTTGCAGACCCCATATAGCTAATCCTTAGTTGTATAGAACAAGTCTTTTTGCAGACCCTATATGACTACCTTCAGTTATATGGAACAAGTTTTTTTGCAGACCCTGTATAACCAAAATCTAAACAAAAACCAAAACCAAATCTTTGTCCTAAGGAATAAGTCAAGGATCCGGGGGAAAGCCTCACACATGGGCACCGGATAACATCCACTTTGTTTGACCCCTTTCGACACCAAAAGGATCAAGTCATGGACCATGGAGAAAGCCTCACACATGGGCACCGGATAACGTCCACCTATATGACTCCCTTATTTTCGATTTGTGGATCCAAAAGATCGCAAATCACACCCTCATACAAACCTGAGAAAACCAAACCAAGCAAACCATCCACATTAACCATATCAAAAATCCACAAAAAATCAAACCAAACACCCATACCAATGACAAAAATAGAAAGAAAAACCTTTTCCATTGATATCCATTTTAAAGTTCGAATACAAGCAGTAAAGTCAATGTACACATGGCCCTCAGGCCTATCAGAATATATAAAACAAAAAGAATCAAATGGGAGTAGCAGCAGAGAATCTCAATCCAGGAATTTCTCCAGTTGCCCCTTTGCATTCAATACTTCTGCCATGAGGATACGCCCTTTGTAGCTTGCATAAGCTGGGATAGCAGTACTAATATCAACCTCGTCCAGCTTAATATTCAATTCAGTCTCCAAAGATTGAACGAAGTCATTCAGGGCTGTACGTTTCGATTCTGTATGCGTGAAAAGGTCATCTCGGCGACGAATTCTCTCCGAAACAGACTTCTGCAAATTTTCCATGGTATTCTCCACGGAAGATAATTAATGCTGCAATACAATGATCTATTATTGAATGTGTACACGTCGATCCGCATGCACAGCTAATTCCTGTGTCAGCTTGGACTCTTCTGCATTTATTACCAGTTTCTCGTTGACAAAGCCTTAGCTCTTTGGAGCCACAAGTTAACATCAAATGCTTCATTTAGGTCTTTCAGATCAGGCCCTCTTGTGGTCTTACCCTTGGCACGACTTTTAGGTGCCCCGGCAGTGGCAGTTGTAGGTGCTTTACCCCTTCTATTTGCAAAACAAATCAAAAGAAAGAAAAGATGGGTATCAGTAATAATGATATGGAACTTCTTCTTAAAAAAAAAAAATTCGGCAGCATCTCCCCTTAGTATAAGGCCAAAAGGAGAAGGCAATACTCAGTTCTAAGACCAAGAATTGGCATCAAAGGCACACTAAAATCCCAAAACTGAGGCTCCCGGTCCAAATAGATGTTCAAGCACCTTAAGACCTTTTCAAGGGGCATGTGAAAGTGGTCTTCTTCCTCGGTTGTTGCAAGAGCAAAGTGTGATCTCCCATCCTCCATTCATGGTAAATCCACATCTGGAGAAGCCTCCATTGGACAGCCTGGAGATCATCTCTATCGGCTCTCTCTACGCTGGCGGAACTTGGGATAAGAAGTACTGGAGCTGCTCGCGGGATATTGCTTGGGAGAATTTTCAGAAGAAAAGTTGTCCTCGGGTGAAGACATGGCATGCAAAGCGATTTTCTTGCACGATAGATGGAGTTGAGCTTTTTGGGTTAAGAAATCCATTTGTCTTGCGGCTTCTTCGTCAATTTGTAGCAAATGTCAGTGTAACAGCAGAATGTACTTCGACGTCTCCCAATATCTGCAATGGAGCTTCTTCTAAACCAGATCATGGCAAACTATCTTCAGAACTTTGTACATACCCTGATTTGCTCCCATTCTTGGGAAGGCCAGAAAGCACTGGAAAGAGAAGCTAGAGAAAGAAACGTAAGGCTAGAAATGTCACTTGTGAGCTTAGCCTTAAAAAGTTCCGAATCCAAGGACTTCCAAATGGTGCAAAGTTTGGCAATGTTATGAAAGCCACTCAGAGAAATACCAGTTCTTTTCATGAGGACAATAGTTCCACTTTGTTGGGAACTCTTGGATGTGGGGTTCCTCTTAGGAATGCTATTCTATCACGGAAACACAGCAATATTCTGGTGAATGACAAAAACTCTTGCCCGACTAGCTTGGAACACTATACTGATAATAATTGCACACGTCACCTCCTTTACATCGGATAGAAACTATGCAATGCATAAATATTACTAAACTGTGTCGGTACCAGTTGGCCTAAGTCCTGTAGCTGAGAGAGGCGATGATCTATTTGTGGACAGAAATGATTTGCATTCAGGATCCCCTAATTTTGCCGATAGTTTCTTTGATGAAACCACCATTCCTGAGGAGCAGAGCAAGCTTGTTGCTTTTGAGAAACCTAGGTTAACCGCTGTAGATAGTGAGCTTTCTGAAGTGAGAAGGAAGCAGATTGATAGGTCATCGGATGTTGACTTGCAAGTGGTTGATTCTTTAACAGCAGCTAAAGAAAATGATGAACTCATGATACCGCCAGAGTTAAAATCTGTGAAAGAATTTGAATATCATGATTCTGATACTTTGGATTCTTTACAAGATGGTATTGCTGATTGTGCTTCAAGGAGCAGGAAGGGAAGTCTTCATGATGGCAAACACAAACTAGTGGTCCCTGAACAGTTGTTGGAGAACTCAGCATCACAGGCTTGTGCTGTTGTTGCCAATGATATGCCAAATGAGTCAAACAGTGAAAATGCAGAGTGCTCTCTAAAAGATATAGATGCTCCACCAATAGTTCCGCAGACGATGTCCTCCCATGCGTTATTGTCAGCAGAGCCAGTTCTTACACAAGGGCTGATTGTGGGATTGCATCCAGAACAGATGCTAACATGTGGTACTTCAAATATAAGTTCTGAAAAGAGTGATTCTGATTCAAATGGGCAGGAATTACTAAAATCTATGATGAGTTTCTTGCTTTCACAAGCACTTCCATTACTCCCAAGAAGAAAATGGGCAGTATTCTTGAAATCTTTACCTGCCATGGACGAATCTTGGGGAAGAAGAAGAAGCTCGGAGAGAGGGGCTCCGAATTTGGTTTTTCCTGCTATACTGCTATGAGTTCTTGAAGCAATGGTTATGCGTCTTTGAAATTGGAAAACAATGAGGTGAAATAGAAAGAATGCCAGAGTCTTATACGCATGGGATCCTCCTTGGCAAGGTCACTAACCAGTGGTGGGGCCACTGTCTAGTGGCCCACCCTTTTAAATAGGTCTTTTTTTTTCTCTCTCCCCCAGTCTCTCTCTCTCCTGGTCTCTCTCTCCTGGTCTCTCTCTCTCTCCCAGTCAGTCCTCTCTCTCTCGGTCTCTCTCCTGATCTCTCTCTCTCCCGATTTCTTTCTCTCTCTCCCGGTCTCTCTCTCTCTCTCTCCCAGTCAGTCCTCTCTCTCTCGGTCTCTCTCTCCCGGTCTCCTTCTCTCCCAGTCAGTTCTCTCTCTCTCTTTTTTTCTCTCTCACCCGGTCTTTTTCTCTGGCTTTTTTTCCCTATTTCCCGCTCTCTCTCTCTCTTTTTCTCTCTCTCTCCCGGTCTCTCTCTCTCTTTTCTCTCTCTCTCTCCCGGTCTCTCTCTTTTTTCTCTCTCTCTCCCGATTTCAGTTTTTCTCTCTCTCTGTCTTTTTCTCTCTCTCTCGGTCTGTCTTTCCCTCTTTTTTCTCTCTCTCTCTCTCCCGGTCTCTCTCTCTTTTTTCTTTCTCTCTCCTGGTCACTCTCTCTCTCTCTTTTCTCCCTCTCTCCCAATTTATGTTTTTTCTCTCTTTTTCTCTCTCACCCGGTCTCTCTCTCTCTTGGTCTCCCTTTCTCTTTGTTGGTTTGAACAAAAAAAAAGACAAAAAAAAACCAGTCTCTCTCTCTCTCGGTCTCCCTTTCTCTTTGTTGGTTTGAACAGAAAAAAAAAGGATAAAGATGTTGGGTTTTAAATGCCCACGGTCTCTTTCCTGTTTTTTCTAAGTGGAGCTCGCTATTTGATGCCAGCACATGGAGCAGGGAAGTCCAAAATCAATTAATGGTCCAAAATTGGGAATTCCCCCTCAATTACTGTTTAGCCTCCTTCCCACAAATACAATTTGGTTAAAATCAGTGGAGTCTAAGATCAAGTCTTGATGGATTCCTCCTTCTTCATCTACGATCTCTGTGATCTTTTGCAAGTCCTATGAGGGGTCCACTTGGGGTAATTTACAAATGAAATAATCCTATTTTAGAGTATTTTGAGGGAAGTCATACAAAAAAAAAAGAGATGTGGAGTCTCTTTCCAAATCAACTTTGGGTCAAAATTTGATTTCAAACCAATGTCTCAAATTGTTTTTCATCAAAACCCATAAAAGCCAATCTCTTTCAAAATTACATCTCATTTTGTCAAAATTGCATCTCATTTTAAATCATCTCAAGCCAAGTCAAAACCCAAACTTTGATATTTGAAAATGAACCAAAAATCCATGAAGATCCAAACCCAAATCCATTTTCTCTAAAACTTTTGAATTTCTTAAAACCTCAGGGATTCTTTTTGTGGGTGTTCCCCACATCCCCATAGAGACGCCACTCTGGATATCTGTGAAAAATAGGTCAAAAGAAAATCAAATTCATTTCCAAAATCCAAACAAAATTCATAAACTTCTGAATTTTCTAAATACCTAAGGGATTCCTTTGTAGGTGTTCCCCACAGTCCCCACGGAGATGCTACTTTTGATATCCGTGAAAATAGAGCAAAGAAATTCAGATTTCTTATGTCTTTTCAAAATTCCGTCATCAAACCCTTCATGGTTTTTATGAAAATTTTCAAATCCCAAAGTTTAGGCCTACAACCTACCTTGACAAACTGTCTTTTCATCAAGCCATCCATCATTCCCACAGATTGGCTATTTCGAGGCACAACGATTATTATACTATAATCATTGCACCTTGAGGGGGCACTTGTTGACCTATAAAAATTGCAAATACTGCAGCGAAGACACCTCATCTCAGCTTAATTTAGGCTACAGAGGTTATTTGCAGATCCTGGTGAATCACTGTGAGAACCGGCATTCCATGAAGATCAAGATGGCTGGAACTCTCAGAGGAAGTTCAAATTTCGGGTTGAACAGAGATCATCAAACTCAAAAGCCACAAGTATGTCAGCCTGAAGTCAGTTCCCCCCCAAGCCAGGGGGTCACTGACCAAAGTCCTACTTCCCAATGTCCAAAATTAATGAAATTTAGACGCGAAGTTTCAGTCATGCTCAGAAGATACTTTGCAAATTTTCAAGATGAAAAGACTCTGTTTGGCCTAAATTTCATTACATGTCAGCTTAGAGGACAGTAATCCCGAATTTGGGGGTCATCGGCTAAGATCTTACTTCCAGAAGGCTAAAGCAGATAAAATTTGGAACAAATGCTCAAAGAATGCCCCAAGTTATTCTCCCAAAGTTTCAAGTCAAGGGGAGGCTGTTCGGATAGAAAACAGGATAACTATCTCAATGTGGAGTGAATAGTGACCTAACGCATGCAATGAATAGGTTACTGCTCGAAATCCTACTTCCTCAAATCCAAACTGCATGAAATTTGGATGAATACTCCAAGATGTTCTCGACGTCAGTCCCTCCAAGTTTCAAATCAAACCGGGGTCATTTGGGCTTCAAACAGCTGAAACAAGGGCCCACTGTCATAAAAAAGTCAATTGGAGAGTTGACCAAGTTCAGATGGTCAAACAAAGTTGAAACTTCTGTGACACACTCAAAATAGTTTCAAGAAGTGTTCCTCCAAGTCTTGTGGCGATTGGACGTCGTTTGGACCCCGAACAGGCGGAAACAAGCCATATATGCAAAAGTTCATGAATGGGCCTTGAGAGTGACCGGAGCCCACCAACAAAAGGAGTTGACCAAGTTCAGGCGGTCAAACAGAGCTGAAACTTCTGTGACACACTCAAAATAGTCTCAAGAAGTGTTCCTCCAAGTTTTGTGGCGATTGGACACCGTTTGGGCCCCGAACAGGCGGAAACAAGCCACATATGCAAAAATCCAAGAATAGGCCTTGGGAGTGACCGGGGCCCACAAACAAAAGGAGTTGACTAAGTTCAGGTGGTCAAACAGAGCTGAAACGTCTGTGACACACTCAAAATAGTGTCAAGAAGTGTTCCTCCAAGTTTCGTGGCGATTAGACACCGTTTGGGCCCCGAACAGGGGGGAACAAGCCACATATGCAAAAATCCAAGAATGGGCCTTGGGAGTGACCGGGGCCCACAAACAAAAGGAGTTGACCATGTTCAGGTGGTCAAACAGAGCTGAAACTTCTGTGAAACACTTAAAATAGTGTCAAGCAGCATCTCTCCAAGTTTCCTGATGATTGGACATCATTCGAGCCTCAAACAGTTGAAAATAGATCGCATATGCAATGTTCCAAAAGTGGGCCTTGTCCGTGACCGGGGCCCAATTAATGAAAAAGTTGACCAACTTTCTGAAGTCAAAACGGGCTGAAATTTTTATGTCATGCATAAAATAGTGTTAAGAAGCATCCCTCCAAGTTTGGTGGCAATCGGACTTCGTTTGAGCCCAAAACAGATGAAAATGGGCCACATGCGTGAAAACCCGAAATTGGGCCTCGTCCGTGACCCAGCCTGGGGTCACGGACCTTCAAAAGATGTTTCCCACGATTTTGGGTGTTTTCCCTCCACTCCTCTTCGAAATCCAACTCCCCACAACTGCTATTAACTCCCCAAAACTGCACAAAACTGATTGGGAGTCTATAAAATGAGCAAATTTTGAAGGAACAAGGGAGGAACACATACACAAGGAAGAAAAGAGAAGAAATCAAAGAAAGAAGCACTTAAAGCAACAAAGAAGCAAACTCCAGCAGCACTTCCACGACCATTCCCATCTTCTTTTCTTAGTTTTGAAGGTGAGCAAGAAAATTCAGAAGGAGAGAAGGAAGTGGAATGGCCAAAGTCCATACTATGTTCGTACGACGCCAATTTTTGAGAGGATGACATTGTCACCTCTGTTTCTCTTATTCGTAGGGCTTCTTAGCCATTGCAAGAGTTGTGAAAGAAGTCTCTCTAGGCCTCATTTTGTTCCTTGAAAATGACAGGTTCAAAATGACACAACTCCGGCTTCAAATTTGCCCATTTCGGACTTGAAACAAAAATGCAGTCCGTAAGCACGAATGATGAGTTACAGCGGTTTCAATTGATTCCATGGTTAAATGTGATCTTCTTGATGGTTGTCCACCGCTCCAAAGTCATGAGAATGGAGTTCTAACACTTGAAAGCAGTTCCAAGAAAGAACCAGCGCGAACAGCACAAAAAACGGAGGCAAACAGTGGCTTCACGGCCATTATCTGTCAGTGACCGTGACCCACGGTCACTGGCAGGTGCCAGTGACCGTAGGTGAGTCACGGTCACTGGAAGGCCCCAGTGACCGTGAGTGAGTCACGGTCACTGGAAGGCCCCAATGACCGTGGGTGAGTCACGGTCACTGGAATGGGGCAGTGACCGCGGGTCACGGTCACCCCCCATTTTTTCCCCTTTTTCACATTTTCTTCCACCTTATGTACATCTTCTTGTATTTTCCAAATTGAGATCACATCTAAGACTTGGGGAGGGGTTGTAAACTTTCAAAATGTATGTAAACAACCTGCATCCCCGCGGTCAGGGCACCTGAACCCATGTAAACAAAAGGGAAATTAATGATGAACTGTAATTATTTCCCATTCTTCTTAACGCTTAAAGTGCGTGAATGTCGGACCTTGATTCCGTAATTCATTTCCACGCCTACATTTTTAAGCGCAATCAGCAGTCATTGTTTCAGTTCGAGTGAACTGAAATGAGAAATATCAACTAAACTGATCATATTTGTGCTCCTCACTAAAATATCTAGTTTTGTTTTATTAGTAGTAATCTTATATGGTCTTGTCTAATTGCAGCAAATTTTTGATATCGGGGACTACAAGGGCAATATGAAACTCCGGGTAGACATGGATTGCCGGTGCGGGGTTTTATATAGGAGTTGGAAATACAGGCTGCATAGTCTTACCTTGAGTTGTTGGAGTAGGGATGCGCAATGCAAAGGACTACCCGGAAGAGGTTTATGATCCATCCACTTGATTGGCAGTTGATGATTTTACAGTGCTAGGAATCACCAAAATAAAAGCCAACTTTGAGATGTTGTCTACACCAATTAATTATATTCCAACATAATTCTATTAGTTATGATTTGTTAAAGACAAACTAGTGTGTTTTTGTTTTTCTATGTAGTCGAAGTCGAAGAAAGCTCAAAAAAGTCGAGCCAAATTGCCATACAATCATATCAGTGGTTCCAAATCCTTTGCATCGAGAATGTCTCCAATGGTACTAAATATATTCATATGAAATATCTTGATTAAGTTTATTAATTTATCAATATGTAGGTTCATATTTAATACAAAATAATTTCAAATGTCAGATGGCATAGAATGCTGGTCAGACACCGCCTATTACTCAGTTCTTCCAAGACACCCACTACGGGTAAAAGAATAATGAGTGGATGAATGAGGTGGCATAGCAAAGGCATGTGCGTATAAATAAATCAATCTTGATAAATAGTGCCACTAAAGCTTTCTAAATCCCTTATTGATTTAAATTGCAGAAGGTTTGGTGCAACAGACTAAGGAGCAATTGCAACCCTCTTTCATAGCTTTGATGACTGAGCAAGAGATTGCTGTTGATGTGCTTGGGAAGAGATTAGGAAACTTGAATGGGTATGGGAAATACATGAGGACTTCTTCATCTTCCACACAGTCTCGAGAGCCTGATCTTGAGGTGATCACCCTGTGGGAGCAGCTAGTTAAGCAGGCTAGGAGGCAAGCTGAGCAGGACAAAAGGTAGGCTACACTTGAGGCAATTGTTCAACAACTGGCAGCTGCAGCATGGATAGATCGAGCAAACTACTTGGGCATTTCTAGAGGGATTGGTTCTGATGTTGATGGCACATGATGGGAGATCATGATGCGACTTCTTGGTTAGTATATTATTCTATTGAAAATTTAACAAAAAAAGTCTTTCTAAATTTTTAGATATTTCATGATTTTATTTGATTTATGTAATCTTTAAATGAGAAATTTGAGACTTAGAGAATTAGATATTGCTATGAGAGAAGTCACTTTGAGAGAATCCACCTACATGCAAGATGGCAAAATCAAACCACATTCTAAGATAAAAAGTAGCACTGGTATTTGATAATGCATAAGATCACTGTATTGAGTAATCCTTGAAACATAAATGTTTCCCATTCAAGTATAAAATTTCTGGCCATGGAAGATAATTTTGATTTTAGACAGAAAAGATCTAGTTCAGCCACCCTTTCTGTCATTAAGTGGGCTTGTCATGATCTAGTCTTCGTAAAAGCCTCTCACTTCAACAAAACCTAGCCATAAACATTGGCTTTATTCCAAAATATATGCAAACAATTCGCTAAAGTTCATTTTAGGGACACCGCTAGACTTTCATGAGGGTTTTCTTTTTTACCCTATTCTGTTTCTTTTTCTTTTTTGGTAGTGTGGCCCAAATAACATGTTCACTAGATGAATCATAAGCTACCTTTAAGAAACCCAACTGATTAGTTGATGGATCGGAGGAAAATCATTTACATTTGATCAGAGGAAAATCATTTACAAAAACTGCTGAAGCTTCACAGATTTTAGTCACAGAACTCTCCCTTTCTTTTATGAAAGCATCAGATACAATAGAACTTTAGCTGTGGCTAGCCTTTTATCTATTTCCCCATCCATCAATGCCTCTTTCCTATTCATACCTGAAGTTTTGCTCTCAGTTCAATTAATTAAATAGTGTGTCCTTTCCCCCATTACAAAATTTGATACTACAGAATTAGATCTGGCCATGTTCATTGTAAGGTCCTGATCCCAATTAACCTTGATTTATATTAATTAATCTTGTTTTATATTAATTAAATGGTATTTGGGATAATTTAACTCAAGCCCTTTGGGCTTGGGGCTCAGATAGGTAATCAGGTTGGGTTCGAACTTTATCTAAGTAGTTAAGGACTCTTTTGTAATTTTTTCATGCGTCATATGGATGCCTTATTAGTTGCATCTTGTGTAATTTTTCGTGTAGATCATCTTTCATGTCGGGGTCGACTTGATCCGAACTCATCTTGATCCAATTGAGGTCCAATTGACCTAAACTATAATTATTAAAAAAAAAGCTAGGCTTACATGTAAACTATAGGAAATTTTAGTTAAAAAGACAACCCAACATTCATTTCTCTTCTTCTCTTCTACGTTTGCTGGAGCTACCTCTTTTCTTCTTCCTTCTTCATCTTCACTTCAAATTTGAAGTTGTAAATAAGGATTGGAGGTCTTGCATGCCATAGGGATAGTCTTCACACATCGTCTTCTCCTTCTCCTGTGCATTTTCTCTTCGGGAAGTACCTCCTCCAAGCTACGGCCTATTAAGGTGAAGAATCTACTTCCATTACATATCTTAAGGTTTGTTAGAGTTAAAGAGACTCAAATCTATGATATATATGCATTCTATATCACCTTCACCATTTGCATGTCTTTCATGTAAAGGACCCACCTTCATTCAGGATTTTCCCTAATCACACACCAAGGGAAAGTTAGTGAGGTCAAGCACTATGAAAAAGGCAAGTATAGGAGTATATGGAACTGCATGTATGTTTAATGGTTGACACTTGGATTGATCCTTTTGATATTTTAAGCTATAGCTCCTTTTTACATGTTTTAAGTATATGTGTATATGTTTAATTGAATGAATTAGAGTATGAGTAGGTAATGCAGGTGTTAGTATGAGCATTTGGGGCTTATAGTGATGTGTTTAGCCAATGGGAAGCTCCTTGTAACCCTTGAGTACAGAGTTCTGTATTGAACTCTAGCTTCAGAATAACCTTCAGAATTTCTGAAGCTTACAGTGAAGCTACAGCTAAGCCGCAAAAGTGTACGGCTCAAAGTCCCGAAAACACTAAAAGCCATTCTTGTACTACAGCTAACCCACGGCTGCACCATGGAATGAACTACGGCTAAGCTGTACCCATCCGATAACCAAGTCGTAAGCCATTTTACGGCGAGCTTTCCCGAGAGCCTGAAAATCCAACTTCCTTCTACGGCTTCCCCATAGCTACATCGTGGAATGCACTACGGCTAAGCCATACCTAGCCGTAGCCCTAGCCATAGGCTTATCACGGCTAAGCCATACATCAACATACGGTTGAACTGTAAATGCATAGGGAATTAGCGAGAAAACCTGAATCACTCGGCTAAGCCGTAACATGTACACGGCTAAGCCGTAAGAACACTGTGAATTGAGGGTAATAGGGTTTCCAATGACCTTATAGGGCCTTAGTGATGGCACTTTCTTCCTAACTAAATTAGCCCAATGGTGATCAAATGATAAGGAGGACAAGTGTAGAGCTATTACTCATCCCCCTCAATTTTCCGAATGAATTCCTGATGTCACGTCATGGGTGTTGGCATAAGAAGCGGTGCCTTTTATATACACAGTATAATGCCAAGACTTGGTAACACAACGGCACCGGACGTTTTATGAATACATCATATTGAATGACCTTGGGGATCACGGATTATTTAGTTTAAGGTTGGCTAATAAACCTCCTTGACACCTATTAAATCTAAATGCATTCATATTATTGAGATACCTTGCCCTTAGCATGATTTAATCGTGTGTCTACTCTCCCTGGCACACCTTGAGACAATAAGACCTGAGCTTCTACTGAATGCATTCCAGTTAGTCAAATGGGTGTAGCTAAGGTTGAGAGGGTCCAAGCTCTCATAGCTCACATAAGTATGCATTGCTTAATTATTAGTTACTTTGTTAACTCTGCTTTCCATGATTGAATATGATTTCAAGACTGATATTTCTTTATGTACAATATGATAAATATGACTGAAATGTATAAAAGATATGAATTCGAGTCAATCTTGATACATTAAGTCGGCATCACTTAGCTTGTACCCTTTGGGTATCTTATGTCACTATTGCAGTAGTCCACGGAGGGGTTGTTGGCGCTCCTCAAGAAGCTAGCTTAATCCCCTAGTAACCTATATGTATGCTCTCTTTTGGGAGAATAGAGTCTTTTAGTTGTCAATTAGCATGTATGATATCTTGTTATGATTCATTGCACATGTTTACTCATGCACAACTTGCCTAGTGAACCGTTATTGTCTTCTTTAATCAATATCTACTCTGAATTCACTTGATACATTATGATAGTTTCATATATCTTTGTATTTGCTTAATAGTCGTGTTAACAGTGTTACCCTTGGTGTTACAGGTACAGAACCAAATCTCAACATAAAGGTTAACGCGTCCCCGGAGGGTGCCCCAACGGTACCTAGGGGTATAGAAGAGTGAAAAGAAGATGGCATATTCTACTAGTTGTCTTCCGGAGTGCGTCAAGTAATTATGTTGGTCTTATGTATGGAGATGCTTAAAATGGACAAGACATGTTTTGGGTTTTATGGATATATATGTGTGGGAATGTTTAATTAAAGGACTTAAATTATATGTATATGATGGTATACTCTTCTATGTTTTGCTTATGATCATTATTGATGTATTTCACAGATGTTCACTTTATGTTGAATTTTCTTTTGTGTTGTTGGTCTTACCTCACATGGAATCTCCCTTGTAGGAATTCGTCCATATCTTCTCATGGCACAGATTACTATAGGATTACGTATTCACACCCTAGGGACCTACTTTATTCCACAATTCCCGGGATTGGGGTGTGACATTCATCTATTTTTCTTTCTCTGTATCCACAAATACTTCGTTATTCATGGCTTTACTTCCAACCTTAGTTTCTTTCATGGACTGTGTTCCATCCTCCATTGCTACGTTTGATGCTTTTGTGTGCAATTCTTTGGCCATCTCTGTATCGTTTTCACGAATTGCCATCACAAGCTCTGCCCCATCTTCGCTTTCTTCTGGATCATGAGGGTTGATAGTTTTATCCACTTTAGCGACACCATAACCTTTACTGGTGTTACTTATGTTGGGACTGAATGTTCTATTCCTCTTGGCTACCAACTTCTTGCTAACTTTACCCAAAGGGTTCCTACCAATTAGCGAGCTAGGATGAGCAGCACTTTGACTTCTCAACATCAGTAACTTTTCTGTTGCGAGATGAAACCTCTTCATGTTGTGGCAATTTCTGGTGTACACCACTTCCACTATCAGGGTAGTTGGGTGGTCTGCTAAACTTGACATCCTTGTTTTAAGCTTTAATGCCTAAACGTGATTCAGGCATCTGTTTCTTCATAAAGCTTTCCACTGCACTTCCTCCACTCATAGCTATTACATCCTGATTCATATCAGTTTCAGCTGTACTTGTCCCATCATATTGTGTTGCATCACTTTTGGTTGTCTGACTCTCCATAGTATGCCTTGGTTCAACATCACATGGCAAACCAGTGACCTTACTGTTCAACAGAGAGCAGTTATTTTTAGATCCCTAGATTCTCGAAACAGGCCACATACGTTTCCCAGATTTCTTTATTTTACTTGCAGTGTTCAGAGTAGTTGCCTTTCTCTTTTAAGGCAAGAAATCACTTTGCTCTCCATCATGATGCTTTCCTGCACTGTTGGTCTCAACTTGACTTTCTACTCTGTTGAGGTCACTTTTAGCCTGTCTTGAGGTTAACCCAGACGAATTACAAACATCCACTGCTGCATTTTCCCCTAGTACCTGAGGAGAGTTGCCTTGTTGATTTGAAAGTTTAGTTAATAATGACGTTGACTTCCGAACTATGAACTCGAATCCGAATTGATCAAACTACGAATCAGGTAACTATGAATTAAAGAGGCCAACTTGAATTCACTATATTTGGATTTGACAAATTAAAAGTGACCCATAAAATTGAAAAACCTAGGATTTTCAACACTTAGCTTGAAAATAGGTCACCGAAGGTCCAACATGGGAAATGGCCCCCTAAAAATAGGTCACCAAAGGTTCGACATGGGAAATGGCCCCCTGAAAAAATTGGAAATTGGCACAAGCACCTCATTTGAGTTAATGTAACGTGTAGGAACTGACAGTTTACAAATCGAACTCTTGGTTAGAGAATTAGACTGAAAAGCCAAAGGTTTTCAATACTTAAGCTTGAAAACAGGCTACCGAAGGTCCAAAATGGGAATGGCAACCAAAAAAATAAAAAACTAGCACAAGCACTTTGCTCAAAGCCAAAGTAACTTATAGGAATTGATGGTTCACAAATTGGACTCTCAGTTGGAGAATTAGATGAAAAAACCAAAGATTTTCCCTATTTAGGCTCAAAAATAGGCCATTGGAGTTCCAAATTGGAAAACATCCCTGAAAAAATTAGAAACTGATATAAGCATCTTGCATAAGGCCAAAGTAACTCGTAGGAACTGAAAATTTGTGAAACGGACTCCTGGTTAGCAAATTAGACAGAAAAACATAGGATTTTCAACACTTACGCTCGAAAATAGGCTGCCGGAGGTCCAAAATGGAATACAGCCACTGAACGGCTCGAAAACTACCACGAGCACCTCATTTGAGGCCAAAGTAACTTGTGGGAACTAAGGGTTTTTTAATTGAACTCCCAGTTAGCAAATTTGATAGAAAAACATAGGATTTTCAACACTCAGGCTCTAAAATAGGCCACTGAAGGTCCAAAACTAGAAACGGCCATCAGATGGCTTGGAAATTGCCACGAGCTTGAGGTTGAGGTAACTTGTAAGAATGGATGGTTTTTGAATCAAACTCCTGCTTAGCAAATTATACAAAAAAAATGTTGGATTTTCCACACTTAGGCTCAATAATAGGTCGTCGGAGGTCAAAAAGGGGAAATGGCCACCGAAAAGCCGAAAACCACCACAAGCCCCTAGCTTGAGCTGGAGTAACTTGAAGGAACTAATGGTTTTTGAATTGGACTCCCAGTTAGTGAATTAGACGAATTGGATTTTCCACACTTAGGTTCTAAAAATAAGTTGTTGGAGGTCAAAAATGGGAAACGGCTACCAAACAGCTCAGAAACAGCCACGAGTACCTCACTTGAGGCTGAAGTAACTTGTAGGAAACTAACGGTTTTTTAATTGGACTCCCAGTTGGTTAATTAGACAAAAAAACACTGGATTTACCACACTTAAGGTCAAAAATAGGCCGTGAAAAGTCTAAAACGAGAAACGACCATCGGTCAGCTCATAAATAGCCAAGAGAACCTCATTCAAGGCTAGAGTAACTTGTAGGAGCTAACAGCTTTTGAATTAGACTCCCGGTTAGCAAACTAGATGAAAAAACGTTGGATTTTCCATAGGCTTAAAAATAGGCTATCGAAGGTCCAAAATAGGAAATGGTCACCAGACATCCAGAAACTACCATGAGCATCTCATTCAAGGCCAAAGTAACTTGTTGGAACTAAAAAGTAACTTGTTGGAACTAACGATTTTTTAATCGAACTCCCGGTTAGCAAGTTAGATGAGAAAAACATTGGATTTTCTACACTTAGGCTCAAAAATGGGCTATTGGAGGTCCAAAATAGGAAGCAGCCACCGAACAGCCTAGAAATCAGCACGAGCATCCTGCTTGACGCCAAAGTAATGTGTAGGGACTGACGGTTTATGAATTAGACTCTTGGTTTACTAGTTATAGTGTAAAGCGTAGGATTTTCAACACTTTGGCTCAAAAATAGGCCGCCGGAGGTTGAAACTATAAACAAACACAGGTGTACTAAGAAAGCGGAATGAGCACCTCGCTCGTGTATAAAGTAATATGTAAGACCTGATGGTACTCAAATCGGCCTCCCAGTTTGTAAATTAGATGGAATAGCTTAAGATTTTCAACACTTAAGCTCGAAAACAGGCTGCCGAAGGTCCAAAACAGTAAACGACCACTGGATGGCGTGGAAACCGGCACGAGCACCTCGCTCAGGCCCAAAGTAACTTGGAAAAATAGACGGTTCTTGAATTAGACTCCTGGTTTGCGAGTTAGGCATAAAAATCTAGGATTCTCGAAACTTAGCTTAAAAATCAGGCTATCAAAAAAGCCTAGGAAAAAGATTCTATTTATATATATGTTTATCTTACATATTTAATTTAATTCATTGAAAAGATTCTAATACTGTTCTTATCATTGCAGATTGATGGACATTTTGGGTTGGTTTCATACTTGTGGTGGTGTTTTGGTAGTTTTTATTTTATTTGTATTTGTATCTCAGCCATTTGTATGGGGCTGTATCATTGATTGGAATATTTGGTATATGAGATGAATGAATTGATGTATAAATTAAGAAATTAAAGTACTTCTTGATTAGAAAATGTTGAAAATGAACTTTTTAAAATGACCTTTGTTGATAATATTCCTCTTTCTGCAACTTGTCACAACGTTGGTAATAATTTCTATAAAATTTATTCTGAAAAAAATTAAATATTTTGAATGACTTTCACCTACGTTTTTTAAACATCAGTAAATGTTATTTAAAAAATATAAATACGTTTTATGACTTTCACCAACATTTTTAAACTTTGGGAATAATTTCTATAAAATTTATTCTAAAAAAATTTAAATACTGTGAATGACTTTCATCAATGTTTTTTAAAAGTCGATAAACATTATTTAAAAAAGTAAAAATACGTTCTCTAACTTTCACCGACATTTTTAAACATCAGTAATAATTTATATAAATTTATTCTAAAATAATCTAAATACTTTCAACGACTTTCATCGATGTTTTTTAAACATCGGTAAAAGTTATTTAAAAATATAAATACTTTTTTTGACTTTTAGCGCTGATTTTAAACGTCGATAATAATTTATAAAAAATTTATTCTAAAAAAAGTAAATACTTTGAATGACTTGCAGAAACGTTTTTTAAACATCTGTAAACGTTATTTAAAAAAATATAAATACTTTTTTTTTGTCTTGCCCAATGTTTTTAAAATTCAGTAATAATTTATAAAAAATTTATAATTTTTTTAAAATATAAATATGTTGCCGACATTTATATAAATGTCGGTGAATGGTATATATAAAAAATTTGGATTAAAAATATAATTTTTCACTAACAAAATAAAATGTCAGTAAAGAATTGTCCTTCAATTTTTTAATAATTGAAAAAGATTTTACTAGGACAAAGTATCGTCCGTGAATTTCTGATATTTACCAATGGAATTTAAAAACATCAGAAAGAATTTTTCCCCATGAGACTTTGTCAAAGATTGACCGACGAAAATGTTTTCGTTGGTAAATTTTTTTGCCGACGTTTAAAGGTCCTTTGGCAATGAATTTTTTTGTAGCCAAAAGTATAATTTGTTGTAGTGATTAGTTGATATATGGAAATTAGTGTTTTGAAAAAGAGTCCTACTTTGAGTAGTACATTGGTTTAAAGCAAGAAAATTTGACTTTTGATGAATATACCTACCAATATCAAGAGTTGGAAAGTATATGTGGCCTATGGGAGCGAGAAAGGAATGATGGAGCTTGTTATATCAAAGGTCTAAAGCTGGACATACGAGTGAATCTAAAATTTTTTGACACCATTTAAGATGCATACAAAGAGGCTATCCGTGTTGACGGGTCTTGCATCCAACAAGTTAAATCATGATCAGAAAAATATTCAAAAGAGCAAAGGGCCATGTGGTGGAGAGACTTTTTGCTGAAGAAGATAATCCCACTATTGTCATCCACCCACTCCTTAACACAAATGAGAAGGAAAAAAAAGAAAGGAGACAGAGTAAAAAGTTCCACACTCGGGAAGAGTCAAAGACAAGGCCATTAATTTGATTATTGACAATGATAGTGCAATCAATTTTATCACATATGAGGTTATTGATAAGCTCTCATGAGCTTCCATGTGGTGGACTTAGCAAAGTAATTGTAACTATCAAAGTAATGTGATAAGAAACTATTTTGGGCCTATAGAAGCTCTGAGTGCAAATGAAGCTGAAGTTTATGCTTTGTTGATTGGTTGACATGAGCTGCTACGATTGGGTGGTTATAATGCTATTCTTTAAGGTGACCCTTTTTCAACTATTCAGTGGAGCTTTGGCAAAGTATCCTATACTTGGAGATTGGGAGGTTTGGTGGAGCAAGAGCAATATATTTCAAATCAGCTTGAAGCCTCTTCTTACCATGTGCTTAGGGAAGCTAATGTAATGGAGATGGTCTTGATAAGGAGGGAGTTTATTGCTCTTTTATTCTGTTTGATATCTAGCCTCTGCTTTTTGTTTTTTCTTTTCTTTTATCATTTGAGCTCTTTTTTGGTTAAGGAGTTTTCTCTCTGTTTTACTTTTTTTTTTCTTTCTTTTGCATAAATAATTTTTACTATTATAAAAAAAATAATTGAGAAGCTTCCTAAACCCTACCAAGTCACATGATCTAATGGTTATGTCATCCCTTTGACTCATAGATGCTTGGTATTATTCAAGATTGGTAATTATAAAGACAAAATTTGGTGTGATGTGATCCATATGAATATTTCTCATATTATTTTTGGATGTCCATAGCTTTTTTTTTTTTATCAAAAAGTGCACCATGATAAACAGGTGAACACATATATAATTCTGTGGGAACGAAACAGATTAGGCTCATTCCATTGCCATTAACAACCATGTCTTCATCTACAACACCTTCAACTAAAGCACCACAAAAGGAGCAAAGAGAAGAAATAAAAGACATCATTCCACCAAAATTGTAGACAAAAGACATTAAAGATGACATCAAAGAGCAAGTTAATGGCAAAACTTATTTTGTAGGTACAAACAATATTTATCAAGGCAATGTAAACCATGAGCCTTAAAGAGTTGAGGCAGAACAAGGACAAGCAATGGAATAACAAGGACAAGCAAACATTTAATACTTTGATTGAGTTAGCAGGGACATTGAACATTCGGGAGATCTGATTGCAGTGCTACTCTAGAAAATCTAATTGGGTAATCGGAAAACAAATCATTTGCCCTAGTGGTTTCACAAAACGATCAAGTTGTCGAAGTCCTCCACATTGAGTTCATCTTCGGAGATCAAATAGGGATGATAAAACTAACAACTGAAGCATTTGTAGATCAAGTCACACATCCAACCTAAATCCATTCATCAGAAGAAGAGACACTTCCAACTAACTTTCACATGGAGAAAAAGACCACATCAAGCTTTCAGGCCACATCATACAAATGGGAAGCAAAAGAAAAGACAATTATTTGTGCGATTGATTTTCGATCCAGGAGGATATTTCATCAAACTTATAGTTGAATTCTCTCTAGGATTTCTCAAGTTGGCAACTTGTTGGAGTCAAGTTCTTTCCAAGCCGGAAAAAGTTGATGCAGGTCAGACCATGAGTCAGATAACCCATTGGCCCTAATCCATGGGCCCAATAGGACATCTATTTATTTAGAGATTTTATTAAGTAGTTTACTTTGATTTGGATTAATATTGGCGAGTTTTCTTTTTTGTTTCGGGCCACTTATTCTAATATTAGAAAGTTTTGTTTATTGGAGATAAAGCTAACCCCTTCATATAAAGATGAATAGGCTTTATTGTAAAGACTGACATTGCTTTTTTTAATTATGAGAGCTCTTTCTTTAGTTATGGTTTTTCTACTAATTGTAAGTGTGCTCTAGTGGCTAAATCCTTCTTTATATTCGATGAATCATTTGGGAGATTGATTTATTTTCTGATTGCGGATCCAAGGCTTCATAAGTGAAGCACCTCCATCGGATATATTGTTTGAAATTATTTCTTCAGTGTCTAAATTTTTGAAACTTGATCTTTTCTTCGAAAAGTTTTAGCAAAAGTTCTTCATTCAATCTTGCGATGGAGAAGATCGTGTCTATCTGAATGTTTCTCGCAACTGGATGCTTATGGTATTGTGATGCATCCTTCCTTAACTGCGGGCACTATCGTATGGTGTTGGAGCCCATTCATCTGATGGGCTTCCACTGGCAGGGCATGCATGGATTTCTTCTTGACTGATATATTATAGCTCTTTGATCAAATAGATGGGTAATAAAAAAAATAGATGGGTAATAAAAAGATACATTAGTCCACAGAAAAAAGAATAACCATTGGACGTCCAGAGTTTTTATAGTCCAGAAAAGTTGTAGGGCATTCTCGATCCATGATAGAGGAGCCCCTTAGATCAGCTATTTGGGTTTTCACCTTATTAAATCCTCATCCCTACTGATGTCATATTCTGATAATTGTACTGTAGTTTTGCAAATGAAGAGTTAGCGTATTTCATACCTGCAAAGTTACTTAGCATTGCTGGTGTATAACAATCCAGCTCATCCATGTGTTGGTGCTACTCAGTGGCTGAGATCTTTTATGATAATGACTAGGCGAAAGACTTATTTATTACGCTGTTTATTTCTTCTGCTGTGACTGCATGGATTCTGATTCTATTGAGAATTTATCTTTCCTTTTCTTTTTGTTCCTCAATTATAACTACCTGGCAATTCTTTATCTGACCAGCCAGCCCAACCTAAACATCACCTTGTAAGCATTCACATTTACAATCCAATAAACAAACTGGTTCCGTTTGTTCGGTCCTAGCTACTTGACACTAACATGGCGCTGCCCTGTAAATCATTTTCTGAGTCAATATTTTACATCAATGTTGAATTTGGGTTGACATTTTCAACCCTAAAGGCTGGTTTTGGTTGAACTTGCTACCCTTGTTGGTCAACGCTATAGAAATCTAACCAACCTGATCCGCCATTAAGCTATATTAGACATGGTAAAATATTTTTTTTATGATCTGTTTCTTTTTCTCCACTTGTTTCCATATCTTTGTTTTCTGGTTCTTTGTTGTGTTAGGAAGGAAATACAGAGGTATTCTCCATATGTTACAGCCAGCAAGGAGTGGTCCCATTCGTGCAACGTTTCTTATAAGTAGTCTTCCATCTTTTGGGGTTTGTTTTAGAATAAGTCAAGTCCAATTTTGTTGAGTCTTCCTATTATTTTGGGTTTATCAACTTTGTTATGACTTTCTACTAATTGGGAAGTTTGCATAACTGTCTTTAAATAGTAGAATAAAATAATGAAAAGACATGCATGATTTATCCCATCACTACTGTGTATGCACGAACCGGAGGACTTGGGTTCCCTCAAAGTAACCCAACATTGTTTCCTGTGTTCTTTAACAACAATCAAGATAGGCAGGGGAAAAACTGGCCTACCTGTACCACCATATCAGTGATTCTTCATATCAGTTCATTATTTTTGAAGCTTACTAGTTTTAAGGTTCATTATTTTTGAAGCTTACTAGTTTTAAGGATTACACATACTAGTTTTAAGGATTACACATGTCCTATTATCCAATTATTCATATCTAAACGCTCAGGACATGACTATCGTTACAGCATCTAGGCATGCATCTTAGGCCCTTTTGTGGTTTTTCTATTTTCTTGCATCCATCCTTTTTAAAATTTTTATTATTTATATTTTGATCAGTATGCAAGTAAAATTTTATTAAAAGTGGAAACAAAACAGACATACAGCCTACAACCGAGGAAATTTTATTAAAAGTGGAAACAAAACAGACATACAGCCTACAACCGAGGACTCAACAACATAGACGTAAAAGGACTATATCATTCACAAACAAAACACAACACAACACAACACAAACAGACAAACACGACTACCCATTGTCAGCACATAAATTTGTGACCCCTAGCTTGGTCAAAGATTGGCCATGCCTCACTGATCCACCAACATCCATGCTGAGAACTAATTTGGAGAGATAAGGAAATCAGTTTTATCTCTCGGAAGGAAGAGAAGAATTTCCAGTGGCGGTCATCATATGACTTCATCCATGAATTAACTTTGGATGAGTCGCTCTCAATAATCAAGTTTTGAATGTGTCTATGAGAATAAAATACGGATCACTTACAGTGTCTCTAGTACATCTGCCTCCCACATGCTTGGAGAAGAAAAATAGTACCTCCATGTTCTCCTTGTGAAGAATGCCGCCAATTTTTGCAGCCCTGACTTCCCTCTAGCTGCCCTATCCAAGTTAAATTTCAAGTAACAAAACGGAGGCGACAGCCAAACATCAATTTCTTCCACCTTGAGTTCATGCAAACATCCCAATTACACAAGACATTATCTAACATTAGATCCTTAAATTCCTTCCCATATAAGACCCACTTAGCTAACCTTTAAAACACCATACAAAGCACCTTTTCCACTGGCAATATAGCATCTCTATCTGCCATTCCTCTTTTTCCAAATGGACTTAAGGGCTTGTTTGGTAGGTCTATTCTTTTTTTTATAGATCATTCAAAATAGAACTATTAAAAACAAAGTTATAAATAAAAGGGGCTAGAATTAAATTATGTGTTTGGTAATAGAAAGATCTATTTTAAATAGACTTTTTTAAATAAATGGTTGAAAGTTTTTCACAAATTTCTCAAGATTTATAAAACTTTGATATTCTACCCTATAGCCATGTTCATCTTTCAAATGAAATCTAATGGTTTGGATCGTGTATTTAGGGCCCACAAATTCCAAAAAATAATAGCAAATAATTCACATTTTTCATCAAGTATCTCAATATTGCCGATGATCCAACAGTTGAAACTCAGTATCCTAATAATCATTGTCCATATAAATATTATTAGCGGTTTGGATCAAGATTTATTGTCTCAAACATAATAATAAAAAAGAAAACAAAGGACTACTATGGACTAAAATAAAATTGAACCACATTACATCAATGGTTGAACATTTTTTAAAAATATCTTGAGATCCATAAGGAATCAAGCCTTGAAAATTGACCCCATAGCCGTGTTAAGACTTCCAAACATTTTTAACGGTTTTGGATCTTGTGTTTGAAGCCCACAAAATTTAGAAAACAGTATCCAATGGT
The DNA here is from genome assembly GCA_037013555.1 of Sextonia rubra. Taxonomy (NCBI): domain Eukaryota; kingdom Viridiplantae; phylum Streptophyta; class Magnoliopsida; order Laurales; family Lauraceae; genus Sextonia; species Sextonia rubra. The sequence continues at coordinate 51,470,241 of JASUAD010000009.1, read as the reverse complement.
TCACATTTTTTTGCACATATCTCAAAAGTTCGATGCATGGCCGTGTTTAATCTTTTGAACATTTCGAATAGTTTGGATCTTCATTTACTATCTCAGATTTGAAGACAAATAAAAAAAAGGGACCTTAAAAGTTGCCTCTTATTTTGAGGAGCTCAGATTTGGGGATTTAGTTTTATGAGGATTTGCCTCTTTTTGTCTAAAGCATGTAGAACTTTAAATGGCATGCCAAACACTCTTATTTCTTAAAGCTCTGTCCATTTTAGACATTTAGACAATAAAAGGATAGAAATAGAGATGCCAAACATACACTAAGAGTGGCACACAATGCAACTTTCCTAAAAGCCAAACCATTACCCTAAAAAGCAGCCAGTCTTCAAGCTTCAATCAAACCTCTTAATAAACTGGCAAACTCCAAAAAAGGCCACATCCATTTAAGAAGTGGTCCCATAAATATGAGTAGTAGTCACAATGAAGAAACAACTGACTGATGGTCTCAGGGTTTCCCCCTCTTTTCCACACAAACAACATTCATCGAAAATAGAATCCGTGGAAAAGCCAACGTAGGAATTGTACACAATGCAATTTTACAGAAAGCCAAGCCACAACCTTGTAAAGGAGCCAATCTTCAAGCCTCAATCAAACCTCCAAGCGAAGCTGGCCAATTCTAAAAAAGGCCACATCTATTTTGGAAGCAGCCCCATAAGTACCAAGGTTGAAAAACTTGTGACTCGGACTTGACTCGTTCAATGCAAAAAAACTAACTCGGATTGAGTCAACATGAAGACTCGAGAGAGTCATGTTTCTTTTTCTTAAAAATATTATTAAAAACACTTAAAACTGAATCTATTACTTTTAAAAGATAAATAAACATTTGTTTACCTGCACTCATGATAATCAATTCAAATTAATAAATTTATATATACAAGAAAAGTATTGTAATAAGGAAAATAAAAGAAAACATATTTGATAATGCTCGAAATATAATATGAAATGCAATGGATTCTAGTCCAACATTTACACACTTCAAGTGTTACGAAGAATGGGAAATAATTGTAGTTCATCATTATTTTTCCTTTTATTTACATGAGTTCAAATGCTCTGACCGCGGGGATGCAGGTTGTTTACAAGTTTTAAAACATTCAAATCCCCTCCCTATAGTCTTAAATGTGATCCAAATCTAGAATTCGTAAGAAATTACACGAAAATTGGTGGAAAATATAGAAAATGATGAAATAGAGAGGAGTGACTGTGGGTCACAGTCACTAGCAAATGTGGCAAAAAATGGCCACTGTTTACTCTCTTTTGTGCTTTGTTTCGCTTCTGTTACTTCTTCAAAGTGTTGGAGCCTATTTTCTTTGAATTTGGAGTGTTGAATGACTACCAAAAGTGCTTGATTTAGTCGTGGAATTGACTTAAACTTTTGATAATCATCACCTTTTGGTTACAGACTGTTTTTACACAAATCCCAAAAGGATGCTTAAACAAGCAAAAATAGAGCTAAAGTTGTGTCATTCTAAATCTATAATTTTCAAGGAATAGAATGAAGTCTAAAAAGGCTTGTTCACAACTTCCAAAATGGCCCAAAACCCTTCCCAAGTGAGAAAATCAAATGAAGAAGATGTCATCCAAGTGGCCCTTGCATATGTCTTCGTTAAGTGAGGTACATGCTTTTTCCTCTACTCTAAATTATTTCTCACCTTAAATTAGTGAGAATGAGAAGAAGAAGTAAGCTTGTAGTGCCTTGGATTCCTCGACAAATGCTTAGAACTAAGCCTGAACTTGCTTTGATTACTTTGAACCTTGCTTATACTCGTCTCTTCGTACTATTTGTGTACTGTCCTCCTCCTAAGAGTTCAAATATCCATTTTTATAGACTTTGGAGATAGTTTTTGGGAGTTATAAGGAGTTGAAGGTAGAAAAGAAGTGGAGGAAACTGTCGAAAACCACAAGAACTACTCCATAAGAGTCAATGACAGCAGCCACGGTCACTCCCAGGTCCTATTTTTTTACTTTTGCATATGTGACCCATTTTCACCTATTTGGGGCCCAAACGATGTCCGATTTTTACAAAAGTTGGAGGGATGGTTTTTGACACCCTTTTGACTGTGTTATAGAAATTTTAGCTAGTGTTAACTTTCTGAAGTTGGTCAACTCCCCCATTAACTTTTCATAAAAATGGGCCCTTGTTTCAATTGTTTAAGGCCCGAATGACCTCAGTTTAGTTTGAAACTTGGAGGGACTGATGTCAGGGGTTTCTTGGAGTCTCTATTCAAATTTCATGCAGTTTGGATTTGTGGAAGTAGGATCTTGAACAGTAACCCACTTGTTGTATGTTCTAAGTCACTATTCACACCATACTTAGATAGTTAGCTTATTTTCTACCTAAACGAAGTTCAACTGGCTTAAAACTTTGGGAATTCATTTTGAATATATTTTAAATCTCTGTTCCGAATTTCATCAGTTTTGGCTCTGTAACAATCCGCTCTGCACCATCGAGGTATTGTCCGCTTTGGACTTCCCAGGAGGTCACTTTATAGTTTTTATGGAAGTCCTCATGGTTTTGTCCCCAAAAGGCGCCTCCTCATTTTTGAGAAGGTATTGTTCCACCTAACTGATCATACAGAGCGGGCAGAGGACGCTATCTTTCCCTCAGAGTACGCAGCGGGGATTTTGTCCTTGCATAGACTTGAACCCTGATCTCACTCGAGGCACAGCCGGGATCTTAACCAGTTAAGCTACCAAGCGCGCCTCGATAGTTTAGAACAGGTTATTACTTATATTCTTTCATTCAAATACTTTGGGACTGGATTGTTACAGGCTCCCTGGGGTTTTGGTGAGTGACCTCCATGACTCAGGGGTCATTAACTTCTAAGCTGACAGGCAGTGGAAGTAGGACAAAACGAAGTCTTCTTGACTTGAAAATTTGTAGAATCTCCTTTGAGCATGATTGGAGCTTTCTGCCTAAATTTCATCAATTTTAAACATCAGGAAGTAGGACTTTGGTCAATGACCCTATGATTTCGGGGTCACTGATCCAAAGTTGACATTCTTATAGACATTGGGTCAAATGATGTCCGTTTGACCTAAAATTTTATAGAGCCTCCCTTGAGCATAATTTTGGCTTCCTTTAAGAGTTTCAACTGATTTGATCTTTATAAAATGTCACTTTGCATAGTGACGCCACAGAGCTTAGTAAATGCTCATTTGGACTGAGTTTAGGTCCAAATGATGTCTAAATGCTTTGAGTTGAAGGATAGTCTTTGAATGTATTTGAAAGCATTCTACTAAGTTTGAACTTGCTTTGAGATGTAGAAGTGTTACTTTTCCTAAGGAGTTGATAAACAGTCACTAAAGTTTGTTTTGAGCTGAAATAAAGTCCAAATGCTTCAAAACTTTGAAACAGCATTCCCAATCATGGGATTGGGGTTGCCATGAGAGTTTTAACCACTTTGGCAACCCAAGAGTTTGAGTGTGTTCAATGACCCCTAGATTTTGAGCCAATGAACCTTGAACTTGAAGTTGAGTGAGTCACGTGACCAAATGAAGTTCACTGACTTTGAAGTTGGAGTTACTGCATTTTGAGCTTATCTGAAGTCTTCTGAGTGGATTGCATCAGCTCCCAATATCTAGATGTAGCACTTGACTTGTCATTCCACAACCCTGGGGTTTATGTACTTTTGGTTTGGAATTTGCTTGTAATGTCTCCACTGCAACATTTGTAAAATTTTTATGGGTCAACAATATTGCATATTACATAATTTGTTTATTGTGTGTTACATAGTTTGTTAGTCCTAATATCAAATATAAAAGATTTACTATAAGTTTCAAATTACATTCTAGTCATTATTTTTAAATTACCAACTCCAAACATCATGCATAGTTACTTAAAAATAAACTTTAATTATTTATAATTAGATCTACCTATAAAATGTTTTAAAACTCTAACAATACTAAAATGAGATGACTTAGCAGTCTCCTTTATACTTGACTTGGTCCTTTGTCAAAATAAGATGACTCGGAGAGTTATCAAACCATGATAAGTACGAGTAGAGTACCAGTATTCACAACAAAGCAATAGATGATTGGTGCTCTCCCCTTCTCTCCCACACAAACAACATGCATCAAAAATAGATTCCGTGCTAAGGTCCCTCCTGAAATTATCTTCTACAGACACTTAATCAACCATTGCCAACCAATAAATAGTCTTGACTCTAGGGGAAACCAAGCCCATCCAAAACCTACACAAACTATCACAATGTAGCAAGTTGATTTTTGCCTGATACCCATGTCATTTGCTAGACCTCTAACCAAATAGCTTCCTCAGAAGCCTCTGAAGCTACCATGTATTCTGCCTCTATAGTAGATAATGCAGTTGTATACTAAAGCATCGATTTCCAGCTTATCAATCAGTTCACTTGCAAGAGTATAAACATGTCCTGTAGTGGATCTTCTTTTATTTAGGTCCCCTGCAAAATCAGATTCTACATATCCAACTATACACTCTGACCCTTATTTTCTTTTAAACAAAATTTCCAAGTCTTTAATGCCCTTTAAGTACCTCAGAATCCACTTTATAGCATTCCAATGCTCTTTTCCTGGATTTGCCATGTACTTATTTACTACACCCACTGCTTGAGCTATATTTGGTCTTATACAAACCATGGCATACATTAAACATCCCTCCACATTAACATTTGGTGTCCTAGACACTTCTTCAATTTCCTCATCAATACTAGGACATTGTTTAACACTAAAACTAAAGTGACTTGCAAGTGGAGTAGACATAGGCTTAACATTTAGCATGTTGAAATTTTCAAGGACCTTTGAGATGTACTTTTTCTGTGATAACCACCGCTTTCCAACCTTTTTGTCTCTCCTAATTTCCATGGCTAACATTTTGGTGACTACCCCAAGGTCTTTCATGTGAAATTCTTTCTTAATTGAGATTTGAGTTCATCCACTTTTGACATGTCATTACATGCAATGAGCATATCATTCACATAAAGTAGCAAAATAATAGCAGAATTATCATCTAGTATTTTATAATAAATATAATAATCATACTCACATCGATGGTAGCCAATTTGCAACATGTAGGAGTCGAAGCGCTTGTACCATTGTCTTGGAGATTATTTCAGCCCGTACAACGATGTTTTCAATTTACACACATAGTCTTCTCTTCCGACTTCTTTGAATCCTTCAGGTTGTTCTATGTAAATTATTTCCTCCAAATTACCATGAAAGAAAGCTATCTATATCTAGTTGTTTGAGCTCTATGTCGAATTGTGTTACCAATGCCAACAACACCCTGATAGAAGTGTGCTTCACAACTGGAGAAAAGATCTCATCATAATCAACCCCTTCATTCTGTGAGTACCCCTTTGCCACTAATCGTGCTTTAAACCTTGGTTCTTCATTTTCTTACAAAGCTTTTTCTTTTAAACACCCATTTGCAGCCCACTGTTATCCTATCTCTGGGTTTAGGAACTAACTCCCAAACTGAATTCTTTTGGAGAGTTTCCATCTCATCCATCATAAAACCCATCCAACCTTATCTTTCACTGCTTTCTATAGCTTCTTAAAATGAGGTTAGATCACCACTACCAGTGATAAGAGCAAAATGCAGTTTATCCTCATCTCATCCAAACATTTGATGTAGCTTGATGGTTCTCTTTGCCTTTCCCTGTGCTACACTTAAAGGTTCTTGCTGAACATCGTGTTGTTCCTCACCTCCAGATGTACCAACCTCTGATGAACATTGAGCTTCTTCCTTGGTTGTATTCTCTGTAAGAGGAATAACTTCTGTAACTTTTTTTTCAACACCGTGCCCTTTGACTGTACTATCATATTCCCCATTCAGCATAGAAGCTTCATTAAACACAACATCTCTACTGTAGATCTTTTTCATATTTTCTAGATCTCATAGTTTGTACCCCTTTACACCTTTCTCAAAGCTGAAAAATATGTATTTGAGTGACTTGGAGTCTAACTTGGATCGCTCATCACTAAGAATGTGAGTGTACGCTGGATAATCGAATACCTTCAAGGAAGAATAGTCCACCTCTTTACCTATCTACACTTTTTCTATAACTTTATAGTCAAGGGGTATTGGTGGTAATTGATTAACTACATAGCATGCGTGATTGACTGCATTTGCCCAAAAAATTTTAGATAACCATGCATGAAGTCTCATACTCCTGCTTTTTCTAAAAGAGTCTTGTTTATTCTTTCTGTAACTCCATTTTGCTTAGAATTCTTTGGAACAGTGAAGTGCCTTATGATACCTTCATCATTGCAAAATTGTATAAACTCGCCATTCTATATTCACCCCTATTATCTGATCTCAGATACTTGACTTTTCTACCTGTTTGGTTTTCTACTATTGCCTTCCACCATTTGAACTTGGTGAAGACCTCAAATTTCTTTTTCATAAAGTAGACCCAAACCTTTCTTGAAAAATCATCAATAAAAGTCACAAAGTAATATACTTTACCTTTTGACATAATTGGAGCTGGTCCCCACACATCGGAGTGAATGTATCTAGAATACCTTTGCTCATACAATTGTTGCTTGCAGTTTTGAATGGCACCTTTTTTTCTGCTTGCTAAAAACACAGTATTTGCAAAAATCCAACTTGCATATTTTTACACCCTTTAACAACTGTCTTTTGTGAAGTTCTAACATGCCTCTCTCACTTATATGCCCCAGACGCATATGCCATAGCTAAGATTCATTACACTGGTTTTGTCATCTATGGAGATTGCACTCCACGTATAACTGTGTTTCCCATAAATTTATAAAGGTTGTTTCCCACTTTGGCACCTTTCATTAGTACCAGAACACCTCTAGTCACTTTAAGCACATAAGCAAACCATCCATTGCCATGAATGTACACCATTTAGATGCAAGTGAGCTTAAAGAGATTAGTTCTTTCTTAAGTGCTGGCGAATGCCTCACATCACCCAAGGGTCTCACAACTCCAACTGTTATTTTAATTTTAATGGTGCAAATTCCGATGATCTTACAGGATGCATCATTACCTATTAGAATACTACTACCATTACATTGCTCATAGGTATCAAACCAATCACAATTATGGTACATATGATAATAACAGATAGAATCTAAAATCCAAATATTAGATAGATGGTTACCTTGCGAGACAGATAGGAGTTCCACTTCATTTTCTGAAGGAACACTAGTGGAGTCACTGCTGTCAGCTTTATTCCTAGCTTTGTTCTTCCCATTTTTAGTTACCTGAATTCTAGGCAATCTTTCCTTTAGTGTCCCTTCCTTTTGCAAATGAAGCATTCTAAATTCTTCTTGCTTCTTAATTTTAATCTGGAGTTGTTTCTTCTTGACTTGCCCTTATCATTGGATCTATTACGTTCACTAGAGCCTTCCTTTATTGGAAGTCCCTTTGCATGTAAACTAACTTTAATAGCCTTCTTCTTTGCAGTATTGGAGATAATGTCTTGCTTGACTTCTTCGAAATTGAGTGTGTCCTTTCTATGCTTGGTAGTCACAAAATAGTCATATGAGTTAGGAAGAGAGTTCAACAATAGTAAGGACTTGTCTTCATCATCAAATTTCACATCGCACCTCAACAAGTCGTTAATCATCCTGTTAAAAGTGTTAATGTGCTCCAATATGTCACAACCTTCCTCCATCTTCAACCCATGCAACTGTTTCTTGAGATGCAGCTTATTTGTGTGATTCTTTCCTATCTAAAGACTCTCTAGCTTCTCCCATAGACCTTTTACAGTCTGCTCTTTTAGGACGTTATACATGACTTCATCTGAGAAATAAAATTGAATAGAGCTAACTGCTTTTACATCAATTTCTACCCAAACATCATCTCCTAATTTTTAGGCTTTTTTTTTTACCCAACAATGCCACTTTGATACCTTATTGAATCAAGATATTCTATTATCTTCTGCTGCCATAAATTAAAGTTTATTCTTCCATCAAATATCTCAATTTCAAATCTAATACCTCCTGCAGTAGAAATTCCCATCATGACTATTACAAGTTTGAAGATGCTTCAAAAAGCTCACCTAAATTTTTACTTCTCAAATTGCCAATCTACTCCGTTAACTTTGTAGATCTTGTCGCTACGAGTCCACAGGAAAAAATGGAGCTCAATTTTGAGTCCGGATGACTTCCAAAAATGCAATTGAATTTTGACCGTTGAATCCAGTCAAAGTAACTTTTGACGCCACTGCTGACGTTACTTGCTTCCTGTTGTTGGCCATCTGAAATGGGTTAGGTCAGAACTGGCCTAACTTGTAACTGACATGTGGGCTGAGCTTATGAGCGGGTTGGGTCAACCTGACCTAGAGCCGACTCAAAACCGGGTCTTCTTCCTTACGGTTTCTACTGTAAGCATAAATGGCCCCTTAGGAAAAACTTTATCGGATTGGATTTGTATTTTGATGGATTGATTTATATTATGAAAGACGACCAATATTGGGCATACCTGAATCCATTGCGAAACGAAGAGGAGATCCGCAACTTTAACTCTCTCAGTCTTCTCGTAATGCCTGCTGATCGATGGGAATGCCAAGCAGTGATAATATGTGAAGATGAGAGAGTTCCCAAGCCTTTTATAGACTCCGTTAATGCTTTCCTCCCCATCAACGGAAAGCCTTCCATTATCGCACGACTGGAGAGTTTCCAGGGACGTGACTTTAATGGGAAGACGTACTGCTTTGAATATATCAAAGTGAGTGGTGGTCATGTGGGCCACCACCCATGATATCCAACAATCTCCCACTTGGTCCATATGACCACCATTAATTCCTGTTTATTTTATAAAACTGTTGCAAATATGAGAAAAACTTTGAAAGAAATAACTCTAACTGATGCGCATCATTTGAAAATACCGGTTTTCATTTAACTTTAATGTTAAGATCCTTTAATCTGTGATAAGGTTAGTTTATTAATGCGAACTGTAGCGGTTACACATTTTAAGTGATATGCTTCCTTCCACAATCACAACATTAATATTCTCGCCTAATCCAGCACTTAATAAGTATCTTTAATATGACTTATTTTAGTGGGAACTGTAATGTCATAATGCTTTTATATTCCTACTTTATTTTACAATTACCACATGTGAGCCCATAACGAAGTAAGAATTGCAAAATCGTTTCTTTATTTGATCAATATATTAAGTGTCATACATCATTGACCTTTACAAGGCATTTCATTCAAGCCCATATTTATTACATGGTCTTTAAAATCCTTTGGCGCCAATGCCTTTGTCAATGGATCAGCAATCATGAGCTTCGATGGAGCTCCAACGACTGACACTAAACGATCTCGCACTTTCTCTTTGAGTACAAGATACTTTACTTCCAGATACTTTGATTTACTGGAACACTTGTCATTTTGAGCGAAACGCCTAGCAGCGTCGTTGTCGCAGTAAATCTTTATCGGTTCAGACATACTGCCCATAATTTCAAGTCCCATGATGTAGTTACGCATCCATAATGCGTGACCTGTGGCTTCAAAACATGCCACATACTCTGCATCAAATGTAGATGGAGTGATTAGCGTCTGCTTTGCACTCCTTGTAACACTCCGATCCCCTTTGAGCCGGATTAGTGGCTCATTAGTGTGTGTTTTGTTTTGTTTATTTCTTTTGGACTTGTTTTGGGTCATGGATAGGTAGTTGAGCAACCTTTGACCTGGAATAGGTAGTTCTAAGCCCTTTTTCGTAATTTTGCTTTTGTTTTGCTCATATCATCTTTGCATCATCTTGGTGTCAGCACGCGTATTTTGTTGAGCTCGTTATATTCCATAACTGTGTCAGATCCGTTTGGGGTCAATTGGAGAAGTTGGACCTTCGCGTGACTTGAACTGTAATTAGTATAAACTCATCGGACTTTGACTTAAACCCCAAAACTTATATATACAATTCAGCTCCAGGTGTCTTTCTCCTTACCCATTTGTCTTGATCGACTGCATGCAAGAACTCCAAGAGAAAGCCACGTTCTCTCTCTCTCCCTCTTCACTTCGGTCTTCTCTCTCTCTTCTTCTCGATCTTGTTGGTGTTGGGAGCTTGCACCCATCTTGATTTGGGTTTCCTCTTTTCTCTCATCTCTGTCTATTGCTTGAGGTAAGTGGGTTCTTGTGCTTCTTCTCCAATTTGGATCTCTCATTCTCTGATTGCTAAGTCTTCATCTCATGCATGGTGTATCTCTTTGATTTGCTTTGATTTTAGTTGCTTTGGGAGCTTGAGTCAGTGGATTTGGTAGAGATTTGAGGCAAGTATAAGTACAGACTTTGATAACACACATGGGTGCTCTGTTTGAATGCTTTGATTTCCATCTTCTGTAGTGTATCTGATGTTTACAGCCAATGCTTGTGAATTTGGAACCTCTGTAGCTTGTTTGGAGATGTTTCTGTGTCAAATTTCAGTTTCTGTACTCAGCCCGAATTCATCTCTGTATTGTACGGCTAAGCCGTGAACTTCTACGGCTTGATTTCCAGAGACTCGAAATTTGAGTTTTGTTCTACGGCTAGGATACGGCTAAGCCGTAATTTGTCATACGGCTGAGCCGTAAGCTAGCCGTGACCCAACCGTGCCCCAGCCGTGAATTAAATCTCTGATCAGTCGAAACTTTTCTGATATCAGTACTCCTACGGTGAGGCTACGGCTAAGCCGTGGAATGCTACGGCTAAGCCGTGGATTGGTCTACAGCTAAGCCGTATACTGACTGTAGCTCAGCCGAAAAAGGCATCAGATCAGAGGTGAAAGATGATCCGTTTAGCTGTGTTTTGAATGGAACCAAGGTGAAGCCGTAGTGCATAGTACGACGAGCGCGTAAGATGTCTTCGGCTCAACCATAGGTCCCTCATAGCTAAACCGTTAGGCATGGCAATTCTGAAACATAACTTAGGATAAAGGATGAGACTTGTAGGGCTCAAACACGGGTTGACAACTCATGTAAACCGGCCCAATGGATTCTTGGAACGCATGAATAGTCTGTTAGGCTGTGACTTATTCATGTGAGTATTGTTTTACTGTTATGCACCTCCCCATGGGTGTTGGTTTAAGGGACGTCGGTGCACGCAAAGATTTCGCAACACTTTGATGGCAACGGTGTATTGACTAACTTAAAACTACATCATCATGCACGGTTAGTGACAGTGAACAACTAGCTTAGGACTGGCTTGTAATGAACCTTGACTCCGTATTAATCTGAGATGCATTGCATATTGTTTATAGTTTTGCCCTCTGCTCTGTTAATTTATGTTATGCATTCCTCAGTCATTTTGCTTTCGTTCTGTATGTCTGTATCATTCTTTGTTCGGCACTAAGTTCTGATCTATGCTGTGCTTTGATTTAATCTATGTTCTAATCTGTAATTCGACTATGCTTTGTATATTTTGGGTATTCCCTGGTGGCTCTGCCCAGAGGTTAATACGTGAGGATAAGATCCGGTCTTTGTCATCGGTGAGTCCAAAGCGGATAATCTCCCTTTCTATGGATTTGATTTGATTGGTATTAGTCTGGCTCTACTCAGCCTCAGCCCTAGGATGCCCGACGGGGTTACCTCTGGCTTAGATCTCTGTATCTCTGTATTCACTGCAGTGTCGCTTTGTCTTGGGACCCCGGAACCCAGGAACCTGAGACCCACTTGTACCCTGGCCCGGTCAGTGGTGTTCTCCTCTGCTCTGCTTTGCTCTGCTCTCTATTGGAGAGAACTTGGTTAACGTAGTAGCCACTTAGTCAGTATTTCTATGTTTGATTCACATATCATGCTTTACTTCTATGCACGATTTGCTTAGCTTATTAAGATGAAATTCTGAAATCATTATTCTGTCATTTATTCAGCTTTGATACTATGAGTGTTTCATCTCTGTTACTTATATTTGCTGGATCGTTGTATTCATTTGTGTTGTCTGTGGTGTTGCAGGCACAGATACCTTGCCCAGCTCCCCGGCGGTCGAGGAGGCTGCAGGGGCGAGCGTAGAGGCACTCTCAGGGTTGGCAGAGTGGGCCTAATCATCTCTGCCGAGTGCGTTCATGCATACTTCCAGTGGCTTTTGTTTTGGATTTTGAGTTTTGGTTTTTGGGGACTTTGTATTTTGGGACTCTTTGGACTTTGGACTTTGTCATCTGTATATTTGTACATCTTTATTTTGTCGTGTATTCAGACTCGTATTTGGTTTTCCAGTTGTGATTATCTTTGTCTTTTTCGTTCCGCATTTGTTTTAGCTTCCGCTATTTATTTTTCTTTGTTGCTTGCTATGATATGTACAGCTTCCGCGTACGCTTAGTTCGCACGTGTTAGATCCCTTGTGTGCGTGCATCTGGACTGGGTTTGGATGCACGTGCACAGGAGTACGTGTGTCACCTGCTTAGCTTTTCGCTAACCCCCGATTTCTGGGCTCGGGTCGTGACACTCCTCCATGATACTGCCCCGCCGGCCAACAGAAAAATGTAACCTGATGTTGACCTCCTTGTATCGAGACATCCAGCAAAGTCTGAATCTGAATATCCAATGACCTCCAGTTGATTGGATCTTTGATATGTGAGCATATATCTTCTTGTTCCATTGAGGTAACGCATCACTTTCTTGACAGCTACCCAATGAGGCAAACCGGGATTACTTTGATATCTACTGAGCATTCCGACTGCAAAGCTAATGTCTGGCCTCGTGCAAGTCTGTAGGTACATTAGACATCCTACTGCTTCTGCATAGGGATATTTATTCATTTCTAACTTTTCTAAGTCAGTCATGGGGCATTGATCCTTACTAAACTTGTCTCCCTTAGTAATTGGTGCATTTTGTGGTCTGCTACTTTCCATTCGGAAACGTTTGAGAATAGTTTTGACATAGGCTTCTTGACACAACCCAAGTAATCCTCGAGATCGATCTCTAAATATCTCGATTCCTAATACAAAGGTTGCTTCACCCATATCTTTCATATCAAAATTATTCTCAAGATATATTTTAGTTTCTCGAATCATACTTAGGTCATTACTGGCTAGTAAAATATCATCTACATACAAGAGTAAAATAAGAAATTTGCTCCCACTGACCTTGAGATATATACAATGGTCTACTGGATTTTCGGTAAAACCGAAAGCTGTAATAACATGATTAAATTTTAAGTACCATTGTCTGGAAGCTTGTTTTAGTCCGTATATCGATTTCTTTAATTTACAAACCAGTTTCCTTTCATTACCTTGTTGAACAAACCCTTCCGGTTGTTCCATATACACTTCTTCATCTAGATTCCCATTTAAGAAAGCAGTTTTTACATCCATCTGATATAGCTCTAGGTCATAATGAGCTACAAGTGCCATAACAATTTTAAATGAATCTTTCTTAGACACCGGAGAGTAGGTTTCATGATAATCGATACCTTCTTTCTGAGTGAATCCTTTAGCTACAAGTCGGGCCTTAAATCGTTCAACTTTCCCTTTAGAGTCCCTTTTGGTCTTAAAGACCCATTTACAACCAACTGTTTTGGACCCTTCAGGTAGTTCAACGAGATCCCAAATTTCGTTTATAAACATGGATTCTAACTCTTCATTCATAGCGTCTAACCACTTATCAGAATCTTTACTTTCTACTGCCTCTGTAAAAGTCTTTGGATCTTCTTTAATTCCAATATCTGATTCTTCGAGATACACAATATAATCATCTGAAATAGCTGGTCTTCTCGTACGAGTTGACCTTCTCAATTCCTCTGGATGTTCTTCAATAACAGGTGACTGTATTTCAAAAGTTGGTTGTGTATCTTGAGGAATCGGAATAACAGATCGTTCTGGGAAAACCCTTATATCAAGTGGAATCATTAATCCACCTTGAAAAGAGGATTGAGGCTCATTTCTAATCTCCTTATATTCAATATTTCTAGCCTCAGAACTCCCACTGTTTTCATGATTCTCCAAAAACTTAGCATTATTGGACTCAACTATTCTTATTGAATGATTAGGACAGTAAAATCGATACCCTTTAGACCTCTCTGGATATCCAATAAAATATCCGCTTACTGTTCTAGGGTCTAACTTCTTTTCTTGTGGGTTATAAACCCGCACTTCAGATGGGCATCCCCAAACTCGAAAATGGTTTAAGCTGGGTTTCCTCCCAGTCCATAACTCAAAAGGAGTTTTAGGAACTGCTTTAGTAGGAACTCTATTTAAAATATACATGGCCATCTTTAGTGCGTCACCCCACATAAATGCAGGTAACGATGTATTGCTAACCATACTCCTAACCATATCTAAAAGAGTCCTATTCCTTCTTTCAGCCACTCCATTCTGCTGAGGTGTTCCAGGCATTGTATATTGGGCAACAATACCTTCGGATTCTAGGAATCTAGCAAACGGGCCTGGATTACGACATGTTTCAGTGTACTTACCATAATACTCACCACCTCGATCTGATCTCACGATTTTGATCTTTCTATCTAATTGTTTTTCCACTTCTGCTTTGAATATTTTGAACATAGTCAAAGAATCAGACTTTTCTTTAATAAGATAGACAAAACCAAAACGTGAGTAATCATCTATAAATGTGATGAAATATTGTTCTCCTGTGAAACAAGGTATATCAATTTTTCCACAAACATCCGCATGAATTAACTGCAGGAGTTCAGAACTTCGTGTGGCTGTTTTCTTGACTGTTTGTGTCTGTTTTCCTTTAATACAGTCAACACAGACACCGAAATTAGTGAAATCAAGGGTTGGTAATAACCCGTCTTTCACCAATCTCAATATCCTCTCTTTCGAGATGTGTCCTAACCGTTTATGCCACAACTTAGGGGAGTTCTCTTTTATTAGTCCTCTCTTCATGCCAACATTCATCCCACAAGTAACATGGTGTGCAGTTAGTGATTGTGTGTATAAAGCATCTAACCTTAACTTATACAAGCCATCACATAATAAACCACTACCAATCATTATATTATTGTGGAAAAGTTTCAAAGATCCTTGATTAAAGTTAAACACAAATCCCTTTACATCCAACTTTGAAATAGAAACCAGATTTCGGGAAATATCCGGAACATAAAAGGTGTTCGGCAGATCCAGAACAAATCCTGTATCTAGCACCAGCCTATACGTGCCTACTGCCTCGACTCTTAACTCCTTCCGGTTTCCCATAACGATGGCTCTTTCTCCATCACTTGGCCTCCGGGTTGAAAGGAATCCCTGCATACAACCAGAAATGTGAACGGTTGCACCAGAGTCGACCCACCATGTATTGGATGGGACATCAATAATATTGGTTTCACATACAAGAGATAATTTTCTTTGCTTACCTCTTTTCTCAAACCAATTCTTCCTTTTGAGGCAGTCCTTCTTGAAATGTCCTTTCTTGCCACAAAAGTGACATTTTTCGGATCCCTTCTTTCCCTTACTCTTCATCGGTTTCTTACTTTTCGGATCTACCTTGGGCATGTTGGCATTAGTTTTGAATTTTCTAGGACCTTTCTTGCCCTTAACATGGGAGACAAGGTTTACCTGAAGTTGCCCCTCGGCTTTAAGTCTCCTCTCTTCTTGATCACATCGTGCGATCAACTCAGTAATGGTCCACCGACTAGAGCTCTGATTGTATGTTACTTTAAATGGGCCAAATGCAGGGGGAAGGGAGTCCAGAATGAATTGGATCAAATATCCATCGGAAATACTCATGTCAACATCCTTTAATTTTGATGCTAGGTTGGACATGAGTAGGATATGTTCTCTAACTCCCTTTATCCCATCGTACTGCATGTTAGTCAATTTATTCATTAAGGTGGCACCTAATGCCTTGTCTGTCACTTCGAATTGTGACTTAATTTCATCTAAGAGTTCTTTGGCATGTTTTCCTTGATCAAGCGATCCCCTAATACTCTTAGAGACTGAAGTCATAATAATCTTTTGGCATTTTTTATCACATTTGTGCCACTGATCATATTTTGCCCTTTCATATTCAGAGCTCTGTTCAGTAGGCGCAGGAGGCATGGGTTCATCTAAAGCCATCTCTAAGTCTAGAAAGGTTATGGTTAATGACAGCATGTCTAACCAGTCAGGGTAGTTTGATCCGTCTAATGAAGGAATAGTTCCTAAGCATGAGGGAAGAGACAAGGATCTGGAGGAAGATGCTGTAAAAGAAGAGATAAACTATTATTCTCACAATTCTATAATGTTTTGAATTTAAAAGGGACATTTACAACAGAAATAATAGTTTTACATCATTACAAGTAACCTTTGGGTCAAATGTAACACGTTAAATTTATTATTCTCGTTTATTTGATAAAACCACAATTTATTAAGTGAATAAGTGAGATCCCACCTTTGGGCATAGATCAACACGAATTCACAAAACATCTTTAATGCGTTTTATCCCAATCTCCAAATAATCGAAAGATAAACTCCTTTGGGTCGATTATCTATCTTTTAAGTGAAGTTGCAATTTTAGTGTCATTTATGGTATCTCTAATTCAATAATTGAAACATGAGTTTCATCATAACTGGGCCACTTTGGTGACTGCCTAGTTAACTCATAATTGAAACCTATGACACTAATTTATTTATCAAACATTCATGCATGTAACAAATTATAACTCAAACAACATTAATCATGTAAACAATAAGCGGAAAACATGAATTTAAATGAGTTAAACATGCATAAAACCTTATGATATTATCATTGAACCATTGGATCGGGAATTAATTCACTAATATGGTAGATCTCATCATAAGGAACAAACAAAAGAAACGGATCGAAAATCCGATATCATATGTGTCCGTAATGATCAAAATAAGATTTTGATCGTTCATTTTTCCTTGATCTGGCCTTGATCTGATCACATTCAAATGATCCAGTCCCATCAGAATGATTACAGCATTTAAATATATCAAATGGACGGTTCTGATCGGAACGGATCAATTTTATAATGACCCAATTATTCAAAACATACAATTATCAAAAATTAATAATACTTTATTCAAATCAGGCCAAGCCAGTGGGTCGGGTTAGACCCAGGTCAGTAATTTGGACTGTTCAGTCCAGTCAATTCGGGTACAGGTAAAAGCTCAGTCCATTTATTAACTGAACCGGGTCGGTTCGGGTCGGATCGGGTCAGGTCAAACTGACCTGACGTTATATAAATGAACCGGGTTGGTTCGGGTCCGATCGGGTCAGGTCAGACTGACCTGACGTTGTATAAATGAACCGGGTTGATCCGGGTCTGATCGGGTCAGGTCAGACTGACCTGACGTTATATAAATGAACCGGGTTGATCCGGGTCTGATCGGGTCAGGTCGGGTCAGGCCGGGTCAAACCCGTTAACCCAGTCTTTATTCTTAAATAAACCTAACCGGGTCGGGTCGGGTCAGGTCCAAACGACCCGATCCGTTAACCCAGTTCCATTTCCTTAAATAAACCTGACCGGGTCGGGTCGGGTCAGGTCCAAACGACTTGAGACCCGACCCGACACCACCTTCTTCTTCTTCCCGAAAACAGGGGCAATCGGTTTTAACCGATTGCCCCATTACCGGATCAGATCACCTCCGACGCCTCGGGTCTCGGCCGCAGCGGACTGCCGGCGCTCCCACGGCGCCGGCCGAATATGTTGCCGGCTGGTTCCCGGCGGCAAACAGAGAGATTTTTTTTTTTTTTTTTTTTTTTTTTTGTTCTTGGGCGCTGCCGTTGGAACAGCAGCAGCGCCCTGCTGCGCTGCTGCAGGGCAGCGCCCTTGCCGGTTCCACTGCAGCGCAGCTCCCCACTGCGTTGCGATCCAATTTTTTTTTTTTTTTGTGTTCTTCTGTCGGCTGGCGCTGCAACTGGGCGCTGCTGCTGCGCCGCTGCAGCGCAGTGGCTAGGCGCAGCCGCAGCGCAGTGGCCAGGCGCAGCCGCAGCGCAGTGCCCGCCGCATAATTGGGCACTGCGCTGCTCCGCCGGAAACGACCGTCGCCCCAGGCGATGGTCAACCCATTTTTTTTTTTTTAACTGTAAACCCCTTTGATGCAAATCCAACCCCATCAATGGAAATCCATGGCTCTGATACCAATTGTAAGCATAAATGGCCCCTTAGGAAAAACTTTATCGGATTGGATTTGTATTTTGATGGATTGATTTGTATTATGAAAGACAACCAATATTGGGCATACCTGAATCCATCGCGAAACGAAGAGGAGATCCGCAACTTTAACTCTCTCAGTCTTCTCGTAATGCCTGCTGATCGATGGGAATGCCAAGCAGTGATAATATGTGAAGATGAGAGAGTTCCCAAGCCTTTTATAGACTCCGTTAATGCTTTCCTCCCCATCAACGGAAAGCCTTCCATTATCGCACGACTGGAGAGTTTCCAGGGACGTGACTTTAATGGGAAGACGTACTGCTTTGAATATATCAAAGTGAGTGGTGGTCATGTGGGCCACCACCCATGATATCCAACATCTACAACCAGAGGCAAGGCCTCTGCTTGTGCTATACGGATGGAAACCCCTGTTGTGTCTTTGGCGGCGACTAGAAATTGACACGGGCGATGTGTTTGTGATGCTCCGGTGACTAGCAACTTCCGGCGACTTTGTGAAGGCGGTGTGACGAGGGCGGTGAAGTGGTGATCCTCGTCTCAGTTTCTCTATGTAGAAACCAAAAAGAAACCTCCAAAAGCCAAAAAATGTTTTGCCTTCTTTTTTTCTGTACAAAACAATGGTAGCCAAACACAAACCAGACGTATGTATCTGGTATCCAAATTCTGTGCACGCACAAGGTTTAATAAAAAAAACCTGCTTAATCCGTCGCCGTCTAATGCCGAGAGATCAATACCTCTTCTCTGCACAAAGATTTGATCCAACTGTGCATGGGAAAATCCACACCCTCTTCGGGATCCGATCTTGTGCCAATAATCCAAGCCCTAATAAAAACTTGGCTCTGATGCCAATTGTTAGATCAATACTGGGGCTAAGCAATCATATATCCCATGTTAAAAGAAGAACAAGCAATCTATATAAGACGAAGATTTATGTGGTTTTTCATGTTTACGGGTATGAAGATTTTACTACCCTAGTAGAGAGTATGTAAGACTAGCCCTAATTAACTAAAACTAATGTGAATGACTTATAGCTCCTGTGAGGACCTTTTGCACCAAACCCAACAATGGAGGCCAAATTATTAAGACAATTCGGAAGCCTTATGAAAAGACTTTGTAGAGAACCTCCCTGAAGGGTGCAGCTCCAAATGTGAGAATCCATGTCATCCCTGCAAATACACACGTTATAATAAAAGACTGAACGTGGACTCGTACTAACCAACTAACGAAGGACTCTTCTAAACCCAATCTCCCATCTATTCATTAGAAATCTGGACATGCTTATTTAACTATGTTTTGTACTATTTATTGTCGCATCTTGGCATGCATGTTTGGCTCTGTAATGTGACTTTTCTATTCTTTTTTTTTTTTTTTTCACTTCTTGTTATGCACTTGTTATTTTTATATTTTTGGTCATCAGCTGCAAGACTGAAATTTCTTTCCTGATCTAGCTTCTTCATGCAGAGTTACTGCTGTAGATGGCCAATACCAGATTGGAATATATACTCTTCGGCCCATCTTTTATGGTGGGGAGATAACCTTTGACTATAACTCTGTAACAGAGGTTTGTACCTTGTCTCTTGTGCCTTTTACCTTCATAGAGTTGAATGTTATGAGTGAGATTCACCATTTTTCCTGCAGAGCAAGGAAGAGTATGAAGCCTCAGTTTGTTTATGTGGAAGTCAACTTTCCAGGAGTAGCTACTTGAACCTGACTGGTGAAGGGGCTTTCCAGAAGGTCCAAACCACAGACTAGTTTTTTCCTGTGATTTCCATGTTTTTTTAATCTTCGTTTTTTTTCTTTTTTTGAAGATTGATCTATTTTCCTTAAAATGTAAAATTGATTCAACTGAACTAGGAATCATAAGTTTGACACGTCCAGCCTATATTTGAACTTAGCATGCTTGATATTTTAATGCCAAATGTGATGTTGGATCAGCTTTACACTGGTTCAAGTGCATCTTACGTATTTATTCAATATCGTGCTGCATTTCCTGAGCACCATCTGGGCTAGCTTTTTGATGGGCTAGGGCTGTATGGTTGCTTCTGGGTTAGGTTTTGGTCAACCTTTATCCAGTTCAATTAGAGAAATCTGTTTTCATGTCTGATCAACTGCATCATGGTCTTACACTAGCATGAATCCTGACGAATATGCCTAGCATAGGATCGGTATGACTGGTAAATCGTTTGGGTCTTAGTTTAGGTTTTGGCCAACCTTGATCCAGCTCCATTGGTGAAATCTATATCCAGGTTGACCAGGGTCAGTTTCAATCAACTGGATCTCTATCTGTTTAAAAATGCGTATATCCAACATGGATGGATCCGCTAAACACAGTCTGAATTCTGACCTGTTTCTCACTATTTGAGGTGTTAAATGGCCCACATTTTACTTCAACCTATTGATAACATTTCTATAATTAGATGATAAGCTTGTAGCACAGTTGAAAGGTGCTTGTTGCAACCACAAGGTTGAGGGCTCGGGTCATGTTACCATTCAAAATAAATATCTATTTTAGAATGTTAAATTAAATTATTAATGGAGAATATTCGTTCATATGTCCCTCACTCCTTTTTTGGAAGGTATTAATATGCAAAATGACAAAATTAT
The DNA here is from genome assembly GCA_037013555.1 of Sextonia rubra. Taxonomy (NCBI): domain Eukaryota; kingdom Viridiplantae; phylum Streptophyta; class Magnoliopsida; order Laurales; family Lauraceae; genus Sextonia; species Sextonia rubra. Next base: position 51,449,589 of record JASUAD010000009.1, on the reverse strand, counting down.
CACACCTCACACACTTTTTTGACCTTGATAGGTCCAAAAAAGGAAGTGTCCCTCACAAAAAGTATGCACATGAAGACTTTTCATTTTTAATACAGAGAAATATGATATCTTAATAAATACTTCATCTTCAATGCTATTAATTTTCTTTATTTTCAGTATATAGTTAGGCTTAGGCAGTTGAACTAACTTGAATGCAGAGCTGGCCCAATTACTCATTGGATCCCATGTCTTAGACTCCAACTTGTCCTGAAGAATATAAAAATTATAGTGCATACCTGGATCCAAGTTAGACTAGGTCTGTTGGATCATGAGGTTAATCTTCATTGTGGACAGTCTGATGGTGGACCATGGTGGCATTCCTAGCAACATGTTCCTTTCTTATTCTTTGTTTTTCGGCATTTCAATGAAGACCAAACAACTGTTGTATCTCACCAGCTATGAAGCACGAGTGCTGGTACGGGAATCGATATGTGTACGGTACAGGTATGCCAATACTGTAAAATCCTAAAAAAAATAAGATACAGGTACAGTTGGGGTACAACTATTAAAAAATTATATTTCTAAAAATTTTAATAATGCAATACGTTAATAATTCAAATAAGTTAGAATCCTTAAATGCAACAAGCCAATAATTACTTAATACCATTACATATTCAACCTATAAATCATAATTTAATGTCAAAAGGCATGTATAAGCCAAGAGTTTAATGTTATTACAACAAAAACTACAAACCAAAGCACTAAATACGAAGTAAACATCAAAGCAAGTCGTATCAAGCTAAGAATCATTACGATTCACATCCACTTATCCATCAACTTCAACTTAATCGCCTTCATCAAATAATATAGTTTCCATGTCAGGTTCATCAAGTGAAAGATTTGCAATTTCACGTAAGCCAGCACCCTCTAATGAATAAAGTGCATCTCCACCAATGTCCCATAGCTTGCTCTCCCCTTCCGTATATTGTTGACTCCTCCTTGATAGGAGACGAATATTGTTATGAATAAAGACCAAGTATTCACAATGCTGTGGTGTCATTTTGTTCCTTCTCATAGTGTGAATGAAAGAGTAGGTGCTGCAATTCCTTTCACAACATGATGAGGAATATGGCTAGTTAAGTAATTTCAATGGTAAAGAATAAAGAATCGGTGCAGAAGACCCATGGGAACACCACCACACAATTGGTTCCATTACTCCTCTATCAAATTTTGAATTAGATTTCCCAAAACTACCCAACCATACCGAGTACGTATGCCTGTTGTGCCCAAAAAGTCAAACTCTTAAACAAAATGTACCGGGTATGTTTCACCTTACCCGGTACTTATTTAGGTGTACTCATAGCCATAACCGAAACTGGTACGTTTACATTTTTGGAGTACCCATGCTTCATAGTTCACTGACCTTCCATCTGAAATTAAGGTTTGTTTCAACAAAAATTTTGTTTATTCCAAGTATTAAAGGAGTGCCACTGGATCTTAGACTGGTATCAGCTGATGTTAGAGGCCTATGAAGTTAATAGCGTTTATCAAGAAGATACTATTGACTTGGGAAGGGCTGGCTTGGGCACTTGTTTCCTTGATGGATTGCCTGAATGGTTTATCTTCTCTCTCTCTCTCTCTCTCTCTCTCTCTCTCTCTCGCTTTGACTCTCTCATTTGATAGTTTGATTTAACTCATCACATCTGATCCATTACCCTCTGAATGAAGGTGAGGTTTATCAATTTTGAAAGAACTAAGCTTCCTGAGGAGATTCTAAAGCATAATTTGGAGGAGAAGAGGAAGTTCTTTTTAGATATTTGCCTTAAAGTTGAGAAGAGCAAGGTAGAGATTCAAGTTGACGGTGTCTCCAACCAAAGGCTTCTTACCTTGACAAGGTGGTTTTAAGTGTTTAATGTGAATGTAATTCAAGTTATTGATATAGTCATGACAAAAAATCATCGGACTTATTTTATAAAAAAATTGCTTCTATTGCATGCCCTGCAACCTATTGACACTATTTTCATAAAGTAATCTCAGTGCATGCTATTATTATTTCCTATATTGCCAATTTGTTACCTACTTGGCATCTATTCCAATGGAATGAAAGATAAGTTTGACATTGACATTTCGGAGTTGGTAGCCACTGAGTCTCAATGGACTCATCCAATTTTTAATTTAGGTTAAGAAGGTGGTGGATCCAATATTTTTAATTTCCCTTCAACCTTGACCATGCTTTTGTTTGTAGGATTGTTGATTGCGTTCGAAAATGTGATACGAAATGCAATGGATTCATGTCTAACATTCACACACTTCAAGCATTTAAAAAAAATGGGAATTATCTATTGTTTATCTTTAACTTTCCTTTTGTTTACATGGGCTCAAATGCTTTGACCGTGGAAATACAGGTTATTTACAAATTTTGAAACATTTACAACCCTTCCTTCTAATCTTAGGTGTGATCTAAATCTGAAATTTGTAAAAAAGTATGTACGTACACAAAGAAAATGCAAAAGATGGAAGTGCAAAGGGGAGTGACCATGACCCACGGTCACTGGGCTCCTGCCAATGATCGTGAGTCACGGTCCCTAGCAGACAGTGGCCAAAAAAGCCATTGTTTGGTCCGTGTTTTTGCTCTATTTCGCCTCTGTGACTTCTTCAAAGTGTGGAAACTTGTTTTCTTCGAATTTGGAGTGTTAAATAGCCACCACAAGTGATTGATTTCTTCTTGATTTGGCTATGGAATAACTTAAACCTTTGATAATCATCACTTTTTGGTTACGGATTGTTTTTGTATAAATTCGAAAAGGGTGCTGTATGAAGTTAAAATTGTGTCATTTTGACCTTATAATTTTCAAGGGTTATAATGAATCCTAAAGAGGCTTGCTCACAACATCAATGATGGCCTAAAACCCTTCCCAAGTGAGAAGATCAAAGGAAGAAGATGTCATCCAAGTGGCCCTTGCATTAGTCTTCGTACGTGAGGTGCATGGTTCTTCCTCTTCTCTAGATTATTTCTTACCTTACGTAAGTGAGAAGGAGAATAAGAACTGTGCTGAAGTACTAGGAATGCCTCATGACTTGCTTGATCTTGTTGTGAAGTTGTTTCAAACCTCAAACTGGTTTCTAGAGCTTTGGAAATTGTTCTTCCCTTTCTACTATCACCTTTGTCCTCATTTTATAAACCTCCCAAGGTGGTTTAGGGAGTTATGAGATGTTGAAGGGAGTTAGGGGAAGTCAAGATTCAAAAAAAAAAAAAAAAAAGAGTGGAGGAAACTACTGAAAACCATCAAAACTGCTCTGCAGATGATAGTGATCGCAACCGTAGTCACTCCCAGGTGTATTTTTTGGACTTTCGCATATGTGACCTGTTTTCTCCTGTTTGAGGCCTGAACGGATGTCCAATCTTCATTAAACTTGTAAAGATGCTTTTTGACACTATTTTGAGTGTGGCATAGAAATTTTAGTCCATTTTGACCTTCTAAAGCTGGTCAACTCCCCCATTGACTTTTCATGAAAATGGGCTTTTGTTTCAACTGTTTAAGGCCCAAATGACTTTGGTTTGGTTTGAAACTTGGAAGGACTGATGTCAGGGGCATCTTAGAGTGTACATCTAAATTTAATGCAGTATGTGTTTGTGGAAGTAGGATTTCGAACAGTGACCCACTTGTTGCATGTTTTAAGTTACTTTCACCCCACACTACAGGTAGTCAGCTTGTTTTCTACTTGAATGACGTTCAATTGACTTGAAACTTTGCGAAATTCATTTTGAACATATTTTGTATCTATGTTCCAGAATTCATCAGCTTTGACTTTCCAGAAGTAAGATTTTAGCCAGTGACTTCTATGTCCGGGGGATCACTAACCTCTCTGCTGACATGTATTGGAATTAGGCTCCAATGAAATCCTTTTAATTGAAAATTGCAGAATCTCTTTTGAGAATGACTAAAGCTTTGTGCCTAAATTTCATCAATTTTGGACGTCTTGAAGCAGGCCTTTGGTCAGTGACCCCCATAACTTAGGGGTCACTGACCCAAAGTTGACATATTTGCAGACTTTGGGTCAAATAATGTCCATTTGACCTAAAATTTTACAAAGCCTCCCTAGAGCATAATTTGAGATTCCTCCAATAGTTTCAACTAATTTGATCTTCATGAGGTGTCACTTTGCACAATGACCCCATAGAGCTTAGTAGATGTCCATCTAAACTGAGTTTGGGTCCAAATGATGTCCAAATTCCCTAAAATTTTGAAAGATAATCTTTGAATGTATTTGATGGCATTCCCTCAAGTTTGAGCTTTCTTTGACATATAGAAATGTCAATATCCACAATGAACCCCAAGGAGGTGGGAAATAGAGTTTGGGTCCAAATGATGTCCAAATGTTCTGAAATTTGAAGGATAGTCTTTGAATGTATTTGACGGCATTCTTGTGAGTTTAAGCTTGCTTTGACATGTAGAAGTTTCAATTTCCACAGTGATCCCCAAGGAGCTGGGAAATAGTCACTGAAGCTTGTTTTGAGCTGCAATGAGGCCCAATTGTTTTGAAACTTTGAAACACAATTCTCATGCCTACTTTAGAGTTGCCATAAGGGTCTCATCTACTTCGGCAACTCAAAAGCTTGAATTTGTTTGGTGATCCTTAGATTTGAGTCGTTGAACCTCAAACTTGGTGTTTGGTGAGTTAAGTAACCAAATGAAGTCTACTAACTCTGAAACTTGAATTGCTGCATTCCAAGCTCATCTGAAGTCTTCTGAGTGGATTGTATCAGCTGTGATTTTTTATGGATCAACAATTGAGGCAGACCAATTAACTTAGAAAAGTAGTTGTTTTAGTGGTTTTTCAGTAAAATATTCTTCGATGCCTTCGTTTCCCATCAAGTACTGGTTGTCCATGGTTCCTTGATTCGAAATAATCTTTCTCCTTGAGTCAAAGCTTTTTTGGTTGACTAGAGTTGAAAGAATTGTTAGCATTTACAGGCAGAGGCCAATTAGCTGTGAATATAAGTCCGATATGTGAAGGGGCCGTGGAGTCAATGTTTCATGTTCTAATCCATGGTGACCAATCTAAGTTTATTTGGTTGCATTGCCGTAAATCACATAATATTTATGTCTTTTTTGCTGAGACACTGGATAACTGTATTAGGGGGTTCCTTGGGAATAAGGTCTTCTTAAACTTAACACCTGTTTTTTCTTCTTTTAATTTTGGTTGTTAATGTGATTCATACCCACAACCTTAACATTTCAATTGTAAGCACCTTAATTTGTAACATGGGCTATTGTCCATTCATGTTAACAGTTGGCATTGAGGAAATACATATGCTCTGATACCAATTTGATGAAATTGAATTTTTTATTCTGTGAATACTAAGGTTCACAACATCAAATACTTAGCTCTATATTCTATCTACAAAGGTTGGCAAAACAGAGCACTAAGGTTCCAATGGAGGCAAAAGAGGCCTGAAGTGTGTGCTTGTTTATGTGGGGGTTGTATAGCCAACGGGCCTTACAAAGCCCCTGCTCAAAATCAAATGACCAAAAACACTTATATATATATATTAATCCAAACCTTAAGATAACAAGAGACTTCTCCACACCAAACACTTGAACGAACCTTCTTCACACACTATACTTCTCCTTAAACAAACAGCCACAACATAACCTTATAAAGTAGTCTAAGGATACATGAGGAAACCCACAAGACATTGCAAGTTGCAATAGAGTAAGGAACCATATTAATTTTTTATTATTGCATGGAGCATTGAACCATCCATCATGGTTCGGCTTTGTAGATGACATTTATACTTCCTAAAGTGGCTTTTTAATTCCCAAAGAGTTTCTTTATTTTCATGCTAGAATATTAAAAGTAATAATTCCAACAAAAATCCCCCTTACTTTAAAACCTTGATTCACGTTGGAGTCGATGATCCTTCGGATTTCATTTCTTTAATCTTTTTTTCATAGCCGTTGATGCGAGCTTCATAAAAATTCTTCATGGCTTGTGACGAGGCTTTCAACTTCTTCATCTCTTCTTCTAAAAACATTGCATGTTTTTTTAGATTTGCAGCTTGATCATAGACATCACATCTATTAACATTGACCACTTTGATCACACCCGAATCCTGGGGAACTCTCAATTAAAGCATGTGATGCTGCATTTTCTTCAGCCTTTTTCTTTGATAAACTTTGATGCACAATGATGGCGTAAGAATACTCATTGGGTATAAAACGAACTGTCGCAATGAACTATGGTTCGTGGTCAGGTCCAATTCTTAGAGAAACATACTTAGAAGAGATACATCCAAACTTTGTTGTGGCTTCTTGTCATACCATTTTAAAAGGGATTTCAATGGTTGCCATTTTCTAAAACACTTTTAAACAAAGAAATTCAATTAAGAGAAGAAAATTGTTCTTTAAATACAAACCATGATGATGCCTATCAAGAGAAGAAACTTTTGTTCTCTTGAAAAACCTGAACCAATCAAAAGAAGAAACTTGTTCTCTTGAATCATGATCATCCCTTTACTTCTGTTTTTTTTTCTGGAAAACAATCATTTCACTCTCCCCCTCGTGTTTTCAAAAATCAAATTCTTTCTTTTGATAAAGCCTGAACCACTTTCTAAAGAGAAATATACAGCCTACAAAAAAATATTTTTCAACAACAAAAAAACAATCTAGGATCAATTTTTAAAATTTAACAACTTGGCGCTCTGATACCAAGTTGTAGAAAATATACGTTCTGATACCAATTTGAAGAAATGCATATGCTCTAATACCATTTGAAGAAATTGAATTTCGTATTCTGCAAATACTAAGGTTCGCAACATCAAATGCTCAATTATGTCTACAAAGGTTGGCAGATAAAATAATAAGGTTCAAATGGAGGCAAAGGAGGCATGGAGTGTGTGCTTGTGTATGTGGGGGTTGTACGGCCAAAGGGCCGTACAGAGCCCCTACTCAAAATCAAATGACCAAAACACTTATATATATTTATCCAAACCTTAAGATAACAAGAGACTTCCCCACACCAAACACTTGGACAAACCTTCTTCACACACTATACTTCTCCTTAAACAAACAACCATAACACAACCCTAAATAATAGTCTAAGGATACATGAGGAAACCTAAAAGACATTACAAGCTACAATAGAGTAATGAACCATATTAAATTTTTATTATTACATGGAGCATTGAACCATCCGTGATGCTTTGGCTTCCTAGATAACCTTTAGGCTTTCCAAAGTGGCTTTTGGATTTCCAAGGAGAGTTTCTTGATTGCTATGCTGGAATATTGAAAGTAATGATTCCAACAGGTACAACTTACGAGATCCCTTCTTGGTGCAATTGTACTGTGCTCTCAGAAGAGGATTAGTAATGTCTTCATCATTCACTAATGAAGATGGCTTTTAGTTTTAGCCAGCTCCAGTGCTCAGAAAGGTTATTTTTGTGATCTGTAGCTCTGTTAGATTAAAAATAAAATGGGCTTCAAATGTTGATATCTTATATTCTTGTAGTAATCTATCTTATTGTGTGTGTTGTTTCTGCTGCCTTCTTTTACCTTCTTAATAAATTTTTGTTAAAATAAAATAAACCCATCTAGAGCAAATGTTACCTTGTTTATTATCCTAGCCTTTCATGACTATCTTGATGAGTTCTATTGCATACTGATTTATCATTGGGACTTCAGTTTATACTGAATTTTCTTTGTTCTTATGGAGAATGTTATTTCAGGTAAGGTATGTAATGAGGAGTGTATTTGGAGATGCAAGGAAAGCTCCACCACCTTCAGCTCTACTTTGGAAAGGGGATGGCTCACTGGTTCAGGAACTACTCCAGTGCATGGCTCCTCATATGGAGGCAGACGCACTAAATGACTTGAAGTTCAAGATTCATGCCCACGATCCATCTGGTTCTCATGACCTTCAGAGTGGACTTCAGAAGTCCTTGTTGTTGTGAGTTCCTGTTGTAACTGATTCCTTTTACTGCTACGATTTTCAGTTCTATTTACAGAAAGAGGAAGAGTGCAAATACTTGGCTGGACCACATGACTATGCGTGTTCATGGCCTGTGCTGGGCCCTGCTGAGACATAACCAGGTCTGGCCTCATTTTGGAAACATGGGCCTATATCCAACTCAAGCCTCATGTGGGCCATAATGTCATGTCCAGACCAGCCTATTTTGTCAATCAGGCTAGGCTGAGCGGGCATTTTATCAACTGTATGGGCTTTCTAGCAGTTCGTTGGAAAAATCATCACTGAATTACAACCACTCCTTATTCAGGCTGGGCTGGGAATTGGGCTTTCTCTCACTTAATCAACTCCTGGCCCAAAATTGAATGGGCCTAGATATGCCAATAAGCACTTCTTGGTCCATATCTGAATGTGACTATGCGACTCTCAATTTTTTATCCAAATATTTATATCATGGTGATATTGTGGATGATTAGTTGCTTCTAGAATCATCCTTCGAATCAGATCAGTGTCTGATGTGCATTGTATCGGTATTCTATTTGGTGTGGTTTTCCATTTTGAAGCTACCAGTTAGTAGCTAGGATCGGTTAGTAGGGCAACAGGGCACGACCAAATTAGCTGGATCAAGGGATTAGATTTCCTGTAGTTGGCTCACATCTATAGTTGCTGGTCATACAAAATATTAATCGTATAACCTTATATTGGAAACTTGTCATTTGGTTGATTTATTTTTCTTCTTGCTTTTCCATTGTTGTTTTTTTCAATGTTGCTTTCATTAGGCTGAGAGATGAGATTTGGAATCTTCCGTGTACGTACAAATCCCGGCATGATGCTGCAGCAGATTTGATTCACATATATACACATACGAAATGCGTTTTTAAAGTTCAAGTGAGGCCAGTCTCTTGCTAAACCACCCAAATGTAAAATTTGACAATAAAGAGGAATGGTACAGTGTGTGATGAAGGTTTAACATTGAGCACAAGCGCCCTGGCTTTGGATATTTTGGATGGAAGGGGCACATGTTTGATCTGTATGCCCATCCCATGAACTTGATTAGATAGTCCTGTTCATTATGCCATAAGCTGGAAAAGTGGACTGCTTGGTCCAATTGTTCATTTAAAATGCTTTTGGTTGATGGATTCGGATGATTCACTGGAAGGGTTAGGTTTGGTTGGTCATGCCATCTGCTAGGAAGAACTGCGCATGTGGTGCATGTGAATATAACATTTATATGATCAAAATTGTTCATATGGTAACCTTGTTGCAGATAGGAGAAAGTTATTCTTTAGCTCCTTCAAATGATTTTATGACATTCTATTTTGCCGTGCCCAAATTTTAGAATTGACAACACGAGGTTTTGCACTCTTAACACTGAACATTTTGTTTGCACCTTGAGGAGCCTGCATTTTGGTTTAGATTATTGATTTGATGGGCATCTCTTTGGATGGATAATGTCCACTAAAAATTACTCAGATTGGAAGATCGTTCCCCTTTCCTCTGTTCAGTAACAAGAGTTTAATTGACAAAAAAACAAAATAGAGAAACTATAAGCATAGCATCTGTTATGAGTCTACTTCGAACCCCACGAGGCATCCTCTCTCAATTCTAAGGCTTTTATATATTTTTTGTTTAAAGTTTGTTCAAATATCCACCTAACCTTTCTTTAATATCATGTCACTCACCAAAACCTTTTTGGTTCTGTATCCAAATTGGTACTTTTCATTTTCTATGTTATTTGTAGCTTGAAAACATCTCTCCTTTGCTTGTTCCAAATATATAGGTTATGATATGCTTTGCAGTTTGCATCACTTATTATGTTCTTAAATTCTTTCTTCCCTTCCTATACAGTATACACTTCATTCCGTATTCCTAGTCCACTATTTAACATTGAAGCAATATCATCTTTCAAACAACTTCCTGAACCTCTATACTCAACCTAGTTTCTTTATCAAAGTGTCTTTTTACTTTTTGACTTTCCAAGAACCTCTTTTACAACTGTTTTGATAGATCCAGTCACTTGATTCCACATCAAGGTCGTTTCTTCCTCCAAATTTCTTTCTCCTCTTCAATTTCTTGAAGCTTAAATGGTGTAGCTCTTTCCCTTTTCAAATTCCTAATTTTGGCACCTTGTTTTAGGACATCTTTTATCCACTACCCCTGTCTTTCTACTGCTAATTCAAACATCTAAAACTAAAACTACTATGCTATGTGGTGTTGTCTTCTTCCTTTTAATTCCATTATTGTAGGTAATTAAATGTTCTTCTCTCTTTTTAAAGTATATGTTATCTCCAAGTTTCTTTTTTTTTTTTTTTTTTTTTTGAGCAGTAACAAAGTCTTATATTAAAGGAGGAGAAAACAAAGAGAAAGAACATCAAGGTACAAGAGCATTATACCCTCTATTAAAAGAGGAGAAAACAAAGAGAGAGAATAACAAGGTACAAGAGCATTATACCTTACCCATATCAAACTATCAAATAAAACACTCCCACGGAGATATCTTCTCAACCCCTTGTTTGGTTAATGCATCGGCCATAGAGTTGGCTGATCTAATCTCATGACCAAAGACAACATTCATGGAGGTGGATAAAACTTGGATTTCATTGAAGATAAATTGAAACTTGTAAGGGTTGGCCTTTCGATTAGAGACCCATGTGACAACATTAGAGGAATTACTCTCCACAACAAGCTCACCATGAAGGAACCTTGAAAAGCAACAAAGAGCTTCAAAACTTGCTAGGACCTTGGCTTTGTTAGAATCATGAACACCAACAGGCTTGGAGAACATAAGTACGACCTCACACTTGCTATTACGAAGCACACCTCCATTACCCCTTGGCCCTGATTTACCTCTCATAGTGCCATTGACATTGAATTTTAGCACTCCAAGTGAAGGAGGAACCCACAGAACACATTTACTCACCTTACTTGGCCCACACCCCATATGAGCTTCTTAATGAAGAAAAATGTCATTAAGATTGCTCCTTTTTAACTAAAGCTCACTTTGCAATCTTCAAAGTGATCCTAGTAATCAATTCTGTCAAGGAAGATGAGGCACCTTTGAAAATTCTATCATTCCTCTCCCTCCAAATGGAACACAAAATTGCAAATAGAATCATCCTCCATAGAGTATGACCACACCTAACAAAAGGAATGCCCATCCAAGACTCAGCTGCATCCCCTATATTTTGTGGACAACACTATGCAACATTTCACTTACTAAAGAAATTATTCCAAACACATGTTGTGATCTCACAGTAAAGAAATAGATGGTTGACGGATTCCTCCTCTTTTCAACACATCATGCAAGCATAAAAAATGTTGGTCATGTTCAACTCTTGTCTTCTTAAATTGCCTGCCATACAAATCTTTGCAACGATAGCTAGCCAACAAAAATCCTCTACCTTGGGAGGAGCCAAGCCTAACAAAACAAGTGAAGAAGAAGCTCTTGAAAGTTAGTTCCTCTCCAAGGCTAAGTAAAAAGCTTTCGTCGAGAATTCCCCCAAAATGGATGGCTTCCAAATCCGAGAATCCTTAGATCCCTTGCACAAAAAAAACATTAGAAAAAATACCAACAAATCCCATATTGAGCCTCCTCCAATGGACGAAGACTTCTTCTAAAATATACATCCCGCACAGAGCTACCATCTCTCACAACATAATAATCACTAACAGCAAACTCTCCTTGTTGGACACCACTCTAAATACTCTAAGAAATAGCTCACACAAAGGACCCATCCCTACCCTATGATCTAACCTAACCCTAACATTCCTCCCATCTCTTATAATAAAAGCCACCACTTTTGACAAAACTTTCCCCTCACAGATGACATATATCCAATTGATGCAATAGACCCCACAAACCTAACCTACAATAACTTGCATCGGGTTTAAGCCACTACCCCCATTCATCCTCACCATATTTTGCTGCAATGATCATCCTCCAAATGGCCTCTTTTTTCTCCCCATATCTCCACCACCATTTTGCCAATATGTCCCCATTTTTTTTTCCGGACCACCAAGACCAAAGCCTCTACTCCATTTTGGTTTAATTACCTCAGTCCACTACAATAAATGCAATTTCTTCTTGTCACCTTGCCCTTCCCATAGAAAATCCTCCGGATACGATCTAGCCTTTCCACCACAGCTTTTGGCATCTTGGAAAGTGACACATAATAGATCGGGAGATTAGCCAAGCATGCTTTTATCAATGTAATCCTTTTGCCATGTTTTATCAAAGTTTTAAAATATTGTCTCCTAACTCATTCTTTTCTCCAAATCTTAATTCCCCCTGCACTCTCTCAAGCAATCATACTCTTTACCATCTTTTCTTATATGCCCTCATTAATGTGTCCTATGAAAATTTTTTTACTAGTTGGAATGTCTCACACAAAACCATCCATTTCCTCTTCAAGTTGTTTCCTAGCACTTTCATTTGGTCTTGCTTGGAATAAATACTCATGGACGATATGTAGTATATGTTGACACTAGTTTAATTGCTATAAATCTATCACCAAACCTCTTGACCTACACAATCTCTTCTTTTTAATTCTCCTCTAATACTATATGTAATTCATTTTTGGCATTCTTTCTTGTGTAGAATAGTTTGGTGCCATCATTGGGCTCATTAGCTTTTTCTTCTTTCTACTTTATTTCCTAGAGACAGGCTACATTAGCTTTTCTTCTTTTCATTGTTTCGACCAACTATTAAAGTTCATAATTTCTAAGGAGCAAGTTGAATTCTTTTGGACTAACTTCTTTACCCACACTTATCTAGAATGGCACAACAATCTTTTCCCATTGTCTACTACAATTGAGGATTGCTGCAGTCTGTTGCTTATAGCGAGAGATGGCCTGTAATGGAACGCTTGCATACTTTTCACTTCAATCGAGTGCTGCCGCAGTGTGTTGCTTATAGCAAGGAATGACCTAACGTGATCACATAATGCTGTTTTCTTTATATCCATGTTTGGGTTGTGTGCTATGACAAAAGTTTTATGTTGGTTATCAACTTACTTGATGCTACCCTCCTTTATCCAGGTTCGAGAACAAATGTAAAGAGCAAAATATTTTTATTTCTAAAATAATGGATCCCTATTAACTCCTATATTAGCTATAATTTATTTGTTGCTGCAGTTCGTCTCATGTGTATAAGAGAAACTTGCATTAAGAGACATACTTCCTTGGTCTTTAACTTCATTTGCCACCGTCTTTGGGGCCTAAGAATCCTCCTTTATTTGCCCTATTGCATTTGAAGATTCCCTTTCCACAATTAAAAGCCACTCAATGAATGATAGTTATCTTCGTAGATTCTCGAATTGTTATGACTTTTTCCTTATTTAGGTCCTTTATGATCTTGTTGGAATCTTGAGACTTGAAAACATCCTCACACCCACACACCCACCCACACCCCAATGCTAGATTTGCACCTCGATGATCCTAGCTTCTCAAATCTTTCCAGTGCCTCATAGCTAACACTGATGATTTGCTCCCAAGGGGTGGCCTATTGAATAGGTAATCAAGCTTCCCTAGAGCTTGACCACCCTAGCAAGAGACCTGGTTTTGTCAGGTGTTAATTCCGCGCTCCAACCAATTTTCTTTTCCCCATATTCTTTGGAAACCCTGCCAATGTGTAAATACCGATTTAGATTGCTTTAACAAACTTCACAGAATAAAAGCATACCATCTACAGACTGGAGGCACAACGCATTTGTTCTAAAATTTATAACTACTTATCGACCTTCATGGCTTCGCTCAGTACAGTATGATACTCAAGCTTTTCGTGATATTATTCAAAAGAGATAGTGATAGGTGATCTCATTGCAAAACCCTTCAGTCCTTGAATAGCCATTCTGGAGAACGATTAATGAAGAGAAAGATGTGCTATGAGCACTCTGCTGTTTACTTCCTCCACTTCTCACAAAGACCCATCTCCATGATTTGAATAACTATGCCAACACGATCATAGGATTTTTCCATGTAGATCTTGTATAAGATGTCAAGTAATCTTGTTACTTTCTAGTGGATTTGCTTATTCCCACTCCTTTTAACATCTAGAACCTGTCTTCCCTTGATGAAAGCTCCCTGAAATGGACTTATCACCCGGCACATCACGTCTTTTATTCCATCAACCAATATCTTTTACAGTAACTTGTAAACACAATCAATTAGAGTAAGTAACTTGTAAAAAAATCCACCTAGCTATGCTGCATGGGTACTTCAAAATGGGTAATATATTATGTTGTATCGTATCCGATACTTCACTTTTGTGTAAAATCCGTGTCTCTGCCATGTCCATGGTGTGTCCCTATTGTATCCATGCAGAATCTGGGCATCATAGCCCCCCTAGTCTTCAAAATCACTCTTAACCCTATAATGCCTAGTCAGTCCAATCTAGGCTATATATCCATGTTGTATCAAAGTTGATACTTCATTTCTTGTGAACTCCATGCCCCTATCATAAGTATGGCATATCCTTGTGGTGTCCATGAAGTATATGGGCATCATAGTTGTAAACACATGAAATTAGTCTATTTAATCTGAAATGTGTAATATTTTGGCTCTTCCTCTTTGGAAGAAGGTGTTAGTGTCATTATAAGAATGTGTTATCAATTACGTGGCCCTAGTCTAGTCTTGCTCTAAGGAAGATCAAGCTACATCAATGAAGATCAAGCCAGATCAAGGAAGCTCAAGGTCCATCAATGAAGATCAAGCAAGTTCAAGGTAGATCAAGTTAAATCAAGAATATCCTCTATGAGTGCCAAGGGATAAGGTAACATTACCCTTTAATATCCATAGAATTAGAATGGGAAAAAGGGTTTTTAAACACCCTGTCTGTGTACTACGGCTTGGACCACGGCTAAGCCATAGATCCTACGGCTCACTCTCCAGAGAGTATATTTTGAATCATTTTGTTCTACGGCTGACCCTACGGCTGCACCGAAAAAGGGTTACGGCTACGCTGTAGTGTGTTTCACGGCTAAGCCGTAAAATTTACGGGCCACTTTCCAGAGAGCAGTTTTTGGAAATTTCAGCTTACGGCTGATCCACGGCTAGGCCGAAAGGTACTCACGGCTAAGCCGTATAAGGATTTACGGCTAAGTAGTAAGCTTAACCGTAAGAAGAAATATTGTTGAATCTGGTCAAACTAGCCGTTGGATGTTGTCAGAGCATACGGCTAAGCTGTAGACCATTCTGTTCTTAGCCTAGATCTATCCGTTGGAGCTTATCTGTATTTAAAGAGGACCTCTCTTTTGCTCCATCTACAGACTTTATTACTGAAAAAATCACCAGTATAGCTGAGCTTTTGCACCTTTAGTAAAACCATCTTTAGAGCTCCCACAACCACCTACTCTTCAACACTTAAAGTGCCATTATTGTTCCAAGAAGAGTAGTTGGTCATTTAGGAAAGGCTTCATTAAATCTGAGAGAATATCTTAGCCTTCCAAACCCTCTTAAAACCTCTTCCCTTGTCTGAACACTCATTTGAAGATCTTCATCACCAAGGAGCAAGAACAAGAGATCAAAGCTTGGAGGCAGTCTTTCAAGCATCAAAAGCACCACTCAAAACCAAGGTATACAATTCCTTGTTTAGGTGTTCTTTAATATTTCAAATTCTCTTTGCTGTATTTGGTGGAAGACAATCCACCGCATCAAAAATTGTTGTAGTTGGTGGACTAGATCAAAGATCAACCACCTGATCAAAAACCCAGTTGGTGGAAGACAAACCACCGAATCAAAAAATGTTGCAAGAGGTGTATGTTATGTAAGTACATCCTATTTAGTGGAACCAAGAGAGATTGCTCTTGAGAGTGGATGTAGGTCAAGGACCGAACCACTATAAATTACTGTGTTTATTGCTTGTTGTGTGTGGTGGATGCCTTATATTTTGTTTACTTGTGTTGATCATCTCTTTAGGCTATATCTTCCTTACTCGAATAGCTTTTCTATACACTGTCAACACACACAACTTTGAGCATCTCTCTAGATCTTGCTTGTAGACTCTTAAAATTAATTATTGTACACTTATAAAACCTCTTTTCTGAAAAGAAACTTTTAATTGTCCTATTCACCCCCCCTTTAGGACTTGGTGAGATCTAGCTGTTGTACTTTCAATTAGTATCAGAGCGGGTTACTTCTTAAGGGTGTAATAACCTAAAGTAGATCCATCTTTTGCTAGATTCACCATGAATCCTGAAGGAAGCTCTATCACCCGTCCACCTTTCTTTGATGGAACAAATTATGCCTTCTGGAAAGCCCGGATGACAGCATTTTTGAAATCCATGGACTGGGCTGTTTGGGAGGCTATAGAGAAAGGCTGGACGGAACCCACTGAAGATGTGACTATAAATGGTGTCACAACCACTAGACCATTGGATCCAGCTAGATGGTCTCCTGCTCAGCTACTGCTTAGACAAAATAATGCTAGAGCTTACAATGCTATAGTGTATGCCATGAATCAAGAAGAGTTTAAAAAGATCATGACAACCACTAATGCAAAATAGGCATGGAGAATCCTTGAAGTGACTTATGAGGGTACCTCTGTTGTCAAAAGATCTAAACTTCAAATGCTCACAAGCCAGTTTGAAAACATTCGTATGGAAGAAAATGAAATGTTTACTCACTTTCATACTAAGCTCATGAAAATTGTAAATGAAATGTGGGCTCTGGGGGAAACTCTTCCGGAAGGTAAAATTTGTAGTAAAATCTTGAGATCACTTCCGGAAAGATCCCATCCGAAGGTAACCTCTATAGAAGAACACAAGGATTCGGAACAAATGAAAATTGAAGATTTAGTGGGATCCCTTTAGACCTTTGAACTCAAATTTAACAATGACAAGAATAAATTAATTGCTCTAATCACCTCTCATAACACATTTTCCTCTAAAGATGACATAGGAATAACTAATAATGACGAGGATAAAGATGTGGCCTTTTTGGCTAAAAGATTTTTGAAACAATTTAAGAAAAAGAGGGTGAAAGATTATAAAAGTGAAAACACTAATGATAAATACAAAGGTCGGTCAAGTTCCCTCTCTAGAAGTAAACATAAGGAGCCTATGTGTTACAGATGTAAGAAATTTGGACACATATCCACCGATTGTCCACTAAAAGGAAAATTCAAAAAAAAAGAATCTTGTAGCCACTTGGGACGATTCATCTAAATCAGATTCTAACTCAGATGAATCACATCAAAATGAATAAGACAAATATACAGTTTTGATGGCTACCACTGCAACATTCAATCTCTCTGAGGAAATGATTAAAATATCGAATGAAGTAATCTTAGGAAATGAGTCAGAAAGTGAATATGAAAATTCAGATGATGAGGATAATGACAACACCACGGATTCCTATGAACTACTCTATGAAGGAACCTGTAGGCTCGTTGAAACTGTAAGCAATCAACAAAACAAAATTAAGAATTTAAAAGAAAAGGTTGATAGTATTAATGCTAAAAAGGAGGAATTAATCAAAGAACTTGAAACTGTAAAAACCCAATTATCAACAGAAAGAGAAAATGCAATCAAATTAAGAGAAAATGAAAAATCCTTTTTGAAATTAAAAGATGAAAATAATGCTCTTCACAATGGAGTGACTATTCTGAAACGGTATAAAGAAAAGTATGAGTACAGATTTACCCAAAATGATGAGAAATACATTAGACTATTCAAAATTGGGAAAGCTTATAAGCATATGACCGGTCTTGAATATGACAAAAATGCTAATCAGTCTCCAAGTTCCGGAACTGTTTTTGTCAAAAGTGCTTTAAAGAAGGAAGATACTAGTGTTAAAAACACTTTGGATAAGGCATCTACTAGTACTCATACTGTTTCATCAAATGTCTTCTGTCATTATTGTGGAAAAAGAGGTCATTTCAAAATGGAGTGCAAGTTAAGAAAAATTCATTATAACTTTAGTCAAAAAATTGAGAAAAACACCTCTAAGAAAGTGGAACTTGAAAACAAAAAGCTGAAGTCTCAAATAAACAAGTTCCCCTTGAACCAAAAGATGGATAATCTGTTAAAAGAAGTTCAAAAGTTAAGAAAACAATTTGAAATATACAAAAAGGATGGAGCAAACATTCTCATTCCCCAACATAAAACTTTTCAAGTGAAATACCAAAAGCCAATTGTGATCCCCACCTCTAGTACACTTAAGTGGATACCTAAAAACAAGAATCTAGTGGTCCACACAGCTTTTAAAGCTGCAGAACAATCAAGATGGTATCTGAATAGTGGATGCTCAAAAATATAACTAGTGATAAATCTTGTTTGTCTAAAATGATTGAATTTGATGGAGGCACGGTTACTTTTGGTGATGGTAGTACTGCGAAAATTATTGGGAAAGGAACTTTAAATGTTCCAAACCTACCACCTTTTGAGAATGTTTTGTGCGTTGATGGGTTGAAACATAATTTACTTAGCATATCTCAAATCTGTGATAAAGATTATGCTGTAAACTTTAGTAGTCATAGTTGTGAGATCTCAAGGAATGGAAAGATAATATTGAGAGGTCTTAGAACTACCGATAACTATTATATGGTGGGAAAAACAAATACTTCATCCTCCGCTTCTTGCTTATTAACTAGTATTGATGAAGCTAAGTTGTGGCATTAAAGACTTGGGCATGTAAACTACAGGGACTTATCCCATCTAAACAAATATGTTGAAGGACTGCCCAAGATCAGTAGTTAAGAAAAGATGATCCGTGGAGAGTGCCTTCAAGGAAAACAAATTAGAAGTGCCCATAAAATGGTGAATGCTATGAAAACTACTCGACCTCTAGAACTTATTCATATGGACTTGGTTGGACCAACTAAAAGAGAGAGTCGAGGTAAGAAAAGGTACTTTCTTGTCATGGTAGATGATTTCTCTAGATTCACTTGGGTTGCATTCTTGAGAGAAAAATCTGAAGCCTTTGGAGAATTTAAAAGGATTGTAAAACAAATTCAAATTGAAAAAAGGACTTCAGTAGCCCGAATCAGAAGTGATCATGGTGGAGAATTTGAAAATGATCAATTTGACAAATTCTGTGAGAAATATGGGATTCATCATGAATATTCAGCACCCAAAACTCCACAACAAAATGGGGTAGCTGAAAGGAAAAATCGAGTTCTCCAAGACATGACCACAGTCATGCTTCATAGTAAGAATCTTCCTAGAGACTTGTGGGCCGAAACTGTTGATACCAGCTGCTACATCATCAACTGAGTTTATCTTAGGACTGGTACAAATCAGACAGCTTATGAATTGTGGCATGGGAAGAAACCAAATGTGAAATATTTTAAGGTCTTTGGAAGTAAATGTTACATTTTGAAGGATAGAGAACAACTGAGTAAATTTGACTTAAAAAGTGATGAAGGTATATTCTTAGGCTATTCAACACGGAGTCGAGCCTATCGTGTTCTAAATATGAGAACCGGAGTCATCCAAGAGTCAATAAATGTTATTATAGATGATGAATCCACAGTGTCTGATAATGTTGATGAAGTGGAAGTGCCCTTAATGATTGAACCCACACGATCCACAATAAAAACTGATGCACCTGCTTCCACTGAAAATTTGGTGAATGTAAGAGATCATCCTATAGATCAGATTATTGGTGACCCTCTAACAGGTGTAAAAACTAAGAAACAATTGGAGAACATTATGAGTCACCTATGCTTTACTTCAGTTTTAGAACCTACCTACGTTGATGAAGCCTTTTCAGACAATGATTGGATAAAAGCTATGCAAGAAGAATTGAATCAATTTACAAGAAGTGATGTTTGGTACCTAGTTCCAAGACCAAAGGATAAAAATGTGATAGACACTAAATGGATCTTCAAAAATAAACTTGATGAAAATGGCGTCATTGTTAGGAACAAAGCTAGGTTGGTAGCGCAGGGATATTCTCAAATTAAAGGTATTGACTTTGATGAGACCTTTGCTCCAGTTGCCCGTTTACAATCAATTAGGATTTTATTATCTATAGCTTGCTTTTTAAAGTTCAAATTGTATCAAATGGATGTTAAAAGTGCTTTCCTAAATGGAATTTTGAATGAGGAAGTGTATGTTGAACAACCTAAAAGTTTTATAGACACAAAATTCCCTAATCATGTGTTTAGATTAAAGAAAGCTCTGTACGTTCTTAAGCAAGCTCCACGTGCTTGGTATGAAAAATTGACAAAATTCTTGTTAGATAATGATTTTCAAAGAGGTAGTGTTGATAAAACTCTTTTTATCCAAAAGACAAGAAAGTCAGTTTTAATAGCGCAAATATATGTAGATGATATCATCTTTAGCTCCACGTGTAATGAATTGACTGCTCAGTTCGCTAATCTAATGCAATCTGAATTCGAAATGAGTATGGTTGGCGAACTGAATTTCTTCTTGGGTTTGCAAGTTAAACAATTATGTGATGGTATCTTCATTTCCCAGTCCAAGTATTCTAAATAACTGGTAAAACGATTTGGTCTGATGACTGAGAAACATGTCAAAACCTCCATGAGTACAACCATCAAACTTACTAAAGATGCTAATGGTAAAGGGGTTGACTCTAGCCTATATAGAAGTATGATCGGTAGCCTGTTATACCTCACTGCCAGTAGGCCAGACATAGCATTTAGTGTGAGAGCATGTACACGATATCAAGCAGATCGAAAGAATCCCATCTGACTGCTGTAAAAAGAATCATTAAGTACATTGTAGATACAACTAAATATGGTCTGTGGTATCCTCATGACTCATCATCTTCCATTGATGGATACTCAGATGCTGATTGGGCAGGAAACTTAAATGATAGAAAATCCACAAGTGGCGGATGTTTTTATGTGGGAAACTGTCTAGTAGCTTAGCATAGTAAGAAGCAAAATTCCATATCTCTTTCCACTGCCGAGGCTGAATATATAGCTGCCAGAAGCTGCTGTTCTCAACTCTTGTGGATGAAGCAAATGCTTATGGACTATGGCATTAAACAAGAAATAATGAGCTTGTATTGTGATAACATGAGTGCCATACACATTTCTAAAAATCCGGTCCAGCACTCTTGCACCAAACACATTGATATCCGACATCATTTCATTAGAGAATTGGTCGAAGAAGGAATCATTGAGCTCGAATATATTTAGACTGAAAAACAACTTGCAGACATCTTGACTAAACCTCTTGATGTGTTAAAATTTGAAAATTTGAGGAAATCGATTGGTGTTTGCTATTTGGATTAATTTGTGTCTTGCCCAGGGCCTACGGCTAAGCCGTAAGCAATTTCACGGCTAAGCTGTAATCTCCTTACGGTTAACCCGTATTTGCACAAACATTTACCCTACGGCTCAACCGTCAGGGTTTATGGCTCAGCCGTAACATACTCTACGGCTAAGCCGTAAGTGTTATTTTCGTCCTCGTTCTGTGCGCCGATCAGTACTTAACTCCGTCTCTTCATTTCTTTTTTACTCTGCATTTGCACAAGATTTCTGCCCTAGGTCTCTGTCCTTTCTTCTTTCGTCGTTCTTCCTCTTCCGGCTTTCTCCTTCCAGGTATTTTTGGCGTCTTCCTCTTCCGGCCTTCTCCCTCCTCTGTACTGTTCTCCTCTCTCTCTCTTCTTGTTTGCTCACCGCTGTTTCATTTGCTTTACTGTGCTCGATTCCTCTATGTGCTTTTTCTTCCTGTTTTGGGTGTTTGGCTTTCCTTCTGTTTTGTGGATTGGCTTTACTTTGTTTATCACTATGCCTCCACGAACCAAAAACGCTTACCTCGCCGGTAAAAGACCTCGGGCCTCGAGTAGCTCCTCCCGGCCTCGACAGCACTCTCCACCCTCTCCACGAGTTTTGGTTCCACGGGAACCCACTCGCGATCGGTCCTTCTTTTCCCGTCCCATTATTGTGGAACGCGATGTCAACATTCTCGCTGTTGAAACCTATGGAGTTCATACCCTTCTCCAAAAGGTTGGGTGGGAAAACATTCTCAAATGGGGTGGTCCTGGCTTCCCCTCTATTGTGCGAACCATCTATGCATCCATCAAGGGGGCATCGTTAGATTCTCTGTCTTTTGAGATTAATTTCACTGATGGCACCAATATCGTCACCCCTGGCATCATTTCTGCCCTTTTGTGTGTTCCTCTCGCAGATATACCCCCTTCGGTCATCAAGGATTCTCTATCCGAAGAAGAAAAACAAACTGCCACCTTCGCTCTATGTGGAGCCACCGTCCCGTGGAAGGACAAGGGGTTCTTCCCTGCAGCCTCCCTGCTTCCTCACTACCGGATCCTACATGTTATCTTCATGTGTAACATCTATCTTAGGAGGGGCAATTTCTCTGACCTAACCCCTTTCATGGTTAATGTCCTCTACTCAGTCCATATGGGGGTCAGAGTGTGTCTTCCATCTCTTATCTGTGCTTCTATCATTCGGTTCTGGCTGTGTCTGGGTAGAGGCACCAATGCGTGCGTGTTTGGATATCTGATGACTCGCCTTGCCTCTCAGTGTGGGGTCAATTTACCTTGTGATGAAGCTCCTGAGTCTCACCCCACCTTTGGCACAGTCAATATTCAGAACATGCGCTTCTCCAAGCAACAAGCGGCTGGTCCCCGCTTTCATGGCTCTGGGGACGAAGACGATTCACCGGATGGGCTTCATCCTACAGCACCCTCTACTGCTTCCCCGGTTCCGGTTCCTCCCCCGGCTTCTTTTTCTTCCTCGTTTGAAGCTTGGTTGGCAGCGCTGGACCAAAGGCAAACCAAGGTGGAGAAGCTCTTGAAAAAATCATTTCAGTACCTGTCAAAGATCTCCAAAAGCTGCCGGAGAGACAATGTGGCGATTCCTTCCCCCTTTCCTCCTTCTGATTGATGTCTATTCTGTCATGTTTTGTTGGCTTTGTATTCTTTCTGTATTTTGGGCATTGCTGTACTTCACCTGATGGTTATGTTTATAGTTACATCTTTTGTCATTATGGGTGATATACTCTTTTGAAATGTTTGTGCCTTGTACTGCCCTCATTTCCTAATATCATATGGCCTTTACTTCGCAGTTGCTTATCTTTGTATGCACTTCTTTGTCTTCATGCTCTTCTATATGCTTTATTGGCTGTGGTGCTTATTGTATATCTCTTTGTCAATATTGTGCCAAAAAGGGGGAGAATTATATGCATGTCTTTAGGGGGAGTCCTCTAACTTCCCACCTTTCTAGTAGATTGTGTTTGCAGCCTTTTGCAGGTTAAGCAACTTCAAAGGGGGAGCTTCAATGTGTCGAACCTTCAGACTTATATAGATTTGTTAGGTTAAGGTGTATTCAGTATTGTAATACTTGTTGTATCTTCTTTATTGAGTTAATATGTTGTATCTTCTTCATTATGTGTAATTTTGTTACGAAATTGACAAAGGGGGAGATTGTTAGTGTCATTGTAAGAATGTGTTGTCAATTACATGACCATAGTCTAGTCTTGCTCTAAGGAAGATCAAGCTACATCAATGAAGATCAAGCCAGATCAAGGAAGCTCAAGGTCCATCAATGAAGATCAAGTAAGTTCAAGGTAGATCAAGTTAAATCAAGAAGATCCTCTATGAGTGCCAAGGGATAAGGTAACATTACCCCTTAATATCCATAGAATTAGAATGGGAAAAAGGGTTTTTAAACACCCTGTCTGCGTACTACGGCTTGGACCACGGCTAAGCCATAGATCCTACGGCTCACTCTCCAGAGAGTATATTTTGAATCATTTTGTTCTACGGCTGACCCTACGGCTGCACCGAAAAAGGGTTACGGCTACGCCGTAGTGTGTTTCACGGCTAAGCCGTAAAATTTACGGGCCACTTTCCAGAGAGCAGTTTTAGGAAATTTCAGCTTACGGCTGATCCACAGCTAGGCCGAAAGGTACTCACGGCTAAGCCGTATAAGGATTTACGGCTAAGCCGTAAGCTTAACCGTAAGAAGAAATATTGTTGAATCTGGTCAAACTAGCCGTTGGATGTTGTCAGAGCATACGGCTAAGCTGTAGACCATTCTGTTCTTAGCCTAGATCTATCCATTGGAGCTTATCTGTATTTAAAGAGGACCTCTCCTTTGCTCCATCTACAAACTTTATTACTGAGAAAATCACCAGTATAGCTGAGCCTTTGCACCTCTAGTAAAACCATCTTTAGAGCTCTCACAACCACCTACTCTTCAACACTTAAAATGCCATTATTGTTCCAAGAAGAGTAGTTGGTCATTTAGGAAAGGCTTCATTAAATCTGAGAGAATATCTTAGCCTTCCAAACCCTCTTAAAACCTCGTCCCTTAGCTGAACACTCATTTGAAGATCTTCATCACTAAGGAGCAAGAACAAGAGGTCAAAGCTTGGAGGTAGTCTTTCAAGCATCAAGAGCACCACTCAAAACCAAGGTATACAATTCCTTGTTTAGGTGTTCTTTAATATTTCAAATTCTCTTTGCTGTATTTGGTGGAAGACAAACCACCGCATCAAAAATTGTTGTAGTCGGTGGACTAGATCAAAGATCAACCACCTGATCAAAAACTCAGTTGGTAGAAGACAAACCACCGAATCAAAAAATGTTGCAAGAGGTGTATGTTATGTAAGTACATCCTATTTAGTGGAACCAAGAGAGATTGCTCTTGAGAGTGGATGTAGGTCTAGGATCGAACCACTATAAATTACTGTGTTTATTGCTTGTTGTGTGTGGTGGATGCCTTATATCTTGTTTACTTGTATTGATCATCTCTTTAGGCTATATCTTCCTTACTCGAATAGCTTTTCTATACACTGTCAACACACACAACTTTGAGCATCTCTCTAGATCTTGCTTGTAGACTCTTAAAATTAATTATTATACACTTATAAAACCTCTTTTCTAAAAAGAAATTTTTAATTGTCCTATTCACCCCCCCTCTAGGACTTGGTGAGATCTAGCTATTGCACTTTCAGAAGGATATGAATGTATATCTTGACCACCTTTTTTGCTCTTTGCTTTGACTGTGGACCAATGTTGTGTTTTCTTTTTTAGCCTCAAATATGGGTGTTTCAAAAGGGTCAGAGTGATAAGTCATTAACAATACATTATTTTATGTGTAATTTCAAGAATTTTAAGGACTTATTCATTGGAAATCTCTTCATTTTGTTGGAATTTATAGTTTTATGATTTTAAAATTCATTTTAGAATTTTCTTGCAAAAATCATTAAAAATCATCACTTTTTCATTAAGTCATGAAACTTTCCATTTTTAGAAGTGTTTTTCAATTTCATGATTTTGCATGGAATGATAAATTTCTCATCATCATTAGTAATTAAAGTTAAATCATGATTAATGATATGGATTTATGTTGTCATTTTATGTAAATTGGGCTCATATTAGTGCTTTTGTGATTTTTATTCAAAATTATTAAACTAAATTGAAAATCATTTTATTTCTAGGGAAACCAAAGAAAAGGACCTGCCTTAAAGATTAAAAGCCAAGAAATTATTTGAGAAGAAATCCAAGTGAGAATTGAAGTGGAATTGAAGAGATGGAAACTGAAGCACAAGAGAACCCCACACATGTGTGCACACGGGCACACATGCTTTGGCATCAAAATGGGGGTCCACATTATCTTGATTCTTGCGAATTTAATCCAAGCTAATTATTGCCAAGAAGATTCAAGGAAATCTCCAAGAGGTTTTATTAATGATAAGTAAAGAAAGTCATAAATGAAAATCTTCTTGTATGAGGGAAAGAAGGAATGAGGTTTTACAAAGGAGAGAATTATGGAGAATTTTTCTCTACTTTATCGGACATTAGGCTTCCACACATTCCAACATATGTCTCACCATCCACATAATTTCTATTTTAGATTCACACCAGGACACTTTCCATGTCAGCCATATTAATTTCAGCCGATCAATATCCTTATGAACCCATTCAACTAATCTACATGCCATAAAACTCTCTCCCTCACGTCATCTCAATAACCCACTTTCTATTCTTCTGGTATTTTTTCTCTCTCTCTTTCCATCCCCATTCTTTCAAATACCCAACGTCCCATGCCACAAGTCACGCCACTTTCTTTCTTTTTATATTTCCCTTGTACTTAGCTTCCCATCACCTAGTTTATATATATAGCATAAAGGAGGAAGTACCCATACCTCACGCCCATCTCTCCCATCTCTTTTTCTCTCTCTCTTTCTTTTCTTCTCCACATCACACGTTCACCTTTCCATCACCTTTTGACCTTTTTGTTTTCCATACTCCACCATACCACATTAACTCCTACACCCACTTCTTCTCTCCTCTCCATTCCATCTTCTTCTTTCGTCTAATCCTCCTCGGTGTGAAGATTGAAGAAAAGAGCCTGGATTGTGCACAGAGTCCCTTCTTTTTGATGTCTTGATCAAGGGTAAGGGTAGATTTTCTATTTCTAGTTGTAATTATTTTTGGAGTTTATTTGGTGTATTGGTTCGTTTAAAATTTAAATACACAATTAGTGAGGTCAAGGTGTTCCGCCTTGGATCGGCGCCGTGTGTTTGTGTGTGGTGACAGCACACTTGGTGCGGTGTCTTCGTGGATTTTTTCTATTCTGCCAAAACAGTGTTTTAGTCTACCAAAAATAAGAGAAACTAACATTCTTTTCATTATTTTTTTATTAAATCTGAATGTTTTATTTCTGATTTTTTTATTTAATGCATGATTATTTATTTCTCTATATTGGTGGTTTGATCTATTTCATTGTCTTGCAGTTTCTACTCTTAGGATTTTTTTTAGTTTAGGATTGTTTTTAGGTTAGATATAATTTGTAATTTATTTAGATTTGGATTTCTAATCTAATTTTAATTTTCAGAAATAGTAGTGTGTAATTTTTGTAGATTTTATTAGGGTAGCTTTAGTTTTTCAAATATGACAAGTTTTCTGCGAATACCAACTCCCTGTGGATACAATCCAAGACTCACCGGGTAAAACTATATCGAGACCTTGCACTTGGGGTCCACGTTGATCACAGAGCATCAAATATGTCTGCCTAATCATGTGGCCTCATAATTAAACATGGATTTGGTTTGGGCCTAGCTATGGTTAAAGTCGTGGCTTCATTTTGTACTCCACATTAGCAACTCGGACTTATGTACCCATGTCCTATACCAGGGATTTACAGCTTGGGATGGCTGGCCTGACATTTCACACTAGGGGGGTCTACATATTTTGTTGATGAGGTGGGTCTGGGCCTAGATTTCAATCCTATATACAGGGTTGTGCAGCCTTTGTCCTAGCACAAGCTAGCCCCCAATCATGCTTACATCCAATTAAGGCTTAGGGCCCCCTGGGTTGCTGCTGATTCATAACTGGCAGATCTCCACCCAGTCTCGTTCAAGCTGTGGAGAAACTAGTAATACGATTATAACTAGACTTCGCAGTCATATTGTTGAAGTTGAAAGCATCCCCCTGCCTAGCTCCAATGGGTTCGACCATGAACCCAGGGAGCTCATAATTATGAAGATTGACCTACTGTGAACCCATCAAGGAATAACCCGGAAAATTCATCAACAAGCTCAGATTGCTTTCTTATGGCATGGATCACACAAAGGTTTCCCATCCAAGTTCCAGTCCCCAGTTTCATGGTCCAAGGTAATAAGACCCACTGTGGAGGGAGGCATATGTAATATTCGGTCCACGTTTAACCTTAATGTCACTACACCAAAAATGCCCATCTGGAACGGTTTAAAACTGTTCCTGAATGAATTTGGGATGGTTTCAAACCGTTCTAAAAATGGGTGTCGCAGAAATTTTGGAACGGCTTTGAACTGTTCCAGAATTTCAAACTGGAACGGTTCAAAACCGTTCCAGATTTGAAATTCTGGAACGGTTTTGAAAGTCTGGAACAGTTCAAAACCGTTCCAGATTTGAAAGTCTGGAACGGTTTTGAAAGTCTAGAACAGTTCAAAACCGTTCTAGATTTGAAAGTCTGGAACGGTTCAAAACCGTTCCAGATTTGAAAGTCTCGCATAATTTGTGCAAAGAACAATATGGCACAACTATTGAGATCCCCTCTCTCTCTTTCTCAATCGTTTCTGTATTGCCTTCCCAAGATGACTTCTGATCCATGTGTCTTTTTCTTTAGTAAAAAAGGCATCAAGTCCTAGATTCTAAGCAGACACATAGTCAAACAAAGGGGTGACAGGAGCCAGAAATACAAAAAAGTAATCATATCAATATCATAAAAATATAAATAACAATTTTTATAGTGAAGACCCCAGGTTCCTTTCTTTATCAAGTTCTGTTTCTCTCTCCCAAACAGAATTTCTTTATAACTTTTTCACAAAAAAATATAAAAAACAACTATAAATATTCCTCTAGTCTTTTCTCAGGGATCCTCCTGATTTTTGAAATCAACACTACTTAGAGATAAGTCTGGTAGTTTTTTCCCTTTTCTTCTACTGAGACATGCTTTCTTGGCTGTAGATTTCTGATAATTAACAGATGTTGAGCTAGTGACTGTTTCATTCATTTCAAAAGCATGAGAAGTGATTGATTTCCCCACCTTTCTCTCTTTCTTGGTTGTTTTTTAAACCACACCAAAACTCCCATTCAACCAACTGAACTGACTTAAATGAAAACTGAAAACCCCATATTGTAACATGATCATGACTTGAGGTCCATTTCAGATGGTCTGTCCAGTTTCCTTCTCTTAGGAATTGGTTCTGGGCTCATATGAGAATTTGTACATGGCCTAACTGTTATTTCATCACTTTTGTAGCTCAAGCATGCAGCAGCATCCAGCACCCCAATTGGGCTTTGTGGCACAGATGAGACTGATCCACTAGCACTTTTAAAAGGCCTATTACTGATCAACCCCATTTCCTGAATCAGTTCATAACACTTCAGAACTCTCTCCTGCAACACAAGTCAGATGAAAACAATTCATCAAATGAATTAAATTTAAATGAACCAGACATTATTAAAGACAGGATAATCACATTCATAGAAAAAGGTCTAGATAATCACAACTAGTATGTGTTTAGCATCAAATCCCAACAATGATATAATAATTGAAGTATGTCTCACCCAAGAAAAAAAAATAAAAAATCATGCGATGATACTCTAACCACAGTAACAGGGATTGAATGATGGGATACCAAGATGAATTAAAATATATGTGTGAAAACAGAACTACATACATTTCTTCTTCAGGTTCATTCTTGATAGCATTCTTTGCTATACACTGAAATGCAGCTTCCACATTGAACCCTTCTTTTGCAGACGTCTCAAAGTAAGGGATGTTCCCCTTGGAAGCACACCATGCCTTTGCCTTCTTCTCAGACACCTGAAAAACCCATACAGGGAGTGGAAACACACAAGTTATAAAGGTAGGGGGTATATATCAAACAAAAATATTGGTAGTCATTTTTAATTTCTTCTTTGCAGATTGCACATGAGAAATTCAAGAGAATAGGGAAAGGATGCTGGAAACTTTAACAGGCAGACAAAGCAAAAATGGCAGAAAAAAAAGGTATTTAAGCATTTTAGAGGTCATAGATAAAAGAGAAGCAGAAGTGGCACCCCAAGTAAAAGTCTATGCAACCAAACCAAAAAATGAAAGAAAAAATATCTTACCACTCGGCTGTTGCCGCTATTTACATCTATCTTATTTCCCAACACCACAAATGGAAAATTTTTAGGGTCTGACAGGCTTGCTTACACATATTAAGCCATCATCGAGAAAATTCAGCGCTTGATTACCCAAGAATCTGGTTTCTGGGATCCAAAATTGGTCAACATTACCTGATGAAGAAATTCCTCCAGCCAATTGTTGAGGTTCTCAAAAGATTTCCTGACATTAACATCATACACAAGAACACAGCAGTCTGCGCAGCGGTAGAAAGCCACACTGAGACTTTGAAACCTTTCTTGACCAGCAGTGCCCCATATCTGGACAGACAGAACAAGAGAATAAGGGAAAAAACACTGTAAATTTTTTCTGAGTTGTAAAAAAAGCTTTAACTTGAAAATAGTAAATAACCACAGTATCATTTACATAATTAGTTAAAGCCTGACCAATTTCTCCAAGTGGTGCAGAAAGATACAATTTTGTAAAACAATGAAATGAAAACAACTTCTAATGGATTAAAGTAGATATTAAGCTGATTCAGGACATGAGGTGTCTGTGCATCACAAGGTTAAGCAGTAGAATCCTATGCAGTAAAGGGTTTGTGCAACAACAAATGGTTCCAAGATGAGCCCATAGCACATTTGAAGGTGCTCATCATCACAGCCAAGATTTTGCTGGTTAGAGTCAACAATACATGTCATTAAAAAAAAGTTGATGATATTCTAGAAACCTGTCTAAAGCTTTCAGCATGCCATTTCCCATTCTGACCCTATTACAAAGTTCACATGTTTGTTACCCTATTACAAAGTTCACATGTTTGCTAAAAGCAAGAATCCCAAAATCAATCACATTTTTTTTACATTCACAACAACTGTGGTTATCTAAATGAAAAGATTAACCATAGTTAAGTTGGCAATAATTTTTAAATGGACAAAAAGTAAGATAAGCTTAGACAAAATTAAGTAAATCCAACAAGCTCATACATAGAATACTGAAGTATAGGTCTTTTTACAGACCTCAGTCAGTCTCAAGAAATACTACAAGCAAACATCCTGCAATTTGAGCACAAGTATGCCCAGATTTCGACGACTAATAAGTCTTAACTCCTCAGTCAATGGCCTGTTCAATTTAGATATTCACTGAACTGAAGCATGATCTAAAGCCACTGGCCCTATAGATCTACAACCTGTAGTGTGAAGAATGGTTCAAATTCATTGGTCCATATAGGCACCAAGGATGGGTGATGTCATATAGCTTGCCATTAGTGAGTATGTGAGCATGCATTCCAACAAACTTGTGAAAAAACAAACAACTACTGATGTGAATAGCAACCATAAGTTGCCATACAATTTTGTAATTAAAAACAATCACACTGCAAATATGGCAAACCTTGATCCCAGTGACAAGAATCTGTTGTTCAGTAGCTTGTTCAACAAAGGCAGGTGCTTCACGATGGATTGGAAGAAAGTGATTAGTCTCTGTTGCAGAAAAAAAAAACTTTTGTCAAATATTAACAAGATACAGTGGAATCAAGAGATTTCAAATGAAAACATCGAATCATGGAAAGGATTGATTATCTTACTTATGTCACCCTTTTCATCAATAGGCTCACCAATAACATTCATGATACGACCAAGGGTAGCCCTACCCACAGGCACCTAATCAATGATCAAACACAAAATTCCACTATACATAAGCAAAAAAGCACAACAAGAACATCAAAACCCAATCACAGTAACTCCAAATCTGCAGTAACCAGGATCTACAACAACCCAAAAGTATAGTCTTTGTTCTCAACAGATCAACAATGACGTAAATCTAAATTACTATTAAACAAGAAAGGCAACCAAACCATCACACGCCACAAAACAATAACATTAACATAGAGGGAAAAGATCACCAATCATGGTTGTAGCAAGTATTGGTTTTTCAAGAAACGGATACAAGTATCAGTGTTATACCAAGAATGCAACCTCTTGAGGCTGATATGCATCTATGATGTAGTTGAGACAGACTAACACATTGAGACTCATCGGACAAACAAACAGATGTGGCATCAGTTGGAAGCGCTTAGCAACTCCAATTCGTACATAATAAAATCATCAGTCAGTCAATGGAACCAGCATCTACAACAACAAATCCAAAATCAATCAAACTAATCAAAGAGAATTGAACCGTGATGGATAGGTTCTCAAAGCACGCAGCATTTATGCCTACACAGTACACCCTAAATGGTTAATAAATGATGTATAGAAAGTAACAACCACTTTTTGTTATTCCAAGAGTTATAATGGTTCCGCATGTTAACATGCCAGTTCCAAAGTCCAGCATCTCACTTATTCTCATCCATTTCAGTTCCAAAATTTTGCCAGTCACAATAATCAATTTCAGTTCTTACATCTTTTAAGAATCCAGAATCCAACATGCAAAGATTTGGTGATTTTCTTTCGTGAACACATTAAGAACAATGAGATGGGTGTCGAATCAGGTGCAACACAGGAAGCTTCATTAACTAAAACATAAATGTCAACCTAGTTACCTTCATCACAGCTATGTTTGTATCAATTCCCTCCACTTTCACTTGGTCCACAGTTGCTTGTGCTGCCACAGCTTTGCCGGAATCGAATTTTGACTGTTTCACAGCAATTTCCAGAGGATTTATCTCACCAACGCAAATGTCTCCAGCCTGGAATTCTTCTTTGCCCATCACAACTGCCTCTTTCATTAATGGGAAGCCCATTCTAGTAAGGGTCAGTAATGAGAATGGGGACAGAAGAGACCGCCGTTTCATTCTGTCAGAGGAAGTCCCCAGAGCAACAGGACTCTGGGTTTGGGTATTCAACAGCTCCAAGCGAGTTGCTAGAGTTTCCAAGATCATATCACCCCCAGGAAGATTCTCGGCCAAGGCAAAAGCCAGTAGAGTGTTAAAATGGGACGGAGTGATATGAAAAGCTTCTCTCAGAACACGGTAACGGAATACACCCAAAGTGGCCTTTGAGAGTGCTTCTGCCCGTTGAATCTCTTTGAGATTGAATTTTCTAATGAATCTATGAGCATACAAGATCTCATGACTAATTGCCAACCAGTAGTCACGACGTGAATTTCCCTTGAATTCAGGAAATTCTAGATACACTGGCTCTGCTCTGTAAAAGAATGAGGTCAAATTTGGACTTCTAGGACTATATTAAATTACCAATACACAGAATAAGCTGAATTACACAACTGCCATTGGCAACAGAAACGTACATGGATGTTGATTTATACATTACAGCCTTATCAAAGAGACAAGCACCCAATGGCCCAGTTAATTCACGCTTTAAAATCTGCCTCAGATCCATTTCCAAATCATAAATGATAGGTTTATCATATGATCCCACTCCAAATGCCTCAAAATAAAGAGCACAGTTGGTCAGTGTCAAGCGTCCTGCCATAAATGTTATTTCTCAAAACTCTTGAAGGGAAAATTAGATTACGTTCATCCCAGTAAATGACCATGAAGCAAAAAACAAACCGGTGGCTTTGAGGACTAAAAATGCCTTACCAGGCCAGGCAGTGATGTCTACGTGTTGGAGAACGGGTTGAGTGGGAACGGTTCCATCCACATCTAAGATTATTTCACCTTTGGAAAGTGGAATATTGAAGCCGATGCATGAACTGATGAGCTTTTGGAAGATTTTATCACCCTGTCAAAGAAAATAGCAACTTGGAATTCATGCATATACCATGTATCATTGATGAAGGATGTTTAAAAGGTTCCTGTAAGTGATAAACTTGAATCATCTCTAAAGCATTTCTTTTGATGAATTAAAACTTTTATAAAGGTTTCCCTCCCATTACGTCTTGGCTGATGGCTGCAAGGCTATCCTGAGATTCTATTTCAGCATATAATTCCTGAAAAAGTCTGCCTTTATGGTGTTTTCTGGTTCAATGGATACTGGTGGTTGGTTGTGTGAAGGCTGCCTACGTCTGGACCTGTGCATCCATGTGAATCAATCGAAAATCTGCTGCATGTCTTGAAAGAGGGGACTGTTCATCCTTTGGATTGAGTGGACACTGCCACACAGCAGTATCATGTGAAGAAACCATTGCTAGATTACATCATTTATCATAATTTTTTTTATCAGGATTAAAACCCTCCCCTGTTATCTCTGTTTTTTTTCTTTTTTCTTTTTGTATTTATGCTTTTAGATGAATAAATTCTGAACATTTAAAATGATTCCTCAAATTCTAGTTTCAATTATTTCTCCAGTGTACCATAACAATCTTGTTGGAAGCCAAAAGTGAACCCAGCCCTAGAGCTCAGAACCTGTTTATCAAGAAGACAACAGCATAGATTACCTCTTCTTCAAACTAAATCCTGTTCAAAGCCAGCCTCATTTACTCCTGTGGCCATCATCACCTTTCAATTCACCTCTTTATCTTCTGTATGAAACCCCCATTTTCCTATCATGGTGCTATTTAGATCAGCCGCCTTCTAATGTTTACTACTATATGCAAGAAAATTGCATGCTAACCCCCCACCCCACAGAAAAGTTGTCACTAGTAGCATAAGTGCTTCAGAATGTGACCTTAAGAATTGATCATGATGATAGATGGGGCATGCCATATCATCTCCTCTTGTTTAAAAATAAAAAAGGTTAGAAATGTGCTGGGATTAGAACATACATTCCAACCTGTATAATCTGCTCCGAATAGACATGTGCATGATTGGAAGATGCATAGAAATGAAGGTTCTCTATAGGCCCAAGTCCATAGAAAGCACTAATATCAAAGAATCATCTTTAGATAATAGAATGGTAGAAGAGGGGGACAATAGCATTAAAAAAATATACATGAAAAGGCCCTCAGCAGTTTCCATACGTCTAGAAGTGTAGAAGCTAAAAAATGAATCTACATGCATCCACATCAAATGGGTTCCCTTGCATTATGTAAAGTTTATTTCTCATCTAAGGTGTTCCGTTATAAACAAGAGAAAATATAATGTCACACAATATGCACATCTCAGCAGCTAGAAGCAAGGAAGCATACTTGTTAAAGCTTCCAAGGTACTTGTCATATATGAGAAAATGGAGTTGGCCACCAGAGGAACTCGTAAGGGCATCAAAAAGATTGTGAACAGTTATAATATCTGCCACAAGAGGACAAGCAGGAACAATTCGAGCAAAAGCCTCTGGTCCAACGGTTTTTTTTATCATCAACCTAATTGAATGGGGAAAAATGAATGAGAAAAATATAACTAACATAAATGCTGCAAATCATTGGATTATCATTTCTAATGGAAACACAGATGAGTCATGAATGTAGCAACCAACCTGAACAGCCATGTTTGTGGAGTCTGAATAAAATAGTGATCCCCCATCCTCATCATCAAGTTCTGAGTTATTACAAGGAGTAGTTTTCTATGGCCAAAAAAATAGCTGCCTCATCAAGGCCTAGAACAATGAACGAATATGCATTACAAGCGCTTTCAAAACATCCAAGCTGAGCATCTAAAAAGAACCCCTAGAACTACAGTTACATAACAGGGGATGATTTCTGAAAAAACAATGGAAATCAAATACGAATGCTAAATGCAAACCTCTAAACTTAGATGTTTTTTTTTCCACTCTCCAATTCTCCTCCTTTCTTGATCAATCCTTTCTGAAATCCACAGTTCTCACAATAGGATGAAAGATCTCCAGAAACACACTTAATAGGATCAAATTACACATCATAGAAAAAAAAGCATTGAAAAAAAAAATTATTCCAATAATATCAATTCACATTCAAACAGAAACAAAACATCATTCCATTATTCTTAATTCCTTTATACACAAAACTACTCTCTTCGCTTCTTCTCTTCAGAAATTCTACTCAAAAATAGTCATGATGATCTCATTCTCATATACCCACCAACATCTAATCCAAATCTATATCCATGTAATCCAAAGAAAGAAAGAAGGCTGAGTGCTTGAGTTGTATGAGGCTGAGTGCTTAACCAACTGACTAGCCTAGTGGAATGACTGTTGAAGCTTGACTGGCCTGGTTGAATGACTGTTCAAGGCACTTAGATATAAGCAAAAAGGTAAAGAAAATGTAACAAACTGAAATGGAGGACAGGAAAAAAAGAAAGGATAAAATCAAATATTAATGCTCTATGATATTCACCTGATCATAGTTCTAATCAATGAATATGGTAAAAGCCTTAGGCCATGCTACAAAGGACCCACTCCCAACTTCTCCCAAAGTAGAATGATAATTGTCCGGATAAGGTAAGTTGATATCTCCTTTATCAATGACGTCAATTGTAATCTTGTACGCATTTTCCGGAAGAGGTTTACAATTGTAATCTTGTACATCAATTGTAATTGCTCACAAACACACACAAAGAGGAAAATAAAAGTCTCAACCACCCAAAAACTCATGACATCAAGTTACAATCTACAGTTTTGAAAAGGAAATGGTGTTTGCTTCAAGCATTCAAATTGCTTCCCTCCCAAGTGGCTTGTGCAGAAGGAATTATCTATTGTCCAACTAGCAAGTCTGGAGAAAAAATTATCATTCAAGGAGCCAAGGAATCAATCAAAATGAAGGCATTATAATTAATAATAAACCTTATGCAATTAATTTCCACTCTAAAGCCAATACACCAACCAATTTCAATTTGTTCACATTCCATCCCAAGTTTCTAACCAAATTCAAGCAGCTGCATGTATCGCTCATCAATAATTAATACAGAATAATAAGAAAAATAAAAGGATTGAAAACACAAATATACTTACAAGACATATGGAAGGAACATCACAAGATGGTTACACCATCTAAATTCAAATTGAATATCAATATCATAAGATAGCTATCTACAAGCTGATAAAGAGATCCCAAAATCCAAAAACAAGAAAGGAAGATGCAACTCCACATGTGCATGAATAATATGAATTATCATATGAACAGAAGCACTCGATTAGGAAAGGGAGGAATCGAATCAGAGTCTGCGACGTATCTTACACAGATCGAAAATCTGTAAAAGTGCTGGAATCCGGACAGATCAGATTTAAGACTTGGAAAAACCCTAGCCGTCTCTTCTCTCCTCCTGCGACCAACGAGAGACAACAGATCCATAAAAAACAAGATCAAACTCTAAACAACAAGGATCTAAGAGTTGAGAGATCGATTAGATCTAAGAAGAAAAAAACCCTAACTTGCCTTTTGAGAAATCGGGAAGAAAAGAGTTGAAGATCGGGAAGAAGAAGAAGAAACGCAAGCTGTGGTTCTTGCCGTCTACGAACATATCTGTGGGAACGGCTGCGAACAGATCAAATGGTTTCTGCGAACGGCTGAGGTAGCAGTGGGAACAAAAAATCTGTGGGAACGGCTGAGGCAGGCTGAGGCAGCGCGCGAGCAGAGCAGTGCGTTTAGCGAATAGAGGAAGAGGAAGATCAGGCTGAGGCAGCGGGCGAACAGAGGAAAGAGTCTGGTTTGGAACGGCTGAGAAAACGACATCGTGCCTTAAGCGAAAATAACCCCGGTTTTTATCAAACGGGCCTCATGCGGAACTGATTAAACCCGTTTCATTTCAGTAATGGCCCAAAACCGGGCCCATAATCCGTTCCTAAATTGGATTTTTGGTGTAGTGTGTTTTCACTTGGCCGACCTTACTTTACTAGCTGCACAAAATACCACTGCATGTGGATCCACTGTGTGTCCTGTATTGCTTAGAGCTGAAGACAACGGATCACCTATTTTTCTTTCAAAGGATGACGGATGGTGAGAATATATATATGGGGGAAGCGATCCTGTAAGGACCGTCTTTACGGATCAATTTTTACCGTTTTGGATAGTGTGGCTCACGTTGCTAGCCATCTAAATAGATCACAGACATTATCCCCGTATATTGTACACATTCACCAATTTTGGGTCTTATCTGAATAGATTAGACCACTGAATTACTATCCCTAATCGTTTTTTTGTAAAGCTTTAGGTGGGACCCACTGTGTGGTCCATCAAAATGGACTATACGCACGATGCCTCTGAATTGCACACGTCCACCAATTTTTTGTTAAATCGAATTTACTGGACTGTTGGATCTATTGTGCATCAATTCGAATGAAATGAATTTGTGGACCATGGATAAAGGGGTTAGAGACCTATGATTGGCGCCAAACCTGATATATAGGGTGGTCCTATATAGATCTTTCTATCCCCCTGTCTTATCACTTGGTGAAGTCCATAATGCCTCAAGGAGGAGTATGCACAGTCCCTCTATGAGGAACGTATGCACAGGAAGATTCGTATGAATTATTTTCTCACAACAGGGTTATATATATATTGTGTTAAGTTATGTTTGGGGTAGATTTAATAAAAAATTGGGATTGCTTTTGGTGAGAACAATAAAAATTATAGTTTTCGATTTTCTTTATTCATTTTGTTAGAAACTGAGCATGAATGTTAAGGCGAATTTCAAATATAGAAGATAGTGAAATTGAAGTAAACTTGTGGCATTTTATACCGTTAAGCTAACCTAGAGAACATACTTGAAAAAGCCCTCAAAACACCTTTTAAATATTTTCTTTCTTTTTATGTTTATTTGTGTTTTGACACTAGGCCAAAACCCATTGACTAATTTATTGTAGGACTTCAAATCAATGTCATTAAAGAAATTCTTTATTTGATGGCCTAGGTATCTTTGGGGTCTATGTTAATAAGTAAATAAATAAAAATAAAAATAAAATCTCTTACTACCAGATAAATCTGGGCCAGTTATTAGCAAAAAGAAAAAAAAAGAAAAAAAATCTAGGCTAGTTAAAAAAACAAAGGACTCGGGGAACAAACCTCGCCTCCTTTATGGAGAGGTGCTAATGATTATTCTGCGTACGTACACATACATTCCTGAGCTACTTTTTGTCAGGGAGCAATGTTACTTGGGCATCTTGAAAAAGGTCATTGCAAAAGACCCTATGGGCTCCTGTTTAGCTTTGACCATGGAGATGGCCTTCCAAAAACGAGGCCCACAGAATAGTCAAAAGTCAAAACTAAGGTTTTCGATATGAGGGTGGGATAGTCCTTACCCAGTCAGGCCCGTTGGCATCTCATAAGTCAAAACACTACTGCCCCCTACTGCACCCCAAACCGAATCTCCAGGCTTGCAAAAGAAAAGAACCCACTTTGTTTTCAGGAGAAAGAAGAAGTCAAGAAGCCCTAAGAATTTTCAAAAGGGGGGTGTAGGGATTGGAAATTAGGAATTTTGACCACTCCGCAAATTCATAGATTTTTTTTTTTTGCCGATCTCAATTTTCTCCCTTTCACATTACCTAGTAATTTGGTCTTTTGATGGGGTGCTTTTGTCTTTCTACATAAATATGTTATCTGTTTGGATTTAGTTTTTTTTTTCTTAATAAAAGGGAAACATGAATATGATGATGAATTTTGATTTGCATTAGGTAGGTTGTTGGTTAGTTTAATTATCATTGGGATTTGAAACAACACTGCAAACATTAGACTGAGGAAGCAGTAAATTGGAATTTTGATCGATAACAACTTCTAAATCATCTACATCTTCTTTAACATTGTTTTCTCTATTGGGGGTTTGGATATCTCTCTTCAAGATCATGGCCCAAATCACCTAATTCCCAACGGTTTCATAAACCATATCCATCTCTCACAGTTAATGATATCCCTTAGACGTCAAAAAATTCATGGAAAGCGCTAATCATCTACTTCTCACAGGCTTCATTAATCATATCCATCTACAAATTTGGTTGCTCAATTGCACCATTTCACCTTTTGCAGGCGAGAGAGGATGGGTGTAGTGTGGCTGTGGGTGGAGAGAAGATGTGTAGCCCACTTTTGATTACTTCTTTCCCATCAAAGAACTCTGTCTTAGTGAAAATTATGTATTTGGCCCAAAGGATTTTGAAGATTTACAAAGATTAGGAGTCGCAACTCAAGCAAACCATGCACCCTCCACGGTCATTTAGACTACATTACTAACATCATATGGTTGTTCTTCTGTAGTAACCAATGAATTCGTTTTCTTTTCGGTTCTGGATGAGTTTGCACACAAATAGCCTCTCAATGTGAATGTTCAATTGATCAGGTTAATGTGAAACTCCTTGGTACATAAATACTTTTTCCCTTAGATATGGATGTATGAAAAAAATTACTCTATTTTTTTCTTCCAAAATAAGGCCTGGCCTCCTTTGGTAATTTAATTTTTAGGTAAATGTATTTCATATCTAGGCCACTTAACGCCTTTCGAAGCTATCGTGAGTAGGACCTTGCACAAATTAGTACTCTTCAGAAAATTGCATCTAGTAGTAGAAAAGGCCTCTAGACCCTAATGCCAAGGTTCTCTAATCTTGTTGTTGCTAGGATTTTATTTTATCAGCTGATGATATTTCATTGCCTAGATTGAATTTTTTGTGGTCGAGTGCTGATATTGGCCTGGTTTGTTTTACTTTTCCTTTAAAATTTTCTTCAATTTGGTCAAATTTTTTAATCTGTAAATTCTCTAGAAAAAAGTTTTTCTTTTCATGCTTCAATTTGGTTGAGTGCTAAGACCCCACTTGCTTGTAGGAATTGAATTCCTTTGAATTTTAAGAAATGCATTCCTATTTCTAAACTATGATTAAAAATTGAAGAAATAAATGTGAAATCACATGGCTATCTCATAATCTCCCTTTGGTGGAAAATGAATACCTAGCCATCAAATTAAATTCTAGAAAAGTCATGGTCCATGCACGTCATCTTATATCTCTTCACCCCTATCCTTCTAAAATTCCCTTTTTGGAATACCCCACTTGTACCATAAATTCATGGGTACTCAATACCATGCAAGCAAATGGGCTTAAATTTCTTGGTTTGTGATTGTA
Source organism: Sextonia rubra (assembly GCA_037013555.1). Lineage (NCBI taxonomy): Eukaryota > Viridiplantae > Streptophyta > Magnoliopsida > Laurales > Lauraceae > Sextonia > Sextonia rubra. The sequence continues at coordinate 51,409,251 of JASUAD010000009.1, read as the reverse complement.
GTCTGGTAAAGTTATGGTGGGATTTCTCTTTAAATTTGGAATTAAGCTTCTCTTCTACACAATGGGAATATTCAACATTGTAGGATTGGATCGGTGAGATTATGTTTGGTTTTTGAGTTACTGGATGCTACTTAGGGTTTGTTTGATTCATATAACTGAAATCATTTAAAAGGAGTTACAAATAAGAGAGGTGCAAAAAAGACCATCATATAATCTCACCTTTAATGGAAAATGAGTGGAGGTGATATGGGACATGAGCACCTTGCCATCACCCTTGCCATTCAAGGCCTAGGAATGTGAAGGTCTTATTTACATCTTCATTAAGTATTTCACCCACCTTTCTAGTAATTTGTTGAAGGTTTTTGGGGGCAGAGATCCTCTAGAATGGATTGATTCAATCAATCTCAATATGTGTGCAAACAACCAACCAAGCAGCGAAAATAAATCAAACCAAAAGCACACACCATAAGAAGACACAGATTTTACGTGGAAAACCCAACCTGGGAAAAAACCACGATAAAAAATTAAGCACTATGAATCATACTACAGTTACAAGAGAATACTCACAACTCTTACCCAGTTGCTCCTCAAGCTAAGGACCTTATGATTCCTTTGCACAGCTCCCTGCTGCAACGACCCCCTGCCGTTCTCTATGATAGATCCAAGACACCTACACGCCTTCTAGATGTTGTACTTGACTCCCCAAAGCAATCTTCTACATTCAGAGAAGTAGAAGACAATGATCTCTAGAGCAGAACTTCAGCCCTTCAACTCTCCAATGGAAGAACTCTAGAGAAGGTGATCTCCAATAACAATCTTCTTCTTAGAATATTGAGATCTGTGTGTCTCTTCTTAGGGTTGAGAGAGAACCCTCTTTTATATTTCCAAATTCGTGCCTCACAAGTATAATACGATCAGAAAAGGAGTTGGCATCAAACAGGTAAATTTCCCTTTAATTCGGACTAAAAAATCGCAAGTCGGCATACTTTTTGCACTTGCCCAATCGGTCGGATAAATTGCCTGACTGGTCGGATTAAGGTTTTGTCCGGGTGAAAATTTCAGCATTTTCCTGCAGACTTCCGGAGGCCATAACTTTCTTGTTTCAACTCCGATTGAGGCGATCTTGAGCTCTACGGAATCCTCTCGAAAAGAGCTTTCCAACAGTAGGTACATGCTCATATCCGATGCCTGGTTTGTGAGATATGACCTTTTTAATCTATGTTATCCGTAGAAAACCACTTCCATTTGTCGCTTTTTCTTCTATTTTTTCACTTCAGCATATCTGGCGACTCAAACCATTGTCCATACTTAGAGATATGTAAAATACAACACTAATGGACTCAAGTTTTGTCCAACCCATGAATTTGCCAACACAAAAATACTTACAATCTCCCCCTTTGGCAATTCATGGACAAAACTTCCTATACATTCAATCTACCCAAAAATAAAACCCAAAAATACATTTAACATTGAGTAAATTGAAATAAAAAAAAAATTTTACCATCAGCTCTGTATTAGGTACAAAAAAATCATCTTCAGCTCCATCTATCTTTAGAATGCACAAAAATTTCATTCTCCCCATTAATGCAATATCTCCCCTTTTTTATCTATAATTGACCAAGCAAATGATCGTCATGCAGCAAAGTTGTCAACATGGATACAGTAGGAGCTTCCCTTTGATTACAGCTCTCCTTTACTTAAATCTTCGTAGTAGCACGGGGGATGGGAGCTTGATCATCTTAATCAGGGTTTTTTGCACTTAGCCACCCACACTTGTGTAGTATGATCTTTCAGCAAAGTGTGAGCAACTTTTGGAGGTAAATCAGATTTCCTAACCCAAATAGCTCTTGTCTTGACCTTTGGCTCAGACAATTGTTTCCACCATTGCTTATATTTTGGCAAAACATTTAGCTTCGTGCAATGGGGACGAATGTGTCCTTTTACTCCACAGTGATGACAAGTGGATGTTCGTGTAGGACGTAACACATTCTTCTTTTGTAAACTACTCATTACATTATGAACATGTGCAACATGTGGAGCAGTGTGTGCAATACTTCTAACAAAAACAGAGGTACCTTTAGAGTTTGAAGTAGATGCACTATCATTGAAACCAAGACCGCGCTTGTCATTAGGCAGCTTCTGAATACATAAGATGTCATCTAGTATCTTTGAACCAATATTCAGCTTATTCAGAGATGCTTTTGTAGAATCCAGTTCAGATAACACAATCTTCAGTTTCCCAGCAAGGTCTTCTTTTTCAGCTTGAACAGTCTTAAAGTCAGTTTTCAAGGTTTCAAACTCTTGCGCAACCTTCTTAAACTCATCTTTCAGTAAACCATACTTGTGACTCTCAGTAATCAGCTTATCAGCCATGGAATTCTTTTGTCCTTCTAACAGATGAACCTGTGATTTGGCATCTTCTAACTCTTTTTTAAGAGACAAAATCTCTGCTTTCCGCTTAAGAGCATCTTTTTCAAATAACTTGCTCATCTGCATAGACTTATCCAGTAAAATCCCATATTCTACTTCCCAGTCATCTTTGTCATCTGAAAATGTAATATCAGCAGTATTTGCAACAGAATTGGCATCTGACACAATGGATCTAGCCATAAAAGCCATAAACTTGCTATTCACAATATCCTTTGAATCAGGTTCAAAGTCTTTCTCTTCCTCTGAAGAATCATCATCCCAAGTTTTTAGAGCTTTGTACTTTGGATTCTTTTTTTTGTTAGGACAGTCACTGGCATAATGACCAAGACCTTGACAATCAAAGCACTTAACATTGGCTAATGACGTCTTCTTTTCAAATTTCGATCCCTTCCACTTAGCTTTCTTAGCCTTCATAAGTTTTTGAAACTGAACCATTAACTCAGTGATATCATCATCAGAATCCGAATCAGTTTCAATTTTCTTTGCAAATTGCTTCACGGATTTTTTGAAAGCTTTAAAAGCGAAATCTTTAGTCTTTGCTGATTTTCCCTTATTTAGACGGTTTTCTTTAAAAGTCTGAAGATTTCCAACCAACTGATTCACTGTGAGGGTATCTAAATTCTTATTCTCTTCAATAGCATCTACCTTTGAATCAAACTTTGAAGGAAGAGACCTTAGAATCTTCTTGATAATTTTACTTTCAGGGATTACTTCACCCAAATTAAAAATAGAATTGACAATATCATTCAGCTTAGCATAAAACTGATTGAAGGTTTCTTCTTCTTCCATTACAATGGTTTCAAAGGCCTGATTTAACCTTTGCAACTTTGCTTGCTTGACAGTATCAGTACCCTCATAAACAGTTTGCAAAACATCCCACGCTTCTTTTGCAGTTTTACAAGTGGAAATCCAACGAAACTCATCAGCAGACACTCCATTATAAATAGCATTCATGGCCTTATTATTGCAATTGGAGGCATGCTTTTCTTCCTTAGTCCATTGGGCTTTAGGTTTAGCAACAGTTTGCCCATCAGCAGTAATAGTAGGTTTTAAATAACCCTCCTTAATATTATCCCACACATCATCATCAATGGACTTGAGGAACCCAATCATCCTTTGCTTCCAATCAGCATAATTTGAGCCATCAAACAATGGAGGCTTCACAGTGGATGTGCCTTCTTGATTGAGTACCATTCTAGATATCTCTTAGGATCAAACACCACAAATTAGTGCAACCCGCTCTGATACCACTTGAAGGTTTTTAGGGGAAGAGATCCTCTAAAATGGATTGATTCAATTAATCTCAATATGTGTGCAAACAACCAACCACGCAGCGAAAATAAATCAAACCAAAAGCACACACCACAAGAAGACACAGATTTTACGTGGAAAACCCAACCTGGGAAAAAACCACGATCAAGAATCAAGCACTATGAATCATACTACAGTTACAAGAGAATACTCACAACCCTTATCCAGTTGCTCCTCAACCCAAGGACCTTGTGATTCCCTTGCATAGCTCCCTGCTGCAACGACCCCCTGCCGTTCTCTGTGACAGATTCAAGACACCTAGACGCCTTCTAGATGTTGTACTTGACTCCCCAAAGCAATCTTCTACACTCAAAGAAGTAGAAGACAATGATCTCTAGAGTAGAACTTCAGCCCTTCAACTCTCCAATGGAAGAACTCTAGAGAAGGTGATCTCCAATAACAATCTTCTTCTTAGAATATTGAGATCTGTGTGTCTCTTCATAGGGTTGAGAGAGAACCCTCTTTTATATCTCCAAATTCGTGCCTCACAAGTATAATACGATCAGGAAAGGAGTTGGCATTAAACAGGTAAGTTTCCCTTTAATTCGGACTGAAAAATCGCAAGTCAGCGTACTTTCTGCACTTGCCCGATCGGTCGGATAAATTGCCCGACCGGTCGGATTAAGGTTTTGTCTGAGTGAAAATTTCAACATTTTCCTGCAGACTTCCGGAGGCCATAACTTTCTCGTTTCAGCTCCGATTGAGGCGATCTTGGGCTCTACGGAATCCTCTCGAAAAGAGCTTTCCAACAATAGGTCGCGTGCCCATATCCAACACTTGGTTTGTGAGATATGACCTTTTTAATCTATGTTATCCGTAGAAAACCACTTCAATTTGTCGCTTTTTCTTCTATTTCTTCACTTCAGTACATCCGGCGACTTAAACCATTGTCCATACTCAAAGATATGTAAAATACAACACTAATGGACTCAAGTTTTGTCCAACCCATGAATTTGCCAACACAAAAATACTTACATTTGTTCTAGGCCATTCGACTATGGATTCCTATGTATTAAATTCTATGGAAAGAAATGAGTCCTTTGTGTGAATAGGTTTTCTCTTTAATGTTTTTGAAATAAGGTTATCTGTTGGAACTTTATTGTACCCCTATTGTTGTCGTGTGACATGGATCTAATATATAAGAGATTTACTTGATTCACTAGTAAGGTCTAAATCAAGGCCACATCTATGACGCCCAAATACAGATATGGGTACAGACATGAACATGAGGAACTAGGGCTCAGTAAGCCAACTTTTGAAAATTTAAGATATGAATATGGATACAGGCATACAAAAGCTTTAGAAATGTATACATGTAGATATTTGATTAGAGATTTGTTTTAAGTAGAATATTTATTTTATTTCAATTTAGGGCTCAAATGTGGCGAGGGAGTGGATCAAATTTTCAATGAGTTTAACAAAAATAAGATGGGCACAGTCCTGAAAGGATAAATAAGATAAGAATCTGAACATTTGTGAGCAATAAGCCCCATTTTTGTTTTAATAATAGAAGTGTCCCTACTCCCTTTCGGGTGTGTTTGGTAATTTGCTCAGTGAAGCAAGTTAAGTTAACTCATACACCAATGGCAGGAAATTAACCAGAGTCCGTGTTTGGTGCATTGGACTATGTTAGTGATCTCGAAACACATCAGATGAAATCAAAAACACCTTGAACAAACACATACTTTCACTTTCCCCTTTCCCCTATTCATGGTTAATTGGATACGATAGTAAATTTGGATCTACTTTTCTCTACTTAATAAAACAACTGCAACATTTACTCTCGACCTACCATCTGGGTACCTTTTTAACCTTCATTCAGCAAATTACTAGAGAAGATCTTCTAAAGACATGGATCTCATACTATCATCAGGAATCCACAAACAGTGTTGCTTCCAACCCACTTGGTCCTTTCTCAACCACAGTGTTAAATGGAGGGTTTCACTAACATTTGGCACATTCATTTGACATATTCGCTAAAACTAGCTTACAAGCAAACTGGTCTAGTGAAACTCCATCAGATTTAATGAATATCGGAGTACACTCGTAGATGTGTGTTCTACGAGTCCAATGTTATAGCAGGGTACCTACAAACAACGGCAAATCTAAGTTTAGACACAAAATATAAGAGAAGGTGGAGTTGACCATTCAAAGGATTGCTACCAAAATTCTACTATTTAACCAGTATCATGTGGTGCATCTTCTCCTAGAAATGTTAGATGCTAAGAAACTTGTGTTTGTATGATTTTGCATATCTCCTAAATTACTCCCGAGGTAATTATCCCACACCAACTTTTGATGAGCTGCAGTTATGGATAATTGAACTTTTTGAAATCTATAAATTGGTACTTTCATGGTTTCTTGTGGTTTATCTCTTCTTAAGAGTGCATTAGAGAAGAGGGGGAAGGTTGATAATCTACATAACACTGTCGCTACATACATCACTTTGAATCATCAAGTAAGGGGGTCAAACAGGACACGTATGAAATAGATATGTGTTTGCAAAAATAACTACAAATGGAACATGAGTATTCAACAAAAACGTCTTCTTAATTCCTGAATATAAATTGTAGAAAAAGGTTGCTTACACTTCTCCAAAGATATTTTTGGATAGGTGGACTTGACCCCTATGTTTCGAACAATTTATTTTTTGGTAATGAAAAATCTAGTTTGGCAAAAATATAACAAATGACAAAAAAACACACCCACTTACTTTGAAGAAATGGTTTCTGTAGACATGAATATTTACTATAACAAAAATCTATATATCTTAATTTATTACAATGCCTAAATTAACGTGATCAAATAACTGATTCGGTCTGATTTATGCCACTGAGTCGATTGAGGAAGATATTTATGTAAAACAACAACAGATGTAATTGAAAATAACTAAGAAGGCATAGACATAAATTGTAACAGGTCTATTGAATGGAACAGATGAAATTGAATTAGACTCTGAAGGTAGAAAATGGCGTGATAGAAATTTATGAAATTCTGACTCATGAACTTTAAATAAATAGATATATTTGTAGAACTATATAAACAGACAAATGAATTCATTAGTAAGTTAGATATTATGTTAGTATGTCATTGAAATCTTTAAAGAAGATTGTTGTGACATCATAAAGAGACAGATGTAATTAGAAGAAACTGAGAAGAAAACCAAAGAAGTAACAATCATGATTGTGAAAGAGCAATACGAGACATAGTAAGAAAAATGAAAAATGACCTAAAATGGATCCTAAAATAGAAAATGGCGTAATAATGGAAAAAAATTAAAATAGATAGATTTATAAAAAAAAACCCTAACCCTAAATAAGCGAAACAAATGAAATATCATATTCGTAATCTTCCATGTAGAAGACTTAATACATTTTTTAATCTAAAAATTGCCTACTCGACTTGAGTATCTTCAGATTTTTAATAATGGAACACATGCAAACTCTAGTGTGGCTATAATGGTAAGATACTTGTTCGTGTGATATGCCTTCGGAAATGGATGGCAGAGAAGACGCATTCAACACAATGAATCTTTTGAAAGCAATAGGGTTGTAGACAAATTCTTTGTGGTCAATATGTTTGATGCAGATGCAACAGATGTTTCTGGACGCAAGTCTTTGCAGAGAGAGGAGCAGAGTGTGCATATGATATGCTAAGATATTTTGGGTGATGGTGGTTAATAACCTTGGAAGTGGACTTTTAGCCATGCATCTACTTTTTGAATGAAAAACACTCCATAGGTAGGATTATATCCGCAGTCTTACTTCAAGAAGGTGTAATCTCGAGGTACTTTGGACTTATGTTATGACTGGTATAGAAGAAAATGATGTATTATGAAAATTTTTACAAAAAATGTGTACTAGTTTAGTTTGAAACACATTCAATCTTCGGTTACTAAAGTTTCTTGGGTCATCCAAACATGGTTAAGTAAGGTGAAGTACCCACTTACCTGTCCCATTCTAAGCACATACTTCTTTCATGCATAAAGTTGGATCTTCTTTCAATACACCTAGAAACACTTCGATTTGACCCTTGACTTCACTTTGTTTGACTAGTTAAATTATCAAACACACCCTTAAGAGTGTGTTTGGTTCAGCTAATTAAATGGGTTTTTTGAGCTTTTGAATTTTTAAAAGCTCAAAACCCAAAAATCATGCTTGGTTACTCAAAATTTAAAAGTCCTCTAAAAGTAAAAGTGAAAAACCCATTTTTTGAAGAAGCGGCTATATACCTACTTCGCGTTGAAAGCCAAAGCATCACTTTTATGGGAAGTAGCAAGGCGGGAAGTGGAAGAAAGGGAGGAACCAGATGGCCTTAATGTGGGAAATAGGAAGAAATGCGGGAGCGAATGCTTCTCTTTCCATATCCATCTTTAGTTTCATCATAAAGCACCCATATTCCATATCCCATATTGTCTTCCATCGATAGATCAGTGGGTTTTGTTGTTGTGTAACATCCCTAAAGTCTTGGTATGCCTCCTCTTGCTATTTGTTTTAGCATCTATTTATCTTTCTTTGATGTTTTCTTCTCCTCTCGTCATCCTTCTAGTTCCATGTGATTTTATGCATTAATGGCTAAAGATTGTACATGACAATCACAGGAATAAATCCGTATGAAAATTTTTGAGAAAAATCTGTGAAATGGACAAGATTTGCAAATTCCTAACCGGGTTTGAGGTGTGTGGGTATCATCGTTCCTCAGACTCCTCTCACAGATGTTGTGGGGCTTTCATGATTTATTCAAAGGCGGTTGACTGCTTGGAGAATGATATGATGTTGGTCTTTAGTTTTTGTTATTCAAGTATGTGTTACTGTTCATTGGCAAGAAGAAGCTGCTATTACTCTTCAAACCCCTTTTTTGCTTTTGTGACAATCTTGGTTTGTTTTGGCTGCATGTTCCAACATGCTTCCATGGTGGAAAAGTATGCCTCAACCATTCCAATTAGCCAAAACAAAATGAAATCGACCACTATGGCTCTAATGGTGGAAAAGTATTTGAGGTAGATTTGAAATAAAAGAAAACATGGCATGGATGTGCAATGAAAGAATATCTCTCAAAATTTAGAGTTGTACTCGAGCACTACGAGGAGGTAGATTTGAAATAGAAGAAGAAGAAGAAAAAAAAAAGCCATGCCATAGATGTGCAATGAAAGAATTTCCACCAAAATTTATATAGGATGCTTTTCAGATCTGACCATGCAATAGCACGAGATAATAATTTTGGAACAGAGGAGAACGCGCAATGAATTTTTGTCCCACATTGAATAGGTTTGGACTTTCCATGTCACATGTCACAGCACAACTAGTAGACTAGGGAAAGTCTGAAGTCATTCTAAACAAAAAAATAATTTAATTTTATCAGAAATAGATGAGATGCTTAGTCATTCAAATGAAAAAAAAATTATTAGAAAGAATTTTTGTAGAAATATGAGATGGCATTTAGGAAAAATGAAATATTTAGTTATCAAATGATAAATTATCGAAAGAAAGAGTAGAAATATTTAGATGAACATGTTGGAGAGGAAGACTTTTTCTTACACTAAGTGTCTTGCTTTGTTTCTGCTATCTATTCCAAGTACTTCAAGCCACTTTGGCAAATGAGTCTCTTTTCCTTTTGATTTCTATATTTAGGGAGAGATGCAACTAACCCTTTACTTTTCTACTACCATTCCCTCAAACACATGATTTGATTCACCTGTCTCAATTGAAATTTAACCTTCACTGTTGTTTTTGCTTTGGTGAATCTAATTTCCATTCACACTTGGAGTTTTGGTTGGGTAAATAGTGACAGTACCCATGTCTTAATTTATTGAGATTTCTTAAGTTTGTTGAGGTGAGGACCATGCCATGGTTTCTTGGTAAATTGCTTCTGGGTCTTGCTCTACTGCAAATTGAATGCTCTCTCTCTCTATCTTTATGTGATGTATATCAACGTATCATGTCATTTTTCTATATATAGATTGAGTTTCAGGTTATTGCAATTGCTAAATGTTGATCTAATTTTTTAATGATATTTCGGTATGGCAGTCAAATTGATTCATTTGTTGTGTATTTCTATTGATGGTCGAGGTCTTATGCTTCCTAAATTCCAAATTGGCAATTATTTCATATTATTACTCCAAATTGTTTGATTCACTTTTCAACTTTTATATTTCTTCTTTTCTTTTACAAACTAATTTCAATCTGCATGTGTAAGCTTTCCATGGGTTGAATGTACTTTTATACAGAACATATGAGAACATATACACAGGGCATGTAACAGCTTGTGCTAACAACCTATCACACAACAAAAAAGGTAGAAAAAAGTATAACACCTTTCAACATTAGCTCTAGATATGCTTTGGGCATTGGTAAGAAAGGGGTTTTGCTTCACAGAGCCCAAAATAAAGCTTCATGCCAATGTGTTGTTTTCTCTTCTTGAAAATAAACAATAATGCAAATAACTTTATGCAATCAGCCCTACAAATTGATTGAGTTACTTTGGGCTTTGACTAGTCCAATCCTTATGGTAGATGATATCATATATCTACAGCAAATATTTCTTCAATCATTGATCATCGTCCTCATCATCATGAAAGCCTTCTCCCAGTTAGCATTGGGGGTATCTTCAAATATGGATAACCATCCAAATAAACTTGAGCTTTTCCCTAAAGTAGGACTCCTAGTGCAAAGCAATTGACGGTATTGATCAAAATGGAAACTATGGTTTCCTTTAGAAACAAATTCATACAAGAACTTGTTAAGTCTCTCATGGATTCCTTCATGAAAAGTGACCCTCTTGGATTTTTTCATGAAAATCGGGCAATGTGTGGTCCAATGGGCCTCTGCTCCGCTCAATTGTTCTCTGTACTATATATATATACACACACACACACACACACACTCTTTCTCTCTCTCTCTCTCTCTCTCTCTCACTATAAAAGATTATTTTCACCATTTTTCAATCAAAAAATGCTTTAAATAATGGAAAAATATTCAATGGAAAATAGGGCCGAACATTCTAATTTTGAGGAAAAGTTTTTTTTGTTTTTTAGACCTTCAGACAATGACTTGGAATTCATAGGACTTAAAGTGGAAAAAAAATCATTAGTGATATAATTAAAAGAACTAGCTTCAACCAGCCTAAAACCATCATAATTCCATAAACTCTTCAACAAAAGCTATAAAAATCATTTCAGCATAAGTGAAAGGAAGAAATACCATAAGGCAGTAAGCATAATTCTATAAGGCAAAAAGCATAATTATGTATGATTATATATGTAATAATTAAATAATTTTCTTAACATCTAGATATTAACTGCTCTTTTAAGTTTAATTGATATGTATCATTGTTATCATAGGTATTGATGTTGGCACCTGACTATGCTGGTCAAAGGACAAAGGCCTATTAGAGTCCGCAATATCTTCAACTATTTGTGGAATTATATGTGGAGCAAGTCTAGAAAGAAAATTGGCCCACTCATTGCTTTAATCGAGCTGGGTGGGATGCTATAATTAAGTGATTCATTGAAAAAAAATAGATTGCATTATGATAAGAAATTGATAAAGAATCATTATGATTCTACTAAAGAGTCATGGAAGGCATGGAATACCCTCGAAGGGAAGAGTAGAATGGGGTTTGATCCTATTCTTTGTATAATTAATGCTCAAGATGAAGCTTGGACATGATATATCTAGTTTAATTGGTTATATTTTATATTTAAAATATTATTTTTTATTTTTAATAATTGCAACTTTTCTAATAAGTAGTAGATTCTGCTTGAACATAGGCAAACCCTAAAGCTACACAATTTCGCACTCATCCTCTGGAATTTGAGGATAAGTTAGATATCATATTTGGAGGGACTACTACAAGTGGAGACTATACATGGCCGCCATCATCCGGTGTCATTCATAATAATGTGGTGGACATTACTCAAGATACTCAGGACCCAAATTCCATGATAGTATGAACCTCAAACTCACATCCCCATAGTCTAGAAGAAAATTACTAACTCAAAATATGGTCAACCATGAAGTTGGGGAGGGTGATGATGATGATAGAAAATCAAGACTCAACAAAAAGCGATCAATGTATCCTACATCGTCATCCTCTTGTAAGAGTAAAAGGGAAGCTAAAGGAGTCAGAGAAAAGATGACTAACCAAATTGATTGATTGATTGAAGTTGTTGCCACTAGACAATTGGGTGATGAGAATTGTAAAAGAAAAACTCCAACCATCATGCATTGCATACCGCGTTTAGATGCAATGGATAAGTAGATTCTGGAAGTGAGTTATATTTTTCTACTATTGATTTATTTTACAATAGAAACTACAGGATGACATTTATGGGATTTGAAAAGCTTTATGTGCTCTTTAAGTGGTTACAGCGGATGTATGCAAAGGAAGATTCTTCAGAGTGATGGTGGCTAATGGAGTCTTCTACGCATGTTTAATTGATGCTTTTATGTGTATATTTAATAAGATAGTATGGTTGATGTTAGAAAATGATTATTAAGATCGTTATTTTTTTCATTATTTTGCATGATAGATACTTTCATTATGAGTATATATATGTGTTAGACATTTATTTATTTTTCCATGAGTCTATACCTGATGGGCTATATAGTTGAGAATCTTCTTATTTGAATATTTGCATCATTATGAAATAAGAGTTTCTGTAAAGCTCATATTTGAAGGTTATAATGTTGTGATAGTATTTATTTATTTATATAGTTATACACACACACACACACATGTATAGACATGTAGTAGAGCATTGTTTGATTTTTTGTTTTTTGTTTTTTTTTTTTTTTACAAACCAAATGGACTGGACAATTTATATATTATCATTCTTATCATAACAAATATTTTAGTTAAATATCAAAGTTTGTATCTAGTCAAAGAACCATGTAGGAATTCATGGTATACAGGACAATCTCTTATTTTCAAAATTCTTAGCGGGAATCCTACTCGATGCTTTGAATTATTTCGTATGGAAAAATATGTTTTCATTTGGTCATGTGCAACTATTAAGGAGAGAAATTTATTGAAGAACACATGTAATATGAGTGTTGGAGAGCAACTTGCCATATTCCTTATGACCATTGGTCATAGTGGAAGAAATATAACGGTCCAAGAGTGGTTTCAACACTCAAGGGAGACGATAAGTCGACATTTCAATGGGTGTTGATAGCAATGGTTACATTCCTTATGGAGCTAATAAAGTTGTCATCACTTGATGAGACACCTAATTTTATTTGCAAAAACCATAAATAGTGGCCATGGTTTAAGGCAATGAGAAATTTTTTTTGTCCTAAGTTACTATTAAAAATTCTTTGATAGATCTTTATTGATTTTTTATGTTTTAATATTTGAAGGATTGTGTGGGTACAATTAATGGTATATGTATTAGTGTTGTAATTTCTAAAGAAAAACAAATTCCATATTAATCTGGTAGAAAGGGAGAATGCACTCAAAATGTTATGGCTGCATGTAACTGTAACATGCAATTTACATTTGTATGCGATGGTTGGAAAGGCACGACTAATGACTCACGGATTATGGTAAATGCTATGTATATTGCAAAGTGAAACTTTCCTCATGATCGGTGAATTTTATTGAAATTCATCCATTTTATTCTTTTATGACACAAATGATTTTTTTTTATAAATATTTAAATGTTTTTTTATATAACAGGTAACTACTACGTAGTTGACGCAGGACACCCTAATGCATGGGGCTTCCAATTACGCCTTATATCAATCGGTGTTATTATCTTCAAGACTTTCATTGAGGTATTGGGCCTAGAGGTAATGAGGAGTTATTTAACTTCTATCATTCTCACTTAGGAATGTAATAAAGCGTTACTTCGGAGTATTAAAGGCACGATTCCCAATCTTGAAGGAAATAGCTCCCTACCCATTTTCAACACAGATGTATATAGTTGTCATAGCAATGGCAGTAAACAACTTCATTCGTCAAGAAGCTATGATGGACACATTATTTAGTCAATATAATAACAAGGGTGCACTCGGAGATGATGAGAATGATAACGAAGAGCCTTATTTTATGCCATTTAATGATGGGGCCAATGATGAGGATGTGTTGGATAATGATCAAGGCCAGCAGCTGTGGGACATGATGGATACCATTGCTGATGTGATGTTTATTGCACATTCTTAGGATGATAGAGTTTGCTATTTACTATTGTATAAATATATTTATTTGTTAGGGTTTATTGCCTTGACCACCATATCTATTCAATTTCCTCTCTCTGATATTCATAGTTATAGTTATTTTATAAAATATGCAGATGTTTTTTTTTTCAATAAATTCAAAGCAATATTTATATTAACTACCTTTTTTTATGTATAAGACCATTTGATTTACATCTATGATTTTTCCTATTGAGTAATTGTTTTATAGAAATTTATTTAATTTATCAGTCATTATATCCTGACGTTGGTTTTTATATGTCTAACCAAACAAATCAACATGCTTTTGATGTTGAAAAGGAAGCATAGAAGTTGAGCTAACCAAACACTTTCACATTAAAAAGCAAGGGTAGAAGTTGATGTTAAGAAATAACTTTCTAACAGTGATTTCATAAAAGAACTTGTGCACTGTGACAAGTCGAACCAAACACAAGGTACTTAGAAAATCAGCCCCAAGCCCCTCCTATTAAATGGATTGGATCCACCATGGGACTAAAAATCTTGAGAGCCATAATAAGAAGAGAAAATCCCCAGTTGAGTCATAGCATCATTGTCTAGCCTCGAGACAGGGAATAAAGATGGAAAGGTAAAGGAGAAAAAAGGGTGGGAGGAAAGGGAAAAGAGGAAAGAAGAAAAAATAGAAGGAGGAGGAGAATCATGCTGTCCCTTTGCCTTCATCATGTTCTTTCTGGTTGTCAGTGAAAGGAACCCCTTCTTATTGTCATTTTCTTCTTCTTCCTAAAAAAGCCTAGAAAATCCAAGAACTTTAAGACTGGTTTAATACAAAAAAAAAAGATAGATTCTTTAGTTTTGTGTCACAAATTAGCCCCCCATTACAAATGGACTGAATTTGTGGGTCACAATGAAGGGGTTAGGGATATGTAATTGGGGCCAAACTTGATATGTAGGATGGTCCCACATAGATCTTTCCGTCCTCCTATTCCCATCCCCAAATGGGACCCACAAGTGGCTCCATAAAAAGTTCTTGTTGTAGGTGTGTGAGAACAGTTCTCACAAGATCAAGGCCCATATATATATGTATAATTCAAACTGATGGGTGTGGTTGCCATGTTCGACTAGAGTTAGCAAACTAGCCTAATTAGTGTACCCTTACCATTCACGAAGGCTTCTTGGTTGCATGCAACATCTTCCATCCCACCTTATGAAAGAAATTTAAATAGTGGCTATCTTGACTGAGGCATGATGAGTCTTTAAAAATGCATATTTTCATATATAGTTTGAATCATTTTAAAAACTTATTAACTTGAAAGAGCTTCATTTAGTATGATTTAGTAGTATCGAGCATTTTAAAATCATTATAATGCATTTCTACATAAATTGCTTAAAAATTACACTTTTTGCTTACATTCATGAAACCTGTTATTTTTGGAAAATCTGTTCTTGGAAAGTTTTTTGAAAATTTATGTGCTCATGAAATAAATTGAATTTTCATCATCATTAATTTATTCATATAAAATCATGAAAAATGGTGGGCATTTTCATTACCATTTCATGAGAGATGGGCCCATATTTATGCATTTATGATCTTAGGGTTAAAATTGTCTTTTCAGATGAATTCACATTTGTTTTATAGAAAATTGATAATATGAGTCCCATTTTCCAAGAATTGAAGCAAAGAAGTTATTTTCAAAACAAGGGAGAGAAGAATTGGAGAGAAAAAAAATTAAAAGAAAAATTTGCAAAGTTGGCTTTATGGTCCCACACACATTCACATATGTATGGGCTACACATGTGGGACATCTAAGATGGGGTCAATTTATTTGTTGCTCATTTTCAAGATAATTTTAAAAGAATTTGAAGAATATCTCATCAAAGATGGAGAAGGAAAGCCACATACGAGTTCTTTTTGGATAAGGAGAAGAATTAAAAAAAATTTAAAAAATATATATATGCATGAAGATATTCCACACCTAAAAGATTATTTGGATCAGATTTTGGCTGAAAAGGAAAGAAAAAAAAATCTAGAGGATTGTTTTAGAAGATCTCTTTGAGTTTGGAGCAAAAAAGGAGTACTTTCCAAAGGAGTAAAGTTGACAAAGCAAGAGATAAAGAAGGAAGTTCTATACCTCATGTAGGCCAAGTTTGATTCTAAGAGAGGATTCTTATCTCTAACTTATCTCTCAAGAGATCTCAATGCAAGGTGTCAAAAACAAAGAAAGAAAGGAGAAGCAAAGAAGGAGAATTCAAAAATAGAAAGTCAATCTCATTTTATTTTATACAGCATACATAAAAATGGCCATAACTCTCAAACCAAGTGTCAGATTTGGATAATTTGCCTACCGTTCTACAAGAAAATGCGGTTGGTGCGGTGGCCATTTGAAAAACTGCGTCGGCAAAGGTTTTCCCGACGCACTACATTGCGTCGGTACAACGTCAGTTACCCAATGCAGGCAAATCAATTCCCGACGCAATAATCTTCAACGTCAGGAATAAGAGGGTCTTTTGCCGACGTAATACTATGTCAGTCACAATGTCGGCAATGCTAGCAGCGTTGGCACAACACTGATGGTAGATGTCATTCTCACCTCACGGCTGATGCCTAAAAGCATCGACTAAACATTTCCCGATGCCATTAGTAGCGTCGGTAAAACTGATTAACGATGCACTTGCGCATCGGGTATTCTTTTGCAGATGCCACTAGTAGCGTCGGTAACAGATTTAATGACACATGCATTGGGATTTATAAATAAAATTTGTTAAAATCTATTACCCTCCAATTCAATGACACATAAAGTACATCGGTAATAAACATACTGACGTATACAAGCATTGGGAAATCTCTTTATCGCAGGCATTTTTGAGCTAGATTTAGCTCCCTTTTTGCGAGCATATAGTGCATCGGGAAATAGGTTTTCTTATTAATTAAATACAGTAATTGTAAAAAACCAAAAGAGAAATTAATTCAAATCTAAATATAACATTGCACAACCATAAACATTGATAAACTAAAGAAAACCCCACATTCATCATGCAACAATAAAAAACAAGGAGTCATTAACCAATTAAAACCAACCATAAATACATCCATACCACATAGAAAATAACATCTTCTATCAAAAAAAGTAATGTAAATCCTAAATAAAATCCTATCATCATCAAACATCTAAAATACACCATGAAACATGGCTGCTCAACAACAAAACGAACTCAAAGGGAGGACCCTTGCCAATTTGTAGAATCACAAATCTCTAGTTTTAGGAGGAGCCCAAACTGTCCATACCGACCCGAGAAAGCATCATCTTAATCTAATTATGCATTTGAACTTGTGTAGCTGCTTGATCTTGCAGTTGCTTTTGCGGCTCTTCATGCTATCGCCGCAACTCTTTTTGTGCTCTCAATGACTAGGCTAACTGCTGCCGTAGGCTGGTCAGACCCCATCAAAATACAATAGGAAGATGATGATGGGCTCCTCAAGCGGTACCCTTGCCTCCTCGTGGCTCTCTTCCCTAGTAGATCCTCGATCACTTGTTGCTCAGCTACTGGAGAGTTAATTTCAAACTACGACAATGCCATCTCTACTCTTCACTGCATTCTCAAAACATTCATATATGTCAGGTAATATATGTTAGGAAACTGAAATAAACAATGACATACAATATCGAATATCCAACAACTCACATGTGTCTCCTCCGCATGATTTGTGACCATTGGTCTTTCTTCATGCTGTAGTGTTGATGCTGATATAAATCAAGTTCAAAAGGAGGAGTCTGCTGCTTATCTACTATAAATGATCGAGAGCTAGATGTATGAGTGGTCTTCAATTTGCTCCAGCTCTCTGAATTCCTCTATGACTTACGCTAAAAATTACAAGTAATAGACAATGTACTTAGCTTATTTAAAATTACAAGTAATAGACAAAAAATACTTTTTAGAAGAAAGCGTATTAAAAAAATGATTTAAGTTTTACCTACGTTTCAAATCAAGATAGAGAAAAAAAATTGAATTTTAAAACAGGATTAATTTTTCTATATGATAAAAATGATTTTCTAGCAACTTTCTACTCCACTCGTTTTCAATCCAAATTTCAACCCTTAGTTTGGAGAAAGAGCGAAGCACACAAAAATGAGTGCTCATGTACTCCATGTTCTTAAACACCCCCTTCCCCACCACACTCTTTGCTCTCTCAAGTCTAAACCATGAACCCATCTCTCGGCCTACCCCTTATCTCATTAACCACTAACCCTGTCATTGAACCCACCTTTAATTCACTTGCCAATTTAAAACAAGAACCCAGGGTTCACCTGAACTTGTTTCTCCACCATCTTCATCTCTATCGAATGCACCCTCCCGAACAGACACATCCACTTTCATCACTACCTTTTCTCACAACCATCAAAGCCCCCACTCACCCACTTCAAATACACAACCATCAACCTCACACTCAAAATCCAGCCCTATCCAACCAACTCAATACATTGTTGACCTACACCCTTCTTTCTTTATTTTTTTTGTTTTTTTTCCCATCAACACCGCCAAAAAGCTCAAGCTCTCATCATTCATTGAACCGGTATTGCACTAATTACTGCTGAAATTGCATACAATTTCGTGCATATTTTCTATACATTCAGTTTCAAGCATATTGGACCATTTGAACCGATACTCAAGGCTGATTTTCTGCACTTTTAACTAAGAAGTTTCAGATCTGAAACCTCATCAAACAAAGCAGATTTCATCATCTCCTATAAATTTAGTCATTTGGGACAAGGTGGTTTCTATGCGTGCTATGTAGCTCACCTGGTTGTATACTATTTCATTTCTTCTTCTCTTTTCTTATTCTTCTTCTTTGCTTACTCTTCTTTTTTCTTTTCCTTCTTTTTATGCTTTTGTCTCCCTGTTCTTTTTTCGTTTCTTCTATCTTTTTTTCTTTCCTTCCCTACATTCTTTTCTTGGTTTCAAGTTTTTTTTTTCTTTCCTTCCCTACATTCTTTTCTTGGTTTCAAGTTTTCTTCCTTATAATTGTCTCTTATGTTTTTTCTTTCCATCATTTTTCTTTGTTCCTTGCTGTTTCCTCTTCCTCCTTTCCCTATTTATTTTCTTTGTTTTCTTTCTTTTTTCAAGTTAATTCAATGAATGTACCTTGTCCTTCATTTACTGTATCCGGGTTCTGGCACAAGGTGGTTCTTATTCTTCTTCTTTGCTTACTCTTTTTTTTTCTTTTGTTTTCTTTTCCTTCTTTTTATGCTTTCATCTCCTTATTCTTCTTTCATTTCTTCTATCTTTCTTTCTTTCCTTCCCTATATTCTTTTCTTGGTTTCAGGTTTTCTTCCTTATAATTGTCTCTTATGTTGGTTTTCTTCCTTATAATTGTCTCTTATGTTGTTTCTTTCCATCATTTTTCTTTGTTCCCTGTTGTTTCCTCTTCCTCCTTTCCCTGTTTATTTTCTTTGTTTTCTTTCCCTTTTCAAGTTAATTCAATGAATGTACCCTTTCCTTCATTTACTGTAAGATCGTAAAGAGCAAGCATTTTCTATAGGAGATTTGGTTTTGGCCTATTTTGGGCATGAGAGGTTCCCCAGTTGGATCTTATGGCAAGTTGAGTCAAAGGAAGTTTGGACCATTTTGAGTTTTGAAGAAGTTGGGCATGAATGCTTATCTTTTCAACCTTCCAGATGACGTGCCCACTTCGCCAATGTTCCATGCGGCAGACCTTTTCAAGTTTCATGGAGATTCACCTGCAGTGACAGATATGCTGACTAGACCTTTGGCTGCCATGTCTAGATCAACTAAGGAGTACATTGTAGATGTTGTTGATATCAGAACCAGAGAGACATGTAGAGGCATACGCCACCGGTACCCTGTACGGTGGAGAGAATGGCTTTTGATAGATTGCTCGTGGATTGACACAGCAGAGTTGAGACGACGTTGAGAGGGCTTGTCTCAAAGACTTTCAAAGGATTTCTCACCGGAGTCGAGTTATCCCACCTAGGGGAAGCTGATGCATCTTAGCCTTTAAGATATTTATGTTTACATTTGTTATATCACTATTATTTATGTTTTATATTATGTTAGTGTGTTTCCTATGTCGCGGGGGATGTCCACATTGTTTTAAAAGGTCTTTGAATTGTCACATGCTTTGCACATGACTATTTAAATGAACTGGTACTTAGTTTCAATAAGATGGTGAATTATAGGCAAGGGGAGAATGAAGGATTGGGATCTAGGGTTGCCTTGTATAAATTTTCCCATTCCCTGCAATAGTAATCAGACTTGGAGAAATTTATTTCATGTTGGCTGCTGCCTATGCTCTCTTTCCTCTCTCCTCCTCTATTTCTTCTCAGTTCCTTTCCCTTTTTCTGGCTGGTTCCTCTCTTGTCTTCTTTCTCTTTTCTCCTCCCTATACTTCTCTGCCCCTTCCCAACTAATTTTTGTTCACAACTTACTCAATTGGTGGTTGAAGATGTTTTGCACAACTGGTTGCAGAGTTCTTGTGTTCAATGTCTTACACGGCTACTCGTGTGAGATATTTGCTCCTCATAACTTTGTTATTGTTGGTTCCAGTTCCTAAACCATATCCCTTTAGCGTTCCAGCTGTACTTGTTGTTTTAGAGTCCTGTTTAAGCATTCAGAAGTTTGTCCTCCAAACCTTTACTATTTCACATGTGCATAAACCTTACTGACTGTTGGCATTTAGATAAATTCAGTGGCTATTTCTCTCCGAAGGACCTGTTGGCTGTATATTAGTATTTATTACTTTTTCACCTGTGTTAATATCCATCACCCTTTTTTTTAACAATGTAATTTTATTCCAACAGTAACACACAAAGCCAACAAGGCAAATGCACGATAAGAGAAATACACCAACAAAAGGCCACAAACCAGCTGTAAACAAAAATAAATTACATCAAGAGTCCAAGTACACAATCTTTATCAACTCCCTATTTAGCCTTAAGGTCAGATACTTGCCTTCTTCATAGCTCCTATTAAAGTATGGTGGAACTCAACTTTCATAGAACCTTAATTTCATTTGGAATGAACTTATAGGAAATAAACAAATGAAAAAAAATATGATATCCAATATAGCAATGCACTACATGTGCTACAACTACAAGCTTAAAATAAAGCAATAGAAAAGTTCCTTTCTCCATAAGATCCCCTAATGTAACTACCCCAAAATTTTAATCGTTTCATATTTTAATTCCCCACCGATCATGCAACCAAGCCTTTCTGCCTTTCTTGTTTCTTCCCCTTTTCTTCTTAGTTGCTTCCCCTTCGGGCCAATGTCCTCAATACTTTACAGTTTGTAGGGCAGGCAGGGGCATCCCAAAACTGTTGTAGGGTTCTTGAAGATAAGGAGTGTAGACTTAGCTTGCGTTTTCCCAACCTTGATTTGTTGTTGCTTCATCTTCTAGTTGCATTCTCTCTCTCTTTCTCTCTCTCTCTCTAGGGAATGGTTACTGTGATTGCTTCTTAGGGATTGAGGAATTTGGTTGAGATGTGCTTTTTTCTTTCTGAAGTTTAGTTAGTTAAAGGGCCTCTTCCTTATTTCTATATAGTACTTGCTGGTGATTCCCTAAATTGTTTCCTAGCTACTATTTGTGTCAATTTAGAGTCACAAAGTGAAACTATTGTGTGTTTTCTTGTCTTGTTATGTATGCATTCCTTAACTTTGGACTAGCATTGTTTGATTGGTATATTGATCACCAGAACAACGCCAAGCAGGTTGTTGAAACATGGTATAAGTTTTTTAATAGCTCCCGGAGGAAACAGCGGATCCCTCTCCTATATTTGGCAAATGACATCATGCAGAATAGCAGGCGTAGAGGAAGGAGGTTTATGAATAGATTTTGGAAGGTCCTCGCTGGAGCTCCCAAGGATGTTTATGAGAACGGTGATGATAATGTAAAGAATGCAGTAACCAAACTGGTAAGGTTTTCATGTTCTTTTCATGAGGACCCAAGTCGAAAGATACCTCACACGTCACAGGATAAGTAGTACAGACAAGGACAGATAGTTTACAGGGTAATCTCTTTGATTGATTGCAATTGCATTAATTAATTTTTGGGTAACTTAGATGTTACTGTAAGATTCAACCAACTTAAATGAAATTATTTGATCACGCAATATACCTGATACTACACCAACTATGCCTAACTGCATTGGTAGGTAATACTCTCCTTCACAACAGAGGTACAGGGTCTAGGCACTGGTCATCTTCCTTGATAACCTCGAGAAAACCCTGCCGGCCAGTTTTGCAGATAACAGGGGAAAAAGCATTCCTGAAATTATCAAATGAAGAATAGAATATATTGAAAAACAATCATTTCAGTGCCATTTTCAAGGCTTTTTATGAGCACTTCTTTCAGGTGAGTGTTTCGACCTGGACAGTGATGTGTCCCTTTTTTGTTAGCATTCTTAGCATGATTAATAGTAACATAGTTTTGATTAATTTAGTCTGCTATGTATACTATATTCTTTAGCTAGATATATGGGAAGAAAGGAGAGTCTTTGGATCTTGTGGCAAAAGCCTCAGAGATGAAATGCTTGATAAGGACCACCCCCCTTTGTTTGAGAATAACAGAAAGAGTTTGCAGTCACAATCCATCAAAAATTCTGAGGAAAGATGCTCATTCAATAAGAATAGTAAAAGATTATTCTTTCATGTCATTTTGATCTAAATTTTTTGTACACATGTTGTGTGTACCTTGTACTCATTTTTAAATTAGGACTTTCTTCTATTGTTATTTTGAAGTAAGGTGTTTAGATTTGTTTATAGTTGACCTTGTACTAATTTTGAATCCAAGACTTTCTTCTAATGTTCTTTTAAAGAAAGGTGTTAAGCTGTTTTATAGTCCTAATCAGTGTTCACTTGAAATTCAAAAATTGGCTGTTGGAGACATGCCAGAGAAAATAGTTACTGCATTTCAATCTGTACATGATGAACATCTCCATGAAGATGCTGCTTTAATCAAATGTAAGGAAGCTTTTCATTGTAGTGGTAAAATGAAGTCTTTGAGATCCCTGTATTTAGAGTGAAGATGTAAGGTTCTCTAGCATGAAAAACTGCACTGATGTCAGATGTAAAACAATAAGCAAATTCAATATGTTGCTATTTGGTTCTAGGTTTTTCTTAGGTAACAAAAACCTCAAAATTTAGTTCTTAAGTTTGTCTTTAGTAGTTTGAATAGAGATCAATTGTAAACCAGCACTAACATGTTAGGAGTTTAGCATAGCCTATGGTTACAAATCTCTCCATTTATTGCTTCATTCATTAATCACAATCCATTTAGTCACTAGTCAAGAGACACCTCATTCAATTCGCTAATCACAAAGGAGTAATCGGCTATTGATGAGTAATTGAATGTTGACTTGTAAGCAGTACCAATAAGTGCTAAGTATTTACTACTCTAACACTAATTAGTAAATAATAATGATTGATCAGGAACATAGATAAATTTAGGAAAAAAAGAAGAGAACTACAAACACAATCCAAAAGTAGTTTAAAAGCAGCCAAAGAAACAAACACCCAACACATCCACATTTTATATAATTTAGTTACCTTCCACTCAGGTGTTGTCACGCCCCAACCCCAGAATTGGGGATTATTTGCGTGACAATTTGTGCCATGACAAGACACGAACGAACTGTCGCAAAGGTAATCCAATAGGTACGTGTGAGGAAGATCCGTAAACACATATCAATCAATATAATTAAATAAGTGGAAACCTGGATAATTCACCTGAATAGATCCTAAGCATCAATAAAACATTTGCTTCAATTCATTACATAAAACAGAGTATGTTAATTATCCCAACTACATGCATATAGTATGAGAATCCATGAATAATACAAAATATCAAGAGACAAGATGAACCCTAAGCCAATACATGGCTAAGCTAAGTCAACCCAAAAATAACCCTATTGCGCACTGTTAAGGAGGATCAAGAAAAGACAGCTTCCTCGTTCCACTCATTCACATCCCAAGGTAATGCTGGGATTCCCTTCGGGGGTGCGCTGAGTGCCAGACTGGCAACGGGGTCCGTACCTATAACACCATGGTAACTTTGTTAACACAACAGTTAAGCAAAGATAAGGATACATGAGCTTAACATGATATAATAATGGAATTAAAATGACATAATGATTAAAAGAGAGCAATATCGTAATCTAGGCACTTATGTATATGAGTAAGCATGAATAAGGAATCACGAATAAAGAACTCATCATACCAAAATGGCAAACACATTGCTATCTCCTCTCTAATAAGAGAGTAAACTGATCCGTGGTAAATCATTAACGATTGGGCCAGAACCTATTAGCTACCCTAAGAGTGTTGACTCACTCTTTTGATAACTACTGTAGTAGATAACTGATAAAATACTCACATTTGGTCCTGTCGAACCTCTTATGGGGTATAAGCTAAGGGGCTCTGACTCTAAGCATGTTGGAATTAATCTAATACCCATATTCATCGTCTACTGATCTGTTTATACTCATTCGGAAGTGTGATTCAGTCTTGATGAGAAATACCAATCATAGAATCACAACTGAGTAGAATACTGATCATCAATAATGCATACTGATATGAACATCATATTGAGGTCAAGGTTTTCTATTAATATGAATGCAATTAGATTGAGAGGTTATCAAGGATAATTACTAGCTAACCCTATGCTAGATAATCCATGTTTCCAAGGTCATTCAATACGGTGTATTCATAAGACATTTGGTGTTGTTGTGTTACCATTCTCAGCGTTACTTTATATATGTAAAGGACACCTCATCTTATGCCAACACCCATGACGTAACATTGAAAACTAACCAAAGAATCAAGAGGGAAGGAGTGACAGCTCAACACTCTCCCTTCTCCATGTTTTGTTACTGTTAGACTAGCTTGGTGAAGCTAAGGATCCATTTCTATGGTCATAATTGGTCTTGGGTTAAACCTACAATCTATAGTAAGGGTGAGTTGACACCTTGGTCTCTTTCTAAGGTTTAAGGGAGTAACCCATCATTAGGCTATTCCGTAGACTATAGAAAGTCCATAGTTAAGCATAAAATTTATGTTTGAAACACATTCATATCATCTAAGGGTCAGGTTTACCCGACCAATTGGGTATGGGTTCAACTGGTTGGACTATCTCCAAAAGCAAAATTTGACCGGTCGGGGCAGAGTGATCAACCGATCGGACTACCCACAAGGCAATTCGATCGATCTGGCTTCAGGACCGACCGGTCGGCCTTGAAGCACTCTGCTACGGGCGTGTTTAGTCTCCAATGGGTTTTTTCTTCCAATCTACTATTCCACCTGCAATCAAACCCACATAAAAACTTCCATTCCACATTCTTAGGTTCCCTAAAGGACCACTATCATTTTATTCATCCAAATTCAATAAAATCATGAATCAATTTCATGCATTATCCACTAAGCTGTAAAAAGGATAATTCACAAGAATGCATCAAGAATCAAAGAATAAATCCATGCATGTAAAGAAAATGTATCCTTATACTTGCCTTAGGCTTGGTGCTTCACTGAAATCGATTTGCCCCCTTAGTTAAATGGTAGAGGAGGCTTCACTAATGAAGAATGTAATACATGCATGGAGAAGAATAAGAATGTGATGCATGCACACTAAACCCTTGGGTTTCCTTGCCCCCAATGAACCCAATAACTCAAATGGCGATGGGGTTTCTTACCTCAAGTCTTCTACAAGCAGTGGGGAAAGAGATGATGCCTTGGTTTCCAGAGAAGAGAGAAAGAAGAGCATAAAGAGGAAGAAGAAAAATCTCAGTCTTGATGCATGTAAGCCTTCTACTACCTAACAATGGAGGCAAGATGATGAAGAAGATGATGGAAGAAGAGGAGAGCATCGGCTGCAACAGAAATGAAGAAAGGAAGAATGACAAGAAAAAGGAGGTCGTTGGTGGCCTGGGGTTTTTAAATGAATGAGTTTCTGGATATACAAATAAGTCCCATCAGTTTCTTGGATCTTCAGGTTGAGTTGGTTGGGCTTAAATGGGTTCAAATGAGTTTGAATAGAGTTTGGCCAAACATGAAAGATGATCCTCAAGATGAAACTCACCCGATGCAACTAATATGATACATAAATGATACAAAACCATGAAAATACTAAAATACAAAATCTCCTGGACTACCTAAAAAGGTTCAAACCCAACCCAACTACCTATCCATGACCCAAACCTCTTGAGATTTGGGCTTTATTAGCCTAGTTAAGATAAAACAAGATTAATTAAAGTAAACTGAGATTAACTTTGCTTTGGACCTTATAGGTGTCTCTCATTTGTTTTCTATCAGCCATATCCACTGGATGGCCCTTTGCGTATCATATGGGCACTGCTTCGAATCATGCCCCTTTTCCAACAACTTCTTAAATGCCTTGTGTATCTTAGCCCTAAACTCCCTATAAATATGCATCGCTAGTTTCTCGACTGCAACTGCCATACGTGCATCATTCTTCCAGTCACCAAAGTTATACTTTTGCTGTCAATTTGAACCCATAAGTGGGAAAAGTAAATAATAAAGCCTATGAATATAGATTAGGAAGTAAAAGATTGTTTTATTATTGTTGCTGCAGTTATGATGGCCTCCTTGCACCCATCATCAATAGCTCCCCATGTTTCTCTATGCAAAGGTGCAAGCCTGTAAATATGACTCCTTAGCTGGACTGAAAATGTAGAGGCATTTACACCCTCGAATGCTCCTGATAGTGTGCTTAGTGGAACAGGTATCCTACTGCCCAGAATCCTTATCCTCCTCTCTGACTCATGGCCCATCACCCTACACCACACACGTCAATAGGATGATGCTATAACCACCACAAATAAATATGAGTTATTTAATGAGTTATTTAATGACAAACAAATGAAATATATGATAAGTTTGGAAAAACAGTGGGGTCCAATATGTCTTACCAACACTACTGCCCATAGTAGGTGCGCTAGGCATAACAGGTTGGTTGCCACAGATCTCAGGCCGATTGGCGCCACGATCTGAGACCATGTCTTGAGTGTCTGCACTGCATTGGTTACGGTTCCCTAGGCCCTTGTGCACAACCTGAATAACACAAAATAAGTGAGTATAACATCAAGAAATATCATAACTGTCTCACATTTGATGTTAGATATAATAACCTCATCTTCGAACTCTTTTTCATCTGAGGAACTCAACTCTTCCTCACTTGTGGATGGTCTATGCTCCTTGTTGATGTCATCATCTTTGTCCTCAAGTAATAGTTGACGCAGAGATGGAATATGAAATGCTCGGTCCAACTGCCATACACCCACCTCACTCGTTCGAGTTATATTCTTTTCAATATTCTTTTTTTTAGCTGACTCATAAGCATTCTTCTTCTAGGTTAATGCTCCGGGTTTGACAAAAAATTTTCTTTTCTTCGACATTTTTGGCCATTATGATCAATAAATTGACAAAAAATACCACATATTAAAAAGTAAATGCACAGTAATTAGCCGATTAAATGGTAACTTAATGATTGCATTGCTTTAAAATATTTGTCCACACACATGAAAAAATAAAGTTTACATATTATAATTCCATATCAGGGTCGGACTGATCAGTTTTCTATTCATCTATGTACTCTGCCAACTTTTTATCCTCGTCATCACCATCGTTAGCAATTAGTTCATCATCATCGGCCATTGGTTCATTATCCTCAAGGATAATCTTTGGTTCAATGTCATCCTTAGTGTAATAAAAGGAAAATCCTCTTGAACAGGGACTGAAACAGTTTTAGTGGCTTCTTCCTGTTGATATGGCTTGTTTATCACATTTTGTTCTCTATCTTCATCTCGCTCTTGCACATCCCAAACTCCCTGGTGCTTGACTCGTTCCATGACTTTCCAATTTGGGCCTAATTTAGTATCATTGATATAGAACACTTGATTTACTTGATTTGGCAAGACAAAGGGATCCTCCTCATACCACGGATCCTTAACGTAAATACTAGTCACATGTGCAACAATTTGTAGTTTAGATTTATAACCAGTATTATACCGTTCACATTTGACAAAACCACTTCAAAACCAGTGATGTATGACAATTTATAAATATTCTTCACGTAACTGAAAAAGGCAACTTTTTCCTCATTGTGGTCCCCCTCCACGACCAACCTACTATTCTGGCTCTTGTGACGGTTGTCGCGGTCTCTAGTGATGAACCGAATGCCATTAACCCTATAACCTGAATATTGGTGCACTAGATGGTTAGGACCATTTGCCAATGGCCACAGTTCATTGGTTGCTTTTAGAGACCCTTGAGATCCTAGTTAATTCATTTACATTAACATAAAAATTAGACATGTGAGTTTTTAATGTTTCGGATTGATAACATTTATTGTACAAATATTTTATGTACATGATCTTTGAACCATCCAAAAAATTCTTTCCGTTGTATATTAGTGATGTTGCATCCCTCGGACTCATCCATTTGCCTCTTCTGCTCCCTACTCAGAGGGTTAGTGACACATAAATTAGTGTGACACATTGGAAGATTAGAAAGTTTACATGTAATGCATACAATTAGTTAAATTGAACCACTTACTCTAGATAAGGTATGACCTCGGGAGTATTATACAACACAAACCAATGGGCCATGTGGCATTTTCTATCAGATACATTGGGAGCCCTCATGATAGGTGCAAAGGGACAAACACGTTGCGTGAAGATATCTAACCCTGAACCTCATTCGCCCCCATTGTCATTCCATTTTTCAAGAACTTATCTCTTTAGGTACATCTTGATAAAATTAACACTCTCTATGGCAATGTATGCCTCTGTGATCAAACCTTCTAGCTAAGCTCGATTGGTGACATAGCTTTTCAAGGTTCCCAGAAACCTTCAAATGCACAAAACAACTAGATAAAAACTAAAATATGATACTAATCAACATTATACAGATGGTAAACGTAATCACCTCTCTATTGGATACATCCATCAATATTGCACCGGCCCAGCAAGCGTAGCCTCACACGGTAAATGAACTGCCAAATGAACCATCACATTAAAGAATGCCGGAGGAAAAATCCTCTCCAACTTACACAGTATGAGAACTATCTTCTTCTCGAGTTCTTCCAAGTGGCTCCATTTTAATGACTTCGAGCAAATATCCTCGAAAAAGCTACCCAGCTCAAATAGTGTTGTGCATATCTCTTTGTTCACGTACACATGCATACCAATTTAAAGAAGATGATGCAGAAGAATATGACAGTCATGGCTTTTCAGGCCCACTAATCTCCCATTCTTCGAGGTCACACACTTAGAGAGGTCCACAGCATAGCCATCTAGGTACTTGGTTGATTTCAAATATTGATAAAAATCATCTCTCCCCTTCAGTCCTAATGTGTAGAATGCAGGGGGCCTCTCAAGGGTTCCATTACCTCTCTTATGTAGATGCAATTCTGGCCTAATGTTTATATCTTCTAAATCCCGATAGGCATACTCTGTGTTCCTGCTCTTCTTGTCTATGCCCACCATTGTGCAGAGGTGATTTTTCACATATATTCTTCTCTACATGCATGACATCAATATTGTGTCGAAGCTTTAGTTTCTTAAAATATGGTAGCTCATAAAAATGCTTTTCTTCGTCCAGTTAAAGTCTTCAGGGTCACGGGGTCTTTTCTTGTTGCTAGAGTGCTTCCCAAACTTTGTATCTGGCAACCGCTCCAATTGTGCTTGTACTTTTTCCAACTACGACACCTCCAATGACTTCAGCTGATTCTCATACCTACCATTAAAGTCCTTACTACGTCACCAACTATGCCACTTAAGCAAGTAAGCCCTATGGCTCATGTAAGCATGCTTCCTTCTCAACTTGACTAATAAGGAATCTTCATTACAAATGGGACAAGCCCTGTAGCCTTTGGTGGACCAGCCAGATAAGTTACCATATGCAGGGAAGTTGTTTATAGTCCATAACACAGCCGCACGCATTTTGAAGCACTGCTTATTAGAGCATCATTAGTTTCGACCCCATTCTCCCACAACTCCTTCAACTCATCAATCAAGGGTCGAAAATAAACATCAATATCATTCCCAGGATGATGTGGTCCGGGAATCAGCAATGACAGCATGAAGAATGGCTCCTTCATGCACATCCAAGGTGGCAAGTTCTATGGCATAAGTATGACAGGCCATATACTATAGGACATGTTCATGTCCTTGAAAGGGTTAAACCCATCAAAGGCTAGCCCCATCCTTATATTATGGGTCTTGCTCGCAAAATGTAGGTGCTCCTTATCAAAATCCTTCCATTCCTAACAATTAGCCAAATGCCTACCTATCTAATCATCTTTGCGTTTATCACTGTGCCATCTCATGTGTGTGGTAGTCTTTCTGGACATGTAAAGTTTTCGTAACCTCGGTATCAATGGAAAGTAACATAAAACCTTATGAGGGATCTTCTTATCCTTCTCATCATTTATCTTATATCTGCACTCCCCACATACTTGGCATTTATCCAAGTTTGTGTTTTCCTTCCAAAACAAGGCACAATCATTTTGACAAGCATCGATGTGCTCATATCCCAGAATCTTCTTCCCTGCGTACATTAAATCAGGAACCAAATTACCATATGGTAGGAGTGCCCTCCATATCTGTATCATATTGTTGAACAACATGTTGCTCCACTTTCCCTCCACCTTTTGCTCTATCATCTTAACAACAAAATCTAGCAGAGTGTTATCTGGAAAGCAACCTGGGTACAGAGGGTGCTAAGAAACATCCAGCATCCTTTCAAAGTGACACATCGCATTACTTTGGACTGCCTCAATGTCAATGTAAGTTCCTATGTAATGGTCTTCCATCATTTCTTGATATTTATCCCGATCCTCATAATCACTCTCACCCCCTGTTCTTATTCAACCACTTCATCCACTGGAGGTGTTATTTCATCATGGTAGATCCAGGTCTTATATGATACTTACATCCCCCAAAGGCAAAAATGAAAGTTCACAGTTCCATAGTCAAACCTATGATTGTTCTTGCAAACCCTACACGAGCACCAAATCTCAATAGCGTCCCCTGCATTTGCCTTTGCAAATTCAATAAATTGCTTTACCCCGTCAAGATACTCTCGACCAATTCTTACCATGGGATCTTCACTATCCAGTGTCGTCCAAGTCTTGTCCATATCTTAACAATGGTTAATCAATAAGCTAATCAATTCACAGCTTAAATATAAGGAAAAACAAATGGAGGTCTTGATTCAAGAACTAACCTTAGAGAGAATTAGAAAGAGAAGTGCAGTGGTAGTGTTGAACGGCAATTAGAAAGAGAAATTGCTCCTACAAATTTGGGGTAAGGGTTAATGAACATTAGGGCAATAAATTTAGCAAATATAGAAAGAGAATGAGAGTTACCAACTTCAACAGAGAGTAACAGAAAAGGATTTTCAGCTACGTTATTAAAAGAACCTAGCATACTTCAAACACAAAAAAAAAAAAAATTTTTTTATTACATTTGAGAAACCACACACCCAATCATCTCTCCTTCAAAACACAACCAATGATGAAAAAAAAACATGGAACAGAACCAAAAGGAAAACCCAGCTCACTCAACTAAAACATCTACAAACAATTGAAAATAACATTAATTTGAGGGTAATAACTAAAATAGAGACTACAAAACTAAAATGGCGTTACCGTAACTCACTTCACTCAACTTTCAAGTATGGTTCCAAGTAATCAACATCATTCAAAAACTCACCCAGTCAATTGAAAGTCATTTAAACTTACTTCAAAACTTGTTTCTACATATTTGTGTCAAAAATATCATATCTCC
Organism: Sextonia rubra; assembly: GCA_037013555.1. Taxonomy (NCBI): domain Eukaryota; kingdom Viridiplantae; phylum Streptophyta; class Magnoliopsida; order Laurales; family Lauraceae; genus Sextonia; species Sextonia rubra. The sequence goes on along the minus strand of JASUAD010000009.1, from coordinate 51,377,542 downwards.
ACATGCACATTTAAGATTCTTCATTAAATCTTTATTGTGAGACTACATTAATTTGGTGGCGACAAAAAAAATAGACTAGATAACTACTTTGAAGGTGACAAGTAGCACTAGCAAGTTTTGAAAAATAGATAATTGGTAGTCAAGTATAATGACTTCTACCACTTAAGTTGTCTCATGTAGATGGGAGATAAGAGGTGAAAGTGAGGGTGGAATAAGTTTTTACCCACAGTTCATATGTGTACTCTGCACAGAGAGTACTTGTACCGTTGTTTCTAAATGACCCTTAAATCCGTCTCAATTGAAATGCTAAAGATAGTAATGGGGTTACAATGTTATATATGAATGAGAAATACATCCTTAAAAGTGTCCCATATTTCTAATCTCCTCCTATAAGTGAAAGACTTATTTTTGCTAGATTTGACATAATATTAAACTGAAATACAACTTAACTCAAAGCAAGATCTATGAGTAGTAATTTTCATAGATAAGGAATTTAAAGATAATAGAGCTTTACATACATGACTAACTAGTGGAGGTGTTTTCTACAGCTTCCAAAATAATGAAAAAGTAGAAAAGGTGGGATTTTTTGAGGTGGAGATGCATTTGAAATCTATGTGAGGAGAAAGCAGAATACAAAAGGTGGGGATTAGTGGTTGGGCTTGATTTTCTCTCAAATTGGTGCAGCAAATCATCTTCTCAACCCTGCTGCCTAGTATGTGTGCCTTTTCCTACATTGGGTCTTATTAGATTTCTCTCATATAACATTTTCCTTCAAGTGCTTGAATCGTGAGAAAAGTGGGTTTTCTGTAAATGAGTTTTTCTCTTAGAGAACATTTTCCTCATGTTTCTTGAAAAAGTGAGTGTTTCTACAAAATTGGTCTTGTTGCTATTTTTGGTAAGGAGGCCAAAACAAAAATGGTATTGTTTCAAGTCCAAGGACAAATAATCATTGGGTGCCACATTTCTCATTTATGATGCATGTGGAGTCCATGGTATAATCATATTGATCAGTACTATTGACAAGATGCTAACCTTTGGACTATGGAACAATATGCACTTCAACTAGGTTTCCTCATTTTCCATATTGTTGTCTTGCTCTTGCCCTCTCTTGGTATGATACATGAAAATCTCTACTATTTTTCTTAGACCTCATGTAAGATTAGGACCCCTTGTCATGCAACTCATGGAACTGAAACTCACTTGGTTAATGTTCTAATGGCCATTTGATGCATTAGAAATTTAAGGCTTTGAATTGGAAAAATGAAACAATTAATTTTTTTTTTCTTTTGACCTTGCCAAATCATTGGCACCACACTTCATGAGGACAATAAATTTTGAACTTTGATGAAGGAAAAACGGATTGCAATGGACTTCTAAGGATGCATAGGCAAAAAAGAGAACCAAATACATCTTATCATAGATGAGGAAAAATTGTGTTTACATAATCATGGGTTTAAGTTCAGTTCTCAAGTTTTTAGTTTTGATAACAATGGGGTTATTCTGAATATATTTTTGGGCATCAAAAATAGAAAAAATCAACATAAAAAAAATTCAAGAAGAAGGATGTAAAACCCAATAATCAAAACACCCAAACACAGAGATGGAGAAAGAGAAAGATGGAACCCAAACCCACAAGAGCAACAGAAGAGAGGAAAAAAGATGATGTCATCCAGGTCAGTTTTTGTAGTTTACTCCTCTACTACTTCACTCTTCTTTGTCTTATTCTCCTTCTCTACTACTGCATGATTTTTCTTTTGCTTGGTGACAAAAATCAAAAAAGGGAGCTTAGTGGTTGGTGATAGAAAACAGAGAGGGTTGGGCAGTTGGCTGGGTTAGGGTTTTGGCAATGTTGATTAGGGCTTGGAATGGAAAAGAGGCTGTGGTCTGTTTCATGAAAAGATGTTGTCCCTCCGTTTTGAATCAACTGAAAAGGATGCCCTAGAACTTGGAAAACTACATGCAAAATCCATCTCTCCCTTTTATATCTACATTTCAAATAGCTCATAGAAATGCCATGGCCGATCCGATCAAGCTAGAACCATGAACCAGCCTCACTTGACATTTCTTTTAATCTTTTGCAAATTTCTTGCCCTGTCAAAGATCATAGAAAGTTTTAAAAGATTAAAAGTAAGAAAAACAAGAATCGAACTTCAGATTACTATTGATTCATATCGATTAGTGGATCTAGCTCTGTTGATACAGATTAAATCCATATCACATGCTTGGATTGTTCAATGCAAAACCAAGAAACAGACCAAAATGACAATGAGTGAGAAGAAGAAGAACTGACTAATTTCCAGTGAGTTGATTTAAAGGTACTGTTGCAAAAATCAATGGCGGATTCAGCGGGATTTTCGAAAATTAGGGTTTGAGAGAGGGATAGAAAAAGAAGTTAGGGAAAAGGGGAAGAAGCTATTAGAGTTTGGCTTTTAAGATGATGGGAGATGGGGGACGGGGGGCGGGGGGGCGGGGGGGGGGGGGGGTGGGGGAGGGGTGGGTGGGGTGGTTCAGCACTAGCGAAAGGGGTCCCGTAGAACTCAGGATGGTGGTAGGGGATGAGTCTTGTCTGAGTAGAGAGATATGAAAAGAGAGAGCGTCCCATGTGTCTTTTGTTATAACATATACCCCCAATGTGCATCTCAAGTGGCGGCCATTATCTTCTCTGATGCGTTATCAAAGTCGGCAAATAAATTTTATAATAACCGATGCATCTAGTATCATCTTTACTAAAAGTATTTCTGGATGCTGTTATGCATCGATGAAAAACCAATTCATGTCAGGAAAATTTTCCCTTCAAAATCCAGATGGTGCCATTCTATCTCCCGACGACATTTTATGAAACATATAGGGTAGCATCAACTAATCCTTTTGTGAACACTATGATGCATCAGCTAAACATAATTTTTACGACGTGTTTAGACTACGTCGGCAAACTTAGTCGGCAAACATGCAATTTCTTATAGTGAAAGCTCTTTTTGAGTAGATATCTATAGGATCTAAGATTGCACCAATTGGAGTTAAAACAACAAAGATATGACTTCGGGAAGTTTGCTATACATTTTGAGGCAAGATTACAAAGATTTTGGAAATCTTATCATGGAGTTTAATTTGTTTCCAATTTTATCAAATCAAGTTTGAGAGGGAGTAGGGCTTGAAAAAGTATAAATAGGGTACCCCTCTAGTATACTCTTCATGGAAGAATTGCCCGCCTCCCACCTTTAGATCTCTACATCCATCTCTCCCTCTTTTGTCTTTACATTTTAAGTTATCAAGGATGTTTAGCCCTAAAGCCACACCACCAATCTTAAAGTGTTCAACTAGAAGGAGGAATTTTCATTCATCCTAGTATGTAGTTGTTTGATTTTAATTTTTAATCTTTTGTAAAACAATTTCATACTAGTAATAAAGTTTATTTCTTTTCTATTTTTCTTGTCTTTGATTTTATGGTGTTATTAATATTAGTTTTGTGCTTAGGTTAATTTTTATTCTTGTTTAAATATTAAGATAGAATTGGAATCACAACTATTAACCCATCTTAATATTCTTTTCAATATAATTTGTCTCTTTGGATTCATTGTGTGTTTGAAGGCAATGCAAGATTGAGTTAAAGAGGTTTGAGTGAAGAAAGATTAGAGGCCAATTCTGAAATTTATTTCTACATTGAATGGGAATTTGTTATTCTCACTTAGATTAATGACTTAAGATGAAGAATAAAGCCCTAGGTCAACACTTCTAATCTTTTTTAGACCAAGTTAAGATAAGGAATTGAAAGAACGACTTACTGCCTTTGACTTCCTGCACAACCACCTTTTAATTTTCCTGCACTTTCACTTTATTTTCTGCACTTTTATTTTTTGAGTCACGTTCTTATTGTTTTTTTTATTTTTTGCATAGTTTGATGGTTGAATTAGAGTTCATTGCATGCGTTTTCATATTATAGTATTTTGTGCATATTTGAGCTGCTGAAAATTAAGCTTTCACATATGAATTGAATGATAAAATTTGGACTCAATACATAAATAGCATAACTTAACACAATTTCATCAAACTGCAGAAATAGTTTTTGGTAAAAAGTTTGAAGTGGGTAACCAAGCCAAATCATAATATATTTTTTTTGAAACTTAGGAAAATTAAAGTTTAGGATATAGAATTTCATGTCCCAGAATTTCAGGTTAAAATATTTTTGAAAGGTTTGTGAACTAGAGGCTTAAACTTTGCCAATCACTCAACTCAGATCATAATTTTTGCACAAAATTTTACAAAGTTCTCATGTTCATACATTCATAACTTTTTCATTTTAGATCCCTTTTCATTTCTATTTTTTTTTTTGTTAGTTTCCTACATTAGTATAATTTGAATTCCAGCCATTAAACTTAGATTTAGGATGCATTAGAATAGTTCAAATCATGTATAAAGTTTGCATCAGCACACTAGTTTTCCAGACTTAGAATTTTCAGCATCTCATGGAATGCATTGCATTACTAATTTTAGAAAGTAGATTTGTTTTCTAACTTTGATTGTTTATTATTACCTTTTCTTGGTTGGTTGTTACTAATTTTGGTTTGTTTTTAATTTAATTTAGTTTAATTTCTAATTTAGTTCTTAGTTTTATTTTTAGTAACTTTCTAGTTTGAAAGTTCTAACTTGTATGTTATTTTGCAGTAACTTTAGTTTTGTTTAGGAAGTTTTAGATTTAACTTTTTTAGATTTAAGAAAGTTTCTTTGCTTTTCATTGGCTTGTAATTAATTTAATTTTGGCAAGTAGGATGCTTGCATGTGCTAGTTTTTAAATTAGGCTAGTTTTAGATTTTTATTTAGGGCAAGTATAAGTTGAAAAAGGAACCTTAAAATACATTGCTCCCTGAGGATCGACCTGGTCTCCCCAGTTTTTATTACTACATTGCAGTTCTGCACTTAGAACTCATGATCAAGGCGAGGCTGATTACTTCTTCAGAATAGACCAACAAAGGTACACTATTACTTACACAAAATCAACAGCAATATAAGTATGTTTCTTTCCACCCTTTTTTTTCCTACAGGAAAGGATAATTCATTAATTAAAAGTCAGAGGTACATGCATTAAAAAGGTAAAAGCAAGAGAGTTTCCTTCTACGTTATATAGATGGGATAGATAATACAACTGGTGTTTCTTTCTCAAATAGGAATAGGATTAACAAGCACTAATGAGATGCGTTCTTTGGTCTCATGTGTGGACTCTGTATATTCATCCCTGTGCTGGTATAGAACTTCAATCACACGTGCAAGGTTTACAGGTCTTTTAAGGAGAGCCATAGGAAAAGCAGTAGGCTTCAAGCACTCCTCATTTATGTCTTTCCATGCATCTGCAACCATTTCTCGAAACTTGGTGCAGGTCTCTTCATATGTGCCCCCATGCTCCTTCATATAGACTTCAATACCGGACACGACATGTCCTCTCTCTTGCTCCAGCTTCACATAAAAGAATAATAATAAAAATGGATGCAATAATGTAACTCACAATTCATGACCAGATGTCATTTTCTCAATACTTTATGGCAATAATTGAAACTGTGTCAAACACCACATGACCCATACTTAATACAATAATATACTTTATATATACCTTGTTTGATGTGATGTCATCCCGTAGTCGATTAACTATAGAAACAGCTTTAATGAGCTTAGGCATGCTTCTTGCCCATTTAAAGGCTTCCTTTGTTGCAATATCTCCCATCCCAACAAATGAAACCAATGTAAGCAACTTGTATCCGCAGGTGACCAAGGCAACACTCATATACTCTTCATAAGTTGGCACATAATCCGTGTTAAGCCACTGTGCTTCAATTAGGTAGTATTTTGATATTTCCTTAAACTGCAAACACATGAAGAAAAGACACAAACAAATGGCTTAATAACACGCTCGCATACACATTTGTACATATTGTTATCGGTTGTCATCAGAGGCATTTGATATTTCTGAAATTGTGTACACATATGAAGAAAAGGAAGACACAATAGACTTAGTTATTCATATATACACATGTAAATACTATTATTATTGTTGTTGTTTTTGTTACTAGTGTTATAGTCCTAACTCTCGGATGATGGAAATTAGAGAAATCCTATGGTTAGGACTATAAATCTACTGGTCGGGTCAAGTTAAAAAATACCAACTTTTTGGTATTGGCCATGGACAATATTTCACTTGGTGGCCTGAGTTGTGGAGCTGACTCAATATATTTGTTGGTTGAGTCAAGTCTGAGTCAAGAATTTCGCAAACTATGGCTTAGTGCAGAAGGAATAGTCAATTCTTCATGAATGCATCAAATTTAGCAAGACTAGAGTTTTGTACTGTACAGCATCTTTTAAGAAGGAGATATGATATGATTTTTCTTCAAGAGACAATTCCTCCTCAAATTTGTCAACAGCATCCAAGAGTGCAAGAAAGTGCAGCTTCATGAAGTCAGGCAACTGGTCTACCATGCTTCGATCCCACCTGTAGATCAAAGCACCATCAAAATTTTCATTTTGAGTTCTTTGGAATTCACAGTAAAGTGGATTTTATGTAAGGAGTGTTAAAAAAGGTGAGGGTTGAATTGGAGTGGCAAAACTTGGGCCGACTTGCAAACCTAACTTGTATCTAACCTGTTTTACCTAACCCGCATCTTATATGTGTTGAACAGGGTCAGGAAAATCTTACCTGGAATGAAATGGGTCATGTTAGGGTTAACCCCCATAACCCATTTGGGATGGGTTAGATCGAGTTATAAGGTTTGACGAACATTGGATGCGGGTTATGTAAGGTCGGGCTACCCTATCTTTGGTACATATTGAGGATACCTAACTCATTTTAAATCAAAATAGGTCATATAGGAGTTGAACTTCGACCTGTGGACAACACAGGTCAATCTGACTTCTTTTTTACTAGACCCATGCCACCTTTAGAGGTAAAGAGTCTAAATTGAAGAGTGACAAAGGACCATCACTTGCAAGGGTAATAGAAAGGAAGATGTTTCTAAGAAATCCTAGGAATTCAATTCCAATCAAATGAAACAATGCTTAAACTCATAAATTCATATGGAAATGAAAAGAAATGAAAACCAAAATAGAAATACTAGATAGTGGATGTAGATATAACAAACCTTTGGATCACATTGTTATATAGCTCGAGTTCCTCTAGAGTACCATACACATCATAGATGTCATCCAATATTGATGTCAATGATATACATTTAGTCATTATCCTTCTAGCACGAGCATATTGTGGTTCACAATACACTTCCAATATCCAAAAGTAGCACTCCACTACCCTGTCCCTTATGAATGGTAGCTTTGTGCCAAAATCCCAATGCTTCCACCACCTACATAGCAGAAATTCATGCCACAAAAAATAATTATTTTAAAATGACAAGTTCTACAATTAAAAATTTAAATCATTGATCCTCTCTATGGTATCCAAAAGAAATGATTTGTTTGCTTTTCATGAAACTTACATTGATATTTCTCTTATTTCTTCCTTGTGCAATGATTGCAATAGATTGAAATCCAACTTTGCAAACTCAAGTAAGAGGTCATTTCGCTCATTCTCTTCCTGGTAGATTGAGATGTAATACCTTGAAAGTAGCCTCTCAATGCTCTTGTGCAAAGGTAGCTCCAAGGCAAGCTCAACTAGGCTAGAAAGAGGTGAGTTAAGGTGGGGAAGTGCCAATTTAAGATGCTTTCTAGTAAAAACATGGGCTTCGTCCAGTATATTCTCTCCATGTATTACAAAATGTGTTGCCTCGTATAAACTAAGCAAACCTCGAATGTCGCCAGCTAATGTTGACTTGAAGTTGCCTTCTTCATCTTTGAACTTGATGAATACATCTGTCATATACCAACGATTAGAAAGAGCTACAAAAACTTCCTAACAAGACTACGAAAACTTCCTAACAAAAGTATTAAGTGGTCTTCATCGAATGTATCCTATTGGCACCTATGGTCCAAAGTGGCGGACCCGGGATTTTTATTTAGGTGGGGCAGAAGATATCAATTAAAAAAGTAAAAAACAACGTATACTAATAATAATCAATAATCAACGCCAGCTACCAATAATCGCCACTTATTACATGGACATGATTTTGTGTAGTCTTTTTTAAGTTTTTAGGCAAATTAAATATGTGAGTATGAATAGCTCACATCTTACTATTAATACTCCATTCCTAGATAAGCTTTTTAACTGCAATAGCAAATTCTTCAAGAAAATAATTTTTTTATTCAAACCAATGGGATAAAAATCAAATTAGCAACCACACTACAACACCAATAAAGAACTCGAAAGAACTCGAAAAAAGTAATAATCACTATCATATGAAAATAATACCTCTATGATTATTTCCTTAAGCTCCTAAGAGTTCATTCCTTAATCATATGAATCTAAACAAGATCACTTGTATTAATAGATGAAAATCGGTAGTACAACCATGAACATCATATTGTAATTCAAGAGGAAAGATCTAATAAAGAAGTAAAAATAAATTAAGAAAAGTTCAAAACCCAGCAAATAAATAAAAAGTCCAAAAACGGTAAAACATAAATTTGAAAACAATCAAAGAAGCCAAAAAATTCAAAAACCTAGAAATATATATCAATCATAAATTAAACCACATTAACACAAATATCAAAGTAGAAAAGCCCATAACATGATACAAACCAAGTACCCAATAATATTAATCAGCTATATAACCATTATCCATTAAAAGAGGCATTTTAACATGCTATGTTTATATGTGGATCTTTAATTATTCTACTTCTATTTGTGATATAAACCCCATTTTAGCTGGACAAAATAATTTTTGGGCTTTGTAATCTTGTGATAGTGAGAGAGCAGAGTACCAAAAATAAAAATACTCTTACAATTGATAAGGTGGGAAAATGCATATTTATTACATATCTAAAGGTCAATTCCAAAAGTTGGACTCAATTCAAGAAGAAATGTACAATTCAAGAATTCAATTCATTGGATTTGTTTGCATGAAGGCGTTTTTTTCCATAGCTATTTGAATCAAAGGTAGAAATCTCATCATCACTATGCAATGCAATTGTGTTGATGCCGGAGCACGAGGGGAAGAAGGAGAACGATTGAGAGGAGGATTTTGAGCTTTACTTAAATGGGTAGGGCAAAGGAGAAAATTCTTATATCTTTAGAGAAAGGTTGGGTGGCGGCTTTACCTGAGTGGGTATGGACCATCGGGCCCATTCAACATTATGGATCTGACCTAGGGCAACCGCCCCAAGTTTGGATAGTGTAGGTCTCCCCCACCTATGGAATGAGCCCACACATGATCACATGTGGGCTTTATCCATAGATGCAAACATATCTACTTTTATTGCCTTTGATAATTGTATGGTTAGAAATGTCCAATGATACTAGATTTTCTAGATAGATAACTATTTCTACTTGCATTCCATTCATCTGTAAAGAAAAAGAGCTTGGACCACTTAATTTTCAAAATCACTATTTTGGTGTTTTGTCCAATCAAAATGGGACAAAAGATTAGATTCGATTGTAAAATGAAAAAATTAAAAATGAATGTAGCATTGAAAGTTTGAGTCAAGGCATTTTGATTAGAAATATACCAAAATGGTCATTCTATGATTAGGTGGTCAAAACTCATCCAAATAAGGCTCATTTTCGTTAGAGAGGTGCCAAAATGGTGACTTTAGAATTACGTGGTGCAGAGAGTCATCAAAATATTGGGAAAAATACTTACTTGAGGACGCACAGTACCCTTCTTGCCTAAGGAGTCGAAATTGGAGAGCAACTGTGTGTAAGTCATCACTTTCATACTTCCCATCTTTATCCTCATTGTACATCTGGAGTAGTGTATCACCAATCTCCTTTTCAAAATGATAGGCCACTCCAAGGCGCTGGATTGCATCGATCAAATTTAGTTCTTTCAAAGGGTGCCTTTTGACATTGAGCATTTTCTTCACTTTTTCTTTCAACTCATTAGCTCGTTGTTGTGTCTTTGGATTAGGTTTCTGTTGCAATAACATAGATATTAAGTTATGCTATCATGATATAAGATAAGGAGAATGTTTGTTCTTAAGGAATATTGAAGGTGCTCATCACCCACCTCCAATAGTGTATGTTAGCATGTTATACAAAAGTTTATCATCAGCCATGTAGATTGGAATAGAAAAACAAAATTTATGTAGCCCACTCCAATATAGCTGGAAAAAGAATTTTTATCATTAAAAAGAGGGAAAATTAGAAAGAACCAAAAGAAGAGAAAAACTACAACTATAGGGTACAAGTGCATTGTACCCTATCTAGCTCCCATCTACATAACAACACCCATTGAAGGAGACAACCTGTCAACCCTATGCTTTGCAAGATTATTCACCTTAGAATTCATTGATTTAACCTCATGGTGCACATGATGTAGGGGTAGAAAGCTATTAGTATATTGAATGTTGGCTAATTCATGGGTCATGTGTAAGGTTTTTTTAGTAAGTTGGCTAATTCATGGGATTGGACAAAACTGTCCTATTTTGGGGTTTATTTCCTATTTGTACCAAAACTGGTAGTTCTTATTCTAGAATGAGCATTCTTTTAAGGAATTGGCAATTCTAGTTCTACAAGGCCTATCCTTATGAGGCACAAATTGTGGATTATAAATAGGGGTTCTCTCTCGACCCTAAAACATGTATCTCATATTCTAAGTTGAGAATACTCTTTGGAGATCATCCTTTTTCCTCTAGAGCTTCCATTAGAGAGTTTGCTGAAGGCTTCTCGTTTTAGAGTCACTGCTTCTACTTCCTAATAGGAGATTGTTCATCTTGTGAAGACAAGGTGTTGTCGATCAAACGCGGAGAGCAGGGCATGTGGAGTCGAGTCATGTCTTGGATTCTTACAAGACAAGAAGAACTACATCCTATGGTCGAGCGACTGACTATGTAAGGTTAATTGTATATCATATAACTATTTGAAATTAGTGCTTGGATTTTAGCCTGTGTGGAGTATGGTTTTTTTCCAATAAGGGTTTCCACATAAAAATCTCCAAGTTTTCTTCTTATGTGGTTGATTAGTTTTTGCTTGCAAGTCTACTTTATTTATTCTATTGCATATTGTTTAACTTGCAATCTAGAAATTCGGGACCCTATAAAACTTTCAATTGGTATTAGACTGAGTTACACTAATCCATTGTGTTAGATCCTTTGAGATTTCTAAAATGAAATTCAATTGGGAAGGCACATTTACCAATAAGCCTCCTTATTTGGATGGAGCCAGTAATTATGCATACTGGAAGGTTAGAATGATTGGATTTATTAGATCCATTGATGAAGATGTCTGGAGTGTTGTTCTTAAAGGCTACTTTTTACCCACAGCTTGTTATTGATGGAGTAGCTAGTGAAAAACCAGTTGAGGAGTAGACCAAAAAGGAAAAACATGCATTTAATTACAATAATGAGGTAATTAACTCATTGTACAATGGAGTATCCCCATTTGAATTTTGTAGGCCCTCTACTTGTTCAACTACAAAAGAGGCATGGGACATCTTTTAAAGAGTTCATGACGGAACTAAATTAGTTAAGGAGACTAAGTTGCAAAGCCTTACTACTGCCTTTGAAACCCTTACAATGGTTGATGATGAAAAGTTTGATGTCTTTTATACCAAGCTATGTGACATTGTGAATTCATGCTTCAACCTGGGCAAACCAATTCTTAAAGATAGGATTGTTAGAAAAATTCTTCGATCACTCTCAGATAGCTTTCATTCCAAGGTGGCGGTAATAGTTGAAAACTATAGGGTTAAGTTTATCAAGGTTGATGATTTAGTAGGAAACCTTCAGACTTTTGAGGCAAATTTTATTACTAATTGGAAATCTAAGTAAAAAAGACTTGCCTTAAAAACTATCAAAGAATTTGTGAAAGCTGCTGATAGTGATTTAGATTCAAATTCTGAGAAGATTGATCCCAAGTGGCTAATTAGTTTATGACACAATTCATGCGATTTATGAAGTGGAAGAACACTGACTTTAAAGTGCCAAACTCCTTTTTGTAAAAGACTTCTAAAGGTGTTCGATGCTAAGAGTGTAAAGGTTATGGACATGTTGCTAATGACTGTAGAAATAAGAAAAAGAATGTGTACAAAAAGGCATTGAATTTAACATGGGATGATGATTCTTTAGAAGATGAGAAGAAAGATGAAAAAAATCCTAAGCCTAATCCATCTCATATTGTGAATGGAAAATACATGGCTTTTATTGCTAGGTCTAACTCTATGTCTTCTCTTGTCTCCTCTAAAGCTAATTCTGAAGATAAAACTAGTGAGTTAGAGAAATAACCTAATTAGAAGGAAGAATATCATATTTTGTTCAAAGAATCTATGAAAATGGGCATGACTCAAATGTTCGTAATAAGTTGGCAAGCTGCAAAAGAACAGATTACAGGTAAAACTTTTTGATAATCATAACAATGTTTTGGCTGACAAATTGACAGAAGTACCACAGAAGTATGAGTTGCTGACTGCTAATCATGAGAATTCTACTCAAGAGTTGGAAGAATCGAAGAAGAAGCTTTGCACTTGTCAATCTGAGAATGCTAATTTGAAAGGCAAGTTGAAGATGACACTGTCAGAGCTATATACTTCAAAGGAATTACTTGATAAGATAAATGTTGGGTCTGTAACACTTGATGACATCTTGTGCAATCAAAAGCGGGCTAATGATAGGCATGGTCTTAGACTAATGAAGGTGCATCCACTTCAATTGCTAAAGGTAAAATTGTCTCTATTAAAAGTTTTCTTTTAAATTCTTTTGTATCAACTACTCCACACACTGTTAGCACAAGTCATATAAGGAGTAGTGGAAAAAAGAAGAATGTGTCAAGTTCAAGAGCTACACCGACATGTCATCATTGTGGATTAAATTGACACATTAGATACCATTGCAACAAGTTGAAAGTATTACCAAAGGATAAGTAATGGAGGAAGTAGATGTCTGAGCCAATGGTCAAGACTAAAGTCATCTGGGTTAGGAAAGATGATTTACCTAATGTATTGGTACACACTATGCTAAAAATCTTAAATTTACAAAAGAGGATATCAACATCCAAAAACCCCTAATTAAGAAGATCAAGTTCTCACCCCTTGCTATTATGAAGATATCATTAAGGGGGAGTCACAGTTGAGGGAAAGATGCATGCTGACATCATTAGTTTATCAATTATGGACAAAAAAGTGGAAAAAATAATGAGGAATTTTTAGGAAGTTTGAAGACAGAGTAGATTTTTTTGCAATTGGTATAGAGCTGATGGTACAAAAAAATTTTTTTATCATTTCAATTTACTCAATGTAATTTTGGTTTTCTTTTTGGGTAGATTAAATGTATAGAAAGTTTTATCCATGAATTGCCAAAGGAGGAGATTGTAAAGTTTTCTTTAGTAAGTTGGCTAATGCATAGGATTGGACAAAACTTTCCTATTTGGGGTTTATATGCAATTTGTACCAAAATTGGTAGTTCTTATTCTAGAATGAGTATTCTTTTAAGGAACTGGCAGTTTTGGTTTTAAAAGGGCTATCCTTATGTGTAAGGTTCCAACCCTAGATAATTATGACTTATAGTAATTAAGTCGGTTTTACTTTAATTAATATGTAACTAAGCTACTTGAGCCTAAATCTCAAGAGGTCTAGGTCATTGATAGGTAGTTGGATCGGGTTCAAACCTCATTAGGTAGTCCAAGACCTTTTGTATTTAGCATTTTCATGGTTTTACATTACGAATGCATCATGTTAGTTGCATTGGGTGAGTTTCATCTTGTGGGATATCTTTTATGTTTGGCCCAATTTCATTTGGATTCATTCAGCCCACTTGAGCCCAACTGAGTCAAACTGTATATATATGGAGACCTAGGGGGCTTATCTGTAATCTTCATAACCTCACTCATTTAAAACCCTAACCCACCATCGATCCTTTATTTCTTTTCCTTCCTTCATCTAGTTGCAGCACCGATTTTCCCCCTTTCTTCCATCACCATCTTCTTCTTCTTCCTAGCCCTCATTCCTTGGTGATTAGACTTACATGCTAGAGGCTGAAGTCTTCTTCTTCTTTCTCTCCATTCTCTTCTTGCTCTTTGTTGGAATCGTTGGAATCAAGGCACCATCCTCATCCTCTTGCTTGTTGGAAGCTTGAGGTAAGGAATCCCATCTTCCCTTTAAGTTATTGAGTGCAATAAGGGTCAAGAGAACCCATCCATTGGCATGCATGCATCTCATTCTTGTTTTCCTTCATGCATGTGTTAGATCCTCCATTAGAGAGCTTTATTCTCCATCTAAACAAGGGGCAAATCAATTTGGGTGAAGCACCAAGTTTAAGGCAAGTATAATGATACATTTTCTTTACATGCATGGCTTATTTCTTGATTCTTGATGAGATTTTGTATTTTACCCTTTTTACAGCTCAATGGAAATACATGGATTGATTTGTGTTTTATGGTGATTCATGATGAATAAATTGATAATGGTCCTTTAGGGAACCCAAGAGTGTGGAATGAAAGCTTTTAGATTGGTTTTATTACAGGTAGAATGGTCTATTGGAAGAGAAAGACCATTTGGAAAGGAAGCCCTCCCGTAACAGAGTGCTTCAGGGCCGACCGGTCGGTCTTAAAGCCGGATGGGTTGAATTGCCTTCCTAGTAGTCTGACTGGTCGGCCATTCAGCTTGACCAGTCGAATTACTCTTCTAGAAGCGGTCCGAGCGGTCGAACAAACGCTCGATTGGTCGGGTAAACCTAAACCGTAACTTATAGAAATGTATTCCCAAATGAATTCTATGCTTGACTATGGACTTTCTATAGTCTATGGGATAGCCTAATGATGGGTTACTCCTTTCAACCTTAGAAAGAGACCGAGGTGTCCACCCACACTTAATATAGGTTGTAGGTTCAATCGAAGACCATATAGGACCATAGAATTGGATCCTTTGCTACCCCAAACTAGCCCAACGGTGATTCACATGAAGAAGGAGGAGTGTCGAGTTGTCACTCATTTCTTCTGGATTCTCTGATTAGTTTTCAATGTTACGTCATGGGTATTGGCATAAGGCGAAGTGTCCTTTATATACATGAGGTAACACCGAGAATGATAATATCGGGACACCGAATGTCTTATGAATACACCGTATTGAATAACCTTGGAAACCCAGATTATCTAGTATAGGATTGGCTAGTAATTTGTCCTTGATAACCCTACGATCTAATTGCAGTCATATTGATAATAACCTTGACCTCCACATAAGGATTTATATCAGTTGCATTATGATGATCAGTTGCTTAGTTGAGTTACCTTCTCGTATAAGTATAAACAGATCAGTGTATAGTACGTACGTAATGATATCAGATTATTCCCGACATATTTAGAGTCGGCGCCACTTAGCTTATACTCCATAGGAGGTTTGACAAGAGCCCATGGGAGTGTTTTATCAGTTGCCTACTGCAATAGTATCAGGAGAGTGAGTCGACGCTCTCGCGGGCAGCTAGTCGGTCCTGGCCCAGCTGCTAGTGGTTTCCCAAGGATCAGTTTACTCTCTTTTAAAGAGGAGATAGCAGATATGGTTGCCACATTGGTATGATATATTCTTTATTCATGATTCACTATTCATGCTACTCACATGCATTATTGCCTAGACATCGATATTGATCTGTTTCAATCAATCTGTCATTTTAATTACATTGATCTATCATGTTGAGCTCATGTATCCTTATCTTTGCTTAACCATCGTGTTAACTAGAATTACCATGGTGTTACAGGTACGGAACCCGATGCCAATCTAACAGTCAGCGCGATCCCGGAGGGAACCCCAGCATTACCTCGGGATGTGAATGAGTGGAACGAGAATGACATTTTCTTGTGATTCTCCTCGACAGAGTGCAACAGGGATCATTTTGGCATCTTGATATTTGTATTTTATCATGTACTTCCATACTTATGCATGTAGTTGAATTCAATTAACAGACTTGTCTATTTAATGGATTAAGATGAATGTTTTATGGATGCTCATGATATATATGCAGGTGGAATCTCTAGGTTTCCGCTTATATGCTTGATGTTGATGATACGTGTTTGTGGATTTTCCTCACACGTACCTGTGGGATTACCCTTGTGACTGTTCGTACGTGTCTAGTCACGGCACGGATTGTCACGGGTACGTGTGTTATTCCTCGGCACCCATCATTAATTCCCAATTATTGGGTTCGGGGCGTGACATTATGAGGCTTAAATCATGGGTTATAAATAGGGATTCTCTCTCAACATTAAAACACAGATCTCATATTCTAAGACAAGAATACTCTTTGGAGATCATCATTTTCCTTTATAGCTTCCATTGGAGAGTTTACTGAAGGTTTCTAGTTCTAGAGTTACTGCTTTTACTTCCTAATAGGAGATTGTTCATCTTATGATGACAAGGTACTATAGATAAAGTGTAGAGAGCAAGGCATGTAGAGTCGAGTCGTATCATGGATTCTTGTAAGAAGAATTACATCCTGTGGTCAAGGGACTGACTGTATAAGGTTGTGAGTATATCCTGTAACCACTCGAAATTAGTGCTTGATTTTTAGCTTATGTGTCTCATGGGTTTTTTCTCATAGGGGTTTGTACATAAAAATCTACATTTCTTCTTCTTGTGTGGTTGATTGCTTTTTGCTTGCAATCCTGCTTTATTTATTACACTGTATATTATTTAACTTGCAATCTAGAAACCTGGGATCCTATAAAACATTCATCATGGACAAAACTCGGGTCCAATATGCGTTGTAATTCTCTATTTGAGTTTTAGACTGTTGCACTTGTCATTGGATGCACTAAAGTAAAAAATCATAGAAATAATGCAATTTGAAGAAAGAAAATAAACCGGAGACAGAAGCATTAGTTGCTCAAGTGAACCCACTGCCTGCTCAAGTGAGCTTGACAAGCCTATGGATAACGGCCAAATAAAACTAAAGCCCACTTGAGTAAGACATAGAAAAAACCTAACTGACCTTGCACAAATTACTTTCTTAATTTTTCTATAATTTCTTGTTTGAGCCCAAACTGGATTCTATCTTTGAGACACTAATTTTGGGTTATTTAAAGGCTTCTCTTGTAAAGCCTAGCCATGCCATCTCCTAATTCTAAATCTACAATACCTTTTGAAGATCCTCTTTCTCTGTAAGCGTCCATTGCAAAGCTTTGTTGAAGTTGAAGAGCATCTAGAGATCTTTCTACTTCTACTCTTGTAAAAGATCATTAGTCTTACAGTATCAAGGTGGGTAATGTCAAGCGCGGGGAATGGTGAACGGTGTGGTGATTGTTTCACAGTGGTTCTTTTACTTTTCATTTTAATTAATTGGACTGTATAATAGAAATTTAGTTGGGACCTTGAACCCCTTTTTTTCTTTGCAGGTTCTAAAAACCCTCAAATGCTAAATCGAATTTGCTGCTCATCACCTAACTCAAATTTGAAGGGCCAAAACTGCTGATGTTTGGACTAGTTTCAATATGATGGTGCAAAAAATGCCACTAGAAACATTGTAAAAAAAAAAAAAAAGCACAGTGCAAATGTTGTCAAGAATTATATAGTTGTAAGTTCATAGGTCACACTAGCCAATGCAAAATACACATGAACGTCATGTTGGGATGGATCTGACAGAAGAGGGCACGCAAACCTAGCTTTTCAAGGCTCTTCTTCACCTAGTTTAAGACTTTTTATTTATAATAAAAATAATGAAAGATTTCAACTTGTAAAATCTATATTAGTTTATGAATTACCGTTTGATTTTTTATAGAATGAATTCTTTGAAGAAATTGTATATTAATCCTTAAAAAATGAATTTAAAAAGATTCCTAGATTGATTACCATAAATGATGCTAAAAAATATTTAAATAGAATAAGAGACTTAATTTTTTTTTCAAAACAAACTAAGAACAATAGCATTAACTTCAAATTTATAGACATCAAAATAAAATATTCGATATATTTCAATCATCATCATCATCATAATCATGAAAGCCTTGTTCCAACTATGTTGGGGTTGGCTACATGAAGTCTAGTCCTCCATTCTGATCTATTCTGAGGCAAATCCTTAGATAAGTTACAATTATTCAAATTCAATTTTATTATTTCCATCTACATCTTCCCCGGCCTGCCACTTCCCCTTTGTCGGGCCATCCCCCTGTGCAGTCAAACTTTTTCTCATTAGTGCTATTATTGGTCTACATTCAACATGGCCAAATCATCTCAAACATATTTCTCTAAATCAGATATATTTCAATAACGACGTATTATATTGATGTAAATTGGGTAATGCACAAACAAATTGCTGTGTTTTCTTTGCTTAGGTTCCCACATATTGGTTGCAGTACTAGGTTCGTTATTACTGAAAATTAGAGAATTTCATATTGACAATAAAATTATTTATTTAACTTTAAATAATGCAAGCACTAATAATGACATTTAACTTTAAATAATGCAAGCACTGATAATGACATTTTGACCTAATAAAAACTATGATTCCATGTAATATAGGTGAGGATGTGCATATCTTTAATCTCATAGTATAAGATGGTTTAAAATTTATTAAGCCTCAAAAATGCATTATTCACGAAACTATAGCTTACATTTTTTGTCTCTTTCTTCGAAACAGACTTGGAGTTAAGTATGTAAATGTCTTAATAAAAATATAGAAGAAAATACAAAAAAAATATAAAGCATAAGTGGAACTACACCTATGAATGTTAGAGTAAACTTTAAATTATAAAAATATAATTAATCAATATTGTTCTTTACATTTAGAAGGCTTTATTATAAAAGAAGTTGATTGGCAAATTATTGCCATAATAAAAGATTCTTTGGATTTTTTTATGATACAATCGTATTCATTCTTTTTCTGTGGCATATTGCCTGACTTTAACCCAAGTTTTAAATCACATTCATGAGATTTGTCTTGCTTTTATAAAAAAAAAAATTTAAGATATAGAGGTTTTCAAGGATATGTTCAATGTTGAAACTAAAATTTTGACAGATGTCATCCATTGACAATTTATTTCACCGCTATATTAGATTATAGGTTTGAAGTAATAGCCGTTGAACCGTAGAATCTTTACTTGAAAAACTAAATAATAATATATATGCAACCATTAATTTAAACAATAATTCTACTATCAAAAAGTACTATTTAGCACTTTTTAGAGAGTATTCTTTCCATTTTGATAAAAGTGAGTACATGCAAACCATTAATTTAAGTAATATTTCTATTATCTGTTGGTATTAGAGGACCATGGATTGGTGAAAAGAAAGAATATTAAATGTTTAAGAAAATTATATGTTTCAAGGCACGTGATCGCTTTCCTTAAGACATTTTCCGCCACCCCCTTGGTGGGAACAAGTTAGCAATGGGTTAACTGGCTGCCTCCAAGATACAATGAAGTCCAATTAAAGCTGATATTGATCTGCATTTCCTAGCTCGGAGATCATCCTTGAACTCATTGGCCCTAATTTAAGGATAAATAGCAGAACCATATGATCCACATGGTGATGATTTTCAAATGATTCATTTAATGCATGATAGATGTGACTGAATGTCAAATCCAACAAGTGTAGAAATCTTACTCCTTCGCCCATTTTATAGAAATTGAATGGTAACGTGACTATTGTAATGGGATGGGATACATGTTTGTTGGAATCGAATACATGACTTTTTTTGAGATTTGAAATAACCATTTCAAAACTCTCGGAGACTTTTTGGAAAGGGTATGAATGTTGGGACATAACTATCATTGGTAGTTAAAACAACCCCACCCTTTGGACCCATTAGGTCAGGTCAAACCTAACCCAGAAGTAATCTGACTCAACCCAAACAAGAATGGGTCATCTTGGAATAGGAGTTATTTTCCATGGAATTTTAATATCTTTTCTACATAAAAAATGCATGAATATGAATAGTGTTTTCCAAGAAATCAAAATTCAAACATTGGATTTCATATTTTTGAAAATTTCCAACACTATCAAAAGGTCCTATTTAGCACTTTTTGGGGTGTATTCTTCCCATTTTGATAAAAGTGAATACCTTCCGACATAGAAATAGTTCAACGTACAAAAACTTTTTCAAGAAAAAGAAAATAATAGAAAAATCTCTTAAGAAATTGGAACCCATTTCTCGTTTTTATATACTCTCCATCTTGTTCCGGTCTTCACGAATCACGATTCCACGTCATAACTTTCCAACTTCATTTGCAAATCTCCATGAGTCCATTCTCCACTACAATTCTGCTGCCGATAAGTCTGCCAAATCATGTTTGTCTAACTGAAATTGCAGAATTTTACAATTTTGACGGCTTGAAATCTCTATGCAAATACAAGTTCATAACTACTCTTCACTATACATTCTAGCTTACCAAAAAAAAAAAAAAAAGATTACACATTCTGCGCAGTTACCTGAATTCTCATGTTTTTCAGCTGATCTACTTCTATTTATAGTGCAACTCGAAGAACTGTTCGGATGGGCTTCCCATTAAGGAATTTTCATTCTAAAGTGCATACTCCTAGCTATTCTTACTCAAGCTACGAGAAAACAAAACTCTTAAAATATTAAATAGAAGATTAATGGAATTATTAAGCCATGACAAGAAAGTAAGATTTAGAGGCATTAGTAAGATTGAGATGGCGTTTGTGGTTACCAAGTCTTCAGGAGAGAAAACGGTGAAGTGATTGCCCCAGACAGTAGGGTGATAGTTAGCATTTTTGCGCACTACCTTACATTTTTCGTTTCCTTGAACTTTGGAGGTGTTTGGACCATCAGAATGGCCTGAGCCTAAGACAAGAGACATGAGTACGAAGTTGTGTTTGAATAGAAGGGTGGAAGAATAGTAAGTTGTGGGTGAAATGGTAGGCAACATGCATGGAGATTTATAGGCTTGTGGGTGAGCAATATGTGTGGACTTCTGTAATCTGCCGTGGGGTTTCATGTGGGTTTCTGTTTCCAACTCGGAATTGGAATGGTGGTGTGGTTTCACGTGGGTTTCTGTTTTCAATTCGGAATTGGAATTGTGGTGTGGTTTCATATGTTTTTGTTTGCTCTTTTCTCTTCTTTAAGTATTCTTCTTGTTTATCTTTATTTTTTCAAAAAAAATATTTCTTTTGTCTTGTTTTTAATACGAAGTCAATGCTATAGTTACTATATATAAAGCTATTCTAAAACTCTAACCTAAATAATAAGATCTAATTAATTTAATGTATAAAATGAAACCTTGAAAATTTAAGTTCTAATTTACAATTATTTTTGTTTGGTAAAATCATAAAAAAGGATCCTATTTCAGGAGGTAATTGGGCCACTCCTTTATGAATTATGTTAAATGGGGCCTACCTTTTTAAAATGGCTATCTAGAATAATTCCACTATGTGCTTCATTTTGAAGATTTTGTGGGGTTATTTCTAACCAAAACTTTTAGTAAATTTTGCATTGTCTATCTCCATCTGCTTTAGTTAAAAAAGCTCCAAAAAATGGGTAGCCCTCCTTACCTTAATTTTTTAGAGGCAAAGGCTCTAAAAAAAATTACAATTAGATATTTACCAAATGCTCTAGTAAGTAAATAAGAACTAATTCATAAAATAAGAGCTTATTTTTATATTGGCTAAATCATGAGTTGGACAAAACTTGGGTCCATGAATGTGTTTTTTTTTTATATTCTTTAGAATGAACTATTGTTTGCGTCACCATAAGAGATGAATTGAAGAAAATGAAAATAGAGCACTCATTCAAGCGGGCATGCTCATACCCTTAAGAGGGTCTAAACAGAAGCAACTGACGTTAAGTCCATAAAGATTGTGCTTAATCTTGATTGACAATCTAAAATAACTGGATGCGCTCAACACGCTCGCACTTGCGTTCAAGCGCCAAGCAATGGAAACCCACTTTCCTATTCAAAACCGCTTTCTTTTTGTGCGAAAGCTGCCTGTTTTGCTTAACTTAGACTCTAAGCCTAATGCACGAATTATGGGTTATAAAAGCGGTATTTCTCTCAACCCTAACGTCAGATTACATAATCTGAGTTAAGATCATACATTGGATATCTATTTAGAGCTTTTTTGAGAGTTAGGCTAAAGGCTTCAAGTTCTATAGTTAGTGCTTCTACTTTATTGTAGGAGATTCGTGGCTTCTACATCTTTGTAGGATATTATTCTTTCAGTGTAGAGATTTATTTGAAGTGGAGATCAAAGAACTAACAGCGGAGCATCGAGGGACTGTGTGTTGAGGATTTTAACAAGAACAACTACAATGCTTTGTGTCGATGGACTAATTGTAGGGTTGTGAGTATATCTTGTAACTACAGAAGTTAGTATTTGATTTCGTTCCCTTTGGACTAGTGGTTTTTTTTTCTTTTTCCATCTGGGTTTCCATGTTAAATATTATGTCACCTTCTTTGTGTGGCTGATTACTTTTAGTTTCCATTGCATATTAATAGTAATTGAACTGCAATCTAGAATAAATCTGTGACCTCAAAACCTTCAATCGGTATCAAAGAGGGTTCACACGAAGTTACTATGTGTTAATTAAAGGGATTTTCTAGAGTGGAATTCAATAATGAAGAAGGCTCTTCTACTATAAAACCTCCTTTGCTGAAAGGTACTATTAACAATGCCTATTGGAAAGCACACGTATGATAGATTTTTTGAGGTCTATAAATGAAATTGTATGGAGAATAGCGCTGATGGTATTCCTTTCCCATTGTTACTGTTAATGGACAAACAACTGAAGAGCTGATGGTTTAATGGTCCAAAAAGGAAATTTATGCTTGCAACTGTGACAATAAGTCAATGAATGTAATTTATGATGGAGTATCAATGACTGAATTTGATAGAATCTCCACTTGTAAAAATGTGAAAGAGGCATGAGACATCCTTCAAACGGTTCATGAGGAAACACTCAAAAGGTAAAAAAGCTAAGATGCAAAGTTTGTCATTTGCTTTTAAACTATTAAGGATGAGTGAAAAGGAGAGGTTTGATGAATTTTATGCTAAATTGAGCAACATAATCAATTAAGTCACAACCTAGGGGAACCATATCCTGAAGAAAAGATTGTAAAAAAGGTCCTTAGGTCTCTCCCAACAAGTTTCAATCCCGAAGTTACTATAATTGCTAAGGCCAACAAACTAAAATCATTGAAACTTAATGAGTTGCTTGGAAACTTGCAAACTTTTGAGACTGAATTAATTAATTGCCAATCAAAATCTTCTAGACTTGCCTTGAAAGTTTCCAAGCCTTTCAAAATTTTCAAGGGATCAGCGAAGAAAGTAGTAGTTGAATCTAATTTTGATTCTAAGGAAGGGGATGTGCAATTATCTTCTAAGTTTATGCAACAATTCAACAAACTTATGGAAAAGAAGAACATAAGATTTAAACTTGTGCTAATTGGAAAGAAAAGTTCCTCAAAAGTAGTTCAGTGTTTTGAATGTTAAGGTTATGAGGATATAATTAATGATTGTGCTAATAAAAAAAAGAAGCATATACTAAGCAACAACAAGGCCCTGAATAACACCTGTGATGAAGATACTTCTTCTGAAGATGAAGAGTCTCTTAAGCCAGATCCAGCTCACATTGAGAATGGCGAATTTATTGCTTTTATGGCTAGATCTTCACCATCTAAAGATAATTCTGATGAAAACAATGATGATAAGGAAGTGTCACATGAAAACTTAGATTAAGAAGGAAAATATAGATTCTTTTATGGATAAAGTAAAAAACTAGGTAAGCATGATACAAAACTTGTTACAAAGGTGGAAAATTTGATGTTGAGATTCTATTTCTTAACAAAAATTTAGATGAGGCACATGCACAAATTATTCTTGTTGAAGGTTAGAAAGGTTCTCTGATTGAAAGTTTGGCTTTTGAGAAACAAGAATATGAGTCCTTGATAATGGAATTCTTAAAGAGCCAGGCTGAGAATGAAGATTTGATGGAAAGTTAAAGATAATTTTAATAAAGTTAGATGGTATAATACTTTGACACTACAACAATTTACAATTTTAGCTACAAAAATTTTCATCACCAAATAAGACCAAAATGTCGGTAAAAATATTTACCGACAAAAATATTTGTGTTGGCCAATCATCTGAAAAAACTCATGGATAAAAGACTTTACTGATGGAATTAAATTTTGTTTGCCAAAATTAAGTTTTCACTGACGATAATTTGAAATTTACCGACGCTTTTTAACATCGGTTAAATAATTTCATTGTTTTAAACCTTCATTCTTTTGCCAACGTCTTTTAGTGTCGGTAAATAATTTATCCATTTTTTTTACATACTCGATTTACTTTTACCAACATTACAAAACATTAGTAAATTCATTTCCTTTTTCTAAAATTTTTTGTAATTTTAATTGACATTTGTTTCACATTGGTAAAATCATTTCCCTTAAAATTATCAATTTACTTTTACTAATGTTTTTTAACTTCGGTAAATTCATTGTAATCTTTATACATTTTCATTTTATTTTTACCGATGTTTTCTTAACATCGGTAAAATCATTTTCCAATTTTTTAAAATTTTGAATTTACTTTTGCTTATGTTAAAATATGTCTATAAATTCATAACCTTTTTTTAAATTTTCTATTTACTTTTACCAACATGTTTTCCATGTTAGTAAAATCATTTTTGCCCTTATTTAAAATTTTCTTTAGTTTTACGTAGTTAAAAAAAGTCAGTAAATTCATTCTTTTTTTTTCGTTGTAACGTACTTTTACGGATGAAAAAAAACGTCGGTAACTATATTGTTCTTTTTTTTTAAAATTTCCAAATTAGGTATATCGATGTTAAAAAACATCGGTAAAAATATTCATAATTAAAAAAATGTAAAAAATATTTACCAATGTTTTAAAATGTCAGCAAATCCCTAGTTTCATTGGCAAAAATATTTTGTTATAAAAAAGTAATATTTATTTTTTCAATGCAATTTTCTTGTACAATTGTTCATATACTTATATCAAACATAAACCATTCATTTACTTGTATTCAACATAATAAAGGCATACATAACAGAGTTACTAAATAAATAAACAACCATGGTTATTTTTCATCAAGTCATTCATCACATTTAACAAATATTACAATCAATGGTACAGTCCCATATAAATGTCCAATATATAAATACAAAGAAACTAAGAAGAAAACAAAAAACTTCTACAAATCTACAACTAACCCCAAAGCGTACATCAATTTGTAATGATAAGAACAACATTAGAATTTTTTTAATGAATGAAAGAGTAAATGCAAAATAAACATGTATATATAGAATCTTTTCCTAGGTTTTTTCAGCAACCTATTTCCAGCCTCAATGTTGAGAATCATACATTTTTTCATCTAATTCGTCAATCAAGAGTCCGATTCACAAGTTGTCAATTCCTACAAGGTACTTTTGCCTCGAGCGAGGTACTCATGTTGGTTTTTGAGCCATCCAATGGCTGTTTCTTGTTTTCGACGTCTAGCAGCCTATTTTCAAGCCTAATTGTTGAGAATCCAATGTTATTAGGTCTAATTCAATAACTCGGAGTCCGATTCATGAACCATCAGTTCCTACAAGTCACATTGGCCTCAAATAAGGTACTCCTATTGGTTTTCAATTTTCTCGAGGGCTGTTTCCCATTTTTAACCTCCAGTGGTCTGTTTTCAAGCCTAAGTGTTGAAAATTATAGGCTTTTGCATTTAATTCTCTAACCGGGAGTCCAATTTGCAAGCTGTCAGTTCCTACAAGTTAATTTGGCATCAAGCAAGGTGCTCGTCCTGGTTTCCAACTTTTTCTAGGGCCATTTCCTATTTTTGACCTTCAGCGACCTATTTTCGAGACCAAAATGCTAAAAAGTCTAGGTTTTTGAATCTAATTCTCTAACCGGGAGTCCAATTCACAAGCCATCAATTCCTACAAGTTACTTTAATCTCATGTGAGGTGTTGGTGGTAGTTTTTAAATTTTGCGAGGCTTGTTTCCCTATTTTGACCTTCGGCTGCCAATTTTCAAGCTTAAGTATTGGAAATCCTAGGTTTTTACGTTAATCCTTTAACTAGGAGTCCAATTTGCAAACTGTCAACTCCCATATGTTACTCTACAATTGAGCGAAGTGCTCATTCTGGTTATCAATTTTTGTGGGGGCCGCTTCTTGGTTTGGATCTCCAGTGAGCGGTTCTCAAGCCTATGTGTTAGAAATCCTAGATTTTTTAGTCTAATTCTCTAACCAGGATTCCAATTTGCATAACATCAGCTCCTACAATTACTCTAGCCTTGAAAGAAGTGCTCATGCTAGTTTTTGATTTTTGTGGGGGCGGTTTCTCATTTTGGACCTTGACAGGCTGTTTTCCAGCCTAATTCTCTAACCATGATTCCAATTTGTGTACGATCATTTCCTACAAATTATTCTAGCCTTGATTGAAGTGCTCAGTTGGTTTTTAGTTTTTGCAGGGGTTGTTTCTCATTTTTAACCTCCCACAGCCAATTTTTGAGCCAAAGTATTGGAAATTCTAGGTTTTTGAGACTAATTCTCTAACTAGGATTCCGATTTGTGAACCGTTAGTTCCTATAACTTACTCTGGCCTCAGGCGAAGTGCTCATCCCAGTTTCTAATTTTTGCAAGGGCCATTTCCCATTTTTGATCTCCGGCAGCCTGTTTTTGAGCCAAGGTGTTGGAAATCCTAGGTTTTTTAGTCTAATTCTCTAACTGGGAGTTTGATTTAAGAACCACTAATTTCTACAAGTTACTCTACCTTCAAGCAAAGTGTTGATACTAGTTTCTAATTTTTGTGAGGACCATTTCCCATTTTGGACCACCAGTAGGCGGTTTTTGAGCCTAAATGTTGGAAATCATAGGTTTTCGAGTCTAATTCTCTAACCAAGATTTTGATTTGCATACTGCCAAATCCTACAAGTTACTCTAGCGTCGAACAAAGTGCTCGTACCAATTTTTGATTTTTGTGGGGGCCGCTTCCCGTTTGTGACTTTTAGCGGCCGGTTTTCGAGCTTAAGTATTGGACATCCTAGGTTTTTTATTTTAATTCTCTAACTAGGATTTCAATTTGTGAACTGTTAGTTCCTACAAGTTACTTTACCCTTGAGCTGGCAAACCTTCAGTTCCCACAAGTTACTCTACCCTTGAACTAAGTGCTTATGCTGGTTTCCAATTTTTGTGGGAGCCATTTCTTGTTTGAGACCTTAGGCAGCCTATTTTCGAGCTTAAGTATTGGAAATCGTAGGTTTTTTAGTCTAATTCTCTAACTGGAATTCCGATTTATGAACCATTAATTCCTACAAGTTACTCTACCCTCATGCGGAGTGTTTGTACTAGTTTCTGATTTTTGTGGAGGCCATTTCGCATTTAGGACTTTCAGCAGGCGGTTTTCGAGCCTAAGTGTTGGAAATCCTAGGTTTTTTAGTCTAATTCTCTAACTGGGATACCAGTTTGTGTACGGTTAGTTCCTACAAGTTACTTTAGCCTTGAATGAAGTAGTTGTGCCTATCTTCGATTTTTGTAAGGGCCGTTTCTCGTTTTTGACTTCAATGGCTGGTTTTCGAGCTTAATTATTGGAAATCCTTGGTTTTTGAGTCTAATTCTCTAACTGGGATTCTGATTTGCAGGCCATTAGTTCTTACAAGTTACTCTGGCCTCGAGCGAAGTGCTTGTGCTAGTTTTCAATTTTTGGGGGGCCATTTCCTATTTTTGACCATCGGCAACCAGTTTTCCCCAAAGGTTGAAATGAATTTATTATTCAAGCATGGGGTTTGTGGCATAGAAGAAATTGGTGCTCTCATAATGGCCAAGACTTGGACCTGAGAATGGCAGTGGAAAGAGCCATTATAATGGCATGGGATTTTAACAAAATCAAATCCAAAATTTCATGTTCCAATAAGGAGAAAATCCTAAGATGGCAACCCCCTCCTATTGGTGTTTTGAAGTTGAATGTTGATGGTGCTATGTTCGTAGATATTCAAAGGGCAGGTGTTGGAGCTATTCTTAGAGAAGAAAATGGCATTGTGGTGATGGCTATGAGTAAAATTGAGCATGAGGTTGATGAGGCCGATGATATAGAAGCCATAGTAGCTTTGAGAGGTATCCATATGATTTGTCATATGGGAGTTTGAAAAATTATGCTTGAAAGCAATTCTTTATGGACAACAAATGCATTGAACTCCAACTTCCAAATCTTTCCAGACAAGGGCTTATTTTGAATGAAATCGGAATTTTGTTGAAGTCTTTCCTTCACTATGAAGTATTTCATATTGGTAGAAAAGGGAATGCAGATGCTCTACGTTATCAAGATATGCTCACATGGTGGAGGATATGAGCATTTGGTGGTACTCTACTATAGACTTGATTAAGCAATATGGAATCAGTGACGCTTTGTCTTAAGTTTTTCAATCCAATTTTTGCCTTTTGATAGAAAATAATAAAAGAAGCTAGTGGTGTCGAAAGGAAAGAAGAGAATTGGAGAAAAATAATGGTATCATTTCGATGAAAATGGAGTCTTTGCCAAAAAAAAAAAAAGAAAAAGAAAAAGAAAAAATGGAGAGTAAATGTGACAGGTTTTGATAAAGAGGTAAAGTTGGCAGTTGCATGTGGGAAGAGAACATGGAGGGTTTGAAAAAATGCAACATAACTTCTAATCAAAATTATAACCCACAATCAAAATTGAATTTAAAATCCTCCTCTTTAATATAGTATAACTAGCAAAACATGTCTGCAATAAGCATGAACAATCTATAATTTATAATACTAAAGATAATAAAATATTAAATAATATTTAGTCTAATTATATTAGGGTGGTAAAATTTATAATCACAATTAAAACCTATAATATTGAAAAAAATAATTATTAAATTTCAAAAAGAAAGAACTTTAATTTCTTTGAAATGAGTTGACTATTTTGTGTCAAACATTATTTTGAAATTAGAAGAATAAATTCATGATAAAAAAAATTAAATTTGATAAAAATACCATAAAAATACTACAACAGCATGAAAATTGAGGTCCATAGATAATCTAATAATAAAAACAAATTAGAAGAAAAAAAAAATAAACCGATAAAAACTCAGTGCCTACAAGTAAAACAATTAAAGATAAATATAAAAGGAAAAACATAAATCTATGAAAACCTATCACCACGGAAATTAAAAAACCCATCAAAATCGAACAAATAATAAAATAGAATTATGATAAAAACATTAAAACACAAAAATACATAAAAAAGGAAAAAAATAAAAAGAGAAAAGATATGGCATGATCATATAGTGGAAGTTATTATAGCTGCGAGTATCCTTGCATCCTACTCACTCTCGTTAATTTGAATTACATGATTAAAAGGAGACTATAAAGTGTAGATCGAATTAAACCCCATCTAAAATAGAAAACCATGATGTGATTTCATGAAATAAAGGATGAAAAGTTCAAATGATAGATTCTTTACTACTATATTATATAAGATTTGCTTACCCATGACATTAGCTAATAAGAGGTGTTCATGGGCTTGACTAGGTTGGACCCAAGAATGTCCATTCCTTGCTGGACTTCTGAGTTTATAGACCAAGCCTGCCCCAAATTCAGGTTGGGCCATAACTAGCTAGCCCAAGCCCTACCTGCCTGAAGCATATTAAGCTCAAGCTAAGTCTAAGTTAACATTATAAGAAAGGCCTCTTTTTATATGTACTTTCCCTTATCTCAACTGGTTAGGGTCTTGATCCATGAACACCATTAGATGAGAAAATCTAAATATGAATTGATTGATTATAGACGATGGAAGATTGGACACTTTAAAAGGAAACTCATTTTAGATTGACCTCTTTATTTAGATGGCTAAAATAAAAAAAAATCCTCTCAAATCCCTAAAATCTCTCCCTCAAGTTAAAGCCGATTTGAAATTAACAACAAGATTGTGCTCCAATTTTTCAACTAATTGCTAAATTGGAGCTCAATGGAAAAATTGAATCCTATGCGGTTCATATATAACAACTAGAAAATCATGCACGTGCTTACCATGGGAGATAAAGTGATTATATGAAATACTTATTTATAAATAAAGTTAATAATTTTTAATCAATATATTATATGGTAAAAATAAAAAAAAATAGAGAATTAATAAACTAAATAGATTGATATGGGAGAATTAATAAAAAAATAAAAAAGGAATAATTCTTCAATTCTACCAAAAACACAGAACCTATAAAGAATATTTAAAAAATAAGACCAAAAAGAAAAAAAAAAGAGAAAGCACTAATGCCTAATCTTAGGAATAGGTAGTGGGCCCACATATCAAAGGTGTTGTGAGTCCTAAAACGTTGACCTACTTGCATAAATAATCGCAAACTAGTCCAAATCTTCCTAAAGTCTAAATAATTTGAAATTACTAAAATCTCTTCCACAAGTTAAAGACCGGTGAGATGAAATTTTCCGAAAAGCCTAAATAATCTAAAATCCCTGAAGTCTTTGTCAAATTAAAATTAGGTCAAAGTTAAAATTGAAATTGAGCTCCAATTTTGTAAATTGGAGCTCAATTTAAATCCTATCCTATTCACATATTATAATGGGCCCACCATCAAGATCATATATTAGTTTTTTTTTTATAGAATAGATCATATATTAAAGTAAACATATGATGTTTTGTCATACTTTATTCACATAATGTAGTTTGCACCATCAAAGCCCCAACTCTTATTAGAGTTAGGTGTATCTTTTACAGTGATTAGTCTCTTACTGTGTGTGCAATTTTTACGCAATCGATTTACAGGATAAGGAATTTAATTTGAAAACTTTTGATTTTTAATTGGTGGGATAGAAGGCCCACATATTACTAATATAACATCTAACAATAAATGCACCCTTTTTGTATGGTTCTTATCAAAATTTCATCCTATGAATTGAATACATAGGATTCGTACCATGACCGGTTTAAAACTAAAGATCAAAGTTAAAATTCCAAAATTGAGCATCAAATAATTTTTCTTTTAGAAAAATATAATCAAAAGAAGACAAGAAATGAATTCCACCAATCATCACAGTAGTAGTTCAATACACATAAGAAAGTGAAGGTCCTATCTACATCTTTACGTCATATCTTTCACTGTTCACCACACTTTAATAATCCTGTAGTAGAATTCATTTCACCATAAAATCCCATGTACTAAATTCTCTCTATTTAAATTCGAAGAAATGTGGCTTAATAGAAGTTTGGGCCCTTGGGGGCACAACTCTTAGTGAATTGAAATTTGCTAGGCTCTGACAAAAATGGGATCATTATTTTAAGGGATCATTCTAATGAGAATTTCTTGCAGCATGTCATGACTGCCCTGTGATTTGAAATTTTCTATCTAATTTATGAGTTTTAAAAAACTCAGCAAGTGGTTTGACACATTCCTCTTATAAAATTCTCCAAATTCCAAGTTAAATAATGCACATGTTATAAGAGATTATCATAAGTGAATGCCCACCTTAGGGCCGACATTACATAAGGAAAGCAGTTTAGGATTAGAGTCTTATTATATTGGGTTGCTTGGGGAGGAAGCAATCTTATTTTATAAATAAGATCTTCCTCCCCCTTCATAATGTACACCTCTCTTAGTAATAAGAAGATCTCTCTTTCTCCCTCTTTTCTTTATCTCTCAATATGTTATCAGCACACTGCCTTGATCTTCATATAGGAGAGGACAGCAGCCACCCTTTTTTTTCCGTTTCTTTTCCATGGATAGGCTACTTACGTCTCTCTTCCTTCTGCCTTTTCATTCACATACACAACAGTCTTCACCTTTTTTTTTACTGTTTTCTGTAGTGCACTTTACACATAGTACGTCAACATTCTATTATTTTATTTGACACTTGGTCAAGGTGTCTTCTTTTCTATTCACCAACTCTACACCCACCAACATACGAAAAAAAAAAGAAAAAAAAACTACCAAGTGACATCACCAGTGACATCACCATTGCTTCACAGTGCTGACACAAGCGTCGACATCAGCAGCAACACAAGCAGAAGTGCATATCATCATCAAAATTTTAGATCACTACATTTTAATCATACGAAGTCAGATCGACGATCCGTTGGAGCCTATGGAAAGCTCGTGAGCCGATCTACACATTAGAAGCTAAAAGCGGCAAAATCAATAGTAAAATTTATTTATTTTATTTTATTTTATTTTTCAATATTTCTTAGATTAACAAACATACACATAGGTTTTTATCATTATTTCCTTTTAGTTTATAAATGATTGGTTCTTTTTTTTTAACGAGGGGAGATCAAGATAGAATGAATGGATCATAATTTAGAACCTGAAGTTCTATATTAATACAAACCTGTAGTTTTGTATGAACCAGAATTTCTTTCTAAATCCGGACCAGAAAATCCATGAATTATTAAAATCTGAAACCACAAGTCTTCAGATCCACAATATGAACTTAAAGATTCATATTAATAATCAAATTTGTAGTTTGATATATAGATCTAGAAATAAAACAAATAGGCCATAATATTAAGCCCGAAGCCTTGATAGAACCTGATTTTAAATTAAAGAACGTGAAGTTCTAATTCATGAACTTGAGGTTCCAAATCAAGCCAAAAGCCTT
The DNA here is from genome assembly GCA_037013555.1 of Sextonia rubra. Classification (NCBI taxonomy): domain Eukaryota; kingdom Viridiplantae; phylum Streptophyta; class Magnoliopsida; order Laurales; family Lauraceae; genus Sextonia; species Sextonia rubra. The sequence continues at coordinate 51,344,950 of JASUAD010000009.1, read as the reverse complement.
ACCAAACCTATTGTATTTGGATTAATAAAGTTGATAACCTGATGTTTTCAAATAGGCCAACTTGATCTGAAATGACTCATGTCTTGATTTATTCTGAATGCTTTAAAATTTTATTATTTACTTTTTTATCTTCTTTTGCATATCAATGATCATGTATAATTCTCTTTTCCCGCTCTTGAATAATGTTGAATTTAGCCAAACTTGAGTTTAAAGCCCCAAATATTACTGGGGACAACTACTTATCCTAGTACTTGGATGCAAAATTACACTTGCAATCCAAGAAGCTTGGAAAGACAATAGAAGAGGGTAATAAAGAGTCCCCAGAAAATAGAACATTAGCACTTATCCTCTTGCATCATCATATACATGATGACATTAAGAATAAATGCCTCACTGAGGAGGACCTAGCAGGTCTTTGGAGATCCCTAAAGGATTGATATGATCACCAGAAGATGGTCATATTACCAGCAATGATGAACAAATGGCTAAACTTGTGATTTCAGGACTACAAATTGGAATTTGAGTACAACTCCACTATTTTCAACATTGTTTCCTGGTTAAGATTGTGTGGAGAAAATACTACAGAAAAGCAGATATTAGAGAAAACGCTGTCCACTTTCCATGCATCACATATAATCTTGCAGCAGTAGTACCGTGAACTGTGTTTCTTTAAATACTCATAACTAATTTCTTGTCTCCTTATTACTGAGCATAATAGCAAAGCCTTCTTAAAGAATTATTACTCCAGACCAATTAGATCTATGGAAATGCCTGAAGCGAATGCCAATTTCAATTCCAGCAAAGGCAGAAGAAGGGGGTGTGGGAGAAACAATTCCTCCAGAAGAGGTGGAAAAAACAACTCCTCCAAATGAAGAGGATTTCGAAGTCCTCCCCTAAAATTCAAAAACCACCAGAAGTAGTCTGATCCTCAAAAACAAAGAAATCAGGATCAATATCATAACCCACCGAATAAATTTGCCCACCGTTCTAATGACCCTTGCTATAGATGTGAAAGGAATAGGCATTCGTCACGCACTTGTCGTGCACCAAAAAATGTGGTCGAACGATATAAAGTATACAAGGCCTCTATAGAGTCAAATGATCTAGAAGATTGGGATTGAGATACAGTCCTATAAAATGACAATTGTCAATTGGATATTACAAATTTGGAGACAAACGATTTTTTTAAAGACTTAAATGTACAGCCTTGAGCAATGAGGCATTCAATGCTAAGATTAGAACCCCTCCTAGCATGGTCTAGAAGACCAAACAATTTTTTTTTTCAGAATCTCTATTTAGAATATTGTTTTTTTTTTCAGATATTTACCTTTTCATAGATATTTTATGTTGGATGATTTATTATTTTCCAGTTTATTAATTTGATAAACCTTTTTCTGGATGTTTTTATGGATAATTTTTTTGATAGATGACTTCTTATAAATTTGATGAAATTTTTATGAATTTTTTAATTTATATTATGTGATTGCTTAGTTATATTTTTTTATTATTATCTTTTGTTTAAAGGTATGGACTACGAAACTAGGGACACTTACTATCTTATTGATAGTGTTACAACATATACCATTCTGAAAAACCAGAAGCTTTTCTCAGAAATGGTATTCAATCTATGAAAAGTATCCACCATAGCTGGACCTATGCAAATAATTGAAGGCTTTGGAAGAGCCCATATGACATTACCTAATGGTACTCATTTATTCATTAAAGATGCATTGTTCTCCAGCAGTTCTCGAAGAAACTTGCTCAATTTCAAAGACATCAGAATAAATGGATACCATATTAAGATTGCTAATTAAGGTAACACGGAAATGTTACTTATCGTTATTAGTATTGGATGCCAGAAGCAAATGCTAGAAACATTAAGTGCACTTTTTTCTAGGTTATATTATACGATAATTTCCATCATTGAATCACATTCAATTTTGAGCAAAACGATATAGTTAAGCCTGAAGCTGAGCAACCTTCAGACTTTATTGCTTTGGCATGATAGGTTAAGGCACCCCCGTAGTTACCATGTTGGGCATTCTTTAGAAAACCATAGATTGACCATACCTAATGGGTATCTATGTATCCCATGTTCACAGGGAAAGCTAATCACTCGATCTTCCTTTGTCAAGATTGCATTAGAATCCCCATCCTTTCTGCAAAGGACACAATGCAACATCTGTGGACCGATCAATCCACCTAATGGACCTTTTAGGTATTTCATGGTTTTGATTGACGCTTCTAGCCGTTGGTCGGATGTTTGCCTACTTTCAACTAGGAATATAGCCTTCACCCCCTATTGAAATAAATCATTAAACTTAGGGCCCATTTCCCTGAAAATCCTATTAAGTTTATATGACTTGACAATGCAGGCGAATTTACACCACAAGCCTTCGATGACTACTATTTATCTCTCGGCATTATTGTTAAACATCCTATCCCTCATGTCCATACCTAGAATGGCTTAGTTGAACCCTTGATTAAGCACATTCAACTTATTTCTAGGACTCTATTACTATAGTCCAAATTACCAGTTAGTGCTTAGGGACATGTTGTGTTACGTGAATCAATGCTCATTAGACTCTGACCCACAGCCAGCCATCAATACTCCCCTACATAATTTATATCGGGACATCAACCTAATATCTCCTATTTGCGCAAGTTTGGTTGCACAGTTCTAGTCCCTATGCGACCCTCTCAACGTACTAAGATGTGACCATAACATAGGTTGGGAATCTATATAGGCTATGACTCTTATTCAATTATTCAATTTTTAGAACCAATGATAGGAGATGTTTTTACTACTTGATTTGCTGATTATCGATTCGATAAGACAAAATTCTGGCCATTAAGGGGAGATAAAGAACACATTGTTCTTGCAGAATAACCCGTTCCTGAAGAACGGCGTGAACTATCATAGAATACTTTCACTTTGTCTCATCTGGACCCACGTACTTTACAATGTGAAATTGAAGTTTGTAGAGTTTTGGACTTACAAGAAATTGTAAATAGATTACCTGATCCATTTAACGATGCAGCAAAGGTAACCAAGTCACATGTGCAGTTATGAATGCACTTGGTAGAATTAATGTCCCTGTCTGACAAAACCAAAAAGTGGCAACTAAAGACTCTGTAATACGCTAGAAGGCGGCAGACCTATAGGTTCAAAGGATATACCTCCGCGGAAAAGGAGAAATGTACAATTATCAGCATATCCTCCCAAAGATACACTTAACACTCCTAAAGATGTTCCTCCTGAAAAGGCTCATAACACTCTCGAAGCAGTTATGAAAAAATCCACTATCTATAGAATAACGAAAGTCCTTGATGAAACTATAAAAGCCCCTAATGAGATACCGGTACCGAATAATGAAGAGGTGTCTATACTGTACAATTATTCAAGAAATAGATAGGATAGAAAAGGAATTGTTATTGATGATGCATTTGCATATGTGGTAGATACACAGATATCAAAGGAACATGAGGATGACAACTAGGATGTAGAACCATATACTATAAATGAATGTCGACAAAAGAAAGATTGGCCAAATAAGAAAGTGCTATTACAGCAGATTTAGAGTCTCTCAATGGACGTGGTGTACTTAAATCTATAGTACAAGCCCCAAAAGGTGTTAACCCTGTAGGTTATAAGTGGGTGTTTGTAAGGAAAAAGAAACGAAATGAATGAAATTACTAGATACAAGGCAAGACTTATAGTATAAGATTTCCTGCAAAAACCTGGGATTGATTATAAGGAAACACACTCCCCTATTATGGATATAACGACATTCAGATATCTGATGAGTTTAGTGGTTTCTGAAAATTTGGATATGAGACTCATGGATGTTGTAACCACTTATTCATATCAAGACTTAGACACAAAAATTCATATGAAATCCCGGAAGGACTTACTTTGCCTGATGCAAGGCCTAAGAATACATACTCATACAATTGAGACGATCATTATACGGATTGAAGCAATCTAGAAGAATGTGGTATAATCGTCTCAGTAAATATTTGTCTAAGGAAGGATATGAGAACAATCCCATTTGCCCATGTGTCTTCATAAAGAAATCCTTAAAAGGATTTGCGATAGTGGCAGATTATGTCGATAACATAAATTTGATCGGAACTCTAGAAGAGTTCGAAATAACTACTGATTATTTGAAAAGAGTGTTTGAGATGAAAGACCTTAGGAAAACAGAATTTTGTCTCTATTTGTAGATCGAGAGAAGCTCTAGTGGAATATTAGTCCATTAGTCTAATTATACCAAGAATATATTGAAACCCTTTGGTATGGACAAAATACATCCATTAAGTACTACCATGGCTGTTCGATCTTTAGATATAAACAAAGATTCATATAGTCCAATTAAGAAAAATGAAAAGGTATTGGGTCTCGAAGTACCAGACCCGAGTGTTATTGGTGCTTTAATGTATTTAGCACAATACACTAGACCGAACATTTCATTCTCAATAAATCTACTTGCTAGATATAGTTCTATGCCAACATAAAGGCATTGGACTAGTATCAAACATATCTTATGCTATTTATGTAGAATAATTGATTTAGGACTCTTTTATTGTAAAGATTCTAAGTTTGTAGGATATGTAGATTTAGGATATCTCTTTGATTCTCATAAGGGTTGATCATAGACATGTTATGTATTTCTTAGTGGTAATGTTGCTATTTCTTGCTGCTCTACTAAACAAACTTTGGTAGCTACTTCTTCTAATCATGCTGAAATTTTAGCTCTCTATGAAGCCATCAGGAAATGTGTGTAGTTAAAACCTTTAATTCAGCATATTCGTAGTTCTTGTCAATTGCATTTTAGTGTAGGTACCTTGGCCATTATCTACGAAGACAATGAGGTTTGTATTCAATATATTAAAGAAGGATACATTAAACGTGACAAAACAAGGCACATTGCACGAAAGTTATTCACACATACGCTTCAGAAGAACAATAAGATCGAAGTCAAACAAGTTCGCTCAAGCAATAACTTGGCTGATTTGTTTACAAAGTCATTACCAAAGTCAACATTGTAAAAGCTTGTATATGAGATCAGCATGCGAAGAGTTTATCATAAGAAATGTAAAGGTTATTGTTGTCAAGGGGAGTAACTGATCGGGGATAGGCATCCTAAAGCATGCTACCCAGTACATATGTGGACTGTACTTTTTTTTCTTTTTCTAAGTTTTATCCCACTGGGTTTTCTTAGTTAAGGTTTTAACGAGGCAGCATTATGCACATCCAACACCACTTCAATAATTTTGTAGAACATTGTACTTTTTTTCCTTCACTTTGGTTTTTATCTCATTGGGTTTTTTCTTTGTAAGGTTTTAATGAGGCAACTGTCATTAAATGATGGTCATCTAAGGGGGAGTGTTATAGGAGATTATCATAAGTGTATGCCCACCTTAGGGCTCACATTAGATAAGAAAAGTAGTTTAGGGTTGGAGTCTTGCTATATTGGGTTGCTTGAGGAGGAATCAATCTTATTCTATAAATAAGATCTCCCGCCCCCTTCATAATGAGCACATCTCTTAGTTATAAGAAGATCTCCCTTTTTTCCTCTTTTCTCTTTCTCCCAATAACACAAAGGTATTCAAGGTATTTGAGCATTTGTGAATCTAGCTATTCAGACATCCACTACAGAAAGTCACGATTATCTACTTCCAAACAGGCCCTAATTCCTTTGACATTTACTTGCAAGCGTGACGAGTTTCTCGTGAGTTCCTCGTGAGTTCCGCATTCTGATGTTGGAATTTCAACTATTTAAAATGTCCCAATTAGTATAAGTGATGAATAGATGATGTGGACATGCTCACTATTTATACCGAAATAATGGCAATATGTTTGGTTACTCCAATTTAAATATTATTATGCCCACGTTGGCAAGAAAGAGATTGCATTGTTTATGTCCCTAGTCACTATTGTGACAGGAGCCCTGCCACCGGCGGGTCGAAGCCAGAGAGCTTGACGTGTTGTTGTGTGCCTGTTATATGTTGTTATATGTTGTTGAAACACAACAAGGCACATATATAATATGTTGTTGAAACACAACAAGGCACAAATATAATAAAAAAAACTATCTATCTTTTAAACAAAAAAATTGAAAAGAATTTTGTCATGTCATCAGATTATAATTATATTTAATTATATTTTTTTCTTTCTTGAAACACAAGCCAAAGAAAAGCCCGGTCCTTTTCAAACTAATAACGTGGGTAAATTATAAAAGATGGTGATGTCACTTTCCCACGTTTTTCTCCCCTATTAAACGTCCATCAATTTTATTGCCCCGGTTGTAGAAAAATACAGGTCATATCCTCCATATTTTTTCTCTGCACAACAATGTACGTTGTCATCTACAATCAATATTTATCTCTATTCTTAGCAGAAACGAAAAGAAATAGACAAACAATCACTAGATTGAAAATTTTGCATTCTCTAATTTCAATCACAACTAGATGTATTAGTGGACTGGGTCTATAAATAATATTAGGATCTATCGTATCATGGTCATGGAAATCTAATTAGTTTCGATCACCAATAAAAGCATTAGTGGACAGCACTTATAGATAAAATGGGATCCATGGTATCATTATCATACGCGGGTAGGAGTTTTAACTGATAGTATCCACTATTTTCAATTCATAAAATGGGAAAAGTTTTGGATGGAATTGGAACCGACAGTTACAAAAAAATTTAAAAAAAGTTGCTAATCTTTTGGGCACAAGTTTCTTTGCTCATTGCCAGTGATGTGTCGTTCTTCATTTAGCCATTAAAAGAGAGGCAAAAATGTCCCTTGTAAGAAGGGAATGGACATTAATGGGGAGCTTATAAATACACAACAAAAATTGCTTTCCACACTTTTTTTCTAAAATTTGTGGTGAATTTCTCTCCATACCCCCATTATACCAAAACTACTCTTCACACATTTCTCTCTACATCCCCCCTTCCCCACCCCTTCTACACCTCCTCCTCCGTGCATTCCTCACACCCCTCCAAGGGAGATAGAGAGGAGAGGGAGAGAGCTAGAGGGAATGAGATAGAGACAGGGGAGAGGGAGAGAGAGAGAGAGAGGGACAGGGAGACAAAGAAAGGTAGCGAGAGGGAGGGGGAGAGAGAAAGAACAAAGAGGAAGAGGGAGTGAGAGAGAGGGGAAGGCAGAGAATAGAGAGGGTAAGGGATTGTGAGAGGGGGGAGGAAGAGGGAGAGGGGGGAGGGAGAGAGATAGAGAACAGAGGGAGAGATATAGAAGGAGGGAGAGAGAGGGAGAAAGAAGAGTGGAGGGGGTAGTGAGGTAGCAAAGGAGGAGGTGGGGGAAGGGGAGGAGGGAAGGGGTGGTGTGCAGTTGTAGGAGTATAATTGTAATAAAAATTATAAATGGTGTGTGTAGAAAGCAATTTTTGACATGCATTTAGAAGCTTTTTATTCATGTGTATCCATCCCTCATCATATGGTAAGGAAAAATTTTATAGGGCCTGCCTATAGTCCCTATAATTATGGGATGGTTGGGGGGGGGGGGGTGTGTTGATCGAAAGAATCATCTTGGATGGGGCCATATATCACGTGCATTCCCAAGCTCTAATCCCTTTTCCATGGCCCATAAATTCAACAACTTTAAATTGTTGACCCATAAAAAATTACAAATATTACAGTGAAGACATTACATAAAAATTCCAAACCTAGGGCACATAAACCCTGAGATTATAGAATGCGAAGTCCAGTACTGTATCCAGATGTTCAGAGCTAATACAATCAACTTAAAAGACTTTAGATGAGCTCGGAGTGCAGTAGTTCAAATTTCAGAGTTAGTGAACTTCATTTGGTCACTTGACTCACTAAACTTCAAATTTAAGGTTCATTGGCTCAAAATCTAAGGGTCATTGAACAAACTCAGACTTCTGGGTTACCAAAGTGGGTGAAAATCTCATGGCAACTCCAAATTATGCTTAGAAATGATGCTTCAAATTTTCAAGGCATTTGGACTTCGTTTCAGTTCAAAGTCAAGCTTCAGTGACTGTCTTCCAACTCTTTGGGTCGCTGTGACAATAGACACTTCTACATGTCAAAATCAGTTAAAACTCCTCGAGGAAGCTCAAATTATGCTCTAGAAAGGCTTTACAAAGTTTTAGGTCAGATGGATATCATTTGATCCAAAGTCCACAACATGTTAACTTTCGATCAGTGAACCCCAAGGCATGGGGTCACTAACCAAAGTCTTGCTTCTAGATGACCAAAATTGATGACATCTACACACAAAGCTTCAGTCATCATCAAATGATATTCTACAAATTTTAAAGTCAAAAGGACATCGTTTGAGCCTACTTCGATGACATATCACTTAGGAGTCTGTGACTTCCAAGTCATGGGGGCACTGACCAAAGTCATACTTCTGGAAGCCCAAAGTTGGTCAAATTCGGACGAGAGACTCAAAATATGTTCAAAGTGAAATTTGCAAAGTTTCAAGTCAATTGAATGTCATTCATGTAGAAAACAAGCTAATGGCCTATAATGTAAGGAGAATATTGACTTAGAACATGCAACAAGTGAGTCGCTGTTCAAAATCCCACTTCCACAATCCAAACTGTATGAAATTTGGATGGACACTTTAAGATTCGCTTGACATCAGTCCCTCTACCTTTCAAGCCAAACTGAGGTCATTTATGTCTCAAACAGCTGAAAGAAGGGCCCATTTTCATGAGAAGTCAATTAGAGGGGGGGTTTGACCAATTTCAAAATATCAAAACAACTTGAAATTTCTGACACATGCAAAATAGTATCAAAAAGCATACCCCCAAGTTTTGTGAAGATCGGACAGCGTTCCGCCTCAAATGGGAATAAACGGTTCACATATGTAAAAAACCCGAAATTGGGTTAGTCAGTGGCCGCAGCTACAGTCACTAACACCCGTGAAGCAGTTCCTGGTGGTTTTCAGTGGTTTTTTCTACTTTATTTCTAACTCCAACTTCTCGTAACTCCCTAAATCATCTCTGGAGTTTATAAAAGGAAGGTTTCCTCACTTGGGAAGGGTTTAAAACAAGTTCCAAACAATTAAAGCAAGTTTCAATCATTTCAACATGTTACAATTATAGTTCCAAGCATTTGTAAGGCACGCAAGGCACTTCACGCACTCGAAGTCTACTTCTTTTTCTCCTTCTCACTAACTTAAGGTGAGAAACAGTTCAGAGAAGGAGAAGAAACATGTATCTCACTTAGAGAAGATAAATGCAATGAAAGGGCCATAACAATAAAGTCTTCTTCCATTGATTTTCTCACTTGGGAGGGGTTTTAGGCCATCCCGGAAGTTGTGAACAAGCCTTTTTAGGCTTCATTCCATTCCTTGAAAATTATAGGTTTAGAATGACAGGACTTGGGCTCCATTTTTGCTTGTATAAGCACCTATTTTAGATTTATGCAAAAACAATCCATAACTAAAAGCTGATGATTATCAAAGATTTTAGTCGATTCCTCAACCAAATTAAGCATTCTTGGTGGTCATTCAACACTCCAAAAATTAAAGAAGACAAGCTCCAGCACTTGAAGGTGTCACAAAAGAGAAATAGAGAGAAAAAGGAGGCAAACAGTGGCCTTTTCAGCCACTGTCTGCCAGTGGCTGTTGGCCACGGTCACAGCTTCACTGTATTGTGGTTTTTTTTTTCACATTTTCACCATTGTTTGTGTATTTTCTTGTACTTTCTAAGTTTGAATCACATATGAAACTAAAAGGAGGGGCTGTAAATTTTCAAAACTTGTAAACAATTTGCATTCCTGTGATCAAAGCATTTGCACCTATATAAACAAAGGGAAAATAATGATAAATTGTATTTCCCATTCTTCTTAACGCTTGAAGTATGTGAATGTTGGGCTCGAATTCGTTGCATTTCACGCGTGCGATTAGAAGATTGGTGCCATCTATGGGAAACAGTTTTTGGCTCTAATTTGTGAACAAATTTGCCCAAAAGACATTAAAAATTATAAAAATGCATGAAAAGTGCTGGCAAAAGTGCTAAAATGTGTTGCTATGAGCCAGTGGCTGCGGCATGCTGTGTAACATGGCCAATGGCTGTGGCATGCTGTGTAAAATGGCTTGTGGCCACGGGAGACTATAAAAAGTGCTGTGACTGTAGGAGACAATGGAAAATGGGCAGTGACCATGGGCTTACGGTCACTGACCTATTTTGCCTCTAATTTGACTTGTTTGACTTCTGAAGACACCCATGCAAGGTCTTGATGTCTATGATGGGTTTGGGAGCTTAAATGAAGAAATTTTGCACCTCGAAGTTCATCCTTTAATCACTTAAATAAAGGCATTAGGAACCTCAAAGTGCATACTTTTGCCACTTAAATGAAGAAACCTTGCACAGCGATGTGCACGGACCAAGCCAACACCCTTTTATGCAATAGAAGAGTGTTGATTCAGTCCAAAAGGCTTTACACCACTAGCTGTCTAATCACCAGTTCATTTATAAGACCTAAATAAATGTTATATCAAATCAGTGATAAGAACAACAACATTGTAGTCATGCATTATCCGGCGTCATGCACTGATGGATCCCGTGTGATCATTGTGGTAGTGGTGCAAGCACGATCCTATGGGCCCTATCCTTTTGATTGGATCCAATCCTCTCTTGCTTATAATGTTGAACAGATAGCCCTAAAATGCTGCCAAAATTTTGGTAGCCAGGTCTAGTCAGCCTAGCATGCTTTTAAGCCTGATTATATAGTCCCGAAATGCTGCAGAAATTTTGACAGCAAAGACAGTCAGCATAGCATAATGAGAAAGGGATTTTGCCTATTTCTGACAATTTCAGTTCAAAACCATATTGATTCAGAAGGCATTCATAAACCATTCTGGCTAGCCCAAGAGGCAGCCATGTTGGTTGTGACAATAATATAATCGTTTAGGCTTACTTTTTTGTAGAGATATCAGGGGTTCTTTAATTATCACTTTTGATGAGGCCAAGGAGAGGCACTTCAAAATCTCCATAACCCAAAACAAATCATCTGCAAGAGCACCAAAGAGGCTATAACTGACTCTGCTACCCCTGGTAGAGAATCTCAGTTTTCCAAAGACTCTCTACTCATATGGGCTCCATGACTTCGGCTGATCGGAATGGGTCATCAGTGACCCCTAAATCCATCAAGAAGACTGAGATTCCTAAACCCTGGGTCTTTAAATGCGCCTAGAATTTGTTTGGGGTTTTCAAAAAGGTTTATGAGGAACCTAAACAAAAACTGAAGTTAAGAGGCAGCAGCCTTCCTATCATCAAGCCTCATCTAGGGGTAAGACAGGTCCGGTTCATGGATCACAAGCCAATATCACTTGGCAACTCGCATTTAGTGGCTACCCAAGGCTCAAGATCATCATCTACTCTGCCGAAACAATGGGTCGTTAACAAATAAGTGCCAGAGGACCTTCGGCAGCTCATAACTCGCAAGAAGACACAGAAGCATGCGTCCATTCCCAAATGCAATACCTGGTCATTGCAACAACATTTCAAAATCTAACAAGGCTGAGAACAAACTCTTCACCTTATTTGAAGAAAATACATTTTACCCTCTGACTCAGAAAGAGGAACGAAAGTTAGGCAGGAGGCGTCTACCCTCTATCATTATAGCATCAACCCCACCATCTTCACCCTAGTGTCTATCACATCACGCTAAAGACAAAAAGAAAGCTAAGCGATTGATCATTAATAATTCGACCAATCTCGCTCGCGTCAAGGATTCGCTCCAACAAAATAATGAGCAAAAGAAAAAGAACATGAGATGTGTTGTTGACATCCTTTTGCTTCCCACTTCTGATTTCATGGATTGGGAATGAGTTGCTGGCATTTCCTGGTCATCGATACCAGGTTCAAAGAACAAACCTTAGTAGCTAGATTGGCTAATCAGATAAAGAAGAAAGCTTTGGCTTGCTATAGGGATCAAACCCAAAAGCTGTAGTAGTGTAAAATCACTCAAATTGGGTGATTAAAGAAGATGATCTGAACTTGACCTCGTCCTAAATGGTTGGACCAAGTTTAGCTCGAAGAATTAGTCGGAATATGGCTCGAACTCAATCACAAGAGTTTGACTCCAACTCACATTCAAGCAGGACTTCTGAAGGTCATGTTGAAACAGACTTTGACGAGGATCCTATCACTATCTTAAACACAAAAAATAGTTAATCCACTCCTACATTAACATCCTCCTACCCCACCCCCCCCCCCCCCGCGGTTAGTACACTGTGTTCATGGCTGAATGGAGTGGGACTAGCAAGGATGGTAATGATGATGCTAGTGGAAGCAAGGACTCCAACGAGAAAGATGCTAGTGAAAATCAAGAGGACAACGTCAGTGATGTTGTCAAGCAATATGGAGACTTGTCTGCCTAGTTGAAAATCTCCGTAGATAAGTTAGGTGGTCCAGCTGAAGCTCCAGTGAATCCTCTATTTGGTAATAGAAGAGAACAAGAAAATATTAGGAGAAATACCATTAAAATTGACCAGCTCAAAGCTCAAATCAAGTCTCTAATAGACATGGTGATAGGTGCAGGTTCTTCTGGTGGTAATCATTCATCAATCTTTAGTCTTCATGCAAATCCTGAAAAGCATGTAACCTTAAAAGAAGTTAAAGAGATATTGACAAAATCAAAAGTGGAGACTAGGATGAAAAAGAAGGGTATCACACCCAGGCATCCTCCGAAATTTGATATGGTTCCATTCCCTTAGATTATAAACTTTTGACTTTCTTGCCATGCCTTGGGAAGGGGTTAGCATATTAGCATATTGTGCATTTCAAGTCACTCCTCGGAAGCTTGCCAGAATTTGATGCACTAAAGATAAGGTTGTTCGTCAGCACATTGAAAGGAGTTGCCTTTGATTGGTACAAGCAGTTACCAAAACTCACTTTCACTACATGACCTATCACAAAAGAGAAGGTTTTACTTCACTTCCAAGAGAAGGATCAAACAATCACCTTTGCCATGCTCAACAACACAAGGCAAGGAGACAATGAAACTACATAGTCCTTTATTAATAGATGGAGAGCATTATCTTATAGATATTTGGAAAACCATCTCAAAGGGCAACTATTGAAATGTGCAAAACTAATTTACAACCAAAGATTAAGGTTATCATACTTAGTCATAAAACTAAGTCTTTGGCCTGATTGGTTGAGGTGGCCATTATTGCAGAGCTGACCCTTAAGGAAATCAGTTAAAAGAAGATAAGTTCTCGAAAAGTAGAGTCGTCTTCATCTTCTGCTCCAAAACTAAAAAAGTTGTCACAACCCGGGCCCAGAAATCGGGGGTTAGTGAGAAGCTAAACCGGTGACACACGTACTCCCGTGCACGTGCATCTAAACCCAGTCCAGATGCACACACACAAGGGATCTAACACGTGCGAAACAGACGAACGCGGAAGCTGTAGATATCATAGCAAGCAACAAAGGAAAATAGGGGAAGCCAAAACAAATACAAATACGGAAACGACAAACACAACTACACTGATAGAAAACCGAATACACACCAAAACCAATATATACAAAATATACAGAATACAAGTCCAAAGTCCAAAGTCCAAATACAATCTCTCAAAATCCCAAAAACGAAAAACCACTGGAAAACATGCATGAACGCACTCGGCAGAGATGATCAAGCCCACTCTGCCAAACCTGAGGGTGCCTCTACACTCGCCCCTGCATCATAGGCCCTGTCAATAGCGTCATCCAATGTTGCCGGCCACATACAAGCAACCACGTGGCGTTTGTGTCTCGGATTCAGGCCGTTGACGAAGCGAGTCACCTTCTTATGCTCAGTGTTCACCATGTCCTCTGCGAAATGAGACAGCTCTGTAAACCTGTGTACATAATCTGCAACTGACATCTATCTCTGCTGAAGGTTGAAGAATTCCACTTCCTTGGCTCGCTGAATATGGAGAGGCATGAACTTCCGACGGAATTGCTGCTTGAAGGTCTCCCAAACTGTGGCACTGGGCATAGTCTGGAATGAGCTCTTGACACTCCTCCACCATGTCTTAGCTACACTCCGAAGCATAGAGGCTGTGAGAACTACTTTCTGCTTGTTACTGCACACAATCGTATCAAATAGCTCTTCAGTCTGCTCCAACCATTGCTCAGCCTGCAATGCATCCTCTATCCCATGGAACTCAGTCGCCCCTCGCTTACGGAACTTGTCGAAAAGAGCATTTGGATCTGATTCCTTCGGCTGAAAAACCACCTGCTGATCTATACGAGGTGATGCTACTGCAGCAGCCTGACTCTGCCTATCTACCATGGATGCCATCTGCGCCTGTAATGACTGCATAGACTGCATCATCATCATCATGCGCTCCTCACTACTGATATGTGGGGGTACCGATCCACTATCACCGTTATGGCCCTGTTGATTCTCATCCCGAGATCCTGATCCTGATGCCATTCTGCAAAAGGAAAAAGAGACACAACACACAAATATAAAGTGCCCTGAGTTAGTCAAATCCCAAATCAACATATGAGACTTCGAGTCAAATAGTTGATAGCGTTATCTCACCACGATCTTAGATGCCTACATGCTTATAACTAGCATGCTCTGATACCATACAATACGTATGTCACAACCCGGGCCCAGAAATCGGGGGTTAGCGAGAAGCTAAACCGGTGACACACGTACTCCCGTGCACGTGCATCTAAACCCAGTCCAGATGCACACACACAAGGGATCTAACACGTGCGAAACAGACGAACGCGGAAGCTGTAGATATCATAGCAAGCAACAAAGGAAAATAGCGGAAGCCAAAACAAATACAAATACGGAAACGACAAAGACAACTACACTGATAGAAAACCGAATACACACCAAAACCAATATATACAAAATATACAGAATACAAGTCCAAAGTCCAAAGTCCAAATACAATCTCTCAAAATCCCAAAAACGAAAAACCACTGGAAAACATGCATGAACGCACTCGGCAGAGATGATCAAGCCCACTCTGCCAAACCTGAGGGTGCCTCTACACTCGCCCCTGCAGCCTCCTCGACCGCCGGGGAGCTGGGCAAGGTATCTGTGCCTGCAACACCACAGACAACACAAATGAATACAACGATCCAGCAAATATAAGTAACAGGGATGAAACACGCATAGTATCAAAGTGAATAAAGTAATGACGGAAGATTAAATACAGAGTTTCATCTTAGTATGCTAAGCAAATCGTGCATAGAATTAAAGCATGATAGTTGAATCAAAACATAGAAATACTGACTAAGTGGCTACTACGTTAACCATGTTCTCTCCAATAGAGAGCAGAGCAAAGCAAAGCAGAGGAGAACACCACTGACCGGGCCAGGGTACAAGTGGTCTCAGGTTCCTGGGTTCCGGGGTCCCAAGACAAAGCGACATTGCAGTGAATACAGAGATACAGAGGTCTAAGCCAGAGGTAACCCCGTCGGGCATCCTAGGGCTGAGGCTGAGTAGAGCCAGACTAATACCAATCAATCAAATCCATAGAAAGGGAGATTATCCGCTTTGGACTCACCGATGGCAAAGACCGGATCTTATCCTCACGTATTAATCTCTGGGCAGAGCCACCCGGGAATACCCAAAATCAGAGATAGACAAAGCCAACAAAGCATAGATATAAAGCCAAAGCATAGCATAAATCAAAGCTTAGTGCAGAACGAAGAATAAAACGGATATACAGAACGAAAGCAAAAATGACTACGGAATGCATAACATAGATTAACAGAGCAGAGGGCAAAAATCATAAACAATATGCAATGCATCTCAGATTAATACGGAGTCAAGGTTCCTTACAATCCAGTCCTAAGCTAGATGTTCACTGTCACTAACCGTGCATGCTGATGTAGTTTTAAGTTAGTCAATGCACCGTTGCCATCAAAGTGTTGCGTAATCTTTGCGTGCACCGACGTCCCTTAAACCAACACCCATGGGGAGGTGCTTAACAGTGATCGACGTTCACATGAATAAGTCACAGCCTAACAGACTCTTCATGCGATCCAAGGAATCCATTGGGCCGGTTTACATGGGTGATTAACCTGTATTTGAGCCCTACAAGTCTCACCATTATCCTAAGTTATAATTCAAAATTGCCATGCCTAACGGTTTAGCCATGAGGGACCTATGGTTGAGCCGGAGACATCTTACGCACTCGTCGTAATATGCACTACGGCTTCTCCTTGGTTCCATTAAAACACAGCTAAACTGAGTATCCTTCCACCTCTGATCTGGTACCTTCTTCGGCTGAGCTACAGTCAGTATACGGCTTAGCCGTAGACCAGTCCACGGCTTGGCCGTAGCATTCCACGGCTTAGCCGTAGCCACACCGTAGGAGTTCTGTGTTGGAAAAGTTTCGACTGATCAGAGATTTAATTCACGGCTGGGGTACGGTTTGGGTCACGGCTAGCTTACGGCTCAGCCGTAGAACAAATTACGGCTTAGCCGTAGCCTAGCCGTAGAACAAAACTCAAAATTGAAGTCTCTGGAAATCAAACCGTAGAAGTTCACGGCTTAGCCGTGCAATACAGATCCGAAAATGGGTTGAGTACAGAAACGAAAATTTGATACAGAAACTGCACAAAATGAGTTACAGAGGTTCCATTTTACCAAATGTGGCTGTAAAACATCAGATACACTAAAGAAGATGGAAATCAAAGCATTCAAATAGAGCACCCATGTGTGTTATAAAAGTCTGTACTTATACTTGCCTCAAAGCTCTATCAATCCACAACCTCAAGCTCCAAATCCACTAAAAATCAAAGCAAATCAAAGCAATACACCATGCATGAGATGAAGACACATCAACAAGGAAAAGAGCTGCAATTGGAGAAGAAGAAGGGAGAGTTGGGAGAGAACCCACTTACCACCAAAGCCACAGACAGAGACTAAGCACAGAGATGAGAGAAGAAGAAAAGAACCCAATCCAAAACAAGGAATCCAAAGCTTAATCGAGCAAGAGAAGAGGAGAGAGAACGAGGAGGGAGTTTCTCCTGGAATCTCCTCTTGCATGCACGTTGAAGACAATTTACAGGGAATGAGGACATCTGGAGCATGATTCATTTATATAGGTTTTGAAAGTTAAGTCAAAGTCCGGAGAGTTTATACTAATTACAGTTTAAGTCACACGAAGGTCCATCTTCCCCAATTGACTCCAAATGGTTCTGAGACAGTTACGGAAATTGTCGAGCTCAACTAAATACACGCGCTGACACCAAGATGATGCAAATATGATGCAAGCAAAGCAAAAGCAAAAATTACGAAAAAGGGCTTAGAACTACCTATTCCAGGTCAAAGGTCACTCAACTACCTATTCAAGGCCCAAAACCAAGTCCAAAAGAAATAAAACAAAACAAAACACACTAATGAGCCACTAATCCGGCTCAAAGGGATCGGGGTGTTACATCCTCCCCCACTAAGAATCATTCCGTCCTCGGAATGACTACCTACCTGCGCAAATAGCTGTGGGTACTGGCGCGCTAGCTGCTCCTCTAGCTCCCAAGTAGCCTCATCTGGACCATGATGCTCCCACAACACTTTAACCCATCTGATAGTCCTGGTACGGAGAATCTGCTCTCGTGTGCCAACGATGCGAAGCGGACGCTCAACGTAAGTTGCATTAGGTTGAATCTGAACATCATCATAGCGAATCACATGGCTCGGATCTGGCACATACTTACGGAGCATCGACACATGGAAGACATCGTGCACACCGGAGAACTCAACTGGAAGCGTCAACTGATAAGCTAAATCTCCAACTCGGCTCTTGACTTCGAACGGTCCTACATATCTCGGAGCTAACTTACCCTTCTGACCAAATCGAACTGTGCCCTTCATCGGAGAAACTTTAAGGAATACCCAATCTCCAACTTGGAATGCCAAAGGTCTCCTCCGAGTATCCGCATAGCTCTTCTGTCTGGATCGAGCAATCTTCAGATTTTCTATCACTTTCTGCACTTTCTCTGTCGTCTCAGCTATGATCGTCGGACCATGGAAACTTCTTGTTCCTACTTCTTCCCAGCACACAGGGGTCCTGCACTTGCGTCCGTATAGAGCCTCGTATGGTGCCATACCAATACTCTCATGGAAGCTGTTGTTGTAGGCAAACTCACACAATGCTAGATGCGTATCCCATTCCTTCTCAAAGTTCAGCACACTAGCTCTGAGCATATCCTCCAATGTCTGAATGGTACGCTCCGACTGTCCATCAGTCTGAGGGTGGTATGCCGTACTAAAACTCAACTTCGTGCCCATAGCTTCCTGGAATGCTCTCCAGAATGAAGACACAAAACGACTATCACGATCCGACACAATCGATACTGGGGTGCCATGCAATCTGACTATCTCGTCAACAAATTTCCTGGCCATCTCTGTGAATGTCATCCCCTTCCTAAACGGAAGGAAATGCGCTGACTTGGTCAATCTGTCCACTATAACCCAGATCGCATTGTTCTTTCTACTGGTCGGCGGAAAACCGGAGACGAAATCCATCGTAATGTGCTCCCACTTCCACTGCGGAGTATGCAATGGATGCAATGATCCTGGAGGTCATTGATGGTCAGCTTTTACCCTCTGACAGGTCAAACATCGAGCTACGAACCCTGCGATCTCCCGCTTCATATTGTTCCACCAAAATCTATCCTTCAAGTTCCCGTACATCTTCGTACTCCCTGGGTGCATCGCATATCGGGCATCGTGCGCCTCCGTCATCAACTTATCTTTCAGCTCGTCCACAGCTGGAACACACATTCTATTCCTGAAGTACAAAACTCCATCTACCAAGCTAAAATCAGGTCAATCTGCAATCCGATCTTTGAACTTTGCCAGGAGGGGGTCCTCAAATTGGCGATCCTTGATCTGCTGAATCACCTCAGGCTGAAACACGACGGTAGTAGCTAATGTCACCAATCCACCTACCATCCGAACCTCAACAGGCTGATCATGCACAAGCATATAAAATCCTGCCAACACCTGAAGACTGTCTGTCCTCCTGTTGAGTGCATCTGCAACTACATTGCCCTTGCCTGGGTGGTACTTGATCGGAAAGTCGTAGTCCTTGATGAACTCTAACCATCTTCGCTGCCTCATATTCAAGTCATGCTGATCGAACAAATACTGGAGACTGTGATGATCGGAATGGACCTCGAACTTCACACCGTACAAATAATGCCGCCACAACTTCAGTGCAAAAACAATGGCTGCTAGCTCCAAGTCATGTGTGGCATAGTTCTTCTCATGCTCTTTCAGCTGTCTGGATCCATAGGCAATCACCTTCTGATTCTGCATCAGTACACAGCCTAGTCCAACGCGAGAAGCATCGGAATAAATCACGAATCCCGCACTACCATCCGGGAGAGTCAACACTGGCGCCGTAGTGAGCTTTTCTTTTAACATCTGGAAACTGCGCTCACACTTCTCTGTCCACTCATACGGGACCTTCTTCCGAGTCAACTGAGTCAGCGGGGCTGAAATCTTCGAGAAGTCCTGCACGAACCTGCGGTAATATCCCGCCAAACCTAGAAAACTCCGAATCTCTGTCACTGATCTAGGACGGGGCCAATGGACTACTGCCTCAATCTTAGCCGGATCCACCATCAATCCATCTCTAGAAATCTTATGACCCAGAAATGTAACTTGCTCGAGCCAAAACTCACACTTGGACAACTTTGCATACAACTTGTGATCCTTAAGCAGCTGCAATGCTTTCCGCAAATGGTCTGTATGTTCCTCAGCAGTCTTCGAATAGACCAATATGTCATCTATGAAAACCACAACGAACTGATCCAAGAAGGAAGTAAACACCCTATTCATCAACGCCATGAAAGCTGCGGGTGCATTCGTCAAACCAAACGGCATGACAAGGAACTCGTAGTGTCCATACCGAGTCCTGAAAGCTGTCTTCGGAACATCCTCATCCTTCACCCTGAGCTGGTGATATCCTGACCTCAAGTCAATCTTCGAGAAGTAAGCTGCACCCTGAAGCTGATCGAACAACTCATCGATCCTAGGCAATGGATATTTGTTCTTGATAGTCACCTTATTCAACTGCCTGTAGTCAATGCACATCCGGAAACTGCCATCTTTCTTCTTGACAAACAATACAGGAGCTCCCCAAGGTGAAACACTTGGGCGTATGAACCCTTTATCCAACAGATCCTGCAACTGTTTCTTCAATTCCAACAACTCTGCAGGTGCCATACGATATGGAGCTCTACTGATGGGTGCTGTACCTGGCATCAAGTCAATAGCAAATTCTACCTCCCGAACCGGTGGCAACTCTGGCACATCCTCCGGAAAGACATCCGGGAACTCGCTGACTACTGGGATCTCACTGAGCTGTCGTTGATCTTTCTTCTCTGAAATGAATGCAAGAAATCCCTCACATCCCCTACGAAGCATCCTGTCTGCCTTACAAGCAGATATTACACGTCTTGGGCACTTCATCTGGTTGCCCTCAAATCGAAATCCGCTGCCCAAATCAAAGTAGATAGCCTTGCTGTAGCAATTGATACATGCATGATATCTTGCAAGCCAGTCCATACCAAGGATCACATCAAAATCCAGTGTCGTGAGCAACACGAGGTCTACTGGGAGCTGATGACCAGCTATCCGCACATCACACTGAGGGTAGAAGACACTGCACTCCACCCGTTTACCAACCGGAGTGGATACTAGTAACAAGTATGGAAGTGGTGTGGGTCGCTGTCGAAGCTGCACAGCAAAATGGGGTGCTACGTACGAACGCGTAGACCCGGAGTCAAATAAGGCTAAAGCTTCAGCATCAGAAATTAAAATTTTACCTTCCACGACCGTGGCCTCCTCCGCGCCCTCATGCGTAGCAGCATAGGCTCGGGCTGTCTGGCGGTTCGGCTTCTGGGCTGGGCGAACTGGCTGAGATCTGCCCTGCGCTGTAGGTCCTGCCTGTCTCGTCTGTGGAGAGGACTGAAACTTCGGGCATTGGGCCCGCCTGTGATCCGTAGAGCCACACCCGAAACAAGCCCCACTCTTCCTCCAACATCTGTCGGTGGGGTGATCCTTCCCACAGTGACTGCAAATCACCTGAGTACTGCTCGAACTGCCCTGTTTACCCTTGAACTTCTTCTGAAACTGACTTCTGCCACTGAAGCCTGCCGTCCTCTTAGCCTCAGTTCGCTTCTCCTCAAATATGGCCTCTGCATCATAGGCCCTGTCAATAGCGTCATCCAATGTTGCCGGCCACATACAAGCAACCACATGGCGTTTGTTTCTCGGATTCAGGCCGTTGACGAAGCGAGTCACCTTCTTATGCTCAGTGTTCACCATGTCCTCTGCGAAATGAGACAGCTCTGTAAACCTGTGTACATAATCTGCAACTGACATCTGTCTCTGCTGAAGGTTGAAGAATTCCACTTCCTTGGCTCGCTGAATATGGAGAGGCATGAACTTCCGACGGAATTGCTGCTTGAAGGTCTCCCAAACTGTGGCACTGGGCATAGTCTGGAATGAGCTCTTGACACTCCTCCACCATGTCTTAGCTACACTCCGAAGCATAGAGGCTGTGAGAACTACTTTCCGCTTGTTACTGCACACAATCGTATCAAATAGCTCTTCAGTCTGCTCCAACCATTGCTCAGCCTGCAATGCATCCTCTACCCCATGGAACTCAATCGCCCCTCGCTTACGGAACTTGTCGAAAAGAGCATTTGGATCTGATTCCTTCGGCTGAAAAACCACCTGCTGATCTATACGAGGTGATGCTACTGCAGCAGCCTGACTCTGCCTATCTACCATGGATGCCATCTGCGCCTGTAATGACTGCATAGACTGCATCATCATCATCATGCGCTCCTCACTACTGATATGTGGGGGTACCGATCCACTATCACCGTTATGGCCCTGTTGATTCTCATCCCGAGATCCTGATCCTGATGCCATCCTGCAAAAGGAAAAAGAGACACAACACACAAATATAAAGTGCCCTGAGTTAGTCAAATCCCAAATCAACATATGAGACTTCGAGTCAAATAGTTGATAGCGTTATCTCACCACGATCTTAGATGCCTACATGCTTATAACTAGCATGCTCTGATACCATACAATACGTAAGTCACAACCCGGGCCCAGAAATCGGGGGTTAGCGAGAAGCTAAACCGGTGACACACGTACTCCCGTGCACGTGCATCTAAACCCAGTCCAGATGCACACACACAAGGGATCTAACACGTGCGAAACAGACGAACGCGGAAGCTGTAGATATCATAGCAAGCAACAAAGGAAAATAGCGGAAGCCAAAACAAATACAAATACGGAAACGACAAAGACAACTACACTGATAGAAAACCGAATACACACCAAAACCAATATATACAAAATATACAGAATACAAGTCCAAAGTCCAAAGTCCAAATACAATCTCTCAAAATCCCAAAAACGAAAAACCACTGGAAAACATGCATGAACGCACTCGGCAGAGATGATCAAGCCCACTCTGCCAAACCTGAGGGTGCCTCTACACTCGCCCCTGCAGCCTCCTCGACCGCCGGGGAGCTGGGCAAGGTATCTATGCCTGCAACACCACAGACAACACAAATGAATACAACGATCCAGCAAATATAAGTAACAGGGATGAAACACGCATAGTATCAAAGTGAATAAAGTAATGACAGAAGATTAAATACAGAGTTTCATCTTAGTATGCTAAGCAAATCGTGCATAGAATTAAAGCATGATAGTTGAATCAAAACATAGAAATACTGACTAAGTGGCTACTACGTTAACCATGTTCTCTCCAATAGAGAGCAGAGCAAAGCAAAGCAGAGGAGAACACCACTGACCGGGCCAGGGTACAAGTGGGTCTCAGGTTCCTGGGTTCCGGGGTCCCAAGACAAAGCGACACTGCAGTGAATACAGAGATACAGAGGTCTAAGCCGGAGGTAACCCCGTCGGGCATCCTAGGGATGAGGCTGAGTAGAGCCAGACTAATACCAATCAATCAAATCCATAGAAAGGGAGATTATCCGCTTTGGACTCACCGATGGCAAAGACCGGATCTTATCCTCACGTATTAATCTCTGGGCAGAGCCACCCGGGAATACCCAAAATCAGAGATAGACAAAGCCAACAAAGCATAGATATAAAGCCAAAGCATAGCATAAATCAAAGCTTAGTGCAGAACGAAGAATAAAACGGATATACAGAACGAAAGCAAAAATGACTACGGAATGCATAACATAGATTAACAGAGCAGAGGGCAAAAATCATAAACAATATGCAATGCATCTCAGATTAATACGGAGTCAAGGTTCCTTACAATCCAGTCCTAAGCTAGATGTTCACTGTCACTAACCGTGCATGCTGATGTAGTTTTAAGTTAGTCAATGCACCGTTGCCATCAAAGTGTTGCGTAATCTTTGCGTGCACCGACGTCCCTTAAACCAACACCCATGGGGAGGTGCTTAACAGTGATCGACGTTCACATGAATAAGTCATAGCCTAACAGACTCTTCATGCGATCCAAGGAATCCATTGGGCCGGTTTACATGGGTGATTAACCTGTATTTGAGCCCTACAAGTCTCACCATTATCCTAAGTTATAATTCAGAATTGCCATGCCTAACGGTTTAGCCATGAGGGACCTATGGTTGAGCCGGAGACATCTTACGCACTCGTCGTAATATGCACTACGGCTTCTCCTTGGTTCCATTAAAACACAGCTAAACTGAGTATCCTTCCACCTCTGATCTGGTACCTTCTTCGGCTGAGCTACAGTCAGTATACGGCTTAGCCGTAGACCAGTCCACGGCTTGGCCGTAGCATTCCACGGCTTAGCCGTAGCCACACCGTAGGAGTTCTATGTTGGAAAAGTTTCGACTGATCAGAGATTTAATTCACGGCTGGGGTACGGTTTGGGTCACGGCTAGCTTACGGCTCAGCCGTAGAACAAATTACGGCTTAGCCGTAGCCTAGCCGTAGAACAAAACTCAAAATTGAAGTCTCTGGAAATCAAACCGTAGAAGTTCACGGCTTAGCCGTGCAATACAGATCCGAAAATGGGTTGAGTACAGAAACGAAAATTTGATACAGAAACTGCACAAAATGAGTTACAGAGGTTCCATTTTACCAAATGTGGCTGTAAAACATCAGATACACTAAAGAAGATGGAAATCAAAGCATTCAAATAGAGCACCCATGTGTGTTATAAAAGTCTGTACTTATACTTGCCTCAAAGCTCTATCAATCCACAACCTCAAGCTCCAAATCCACTAAAAATCAAAGCAAATCAAAGCAATACACCATGCATGAGATGAAGACACATCAACAAGGAAAAGAGCTGCAATTGGAGAAGAAGAAGGGAGAGTTGGGAGAGAACCCACTTACCACCAAAGCCACAGACAGAGACTAAGCACAGAGATGAGAGAAGAAGAAAAGAACCCAATCCAAAACAAGGAATCCAAAGCTTAATCGAGCAAGAGAAGAGGAGAGAGAACGAGGAGGGAGTTTCTCCTGGAATCTCCTCTTGCATGCACGTTGAAGACAATTTACAGGGAATGAGGACATCTGGAGCATGATTCATTTATATAGGTTTTGAAAGTTAAGTCAAAGTCCGGAGAGTTTATACTAATTACAGTTTAAGTCACACGAAGGTCCATCTTCCCCAATTGACTCCAAATGGTTCTGAGACAGTTATGGAAATTGTCGAGCTCAACTAAATACACGCGCTGACACCAAGATGATGCAAATATGATGCAAGCAAAGCAAAAGCAAAAATTACGAAAAAGGGCTTAGAACTACCTATTCCAGGTCAAAGGTCACTCAACTACCTATTCAAGGCCCAAAACCAAGTCCAAAAGAAATAAAACAAAACAAAACACACTAATGAGCCACTAATCCGGCTCAAAGGGATCGGGGTGTTACAAAAGTAATAGGAGGTCTTCAATGTGCAAATCTCCAAACCTCCTCAAAAGCCTCAGAATGCAAAGATTGATCAAACTAAGAAAGAGGAGTATGAATAGAGGAAGAAAACTAAATATCCTTTTGACGAGGATATTGAAGTAATCTTCCGATCATTGATGGATAACAATAAAATTTAACTTCTATTAATGAAAAAGCTTAAACAAGCAGGTAGCATCAATGACCTAAACTACTATGCATACCACCGAATGGCGTCTCTGTTGGAAATTTATACTAAAAGCATACTTTTATGTATTTGTCTTTGACTGATTTATTTATTAGTAAAGTTTGTCTTTTCAACTTAATGACAATTTGTATGGGCAAATGGTTGCATTGTTATTTATTATGCATGTATGCATCTTTTATTTTATAAAGCAGACAAGTTGGTGTGTAGAGTTTAGCTTACGCACGAAAGGCTTGTTTATTGGTTCTTATAAAATATAAGTTGTTGTTCACAATCTAGATGGAGTTGGACATATCATTGGTACAACTGTAGTATGATGTTTTGGTATGCTTGTCTTGACTACGGGAAATGGTATAGTTTCAACTCGTTATGCTAGTACGCTTTATATGCATTCAATCGAATCGCTTTTGGGTTCATTTTCTTTATACTGACTATATAAGATAATTAACATTCAAATGGTAATTATGAGTGCTTGTACTCTTAATCTAAGTATAAATAATAAATACATACATTTAGTGTTTGGCATTTTGATTTACAAAGGAGTAAGACCTTTTATAAGTCATTAATTTTAGTAAATTAGATGATTACACTACATGTATAGTGCAAATTAGTTTATTGAATGAATCTATGTCCCGTAATAAGGATTAATGATATCCCCTTGATGAAGCTTATAAGTTTTGATTGTGTCAAACCCTACAGGTGGACTTTCTCTCCGATAAATCCAATAAATTAAGTGTAAGGTCTCAAGGAATTATAAGGATACCGATTAAATATAGGTGTCAGTAATTATTTAATCAATGGATATCTGAAATCTTAACATGGGGAGATTAATAAGCATTTAATAACAAGAAGCTCAAAATATTATTTTGAGAAAAATGACAGGCGTACAATTATAATTCTCTGGTGGACTGAATTGTAATTTATAGAACTAGGATTCTAATTTTAGTCGAATTAGGGTTTCCTATTTTCATAAGAAGCCTATTCATTCTTTTTTCTTAAGTTCCCTATTGTAGCTATAAATTCGCGCTATTGCTCTCTAGGAAAAACGCACAAGAGAAATCTTGTTTTCGAGAGTAAAGAGAATTCGTTGAATAGGCTCACACTCCGGTATGAGTTTGAGCATAGAGGAATACAGTAGAAGGTCTTGAGATTTTTGGGCTACTATAAGACCTAATTCAAATCAAAGAGATCTAGCAGGTATGGTTCTTGAATCATCATCGTTTAAAGTTATTTCCGGAATGATCTATGCGCAATATCTAGGGATCTTGGCAGTTGCCTCCTAATAGTCTCATCCTCTCAAAGACTGCTTCATTTTGAAAAAAAAGGTCAATGAGATGTGGAAAAATGGGGCAATAACTTTTGATCAGAAGAATGATTTGCTCTAGTCAACATGATCTCCTTTGGATAGTCCACACCTATAACTGTATCCGCTTCACCAAAGCCAATGACGGTTGAATTCCATGTCATCAATGCTATACATGACGAACAAGGTTTGATACCGGTCAAAACTTCTTCTAGGGAAGAAATGTGGGGTCACCCGGACCTAGTAAATGATAAAGGCTAGGAGAAGGTTAAAATCAAGCCCACACTTGTAGAAAGAAAGAAGGTTAAATGGCAACTTAAGAACTTTCAAAGAGCTTCCCAAATTTGCTTGGTCAAATAAGAAAAACAAGCTAAAAAAAAAAGAATGAAAAGGTGATTGAAGCTTCAGTTTCAAAAGAACCTCCCAAACCAGTTAGAGGTCAGTTTACTTTGGCTTACTTCATCATTCCAATTCCAAAGAATGAGGAAGAGACACTAATATCCAGTTGCAATAGGATATCATGGGATGACATACCTCCCAATTCAGATGATGAAGAAGATTGGTCAGACTATTCTAATTTTGATGATGATTTGTGGATTTATTACTACCTTACTGATGAATACCTTTCTGAAGAGGATAAGAGTTTGGAATAAACTTTTGATCCTAAGACGGGTACTCTCAATACCAAGCATGGTCTTAATACATTGTTGGTAGCTCTTTATAATATACATAGACCGAGTGCAAGTGGTTGTCGAATGATCCTTCTCCTTTTCCACTACCTCCAAAAGTTCATCCAAATCCCTCACCA
The DNA here is from genome assembly GCA_037013555.1 of Sextonia rubra. NCBI lineage: Eukaryota > Viridiplantae > Streptophyta > Magnoliopsida > Laurales > Lauraceae > Sextonia > Sextonia rubra. Next base: position 51,317,718 of record JASUAD010000009.1, on the reverse strand, counting down.
TTGGTTGAATCAGATGAAGCATAGCAACAACAAGCATCTTCTTCTTTTTGTTCACATGCAATAGTCTCTATACCAGATGTTTCTCCTAAACCAACTGTTGAGTCAAACACTTTGAAGTCAAATCTTGAACTAAGCACTCAGCTTATTCCTGACTCAACTGATGAGCTTGAGTTTCAAGAAGGATAGAATGAACTTAGCATTGGCAATCCCACCGGACCTTAGGAAATCTTCCAAGTCTAGGATAACCTTTTTGACTTAGAAGAAGAGATGCCACTGGCTCTAGCTCTGGTGATTCTTAGTACTTCAGCTAATAAACCTCAAACATCCCAAGCCGCTCTTGACAATACAAATCAAGAAATAGGCTTGGAAGAAATCAGTCACCCTTTTGTTGAACCCAAAGAAGTCAATGCAATTAAAAGAAATACTCGTCCAGAAGTTGACCAAAACGACATAGTCAACAACAGCACTTGTTCCTGTTGTAATTATAGAGTCAACTATGATAGACCCTCCTCTTCTTCTTCTTTTTGTGTATACCCTTCGGAGATCAACACAAATGTAAATGAAACTTTTCATATGTAAATGCTAATGCAAGGCACTAGAGCTGTTCACGTTTTTGGACTTTCACCAACATTTTAAAACTTTGGTAATAATTTCTATAAAATTTATTCTAAAAAATTTAAATACTTTGAATGACTTTCATTGACATTTTTTAAACATCAATAAACATTATTTAAAAAAATACAAATATGCTTTTTGACATTCACCAATATTTTTAAATGTCATTAATAATTCATATAAAATTGATTCTACAATAATCTAAATACTTTTAATGGCTTTCATTGATGTATTTTAAGCATGGGTAAAAGTTATTTAAAAAGTATAAATACTTTTTCTGACTTTCAGCGCTGATTTTAAACTTCAGTAACAATTTATACAAAATTTATTCTAAAAAAGTTAAATACTTTGAATGACTTGCGCAAATGTTTTTTTAATGTAGGTAAATGTTATTTAAAAAAATATAAATACTTTTTTTTAGTCTTGCCCGATGTTTTTAAACATAAATAATAATTTATAGAAAATTTATAATTTTTTTTAAAATATAAATATGTTGTCGACATTTATATAAATGTCAGTGAGTGGTATATATGAAAATTTTGGATTAAAAATATAATTTTTCACCGACAAAATAAAATGTCAGTAAAGAATTTCCTTCAATTTTTTCATAATTGAAAAAAATTTTACTGACATAAAGTATCGTCAGTGAATTTCTAATATTTACCAACAGAATTTAAAAACATCAGTAAGAATTTTTCCCCACAAGACTTTGTCGACAATTAACCTACAAAAATGTTTTCATTGGCAAATTTTTTTGCCGAAGTTTGAAGCTCCTTTGGCGACAAGTTTTTTTGTAGCTAAAAGTATAATTTGTTGTAGTGAACAGTTGATATATGGAGATTAGTATTTTGAAAACAAGTCCTACTTTGAGCAGTACATTAATTTAAAGCAAGAAAATTTGACTATTAATGAATACACCCACCAATATCAAGAGTTGGAAAGTATATGTGGCCTATGGGAGCAACAAAGGAATGATAGAGCTCATTATATCAAAGGTCTAAGGCTGGATATACGAGCAAATCCGAAATTTTGTGACACCATTTAAGATGCACATAGAGAAGGCTATCCGTGTTGGTGGGTCTTGCATCTAACAAGTTAACTCGTGAGAAGAAAAATATTCGAAAGAGAAAAGGGCCATGTTCTCGAGAAACTTTTTGCCGAAGAGGATAATCCCACGATTGTCATCCACCCACTCCTCAACACAAATGAAAAGGAAGAAGAAGAATGGAGACAAAGTAAGAAGTTCCACACATAGGTAAGAGTCAAAGACAGGGCCATTAATTTGATTATTGATAATGATTTTTATCACATAAGAGGTTATTGATAAATTCTCATGAGCTTTGGTGTGGTGGAATTGGCGGGGTGATTTGGGACTGTTAGAGTCATGTGATAATAGACTATTTTGGCCCAATAGAAGCTTTGAGTGCAAATGAAGCCGAAGTCTATAATAGACTATTTTGGGCCTATAGAAGCTTTGAGTGCAAATGAAGCGTATAATAGACTATTTTGTTGGTTGGTTGATGCGAGTTGCTACAATTGGGTGGTTATAATGCTATTCTTGAAAGTAACTCCTTTTCAGCTATTCAATAGGGCTCTGGCAAAGTATCTTATACTTGGAGATTAAGAGATTTGGTGGAGGAAGAGCAGCATATTTCAAATCACCTTGGAGCCTCTTATCACCATGTGCTTAGGGAAGCTAATGTGACAGCAGATGGTCTTGATACGGAGGGAGTTTATCACTCTTCTATTCTCTTTGATATCTAGCCTTTGTTTTTTGTTTTTTTCTTTTCTTTTATTATTTGAGCTCTATTTTGGTTAAGGGATTTTCTCACTATTATACTCTTTTTTTCTTTATTTTGCATAAATAATTTTTACTGTACTAAAAAAATTAATTGAGAAGCTTCCCAAACCCTAGCAAGCTACATCGTCTAATGGTTATGTCATCCTTGTGACTCATAGATGCTTGGTATTATTCAAGATTGGCAATTATAAAGACAAAATTTGGTGTGATGTGATCCATATGAATATTGCTCATCTTATTTTTGGATGCTCATAGCTTTTTTTTTAGAAAGTGCACCATGATAAAGAGATGAACACAAATACAATTGTGTGGCTCATTTCATTGCCATCAACAACCATGTCTCCATCTACAACACCTTCACTTGAAGCACCGCAGAAGGAGCTAAGAGAAGAAATAAATGACATCATTCCACCAAATTTGTAGACAAAAGACATTAAAGATAACATCAAAGAACAAGTTAATGGCAACACTTATTTTGTAGGTACAAACAATATTTGTCAAGGCAATGTCAACCATGAGCCTTAAAGAGTTGAGGAAGAACTAGGACAAGCAATGGAAGAACAAGGACAAGCAGACATTGAATACTTTGATTGAGTTAGCAAGGACATTGAACATCCGGAAGATCTGATTACAATACTACTCCAGAAAATCTAATTGGGTAATCGGAAATCAAATCATTTGCCCCAATGGTTTCACAAAAAGATCAAGTTGTTAAAGTCCTCCACATTGACTTCATCTTCAGAGATCAAACAGGGATGATAAAGCTAACAACTAAAGCATTTACAAATCAAGTCACACATCCAACCTAAATTCATTCATCAGAAGAAGAGACACTTCCAACTTAGTTTTACATGGAAAAAAAGACCACATCAAGCTTTCAGGCCATGTCATACAAATGGGGAGCTAAAAAAAAAGACAATTATTTGAGCAATTGATTTTCAACCAAGGAGGACCTTTCATCAAACTTACAATTGAATTCTCTCCAGGATTTCTCAAGTTGGCAACTTGTTGGATTCTAGTTTTTTCCAAGCCAAGAGAGTTGATGTAAGTCAGACCATAGGTTGGACAACCCATTGGCCCTAATCCATAGGCCCAGTAGGGCATCTATTTATTTAGAGATTTTATTAAGTAGTTTAATTTGATTTGGATTAATATTGGCAAGTTTCCTCTTTTGTTTAGGGCCACTTATTCTAATATTAAAAAGTTTTGTTTATTAGGGATAAAGCCAACCCCTCTATATAAAGATGAATAGGCTTTATTGTAAAGACAGACATTGCTTTTTTGAATTATGAGAGTTCTTTCTTTAGTTTTGGTTTTTCTACGTATTGTCAGTGTGCTCTAGTGGCTGAATCCTTCTTTGAATTCAATCAATCATTCCGGAGATTAATTTATTTTCCGATAGCGGATCCGAGGCTTCATTAGTAAAGCACCTACGTCGGATACATTGTCTGAAATTATTTCTTCAGTGTCTAAATTTTTTAAAGTCAAATCTTTTCTTCGAAAAGTTTTAGCAGAAGTTCTTCATTCCATCCTGCGATGGAGAAGATCCAGTCTATCTGGATGTTTCTGGCATCTGGATGCCTATGGTATTCTGATGCATCCTTCCTTAACTGCGGGCACTGCGGTATGGTGTTGGAGCCCATTCATCTGATGGGCCTTCCACTGGCAGGGCATGCATGGATTTCTTCTGGACTGAGATATTATAGCCCTTTGATCAAATAGATGGGTAATAAAAAAATAGATGGATAATAAAAAGATACATTATTCCACAGAAAAGAGAATAGCCATTGGACGTCCAGAATTTTAGTCCAAAAAAGTTGTAAGGCATTCTCGCTCCATGGTAGAGGAGCCCATTAGATCAACTATTTAGGTTTTCACCTCATTAAATCCTCATCCCTACTGATGTCATATTCTGGCAATTGTACTGTAGTTTTGCAAATGAAGAGTTAGCGTATTTCATACCTGCAAAGTTACTTAGCATTGCTGGTGTATAAAAATCCAGCTCATCCATGTGTTGCTGCCACTCCAAGGCTGAGATCTTTTACGATACTGGTTAGGCGAAAGACTTATTTTTTACGCTGTTTATTTCTTCTGCTGTGACTGCATGGGTTCTGATTCAATTGAGAATTTATCTTTCCTTTCCTTTTGTTCCTCAATTATAACTACGTGGCAATTCTTTGTCTGACCAGCTAGCCCAACCTGAACATCACCTTGTAAATTATCAGGTGCATCCACATTTACAACCCAATAAACAAACTGGTTACGTTTGTTCGGTCCTCGCTACTTGACACTAATATGGCGCTGCCTTGTAAATCATTTTCTGAGTCAATCTTTTACATCCATGTTGAATTTGGGTTGACATTTTCAACCCTAAAGGCTGGTTTGGTTTAACTTGCTACCTTTATTGGTCAACCCTATAGAAATTTAACCAACCTGATCCGCCATTAAGCTATATTAGACACGTTAAAAAATATATTTTTTTTTTATGATCTGTTTTGACACTCTTTTTCTCCACTTGTTTCCATGTCTTTGTTTTCTGGTTCTTTGTTGTGTTAGGAAGGAAAAACATAGGTATTCTCCATAGCAGTGATTCTTCATATCAGTTCATTATTTTTGAAGCTTACTAGTTTTAAGGATTACACATGTCCAATTATCCAATTATCCATATCTAAACTGTCAGGACATGACTATCGTTACAGCATCTAGGCATGCATCTTTGGCCCTTTTGTGGTTTTCCTATTTCCTTGCATCCATCCTTTTTAAAATTTTTATTATTTACATTTTGATCAGTAGGCAAGTAAAATTTTATTAAAAGGGGAAACAAAACAGGGATACAGCCTACTACTTGAGGACTCAACAACATAGACGTAAGAGGACTATATCATTCACAAACAAAATGTTAGGTTTATGTCTTGTTTTCCGGTTTAGCCGGATGAATCCACTAGGTTGGCTAGGGACTGGTTCTAGGTCAAAGGTATTTTGGTAATTGTACCGGAGCTTTCTTGGTGGCCAAGAAAGCGGAGATTATATATGTGTACAGTCTGTAACCTTAGATCTTGCAGTTGAAGAGAGGTGAGAGCTCTCTTGCCCATGGTATTCCCACACCACGTAGGAAAGGCGATGTAAGAGAATGAGAGTCTCTCTATGCTTTACTTGTTATAGTGAAGATAATCGTCTCTGTGCCGTGGATGTAGCTCTATTTGGGTGAACCACGTAAATCTCTGTCTCTTTTTGTGTGTGGTTGGTTCTTTGTTGATCTTATGATTGATGTATGTACACAACAAGTAATGTCAAAATCACAACAATCACTACAAGGAAAAAGGGTTTTAGCGAGGAATAAAATTCGTCACCAAATGGGTACAATTCGTCACCAAACACTTTTGGCCACGAATAAAAATTTGTCCCCATGTTGTCGCATAAAGCCCGTCTGTGAATATATTCTGCGACGAATATCTATTTGTCTCCAAATGTCAATCTTTAGGCACGAATTTTGTTCGTCCCTTATAGTGTTCGTCGCCAAATGTCCTACCTGAGATCTCCTCATATCCAACCTTTAAGCACAAATAATTAGTAGCCCTATGTGTTTGTCACCAAATATATAATCTTTAGGCACGAATATCTTCATCGTCAAAAATAGATAATCAACAATAAATGATAATTTATCCCCAAAAGTCCAACTTTTAAACACAAAATTATTTGTCCCCAAATATCTATTCTATAAACACGAATTTATTCGTCATTGTATATAATGGTCATCACACATGAAAAATGTGGTTGACGATTCAGCGGTGATGGAATCGTCGTTGAAAATATACAATTAGCAACAACAATTCTTATTCACATCATACCTACAACAATTTGAATTCACATCATACCCGCAACCATTGACATCATCACAAAAATAATAATAATAATAATACATTCATTCAAATTTTCATCCAAATATTCATCCAAATATCCATCCAAATATCCATCCAAATATAAAAACTTAAACATAACAAATGTCCTGACACTAATGCAATTACTAAAAAAAAAAAAAAGCCCTCATGAACAACAGTCCATGCTCACTCCATCTTCAATCTATGAACAAAGTGAAAACAAAAAGATTTAGTGTGTTACAAGAAACATTACCTACACGAAGTTAAGGTAATATGTACACAACTTTAATTCAAAAAAACTAAATTAGCAGTATCACACTAAACTGAAATGACAGAAGTCTTATCAGTTCTTACATTTTCGGCGATATTCTCATTTGAAAGGAAAAAATTTTTGAGCATTAAGTTGAAAACCCATGTATTTTCATTTCCTTCACTTCTAGTTATGAATTCATGAATTATTGCATTATTCTCCATGTTGCATCATAGCATGTTATATAAAGGCCTTGCTTGGAGACGAGTGAAAACAGAGTCAAACATGGCAAAAGAAAAAAGGCAACTAGTTGTTATTAGTGTGGTAGTGTCTAGAACAAAAAGATGTCCCCAAGGCAAACTCACCTAATGGATTCATCTGTAGAAGGTGTTCCTAGCCATTATAACTTAATATAATGTAAATGACCTTTTATTATCCCTTGGCCCTTTTGATTGACAAAAGAAAATACCAAAAACATGAGAAACTAATAATGAAACATTTCCAAGCCATATATGTAGGTCAAACAAGGTCCCATGTGGACCATGGGCTCAATCTTGATGCACATGTTCTCCTTAATAGCTGATCAATCCCTTCTTGGCTTGGTCTGATCCAACCTTCAAGATACTCATCTCCTAGTGCGAAGGCATTATCTTAGCATTATCCACTTGATCATCATAAGAAAAAACAAAAATGACAATTTCCTAAATAATAATTAAAAATCATTCAAGAGAACAAGGAAAGAGTAAACATGAAAGCATTCCACTTCCATTCCAACTAATTATGAAGAGACGAAAATAATAACTGAAAAAAGAGAAAGAAAAGTTCTTTCACTGCTCTATATAATAAGGGGTGATAAACCTAGGAGAAGGGGAAAAACCGATGATGATGACAATGAACAACATAGCATCATTATCATAGTAAGCTAGATTCTCTTCATCCATACATTAGACATCACTCACCACTCACATCTTCCTTTTGTTCTTCTTTTGATAGTGAAAGTGCAATGGAATTCATGAGTATATTAACTTATGTTTGAATTATTGCATTGTTCTCCATGTTGCATCATAGATAAATTCTACCATGGATAAACATACACATAAAAAAGTACAGGAGGAGAATTCTCAAAAATACATGCAAAATTCATTAAATCATGATGGACCTTCAGAGACCTCACTGATGGACATCCTCAAAGAGTCCTCACTGATGGACCTTCAGAGACCACCCCAGAAAAAAGAAAAAAAATCAGTATCATGCCTAACACCCACAAGTCACAAAACAACACTAAAGCAGGAACAATGGTTGCAGAGAAAGTGGAATACCAGGAGTGTGAGCATGACCCAGAACTGCTTATGTTAGCAAAGGTGGCATCCAATGGTGCATGATTCTCCTTCTCCACACATAAGAAAAGGAGATATAGAGGAATGTGAGAACAGTGTTAAAAGCAATGCACATGGAATTTCAGGAGAAGCCAACATGATTGGGATTAGTTAAAAGAAATGTTGTTTTTCACAAAATCCCATTTTGTGCCTAATCATTCTATAGTATTTTCAAGTCCAATCCCAATCCCCTCCCATAGGATTTGGAAATCATTTTTATGGATTTATGCACTGACACCTAGTTTTTTTTAACTATATACATCCATACATGCCGATTTCAAGAGGAGATCCGTAGCCATCCCTGTCTTCAATTATCCATCTAACAAAATCATAACTATGAAAAAAAAAGCAACATAGGCCTACTCTCTTCTCAAACAACATATAATAAGAAGAAAATGAGATATAGGCTACTCACTTAATGCGATCATTTTAAATATTGGTTCCTATAATGCGAGAATGAATTTACTTACCATGAATGCCCTATCTAATTGCCAGATGGTGAGGCATCATATGTGACAAGAGAAATATTAATCTTTGACAGATGCATCCTCATCATGGCCTCAAGCTCCTCGAACTTCTTCTTCTGCATGTTTAGTTCTGACTGCTGGCTCTAAGTTAATCCCCTCAACGACTCAACGTCTGCCTGCTGGCTCTGAGTCAATCCCCTTAATGACTCAACCTCTGATCGCAGGGCATCCATACACATGTCATTAGCTCGTGTCTCAGCAGCAATAGATGTGAAGTAAGAGGGCTTCAGACCGACTCCATATCCTTTCACGTACCATCGTTTCTCACCAAGCACTTGCCTTGCAATCTGCTCCTGTGAGACCTCTTCAGATTCTGGCTGAGAGGCCGTGTTGCTCCGCTTTTGCATCTCCTCCTATCATTTTTGATAAGATCAAATAGTTAGTAACAAACTTTATAGCTTCAAACAAATAGTTGAAACATCTACATGCTAATATCATAATAAATACGTACATGATGCACTGCACAGGGAGGGGAAATCCAATCATTGGTACACTTCCTCCAATGAGACTCCTTATAGAAGTCTGCAAAATTTAGCCCCTCCCCCTTATTCTTAGCTGCTTGATTCAATTAGAATTTAAATGTTAGTGTATAATGTAAAGATTACATACTGACGAGACATAATTTGAAACTAAAGAATACATCACCATTTTATACATTGCGGAAGGAAATGATCTGGAACCCATAGTGTGATTATAAGGCAATCGTTTCCGATTCTCAGTATTCTTCTCCGATTGTTTCTGAAAAATAATTTGATTAACAAACAATAAGTGTGAATATTTAAAATTATAAGCATCCTTTGTTACCATGAATCGGGAACTTTTCCAACCAACGTCAATTAGCCACCTCCAGACCTCCAGATTTAGAACTGTGTGTGGCTTGCTATAAGTGTCCTCACCATCCTCCACTAGCTTCTTGTAATGCACCCACATCTTATGGCGCCAATTCCTGTATTGCTCCTGACTTTCCTATCGATAGTACGGACTATATCTGGGTCCTCCTCGGACTTCTCGATTTCAAACTTGTCCTACAAACATTCATGAATTTCATTGTTAAGCATTATCACATATTAGACTAAGACCATATGGAACTATTATTTACCCAGACGGACTGCACAATGGATGCTCTGATCTGGGAGTCAATATCAGACCAGTACATTACTCCCCGATCGGATGCCGTACTCCTAATCTCTGCACCAATGGCATTGGCCAATTTAGCAGCATTGTCCCCAACAGGTGCATTGAATCCTAGAGGAATCAGAACAGGCAACTCGGAGCCACAACCCATTTGTGAAATGATCCCGTCTATGCCCTTCCCTTTCGTCTTTCCTCAAACATTTCTCGATGTTAAACCTGTTAATGTCCCAAATTTGTTTTAATAAACTATTACGAAGGAATTTTGACAAGCAATGGAGTGGATTAGGATAAACTCCATCACTGTAAATGAAGAAGTTAGGGTTTAGGCTAACCTTCTTGGCTCTGATTCTGCTGCAATCCTACTACAATAACCCACGTCTACTTCGAAAAAATTGCTTACCTAAATCTTTCATCAATAGGCAAGTAGTATAACCAGAATGATGTGTGAATGAACCATGGAGTTTAGCCTAATCCACCCCATTGGAAGTGGGGGATTAAACTGTTTTAAGCACACTATGCATTGTTAACACTTACCCAAACTACTCAAACACGTAGTGGCGTTTGACGCCGGGCCTGAGGACACCGCAAGGGGAGGGGATACTCTTGGCACATGCCCTTAAAGATTAGTCGGTGCAGATGCAGATGATGATAGTGTACGCCGGCGGCTACTATGACTAGGCCTCATTCTCTTCATCTGCAACTATAAAACACAAGTATATAAACATTAAGTAAGGCATGACTATGAATTAAACAATGTGATCATAATTACTAAGCAAATAGTACCTTTTTCCTTCGAGCATTACCAAACTCATTGTCACGACCCGAGCCCAGAATTCGGGGGTTAGCGAAAAGCTAAACCGGTGACACACGTACTCCCGTGCACGTGCACCCAAACCCAGTCCAGATGCACGCACACAAGGGATCTAACACGTGCGAAACAGACGAACGCGGAAGCTGTAGATATCATAGCAAGCAACAAAGAAAATAAAATAGCGGAAGCCAAAGCAAATACGAAACGGAAAAGACAAAGACAAATACACTGAGATAAAACCGAATACACACCAAAATCAATATACACAAAATATACAGAATACAAGTCCAAAGTCCAAAGTCCAAATACAAGCTCTCAAAAACCAAAACGCAAAATAAAAGCCACTGGTATGCATGCACGCACTTGGCAGAAGTGATCAGGCCCACTCTGCCAGACCGGAGGGTGCCTCTACACTCGCCCCTGCAGCCTCCTCGACCGCCGGGGAGCTGGGCAAGGTATCTGTGCCTGCAACACCACAGACAACACGAATGAATACAACGATCCAGCAAATATAAGTAACAGGAAAGAAACACGCATAGTATCAAAGCGAATGAAATAGGGACAGAAGATTAAATACAGAGTCCATCTTAGTATGCTAAGCAAATCGTGCATAGGAGTAAAACATGATAATGGAATCAAAACATAGAATACTGAACTAGTTGGCTACTACGTTAACCATGTTCTCTCCAAAAGAGAGCAGAGCAGAGGAGAACACCGCTGTCCAGGCCAAAGGTACAAGCGGGTCTCGGTTTCCTGGGTTCCGGGGTCCCAAGACAAAGCAACACTGCAGTTAAAACAGAGATACAGAGATCTACGCCAGAGGTAACCCCGTCGGGCATCCTAGGGCTGAGGCTGAGTAGAGCCAGACCAATACCAATCAAATCAAATCCATAGAAAGGGAGATTATCCGCTTTGGACTCACCGATGACAAAGACCGGATCTTATCCTCACGTATTAACCTCTGGGCAGAGCCACCAGGGAATACCCAAACTCAGAGATATACAAAGCCAGAGAATATACAAAGCATAGCATAGATCAAAACATAGTACAGAGCGAAGAATAATACAGATATACAGAACGAAAGCAAAATGACTGAGGAATGCATAACATAGATTAACAGAACAGAGGGCAAAACCATAAACAATATGCAATGCATCTCAGATTAATACGGAATCAAGGCTCGTTACAAGCCAAGTCTAATCTAGTTGCATCACTGTCACTAACCGTGCATGTTGATGTAGTTTTAAGTTATTCGATGCACCGTTGCCATCCTAGTGTTGCAATATAATCCTCATGTGCACCGAAGTCCCTTAAACCAACACCCATGGGGAGGTGCTTAACAATGAGCAACACTCACATGAATAAGTCACAGCCTAACAGACTATTCATGCGCTCCAACGAATCCATTTGGGCCGGTTTACGGGTATGGTTAACCTGTATTTGAGCCCTACAAGGTCACACCATTAGCCTAAGTTTAACTGATATTTAACAGGTCTTACGGTTTAGCCATGGGTGACCTACGGCTTAGCCGTGGCATCCTACGGCGTAGCCGCAATATGCACTACGGCTTAGCCGTGGTTCCCTTTAGAACACGGCTAAACTGTCAGCTTTTCCACCTCTGATCTGATACATCTCACGGCTGAGCTACAGTCAGTATACGGCTTAGCCGTAGACCAATCCACGGCTTAGCCGTAGCCTCACCGTAAGAGTACTGATATCAGAAAAGTTTCGACTGATCAGAGAATTAATTCACGGCTGGGGTACGGTTGGGTCACGGCTAGCTTACGGCTCAGCCGTAGAACAAATTACGGCTTAGCCGTAGCCTAGCCGTAGAACAAATTCAGATTTTCGAGTCTCTGGAAAGCGAACCGTAGAAATTTACGGCTTAGCCGTACAATACAGAATACGAGTTCGGGAAGATTACAGAAACGAAATTTTTGTACAGAAACTGAATAAAACAAGCTCAACTGATTCTCATAGCTTAGAAAATGGCTGTAAAACATTTCTCTAAAGAGAATGAGAATGAATCCAAGCAATCAAACAATACCCATATGTGTTATCAAAACCTGTACTTATACTTGCCTCAAATCTGACAAATCCTCTGAAATCAAGCTCCAAATCCACTAAAATCAAGACAAATCAAAGCAAGAAACCATGCATGAGATGGAAACACAGAAATCAGAGAATGAGAGGTGCAATTGGGAGAAGGAACACAAAGGACCCACTTACCTCAAGCAATACACAAGGATGAGAGAAGAGAGAAGAGAGAAGAACCCAATCACCAAAGTGCAAGCTTACACTACAAGATCGAAGAAGAGAATGAAGAGGAGGGGAGAAGAACGTGGAGCTCCTGACTCCTTGCATGCAACGTTGAGGAATGAAATGAGCAAGGGAGGGAGAGACATCTGGAGCTAACTTATATTTATATATATTTGGAAGTTAAGTCAAAGTCCGGAGAGTTAAGACTAATTACAGTTCAAGTCACACGAAGGTCCATCTTCCCCAATTGACTCCAAACGGATCTGACACAGTTATGGAAATTGTCGATCTCAACGAAATACATATGCTAACACCAAGATGATGCAAAGATGATATGAGCCAAACAAAAACAAAATTACGAAAAAGGGCTTAGAACTAACTATCTCAGGTCAAAGGTCACTCAACTACCTATCCCAGGCCCAAAACAAGTCCAAAAGAAATAAACAAAACAAAACACACACTAATGAGCCACTAATCCGGCTCAAAGGGGATCGGAGTGTTACATCCTCCCCCACTAGGAATCATTCCGTCCTCGGAATGACTACCTACCTGCGCAAAGAGCTGGGGGTACTGGCGCGCTAGCTGCTCCTCTAGCTCCCAAGTAGCCTCATCCGGACCGTGATGCTCCCACAACACTTTAACCCATCTGATAGTCCTGGTACGGAGAATCTGCTCTCGTGTCCCAACGATGCGAAGCGGACGCTCAACGTAAGTCGCATTAGGCTGAATCTGAATGTCATCGTAGCGAATCACATGGCTCGAATCTGGCACGTACTTACGGAGCATCGACACATGGAAGACATCGTGCACACCGGAGAATTCAACTGGAAGCGTCAACCGATAAGCTAAATCTCCAACTCGGCTCTTGACTTCGAACGGTCCTACATATCTCGGAGCTAACTTGCCCTTCTGACCAAATCGAACTGTGCCCTTCATCGGAGAAACTTTAAGGAACACCCAATCTCCGACTTGGAATGCCAAAGGTCTCCTCCGAGTATCAGCATAGCTCTTCTGCCTGGACCGAGCAATCTTCAGATTCTCTATCACTTTCTGCACCTTCTCTGTCGTCTCAGCAATGATTGTCGGACCATGGAAACTTCTAGTTCCAACTTCCTCCCAGCACACTGGAGTCCTGCACTTACGTCCGTAAAGTGCCTCATATGGTGCCATACCAATGCTCTCATGAAAGCTGTTGTTGTAAGCAAACTCACACAATGCCAAATGCATATCCCATTCCTTCTCAAAGTTCAGCACACTAGCTCTGAGCATATCCTCCAATGTCTGAATGGTACGCTCCGACTGTCCATCGGTCTGGGGGTGGTATGCCGTACTAAAACTCAACTTCGTGCCCATAGCTTCCTGAAATGCTCTCCAGAATGAAGATACAAAACGACTATCGCGATCTGACACAATCGATACTGGGGTACCATGCAATCTGACTACCTCGTCAACAAACTTCCTGGCCATCTCCGTGAATGTCATCCCTTTCTTGAACGGAAGGAAATGCGCTGACTTGGTCAATCTGTCCACTATGACCCAGATCGCATTGTTCTTTCTACTGGTCGGCGGAAAACCGGAAACAAAATCCATAGTAATGTGCTCCCACTTCCACTGCGGAGTGTGCAATGGATGCAATGATCCTGGAGGTCGCTGATGATCAGCTTTTACCCTCTGACAGGTCAAACATCGAGCTACGAACCCTGCGATCTCCCGCTTCATATTGTTCCACCAAAATCTATCCTTCAAGTTCCGGTACATCTTCGTACTCCCGGGGTGCATCGCATATCGGGCATCGTGCGCATCTGTCATCAACTTATCCTTCAGCTCGTCCACAGCGGGAACACACAATCTATTCTTGAAGTACAAAACTCCATCTACTAGGCTAAAATCCGGTCGATCTGAAATCCGATCTCTGAACTTCACCAGGAGGGGGTCCTCAAACTGGCGATCCTTGATCTGCTGAATCACCTCAGGCTGAAACACGACAGTAGTAGCTAATGTCACCGAGTCTCCTACCATCTGAACCTCTACAGGCTGATCATGCACAAGCATATAGAATCCTGCTAACACCTGAAGACTGTCTGTCCTCCTGCTGAGTGCATCTGCAACTACATTGCCCTTGCCTGGGTGGTACTTGATCGGAAAGTCGTAGTCTTTGATAAACTCCAACCATCTTCGCTGCCTCATATTCAAGTCATGCTGATCAAACAAGTACTGCAGACTGTGATGATCGGAATGGACCTCGAACTTTACACCGTACAAGTAATGCCGCCACAACTTCAATGCAAATACAATGGCTGCTAACTCCAAGTCATGTGTGGCATAGTTCTTCTCATGTTCTTTCAACTGTCTGGATCCATAGGCAATCACCTTCTGATTCTGCATCAGTACACAGCCTAGTCCAACTCTAGAGGCATCTGAGTAAATCATGAATCCCTCACTACCATCCGGGAGAGTCAACACTGGCGCCGTAGTGAGCTTTTCTTTCAACATCTGGAAACTACGCTCACACTTCTCTGTCCACTCATACGGAACCTTCTTCCGAGTCAACTGAGTCAGCGGGGCTGAAATCTTCGAGAAATCCTGCACAAACCTGCGGTAATATCCCGCCAAACCCAGAAAACTCCGAATCTCTGTCACTGATCTAGGACGGGGCCAATGGACTACTGCCTCAATCTTAGCTGGATCCACCATCAATCCATCTCTAGAAATCACATGTCCCAAAAATGCAACTTGCTCTAACCAGAAATCACACTTGGACAACTTTGCATACAACTTGTGATCTCGAAGCAGCTGCAATGCCTTCCTCAGATGGTCTGTATGTTCCTCAGCAGTCTTCGAATAGACCAATATGTCATCTATAAAAACCACAACGAACTGGTCCAAGAAGGAAGTAAACACCCTATTCATCAATGCCATGAAAGCTGCGGGTGCGTTCGTCAAACCAAATGGCATGACAAGGAACTCGTAGTGTCCATACCGAGTCCTGAAAGCTGTCTTCGGAACATCCTCATCCTTCACCCTGAGCTGGTGATATCCTGACCTCAAGTCAATCTTAGAGAAGTAAGCTGCACCCTGAAGTTGATCGAACAACTCATCAATCCTAGGCAATGGATATTTGTTCTTGATGGTCACTTTGTTCAATTGCCTGTAGTCAATGCACATCCGGAAACTGCCATCCTTCTTCTTGACGAACAAAACAGGTGCTCCCCAAGGTGAAACACTCGGGCGTATAAACCCTTTATCCAACAGATCCTGCAACTGTTTCTTCAATTCCAACAACTCTGCAGGTGCCATACGATATGGAGCTCTACTGATAGGTGCTGTACCTGGTACCACGTCAATAGCAAATTCTACCTCCCGAACTGGTGGCAACTCTGGCACATCCTCCGGAAAGACATCCGGAAACTCGCTGACTACTGGGATCTCACTGAGCTGTCGCGGATCTTTCTTCTCTGAAATGAATGCAAGAAATCCCTCACATCCCCTACGAAGCATCCTGTCTGCCTTACAAGCAGAGATCACACGTCTTGGGCACTTCATCTGGCTGCCCTCAAATCGGAATCCGCTGCCCAAATCAAAATAAATAGCCTTGCTGTAGCAATTGATACACGCATGATATCTCGCAAGCCAGTCCATACCAAGGATCACATCAAAATCCAGTGTCGTGAGCAACACAAGGTCTACTGGGAGCTGATGACCAGCTATCCGCACATCACACTGAGGGTAGAAAACACTGCACTCCACCCGTTTACCAACCGGAGTGGATACTAACAACAAGTAGGGAAGTGGTGTAGGTCGCTGTCGAAGCTGCACAGCAAAATGGGGTGCTACGTACGAACGCGTAGACCCGGAGTCAAATAAAGCTAAAGCTTCTGCATCGGAAATTAAAATTTTACCTTCCACTACTGTGGCCTCCTCCGCGCCCTCATGCGTAGCAGCATAGGCTCGGGCTGTCTGGCGGTTCGGCTTCTGACTTGGGCGAGCTGGCTGAGATCTGCCCTGAGCTGTAGATCCTGCATGTCTCGTCTGTGGCGAGGACTGAAACTTCGGGCATTGGGCCCGCCTGTGATCCGTAGAGCCACAACCGAAACAAGCCCCAATCTTCCTCCAACATCTGTCTGTGGGGTGATCCTTCCCACAGTGACCGCATACCAACGGAGTACTGCTCGAACTGCCCTGCTTACCCTTGAACCTTTTCTGAAACTGACTTCTGCCACTGGAACCTGCCGCCCTCTTAGCTTCTGTTCGCTCCTCCTCAAAGATGGCCTCTGCATCATAAGCCCTGTCAATAGCGTCATCCAATGTAGCCGGCCACATACAAGCAACCACGTGGCGTTTGTGTCTCGGATTCAGGCCGTTGACGAAGCGAGTCACCTTCTTATGCTCCGTGTTCACCATATCCTCTGCGAAGTGGGACAACTCTGTAAACTTGTGTACATAATCTGCAACTGGCATCTGTCTCTGCTGAAGGTTGAAGAATTCCACTTCCTTGGCTCGCTGAATATGGAGAGGCATGAACTTCCGACGGAATTGCTGCTTGAAGGTCTCCCAAACTGTGGCACTGGGCATAGTCTGAAATGAAGTCTTAACACTCCTCCACCATGTCTTGGCTACACTCCGAAGCATAGAGACTGTGAGAACTACCTTCTGCTTGTTACTGCACACAATCGTGTCAAAAAGCTCTTCAGTCTGCTCCAACCATTGCTCCGCCTGCAATGCATCCTCTATCCCATGAAACTCGGTCGCCCCTCGCTTACGGAACTTGTCGAAAAGAGCATTCGGATCTGATTCCTTGGGCTGGAAAATCACTTGCTGATCTATACGAGGTGATGCTACTGCAGCAGCCTGACTTTGTCTATCTACCATGGATGCCATCTGCGCCTGTAATGATTGCATAGACTGCATCATCATCATCATCCGCTCCTCACTACTGATGTGTGGAGGTACTGATCCACTATCACCGTTATGGCCCTGTTGGTTTTCATCCCGAGATCCTGATCCTGATGCCATCCTGCAAAAAGGAAAAGAAACACAACACACAAATATGAAATGCCCCTGAGTTAGTCAAATCCCAAATCAACATATGAGACTTCGCGTCAAATAGTTGATATCGTTATCTCACCACGATCTTAGATGCCTACATGCTTATAACTAGCATGCTCTGATACCATACAATACGTATGTCACGACCCGAGCCCAGAATTCGGGGGTTAGCGAAAAGCTAAACCGGTGACACACGTACTCCCGTGCACGTGCACCCAAACCCAGTCCAGATGCACGCACACAAGGGATCTAACACGTGCGAAACAGACGAACGCGGAAGCTGTAGATATCATAGCAAGCAACAAAGAAAATAAAATAGCGGAAGCCAAAGCAAATACGAAACGGAAAAGACAAAGACAAATACACTGAGATAAAACCGAATACACACCAAAATCAATATACACAAAATATACAGAATACAAGTCCAAAGTCCAAAGTCCAAATACAAGCTCTCAAAAACCAAAACGCAAAATAAAAGCCACTGGTATGCATGCACGCACTTGGCAGAAGTGATCAGGCCCACTCTGCCAGACCGGAGGGTGCCTCTACACTCGCCCCTGCAGCCTCCTCGACCGCCGGGGAGCTGGGCAAGGTATCTGTGCCTGCAACACCACAGACAACACGAATGAATACAACGATCCAGCAAATATAAGTAACAGGAAAGAAACACGCATAGTATCAAAGCGAATGAAATAGGGACAGAAGATTAAATACAGAGTCCATCTTAGTATGCTAAGCAAATCGTGCATAGGAGTAAAACATGATAATGGAATCAAAACATAGAATACTGAACTAGTTGGCTACTACGTTAACCATGTTCTCTCCAAAAGAGAGCAGAGCAGAGGAGAACACCGCTGTCCAGGCCAAAGGTACAAGCGGGTCTCGGTTTCCTGGGTTCCGGGGTCCCAAGACAAAGCAACACTGCAGTTAAAACAGAGATACAGAGATCTACGCCAGAGGTAACCCCGTCGGGCATCCTAGGGCTGAGGCTGAGTAGAGCCAGACCAATACCAATCAAATCAAATCCATAGAAAGGGAGATTATCCGCTTTGGACTCACCGATGACAAAGACCGGATCTTATCCTCACGTATTAACCTCTGGGCAGAGCCACCAGGGAATACCCAAACTCAGAGATATACAAAGCCAGAGAATATACAAAGCATAGCATAGATCAAAACATAGTACAGAGCGAAGAATAATACAGATATACAGAACGAAAGCAAAATGACTGAGGAATGCATAACATAGATTAACAGAACAGAGGGCAAAACCATAAACAATATGCAATGCATCTCAGATTAATACGGAATCAAGGCTCGTTACAAGCCAAGTCTAATCTAGTTGCATCACTGTCACTAACCGTGCATGTTGATGTAGTTTTAAGTTATTCGATGCACCGTTGCCATCCTAGTGTTGCAATATAATCCTCATGTGCACCGAAGTCCCTTAAACCAACACCCATGGGGAGGTGCTTAACAATGAGCAACACTCACATGAATAAGTCACAGCCTAACAGACTATTCATGCGCTCCAACGAATCCATTTGGGCCGGTTTACGGGTATGGTTAACCTGTATTTGAGCCCTACAAGGTCACACCATTAGCCTAAGTTTAACTGATATTTAACAGGTCTTACGGTTTAGCCATGGGTGACCTACGGCTTAGCCGTGGCATCCTACGGCGTAGCCGCAATATGCACTACGGCTTAGCCGTGGTTCCCTTCAGAACACGGCTAAACTGTCAGCTTTTCCACCTCTGATCTGATACATCTCACGGCTGAGCTACAGTCAGTATACGGCTTAGCCGTAGACCAATCCACGGCTTAGCCGTAGCCTCACCGTAGGAGTACTGATATCAGAAAAGTTTCGACTGATCAGAGAATTAATTCACGGCTGGGGTACGGTTGGGTCACGGCTAGCTTACGGCTCAGCCGTAGAACAAATTACGGCTTAGCCGTAGCCTAGCCGTAGAACAAATTCAGATTTTCGAGTCTCTGGAAAGCGAACCGTAGAAATTTACGGCTTAGCCGTACAATACAGAATACGAGTTCGGGAAGATTACAGAAACGAAATTTTTGTACAGAAACTGAATAAAACAAGCTCAACTGATTCTCATAGCTTAGAAAATGGCTGTAAAACATTTCTCTAAAGAGAATGAGAATGAATCCAAGCAATCAAACAATACCCATATGTGTTATCAAAACCTGTACTTATACTTGCCTCAAATCTGACAAATCCTCTGAAATCAAGCTCCAAATCCACTAAAATCAAGACAAATCAAAGCAAGAAACCATGCATGAGATGGAAACACAGAAATCAGAGAATGAGAGGTGCAATTGGGAGAAGGAACACAAAGGACCCACTTACCTCAAGCAATACACAAGGATGAGAGAAGAGAGAAGAGAGAAGAACCCAATCACCAAAGTGCAAGCTTACACTACAAGATCGAAGAAGAGAATGAAGAGGAGGGGAGAAGAACGTGGAGCTCCTGACTCCTTGCATGCAACGTTGAGGAATGAAATGAGCAAGGGAGGGAGAGACATCTGGAGCTAACTTATATTTATATATATTTGGAAGTTAAGTCAAAGTCCGGAGAGTTAAGACTAATTACAGTTCAAGTCACACGAAGGTCCATCTTCCCCAATTGACTCCAAACGGATCTGACACAGTTATGGAAATTGTCGATCTCAACGAAATACATATGCTGACACCAAGATGATGCAAAGATGATATGAGCCAAACAAAAACAAAATTACGAAAAAGGGCTTAGAACTAACTATCTCAGGTCAAAGGTCACTCAACTACCTATCCCAGGCCCAAAACAAGTCCAAAAGAAATAAACAAAACAAAACACACACTAATGAGCCACTAATCCGGCTCAAAGGGGATCGGAGTGTTACACTCATCATCAAAGTCATCCTCCTTATCTTCACTTTGAGAATTGAGCCCTGCCTCCTCACTCGATGATGGTCGATACCCTTCATGATTGGCCTTGCCTCCCTTTCTTTTTCCATTTTCATGTGACACCTTGGACTGATTCACGCCCATGTACATATATGCTAATTGATGTAGCCCCAATGCATTCATTCTAGCTTCGTTCTCTTTCATTTTGTCATGCCTTTGCTTCTCATAATAATGGGACACGCCCCCGGGTTTGACCCATAATTTTCTCCCTTTATTCATTTGTGATTTGACTACATAATAACATATAAATTAGCTTTAAGTAAAACAAATAGACTACCTGTGGGGATGAGATTTTCACATAAGCATGAAAAAAATTTAACATAGAATATAATGGCATGAAACATAAAACATACCAAAACAAATGCACACATTATAACATATACAATGAACAAATTAAGAATATCCAAAAGAAGGTTCTACATCAGGATCTATATCAGACTCATCATCAGGCTTATCTTTTTCATCCACCACAATAGGGAGAGCACCACAGCTTTTGTCTTGTTGGAACACAACATCGGGAATGGGAAATTCAGCATCATTAGGTTCTACTTCATCTTGTTCCGACACATCCCATATCCCATGATGTTTGACTCGTTCTACGACTTTCCAATTTTCACCTAGTTTAGTATCATTAACATAAAACACTTGTTGTACTTGGCTTGGAAGGACAAAAGGATCATCTTTATACTAACGGCTTCTTACGTCGACGTTCGTGGTATGTCCATCTGTGTGACATGTTTTGTCACTTTCAGTGTTGAACCATTCACATTTGAACAAAACAACTTTATACCCAAAGATATAGTTCAATTCCCAATGCTACACAAGTAACCATAGAAATCTTGTCCATCATTGTCCCCCTGCACGACAACCCCACTATTTTGAGTCTTGCAACGATCATCCCAATCTTTGCTATGAAATCCGATGCCACTAAACAAGCAACCTAAGTACATACTAACTGTTCCACGAGGACTGTTTGCTAATGACCACAATTCATCAGTTGCTCGCGCTGACCCTTGACCCTGCAATGTATTAACCTACACAAACCGCATATGTTAAGAATACATTTAGTTGAAACTTAGTAAAAGTGCATATCACATAAGATTCTAAATCTTACACGTTGTTTTAACCAGTCCAAAAATCTCTGTCTGATGTTACATGCTATTTCATTTCCTAATAGATTCTTGTATTCACTAATTACAAACATGTGCTTTGTCAGTAAGATATTACAATAAGAAAGGCATGATTCAAAAAGACCAAACGAGATAGACCCACACATAAAAAGGAATGCAAACTTACAACATATATGGCTCCACCTCCTTGCTATTATTCAAAACAAACCAATGAGCATCCTCCATTTCCTCCTAGGACACATCAGGTGCCCTTATGATTTGTCCAAACGGACGGATTCTCTGAGTAAAGATTGCTAACCTTGGCCCACGTTCACCTCCATCTTCATTCCGTTCTGATCGGTTAAATACGATTTCCATCCCATCATCAAGATATATCGAACAAAAAGCAAGACATTCTTTGACAATGTATGCTTCTGCGATGGAACCCTCTAGATGAGCTCGATTAGACACAAAATTTTTTAAAGTTCTAAGTTGCTTTCAAACAAACAACAATACATCAGTATATTAATATCATGTGGATCACATAGTTAAGGTCATTTGCATATAACTACCTTTCAATTGAATACATCCACCTATACTGCATTGGACCACCAAGCATGGTTTCACGAGGTAGATGAACAGTTAAATGAACTATAACATCAAAGAACGCAAAGGGAAAATCTTTTCTATCTTGCAAAGAATGAGCACTATACGTTCCTCTATTTTATCCAATTCTAACATTCGTAAATTCTTTGAACATAGGTCTTGGAAGAAACTTCCCAATTCAAACAAAGTCGTATAGATTTTTTCGTCAGGATACCCACGCATCCCAATTGGAAGAATACGTTGGAGAGACATATGGTAGTCATGGCTTTTCAAGCCTGACAGCTTATCACCCTCAGTGCTCACACACCTAGAGATGTTAGCTGCATAACCGTGAGAGTGCTTTATCGACTTCAGAAACTCACAAAAGCCTTGTTGATCCTTTAAAGTCGATGTGCATGATGCTGCGGGCTTTCTGATGACCCATCCAGTCGCCTCTTCAGGTGTAAATCTTTCCTTATCTTCATATCCTCCAAATCCATACATGCCTTTTCGGTATCCTTGTTCTTTACTTTTATATTCATGAATGTCCCAATAAAACTTTCATATATGTTCTTCTTTACGTGCATAACATCTATATTATGCCGAAGATTCAGCATCTTCTAGTATGGTAACTCAAAGAAAATGCTTTTCTTTGTCTAGTTTAATACTTGATCTTCCCTTTTTCTTTTCTTGAAGCTAGGATGCTTCCCAAACTTAACCTCGGGCAAGGTATCCAATTGCTCTACAATTTGTTCACTTGATAGCTCCACAGGTCTAGATCACTCCTCAATCTTACTGTTGAAGAGCTTACTCCTTCGCCAAGGATGGCCATCAGCTAAGAATCGATGCGTACCAATGTACCCTATCTTTCCATTCAACGTTTGTGATGACGCATCCTCGTTACAGGTAGGGTAAGACAAATAACCCTTTGTAGGCCACCCAGACACATTGTCATAAGTGAGGAAGTCATTAATTGTCTACATAATAGCTGCACGCATTCGAAATGTTTGTCTAATCAAGGCATCATATGTACTTACACCACTTTCGCACAACTCTTTCAGCTCATCAATCAACGAACGCATATAAACATCAATGTCTTTTCCCGGGGCAGTCGGTCTAGGAATAAGCAATGACATCATGTTGAATGACTCTTTCATGCAGTTCCATGGTGGCAAGTTGTATGGCATCAATATCACAGGCCACATACTGTAGGAAGTACTTATGTTTCCAAAAGGGTTAAAACCATCAGTGGCAAACCCTAGCCTCACATTTCGGGAATCCATAGCAAACTCGGGATGCTTCTGGTCAAAATCCTTCCACTCCTTATTATCAGTCGGATGCCTCGATATCCCATCATCCACATGTTTCTCTTTGTGCCATCTCATTTCTACAGCAGTTTTTCTCGACATAAACAATCTCTACAACCTCGGAGCCAGTGGAAAGTATCGTAAAATCTTTTAAGCGATCTTCTTGTTCTTGCCATCATTTAGCTTGTATCTAGACTCACGACAAGTCAGACAGTTCTCCAAATCTGCATTCTCCTTCTAGAAAAGAGCACAATCATAACGATAAGTTTGAATGCATATATACCCCAAACCCAAGTCACATAAGAACTTCTTAGCTTCATATAGGGAAAATGGAATCCGATGGTCACTATGTGGTAGAAGATCCTTTAAAAACCCATGAGCATGTTGAAACGCTTACTGCTCATCCCATTCAAGACCTTCAGATGAAGCATCTTAATGATGAACGACAACGTAGTAAACTTTTGGCAACCCAGGGACAACTCAAGCTGAGCATCATTCAACAATCTTTCAAAGTCATGCACATCCTTCTCCCTCTCAACACTGTCAGGCAATTCGTCCTCCTTAGCATCATTATTCATGATGTTTCCCATGAAATAGTCCTCCAACATATCATTCAATCCATCCTGATCCTCTTCTTCATCCACTGCCATTGGTTCCACAATACCTTCATCCCGTCGTGGTCCTGATTCTAGTTCATGGGAATAGATTCCCCATGATGTAACCACGTGTTATAGGAAGATGAAAACCCTCTTCTGATCAAATGAAATCCACAACTTCTCTTTTATGTTGTTCAAAGTTCAAGCAGTCGATACAAGGGCAATGAATCTTACCATCCGGGTCCACACTACCCTCTGCAAACTAAATAAATGACTTAAACCCCTCTCGATACTCCTTGCTCATTCTATTCTGGATTGACATCCAACTCTTGTCCATAATTGGTCTGCTACAAAAGAAAGATTAATATCAAATGACATGCATCATAACCTTCAATTACTCAATTCATGCAATGGAGGTGGAAGATGGATGAGATTGAAACTATAAAAAGGGAATTCTTGCAATGGGATTACTGTGATATTTTTAATGGCTCAACCACTTTTTTACCTATAAAAGATTGCAGTAATGATAAAAATATCATAGTAATCGCATAAGAAAACACAAAAAGACTTGTCCAATATGCAAACATTAACCAAAATCATAATAATCATCAAAGCCTTGTCCCAATAATGTTGGGGTCAGCTACATGAATTATACTTCCCATTCCAATCTAACCAAAAACAAAAAAATGAAAAAAAGAAGAAAATTAAAAAAATTGCAAAAACCTAAAGACAGCATGAGTGTACCATAAAATCTGCATAAGTTCTTGTGTTAGTTAGGTGGTAAAGGACATTTTCTTCTAGGAGCAAGCCCATCCGTTTACAGTGATACGATATCTCATCATTCATCTGGCTATTGGTTTAAAAATCCGCATATTGATAGGCCAACAAGTTCTGAAACAAGTGTCTATTTGGGAAATTCAAAAATAGGCTTTGTAGATTCAAAATGAGCAGTATGTGTGTAATCAAATGCTGATGTCTACATTGAAGTTTCCATGTGGATGAGTTAGTTTGACACAAGTGGTCCAAAATTACTTGATCCAAGCCATTCAAACCACAAGCTTCCTTGACTATGAACTCAGCTTATTTCACTTTATTTAGAGTAACTTACATCTTTGGATCGATATGTGCAGAAGTAAGAAGAGGGACTTAAGTCAATACTTGATGTCAACCCAATGATGGATATACTCTTGTTGAAGTGAAATTTAGGTTGCTGCCTGTTCATAGGGGGTGTGTAGTATGGGTGACCTAGATCAAGAAATGAAGGCCTAAATATGCCCATGATAAACCATACACAGGAGTTCCCATGAGGACATCTACATAGGATCAATCTACATAATAATAATAATAATAATCATTGATATAGAGTCATGACCTAAGAAAAATCCCTTATTCACAGCTACACAGGAAATAATGATTTGGTTCGACAAAAAACAAGATTCCTCCTTCAGCCCCAACCTAGGGATAAAAAGGGGTCAGATCTAGGGTGGAACCTTGGTGGATACAGACACAGATTCAT
Source organism: Sextonia rubra (assembly GCA_037013555.1). Classification (NCBI taxonomy): domain Eukaryota; kingdom Viridiplantae; phylum Streptophyta; class Magnoliopsida; order Laurales; family Lauraceae; genus Sextonia; species Sextonia rubra. The sequence goes on along the minus strand of JASUAD010000009.1, from coordinate 51,291,945 downwards.
CTCTATAGATTCAATCAAGATCCTACATGGAACCTACATGTTACATATGGATCCAACATCAATTGGAAGAAGTGGATTGGGTATTGGCTCCCGATCCACAAAATAGTAAGTGGAATGCATTAGTCTAATAGGATCAGAGGGCTTCAAAATATTGTTTTTTAATTATACAAGTGGCAATATTAAATGGTAAAAAATTAAAGCCATGTAAACTCTCAAACATCAATTTGTCTCCAGCTATGTATGACTTAAAACCTATATGCTTTTAATATGTGAATGTTTACGTAATGGATCCAGACTCAAATACTCTCTTGGATATGGACCCAAAATTCTCCTAGATCGGAGAAAATACCCATGATGCATTATTCCCTCCTCTTGCAACCATGTTTTCTTAAAGATCATACTCCAAAATATCATTGTACAATCTTAACTATCCAATAAATGGTCATCAACCAACACACTTAAATTTAAATGCACATGATCCATGAACCAACCAATGCAGGAAACTTTTTACTACATGATGCACAGAAGAAAAGGCCAACAAATCAAAGGTTATAGTAGCAAACAGTAGAAACCCCTGATCAGTGGCTTGACTGAGCAAATAGCATCCAACCTTCTCAGCTAAACAATGTGTTTTCATTGATCCAGATGCTTCTTAAAGATGTCTTCCTCAAATGGACAAGTTTAAACCCCAATAATTCAACCATTAGCAGGTAAATCAGGACGAACAATACACATTTCAAAGCTCAAAACCCCATTGAAATGAAAAAGAGGACACATGACCAAAAACACCAGAAATCTTTCATTTCTTAGTTGAAATCATGCGAACAACCCACCACTGACTGTGAAGAGAGAAACCATTATCCTAATGATAATGAACCTTGACAAGAAGCATGATATAGATATCGTCGGATTTCCGAGCTGTCCTCCTCGTCCTGTTGCTTTTGCCACCGGCCACTAAATCTATCCCCTGCCATTAGAGAATCAGAAAACAGAGCAAGATCAGATCATTCCAAGATTCAAAAACCCTAAAAAGACAACCAAGGATGAAGATCGAAGAAGCTACCATCTTCGCACCTCGTTAGGGTTTGCGTTAGAGTTAGGGTTTTTTTTTTTTTCGCCGCAATAGAAGCAAATTAGAGCACGAGCCTTCCATTTTATAAGGAGAAGAGGATTTAGGGTTTTGGAGACCACTAGATAATAAATAGCTCGTAACCGCGGGAGTTCCCCAAATTGTAGTCGCGTGGGCTGTCGAGTCAACGGCTTTGTCAAAGCAATCCTACCAACTGACCCATTTATAATAAGGCCTGAGTTTTAGGCTTGGCTCAGCTCCACATGCTTTAAGAGAAATTTATTATATGACCACACAGATAGTATACAAATAAAGCAAAAGGCCGAAGTGGAACTGAGATCTTTGAAAGCAAACCTAAGGCTTAAACCAACTGAGCCATTGCCTTAATGACATGGCATAAATTTAAGTGGGCCTCATGATATGGACCCTGGCCCTACATCTCAGTTTAGGCCATGCTCAAAGGTCTTTTTTATGACGGTGGGCAACGATCCATCTAAAGACTTGAAGAAATCCTCACCAACAATTGGCACCACCACACTACCTTTAAAGGCATTGGCTCAATTCTCTATTCAACTTGATGAGTGACTAGTTCTGTCAGATTAAAATGGTGGTATAGTTCCAACATTTTCAATCCAACGGTGTCAACTACTTTGATGAGTGAGAATTTTGGCCCAATATGAAGATCATTATGTGTGGTTTGGATGATCACTGTTCATAGAAATGTGTCCATTCTTATGGGCTACTATTAGTGCTAGATTGAAGAAGAAAAACTATGTCCATTCTTTTGTAGCCGTTCTTTTGATCTTTTAAATAAAATATTCAGTTATTGATTTAAAAAAAAACTCAGTTAACACAGAAGTGAAAATAAATAAAATAAAAATACAAAAAGATGAATAGTCATTATATTTTGTGGAAGCATCCCTAGTAACCTAATTGAGATTCTGCCAATTGTTGGTCATATGTTCTTGACAAGTTTGAACCCAGGTTAGCAAGTAGGCTGCCTCGGCTGGTGGCTTAGCCGGTAATGGGACATCAAAGTCTACGTCCCAGACCCAAAGAGCGAGGAAGTGGTCTGAGGCCAATCCATTGACACCTTTATCTTAAGGGACATCAAAGTCTATGTCCCAGACCCAAAAATCAGCGTGAAAATGTTGTGCAAGGTTGAAGCTAATACAATAGATGTATTGTGTGCAGTGTTGAGTCTGGTTTTAGTTAGTGTTGGGAGGTGAATGTGACATAATGGCTTTAATGGTGGTGAAGATGAGTTGCATGAGTGCCACGATGTTGTTTAATGGGTGAGGTGTAGTTGTGTACTAAAGGTAGTGTGAGTGTGAAGGATATGGTGTTTGTAAGAATATAAGTAAATAAAATATGGATTTGGGTTTTTTCCATCACAATGCATATAAATGAGACAGATGAAAGAACACCTTAGGCAATTTTTTTCTTCAAAAGAAAAAAAAATGAAAATGAAAAGAATGGCCACCTGTCTACAAGCCAATCTCATCTAAAGACATGCACCATCATATTCACTTGGATAATCCGAAGCCCTGGAATGTACCATAAAGAGAAAGCAATAGTAGTTGATAAGCATTAGAACTGCTATTTTTGTAAATAAAAAAAAGGGCATCACCAGCAGATTGTTTGTTGAAAACAAACAATATAAACAAATGGATAATTTAACTTGATCATATGCCAATAATAGAGAAGTTTATGGAGGAAACACATACAAATAATGAGATAAGAAAAAACAAATTTTATTTCCATTACAGTTATCATGAACACCACATGGGTGTTGGTAGGCCATACCAGTCCTAGCCTGCATGTCGAACCTATGTGTAAAATGGTATCAACTCATGAATAAAGCTAAGCACGGGTAGGGCCAAACTTGCTATTGTTGCAAGGCATGTAGCCTAGCTTAGGGTTCAGTGGGCTTGCCACCGTCCCAGAATACCTTCTTCTCCATCTGTTGACTTCTCGGGTAATATTTTTCTTTTGCTTTCTCTTTGGCATTTTCTCGTTAACTTGGCATGCATCATCAGTTTGTAATTTGGGTGATCCTATTTTGTTAAGAATTTGGCATGCATTGGAGTTTTATAATCAATTTGGACTGTGGGTGGTTCTTATCCTTCTTCTGACAACTTGATATAGAGATAGAAGGGTGATAGTATTGGATTAATAGCAACAAAAAAAAAAAAATCACACCGTTCTCAAAAATAACAATAACCCAAACAATAACAAAAAAGAAAATAATTCACCCAGTATAAAATAAATAAAGAGAAAATCCTACTAAAGACAAAAAAATGCATCATAAAAACATGGATATTGGGAAAGCACCCACTTCTGAAGAAATTACAAAAAAAAAATTCTTCATAAAAAAAAATCAAAACCTAGATTTTGGTTGAGGCGTACCTTGGATGAATCTAGCACCGATCAAAAAAGAAACTTCAAATTTGTTCCTCCTTGTAAATCACCGACACAATCATCGAGCCGAATCCCCTTTCTATACTCTAGCTGTTGTCGCAAAGCTCCAAAATCAGGGAAAAAAATACAAAATAGAAAGAAGAAGAAGAGGTAGAAGAAAGAGAGAAAGAGGAATAGAGGTGAGGTGCCGTGCCGATGACAAAAGAAAGAAGAAGAGAGGCGAGGAGTCAAATCCCTTTCCCCAGTTGTTGCAGAGCCAAACCCTAGGGAAAAAAATTTTGAAAGCTGACGAAGAAAGGCGTACCCAAACACTTTGTTCCCAAACACATATATATATATCGATTGGTTTCTTTTAGGGATGACCACTTTCTTTGTCCCCAAATGTATCCCCTTGGCGCCAATATGTACAGTTAGGCGATTTGGCGACGAATATGTGTTCATCGCCAAATAAAAAAATATCCTTTAGTGACAAATTAAAGTTGTCGTTAAAAACAAATTTTGGTGCAAATTTGGGCCGATGTCGGGATTTCATTAGGGATGACATTGGGAGACGAATTGTTATTTTTGTCCCGCAAAAGTAATTTATAGCGACAAACAACTTTGGTTGTCACTAAAGTTCATTGCAGATAGTGCATTTTCTTATAATAAATTGGTATCAGAGCCGAGGTGGTGTTCCTCAGGTTTTTGAGCGAGTTGGAGATCGTTCGTGGCTTGGAGGTTATGCATGGAAGATCAACAGATCGGATCTTCTCGAGGATCCAGAGTTATGCAATTCTCCTTGCAGAAGAATCGGAGATCACAGGTGATCTCTGGTTGGGTCACGGATTGGAGTTTCTAATCAGAGAAGAAAAAGAAAAGATTGGGTTCTTTGGTTTGGATGGGATCAGAGGAAAAAGGATTCACATGTTTTTAGATCTCGGAGTCAATTACTGCGGTTGTGATATGATCAAAAGGCCACACAGATCGGATGGAAGAAGACAATCATCACTCTAATCAGGGGGTTCTGCTGAGAGGAACTGAAGAAGAAGACTGGAGCATGTGGATCTTTGGTGGATCACGGAATTCCGAGAGAGGTGCTACTTTATCGCTCACCAAAATCGAAGAAAAAGGAGGCAGTGGGCTACAGAATCTCTGCCAAGAAAGCCTGCAGAAGAAGGGTTTAGCGGATTGTAAGAAAAGAAAAAAAAAAGTCACCAAAATTGTCGTCAGGGTTCTTGCTGTTGCCATCGCCCTTCACCAAACTTCCAGTAGTCGCCGGAGTGCGCTCCACCCGCCACCGCCACCGTCAACCACCATTTCCGGTCTGCCAGTCCGATCATTACTGATACAAGAGACGACAGCTAAGCGGATCGAACACTGTTGCAGAACAGAGAAAGAGGAAGGAGAAAAGGGGTGTGGGCTTGGGTTATACAGGCTAGGTCGCAGATCAGGTTGGACCTAATCTACAGCAGAAGCCTAATGTTCATAAATAGGCTACGAGTTGGGTCAGGTGAGGTCGAAGCTGACCCATTACGCAAAGCCAGTTACCAGTCGACAACAGTAGGTTCAAATCGGGTTAAGTCTGTTCGACCCGACACATTAGCAGCAGAAACTGAGTAGAACATCAAGCAATGGCATCAGTAGTGACGTCAGCATGGTCAACAGGTAAGTTTGACCAGTTTCAATAGCTGAAATTATTTCTGCGATATCTTGATTGTCCGATATTCGATTGGAGATCCATTTGCACCTACAGACTCATTTCAAACAGATCTACGTAGTGGAAGATGGAGATTGGCTGCTTGGTGGTCAACGAGGAGTTTGACCAATTAGGAGAGTAGAAACTTGTTTCTGCGATATAGGAGCCATCCAAGATCCGATTTCAAATCTGTTTCTTCCAGCATGCTTGTATTGATGACATCTACAGCTTGGTGCAAAAATCTTAAGAAGAGAAGATTATTGCTCCCCACTTGCCTAAATAGGAGAAATCTAGATCTGCATACCTTGCCAAGAGACATCCTTTCTTAATTACAAAAGAAAGAGGGAGTTTTAGGTAGCACCAACTTTTCTTGTAGAAAAGATCTAAACAATGTGGGTTCAGATTAGAATCGGATCGACTCGACCTGGTTATTATTGCAAACCCAATAGTAGGAGTTGTCGGCCTAGCTGCAAAGGGTTTACTAATTCAAATGAAGTTGTTCATTTGGGGTTCACATTTTTTCTGAATCGCATGTGATGTTGTTTATCTTGTTAAAGCCAAGCCAATGAAGAAGCAGCAAGGAGGAGCTAATGCATCAGCAGTTGTCAAACATGTATTTAATTGATCGGAGGCCAAGTCAAATGAGCTTTTTGACTACTCGGAGGCAAAGGTTGTTTTGCAATTATGAAGTCATCTGGACTTGTATTCTCGATTTGCTTTTCTTGCATGCTTGTGGTGGTTGGATTTTCATAGTGATGTTGAAGATGGGGCAAGATGGTGAGTGATTTAGATATCGATATCACTCAGATTTGTCAATGGATTCGAGCTTTAAATTCGAGGTAAAGTTTGACGAGAAGATGAACTTTGCTCAAAGTATATGTGCTGGTTCAACATGTCAAAGTGTTGAAGGAAGAAGTCTGCATTGTCGGTGCAGTGACATACCATTCATCAAGGTCCATGAAGACATTGCCAGTTTTATCTCCTGGTGGCTGGAGTTGTGCAAAATTTAAGCCAAGGTGGAGATTGTTAGGTTTAGGTCTTGTATTCCGGTTTAGCTAGATAAGTCTACTGGGTTAACCAAGGACTGGTTTAAGGTTAAGGGTGTTTTGGTAATTATACCGGGGCTTTCTTAGTGGCCAAAAAGGGGAGATGATATATGTGTATAGTCTGTAACCCTAGATTTCACAGTTGAAGAGAGGTGAGAGCTCTCTTACCCGTGGTGTTCCCACACCACATAGGAGAGACGATGTGAGAGAGTGAGAGTCTCTGTATGCTTTACTTGTCATAGTGAAGATGATCGTCTTTGTGCCTGTGGATGTAGTCCTGTTTGGGTGAACCACGTAAATCTCTATCTCTTCTTGTGTGTGGTTGGTTCTTTGTTGATCTTGTGATTGATGTATGTACACAACAGGTGATGTCAAAATCACAACACAAAACACAACACAACATAAAGAGACAAACATGACTACCCATTGTTAATACATAAATTTATGACCCCAAGCTTGGCCAAAGGTCAACCATGCCGTACTAATCCACCAACATGCATGCTGAGAACTAATTTGGAGAGAGAAAGAAATTAGTTTTATCTATCGGAAGTAAGAGAAGAATTTCAAGTGGTGGTCAGCATGTGACTTCATCCATGAATTACCTTTGGATGATTTGCTCTCAATAATCAAGTTTTGAATTTGTCCATGAGAATAAATACGGACCACTTATAGTGTCTCTAGAACCTTTGCCGCCCACACATGCTTGGAGAACAAAAATAGTACCTGCATGTTCTCCTCGTGAAGAATGCCTCCAATTCTTGGAGCCCTGACTTCCCTCTAGCTACCCTATCCAAGTTAAATTGCAAGCAATGAAACGGCGGTGGTGGCCAAACATCAATATCTTCCACCTTGAGTTCATGCAAGCATCCCAATTACACAAGACATTATCTAACATTAGATTCTTAAATTCCTTCCCATATAAGACCCACATAGCTAACCTTTAAAACACCATACGAAGTACCTTTTCCACTGGCAATATAGCATCTCTATTTGCCATTTCTCTTTTTCCAAATGGACCTAAGGGCTTATTTGCTAGGTCTATTTGTTTTCTTATAGATCATTCAAAATAGAACTATTAAAAAACAAAGCTTTAAATAAAAGAGGCTAGAATCAAACTATGTATTTAGAAATACAAAGATCTATTTTAAATAGACTTTTTTATAACAATGGTTGAAAGTTTTTCACAAATTTCTCAAGATTTATAAAACTTTGATATTCTACCCCATAGCCATATTCATCCTTCAAATGAGATCTAATGGTTTGGATCTTGTATTTGGGGCCCACAGATTCTAAAAAATAATAGCAAATAATTCACTTTTGTTAACAAATATCTCAGTATTGGCGATGATCCAACGGTTGAAATTCAATCTTTTTATAATCATTGTCCATATAAATATTTTTAACGGTTTGGATCAAGATTTATTGTCTCAAACACAGTAATAATAAAAAAACGGACTACTATGGACTAAAATAAAATTGAACCATGTTACATCAATGGTACATGGTTGAACGTTTTTTAAAAATATCTTGAGATCCATAAGGGATCAAGCCTTGAATATTGACCCCATAGCTATGTTACGACGTCCAAACATTTTCAATGGTTTTGGATCTTATGTTTGAGGCCCACAAGATTTAGACAAAAGCATCCAATGGCTCACATTTTTTGGCACATATCTCGAAAGTTCGATGCATGGCCGCGTTTGACCTTTTGAACATTTCTAACAGTTTGTATCTTCATTTACTGTCTCCAATTTGAAGACAAAAAAAAAAAAGAAAAAAGAAAAAAAAAGCGGGGACCATAAAAGTTGCCTCTTATTTTGAGGAGCTTAGATTTGGGGCATTTAGTTTTATGAGGATTTGCCTCTTTTTGTCTAAAGCATGTAGAACTTTAAATGGATTGCCAAACACTCTTATTTCTTTAAGCTCTGTCCATTTTAGACATTTAGACAATAAGAGGGTAGAAATAGAGATGCCAAACATAAAATTAAAGTGGCACACAATGCAGCTTTCCCAAAAGCCAAGCCATTACACTAAAAAGCAGCCAGTCTTCAAGCCTCAATCAAACCTCTTAGTAAACTGGCAAACTCCAAAAAAGGCCACATCCATTTAGGAAGCGGTCCCATAAATATGAGTAGTAGTCACCATGGAGAAACAACTGATTGACAGTCATAGGGTTTTCCCCTCTTTTCCACAGAAACAACATTCATCAAACATAGAACCCGTGGAAAAGCCAATGTAGGAATATTTGTACACAATGTAGTTTTACAGAAAGCCAAGCCACAACCTTGTAAAGCAACCAATCTTCAAGCCTCAATCAAACCTCCTAGTGCAGCTAGCCAACTGCGAGAAAGGCCACATCTATTTTGGAAGCAAACCCATAAGTACCAAGGTTGGAAAACCTATGACTCGGACTTGATTCGTTCATTGCAAAAAAACTGACTCGGATTGAGTCAACACGAAGACTCAGTAGAGTCATTTTTTTTCTTAAAAATATTATTAAAAATACTTAAAATTGCATCTATTACTTTTAAAATATAAATAAACATTTGTCTACCTGCATTCATGATAATCAATTCAAATTAATAAATTTATATATGCAAGAAAAGTGTTGTAATAAGGATAATAGAAGAAAACATATTGCGTATTACATAATTTTTGTATTGAGCGTAACATAGTTTGTTAGTCCCAATAGCAAATAAAAAACATCTACTATAAGTTTCAAATTACGTTCTACTCATTATTTTTAAATTGTCAACTCCAAACATCATGCATAATTACTTAAAAATAAACTTTGATTATTTATAATTAGATCTACATATAATGTTCTAGAATTCTAACAATACTAAAATGAGATGACTTGGTAGAGTCTCCTTTTTATTTGACTCAGTCCTTTGTCAAAATGAGATGACTCAAAGAGTTATCAAACCATGATAAGAATGAGTAGAGTACCAGTAGTCACAACAGAGCAATAGATGATTGGTGCTCTCCCCTTCTCTCCCACACAAACAACATACACTGATAATAGATTCTGTGCTAAGGCCCCTCTGAGATTATCTTCTATAGACACTTAATCAACCACCACCAACCAATAAATAGTCTCGACTCTATGGGGAACCAAGCCCATCCAAAACCTGTGCAAACTGTCACAATGTAACAAGTTGATTTCTGCTTGATACCCATGTCATTTACCAGACCTCTAACCAAATAGTTTCCTTAGAAGCCTCTGAAGCTGTCATGTATTTTACCTCTATAGTGGATAATGCAATTGTAAACTGAAGCACCGATCTCCAGCTTATCAATCGGTTTGCTAACAAGAGTATAAACATATCATGTAGTGGATCTTCTTTTGTTTAAATCCCCTGCAAAATCAGAGTCCACATATCCAATTACACACTCTGACCCTTGTTTCCTTTCAAACAAAATTCCTAAGTCTCTAGTGTCCTTTAAGTGCCTCATAATCCACTTTACGGCATTCCAATGCTCTTTTTTTTTATTCGTCATGTACTTACTCATTACACGAACTGCTTGAGCTATATGTAGTCTTATATAAACCATGGATACATCAAACATCCCACCACATTAGCATATGATGTCCTAGACATTTCTTCAATTTCCTCATCAATACTAGGACAATGTTTGGCACTAAAACAAAAGTGACTTGCAAGTGAGTAGACATAGGCTTAACATTTAGCATGTTGAATTTTCAAGTAGCTTTGAGATGTACTTTTTCGGTGATAACCACAACTTTTCGGCCTTGCTTTCTCTCTTAATTTCTATGCCTAACACTTTGGTGGCTACCCCCAAGGTCTTTCACGTCAAATTCTTTTCTTACTTGAGAATTGATTTCATCCACTTTTGACATGTCATTACATGCGATGAGCATATCATCCACATAAAATAGCAAAATGATAACAAGATTACCATCTAGTATTTTGTAATAAACACAATAATCATACTCATAGTGGTGGTAGCCAATCTGCAACATGTAGGGGTCGAAGCACTTATTCCATTGTTTTGGAGATTGTTTTAGCCCGTACAATGATGTTTTCAATTTGCACACACAGTCTTCTCTTCCGACTTCTTTGAATCCTTCAGGTTGCTCCCTGCAAATTGTTTCCTCCAAGTCACCATGAAGGAAAGCTATCGTTTAATCTAGTTATTTAAGCTCTATGTCTAACTGTGTTACCAATGCCAATAACACCTAGATAGAAGTATCTTTCACAACTGAGAAAAAGATCTCATCATAATTAACCCCTTCTTTTTGTGGGTACCCCTTTGCTACTAAACGTGCTTTGAAACTTGGTTCTTCATTTTCTTACAAAGCTTCCTCTCTCTTAAACACTCATTTGCAGCCCACTGTTGTCCTATCTTCGGGTCTAGGAACTAACTCCCAGAATGAATTCTTTCGGAGAGTTTCCATCTCATCCATCACATCACCTATCCAACCTTGTTTTCACTGCTTTCCATAGCTTCTTGAAATAAGATTGGATCACCACTACTGGTGATAAGAGGAAAATGCAGTTCATCCTCATCCCATCTAAACCTTTAAGGTAGCTTAATGGTTCTCTTTGCCTTTCCTTAAGTTAGACTTAAAGGTTCTTGTTGAACCTTGTGTTGTTCCTCACCTTTAAGTGTACCAACCTCTGATGAACATTGAGTTTGTTCCTTGGTTGTATTTTTTGCGAGAGGAATAACTTCTGTAACTACATTTTTAGTACTGTGCCCTTTGACTTCATTGTCATGTTCCCCATTCAGCATAAAAGCTTCATCAAATATAACATTTTTGCTACAGATCTTTTTCCTATTTTCTAGATCCCATAGTTTATACCCCTTTACACCTTTTTCAAAGCCGAAGAATATGCATTTGAGTGACTTGGAGTCTAACTTGGATCGCTTATCACTAGGAATTTGTACGTACACAGGATAACCGAATATCTTTAATGAAGAATAGTCCACCTCTTTACCTGTCCACACTTCTTCTGTAACTTTACAGTCAAAGGATCTCGACAATAATCAATCAACCAAATAGTATGCGTAATTGACCACTTCTACTAAAGAACTTTTAGACAACCCTACATGAAGTCTCATACTCCTTACTCTTTCTAAAAGAGTCTTGTTTATTCTTTTTGCAACTCTGTTTTGCTAAGGATTTTTTGGAATGGTGAAGTGCCTTATGATACCTTCATCCTTGCAAAACTGTATAAACTAGCCATTTCTTTATTTACCCCCATTATCTGATCTCAGATGCTTGACTTTTCTACTTGTTTGGTTTTCTTTATTTCAACTTTTTGGACTTGGTGAAGAACTCAAATTTCTCTTTCATCTAATAGAACCAAACCTTTTTTGAAAAATCATCAATAAAAGTCACAAAGTAGTATGCTCCACCTTTTGACATAACCAAATCTGGTCCCCACATGTCGGAGTGAATATAATCATAACACCTTTGCTTTGCTTGCAGTTTTGAATTGCACTTTTTTTTTCTACTTTCCAAAAGCACAGTATTTGTGAAAATCCAATTTGCATATTTTCACAGCCTTTAACAACTATCTTTTGTGAAGTTCTAACATGCCTCTCTCACTCATATGCCTCAGACGTATATGCTACAGCTAAGATTCATCATCACTGGTTTTGTCATCTGTGGAGACTGCCACTCCACCTACAATTGTGTTTTCCATAAGTTTATGGAGGTTGTTTTCCATTCTGATACCTTTCATTAATACCAAAACATCTCTAGTCACTTTAAGCACATCATCTTTTGCCATGAATATGCACCCTTTAGATTCTAATGAGCCTAAAGAGATTAGAATTTTCTTGAGTGCTGGCAGATGCGTCACATCACCCATGGGTGTCACAACTCCATCTACCAATTTAGTTTTATTGGTACCAATCTCGATGGTCTTCCAGGGTGCATCATTGCCCATTAGAACACGCCACCATTACATTGCCCATAGGTATCAAACCAATTACGATTATGGTACATATGATAAGAACAGATAGAATCTAAAATCCAAACATTAGATAGATGGTAACCTTGCGAGACAAATAGGAGTTCCGCTTCATTTTCTAAAGCAACACTAGCGGAGTCATTGCTGTCAACTTTGTTCTTCCCATTTTTAGTTGCCTTCAATGCCTGGCAATATTTCCTGCAGTGTCCCTTCCTTTTGCAAAATAAACATTTTGAATTTTTCTTGCTTCTTGATTTTGATCTGGAGTTATTTCTTCTTAACTTACTCCTGTCATTGGATCTATCATGTTCATTAGAGCCTTCCTTTACTAGAAGTACCTTTACATATCAACTAATTTTAATGGCCTTCTTCCTTGTAGCATTGGAGATAATGTCTTGCCTGACATCTTCAAAATTGAATGTGTCCTTTCCATGCATAGGAGTCACAAAATAGTCATATGAGTCAGGAAGAGAGTTAACAACAATAAGGACTTATCTTCATCATCAAATTTCACATCAAGCCTCAACAAGTCATTAATAATCTTGTTAACATTGCTCATATGCTCCAACACGTCACAACCTTCCTCTATCTTCAATCCATAGAACTGTTTCTTAAGATGCAGCTTAGTTGTATGATTCTTTCCCACATAAAGACTCTCTAACTTCTCCCATAGACCCTTTGCAATTTGCTCTTCCAGGACGTTGTACATGACTTCATCAGAGAGATGAAATTGAATAGAGCTGACTGCCTTTACATTAATTTCTACCCAATCATCATCTTTTATCTTTTTAGGCTTCTTTCTTTACCCAACAATGCCACTTTGATACCTTGTTGAATCAAGATATTTTTCATCTTTCACTGCCATAAAACAAAGTTTATTCTTCCATCAAATTTTTTAGTTTCAAATTTGATACCTCCTGCAATAGAAGTTCCTATCATAGCCATTGCAAGTCTAAAAATGTTTCAAAAAGCTCACCCAAGTTTTTGTTTGTCAAATTGCCAGTCTACTTCATTAACTTTGTAGATCTCGTCGCCATGAGTCTACTAGAAAAAACAGAGCTCAATTTTGAGTCCGGGTGACTGCGAAAAGTGCAATTGAATTATGACCATTGAATCTGGTCAAATGGACTGTTGATCCCACTACTGACATCACTTGCTTCTTGCTGCTAGGATTTTGAAATGGGTTAGGTTAGAACTGACCCTAAATTGCACTTGAAACTTGACTTGGGGCTGATCTTATGAGCGGGTTGTGTCAACCTGACCTGGAGCTAACCCAAACATGGTCTTCTTCCTTGCGATTTTTGCAACTAGAGGCAAGGCCTTTGCTTGTGCTACAGGGATGGAAACCCCTATTGTTTCTTTGGTGGCAACTGGAAATAGACATCGGTGATGCATTTGTGGTGCTCCGACAACTAGCAACTTCCAGCAATGGCAATTCTGGAGACTTTGTGATGGCAGTGTGACATGGGCGGTGAAGTGGTGATCCTCGTCTCAGTTTCTCTATGTAGAAACCAAAAAGAGACCTCCAAAAGACAAAAAATGTTTTGCCTTTTTTTCTTCTTTACAAAACAATGGTAACCAAACACAAACCAGACGTATGTATTTGGTATCCAAATTCTGTTCACACATGAGGATCAATTAAAAACCATCTTAATCCATTGCCGTCTAATGCTGAGAGATCAATACCCCTCTTTTCTGCACAGAGATTTGATCCGACTATGCATGGGAAAATCCATGCCCTCTTCGAGTTCCGATCTTGCACCGATAATCCAAGCCCTAATTAAAACTTGGCTCTAATGCCAATTGTTAGATGGGGATCGAGGCAAGCACATGCAATCATGTATTACACATTAAAAAAGCACAAGAAATCCATACTAGACGAAGATTTACGTGGCTTCCTATGTTCATGGGTATGAAGATTTCACTATATGAAGAAATTTCTCTCATAGCCCTATATAAAATCTATCTCTGTGTTTCCTTTTTCTTACTTTGCTTACAAAGAATACACCCTAATAGAGACTATATAAGACTGGCCCTAATTAACTAAAACTAATGTGAATGACTCATAGCCCCAGTGACGACCTTTTGGGCCAAACCCAACAATGGAGGCCAAATTTACTAAGACAATTTGAAAGCCCTATAAAAGGACTTTGAAGAAAACCTCCCTAAAGGGTATAGCTTCAAATGTGAGAATCCATGTCATCCTTGCCAATACACACATTATAATAAAAGATTGAACATCACTACGCCAAAAATGGAGTTTAGGAACGGACCTTGGGCTTAGTTTTGGGCTGTTCTTGATTTGAAATGTGTTTGACCTGTTTTGCATGAGGCCCACTTAGAAGAAAAGGGTTTTAATGTTCTGATCATTGTTTTTTATTCCCACTACCCTTGCTCTTCTTCCACGCTCTCTTCCCGACTTCTCAAAAGGCAAGATTTCTCAATTGATCTCTCAACTCTTAAATCTCAATGATTATTGTTCCTTATCATTTGTTGTTTAGGGTTTGATCTTTTGTCTCTCATTGGTTGTAGGAGAAGAGAATATACAGCTAGGGTTATGTCTTCTCCAAGTCTTCTTCACATTGGTCGCATCTTTTGTAGATCTTCTTCTTGTCTCTCCATTGGTATAAACCCTAGCCGATTATTGTAGTCCTTTTTCTGCAGATCTTTTATGATTTTCATCTAACCTTGCTCTGTTTTGTCAGATCTATGTTTTTTGGATGTTTTGCCTGTTTTTTTGATCGATTTGTGGAGATTTGTGTTGATTTTCCAAATGTATTAGGAGATTACTATCTCAAGATGTTTGTGATGTTTTGACTTGGATTTGTGTTGATGATGTTTGCACCATTGGATTATCAATGATGATCCTGGTTTTTTTTATGTGATCCATTGCCATTGGAATCTCATATTTACGTTGGGTTTGATTTTGGCTTCTCTCTCTCTCCTTTCTCTTTCTCTCTCTCTCTTTATTGGCTTGGACTTGGATGGAAAAGGTGAGTAATGGGATGGTGGGTTTGAAGTGACAGAAATGGCGATGGTTGTTTTTCAGGTTGGGTTCGGTTCTGGGCAGGTTGGGTAATGGGTTGTGTTGGTGTGGATGCAGAGGATGAGGTTTCTTTGTGCGAGGATCATTTAGTTGGGGAGTGGATGTTAGATCTTGGATGTTGACAAGATCAAGTCTAGGTTGGATGAGGGTGATTTCTCATCCTAATTAGCATGAACATCAAATGTTTAATGAAATGCTGCTAACATATACTGGGTTGGGTGAGAAGTTATTATTGTAGATTGGTATGTATTCAATAGAAAGATAGTTAGCCACTGCATTCTATGTTGTCATGAGCTTCATTTTTTTTTCTCTCTAACGCCTTGCAGTTTGGACTTGTGTTTGTGAGCTTAGCCAGAGCAAGTGAGCTTGCCAGAGCAGAAAGGCCATTAAGATTTATAGATCATGAAGGCTATGCTGAGGAAGCCATTGCAGGAGACAATTTCATGGGTAGGATTCTCAATTTCCTCAAGCAAATTGCTTGTCCTTCCTAGCACCATGTTCTTTTCTTTCCATGGAATGCCAATTTGAGATTTGTTGTCCTTCAGTGATATGACTCTGGTCTTTAAGCATGGAACTAAAAGTGTTACCAAGCCTCCAAATCCGGCTTTCGCTAATGGATGTCGCCCGCCTTTGAGCCTGGGAGCTTGAACTGGGAACTTTGCTGCATTGTCAAAGGGGATCTCGGTCTCTTCTATCCCTTCTACAGTGGTTAATTCCGTGGAAGTGCCTTATTTTGAGCTCAAAGAAGACCCATCATTCTAGTTGGACCATAATGTATAGGGGAGCTTCTTTGGTGATCTTGTTCACTAGTTTCTTTCTTGTGCAGTGTACTTTTGCACATTTCTTCAATATAAATTAGGGAGCTTTCAGGTTTTAATTAAGCTTATGCTAGTTTAGAATCAATGGCTATCTGTTTTGCATTTCTTCATAACTTTGAATGGGGTGTGGAATGACCAAAAATCAAGTGCTATAATGGGCTACAGACTTTATGCCCTAAATTGATTATCTTATAGTTGGCAATGAAATGATTCTTGCCAGGAAAGGAAAGCCAGAAGTAATGGTAATCCTCCTAATATTGTTTTTCTTAAAAATGATTTTCATGCTACAGTCTCTATAATGTATGTTTCTTTTAAAATTTAAATAATTTTTCTACCACATCAAACTGCCCAAAATAAACAATGACCATCTATTCTACCTCTCAAAACCATTCTCAAACTCCAATGTGGAACATCTAAGTACAGTTTTATTACTAGAAAGGAAAAACTGAAGGAACACAAATAATTGTCTTCGATCTTTTGTAGGTTCTAATATGTGGACGTCCTCTCAATAGCCTAGTGTAACACCTTGACCCAGCTTGACCTCGTTTAGTGACTAATTAAATGTTGATTTAGTTGTTAATTATGTTTTTCTTTTCTTTTGCTTTGTTGCGGGTCATGGATAGGTAGTTGGGTTGAGTTTGACCTGGATTAGGTAGACCAAGCCCTTTTTCGTAATTTTAGCTTTTATCAGACATGGTCATTTTCGCATCATCTTGGTGTCAACACGTATCTTTCGTTGAGCCCGTTAACTTCTGTAACTACGTCGTTTGTAACCGATGTCGTATGCTTCCATTGGACCTGGATTTGACTCAAACTGTAAATAGTTTCTTGCATTGGACTCCATTGCACTTTTGCTTTTAACCTTATCTTATATAAGAGCCATCACCAACTCTCCTTCTTTCACTCTCTTCTCCTCCCTCACATGGAAGGCTCTCTCTCGCTCCCTCTTGATTCTTTTCTTCCTGATCACAACTAAGAAGAGGAATTTGTGCTATTTCATCCCTTGGTGTAAGATTGAGGTGACTTCTAGGTCCTTTCCATCTCCCTCATCTTTTTCCTCTCGTTCTCCATGGCTATACTCATGAATTCTCTTTTTCTTTCTCATGCATGATAGCTATGAGAGTGTTTGGATGTGAATTGAGCCCCAAGGACAACAATTGGTGTGGTTGAACTCCATTAAGGCAAGTATAAGCATAATTGGTATGAACTCATGTTGATATACGCTTGATTTTTGGATGATTCTCATGATCTTGCATGCCTAGTATGGTTACAGCCCAATTTGAGCTCATTCTCCCTTTCTCTGTTGCGATGTTGCTTATTTGATGTCATGACAGATTTTTTGTAATTGATTCAGAAATTGACCCAGCACATGCACGGCTAAGCCATAAAGTACACTACGGCTAAGCCGTGACCTAGCCATGAACCCAGCTGTAGATCAATACAGGGTGACACCAGAAAATAACTGAGAATATGTAAATTAGCAACTCTTCTATGGTGCAGCCATGGCTAAGCCGTGAAGCCTTCTACGGCTAAGCCGTAAGGTGTCTTCGGCTAGGCCGTAAGGTGTCTTCGGCTAAGCCGTAAGGTCACCCACGGCTGAGCCAAAAGAAATAACCCATAAGAAAGTTATGAAAGGCATGAGACTCGTAAGACCTTTACTATAGAAGTAGGCAACATGGACTTGCCCAACGGATTATGTAAACATACGTGAATGATCTCGAGGGCTGCGAATCATTCATGTCTGTTATCCAATTGTTAAGCACCTCCCCATTGATGTTGGGTTAAGGGACTTCAGTGCACCATATGCTGATTTATGCAACACTAGACAACGGTGCAGCAGATAACTTAAAACTATATCAACATGCACGGTTAGAAACACTGGATAATTCGATTAGAGTTGACTAGTAAATGAACTTGATTCGATATGTTACGATTTTCTTGCATGACATGTTGTATGACGAGCATTGATCTCCACTCTTTAGCAAGATCATTTCATGTAACATCGAATGTCTTACTGTGTGCCCAGTACCTTGAGTATGCATGTATGTATGTATGTTATAAAGCTTGCACGTATAAGATAGGTTCTTGAATATGCACGCATGATATGCTTGTCACGATCTACTCAGGGTTTTCAGGATTAACTCGGATGGTCAGGCACTACTTAGCCTCAGCCTTCGGATCCCGATGGGGTGAATTTGGCATAGTTTTTACGGCCTTGCTGCAGTAAGAAAATGTCTTGGGGAATTCGGACCCAAGGAACCAGAGACCCATTCGTACCCTGGCCCGGTCAATGGTGTTCTCTGCATGGATATAAGATCCCTCTTTTGGGAGCATATGACAATGTAATCGCCAACTAGTTATGTCCACCGCATGTATACATTGATTCACATGGCATGTTTCTTTCTTGCATGACAGCTTAGTACACGAATGTGACCTGTTATGATTTACATGGTATTCGTTATTCTATTCGACATAGCATGTGTTAACTTGTTATGGCTTATACCTTACTGAATCGTTGTATTCACGAGTTGTCTTTTGTGTTATAGGCTCAGATACCCGGACCGACCCCTCCTCGGTCGACCAGGCTCCAAGTGAGGCCCCCCGAGGTCCCATCAAGACAAGAGGAGTGGATGTAGACACTCCATTGGAGAGCGCCATGGAACCATTGCATATGAGTCTTCATCATTTTGAGATTTTTCACGATTGATCCTATCATGTTTTGTACATGTTTATTTTGTTTCATTTTGTAAAACCTTTCTCTAGATATGTCAGCTCTATTTTCGAACTCTCTTCGTGCATTGTTTAGTGTGATGTTTTGATATCTACAGCTTCCGTTTACGTGTTGGCACATGTGAACCTTCCCTTGTGCGTGTACATTTAGACCAAGTCTACATGTACAGGCACGGGAGTACGTTTGTCATCGGTTTGGCTTTTGCTAACCCTCGAACTCCTGGGCTTAGGTTGTGACACCTAGAGTGTGGTTCATATGGTTATAATCAGTGCTTAAAGCAAGAGAGTGCCTAATGCATCACTTGGATTGGACTGCCAGAAACCCGTTTTACATTTGATCATGTTGCATGTGAAACTGTCAATTACATCTGTTTCTAGAAATAAATAATATCCTATAACCTGCTTTCTTTTGTTGTGGCTTGGTTTTGATGCTTTGAAAATTGAATTTACGCAGGAGATGCTTTTCCGAGTGGCAGGTCTGCCATGGTAGAAAATTGCTTGTCAAGATATAATAGTTGTACGTTTGCTTATGGGAAGGTAAATTTAGCACTTAGTAGTGTTTTAATAGGTGATCATATTGATGTTTGATGATATCATTTAGGCATGACTCACCCGTTTGGAATCATGTATCATGTTACAATTGGTCCTCATTAACTCCATCTCTTTTTAAAGTTGTCAAGGACTGCTCATATGCTTACATCAGTGGTTATTTCTATAGACGGGGAGTGGGAAAACGTATTCAATGCTCGGTGAGATTGATAACTTAGAAGTAAGGCCTAGTACAGACCGCGGGATGACACCACGCATCTTTGAATTCTTGTTTGCAAGAATTAGAGTGGTAGCATTCATTGATTATACTCCGTGCATTCAATTTATTTTACTCTATCTCACACTTGCATTGAGGATTTTTGCCTTTTTTCTTGAATACAGGAAGAGGAAAGTCATCAAGATGAAAAACTAAAATACAATTGCAAATGTTCCTTCTTAGAGATCTACAATGAGTAGATTATAGATCTTCTTGATCCTTGCTCCACCAATTTGCTTGTAAGTTTCACACCCTTTTCACTCCATTTGTACCCATTGTGCTTCTTTGAGGTCCACTACCCTATTCACTTACTTGTATCCCATATAATTTGTTATTCTCTATTTGATGATGTAATTTTGAATCTTTACATATGCTTTGTAGCCACGGGAGGATAATAGGAAGGGTGTGTATGTTGAAAACCTTACTGAAATTGAGGTGGAAACTATCAGTGATATTCTAAGGCTTTTGATTCAGGTATCTTTTCCTGATTCTTATCTCTTTGTCCTTGGTTAGGACTTAGTAGTTATTAAAATACACATTTTAATTCTCTTTTAGCCCCTCTCATGTATAACACTTTCTTGCTAAGGTGCTGCAAATAGGAAAGTGGCAGCAAGGAACATGAACAGGGAGAGTAGTCGCTCACACAGCATTTTTACATCTGTTATTGAGAGTTGATGGGAGAAAGATTCTGCAATTAACCTACGATTTGCAAGGCTAAACCTTGTAGATCTTGCTGGTTCAGAAAGGTAGTATTTTGAGTCCCAAGCTTGTTGAATTATTTCAAATGATCATGCATTTGATAGAAAACTTCTATTTTTTTTAATAATCCTAATAGGCATAAAACATCTGGTGCTTAAGGTGAGTGCCTAAAGGAAGCTGCAAATATCAATAATCTCTTTTGACACTAGGATATTCTTCATTTGATTACAATTTACTTGATTTATGTTTGTTTATTTTGAGATGTCTGTTGCTGTGTCTACCTTTTTCATTATGTCGTTGTCATCATCATCATCAAAGCTTTGTCCCAATTATGTTGGGTTCGGTTATATGAATTCTGATTTTCCATTCTGACACATCTTGAGCCAAATACTTAGATGGGTTGCACTTTTTTTTTGTCAATGTTTTCATTTGTGTTTTACCATATCTCATTCATGTTGCACATCTACGTTAGCAGTCATGTAATAATGCTTTTAGTTGATGTGGCACAAGGCAAGCAATGACATGTTCCTTATAGAGAATCAAGACTAATGTTTCTTCTTCAGGTTTGATTCTAGCATTAAGAACCTCCCCTTTCCTTCTGCCTACTAGTCTCTGTCACTAGCATGATTTGCTCTGTCAATTTGGTGGACGCTCTAATATCCTTTTTCTTTTTTTTTTTTTTTGGTTGCTGTTAGACTATATTTTGATGTTTGAAGCTCTTCTCACTGTGTAGAAAGTTCAATTGGTGCTTGTTGATCTATCTTGAAAACATCTAGCTTTCAAAGCTTTTAGCATTTTTTTTCATGTTTACTATCTTCTTGCTCAAGTTGTAGCTTAGAAGCCTTTCATTTTGTGGCAGTTTTGAAGAAGCAAACTGTATTTCTTAACTTAGAAAATTGTAAATACCTATGATACTTGTGGGTGTGTTTTAATGGAGGTTCTAATAACTATATTTTTTTCCCTTTTATATTGGCAGGTTCTAATAAAGCTTGTGGATGATGCTTCAAAGTTTTTAAATGAGAAAATTACCAAAGCTTGTGGATCTGTACCATAGTCATTACATAAGTTAGAGATTGAGTTTGAGCATTGACATGTAATGGATTTTATGATGGTGTATACAATGGAATTATGTCTTGTATATTGCCTATAGCATTCATTGTTGTTATTATAATAATGAAATATAATTTCTATGAAGTGTATGGGAATGTTATATTTTGAAATGCTACAAAATTATTTCTATTTTACATTTTAGAACGGTTCTAATTCCTTTAGAATTGTAAATAATTGTTCATAAACTATGTTTTATTATTTTAACATAAAAGATTAGAATGATTTAAAATTATCATAGAATTATAATTTTGAAATGGTTTAAAGCATTCCTAAAAAATAACTAGGACGGTTCAAAACCATTCCAAAAGTAAAAATAGGAATGGTTTTGACCAAACTAGAACAGTTTAGAACCATTTCAAAAGTAAAAACAGGAATGGTTTTGATCCAATTGGAACGGTTCAAAATAATTATAAAAATAAAATTAAGAACGGTTTTTGACCCAACTGGAACAGTTTAGAATTGTTCCAAAAATAGAATTAGAAACGGTTTAAACCCATCTGGAACGGTTCAGAACTGTTTCAAAAATAAAATTAGGAACGGTTTTTGACCTATCTGGAACGGTTCAGAACCGTTCCAAAAGAAACAACAGGAATGGTTTTGAACTGTTCCAGATTTTTAGCGACAAGCCATTCTAGAATGGTTTAGAACTATTCCAGATACCATTAGGAACAGTTCAAAACCGTTCCAGATGACAGTTTTTGGTGTAGTGCGTGGACTCATACTAACCAACTAACGAAGGACTCTTCTAAACACAACCTCCCATCTATTCATTAAAAATTTGGACATGCTTAACTCTGTTTTGTACTATTTATTGTTGCATCTTGGCATGCATGTTTGGCTCTCTGTATTTTGATTTTTCTTTCTTTTTTTCCTTTTTTTAAGTTTATCACTTCTTGTTATGCAGTCCTTATTTTTATATTTTTGGTCATTAGCTGCAAGACCAAAATTTCTTTCCTGATCTAGCTTGATGCAGAGTTACTGCTGTAGATGGCCAATACTAGATTGGAATATATACTCTTCGGCCCATCTTTTATGGTGAGGAGATAACCTTTGACTATAACTCTGTAACAGAGGTTTGGACCTTCTCTCTTGTGCCTTCTACCTTCATAGAGTTGAATGTTATGAGTGAGATTCACCATTTTCCCTACAGAGTAGGGAAGAGTATGAAGCCTCAGTTTGTTTATGTGGAAGTCAAGTTTCCAGGGGTAGCTATTTGCACGTGACTGGTGAAGGGGCTTTCCGAAAGGTCCAAACCACAGACTAGTTTTCTCCAGTGACGTCCATGTTTTTTTTAATCAATTTTTTTTTGAATGATTGATTTATTTTCCTTAAAAAAAAATTGATGGTTCTATTTGCCTTTCCCTGTGCTAGACTTAAAGGTTCTTGCTGAACCTTATGTTGTTCCTCACCTTTAACTGTGCCAACCTCTGATGAACATTGAGTTTGTTCCTTGGTTATATTCTTTGCAAGAGGAATAACTTCTGTAACTACTTTTTTAGCACTGTGCCCTTTGACTTCACTGCCATGTTCTCTATTCAGCATAGAAGCTTCATCAAACACAACATCTCTACTACAAATCCTTTTCCTATTTTCTAGATCCCATAGTTTGTACCCCTTTATACATTTTTTTAAAGCCAAGGAATATGCATTTAAGTGACTTGGAGTCTAACTTAGATCGCTTATCACTAGGAATGTGTTCGTACACAGGATAACCGAATACCTTCAATGAAGAATAGTCCACCTCTTTATCTGTCCACACTTCTTCTGTAACTTTACAGTCAAAGGGTTTCGATAGTGATCAATTAAGTACATAGCATGCGTGATTGACTGCTTCTACCAAAGAACTTTTAGACAACCCTACATGAAGTCTCATATTCCTTGCTCTTTCTAAAAGAGTCTTGTTTATTCTTTTTGCAACTCCGTTTTGTTGTGAATTCTTTGGAATAGTAAAGTGCCTTGTGATACCTTCATCCTTGCAAAACCATGTAAACTAGCCATTTCTTTATTCACCCCCATTATCTGATCTCAGATGCTTGACTTTTCTACTTATTTGGTTTTCTACTTCTGCCTTCCACTCTTTGAACTTGGTGAAGACCTCAAATTTCTCTTTCATCCAGTAGACCCAAACCTTTCTTAAAAAATCATCAATAAAAGTTAAAGTAGTATGCTCCACCTTTTGATATAACTAGAGCTGGTCCCCATACATTGGAGTGAATGTAACCAGAACACCTTTGCTTTGCCTGCAGTTTTGAGTGGCACTTTTTTTTCTATACTTTCCAAAAGCACAGTGTTTGTGAAAATCCAATTTGCATATTTTCACACCCTGTAACAACTGTCTTTTGTGAAGTTCTAACATGCCTCTCTCACTCATAGGCCTCAGATGCATATGCCACAGCTGAGATTCGTCATCACTAGTTTTGTCATCTGTAGAGACCGCCACTCCCCCTACAACTGTGTTTCCTATAAGTTTATAGAGGTTGTTTTCCATTATGATACCTTTCATTAATACCAGAACATCTCTAGTTACTTTAAGCACATCATCTTTTGCCATGAATGTGCACCCTTTAGATTCAAGTTGTTAGGTTTATGTCTTGTATTCCGGTTTAGCCGGATGAGTCCACTGGGTTATCCAGGGACTAGTTTAAGGTCAAGGGTATTTTGGTAATTGTACCGGGGCTTTCTTGGTGGCCAAGAAAGTGGAGATTATATATTGTATAGTCTGTAACCCTAGACCTTGCGGCGGCGGCAGTGGCGGTAGTTGCCCTTGGTGTTCCCACACCACGTAGGAGAGATGAGGTGAGAGTGTGGGAATCTCTTGTATGCTTTACTTGTCATAGTGAAGATGTTCGTCCTCCTGTGCCCGTGGATGTAGCCCTATTTGGGTGAACCACGTAAATCTTGTGTCTCTTCTTGTGTGTGGCTTGCTTAGTGTTGATCTTGTGATTCCGTGGATGTGCACAACGGGTGATTGTCCGAAAATCAGAACAATTGGTATCAAAGCCACAACAATTGGTATCAGAGCCACAACAATTGGTATCAGAGCCGAGGTTGGTGTTCCTCGGGTTTCTGAGCGAGGTGGAGATCGCTCAGTTGGAGGTCGTGCGCATGAAGAAAGATCAGGTTCATGATTTCTGGTTAGGCCACATCGGAGAAGAAGAAGAAGAAGAAAAAAAAAACGCTGCAGAAAGAGGCAGCAAGGCAAAAGAGCGTATGGCGGTGGAGGAATTGTTCGCAAAGAAGCAGGAGCAGGGGCTGGTGGCGGTTGTTCAGAAGGTGTACGATATGCGTGGGCCGCAAGTTCGAGTTTTGACGAGTCTTGACAAGTTGAATGCCGAAGCCGAAGCCGAAGCGAGGGAGATACAGATACCCATGCCTGAGCTTCAGCATAATCTAAGGTTGATTGTCGATTTGGCGGAGATTGACATCCACAAGATTGATAGGGACTTAAGGCAGGAGAGGGAGACTGTTGTGAGCTTGCAGATTGAGAAGATGCACGCAGAAGCCATCGCCGCCCACTTGCGCCACCGCTGCCAAGCTGCAGTGCCACCACCGACCTCACTGCGTCGCTGCTGCCCCACCAACCTCGTCTGCCGCTGCTGCTCCGCCCGGATCCGACCGAGATACGGCCGACGAGAGGCTGCCTGACTGCGCAGAACATCCGAAAATCGCGCGCCCCAAATCATCTCGGTCACCACCGAGATCTTCGCCGGGATCCTCGCCGTCCTTGTCGCCGGAGAAGACGCCATCAACCGCTGCCACCCCAGCGTGCCCGTAGCAGAGGACGAAGACCCGACGAGTCCGGCCAGTTCCTCTGTTGCAGACAGCAGAAACAGAGGAGGAAGGAAGAAGGAGAAGAAGGATTCGGGTTCGGGTCAAGTCAGGTGCGACCCGACCCTATTGCAGTCCAGCCCAGAGTAGCAACAGCGGGTTCGGGTCAGGTCAGGTGCGACCCGACCCGATTTCAGTCCAGCCCAGCCCGCCGTTTCAAGTTCCGGGTCAGTTCAAGTTTGACCCGACCTGTTAGCAGACGGTCCAGCCCAGCGCATATTGCAGATCAGTTCCGGGTCAGGTGAACCCGACCCGGGTGTGCTCCAGAAGCCCAGCAGACAGTGCAGTGACGTCAGCAGTGACGTCAGCATCGGTCAACAGGCAGGTTTGACCAGATTTGCTGCTGAAATTTGTTTCTGCGATATCTTGATCGTCCGATGTCCGATCGGAGATCCGTTTGCGCCTATGGACTCATTTCAAGCAGATCTACGCAGTGGAAGAGGTTGATTGGCTGTTTGACAGTCAAGGAGGAGGTTTGATCGATTGGAGCGTAGAAACTTGTTTCTACGTTATCGGAGCCATCCTGAGTCGGATTTCAGATCCGTTTCTTCCAGCGTGCTCGTGGTGATGAGATCTATAACTTGATGCAGAAATTTGGAGGAGATCTGAACAGATGTGGATTCAGGCTAGAATCAGGTCTACTCGACCTGGTTGTTGTTGCAAACCCAATAATAGGAGTCGCCGGCCTAGTTGCAAAGGGTTTGCTGATTTAAACGAAGTTGTTCGTTTGGGGTTCACATGATCACATGTGATGTTATTCATCGTGCCAGAGCCAAGCCGGAAAAGCAGCAAGGAGGAGCTGATGCGTCAGCAGTTGTCAAACATTTGTTTGATTGATTGATCGGAGGCCCGGTCAAATGGAGTTTTTTGACCGCTCGGAGGCAGAGGTTATTCTGCAATGGAGTCCTCTGGACTTGTATTCCCGATCTGTTTGCCTGCATGCTTGTGGTGATTGGATCTTCACAGTGATGTTGAGGATGGGGCAGGATGGTGAGTGATTCAGATATCACTCAGATTCGTCAATGGTTTCGAACTTCTAGTTCGAGGTGGAGTTTGACGAGGGTATGAACTTTGCTCAAAGTTCATGTGCTGGTTCAACATGTCAAAGTGTTGAAGAAGACTGCATCCCTGGTGCAGTGACGTGCCATTCAGCAGGGTACGTGAAGACATTACCGGTTTTATCTCCTAGTAGCTCGAGTTGTACGGAGTTGTACGGAATTCAAGCCAAGGTGGAGATTGTTAGGTTTATGTCTTGTATTCCGGTTAAGCCGGATGAGTCCACTGGGTTATCCAGGGACTAGTTTAAGGTCAAGGGTATTTTGATAATTGTACCGAGGCTTTCTTGGTGGCCAAGAAAGCGGAGATTATATATTGTATAGTCTGTAACCCTAGACCTTGCGGCGGTGGCAGTTGCCCGTGATGTTTCCACACCATGTAGGAGAGATGAAGTGAGAGTGTGGGAATCTCTTGTATGCTTTACTTGTCATAGTGAAGATGTTCGTCCTCCTGTGCTCGTGGATGTAGCCCTATTTGGGTGAACCACGTAAATCTCGGTGTCTCTTCTTGTGTGGCTTGTTCATGTTTGATCTTGTGATTCCGTGGATGCGCACAACGGGTGATTGTCAGAAAATCACAACACAAGTGAGCCTAAAGAGATTAGATTTTTATTAAGTGCTGACAGATGCCTCACATCACCCAAGGGTCCCACAACTCCATTTGCCAATTTAATTTTATTGGCGCCAATTCCGATGGTCTTATAGGGTGCATCATTGCTCATTAGAACACACCACCATTACATTGGTCATAGGTATCAAACCAATTATGATTATGGTACATATGATAAGAACAGATAAAATCTAAAATCCAAACATTAGATAAATGGTAACCTTGCGAGATAAATAGGAGTTCCACTTCATCTTTTGAAGCAACACTAGCGGAGTCATTGCTGTAAGCTTTATTCCCCATCTTTGTTCTTCTGATTTTTAGTTGCCTTCAATGCCTGGCAATCTTTCCTGCGTTGTCCCTTCCTTTTACAAAAGAAGCATTCTGAATTTTTCTTGCTTCTTGATTTTGATTTGGAGTTGTTTCTTTTTAACTTACTCTTGTTATTGAATCTATCACGTTCACTAGAGCCTTTCTTTACCAAAAGTACCTCTACTTGTCAACTAATTTTAATGGCCTTCTTTCTTACAGTATTGGAGATAATGTCTTGCCTGATATCTTCAAAATTGAGTGTGTTCTTTCCACGCATAGTAGTCACAAAATGGTTATACGAGTCAGGAAGAGAGTTCAACAATAGTAAGGACTTATCTTCATCATCGAATTTCACATCGAACCTCAACAAGTCATTAATAATCCAGTTAAAAGTGCTCATGTGCTCCAACACGTCACAACCTTCCTCCATCTTCAACCCATACAACTGTTTCTTAAGATGCAGATTATTTGTGTGATTTTTTCCCATGTAAAGACTCTCTAACTTCTCCCATAGACCGTGTGCAATCTGCTCTTCCAGGACGTTGTACATGACTTCGTCAGAGAGATAAAATTAAATAGAGCTGACTACCTTTATATTAATTTCTACCCAATCATCATCTTCTGTCTTTTTAGGCTTCTTTTCTTTACCGAACAATGCCACTTTGATACCTTGTTGAATTAAAATATTTTTCATCTTCCGCTCCCATAAACTAAAGTTTTTTCTTCCATCAAATCTCTCAATTTCAAATTTGATACCTCCTACAGTTGAAGTTCCCATCATGGCCATTGCAAGTTTGAAAATATTTCAAAAAGCTCACCCAAGTTTTTGCCTGTCAAATTGCCAATCTACTCCATTAACTTTGTAGATCTCGTCGCCATGAGTCCATTGAAAAAAACAGAGCTCAATTTTGAGTCCGGGTGACCTCGTAAAACGCAATTGAGTTATGACCATTGAATCTGGTCAAATGGACTGTTGATCCCACTGCTGACATCACTGGCTTCCTGCTGCTGGGCTTCTGAAATGGGTTAGGTCAGAACTGGCCCTAAATTGCACTTGAAACTTGACATCTGGGCTGAGCTTATGAGCGGGTTGTGTCAACCTGACCTGGAGCTAACCCAAACATGGTCTTCTTCTTTGCGATTTCTGCAACCAGAGGCAAGGCCTCTGCTTGTGCTACAGGGATGGAAAACTTCTTTGTGACGGCGGTGTGACGTGGGCGGTGAAGTGGTGATCCTTGTCTCAGTTTCTCTTTGTAGAAACCAAAAAGAGACCTCAAAAAGGCCAAAAATGTTTTGCCTTTTTTTTTTCCTTTACAAAACAATGGCAGCCAAACACAAACCAGACGTATGTATTTGGTATCCAAATTCTGTGCACGCACAAGGTTTAATTAAAAACCTTCTTAATCCATCACCGTCTAATGCCGAGTGATCAATACCTCTCTTCTCTGCACAAAGATTTGATCCGACAGTGCGTGGGAAAATCCACGCCCTCTTCGAGATCCGATCTTGGGCCGATAAACCAAGCCCTAATAAAAACTTGGCTTTCATCCCAACTGTTAGATCGGGATTGCGGTCAAGCACATGCAATCAAGCATCACACATTAAAGAAAAGCAAGTAATCCATACAGGATGAATATTTACACAGTTTTCTACGCTCACGGGTATGAAGAATTCACTACGAAAAAATTTATCTCACACCCCTATAAATCTATCTCTATTTTCTTTTTCTTACTTGCTTGCTTACAAAGAATACATCCTAATAGAGACTATGTAAGACTAGCTCTAATTAACTTGAACTAATGTAAATGACTTATAGGCCCAGTGAAAACCGTTTGGGCTAAACCCAATAATGGAGGCCAAAATTACTAAAAGACAATTCGAATGCCTTACAAAAAGACGTTGCAGAGAAAAAGACTTGCAGACAACCTCCCTGAAGGTGCAGCTCCAAATGTGAGAATCAATGTCATCCCTGCAAATACACACGTTATAATAAAAGACTGAACTGGAACTCGTATTAACCAACAAACGAAGGACTCTACTAAACACAAGCTCCCATCTATTCTTTAGAAATCTGGATATGCTTATTTAACTCTATTTAGAACTATTTATTGTCGCATCTTAGCATGCATGTTTGACTCTGTTTTCTGGTTTTTCTGTTTTTTTTTTCAAATTTATCACTTCTTGTTATGCAGTCGTTATTTTTATATTTTTGGTCATCAGCTGCAAGACTGCAATTTCTTTCTTGACCTAGCTTCTTCATGCAGAGTTACTGCTGTTGGAAGTAGGTGGGTCTCGTGGA
The DNA here is from genome assembly GCA_037013555.1 of Sextonia rubra. Classification (NCBI taxonomy): domain Eukaryota; kingdom Viridiplantae; phylum Streptophyta; class Magnoliopsida; order Laurales; family Lauraceae; genus Sextonia; species Sextonia rubra. The sequence continues at coordinate 51,262,480 of JASUAD010000009.1, read as the reverse complement.
TAGATTTTCAAAACTTTTGACCCACTTGACACAGGGATCAACTATCCATAAAACTAAAACCCAAACCAAGATACATAACCCTCAATCTCGTGACCATGTACAGTAAATATTCTACCAGCACTAAACATCCATAATAATCTACGACATGCAAGAAGTAGATCGTACCTTTGGAGATCCGCAGTGCTCTAATGGATTTCTTCAACACCTCTTAGCCTTTCACGCTATGACCCCTGAATTGGATTTCTTTTCTCAAGAAGAATGGTGGAATCTTCAGGAGAAAATCCCAACTCGAAACTCCAAGGAACTAGAAGAGAGAAGGAGAGAGAAACTCGTGCAACTCTTGCACGAAAGGGTTTTGGGCGTGAGGGAGAGTCTTATTGGACGTCCAAGAGATTTTATAGACTTTTAAATCTCTCCCTTGTCTAATTGAAATAGAAGTCTTACTTCTAAAGCAATTAGCAGCTTTCTCCTTTCCAAACTCTTATTTCCAGAGTCCAAGTCGGATTAGTGTTTTCCAATATCTTGGGCTAGCGTGGGGACCACTAGGGATTCCTTAGAAAGCTGGCTCCAACTGGAACACCGCGACCCCACATCTCATGTGCAATCCGGGCCCACAGTTAATTGCAAATAACACCACTATATAAATGCAATTGCACTCCAGTCTTAGGAATAAATTACAATGAAGACCCTAAACTTCCCAATTACCACAAGTAGGCCCCTCTATCAATATCCGTGGATCAATTGGAATAAATCTGTCTCTTCCAATCTAAGTTCCACATCTTATTATCCTTGAGCCCCAATTAATCACAGTAATCATCAGTACTATCCAATTAACTCTTAATTGAGATGGGTGCGTACTTACTAATGACAAATCCATTAATTGGCACAAGGGGATAATAGAGATAGATTCCATCTTGATCATTCAACGTTCCCACAGTTCTACTACCACATACCCAAGACACCAAGGTGTTAACCTACAGTCGGCCTCACTCATTGGTGACTCAAAGCAAATGAATAGATAGAAACTTGAGTTCGTCAATGTCTCAGGATTGAGAGCCTATTGCTAGGGAATTATGAGAGCATACCTTATTATTGAGACGGAATTCTATAAGGTGCATCTCATGGTCTTTCAATACATCCAATGTACCAGCACCGTGATCCAGAATCTTACATTCTGCTGATCAAGACAAATCACACTATCTCATAGTGATCAAAGTGTTGCAACCTTATCAAATGAGATGCCCAATCTCATTACTGGTTGTGAAGCTATTTTAAGTATAAGATTTGTGACATATATCTCCCGCGTGTGGATCTCATCCATGCACATATATCACATCTAATATATTAATGGGACCCGGTTCAACTCATGAACCATTATGTCATACATATTGGTCATGTGCATGAAGTAATAAAATAACATTCATCTCATGAAAGTAAAGCATGATTTTATTAATAAATAAAGAAATTAATTAATTTATTACATCAACTGATGGATTGAGTCCACAAAATCTAACAATCTCCCACTTGGGCTCAATGCCAGTCAGGGTTGTATCTCATGCCCATCCCTTCTACATGCTGCTCAAAGACTTTGGTAGTCAAAGGCTTAGTAAAGGGATCTGCCAAATTGTCTGCAGAGGCTATCTTGGTAATAGCAATATCACCTCTTTATACAATCTCTCTGACTAAGTGATACTTCCTCTGTACATGCTTTTGGCTTTTATGGCTTCTGGGTTCCTTTGACTAAGCGACTGCCCCGCTGCTGTCACAGTAAACTGTGAGTGGCTGTCGTGCCAAAGGTACCACCCAAAGTTCCAAAAGGAATCTTTTAAGCCATACTGCTTCCTTAGCTGCTTCACAAGCTGCTACATATTCAGCCTCCGAGGTTGAATCAGCAGTACATTCTTGTTTTATACTCCTCCAGCTGATAGCTCCGCCTCGAAGCATAAATACATAACCAGAGGTGGATTTCCTAGAATCCTTATCTGACATAAAGTCAGAATCTGTGTATCCGATTGGAATCAACTCATCACTCCTATAAATCAACATGTAATCTCTAGTCCTTCTCAAGTATTTGAGAATACATTTTACAGCAGTCCAATGTTCAGGTCCTGGATTAGATTGATATCTGCTGACTAGGCCCACTACATAACAGATATCTGGTCTAGTACATAACATAGCATACATGAGGCTACCAACAGCTGAAGCGTATGGTATCGACTTCATTTGCTCCTTTTCCTCGGGTGTCTTAGGACACTGATCCTTGGAAAGGTGCACTCCATGCCTGAAAGGTGTGATACCCTTCTTGGAGTCTTGCATTGCAAACCGTACTAGCACCTTATCTATGTATGCAGCTTGGGATAAGCCAATCATCCTATTTTTCCGGTCTCGATAGAGTTTGATCCCTAGGATGTAACTAGCTTCTCCCAAGTCCTTCATATCAAAAGTCTTGGCTAACCAAACTTTTACAGTTGACAACATTCCTATGTCTTTCCCAAGGAGAAGGATGTCATCGACATATAAAACCAAAAAAACTACCATGTCACCTTCACTTTTCATGTACACACATGACTCATCCGGATTTTGACAAAAACCAAATGACTTGATTGCCTGGTCAAAATGGATATTCCAGCTTCGGGATGCCTGCTTCAATCCATAAATAGACTTTTGCAGTTTGCAAACTTTTTGCTCCTAGTTTTTAGCTACAAAACCGTTTGGCTGCACCATATAGATGTCTTCCTCAAGATGGCCATTGAGAAACGCCGTCTTGACATCCATTTGCCAAATCTCGTAATCGAGATGAGCCGCAATGGATAATAGTATCCGGATGGATTTGAGCATGGCTACTGGCGAGAAGGTTTCCTCATAATCGATCCCCTCTTTTTGAGTATATCCTTTTGCAACAAGCCTAGCCTTATAGGTCTCCACTCTCCCATCTGGTCCTCTTTTTCTCTTGTAGACCCACTTGCACCCAATAGGTTTAATATTGGCAGGTAAGTCCACAAGTGTCCAGACCTGATTTGAGTACATAGACTCCATTTAGCTTTCACAGCATCTTGCCAGCGTCCCGAGTCTAAGTCATTGATTGCTTCATCATAGTTAGAGGGATCTTGTTCTGGCTCTTTTGGGATTGCTTCATAAGACTTTCCCAAGAATGAGAACCTGTCAGGGGGTCTGACAATCCTCCCACTACGACGAGGTACTGGTGTAACTACTGGGTCTGGTAAGGGCAGTTCTTCCTCAAGTCCGGTCATACTTGGATTTGGAATTGATTGCTCCTGAATCTCTTCCAAGATCACCTTTTCTAAAAATTTCCAGTCCATCATATAATCTTCCTCCAGAAAAACCGCATTGGTGCTGACCAGCACTTTCTGCTCTCTGGGATTATAGAATAACCAACCTTTAGTTCCTTTAGGATATCCTACAAATGTGCATACTTCCGACTTCGTTTCTAACTTATCTGTCTTAACCTTGAGCACGTGTGCTGGACAACCTCAAATGTGTAAATGTTGTAGACTAGGCTTTCGCCCAGACCACAATTCCCGGGGAGTCTTAGGTATAGACTTAGATGGTACGAGGTTTAGTATGTACATTGCAGTATCCAAAGCGTATCTCCAAAAGGATATAGGTAATCTTGAGAAACTCAGCATAGACCTAATCATATCTAAAAGAGTCCGGTTCCTTCTTTCTGCTACTCCATTCTGTTGAGGCATACCAGGAGCAGACAATTGGGATAGAATCCCATTTTCTGATAAGTAACCCATAAAATCAGCAGAGAGATATTCCCCTCCTCGATCTGATCGAAGAGTCTTGATACTCTTACCTAATTGCTTTTCCGCTTCCGCTCAAAATTCTTTGAACTTTTCAAAAGCTTCGGACTTGCGGTGCATAAGGTATATGTAACCATATCTTGAGTAATCATCTGTGAAAGTGATGAAGTACTCATATCCTCCTCTGGCCCTGACATTAATGGGTCCGCAGACATCAGTATGCACTAATTCCAATAAATCTTTGGCCCTATTACCCTTAGCTGAAAAGGGTCTTTTAGTCATTTTACCTTCCAAACAGGACTCACAGACAGGCATTGGTTCTACCACTAATGAAGGTAAAATACCATCTTTCACTAGCCTTTCAATCCTGTTACGGTTTATATGACCTAGCCTTAGGTGCCAAAGTTTTGTTGGATTAGATGAAGGTGACTTTCTCTTTAATGATGGTCTATTAATTGTTTCAGTATCATGTATCTCATACATCGTGGGAGTTAACAAATAAGTCCATAGGTTACCTTGCCAGAACATATGAAAGTACCATTCCTCTTTATGACAACTTCAGTACCAAAAGTAATAGAATAACCTTTATTCACCAAACTAGAAACTGAAATTAAATTCCGCCTTAAAGACGGTACATATAATGTTTCTGACAAAACCAATTTATTATTTGAAAAACATAAAGTAATGACTCCCACTGAAACAGCCTCTGCCGTAGCGTCAGATCCTAGGTTGACAATGATTTCTCCATCACTTAGCCTCCTGGTTTCCCTGAACCCCTGCAACGTATTACATATGTGATTAGTTGCCCCGAAATCCACACACTAGGATTCTGAAGTACCAGTTGCAAAACTAACTTCAGATATAAGTGACTCAATCATACCTGGGGTCTTTTTCTTAGACAGATATTCTAGACAATTCCTCTTCCAATGTCCTGTCTTACCACAATGGAAACACTTACCTTTTGTCCCTGAACCCTTAGCTTTAGCCACGCCACCAGTTGGACCATTCTCCACCTTAGGACCCTTTGGAACTAATTTCTTTTTGCCTTTCGGCCCTTTGCCTTTCGGCTTGGACTTGGCATCTGACTTTTCTGTCATTAAGGCAGTTGGTTTCTTTTTCATAATCCCTTCAGTTGCTACCAGCTGACTAGATAGCTCAGCCAGTGTTAGATTCATTTTATTCATATTATAATTGACCTTGAAATTGTTGAATGACTCTGGTAGTGACTCAAGGATTATGTCAATCTGCGATTCTGCATCAATCGTAGCTCCCAGTACATCTAACTCATTTAATGAGTCCATCATCTTCAACATGTGTTCCTGTGCTGATGTACCTTCAGCCATCTTGGTGCTAATGAGCACCCTCATGGCTGCCTGCCTAGCAGGTCTGCCTTGTTCTGCAAGCATTTCCTTTAAATTTGATATCATATCATATGCATTTTTATAAGATTGATGTTGATGTTGCAGCACACTAAACATGGATGCCAGAATGTAACATCGGGCCATTTCATCGTCTTTGGCCCATTTGGTGTAAAGGTCCTTTTCTGCTTCTGATGCATCTGGGCCAGGCTCTTCAAGGGGGTTTTTGGTAAGGACATATTTATATCTTGAAGCTGTCAGGACAATATCCAGATTCCGTTTCCAGTCTACATAGTTGGATCCCACCAACTTATTCTGGTTGAGGATGGTCGCAAGTGGATTGAAAGTATTCAAATTCATGCTTGTAATACTGTAGCACATAACCATACATTCAATTAATGAATTTAAATGACATTAAGGTTTAGTATTCTACCAAATTTATATGGGAATCCTCAATAACCACAAAATTCAGAATACATCGGAATCCCAATCCTGCAGGGTATGCCTCCTTGGGGAGTGCGAATACCTCCTAGACTGGTACGGATCAAAGTTGGTCAAAATTAGGATTAAGACTAACTATCTATGATCCCCTTCATACATTACTATCTAAGTATCTCATACCAAATAATGTATGACTCCCGATTAGCTTCAGTTTCTAAAATACATGAGGCAAATCCTTAGGGATACTACATCATTATTTTAGTTAAGTGTGACCCACCAACTAGCATTGCATGACAACTGTTGTGGGTAGCTCCTCCTTGGGGAGTGGGCTCCCACCCCGTCTCATCAACACTATCCATAGGAGATCCATATCCAGTATCCAGATAAATACAAGCCCTCCATGGGGAATGGCCATTCTCAAAATGGCGCGAGGCTAATACTTTCCTTACAATGGACCTATGGTGGAAAACCATGGGGATTTTTATATATATAGAAATGCCCCGCTCCCACTTAATATTTTAGAGTTGAGGATTTCCTTATAGGTGTATGGGTCCATCAAATATATGTATATATTCATCTCATGATAAGACCAATGATTGGTTCCAAGTCAAGTTATTTTAAGGAAAGTCCAGTTTCTAAAATTAGTGTTACCAATAGATCCATCTCATGGGCCCACCAACTCTAATTAGAACACTTTCCAAAAATTAATTTGATTTGACCAATTTTGGAATTTGCTATGTTTGGTTCAGATATGGAAATACTCTAAAATAAGCATTCATCCATAAATAGAAAGTGCTATAACAAAAGACTAGTCCTCTCCTCCATATGACCCAGGCAGAAAAGACTTCTTGGACTTCTAGACTTTCCAAAACTTTGGGATTCCTCAAACTCTTTGGGCATCTCCAAAAGACCTTTTGATAATCTTCAAACTCTTTGATTAGGAGTCCAGCTTTTCTTTCCTTCTTTGTTTCGGACATCTCCAGAATTTACAAATTTTAAAAATACATAAATTCCTATGTCTCTATGATGAGACTTACATGGTAGTCTAAACATGGAAATTAAAGGGCTATAGGGAAATTCACCATGCCTTGCCCTTTCACGGGAAACCAAGGAGACCATGATGCCCTTTACACTTAGCCACGAATAAACCAATAATTAAAAGGAAAGAAAAACATGTGGGCCATATGGAGAGGACATTATCACCTGCAAGTTAGTATCTCATACAACAAAGCATCTCACAAAACCAGGTTGCCAAACCACAATGGAAAAACAAGATGCCAAATATTTTGCCACCACGATACAAGACCCCCTACGCAACGGGGGTCCGGGGGCAGTGCCCCCGGCGGACCTCTATAGCCATAGTGGTCCGTTTGACTAACCGACCTGACGAACCCAGAAATTTGGGTTCTTTTTCAGATTCGGCTCCTGCTGTCCCCAATCACCTCTAATGATCTCAGTATGCTTCTAATGGCATCTTATCATCCTCCTATCATGATTAAAACCTTTTGTGACTTTCTAAACATGTATCTACTACAAAAGCAAGCAAACCCAATAAACACTGATCCTATCATAGCCCTTGCTCTATCCTCTTCACATCTCATGCAAAGATTAGAACAAGATTACTAATCTAACATGATTAGAGATGAGGTATGGCTCTGATACCAATTGTTGGAAGTAGGTGGGTCTCGTGGATAGATTTTCAAAACTTTTGACCCACTTGACACAGGGATCAACTATCCATAAAACTAAAACCCAATCCAGGATACATAACCCTCAATCTCGTGACCATGTACAGTAAATATTCTACCAGCACTAAACATCCATAATAATCTACGACATGCAAGAAGTAGATCATACCTTTGGAGATCTACAGTGCTCTAATGGATTTCTTCAACACCTCTTAGCCTTCCACGCTAGGACCCTCGAATTGGATTTCTTTTTTCAAGAAGAATGGTGGAATCTTCAAGAGAAAATCCCAACTCGAAACTCCAAGGAACTAGAAGAGAGAAGGAGAGAGAAACTCGTGCAACTCTTGCACGAAAGGGTTTTGGGCGTGAGGGAGAGTCTTATTGGACGTCCAAGAGATTTTATAGACTTTCAAATCTCTCCCTTGTGTAATTGAAATAGAAGTCTTACTTCTAAAGCAATTAGCAGCTTTCTCCTTTCCAAACTCTTATTTCTAGAGTCCAAGTCGGATTAGTGTTTTCCAATATCTTGGGCTAGCGTGGGGACCAGCAGGGATTCCTTAGAAAGCTGGCTCCAACTGGAACACCGCGACCCCACATCTCATGTGCAATCCGGGCCCACAGTTAATTGCAAATAACACCACTATATAAATGCAATTGCACTCCAGTCTTAGGAATAAATTACAATGAAGACCCTAAACTTCCCAATTACCACAAGTAGGCCCCTCTATCAATATCCGTGGATCAATTGGAATAAATCCATCTCTTCCAATCTAAGTTCCACATCTTATTATCCTTGAGCCCCAATTAATCACAGTAATCATCAGTACTATCCAATTAACTCTTAATTGAGATGGGTGCGTACTTACTAATGACAAATCCATTAATTGGCACAAGGGGATAATAGAGATAGATTCCATCTTGATCATTCAACGTTCCCACAGTTCTACTACCACATACCCAAGACACCGAGGTGTTAACCTACAGTCGACCTCATTGGTGACTCAAAGCAAATGAATAGATAGAAACTTGAGTTCGTCAATGTCTCAGGATTGAGAGCCTATTGCTAGAGAATTATGAGAGCATACCTTATTATTGAGACGGAATTCTATAAGGTGCATCTCATGGTTCTTCAATACATCCAATGTACCAGCACCGTGATCCAGAATCTTACATTCTGATGATCGAGACAAATCACACTATCTCATAGTGATCAAAGTGCTGCAACCTTATCAAATGAGATGCCCAATCTCATTATTGGTTGTGAAGCTATTTTAAGTATAAGATTTGTGACATATATCTCCCATGTGTGGATCTCATCCATGCACATATATCACATCTAATATACTAATGGGATCCGGTTCAACTCATGAACCATTATGTCATACATATTGGTCATGTGCATGAAGTAATAAAATAACATTCATCTCATGAAAGTAAAGCATGATTTTATTGATAAATAAAGAAATTAATTAATTTATTACATCAACTGATGGATTGAGTCTACAAAATCTAACAACTGCTGTAGATGGCCACTACCAGATTGGAATATATACTCTTCGGCCCGTCTTTTATGGTGAAGAGATAACCTTTGGCTATAATTCTGTTAACAGAGGTTTGTACCTTCTCTTTTGTGCGTTTTACCTTCATAGATTTGGATGTTATGAGTGATATTCACCATTTTCCCTGCAGAGCAAGGAAGAGTATGAAGCCTCAGTTTGTTTATGTCGAAGTCAAGTTTCCAGGGTTATTTGAACCTGACTGGTGAAGGGGCATTCCAGAAGGTCCAAACCACAGACTAGTTTTCTCTAGTGATTTCCATGTTTGTTTAATCTTTTTTTTTTTTTTTTGAATGATTGATCTATTTTCCTTAAAAAATGAAATTGATTCAACTGAACTAAGACTCTAACTTTGACACGTCCAGCCTATATTTGAACTTAGCATGCTTGATATTTTAATGCCAAATGTGATGTTGGATCAGCTTTACCCTGGCTCAAGTGCATCTTACTTTATTCAAAATCGTGCTGCATTTCCTGAGCACTATCTGGGCTAGCATATGATGGGCTAGGGCTGTATGGTTGCATCTGGGTTGGGTTTTGTTCAACCTTTTTCCAGTTCAATTGGAGAAATCTGTTTTCATGTCTGATCAACTGCATCATGGTCTTACACTAGCATGAATCCTGACGAATATGCCTAGCATAGGATGGGTATGGCTGGTAAATCGTTTGGGTCTTAGTTTAGCTTTTGGCCAACCTTGATCCGGCTCCATTGGAGAAATCTATATGCAGGTTGACGAGGGTCAGTTTCAATCAACTGGATCTCTATCCGTTAAAAAATTCGTATATCCAACATGGATGGATCTGCCAAACAGAGTCTGAATTCTGACCTGTTTCTCACTATTTGTGGTGTTAAGTGGCCCACATTTGACTTCAACCTGTTGATAACATTTCTATAATTAGAAGACAAGCTTGTAGCACAGTTGGAAGGTGCTTGTTGCAACCACATGCTTGAGAGTTCGGGTCATGTTACCATTAAAAATAAATATCTATTTTAGAATATTAAATTAAATTTTTGAAGGAGAATATTCGTATACATATTTCCCTCACTATTTTTTTGAAAAGTATAAATGTGCAAAAGAACAAAACCATCACACCTCACACACCTTTTGACCTTGATAGGTTCAAAAAAAGAAGTGTCCCTCACAAAAAATATGCCCATGAAGACTTCTCATTTTTAATAAACAGAAGTATGATATATTAATAAATACTTCATCTTCAATGCTATTAATTTTCTTTATTTCAGTATGTAGTTAGGCTCAGGCAGTTGAACTAACTTGAATGCAGAGTTGGCCCAATTACTCATTGGATCCCATGTCATAGACTCCAACCTGTCTTGAAGAATCTAAAAATTATGGTGCATACCTGGATCCAAGTCAAACCAGGTCTGTTGGATCAATAGATTAATCTTCATTGTGGACAATCTGATGGTGGACCATGGTTGGATTCCTGGCAACACGGCCTTTTTTTTTTCTTTGTTTTTTGGCATTTCAATGAAGACCAAACAACTATTGTATCTCACTAGCTATGAAGCATGGTGCTGGTACGGGTACCGATATGGGTATGGTATGGGTACGCTAATACAGTAAAATCCAAAAATATAAGATACGGGTACAACTAGGGTATAGTCATTAAAAAATTATATTTTTAAGAATTTTAATAATGCAATATGCTAATAATTCAAATAAGTTAGAATCCTTAGATGCAACAAGCGAACAATTGCTTAATACCTTTACGTATGCAACCTACAAATCATAATTTAATGTCAAAAGGCACGTATAAGTCAAGAGTTTAATGTCATTACAACAAAAATTACAAACCAAAGAACTAAAAATAAAGTAAATATCAAAGCAAGTCCTATCAAGCTAAGAATCGTTATGATTCACATCCAGTCATCCATCAACTTAAACTTAATCGCCTGTATCAAATAATACAACTTCCATGTCAGGCTCATCAAGTAAAAAATCTGCAATTTCAAGTAAGCTAGCACCCTCTAATGAATAAAATGCATCTCCACCAATGTCCCATAGCTTGCTTTCTCCATCCATGTACTGTCGACTCCTCCCTGATAGGAGACGAATATTGTTATGAATAAAGACAAAGTTTTCACAATGCTATGGTGCCATTTTGTTCCTTCTCATGGTGTGAATATGAAAGAGGTGCTATAATTCCTTTGACAACATGATGAGGAACATGGCTAGTTAAGTAATTTCAATTCTAAAGATTGGAGAATAGGTGCAAAAGACCCATGTGAACACCACCACATAATTGGTTCCATTACTTCTCTATCAAATTTTGAATTAGATTCCCCAAAAGTATCCAGCCATACCGAGGAAGTACCCTGTTGTACCTAAAAACTCAAACTCTTAAACAAAATGTACCAGCTGCATTTCACCTTACCCGGTACGTATTTAGATAGCCATGCCCGGTACGAGTACGTACCTGGTACCGGAACGACTAGATTTTTGGAGTACCCATGCTTCATAGCTCCCCGACCGTCCATCTAAAATTAAGGTTTATTTCAATGAAAATTTTTTTTATTTCAGTTATTAAAGGAGTGCCATGGGATCCTAGACCGACATAAGCTAATGCTAGAGGCCTGCGAAGTTAACAGTGTTTCTCAAGAAGATTATATTGATTTGGGAAGGGCTGGCTTGGGCACTAGTTTGATTGATGGATTGCCTAAATGGCTTGATGGATTGCCTGAATGGCTTATTCTCTCTCTCTCTCTCTCTCTCTCTCTCTCTCTCTCTCTCTCTCATTTGATAGTTTGATTTAACTCATCACATCCGATCCATTTCCCTCTGAATGAAGATGAGGTTTATCAATTTTGAAAGAACTAAGCTTCCTGAGGAGATTCTAAAGCATAATTTGGAGGAGAAGAGGAAGTTCTTTTCAGATATTTGCCTTGAAGTTGAGAAGAGCGACGCAGAGATTCAAGCTGGGGGTGTCTACAAGCAAAGGCTTCTTACCCTGACAAGGTGGCTTTTAGTGTTTAATGTGAATGTAATTCAAGTTATCAATACAGTCATGACAAAAAATCATAGGACTTAATTTACAGAAAAATTGCTTCTATTGCATGCCCTGCAACCTATTGACACTATTTTCATAAAGAAATCTCAATGCATTTTATTATTATTTCCTAGCTGGCCAATTTGGTACCTGTTTGGCATCTATTCTAATGGAATGAAACATAAGTTTGACATTGACATTTGGGTGTTCGTAGCCATTGAGTCTGAGTGGACTCGTCCAATTTTTAATTCAGGTTAAGAAGGCAGTAGATCCAATATTTTTAATTTCCCTTCAACCCTATCCATGCTTTGTTTATAGGATTGTAGCAGACCAATGAACTTGGAAAAGTAGTTGTTTCAGTGGTTTTTCAGTAAAATATTCTTTGATGCCTTCGTTTCCCATCTAGTACTGGTTGTCCATGGTTCCTTGATGCGAAATAATCTTTCTCCTTGAGTTGAAGCTTTTTTGGTTGACTGGAGCCGAAAGAATTGTCAGCATTTACGGGCAAAGGCCATTTAGTTGCGAATACAAGTCCGATATGTGAAGGGGCCATGGAGTCAATGTATCATGTTCTAACCCATTGTGACCAAGCTGAGTTTATTTGTTTGCATTGCCGTATATCACATAATAGTTCTTTCATTTTTGCTGAGACACTGGATAACTGCATTAAGGGGTCCCTTGGGAATAATGTCTTTTTAAACTTAACACCTGTTTTGTCTTTTCTTTTAATTTGGTTGTTTATGTGATTCAAACCTACAACCTTAACATTGCAATTGTAAGCACCTTACACTGTAACATGGGCTATTCTCCATTCACGTTAACAGTTGGTATTGAAGAAATGCATATGTTCTGATACCAATTTGATGAAATTCAATTTCGTATTCTGCGAATACTAAGGTTCGCAACATCAAATACTCAGGTTTATATTCTGTCTACGAAGGTTGGCAGAATAGAATACTGAGGTTCTAGTGGAGGAAAAAGAGGTGTGGAGTGTATGCTTGTGTATGTGGGGTTGTATGGCCAAAGGGCCATACAAAGCCCTTACTCAAAATCAAATTACCAAAACACTTATATATAAAAATTCAAACCTTAAGATAACAAGAGACTTCTGTACACCAAACACTTGGACAAACCTTCTTCATACACTATACTTCTCTTTGAACAAACAACCACAACACAGCCTTATATAGTAGTTTAAGGAGACCTGAGGAAACCTAAAAGACATTGCAAGTTACAAAAGAGTAATGAACAATATTAAATTTTTATTATTGCATGAAGCATTGAACCATCCATGATGCTTCGACTTTCTTGATGACCTTTAGACTTCCCAAAGTGGCTTTTGGATTCCCAATGAGAGTTTCTTTATTTTTATACTGGAATATTAAAAGTAATAATTTCAACATAACTCTCCCTTACTTTTAATACTTGATTCACATTGGAGTCGATGATCTTTCTTTGGATTTCATTTCTTCAATCTTTTTTTCATAGTCGTTGATACAAGCTTCATAAAGATTCTTCATGGCTGTGATGAGGCTTTCAACTTCTTCATCTCTTCTTCTAAAAGCATTGCATGTTTTTTCAGATTTGTAGCTTGATCATGGACATCACATCTATTAATGTCAATCATTTGATCACACCCGAATCCTAGAGAACTCTCAAAGCATGTGATGCTGCATTTTCTTCAGCCTTTTTCTTTGATAAACTTTGATGCCTAGTAATGGAGTAAGAATACTCACTGAGTATAAAACGAACTGTCGCAACGAACTTTGGCTCATGGTGAGGCCCAATTCTCAGAGAAACATAGTTAGGAGCGGCACATTCAAACTTTGCTGTGGCTTCTTGTAATACTATCTTGAAAGGGATTTCAATGATTGCCATTTCGTAAGATACTTTTAAACAAAGTAATTCAATGAAAAGAAGAAACTTGTTCTCTTAAATACAAACCACGATGATGCCTATTAAGAGAAGAAACTTGTTCTTTTGAAAATCCTAAACCAATCAAGAGAAAATACTTGTTCTCTTGAATCATGATCATCCTTTTACCCACTTCTTTTTTTTTTCTAGAAAAAATCATTTCACTCTCCCCCTCATGTTTTCAAATATCAAATTCTCTCTATTCATAAAGCCTGAACCACTTTCTAAAGAGAAATATATAGCTTGCAAAAAAATTTTTTTTTTCAACAACAAAAAAACAATCTAAGATCGATGTTTTAAAATTTGATAACCTGGCACTCTGATACCAATTTGTAGAAAATATAAGCTTTGATACCAATTTGAAAAATGTATATGCTTTGATACCAATTTGATGAAATTGAATTTCATATTCTGCTAATACTAAGGTTCGTAACATCAAATACTCATGTTTATAGTCTGTCTACGAAGGTTGGCAGAATAGAATACTGAGGTTCCAATGGAAACAAAGAAGGCATGGAGTGTCACTACAAGAAAACACATTATTCGCGCCAAAAGTTGACGATGAATCAATATTTCGTTGTTGTTGATTCGAAATCAGCGACAAAATAGTATTCACTGCCAAAGGGCACACTTTTAGCGACGAACAACTATTTTCATCATTGATAACTATTGAATTTGTGACAACACTCTGATTTCTTAGCTAATTATAGAAAAATATATGACATTAGGTGATGGAAAAATATTTCGTCGCTGATTAAAATTTTGTCGCCAATAGTGGACCTTTGGTGACGGTATTTGAATTTCATCGCTAAGAGTATATCTTTAGCGACAAAATTTCAATTTCGTCACTAATAGTATAACTTTAGCGACAAGATTTTGAATTTTTCTAGCCAATTCTGAAAATTTTCAAAAAAAAAAGAGACATTTCTGGTGCCTATTTCATTTGTATTTTCAAAATTGATGACGAAAACGTAAATTTCGTTGCCAAAGATATACTATTAGAGACGAAATTGAAAATTCGTCGCCAATTCTAAAACTACAAAAATAAAGGCACCATTATTCCAGTGAAGAATGCTAGGAAAAGGTTTGGCGATGAAACTCTTTTGTGTTGCCAAAAAAAAAGCAAAATTTATAAAATGGAAACATCGGGAGAGAGGGGAGAGAAAATAGAGAGGGGGAGAGAAAAAGAGAGGAGATGGAAGAAAGGGCCGGGGAGGGAGAGAGGGAGGTAGGGAGAGGGAAGGGGGAGAGAGAGAGGCAAGGAGAGGTAAGGAGAGAGAAAGAGAGAATATTGATGTGAGGAGGGAGATAGGGGGAGGGAGTGAAAGGAAAGGAGGGAGGGAGAGGAAAGGAGAGAGAGAGGTAAGGAGACAGAAGGAGATAGAGAAAGAATAGAGATGGGGAGGGAGAGAGGGGGAGAGAGGGGGAGGGAGGGAGAGGAAAGGAGAGAGAGAGAGGTAGGGAGAGGGAAGGAGATAAAGAGAAAAAAGAGATAAGGAGGGAGAGAAGGGGAGGGAGGGAGAGGAAAGAGAGAGAGGTAGGGAGAGGGAAGGAGATAGAGAGAATAGAGATGGGGAAGGAGAGAGGGAGGGAGGGAGGGGGGAGAGGGAAGGAGAGAGAGAGGTAGGGAGAGGTAAGGAGAGAGATAAAGAAAATAGAGATGGGGAAGGAGAGAGGGCGATGGAAGAGAAAGGGAGAGAGATGGAAGGAGAGGGGAGAGAGAACTAAGCGGGGGGGAAGAGACAGAAATAGAGGGAGAGAGGGGAGGGGAGGGGAGGGGAGAGAGAACAAAAAGGGGGAGGGCAAAAGAGAGAGAGGGGTGGACGAGGTGAGAGGGTAGTAAAATATACACATATTTTTTTAAATTTCTTTTGGCGATGAAATTATTACATCGCCAAATGTATTTTCATCTTTTTCAAAATACTTGTGGCAATGAAAAACATTCCTTTTAGCGACGAAATAATTTTGTCGCCAAAGGCTTTACCCTTTGGCAACAAAATTATTTCATCGTTGAAAGGTTTTTTAGTTCTCTCCTGTGTGTTTCTTACAACAAAATATGATACATAGCGATGAAATTCTGATATATTTGGCAAGGAAATATGATGTCATGGATTGCGATGTTATAGCGATGAAACTAGATTTCGTCGCCAAATGCATTAAGAGACAGGACAATGGCGATGAAACGGGTGACCAAATTCTTTTCTCACCGTAAGTAATTTGCAATAAAAAAAAATATTTTTCAGTGACGAAACATTTCATTGCCCAATCTCAGAGTTGTTGTAGTGTGTGTGCTTGTGTATATGGGGGTTGTACGGCTAAAGGATCGTACAGTGCCCCTACTCAAAATCAAATGACCAATGCACCTATATATGAAAATCCAAACCTTAGGATAACAAGTGACTTCTCCACACCAAACACTTGGACAAACCTTCTTCACACACTCTTCACACACTATACTTCTCCTTAAACAAACAACCATAACACAACCTTATATAGTACTTTAAGGATACATGAGGAAACCTAAAAGACATTAATTGCAAGTTACAATAGAGTAATGAACCATATTAATTTTTTTATTATTGCATGGAGCATTGAGCCATCCATTATGCTTCGGCTTCCTAGATGACCTTTAGACTTCCCAAAGTGGCTTTTGGATTCCCAAGGAGAGTTTCTTTATTTTTATGTTGGAATATTAAAAGTAATAGTTCCAACAAGTACAACTTAGGAGATCCCTTCTCGGTGCAATTGTACTGTGCTCTCAGAAGAGGAATAGTAATGTCTTCATCATCCATCAATGAAGATGGCTTTTAGTTTTAGCCAGTTCCAGTGTTCAGAAAGGGGTTATTTTTGTGATTTGGAGCTTTGTTAGATTATAAATAAAAATGGGCTTCAAATGTTGTCATCTTCTATTCTTATAGTAATCTATCTTATTGTATGTGTTGTTTCTGCTGCCTTCTTTTACCTTCTTAATCCATTTTGTTAAAATAAAATAAGCCCATCTATAGCAATTGTTACCTGGTTTATTATCCTCGCCTTTCATGACTATCTTGATGAGTTCTCTTACATATTGATTAATCATTGGGACTTCAGTTTATACTGATTTTTCTTTGTTCTTATGGGGAATGTTATTTGTTATTTCAGGTAAGGTATGTAGTGAGGAATGTATTTCGAGATGCAAGGAAAGCTCCACCACCTTTAGAGAAGCTAAGCCCTGAAGATTTATTTTCTTTACTTTGGAAAGTGGACCACAATTTCATAATTTGATAAATTAGTTTAATCCCATGAAAATTTATACAAATTTGTATCTTCCATTTTCTTATAGGCGCCACAACACTTGTTCTCCATTCCTTCAACATTTTCTTTGTGCTTAATATCTTGCTGAAGGGTCTAGTTAACCAACCTATCCAATTTATCATAAACATTTTCAATCAGCTATCAAAATTCCATCTAGCCCATAGTCTTTTCCGTCTTCATTTGTGCCAATCTTGTTTTCGCTATTGCTATCATAACTCTTTAGTAAAAGGCATGCCCTATTAGCGAGGCGTCCTCTCTTGATTCTAAGGCTTTTATATATTTTTTGTTTAAAGTTTGTAAAAATATTCACTTGACCTTTCTTTAATATCATGTCATTCACCAAAAACTTTTTGGTTTTGTACCCAAAACTATACTTTTCCTTTTCTATGATATTTGTAGCTTGAAAACATCGCTCCTTTGCTTGTTCCAAATATATAGGTTATGATATGCTTTGCAGTTTGCATCACTTATTATGCTCTTAAATTCTTTATTTTCCTTCCTATACAGCATACACTTCATTCCGTATTCCTAGTCTACTGTTTAACATTGTAGCAATATCATCTCTTAAACGACTTCCTGAACCTCTATACTCCACAGCCTAGTTTCTTTATCAAAGTGTCTTTTTTACTTTTTGACTTTCCAAGAACCTCTTTTGCAATTTTTTTGACAGATCCAATCACTTGATTCCATATCAAGGTAGTTTCTTCCTCCAAATTTCTTTCTCACTTTCAATTTCTTGAAGCTTAAATGTTGTAGCTCTTTCCCTTTTCAAATTTCTAGTTCTTGCACCTTGTTTTAGGACATCTTTTATCCACTACCCCTGTCTTTCTATTCTAATTCAAACATCTAGAACTAAAACTACTCTGCTATGTTGTGTTGTCTTGTTCCTTTTAATTCCATTCTTGTAGGTAATTAAATGTTCCTCTCTCTTTTTAAAATATGTGTAATCTCTTACAAGGTCAAAGGCTTATCCAAGTTTTTTTTTTTTAATGGTAATAAAGACTTATATTAAAGGAGGAGAAAACAAAGAGAAAGAACAACAAGGTACAAGAGCATTATACCCTATATTAAAGGAGGAGAAAACAAAGAGAGAGAACAACAAAGTACAAGAGCATTATACCTTACCCACATCAAACTATCAAATAAAACCCTCCCATGGAGATATCCTCTCAACCCTTTGTTTGGCTAATGCATTGGCAATAGAGTTGGTTGATCTAATCTCATGACAAAAGACAACATTGATGGAAGTGGATAAAACCCGGATTTCATTGAAGATAAATTGAAACTTCTAAGGGCTGGCCTTTTGATTAGAGACCCATGTGACAACATGAGAGGAATCACTCTCCACAATAAGCTCACCATGAAAGAACCTTGAAAAAGCAATAAAGAGCTTCTAACATTACTAGGACCTTTGCTTTGTTAGAATCACAAACACCAATAGGCGTGGAGAACATAAATAAGACCTCACTCTGGCTATTACGAAGCATACCTCCAATACCCCTTGGCCCTGATTTACCTCTCATAGCACCATTGACGTTGAATTTCAGCACTCCAAGTGAATGAGGAACCCACAGAATATATTTCCTCACCTTACTTGGCCCACACCCCATACAAGCTTCCCAATTAAGAAAAATGTCATTAAGACTACTCTTGTTTAACTAAAGCTCACTTTGCAAACTTCAAAGTGATCGCAGTAATCAATTCTTCTAAGGAAGATGAGGTACCTCTGAAAATTCTATCATTCCTCTCCCTCAAAATGGAACACAAAATTGCAAATAGAATTATCCTCTATAGAGTACGACCACACCTAACAAAAGGAATGCCCATCCAAGACTTAGCTACATCCCCTATCTTCTATGGACAATACTATGCAACATTGCACTTACTAAGAAATGATTCCAGACACATGTTGCGATCTATAGTAAAGAAATAGATGGTTGATGGATTCCTCCTCTTTTCAACACATCATGCAAATGTCAGAAATGTTGGTCATGTTCAACTCTTGTCTTCTTAAATTGCATGCCATAGAAATCTTTACTGTGACAGCTAACCAACAAAAATCCTCTACCTGGGGAGGAACCAGGCCTAACCAAACAAGCGAAGAAGAAGCTCTTGAAAGCTAGTTCCCCTTTAAGCCTAAGTAAAAAGCTTTCATCGAGAATTCCCCAGAAATGGATGGCTTCCGAATCTGAGAATCCTTAGATCCCTTGCACAAAAAAACATTAGAAAACATACCCAACAAATCCCCATATTGAGCCTCCTCCAATGGACAAAGACTTCTCCTAAAATATATATCCCACACAAAGCTACCATCTCTCACAACATAGTAATCACTAACGGCGGACTCCTTGTTGGACACCACTCTAAATACTCTAAGAAACAGCTCACACAAAGGACCCATCCCCACCCTGTCATCTAACCTAAACCTAACATTCCTCTACAACAAAAGCCACCACTTTTGAAAAAACTTTCCCCCTTATAGATGACATATATCCAATTAACGCAATAGCGTCCCACAAACTTGACCTACAATAGCTTGGACCGGGCTTAGGCCACCACCCCCATTTATCCACACCATATTTTATTGCAATGATCCTCCTCCAAAGGGCCTCCTTCTTCTCTCCAAACCTCCACCACCATTTTGCCAATAAGTCCCCATTTTTATTTTCTGGACTATCAAGACCTAAGCCTCTACTCCATTTTGGTTTAATTACCTCGGTCCACTTTAATAAATGCAGTTTCTTCTTGTTACGTTGCCCTTACTATAGAAAATTCTTTCGGATAAGATCTAGCCTTTCCACCATAGATTTTGGCATCTTGGAAAATGACACATAATAGATAGGGATATTAGCCAAGCATGCTTTTATCAACGTAATCCTTCTACCATGTTTTATCAAAGTTTTAAGATATTGTCTCCTAACTCATTCTTTTCTCTAAATCTTAGTTCCCCTTGCGCTCTCTCAAGCAATCATACTCTTTACTATCCTTTCCTATATGCCCTCATGAATGTGTCCTATGAAAATTTTTTTACTAGTTGGAATGTCTCACACAAAACCATCCATTTCCTCTTCAAGTTATCTTTTAGCACTTTCATTTGGTCCTGCTTGGAGTAAATATTCATGGACGATATGTATTATATTTTGACATTAGTTTAATTGCTGTAAATCTATCACTAAACCTCTTGACCCACACAATCTCTTCTTTCTGATTCTCCTCTACTACTATACCTAATTCATTTTTGGCATTCTTTCTTTTTGTAGAATAGTTTGGTGGCATCACTGAGCTCATTACCTTTTTCTTCTTTTTACTTTGTTTCCTATAGACAAGCTACATTATCTTTTCTTCTTTTCATTGTATCGACCAAC
The DNA here is from genome assembly GCA_037013555.1 of Sextonia rubra. Taxonomy (NCBI): domain Eukaryota; kingdom Viridiplantae; phylum Streptophyta; class Magnoliopsida; order Laurales; family Lauraceae; genus Sextonia; species Sextonia rubra. The sequence continues at coordinate 51,242,088 of JASUAD010000009.1, read as the reverse complement.
TATCAAAGTTCTTAATTTCTAAGTAGCAAGTTGAATTCTCTTGGACTAACTTCTTTACCCACACTCGTCTAGAATGGCACAAGAATCTTTGCCCGTTGTCTACTACAATTGGTTACTGTTGTAGTCTGTTGCTTATAGTGAGGAATGGCCTATAATGGAACCCTTGCATGCTTTTCACTTTAATCAAGTGTTGCCGTAGTGTATTGCTTATAGTAGGGAATGCCCTAGCGTGATCACAGAATGCTGTTTTCTTTGTATCCATGTTTGGGTTGTGTGTTGTGCCAAAAGTTTTATGCTGGCTATCAACTTATTTGATGCCACCCTCCTTTATCTAGGTTTGAGAACAAATGTAAAGAGCAAAATATTTCTCTCTCTAAAATAATGGATCCCTATTAACTCCTATATTAGCTATAATTTATTTGCTGTTGCAGTTTGTCTCACATGTATAAGAGAAACTTGCACCAAGAGACAATTCCTTGGTCTCTAACTTCATTTGCCACCATCTTTGGGACCTGAGAATTCTCCTTCATTTGCCCGATTGCATTTAAAGATTCCCTTCCATAATTAAAGGCCACTCAATGAATGATAGTTATCCTTAAAGTCGAAGTGCTATGATTTTTGCCTTATTTGGGTCCTTTATGATCTTGTTGGAATCTTGAAACTTGAAAACAACCTCACATCCACACACCCACCCACACCCCAATGCTAGGTTTGCATCTCGTCGATCCTATCTTCTCAAATCTTTCTTGTGCCTCATAGCTATTATTGATGATTTGCTCCCAAGGGGTGGCCTATTGAATGGGTAATCAAGCTTCCCTAGAGCTTGACCACCCTAGCAAGAGACCTGGTTTTGTCAGGTGTTAATTCCACACTCCGACCATTTTTCTTTTCCCCATATTCACTGGAAACCCTGCCAAATGTAAATACCAATTTAGATTGCTTTAACAAACTTCACTGAATAAAAGCATACCATCTATAGAATGGAGGCACAAGGCATTTGTTCTGAAATTTGCAACTGCTTATCGACTTTAATGGCTTAGCTTAGTACAGTATGATACTCAAGCCTTCTGTGAAATTATTCAAAAGAGATAGTGATAGGTGATCTTGTTACAAAACCCTTCAGTGCTTGAACAACCATTCTGGAGAATAATTAATGAAGAGAAAGTTGTGCTATCATGCACTTTATAGTTTACTTCCTCCACTTCTCATTGGGACCCATCTACCATGATCTGAATAACTATGCTAACATGATCATAGGAATTTTTCCATATAGATCTTGCATAAGATGTCAGGTAATCTTGTTGCTCTCTAGTGAATTTACTTATTCCCACTCCTTTTAGCATCTAGAACCTATCTTCCCTTGATGAAAGCTCCTTGAAATGGACTCTTCACCTAGCACATCACATCTCGTATTCCATCGGCCAATATCGTTTACAGTAACTTACAAACACAATCAATTAGAGTAACTAACTTGTTAAAAATCCACCTAGCTATGCTACACGGCTACTTCAAAATGGGCAAAATATTATGTTGTATCGTATTCGATCCTTCACTTTTGTGTAAAATCCATGTCTTTGCATTGTCCATGGTGTGTCCCTGTTGTATCCATGCCGAATCTAGGCATCATAGCCCCCTTAGGCTTAAAATCACTCTTAACCCTATAAGGCCTAGTCAGTCCAATATAGGCTATGTATCCATGTTATATCATAGTTGATACTTCATTTCATGTGAACTCCATGCTCCTGTCATAAGTATGGCATATGCTTGTGGTGTCCATTAGGTATCTAGGCATCATAGTTGTAAACACATGAAATTAGCCTATTTAATTTGATATGTGTAGTCTTCTGGCTCTTCCGCCTTGGAAGAAGGATACGAAAGTACATTTTGGCCACCTAATTTGGAACCTTTTTTTGTTATTTGCTTTGACTATGGACCAGTGCTATCTTTTCCTTTTTGAGCATCAAATGTGGGTGTTCCAAAAGGGTTAGAGCTTTATCACTGGTGAGTGTTTTTTGAGTTAGGTTTCATGTATCATTTGCTGTATCAAATCGCTAGTGGGATCCACAGACCCGGGGTTCCATGTGTAAACTATCATGCTCCCGAAATTGGGCCGTATCCAAACCCAATTTTAGGGGTGTAAGAATTAGGGCTAATTAAAAATTTTCCTACATAAACAATATGGGCCCTAATTCCGGCTAAATCAAAGTCCTTCGTGAAGCTATACTTGTTGATCAAGCAACCATAATCACACGTGGAACCGTAATCCGTAATCTTTGCAACTGAGTATCACATACAACCCACATAACAAATCTCAATAATAATTAAATCAAGATCAAGTGCTTTGAAGCATAATAATTAAAGTTGTAATTCCCAAAAATAACTTGAATAACTACTCTAATGGCCTAAAAAATGGCCTTATCACAAAGTCCAGTATTTTGATCTCAACACCATAACTAAGACATCTTAGACGATGTCATTGATGCTCCACTCAACAACTCCGCCATTTAGCAGAATCTCCTACATCTTTTGACCCTCTGTTCCGACACCGGCAAGGGACCTAGACACCAAAAGTAGTGGGTCAGATTGACATAATCTGGCAAGAGGTAAACTACAAGTAATGATGTTAATCAATTGAATTAAAGCATATCTTACATCCTGTCTCAAAATATACTGAATGCAAAGCCAATGGCGTGAATGCACAAAAATGGGTATACCCGCTGATACGATATACAAAAAACGGGTATTTCTATAGTTACAATATACTAAAACGGGTATTCCTATAGTTACAATATACAAAAACAGGTATTCTTACCATATATAACAAATGGCACTACTGTGTACTATATCTCATAGTACTCACTGTCCCGATGGCATACGACCACCTCCAACCTCTCTCAGTTAAATATATGTATATAAATACATACTATATACAAATGCAGAATGAAGCATGTTATAAAACCCTTAATTCATAATATCCAACCCATTATCAATTTAAGTGCTTAGATTACTTAATTTAAAAGTGTATTATGATTGAGTGTCATTTCAAGTTCTCTGAAGGTAGGCACTAATCCACCTAATGGTGATAGTTAGTACTAATCCACCTAACGGTGATAGTTAGTTAAATATGCACATGAGAACCAATCCTCTTTCACAATGGTAATGAGAGTCCACAATGCCAATATCCTACTTCAATTCTATCATGTGGTGCATCTTGAATATCAAATTCTCATGTGAACATTCAACCAGCTATTCTAAAAAAAAAAGGAAGACATCTAATCCAATTATGTAAAGTTAGTGTGTTTTACAAATTGGGTAAAAGTATCCAAATTTCTAATCCGAACTAAAACAAATTATGATTAAAAGAAGAGAGGACAATCAAGTTCTCCATCATCATTACATATCAATTAAAAGTCCAAGTTAGAATTGCAAATATTGTCTAATCAAGATTCAATCATCCCAATTACATCTTAATTAAATTATAATCCAACTAATTAAAATACTAATCACAAGTGACTAATTCCTATTAAAATTATAATAAATCTAATTACAATTCTATTCACCTAATTAAATATTTATTAACATTCTAATCAAGTCATAGTTAAACCCAAATTAATATTCTAACTAAATTGTAATTTAATGATCTAATTACACCCAAACCCACTATGGAAAACTCAAAATAAAAATAAAATATAAATCCTAAAAAAAATTCCAATCCAAGTTTCAGCCTTTGGGCCCACTTGGCTCTACTGCTAGGCCCCCCCTAGAGTCCTAGCCTAGCTTAGCTAGAGGCCCAGACCCGCCAGGTAGTCGGCCCAAGTAGCAGGTGCTGCCGATTTGCACAAGCAACACATGCCTGCGTTTAGTTCCTTTTTTTTAAATTAAAATACAACCCCTAGCTATTACCCCTAAACCAAAACATTAAATCCAATTCTATAAATCAGATTTTTTTAAGCATATAAATCAAATCAACAAAATTCACATTATTCACAATTATCCACTTGCCTGGATTTTGATGCCAAAAGCAAATTTACAGATCAAACCTTAGTTTTCCCCAGAGAACTGCTGGGCTTGGTTGAAGAAGAAAGGAAGAAGACGGAAGAATTGGGTGCACAAATAAAAGACAATCAAAAGCCTTTAAGATTATATTATGTCAAGATTTTTCTAAATTACAAGGAAGGGCTCTTTGCTTTTTAGTGAGTCTTACAAAATTTCAAAAAAAGGGCTTTTGGCTTAAAAGGGTCAAATAACTCAGGCCCAAGGCCTAAGAATATTTAATCAGCCCATCTCCAGTGGGCCTTACTTCAAATTACCATACATGCAAGGATCCAAATCTCTAAAATGGCCTATTAATCACTCATCTAACCCCTCTCAACTCAACTCAAATGCGACAAACCGATTCAACCAAAAATTAAAAATCTGGGGCCTAACATCTCATCTTCCTTAAAGGACATTTGGTCTACCAAATGACTAACATACCTCAGGAAGAAGGTGCAGATACTATATCTTCACTTCGTCTCTAAGTTCTCACGCTGCTTCCTCCAAGCAATGATGACTCCAATGAACCTTCCCCAAATGGATGACATGGTTCCTCAACACCTGCTCCTTGGTTTTGATAATCTCCACTGGCTACTTAGTGTAGGTTGTATCATCCTACACTTGCAATGGCTCATACTGCAACACATGCGAAAGGGTCTACTACATACTTCCTTAGTATAGAAACATGGAAGATGTTATGGACACCTGATAGCTCTGGTGGCAGAGCTAACAATAAGCCACCTCGTTGACCTTGCTGATAATCTGGAACAGTCCCACATATCTTCTGGAGAGTTTCCTTTTTTACCTAAATCCTAAGGTACCATGCGTAGGTGACACCTTTAGAAACACATGGTCCCCAACCCCAAACTTCAACTCTCTCCTCCTCTTATCTGTGTAACTCTTTTGGTGACTGCGAGCAACCTTTAGCCTTTCCTAAATCTGTCTGAACTTCTTGCTTAACTCTCCAACCACAGATGGTCCAAGAGGACCACGGGCTCCAAAATTAACCTAGCATATAGGGCTTCTACATCTTTTTCCATATAAGACCTTGAAAGCTGCCATGCCAATGCTAGAATGATAGCTTTTATTATACACAAATTCGCACAGAGCTAAGCTCTCATCCTAACTGGTCTTAAAATCCAAAATACATGCCATCAACATATCCTCCGAGGTTTGGTTGGTACGCTCTATCTACCCATCGGTTTGGGGATGATAGGTTGTACTAAAACTCAACCTAGTTCCCAAAGCTTCTTGCAGTGATACCCAAAACCGATATACGAACTTGCTATCCCGATCAGAGATAATAGAAACCAGTGCTCCATGTAATCTTACCACTTCTTTGATATAGAGGTCTACCATTTTCTCCATTCCCTGACCCGTCTTAAATGGTATAAAGTGGGCTAACTTAGTCAAAAGGTCTACAATCACCTAAATCACATCAAAGCCCTTCCCGGTATTAAGCAATCTTGAAATAAAGTCTATAGTAATGTGCACCCACTTCCATTGAGGAATCTCCAACTAATACAAAAAACCTGGGAGTCTTCTATAATCTGCCTTAATTTGCTTGCAAATCAAACATTTTTCAACAAAATTTGCGATATTTTTCTTCATATTCTTCTACTAGTAGTGATCCTTCAGATCTTGATACATCTTGGTACCGCTTGGATGAATAGTATACCGAGTATGGTGTGCTTCTACCATGATTTCATCTTCCAAGTCTAGAAAATCAGGCACACAAATTCTGCCTTATAATACAAAATATCATCTTCCAACTAAAAATCAGGGCTCTTATCCATATGATCTTTGATCCTTGTTATCTTGGGGTCAAGTAACCAGTGTTTTTTTATCTTGGGAAGTAATTCAGGTTCCCACGAGATTATACTAGCCAACATTGCCCGCTCACTTGTAGGCTAGAAATAAACATCTATATCTTCCAAACATCAAATCCAGAAGTATTCTACAATCAATTCTCTAATGAACACTGTTTTTATACTTAGAGCATCTGCCACTACATTTACTTTTCCTAGATGATACTTCAACCCAAAATCGTTATCATTAATATACTCCATCTATCCCCTCTGTCTTATGTTCAATTCACCTTGTGTAAAGAGATATTGAAGGCTCTTATGGTTTGAAAGTTTAAAAGTGGCTCCATAAAGATAATGTCTCCACATCTTCATAGCAAAAACCACTACTGCTAGCTTCAGGTCATGGGTTGCATATTTCCGTTCATGCTCCTTCAACTGTCTAGACCCATATGCTACCACCTTTCCATGTTGTATGAGGACACAACCACGTCCAACTCTAGATGCATCGATGAAAATCACAAAACCATCATTGCCGGCAGGTAGTGTCAATACAGGGGCCGTGGTCAATCTTCTTTTCAACTCCTGAAAACTTTGCTTAGTCTCATCATTCCACACAAAACGAATTTCCTTAAGAGCCAATCTCAGCAGTGGGGTTACTATCATAGAAAATCCTTCCACGAATCGACGATAATAACTTGCTAGACCTATGAAACTTTAGATCTATGAATCTATGACACTATTTTTGGCTTTTCCCACTTTATGACTGCTTCAATCTTTGCTGGGTCCACCGCTAAACCTTCCTTAGAGATGATATGACCAAGGAATCCTACCTACTGCAACCAAACTTCACACTTATTTGCCTTAGCATACAGTTGGTGTTCCCTCAACAGTTGCAATGAAGTGCTAAGATGCTCAGCATGCTCTTCCTAGCTCTTCGAATATACAAGTACATCGTCAATAAATACCACCACAAACGGGTCTAAGTGCTACGGAAAAACCCTATTCATCACAGCCATAAAAGTTGCTGGCGCATTAGTTAGTCCAAAAGACATCACCGAAAATTCGTAGTGACCATATCTAGTTTTGAATGTAGTTTTTGGAATATTATGATCTCGTACCCTCAACTGATGATATCTTGATCTCAGATTAATCTTATAGAAATACTGGGCACCCTGTAACTGAACAAACAATTGATCAATTCTAGGTAAAGGGTACTTGTTCTTGATGGTCACTTGATTAAGTTATCAGTAGTCAATGCACATTCTCATAGAACCATCCTTCTTCTTTACAAATAAAACTAGAGCCCCCCAAGGAGAGACACTCAGTCTAATAAAACCCTTGTCCAACAGTTCCTCTAATTGCTCATTGAGTTCTCACAACTTAGCTGGGGTCATCCTATAAAAGCGCTTTAGAGATCAGAGCTGTGCCCGGCATTAGCTCAATTGTAAAATCAATCTCACATACAGGCGGCAATCCAGGAATATCATGGGGAAAAACATCTAAAAAATCAGAAACCACAAGTGTCTCTTCCACGGTTTTAGTCCATTTATCCTCTACGATGAACACTATATACCTCTCAGATTCTTGCATCATCATCTTTATAGCCTTAATGGCTGAGATCATCCGAGTAACCACTCCCTTTTTAGATCTAACAAATTGTACCTGGGTGCCATCATTAGCTATTAACTTAACTGTCTTAGCATGGTAGTCCATCATTGCATTATGAGCAGTAAGCTAATTCATACCCAAGATGGTGTCAAAATAATTCATTAGCAATAATATTAAATTAGCCTTTAACATAAGGCCATTTATCACCAATTTGCATTCAGGGTAATACTTCAAACAACTAACCTTTTTACCCACTGGGGTAACCACAACTAAATCAAATGGTAGCTAAGCTGCTCTAACACTAATCTTCAAAACAACACTAGGGGAGATATAAGAATGGTAAGAGCTAGGATCAAATAAAACTTTAGCATTGTTATCACAAATAGAAATAATACTTTTCCACAATGTTTCCTGCAACATCAGCCTGCTCCTGAGTTATGGTATACACTTTGCCTGCCTGCTGGGGCCTCGATTGCTGTCTGCTACGCTCTTAGGGTCACTGAGGCCCTCTCTGAGGAGGTTAGTACAACTGCATTTGTTGCTGTGGTGCTTGAGATCATTGCTACTATGGGGGAGCTGGTGCTATCTGTCTAAGCGGCTATTCTTGAATAAGAGCTCCCTATGTAGATGTCTGCCAATATTGTTGGCCTTTCTTTTTAGGCCAGTCCTTGACCTAATGACTAGTGTCTCCATAGTAAAAACACCCTTCCGTCTGCCTCTAACATTTAGATGTTGGGTGGTTATTTCCACAAATGCCACAAGGCTCCCTTTTCTGCTTCTTGAACTACTGTTGTGGGGCCGAAAACGAAGCAACTTTCTACTTGGGCTGGCTAGGAGAAGCAATGTGCCCAATCACCTCCTCGGTACAATATGCCTTACCCAAATATTTCGAGTAGGGATTCAGAACTTGTGACTTGGCATGTAGTAGTATATTTGGTCAAAGGCCATTGAGGAACCATTGAATCCTCTCACTTTCTGGAGTGATGAGAGTTGGTGTGAAATGAAAGAGACGGGTAAACTGCAGCTCATACTTCCGAATAGACAAATTCCCTTGCTTTAGCCTATCAAACTCTATCCTTTTTTGAATATGAACATACTTCAGTACGTACTTCTCACAAAACTGATTGCGAAAAGTAGTCTAAGCCACCTTTTCAGCGATCCCTCATACGATTCCTTAACGATAGTCCACCACTTGTTTGCCACATCTCAAAACATAGCAGCTACCAACTTAACCTTTTGTACCCCCGTGTAGACCAGGGTTTCAAATATCTTCTCCACTTGGATGAGAAATTCTTCTACTACCATTGGATCTTCACTCCCGTTGAACTCTGGCGGACCCCTTTTCTTAAACTTTTCAAAAATATCGTTTGAATCTTGGGGTCTCGGGGTAACAATAACCTGAGGATACCAAATCCTCTGCAAAGCCTCAAGTAAACTGGTTTGAAATGTTACCTAATTTGCTACCTAAGGCTATACCACAAATGTTAGTTGAGGCATTATTGGTGGCTAAGTTGCATGCGTCGCATGAGATTGATTCATCCTCTACACAACTTCCAACAATTATGCCATCTGCTAATCCTGACATTGCTAATGGGCTAACATAGCGTGGAGCAGAGTCTGTATTGGATCATTAGCTGTACTGCTAGGCTCACTCGACTTTGAACTTGACGCGTTGGCTTTTGTTTTCCTTGTGCTAGATGCCATGTTTGTAAAACAACCATTCGTGAGAGACTAAGAGACCAAAAATGCATAAGGTAACAAACTCCTGTAACCTCTAAACAATGCTAAAGTTTGTAAATGATTATATGTATCAAAACCCCAATGTTCCCACTTAAAATTTTTAATCCTCACATCAGATTTACGTTTTAACATCTTTTAGAACTTCTAGAACTTGACCTCTCTGATACCATTTGTCAAACCCTAAAAATTGGGTCAGATCCAAACCTGGTTCTAGGGATGTGAGAGTTAGGGTCAATTAAAATTTTTCTTACATAAACAATATGGGCCCTAGTTTCTGGTTGATCGAAGTCCTTTGTAAGGCTATGCTTAGTGATCAAGCAACCATAATTACGCGCAAAACTATAATCCAAACTTTGCGTAGCTGAGTATCACATACAGCCCATATAACAAATCTCAATAATGATGAAATCAAGGTCAAGCGCTTCGAAGCATAATAATTAAAATTTTGCTTCCTAGAACAATAATTTGAATAACTACTCTAACGGCCTCAAACATGGCCTTACACAAAGTCTAGTATTCCAATCTCAGCACCATCACTACATCTAAAATGATGTTATTGGTGCTCTACTAAATAGCTCCACCATTTGGTGAAATCTCCTGCGTCTCCTAACCCTTCGGTTCGACACTAGCAACGAAACCTAGACATCAAAGTAGTGAGTCAAATTGACATAATCTAACAAGAGGTAAACTGTAAGTAATGATATTAATCAATAAATTAAAGGATATCTTAGATCCTGTCCCAAAATATACCGAATGTAAACCCAATGGCATGAATGTACAAAAACGGATATTCCCGCAGATGCAATATACAAAAACAAGTATTCCTGCAGTTACAATATACAAAAACAGTTATTCTCGTTAGATAACAAATGGCACTGTTGCGTACTATTTCCCACAGTACATGCTGTCCCGATGGCGTACATCACCTCCAATTGCAGTCGGTCAAATATATGTATATAAATGCATATTATATACGAATGCATAATGAATCATGTTAAATTCACAATATCCAACCCATTTACAATTTAAGTGCTTAGAGTACTTAATTTAAAAGTATATTATGATTAAGTGTCATTTCAAGTTCTATGAGGATAAGCACTAATCCACCTAACACTCATAGTTAGTTAAATATGCATATGAGAACCAACCCTCCTTTACAATTGTAGTGAGAGTCCACGATACTAATATCCTATTTTCAGTGTCTATCATGTGGTGCATCTTAAATCTCATATTCCCATTCTAAATTCAATCCAATTCTCATGTGAACATTCAACCAGCTTTTAAGAAAAAAACAAAATCCATTTAATCCAATTATGTAAAGTTAATGTGTTCTTACAAATTGAGTAAAAGTATCCAAATTTCTAATATGAACTAAAACAAATTATGATTGAAGAGAGACGGAACAATCAGATTCTTAATCATCATTACACATCAATTAAAAGTCCAAGTTAGAATCGCAAATACTTTCTAATTAAGATTCAATCATCCCCAATTACATCTTAATTAAATTCTAATGCAACTAATTAAAATACTAATCACAAGTAACTATATTCCCATTAAAATTATAATAAAATCTAATTACAATTATAATCACCTAGTTAAATATTAATTAAGATTCTAATCAAGTCACAGTTAAACCCAAATCAATATTCTAATCAAATTATAATTTAATGATCTAATTACACTCAAACCAACTATGGAAAACCCAAAATAAAAAAATATAAGTCCTAAAAAAAAAGTCCAATCCAAGTTTCAGTCTTTGGGCCCACTTGGCTTTACTGCCAAGCCCCCCTCAAGTCCTAGCCGAGCCGAGCCCAAACAGCTGCCTAAGCCCACCAGGTAGCTGGCCCAGGCAGCAGGAGTTGCCGGCTTGTGTAGGCAGCACATGCCTGCGCTCAATTCTTTTTTTTTTTTTTTTTGTGATTAAAATCCAACCCCCCGCTATTACCCTAGAATCAAAATAGTAAATCCAATTATATAATTCATATTTTTAAAGAAAATAAATCAAAACAAAAAAAAAATCAAATTATTTACAGTTGTCCACTTGCCTGGATTTCAATGTCAAAAGTAGATTTGAAGATCAAACCTTAATTTCCCCTAGAGAACTACTAGGGCTTGGTTGTAGAGGAAATGAAGAAGACGGAAGAAATGTGCGTATGATGAAAAGATAATTGAAAGCTTTTAGGGTTATATTATGTAAAGGTTTTTCTAAATTACAAGGAAAGGCTCCTTGCTTTTTAGTGAGTTTTACAAAATTTCAGGAAAGGGCTTTTGGCTTAAAAGGGTCAAATAACTCAAGCCAAGGCTCAAGAATATTTGATCAGCCCATCTCCAGTGGGCCCTACACAAAACTACTATGCATGCAAGGATCCAAATCTCTAAAATGGCTTAGTAATCACCCATCTAACCCCTCTCAACCCGACTCATACTTGACAAACCGATTTGTCGGCCAAAATTAAACGTCTAGGGTCTGACATAAACTCAGGGCTTACATTTACTGTGTAAAACCTCAAATGGAGGACCATTTGATACTCATAATTTGGACCATTGATAGCTGTAAAAATTTGCAAACTAAGATATTTATGGATGGTCCATCCCATGATGGACCCAACTATAACCTTGCTGGATCAAGGATTTAGCAGCAGTTGTCTCGGTGAAATTTGGGCATATTCTGATAAATAGAATTACTTTCAGGATTACAAGTCAATAACATCTCCGCCCGTTTACATTAGTCGTCTCGACTTGGGTCCCAAGTATGCTGATAAGCTGGGTTCAGGCTTCCAGGAGTATTGCAAGACGGAGAAAACTATTGTTTAGGACAGTTAATTTACTGGCATATCCAGACCAATGCAGAGCCAGATAGTAGCTTAGCAAGGGCGAGAAGGGGTTGCTTGTCACTGCCTGACGTTGCTTCCTTCTATGCCAAGTCTCAGAAGCTGTCACGGAAGCATGTGTATGGCCCAAGAACCCTTAGATTTATGCTGGCCAGAATGGTAAGTGCTGCTTGTCACTGCATGGTGTAGTATATTTTTCTGTATTGTTCTTTATGGCTGTAGTGCAAACCTGAAGTGTGTTGCACATTTTGACAGAATGGAATCAGTGGGTGGTTAATCATTGTGCTTGATGGTTAGGACTTAAAGGGAAGTTGGTTACTGCATTAGGTGGGCTATTGCCCATCTCTTCTGCTCTAAGTCTAATCTAACTGATAATGGTTTGAGCAGGGAAGACACAGAAGTGGTAACCCATTAGATGTGATTTCCAATTTCTGTGCTGGCCTAAGATGTATTTCAGACTGGTTGGTCATCCATTGTTGCATAAATATTCTATATGGTTTTATCTTGACATTGAATTACACCTGATCGTCACACATACACATCGAAATGCATGTTCCATTAAAGCAAACGTGCTCATGGGATCGATACTGGTCTTGATCAGGAAAGCAGCCTCAGAGACCGTGGCCTAAGGATCATATCTGGACAATCAAAATTTCCCCACAAATATTTGGCAGTCCGATGTTTGATGCGGTTTTAAATAAATCCACATCGGACAGGGAGATGCTGCAATGGCTAAAGAACAGACCATTCGTTTTCCAGGTAATGTGGGACAGATGGCAGGGAGAGATCTGTCCATTTGTTTTTGTAACCATTATTCCAATTTTATTTCACAGGTTTCCCTTTTCATCTGGGAAGTTGGTAATCATGCTGCTTCCCTTCATTCCATTGTACAGCTCTTTGTAATTTCTCCATCCATTATTAACTTAGATCAATGGTTGAGTTAGTTCCAGTTAGATCATTGGTTGAGTTAGTTCCAAGGATGCTGTCTTCGCTTTCTTCCTTTGATGCTTTTCATGTTTATCTTGTTATTTGTTTAAGTTATACTTAGAAATCACTAGTCTAAGGTGATGTGGATATTCACAGGACCCTCATTGCTGTAAGGGCGGTTGGATCATAACAATTTTCACAGCCAAAGTCATGTTCTCCATTCACACCATTCTTCGGATTCTTTTTGGGTAAAACACACCACTCTTCAGTTGCCATTGGGCCGGACTGCCCTACTGCTGAAGAGAAGAATTATTATTATTTTTATTATTTTTAAGAAAATATTGGTTCTGGTTCTTGTTATGTGCCTTTATTGCTTGTGAGCAGACATTTTTTCTTAATTTTTAATTTTTAATTTTTTTTATGGTGGATGACGCATCTTTGTTTTTCAATTATAATTGTATTATGTTTCCAGTGGTGATCAATTTCACATCTAGAATGGGGCTTATGTCATGGGGGGAATGTGGCACACTCCATTTTAACTTTTCCAAGGAATTTTGAACTTGCGCAACAGTGACAATCAGGTTTTTTTAGTCAGTTAACTCTTTCACCCAGGAATAATAAATTTCTTAGCATTTAAGGGAAAGAATTGTCACGACTCAAGTAGCCCACTGGCCTAGTAGCTTGGTAAGCCTATCACGTGCCCTAAAATGCTTAAGCCTAAGTCACTAGTAATAACCTACGTGGTTCATTATATAGTAGACTTCTATTTCATTCATGAACAATGTGGGATGGCGTATTACAATCTACCCTCCTTAAGCCCACACGTTCCTGTGTGGATCCATGTAACTTCACCAAGCGATGTGAGACCAAAGCATTCCACACCCGTGTCCCCTGCTTATTCCCCTACTTGACTCATAGGCTCGCGCACCCTAGTTTTGTTCTAATTTGGCCTTAAGGGCTTTCCCAGCGGGATTGAGGGTCCCACATTTTCAGCTGGTGATAGGCTTTAATACCATTTGTAATGACTCGAGTAACCTACTAGCCCAGTAACTTGGTAAGCCAGTCACATACCCCAAATGCTTAAACCCAAGTTACTAGTAGTAACCTACATGGTTTATTATATACTAGACTCATAGTTCATTCATAGGTGATGTGGGATGGGGTGTTACTTTTGAAGTGCATTCAAAAGTGCATTCAGACCATAAGAGCCTCTAGTATCTCTTTACGCAGGGTGGTTTGAACATGAGACAAAGGAGATAGATGGAGTATATTAAGGATTACAATTTTAGGTTGAAATACCATCCAGGAAAGACTAATGCAGTGGCAAATGCTCTAAGTAGAAAAGTAGCATTCACTAGAGGATTAATTGCAAAATACTTCTGGATTTGATAATTGGAAGATATGGATGTTTATTTCTAGCCTATCAGTGAGCTAGCGGTGTTGGCTAGTATAATCTCGTGGGAACCCGAACTACTTCTTAGGACCAAAGAACACCAGTTACTAGACCCTGAGATAACAAGGATCAAAGATCATATGGATGAGAGGCATGATTTTAAGTTGGAAGATGATATTTTGTATTATAAAGGCAGAATTTGTATGCCTGATTTTCTAGACTTGAAGGATGAAATCATGCTAGAAGCACACCATATTCGGTATACTATTCATCTAGGCGGTTGATCGTGAGTTCCAAGTGCAGAACCGCAATGTAGTAATAAAACTGGTGAGACCAGGTCGATCCTCAGGGAGCAATGTGTTTAAGGTATTTGTTTTCAACTTGACTTGCCTTAAAATAAAAATCTAAAACTAACCTAATTAAAATCTAACAAATACAAGTGTCCTACTTACCAAAATTAAATTAGTTACAAACCAATGAAAGAAACTTTCCTAAATCTAAAATTCCTAAAATAAAACTAAAGTTGCTGCAAAACTAAGACACAAGTTAGAACTTCCAAAAATAAAAACTAAAATTAGAAACTAACTAAACTAAACAATGTTAGAAACAAAATAAACAAAAGTTAAAAATTTTCCTAAGTTAGAATTTCCAAAACTAGTAAACTTTCCAATTTAAAACCTTCAATTAAAACAAGTTTAGAAAGATATTTAATTCTGAAAATTAACTAAAACAATCAAAAATATAAAACTAGAAACAAAATTAAAATTAGAAAGTTAGTAAAATTAGTAATGCAATGCATGCCATGAGATGCTGAAAATTCTAAGTATGAAAAACTAGTATGCTGATGCAAATATTATGCATGATTTGAATTATTCTAATGCATCCTAAATTTAAATTTAATGGCTGAAATTTATGCTCTACTGATGCAAGAAACCAACAAAAAAAAAACAAAATTAAAAAAGGATCTAAAACGAAAAAGTTATGAATGTATGAACATGACAACTTTGCAAAATTCTGTGCAGAAATTCTGATTCGAGTTAATTGATTGGCAAAGTTTAAGCCTCTGGTTCACAAACCTTTCGAAATTATTTTGATCTGAAATTTTGGGCTATGAAAAACCACATCCTAAACTTTAATTTTACCAAGTTTCAAAGAAAAATATTATGATTTGACTGGTCTACCCACTTCGAACTTTTCGTCAAAAACTGTTTCTGCAGTTTACTGAAACTGTTTTAAGTTGTGCTGTTTGTATATTAAATCCGAATTTAATCATTAGATTAAGATCTGAAGGCTTAATTTTCATCAACTTAAATTTGCACAAAATCTTATGATAAGAAAATAGATGTAATGATTCCTAATCCAACCATCAAACTATGCAAAAACAAAACTTAAAATCATGTGAATGTAACAAGAAAAATAACAAAAGTGCAGAAAATAAAATAGAAGTGGAGGAAAATAAAATTATAGAAATTTAAAATTAAAAGTGCATTGAAAGAAAATAAAAATTGCAGGAAGTCAAAGGCGGTATAACTGAAGTCAAAGGCGGTAATAACAAGAAGTCAAAGGCGGTATATTCACTCAAATTCTCCCTTAGTCTAGGCCTAATAATTTCTTAAAGTATGCTCTTTATTTGGGTCGTCAATCTAAATAAGAAAAAACACAAATCAAGCAATCATACAACCATAAGAATAAGAAGAATAAGAAGATGAACATTATTGAACTAGTATGACAATCCTTTACATAAGATGAAAAAAAAATTAAACCAAAAGATTATACATACTAGGATGGACAAGAATTCCTCCTTCTAGTTAATCTTCAAGGTTGGTGGTGTGGCTTTAGGGCTAAGCCTCCTTGATGACTTGAGATGGAGAGACAAGAGAGGGAGAGATGGAGTGTAGAAATCTAGACGTGGGAGGTGGGTAATTCTTCCATGAAGAATATGGGAGAAAGGTGCCCTATTTATACTTTTTCAAGTCCTACTCCTTCTCCAAAAAGAACTCCTATGTGGCTTTCCTTGTCCATCTCTGATGAGATATTATTCTTCAAATTCTCTTCAAAATCTCTTGAAAATGTGCAACAAATAAATGGACCCCATCTTGGATTTTTTACAAGTGTACCCCATGCATGTGCATGTATGTGTGGGACCATGAAGCCGACTTTCTACAATTTTCTTTCAATTTCCTTTTCTCTTCAATTCTGCTCTCCTTTCTTTTAAAATTCAATTCCTTGCCTCAATTCTTTACAAATGGGACCCATATAATCAATTTCCTACAAAACAAATGTAAATTCATGTGAAAAGGCAATTTTACTCCTAGGATCACTAATGCATGACCGTGGACCCCCCATATCTCATGAAATGATAATAAAAATATACATCATTCTTCATGATTTTATATGAATGACCTAATGATGAAGAGAATTCAATTTATTTCATGAGAAAAATTATTTTCACAAAACTTTCCAAAAATAGACTTTCTAAAAATAGCAGGTTTCATGAATTTATGCAAAAAGTGTGATTTTTAAGCAATTTATACAAAAAAATATAAAAATGAATTTAAAATGAATTAACCCATGATATCACACTAAATAAGGCTCTTTCAAGTTAATAAGTCCTTAAAATGGGTCAAGATGTGTATGAAAATATGTATTCTATAAGAACTAACAAATAAGTCTTCTGTGCGTAAATTGAGCTCTACACACCAACTTGTCTACTTTATAGAATAAAAAACGTGCTTATGCACAGTAAATAATAATGCAACCATTTACCTATACAAACTCTCATTAAGATGGAAAAAGCAAACTTTACTAATAAGGAAATCAGTCAAAGAAAAATACATAAAAATATGTTTTTAGTATAAATTTCCAACATTATCAGGCAGCATTTTCGATGAGGAGTTGCTGTACAAGATGGGTTTTCCCCTATTTTGTTCCCCTTTCCATTATTTCCTTTTCAATGTGATTGGAAATCCAAGCTACAATGGATGTTTGTTTGCTCTATTTTCGTGGCCTTCTCTTCGACTTTCCTTTGTCGTCATCTTGTCTCTGAAATTAATTCCAAATCTTGCACAAATTTTCAATCTTACCTACTGGAAGCTGCCATCTGCAGAATCACATAGGCTTTCTATAAAAAAAAGGCAACTATGATCATCTTTTACTCTGTTTGTGCTATTTTTATCTTGCAATTGAAGTCTACATTTGTCAAGCCAGTTTTTTCTTAATTTGGTTTTGAATTTGAGTTTGGTAGGAATGCTTAATATGATTTTGCCCAAGTTTGTTGCTTGATGTGTGTCTGTTTTGTAATGTGGTGTTTTTTTTTTTTTTTGGATTGTTGGAGTTTTGGTGAAATGGGTTTTGTTGTTTTAAGTTTGCTGAACATTTTTATTTGATTGTTGGTTTGGGGGGTATTCAAGTTTTACTCTTTTTTTTTTAATTTATCAGTTCAATGAAATGGGTCTTTTTTCTTTCCTGAATGTTGTTATAGACTAGGTTTTATGGGACAAATTGTATACTTATATGTATAGATTTGTCGTTGCTAGCTGGAGTTTATTCTATATAGGGTTTTTTCTTTTTTTAAGTTTATCCTATATAGTTGATCATGGAACAATTGGGTGTCATTATTTCCTCAACTAGGAAGAAGAAAGGAGAGAGAATGTAGTAGAGTTAGAGGACCTAGGGGTTGATTATTTGGAGGAGCTTCTCAATTCCTCTTATTAAGATCATCTTAATTCTCGGGCCTCAGCTTGTTCATGCTTTATCCGGCCTTTTCTCCTTCCTTGTTCTGTTTGTTGTTTCTTCTTTTTTCTATCTTTTTTTTTTTTGTTCTATCTCTTCTTTCTTTTTGTATAGTATGAGAAGAGCAACTGCCCTGTTCATTTGTTTTTCTTCTTCCCTTTCCATGGAACTGATTAGTTATTTAGTTCCTTTTTATCTTACTATGTTTTCCTTGTTCTCTGTTTTTTTCCTATTTATGTAAATGTGTTCATTCAAATCCCTCACCAACCTTTTTTGGTGTTGACTATCCCTTATCTACCTAGGGCTATCTAAATTAATGAATGTAAAAATGAAATCGGGAAATGTCTGAAAACAAGAGAGAGGAATAGATGCTACTTCCTCTTCCACACTCATGTCTCCTGCAGCCATGACGAAGGCTACCTTTGGCACTTTTCAGGAACAAGAAAAAACAACCCAAGTCCCAACTGTTTGTGTTTCTCATGGTAGGACAATGGAAAATCACAATCTTTGGAAAAAAGATAGCTACTAACAAATGTCTTATTTGGAAGTATGAAATTCATTCCACCATCTCGTATTTATTTTATCAAGGATCAAGTTGTCGACGCATTTGTGTCTCATTTGTATTTATAGACTTTTTCATCTTACAAAATAATGGAATGAGATAATACCAAATATTTTTTATTTTGAATGAAACAAAACCAAGGCCCTATTTTGAGATTATTCAAGCCAAATCACGTGTCATCTTTCTATGAGACTCCTCATCAAATGAGTTGGTTGGATAGAATATTGCATTCTGTGTTTGCTCCAAATGATGGATGTCTTTCTATATTTGCTCCAATACATTTTTTTTATATTTTAGCCTCGTTTTTTAATGGCTCTGTTGGAATACGAGTAGAAAGAGACACGAAACAAGGCCTTTGTCTTCTCTTTTTCTATTATGGTCTTGGTGTATGTATGTGTACTGATTGCCGAGGTTCTCCTAATTCTATGCATGCTGGTTCATGTATAAAGTATTTTAGGTTGAACACCCAATTATTAAAGAGAGCAAGATTTATAAAGTATTTTAGGTTGAACACCCAATTATTAAAGAGAGCAAGATTTATATTATTGAAGTGCTCATTAAAAAGATTGATGAGCTTACACAAATCTCATAAAATTAAAGGTCCAGCCAATCTACAGCTAGGCTTTACAATGAGTGTATCTAATTTCTTTATCTACTGTAGGTAGATGTAAAAAAGGAATTATCCTTGTTCAATAAGATGCATCTGACATGAATCTCAGCAAAATAAATTTATGTAGGACTTGGAAATCATTCTTGGTTTGTAGGGACAAATTACAGTAGAAGATTAGAGATTTGTTTACTTTACTTCTACTACTACTATTGTCATTCATCCCTTGTTATTACTAAAAGGAAAACCCAATTTCATCTTCATCGCAATCTTCTTATTTTTTATCCCATATGTTGACCTAGACCTTAAAAAGGCCTGTGTGCTCCTTTTCTTATTCATCTATTCGGGGTATAAAGTGTAAAATTTTATCATTTTACTACATGTTGTATGTGCATCATCACCACTATTGGGGGTATAAAGTGTAAAATTTTATCATTTTACTACATGTTGTATGTGCATCATCACCAAGGAAGTGTTCTTCGTAGATGCCTTTCTTTCATGAGATTCCCAAGACCCAACTATGAACAATAGTTGGATGAAACTTACTAACAAATGAAGCAAGCCTTACCAGGATGGGGTTAAGTGATTCATTGAATTTGTAATGGCCAATTCAGCAAAGGATAAGAAGATTCATTGCCCTTGTATGGATTGCATGCACTTTAAGTGGCATACCTATGAAGTTGTGGAATATCATCTAGGCCTGAGGGGGATAGACCCGGGTTATATGACTTGGCTACACCACAGGGAACCTGTACCCGTGAATGAGGCACATGCATTGGATGATAACGAATACGACGAGGGTGAAGATGTTGGGGATGGAATGGGATGCAATGAACAGATTGAGGATGAGGATGAATTATTTGACATGTTGGAAGATTATTACATCGGGAATATTGGGAATGATGATCTAGATGAATTGCTTGTTAGCGCCGAGAGTGAGAAAGTGCAAAACTTTGAGAAATTGCTCTCTGATGCTGAATGTGAACTGTACCCAGCTTGCAAAAAGTTTACTTTGTTGTTGTTCGTGATTAAGATGCTTCACTTGAAGGTGTTGAACAAGTGGAGCAACAAGTCATTCGACATGTTATTGACACTTTTGAAAGACCTTTTACCAGAAAGTTATCACACTATTCCATTTTCCCTTAATGAAGCCAAAAGGTTTTTGCGTGACTTGGGTTTGGGATATGTGTGCATTCATGCCAGTTGATATCATTGTGCAGTTTTCTAGAAGGAGAATGCAACTCTAGAAAACTGCCGGTGTGTGGGGAGTCCAGTTACAAGCTCAATGATAGAATGTGTAAGAAGATCCCCCACAAAATATTGCCGTACTTCCCATTGACACTGAGGTTGAAAAGGTTGTAAATGTTAAGAAAAATAGCTACAAATATGAGATGGGACAAGGACAAACGCATGGAAAATGGGTTATCGAGGCATCTAGCCGATAACGATGAGTGGAAGTAGTTTGATTGGAAGTATCCAGAGTTTGCTCGAGAGCCTCGGAATGTGAGGCTAGGGTCGCCCATTGATGGTTTTGACCCTTTTGGAAACATGAGCACCTCCTACAATATGTGGCCTGTCATAGTCATGCCCTACAACCTACCACCATGGAAGTGTATGAAAAAGCCGTTTTACATGATGTCCTTGTTGATTCCTAGACTAGAGGCCCCAGGAAAAAAGATTGATGTCTACTTGCAATGATTAGTTGACGAGTTGAAAAAGTTGTGGGAAGATGGTGTGCTTACTTATGATGCCTTAACCAAACAAACTTTTATAATGCATGCAGCTATTATGTAGACCATCAACGACTTCCCTACATATGGTAACTTGTCTGGTGGATAACCAAGGTTTATTTGGCATGTCCCACTTGTAACAAGGATGCATCATTAGAAAAGTTGGAAGGGAAGAAAGTATACATCGGCAGTCACCGTTTCTTGGTTGAGGACCACCTTAGGCGAAGGAGTAAGCTTTTTAATGGTAAGATCGAGAACCAGTCAAGACCTTTGGGGTTATCAGGGGAACAAATACTGGAGCAACTGGATTCCTTAACTTTTGGATAATTAGGGAAGCATCTTAGCACCAGGAAAAGAAAAAGGCCTCATCCTGTACTGAATTGGGTAAGGAAAAGCATTTTGTTCGAGCTGCCATACTGGAAGGATTTGAACCTTTGGCATAACATTGATATCATGCACCTAGAGAAGAATATATGTGACAATCTCACAAGGATGATGTTGAGCATAGATGGGAAGAATAAGGACACAAAAAAAGCACGTGTGGACTTGAAGAAAATGAATAAAAGGAAGGAGTTGCATCTAAAAAGACATGCAGATGGGTCCTATGAGAAGCCCCCAGTACGGTACACATTGTCCATAGAGGAGAGACATGGCTTCCATAAGTTTTTAATATCAAATAAGTTTCCAGATGGCTATGTGGTAAACATCTCAAGGTGCGTGAGCACTAATGGTGGTAAGTTGATGGGCCTAAAAAGTTATGATTGTCATGTCCTCCTATAGCTACTACTTTCGGTTAGGATGCATGGGGACCTTGACAAGGATATCTGTTCCACATTGTTTGAATTGGGAAATATCTTCCAAGAGTTGTGTTCAAAGACAGTGAAGATCATGGATCTTTAAAAACTAGAGGATTGCATAGTAATCATACTTTGTAAGCTAGAAAAGATTTTTCCTCCAGCATTTTTTGATGTGATGGTCCACCTGGCCATTCACTTGCCTCATGAGGCAATGCTTATAGGTCCAGTGTAATATAGATGGTTTTACCCCATTGAAAGGTAATTATTAGCATCTCAGGACTCGTATGAACTTAAAGTCAAAATTTTCTTTAATTGTTCAGTATAATTAATATACTTTTATGTTGCTCTCATGTATGAAGGCAACTTGGGAATCTAAAAGGTTATGTCACCAACCGAGCTCGCCTAAAAGGTTCAATCGCAGAGGCTTACATGGTCAAAGAGTCTCTTACTTTTTGCTCAATGTACCTAGGTGTGATTGAAACCGTATTTAATCGTGGTGAAAAGAATGACAATGGAGGTGAGCGTGGCCCGGGGTTGGAGGCTTTCACACTACGTGTTAGTCCATATGCGTGAATCAAAGAGTTGACGATGTATCCCAAGAGGAACGTGACATGGCTCACTAGTTTATCTTGCATAATAGCTCTGAATTGGATGACTGTTGAAAATACATACCTATCTTTAATATAGTGTATGTGTATCTTTAAATTTTGTCCACAACGTTTAACAGTAATGAATATGGTATTATTGAATTTCTTGTTCATAAGTAGGGAACAAAAGTGTTTGTTAGAGAGTCAAGGTGTACGTGACATCACAAAGAGACAAAAAGAAGAATTTCCTATATGGTTTAAAAATCGGGTAAGATATAGACCCCAACACCTGCTATAGCTACGCATACTCTAATTCATTCAATCAAACATATGTATATATACTTAACAAGAAAGGAGCTGTAACTTAAAGATTAGAATAATCAATTCAAGAGTCAACAAATTATACATACATGCAGTGCCATATATACTCTAATACTTGCCTTTTAATAGTGCCTGCCCTCACTAACTCTTCCTTGAAGTGTAAAGAGAGAGAGGGCCTTAATACAAGATGGGTTCTCTGCAAATAGGACATGCAATGGGTGATTCTTGTATGAAATGCATGCATGTCATTCTCGTGAATCCCTTTGACTCTAGCAAACCCAAAAAAATGAAATGGAGGTAAGTCTTCACCTTATATGGCTATAGCTTGAAGAAGGGAATGCTTCCAAGGAGAAAATACACAAGAGAAGAAAAAGAAGATGAAGAATGGAGGCTCCCACTAATGCATGCAAGGCTTCATTCCTTGTTTACAGCTTTACTAGTAGAGGGAGATCAAGAAGAAGAGTAAAGAAAGAAGTGGCTCCAACGTACAGAAGGAAATGAGATGGAATCATTGAGTTCACTCTTTTAAATGAAATTTTCCTGCAGTTACATGCAAGTCCGAGTCTTTTAGAATATTTACAGTTTAGGTCACATGGCCTCAATTGTGCTAAGATGAGTCCGAATCAAGTCGGGCCCAACACGAAAGATGATCTACACGAAGAATTACACAAGATGCGATTAATGAGATGCCAATATGATGCATGAACAAATTACAAAAAGGGTCTTCAACTACTTAGGTAAGGTTTGAACTCAACCCAACTACCTATCCAAGACCCAAGCCCAAAAGGGTTTGAGTTAAATTAGCCTAAACACAATTTAATTATTATAAAAGAAGATTAATTAATATAAATTGAGGTTAGTTGGGATCAGGACCTTACATCCTTCCCTTCTTAAGATCATTCAGTCCTCCGAATGCAACGTCCCTTGGGTAGGAGCTCTGGATATTTTGCCTGAATTTGATCTTTTAACTCCCAAGTAGCTTCTTCCTGCCCATGATGTTCCCAAAAAACCTTAACCCATTTGATTGTTTGAGTACGTAGTACTTGTTCTTTAGTGTCAATGACACAAAGGGGTCTTTCTTCATAGCTCACATTGGGCTTAATTTGTATGTCGTCTAATTCCAAAACATGTGAAGGACGCAGAAGGTACTTCCTAAGCATTGATACATGGAATATGTTATAAACTCCCGCAAGTTGAGGTGGTAGCTGCAACCTATAAGCTAAATCTCCAACTCTGCTCTGTATCTCAAAAGGCCCTACAAACCGTGGAGCTAACTTGCTATTCTGCCAAACCTGATAGTACCCTTCATTGGAGACACCTTCAAGAAAACTTTATCTCCCATTTGGATTTCAAGAGGTCTACGGCGGTTGTCTGCCTACTTTTGGCGAGATTGCGTAATCTTCAATCTGTCTTACACCTTTTGTACCTTTTCCACCGTGTCCACAACCAGATACTTTCAAAAAATAGACTTTCCGAAAATAGCAGGTTTCATGAATTTATGCAAAAAGTGTGATTTTTAAGTAATTTATGCAGAAAAATATAAAAATGAATTTAAAATTAATTAAACCATGATATCACACTAAATGAGGCTCTTTTCAAGTTAATAAGTTCTTAAAATGGGTTAAAATGTGTATGAAAATATGTATTTTTAAAGACTCATCAATGTTTATCCCACTCCTTTCCGAAGTCCAACACGCTAGCTCGTAACATATCTTCCAGGGTCTATATCATTCTCTCCGATTGCCCGTCGGTCTGCGGATGATAAGCTGTGCTAAAACTGAGTTTAGTACCCAAGGATGCTTGAAAAGACGGCCAGAAGAAAGATACAAATCTACTGTCTCGATCAGATACAATTGAAA
Organism: Sextonia rubra; assembly: GCA_037013555.1. Taxonomy (NCBI): domain Eukaryota; kingdom Viridiplantae; phylum Streptophyta; class Magnoliopsida; order Laurales; family Lauraceae; genus Sextonia; species Sextonia rubra. Next base: position 51,217,548 of record JASUAD010000009.1, on the reverse strand, counting down.
CTGGGGTACCGTGTAGTCGTACAATTTTATCAATGAAGATCTTGGCCATCTTGTAAAATTTCATCCCTTTCCTAATGAGAATAAAGTGGGCTGACTTCGTTAGTCGATCAACAATCACCCACACCACATCGTGGTGCTTACTTGTCCGCGGCAACACTGAAACAAAGTCCATCGTTAAATTCTCCCATTTCCACTTAGGAATTTGTAGAGGATGTAACAAACCGGGAGGCTTCCTGTGTTCAGCCTTTACTCGTTGGCAAGTAAGGTACCTTGCCACAAAGCCCATAATATCCCGCTTCATGTTATTCTACCAAAACCTGCTGTGTAGATTTCGGTACATTTTTGTACTCCGGGGGTGCATGGAATATCGAGCATGATGTGCCTCGGTCATGATTGCCCTTTTTAAATTATGATTTTGGACCACTGGAACACATAGCCTATCTCTGAAGTACAGTACACCATCAACTAACCTGAAATTGGGTCTCTCCGAGATGTGGTCATGAATCTTAACAAACTCCGGGTCTTCAAACTGCCTCTCCTTGATTTGTTGAATCAGGGTGGGCTCAAAGACTGGCATAGCCACCAGCATGACCTTATCATCTACGAACTGGACTTCCACATCCAGATCTCGGAATTCTTCCACTAGAGACCATTCACCACACAGTGCTGCCATTTCAATGGTGGACTTCTTGCTCAAGGCATTAGCCACTACATTTCCCTTTCCAGGGAAATATCTAATCAGAAATTCATAATCCTTTATAAATTCCAACCACCTACACTGGCTCATGTTAAGATCATGTTGCGAAAATAGATACTGGAGACTACGATGGTCACTATGAACTTCAAATTTCTCCCTGTACAACTAGTGTCTCCATAACTTCAATGCAAAGACCACTGCAGCTAATTCTAAATCATACGTGGCATAATTTTTCTCATGTTCCTTCAATTGCCGAGGTCCATATGCTATCACCTTTCCATTCTGCATGAGCACACCTCCTAGGCCAGTCCTCAAAGCATCTGTATAGATAATAAATCCACCACTCCCTTCTGGTATGGATAAGATCGGAACTGAGGTTAGTTTCTCCTTAAGGAGTTAGAAACTCAACTCACACTCAGCCGACCAAACAAATGGTTCATTCTTCCGAGTCAACTTCGTCAAAGGTGCAACTATCTTGGAAAAGTCCTTCACAAACCTTCTATAATAACCTGCCAGGCCAACAAAACTTCTAACCTCTGCAACGGTTTTGGGACTTTACCAATTAGTTATAGCCTTAACCTTAGCTGGATCTATCACAAGCCCTTCCCTTGAGATTATATGACCCAAAAAGGCAACTCGTTCTAACCAGAATTCACACATGTCCAGCTTAGCATATAGTCGGTGGTCCCTCAATAATTGTAGGCAAATCCTTAAATGTTCTGCATACGCATTTCAGGTCTTGGAATATATCAACACATCATCAATGAAAATGACCACAAATCGATCAAGGTAGGGGGAGAAGATTTTGTTCATCAAGGCCATAAATACCGCCGGGGCATTTGTTAACCCAAAAGGCATAACCAAGAATTCATAATGCCCACATCTTGTCCTGAAAGCTATTTTTGATGTATCTTGGTCCCTAACTTGCAGCTGATGATATTTGGGCCTTAGATCAATCTTTGAAAAATGAGTTGCACCCTGTAATTGATGTAACAGTTCATCAATTCTAGGCAGGGGATATTTGTTTTTGATTGTCACCTGATTCAATTGCCTATAATCAATACACATTCTAAAGGTGCCATCCTTCTTTTTCAAGAACAAAACTGGGGCTCCCCATGGTGATGTGGTAGGACGAATGAACCCCTTATCCAAAAGTCCTGCAACTTTACTTTCAGCTCACGTAACTCTGCTGGGGCCATTCTATACGGAGCCTTAGAAATGGGAGTAGTACCGGGTACTAACTTTATAGTAAGTCTATTTCCCTAATCGGAGGGATACCCGGTACTTCATCAGGAAATACATCAGGGAACTCACAAACCACAAGTATCTCTTCTAGCTTCTTAGGTGCTTTCTTCTCCACAATGAAGGCAACATACCCCTCGCAACCACTATGAATTAGTCTTTCTGCTCGAAGTGCTGAAATTAATCTAGTGTTCAAGCTCTTCTTGTCACCTTGGAACACGACACTTGGACCATCTTCATTCACTCTTACGGTGACAGTCTTATGAAAACAGTCTAGACAGGCCATATACTTGGTCAACCAGTCCATGCCTAGGATTATATCGAAATCGTGCATGGGCAACACAATGAGTTCCACGGGGAGAAGAACCTCTTCAATGAGAACTCGACAACCAGGGTAATAATCATCACACTTCACCCTCTTGCCAACCGGAGTGATAACATTCAACATATACGGCAACTATGCTGGCGATTCCCGCATCCTACTAGAGAATCGAGGTGAAATGAAAGAGTGCGAAGATCCTGAATCAAACAACACTTTAGCTTCAATGTCACAAACAGAAACCTTACCTACAACCACATGCTCTGCTGCTTTTGTTTCTTCATGGGTCAATGCATAAGCGCGGCCTTGCCTTTGGGGTCGGTTTTGTTGTCCTTGCCTCGGCTGCCCTTGACCTTGCCGTGTCTGCCCTTAGCCTTACCTCACTTGCTGTTGCTGACGGTTAGGCCCAGGTGGTGCCACCTTAGGAGGCTGCTGATATTGTTGCTGCTGTGGGGCTTGACTAGAGTCCTTCCTTCTCGGGCACTCGGACAAACGATGGTCCATTAAGCCACAGCCAAAACAGGCTCCCGTGGACCTCTAACATTAGCTAGTCTCATGACCCTTCCCGCATACACTGTAGACTAGCCGTGATGTCCCGCTAACAACCCCCTTTTGTTTCTTAGAATGCTGCTGACCTGTCTCAGAAGGCGGAACACTCCTCCTAGACTCTCCCAAGAATAGGCTTTTCTCAATCTCTTCCGCTGCATAGGCCCTGGCCACCGCATCATCATATTGAACTGGTCGTTGAAAGGCGGTAGCATGACCTTTAATAGCAGGCCTTAACCCTTCCAGGAACCTTTCCACTCTCTTTTCCTCAGTGTCAATCAGGTCTAAAGCAAACCGAGAGAGTTGGCTGAATACATGCACATATTCTGTAACAGTCATGGAGTTCTGTTGTAGGGAGAGGAGCTCTGCCTTCTTCTTGCGGGTTACATGCTCAGGAATGAACTTCTTCCTAAATTGCCTCTTAAAGGCCTCCTAGGCAGTGGCATCCGGCATGGCTCTCATGTGGTCTCGGATACTCTTCCACCAAGTATCCGCAGTATCACTGAGCATAGATGCGGGGAGGACCACTTGATGCCTTGGTGTACAAGTTAATGTATCGAAGACATTCTCAGTATGGACAAGCCATTCGTCCGCTTGCAACGGATCCTCATGTCCTGTAAACTCTGTGGCTCCTCTCTTTCTGAACTTTTCATATAGGGAATTAGGATCTCCAGGTTGATCTTGCCTGCTCAATAAAGCGGCTAACTATAATTGCATAGCAACTTGATTAGCATTACTAGCAGCTAGTTGATGCATCATCATCATGAACCATTCCTCCGTGTTGTATGTGGGGCGAGGAGGAGGTTGCGGTGGAGGGTCCACACCTTCCAGCTCTACATTATTGCGGTCATTATCACCCGAACTATTGTTTGTACCAGACCTGGACGCCATAGATCTGCAATCACAATGGTTATTAGTCATATATACATATACATATGCATAATACAATTGTACCGAAAGGTTATAATCATAATAGAGATCCACCCCGAACGGACCTATCGGAACCTCACCATGTTTCCTAATGTTGCTAAGTCTTTTAATTGACTTTTTAGTGCGTCTCTGATACCATTACTTACGTATGTCACGCCCCGATCCCGGGAGTTTAGGGATTTGAGTGGGCCCCCAGGGCCCGGATATGTAATTCCGTAGAAATCCGTGCCCTGAAGAATTGTGCACGAATTCCTACATGGGAGATTTCATAGGAACATGTGAGGTATGCCAACACACATAAGAGTGTAACTCATCATAAGCGAATTCCCTGCGAAATACTCAGTAATAATTAGAAGCACGTTAAAAGAACATATCCATGGTCATTCGTATATAAAGTAGTGCTCAAAGCTCTAATTATAATTCGTACAATTCAACATTTACTTAAAGGAGCTAGGTACAAAAGGACCAATTTGCGTTTTCCCAGAACAGACCAAACAGTGACCATGAATCTCCAGAACTGATGCACTCCGTGGGATGACTAATAAAAGACATCGCCATCCATCCATTCATCTATACCCCGAGGTACCGTTGGGGTACTCTCCGGGGGTGCGTCAACACCCGAGTTGGGACTGGATTATGTACCTGCAATACCAAGGGTAACACTGTTAACACGACGGTTAAGCAAGTATTGAGGCGTATGAACAAGTATAACATAATAACATAATATATCAAGGGAACTTAACAGTATACATTGATTAAAAGGAAAAGTACTGATGGTTACTAGACATATGGTGCATGAGTGACAGTGGATAAGAGAGTACAATTCAAATATCTTACATACTAATTGGCAACCACGATGCTCTATTCTCCCAAAAAGGGAGCATACATATGGGTTGCTAGGGGATCAAGCTAGCTTCCCAAGAATCGTTGACAACTCCTCCATAGACTACTGCAGTAGTGACATACATATACCCAAAGGGCGCAAGCTAAGTGGTGCCGATTCGGAATCAATCATACTAGTCATAACATACATAAGGAATAGTTAATCATGGAAGCAACGAATAATTAAACGAAACAGATGCATATAGGTTACAAAGGCACAAACCTCGACTATACCCTTGGCTAGCAAGCACACACTCAATAGAAGCTCTGGCTTGTCAGACACGCACTCATTATAAGCTCAGGTTGAATTGCCTCGGGGTTTGCTAGAGGAAGCAAAGCAGATAACAAATCATGTTGAAGGTAGTATATATCGTAACAATATGAATGCGTTCAAATGGAATGAGTATCTCATGATCCCCAAGGACATTCAACACGATGTACTCATAAAACGTTCGGTGTCATTGTGTTACTACATCTTGGTATGGCCTTGTGTGCGTAAAGAACACCCCCTTTTTATGACAACATCCATGACTTGCCTTTGGAGAATCATCCGGAATTCATTTATCCGCTTAATATATCCTTACAGTTGGGCCCGTGTAGGGGAAGAAGGTGCTAATACTAAGGCCTTATAAAATAAATGAAGAATTCCTAACATCCTAAATTCACTGTGTTCATACGGCTTAGCCGTATACAACGCTACGGCTTAGCCGAGTAATTCAGGTTCCTTTCAACAGTATATACGCATTTACGGCTTAGCCGTATTTTAGCCCACGGCTTAGCCGAGCTAAGCCTACGGCTAGGTTACGGTCGGGTTACGGCTTAGCCGTAAGGCATTTCGCGGTGCAACTGTAGCTAAGCCGCAGAAGGAATTGGGTTTCATGAGCTCTCTTAAAAGCTCGCCGTACGAAGACCTACGGCTTGGGCACGGGTTGACTACGGCGTAGCCGTAGTTCATTTTTCGGTGCAGCCATGAGTGAGCCGTAGTACAACAACCCAAATTGTTGCTCTCGAGACTTTGAGCCGTAAGTACTCACGGCTTAGCCATAGTTTCGCCGTAAGCTTTAGAAATCTGAATCAATTATGTAGTTCAATTTCTGTACGAGATCAGTATAAAGCTGACTTGTGGGGCAATTCTAAGGTTCAATTAGGGTGTCCCTGACAGTGTCCCTTACTCACACGCCCTCCTATTCCCTTTTTGTCATTCTAACTCAATTCACACCACACTTGTATCAGTTGAACAATGAATAGAAATGGCTGAAATTGGAAATGTAAGGAGCTAACTTAATAGTCAGTAACTTAATCATGCATTCGATCCATATGACTCAAATACTTGCCTCTTAACAGTGTTAACCCTCTCAAACTCCTTCTTGCTGTGTACTCAGGGGAAAATCTCTAACTTGAAGTGGGTTCTCTACATGGCAACATATAAATGGTGAATGTGGTGCATTAATGCGTGCATGTCATGGATTTGAGTCTTCTTGACTCCAACAAGCCTTAATGTGTGGAATGGGAGTAAAACCCTCACCCTAGTGAGCTGTAACTTGAAGAGGGGGTGATCCCCAAAGAAGAGAACACTCCTATAAAAAGGAGGAAGTTGGGTGAAGACTATTCCCAATGCATGCAAGACCCCCAGCCCTAGTAGTTCTTCAAAATGGAAGTGAAAAGGAAAGAAAACAGAAAGAGAGGAAGCAGCCCCATCAACCAAAGGAGGAAGAAGAGAAAATGGGACGTTGAGTCCCCTTTTAACTTAAATTTTTCTTGTATTAACATGCAAGCCCAACCTTTATGTGAAATTTCAGTTTAGGCCAAATGGACCTCAATTGACCCAAAACGAGTCCAGATCAAATCAAGCCCAACATGAAAGATGATCTACATGAAAAACAACATGAAGGGCAAAAGGTTGAAGTGTCCATAGGGTGCGAGAATAACTACAATAAGGCCCTTAACCACTTGGACAGGTTTGAACCTGACCCATTTACCTGACCTCGACCCGAACCCAGTAGTTTTTAATTAAATTAGTCTCAGTAAGGTTTACTTAATATAGACAAGTTTAATTAACGGAGATTAAGGTTAGTGGGATCTAGGTCCTTACATAGATCTTGGCCACCTAATTTTGAACCTTTTTTTGTTATTTGCTTTGACTGTGGACCAATGCTGTGTTTTCCTTTTTGAGCATCAAATGTGGGTGTTCCAAAAGGGTTAGAGCTTTATCACTGGTAAGTGTTTTTTGAGTTAGGTTTCATGTATCATTTGCTGTATCAAATGACTAGTGGGGTCCACAAACCTGGGGTTCCATGTGTAAACTATCATGCCCCGAAACTGGGCCGTATCTAAACCCAATTTTAGGGGTGTAAGAATTAGGGCTAATTACAATTTTTCCTGCATAAACAATATGGGCCCTAATTTTGGCTAAATCGAAGTCCTTCGTAAGGCTTTGCTTGGTGATCAAGCAACCATAATCACACGTGGAACCGTGATCCGTAATCTCTGCAGCTGAGTATCAAATACAACCCACATAACAAATCTCAGTAATAATTAAATCAAGGTCAAGTGCTTTGAAGCATAATAATTAAAGTTGTAATTCCCAAAAATAATTTGAATAACTACTCTAATGGCCTAAAAAATGGCCTTATCACAAAGTCTAGTATTTTGATCTCAGCATCATCACTAAGACATCTCAGACAATGTCATTGATACTCCACTCAACAACTCCGCCATTTAGCAGAATGTCCTATATCTTTTGACCCTCTGGTCAGACACCAGCAAGGGACCTAGACACCAAAAGTAGTGGGTCAGATTGACATAATCTTGCAAGAGGTAAATTGCAAGTAATGATGTTAATCAATTGAATTAAAGCATATCTTACATCCTGTCTCAAAATATACTGAATGCAAACCCAATGGCATGAATGCACAAAAATGGGTATACCCGCAGATACGATATACAAAAATGGGTATTTCTATTGTTACAATATACTAAAACGGGTATTCCTGCAGTTACAATAGACAAGAATAGGAATTCCTGCAAGATATAACAAATGGCACTACTGTGTACTATATCTCATAGTACTCATTGTCCTGACTCCAACCGTAGTCGGTTAAATATATGTATATAAATACATACTATATAAAAATGCAGAATGAAGCATGCTTTAAAACCCTTAATTTATAATATCCAACCCATTATCAATTTAAGTGCTTATATTACTTAATTTAAAAGTATATTATGATTGAGTGTCATTTCAAGTTCTCTGAAGGTAAGCACTAATCCACCTAATAGTCATAGTTAGTTAAATATGCACATGAGAACCAATCCTCTTTCACAATGGTAATAAGAGTCCACAATGCCAATATCCTACTTCAATGTCTATCATGTGATACATCCCGAATATCAAATTCTCATGTGAACATTCAACCAGCTATTCTAAAAAAAAAAAGGAATACATCTAATCCAATTATGTAAAGTTAGTGTGTTTTACAAATTGGATAAAAGTATCCAAATTTCTAATCCAAACTAAAACAAATTATGATTAGAGGGAGAGGGGACAATCAAGTTCTCCATCATCATTACATATCAATTAAAAGTCCAAGTTAGAATCGCAAATATTGTCTAATCAAGATTCAATCATCCCAATTACATCTTAATTAAATTCTAATCGAACTAATTAAAATACTAATCACAAGTGACTAAATTCCTATTAAAATTATAATAAATCTAATTACAATTCTATTCACCTAATTAAATATTAATTAACATTCTAATCAAGTCACAGTTAAACCCAAATTAATATTCTAATCAAATTGTAATTTAATGATCTAATTTCACCCAAACCCACTATGGAAAACCCAAAATAAAAATAAAATATAAATCCTAAAAAAGAAATCTAATCCAAGTTTCAATCTTTGGGCCCACTTGGCTCTACTGCTAGGCCCCCCCTAGAGTTCCGGCCTAGCCTAGCCAGCGGCCCAGACCTGCTAGGCTGTCGGCCTAGGTAGTAGGCGCTGCTGATTTGCACAAGCAACACATGCCTGCGTTTAGTTCCTTTTTTTCTTAATTAAAATACAACCCCCAGCTATTACCCTTGAACCAAAACATTATATCCAATTCTATAAATTGGATTTTTTAAGCATATAAATCAAATCAACAAAATTCACATTATTTACAGTTATCCACTTGCCTGGATTTTGATGCCAAAAGCAGATTTACAGATCAAACCGTAGTTTTCCTAGAGAACTGCTAGGGCTTGGTTTAAGAGGAAAGGAAGAAGACGGAAGAATTGGGTGCACAAGGAAAAGATAATTGAAAGCCTTGAAGATTATATTATGTAAAGATTTTCTAAATTACAAGGAAGGGCTCCTTGCTTTTTAGTGAGTCTTACAAAATTTCAAAAAACAGGCTTTTGGCTTAAAAGGGTCAAATAACTCAGGCCCAAGGCCTAAGAATGTTTAATCAGCCCATCTCCAATGGGCCCTACTTCAAATTACCATGCATGCAACGATCCAAATCTCTAAAATGGCCTATTAATCACTCATCTAACCCCTCTCAACTCAACTCAAACGCGACAAACTGATTCGACCAAAAATTAAAAATCTAGGCCTGACATCTCATCTTCCTTAAAGGACATTTGGTCCACCAAATGACTAACATACCTCAGGAAGAAGGTGCGGATACTATATCTTCACTTCGTCTCTAAGCTCTCACGTTGCTTTCTCTAGGCGATGATGACTCCAATGAACCTTCACCCAATGGATGACGCAGTTCCTCAACACCTGCTCCTTGGTGTCAATAATCCCCATTGACTACTTAGTGTAGGTTATATCATCCTACACTTGCAATGGCTCATACTGCAACACATGCGAAAGGGTCTACTACATACTTCCTTAGCATAGAAACATGGAAGATGTTATGAACACCTGATAACTCTGGTGGCAGAGCTAATAATAAGCCAACTCGTTGACCTTGCTGATAATCTGGAATGGTCCCACATATCTTCTGGAGAGTTTCCTTTTTTGCCTAAATCATAAGGTACCATGCATAGGTGACACCTTTAGAAACACATGGTCCCCAACCTCAAACTTTAACTCTCTCCTTCTCTTATCTGTGTAACTCTTTTGGTGACTGTGAGCAACCTTTAGCCTTTCCTAAATCTGTCTGACATTCTCGCTTAATTCTCCAACCACAGATGGTCCAAGAGGACCACGGGCTCCATAATTAACCTAGCATATAGGGCTTCTACATCTTTTTCCATATAAGACCTCAAAAGGTGCTATGCTAATGCTAGAATGATAGTTATTATTATACACAAATTCACACAGAGCTAAGCTCTCATCCCAACTGGTCTTAAAATCTAAAATATATGCCATCAACTTATCCTCCGAGGTCTAGTTGGTATGCTCTATCTGCCCATCGGTTTGGGGATGATAGGTTGTACTAAAACTCAACCTAGTTCCCAAAGCTTCCTGCAATGATCCCCAAAACCGATATACGAACTTGCTATCCCGATCAGAGATAATAGAAACCAGTGCTCCATGTAATCTTACCACTTCTTTGATATAGAGGTCTGCCATTTTCTCCATTCATCGACCCGTCTTAAATGGTACAAAGTGGGCTAACTTAGGCAAAAGTCTACAATCACCTAAATCACATCAAAGCCCTTCCCGGTATTAAGCAATCCTGACATAAAGTCCATAGTAATGTACTCCCACTTCCATTAAGGAATCTCCAACTAATACAAAAAACCTGGGAGTCTTCTGTAATCTGCCTTAATTTTCTGGCAAATCAAACATTCTCCAAAAAATTCTGTGATATTTTTCTTCATATTCTTCCACCAGTAGTGATCCTTCAGATCTTGATACATCTTGGTACTGCCTGGATGAATAGCATACCGAGTATGGTGTGCCTCTACTATGATTTCATCCTCTAAGTCTAAAAAATCAGGCACACAAATTTTGCCTTATAATACAAAATATCATCTTCCAACTAAAAATAAGGCCTCTCAACCATATGATCTTTGATCCTTGTTATCTTGGGGTCAAGTAATCGGTGTTCCTTGATCTTGGGAAGTAATTCAGGTTCCCACGAGATTATACTAGCCAACACTGCCTGCTCACTTGTAGGCTGGAAATAAACATCCATATCTTCCAAACATCAAATCCAGAAGTATTCTGCAATCAATTCCCTAGTGAACACTGCTTTTCTACTTAGAGCATTTGCCACTACATTAGCTTTTCCTAGATGATACTTCAACCCAAAATCGTTATCATTAATATACTCCATCTATCCCCTTTGTTTTATGTTCAATTCACCCTGTGTAAAGAGATATTGAAGGCTTTTATGGTTTAAAAGTTTAAAAGTGGCTCCATTAAGATAATGTCTCCACATCTTTATAGCAAAAACCACTACTACTAGCTTCAGGTTATGGGTTGCATACTTCCGTTCATACTCCTTCAACTGTCTGGACCCATATGCTACCACCTTCCCATGTTGCATGAGGACACAACCAAGTCCAACTCCAGATGTATCGATGAAAATCACAAAACCATCATTGCCGGCAGGTAGTGTCAATACAAGGGCCATGGTCAATCTTTTTCTCAACTCTAGAAAACTTTGCTCAGTCTCATCATTCCACACAAAAGGAATTTCCTTAAGAGCCAATCTCAGTAGTGGGGTTACTATCGTAGAAAATCCTTCCACGAATCGACGATAATAACTTACTAGACCTATGAAACTTTAGATCTCTGACACTATTTTTGGCCTTTCCCACTTTATGACTGCTTCAATCTTTGCTGGGTCCACCGCTAAGCCTTCCTTAGAGATGATATGACCAAGGAATCCTATCTACTGCAACCAAATTCAAACTTATTTGCCTTAGCATACAGTTGGTGTTTCCTCGACAGTTGCAATGAAGTGTGAAGATGCTCAGCATGCTCTTCGTAGCTCTTCGAATATATAAGTACATCGTCGATAAATACCACCACAAACTGGTCCAAGTGCTATAGAAAAACCCTAGTCATCATAGCCATAAAAGTTGCCGGCGCATTAGTTAGTCCAAAAGACATCACCGAAAATTCGTAGTGACCATATCTAGTTTTGAATGTAGTTTTTGGAATATTATGATCTCGTGCCCTCAACCGACGATATCCTGATCTCAGATTAATCTTATAGAAATACTGGGCACCCTGTAACTGAACAAACAATTTATCAATTCTAAGTAAAGGGTACTTGTTCTTGATGGTTACTTGATTAAGTTATCACTAGTCAATGCACATTCTCATAGAACCATCCTTCTTCTTTACAAATAAAACTAGAGCCCCACAAGGAGAGACACTCAGTCTAATAAAACCCTTGTCTAACAGCTCCTTTAATTGCTCCTTGAGTTCTCACAACTTAGCTAAGGCCATCCTATAAAAGCGCTTTAGAGATCAGAGCTGTGCCTAGCATTAGCTCAATTGTAAAATCAATCTCACGGACAAGCGGCAATCCAGGAATATCATCGGGAAAAACGTCCAAAAACTTAGATACCACAGGTGTCTTTTCCATCATTTTAGTCCATTTATCCTCCTCGATGAACACTATATACATCTCAGAACCTTTCATCATCATCTTTGTAGCCTTAATGGATGAGATCATCCGAGTAACCACACCCTTTTTAGATCCAACAAATTGCACCTGGGTGCCATCATTAGCTATTAACTTAACTATCTTAGCACGGCAGTCCATCATTACATTATGAGTAGCAAGCCAATTCATACCTAAGATGGTGTCAAAATCATTCATTAGCAATAATATTAAATTAGCCTTTAACACAAGGCCATTTATCACCAATTTGCATTCAGGGTAATACTTCAAACAACTAACCTTTTTACCCACTGGGGTAACCACAACTAAATCAAATGGTAGCTCAATTTCTCTAACACTAATCTTCAAAGCAACTCTAGGGGAGATATAAAAATGGTAAGAGCTAGGATCAAATAAAGCTTTAGCATTTTATCACAAATAGAAATAATACTTTCCACAATGTTTCCTGCAGCATCAGCTTGCTACTGAGTTATGGCATACACTCTGCTTGCCTGCTGAGGCCTCGATTGCTGTCTGCTTGGCCCTTAGGGTCACTAAGGTCCTCTTTGAGGAGGTCAGTACAACTGCATTTGTTGCTGTGGTGCTTGAGATCATTGCTACTATGGGGGAGCTGGTGCTATTTGTCTAAGCGGTTGTTCTTGAATCAGAGCTCTCTATGTAGATGTTTGCCAATATTGTTGGCCTTTCTTCTTAGGCCAGTCCTTAACCTGATGACTAGTGTCTCCATAGTAAAAACACCCTTCCGTCTGCCTTTAGCATTTAGATGTTGGGTGGTTATTTCCACAAACGCCACAAGGCTCCCTTTTCTATTTCTTGATATGGTGTTGTGGAGCCGAAAACGGAGCAACTTTCTACTTGGGTTTGCTAGGAGGCGCAATGCGCCCAATCACCTCCTCGGTACAATTTGCCTTACCCAAATATTTTGAGTAGGTATTCAGAACTTGTAACTTAGCATGTAGCAGTATATTTGGTCGAAGGCCATCGAGGAACTGTCAAATCATCTCACTTTCTGAAGTGATGAGAGTTGGTGCGAAATGAAATAGATGGGTAAACTGCAGCTCATACTTCCGAATAGACAAATTCCCTTGCTTTAGCCTATCAAACTCTATCTTTTTCTGAATATGAACATACTTCGGTATGTACTTCTCACAAAATTGATTGCAAAAAGTAGTCCAAGCCACCTTTTTAGCGATCCCTCATACGATTCCTTAACGATAGTCCACCACCTGTCTGCCACATCTCGAAACATAGCAGCTGCCAACTTAACCTTTTATACCCCCGTGTAGACCAAGGTTTCAAATATCTTCTCCACTTGGATGAGAAATTCTTCTACTACCATTGGATCTTCACTCCCATTGAACTCTGGCGGACCCCTTTTTTTAAACTTTTCAAAAATATTGTTTGAATCTTGGGGTCTGGGGGTAACAATAACGAGGCTACCAAATCCTCTACAAAGCCTCAAGTACACTGGTTTGAAATGTTACCTGATCTGCTACCTAAGGTTGTACCACAAACGTTGGTTGAGGCATTGTTGGTGGCTGAGTTGCATGCGTCACATGAGATTGATTCATCCTTTGCACAACTTCCAACAATTATGCCATCTTCTAATCTTGACATTGCTAATGGGCTAACATAGTGTGGAGTAGAGTTTGTATTGTATCTTAGCTGTACTGCTAGGCTCACTCAACTTCGAACTTGATGGGTTGGCTTTTGTTTTCCTTGTGCTAGATGCCATGTTTGCAAAGCAACCATTCGTTAGAGACTAAGAGACCAAAAATGCAGAAGGTAACAAACTCATGTAACCTTTAAACAATGTTAAAGTTTGTAAACAATTATATGCATCAAAACCCCAACGTTCCCACTTAAAATTTTTAATCCTCACATCAGATTTATGTTCTAACATCTTTTAGAACTTTTAGAACTTGACCTCTCTGATACCATTTGTCAAACCCCAAAAATTGGGTCAGATCCAAACTTGGTTCTAGGGATGTGAGAGTTACGGCCAATTAAAATTTTTCTTACATAAATAATATGGGCCCTAGTTTCTAGTGGATCGAAGTCCTTTGTAAGGCTATGCTTAGTGATCAAGCAACCAGAATTACACGTGGAACTGTAATCCAAAATTTGCATAGCTGAGTATCAGATACAACCCATATAACAAATCTCAATAATAATGAAATCAAGGTCAAGCGCTTCGAAGCATAATAATTAAAATTTTGTTTCGTAAAACAATAATTTGAATAACTACTCTAATGGCCTCAAACATGGCCTTATCACAAAGTCTAGTATCTCAGCACCTTCACTACATCTAAAATGATGTTATTGGTGCTCCACTAAATAGTTCCATCATTTGGCAGAATCTCCTACGTCGCCTGAACCTTCGGTTCGACACTAGCAACAAAACCTAGACACCAAAGTAGTGGGTCAAATTGACATAATCTGATAAGAAGTAAAATGTAAGTAATGATGTTAATCAATAAATTAAAGCATATCTTAGATCCTGTCCCAAAATATATCGAATGTAAACCTAATGGTATGAATGTACAAAAACGGATATTCCCGCAGATGCAATATACAAAAACAAGTATTCCTGCAGTTACAATATACAAAAGCAGTTATTCCTGTCAAATATAACAAATGGCACTGTTGCGTACTATTTCCTACAGTACATGCTATCTTGATGGCGTACAATCACCTCCAACTGCAGTCGGTCAAATATATGTATATAAATGCATATTATATACAAATGCATAATGAATCATGTTAAATTCACAATATCCAACCCATTTACAATTTAAGTGCTTAGAGTACTCAATTTAAAAGTGTATTATGATTAAGTGTCATTTCAAGTTCTATGAGGGTAAGCACTAATCCACCTAACACTCATAGTTAGTTAAATATGCATATGAGAACCAACCCTCCTTTACAATTATAGCGAGAGTCCACGATGCTAATATCCTACTTTCAGTGTCTATCATGTGGTGCATCCTAAATCTTATATTCCCATTCTAAATTCAGTCCAATTCTCATGTGAACATTCAACCAGCTTTTAAAAAAAAAAAACAAAATCCATCTAATCCAATTATGTAAAGTTAATGTGTCTTACAAATTGAGTAAAAGTATCCAAATTTCTAATACGAACTAAAACAAATTATGATTAAAGAGAGACGGAACAATCAGATGCTTAATCATCATTACACATCAATTAAAAGTCCAAGTTAGAATCGCAAATACTTTCTAATTAAGATTCAATCATCCCCAATTACATTTTAATTAAATTCTAATCCAACTAATTAAAATACTAATCAAAGTAACTATATTCCCATTAAAATTATAATGAAATCTAATTACAATTCTAATCACCTAGTTAAATATTAATTAAGATTCTAATCAAGTCACAGTTAAACCCAAATCAAAATTCTAATCAAATTATAATTTAATGATCTAATTACACTCAAACCTACTATGGAAAACCCAAAATAAAAAAAATATAAATCCTAAAAAAAAAGTCCAATCCAAGTTTCAGTCTTTGGGCCGACTTGCCTTTACTGCCAAGCCCCGCCTAAAGTCCTAGTCGAGCCCAGCCCAGCTAGCTGCCTAAGCCCACCAGGCAGTCGGCTCAGGCAGCAGGAGTTACCGACTTGCGCAAGCAGCACATGCCTGTGCTCAATTCTTTTTTTTTTTTTTTTTTTTTTTTTGTGATTAAAATCCAACCCCCCGCTATTACCCTAGAATCAAAACATTAAATCCAATTATATAATTCAGATTTTTAAAGCAAATGAATAAAAACAACAAACATCAAATTATTTACAGTTATCCACTTGCCTGGATTTCAATGTCAAAAGTAGATCTGAAGATCAGACCTTAATTTCCCCTAGAGAACTACTAGGGCTTGGTTGCAGAGGAAAGGAAGAAGACGGAAGAAATGTGCGTATGATGAAAAGATGATTGAAAGTTGTTAGGGTTATATTATGTAAAGGTTTTTCTAAATTACAAGGAAAGGCTCCTTGCTTTTTAGTGAGTTTTACAAAATTTCAGTAAAGGGCTTTTGGCTTAAAAGGGTCAAATAACTCAAGCCCAAGGACCAAGAATATTTGATCAGCCCATCTCCAGTGGGCCCTACACAAAACTACTATGCATGCAAGGATCCAAATATCTAAAATGGCTTATTAATCACCCATCTAACCCCTCTCAACCTAACTCAAACCTGACAAACCGATTTGAACTCAGGGCTTACATTTACTGTGTAAAACCTCAAATGGAGGACCATTTGATACTCATAATTTGGACCATTGATAGCTGTAAAAATTTGCAAACTAAGATATTTATGGATGGTCCATCCCATGATGGACCCAACTATAACCTTGCTGGATCAAGGATTTAGCAGCAGTTATCTCGGTGAAATTTGGGCATATTCTGATAAATAGAATTACTTTCAGGATTACAAGTCAATAACATCTCCGCTCGTTTACATTAGTCCTCTCGACTTGGGTCACAAGTATGCTGGTAAGCTGGGTTCAGGCTTCCAGGAGCATTGCAAGACATATGGAGAAAACTATTGTTTAGGACAGTTAATTTACTGGCATATCCAGATCAATGCAGAGCCAGATAGTAGCTTAGCAAAGGGGAGAAGGGGTTGCTTGTCACTGCCTGACATTGCTTCCTTCTATACCAAGTCTCAGAAGCTGTCACGGAAGCATGTGTATGGCCCAAGAACCCTTAGATTTATGCTGGCCAGAATGGTAAGTGCTGCTTGTCACTGCATGGTGTAGTATATTTTTCTGTATTGTTCTGCATGGCAGTAGTGCAAACCTGAAGTGTCTTGCACATTTTGACAGAATGGAATCAGTGGATGGTTAATCATTGTGCTTGATGGTTAGGACTTAAAGGGAAGTTGGTTACTGCATTAGGTGGGCTATTGCCCATCTCTTCTGCTCTAAGTCTAATCTAACTGATAATGGTTTGAGCAGGGAAGACAGAGAAGTGGTAACCCATTAGATGTGATTTCCAATTTCTGTGCTGGCCTAAGATGTATTTCAGAGTGGTTGGTCATCCATTGTTGCATAAATATTCTATATGGTTTTATCTTGACATTGAATTACACCTCATCGTCACACATACACATCCAAATGCATGTTCCATTAAAGCAAACGTGCTCATGGGATCGATACTGGTCTTGATCAGGAAAGCAGCCTCAGAGACCGTGGCCTAAGGACCATATCTGGACAATCAAAATTTCCCCACAAATGTTTGGCAGTCCGATGTTTGATGCGGTTTTAAATAAATCCGCATCGGACAGGGAGATGCTGCAATGGCTAAAGAACAGACCATTCGTTTTCCAGGTAATGTGGGACAGATGGCAGGGAGAGATCTGTCCATTTGTTTTTGTAACCATTATTCCAATTTTATTTCACAGGTTTCCCTTTTCATCTGGGAAGTTGGTAATCATGCTGCTTCCCTTCATTCCATTGTACAGCTCTTTGTAATTTGTGTATTCATTATTAAGTTAGATCATTGGTTGAGTTAGTTCCAAGAATGCTGTCTTTGCTTTCTTCCTTCTGATGCTTTTCATGTTTATCTTGTTATTTGTCTGAGTTATACTTAGAAATCACTCGTCTAAGGTGATGTGGATATTCACAGGTCCCTCATTGCTGTAAGGGCGGTTGGATCATAACAATTTTCACAGCCAAAGTCATGTTCTCCATTTACACCATTCTTCAGATTTTTTTTTTTTTGGGTAAAACACACCACTCTTCGGTTACCATTGGGCCAGACTGCCCTACTGCTAAAGAGAAGAATTATTTTTAAGAAAATCTTAGTTCTGGTGCTTGTTATGTGTCTTCATTGCTTGTGAGCAGACATTTTATTTTTTTTATTTTTTATTTTTATTTTATTTTATTTTTTTTATGGTGGATGACCAATCTTTGTTTTTCAATTATAATTGTATTATGTTTCCAGTGTTGATCAATTTAACAACTAGAATGGGGCTCATGTCATGGGGGGATTGTGGCACACTCCATTTTAACTTTTCCAATGAATTTTGAACTTGGGCAACAGTGACACTCAGTTTTTTTAGTCGGTTAACTCTCTTCACCCAGGAATGATAAATTTCTCAGTATTCAAGGAAAAGAACAGGGGTGATTGTGAGCTCTTTTTCTCCTTTTCTTCTTTTCCCAACCATTTTATTGACCTTTGACTGCTCAACTTGGCAACATGGGATTTTGTTCAATTATTGGTTTTATGCTATGGGTTTGCTGAAATTGTGGCCTACGTCACGTCCCTTTTTCATCACCCGTGTTCGAGGAAGGCATCTTCATTGAGATCTCTGTTTCTTTCTTCTTTAACCTTATTTTTTCTCAGAATTAGGAACGGAAATCTTTTAGCCTGCAAAGTGTTCTTAAATATCTCCGATGAATTGTTGAAAGATGTTTTCTTTTAAAGGATGTGGGCTGGATGTCTGCCTAATCATGCGGTCTTATAATTAAATATGGTTTGGGCCTAGTTATGGTTAAAGTTGTGGCTTCTTTTTGTCCTCCACATTGGCAACTCGGACTTATGTACCCATGTACACACCCATGTCCCATACCAGGGATTTACAGCTTGGGATGGCCCAGCCTAACATTATTCACTAGGGGGGTGTACGTATTTTGCTGATGAGGAGGGTCTGGGCCTAGCTTTCAATCCCATATACTGGGCTGTGCAACCTTTGTCCTGGCACAAGCTAGCCCCCAATTACGCTTACATCCAATTAAGGCTCAAGGCCCCATGGGTTGCTACTGATTCACAATTGGCAGATCTCCACCTAGTCTGGTTCAAGCTGTGGAGAAACTGGTAATACGAGTATAACTATGCTTCACAGTCATATTGCGTAAGTTGAAACGTCCCTCTCCCTGGCTCCGCTGGGTTCGACCACCAACCTGGGGAGCTCATAATTACGGAGACTGGTCTACTGTGAACCGATCGAGGAATAACCCGGAAAATTCATCAACAAGCTCAGACTGCTTTCTTATGGCATGAATCGCACACAGGTTTACCATCCAAATTCCAGTCCCCAGTTTCATGGTCCAACGTAATACGACCCACTGTGGAGGGAGGCCTCGATAATACTCGGTCCACGTTTAACCTGAATGTTGTCACCTGGCTCACCTTACTTTACTGCCTGCACAAAATACTGCCGCATGTGGATCCGCTGTGTCCTGTATCACTTAGAGCTGAAGACAGCGGATCACCTATTTTTCTTTCAAAGGATGACGGGTGGTGAGAATATAAATATAAATATATATATTTATATAGGGAAATATTCATGTACATATCCCCCTCATTATTTTTTTATGAGAACTCTAGGTGGGACCTACTGTATAGTCCATTCAAATAGATCACACACACGACCCCTTTGAATTGAACATGTTTACCAATTTTTGGTTAAATTTGAATTTATTGGACCGTTGGATTGACTATGCACCCATTTGAATGGAATGAATTTGTAGGTCATGGATGAAGGGGTTAGGGACATGTGATTGGAGCTAAACTTGGTATGTAAGGTGGTCACACATAAATCTTTCTATCCCCCCAATCTTATCGCTTGATAGTATCTATCATGGGCCTCACAGAGGAGTATGCATGGTCCCTTGGTGAGGTATGCACGGTCCCTTGGTGAGGGACATATATATATATAGCAAATATTCATGTGCATATATTTCTCACCATTTTTTTCATGAGAATTTTAGGTGGGACCCACTGTATAGTCCATCTAAATGGACCACATACACGACACCCTTGAATTGAATCCGTTTACCAATTTTTGGTCAAATCCATAGTTATTGGACCGTTAGATCAACTATGCACCCATTCGAATGGAATGAATTTATGGGTCATGGATGAAGGGGTTAAGGATATGTGATTGGGGCCAAACTTGGCATCTAAGGTGGTCCGCATGGATCTTTCTATCCCCCTGGTCTCATCCCTTGTGGAGTCCACCATGGGCCCTACAGAGGAGTATGCATGGTCCCTTAGTGAGGGACATATGCACATGCATATCCCCCTATATATAGATATAAATACATATGGGAGAAGCGGTCTTGTAAGGACCATCTTTACGGACCATTTTCACTATTTTGGATAGTGCGGACCACGTTGTGAGCCATCCAAATGGATCATATATTATCCTTGTGAATTGCAAACGTCCATTAATTTTGGGTCCCATTCGAATAGATTAGACCGTTGGATCGACTATCCCTAAACGGTTTTTTGTGAAAGCTCTAGATGGGACTTACTGCATGGTTCATCGAAATGGACTATACATATGAACTTTCTGAATTGCACATATCCACCAATTTTTTGTCAGATCAAAATTTACTGGACTGTTAAATCGATTGTACACCAATCCGAATGGAATAGATTTGCGGGCCACGGATGAAGGGGTTAGAACATATGATTGGGCTAAACTTGATATCTAGGGTTGTCGCACATGAATCTTTCTATCCCCCTGTGTCATCCCTTGGTGGGGTTTACAGCGGGCCCCATGAAGGAGTATGTACAGTCTCTCCTTGAGGAACGTATGCATAGGAAGATTTACAAGCATCATTTCCTCAAGATAGGGTTATATATGAGAAATGGTCCTGTTAGAATGGTCCTTATGTACCAACTCTCATTGTTTTAGATAGTGTGGCCCACGTTGCGAGCCATCTAAATGAATCACACACATCAATGTTGTGAATTGTACGTCCACCAATTTTAGGTCCCATCCGAATAGATTGGACTGTTGGATTGACTGCACACTCATGTATATATAGACAAATATAATATAAAGTCAGGGACAGATGGCAATGGCTAAAGAACAGACCATTCGTTTTCCAGGTAATGTGGAACAGATGGCAGGGAGAGATCTGTCCATTTGTTTTTGTAACCATTATTCCAATTTTATTTCACAGGTTTCCCTTTTCATCTGGGAAGTTGGTAATCATGCTGCTTCCCTTCATTCCATTGTACAGCTCTTTGTAATTTGTGTATTCATTATTAAGTTAGATCATTGGTTGAGTTAGTTCCAAGAATGCTGTCTTTGCTTTCTTCCTTTGATGCTTTTCATGTTTATCTTGTTATTTGTTTAAGTTATACTTAGAAATCACTAGTCTAAGGTGATGTGGATATTCACAGGACCCTCATTGCTGTAAGGGCGGTTGGATCACAACAATTTCCACAGCCAAAGTCATGTTCTCCATTCACACCATTCTTCAGATTCTTTTTGGGTAAAACACACCACTCTTCAGTTGACATTGGGCCGGACTGCCCTACTGCTGAAGAGAAGAATTATTATTATTTGTATTATTTTTAAGAAAATATTGGTTCTGGTGCTTGTTATGTGCCTTTATTGCTTGTGAGCAGACATTTTTTCTTAATTTTTAATTTTTAATTTTTTTATGGTGGATGACGCATCTTTGTTTTTCAATTATAATTGTATTATGTTTCCAGTGGTGATCAATTTCACATCTAGAATGGGGCTTATGTCATGGGGGGAATGTGGCACACTCCATTTTAACTTTTCCAAGGAATTTTGAACTTGTGCAACAGTGACAATCAGGTTTTTTTAGTCAGTTAACTCTTTCACCCAGGAATAATAAATTTCTTAGCATTTAAAGGAAAGAATTGTCACAACTCAGGTAGCCCACTGGCCTAGTAACTTGGTAAGCCTGTCACGTGCCCTAAAATGCTTAAGCCCAAGTTACTAGTAATAACCTACAGGGTTCATTATATAGTAGACTTCTATTTCATTCATGAGTAATGTGGAATGGCGTATTACAATCTACCCTCCTTAAGCCCACACGTTCCTGTGTGGATCCATGTAACTTCACCAAGCGATGTGAGACCGAAGCATTCCACACCTGTGTCCCCTGCTTATTCCCCTACTTGACTCATAGGCTCGCGCACCCTAGTTTTGTTCTAATTTGGCCTCAAGGGCTTTCCCAGCGGGATTGAGGGTCCCACATTTTCAGCTGGTGATAGGCTTTAATACCATTTGTAATGACTCGAGTAACCTACTGGCCTAGTAACTTGGTAAGCCAGTCACATGCCCCAAATGCTTAAATCCAAGTTACTAGTAGTAACCTATATGGTTCATTATATACTAGACTCATATTTCATTCATAGGCGATGTGGGATGGGGTGTTACTTTTGAAGTGCATTCAAAAGTGCATTCAGACCATAAGAGCCTCCAGTTTCTCTTTACGCAGGGTGGTTTGAACATGAGACAAAGGAGATGGATGGAGTATATTAAGGATTACAATTTTAGGTTGAAATACCATCCAGGAAAGACTAATGTAGTGGCAAATGCTCTAAGTAGAAAAGTAGTATTCACTAGAGGATTAATTGCAAAATACTTCTGGATTTGATAATTGGAAGATATGGATGTTTATTTCTAGCCTATCAGTGAGCTAGCAGTGTTGGCTAGTATAATCTCATGGGAACCCGAACTACTTCTTAGGACCAAAGAACACCAGTTACTAGACCCCGAGATAACAAGGATCAAAGATCATATGGATGAGAGGCATGATTTTAAGTTGGAAGATGATATTTTGTATTATAAAGGCAGAATTTGTATGCCTGATTTTCTAGACTTGAAGGATGAAATCATGCTAGAAGCACACCATACTCAGTATACTATTCATCTAGGCGGTACCAAGACATATCAAGATCTGAAGGATTACTACTGGTGGAAGAATATGAAGAAGTATATCGTAGAATTTGTTGGAAAATATTTGGTTTGCCATCAGATCAAGGCAGATTATAGAAAACCGCCAGGTCTTTTGCATCAATTGGAGATTCCTCAGTGGAAGTGGGAGCACGTCACTATGGACTTTGTGTCAGGATTGCCTAATACCAAGAAGGGCTTTAATGCAATTTAGGTGATAGCGGACAGTTTGACTAAGTCAGCCCACTTTGTCATTTAAGACAGGTCAGGGAATGGAGAAGATAGTAGATTTGTATATCAAGGAAGTCGTGAGATTGCATGGAGCACCAGTTTCTATTGTCTCCAACCGAGACAGTAAGTTCATTTAGTTTTGGGTATAACTACAAGAAGCCTTAGAAACTAGGTTGAGTTTTAATACAACCTATCATCCCTAGATAGATGGCCAAGCAGAGCATACCAACTAGACATTGGGGGATCTGTTAAGGGCGTATGTCTTGGGCTTCAAGATTAATTAGAACGAAAGCTTGACTCTATGTGAATTCACGTACAACGACAGTTACCACTCTAGCATTGGCATGCACCTTTTGAAGCCTTGTATAGGAGAAGATGTTGAACTCCTTTATGTTGGTCGAATTTTGGAGCTCGCGGTTTTCATGGACCATCTATGGTTGGAGAGTCTAATGATAAGGTAAAACAAATTTGGGAAAGGTTGAAGATCACCTGTAGTCACCAAAAGAGTTATGCAGATTAGAGGAGGAGAGAGCAAAAGTTTGAGGTTGGTGACCATGTGTTTCTAAAGGTGTCACCTATACGTAGTATCTTACTGTTTGGGCAAAATGGGAAACTCTCTAGAAGATATATAGGATCGTTCCAGATTATCAGCAAGGTTAACGATGTGGCTTATCGGTTAGCACTGCCACTAGAGCTATATAGTGTTCATAACGTCTTCCATGTTTCTATGTTAAGGAAGTATGTAGCAAACCTTTTGCACATGTGCAGTATCGTTGCAAGTTCAGGATGATATGACCTACACTGAGCAGCCAATGGGGATTGTCGACCCCAAAGAGCAAGTGCTGAGGAACCACGTTATCCATTGGGTGAAGGTTCAATCACTATAAGGAAAAATAGTTTTGGTGATGACTTTTTGTGACAAACTGTTGAAATTGTCGCCTTAAGGTAACCTTTTGTCACAACTGTGTATAATTGTCATCTAATATATGTTTTTTCATGACGACCTCAGTTGATTGTCGCTATATGTCCTTTTTTGCTCACCCGCAATGTCAAGAATTTTGTGCCAATTTGTGGGAAAGTTTTGGCGATAACTATTCATGCTTTTGGCAACAACATATTTCCATCGAGGTTGATAAATCTATGGCGACGATTCAAATGGTGTCGCCAAAAGTGAAAAAAATTTTCAGCGCCACTGTTGTAGTGGGAACTAGGAAACTTAGTTATGGCGATGACGATCAATCGTCACTGAAAGAATTTCATAGCTTTAAGTGAAGATTTGGATTGCCGCGGAAGGATTTCTGTAGGTTTTGGTAATGACAGATTATCGTTGCCAAAAACCTTTTAATATTTGTGCCAGGACAAAATTGTTTCATTAGGGGACACATCAAAGAACTGTTCAGAAGTTCCTACGAGCACTTCTCTAAACTGTGGCGCTCCTGAAAACCATCTCCAGCTCCTGTATCAACGGCGGCGCACCGGTTACCCTCTTTCTGCTACGTAACAATCTAGCCATCTTCTCCCCAAATGTTCAGTGGCGCAACAGTTTTTTTTTCCTTTTCTCCCTATCTTTATCGTTAGCTCTTTGGCGGTGGGACTGCCTCTGGCAGTGGGACTCCTTTTTGCTCCTCCTCTCTCCATAGTAACCAATCTCTCTCCCAAAACCATCTTCGTTCATTGCCATCATCATCTTCACTCACTCATGTGATCTGTTGGGAGGCAGCCGCCAGGAACCTTAGATATCACGCACAGATCACTGCAGAAGTAAGTTTAAACGATAATGATTCAAGAACTAAATGATAATGATTCAAGAACCATACCTACAAGATCTCTCTGATTTGATCTGTCTTATAACAGCCTAAAAATATCAAGATCTTCTACTGTATTCCTCTATGCTTGAATTCGCACCGGGGTGTAAGCCTCTTCTACGAATTCTCCTTGCTATCAAAAAATGAGATTTCTCTTGTATATCTTTTCTAGAAAGCAATAGCGCATATTTATAGGCTACAATAGGGACCTTAAGAAGGAAATAAGGAATAGGTTTCTTATAGAAATAGGAAACCTTAATTCGCCCCAAATTAGAATTCTAGATCCATAAATTACAATTCAGTCCACTAAAGAAATATAATTGTACTCCTGTCCTTATTCTTAAAATAATATTTTTAGCTTCTTGTTATTAAATGCTTATTAATCTCCCCATGTGAAGATTTCAGATATCCATCGATTAAATAATTACTGACGCCTATATTTAATCGATATCTTTATAATTCCTTGAGACCTTACACTTAACTTATTTGATATGTTGGACACTAAGTCCACTGCAGGGTTTGACATAATCAAAACTTATAAGCTTCATCAAGGGGATATCATCAATCCCTATTACGGGACGTGGATTCCGTCAATAAACTAATATGCACCATACACGTAGTGTAGTCATCCAATTTACTGAGATTATTGACCCACAAAAGGTCTCACTCCTTTATAAATCAAAATGCCAAATGCTAAATGCACATATTTATTATTTATATCGGGATTAAGAGTACAAGCTCTCATTATAACCATTTGGATGTTAATAATCTTATATAGTCAGAATAAAGATAATAACCAAAAAGTGGTCCTTTTCAATACACACAAAGTATACTAGCATAACGAGTTGAAACTATACTGTTTCCCGCGGCCAAGACAAGCCTACTAAAACATCATGCTACAATCGTACCGATGGTGTGTTCATCTCCATCTAGATTGTGAACAACAATAACTTATATTCTATAAGAACTAACAAATAAGTCTTCTGTGTGCAAGCTGAGCTTTACACACCAACTTGTCTACTTTATAGAATAAAAGACGCACTTATGCATAGTAAATAATAATGCAACCATTTACCTGTACAAATTCTCATTAAGATGGAAAAAGCAAACTTTACTAATAAGTAAATCAGTCAAAGAAAAATACATAAAAATATGTTTTTAGTATAAATTTCCAACATTATCAGGCAGCATTTTCGATGAGGAGTTGTTGCGCAAGATGGGTTTTCCCCTATTTTGCTCCCCTTTCCATTATTTCCTTTTCAATGTGATTGGAAATCCAAGCTACAATGGATGTTTGTTTGCTCTATTTTCGTGGCCTTCTCTTCGACTTTCCTTTGTCGTCATCTTGTCTCTGAAATTAATTCCAAATCTTGCACAAATTTTCAATCTTACCTACTAGAAGCTGCCATCTGCAGAATCACATAGGCTTTCTATAAAAAAAGGCAACTATGATCATCTTTTCCTCTGTTTGTGCTATTTTTATCTTGCAATTGAAGTCTACATTTGTCAAGCCAGTTTTTTCTTAATTTGGTTTTGAATTTGAGTTTGGTAGGAATGCTTAATATGATTTTTCCCAAGTTTGTTCCTTGATGTGTGTCTATTTTGTAATGTGGTGTTTTTTTTTTTTTTTGGGTTGTTGGAGTTTTGGTGAAATGGGTTTTGTTGTTTTGAGTTTGTTGAACATTTTTATTTGATTGTTGGTTTGGGGGGTATTCAAGTTTTACTCTTTTTTTTTTAATTTATCAGTTCAATTAAATGGGTCTTTTTTCTTTCTTGAATGTTGTTATAGACTAGGTTTTATGGGACAAATTGTATACTTATATGTATAGATTTGTCGTTGCTGGCTGGAGTTTATTCTATATAGGGTTTTTTCTTTTTTTTAGTTTATCCTATATAGTTGATCATGGAACAAATGGGTGTCATTATTTCCTCAACTAGGAAGAAAAAAGGAGAGAGAATGTAGTAGAGTTAGAGGACCTAGGGGTTGATTATTTGGAGGAGTTTCTCAATTGCTCTTGTTAAGATCATCTTAATTCTCGGGCCTCAGCTTGTTCATGCTTTATCCGGCCTTTTCTCCTTCCTTGTTCTGTTTGTTGTTTCTTCTTTTTTCTATCTTTCTTTTTGTTCTCTCTCTTCTTTCTTTTTGTATAATATGAGAAGAGCAACTGCCCTATTCATTTGTTTTTCTTCTTCCCTTTCCATGGAACTGATTAGTTATTTAGTTCCTTTTTATCTTACTATGTTTACCTTGTTCTCTGTTTTTTTTCCTATTTATGTAAATGTGTTCATTCAAATCCCTCACCAACCTTTTTTGGTGTTGACTATCCCTTATCTACCTAGGGCTATCTAAATTAATGAATGTAAAAACGAAATCGGGAAATGTCTGAAAACAAGAGAGAGGAATAGATGCTACTTCCTCTTCCACACTATGTCTTCTGCAGCCATGACGAAAGCTACCTTTGGTCCTTTTCAGGAACAAGAAAAACAACCCAAGTCCCAACTGTTTATGTTTCTCATGGTAGGACAATGGAAAATCACAATCTTTGGAAAAAAGATAGCTACTAACAAATGTCTTATGTTGGAAGTATGAAATTCATTCCACAATCTTGTATTTATTTTATCAAGGATCAAGTTGTCGACGCATTTGTGTCTCATTTGTATTTATAGACTTTTTCATCTTACAAAATAATGGAATGAGATAATACCAAATATTTTTTATTTTGAATGAAACAAAACCAAGGCCCTATTTTGAGATTATTCAAGCCAAATCACATGTCATCTTTCTATGAGACTCCTCATCAAATGAGTTGGTTGGATAGAATATTGCATTCTGTGTTTGCTCCAAATGATGGATGTCTTTCTATATTTGCTCCTATATATTTTTTTTATATTTTAGCCTCTTTTTTTAATGGCTCTGTTGGAATACGAGTAGAAAGAGACACGAAACAAGGCCTTTGTCTTCTCTCTTTCTCTTATGGTCTTGGTGTATGTATGTGTACTGATTGCCGAGGTTCTCCTAATTCTATACATGCTGGTTCATGTATAAAGTATTTTAGGTTGAACACCCAATTATTAAAGAGAGCAAGATTTATATTATTGAAGTGCTCATTAAAAAGATTGATGAGCTTACACAAATCTCATAAAATTAAAGGTCCAGCCAATCTATAGCTAGGCTTTACAATGAGTGTATCTATTTTCTTTATCTACTGTAGGTAGATGTAAAAAAGGAATTATCCTTGTTCAATAAGATGCATCTAACATGAATCTCAGCAAAATAAATTTATGTAGGACTTGGAAATCATTCTTGGTTTGTAGGGACAAATTACAGTAGAAGATTAGAGATTTGTTTACTTTACTTCTACTACTACTATTCTCATTCATCCCTTGTTATTACTAAAAGGAAAACCCAATTTCATCTTCATCGCAATCTTCTTATTCTTTATCCCATATGTTGACCTAGACCTTAAAAAGGCCTGTGTGCTCCTTTTCTTATTCCTCTATTGGGGATATAAAGTGTAAAATTTTATTATTTTACTACATGTTGTATGTGCATCATCACCAGGGAAGTGTTCTTCGTAGATGCCTCTCTTTCATGAGATTCCCAAGACCCAGTTATGAACAAGAGTTGGACGAAACTTACTAACAAATGAAGCAAGCCTTACCAGGATGGGGTTAAGTGATTCATTGAATTTGTAATGGCTAATTCAGCAAAGGATAAGAAGATTCATTGCCCTTGTATGGACTGCATGCACTTTGAGTGGCATACCTATGAAGTTGTGGAATATCATCTGGGCCTGAGGGGGATAGACCCGGGTTATATGACTTGGCTACACCACAGGGAACCTGTACCCGTGAATGAGGCACATGCATTGGATGATAACGAATACGACGAGGGTGAAGATGTTGGGGATGGAATGGGATGCAATGAACAAGTTAAGGATGAGGATGAATTATTTGACATGTTGGAAGATTATTACATGGGGAATATTGGGAATGATGATCTAGATGAATTGCTTGATAGCGCCGAGAGTGAGAAAGTGCAAAACTTTGAGAAATTGCTCTCTGATGCTGAACGTGAATTGTACCCAGCTTGCAAAAAGTTTACTTTGTTGTTGTTCGTGATTAAGATGCTTCACTTAAAGGTGTTGAACAAGTGAAGCAACAAGTCATTTGACATGTTGTTGACACTTTTGAAAGACTTTTTACCAGAAAGTTATCACACTATTCCATTTTCCCTTAATGAAGCCAAAAGGTTTTTGCGTGACTTGGGTTTGGGATTTGTGTGCATTTATGCCAGTTGATATCATTGTGCAGTTTTCTAGAAGGAGAATGCAACTCTAGAAAACTACCGGTGTGTGGGGAGTCCAGTTACAAGCTCAATGATAGAATGTGTAAGAAGATCCCCCACAAAATATTGCGGTACTTCCCATTGACACTGAGGTTGAAAAGGTTGTAAATGTTAAGAAAAATAGCTACAAATATGAGATGGGACAAGGACAAACGCATGGAAAATAGGTTATCGAGGCATCCAGCCGATAACGATGAGTGGAAGTAGTTTGATCGGAAGTATCCAGAGTTTGCTCGAGAGCCTCGGAATGTGAGGCTAGGGTTGCCCACTGATGGTTTTGACCCTTTTGGAAACATGAGCACCTCCTACAATATGTGGCCTGTCATAGTCATGCCCTACAACCTACCACCATGGAAGTGTATGAAAAAGCCGTTTTACATGATGTCCCTGTTGATTCCTAGACTAGAGGCTCCAGGAAAAGAGACTGATGTCTACTTGCAATGATTAGTTGACAAGTTGAAAAAGTTGTGGGAAGATGGTGTGTTTACTTATGATGGCTTAACCAAACAAACTTTTATAATGCATGCAGCTATTATGTAGACCATTAACGACTTCCCTGCATATGGTAACTTGTCTGGTGGATAACCAAGGTTTATTTGGCATGTCCCACTTGTAACAAGGATGCATCATTAGAAAAGTTGGAAGGGAAGAAAGTATACATGGGCAGTCGCCGTTTCTTGGTTGAGGACCACCTTTGGCGAAGGAGTAAGCTTTTTAATAGTAAGATCGAGAACCAGTCAAGACCTTTGGGGTTATCAGGGGAACAAATGCTGGAGCAACTGGATTCCTTAACTTTTGGATAATTAGGGAAGCATCCTAGCACCAGGAAAAGAAAAAGGCCTCATCCTGTACTGAATTGGGTAAGGAAAAGCATTTTGTTCAAGCTACCATACTGGAAGGATTTGAACCTTTGGCATAACATTGATATCATGCACCTAGAGAAGAATATATGTGACAATCTCACAAGGATGATGTTGAGCATAGATGGGAAGAATAAGGACACAAAAAAGCATGTGTGGAATTGAAGAAAATGAATAAAAGGAAGGAGTTGCATCTAAAAAGGCATGCAGATCGGTCCTATGAGAAGCCCCTAGCACGGTACACATTGTCCCTAGAGGGGAGACATGGCTTCCATAAGTTCTTAATATCGAATAAGTTTCCAGATGGCTATGTGGCAAACATCTCAAGGTGCATGAGCACCAATGGTGGTAAGTTGATGGGCCTAAAAAGTTATGATTGTCATGTCCTCCTATAGCTGCTACTTTCGGTTAGGATGCATGGGGACCTTGACAAGGATAACTGTTCCACATTGTTTGAATTGGGAAATTTCTTCCAAGAGTTGTGTTCAAAGACAGTGAAGATCATGGATCTTTAAAAACTAGAGGATTGCATAGTAATCATACTTTGTAAGCTAAAAAAGATTTTTCCTCCAGCATTTTTTGATGTGATGGTCCACCTGGCCATTCACTTACCTCATGAGGCAATGCTTACAAGTCCAGTGCAATATAAATGGTTTTACCCCATTCAAAGGTAATTATTAGCGTCTCAGGACTCGTATGAACTTAAAGTCAAATTTTTCTTTAATCGTTTGGTATAATTAATATACTTTTATGTTGCTCTCATGTTTGAAGGTAACTTGGGAATCTAAAAGGTTATGTCACCAACCGAGCTCACCTAGAAGGTTCAATCGCAGAGGCTTACATGGTCAAAGAGTCTCTTACTTTTTACTCAATGTACCTAGGTGCGATTGAAACCGTATTTAATCGTGGTGAAAAGAATGACGATGGAGGTGAGCGTGGCCCGGGGTTGGAGGTTTTCACACTACGTGTTAGTCCATATGCGTGAGTCACAAGAGTTGACGATGTATCCCAAGAGGAACCTGACATGGCTCACTAGTTTATTTTGCATAATAGCTCTGAATTGGATGACTATTGAAAATACATACCTATCTTTAATATAGTGTATGTGTATCTTTAAATTTTATCCACAACGTTCAACAGTAATGAATATGGTATTATTGAATTTCTTGTTCATAAGTAGGGAACAAAAGTGTTTGTTAGAGAGTCAAGGTGTACGTGACATCACAAAGAGACAAAAAGAAGAATTTCCTATATGGTTTAAAAATCGGGTAAGATATAGAGATGTGTTTCAAAGAACTGTACCTTATTCATCTATATTTGAATTGATATTAACATGTGATATTTGTCTCAGAATATTTTCGTAGATGAATCAATTACGAGGTCAAGGTTCACCAGAAGCAACCAATGAATTGTGGTCATTAGCCAATGGTCCTCATGCTATAGTGGATATGTATGTTGGTTACTACTGTAACGACATCAGATACCATGCCAAAGACAAAGAACAGCATCGTATGACTCAAAATAGTGGGTTGGTTGCGGAAGGGGTCCATGAGGGACGTACAATTGAGTTCTATGGTTACTTGTGTAATGTGTGGGAACTTCATTATGTATGGGCATCGGGTTGTTTTGCTCCAGTGTCATTGGTATAACACTGGTAGTAATATGACAATGCGGACTAATGCACATGGCATAAGCATTGATGTAAGAAGTCATTGGGACGATGAAGACCCTTTCGTCCTACCAGGTCAAGTGCAACAAGTCTTCTATGTAAATGATACAAAATATGGTGATCATTGGAAAGTTGTATAGCGAGCCAAACATAGAGGAATATGGGATGTGCCAAACCTGGATAATATAGGACTTAATAATGGAGAATTGTTCGACCCCGATGATGTGTTCTAGTAGGAAGAATCTGCTGGGGTTATACCAATCATTGAGGATGATCCGAACATGTTCCCGTTATGTAGGAATGATATTGCTCCTGAAATTATTCCAAGTGATGGGGTTCTAGAACAACTCGATGAAGGAGATGAGGGTGATTTGATATTTGATGATGAAGATGAATGTGATGGGGAGCCTAAAAATGATGAAGAAGAAGAGCAATGTGATCATTCTACTTCTAATATAGAATTTGATATAGAACTTTTATGTAAGGACTTATTATTAATGAATTCATTTCTTCTTCCTATGAGTTAATGATAGCTTTCTAAACCCAGGTTTGATTGTTAAATATATACCCTCAGTGTTGTTTGACCCAGATTTCTTGGAATTTTTGGTTGTTCCTTGAAGTGGAATTCGGCTCCCATGCAATACAAGGTGGAATAACAATATAAACAATTAAGAATTAAGAACAATCCAAGTTCTTTATCACTTATACCATCAACTTGTAAATAAACCTATTTCCCAGTATCAACAAAGCATAGATAAGATGTCAACACCAATATAAAATGATGCAAACTTTCACAAAGGCATAACAACTACCGCACAAACAAAGATCAAATACATTATAAGAACACTCCTATAAATGCCTCACAAACGTGATATATTCTTGTATATATTGTTGCTGATATACTAATCATTACTATTTTGTTAGATTCCATCCATGGCTCCCAAACATGTTAGTACATCGTCTATGGCCAGCAATCGACCTGCACTAGATATGCCTACACTCCTACCTAGTTAGACACGCCTACACCAGTAGCGTCTACCACCCACACTAGTACTAGCAGTGTAGCTAAGTGACATTTAAATCTAATACATTCACACACAGAGCAGCATAGGTATCTATTCTTGTATAGTTGTTGATATACTAATCATTATTGTTTTTGTTAGTCTTGGCCAGGTTCAAATCTAAAACGGCTACATGGTAAGTCACGCGGGTAGGAAACTGTGTGGCTTTTGAGAGAGAATGGAGGCCAAAAGCTCCTTGTAGCAGTTCGTGATGGGGTTAATGCACCAGTTGGGTATTGTGCCAACAAGGTGGCTAGTCAAATTGGTATACAAATTCGTTTGTCGGCACTTGTTGAGGGAGTGATGGTGTAAGATTAGATTGATGGTGGGACTAAGGCTTCCATCATATAAGCAGTCCTGGTAATTACATATTAGATCCATTTAAATTATTGGACTAAACTTTCTTAAGTTAATGAACTAAATTAGATTAGAAATTCAAAAATAACTGAAAACTTCCTACTGTTAAACAAATCTAAAAAAAAAAAAAAAACTAAACAATGCAGAAAAAATTGAACATTGCAGAATTTTCAAGTTTCCAAGTCATGCATGTGACATGTGACCTAGGTGTAGTGCAGCATTTTTCTATCATGCAAACAACCTACACTTTAATGCAAATCTGAAACTTAAGCATGTCTCCTAATCTATTCTTTTACTACTAAAATAATAATCCTATGATGCATGAATGAGTGGAACCTACAAGGCTACGACACATGAGACAAAGGAGGTACCCTCATAAATCCAGAAACTAGTTTTAAAGGATTGATTTAAATTTGTTTCAGATCTGAATCCCCCTCTATTTAAGGCCAGAAAATCGGTTGTAAAATAGTCCTTCAATTAGTTATATAGTTCAGGTATAATGAAACTTATTTCATTTGTATTTTTAGCCCTGAATAAGCTTCAAATCTGGACCAATTTATATAAGTTTTCAATTTTGTATTCCAATTTGTTGGCTTAGACATTAAAATAAGATACATGAAAACATGAGTAAACAACACTAAATCCGTATGCAAAAATGAGACTTATATGCATGATTGGATGTGTGCCCAAGATGACTTCAAAAATCAATGCTCAAAAGACTATTTTAGAGCAGTTTCTAATTCAGTTGAGTGCAGAAAAAGTTCAGATGGGAAGTGTCTCAAACAGTCCTCAAATCTTATCACTTAATTATGTGTAATCTCGACCAGATTTCACTAAGTTTGATTCTGTTCTCCTCACTATTTTAGGTCGAGTTCTGAACAGTTAATAGGTATGATTGAACTCTGATTTTACTTTTAGAAAACTGTTTAAACTATTGAACACATACTGAAATGTAAGCCTACACAAATTTGCTGTGAAGTTCGACCAAGAGAATTCAATTTCTTGACTGGTTTGCACAGTAAAACTGAATGAGATCTTCTTCTAATTTTCAAGTTTCCAAAACGACTCCAACAACCAGCATAAATAACTATGTGGAAGGGTAGTATCTTTTTTTTTTTCTAAACTCTTCTTCTATCCTACATTATGTTTGCTCAAATTATGTTCTTAGGATCTTTGGGTTGTCAATCCGAGAGCAACAAGGTTAAAAACAATTATTAAGCATTCATTAACAAAAACATAGAGAATAAAAAAAACGATTGAGAACACACTTTTACGTTTTTGAGGACTTATCACTTGCATAGTAGTGTTTTTATATTTGAGTACTTAATACTATGCTCAAAATGGCATTAACCAAGTATACAGGATAAATTTGATATTGTGGGGGTATGATGAGAATCCAAATATATGAGCAACAATCAACAGGAAGTGCCAGGAGAGGTATAGGGATTGACGCTATGACATGAGGAAGCACTACCTGCCACTGCTGGAGGATGCTGTTGACCCATATAACAAGCCTTTAGAAGGGGTTACAGAGCGAGCGTGGAGGTGGCTGTTTGATGTTGTTTAGAAGGATCAGAAATTCCTGGTAATATTATATAAATTTTTCTATTTATTTTATTCGATATCAAATAGACTAATACTGAAATTATATTCTAGAAACAATGTGAGAAAATTTGTGAAAACCAGAAGCGCTTACCTTACAATCATACCATGGGGTCAAGATCTTTTCTATCTGCAATGTCAATTAAGGTGACATGAATTAAAGTTCCCGTACATCTTACTTCTAAACATGATGCATGCATATATAAACTAACTTTTTAAAAGTAATGAAATCAGATGGCCGAGAATAGTGGTGTGAGGCCCTAGATTGCAGACTTCTTTAAGGAGTCCCATTAGATAAAGAAGACGAATGATTAGATAGCCCCGGTGCGTGTTGACAAACATGTACATCTGATAAAAGTGGGTCATTAGTTATTACATTTATCTTTGTTCCCGCATATATTACTATTTGGGAAAGAACCTAATTGCTTAAATCTTGAGTTGGATTATAGGAGCAATTTGAAAAGCTTTGTGACCAAAGCTCTCTCAAACAGAGTTGTCCCAGGAGATGATGTAGGAGGAGATAGCTATTGAGGTGCTTGGGAGCAAGCGAGGATACATGCGGGGATTCAGAGTCGGCCCGAAGTCCCCTAACTACTCCTCATGTACTTGCACTATATCACGGGCACATAATCAAGCCATGTAAACCCTCAAGGAGTAGTTGGATTCACTCAGAGGGATAGCCCAGACCCAGCAAACATAGATTGAGGCACAGAATAAGAAGTATGCCGATCTCGAGTGTCGGATGCAGACACAAATGGAGTAGATGACGAGGAACATGCTTGCAACTAGTAGAGAGGTGCAATCATCTTTTGGCCACCAGCCATCCACCTCTCTTGGTGAGTACATTTAGGTTGTTAATAACCTTATTCTTTCACCTATTTTGAATATTGAGCATAATATTCAAAGTTTCAAACACTGATTGCATAACCTATTATTCTAAATTCAGGATGTATTTGGATTAACTAGATTTGTAATTTTTAAATTGATTTTGAATTTAAGTTTCACTTGAAGGTTTGATCTAATTAATCCAAGTCTTCAAGTTATTTTCCTTTTTAGAGATTTTTTTGATATCTTTTATTTTGTTTTTGTTCTTTTCTATTTTTTGATTTTTTATGCAATCTTAATTTTTATAAACTAGGGTGATAAATGAAAATGGTGGATGATGGATGAAAATCAATGATGTGGTGCATGAGACTAACCTATTGCAGAAACAGTACCAAAAAATAAAAAAGGTTCATGGGCATGTCATATAGATGAATGATCCTAAGACATGAGAGTAAAAGGAGATAGGCTGATGAAGCTGAGGTTGGTGTGGTCGATGTGGCTATGGTGCAAGTGGTTCTATGGGTTGATGAAGTTGTAGTGGTGATGGCAATGTGGTGATGAAGTGAATAGTGGTGTTGGCAATGATGTGAGATGCACGGATGGGTTGTGCGATGGTGGGTGTGATGAGAAGGTAGTGGGGGTGAAGGATAGGAATAACGGGGAAGAGAAAGAGATGGCTGAGTGGCGTGTGCTTTTAACGGTCGTGAGGAGTTGAAGATGGGATAGGTTTGGTGGTGGTGGTATTTGGGTAGAGGTATGGCCAAGGATTGTGCAACAGGGGTGGTGTTCATGGCATAGTTTTATATATATATATACGACTGTTTACCATTGAAAATTGCATTGGTTTCATGCATTTTTTTTATTCTTAAGACAATTCTGGGGTCCTTCTCCCATTTCTTCAATAACTGGCTTCAAATACTATGTTCTTTTTCGTGGATGACTATAGTGGATATACATGGTTGTTTCCAATTCATTGTAAAAATGATGTTTTTTCTATATTTCTATTCATTCAAACTGAAAATTGAAAACATGCCTGTACAATATTGGGATAATGCTTTCTCCACTGCTACCTATCTTATAATTAGAAACTTTTAGCCCAGTTGTGAAACACACCACAATCAGAGTAGTCTTGGCTCTAGCAGTTTAGTATTAGTGGTCTTTACATCAATTAGATGTCACAAATGCCTTCTTACATGGAATTCTCTATGAGGAAATATATATGACACACCACAAGGCTTTATTCATCCTCGATTTCCTCAACATGTTTGTAAACTTCATAAATCTCTTTATAGACTTAAATAAGCTCCAAGGGGCCTGCTTTCATTCTTAGGAACATGCTTCATAAATCTCTTTATGGACTTCATAAATTTCTTGCACATTAGCTGAACAAGTTTCAAAATTAAAACTTGACTATAACAACACCATTGCAATTGAGTTCTAGAAGTAATTCGGTCTTCTCTAAATCCCATGCGTGGTGTACATGCAGTACACCCATTCATACATGCATTTAGGTTTTCAAGTTTACTCACTATTTTGGGTTTTATTCTAACCTAAATTCAGTGGGAATATATTCTTTTCTTTGTTTTCTTTCAGTCTTTTTTCTATTTATTCTTTTATTCTTGGTTTCTTTTTGTCTTTCTTCTTGTTCTTTCTTGTTTCTTTTCTATTAAGGAGTAGCTCTACCGATTGATGTATGATATATTGATCATATAGGTTATTTAGATTACTAATCATATAGGTTCATTGGATTTTCAATTATGTATTGAATTGCTAATCATGGGTACTGTAAATTCTGGAGTTTTATCTTCTTTTTACAAGTTTGTGGCTGGTATACTTAATGTACATATGACTTTATCTGTAACAGTGCCAATGTTTAGAAATATTTTGAGTTTAGCGTTGTAGTGCCAACCTGATCATGAGAAATATTTTGAGTTTAACTTTGTAGTGCCAACCTGAGAGCGTGCAACCATTGGCTAACCAGTTGGACAGGTGGTTGTGGCTTATTGTTGCCATTGGAATTTGGAAGTCCTAGTGGAGAATACATGCTTGTGTTCTTGGTGCAGAATACATGCTTGTGTTCTTGGTGCTTACCACAGTGTTCTCTTCTGATACCTGTGGTATTTCTTGTTGAGAGTGAAGTGGCACAGCGATGCCCAACTCATTTGATTCATTTGGCACCGGTGAAGGAGGCATCGAAGTGGAGTGTGTAGCGTCATCAACCGGTGGAAGTTAGACCCGAAATGAAGATGTGGGGGTTCCAATGATAGATGAGTGGGGCTCTTGGAGTATTAAAACCAGATTGAACAACAGTGGAATTTTGTGTGACAGAGTTTCTTTGAATGATTGCAATGTAGTTTTGATCTTGTTTGGGTTGTTGATTGTAACCAGAGGCACGGTAGGTGGTATTTGAAGGACTTTGCTACCTATTTTAAATCACAAGTGTAAACCCAATTTGACTATTAGAAATGCTATAGAAGCCATTGTTTTGGTTGGCCAGAACAAATCCATAGCTCTTAGCGTTAAATCTATTGTTAGAACTTCCTTTGCCTTGACCTGAACCATGGCCACGTCCACCATTTGGGCAATTTACATAGAAAGCCATGTTTGGGTCAATCTGTTAAGGTGCTAAACTCATACTTTGCACATGCAAATCATAACTTTGCACCGCTATAACAAATTGGGAATAGGATGGGAAAGGAGGTTTTGATAACATAAAAGTGACTAGAGCATTATATCTCTCCCCAAGCCCATGAGACTAGTATATTAATTTGTCATCATCAAGTATGGGTTTGTGAATTACAGCGAAACCATCTATTGACTTCTTGAAAGATTTTAGATATTCACATAGAGATTGAGAATCAAGTCTCATGTCTTGCAATTTTTGTTTCAACTGTACTTCTCAATCCTTGGTGACTTGAAGAAGATTTTCTTCAACTGCATTCCAAATATTTCGGGCTGTCTTACAGCCAACTACATAATATAAGGCTTCTTGAGACAAAGCACCTATCATCCAACTTCTAAGAAGAAGGTCGCATTCCTTTCAAGATGCGAAGCTATTTGGCACTTTCTCATCTTTATCATTGAGTATGACTTCAACTGGTGGAGCATTTTTGAGATGACCTTCAACTCCAAGGCTTTGAATCATTGGAAGAATCTAACACTTCCAAATGAGATAATTTGAAGAATTTAACTCCAGTGATATGATACTTATCAGATGATGAAGAGAGTTCACAAAGAGTAGCAATGAAGATTGTGAAGTCGACATTGGGTATAGGCTAGGTTTTTTTTTATTCAAAAGGGTATGAAGACAATGGAAGTGATAGAATGTCTGAATCACAAGATAAGCTCCGATACCATCTTAAAATAAACAAAATACAGTGAATTCAGACATTTCAGAAAAATGTAAAGAACACGAAATACATTTTCATAACCTAGGCGTAACTATTTTCCACACTCATTGAACGCTGGTGGACTTAAGATTTATAAACAAATTGTTTTAGTACATCCAAAGAAGATTGACACAAATATAACTGTTCTCATCCCATGCTCAATAGTAGATGACAACTGGAATGGAAAGACTCATTCAATCAAGAGGTTTGTTCCATCTATTTATATTTGACTAGTAAGAGAGATAGGGGGAGTGTAGAATATGCAAGGAACTAAGAAGGGCCTTCTTCTTTTTGTTAGGACTGATGTGAGTAAATGGGGATAAAGTACATGTGCAATTTTTGTCTAATTGAAGTTGGGCCTATCAGCTGATTGATTATGTGCATGTAAGATAGTGATTTAAGCTAGTAAAGGTGAACTTGGTTTTCATGTTCATGTGGTACTTTTTATGCAGTATTTAAGCACGCATGTCATTCTTAAGGGAAAAGATTAAAACTTGAAAAGGACAATTATTTTATTTTATTTTATTTTTTAGTTTGATGCTAACAGTTGTAACTTTCAATGAGGCATGAATTCTATATCAATTACTTTTATTTATAATATGCCTATATCAGTCATGTTCCTTTAATATGCTATATAAGTTTCATTTGTTCGGTAGATTAGTGATGGATATGGATCATTGAGATGTGGTTGTAGGGCTGTTTCCATTTTCTTGAATTCTTTGACCATAGTAGACCTTTGAGGGGATGTTAAGTTGGACATTTGTAGTAATTTATGTATATGTATTGACATTTGTAGCACGGTGACCTTATCATCTATATATATTTGAATGGTTGTTAGTTTGAATTAAACTTGGGATTTTGGATGTTCACGTTTACTTGAAATGAAATTAGACTGCTTCATCTTTTTGAAATTGAAAACAGGGTATGCAGGGTGGATTTGGAAACAGGTTTATCATTTTAAAAAAAATACATTTGGCGACAGAGAAAATGCTGTCGTTAGAAACCCGTGATGTACCTTTTGGGATGAACATGTTTGTCCCAAAAGGTTTTTTACCGACAATATACTTTGTCACTAAAACGTTTCCACCAATGTCTACGCTATCACTTAAAAAGCTTTTGGCGACATACTTATTATTTACCGACGAAGAATGTCGTCACAAAAGCTTAGTTTGCAGTCAAACATCTTTCAGTATTTGGCGACAAGCTAGTTACTGTGACATGAATTGGCAATGATAATCTTTTTTAGGAAAGGTTTATTTTTTAGTGATGGCAACTATGGTTGGCTCTGTAGGAGTTTGCAGACCAGGATTCTGCGACGGAATAATGGCGATTTCGTATTTGTTGCTAAAAGGCTTTGGCAATGAAGGTAGTTGTTTTAGCGATGAATTTTTTCATAACCAAAAGTGATTTTTCTTGTAGTGAATGGAGTCATCATCACTTGGGGAAAGCAATGTAGGAGCTCAGAGACAAAGTGCAGAGACAGTATCCACACCTTCTTCCTAATGTATGTTAGTCATTTGGAGGACCAAATGTCCTTTAAAGGGGATGAGATTCCATTCTCCATATTTTTAATTTTGGGTCGAATCAGTTTGTCGAGTTTGAGTTGGGTTAAGAGGAGTTAGATGGGCTGACTAAACACTCTTGGGCTTTGGGTCTGAGTTATTTGACCCTTTTAAGCCAAAAGCCTTTTCTTAAAATTTTGTAAAACCCACTAGAAAGCAAGGACCACTTCCTTGTAATTTAGAAAAATCTTTACAAAACATAACCCTCAAGGTTTTCCCATTCTTCCATTCTCTTCCTTTCCTATGCAACCAAACCCTAATAGTTCTCCAAGGGAATCATGGTTTGATCTTCAGATTTGTTTTTGGCATCGAAATCTAGACAAGTGGATAGCTGTAAACAATGTCTTCTTGGTTGCTTTGTTGAATCACATGTTCTAACTATAATTTATTTGAGTTGGTTTAATGTTTGGGTTAGGGATTAATAATGAAGATATGATTTTGATTGAAAATGCATATATGATGTATTCGATTGGGTTTCATGTCTTGGATAATAAAGATTTGATATTTTATTTGAAATAAAGAATTTTATATAAAAGAAAGAAAGAAAAAAAATGGTAGATAACCACTGCCTGCACTGCCTGGCAGCGGCTGGGCCTGGCAGTGCCAAGGCCGGGATATTGGTAGGCCCAGCTACAGCTGGATTGCGCCCATTTTGATTAAAATATTATTTAGAACTTAGTATATTAATTATAAATGAATTAGAATATTGTTTAAGGTTTAAAAGTGACTTGATTTGAATTAATTAATTCTTAATTAGGTATGATTAGAATTTTAATTAAGTTTATTATAACTATGATTGGGGTTCAATTACTTGTGATGAAAATTTTATTTAGATTGATTACAATTTAATTAAGATGTAATTAGGGGTGATTAAATTTTAATTTGAATTTTAATTTGAGTTTAATTTAGAATCTAAATCCAGGATTTGGATCTTATGTTTTATATAAAATAATTAGGTGTTTTTATACATAACAATGAAGATTAAGAACCTAATGTACCCTCTCCGTTTGATCCTAATTTGGTTTAATTTGGATTAGGAATCCGAATACTTTTACACAATTTGTAAAACAGCTTAACTTTACATAATTGGATTAGATGGATTTTGTTTTGGGAAAAACTGGTTGAACGTCACATGAGGGTTAGACTGGATTCAAAATAAGAATGTGAGCTCCGGGATGCACCACATGATAGACACCAAAAGTAGGATATTGGCATCGTGGACTTTCATTACTATTTTGAAGGAAGGTTGGTCCACATGTGCATGTTTAATTAACTATGATCATTAGGTGGATTAGTACTTTCCCTTAGAGAAATTAAAATGACACATGATCATAATACACTTTAAAAGTAAGTAATCTAAATACTTGAATTGATATTGGGTTGGATATTATGAATTAAGGGTTTCATAGCATGGTTCATTATGCATCAGTAGACATATGTATTTGTATATACATTTATTTATATATATTTGATCAACTGCAGTTCGGAGGTGGACGTATGCCATCAGGTTAGTGTGTACGACGGAATATAGTACATAGCTATGCCATCTGTTATATATGTGGGAATACCCATTTTTGCACATTTTTTTGCGGGAATACCTGATTTTGTATATTTGTCTGTGAGAATACCTGTTTTGTATATTATATCTGCGGGACTACCCGATTTTATATATTGTATTCACAAGGATACCTGTTTTTGTGCATTCATGCCATTGGGTTTACATTCTATATATTTTGGGTTAGAATGAAAAATATGTTTTAATTTATTTGATTAACACCATTGCTTGTAGTTTACCCTCTTGCCAAATTACGTCAATCTGACTCACTACTTTTAGTGTCTAGGTTTTGTTACCAGTGTCAAACCGAAGGGTCCATCGACACCGGAGATTCTGCCAAATGGCGGAGTTATTGAGTGGAACACCGATAACATTATTGAGAAGTCCTAGTGTTGGTGTTGAGATCGGAACTTTAGGTTATGTAATAAAGTCATGCTTGGGCCATTAGTTTATTCTTAAATTTATTTTTCTTGGAATTACAACTTTAATTATGATGCTTCAAAGCACTTGACCTTGACTCTATTATTATTGAGATTTGTTTTATAGTTTGTATATGATACTCATCTGTGCAGATTATGGATTTCAATTCCAAGTGTGATTATGATTGCTTGATCACTAATCATAACCTCACGAAGGACTTCAATATACCCATAATTGGGGCCTGTATTATTTATGTAAGAAAAATTTTAATTGGCCCCAGTTTTCACATCCCTAAAACCGGGTTTGGATCCAGCCTAGTTTGGGGGGCATGACAAGAACATGGGTGATTTTGAGCTTCTTTTCTCCTTTTCTTCTTTTCCCAACCATTTTATTGACCTTTGATTGTTCAACTTGGCAACATGGGATTTGTTCAATTATTGGTTTTATTCTATGGGTTTGCTGAAATTGTTTCCTACGTCACACCCCTTTTTCATCGCCAGCGTTCGAGGAAGGCATCTTCATTGAGATCTCTGTTTCTTTCTTCTCTAATCTTTTGTTTTTTTTCTTAGAATTAGGAACAGAAATCTTAAAGTCTGCGAAGTGTTCTTAAATATCTCTGATGAATTGTTGAAAGATGTTTCTTTTAAAGGATG
Source organism: Sextonia rubra (assembly GCA_037013555.1). NCBI lineage: Eukaryota > Viridiplantae > Streptophyta > Magnoliopsida > Laurales > Lauraceae > Sextonia > Sextonia rubra. The sequence goes on along the minus strand of JASUAD010000009.1, from coordinate 51,174,333 downwards.
TGAGCTGGATGTCTGCCTAATCATGCGGCCTTATAATTAAACATGGATTTGGCTTGGGCCTAGTTATGGTTAAAGTCGTGGCTTCTTTTTGTCCTCCACATTGGCAACTCGGACTTATGTACCCATTTACACACCCATGTCCCATACCAGGGATATACAGCTTGGGATGGCTCGGCCTGACATTTTACACTGGGGAAGTGTATGTATTTTGCTGATGAGGAGGGTCTGGGCCTAGCTTTCAATCCTACATATTGGGCTATGCAACCTTTGTCCTGGCACAAGCTAGCCCCCAATGACGCTTACATCCAATTAAGGCTTAAGGCCCAATGGGTTGCTGCTGATTCATAATTGGCAGATCTCCACCCAGTTTGGTTCAAGCTGTGGAGAAACTGGTAATACGATTATAACTAGACCTCACAGTCATATTGCTGAAGTTGAAAGCATCCCCCTCCCTGGTTCCACTGGGTTTGACCATCAACCCAGGGAGCTCATAATTACGGAGACTGGACTACTATGAACCTATCGGGGAATAACCTGGAAAATTCATCAACAAGCTCAGACTGCTTTCTTATGGTATGGATCACACACAGGTTTCCCATCCAAACTCCAGTCCCCAGTTTCATGGTCCAAGGTAATAAGACCCATTGTGAACGGAGGCGTAGGTAATACTCGGTCCACATTTAACCTGAATGTTTTCACCTGGCTCACCTTACTTTACCACATTTAACCTGAATGTTTTCACCTGGCTCACCTTACTTTACTGCCTGCACAAAATACTACCGCATGTGGATCCGTTGTGTCTCCTGTATCGCTTAGACCCAAAGACAGCAGATCACCTATTTTATTTTCAAAGGATGACGGGTGGAGTAAATATATATATATATATATATAGGGCTTTGATCCTTTGAGAATTGTATTCACACACCTATTGTGAGAACGTTTTATAAAGCCCACTTGTCAGTTCCATTTGAGGATGGGACTAGGGGGGATGGAAAGATCTATGTGGGACCACCTTACATAGCAAGTTTGGCACCAATTACATGTCCCTAGCACCTTCATCCGTGGTCCACAATCCATTCTATTCGAATCGGTGTATAGTCGATCCAATGGTTTAATAAATTCGGATTTGATCGAAATTTAAAGCATGTGACTTTCAAGGGGCCCCCTATGTATTGCGAGGTTTGGATTAGGTAATAGATGGACTGCACCTAAAGTTCTCACAAAATAGTGGTGAGAACTAGTTCTTATACGATTATTTCTCATATATATATAGGGGAAGTGGTCCGATAAGGATCGTCTTTACGGACCATTTTTTACCATTTTGGATAGTAAGGCCCATGTTGCTAACCATCTAAATGGATCACACACATTATCCTCATGAATTGCACATATCTACCAATTTTGGGTCGCATCCAAATAGATTAGACCATTGAATTAACTATCTCTAATTGTTTTTTTTTTGTTAGAGCTCTAGGTGGGACCCACTATATGGTTCATCCAAATGGACTACAGACACAATCCTTTTGAATTGCACATGTCCACCAATCTTTTCTTAGATCTGAATTTATTGGACTGTTAGATCCACTGTGCATCAATCCGAATGCAATAGATTTGTGGGCCACGGATGAAGGGGTTAGGGAGGTGTGAATGGGGCTAAACCTAATATATAAGGTGGTCCCGCATTGATCTTTCTATCCCCCTATCTTATTGCTTAGTAGGGTCCACAGTGGGCCCTAAGGAGAAGTATGCACAGGCCCCCCACGAGGAACGTATGCACTGGAATATTCGTATGTATCATTTCCTCACTATATGGTTATATATATAGTGTTAAGTTATGTTTGGGGTAGATTTGATAAAAAGTTGGAACTGATTTTGGTGAAAACAATAAAAATTATAGGTTTCGATTTTCTTTATTCATTTTGTTAGAAACTGAGCATAGATGTTGAGGCGAATTTCGAAATGAGAAGATAGTGAGATTGAAGTAAACTTGTGGCATTTTACACCATTAAGCTAACCTAGAGAACATACTTGAAAAAGCCCTCAAAACACCTTTTAAATCTTTTCTCTCTCTCTATGTTTATTTGCTTTTTTACACTAGGCCAAAACTCTTAGACTATTTTATTTTTGGACTTCAAATCAATGTCATTAGAAAAATTCTTTATTTGATGGCTTAGGTATCTTTGGGGTCTATGATAATAAATAAATAAATAAATAAATAAAAATAAAATTTCTTACTACCAAATCAATCCGGGCCAGTTATTAGCAAAATAATAAAAATGATAAAATCCGGGCCAGTTAAAAAAAAAAAAAGGACTTGGGGAACAAACCTCACCCCCTTTATGGAGAGGTGCTTATGAATATTCTCAATACATACACATATAGTCATGAGCCACTTTTTGTCAGGGAACAGTGTTACTTAAAAAAGTCATTGCAAAAGACCCTATGGGCTACTATTTGGCTCTAACGAAGGAGATAGTCTTCCAAAAATGAGGCACACACTAGTCAAAAGTCAGAACTAAGGTTATCAATATGAGGGTGGGTTAGTCTTTACCCAGTCTAGCTCGTTGACAGCTCATAAGTCAGAACACACCCCCGTAACCCGAACCGAGTCTCCAAGCTTGAGAAAGAAAAGAACCCACTTTGTTTTCAAGAGAAAGAAGTCAAGAAGCCCTAAGAATTTTCAAAAGGGGGGTGTGGGCATTTGAAATTAGGAATTTTGAGCACTCTGCAAATTCATAGGTTTCTTTGTTTTTTTTTTTTTTTTTTGGGCCGGTCTCAATTTTCTCCCTTTCACATTACCTAGTGATTTGGTCTTTTAATGGGGTGCTTTTATCTTTCTACTTAAATATGTTATTTGTTTGGATTTAGTTTTTTTTCCCCTCAATAAAAGGGAAACATGAATATGATGATGAATTTTGATTTGCATTAGGTACGTTGTCGGTTAGTTTAATTATCATTGTGATTTGAAACAACACTGCAAACATTAGACTGAGGAAGTAGTAAATTGGAATTTTGATCGAAACAACTTCTAAATCATCTACATCCTCTTTAACATTGTTTTCTCTATTGGGGGTTTCGATATCTCTCTTCAAGATCATGGCCCAAATCACCTAATTCCCAATGGTTTCATAAACCATATCCATCTCTCACAGTTAATGATATCCCTTATACATCAAAAAATTCATGGAAAGCACTAATCACCTACTTCCCACAGGCTTCATTAATCATATCCATCTACAAATTTGGTTGTTCAATTGCACCATTTCACCTTTTGCAGGCGAGAGAAGATGAGTGTAGTGTGGTTGTGGGTGGAGAGAAGATGTGTAGCCCACTTTTGATTACTTCTTTCCCATCAAAGAACTTTGTTCTAGTGAAAATTATGTATTTGGGCCAAAGGGTTTTGATGATTTACAAAGATTAGGAGTCACAACTCAAGCAAACTATGCACCCTCCATGGTCATTTAGATTACATGACTAACATCTTATGGTTGATCTTCTGTAGTGACCAATGAATTCATTTTCTTTTCGGTTCTGGATGAGTTTGTGCACAAATAGCTTCTCAATGTGAATGATCAATTGACCAGGTTAATATGAAACTCCTTGATACATAAATACAACTTCCCTTATATATGGATGTAAGAAAAAAATTACTCTATTTTTCTCTTCCAAAATAAGGCCCGGCCTCCTTCGGTAATTTAATTTTAAGGTAAATGTATTTCATATCTGGGCCACTTGAGGCCTTTCAAAGTTATTGTGAGTGTGACCTTGAGCAGATCAGTACTCTTCTGAAAATTGCATCTAGCAGTAGAAAAGGCATCTAGACCCTAATGCCAAGGTTCTCTAATCTTGTTGTTGCTAGGATTTTATTTTATCAGGTGATGATATGTCATTGCCTAGATTGAATTTTTTGTGTTTGAGTGCTAATGTTGGCCCTACTTTGTTTTACTTTTCCTTACAAATTTTCTTCAATTTGGTCAAATTTCTGAATCTATAAATTCTTTGTAAAAAAGTTTTTCTTTTCATGCTTCAATTTGGTTGAATGCTATGACCCCACTTGCTTGTAGGAAATGAAGTCCTAGGAATTTTAAGAAATGCATTCCTATTTCTAAACTATGGTTAAAAATTGAAGAAATAAATATGAAAAAACGTGGCTATCTCATAATCTCCTTTTGGTGGAAAATGAATACCTCGTCATCAAATCAAATTCTAGGAAAGTCATTGTCCATGTACATCTCCGTCTTATATCTCTTCACCCCTCTCCTTCTAAAATTCCCATTTTGGAATACCCCACTTGTACCATAAATTCATGGGTATTCAGTACCATGCAAGCGAATAGGCCTTGAATTTCTTGGTTTGTGATCATAGTCTGGTAAAGTTATGGTGGGATTTCTCTTTAAATTTGGAATTTAGCTTCTCTTCTACACAAATGGGAAGAGTCAACATTGTAGGATTGGATCGGATGAGATTATGCTTGGTTTTTGAGTTACTGAATGCTACTTAGGGTTTGTTTGATTCATATAATTGAAATCATTTAAACGGAGTTACAAATAAAAGAGATGAAAAAATGACCATCAAATAATCTCACCTTTAATGGAAATGAGTGGAGGTGATATGGGGCATGAATACCCTACCATCGCCCTTGCCATTCAAATAATAGGAACGTAAAAGTCTTATCTACATCTTCCTTAAGTATTTACCCACCTTTCTAGTAATCTGTTCTAGGCCATTCAACTATGGATTCCTATGTTTTAAATTCTATGGAAAGAAATGAGTCCGTTGTGTGAATAGGTTTTCTCTTTTATGTTTTTGAAATAAGGTTATCTATTGGAATTTTATTGTACACATATTGTTGTCGCGTGACATGGATCTAATATATAAGAGATTTACTTGATTCAGTAGTAAGGTCTAAACCAAGGCCATATCTATGACGCCCAAATACAGATATGGGTACAAGCATGAACATGAGGAACTAGGGCTCAATAAGCCAACTTTTGAAATTTTAAGATATGAATATGGATACATGCATACAACAACTTTAGAAATGTATATACGTAGATATTTGATTAGAGATTTGTTTTAAGCAAAATATTTATTTTATTTCAATTTAGGGCTCAAATGTGGTGAGGTCCAATGAGTGGATCAAATTTTCAATGAGTTTAACAAAAATAAGATAGGCATAGTCCCGAGAGGATAAATAAGATAAGAATCTGGACATTTATAGACAATAAGCCCCAACCATTTTTGTTTTAATAATAGAAGTGTCCCTACTCCCTTTAGGGCGTGTTTGGTAATTTACTCAGTGAAGCAAGTTAAGTTAACCCGAGTCTGTGTTTGGTGCGTTGGACTATGTTAGTGATCTCGAAACACGGTCAGATGAAGTCAAAAATACCTCAGACAAACACATACTTTCACTTTCCCCTTTCCCCCATTCATGGTTAATCAGATACAATAGTAAATCTGGATATACTTTTCTCTACTTAATAAAACAACTGCAACATTTACTCTTGATCTACTATCTGGGTACCATTTCAACCTTCGTTTAGCAAATTACTAGAGAAGATCTTCCAAAGATATAGATCTCGTACCAACATCATGAGTCCACAATAGTGTTACTTGCAACCCACTTGGTCCCTTATCAACCATAGCCTTAAATGGAGGCATTCACTAATGTTTTGCATATTCATTCGTCAGATTCACTGAAACCAACTGTCAAGCAAACTGGTCTATTGAAACTCCATCAGATTTAATAAATATTGGAGTACACTCATAGATGTGCGTTCTACGAGTCCAATATTATAGCAGGGTACTTACAAACAACCGTAGATCTAAGTTTAGACACAAAGTACAAGAGAAGGTGGAGTTGACCGTTCAGAGGATTGCTACCATGATTCTACTGTTTAATCGGTATCAAGTGCTGTGTCTTCTCCTAGAATGGTTAGACGTTGACAAACTTGTGTTCATATGATTTTGCGAATCTCCTAAATTGCTCCTGAGGTAATTATCCCACACTAACTTTTGATAAGCTGCAGTTATGGATAATTGAATTTTCTGAAATCTATAAATTGGTACTTTCGTGGCTTCTTGTGGTTTATCTCTTCCAAAGAGTGGATTAGGGAAGAGGGGGGAGGTTGATAATCTACAGAACACTGTAGCAACATATATTGCTCTGAATCATCAAGTAAGGGGGTCATACAGGACATGTATGAAATAGATATGTGTTCGAAAAAATAACTATAAATGGAACATGAGTATTCAGCAAAAACATAATCTTGATTCTCGAACGTATATTGTAGAAAACGGTTGCTTACACTCCTCCAAAGATATTTTAGGCGAGGCGAACTTGACCCTTACATTTCAAACAGTTTATTTTTTGGTAATGCAAACTCTATTTAGGCAAAAAGAGAACAAATGATAAAAAAAAAAAACCCACCCTTTTACTTCGAAGAAATGGTTTCTATACACATGAATATTGACCGTAACAAAAATTTGTATATCTTAATTTATTACAACGCTCAAATTAAAGTGAGCAAATAACTGACTCAGTCTAATTTTTGCCACTGAGTCGATTGAGGAAGATATTATTGTAAAATAGCAATAGATGTAATTGAAAATAACTAAGCAGTCATAGACATAAATTGTAGCAAATCTATTGAACGGAATAAATGAAATTGAATTAGACTCTGAAGGTAAAAAATAGCATGAAAGAAATTTCTAAAATTCAAACTCATGAACTTTAAAGAAACAGATATATTTGTAGAATTATATAAACAGACAGATGAATTCATTAATAAGTTAGACATTGTGTTTGTCTGTCATTGAAAGATTTAAAGAAGATCGTTGTGACATCATAAAAAGACAGATGTAATTGGAAGAAATTGAGAAGAAAACCAAAGAAGTAACAATTATGATAGTAAAACAGCAATACGAGACATAGCAAGAAAAACGGAAAATGACCTAAAATGAATCCTAAAATAAAAAATGGCATAATAATGGAACAAAAAACTGAAACAGATGGATTTATAAAAAAAAAACCTAAATAAGAGAAACAGATGAAATATCACATTTGTAATCTTCCATGTAGAAGACACAGTACATTTTTTAATCTAAAAATTGCCTACTCGAATTGAGTATCTTCAAATTTTGAATAATGGAACACATGCAAACCCTAGTGTGGCTATAATGGTAAGATACTTGTTCACGCGATATGTCTTTGAAAATGGACGGTAAAGAAGACGCAGTCGATGCAATGAATCTTCTAAAAGCAATAGAGTTATAGACAAATGCTACGTGGTCAATATGTTTGACACAGGCGCAACAGATGTTTCTGGACGCGAGTCATTGCAAAGAAAGGAATAAGTAGAGCATGCATATGAAATGCTAAGATATTTCGGGTGATGGTGGTTAATAACCTTGGAAGTGGACTTTTAACCATGCATCTACTTTTTGAATGAAAAATACTCCATAGGTAGGATTATATCTGCATTCTTACTTCAAGAAGGTCTAATCTTGGAATACTTTGGACTTATGTTATGACCGGTACAAAAGAAAATGATGTGTTATGAAAATTTATACCAAAAACGTGTACTAGTTTAGTTTGAAACATGTTCAATCTTTGGTTACTAAAGTTTCTTGGGTCATCCAAACATGGGTAAGTAAGGTGAAGTACGCACTTACCTGCCCCATTCTAAACACTACTTCTTTCATGCATAAAGTTGGATCTTCTTTGAATACACCTGGAAACCCTTTGATTTGACCCTTGACTTCACTTTGTTTGACTGGTTATATTATAAAACACGCCCTCAAGGGTGTACTTGGTTTAGCTGATTAAATGGGCTTTTTGAGTTTTTGAATTTTTAAAAGATCAAAACCCAAAAATCATGCTTGGTTACTCAAAATTTAAAAGTCCTCCTTTAAAATTAAAAGTGGAAAACCCATTTTTGGAAGAAGCGGCTATATACCTACTTCGCGTTGAAAGCCAAAACATCACTTTTGTGGGAAGTAGCAAGGCAGGAATCAGAAAAAAGGGAGGAAGCAGATGACTTTAACGCGGGAAAAAGGAAGAAAGGCAGGAGCGGATGCTTCTCTCTCCTTATCCATCTCTGGTTTCACCATAAAGTACCCATATTTCATATGCCATATTGTCTTCCAGCGATAGATCTGTAGTGGGTTTTGTTGCTCTGTAACATCCCTAAAGTCTTGGTATCCCTCCTCTTACTATTTGCTTTATCATCTATTTATCGTTCTTTGTTGTTTTCTTCTTGTCTCGTCATCCTTCTAGTTCCATGTGATTTTATGCATAATGGCTAAAGATTGTAAATGACAATCACAAGAATAAATCCATATGAAAATGTTTTGAAAAAAACTGTGAGATGGGCAAGATCTGCAAATTCCTAAATGGATTTGAGGTGTGTGGGTATTGTTGTTCCTTAATATCCTCTCTACAGATGTTTTGGGGTTTTCATGATTTATTCAATGGCGGTTGACTGCTTGGAGAATGATATGATGTTGGTCTTTAGTTTTTGTTATTCAGGTATGTGTTACTATTCATTTGCAAGAAGAAGTTGCTACTGCTCTTCAAACCCCTTTTCTGTTTGAGTGACGATCTTGGTCTGTTCTGGCTGCATGTTCCAACATGCTTTTATGCTGGAAAAGTATGCCTCAACCATTCCAATCAGCCAAAACAAAACAGAATTGGCCACTATGGCTCTAATGGTGGAAAGGTATTTGGAGGTAGATTTGAAAAAAAAAAAAAAGCATGGCATGGATGTGCAATGAAAGAATTTCTCCCAAAACTTATAGTTGTAGTCGAGTACTATTAGGAGGTAGATTTGAAACAAAAGAAAAAATAACCTTGGCATGGATGTGCAATTAATGAAAGAATTTCCACCAAAATTTATATAGGATGCTTTTTAAATCTAACCACGTAAGAACATGAGACAAAATTTTGGAACAGAGGAGAATGCAACGAATTTTTCTCCCACATTGAGCATGTTTGGACTTTCCATGTCTCATGTCACAACACAACTAGTAGACTAGGGAAAGTCCAAAGTCATTCTAAACAAAATATATATATATTTAATTTTATTAGAAACAAATGAGATGCTTAGTCATTCAAATGAAAAAAAAAATTATTAGAAATAATTTTTGTAGAAATATGAGATGGCCTTTAGGAAAAATGAAATATCTACTCATCAGATGATAAATTATCAAAAAGAAAGAGTAGAAATTAACATTTATATGAATTTGTTGGAGAGTAAGACTTTTTCTTACACCAAGTGTCTTGCTTTGTTTCTACTATCTATTCCAAGTACTTCAAGCCACTTTGGCAAATGAGTCTCTTGTCCTTTTGATTTCGATGTTTAGGGAGGGGTGCAACTAACCTTTGCTTTTCTACTACCATTCCCTCAAACACATGATTTGATTCACCTTTCTCAATTGAAATTCAACCTTTGCTGTTGTTTTTGCTTTGGTGAATCTGATTCCCATTCACACTTGGAGTTTTGGTTAGGTAAATAGTGATAGGACCCATATCTTAATTTATTGAGATTTTTGAAGTTTGTTGAGGTGAGGACCATGCCATGGTTTCTTGGTAAATTGCTTCTAGGTCTTGCCATGCTGCAAATTGAATGCTCTTTCTCTCTCTCTCTCTCTCTTTATGTGATGTATATCAACATATCATGTCATGTTATACATAGATTGATTTTTAGATTGTTGCAATTGCTAAATGATTGGGATAAGGCTTTGATGATAATGATGATGATGCAATTGTTAAATGCTGATCTAATTTTTTAATGATATGTGGGTATGGCAGTCAAATTGATTCATTTGTCATGGATTTCTGTTGATGGTCAAGGTTTTATGCTTCCTTAATTCCAAATCGGCAATTATTTCATATTATTACTCCGAATTGTTTGATTCACTTTTAGGCTTTTATATTACTTTTTTTCTTTCACAAACTAATTTCAATCTGCATGTGTAAGCTTTCCATGGGTTGAATGTACTTTTGTACAGAACACATAAGAACATATACATAGGGCATGTAACAGCTTGTGCTAACAATCTAGCACACAATAAAGAAAGAAGAAAAAAAGTATAAAACCTTTCAAAATTAGCTCTAGATATGCTTCAAGCACCGGTAAGAAAGGGGTTTTTTTGTAGAGCCCAAAATAAAGCTTCATGCCAGTGTGTTGTTTTCTCTTCTTGAAAATAAACAATAATGCAAATAACTTTATGCAATCAGCCCTGCAAATAGATTGAGTTACTTTGGGCTTTGACTAGTCCAATCCTTACGGTAGATGATATCATATATTTACAATAAATATATCTTCAGTCACGGATCGTCGTCGTCATCATCATGAAAGGCTCATCCCAACTAGCATTGGGGGTATCTTCAAATATGGATAACCATCCAAATAAACTCGAGTTTTCCCCTAAAGTAGGACCCTTAGTGTAGATCAGTTGATAGTATTGATTAAAATGGAAACTATGGTTTCCTGTAAAAACAGATTCATAGGAGAATTTGTTAAGTCTCTCATGGACTCCTTCATGAAAAGTGCACCCTCTTGGATTCTTTCATGAAAATAGGGCAATATGTGGTCCAATGGGCCTCTAGTCTGCTCAATTATTACAAACCCTTCTCCGTACTATATGTACACACACACACACACACACACACACACACACTCTCTCTCTCTCTCTCTCTCTCTCTCTCTCCCTCTCTCACTATAAAAGATCATTTTCAACATTATTCAATCAAAAAATGCATTAAATAATGGAAAAATATTCAATGGAAAATAGAGCTGATCATTCTAATTTTGAGGAGAAGTTTTTTTTTTTCACACCTTTAGACAATGACTTGGAACTCAAAAGGACTTAAAGTGGAAAAAATTTATTAGTGATATCATTAAAAGAACTCCCTTCAACCAGCCCAAAACTATCAAAATTCCATAAACTCTTCAACAAAAGATATAAACATCATTTAAGAGTAAGTGAAAGGAGGAAATACCATAAGGTAGTAAGCATAATTCTATAAGACAACAATCATAATTATGCATAATTATATACGTAATAATTAAATAGTTTTCTTAACATCTAGATGTTAATTGCTCTTATAAATTTGATCGATATGTATCATTGTTATCTTAGGTATTGATGTTGGCACCTAACTATGATGGTCAAATGACAAAGGCCTATTGGAGACCGTAACATCTTCAACTATTTGTGGGATTATGTGTGGAGCAAGTCTAGAAGGAAAATTGGCCCTCTCATTGCTTTAATCAAGTTGGGGGGGGATCCTATAATTAAGAGATTCACTAAAAAAACTAGATTGCATTATGATAAGAAACAGATGAAGAGACATTATGATTTTACTAAAAAGTCATGGAAGGTATGGAAAGCCCTTTAAGGGAAAAGTAGAATGGGGTTTGATCCTATTATTTGAACAATCAATGCTTCAAATGAAGCTTGGACATCATATATCTAGTTTAATTGGTTCTATTTTATATTTAAAACATTATTTTTTATTTTTAATAATTACAACTTTTCTAATAAGCAGTAGATTCATCTTCAACACAGGCAAACCCTAAAGCTACACAATTTCGCACTTGTCCTCTAGAATTTAAGGATGAGTTAGATATCATATTCGAAGGGACTACTGCAATCGGAGACTATGCATGGGCACCACCATCTAGTGTCCTTCATAATAATTTGTGGACATTACTTAAGATACTCAGGACCCAAATTCCACCCTAGTATGAACCTCAGACTCACGTCCCCATAGTCCTGAAGAAAATTACTAACTCCAAATATGGTCAACCATGAAGTTGGGGAGGGTGATGATGACGATAGAAGATCAAGACTCAACAGGAAGTGGTCAATTAATTTTACACCATCATCCTCCTATAAGAGTAAAAGGGAAGCTAAAGGAGTCGGAGCAAAGATGACTGACCAAATTGATCAATTGATTGAGGTTGTTGCTGCTAGACAATTAGGTGATGAGAATAGTACAAGGAAAATTCCAACCATCATGGATTGCATACAGCGCCTAGATGCAACGGATCAAGTAGATTCTGAAAGCGAGTTATATTTTTAGACTATCGATTTATTTACAAGAGGCACTATAGGATGACATTTTGGGATTTGAAAAGCCTGATGTGCTCCTTAAGTGGTTACAACGGATGTATGCAAAGGAAGATTCTTCAGAGTGATTGTGGCTAGTGGAGTCTTCTCCACATGTTTAATTGATGCTTTTATGTGCATATTTAATAAGATAGTATGGTTGGTGTTAGGAAATGACTATTGAGATCTTTATTTTTTTCATTATATTGCATGATGGATACATTGATTATGACTATATATATGTGTTAGACCTTTATTTATTTTTCCATGAGTCTGTACCTGATGGGTCATATGGTTGAGAATCTTCTTATTTGATTATTTTGCATCACTATAAAATAGGAGCTTCTGTAAAGCTCACATTTGATGGTTATAATGTTGTGATAATGTTTATTTATTTATATAGTTATACACACACACACATATATAGACATGTAGGAGAGCATTGTCTGATTTTTTTTGTTTTGTTTTTTATTTTTTTTTAACAAACCAAATGGACCTAGACAATTTGGATATTATCATTCTTATCATAACAAAGATTTTAGTTGAATATCAAAGTTTGTATCTAGTCAAAGAACCATGTAGGAATTCATGGTATATAGGACAATCTTTTCTCCTAGAAATTCTTAGTGGGAATCCTACTGGATGCGATGAATTATTTTGTATAAAAATATATGTTTTCATTTGGTTATGTGCATCGATTAAGGAGAGAAAGTTATTGAAGAATACATGTCATATGAGTGTTGGAGAGCAACTTGCCATATTCCTTATGACCATCGGTCATAATGAAAGAGATAGAATGGTCTAAGAGCAATTTCAACACTCAAGGGAGATAGTCAGTCGACATTTCAATAGGTGCTGACAGCAATGGCTACATTCTCTATGGAGCTAATAAAGCCACTGTTGCTTGATGAGACACCTAATTTTATTTGCAAAAAGTCATAAATATTGGCCATGGATTTAAGGTAATGAGAAATTTTTTTGTTATAAGTTACTATTGAAAATTCTTTGATAGATCTCTATTGATTTTTTTTATGTTTTAATATTTGAAGGATTGTGTGGGTGTAATTGATGGTACAAATATTAGTGCTATAATTTCTAAAGAAAAATTGATAAAAAGGGAGAATGCACTCAAAATGTTATGGCTGAATGTGACTTTGACATGCAATTTACATTTGTACGTGTTGGTTGGGAAGGCATAATTAATAACTCACGGATTATGTCAGATGCTGTGTATAATGCAAAGTGGAACTTTTCTCATGCTCCATCAGGTGAATATTGTTGAAATTCATCCATTTGTTTCTTTTATGACACAGTTGATTTTTTTTTTTAGAATTTAAATGTTCTTTTTTATATAACAGATAAATACTATGTAGTTGATGTAGGATACCCTAACACGTGTTACTCCTTATATAGTCAGCGTTATCATTTTCAAAACTTTCGTAGAGGTATTGGGCCTTGAAAATCTCTACGGACGCTCGTTGGGCTAAAATTCATCATCATTTTTTTTAATAACTTATTTTTTACTGTGCAATGTCTAGGTCCTCTAAACTTTTTAATTAACCCGTGTAGCGAGCGTTAGGCCAATGACTCCCAAACTAGATGGTTTTAGAGCACTAGATATGAAAATACCCCTACTTGCTTACTAACTCGAGTTAAAAAGGCTACGAACCCATATAAATCACAAACTACTCATTATATGCTATCTTTTTATTCACTCACTCACTCTCTCTCTCTCACTCTCTCTCTCTCTCTCTCTCTTTTTCAAATCAAAAGTAAACACTAGGCGACAGTTCTCATTTCAGTCAAAGTAATTCATTTTGGTTCTAGTATATACAATACACAAAAAATGAACCAGGAAAAAAAATATTTTACAAACTAAATTTCAAGTTCACATCATATTCTCCCAAAAAATTCCAAAAACAACATTAAAGTTTCGTATCCAAAATGCTAAAAAATTGTATACATGTGCATATGTGAGAAACAAGCTTTGGTAATTCTTTAATAGGTTTCCTCTAGAAATAGCAAACTTTCTTTCTACTTCCTTCCAAAAGTTTTGAAAATTCCAGATTCCTTTATATCTTCAAATCACTTCAATTCTTTTGAAAACTTTCTTTTTTAGAAATTAAAAAGAAATTGAAAAATGTGATCATACAAATTCCTAAAACCAAAACTAAAAATTCTAAAAATTCAAAAATTTCTTAAAAATCTAGAAAGAAAACAAAAAAATGTAAAAAATCTTGTCTAAAAGTGGACAAGTGTGCTTAATCCTACCCCCCAACCAAAGATGAACATCATTCTCAATGTTATGCATGAAATGCAGCATATAAATGAAAATAATAAATGAGGAAAGTAAATGACAGGAGGGTAAGGGGGAAGAAGTACCTGAGTATAGAGCTTTCCCCGCCCTGTCTATGGTTAGACAAAACAAAAGCAAAAAGCAATAATATACATACAATACAAAGAAAAATGGGTCATTGTTAGATCCAGTGCCCATTAATCCTGATATACAGGATTAGTCAAAGGAAGTACATCGTCCTCTACAGGTACAGTCTCGAAGAATGTTTTTAATCATTGCTCGTTCATTTTAAAAGTTGAACCATTCTTTGGATCCAAAAGAGTTACCACCCCATAAGGGAAAACTTCTTGAACAATATATGGACCCATCCAATGAGATCTTAACTTTCCAGGGAATAGGTGAAGTCTAGAATTATACAAGAGGACCTTTTTGCGAAGGGTAAAAGGATTTTCTCAAAATCCTCTTATCATGGAAAACATTGGTCCATTCCTTGTAAATTTTAATGTTCACATAAGGCTCGTTTATTAACTCTTCCAGTTCATTTAAATTCAATTTCCTTTTTCCCCTAGCTTTCCTTAGTCAAAGTTCAATTGTTTTATTGCCAAATATGCTTTGTGTTCTAGTTCCACCAAAAGGTGACAAGCTTTCCCATATACAAGCTGATATGGAGACATGCCAATCTGGGTCTTATACACAGTGTGATAAGCCCATAATACATCATTTAATCTCATGGACCAATCTTTTCAATTTAGCTTTATAGTTGTCTCCAATATTCTTTTGATTTGAAGCTTCGACCTGGCCACTTATTTGCGGATGATAAGGGGTAGCCACTTTGTGAGTAACTCCTTCTTATTTGAATAAAGTCTCCATATTATTGTTACAAAAGTGGGTGCCCCCATCACTAATGATGGTCCTAGGAGTTCAAAAAAAAAAAAAAAGAAAATATATGTCCCATCAGAAAATTTTAACTGCTTTTGCATCATTCGTCCAATATGGGATGGCTTTTATCCATTTGGACACATAATCTATTGCAACTAAAATGTACTGAAAGCCATAGCTAGGGGGAAGAGGTCCCATGAAGTCTATCCCCCATACATCAAAAAGTTTCACAATTAAAATTGGGTTCAATGGCATCATGTTTCTTTTGGAAATAGACCCCAATTTTTGACATCACTCATGAGATTTACAATAATCAAGTGCATCTTTAAACAAGTTAGGCCAATACAATCCAGATAGCAAGATCTTGTAATCGGTCTTTTTGGCAAAAAAATGCCCCCCACATTCCAAACAATGACGAAAAGAGATAACACTGCTAATTTCATGGTCAGGCACACAATGACTATTGATCTGGTTTGGGTAATATTTAACCAAGTATGAATCATCCTAGAAAAACTATTTGATTGTTGTGAAAATTTATTTTTATCTTGATGTGTCCAATCTATCGGTATTTCACCTAAAGCAAGATAATTAGCAATGTCTGCATACCATGGGGATTGAGAATTGGTGAAAAATAGTTGTTCATCAGGGAAATTATCCTGAATTGGTAGAGACTCAAAATTTTCAGAAAGGACAAGCCTTGATAGATGATTGGCCATAACATTTTCTACTCCTTTCTTGTCTTTGATCTCTATGTCATATTCTTAGAGTGGAAGGATCCACCTGATCAGTCTGGGCTTAGTGTCCTTTTTAGGAAGAAGGTACTTTAGAGCAGAATTATCTGTAAAAACCACAATTTTGGATCCAAGCAAGGAGGGATGGAATTTATCTAGTGCTAAGACAACTGCTAACAATTCTTTTTCAGTTGTAGAATAGTTTATCTATGAACTATTTAAAGTCATACTAGCATAATATATGACAAATGGTTTCTTGTCCCTACGTTGCCCAAGAATTGCCCCAACCATGTAATCACTAGTGTCACACATGATCTTAAAAGGCAGGCTCTAATCGGGATGTTGTATTATTGGAGCAGATGTCAACATGTCATTCAGCTTAGTAAAAGCTTCTTGCCATGCCTTGGTCTACTCAAATTCTGCTTCCTTTAATAGAAGGTTACATAATGGTCTAGATATGAAACTGAAGTCCTTTATAAACCTTTTATAGAATCTAGCATGTCCTAAGAATGATCTTACATCCATGACGGTTTTTGGGCTGGGCAAATTGGCAATCAAATCTATTTTGGTGTTGTCCACGTCTAATGTGTCCAAGGACAATGCCCTGTCGAACTATGAAGTGACATTTCTCCCAACTCAAAGCCAGGTTCTTTTCTTCACACCAAGAGAGGACTTTTTCTAAATTGCTCAAACAATTCTCAAATGAATCTCCAAAAACTGAGAAATCGTCCATGAATACCTCGAGAAAATGCTCCACCATATCATTAAAGATACTCAACATACATCTCTGAAAGGTAGTGGGAGTATTGCAGAGCCCAAAAGGCATCCTTCGATAAGCACAGGTACCAAAGGGGCATGTGAAAGTTGTTTTCTCTTGGTCTTCCAGAGCTATTTCTATTTGATTGTACCCGGAGTATCCATATAAGAAACAATAAAATTCATGATCAGCGACCCTTTCTAAAATTTGGTCCAAGAAAGGTAAAGGAAAGTGATCCTTTTGTGTAACAACACTACGTTTCTTGTAGTTAATACAGACTCGCCAACTTGTCAGTACTCGGGCTGAAATGAGTTCATTGTTTAAGTTTTGGACTACAGTGACACCAACTTTCTTTGGTACTACTTGGGTAGGGTTGACCCATGGGCTATCCAAAATTGGATAAATGTTACCCACATCTAGAAGCTTCAGTACTTCAACCCTAACCACTTCATGCATTGTGGGATTAAGCTTGCATTGCATCTGTCTAGAGGGTTCTGCATTTTCCTCTAAATAAATATGATGACTGCACACGAGGGGATTAATTCTTTTAATGTCAGCCACATTCCAAGCAATTACACCTTTATTTTCTTTGAGCACATGAAGTAGTTTGACCTCTTGGTCCTTCTCAAGGTGCGTAGAAATAACTACTGAAAATGTGTCATCATCCCCATGGTAAGCATACTTAAGGTTTGGTGGGCAAGGGTTTCAACTCAGGTCTGGGTGGCCATACCTAAGAGGGAAGAGTTGGTGTACCAGTTGGTACAAGCACTTCAAATGAAGGCTTCCATGTTGCACTGACCATTTTAACAGTGTCATCTTTCATATCCTCAGGGTCAGCCATTTCCTTACTTAATTCAACCAAATTGTATGAGTCGGAATGGACAGACTTTGCGAAAGTCTCCACTACCAAGGCATTTATGAAATCAATCTCTTCATAGTCATCATTTTCATCCCGTGGTTATTTACACAGATCAAAAACATTAAGTTCTAATGTCATGTTTCCAAAAGATAACATCATCTTTCCATTCCGACAATTAATCAGCACATTTGATGTAGTTAAAAATGGTCTCCCAAGAATTACCAGAATTTGAGCTTTGATGTTTACCACAGGCTGAGTGTCTAACATAATGAACGCTATACAAAAGTAGAATTTGTCAACTTACACAAGCACATCCTCGACTACCGCTCTTAGTCTTTTTACTAATCAATCAGCAAGCTAAAGGGTAACTTGAGTAGGTTTCATCTCACCTAGCCCGAGTTTTTTACAGACCGAGTAGGAGGGTAGTAAGTTGACACTCGCCCCAAGATCAAGCGATGCTTGTTCAATTTGACAGTTTCTAATAATACAAGAGATTGTGGGGCATCCTAGATCATTATATTTTGGAGGACTGTCGTACTTCAAAATATCACTTGCTTGCTCAGTGAGAAACGCTTTCTTTTGGACATGCATCTTATGCTTCATAGTGCATAACTCTTTGAGAAATTTTGCCTAAGATGGGACCTGCTTAATTGCATCCAACAACGAGATGTTAATTTTTACTTTTTTAAGCACATCTAAGACCTCCTGATTCTGTGTAGATGGCTTAGGCAGAGTTAAACGGTTTGGAAAAGGTAGTAATGGTTTGAACCCTGGATGAACTGGGGTTTTCTTTTTTACAGGAATTGCAAGATTTCGGTTTTTCTTTTTCCAACTCTACTTTCTGATCTAAGGAAGCAGGTTGTTTATCTTTTTCCAGATCAGGTTTTCGAATCTCTTTACCACTTTTTAAAGTGGTGACTACTTAAACCTACTCCTAGGGGTTCAAAGGTCCAGCATGATTGACTTCGTACTGTCCTTTTAGATTTGCTTGAGGTTGGGCTGGAAAAACCCCCTTATTTTGAGATTGAACAAAATTTTGAATTTTATTTTTGAAGTCTTGCATCTCCTATTTGTAACACTCCGATCCCCTTTGAGCCGGATTAGTGGCTCATTCGTGCGTGTTTTTGTTGTTTTATTCTTTTGGACTTGGTTTTGGGCCTTGGATAGGTAGTTGAGTGACCTTTGACCTTAGATAGTTAGTTTTAAGCCCTTTTTCGTAATTTTGCTTTTGCTTTGCTTGCATCATATTTGCATCATCTTGGTGTCAGCACGTGTATTTCGTTGAGCTCGACAATTTCCGTAACTGTCCCAGAACCATTTGGAGTCAATTGGGAAGATGGACCTTCGTATGACTTGAACTGTAATTAGTATAAACTTACCGGACTTTGACTTAACTTTCAAAACCTATATAATGAGTCATGCTCCAGATGTCTCTCCCTTGCTCATTTCATTTGTCTTCATCGACTGCATGCAAATTCCAGGAGAAGCTCCCTCCACGTTCTCTCTCTCTCTCTCTCCTTTCCTTCTCTTGCTCGATTGAGGATTGGATCCTTTGTTTGGATTGGGTTCTTTTCTTCTTCTCCCTCATCTCTGTCTTTGCCTTAAGTAAGTGGGTTCTTTCCCAACTCTTTCTTCTTCTTCTCCAATTGCACCTCTCATTCTCTGATTTCTGTGTCTTCATCTCATGCATGATTTATCTCTTTGATTTGCTTTGATTTTAGTAGATTTGGAGCTTGTTTCAGAGGATTTGTCAGATTTGAGGCAAGTATAAGTACAGGCTTGTATAACACACATGGGTGCTCTATTTGAATGCTTTGATTTCCATCTTCTTTAGTGTATTTGATGTTTACAGCCAATGCTTGTGAATTTGGAACCTCTGTATCCTGTTTTGAGACTTTTCTGTATCAAATTTCAGTTTCTGTAACTATCCCGAATTCGTTTCTGTATTGTACGGCTAAGCCGTAAGTTCCTACGGTTTGATTTCCAGAGACTGCAATTTTGAGTTTTGTTCTACGGCTAGGCTACGGCTAAGCCGTAACTTGTTCTACGGCTGAGCCGTAAGCTAGCCGTGACCCTAACCGCACTCCAGCCGTGAATTAAATCTCTGATCAGTCGAAACTTTCCAGAGACAGTGTTCCTACGGTGTGGCTACGGCTAAGCCGTGGAATGCTACGGCTAAGCCGTGGATTGATCTACGGCTAAGCCGTATACTGGCTGTAGCTCAACCGAAAAAGGTGTTAGAATCAGAGGTGGAAGATGACCCGTTTAGCTGTGTTTTGAATGGAACCAAGGTGAAGCCGTAGTGCATATTACGACGAGTGCGTAAGATGTCTTCGGCTTAACCATAGGTCCCTCATGGCTAAACCGTTAGGCATGGCAATTCTGAAATATAACTTAGGATGATGGTGAGACTTATAGGGCTCAAATACAGGTTAACCACCCGTGTAAACCGGCCCAATGGATTTCCTTGGATCGCATGAATAGTCTGTTAGGCTGTGACTTATTCATGTGGGTGTTGATTTACTGTTAAGCACCTCCCCATGGGTGTTGGTTTAAGGGACGTCGGTGCACGCAAAGATTTCATTGCAACACTTTGATGACAACGGTGCATTGACTAACTTAAAACTACATCAACATGCACGGTTAGTGACAGTGAACAATTAGATTAGGACTGGCTTGTAATTAACCTTGACTCCGTATTAATCTGAGATGCATTGCATATTGTTTATGGTTTTGCCCTCTGTTCTGTTAATCTATGTTATGCATTCCGCAGTCATTTTGCTTTCGTCCTGTATATCTGTATTATTCTTCGCTCTGCACTATGCTTTGATCTATGCTATGCTTTGTAGATTCTCTGGCTTTGTATATATATCTGTTTGGTTTGGGTATTCCCGGGTGGCTCTGCCCAGAGATTAAAACGTGAGGATAAGATCCGGTCTTTGTCATCGGTGAGTCCAAAGCGGATAATCTCCCTTTCTATGGATTTGATTTGATTGGTATTAGTCTGGCTCTACTCAGCCTCAGCCCTAGGATGCCCGACGGGGTTACCTCTGGCTTAGATCTCTGTACCTCTGTATTCACTGCAGTGTCGCTTTGTCTTGGGACCCCGGAACCCAGGAACCTGAGACCCACTTGTACCCTGGCCCGGTCAGTGGTGTTCTCCTCTGCTTTGCTTTGCTCTGCTCTCTATTGGAGAGAACATGGTTAACGTAGTAGCCACTTAGTCAGTATTTCTATGTTTGATTCACATATCATGCTTTACTCTACGCACGATTGCTTAGCATACTAAGATGAAACTCTGAAATCATTATTCTGTCATTTATTCAGCTTTGATACTATGAGTGTTTCATCTCTGCTACTTATATTTGCTGGATCGTTGTATTCATTTGTGTTGTCTGTGGTGTTGCAGGCACAGATACCTTGCCCAGCTCCCCGGCGGTCGAGGAGGCTGCAGGGGCGAGTGTAGAGGCACCCTCCGGTCTGGCAGAGTGGGCCTGATCACTTCTGCCAAGTGCGTGCATGCATACCAGTGGCTTTTATTTCGAGTTTTGGTTTTTGGGAATTGTATTTGGACTTTGGACTTTGGACTTGTATTCTGTATATTTTGTATATATTGGTTTTGGTGTGTATTCGGTTTTCTATCAGTGTAGTTGTCTTTGTCGTTTCCGTATTTGTATTTGCTTTGGCTTCCGCTATTTTCTTTGTTGCTTGCTATGATATCTACAGCTTCCGCGTTCGTCTGTTTCGCACGTGTTAGATCCCTTGTGTGTGTGCATCTGGACTGGGTTTGGATGCACGTGCACGGGAGTACGTGTGTCACTGGCTTAGCTTTTCGCTAACCCCCGATTTCTGGGCCCGGGTTGTGACATACGTATTGTATGGTATCAGAGCTTGCTAGTTATAAGCATGTAGGCATCTAAGCTCGTGGTGAGATAACGCTATCAACTATTTGACTCGAAGTCTCATATGTTGATTTGGGATTTGACTAACTCAGGGGCATTTCATATTTGTGTGTTGTGTTTCCTTTTCTTTTGCAGGATGGCGTCAGGATCAGGATCTCGGGATGAGAATCAACAGGGCCATAACGGAGATAGTGGATCGGTACCCCCGCATATCAGTAGTGAGGAGCGCATGATGATGATGATGCAGTCTATGCAGTCATTACAGGCACAGATGGCATCCATGGTAGATAGGCAGAGTCAGGCTGCTGCAGTAGCATCACCTCGTATAGATCAGCAAGTGATTTTCCAGTCCAAGGAACCAGATCCAAATGCTCTTTTTGACAAGTTCCGTAAGCGAGGGGCGACTGAGTTTCATGGGATAGAGGATGCATTGCAGGCCGAGCAATGGCTGGAGCAGACAGAAGAGCTTTTTGATACAATTGTGTGCAGTAACAAATAGAAAGTGGTTCTCACAGCTTCTATGCTTCGGAGTGTAGCCAAGACATGGTGGAGGAGCGTCAAGAGTCCAGACTATGCCCAGTGCCACAGTTTGGGAGACTTTCAAGCAGCAATTCCGTCGGAAGTTCATGCCTCTCCATATTCAGAGAGCTAAGGAAGTGGAGTTCTTCAACCTTCAGCAGAGACAAATGTCAGTTGCAGATTATGTACACAAGTTTACAGAGTTGTCTCACTTTGCAGAGGACATGGTGAACACTGAGCATAAGAAAGTGACTCGCTTCGTCAACGGCCTGAATCCGAGGCACAAACGCCACGTGGTTGCTTGTATGTGGCCGGCTACATTGGACGACGCTATTGATAGGGCTTATGATGCAGAGGCCATCTTTGAGGAGGAGCGAACTGAAGCTAAGAGGGCGGCAGGTTCTAGTGGCAGAAGTCAGTTTCAGAAGAGGTTCAAGGGTAAGCAGGGCAGTTCGAACAGTACTCCGTTGGTATGTGGTCACTGTGGGAAGGATCACCCCACCGACAGATGTTGGAGGAAGAGTGGGGCTTGTTTCGGGTGTGGCTCTACGGATCACAGGCGGGCTCAATGCCCGAAGTTTCAGTCCTCTCCACAGACGAGACAGGCGGGATCTACAGCGCAGGGCAGATCTCAGCCAGCTCGCCCAGCCCAGAAGCCGAACCGCCAGACAGCCCGAGCCTATGCTGCTACGCATGAGGGCGCGGAGGAGGCCACGGTAGTGGAAGGTAAAATTTTAATTTCTGATGCTGAAGCTTTAGCATTATTTGACTCCGGGTCTACGCGTTCGTACGTAGCACCCCATTTTGCTGTGCAGCTTCGACAGCGACCGACACCACTTCCATATTTGTTGCTAGTATCCACTCCGGTTGGTAAGCGGGTGGAGTGCAGTGTTTTCTACCCTCAGTGTGATGTGCGGATAGCTGGTCATCAGCTCCCGGTAGACCTCGTGTTGCTCACAACACTGGATTTTGATGTGATTCTTGGTATGGACTGGCTTGCAAGATATCATGCGTGTATCAATTGCTACAGCAAGGCTATCTACTTTGATTTGGGCAGCGGATTCCGATTTGAGGGCAACCAGATGAAGTGCCCAAGACGTGTAATATCTGCTTGTAAAGCAGACAGGATGCTTCGTAGGGGATGTGAGGGATTTCTTGCATTCATTTCAGAGAAGAAAGATCAGCGACAGCTCAGTGAGATCCCAGTAGTCAGCGAGTTTCCGGATGTGTTTCCGGAGGATGTGCCAGAGTTGCCACCAGTTCGGGAGGTAGAATTTGCTATTGACTTGATGCCAGGTACAGCACCCATCAGTAGAGCTCCATATCGTATGGCACTTGCAGAATTGTTGGAATTGAAGAAACAGTTGCAGGATCTGTTGGATAAAGGGTTCATACGCCCGAGTGTTTCACCTTGGGGAGCTCCTGTATTGTTTGTCAAGAAGAAGGATGGCAGTTTCCGGATGTGCATTGACTACAGGCAGTTGAACAAAGTAACTATCA
Source organism: Sextonia rubra (assembly GCA_037013555.1). Taxonomy (NCBI): domain Eukaryota; kingdom Viridiplantae; phylum Streptophyta; class Magnoliopsida; order Laurales; family Lauraceae; genus Sextonia; species Sextonia rubra. Next base: position 51,150,773 of record JASUAD010000009.1, on the reverse strand, counting down.
AGAACAAGTATCCATTGCCTAGGATTGATGAGTTGTTCGATCAGCTTCAGGGTGCAGCTTACTTCTCTAAGATTGACTTGAGGTCAGGATATCACCAGCTCAGGGTGAAGGATGAGGATGTTCCGAAGACAGCTTTCAGGACTCGGTATGGACACTACGAGTTCCTTGTCATGCCATTTGGTTTGACGAACGCACCCGCAGCTTTCATGGCGTTGATGAATAGGGTGTTTACTTCCTTCTTGGACCAGTTTGTTGTAGTCTTCATAGATGACATATTGGTCTATTCGAAGACTGCTGAGGAACATGCAGACCATTTGAGGAAAGCATTGCAGCTGCTTAAAGATCACAAGTTGTATGCAAAGTTGTCCAAGTGTGAGTTTTGGCTCGAGCAAGTTACATTTCTGGGTCATAAGATTTCTAAGATGGATTGATGGTGGATCCGGCTAAGATTGAGGCAGTAGTCCATTGGCCCCGTCCTAGATCAGTGACAGAGATTCGGAGTTTTCTGGGTTTGGCGGGATATTACCGCAGGTTTGTGCAGGACTTCTCGAAGATCTCAGCCCCGCTGACTCAGTTGACTCGGAAGAAGGTCCCGTATGAGTGGACAGAGAAGTGTGAGCGTAGTTTCCAGATGTTGAAAGAAAAGCTCACTACGGCGCCAGTGTTGACTCTCCCGGATGGTAGTGAGGGATTCGTGATTTATTCCGATGCTTCTCGAGTTGGCTTAGGTTGTGTACTGATGCAGAATCAGAAGGTGATTGCCTATGGATCCAGACAGCTGAAGGAGCATGAGAAGAACTATGCCACACATGACTTGGAGCTAGCAGCTATTGTATTTGCACTGAAGTTGTGGCGACATTACTTGTACGGTGTAAAGTTCGAGGTCCATTCCGATCATCACAGTTTGCAGTACTTGTTTGACCAGCATGACTTGAATATGAGGCAACGGAGATGGTTGGAGTTTATCAAGGACTACGACTTTCCGATCAAGTACCACCCAGGCAAGGGAAATGTAGTTGCAGATGCACTTAGCAGGAGGACAGACAGTCTTCAGGTGTTGGCAGGATTTTATATGCTTGTGCATGATCAGCCTGTTGAGGTTCGGATGGTAGGTGGATTGGTGACTTTAGCTACTACCGCCGTGTTTCAGCCTGAGGTGATTCAGCAGATCAAGGATCGCCAGTTTGAGGACCCCCTCCTGGTGAAGTTCAGAGATCGGATTGCAGATCGACCGGATTTCAGCCTGGTAGATGGAGTTTTGTACTTCAGGAATCGATTGTGTGTTCCCGCGGTGGATGAGCTGCGAGATAAGTTGATGACAGAGGCGCACGATGCCCGATATGCGATGCACCCAGGGAGTACGAAGATGTACCGAAACTTGAAGGATAGATTTTGGTGGATCAATATGAAGCGGGAGATCGCAGGGTTCGTAGCTCGATGTTTAACCTGTCAGAGAGTGAAAGCTGATCATCAGCGACCTCCAGGACCATTGCATCCATTGCACACTCCGCAGTGGAAGTGGGAGCACATTACGATGGATTTCGTCTCCGGTTTTCCGCCGACCAGTAGAAGGAACAATGCGATCTGGGTAATAGTGGACAGATTGACCAAGTCAGCACATTTCTTTCCGTTCAAGAAGGGGATGACATTCACAGAGATGGCCAGGAAGTTTGTTGACGAGATAGTCAGATTGCATGGCACCCCAGTATCGATTGTGTCAGATCGCGATAGTCGTTTTGTGTCTTCGTTCTGGAGAGCATTTCAGGAAGCTATGGGCACGAAGCTGAGTTTTAGTACGGCATACCACCCCCAGACTGACGGACAGTCGGAGCGTACCATTCAGACATTGGAGGATATGCTCAGACCTAGTGTGCTGAACTTTGAGAAGGAATGGGATACGCATCTAGCTTTGTGTGAGTTTGCCTACAACAACAGCTTCCACGAGAGTATTGGTATGGCGCCATATGAGGCTCTATACAGACGCAAGTGCAGGACCCCAGTGTGCTGGGAAGAAGTTGGAACTAGAAGTTTCCATGGTCCGACGATAATTGCTGAGACTACAGAGAAAGTGCAGAAAGTGATAGAGAATTTGAAGGTTGCTCGATCCAGGCAGAAGAGTTATGCTGATACTCGGAGGAGACCTTTGGTATTCCAAGTCGGAGATTGGGTGTTTCTTAAAGTTTCTCCGATGAAGGGCACAGTTCGATTTGGTCAGAAGGGTAAGTTAGCTCCGAGATATGTAGGACCGTTCGAAGTCAAGAGCCGAGTTGGAGATCTAGCTTATCGGCTGACGCTTCCAATTGAGTTCTCCGGTGTGCACGATGTCTTCCATGTGTCGATGCTCCGTAAGTATGTGCCAGATCCGAGCCATGTGATTCGCTATGATGATATTCAGATTCAACCTAATGCAACTTACGTTGAGCGTCCGCTTTGCATCGTTGGCACACGAGAGCAGATTCTCCGTACCAGGACTATCAGATGGGTTAAAGTGTTGTGGGAGCATCATCGTCCAGATGAGGCTACTTGGGAGCTAGAGGAGCAGCTAGCGTGCCAGTACCCCCAGCTCTTCGCGCAGGTAGGTAGTCATTCCGAGGACAGAATGATTCCTAGTGGGGGAGGATGTAACACTCCGATCCCCTTTGAGCCGGATTAGTGGCTCATTCGTGCGTGTTTTTGTTGTTTTATTCTTTTGGACTTGGTTTTGGGCCTTGGATAGGTAGTTGAGTGACCTTTGACCTGAGATAGTTAGTTCTAAGCCCTTTTTCGTAATTTTGCTTTTGCTTTGCTTGCATCATATTTGCATCATCTTGGTGTCAGCACGTGTATTTCGTTGAGCTCGACAATTTCCGTAACTGTCCCAGAACCATTTGGAGTCAATTGGGGAAGATGGACCTTCGTATGACTTGAACTGTAATTAGTATAAACTTACCGGACTTTGACTTAACTTTCAAAACCTATATAATGAGTCATGCTCCAGATGTCTCTCCCTTGCTCATTTCATTTGTCTTCATCGACTGCATGCAAATTCCAGGAGAAGCTCCCTCCACGTTCTCTCTCTCTCTCCTTTCCTTCTCTTGCTCGATTGAGGATTGGATCCTTTGTTTGGATTGGGTTCTTTTCTTCTTCTCCCTCATCTCTGTCTTTGCCTTAAGTAAGTGGGTTCTTTCCCAACTCTTTCTTCTTCTTCTCCAATTGCACCTCTCATTCTCTGATTTCTGTGTCTTCATCTCATGCATGATTTATCTCTTTGATTTGCTTTGATTTTAGTAGATTTGGAGCTTGTTTCAGAGGATTTGTCAGATTTGAGGCAAGTATAAGTACAGGCTTGTATAACACACATGGGTGCTCTATTTGAATGCTTTGATTTCCATCTTCTTTAGTGTATTTGATGTTTACAGCCAATGCTTGTGAATTTGGAACCTCTGTATCCTGTTTTGAGACTTTTCTGTATCAAATTTCAGTTTCTGTAACTATCCCGAATTCGTTTCTGTATTGTACGGCTAAGCCGTAAGTTCCTACGGTTTGATTTCCAGAGACTGCAATTTTGAGTTTTGTTCTACGGCTAGGCTACGGCTAAGCCGTAACTTGTTCTACGGCTGAGCCGTAAGCTAGCCGTGACCCTAACCGCACTCCAGCCGTGAATTAAATCTCTGATCAGTCGAAACTTTCCAGAGACAGTGTTCCTACGGTGTGGCTACGGCTAAGCCGTGGAATGCTACGGCTAAGCCGTGGATTGATCTACGGCTAAGCCGTATACTGGCTGTAGCTCAACCGAAAAAGGTGTTAGAATCAGAGGTGGAAGATGACCCGTTTAGCTGTGTTTTGAATGGAACCAAGGTGAAGCCGTAGTGCATATTACGACGAGTGCGTAAGATGTCTTCGGCTTAACCATAGGTCCCTCATGGCTAAACCGTTAGGCATGGCAATTCTGAAATATAACTTAAGATGATGGTGAGACTTATAGGGCTCAAATACAGGTTAACCACCCGTGTAAACCGGCCCAATGGATTTCCTTGGATCGCATGAATAGTCTGTTAGGCTGTGACTTATTCATGTGGGTGTTGATTTACTGTTAAGCACCTCCCCATGGGTGTTGGTTTAAGGGACGTCGGTGCACGCAAAGATTTCATTGCAACACTTTGATGACAACGGTGCATTGACTAACTTAAAACTACATCAACATGCACGGTTAGTGACAGTGAACAATTAGATTAGGACTGGCTTGTAATTAACCTTGACTCCGTATTAATCTGAGATGCATTGCATATTGTTTATGGTTTTGCCCTCTGTTCTGTTAATCTATGTTATGCATTCCGCAGTCATTTTGCTTTCGTCCTGTATATCTGTATTATTCTTCGCTCTGCACTATGCTTTGATCTATGCTATGCTTTGTAGATTCTCTGGCTTTGTATATATATCTGTTTGGTTTGGGTATTCCCGGGTGGCTCTGCCCAGAGATTAAAACGTGAGGATAAGATCCGGTCTTTGTCATCGGTGAGTCCAAAGCGGATAATCTCCCTTTCTATGGATTTGATTTGATTGGTATTAGTCTGGCTCTACTCAGCCTCAGCCCTAGGATGCCCGACGGGGTTACCTCTGGCTTAGATCTCTGTACCTCTGTATTCACTGCAGTGTCGCTTTGTCTTGGGACCCCGGAACCCAGGAACCTGAGACCCACTTGTACCCTGGCCCGGTCAGTGGTGTTCTCCTCTGCTTTGCTTTGCTCTGCTCTCTATTGGAGAGAACATGGTTAACGTAGTAGCCACTTAGTCAGTATTTCTATGTTTGATTCACATATCATGCTTTACTCTACGCACGATTGCTTAGCATACTAAGATGAAACTCTGAAATCATTATTCTGTCATTTATTCAGCTTTGATACTATGAGTGTTTCATCTCTGCTACTTATATTTGCTGGATCGTTGTATTCATTTGTGTTGTCTGTGGTGTTGCAGGCACAGATACCTTGCCCAGCTCCCCGGCGGTCGAGGAGGCTGCAGGGGCGAGTGTAGAGGCACCCTCCGGTCTGGCAGAGTGGGCCTGATCACTTCTGCCAAGTGCGTGCATGCATACCAGTGGCTTTTATTTCGAGTTTTGGTTTTTGGGAATTGTATTTGGACTTTGGACTTTGGACTTGTATTCTGTATATTTTGTATATATTGGTTTTGGTGTGTATTCGGTTTTCTATCAGTGTAGTTGTCTTTGTCGTTTCCGTATTTGTATTTGCTTTGGCTTCCGCTATTTTCTTTGTTGCTTGCTATGATATCTACAGCTTCCGCGTTCGTCTGTTTCGCACGTGTTAGATCCCTTGTGTGTGTGCATCTGGACTGGGTTTGGATGCACGTGCACGGGAGTACGTGTGTCACTGGCTTAGCTTTTCGCTAACCCCCGATTTCTGGGCCCGGGTTGTGACACTATTTTTGAGCCAAAAGAAATTTAGCCAGCATTTCTTCCAACAGTTGAGTTTTATTGTGAATAACGGGTGGTGACTTTGTTGTGCATTTGGATTAAATTGTGCCGAAGTACCACCATATTGGTTCATCCTTTGGGAGAAATTTGGCTCATTAGCAATGGGTCCATTCCTCCAATTGAAATTAGGGTGATTCCACTAGTTAGGGTTGTACGTGTTACCCAAATAGTTGTTGAACGGGCGGTTGTATGTATTTGTAACATTTGCTTGTTCTAGAAATGCCTCTTGAAATGCAAGGAGTGTAGGGCACTCTGCAGATGTGTGGGTATCGTAAGCGCAAATGCTACAAATAATTGTAGGTTCCTTGTTCTTCATAAATTTTAAAGACTCAACTTCTTTTGTTAGGTAGGAAATTTTTGCTTGAAGATCATCATTCTCTTTAAGTACATATAACCCCCCTCCTTTTGGTTCATTTGATTGCTTTACAGGTTCAACACCTTCAGATGTGTCCCAATTTTGAGCACTATCTGCTAAAAATTAAAGGTATGTCCATGCCTCATTTGGAGTTTTAGCCATGAACTCCCCATTGCACATCATCTCAACAAATTGGTGTATCTATGAACTTAGTCCGTCATAGAAGTTGCCAATTTTATGATGTAGTCTAAATCCATGATGTGGACAAGCAAGGAGAAGTTCATTAAAATGTTCCCAACACCTATAGTAAGACTCTCTATCTTTTTGTCTGAAATTTATTATGATCCTTCTCAAGGTGTTAGTTTTATGAAGTGGAAAGAATTTTTTGAAGAATTCGCGAACCATGTCGGCCCATAAAGCAATTGAATTGGGCTGTAAAGAGTGAAGCTATGCTTTTGCCTTACCTTTGAGGGAGAATGGGAATAAATGAAACTTTATAATGTCCTCCCTCACATTGTTGAAGTGAAGTGTTCCACACACTTCTTCAAATTCCTTTATGTGCAAGTGTGCACTTTTTTATTCAAGTCCATGGAATTTAGGAAGAAGTTGGATGACCCCCGGCTTAATGTCAAATTGACCCACACCTACGGGTATGGCCGTACACGAAGGCATAGCCTGATGTGTTGGTTGGAGGTAATCATTTAAACTCCTAAGTGGTTGGTTCACCTCATTTTTATTGGGATTGGGCCCGTTTCCATTTCCATTCCTAGGTCCATCTCCATTGCCATTAGGATTTATCAATTGGTCATTATTGTCATGACCACTGTATGCATCTGCTATTGTTTCCAAACCACTAGGTGGACTAAGAGATCTAGATCGAGCGTAGATTTCACTTAGCCTCTTGAATTTGGGTTTCCTACGCATATAAGGATTGAATCAAGAGGGCGGATAAGGGTTTCTATTTTTTTTTTGACCTTTTTTTTTTTTTAAAAACTGAAGTCCTAGGAAAACAAGTTTCTAAATCTAAACCCGAAAATGGTTCCAATGAAAGTTCTGAAACTTTTAGACCTAAGCACTATTCTTGGTCACAAAGCCGAATCAGAATGGGTTTTTAAGTCACCCTTTTTAAGGAAAGTTTCAAATTTTTTGTTTGAAACTTATCTAACCTAAAAAGTGATTAAAAACAGAATTTAAACTAATTAAACAAGTCCAAATAAGCAGCAAGAAGAATTAGAAAGAAACACCTAAACTAGCTCACAATTAGACAAGTTAACAAGGCGATTTCCACAATTAGATGAGATTTTTGTAAAAATCAGAGAAACTAATTTTCCAGATCTGAATTAACCCAAATTTTAGCAAAAATTAGAGATGAAAATTTCCTTGTTAATGGCTGAGGTCTGGTCTAAACATTCCATGCATGCACCACCTAGATCTATAATGATGCCTACAATATTATTCCACACCCACAAAGCAATAAAAAAAAAAAGAGAAAGTTGGAAAAATACCTTTTACAATAGTGCTCCCTGGCAACGGTACCAAACACTTGATCAACGTGGACCGTAAGTGCAAGGTCTTGATGCAGTTTTACCCAGTGAGTCCAAGATCATATCCACAGGGAGTTAATATTCGTGGAGAACTGGTTATAATTGAAAAATTAAAGCTACCCTAATAAAATCTACAAAAATACATACTACTACTTCTGAAAATTAAGTTTAAATAACAAGTCCAAATTTGAAAAAAAAAATCAAAAATTAAACCTAACCTAAAAATCATAAGCTAAAACAATCCTAAAACTAGAAACTACAAAACTAAAAAGTAGATCAAACCACCAATGTAAAGGAATAAATAATCATGCACTAAATTAAAAATCAAAAGTAAAACATTCAAATATAAAAAAATGAAAAGAATTCTAGTTTCTCTTATTTTTGGAAATTAAAACACTGTATTGGCAAAATTAATAAAAATTCATAAAAACACTACACCAAGTGTGTGCTATTACCACACATAAATACACGGTGAAAATTTAAGGCGAAACTCTTTGACCTCTTTAATTGTTTATTTAAATTTAAACGAACTAATACAACCAATAATACCCAAAAAATAATTAAAACTAAAAAAAGAAAATCTACCCTTATCCTAGATCAAGACATCAAAAAGAGGGGACTTTGTGCGCAATCCATGTGCCAATTTTCAATCTTCACACCAAGGAGGAGTAGATGAAAGAAAGAAGATAGGATGGAGCGGATGGATCCAAAAGTGGGTTTGGCCAAACCCCACTTTTGGTTTCATGAGATGGAGAGGAGAGAGATAGTGGAATTGGCTGCGCGTGAGTTTCTCCCTCTGTTTGTAATGTATATATAGATATATAAGAGAGAGATGATGGTGATGGTGTTGATGTGAATGGAATGGGGTGTGAGATGTGTATGAGAGAGTGGCTGGAGTTGTATATTTAAAGAATGGGTATTGAGAGAGAGAGAGAGAAAAAAAAAAGTGGCGTGGATAGATAGGAATAGAAAGTGGACTTGGAATAGTATATGAATGGTGATGAGTTGACGTGATGGGTGAGGCATGTGAATAGTAGTTGACTTGGAAATAATATATTTATAATAGAAAGAGAATCTGGATGGAGCAGTTAGACTTCTTTTCCAATTAGAGAAGTACTTGGCATGATTCAAAAAATGGGTATGACAATATACGTGAATGGAAGCTCTCCGGTGGCTGTATGCCCCTTTATTTTATTTTATTTTTTTTTCAAAATTAAGAAATCTTCTCCTGCTTCCTCTCTTGTAAGGGATCTTCCACGTTAGACTTTTTAAATTCTCTTAAATATAAATTTCCAATTCAAATCTCAACTTCTTTCAATAACATACAACAATGTAGCACGTGGGACCCCCTCCTTCGCGTGACTTGGCTTCTAGTTTTAATTGTGGGAGCTTCTCTCCAATATTCCTACAAATAAAAGTGATTTTCAATTAATTTAATAATTTTGAATAAACATCACAAATGCACTAATGCTGGCCCAATTTATATAAAATGACACAATAAATTCTCATCTTTAATCATGATTTATCTTTAATTAACTAATGATGATGAGAATTTTATCATTTCATGTAAAATCATGAATTCAAAAAATCGTTTAAAAATAGAAATCCAAAATGGAAAATTTTATGATTTTATTGAAAGTTGTGATTTTTTAATGAATTTTTGTAAGAAAATTCTAAAATGAATTTTAAAATCATAAAAACATGAATTCTAACAAAATGGAGAGATTTATGATGAATAAGTCTTTAAAATTCTCTAATTTGATTATGAAATGATATAATTTTCAGGACTTATAACCATGTTTGCAATTTGACTCACTCATTTCTCCATCTTAGTTTCAGCCCTAGTTTCCATCTAGATAGTCTCAACCACAGTCCAAATTGGCTGCATAGAAATTAGATCTGCGTTAACTGCTTGTAATCCTTCCATGAATCTTATGTAACGGGGACTGAACCTGGCCCAGCGGCTATAACCTGGATGAACTTGATCCAATACAAAGTGTGAAGGGTGAGAGCAACAACGATCCTGGATGCATGCTCCTTACGAGGCAGCTTGATTTGATAGTTGTTTGAACAATGACATCGGTAACGGGTGAAACCGGTCGGCGGTGATGTGGCCACGATACAGATTGACAGTGTGTGGCATGACACCTAGCCTGTCTGGGATCTGAGCCAGAAAACGTGATCGGGTTACCTTCCTCTCTTATTCTACAATGAGTCCTGCTCCCATCATGCTTTTGTAACAGATTTGGGTGCTCTGTGGTGTGTGAAGCCTTGATCTCTCTCGTTATTCTGTAAGTTTTCTCACTACGTGGCTCTCACTTTCTTTTCTGCTGTGCTCTGTGAAATCGGAATCGTAAAAGTCCCATCCCTTCGCCTCTCTGTTGGATTTCCTGCATCAAGAGAGGATAGTCGACAAGTGCTCGAAGATTCTCTCAGGTTAGCCGAAGGCGCGCGGCTATTTGTTGCCTTTTTCTCCGCATAACTGAATTACTAAAGAAAAAAAAACAAAAAAAGGAAAAGAAAAGAAAAGAAAAGTAACCAATTCTTCCAACCTGGGTTTCTCAAGTCAAACCCCAGCTGTCTAGTCATCTTTCTATAAGAATGACGAGCAAAAAGAGCCCTGTGGGCAAGTACAAGAGAAGCCTCCTCTCTTGTTTGTCCTTGAAATTAGTAGGATTGGATTTGATCCACTTTCTCCTGCCAATGCAATGGGCTGTCTTTGCTGATCCTCTCCTTGATAACACAATCAAATGGACTTCCTTACTAAAACTGTTGACTGAGAACCAAGTCCAAGTGTAACGTTCCGCACTTTAATTATACTATTATTATAGATTAAGTTATATTATAGCTAAATAAGCCGTTAGAGTCTAAGCGTGTCCGTTTTAGCATTAGGATCGTGTGTGCGCAGTTTTATTGGGTTTCGAGTTTGTCTAAACTTCGTAGGGGTTAGTTAGTAATTTTAGGAAGTGTAGAGGCCTTTTTCATAGCTTTTGTAAATTGTGAGGTTTGGGCTCATGGGATAGTTCTCCTAATTCCATTAGCCTTATCCTTTTATCTGAACCGATTTAGACCCATCTTGTCTACCAAATACCTCATTTTCTAAAATTAAGTCTTTTTATGGAAAAATACCCAAAAACCCATTAAAATAGGACAAAATTTCTCTTCCTCGAAACCATGCCAATAGTATAGTCATTGGAAAGCTAATTTTATTTCATAAACAATGGCCCTGATAGTGACTCAATCCGACTTATGGTTCACAAGTTATGGACAAAACAAGTTTTAGCCAAGTTATTAATATGAGTGGCAGTTTAGTAATTTTACTTAAATTCCCAACCCATTTCCTTTCTCACTCGTTTCACTCCCCCCCCCCCCCCCCCCCATCCAGAGACGAATCTCTCTCTTCCCCATCTCTTTTCTTTCTTTTCTTTTCATTCTCTTTTCTCTCTTCACTCTCATTTCTGATCTCTCACTCCCTCTCACCAAACAGCAAGCTCATCTCCCCTCTCCACTCTCGATCTCGATCACCCACCCAAGATCCGGACTCCCCCTTGTCCGGCAACCACCACTGCCACCCACTCCCTCTTCCTTTCTTTCCTTCTTTTTCTATTTTCCTTATTTCCCCTTTTTCCCATTTCCTTCCTTCTTGCTGCCACCACCGGGATCCACGCCTACCGCCGCCACCGGAGCTTCTCCTTCTCCTTCCATCTTCCTCCTCAAGCTGTCATCTTCCCAAGGAACCCATTTTCCAAGTTTTCCCCCAAACCAAACAACCCTAGGTAAGGTTTTCCTCCCCCATAAACTAGGTCATTAGAGTTTTATCTAAAATAGATTTTTGGCATGCTCATTAGCTTCTCTTAATTATTTTTGTAGGTTTGATTTGAGTTGGGTTTGGATTTTCTTGAGTTTGAGCTTCTTTGGGGTTTCTTTTGTGAGCAAGGCATAACCTATTTTACCCTCTTCATCTAAGGCAAGTGGATTAACATATTTCAATAATGATGTGCATGTATATTTGATTGATTCTAGCATTCTATTTGTCAATTGTTCACCCTTTTGCTCATTTTGGGTTTTATGTTAAAAATGCTAGATTTAGGTGTGGTAATGTATGTGATGGATTGGTATGTTGGAGGTGATTTAAATGTGCTAAATGAAGGGGTGGGATACCCATTTTCTGCAGGTTAAGATGTGTGAGAAGAATTAAGGGCTTGATGGTATGTTAGAGGTGATTTAAATGTGCTAAATGAAGGGGTGGGATACCCATTTTCTGCAGGTTAAGATGTGTCAGAAGAATTAAGGGCTTGATGGTATGTTGGAGGTGATTTAAATGTTCTAAATGAAGGGGTGGGATACCCATTTTCTGCAGGTTAAGACGTGTGAGAAGAATTAAGGGCTTGAAACCCCATTTTAATGGGATTGTTCTATGGTGATGGAGGCCCGGGTGTGGGCTAATTGTGGGACTGATTGTAGGGACATTCTACAGGCATATTGGAGGGTAAATTGAGGACTTATTATGAGGGTCATTGGGGAGCAAATGTACCTCTCATAGATGGTATGATTTGTGTACAATGTACAAACTAACCGAATCCAGTTGATGTTGGACCTGGGGTATGCATCCTTTTGACTTAAATGAAATTAATTACCCAACCATACATCACCTGGAGTTTGAGTAAAGTTGTTAGGTACACAAGTTGCCATCATTGACCTAGGCATGGCTTGTAAATCTTCCTTGGCCTTCGGGTTTGCATACTTCGTATTGTTATTAGATTGTTTATGACTTTTTAGCGATTGTACCCTGTATTGGTATAGTATGGACTGTGTTGAGGCTTGGCTTGGTGTTTGGGATACCGGAGGACTACTCATTGTGGGTATGGATTTATGGTTGTGGATCGGATTATGTTGTGGAGTAGTTCCTCAATATTTGTATGGTATGGTATGTTTGGATTTAGCCAGCCCTTCACATTTGACTTAGGAACCTTGTCCGCGCACCACTAAGTCGGCCTATGTGTGGGTTGTGTGTCACGACCCGAGCCCAGAATTCGGGGGTTAGCGAAAAGCTAAACCAGTGACACACGTACTCCCGTGCACGTGCATCCAAACCCTGTCCAGATGCGCATACACAAGGGATCTAACACGTGCGAACTAAGCGTACGCGGAAGCTGTACTTCTCATAGCAAGCAACAAAGGAAAATAGCGGAAGCCAAAACAAATGCGAAACGGAAAAGACAAGATAATTACAAAGTTGGAAAACCAAGTACAAGTCTGAGTACACGACAAAATACAGATGTACAATTATACAGAATCCAAGTCCAAAGTCCAAATACAATCTCTCAAAATCCCAAAATGAAAAGCCACTGGAAGCATGCATGAACGCACTCGGCAGAGATGATCAGGCCCACTCTGCCAAACCTGAGGGTGCCTCTACACTCGCCCCTGCAGCCTCCTCGACCGCCGGGGAGCTGGGCAAGGTATCTGTGCCTGCAACACCACAGACAACACAAATGAATACAACGATCCAGCAAATACAAGTAACAGGGATGAAACACGCATAGTATCAAAGTGAATAAAGTAATGACAGAAGATTAAATACAGAGTTTCATCTTAGTATGCTAAGCAACTCGTGCATAGAATTAAAGCATGATAGTTGAATCAAAACATAGAAATACTGACTAAGTGGCTACTACGTTAACCATGTTCTCTCCGATAGAGAGCAGAGCAAAGCAGATGAGAACACCACTGTCCGGGACAAGGGTACAAGTGGGTCTCGGTTTCCTGGGTTCCGGGGTCCCAAGACAAAGCAACACTGCAGTAATACAAAGATACAGAGATCTAAGCCAGAGGTAACCCCGTCGGGCATCCTAGGGCTGAGGCTGAGTAGAGCCAGACTAATACCAATCAAATCAAATCCATAGAAAGGGAGATTATCCGCTTTGGGCTCACCGATGGCAAAGACCGGATCTTGTCCTCACGTATTAACCTCTGGGCAGAGCCACCAGGGAATACCCAAAACCAGAGCTAGACAAAGCCAACAAAGCATATAGATAACGCCAAAGCATAGTATAGATTAAGTCAAAGCACCGCATAGATCAAAGCATAGTGCAGATCGGAGAATAAAACAGAGATACAGGACGAAAGCAAAATGACTGCGGAATGCATAACATAGATTAACAGAACAGAGGGCAAAACCATAAACAATATGCAATGCATCTCAGATTTATACGGAGTCAAGGTTCATTACAAGCCAGTCCTAAGCTAGTTGTTCACTGTCACTAACCGTGCATGTTGATGTAGTTTTAAGTTAGTCAATGCACCGTTGTCATCAAAGTGTTGCAATGAAATCTTTGCGTGCACCGACGTCCCTTAAACCAACACCCATGGGGAGGTGCTTAACAGTGATCAACGCTCACATGAATAAGTCACAGCCGAACAGACTTTTCATGCGATCCAAAGAATCCATTGGGCCGGTTACACGGGTGGTTAACCTGTATTTGAGCCCTATAAGTCTCACCATTATCCTAAGTTATATTTCAAAATTGCCATGCCTAACGGTTTAGCCATGAGGGACCTATGGTTAAGCCGAAGACATCTTACGCACTCGTCGTAATATGCACTACGGCTTCACCTTGGTTCCATTCAAAACACAGCTAAACGGTTCATCTTCCCCCTCTGATCTGACACCTTTTTCGGCTGGGCTACAGCCAGTATACGGCTGAGCCGTAGACTAATTCACGGCTTAGCCGTAGCATTCCACGGCTTAGCCGTAGCCACACCGTAGGAACACTGTCTCTGGAAAGTTTCGACTGATCAGAGATTTAATTCACGGCTGGTTTACGGTTGGGTCACGGCTAGCTTACGGCTCAGCCGTAGAACAAGTTACGGCTTAGCCGTAGCCTAGCCGTAGAGCAAAACTCAAAATTAAGTCTCTGGAAATCAAACCGTAGAAACTTACGGCTTAGCCGTACAATACAGAACACGAATTCGGGATAGTTACAGAAACTGAAATTTGGTACAGAAACATCTCCAAACACGCTACAGAGGTTCCAAATTCACAAAATGTGGCTGTAAAACCTTTATATACAGAGAATAAGAGTGAATCAAAGCAATCAAAGAAACAACCCATAGGTGTTATCAAAGCCTGTACTTATACTTGCCTCAACTCTGGAAATCCACTGAATCAAGCTCCAAATCAACTAAAATCAAAGCAAAACAAAGAGATACACCATGCATGAGATGAAGACATAGCAATCAGAAAATGAGAGGTGAAATTCGGAGAAGGAACACAAAGAACCCACTTACCTCAAGCAATACACAGAGAGGAGAGAAGAGAGAAGAAAGAGGAAGAACCCAATCACCAAAGTGCAAGCTCAACACTACAATATCAAAGGAGAGAATGAAAGGAAGGGGAGAAGAACGTGGAGCTCCTGGAATTTCCTTGCATGCAACGTTGAAGTGAAGGAGCAAGAGAAAGAGACATCTGGAGCATGACTCATCTTTATAGGTTTGGAAGTTTAAGTCAAAGTCCGGAGAGTTTATACTAATTACAGTTTAAGTCACACGAAGGTCCATCTTCCCCAATTGACTCCAAATGGTTCTAAGACAGTTACGGAAATTGTCGAGCTCAACGAAATACGCGTGCTGACACCAAGATGATGCAAAGATGATATGAGCAAAACAAAAGAAAAATTACGAAAAAGGGCTTAGAACTACCTATTCCAGGTCAAAGGTCACTCAACTACCTATCCAAGACCCAAAACCAAATCCGAAAGAAATAAAACAAAACAAAACACACACTAATGAGCCACTAATCCGGCTCAAAGGGGATCGGAGCGTTACATTGTGTTGGATCGGGGTTTTCTGGACGACTGCAGATCGATATTGGTATGGTACAAATGTACTTTCTGATTCTGGACTGGGTGTGATGCACCCTATGGCGGCTTGACCAACCGTTCTGGATGGGGCCTTGTGCTCTATGACTCTGGACTGGGTGTGATGCACCCTATAGCGGACTGATCCACCGTTCTGGACAGGATGCCTAGCTTCCGAAGACGATTTGGGCCACCGTATTCTGGGCCGGGTTTTTACTCGGATATTGGCTTATATGGTTGTGCGTAATTGTGTAGCTATGGATTAGGATTCCGTTCTTTCTTATGCCTTTATTGTTCATCACTCTTATGATCATATATGTCTTTATTCCATTTTGACATTGTATATTATTGTGGTTTATGTTTATTCACTTGCCATCTACTGTTGTAGACTGATGTTGTAGTATTTGGTGCATAGGTACCGAGTCCTACCACCCCGAGGCGACGGAGGAGGGTGAAGCGCTACAAGCGCTTGAGCCAGGTGCTGAGTCCGAGTGGGGTGCAAATGATGGATATGGATCCATCTAGACCTGCACGCGAGTGACCAACATATTTTGAGATCTTAATGCTTTTCATTATTATTCTTTTGGCAGCTTAAGTTTTTGGTGGGCTTGCATTTAACATATTTGGTATAAACTTTTAAACTTTGAACTCAAACTCTAAACTTTACACCCCTGTTTATGTGCCATACTCTGATTATTTTGATAATGCCAACTGCTAGATATTGCTTCCGCAGGTATTTGTGTTGGTATGAAATGTTAAACTCACCGCGGACTAAAGATCCTGTGGTAAATTGATTAGGAGCCATGTGTCATGATGATTACAGGAAAAAAAAAATATTGGCCCTAATCTCACGAAACCCTAGGTTAATATTGGGGGGTCGTGACAGTTGGTATCAGAGCCTTGCATGTTTCTAGGAAATAAAAATGGATAGAAACAATAGGACGCGTGTGAGGATTTCGATTTTTCGTTAAATGGATTTTACCTGCTTTGTGTATAAAGTCTATAGAGTTGCTTTCTAGCATAGGTTTGATAGGTATCTAACCTTCCCAGTTCTTTTGTAGACTATGGCTCATCAGGGGCGCCGGTCCCAGGATAACAATAGGGATGATTTTAATTCCTTAGATCCGTGCTTTAATCAATTACTCCAAGCTCTTGTCCAAGCTCAGAATGCTCATACCGCACAGATGAGAGCCTTAGAGGCAGAAAGGGCTGCAGAAAGACAGCAAGCTAGAGAGGAAAGAGCTGCTGATCAGGCTAGAGCTGATGAAGACAGGGCTGTTTTTCAAGCTCAATTACTAGCCGCCGCTGAAAGAGCCAGAGAGCCAATTCAGGTCATTCTACCACCCAAGGAAGTTGATCCAAATGACTTGTTTGAAAAATTCAGCAAGAGGGTCCCACCTGAGTTTGATGGTTCAGGGGACCCAATGTATGCAGACGAATTCATAGCACAATTAGAGAAGATCTTTGCTGTTTTCAGGTGTACTCAAAAGCAACAAGTTGAGTTAGCTGCCTACAGGCTTAGTGGGATTGCTCGCCAATGGTGGGATACTGAGAAAGCTGTAATTCATGCAGACACAGTGGTAGAGGCTGAGGCATGGGGAACTTTCTCGAAGAAGTTCCTTGACAAGTTTGTTCCAGAGTACTTGAGAGATCAGTGGAGGAAAGATTTTCAAAACCTAACGCAGGGCACCATGACAGTTCAAGAATATGAGTACCAGTTTATTAAGCTATCTCGTTACGCTCCCACGCTTATCACACCAACAGCAGAGAAGATCAGGAGGTTTGTTGATGGCTTGTCCGGAGACCTTACAATGATGATGGGGCGCCAACCGAGGGAAGTTTTTGCAGAAACAGTGAAGGATGCATATTGGGCAGAAGGACAACTTAAAAAGAGAATAACAGAATTGACTCTTTTGGGCCAACGTTGGCCAGGGCAGCCGCATATCAATCTAAGCAACCTTCAGGGCAGGGTCAGCATAAGAAACAGAAATTTCAATCTCAGAGTTCCAATAGCCATAGTTTCAGCAGTCAAAGATATCAGTGTGAGAGATGCGGGAACAATCACCAGACGGAGAAATGCCATTGGGAGACAGGGAGTTGCTTTAAATGTGGGCATACCGGGCATAGAGCTCGTGAGTGCCCCACCACTAACAGTAGTGCGCTTTCAACAGCACAGTCTGCAGCACCTCGAGCTCCTGTGCAGCAGCAACCTTGGAGGCCAGCACACCAGCCCTACCAGCAGCCACCTCGGGCCCCGCAGCAACAGCAATCTCGACCACCTGCACCACAGGGATCGCAGTTTAGGGGATTCGCCCCTCAGCATCAGCAGTTCAAGCCAACAATACAGCATGGTCAGGGACAGTTTAGGGGCCAGCAAAGCCAGCAACAACAAAAGAGTCAGCAGCGACCTCAAAAGACAGCACCAATTCAGCAATCCAGGCCACAACAGAGGGGTCAAGTTTATGCACTGACGCATGAAGATGCAGATGCCTCCGTCGACGTGGTGGAAGGTATACTTCTCATCTCCAACGTAGAGGCTAAAGTTATATTTGGTCCTGGCTCCACTCATTCTTTTGTATCTCATGCATTCGCTAAATGTTTGCAAGGAGAGGTAGCTCGGTTAGATTTTAACCTTGTGGTTAGTACACCTGTGGGTGGACAAGTCAAGTGTCACCAATATTTTCCGGGTACCCGAGTTCAAATTGGAGAATTTGTTTTACCCGCAAACCTTATTATCCTCATGATGAATGACTTTGACGTCATATTGGGCATGGATTGGTTATCTACCTATAGAGCAATAATGAATTGTTATTCCAAGACAGTGAAGTTGCAGGTTAATTCAGATATTGTTGAGTTTGTTGGGCAGCGCAAACAGATGCATGCGAGTAGAATATCAGCCTTGAGGGCAGATAGTTTGTTGAGGAGTGGTTGTGGAGGATACTTGGTGTTTATCACGGAGGATAAACAGTCCAAAGAGGTGGAGGATATATCCCAGATACCGGTAGTTCGTGAGTTCTCGGATGTATTTCCAGAGGAGATTCCAGGCTTACCACCGATCAGAGAGGTTAACTTCACGATCGAGCTAGTTTCGGGGACAGCGCCGATCTCGAAAGCTCCATACAGAATGGCACCAGCAAAACTGAGGGAATTGAAAATTCAGTTGCAAGACTTGTTGGATAAAGGCTTTATAAGGCCTAGTGTGTCACCATGGGGAGCACCGGTACTCTTTGTGAAGAAGAAAGACGGTTCTATGAGGATGTGCATTGATTACAGGCAATTGAATCAGGTCACGATCAAGAATAAATATCCACTCCCAAGGATCGATGAGTTGTTTGACCAGCTTCAGGGAGCTGAATTCTTTTCGAAGATTGACTTGAGATCAGGCTATCATCAGCTCAGGGTTAGAGAGCAGGACATTCAGAAGACAGCATTTAGAACTAGATATGGCCACTATGAGTTTCTAGTGATGCCTTTTGGATTGACGAATGCTCCTGGAGTCTTCATGGCATTGATGAACAAGATCTTCGCTCCATTTCTTGATCAGTTTACGGTTGTGTTTATAGATGATGTGTTGGTTTATTCCAAGTCTCGAAAGGAGCATGAGCAACATTTGAGGACAGCACTGCAAACATTGAGGAATCATCAACTTTATGCCAAACTGAGCAAGTGTGAATTTTGGCTGGAGCAAGTGGTTTTCTTGGGTCATATTATCAGCAAGGAAGGCTTAGCAGTGGATCCCACAAAGATAGATGCAGTGGTTAAGTGGAAAAGTCCGACGTCAGTGTCTGAGATCCGTAGTTTCTTGGGTTTGGCTGGTTATTACCGGAGGTTCGTGAAAGGATTTTCTACGATTGCAGCACCACTGACTAAGTTGACACGAAAAGATGTACCTTTTGTATGGACTGAGGAGTGCGAGGCTAGCTTTCAGGAGTTGAAGAGCAAACTAACTACAGCTCCAGTGCTAACACTTCCTACAAAGGATGGCAAATTTGTGATCTACACAGATGCTTCAGGAGTTGGATTGGGTTGTGTACTTATGCAAGATGAAAATGTGGTGGCCTATGGGTCCAGACAACTTAAGGAACATGAGAAAAAGTATGCTACTCATGATCTTGAGCTTGCAGCAGTGGTTTTCGCTCTGAAGATGTGGCGACACTACTTGTACGGGGAGAAGTTTGAGATCACTCGGATCACCGCAGTCTCTAGTACTTGTTTACGCAGCCAGAGCTTAACATGAGGCAAACTCGGTGGATGGAATACATAAAAGATTTTGACTTTCCGATCAAATATCACCCCGGGAAAGCAAATGTAGTGGCTGATGCACTAAGCAGAAGAGCAGCGACCAATGCATGCATGAGAGCCGAGTGGTCATGGGAAGAGATTTTCTTGGATATGGGAGTAGATTTGCAGCCATCCGGTGATAAGGTTCTATTGGCCAGCATGTTCGTTTGGGAACCAGAAATTTTGAGCAGGATTAAGAACAGGCAGTCAGAGGATCCAGAGTTAGTTAGAGTGATTGAATAGATTGATAGTAGGCCAGACTTCAGATTGATAGAGGGTGTTTTATATTTTCAGGATAGATTGTGTGTGCCAAACATAGAAGAGCTAAAGAATGAGATATTGACAGAGGCGCATCATTCTCGTTTCACCATTCACCCAGGTAGCACGAAGATGTATCAGAATCTGTGTAGCTATTATTGGTGGAACAACATGAAAAAGGAAATTGCAGGGTTTGTTTCAAGGTGCTTAGTATGCCAGCAGGTCAAGGTAGAGCACAAGAGACCCCCAGGACTTTTGAAGCAATTGGCAGTTCCAGATTGGAAATGGGAGCATATTACGATGGACTTTATCTCAGGATTGCCACCGATGCATAATAAGGATAGTATTTGGGTCATAGTTGATAGATTGACCAAAGTTGCTCACTTTCTTCCTATGAGCCTAAAAACACCAAGGGACGAGTTGGCTAAGATGTATATGGATGAAATCGTCAGGTTGCACGGTGTTCCGGTCTCAATTGTCTCAGACAGAGATCCGAAGTTTCTAGGCAAGTTTTGGACTAGGCTTCAGAATGCTTTGGGTACTACTTTGAGCTTCAGCACTGCATATCATCCTCAGACAGATGGACAGACAGAGAGGACCAATCAGACATTGGAGGATATGTTACGAGCTTGTGTATTGGATTTTGGGAAAGATTGGCCGAAAAGTCTTCCCTTATGTGAATTTGCTTATAACAATAGCTATCACTCCAGCATTGGCATGGCACCTTTCGAAGCTTTGTACGGGCGTAGATGCAGGACTCCGATATGTTGGGAAGAGGTTGGTGTCAGGAGTTTCCACGGTCCTTCCATTGTCAGCGATACCAGTGAGAAAGTGAAGCAAATTCATGATAGATTGAAAGTGGCCAGGAGCAGACAGAAGAGTTTTGCTGATTTGAAGAGAAGAGATCTTGAGTTTGAGGTCGGTGACCATGTATTTCTAAAGGTGTCACCTATTAGAGGAACGTTGAGATTTGGACAGAAGGGCAAATTGTCTCGTAGATTCGTCGGCCCTTTTGAGATTTTAGAGAGAGTGGGAGAAGTTGCCTACAGATTGGCTCTTCCAGCAGAGTTGGCAGGGGTTCACAATGTCTTCCATATCTCGATGTTGAAGAAATATGTAGCAGATCCTTCGCATGTTCTTCAGTATGAGCCACTAGAACTTCAGCCAGATGCTACTTATGTGGAGCGACCTTTGCAGATCATAGATACGAAGGAGCAGATTTTGAGGACGCGGACGATTCACTGGGTGAAGGTTCAATGGGAACACCACAGTCCAAGGGAAGCCACTTGGGAGCTTAGAGACCAAGTTAAGAGGCAGTACCCGGATCTTCTTCCAGAGGTACGTTAGGCATTTGGAGGACCAAATGTCCTAAGGGGGAAGGAATGTAACGTTCCGCACTTGAATTATACTATTATTATAGATTAAGTTATATTATAGCTAAATAAGCCGTTAGAGTCTAAGCGTGTCCGTTTTAGCATTGGGATCGTGTGTGCGCAGTTTTATTGGGTTTCGAGTTTGTCTAAACTTCGTAGGGGTTAGTTAGTAATTTTAGGAAGTGTAGAGGCCTTTTTCGTAGCTTTTGTAAATTGTGAGGTTTGGGCTCATGGGGTAGTTCTCCTAATTCCATTAGCCTTATCCTTTTATCTGAACCGATTTAGACCCATCTTGTCTACCGAATACCTCATTTTCTAAAATTAAGTCTTTTTATGGAAAAATACCCAAAAACCCATTAAAATAGGACAAAATTTCTCTTCCTCGAAACCATGCCAATAGTATAGTCATTGGAAAGCTAATTTTATTTCATGAACAGTGGTGCTGATAGTGACTCAATCCGACTTATGGTTCACAAGTTATGGACAAAACAAGTTTTAGCCAAGTTATTAATATGAGTGGCAGTTTAGTAATTTTACTTAAATTCCCAACCCATTTCCTTTCTCACTCGTTTCGCTCCCTCACTCGTTTCACTCCCCCCCCCCCCCCCCCAATCCAGAGACGAATCTCTCTCTTCCCCATCTCTTTTCTTTCTTTTCTTTTCATTCTCTTTTCTCTCTTCACTCTCATTTCTGATCTCTCACTCCCTCTCACCAAACAGCAAGCTCATCTCCCCTCTCCACTCTCGATCTCGATCACCCACCCAAGATCCGGACTCCCCCTTGTCCGGCAACCACCACTGCCACCCACTCCCTCTTCCTTTCTTTCCTTCTTTTTCTATTTTCCTTATTTCCCCTTTTTCCCATTTCCTTCCTTCTTGCTGCCACCGCCGGGATCCACACCTACCGCCGCCACCGGAGCTTCTCCTTCTCCTTCCATCTTCCTCCTCAAGCTGTCATCTTCCCAAGGAACCCATTTTCTAAGTTTTCCCCCAAACCAAACAACCCTAGGTAACGTTTTCCTCCCCCATAAACTTGGTCATTAGAGTTTTAACTAAAATAGATTTTTGGCATGCTCATTAGCTTCTCTTAATTATTTTTGTAGGTTTGATTTGAGTTGGGTTTGGATTTTCTTGAGTTTGAGCTTCTTTGGGGTTTCTTTGGTGAGCAAGGCATAACCTATTTTACCCTCTTCATCTAAGGCAAGTGGATTAACATATTTCAATAATGATGTGCATGTATATTTGATTGATTCTAGCATTCTATTTGTCAATTGTTCACCCTTTTACTCATTTTAGGTTTTTTGTTAAAAATGCTAGATTTAGGTGTGGTAATGTATGTGATGGATTGGTATGTTGGAGGTGATTTAAATGTGCTAAATGAAGGGGTGGGATACCCATTTTCTGCAGGTTAAGATGTGTGAGAAGAATTAAGGGCTTGATGGTATGTTAGAGGTGATTTAAATGTGCTAAATGAAGGGGTGGGATACCCATTTTCTGCAGGTTAAGATGTGTCAGAAGAATTAAGGGCTTGATGGTATGTTGGAGGTGATTTAAATGTGCTAAATGAAGGGGTGGGATACCCATTTTCTGCAGGTTAAGACGTGTGAGAAGAATTAAGGGCATGAAACCCCATTTTAATGGGATTGTTCTATGGTGATGGAGGCCCGGGTGTGGGCTAATTGTGGGACTGATTGTAGGGACATTCTACAGGCATATTGAAGGGTAAATTGAGGACTTATTATGAGGGTCATTGGGGAGCAAATGTACCTCTCATAGATGGTATGATTTGTGTACAATGTACAAACTAACCGAATCCAGTTGATGTTGGACTTGAGCTATGCATCCTTTTGACTTAAATGAAATTAATTACCTAACCATACATCACCTCGAGTTCGAGTAGAGTTGTTAGGTACACAAGTTGCCATCATTGACCTAGGCATGGCTTGTAAATCTTCCTTGGCCTTCGGGTTTGCATACTTCGCATTGTTATTACATTGTTTATGACTTTTTAGCGATTGTACCCTGTATTGGTATTGTATGGACTGTGTTGATGCTTGGCTTGGTGTTTGGGATACCAGAGGACTACTCATTGTGGGTATGGATTTATGGTTGTGGATCGGATTATGTTGTGGAGTAGTTCCTCAATATTTGTATGGTATGGTATGTTTGGATTTAGCCAGCCCTTCACATTTGACTTAGGAACCTTGTCCGCGCACCACTAAGTCGGCCTATGTGTGGGTTGTGTTGGATCGGGGTTTTCTGGACGACTGCAGATCGATATTGGTATGATACAAATGTACTTTCTGATTCTGGACTGGGTGTGATGCACCCTATGGCGGCTTGACCAACCGTTCTGGACGGGGCCTTGTGCTCTATGACTCTGGACTGGGTGTGATGCACCCTATGGCGGACTGATCCACCGTTCTTTCTTATGCCTTTATTGTTCATCACTCTTATGATCATATATGTCTTTATTCCATTTTGACATTGTATATTATTGTGGTTTATGTTTATTCACTTGCCATCTACTGTTGTAGACTGATGTTGTAGTATTTGGTGCATAGGTACCGAGTCCTACCACCCCGAGGCGACGGAGGAGGGTGAAGCGCTACAAGCGCTTGAGCCAGGTGCTGAGTCCGAGTGGGGTGCAAATGATGGATATGGATCCATCTAAACCTGCACGCGAGTGACCAACATATTTTGAGATTTAATGCTTTTCATTATTATTCTTTTGGCAGCCTAAGTTTTTGGTGGGCTTGCATTTAATATATTTGGTATAAACTTTTAAACTTTGAACTCAAACTCTAAACTTTACACCCCTGTTTATGTGCAATACTCTGATTATTTTGATAATGCCAACTGCTAGATATTGCTTCCGCAGGTATTTGTGTTGGTATGAAATGTTAAACTCACCGCGGACTAAAGATCCTGTGGTAAATTGATTAGGAGCCATGTGTCATGATGATTACAGGAAAAAAAAATATTGGCCCTAATCTCACGAAACCCCAGGTTAATATTGGGGGGTCGTGACACCAAGCAAATTGAACTTTTCTCTGATTCCACTTGTGGTGGTGCAGCGGAGACCGAGATCGACACACAACTGCACCCTGCAGAAGTTGACCCTTTCAAACAAACACGAAGGGAAATACAGCGAGATTGCCTATGTCCAAATGAAAGAGAAACTCTCTTCAATCTTTTTTGTCCCTTTTTTAATATATACTGCCTCCTTTCTTAAGCCCTGAGAAACAACTATTCCAAATGACTGAAATACCATTGAATCCTCAATGAATTTTGACTCCATTATGAACTGTTCTGGTTAAGTTCTGGCTAAAAAATACATGACATAACCCAATATGTAACTCATGATTTCTATAAGAGAAAAATCAAAGCACTTGTCGGCCGGCTTGGATGCATACTGATCGTGAGGGGGATGGTCTCATTGTGTATTATATTTTGGGGAAAATGTCATCTCCATTGAATCATTATTCATTACAACCATTGGTTTAGGGACCTTAAAACTTTAATGCAGTTTTTTAAGTTATATATATATATATGAGGATATAATATATATATATGTATAATTCAAACTGATGGGAATGGTTGCCATTTTCGACTTGAGTCAGCAAACTAGCCTAATTAGTGCACCCTTACCATTCACGAAGGCTTCTTGGTTGCATGCAACATCTTCCATGCCACCTTATGAAAGAAATTTAAATAGAGGCTATCTTGACCGAGGAGAGGCTCATAACTTCTACGGAATAGATCAACAAACGTACACTATTACTTCTCACACAAAATCAAGAGCAATATAAGTATGTTTCTTTCCACCTTTTTTTGTTTTCCTGTGGGAAAGGATATTCATTAATTAAAAGTTAGAGGTACATATATTGATAAAGGTCATTAAATCAGATTTAAAGAAGTTTAACTTATTCAAGGATTTAACTCAAAATAGAACGGAATGGAGAAATAGAATTCATGTAACCGACCCTAACATGGTTGGGATGAGGCTTTGATGATAAAGATGATGATGATGATGATGATTTGTTTGGCACACTCCCTGAATCTTTTTTGTGGCAGTAAGGGTCATGATACTGCCGTCTTGCTGATACCTTCCTATGATTCTGTATTATAGTGTAGATCATGTTGGCTCAATTATAACAAGTCATGTTGGCAATTTGACTCCTCACTCATTTCTCCATTTGAGTTCGAACGCTAGTTTCCATCTGGATAGTCTCTACCACAGTCCAAATTGGCTGCATAGAATTTCCATCTGCGTTAAGTGCTTTGTAATCCTTCCATGAATCTTATATAACATGGACTGAACCTGGTCTAACCGCTATAACCTGGACGAACTTGATCCAACTATAGAGTCTGCAGGATGAGAGCAACGATGCTGGATGAATGCTCCTTATAAGGCAGCTTGATTTGATAGTTGTTAGAACTATCACGTCGGTAACGGGTGAAACTGGTTGGCGGTGATGTGGCCACCATACAGATTGACAGCGTGCTGCATGACACCTAGCTTTTCTGGGATCTGAGCCAGAAAACGTGATCAGGTTACCTTCCTCTTTTATTCTATGATGAGTCCGGTTTCTCAAGTCAAACCCCAGCCGTCTAGTCATCTTTCTATGAGAACTAAGAGCAAGAAGAGCCCTGCGGGCAAGTCCAAGAGAAGCCTCCTCCCTTTTCGGCCCTGAAACTAGAAGGTTTGGATTTGACCCTCTTTTTCCTGCCAACGCAAGGGGCTGTGTTTGCCGATCCTCTCTTTGATCACACAATCAAATAGACTTCTTTACTTAAACTGTTGACTGACAACGAAATCCAGGCAAATTGAACTTTGTTCTGATGCCACTTGAGGTGGTGCAGCAGAATCATGAGATCGACACAACCGCACCATGGACAAGTTGATCGTTTCAGACGACCACAAAGGGAAACACAACGAGATTGCCTATGTCCACATGAAAGAGAAACTCTCTTCAATCTTTTTTCTCCCTTTTTTAAATATATACTGCCTCCTTTCTTAAACCCTGAGAAACACCTATTGCAAATGACTGAAATACCCTGGAATCCTTAATGAATTTTTGCTCCATATGAACTGTTCTGGTTAAGAAATACACAACATAACCCAATATGTAACTCATGATTTCCATAAGAGAAAAATCAAAGTCCTTGTCGGCCTGCTTGGATGCATACTGATCGTGAGGGGATGGTCTCATTGTGTATTATATTTTGGGGAAAAAGTCATCTCCATTGGATCGTTACAACCATTAGTTTAGGGGCCTTAAACTTTAATGAGGTTTTTTAAGTTATATATATATATATATATAGAATTAACACTGATGGGAGTGGTTGCCATGTCTGACTAGAGTCGGCAAACTAGCCTAATTAGTGTACCCTTACCATTCACAAAGCCTTCTTGGTTGCATGGTACATCTTCCATGCCACCTTATGAAAGAAATTTAAATACAGGCTATCTTGACTAAGGCGAGGCTCTTAACTTCTTCAGAATAGATCGACAAAGGTACACTATAACTTCTCACACAAAATCAAGAGCATTATAAGTATGATTCTTTCCACTTTCTTTTTGTTTTTTACCTGTTGGAAAGGATAATTCATTAATTAAAAGTCAGAGGTACATACATTAAGGAGGTAAAAGCAAGAGGGTTTCCTTCCACTTTATATAGATGGGATAGATAATAAAACTGGTGTTTCTTTCTCAAACGGGAATAGGATTAACAAGCACTAATGAGATGCGTTCTTTGGTCTCATGTGTGGACTCTGTATATTCATCTCTGTGCTGGTATAGAACTTCAATCACACGTGCAAGGTTTACAGGTCTTTTAAGGAGAGCCATAGGAAAAGCAGTAGGTTTCAAGCACTCCTCATTTATGTCTTTCCATGCATCTGCAACCATTTCTCGAAACTTGGTGCAGGTCTCTTCATATGTGCCCCCATGCTCCTTCATATAGACTTCAATACTGGACACGACATGTCCTCTCTCTTGCTCCAGCTTCACATAAAAAAAATAGAGGAAGGATGATGATAAAAATGGATTCAATAATGTAACTCACAATTCATGACCAGATGTCATTTTCTCAGTACTTTATGGCAATAATTGAAACTGTATCAAACACCACGTGACCCGCACTTAATACAGTAATATACTTTATATATACCTTGTTTGATGTGATGTCATCCCGGAGTCGATTAACTACAGAAACAGCCTTAATGAGCTTAGGCATGCTTCTTGTCCATTCAAAGGCTTCCTTTGTTGCAATATCTCCCATCCCAACAAATGAAACCAATGTAAGCAACTTGTATCCGCAGGTGACCAAGGCAACACTCATATACTCTTCATAGGTTGGCACATAATCCACGTTAAACCACTGTGCTTCAATTAGGTAGTATTTTGATATTTCCTTAAACTGCAAACACATGAAGAAAAGACACAACCAAATGGCTTAATAACACGCACCCATACACATTTGTACATATTGTTATTGGTTGTCATCAGAGGCATTTGATATTTCTGAAATTGTGAACACATATGAAGAAAAGGAAGACACAATAAACTCAGTTATTCATATATACACATGTAAATACTATTATTGTTGTTGTTTTTGTTACTAGTGCTACAGTCCTAACTCTCTGATGATGGAAATTAGAGAAATCCTATGTTTAGAACTATAAATCTACTGGGCGGGTCTACTTAGAAAAAACCAACTTTTTGGTATTGGCCATGGACAAAATTCACTTGGTGGCCTGAGTTGTGGAGTTGACTCAATAGAATTGCTGGTTGAGTCAAGTCTGAGTGAAGAATTCGGCAAACTATGGCTTGGTGCAGAATGAATTGACAATTCTTCATGAATGCATCAAATTTAGCAATACTAGAGTCATGTACTGTACAGCATCTTTTAAGAAGGAGATACGATACGACTTTTCTTCAAGAGCCAATTCCTCCTCAAATTTGTCAACGGCATCTAAGAGTGCAAGAAAGTGCAGCTTCATGAAGTCAGGCAACTGGTCTACCATGCTCTGATCCCACCTGTAGATCAAAGCACCATCAAGATTTTCATTTTGAGTTCTTTGGAATTCACAGTAAAGTGGATTTTATGAAAGGAGTGTTAAAAGAGGTGAGGGTTGAATTGAAGTAGCAAAACTTGGCCCGACTTGCAAACCAGACTTGTAGCTAATTTGTTTTATTTGACCCGCATCTTATATGTGTTGAACAGGGTCGAGAAAATCTTACCTGGAATGAAATGGGTCAAGTTAGGGTTAACCCCCATAACCCTTTTGGGTTGGGTTAGATCGAGTTATAAGGCTTGACAAACATTGGATGCGCATGGGTTATGTAAGGTCGGATTACCTTGTCTTTGGTACATATTGAGGATACCTGACTCATTTTAAATTAAAATAGGTAAGATAGGAGTTGAACTTCGACTTGTGGACAACCCAGGTCAATCTGACTTCTTTTTTATTGGACCCGTGCCACCCTTAGAGGTAAAGGGTCTAAATTGAAGAGTGACAAAGGACCGTCACTTGCTAGGGTAATAGAAAGGAAGATGTTTCCAAGAAATCCTAGGAATTCAATTCCAATCAAATGAAACACTGATTAGACTCATAAATTCATATGAAAATGAAAAGAAATGAAAACCAAAATAGAAATACTAGATAGTGGATGTAGATATAACAAACCTTTGGATCACATTGTTATAGAGTTCGAGTTCCTCTAGAGTACCATACACATCATAGATGTCATCCAATATTGATGTCAATGATATACATTTAGTCATTATCCTTCTAGCACGAGAGTATTGTGGTTCACAATACACCCCTAATATCCAAAAGTAGCACTCCACTACCCTGTCCCTTATGAATGGTAGCTTTGTGCCAAAATTCCATTGCTTCCACCACCTAAATAGCAGAAATTCATGCCACAAAAACTAATTATTTTAAAATGACAAGTTCCACAATTAAAAATTTAAATCATTGATCCTCTCTATGGTTTCCAAAAGAAATGATTTGTTTGCTTTTCATGAAACTTACATTGATATTTCTCTTATTTCTTCCTTGTGCAATGATTGCAATAGATTGAAATCCAGCTTTGCAAACTCAAGTAAGAGGTCATTTCGGTCATTCTCTTCTTGGTAGATTGAGATGTAATACCTTGAAAGCAGCCTCTCAACGCTCTTGCGCAAAGGTAGCTCCAAGGCAAGCTCAACTAGGCTAGAAAGAGGTGAGTCAAGGTGGGGAAGTGCCAATTTAAGATGCTTTCTGGTAAAAGCATAAGCTTCGTCTAGTATGTTCTCGCCATTTATTACATAATGTGTTGCCTCGTATAAACTAAGCAAACCTTGAATGTCGCCAGCTAATGTTGACTTGAAGTTACCTTCTTCATCTTTGAACTTGATGAATATATCTGTCATATACCAACAATTAGGAAGAACTATGAAAACTTCCTAACAAGACTGCGAAAACTTCCTAACAAAAGTACTAAGTGGTCTTCATCGAATGTATCCTATTGGCACCTATGGTCCAAACTGGCGAACTCAAGATTTTTATTTAGGTGGGGCGGACAATGATCAATTAAAAAGGTAAAAAACAACATATACTACCAATAATCAATAATCAACGCCAACTACCAATAATCGCCACTTATTACATGGTTAAAAGACATGATTTTTTTTAGTCCTTTTTCAATATTCAGGCAAATTAAGTATCTGAGTATGAATAACTCACATCTTACTACTAATACTCGATTCCTAGATAAGATTTTTAACTACAACAGTAAATTCCTCAAGAAATTATTTTTTTTTATTCAAACCACTGGGATAAAGGTCAAATTAGCGACCACACTACAACACTAATAAAAGAACTCTAAAAAACTCGATAACAGTAATAATCACTATCATATGAAAATAATACCTCCACGATTATTTCCTTAAGCTCCTAAGAGTTCATTCCTCAATCATATCAATCCAAATGAGACCACTTGTATTAATAGATGAAAATCGGTAGTATAACCATGAACATCATATTGTGATTCAAGAGGAAAAATCTAATAAATAAGTAAAAATAAATTAGCAAAAATTCAAGACCCAGCAAATAAATAAAAAGTCTAAAAACAATAAAACATAAATTAAAAAAGAATTAAAGAAGCCAAAAAATTCAAAAACCTAGAAAAATATGTCAATCATAAATTAAACCACATTAACACAAACATCATAGTAGAAAAGCCCATAACATGATACAAACCAAGTACCCAATAATAATAATCAGCTATATAACCATTATCCATTAAAAAAGGCATTTTAACATGCTATTTTTTTATGTGGATCTTTAATTATTCTAGTCAAAATAATTTTTGGGCTTTGTAATCTTGTGATGGTAAGAGAGAAGAGTACCTAAAATAAAAATACTCTTGCTATTGATAAGTTGGGAAAATGAATATTTATTACATATCTAAAGGTCAATTCCAAAAGTTGGACTCGATTCAAGAAGAAAAGTACAATTCAAGATTTTGATTCATTGGATCTATTTGCATGAAGGCATTTTTTTTCCATAGCTATTTAAATCAAAGGTAGAAATCTCATCATCACTATGCTGTGCAATTGTGTTGATGCCAAAGCATGAAAGGAAAGAAGGAGAATGATTAAGAGGATGACTTTTAGCTTTACTTAAATGGGTAGGGGAAAAGAGAAAATTTTTATATCTTTAGAAAAAGGTTGGGTGGCCGCTTTACCTGAGTGGGCATGGGCCATTGGGTCCATTCAACATTTTGGATCTGACCTAGGGCAACCGCCCCAAGTTTGGATAGTGTAGGTTTGCCCCTGCCTATGGAATGAGCCCACATGTGATCACATGTGTGCTTTATCCATAGATGCAAACATATCTACTTTTATTGCCTTTGATAATTGGACGGTTAGAAATGTCCAACGATACTAGATTTTCTAGATAGATAACTATTTCTACTTGCGTTCCATTCATCTATAAAGAAAAAGACCTTGGACCACTTAATTTCCAAAATCAGTATTTTGGTGTTTTGTCCAATCAAAATGGGAGAAAAGATTAGATTTGATTGTGAAAAGAAAATTTTAGAAATGAATGTAGCATTGTAAGTTTGAGTGGAGGGATTTTGATTAGAAATATACCAAAATGGTCATTCTATGATTAGGTGGTCAAAACTCATCCAAATAAGGTTCATTTTCATTAGAGAGATGCCAAAATGGTGACTCTAAAATTATGTGCTGTAGAGTTATCAAAATAATGGGACAAATACTTACTTGAGGATGCACAATACCCTTCTTGCCTAAGGAGTCGAAATCGGAGAGCAACTGTATGCAAGTCATCACTTTCATACTTCCCATCCTTATCCTCATTATACATCTGGAGTAGTGTATCACCAATCTCCTTTTCAAAATGAGAGGCCACTCCAAGGTGCTGGATTGCATCAATCAAATTTAGTTCTTTCAAAGGGTGCTTTTTGACGTTAAGCATTTTCTTCACTTTTTCTTTCAATTCATTAGCTCGTTGTTGTGACTTTGGATTAGGTTCCTGTGGCAACAACATAGATATTAAGTTATGCTATCATGATATAAGATAAGGAGAATGTTTGTTCTTAAGGACTACTGAAGTTACTCATCACCCACCTCCAATAGTGTATGTTAGCATGTTATACAGAAGTTTATCGTCAACCATGTAGATTGGAATAGAAAAGTAGAATTCATGTAGCTCACTCCAATATAGTTCGAAAAAATTTTTGTTTATTAAAAAGAGGAAGAATTACAAAGAACCAAAAGAAGAGGAAAACTACAACTTAGGGTACAAGAGCATTATACCCTACCTAGCTCCCATCTACATAACAACACCCATTGAAGAAGACAACTTGTCAACCCTCTGCTTTGTAAGAATATTCACCTTAGAATTCGCAGATCTAACTGCATGGTGCACATGATGTAGGGGTAGAAAGCTATTAGGATATTGAATGTTGGCTAATTCATGGGTCATGCGTAAGGTTTTTTTTTTAATAAGTTAGCTAATTCATGGAATTGGATAAAACTTTCCTATTTGGCGTTTATTTCCTATTTGTGCTCAAACTAGTAGTTCTTATTCTAGAATGAGTACTTTTTTAAGGAACTGGCAGTTATGGTTCTACAAGGGCTATCCTTATGAGGTATCAATTGTGGGTTATAAATAGGGGTTCTTTCTCAACCCTCAAAAACAGATCTCACATTATAAGTCGAGAATACTCTTTGGAGATTATCCTTTTTCCACTAGAGCTTCCATTAGAGAGTTTGCTGAAGGCTTCTAGTTCTAAAGTTAGTGCTTCTATTTCCTAATAGGAGATTGTTCATATTGTGAAGATAATGTGCTGTGGATCAAGCACGGAGAACAGGGCATGCAAAGTTGAGTCATTTGTGGATTCTTGCAAGACAAGAAGAACTACATCTTATGGTTGAGGGACTAATTGTGTATGTTTGATTGTATATCTTGTAACTGCTTCAAATTAGTACTTTGTTTTTAGCCTGTGTAGCTCGTGATTTTTTCCTATAGGGCTTTCCACGTAAAAATCTGTGTATTTTCTTCTTGTGTGCTTGATTAGTTTTTGCTTGCAAATCTACTTTATTTATTCCATTGCATATTGTTTAACTTACAATCTAGAAATCTAAGACCCTATAAAACTTTCAATTGTATTAGTATGAGTTACACTAGTCCACTGTGTTAGATCCTTTAAGATTTTTAAAATAGAATTCAATTGGGAAGGCACATCTACTAGTAAGCCTCTATATTTGGATGGAACCAGCAATTATGCATACTGGAATGTTAGAATGATTGGATTTCTTAGATCCATTGATGAGGATGTCTGCAATATTGTTCTTAAAGGCTACTCTTTACCCAAGGTTGTTATTGATGGAGTATCTAGTGAAAAACCGGTTGAGAAATGGACCAAGGAGAAAAAACATGCATGTAATTGCAATAATAAGGCAATTAATGCATTTTAAAATGGAGCATCTCCATCTGAATTTCATAGAATCTCCACTTGTTCAACTGCAAAAGAGGCATGGGACATCTTGCAAAGAGTTCATGAAGGAACTAAATTAGTTAAGGAGACTAAGTTGCAAAGCCTTACTACTGCCTTTAAAACCCTTACAATGGCTGATGATGAAAAGTTTAATGTCTTTTATGCCAAGTTAAGTGACATTGTAAATTCATGTTTCAATCAGGCGAACTAATTCCTAAGGATAGAGTTATTAGAAAAGTTCTTCGATCACTCCCGTATAGGTTTCATTCCAAGGTGGTGGTAATAGCTGAAAACTATAGGGTTAAGTCTATCAAGGTTGATGATTTGGTAAAAAACCTTTAGATTTTTTAGGCAAATTTTATTGCTAATTGGAAATCTAAGTAAAAATGACTTGCCTTAAAAGCTACCAAAGAATCTGTCAAAGCTGCTGATAATGATTTAGATTTAAATTCTGGGAAGATTGATCCTCAAGCGGCTACTTAGTTTATGACGCAATTCATGTGATTGATGAAGTGGAAGAACACTGACTTTAAAGTGCCAAATTCTTTTCTGAATAAATCTTGTAAAGGTGTTCAGTGCTATGAGTGTAAAGGTTATGGACAAGTTACTAGTGACTGTGGAAATAAGAAAAAGAAGGTGTACAAAAAGGCATTCAATTTAACATGGGATGATGATTCTTTTGAAGATGAGAAGAAAGATCAAAAATATCCTAAGCCTGATCCATCTCACACTGTGAATGGGAAATACATGGCTTCTATGGCAAGGTCTAACTCTATGTTTTCTCCTATCTCCTTTAAAGCTGATTTTGGATATGAAACTGATGAGTTAGAGAAATAACCTAATTAGAAGGAAGAATATCATATTTTGTTCAAAAAATCTATGAAAATGAGCATGACTCAAAAGGTTGCAATTAGTTGGCAAGGTGTAGAAGAACAGATTACTTCACTAAAAGCTGAATTGGTTAAAGCTCATGAGAAGGTAAAGCTTTTTATAATCATAACAATGTTTTGGTTGACAAATTGACTAATGTATCACAGAAGTATGAGATACTGATTGCTGATCATAAGAATCCTACTCAAGAGTTAGAAGAATTGAAGAAGAAGCTTCGCACTTGTTAATCTGAGAATACTGACTTAAAAGGTAATTTGAAGATGACACTGTCAGGGCTGAATATTTTAATAGAATTGCTTGATAAGATGAATGCTAGCTCTGCAACACTTGATGACATCTTGTGCAATCAAAAGCGGGCTAATGACAGGCATGGTCTTAGATTAATGAAGGTATATCCGCTTCAATTGCTAAAGGTAAAACTGTCACTGTTAAAAGTTTTCTTTTAAATTTTTTTGTATCAACTGCTCCACGCACTGCAAGTCATATAAGGAATAGTGGAAAGAAGAAGATTGTGTCAAGTTCAAGAGCTACACCCACATGTTATCATTGTGGATTAAATTGACATATTAGATACCATTGCAGTAGGCTAAAAGCTTTACCAAAGGATAAGCGATGGAGGAAGTAGATATCTAAGCTAATGGTCAAGACTAAATCCATCCGGGTTAGTAAAGATGATTTACCCAATGTATTGGTACACACTGTGTTGAAACTCTTAAATTTACAAGAGTGGCTACCAAAATCCAAAAACCCCTAATTAAGAAGATTAAGCTCCCACCCTTAGCTGTTACGAAGATATCATTAAGGGGGAGCCACAATTGAGGGAGAGCCACATGCTGACATTATTAGTTTAACAATTATGGACAAAAAGGGGGAGAAAATAATGAGGAATTTTTAGAAAGTTTGAAGACAGAGTGAGATTTTTTTGTAATTGGTACAGAGCTGATGGTACAATTTTTTTTTTTTTTTTTTTGTATTTCAATTTACTCAATGTAATTTTGGTTTTCTTTTCAAGTAGATTGAATATATAAGAAGTTTTGTCCATGAATTGTGAAAGGGGGAGATTGTAAAGTTTTCTTTAGTAAGTTGGCTAATTCATGGGACTGGACAAAACTTTCCTATTCGGGGTTTATTTCCTATTTGCACCAAAATTGATAGTTTTTATTCTAAAATGAGTATTCTTTTAAGGAAATGGTAGTTTTGGTTTTATAAGGGCTATCCTTATGAGGCACAAATTGTGGGTTATAAATGGGGATTCTCTCTCAATCCTTAGATACAGATTTTATATTCTAAGTTGAGAATACTCTTTGGAGACTATCTTTTTCCTCCAAAGCTTCCATTGGAGAGTTTGTTGAAGGCTTCTAGAGTTATTGCTTCTACTTCCTAATAAGAGATTATTCATTTTGTGATGACAAGGTACTGTGGATTAAGTGCGGAGAGAAGAGCACGTAGAGTCGATTCATGTCGTGGATTATTGTAAGAAGAACTATATCCTATAGTCGAGGGACTTACTGTATAAAGTTGTGAGTTTATCTTATAACTATTCAGAATTTGTTATAACCCGAGCCTAAAAATTTAGACATGAGGATTAGCCCCAAATAGTGATACACATACTTTCATATAAAACACACCTGGACTCGAGTCTAAGTGAAATTACACAAAGGAAAGCCACATTACTTACATGGGTGAGATGCTTATAATAAACATCAGTCTAGCATTCAAACGCGGAAACTTGTTAATATCATTTATAAAACAAGATAATTTTAACCAATTATTATACATATATATGCCATGAGATGAACATAAGTTGTAATGGAACATGTAATTTACAAAAGGAAAGAAAGTTCCTAAACAGTATACAAGAGATCATGAACCATACATGACAAAATCAAACTAAATGCAAGTCATGATACTCTATATGGAGTTACATTCCAAAACAAGACCTAATATGCTCCTCACGCACTCCGTGATGGATCAATCAGAGATGATCCGCTGTCTACTTGTCTAAACCAGATGGGTTTCCAAAAGTCTCCTCTAGAGTCTTTTCGATCTTCGTAAGATCGAAACCAGGAGTTGAGCTTGTAACACCATAGATAACTAATGAATAAGACTATTCCGCAAAGTATAAGTATAATCATGGTAACATGCGTTGTATCTACAAGAACCATTAATAGGTGATTAAAGAGGTTAATTCAATATACTAGGCATGTTGTGTAATTGAGTAATGATGCTATAAGAATCAAATAATAAAAATACTTTACTATTTGGCTACTACATTTGCTATATCCTCTCTCTAAGGATCTATGCGTTGAAAACACCTTTGACCTAGCCAAGGTACAAATGGGTTTCTCATACATGGAATCCGGAAGCTCCAAAATAGAATGTTACAACGGCAACATTAGTACTACACTAAAGTCAACTCCGCCGGGTTTCATAAGGCTGAGGCTCAGTAGAGCCAGACCATTTCGATTCAATCATGTCATTAAACTTGAGTAATCATACAATTCATTCATTAAATGAGAACAATACCAAACTGTATACATTTAATTCATTCGTGCATTACATTCATACTCAATTCAATGTCAATATAATATCAAGATTATCAAGAAATATTTCAAATAAATTCAATGCATACAATGATCATTTCAATTCAAGTCATTATTGGAAGAGTGGAAGACAATAATGGTTATCCAATATGCTATGCAATTCAATTTAATAGAATCAAGGTAGTTTTACTAGCCAACCCTAATCTAGTCATCCATTATTTCTAACCATGCATGATGAGGTAGTTTTAAGTTATCCAATGCACAGTTATCTCTTTTGGTGTTACATTATGTCAGGAATGTGCATTGAAGTTCCTTAAATCAATACTCATGGGGAGTTGCTTAACAAATAGACAACACCAGATGAATAGTATCTACCCTCAAGACATTTCATGATCTTTCAATATCCATTATGCCTGTTAATAGTGTAAAAGGATCTAGCCGCTAAGGCCATACAAAGTCTTGTAACAGTACCTACTTAACCCTAATTTTGAATGGCCTTATAGCTTAGCCATGGGTGACTTATGGCTTAGCCATAGGTACCCAATTTCCTCTGCATTTGTGGTTTAACAGTATTCTCCTCTATGGCTTAGCTATAGATAGCCAACGGCTGTGCCACGGTTCAACCGTAGCACAATCTACGGTTCAGCTTTGGACTAGTTGTAGAAAAAAAATGAAATTTTTAGCTCTATGGACCGTGAGCCATAACTTTCATATAGCTTAGCCGTAAGCTTCAGTTTTCTGAAGCAAATTCACATATAAAGCAATTTCCAGATAGGTTTCCAAACATGAGATTGTATTAGGGTATTGCCTCTTTATTTCATTCATTCAATTATCCTTCGGTTTAAGTCATAATATTTCAAACATATTGAACTTCATCATATGGTGAAATTGAAAGAGGGAAAAACATTAAGGTTGAATGCATACGAGTGAGTAAGATTACAAGAATCATAACATATCAACATGTATTAAACCAAAATTTGCTTATACTTGCTTTGGTTTAGAATTCAAATCACTACTCTTACTCTTGGCTCAATTTGAGACAAGACCCCAAATTCTCGAACCTAACTAATATGCTTGACTCCTTCACTTCACAGGTTATGAGTAGGTTCAAAAACACTGAAGATGCTAAGATGAGCCTCTAATCATATAAGCTAACATCAATTCTTTTGATTTGATAAGAGAATCGTGATAAGAGAGAAATATAAGACTTTAGGGCAAAAACAAGAGTGTTAGAGACAAAAGACTTCGATTAGGGACAATGGATCTTATATATACAGGATACTTTCTTAAGTTTATAAGAAAGTCCCTATTTCCTAAGGTAATTGCAGTTTAAGTCAAATGAAGGTCCAACTAATACGAACAAACTTAAATGTATTTGAGTCAAGTATGAAAGTTAACGAACTTAAAGAGATGAATATGATGGTGTCAATATGATACATGAATGACGTAAAATCATAAACTCAAAAATTACAAAAAAGGGCTTTCACTACCGAGGCAAGGTTAATTTCAACCCAACTACCTATCTATGACTTAAACTTAACCCACAAAAACAAAATAAGTTAAATCTATCCCAATTCAATGATAATTAGCTAATCATTTACTAAATTAATCGCTAAGCATGCTTGGTTAGCGTCGAAGTGTTACAAAATTAGTGCTTGATTTTTAGCCTATATGTCTCATGATTTTTTCCCATAGGGGTTTCCACGTAAAAATTTGCGTTTCTTTTTCTTGTGTAGTTGATTGATTTTTGCTTGCAAATCTACTTTATTTATTGCACTGCATATTGTTTAACTTGCAATCTAGAAATCTAGAAAACTTTCATCATAGACAAAACTCAGGTCCAATATGCATTGTAATTCTCTATTTGAGTTTTAGACTGTTGCACTTGTTATTGGATGCACTGAAGTAAAGAAATCGCAGAAAAAATGCAATTTAAAGAAATAAAATGAACTGGAGACAAAAGCATTAGTCTCTCAAGCGAACTGCCTGCTTAAGCGAGCTTGACAAGCCTGTGCATAATGGCCAAATAAAACTAAAGCCCACTCGAGCAAGACACAAAAAAACCTAGCCGACCTTGCATGAATAACTTTTTGAATTTTTCTGTAATTGCCTATTTGAGCCCAAATTGGATTCTATCTTTGAGACACTAATTCTGAGTTATTTAGAGGCTTCTCTTGTAAAGCCTAGCCATGCCATCTACTAATTCTAAATCTACAATACCTATTGAAGATCCTCTTTCTCTCTAAAGCGTTTATTGAAAAGCTGTGTTGAAGTTGAAGAGCTTCTCAAGATCATTCTACTTCTACTCTTGTAAAGGATCATTAGTCTTGCAGTATCAAGGCGGGTAATGTCAAGCATGGGGAACGATGAACAATGTGGTGATTGATTTACAGTGGTTCTTTTATTTTTCATTTTAATTAATTGGACTGCCTAGTAGAAATCTAGTTAGGACCTTGAACCCCATTTCATTTGGCAGGTTCTAAAAACCCTCAAAAGCCAAATCGAATTAGCTGCTCATTCCCTAACTCAAATTTGAAGGGCAAAAAATTGCTGATGTTTGGACTAGTTTCTATATGTTGGTGCTAAAAATGCCACTAGAAATATTATAAAAAAAGGCACAATGCAAATGTTGTCAAGAACTATATAGTTGTAAGTTCATAGGTGGCACTAGCCACTGCAAAATACACCTGAACGTATGTTGGGATGGATCCGACAAAAGGGGGCATGCAAACCTAGCTTTTTCAAAGCTCTTCTTCACCTAGTTTAAGACCTTTTGTTTCTAATCAAAATAATGAAAGACTTCAACTTGTAAAATCCATATTAGTTTATGAATTATCATTTGACTTTTTAGAGAATAAATTCTTTGAGGAAATGGTATATTAATCCTTAAAAAAAGAATTTAAAAAGATTCCTAGATTGATTACCATAAATGAGGCTAAAAAATATTTAAATAAAATAACAGACTTAATTTTTTTTTCAAAACAAACTAAGAACAATAGCATTAACTTCAGATTTATAGACATCAAAATAAAACATTCGATATATTTCAATCATCATCATCATCATAATCATCAAAGCCTTGCTCCAACTATGTTGGGGTTGGCTACATGACTTTTATTCCTCCATTCCGATCTATTTTGTGGCAAATCCCGAGATAAGTTACAATTCTTTAAATCTGATTTTATTATTTCCATCAACGTCTTCTTTGGCCTATCTCTTTCCTTTGTCGGACCATCCGCCTGTATAGTCAAACTTTTTCTCATTGGCGCTATTACTGATCTACATTCAACATGCCCAAACCATCTCAAGCATGTTTCTCTAAATCAAATATATTTCGATAACTAGTATTATATTGATGTAGATTGGGTAATGCACAAACAAATTGTTGCCTTTTCTTTACTTGGGTACCCACATATTGGTCGTAGTACTGGGTTCGTTATTAATGAAAAATTAGAAAATATCATATTGACAATAAAATTATTTATTTGACTTTAAATAATGCAAGCACCAATAATGACATTTTGATCTAATAAAAACTATGATTCCATGTAATATAAGCGAGGATGTGCATATCTTTAATCTCATAGTATTAGATGGTTTAAACTTATTAAGCCTTTAAAAGGCATTATTCAAGCAACTATGGCTTACATTTTTTGTCTCTTTCTTCGAAACAAGCTTGGAGTTAAGTATGTAAACGTCTTAATAAAAATATACAAGAAAATACAAACAAATGTAAGGCATAAGTGGCATTACATCTCTGAATGTTAGAGTAAACTTTAAATTATAAAAATATAATTAATCGATACTGTTATTTTCATTTAGAAGGCTTGCTTATCAAAGAAGTTGATTGCCAAATTATTGCCATAATAAAAGATTGTTTGGAGTATTTTTTATGATACAATCGTATTGTTTTTTTTTTTTTTTTTTCTGTAGCATATTGCCTTGACTTTAACCCAACTTTTAAATCACATTCATGAGATTAGTGTTGCTTTTAGAAAAAAATATAAAGATATAGAGGTTGTCAAGGATATGTTCAATGTTGAAACTAAAATTTTGACAAAATTAGAGATGTCTTCCATTGATAATTTATTTCACCGCTATATTAGATTATAGGTTTAAAGTAATAGCCATAGGCCCGTAGAATCTTTACTTGAAAAACTAAATAATAATATATATGCAAACCATTAATATAAATAATAATTCTACTATCAAAAATTACTATTTAGCACTTTTTGGGGAGTATTCTTCCCATTTTGATAAAAGTGAGTACATGCAAACCATTAATTTAAATAATATTTCTACTATCTGTTGGTATTAGAGGACCATGGATCGACGAAAAGAAAGAAAATTAAATGTTTCGAGGCACGTTATCTCTTTCCTTAAGACATTTTCCGCCATCCCCTTGGTGGGACCAAGTTAGCAATGGGTTAATGGGCTGCTTCCAAGATACAATGAAGTCCAGCTAAAGCTGATATTGATTTGTGTTTGCTAGCTCGAAGATCAACCCTGAACTCTTTGGCCCTAATTTAAGGACCACTAGTAGAACCATATGATCCACACGGTGATGATTTTCAAATGATTTATTTGATGCATGATAAATGTGATTGAATGTCAAATCCAACAAGTGTAGAAATCATACTCCTTGGCCCATTTTATAGAAATTGAATGGTAACATGACTATTGTAATGGGATGGGATACACATCTGTTGGAATGGAATATATGACTTTTGAGATTTGAAATAACCATTTCAAAACTCTCAGGAGACGTTTTGGAAAGGGTATGAATGCTCAGACATAACTATCATTGGTAGTTAAAACAACCCCACCCTTTAAACCCATTAGGTTAGGTCATACCTAACCCAGAAGTAATCTAACTTAACCCAAACAGGAATGGGTCATCTTGGAATAGGAGTTATTTTCCATGGAATTTTAATATCTTTTCTACATAAAAAATGCATGAATATGGGAAGTGTTTTCCAAGAAATCAAAGTCCAAACTTTGGCTTTCGTATTTTTGAAAGTTTTCAACACTATCAAAAGGTCCTATTTAGCACTTTTTGGGGAGTATTCTTCCCATTTTGATAAAAGTGAGTGCCTTTTGACATGGAAATGGTTAACCGTAAAAAAACTTTATCCAAAAAAAAGAAAATAATACTCCCGTACAAAAACTTTTTGGGGAGTATTCTTCCCATTTTGATAAAAGTGAGTACCTTGTGACGTAGGAATAGTTCACCGTACAAAAACTTTTTCCAAAAAAAGAAAATAATAAAAAAATCTCTTAGGAAATTGGAACCACTTCTCGTTTTTAGATATCTCCATCTTGTTCCGGTCTTCACGAATCACGATTCCACTTCATAACTTTCCAGCGTCATTTGCAAATCTCCATGAGTGAATTTTCCACTACAATTCTGTTGCCGATAAGTCTCCCAAATCATGTTTGTCTAACCGACAATTTTGACGGCTTGAAATCTCAATGCAAATACAAGTTCATAACTACTTTTCACTATACAGATTCTAGCTTACCCAAAATATATATATATTAAGGATTACACATTCTGCACAATAACCTGAATTCTCATGCTTTTCAGCTTATCTGTTTCTATTTATAGTG
The DNA here is from genome assembly GCA_037013555.1 of Sextonia rubra. Lineage (NCBI taxonomy): Eukaryota > Viridiplantae > Streptophyta > Magnoliopsida > Laurales > Lauraceae > Sextonia > Sextonia rubra. Next base: position 51,108,569 of record JASUAD010000009.1, on the reverse strand, counting down.
CAACTTGAAGAACTGTCCTGATGGGCTTCCCATTAAGGAATTTTCATTCTAAAGTGCATACTCCTATTCTCACTCAAGCTACGAGAAACAAAAACTCTTAAAATATTAAATAGGAGATTAATGGCATTATTAATCCATGACAAGAAAGTAAGATTTAGAGGCTTAGTAAGATTGAGATGGGGTTTGTGGTTACCAAGTCTTCAGGAGAGAATATGGTGAAGTGATTGCCCCAGACACTAGGGTGATAGTTCGCATTTTTGCGCACTACCTTACATTTTTCCTCTCCTTGAACTTTGGAGTTGCTTGGACCATCCGAATGACCTGAGCCTAAGACAAGAGACATGAGTACGAAGTTGTGTTTGATTGGAAGGGTGGAAGATTAGTAAGTTGTGGGTGAAATGGTAGGCAACATGCATGGAGATTTATAGGCTTGTGGGTGAGCAATATGTGTGGACTTCTGTAATTTGCGGTGTGGTTTCACGTGGGTTTCTGTTTTCAATTCGAAATTGGAATGGTGGTGTGGTTTCATATGTTTTTGTTTGTTCTTTTCTCTTCTTTAAGTATTCTTCTTGTTTATCTTTATTTTTTCAGAAAAAAATTCTGTTGTCGTTTTCTTTTTAAATACGAAATTAATGCTATCACTACAACAATATGTACTTTTGGCGACATTATTCACCGACGCTTTTAAAATTTTGTCGCTAAAGGCTATTATGTACCGATGTATATAATTTTTGTCAGTGAAAATTAGACTTTTACCGACGTTTTGAATAAAATGTTGCTAAATGTCACTTTTAACCGACGAAAATTATATGCGTCGGTAAATATTAGCTATAATTTTACCGACGTTTTATATAAAATGTCGCTAAATGTCACTTTTACCGACGTTTATTTAAAATGTCAGTAAATGTCTAATTTTCTCCGACGAAAATTATGTTCGTCGGTAAATATTAGGCAAATTTTACCAACGTTTTATATAAAACGTTGCTAAATGTAACTTTTATTGACGATTATTTAAAACGTTGGTAAAAGTCAAATTTTCACTGACGAAAATTACATGCGTTGGTAAATTACATATTTTCGTACTTATTTGTAGAAAAAAGAAAAAATTTTTACCAATGTGTAATTTCATTGGTAAAAAGCATAAAACGTCGGTAAAGGTTTTAATATTTGCCGACAAAATTTAGTTTTGTCCATGAAAACGTTTCGTCGGTAAAAATTATATAAATTTTTGCGCCTACCACTTTCCCCTTTTCCCTTCATCCGCCCCCTTTTCGTTTCTTCTCTCTCACTCTCGATCATCAATCTCTCTGTGAGCGCTCACTGGGTTCTCTCTCTCTCGCTCGCTCGCTCTCTCCGATCTCGGCTTGCTCACTCGCTCGGATCTTAGCTCTCTCTCGCCCGTTCTCTCCATCACTTCTCTCTCTCAGTCGCTCTTTCTCTCTGCTCTCTGCTCTCTCTCTCAGTCGATATCACCCTCTCTCGGTCTCTCTCTCAGTCGCTCTTTCTCTTTGCTCTCTACTTTCTCTCTCTCAGTCGATCTCACCCTCTCTCGGTCTCTCTCTCAATCGCTCTTTCTCTCTGCTCTCTGTTGTCTCTCTCTCTCAGTCGATCTCACCGATCTCTCCCTCTCTCGATCTCTCTTTGCTCTCTCTCTCTCTCTCTGTCTGCTCTCTGCTCTCTCTATCTCTCGCTGCTCTCTGCTCTAAACCAATATGGTTTTGAACTGAAATGGTCAGAAATAGGCATAAACCTCTTCTTATTGTGCTATGCTGATTGTCTTGGCTATCAGAATTTCTACAACATTTTGGGATAATATAGTCAAGCTTAAAAGCATACTAAGTTGACTAGACCTGGCTACCAAAATTTTAGTAGCATTTCAGGGCTATTTGTTCAAATTTATAAAAGAGGATTTCATCCAATCAAAGGAATAAGGCCCATAGGATCAAGCCTGCACCACTACCACAATGATTACACGAGATCCATCAGTTCATGACGCCGGACAATGCATGATTACAATATTGTTGTTTTTATCACTGATTTGATAGAAATATTTATTTAGGTCTTATAAACGAGTTAGTGATCAAACTGAAAGTACAACAACTAGATCTCACCAAGTCCTAGAAGGGGGGTGAATAGGACTATTAAGGACTTTTTCTAGATATGAGATTATTTAGTGTGCAATTTAAGGGCTCAATCAAAGTTAAAAAAAATCCACAAATCCAATCAAGAAGGATGCTCACATTTGTGTATGATGATAGTGTGTAGATATGGTACTTGAACAAGGAAGAAATAGTTCAAGAAGATGATCAACACAAGTAAATAAGGCTATAAGACAACCATCACACACAACAAGAAACAAACACAGAAATTTATAGTGGATCGGTCCTAAACCTACATCCACTCTCAAGAGCAATCTTTCTTGGTTCCACTGAATATGAGGTACTTACATAACAAACACCTCTTGCAACAATTTTTGATGCGGTGATTTATCTTCCACCAGCTAGATTTTTGATCAGGTGGTTGATGCTTGATCTATTCCACCAACTATAACAATTCTTGATATGGTGGTTTGTCTTCCACCATATACAATAGAGAAAATTGAAATAAAGTAGAACACCCAAACAAGGAACTATATACCTTAGCTTTGAGTGGTGTTCTTGAAGCTTGAAAGGCTACCTCCAAGCTTTGACCTCTTGTGCTTGATCCTTGGTGATGAAGATCTTCAGATGAGTGCTCAGCCAAGGGAAAAGGTTTTATAAAGGTTTGCAAGGCTAAGATTTCCTCAGATTGAATGTAAGCGTTTTCTAAATGCACAACTACCCTTCTTAGGACAATAATGGCACTTTAAGAGTTATAGAGAAGGTGGTTATGGGAGCTTTTAGTATGGTTTTACTGAAGGTGCAAAGGCTCAGCTATGTTGGAGGTTTTCTCAGTTTGATGTCTGTTACAGGAGGAAAAGAGAGGTCCTCTTTAAATACAGAAAAGCTCCAATGGTTAGATCTACGGCTAAGAAAAAGGTGGTCTACGGTTTAGCCGTATGCTCTGACAACATCCAATGGCTAGTTTGACCCAGATCCAATGTTTTTCCTTCTTACGGTTAAGCTTACAGCTTAGCCGTAAATCCTTATACCGCTTAGCCGTGAGCACATTACGGCTTAGCCATAGATTAGCCGTAAACTAAAATATCCCAATACTGCTCTCTGGAAAGTGGCCCGTAAACTTTACGGCTTAGCTGTGAATCATACTATGGCTTAGCCGTAAGTCTTTTTTGGTGCAGCCGTAGTGTCAACCGTAGAACAAAATGTTCAAAATCATCTCTCTGGAGAGTAAGCCATAGGATTTATGGCTTAGCCATGATCCAAGCTGTAGTTCAAAAATAGGGTGTCTAGAAACCCTTTTTCTATTATATTTCTAGGGGCATTAAGGGTCAATGTTACCTTATTCCTTGTCACTCAAAGAAGATCTTCTAGATGATGGACTTGAATGATCTTGATCTTCCTTGATCTTGCTTGATCTTCATTGATAAACCCTGAGCTTCCTTGATCTAGCTTGATCTTGATCTTCATAGATGTAACTTGATCTTTCTAGAGCTAGACTAGACTTGGGTCACGTAATTGACAACACACTCTTACAATGACACTAACAATCTCCCCTTTTTTCAATTTCGTGACAAAAATACGCATAACGAAGAAGATACAACATTTTCACTCAGCAATAAAATACAACAAGTGTTACAAGACTGAATACACTTTAACCAAACAAGTCTACATAAAACCTGAAAGTTAAACAGATTGAGGCTCCCCCTTAGGTGTTGCTTAACCTACAAAAGTGTTTAAACATAATGTACTAGAAAGGTGGGAGGTTAGAAAGCTCCTCCTGAAGGTATTAATATAGTTCTCTCCCATTTTGGCACAATATTGACAAAGAGAGAGGGAAACACTAGAGCTAACATAGCCATTAACACATACGCATAAAAAAATGCACACATTGAGAATCAGCTCGTTAGTAAAGAGAACATGGTCGATACAAGGCACAAGCAAGAGCCAAAGTACATAAAGAGTGCATCGCCCACAAAAACAAAAGATGTAACTAAACATAGTGTATAATCATAAGGCGAAGCACATGCAAGGTCCTCAGTACATAAAGAATGTATCTCCAACAAAACACATGACATGAAACAAAATATCAAGCGGAAAGAGGAGAGGGCAAAGGAATCGTCACATCGTGTCTCCGGCAGCTTTTGGAGATCTTTGAGAGGTATTGAAATGATTTCTTCAATAACTTCTCGATCTTTGTTTGCCGTTGTTCAATTGTTGCCAGCAGAGCTTCAAGAGAAGCAGAGGAAGAAGCCGAAGGAGGAACCAAACAAGGGAGGTAGCAGAGGGAGCTGAATGAGAAATCACATCCAATGAGTCTTCTTCATCCCCAGAATCATGAAAGCGAGGACCAGCCGCCTGTTGCTTGGAGAAACGCATGTTTTGAATGTTGATGGGCCCAAAGATGGGGTGAGACTCAAGAGCTTCATCAAATGGTAAATTTACTCCACAATGAGAGGCAAAGCCAGTAATGAGATACCCAAACAAGCAAGCATTGGTGCCTCTACCCAGAGAGTGCCAGAAAAGAATGATTGAAGCACAAATAAGAGAAGGAAGGCACACTTTGACCCCCATATGGACACAATAGAGGACATTAACCATGAAAAGGGTCAGGTCAAAGAAATTGCCCTTCCTAGGATAGATATTATACGTGACGATGGCATGCAAAATCCAATAGTGAGTGAGTAAAGAAGCTGTAGGGAGGAAGATTTTGTCCTTCCAAGGAATGGTCTCTCCACATAAAGCTAAAGTAGCAGTGTGTTTTTCATCTTCGGAGAGAGAGTCCTTGATGATTGAATGATGCACATCAGAGAGTGGAACACACAGAAGGCCAGAAAGGATAGCAGGAGTGATGACATTGGTGCCATCAGTGAATTCAATCTCAAAAGATGGAGAGTCTATAGATGCATTCCTGATAGATGCATACATGGTCCGGACAATAGATGGGAAGGCAGGACCACCCCATTTGAGGATATTTTCCCACCCAACCGTAGAGAGGAGGGTATGAACCTCATATTTTTCAACTGTAAGAATATGAACACTGCGCTCCACAGTAATGGGACGAGAAGAAAATGACCTATCTCTAATGGGTTCCTTTGGAACCAGAACTCTGGGAGAAGGTGGTGAGTTCTGTCTAGGTCTGGAGGAACTCCCACAGGATCTAGGCCTCTTTTCAACTGGGTAGGCATTTTTGGTCCGTGGAGGCATAGTGACAGAGCAGATAGACAAGAATGGGAAGCACAAAAAAAAAATGTAAGCCAAAAAGCCACGAAGGAGAAGCACACAACCGACACAGAAGAAAACTTACACAAAAAAGCAAAAACAAAAGAACTAAAGCAAGCAAAAACAATCCAGGAAGAGAAAATCAATATGGTGGAGGCAAGGAGAGAGAGTACACCTCAAGGAAGAGAGCTAGAGGATGACAGAATAGAGAAGGAAAAACAAACTGAGACCCTAGGGTAGAAGAAGAGTTGGTCTAGGCCCAGAAGGAAAAGGAAACAAAGAGACAACCTTAAGTACAAATCGGCACTCAAAACGAGGGAGAAGATATGACTATATGGCTTAGCTGTAGAGTATTTTACGGTTCAGCCATAAACCCGAACAGTTGAGCCGTAGGGTAAAGTGTGCGCAAATACAGGTTAACCGTAGAGAGGTTACGGCTTAGCCGTAAAATGAATTGCGGCATAGCCGTAGGTCCTGGGCAAAGTACAAATTATTCCAAACAGCAAACACCAATCGATTTCCTCAAATTTTCAAATTTTAGTGCATCTAGGGGTTTGGTCAAAATGTCTGCAAGTTGATGTTTAGTCTGAATATACTCAAGCACAATGATTTCTTCTTCGACTAATTCCCTAATAAAATGATGTCGGATATCAATATGTTTTGTGCGAGAGTGCTGGACCGGATTTTTAGAAATATGTATGGCACTAGTGTTATCACAATACAAGCTCATTGTTCCTTGCTTAATGCCATAGTCCATAAGCATCTGCTTCATCCACAAGAGTTGAGAACAGCAGTTTCCGGCAGGGATATATTCAGCCTCTGCAGTGGAAAGAGATATGGAATTTTGCTTTTTACTATACCAAGCTACTAGACAATTTCTAACATAAAAATAGCCGCCACTTGTGGATTTTCTATCGTCTAAGTTTCCTGCCCAATCAACATCTGAGTATCCAGCAATGGAAGATGATGAGTCATGAAGATACCACTGTCCATATTTAGTTATATCTGCAGTATACTTGATGGTTCTTTTTACAGCAGCCAGATGAGATTCTTTCTGATCAAATTGATACCGCGCACAAGCTCCCACACTAAAGGCTATGTCTGGCCTACTTGCAGTTAGGTATAATAAGCTACAAATCATACTTCTGTATAGGCTTGAGTCAACCCCTTTACCATTAGCATCCTTAGTAAGTTTGATGGTTGTACTCATGGGGGTTTTAAAATGTTTCCCAGCTTTTAGACTAAATCGTTTTACTAGTTCCTTTGCATACTTAGACTGGGAAATAAAGATACCATCATGTAATTGTTTGACTTGCAAACCTAAGAAGAAATTCAGTTCACCAACCAAACTCATTTCGAATTCAGATTGTATTAGATTTGCGAACTGAGCAGTCAAATCATTACAAGTAGAACCAAATATGATATCATCTACATATATTTGCGCTATTAAAACTGACTCTTCGTCTTTTGGATAAAAAGAGTTTTGTCGACACTACCTTTTTGAAAGTCATTATCTAACAAGAATTTTGTCAATCTTTCATACCAAGCGCGTGGAGCTTTCTTAAGACCATACATAGCTTTCTTTAATCTAAACACATGATTGGGGAATTTTGTGTCTATGAAACCTTTAGGTTGTTCAACATACACTTCCTCATTCAAAATTCCATTTAGAAATGCACTCTTAACATCCATTTGATATAATTTGAACTTTAAAAAGCAAGCTATAGATAACAAAATCCTAATTGATTCCAGACGGGCAACTGGAGCAAAGGTCTCATCAAAGTCAATACCTTCAATTTGAGAGTATCCTTGTGCTACCAACCTTGCTTTGTTTCTAACAATGACACCATTTTCATCAAGTTTATTTTTGAATATCCATTTAGTGCCTATCACATTCTTTCCCTTTGGTCTGGGAACTAGGTACCAAACATCACTTCTAGTAAATTGGTTCAATTCTTCTTGCATTGCTTTTATCCAATCACTGTCAGAGAAGGCTTCATAAACGCACGTAGGTTCTAAAACAGAAGTAAAGCACAGGTGACTTATAATGTTTTCCAATTGTTTCCTAGTTTTTACACCTGTTAAAGAATCACCAATAATCTGGTCTATAGGATGATCTTTTATATTCACCAAATTTTCAGTGGAAGTAGGAATATTAGTTTTTACTATGGATCGTGCGGGTTCAGTCACCAAAGGAACTTCCACTTCATCAGCATCATCAGAAACTGTAGATTCATCATCTATAATAACATTTATTCATTCTTGGATGACTCCAGTTCTCAGATTTAGAACACGATACGCCCGACTCCTTGTCGAATAACCTAAGAATACACCTTCATCACTTTTTGAGTAAAATTTCCTTAGCTGCTCTCTATCCTTTAGAATATAACATTTGCTTCAAAAGACCTTAAAATATTTGACATTAGGTTTCTTTCCATGCCATAGTTCATAAGCTGTCTGATTTGTACCAATCCTAAGATAGACTCGGTTGATGATGTAGCAGCTGGTATTGATAGCTTCAGCCCACACGTCTTTAGGAAGATTTTTACTATGGAGCATAACTGTAGCCATGTCTTAAAGGACTCAATTCTTTCTTTTAGCTACCCCATTTTGTTGTGGAGTTTTGGGTGCTGAATATTCATGTTGAATGCCATATTTCTCACAGAATTTGTCAAACTGATCATTTTCAAATTCTCCACCATGATCACTTCGGATTCGGGCTACTAAAGTGCCTTTTTCAATTTGAATTTATTTCATTATCCTTTTAAATTCTCCAAAGGCTTCAGATTTTTCTCTCAAGAATGCAACCCAAGTGAACCTGGAGTAGTCATCTACCATAACAAGAAAGTACCTTTTCTTACCTCGACTCTCTCTTTTTGTTGGTCCAACTAGGTCCATATGAATAAGTTTTAGAGGTCGAGTAGTTTTCATAGCATTCACCTTTTTATGGGTACTTCTAATTTGTTTTCCTTGAAGGCATTCTCCACAAATCATCTTTTCTTGGCTACTGATCTTGGGCAGTCCTTCAATATATTTCTCCAACTGGGATAAGTCCCTGTAGTTTACATGCCCAAGTCTTTGATGCCACAACTTAGCTTCATCAGTATTGGTCAATAAGCAAGGAGTGGAGGGTGAAGTATTTGATTTTCCTACCACATAACAATTGTCGGTAGTTCTAAGACCTCTCAAGATTATTTTTCCATTTCTTGAGATCTCACAACTATGACTACTAAAGTTCATAGCATAGTCTTTATCATAAATTTGAGAAATGCTAAGTAAATTATGTTTTAACCCATCAACACATAAAACATTCTCCAAAGGTGGTAAGTTTGGAACATTTAAAGTTCCCTTACCAATAATTTTGGCAGTACTACCATCTCCAAAAGTAAATGTTCCCCCATCAAAATCAATCATCTTAGACAAACACGATTTATCACCAGTCATATGTTTTGAGCATCCACTGTCCAGATACCATCTTGATTGATCTGCAGCTTTAAAAGCTATGTGGACCACTAGATTCTTGTTTTTAGCTATCCACATAACTGCTCCAGTAGTGGGAATCCCAACTGGCTTTTGATGTTTCACTTGGTATGTTTTATGTGGGGGAAAAGGGATGTTAGTTCCAATTTTTGCTTCATCTCTTTTGTATATTTCAAATTGTTTTCTTAACTTATAAACTTCTTTTAACAGGTTATTCATCTTTTGTTTCAAGGAGAACTTGTTTATTTGAGACTTCAACATTTTGTTTTCAAGTTCTACTTTCTTTGAAGAGTTTTTCTTATTTTTTAGATTGATGTTATTATGAATTTTTCTCAACTTGCACTCCATTTTAAAATGACCCCTATTTCCATAATAATGACACATGACATTTGATGAAACAGTATGAGTACTAGTAGATGCTCTATCCAAAATGTTTTTAACACTGGTATCGTCCTTCTTTAGTACACTTTTGACAAAAACAGTTTCAGAACTTGGAGGCTGATTAGCATTTTTATCATATCCAAGACTGGTCATATCCTTATAAGATTTCCCAAGTTTAAAAAGTCTTATGTACTTCTCATCATTTTGGGTAAATCTGTACTCATACTTTTCCTTATATCGTTTCAATTCAGCCACTTCATTGCGGAGAACATTATTTTCATCTTTTATCTTCCAAAATGTTTTTTCATTTTCTCTTAATTTGATTACATTTTCTGTTTCTATTGATAATTGGGCTTTTACTCTTTCAAGTTCTTTGATTAATTCCTCCTTTTCATCATTAATTCTATCAACCTTTTCTTTGAAGTTTTTAATTTTGTTTTGTTGTTTACTTACAATTTCAACTAGTCTACAAGTTCCCTCATAAAGTAGTTCATAGGAATCTGTTGTGTTGTCATTATCCTCATCACCTGAATTTTCATATTCACTCTCTGACTTACTTCTTGAGATTTCTTCATGTGATGTTTCAAATTTAATTACTTCCTCAGGGAAGTTAAATGTTGTTGTAGTAACCATTAGAACTATATATCTATCTGATTCATTTAGATGAGATTCATCTAAGTTTGAATCTGATTAAGATGAATCATCCCAAGTGGCTACTAGATTCTTCTTTTTATATTTTCCTTTTGTGGATAATCGGTGGATATGTGTCCAAATTTCTTACACCTATAACACAAGGGCTCCTTATGCTTACTTTTAGAGAAGGAACTTGATCGACCTTTGTGTTTATCTTTAATGTCCTCATTTTTATAATCTTTGACTCTCTTTTTCTTGAATTATTTCAAAAATCGTTTAGCTAAAAGAGCTACATCTTCATTCTCATCATCACTAGTTATTCCTATGTCTTCTTTAGAAAAAAAGGTGTTGTGAGATGTGATTAGTGCAATTGATTTCTTTTTGTCATTGTTAAATTTTAGTTCAAAGGTCTGAAGAGATCCCACTAAATCTTCAATTTTCATTTGTTCTGAATCCTTGTGCTCTTCTATAGAGGTTACCTTGGGATGGAATCTTTCTGGAAGTGATCTCAAGATTTTACTACAAATTTTACCTTCCGGAAGAGTTTCCCTCAGAGCCCACATTTCATTTACAATTTTCATGAACTTCTATGGAAGTCTGTAAACATTTCATTTTTTTCCATACGAATGTTTTTAAATTGTCTTGTGAGCATCTGAAGTTTAGATCTTTTGATTACAGAGGTACCCTCATAAGTAACTTCAAGAATTCTCCAGGCCTGTTTTGCATTAGAGGTTGTCATGATCTTTTTAAACTCTTCTTGATTCATAGCACACACTATAGCATTTTAAGCTCTAGCATTGTTTTGTCTAAGAAGCAGCTGAACAGCAGACCATCTTGCTAGATCCAATGGTCTAGTGGTTGTGACACCATTTATAGTCACTTCTTCAGTGGGTTCTGTCCAGCCTTTCTCTACAGCCTCCCAAACAGCCTAGTCCATGGATTTTGAAAATGCTGTCATACAGGCTTTCTAGAAGGTGTAATTTGTTCCATCAAAGAAAGGAGGCTGGGTAATTGAGCTTCCTTCAGGATTCATGGTGAATCTAGTAGAAGGATCTACTTCAGGCTATTACACCCTTAAGAAGTAACCCGCTCTGATACCAATTGAAAGTGCAACAACTAGATCTCACCAAGTCCTAGAGGGAGGGTGAATAGGACTATTAAGGACTTTTTTCTAGATACGAGATTATTTAGTGTGCAATTTAAAGGCTCAATCAAAGTTAAAAAAATCCACAAATCTGATCTAGAAGGATGCTCAAATTTGTGTGCACTGATAGTGTGTAGATATGGTACTTGAACAAGGAAGAAATAGCTCAAGAAGATGATCAACACAAGTAAATAAGGCTATAAGACAACCATCACACATAACAAGAAACAAACACAGAAATTTACAGTGATTCGGTCCCAGACCTACATCTACTCTCGAGAGCAATCTTTCTTGGTTCCACTGAATATGAGGTACTTACATAACAAACACCTCTTGCAACAATTTTTGATGCGGTGGTTTCTCTTCCACCAACTAGATTTTTGATCAGGTGATTGATGCTTGATCTATTCCACCAACTACAACAATTGTTGATATGATGGTTTGTCTTCCACCATACACAGTAGAGAAAATTGAAATAAAGTAGAACACCCAAACAAGGAACTGTATACCTTAGCTTTGAGTGGTGTTCTTGAAGCTTGAAAGGCTACCTCCAAGCTTTGACCTCTTGTGCTTGATCCTTGGTGATGAAGATCTTCAGATGAGTGCTCAGCCAAGGGAAGAGGTTTTATAAAGGTTTGGAAGGCTAAGATTTCCTTAGATTGAATGTAAGCATTTCCTAAATGCACAACTACCCTTCTTAGGACAATAATGGCACTTTAAGAGTTGTAGAGAAGGTGGTTGTGGGAGCTTTTAGTATGGTTTTACTAGAGGTGCAATGGCTCAGCTATGTTGGAGGTTTTCTCAGTTTGATGTCTGTTACAGGAGGAAAAGAGAGGTCCTCTTTAAATACAGAAAAGCTCCAACAGTTATATCTACGGCTAAGAAAAAGGTGGTCTACAATTTAGCCGTATGCTCTGACAACATCAAATGGCTAGTTTGACCCAGACCCAATGTTTTTCCTTCTTACGGTTAAGCTTACGGTTTAGCCGTGAGCATGTTATGGCTTAGCCGTAGATCAGCCGTAAGCTAAAATATCCCAACACTGCTCTTTGGAAAAGTGGCCAGTAAACTTTACGGCTTAGCCGTGAATCATACTACGGTTTAGCCGTAAGTCTTTTTCGGTGCAGTTGTAGTGTCGGCCATAGAACAAAATGTTCAAAATCATCTCTCTGGAGAGTAGGTTGTAGGATTTATGGCTTAGCTGTGATCCAAGCCGTAGTTCAAAAATAGGGTGTTTAGAAACCTTTTTTCCATTCTATTTGTAGGTGCATTAAGGGTCAATGTTACCTTATCCCTTGGCACTGAAAGAAGATCTTCTAGATGATGGACTTGAATGATCTTGATCTTCCTTGATCTTGCTTGATCTTCATTAATAAACCTTGAGCTTCCTTGATCTAGCTTGATCTTAATCTTCATAGATATAACTTGATCTTTCTAGAGCTAGACTAGACTTAGGTCACATAATTGACAACACACTCTTACAATGACACTAACATAAACAACCAGTGACGTAAATCCTTTTGGACTGAATCAACACTCTTCTATTGAATAAAAGGGTGTTGATTTGGTCCTGCACATTGAGATGCAAGGTTTCTTCATTTAACACTTCGAGGTGCCTAATGCCTTCATTTAAGTGATCAAAGGATGCACTTCGAGGTGCAAAGTTCCTTCATTTACGCTTTCAAACCCATCATAGATATCAATGTTTTGCATGGGTGTCTTCAGAAGTCAAAGAAGTCAAATTGGAGGCAAAATATGTCAGTGACCATAGGCTCACAGTCACTAGCCATTTTCCATTATCTCCCATGGTCACAACACTTTTTACATAGTCTCTTGCTGCCACAGGCCATTTTACATAGCATCCCATTGCCACAAGCCATTTTACATAGCATCCCGCGGCCACTGGCTCACAGTAGCACATTTTAGGACTTTTTTCAATACTTTTCATGCATTTTAGTAAGTTTTCATGCCTTTTGGCCAAATTTGATCACAAATTAGAGCAAAAAAATTGTTTCCCACAGACAGTGCCAATCTTCTAATCACACTCGTAAAAGTGGTGTGAAATGCAATAGATTCGAGTTCAACATTCAAATACTTCAAACATTAAGAAGAATGTGAAATAACTACTATTTATCATTATTTTCCCTTTGTTTACATCGGTTTTAATGCTCTAACAGCTGGGATGCAAGTTGTTTACAAGTTTTGAAAATTTACAACCCTTCCGTCTAGTCTCAGATGTGATCCAAACTTAGAAAGTATGAGAAAATACACGAAAAATGGTGAAAATGTGAAAAAAAAAAAACACAATGAAGTTGTGACTATGACCCATGGTCACTGGCTCCATGCTAATGACTGCGGCCCACGGCCACTGGTAGACAGTGGCAGAAAAGGCCACTGTTTGCCTCCTTTTTCTTTCTGTTTCACTTCTATGATGCCATCAGAGTGTTGAAGCTTGTTTTCTTTGATTTTTAGAGCATTGAATGACCACCAAGAGTGCTTAATTTGACCGTGGAATCGACTAAAACCTTTGATAATCATCACCTTTTGGTTATAGACTATTTTTGTATAAGTCTGAAAGAGGTGCTTATACAAGCAAAAATGGAGCCAAAGTTCTGTTATTCCCAAACTATAATTTTTAAGGAACAAAATGAAGCCTAAAAAGGCTGGTTCACAAATTCCGGGATGGCCCAAAATCCCTCCCAAGCGAGAAAATCAATAGAAGAAGACTTTATCCTTGTGGCCGTTGCATTTGTCTTTTCTAAGTGAGATGCATGTTTCTTCTCATTCTCTAAACTATTTCTCATCTTAAGTTGGTGAGAAAGAGAAGAAGAAGTAGACTTAGAGTGCTTGAAGTGCCTTGGGAGCCTTGCGAATGCTTGGAACTATGATTGTAACTTGTAGAAATGATTGGAACTTGCTTTAATTGTTTGAAACTTGTTTCGAACCCTTCCCAAGTGAGAAAACCTTCCTTTCATAGACTCCAAAGGTGATTTGGTGAGTTATGAGAAGTTGGAGTTTGAAATAAAGTGGAGAAAACCACTAAAAACCACAACAACCGCTACACAGGTATCAGTGATTGCAACCGTGGCCATTGACAGACCCAATTTTGGGTTTTTTTACATATGTAACCCGTTTTCACCTGTTTGAGGCACAAATAATGTTCGATCTTCATAAAACTTGGTGGGATGATTTTTGGCACTATTTTTAGTTGTCATACAAATTTCAACCTATTTTGATGTTATGAAGTTGGTCAAACCTATCGTTGACTTCTCATAAAATGGGTCTTGTTTCAGCTATTTGACACCTAAATGACCTTGGTTTGGCTTGAAACTTGGAGAGACTGATGTTAAGCGAATTTTGAAGTGTCCATCCAAATTTCATGCAGTTTGGATTTGTGAAAGTGGGATTTCGAATACCAACCCACTTGTTGCATGTTCTAAGTCAATAATCTCCTTACATTGTAAACAGTTAGCTTGTTTTCTATCCAAATGATATTCAATTGAGTTAAAACTTTGTAAAATTGACTTTGAACATAGTTTAAATCTCTGGTCTGAATTTGATCAGCTTTGGGCTCCAAGAAGTCATGACTCGGAAGTCATGGACTTGTAAGTGACATGTCATTGAAGTAAGCTCAAACGAGGTCCTTTTGACTTGAAAATTTGCAGAATTACTTTTGAGCATGACTGAAGCCTTGTGTCTAAATTTCATCAATTTTGATCATCTAGAAGCAAGACTTTGGTCAGTAGCCTCATTCCTTAGGGTTCACTAACCCAAAGTTGACATGTTTGTAGACTTTTAGGACAAATGATGCTCGTTTAACCTTAAATTTTGCAGAGCCTCTCTAGAGCATAGTTTGAGCTTCCTTAAGGAGTTTCAACTACTTCTGACATATAGAAGAGTCTGTTGTCATAGTGACCTAAAGAGTTGGAAGATAGTCATTAAAGCTTGACTTTGAATTGAAATGAAGTCCAAATGCTTTGAAATTTTAAAGCATCATTCCTAAGAATAATTTGGAGTTGCCATGAGATTTTCAGCTACTTTGGTAACCCAGAAGTTTGAGTTTGTTTAATAACCTCTCGACTTTGAGCCAATGAACCTTGAATTTGGAGTTTAGTAAGTCAAGTGACCAAATAAAGTTCACTAACTTTTAAATTTGAATTGCTGCACTTTGAGCTCATCTGAAGTCCTTTGAGTTGATTGTATCAGCTGTGAACATCTGGATGTAGTACTTGACTTAGCATTCCATAATCCTAAGGTTTATGTGCCCTAGGTTTGGAATTTTCTTGTAATGTCTTCACTGTAATATTTGTAATTTTTTTCTGAGTCAACAATATAGAGTTGTTGAATTTATAGGCCATGGATAAAGAGGTAGCGCTTGGGAATGAACTCGATACATGGCCCCATCCAAGATGATTCTTTCTATCAACACAACCCCACCATCCCATAATTATAGGGGCTTTAGGTGGGCCTTATTAAATTCTTCCGTCACCATATGATGAGGGATAGATACACATGAATAAAGCACTTCTAAATGCACATCAAAAATTGCTTTCTACACACACCATTTTTAACTTTTTATTACAATTATACCCTTATAGCCACCCACCACCCCTTCCCCCACCACCTCCTTTGCCATCTTCTCACGGTCCTTCACCCTCTCCATTCTCTCCCTTCCCCCTCTCTCTTGCTCCCTCTCCCTCTCTATTCTTTCTCTCCCCCCTCCCTCTCACTACCTTTCTTTGTCTCCCTCTCCCTCCTTGTCCCTCTCTCCCTCTCCCTCTCCCTCTCCCTCTCCCTTTCCCTCTGTCCCTCTAGCTCTCTCCCGCTCCTCTTTATCTCTCTCTGAGGGGTGTGGGGAATGTGCATTGGGGAAGGGGGGGATGTAGAGAGAAATAGCTCAAGAGTAGTTTAGGTATAATGGGGGTATGGAGAGAAATTCACCATAGATTTTAGAAAGAAAGTGTCTGGAAAGAAATTTTTGTTTTGCATTTCGAAGCTCCCTATTAAAGTCCAGTCCCCTCTTGAAAAGGACACTTTAGCTACTCTTTAATGGCTATTAATGGCTAAATGAAAAACGACACATCACTAACAATGAGCAAAGAAACTTGTGCCCAAAAGATTGGAGCGACTTTATTTAAATATTTTTGTAGCCGTCGGTTCCAATTCCGTCTAAAACTTCACCCTTTTTATAAATTGCAAACGGTGGATCCCATCATTTAAAACTCCTCCCCGGTATGATAATGGTACCAAGGATCCCATTTTATCTGTAAGTGCGGTCCACTAATGCATTTATTGGCGATCGAAACTAATTGGATTTCTATGACCTTGATACGATAGATCTCATCATATTCAAGGCAAGATCTAATTAATATTATTTATAGACCCAGCCCACTAATACATTTAGTGGTGATTGAAATTAGAGAGTGCAAATTGTTCAATCCAGTGATTGTTTGTTTATTTCTTTCCATTTCTCCTAAAAATATAGATAAATATTGATTGTAGATGACAACGTACATTTCTGTACGGAGAAAAAATAGGGAGGATATGACCTGTATTTTTCTACAACCGGGGCAATAAATGGACGCTTAATAGAGGAGAAAAACGTGGAAAAGTGACATCACCCTCTTTTATAATTGATGCACGTTATTAGTTTGAAAGTGACCGTGTTTTTGTTTGGCTCGTGTTTCAAGAAAGAATAAAATATAATTAAATATAATTATAATGTGATGATTTTTAAGCTATTAGTAACTCGACAATTTCAAATTTTTTTGGTGTAAAAGATAAATAGTTTTTTTAATTATATTTCTGCCTTCTTGTGTTTCAACAACGTATAGCACGAACACATGATAAGTCACTTCGACCTGCCGGTGGCTGGGGGGCCCCTGTCACAATAGTAACTAGGGACATGAGCAATGCATCCTCTTTCTTTCCAATTTGGGCTTAATAATACTTAAATTGGCGTAACCAAACATATTGCCATTACTTCGGGATAAGGATAAGTAGTAAGCATGTCCACATCTTCTATTCATTACTTATCCTAACTTGTACATTTTAAATAGTTGAAATTCCAATATCAGAATGCAGAACTCCCGAGAAACTCGTCTTGCTTGCAATTAAATGTGAAAGTAGTTAGCGCCCGTTTGGAAGTAGGATAATTGAGACTTTCTGTTGTGGATGTCTGAATAGCTAAATTCACAAATGCTCAAATACCTCAAATACCATTATGCATTATTTAACTTGGAATTTGGAGAATTTTATAAGAGGAAAGTGTCAAACCACCTACTGAATTTTTAAAAACTCATAAATTGGATATAAAATTTTAAATCACAGGGCAGTCGTGACATGCAGCAAGAAATTCTCATCAGATTGACCCCTTAAAATAATGATCTCATTTTTGTCGGAGCCCGAGCAAATTCCAGTCCACTAAGAGTTGTACCCACAAGGGCCCAAAATTCTATTAGGCCATGTTTCTTTGAATTTAAATAGATAGAATTCAATACATAGGATTTAATGGTGAAATGAATTCAACTACAGGATTATTAAAGTGTGGTCAACGGTGAAAGATATGAGATGATGATGTAGATAGGACCTCTACTTTTTTATGTATATTGAACTACTACAATGATAATTGGTGGAATTCATTTCTCATCTTCTTTTAATTATATTTATCTAAAAGAAAATTATTTGATGCTCAATTTTGAAATTTTAACTTTGATCTTCAGTTTTAAACCACTCATGGTATGAATTCTATGTATTCAATTCATAGAATGAAATTTTGATAAGAACCATACAAAAACCATGCATTTATTGTTAGATTTTATATTAGTAATATGTGGGCCTTCTATCCCACCAATTAAAAATCAAGATTTTTCAAATTAAATTCCTCATCCTGTAAATCGATTGCGTAAAAATTGCGCACACAGTAAGAGACTGATCACTGTAAAAGATACGCCCAACTCTAATAAGAGTTGGGCCTTTGATGGTGCAAATTATATTATGTGAATAAAATATGAGAAAACATCATATGTTTAATTTAATATATGACCTATTCTATAAAAAAATTAATATAAGATCTTGACGGTGGGCCCATTATGATATGTGAACAGGATAGGATTTAAATTGAACTCCAATTTACAAAATTGGAGCTCAATTTCAATTTTAACTTTGATCTAATTTTAATTTGATAGAGACTTCAAGGACTTTAGATTATTTAGGCTTTTGGGAAGATTTCATCTCAAATGTCTTTGACTTGGGGAAGAGGTTTTAGTAATTTCAAATTATTTAGACTCTAGGAAGACTTGGACTAGTTTGCGATTATTTATGCTATTAGTTCAATAGTTTTAGGACTCACAAGACCCTTGATATGTGGGCCCACTACCTATTCCTAAGATTAGGTATTAGAGATTTCTCTCTCTCTCTCTCTCTCTCTCTCTCTCTCTTTTCTTTTTGGCCTTATTTTTTAAATATTCTTTATAGGTTCTATTTTTTTTTAGTAGAATTGAAGAATTATTTCTTTTTTTGTTTCTTTATTAATTCTCCCATATCAATCTATTTAGTTTATTGATTCTCTATTTTATTTATTTTTACCATATTGATATAATTGATTAAAAAATTATTAACTTTATTTATAAATAAGTATTTTATATAATCACTTTATCTCCCATGGTAAGCACGTGCATGATTTTCTAGTTATTATATAAGAACTGCATAGGATTCAATTTTTCAATTGAGCTTCAATTTAGCAATTATTTGAAAAATTGGAGCTCAATCTCAATGTTAATATTGAATCAGTTTGAGGGAGAGATTTTAGGGATTTGAGAGGAATTTTTTTTAATTTCAGCCATCTAAATAAAGAGGTCAATCTAAAATTAGTTTCCTTTTAAAGTGTCCAATCTTCCATCGTTTCTAATCAATCAATTCATATTTAGATTTTATCATGTAATGGTGTTCATGGATCAAGACCCTAAAAGTTGAGATAAGGGAAAGTATGTATAAAAAGAGGCCACTCTTATAATGTTAACTTAGACTTCACTCGAGCTTAATATGCTTCAGGCAGGTAGGGCTAGGGCTAGGGCTAGCTGGTTATGGCCAACCTAAGTTTGGGGTGGGCTTGGTCTATAAACTTAGAAGTCGAGCTAGGTATGGACATTCTTGGGTCTAACCCAGTCAAGTTTTTATCATAATTCTATTTTATTATTTTTTTCGATTTTGATGGGTTTTTTAATTTCCATGGTGATAGGTTTTCATGGATTTATGTTTTTCCTTTTAGTTTTATCTTCAATCGTTTTATTTTTAGACATTGAGTTTTTATGGGTTTATTTTTTTCTTCTAATTTATTTTTATTATTAGATTAGCTATGGACCTTGGTTTTCATGTTGTATTTTTGTAGTATTTTTATGGTATTTTTATCAAATTTAATTTTTTATCATGAATTTATTCTTCTAATTTCAAAATAATGTTTGACGCAAAATACTCAACTCATTTCAAAGAAATTAAAGTTCTTTCATTTTGAAATTTAATAATTATTTTTTCATTATTCTAGGTTTTAATTGTGATTATAAATTTTACCACTTTAATATAATTACACTAAATATTATTTGACATTTTTATTATCTTTAGTATTATAAATTATAGATTGTTTGTGCTTGGCGTAGGCATATTTTGCTACTTATACTATATTAAAGAGGAAGATTTTAAATTCAATTTTGATTGGGGGTTATAATTTTGATCAGAAGTTATGTTGGCTTTTTCAAACCCTCCATGTTCTCTTCCCACATGCAACTACCAACTTTATCTCTCCATTTTTTCTTTTTCTTTTTTATTGACAAAGACTCCATTTTCATCAAAATGATACCATTATTTTTTCTCCAATTCTCTTCTGTCCTTTCTACACCACTAGGTTTTTTTTATTATTTTTTATCAAAAGGCAATAATTGGATTAAAAAACTTAAGACAAAGAGTCAATGATTACATATTGCTTAATCAAGTCTGGGGTAGAGTACCACCAAACACTCATATCCTCCACCATGTGAGCATATCTTGCTAACGTAGAGCATCCGCTTTCCCTTCTCTACCAATATGAAATACTTCATAGTGAGGGAAAGATTTCAACAAAATTTTGATTTCATTCAAAGTAGGCCCTTGTTTGGAAAGATTTGGAGAGTTGGAATTCAATGCATTTATCGTCCATAAAGAATTGCTTTCAAGTATAATTTTTCAAAATCCCATTTGACAAATCATCTGGATACCTCTCAAAGCTACTATGGCTTCTATATCATCGTCCTCATCAACCCCATGCTCGATTTTACTCATAGCCATCACCATAATGCCATTTTCGTCTCTAAGAATAGCTCCAACACCTGCCCTTTGAACATCTACGAACACAGCACCATCAACATTCAACTTCAAAACACCAATAGGAGGGGGTTGCCATCTTTGGATTTTCTCCTTGTTGGGACATGAAATTTGGGATTTGATTTTGCTCAAATCCCAAACCATTATAATAGCTCTTTCCACTACCATTCTTGGGTCCTAGCCTTGGCCAATGTGAGAGCACCAATTTCTTCTATGCCACAAGCCCCATGCTTGAAGAATAAATCCATTTCAACCTTCTGGGAAAGATCATTCACTGTCCTAGTTCCGAAACCGAAACTTTGATGGCTAGCCTTACTGAAGTCCAAGGTGAGACAACACCCTCTCCAAACCTATTTCACATGGGGACAAGGACATAAAGTGTGAAAATAGTTCTTCACCGCATTCTTGTAAAAATCACAAGTGTAAGTACTAAAAACATTTCTTTTCACTAGATTATCCTTGTCAGTAGCAAAGTTTTTTACTTTATTAGGCACCTTCAGATTCCAAAAACATTGCCAAAACTTTTTCATTGCCCCAACATTTGAATTTTTCTACATATCATGAGTGTCTTTCAACTTTAACCACCAAATAGGCACTTCTAACTGCGAACTCTCTTGTCTTGTTGTTTGCCCATATATATCACCCTATCACATGGCATTAACAGACTCAAAGGCATCTTTAAAATCACATCAACCTCATTTGCCAGAAAAATCCTCAACACTCTTTCCACATCCCACCCTTTCTTATTTTGGTCTATAAGATCTTTAATTGTTGCATCTTCTTGTAAAATTATGTGTGGTGAAGTAACCTTAAAAGTTGTTAAAGTGGGAAGCCACTTGTCCTCCAAAATTTTTTTTTATCTTGACCATTCCCCACTCCCCATTTGAACCCTTCATGTCAAATCTTCTTTGCTTCAAAAATACTTTTCCATACATAGGAGGAATTTCTATCAATGGATGAATTTAGGAAGGAACCATTTGGAAAAATATTTTGCCTTAAAAATCTTATAAAAAAGAGATTCCTGGTTTTGCATAAGTTGCCATCGCTGCTTTGCCAAGAGAACTAGATTAAAAGCTTCCAAGTTCCAAAACCCCATACCTCCCACATGCTTTAACACACACATCTTTTACCATCTCATCCAACGAATCTTCATTTCACTATCTAGTTGTCCCCACTAGAATCTTGCCATCATAGCTTCCAAATCTTTACATAGATCGGAGGGCAATATGAAACAACTTATCACATAGGTAGGGATTGCCTATGGTATTGATTTCACCAGAACTTCTCTCCTAGCTTGGGATAGTAACTTCTCCTTCCACCCTTGGATCTTTTGCCAAACCCTTTTCTTGATATCTAGAAAAGATTGTTTCTTTAAGCGTCCAATTAGAGACTATAGCCCAAGTTATTTGTCATGCGAATTAATTATCTCCATCCCCCAGATGTCTTTAATGCTCTTCTGGTCCCCTGACTGATATTCTTACTAAGAAAAAAAAAGGTTTTTTCTCTATTTATTTTTCCCCCGATGCTTCCTCATATATACTTAGAAGTCGTCGAATATACCCTGCTGGCCTGGCAAAACAATAGGCTATCATCTATAAACAATAAATGGGTGATTCTCAGCGCCTCTCTACAAATCTTGATACCCATGACTTTAAACAAGTATTCATAAGCCTTTTTTCTTTTTTCTTTCTCATTTTGAAAGATTATGAATTTTTTAATACATCAATACTTAAATTGCAATGTTTGTCATATCCATGCTGAACACGGGTTATTTTGCTAGTCATTATAATATGGGTAGAGCATTGGGCAGCACCCTTCTTAAAAATGCACTATTGGACCCACCTTTTCAAAATCCAAGCCCATTGGACACACCAAAACCTCTTTAGTGATCAATCTATAAATTGTTAGTCAATCAGTAAGATAGCCACCATTGGATTGATTATATACACATTGGATGTTATGACTTGTAACTGGCTTAGATTTTAAAGAAGTGGGCCTCATAATACATCTAAAAAGGGTGCCTACCCTCATTATATTGACTCTATAAATTCATATACAAAATCTTTGTGGCTTATAATTAATGGAGAGTTAAGATTGAGTCGTAAGCTAATGACCTTCTTTGTCACCTAATTTAAAGTGTAATGCAAAAAATCTTCTCAACCTGATTATCTTAACTCTTGATTTAACACTTTAGATACTTAAAGCTTCTTAACCGTAATTCTTTGAGCTACATTTTGAAACAATATATACGTGAAACGTCCATGTTGCCCTTCCATGGACCAAGAAGAAGTATCAAAAACTTCTCTAACATGAAGTCACAACTAAGAAATTAAATGCTTTGGACAACTCCTTACTTTCCTCCATTTGAAAGGGAAAAATTTTCAAATAAGACCATAAGTCATTACCTTATTTTGAAAAAGGACACAAATTTCAAAACTTTTCAAATTAGACATTAAGTTTTCTAGTAAGTTTTCGATTAAGTTCATCCAACAATTTAAAGGTACTTCCAGACGAATTTTTCCCTCAATTTTCATAAAATATCAAAACCAGTTACGCTCCAATCTCGGGAATTGGGGATTAGAGTGGGCCCTTATGGTGTGAATACATAATCCTATAGTAATCCGTCCCATGTGAAGATATGCACGAATTCCAACAAAGGGAGATTCTACAGGTATGACCAACAACATGTAGATTAGAATTCAATATAAAACGGACACCTAAGAAATACCTCTGTAATGATCATAAGCAGAATATAGAAGAACATATCTTACCAACATATATATAGCTTAAGTCCTTTAATTAAACATTCTCACACATACAAATACACAAAAACCTAAAACTTGACATATACACAAGGTCTAATTAAACATCTCTATGTAAAAAAACCATAGTCACAACCGATCCACTCAACTAAACCTCTAGACGCTCTCCATAGGATGACTAATAAAAGACATCACCATCCTTCCATTCTTTTATACCCCGAGGTACTGTTGAGGCACCCACCGGGGGCGCGTCAATAACCAAGTTGGGCTTTGGCTCTATACCTATAACACTAAAGGTAGTACTGTTAACACTACAATTAACCAAATATAAAGTTACATAAGACCAGCTTGCTGTAACAAATGAATTAAGACATATATGGATTAAAGGAATGCAATAAACGTAAACTACGCACATTGTGAGTGAGTAATCATGAGTAACAAATCATAAACAAGATATCATACAAGATAGTTGGCAACCACAAGGCTAAATTCTCTGAAAAGAGAGTATATCATCTAGAGGGAGCATGCATATGGGTTGCCAGGGGATCAGACTAGCTTCCCAAGGAGTGCCGACAACTCCTTTAAGGACTACTGGAGTAGTGACATAAAGATACCCAAACTGGTCCCGTCGAACCTAATAAGGGCACAGCTAAGTGGTGTCGACTCAACATATCAAGACTGACTCAGATTCATATTTTTTTATATATTTCAGTTATCCTTGTTATATCATAGATACTAGGAGTTCGTTCTTGAGATTATATTCATTCATTCATTCATATCTGATAATCAATTCTTGCATACTTAATAGAGTTACATATGTTGAGGGCATGGTTTCTCAACAATATGAATGCATTTAGATTGAGTAGCATCAAGGATAATTACTAGCCAACCCTATGCTAGATAATCCGTGATCTCGACGGCATTGAACATGATATATTCATAAAACGTCCGGTGTCGTTGTATTACCAAATCTTGGCATTACATTATGTACATAAAAGACATCTCTTCTTATGCCAACACCCATAACATGCCATCAGGAATTCATCCGGAAAATCAAAAGGGATAAGTGACAGCTCTACACTCATCCTCCTTATCATTTAATCACCATTGGGCTAATTTAGTTGGGAAGAACATGCCATCATTAAAGCCCTACAAGGTCATTGGAAATCCTTAAGTCCCTAAATTCACAGTGTTCTTACAACTTAGCCGTATACATATTATGGCTTAGACGAGTGGCTTAGATTTTCTCCTTAATTTCATGCGCATTTATGATTTAATCGTATGTTGGCCTACAGCTTAGCCGGGCTAAGCCTACGGCTAGGTACGGCTTAGCCGTAACGCATTCCACAGTGTAACCGTGGGTAAGCCGTAAAAAGAAATTGGATTTTCAGGCTCTCGGGAAAGTTCGCCGTAAAATGGCTTACGGCTTGGTCACGGGATGGGTACGGCTTAGCCGAGTGTTAGCCGTAGTACAAAAATGAATTTTGACTTTCTCAAGACTTTGAGCCATACATGCTTACGACTTAGCCGTGACTTCGCTGTAAGCTTTAGAAATTCTGAAGTTGATTCGGAAGCTTGAGTTCAGCAAGAACTCTCAACTCAAAAGGTTATAATGAGCTTCCCATTGCCTTTACATATCACTAGAAGTTTCAAATGCTCATCCTAACACCTGCTATAGCTACTCATACTCTAATTCATTTAATCAAACATATGTATATATACTTAACAAGAAAGGAGCTGTAACTTAAAGATTAGAATAATCAATTTAAGAGTCAACAAATTATACATACATGCAGTGCCATATATACTCTAATACTTGCCTTTTAATAGTGTCTGCCCTCACTAACTCTTCCTTGAAGTGTAAAGAGAGAGAGAGCCTTAATACAAGATGGGTTCTCTGCAAGTAGGACATGCAATGGGTGATTCTTGTATGAAATGCATGCATGTCATTCTCGTGAATTCCTTTGACTCTAGCAAACCCAAAAAAATGAAATGAGGTAAGTCTTCACCTTATATGGCTATAGCTTGAAGAAGGGAATGCTTCCAAGGAGAAAATACACAAGAGAAGAAGAAGAAGATGAAGAATGGAGGCTCCCACTAATGCATGCAAGGCTTCATTCCTTGTTTACAGCTTTACTAGTAGAGGGAGATCAAGAAGAAGAGTAAAGAAAGAAGTGGCTCCAACGTACAGAAGGAAATGAGATGGAATCGTTGAGTTCACTCTTTTAAATGAAATTTTCCTGCAGTTACATGCAAGTTCGAGTCTTTTGGTATATTTACAGTTTAGGTCACATGGCCTCAATTGTGCTAAGATGAGTCCGAATCAAGTCGGGCCCAACACAAAAGATGATCTACACGAAGAATTACACAAGATGCGATTAATGAGATGCCAATATGATGCATGAACAAATTACAAAAAGGGTCCTCAACTACTTAGGTAAGGTTTGAACTCAACCCAACTACCTATCCAAGACCCAAGCCCAAAGGGTTTGAGTTAAATTAGCCTAAACACAATTTAATTATTATAAAACAAGATTAATTAATGTAAATTGAGGTTAGTTGGGATCAGGACCTTACATCCTTCCCCTCTTAAGATCATTCAGTCCTCCGAATGCAACGTCCCTTGGGTAGGAGCTTTGGATATTTTGCCTGAATTTGATCTTTTAACTCCCAAGTAGCTTCTTCCTGCCCATGATGTTCCCAAAAAACCTTAACCCATTTGATTGTTTGAGTACGTAGTACTTGTTCTTTAGTGTCAATGACACAAAGGGGTCTTTCTTCATAGCTCACATTGCGCTTAATTTGTATGTCGTCTAATTCCAAAACATGTGAAGGACCCAGAAGGTACTTCCTAAGCATTGATACATGGAATATGTTATAAACTCCCGCAAGTTGAGGTGGTAGCTCCAACCTATAAGCTAAATCTCCAACTCTGCTATATATCTCAAAAGGCCCTACAAACCGTGGAGCTAACTTGCTATTCTACCAAACCTGATAGTAACTTTCATTGGAGACACCTTCAAGAAAACTTTATCTCCCATTTGGATTTCAAGAGGTGTACGGCGGTTGTCTGCCTACTTTTGGCGAGATCGCGTAATTTTCAATCTGTCTTGCACCTTTTGTACCTTTTCCACCGTGTCCACAACCAGAGAAGGTCCATGAAAGTTTCTAACCCTGAATTCTTCCCAACAGACCGGTGTGCGACACTTACGTCCATACAAAGCTTCGAATGGAGCCATTCCGATGCTCATGTTGTAACTGTTGTTATGCGCAAATTCACACAAGGAGAGGTGTTCATCCCACTCCTTCCCAAAATCTATTACACTAGCTCGAAGCGTGTCTTCAAGGGTTTGTATCATTCGCTTTGATTGCCCATTGGTCTGAGGATGGTAAGCTGTGCTGAAATTAAGTTTGATACCCATGGATTTCTGAAAAGACTGCCAAAAGGAAGACATAAATCTACTGTCTCGGTCCGATATAATTAAAACTGGAGTACCGTGTAAATGCACAACCTTATCAATGAAGATCTTGGCCATCTCATGAAATTTCATCCTTTCCTAATGGGAACAAATGGGCTGATTTTGTTAGTTGATCGACAATCACCCATATGCCATCGTGATGTTTGCTCGTTCGGGGCGGCCCTGGAACAAAATCCATAGATAGATTTTCCCATTTCCACTTCAGAATATGTAAAGGATGTAGTAAACCGGGAGGCTTTTTATGTTCAGCCTTTACACGTTGGCAGGTGTGACACCTTGCTACAAAGCCTGTAATGTCTCGCTTCATGTTATTCCACCGAAACCTGTCATGTAAATTTCGGTACATTTTGGTGCTCCTGAGATGGATGGAATATTTAGCGTGGTATGCTTTAGTCATGATTGCTTGCTTTAGATTTTGGTTTTGAACCGCTAGCATACATAACCGGTCTCTGAAGTACAAAACACATCTACTATCCTGAAATCTAGTCTCTTAAATATGTGGTCACAAATCTTAACAAATTATGGATCTTCAAACTGTCGTTCTTTAATCTGCTATATTAAGGTGGGTTCAAAGACAGACATAGCCATTAGCATGACCTTATCATCCACGAATTTGACTTCCACATCTAGATCTCGAAATTCTTCTACTAAAGATCATTCACCGCATAAGGCTATCATCTCAATGGTTGATTTCCTACTTAAAGCGTCTGCCACTACATTTCCTTCTCTTGGAAAATACTTGATTAGAAAATCATAGTCCTTTATGAATTCTAACCATTTACATTGTCTCATGTTAAGATCATGCTAGGAGAATAAATACTAGAGACTGCGATGATCACTATGGACTTCAAATCTCTTTCCATACAAGTAGTGTCGCCACATCTTCAAGGCGAAGACAACTTCGGGCAACTCTAAATCATGTGTGGCGTAATTCTTTTCATGTTCCCTTAATTGTCGAGATCCATATGCTATCACCTTTCCATTCTGCATTAATACACCTCCCAACCCAATCCTTAAAGCATCGATATAGATAACAAATCCACCATTACCTTCCAGTATAGATAAAATTGTGGCTGAGGTTAGCTTTTCCTTAAGGAGTTAGAAACTCAACTCACATTTAACTGACCAAACAAATGGTTCATTCTTCCGAGTCAATTTTGTCATAGGTGCAACTATTCTGGAAAAGTCCTTCACAAACCTTCTATAGTAGCCTGCTAAGCCAACGAAACTTCTAACTTCTGCAACTGTTTCAGGGCTTTGCCAACTGGTTATAGCCTCAATCTTAGCTGGGTCTACTGCAAGCTCATCTTTTAAAATTATATGCCCTAAGAAGGCAACTTGTTTTAACCAAAAATCACATTTGTCCAGTTTGGCATATAGCCGGTGATTTCTCAATAATTGCAAGGAAATCCTCAGATGCTCAACATGCTCGTCTCGAGGCTTGGAGTACACCAGTATATCATCAATGAAAATTACTACAAATCAATCAAGATAAGGTGAAAAGATCTTGTTCATGAAGGCCATAAATACAGCTGGGGCAGTCATTAACCCAAAAGGCATAACTAAAAATTTATAGTGCCCATATCTTGTCCTGAAAGCTGTTTTAGATGTATCTTGATCTCTAACTCACAACTAATGATATCCAGACCTCAGATTAATCTTTGAAAAATAGTGCACCCTGTAATTGATCAAATAAATCATCAATTCTAGGCAGTGGATACTTGTTTTTTTTGTCACCTGATTCAATTGCTTATAATCAATACACATTCTGAGGGTGCCGTCCTTCTTCTTTACAAATAAAACTAGGCTCCCCATGGTGATGTGCTAGGATGAATAAACCCCTTATCCAATAAGTCTTATAACTGTACCTTTAGCTCCCGTAACTCTGCGGGTGCCATTCTGTACGGAGCCTTAGAAATTGGAGCTGTATCGGGTACTAGTTTTATAATAAAGTCTACTTCCCTACCTGGAGGAAGACCAAGTACCTTATTAGGGAACACATCAGGAAACTCATGAACCACATGCATTTCTTCTAACCTCTTAGGTGGTTTCCTCTCAACAATGAAGGCAATGTACCCTTCGCAACCACTATGAATCAATCTTTCTGGTTGAAGTGCTGAGATTAGCCTAGCATTCAAGCTCTTTTTCTCACCCTAGAATACAACACTTAGGCCGATTTCGTCTACCTGAATGGTGACAATGTTACAGAAATAGTCCAAACAAGCCATATACTTGGTCAACCAATCCATGCCTAAGATTACATCGAAATCATGCATCGGCAAGACAATGAGTTATGCTCGACAAAGGATCTTTCCAATTAGAACTCAACAACCTGGGTAATAGTCCTCACTAGTCACCCCCTTGTGGATAGGAGTGATGACACTTAACACGTATGATAGTTGCACTGGCTGCTCCCATATCTTACCAGAAAATTGGGGTCAAATAAAGGAGTGCAAAGATCCTGAATCAAATAACACCTTAGCTTCAATATCACAAATGGAAACCTTACCTACAACCACATGCTCCGCTGCTTCATGAGTCAATGCATAGGCCGGCCTTGCTTGTGGGGTCGGTTTTGCTATCCCTGTTTTTGTTATCCTTGCTTTTGTTGACCTTGACCCTGTCATGTTTGCCTTGCCCTTGCCTCATCTTTTGTTGTTGACCTGGAGGTACGGGTAATGCTACTCTAGGAGGCTATTGATATTGCTGTTGGGGTGGGGCTTGACTGGAAACCTTTCTTTTTGGGCAGTTCGAAACGCAATGGTCCAATGAACCATAACCGAAATAGGCTCCCAAAGATTTCCAACATTTACTTGTCTCATGGCCTTTTCTGTACACACCGCAGACTAACCTTGATGTCCCACCAATAACTCCTTTTTGTTTCTTGGAGTGTTGTTGACTTTTTCTTGAAGATGGGGCACTTCTCCTAGACTCTCTCAAGAATAAGCTCTTCTCAATTTCTTCAGCCGCATAAGCTCTCCTCACAGCGTCATCATATTGTGTTGGATGTTGGAAAGCCATAGTGTGTCCTTTAATAGTAGGCCTCAACCCTTCGAGAAACCTCTTAACTATTTTCTCCTTGGTGTCGATCAAATCCAAGGCAAACCGAGAGAGCTAACTGAATACATGTATGTACTTCGCAACCATCATGGAGTTCTGCTACAGAGTGAGAAAGTTGGCCTTCTTCTTACAGGTCATATGTTCTGGAATAAACTTCTTCCTGAATTGCCTCTTGAAAGCTTCCCATATGGTAGCATCTGGCATACCCCTAATTTGATCCCGGATACTCTTCCATCATGTATCTACAATATCTTTAAACATAGATGCTGCAAGGACCACTTGCTACCATTGTGTGCAAGTCAAGGAATCAAAAACATTCTCTGTATGTACGAACCATTCATCAGCTTATAGTAGATCCTCTCATCTCGTGAACTCCGTAGCTCCCCTTTTTTGAAATTTCTCATACAAGGAATTAGGATCTCCGGGCTGGTTTTGCTTTTCCAGAAGAGCAGCCAACTGCATTTGTATTGCTGCTTGGTTGGCGTTGTTGGAGGCCAATTGATGCGTCAGCATCATAAATCGCTCCTGTGTTACAGGTAGGATGAGGAGGGGGTGGTGGTGGAGGATCCACACCCTCCAATTTGACATTGTTGTGGTTGTTACTGCCTGAATTGTTATTTGCACCGGACCTAAACGCCATTTTCCTGTAATTATAATAGTAATTAGTAATATATATGCGGTATCAATACAAGATAAGTGATAATCTTGATGTAAAAATTCAACCCCAATTGGACCTATCGGAACCTCACCATGTTTCTTAAAGTTGCTAAGTCTTTTAATCAACTTCTTAGTCACTCTGATACTATTACTTACATATGTCACGCCCCAATCCCAAGAATTGGGGATTAGAATGGGCCCTCAGGGTGTGAATACGTAATCCCGTAGTAATCTGTGCCATGAGAAGATATGCATGAATTCCTATAAGGGAGATTCAACAGGAACATGTGAGGTATGACCAACAACACATAGATTAGAATTTAACATAAAATGAACACTTGTGAAAAACCTCTATAATGATCATAAGTAGAACATAGAAGAGCATATCTTACCAACATATATATAGCTTAAGTCCTTTAATTAAACATTCTCACACATACAAATCCACAAAAACCTAAAACATGACATGTACACAAGGTCCATTTAAACATCTCCATGCAAAAGTCCATAGTCACAACTGATCCACTTAACTAAACCCTTGGACGCTCTCCGTAGGATGACTAATAAAAGACATCACCATCCTTTTATTTTTCTATACCCCGAGGTACCGCTGGGGCACCCACTGGAGACGCATTAATAATCGAGTTGGGGTTTGGCTCTGTACTTGTAATACCAAGGGCAACACTATTAACACAACGGTTAAGCAAATATTGAGTTAAATAAGGTCAGCTTGCTATAACAAATGAATTAAGGCATATATGGATTAAAGGAATGCAATAAACATAAACTAGGCATATTGTGCGTAAGTAATCATGAGTAACGAATTATAAACAAGATATCATACATGCTAGTTGGCAACCACGAGGCTAAATTCTCCAAAAAAGAGCATATCATCTAGATGGAGCATGTATATGGGTCGCTAGGGGATCAGACTAGCTTTCGAGGAGTGCCGACAACTCCTCTAGGGACTACTGCAATAGTGACATAAAGATACCCAAACTAGTCTCTTTAAACCTAATAAGGGCACAACTAAGTGGTGCTGACTCAATGTATCAAGACCAACTCAGATTCATATCTTTTATATATTTCAGTTATCCTTGTCATATCATACATATTAGGAGTTCAGCCTTGAGATTTCATTCATTCTTTCATCCATATCTGATAATCAATTCATGCATACTTAATAGAGCTACATCATGTTGAGGGCATGGTTTCTTAACAATATGAATGCATTTACATTGAGTAGCATCAAGGATAATTACTAGCCAACCCTATGCTATATAATCCATGATCTTGAGGGCGTTTAACATGATGTATTTATAAAACATCCAGTGTCATTATGTTATCAAGTCTTGGTGTTGCATTGTGTATGTAAAAGACATCTCTTCTTATGCCAACACCCATGACGTGCCATAGGGAATTCATCTGGAAAATCAAAAGGGGATAAGTGACAGCTCTACATTCATTCTCCTTATCATTTAATCACCATTAGGCTAGTTTAGTTTGGAAGAATGTGCCATCATTAAGGCCCTACAAAGGTCATTGGAAATCCCTAAGTTCCTAAGTTCACAGTGTTCTTATGGCTTAACTATATACATGTTACGGCTTAGCCGATTGGCTTAGGTTTTCTCCTTAATTCCATGCACATTTATGGCTCAACCGTATGTTGCCCTACGGCTTAGCCGACCTAAGCCTACGGCTCAGGTTATGGCTAGGTATAGCTTAGCCATAGCTCATTCCATAGTGTAGTCGTGGGTAAGCTGCAAAAGGAAATTGGATTTTCAGGCTCTCAGGAAAGATTGCCGTAAAATGGCTTACGATTTGGTTACAGGATGGGTATGGCTTAGCCGTAGTTCATTCCATAGCTTAGCCGAGGGTTAGTCGTAGTACAAAAATGAATTTTGACACTTTCAAGACTTTGAGCCGTACACACTTACGGCTTAGCCGTGGCTTCATCGTGGCTTCACCATAAGCTTTAGAAATTCTGAAGCTAATTCGAAAGCTTGAGTTCAGTAAGAACTCTCAACTCAAAAGGTTATAATGAGCTTCCCATTGCCTTTACATATCACTGAAAGTTTCAAATGCTCATCCCAACTGTAACACTCCGACCCAGCTTGACCTCGTTTAGCGGTTAGTTAATCTTGTTTGCGTTGCTAATCGTGTTTTGTTTGTGTTTTGTTTTCGTTACGGGTCATGGATAGGTAGTTGGGTTGAGTTTGACCTGGATTAAGTAGACCAAGCCCTTTTTCGTAATTTTAGCTTTTCGTAGACATGGTCATTTTTGCATCATCTTGATGTCAACACGTGTCTTTCGTTGAGCTCGTTAACTTTCGTAACTACGTCATTTCCAACCGAGGTCGTGTGATTCGATTGTACCTGGATTCGACTCAAACTGAAATTAGCATTCTAGCTTGGACTTCTTTGTAATATGGACTTAACCTTGAGCTTATATAACTCATCCTTCGACCAAAGTGCACGTTCTCTTGCTCATTTTCATTTCTCCTCACTGTGCACATGGAGCTCAGCTCTCTTCTTCTTCACTTGAAGTTCTCTCCTCCATCGATCAAGAGGAAGGTTCTTTGCATGTGAGGTGAGTGGATTCTCTTCCATTCTCTCATCTCCCTTCTCTATCTCTTCTCCCTCTTGTTTCCATTGTTGCATGGTGTGTTGTGATCCCAATTTTCATGCATGCATGTTGATTGTATGTTTGTTAGGTTGTGTTTGGGCTTGAGGACAACAAGTGTGTCATTGATTTCCAAATTGAGGCAAGTATAACCATGACTTGAGAACCCATGTTGGTATGCATTTGACTTGGTTGATCTTACATGAATTGGTATGGAAAACATGTGTTTACAGCCCATTTGATACTCATTTGATTACTACTTTGTCTATCTCCATTGATAAATTGCAATTTGGATGCTTTCCCAGACATTCTGTACTGTTTCAGATTTCTGACTTCGTACAGGTACGGCTAAGCCGTATAACACCTACGGCTCACAATCCAGAGAGGAGAAAAAACCCAGTTTTCGTCTACGGCTAGGGCACGGCTAAGCCGTGGATTGCCCTACGGCTAAGCCGAAGCTCAGCCGTGGCCCAACCGTAGATCAATACAGGGTGCAATTTCTGAAATAACTGAGAGTCAGCAAATGACAGACCTTCTACGGCCCAGCCACGGCTAAGCCGTAGACCACACACGGCTAAGCCGTAGCACACACACGGCTAAGCCGTAACCACACTAGAATGAAAATGGGGAATAAGGATAGGTGTAATGAAAAGACCGATATGGCCTTCAAGATAGAATGTAGAGCACCTAGACTTGCCCAACGGAATGTGATACAACGCGTGAATGATCTCGAGGGCTGCGAATCATTCATGTTCGTTATCCGGATGTTAAGCACCTCCCCATGGGTGTTGGTTTAAGGGACTTCATGCACCGCCCGATTCACTACAACACTAGACAACGGTGCATCGAATAACTTAAAACTACATCATCATGCACGGTTAGAAACACCGGATGATTAGATTAGAATTGGCTTGTAACTAACGGTGATTCGATTTCGCATGATTTGTTGCATAACATATTGCATTCGATCATTGATCTCAATGCTCTAACATGATTACTTGTATCCCGTTACTTTCACATTGTGATTTCTTTACCTTGAGTATGCATGTATAAGATGTTCCAGATATGCACGTATGATATGTGATCACGATCTACTCAGGGTTTCCATGATTGACTCTGTATGGTCAGGCACTACTTAGCTTCAGCCTTAGGATCCCGACGGGGTGAATTTGGTATAGTTTATATGGCCTGCTGCAGTATGGATTTTGTCTTGGGGAACCGGACCCCAGGAAACCGAGACCCATTGTACCCTGGCCCGGACAATGGTGTTCTTTGCACGTTATAAGATCCCTCTTTTGGGAGCATATGGTAATGTAGTAGCCACTAGTTACATACACAGCATGTATTCATTGATTCATTTAGCATATTTCTTTCTTGCATGGCAGCCTAGTATACGAAAATGCCTTCTTTAATAACATGATGTTTTTTACTCTATTAGACACAGCGTGTGTTAACTTGCTATGGTTTATACTTTGCTGAATCTTCGTATTCACAGTTGTTTTTGGTGTTGCAGGCCCAGATCCCCCTGCCGAACCCCCGCAGGTCGGCCAGGCTCCAGATGAGACCCCCGGGGCCCCATCAGGCCTAGAGGAGTGGACGTGATCACTCCACGGGAGAGCGTTCATGGCATACATATCGTTGGAGTCTTGTTTTGTGGACTTTCAGACTTGTATTTAGCATGACATATCATTACTGTATATATTCTTTTGGTTCTTTTGTAAGACTTTCATATGTACTTATGTCAGTTCGTTCCTGGTATCCTCTTCTTGCATTGTTAGTTGATGTTTCTGATATTTACAGCTTCCGCGTACTTGCTTGGCACGTGTGAATGTTCCCTTGTGCGTGTGCATTTGGACTCGGTCTACGTGTACAGGCACGGGAGTACGTGTGTCATTAGGTTTGGCTTTTGCGAACCCTCGAACCCTGGGCTCGGGTTGTGACACCAACACCTACTATAGCTACTCATACTCTAATTTATTCAATCAAACATACGTACATATACTTAACAAAAAAGGAGCTGTAGTTTAAAAATTAGAATAATCAATTCAAGAGTCAACAAATTATACATACATGCAGTGCCATATATACTCTAATACTTGCCTTTTAATAGTGCCTGCTCTCACTAACTCTTCCTTGAAGTGTAAAGAGAGAGAGAGCCTTAATACAAGATGGTTCTCTGCAAGTAGGACATGCAATGGGTGATTCTTGTATGAAATGCATGCATGTCATTCTCGTGAATCCCTTTGACTCTAGCGAACCCAAAAGAATGAAATGGAGTAAGTCTTCACCTTATATGGCTATCGAATGAAGAAGGGAATGCTTCTAAGGAGAAAATGCACAAGAAAAGAAGAAGAAGATAAAGAATGTAGGCTCCTACTAACAATGCAAGGCTTCATTCCTTGTTTACAGCTTTACTAGTAGAGGGAGATCAAGAAGAAGAGTAAAGAAAGAAGTGGCTCCAATGTTCAGAAGGAAATGAGATGGAATCGTTGAGTTCACTCTTTTAAATGAAATTTTCCTACAGTTACATGTAAGTCCAAGTCTTTTGGAATATTTACTGTTTAGGTCAGATGGTCTCAATTAGGCCAAGATGAGTTCGAATTAGGTCGGGCCCAACACGAAAGATGATCTACACGAAAGATGATCTACACAAGATGTGATTAATGAGATGTCAATATGATGCATAAACAAATTACAAAAAGGGCCCTCAACTACTTAGCTAAGGTTCAAACCGGACCCAACTACTTATCCAAGGCCCAAGCCCTAAGGGTTTGAGTTAAATTAGCCTAAACACGATTTAATTAATATAAAACAAGATTAACTAATATAAATCGAGGTTAGTTGGGATCAAGACCTTACAAAACCAACAATCTTTAAAGCAATGACATGGTTTTAGTAGCAACAACAAGCAACCGATCATCGTGGGGATGTTAGATGTCCTTGTTCATCTTAAGGATACTAGAAAAAAAATTGAGGAGAATATAGAGGAATTGAATGGGGATTTTATTTCATTAAATGGTAAGCTTAATATTTTAAAAAAATTAAGGAAAATTTACTAAAAATTAACTTTAAATGAACAGATGTCCTTAATTGAAAATTTCTTAAAAAATTTAGGGCCTAATTTGAAAAATTTTGAAACTTATGTCCTTTTTTAATATAAGTAAAAAACTTAGGGTGTTATTTGAAAATTTCCCTTTTCAAAGTTGAGTGATTTAGTTAACATTCCTATTTTCTCTTATTTCAAATTACGTACAATTATCCATCTCAATATATTTATCTAGATGGCAATAAACTATAGGTGGACCCTATAAAAAAATCATACTAAGACACAATGGGTGGGGAGCCTTATTCATAAATAGGCACTCTCATGCTAAGTGGTAATCCATCTATTTTAATTGTAATGATTTAGAACCGCCAAAATGAGGTTCAAGGCCCCAATTAGATTATTAGTATGCACTTTAGATAAGTAGAAATTAAAAAAACTAAATTAAATCAATCAAACACATAAGAAAAGACACTAGATTTTTACGTGAAAAGCCCGAGCATGGGAAAATCCTAAGATTGATCTCTTCGATCCAAGGAAAAGCAAGCACTAGAAAAAAAAATAATTAAAAGATATACTCACAGCTATTTTCCCCAGTTGAACTAAACCTAAAGTAGTAATTCTTCTTATCTACGAGCATGCCATTCACCGTTCCATGTGCTTCATGCAACCTGTCTTAATGCCACTCAAGACGCACAATCTTTTACAAAGAGAGTAGAAGCAAAAATGTTGGAAGTTAAAAGTTTATGGCATAGTAGAACATTTCAATGGCTGCTCCAAAGAGAAAAAAAATCTCTAATAGATTTCTAGATTTTAGAGTAGGGAGATTGCATGCTTTAGGGTTCTCATAAGATGGCTTTACATTCCCTAGGTTCTTGGGTAAGCATTATGGCTTTAATAGGACTCAAAAATGCAACTTTAATTGAAGGAGGAAACGTTTTTGTGCAAGGTCAGTTTCAGAAATTGCCGCTACTTACTCCACCGAGGATGGGTTTACTTGAGCAACCAAAGATTTTATCTGGACAATTTGGTCAGGCTCACTCAACCGAGCTTGGTACTCACTCGAGCGAAGAGTAGTTTTGTCTCTAGTTTTCTGATTCACGTTCTTTCACTGTCCTTTCTTTGATTCTTTCACTTTAGTGCATCTGATGACACCGCTATAGTTCAAAACTAAAATATGAAAATTACAATGCATATTGGACCTGAGTTTTGTCCAAAATCCATGAATTAGCTAACATTAAAATCTTCACAATTCCCCTTTTCGCAATTATGGACAAAACTCCCTAAAAATATAGAGAATCTAATCCCAACCCAAAACTTACAATGACCTCTTTACCTTTTCAAAAAGAATTGTACATGCAAAAAAGTACCTTCCCCTAACCAAACTTTGACAAAGATGAAAGATTATATTAGAAACAAATAATGCAAAAATTATGATTCCTACTAACCCTTTTTTATTCATAATTGACAAAGATGATAAAAATAAAAAAGTTCAATAAAAATGTCAAAGCAAAATCAATCAAAGATAGCTTAAGAAAACGACAATATGCATACACATGTAAAGATTTATATGAAGATTCTTCATCAATGCTCATAATTTGTGAAATCTACAAAATCAAATAATCAAGAGTGACATTTTTTAGGGTTTCGATATGTGTGTCAGTGTGTCAGGGATAACCAACATGGAATATCACAATGGAGTCAATGATCCACAAAAAATTTAACATTCATCAAGCTTAAAGTATAATTCACATCAAATAGTAATAATCAAACTTGACAAAAATTATTAGGATGTTCCCTCTTTATGCCACAGTTTTTTTATTAAAATTTTTATTCTTTTCTTTTTCTATTTCCTTTTTTAAAAAATATTGAACCTTCATTGGTGACTTTACACTAATCAGAATGATAACTCTCTCCTTGTTTTTCTCTATCACACATATCCTTAGGGAGTCCATCCTTTGCATTCAATTATAGCAAACAATTATTTCTCAAACATTAATGGAAGGAGTTTAGGGGAAATGGGGAAAGTCAAAGTTAATGTCCTAAATAATGAGAAAACACAATTAGACATGATTCACATTAACTTTGTTTTTTCATTAACCCAAAGTAAACATCCATGTAAGTGTCCATGCACAAATTGACATAATAAAAAATCCATTGAACAAGCATCAAGATATTTGATTAAAAACTAAGGAAATTCTTTGCATCACATGTTAAATAATCATATAAAGTACTTGAAAAGCAAGGCTTGTGCATATATGTTCATGAATCAAGAACAATCACAAGCGAAGGCCAATGCCTTCAGGGGGTCTCTTCGTGGCACAATGTTTAGGTAGCCACATTTTGTGAATTTTTTTCCTGTGGCACAATATTGACCACAAAACCACTTAGGCCAGATTTCCTTACCCAAATTGCTCTAGTTTTGACCTTTTGAGGACAAGTTTACTTACTCCTTTGCTAGTTTCTCACTTGATTTTTGAATTTATTGCAGTGTAGTCTAATTTGTCCTCTAGTTCCACAGAAGTAACATGCGGGAATGAATTTAGGATGTGACACATTCGTGTGTGGAGTAATGACAATAGGATTTAATTATGTAGTTGTTGAACAATGGTTGTCATAGTACACAAAGTAGAACCATGAATGAAAACAAAGTTACCTAGGTTCTTTAAAGTAGAAGCACTATTTACTTAGTAAATTTCATGTCTGCTAGTTCCAAATATTTTAGTATAAAGAGTATCATCCAACTTCTTTGATTCAATATTCATCAAGTCTAACGATACTTTTATTTCCATCAGCTTTATAGAGATCATCTTGACCTTCCCGTCTAAATCTCTTTTTTCTTCTTGAGATATTTGCAGCTTTTTTCCTCAATGATTATAGCTCTTTTGTAGATTTTTCAGCTTCTTCAAAAAGTAGATTGTATTTCCTACCACATCAATCGGATTGCTAAACAAAAAATTACATTGTGATTCTAATTGACTTACCTTTGTAAAAGCATTTCAAGTTCTTGTTTCAGCTAGGAAATCTAATTTTCTACACTTTTCCACTTGTTGGCGATCGTGTCATTCAGCTTGGTCATTCTGATGCAGTCCTTTTGCAAGGTTCTCTGTGATTCTTCCAAATCTTGTTCATCATTAGATACATTATCTAGAGAAATTGTCCTTGCATTTTTTGGCCCTTAATGTCATTCAAAAAACTTGTGGAATTGGAGAATAGTGGTCCTATTCAAACTCTCAAGTCTGACAATTTGGAATCCTTTGAGCCCGTGTCTGAACGAAATGCTAAACTTGAACTAATGAAATTTGTGGCACGGGAGGACCTAGGGCCACCCAATTGCTTATTACATCCTCTCCTATCTTTCAAAGATCCATTTTTAAGGGAGGAGGAAGAAATTTTCTTTGTGGTCCCTTTTGCACACAGTGTACAAGAACATGCAGTCATCATGTTCATTGAGCCCACTACCGACATGGTTTCATCTCTTTCTATGCTTTTTGTAAACTGTGTGGATAAAAATTTCATTTCGAATGCGGGTGGACTCATGGTTTTGAATCCAGTAGTGTAGGTTATTTTTCTTTTCTTTGTAGTGTAGATATTTTCTTTTAGAGTAGCTTCTTGTCTTTTTTATTTTGTTTTTCTGTTTTATCTAACCTTGGACAGGGAGCCACTTAGATACATCTTCAAGTGACTTTTTCTCTTTATCGTCCATTACATTTATGTTTCCTCATGTTACTTTTACAATTTTGCTTTGCATGCATAAACATCAAGGATGATGTTCATCTTAGGTTGGGGGGTGGGAACAAGCACGCTTGTCCAATTTTGGACAAAAGTTTTTTTTTAATTTTTCTATCAGTTTTATCATTTTAGTCAGTTGTTAATCATTTTAGTTTTTTTTTTTAAATTAGGACCTTTATTTTTTTCATTGGTAGTTATTTTTCATTTTGGAAAAGAAAGTTTTCAAAGGGATTGCAGCAATTTGAAGATATATAGAAATTTGGAATTTTCATACTTTTGGAAGGAAGTAAAAAGAAAGTTTGCATTTTCTAAAGGAGGAAACCTATCAGAGGATAACCAAAACTTGCTCTTCACATACATACACATATACATTTTTTGACATTTTGGATAGAAAGCTTTAATGTTGTTTTTGGAATTTTTGGGGAGAATACGATCTGAACTTGAAATTTAGTTTGTAGAATATTTTTGTTTCCTGGTTTATTTTTGGTGAATTGTATATATTAGAACCAAAATAAATTAATTCGAGTGAAATGAGAACTGCTACTTAGTGTTTACTTTCGATATGAAAAAAAAAAGAGCATATAATGAGTAGTTTGTGACTAGTTTAGGTTCGTAGCCTTTTTAACTCAAGCTAGTAAGCCCAAAGGGATATTTTCATATCTAATGCTCAAAAGCCATCTGGTTTGAGAGTCATTGGCTTAATGCTCACTACATGGGTTAAAAAAAAAGCTTAAGGAACCTAAACATTACACAGTCATAAGAAAAAAAAAAGAAAGAAAATGAAGATGAATTATGGCCCAACGAAAGTCCATAGAAAATTTTAAGGGATATGTGCGGAAATACATAAGGACTAAGTTTGCTCCTTAGATCCCAACTTTTGTTATATCACATGAACTTGAAAATTTCTACATTGGAAAAAGTAAGAGAGTGAAGAGTGTCCGTAAGAGTTTGCAAGTAAGTATGTGCAAGAAATAACAAGGACCAAATTTGCTCTCTGGATTCTAACTTTCTTATATCATATGAACATGGGAACTCTTGCGTCGGAAAAAGATAGTGAGAGAAAAAGAGGCCAACCAAAGTATATACTAAAGTGGCAGCTGTCTTAGTAACTTTGAGAGGAAAATTTTTTTTGCTAAATTTCAAGGGATCAGGCTATTTGAAGGAAAATTTCTTTTTTTGCAGCATTATTGTGGAATATTTGAAATCGGTTTTTGATGTATACAATTTTTCACCATGCATGCAAGTTGGTTATGAATTTGAGAAAGTTTCTGAAAATAGAATTGTGAACTGGACTTTGAAAAGTCTGAAAGTGTATTTATTCTAGATTTCGAAAATATCCGATATGAATGACTCTTCTTTTAGGAAATTTCTTTTCTCCATTATTTTTGTCATTTAAAAAAAAATTTATGAGTATATTCACTGCAAACCCTCATGAGGCACAACTCGTCCACTAGGGAGAACCTAGGGGTTTAAGGGCTTACTGCATAAGCTAATGTAGTAGAGAGTGCCAGTGAAAGTGGCATTGCATTCATGTTTATTTTTAGTGCGTTGCATTAGTTTTAGATTAGATTAGGTTATGATGAATTTCTCATATTTTATCACATTTTTTGCTAGGGACTAGCAAAACGCTAGTTAGGAGGTGTGATGAGTCTTTAAAAATACATATTTTCATATACATTTTCGACTATTTTAAGGACTTATTAACTTGAAAAAGCCTCATTTAGTGTGATATAGTGGTTTCAAGTATTTTAAATTCATTTTAGTATTTCTATGCATAATTTGTTTAACAATCATACTTTTTGCATATATTCATGAAACCTGCCATTTTTGGAAAGTCTATTTTTGGAAAGTTTTGTGAATATTAAGTTTTCTGATGAAATAAATTCAATTTTTATCATAATTAGTTCATTCACATAAAATCATATAGAATGTTGTTCATTTTCATTGTCATTTCATGAGAAATGGGCCCGCATTCATGCATTTGTGATCTTGGGAGTAAAATTATCTTTTTAACATGAATTCACATTTGTTTGGTAGGAAATTGATGATATAGGTCCCATTTGTAAAGAATTGAGGCAAGGAATTGATTTTCAAGAGAAAGGAGAGAAGAATTGAAGAAAAAAGAAATTGAAAGAAAATTGCAAAAAGTCGGTTCATAGTCCCACACACACATGCATATGTGTGGGGTACACTTGTAAAACATCTAAGATGGGGTCCATTTATTGTTACACATTTTTAATAGATTTTGAAGAGAATTTAAAGAATATCTCATCAAAGATGGATAAGGAAAGCCACATAGGAGTTCTTTTTGGAAAGGAGAAGATTTAATTAAAAAAATAAAAATAAATATCCAAGAAGCTATTCCATGTCCAACACATGTTTCAAATCAGATTTTGATTGAAAAAACAAAGAAAAAAAAAATCAAGGGAGAATCATCTAGAAGATCTCTTCAAGTTTGGGGCCAATAAGGAGAACTTTCCAAAAAAGGACAGTTGACAATGCAAAGAGATAAAAGGGGAAGTTCTATACCTCATGTAGCCTAAGTTTGATTCCAAGAGAGGATTTTTATCCCTAGATTATCTCTCAAAAGATCTCAATGCAAGGTGGAAAAGACAAAGAAGGAAAGAAGTATCCAAGGGGGACTTCCAAAAAAAGCAAACAAGGAAATAAACGAAAAAAGTAAAAAAAAATCCCAAAAGATATGTCATGCCCAAGCATTGTTTGGGACCCTTTTTCTATCATTTTTTTATTATTTTTAAGATTTTAGAGTTTGAGAAGGGATAGGACTTGAAAAAGTATAAATAGGGCACCTCTCTCTCATATTCTTCATGAAAGAATTACTCACCTTTCACCTCTAGATTTCTACACTCCATCTCTCCCTCTCTTGTCTCTCCATCTTAAGACATCAAGGAAGCTTAGACCTAAAGCCACACCACCAACCTTGAAGTGTCAACTAGAAGGAGGAATTCTCATCATCCTAGTATATAATTGTTTGTTTTTTAGTTTCAATCTTTTGTAAAACAATTTCATGCTAGTAAAGTTTGTTTCTTTTCAATTGTTCTTGTCTTTGATTTTGTGGTTTTCATAATTTTATTCTTATTTGTGAATGGGTTAATTTTCATTCTTGTTTAAATACTGGGATAGAATTGGAATCACAACTAGTAACCCATCTTAGTATCCTTTTCAATGTACTTCGTTTCTTCAGCTACATTGTATGTTTGGAGGTAATGCAAGATGGAGTTAAAGAGGTTTGAGTGAAAAAAGTGTAACACTCCGACCCGATTTGATCCGGATTAGTGGGTAATTGCGTGTGATTCTCTTGTTAAGTGTGTTTTGATTTTGCTTTTCTTTAGTTTTGAGTCATGGATAGGTAGTTTGGGTTGAGTTTGACCTGGTTTAGGTAGTTCCAGCCTTTTTTCGTAATTTTGGCTTTTGTTTGACCTTGTCAGTTTTGCTTCATGTTGATGTCAACGCGTGTATTTCGTTGAGCTTGTCGATCTTCGTAACTGTCTTGGATCTGAATGATTTCATTTGCTCTCGTTGGATCGTCAGTTGACTCAAACTGGAAATTGTGTAATCTGTTTGGACTTGTTTGTAATTTGGATTCCTTTTATCTTATAAATATCCTACCTACCCTCTCTCTCTCGTTCCTTCAGCGCTCGTTCTCTGCTTGGCTCTCTCTCCCTCGTTCAGCTCTCTTTCTTTTGGTTTCGTTTTTGTCTCGTGAGGAAGAAGGGAGTCGTGTTCGTCAATTGTGTGTGTTTCCTGTGGATTGAGCCAAGCAACTACTGTCGTGTGTGTGTGATTTCACTGTGAGGCAAGTATAAGCACAAGTAGCATGAACACCGATTGGTATTGTTTGATTGTATGTATTCTTACTCTTCGTTGTATGCATCATTGTTATACAGCCCTATTGAGTCAGTTTTGCTCTTATCTTTCTGTTTACAGTTGATAGCTAGCCATTTTGGATTTCTGTAACTGTTTCAGGAAATGGATTCAGTGCACTCACGGTTAAACCGTGAAATGTGCTACGGCTGAGCCGTGAAAGGTCTTACGGCTAAGCCGAGACCCAACCGTGACCTTAACCGTAGATCAATACAGGGTGACAATTGAAATAACTGAGAGTTGGCAAATTGCTACTCTTCTACGGCCCAGCCTGATCTAAGCCGTACATTGTGCTACAGCTAAGCCGTGGACCAGGATATGGCTGCGCCGTAAAGTAAATTACGGTTGAGCCGTAAATACGGATGAATAGTTTGGGGAACCTCAGCTCCGCCGCAGTGCAGATTACGGCTAAGCCGTAAGATGCCTACGGCTGAGCCGTAAGGTCACCTACGGCTACACCGTATAATCTTGAGAACTGAATAAAAAGACTAGGCTTAAGAAAGAGACCGTATATGACT
The DNA here is from genome assembly GCA_037013555.1 of Sextonia rubra. Classification (NCBI taxonomy): domain Eukaryota; kingdom Viridiplantae; phylum Streptophyta; class Magnoliopsida; order Laurales; family Lauraceae; genus Sextonia; species Sextonia rubra. The sequence goes on along the minus strand of JASUAD010000009.1, from coordinate 51,064,500 downwards.
TTCATGCTAGAATGTAGACGAACCTAACACGCCCAATGGAATGTCCAAATGACATGAATGATCGTGAGGGCTGCGTTTCATTCATGTATGTTATCTAGCTGTTTAGCACCTCCCCATGGTGTTGATTTAAGGAATTTTGGTACACATTCGGGATTGAATGCAACACTCCGTGATTGAACAACTGTGTATCGAATACCTTAAAACTACATCAGCATGCATGATTAGAAACACTGGATAAATAGGTTAGGATTGGCTAGTAAGTGACCTTGATTCATCAAAGTAATCTGATCTGTATCGCATATTGACTTCGGTTTTGCCATCTTATGTGTTCTGCGCTGGATCTCTCAATTCTGTGGGAAATGCAGCAGCCCCAGAGTGAAGCTCGGGTAGGACCATTCTATTACTGCGTTTCTATCGTTGCTCCGGTGGAGTACTTGAGTCAATGATTATTTGTTATTGGTACTTATTTGTCAGTGCTTCTTTATACTGCTTATTCGCATTCAGTATCTGTATATGTGATGGACTTCCTTTGTCCGTTTATTGTGATAGATTATGATATGTGAGATCTGTATGTGATATGATTGATTGAGGTGCATCATCCGATTTGATTGTGATTGTTACATGGCACTACTGAGCCTCAGCCTCAGGATACCCGACGGTGTTGACTTTGGTTTAGTTTATGTGTTTGCCTCTGCAGAGTGTTCTGTCCTGTGACTCCGGACCTCAGGAAATAGAGACCCATGCGTACCCTGGCCCAGTCGCTGGTGTTCTCATTCTGACTGCTCTCGAAAAGGAGAATATGGCCAATGTAGTAGCCACTTTGACTGTTATCTGTTTATGATTCTGATAGCATGCTTATTCAATTGCACCCTTTGCTTAGTATACGAACATGCTTACTATGGATCTTGCATTGTGACTTTTGCTCATTAATAGACACAATTCGTGTTATCTTCTTATGGCTTATATTTTGCTAAGTCATTGTACTTATGAGTTGTTATTGGTGTTGCAGGCTCAGATCCCTCTCCCGATCTTGCGTCGGTCGACCCGACTCCAGGAGAGGCTCGCGAGGCCCCATCCGGCCTAGAGGAATGGACTTGATCCATTCTCTAGAGAGCGGTCTGCATCATTTTGTTATCCCATTTCATTTGAGTTTGGATCCATTTGGGGGATTTTTTCTGTATTTTGTACCGTGGGCTTGATTGATATCTGTATTTTGATTTTTGTGTAGAGCCCTCTATATTTGTTATACGTTCTTGTATTCGTTCTTGTAATCAGTCTAATGCTTTTGTAATCTATTATGGTTTTGTTCTTATGTTATGCCTTGATACATACAGCTTCCGCGTACACTTGTTTGCACGTGTGATTGATCCCTTGTGTGTGTAAGCTTGGACGGGGTCTAGGTGTACATGCACGAGAGTACGTGTGTCATTGGTTAGGTTTTCTCTAACCCCGATTCTCTGGGCCCGGGTTGTGACATACGTATTATATGATATCAGAGCATTGTCTCGATCTTAGTTCTTAAGCATGTAAGCATACAGGACGTGGTGAGATTATGTAGTCAATTTGTTGGCTGCTGTGTTTGGTCCTTTTCTTAGGGGTCTGTGTGAGTTACCTAGTGTGATAGCAAATTGACTTTTGTGTTTTGCAAGCTATGGTATCCAGATCTGGTACACACAACAATAATCAGGGAGATAATGAGAGCGGATTAGCCGCTCCACAGCAACCTGCGAATTTTGATGAGCATTTCTTGACAATGCTGCAGGCGATCCATTCCTTGCAAGCACAGGTCGTTTCTCTGGTGGACCGACAGAGTCAAGCGTTAGTTCAGCCGCATGTAGAGCAGCAAGTGGTTTTCCAGCCTAAGGAGAGTGATCTAAATGCATTGTACGATAAATTCAGGAAACGTGGAGCCACAGAATTCTACGGCAATGAAGATGCGTTGAAGGCTAATCAGTGGCTAAAGCATACCGGGGATCTCTTCTCTACCATTGTCTGTGATGACCAGCAGAAGGTTTTCGAGAGGTGGCAAAGACTTGGTGGTAGAGTGTTAGTGAGGCCTATCTGACCATGCCTAGTGAAACGGTGTGGGAGACATTCCAGAAACAGTTCAGGAGGAAGTTCATCCCTGCTCATGTCCGGCGTGTGAAGGAGGTTGAGTTTCTGGCCTTACAGCAGCAGCAGCTGACCGTCTCAGAATATATTCACCGATTCATCTAGTCGTCCCATTTTGTTGAGGACATGATCAATACTGAGGAGAAGAAGGTGAATCGTTTCATTACTGGTCTGCATCCTAGATACGCGAATTTCGTAATCGCCTTCCAGAGACCAGCTACTTTCGATGATGCGGTCGACAGAGCATATGCTGCGGAAGCTAACCACTTAGCAGAGAGAGCTATGGACTTCAAGAGGAGTGCACCAGTGGGGTCCAAGGGACAGATCCAGAAGAAATGGAAAGGGAAGCAAGGAACTTCGAGTTTCTCTGGGATCAGATGCGAGTTTTGCGGACTGGGACATCCGACGGATAAATGTTAGAAGAAGTCCGGAGCTTGTTGAAGTTGTGGATCCATGGAGCATAAGATAGCTCAGTGCCCGAAAGTTAGGACCTTCCAGTCATCTAGGTCTATGGGGTCATCCAGGTCTATGAGTTCTGTAGCTTCGAGTAGCCCCCAGCCGTCTCGCCAAAGCCAGAAGCCGCAGCGTCAGACTGCTCACGTGTACGCAGCCTCCTATGATAATATAGAAGATGCGAACGTGGTGGAAGGTAAAGTTCTTATTGCCCAAGCTGAAGCAAATGCACTATTTGATTCAGGGTCTACGCGTTCGTTTGTTGCACCTCGTTTTGCTAAACAGTTACCGCAACCCCTCAGCCGCTACCGTACTTGTTGGTGGTGTCCACTCTTGTGGGCAAGAGAGTGGAGTGTGGTGTGTACTACCCTCAGTGCGACGTGTTGATTGAAGGTCGCCAATTGCCAATTGATTTGATCTTGTTGTCTATGTTGGATTTTGATGTTATCCATGGAATGGACTGGCTAGCGCGGTATCGTGCTTGTGTTAACTGTTACAACAGGACGATCTACTTCGATTTCGAGAAGGGGTTTCGTTTCGAGGGCAATCAGGAGAAATGCCCGAGGCGTGTCATCTCCGCATGCAAGGCGGATCGTTTGATACGAAAAGGGTGCGCAGGTTTCCTTGCTTTTGTCTCGGAGAAGAAAAAGGAGGTGAAGCAGTTGGGCGAGATTCCAATAGTATGTGAGTTCCCGGATGTATTTCCGGAGGAAGTACCCGAGTTACCCCCTGTTAGAGACGTGGGATTCGCGATTGATCTAGTGCCCGGTACAGCACCCATTAGTTTAGCTCCTTATCGTATGGCCCCCGCCGAACTACTAGAATTGAAGATGCAATTGCAAGATTTGTTGGAGAAGGGCTTCATTCGGCCGAGTGTGTCACCGTGGGGAGCTCCAGTGCTGTTTGTGAAGAAGAAGGACGGTACATTGCGGATGTGCATTGATTACCGGCAGTTGAATAAAGTCACTATCAAGAATAAATATCCTCTGCCGCGTATTGATGAGTTGTTCGACCAACTTTAAGGTGCCCCCTACTTTTCCAAAATTGATTTAAGATCGGGGTACCATCAACTTCGGGTGAAGGAAGAAGATATTGTGAAGACTGCTTTCAGGACACGGTATGGACACTTTGAGTTCCTCGTAATGCCATTTGGATTAACCAATGCACCTGCTGCCTTTATGGCCTTGATGAACAGGATCTTTGCTCCTTTCTTGGATCGATTCGTGGTGGTCTTTATTGATGATATTCTGGTGTATTCGAAGACCCCAGAGGAGCATGTGGAACATCTACGTCGAGCCTTGCAGTTATTGAAAGAGCATTGTTTATATGCCAAATTATCGAAGTGTGATTTTTGGCTCGAGCAGGTAGCTTTTCTTGGTCATACCATTTCACGAGATGGGTTAGCAGTTGATCAGAAGAAAGTGGAGGCAGTGGTGAATTAGCCCAGCCCAAAGACTATGACGGAGATACGGAGTTTTCTTGGACTTGCGGGATACTATCGTCGATTTATTCAAGATTTTGCCAAGATTTCGGCACCGTTGACTAGATTAACCAGAAAGAATGTTCCTTTTCTTTGGACGGACGAATGTGAGTACCATTTCTATATGTTGAAGGAGAAGCTTACTTCGGCCCCAGTCTTGACATTACCAGATGGGAGTGAAGGATTTATGATTTACTCCGATGCTTCTCGAGTCGGTTTGGGATGTGTTTTGATGCAACATGGCAAAGTGATTGCCTATGGCTCGAGGCAACTCAGGGAGCATGAGAAGAATTATGCCACGCATGATTTGGAGTTAGCAGCCATCGTTTTTGCCTTGAAGATGTGGAGACATTATTTGTATGGCGTGAAATTTGAAGTACACTCAGACCATCACAGTTTACAGTATCTCTTCACGCAGTCTGAGTTAAATATGAGGCAGCGAAGGTGGCTTGAGTTGATTAAAGACTATGACTTCCCCATCAAATATCATCCAGGAAAAGGCAACGTTGTTGCAGATGCCTTGAGTAGGAAATCGAAGATTCTCCAGGCTTTGGATAGCCTTTACTTTGTGCGACATGATCAGCCAGTTGAAGTGAGGTTGGAGGAGAACTGTTTGACACTTGCTAGTACAGTGAGTTTTCAGCCTGACATCATTCAGCACATTAAAGACCAGCAGTTTGAGGATGTGATGTTGAGGCGAATTCGGGATAACATTGCGGAACGACCAGACTTTCGCTTGGAGGGTGATGTTTTGTATTTCTGGAGCAGGTTATGTGTGCCAGCAGTAGATACTTTGAAGGAAAGGCTGATGACCGAAGCACATCATGCTCGTTATTCGACGCACCCTGGAAGTAAGAAGATGTACCGAGCTCTCAAGGACAGATTCTGGTGGAATAATATGAAGAGGGAAATTGCTGGGTTTGTTGCCAGATGTCTGACCTGCCAGAAGGTGAAAGCTGAGCATTAGAGACCTCCAGGTTCTTTACATCCTTTGCATATTCTCCAATGGAAATGGGAGCACATTACGATGGACTTTATTTCAGGCCTACCCCTGACGAGCAAGAAGAATAGTGCCATTTGGGTGATCGTGGACAGATTGACGAAGACAGCCCATTTTCTTCCATTCAAGAAAAGCATGACATTTTCCGAGATGGCGAAGAAGTTCGTTGATGAGATCGTTAGACTACATGGTACGCCTGTATCGATTGTGTCTAATCGAGATAGCCGCTTTGTTTCTTCGTTTTGGAGAGCATTTCAAGAAGCCATGGGAACGAAGTTGAGTTTCAGTACGGCGTATCACCCGTAGACTGATGGACAGTCAGAACGAACTATTCAGACGCTCGAAGACATGTTACGGGCCAGTGTATTGAATTTTGAGAAAGAATGGGATCTGCATCTCTTGTTGTGCGAGTTCGCGTATAATAATAACTTCCACGAGAGTATTGGTATGGCACCATATGAGGCTTTGTATGGACATAAATGCAGAAGCCCTGTTTGTTGGGAAGAAGTTGGAATAAGGAGTTTCCACGGACCGACGATCATTGCTGAGACGACAAAGAAAGTTCAGAAGTCATTGACAATTTGAAGATTGCCCGATCGAGATAGAAAAGTTATGCAGATACGCAAAGAAGAACATTAGCATTTCAGGTTGGTGATTGGGTATTTTTGAAGGTCTCACCGATGAAAGGTACGATACGGTTCGGTCAAAAAGGCAAGTTAGCGCCAAGATATGTGGGTCCATTTGATATCAAGAGCAGAATTGGCGATTTGGCATATAGATTGATTCTTTCAGTGGAGTTTTCTGGAGTACATGACGTCTTCCATGTGTCAATGCTTCGCAAGTATGTTCGAGACCCGACGCATGTGATTCGCTACGATGATATATAGATGCAACCGAATGCGTCATACGTTGAGCGTCCGCTCCGTATTGTTGGGACCAGAGAACAGATTTTGCGCACGAGGACTATTCGATGGGTCAAGGTACTCTAGGAACATCATGGACCTGAAGAAGCCACGTGGGAATTAGAGGATCAGATGGCGCGTCAGTATCCTTATCTTTTCGCTCAGGTATGTGTTCATTCCGAGGACGAAATGAGTTCTAAGTGGGGAGGATGTAATACTCCGACCCGATTTGATCCGGATTAGTGGGTAATTGCGTGTGATTCTCTTGTTAAGTATGTTTTGATTTTTCGTTTCTTTAGTTTTGAGTCATGGATAGGTAGTTTGGGTTGAGTTTGACCTGGTTTAGGTAGTTCGAGCCCTTTCCGTAATTTTGGCATTTGTTTGACCTTGTCAGTTTTGCTTCATGTTGATGTCAATGCGTGTATTTCGTTGAGCTTGTCGATCTTCGTAACTGTCTTGGATCCGAATGATTTCGTTTGCTCTCGTTGGATCGTCAGTTGACTCAAATTGGAAATTATGTAATCTGTTTGGACTTGTTTGTAATTTGGATTCCTTTTATCTTATAAATATCCTACCTACCCTCTCTCTCTCGTTCCTTCAGCGCTCGTTCTCTGCTTGTCTCTCTCTCCCTCATTCAGCTCTCTTTTTTTTGCTTTCGTTTCTGTCTCCTGGGGAAGAAGGGAGTCGTGTTCGTCAATTGTGTGTGTTTCCTGTGGATTAAGCCAAGCAACTACTATCGTGTGTGTGTGATTTCACTGTGAGGCAAGTATAAGCACAAGTAGCATGAACACCGATTGGTATTGTTTGATTGTATGTATTCTTACTCTTCGTTGTATGCATCATTGTTATACAGCCCTATTGAGTCAGTTTTGCTCTTATCTTTCTGTTTACAGTCGATAGCTAGCCATTTTGGATTTCTGTAACTGTTTCAGGAAATGGATTTAGTGCACTCACGGCTAAACCGTAAAATGTGCTACTGCTGAGCCATGAAAGGTCTTACGGCTAAGCCGAGACCCAGCCGTGACCTTAACCGTAGATCAATTCAGAGTGACAATTGAAATAACTGAGAGTTGGCAAATTGCTACTCTTCTACGGCCCAGCCTGATCTAAGCCATACATTGTGCTACGGCTAAGCCGTGGACCAGGATACGGCTGCGCCGTAGAGTAAATTACAGTTGAGCCGTAAATGCGGATGAACAGTTTGGGGAACCTCAGCTCTGCCGCAGTGCAGATTACGGCTAAGCCGTAAGGTCACCTACGGTTACACCGTATAATCCTGTGAACTGAATAAAAAAACTAGGCTTAAGAAAGAAACCGTATATGACTTTCATGCTAGAATGTAGATGAACCTAACACGCCCAATGGAATGTCCAAATGACATGAATGATCGTAAGGGCTGCGTTTCATTCATGTATGTTATCCAGCTGTTTAGCACCTCCCCATGGGTGTTGATTTAAGGAATTTTGGTACACATTCGGGATTGAATGCAACACTCCGTGATTGAACAACTGTGTATCGAATACCTTAAAACTACATCAGCATGCACGGTTAAAAACACTGGATAAATAGGTTAGGATTGGCTAGTAAGTGACCTTGATTCATGAAAGTAATCTGATCTGTATCGCATATTGACTTCGGTTTTTCCATCTTATGTGTTCTGCGCTGGATCTCTCGATTCTGTGGGAAATGCAGCAGCCCCATAGCGAAGCCCGGGCAGGACCATTCTATTACTGTGTTTCTATCGTTGCTCCGGTGGAGTACTTGAGTCAGTGATTATTTGTTATTGGTACTTATTTGTTAGTGCTTCTGTATATTGCTTATTCGCATTCAGTATCAGTATATGTGATGCACTTCCTTTGTCCGTTTATTGTGATAGATTGTGATATGTAAGATCTGTATGTGATATGATTGATTGAGGTGCATCATTCGATTTGATTGTGATTGTTACATGGCACTACTAAGCCTCAGCCTCAGGATACCCGACAGGGTTGACTTTGGTTTAGTTTATGTGTTTGCCTCTGCAGAGTGTTCTGTCTTGTGACTCCAGACCCCGGGAAATAGAGACCCATGCGTACCCTGGCCCGGTCGCTGGTGTTCTCATTCCGACTGCTCTCGAAAGGGAGAATATAGCCAATGTAGTAGCCACTTTGACTGTTATCTGTTTATGATTCTGATAGCATGCTTATTCAATTGCACGCTTTGCTTAGTATACGAACATGCTTACTATGGATCTTGCATTGTGACTTTTGCTCATTAACAGACACAATTCGTGTTATCTTCTTGTGGCTTATATTTTGCTAAGTCGTTGTACTTATGAGTTGTTATTGGTGTTGCAGGCTTAGATCCCTCTTCCGATCCTGCGTCGGTCGACCCGACTCCAGGAGAGGCTTACGAGGCCCCATCTGGCCTAGAGGAGTGGACTTGATCCATTCTCTAGAGAGCGGTCTGCATCATTTTGTTGTCCCATTTCATTTGAGTTTAGATCCATTTGGGGGATTTTTTCTGTATTTTGTACCATGGGCTTGATTGGTATCTGTATTTTGATTTTTGTGTAGAGCCTTCTATATTTGTTATATGTTCTTGTATTCGTTCTTGTAATCAGTCTAATGCTTTTGTAATCTATTATGGTTTTGTTCTTGTGGTATGCCTTGATACGTACAGATTCCGCGTACACTTGTTTGCACGTGTGATTGATCCCTTATGTGTGTATGCTTGGACAGGGTCTAGGTGTACATGCACGGGAGTACGTGTGTCATTGGTTAGGTTTTCTCTAACCCCGATTCTCTGGGCTCGGGTTGTGACAAAAAGATTAAATGCCAATTCTGAAATTTATTTTTATATGGAATGGAAATTTGTTATTCTTACTTAGATTGATGACCTAAGATGAAAAATAAAGCCTTAGCACAATACTTCTAATCTTTTTTAGCCCAAGTTAAGGTAAGAATTTGAAAAAGCAATCTACCGCCTTTAACTTCTTGTTATTATGGCCTTTGACTTTAACTCTACCACCTTTGACTTCCATTGTTATTACCGCCTTTGACTTCCTGCACTTTTATTTTATTTTTTGCACTTTTGTTATTTTTCTTATTATGTTCGTGTTGATTTTAAGTTTTGCTTTTGCATAGTTTGATGGTTGGATTAGAATTTATTACATGTATTTTCAAATCATAAGATTTTGTGCATATTTAAGTTGCTGAAAATTAAGCTTTCAAATATGAATTTAACGATTAAATTCGGACTCAATAAACAAACAGCATAACTTCAGTTTTAGCAAACTGCCAAAACAATTTTTGACAAAAAGTTCGAAGTGGGTAAACCAGTCAAATCATAATATTTTTCTTTGAAACTTAGTAAAATTAAAGTTTCAGATGTGGTCTTTCATTCCCTAGAACTTCAGATCAAAATAATTTGGAAGGTTTGTGAACCAGAGGCTTAAACTTTGTCAATCAGTCAACTCGGATTAGAATTTCTACATAGAAATTTACAAAGTTGTCATATTCATGCATTCATAACTTTTTCGTTTTAGATCCTTTTTCACTTCCGTTTTTTTTTTTTTTTTGTTAGTTTCTTCCATCAGTAGAGCATGATTTTCAACTATTAAACTAAAATTTAGGATGCATTAAAATAGTTCAAATCATGCATAAAATTTGCATGGCATATTAGTTTTTTTAGACTTAGAATTTTTCAGCATCTCATGGCATGCATTGCATTACTAATTTTACTAACTTTTTAATTTTAAATTTGTTTCTAGCTTTATGTTTTTGATTGTTTTAGATAATTTCTAGAATTAAAATATCTTCCTAAACTTGGTTTAATTGAAGATTTTAAATTGGAAGGTTTTCTAGTTTTGGAAATTATAATTTAAAAAATTTTTTGTTTTCTTTTAATTTAGTTTAATTTGTTTCTAACTTTGTTTAGTTTTTATTTTTAGTAAGTTTCTAATTTTAGTTTTTGTTTTATTGGAAGTTCTAACTTGTGTTTTATTTTTGCAGCAACTTTAATTTTGTTTAGGAAATTTTAGATTTAGGTTTTTTAGATTTAGGAAAGTTTCTTTTCATTGGTTTGTAATTAATTTAATTTTGGTAAGTAGGATGCTTGTATTTGTTAGATTTTAGACTAGGCTAGTTTTAGATTTTTATTTAGGGTAGGTACAATTTGAAAAAAGAACCTTAAAATACATAGCTCCCTGTGGAGTCGACCCCGCACTTACTGGGATATTACTACGTCGCAGCTTTGCACTTGGAGCTCACGATCAGCTCCAACTCTGGTGATTCTTATAACCTCTGCTAATGAACCTCAAACATCCTAAGTGGCTCCTGACAATGGAAATCAAGAAGCAGGCTTGGAAGAAGTCGGTCAACTTTTTGCTGAACTTGAAGAAGTTAATACAATAAGAAGAGATACTCATCCAGAAGTTTACCGAAGCAACATAGTCAACGACGGCACTCGTTCTTTTTCTTCTTCTTATGTATGCCCTTCGAGGAACAACACAAATGTAAATGTAACTTCTTCAGATGTAAATGATAATGCAAGGCCACCAGAGCCATTCAAGTATGATGCTATTGAACACCACAAGCACATACCTGCAGATTTCATATTTTTTTATCTTTTTCAGATGTCTAAGGAGACTTATAACAACTTTATATGAGCTCTACAGACTTTGAATACAAATAATCAAACTCATGTGGTATAAGTTTATCAAATAGAGAAGAACTATCTAAAAGCAAAATCTAAGAAACCTTAGAAATAGTGTATGGAATATCTTTCCATTCACAACATTCCCAAAGGCACCATTTCCTTCACCAAAGATGATTTCCTCTTTGGTGACATGAAGCACACAAGGCCACTCTCTTTCATGGCCTATAACAAGGACATATCCATGTCGAGAGTTCAAGTTGACCGAGGATCATCTCTGAACCTCATCATAATTACAGCTCTTTAGGAACTTAGGATCCTGGTGAGCAAGCTATCTGATACAAAAACCTCGATCCAAGGCTATGATGGGGAAGTGCAGGATCCAATGAGCAAGATTCAGATTTGGTTTCAGGTTGGTGATATAACCTCAAAAGCCACTTTGCACATGGTTAAGAAGCGTGCTTGTTACAACATTCTCTTGGGAAGGCGATGGCTTCATGATTACTCCATATCAACTTCTACTCTCCCTCAATGCCTTAAATATAGTAATGATGAGGGTGAGGTGCATTGAGTCTTCGCAAATGAAAAACCATTCAAAGGCAATGAGGTCTACTTCACCGATGCAACCATATATCAAGAAAGGCCTATAAAGTTAAAACCAAATACAAACGGCTCTCCAGTGGATACTAATCCTGTAAAACCTTTCACCATCTCAACAGAAAAGAAAATTTGTCCGAGGTTTGGCAAAAAATCTGATTCCATTAGAAAATTGTAGTCCACGAAGAAAACGCAGTGAAGTTTGCGGATACCAAAGCTCCTCTGGTGATCAAGGTTAAATTTGAAATAAAACAATCAGACTAACCTTTGGTCATATCCACAAAACCATCAAGGATAAAACAAATAGGCAGTGGTATTCATACAAGCAAGACATGAAGTTCGGATATGTATATAACACCTGCTTAGAATGCATAACCATCTACTATAAGACTTCGAAGGCTATCATGTTTAGCAAATGGGATTTCCTTGGTTGGCAACTCAGATTCTGACCATGAAAGCAATGATGTACCTCCTACTACCACGGTAATGTCACTAATGAAGCCTGATTTTCCTATCATTTTTAGTCAGCTCGTATTAACATCACAGCAAAGGGGTGAATTGTCTTACAGATACATTAATAGATGGTTTTGTTTAGCTAAAAAATGTAATAATCCTCCACACTACTCAGCATGGATTCATCTGTGCTAGATAGGCTTTTGGCCTGCCCTTTATAGCTTGATAATGGCAATGGAGTTTCAAACCTTTGATGAAATGTTTCGAATTGTTTCATCTCTCAAAGTGGTACTCTATCGTCTGCCCAAAAGGTCTAGATAGATGTGCCAGTGCATGTCCTCTCAATGGTTAGAGATTCAGATTCTGAGATGGATTCTGAGGAAACTAAAAAGAAGGACACCTCTGTGCACTCTATCACAGATTAAGATCCTCTGCTTTTGCCATGGCCCACTCCATCCCAAAATTTATGATTTTGGAGGTTCTTGTTTCTTCGTGCCTCCATCTTAAAAATATAATCACTCGATAGTTTTTCATCAAGCCAAAGATGCTTCTACTTCACCTATCGACAAGATCACCAATGATGAGAGAATAAAGTTGGACAACTACAATCCTGTGGTTTGCAACATGATGAAAAACATGGGGTATAATCTCAAAAAGCCCACAGGCCTCAGATTGAGTGCAAATGGGGTTCAAATCCCTTTTGATGTCCTCACTCTAGAAATGAAAGAAGATCTAACAAAGGGATGAAGAATTGCACAACTATTTTCCCTACAACAATATTCCTAAGTTAAATTAAAATTTCAGAGCAAGATCTATGGTCTGCACTAAAGGTTATGACTCTGATGATTCTTAAGAGACCATTGTCTTCCAAGATTTTGTTGATTGGGCTACTTTTTAGCATCCTGGGGGGGGGGGGGGGGGGGGGGCAAGTGATGACGACAAAATAATCTTACAAAACAACGAATATTGCCCACCTAAACTCAATGAAGAAATAGATTCATCTTATCACACTCGTTGGGAATGTTTAGCGCTTCATGTAAAAGCAAAAATGTCTAAAAAACAGAATCCATAGAAAGGGATTAGGCCTTGGCTTAAATCCCCAAATGAAACCCCAAAAGTTTTGGTGGAGTTGGAAACTTCCGAAAATATTATGGAAGAACCTCCTCCCGAACCTCCAACTGAGGACCAAGTACAAGAAATAAACTTAGGAGCCCAAGAAAATCCTTATCCTACCTTTATAGGCTCTTAAATCAAAGGAGAAGAACTTGATGTGTATGTGAGTTTCTTGCAAAAGTTCATAGATTGCTTTGCATGGACCTATGCAGAAATACAGGGTCTAGATCTAGAAGTTTCCGTGTATAAATTAAATATAGTAGATGATGCTAAGCCCTTAAGCAAGATCAAAGAAGGATAAAACTAGAAATCATAGATAAAATAGGAAAAGAAGTCCAAAAACTCAGAGATGTTCACTTCATCCGTGAAGAGCAACACCTGACTGGCTAGCTAACATAGTGTCAATCACCAAAAAGAATGGGCTGATCAAAGTCTACATCGACTTCAAAGATCTAAACAAACTTTGTTGTAAAGACGATTTCCCATTACCCATACCAGAAATCATGATTGACAATACTTTCAGATTTAAAAGGATGTCATTTATGGAGGGTTTTTGGGATACAATCAAATCAAGATAAGGAGGATGAGAAGCACATATCCTTCAAAACCCCCTTTGGCATGTACTGTTACACCGTTATGCCTTTTGGTCTCAAAAATGCTGGAGCCACATACCAAAGGGCGATGATAAAAATTTTCAAAGACATGCAGCTTAAGTTTGTCAAATGCTACGTTGATAACTTGGCAATCATGGGCAAACAGAAGTCATATCATCTAGCTGATCTTCGCACAGTCTTCGAGAGGTTGTAAAAACTTAACCTTCGAATGAACCCTTTGAAGTGTTTCTTTGGAGTCTTTTCTGTGGAATTCTTAAGATTTGTAGTTCAAAAAGGTGGTATCGAACTGGATCTAATTAAAGTCAAAGCTATATTGGAGATGCTTTCTCTAAGAACTCTCAAAAAACTCAAGGGCTTGCAAGGTAGACTTGCCTACATTCGCCGTTTCATCTCAAACTTGTTAGGGAAGTGTAGAGCATTCTCCAAATAGATGAAGAAAGGACTAGACTTTGTGTAGAAAAAAACTTGTAATGATGCCTTTCAAGATATCAAACGGTATCTCACATACCCACTAGTTCTTTCAACTCTAATTCCAGGTAAACTTTTCATTATTTATATTTGGGCTCTTGATCACTCTCTGTAGGCATTATTTGCTCAAAAGGATGACGAAGGTAAGGAGGTGAATCTTTATTATTTGTCACAGATGCTGGTTGGTGATGAGCATAATTATCATTCATTGGAGAAAGAATGTCTTGCATGTTATTTGCAATACAAAAACTACGTCACTAAATCCTTTCCAATGTAGTGTACTTGGTTTCCAACATCAACCCATTGAAGACATTTGTGACAAAAGCTAGAGCACTGAGTGATCGTTTAGCCAAATGTTCTATTCTTCTTTCTCAGTACGACATTAGATATACCCCCGGAAAGGCGGTAAAAGGACAGGCTTTTGTTGATTTTCTAGCAGAATATCCACTCTCGAAAGATTCTAAATTCATAGACAATCTCCCTAACGAGCCAGTCTTCTTTATTGAATAGCAATGGGAACCCACCATTCATCTAGACTTACATTGGATCATGCATTTTGATGGAGCTTCTAGAACCAATGAGCTACGAGAACCAGTTTCAGGGGTTGGAATCATTTTCTGCAGCCCAAAAAGATTCTTTGTCCCTCACTTTTTCTCACTAATCAAGACATATTTAAGCAATGTGAAAGAATACACAGCATTGATTATGGGTCTCAAACTGGCATTGGAATTAGGGATCAATATGCTTAGAGTCTATGGAGATTTGCAAGTTGTAATCAAACAAATGAATCTTGAATATGAAGTGAAGAATCCAGACGTGATTCCCTTTTTCAACAAAGCTTTTGAACTCAAGGAAAGATTAATGCTAATTGAGTTTCACCACATTCCAAGACATCAAAATGTCAAAGCAGATGCACTGGTAGGTTTGGCAGCTTAATGTCAATCCCTAAAAATGACAAAATGGCACTGGAAGTAGTCGAAATAAAACTTCTTCCTCCACTCAATACCCATAAAGCAATAGCAGATTGCTTTGATGTGATTAAGAATCAAATTTCATCTTTCTAAAATTCATTCAGAGATTGGAGAGACCCTTTTATTGATTACATTCTTCATGGAGTGCTATCAGAGAATACTAACGACAAAACTAGTAGTCAAAGACGAGCTCTAAAGTTTTACTTTGATTTGCCTTCGAAGACTCTTTATCGCAAATTATATGATGGAGTTCTTCTTTATTGTCTATCACCAAAAGAAGTAGATCAAGTACTGAAAGAAGTTAATTCTGGCCTATGTGGTGCTTACCAAGCTAGACCTAAGCTTCATGACCAGATTCGAAGGTTAAGCTACTATTGGCCTACCATGGTGTCTGATTGTATCCATTGTACCAAAAGGTGTAATGAATGCTAAATCTACAGTTATTACATTCATCAACCGCCTGAATATTTACATCCTACATCCACCTTTTGGCCATTTGAGTCTTAGGGAGTGGACATAGTTGGGAATATCAATCCACTTTAAGAATATGGTCATCAATTCATTTTGGTTGCAACAGATTACTTCTCCAAATGGGTAGAAGCAGTGCCCCATGTAGAAATCAAAATAGATACGATCTTTAATTTCTTAAAGACTCATATCATCTGTCGTTTTAGGGTGCCTAAACTTCTACATCATGAAATGGCCCTCAGTTCAACAATAACAAATTTTGCAAATTCTGTGACAAGTATGGAATCCAATGCTGTCCTTCCATGGTATATAACCTTGTAGCTAATGGGTTTGTTGAAGCTTTTAACAAGACTATTTATGAAATTCTAAAGAAAATGGTCTTTGGCAACAAAAAGAGTTGGAGTACCAAACTTCCTAAAGCTTTATGGGCTTATAGAACCATAGTTCGAGGTCCAACAAAATCAACACCATATTCTTTGGTTTGTGGTTATGAAACTGTCATACCCTTGAAAATCCAACTCCTTTATCTTCAGGTACCTGTGATGAACAAATACACTGAAGAAAAGAATGCTAAGCTCAGACTTTAAGAGTTAGAAAGCCTTAATGAAGAGAGGCTTACTGCCTAGTAAAGCATTGAGTTATATTAAGCTTGTATGGTTGGGTTGTTCAACAAAAAGGTCAAATGTAGAGTTTACAAGAAAGGAGACTTAGTCTTTGCGGTCAAGAGACCCATATTCTCCACACATTTGTCAAAAGGCAAGTTTGAATCCAAATGGGAAGGACCTTTCATCGTCGACAAGGTCTACGCAAATGGTGCCTATGCACTCCTTACACTTAATTGAGACAGATGCATGATGCCTATCAATGGAAAGCTTCTAAAAAAATATTATGCTTGAATGTCATTGGTATATCTAAATCATATATAGTGTACATTCTCACCCTCAAAACCTTTGGTTTTGAGCCTCACTACTCATCACTCTTAACCAAAATCCTTCAGACTTGTATAAAATCACTACGAGGACAAAGCCCATTGGCCCTTTTAGTCAACTTTTCTTACCTTAATAATGTCCTTACAGGACCCCTTATAACATCCTACTGTATAGACGAAGTATTTTTGTGGTCCTATATGTCTAAATTTAGCTGCATGGAACAAGTCTTTTTGTAGAACTATTTAGCTATCGTCTGTTATATGGAATAAGTCTTTTTGCGGACCCCATATAACCAAAACTAAACAAAACTTAACAACCAAACTTTTGTCTAAAAGGATTAATTCATGGACCCTGGAGAAAGCCTCATACATGAGCACCGGATAAAGTCCACCTTTACGACTCCTTTTCTTTGTTGATTTGTAATTCAAAAGATTGCAAGTAAAATCTCATACAAGTCTAAGAAAACAAAATCCAAAACAAGCCATCTAGACCATAAACACATCCAAATCATCCATACAAACCATACAAACATCCATAAAAAATTAAATCAAACATTCCATGCCAATGACAAAATGGAGCAAAATAAAAAGAAATTTCCATTAATATTTGTTTGGAGTTCAATATAAAAAATGAAGTTAGTGTATACATGGCCCCCAGGACTAATCAAAATAAAAAGAGCTAAGTAAATGCTGCAGCAGGGAGAATCAGTCCAAGAATTTCTCTAGTTGCTTCCTTGCATTTAGCACACCTTCCATCAGGGCATGCCCTTTGTAGCTTGCATAAGTGGGTGCGCCAGTATTGATGTCAATCTCATCTAGTTTAATATTCATTTCACTCTCCAAAGACTAAACAAGATCATCTAAAGCTATCCGCTTCACCTTCGCACGTGTAAGTAAATCATCTATGAACTAATTGTCCTCTGAAATGGATCTTTTCAGGTCATCAATGTTATTTTCCAAGGAAGAGAGTCATTGCTACAACAAGGTGATCTGCTATTGTATATTTTCACGCTCGGTCATACACACAGCTATCTTTTGTGTTTTCTTAGCCTGCACTGCATTTGCTACCCGTATTTTTTCTTCGGTGCTCTCAATCTTTGCTGCTAGTTGGACTTTATGCCTCAGTACTTCATCTTGAAAAGCTTTGGCATGATTAACACTTCTGTCCCAAATATCCTTTTCTTCAAGCTTGTTGAACAGGATGACAAAAGCAAGGGCCGCTCAAATCTATTCCAATACCAGGTGATATTAAATATCAGCTAATGCTTTGGCACCCTAGATCTTGTCGGAGGTGAGATCTCCCTAGAAAGGTGTGGCCAAGATGCTGTGAATCGTTATCTTCATGGCAAAGTTTATGGTAGATTGGGGCTTCAGAGCGTTGCTAAACAGACTAGGCTCCTTAGGGATGGAAATATTTGACTCTCGCTCTTGTGAATTTGACTAAGTCTGAGAGCCTAAGTGATCATCTCCTTCCTTCTCAACATTTCTACCCTCACCCCCATGGGTAGCCAAAGCTTCTTCACGGACAGAAGGTGAGTCATGCTACCCTTGTGAAGACAAAATGGTGGAAGGATCCCTCACTACAACAAAATGCATTATTGGCTACGGTTTTGCCTACGCAAGCCCATTTTGTGTGGCTAAAAGTTATCTTTTGCCTACGAAAATGAATCTACGTAGGTAAAAGCCACAATTATCTCCTATTTTTGGCGACGCAAGATATTTTCGTAGGCAAAAGTAGTCTGAATTCTCTCCAAACTAAGAGGCAAAGTTTTACCCACGAAGAAATATCATTTGGCGACGCGTCATTTTGTAAGCAAAGTGAAAAACATTTGGCCACGCATATATTTGCATAGGGAAAAACTAAGACTTTTGGCCATGCATAGTCTTTTGTAGGCAATATCCTTTGGCAACACAGTATTTTGTAGGCAACGTGAAAAACCTTTAGCCATACATATATTTGCGTAGAGAAAGGTCAAGACTTTCGGCTACGCATGGTTTTTCGTGGATACTATCCTTTGGCGACCATTATTTTGTAGGCAAAGTGAAAAACCTTTAGCCACGCATATATTTCCATAGGGAAAAGCTAAGATTTTTGGCTACGCATGGGTTTCCGTGGCTAATATCCTTTGGCGACACGGTATTTTGTAGGCAAAGTGAAAAACCTTTGGCTACGAATATATTTTCATTGGGAAAGGCCAAAACTTTCGGCGACGCATGGTTTTCCATGGGCAATATCCTTTAGCGACGCTATAGTTTGTAGGCAAAGTAAAAAACCTTTCGCCACGATTATTTTTGCATAGGGAAAGGCCAAGACTTTTGACCACACCTTGTTTTCTATGGGCAAATCCAAATATTTTCATTTCCATTCTTTTATTTTTTTTTAATGAAACTATTCCCATGCCTTCCTCTTCTTTTTGTTTTTTTTTTAAATACTATTGGGTTATGTAGATGTTTTTGCTAAAATCGTGCTTTTAAAATCAAAGCCTTTTTTTTTCTTTTTTTTTTGTGCTGTACTGTTTTATTTAAAAAGTCATTTATATGAGAGAAAGAACTTTGGTGTGAGGATATTTTGGGGCCATGTATTTGGATGGTGTAAACTTGATGGGCTCCTAAGTAAGCTGCATTATTTAAAAATGGAATTGATTATTATTGTAGATTTTTCATAAGTAAGCTACATTAGAGTTTAGCTTTCTTTGATGTAGATTTTTTAAGTGTAGTTTTTTTTAATAGTGGGTCTTTTTTAAGTGTAGTTTTTTTTTAATAGTGGATCTATCACATGTTTTAGAAAACTATGTAGAATTTGATTAGTTTCATTATTAATGTATCAACTGGGTCCTTCTTTAAAAGTTAAATCTGGCCAATCTCATAAAACATAGTACATACCATCCATTCTAATTAAATTTGATTTAAAATAAATCGGACACATGGGCACCTAATGGACCCCACAATATGCACATGCTTGTGATCCTACGTGCATTAGGATTTAGGGTTTAATAATAGTTAACTTGCGCTACTTTATTTTCAACAAAGAGAAAAACGAGGGGAAGGGAAGAAAAACGAGGGAAAGGGAAGAAAAACGAGGGAAAGGGAAGAAAAGAAGGGAAACTGAAAGGAGGGAGAGGAAAGAATAGGAAGGAAGAAGGAAGTGCAGCAGCGATTTAGGTTCTAAATCTTTCTTCATTAAAACATGCATCACAATTAAAGACCTAGTTACATCTCTGAAGTTCAAGATCAAGTTAGATCAAGGAAGCTCGAGGTCTATCAACGAAGATCAAGCAAGTTCAAGGAAGATCAAGATCAATCAAGAAGATCCTCTATAAGTGCCAAGGGATAAGGTAACATTGACCCTTATTGTCCGTAGAAATAGAATAGGAAAAAGGGTTTCTAAACACCCTGTCTTTGAACTACGGCTTGGACCACGACTAAGCCGTAAATCCTATGGTTCACTCTCCAGAGAGAATATTTTGAGTCATTTGTTCTACGGCTGACCCTACGGCTGCACCGAAAAAGGGATACGGCTAAGCTGTAGTGTGACTCACGGCTAAACCATAAAATCTACGGGCCATTGTCCAGAGAGTGCTCTTGGCCATGTAATGCCTACGGTTGATCTTATGGCCAAGTCGTAAGGCCTTCATGGCTAAGCCGTAGTATGATTTACGGCTAAGCCGTAAAGTTTATGGGCCACTTTCCAGAGAGCAGTTTTGGGAGATTTCAGCTTATGGCTGACCTACGACTAGGCCGTAATGTACTCATGGCTAAGCCGTAGAAGGATTTACGGCTACGCCGTAAGCTAAACAGTAAGAAGGAATATTGTTGAATCTGGTCAAACTAGCCATTGGATGTTGTCAGAGCATACGCCTAAGCCGTAGGCCTTTTTGTTCTTAGCCGCAGATCTAACCGTTGGAGCTTATCTGTATTTAAAGAGGACCTCTCCCTTCTTGCTAAATCATCCAGAAAACTGATTAAATTCCCAACATAGTTGAGCCTTAGCACCACCAGTAAAATCATACTAAAAGCTCCCACAGCCACCTACTCTTTAACTCTTAAAGTGCCATTATTGTTCCAAAAAGAGTAGTTGGTCATTTAACAAAGACTTTATTAAATCTGAGGGAGTATCTTAGCCTTCCAAACTCTCATAAAACCTCTTCCCTTGTAACACTCCGACCCAAGTTGATCCGGATTAGTGAGTAATTGCGTGCGGTTTTAGCGTTAAGTGTGTTTTGATTTTGTTTTTCTTTGGCTTTGAGTCTTGGAGAGATTGTTCGGGTTGAGTTTGACTTGGTTTAGGTAGTTCGAGCCCTTTTTCGTAATTCTGGCTTTTGATTGACCTTGTCAGTTTTGCGTCATTCTGACGTCATCGCGTGTATTTCGTTGAGCTTGTTAATCTTCGTAACTGTCTTGGATCCGAATGATTTCGTTTGCTCTTGTTGGACCGTCAGTTGACTCAAACTGACATTTGTGTAAGCTGTTTGGACTTGTTTGTAATTTGGACTCAATTTAAGTTATAAATATCTTACCTACTCTCTCCTTTCTCTCGATCGTTCTCTGTCTCTCTCAGTCATCTCTCTCTCGTTCAGCTCTTCTCTCTCACTCCTTTTCCTTCCTGTTTGTTGCACGTGAGGGAGAGAGGAGCCAAGTTGTGTGTGTTTCCAACGGACTGAGCCAAAGCAAAGGTCGTGTGCGTGTGAATTTCGTCTGTGAGGCAAGTATAAGCCCAAGTAGTATGAACACCGATTGATATTGATTTGATTGTTGTGTTTTTATTCTTCATTATGTTTCTCAGTGTTAGACAGCCCTATTGAACCCATTTCGTTGTTATTTTCCTGTTTACGGTCGAAAGACTCATTTTCTGTGTGTCTGTAACCATTCCAGAAAAATGACTCCGTGCACTCACGGCTACACCGTGAAATGTGCTACGGCTAAGCCGTAAAATGGCTTACGGCTAAGCTGAGACCCAGCCGTAACCCTGACCATAGAACAGTACAGACTGATATCTGAAAATAACTGTGAGTTGGCAAATTGCCATTCTTCTACGGCCCAGCCTGATCTAAGCCGTATATTGTCTTACGGCTAAGCCGTGGACCAGGATACGGCTGCGCCGTAGAGTAAAATACGGTTGAGCCGTAAATCCGGATGAGCAATTTGGGGAGCCTCGGCTCAGCCGCAGTGCATATTACGGCTAAGCCGTAAGATGCCTCGGCTAAGCCGTAAGGTTACCTACGGCTACACCGTAAGATGCGAGAGAAAGGATAAAATGACTAGGTTTAAGAAAAAGACCGTTATGACTTTCATGTTAGAATGTAGCTAACCTGAACATGCCCAATGGACTGTTTGAATGACATGAATGATCTCGAGGGTTGTGAATCATTCATGCCCATTATCCAGTTGTTTAGCACCTCCCCATGGGTGTTGGTTTAAGGGACTTCGGTGCACACTCCAGTCACTGCAACACTAGACAATGGTGCATCGGACAACTTAAAACTACATCAACATGCACGGTTAGAAACACTGGATAAATAGGTTAGGATTGGCTTGTAATTGACCTTGATTCGTAAAAGTATTCTGATTTGTACAGCATATTGATTTCGGTTATGCCCTCTTATGTGTTCTGCGCTGGACCTCTCGATTCTGTGGGAAATGCAGCAACCCCAGAGCGAAGCCCGGGCGGGACCATTCTATTATTATGTTTTACCGTTGCTCCACTGGAGTACTTGAGTTCTGAGTCAGTGATTGTGCTTGATACCCATTGTCAGTGCTTCTTTTATTTGCTTATGTACATTCAGTATCTGTATATGCTTATTCGCATTCAGTATCAGTATATGTGATGCACCTCCTATTGTTTGTTTAGCGTGATATGTGAGATATGTATGTGATATGATTGATTGATTGAGGTGCATCATCCGATTTGATTGTGATTGGTATTGGCACTACTGAGCCTCAGCCTTAGGATACCCGACGGGGTTAACTTTGGTTTAGGTTATGTGTTTGCCTCTGCAGAGTGTTCTGTCCTGGGACTCCGGACCCCGGGAACTAGAGACCCATGCGTACCCTGGCCCGGTCGCTGGTGTTCTCATTCCGACTGCTCTCGAAAGGAAGAATATGGCCAATGTAGTAGCCACTTTGATTGTTATCTGTTTATGACTCTTACAGCATGCTATTCATTTGCATAATTGCTTAGAATACGAACATGATTTCTATGGATCTTGCACTGTGACTATTACTCCAGCATTAGACACAATTCGTGTTATCTTCTTGTGGCTTATATTTTGCTAAGTCGTTGTACTTATGAGTTGTCTTTGTGTGTTGCAGGCTCAGATCCCTCTCCCGATCCTGCGTCGGTCGACCCGACTCCAGGAGAGGCTCGCGAGGCCCCCTCCGGCCTAGAGGAGTGGACTTGATCCATCCTCCAGAGTACGGTTTGCATCATTTTGTTTTCCCCATTCATTTGAGTCTGAGTCTATTGAGGGGATTTTTCTGTAATTGTACCGTGGGCTTCGATTGCTATCTGTATTTTGTATTTTGAGTGTTGTAAGCCCGCTCTATTATCATACGTTCTTGTATTTGTTCCTGTTATCAGTCAAATGCTGTTGTGCTCCATTATGTCTCTTAGTATGCATTATATGCCTTGATACGTACAGCTTCCGCGTACAGTTGTTTGCACGTGTGAATGATCCCTTGTGTGTGTATGTTTGGACGAGGTCCAGGTGTGCATGCACGGGAGTACGTGTGTCATTGGTTAGACTTTCTCTGACCCCCGGTCCCTGGGCTCGGGTTGTGACATACGTATTGTATGGTATCAGAGCATTGTCTCTATCTTAGTTTGTAAGCATGTAGGCATATAGGACGTGGTGAGATTCCATAGTCCAGTTTTGGACTATTGTGTTTGGTCCCCTTGTCTTGTGAGTCTGTGTGCGTACCTAGTGTGATAGCAGATTGACTTTTGTGTTTTGCAGGCTATGGCATCGGGATCTGGAACACACGACAACAACAATCAGGGAGATAATGAGAGTGGATTAGCCGCTCCACAGCAACTTGTGAATTTTGATGAGCGTTTCTTGACCATGCTACAGGCGATCCATTCTTTGCAGGCACAGGTCGTTTCCTTAGTAGACCGACAGAGCCAAGCGCCAGTTCAGCGACCTGTAGAGCAGCAAGTGGTTTTCCAGCCTAAGGAGAGCGATCCAAATGCGTTGTACAATAAATTCAGGAAACGTGGAGCCACAGAATTCTACGGCAATGAAGATGCGCTGAAGGCTGATCAGTGGTTAGAGTATACCGGAGATCTCTTTTCGACTATCGTCTGTGATGACCGGCAGAAAGTTATGCTTACAGCCTCGATGTTCCGAGAGGTGGCAAAGACGTGGTGGAAGAGTGTCAGTGCAGCCTATCTGACCATGCCTAGTGAAACGGTATGGGAGACGTTTCAGAAATAGTTCAGGAGAAAGTTTATCCCTGCTCATGTTCGGCGTGTGAAGGAGGTTGAGTTTCTAGCCTTACAGCAGCAGCAGCTGACCGTTTCAGAGTATATTCACCGATTCATCCAGTTATCCCATTTTGCTGAGGATATGATCAATACTGAAGAAAAGAAGGTGAATCGTTTCATTACTGGTCTGCATCCTAGATATGCGAATTATGTGACTGCTTCTCAGAGACCAGCTACTTTTGACGATGCGGTCGACAGAGCACATGCTGCGGAAGCCAACCACCTAGCAGAGAGAGCTATGGACTTCAAGAGGAGTGCACCAGTGGGGTCCAAGGGACAGATCCAGAAGAAATGGAAAGGGAAGCAAGGAACTTCGAGTTTCTCGGGGAGCAGATGCGAGTTTTGTGGACTGGGACATCCGACGGAGAAGTGTTGGAAGAAGTCCGGAGCTTGTTTGAGTTGCGGATCTATGGAGCATAAGATAGCTCAGTGCCCGAAAGCCAGGACCTTCCAGTCATCTAGGTCTATGGGGTCATCCAAGTCTCTGAGTTCAGCAGCTTCGAATAGCCCCCAGCCGTCTCGCCAGAACCAGAAGCCGCAGCGTCAGACTGCTCACGTGTATGCAGCTTCCCATGATCATGCAGAAGATGCGAAAGTGGTGGAAGGTAAAGTTCTCATTGCCCGAGCCGAAGCACATACACTATTTGATTCGGGGTCTATGCGTTCATATATTGCACCTCGTTTTGCCGAACAGTTACCACAACCCCTTCAGCCGCTACCCTATTTGTTGGTGGTGTCCACTCCGGTGGGCAAGAGGGTGGAGTGTAGTGTATACTACCCTCAGTGCGATGTGGTGATTGAAGGTCGCCAGCTGCCAGTTGATTTGATCTTGTTGTCCATGTTGGATTTCGATGTGATCCTTGGAATGGACTGGCTAGCGCGGTATCGTGCCTGTGTTAACTGTTACAACAGGACGATTTACTTCGATTTTGAGAAGGGGTTTCGTTTCGAGGGCAATCAGGAGAGATGCCCGAGGCGTGTCATCTCCGCATGTAAGGCGGATCGTTTGATACGCAGAGGTTATGCAGGTTTTCTTGCTTTCATCTCGGAGAAGAAGGAGGTGAAGCAGTTGGGTGAGATTCCGGTCGTACGTGAGTTCCCGGATGTATTTCCGGAGGAAGTACCCGAGTTACCCCCTGTCAGAGATGTAGAATTCGCGATTGATCTAGTGCCCGGTACAGCACCTATTAGTTTAGCTCCTTATCGTATGGCCCCTGCTGAGCTACTCGAACTGAAGACACAATTGCAAGATCTTTTGGAGAAGGGTTTCATACGGCCGAGTGTGTCACCGTGGGGAGCTCCAGTGCTGTTTGTGAAGAAGAAGGACTGTACCTTACGAATGTGCATAGATTACCGGCGATTGAACAAAGTCACTATCAAGAACAAATACCCATTACCGCGTATTGATGAGTTGTTTGACCAACTTCAAGGTGCCGCTTACTTTTCCAAGATTGATCTAAGATCGGGGTATCATCAACTTCGGGTGAAGGAAGAAGATATCGCGAAGACTGCTTTCAGGACACGGTATGGACAATTTGAGTTTCTCGTGATGCCATTTGGATTAACCAATGCACCTGCTGCCTTTATGGCCTTTTTGCTCCTTTCCTGGATCGATTCGTGGTGGTCTTTATTGATGATATTCTAGTATATTCGAAGACCCCAGAGGAGCATGTGGAACATCTACGTCGAGCCTTACAGTTGTTGAAAGAGCATCGCTTGTATGCCAAATTGTCGAAGTGTGATTTTGGCTCGAGCAGGTAGCTTTTCTTGGTCATACCATTTCACGAGATGGGTTGGCAGTGGATCAGACTAAAATTGAGGCAGTGATGAAGTGGCCCAGCCCAAAGACAGTGACGGAGATACGGAGTTTTCTTGGATTGGCTGGCTATTATCGTCGATTTATTCAAGATTTTGCCAAGATTTCTGCACCGCTGACTCGATTAACCAGGAAGAATGTTCCTTTCCTTTGGACGGACGAATGTGAGCACCAATTCCGTATGTTGAAGGAAAAGCTTACTTCGGCTCCAGTCTTGACGTTACCAGATGGGCATGAAGGATTTATGATCTACTCTGATGCTTCTCGAGTCGGTTTGGGATGTGTTTTGATGCAACATGGCAAAGTGATTGCCTATGGCTCGAGGCAACTCCGGGAGCATGAGAAGAACTATGCCACGCATGATTTAGAGTTGGCAGCCATCGTTTTTGCGTTGAAGATGTGGAGACATTATTTGTATGGCATGAAATTTGAAGTACATTCAGATCATCACAGTCTACAGTACTTCTTCACGCAGTCTGAGTTGAATATGAGGCAACGAAGGTGGCTTGAGTTGATCAAGGATTTTGACTTCCCCATTAAATATCATCCAGGGAAAGGCAACGTTGTTGCAGATGCTTTGAGTCGGAAATCGGAGATTCTTCAGACTTTGGACAGCCTTTATTTTGTGCGACATGCTCAGCCAGTGGAAGTGAGTTTGGTGGAGAACTGTTTGACACTTACCAGCACAGTGAGTTTTCAGCCTGACATCATTCAGCGTATTAAAGACCAGCAGTTTGAAGATGCGATGTTGAAGTGCATTCGGGATAACATTGGGGATTGACCAGATTTTCGCTTGGAGGGGGAGGTCTTGTATTTCAGGAGTAGACTATGTGTGCCAGCAGTAGATGCCTTGAAGGAGAGTTTGATGACAGAAGCACACCATGCTCGTTACTCTATGCACCCTGGAAGTACGAAGATGTACCGAGCTCTCAAGGATAGATTCTGGTGGAATAATATGAAGAGAGAAATTGCTGGGTTTGTTGCCAGATGTTTGACTTGCCAAAAAGTGAAAGCTGACCATCAGAGACCTCCAGGTTCCTTACATCCATTGCATATTCCCCAGTGGAAATGGGAGCACATTACGATGGACTTTGTTTCGGGTTTACCCCTGACGAGCAAGAAGAACAGTGCCATTTGGGTGATCGTGGACAGATTGACGAAGACAGCCCATTTTCTTCCATTCAAGAAAGGCATGACATTTTCCGAGATGGCGAAGAAGTTCGTTGATGAGATCGTTAGACTACATGGTACGCCTGTATCGATTGTATCTGACCGAGATAGCCGCTTTGTTTCTTCGTTTTGGAGAGCATTTCAGGAAGCCATGGGAACGAAGTTGAGCTTTAGTACGGCGTATCACCCGCAGACTGATGGACAGTCAGAACGAACTATTCAGACGCTCGAGGACATGTTACGGGCCAGTGTACTGAATTTTGAGAAAGAATGGGATCTGCATCTCTCGTTGTGTGAGTTTGCGTATAACAATAGCTTCCACGAGAGTATTGGTATGGCACCCTATGAAGCTCTGTATGGACGAAAATGTAGAAGTCCTGTTTGCTGGGAAGAAGTTGGAACAAGGAGTTTTCACGGACCGACGATCATTGCTGAGACTACCGAGAAAGTCCGGAAGGTCATTGACAATTTGAAGATTGCCCGATCGAGACAAAAGAGCTATGCAGATACGCGAAGAAGAACATTAGCATTTCAGGTTGGTGATTGGGTATTTTTGAAGGTCTCACCAATGAAAGGTACGGTACGGTTCGGTCAGAAGGGCAAGTTAGCGCCAAGGTATGTGGGTCCATTTGAGATCAAGAGCCGGATTGGCGATCTAGCGTACAGATTGATTCTTCCCGTGGAGTTTTCTGGAGTACATGACGTTTTCCATGTATCAATGATTCGCAAGTATGTTTGAGACCCGACGCATGTGATTCGTTTCGATGATATTCAGATGCAACCAAATGCGTCATACGTTGAGCGTCCGCTCCATATTGTTGGGACCCGAGAACAGCTCTTGCATACAAGGACTATTTGATGGGTCAAGGTACTCTGGGAACATCATGGACCTGATGAAGCCACGTGGGATTAGAAGATCAGATGGCACGTCAGTATCCTTACCTTTTTGCTCAGGTACGCGTTCATTCCGAGGACGGAATGATATCTAAGTGGGGGAGGATGTAACACTCCGACCTGAGTTGATCCGGATTAGTGAGTAATTGCGTGCGGTTTTAGCGTTAAGTGTGTTTTGATTTTGTTTTTCTTTGGCTTTGAGTCTTGGAGAGATTGTTCGGGTTGAGTTTAACTTGGTTTAGGTAGTTCGAGCCCTTTTTCGTAATTCTGGCTTTTGATTGACCTTGTCAGTTTTGCGTCATTCTAACGTCATCGCGTGTATTTCGTTGAGCTTGTCGATCTTCGTAACTGTCTTGGATCCGAATGATTTCGTTTGCACTTGTTGGACCGTCAGTTGACTCAAACTGACATTTGTGTAAGCTGTTTGGACTTGTTTGTAATTTGGACTCAATTTAAGTTATAAATATCTTACCTACTCTCTCCTTTCTCTCGATCGTTCTCTGTCTCTCTCAGTCATATCTCTCTCCCTCAGCTCTTCTCTCTCACTCCTTTTCCTTCCTGTTTGTTGCACGTGAGGGAGAGAGGAGCCAAGTTGTGTGTGTTTCCAGCGGACTGAGCCAAAGCAACGGTCGTGTGCGTGTGAATTTCGTCTGTGAGGCAAGTATAAGCCCAAGTAGTATGAACACCGATTGATATTGATTTGATTGTTGTGTTTTTATTCTTCATTATGTTTCTCAGTGTTAGGCAACCCTATTGAACCCATTTCGCTGTTATTTTCCTGTTTGCGGTCGAAAGACTCATTTTCTGTGTGTCTGTAACCATTCTAGAAAAATGAGTCCGCGCATTCACGGCTACACCGTGAAATGTGCTACGGCTAAGCCGTAAAATGGCTTACGACTAAGCCGAGACCCAGCCGTAACCCTGACCGTAGAACAGTACAGACTGATATCTGAAAATAACTGAGAGTTGGCAAATTGCCATTTTTCTACGGCCCAGCCTGATCTAAGCTGTATATTGTCTTACGGCTAAGCCGTGGACCAGGATACGGCTGCGCCGTAGAGTAAAATACGGTTGAGCCGTAAATCCGGATGAGCAATTTGGGGAGCCTCGGCTCAGCCGCAGTACATATTACGGCTAAGCCGTAAGATGCCTCGGCTAAGCCGTAAGGTTACCTACGGCTACACCGTAAGATGCCAGAGAAAGGATAAAATGACTAGGTTTAAGAAAAAGACCGTTATGACTTTCATGTTAGAATGTAGCTAACCTGAACATGCCCAATGGACTGTTTGAATGACATGAATGATCTCGAGGGTTGTGAATCATTCATGCCCATTATCCAGTTGTTTAGCACCTCCCCATGGGTGTTGGTTTAAGGGACTTCGGTGCACACTCCAGTCACTGCAACACTAGACAATGGTGCATCGGACAACTTAAAACTACATCAACATGCACGGTTAGAAACACTGGATAAATAGGTTAGGATTGGCTTGTAATTGACCTTGATTCGTAAAAGTATTCTGATTTGTACAGCATATTGATTTCGGTTATGCCCTCTTATGTGTTCTGCGCTGGACCTCTCGATTCTGTGGGAAATGCAGCAACCCCAGAGCGAAGCCCGGGCGGGACCATTCTATTATTATGTTTTACCGTTGCTCCACTGGAGTACTTGAGTTCTGAGTCAGTGATTGTGCTTGATACCCATTGTCAGTGCTTCTTTTATTTGCTTATGTACATTCAGTATCTGTATATGCTTATTCGCATTCAGTATCAGTATATGTGATGCACCTCCTATTGTTTGTTTAGCGTGATATGTGAGATATGTATGTGATATGATTGATTGATTGAGGTGCATCATCCGATTTGATTGTGATTGGTATTGGCACTACTGAGCCTCAGCCTTAGGATACCCGACGGGGTTAACTTTGGTTTAGGTTATGTGTTTGCCTCTGCAGAGTGTTCTGTCCTGGGACTCCGGACCCCGGGAACTAGAGACCCATGCGTACCCTGGCCCGGTCGCTGGTGTTCTCATTCCGACTGCTCTCGAAAGGAAGAATATGGCCAATGTAGTAGCCACTTTGATTGTTATCTGTTTATGACTCTTACAGCATGCTATTCATTTGCATAATTGCTTAGAATACGAACATGATTTCTATGGATCTTGCACTGTGACTATTACTCCAGCATTAGACACAATTCGTGTTATCTTCTTGTGGCTTATATTTTGCTAAGTCGTTGTACTTATGAGTTGTCTTTGTGTGTTGCAGGCTCAGATCCCTTTCCCGATCCTGCGTCGGTCGACCCGACTCCAGGAGAGGCTCGCGAGGCCCCCTCCGGCCTAGAGGAGTGGACTTGATCCATCCTCCAGAGTACGGTTTGCATCATTTTGTTTTCCCCATTCATTTGAGTCTGAGTCTATTGAGGGGATTTTTCTGTAATTGTACCGTGGGCTTCAATTGCTATCTGTATTTTGTATTTTGAGTGTTGTAAGCCCGCTCTATTATCATACGTTCTTGTATTTGTTCCTGTTATCAGTCAAATGCTGTTGTGATCCATTATGTCTCTTAGTATGCGTTATATGCCTTGATACGTACAGCTTCCACGTACAGTTGTTTGCACGTGTGAATGATCCCTTATGTGTGTATGCTTGGATGGGGTCCAGGTGTGCATGCACGGGAGTACGTGTGTCATTGGTTAGACTTTCTCTGACCCCCAGTCCCTGGGTTCGGGTTGTGACATCCCTAGGATGAACGCTCATTTGAAGATCTTCATCACCAAGGAGCAAGAACAAGAGGTCAAAGCTTGGAGGTAGTCTTTCAAGCATCAAGAGCACCACTCAAAACTAAGGTATACAATTCCTTGTTTGGCTGTTCTTCTATATTTCAATTTTCTCTGTTGTAGTTGGTGGAAGACAAACCACCGCATCAAAAATTGTTATAGTTGGTGGTCTAGATCAAGGATCAACCACCTGATCAAAAAATCCAGTTGGTGGAAGACAAACCACCGGATCAAAAATTGTTGCAAGAGGTGTTTGTCATGTAAGTACCTCATACTTAGTGGAACCAAGAGAGATTGCTCTTGAGAGTGGATGTAGGTCTAGGACCAAACCACTATAAATTACTGTGTTTATTGCTTATTGTTTGTAGTGGATGCCTTATATCCTTTCTACTTGTGTTGTTCATTTCTTTAAGCTATATCTTCCTTATTCGAATAGCATTTCTATACACTGTCAGCACACACAACTTTGAGCATCTCTCTTGATCTTGCTTGTGAACTCTTAATTTTAATTATAGCACACTCATAAAACCTTTTCTTCAGGAAAGAATTTTTAATAGTCCTTCACCCCCCGCCCCCTCTAGGACTTAGTGAGATCTAGCTGTTGCACTTTCAGAAATGATCTTTTTCCACCTTGTCTTCCTTTTTAGAAGCAGTTAAAGGGCAACATTTGATATAGGGGTTGCTCGTATATGTCTCTACAATGGCACTGGTATTTTTGGCATACCATTGTGGGAAACCACTCGTGTATCCAAGATTTAGGAGATGAGAGTAGCCAAAATAAGGCCCAGTGCCAAGCACTTAATAGAATTCCCAAGCATTTCAAGCATCTTCCAACAAACTAATAGTGCCTCGAATCCGGTCAGTTGCTCTCACAATGGCTTGATGAAAGTCAAATTATCTGCAAAACCTAGCATATATATATAAGGGGGGATGTTGATATGTTAATTCTTCCTATATACTAAGTATGCAGGTCTCAAGCTTAAGAACCAATTCTTCTCTTCATCGGATAAGCCAACATCCTGACCACCTTCACCAACTTTGTCGATCGATGGTTTTATGGCTGATCATGAGTTCGAAGTGCAGAATTGCGATGTAGTAATAAACTGGTAAGACCAGGTCGATCCTTAGGGAGCAATGTGTTTTAAGGTTCCTTTTTCAACTTATAACTTATCCTAAATAAAAATCTAAAACTAGCCTAATTTAAAAACTAACAAATACAAGCATCTTACTTTGCCAAAATTAAATTAATTACAATCCACATAAAATGAAACTTTCCTAAAACTAAAAACCTAAATCTAAAATTTCCTAAAATAAAGCTAAAGTTGCTGCAAAACTAAAACATAAGTTAGAACTTTCAAAAGTAGAAAGTTATTATAAATAAAATTAACAATTAAAGTAGAAGCTAAACTAAATTAGAAACAAACCAAAATTAGTAAAAACCAATCAAGAAAAGTTAGTAACAAACAATCAAAGTTAGAAAATAAACCTACTTTCTAAAATTAAAACCTTAAAGTTAAAAACTTTCCTAAGTTTGAATTTCCAAAACTAAAAAACTTTCCAATTCAAAATCTTCAATTAAAAGAAATTTAGAAAGATATCTTAATTCTGAAAATTATCTAAAACAATAAAAAATATAAAACTAGAAACAAATTTAAAATTAGAAAGTTAGTAAAGTTAGTAATGCATTGCATGCCATGTAACTAATGCAAACTTTCCTAATATGAGATACAAAATTTAAATAAAATATGATCCTAATCTAATGCAATCCTAAACTACATTTAATGGTGGGAAATCATGCTCTATTGATGTATGAACCAAAAAAAAATAATTTGAAAAATATTCTAAAATGCAAAAGAATATGCATGAATAATGTTTACCAAAAATAAAAATTCTGATATGTAGTTTGGCAGTCAGTCTTAATTTAGGCTACTAGAAATTGAACTTACCATAATCTTTTGAATCTAAAACTCTGTGATTTTAAAGTTTACTCATCAAGGTTCAATCCATCCAATTTTTTCAACAAAACTGACTAATTTGATATGTCTATTAATTCTGAACTTTTGGACAAAAAATCTATCCTGTGCAGATTTTTATGTATAGAATTTTTGACTGGCGAGTGTTTCAATAACTGAAAACCTAACCTACCTTACTCCTTTTTCTCTTAAATTTTTATGGCACAAAGTGAAGTCATTCAATAATGGTTCCTCCAAATTTTAAGGCAAAATAATCTTTCTATGCCATGTTTTAAATTGCTAATATTTGGACAAAAATAGTGACTATTTGCTGTCTAATTTTGCTGTCTTTTTAAATCCGAAATTTATCTCTTTAATTTCAAAAAAAAAATCATGAATTCTAGATCTAAAATCCCAATTTCTAGCAACCAAACTAACACATGATATGAATTCATGCTTCTAAAAATTAATCCCAGATATAAATCATGCAACATATAAAACACAAATAAAGCAAGAATAACAATAAAATTTAAATGTATGGAATCAACATTAAAGTAAATGTGTGGATAAACTTGAATTTAAATGTATGGAAAAACAAGAAAATAAAAGTGTGCAATAACAAGGAATTTAAATGTGTGGATATACAAGAAAATAAAAGTGTGGAAGTGTATCATTTTTCTCTTTCCTAAATTCTTCTTTTATCCTAGATTATGTTCGCTCAAATCATGTTCTTAAGCTTCTTTGGGTTGTTAGTCTAAGAGCAACAAGGTTAAAAATAAACATCATGCATTTATTATCAAAGAAGTAAAAAAAGGTAAATAAAGAAAACAAAAACATACAATTTTACTTGATATGAATGTTTTTACATAAAGATAGAGAATGAAAAAAGAAACATTATATGTTCTAGGATAAAAGATACTCTTCTAGCGGAAGCTTCAAGTTGGAGAGAGCCTTCTTGAAAAGAGAAATTATGGAGAGAAAGATATGGAGAAAGTGGAGGGAGAGAGCTAGAGAGAGGAGGTCTCTTCTTTCATAAAGATTATAGGAGAGGGGTACCCTATTTATACTTTTTTTCTTTTACTCCTTTTTAAAGAAGGTCTCATATGTGGCTTTCCTTCTTTAAGTAAGTTCTCTTTTAGGCCAACAAGTCTTTCAAGTTTAAGATGAGATAAGATTCTTTCTCTTGCTGGAATTTTAAGTATATCCATCTTTTTTAGCTAACACTTACCAAAGGATAGAGCCTACCTTTGATGAGACAATCTCAATCTCACCTAAAAATATATAGTAAAATTTCCATGGTCATGTCTTTGTTGTTTGAACTTTTATTGGTGAAAACTTGGATCTTATGGCTATCTACTTGAAAAGAGCTTTCCAATGGTAGATATATTGTCCAAATCCAATGATCGGTTTGAGAGTTATAATCATTTAAAGGTATGATATCTAAAGTAAAATGAGATTGACTTTCTATTTTTGAATTTTCATTCTTTGACTTTTCTTTCCTTGAATTATCCTCACCTTGGCTTCCTTTTCTTACATTAATTTTGAATTCTTCAGCAATTGGAGAGTGGGACCCCTTTCTTCAACATTCCACAAGTGTGTCCCCACATATGTGAATATGTGTGTGGGACCATGAAACCAACTTTGCAAATTTTTGTTCCAATTTCTTTTCTCTCATCAATTTTTCTCCTTTTTTCTTTTGAAAATCATTTTTTTGCCTCAATTCTTGGAAAATGGGACTATATCATCAATTTCCTACAAAACAAATGTGAGTTCATGTGAAAAGATAATTTTAACCTTAAGATTACAAATGCATGACTGTGGGCCCATCTCTCATGAAATGATAATGACAATGCACACCATTTTTATGATTATATGTGATGAAAATTAATTTATTTCAAAAGAAAACTAAATATTCACAAAATTATCAAAAAACAGATTTTCCAAAACTAGTAGGTTTCATGAATGTATGCAAAAAGTGTGATTTTTAAGCAAATTATGCAGAAATATACTATAATGAATTTAAAATGCTTGAAACCACTAGATCATACTAAATGAGGCTCTTTTGACTCAATAAGTCCTTAAAATGGTCTAAAGTATGTAAGAAAATTTGCATTTTTAAAAACTCATCACACCCCCCAACTAGCATTTTCCTAGTCCCTAGCAAAAAAAATGCAAATAATATGAGGCTTCCATCATAACCTAATCTAATATAAAACTAATGCAATGCAATAAAAGTAAACATGAATGCAATGCCACTTTTGCTGGCACTCTGGACTACATTTAGCATATATAGTAAGCCCTTAAAACCCTAAGTTCCCTAGTGGATAAGTTGTGCCTCGTGAGGGTTTGTAGTGAATATACCCACAAAATTCTTCTTTTTTTTTTTTTTTGTGAAAATAAACAAACTTAATAAAAATAAGGGAGAAAAGAAATTTCCCAAAAGAAAATTCACTCAGATCGGATGTTTTCAAAATCTGGAATAATTCACCTTTAGACTTTTCAAAGTCTGGTCCACAATTCTATTCTCAGAAACTTTCTCAAATTCAAACCAACTTGCATGCATGATGAAAAATCATATACATCAAAAACTGATTTCAATTATTCCACAATAATGCTGCGAAAACATAATCTTTCCTTGAAATAGTCTGATCTCCTAAAATTTAGCAAAAACAAATTTCCTTTGAAAGTTACTAAGATAGCTGTCACTTTAATTTACTTCGATTGGTCTCTTTTTCTCTCCTATCTTTTTCCAATGCAAGAGTTTCCAAGTTCATATGATATAAGAAAAGTTAGAATCCAGAGAGCAAATCTAGTCCTTGTCTTTCCCTGCACATAATTACTTGCAAACTCTTATGGACACTCTTCACTCTCTTACTTTTTCCAATGTAGAAATTTCAAAGTTCATATGATATAATAAAAGTTGGGATCTAAGAAGCAAACTTAGTCTTTATGCATTTTTGCACATATCCCTTGAAAATTTCTATGGACACTCATTGGATTATAATTTAGTTTTTTTATGACTGTGCAATGTTTAGGTCCCTTAAGCTTTCTAATTAACCCATATAACAAGCATTAGGCCAATAACTCCTAAGCCAGATGGCTTTAGGGCACTAGATATGAAAATATCCCTCCGGGCTTACTAACTCAGTTAAAAAGGCTACGAATCAAAATTATTCACAAACTTCTCATCATATGCTCCTTTTTTATTTCAAATCGAAAATAAACACTAGGTGGCAGTTCTCATTTCACTCAAATTAATTCATTTTGGTTCTAATATATACAATTCACCAACAATGAACCATGAAACAAAAATATTCTACAAACTAAATTTCAGGTTCTCATTGTATTCTTCAAAAAAATTCCAAAAACAACATAGCTTCTTATCCAAAATATCCAAAAAGTATATGTGTGTGTATGTGGAAAGCAAGTTTTGGTAATCTTCTGATAAGTTTCCTCTTCTAGAAAATGCAAACTCTCTTTTTTTACTTCCTTCCAATAGTATAGAATGTCCAGATTTCTATATATCTTCAAATCGCTTCAATTCTTTTGAAAACTTTCTTTTCTAAAATGAAAAATAATGCAAAAGTAAAGGAAATGTAAAATAAATGCTAGTACAAAATTCCTAAAATCAAAATAAAAGTCTAAAATTCAAAATTTTAAAAAAATTTCCTAAAAATGACAAAAATAAAAAAAATTTCCTATATGCCTAAAAGTATGACTAAAATTAGACAAGCGTGCTTGTTCCCATGCCCCAACTTAAGATGAACATCGTCCTCGATGTCTATGCATGCAATGCAGAACTATAAAAGCAATAGGAGGAAACATAAATGTAAAGGAGGGTAAAGAGAAGAAATCACCTAAAGATGTGCCTGACCTACACCCTATCTAAGGTTAGATAAAATAGAAAAACAAGAACAAAAAGATAAGAAGCTACTCGAAAAAAAAAATATCTACACTAAAAATAAAAGAAAAACCTACACTACTGAATTTGAAACCATGAATCCACCTAGATCCCAAATGAAATTTTCCTCCTTATAGTTTACAAGAAGCACAGAAAGAGATAAAAGCATGTCGGTAGTGGGCTCAATGAACTTGAGGACTACATGTTCTTGTAAACTATGTGAAGAAATGACCACAAAGAAAATTTCTTCCTCTTCCCTTGAAAATGGATCTTTGAAAGATAATAGAGGATGTAATGAGCAACTGGTGTCCTTAGGTCCTCCCATGCCACAAATTCTTTTAAATTGATTTCCACAATCTGTTTAGGCATGAGCTTGAAAGATTCCTAATTGTTAGACTCGGGTGTCTGAATGGGACCAATGTTCTCCAATTTTACAAGTTTTTTTGAATAACATTGAGGGCCAAGAAATGCAAGGGAAATTTCTCTAAGAGTTGGGTCATTGGATTTCATGAAGAAGTCAATACATGATTCCAAAGATTCTAGATTATCTGACTCAGGAATCTAAAAAATGAGGTCATCCTCCTAATTATAATCTTTCTTTTAAGGCTCATTAAGTTCATTTGCGGTTCCATCAATGATAGGAATATCAAATTTGTGAAAGATTGAAATGCCAAATTCATCAGAGGAATCATAATCATAGAAAGGATTTATGTAAAAGGGCATTAATTCCTCTTTAATAAAGTGGAATGGTAGGTATTGAGGAAAAGTGGGGCACATAGGCTCTTGTGATTCATCAATTGGTTCATGCATCACACCATCATGTATGTTCTTATGTGTACCCTTGGATATCCATTTTGTATTTACGTGATCCATATCTACAAGATCTTCATTGAATGTAGAATCATCTCCATTTTGTATTTACGTGATCCATATCTACAAGATCTTCATTGAATGTAGAATCATCTTCAATTCCAAGGATGGCATTTTGTTTTCTCATTTCAAGTCTTGTTTGATTAATCAAAGCTATTAGGCTTTCCATGTGTTGTTCATTATTTTGTAAGGTTTGCATGGTGTTTTGTGTGCACTCAACAAATTTGGCTAAAATATCCTCCAAAGAATTCTTCAGGGGTGGTGGTGGTTCATATGACCATTCAAGTGGTAGGGAATTATATGATGCATATGACCAAGGAGAAAAAGGAGGTTCATATGATTTATCCTATGAGGGATAGTCATACAACGCATCCAGAACAAATTCTTGGGATAAGAGACATGATCCATATCAAGCCCATTTCGCTAATTATCAAGTGATTGATATCCCAATTTGGATTACACTTGTTACCCATGTCATTGTGGTAATGCCATTTATTTGAATTTGATTTGGCCTGCCATGGAAATCCCACATATGTATTGGAAGGAGTGACTAACTGTGTGAGGTATGAGAACTCATGTGGGACACTTATTGTTATGATCCGAGTTAATCGTTCCATTAAAATCATCCACACAATCCTCATTTTAATGATGAACATAATGATGGGCCCACTTCCATTTATAAGCTCCAACCAAACAATTTGTTTGCTGTAACTTTGCAATCTTATCCTGTTCGCACAAGGCACGCCATGCCTTTGGTGGACCATCAGTATTGATTCCAGTCCCATTGGTTTGCCCATTGTTCCTTTGGTTTGCCCATTGTTAAGTCCCATCATGTTTGTGGATTCCCATTGAGCCATTTTTTGGAATCACTTTTTTTTGTTTTTTTTTTTTTTTGAAAAGTGGTGAAAACCTAAGTTATAAAAAAAATATCTAAGTAACTCCCTAAGGTTGAAAAGTTTCCTCTAGTTCTCCAATCCAGTTCTATAAAACCAATTCGGCTAGGTTAGCCTCTAGGAAGTGGTAGAGTCACAAATAGACCCGTTTGAAGGACTAGTTTTCTGAAAAGACAAGTTGTCGCGCACTAAGAGGCAAAGGCTTTCTTGGACACCGAGAAGATCAAGGATAGCTATCAGATCACTTTTGGCATACTTTCTTCCAAAAAAAAGTTATGACAAGTTGAAAACAGTAACTTTTTCCAATTTTAGAAGGTTTCTAAAAATCAGAGTTATGTGTAATTTCTAACATTCCATGCACTTCTTGTTCTAAATTAGGGTGGTTTACCATTCCATGCATGTTCTCCTATTTCTAGGAAGATGATACAAAATTAAATGACACCCACAAAGCTATGTAAATAGGGAAAGTTAGAAAAGTTACCTTAAATGGTGCTCCCAGACAACGGCGCCAAAAACTTAATCGTGAGTTCCAAGTGTAGAACCGCGATGTAGTAATAAACTGGTAAGACCAAGTCAATCCTCAGGAAGCAATGTATTTTAAGGTTCATTTTTCAACTTGTAACCTGCCCCAAATAAAAATATAAAACTAGCCTAATTTAAAAACCAACAAATGCAAGCATCCTACTTTGCCAAAATTAAATTAATTAGAATCCAAATAAAATGAAACTTTCTTAAAAGTAAAAACCTAAATCTAAAATTTCCTAAAATAAAGCTAAAGTTGCTGCAAAACTAAAACATAAGTTAGAACTTCCAAAAGTAGAAAGTTACTAAAAATAAAATCAACAACTAAAGTAGAAACTGAACTAAATTTCAAACAAACCAAAATTAGTAAAAACCAATCAAGAAAAGTTAGTAACAAACAATCAAAGTTAGAAAATAAACCTAGGTACTTTCTAAAATTAAAATCTTAAAGTTAAAAACTTTCCTAAGTTAGAATTTCCAAAACCAGAAAACTTTCCACTTCAAAATCTTTAATTACAACAATTTTAGAAAGATATTTTAATTCTAGAAATTATCTAAAACAATAAAAAATATAAAGCTAGAAAAAAAATTAAAATTAGAAAGTTAGTAAAGTTAATAATGCAATGTATGCCATGTAGCTAACGCAAACTGTCCTAAGATGAGATGCAAAATTTAAATAAAATATGATCCTAATCTAATGCAATCCTAAACTAGATTTAATGGCGAGAAGTGATGCTCTATTAATATTGAACCAAAAAAAAAATTGAAAAATATTCTAAAATGCAAAAGAATATGCACAAATAATGTTTACAAAAAATAAAATTCTGATAGGTAGTTTGGCAGTTAGTCTTAGTTTAAGCTTCTGGAAATTGAACTTATCATAATCTTTTGAATTTGAAACTCTGAGATTTTAAAGTTTACTCATCAAGGTTCAATTTATCCAATTTTTATAGCAAAACTCACTGATTTGATATGTCTATTAATTCCAAACTTTCAGACCAAAAATTTGCCCTGTGCAGATTTCTGTGTACAGAATTTTTGACTAGCGAATGTTTCAATGACTGAAAACCTAACCTTCCTTAATCCTTTTTCTCTTAAATTTTTATGGCACTAAGCCAACTCATCCAATAATGGTTCTTCCAAATTTCAAGGAAAAATAATCTTTCTATGCTATGTTTTAAATTGCTAATATTTAGATAAAAACAGTGACTATTTGCTACCTAATTTTGCTATCTTTTTAAATCCAAAATTTATCCCTTTAATTTCAAAAAAATTAACGAATTTTAGATCTAAAATCCCAATTTCTAGCAGCTAAACAAACCTATGATATGAATTCATGCTTCTAAAAATTAATCCCAGATATAAATCAGGCAACATAAAAAACACAAATAAAGCAAGAATAATAATGAAATTTAAATGTATGGAATCAACATTAAAGTAAATGTGTAGATAAACTTGAATTTAAATGTATGGAAAAACAAGAAAATAAAAGTGTGCAATAACAAAGAATTTAAATGTGTGGATGTACAAGAAAATAAATGTGTGGAAGTGTATTATTTTTCTCTTTTCCTAAATTCTTCTTTTATTCTAGATTATGCTCGCTCAAATCTTGTTCTTAGGCTTCTTTGGGTTGTCAATCCAAGAGCAACAAGGTTAAAAACAAACATCAAGCATTCATTATCAAATAAGTAAAAAGAAGTAAATAAAAAAAATGAAAACAGACACTTTTACTAGATATGAATGCTTTTACATAATGATAGAGAATGGAAAAAAAAAACATTACATGATCTAGGATAAAAGATCCTTTTTTAGCGAAGCTTCAACTTAGAGAGAGGTTTTTTTAATAAAGAAATTATGAAGAGAAAGATATGGAGAAAGGGAGGGAGAGAGCTAGAGAGAGGAGGTCTCTTCTTTCATGAAGATAATGGGAGAGGGGTGCCCTATTATACTTTTTTTCTTCTACTCCTTTTCAAAGAAGGTCTCATATATGACTTTCCTTTTTTAAGTAAGTTCTCTTCTCAACCAACAAGTCTTTCAAGTTTAAAATGAGATAAGATTCATTCTCTCACTGGAATTTTAAGTGTATCCATCTTTCTTAACTAACACTTACCAAAGGATAGGGCCTACCTTTGATGAGACAATCTAAATCCCGCCTAAAAATGTATAGTAAACTTTTTGAGGTCATATCTTTGTTGTTTTAACTCCAATTGGTGTAATCTTGGATTCTATGGATATTTACTTGAAAAGAGCTTTCTAATGGTTAGTAGATTGTCCAAATCAGATGCTTGGTTTGAAAGTTATAATCATTTTAATGTATGCTGTCCAAAGTAAAATGAGATTGAATTTTTATTTTTGAATTCTCCTTCTTTGACTTTTCTTTCCTTGAATTCAATCCACCTTGGCTTTCTTTTCTTACATTAATTTTGAATTCTTGTAGCAATTAGAGAGTGGGACCACTTTCTTGAACATTCCACAAGTGTGTCCCCACACATGTGAATATGTGTGTGGGACTATGAAGCCAACTTTGCAAATTTTTGTTCCAATTTCTTTTCTCTCTTCAATTCTTCTCTTTTTTCTTTTGAAAATCATTTCTTTGCCTCAATTCTTTGAAAATGGAACCTATATCATCAATTTCCTACAAAACAAATATGAATTCATGTGAAAATATAATTTTAACCCTAAATCATAAATGCATCACTGTGAGCCCATCTCTCATAAAATGATAATGACAATGCACACCATTTTTCATGATTATATGTAAATGAACTAATGGTGATAAAAATTGAATTTATTTCATGAGAAAACTAAATATTCATAAAACTTTCCAAAAATAGATTTTCCAAAATTGACAAGTTTCATGAATGTATATAAAAAGTGTGATTTTTAAGCAAATTATGTAGGAATATACTACAGTAAATTTAAAATGCTTGAAACCACTAGATCACACTAAATGAGGCTCTTTTGACTCAATAAGTCCTTAAAATAATCTCAAATGTATATGAAAATTTTCATTTTTAAAGACTCATCAACAACATTTCTTATGCGAGTTGGAACTTCAATGTTGGGCACAACGTCATGAGAGGCAACATAATTATTAAAATTACGTAAATGTTAGCGTAATTCAGTCATAGAATAGGTGTTGATCAAATAAATGCCACCTATTACACCCTCCATGTGGATGCTCCCTTTTGCACCAGTATGTGAATGAAGCCCATTGCAGTGTTATATGAACCAGGTGTACAACAAATGCTTAGCATAATATTTGTTGAAGGCTTTTCCCTTTCTGATGGTGAAACCTAACAGCTTCAACTCAATTAGCATATATGTTATGAAGGCAGGGCCCAAGGCAAGATTGTGTCCTAATGCCATTCTAAGCACTGGATATATGCAACTAGGCCTAAGGTCACCCCCGAAGCTCGAAAAAAGAATATCAAACAACCATGCCATCAAATATGTAGCAAGCCAGCACTTTCTCTTCAAATCTAGATACTTGGTAAAAATACATGGCAGGAAGTCCGGATCCTCATGGTAGGCAATCATTGGCTCCTTCTTGGGGTCCGCCTTCATTTATAAAGAAAGGACTAGTGACACTCTTCACCCGATTCATCCATTGGACAAATTTTCCTCGACTCTGGCTGGTCGTTTGAATTGAATCTTCAAAAGCAAAAAGGAAATAACATGCAACTTGAAATTTGTTGTCCATGGTAACCAATTCTTCACTGGGTAGAATGGTTTCATCATAAATTTCACCATATGGTGCTAAACCAAATATTCTCATTACTTCCAATGAAGAAAATCCCAACTACATATTCAGAGTAATGAAGGTACTAGTTGTCGGGCATAACAATTCCAGAATAGCCCTTCATATGTTCTTGTTCTCGTAAGGGACTTTCTATGTGGTGGCATTTATAGTGTTGAAGATTCCGATTGCTTTCAAATCCTCTTCATAATAGTGTTTGATCATAGTCACCCAACCTTGCCAGTCTCTAATGCAGTTAAACCATCCACGAGACTGGTGTTTTTCATCAAACCAGGCACTCTCATCTTCAGTATAAATACCAAGCCCAATTGTCCTAAATTATGAAATCATTGTACCCACTGCAAGGTTTAGGGTAACGGTTCTATTGCCTCTATTTCAGACCTTGGGAACTTTGTGAAGTAATATGGAAGTTGGTGCATAAACTTACCAGTTCTAAAATGGATGTGATGCTTTATCCATAGAAATCGATCATTCATCGCTGGGATAATTGAAGCCATTGACATTATCCTTGGATACAGCTTAATAGACCGAATAGTGGTCAATTCATGAGAAACTCCCACTAAGTTTACATTGCAATACTGTATGCTGTTAGCAGGTTGTTTTATGTTCTCCTTTGTGGCATCCCCAAATATATAATGTGGCTTATCAGAGCTCACTTAATCATTATTCTCCTAATTGGTGTCATTCGCCAGACACTAGTATGTGTACCAATTTCTCCTTGATAGGCTTTGGTTCTTTGGCTTTGCAAAGAAGCAGCAAATACTTCATCTTGATCTTTCGAAATAGGGTCACTTATAGTCTTGCCCTTTGCATGGCTTTTTGATGCTCTGACAGTTGAAGTTGTAGGTGCTTTGCCTTTTTTAAGATCCAAACCTGAACTAATATTAATTTATAATAATAATCTTGTTTAATCTTAATTAATGTTTATTAAACTAATTCAACTCAAATCCACATGGATTTGGGTCATGGATAGGTAGTTAGGTCGGGTTTGAACCTTAGTTAGTTAAGGACCTTCATGTAATTTAGAGCTACATGGTTAGCATCGTTTTGGCACCACATTAGTTGCATCATATGTATTTTATCTTGTGGATCAACTTTCAATTTAGTCAAACTTAATTCGGATCCATCTTGGCCTAACTAAGGTCCTATTTGACTCAAATTGTAATTTCCTCAAGAAGTGAACTTGCAAGCAAATTTCCAAATAATTTGACTTAAAAAGGGACAATCCTTCATTCCCTCTTCATCCCTTCTTGAGACTTGCTGGAGCACTTCTTCTTCATACCTTCACCTTCTCCAACAGCTAGAAATTAAGCGTTGGAGCTGTGCATGTGAGACTCAAAGCTTCCATCTTCTCTTTTTGCTTCTTTTTTTATCTTTTTTTTCTTTTAGAACTCACAATCTCACTTCATCATCTTCCCTATAGCTACCTCAGGTACAGACTCCACCTCCATTTCAATGATTTAAGCTTAAATGAATTAAGAAGACTCAATTTAGTGAAATGCATGAATTTCCTACTTAATTCACCCATTGCATGTCTTTGCATGTAGTAGGATCATTGTATTGAGGCTTTCTCCATCATTAAACCAAGGGAGAAGCTAATTTGAGTGAAGCACTATATTAAAGGCAAGTATAAGAGTATATATTACTATATGCATGTTTGTTTGTGTTGATTCTTAAGGAATTCCTTGTTTATGCTACACTACAGCTCATTTTACATTTACTATAAGAAAGTATGATGTTTATGAGCTAGTGAAGGTAATTGAGAATAGATGATAGATTAGGTGAAAGAGAATCCATTGTGTTAAAATGTGAATTTGAAAATGTAAATGATAGAATGGAATAAGGTAAACCATGAGGTAATCAAACTAGAGAAGTTCTGTACTAAACTTCAGAAATAGCTTCAAGAACTCTGAAGGCCGTAAGCACACTATGGCTTGGAATATGGAGTGCCAAAAACCAATTTTTCCTTTTTGGCTAACCCACGGC
Source organism: Sextonia rubra (assembly GCA_037013555.1). NCBI lineage: Eukaryota > Viridiplantae > Streptophyta > Magnoliopsida > Laurales > Lauraceae > Sextonia > Sextonia rubra. Next base: position 51,020,284 of record JASUAD010000009.1, on the reverse strand, counting down.
CAAGCTGTAAGCTATTTACAGCTAGTATTCCAGATAACCTAAACCAAACTTATCTCCATGGTTAACCAATGGCTAAGCCATGGAGTGCACTACGGCTAAGCTGTAGAGAAGCCGTGGCCCATCCATAGGCTATCCACGGCTAAGTCGTAAGACAAAATATGGCTGAGCCGTAACTACAGGAAAACTCAAGTAAGGCACGACTAAGCCATAACCTGCTCACAGCTAGCTATAAGAACATAGAAACTTAGAAAAGCTAGGAACATTCAAGGGCCATGTAGGGACTTAGATATGGTACCTTACCTTAAACAAACTAGCCCAATGGTAATAAACACAAAGAAGGAAGAGTGTAGAGCTGTCACTCATCCCCTTCGATTTTCCAAATGGTTTCCCAACAACAAGTTATGGGTGTTAGCATAAGACAAGGTGTCTAATGCCTACACAATGTAACACCAAGATTTTCAATAATACATCGACACTGGACATCTTATGTATACACTGTATTGAACGACTATGGAAACACGGATCATCTTCGGATAGGGTTGGCTAGTAAATAACTTTGATAACTTATTAACTCAAATGCATTCATATTGTTCAATAAACCTTGCCCTCAACATGATCTAATTATGTACCTATTCTTCCGAGTGAACCTTGAGGCAAGATCGGAGATAGAGCTTCTACTGAGTGTGAGCCCGTGAGCCAAGATACGGGTAATGAGGGTTGAGAATGTTCAAGCTCCAATAACATTTAAGTATGCATAGTTGAATAATAGTTACTTCATTTAATTTTGATATTTATGGCTAAATACAGTCTCAAGACCGGCATATGTATTGTATGAGAATGAGTCGATCACTACGTATGATAAGTAAGAAAGTAAGAATATTGATTAGTCTTGATACATTGAGTCAGCACCACTTAACTTGTACCCATAGGAGGTATTATATACATTTATTATATATGGGTATTAGATACATTTCCTATTGCAATCGTTGTATGATGAGTTGGTCGGCACTCTTAGGGTAGCTAGATGGTCTTGGCCCCTCCACTAGTGATTTCCCATAGGATGATATGTTCTCTATAGAGAGAAGATAGCCATGTGGATGCCTACTAGTATATTATTATAGTTCTGTTTATGATTCATTACTCAAGCTTATTTCATGCACAACATGCCTAGCTTGTTGTTATTGCTCTCTTTTAATCAATATATTTCTAATTTATTTGATACACTATGGTAGTCTTATGTATCATTTTTAACAATGTTACCCTCGGCGTCTAGGTAGAGAATCCAATGCCAATCCAGCAATTGACATGCCCCTGGAAGGAGCCCCAAGGTACCTCGGGGTGTAGACGAGTGGAATAAGGATGGTGTTTTCTATTAATCATCCTCCGAAGAGCATCATGGGGCTTTGTTTTAGGAGTTTGTTTAGGGTTTAGCCATACTCTAGCTTGTAGTTATATTGTTAATTTGAAGTTACTTCTTAAGAGACTTGACACTTATGATAAGAGTTATGTTTAGATATTTTAGTTGCATGTGCATGTGGATGGATTAATCACTGACTTGGGATTAATTAATTATGAATTAATGTAGTTTTATTATTGCTTATGACGAATTACAGGTGAATTCTCTAGGTTTCCACTTAATTATGCAACATGATTGATATGTGTATATAGATTTTTCTCACACGTACTTGTGGAATCTTCCTTGTAACAGTTCGTACGTGTCTTGGCATGGCACAAATTGCTACGAGTTATGTGTGCCACGCCTCGGGATCCACCATAATCCCCAATTCTTGAGTTCAAGGGATGACATATGTAAGTAATGGTATCAGAGAATTAATAAGTAAATTAAATGACTGAGCAACCCTAGGGAACGTGGTGAGGATACGATAGGTTCGATTAGGGAATAGATTTTGTATAAGACTTATAACCTACCTTATGCATTAAGGTGTCAATTGCAACTAATCATTGTTATGATTGCAGATAAATGGCGTCCAGATCAAGATCTAGTAATAACTTAGGAGACAACGAACGTAATGATGTCACATTAGAGGACGTGAATCCTCGGCCACCTCCTCATCCTATGTATAATACAGATGAACGCTTGACGATGGTGATGCATCAGTTGGTTGCAATCAATGCCAGCCAAGCAACAATGCAAATGCGATTAACGGCTTTGTTGGAAAGGCAGAATCAGGCTAGAGATCCTAACTCCATCTATGAGAAGTTCCGGAATATAGGGGCCACAGAATTTACAAGAAGAGAAGGTCCATTGCAAGCACATGAATTATTCATGCACACAAATATTATCTTTGATTCACTAACTTGTACACAGAAGCAACAAGTAATCCTCACAGCATCTATGTTCAGAGATGTGGCAAATGTATGGTGGAAGAGTATTGATGAGTCTTTAAAAATGCATATTTTCATACACATTTTGAACTATTTTAAGGACTTATTGACTTAAAAGAGCCTCATTTAGTGTGTTATCATGGTTTCAATCATTTTAAATTCATTTTTATATTTTTCTATAAAAATTGCTTTAAAATCACACTTTTTGCATAAATTCATGAAACTTGTTATTTTTGGAAAGTCTATTTTTGAAAAGTTTTGTGCGAATAATTTTTCTCATGAATTAAATTTAATTTTAATCATCATTAGTTCATTCATATAAAATCATGAAGAATGATGTACATTTTTATTATCATTTCATGAGAGATGGGCCCACAGTTATGCATTTGTGATCTTAGGAGTAAAATTATCTTTTCACATGAATTCACTTTTGTTTTGTCGGAAATTGATGATATGGGTCCCATTTGTAAAGAATTAAGCAAGGAATTGATTTTAAAGAGAAAGGAGAGAAAATTTGGAGAAAAAAAAGAAATTGGAAGAAAATTGCAAAAAGTGGGCTTCATGGTCCCACACACACATGTACATGTGTGGGGTACACTTGTAGAACATCTAAGATGGGGTCCATTTATTTGTTGTACATTTTAAAGAGATTTTGAAGAGAATTTGAAGAATATCTCATCAAAGATGGACAAGGAAAGCCACATAGGAGTTCTTTTTGGAGGAGAAGATTTAATTGAAAAAAAAATGAAAAAAAAATATCCAAGCAAGGTATTCCACGTCCAAAAGAGATTTTGGATCAGATTTTGGTTAAAAAAGAAAAGGAAAAAATTAAGAGAATTATTTCGAAGATCTCTTCAAGTTAGGAGCCAACAAGGAGAACTTTCCAAAAAAGAAAAGTTGACAATGCAAAGAAATAAAAGGGAAAGTTCTACACCTCATGTGGGCCAAGTTTGATTCTAAAAGAGGATTCTTATCCCTACTTCATCTCTCAAAAGATCTCAATGCAAGGTGGCACATACAAGAAAGGAAAGAAGCATCCAAGAGGGACTTCTAGACAAAGCAAGCGAGGAAAAAAAGAAAAATAAAAAGAAAAAAAATCCAAAAAGAAATTGCATGTCCAAAGCATTGTTTGGAGCCCTTTTTTTTTCATTTTTTTATTATTTGTAAGATTTTAAAGTTTGAGAAGGAGTAGGACTTGAAAAAGTATAAATAGGGCACCCTTCTCTCATATCCTTTATGGAAGAATTACCCAACTCCCACCTCTAAATTTCTACACTCCATCTCTCCCTGTCTTGTCTCTCCATCTCAAGTCATGAAGGAGGCTTAGCCCTAAAGGCACACCACCAACCTTGAAGATCAACTAGAAGGAGGAATTCTTTTCCATCCTAGTTTGTATAATCTTTTGGTTTAATTTTTTTCATCTTATGTAAAGGATTGTCATACTGGTTCAATAATATTCATCTTCTTATTCTTCTTATTCTTATGGTTGTATGATTGCTTAATTTGTGTTTTTTTTGTTTGGATTGATGACCCAAATGGGGAGCATACTATAAGAAATTGTCAAGCTTAGACTAAGGGAGAATTTTGAGCGAATATACCGCTTTTAACTTCCATTATTTACCGCCTTTGACTTTAGTTATACCACCTTTGACTTCCTGCACTTTTATTTTGTTTTCTGCACTTTTGTTATTTTTCCTGTTATGTTCATGTTGATTTTAAGTTTTGTTTTTGTATAATTTGATGGTTGGATTAAGAATCATTGCATATATTTTTTCATGTCATATGATTTTGTGCATATTTAAGTTGATAAAAATTAAGCCATTAAATCTAAGTTTGATGATTAAATTCGGACTCAATATATAAACAGCATAACTTAACAGTTTCAGCAAACTGTAGAAATGGTTTTTGACAAAAAGTTCGAAGTGGGTAGACCAATCAAATCATAATATTTTTCTTTGAAACTTGGAAAAATTAAAGTTTAAGATGTGGTCTTTCATTCCCCAGAATTTCAGATCAAAATAATTTCAGAAGGCTTGTGAACCAGAGGCTTAAACTTTGCTAATCAGTCAACTCAGATCAGAATTTCTGCACATAATTTTGCAAAGTTGTCATGTTCATGCATTCATAACTTTTTCGTTTTAGATCCTTTTTCACTTCTGTTTTTTTTTTTTTTTTTTTTTTGTTAGTTTCTTGCATCAGTATAGCATAAATTCCAGCCATTAAGTTTAGATTTAGGATGCATTAGAATAATTCAAATTATGCATAAAATTAGCATCAGCATACTAGTTTTTCAAACTTAGAATTTTTCAGTATCTCATGGCATGCATTGCATTAATAATTTTACTAACTTCCTAATTTCAAATTTGTTTCTAGTTTTATGTTTTTATTGTTTTAGTTAATTTATAGAATTAAATATCTTTCTAAAATTGTTTTAATTGAAGATTTTAAATTGAAAAGTTATTCTAGTTTTGGAAGTTCTAACTTAGGAAAGTTTTTTTACTTTTATTTATTTTGTTTCTAAAATTGTTTAGTTTAGTTAGTTTCTAATTTTAATTTTTATTTTTTGAAGTTCTAACTTGTGTTTTAGTTTTGCAGCAATTTTAGTTTTATTTTAGGATTTTTAGATTTAGGTTTTTAGTTTTAGGAAAGTTTCATTTGTTTGTAATTAACTTAATTTTGGCAAGTAGGATGGTTATATTTTTTTAGTTTTTAAATTAGGTTAGTTTTAGATTTTCATTTAGGGAAGGTATAAGTTAAAAAAGGAACCTTAAAATACATAGTTCCCTGTGGATTCGACCCCGTACTTACCGGGATATTACTACATCGCGGTTCTGCACTTGGAACTCACGATCAAGTATCTGTAATCATATCAAAGCTATGCTAGAAGCTACTGTTTGGGATGCTTTTAAGAAATAGTTTAGGAAGAAGTTCATTTCAAAACATGTAAGTTGCAAGAAGAAGGCAGAGTCCCTCATTCTATAGCAGAGTACCATGACAGTTGCAGAGTATGTGCATGTATTTAGTCAGCTATCTCAATTTGCTTTAGATTTAATTGACACCGAGGAGAAAAAGGCTGAAAGGTTTCTCAAAGGCTTAATGCCAGCTATTAAGGTGCATGCTACAGCTTTCCAATGTCCAATAGAGAATGATGATGCTGTGGAAAGAGCCTACAACTAAGGAAATTGAAAAGGGCCAATTCTTGTAAAAACCTAGGAGAAATGCCCCACTTTCTGGAAGAAACCAATAGTATTCTAAGAAACAAAAAGTAGTTGCTAGTGGATCATCAAGGTTAGTCTTGGCATATGTGGGAAGAGCCATGAGACAAGCAAGTGCTAGAAGGCTATAGGAGCATTTTTGGGTGTGGATCGATGTTCATGAGTTCCAAGGGCAAAACCGCAATGTAGTAATAAACTGCTGAGACCAGGTCGATCCACAGGGACCTATGTATTTTAAGGTTCCTTTCAACTTGACTTGCCTCAAACTAAAAATCCAAGCATTTGACTTGCCAAAATTAAATTAATTACAAACCAATGAAAAGAAAAGAAACTTTCCTAAATCTAGAAAACTTAATTTTAAATTTTCTAAACAAAACTAAAGTTGCTGCAAAACTAAAATATAAGTTAGAACTTCCAAAAATGAAAACTAAAATTAAAAACTAACTAAATTAAAAAATAAACACTATTAAAAACTAATTAAACAAAAGTCAAAAACTTTCCTAAGTTATAATTTCCAAAACTAGAAAAATTTTCATTTTAAAATATTCAATTAAACCAAGTTTAGAAAGATCTTTTAATTCTATAAATTATCTAAAACAATAAAAGACATAAAACTAGAAATAAATTTAAAATTAAAAAGTTAGTAAAGTTAGTAATGCAATGCATGCCATGTAACTAATGCAAACTTTCCTAATATGAGATGCAACATTTAAATAAAATATGGTCCTAATCTAATGCAATCCCAAACTAGATTTAATGGCTGGAAATCATGCTCTACTGATGCAAGAACCTAAAAAAATTGAACTTAAAAAATATATTATGAAATGCAAAAAAAATATGCGTGAATAATGGTTACCAGAAATAAAAATTTTGATATGCAGTTTGGCAGTTAGTCTTAGTTTAGGCTTTTAGAAATTAAACTTACCATAATCTTTTGTAACTGAAAATCTGTGATCTTAAAGTTCGCTCACCAAGGTTCAATTTATCCAAGTTTTACAGCAAAACTCACTGATTTGGTATGTATGTTAATTCCAAACTTTCAGAGAAAAAATCTACCCTGTGTAGATTTCTGTATATAGAATTTTTGACTAGCGAGTGTTTCAATGACTGAAAACCTAACCTTCCTTCATGCTTTTTCTCTTAAATTTTTATAGCACAAAGTTAACTCATCTAGCAATGGTTCTTCCAAATTTTAAGGCAAAATAATATTTCTAAATCACATTTTAAATTGTCAATATTTGGACAAAAATAGCGACTATTTGCTGTCTAATTTTGCTATCTTTTTAAATCTGAAATTGATTCCTTTTATTTTCAAAAAAAATTCATGAATTCTAGATCTAAATTTCCAAATTTCAACAAGTAAACTAACACATAATATGAATGCATGCTTCTAAAATTAATCCCAGCCATAAATCATGCAACATAAAAAAGCACAAATAAAGAAAGAAGAACAATGAAATTTAAATGTAGTGTTTTTACAGGAAATGTAAATGTAATAGTGCTGGAATTTAAATGTGTGGTGAGACAGAAATTTAAATGTGTGGAAAACAAAAAATATAAATGTATGGAAATGTATGATTTTTTTTCTTTTCCTAAATTCTTCTTTTATCCCAGAATTCTTCTTTTATCCCAGATTATGTTTGCTTAAATCATGTTCTTAGGCTTATTTGAGTTGTCAATCCAAGAGCAGCAAGGTTAAAAACAAACATCAAGCATTCATTAATTATCAAAAAAGTAAAAAGAAGTTAAAAAAGGAAACGAAAACACACATTTTTAATGGATATGAATGTTTCTACGTAAAGATAAAGAATAAAAAAAATAACATTATATGATCTAGGATGAAAGATCCTCTTCTAGTGTAAGCTTAAAGTTGGAGAGAGCCTTCTTGAAATGAAAAACTATGGAGTAGAAAGATATGAAGAAAGTGGAGGGAGAGAGCTAGAAAGAGGAGGTCTCTTCTTTTATGCCTTGGGATGCTAGAGAGGTGCCCTATTTATACTTTTTCAACTCCTACTCCTTCTTAAACTTGATTTGATTAAAATTGGAAAAAAAAATGGGCTCTATACAAGGCTTTGGGCGTGCCTTACTGCTGGAAACTTTTTTCTTTTTTTTTCTTTCTTTTATTTTTTTATTTGGCAGTCCTTCTTTGCTTTTTTTTTCCTTCTTTGTCTTTGCCACCTTGCATATTGAGATCTTTTGAAAGATAAATCAGGGATAAGAATCCTCTCTTAGAATTAACCTTGGCCTATATGAGGTGTAGAATCTTCCTTTTTTATCTCTTGCGTTGTCAACTTTCATTCTTTGCAAGGTACTCTTTGTTACTCCAAAATCAAAGAGATCCTCCAGAATAATTCTCTTGATTTTTTTTCTTTTTTTTTTCCAACCAAAATCTGATCCAAACCCTCTTTTGGGGATGGAATAGCTTACATATATATTTATGTAAATAAACTAATGATGATAAAAATTCAATTTATTTCATGAGAATATAAATTTTCACAAAACCTTCCAAAAATAGAATTTCCAAAAATGGCAGGTTTCACGAATTCATGCAAAAAATGTGATTTTTAAACAAATTATGCATAAATGCACTACAATTGTTTAATATTAATGCATGAAACCATGATATCACACTAAATGAGGCTCTTTTGACTCAATAAGTCCTTAAACTGTTTAAAATGTATATGAGAATATCCAATTTTTAATACTCAATAGACCCCCTAACCAGCATTTTGCTAGTCCCTTGTAAAAAATGCAAAAAATATGAGGCTTCCAACATCACTTAATCTAACCTAAAACTAATGGAACGCAAGAAAAATAAACATGAATGCAACACCACTTTCGCTGGCACTGTTGATTACATTTAGCGTATGCAGCTAGCCATTAAACCTCTAGGTTCCCCCTAGTGGACGAGTTGTGCCTCGTGAGCTTTTGCAGTGAATCTACCCACAAAATTCTCTTTTTTTGACAAATAAAGGAAAAATAAACAAAAGTGAAGAAATTTCTTAAAAGAAAATTCACTCATATCAGATATTTTTGAAATCTAGAATAATTACACTTTAAGACTTTTCAAAGTCCGGTCCACAATTCTATTCTCAGAAACTTTCTCAAATTCAAATCAACTTACGTGCACAGTGAAAAATAATATACATCAAAAACTTATTTAAGATATTCTATGATAATGCCTTAAAAATAGAATTTTTCCTTCAAATAGTCTGATCCCTTGAAATTTAGCAAAAATAAATTTCCTCTTAAAGCCATTAAGATGGTTGCCACATTACTATTTACTTCGATAGGCCATTGTTTTTTTTCCTTACTTTCTTTTTCCGAGGCATGGGTTCCCAAGTTCGTATGATATAAGAAAAATTAGGATCCAGAGAGCAAATTTGGTCCTTGTCCTTCCCAGTACATATTTCCTTGCAAACTCTTGTGGACATTATTCACTCATTTACCTTTGTCAACGTAGAACTTTTAAAGTTCATATGATATAACAAAAGTTGGAATCTAAGGAGCAAACTTAGTCCTTATGCATTTATGCACATATCCTTTGAAAATTTCTAGGGACACTCGTTGGGCCATAATTCATCATCATTCAACTTTCTCTTTTTTTTTTTCCTCAATGATTGTGCAATGTTTAGGTCCCTTAAGCTCTCTAATTAACCCTTGTAGTGAGTGTTAGGCCAATGACTCCTAAACCAAATGGCTTTAGGGCACTAGATATAAAAATATCCCTTCGTGCTTACTAACTCGAGTTAAAAAGGCTACAACCCAAATTAATCACAAACTTCTCATTATATGCTCTCTTTTTTCAATCTCTTTTTTTTCAAATCAAAAGTAAACACTAAGTGGCAGTTCTCATTTCACTTGAATTAATTCATTTTGGTACTAATATATACAATTCACCAACAATGAACCAGGAAATAAAAATATTTTACAAACTAAATTTCAAGTTCACATTGTATTCTCCAAAAAAATTCCAAAACAACATTAAAGCTTCCTATCCAAAATGTCGAAAATATATACATGTGCATGTGGAAAGCAAGTTTTGGTAATCTTTCAAAATGTTTCCTCCTTTAGAAAATGTAAACTTTCATTTTACTTCCTTTCAAAAGTATGAAATTTTCAGATTTCTATATATCTTCAAATTGCTTCGATTCCTTTGAAAACTTTATTTTTAAAAATGAAAAATAAATAAATGCAAAATAAATGCCGGCAAAAAATTCCTAAAACCGAAATAAAAGTGTAAAAATGCAAAAATTCTCCTAAAAAATGAAAAATTAATAGAAAAATAAAAAAATTTTCCTAAAAATCTAAAAGTGCCTATGTAGTGCCTAAAATTGGACAAGCGTGCTCGTTCCCACCCCCAACCAAATATGTGCATCATCCATGATGTTTATGCATGCAATGTAGAACTGTAAAAGTATAATGAGGAAACATAAATGTAAAGGAGGGTAAAGAGAAAAAGTCACCTGAAGATGTATCTAAACTACTTCCTATCCAAGGTCAGACAAAATAGACAATAACAAGAAAAAAAGATAAGAAGCTACTCTAAAAGAAAATATCTATGCTAAAAAGAAAACAAAAAAAACCTACACTATTGGATTCGAAACCATGAGTCCACCCGGATCTCAAATGAAATTTTCCTCCACATAGTTTATAAGAAGCACAGAAAGAAAGGAAATCATATCGGTATTGGGCTCAATGAACATGAGGACCGCATGTTCTTGTAGACCGTGTGAAAAAGGGGCCACAAAGAAAATTTCTTCCTACTATGTTAGAAACGGATCTTTGAAAGATAGGAGAGGATGTAATGAGCAACTGAGTGGCTCTAGGTCCTCCCATGCCACAAATTTCATTAGTTCAATTTCAGCATTCCATTTAGACAAGGGCTCAAAAGATTCCAAATTGTCAAACTTAGAAGTCTGAATGGGACCATTGTTCTCCAATTCCACAAGTTTTTTTGAAAAACATCAAGGGCCAAGAAATGCGAAGGCAATTTCTTTAAGGGTTGGATCATCAGATTCCATGAAGAAGTCAGTACATGATTTCAAGGATTTCAGATTATCCGACTTACAAATCTAAAAAATAGGGTCATCCACTCAATTGTAAACTTCCTTTTGGGGCTCATTAGTTCATTTGCGGTTTCATCAATCATGGGTATATCAAATTCTTAAAAGACTGCAATGCCAAATTCATCAGAGGAATCTGAATCATAGAAAGGATTTATGTAAAAGGGCATAGATTCCTCTTTAGTGAAGTGGAATGGCCGATACTAAGGAAAAGTAGGGTACACGGGCTCATGTAATTCATCAATTGGTTCATGCATCGCACCATCATCCATGTTCTCCTGTACACCCTTAGATATCCACTTTATGTTTGTGTGATCCATATCGACAAGATCTTCAATAAATATAGGATCATCTTCAGTTCCAAGGGTGTCATTTCTTTTTCTCATTTCAAGCGATGTTTGACTAATTGAAGTCATTAGGCTTTCCATGCATTGTGAATAATTTTGTATGGATTGGATGGTATTTTGTGTGGACTTATGAATTTGGCTATAGTATCCTTCAAAGAATCCTTCGGGGGTAGTGGTGGTTCATATGACCCTTTAGGCGATAGAGAATTATAAGGTGCATATGACCAGGGAGAAGAAGGGGGTACATATAATATATCCTGCAAAGGGTAGTCATATGACCCATCCGGAGTAAATTCTTGAGGATAAGAGACACGATCCATATCGAAACCATTTCACTAATTGTCCAATGATTGATCATCCAAAATTGGACCACACATACTATCCATGTCATTGTGGTAATGCCATTGATTTGAATTTGATTCGGCCTGCCATTGAATTCCCACATCCATATCAGAATGAGTGAATGATTGTATGGGGTATGGATAATCACGTGGGACCTTTATTGGTTGATAATCTGAACTAATCATTCCATTAAGATCCTCCACAAATTCCTCATTGTAATGATGATCATAGTGATTGGCCAACTCTATTCATCGGGTCCAATTGAACAACTTCTTTGATGTAACTTTGCAATTTTTTCTTGTTCGCACAAGGCACGCCAGGACTTTGGTGGACCATGAACATTGATTCCTTTCCCATTGGTTAGCCATTACTAAGTCCCCTCATGTTTGTGGATTTCCACCAATCCATTTTTGGAATCACTTTGTTTTAAATGAAAAAAAGAACTAGATTCTATGTAACTAAGTAACTCCCTAAGGTTGGAAAGTTTCCTTAGATATCTAATCTAGTCCTATGAAACCAACTGGGCCAGGTTAGCACCAGGAAGTGGTAGAGTAACAGATGGACCCATTTGAAGGACTAATTTCCTAAACAGATTAGCGATCCACACTATAGGGGCAAAGGCTTTTTTAAGCACTGAGAAGTTTAAAGGCAACAATTAGATCACTTTTGGTGTGCTTTCTTCCAAAATGAGTTATGACAAGTTGAAAATTAGTAACTTTCTCCAATTTTAGAAAGTTTCTAAAACTTAGAGAGAAGTGTACTTTCTAACAATCCCTGTACTTTCTTATTCTAATTTAGAGTGGCTCATCATTTTATGCATGTCCTCCTATTTCTAGAAAGATGCCAAAATTAAATCATACCCACAAAGGAATATAAATCAGGAAAGTTTGAAAAGTTACCTTAAATGGCACTCCCAGGTAATGGCGCCAAAAACTCGTTCGTTAGTTTCAAGTGCAGAACCACGATGTAGTAAAAAATTAGTGAAACCAGGTCGATCCACAGGGACCTATGTGTTTTAAGGTTCCTTTCAACTTGACTTGCCTTAAAATAAAAATCTAAAACTAGTCTAATTTAAAAACTAACAAACACAAGCATCCCACTTGCCAAAATTAAATTCATTACAAACCAATGAAAAGAAAAGAAACTTTCCTAAATCTAGAAAACCTAAATCTAAAATTTTCTAAACAAAACTAAAGTTGCTGCAAAACTAAAACATAAGTTAGAACTTCAAAAATAAAAACTAAAAGTAGAAACTTACTAAACTAAAAAAAATAAGCACTGTTAGAAACTAATTAAACAAAAGTTAAAAACTTTCCTAAGTTAGAATTTCCAAAACTAAAAAAATTTGTAATTTAAAATCTTCAATTAAAACAAGTTTAGAAAGATCTTTTAATTCTGGAAACTATCTAAAATGATAAAAGACATAAAACTAGAAACAAATTTAAAATTAAAAAGTTAGTAAAGTTAGTAATGTAATAATGCATGCCATGTAACTATTGCAAACTTTCCTAATATGAGATGTAAAATTTAAATCAAATATGATCCTAATCTAATGCAATCCTAAACTAGATTTAATAGTCGGAAATCATGCTCGACCGATGCAAGAACCTAAAAAAATCAAACTTAAAAAAATATTCTAAAATGCAAAAAGATATGCATGAATAATGGTTACCAAAAATAAAAATTCTGATATGTAGTTTAGCAGTTAGTCTTAGTTTAGACTTTTGGAAATTGAACTTACCATAATCTTTTGAATATGAAACTCTAGGATTTTAAAGTTCACTCACCAAGGTTCAATTCATCCCATGTTTACAGTGAAACTCACTAATTTGATATGTCTGTTAATTCTAAACTTTTGGACCCAAAATCTTCCCTGTGTGGATTTCTGTGTACACAGTTTCCGACTGGCAAGTGTTTCAAAGACTAAAAACCTGACCTCCTTTGTCCTTTATCTCTTAAATTTTTATGGCACAACTCTAACAATGGTTCCTCCAAATTTGAAGGCAAAATAATCTTTCTTTGTCACATTTTAAATTGCCAATATTTGGACAAAAACAGTGATTGTTTACTATCTAATTTTGCTTTATTTTTAAATCTGAAATTTATCCCTTTTATTTTCAAAAAAAAATTTCACGAATTCCAGATCTAAAATTCCAAATTCCAGTAAGTAAACTAACATGATATGAATGCATGCTTCTAAAAATTAATCCCAACCATAAATCATGCAACATAAAAAAACATAAATAAAGTAAGAAGAAAAATGAAATTTAAATGCACCATTTTTGCAAGATTAGTAAATGTAGTGGTGCTGGAATTTAAATGCATGCTAAGATAGAAATTTAAATGTGTGGAAAACATGAAATTTAAATATGTGGAAAATGAGAAATTTAAATGTGTTGACTGTTATCACCCCTATAGGCAAGAGGGTGATCTGCGAAGTCTTTTATCCGGATTGTAAAGTTTTAATTTACAAGATCCTATTTCCAATGGAACTCATCGTGTTACTGGTGCACGATTTTAATGTAATCCTAGGTATGGACTGGTTGACTAAGTACATGGCTTGTTTCGACTATTTCTGTAAGACTGTCACTATGAAGGTAGACGAAGCCGGTTTGATTGTTGTCTTTCAAGGTGAGAGAAAGAGTTCAACTACTAGGTTAATCTCAGCACTTCACGTAGAAAGACTAATCCATAGTGGTTATTAAGGGTATATCACTTTTATTATTGAAAGGAAGCCACCTAGGAAATTAGAAAAGATTCTGGTAGTTTATGAGTTTCCGGAAATGTTTCCTCATTAAGTTCCTAGTCTTCCTCCAATTAGGAAAGTAGATTTTACTATAGAGCTTGTACCTGGTATAGTTCCAATCTATAGAGCCTTGTATAGGATGGTACCTGCAGAATTACATGAGCTGAAAGTATAGTTGCAAGATTTACTAGATAAGGGATTTGTTCGTCCTGGTACTTCACCTTGAGGAGCTCTAGTTTTATTTGTGAAGAAAAAGGATGGCATCTTTCAAATATATATTGATTACAGGCAGTTAAACCAGGTGATAATTAAAAACAAATATTCACTGCTTCGAATTGATGAACTATTTGATCAATTATAGGGTACAGCACATTTCTCAAAGATTGACTTGAGATCAGGATATCATCAGCTATGAGTTAGAGATCAAGATGCATCTAAAACAGCTTTCAGGATAAGATATGAGTACTATGAATTCTTAGTCATGCCATTTGGGTTGACCAATGCCCTAGCTGTATTCATGTCTTTGATGAATAGAATCTTCTTACCTCATCTTGAGCAATTTGTGGTGATTTTCATTGATGATGTATTGGTGTACTCTAAAACCCGAGATGAATATGCTATACATTTGAAGACTTCACTGCAGTTGTTGAGAGACCATCAGTTATATGCCAAGTTGCATAAGTACCATTTTTTATTGGAATAAGTTGCTTTCTTAGGACAAATAATTTCTAAAGATGGACTTGTAGTAAATCACCTAAGATTGAGGCAATAACCAGTTGGCAAAGCCCAAAAACAATTGTAAAAGTTAGAAGTTTTGTCGGTCTTACTGGTTATTATCGAAGGTTTGTTAAAGACTTTTCCAAAATAGCAACACCAATGACTAAATTGACTCAGAAGAATGAACCATTTGTTTCGCCGTATGAATGTGAATCAAGTTTCTGATTCTTAAAGGAGAAATTGATCTTAGCCCTAATCCTATCCCTACCAGAAGGTAGTGGTGGATTTGTTATATATACTAATGCTTCAAGAATTGGATTGAGATGTGTGTTGATGCAAAATGGAAAAGTGATAGCATATGGATCCTGACAGTTGAAAGACCATAAGAAGAACTATGCCACACACGATTTAAAGTTGGCAGTTATTGTCTTTGCTTCAAAGTTATGGGGACACTATATGTATGGGAAGAAATTTGAAGTTCACAGTGATCATTACAGTCTTTAGTATATATTCTTTTAACATGATCTCAACGTGAGACACCGTAGATGGCTAGAATTTATAAAGGATTAAAATTTTCCAATCAAGTATTTTCTAGGAAAGTGTAATGTAGTAGTTGATGCTCTTAGCCGAAAATCAATTGTTGAAATGGCAACTATGTGGGGTAAGTGGTCTCTAGTGAAAGAATTTTGAGATTTGGACGTAGAAATTGAATTCGTTGATGACAAGGTCATGCTAGTAACGATGTCTGTCTTTGAATTAACCTTGATACCACAGATTAAAGAGAGATAGTTTGAAGATCTAAAGTTTGATAAGATCTATGATCATATATCTCAGAGGCTAGTTTTCAGGATAGTGGATGGTGTGTTGTACTTCAAAGATAGATTATGTGTTCCAATAGTTTAAAATTTGAAAGAAGCAATCATGACTGAAGCACATCATGCAAGATATTTCATACACCCCGGGAGTACAAAATGTATTGAAATTTGAATGACAGGTTCTAGTGGAATAACATGTAGAGAGATATTGCAAGTTTTGTGGCAAGATGCCTTACCTGTCAATGTGTGAAGGCTAAACATAAAAAGGCTCTCGGTTTGTTGCATCCTTTACATATTCCCAAGTGGAAATGGGAAAATATTTCCATGGAATTTATTTCAGGGTTACCTCAGACGAGTAAACATCATGATACTATATCGGTGATAGTTGATTGATTGACAAAGTCAGCCCATTTTATTCTAAATTGGAAAGGAATGAAATTTCATGAAATGGCCAAAATTTTCACAAATAAGATTACACAGTTGCATGGTACGCCAGTTTTCATAGTCTTCGACAAAGATAGTAGATTTGTATTTTCCTTTTTGCAATCTTTTCAAAAATCTATGGGCCCCAAGCTTAATTTCAACACTGCTTATCATCCTCAAACCGATGCACAATCAGAACGCGCAATACAGACTCTTAAGGATATACTTCGAGCCAGTGTGCTGAATTGGGGAAAGAGTGGGATGAGCATCTCTCCCTATGTGAATTTGCTTGCAATAATAGTTATCACGCGAGCATCGGAATGACTCCATTTGAAGCCTTGTATGGGTGTAAATGCCATATGCCAGTGTGTTGGGAAGAAATCAAAGTTAGGAGTTATCATGGACCTTCTCTTACCATAGATACAGTGGCAAATGTACAAAAAGTCCAAGATAGGTTAAAGGTTGCATGATCTCGTCAAAAGATTTATGCTAATAATCACTGTAGACCTCTCGAATTTCAGGTGGGAGACAAGGTTTTCTAAAAAGTCCCCCTAATGAAGGGTACTATCAGGTTTGGATAGAAAGGCAAGCTTGCTCCGCGATTTATAGGTCCTTTAGAAATTCAGAGCAGAGTTGGAGATTTGGCTTATTGGTTAAAATTACCACCTCAACTCGCTGGAGTCCACAATGTGTTTTATGTATAAATGTTTAGGAAGTATTTTCCAGATCCTTCACATGTCTCGAGATTGACAACATCTAAGTGAAACCGGATGTGAACTAGAAAGAGCGTCCCCTTCATGTCATTGACACAAAGGACCAAGCGCTGCATACCCGTGCAATTAAATAGGTCAAAATTATTTGGGAACATCATTGACTAGAACTATGTGGGAGCTTAAGGAACAAGTTCGAAAGAAGCATCTATGACTTTTACCTAAAGTATGTTTCATTCAGAGGACCGAATGATCTCAAAGAGGGAGAGGATGTAAGGTCCAAACCCGAACTAATCTCAATTTATAATAATTAATCTTGTTTAATCTTAATTAATGCTTATTTAAACTAATTCAACTTAAATCCACTTGGGTTTAAGTTATAGATAGGTAGTTGGGTTGGATTCAAGCTTTACTTAGGTAGTCAAGGACCTTCATGTAATTTAGAGCTACATGGTTAGTATAGTTTCGGCACCACATTAGTTGCATCATGTATATTTTATTTTGTGGATCAACTTTCATATTTGGTTTAGCTCAATTTGGATCCATCATGGCCCAACTAAGGTCCCATTTGACTCAAACTATAATTTCCTCGAAACAATGGACTTGCATGCAAAATTCCAAATAATTTGACTTAGAGAAGGACAATCCTTCATTCCCCCCCCCCCCCCCCCCCCCCCCCCCACCCCCAACACACTTGAGACTAGTTGGTGCACTTTTTTTTCATACCTTCACCTTCTCCACCAGCTAGAAATCAAGCACTAAAACTGTGCATGTGAGACTCAAGGCTTCCATCTTCTCCCTTTTGCTTCTTTGTTTATCCTTTTTCTCTTAGAACTCACAATGTCACTTCATCATCTTCCCTACAGCTTCCTAAGGTAGAGACTCCACCTCCATTTCAATGCTTTGTGCTTAAATGAGTCAAGGAGACTCAATTTGGTGACATTCATGCATTTCCTACTCAATTCACCCACTGCAAATCTTTGCATATAGTATGATTATCTTTTATTGAGGCTTTCTCCATCACCAAACAAGGGAGAAGATGATTTGAGTGAAGCACTATATTAAAGGCAAGTATAAGAGTATATATTACTACATTTGTAACACTCCGACCCTAATTAAGTATGTTTAACGACTACTTGACTTAGTCATTTGAGTTTCCACAGAATTAGTCTAATTAATAATCTTTTGTCTTAATGAGTCACGTTTCGGGTCATGGATAGGTAGTTGGATTGAGTTTAACCTACATTAGATAGATATGAGCCCTTTCCGTAATTTTAGACTCTGTAAATTTACATCATTCATGAATCATATTGGCGTCAGCACAAGTATCTCGTCAAGCCTATTAACTTCCATAATTGACTCGAATGCAAATGAAATCACTTGCATTAGTTGGTTGTTCACTTGACTTAAACTAAAATTATTCCAAGAAATAAGGACTTTCTTATAAACTTCAGAAAACATGTGTCATATAAAAGGGTCCAACTAAACACTCGACCCTCTCATATTGTATTCACTCCTCTCCAACATCTACTTCTCCTTCTTCTATCTCTTCACCGAATCATGGGATAGAATCTTTGCATATGTGACCTCAGGTTCTTCCTCTCCATTTCCATCTTCTATGAGTTCTCCTCTTGTCTTTGAAGTAGAAGACTTAAGCACCTTCTTCTTTTAATCCATTTTTAAGGTAAGAGTCTTGTTTTTCATTACAGCTCTCTTAGGTCTAGAAGACTCTCATTTCATTACATGCACTCATCTCTTTTCTTAATTCTTGCATGTATGGCAATTGGTGCCAAAAATACCCAAATTGAGCCAAAGGAAGGATTAATAGCTTGAAAAGCTTAATTGAAGGCAAGTATAAGAAAATTTTGGTTGAATGCACGTTGATATATTTTGATTCTTATGATTCTTATAAATCTTTCAATTTTAATGTGTTTTACAGCCCTTCTTTTATACTTCTATTTTTCGTTGTTTGAATTTGCATATAACTTTCCAATTTTGAAACGAAATCAAACTGCACCAGAAAATCTGAAGCTTACGGCTATGTCGTAGGTCTTCGATGGCTCCAACTCTAGAGAGCAGTAAATTTGAAATTTATACTCCGGTCAAGCTACGGCTAAGTCATAGGATGTACTACAGCTGTACCGTGACCTAGCCACGGTCTAACTGTAAGCAATTTTATGATTTGAAAACCCAAGAGTATTAAAAATCGAAAACCTCCTACGGCTAAGCCATGGTCAAGCCATATAATATGCTACGGCTAAGCCGTAGCCACACCATGGCTCAACCGTAGAACAATATGGCTCAGCTGTAAGATGAACTACAGTTTAACCGTGAATGCAGGAGAATCTGGGTAACTACGGCTTAGCCGTAAGTCACCCATGCTAAGCCGGGAGGCCACTGAAAACCAAGGTTAATTTAGGTATTGTTAGGAGACCTTGTAGGGCCTTAGTTTTTTATCCCTTTACCTCATAAACTGGTCTCATGGAATAAGTGAATATCATGAAGGGTCTTGAGGGCTGAGACTCATTCATGTGTGTTGTCTATTTGTTAAGCACCCCCCATGGGTGTTGCTTTAAGAGACTTCGATACACATTCCCAATATAATGTTACACCAAAAGAAAGACAACTGTATATCGGATAATTTAAAACTACATCAACAAGCATAGTTAGAAACAATAGATGACTAGATTAGAATTGGCTAGTAAACCACCTTAATCCCATGAAACTGAATTGAATTGCATAGCATATTGAATTAAGATTATTGTCTTCTATTCTTCCAATAATGATTTGAATTGAATGATCATTTCTCAATTGATTCTATTTGTGTTATTTCTTGATATGCATTTTTTATTGACCTTGACATTGAATTGAATATGAATGAATTAAGTATAAACATATTGCACGCATAACTTAAATATATACTATATGCTATTGTCCTTCCTCAACGAATGAATTATATGATTTACTCAATTTCACATATATGAATGAATCAAAATGTTTGAGCTCTACTCAGCCTCAGCCTTATGATGCCTGGCGTGGTTGACTTTGGTGTAGCATGAATGTTACTACTGCAGTGTGCTTTTTTTAGGGCTTCCAGACTCTAGAAACTAGAAACCCATTCGTACCTAAGCCCAATTAATGGTGTTTTTATCGCATAGATCCCTAGAGGGAGAATATGGCAAATGTAGTAGCCACATAGTAAAGTATTTTCATTAATTGAGTCTTATAACATGCTCTATTCAAATGCACAACATGCCTAGCATACTAAATTGAAAATCTATCTATGATCACCTATTAGTGATTCTTGTAAATACAACGCGTGTTACCTTAAATTTTGCTTATGCTTTGCTGAATAGTCTTATTCACTTGTTGTCCATTGGTGTTACAGGCTTAGGTCCCTCTTCTGGTCCCTTGAAGGTGGACGAGACTTCAAAGGAGATCTCTGAGGTCCCATCCGGATTAAAAGAGGAGATAACAGTTCATATCTAACTAATCCACCTTGGAGTGCGACTTGGATTATTATAGGTCTTATATTTTGGGTTGTGGTTGTATTAAGTTCATTTTGTTATGTATGGGCCATAACTCCATGTATTTTGTCTACTGTATAAATGATCCATCTTTTCAAAAACTTACTTCCTTTTTTGTAAAGACACGTTTCCTTTTCACTCTAAACATATATATGTGTTTCAAGTTCTTGTGTATTGTGTGCATATCCTCTTATTTTTTTATATGATACTGACAACTTCCACAAATAAATGCTTAGACAAAAGTCCATTAATAGCAATTACATGTGTAACTCTCCCTTATGTGTGTGCACTTAGACTTGGGTCTAGGTGTGTATACACGGGAGTATATGTGTCACTATTTTAGGTTTAACCCTAATACCCAAAATTTTGGGCTCAGGACGTGACAACATGCATGTCTGTTTGTGTTGATACTTGAAGAATTCCTTGTCTATGCTATACTACAGCTCATTTTACATTTAATTATAAGAAAGTATAATGTTTATAAGCTAGTGAAGGTAATTGAGAAAAGATGATGGATTAGGTGAAAGAGAATCCAATGTGTTGAAATGTTAATTTGAAAATGTAAATGATAGAATGGAAAAGGGTAAACCATGTGGTAATCAAACTGGAAAAGTTTTGTACTGAACTTCAGAAACAACCTTAGGAATTCTTAGCCATAAACACACTACGACTTGGAATATATAGAGCCAAAAACTAATTCTTCTTCTACGGCTAACCCATAACCAAGCTGTAAAATGAGTTATGGCTAAGCCGTAGCAACGCTGTGGCCAAACTGTGGGTTTTTTATAGCTAGCATTCCAGAGAACCCAAACCAGACATATCTCCATGACTAACCCACGACTAAGCCATGGAGTGCATTACGACTAATCCTTAGACAAGCTGTGGCCCAGCCGTAGGGCAACCATGGCTAAGCCAAAAGGCAAAATACGGCTGAACCATAACTATTAGAAAAAACTAGTAAAGCACAGCTAAGCCATTACCTACTTACGACTAAGCAGTAGGAGAATAGAAACTTAGGAAAGCTAGGAACATTCAAGGGCCATGTAGGGACTTAGATATGGTACCTTACCTTAAACAAACTAGCCCAATGGTAATCAAATACTAAGGAAGAAGAGTGTAAAGCTATCACTTATCCCCTTTGATTTTCTAGATGGTTTCCTAACGTCAAGTCATAGGTGTTGGCATAAGAAGAGGTATCTAATGCCTACAAATATAACACCAAGATTTTTGGTAACACATCGACACCGGATGTCTTATGAATATACTGTATTGAATAACTATGGAAACACGGATTATCTTAACATAGGGTTGGCTAGTAAATAACCTTGATAACTTATCAACTCAAATGCATTCATATTGTTCAGCAAACATTGCCCTCAACATGATCTAATCATGTACCCATTCTTCCAGGCAAACTTTGAGGCAAGATCGAAGACAGAGCTTCTACAAAGTGTGAGCTTATGAGCCAAGATACATGTAACGTGGGTTGAGGGGGTTCAACTCTAATGGCTCATTTAAGTATACATAGTTGAATAACAATTACTTTGTTTAATTTTGGTCTTTATGGCTAAATACGATCTCAAGTCCAATATATGTATTGTATGAGAATGAGTTGATTGCCACATATGGTAAGTGAGAAAGTAAGAACTCTAATCAGTCTTGATACATTAAGTCAACACCACTTAGCTTGCACCCATCGGAAGTTCGATGAGACTTAAAATAGGTATTAAAAAGATTTCCTACTGCAGTAGTTGTATAAAGAGTTGGTTGGTGCTTTTAGGGTAGCTAGATGGTCTTAGCTCGACCATTAGTGATTTCCAAAAGTATGATATGTTCTCTACAGAGAATAGATAACCATGTGGATGCTAACTAGTATGTTATTATATTTTTGTTTATGATTCATTACTCATGCTTATTTCATGCATAACATGCCTAGCTTACAATTATTGTTCTCTTTTGATCAATATGTTTCTAATTCATTTGATACACCATGGTAGTCTTATGTACTCTATATTTGCTTAACTGTTATTTTAACAATGCTACCCTTAGTGTTACAGGTATAAAACTCAATGCCAATTAGGTAATTGACGCTCCCTTGGAGGGAACCCCAACGGCACCTCGGGGTGTAGACGAGTGGAATGAGGATGACGTTTTCTATTAATCATCCTCCGAAGAGCGTCATAGGGCTTTGTTTTGGGAGTTTGTTTAGGGTTTAGCCATACTTTGGCTTGTATTTACATTGTAATTTGAAGTTATTGCTTAAGAGACTTGACACTCATGATAAGAGTTATGTTTAAATATTTTAGTTGCATATACATGTGGGTGGATTAATCACTAACTTAGGATTAATTACGAATTAATGTGGTTTTATTATTGCTTATGACAAATTACAGGTGAATTCTACAGGTTTCAGCTTAATTGTGCAATATGATTGATGTGTGTATATGAATCTTTCTCACACATACCTGTAGAATCTCCCTTGTAGCAGTTTGTACGTGTCTTAACATGGCACAAATTGCTATGGGTTACATGTATCGTGCCTCAAGATCCACCCTGATCCCTAACTCTCGATTTCGGGCTTGACACCTTTTCTGTTTGCAAAACAGAAAGAAAAATTGAGAAGAAAATATCAGTAACAACAAACATGATTAAGGCATGGAATTCTATCGAAATTTCGGCAGCATCTCCCTTTAGCAAAATGCCATAAGGAGAAAATAATACTCAGTTCTGTGACTAAAAATTGGCATCAAGGCACACTTAAGTCCTAGAACTGAAGCTCTCAGCCCACACAGGTGTTTGAGCACCTTAAGACCTTTCAGGGGGCAATCTGATTCGTGTTCGAGCACGAAAAGTATAACATCCGATGCAAGAAATGCATACACAATATAAGCAAAGCATGACAACATCTATATAGGGTACAAAACATAAATAAGCTCAAACATGTATGAAAGTACAACATTTGAAAATATATGGCATATTTTCAACAAAGTCAACAAAGAGCAATATCAATTTTAAAGCATTGAAAACAAAAGTAATGTTATCGTCTACTATCAACCACCTTCAGTTACTCCCCGTGGTTTTATTAGACTTACTTGCAACTATTGGAGATTGTTTTATTCTCCACACTCAAATTCGAGCTCAACCAAAGGATTTCCACATTCCCAAGATAGCATCTCTAACAAATTTCAGCAAACAAAGTCCCGGCAATGATTTGCTATAATGGGGCCATTAGACATTCTTGTGGGATTTTGAAAATGCACTATTTTCAATCTATATAAAGCTAATGAAGGAAATATTGCTCCGCAAAGTTAATTTCAAAACAAAGATCATTAGCTGTCATCAATAATTGGAAGATGATATTGTATCTATTAGCTTCCCACAAAAATAGTTGGCATCACTTAAATTGACTCTGAGAGTACACCTCGGGTTGGCATCAGAAATGACAAGGAAGGGTGAATTAGCCTTGGAAGTTGTCGTTGACAAAGACAATGTAAAATGGCTCATTCAATGCTATATTCAACCACTCGACCAGAGGTTCATCCTACTTTCATCAGTTTCTTTAACCGGCCGTTCATATTCGGGTGATTTATACTTCTCATGTTTATTGAGATTTAAAGGGAATAACCTTCTTATCAAAAACAAAATGAAGTGCATTGTAGGCATACTTAGTTTTGATGATCATGAAGAAATCCCCACAGAAGTCACAGTGGTCAAGTCCGTGTTCACATCATGCTAGTGACCGTGCAAACTACTACAAATCAAATCCCTTGTAAGTCCTACAGAGGCTATGATGACTCAACTGGTGCTTACACTATGTTAAGGATCAATTGGATGTTAGTCATTTCTCAACCCCTTGCACTTTCCATATTCTAGAAAGGCCAAGTGTATGCTCAGATTGTGTCAATGCTCAAGTAGAACAGGTGGGTGTCTCCACTAGATTCAACAGTACAAGTGATGAAGTCTAATGTTCAATCAAAGCTCTACATTGCCCTAAAGAGGGCTTGTTCATTGCAAGTTTGTTAAGGTTAACTTCTTTACAAACCTTTCGAAGCTCAAGGCCTCATGTGCTACTCTACGTACTTCAAATGGGTTTTGTGCAATTTAGTTCATTAATTTGATCTTGACCTACAAAGTAAATAGAAAAAAAAAAATAAAAAGAAGGAAGGCCTCCATGCCAAATTTAACTACTTGGCTGTGACCGCAATCATGCAATGGAGAAGTAGAACCTCATGGTACTAACTCTGTTTCATAACATGAGATTGGTATGATGTCTGTGAGTTGTTTGTATCTCAAAGGACTAAGAAACTTAAATGCTTCAAAAAAAAAACAAAAAAGAAAGAAAAAGAAAGAAAAAGAAAAAGAAAGAGCAAGGTCGAGCCCTTATTGCACTTCACCGCGAGCAACCCTCAACATTAGGAATTCATACAAGCTTAAGGAGGAGGCGAATTGCAGCAAATGGTATTGCTCATCAAACAAAACAGCAAAAAAAAAAAAAAAAAAAAAAAAAAAAAAAGAAAGAAAGAAAGAAAGAAGAGAGAAACAAAATCACTAAGGAATTATGACTATGAGCATGCCTACAGAACAGTGGCCTAGTGCTGGAATTAGGATGACATCTATGAACCATCTTGCATCTTGCATTAAGAGGATTGAAGAGATCAAGCATCTGAAAACCAAAAAAAAAAAAAAAGAAGAAACAGAAAAGAAGAGTCTTGGCAGTGACCGTGGAGCCCAATGTGAGGCATTGGAAGTGACTGTGGAGCCCTATGTGAAGCAGTGGCAGTGGCATTGGACCTGTCCACTGTTTCAATAAGGCAAGAACTTCATCACACCTTGAATGAATTTCAAAGCACTAACTGAGCCAAACAGAAAAAATGGAGAAAGTCACTTAGACACTTCACCAAGTAGGTTGTGATCACAATCAAAGCTACACAGTCGTGAATATATTTGAGAGCACATTCTTCATCAAAATTTGATGATACCAAATGCCAAATCAGAGATTAAATCCAATACCTGGAAGCCATAAAAAAAAAAGGGAAAAAATAAGGTTGTGACCATGGAATTTCTCGTGGACAGTGATGGCCAAGATGATGGGCCGTTTGGATGGTGCCCAATTCAAACAACTTGGTGGCGAGAAGGCAATTTAGAAGCAAGCAAAAAGAAAACCAAAATGAGAAGAGCCAAGCTCTAGCCCCAACTGGCCACCCATGACCCAAGCCGTGAGTGATCTGAAGCTTCAGACCTACCTTTGTGCAAATTAAAAAAAAATGAGCAAAAGGAAAATGGCTGAAGTGCAGGCGTGTGGAAGATGCTTCCCTCGCATCAAACATGAAATTACAGGAAAATTTAACAAAGATTAAAAAAAAGAAAAAAAAGAAAAGAAAGGAGCACCATCAACAGTGCCCATTCGGCCATGGATAAACCATAAAGAAAAGATGAAGTTTAAGATGCTTACCTGCCATAATAGCTGACTCAAGATAGAGTAAATTGCAAGAAAAGGCTTGGAGGAGATGCTTGCCTGCTGCTGCTCTTGCTTTCGGCCATAACCCAGAAAATTTGAAAACAACAGAATGAAATGGACAATAGAGACACGAGATTTATATACACTATGCAGAAGACTTAAGCCCACGGCCACAGCGTGGATGATGATAGGGGTCCACAACTTGGTGGCCCAGGTTCTCTTGTCCACGGACACTACTGCCACATTGAAGATCACTGCTGTTGGCCTCATTTCACACGGACACAACTCGTTTAAAGATGGGGTCCAGAGTTTGATAGCTTACTATCATTACTGTGTTGAGTTGTAAGGCCCACTGTTTTCTGTGTTGAGTGGTGAGGCCCATTGTCTAAAGACATACTCTCCTTATGCTCACAGATGTTGTCGCTTCCTTTACCTTTGTGGCAAACTTGAACAAGAGCCCACTACCTGACTATTGACCACGCTCATCCCCATGGTCACTGCGGTCTTGAAACAGTGGAGCCCATTACTTGGCCATCCTCAAGCTCAAGGCCGTTGATACCTTTACTCTTTCCCACAGAGACAAGTTGTTTAGCAGTGAGGTCCAAGTCTTGACCGAGTTCACATGGGCACTGCTTTCCTTCCCCACGGTCACTATGATTTTGAGAAGTGGGACCCACCACTTAAGTGGCCCATTCTCTCAAACATGATCATTTAAATTCCCACAGCATATGGTCGACCCACTTCGGGTATTTTACAAAAGAAATGATTTCCCACAACATGATGAACCCATTTTGAGTATTTTGTCCAAAACAAAAAGAATGTGTTTTTCCACAACAAAATGAACCTATTTTGTGGTAATTATTCAAAAAACCAAAAAAAGGGGGCATTTCTTTCAAAAAATAACCCAATTTTCAAATTTATCTTGGATTAAAACTGATTTTAACCCATCTTCTCAACTTGTTTTGGATACAAACCCACACAAGCCAATCTTTTTCAAAATTCCATCTTATGTTAACTTGTGTCAAGCCAAGTCAAAACCTTAACTTTGACTTTTGAAAATGAACCAAAAAATCCATGAAAATCCAAATCCAGGTCCAAACCCATTTCAAATCCAAACTTTGATCTTCTTAAAACCTTAGGGATTTCTTTTTATGGGTGCTCCCCACAGTCCTCACAAATATGCCACTTTGAATATCTATGACAAATAGGTAAGAAGAAAATCAAATCCATCTCCAAAAATTCAAAATCCAAAACCAAATTCGTAAAATTCTGAATTTTCTAATACCTCAGGGATTTCTTTTTGTAGGTGTTTCCCACAACCCCACAGAGATGCCACTTTGATATCTATGAAAAGAGGACAAAAAACTCAAATTTCTTATGCTTTTACCAAATTACGTCATCAAACCTTTCATGGTTTTTATCAAAATTTACAAAATCCCAAGTTTACGCCTATAACCTACCTTGACGAAACTACATTTTTATTAAGTAATTCATCATTCTAACATATTAGCTGTTTCGAGGTACAATGATTATCATACTATAATCGTTGCACCTCGAGGAGGCACTTGTTGATCCATAAAAAAATTATAAATGTTGCAGTGAAGACATTATAAGCAAATTTCAAAGCAAGGGCACATAAACCCTAGGATTGTGGAATGCCAAGTCCAATACTATATCCAGATGTTCAGAACTGATACAATCAACTCAAAGACTTCAGATAAGCATAGAGTGCAGTAGTTCAGATTTCAGAGTGAGTGAACTTTAGTTGGTCATTTGACTCACTAAACTTCAAATTCAAGGTTCATTGGCTCAAAGTCTAAGGGTCATTGAACAAACTCAAACTTTTAGATTACCGAAGTAGCTGAAAATCTTATGGCAACTCCAAATTATGCTTAGGAATGATGCTTTAAAATTTCAAAGCATTTGGAATTCGTTTCAATTCAAAGTCAAGCTTCAGCGACTGTCTTCCAACTCTTTGGGTCACTGTGACAATAGACGCTTCTACATGTTAGAATCTGCTAGACCTCTCCGAAGAGGCTCAAATTATGCTCAAGGGAGGCTCCGCAAAATTTTAGATCAAACGAACATCATTTGACCGAAAGTTCACAAACATGTCAACTTTGGGTCGTGACCCCCAAGGCATGGGGTCACTGACCAAAATCTTGCTTCCAGATTACCAAAATTGATGAAATTTAGATACAAAACTTTAGTTATTCTCTGAAGAGATTCTATAAATTTTCAAGTTAAAAGGACTTCGTTTGAGCCTACTTCATTGACATGTTAGTTAGGAGTCAGTGACATTCGAGTCATGGGGGTCACTAACCAAAGTCTTACTTCTAGGAGCCCAAAGCTAATTAAATTTGGATAAGAAACTTAAAATATGTTCAAAGCCAATTCCCCAAAGTTCTAAGTCAATTAAATGTCATTCGGGTAGACAACAAGCTAACTGCCTACAGTGTAAGGAGAATATTGACTTAGAAAATGCAACAAGTGGGTGGCTGTTTGAAATCCTGCTTCCACAAATCCAAACTACATAAAATTTGGATGGACACTTCAATATTCCCTTGACATCAATCCCTCCAAGTTTCAAACCAAATCAAGGTCATTTAGGCCTCAAACAGCTGAAACAAGTGTCTATTTTCGTGAGTTGCCCAACTTAGAATATCAAAATAGGCCGAAATTTCTATGACACACTCAAAATAGTGTCAAAAAGTATCCCTCGAAGTTTCGTGATGATTGGACATCGTTCAGGCGTTAAACAGGTGAAAATGGGTCACATATGTAGAAAACCCGAAATTGGGTCTATCAATGGCCACTGTTACAGTCACAGACACCTATGAAGCAGTTCCCGGTGGTTTTTAGCGGTTTTATCCATGTCATCTTGAACTCCAACTTCCTATAACTCCCCAAACCACCTCTAGAGTCTAGAAAAGTAAGGTTTTCTCACTTGGGAAGGGTTCAAAACGAGTTCCAAACAATTAAAGCAACTTTTAATCATTTCAACAAGTTACAATCATAGTTCCAAGCATTTGCAAGGCTCTCAAGACTCTTCAAGTACTCAAAGTCTATTTCTTTTTCTCATTCTTACTAACTAAAGGTGAGAAATAGTTCAGAGAAGGAGAAGAAATATGCATCTCAGTTAGAGAAGACAAATGCAAGGGCCACAAGGATGAAGTCTGCTTCTTTGGATTTTCTCACTTGGGAGGGGTTTTGGGCCATCCCAGAAGTTATGAACAAGCCTTTTTAGGCTTCATTTTATTCCTTAAAAATTATAAGTTCAGAATGACACAACTTTGGCTCCAATTTTGCGTGTATAAGCACCCTTTTTGGATTTGTACAAAAACAATTCATAATCAAGAGGTGATGATTGTCAAAGGTTTTAGTTGATTCCACATCCAAATTAAGCACTCTTGGTGGTCATTCAACACTCCAAAAACTGAACAAAACAAGCTTTAGCATTCTGAAGGCATCACAAAAGCGAAACAAAGAGAAAAAGGAGGCAAACAGTGGCCTTTTCATCCACTATCTACCAGTGACCGTGGGCCATGGTCACAACTTCACTGTATTGTGTTTTTCTTCACATTTTGCCATTTTTCATGTATTTTCTCATATTTTCCAAGTTCGGATTACATCTGAGATTAGAGGGAAGGGTTGTAAATTTTCAAAACTTCTAAGCAACTTGCATCCCAATGGTTACATCATTTGAACCTATTAAACAAAAAAAAAATGATGAACTGTAGTTATTTCCCATTCTTCTTAATGCTTAAAGTATGTAAATGTTGGACTCGAATCCATTGCATTTCACACCAGTTGTTTGATCGCAATCACATATTAAAGAAAAAAAATTGACTCTTGATCAAATGGCCCAATCTATTTGGATTAATGAAAACTCAATTATTTCATTATAATTTAGAGGGTCTCATGTGTGTAGGACGTTCAGATGGAACATAACGTCGGCCCCACTTTATTATCCTTTACATAACATGGTGAGAGATATATGTACATGGATATTATATATATACATAGGGGAATATTATTATGCATCCTTCCTTTACCATATAGTGAGGGACAAATGTATATTTGGAAAGATTCATGCACAAAAGAGAAAAAATCATTTATGGTATTATAACAAAGAAGAATCTTCATATGTAAATATGGAAAGCCATGCATTGTCCTTCACCACATGATGAGGGAAGGATGTATGGTAATATTCTCCATATATATATATATATATGGAAGCATTATACAGTGCCCAGGCTTTTTTTAAGAAAAAATGCCCCTCTTGCTTGGGCTCACGAAGATGCATCATTGATCATGAAACTCCAATGAATGTGACGATCCATATGAGGCCTATCTATATGCAAAATCTTATGTCCATAAGACAATCATAACCTTTTGATCTATGGCCCTAAAATTTAATAGTTTAGAAGCATCATTTTATCATTATTTAATCCAACAGTGAAGAAAAGTTGGATGAGTGCCAAACTTAGACTTATAACCATTCGTAGGGATAGTATGTATGAAAAGACTAGATTGAATCAACATGGGCTCCATGACAAAAAAAAAAAAAAGGGTAGGAAAAAAAGGGGCAATTTTAAAGTAGGGCGCTCATTAAAATTCCTTATATATATATATATCTATATGAATATTCTCATATATAAATATATATGAATATTACCCTATATAAATATATGATGAATGTTCACATGCCTCCATCCCTCACCAGAGGGTAAGGGATACTTACATAATTAAAAATATTACTATGAAAATCTGTTAAGTCCATGAAATTACATAATAAACTTATCATTTCATATAGAATTAGGGACTTAACTAGGCTAAATACAATGGTTTTCACTAAATTTCATCATTTCATGAATTTTTTACACCTCAAAGATGAGATTTCAAGAATTTTATACACATTTCTTGCAACATTTAAGCATATCATGCAATTTTTCAATTTTTTGAATAATCCTAGTAGAATCAGAACTCTTCTCGAAAAAGTCTTAATTCGACCATTACTCTTCAGTACTTCACTGGTTGAGCTAGTTTGAGCAAGGAATGAGAAATCTAGGACTTACACAACCTTAGGAAGAATTTTGAGAAGAGTCCTGCTTATTTCAAAACTCTATCACGGGATTTACTTTCAAGCACACATAGTCGTCTTAGGACATGTATTGCTGAACTAAAGCTGAAACTATGAAAAATTAAAATATAAAATAAGAATTCACTGAGTGGACCTCACACAGACACATGTGGAACTTAACCAGGTCTCCACACCATGTTGGCCGACCAAGGTGGATCCCTAGTTACATCCCATGCTCATCTTCTAGCCCCAATTACAATCTACATAAGATCTGAATCCCATTGATGAAGTCTCTAAAAATCTGCCCCATTAGAGATTATCTGTTGCACATCTCTAAGTGGACCCCATCTGAAGATTAGTTTGAGATCTATTTTGTGTTTTGGTTTAAAAAATACTTAGACATAATGTTTGATATCTTTTATAGCATGTTTCCTTACTTGGTTAAATCCCATATTCTTGAATCCATCACATGAAAATCATCTTTGATTTATAGTATGTTTTGGATTCAACAATGCTCTACATCAAATGTCATGCTTTTGAAACTGGGATAAACTTATGGTGCTTTGATTTTCAATCTTTCATTAAATTGACACTTGTGCATGCCATGTGTTTGACATATTGCCTCAACCATTTTTTGATTTCACATCTTTTGAAAGCTAAATCAAGCTTTAGGATTAATTATTAGGCAGAGGCATGTGGGTGCTACAACGCCGATCCCTGCAACCATTCTAAAAATAGGCCTGTGGACGTGATGTCAAATGCTATATAAAACTATTAATTCTACCCTTCCTATCACCTTAAGGTTTTGAGATAAGTGGTAGCTCAGTGGGCTACTGAGATCCTACAAGTGGCATCAGAGTCAAGCCACAAGTTCAAGCCGCGAAAGCTCCCTGTGAGCACTATGTCTAACACCGTATAAAACCATTGATTATACCCTTCCTATACCCTTAAGATTTTGGGATGAGTGGTTACTCAGTGAGGCTGCTAAGATCCTCCAAAACTCACAACAACACTTTTCTCTCTAACATATCCCTAGAGAAGAAAAAAAATCTCTCAATTAGATTTTCTCGACTCAAAACAATGGGAGAGGTCTCTTAGGTTGAGGGAAAATCCATTTTTATAACCCACAATTCATGCTTCAAAATAATCCTCCTTGTAGACTAGGAACTTCTAGTTTTGTCACAAAAAGAAAAAAATTCTGAAACAGGTCGGTGGGTTTCTGTCCGCTACCTGATTAATCGGGCACTTCGTCTAATCGATCAAATGGTGCTTCTTTTTAATGGATTTTTTTTTCAGCCTATTTAATTGCAAGCTTCTCTAGGTCCATTCGATCGAGCCTTATCTGATCAATCAGATAGTGCCTTCTGAGTTTTCTTCAGTTTCTTCTTCATGACACTTACTACAGTCCATTCTAAAAATAATATAAAATTACAACTGAATAGAGCCAGAGTTTTGCCCAAACCATGAATGAATCAGCCAACTTACGAAAATCCTTACAATCTCCCCCTTTAGCAATTCATGGACAAAACTCCTTTGTACAATGGAATTAGTTTTACCTAAAGCAAAAACCTAAAAATACATTGAACTCTTTTTCAGCTTTTGTAGAATGAATGTACCAATTAAACACATGAATCTTCAGCTCCTTGAATCTCCATATTTCCCCTTAAATACCTTATTCTCCCTCATTTTATCCATATAGTTATGGGCAATCGTATTAAATTCTCTTGGAACATGGGAAAAAAGAGATAATTCAAAGCACTTGGATAAAGTCTTGATGTCCTACAAATGCGCCCTATGGACCAATCCAACTTTCCATTAATACCCTGCACCACTTGAAGCGCATCTGAAGTGGAACTTTGATATCCCCAACTCCCTCAACTTGATCAATGTTGAAAGCATAGTTCTCACTTCTGCTTCTTTGGGGGATAGAACGGTCAAGCTTTCTTGGGATCTTGTTAAAAAAAATTTACCATTGTGCCTGATAACAAAACCAAAGCCCGACTTAATATCAGAGCATCTACATGAGGCATTAGTGAAGATTATATATAGCAATCTCCTAAGCATCTAGGATTTTGAAGTAAGAGTTTGAAGATTTAGACTTATACCCATTCTTTGGCAATGGTAATCGTTTTGCGAGGATTAATCACTCCTCTGAAGCCCACTATCATGCTATAGCCCATGATTTGGATTGGTAGGAATACTCTTTTCTTTCCTCCTCGTACCAATTACAAAAAGTCTTGCCACCAAATTGGGACATCCGTGATGATAGCTGTGTGAGTCCGAAATTCTAGGTTTGGTCCAAACCATGTGGTTCTAGCATGGTCGTATTGGAAAAGTGTTACGTCTCCCAACATACAACTTAAGGTCAACAAAAAAAATAGGCTTATTTAAAATTTTCTTCATGTTAATACAACGCGTACCATAATAGTGGACTAATACAGGATCGCACATCTGTGGTGAGTCAAAATAAACACATTTGCGGAAATGGTTAGTTACAATTGGTATCATAGTGTCATTTATTTGAAGTAAGCATGACTGACAATAGCAATCTTAGGGGGGTTCAAGTTGCAAATAAAATTAAAAATAATAATGAATTAAGCTCAACTATAGCCTGAATAACATCTAATTATAAATAATAGTTTACTAAAGTATCCTATGATGGCGAGTCACTCATGTGCTGGTCCAAATGAATCCATAGCCATCATTGGCACCTCACTCGGCCTCATCAATTGGCTCAAACACTTGAAATGTTTGATTCTCCGCCTGTGCCTTGGTAAAGTGGTCATCGGTACTTATGCATCATATAAACAAGGTCAAAGACAAGCTATAGACATAATTTGGAATAGCAAGCAAAATCAATAAAGATTAATTCACATTAATTAGAATAATTAATAGTAAAAGATTACCGAATTATATGGAACATACTAAATATGTTAAACAAATGAGCAATGATCATGTCTACATGAAAGTAAAGCCCCCGTTTTGGTTGTTTAACCTTAGCTAACTAAGTATAGTGTCACGCCCCGATCCCGGGAATTGGGGATTAGAATGGGCCCACGGGGTGTGCATACATAATCGTGTAACAATCTGTGTATGTGAAGACATGCACAAATCACTATAAGGGAGATTCAACAAGAACGTGTTGAGAAATTTCTCCAACACGTAAATTACGTTCAACAATAAGCGAAAACCAGTGTAATACACTTGTATTGATCATAAGCAATAATAAAATAAACATCCTCCATTTCATAAATAAGTCTGAAGTCTTTGTGTCATTATGTTACCAATTTTGGTGTTATATTGTGTATGCAAGGACACCTCTTCTTATGCCAACACTCATGACATGACATCACGAATTCGTCCGAAAAATCAAAGGGGATGAGTAACAGCTTTACACTTATCTTCCTTATTAATTGATCACTATTGGGCTAATTTAATTGGGGAAAAGGTGTCATATCTAAAGCCCTACAAAGTCATTTGAAATCCTTAATATCCTAACTTTACAATGTTCTTACGACTTAGCCGTTTACATCATATGGCTTAGCCGAGTAGCTTACTCTTTCCCTTAATTTCATATGTATTTACAGTTTAGTCGTATGTTGGCCCGTATATTGGCCTGCGGTTTAACCGTGCTAAGCCTATGACTAGGCTACAGTTAGGCTATGACTTAGCCGTAGTATAATCCATGGCTTAGCCGTAGGTGAGTCATAGAGTAAATCTGGGTTTTGGGGTTCTCTGGAAAGTTCGCCGTAAAATAGCTTCCAGTTTGGTCATGGGGTGGTTACGGCTTAGTGCAATTCATTTCATGGCTTGCCCGAGGGTTAACTGTAGTTCAATTGTAGGTTTTGTGCTATTTGGATTCTTAGTTGTAGAACACTTATGGTTTAGCCATGTGCTTCACTGTAAGCTTCAGAATTTCTAAAAATAGTTCCTGAAGTAGGAGTTCATATGCAAAACTCTTCAAATTGGGTTCCAATGAGGTTTCTTTTGCTCCAAATTATCATCTTAGGTCTTAAATGCTCACATATCATTAATATTACATAGTTATATCCATTATCACCAAATCCAACACATATGTGTACTTAATCAAGGGTAGATGAGCTGTAAACTTGTATTTAGAGTAATCACATCAAGAATCAACAAAGTTAGGCATGCGTGTGATAATATATACTCTTATACTTGCCTTGTATTAGTGCTTTACCCAAAACTAGCCTCTCCTTTGGTTTGATGTTGGAGGAAGCCTCAGTGAAGCAAATCCTATTACATGCAAAGACATGCAAATGGTAAATCAAATGTTGGATGCATGCATGTTACTCATTTAAGTCTCCTTGACTCTTTTGGACTCAAAGAAATGGAGGGATAATGGAGTTCTTACCTGAAGAAGCTGGATAGAAGAAGAAAAGATGGAATGGAGAGATTCTAATGAGGAAGACAAACAAGTAGATGATGAGAAGACAACAGGAGCCAATCAGCTGGGCCAAACATGAAAGTTGACCCACAAGATGAAATGCATATGATACAATTAATGTGGCCAAAAAGATGCAACAATGTGACTCTAAATTACATGAAGGTCCTCAACTACCTAAGTAAAGTTCGAACCCAACTACCTACCCAATTGAGACTCGCTAAAAATTAAAAACAAGAGGAATTAAGACTAAAATATACATATTAATAGGAAATCAAGTTTAATTAATATAAATTATAATTAAGTCGGGTCGGGACCTTACATACGGCAAGTCCACTATCAGATAATCGAACTGAAGAGAACAAATTGGCATTTGACTGTGTAAAATAGAAACAAACTGCAGCATTATAATTGCCCCAGAAGTATATATATAAAGTCGCAAAACATAAAAAAATACAGAAAAATCCTATACATGACACCTGCTCGATACAAAAAGCATAAGTCAGAAAAAGGACTAGCTACCAAGTATACATTAATTTTCTATCATAACTCATCTTATATGGGCAATTTCAGTGGACATATACAAAGTGTTGAAATCACTGTAAAAATTGAAACCCATGAGATACCACGTAAAGATTATTTTCGGTACATAGGCTCGATGATTAGTAAGGATAGGGAGATTGACGAAGATGTGGAGCATAGGATAAGAGCTGGATGGCTGAAGTGGAGACTAGCTTTGGGAGTACTTTGTGATAGACAAATGCCAACAAAATTGTAGGGAAAATTTTACAGGATAGTGGTTAGACCAGCTATGACATATGGAGCAGAATGTTAGCCAATTAAGAAGATACATATTCATAAGATGGATGTAGCGGAGATGAGAATGCTTAGATGGATGTGTGGTAAAACTAGGAAAGATAAAATTAGAAATGAGCGCTTTCGAGAACATTTAGGGGTAGCACAAATAGGAGATAAGATTAGAGAAATTCGTTTAAGATGGTTTGGGCATGTTGAGCGTAGGGCAGTAATGGCACCGGTGAGAAAAAGTTTGGATATACAGGTGGAGGGTCCATCAAGAGGTAGGGGTAGGCCGAAGAAAATATGGATAGCAGTCATTAATTCAGATTTGAAGAAGTTGCACTTATTGAAAGATTTAGCTCAAAATAAAACGGAATGGAAAAATAGAATTCATGTAGTCGACCCCAACATGATTGGGATAAAGCTTTGATGATGATGATGATGATGAACTCATCTTATATGGGTTTCAAATTGTTCTTTCAAAAAGCTTTGCCGATGAAATCTTGACTTTTGGTGATGAAAATCAGCCGTCAATGAAGGTCTAATAAAACTTTGGCGCCAGAGGGCAATCCCTATTTCACACTGGCAACCCCTAATTTCTGAAAAGCTCTGCTGATCTCTCTCCCTGGGCTCATCACTCTCTAGCTCTCTCTGATCTCTCGCTGTCTCTGCTCTCTCTCTCTCTCTCTCAATCTCCCCGATCTCTCGCTCGCTTCGCTCATCTCTCTCTCTCTCTGCTCATCTCTCTCTCTCGCTCTCTCCGTTCTCTTTCTTTCTCTGCACTCTCTCTGCTTTCTCTCTCCCCCGTTTTGCTCATCTCTCTCTCTCTCTTTCTCTCACTACCTCTGCTCATCTCACTCCTATCTGTGTCAGTCATCTCTCTCACTCTACACTACCTCTCCCTCTGCCGGCCAAGAGGAGGCAGGAAGAAAGAGAAAGGAACAGAAAAATCGGCCACCGATCCCAGCACCAGCGTCCCCTCTCTGCTCCCTCCCTCTCCCTCTCTCCTCTCTGCCCATCAGTCGTCTCTGCGAGTGGACCTCCTCTGTGCGCACCTCTCTTTCTCTCCTCTCCGATCACCTCTACTGCCCCTCTTCAGGTAATAGGAAGGTTTTTGGGTTTTTTTTTTTTTTGTGTTGGTTTAATTTGTAGAAATGTTGCGTTTTTTGAAAGCTAGAAATTGATGTGTGGGTGATTGCAGTATAGTTTATGAATTTCTGAGTTTCCTGTATTTGTGATATTGAAAGTCCTTTGTAATTGCAATATCTTGTCTTCATTCATGATCCAGAGTCCTAGGAATGTTTCTCGCCCATTTTCACATTTTCTCCCACCTTTCTTCCGCTGTAACTCTTCAGCTAGAAATCAACAATTCAAGCTCTATATTTCACACTCAAGGATATGCATTAGAATCCCATACCTCCGGATTGAGAAGGGACCAATGGTTTTGTATATATATATATATATATTTGTACACTTCTTGTTCAGTATCTAAACAAAATTGATTTTAATGGGGGATGTGTGTCTGACTATTTAACCTAAAAAGGAAAAATCCTAGCCACTCAACACTCCCATTATTCTCATTCAAAACAAACAGTTTGCGTAGCTCTCTTTCAATTGATTGCTACACTATCAATAACCACGTAGAGGATTTGGGCAATTGTCCATTGAGGGCGGGTCTACAGTAGTCCATCCTTTAAAAAATCCTTTAGTAAGTGCTCATAATAGTGCTTAGGAGGACCTATAACCGTAGGGGTTTTTCCTCATATATAATCTCAATTGCTTAAAAAGAGAATAGTCATTAGTTTAAGAATAAGGTGTTACAAAGAGACTTAGGCTTGCAAGGGTTGTGCCCTCTGTCTCAGGCCTGTGCCCAAAGGCAAAGACAAATAGCCCTTTTCTCTTTCTTTCTTTTTCTGTTTCTTTCCTCTTCAGCTACTGTTGTTGCTGCTGCTGCTGTTCTTGTTGTTGCTGCTGCATCGTCATCTTTTGTTCATCCATCCATTCATCTATCTATCTATCTGTAAAAAGGCAGTGATGATATTAATATGGTTATTCTTTCACTTTTGAATCCAAACAGATAAATATCTCTAATGGAATATATAGATAAATAAAAACAAACATTCCATTCATAAGCAGAAATTTTAAATAGAAACACAAAGCAAAGATTGCTAAATGAAACACAAATAGAAATACTGCAGTTCACAGGGACTGTTAAATAATACACATACATGGATCTCCAAGGTAATGTGATTGTTCTTGTGTTTTGTTTTTTATGCAACATGTGCTTTGTTTGGGTTGTTTGACTTTGTAAAGGTTCCATTCAGTAAAGTGAGAGGAAAATTGGAAACACAAGGTATTGATCTTGTTATGAATTGAAGACTTTTAAGATAAATAACATATTTATCTTCATAAAAAAAAGAATTGAAATAGGCCCAATGAGCTGGACCTCATAAACACATGCAATCTGCTCAATATTGGTGAGCAGATTCTTTTTTTTTTTTTTTTTTCAATAGAGGTTTTTCATTATCTGAGTGATTGGTTCTTTTTCTCTCCTGTCTAGAGTGTTTTTTTTTCATTAATTTTTATTCTTTCTCAATGATTTATGTTTGAGGTGTCGGTATTTAAGGTTTCTTGCCGGCATTTTGGTTCTATTGAGAACTATGCCCAGAACAATGCCATTTTTTGTTCTAAAAATACTATTTGGATAAATAAAGAGGGTGAAGTCCATTTTTTGTAAATGGGTTCATAGTTCAAACATGAGTGCACTTAATAT
Organism: Sextonia rubra; assembly: GCA_037013555.1. Taxonomy (NCBI): domain Eukaryota; kingdom Viridiplantae; phylum Streptophyta; class Magnoliopsida; order Laurales; family Lauraceae; genus Sextonia; species Sextonia rubra. The sequence goes on along the minus strand of JASUAD010000009.1, from coordinate 50,981,513 downwards.
ACACGATAGAGTAATTTTCTTCTTCACAGAATTTTTGGCTATTGGGTTTTGGGTATTTGTTTCCTCTTTTACAGCTAAAATTTATATAATGAAATTTCAAGAGATTAGACCTTCCATCATTAAATAAAACTCCCTGTCAAAGATATCACACATGAAGCAGTTTCTAATTTTAATTGCATGTGATTAGGTCAGATATGGACAAGAGTTGGATATTACATTATCAGAACCAATTTAGTGTGGAGTACACGGTCGGGGTGAACTCATTTATTGATTTTGCAAAGGTGAATTTGGGCATGGCAGCCTTGGTTAAGTGCCAGTTTATTGATTGCTGTAACCATTGAAAGCATGACTATGGAACTATGAGAAATCATTTGCACATTCAAGGGTCGATGGTCTCATACCAACAGTGGATACATGATGGGGAACCTAGAGTTCAACCCGATGATTCGGATGAGAGCGAGGATGAATCAAAAGAGATTCGGGATCAATATGATGAGTTGATAGGGGACCATCGTAGGGGAACTTACTCGGAGGAAGATATTTAAAATAGGGATGATGTGCAGGATTTTGAAAATTTGTTGAAGGCTTCCTAACGTGGCCTGTGCCCAGGATGCAAAAGCTTAAATACTTTGTTAGTGTTTGTCATCAAGATATTGCGTGTGAGGTAGAAGTGGGTGTAGCAATAAGTCTTTTAAGGACTTCTTACCCAAAGGTCATGTGATGCCGGCCTCACTTTACGAGGCGAAGAAATTATTGCATGACTTGGGCACCCTTCAACAAAAATCATTATTTGCGACGTAACTATTTGTCGCAAAAACTCAAACTCATTGCCTAATGTATTCTGCGATGACATCAAATTCGTCACCATATTGTCGCCTATTAGGTGCCAGTGAATATTTTTACTGATGATTACACTTAATCATTGCAAAATGCCAATTTTCTGCGACAAATAATATCGTCGGCAAAAAAGAAACTTTTTTTTGCCAAATGTCTCTGAGTCGTCGCAAAAGAATTGATAAAAAAAATGGTGAAATGGAATTTTGGTGACAAAATGAAGTTGTCGCAAAATTTTTTTCCCGACAAAATTATATCGTCGCTAAATAGTGTATAAATTGCCATAAGTTATAATAGGCGACAAATTAGTTTTATCACGCATAGTTTGTAGACATTAGGTTACAAATTAGTTTTGTCGCCCAATATTAAACCTTGCCACAAATTCTCTTAGGCGACAAATTATTTATGTCGGAGATATTATATCGAAAAATATTTATTCTTATTAGGCGACAAATAAAATTCATCGCTAAAACAAATATATTAATTTTATAAATCATTGCCTTCCACCTCAAAAACCTCCTTTATTCTGAATATAATAAAACTTGCCTATTCAACTGAAATAAAATGTAAAAAAACACCTGCCCATTTAACGAAAATAAAATGTACAGTAAAACGTGCCCATTCATGAACTCAAATAAAATGTATAGTAAAACTTGTCCATTCAGCTCAAATAAAATATATGATAAAATCTGTCCATTCAACTATAATAAAATGTACGATAAAGTTTGCTCATTTAACTAAAATAAAATATATAAAACCTGCTCATTCAACATATTAGAAAACATATAACTATTAAATCCAGCCCACAAGTTTAGCCACCTTGTCATTATTAATTCAAGTAAAAATGTACAATAAAGTCTGCTCAGTCAACTATAACAAAACGTACAATAAAGTCTACTCATTTAACTAAAATAAAATATACAAAACCTACTCATTCAACATATTAGAAGACATATAACTATTAAATCCAGCCCACAAGTTTAGCCACGTTGTCATTACTAATTCAAGTAAAAATGTGGCATCCAAAATAGTGTAAGTACAATACCTCTTTGAAAAACAAAAAGATCTTCAAGCAAAATAAAAGCCTGTAGTCCCAATCAGTGGCAAAAAAAAAAAAAAGGTTAGGAATTAAACACGGGAATCAAAAGCAAAGTGAGTGGGACAAAATAAAAGCCTATAAAAATATTAGCATGCAAATAGGGTAAGCACATACAAAAACATCTATTTTTAGCTTATACGGTTAAATACATATAGACCTCTTGCAAGGCTGCACTTCCTAAAAGGCTTTTCTGGATTTTATCTTGCACAGCAGTATGCAAGCATGTTTGCTGGCCTGATCCTAATTTGGACCTTTCAAAATCATGGCCCATTTTCCTGACAGGGCATGAATGGAAAATCTCATCAGGCAACAATTTGTACTATGAAGTTGGTCCTTTATCTTCCAGCTGTATATGTTCCATGTTTCATTAGTCACTTTTCAAGTCAGAAATTCCAAGTAAAAATTCTCTTGGCCAAAATAACCCTAAGCTGATGAATGATCATAGCCCTTACTACTTTGAAATCATGGTAAATAACCATGCAGAAGGGAACCCATGTTGATAAATAACGTCCACATCACTGTCAAATTAGGATCACCGTATGCATTTTATAGAATTTGCCCACTTCACTTATTAACAATGCCTAATATAAGTATCACCCTTTTCTTTGATAGGATCAGATGGGGTTGTCCGCACATTCACGGGGCCCACTTTTTTGTATCCGTGATAAAATCCCTGCTCTGTGCAGAAGATCCGAACCCGGCAGGCTACTACAACCAGAGAAACCAACAAAATGTGGTGTAGAGGAGATTGAAATTTCTAACAAAATCTATAAGTTAGAACTATGGAGATGATAATATATTAGCAAATTGTGGAGTACATTTCCAGAAAGAAATAGTATATTAGAAAATTGTGAAGTACAATTCCACAAAGAAAAAATGATATAAATGGCTACTAATCACTTGTCAGTTGTTACCCTGCAACATATATTAGACCATCAGTACAAAAAGTAAACAGACAAATGGAAGTGCTTTTATACTGACATGATATAAATTTTCTTTTCAGAAAATTTGTCATGCCCATCAGAAATCATACCTGATTTCTAGGAGCGTAGAAAATAGAAGCATTGTCCTACACAGTTTTGATGGCCGAGATCAGGTTCCTTACCTAGTTCTCTTGAACGTGGATAACATGTTTATTGTTGGCATTTGCTAGGGCAAGTTTGAACATGATGACCAAAAGCACAACCAGAAACATTACATTAATACTGTATGTGTTGTCCGCAAGGGAAGAAATCATGTCAGTATAAAGCTTTCACCAACTTCCCCATAGGAGATTTGCATTGGTGATTGTAGATGATGGTGGTGATTGACAGTGGAAAAGACAGATATGATACCCCACATAGTATGGCTATATGCATAGCCAAACATATAACCATCCTTGCTGCAAAAATATTTGTTAAGTCCATTCACATTTCACAGTATATGTTACATATGGATATGCCACAATGCCAGCATATCATATGCCATATCATGCAGATTCGGAGGTGGTGAGAGCAGAAGAACAAGTGAGGCGTGCAGAAGTAGAAAGGCAGAAGGCAACTGATGAAAAAACCCGTGCTGACCAATTGTCTCAACTACTGGAAGAGGAGAGGTGGAGGAAAGAAGCACTATAGAAGGAGATGCAGGAGCTACTCTCAGGTAGAAACATGAACGGTGGTTGTTCATGTTCTAGAGCTAAAAGATGTGGTTCTATACGAGGTGATGATGGTGAAAAGACTGATACTGCAGACAAAAAAGTTCTAAATGAGCAGCTGAAGCTGGAGAAGATGCAAGCAAGGCAAGCGAAAAAAAATTGCAAAGACAAAAAAAAGTGTGAAACAATTTATTACAGCAAGAACTAGATCTTTTAAGGCATGATGCCATGCAATTCTCACGTTGTACGAATATGCTTGCTGAATGTTTCTCTTATAGCATGGAAGGTATAGACAGTCTAACAAAGGTTGGTATCTGGATCCAATGAAAGCTCTCAATATTTACTTTATATGAAGTAGGAGTTGTTGCTTCCTTCAGGGTGATTATGATAAGTTGATGCATTTTAGCATCATAGTGCTTTCTAACTAATTTGGAGATTTCTGCGTAGTATTAACATTAACATAAAAGAGGCTTTGAGAACTTGAAAACTGACAAGGAATTCACAAATCCTGCAGCTGTTTGGATGCTATGCATTGCAGTTGTTCACCATTTTTTTCTCCTCTGAATATTTCATCTCCGGGACTCAATTTTTATGACCCACCCAGCTGTCTAAAACTTCAAATTATACAGCAAACAAGAACTATTTACCATTTTCCTGCAAATATTTTGCTTGCCATAATACACCGAGTTCTATATATTCCCTACTAAACACACTAAATCAGGCATTAATTAAAGCAAAAAGAAAAAAGGAAAAACAGGAGCATATCTTCTTGAGTGATAGAAATATATCACTCGCTCATTAAACTTTTGGGTTTATAATTTGGCACATACTGTAACCTTTACCCACCAGTAACTCACCTGGTAACAAAAGTTGTAATATCTCTCTCACATGTTCTCAACACCAAGGGATTTTAAACAAGCTGAAAAAAACACAACCTAAATCAATCCCACGAGATCTTGTGACTTTGGACCTCTCTCGTCTCTTCCTGTCAGGCCATGTAATCTCACCCACGGACCTTTTTCCCTCAAACCAATGCCCCAAGTTCAAACAAAAAAAAAAAACTCCACCCTTTCATGCACCAACAATTCCAAAACCATCTCTCTCCATACTCTTCAACAACAAAACAAAGAAAGAAAAGAAAGAAGAACACAAGACTTAAACATTGCCCAAACTGAATATAATACAACTGAAATATTCTGTACCTTTTCATATATATATATGGTGTAATCGAATCCTTCTTTTTCCTAATTTTGAGTGTCAATCATGCAAAAATTATGATAAACTAATCATGCTTATCATTGGTGTGTCTTCTACCAAGCATGCTACATATTAGTGTGAAATGGCTATGATAGCACTTAGATAAATGGTTTAAAGTTACTGAATGCACTTCAATTCAATCAGAGAAGAAATTAGGGATACTAACCAAGAAGTAATCACTCCATTTTCTATCACTATGTCTGATCCCGTCACTCTTGCCACTAACCGCATCATCTCCTCTGTTTGTCGCTGCATGGCTACTTGATTATTCTTCATCTGCTCCATCTCTTGAGATTGAATTGCATTTTTATTTGGCAATCTCTCCACCGTAGCCCGCAATGCCTCACACTCAGCATCCTTTGAGATGGACATGGTGCTCCTAGTTGCGGACATGGGCTTTAGCCCGTTTCTAAACCCTCTCAAGTATCCAAAATGACTACCAAGGACATTGACTGATATTTGGTCTTGAGTAAATTGCACTGCACCCTCCTGCGTACACTTCTCCCGCTCTATTATGAGTTTTTCCTACCATTTGAAATAAGTTAAATCATATTGCAGTTAAATACTTAAGTTGAGCAAAACAAAATCAAAACCCAACTTTGCCTGTTAGGCCCCGAGTAAAATTGTACTAACATGTATTTCCTGACATTTTTGGTTCATCCACAACTCTTTATTTTTATAGAAGTGCGACTCCTTATAAAAATCAACGATGTAGGGCTCCTCCCCAGTCTCGAGGTCCGCCTACTTACATAAATTCCAATGTTAGTACATAATTAAGATTTCATGATAGGTGGTAACAAAATCAAAATTACATAGCCACAAATTTAATAAACTATGAGTTAAAACAATTCGCCAAGGCAGGCATTGCAGCTTTGAAAGACTTAGAACCCATGCAATTATTGTAAGGCAAACTCTTCCGACTTTTAGTATTCTTCCTAAAGCATTCTTGTATAAAAGGAATAACAATTGAGTTGAAAGTTTTAGTTATTATATATGTTGACTAAATAGAAACACAACATATCAGAATTAAGGATTAAAAACATAGCTTGGTACCAAAAATTTCTCATCCTTGTAGACATTTTCTTTCACCCAAACCCAATCATCCTTGTCAACGCCTGAAAAGGGTACAGTCTTTGGATTGATCTCCATCTTCAAACAGTTCTTGTAATAAGTGTGCATCCAGTTATGCAAATCCCTGTATCTAGCTTGAAACTTACAATCAACAGCTACCCAAACATCTTCATTAGTGTTGTAATCCATGACCTCATACTTTGTCGATAATTTAGATTAATATGATTATTTGAGGACCCTTTATACATCATACAGTTGTCAAGGTTAGACTTACAAATACGTAAGCCTTGATGACTTGTCTAACATCAGCTGGAAACTCTTTCCATCACCGCATGCCCCTAACTGGGGTGAAGTTCCTAACCTGCAACCCAATGTCACTCACAAAGTCTGAGGCATTTATCCTTACTGGCACATTATTCTTGAAATGAACCAATAGCTTGCCCCTCATCTTGGCCCTCACACGCTCCAAGCGAAACCCTTTGGTTGGGCCCTACCTCTGTCAGGATGTAGAACCTACAAATTTCACATAAAAACTGATTAGTACCAACAAGATATGCACTAAAACATGAAGCTTACATGATTAGATTTGATATCTTACCAACACTGTTGCGGTTCGTATGAGAATTGGGTGTTAGTATACATGGTGATTCAATCACATTAGCTAATGGCAAAGCAGTGTCAGTAGATAGTGATACGGATGCCGGTGCATATCGAAGGCGAAGTCGAGAAGAAGGTGCCATGTGTGTGACCTGCTAAAATAAAATTATCTAAAAACATAACAACTTAGTTAGCTTACCACTATATAAGAGCAATTCATTATATAGTGAATTGTTACATAATATTACCAACATCCATGTGTTAAAAAGAAAGGTAAAACAAAATAAGAATGATCTGAGCTATGATTATAAAATAGTGATCCTTATATAAATCAACATTAATTAAAAATTAGAATCTGCATCAAAGTCATCTATACTATGTAAATCCTTTTCCACTTCATCATAATACTCCTGTAATGTCTCATCTTTGTCTTCGCAAATAAAGTCATCATCAACCAGCATATTTTCTCAATTGTTTTGCTCCGTGAGTACTACACTTGTAATAATCTCTGGATCAAGATCAGACCTATCATACCGTGGTTGATCCATCCTATCTGGATCTTCAAGGACGATAGGTATCACATCAGTTGTTTTTTCCTACTGGAACGCATCCTCTTGTACAAATGGTCCATCATTACTAGATTCTACATCATCTAACTCTGGTATATCTCATATTCCTCGATGTTGAATCCGCTAGATAATTTGCCAATATGGGCCTAATTTGGGGTCATTCACATAAAAGACTTGTTGCACTTGACTGGTAGTACAAACGGGTTGTTTTGATACCATCGACCTCTTACATTGATTGATGTAAAATGTGCATTGGTTTGTACAATTCGCCCATTACCAAGGTTAAATCACTCGCATTGGAACAAGACAACTTGATAGCCAAAAATATAAGTCGTTTCCCAAACTTTACACGAGTAGCAGTAAAACTCAATAGCTTTGCCCTCATGATCCCCGTTTACCACTAACCCACTGTTCTGACTTGTACGTTTGTTGTCACAGTCTTTAGTGTGAAATCGGACCCCATTACACATGCACCCTGAGTAGAACTTCATTAACTGATTTAGACCATTTGCCAGTGACCAAAATTCATCTGTATCTTTTGCTAATTGTTGACTTCTCAATTCATTCATTTGCATGACCAAAATATATAAAGAGAATCATATCATACCGAATGAATTATGTTTAAGCTATGTATACTAAGGTAACTATGTATATCTTACACGTTTTTTAAACTACTTTAGAAATTCTTGTTGCTGTCGCTGGTCGATATTACAACTACTTTGCATCATTAATAGATTCTTGTGCTCCCTAATTAAAAAACATTTCATTGGTCAGTAATAAGTTATAAGCATCAACACAAACAATTATATGCAATGCTCATGTGCATTATATGATCACATACTCTAGATATGGTGCCACCTCAGGGCTATTATACAATATAAGCCATTAAGCCATATCACATTCGTTCTGTGACACCTCAGGTGCATTTCTTATTTGACCGAAAGGACGAACATTTTGTGAGAATAGCCCCACCTTGGCCCACCTTCACCACCACCATAATTTTGTTCATCCTAATTGAATACAACTTCTACCCCTTGTAGATACATTGAACAGAAAGTAAGGCATTCCTTTACAATCAAACATTCAGGGTGAGCTCGATTGCGAACAAACCGTTTTAAAGTTCCAAGTTGCCTTAGAAAAAATATATATTTGTTAGCATGCAACTATAGCAAAGTATAACTTTTAATATAAATGAAAGTTGGTCGTTACTACCTTTCAATAGGCTACATCCATTGGGATTGCATTGGCTTGGCAAGCATGGCCTCACGAGGCAAGTGAAAAGCTAGATGGACCATAACATCAAAGAATGCTAGTGGAAAAATCCTTTCGAGCTTGCATAGTATCAAAATGATTCGGTCCTATAGTGCTTACAAGTCCTTCAAACTTAATCTCTTCAAGAAAAGTTGCTCGAAGAAATTACCTAGCTCAAACAATGTGGTACAGATATCCTTAGGAAGGTGCCCACGTACTCCGATCGGTAGAAGTCCTTGTGAAATAACATGGCAGTCATGACTTTTCAATCCTGATACCTTACCATCCTTGGTGCTTACACACCTCGAAATGTTTGCTGCATAACCATCAGGAAATCTGACTGATTTCAAGAAATCATAGAAAGTTTGTCTTTCCTTTAGGGACAATGTGTAAATCACGGGGCTTTTCATAGGACCCATCAGCATGCTTGCATAGGTGTAATTCTTTCATGATTTTCATAACCTCCAAATCCATACGAGCTTTTTCCATGTCCTTATTTTTCCCATATATGCCCACCACTATGCCAAGAGTGTTGTCACATATATTCTTTTCTACGTGCATGACATTAATGTTGTGTCGAAGTTTCAGTTTCTTTCAATAAGGAACCTCAAATAAAATGCTTTTCTTTGTCCAATTCAATTCCTCCAGGTTGCGCTTTCTTTTCTTGTTGAATAGGTGCTTCCCAAACTTGACATTCGTCAAGCAATCCAGTTGCTCTAGTATCTGTTCCCCTAACAATTCCACTGGCTTTGTTCGGTTCTTTGACCTACCGTTAAAGAGCTTACTCCTTCACCATGTGTGGTTCTCAGGTAAGTAACGTCGAGCGCCTGTGTACCCTATCTTACTTTTCAGCCTTTGTGATGATGGATCATTGTTATAAGCAGGGCGTGCCATATAAGCTTTAATGCTCCATCCTGACAAGTTACCATATCCTGGAAAGTCGTTTATGGTCCACATAATAGCCGCATGCATTTGGAAAGTCTCTCCTTTGGATACACCGTCTTCCCAAAGCTCTTTTAACTTATCTATTGATGGCTACATGTAAACATCGATATCTTTTCTTGGTGCATACGGTCCAGGAATAAGCAATGACATCATACAAAATGGTTCTTTCATACATTTCCATGGTGGCAGGTTATAAGGCATGAGTATCACAGGCCACATACTATAGGAGTTGCTCATATTACCGAAGGGGTTGAACCCATTCGTAGCCAACCCTAACCTAACATTGCAAGACTCTTGGGCAGATGCAAGATACTGCTAATCAAAATCCTTCCACTCTATACAATCGGTGGAATGCATCGAGAATTCCCCGTCATCCACAAGCTTCTCTTTATGCCACCACATCTCTGCTGCTATCTTCCTTGACGTAAATAATCTCTGTAACCTTGAGATCACTGGGAGGTGTCGCAACACCTTAATAGGAATTTTTTTACCCTTGCCATCATTGCGCTTATATCGAAACTCCCCACATTCTGGACAATTTTCAAGATTCTCATTTTCTTTCCTAAAAAGCACACAATCATTCTTACAAGCGTGAATGGATTTGTATCCCAATCCCAGTTCACGTAAGAATTTCTTTGCTTCATAAAAGGAACCTGGAACCATCTCACTCTCTAGTATAAGATCCTTCATTATCATCATCACCATGTTGAATGCCTTGTTGCTCAAGTCATTTAATGCCTTTATATGCAGCATCTTAATGACAAATGATAACAATGTAAACTTTGTGCAACCTGGAAATAAGTCACGTTGGGCATCTTTCAATAATTTTTCGAATTTTTGTACATTCTCTCGCCCAACACTATCAAAACCATGGCTAGATCCTAGATCCCCCAGATCATCGTCCATAAAAACCCCCTTGTATATGTCTTTCGGAAGTTTTGATAACTCATCACGAGGGTTGTCTTCCATGTCAGAGATTTCACCCTGAACAGTTCCCCCCTCATCGTCTGAATCATCTCCATGTATGCCCTTGACATTCATTGGCATTGGCTCCCCATGGAGTATCCATGTCGTGTAAGAAGTCATGATCCCGTGAAATAATAAATTTTCTTGGACGGCGGGGTAAGTATGCAATTTGACATTCATGCATCTCAATCACGGACACCAAATCTTACTTTGCTCTCCCATATGTTCGTTGGCAAATTTAATAAACAACCTAACCCCATTTGTATACTCTGATCAAAGTTTATTCCTACAATTCATCCAAGACTTGTCCATAATTGGTGACTGACAACATCACAGGTAACGATTATATCAATGTTATGTGTATACTATAAAACTATGGCTGTGTTTCTTATAATCTAAATTTATTTCTTATTCCTATCGTTGTTATGAGAGTAAAGCAAAGAAGAATTTCTACTCCGTGACAACCGAATTTATGATCCAGTTTGAACTATATGTGGGCCTTGAGTTCATAGACATGAGACGAATATAATAATTCAAACATATAGGAATTCGTTCATGAACCGCATCTAATAGAAATCAAACCAGCTGTTCATCGACTTTGAAGGATTCCAAAATAGGAAAAATTATCGCCATTTCAAGAGCTATTTTGTCCTTTTTTACCCCAAATTGGAAAAAAAATGAAAAAAAAAAAAAACCTAACCCTCATCCCTGTCTATCAAATGAAATGATTCTGTGGTGGACACTTTCTTTTTTATGATTTTCGGGAGCAGGATCCCCAAATGAGACTGATGTACCTGACACAAAAACTTCATTTGGTGGGCCTTAAAACACATTGATTGAACAATCCAAACCTCCTAATTAAACAGCCTACAAGAATTAAAAATAGCTGGTATGAAGAAACATACTATGTTCAATGGCAAGCGGCCGGCCTACCAATGCCATCCAAGGTCGGCATGGATCAGGTTGACTATAATGCGTATGGCAGCGCCCTAACCTCACCTGCTGATCTATCTGAGTTCAAAGTTAGACGTGTCTACCCACGCTAAGTTCTGAAATTTGAATAGCAGGTCAAAGTAGAATAAGAAGGGTTGTGTTGAATTCAGGTCAGTTTGACAGGCCAAGTAACATGTATGGCTCAATCCAAACCCAACTCAGTTACCAAGAAGACTGGAAATATTAATCTGAACTCCCTTTAAATACCCATGATCAATTCAATCCATTCACACCACCTTGCCCTCTGAAAATTGAAAATAACCCAAACTTAACATTGATTCAACCACTACCATTGAATTTTATTATAATCAAAGTGAATTTTATCATGATCCTGAAACCAGCCATCCCGCCACTAGAGGACTTTGATGTCCCTTATCAGCAATCATAGATACATGTTTTCATTATCTATATGTATATGTATATGTATATGTATATGTTAACTTTAACTTTCCTAAAACTTTACTGACATGAATTCCAGGTCGGATGACCCGTTGCCATGCAGCATAGCTCTTTTTATAAGGAATGTAAGTTAGGAACTTTTATGGCTACCCATGTTAAATATGTAAAGAAAAAAGAGCTTTTTCCCCTAAAGACACCACTAAGCATTCATTTTTAACCTAAACTAATACCCGATGAAACTACCTTTCATAACTCCCATGCCACAAAACTAGTAAAATGTTCACATGCACGCACAGGCACGCGTGCACAACCCAAACACCTCCCCTGGTGCAGATGAGCATCAGTTCCTCTTCTTATCTCAGCCATATTCAAATATGGTGGGACCCAGTCACAACCAAGTTTCAAAAGCAAGAAGCCACCCAATGCCACCAACACCAGGTATGGCAGTTGTTCGGAGTCTGGTTGCTGGATTTGAGAGTTCTCTTTTCCCCTTAGAAACCGTCATCTCCAACAACAAGACTACTTTGTTTCCTTCCATACCTTCAAACTCAACTCCCATGGAAAGGAAAAGAGAGAAAAAAACAAACAAATAATTTCTTCCTTCCAACATGGTCCAAAGGAAAGCAGTGAACAAACTTCGCATCCAAGCTGAATCATCCAAGCTGAATCATTAAAAAGCCATGCTACATCGGAGAAGTGCTCCGCATCGCTGAAACCATGTCATCAACACCCAGATAGCCGCAACAAGGGTGGAGGTGAAATCAAGAAGAAGATGAAAAAGTCAAGATCATTCAAGTCCTCGGACTTTGAGAGCTTGAGATCGTCGATGAGACAGGACCAATCGCGATTCAAGAAACTCTCCGTTGATGCATCCAACACCACTGCTCAATACAAGAAGACATCATGTAGGTCACCGAATTACATGAAGCCCACAAAGAGTTGGGATGCAAGGAGGGAGAGCTTGCAGGTAAGTCCTCCATCTATAACACCTAGTAAGAGCAAGACTTCAAGGAATTCAAATCATTCGAAGCCTTCTTCGGCCTCTTCTCTAAGATCCATGAAGGTTTTAATGAGGAAGTCTAGTTTGAAGCCAGTCAGGCATTCAATGATGAAGAGCTGTGGGGTGGCTTTGTATCCCAGTTTCGATGTGAACCAATCGACTTGTTCATCGACTTTGAAGAATTCCAAGTTCCCCGTGTATGTGGATCTTCACCCGGGGGGAACTGAATCAAAAGGTAGTCATGAAGGTCTGTCCGTATACTTACTGCTCTCTAAATGGCTATTGTCATGCGCCTTCGCAGCCACTGAAGTGCTTTTGTCGGCGAGGAGGCGCTTGCTGAAGACCCAAAAGAGCATGAAATTGAAAGGACTATGTGGAGATAGAATTAAAGAAACTAAAACAGGCCAAATGGTCTTTGATGGAGATCCTGTGATTCTAGAATCAGACTCAGTTGGCTCAGCTGTCTCTCCTATGGTAGAAGTTCACACTGAGTTCTTTGTTGCGATATTTGCCAAACCAAAAGGAGAGAATGCCGAATTAGTGACTTATGGTGGTGCAAGAAGGATTTGCAATGGGGATGATGACCTGAAACTCGAATTTACTAAAACTCCTCAAGTACTTGAGGAAGCATTATTAGATAGATATGATAAGATACCACGACCTTCTTCCAGTGAAAGCACTAAATCATATATAGGAGAAGTAGATGAAGACAATGAAAGCTGGATTGATGAACCAAATTCTAAGACCACTGATGTAGACAATGTAGGCCAGAGCAGTGCTCTTTCCACTGTAGAAATGGATGTTTCAATGACTTTTCATGAAGATGATGAATTTGTTCAGGAGGAGGAAGTTCAGGATGCAAAAAATCTGGACTATTGGATACAAGAACTTCAGGTAAATATAGCATCTGAATGTTGCATTGAGAGCAAGGCAAGTGAGGAAATAGAAATTATTGGGGAAGGGATTGATGAAGATCAGTTAGGTTTTGCTGCAATAGAGATGGATTGGGAAGAGGCAGAAGCCCCCTATGTTGATAATGGATTTGATTATTCCATGTTCTCTGATGATGGGTTTGTTTTAGTAACTGCCCATTAACTAAGGAAAGAGGATCCTCTTGAGCTTGCCTGTGATTCAAATGATTCTATTAGAATATATGAGAAGAAACTGAAGAAACAATCGTATTACAAGAAGTATGTGAAGAAGACACTGAAAGCATCGTGACGTTATTCGATAGTACTTCCTATGGATGCAACAATGTCAAATTAGATGATAAAGAAGAGAGTTTGGAGATTAATGAAGCATCAGATGCATCTAAAGAGAGCAGTGTTCTACATGCAGAAGAATCAGACTGCAATATACTGAATCGCACCATCCACAACACATATGTAACACCAGCTAATGAGGCCTTCAGAAATTCAACTCAAGCCGATTAGAAGAACTCAAATCCTGAATACAACCACAATTTCTTATACAAACATGTGCCAGTGCAAGCTGACACCAAAGAAGACCTCCGCACCATCGAGCTGAGACCTTTTGAATCTGATACTGAAACAGATTAAGGTGCAGATACAGAGGACAACAGCTCAAGTTGCCAATGTGCAGATATAGATTCAGAAAGCCCTCAACCAAATAAACTAGATGGTGGAGGGAGGCTTAAAGGTCAAGCAACTAAAACCTCTTTCTCTCTGCAATAGCCTCATTTTAACCCTAAACGACTGAAGTGCTCTATTTCACAAATCGTAAAATACAGTCCCAAAACTCCTAGATTTTTCCACACCCCCAAAACCCCAAACCCACTATTGTCCCAAAGACCATTTCCTAAGATCTGTGCACACCTAACCCCCAAAACCCCAAACCCACCACCGTCCTAAAGCCCAAAACCATCAATCGTTCTGTATCTCCCTAGCAATCGACACCTAGCCCCAACTCCTTGATAAATAAAAATAAAATAAAGAAATAAAGAAGAGATCAAGAAAAAGAGGAAGAAGAGACAGAGAAGGAAGAAGTAGACCCTATTGGGGTTGAGGTGCCACTGTTGAATCTGAGAGACACCAGATTCATTAGGGTGAAATCCTGGGGTGGAGCTGTCGCTGTTGAATCTGAGAGACATAAGGGTGGAGATGAGTCTCAGACTCGCTGCTTATATTATGAAAATCGGCGACAAATTTATTTTGTCACCAAATGCTGTTCGAAATAATCTGCCAAGGCGCCAACCCAGTGGCACCAATTCTCTGAATTTTATGAATTCCGTGACGAAATAATTTCATCACAGATTATTTTTAGTAATTTTGCGACAATATATTTTTTGTCGCGGAATTTCTTTAATAATCTAGAGTGCCAATGATATACCGACAAAAATAATACGTCGCCCAATAAAAGGTTTCATCACGAAAACGTTTCCCCTTGATGGCTCCAACTCCATTTTTTGGCACCAAACTTTTCGCGACACTATTTAACAACCATTGAGAATTATTGTCGCTAAATAATTTATGTTTTCTTTAGGCGACAACATGAATATTTTGTTGCGAAAATAACATTTAGAGATAGATTTTCAATACGTCGCCGAATTTTCACTACAAAAAATGATTTTTGTTTTAATGGCATGGGATACAAGAACATAAATGCTTGTAAACACAATTGTGTGTTGTATTGGAAGGAGAATGCTTAATTGGATAAGTGTCAAGAATGTGAAAAGCCTAGGTACAAGGTCAATGATGGCAAGCAAAAAAAGATTCTTCATAAGGTGCTCCGTTACTTTTCGTTGAGACCGAGGTTGAGTAGATTGTATATGTTAAAGAAGACAACCATAGAGATGAGATGGCACAGTGATAGCGTGTTGATGATGGGATAGCAAGGCATCCGGCTGACTCCGTGGAATGGAAAGAATTTGATAAGAAATAACTAGAGTTTGCATGAGAGACACGTAATGTGAGGCTGGGGTTATCCACCGGTGGATTCAACCCTTTTAGTAACATGAGCACCTCCTATAGCATATGGCATGCCATACTTATGCTTTATAATTTGCCACCATGGATGTGCATGAAGGAGCCATTTTTCATGTCATTACTTATTCCAGGAGCAAATTCACTGGGAAATGATATCGATATTTATCTGAGGCTCTTGGTTGATGAGTTAAAGGAGTTGTGGGATGATGGTGTATCGATTTACGATGCCTCCACTAAACAGACCTTTCAAATGCATGCGGCTGTGATGTAGACCATAAATGACCTTCCTGCATATAGCAACTTGTCTAGGTGGAGCACAAAAGATTAAAACGCTTGCCCCTCATGTAATGACAACTCATTAGGGGTGAAGTTGAAAGGTAAGATAAGGTATATTGGCCAATGAAAATACTTGGAATTGAACCACCAGTGATGTAGAAGCAAGGCATTTAACAGTTAGCCTGAGCATGAAAAGAATTCTTTGGATTTACTAGTGTAAAAAGTACCGGACCTACTAGAAGGACAAGCGCTGATCAAGTTTGCCAAGAATAAGAAAAGACCACATGACTTTAGAGAACTGAATTGGACAAAGAAAAGCATCCTATTTGAATGGCCCTACTGAAAGTGTAAAAAACTCCGACACAACCTTGATCCTATGCACATTGAGAAGAACATATGTGTAGCTTTGGTTTGAACAATTTTGGGCATAACGGATAAAAACAAGGACACCGAGAAAGCGCATAAGGATTTGAAAAATATGGGCATTAGGCTAGAGTTGCATCTAGTGGAGAGGGGTGATGGATCCAACTTAAAGCCACATGCCTCTTACACTTTGAAACCAAAACATAGAGATGGATTTTATGAATTCTTGAACTTGATCAAATACCCAGAAGGCTATGCAACGAGCTTCTTGAGGTGTGTAATATCGAAAAATGGTAAATTATTTGGTTTAAAGAGTCATGATTGCCACATCCTTATCCAACGCATCCTTCCTATTGGCATGCATGGCTTTCTGAATAAGGATATCTATACAACATTGTTTGAGTTAGGCATCTTTTTCCAAGCCCTTTGCTTGAAAACACAAAGACACGATGACTAGAAAAAAATTGGAGGAGCAGATAGTTTTAATATTGTGCAAGTTGGAGAGGATTTTTCTTCATGCTTTCTTTGATGTGCTGGTTCATCTATCGGTTTACTTGCCATGCAAGGCCATGCTTGGTGGACCGATGCAATATCGGTGGATGTACCCGATAGAAAGGTAATAGTTAATGACCATTGATTACTTATTTATATATTAGTGCAATTGCCTTACATTGAAAATCGTAATTATTATCACTGGATGTTTAAAGGTTTCTGAAAACCCTAAATGGATATGTTGGCAACTGAGCTCAGTCAGAAGGTTCGATCGCCGAGGCTTACATTGCCAAAGAGTATTTTACTTTTTGTTCAATGTATTCAAGGCATATTGATCAAGTAGAATGCTATGATGATGGTAGCGAATGTCGCTCGGGGATGTCGGTCTTCACACAAACTGTCCATCCCATCGAACTGATGGCAAGGGCACATGATCTTTCTCAGTGAAAGCGTGATATGGCTCATTGGTTTGTGCTAAATAATAGCCCTAAGGTGGAGCCATATCTACAGTATGTGCTTCAATCTAACCTGCATTGCTTGTTAACTGTTTGATTTATTCTCTACTTTTACTTATTCATTAAAAGCTGCCTTGATTAGGGAACACAAGAATTTAGTACAAAATCAAAGAGGTGGAGAAATTGAGCAGATACAGCGAAAAGAATTTGCAAAATGGTTCAAACAATGTGTAAGACATATAAAATATTAACATTTTAATTGCTAAACATTATTAGATTACACTTTAAATGATATTAGTGTAATACATATGTCTTAATCTGCTTATGTAGATGAATCAATTACAAACTCAAGGGTCACCAGAAGCTACTGATGAGATGTTGTCATTAGTAAATGGGCCTAGATCCTTAGTGAATCTTTATCAGTGATGTGATTGCAATTGCGTCCAATACCACACTATAGACCATGAGAAATGTTGTAAGAGCCAGAGTAGTAACTTGATTGTGGAAGGAGAATACGAAGGGGAGAAACATGACTACTATGAATACGTCAGCAAAGTCAAGGAATTGTCCTATCTGCATGGGGGTAAAGTGGTTTTATTTGAATGTGAATGGTACAATACTAGTACTAAGCACAAGATAAACATCGAAGATCATGTTACAGGCATTGATATCATCGGTCATTGGTGTAAGGATGATTCATTTATCCTACTAAGTAAGGTGACATAAGTCTTCTACATCAATGACACTAGTAGAGGAAAAAATTGGAGAGTCGTAGAACGGGTTAAGCCTCGGAGAGCATGGGATGTACCTGCTAAGCGAGATTACAATGATGATAATGATGATGATGCACCTGATGATTCATTTCAGTAGGACGAAACAATATTTGTTGTCCCAGTCCTCGTTGATGGTATTAGTGTCCAATACTCTAGGGATGATATAGATCCTGTGATTGTTCTCAATGATGAGTCAGTAGATGAGGATGGCCAAGACGACGATAAAACACTGGCAAAGTACGAAGATGAAGAAGACAATGATGTACATAGTCAGTTTGACTCTAACATGGAATATGACATGTAGTGCTTGTTTCCGGTTTTGCGCATTCAACGATTAAGTAAATTAATAAAGATCTTGCCCTACAAAATGACATTTTCTTCAATTCATTTTCTCCTTTGATTTGTTCATATATGGATCAAACATTTCTATATTTCTTATTTTATGCTTATTTAGATATATTATAGTTGCAAAAGATGCCAAATGGAGGGAAAAATGGGTCAAAGCAGGAGAGTTATCCCATGAAGTGCAAGCATCCAATTATTTATTAAAGAGAAAAAAGACAATTAAGCAGAATGTAGATAATTTGTTTCTCTAGGGTTCTTGCCGACCACACATACTATATTTGGTTCGTCTAAATGGACAAATGAGAAGGGAAAGAAAAAGGTTAATAGGAATGATAACAACGAGAACTACATGCCCCCCGAAGATGATGATGTAGATGACGAGACATCTTGGTCTTAATCGGATGAGGTGATCTTTTTGTGAATGTCTATACGTGCGCCTTAAAATATTAGTTTTGATAGTGATACTCATGCTAAAATGATTTCCATTTCCATTGAATATAAATTGCTAACATTCACTTTACTGATATTATTAATTTTTGCTAATAATCATTTATTTTCCTTGTCACTTTGCTCTAAGCCAGATTACATATATGATTCGGGAGAAAAGGGTTAGATGTGCTCGGAGTATTGCAACTGCACTCGGGTTAGCAAGTGCTGAAAACACATCCGAGGCTGCGACACAACCTCTGCCAAGTAAGCTTCCAGTTACACGGTCTGGAGATGCAGAAAGCACCCCTAATTTGGAAATCACCCAACCTCCGACCACATAGCCCTTGTTGAGGAGGTGCAGAGAGCACCCCTGATTTGAAAGTCACGCAGCCTCTGCCGATACAGCCTCTGACCACATAGCCCTTGTTGAGGAGGTGCAGAGAGCACCCCTGATTTGAAAGTCACCCAGCCTCTGCCGATACAGCCTCCGACCACATAGCCTTTACTGACCCAGCGTCCACCATCCCAGCCTCCACCGAGTCCTTATACAGTCGGTAGCAGTGTAGGTGAGACAATTATGAGCTTTCAAAATCCTGAATTCACTTTAATTTATTGATTTGTGTTTACTAACTCATTTAGCATTGCCATCCTTACAACATCAGCCCCAGTCTCGAAGGTTCTGAGCCATCTAAGGGGCACTACGTAAGGGAAAAAGGTGGCAAAACTGAGGAGATGGCTGGGTCATAACATTCCAGTTCCAATCCCTACCCAAGCCATGGCCAAAGGGGAACATTCCCCATCATCGGTTAACCATCTTGGGTTAGCCATTAGAGATGTTGCCTTAGTCCGACCGCATGGCTGGAAAAAGGTTAATAGTGGGATCAAACTTGCCATCATTGCTTCAATTCGGGTAAGCTGAAATGAAAATATCAACCAAACTGATCATAGTTGTGCTCCTCACTACAATATTTGCCTATATTTTGCTATTACTAATCTTTATATGGCTCTCAGATAGAGAATTAGACCAAAAAACCTAGCATTTCCAACACTTGGGCTCGAAAACTAATTGTCGGGGGTCCAAAACGGGAAACGGCCCCCAGAAATATCAAAAACCGGCACGAGCACTTCCTTGAGGGGAGAAAACTAGTAGGAAATGATGGTTAGCAAATAGGACTCCTGGTTAGAGAATTAGACACAAAATCCTAAAATTTTTCAACACGTAGGCTAAAAAATAATCCGCCGAGGGTCCAGAATGGGAAATGGACCCTGAAAAAATCGGAAACCGGCACGAGCACTTCGCTCACCGACAGAGTAACTTGTAGCGATTGACGGTTCATGAATCGGACTCTCGGTTAGAGAATTAAAAGCAAAAACATAGAATTTCCAACACTTAGGTTTAAAAACCGCCGCCAGGGTTCGAAAAAGGGAATGTTCTCCCAAAAAAATTGGAAACTAGTACGACGCTTCGCTCGAGGGTAGCGTAACTTGTAGGAACTAACGGTTTGTAAATAGAACTCCCGGTTAGAGAATTAGAGACAAAAACTTAAGATTTCCATGACTTAAGCTTGAAAATTGCTCGTCAGGGGTCAAAAATGGGAAACGATCCCAAAAAAAAAAAAAATCAAAAATCGGCGTGAGCACTTTACTTAAGGGTAGAGTAACTTGTGGGAACTGATGGTTTGCAAATAGACTCTCGATTAGAGAATTAAACGCAAAAACCTAGGATTTTTAAGACTTATGCTTAAAGACTGCCCACCAGGGGTCGAAAACGGGAAATGGCCCTCAGAGAAATTGAAAGCCAGCATGAGTACTTTGCTCGAGGGTAGAGTAACTTATAGGAATTGATGGTTCATAAATCAAGCTCCCAGTTAGAGAATTAGATGCTAAAACCAAGGATTTTCAACACTTAGGCTCTAAAACTGGCCACCAGAAGTCCAAAATGGGAAATGGTAGCCGAAAAAATTAAAAACCAGAATGAGCACCTCGCTCGAGGCCAAATTAACTTGTAGGTATCTACAATTAGCAAATTAAACTCCCAATTAGAGAATTAGACCCCAAAACCTAGGATTTCCAACACTTAGGCTCAAAAACTGCCTACCGGGGGTCCAAAATGGGAAACGACCCCTAGAAAAATCAGAAACTGGTATGAGCACTTTGTTCAAGGGTAGAGTAACTTGTAGGAACTGATAGTTCACAAATAGAACTCTCGGTTAGAGAATTAGACACAAAACCTAGGATTTCCAAGACTTCGGCCCGAAAACCACCTGTCCGAGGTCAAAAACAGGAAACGGCTTCCCAACAAATTGAAAATTGGCACAAGCAATTCACTTGAGAGTAAAGTTACTTGTAGGAACTAAAAGTCTGCAAATAGGACTCCTGGTTAGAAAATTAGATATAAAAACCTAGGATTTCGAAGACTGAGGCTCGAAAAACGCCTGTCGAGGGTAAAAAAATGGGAAATAGCCCCCGAAAAAACGAGAAATGATCACAAACACTTCGATCGAGGGTAGAGTAACTTGTAGGAACTGACAATTGGCAAATAGGACCCTCGGTTCGAGAAGTAGACGCAAAAACCTAGATTCAAAGGCTCAGGCTTAAAAACTGCCAGCCAGGGCACACAAATAGGAAACTGCCCATGGAAAAATCAAAAGCCAACACGAGCACTTCGCTCAAGGGTAAAGTAACTTATAGGAACTAACGGTTTACAAATTAGACTCCTAATTAGAGAATTAGAAGCAAAAACCTTGGATTTTCCAACACTTAGACTTAAAAACATCCTACCAAGGGTCCAGAACGGGAAACGGTCCCCAAAAAATCGAAAACTAGTATGAGTGCTTTGCTTGAGGGTAGAGTAACCTATAGGGATGGATGGTTCTTGAATCAGACTCTCGATTAAAGAGTTAGATGAAAAAACATAGAATTTCCAACACTTAGGCTCAAAAACTACCTGCCGGGGCTCAAAAATGGGAATCAGCCCTAGAAAAAATCAAAAACTGGCACGAACACTTCACTTGATGGTAGAGTAACTTGTATCAACTGACAGTTTGCAAATAAAACTCTTGGTTAGAGAATTAGATTCAACAACCAAGGGTTTCCATGACTTCGGCTAAAAAATTGCCCGTTGTCAAAAACGGGAAACAACCCCCGGAAAAATAAAAAATCGACACGAGTACTTTGCTCGAGGGTAGAGCAACTTGTAGGAGCTGATAGTTTGCAAATAGGACACCCGGTTAGAGAATTAGACAGAAAAACCTAGGATTTCAAAGACTTTAGGCTCGAAAACCGCTCGTCGGGGGTCACAAACAGGAAACGGCCCCCAAAAAATTCAAAAACTAGCAAAGCACTTCGCTTGTGGGTAGAGTAACTTACAAGAACTGAAGGTTCACAAATCAGACTCCCGATTAGATAATTAGAAGTAAGAACTTAGGTGTTTCAAACACTTAGACTGAAAAACAACCCGCAAGGGGTCCAGAACGGGAAATGGTCCTCGTAAAAATTGAAAGCTAGGACAAGTACTTCATTTTAGTGTCGAGTAACTTGTAGGGATGGACGGTTCATGAATTAGACTCTCAGTTAGAGAATTTGACGCAAAAACTTAGAATTTCCAACACTTTGGCTCAAAAATTGCCCGCTGGGGGTTGAAAACGGGAATTGGGCCTCAAAAAAATTGAAAACCAGCACGAACACTTTTCTTGATGGTACAGTAACTTGTATCAACTGACGGTTCGCAAATAGAACTCCTAGTTAGAGAATTTGACGCAAAAACCTAGGGTTTCTAAGACTTTGGCTCGAAAACCGCCTATTAAGGGTCAAAAATGGGAATCAGCCCCTGGAAAAATACAAAATCAGCACGAGCACTTTGTTCAAGGCTGGAGTAACTTGTAGAAACTGACAGTTCGTAAGTAGGACTCCAGGTTAAAATATTAGACACAAAAACCTAGGATTTCTAAGACTTAGGTTAAAAACCACTTGCTGCTGTCACAAACAGGAAACAGGACTCAAAAAATTTAGAAACCATCACGAACACTTCGCTTAAGGGCATAGTCACTTGTAGGAACTGACAGTTCGCAAATAGGATTTCCGGTTAGAGAATTAGACGTAAAAACCTAGGATTTCGATGATTGAGGCTCGAAAAATGCCCGTTTGGGGTCAAAAATGGGAAATGGCGCTTAGAAATCAGAAACTTCCACGAACACTTCACTCAATGGTAGATTAACTTGTAGAAATTGACAGTTCACAAATCAAACTCCAGATTAGAGAATTAAAAGTGAAAACCTAGGATTTTCAACACTTAGACTAAAAAATAACCTTCCAGGGGTCCAAAACTGGAAATGTCTAGGAAAAATTGAAAACCGGCATGAACACTTCACTTAAGGGTAGAGTAACTTGTAGGGAAGGACGGTTCATGAATCGGACTCTCGGTTAGAGAATTAGATGCAAAAGCATAGCATTTCCAACACTTAGGCTTGCAATGTGCCCGCTGGGGCTCGAAAATGGGAATCGGCCCTCGAAAAATTTGGAAACTGGCATAAGCAGTTCGTTCAATGGTAAAGTAACTTGTACCAATTGACGGTTTGCAAATAAAACTCCCAGTTGGAAAAGTAGAAGCAAAAACCTAGGGTTTCCAAGGCTTCGGCTTGAAAACTGCCCGTCGGGGGTCAAAAAATGGGAAATGGCCCCCGAAAAAATTGAAAATTAGCACAAGCACTTCTCTAAAGGGTAGAGTAACTCGAACTCCTGGTTAGAAACTTAGAAGCAAAAACCTTGGGTTTCCCAACACTTAGACTAAAAAACAACTCGCCAGGGTCCAGAATGGGAAACGGTCTCCGGAAAAATCGAAAGCCAGTACAAGCACTTCGTTTGAGTGTAGTGTGACATGCAGGGACGGACAGTTCATGAATTGGACTCTCAGTTAGAGAATGAGATGCAAAAATGAAGAATCTCCAACACTTAGGCTCAAAAACTACCCATCGGGAGTCGAAAATGGGATTCGACCCTTGAAAAAATCAGAAATCGGCATGAACACTTCACATGATGGTAGAGTAACTTCTATCATCTAACAGTTCGCAAACAGAACTCTCAGTTAGAGAATTAGTCTAAAAAACATAGGGTTTCCAAGACTTCGGCTCGAAAACCGCCCGTCGGGGTTCAAAAATAGGAAACAGCCCCGAAAAAATTGAAAATCAACATGAGCACTTCGTTCGAGGGTAGAGTGACTTGTAGGAACTGACAGTTTGCAAATAGGATTCTTGGTTAGAGAATTAGACGCAAAAACCAAAGATTTCAAAGACTTATGCTCGAAAACCACCCGCTAGGGGTCACAAATAAGAAACGGCCCCTCGAAAATTTAAAAAACCGGCACGAATACTTCACTCAAGGGTATAGTCACTTGTAGGAATTGACAATTCGCAAATAGGACTCCTAATCAGAGAATTAGTCGTAAAAATCTTGGATTTTGAGGACTTAGGCTCGAAAGATGCCCGTCATGGGTTAAAAATGGGAAACGGCCTCTGAAAAAATTAGAAACTACTACGAGCACTTCGTTCATTGGTAGAGTAAGTTGTAGGAACTAGTGGTTCACAAATCGGACTCACGGTTAGAAAATTAAAAGTGAAAACCTAGGTTTTTCCAACACTTGGACTCAAAAACAACCCGCCAAGGGTCCTTAACGAGAAGCAGTCCCTCGAAAAATTGAAAACCTACACGAACACTTTGCTTGTGGGTAGAGTAACTTGTAGGGATGGACGGTTCGTGAATCGGACTCTCGGCTAGATAATTAAATGCAAAAACGTAAAATATTCAACACTTAGGCTAGAAAACTACCCGCTGAGGGTCAAAACTGAGAATCGGCCCTCGAAAAATTTGGAAAATGGCATAAGCACTTCACTCGATGGTAGAGTAACTTGTACCAACTGACGGTTCGCAAATAGAACATCCAGTTAAAGAATTAGACACAAAAACCTAGGATTTCCGAGACTTCAGCTTGAAAACCTCCCATCGGGGGTCAAAAATGGGAAATGGCCCCCGGAAAAGTAAAAATCAGCATGAGCACTTCACTCGAGGGTAGAGTAACTTGTTGGGACAAACAGTTCGTAAATAGGACTCTCGGTTAGAAAATTAGAAGCAAAAACCTATGATTTCAAAGACTTAGGCTTGAAAATTGCCCGCCGGAGGTCATAAATAGGAAACGGCCCCGATAAAAATTAGAAACCAGTATAAGCACTTCGCTCGACGGTAGAGTAAGTTGTAGGAACTGATGGTTTACAAATTGGTCTCTCAATAGAGAATTAGAAGCAAAAATGTAGGATTTCCCAACACTTAGACTTAAAAACAACCCTCTAGGGGTTTAGAACGGGAAACAGTCCCCAGAAAAATAAAAAATCGGTACGAGCACTTCGTTTGAGGATAGAGTAACTTATAGGGATGGACGGTTCGAGAATCAAACTCTCAATTTGAGAATTAGAGGCAAAAATGTAGAATTTTGAACACTTAGGTTCGAAAACTGCTAGCTGGGAGTCGAAAATGGGAATCGGCCCTTGAAAACAACGGAAACCAGTACGAACACTTCGCTCGATAATAGAGTAACTTGTATTAACTGACTATTCGTAAATAGGACTCCCGGTTAGAGAATAAGATGCAAAAACCTAGGGTTTCTAGGACTTTGGTTCAAAAACTCCCCATCAGAGGTCAAAAATGGAAAACGGCACTCGAAAAAATAAAAAATTGGCATGAGCACTGCGCTCAAGGGTAGAGTAACTTGCAGCAACTGACAGTTTGCAAATTGGACTTTCGGTTAGCAAATTAGACATAAAACTTTGGCTTTCAGAGACTTACGCTCGAAAATAGCCCACCAGGAGTCACAAATAGGAAACGACCCCTAGAAAATTCATAAACCGGTAGAGTACTTCGCTCGAGGGTGGAGTAACTTATAGGAATTGACGGTTCACAAATAGGAAACTCCCGGTTAGAAAATGAGAAGCAAAAACCTAGGGTTTTCCAGCACTTAGACTTAAAAAGAAGCCGCCGGGGTCCAAAATGGGAAACGGTCCCCGAAAAAATCAAAAGCTAGCACAAGCACTTCGTTTGAGTGTAGTGTAACTTATAGGGATGGATGGCTCGTGAATTGGACTCTCGGTCAGAGAATTTGACACAAAAATGTAAAATTTCCAGCACTTAGGCTTGAAAACTGCCCGCTGGGGTCAAAAATGGGAATCGACCCTCGAAAAATTGGAAACCAGCATGAACACTTCACTTGATGGTAGAGTAACTTATATCAACTAACAGATCGCAAATAGATCTCTCAGTTAGAGAATTAGATGCAAAAACATAGGGTTTTTGAGACTTCAACTCGAAAACCACCCGTAGGGCATCAAAAACAGGAAACGGCCCCCAAAAAGATCGAAAATCGGTACGAGCACTTCGTTCGAGGAGAGGGTAACTTGAAGGAACTGATAATTCGCAAATAGGACTCCTGGCTAGAGAATTAAATGCAAAATCTAGATGTCAAAGATGGAGGCTCAAAAACCGCCCACCGAGGGTCAAAAGTAGGAAACAGCCCCTAGAAAACTCAGAAACAAGCATGAACACTTTGTTCAAGGGTGAGTCACTTGTAGGAACTGACAGTTCGCAAATAGGGCTCTTGGTTAGAGAATTAGTCATAAAAACCTTGGATTTCGAAGACTTAGGCTCGAAAAACACCTGTCGGGGTTCAAAAATGGGAAGCGGCCCCTCGAAAAATCAGAAACTGCCACGAGCACTTCGCTCACTGGTAAAGTAACTTGTCGGAACTGACAGTTCACAAATCGAACTCCTGGTAAGAGAATTAGAAGTGAAAACCTAGGTTTTTCCAACACTTAGACTAAAAAACAACCTGCTAGGGGTCCTTAACGGGAAAATGTCCTTGAAAAAATTGAAAACCTACACGAACACTTTGCTTGTGGGTAGAGTAACTTGTAGGGATGGACGGTTCATGAATCAGACTTTCGTCTAGAAAATTAAATGCAAAAACATAAATATTCAACACTTAGGCTAGAAAACTACTTGCTGAGGGTCAAAAATGAGAATCGGCCCTCAAAAAATTTGGAAAACGGCACGAGCACTTCGCTTGAAGGTAGAGTAACTTGTACCAACTGACAGTTCGCAAATAGAACACTCAGTTAAAGAATTAGACGCAAAAACCTAGGATTTCCAAGACTTCAGCTTGAAAACCTCTCGTCAGGGGTCAAAAATAGGAAATGGCCCTTTGGAAAAATCAAAAATTGGCACGAGCACTTCACTTGAGGATAGAGTAACTTATTGCGACAAATAGTTTGCAAATTGGACTCCCGCTTAGAGAATTAGACACAAAAACCTAGGATTTCGAGGACTTAGGCTTGAAAACTACCCGTCGGGGGTCATAAATAGGAAACGATCCTATAAAAATCAGAAACCAATACGAGCACTTCGCTTGAGGGTAAAGTAAGTTCTAGGAACTGGCGGTTCACAAATCGGTCTCCCGGTTAGAAAATTAGTAGCAAAAATGAAGGATTTTCCAACACTTAGACTTAAAAACAACCCGCCAGGGGTCTAGAATGGAAAATAGTCCCTAGAAAAATAAAAACTAGTGCAAGCACTTCGTTTGAGGAAAGAGTAACTTATAGGGATGGATGGTTCGTGAATCAGGCTCTCAATTTGAGAATTAGACACAAAAATCTAGAATTTTAACACTTAGGCTTAAAAACTGCCTGCTGGGGGTCGAAAATAGGAATTGGCCCTCAAAAAAATGGGAAACCGGTACAAACACTTCGCTCGTTAATAGAGTAAATTGTATTAATTGATGGTTCACAAATAGAACTCCTGGTTAGAGAATTAGATGCAAAAACCTAGGGTTTCCAAGACTTCGGCTCCAAAACTCCCCGTTGGGGGTCAAAAATGGGAAATGGCCCCCGGAGAAATCGAAAATTGGCATTAGCACATCGCTTGAGGGTAGAGTAACTTGTAGGAGCAGGCAGTTTGCAAATCAGACTCTTGGTTAGAGAATTAGATGCAAAAACTGAGGATTTTGAAGACTTTGGCTCAAAAACCAACCGCCAGGGGTCACAAATAGGAAATAACCCCTAGTAAATTCAAAAACCGGCACGAGCACTTCGCTTGAGGGTAGAGTAACACTTAGGAATTGACGGTTCACAAATTGGACTCCTAGTTAGAAAATTTGAAGCAAAAACCTAGGGTTTTCCATCACTTAGACTAAAAAACAACCCATCGGGGTCCGAAATGGGAAACGGTCCCTGGAAAAATTGAAAGCCAGCACAAGCACCTCGTTTGAGTGTATTGTAACTTGTAGGGATGGATGGCTCGTGAATCGGACTCTCGACTAGAGAATTAGACGTAAAACGTAAAATTTCCAACACTTAGGCTTGAAAACTGTCCGCCGGGGGTCGAAAATGGGAATTGGCCCTCGAAAAAAATTCGAAAACCAGCACAAGCAGTGCGGTTGATAGTAGAGTAACTTGTATCAACGACGGTTTGCAAATAGAATTCCCGGTTAGAGAATTAGACGCAAAACATAGGGTTTCCGAGATTCGGCTCAAAAACTGCCCATCAGGAGGTGAAAAATGGGAAACAACCCCCGAAAAAATTAGAAACTGCCACGAGCACTTCACTTAATGGTATAGTAACTTATAGGAACTAATAGCTCACAAATCGGACTCTCGGTTAAAGAATTAGATGCAAGAACCTTGGATTTCGAAGACTTAGACTCAAGAACTGCTTGCTGGGGTTCACAAACAGGAGACGGCCCCCAAAAAATTCAAAAACCGGCACAAGCACTTCGCTCATGGGTAAAGTCGCTTGTAGGAATAGAAAGTTCACAAATCGGACTCCCGGTTAGAGAATTAGAAGAAAAAACCTAGGTTTTCCTAGCACTTAGACTCAGAACAACCTGCCAGGGGTCCAGAACGGGGAACGATTCGTAAAAAAATTGAAAATGGACACAAGCATTTTGTTCGAGTGTAGAGTAACTTGTAGGGATGGACATCTCATGAATCGAACTCTTGGTTAAAGAATTAGATGCAAAAACGTAGAATTTCCAACACTAAAGCTTGAAAACTGCCCACCAGGGGTCGAAAATGGGAATCGGCCCACGAAAAAATTGGAAACTAGCACAAGCACTTCACTTGATGGCAGAGTAACTTGTATCAATTGATAGTTCGCAAATAGAACTCATGGCTAGAGAATTAGACGCATAAACCTAGGGTTTCCAGGACTTCAACTCGAAAACCGCTCGTCCGTGGTAAAAAAAGGGAAATAGCGCTCTTAAAAATTGAAAATCGCCACGAGCACTTTGCTTGAGGGCAAAGTGACTTGTAGGAACTAACAGTTCATAAATAGGACTCCTGGTTTGAGAATTAGATGCAAAAACCTTGGATTTCGAAGACTTAGGCACGAAAACTGCCAGCTGGGGGGTCACAAATAGGAAACGGCCTCCAATAAATTCAGAAACCACCATGAGTACTTCGTTCGAGGGTAGAGTAACTTGTAGGAACTGAGGTTCACAAATCGGACTCCCGATTAGAGAATTAGAAGCAAAAACCTAGGGTTTTCCAACACTTAGACTAAAAAATAACCCCCCAGGTGTTAAAAATGGAAAACGGCCCCTGGAAAAATTGAAAGCTAGCACTAGCACTTCATTTGAGTGTAGAGTAACTTGTAGGGGTGGCGGTTCGGAAATTGTACTCTTGGTTAGAGAATTAGATGCAAAAACATAGAATTTCCAACACTTAGGCTTGAAAACAACCTGCTAGGGGTCCTTAACGGGAAAATGCCCTCGAAAAAATTGAAAACCTACACGAACACTTTGCTTGTGGGTAGAGTAACTTGTAGGGATGGACGGTTCATGAATCAGACTTTCATCTAGAAAATTAAATGCAAAAACATAAAATATTCAACACTTAGGCTAGAAAACTACCTGCTGAGGGTCAAAAATGAGAATCGGCCCTCGAAAAATTTGGAAAATAGCACGAGCACTTCGCTTGAAGGTAGAGTAACTTGTACCAACTGACAGTTCGCAAATAGAACACACAATTAAAGAATTAGACGCAAAAACCTAGGATTTCCAAGACTTGTTAGACTCAAAAAACTTGGATTTTGAAGACTTAAACTCAAAAACTGCCCGCGAGGGGTCACAAATAGGAGACGGCCCCCAAAAAATTCAAAAACTAACATAAGTGCTTTGTTCATGGGCAGGGTCACTTGTAGGAATAGACAGTTCACAAATCAGACTCTCGGTTAGAGAATTAGAAGAAAAACCTTTGTTTTTCCAACACTTAGACTCTGAACAACCCGCCAAGGGTCCAGTACAGGGAACGGTCCCCAGAAAAATTGAAAGCGGGCACAAGCACTTTGTTCGAGTGTAGAGTAACTTGTAGGGATGAACGGCTCATGAATCGGACTCTTGGTTAGAGAATTAGACACAAAAACGTGGAATTTCCAACACTAAGGGGTCATTTGTTAATTTTGCATCTCATGTGAAAATACTTTGCATAGGTAAATGACTCACATGTGAGTCATTTGCATATGCAATTAACTCACATGTGAAATGCATTCAATCATTTGTCATTTTCACCCCTCTTTATATGTAAATTAAAAGTAATCCAATGGTTCACCGTTTATCATATTATTTTTGCCACTTTTCATGATTTATCACAAATATTTTAAGATATATATAGAAAAGGACTACATCTCTAAGCCAAAAAAGGCATTCTAGAGAGTTTGGATGGTTCAAATCATCAAGATGGGGCCCATAAAATTAAGAATTTCATATTTTTATTGTTAGATCTTTTTGCAAATATCTCAAACTATATTATGATCCAACAGTTGAAAATTGGTCTCATGGCCATTTTTAGTCTTCACAAGAGTTTCAACGGTTCTAATTTATATTAGGGGGCCCATAGGAGTCAAAAAATATAAAGGCAGACTAGGTTCAATTATGTCCAACGGTCTCAACTGTTTTGATCATATCTCAAGTTATGTGATGATTCAACGGCTGAAAATTGGTCTCATGACTATTTTTAGTCTTCACAAGAGCTTCAACGGTTCTGATTTACATTAGGGGGCCCATAGTAGTCAAAAAATAAGGAAAGGCATACTGGGTTCAATCACGGGTTCAATCACATCTAATGGTTTCAACTGTTTTGATCATATCTCAAGTTATATGATGATCCAACGGCTGAAAATTGGTGTCTGAGCCTTTTTTGACCTTTGGAAGAGTTTAGATGGTTCAGATTGCTATATTGGGGCCCAAAAAATTAAAAAATGCAAAAAGGCGGATTGCCATATATGGTTACTGTTCACCCGCCTGATAACAGTAACATGTGTAATGTTTTCACACTTGTTAAGGTGTGAAAATTCTTACCTGATTTTCAAGCCATTCTCATATCATTTTCACATCTACTTTAGATATCTCATGGGTAAATGAGTGACAACAAATGTGATGGTGTCTAACCATTGCATATATAGTTCATTTACCTATGTAAATCACCCAAAACAAACAACCCCTAAGGCTCGAAAAATGCCCGCCGGGGGTCGAAAACGGGAATCAGCTCATGAAAAAATCAGAAACCGGCATAAGCACTTCACTTGATGGCAGAGTAACTTAAAACAACTGACAGTTCGCAAATAGAACTCATGGCTAGAAAATTAGGTGCAAACCCAGGGTTTCCATGACTTTAGCTCGAAAATTGCCCGTCGATGGTCAAAAACGGGAAACGGCCCTGCAAAAATAAAAATCGACATGAGCACTTTACTCGAAGGTAGAGTAACTTGTAGGAACTAACAATTCACAATTAGGACTCCAAGTTTGAGAATTAGATGCAAAAACCTTGGATTTCGAAGACTTAGGCTCGAAAACCGCCAGCTGGGGTTCACAAACAAGAAACAGCTTCCAAAAAATTCAGAAACCAACATGAGCACTTCGGTCGAGGGTAAAGTGACTTCTGGGACTTGAGGTTCACAAATTGGACTCCCGGTTAGAGAATTAGAAGCAAAAACCTAGGGTTTTCCAATACTTAGACTAAAAATTAACACGCCAGGGGTCAAGAACGAGAAATGGTCCTCGGAGAAATCAAAAACCAGCACTAGCACTGTGTTTGAGTGCAGAGTAACTTGTAGGGATGGACAGTTCACGAATCGGACTCTCAATTAGAGAGTTAGATGTAAAAACGTAGAATTTCCAACACTTAGGCTTGGAAACTGCTCACCAGGGGTCGAAAATGGGAATCAACCCTTGAAAAAATCAAAAATTGGCACGGACACTTTGCTTAATGGAAGAGCAACCTGTATCAATTGATAATTCACAAATAGAACTCCTAGTTACAGAATTAGATGCAAAAACCTAGAGTTTCCAAGACTTCGGATGGAAAACCACCCATCAGGGGTTAAAAAGGAGAAATGGCCCCCAGAAAAATTAAAAATCAGCACGAACACTTCGCTCTATGGTAGAGTAACTTGTAGGAACTAACAGTTCACAAAAAGGACTCCCGGTTAGAGAATTAGTTGCAAAAACTTAGGATTTCGAAGACATAGGCTCAAAAACTGCTCACCAGGGTCACAAAAAAGAAATGACCCCCAAAAAAATTAGAAACCAGCATGAACACTTCGGTTATGGATAGAGTTACTTGTAGGAACTGATAGTTCTCAAATAGGACTCCCGGTTTGCATTAAATATAAAAACTTAGGATTTTGAAGACTTAGTCTCAAAAAATGCCAGTCAGGGGTAAAAAATTGGAAATGGCCCCCAAAAAAATCAAAAACTGCCACGAGCACTTTGCTCAATGGTAGAGTAACTTGTTGGAATTGACGGCTCACAAATCAGACTCCCAGTTAGAGAATTAAAAGCGAAAACCTAGGATTTTCCAACACTTAAACTAAAAAACAACCCACAAGGGGTCCCTAACGGCAAACGGTCCCCGAAAAAATAAAAAACCGGCGTGAATAGTTTGTTTGAGGGTAGAGTAACTTATAGGGATGGACAGTTCACGAATCGGACTCTTGGTTAGAGAATTAGATGCAAAAACGTAGAATTTCCAACACTTAGGCACGAAAACTGCCCACCGGGGATCGAAAATGGGAATCGGCCCTAAAAATATTTGGAAACAAGCAGAAGCACTTCGCCCAATGGTAGAGTAACTTGTACCAAATGACGGTTCGCAAATAGAACTCCCAGTTAGAGAATTAGTTGCAAAAACCTAGGATTTCCATGACTTCAGCTTGAAAACCTCCCATCGGGTGTAAAAATCGAGAAATAGCCTCTGAGAAAATAAAAAATAGGCACGAGCACTTTGTTCGAGGGTAGAGTAATTTATTGGAACTAACAGTTTGCAAATAGGACTCCCGGTTAGATAATTAGACGAAAAACCTAGGATTTCGAAGACTTAGGCTCGAAAATTGCGCGTTGGAGGTTATAAACAGGAAACAACCCCCGTAAAAATCAGAAACAAGCATGAGCACTTTGCTCAAGGCTAGAGTAACTTGTAGGAATTGACGGGTCACAAATTAGACTCTTGATTAGGGAATTATAAGCAAAAATGTAGGATTTTTCAACACTTAGACTTAAAAACAACCTGCAAAGGGTCTAGCATGGGAAATGGTTCCCAAAAAAATAAAAGACAAGTGCAAGCACTTTGCTTGAAGGTAGAGTAACTTGTAGGGATGGACGGTTAGTGAATCGGACTCTCGATTAGAGAATTAGATGCAAAAATGTAGAATTTCCAACACTTAGGTTTGAAAACTGGACGCCGGGGTCGAAAATGGGAATTGTCCCTTGAAAAATCGGAAACCAGCACGAGCACTTTGCTTGATAGTAGAGTAACTTGTATCAACTGATGGTTCGCAAATAGAACCCCTGGTTAGACAATTAGACACATAAACCTAGGGTTTCCAAGACTTCGACTCCAAAACCGCCTATCGGGGGTCAAAAATGGGAAATAGCCCTCGAAAAAATTGAAAATTAGAACGAGCACTTCGCTTGAGGGTAGAGTAACTTGTATCAATTGACAGCTCGCAAATAGGACTCCTGATTAGAGAATTAGAGACAAAAAACCTTGGATTTCGAAGACTTAAGCTTGAAAACCGCCCGCCGTGGGTCACAAACTGGAAACGACCCTTAGAAAACTCAGAAACTGACACGATCACTCGAAGGTAGAGTAACTTGTAGGAACTGACGATTCACAAATCGGGCTCTGGGTTCGAGAATTAGAAGCCAAAACCCAGGTTTTCCCAACACTTTAACTAAAAAACAACTCGTCAAAGGTCCAGAACGAGAAACGGTCCTTAGAAAAATCAAAAGCCGGCACAAGCACTTTGTTTGAGTGTAAAGTAACATGTAAGGGTAGACAGTTCGTGAATCAGACTCTCTGTAAGAGAATTAGATGCAAAATGTAGACTTTCCAACACTTACGCTCGAAAATTGCACACCGGGGGTCGAAAATGGGAATCGGCCTTGAAAAGAATCTAAAATCGGCATAAGCACTTTGCTCGATGGTAGAGTAACTTGTATCAACTGACGGTTCGTAAATAAAACTCCCGATTAAAGAACTAGAAGCAAAAATCTCAGATTTCTAAGAGTTCGGCTCGAAAACCACCCATCCAGGCTCAAAAAAGTGAAATGGCTATCGTAAAAATCGAAAATCGACACGAACACTTCGCTCATGGGTAGAGTAACTTGTAGGAACTAACGTCGCAAATAGGACTCCTCGTTAGAGAATTTGATGCAAAAACCGAGGATTCTGAAGACTTAGGCTCGAAAACCGCAGGAGCACTTTGTTCGAGGTTAAAGTAACTTGTAAGAATTTAATGGTTCACAAATAGGACTCCCGATTAGACAATTAGATGCAAAAACCTAGGATTTTCAAAACTTAGGCTTGAAAACCACTTACTAGGGGTCACAAATGGGAAACAACCCATGGAAAAATCGATAACCAGCATGAGCACTTCGCTCGATGGTAAAGTAACTTCTAGGAATTGACAGTTCACAAATCAAACTCCCGGTTAGAGAATTAGAAGTGAAACCTAGGATTTTCCAACACTTAGGGCTTGTTTGGTAGGTCTAGTCTTATTTTTATAGACCATCTAAAATAGAGCTATTAAAAAAAGAGCTATAAAAAAAAGAGGCTAGATTTAAAATATGTGTTTGGCAATGAAAGCATCTATTTTAAATAGACCATTTTAAATCAATAGTTGAAAATTTTTCACAAATATATTGAGATCTAATAGGTATTAAACCTTGAAATTTTACTTCATAACCACATTTGGCCTCCCAAAGAGATCTAACGGTTTGGATTTTGTGTTTGAGGCCCCCAATTTTTTAAAAAAATATATTTAATAATTCACGTTTTTACATAAATATCTCAAGTTTGGTGATGATCCAACGGCTGAAATTTGGTCTCATAATGGTCATTGACCTTCTACACATTTTCAATGGTTTGGATTGTTATTTACTGTCCCAGAAATAATAATAAAAAATAAAAAAAGGGGCTGCCTGTGGACTAGTTACAAATTCAGCATATTAAATTCAATGGTTGAAAGTTTTTCACAAATATCTTGAGATCCACAAGGAATCAATACTTGAAAATTGACCCTATAGCCGTTTTTAGTCTTCTCAACACTTCCAATGGTTTGGATCTTGTGTTTGGGCCACACAGAATTCAAAAACTAATATCCAATGGCTCACGCTTTTTTGCACATATCTCGAGATTCAGGATGAATTAACGGCTGAAATTTGGATGGATGGCCGTAATTGATCATGTGAACATTTTCAACGGTTTGGATGTAGATTTAGGGCTCAGATTTCGAGAAAAATCGAAAAAACCGTACTGGGTGTGATCCATCAAGTTACTGTAGCTGGGCGCCTCTTTTTTTTTCCCTCTGATTTGGAAATGCATCACATGGCCTCCTCTCCAAAATAGAGCTTTTACCTCTTATTGTCTAAATTAAATAGAGCTAAAAACGCATGCCAAACGCCTCTATTTTTCCAACTCTATAAATTTTAGACATTTAGACAATAAGAGCCTAAATTTTAGACTTGCCAAACATGCACTTAGACTGAGAAACAACCCGCCCTGGTCCAGAATGGGAAATGGCATCTGGTTAAATAAAAAACCAACACGAGCACTTCAGTCGAGGGCAGAGTAACTTGTAGGGATTGATGGTTTGTAAATTGGACTCTCGGTTAGAGAATTAGACCAAAAAACGCAAAATTTCTAACACCTAGGCTCAAAAACTGCCCGTCGGGGTAAAAAATGGAAAACGGCCACCCAAAAAAATTAGAAACCAGCACGATCACTTCGCTCGAGGGTAGAGTAACTTGTAGGAACTGAGGGTTTACAAATCAGACTCCCAGTTGGAGAATTAGACACTAAAACTTAGGATTTTCAACATATACGCTCTAAAACTGGACATTAGAAGTCAAAAATGGGAAACGGCCACCGAAAAAATTAGAAACCGAAATGAGTATCTTGCTTAAGGCCAAATTAACTTATAGGAATTGACAGCTCATAAATCAGACTCACGGTTAGAGAATTAGACCCAAAAACCTAGAATTTCCAACACTTAAGCTCGAAAACTGCTCGCTGGGGGTCAAAAACGGGAAACAGCCCCCGAAAAAATCAGAAACTAGCATAAGCACTTCGCTTTTGGCTAGGGTAACTTGTAGAAACTGATAGTTCACAAATAAGACTCTCGGTTAGAGAATTAGATGCAAAACTAGGATTTCCAAGACATAGTCTCAAAAACCGACTTCTAGGGGTGACAAACAGAAAACGGCCCCTGGAAAATTTGAAAACCGGCACGAGCACTTCATTCGAGGGTAGAGTAACTTGTAGGAACTAATGGTTTATAAATTAGACTTCAGGTTGAGGAATTAGGAGTGAAGATTTTCCAACACTTAGAAATAACCTACCCGGGTTCTAGAATGGGAAACGGCCTTCGGAAAAATTGAAAACTGGCACGAGCACTTCGGTCATGGGTAGAATAATTTATATAGACTGGTGGTTCATGAATCAGGCTCTCGGTTAGAGAATTAGAGGCAAAAACATAGAATTTTCAACACTTAGGCTTGAAAACTGCCTGCTGGGGGTCGAAAACGAGAATCGGCCTCTAAGAAAAATGAAATCCAGCATGGGCACTTCACTTGAGGGTAGAGTAACCTGTAGGAACTAATAGTTAGCAAATAGGACTCCCAATTAAAGAATCAGATGTAAGAACTTAGGATTTCCAAGACTTAGGCTTGAAAACTGCCCGCCGGGGGTTAAAAATGGGAACCGGTCCCTAGAAAAATAAAAAATAAGCACGAGCACTTCGTTAGAGGCTAAAGTAACTTGTAGGAATTGACGGTTCACAAATAGGCTCCCGATTAAGGAATTAGATGCAAAAACTTAGGATTTCTAATGCTTAGGCTCAAAAACCACCCGCCGGGGGTCAAAAACCTGAAACGACCTAGGAAAAATCAGAAACAAGTACGAGTACCTCGCTCAAGGGTAGAGTAACTTGCACGAGCTGACAGTTCACAAATCAGACTCCCAATTAGAGAATTAGACGCTAAAACCAAGGATTTTCAACACTTTGGCTCTGAAATTGGCTGCCAAAATGGGAAACAGCCCAAAAAAAATCAAAAATGAAACAACCACTTTGCTTGAGGCCAAATTAACATGTAGGAATTGACGGCTTGCAAATCAAACTCTTGGTTATAGAATTAGACCCAAAAACCTAGAATTTCCAACACTTAGGCTCGAAAACTGTCCTTCAGGGGTCTAAAATGGGAAATGGCCCCCGAAAAAATATAAAACTTGTATGAGCACTTTGCTAGAGGGTGAGTAACTTGTAAGAACTTGCGGCTTGTAAATAGCACTACTGGTTAGGAAATTAGATGCAAAAACCTATAATTTCTAAGAGTTAGGCTCAAAAATCACCTGCCAGGGGTCATAAAAGGGAAAAGCCCATAAAAAAATTGGAAACAAGCATGCATGCTTCGCTCAAGGGTAGAGTAACTTGTAGGAACTTACAGTTCACAAATCAGACTTTCGGCTAGAGAATTAGAAGCAAAAACCTAGGATTTTCCAACACATAAGCTAAAAAAACAACTCGCCGGGGGTCTAGAATGGGAAGCAGAACCCGGAAAAATTGAAAACTTGCCCGAGCACTTTGCTCGAGGGTAGAGTAATTTGTATGGACTGGCGCTTCATGAATCAGACTCTTGGTTAGAGAATTAGATGCAAAAATGTAAAATTTCCAACACTTAGGCTCGAAAACTGACCATTGGGGGTAAAAAACAAGAATCGGCCCCTGAAAATATAGGAAACAGGCACGAGCACTTCGCTTGAAAATAAAGTAACTTGTAGGAAGTGACGGTTCACAAATAGAACTCTCGGTTAGAGAATTAGACGCGAGAACTTGGGATTTCTAAGACTTAGGCTCCGAAACCACCCGCGGGGGTCAAAAATGAGAAACGGCCCCTGGGAAACGGCTCATAGGAATTGATGATTCACAAATCGAACTCTCGATTAGAGAATTAGATGCTAAAACCTAAGATTTTCAATACTAAGGTTTTAAAACTTGCAGTTGGAGGTCCAAAATGGGAAACAACCCCCTAAAAAATTGAAAACTAGTACAAGCACCTCGCTCGAGGCCAAATTAACTTGTAGGAACTGACGGCTCATAAATCGGACTCCTGTTTAGATCATTAGACCCAAAAACCTAGGATTACCAGCACTTAGGCTTGAAAACTGCCCGCCGGTGGTCTAAAATGGCAAAAGGCCCCCGAAAATATCGAAAACTAGCATTAGCAGTTCGCTCAAGGGTAAAGTAGCTTGTAGGAAACGAGGTTCACAAATCAGACTCTCGATTAGATAGTTAGACACTAAAACCTAGGATTTCCACATAGGCTCAAAAATTGCCCACAGGAGGTCCAAAATGGGAAATGGCCCGGAAAAATTAAAAACAATTGCAAGCACTTTGCTCGATGTTAGTGTAACTTCTAGGAACTGACGGTTCACAAATTGGACTCTCAGTTAGAGAATTAGATACTAAAACCTAGGGTTTTTTACACTTAAGCTCTAAAAGTGGCCACTGGAGGTCCAAAACTAAAAATGGCCCTCAAAAAAGTAAAAAACCGACATGAGCACCTCGCTCGAGGCCAAATTAACTTGTAAGAATTGACAGCTCATAAATCAGACTCTCAGTTAGAGAATTAGAAGCTAAAACCTAGGATTTTCAACAGTTAGCCTCTAAAACTGGCCTCTAAAGGTCTCAAATAGAAAACGGCCATTGAAAAAGTCAAAAACTAGTACGAATACCTCGCTCGAGGCCAAATTAACTTGTAAGAATTGATAGCTCATGAATCAGACTCCCAGTTAGAGAATTAGACAAAAAAACCTAGGTTTTTTAACACTTATGCTTGAATAAAGGCCAGTAGAGGTCAAAAGTGGAAAATGGCCCTCGAAAAAATTAGAAACTAGTTGAGTACCTCGTTCGAGGCTAAAATAACTTATAGGAACTAACGGTTCATGAATTGGACTCCCGGTTAACGAATTAAATAAAAGAGTTTGATTTTCAACACTTAGGTTTGAAAATCGGCTGCCGGAGGTCAAAAAAAGGAAATGGCCATCGGACAGCCTGGAAAACCGGCATTCGTACCTCGTGTGAGGCCAAAGTAACTTATAGGAATTGACAGCTTGTTAATTGGACTCCTGGTTAACGAATTAGATGCAAAGGGCACCTGATTCTCAACACTTAGGCTAAAAAACAGGCTACCAAAAAACTTAGAAAAAGATTCTATGTATATATATGTACATGTTTATCTTATATTTGTAATTTATTTCATTGAATAGATTCTAATGTTGTTTTTGTCGTTGCAAATTGATGGATGCTTTGGGGTCGGTTGCGGACTTGCAGTGGTGTTTTATTTTCTTTTCAGTTTATTTGTATTTGTTTATCTGACATTTATATGGGACTGTATCATTGATTGTGATATTTGTTAAATGAGATGAATAACGTGATGAAAAATGGCAATGGTTGTTTGTTAATTTAGCAACTCTTGTATGTATGCATTTCTTATGTTGAATATGGGTACATGAACAAGTTTATATTTGATATAGGTATATAAACAGGTTTACAGGAAAATTATATTGAAAAAACAAATAATACATTATTTTTAAAAAACTTTTTTTTGCAAACAAAATAAGCGATTTACCGATGTTGTTTTTCGTCAGTATAAGTGAATTGAAAATAATTGAAAGGACAAATTGTTTTAGTGACATTTTTTTCATCAATAAAAGTGAAACAAAAATTAAAAAAATGAAATGAGTTTACCGATTTTTTAACATCGGTAAAATTAAATTGAAAATTTATAAAAAGGGATAATGGTTTTTCCTACATTAAAAAAATGTTAGTAAAAGTAATTTGAAAATTATAAAAATGGGGAAATGATTTTACTGACGTAATAAAAATGTCGGTAAAATTAAAGAAAAAATTAAAAAATAAATTTATGAATTTACAGACTTTTCTTAATGTCAGTAAAAGTAATCTATATATTTTCAAAAAGCAAAAATGATTTTACTGACTTTAAAAAAACGTCTATAAAAGTAAAAGGAAAATTAAAGAAAATAAATTTAATTTACCAATGTTTTTTAACGTCAGTAAAATTAAATTTGAAATTTTAAAAAGTAGGTATAAATCTTTTAAACCGATTTTGAAAAACATCGGTAAAATTAAAATTAAAATTAAAAAAATGAAATGAGTTTAACGACATTATTAAATGTCGGTAAATTAGAAATTGTCATCAGTGAAGATGTAATTTTTTCCAATAGAATTTAATGTTATTGGTAAAATCTTTTGTCCAGGACTTTTTACCGATGATCGGCCGACTCAAATATTTTTATTGGTAAAGGTGTATACCGGCATTTTGGTCTCTTTTGGCGACAAGAATTTTTGTAGTTAAAAACTTAAATTATTGTAGTGAACGCAAAACCTTGCAAAGTAATAAATTATAAAAAAGGGCTTCTATATTTCCTTGAATTGCAATCTACCCCCTGTTATGCTCAAACAAGCTTGAAACCCAACAAAACTTCGAACACACAATCCTAACACTAGAATGGACTTGTCTAGACTCTAATGAAGCTTAATTGGCTAAAATACAATTTAATTAGGCTAATACTCATATTAGGTTACAGAACGTTACATTATAGCTTGTGTGGAAGTACCCATTGGTAAAACTATATTTTATTTGCAATGAATGAAAATGGCTTATGAAAGAGAAGCTTGATATTCTGTATTCCATTTTTTAGAACATTTCTTTTTATGTTTATTGCTTTCTTTGTTTTGATTTCATTGATCACCTCAGCATTGCTATTTCAAATCTTCATCAACGTCCCCTAATAGAAGAAAGATGCATCATGACACAATAAGAAAACATCCATCGTTTCATGAGGATCGATCGTAGGTATAGTTGTTCTAAACTCCATTTTTGACATATTATTCTTCTCTAGCTTACGCTTACAAAGTTGATAATGACCTATGTTTTCCTTGAAAATTTTATAGCAAAATTCATGGGTATTTATAAGACATTTTTACATTTATTGATTTAAAGATGACCATGTTCTTTTACATTTTGAGCTGTGCTAAACACAGTGAGAGTTTAATATGAATTAAGAAGAAGATAACATGCATATTTGGAAAAGAGAAGATGCAGTAGGAGTCGATGCTTGTCACTATGGAAGAGATGATGCCACAGATATTTGCCAGTGATATATGCTTCTAGAGGAGACAAGTGATACATCATTACTTGAAAGGCCGATGACTATGAGTTTTTTATTTTTTTTATTTTTTATGATGATGTAAACTTGATTCTGTAACTTTAATGTTGCTACTCAATTACTTTGAAACTTAATGTTTTTAAATTTGAAGTTATGTTTCGGTACTTGGTGGTGATGCAATTTTCATGTTCGTACTTCATATATACGTAGGTTCATGAAAATCAGGTACATGGAAACAGAAAAAAATTCCATATATTAATAATTTTTTATCTTTTAATTTTAAACTTTTAGCCACAACAATTAGTCGCCATTAAAACTTTAATTCCTAATACATTTATTGGAGACTTTCACTCATGGCAAAAAGTTTAATTTTTAGTTGCGACAATATGCCGCCACTAAAAACTACTATACCAAATACTTTTAACCACAACTTTTAATTGCAGCTAAAAGTAAAACTTTGAGCCATGACCACAAGTTGCCACTAAAACTCCACTTTTAAAAGTTTATGAGGATTAATTAGCGATTTTAAACTTTTAATGGCAATAATTCTATGATTTAGTAACGGCGAATCTTGTGGTTCAATATTAAACTTTTAGTAACAATTTAGGTGTCGCGGGTAAAAGTTTTAATATTTAGCCGCTGTGTTGTAAAAATGGGGCTAAAACATTTAGCAATAGCTTATTGGTGATAACAATATTATCACTAAATCTTTTAATGGTGTCTTTGAGATCTTTTCCCAGAAAAATTTTTGCAACTAAATGTCAAATTTCTTGTAGTATGATGTTTTTGTAGTTCTCTCTTATTGGAAGATCTCATCCACCAATTATTATTATTATTATTATTATTATTATTATTATTATTTATTTTACCTTTCTACCATACCTTTCTACCAAAATAGCACTTTTGTGAGATTTTGGGTCATTATTGATTAATCGACAATGGAGATGGCATCACATCAATGGTCCAGATTATATTGGTTGTGACAACAAGGAAATGGCACTTTAATCAATTTTAATTAATTTGTAATTAATCCACAAAGCTCCAAGTTCGTCTCTTGGAAAAACTGGGTTGTGGATATTGTAAATAAATAAAATAAATAAGATACTATATAATTAAGAAAATAAATACCTGAATGCATGGAAATCAAAGCACGTTACAAAGATGCTTTCTTTAGATAGATTTTGCTTCTAGCATTGTGCATTGGGCTCATAGGCATTTGTCCCAAAATACAATGGCTTCCTGATTGAACAATCTCCACCACTCATGCACTTGAATGGATGAAGAACTCAAACCTCAACAGACAACTCTACTTCAAACTTTCTTGCAGCAACATAATAGAAAAGGAGAAATAAAATAGAGAGAAGAAAAAAAGGAGTTGTGTTATGTTTATTCCGTGTGAAAGCTTTACCCGCAAACTCTCTTTTAGAAAGGAGTCTCA
Source organism: Sextonia rubra (assembly GCA_037013555.1). NCBI lineage: Eukaryota > Viridiplantae > Streptophyta > Magnoliopsida > Laurales > Lauraceae > Sextonia > Sextonia rubra. The sequence goes on along the minus strand of JASUAD010000009.1, from coordinate 50,938,602 downwards.
ATGGTATCGGTACTTACTATACATTTTAGCCGTTGATAGCCATTAGTGGTAACGGTAACGCACCACTAATATGAGTTGTTAAATTTCAAGCCTATGACTCCATAAGGGCTAGTCTCATAATGCTATAACGGTCGCGCCATATAACTCTACAATAGCTAGAAACATAACTCTAAAACAGCGATTAGGAAATGTATCAGGTTATATAGAAAGTAGTGGGCATGGACCTATTAGATACAAAACCATAAATAAAAAAAAAAAAAAGAAAAGGAATAACCTATTCTATAATGTGTGTTTGTGGCATGTTTCGGCTGCCATCTGTTCGGCGATTTATTTCCTCACTAATATAATAGTTTATTTATTTTATTAATTATTTTCAATTTTGACAACCCAGTTTTTTCAACAATTTAGATAGATTTTGCCCCCATAATTGTGCAATGGACTCATATGCATCTACCTCAGTATACAATGGCACTCGTGCACTCGAATGGATGAAGAACTCGAACCATAAGAAACCACTATATGAACCTTTCTTACAGCTGTTAAATTTATCACAATCACAGGATCAACTTTAACGGATCAGATATGAATAATACAATATATAAATTACACGCATACCTAACTCTATTGTATGTTGAGTGTGTGGACAAGAACAAGCTATTCACGTGTGGGGTTTACAACTCACTTCTACTTTTCCTTGATGCATGCAAGTGATGAGAGAGCCAAGCAGTAATCTCTTGAAGTGAAGCAAGTTACAATAAACCCATGTATTTATAGATCTCTGTAATAGTTCCCTTCTCATCATGAAACTCCTAAGTTAATTAGGACTATCGCTCGTATTAGTAATCTTGAGTAGGAAGCAACTGTTAGTTTCCAAATCCAATAGAGTTTCCAAATACCAAATAAAGGAAGAGTTTTTAATTACTTTGGACTCTAGAGGTGGGACCATGCATGGGCATGCAGTTAAGTGGACCACACGTCTAATGCTAACATTCTCCCACTTGGGCCAATTAACTCCAAATCACATCCTCAATTTATTTATTTATTTTTATAGAAAATGATTTATTTTGAAAAATGATTCAAGTTGGATTTAGAAGTTTGAAAAACTAACTTTGACCAATGCACCAATAAAACTCCTCCCTCTCAAAACTTTGATCTAAAACTTTAATTTATGATTAAACAAATTTGTCAATGCGAAGCATAGCGGTTACACATCTATAATGGCACATTCCCATCCATGATCACTATAAGGACATCTTTGCCTAACCAAGTCTTTAACAAGGGTAAAATTAGGATTCTTGACATGACATTCCTAATTTGGTGGGTACTGTAATGTCATAACTTTACATTCTTACTTTTTACCATAATAACCATATGTGCAAGTTATATAAGAGATATGAATTACGAAATGAAAAAATTTACAACTTTAATGATCTCTTTAATAGTGTCAACATAAATTAATTCTAATTAGGCAACTCCTGTAGGCTCATATTTACAAAATGTTGCTTATAGACCCTAGGTGCTAATGCCTTCGTCAATGTATCAGCTATCATGAGACTCGTCGAAGCTCCAATAATAGACACTAAATCATTTCATATTTGTTTCTTAAGCACAAGGTATTTAACTTCTAGATACTTTAAATTGCTAGAACACTTATTATTATTGGCAAAACGCATTGCTGCATAATTGCCACAGAAAATCATCAGTGGCTTCAAGACACAATCCATAATCCAAAGTCTCGCGATGAAATTACACATCTACAATGCATAACCCATGGTTTCAAAAGCAGACCACGTACTCTGCATGAAACGTAGATGAAGTAATCAAAGTTTGCTTTTCACTCCTATATGAAACTGCTCCGCCTGCTAGTAGGAAAACATATGCTAAAGTAGATTTCCTAGTATTGGAGCTAGCATCCTGTAAAGTGTGAATCTAAATATAAAACCACCTCCAAATGAATGGATCTTTTATATGTAAGCATATATCTCCGCGTATTGCTTAAATAATAGAATACTTTTTTTGCCGCTTGCCAGTAAAACATGCTCGGATTACTTTGGTATCTACTAAGTATTCCCCCTGCAAACCTTATGTTTGGTCTTGTACATGTCTGAGCATACATCAAACTGCCAATAGCTACTTCATAATGATACTTTTCCATTAGCTTCTTTTCTATGTTAGTCTTTGGACATTGGTCTTTGCTAAATTTGTTTCCCTTGATTATAGGAGCATCTTGTGGTTTATAGCCTTCCATGTTAAATCTCTTGAGGATTGTTTTGATATAGGCTTCCTGAGACAACCCTAGTAATCCTCGAGATCAGTCTTAATATATCTCAATTCCTATTACAAAGGATGCTTCAGTCAAATCTTTCATATCAAAGTTTGCCTCAAGATAATCCTTGGTTTTACAAATTATGCCAAAATGGTTACTGGCTAATAAGATGTCGTCAACATCTAGGACTAATATCATAAACTTGCTTCTACTGATTTTAAGATAGATACAATGGTTTACAATATTTTCGGTAAAACCAAAAGATGTAATAATTTGATTGAACTTTAAGTAACAGAAGCTTGTTTAAGTCCATATATTGACCTCTTTAATTTGCATACTATACTTTCTTTCTCCTGTTCAATGAACCCTTCATGTTGGACCATGTAAACTTCCTCTTCTAGATTCCCATTTAAAATTGCTGTTTTGACATCCATTTGATGTAGGTTTAACTTATAGTGTGCTACAAGTGTCATAATTATTTTGAATGAATCCTTCTTTAATATTGGTGAGTAGGTTTCATTGTCATCGATGCCTTCTCTTTGAGTGAAACCCTTTACCACAAGTTGAGCTTTAAATCATTCGATTTTCCGTTTAAAGTCCTTTTGGTCTTAAAGACCTATTTATAGCGAACAGCTTTAAAACCTACAGGTAATTCGACCAATTCCCAAACTTCATTATTGGCCATGAATTTAATTTCATCTTTCATTGCATGTAACCATTTATCAAAATTTTCACCATTCATGGCTTCCTTAAATATCCTTGGATCTTCGGTCACTCCAATATCCATTTCCTTAAGGTACACAACGTAATTGTCTGAGATTGCAGTCCTTCTTTCGCGAGTATATCTTCTTAATTCTCTTGTATCTATTTCATCAACATTCTGTTGTGCATCAGTCATGATTGAATGATTTAAGATAGCCTATTTGGGGAGTATTTCTGTGTTAATGGATTGTTCTTCCTCTAAGTTATCTTTATAAGTAATATCAAGAGGAATTTCAACACCATCATTTGCATAAAGCAACAAAGTTTGTTCCCTAATTTCATTGAAAGTACAGTGTCTGGGATGATGACTCCCATATTTTCGTGATCCTTGAAGAATTTAGCATTATTGGACTCTACGATCATGACACTATGGTTTGGATAGGAAAACCTATACCCTTTAGACTTTTGTGGATAACTAATGAAAAATCTGCTAACAATTCTCGGGCCTAATTTATTTTCATGTGGATTGAAAAGGAGCATGATTCAAAATATAAATAGCCATGTTCAATGCTTTTCCCCACATTGAATCAGGGAAATTGGTATTAGTCACCATACTCCTAACCATATCTACAAGTGTTCTATTTCTCTTCTTAGCAACACCATTTTACCGAGAGGTTCCAGGCATTGTGTATTAACTAACAATGCCTTCTTCTTCCACGAATCTAGCAAATGGTCCCAGATTACGGCCTAATTCAACATATCGGCCATAGTATGCACCACCTCGATCTAATCCCATGACTTTAGTTTTTATGTCTAGTTGTCTCTCTACCTCTGCCTTGAATATATTAAAGACATTCAAACCTTCAGATTTATCTTTAATGAAATAGGCATATCCATACAGTGAGTAATCATCTATGAAGGTGATAAAATACTCTTCTCTAGTAAAACAAGGTATATACAATTTTCCATAGATGTCCGTATGGATTAATTTGAGAAATCCTAAACTCCTCGTGGCAGTTTTCTTAATTGTCCTTATTTGTTTGCCTTTAATTCAATCAACATAGACACCAAAATCAGTGAAGTCTAAGTTTGGTAACAACCCATCTTCCACCAATCTCTCCATTCTCTCTTTTAAGATGTGTCCTAAGCATTTATGCCACATCTTAGATGAGTCCTCTTTTATCAATCTTCTCTTTAAGCCCACATTCATGCCATAATTAATGTGCCGAGTAGATAGGGTTTGTGCAAAAACTGAATCTAATTTTAATTTATATAAACCATCACATAAAGATCCACTACTAATTAAAATACCATTTCTCTAAGCATTCATAAATCCATTGCCAAAATCAAATGTATAACCATACTGATCTAATTTTGAAATAGAAACTAAATTCCTAGAAATGGATGGAACATAAAAGGTATCATGGAGATCTAGTGTCCAGTACAATTCTGTAAGTCCTTATCGCTTTAATTCTTAATTTCTATCAGTTTCCCATCATGATGGTTCTTGGGCCATCACTTGGACGCCGGCTTGTAAGGAATCCTTGCATACAACTAGAAACATGAACGGTTGCTCCAAAATCAACCCACTAGGTATTTTATGGAACATCTACTAAATTGGGTTCGAAACATAGAAAAGATACTTGACTAATATTACCTTTCTTTTTGAACTAATTCTTTCTTTTTAAACATTCCTATTTGAAGTGACTTTTCTTACGACAGAAGAAATATTTCTGTGAGGTCTTTTTCCTTTCTTTTTTTCTCAGTTTTGCTGTTACCTTAAGCACATTGCCTTTATATTTTGGTCTTTTTTTTCCTTGGCTTTTCCATAGGAGACATAATTAACTGTAATTTGGCCTTCAGCTTTGAGCCTCTTTTACTTTGATCACATTTTGCAATCAATTCACTAACTGTCCACAGCTGTGAGTTTTGATTGTATACTACTTTGAATGGTCCAAAGGCCGGCGATAAGGAATCTAAGCTGAATTGATCCATCTAAAACACTCATATTGACTTCCTTGAGCTTAGCTGCAATGTTAAACATGTTTAAAATGTGTTCTCTTTTGCCTTTGACCCAATCATACTTAATATTAGTCAACTAAGACATCAGTGAGGATCCAAGTGCCTTAGTAGTCATCTCAAGCTATCTATTAATAGCTTTGTGGTAGTCCTTCGCATAATCTTTAGCATCGATGGACCGTCGAATACTCTTTGATATTGAATAGGTGGTGATTTTTAGGCTTACTTTATTTGATTTTATCTACTTTTTATATACCGCTTTTTCAGCAGCAAAACTCGAGTCAGTGAGCAGAAGAGGTTTTGGTTCTTCTATGGCCCTGTCCAATTCTAAATAACTTAATGTAAGAGACGACGTATCTTTCCAATTGGCATAGTTTGATCCATCTAGAATTGGGATGGATCCCAAACAAGATGGCAATGTAATGGAATTCGAAACTGGAAATAGATACATCACAAAATATAAGCTTTGAATTTAACATGCAAAATAATAATTTAATTTAAATTTAAACATATAATAAATTTAAATTGGTGGGTAATAAGTACATTATCATGAATCACCTTTGGGTAAATATGACATGTTAATTTATTGCTATCTTTACTAATGAGACTATGGTTAATAACATATGTTATGAATAAGTTGACTACACATTTAGGCAAAGATCAATTATGCTCATGTCATACATATTAAGCATACCTCATCCCGTTTCCAAGTGATCAAGAGATGATTGAGCCTTTGGGTCAATTTTTAATCTACATTTTGAAATGCAATTTAGGTGCAATTAAACATCACAAATTTATAGTGATCCTTTAACACAAAATACATAATATATAAAAATTTTGGGTTACTTTGGTAACATCCAAATTGAACAAATTGTGAATTTTGCTAATGAGAAATTATAATTGCACCTTTAATTATCTAATGAGTCCATTTAAAAACATCTCCCTAATTGGATTGGATATTATCATTTCAATGATTAAAAATTAATTGCCCACTCTAACTTTAAGTTGGGCTTCATTGAGAAAAATCCAAACAGATATTAATTGACTCATCTAAACTATTCATATCATTAGTCCATTAATATAGGTGCTCTTACATGTGATTAATTATCCAAATAACTTTTATTTAAATTAATCACAAACATAATTTTCCTTAATTAATACTTTATTATTAAGGTATTCTTTAATCCATCCATAGATTTCCCTCATATTAGACATAAATATGAATATACATTCACTCATGAACTTTTCTTAACTCATGATCAATAAAAATTTGACAAATTAAATGCGGAATTAAACTTTAATGAGTTAAACATGCAATAATTAATATGCCATAAAATTTGAAATTTCTGGATTGGTTGATCCATACCATTAATTTGGTAGATCTAACTTTTAAGAGTTCACTAAAGAAAACAGATTGAAAATCCAAGTTCGGATGTGTTCATAGTCATCAAATTATTATTTCAATGGTTAAAATAAATGATCTGTGCATGATTTCTGACACAGCATGATGACAGAACTTATATTATACCAGATTTACCACATCACTGTACTTGCATATTGCAATCCATAAATGCTATTTATATGCCTTATTTTATTTATTCCATCCCATCAGTCATTCAAACATCTATCATACCTTTAAACAAATATAATATTTATGTACACTAGATCTGTGAGAAACAACTTTACCTCTTCGTATAAAACTATGATATAATTACATGCACGGGTAGCAAACATAAAATCATATGGTTCTGATGAGCACCATACAGAAAGGGTGGCGGGCGACACCAAACACAGGCAGCAGCCCTTGTTGTGCACGCTAGGCAACAGCCCACTGCTATGCTAGCACGTAAGGGTAGCACCCTTGCTATGCGGGTGCAGCCTACATGCATAGGTCTAGTTTTTTTTTTTTTTTCTAGACACTATTCAATACATCATCAACTATAAATCAATATACAAAAGAAAACAAAATAAACTTTACTTATGTGATTAACAATAATTGATTATTCAAAATCTGAAATCCTAAATCTTGTGGCTTTAATACCAACTATTAAATTTACTATAATCATAAGATCAACTTTAATGGATCATATCTGAATAATGCAATATATAAATTACACGCATACTTGACTCCATCGTATGTTGAATGTGTGGAGAAGAAGAAGCTATTCACGCGTAGGGTTTATAACTCACTTTTACTTTTCCTTGATATATGCAAGTGATGAGAAAACCAAGAAGTAATCTCTTGAAGAAAAGTAAGTTACCCTAGACCCATGTGTTTATAAATCTTTGTAACAGTTTCTTTCTCATATAGAACTCTTAAGTTGATTAAGACTATCCCTCTTATTAGTGATTTTGAGTAGGAAGCAACTATTAGCTTCCAAATCCAATAGGGCTTCCAAATACCAAATAAAGGAGGAGTCTTTAACTAATTTGGACTCTAGAGGTGGGACCCATGGATGGGCATGCAGTCAAGTGGACCACATGTCTAATGCTAACAGCAGCAACATAATAAAAAGGCTTTCTAATCAGATAATCTCCACCATTAGTGCACTCGAATGGATCAAAAACTCGAACCTTAGGAAACCACTATTTGAACTTTTCTTACAACAGCATAATAAAAAGGGAGAAAGAAATAGAAAGTAGAAAAGAAGAGCTGTGTTATGTATATTTTGTGTGAAACCTTTACTTGCAAAGTCTCTTATATAGAGGAGTCCCATTGGTCACATTGCTTATTATGTACACACTATTGCCTTTTTATAGCCGTTGGTGGTAACCACTGATATGAGCGGTTTAAGCACCCATAATCCACTAGTCTCATAATGCTATAATGGTCATGCCTCATAGCTCTATAACGGCTAGTATCATAACTCCACAACGACTATAAGGAAATGAGCTGGGTTAGACAGAAAGTAATGAGTTTGAACCTATAGGAAAACAAAACATAAAAAAAAAAAAAGAAAAAGAAATAACCGATGCTATAATGGACAAAGTCACCAACACCTCCATGCTGGCGTATGAAATTAGTTTAAATATATAATGACTAAGGCAACTAGGCAAGGTTCATTCATCCCTCAAAAGTTATCCATTAGACCATGGAAGCTGTGGAAGAATTTAGAAAAGCAAAGTTAGAAAGCAATAAGCAAGTGAGACCTGTGCAAGATGCTCCAACATTGGGATGGCAGAATCCACCTATTGGATTTTAAAGATAAATTCGGATGCTGCAATCGATAATCATGATAACCAATTGGGGGTGGGCATAGTTGTCTATGATCACAATGGAGAAGTTGTGGCATGGAAGTCATCTATAAAACATTTGACATCTGATCCTACAATAGCAGAGGCAGTTACTAGATGGATGGCAGTGAAATTCACATTTTTCTTGCACGTACAGAATGTGATTTTGGAGGGTGACTCTGTGGAAGTTATCCAAGCTTTGAATAATGAAGAAAGGTGTTGGACTCGGTACGGACAGTTGGTGGAAGATGCAAAAATGGTGCTGGATAAAATGACCTCTTGGCAAGTGAGACATGCCAAACGAAAAGCAAATCAGGTAGCTCACAATCTAGTAAAGTTAGCGGCTATGTATAGTTTTTGGAACGAATTTTGATGTGCTGTTATCTATTTTTTGTTCGGAATTTAGTAATGTCTAAGATTGTATTTGTTGATGGTGTTTAATGAAATCTTTATATTTTATTTAAAAAAGAGGTTCATATATTCTTCTATATAGATCGACAAAGGGCCAATATAACTTCTCCCCAAAAATCACGAGCAATGAGTATGTTTCTTTCCAAATTATATAGATAAGATAGATAATACAACTATTGTTTCTTTCTCAAAGAGGAATTGGATTAACAAGCACCAATGAGATGCGTGCTTTGGTCTCATGTGTGGACTCCGTGTATTCGTCTTTGTGCTGGTATAGAACTTCAATCACGCGAGCAAAGTTAACAGGTCTTATAAGGAGAGCCATTGGAAAAGCAGTAGGCTTCAAACACTCCTCATTTATGTCTTTCCATGCATCTGCAACCATCTCTCGAAGCTTGGTGCAGGTCTCTTCATATGTTCTCCCGTACTCCTTCATGTAGACTTCAATACTAGATGCCACATGTCCTCTCTCTTGCTCCATCTTCACATATATATAAAAATAAAACAAAAGAATTACTGGAGTAAGATTGATAATGATAATGGATTCAAATTCCATAATATAATTCACAAGATGCATTCCACGTACCAAATGCTTGCTTCTATGATCAGATTTCATTTTCTTAGTGTTTTATTACAATAATTGATAGTGTATAAAACACCACTCAGACCAAAACTCCTAATTACTAAAAAAAAAAAGGCTGGTGAGATTTTTTAGCGGCAGATAGTATTGCATTTGGCAATAGTTTTTTCCCGCAGAAAAGTTCTTTTACATGGTAATTTTTTTAAAAACGAAAGCTAAGAGTGTCGTTTTACATTGTTGATTGGCCTTCGAACATAAAATTACCTTTTAGTGGCAGGAAACGCTGTGTGCCAAAAAAAAAAGCACTTTTAGGGGCGGAAAAAGAACCCAACTCTAAAGGTATTTTTTTCCTTTTTATGCCACTATATTAAAGTTTTAAATGCATGCATGTATGCAATACTTTATAGATACCTTGTTTGATGTGATGTCATCTCGGAGTCGACAAACCATAGAAATAGCTTTAATGAGCTTAGGCATACTTCTTGCCCACTGAAAGGCTTCCAGTGTTGCATTATCTCCCATCCCAACAAACGATATCAATGTAAGCAACTTGTATCCGCAAGTGACCAAGGCTACATTCATATACTCTTCATATGTTGGCACATAACCCGCGTTAAACCACTGTGCTTCAATAAGGTAATATTTTGATATTTCCTTAAACTGTGAACACATACCAAGAAAAGAAAGAAGAAAATCATTTAGTAATACATATATACACACGTAAATATTATTACTATCGTTTTTGTTGACTCATAGCTGTTGTTTCCATTGTTATTGTATGTCCTAATTCACTATATATGTTGGAAATTAGAGAAATCTTATGTATATGACTACGAATCCATCCATCAGGTCCACTTATAAAATACAAAATTTTATACTAGGAGCACCAAGACATGAGAATCAGGATCCTGGGAGTTTTTTAACACATGATAACTATGAGTGGACCTATCATAGTCTGCCACATTATTATGGGATTGGCAGCCAACTTCCTACCCACGTGAATGGCAGGCTTTTCCTGGTGATTAGACAGACCGTGATTAATCCACTCACGGTCACCGTGAAAAAAAGCCTAAAAAGATTTGGACTCCGAGTCATGGAGCCAGAGTAGGCAAGCCATGCCATGGTGCAAAAGGAATCGACAGCTCTTCATGAAAATATCAATGGTAGTAAAAGTAGGGATGTGTACTGTACAGCATCTTTTAAGAAGGATATACAAAAGGATCTTTTTTCAAGAGCCAATTCCTCCTCAAATTCGTCAACGGCATCCAAGAGTGCAGTAAAGTGCAGCGTCATGAAGTCGGGCAGCTGGTCTACCATGCTCCGATCCCACCTGTAAATTCAAGAACCATCATAAAGTGGGTTTTATTTCAGTGCTAAAGAGGTGATTATAGGAGTGGCAAAATGTGATCTGACCTGCTACCCTACCCCATATCGAACACGCATTTGACCTTCATCCTATACAGGTCAATCAGGGTCAGACAACAAAATGGGTTGCGTAGTTTTGCATGCTTAACCCAATTAACTGGCTGGGTTAGGATGGACTAGAACGCAAAACAATTTAAACGGCTTGCTGATTTAGCAGTTTTTGTACTTTGGGTGCCTTTTTTTGTCCTATTAAATAAAGTCAATTATAAAGTAAATGCTCCAAATGGATTGGCCTTGTGAGAGTCTCCTATAAGTTGGGTTGGATTAAGTCAGTTTAAAAGAGTTGACCCACCATTGGATGTCAGGTCAGGTTGACTCTTATCGGGTGAAGTTTGGGGATGGCGCCTGACTCATTTTTAAAATAGGTGGATTGGACTTGACCTTCGACATGGAAAGAATGCAAATCAAGCAGACCCATTTTGACCAAACCCAACCATTTTGCCACCCTTGAGGCGATGGTTCTATGCTGGCAATGTAGATAGGGCCATCATTTCCTTGGGTGATCGGAGCAACGATGTTGTCACCCCTATGGCCCACCCATTGAAAAGCGTTGGGTCAAGTGAGCATCTGTAGAGAGAGAGAGAGATGGTGAAGGAAATTACTCTTAAGGATTGGGGATTGTAGTAGTGAATAAGTCCTACATCAAAAGCATTCAATCCTCGCCCTGGGCATATATGTGCAACTTGACATTAACCCCAAATGATGCATTTTAAGCCATGAGATTTAGTCAAAGCAGCCAATATAATATGGATAGGGCCCGAGTTGTTACAAGTGTTGCTTAGAAATCCTAGGAGTTCAATTCAAATCAAATAAATTGATTCACAAACACATAAAATCCTATGAAAAAGGAAAGAAAAGAAGATCAATAGTAGTGACACTTTAAAGTGGATGTAAATATATCAAACCTTTCTATTGCCGTGGTATAGATTTCGAGTTCCTCTAAAGTACCATGTGCATCATAGATGTCATCCATTATTGATATCAATGATATACATTTAGTCGTTATCCTTCTAGCACGAGAATATTGTTGCTCATAATACACTCCTAATATCCAAAAGTAGCACTCCACCACTCTATCCCTAATGAATGGTAGCTTTGCACTAAAATCCCAATGACTCCACCACCTAAATAGGAAAAGTTTCATGTTACAAAGACTAATTCTTTTAAAATGATAAGTTCCAAAGTTGTTAAAAGATTTAAATCATTGTTCCACTATATTGTGTCTAAATGAAAGGATTTATTTGTTTCTCAAGCAACTTACATTGATATTTCTCTTATTTCTTCTTTGTGCAATGACTGCAGTAAATTGAAATCCAACATTGCAAACTCTAATAAGATGTCATTATGCTCATCCTCTGCTTGGTAGATTGAGATATAATACCTTGAAAGTAGCCTCTCAATACTCTTGCGCAAAGGTAGCTCTAAGGCAAGTTGAACTAGGCTAGAAAGAGACGATTTGAGATGGGGAAATGCCAATTTAAGATGCTTTCTTGTAAAAGCATTGGCTTCATCCAATATCTCTTCTTTGTGTATTACAAAATGTGATGCCTCATATAAACTAAGCAAACCTTGAATGTCATCAGCTAATGTTGCCTTGAAGTTACCTTCTTCATCTTTGAACTTGATGAATACATCTGTTATATACGAACAATTAGTGACACGATACCAAAATCTACTAATAAAATAATCAAAGTGTCTTCTAAATGTATCCACTTTTTTTTGCCTCCGAATGAATGACTGGAAATGCCAATGGTAATAAATTTTTGCATAGCTAACTATTCACACTTTCATTTCATATGCAATAAAAAAAAACTTTGCATCACCCAATTTTCACTGTCGCCATTTTGGAGAGTCCTCAAACCAAAATGCAATATAAAGGTTGGTTTCAGTTGTGTGTGTATATATGAAAGATTGCTATGCATCTATCTCTCACCATAGTATGAGGGACACTTCACTTTTTTTGACTTAACAAAGTCAAAAAGGTGTGATGAGGTTTGATGTTTTTGTTATAAAAGATATTATCATAGGTCGATGCCTACATTTGGGGCCCACATTGGATAAGGAAAGCACATGGGGTTAGAGTTTTGCCATATTAGTTTGCTTGGGGACAAAGTAATTTTGTTCTATAAATAAGATCCTCTTCCTCCCTCATGATGTACACCTCTCATCATCATCATCATCAAAGCCTTGTCCCAACCATGTTGGGGTCAGCTACATAAATTCTGTTTCTTCATTCCATCCTATTTTGTACCAAAACCTTAGATAAGTTAAGCTTCTTCAAATCTGATTTAATGACCTCCGTTAATATTTTCTTTAGCCTTCCCCTACCTTTCGATGGGCCTTCCACCTGGATAGCTAAACTTCCGAAGAGGTTATGAAAAAAATCCACTTTTTCTAAAATAACAAAAGTCTTTAATGAGACTATAAAAGCCCCTAAAGAGGCACTGGTACTGGATAATGAAGAGATCTCTATACTTTACAATTATTCAAGAGAAAGATAAGATAGAGAAGGAATTGTCGTCGATGTCGCATTTGCATAAGCGGTAGCTACACAAATATCAAGAGACCATGAGGATGATGATTGTGATACAGAACCACGTATTATAAATGAATGTCGATAAAAGAAAGATTGGCCAAAATGGGAATGTGCCATTACATCAAAGTTAGTGTCTCTCAATAAACGTGGTATATTCAAACATATAGTACAAACCTCAAAAGGTGTTAAACCTGTAGGCTACAAGTAGGTGTTTGCAAGGAAAAGGAATGAAAAGAATGAAATTATTAGATATAAGGTAAGACTTGTGGCACAAGATTTCCTATAAAAACCTGTGATTGATTATGAGGAAACATAGTTCCCCTGTTATGGATATAACAACATTCAGATATCTGATAAGTTTAGCGGTTTTTGAAAATTTGGATATGAGACTCATGGATGTTGTAACCTTTTACTTATATGGGGACTTAGATATAGAAATTCATATGAAAATCCCGAAAGGATTCACTTTGCCTAATGCAAAGCCCAAGAGTATGTACTCAATACAATTAAGATAATCATTGTATGCACTGAAGCAATCCGGAAGAATGTAGTACAATCGTCTCAGTAAATATTTATCTTAGGAAAGATATGAGAACAATCTCATTTTCCAATGTATCTTCATAAAGAAATTCTTAAAAGGATTTGCAATAATCGCAGTTTATGTCGATGACATAAATTTGGTCGGGACTCCAAAAGAGCTCAAAATAACTACTGATTATTTGAAAAGAGAGTTTGAAATGAAAGACCTTGGGAAAACAAAATTTTGTCTTGGCCTGCAGATCGAGAAAAGTTTTAATGGAATATTAGTACATTAGTCTAAGTACATCGGAAATATCTTGAAATGCTTTGGTATGGACAAAGCACGTTTATTAAGTATTGTCATGGTTGTTCGGTCTTTAGATATATAAACAAATATCCATGTCATCCAATTGAGGAAAATAAAAAGGTATTGGGTCCTGAAGTACCATACTTAAGTGCTATTGGTGTTTTAACGTATTTAGCACAATGCATTAGACCCAACATTTCATTTTCAGTGAATCTGCTTGCTAGATATAGTTCTATGCTAACACAAAGGCACTGGACTGGTATCAAACATATCTTAGGCTATTTATATAGTACAATTGATTTAGGACTCTTTTATTGTAAAGATTCCAAGTTTGTAAAATATGGAGATTTAGGATATCTCTTCCATCTTTATAAGGGTCGATCACAGACAGGTTACATATTTCTTAGTGGTAATGCTGCTATTTCTTGGCATTCTACTAAACAATCTTTGGTAGCTACTTTTTCTAACTATGCTGAGATTTTAGTTTTCTATGAAGCAGCAGGGAATGTGTGTGGCTAAAATCTTAAATTCAGCACATTCGTAGTTCTTGTCAATTGCCTTTTAGTATAGGTACCCCAAGCATTATCTATGAAGACAATGAGGCATATATTCAACAGATTAAAAAAAGATACATTAAAGGTGATAAGATAGAGCACATTGCACCAAAGTTCTTCTCACACATGAGGTTAAGCAAAACAATGAGATAGAAGTCAAGCAAATTCATTCAAGTAACAACTTGACAACCTGTTTACCAAGTCATTACCAAAGTCAACATTCCAGAAGCTTGTACATGAGATCAGCATGCGTAGAGTTTATCATGAAACAATGTAAAAGTTATTGTTGTCAGGGGAAAAAACTGAACAGGGGTAGGCATCCTAAAGCATGTTAGTAGGACATATGTGTGCTATACTCTTTTTCCTTTTCTAGGTTTTATCCCACTGGGTTTTTCTAGTTAAGGTTTTAACGAGGCAACATTATCCACGTCCGACACCAGTTTAATGATTTTGTAAAATGTTGTACCCTTTTTCCTTTGCTTTAGTTTTTATCACATTGGGTTTTTCCTTTACAAGGTTTTCATGAGGCAGCCATTATTGAATGGTGGTCATCCAACAGGGAGTGTTATAAGAGATATTATCATAGGTGGATGCCCACATTTAGGGCCCACATTGGATAAGGAAAGCACTTAGGGTTCGAGTCTTGCCATATTAGTTTGCTTGGGGAGGAAGCAATCTTATTCTATAAATAAGACCCTCCTCCTCCCTTTTAATGTACACCTCTCTCATTAATAAAATCTCTCTCTTCTTCTCTTCTCAATAAGTTTGTCTTTTTACACATTAATATTTTTCAAAAAATAAAGTGTTTCTCATCCTATAGTGAGGGATGGATGCATATATACTAATATTCTCCATATATATATATGGATTCCCTCATCTCAACTAAAGTGGACGAGAGAAATCCTATCTGCTCGAGCATGTGGGGCCCACCTACAGTCCAATCAAATGGACCACATAAAGGGGTGCCCTTGAATTGGACATGTCAACTGACTTTAGCCCCCCATTCAATGTAACTAGACTGTTGGATCGAGTGACAATAATCCAAATGGACTATACACCATAAAATTTCTGTGGCCCAAATGGAGATGATAGAAATTAAAAATGGGGCTTTTTTTTTTGTAAATAGGAAGGTCTCTATGTGTCCTTTAAGTTCTCTCATCCTCATCCCCATATGGGTCCCCAAAAGGGCCTTACAACCTTCAATGGGCCTCCTATACTACTGCTAAGTGCATGTTAGGAGCCCCTATATATATAATATATATATATACACGTGGGCGTTGTTCTTATGAAAGTTATTCTCACGTACCTACAATGAGAACTTTTTATGGAACCCATTTGTCAGTCTAATTTGGGGATGGGACTAGGGGTATGTAAAAATCCATGCAGGACCAGCCCAAATATCAAGTTTGACCCTAATCACATGTCCCTAACCTCTTCATCCTTGATCTACAAATCCAATCCATTCGAATTGGTGCATAGCTGATCCAACAGTTCAGTAAATTCATATTTGGCTAAAACTTGGTGCGTGTGACTATTAGAAGGGTCCTTGTGTATTGCAAGGTTTAGATTGGGTGATAAATGAGCCCCACTTAGAGTCCACACAAAAAAAAAATGGTGAGATCTAGTTTTCATAGGATTATTTTCCTATATAATGGAGTTCTTACGAAAATATGGTGAGGGATGAATGCATATGAAGATTCTCTAGATATATAAACACACACACACACACATGGTGGTTATCAGGAGCGCACCTAGGGTGTGGCCCACTTGATGGTCAATCAAATTAGACCACACACAGAGGCCTCCTAAATTGCACATGTCCAGTAATTTTTGGCCCAATCTTACTGAATTGCATTGTTAGATCAACTGCAGACCAATCCGAATGGACTGTGTAAATTAAAATTGTGGATTCCAAATGGAGATGATGGAGAGGAGGGATAGACTCTTTTTTTTCTTTTTGTATAAAGAAAGGGCCTAGGGAGATGTTTCGATCCCCCATGGTCACAATCCTAGGTGGGGCCCTATGTGGGCCCCACATTTAGCTGTACATAGTCATCTCTCTCTCTCCCTCTCTCTCAGCTTCTCACATACGTTCAACTACAGGATAGGGGCACTACGCAAGGCAATGGGGCCCACTTGGAGACCAAAATGGGGATGGGAATCGGGGTGGATTTGAAGGACACATGGGGGCCCTCCTCTCTATAAAAAGAAAACAGCCCCATTCTTGATTCTATTATCTCCATTATTTGGGCCACAAAATTAAAGTTTATTGGTGTATAGTCCATTCAGATTGGTGTCACTCAATCCAACAGTCCAATTATATTAGATAGGTATTAAACGCAGCTGACATGTGCAATTCAAGGGGCCCCTGTGTGTGGTCCATTTGGATGAGCGACAAGAGGGCCCCAAATGCTCGGGTGGATGGGAGAAAGGCAAACGAGATTTCTCCCATTGAGTTAAGGTAAAGGGAACCCCTTATATATATATATATAGACAAAACTATTATGCATCTATCCCTCACCTTGTGGTGAGGGACATTTCCATATGTGGAAACTATTGATGTGCAAGCAGAGAAAACCATCACCCTCATAACAACTTTTTGACCTTGTTAGGTCTAAAAAGGGAATTGTCCCTTACCACAAGGTGAGTAATGGATGCATAGTAGTCGTTCCCATATATATATATATATACACACACATTTGAATAAGAACATGTAAGATTCATTTAGAGAATTTTGTTTAGAAAAATACCAAACTGGTGATTCTAGGATTAGGTGGTTCCGAATCATCAAAACAATGGAGAAAATACTTACTTGATGACACGCAATGTCCTTCTTGTCTAAGGAGTCTAAATCGAAGGGCAACAGTATGCAAGTCATCACTTTCATACTTTCCTTCTTTATCCTCATTGTATATGCGAAGTAGTGCATCAGAGATCTCCTTTTCAAAATGAGAGGCCACTCCAAGGCGTTGGATCGTATCTATTAAATATATTTCTTGCAAAGGGTGGATTTTGACATTGCCAAGCATTTTCTTCACTTCTTCCTTCAGTTCACTAGCTCGTTGTTGTGTCTGTGGATTAGGTTTCTGCATCAAGAACATACATACAAGTTATATGTCATTTATATATGATAAAGACAATGTTTATTCTTGAGGAATATAGAAGCTTCTAATCAACCCACCTCTAGGTCGTGTATGTTAGAATCTCTACAGAAAGATATATGCGCATGTGAGTGTATATATTTGTACTTGACTACAAAATGCCCCTTTCTATGGGACCCAATTGGATGCATGATGATGAAGGGAGAACGAGTGACTATAACTTTTAGACATAGATGAGTAGAATGTCAAATATCAACATGATCAAATGATCCTAATCCTCACTACAACAAATTACATTTTTGCCGATGAATTTTCCCAATGCAAACTCACAAGAGTTGGGAAAAACCTTGCATTTCCCATTGTATGCGAGTTTTCGTCAGCAAAAGACCCGCTTTTCCCAACGCATGTGAGTTTGCATCAGCAACATGCCCACTTTTCCAGACGCAAGCTTACCTGCGGCGATAAAACCCCTACTTTTGTCAACGAAATAATTTTTGCATCAAGATGTATCTCATACATCGGGAGAAGGTATAATACTCCCGACACACAAAACCATGCGTCGGGGGAAGAATACGTTCTCCCGACAAAAAAAGCCTTGCGTCGGGAGAAACATATCTTCTACTACGCATGACTCTCTGTGTCGCTATTTAGCTTCTCCAAAGCGTAGTGTTTGTTGAGAAAAATAAATTTCTAAACTGGAAATTGCTTGACCCTTTCCTGACTCATGTCATGGTTTTGGGTTGGATTGGGCCTGGGTTGTAGCCGACTCGCTTGACCCATTTGCACAAAAGTGATCCAATGAATATGGTTGTGGGCCCAAATGATGTCCAAACCTCATGAAATTTGGAGGGATAGTCTATGACATCATTTTAGGCATAAAATAAAATTTTCGTCAAGTTTTTACTTCGAAAAGTGGGTCCCACCATCATTGACTTTTAGTCAAGTGGGCCATGCTTCAATTGTTTGGGACCTAAATGATCTCAGATGGCCACGAAATTTTGAGGGTTTGATGAGGAACCTATTTTGAGGATTTCATCTAATTTTCAAGTGATTTGGCCTTAGAAAGGTTAGACTCTGATTCAGTGCCCCTATGGCCCAATGGGTATGTTGACTTTGGGTCAACTATGTCCAACCGACCCAAAATTTTGCAGAATTACTCTAAAGCATGATTGAGGCCTTCTATAGAAATTTCAACCAATTTGGTCTTCAGGAGGTGGAGTTTCATACAGTGTCTCCAAAACTCTAGCATAGAGCTCTTTGGATTTAAACTTGCATCAAGTGGTATCTGAAAATTCCAAAATTTTGAGGGAATAACCCAGAACATATTTTAAGACTTCCTTGCAAATTTAAGCTAATTTCACTAGCGGAAAGTATGAGTTGCCAAAGCTTGGGGTGCCCTCCATAATTCTAAGGCTTATTTACCCTTTTACTTTAGACCGAGCTTGGAATGTTTTACTGTAAACACTTGTGACATTTGTGGGTTTTTTTTTTATTTTTTATGAGTCAACAAGGATCAGTTGGAAAATTGATTGGTGTAAATCATGTGTTGTTTACACATGATTTCAATTTTTTTTAAGGTCTTAATTAAATAAATAAAATTTAAATAGCTTATGCCCCTCTTGATTAATCTAGTAGCAAAATTAAATAAATCCCATCTAATCTTAATAAGGAAGTAGATCAAATCAGTGGAATTCTTCACCACTAATATCTAGGTTTATAACCCTTCCACAATGCACATGATATAGCCTTTTCACATTGCACATGATATAGCCTTTCAAAGTGGGCCCATGCATAAATTGTTTGGGGCCTAAATGATCTAAGATGGCTACAAAATTTTGGGGGTTTGATGAGGAATCCATTTTGAGGTTTCCATCTAATTTTCAAGTAATTTGGCCTCAGAGAGGTCATACTTTGATTCAATGCCCCTATGGCCCAGTGGGTCTGTTGACTTTGGGTCAACAATGTCCAACCGACCCAAAATTTTGCAAAAGTACTCCAAAGCATGACTTTTCATAGAAATTTCAGACAATTTAGGCTTCAGTAGGTGGAGTTTCACACAGTATCCTCAAAACTCTAGAATGGAGTTCCTTGAATTTGAACTTGTATCCCATGGTGTCTGAAAATTCTAAAACTTTGACGGAATGATCTAAAATACATTTTAGGACTTCTTTCCGAATTCCACCTGATTTCACCGTCAGGAAGTAAAAGTTGCTCGAGCCGAGGTTAGACTTTGATTTAGTACTGCCATGGCCTAGTGGGTATATTGACTTTAGGTCAACAACATCCAACCGACCTAAAATTTTGCAGAACTACTCTAGAGCATGACTAATGACTTCCATAGAAATTTCAGCCAATTTGGTCTTCAAGAGGTGGAATTTCACACAATGCCTCCAAAACTCTAGAATAAAGCTCATTGAATTTGAACTTGCATCCAATGGTATCTGAAAATTCCAAAATTTTGAGGAATGACACAAAACATCTTTCAAGAATTCCTTGCAAATTTCAGCTGATTTCACCATCGGAAAGTATGAGTTGCTCGAGCCTGAGGTGCCCTCCATAATTATATGGCTTATCTGCCTTTTTACTTTAGACTGAGCTTGGAATGTTTTACTGTAAGCACTTATGACATTTGTGATTTTTTTATTTCTTATGAGTCAACAATGATCAGTTGGAAGATTGATCGGTGTAAATCATGTGTTGTTTACTTATGATTTTCCTTCTTTTTTTAGGTCATTAAACAAATAAAATTTAAATCGGTTATGCCCCTCTTGATTAATCTAGTAGTAAAATTAAATAAATCCCAATTCGATGCATGATGATAAAGGGAGAACAAGTGATTATAACCTTTAGACGTAGATGAGGAGAATGTGAGATATCAACGTGATCAAATGATCCTAATCCTATAGCTTTATTTCCTAAAAGTTGATTGGCTATGTGGAGTTCATTTCAGTTTTGAGATAAAAATCAAATGGGCCAACGCAGGTTTAGTGTGTCTGATGAAAGGATTTGGATTGGACTTAAGGTTAGCCCACACCCTAAAAATAGTGGGGCTGAAAATGGGATGTTCCAAAAGGGAGCTGTTCTAGAAGATTTTCTCAGTACCCTGCAGTTGATAAACTGTGATCGTCTTGGCGATGGGTCAGTATGGAGAGTGCAGGAACTTTGTGCAGATTTATACTCAAATAAAAGTAAAAGAATTCTACTTATAATGAAATTCGAGGAACTGTCCCAATGAGTTCATCATTGATATAGACCAACAACAATATCTCAATACAAGCGGTAGCAATCCCACAGCACACTCCGTCAGATAGATCTCCTCGTCGGACTCTCCAAACCCTATGAGGATTAGTACTCAATACGTTCGACTAAGCTATACCAAACAAAAAACTCTTAGATCAAATAGAAGAATGGTGGCATAATAAAGCCTTGATCAGGAGCCTGCCAGTAGTTACAATGATTCCACATATAGAAGAAAATAAGATTTAAAGAGCATGCTATACATTGAGATGCAGTATGTGGTTACCAAGTCATCAGGAGAGGATGTGATGAAGTGATTGCCCCAAACACTAGGATGAAAGTTTGCTTTTTTGCGCTCTATCGTACATTGTTTGTCACCTTGAAATTTGGATTTGTTTGGACCATCGGAATGGCCAGAGCCCAACACAAGAGACATGAGTCTGTAGTTGACTAGTAGTGTTTGGTTAGGAAGACTGAAGAATACCAAGTGGAAGTGAAATGGTAGGCAACATGCATGGAGATTTATAGGCCAGTGGCTGAGTAATTGTCGGTGTGGTTTCCCATGGGTTTCTTTTACTTTTCTTTTCCTATGGTTGTGTTTCGTATGCTAGCATACTATGGGGGTGTTTGGATGCAGGATAAGGGGGGATAAGTGGGAGGATAAATTACTTTTCACAACCTATCATACTTATCTCTTGTTTGTTTGTACTTTTAGTGCATGAGATAATATTATTCTAGTCCGGATGCTATAGTAAATTAATACATAGTATAGAGGCCTAAGTTATTCCACCTAGGAGGTGGGGTAACTTGAGTTGCTTTGAGTGGGGGTGAGATTATATTTTTTAAGTTTCTTTGTCACTATTCCACCTTAGTTGGCTTTGAGTGGAGGTGAAATTATATTTTTTAGATCTTTTTGTCCCTTGTCTCCTATTTATCCGAACGCAACCAAACAAGAGATTGGATTCACCTTTTGGGATAAATAAAATTTCATCCCATGCAATAATACGATTAGATGAACTTGAATGGTGTTAGCCATCCAATCTCACAAAAAAATTTATTTCGCATCTAAACACACCCTATAAATCACTGTAACGCACTCACGTTATACACGAACTGTACTTAAATGTGCCACGGTCACATGTGGGGTTTTTGATAAGAGGCTCTCAATTCATGTATCGTACTCACGAACCGCATCTTTCAAATGCATTTAAGATGAGATAAAGGTCTGTCCGTGAAGATACGGTAATATTCCTATGGAGTGGTCCAGGTGGTGCCACTTATAGAAAATTTTAGGTGGGTTCACACACTAAAGACAAACAAAATAAGAGGGGCAATGCAATGAGAATCTTATTTAACTTTCAAGTGAATACAAATCTGATAAAAAAATCTCTCTTGAAAAACTAAACATGATCCACTCACACAACTTAGCTACAGCGTCTCCTTCTTTTTTAGGTTTACTTCACTGATGCACTCATTCGACTGATACATGCCGTAGGACCACACACATATTTGTAGTTGTTCAAATGCTAGGTCGGTGATTAACTTGTAAAAGTAGAGTGGATGATCGTGAACTCCAAGTGCAGAGCTGCGATGTAGTAATAAATCTGGTGAGACCAGGTCGATCCTCAGGGAGCAATGTGTTTAAGGTATTTTCAACTTGAAACCTGTCTTAAATAAAAATCTAAAACTAACCTAATTTATAATCTAACAAATACATACATTCCTAAAACAAAATAATTACAATCCCTAATTCTAAAAGTTCCTAAAAGTAAAATTAAATTTACTGCAAAACAAAACACACGTTAGAACTTCCAATAAAACTAAATCTAAAATTAGAAACTAACTAAACTAAACAATGTTTAAAACAAAATAAACAAAAGTTAGAAACTTTTCTAAGTTAGAATTTCCAAAACTAATAAACTTTCCAATTGAAAATCTTCAATTAAAATAATTTTAGAAAGATATTTAATTTTGAAAATTAACTAAAACAATCAAAAACATAAAACTAGAAACAAAATTAAAATTAGAAAGTTAGTAAAATTAGAAATGCAATGCATGCCATGAGATGCTGAAAAATTCTAAGTATGAAAAACTAGTATGTTGATGCAAATTTTATGCGTGATTTGAATTATTCTAATGCATCCTAAATTTAAATTTAATGGCTGGAATTCATGCTCTACTGATGCAAGAAACCAACAAAAAAAATGGAAGTGAAAAAGGATTTAAAACGAAAAAGTTATGAATGCATGAATATGACAACTTTGCAAAATTCTGTGCAGGAATTCTGATTCGGGTTGACTGATTGGAAAACTTTAAGCCTCTGGTTCACAAACCTTTCGAAATTATTTTGATCTGAAATTTTGGGGAATGAAAGATCACATCCTAAACTTTAATTTTTCCAAGTTTCAAAGAAAAATATTGTGATTTGACTGGTCTACCCACTTCGAACTTTTTGTCAAAAACTGTTTTTACAGTTTGCTGAAACTGTTAAGTTATGCTGTTTGTAAATTGAGTCCGAATTTAATCATTAGATTCAGATCTGAAGGCTTAATTTTCATCAACTTAAATATGCACAAAATCTTAGGATAAGAAAATAAATGCAATGATTCCTAATCCAACCATCAAACTATGCAAAAACAAAACTTAAAATCAATGTGAATGTAACAAAAGTGCAGAAAATAAAATAGAAGTGCAGGAAAATAAAATTGTAGAAATTTAAAATTAAAAGTGCAATGAAAGAAAATAAAAATTGTAGGAAGTCAAAGGCGGTATAACTGAAGTTAAAGGCGGTAAACAATAGAAGTTAAAGGCGGTATTAATAAGAAGTCAAAGGCGGTATATTCACTCAAATTCTCCCTTAGTCTAGGCCTAATAATTTCTTAAAGTATGTTCTTTATTTGGGTCGTCAATCCAAACAAGAAAAAACACAAATCAAGCAATCATACAACCATAAGAATAAGAAGAATAAGAAGATGAATATTATTGAACTAGTATGACAATCCTTTACATAAGATGAAAAAAAAAATTAAACCAAAAGATTATACATACTAGTATGGAAAAGAATTCCTCCTTCTAGTTGATCTTCAAGGTTGGTGGTGTGGCTTTAGGGCTAAACCTCCTTGATGACTTGAGATGGAGAGAAGAAGAGAGGGAGAGATGGAGTGTAGAAATCTAGAGGTGGGAGGTGGGTAATTCTTCCATGAAGAATATGGGAGAAGGGTGCCCTATTTATACTTTTTCAAGTCCTACTCCTTCTCAAACTTTAAAAATCTTAAAAACAATAAAAAAATAAAAGAAAAAGGGGTTCCAACCAATTCTTTGGACGTGCAATATCCTTGGGGATTTTTTTTCTTTTTATTTTTCTCTTCTTTCCTTCTTTGTTTTGTCTAGAAATCCCTCTTGGATGCTCCTTTCCTTCTTTGTCATTGCCACCTTGTATTGAGATCTTTTGAGAGATGAAATAGGGATAAGAATCCTCTCTTAGAATCAAACTTGGCCCACATGAGGTGTAGATCTTCCCCTTTTATCTCTTTGCATCGTCAACTTTCCTTTTTTGGAAAGTTCTCCTTGTTGGCTCCTAACTTAAAGAGATCTTCTAGATAATTCTCCCTTGATTTTTTCCTTTAATTTTTCAATCAAAATCTAATCCAAAATCTCTTTTGGACGTGGAATAGCTTGCTTGGATATTTTTTTTGCATTTTTTTTTCAATTAAATCTTCTCCTTCTCAAAAAAAGAACTCCTATGTGGCTTTCCTTGTCCATCTTTGATGAGATATTCTTCAAATTCTCTTCAAAATCTCTTGAAAATGTGTAACAAATAAATGGACCCCATCTTAGATGTTTTACAAGTGTGCCCCACACATGTGCATGTGTGTGTGGGACCATGAAGCCGACTTTTTGTAATTTTCATCCAATTTCTTTTTCTCTTCAATTCTGCTCTCCTTTCTCTTGAAAATCAATTCCTTGCCTCAATTCATTACAAATGGGACCCATAGAATCAATTTCCTACAAAACAGATGTGAATTCATGTGAAAAGACAATTTTACCCCTAACACCACATATGCATGACTGTGGGCCCATTTCTCATGAAATGATAATAAAAATGTACATCATTCTTCATGATTTTGTATGAATGAACTAATGATGAAGAGAATTCAATTTATTTCATGAGAAAAATTATTTTCACAAAACTTTCCAAAAATAGACTTTCTAAAAATAGCAGGTTTCATGAATTTATGCAAAAGTGTGATTTTTAAGCAATTTATGCAGAAAAATATAAAGATGAATTTAAAATGAATTAAACCATGATATCACACTAAATGAGGCTCTTTCAAGTTAATAAGTCCTTAAAATGGGTCAAAATGTGTATGAAAACATGCATTTTTAAAGACTCATCACACCCCCCAACCAGCGTTTTGCTAGTCCCTAGCAAAAAAATGCGATAAAATATGAGGAATTCATCCTAACCTAATCTTGTCTTAAACTAATGCAATGCAATAAAACTAAACATGAATGCAATGCCACTTTCGCTGGCACTCTCGACTGCATTTAACTTATGCAGCAAGCCCTTAAACCCCTAGGTTCCCCCTAGTGGACGAGTTGTGCCTCGTGAGGGTTTGCAGTGAATATACCCACAAAATTCTCTTTTTTGTTTAATGAAAAAAATAAACAAATGAATAAAAGAGAAAAGAAATTCCCCAAAAGAAAATTCACTCATATCAGATATTTTCGAAATCTGGAATAATTACACTTTCAGACTTTTCAAATTCCGGTCCACAATTCTATTCTCAAAAACTTTCTCAAATTCAAACCAACTTGCGTGCATTGTGCGAAATTGTATACATCAAAAACCTATTTCGGATATTCTACAATAATGCTGCAAAAACAGAATTTTTCCTTCAAATAGTTTGATCCCCTGAAATTTAGCAAAAAGAAATTTCCTCTCAAAGTTACTAAGATAGTTGCCACTTTACTATTTACTTCGGTTGGCCTCTTTTTCTCTCACTATCTTTTTCCGACGCAAGAGTTCCCAAGTTCATACGATATAAGAAAAGTTAGGATCCAGAGAGCAAATCTAGTCCTTGTCCTTCCCCGCACATACTCCCTTGCAAACTCTTACGGACACTCTTCACTCTCTTACTTTTTCCAACGTAGAATTTTCCAAGTTCATATGATATAGCAAAAGTTGGGATCTAAGGAGCAAACTTAGTCCTTATGCTTTTCCGCACATATCCCTTGAAAATTTCTACGGACACTCGTTGGGCCATAATTCATCTTTATTTTTATTTTTTTTTCTTTCCTGTGACTGTGCAATGTTTAGGTCCCTTAAGCTTTCTAATTAACTCATGTAGCGAGCGTTAGGCCAATGACTCCCAAACCAGATGGCTTTAGGGCACTAGATATGGAAATATCCCTCCGGGCTTACTAGCTCGAGTTAAAAAGGCTACGAACCCAAACTAGTCACAAATTGCTCATTATATGCTCTTTTTTTTTTTCACTCTTGTTTTTTTTTTTTTTAAACCAAAGTAAACACTAGGTGGCAATTCTCATTTCACTCCAATTAATTCATCGTGGTTCTAATATATACAATTTACCAACAATGAACCAGGAAACAAAAATATTCTACAAACTAAATTTCAAGTTCACATTGTATTCTCCAGAAAAATTCCAAAAACAAACAGCATCAAAGCTTCATATCCAAAATTGTCGAAAAAAATGTATACGTGTATGTATAGGAAGAGCAAGTTTTGGTTATCTTTTGATAGATTTTCTCCTTTAGAAAATGCAAACTTTCTTTTTACTTCCTTCCAAAAGTATGAAAATTCCAGATTTCTATATATCTTCAAATCGCTTCAATTCTTTTGAAAACTTTCTTTTATGAAATAAAAAGCAAATGAGAAAAACAAATGAGAGATAAATGCAAAAGTAAATGAAAATGTAAAAAAAAAATGCGGGCAAAAATTCCTAAAACTAAAAAAAAAGGTCTAAAAAAAATTAAAAACTTTAAAAAAAACCTATATGCCGAAAAGTAAAAAAAAAAAAAAAAACCTATATGCCTAAAAGTGGACAAGCGTGCTTGTTCCCACCCCCCAACCGATTATGTGCATCGTCCTCGATGTATATGAATGGAATATAAACAGTAAGAAAAACATGAGGAAACAAAACAGTAAAAGAGGGTAAGGAGAAGAGGCACCTGAAATTATGTCTGAGTTGCTCCCTGTCCAAGTTTAGACAAAAATAAAAAAAAGCAAAACCATAATATACATAGTATACACAGCAAAAGGCCTCTGTTAGATCCAAGGCCGATCAATCCTTGTATATAGGATCATCAAGAGAAATTTCATCCTCCTTACGTGGTGTGATCTCCAAGAATGGCTTCAATCTTTGGCCATTGACTTTAAACATTTGGCCATCCTTTGGATCGAAAATCTCAACAGCACCATATGGAAAAACTGTTTTGACGATGTACGGACCAGTCCATCGAGAGTTGAGCTTACCAGGAAATAAACGAAGCCTAGAATTGTAAAGGAGGACTTTTTGCTCAGGGTGGAAATTTTTCCTGATGATTTGATTATCATGAAAAACCTTTGCCCTCTCTTTGTATATTTTAGAATTAACATAGGCTTCTCTGCGCAACTCTTCCAATTCATTCAGTTGTAGTTTCCTATTAGATGCAGCTTTATCTGTATCAAGGTTGAACTGTTTAATAGCCCAATAAGCTCTATGCTCAAGTTCCACTGGCAAGTGGCAAGCTTTCCCATAAATTAGCCGATAAGGAGACATTCCAATAGGAGTTTTGAAAGCTGTCCGATAAGCCCATAATGCATCGGTTAGTCGAGTAGACCAATCTTTTCGATTAGGGTTTACGGTAGTCTCCAAAATCCGCTTGATTTCACGATTTGATACCTCTACTTGCCCACTAGTTTGTGGGTGATAAGGGGTGGCCACTTTGTGAGTTATTCCGTATTGCTTCATAAGGGCCTCAAAAGTTCTATTACAAAAATGCGATCCCCCATCACTTACAATGGCACGAGGGGTTCCAAATCGTGAAAACACATCCTTCAAAAATCTCTGAACAGTTTTAGCATCATTACTCCGGCAAGGAATAGCTTCTATCCATTTTGAGACATAATCAACAGCAACCAAGACATAAATGAAACCAAAACTAGGAGGAAAAGGTCCCATAAAGTCTATACCCCATACATCAAAAATTTCAATTACCAAAATTGGGTTCAAAGGCATCATGTTTCTTTTTGAAATATTACCCAATTTTTGGCAGCGCTCACAGGCCTTGCAAAATTCATGAACATCCTTAAAAAGTGTGGGCTAATAAAAACCACATTGTAATATTTTGCAGGATGTCTTTTTAGCAGAAAAATGGCCTCCACAAGCCTGTGAATGACAGAATGATATGACACTAGGAATCTCATCATCTGGCACACACCTCCTGATAATTTGATCTGGGCAGTATTTGAACAAGTATGGATCATCCCAGAAAAAATGTTTCACCTCAGAAAAGAACAAATCTTTATCTTGCTTAGTCCAATGACTAGGAATACTGCCCATAGCAAGATAATTTGCTATATCTGCAAACCAAGGGGGTTTGGATAATGCAAAAAGGTGTTCATCTGGAAAATTGTCCTTGATTGGTGTTGGCTTAATAGTATCAGAAATGACAAGTCTAGAAAGTTGATCTGCCACAACATTTTCTACTCCTTTCTTATCTCTGATTTCTAAGTCAAATTCCTGGAGTAAAAGGATCCATCTAATCAGTCTGGGCTTAGCATCTTTCTTAGAAAGAAGGTACTTTAGCGCGGAATGATCAGTAAACACCACAATCTTAGATCCAATCAAGTAAGAGCGAAATTTGTCAAGTGCAAAGACCACTGCCAATAATTCCTTCTCAGTGGTTGAATAGTTGATCTGTGTACTATTCAGGCTCTTACTTGCATAATAAATCACGTAAGGCTTTTTATCCTTACGTTGTCCCAAAACAGCCCCAACCGCAAAATCACTGGCATCACACATGAGTTCAAAAGGAAGGTTCCAATCTGGAGGTTGCATAATTGGAGCAGACGTTAGCATACCTTTTAATTTTTCAAAGGCCACTTGGCATGCCTCAGTCCATTCAAATTGTGCATCCTTGGATAACAGTTCACAGAGAGGGCGAGATATAGAACTAAAATCTTTAATGAACCTTCTGTAGAACCCTGCATGCCCTAAGAATGATCTTATATCTCTTACGGTTTTGGGTGTGGGTAAGTTGGCAATCAAATCAATTTTAGACTTGTCAACTTCTAGACCTTTTTCAAACACAATATGACCAAGGACAATTCCCTAGCGAAGCATGAAATGGCATTTTTCCCAATTGAGTACCAAGTTCTTTTCTTCGCATCTGGTGAGAACAATCTCGAGGTTGGTCAAACAATCCTCAAATGAGTCACCAAACACAGAGAAATCATCCATGAAGACCTCGAGAATGCGTTCCACCATGTCACTAAAAATACTCAGCATACAACGCTGAAATGTGGCGGGAGCATTACATAACCCAAAAGGCATTTGCCGATAAGCAAAAGTACCAAAGGGGCATGTAAATGTAGTTTTCTCCTGGTCTTCAAGGGAGATTTCTATTTGGTTATATCCAGAATATCCATCAAGAAAACAATAGTACTGGTGGCCAGCTACCCTTTCCAAAATTTGGTCCATAAAGGGTAGAGGGAAATGGTCCTTACGTGTGATTGCATTAAGTTTCCTGTAGTCTATGCATACCCTCCATCCTGTGGAGACTCGGGTAGGAACAAGTTCATTTTGCATATTTTTAACTACAGTGATACGGGTTTTTTTTGGAACGACCTGGGTAGGGCTGACCCACTGGCTATCTGAGATGGGATAGATTATGCCCACATCAAGCAGTTTAAGCACCTCAGCCCTAACCACTTCTTGCATAGTAGGATTAAGCCGGCGTTGCATCTGCCTACATGGTTTTGCATCCTCTTCAAGGTAGATGCGATGCGTACACACTAAAGGATCGATTCCTTTGATGTCAGCCACATTCCAAGCAATCGCATTCTTGTGTTGTTTGAGTACTTTCAATAATTGGGCCTCTTGATTCTCAGTAAGAACCGAAGAAATAACTACTGGGTAGGTCTCCTCATCCCCAAGGTAAGCATATTTGAGGTTAGAAGGGAGGGGTTTCAACTCAGGTTTGGGTGGTTCAACCTGAGATGGAAGAGGTGGTGCACCATTTGGTACAAGCTCCTCAAACTTGGGTGTCCAGATAGCATGAGCTTCTTCATAGTGTCATTATCCATTTCCTCAAGAAAGTCTATATCCTCATTGGCCTCAAGCATCAGTACAATGTGGGAGTTAACACACTCCTCTAAATCATCCTCCAGCACAGTATTCACAGAGTTCATTTTAAGGAGATCATCATCAATATCCTCAGGATGTTTGTATAAATTGAATATATTTAGTTCAATGGTCATGTTTCCAAAAGAAAGTTTTAACATTCCATTCCGGCAATTGATTAATGCATTTGATGTTGCTAAAAATGGTCTTCCCAAAATTACCGGAATCTGAGCATTGTGATTATGTACTGGTTGAGTGTCCAATACATAAAAATCAGCAGGAAAATAGAATTTTTCAATTTGCACTAATACGTCTTCTATTACCCCCCTTGGTTTCTTGATCGAACGATCTGCGAGTTGTAGAGTAACCTTGGTAGGTTTCAACTCGCCTAGCCCTAGTTGTTGATAAACCGAGTAGGGTAATAGATTAACACTGGCCCCCAGGTCTAGTAAAGCCTGACCAATCCGGTGATTTCCAATGGTGCACGATATGGTGGGGCATCCCGGATCTTTGTATTTCTGGGGTGTGCTCCCGTTTAGGAGTGCACTAACTTGCTCAGTGAAAAAAGCTTTCTTTTGTACATTCGTCCTACGCTTGACAGTGCAAAGATCCTTAAGGAACTTAGCGTAGGATGGAATCTGATTTATTGCATCCAATAGAGGAATATTGATTTTAACATCCTTAAAAATGTCTAAGATCTCCTGGTTTGGGATTGGCTTCTTGGGGTGGGTCAACCTTTGTGGAAAAGGGGCAATGGGTGTGACAGTTATGGGGTAAGGACCTTTTTCATTCTCAACAACAATTTTTGCATTAGTACTATCCTTTTTAATCTTTTCATTCAAATCCGAGGAGACATGTTGTTTGTCTTTTTCTGGATTGTCTTGAAGTTCTTTGCCACTGCGTAGAGTGACTGCCTGAACATGCTCCTGATAGTTTGGGTTAGTTATGTCGTTCACTTCAAACTGGCCTTTTGGGTTTGGGAGAGGTTGAGCAGGAAATGTTCCTTTCCCTTGAATTTGAAGGCTACGTTTGATTTGTTCGACAGAAGTTTCTAACCTTTGGATAGCCTGCTGGTTATTCTGAATCATTTATTGATTATTTTGCATATTTTGCATAAATTGTTGTTGAGAAGGAACTAGCATACTGAGGGACTCCTCCAATGACCTATTATGAGCTTGTGGTGCATAAGATGTATTATGTTGTGGAGACATGTATGCACCAGAATTTGATGGTCTTTGGGGATTATACTCAGGTGTAGTACTTGGCCCATTCCTCCAGCTAAAATTTGGGTGGTTTCGCCACGAAGGATTATACGTGTTCCCCATGGTATTTGTATTGAACGGCTTTTGGTATGAGTTCAAAATGTTAGCCTGTTCTTGAATTGCTTCCTGTAATGCAGGTCCAGTTGGACAGTCTGCTGACAAATGATCTTCAGAAGCACAAATACCACAAACCATGATTGTATCCTTGTTCTTTCCAAGTTTCAGGGTTTCTATTTCTCTTGTAAGTGCAGCAAGCTTAGCTTGAATTTCAGTTTGATTGTTCAGATGATAGATTCCTCCTCCCTTAGACTGGTTCAATGACCTGGATTGATCCGCCCCATCAGACGAGGCCCATTTTTGTGCATTTTCGGCCATTAGTTCCAAGAATTCCCATGCTTCATCAATTTGTTTTTGATCGAATTGACCATTGCACATCATCTCAATAAATTGAGGGGTATCAGGGGTTAAACCCTCAATAAAAATCTCGATGAGACGATATGTTTCATATCCATGATGAGGACATGCAAGGACTAATTCGTTAAATCTTTCCCAACACTTATAATAGGGTTCCTTAAGATTTTGTCTAAATATCATAATTTCCCTTTTCAAAGTGTTGGTCTTATGCTGTGGGAAGAATTTCTTCAAAAATTCAGTCTCTAGGCCTTTCCAGGTGTTGATTGAACTTGGTCTAAGAGAGTGGAGCCAAGTCTTAGCTTTATCTTTCAAAGAAAATGGAAATAATCGAAGTTTGATTACATCCGGCATTACATTTTGTAACTGAAGTGTTGAGCATACTTCATCAAATTCTTTTAGGTGCAAGTATGCACTTTCAGAGTCAAGCCCATGAAACTTGGGTAGAAGTTGGATCATGCCTGGTTTGATCTCAAATTGACCCGTGATTGGGGGCATCACTATACAGGATGGTGTAGTTTGTCGAGCGGGGTTCAAGTAATCACGTAAAGTCCTAGGTGGCTGATTAACCTCCACACCATTGCGGTCCCCATTGTTATTCCCATTCCTGAATTGGGCATCATTGTTACCGGACCCACTCGCCATTGAAGACAATCTCAAAGGACTGGAGGGTCTAGGAGATTCTTTCCTTTCTAATCTATGCGCTGATCCTCTTTGCCAAATTGGCTGAGAGGGCTTGTCCTTTCTTTTTGGAATTTTGAGATTTGAAAAAAAAAAACCTAAGTTATGAAAACAACTAAAAAAAAAACTCCCTTGGGTTGAAAAGTTTCCTTAAGTTTTCCAATCTAGTCCTACGAAACCAACTCGGCCAGTTAGCCACCAGGAAGTGGTAGAGTCACAGATGGACCCGTTTGAAGGACCAGTTTCCTGAACAGACAAGCTGTCTCGCACTACAGGGGCAAAGGCTTTCTTAGACACCGAGAAGATTAAGGACAATGACTAGATCACTTTTGGTAAACTTTCTTCCCAAAAGAAGTTGAGACAAGTTGAAAAACAATAACTTTTCCAATTTTAGAAAGTTTCTAAAAATCAGAGTGATGTGTACTTTCTAGCATTCCATGCACATTCCTATTCCAAATTAGGGTGGCTTAGCATTCCATGCATGTCCTCCTATTTCTAGAAAGATACCACAATGAAACCACAACCACAAAACAATGTAAAAAAAAGAAAGTTAGAAAAATTACCTTAAATGGCGCTCCCCGGCAACGGCGCCAAAAACTTGATCATGAACTCCAAGTGCAGAGCTGCGATGTAGTAATAAAACTGGTGAGACCAGGTCGATCCTCAGGGAGCAATGTGTTTAAGGTATTTTCAACTTGAAACCTGTCTTAAATAAAAATCTAAAACTAACCTAATTTATAATCTAACAAATACATACATTCCTAAAACAAAATAATTACAATCCCTAATTCTAAAAGTTCCTAAAAGTAAAATTAAATTTACTGCAAAACAAAACACACGTTAGAACTTCCAATAAAACTAAATCTAAAATTAGAAACTAACTAAACTAAACAATGTTTAAAACAAAATAAACAAAAGTTAGAAACTTTTCTAAGTTAGAATTTCCAAAACTAATAAACTTTCCAATTGAAAATCTTCAATTAAAATAATTTTAGAAAGATATTTAATTTTGAAAATTAACTAAAACAATCAAAAACATAAAACTAGAAACAAAATTAAAATTAGAAAGTTAGTAAAATTAGAAATGCAATGCATGCCATGAGATGCTGAAAAATTCTAAGTATGAAAAACTAGTATGTTGATGCAAATTTTATGCGTGATTTGAATTATTCTAATGCATCCTAAATTTAAATTTAATGGCTGGAATTCATGCTCTACTGATGCAAGAAACCAACAAAAAAAATGGAAGTGAAAAAGGATTTAAAACGAAAAAGTTATGAATGCATGAATATGACAACTTTGCAAAATTCTGTGCAGGAATTCTGATTCGGGTTGACTGATTGGCAAAGTTTAAGCCTCTGGTTCACAAACCTTTCGAAATTATTTTGATCTGAAATTTTGGGGAATGAAAGATCACATCCTAAACTTTAATTTTTCCAAGTTTCAAAGAAAAATATTGTGATTTGACTGGTCTACCCACTTCGAACTTTTTGTCAAAAACTGTTTTTACAGTTTGCTGAAACTGTTAAGTTATGCTGTTTGTAAATTGAGTCCGAATTTAATCATTAGATTCAGATCTGAAGGCTTAATTTTCATCAACTTAAATATGCACAAAATCTTAGGATAAGAAAATAAATGCAATGATTCCTAATCCAACCATCAAACTATGCAAAAACAAAACTTAAAATCAATGTGAATGTAACAAAAGTGCAGAAAATAAAATAGAAGTGCAGGAAAATAAAATTGTAGAAATTTAAAATTAAAAGTGCAATGAAAGAAAATAAAAATTGTAGGAAGTCAAAGGCGGTATAACTGAAGTTAAAGGCGGTAAACAATAGAAGTTAAAGGCGGTATTAACAAGAAGTCAAAGGCGGTATATTCACTCAAATTCTCCCTTAGTCTAGGCCTAATAATTTCTTAAAGTATGTTCTTTATTTGGGTCGTCAATCCAAACAAGAAAAAACACAAATCAAGCAATCATACAACCATAAGAATAAGAAGAATAAGAAGATGAATATTATTGAACTAGTATGACAATCCTTTACATAAGATGAAAAAAAAAATTAAACCAAAAGATTATACATACTAGGATGGAAAAGAATTCCTCCTTCTAGTTGATCTTCAAGGTTGGTGGTGTGGCTTTAGGGCTAAGCCTCCTTGATGACTTGAGATGGAGAGAAGAAGAGAGGGAGAGATGGAGTGTAGAAATCTAGAGGTGGGAGGTGGGTAATTCTTCCATGAAGAATATGGGAGAAGGGTGCCCTATTTATACTTTTTCAAGTCCTACTCCTTCTGAAACTTTAAAAATCTTAAAAACAATAAAAAAAATAAAAGAAAAAAGGGCTCCAACCAATGCTTTGGATGTGCAATATCCTTGGGGATTTTTTTTCTTTTTATTTTTCTCTTCTTTCCTTCTTTGTTTTGTCTAAAAATCCCTCTTGGATGCTCATTTCCTTCTTTGTCATTGCCACCTTGCATTGAGATCTTTTGAGAGATGAAATAGGGATAAGAATCCTCTCTTAGAATCAAACTTGGCCCACATGAGGTGTAGATCTTCCCCTTTTATCTCTTTGCAACGTCAACTTTCCTTTTTTGGAAAGTTCTCCTTGTTGGCTCCTAATTTAAAGAGATCTTCTAGATAATTCTCCCTTGATTTTTTCCTTTAATTTTTCAATCAAAATCTAATCCAAAATCTCTTTTGGACGTGGAATAACTTGCTTGGATATTTTTTTTGCATTTTTTTTTCAATTAAATCTTCTCCTTCTCAAAAAAAGAACTCCCATGTGGCTTTCCTTGTCCATCCTTGATGAGATATTCTTCAAATTCTCTTCAAAATCTCTTGAAAATGTGCAACAAATAAATGGACCCCATCTTAGATGTTTTACAAGTGTGCCCCACACATGTGCATGTGTGTGTGGGACCATGAAGCCGACTTTTTGCAATTTTCTTCCAATTTCTTTTTCTCTTCAATTCTGCTCTCCTTTCTCTTGAAAATCAATTTCTTGCCTCAATTCTTTACAAATGGGACCCATATAATCAATTTCCTACAAAACAGATGTGAATTCATGTGAAAAGAAAATTTTACCCCTAACACCACATATGCATGACTGTGGGCCCATTTCTCATGAAATGATAATAAAAATGTACATCATTCTTCATGATTTTGTATGAATGAACTAATGATGAAGAGAATTCAATTTATTTCATGAGAAAAATTATTTTCACAAAACTTTCCAAAAATAGACTTTCTAAAAATAGCAGGTTTCATGAATTTATGCAAAAAGTGTGATTTTTAAGCAATTTATGCAGAAAAATATAAAGATGAATTTAAAATGAATTAAACCATGATATCACACTAAATGAGGCTCTTTCAAGTTAATAAGTCCTTAAAATGGGTCAAAATGTGTATGAAAACATGCATTTTTAAAGACTCATCAGTGGACCATGTTGCCATGCATCATGGACTAATAGCATGACCTGCTGTGAGCTACAATGTAGTTCATTTAATACCATGTGATGATGCCGGCCACTTTGATACGATGACGAGATGGAGACGTGTCCATCTTGCATGCCACGTAGCAGCCACAGAGGAGACTGATGGGGAGCACAAAATATGTGATAACAAACGTCTATGCGTACAGCTGTCAAGTGATGTGACATACTTGGCGAGGGAATCACGTTTTTTTTAATTTTATTTTGTTTTTTTATTAATTTTTTTAAGACATTCTGTTTGAAGAAAAAAAACGTCGGTCAAAGTTAGGGCTTGTTTATCTAACATTTCCTCTGCCTCCTCTCTCTATGCCCACCCAGGACTACCCCCTCTTCTCTGCCCATTCTATCTACAACCAAAGCAAAGCATGAAGAATTTTTTTTGGAGAGATCCTTTAGAATTGATTAATGTTAATCTTAAAATTATGTGTGCAAACAATCAT
This sequence comes from Sextonia rubra, assembly GCA_037013555.1. Classification (NCBI taxonomy): domain Eukaryota; kingdom Viridiplantae; phylum Streptophyta; class Magnoliopsida; order Laurales; family Lauraceae; genus Sextonia; species Sextonia rubra. The sequence continues at coordinate 50,902,077 of JASUAD010000009.1, read as the reverse complement.
CTATACAGCGAAAATAAATTAAATAAAAGCACACATCACAAGAAGAAATAGATTTTACGTGGAAACTAAAACTGGAAAAAAAAAACCACAGTAAAAAATCAAGCACTATGAATCATACTACAGTTACAAGAGAATACTTACAACCCTTATCCAGTTACCCCTCAACCTAAGGACTTTGTGATTCTCTTGCACAGCTTCTTGTTGCAACGATCCCCTACTGTTCTCTGTGACAGATCCAAGCACCTAGATGCCTTTTAAATGCAGCACTTGACTCCTCAAAGCAATCTTCTACACTCAAAGAATTAAAAGACAAGAATCTCTAGAGTAGAACTTCAACCCTTCAACTTTAAAAAAAAAACTCTAGAAGAGAAGATCTCCAAAATATATTCCTCATTCAGAACAATGAGATCTCGGTCTTAGGATTGAGAGAGAACCCCTTTTTATAGCCCCAAATTCGTGCCTCATAAGTATACTTCAATCAACAAAAGAGTTAGCATGAAAAAGGCAAGTTTCCCTTCAAATCAGACTGAAAAATTGCAAGTCGGTGCCCTTTCTGTATTTACCCTATTGGTCGGATAAAAGGTCCAATCGGTCAGATTAAGGTTCTGCTTGGGTGAAAATTCAGCATATTTTCTGCAAACTTCCAGATGCCATAACTTTCTCGTTTCAACTCCGATTGAGGCAATCTTGAGCTCTACGGATTCTACTTTAAACGAGCTTTCCAATGGTAGGTTGCATGCTTATATCCAACGCTCGGTTTGTAAAATATGATCTTTTTAATCTATGTTGTCCGTAGAAAACCACTTCAATTTGTCATTTTTTCTTCTATTTCTTCACTTCAATGCATCCGGCGACTCAAACCATTGTCCATTCTCAAAGATATATAAAATACAACACCAATGGACTCAAGTTTTGTCCAACCCATGAATTTGCCAACACAAAAATACTTACAATCTCCCCTTTTAGCAATTCATGGAGAAAACTTTCCATACATTCAATCTGCCCAAACCAAAAAATACAATGAACATTGAATAAATTGAAATAACAAAGAAAATTTTACTATCAACTCAACACTAGTTACAAAGGAAACCATCTTTAGCTCCATTTGTCTTCAGATTGTGCAAAAAATTGTCTATTCTCCCCTTGAATGCAATATCTCCCCCTTTTCGTCCATAATTGACAAAGCTACTGATTATCATGCAACAAAGTCATCAACCTGGATCCAGTAGTAGCTCTCCCTCAATTATAGCTCCCCCTTAATTGTATCTTTGTAGTAGCACTAGGGGTGGGAGCTTGATCATCTTGATCATGGTTTATTGCCTGTAGCCACCCATACTTGTATAGTTTGATCGTTTAGCACAGTATGAGCAACTTCTTTTGGATAGATCAGATTCAGATTTGATCATCGTCTTGCCAAATTTCTGATCCATCAGCATAACTGGCTTTATCATATATGTGCCTCCTTGATTGAGCACCATTCTAGATATTTCTTAAGATCAAATACAAAAAATTAGTGTAACCTTCTATGATACCACTTGAAGATTTTTTTTGGGAGATCCTCTAGAATTGATTAAAGCTAATCTTAAAATTATGTGTACAAACAATCATCTATGCAGTGAAAATAAATTAAACAAAAGCACACACCACAAGAAGACACAGATTTTATGTGAAAACTCAAACTGGGAAAAAAACTATGGCTAAGAATCAAGCACTATGAATCATACTATAATTACAAAAGAATGCTCATAACCCTTATACAGTCGCCCTTCAACCTATGGACTTTGTGACTCCAACCTATGGATTTTGTGACTTCCTTGCACAACTCCCTGTTGCAACGACCCCCTGCCATTCTATGTGATAGATCCAAGTACCTAGACGCCTTCCAGATGTAGCACTTGACTCCTCAAAGCAATCTTCTACACTCAGAGAAGTAGAAGACAAAAATCTCTAGAGTAAAACTTTAGCCCTTCAATTCTAAACAAAAAACTCTAGAGGAGAAGATCTCCAAAATATATTCTCCACTTAGAACAATGAGATCTTTATCTTAGGGTTGAGAGAGAAGCCTTTGTTATAGCCCTAAATTCGTGCCTCATAAGTATATTTCAATCAGGAAAAGAGCTGGCATGAAATAGGTAAGTTTCTCTTTAAATCGGACTAAAAAATCGCAAGTCGGCGCACTTTCTACACTTGTCTGATCCGTCGGATAAAAGGTCTAATCGGTAGGATTAAGGTTCTGCCCGGGTAAAAATTCAGCATATTTTCTATAAACTTCCGGAGGCCATAACTTTCTCGTTTTAACTCCGATTGAGGCAATCTTGGCTTTACAGATATCTACTCGAAATGAGCTTTCCAATGGTAGGTCGCATGCCCATATCCAACGCTCGGTTTATGAGAGATGACCTTGTTAATCCATGTTGTCCATAGAAAACCACTTCAATCTGTCACTTTTTCTTCTATTTTTTCACTTCAGTGCATCCAGCGACTTAAACCATTATCCATATTCAAAGATATATAAAATACAACACTAATAGACTCAAGTTTTGTCCAACCCACGAATTTGCCGACATAAAAATACTTACAGAGCACCAGAAAGATGCGAACATATTCGTACTGAATTGGATTTGAAATTCCATGGAGGATGTTATCTCTAGCTTTCATTACTGAAAAGACTAGAAATGAGATCGGATTCCATATATGCAGAATATGCGTATAATAAGGGGAAAAAAATCTAAAAATTTTTGAGGAGATCCTCTAGAATGGATTAATGCAATCAATCTTAATATTATGTGTACAAACAATCAACTATGCAACAAAAATAAATTAAACAAAAGCACAAACCACAAAAAGATACAGATTTTATGTGGAAACCCAAACCGGGAAAAAACCAGGACAAAAAATCAAGTACTATGAATCATACCACAGTTACAAGAGAATACTCATAACCCTTAGTCATTTATCCCTCAACCTAAGGACTTTGTGATTCCTTTGTGCAGCTCCCTGTTGCAACGACCCCCTACCATTCTCTGTTACAAATCCAAGCACCGAGACACCTTCTAGATGTTGTACTTGACTCCTCACAACAATCTTCTATACTCAGAGAAGAAGAAAACAATGATCTTTAGAGCAGAACTTCAGCCCTTCAACTCTCCAATGAAAGAACTCTGGAGAAGATAATCTCCAATAAGCAATCTTCTTCTTAGAACAATGAGATCTGTGTTCCATTCTTTAGGGTTGAGAGAGATCCCCTTTTTATAGCCCCTAATTCATGCCTCACAAGGATATTTCAATTAGAAAAGAAGTTGGCATGAAACAGGCAAGTTGCTCTTTAATTAGGACTGAAAAATCGCAAGTCGACGTACTTTCTACACTTGCCCAATTGGTTGGATAAAAGGTCCGATCAGTTGGATTAAGGTTCTGCCCGATGAAAATTCAGCATATTTTTTGCAAACTTCCAAAGGCTATAACTTTCTCGTTTCAGCTCTGATTAGGGCAATATTGGGCTCTACAGATATCTAGTCGAAACGACCTTTCCAATGGTTGGTTGCATTCCCATATCCGACATTCGGTTTGTGAGATATGACCTTTTTAATCTATATCGTCTATAGAAGATCACTTCAATTTGTCGCTCTTTCTTCTATTTCTTCACTTCAGTGCATTCGGCGACTCAAATCAATATCCATACTCAAACATATATAAAATACAACACTAATGGACTTAAGTTTTGTCCAACCTCATGAATTTGCCAACACAAAAATGCTTACAAAATCCTTGATCTAAACTGTTCATTTTTTTGTTATTAAATTAACAAAACTTAGACATTTTGTTTCATATTTTAAATCTTTATGGCTTTTGACGAATTAGTCATAAATGCTAAAAAAGCAAGTCCAAACACATCTAATTTTTATTGGTAAGGTGACTGGAGCCCAAACACAGTGGTTCATACAGAGAGCAAACTGTGCTAAGTGTCTATCAATTAAGCTCAAAATTTAGAATGGGCTCCGACGGCACCTTAAGATATATGACAGAACTGTAATTGATTTGTGCACTCTAGATAATCCTCGTATAGTATTGGCAACACTCCCTCTAGCCATTGTTCTTATAGAAGAAATACCATCAGATAACGGAAAAATGTGAGCATTGACTTCACTCAATATATTCCAAGTCTTGAAGGTCATGAATTTCAAGACATTGTTGAGCACAAAATGACACCTAAACTACTTGAAACGGCAACACAGTTTTGGACAGAAAATGTGACAAAGTAGTGCATGGAATGGTACATAATAGGCAGAAACGAGTGGAGATTTGAAAATAAAAAGAACAATGAATGGGCATCTTGAAGCCTTGACAGACACTGCAACGAACCCTATCTCTAGCCCTACCTGCTTACCCACTTGATCAAACCCCACAATGCTACCATCTGCAACTAAGAACCCACACCATGCCGACAGCCACCACCCCTTCCTTCCGCATTCTATTATCTCACAACCCACCTCACTTAGAACGCACACCAGAATCTGATCAAACACACGCAACCAGATCCACCAGCCGCAGCACCACCATGAAAACAAGCCCACCTCGCACACCTCATATTTGTTTCATCACTTCCATAGAACCCCCACATGCTTGAGACTGAAACCCTTTCCCTTGTACACCTCGAGCGAGTGAGATGAAGGGAGAGAAGAGATAGGGAGGGGGTAGTGGAATTTTAGCCGGAGGTTAAGCAGATTGAGCGAGAGAGATGATGAGGGCTGAAACATTGAGTGCAGGTTCTTGTGGATGCTCGATCACGTGAGAGAGATGAGGAAGGCCTTCCGCTTTCAGAGAGATGAGCGAGATTGTAAGGACATTTGAGTGTTGACAAATTCATTGAGTTATGGACAATTGGTATTGCAAAATAAAACCGATGAGGTTGGTTAGGTGATACGGAACAAGGCTTGCTTGGTGGCACAGGGATATACTCAGATTAAAGGCATTGATTTCGATGAAACATTTGCTCCAGTGGCCCGTTTTGAATCCATTTGTTACTTATTGGCAATTGCTTGCTTCATAAAAGTAAAATTATACCAGATGAATGTCAAGAGCACCTTTTTAAATGGATATCTGAACAAAGAGGTCTTTGTTGAACAACCCAAGGGCTTTCATGATCCTAAATATCCCGATTATGTGTTTAAATTAAAAAAAGCTCTTTGTAAATTGAAAAAAGCATCCTGAGCATGGTAATGAGAGTTTGACAGTGTTTCTTTTAGAAAATGGCTTTACAAGAGGAACTGTGGATAAAACTTTGTTTATCAAAACTAAAAACAAAAAATATCCTTATCGCTTACGTCTATGTTGATGACGTTGTTTTTAGATCAACATCTAAAGGATTGTCTAAATCATTCTCAACCTTCATGGCTAAGGAACTTGAAATGAGTATGGTGGGGGAATTGAAATTTTTCTTGGATTTACAGATCACATAGAGTGCCTTTGGAATCTTTGTATGCTAGACTAAATACACTCGAAACTTGCTGAAAAAATTTGAGATGGACTCATCTAGGGTTTCTTCCGGCCCCATGAGCTCCATTGCCAATTTGAGTTTAGACTCAAAATGGAAAAGATGTAGATGAAACTCTGTACATGAGTATGATTGGTACCTTGCTATATCTCACTGCAATTAGACCCGACATTGCCTTCAACGTAGGTATTTGTGCTTGATATCAATCAAAACTGAAAGAATCTCATGTTCTCGCTATAAAAAGAATAATGAAGTATATTAATGGAACAACAGAATATGGCATTTGGCTTACACAAGATACCAACATAAACATTGTTGGTTATTCGAACGTTGATTGGGTGAGCTATGTTGACGATAGGAAAAGCATATTTATAGAAGTTGAGTATAAAGCTACGGGAAGTTGCTGCACGCAACTATTATGGATGAAGCAAATGCTATTGGATTATGGAATTGAACAAGAAACTATGTTGCTTTACTGTGACAATAAAAGTGCCATAGACATTTCTAAGAACCCCATACAACATTCCAGAACCAAGCACATTGATATTAGACATTACTTCATTCGTGATTTGGTTGAGGAGAGAGTTCTTACCTCAGAACACATTGTCACTAAACATCAACTTGCGGATATCTTTACCAAACCTCTTAACGCCCATAGATTCTACTCCCTTCGCAAATCTCTAGGCATTTGCCTAAGCCATTAATTGTCTCTCAATTCATGTTTTTTATCAGCTCATGCATGCTTTTTTGGACTATTATATGATCATTTGGCATGTGACATATTTTGGTTTGCACTTTTTTGAAATGGTTGACTAGGTACACTCTTGCAGTTTTTTGATAATGAATTACACTCACAATAATACTCTTAAATCCTCACTTAAGGTTGGTGAGACATTAGGCTCTTCTGGATTCTTGGTTTTGTGATTTGCGTCCATTTCTGTTCATTGTTTTTTATTCTTTCATCTCCTTTTCTCTATGCTCCTTCCTTTTTGATTTTTTTTTTTTTTTGGCCAATTATCATACTAAGTTTCCTGAGATGTTGTCCGCTATAATTATTTTCAAGCACTAGGAGATAGTTGTCATGTTCTGACATGTTCTCTACACTGATAGTCTCCTACATTGTTCGATTTAGAAAAATTACGTCATATCTAAGCCATGAACTTGGAGGAAATGGGTGCTCACGGACATAGCTCCAACTGGCTACCGTTTGTGCGAAGCCACCAAGGATGGTTCGTTGATATTGTGATTGCAGTTTCTATCATAAAAAAGAAAAATGTGACTTGTTTGGGTTTATAGCCTTTTTAACTCAAGCTAATACGCGTACAGGGGTATTTTGATACTTAATGTCGTAAAACCATCTGGTTTGGGAGTCATTGGTTTAACGCTTGTTACATGAGTTAACTGGAAAGCTTAAGAGACCCATACATTGCTAGTCATGTTTATAGAATGTTTCTTTAAGGGGGAGCCTCACTTATTTCTTATCAGATTCAGTGCTTTTGGACTGTGTAAATTTCACTTTGATCTTAGTGAATGTTGGCTTTTGATCGATCACTAATTTCTTTGTGTTGTGTTCAATTTAGTATTATTCCCACACATGCTTACACTCATCTCAAAATTCCTATAATTTTTGCAACCTATACTTAATCTTTTCATTAAAATTTTGCAAATTATCATATTGATCATCATTGAATTTCATGTATTTCGTTTGATTAAGTTTTCTTCTTTTTTTTTTTTTTTTTTTTTTTGCATTTTATGCATGTTTTGATACTACATTTTTTCCTTCTACATTTCTCTTGGCCATGCCCTCTCTTAAACACCAGACCCGCCATACATTTTTTCTTGTTCATGCCTGTCTTTGAATTGCAAATAGAACTGAACCCGCTCCAGCATGTGCTCACACGCGCTCGAGTGCGTAGCGCAGATATAAAGCACAAATTCGAGCCTGTCTTGTTATTCCCCTTTCCAAACCCTAGCCACATTGTTTCTTCTTTTTCCCCAACCTAGGTCTGCCATTGTTAACCCTCTCCAAGCTAAGAAACTCTCAAATCTCTCCATTTCGCTTGCTATTTGTGCTTCTAGGTTACCTTTTTGGATTATTGGTACTTGTTCTTGGATGTGTGATTCGGATTTGGGGCTTTTTTGGTTGGGATTTCATCTTGTGCAGTTACATGCTTGTTTCTTAACATTCATATGGTTATTTGAGATGTGTCTTCTTTCTCTTGCTTGGTTTCCATGGCTAGACTTGAAAAGGGAATGGTTGATATGTGTGGCTTGTTTCTATTGCTCTCATCATGTTGGATTATCACACATGTGGTTTGTAATGGGTTCATCGTGGCTAGTTGAATTGCTTATTCTCTACTTGGCAATGTTCCTTTTTTTTTTCTTATGTATGATCGATATATGAGTAATGTGGTTCTTATGTGTTTGATGGATACAATGAGTAATCTGGTTGTCACTATGCATGCCTATCAACTGTTTGTTCTATTATCTCGATGAACTTCACTCTTTGTTTTAGCCACTTTAAGGTGAGGTGTTCATTCTATCTTTGCATTGTGGATGTTGATTGGAGCTTGCCCTGTTTTGGTCTTGGTTTGGTGAATTGGTTGTAGGTGTGCAATGGCACCCAAGAAGCGTGCTTTTGGTGTCTCTTCTTCTTCTTGGTCCAATTATGACTCGAACAAGTTTCCCTCTAGGGACAAAGCAGTGTTGTTTGAACATTCATATGCCTCCCACAATATCATGTCTAAACATTCAGTTGATTTGGATGTTTAGCAACAGATGGTGTTCAATATATTAAGAAGAAGGCCATGGGCTACTATCTTCTCTTATCAAAATGTGGACATTGTGCTCAATCTGGTCTGCGAATTCTGCTGCAACATCCATGCTATCACCCCCCATTCGTTTAACACTTATGTTCATGGGAAAAGCAACATCATATTCCCGGATATGCTCTTTGTGCCTCTTTGGACATCCCTCGAGTTAAAAATCCTGACTATCCAATTGATGAAGAGGGTATGGATAATCTTTTGCATGTCAATTACAACAATGTGGCTTCAGTTCTTTGTGGTAGAAACTGTGTCTGGCCTGGCTCCAATATCCTTCATGGTGAGTTGACTGAGAGCTAAAGGATGCTGAATTCATTTGTAACCGAAAATGTGGAACCAAGGACACACATTTTTTATCTCAATCACCATCATGGCTTTGTCCTTCATGCTATTGGCATAGGGAAGAAGTTTGACCTTCCCCTAACAATTTTTCAAGTGATGATGAGGGTTCCCAATGTCCCAAGGAATGCCTTTCTCCCCTTTGGTGTGCTTATCAGTCAATTCGTCCTTTCACAAAGGGTCCGTCGAGTTGCTCATGAGGAGACCAAGAAGATTCAGAGCCCCATTAACAGCAAAATTTTGGAGCAGTCCCGTACTCACATCCATAAGACTGGTCCTCGGGCTGCTGAGGATGTTGCAGATGAAAGGGAGGCTGAACAGTAGCCATAGCAACCAGTTCAGGGGGAGTCCTCCTCAATTGAAGAAAAGATGATTACAGATGAACGGGAGGCTGGACAGTAGCCATAGCAACCAGTTCAGGGGGAGTCCTCCTCAATTGAAGAAAAGATGACTCGTTTAGAGGCCAGAATGGAAACAAGCTTCTGGACTATTGTCGAATCTCTTGCTGCTGTGCTTCCTCATTTCAATCAGCAGCTATAGTAGAATTTTTTTAGTCCATAGTCATCATGATTGGCCTTTGTTTTGTGCATTTGACTTTCTACTTTATTTTTGTTGCTAACTTATGAACTTTTGGCTATATTAGAAACTTTTAGCAGTTCGTCTTTAATCTTTGTCAATGCTTGACCAAAAGGGGGAGCATTACAATTTACAATTCTAGATTTTTTATTTCATTATGCTTCATTTGTTTTTTGTCAAGTTCTTGTGAACAGGTTTTGTAGGCTTGAAGGATTTGAAGCGATCTTTGGTTAGTTTATCTTTGGATTTTTCTTGGGTAGATTTTCTTATACTTAGTAGTTTTACCATGAATTGCCAAAGGAAGAGATTGTAAGGACATTTGGGTGTTGGCAAATTCATTGGATTATGGACAAAAAAAGGAATTATGCCTTCTTATGTATTTTCTAGAATGGACTGCATAAAGTGAAACAATTCTCATGAAAATCTATTTATGTGAAGTGCACTGAGCTTAGGTTTTCATTCGCTCAAGTGGTGTGCTGAATCTCTAGATAGAACTACTTACGTTCAAGCTGATTTCTTATGCGCTCAAGCTTGACAGTCGTGGGACAAAATAATAGCAAGATATTTTTATGCGCTCGAGGTCGTGATTAAGTCCGCTCAAGTGCGTGTTGCGTTTTCAGTTTCTAATTCTAAATGGACTTCCTATTTTGTGCTCAATCCTTTCCATATTAAAAAGGGATTGTAGCCCTAATAAGAACAACAAATTGGAGCTTTCAGAGCAGACTTATTCTCTTCCTTTGAAGATCATCTCTCTCCCTTAAGAAGAACAACAAATCCAGTGGAGATCTATGCTACATCTCTAGAGCAACTAGTAAAGATTCTGAAGTGCTGAAGTTGCTGCTTTGAATCCTAACATCTATTCTCTCACAAGGTAGATTCAACTTGAAGAGTCTTTCAAGTTGGTTGTTTCAAGCACGGTGAAGGTAAACGGTGAGGAGTAAGCAAAATCATTGCGGTCCTTAGGTTGAGGTATAATTGGTGGTTTTTTTTAGGGGGGGGGGGGGGGGGGGGGGGGGGGAGGGGGGGCGGTGGGGGATTTGTAAGTATCTCTTGTAATCTTTACGTTAGATAATGCTTGTTACTTCTGGTCAAGGTAACCCGTGGTTTTTCCCAAGTAAGGTTTTCCATGTAAAAGATTGTGCTTCATGTCTCTTGTGCGATTGCTTGATTAGTTACTTTAATTAATCAAAGATTAGTGACATTCATATTAGAATCTATGATTGGAATCTTAAGACGAAAGTGGGGTTTTGCAACTTTCAGAGATAGATGAAGAGACAGTTTAGAAAGAGGCTGGGTAGAGAAGAGGGGGCAATCCTAGGTAGAGAAGAGAGGGGGGGGGGGTGTGTGGAACAGAGAGAGGGGATAGAGGAAAGGATAAAAAAGCAAGCCCTAACTTCTACTGACTTTTTGTTTCTTCAAACGAAAAGTTAAAAAAAAAAACAAAATGTGTGGGTCCCTTGCCAGGTATTCCACATCACTTAACAACTCGGATTGGGCTTTAAGTCGGTACCGTAAGTCGATTTGCATAGACTTTTTACATGAGGTAATGACAAAAGAAAGAAGGGGCGGCATGTTTAGCACTTCACCAGAGTAAAATAAAGTGAAGTGGAGCTTCCATTTAAGAGATATGAAAAGATATGTGGGTCATATCAAAAGTATAAAATTCAAAAATTTCCTCTTCTTTTTCTTTAAAAAAAAGTCAAAAAGTTATCAATGTGGACCCCAAGTGCAAGGTTTCGATGTAGTTTTACCCGGTGAGTCTGAGATTGTATCCACAGGGAGCTAATATTCACAGAAAACCTGTCCTAATTGAAAAACTAAAGTTACCCTAATAAAATCTACAAAAATATGTACTGCTACTTCCGAAAATTAAAATTAAAGTACAATTTTAAATCTGAAAAGAAATTCACAAATTAAATTTAACCTAAAAATCCTAAACTAAAACAATCCTAAAACTACAAACTGCAAAACAATAAACTATATCAAATCACCAATATAAAAGAATAAATATCCATGCATTAAATTAAATAAAAAAATCAAAAACAAAACATTCAGATATAATAAAGAAATTAATAGAAAGAATGCTAGTTTCTCTTATTTTTGGAAATTAAAACACTGTATTGGCAGAATAAAAAAAATTCACAAAAACACTGCACCAAGTGCATACTGTCACCACACACAAATACAAGGTGCCGATCCAAGGCGGAACACCTTGACATCACAAATTGTGTATTTAAAATTAAATGAACCAATACACCCAATAATATCCCAAAAATAATTACAACTAGAAGAAGAAAATCTACTCTTACCCTAGATTAAGACATCAAAAAGAAGGGACTTCGCAGGCAATTCAAGCCCTTATCTTCAATTTTCACACCAAGGAGGATTAGATAACAGGAGAAGATGGAATGGAGAGAATGGATCCAAGTGGGCTGGCCAAACCCCACTTGGATTATGATGAGATGGATGTTGATGAGGTAAGGAGAGAAAGAAAAAGATAGGTGATGGGAGACAAGGGGTTGGCGTGTGATTGGGTATGGGCTATTGTACTTCTTTCCCTTTATATATAAGAATATATATTAGAGGATGGAAAGTCTACAGGAGATAGATGGAAAGAAGAAAAGTTGGGGTGAATTATGGGTAGGAGTAGTAAGTTGAGAGTGGGTAAAAGTGGAGTACTATTGGCCACCTATACATGGATCTTGATAAGGACTTGTGATGCAAGTGGAGGAAAGTGGATGGTGGGTGTGAGATGAGAAGAGATGCAATGGATGATTGGGACTTCTCCTTCTTTAAATAGAATTTGAGTTTACATGAGTTTAAGCAACTACTGTGGAGTGAATCTGACGTTTTTTTGTCATGGGACTTGGATTACTAATTCTGACATGGGTAGTAGCAACTTTATTTGGCAAGTCCTCATCACACTTCCGTATTAACGTGGGCCACACTGAGATTCCAATCCAAAGCCAATGTTGGTGATCATGTGGTCTTTCTTGTCTCCTTGTAATCATAAGATAAATCCTTGCCCATTTTGAAATTGTCTCTTTCTACACCATGTAATTTGGCCCCACCTTGGATTTCTTCCTAAATAATGTCTTGGCGTCTAATCTTTTATGCGGGTCCCTTTACTTCAATTTTCATATACACAAAAGTGATTTTTTAAATTAAAATAACAATTTTGATCGAAAGTCACAAATGCATTAATGCGGGCCCAATTTACATAAAATGACGACAAAAATCCACATCATTAATCCTGATTTAGCTTTGTTTAACTAATGAAGATGAGAAATTTTATTATTCCATGTAAAATCATGAATTTGAAAACATCTTCTAAAAATAGAAATCCAAAATGGAAAATTTTATGATTTTATGGAAAATTGTGATTTTTGAATGATGTTTTTGCAAGAAAATTCAATAATGATTTCTAAAATCATAAAAACATGATTTCCAACTAAATGAAAAAATTTATAATGAATAAGTCCTTAAAATTCTTAATTTGATCATGAAATGATGTAATTTTAGGACTTATCAAAAAGCAATATTCACAAGGTACTAAATGAAAAAAAAATCATATACTTTTTACACAAAAAGTCAAAAAGAAATCTTTTCAAGCCACTTAAAATTAAAAGTAATTATATTAGGGAAATAATCCCATGAGAACTAGTTCTCACCACTTTTTCATGAGAAGTCTAAGTGGGGCCAATCTATCATCCAATCCAAATCCTGCAATACACAGGGACCTCCCTGATAGTCATACGCTCTAAGTTTCTATTAAATATAAATTTATTAGACCGTTGGATCGATTGTACACCAATCCGAATCATTTAGATTTATGGGACACGGATGAAGGGCTTAGGGTTGGGGACATGTGATTGGAGCAAAACTTGATATTTGGAGTGATCTCATATAGATCTTTCCATCCCTCTTCATCCTATCCCCAAATGAGATTCACAAGTGGGCCCTATAAAAAGTTCTCACAGTAAACGTGTGAAAGCACTACTCATAAGATTAAAGCCATCATATTATGGCAAGACCCCATCATATTTTTACTCTCTCTTGATTTGAAGGTTCACCTCACCACACTTCCTTACACTATATAGCCAAATGCACAAGTGGATTTTTCCATGCCCTTACCAAAGTCGATCTATTTACCCACGCATTCTCCTACTTCCTTTGTACTAGCCATACTCATGATTGGTGAAAGAGGTACCTTTTTTTGCAATATCACAAGATAACTTTAAGCTATTACACAAATGCTTTATGTGATATTGCAAAGTGATTTCTTCAAATGTTAATGAGGGCCTTCTCGTTTATATTTTTATTCCATTTTCCAGCATTCCTTCTCCATTTCTTACCATCCCCTTCCATTTTTCTCCCCTAGTGAGGTTTGTTTATCCCACTAATCCTTTTTTGTTATAAAATATTGTTATTAGTGGATGCCCACCCTGGGGCCCACATTAGATATGGAAAGCAAGAGTCCTGCTATATTGGTTTGCTTGGGGATGAAGCAATCTTACTCTATAAATAAGATCCTCCTCTCCCCCCCCCCTTTCATGTACATATCTCATTCAATAAGAAAAGCTCTCCTTTTCTCCCTCTACTCTCTCTCTCTCTCTCCCCTCTTCTTAATACGTTATCAGCACGAGCCCTCCATCTCTATTTTCCTTCTCAAACGTAGCACGAGCCCTCCATCTCTATTTTCCTTCTCACACGTAGCACGAGCCCTCCATCTTTATTTTCTTTCTCACGCCTAGCCCTCACTGCAAGTTTCCTTTTATCCTTCTGCACTTTAAATTAAAAGTGCAGCAAAGGACAACCGAAACTACGGTCAACGTGCAAAAGTGCATCTTTTGTTTTTCTTTTTTTTTTTTTTTAACTTCTGTCAATAAAGACGAACGTGAGAAGAAAGATCCAACTCGAACGTGACTTGGACTCGACCTGATACAATCAAATCCAGCCTCTAACATCAACCCAGACGCAGTTCGAAGCACAGATCATCGTTAAAGCTTCCAATCACCATATCTTGCCCACCCAGAGTCTAATCAACGATCCATTTGCACTTAAAGAAAGAACAGGAGCAGATCTACAAGTTTCAAGTGAAAGGAGGCAGATTTAACAGTAACAGAATTTTCATTATTTATATTTCCTTTATTAGTTTAATAATTATTTATGCTATGATTATTTATTTATTTATTATTATTATTATTTTTAACAAGGGGAGATTAAGAATGGATCATAAATAAGAACATGAAGTTCTATATTAATACGGGCCTGTAGTTCCGTAAGAACCAGAAGTTCTTTCTAAATCCGGACCAGAAGATCCGTGGATTATTAAAATCTGAAACCAGATGTTCTCAGATCCACAATCTGGACTTACAGATTCATTCCATATCAAACCTGAAGTTTGATATTTCGATCCAGAAATAAAAGTAATATGCCATAATATCAAGCCTGAAGCCTTGATAGAATCTGAAGTTCAAAAATTAAGGAACCTGAAGTTCTAATCAGGAACCTGCAGTTCCAAATCAAGCCAGAAGCCTTGTCAAAACTGGTTATTTTTGGATTATTAAAATTGATAAGCATGATGTTATTCAATTTTAAATTGGCAAACTTGATCTGACATGGCTCACCCCTTAATTTATTCTGAATGCCTTACAATTTTTATTATTTATATTTTATCTTTTGCGTATCAATGATCATATATATATTTTTCTTTCCAGCTCTTGCATAATGTCGAACTTAACCAAACTTAAATTTAAAGCCCTTAACATTACCGGGGACAACTACTTATCCTGGCACTTGGATGCAAAATTACATTTGCAATCCAAGAAGCTTGGAGAGACGATAAAAGAAGGTAATAAAGAGTCCCCGGAGAATAGGGCATTGGCACTTATCTTCTTACGTCATTATATACATGATGACCTTAAGAATGAATACCTCACAGAGAAAGACCCTGCAGGTCTTTGGAAATCCCTGAAGGATAGATATGATCACCAGAAGATGGTCTAATTACCAGCAGCTCAGAATGAATGGCTAAACCTGCGATTTCAACACTACAAATCGGTATCTGAGTATAACTCCGTTCTTTTCAACATTGTTTCCCGGTTAAGATTGTGTGGGGAAACGATTACAGAAGAGCAGATGTTAGAGAAAACGCTGTCCACTTTCCACGCATCAAATGTAATCCTGCAACAGCAGTACCGTAAACGGCATTTCTCCAAATACTCAGAATTGATCTCTTGTCTCCTTGTTGTTGAGCAGAACAGTAAAGTCTTGCTAAAAAATCATAACTCTAGACCAACTGGATCTATGGCACTGCCTGAAGCAAATGCCAATTTCAATTCCAGCAGAGGCAGAGGAAGGGGGCGTGGGAGAAATAATCCCTCCAGAAGAGGTGAAAAAAGAAACTCCTCCCGACGAGGAGGATTTCGAGGTCCTCCCAATAAAAAATTCAAAAACCACCAGAAGTGGTCTGATCCTCAGAAGCAACAAATCCAGATCAACCTCAGAATCCACCGAATACATCTGCCCACCGCTCTGATAACCCTTGCTACAAATGTGGAAGGACTGGGCATTGGTCACACTCTTGTCGTGCACCAAAAGACGTGGTGGAACGATACAAAGCATACAAGGCCTCTATTCATTCTGCAGAATCAAATGATCTGGAAGATTGGGATTGGGATACTGACCTACAAAATGACAATTACCAGTTGGACATTACAAATTTGGAAGCTAAAGATTTTTTTGAAGATGAAAATGGCCAACCTCTGAGCAATGAAGCATTTAGTGTTAAAATATAAACTCCTTCTCGAATGTTCTAGAAGACCAAATAAATATTTTTCAGAATCTCCATTTAGAATCTTTTCAGCTACTTACCTCTTTCATTGATATTTTATGTTAGATGATTTATTTTTCAATTTCTTAATTTTGATAAACCTTTTATGGATGTTTTTGGGATGAGTGACTTTTTTTTATCAATTTGATGAAATTTCTCTTATGAATTTTTCTTAATCATGTGATTGTTTAGTTACATTTTTTTTTATTATCTTTTGTTTAAAGGTATGGATCACAACAATGGGGATACTCACTGTCTTGTAGATAGTGCTATAACACATACCATTCTAAAAAACCAGAAGTTTTTCTCAGAATTGGTATTGAATTCACGAAAGGTATCGACCATAGCTGGACCTGTGCAAATAATTGAAGGCTCCGGAAGAGCCCACATAACGTTACCTAATGGTACTCATTTATTCATTAAAGATGCATTGTTCTCCAGCAGTTCCCGAAGAAACTTGCTCAGTTTTAAAGACATCAGAATAAATGGATACCATGTTGAGACTGCTAATGAAGGTAACAAGGAAATGTTACTTATCGTTACAAGTATTGGAGGCCGAAAGCAAATACTAGAAACATTAAGTGCACTTTCTTTTGGGTTATATTATACGACGATATCCATCGTCGAATCACATTCGGTTTTGAGTAAAATGAGACAGTTAAGCCCGAAGCTTAAACCAACCCCAAAGTTTAGCAACCCTCAAGCCTTATTGCTTTGGCATGATAGATTAGGGCACCCCGGAGTTACCATGTTAAAGAAAATTATTGATAACTCTGTTGGACACCCTTTGAACAACCATAGTTTGACCATACCAAATGGGTATCTATGTGTCCCATGTTCACAGGGAAAGTTAATCACTCGACCTTCCTTCATCAAGATTGCATTAGAATCCCCATCTTTTCTGCAAAGGATATAAGGCGACATCTGTGGACCGATCAATCCACCTAGTGGACCTTTTAGGTATTTCATGGTTCTGATTGACGCTTCCACCCGTTGGTCTGATGTTTGCCTACTTTCAACTAGGAATATAGCCTTTGCCCGTCTATTAGCACAAATCATTAAACTTAGAGCCCATTTCCCTAATAATCCTATTAAGTCTATACAACTTGATAATGCGGGTGAGTTTACATCACAAGCCTTCGATGACTACTGTTCATCTCTAGGCATTGTTGTCGAACATCCTGTCCCTCATGTCCATACCCAGAATGGCTTACCTGAATCCTTGATTAAACGCATTCAACTTATTTCTAGGACCCTGTTGATGCAGTCCAAATTACCAGTTAGTGCTTAGAGACATGCTGTATTACATGCATCAATGCTCATTCGACTTCGACCCACAGCCTACCATCAATACTCTCCCGCACAGCTTATATCGGGACATCAACCTAATATCTCCCATTTATGTAAGTTTGGTTACGCTGTTTTAGTCCCTATACCACCCCCTCAACGTTGTAAGATGGGACCACAACGTAGGTTGGGCATCTATATCGGCTATGACTCTCCTTCTATTATTCGCTTTTTAGAACCAATGACAGGAGATGTTTTACTGCTCGTTTTGTTGATTGTCAATTCGATGAGACAAAATTCTCACCGTTAGGGGGAGATAAAGAACGTATTATTCCTGTAGAACAACCTGTTCCTGAAGAACGGTGTGAACAAACGTGGAATGCTTCCACTTTGTCTAATTTAGACCCGCGTACTTCACAATGTGAATATGAAGTCCGTAGAATTGTGCACTTACAAGAAATTGCAAATAAATTACCCGATGCATTTAACGATGTAGCAAAGGTAACTAAGTCACATATTCCAGCTATGAATGCACTTGCTAGACTTAATGTCCCTGTAGGACAAAGTCAAAAAGTGGCAACAAAAGAGTTTGTAATACGCCAGAAGCGTGGCGGACCTATAGGTTCAAAAGATATAGCTCCACGGAAGAGGAGAAATATACATATCCTCCCAAAGATACACTTAACACTCCTGAAGAGTTTCCTCCTGAAGAGATTCATAACGCTCCCGAAGAAGCTATGGAAAAACACACTCTCTCTAGAATGACGAAAGTCGTTGATGAGACTATAAAAGCCCCGAAGTGGCACCGGTACCGGATAATGAAGAGATCTCTATATTTTATAATTATTCAAGAGAGAGATGTGATAGAAAAAGATTTGTCATCGATGACGCATTGCATATGTGGTAGCTACACATATATCAATGGAACATGAGGATGATGATTGGGATACAGAATCACGTACTATAAATGAATGTCGACAAAGAAAAGATTGGCCAAAATGGGAAACTGCTATTACAGCAGAATTAGAGTCTTTCAATAGACGTGGTGTATTTGGACCTATAGTACAAACCCCAAAAGGTGTTAACCCTGTAGGTTATAAGTGGGTGTTTATGAGAAAAAGGAATGAAATGAATGAAATCATTAGATACAAGGCAAGACTTGTGGCACAAGGTTTCCCGCAGAAACCTGGGATTGATTATGAGGAAACATACTCCCCTGTTATGGATATAACAACATTCAGATATCTGATAAGTTTAGCGGTTTCTGAAAATTTGGATATGAGACTCATGGATGTTGTGGCCACTTATCTGTATGGGACTTAGACATAGAAACTCATACGAAAATCCCAGAAGGATTTACTTTGCCTGAAGCAAAGCCCAAGAGTACGTACTCAATACAATTGAGACGATCATTGTATGGATTGAAGCAATCCGGAAGAATGTGGTACAATCGTCTCAGTGAATATTTGTCTAAGGAAGGATATGAAAACAATCCCATTTGCCCGTGTATATTCATAAAGAAATCCTCAAAAGGTTTTGCAATAGTGGCAGTTTATGTCGATGACATAAATTTAATTAGGACTCCAGAAGAGCTCGAAATAACTGCTGATTATTTGAAAAGGGAATTTGAGATGAAAGACCTTAGGAAAACAAAATTTTGTCTCGGCCTGCAGATCGAGAGAAGTTCTAGTGGAATATTAGTCCGTCAATCTAATTATACCAAGAATATACTGAAACGCTTTGGTATGGATAAAGCACATCCACTAAGCACTCCCATGGTTGTTCGGTCTTTAGATATAAACAAGGATCCATATCGTCCAATTGAAGAAAATGAAAAGGTATTGGGTTCAGAAGTACCATACCTGAGTGCTATTGGTGCTTTAATGTATTTAGCACAATGTACTAGACCGAATATTTCCTTTTCAGTGAATTTACTTGCTAGATACAGTTCTGCGCCAATGCAAAGGCATTGGACTGGTATCAAACATATCCTACGCTATTTACGTGGTACAATTGATTTAGAACTCTTTTATTGTAAAGATTCCAAGTTTGTAGGATATGCAGATTCAGGATATCTATCTGATCCTCATAAGGGTCGATCACAGACAGGTTATGTATTTCTCAATAGTAATGCTGCTATTTCTTGGCACTCTACTAAACAAATTTTGGTAGCTACTTTTTCTACCCATGCTAAAGTTTTAGCCCTCTATGAAGCTAGTAGGGAATGTGTATGGCTAAAATCTTTAATTCAGCATATTCGTAGTTCTTGTCAATTGCCTCTCAGTACAGGTACCCCGACCATTATCTACGAAGACAATGAGGCATGTATTCAACAAATTAAAGAAGAGTACATTAAAGGTGACAAGACAAAGCACATTGCACCAAAGTTCTTCTTCACACATGAGCTTTAGAAGAACAATGAGATCGAAGTCAGGCAAGTTCGTTCAAATAACAACTTGGCTGATTTGTTCACCAAGTCATTACCAAAGTCAACATTTCAAAGGCTTGTATATGAGATCGGCATGCGGAAAGTGTATCATCAAACAATGTAAAGGGTATTATCGTCAGGGGGAGTAACAAATTCTAGATAGATACCTTGAAGCCTATCAATTAGGACATATGTCCACTGTACTCTTTTTCCTTCTCTAGGTTTTGTCCCACTGGGTTTTCCTAGTTAAGGTTTTAACGAGGCAGCATTATGCACGTCCAACACCACTTCAATAACTTTGTAAAAATGTTGTACTCTTTTTCCTTCGCTTAGGTTTTTATCCCATTGGGTTTTTCCTTTGCAAGGTTTTAATGAGGCAATGATTATTGAATGGTGGTCATCTAAGGGGGAGTGTTATAAAATATTGTTATTAGTGGATGCCCACCCTGGGGCCCACATTAGATATGGAAAGCAAGAGTCCTGCTATATTGGTTTGCTTGGGGAGGAAGCAATCTTACTCTATAAATAAGATCCTCCTCCCCCCTTTCATGTACACATCTCATTCAATAAGAAAAGCTCTCCTTTTCTCCCTCTACTCTCTCTCTCTCCCCTATTCTTAATATTTTTTCTTTTTTCTCCCCTTTTTTATGTCTTAGCCAAGGTGGCTAAGACATAAGATAGCCCACATACGTGGGAAGAGGAGAAAAACAACATGCGTAGAGTTTTACACCGTGACAAAAAATAAAAGTTGACATTGGTCGATTGCACCTTCAAAAAGGATCAATCCTCAAAAACTCCCCTAATTGAGCTAGGGTAACCACAAACCCCTGTGAGTAACCAAATTGCTTAGCAAAATGAGCCCCGACGTAAGGCTGGATGTGCCACCAAATTATTGCACCAATAAACAAAGTCAGCCAGGCAAATCGACATTAACCTCTTTTTCTTGTCATTGGTTAAAGCCTGGGATTGGATAAAAGAGTTCTAAATATCAACTTGTGGCTGAGCCGATGCTGATCCCAACCTAGGTCTTCCCAAAGCAATAAATGGCAAATGGCAGAGAACAAAGTTGTGGTGATCCCACAGATGGTAATGAGCCTTCTGTAAAGAAAAGCATCCGCCAAAACCATGAGCGACAACCCTATAAAAAGGGAGCTCTTTTATGTCTTTTAGGCGACGTAAGCTATTGCAATGGTATACAAACCAAACATATAAAAGATGCTCCAAGAACATCCTATTACAAGGCCCAGTTAGCCGCACCAAGCATCCTGCGCACTTCAGCTTAGTATAACTGGCCAGTGCAAAGGCCAAAGCATATTTTGTCCAAAGGCAAGCATATTTTGTCCAAAGGCCATTTTACAAGCCGGGTAGATGCAACTAGTCCTTGTTAACCTATAAAAAATCAGAAACATTACAGGTGTTGCAGTGAAGCATCATAAGTAAATTCCAAGCCAAGAGCACATAAATGCAAGGATTGTGGAATGTCAGGTCAAGTATTGCATCTAAATGTTCAGAGTTGATGAAACTCACTCAGAAGACTTCAGATGAGCTCAGAGTATAGCGTTCAAATTTCAGCGCAAGTAGACTTTACTTAGTCACTTAACTTACTAACCACTAAATTCAAGGTTCATTGACTCAAACCATGGGGACACTGAACACATTCAAGCTTCTAAAATACCAAATTAGCTAAAGTCACATGGCAACTCCAAAAAATGCTCAAGAGTGATGTTTCAAAGTTTCAAAACATTTGGACTTCATTTCAGCTCAAATTTAAGATCTAATAGTTGTTTCCCAGCTTCTTTGGGGTCACTGAGGCAACTGACACTTCTACATGTCAAAATAATCTAAAACTTATGGAAATGTCTTCAAATACATTCAAAGACTATCCTTCAAAGTTTTAGAATATTTGGACCTCATCTGGGCCCAAACTTAGTTTAAGTGGCTGTCCTTCAAGCTCTTCGCGGTCACTGTGCAAAGTGGTACCTCATGAAGATCAAATCAGCTGAAACTCCTATCTTTCAAGTCAAATGGATGCCATTTGATCACCCAAGTTTAACAAACATGGGGTGACCCTTGAACCTTGGGGTCACTAACCAAAGCCTTGTTTTCAGGTGACTAAAGTTGATGAGATTTGGATGCAAAGCTCAACTCATGCTCCAAAACGACTTTGTAAGTTTTCAAGCCAAAGGGACTTCATCTGAGCCTACTTTGGCAGAATGTTAGATTTAGGGTCAATGGCCCCAAAACCTTGAGGTCATTAACCAAAGTCTTACTTCCATTATGCCAAAGCTAATGAAATTTGGATCAGAAACTCAAAATGTGCTCAAGGTCAACTCTTCAAAGTTTTAAATCAATTGAACATCATTTAGATGTAAAAGAAACTGACTGCCTGCAATGCAAGGGGACAATGACTTAGGACATGCAGCAAATGAGCTACTAATCAAAATCCTACTTCCACATTACCAAATCAAATGAAATTTATATGGATACTTCAAGATGCTCCTGACATCAATTTCTCTAAGTTTCAAGGGAATCTGAAAATATATGAGCCTCAAACAATAGAAACAATGACCCATTTTTATGAAAAGTTGAAGGAAAGGTTGACCAACTTAAAAAGGTCAAAACATGATGAAATTTCTGTGGAATTTTCAAAATAATGCTAGAAAGCATCGCTCTAAGTTTCGTGAAGTTTGAACATCATTCGAGCTCAAAACTAATAAAAACAATTCACGGCCCAAAATACAAGCCTCTAGAAAAAGCCACCACGGGGTACAACGGTTGCTATCCCAATCAACCGAGCCTGACCGCGTTCAACCAAAGACATTGCATCTGGCAATGTTCCAAGCTCAGTTTGGCCAAAATTCACCCTAATTAATTTGCCAATTGGCTCAAGGGAATAGGTGGTCTAAACGAGGTTTGCATAAGGGGTTTTATACTTGAATAAATTGCCACACAATAGGTCTTCCACTTGATGAACTTGAATACCTTTCCAAGCCTCAATCTTCAATCTTTGAGCATGATCTTCCTTGAATGGTCTTACTGATGCTTTGACACGAAATTGACAATAAAGGGTAGTGCAAACCTTACTATGGCACTAACAATCTAGCCCTTTGTCAATTTCATGGCAAAAACCTTTACTATGGCACTAACAATCTTCCCCTTTGTCAATTTCATGGCAAAACACCTATTCTATACAAATTACAACTCTTTGACATAAACACATGCAAGAATACAAGTGCATGGCCTTTTTTGCATTAAAGATACAACAATTACAATTTAAAGAGGCTCATGGCCACACTAAGAGCTTGAACACAATGCCCCTAGAGTGTGCTTGGATTCTGTAAAATGTTACCTGCATGAAGATCAAGAAGCATACATTCTAATGGTGGGATTTGGCATTCCCCCTTAATTCATTAAAACCAAAAAGATATCACTGTAATTGAAACTGGTCCTTCTTTTGAAATGGACACTCCCCCTCAATTAATTCATGCTACCGTCACTGGTGACAACAGAAAATGAGCTTTTAGCGGCAAAAATAAACTACCGCTAAATGTTCATAAACTGCTGCTAAAGGATATAGCAGCAAAAAAAATTTTGCCGCTATATTTGTCACTAATGTTGGTGTCACCAAAGGAATGCATCCAATAGTGGCAGAAAAGAATCCGCTACTAAAAGTTATAATAGTGGCAGCAATAAAAGTCCACCGATAGAAGTTATAGTCTTGTTGAACTTGGTCCCCTCATCAGAGGCAATTTCTTTCATTTGCTGCTAAACCTTTTTATTTAAAAAAGAAACACATGAAAATCCTGGTAGGAGCACGTGCCATTAGAAAAACCTACATTTTTATAGCTATTTAAGGTGTAGAAACACGTGCCACTTGCTTAACTTTTCCTTAAGTTGTACTGAATTCACTTGTTGCTAGCAACACTATTTTCTCAACCCAAGCAACCACATGGCTACATTCCATATAAGGCTTAATAACCTTGGACTGAGGTAGAATGCCAAATACTTGCCAATGGTTCTCTCAAATTCTCTGACAGCCTCCCCTCCTGCCATGTTATGCATCTATTCAGTGTCCGGTAATGACATGATTATGATCATTTTGATCATCTACTAATTCTTCTTGAAGTTATGTAAATGGTAACTTGGATTTATTAAACTAGCAATTGATACACTCGACAATTTGAACATGGATGTGAACAACATGTCCATATTCATATTTAGGATAATACATAATTTATAAAGATCTAATTTTAAAATGCTTTTGAAAAGCTATTTAAGCCACCGCAACACAAATTTTTTTTTTTTGTAGGTAATATGTGCTATCACTCCAATGCAAAGCAACATATAATTGAATATAACAGATAATATCTAATTGGAATTGGTTGCAATGAAGATCTTATTGGATCTCTCTACTCTACCATAACACTTCCTGCGATCCATCTAAAGCCAGATTTGGACAAATTTCTAAGCCTTTTAGGGGCCCCTCTCTCTCCAATTCAATTTTTTTTGGAAGATTATTCTCTATTGTACTTGATCTTTTTGGCTTTTTACTCAAGATTGTGAGTTTTAGTTGTGCTTTCTTTGTTAAAAAAATAGCTGAGATCTGATTGGTTGGTTTGTTGTACCTTTGAGCCTAAGGGGTCACTCTACCACTGTTGGTAGAGAGGGGACCTGAGGTAGAGAGGAAAATAATCAAATTAATAATTTTCCATTGAAAATATTATTTGTCAGAACCATCTGAACCTGCATCAACTGATTTGGGTTGCACCATTAAGTCAAGTGGTTAGGCCTCCACTTCAGTTTCCAAAACATTGCGCAAACTTCTATAACGAAAATATCTAAGTAATTTCTGCTCAATGGCTACACTGAAGCCAAAATAGGCCAAGCAATTAACCTGCTTAGCTCCTTCCGCATCCCAAAAACCTAGATATTAGGGATCACGCAATGCTTCAAAGTTGAGAACTATCAACTAGGTTTGGGATAGGCCTTTTGTTCTCATGGGCATTAATTGGATAAGACAATTTTGAGATGGAATAATAACTTGAAGACACTAGTACCACAGGATTGGGCAATTGAGGATGCAGGTGGGTGAATGGGCTGTTCAATTGGACACGATGCATTTCTAACTTGGAAGCAAGCTGGAAGGCGAGAAGAACCCTCAGCCATCTGGTGGCCATCTATAATGGCTTTGTGGTCATTTGTAATCACTTTAACCACATCAATAAAAATCTGAAAACACATGAATGTTTGACTCTCTACCTTGCCTATGTGGTGGATTGCCCTTGCTTCTACTACTTAGATCAAGAATAAATTAAATCCTTTGACATGATAGTTTTTTTTTTTTGGGTAAAAGGCCTTATAGAGCTAAAGTGCTCACTTTTAGAGTAAGAAAGAAAATAGAGAAAGAAAACCTTGATAATGCTTACCTTAACTAGAGATATTTTCTCCTGGGTTTGAATTAAGTTTCCATGAGGTGGGCAGTAACTTAACAATAATTTGGGACCCTTCACTGCACTGTATTTTCTCCTTCGTTTGAATTCAAGTTTCCAAGAGGTAGGCTATGACACCTATGTCTATCAGCATCCTAACTGCAAACATTTATTTATCTAAATAACAATATGTTCTTATAAAAACATGAGATGGCACCGCACTGCAAACATTTATTTATCTAAATAACAATCTTGCATTTATTTATCTAAATAACAATCTTCCTATATAGACATTTATTTACCTAAACCACCCTTGCTCCTTTTCACATCCTGGATAAAAAATGATCAGAAAATCGGCTAGGAGAAAAAATTTTGGTTATGAAGTATTGTATTCTAAATGCATTTGATAGTCACCTCTCATAGGTGTTTGTATCTTTCCAGCATCAACATCGGCCAGCCAGGCAATAGTGATGATCGTCACCACCACAGTGTCGGACTCTCTACACAGGTGAGGATTGCCTCGGTTGGTTGCATTGGTGCAGGTGACCTTCTAGTGCTTCAGTTGGTTGCACCACCAATTGCAAGCCCTCTACCTAACACCCCTTCTGCTTCGATCCCCGCTGCAAAGCGCCTTAAACCTAAGGAAGTATCATCAACTCATCTCCTATAGACTGACCAATAATAGAGCTATAAGTTCAAAGTTCAATCCATAAAGTTAAATGAAAACTTTACTGTCTTCATCACATAAAAGAAATGTGGAGGTTAATATCACATCAAATGACAACATTAAGCTCTTTGGACTATCCATTAGTATTCCACATCAATTGTAACACAAACTACTACCCACTCTACAGCTGTAAATTCTCAAATGCTAGGATTGTACTTAATTATTTTGTAACGCACATGAAGGAAATCATAATGGCTTCCATCATTTGTGCAAGCACGAAAAACCTAAACCAAACCACAAAGCAATACAATTACCCAACCAATAATATAGTAATTAAATTGAGAAAGTAACTTCATGTTGATTTAAAATTGATGATATAAATAAAAAAAAGACCTAGACACTTACCATGAGATTGCAAAGAGGCTGAAATAGCTAACCTTACACAGAGTTTGTGACTATACAAGGAAGAAGAAGAAGAACAACGATTAGAAATTTATGTACATATTCAATCGCAAACTGTTTGTGAGCAGTAGAGATTTAATTGGGTTGAGTGAGCTGAACTTTTACTATCATTGCTAACATTAGTCCTGTAGTGATTATGGCGAGATCCAAACTGGCCATGTTCTATCAATTTCACACATTGGAACATAATATTCTATAACAGGAAATTGATTTGTTGGCACAACTTTTTTTGAAAGAAATCTATATTCTGTTGGAGTAGTCTACATCACAAGAAGCATGAAGTAAAGACACAATTACCTGCATCACAAGGATGTTAAGAAACAAGAAGGACTACAATATGGATTCTTTAAGTATTCATTAAATGAGACACTCATTACCCCCCAGATGCATTGAACAATATTGGGATGAAAAACAAATGCGAGAGGATGCAAAAAGGAATGCAAACAACCTGATAACTTGCTTCAGATGTGTTGTACAATAGCAAATTTAAAACTTTCTTCAAAACTACTGGTGCATGAAGCACCCAAATAAAAAAATGGTAAGATTATATTAACCATGCTGCTATGGCAGTAGACTTTAAATTTGCATCAGATAGAATAGAATGCTTCCTGAATGTGATCCCGCTTATGAATGACGTGGAAATGTGTAATGGATTCATTGTCCAATATTCGCGCACTTCAAACGTTAAGAAGAATGGAAATTAATTACAGTTCATCATTAATTTCCCTTTGTTTACATGAGTTCTAACGCCCTGACCGCGGGGATGCAGGTTGTTTACACGAGTTTACAAAGCTTACAACCCCTCCCTCAAGTCTTAGATGTAATCTCAATTTGGAAAATACAAGAAAATGTACATAAAGTAGAAAACAATGTAAAAAAGAGGAAAAAAATGGGGGTGACCATGACCCACGGTCACTGCCCTAGGCCAGCGACCCTGGGTCACGGTCACTGATAGACAATGACCTCGAAGTCACTGTTTTGCCTCTGTTTTCGTGTTGTTTGTGCTGGTTCTTCTTTCAAACTTTTTTCAAGTGTTGAAACTCCCTTTCATGACATCTTAGGGTGTTGAACAACCATTGAGAAGATCAAATTCGACTATGGAATCGATTGAAAACTTTATAATTCATCATTCATGTTTACAGACTGTCTTTTGTTCAAGTCCGAAGAGGGTATCGCAGGAAGCCCCAAGTTGTGTCATTTTGAACTTATGGATTTTAAGGAACAAAATGAGGCCCAAAGGGGCTCATTCACAAACCCTGTGATGGCCAAGGAATCCCCCGAATGAGAAAAACAAAGATGACAACGTCATCTTTCGAATAGTCGTTACGGCATGAACATAGTTTGTACTTTAGTCACCCCTCCCTTCTCCTCCTCCTCTGAACCTTCTTGCTCACCTTGATAATTGAAAAAAGGAGGGGAAAAGGCCGTGGAATGCTGCTGTCCTCTTGCTTGAATGCTTTTGATTGCCTTTTGTGTTCTTGAAATTCTCTATCTATGTGTTTCTGTTCTCCTCCATTTTCTTTTCAAATCTTAGCCTTTTATAGACTTCCCCAGCAGTTTCTGGCAATTCCAAGGAGTTAAGGGAGGTTGTGGGAGGTTACACTTTGAAAGGAAGTGGAGAAGAACTGTCCAAAACCGTAGGAAGTGCCCTTTGAGGGTCCGTGACAGCGGCTGGCCCAATTTCCGGTTTTTGCATTTGCGACCCGTTTTCACCTATTTGGGGCCCAAATGAAGTCCAATCGGCACGAAACTTGGAGGGATGCTTCTTGACAATATTTTGACCATGTCATAAAAGTTTCAGCTCATTTTGACCATCAGAAGTTGGTCAACTCCCTTGATGAACGGCCGCGGTCACTCCCAAGGCCCATTTCTGGACTTTTGCATTTATGATCCGTTCTCACCTATTTGGGGTCCAAACAAAGTCCAATCTTCACGAAACTTGGAGGTATACCTCTTGATACTATTTTGAGTGTGTCATAGAAGTTTTAGCTCGTTTTGATCATCGGAAGTTGGTCAACTCTCTTGATGAACAGGCTGCGGTCACTCCCAAGGCCCAATTTCGGGTTTTTGAATTTGCGACCCGTTTTCACTTGTTTGGGGTCCAAACAAAGTCCGATCGCCACGAAACTTGGAAGGATGCTTCTTGACATTATTTTGAGTGTGTCATAGAAGTTTCAGCTCACTTTGACCATCTGAAGTTGGTCAACACCTTCATTGATTGGGCCGCGGTCACGGACAAGGCCCGTTTATGGACTTTGTATATGTGACCCGTTTTTGCCAATTTAGGGCCCGAACAATGTTTGATCGCCACGAAAATTGGAGGATTGCTTCTTGACCTTGAGCATGTCATAGAAGTTTCAACCTGTTTTGACTTTCGAAAGTTAGTCAACTCTCCAGTTGACTTTTTATGAAAGTGGGCCCTTATCTCAATTGTTTGAGGCCTAAATAACTTCGGTTTGGTTCGAAACTTGGAGGAATTGACATCATGGATATCTTGGAGTCTTCACCCAAATTTCATGCAGTTTGGATTTGAGAAAGTAGGATTTCGAGTAGTGGCCTATTCATTGCATGAGTTAAGTCACTATCCACCCCACATGTAGGTAGTCAGCTTGTTTTCTACCTGAACGACATCCAATTGACTTGAAAATTTGGAAGAGTAACTTTGAGCATTCTTTGAGTATTTGTGCAGAATTTCATTAGCTTTGGCCTCCTGGAAGTAAGATTTTAGCTAGTGACCTCCATACCTCGGTGTCACTATCCTCTAAACTGACATGCAGTGAAATTCAGACCAAACGGAGTCCTTTTAACTTGAAAATTTGCAGAATATCTTCTGAGCATAACTGAAGATTCTCGCCCAAATTTCATCAATTTTGGATATCATGAAGCAGGACTTTGTTCAGTGACCCATGGCTTGGGGGGGACTAACCCCAAGTTGACATGCTTGTGGCTTTTGGGTTTGATGATGTCTGTTCAACCCAAAATTTTGTAGGGCCTATCTTGGGCATCATTTGAGCTTCCTGTGAGAGTTTCGGCTAATTTGATCTTCGTGGGATGTCACTCTACACAGGGACCCACAGAGCATAATATATGATCATCTGGACCAAGTTTAGATCCAAATGATGTCCAAATGATCTGAATCCTTGAGGAGTAGTCTTTAAATGTACTTGAAAGTATTTCATTGAATAGGAGTTTGCTTCAACATGTGGAAATGCCAGGTCCTGCAGTGATTCCCAAGGAGCTAGCAAAGAGTCTCTGAAGCTGATTTCAGCTGAGATTAGGTCCAAGTGCTTTGAAAGCTTTGGAACTTTATAATCCAAAGCTTGTAATGCCTTCGCTGCATTATTTGCAAAATTTTATGGGTCAACAGAATGTACCACCTGAAACCAGTATCCTAAATAATAATTGTAAAGTGATTATAGTCCACAAGTGAGGATGATAAGGGACTGCTTAAGCAAAGTGTGTTATGCACAAATGACTAGAATAGAAAGTTACTCACTATGCAGTTTGTGTGAAAGGATAGATATAGGGTATTTAGTAAAGCAAAACCCAATATGCCAACACGTTTATACTGTTATATGATAAATTGATGGATATGTTACCTTCACCTAGTCGTTGAAAACCAAAAGTAAATGCAAATCGGAGGATTGATCTTGAAGATTGACAGAAAGACAAGTCGTTTCATGTCTTTTGACCTGAAAACATGTTTTGGCTCTCGCTCCCTATAATAGAACTGCAACAACTTAAGGCAATGCCATGATTGTAGAGAATTAAGATGGGACATGAAGGAAAGTGTATACCAGAAAATATAGCATCAATAATATCAAGCCCTGTTTTTTCAAGCATGTTAAATACCTTTTCTTTTGATCATGAATTAAACTTGCATTGAGATTTATTATATTGGATGAGTTCCATTTAGGAAAAAAATAGTAACAGTAACTATACATTTTGACAAACACATTGCATTCAATAAAAGTACTACGATACATACTTCCAAAAGGATAGTTTTGGGGCTACACATGTCACAAACCACGCACACATAAATGGTTAGTGAATATCTAGCCTTTCCAAATCAAGGAAACATCTCCAACAGGAAAACATATTTAAAGCGTACTAAGAACCCAACAGAAATCAAAATCGGTTCTGGATATTTTCACCACTCTCATTAAATTTCAAATGAGATATATAGTGGGCATCAATGCTAAACCACTATGGTCATGTTACTAACCCTCCTACATTTGCAGTCTAACATTGGGCCACCATCATCCAGTAAAGTGGGTGGAGCATTAAATCAAAGTACACCATCATCGTTGAAGTCTTACCCACATCCAAACAATATAGCAATATCAAAAAACAAACATTTAAATTAGTTGTTTCAATAGAATAAATCAAATTTCAATAGGTAAACAACCAACTATAGTAGAGAAAAACATATGAGGCTAAGGCTAAGAACATTATTATAACATGCTCGTATGACAACATCTACAGAACTCAAATAGATAAGGCAAAGCCGAAAGCACATCTCTTGGCCTGCTTATCTAGCATATGAGTTCATGTAGGAGTCTTTACTTGATAGCAGCCTAATGCCCAAGTCAGTTGTTTGTGCATCAATTCCACTGCCTATGTCACCATTTATATAAGTAGTAAATACCATGCCATGAGTAGACAACACTGCTACTCTATTGGCACAAGCACCATTCATACCCAACCCTTTGATTGGTGTGCCTCCTAGGTAGGCCCTACAAGTGGAATTGCAGAGAGTAGTGGTGCAGCTGTTAAGAGAAAATGCCCCCATGCACATTACTCTCCTACATATTTTAAATTTTTAGCTGTATGCAAACTACAAAATTGCATTTCATAATATGAGTTGAGATTGGAGTTTGCATGATTTTGGGGAACCCCAAAATAAAACATCATAAAACCCTAGCAATCACTAAAACTAGGGCAGAATCCAAAAAAAAGCATAAAAATCATGCAACAAATCAAATGCTCCATCTTGAGAACCTCACGACCTCATGCATTGTGAAATCCGAACACAAAACAGTTCAAAACAAAATCAAATCAAATTCAATCAATGATCATTAGTCAGAAAAATCTTAAAAAATACAAAAACATGACATTTTCTGATTGAAAGAGAGAAATGATCAGAAGAACATCAGATCCATACCTTTGGAGATAAAAAAACGAAAATGCCAGAGCTATGAAGGAGAAAAGGCTCTCGATTTGGGGATCTACTACTAATAACTAATTAATTGATTAACTAAATCTGAAGGAACTTGGGAGATCTTTCAAGTTAGGATCGATTCAAGACATTGTAAGAACAAGATCATGAAGAAAAAAGGATGATCGAAGGTGATTTAGGGTTTCGTTTGGTGAGGAGCTAGAGTTTCTTCGTCCTGAGCAATTAGGGTTGAGACATGGAGAGAATCAAGGTCATTTAGGGTTTTGTTTGGTGATGAGTGGGAGATCTTTTAGAGAAGTGAAAAAAGAGAGAGCGAGCAAGGTTAGGGCAAGGCAAAAAAGGGCAACGTTTTAAGGCATCACGAAGGTAAAGTAGGTATGAAGTTACAAAAATGCCCCCGAATGTTGTCCAAATTTCAAAATTGACAATTTGATCACTCTGTAAGACCATGCTGGATGCCCTTTTTAGATAGAGAGAAGAAAATTAATGGTTGGGACTGGGCCATCTTTAAATAAAAAATTGATGTATATAATGGCAAACAAAATAACTGCCACTCTCTTTATGTATATCATATGAATACACGTCCAGAAATTGTTATCTGGTGATGTCTATAGTAGCGAACAAATGAATCTACCACTAGTTCAAGCTAATGGTAAAAGTAGAACAAGAAAAATAGATATCTATAATGGTAGACAAAGCTAACTGCTTTATCCATAAGAGTGTCACCAAACATGTTAATCTACTACTGAGAACAATATTTAGCAGTGAACAATGAAAACTGCCGCTATAAACGTGTCGCTAATTGTCACTTTTCTTGTAGAATTTGTGTCACAGGATTTCACCTGAGATAAGCCTAGCCATTGCAAAGCTGTTCTTTGCACCTGCGAGATGACTATTTGGATAAGCAAAGTCGTAGATGTGGCTTCGAGGCATGTCTTGTCTAGAGGAAAAGCAAGGTAGTTGCAGACATGGATTGCTGCTTCAAAGAGAGAAACCAGCTAGGAAGGGAGCAAGAATGCTCGCTTCTTGAGAGGGAGAATACCCTCATTCTTTTCGACCATTCTCCTCCTTCTTCGTCGTAGTTAAGGGAACCTCCTTCAACTCTGGGAATGCCCTTTCTCCTTGGGAAAGAACCTAGGGACTGTTGTTAGGATTAGTTAACCTGATGCCCATAGCTCATAAGAAAAAAATAATTTTTTGCCTATCAACAAGGAATTATAATACAAGTGAGAAGATGCATTGGGAAAGATGAATCCCTAAATAAACTAGGACTCTCATTGACATCCATGCTTATCCAATCCAAGATATCACACGTCTAACCCTCTTTGGTGGGCCCTCACATGAAACAATTTTCTAACAAAAGGGGCCCAACTTGAGATGTTTTTGCTCAAATTCAAATTTCAAACGTGGGTGTGCAAAGAACTCCAACAAGAGAGTCCTCCTACCCTAACTGATCCTATTGTAATTCAAACTTGTTGGCTAAGATTGAACTCTTCCAAAGAGATAATTGTAGTATAAACAAAAAGCCCCATGAGAGAGGGACTTTGGCCCAAAAAATCTGTAAATTATTAAAAGGGGGATGCCGTCAACATGCTTATGGAGTAACAAGCCACCCTCCTTTAGCTCTCTCTCCATGCCATCTCTCCCTCTCTTCTCCCCACAATTCTTCTCTCTCTTCAAGAAGGCTAGCCCAAGTTGAATATCATCAACTAGAAGAGGCTCCTCCATCCTAATGTGCATTTTCTAGCTTTGTTTTTATTTTTTCTATCTTTTGTAAACATTCACATTAGTAATTTTTTTTTTTTTTGTTTTTTTGCTTTCTATTTGGGTTTTCTTCTGTCTAGTTTTGTGTTTCTTTATGGGGTAACCATGCTTGTGATTGGTAAGGTTAGTAGAGGGATGCCATCCCACTACAAATGGCCTAGTTTAGTACCCTCCAACATACACTTCGAATCGTGAATCCCTTGCTCGTACGGGAGGATATAAAAGCTAGAGTCAAGGCGAAAGCCAATTATTGTTTACAAGCCCTACCTTGAAACCCCATGTGCTTTCGCACATTATTTCAATTTCATCCTTGGATTTACAACCCTAGGAGTTGAATGAGACTCGAGGAACCCATTCTAGTTACTTTAGTGCCTGGTAGAAAAAGAAAATTGAAAGAATAACTTTTATCATACATTTATTTTTCTTGCACTGTTCCACACATTTAAATTCTTGTATTTTTTGACACATTTACTTTTGTGAAAAAAAATCCACACATTTAAATTTCTACACTTTTTACTTTGTTTAGGTTATTCTTATTTTGTTTTATGCATAGTTTTGTGTATGGAAAGTTGATCATTGCATGTATTAGCATTAAGTTTTATTTCTTACCAGTTTAAGTTGCTGGAAAATCAAGTTTTAGAGTTGTTTTGCAAAGTTTAGATTCGAATTTGACAAAGGTACAAATCTGAAAATTTAAAATTATGCACCCATTGCAGAAATTTCAGCATGATTCAGAGGCAACTTCTCATGATTAGAAACCTAGGCATATCACCTTGGTTTTTCCTGAGATTTCGTGGATTTTGAACCTTGCTGCAGACTCTCTTCACCATAAAAGTCTTGGACTCAGAAGTGTACAGAAATGGGGTATTTCGGTTGTGCAAAAGTGCCCAATCAGTCCACCCTTGTGCAGAATTCTGCACAACAAACTAGTCAAGTACCCATGTTCATGCATTCATAACTTTTTCATTTTAGATCATTTTTCTATTCCCCCCCCTTTTTTTTTTGTTAGATTCATGCGTCATCAAAGTTTAAATTCCATCCACGAAGCTCAGAGTCAGTCAATCAGTCCACCTGCGTGCAGAATTCTGCCCAACAACTAGTCAAGTACCCATGTTTGTGCATTCATAACTTTTTCATTTTAGATCATGCATCATCAAAGTTTAAGTTCCAGCCAAGAAGCTCAGATTTAGGATGCATTAGATTAGGTGCACAGTCCATCAAAGTTTGCACAGCATCATAGTTTTCTGCACTTAGAAAATTTCAGCATGCATGCGTACATTATTTAATTTTTTGCATTATTCATAGAATTAGCATCATCGTAGGATTTAACAATTAGTATTTAGATCTGAATTAGGTTTTAGGAATTCTAATTGAATTAGAAGACTAGGTTAGAAACATAATTAGATTAGAAAACTAACTTTGCATAGTTTCTAATAATTTTGGTAACTTGCTTATAAGGTAGTTTTTTATTTTTAGGATTCTTATTGACCCTAGGTAGTTTATAGATTTTGGATTCTTTCTAGAAGCGTTTCAAGATAAAATCTATTTCTTAGGAAGTTTTCAAAAAATTGGATAATGCTAAACATTAGAAGAGTTCTAACATAGTTGAAATTCTTAACTTGGCTAACTTTAGAAAATTTGGATTATTTCTCAATTTGAACTATGTTAAACATCTTGAACATTTGGGAAGTTTATAGAATTAAGGATTCTAACGTAACTAGGATTCTAACTTGGGAAGTATTTTGTTTAATTGTCTAACTTGTTTTTTTTTAAGGAAAATATTCATGTGCATATGTCCCTTACCATTTTGGTGAGGGACACTCCTTTTTTGGAAAGCATTAATATGCCAGAGGACAAAACTTCACGCCTTTCTAAGCTTGAAAAGTCTAAAAAAGGAAGTGTCTCTCACCAAAATGGTGAGGGACATATGCACATGAAGACTCCGCTTTTTTTAATATGAGTGTTTAGTTTTAAATTTGTTAGTTTTAAATTTTTAACTTATTTACAAGTTGGAAAGCACCTAATTAAATTTGCTACTTGTGGATTAACCCCGCACTCATCGGGTTTTATTATTATATCAAGACTCTACACTTGGAGTTCCGATCAGCCCACTTTTAAATGGTTTTCATATCAAAATATAATATGTGCCCAAATATCAGTATGTCCAAGTACTCTTACTAGTGTGAAACTTATGGGGGTAAGTACTAGATGAGAGTATTACTTTAATCGGTTTATAATTTCAAAATAAAATGATTGGCAATCTCACCTCTCACCAGGTGACCAGGGATCGACCTTGGCTTCCCCCACTTCTCGCATGTATGTGTAAAGACCCAGATTTTAATTTTAAATTTGAATTAATCTTGACCCTTGATTTAATCTTGATGGACCCCACATGTTATTGTTATTATGATTTGATGTTATTTAAATTTGGATAATTACTTAGTTACTCTGTAGGTCCCATAAATTTCCAAAGTTTGAGAATTTTAAAGATGTGCTCAAAATTAAAACTTTATTTGGATTAAACCTCTAGATTGTCTTGACGTATCCTAACTGTATTTGAGAATGAAATTCCTCCTTTGGCTAAGTTTGAATATGACTACAACTCGTTTGAAACTTTACTTTTATCTTCCTATAAATGGAAAACACTCTCTCTCCTTTGAATCCCATCTATGTAACCCAAGTCCCCTCCCTCTCTTATGAAGAGTTTCTTCTTCCACCTAAGGTATGGCCCCCTCCTTTATCTCCTTCTTTTGGAATTTACTATTATAGTTGGTAAGATAGATTCCAATTTTGTCATTCACGCCATGTCATGTAAGTCATTACCTGCATCATCCTCAACATCCATCCATGAGGTCCACCTAGTCATCACCTTAAAGGACAAGCCAGGAACCGTGGACCACCTCTGAAGAGCCAGACCCCACCATGGTCGAGCCCAACCCGGTTAAACCCAGTCGTCCTCACTGTTCACTATCTCCTTTCTCATGATTTTTCTGTCACTTCTTCTCTCCTTTGTTTATTTCCTTCTCCTCCCCCACATGGCAAGCCGAGACCTCCACCATCACTGTTTGCATTTTCTTCCTCACTTCCTTCCATTTCCCTGCAACCAAACGGTCCCCATTTACCTCCTCCATTGCTGTTCCTCCACTCTCTCCTTCTTCTCCACCTGGGTTTTCATTCTTCTTCTTCTTTGTGTTCCTGTTCTTGCCTTCTATTCTTCTTCTTTTATCTGCTCATGGCCGAACCCATCTCCTGTCTCTTCCTTCTCTAGTTTCCATTCCTTCTTCATGTTTCATTTTGTTTTCTTTCGTGTTCTGTTCCTCTCCCTGGTTCACCTTCTCTGTTATTCTCCCTTCCTAGTTTCCTTCCACTGTTCTGCAATCCAAACAGCTTCCCTGTTTTCCTCTTTTCCTTCTTCCTGTCTTATGTTTTTCTTCTCTCTGCCTTCTTCTGCAACTCGAACCCATCTTTATTCTTCTTTTCTTCCCTTTCTGTTTTCTTCCTTCTTTTATTCTTCTTTCTTCTTCTTCCTGTTTCTTTCTGTTTTGCCATCCTGCGTCTTCCTCTTCTCGTTTCAGTTCGTTTTCTCTTCCTTACTGCTTCTCTTCTTCTCCTTCTTGTTCGTTTTCTCCTTCATCCCCTGTGCTTCCCTGCTGCTACTGTTTCTCTGCATTGTCCTTTCCTCTTCTTTCCTTTTTGCTGCATTGTTTTCTCCCTCCTCTGTCGAACTCGACAGCTCTCATGAACCCGGAACAACCGAACCAGGGTCAACCTATCAGCCCCTGGCCACTCTAGAACCCACCTCTCTTTTCTTCTTTTCTTCTCCTCCGTTTGTTTTTCCTCGTTTTGACACCATGAAACCAGGCATTACTCCCGGCTCTCCTGCAACAGTGCTCGGTCTCTTCTTCTTTTGTTTCTTTTTCTTGTTTCTCCTTCCCTTCTTCTTCCGTTTTCTTTCTTCTCCCTCTTGCTGTTTTCTCCCTTCTTTTCCTGCTTCTTTCTTTCTTCTCTCCTCATCTTCTTCTCCTCTGCAACTGAGTCAAGCTCATCGTCAGAACGGCAGGCAACCCAGTTACCGTTTTCGTTTCCCTCCACCCACTGCACTCGGCTTCCTGTTTCTCTTCTTCCTTTTCTTTTCTTTTCTCCTTTCACTGCTCAGCTCTCCGTTTTCTCTTCTCCGACCAGAAACAGCCATGCATCTCCACCTCTCCCCTGCAACATCTCTGTTCTTCTTCTGGTTTTCTCTGTTTGCCTGCTTTTCTCTGTTTTCTCTTCTTCTTTTTGCTTCTCCTTCTTCATCTGTTTCCCTTCCTCCTGTTTCTGCCCGGAAAAGCCCACTGCCCATCTGCTTCTTTTTTTCCTTTCTCCACTGCAACCATTTCTTCTTTTCTTCCTCGTTTCATTGTTGTTTTGATTCTTCTTCTTTGGTTTTTCTACTCCAGCATCTTCTGTTAGCCAAGTGGGTCCAGATCATAATTGGGTTCAATAGCTGGGGTGATTTTCTTAATGGTATTAGGAATTTCCTATTTTGTCAAATAGTAGTTCTTTATAGGTTAAGACTTTCCTTTTTCTAAGATAGAGTTTTTGGGAGATAAAGATGTAATAAGTATATATATATATATGATGTAATTTGTAACCCTAGAGATGAGAGGCTAAGAGAGACTGAGATTCCAAGGCTGTGGTTTCACAGATTGGAGGAGAACCTAGTGGAAATTGGTTTTCCGTTGACGTAGGCATCTTTGCCGAACCACATAAATCACTTGTCTTCTTGTGGTTGATTGTTGACCTTGATTACTCACGTACACACACGCACAACAAGTGGTATCAAAGCGACGAAGTTGTGTGCGGAAGATCATTGGAAGGAGAGATCAGCAATGATCTCTGCTGGGCCACAGACTTCGGGGATCTTTGTTCTCTGAAACAGAGAAATCAAAACCAGAGGAAACAGACAAAGAGGGTTCTGTTGCTGGACATCTTCGTCGGTCGCCGAATCTGTGCCAAATTTGAGAAGATTGGCTGCCGGTTCTGAGGAGGAAGAAAAACCAAAAAAAAAAAAAAAAAAGAGGCCTGCAACTGCTGGTCGTTTTTTTTTCCTTCTGTCACCGCCATGTTGAGATCTCTTGAAAGATAAATCAGGGATAAGAATCCTCTCTTAGAATTAACCTTGGCCTATATGAGGTGTAGAATCTTCCTCTTTTATCTCTTGCGTTGTCAACTTTCATTCTTTGCAAGGTACTCTTTGTTACTCCAAAATCAAAGAGATCCTCCAGAATAATTCTCTTGATTTTTTTTCTTTTTTTTTCCAACCAAAATCTGATCCAAACCCTCTTTTGGGGATGGAATAGCTTACATATATATTTATGTAAATAAACTAATGATGATAAAAATTCAATTTATTTCATGAGAATATAAATTTTCACAGAACCTTCCAAAAATAGAATTTCCAAAAATGGCAGGTTTCACGAATTCATGCAAAAAATGTGATTTTTAAACAAATTATGCATAAATGCACTACAATTGTTTAATATTAATGCATGAAACATGATATCACACTAAATGAGGCTCTTTTGACTCAATAAGTCCTTAAACTGTTTAAAATGTATATGAAAATATCCAGTTTTTAATACTCAATACACCCCCTAACCAGCATTTTGCTAGTCCCTTGTAAAAAATGCAAAAAATATGAGGCTTCCAACATCACTTAATCTAACCTAAAACTAATGCAATGCAAGAAAAATAAACATGAATGCAACACCACTTTCGCTGGCACTCTTGACTACATTTAACATATGCAGCTAGCTATTAAACCTCTAGGTTCCCCCTAGTGGATGAGTTGTGCCTCATGAGCTTTTGCAGTGAATCTACCCACAAAATTCTCTTTTTTTGACAAATAAAGGAAAAATAAACAAAAGTGAAGAAATTTCTCAAAAGAAAATTCACTCATATCAGATATTTTTGAAATCTAGAATAATTACACTTTAAGACTTTTCAAAGTCTGGTCCACAATTCTATTCTCAAAAACTTTCTCAAATTCAAACCAACTTACGTGCACAGTAAAAAAATAATATACATCAAAAACTTATTTAAGATATTCTATGATAATACTGTAAAAATAGAATTTTTCCTTCAAATAGTCTGATCCCTTGAAATTTAGCAAAAATAAATTTCCTCTCAAAGCCATTAAGATGGTTGCCACATTACTATTTACTTCGATAGGCCATTGTTTTTCTCCTTACTTTCTTTTTCTGAGGCAAGGGTTCCCAAGTTCATATGATATAAGAAAAATTAGGATCCAGAGAGCAAATTTGGTCCTTGTCCTTCCCATTACATACTTCCTTGCAAACTCTTGCGGACACTATTCACTCATTTACCTTTGTCAACATAGAACTTTTAAAGTTCATATGATATAACAAAAGTTGGAATCTAAGGAGCAAACTTAGTCCTTATGCATTTATGCACATATCCTTTGAAAATTTCTAGGGACACTCATTGGGCCATAATTCATCATCATTCAACTTTCTCTTTTTTTTTCCTCATGATTGTGCAATGTTTAGGTCCCTTAAGCTCTCTAATTAACCCTTGTAGTGAGTGTTAGGCCAATGACTTTTAAACCAAATGGCTTTAGGGCACTAGACATAAAAATATCCCTTCGTGCTTACTAACTCGAGTTAAAAAGGCTACAACCCAAATTAATCACAAACTTCTCATTATATGCTCTCTTTTTTCACTCTCTCTTTTTTTTCAAATCAAAAGTAAACACTAGGTGGCAGTTCTCATTTCACTTGAATTAATTCATTTTGGTACTAATATATACAATTCACCAACAATGAACCAGGAAACAAAAATATTTTACAAACTAAATTTCAAGTTCACATTGTATTCTCCAAAAAAATTCCAAAACAACATTAAAGCTTCCTATCCAAAATGTTGAAAATATATACGTGTGCATGTGGAAAGCAAGTTTTGGTAATCTTTCGAAATGTTTCCTCCTTTAGAAAATGTAAACTTTCTTTTTACTTCCTTTCAAAAGTATGAAAATTTTAGATTTCTATATATCTTCAAATTGCTTCGATTCCTTTGAAAACTTTATTTTTAAAAATGAAAAATAAATAAATGAAAAATAAATGCCGGCAAAAAATTCCTAAAACCGAAATAAAAGTGTAAAAATGCAAAAATTTTCCTAAAAAATGAAAAAATAATAGAAAAATAAAAAAAATTTTCCTAAAAGTCTAAAAGTGCCTATGTAGTGCCTAAAATTGGACAAGCGTGCTCGTTCCCACCCCCAACCAAATATGTGCATCATCCATGATGTTTATGCATGCAATGTAGAACTGTAAAAGTATAATGAGGAAACATAAATGTAAAGGAGGGTAAAGAGAAAAAGTCACCTGAAGATGTATCTAAGCTACTTCCTGTCCAAGTTTAGACAAAATAGAAAATAACAAGAAAAAAAGATAAGAAGCTACTCTAAAAGAAAATATCTACGCTAAAAAGAAAACAAAAAAAACCTACACTATTGGATTCGAAACCATGAGTCCACCCGGATCTCAAATGAAATTTTCCTCCACATAGTTTATAAGAAGCACAGAAAGAAAGGAAATCATATCGGTATTAGGCTCAATGAACATGAGGACCGCATGTTCTTATAGACCGTGTGAAGAAGGGGCCACAAAGAAAATTTCTTCCTACTATGTTAGAAACGGATCTTTGAAAGATAGGAGAGGATGTAATGAGCAACTGAGTGGCTCTAGGTCCTCCCGTGCCACAAATTTCATTAGTTCAATTTCAGCATTCCATTCAGACACGGGCTCAAAAGATTCCAAATTGTCAAACTTAGAAGTCTGAATGGGACCATTGTTCTCCAATTCCACAAGTTTTTTTGAAAAACATCAAGGGCCAAGAAATGCGAAGGCAATTTCTTTAAGGGTTGGATCATCAGATTCCATGAAGAAGTCAGTACATGATTTCAAGGATTTCAGATTATCCGACTTTCAAATCTAAAAAATAAGGTCATCCACTTAATTGTAAACTTCCTTTTGGGGCTCATTAGGTTCATTTGCGGTTTCATCAATCATGGGTATATCAAATTCTTAAAAGACCGCAATGCCAAATTCATCAGAGGAATCTGAATTATAGAAAGGATTTATGTAAAAGGGCATAGATTCCTCTTTAGTGAAGTGGAATGGCCGATACTGAGGAAAAGTAGGGTACACGGGCTCATGTAATTCATCAATTGGTTCATGCATCGCACCATCATCCATGTTCTCATGTACACCCTTAGATATCCACTGTATGTTTGTGTGATCCATATCGACAAGATCTTCAATAAATATAGGATCATCTTCAGTTCCAAGGGTGTCATTTCTTTTTCTCATTTCAAGCAATGTTTGACTAATTGAAGTCATTAGGCTTTCCATGCATTGTGAATAATTTTGTATGGATTGGATGGTATTTTGTGTGGACTTAATGAATTTGGCTATAGTATCCTCCAAAGAATCCTTCGGGGGTAGTGGTGATTCATATGACCATTCAGGCGATAGAGAATTATAAGGTGCATATTACCAGGGAGAAAAAGGGGGTACATATAATATATCCTGCGAAGGGTAGTCATATGACCCATCCGGAGTAAATTCTTGAGGATAAGAGACACGATCCATATCGAAACCATTTCATCAATTGTCCAATGATTGATCATCCAAAATTTGACCACACATACTATCCATGTCATTGTGGTAATGCCATTAATTTGAATTTGATTCGGCCTGCCATTGAATTCCCACATCCATATCAGAATGAGTGAATGATTGTATGGGGTATGGATAATCACGTGGGACCTTTATTGGTTGATAATCTGAACTAATCATTCCATTAAAATCCTCCACAAATTCCTCATTGTAATGATGATCATAGTGATTGGCCAACTCTATTCATCAGGTCCAACTGAACAACTTCTTTGATGTAACTTTGCAATTTTTTCTTGTTCGCACAAGGCACGCCAGGACTTTGGTGGACCATGAACATTGATTCCTTTCCCATTGGTTAGCCATTACTAAGTCCCCTCATGTTTGCGGATTTCCACCAATCCATTTTTGGAATCACTTTGTTTTAAATGAAAAAAAGAACTAGATTCTATGTAACTAAGTAACTCCCTAAGGTTGGAAAGTTTCTTTAGATATCTAATCTAGTCCTATGAAACCAACTGGGCCAGGTTAGCCACCAGGAAGTGGTAGAGTAACAGATGAACCCATTTGAAGGACTAGTTTCCTAAACAGATTAGCTATCCACACTACAGGGGCAAAGGCTTTTTTAAGCACCGAGAAGATTAAAGGCAACGATTAGATCACTTTTGGTGTGCTTTCTTCCAAAATGAGTTATGACAAGTTGAAAATTAGTAACTTTCTCCAATTTTAGAAAGTTTTTAAAACTTAGAGAGAAGTGTACTTTCTAACAATCCCTGCACTTTCTTATTCTAATTTAGAGTGGCTCATCATTTCATGTATGTCCTCCTATTTCTAGAAAGATGCCAAAATTAAATCATACCCACAAAGGAATATAAATCAGGAAAGTTTGAAAAGTTACCTTAAATGGAACTCCCAGGTAATGGCGCCAAAAACTTGTTTGTTAGTTTCAAGTGTAGAACCACGATATAGTAAAAAATTGGTGAAACCAGGTCGATCCACAGGGACCTATGTGTTTTAAGGTTCCTTTCAACTTGACTTGCCTTAAAATAAAAATCTAAAACTAGTCTAATTTAACAATTAACAAACACAAGCATCCCACTTGCCAAAATTAAATTCATTACAAACCAATGAAAAGAAAAGAAACTTTCCTAAATCTAGAAAACCTAAATCTAAAATTTTCTAAACAAAACTAAAGTTGCTGCAAAACTAAAACATAAGTTAGAACTTTCAAAAATAAAAACTAAAAGTAGAAACTTACTAAACTAAAAAAATAAGCACTGTTAGAAACTAATTAAACAAAAGTTAAAAACTTTCCTAAGTTAGAATTTCCAAAACTAAAAAAATTTGTAATTTAAAATCTTCAATTAAAACAAGTCTAGAAAGATCTTTTAATTCTGGAAACTATCTAAAATGATAAAAGACATAAAATTGGAAACAAATTTAAAATTAAAAAGTTAGTAAAGTTAGTAATGTAATAATGCATGCCATGTAACTACTGCAAACTTTCCTAATATGAGATGTAAAATTTAAATCAAATATGATCCTAATCTAATGCAATCCTAAACTAGATTTAATAGTCGGAAATCATGCTCGACTGATGCAAGAACCTAAAAAAATCGAACTTAAAAAAATATTCTAAAATGCAAAAAGATATGCATGAATAATGGTTACCAAAAATAAAAATTCTAATATGCAGTTTAGCAGTTAGTCTTAGTTTAGACTTTTGGAAATTGAACTTACCATAATCTTTTGAATATGAAACTCTGGGATTTTAAAGTTCACTCACCAAGGTTCAATTCAACCCATGTTTACAGTGAAACTCACTAATTTGGTATGTCTGTTAATTCTAAACTTTTGGACCCAAAATCTTCCCTATGTGGATTTCTGTGTACAGAGTTTCCGACTGGCAAGTGTTTCAAAGACTAAAAACCTGACCTCCTTTATCCTTTATCTCTTAAATTTT
This sequence comes from Sextonia rubra, assembly GCA_037013555.1. NCBI lineage: Eukaryota > Viridiplantae > Streptophyta > Magnoliopsida > Laurales > Lauraceae > Sextonia > Sextonia rubra. The sequence continues at coordinate 50,858,151 of JASUAD010000009.1, read as the reverse complement.
TATGGTACAACTCCAACAATGGTTCCTCCAAATTTGAAGGCAAAATAATCTTTCTTTGTCACATTTTAAATTGCCAATATTTGGACAAAAACAGTGATTGTTTGCTATCTAATTTTGCTTTATTTTTAAATCTGAAATTTATCCCTTTTATTTTCAAAAAAAAATTTCACGAATTCCAGATCTAAAATTCCAAATTCCAGTAAGTAAACTAACACATGATATGAATGCATGCTTCTAAAAATTAATCCCAGCCATAAATCATGCAACATAAAAAAACATAAATAAAGTAAGAAGAAAAATGAAATTTAAATGTAGCATTTTTGCAGGATTAGTAAATGTAGTGGTGCTAGAATTTAAATGCATGCTAAGATAGAAATTTAAATGTGTGGAAAACATGAAATTTAAATATGTGGAAAATGAGAAATTTAAATGTGTTGACTGTTATCACCCCTATAGGCAAGAGGGTGATCTGCGAAGTCTTTTATCCGGATTGTAAAGTTTTAATTTACAAGATCCTATTTCCAATGGAACTCATCGTGTTACTGGTGCACGATTTTAATGTAATCCTAGTTATGGACTGGTTGATTAAGTACATGGCTTATTTCGACTATTTCTGTAAGACTGTCACTGCGAAGGTAGACGAAGCCGGTTTGATTGTTGTCTTTCAAGGTGAGAGAAAGAGTTCAACTACTAGGTTAATCTCAGCACTTCACGTAGAAAGACTAATCCATAGTGGTTGTTAAGGGTATATCGCTTTTATTATTGAAAGGAAGCCACCTAGGAAATTAGAAAAGATTTTGGTAGTTTATGAGTTTCCGGAAATGTTTCCTCATTAAGTTCCCCGTTTTCCTCCAGTTAGGAAAGTAGATTTTACTATAGAGCTTGTACCTGGTATAGTTCCAATCTATAGAGCCTTGTATAGGATGGTACCTGCAGAATTACATGAGTTGAAAGTTTAGTTGCAAGATTTACTAGATAAGGGATTTGTTCGTCCTGGTACTTCACCTTGAGGAGCTCTAGTTTTATTTGTGAAGAAAAAGGATGGCATCTTTCAAATATATATTGATTACAGGCAGTTAAACCAGGTGATAATTAAGAACAAATATTCACTGCTTCGAATTGATGAACTGTTTGATCAATTATAGGGTGCAGCACATTTCTCAAAGATTGACTTGAGATCAGGATATCATCAGCTATGAGTTAGAGATCAAGATGCATCTAAAACAGCTTTCAGGATAAGATATGGGTACTATGAATTCTTAGTCATGCCATTTGGGTTGACCAATGCCCTAGCTGTATTCATGTCTTTGATGAATAGAATCTTCTTACCTCATCTTGAGCAATTTGTGGTGATTTTCATTGATGATGTATTGGTGTACTCTAAAACCCAAGATGAATATGCTAAACATTTGAAGACTTCACTGCAGTTGTTGAAAGACCATCAGTTATATGCCAAGTTGCATAAGTACCATTTTTTTATTAGAATAAATTGCTTTCTTGGGACAAATAATTTCTAAAGATGGACTTGTAGTAAATCACCTAAGATTGAGGCAATAACCAGTTGGCAAAGCCCAAAAACAATTGTAAAAGTTAGAAGTTTTGTCGGTCTTACTGGCTATTATCGAAGGTTTGTTAAAGACTTTTCCAAAATAGCAACACCAATGACTAAATTGACTCAGAAGAATGAACCATTTGTTTCGCCGTATGAATGTGAATCAAGTTTCTGATTCTTAAAGGAGAGATTGATCTTAGCCCTAATCCTATCCCTACCAGAAGGTAGTGGTGGATTTGTTATATATACTAATGCTTCAAGAATTGAATTGAGATGTGTGTTGATGCAAAATGGAAAAGTGATAGCATATGGATCCCGACAGTTGAAAGACCATAAGAAGAACTATGCCACACATGATTTAGAGTTGGCAGTTATTGTCTTTGCTTCAAAGTTATGGGGACACTATCTGTATGGGAAGAAATTTGAAATTCACAGTGATCATTACAGTCTTTAGTATATATTCTTTTAACATGATCTCAACGTGAGATACCATAGATGGCTAGAATTTATAAAGGATTAAAATTTTCCAATCAAGTATTTTCTAGGAAAGTGTAATGTAGTAGTTGATGCTCTTAGCCGAAAATCAATTGTTGAAATGGCAACTATGTGTGGTAAGTGGTCTCTAGTGAAAGAATTTTGAGATTTGGACGTAGAAATTGAATTCGTTGATGACAAGGTCATGCTAGTAACGATGTCTGTCTTTGAACTAACCTTGATACCACAGATTAAAGAGAGATAGTTTGAAGATCTAAAGTTTGATAAGATCTATGATCATATATCTCAGAGGCTAGTTTTCAGGATAGTGGATGGTGTGTTGCACTTCAAAGATAGATTATGTGTTCCAGTAGTTTAAAATTTGAATGAAGCAATCATGACTGAAGCACCTTATGTAAGATATTTCATACACCCCGGGAGTACAAAATGTATTGAAATTTGAATGGTAGGTTCTAGTCGAATAACATGTAGAGAGATATTGCAAGTTTTGTGGCAAGATGCCTTACCTGTCAATGTGTGAAGGCTAAACATAAAAAGGCTCTTGGTTTGTTGCATCCTTTACATATTCCCAAGTGGAAATGGGAAAATATTTCCATGGAATTTATTTCAGGGCTGCCTCAGACGAGTAAACATCATGATACTATCTCGGTGATAGTTGATTGATTAACAAAGTCAGCCCATTTTATTCTAAATTGGAAAGGAATGAAATTTCATGAAATGGCCAAAATTTTCACAGATAAGATTACACAGTTGCATGGTACGCAAGTTTCCATAGTTTTCGACAAAGATAGTAGATTTGTATTTTCCTTTTTGCAATCTTTTCAAAGATCCATGAGCCCCAAGCTCAATTTCAACACTGCTTATCATCCTCAAACCGATGCGCAATCAAAACGCGCAATACAGACTCTTAAGGATATACTTCGAGCCAGTGTGCTGACTTTGGGAAAGAGTGGGATGAGCATCTCTCCCTATGTGAATTTGCTTGCAATAATAGTTATCGGAATGACTCCATTTGAAGCCTTGTATGGGTGTAAATGCCATATGCCAGTGTGTTGGGAAGAAATCAAAGTTAGGAGTTATCATGGACCTTCTCTTATCATAGATACAGTGGCAAATGTACAAAAAGTCCAAGATAGGTTAAAGGTTGCATGATCTCGTCAAAAGATTTATGCTAATAATCACTGTAAACCTCTAGAATTTCAGGTGGGAGACAAGGTTTTCTTAAAAGTCCCTCTAATGAAGGGTACTATTAGGTTTGGACAGAAAGGCAAGCTTGCTCCGCGATTTATAGGTCCTTTTGAAATTCAGAGCAGAGTTGGAGATTTGGCTTATTGGTTAAAATTACCACCTCAACTCGCTGGAGTCCACAATGTGTTTTATGTATAAATGTTTAGGAACTATTTTCTAGATCCTTCATATGTGTCGAGATTGACAACATTTAAGTGAAACCGGATGTGAGCTAGAAAGAGCGTCCCCTTCATGTCATTGACACAAAGGACCAAGTGCTGCATACCCGTGCAATTAAATAGGTCAAAATTATTTGGGAACATCATAGACTAGAAGAAGCTATGTGGGAGCTTGAGGAACAAGTTCGAAAGAAGTATCTATGACTTTTACCTAAAGTATGTTTCATTCAGAGGACCGAATGATCTCAAAGAGGGAGAGGATGTAAGGTCCAAACCCGAACTAATCTCAATTTATAATAATTAATCTTGTTTAATCTTAATTAATGCTTATTTAAACTAATTCAACTTAAATCCACTTGGGTTTAAGTTATAGATAGGTAGTTGGGTTGGATTCAAGCTTTACTTAGGTAGTCAAGGACCTTCATGTAATTTAGAGCTACATGGTTAGCATAGTTTCGGCACCACATTAGTTGCATCATGTATATTTTATTTTGTGGATCAACTTTCATATTTGGTTTAGCTCAATTTGGATCCATCATGGCCCAACTAATGTCCCATTTGACTCAAACTATAATTTCCTCGAAACAATGGACTTGCATGCAAAATTCCAAATAATTTGACTTAGAGAAGGACAATCCTTCGTTCCCTCCTCCCCACCCCCCCCCCCCCCAACACTTGAGACTGGTTGGTGCACTTTTTCTTCATACCTTCACCCACTAAAATTGTGCATGTGAGACTCAAGGCTTCCATCTTCTCCCTTTTGCTTCTTTGTTTATCCTTTTTCTCTTAGAACTCACAATCTCACTTCATCATCTTCCCTACAACTTCCTAAGGTAGAGACTCCACCTCCATTTCAATGCTTTGTGCTTAAATGAGTCACGGAGACTCAATTTGGTGACATTCATGCATTTCCTACTCAATTCACCCACTGCAAATCTTTGCATATAGTAGGATCATCTTTTATTGAGGCTTTCTCCATCACCAAACAAGGGAGAAGATGATTTGAGTGAAGCACTATATTAAAGGCAAGTATAAGAGTATATATTACTACATTTGTAACACTCCGACCCTAATTAAGTATGTTTAACGACTAATTGACTTAGTCATTGTGAGTTTCCACAAAATTAGTCTAATTAATAATCTTTTGTCTTAATGAGTCACGTTTCGGGTCATGGATAGGTAATTGGATTGAGTTTAACCTACATTAGATAGATATGAGCCCTTTCCGTAATTTTAGACTCTGTAAATTTACATCATTCATGCATCATATTGGCGTCAGCACAAGTATCTCGTCAAGCCTGTTAACTTCCATAATTGACTCGAATGCAAATGAAATCACTTGCATTAGTTGGTTGTTCACTTGACTTAAACTAAAATTATTCCAAGAAATAAGGACTTTCTTATAAACTTCAGAAAACATGTGTCATATAAAAGGGTCCAACTAAACACTCGACCCTCTCATATTGTATTCACTCCTCTCCAACATCTGATTCTCCTTCTTCTATCTCTTCACCAAATCATGGGATAGAAGCTTTGCATATGTGACCTCAGGTTCTTCCTCTCCATTTCCATCTTCTATGAGCTCTCCTCTTATCTTTGAAGTAGAAGACTTAAACACCTTCTTCTTCTAATCCATTTTTAAGGTAAGAGTCTTGTTTTTCATTACAGCTCTCTTAGGTCTAGAGGACTCTCATTTCATTACATGCACTCATCTCTTTTCTTAATTCTTGCATGCATGGCAATTAGTGCCAAAAATACCCAAATTGAGCCAAAGGAAGGATTAATAGCTTGAAAAACTTAATTGAAGGCAAGTATAAGAAAATTTTGGTTGAATGCACGTTGATATATTTTGATTCTTATGATTCTTATAAATATTTCAATTTTAATGTGTTTTACAGCCCTTCTTTTATACTTCTATTTTTCTTTGTTTGAATTTGCATATAACTTTCCAATTTTGAAACGAAATCAAACTGCACCAGAAAATCTGAAGCTTACGGCTACGTCGTAGGTCTTCGATGGCTCCAACTCTAGAGAGCAGTAAATTTGAAATTTATACTCCGGTCAAGCTACGGCTAAGTCGTAGGATGTACTACAGCTATGCCGTGACCTAGCCACGGTCTAACTGTAAGCAATTTTATGATTTGAAAACCCAAGAGTATTAAAAATCGAAAACCTCCTACGGCTAAGCCATGGTCAAGCCATATAATATGCTACGGCTAAGCCGTAGCCACACCATGGCTCAACCGTAGAACAATAAGGCTCAGCTGTAAGATGAACTACAGTTTAACCGTGAATGCGGGAGAATCTGGGTAACTACAGCTTAGTCGTAAGTCACCCATGCTAAGCCGGGAGGCCACTGAAAACCAAGGTTAATTTAGGTATTGTTAGGAGACCTTGTAGGGCCTTAGTTTTTTATCCCTTTACCTCATAAACTGGTCTCATGGAATAAGTGAATATCATGAAGGGCCTTGAGGGCTGAGACTCATTCATGTGTATTGTCTATTTGTTAAACACCCATGGGTGTTGGTTTAAGAGACTTCGATACACATTCCCAATATAATGTTACACCAAAAGAAAGACAACTGTATATCGGATAATTTAAAACTACATCAACAAGCATAGTTAGAAACAATAGATGACTAGATTAGAATTGGCTAGTAAACCACCTTAATCCCATTAAACTGAATTGAATTGCATAGCATATTGAATTAAGATTATTGTCTTCTATTCTTCCAATAATGATTTGAATTGAATGATCATTTCTCAATTGATTCTATTTGTGTTATTTCTTGATATACATTTTTTATTGACCTTGACATTGAATTGAATACAAATGAATTAAGTATAAACATATTGCACGCATAACTTAAATATATACTATATGCTGTTGTCCTTCCTCAATGAATGAATTATATGATTTACTCAATTTCACATATATGAATGAATCAAAATGTTTGAGCTCTACTCAGCCTCAGCCTTATGATGCCTGGCGTGGTTGACTTTGGTGTAGCATGAATGTTACTACTGCAGTGTGCTTTTTTTAGGGCTTCCAGACTCCAGAAACTAGAAACCCCTTCGTACCTAAGCCCAATTAATGGTGTTTTTAACGCATAGATCCCTAGAGGGAAAATATGGCAAATGTAGTAGCCACATAGTAAAGTATTTTCATTAATTGAGTCTTATAACATGCTCTATTCAAATGCACAACATGCCTAGCATACTAAATTGAAAATCTATCTATGATCACCTGTTAGTGATTCTTGTAAATACAACACGTGTTACCTTAAATTTTGCTTATGCTTTGCTGAATAGTCTTATTCACTTGTTGTCCATTGGTGTTACAGGCTTAGGTCCCTCTTCTGGTCCCTCGAAGGTGGACGAGACTTCAAAGGAGATCTCTGAGGTCCCATCCGGATTAAAAGAGGAGATAACAGTTCATATCTAACTGATCCACCTTGGAGTGCGACTTGGCTTATTATAGGTCTTATATTTTGGGTTGTGGTTGTATTAAGTTCATTTTGTTATGTATGGGCCATAACTCCATGTATTTTGTCTATAAATGATCCATCTTTTCAAAAACTTACTTCCTTTTTTGTAAAGACACGTTTCCTTTTCACTCTATACATATATATGTGTTTCAAGTTCTTGTGTATTGTGTGCATATCCTCTTATTTTTTTGTATGATACTGACAACTTCCACATATAAATGCTTAGACAAAAGTCCACTAATAGCAATTACAAGTGTAACTCTCTCTTATGTGTGTGCACTTAGACTTGGGTCTAGGTGTGTATACACGGGAGTATATGTGTCACTATTTTAGGTTTAACCCTAATACCCAAAATTTTGGGCTAAGGACGTGACAACATGCATGTCTATTTGTGTTGATACTTGAAGAATTCCTTGTCTATGCTATACTACAGCTCATTTTACATTTAATTATAAGAAAGTATAATGTTTATAAGCTAGTGAAGGTAATTGAGAAAAGATGATGGATTAGGTGAAAGAGAATCCAATGTGTTGAAATGTTAATTTGAAAATGTAAATGATAGAATGGAAAAGGGTAAACCATGTGGTAATCAAACTGGAAAAGTTTTGTACTGAACTTCAGAAAAAACCTTAGGAATTCTTAGCCATAAACACACTACGACTTGGAATATATAGAGCCAAAAACTGATTCTTCTTCTATAGCTAACCCACAACCAAGCTGTAAATGAATTATGGCTAAGCCGTAGCAACGCTGTGGCCAAACTGCGGGTTTTTTATAGCTAGCATTCCAGAGAACCCAAACCAGACATATCTCTGTGACTAACCCACGGCTAAGCCGTGGAGTGCACTACGACTAATCCTCAGACAAGCTGTCGCCCAGCCGTAGGGTAACCATGGCTAAACCAAAAGGCAAAATACGGCTAAGCCATAACTACGAGAAAAAACTAGTAAAGCACAGCTAAGCCATTACCTACTTACAGCTAAGCAGTAGGAGAATAGAAACTTAGGAAAGCTAGGAACATTCAAGGGCCATGTAGGGACTTAGATATGGTACCTTACCTTAAACAAACTAGCCCAATGGTAATCAAATACTAAGGAAGAAGAGTGTAAAGCTATCACTTATCCCCTTTGATTTTCTAGATGGTTTCCTAACGTCAAGTCATAGGTGTTGGCATAAGAAGAGGTATCTAATGCCTACACAATATAACACCAAGATTTTTGGTAACACGTCGACACCGGATGTCTTATGAATATACTGTATTGAATAACTATGGAAACACGGATTATCTTAACACAGGGTTGGCTAGTAAATAACCTTGATAACTTATCAACTCAAATGCATTCATATTGTTCAACAAACATTGCCCTCAACATGATCTAATCATGTACTTATTCTTCCAGGCAAACTTTGAGGCAAGATCGAAGACAGAGCTTCTACGAAGTGTGAGCTTATGAGCCAAGATACATGTAACATGGGTTGAGGGGGTTCAACTCTAATGGCTCATTTAAGTATACATAGTTGAATAACAATTACTTTGTTTAATTTTGGTTTTTATGGCTAAATACGATCTCAAGTCCAATATATGTATTGTATGAGAATGAGTTGATTGCCACATATGGTAAGTGAGAAAGTAAGAACTCTAATCAGTCTTGATACATTAAATCAACACCACTTAGCTTGCACCCATCGAAAGTTCGATGAGACTTAAAATAGGTACTATAAACATTTCCTACTGCAGTAGTTGTATGAAGAGTTGGTTGGTGCTTTTAGGGTAGCTAGATGGTCTTAGCTCGACCATTAGTGATTTCCAAAAGTATGATATGCTCTCTACAGAGAATAAACAACCATGTGGATGCTAATTAGTATGTTATTATATTTCTGTTTATGATTCATTACTCATGCTTATTTCATGCATAACATGCCTAGCTTACAATTATTGTTTTCTTTTGATCAATATGTTTCTAATTCATTTGATACACCATGGTAGTCTTATGTACTCTATATTTGCTTAACTATTATTTTAACAATGCTACCCTTAGTGTTACAGGTACAGCCCAATGCCAATCAGGTAATTGACACTCCCTTGGAGGGAACCCCAACGGCACCTCGGGGTGTAGACGAGTGGAATGAGGATGACGTTTTCTATTAATCATCCTCCGAAGAGCGTCATAGGGCTTTGTTTTGGGAGTTTGTTTAGGGTTTAGCCAGACTTTGGCTTGTATTTACATCGTTAATTTGAAGTTATTGCTTAAGAGACTTGACACTCATGATAAGAGTTATGTTTAAATATTTTAGTTGCATATGCATGTGGGTGGATTAATCACTGACTTAGGATTAATTATGAATTAATGTGGTTTTCTTATTGCTTATGACAAATTACAGGTGAATTCTACAGGTTTCAGCTTAATTGTGCAATATGATTGATGTGTGTATATGGATCTTTCTCACACATACCTGTAGAATCTCCCTTGTAGCAGTTTGTACGTGTCTTAACATGGCACAAATTGCTATGGGTTACATGTATCGTGCCTCAAGATCCACCCTTATCCCTAACTCTCGATTTCGGGCTTGACACCTTTTCTGTTTGCAAAACAGAAAAAAAAATTGAGAAGAAAATATCAGTAACAACAAACATGATTAAGGCATGGAATTCTATCCAAATTTCGGCAGCATCTCCCTTTAGCAAAATGCCATAAGGAGAAAATAATACGCAGTTCTGTAACTAAAAATTGGCATCAAGGCACACTTAAGTCCTAGAACTGAAGCTCGTAGCCCACACAGGTGTTTGAGCACCTTAAGACCTTTCAGGGGGCAATCTGATTCGTGTTCGAGCACGAAAAGTATAACATCCAATGCAAGAAATGCGTACATAATATAAGCAAAGCATGACAACATCTATATAGGGTACAAAACATAAATAAGCTCAAACATGTATGAAAGTACAACATTTGAAAATATATGGCATATTTTCAACAAAATCAACAAAGAGCAACATCAATTTTAAAGCATTGAAAACAAAAGTAATGTTATCGTCTACTATCAACCACCTTCAGTTACTCCCCGTGGTTTCATTAGACTTACTTGCAACTATTGGAGATTGTTTTATTCTCCACACTCAAATTCGAGCTCAACCAAAGGATTTCCACATTCCCAAGATGGCATCTCTAACAAATTTCAACAAACAAAGTCCCGGCAATGATTTGCTCTAATGGGGCCATTAGACATTCTTGTGGGATTTTGAAAATGCACTATTTTCAATCTATATAAAGCTAATGAAGGAAATATTGCTCCGCAAAGTTAATTTCAAAACAAAGATCATTAGCTGTCATCAATAATTGGAAGATGATATTGTATCTATTAGCTTCCCACAAAAATAGTTTGTATCACTTAAATTGACTCGGAGAGTACACCTCGGTTTGGCATCAGAAACGACAAGGAAGGGTGAATTAGCCTTGGAAGTTGTCGTTGACAAAGACAATGTAAAATGGCTCATTCAATGCTATATTCAACCACTCGACCAGAGGTTCATCCTATTTTCATCAGTTTCTTTAACCGGCCGTTCATATTCGGGTGATTTATACTTCTCATGTTTATTGAGATTTAAAGGGAATAACCTTCTTATCAAAAACAAAATGAAGTGCATTGTAGGCATACTTAGTTTTGATGATCATGAAGAAATCCCCACAGAAGTCACAATGGTCAAGTCCGTGTTCACATCATGCTAGTGACCGTGCAAACTACTACAAATCAAATCCCTTGTAAGTCCTACACAAGCTATGATGACTCAACTGGTGCTTACACTATGTTAAGGATCAAGTGGATGTTAGTCATTTCTCAACCCCTTGCACTTTCCATATTCTAGAAAGGCCAAGTGTATGCTCAGATTGTGTCAATGCTCAAGTAGAACAGGTGGGTGTCTCCACTAGATTCAACAGTACAAGTGATGAAGTCTAATGTTCAATCAAAGCTCCACATTGCCCTAAAGAGGGCTTGTTCATTGCAAGTTTGTTAAGGTTAACTTCTTTACAAACCTTTCGAAGCTCAAGGCCTCATGTGCTACTCTACGTACTTCAAATGGGTTTTGTGCAATTTAGTTCATTAATTTGATCTTGACCTACAAAGTAAATAGAAAAAAAAATAAAAAGAAGGAAGGCCTCCATGCCAAATTTAACTACTTGGCTGTGACCGCAATCATGCAATGGAGAAGTAGAACCTCATGGTACTAACTCTGTTTCATAACATGAGATTGGTATGATGTCTGTGAGTTGTTTGTATCTCAAAGGACTAAGAAACTTAAATGCTTCAAAAAAAAAAACAAAAAAGAAAGAAAAAGAAAGAAAAAGAAAAAGAAAGAGCAAGGTCGAGCCCTTATTGCACTTCACCGCGAGCAACCCTCAACATTAGGACTTCATACAAGCTTAAGGAGGAGGCGAATTGCAGCAAATGGTATTGCTCATCAAACAAAACAGCAAAAAAAAAAAAAAAAAAGAAAGAAAGAAAGAAGAGAGAAACAAAATCACTAAAGGAATTATGACTATGAGCATGCCTACAGAACAATGGCCTAGTGCTGGAATTAGGATGACATCTATGAACCATCTTGCATCTTGCATTAAGAGGATTGAAGAGATCAAGCATCTCAAAACCAAAAAAAAAAGAAGAAACAGAAAAGAAGAGTCTTGGCAGTGACCGTGGAGCCCAATGTGAGGCATTGGAAGTGACTGTGGAGCCCTATGTGAAGCAGTGGCAGTGGCATTGGACCTGTCCACTGTTTCAATATGGCAAGAACTTCATCACACCTTGAATGAATTTCAAAGCACCAACTGAGCCAAACAGAAAAAAATGGAGAAAGTCACTTAGACACTTCACCAAGTAGGTTGTGATCACAAGCAAAGCTACACAGTCGTGAATATATAAGGTTCTGACCATGGGATTTCTCGTGGACAGTGATGGCCAAGATGATGGGCCGTTTGGATGGTGCCCAATTCAAACAACTTGGTGGCGAGAAGGCAATTTAGAAGCAAGAAAAAGAAAACCAAAATGAGAAGAGCCAAGCTCTAGCCCCAACTTGCCACCCATGACCCAAGCCGTGAGTGATCTGAAGCTTCAGGCCTACCTTCGTGCAAATAAAAAAAAAAAAAAAAGAGCAAAAGGAAAATGGCTGAAGTGCAGGCGTGTGGAAGATGATTCCCTCGCATCAAACATGAAATTAGAGGAGAATTAAACAAAGATTAAAAAAAAGAAAAAAAGAAAGGAGCACTATCAACGGTGCCCATTCGGCCATGGATAAACCATAAAGAAAAGATGAAGTTCAAGATGCTTACCTGCCATAATAGCTGACTCAAGATAGAGTAAATTGCAAGAAAAGGCTTGGAGGAGATGCTTGCCTGCTGCTGCTCTTGCTTTCGGCCATAACCCAGAAAATTTGAAAACAACAGAATGAAATGGACAATAGAGACACGAGATTTATATACACTATGCAGAAGACTTAAGCCCACGGCCACAGCGTGGATGATGATAGGGGTCCACAACTTGGTGGCCCAGGTTCTCTTGTCCACGGACACTACTGCCACATTGAAGATCACTGCTGTTGGCCTCATTTCACACGGACACAACTCGTTTAAAGATGGGGTCCAGAGTTTGATAGCTTACTATCATTACTGTGTTGAGTTGTAAGGCCCACTGTTTTCTGTGTTGAGTGGTGAGGCCCATTGTTTAAAGACATACTCTCCTTATGCTCACAGATGTTGTCGCTTCCTTTACCTTTGTGGCAAACTTGAACAAGAGCCCACTACCTGACTATTGACCACGCTCATCCCCATGGTCACTGCGGTCTTGAAACAGTGGAGCCCATTACTTGGCCATCCTCAAGCTCAAGGCCGTTGATACCTTTACTCTTTCCCACAGAGACAAGTTGTTTAGCAGTGAGGTCCAAGTCTTGACCGAGTTCACATGGGCACTGCTTTCCTTACCCACGGTCACTATGATTTTGAGAAGTGGGACCCACCACTTAAGTGGCCCATTCTCTCAAACATGATCATTTAAATTCCCACAGCATATGGTCGACCCACTTCGGGTATTTTACAAAAGAAATGATTTCCCACAACATGATGAACCCATTTTGAGTATTTTGTCCAAAACAAAAAGAATGTGTTTTTCCACAACAAAATGAACCTATTTTGTGGTAATTATTCAAAAAACCAAAAAAAGGGGGCATTTCTTTCAAAAAATAACCCAATTTTCAAATTTATCTTGGATTAAAACTGATTTTAACCCATCTTCTCAACTTGTTTTGGATACAAACCCACACAAGCCAATCTTTTTCAAAATTCCATCTTATGTTAACTTGTGTCAAGCCAAGTCAAAACCTTAACTTTGACTTTTGAAAATGAACCAAAAAATCCATGAAAATCCAAATCCAGGTCCAAACCCATTTCAAATCCAAACTTTGATCTTCTTAAAACCTTAGGGATTTCTTTTTATGGGTGCTCCCCACAGTCCTCACAAATATGCCACTTTGAATATCTATGACAAATAGGTAAGAAGAAAATCAAATCCATCTCCAAAAATTCAAAATCCAAAACCAAATTCGTAAAATTCTGAATTTTCTAATACCTCAGGGATTTCTTTTTGTAGGTGTTTCCCACAACCCCACAGAGATGCCACTTTGATATCTATGAAAAGAGGACAAAAAACTCAAATTTCTTATGCTTTTACCAAATTACGTCATCAAACCTTTCATGGTTTTTATCAAAATTTACAAAATCCCAAGTTTACGCCTATAACCTACCTTGACGAAACTACATTTTTATTAAGTAATTCATCATTCTAACATATTAGCTGTTTCGAGGTACAATGATTATCATACTATAATCGTTGCACCTCGAGGGGGCACTTGTTGATCCATAAAAAAATTATAAATGTTGCAGTGAAGACATTATAAGCAAATTTCAAAGCAAAGGCACATAAACCCTAGGATTGTGGAATGCCAAGTCCAATACTATATCCAGATGTTCAGAACTGATACAATCAACTCAAAGACTTCAGATAAGCATAGAGTGCAGTAGTTCAGATTTCAGAGTGAGTGAACTTTAGTTGGTCATTTGACTCACTAAACTTCAAATTCAAGGTTCATTGGCTCAAAGTCTAAGGGCCATTGAACAAACTCAAACTTTTAGATTACCGAAGTAGCTGAAAATCTTATGGCAACTCCAAATTATGCTTAGGAATGATGCTTTAAAATTTCAAAGCATTTGGAATTCGTTTCAATTCAAAGTCAAGCTTCAGCGACTGTCTTCCAACTCTTTGGGTCACTGTGACAATAGACGCTTCTACATGTTAGAATCTGCTAGACCTCTCCGAAGAGGCTCAAATTATGCTCAAGGGAGGCTCCGCAAAATTTTAGATCAAACGAACATCATTTGACCCAAAGTTCACAAACATGTCAACTTTGGGTCGTGACCCCCAAGGCATGGGGTCACTGACCAAAATCTTGCTTCCAGATGACCAAAATTGATGAAATTTAGATACAAAACTTTAGTTATTCTCTGAAGAGATTCTATAAATTTTCAAGTTAAAAGGACTTCGTTTGAGCCTACTTCATTGACATGTTAGTTAGGAGTCAGTGACATTCGAGTCATGGGGGTCACTAACCAAAGTCTTACTTCTAGGAGCCCAAAGCTAATTAAATTTGGATAAGAAACTTAAAATATGTTCAAAGCCAATTCCCCAAAGTTCTAAGTCAATTAAATGCCATTCGGGTAGACAACAAGCTAACTGCCTACAGTGTAAGGAGAATATTGACTTAGAAAATGCAACAAGTGGGTGGCTGTTTGAAATCCTGCTTCCACAAATCCAAACTACATAAAATTTGGATGGACACTTCAATATTCCCTTGACATCAATCCCTCCAAGTTTCAAACCAAATCAAGGTCATTTAGGCCTCAAACAGCTGAAACAAGTGTCTATTTTCGTGAGTTGCCCAACTTAGAATATCAAAATAGGCCGAAATTTCTATGACACACTCAAAATAGTGTCAAAAAGTATCCCTCGAAGTTTCGTGATGATTGGACATCGTTCAGGCGTTAAACAGGTGAAAATGGGTCACATATGTAGAAAACCCGAAATTGGGTCTATCAATGGCCACTGTTACAGTCACAGACACCTATGAAGTGGTTCCCGGTGGTTTTTAGCGGTTTTATCCATGTCATCTTGAACTCCAACTTCCTATAACTCCCCAAACCACCTCTAGAGTCTAGAAAAGTAAGGTTTTCTCACTTGGGAAGGGTTCAAAACGAGTTCCAAACAATTAAAGCAACTTTTAATCATTTCAACAAGTTACAATCATAGTTCCAAGCATTTGCAAGGCTCTCAAGACTCTTCAAGTACTCAAAGTCTATTTCTTTTTCTCATTCTTACTAACTAAAGGTGAGAAATAGTTCAGAGAAGGAGAAGAAATATGCATCTCAGTTAGAGAAGACAAATGCAAGGGCCACAAGGATGAAGTCTGCTTCTTTGGATTTTCTCACTTGGGAGGGGTTTTGGGCCATCCCAGAAGTTATGAACAAGCCTTTTTAGGCTTCATTTTATTCCTTAAAAATTATAAGTTCAGAATGACACAACTTTGGCTCCAATTTTGCGTGTATAAGCACCCTTTTTGGATTTGTACAAAAACAATTTATAATCAAGAGGTGATGATTGTCAAAGGTTTTAGTTGATTCCACATCCAAATTAAGCACTCTTGGTGGTCATTCAACACTCCAAAAACTGAACAAAACAAGCTTTAGCATTCTGAAGGCATCACAAAAGCGAAACAAAAAGAAAAAGGAGGCAAACAGTGGCCTTTTCATCCACTATCTACCAGTGACCGTGGGCCATGGTCACAACTTCACTGTATTGTGTTTTTCTTCACATTTTGCCATTTTTCATGTATTTTCTCATATTTTCCAAGTTTGGATTACATCTGAGATTAGAGGGAAGGGTTGTAAATTTTCAAAACTTCTAAGCAACTTGCATCCCAATGGTTACATCATTTGAACCTATTAAACAAAAAAAAAAATGATGAACTGTAGTTATTTCCCATTCTTCTTAATGCTTAAAGTATGTAAATGTTGGACTCGAATCCATTGCATTTCACACCAGTTGTTTGATCGCAATCACATATTAAAGAAAAAAAACTGACTCTTGATCAAATGGCCCAATCTATTTGGATTAATGAAAACTCAATTATTTCATTATAATTTAGAGGGTCTCATGTGTGTAGGACGTTCAGATGGAACATAACGTCGGCCCCACTTTATTATCCTTCACATAACATGGTGAGAGATATATGTACATGGATATTATATATATATATAGGGGAATATTATTATGCATCCTTCCCTTACCATATAGTGAGGGACAAATGTATATTTGGAAAGATTCATGCACAAAAGAGAAAAAATCATTTATGGTATTATAACAAAGAAGAATCTTCATATGTAAATATGGAAAGCCATGCATTGTCCTTCACCACATGATGAGGGAAGGATGTATGGTAATATTCTCCATATATATATATATATATATATGGAAGCATTATACAGTGCCCAGGCTTTTTTTAAGAAAAAATGCCCCTCTTGCTTGGGCCCACTAAGATGCATCATTGATCATGAAACTCCATTGAATGTGGCGATCCATATGAGGCCTATCTATATGCAAAATCTTATGTCCATAAGACAATCATAACCTTTTGATCTATGGCCCTAAAATTTAATAGTTTAGAAGCATCATTTTATCATTATTTAATCCAACGGTGAAGAAAAGTTAGATGAGTGCCAAACTTAGACTTATGACCATTCGTAGGGATAGTATGTATGAAAAGACTAGATTGAATCAACATGGGCTCCATGACAAAAAAAAAAAAAAAAAAGGGTAGGAAAAAAGGGGCAATTTTAAAGTAGGGCGCTCATTAAAATTCCTTATATATATATCTATATGAATATTCTCATATATAAATATATATGAATATTACCCTATATAAATATATGATGAATGTTCACATGCCTCCATCCCTCACCAGAGGGTAAGGGATACTTACATAATTAAAAATATTACTATGAAAATCTGTTAAGTCCATGAAATTACATAATAAACTTATCATTTCATATAGAATTAGGGACTTAACTAGGCTAAATACAATGGTTTTCACTAAATTTCATCATTTCATGAATTTTTTACACCTCAAAGATGAGATTTCAAGAATTTTATACACATTTCTTGCAACATTTAAGCATATCATGCAATTTTTCAATTTTTTGAATAATCCTAGTAGAATCAGAACTCTTCTCGAAAAAGTCTTAATTCGACCATTACTCTTCAGTACTTCACTGGTTGAGCTAGTTTGAGCAAGGAATGAGAAATCTGGGACTTACACAACCTTAGGAAGAATTTTGAGAAGAGTCCTGCTTATTTCAAAACTCTATCACGGGATTTACTTTCAAGCACACATAGTCGTCTTAGGACATGTATTGCTGAACTAAAGCTGAAACTATGAAAAATTAAAATATAAAATAAGAATTCACTGAGCGGACCTCACACAGACACATGTGGAACTTAACCAGGTCCCCACACCATGTTGGCCGACCAAGGTGGATCCCTAGTTACATCCCATGCTCATCTTCTAGCCCCAATTACAATCTACATAAGATCTGAATCCCATTGATGAAGTCTCTAAAAATCTGCCCCATTAGAGATTATCTGTTGCACATCTCTAAGTGGACCCCATCTGAAGATTAGTTTGAGATCTATTTTGTGTTTTGGTTTAAAAAATACTTAGACATAATGTTTGATATCTTTTATAGCATGTTTCCTTACTTGGTTAAATCCCATATTCTTGAATCCATCACATGAAAATCATCTTTGATTTATAGTATGTTTTGGATTCAACAATGCTCTACATCAAATGTCATGCTTTTGAAACTTGGATAAACTTATGGTGCTTTGATTTTCAATCTTTCATTAAATTGACACTTGTGCATGCCATGTGTTTGACGTATTGCCTCAACCATTTTTTGATTTCACATCTTTTGAAAGCTAAATCAAGCTTTAGGATTAATTATTAGGCAGAGGCATGTGGGTGCTACAACGCCGATCCCTGCAACCATTCTAAAAATAGGCCTGTGGACGTGATGTCAAATGCTATATAAAACTATTAATTCTACCCTTCCTATCACCTTAAGGTTTTGAGATAAGTGGTAGCTCAGTGGGCTACTGAGATCCTACAAGTGGCATCAGAGTCAAGCCACAAGTTCAAGCCGCGAAAGATCCCTGTGAGCACTATGTCTAACACCGTATAAAACCATTGATTATACCCTTCCTATACCCTTAAGATTTTGGGATGAGTGGTTACTCAGTGAGGCTGCTAAGATCCTACAAAACTCACAACAACACTTTTCTCTCTAACATATCCCTAGAGAAGAAAAAAAAATCTTTCAATTAGATTTTCTGGACTCAAAACAATGGGAGAGGTCTCTTAGGTTGAGGGAAAATCCATTTTTATAACCCACAATTCATGCTTCAAAATAATCCTCCTTGTAAACTAGGAACTTCTAGTTTTGTCACAAAAAGAAAAAAATTCTGAAACAGGTCGGTGGGTTTCTGTCCGCTACCTGATTAATCGGGCACTTCGTCTAATCGATCAAATGGTGCTTCTTTTTAATGGATTTTTTTTTCAACCTATTTAATTGCAAGCTTCTCTAGGTCCATTCAATCGAGCCTTATCTGATCAATCAGATAGTGCCTTCTGAGTTTTCTTCAGTTTCTTCTTCATGACACTTACTACAGTCCATTCTAAAAATAATATAAAATTACAACTGAATAGAGCCAGAGTTTTGCCCAAACCATGAATGAATCAGCCAACTTACGAAAATCCTTACAATCTCCCCCTTTAGCAATTCATGGACAAAACTCCTTTGTACAATGGAATTAGTTTTACCTAAAGCAAAAACCTAAAAATACATTGAGCTCTTTTTCAGCTTTTGTAGAATGAATGTACCAATTAAACACATGAATCTTCAGCTCCTTGAATCTCCATATTTCCCCTTAAATACCTTATTCTCCCTCATTTTATCCATATAGTTATGGGCAATCGTATTAAATTCTCTTGGAACATGGGAAAAAAGAGATAATTCAAAGCACTTGGATAAAGTCTTGATGTCCTACAAATGCGCCCTATGGACCAATCCAACTTTCCATTAATACCCTGCACCACTTGAAGCGCATCTGAAGTGGAACTTTGATATCCCCAACTCCCTCAACTTGATCAATGTTGAAAGCATAGTTCTCACTTTTGCTTCTTTGGGGGATAGAATGGTCAAGCTTTCTTGGGATCTTGTTAAAAAAAATTTACCATTGTGCCTGATAACAAAACCAAAGCCCGACTTAATATCAGAGCATCTACATGAGGCATTAGTGAAGATTATATATAGCAATCTCCTGAGCATCTAGGATTTTGAAGTAAGAGTTTGAGGATTTAGACTTATACCCATTCTTTGGCAATGGTAATCGTTTTGCGAGGATTAATCACTCCTCTGAAGCCCACCATCATGCTATAGCCCATGATTTGGATTGGTAGGAATACTCTTTTCTTTCCTCCTCGTACCAGTTACAAAAAGTCTTGCCACCAAATTGGGACATCCGTGATGATAGCTGTGTGAGTCCGAAATTCTAGGTTTGGTCCAAACCATGTGGTTCTAGCGTGGTCGTATTGGAAAAGTGTTACATCTCCCAACATACGACTTGAGGTCAACGAAAAAAATAGGCTTATTTAAAATTTTCTTCATGTTAATACAACGCGTACCATAATAGTGGACTAATACAGGATCGCACATCTGTGGTGAGTCAAAATAAACACATTTGCGGAAATGGTTAGTTACAATTGGTATCATAGTGTCATTTATTTGAAGTAAGCATGACTGACAATAGCAATCTTAGGGGGGTTCAAGTTGCAAATAAAATTAAAAATAATAATGAATTAAGCTCAACTATAGCCTGAATAACATCTAATTATAAATAATAGTTTACTAAAGTATCCTATGATGGCGAGTCACTCATGTGCTGGTCCAAATGAATCCATAGCCATCATTGGCACCTCACTCTCACTCATCAATTGGCTCAAACACTTGAAATGTTTGATTCTCCGCCTGTGCCTTGGTAAAGTGGTCATCGGTACTTATGCATCATATAAACAAGGTCAAAGACAAGCTATAGACATAATTTGGAATAGCAAGCAAAATCAATAAAGATCAATTCACATTAATTAGAATAATTAATAGTAAAAGATTACCGAATTATATGGAACATACTAAATATGTTAAACAAATGAGCAATGATCATGTCTACATGAAAGTAAAGCCCCCGTTTTGGTTGTTTAACCTTAGCTAACTAAGTATAGTGTCACGCCCCGATCCCGGGAATTGGGGATTAGAATGGGCCCACGGGGTGTGCATACATAATCGTGTAACAATCTGTGTATGTGAAGACATGCACAAATCACTATAAGGGAGATTCAACAAGAACGTGTTGAGAAATTTCTCCAACACGTAAATTACATTCAACAATAAGCGAAAACCAGTGTAATACACTTGTATTGATCATAAGCAATAATAAAATAAACATCCTCCATTTCATAAATAAGTCTGAAGTCTTTGTGTCATTATGTTACCAATTTTGGTGTTATATTGTGTATGCAAGGACACCTCTTCTTATGCCAACACTCATGACATGACATCACGAATTCGTCCAAAAAATCAAAGGGGATGAGTAACAGCTTTACACTTATCTTCCTTATTAATTGATCACCATTGGGCTAATTTAATTGGGGAAAAGGTGTCATATCTAAAGCCCTACAAAGTCATTTGAAATCCTTAATATCCTAACTTTACAATGTTCTTACGACTTAGCCGTTTACATCATATGGCTTAGCCGAGTAGCTTACTCTTTCCCTTAATTTCATATGTATTTACAGCTTAGTCGTATGTTGGCCCGTATAAAGGCCTGCGGTTTAACCATGCTAAGCCTATGACTAGGCTACAGTTAGGCTATGACTTAGCCGTAGTATAATCCATGGCTTAGCCGTAGGTGAGTCATAGAGTAAATCTGGGTTTTGGGGTTCTCTGGAAAGTTCGCCGTAAAATAGCTTCCAGTTTGGTCATGGGGTGGTTACGGCTTAGCGTAATTCATTTCATGGCTTGCCCGAGGGTTAACTGTAGTTCAATTGTAGGTTTTGTGCTATTTGGATTCTTAGTTGTAGAACACTTATGGTTTAGCCATGTGCTTCACTGTAAGCTTCAGAATTTCTAAAAATAATTCCTGAAGTAGGAGTTCATATGCAAAACTCTTCAAATTGGGTTCCAATGAGGTTTCTTTTGCTCCAAATTATCATCTTAGGTCTTAAATGCTCACATATCATTAATATTACATAGTTATATCCATTATCACCAAATCCAACACATATGTATACTTAATCAAGGGTAGATGAGCTGTAAACTTGTATTTAGAGTAATCACATCAAAAATCAACAAAGTTAGACATGCATGTGATAATATATACTCTTATACTTGCCTTGTATCAGTGCTTTACCCAAAACTAGCCTCTCCTTTGGTTTGATGTTGGAGGAAGCCTCAGTGAAGCAAATCCTATTACATGCAAAAACATGCAAATGGTAAATCAAATGTTGGATGCATGCATGTTACTCATTTAAGTCTCCTTGACTCTTTTGGACTCAAAGAAATGGAGGGATAATGGAGTTCTTACCTGAAGAAGTTGGATAGAAGAAGAAAAGATGGAATGGAGAGATTCTAATGAGGAAGACAAACAAGTAGATGATGAGAAGACAACAGGAGCCAATCAGCTGGGCCAAACATGAAAGTTGACCCACAAGATGAAATGCATATGATACAATTAATGTGGCCAAAAAGATGCAACAATGTGACTCTAAATTACATGAAGGTCCTCAACTACCTAAGTAAAGTTCGAACCCAACTACCTACCCAATTGAGACTCGCTAAAAATTAAAAACAAGAGGAATTAAGACTAAAATATACATATTAATAGGAAATCAAGTTTAATTAATATAAATTATAATTAAGTCGGGTCGGGACCTTACATACGGCAAGTCCACTATCAGATAATCGAACTGAAGAGAACAAATTGGCATTTGACTGTGTAAAATAGAAACAAACTGCAACATTATAATTGCCCCAGAAGTATATATATGAAGTCGCAAAACATAAAAAAATACAAAAAAATCCTATACATGACACCTGCTCGATACAAAAAGCATAAGTCAGAAAAAGGACTAGCTACCAAGTATACATTAATTTTCTATCATAACTCATCTTATATGGGCAATTTCAGTGGACATATACAAAGTGTTGAAATCACTGTAAAAATTGAAACCCATGAGATACCACGTAAAGATTATTTTCGGTACATAGGCTCGATGATTAGTAAGGATGGGGAGATTGACGAAGATGTGGAGCATAGGATAAGAGCTGGATGGATGAAGTGGAGACTAGCTTTGGGAGTACTTTGTGATAGACAAATGCCAACAAAATTGTAGGGAAAATTTTACAGGACAGTGGTTAGACCAGCTATGACATATGGAGCAGAATATTGGCCAATTAAGAAAATACATATTTATAAGATGGATGTAGCGGAAATGAGAATGCTTAGGTGGATGTGTGGTAAAACTAGGAAAGATAAAATTAGAAATAAGCGCTTTCGAGAACATTTAGGGGTAGCACCAATAGGAGATAAGATTAGAGAAATTCGTTTAAGATGGTTTGGGCATGTTGAGCGTAGGGCAGTAATGGCACCAGTGAGAAAAAGTTTGGATATACAGGTGGAGGGTCCATCAAGAGGTAGGGGTAGGCCGAAGAAAACATGGATGGAAGTCATTAATTCAGATTTGAAGAAGTTGCACTTATAGAAAGATTTAGCTCAAAATAAAATGGAATGGAAAAATAGAATTCATATAGCCGACCCAAACATGATTGGGATAAGGCTTTGATGATGATGACGATGATGAACTCATCTTATATGGGTTTCAAATTGTTCTTTGAAAAAGCTTTGCCGATGAAATCTTGACTTTTGGTGATGAAAATCAGCCGTCAATGAAGGTCTAATAAAACTTTGGCGCCAGAGGGCAATCCGTATTTCACACTGGCAACCCCTAATTTCTGAAAAGCTCTGCTGATCTCTCTCCCTGTGCTCATCACTCTCTCGCTCTCTCGGATCTCTCGCTGTCTCTGCTCTCTCTCTCTCTCTCTCTCTCTCTCTGCTCATCTCTCTCTCTCTCTCTCGTTCTCTCCGTTCTCTTGCTCTCTCTGCACTCTTCTGTTTTCTCTCTCGCCCGTTTTGCTTATCTCTCTCTCTCTCTCTCTCTCTCTCTCTCTCTCTCTTTCTCTCACTCGCTCTGCTCATCTCACTCCTATCTGTGTCAGTCATCTCTCTCACTCTACACTACCTCTCCCTTTGCCGGCCAAGAGGAGGACGGAAGAAAGAGAAAGGAACAGAAAAATCAGCCACCGATCCCAGCACCAGCGTCCCCTCTCTGCTCCCTCCCTCTCCCTCTCTCCTCTCTGCCCCATCAGTCGTCTCTGCGAGTGGACCTCCTCTGTGCGCACCTCTCTTTCTCTCCTCTCCGATCACCTCTACTGCCCCTCTTCAGGTAATAGGAAGGTTTTTGGGTTTTTTTTTTGTGTTGGTTTAATTTGTAGAAATGTTGCGTTCTTTGAAAGCTAGAAATTGATGTGTGGGTGATTGCAGTATAGTTTATGAATTTCTGAGTTTCCTGTATTTGTGATATTGAAAGTCCTTTCTAATTGCAATATCTTGTCTTCATTCATGATCCAGAGTCCTAGGAATGTTTCTCCCCCATTTTCACATTTTCTCCCACCTTTCTTTCCGCTGTAACTCTTCAGCTAGAAATCAACACTTCAAGCTCTATTTTTAAGATCCAGATTTGAAAACCTTCAGCAATCAATAGAGGGCTTCGATGATTCAAAAGGGGTATGTCTACATGTTAATTCATGGAGTCAAGACTCATGATTAGCACATCAGCATTCAATAAGAATATACGACACAGTAATTAAGATGAGTTACTGCCACCTTTTTTGCACATTTCACCACATTTCACCATTTTCATTATGGATTGTTTTTCTGATTTTTTTTGGTGGATTTTTTACTCGCCTCTTTTATGAATGAGTTCCTCAAGTCTCTACCATGGGTGGTACTGACTGGTCTTAGTCCCAACAAGCAATGGAATTTTAAACCTTGTTACATTATCAGAAAAACTGTCAAAAGGGTTACATTTCAGCTTAGGTGTTACAGAACTTTTTTTGTCAGCTTTACTCCAATTTGCTAGTGGGAGTGTGTAATCTGCCAGCGCTGCTGAATGCGCTTTCCTGAAGCATAGAGTTTATCTCTGCCATTTGCCCTTGCTAACACTGCAGATGTATAGTTGAACCTCAACCTGCCTAACAAGAATTCCCTGCCATTTGGGATTGACTTAGCATCTCTTCACTGGCCACGCTCTATGTACAGTGTGTCATCCTTTGATATCTGCATCTGTCCCTTGTTGACTCTGCTGCTCCTCCGATTATTCTCAGGTTGGCTGCGCTGGAGCAGAAAAAGACATAAATATTATTCTAAATCATAAGTCTGTAAGTATGAATTGAAGAAGACATCATAGGATTTTCACACTCAAGGATATGCATTAGAATCCCATTCCTCCGGATTGAGAAGGGACCAATGGTTTTGTGTGTATATATATATATTTTTGTACACTTCTTGTTCAGTATCTAAACAAAATTGATTTTAATGGGGATGTGTGTCTGACTACTTAACCTAAAAAGGAAAAGTCCTAGCCACTCAATACTCCCATTATTCTCATTCAAAACAAACAGTTTGCGTAGCTCTCTTTCAATTGATTGCTACACTATCAATAACCACGTAGATGATTTGGGCAATTGTCCATCGAGGGCGGGTCTACAGTAGTCCATCCTTTAAAAAATCCTTTAGTAAGTGCTCATAATAGTGCTTAGGAGGACCTATAACCATAGGGGTTTTTCTTCATATATAATCTCAATTGCTTAAAAAGAGAATAGTCATTAGTTTAAGAATAAGGTGTTACAAAGAGACTTAGGCTTGCAAGGGTTGTGCCCTCTGTCTCAGGCCTGTGCCCAAAGGCAAAGACAAATAGCCCTTTTCTCTTTCTTTCTTTTTCTTTTTCTTTCCTCTTCAGCTACTGTTGTTGTTGCTGCTGCTGTTCTTGTTGTTGCTGCTGCATCTTCATCTTTTGTTCATCCATACATCCATCTATCTATCTATCTGTAAAAAGGCAGTGATGATATTAATATGTTTATTCTTTCACTTTTGAATCCAAACAGATAAATATCTCTAATGGAATATATAGATAAATAAAAACAAACATTCCATTCATAAGCAGAAATTTTAAAATAGAAACACAAAGCAAAGATTCCTATATGAAACACAAATATAAATACTGCAGTTCACAAGGACTGTTAAATAATACACGTACATGGATCTCCAAGGTAATGTGATTGTTCTTGTGTTTTGTTTTTTATGCAACATGTGTTTTGTTTGGGTTGTTTGACATTGTAAAGGTTCCATTCAGTAAAGTGAGAGGAAAATTGGAAACACAAGGTATTGATCTTGTTATGAATTGAAGACTTCTAAGATAAATAACATATTTTTCTTCATCAAAAAAAAAAAAAAGAATTGAAATAGGCCCAATGAGTTGGACCTCATAAACACATGCAATCTGCACAATATTGGTGAGCAGATTCTTTTTTTTTTTTCAATAGAGGTTTTTCATTATCTGAGTGATTGGTTATTTTTCTCTCCTGTCTATAGTGTTTTTTTTTCATTAATTTTTATACTTTCTCAATGATTTATGTTTGAGGTGTCGGTATTTAAGGTTTCTTGCCGGCATTTTGGTTCTATTGAGAACTATGCCCAGAACAATGCCATTTTTTGTTCTAAAAATACTATTTGGATAAATAGGGAGGGTGAAGTCCATTTTTTGTAAATGGGTTCATAGTTCAAACACGAATGCACTTAATATACATGATAGAGTAATTTTCTTCTTCACAGAATTTTTGGCTATTGGGTTTTGGGTATTTGTTTCCTCTTTTACAGCTAAAATTTGTATGATGAAATTTCAAGAGATTAGACCTTCCATCATTAAATAAAACTCCCTGTCAAAGATATCACACATGACGCAGTTTCTAATTTTAATTGCATGTGATTAGGTCAGATATGGATAGGAGTTGGATATTACATTATCAGAACCAATTTAGTGTGGAGTACACGGTTGGGCTAAACTCATTTATTGATTTTGCAAAGGCGAATTCGGGCAAGGCAGCCTTGGTTAAGCGCCAGTGTATTGATTGCTGTAACCATTGGAAGCATGACTATGGAACTATGAGAAATCATTTGCACATTCAAGGGTCAATGGTCTCATACTAACAGTGGATACATGATGGGGAACCTATAGTTCAACCCGATGATTTGGATGAGAGTGAGGATGAATCAAAAGAGATTCAGGATCAATATGATGAGTTGATAGGGGACTATCGTAGGGGAATTTACTTGGAGGAAGATACTCAAGAGAGGAATGATGTGCAGGATTTTGAAAATTTGTTGAAGGCTTCTCAATGTGGCCTTTGCCCAGGATGCAAAAGCTCAAATACTTTATTAGCATTTGTCATCAAGATATTGCGTGTGTGATGCAGTCTAGACCCCAGTAGCCCCTCTTCAAATTAGATTAGGATTATTATTAGTAGAGTTCTAATTAAATTATTATTAGGAAAGTTTCCATTATTAGCCTAGGGTTTTCTTACACATTAAGTTTGCTTTTACTATATATATGGCATTGTAAAGAAGAGATTCTCAGATTTGGTTGATTAATAGAATTGGGTTTTCCCAGAGGTGTGTCCTCTTGTGTGTTTGAAGTCATCTTGATGGTTCGAAGTGTCCTTGGACACGTGCTTAGGCACCTCCACGCAAGCCCTAACCCTTGGGCTGCATCAGATTGGTATCCAAGCCCAACTCCGTCTTCCATCTTCGCCGATTCACCCTGCCGTCACCACAGCACCCATCGTCACCCCTACCCTCACTCATACAGCACCCATCGCCCCTTTCCCGATCCGAAACCGTTGATCCCCTATCCCCCACCCACCATTCAAAACCCCAAACCCCCCTCCATCCCCAACCATCCTCGTCACAGAAGCCCCGATCTCTACTGTCACCATCACCGAATCCCATAGCCCATACGACCTAGATACCATCTCAACAATTTGTCCCGTCCCAACCCCTAATCGTCCACGACCGGGTCCAACCCTAATCCTTAGCACCAGACTCCATCTCCCTGCCGTGACTCATAACACTGAAATCCCAACAGAGTCCCCACCCCAGATCTACACATCACCCCATCATCCCACACGTTCCCTTCCTTGACAACACCCTCAATCCCCCCCTGTAGTGAAAAAAAAAAAGAAAAAGAAAGAAGCAGCAGAGAGAGGATCCGCAGCCGAGAGAGAGAAGACAACATACCTGGGCCGCCTCCCGTTTTTGCTGTTGCTGCTCGTTGTTCGCCGTCGCTGTAGCCAGCCTCGGCCGTATGCTGCCTGTCGCCGCTACCGACTGTCGTGCCGTTCGCTGATCTCCACTAGCTGTTGTCGTCAAAAGCCAATGCAGTCGTCACCATCTCCTTCATCGTCCTCAGCGCAGACGCCTCACTCCCCCATCTCTTCCTCTCTTTCGGTTCCCTTTCCTCTTGTATCCACTGAAGCAGAAAGCAAGACAGGCAAGACAGAAAGGGCATCTCTTCATCGCTTTCTCTGTGGCTTCAAGATATAGTCACACGTGCCTTTCAACACGTGCGTGACAAGTCCTTTTGGGCTTGACTTCAAGTTAGGACCTTGTTGGGCTCAACAGTTTCATCTTGACCCAATTGCAGCAAGAAGCCCACTTGTTTGCCTTCCAGTCCACTGATGTCATCCCAATATCAGTACAATTCAATCGACGGCTATAAATTATTGTCTCGATTTTGACGCCATCTGACATCCGATTTCACATCCGTTTTTACTAGCGTGTTCCTGAAGCGTAGATTTACACATCAGGTCAGTCAGATTTAAATTTTGCATTAAAAAAAAAATGCCTCCTAAGAAGCAAGTGGATGCTGAATCTTCATCTTCTTCACTTGAAGATTTGGCTAGTGCCATTAGAGAATTATCTGCAAAAGTTGATGGCATGCACACCACCCTGCAACAATTGGATATTAGAGCGACAAATTTGGAAACTAATCAACGTGTGCATCACCACCATGAAGATGGTGCAAATATTCGGAATCAACGGGATCCGCCAGTCAATAATCCTAATCGAGACTTAGGGATTAAAATTGTGATTCCTGAATATGATGGAAAATTGTAGCCCGCTGAATTCATGGATTGGTTAGTGTGCGTGGAGAATATTTTCGCACATAAGCCAATGACTGAGTACCATAAAGTCACACTAATTGCCACTAGATTTCGCAATTATGCTGCAACTTGGTGGGCTGAAATGCAAAGAAAACGGAAGAATCAAAACATGAACCCAGTTGATACATGGACTGAGGTGAAGAATATTTTGAAGCAAAAATTCCCCCTATCAACTATGCAAGAGATCTACGTTCTACCTTTCAAAACTTGAAACAAAGGTCCAAAACAGTTGTTGAATATTCTGAGGAATTTTTAACTCTGTAAACTCGTTGTAGCTTGATTGAAGATGATGATGTGGTAGTTGATAGATTTTTCAATGGATTGAGAATAGACATTCAGCATATCCTTGCCTTCCAACATTTTGATAATGTCGATGAACTCATCCAACATGCTATCAAAGCTGAGGGAATTGCAAATCATCAAGTACAAAAATCCAAACGGGTTCCGCCAAAGAATTCCCATCTACAAGAAACTAAATCCAATGGACAGATTTTTGCAAGGACTGAAGGTCAAAATAAGATGGTTTGTTTTCATTGTC
The DNA here is from genome assembly GCA_037013555.1 of Sextonia rubra. Taxonomy (NCBI): domain Eukaryota; kingdom Viridiplantae; phylum Streptophyta; class Magnoliopsida; order Laurales; family Lauraceae; genus Sextonia; species Sextonia rubra. The sequence continues at coordinate 50,829,130 of JASUAD010000009.1, read as the reverse complement.
ACCAGCACAGGCATCGCGCCGCAGATTGTCCAAAGCGAATACATCTGATTGAGATTGAAGGTGTTGATAACAATATCCGAGATGATATTAAGGGTACTGACACTGATCTTAAGGATATTGACAATCCCAAGAATATTGACACTGAGGAACTTGAATTCACCGATGCAGATACCACAGGTGAAGCTCTTATTGTCCTCAAGGACGCTCCACCAACTGTTGAGCATAAGTGGTTGCGCAAAAATATTTTCCGTTTCGCAGGAATGATTCAGGGACAAAACTGCACAGTTGTTATTGACAGCGGAAGTTGTGAAAATCTCATCTCCCAGGCTCTTGTTGATCGCCTCCAATTGAAAGTTTATAAGCATAACCGTCCTTATTTTGTCAAGTGGCTAATGAATGGTGATCAAGCGTATGTTCGACATACTTGCAAAGTTACTTTTGCTATTGGTGAGACTTACATAGATACAATCCGGTGTGATGTGCTACCTATGGATAGTGGTGATATCTTATTGGGTTGTCCTTGGATGTATGATAAAAATGGAACTCATGGTATGCGCGACAACATCAATACATTCATGCATGGTGGACAGCAAGTTACTCTTTGTCTTGAGAAACCACAACCGCCAAAGAAAATTCCTGGAAAGCTGCCACAAAGGAAGTCCTTCATGTTCAACACATTTACACTGGCAATCCGCAGCAGAATCGAGTTCGAGGACGAACTCTTCTTTCAACCCAGGGAGGATGATGCAGTCTAGGCCCCAGCAGCCCCTCTTCAAATTAGATTAGGATTATTATTAGTAGAGTTCTAATTAAATTGTTATTAGAAAAGTTTCCATTATTAGCCTAGGGTTTTCTTTCAGATTAAGTTTGCTTTTACTATATATATGGCATTGTAGAGAAGAGATTCTCAGATTTGGTTGATTAATAGAATTGGGTTTTCTCAGAGGTGTGTCCTCTTGTGTGTTTGAAGTCATCTTGACGGTTCGAAGTGTCCTTGGACATGTGCTTAGGCACCTCTACGCAAGCCCTAACCCTTGGGCTGCATCAATGTGAAGGTAGAAGTGGGTGTAGCGATAAGTCGTTCAACAAGGTTTTGTAGATTTTTAAGGATTTCTTACCCGAAGGTCATGTGATGTCGGCCTCAGTTTACGAGGCGAAGAAATTATTGTGTGACTTGGGCAAACTTCAACAAAAATCATTATTTGTGACGCAATTATTTGTCGTAAAAACTCACAAACTCGTCGCCTAATGTATTCTGCGATGACATCAAATTCGTCGCTATATCGTCGCCTATTAGGCGCGAGTGAATTTTTTTTACCGACGATTACACTTAATCGTTGCAAAATGTCAATTTTCTGCGACAAATTATATTGTCGGCAAAAAAGAGACTTTTTTTCGCCAAATGTCTCTAAGTCGTCGCAAAAGAATTGATAAAAAAAATGGTAAAATGGAATTTTGGTAACAAAATAAAGTCGTTGCAAAATTTTTTTCCTAACAAAATTATAACGTCTCTAAATAGTGTATAAATTGCCATAGGTTATAATAGGCGACAAATTAGTTTCATCGTGCATAGTTTGTAGACATTAGGCTACAAATTAGTTTTGTCGCCCAATATTGAACCTTGCCACAAATATTCTTAGGCGACAAATTATATGTCGGAGATAATATACTGAAAAGTATTTATTCTTATTAGGCAACAAATAAAACTCATCGCTAAAACAAATATATCTTAATTTTATAAATCATTGCCGGCCACCTCAAAACCTCCTTTATTCTGAATATAATAAAACTTGCTTATTCAACTAAAATAAAATGTAAAAAAACACCTGCCCATTTAACAAAAATAAAATGTACATTAAAACGTGCCCATTTATGAACTCAAATAAAATGTATAGTAAAACTTGTCCATTCAGCTCAAATAAAATATATAATAAAACCTGCCCATTCAACTATAATAAAATGTACGATAAAGTCTGCTCATTTAACTAAAATAAAATATATAAAACCTGCTCATTCAATATATTAGAATACATATAACTATTAAATCCAGCCCACAAGTTTAGCCACGTTGTCATTACTAATTCAAGTAAAAATGTACAATAAAGTTTGCTCAGTCAACTATAATAAAACGTACAATAAAGTCTGCTCATTTAATTAAAATAAAATGTACAAAACCTACTCATTCAACATATTAGAAGACATATAACTATTAAATCCAGCCCACAAGTTTAGCCACGTTGTCATTACTAATTCAAGTAAAAATGTGGCATCCAAAATAGTGTAAGTACAATACTTTTTTGAAAAACAAAAAGATCTTTAAGAAAAATAAAAGCCTGTAGTCCCAATCTGTAGCAAAAAAAAAAAAAAAAAAAGGTTAGGAATTAAACACGGGAATCAAAAGCAAAGTGAGTGAGACAAAATAAAAGCCTATAAAAATATTAGCATGCAAATAAGGTAAGCACATACAAAAACATCTATTTTTAGTTTATACGGTTAAATACATATAGACCTTCTGCAAGGCTGCATTTCCTAGAAGGCTTTTCTGGATTTTATCTTGCACAGCAGCATGTAAGCATGTTTGCTGGCCTGATCCTAATCTGGACTTTTCAAAATCATGGCCCATTTTCCTGACAGGGCATGAATGGAAAAACTCATCATGCAACAATTTGTACTATGAAGTTGGTTCTTTATCCTCCAGCTGTATATGTTCCATGTTTCATCAGTCACTTTTCAAGTCAGAAATTCCAAGTAAAAATTCTCTTGGCCAAAATAACCCTAAGCTGATGAATGATCATAGCCCTTGCTACTTTGAAATCAAGGTAAATAACCATGCAGAAGGGAACCCATGTTGATAAATAAGGTCCACATCACTGTCAAATTAGGATCACCGTAGGCATTTTATAGAATTTGCCCACTTCACTTATTAACAATGCCTAATATAAGTATGACCCTTTTCTTTGATAGGATCAGATGGGGTTGTGCACACATTCACGGGCCCACTTTTTTTAATCCTTGATAAAAACCCTGCTCTGTGCAGAAGTTCCGAACCTAACAGCTACTACAACCAGAGAAACCAACAGAATGTGGTGTAGAGGAGATTGAAATTTCTAACAAAATCTATAAGTTAGAACTATGGAGATGATAATATATTAGCAACTTGTGAAGTACATTTCCGTTAGAACTATGGAGATGATAATATATTAGCAAATTGTGAAGTACATTTCCAGAAAGAAATAGTATATTAGAAAATTGTGAAGTACAATTCCACAAAGAAAAAATGATATAAATGTGGCTACTAATCACTTGTCAGTTGTTACCCTGCAACATATATTAGACCATCAGTACAAACAGTTTGCGTAGCTCTCTTTCAATTGATTGCTACACTATCAATAACCATGTAGAGGATTTGGGCAATTGTCCATTGAGGGCGAGTCTACAGTAGTCTATCCTTTAAAAAATCCTTTAGTAAGTGCTCATAATAGTGCTTAGGAGGACCTATAACCGTAGGGGTTTTTCCTCATATATAATCTCAATTGCTTAAAAAGAGAATAGTAATTAGTTTAAGAATAAGGTGTTACAAAGAGACCTAGGCTTGCAAGGGTTGTGCCCTCTGTCTCTGGCCGGTGATTTCATCTCCTCCCCAAAGGCAAAGACCAATAGCCCTTTTCTCTTTCTTTCTTTTTCTGTTTCTTTCCTCTTCAGCTACTGTTGTTGTTGCTGCTGCTGTTCTTGTTGTTGCTGCTGCATCTTCATCTTCTGTTCATCCATCCATCCGTCTATCTATCTATCTATCTATCTGTAAAAAGGCAGTGATGATATTAATATGGTTATTGTTTCGCTTTTGAATCCAAACAGATAAATATCTCTAATGGAATATATAGATAAATAAAAACAAACATTCCATTCATAAGCAGAAATTTTAAAATAGAAACACAAAGCAAAGATTGCTAAATGAAACACAAATAGAAATACTGCAGTTCACAAGGACTGTTAAATAACTGTTAAATAATACACATACATGGATCTCCAAGGTAATGTGATTGTTCTTGTGTTTTGTTTTTTATTGAACATGTGTTTTGTTTGGGTTGTTTGACATTGTAAAGGTTCCATTCAGTAAAGTGAGAGGGAAATTGGAAACACAAGGTATTGATCTTGTTATGAATTGAAGACTTCTAAGATAAATAACATATTTATCTTCATAAAAAAAAAGAATTGAAATAGGCCCAATGAGCTGGACCTCATAAACACATGCAATCTGCACAATATTGGTGAGCAGATTCTTTTTTTTTTTTTTTTTCAATAGAGGTTTTTCATTATCTGAGTGATTGGTTCATTTTCTCTCCTGTCTAGAGTGTTTTTTTTTCCATTAATTTTTATTCTTTCTCAATGATTTATGTTTGAGGTATCGGTATTTAAGGTTTCTTGCCGGCATTTTGGTTCTATTGAAAACTATGCCCAGAACAATGCCATTTTTTGTTCTAAAAATACTATTTGCATAAATAGGGAGGGTGAAGTCCATTTTTTGTAAATGGGTTCATAGTTCAAACACGAATGCACTTAATATACACGATAGAGTAATTTTCTTCTTCACAGAATTTTTGACTATTTGGTTTTGGGTATTTGTTTCCTCTTTTACAGCTAAAATTTGTATGATGAAATTTCAAGAGATTAGACCTTCCATCATTAAATAAAACTCCCGGTCAAAGATATCACACATGAAGCGGTTTCTAATTTTAATTGCATGTGATTAGGTCAGATATGGACAGGAGTTGGATATTACATTATCATAACTAATTTAGTGCGGAGTACAAGGTCGGGGTAAACTCATTTATTGATTTTGCAAAGGCGAATTCGGGCAGGGCAGCCTTGGTTAAGTGCCAGTGTATTGATTGCTGTAACTGTTGGAAGCATGACTATGGAACTATGAGAAATCATTTGCACATTCAAGCGTCGATGGTCTCATACCAACTGTGGATACATGATGGGGAACCTATAGTTCAACCCGATGATTTGGATGAGAGCGATGATGAATCAAAAGAGATTCGGGATCAATATGATGAGTTGATAGGGGACTATCGTAGGAGAACTTACTTGGAGGAAGATACTTAAGAGAGGGATGATGTGCAGGATTTTGAAAATTTGTTGAAGGCTTCCCAACGTGGCCTGTGCCCAGGATGCAAAAGCTCAAATACTCTGTTAGTGCTTGTCATCAAGATATTGTGTGTGGAGGTAGAAGTGGGTGTAGCAATAAGTCGTTCAACAAGGTTCTGTAGACTTTTAAGGATTTCTTACCCAAAGGTCATGTGATGCCGGCCTCAGTTTACGAGGCGAAGAAATTATTGCGTGACTTGGGCACACTTCAACAAAAATCATTTTTTGCAACGCAACTATTTGTCGCAAAGACTCACAAACTCGTCGCCTAATGTATTCTGCGATGACATCAAATTCGTCGCCATATCGTCACCTATTAGGCGCTAGTGAATATTTTTACCGATGATTACACTTAATCATTGCAAAATGTCAATTTTCTGCGACAAATAATATCATCGGCAAAAAAGAAACTTTTTTATGCCAAATGTCTCTAAGTCGTCACAAAAGAATTGATAAAAAAAATGGTGAAATGGAATTTTGGCAACAAAATGAAGTCGTCGCAAAATTTTTTTCCCAACGAAATTATATCGTCGTTAAATAGTGTATAAATTGCCATAAGTTATAATAGGCAACAAATTAGTTTCATCGTGCATAGTTTGTAGACATTAGGCTACAGATTATTTGTCGCTCAATATTAAATCTTGCCACAAATTCTCTTAGGCGACAAATTATATATGTCGGAGATAATATACCGAAAAATATTTATTCTTATTAGGTGACACATAAAATTCATCCCTAAAACAAATATTTTAATTTTATAAATCATTGCCTTCCACCTCAAAAGCCTCTTTTATTCTTAATCTAATAAAACTTGCCTATTCAACTAAAATAAAATGTAAAAAAAAAACCTGCCCATTTAACAAAAATGAAATGTACAGTAAAACGTGCCCATTCATGAACTCAAATAACATGTATAGTAAAACTTGTCCATTTAGCTCAAATAAAATATACGATAAAATCTGTCCATTCAACTATAATAAAATGTATGATAAAGTCTACTCATTTAACTAAAATAAAATATATAAAACCTGCTCATTCAACATATTAGAAAACATATAACTATTAAATCCAGCCCACAAGTTTAGCCACGTTGTCATTACTAATTCAAGTAAAAATGCACAATAAAGTCTGCTCAGTCAACTATAATAAAATGTACAATAATGTCTGCTCATTTAACTAAAATAAAATGTACAAAACCTACTCATTCAACATATTAGAAGACATATAACTATTAAATCCAGCCCACAAGTTTAGCCACGTTGTCATTACTAATTCAAGTAAAAATGTGGCATCCAAAATAGTGTAAGTACAATACTTTTTTGAAAAACAAAAAGATCTTCAAGCAAAATAAAAGCTTGTAGTCCCAATCAGTGGCAAAAGAAGAAAAAATAAAGGTTAGGAATTAAACACGGGAATCAAAAGCAAAGTAAGTGGGACAAAATAAAAGCCTATAAAAATATTAGCATGCAAATAAGGTAAGCACATACAAAAACATCTATTTTTAGTTTATACGGTTGAATACATATAGACCTCCTGCAAGGCTGCACTTCCTAAAAGGCTTTTTTGGATTTTATCTTGCACAGCAGCATGCAAGCATGTTTGCTGGCCTGATCCTAATTTGGACCTTTCAAAATCATGGCCCATTTTCTTGACGGGGCATGAATGGAAAAACTCATCAGACAACAATTTGTACTATGAAGTTGGTCCTTTTATCTTCCAGCTGTATATGTTCCATGTTTCATCAGTCACTTTTCAACTTAGAAATTCCAAGTAAAAATTCTCTTGGCCAAAATAACCCTAAGCTGATGAATGATCATAGCCCTTACTACTTTGAAATCATGGTAAATAACCATGCAGAAGGGAACCCATGTTGATAAATAACGTCCACATGACTGTCAAATTAGGATCACCGTATGCATTTTATAGAATTTGCCCACTTCACTTATTAACAATGCCTAATATAAGTATCACCCTTTTCTTTGATAGGATCAGATGGGGTTGTCCACGCGTTCACGTGGCCCACTTTTTTTGTATCCGTGATAAAATCCCTGCTCTGTGCAGAAGATCCGAACCCGACAGGCAACTACAACCAGAGAAACCAACAAAATGTGGTGTAGAGGAGATTGAAATTTCTAACAAAATCTATAAGTTAGAACTATGGAGATGATAATATATTAGCAAATTGTGAAGTACATTTCCAGAAAGAAATAGTATATTAGAAAATTGTGAAGTACAATTCCACAAAGAAAAAATGATATAAATGTGGCTACTAATCACTTGTCAGTTGTTACCCTGCAACATATATTAGACCATCAGTACAAAAAGTAAACAGACAAATGGAAGTGCTTTTATACTGACATGATATAAATTTTCTTTTCAGAAAATTTGTCATGCCCATCAGAAATCATACCTGATTTCTAGGAGCGTAGGAAATAGAAGCATTGTCCTACACAAATTTGATGGCCGAGATCAGGTTCCTTACCTAGTTCTCTTGAATGTGGATAACATGTTTATTGTTGGCATTTGCTAGGGCAAGTTTGAACATGATGACCAAAATCACAACCAGAAACATTACATTAATACTATATGTGTTGTCCGCAAGGGAAGAAATCATCAGCATATAGCTTTCACCAAGTTCCCCATAGGAGATTTGCATTGGTGATTGTAGATGATGGTGGTGATTAACAGTGGAAAAGACAGATATGATACCCCACATAGTATGGCTATATGCATAGCCAAACAGATAACCATCCTTGCTGCAAAAATATTTGTTAAGTCCATTCACATTTCACAGTATATGTTACATATGGATATGCCACAATGCCAGCATATCATATGCCATATCATGCAGATTCGGAGGTGGTGAGAGCAGAAGAACAAATGAGCCTTGCAGAAGTAGAAAGGCAGAAGGCAACTGATGAAAAAACATGTGCTGACCAATTGTCTCAACTACTGGAAGAGGAGAGGTGGAGGAAAGAAGCACTATAGAAGGAGATGCAGGAGCTACTCTCAGGTAGAAACATGATTGGTGGTTGTTCATGTTCTAGAGCTAAAAGATGTGGTTCTATACCAGGTGATGATGGTGAAAAGACTGATACTGCAGACAAAAAAGTTCTAAATGAGCAGCTGAAGCTGAAGAAGATGCAAGCAAGGCAAGCGAAAAGAAAATTGCAAAGATAAAAAAAGTGTGAAACAATTTATTACAGCAAGAACTAGATCTTTTAAAGCATGATGCCATGCAATTCTCACGTCGTATGAATATGCTTGCTGAATGTTTCTCTTATAGCATGGAAGGTATAGACAGTCTAACAAACGTTGGTATCTGGATCCAATGAAAGCTCTCAATATTTACTTTATTTGAAGTAGGAGTTGTTGCTTCCTTCAGGGTGATTATGATAAGTTGATGCATTTTAGCATCACAGTGCTTTCTAACTAATTTGGAGATTCCTGCGTAGTATTAACATTAACGTAAAAGAGGCTTTGAGAACTTGAAAATTGACAAGGAATTGACAAATCCTGCAGCTGTTTGGATGCTGTGCATTGCAGTTTTTCACCATTTTTTTTTCCTCTGAATATTTCATCTCCGGGACTCAATTTTTATGACCCACCCAGCTGTCTAAAACTTCAAATCATACAGAAAATAAGAACTATTTACCATTTTCCTGCAAATATTTTGCTTGCCATAATACACCCAATTCTATATATTCCCTACTAAACACACTAAATCAGGCATTAATTAAAGTAAACATGAAAAAGGAAAAAAAGGAGCATATCTTCTTCTGTGATAGAAATGTATCACTCGCTCATTAAACTTTTGGGTTTATAATTTGGCACATACAATAACCTTTACCCACCAGTAACTCACCTGGTAACAAAAGTTGTAATATCTCCCCCACATGTTCTCAACACTAAGGGAATTTAAAGAAGCCGAAACAAACACAACCTAAATCGATCCCACGAGATCTTGTGACTTTGGACCTCTCTCATCTCTTCCTGTCATGCCATGTAATCTCACCAACAGACCCTTTTCCCTCAAACCAATGCGCCAAGTTCAAACAAAAAAAAAACTCCTTTCATGCACCAAAAATTCCAAAACCATCTTTCGCCATACTCTTCAAGAGAAAAACAAAGAAAGAAAAGAAAGAAGAAACAAGACTCAAACATTGCCCAAACCAAAAACAATACAACTGAAATATTTTGTACCTTTTCATCTATATGGTGTAATCCAATCCTTCTTTTTCCTAATTTTGAGTATTAATCATGCAAAAATAATGATAAACTAATCATGCTTATCATTGTTGTGTCTTCTACCAAGCATGCTACATATTAGTGTGAAATGGCTATGATAGTACTTAGATAAATGGTTTAAAGTTACTGTATGCACTTCAATTCAATCAGAGAAGAAATTAGGGATACTAACCAAGAAATAATCACTTCATTTTCTATCACCATGTCTGATCCCGTCACTCTTGCCACCAACCCCATCATCTCCTCCATTTGTCGTTGCATGGCTACTTGATCATTCTTCATCTGCTCTATCTCTTGAGATTGAGTTGCATTTTCATTTTACAATCTCTACACCGTAGCCTACAATGCCTTACGCTTAGCATCCTCTGAGATGGACATGGTGCTCCTAGTTGTAGACATGGGCTTTGGCCTGTTTCCAAACCCTCTCAAGTATTCGGATTGACTACCAAGGACATTGATTGTTGTTTGGTCTTAAGTCAATTGCACTGCACCCTCCTGCGTACACTTCTCCCGCTCTATTACAAGTTTTTCCTGCCATTTGAAATAAGTTAAATCATATTGCAGTTAAATACTTAAGTTAAGCAAAACAAAATCAAAACCCAACTTTGCCCGTTAGGGCCCGAGTGAAGTTGTACTTAACATGTATTTCCTAACATTTTGGGTCCATCTACATCTCTTTCTTTTTATTGTAGTGCGACTCTTTATAAAAATCAACGATGTGGGGCTCCTTCCCAGTCTCGGGGTTCGCCTACTTACATAAATTCCAATGTTAGTACATAAATAAGATTTTATAATAAGTGGTAACAAAATCAAAATTACACAGCTACAGATCTAAAAAACTATAAGTTAAAAAAATTTACCAAGGCATGCATTGCATCTTTGAAAGACTTAGAACTCATGCAATGATTGTAAGGCAAGCTCTTCCGACTTTTAGTATTCTTCCTAGAGCGGTCTTGTATAGAAGGAATAACAATTGAGTTGAAAGTTTTAGTTATTGTATGTGTTGACTAAATAGAAACACAACATATCTGAAGTAAGGATTAAAAATATAGCTTGTTACCATAAATTCTCATCCTCGTAGACATTTTCTATCACCCAAACCCAATCATCCTTGTCAACGCCTGAAAAGGGTACAGTCTTTGGATCGATCTCCATCTTCAAGCAGTTCTTGTAATGAGTGTGCATCCAGTTATGCCAATCCCTGTATCTAGCTTGAAGCTTGCGATCAACCGCTACCTGAAGATCTTCATTAGTGTTGTAATCCACGACCTCATACTTTGTCTAAATTTTAGATTAATTCGATTATTTAAGGACCCTTTATACATCATACAATTGTCAAGGTTAGACTTACAAATACGTAAGCCTTGATGACTTGTTTAAAATCAGCTGGAACCTCTTTCCATCTCCGCATGCCCCTAACTGGGGCGAAGTTCCTAACCTGCAACTCAATTTCACTCACAAAATCTTAGGCATTTATCCTTACTGGCATATTATTCTTGAACTAAACTAGTAGCTTGCCCCTCATCTTGGCCCTCGCACGCTCCAAGCGAAACCCTTTGGTTGGGCCCTGCTCCGTCGGGATGTAGGACCTACAAATTTCACATAAAAACTAGTTAGTACCAACAAGATATGCACTAAAACATGAAGCTTACATGATTAGATTTGATATCTTACCAACACTGCTGTAGCCCATATGAGAACTGGGTGTTGGTATACTTGGTGATGCAATCACATCAGCTAATGGCAAAGCGGTGTTAGTAGATAGTGATACGGATGCTGGTGCAGATCGAGGGTGAAGTCGAGAAGAAGGTGTCATGTGTATGACCTGTTAAAATAAAATTATCTAAAAGCATAACAACTTACTTTGCTTACCACTATATAAGAGCAATTCATTATACAGTGAATTATTACATAATATTACCAACATCCATTTGTTAAAAAAAAAAGGTAAAACAAAATAAGAATTATCTTAGCTATGATTATAAAATAGTGATCCTTATACAAATCAACATTAATTAAAAATCAGAATCTGCATCAGAGTCATTTATACTATGTAAATCCTTTTCCACTTCATCACAATACTCCTCTAATGTCTCATCTTCGTCATCGCAGATAAAGTCATTATCAACCAGCATATCTTCTCAACTGTTTTGCTCCGTGAGTAGTGCACTCGTAATAATTTCTGGATCAAGATCAAACCTATCATACTGTGGTTGATCCATCCTATTTGGATTTTCAACGACAATAGGGACCACATCAGTTGGTTTTTCTTGCTAGAACACATTCTCTTGAACAAATGGTCCATCATCACTGGATTCTACATCATCTAACTGTAAGGTCCCAATCTTAGATAATTATGATTTATAGTAATTAAGTTGGTTTTATTATAATTAATATGTAATTAGGTTAATTGAGCCCAAATCTCAAGAGGTTTGGGTCATGGATAGATAGTTGGGTCGGGTACGAACCTTATTAGGTAGTCCAGAACCTTTTGTATTTTAGTTTTTTCATGGTTTTACATTATTTATGCATCATATTAGTTGTATTGGGTGAGTTTCATCTTGTGGAACATTTTTTATATTTGGCTCAATTTCATTCGGATCCATTCCAGCCCACTTGAGCCCAATTGAGTTAAACTGTATATATATAGAAACCAGGAGAACTTATTTGTAATTCCAAAAAATTCCATTCATTTAAAAACCCCCAAGCCCATCAACGATCTTCTCCATTTTTATTGCAGCCGATCTTCTTCCTCCGCCATTTTCTTCTTGAATCTTGCCTCCATTTTGGCTGATTGAAGTTGCATGCATCAAGCTTGAACTTCTTCCTTCTTTCTCTTCATTCTTCTTGCTCTCTTTCTTGGAATTAAGGCACCATCTTCATTCCCCATTGCTTGTAGCAGAGTTGAGGTAAGGAAACCCCATTCCATTTGAGTTATTGAATTCAATAAGGGTTATGGGATTCCATTTATTGGCATGCATGCATCTCATTCTTGTTTTCCTTCATGCATGTGATAGATTCTTCATTAGTGAAGCTTTATTCACCATTTAACCAAGGGGCAAATCAATTTGAGTGAAGCACCAAGCTTAAGGCAAGTATAAGGATATATTTTCTTTACATGCATAACTTAATTCTTTGATTCTTGATGGATTTTGTGATTTTACCTTTTTTACAGCTCAATGAAAATGCATGGATTTGATTTGTGATTTGTAAGAATTTTGATGAATAAATTGATAATGGTCCTTTAGGGAACCCAAGAGTGTGGAGTGGAAGCCCTTGTGTTGGTTGATTGCAGGTAGAATGGTGTATTGGAAGAGGGAACCTATTAGAAACCAAACACTCCCGTAACAGGTGCTTTAGGGTCAACCGGTCAATCCTGAAGTGCGATCGGTCGAATTTCCTTTCTAGTAGTCCGACCGGTCAGCCACCCAGCCCGACCGGTCGAATTTCCCTTCTGGAAGCAGTCCGATCGGTCGGGTAAGCCTGACTTGTAACTTATAGAGATGTGTTCCAAAATGGGTTCTATGCTTGACTATGGACTTTCTATAGTCTATGTGATAGCCTAATGATGGGTTACTCCCTTAAACCTTAGAAAGAGACCGATGTATCTACCCACACTTACCATAGATTGTAGGTTCAACTCAAGACCATTTAGGACCATAGAATTTGATCCTTTGCTACCCCAAACTAGCCCAACGGTGACTAAGATGGAAAAGGAGTGTGGAGCTATCACTTTTTTCTTCTTGATTCTTTGGTTAGTTTTCAATGTCACATCATGGGTGTTGTCATAAGATGAAGTGTCCTTTATATACATGAGGTAACAACGAGAATGGTAATACCAGGACACCGAATGTCTTATGAATACGCTGTATTGAATGATCTTGGAAACCCGGATTATCTAGTATAGGGTTGGCTAGTAATTGTCCTTGATGACCCCACAATCTAATTGCATTCATATTGATAGTAACTTTGACCTCCACATGAGAGTTATGTCATTTTGTATCAATGATGAACAGTATTTTACTTAGTTGCAATTCTCTGATTAATAATTCCAACAAGACGGAGTACCTTTTTGTATCAGTATAAACAGATTAGTATATAGTAAGTATGGACATCAGATTATTTCCGACATGCTTAGAGTCGGCGTCACTTAGCTTATACCCCATAGGAGGTTTGATGGGACCCCATGGAATATTTTATCAGTTGTCTACTCCAGTAGTTATCAGAAGAGTGAGTCGACGCTCTTAGGGTAGCTAGTCGGTCTTGGCCCGATCGCTAGTGATTTCCCACGGATTAGTTTACTCTCTTATTAAAGAGGAGATAGCAAATGTGGTTGCCATTTTGGTATGATGTACTCTTTATTTATAATTCCCTATTTATGCTAACTCATATACATAAGTGCCTAGATTTCAACATTGATCTTTTTTAATTTTTTCGTCATTTAAATTCAATTGATTTATCATGTTAAGCTCATGTATCCTTATTTTTGTTTAACTGTCGTGTTAACCAGTTACCATGGTATTACAAGTAAGGAACTCGATGCCAGTCCGGCAATTAGTGCGCCCCCGGAGGGAACCCTAGCGTTACCTCGGGATATAAACGAGTGGAACGAGGAAGACATCTTTTCTTGATCCTCCTCAACAAAGCGCAACAGGGTTATTTTGGGATTGGACTTAGGGTTCATCTTGGCATTTGATATATTTGTATTATTATTGTGGATTTTCATGTTTTATGCATGTAATCGGGTTAATCAACAAACCTTGTTTATTTAATGAATTGAAATGAATGTTTATGGATGCTTATGATATATATACAGGTGAAATCTCCAGGTTTCCGCTTAAATGCCTTATGTTGATCATACGTGTTTGTGGATTTTTCTCACACGTACCTGTGGGATCACCCTTGTGACAGTTCGTACGTGTTTTGTCATGGCACGAATTGTCACGGGTACGTATGTCATTCCTCAGAACCCATAACAAATCCCCAATTCTCGGGTTCGGAGCGTGACATTAACTCTGGTATATCTCATATTCCTCGATGTTGAATCCGCTGGACAGTTTGCCAATGTGGGCCTAATTTGGTGTCATTCACATAAAAGACTTATTGCACTTGACTGGGTAGTACAAACGGGTCATTCTGATACCACGGACCTCTTACATCGATTGATGTAAAATATGCATTGATTTGTACAGTTTGCCCACTACTAAGGTTAAACTACTCGCATTAGAACAAGACAACTCGATACCCAAACATATAAGCCATTTCCCAGACTTTACACAAGTAGTAGTAAAACTCAATGGCTTTCCCCTCATGATCCCTGTTTACCACCAACCTATTTTTTTGACTTTTACATCGGTTGTTACGGTCATTAGTGTGAAATCGGACCCCATTACACATGCACCTTGAGTAGAACTTTATTAGCTAATTTGGACCATTTGCCAATGACCAAAGTTCATCTGTAGCTTCTGCTAATTGTTGACTTCTCAATTCATTCATCTGCATGACCAAAATATATAAAGAGAATCATATCATACCAAATGAATTATATTTAAGCTGTGTATATGTGAGGTAACTATGTATATCTTACGCGTTTCTGAAACCACTTTGGAAATTCTTGTTGCTGTCGCTGGTTGGTATCACAACTACTTTGAATCATTAATAGGTTCTCGTACTCCCTAATCAGAAAACATGTCATTGGTCAGTAATAAGTTATAAGCATCAACACAAACGATTATATGCAATGCTCATGCGCAATATATGATCACATACTCTAGATATGGTGCCACCTTTGGGCTATTATACAATATAAACCACTGAGTCATATCACATTCCTTCTGCAACACTTTAGGTGCATTTCTTATTTGACCGAAAGGACAAACATTTTGTGAGAATACCCCTAGCCCTGGCCCACCTTCACGACCATCATCATTTCGTTCATCCCGATTAAATACAACTTCTACCCCTTATAGATACATTGAATAGAAAGTAAGGCATTCCTTTACAATCGAACCTTTAGGGTGAGCTCGATTGCGAACAAACCGTTTTAAAATTCTAGGTTGCCTTAAAAAATATATATATTTGTTAGCATGTAACTATAGCAGAGTATAACTTTTAATTTAAATGAAAGTTGGTCGTTACTACCTTTAAGTAGGGTACATCCATCGGTATTGCACTGGCGCGGCAAGCATGGCCTAACAAGGCAAGTGAATGGCTAGATGGACCATAATATCAAAGAATGTTGGTGGAAAAATCCTTTCTAGCATGCATAGTATGAAAACGATTCGGTCCTGTAGTGCTTCCAAGTCCTTCAATCTTAATCTCTTCGAGCAAAGCTGCTCGAAGAAATTACCTAGCTCAAACAATGTGGTACAAATATCCTTAGGAAGGTGCCTACGTACTCTGATCAATAGAAGTCTTTGTGAAATAACATGGCAGTCATGACTTTTCAATCCTGATACCTTACCATCCTTGGTGCTTGCACACCTCGAAATGTTCGTTGCATAACTATCAGGAAATTTGACTGATTTCAAGAAATCATAGAAAGTTTGTCTTTCCTTTATGGACAATGTGTAAATCGTGGGGGGCTTTTCATAGGACCCATTGGCATGCTTGTGTAGGTGTAATTCTTTCCTAATTTTCATACCCTCCAAATCCATGCGAGCTTTTTCTATGTCCTTATTTTTCCCATCTTTGCCCATCACTGTTCCAAGAGTGTTGTCACATATGTTCTTTTCTACGTGCATGACTTCAATGTTGTGTCGAAGTTTCAGTTCCTTCCAGTAAGGTAGCTCAAATAAAATACTTTTCTTTGTCCAGTTCAATTCCTCCAGGTTGCACTTTTTTTTCTTGTTGAGTGGGTGCTTCCCAAACTTGACATTCGTCAAGCAATCCAGTTGCTCAAGTATTTGTTCCCCTAACAATCGACCGGCTTCATTTGGTTCTCTGACCTACCGTTAAAGAGCTTACTCCTTTGCCATGTGTGGTTCTCAGGAGTAACGGCGAGCGCCCATGTACCTTATCTTACTTTTCAACCTTTGTGATGATCGATTATTGTTACAAGTAGGGCACGCCATATAACTTTTAGTGCTCTATCTTGACAAGTTACCATATGCTGGAAAGTCGTTTATGGTCCATATAATAGCCGCATGCATTCGGAAAGTCTCTCCTTTGGATACATCTTAAGTTAATACATCGTCTTCCCAAAGCTCTTTTAACTTATCTATTAATGGCTGCATGTAAACATCGATCTCTTTTCTCGGTGCATGCGGTCCAGGAATAAGCAACGACATCATACAAAATGGTTCTTTTATACATTTCCATGGTGGCAGGTTATTAGGCATGAGTATCACAGGTCACATACTATAGGAGTTGCTCATATTAACGAAGGGGTTGAACCCATCTGCAACTAGCCCTACCTAACATTGCGGGACTCCTGGGCAAATGCAAGATACTGCTGATCAAAATCCTTCCACTCTATACGGTCGGCGGGATGCTTCGAGAATTCCCCGTCATCCACAAGCTTTTCCTTGTGCCACCGCATATCTGCAGCTATCTTCCTTGACATAAATAATCTCTGTAACCTTGGGATCACTGGGAGGTGTCGCAGCATCTTAATAGGAATTTTTTTACCCTTGCCATCATTGTGCTTATATCAAAACTCCCCACATTCTGGACAATTTTCAAGATTCTCATTTTCTTTCCTAAAAAACACGTAGTCATTCTTACAAGCGTGAATGGATTTGTATCCCAATCCCAATTCACGTAAGAATTTCTTTGCTTCATAAAGGGAACTTGGAACCATCTCACTCTCTGGTATAATATCCTTCATTATCATCATCACCATGTTGAATGCCTTGTTGCTCAAGTTATTGAACACCTTTATATGTCGCATTTTTAATGACAAATGATAACAATGTAAACTTTGTGCAACCTGGATATAAGTCATGTTGGGCATCTTTCAATAATATTTCGAATTTTTGTACATTCTCTCGCCCAACACTATCAAAACCATGGCTAGATCCCAGATCCCCTAGATCATCGTTCATAAAAACCCCCCTGTATATGTCTTCCAGAAGTTTGGGCAACTCATCGCGAGGGTTGTCTTCCGTGTCAAAGATTTCATCGTAAACACTTCCCCCCTCATCGTCTGAATCATCTTCATGCCCTCGACATTCATTGGCCTTGCCTTCCCATGGAGTATCCATGTCATCTAAGAAATGATCCCGTGAAACAACAAATGTTCTTGGACGATGGGGTAAGTATGCAATTCTACATTCATGTATCTCAATCACGGACACCAAATCTTACTTCGCTCTCCCATATGTTCACTGGCAAATTTAATAAACAACCTAACCCCATTTGTATTCTCTAGTCGAAGTTTATTCCTACAATTCATCCAAGTTTTGTCCATAATTGGTGACCTACAGCGTCACAGGTAACGATTATGTCAATGTTGTGTGTATACTATAAAACTATGGTTGTGTTTGTTATAATCTAAATTTATTTCTTATTCATATCATTGTTATGAGAGTAAAGCAAAGAAGAATTTTTACTCCGTGACAACCGAATTTATGATCCAGTTTGAACTATATGTGGGCCTTGAGTTCATAGACATGAGACAAATATAATAACTCAAACATATAGGAATTCGTTCGTGAACCACATCTAATAGAGATCAAAACCAGCTGTTCATCGACTTTGAAGGATTCCAAAATAGGAAAAATTATCGCCATTTCAAGAGCTATTTTGTCCTTTTTTTACCCCAAATAGGAAAAAAAAGAAAGAAAATAAACCTAACCCTCATCCCTGTCTATCAAATGAAATGATTCTGTGGTGGACATTTTCTTTTTTATGATTTTCGGGAGCAGGATCCCCAAGTGAGACTGATGTACCTGACACAAAAACTTCATTTGGTGGGCCTTAAAACACATTGATTGAACAATCCAAACCTCCTAATCAAACAGCCTACAAGAATTAAAAATAGCTGGTATGAAGAAACATACCATGTTCAATGGCTAGCAGCCGGCCTACCAATACCATCCAAGGTCGGCAATGGATCAGGTTGGCTATAATGCGTATGGCACCGCCCTAACCTCACCTGCCGATCTATCTGAGTTCAAAGTTAGACGTGTCTACCCACGCTAAGTTCTGAAATCTGAATAGCAGGTCAAAGTAGAATAAGAAGGGTTGTGTTGAATTCAGGTCAGTTTGACAGGCCAAGTAACATGCATGGCTCAATCCAAACCCAACTCAGTTACCAAGAAGACTGGAAATATTAATCTGAACTCCCTTTAAATACCCATGATCAATTCAATCCATTCACAGCACCTTGCCCTCTGAAAATTGAAAATAACCCAAACTTAACATTGATTCAACCACTACCATTGAATTTTATTATAATCAAAGTGAATTTTATCATGATCCTGAAACCAGCCATCCCGCCACTAGAGGACTTTGATGTCCCTTATCAGCAATCATAGATACATGTTTTCATTATCTATATGTATATGTATATGTTAACTTTAACTTTACTAAAACTTTACTGACATGAATCCAGGTCGGATGACCCGTAGGCATGCAGCATAGCTCTTTTTATAAGGAATGTAAGTTGGAACTTTTATGGCTACCCATGTTAAATATGTAAAGAAAATAGAGCTTTTTCCCCTAAAAACAGCACTAAGCATTCATTTTTAACATAAACTAATACCTGATGAAACTACCTTTTATAACTCCCATGCCACAAAACTAGTAGAATGTTCACATGCACGCACAGGCACGCGTGCACAACCCAAACACCTCCCCTGGTGCAGATGAGCATCAGTTCCTCTTCTTATCTCAGCCATATTCAAATATGGTGGGACCCAGTCACAACCAAGTTTCAAAAGCAAGAAGCCACCCAATGCCACCAACACCAGGTATGGCAGTTGTTCGGAGTCTGGTTGCTGGATTTGAGAGTTCTCTTTTCCCCTTAGAAACCGTCATCTCCAACAACAAGACTACTTTGTTTCCTTCCATACCTTCAAACTCAACTCCCATGGAAAGGAAAAGAGAGAAAAAAAAACAAATAATTTCGTCCTTCCAACATGGTCCAAAGGAAAGCAGTGAACAAGCTTCGCATCCAAGCTGAATCATTAAAAAGCCATGCTACATTGGAGAAGTGCTCCGCATCGCTGAAACCATGTCATCAACACCCAGATAGCCGCAACAAGGGTGGAGGTGAAATCAAGAAGAAGATGAAAAAGTCAAGATCATTCAAGTCCTCAGACTTTGAGAGCTTGAGATCATCGATGAGATAAGACCAATCGCGATTCAAGAAACTCTCCGTCGATGCATCCAACACCGCTGCTCAATACAAGAAGACATCATGTAGCTCACCGAATTACATGAAGCCCACAAAGAGTTGGGATGCAAGGAGGGAGAGCTTGCAGGTAAGTCCTCCATCTATAACACCTAGTAAGAGCAAGAATTCAAGGAATTCAAATCATTCGAAGCCTTCTTCGGCCTCTTCTCTAAGACCCATGTAGGTTTTAATGAGGAAGTCTAGTTTGAAGCCAGTCAGGCATTCAATGATGAAGAGTTGTGGGGTGGCTTTGTATCCCAGTTTGGATGTGAACCGGTCGACTTGTTCATCGACTTTGAAGGATTCCAAGTTCCCCGTGTATGTGGATCTTCACCCGGGGGGAACTGAATAAGAAGGAACTTTAGTCATGAAGGTCTGTCCGTATACTTACTGCTCTCGAAATGGCCATTGTCATGCGCCTTCGTAGCCACTGAAGTGCTTTTGTTGGTGAGGAGGCGCTTGCTCAAGACCCAAAAGAGCATGAAATTGAAAGGACTATGTGGAGATAGAATTAAAGAAACTAAAATAGGGCAAATGGTCTTTGATGGAGATCCTGTGATTCTAGAATCAGACTCAGTTGGCTCAGTTGTCTCTCCTATGGTAGAAGTTCACACCGAGTTCTTTGTTGCGATCTTTGCCAAAGCAAAAGGAGAGAATGCCAAATCAGTGACTTATGGTGGTGCATGAAGGATTTGCAACGGGATGATGACCTGAAACTCAAATTTACTAAAACTCCTCAAGTACTCGAGGAAGCATCATTAGATAGATATGATAAGATACCACGACCTTCTTCCAGTGAAAGCACTAAATCATATATAGGAGAAGTAGATGAAGATAATGAAAGCTGGCTCACTAAACCAAATTCTAAGACCACTGATGTAGACAATGTAGGCCAGAGCAGTGCTCTTTCCACTGTAGAAATGGATGTTTCAATGACTTTTCATGAAGATGATGAATTTGTTCAGGAGGAGGAAGTTCAGGATACAAAAAATCTGGACTATTGGATACAAGAACTCCAGGTAAATATAGCATCTGAATATTGCATTGAGAGCAAGGCAAGTAAGGAAATAGAAATTATTGGGGGAGGGATTGATGAAGATCAGTTAGGTTCTGCTGCAACAGAGATGGATTGGGAAAAGGCAGAAGCCCCCTATGTTGATAATGGGTTTGATTATTCCATGTTCTCTGATGATGGGTTTGTTTCAGCAACTGCCCATTTACCAAGGAAAGAGGATCCTCATGAACTTGCTTGTGATTCAAATGATTCTGTTAGAATATATGAGAAGAAACTGAAGAAACAATCGTATTACAAGAAGTATGTGAAGAAGACACTAAAAGCATCATGACGTTATTCGATAGTGCTTCCTATAGATGCAACAATGTGAAATTAGATGATAAAGAAGAGAGTTTGGAGATTAATGAAGCATCAGATGCATCTAAAGAGAGCAGTGTTCTACATGCAGAAGAATCAGACTGCAATATACTGAATAGCACCATCCACAACACATATGTAACACCAGCTAATGAGGCCTTCAACAATTCAACTCAAGCCGATTAGAAGAACTCAAATCCTGAATACGACCACAATTTCTTATACAAACATGTGCCAGTGCAAGCTGACACCAAAGAAGACCTCCGCACCATCGAGCTGAGACCTTTTGAATTTGATACTGAAACAGATTAAGGTGCAGATACGGAGGACAACAGCTCAGGTTGCCAATGTGCAGATATAGATTCAGAAAGCCCTCAACCAAATGAACTAGATGGTGGAGGGAGGCTCAAAGGTCAAACAACTAAAACCTCTTTCTCTCTACAATAGCCTCATTCTAACTCTAAACGACTGAAGTGCTCTATTTCACAAATCGTAAAATATAGTCCTAAAACTCCTAGATTTTTCCACACCCCCAAAACCCCAAACCCACTGCTGTCCCAAAGACCATTTCCTAAGATCTGTGCACACCTAACCCCCAAAACCCCAAACCCACCACCGTCCTAAAGCCCAAAACCATCAATCGTTCTATATCTCCCCGGCAATCGACACCCAGCCCCAACTCCTTGATAAATAAAAATAAAATAAAGAAATAAAGAAGAGATCAAGAAAAAGAGGAAGAAGAGACAGAGAAGGAAGAAGTAGACCTTATTGGGGTTGAGGTGCCATTGTTGAATCTGAGAGACACTAGATTCATTAGGGTGAAATCCTAGGGTGGAGCTGTCGCTGTTGAATCTGAGAGACACAAGGGTGGAGATGAGTCTCAGACTCGCTGCTTATATTATGAAAATCAGCAAAAAATTTATTTTGTCACCAAATGCTGTTCAAAATAATCTGCCAAGGCGCCAACCCAGTGCCGCCAATTCTCTGAATTTTATGAATTCCGTGATGAAATAATTTCATCACAGATTATTTTTAGTAATTTTGCGACAATATATTTTTTGTCGTGGAATTTCTTCAATAATGTACAGTGCCAATGACATACCGACAAAAATAATACGTCGCCCAATAAAAAGTTTCATCATGAAAACTTTTCCCCTTGATGGCTCAAACTCCATTTTTTGGCACCAAACTTTTCGCGACAATATTTAGCAACCATTGAGAATTATTGTCGCTAAATAATTCATGTTTTTTTTAGGCGACAACATGAATATTTTGTTGCGAAAAATAACATTTAGAGACAGATTTTCAATACGTCGCCGAATTTTCACTACAAAAAATGAGTTTTGTTTTAATGGCATGGGATACAAGAACATAAATGCTTGTAAACACAATTGTGTGTTGTATTGGAAGGAGAATGCTCAATTGGATAAGTGTCTAGAATGTGAAAAGCCTAGGTACAAGGTCAATGATGGCAAGCAAAAAAAGATTCTTCATAAGGTGCTCCGTTACTTTTTGTTGACACCGAGGTTGCATAGATTGTATATGTCAAAGAAGACAACCACAGAGATGAGATGGCACAGTGATAGCGCGTTGATGATGGGATAGCAAGGCATTTGGCTGACTTCGTGGAATGGAAAGAATTTGATAAGAAATAACTAGAGTTTGCATGAGAGACACGTAATGTGAGGCTGGGGTTATCCACTGGTGGATTCAACCCTTTCAGTAACATGAGCACCTCCTATAGCATATGGCATGTCATACTTATGCTCTATAATTTGCTACCATGGATGTGCATGAAGGAGCCATTTTTCATGTCATTACTTAATCCAGGAGCAAATTCACTGGGAAATGAGATCAACATTTATCTGAGGCTCTTGGTTGATGAGTTGAAGGAGTTGTGGGATGATGGTGTATCGACTTATGATGCCTCCACTAAACAGACCTTTCAAATGCATACGGCTATGATGTAGACCATAAATGACCTTCCTGCATATAGCAACTTGTCTAGGTGGAGCACAAAAGATTATAACGCTTGCCCCTCATGTAATGACAACTCATTAGGGGTGAAGTTGAAAGGTAAGAAAAGGTATATTGGCCAATGAAAATACTTAGAACTGAACCACCAGTGATGTAGAAGCAAGGCATTCAACAGTCAGCCTGAGCATGAAAAGAATTCTTTGGATTTACTAGTGTAAAAGGTATCGGACCTACTTGAAGGACAAGCACTGATCAAGTTTGCCAAGAACAAAAAAAGACCGCATGACTTTAGAGAACTGAATTGGACAAAGAAAAGCATCCTATTTGAATAGTGTAACACTCCGACTCAGCTTGACCCCGTTTAGCGGTTAGTTAATCTTGTTTTCGTTGCTAATCGTGTTTTGTTTGTGTTTTATTTTCGTTACGGGTCATGGATAGGTAGTTGGGTTGAGTTTGACCTGGATTAAGTAGACCAAGCCATTTTTCGTAATTTTAGCTTTTCTTAGACATGGTCATTTTTGCATCATCTTGATGTCAACACGTGTCTTTCGTTGAGCTCGTTGACTTTCGTAACTACGTCATTTGCAACTGAGGTCGCGTGATTCGCTTGGACCTGGATTTGACTCAAACTGAAAATAGACTTATGACTTGGCCCTTATTGTAATTTGATCAACCCATTACTTATATAAGCTCACAACCATCGACCAAAACACATGTTCTCTCTCTCGTTTTCAATTTTCCTCACTGCACGTGGAGTCTCTTCTTCTTCACTTGAATTTCTCTCCTCCATCGATCAAGAGGAATTGGGTTCTTGCATGTGAGGTGAGTGGATTTTCTTCCATTCCCCTCCTCTCCATTCTTTATCTCTTCTCCTTCTTGTTTCTCATTTGCATGGTGTGTCTGTGTAGTGGATTTCTCTCCATCCCTCATGCATGCATGTGGTTTGATTTGGTTTAGGTTGTGTTGGGCTTGAGGGCAACGAATTGTGCAATTGAGTTCCAAATTGAGGCAAGTATAACCCTAGCTTGTGAGAACCCATGTTGGTATGCATTTGATTTGGTTAGTTTTACATGAATTAATGTGGAAAATGTATGTACAGCCCATTTAGTAGTATTCTCCTCCTGTCTATTGTAGATTTGCAAATTCGATGAGTTCCCAGACATTCTGTACAGGTTTCAGGAATTTGAATTTGTGCAGGTACGGCTAAGCCGTATAGCACCTACGGCTCAAAGTCCAGAGAGGAGAAAAACCCAGTTTTCCTCTACGGCTAGGGCACGGTTAAGCTGTGGATTGCCCTACGGCTAAGCCGAAGCTCAGCCGTGGCCCAGCCGTAGATCAATACAGGGTGCAATTTCTGGAATAACTGAGAGTCAGCAACTGACAGACCTTCTACGGCCCAGCCACGGCTAAGCCGTAGACCACACACGGCTAAGCCGTAGCACACACACGGCTAAGCCGTATTCACACTAGACTAATGAAAGAAAAACAAGGATAGGTGTAAAGAAAAGACCGATATGGCCTTCATGATAGAATGTAGAGCACCTAGACTTGCCCAACGGAATGTGATACAACGAGTGAATGATCTCGAGGGCTGCGAATCATTCATGTTCGTTATCCAGATGTTAAGCACCTCCCCATGGGTGTTGGTTTAAGGGACTTCGTGCACCGCCGGACTCAAGGCAACACTAGACAACGGTGCATCAAATAACTTAAAACTACATCATCATGCACGGTTAGAAACACCGGATAATTAGATTAGAATTGGGTTGTAAATCAAGATGATTCGATTTCACAAGATTTGTTGCATAACATATTGTATTCGATCATTGATCTCAACGCTCTAACATGATTACGTATGTTTCGTTACTTTCACATTGTGGTTTATTTACCTTGATTATGCATGTATGATATGTTCACTCACAGATCTGCACGTATGATATGTTGTCACGATCTACTTAGGGTTTTCATGATTGACTCTGTATGGTCAGGCTCTACTTAGCCTTAGCCTTAGGATCCCGACGGGGTGAATTTGGTATAGTTTATATGGCCTGCTGCAGTATGGATATGTCTTGGGGAACCGGACCCCAGGAAACCGAGACCCATTGTACCCTGGCCCGGACAATGGTGTTCTTTGCATGTTATAAGATCCCTCTTTTGGGAGCATATGGTAATGTAGTAGCCACTAGTTATGTACATAGCATGTATTCATTGATTCACATAGCATATTTCTTTCTTGCATGACAGCCTAGTATACGAAAATGTCTTCTTTAATCACATGATGTTCTTATTCTGTTAGACACAGCGTGTGTTAACTTGCTATGGTTTATACTTTGCTGAATCGTCGTATTCACAGTTGTTTTGGTGTTGCAGGCCCAGATCCCCCTGCCGAACCCTCGCCGGTCGGCCAGGCTCCAGACGAGACCCCCGGGGCCCCATCCGGCCTAGAGGAGTGGATGTGATCACTCCACGGGAGAGCGTCCATGGCATGCATCATTGGAGTCTTGTTTTGTGGATTTGCAGACTTGTATTTGGCATGACATGTCATCATTGTATATATTCTTTTGTTCTTTTTGTAAAACCTTCATATGTAATTATGTCAGTTCGTCTTTGTATCCTCTTTTTGCACTGCTAGTTTATGTTTCTGATATTTACAGCTTCCGCGTACTTGCTTGGCACGTGTGAATGTTCCCTTGTGCGTGTGCATTTAGACTTGGTCTACGTGTACAGGCACGGGAGTACGTGTGTCATTAGGTTTGGCTTTTGCTAACCCCCGAACCCTGGGCTCGGGTTGTGACAAATAGCCCTATTGAAAGTAGAAAAAACTTCGACACAACCTTGATCCTATGCACATTGAGAAGAACATATGTGTAGCTTTGGTTTGAACAATTTTGGGCATAAAGGATAAAAACAAGGATACCGAGAAAGCACGTAAGGATTTGAAAAATATGGGCATCAGGCTAGAGTTGCATCTAGTGGAGAAGGGTGATGGATCCAACTTAAAGCCACATGTCTCTTACACTTTGAAACCAAAACATAGAGATGGATTTTATGAATTCTTGAACTTGATCAAATACCCAGAAGGCTATGCAACGAGCTTCTCGAGGTGTGTAATATCGAAAAATGGTAAATTATTTGGTTTAAAGAGCCATGATTGCCACATCCTTATCCAACGCATCCTTCCTATTGGCATGCATGGCTTTCTGAATAAGGATATCTATACAACATTGTTTGAGTTAGGCATCTTTTTCCAAGCCCCCTGCTCGAAAACACAGAGACACGACGATTAGAAAAAAATTTGAGGAGCAGATAGTTTTAATATTGTGCAAGTTGGAGAGGATTTTTCCTCATGCTTTCTTTGATGTGATGGTTCATCTATTGGTTTACTTGCCACGCAAGGCCATGCTTGGTGGACTGGTGTAATATCGGTGGATGTACCTGATAGAAAGGTAATAGTTAATGACCATTGATTACTTATTTATATATTAGTGCAATTGCCTTACATTGAAAATCGTAATTGTTATCACTGGATGTTTAAAGTTTTCTGAAGACCCTAAATGGATATGTTGGCAACTGAGCTTAGCCAGAAGGTTCGATTGCCAAGGCTTACATTGCCAAAGAGTGTTTTACTTTTTGTTCAATGTATTCAAGGCAGATTGATCAAGTAGAATGCTATGATGATGGTGGCGAATGTCGCTCGGGGATGTCGGTCTTCACACAAACTGTCCATCCCATCGGACTGATGTCAAGGGCACATGATCTTTCTCAGTGAAAGCGTGATATGGCTTATTGGTTTGTGCTAAATAATAGCCCTAAGGTGGAGCCGTATCTACAGTATGTGCTTCAATCTAACCATATTTATGCATTGCTTGCTAACTGTTTGATTTATTCTCTACTTTCACTTATTCATTAAAAGCTGCCTTGATTAGGGAACACAAGAATTTAGTACAAAATTAAAGAGGTGGAGAAATTGGGCAAATACAGCGAAAAGAATTTGCAAAATGATTCAAACAATGTGTAAGACATATAAAATATTAACATTTTAATTGCTAAACATTATTGGATTACACTTTAAATGACATTAGTGTAATACATATGTCTTAATCTGCTTATGTAGATGAATCAATTGCAAACTCAAGGGTCACCAGAAGCTACTGATGAGATGTTTTCATTAGCAAATGGGCCTAGATCCCTAGTGAATCTTTATCAGTGACGTAATTGCAATTGCGTCCAATACCACACTATAGACCATGAGAAATGTTGCAAGAGCCAGAGTAGTAGCTTGATTGTGGAAAGAGAATACGAAAGGGAGAAACATGACTACTATGGATATGTCAGCAAAGTCAGGGAATTGTCCTATCTGCATGGGGGTAAAGTGGTTTTATTTGAATGTGAATGGTACAATACTAGTACTAAGCACAAGATAAACATCGAAGATCATGTTACAAGCATTGATATCATCGGTCATTGGTGTAAGGATGATCCATTTATCCTACTAAGTGAGGTGACATAAGTCTTCTATGTCAATGATTCTAGTAGAGGAAAAAATTGGAGAGTCATAAAACGGGTTAAGCCTCGGAGAGCATGGGATGTACTTGCTAAGCGGGATTACAATGATGATAATGATGATGATGCGCCTGATGATTCATTTCAGTAGGACGAAACGACATTTCTTGTCCCAGTCCTCATTGATGGTATTAGTGTCTAATACTCTAGGGATGATATAGATCCTGTGATCATTCTCAATGATGAGTCAGTAGATGAGGATGGCCAAGATGACGACAAAACACTGGCAAAGTACGAAGATGAAGAAGACAATGATGTACATAGTCAGTTTGACTCTAACATGGAATATGACATGTAGTGCTTGTTTCAGGTTTTGCATATTCAACGATTAAGTAAATTAATAAAGATCTTACCCTATAAAATGACATTTTCTTCAGTTCATTTTCTCCTCTGATTTGTTCATATATGGATCAAACATTTCTATATTTCTTATTTTATGCTTATTTAGATATATTATAGTTGCAAAAGATGCCAAATGGAGGGAAAAATGGGTCAAAGCAGGAGAGTTATCCCATGAAGAATTGCAAGCATCCAATTATTTATTAAAGAGAAAAAAGACAATTAAGCAGAATGTAAATAATTTGTTTCTCTAGGGTTCTTGCCGACTGCACATACTATCTTTGGTTCGTCTAAATGGACAAATGAGAAGGGAAAGAAAAAGGTTAATAGGAATGATAACGACGAGAACTACATGCCCCCCGAAGATGATGATGTAGATGACGAGATATCTTGGTCTTAATCGGATGAGGTGATCTTTTTGTGAATGTCTATACGTGCGCCTTAAAATATTAGTTTTGATAGTGATACTCATGCTAAAATGATTTCCATTTTCATTGAATATAAATTGCTAACATTCACTTTATTGATATTATTAATTTTTGCTAATAATCATTTATTTTCCTTGTCACTTTGCTCTAAGCCAGATTACATATATGACTCGGGAGAAGAAGGTTAGATGTGCTCGGAGTATTGCAGCTGCACTCGGGTTAGCTAGTGCTGAAAACACACCCAAGGCTGCGACACAACCTCTGCCAAGTAATCTTCTAGTTACATGGTCTGGAGATGCAAAAAGCACCCCTGATTTGGAAATCACCCAGCCTCCGCCAATACAGCCTCCGACCACATAGCCCTTGTTGAGGAGGTGCAGAGAGCACCCCTGATTTGAAAGTCACCCAGCCTCTGCCGATACAGCCTCCGACCACATAGCCTTTGATGACCCAGCGTCCGCCATCCTAGCCTCCACCGAGTCCTCATACAGTCGGTAGCAGCGTAGGTGAGACAATTATGACCTTTCAAAGTCCTGAATTCACTTTAATTTATTGATTTGTGTTTACTAACTCATTTAGCATTGCCATCCTTACAACATCAGCCCTAGTCTCAAAGGTTCTAAGCCATGTAAGGGGCACTACGTAAAGGAAAAAGGCGGCAAAACTGAGGAGATGGCTGGGTCATAACATCCCAATTCCAATCCATATCCCAAGCCATAGGCCAGAGGGGGAACATTCCCCATCACGGTTAACCATCTTGGGTTAGCCATTAGAGACGTCGCCCTAGTCCGACCGCATGGCTGGAAAAAGGTTGATAGTGGGATCAAACTTGCCGTCATTGCTTCAGTTCGAGTAAGCTGAAATGAAAAATATCAACCAAACTGATCATAGTTGTGCTCCTCACTACAATATCTGCCTATGTTTTGCTATTACTAATTTTTATATGGCTCTTAGATAGAGAATTAGACCAAAAAACCTAGCATTTCCAACACTTGGGCTTGAAAACTAATTGCTGGGGGTCCAAAACGGGAAACGGCCCCCAGAAATATCGAAAACCGGCACAAGCACTTTGCTTGAGGGGAGAAAACTAGTAGGAAATGACGGTTAGCAAATAGGACTCATGGTTAGAGAATTAGATGCAAAATCCTAGAATTTTTCAACACTTATGCTAAAAAACAACCCGCCGAGGGTCCAGAATGGGAAATGGACCCTGAAAAAATCTGAAACCGGCATGAGCACTTCGTTTGCCTACAGAGTAACTTGTAGCGATTGACGGTTCATGAATCGGACTCTCGGTTAGAGAATTAGAAGCAAAAACATAGAATTTCCAACACTTAGGTTTAAAAACCGCTGCCAGGGTTCTAAAAAGGGAATGTTCTCCCAAAAAAATTGGAAACTAGTATGAGCGCTTCGCTCGAGGGTAGCGTAACTTGTAGGAACTAACGGTTTGTAAATAGAACTCCCGGTTAGAGAATTAGAAACAAAAACTTAAGATTTCCATGACTTAAGCTTGAAAATTGCTCGTCAGGGGTCAAAAATGGGAAATGGTCCCCGAAAAAAATCAAAAATCAACGTGAGCACTTTGCTTAAGGGTAGAGTAACTTGTAGGAACTGACGGTTTGCAAATAGACTCTCGATTAGAGAATTAAATGCAAAAACCTAGGATTTTTAAGACTTTCGCTCGAAAACTGCCCGCCAGGGGTCAAAAACGGAAAATGGCCCTCAGAAAAATTGAAAGCCATCATGAGCACTTTGTTTGAGGGTAGAGTAACTTATAGGAATTGATGGTTCATAAATCAGGCTCCCAGTTAGAGAATTAGATGCTAAAACCAAGGATTTTCAACACTTAGGCTCTAAAACTGGCCACCAAAAGTCCAAAATGGGAAACGGTAGCTGAAAAATTAGAAACCAGAATGAGCACCTCGCTCGAGGCCAAATTAACTTGTAGGTATCTATGGCTAGCAAATTAAACTCCCAATTAGAGAATTAGACCCCAAAACCTAGGATTTCCAACACTTAGGCTCAAAAACTGCTTGCCGGGGGTCCAAAATGGGAAATGACCCCTAGAAAAATCGAAAACTGGTATGAGCACTTTATTTAAGGGTAAAGTAACTTGTAGGAACTGATCGTTCACAAATAGAACTCTCGGTTAGAGAATTTGATACAAAACCTAGGATTTCCAAGACTTCGGCCCGAAAACCACCTGTCCGAGGTCAAAAACAGCAAACGGCTTCCCAAAAAATTGAAAATCGGCACAAGCAATTCACTTGAGAGTTGAGTTACTTGTAGGAACTGAAAGTTTGCAAATAGGACTCCTGGTTAGAGAATTAGATATAAAAACCTAGGATTTTGAAGACTAAGGCTTGAAAAACGCCTGTCGAGGGTAAAAAAAATGGGAAATGGCCCTCGAAAAAATGAGAGACCATCACAAACACTTCGTTTTAGGGTAGAGTAACTTGTAGGAACTGAAAATTTGCAAATAGGACCCTCGGTTCGAGAAGTAGACGCAAAAACCTAGGATCTCAAAGGCTTAGGCTTAAAAACCGCCAGCCAGGGCACACAAACAGGAAACTGCCCATGGAAAAATCAAAAGCCAACACAAGCACTTCGCTCAAGGGTAAAGTAACTTATAGGAACTGACGGTTCACAAATTAGACTCCCAATTAGAGAATTAGAAGCAAAAACCTTGGATTTTCCAACACTTAGACTTAAAAACATCCTACCAAGGGTCCAGAACGGGAAGCGGTCCACCAAAAAAATCGAAAACTAGTATGAGTGCTTTGCTTGAGGGTAGAGTAACCTATAGGGATGGATGGTTCTCGAATCTGACTCTCGATTAAAGAGTTAGATGCAAAAACATAGAATTTCCAACACTTAGGCTCGAAAAGAACCTGCTGAGGGTCAAAAATGGGAATCAGCCTTAGAAAAAATCGAAAACTGGCACGAGCACTTCACTTGATGGTAGAGTAACTTGTATTGACTGACAGTTTGCAAATAGAACTCTTGGTTAGAGAATTAGATTCAAAAACCTAGGGTCTCCATGACTTCGGCTCAAAAACCGCCCGTTGTCAAGCACGAGAAACAGCCCCTGGAAAATAAAAAATCGACATGAGTACTTTGCTTGAGGGTAGAGTAACTTGTAGGAGCTGATAGTTTGCAAATAGGACTCCTGGTTAGAGAATTAGACAGAAAAACCTAGGATTTCAAAGACTTTAGGCTCGAAAACCGCTCGTCGGGGGTCACAAATAGGAAACGGCCCCCAAAAAATTCAAAAACTAGTAAATCACTTCGCTTGAGGGTAGAGTAACTTACAAGAACTGACGGTTCACAAATCAGACTCCCGATTAGATAATTAGAAGCAAGAACTTAGGTGTTTCAAACACTTAGACTAAAAAACAACCCGCAAGGGGTCCAGAACGGGAACTGGCCCTCAGAAAAATTGAAAGCTAGCACAAGTACTTCATTTTAGTGTCGAGTAACTTGTAGGGATGGACGGTTCATGAATTAGACTCTCAGTTAGAGAATTTGACGTAAAAACGTAGAATTTCCAACACTTTGGCTCAAAAATTGCCCACCGGGGGTCAAAAATGGGAATCGAGCCTCAAAAAAATTGAAAACCGGCATGAACACTTTGCTTGATGGTACAGTAAGTTGTATCAACTGACGGTTCGCAAATAGAACTCCTAGTTATAGAATTTGACGTAAAAACCTAGGGTTTCCAAGACTTTGGCTCGAAAACCGCCTATCAAGGGTCAAAAATGGGAATCGGCCCCTGGAAAAATACAAAATCAGCACGAGCACTTTGTTCAAGGCTGGAGTAACTTGTAGGAACTAATAGTTCGTAAGTAGGACTCCTAGTTAAAAAATTAGACACAAAAACCTAGGATTCCCAAGACTTAGGCTAGAAACCACCTGCCGCTGTCACAACAAGAAACAGGACTCAGAAAATTCAGAAACCATCACGAACGCTTCGCTTAAGGGCATAGTCACTTGTAGGAACTGATAGTTCGCAAATAGGATTCCCGGTTAGAGAATTAGACGTAAAAACCTAGGATTTCGATGATTGAGGCTCGAAAAATGCCTGTTTGGGGTCAAAAATGGGAAATGGCACTTGGAAATCAGAAACTTCCACGAAAACTTCACTCAAGGGTAGATTAACTTGTAGAAACTGACAGTTCATAAATTGGACTCCCGATTAGAGAATTAAAAGTGAAAAGGATTTCCAACACTTATACTCAAAAATAACCTTCCAGGGGTCTAGAACTGGAAATGTCTTGGAAAAATCGAAAACCGGCATGAACACTTCACTTGAGGGTAGAGTAACTTGTAGGGAAGGACGGTTTATGAATCTGACTCTCGGTTAGAGAATTAGATGCAAAAACATGGCATTTCCAACACTTGGGCTTGAAATGTGCCCACTAAGGCTTGAAAATGGGAATCGGCCCTCGAAAAATTTGGAAATCGGCACAAGCAGTTCGTTCAATGGTAAAGTAACTTGTACCAATTGACGGTTCGCAAATAAAACTCCTGGTTGGAAAAGTAGAAGCAAAAACCTGGGGTTTCCAAGGCTTCGGCTTGAAAACTGCCCGTCGGGGGTCAAAAATGGGAAATGGCCCCTGGAAAAATCGAAAATCGGCACAAGCACTTCTCTCAAGGTAGAGTAACTCGGACTCCTGGTTAGAAACTTAGAAGCAAAAACCTTGGGTTTTCTAACACTTAGACTAAACAACAACTCGTTGGGGTCCAGAATGGGAAACGATCCCCGGAAAAATCGAAGGCCAGTACAAGCACTTCGTTTGAGTGTAGTGTGATATGCAGGGACGGACAGCTCATGAATTAGACTCTCAGTTAGAGAATTAGATGCAAAAATGAAGAATCTCCAACACTTAGGCTCGAAAACTACCCATCGGGAGTTGAAAATGGGATTCGACCCTTGAAAAAATCAGAAACCGGCATGAACACTTTGCATGATGGTAAAGTAACTTCTATCATCTAACAGTTCATAAACAGAACTCTCAGTTAGAGAATTAGTCTAAAAAACATAGGGTTTCCAAGACTTCAACTCAAAAACTGCCCATCGGGGTTCAAAAAAAGGAAACAGCCCCCAAAAAAATTAAAAATCGACACTAGCATTTTGTTCAAGGGTAGAGTGACTTGTAGGAACTGACAGTTTGCTAATAGGATTCTCGGTTAGAGAATTAGATGCAAAAACCAAAGATTTCAAAGACTTATGCTCGAAAACTGCCCGCTGGGGATCACAAATAAGAAACGGCCCCTAGAAAATTTAGAAACCGGCACGAATACTTCGCTCAAGGGTATAGTCACTTGTAGGAACTGACAATTCACAAATAGGACTCTTGATCAGAGAATTAGTCGTAAAAATCTTTGATTTTGAGGACTTAGGCTCGAAAGATGCCCGTCATGCGTCAAAAATGGGAAACGGTCTCTGAAAAAATTAGAAACTACTACGAGCACTTCGCTCATTGGTAGAGTAAGTTGTAGGAACTAGTGGTTCACAAATCGGACTCATGGTTAGAAAATTAAAAGCGAAAACCTAGGTTTTTCCAACACTTGGACTCAAAAACAATCCGCCAAGGGTCCTTAACAAGAAGCGGTCCCTGGAAAAATTGAAAACCTACTCGAACACTTTGCTTGTGGGTAGAGTAACTTGTAGGGATGGACGGTTCATGAATCGGACTCTCGGCTAGAGAATTACATGCAAAAACATAAAATATTCAACACTTAGGCTAGAAAACTACCCGCTGAGGTTAAAAAATGAGAATCGGCCCTCGAAAAATTTGGAAAATGGCATAAGCACTTTACTCGATGGTAGAGTAACTTGTACCAACTGATGGTTTGCAAATAGAACATGCAGTTAAAGAATTAGACACAAAAACCTAGGATTTCCAAGACTTCAGCTCGAAAACCCCCTGTCGGGGGTAAAAAATGGGAAATGGCCCCCGGAAAAGTAAAAATCAGATGAGCACTTCGCTCGAGGGTAGAGTAACTTGTTAGGACAAACAGTTCGCAAATAGGACTCTTGGTTAGAGAATTAGAAGCAAAAACCTATGATTTCAAAGACTTAGGCTTGAAAATTGCCCGCCGGGGGTCAAAAATAGGAAACGGACCTAATAAAAATTAGAAACCAGTAAAGCACTTCGCTCGACGGTAGAGTAAGTTGTAGAAACTGACGGTTTACAAATTGGTTTCCCAGTAGAGAATTAGAGGCAAAAATGTAGGATTTTCCAACACTTAGACTTAAAAACAACCCCGTAGGGGTTTAGAACGGGAAATAGTCCCCAAAAAAATAAAAAATCGATACGATCACTTCGTTTGAGGATAGAGTAACTTATAGGGATGGACGGTTCGTGAATCAGACTCTCAATTTGAGAATTAGAGGCAAAAATGTAGAATTTCTAACACTTAGGCTCGAAAACTGCTAGCTGGGAGTCGAAAATGGGAATCGGCCCTTGAAAACATCGAAAACCGGTACGAACACTTCGCTCAATAATAGAGTAACTTGTATTAACTGACTATTCATAAATAGGACTCCCGGTTAGAGAATAAGATGCAAAAACCTAGGGTTTCCAGGACTTTGGCTCAAAAACTCCCCGTTAGGGGTCAAAAATGGAAAACGGCGCTCGAAAAAATAAAAAATTGGCACGAGCACTTTGCTCAAGCGTAGAGTAACTTGTAGCAATTGACAATTCGCAAATCAAACTTTCGGTTAGCAAATTAGACGCAAAAACTTAGGATTTCGGAGACTTATGCTCGAAAATAGCCCACCAGGGGTCACAAACATGAAACGACCCCTAGAAAATGCATAAACCAGCAGAGTACTTCGCTCGAGGGTGGAGTAACTTATAGGAACTGACGGTTCACAAATCGGACACCCGGTTAGAAAATGAGAAGTAAAAACCTAGGGTTTTCCAGCACTTAGACTTAAAAAGAAGCCGCGGGGGTCCAGAACAGGAAACGGTCCTTGAAAAAATCAAAAGCTAGCACAAGCACTTTGTTTGAGTGTAGTGTAACTTATAAGGATGGATGGCTTGCTAATTGGACTCTCAGTCAGAGAATTTGACACAAAAACGCAAAATTTCCAGCACTTTGGCTTGAAAACTGCCCGCCAGGGTCAAAAATGGGAATCGACCCTCGAAAAGTCGGAAACCAGCATGAACACTTCACTTGATGGTAGAGTAACTTATATTAACTGATAGATCGCAAATAGATCTCTTAATTACAGAATTAGATGCAAAAACATAGGGTTTTTGAGACTTCAACTCGAAAACCACCCGTCGGGCATCAAAAACAGGAAACAGCCCCCGAAAAGGTCAAAAATCGGCACGAGCACTTCGTTCGAGGGGAGGGCAACTTGTAGGAATTGATAATTCGCAAATAGGACTCCTGGCTAGAGAATTAGATGCAAAAACTAGATGTCAAAGACGGAGGCTCAAAAACCGCCCGCCGAGGGTCAAAAATAGGAAACAGCCCCTAGAAAACTCAGAAACCAGCATGAACACTTTGCTCAAGGGTGAGTCACTTGTAGGAACTGATAGTTCGCAAATAGGGCTCTTGGTTAGAGAATTAGTCGTAAAAACCTTGGATTTTGAAGACTTAGGCTCGAAAAACACCCGTCGGGGTTCAAAAATGGGAATCAGCCCCCAGAAAAATCAGAAACTGCCACGAGCACTTCGCTCACTGGTAGAGTAACTTGTAGGAATTGACAGTTCACAAATCGAACTCCTGGTAAGAGAATTAGAAGTGAAAACCTAGGTTTTTCCAACACTTAGACTGAAAAACAACCTGCTAGGGGTCCCTAACTGGAAAATGTCCCCAAAAAAATCGAAAACCTACACGAACACTTTTCTTGTGGGCAGAGTAACTTGTAGGGATGAACGGTTCATGAATCGGACTTTCGTCTAGAAAATTAAATGCAAAAACATAAAATATTCAACACTTAGGCTAGAAAACTACCTGCTGAGGGTCAAAAATGAGAATCGGCCCTCGCAAAATTTGGAAAACGACACGAGCACTTCGCTTGAAGGTAGAGTAACTTGTACCAACTAACAGTTCGCAAATAGAACACTCGGTTAGAGAATTAGACGCAAAAACCTAGGATTTCCAAGACTTTAGCTTGAAAACCTCTCGTCAGGGGTCAAAAATAGGAAATGGTCGTCCGAAAAAATCGAAAATCGGCATAAGCACTTCACTCAAGGATAGAGTAACTTATTGCGACAAATAGTTTGCAAATTGGACTCCTGGTTAGAGAATTAGACACAAAAACCTAGGATTTCGAGGACTTAGGCTCGAAAACTACCCGTTTGGGGTCATAAATAGGAAATGATCCTATAAAAATCAGAAACCAGTACGAGCACTTCGCTCGAGGGTAGAGTAAGTTGTAGGAACTGATGGTTCACAAATCGGTCTCCCGGTTAGAGAATTAAAAGCAAAAATGAAGGATTTTCCAACACTTAGACTTTAAAACAACCAGCCAGGGGTCTAGAATGGGAAATAGTCCCCAGAAAAATAAAAACTAGTGCAAGCACTTTGTTTGAGGATAGAGTAACTTATAGGGATGGACGGTTCATGAATCGGGCTCTCAATTTGAGAATTAGACACAAAAATCTAGAATTTTAACACTTAGGCTTAAAAACTGCCTGCCGGGGTTGAAAATAGGAACCGGCCCTCAAAAAAATGGGAAACCGGTACGAACATTTTGCTCGATGATAGAGTAAGTTGTATTAATTAATGGTTCACAAATAGAACTCCTAGTTAGAGAATTAGATGCAAAAACCTAGGGTTTCCAAGACTTCGGCTCCAAAACTCCCCGTTGGGGGTCAAAAATGGGAAATGGCCCCTGGAGAAATCGAAAATTGGCACTAGCATTTTGCTTGAGGGTTGAGTAACTTGTAGGAGCAGGCAGTTTTGAAATTAGACTCCCAGTTAGATAATTAGATGCAAAAACTGAGGATTTCGAAGACTTTGGCTCGAAAACTGCCCGCCAGGGGTCACAAATAGGAAATAACCCCCAATAAATTCAAAAACCGGCATGAGCACTTCGCTTGAGGGTTGAGTAACACTTAGGAATTGACGGTTCACAAATTGGACTCCTGGTTAAAAAATTTGAAGCAAAAACCTAGGGTTGTCCAGCACTTAGACTCAAAAACAACCCATCGGGGTCCAGAATGGGAAGCGGTCCCTAGAAAAATTGAGAGCCAGTACAAGCACCTCGTTTGAGTGTATTGTAACTTGTAGGGATGGATGGCTTGTGAATTGGACTCTCGACTAGAGAATTAGAAGCAAAACGCAAAATTTCCAACACTTAGGCTCGAAAACTACCTGCTGGGGGTCGAAAATGGGAATCGGCCCTCGAAAAAAATTCGAAAACCGGCACGAGCAGTGCGCTTGATAGTAGAGTAACTTGTATCAACGATGGTTTGTAAATAGAACTCCCGATTAGAGAATTAGAAGCAAAAACATAGGGTTTCCGAGACTTCGGCTTGAAAACTGCCCGTAGGGAGGTGAAATATGGGAAACAGCCCCCGAAAAAATTAGAAACTGCCACGAGCACTTCACTTAATGGTAGAGTAACTTATAGGAATTAATAGCTCACAAATCGGACTCTTGGTTAAAGAATTAGATGCAAGAACCTTGGATTTCAAAGACTTAGGTTCAAGAACCGCCTGCTGGGGTTCACAAACAGGAGACGGCCCCCAAAAAATTCAAAAACTGGCACAAGCACTTCGCTCATGGGTAAAGTCATTTGTAGGAATAGACAATTCACAAATCAGACTCCCGGTTAGAGAATTAGAAGAAAAAACCTAGGTTTTCCTAGCACTTAGACTCAGAACAACCTGCCAGGGGTCCAGAACGGGGAACGGTTCGTAAAAAAATTGAAAATGGGCATAAGCATTTTGTTCGAGTGTAGAGTAACTTGCAGGGATGGACGGCTCATGAATTGGACTCTTGGTTAAAGAATTAAAGCAAAAATGTAGAATTTCCAACACTAAGGCTTGAAAACTGCCCACCAGGGGTCGAAAATGGGAATCGGCCCATGAAAAAATTGGAAACTGGCACAAGCACTTCATTTGATGGCAGAGTAACTTGTATCAATTGATAGTTCGCAAATAGAACTCATGGCTAGAGAATTAGATGCATAAACCTAGGGTTTCCAGGACTTCAACTCGAAAACCGCTCATCGGTGGTCAAAAAGGGGAAATAGCCCTCTCAAAAATCGAAAATCACCACGAGCACTTTGCTCAAGGGTAAACTAACTTGTAGGAACTAACAGTTCATAAATAGGACTCTCGGTTTGAGAATTAGATGGCAAAACCTTGGATTTCGAAGACTTAGGCACGAAAACCGCTAGCCGGGGGGTCACAAACAGGAAACGGCCACCAAAAAATTCAGAAACCACCATGAGCACTTCGCTCGAGAGCAGAGTAACTTGTAGGAACTGGGTTCACAAATTGGACTCCCGATTAGAGAATTAGAAGCAAAAACCTAGGGGTTTCCAACACTGAGACTAAAAAATAACTTGCCAGGTGTTAAAAATGGGAAACGGTCCCTGGAAAAATCGAAAGCTAGCACTAGCACTTTGTTTGAGTGTAGAGTAACTTGTAGGGGTGGACGGTTCGCGAATTGTACTCTTGGTTAGAGAATTA
The DNA here is from genome assembly GCA_037013555.1 of Sextonia rubra. Taxonomy (NCBI): domain Eukaryota; kingdom Viridiplantae; phylum Streptophyta; class Magnoliopsida; order Laurales; family Lauraceae; genus Sextonia; species Sextonia rubra. The sequence continues at coordinate 50,790,049 of JASUAD010000009.1, read as the reverse complement.
GATGCAAAACATAGAATTTCCAACACCTAGGCTCGAAAACTACCTACTAGGGGTCAAAAATGGGAATCGGCCTTCGAAAAGATTAGAAATTTGCACGAACACTTCACTTGGTGGAAGAGCAACTGTATCAATTGACAGTTCACAAATAGAACTCTTGGTTATAGAATTAGATTAAGAAACCTAGGGTTTCCAAGACTTTGGCTCGAAAGCCACCGGTCGAGGGTTAAAAAGGGGAAACAGCCCCCGAAAAAATTAAAATTCTGTATGAGCACTTTGCTCGATGGTAGAGTAACTTGTAAGAACTAACAGTTCACAAATAGGACTCCCAGTTTGAGAATTAGATGCAAAAACTTAGGATCTCAAAGACATAGGCTCGAAAACTGCCCACTGGGGGCTCACAAGCAAGAAACGGGCCCCAAAAAAATTAGAAACCAACATGAACACTTCGCTCATGGGTAGAGTCACTTGTAGGAATTGACGGTTCGCAAATAGGGCTCCCAGTTAGAGAATTAGACGTCAAAACCTAGGATTTCAAAGACTTATGCTTGAAAGATGCCCGTCGCGGATCAAAAATGGGAAATGGCCCCCGGAAAAAATAGAAACGGCTACAAGCACTTCGCTCAATGGTAGAGTAACTTGTAGGAATAGACAGTTCACAAATCAAACTCCCGGTTAGAGAACTAAAAGCGAAAACCTAGGATTTTCTAACACTTAGACTCAAAAACAACCCGCCAAAGGTCCAAAACCGGAAACGGTCCCTGGAAAAATAGAAAACTGGCACGAACACTTCACCTGTGGGTTGAGTAACTTGTAGGGATGGGCGGTTGTGAATCGGACTCTCGGTTAGAGAATTAAATTCAAAAATGTAGAATTTCCAACACTTACGCTCTAACATTGCCTGTCGCGGTCGAAAATGGGAATCGACCTTCGAAAAATATAAAAACAGGCATGAGCACTTTGCTCGATGGTAGAGTACCTTGTACCAACTGACGGTTCAAAAATAGAACTCTTAGTGAAAGATTTAGATGTAGAAAACTAGGATTTCCAAGACTTCAGCTCGAAAACCTCCCGTCGGGGGTTAAAAGCGGGAAATGGCCCTCAGAAAAATAAAAAATTGGCATGAGCACTTCACACAGGGGCAAAGTACCTAGTAGGAACTGACAATTCACAAATTGGACTCTTGGTAAGAGAGTTAGAAGCGAAAATATAGGATTTCCAACACTTAGACTTAAAAACAACCCGCCAGGGGTCTAAAACAGGAAACGGTCCCCACAAAAATCGAGAACAACTACGAGCACTTTGCTTGAAGGTAGAGTGACTTGTAGGGATGGGCGGTTTGTGAAGCGGACTCTCAATTAGATAATTAAATGCAAAAATGTTGAATTTTCAGCGCTTAGGCTCGAAAACTTCCCGTCGGGGGTCAAAAATCAGAATCGGCCCTAAAAGAAAAAGGGAAACCGGCACGGGCACTTCGCTCAATAGTAGAGTAAATTGCATCAACTAATGGTTCACAAATAGAACTCCCGGTTAGAGAATTAGTCATAAAAACATAGGGTTTCTGAGACTTCGGCTTGAAAATCGCACATTGGGAGGTCAAAAATGGGAAATGGCTCTTGAAAAAATTGGAAACTGCCGTGAGTACTTTGCTCTATGGTAGAGTAACTTGTAGGAACTAACGGTTTACAAATTGGACTCTCGACAGAAGAAATAAATGTGAAAACCTAGGATTTTCTAACACTTAGGCTAAAAAACAACCCACCAGGGGTCCAGAATGGGAAACTGTCCCCGGAAAAATTGAAAACAGGCACGAACACTTTGCTTGAGGTTAGAGTAACTTGTAGGGATGGACAGTTCATGAGTCGTACTCTTAGTTAGAGAATTGGATGCAAAAACATAGAATTTGCAACACTAAAGCTCGAAAATTGCCCGCCGAGGGTCGAAAATGAGAATCGGCCCTTGAAAAATTTAAAAACCAGCATGAGCACTTAGCTCAATGGTAGAGTAACTTGAACCAACTGATGGTTGGCAAATTGAAGTCTCAGTTAGAGAATTAGAAGCAAAAACCTTGGATTTCCATCACTTCAGCTAGAAAACATCCCACTGGGGGGCGAAAACGGGAAATAGCCCTTGGGAAAATCGAAAACTAGTACGAGCACTTCACTCAAGAGTAGAGTAACTTGTACAAGCTAACAGTTCGTAAATAGGACTCCCGGTTAGAGAATTAGATGTAAAAACCTAGAATCTCATGACTTAGGCTCGAAAACTGCTTGCTGGGGGTCACAAATAGGAAACGACCCCTGTAAAAATCAGAAACGAGGACAAGCACCTCGCTCGATGGTAGAGTAACTTGTAGGAACAGATAGATCATAAATTGGACTCTTAGTTAGAGTGTTAGAAGCAAAAACCTAGGGTTTTCGAACATTTAGACTCAAAAACAACCCGCTAGGGGTCTAGAATGGGAAACGGTCCCCAGAGAAATCAAAAGCCGGCACAAGCACTTCGTTTGAGTGTAGAGCAACTTGTAGGGATGGACAGTTTATGAATCAGACTCTCAGTTAGAGAATTAAAAGCAAAAATATAGAATTTCCAACACTTAGGCTAGAAAACTGCCTGCCGAGGGTCAAACATGGGAATCGACCTCAAAAAAATAAAAAACTGACACGAACACTTCGCTTGATGGTAGATTAACTTGTATCAATAGATAGTTCACAAATAGAACTCCTGCTTAGAGAATTAGAAGCAAAAACACTGGGTTTCAAAGACTTCAGTTTGAAAACCGCCCGTTGGGGGTCAAAAATGGGAAACGGCCCTTGGAAAAATTGAAAATCAGATGAGCACTGCGCTTGACGATAGAGTAACTTACAGGAACTGACAGTTCATAAATTGGACTACTGGTTAGAGAATTAGAGGCAAAAACATAGGATTCAAAGAATTAGGCTTGAAAACTGCCCAGCAGGGGTCACAAACAAGAAACGGCGCCCAAAAAAATCAAAACCGGCACGAAAACTTCGCTTGAGTGTAGAGTAACTTATAGGGATGGATGGTTCATGAATCGGACTGTCAGTTAGAGAATTGGATGCAAAAACATAGAATTTCCAACATTAAAGCTCGAAAATTGTCCGCCGAAGGTCAAAAATGGGAATCGACCTATAAAAAATCTGGAATCTGGCTTGAGCACTTTGCTCAATGTTAAAGTAACTTGAACCAATTGACGGTTCGCAAATTGACCTCTCAATTAGAGAGTTAGATGCAAAAACCTTGGATTTCCATAACTTTAGCTAGAAAACATCCCATTGGGGGGCAAAAACAAGAAATAGCCCCTGGGAAAATCAAAAACCGGTACGAGCACTTCACTTGAGAGTAGACTAACTTGTATAAACTAACAATTTATAAATAAGACTCCCGGTTAAAGAATTGTATGCAAAAACCTAGGATTTCGATGACTTAGGCTTGAAAACTGTGCACCGGGGGTCATAAACAGGAGCCCCTGTGAAAATCAGAAACCAACACGAGCACTTCGCTCGATAGTAGAGTAACTTGTAAGAATCGATGGATCACAAGTCGGATTCTTGGTTAGAGAATTAGAAGCAAAAACCTAGGGTTTTCAAACATTTAGACTCAAAAACAACCCGCCAGGGGTCCATAATTGGAAATGGTCCCTGGAGAAATCGAAAGCCGGCACAAGTACTTCGTTTAAGTGTAGAGCAACTTGTAGGGATGGACAGTTTGTGAATCAGACTCTCAATTAGAGAATTAGAAGCAAAAACGTAGAATTTCCAACACTTAGGCTAGAAAACTGTTCGCTGAGGGTCAAAAATGGGAATCGGCCCTTGAAAAGATTAAAAACCGGCATGAACACTTCGCTTGATGGTAAAGTAACTTATATCAACAGATAGTTCACAAATAGAACTCCTGGCTAGAGAATCATAAGCAAAAACCTCGGGTTTCAAAAACTTCGGCTTAAAAACCGCCTATTGGTGGTCAAAAATGGGAAACGGCCCTTGGAAAAATTGAAAATCAACATGACCATTGCGCTTGACAGTAAAGTAACTTGTAGGAACTGATAGTTCACAAATTAGAGTAACGGTTAGAGAATTAGAAGCAAAAACCTAGGATTTCAAAGAATTAGGCTCGAAAACGGCTCGGTGGGGTTCACAAGCAGGAAACAGGCCCCAGAAAAATCAAAGCCGGCACAAACACTTCGCTCATGGGCAATGTCACTTGTAAGAACTAACAATTCGGAAATAGGACACCTGGTTAGAGAATTAGATGTAAAAACCTGGGATTTCGAGGACTGATGCTTGAAAAACAACTGTCAGAGATAAAAAATTGGAAACACCCCCTGGAAAAATCAGAAACTGCCATGATCACTTTGTTCAATGGTAAAGAAACTTGTAGGAACTAACAGTTCATAAATCGGACTCCCGATTAAAGAATTAAAAGCAAAAACCTAGCATTTTCCAACACTTAGACTCAAAAATAACCCGCAAGGGGTCCAGAAAAGGAAACGGTCTCAAGAAAATAAAAAACCGGCACAAACACTTCGGTTGAGGGTGGAGTAACTTGTAGGGATGGACGGTTCGTGAATTGAACTCTCGGCTAGAGAATTAGATGCAAAAACATAAAATTTCCAACACTTAGGCTCGAAAACTGACCGCTGGAGGTTGAAAATGGGAATCGGCCCTCAAAAAAATTGGAAACCATCACGAGCACTTGTCTTGATGGTACAGTAACTTGAACCAACTGACTATATGCAAATAAAACTCTCAGTTAAAGAATTAGATGCAAAAACCTAAGATTTCTAAGACTTCGGCTCAAAAACCTCCCGTCAGGGGTTAAAAACAGGAAATAGCCCTCGAAAAACTGAAAATCGGCGTGACCACTTCACTTGAGGGTAGAGTAACTTGTTGGAACAAACAGTTCACAAATAAGACTCCTTGTTAGAGAATTAGAAGCGAAGACCAAGGATTTCGAAGACTAAAGTTCGAAAACTGCCCGCTGGGGGTCACATATAGGAGACAGCCCTTGTAAAAATCAGAAACCAGCATGAGCACTTTGCTCATGGGTAGAGTAGCTTGTAGGAACAGACAGTTCACAAATCGGACTCCCAATTAGAGAATTAGAAGTGAAAATGTAGGATTTTCGACACTTAGAGTTAAAAACAATTGCCAGGGGTCCAGATCGGGAAATTCAAAAAATAATACGGGCACTTCGGTTGAGGGTAGAGTAACTTGTAGAGATCGACCGTTTGTGAATTAGACCCTCAAGTAGAGAATTAGACGCAAAAATGTAGAATTTCCAACACTTATCAAAAACTGCCCGCCGGAAGTCAGAAATGGGAATCGGCCCTCGAAAAAATTCAGAAACTCGCATGAGCACTTGATAGTAGAGTAACTTGTATCAATGGATGGTTCACAAATAGAATTCCGGTTAGAGAATTAGATGCAAAAACATAAGGTTTCCGAGACTTCAACTCGAAAACTGCCCGTTGGGAGGTCAAAATTGGGAAACGACCCCCGAAAAAATCAGAAACTACCACGAGCACTTCGCTTAATGGTAGAGTAACCTATAGGAACTGAAGGCTCACAAATCAAACTCTCAGTTAAAGAATTAAATGTAAAAACCTTGGATTTCAAAGACTTAGACTCAAAAACCGCCAGCGAGGGGTCACAAATAGGAGACGCCCCCAAAAAATTCAAAAAGCGGCATGAACACTTCATTCATGGGTAGAGTTACTTATAGGAATAGATAGTTCACAAATTGGACTCTCAGTTAGAGAATTAGAAGAAAAAACCTTGGTTTTTCCAACACTTAAACTCAAAACAACCCGCCAAGGGTCCAGAACGGGGGACAGTCCCCAGAAAAGTTGAAAGCGGGCACAAGCACTTCATTCAAGTGTAGAGTAACTTGCAAGGATGGACGGCTCATGAATCAGACACTCAATTAGAGAATTAGACGTAAAAACCTAGAATTTCTAACACTAAGGCTAAAAAATTGCCCGCCGATGGTCGAAAATGGTAATCGGCCCATGAAAAAAAAAGGAAACCGACACAAGCACTTCACTTGATGGTAGAGTAACTTGTATCAATTGACAGTTTGCAAATAGAACTCTTGGCTAGAGAATTAAGAGCAAAAACGGAGGGGACTTCAGTTTGAAAACCTCTCGTCGGTGGTCAAAAACGGGAAACGGCCCCCTAAAAATAAAAAATTAGCACGAGCACTTTGCTCGAGGGTAGAGTGACTTGTAGAAACTAACAGTTCACAAATAGGACTCCCTGTTTTAGAATTACACGTAAAAACCTAGTATTTTGAAGACTTAGGCTCGAAAATAGCTAGCTGGGGGTCACAAATAGGAAACGGCCTCCAGAAAATTCAGAAACCAACATGAGTACTTCGCTCAAGCGTAAAGTGACTTGTAGGAACTAAGGTTCATGAATCGGACTGCGGTTAGAGAATTAGAAGTAAAAACCTAGGGTTTTCCAACACTTAGACTTAAAAATAACCCGCCAAGTGTTAAGAATGGGAAACGGTCCCCGGAAAAATTGAAAGCCAGCACTAGCACTTCGTTTGAGTGTAGAGTAACTTATAGGGTTGGACGGTTCGCGAATCATACTCTCAGTTAGAGAATTAGACACAAAAACATAGAATTTCCAACAGTTAGGCTCGAAAACTTCCCGCTAGGGGTCAAAAATGGGAATTGGCCCTTGAAAAAATTGGAAATTGGCACGAACACTTCACTTGATGGAAGAGCAACCTGTATCAATTGACAGTTCACAAATATGACTCTTGGTTATAGAATTAGATACAAAAACCTAGGGTTTCTAAGATTTTAGCTCAAAAACCATTGGTCGGGGGTCAAAAGGGGAAACAGCACCCTGAAAAATTGAAAATCTACATGAGCACTTTGCTCTAGGGTAGAGTAACTTGTAGGAACTAACAGTTCACAAATAAGACTCCTGGTTTGAGAATTAGACGCAAAAACCTAGGATTTCGGAGATATAGGCTCAAAACTGCCCGCCGAGGGTCAAAACAGGAAACGGCCCACAGAAAAATTAGACACCGGCACAAACACTTCACTCATGGGTAGAGTCACTTGTAGGAATTGATAGTTCGCAAATAGGGCACATGGTTAGAGATTTAGATGTAGAAAGCTAGGAAGACCTAGGCTAAAAAACACTCCTCGGGGGTCAAAAATGGGAAATGGCCCTGAAAAAAATAGAAACTGCCACGAGCACTCGCATAATTATAGAGTAACTTATAGGAATAGATAGTCCACAAATCTGAGTCTTGGTTAAAGAATTAAAAGCAAAAACCTAGGATTTTCCAACACTTAAACTAAAAAACAACCCACCAAAGGTCCAAAACAGGAAATAGTTCTGGAAAAAATTAACAACTGACACGAACACTTCACTTATGGGTAACGTAACTTGTAGGGATGGACGGTTCGTGAATCGGACTTTTGGATAGGGAATTAAATGCAAAAACGTAGAATTTCCAACATTTAGGCTTGAAAATTGCCCATCGAGGGTCGAAAATGGGAATCAGCCCTAGAAAAATTTGGAAACAGTCACGAGCACTTCGCTCAATAGTAGAGTAACTTGTACCAATTGACCGTTCATAAATAGAACTCTTAGTTAAAGACTCAGATGCAAAAACCTAGGATTTCCAAGACTTTAGCTTGGAAACCTCCAATCTTTTAAAAATGCGAAACGACCCATAGAAAAATTGAAAATCGGCACGAGCACTTCGCTCAGGGGCAGAGTAACTTATAGAAACTGATGATTCACAAATTAGACTCTCAGTTAGAGAGTTAGAAGCGAAAATGTAGGATTTTCCAACACTTAACTTAAAAACAATCCGCCAAGGGTCCATAATTGGAAACGGTCCCCAGAAAATAGAAAACCAATACGAGCACTTCGCTTGAGGGTAGAGTGACTTGTAGGGATGGACGTTTCATGAATCGGACTCTTGATTAGAGAATTAAACACAAAAATGTTGAATTTTTAGCACTTTGGCTCGAAAACTTCTTGTCGGCGGTCGAAAATGGGAATTGACCCACAAAAAAGCTAGAAACCAGCATGAACACTTCGCTCAATAGTAAAAACAACTTGAATCAACTAACGGTTCACAAATAGAACTCCCTATTAGAGAATTAGATGCAAAAACATAGGGTTTTTGAGACTTCAGCTAGAAAACCACCCATCGGGAGGTCAAAAATGGGAAACGGCCCCCGAAAAAATCAAAAACTGCCATGAGCACTTTGCTCAATGATAGAATAACTTGTGGGAATTGATGGTTCACAAATTGGACTCCTGGCAAAAGAAATAATGCGAAAACAATGATTTTCCACCACTAAGGCTTAAAAACAACCCACCAGGGATCCAGAATTGGAAATAGTCCCTAGAAAAATTGAAAACCGGCACGAACATTTCGCTTGAGGGTAGAGTAACTTGTAGGGATGGACGGTTCATGAATCAGAATCTTAGTTAGAGAATTAGATGCAAAAACATAGAATTTTCAACACTTAAACTCGAAATTTGCTCGCAGAGGGTCGAAAATGGGAATTGACCCTCGAAAAATTTGGAAACTGGCACAAGCACTTCGCTCAATGGTAGAGTAACTTGAACCAACTGATGGTTCACAAATTGAACTCTCAGTTAGAGGATTAGATGCAAAAACCTTCGATTTCTATAAGTTCAGCTAGAAAACCTCCTATTGGGGGGAAAAGATGGGAAATGACCCCTAGGAAAATCGAAAATAAGCACAAGCACTTCACTTAAGAGTAGAGTAACTAGTAGGAACTGACAATTCACAAATTGGACTAACGGTTAGAGAATTAGAAGCAAAAGCCTAGGATTTCGAAGACTTAGGCTCGAAAACTGCCCGCTGGGGGTCACAAACCAGAAACAGCCCCAGAAAATTCAAAAACCACCACGAACACTTCGCTCATGGGCAATGTCACTTGTAAGAACTGATAGCTCACAAATAGGACACAACTTTAGAGAATTAGATGTAAAAACCTGGGATTTCAACGACTGAGGCTTGAAAAACACCTATCAGGGAACAAAAATTGGAAACACCCCCTAAAACACTGCCACGAGCACTTCGTTCAATGGTAAAGTAACTTGTAGGAATTGACGGTTCATAAATCGGACTTCTGATTAAAGAATTAAAAGCAAAAACCTAGGATTTTCCAACACCTTGACTCAAAAATAACCTGCAAGGGGTCCAGAATGGGAAATGGTCCCGGGAAAAATCAAAAATAGGCACGAACACTTCGCTTGAGGGTGGAATAACTTGTAAGGATGGACGGTTTGTGAATCAGAATCTCGGTTAGAGAATTAGATGTAAAAACATAGAATTTCCAACACTTAGGCTCGAAAACTGACCGCCCGGGGTCGAAAATGGAAATCGGCCCTAAAAAAATTTTGAAACCGTCATGAGCACTTCGTTCGATGGTATGGTAACTTGTGCCAATTGAATGTATGTGAATAGAACTCTTAGTTAAAGAATTAGACATAAAAACCTAGGATTTCCAAGACTAAAGTTCGGGGGTCAAAAAAGGGAAACAACCCTCGAAAAACCAAAAATCGGCATGACCACTTCGCTCGAGGGTAGAGTAACTTATTGGAACTAACAGTTTGCAAATAAGACTCCTAGTTAAAGAATTAGAGCAAAGACCAAGGATTTCGAAGACTAAAGTTCGAAAACTACCCATCGGGGGTCACATATAGGGGACGGCCGCTGTAAAAAATAGAGACCAGCATGAGCACTTTGCTCGAGGATAGAGTAACTTGTAGGAACAGACAATTCAGAAATAGGACTTTTGGTTAGAGAATTAGAAGCAAAAATGTAGAATTTTCGACACTTAGACTCGAAAACAACTCGCCAGGGGTCCATAACGGGAAACGGTCCCCCGCAAATTCAAAAAACAATACGAGCACTTTGCTTGAGGGCAGAATAACTTGTAGGGATAGACGGTTCAAGAATCAGACCCTCGATCAGAGAATTAGACACAAATATGTAGAATTTCTAACACTTATGCTCGAAAACTGCTTGCCAGGGGTCGGAAATGGGAATCAGCGCTAAAGAAAATTCAGAAACCGGCACGAGCACTTCACTCAATAGTAGAGTAACTTATATCAATGGACGGTTCGCAAATAGAACTCTCGGTTAGGGAATTAGATGCAAAAACATAGGGTTTTCAAGACTTCAGCTAAAAATTGACCATCGGGAGGTCAAAAATGGAAACGGCCACTGAAAAAATCCAAAACTGCCACAAGCACTTCGGTTATTAGTAGAGTAACTTATAGGAACTAACGGCTCACAAATCGGACTCCTGGTTAAAGAATTAGATGCAAAAACCTTGGATTTTGAAGACTTAGACTCAAAAACCGCCCGCGAGGGGTCACAAATAGGAGATGGCCCCCAAAAAATTCAAAAACCAACATAAGCACTTCGTTCATGGGTAGATTCACTTGTAGGAATAGACAGTTCACAAATCGGACTCCCGGTTAGAGAATTAGAAGAAAAAACATTTGTTTTTCCAGCACTTAGACTCAGAACAACCGGCCAAGGGTCCAGTACAGGGAACGGTCCCCAGAAAAATTAAAAGCGAGCACAAGTACTTTGTTCGAGTGTAGAGTAACTTGTAGGGATGAACGGCTCATGAATCGAACTCTTGGTAAGAGAATTAGACACAAAAACGTGGAATTTCCAACACTAAGGGGTCGTTTGTTAATTTCACATATCATGTGAAAATGCTTTACATAGGTAAATGACTCACATGTGAGTCATTTGCATATGCAATTAACTCACATGTGAAATGCATTCAATCGTTTATCATTTTCACCCCTCTTCATATGTAAATTAAAAGTAATTCGATGGTTCACCATTTATCATAGTATTTTTGCCACTTTTCATGATTTATCACAAATATCTTAAAATATATATAGAAAAGGACTAATCTCTAAGCCAAAAAAGGCATTCTAGAGAGTTTGGACGGTTCAAATCATCAAGATGGGGCCCATAAAATTAAGAATTTCATATTTTTATTGTTAGATGTTTTTGCAAATATCTCAAACTATATTATGATCCAACAGTTGAAAATTGGTCTCATGGCCGTTTTTAGTCTTCACAAGAGTTTCAAAGGTTTTGATTTATATTAGGGGGCCCATAGGAGTCAAAAAAATAGAAAAGGCAGACTAGGTTCAATCACATTCAACGGTCTCAACTGTTTTGATCATATCTCAAGTTATGTGATGATCCAATGGCTGAAAATTGGTCTCATGACTGTTTTTATTCTTCACAAGAGCTTCAACGGTTCTGATTTACATTAGGGGGCCCACAGTAGTCAAAAAATAAAGAAAGGCATACTGGGTTCAATCACGGGTTCAATCACATCTGATGGTCTCAATTGTTTTGATCATATCTCAAGTTGTATGATGATCTAACGGCTAAAAATTGGTGTCTGAGCTTTTTTTGACCTTCAAAAGAGTTTAGATGGTTCATATTGCTATATTGGGGCCCAAAAAATAAAAAAAATACAAAAAGGCAGATTGCCATATATGGTTACTGCTCACCTGCCTAGTAACAGTAACATGTGTAATGTTTTCACACTTGTTGAGGTGTGAAAATTCTTACCTGATTTTCAAGCCATTCTCATATCATTTTCACATCTACTTTACATATCTCATGGGTAAATGAGTGAAAACAAATGTGATGGTTTCTAACAATTACATATATAGTTCATTTACCTATGTAAATCACCCAAAACAAACGACCCCTAAGGCTCGAAAAATGCCCGCCGGGGGTCGAAAATGAGAATCAGCTCACGAAAAAATCGAAAACCGGCACAAGCACTTCACTTGATGGCAGAGTAACTTAAAACAACTGACAGTTCGCAAATAGAACTCATGGCTAGAAAATTAGGTGCAAAAACCCAAGGTTTCCATGACTTCAGCTCGAAAACTGCCTGTCGGTGGTCAAAAACGGGAAACGGCCCTGCAAAAATAAAAAATCAACATGAGCACTTTGCTCGAGGGTAGAGTAACTTGTAGGAACTAATAGTTTACAATTAGGACTCCGAGTTTGCGAATTAGATGCAAAAACCTAGGATTTCGAAGACTTAGGCTCGAAAACCGCCAGCCGGGGTTCACAAACAAGAAACAGCCTCTAAAAAATTCAGAAACCAACATGAGCACTTCGCTCGAGGGTAGAGTGACTTCTGGGACTTAAGGTTCATAAATTGGACTCCCAATTAGAGAATTAGAAGCAAAAACCTAGGGTTTTCCAACACTTGACTCAAAAATAACCCGCCAGGGGTCAAGAACAAGAAACGGTCCCCCAGAAAAATCAAAAGCCAGCACTAGCACTTTGTTTGAGTGCAGAGTAACTTGTAGGGATGGACGGTTCACGAATCGAACTCCCAATTAGAGAGTTAGATGTAAAAACATAGAATTTCCAACACTTAGGCTTGGAAACTGCTCACCAAGGGTCGAAAATGGGAATCAGCCCTCGAAAAAATCAAAAATTGGCACGGACACTTTGCTTGATGGAAAAGCAACTTGTATCAATTGATAGTTCACAAATAGAACTCCTGGTTACAGAATTAGATGCAAAAACCTAGAGTTTCCAAGACTTCGGATCGAAAACCACCCATCGGGGGTTAAAAAGGGGAAATGGCCCCCAGAAAAGTTGAAAATCAGCATGAACACTTCGCTTTATAGTAGAGTAACTTGTAGGAACTAACAATTCACAAAAAGGACTCTCGATTAGAGAATTAGCTGCAAAAACTTAGGATTTCAAAGACATAGGCTCAAAAACTGCCCGCTGAGGTCACAAAAAAGAAACGACCCCTAAAAAAATTAAAAACCAACATGAACACTTCGGTTATGGTTAGAGTTACATGTAGGAACTGACAATTCTCAAATAAGACTCCCGGTTAGAGCATTAGATATAAAAACCTAGGATTTTGAAGACTTAGTCTCAAAAAATGCCCATCAGGGGTAAAAAGTTGGAAACGGCCCCCAGAAAAATAAAAAACTGCCACGAGCACTTTGCTCAATGGTAGAGTAACTTGTTGGAATTGACGGTTCACAAATCAGACTCCCAGTTAGAGAATTACAAGCGAAAACCTAGGATTTTCCAACACTTAGACTAAAAAACAACCCACAAGGGGTCCCTAACGGGAAACGGTCCTCGAAAAAATAAAAAATTGGCGCGAATAGTTCGTTTGAGGGTAGAGTAACTTATAGGGATGGACAGTTCACGAATCAGACTCTTGGTTAGAGAATTAGATGCAAAAACGTAGAATTTCCAACACTTAGGCTCGAAAATTGTCCACCAGGGATCGAAAATGGGAATCGGCCCTAAAAAAATTTGGAAACAAGCAGGAGCACTTCGCCCAATGGTAGAGTAACTTGTACTAATTGACGGTCCGCAAATAGAACTCTCAGTTAGAGAATTAGTTGCAAAAGCCTAGGATTTCCATGACTTCATCTTGAAAGCCTCCTATCGGTGTAAAAATCGAGAAATAGCCTCTGGGAAAATAAAAAATAGGCACGAGCACTTTGCTTAAGGGTAGAGTATCTTATTGGAACTAACAGTTTGCAAATAGGACTCCCGGTTAGATAATTAGACGAAAAACCAAGGATTTTGAAGACTTAGGCTCGAAAATTGCGCGCTGGAGGTTATAAACAAGAAACAACCCCCGTAAAAATCAGAAACAAGCACGAGCACTTCGCTCGAGGGTAGAGTAACTTGTAGGAACTGACGGTTCACAAATTAGACTCTCGATTAGGGAATTATAAGCGAAAATGTAGGATTTTCCAACACTTATACTTAAAACAACAACTTGCCAAGGGTCTAGCATGGGAAATGGTTCCCAAAAAAATAAAAGAAAGTGAAAGCACTTTGCTTGAGGGTAGAGTAACTTGTAAGGATGGACGGTTTGTGAATCGGACTCTCGATTAGAGAATTAGATGCAAAAATGTAGAATTTCCAACACTTAGGTTTGAAAACTGCCCGCCAGGGGTCGAAAATGGGAATTGTCCCTTGAAAAATCGAAAACCAGCATGAGCACTTCGCTTGATAGTAGAGTAACTTGTATCAACTGATGGTTCGCAAATAGATTCCCCGGTTAGACAATTAGACACATAAACCTAGGGTTTCCAAGACTTCGACTCCAAAACGGCCCATCGGGGGTCAAAAATGGGAAACAGCCCTCGAAAAAATTGAAAATTGGAACGAGCACTTCGTTTAAGGGTAGAGTAACTAGTATCAATTGACAGCTTGCAAATAGGACTCCCGGTTAGAGAATTAGGTGCAAAAAACCTTGGATTTCGAAGACTAAAGCTTGAAAACCGCCCGCCATGGGTCACAAACTGGAAACGGCCCTTAGAAAACTCAGAAACTGACACGATCACTCGAAGGTAGAGTAACTTGTAGGAACTGACGGTTCACAAATCAGGCTCTGGGTTAGAGAATTAGAAGAACAAACCCAGGTTTTCCCAACACTTTAACTAAAAAACAACCCGTCAAGGGTCCAGAGTGGGAAACGGTCCTTGGAAAAATCAAAGGCCGGCACAAGCACTTTGTTTGAGTGTAGAGTAATATGTAGGGGTGGACGGTTCGTGAATTGGACTCTCTGTTAGAGAATTAGATGCAAAATGTAGAATTTCCAACACTTGCACTTGAAAATTGCACACCGGGGGTCGAAAATGGGAATTGGCCTCGAAAAAAATCTAAAATCGGCATAAGCACTTTGCTCGATGGTAGAGTAACTTGTATCAACTGACGGTTCGCAAATAGAACTCCCGATTAAAGAACTAGGTGCAAAAATCTCTGATTTCTAAGAGTTCGGCTCGAAAACCACCCGTCCGTGCTCAAAAAAGTGAAACGGCTTTCGGAAAAATTGAAAATCGACACGAGCACTTCGCTCAAGGGTAGAGTAACTTGTAGGAACTAACAGTCACAAATAGGACTCCTCGTTAGAGAATTTGATGTAAAAACTGAGGATTCTGAGGACTTCGTTCGAGGTTAGAGTAACTTGTAAGAATTTAATGGTTCACAAATAGGACTCCCGGTTAGACAATTAAATGCAAAAACCTAGGATTTTCAAAACTTAGGCTTGAAAACTACTTACTAGGGGTCGCAAATGGGAAACAACCCATGGAAAAATCGATAACCAGCATGAACACTTCGCTCGATGGTAGAGTAACTTCTAGGAATTGACAATTCACAAATCAAACTCCTGGTTAGAGAATTAGAAGTGAAACCTAGGATTTTCCAACACTTAGATTGAGAAACAACCCGCCCGGGTCCAGAATGGGAAATGGCCTCTGGTTAAATAAAAAACCAACACGAGCACTTCAGTCGAGGGCAGAGTAACTTGTAGGGATTGATGGTTTGTAAATTGGGCTCTCGGTTAGAGAATTAGACCAAAAAAAGCAAAATTTCTAACACCTAGGCTCAAAAACTGCCCGTTAGAGGTCAAAAATGGAAAACGGCCACCCCAAAAAATTAAAAACCAGCACGATCACTTCGCTCGAGGGTAGAGTAACTTGTAGGAACTGAGGGTTCACAAATCAGCCTCCCAGTTGGAGAATTAGATGCTAAAACTGAGGATTTTCAACATATACGCTCTAAAACTAGACATTAGAAGTCAAAAATGGGAAACGGCGGCCGAAAAAATCAGAAACCGGAACGAGTATCTTGCTTAAAGCCAAATTACCTTATAGGAATTGATGGCTCATAAATCAGACTCACGGTTAGAGAATTAGACCTAAAAACTTAGAATTTCCAACACTTAAGCTTGAAAATTGCTTGTTGGGGGTCCAAAACGGGAAACAGCCCCCGAAAAAATTGGAAACTAGCATGAGCACTTTGCTTTTGGCTAGGGTAACTTGTAGGAACTGATGGTTCACAAATAAGACTCTCGGTTAGAGAATTAGATGCAAAACTAGGATTTCCAAGACATAGTCTCAAAAATCGACTTTTAGGGGTGACAAACAGGAAATAGCCCCTGGAAAATTTGAAAATCGGCACGAGCACTTCATTCGAGGGTAGAGTAACTTATAGGAACTAATGGTTTATGAATTAGACTTCCGGTTAAGGAATTAGGAGTGCAGATTTTCCAACACTTAAAAACAACCTACCCATGTTCTAGAATGGGAAATGGCCTTCGGAAAAATTGAAAATTGGCACGAGCACCTCGGTCATGGGTTGAATAATTTATATGGACTAGCGGTTCATGAATCAGGCTCTCGGTTAGAGAATCAGATGCAAAAACATAGAATTTTCAACACTTAGGCTTGAAAACTGCCTGCTGGGGGTCGAAAACGAGAATTGGCCGCTAAGAAAAATGAAATCCAGCATGGGCACTTCACTTGAGGGTAGAGTAACCTGTAGGAACTAACAGTTAGCAAATAGGACTCCCAATTAAAGAATCAGATGTAAGAACTTAGGATTTCCAAGACTTAGGCTTGAAAACCACCCGCCGGGGGTTAAAAATGGGAACCGGTCCCTGAAAAAATAAAAAATCAGCACGAGCACTTCGTTAGAGGCTAAAGTAACTTGTAGGAATTGACGATTCACAAATAGGCTCCCGATTAAGGAATTAGATGCAAAAACTTAGGATTTCTAATGCTTAGGCTCAAAAACCACCCGTCGGGGGTCAAAAACTTGAAACGGCCTAGGAAAAATCAAAAACAAGTACGAGTACCTCGCTCAAGGGTAGAGTAACTTGCATGAGCTGACAATTCACAAATCAGACTCCCAATTAGAGAATTAGATGTTAAAACCAAGGATTTTCAACACTTTGGCTCTGAAATTGGCTGTTGGAAGTCCAAAATGGGAAACAACCCAAAAAAAATCAAAAATCAAAACAACCACTTTGCTTGAGGCCAAATTAACATGTAGGATTGACGGCTTGCAAGTCAGACTCTTGGTTAAAGAATTAGACCCAAAAACCTAGAATTTCCAACACTTTGGCTCAAAAACTGTCCTTCAGGGGTCTAAAATGGGAAATGGCCCTCGAAAAAATATAAAACCTACATGAGGACTTCGCTAGAGGGTAAGTAACTTGTAAGAACTTGCGGTTTGCAAATAGCACTCCTGCTTAGAAAATTAGACACAAAAACCTATTATATCTGAGAGTTAGGCTCAAAAATCACCTGCCAGGGGTCATAAAAGGGAAATAGCCCCTGAAAAAATTGGAAACAAGCATGAATACTTCGCTCAAGGGTAGAGTAACTTGTAGGAACTTACAGTTCACAAATTAGACTCTCGGCTAGAGAATTAGAAGCAAAAACCTAGGCTTTTCCAACACATAAGCTAAAAAACAACTCGCCGGGGGTCTAGAATGGAAAGCAGCACCCAGAAAAATTGAAAACTTGCCCGAGCACTTCACTCGAGGGTAGAGTAATTTGTATGGACTGACGCTTCATGAATCAGACTCTCGGTTAGAGAATTAGATGCAAAAATGTAAAATTTCCAACACTTAGGCTCGAAAACTGCCCATTAGGGGTCAAAAACAAGAATCGGCCCCTGAAAATATAGGAAACAGGCACGAGCACTTCGCTCAAAAATGAAGTAACTTGTAGGAAGTGACAGTTCACAAATAGAACTCTCGGTTAGAGAATTAGACGCGAGAACTTGGGATTTCTAAGACTTAGGCTCCGAAACCACCCGCGGGGGTAAAAAATGAGAAACGGCCCCTGGGAAATGGCTTATAGGAACTGATGATTCACAAATCGAGCTCTTGATTAGAGAATTAGATGCTAAAACCTAAGATTTTCAATACTAAGGTTTTAAAACTGCAGTTGGAGGTCCAAAATGGGAAACAACCCCCTAAAAATTGAAAACTAGTACAAGCACCTCGCTCGAGGCCAAATTAACTTGTAGGAACTAACAGCTCATAAATCGGACTCCCGGTTAGATCATTAGACCTAAAAACCTAGGATTACCAGCACTTAGGCTTGAAAACTGCCCGCCGGTGGTCTAAAATGGCAAAAGGCTCCCGAAAATATCAAAAACTAGCATTAACAGTTCGCTCAAGGGTAAAGTAGCTTGTAGGAACCGAGGTTCACAAATCAGACTCTCGATTAGACAATTAGACACTAAAACCTAGCATTTCCACATAGGCTCAAAAATTGCCCGCCGGAGGTCCAAAATGGGAAATGGCTGGGAAAAATTAAAAACCATTGCAAGCACTTTGCTCGATATTAGTGTAACTTTTAGGAACTGACGGTTCGCAAATCAGACTCTCAATTAGAGAATTAGATACTAAAACCTAGGATTTTTTACACTTAAGCTCTAAAAGTGGCCACTGGAGGTCCAAAACTAGAAATGGCCCTTGAAAAAATAAAAAACCGACACAAGCACCTCGCTCGAGGCCAAATTAACTTGTAAGAATTGACAGCTCATAAATCAGACTCTCAGTTAGAGAATTAGAAGCTAAAACCTAGGATTTTCAACAGTTAGCCTCTAAAACTGGCCGCTAGAGGTCTCAAATAGAAAACGGCCATTGAAAAAGTCAAAAACTAGTACAAGTACCTCGCTCGAGTCCAAATTAACTTGTAAGAATTGAGAGCTCATGAATCAGATTCCCAGTTAGAGAATTAGACAAAAAAACCTAGGTTTTTCAACACTTATGCTTGAATAAAGGCCACTAGAGGTCGAAAGTGGAAAATGGCCCTCGAAAAAATTAAAAACCAGTAGAGTACCTCGTTCGAGGCTAAAAAAACTTATAGGAACTAACGGTTCATGAATTGGACTCCCGGTTAACGAATTAAATAACAGAGTTTGATTTTCAACACTTTGGTTTGAAAATCGGTCGCCGAAGATAAAAAAAAGGAAATGGCCACCAGACGGCCCGGAAAACCGGCATGCGTACCTTGCTTGAGGCCAAAGTAACTTATAGGAATTGACAGCTTGTTAATCGAACTCCTGGTTAACGAATTAGATGCAAAGGGCACCTGATTCTCAACACTTAGGCTAAAAAACAGGCTACCAAAAAACTTAGGAAAAGATTCTATGTATATATATGTACATGTTTATCTTATATTTGTAATTTATTTCATTGAATAGATTCTAATGTTGTTTTTGTCATTGCAAATTGATGGATGCTTTGGGGTCAGTTGCGGACTTGTAGTGGTGTTTTATTTTCTTTTCAGTTTATTTGTATTTGTTTATCTGACATTTATATGGGACTGTATTATTGATTGTGATATTTGTTAAATGAGATGAATAACGTGATGAAAAATGGTGATGGTTGTTTGTTAATTTAGCAACTCTTGTATGTATGCATTTCTTATGTTGAATATGGGTACATGAACAAGTTTATATTTGATATAGGTGTATAAACAGGTTTACAGGAAAATTATATTGAAAAAACAAATAATACATTATTTTTAAAAAACTTTTTTTTGCAAACAAAATAAGCGATTTACTGATGTTGTTTTTCGTCGGTATAAGTGAATTGAAAATAATTGAAAAGGAAAAATTATTTTAGTGACATTTTTTTCATCAATAAAAGTGAAACAAAAATTAAAAAAAATGAAATGAGTTTACTGACTTTTTTAACGTCGGTAAAATTAAATTGAAAATTTATAAAAAGGGATAATGTCTTTCCTAAATTAAAAAAACGTCAGTAAAAGTAATTTGAAAATTATAAAAATGGGTAAATGATTTTACCAACGTAATAAAAATGTAGGTAAAATTAAAGAAAAAATTGAAAAATAAATTTATGAATTTACCGACTTTTCTTAATGTCAGTAAAAATAATCTATATATTTTCAAAAACCAAAAATGATTTTACTGACTTTAAAAAAATGTCTATAAAAGTAAAAGGAAAATTAAAGAAAACAAATTTAATTTGCCAATGTTTTTTAACGTCAGTAAAATTAAATTTGAAAATTTAAAAAGTAGGAATAAATCTTTTAAACCGATTTTGAAAAACATCGGTAAAATTAAAATTAAAAATAAAAAAATGAAATGAGTTTACCGACATTATTAAATGTCGGTAAATTAGAAATTATCATCAGTGAAGATGTAATTTTTTCCAACAGAATTTAATGTCGTTGGTAAAATCTTTTGTCCAGGACTTTTTATCAACGATCAGCCGGCTCAAATATTTTCATTGGTAAAGTTGTATACCAGCATTTTGGTCTCTTTTCGCGAAAAAAAATTTTGTAGTTAAAAACTTAAATTATTGTAGTGAACGCAAAACCTTGCAAAGTAATAAATTATAAAAAAAGGCTTCTATATTTCCTTGAATTGCAATCTACCCCTTGTTATGCTCAAACAAGCTTGAAACCCAACAAAACTTCGAACACACAATCCTAACACTAGAATGGACTTGTCTAGACTCTAATGAAGCTTAATTGGCTAAAATACAATTTAATTAGGCTAATACTCATATTAGGTTACAGAACGTTACATTATAGCTTGTGTGGAAGTACCCATTGGTAAAACTATATTTTATTTGCAATGAATGAAAATGGCTTACGAAAGAGAAGCTTGATATTCTGTATTCCATTTTTTAGAACATTTCTTTTTATGTTTATTGCTTTCTTTGTTTTGATTTCATTGATCACCTCAGCATTGCTATTTCAAATCTTCATCAACGTCCCCTAATAGAAGAAAGATGCATGCATCATGACACAATAAGAAGACATCCATCGTTTCATGAGGATCGATCGGAGGTATAGTTGTTCTAGACTCCATTTTTGACATATTATTCTTCTCTAGCTTACGCTTACAAAGTTGATAATGACCTATGTTTTCCTTGAAAATTTTATAGCAAAATTCATGGGTATTTATAAGACATTTTTACATTTATTGATTTAAAGATTACCATGTTCTTTTACATTTTGAGCTGTGCTAAACACAGTGAGAGTTTAATATGAATTAAGAAGAAGATAACATGCATATTTGGAAAAGAGAAGATGCAGTAGGAGTCGATGCTTGTCACTATGGAAGAGATGATGCCACAGATATTTGCCAGTGATATATGCTTCTAGAGGAGACAAGTGATACATCATTACTTGAAAGGCCGATGACTATGAGTTTTTTTTTTTTAATGATGATGTAAACTTGATTCTGTAACTTTAATGTTGCTACTCAATTACTTTGAAACTTAATGTTTTTAAATTTGAAGTTATGTTTCGGTACTTGGTGGTGATGCAATTTTCATGTTCTTACTTCATATATACGTAGGTTCATGAAAATCAGGTACATGGAAACAGAAAAAAATTCCATATATTAATAATCTTTTATCTTTTAATTTTAAACTTTTAGCCACAACAATTAGTCGCCATTAAAACTTTAATTCCTAATACATTTATTGGAGACTTTCACTCATGGCAAAAAGTTTAATTTTTAGTTGCGACAATATGCCGCCACTAAAAACTACTATACCAAATACTTTTAACCACAACTTTTAATTGCAGCTAAAAGTTAAACTTTGAGCCATGACCACAAGTTGCCACTAAAACTCTACTTTTAAAAGTTTATGAGGATTAATTAGCGATTTTAAACTTTTAATGGCAATAATTCTTTGATTTAGTGACAGCGAATCTTGTGGTTCAATATTAAACTTTTAGTAACAATTTAGGTGTCGGGGGTAAAAGTTTTAATATTTAGCTGCTGTGTTGTAAAATTGTGGCTAAAACATTTAGCAATAGCTTATTGGCGATAACAATATTATCACTAAATCTTTTAATGATGTCTTTGAGATCTTTCCCCAGAAAAATTTTTGCAACTAAATGTCAAATTTCTTGTAGTATGATGTTTTTGTAGTTCTCTCTTCTCTTATTGGAAGATCTCATCCACCAATAATAATAATAATAATAATAATTATTATTATTATTATTATTGTTATTATTATTATTATTTAATTTACCTTTCTACCATACCTTTCTACCAAAATAGCACTTTTGTGAGATTTTGGGTCATTATTGATTAATCGACAATGGAGATGGCATCACATCAATGGTCCAGATTATATTGGTTGTGACAACAAGGAAATGACACTTTAATCAATTTTAATTAATTTGTAATTAATCCACAAAGCTCGAAGTTCGTCTTGGACAAACTGGTTTGTGGATATTGTAAATAAACAAAATAAATAAGATATTATATTAGTAAGAAAATAAATACCTGAATGCATGGAAATCAAAGCACGTCACAAAGATGCTTTCTTTAGATAGATTTTGCTTCTAGAATTGTGCATTGGGCTCATAGGCATTTGTCCCAAAATACAATGGCTTCCTGATTGAACAATCTCCACCACTCATGCACTTGAATGGATGAAGAACTCAAACCTCAACAGACAACTCTACTTCAAACTTTCTTGCAGCAACATAATAGAAAAGGAGAAATAAAATAGAGAGAAGAAAAAAAGGAGTTGTGTCATGTTTATTCCGTGTGAAAGCTTTACCCGCAAACTCTCTTTTAGAAAGGAGTCCCAATGGTATCGGTACTTACTATACATTATAGCCGTTGATAGCCATTAATGGTAACGGTAACGCACCACTAATATGAGTTGTTAAATTTCAAGCCTATGACTCCATAAGGGCTAGTCTCATAATGCTATAACGGTCGTGCCATATAACTCTACAATAGCTAGAAACATAACTCTAAAACGGCGATTAGGAAATGTATCAGGTTATATAGAAACAAGGGTGGCTCGACCATTAGGCAAAAAAAGCCTTTGCTTTAGGCCCCCCAAACAATAAGGCCCCCAAAAAAGTAAATTTCATCTGTTTTTTTTCAATCCTAAAAAATAAGGCCTAAAAAAAATATTTGTAGCAACTTAAGGCATCATAAAAGTAATTAAAGGAACTACCATATTTTTACATTTCAGAAAAAATAAGTATTATTTTTTCATATTTCTCAAAAAGAAATAAAGACCATTTTCACATTAAGAAAGCCATTTAAAAAAACCCTAAAATCACAACAAATAAGAAATTATTTTCTGTTTTGAAAATCCTTCAGTTTACACATTTTGCCCCTATATCTATGCTGCTAGAAATCCATAGAAGACAACTTCAAATTTAATCTTTTTTTTTCATATTGAATAAGCTACATCAAGTTCAAAAGTAATAAACATTTATAATCTTTATGGCCAACACTGATAAATCATTAAATTAGCTTTTATGGTTCTATGCTTTTAAAAAAAATTAATTACAAGCTCATATTATATGTTTATATAGTTAGTGTTTATTTTATTTGTAAATATTATTAGTTATAATTTATAAATATTAAATATGTCTACTAGAAAAATATTGATAATACTTGTAAGTGTTGCTTTTATAGAAAGAAGTGTTTCAAAATTAAAATTGATAAAATTCTAATTTAGATCAACAACGTCACAAAAAAGATTAAGTAGATTAGCCATACTATTAATTGAAAAAAATATGTTAGTAAAATTTGAATATAAAAACTTAAATAGTAATATTTCATTACAAAAAATGAAAAATAAATTTTAAATAAAATATTATAATAATATTAAAAATAAAAAAAATATCACATTTAGGATTGTTGCTTTAAGCCTCAAATTTTCTTGAGCTGGCCCTATATAGAAAGTAGTGGGCATGGACCTATTAGATACAAAACCATAAATAAAAAAAAGAGAAAAGGAATAACCTATGCTATAATGTGTGTTTTTGGCATGTTTCGGATGCCATCTGTTCGGCCATTTATTTCCTCACTAATATAATAGTTTATTTATTTTATTAATTATTTTCAGTTTTGACAACCCAGTTTTTTCAACAATTTAGATAGATTTTGCCCCCATAATTGTGCAATGGACCCATATGCATCTACCTCAGTATACATTGGCTTCCTAATTAGATAATCTCTACCACTCGTGCACTCGAATGGATGAAGAACTTGAACCATAAGAAACCACTATATGAACCTTTCTTACAGCTGTTAAATTTATCACAATCACAAGATCAACTTTAACGGATCAGATATGGATAATACAATATATAAATTACACGCATACCTAACTCTATTGTATGTTGAGTGTGTGGACAAGAACAAGCTATTCGCGTGTGGGGTTTACAACTCACTTCTACTTCTCCTTGATGCATGCAAGTGATGAGAGAGCCAAGCAATAATCTCTTGAAGTGAAGCAAGTTACCATAAACCCATGTATTTATAGATCTCTGTAATAGTTTCCTTCTCATAATGGAACTCCTAAGTTGATTAAGACTATCGCTCATATTAGTAATCTTGAGTAAGAAGCAACTGTTAGTTTCCAAATCCAATAGAGTTTCCAAATACCAAATAAAGGAAGAGTTTTTAATTACTTTGGACTCTAGAGGTGGGACCATGCATGGGCATGCAGTTAAGTGGACCACACGTCTAATGCTAACATTCTCCCACTTGGGCCAATTGACTCCAAATCACATCCTCAATTTATTTATTTATTTTTATAGAAAATAATTTATTTTGAAAATTGATTCAAGTTGTATTTAGAAGTTTGAAAAACTAACTTTGACCAATGCACCAATAAAACTCCTCCCTCTCAAAACTTTGATCTAAAACTTTAATCTATGATTAAACAAATTTGTCAATGCGAAGCATAGCGGTTACACATCTATAATAGCACATTCCCATCCATGATCACTATAAGGACATCTTTGCCTAACCAAGTCTTTAACGAGGGTAAAATTAGGATTCTTGACATGACATTCCTACTTTGGTGGGTACTGTAATGTCATAACTTTACATTCTTACTTTTTGCCATAATAACCACATGTGCAAGTTATATAAGAGATATGAATTACGAAATGAAAAAACTTACAACTTTAATGACCTCTTTAATAGTGTCAACATAAATTAATTCTAATTAGGCAACTCCTGTAGGCTCATATTTACAATATGTTGCTTATAGACCCTAGGTGCTAATGCCTTCGTCAATGTATCAGCTATCATGAGACTCGTCGAAGCTCCAATAATAGACATTAAATCATTTCGTATTTGTTTCTTAAGCACAAGGTATTTAACTTTTAGATACTTTAAATTGCTAGAACACTTGTTATTATTGGCAAAACGCATTGCTGCATAATTGCCACAGTAAATCATCAGTGGCTTCAAGACACAATCCATAATCCAAAGTCTCGCAATGAAATTACACATCTACAATGCATAACCCATGGTTTCAAAAGCAGACCACGTACTCTGCATGAAACGTAGATGAAGTAATCAAAGTTTGCTTTTCACTCCTCTATGAAACTGCTCCGCCTGCTAATAGGAAAACATATGCTAAAGTAGATTTCCTAGTATTGGAGCTAGCATCCTGTAAAGTGTGAATCTAAATATAAAACCACCTCCAAATGAATGGATCTTTTATATGTAAGCATATATCTCCGAGTATTGCTTAAATAATGGAATACTTTTTTTGCCGCTTGCCAGTGAAACATGCTCGGATTACTTTGGTATCTACTAAGTATTCCCACTGCAAACCTTATGTTTGGTCTTGTACATGTCTGAGCATACATCAAACTGCCAACAGCTACTGCATAATGATACTTTTCCATTAGCTTCTTTTCTATGTTAGTCTTTGGACATTGGTCTTTGCTAAATTTGTTTCCCTTGATTATAGGAGCATCTTGTGGTTTATAGCCTTCCATGTTAAATCTCTTGAGGATTGTTTTGATATAGGCTTCCTGAGACAACCCAAGTAATCCTCGAGATCAGTCTTAATAGATCTCAATTCCTATTACAAAGGATGCTTCACTCAAATCTTTCATATTAAAGTTTGCCTCAAGATAATCCTTGGTTTTACAAATTTTGCCAAAATGGTTACTGGCTAATAAGATGTCGTCAACATATAGGACTAATATCATAAACTTGCTCCTACTGATTTTAGATAGATACAATGGTTTACAATATTTTCGGTAAAACCAAAAGTTGTGATAATTTGATTGAACTTTAAGTAACAGAAGCTTGTTTAAGTCCATATATTGACCTCTTTAATTTGTATACTATACTTTCTTTCTCTTGTTCAATGAACCCTTCATATTGGACCATGTAAACTTCCTCTTCTAGATTCCCATTTTAAATTGCTGTTTTGACATCCATTTGATGTAGCTTTAACTTATAGTGTGCTACAAGTGTCATAATTATTTTGAATGAATCCTTCTTTAATATTGATGAGTAGGTTTCATTGTAATCGATGCCTTCTCTTTGAGTGAAACCCTTAGCCACAAGTTGAGCTTTAAATCGTTCAATTTTCCATTTAAAGTCTCTTTTGGTCTTAAAGACATATTTATAGCCAACAGCTTTAAAACCTATAGGTAATTCGACCAAATCCCAAACTTCATTATTGGCCATGAATTTAATTTCATCTTTCATTGCATGTAACCATTTATCAAAATTTTCACCATTCATGGCTTCCTTAAATATCCTTGGATCTTCGGTCACTCCAATATCCATTTCCTTAAGATACACAACATAATCGTTTGAGATTGCAGTCCTTCTTTGGCGAGTATATCTTCTTAATTCTCTTGTATCTATTTCATCAGCATTCTGTTGTGCATCAGTCATGATTGGATGATTTAAGATAGCCTATTTGGGGAGTATTTCTGCGTTAATGGATTGTTCTTCCTCTAAGTTATCTTTATAAGTAATATCAAGAGGAATTTCAACACCATCATTTGCATAAAGCAACAAAGTTTGTTCCCTAATTTCATTGAAAGTACAGTTTCTGGGATGATGACTCCCATATTTTCGTGATCCTTGAAGAATTTAGCATTATTGGACTCTACGATCATGACACTATGGTTTGGATAGGAAAACCTAGACCCTTTAGACTTTTGTGGATAACAAATGAAAAATCCGCTAACAATTCTCGGGCCTAATTTATTTTCATCTGGATTGAAGACTCTTACTTCAGATAGACAACCTCAATTTCTGAAATGGTTTAAACTAGGTTTCTTACTCGTCCATAATTTAAATGGTGTTTTAGGGAACGCCTTAGTAGGAACATGATTCAAAATATAAATAGCCATGTTCAATGCTTTTCCCCACATTGAATCAGGGAAATTGGTATTAGTCACCATACTCCTAACCATATCTACAAGTGTTCTATTTCTCCTCTCAGCAACACCATTTTACTGAGGGGTTCCAGGCATTGTGTATTGACTAACAATGCCTTCTTCTTCCACGAATCTAGCAAATGGTCCCAGATTATGGCCTGATTCAACATATCGGCCATAGTATGCACCACCTCGATCTGATCCCATGACTTTAGTTTTTCTGTCTAGTTGTCTCTCTACCTCTGCCTTGAATATATTAAAGACATTCAAACCTTCAGATTTATCTTTAATGAAATAGGCATATCCATACAGTGAGTAGTCATCTATGAAGGTGATGAAATACTCTTCTCTAGTAAAACAAGGTATATACAATTTTTCATAGATGTCCGTATGAATTAATTTGAGAAATCCTAAACTCCTTGTGGAAGTTTTCTTGATTGTCCTTATTTGTTTGCCTTTAATTCAATCAACATAGACACCAAAATCAGTGAAGTCTAAGTTTGGTAACAACCCATCTTCCACCAATCTCTCCATTCTCTCTTTTAACATGTGTCCTAAGCATTTATGCCACATCTTAGATGAGTCCTCTTTTATCAATCTTCTCTTTAAGCCCACATTTATGTCATAATTAATGTGCCGGGTAGATAGGGTTTGTGCAAAAACTGAATCTAATTTTAATTTATATAAACCATCACATGAAGATCCACTACTAATTAAAATACCATATCTCTAAGCATTCATAAATCCATTGCCAAAATCAAATGTATAACCATACTGATCTAATTTTGAAATAGAAACTAAATTCCTAGAAATGGATCGAACAAAAAAGGTATCATGGAGATCCAGTGTCCAGTACAATTCTGTAAGTCCTTATCGCTTCAATTCTTAATTTCTATCGGTTTCCCATCATGATGGTTCTTGGGCCATCACTTGGACTCCGGCTTGTAAGGAATCCTTGCATACAACTAGAAACATGAATGGTTGCTCCAGAATCAACCCACTAGGTATTTTATGGAACATCTACTAAATTGGGTTCGAAACATACAAAAGATACTTGACTACTATTACCTTTCTTTTTGAACTAATTCTTTCTTTTTAAACATTCCTATTTGAAGTGACCTTTCTTACGATAGAAGAAGCATTTCTGTGAAGTCTTTCTCCTTTCCTTTTTTCTCAGTTTTGCTGTTACCTTATGCACATTGCCTTTATATTTTGGCTTTTTTTTTCCTTGCCTTTTCCATAGGAGACATAATTAACTGTAATTTGGCCTTCAGCTTTGAGCTCTTTTCCTTTGATCACATTTTGTAATCAATTCACTAACTGTCCACAGTTGTGAGTTTTGATTGTACACTACTTTGAATAGTCCAAAGGCCGGTGACAAGGAATCTAAGCTGAATTGATCCATCTAAAACACTTATATTGACTTCCTTGAGCTTAGCTGCAATGTTAAACATGTTTAAAATATGTTCTCTTCTGCTTTTGACCCAATCATACTTAATATTAGTCAACTAAGACATCAGTGAGGAACCAAGTGCCTTAGTAGTCATCTCAAACTATATATTAATAGCTGTGTGGTAGTCCTTCGCATAATCTTTAACATCGATGGACCGTCGAATACTCTTTGATATTGAATAGGTGGTGAGTTTTAGGCTTACTTTATTTGATTTTATCCACTTTTTATATACCGCTTTTTTAGCAGCAAAACTTGATTCAGTGAGCAGAGGAGGTTTTGGTTCTTCTATGGCCCTGTCCAATTCTAAATAACTTAATGTAAGAGACGACGTATCTTTTCAATCGGCATAGTTTGATCCATCTAGAATTGGGATGGATCCCAAACAGGATGGCAATGTAATGGAATTCGAAACTGGAAATAGATACATCACAAAATATAAGCTTTGAATTTAACATGCAAAATAATAATTTAATTTAAATTTAAACATATAATAAATTTAAATTGGTGGGTAATAAGTACATTATCATGAATCACCTTTGGGTAAATATAACATGTTAATTTATTGCTATCTTTACTAATGAGACTATGGTTAATAACATATGTTATGAATAAGTTGACTACACCTTTAGGCAAAGATCAATTATGCTCATGTCATACATATTAAGCATACCTCATCCCGTTTCCAAGTGATCAAGAGATGATTGAGCCTTTGGGTCAATTTTTAATCTACATTTTGAAATGCAATTTAGGTGCAATTAAACATTACAAATTTATAGTGATCCTTTAACACAAAATACATAATATATTAAAATTTTGGGTTACTTTGGTAATATCCAAATTAAACAAATTGTGAATTTTGCTAATGAGAAATTATAATTGCACCTTTAATTATCTAATGAGTCCATTTAAAAACATCTCCCTAATTGGATTGGATATTATCATTTCAATGATTAAAAATTAATTGCCCACTCTAACTTTAAGTTGGGCTTCATTGAGAAAAAATCCAAACAGATATTAATTGACTCATCTAAACTATTCATATCATTAGTCCATTAATATAGGTGCTCTTACATGTGATTAATTATCCAAATAACTTTTATTTAAATTAATCACAAACATAATTTTCCTTAATTAATACTTTATAATTAAGGTATTCTTTAATCCAACCATAGATTTCCCTCATATTAGACATAAATATTAATATACATTTACTCATGAACTTTTCTTAACTCATGAGCAATAAAAATTCGACAAATTAAATGCGGAATTAAACTTTAATGAGTTAAACATGCAATAATTAATATGCCATAAAATTTGAAATTTCTGGATTGGTTTATCCATACCATTAATTTGGTAGATCTAACTTTTAAGAGTTCACTAAAGAAAACGGATTGAAAATCCAAGTTCGGATGTGTTCATAGTCATCAAATTGTTATTTCAATGGTTAAAATAATTGATCTGTGCATGATTTCTGACACAGCATGATGACAGAACTTATATTATACCAGATTTACCACATCACTGTACTTGCATACTGCAATCCATAAATGCTATTTATATGCCTTATTTTATTTATTCCATCCCATCAATCATTCAAACATCTATCATACCTTTAAACAAATATAATATTTATGTACACTAGATCTGTGAGAAACAACTTTACATCTTCGTATAAAACTATGATATAATTACATGCACAGGTAGCAAACATAAAATCATATGGTTCTGATGAGCACCAGACAGAAAGGGTGGCGGGCGACACCAAATTAACACAGGCAGCAGCCCTTGTTGTGCACGCTAGGCAACAGCCCACTGCTATGCTAGCACGTAAGGGTAGCACCCTTGCTATGCGGGTGCAGCCTACATGCGCAGGTCTGGTTTTTTTTTTTTTTTCTAGACACTATTCAATACATCAACAACTATAAATCAATATACAAAAGAAAAAAAAATAAACTTTACTTATGTGATTAACAATAATTGATTATTCAAAATCTAAAATCCTAAATCTTGTGGCTCTGATACCAACTATTAGATTTACCATAATCATAAGATCAACTTTAATGGATCAGATCTCAATAATGCAATATATAAATTACACGCATACTTGACTCCATCGTATGTTGAATGTGTGGAGAAGAACAAGCTATTCACGCGTGGGGTTTACAACTCACTTCTACTTTTCCTTGATATATGCAAGTGATGAGAAAGCCAAGAAGTAATCTCTTGAAGTAAAGTAAGTTACCCTAGACCCATGTATTTATAAATCTCTATAATAGTTTCCTTCTCATATAGAACTCTTAAGTTGATTAGGACTATCCCTTTTATTAGTGATTTTGAGTAGGAAGCAACTATTAGCTTCCAAATCCAATAGGGTTTCCAAATACCAAATAAAGGAGGAGTCTTTAACTAATTTGGACTCTAGAGGTGGGACCCATGGATGGGCATGCAGTCAAGTGGACCACATGTCTAATGCTAACAGCATCAACATAATAAAAAGGCTTTCTAATCAGATAATCTCCACCATTAGTGCACTCGAATGGATAAAAAACTCGAACCTTAGGAAACCACTATTTGAACTTTTCTTACAACAGCATAATAAAAAGGGAGAAAGAAATAGAGAGCAGAAAAGAAGAGTTGTGTTATGTATATTTTGTGTGAAACCTTTACTTGCAGAGTCTCTTATATAGAGGAGTCCCATTGGTCACATTGCTTATTATGTACACACTATTGCCTTTTTATAGCCGTTGGTGGTAACCACTGATATGAGCGGTTTAAGCACCAATAATCCACTAGTCTCATAATGCTATAATGGTCACGCCTCATAGCTCTATAACGGCTAGTATCATAACTCCACAACGACTATAAGGAAATGAGCTGGGTTAGACGGAAAGTAATGAGTTTGAACCTATAGGAAAACAAAACATAAAAAAAAAAAAGAAAAAGAAATAACCGATGCTATAATGGACGAAGTCACCAACACCTCCATGCTGGCGTATGAAATTAGTTTAAATATATAATGACTAAGGCAACTAGGCAAGGTTCATTCATCCCTCAAAAGTTATCCATTAGACCATGGAAGCTGTGGAAGAATTTAGAAAAGCAAAGTTGGAAAGCAATAAGCAGGTGAGACCTGTGCAAGATACTCCAACATTGGGATGGCAGAATCCACCTATTGGATTTTAAAGATAAATTGGGATGCTGCAATCGATAAACATGATAACCAATTGGGGGTGGGCGTTGTCTGTGATCACAATGGAGAAGTTGTGGCATGGAAGTCTTCTATAAAACATTTGACATCTGATCCTACAATAGCACAGGCAGTTACTAGATGGATGGCAGTGAAATTCACATTTTTCTTGCACGTACAGAATGTGATTTTGGAGGGTGACTCTGTGGAAGTTGTCCAAGCTTTGAATAATGAAGAAAGGTGTTGGACTCGGTATGGACAATTGGTGGAAGATGCAAAAATGGTGCTAGATAAAATGACCTCTTGGCAAGTGAGACATGCCAAACGAGAAGCAAATCAGGTAGCTCACAATCTAGTAAAGGTAGCGACTATGTATAGTTTTTGGAACGAATTTTGATGTGCTGTTATCTATATTTTGTTCGGAATTTAGTAATGTCTGAGATTGTATTTGTTGATGGTGTTTAATGAAATCTTTATATTTTATTTAAAAACAAAGGTTCAATTCTTCTATATAGATCGACAAAAGGCCACTATAACTTCTCCCCAAAAATCACGAGCAATGAGTATGTTTCTTTCCAAATTATATAGATAAGACAGATAATACAACTATTATTTCTTTCTCAAAGAGGAATTGGATTAACAAGCACCAATGAGATGCGTTCTTTGGTCTCATGTGTGGACTCTGTATATTCGTCTTTGTGCTGGTATAGAACTTCAATCACGCGAGCAAAGTTAACAGGCCTTATAAGGAGAGCCATTGGAAAAGCAGTAGGCTTCAAACACTCCTCATTTATGTCTTTCCATGCATCTGCAACCATCTCTCGAAGCTTGGTGCAGGTCTCTTCATATGTTCTCCCGTACTCCTTCATGTAGACTTCAATACTAGATGCCACATGTCCTCTCTCTTGCTCCATCTTCACATATATATAAAAATAAAACAAACGAATTACTGGAGTAAGATTGATAATGATAATGGATTCAAATTCCATAATATAATTCACAAGATGCATTCCACGTACCAAATGCTTGCTTCTATGATCAGATTTCATTTTCTTAGTGTTTTATGACAATAATTGATAGTGTATCAAACACCACTCAGACCAAAACTCCTAATTACTAAAAAAAAAAGGCTGGAGAGATTTTTTTAGCGGCAGATAGTATTGCATTTAGCAATAGTTTGTTCCCACAGAAAAGTTCTTTTACATGGTAATTTTTTTTAAAACGAAAGCTAAAAGTGTCATTTTATATTGTTGATTGGCCTTCGAACATAAAATTACCTTTTAGTGGCAGGAAACGCTGTGTGCCCAAAAAAAAAAGCACTTTCAGTGGCGGAAAAAGAACCCGACTCTAAAGGTATTTTTTTCCCTTTTATGCCACTATATTAAAGTGTTAAATGCATGCATGTATGCAATACTTCATAGATACCTTGTTTGATGTGATGTCATCTCGGAGTCGACCAACCATAGAAATAGCTTTAATGAGCTTAGGCATACTTCTTGCCCACTGAAAGGTTTCCAGTGTTGCATTATCTCCCATCCCAATAAACGATATCAATGTAAGCGACTTGTATCCGGAAGTGACCAAGGCTACATTCATATACTCTTCATATGTTGGCACATAACCCGCGTTAAACCACTGTGCTTCAATAAGGTAATATTTTGATATTTCCTTAAACTGTGAACACATACGAAGAAAAGAAAAGAAGAAAATCATTTAGTAATACATATATACACATGTTAATATTATTACTAACGTTTTTGTGGACTCATAGCTGTTGTTTCCATTGTTATTGTATGTCCTAATTCACTATATATGTTGGAAATTAGAGAAATCTTATGTATATGACTACGAATCCATCCATCAGGTCCACTTATAAAATACAAAATTTTATACTAGGAGCAGCAAGACATGAGAATCAGGATCCTGAGAGTTTTTTAACACATGATAACTATGAGTGGACCTATCATAGTCTGCCACATTATCATGGGATTGGCAGCCAACTTCCTGCCCACGTGAATGGCAGGCTTTTCCTGGTGATTAGACAGACCGTGATTAATCCACTTACGGTCACCATGAAAAAAAGCCTAAAAAGATTTGGACTCCGAGTCATGGAGCCAGAGTAGGCAAGCCATGCCATGGTGCAAAAGGAATCGACAGTTCTCCATGAAAATATCAATGGTAGTAAAAGTAGGGATGTGTACTGTACAGCATCTTTTAAGAAGGATATACAAAAGGATCTTTTTTCAAGAGCCAATTCCTCCTCAAATTCGTCAACGGTATCCAAGAGTGCAGTAAAGTGCAGCGTCATGAAGTCGGGCAGCTGGTCTACCATGCTCCGATCCCACCTGTAAATTAAAGAACCATCATAAAGTGGGTTTTATTTCAGTGCTAAAGAGGTGATTATAGGAGTGGCAAAATGTGATCTGACCTGCTACTCTACCCCATATCGAACACGCATTTGACCTTCATCCTATACAGGTCAATCAGGGTCAGACAACAAAATGGGTTGCGTAGTTTTGCATGCTTAACCCAATTAACTGGCTCGGTTAGGATGGACTTGAACGCAAAACAATTTAAACGGCTTGCTGATTTAGCATTTTTTGTACTTTGGGTGCCTTTTTTTGTCCTATTAAATAAAGTCAATTATAAAGTAAATGCTCCAAATGGATTGGCCTTGTGAGAGTCTCCTATAGGTTGCGTTGGATT
Organism: Sextonia rubra; assembly: GCA_037013555.1. Lineage (NCBI taxonomy): Eukaryota > Viridiplantae > Streptophyta > Magnoliopsida > Laurales > Lauraceae > Sextonia > Sextonia rubra. The sequence continues at coordinate 50,755,650 of JASUAD010000009.1, read as the reverse complement.
AAGTCAGTTTAAAAGAGTTGACCCACCATTGGATGTCAGGTCAGGTTGACTCTTATCGGGTGAAGTTTGGGGATGGCGCCTGACTCATTTTTAAAATAGGTGGATTGGACCTGACCTTCGACATGGAAAGAATGCAAATCAAGCAGACCCATTTTGACCAAACCCAACCATTTTGCCACCCTTGAGGCGATGGTTCTATGCTGGCAATGTAGATAGGGCCATCATTTCCTTGGGTGATAGGAGCAACGATGTTGTCACCCCTGTGGCCCACCCATTGAAAAGTGTTGGGTCAAGTGAGCATCTGTAGAGAGAGGGAGGGATGGTGAAGGAAATTACTCTTAAGGATTGGGGATTGTAGTAGTGAATAAGTCCTACATCAAAAGCATTCAAGTCCTCGCCCTGGGCATATATGTGCAACTTGACGTTAACCCCACATGATGCATTTTAAGCCATGAGATTTAGTCAAAGCAGCCAATATAATAAGGATAGGGCCTGAGTTGTTACAAGTGTTGCTTAGAAATCCTAGGAGTTCAATTCAAATCAAATAAATTGATTCACAAACACATAAAATCCTATGAAAAAGGAAAGAAAAGAAGATCAATAGTAGTGACACTTTAAAGTGGATGTAAATATACAAACCTTTCTATTGCCGTGGTATAGATTTCGAGTTCCTCTAAAGTACCATGTGCATCATAGATGTCATCCATTATTGATAGCAATGATATACATTTAGTCGTTATCCTTCTAGCACGAGAATATTGTTGCTCATAATACACTCCTAATATCCAAAAGTAGCACTCCACCACTCTATCCCTAATGAATGGTAGCTTTGCACTAAAATCCCAATGACTCCACCACCTAAATAGGAAAAGTTTCATGTTACAAAGACTAATTCTTTTAAAATGATAAGTTCCAAAGTTGTTAAAAGATTTAAATCATTGTTCCACTATATTGTGTCTAAATGAAAGGATTTATTTGTTTCTCAAGCAACTTACATTGATATTTCTCTTATTTCTTCTTTGTGCAATGACTGCAGTAAATTGAAATCCAACATTGCAAACTCTAATAAGATGTCATTATGCTCATCCTCTGCTTGGTAGATTGAGATATAATACCTTGAAAGTAGCCTCTCAATACTCTTGCGCAAAGGTAGCTCTAAGGCAAGTTGAACTAGGCTAGAAAGAGACGATTTGAGATGGGGAAATGCCAATTTAAGATGCTTTCTTGTAAAAGCATTGGCTTCATCCAATATCTCTTCTTTGTGTATTACAAAATGTGATGCCTCATATAAACTAAGCAAACCTTGAATGTCATCAGCTAATGTTGCCTTGAAGTTACCTTCTTCATCTTTGAACTTGATGAATACATCTATTATATACGAACAATTAGTGACACGATACCAAAATCTACTAATAAAATAATCAAAGTGTCTTCTAAATGTATCCACTTTTTTTTGCCTCCGAATGAATGACTAGAAATGCCAATGGTAATAAATTTTTGCATAGCTAACTATTCAAACTTTCATTTCATATGCAATAAAAAAAAAACTTTGCATCACCCAATTTTCACTGTCACCATTTTGGAGAGTCCTCAAACCAAAATGCAATATAAAGGTTGGTTTCAGTTGTGTGTGTATATATGAAAGATTGCTATGCATCTATCTCTCACCATAGTATGAGGGACACTTCACTTTTTTTTACTTAACAAAGTCAAAAAGGTGTGATGAGGTTTGATGTTTTTGTTATAAAAGATATTATCATAGGTCGATGCCTACATTTGGGGCCCACATTGGATAAGGAAAGCACATGGGGTTAGAGTTTTGCCATATTAGTTTGCTTGGGGACAAAGTAATTTTGTTCTATAAATAAGATCATCTTCCTCCCTCATGATGTACACCTCTCATCATCATCATCATCAAAGCCTTGTCCCAACCATGTTGGGGTCAGCTACATAAATTCTGTTTCTTCATTTCATCCTATTTTGTACCAAAACCTTAGATAAATTAAGCTTCTTCAAATCTGATTTAATGACCTCCATTAATATTTTCTTTAGCCTTCCCCTACCTTTCGATGGGCCTTCCACCTGGATAGCTAAACTTCCGAAGAGGTTATGAAAAAAATCCACTTTTTCTAAAATAACAAAAGTCTTTAATGAGACTATAAAAGCCCCTAAAGAGGCACTGGTACTGGATAATGAAGAGATCTCTATACTTTACAATTATTCAAGAGAAAGATAAGATAAAGAAGGAATTGTCGTCGATGTCGCATTTGCATAAGCGGTAGCTACACAAATATCAAGAGACCATGAGGATGATGATTGTGATACAGAACCACGTATTATAAATGAATGTCGATAAAAGAAAGATTGGCCAAAATGGGAATGTGCCATTACATCAAAGTTAGTGTCTCTCAATAAACGTGGTATATTCAAACATATAGTACAAACCTCAAAAGGTGTTAAACCTGTATGCTACAAGTAGGTGTTTGCAAGGAAAAGGAATGAAAAGAATGAAATTATTAGATACAAGGTAAGACTTGTGGCACAAGATTTCCTATAAAAACCTGTGATTGATTATGAGGAAACATAGTTCCCCTGTTATGGATATAACAACATTCAGATATCTGATAAGTTTAGTGGTTTCTGGAAATTTGGATATGAGACTCATGGATGTTGTGACCTTTTACTTATATGGGGACTTAGATATAGAAATTCATATGAAAATCCCGAAAGGATTCACTTTGCCTAATGCAAAGCCCAAGAGTACGTACTCAATACAATTAAGATGATCATTGTATGCACTAAAGCAATCCGGAAGAATGTGGTACAATCGTCTCAGTAAATATTTACCTTAGGAAAGATATGAGAACGATCTCATTTTCCAATGTATCTTCATAAAGAAATTCTTAAAAGGATTTGCAATAATCGCAGTTTATGTCAATGACATAAATTTGGTCGGGACTCCAAAAGAGCTCAAAATAACTACTGATTATTTGAAAAGAGAGTTTGAAATGAAAAACCTTGGGAAAACAAAATTTTGTCTTGGCCTGCAGATCGAGAAAAGTTTTAGTGGAATATTAGTACATTAGTCTAAGTACACCGGAAATATCTTGAAATGCTTTGGTATGGACAAAGCACGTTTATTAAGTATTGTCATGGTTGTTCGGTCTTTAGATATATAAACAAATATCCATGTCATCCAATTGAGGAAAATAAAAAGGTATTGGGTCCTGAAGTACCATACTTAAGTGCTATTGGTGTTTTAACGTATTTAGCACAATGCATTAGACCCAACATTTCATTTTCAGTGAATCTGCTTGCTAGATATAGTTCTATGCTAACACAAAGGCACTGGACTGGTATCAAACATATCTTACGCTATTTATATAGTACAATTGATTTAGGACTCTTTTATTGTAAAGATTCCAAGTTTGTAAAATATGCAGATTTAGGATATCTCTTCGATCTTTATAAGGGTCGATCGCAGACAGGTTACATATTTCTTAGTGGTAATGCTGCTATTTCTTGGCACTCTACTAAACAATCTTTGGTAGCTACTTTTTCTAACTATGCTGAGATTTTAGCTTTTTATGAAGCAGCAGGGAATGTGTGTGACTAAAATCTTAAATTCAGCACATTCGTAGTTCTTGTCAATTGCCTCTTAGTATAGGTACCCCAAGCATTATCTATGAATACAATGAGGCATATATTCAACAGATTAAAAAAGGATACATTAAAGGTGATAAGATAAAGCACATTGCACCAAAGTTCTTCTCACACATGAGGTTAAAGCAAAACAATGAGATAGAAGTCAAGCAAATTCATTCAAGTAACAACTTGACAACCTGTTTACCAAGTCATTACCAAAGTCAACATTCCAGAAGCTTGTACATGAGATCAGCATGCGTAGAGTTTATCATCAAACAATGTAAAAGTTATTGTTGTCAGGGGAAAAAACTGAACAGGGGTAGGCATCCTAAAGCATGTTAATAGGACATATGTGTGCTATACTCTTTTTCCTTTTCTAGGTTTTATCCCACTGGGTTTTTCTAGTTAAGGTTTTAACGAGGCAACATTATCCACGTCCGACACCAATTTAATGATTTTGTAAAATGTTGTACCCTTTTTCCTTTGCTTTAGTTTTTATCACATTGGGTTTTTCCTTTACAAGGTTTTCATGAGGCAGCCATTATTGAATGGTGGTCATCCAACAGGGAGTGTTATAAGAGATATTATCATAGGTGGATGCCCACATTTAGGGCCCACATTGGATAAGGAAAGCACTTAGGGTTCGAGTCTTGTCATATTAGTTTGCTTGGGGAGGAAGCAATTTTATTCTATAAATAAGACCCTCCTCCTCCCTCTTAATGTACACCTCTCTCATTAATAAAATCTCTCTCTTCTTCTCTTCTCAATAAGTTTGTCTTTTTACACATTAATATTTTTCAAAAAATAAAGTGTTCCTCATCCTATAATGAGGGATGGATGCATATATACTAATATTCTCCATATATATATATATGGATTCCCTCATCTCAGCTAAAGTGGACGAGAGAAATCCTATCTACTCGAGCATGTGGGGCCCACCTACAATCCAATCAAATGGACCACACAAAGGGGTGCCCTTGAATTGGACATGTCAACTGACTTTAGCCCCCCATTCAATATAACTAGACTGTTGGATCGAGTGACAATAATCCAAATGGACTATACACCATAAAATTTCTGTGGCCCAAATGGAGATGATAGAAATTAAAAATGGGGCTTTTTTTTTTTGTAAATAGGAAGGTCTCTATGTGTCCTTTAAGTTCTCTCATCCTCATCCCCATATGGGTCCCCAAAAGGGCCTTACAACCTTCAATGGACCCCCTATACTACTGCTGAGAGCATGTTAGGAGCCCCTATATATAATATATATATATATATATACACGTGGGCGTTGTTCTTATGAAAGTTATTCTCACGTACCTACAATGAAAACTTTTTATGGAACCCATTTGTCAGTCTAATTTGGGGATGGGACTAGGGGTATGTAAAAATCCATGCAGGACCAACCCAAATATCAAGTTTGACCCTAATCACATTTCCCTAACCTCTTCATCCTTGATCTACAAATCCAATCCATTCGAATTGGTGCATAGCTGATCCAACAGTTCAGTAAATTCATATTTGGCTAAAACTTGGTGCGTGTGACTATTAGAAGGGTCCTTGTGTATTGCAAGGTTTAGATTAGGTGATAAATGAGCCCCACTTAGAGTCCCCACAAAAAAAAATGGTGAGATCTAGTTTTCATAGGATTATTTTCCTATATAATGGAGTTCTTACGAAAATATGGTGAGGGATGAATGCATATGAAGATTCTCTAGATATATAAACACACACACACACACACATGGCGGTTATCAGGAGCGCACCTAGGGTGTGGCCCACTTGATGGTCAATCAAATTAGACCACACACAGAGGCCTCCTAAATTGCACATGTCCAGTAATTTTTGGCCCAATCTTACTGAATTGCATTGTTGGATCAACTGCAGACCAATCCGAATGGACTGTGTAAATTAAAATTGTGGATTCCAAATGGAGATGATGGAGAGGAGGGATAGACTCTTTTTTTTCTTTTTGTATAAAGAAAGGGCCTAAGGAGATCTTTCGATCCCCCATGGTCCCAATCCTAGGTGGGGCCCTATGTGGGCCCCACATTTAGCTGTACATAGTCATCTCTCTCTCTCCCTCTCTCTCAGCTTCTCACATACGTTCAACTAGAGGATAGGGGCACTACGCAAGGCGATGGGGCCCACTTGGAGACCAAAATGGGGATGGGAATCGGGGTGGATTTGAAGGACACATGGGGGCCCTCCTCTCTGTAAAAAAAAAAAGACAGCCCCATTCTTGATTCTATTATCTCCATTATTTGGGCCACAAAATTAAAGTTTATTGGTGTATAGTCCATTCAGATTGGTGTCACTCAATCCAACAGTCCAATTATATTAGATAGGTATCAAACGCAGCTGACATGTGCAATTCAAGGGGCCCCTGTGTGTGGTCCATTTGGATGAGCGACAAGAGGGCCCCAAATGCTCGGGTGGATGGGAGAAAGGCAAACGAGATTTCTCCCATTGAGTTAAGGTAAGGGGAACCCCTTATATATATATATATATATAGACAAAACTATTATGCATCTATCCCTCACCTTGTGGTGAGGGACATTTCCATATGTGGAAACTATTGATGTGCAAGCAGAGAAAACCATCACCCTCATAACAACTTTTTGACCTTGTTAGGTCTAAAAAGGGAATTGTCCCTTACCACAAGGTGAGGAATGGATGCATAGTAGTCGTTCCCATATATATATATATATATACACACACATTTGAATAAGAACATGTAAGATTCATTTAGAGAATTTTGTTTAGAAAAATACCAAACTGGTGATTCTAGGATTAGGTGGTTCCGAATCATCAAAACAATGGAGAAAATACTTACTTGATGACACGCAATGTCCTTCTTGTCTAAGGAGTCTAAATCGAAGAGCAACAGTATGCAAGTCATCACTTTCATACTTTCCTTCTTTATCCTCATTGTATATGCGAAGTAGTGCATCAGAGATCTCCTTTTCAAAATGAGAGGCCACTCCAAGGCGTTGGATCGTATCTATTAAATATATTTCTTGCAAAGGGTGGATTTTGACATTGCCAAGCATTCTCTTCACTTCTTCCTTCAGCTCACTAGCTCGTTGTTGTGTCTGTGGATTAGGTTTCTGCATCAAGAACATACATACAAGTTATATGTCATTTATATATGATAAAGACAATGTTTATTCTTGAGGAATATAGAAGCTTCTAATCAACCCACCTCTAGGTCGTGTATGTTAGAATCTCTATAGAAAGATATATGCGCATGTGAGTGTATATATTTGTACTTGACTACAAAATGCCCCTTTCTATGGGACCCAATTGGATGCGTGATGATGAAGGGAGAACGAGTGACTATAACTTTTAGACGTAGATGAGTAGAATGTCAAATATCAACATGATCAAATTATCCTAATCCTCACTACAACAAATTACATTTTTGCCGATGAATTTTCCCAATGCAAACTCACAAGAGTTGGGAAAAACCTTGCATTTCCCATTGTATGCGAGTTTTCGTCAGCAAAAGACCCGCTTTTCCCAACGCATGTGAGTTTGCATCAGCAACATGCCCACTTTTCCAAACGCAAGCTTACTTGCAGCGATAAAACCCCTACTTTTGTCAACGAAATAATTTTTGCATCAGGATGTCTCTCATACATCAGGAGAAGGTATAATACTCCCGACACACAAAACCATGCGTCGGGGGAAGAATACGTTCTCCCGACAAAAAAAGCCTTGCGTCGGGAGAAACATATCTTCTACTACGCATGACTCTCTGTGTCGCTATTTAGCTTCCCCAAAGCGTAGTGTTTGTCGAGAAAAATAAATTTCTAAATTGAAAATTGCTTGACCCTTTCCTGACTCATGTCATGGTTTTGGGTTGGATTGGGCCTGGGTTGTAGCCGACTCGCTTGACCCATTTGCACAAAAGTGATCCAATGAATATGGTTGTGGGCCCAAATGATGTCCAAACCTCATGAAATTTGGAGGGATAGTCTATGACATCATTTTAGGCATAAAATAAAATTTTCGTCAAGTTTTTACTTCGAAAAGTGGGTCCCACCATCATTGACTTTTAGTCAAGTGGGCTATGCTTCAATTGTTTGGGACCTAAATGATCTCAGATGGCCACGAAATTTTGAGGGTTTGATGAGGAACCTATTTTGAGGTTTTCATCTAATTTTCAAGTGATTTGGCCTTAGAGAGGTTAGGCTCTGATTCAGTGCCCCTATGGCCCAATGGGTATGTTGACTTTGGGTCAACTATGTCCAACCGACCCAAAATTTTACAGAATTACTCTAAAGCATGATTGAGGCCTTCTATAGAAATTTCAGCCAATTTGATCTTCAGGAGGTGGAGTTTCATACAGTGTCCCCAAAACTCTAGCATAGAGCTCTTTGGATTTAAACTTGCATCAAGTGGTATTTGAAAATTCCAAAATTTTGAGGGAATAACCCAGAACATATTTTAAGACTTCCTTGCAAATTTAAGCTAATTTCACTAGCGGAAAGTATGAGTTGCCAAAGCTTGGGGTGCCCTCCATAATTCTAAGGCTTATTTATCCTTTTACTTTAGACCGAGCTTGGAATGTTTTACTGTAAACACTTGTGACATTTGTGGGTTTTTTTTTTATTTTTTATGAGTCAACAAGGATCAGTTGGAAAATTGATTGGTGTAAATCATGTGTTGTTTACACATGATTTCCCTTTTTTTTAAGGTCTTAATTAAACAAAGAAAATTTAAATAGCTTATGCCTCTCTTGATTAATCTAGTAGCAAAATTAAATAAATCCCATCTAATCTTAATAAGGAAGTAGATCAAGTCAGTGGAATTCTTCACCACTAATATCTAGGTTTATAACCCTTCCACAATGCACATGATATAGCCTTTTCACATTGCACATGATATAGCCTTTCAAAGTGGGCCCATGCATAAATTGTTTGGGGCCTAAATGATCTTAGATGGCCACAAAATTTTGGGGGTTTGATGAGGAATCCATTTTGAGGTTTCCATCTAATTTTCAAGTAATTTGGCCTCAGAGAGGTCATACTTTGATTCAATGCCCCTATGGCCCAGTGGGTCTGTAGACTTTGGGTCAACAATGTCCAACCGACCCAAAATTTTGCAAAAGTACTCCAAAGCATGACTTTTCATAGAAATTTCAGACAATTTAGGTTTCAATAGGTGGAGTTTCACACAGTGTCCTCAAAACTCTAGAATGGAGTTCCTTGAATTTGAACTTGTATCCCATGGTGTTTGAAAATTCTAAAACTTTGACGGAATGATCTAGAATATATTTTAGGACTTCTTTGTGAATTCCACCTGATTTCACCGTCGGGAAGTAAAAGTTGCTCGAGCCGAGGTTAGACTTTGATTTAGTACTGCCATGGCCTAGTGGGTATATTGACTTTAGGTCAACAACATCCAACCGACCTAAAATTTTGCAGAACTACTCTAGAGCATGACTAATGACTTCCATAGAAATTTCAACCAATTTGGTCTTCAAGAGGTGGAATTTCACACAATGCCCCCAAAACTCTAGAATAAAGCTCATTGAATTTGAACTTGCATCCAATGGTATCTGAAAATTCCAAAATTTTGAGGGAATGACACAAAACATCTTTCAAGAATTCCTTGCAAATTTCAGCTGATTTCACCATCGGAAAGTATGAGTTGCTCGAGCCTGAGGTGCCCTCCATAATTATATGGCTTATCTGCCTTTTTACTTTAGACTGAGTTTGGAATGTTTTACTGTAAGCACTTATGACATTTGTGATTTTTTTATTTCTTATGAGTCAACAATGATCAGTTGGAAGATTGATCGGTATAAATCATGTGTTGTTTACTCATGATTTTCCTTCTTTTTTTAGGTCTTTAAACAAATAAAATTTAAATTGGTTATGCCCCTCTTGATTAATCTAGTAGTAAAATTAAATAAATCCCAATTCGATGCATGATGATAAAGGGAGAACAAGTGATTATAACCTTTAGACGTAGATGAGGAGAATGTGAGATATCAATGTGATCAAATGATCCTAATCCTATAGCTTTATTTCCTAAAAGTTGATTGGCTATGTGGAGTTCATTTCAGTTTTGAGATAAAAATCAAATGGGCCAACGCAGGTTTAGTGTGTTTGATGAAAGGATTTGGATTGGACTTAAGGTTAGCCCACACCCTAAAAATAGTGGGGCTGAAAATGGGATGTTCCAAAAGGGAGCTGTTCTAGAAGATTTTCTCAGTACCCTGCAGTTGATAAACTGTGATCGTCTTGGCGATGGGTCAGTATGGAGAGTGCAGGAACTTTGTGCAGATTTATACTCAAATAAAAGTAAAAGAATTCTACTTATAATGAAATTCGAGGAACTGTCCCAATGAGTTCATCATTGATATAGACCAACAACAATATCTCAATACAAGCGGTAGCAATCCCACAGCACACTCCGTCAGATAGATCTCCTCGTCGGACTCTCCAAACCCTATGAGTATTAGTACTCAATACGTTCGACTAAGCTATACCAAACAAAAAACTCTTAGATCAAATAGAAGAATGGTGGCATAATAAAGCCTTGATCAGGAGCCTGCCAGTAGTTACAATGATTCCACATATAGAAGAAAATAAGATTTAAAGAGCATGCTATACATTGAGATGCAGTATGTGGTTACCAAGTCATCGGGAGAGGATGTGATGAAGTGATTGCCCCAAACACTAGGATGAAAGTTTGCATTTTTGCGCTCTATCGTACATTGTTTGTCACCTTGAAATTTGGATTTGTTTGGACCATCGGAATGGCCAGAGCCCAACACAAGAGACATGAGTCTGTAGTTGACTAGTTGTGTTTGGTTAGGAAGACTGAAGAATACCAAGTGGAAGTGAAATGGTAGGCAACATGCATGGAGATTTATAGGCCAGTGGCTGAGTAATTGTCGGTGTGGTTTCCCATGGGTTTCTTTTACTTTTCTTTTCCTATGGTTGTGTTTCGTATGCTAGCATACTATGGGGGTGTTTGGATGCAGGATAAGGGGGGATAAGTGAAAGAATAAATTACTTTTCACAACCTATTATACTTATCCCTTGTTTGTTTGTACTTTTAGTGCATGTGATAATATTATTCTAGTCCGGATGCTATAGTAAATTAATACCTATTATAGGGGCCTAAGTTATCCCACCTAGGAGGTGCGGTAACTTGAGTTGGTTTGAGTGGGGGTGAGATTATATTTTTTAAGTCTCTTTGTCACTATTCCACCATAGTTGGCTTTGAGTGGAGGTGAAATTATATTTTTTAAATCTTTTTGTTCCTTGTCTCCCATTTATCCGAACGCAACCAAACAAGGGATTGAATTCACCTTTTGGGATAAATAGAATTTCATCCCATGCAATAATATGATTAGATGAACTTGAATGGTGTTAGCCATCTAATCTCACAAAAAAATTTATTTCGCATCTAAACACACCCTATAAATCACTGTACGCACTCACGTTATACACGAACTGTACTTAAATGTGCCACGGTCACATGTGGGGTTTTTGATAAGAGGCTCTCAATTCATGTATCGTACTCACGAACCCGCATCTTTCAAATGCATTTAAGATGAGATAAAGGTCTGTCCGTGAAGATATGGTAATATTCCTATGGAGTGGTCCAGGTGGTGCCACCTATAGGAAATTTTAGGTGGGTTCACACACTAAAGACAAACAAAATAAGAAGGGCAATGCAATGAGAATCTTATTTTACTTTCAAGTGAATACAAATCTGATAAAAAAATCTCTCTTCAAAAACTAAACATGGATCCACTCACACAACTTAGCTACAGCGTCTCTTCCTTTTTTTGTGTACTTCACTGATGCACTCATTCGACTGATACATGCCGTAGGACCACACACATATTTGTAGTTGTTCGAATGCTAGGTCGGTGATTAACTTGTAAAAGTAGAGTGGACCATGTTGCCATGCATCATGGACTAATAGCATGACCTGCTGTGAGCTACAATGTAGTTCATTTAATACCATGTGATGATGCCGGCCACTTTGATACGATGACGAGATGGAGACGTGTCCATCTTGCATGCCACGTAGCAGCCACAGAGGAGACTGATGGGGAGCACAAAATATGTGATAACAAACGTCTAAGCGTACAGCTGTCAAGTGATGTGACATACTTGGCGAGGGAATCACGTTTTTTTTAATTTTATTTTGTTTTTTTATTAATTTTTTTAAGACATTCTGTTTGAAGAAACAAAACGTCGGTCAAAGTTAGGGCTTGTTTATCTAACATTTCCTCTGCCTCCTCTCTCTATGCCCACCCAGGACTACCCCCTCTTCTCTCATTCTATCTACAACCAAAGCAAAGCATGAAGAATTTTTTTTGGAGAGATCCTTTAGAATTGATTAATGTTAATCTTAAAATTATGTGTGCAAACAATCATCTATACAGCGAAAATAAATTAAATAAAAGCACACATCACAAGAAGAAATAGATTTTACGTGGAAACTAAAACTCAAAAAAAAAAAAAACCACAGCAAAAAATCAAGCACTATGAATCATACTACAGTTACAAGAGAATACTTACAACCCTTATCCAGTTACCCCTCAACCTAAGGACTTTGTGATTCTCTTGCACAGCTTCTTGCTGCAACGATCCCCTACCGTTCTCTGTGACAGATCCAAGCACCTAGATGCCTTTTAAATGCAGCACTTGACTCCTCAAAGCAATCTTCTACACTCAAAGAATTAAAAGACAAGAATCTCTAGAGTAGAACTTCAACTCTTCAACTTTAAAAAAAAAACTCTAGAAGAGAAGATCTCCAAAATATATTCCTCATTCAGAACAATGAGATCTCGGTCTTAGGATTGAGAGAGAACCCCTTTTTATAGCCCCAAATTCGTGCCTCATAAGTATACTTCAATCAACAAGAGAGTTAGCATGAAAAAGGCAAGTTTCCCTTCAAATCAGACTGAAAAATTGCAAGTCGGTGCCCTTTCTGCATTTACCCTATTGGTCGGATAAAAGGTCCAATCGGTCAGATTAAGGTTCTGCCTGGGTGAAAATTCAGCATATTTTCTGCAAACTTCCAGATGCCATAACTTTCTCGTTTCAACTCCGATTGAGGCAATTTTGAGCTCTACGGATTCTACTTGAAACGAGCTTTCCAATGGTAGGTTGCATGCTCATATCCAACGCTCGGTTTGTAAAATATGATCTTTTTAATCTATGTTGTCCGTAGAAAACCACTTCAATTTGTCATTTTTTCTTCTATTTCTTCACTTCAATGCATCCGGCGACTCAAATCATTGTCTATTCTCAAAGATATATAAAATACAACACCAATGGACTCAAGTTTTGTCCAACCCATGAATTGGCCAACACAAAAATACTTACAATCTCCCCTTTTAGCAATTCATGGAGAAAACTTTCCATACATTCAATCTGCCCAAAACAAAAAATACAATGAACATTGAATAAATTGAAATAACAAAGAAAATTTTACTATCAACTCAACACTAGTTACAAAGGAAACCATCTTTAGCTCCATTTGTCTTCAGATTGTGCAAAAAATTGTCTATTCTCCCCTTGAATGCAATATCTCCCCCTTTTCGTCCATAATTGACAAAGTTACTGATTATCATGCAACAAAGTCATCAACCTGGATCCAGTAGTAGCTCTCCCTCAATTATAGCTCCCCCTTAATTGTATCTTTGTAGTAGCACTAGGGGTGGGAGCTTGATCATCTTGATCATGGTTTATTGCCTGTAGCCACCCATACTTGTATAGTTTGATCGTTTAGCACAGTATGAGCAACTTCTTTTGGATAGATCAGATTCAGATTTGATCATCGTCTTGCCAAATTTCTGATCCATCAGCATAACTGGCTTTTTCATATATGTGCCTCCTTGATTGAGCACCATTCTAGATATTTCTTAAGATCAAATACAAAAAATTAGTGTAACCTTCTATGATACCACTTGAAGATTTTTTTTAGGAGATCCTCTAGAATTGATTAAAGCTAATCTTAAAATTATGTGTACAAACAATCATCTATGCAGTGAAAATAAATTAAACAAAAGCACACACCACAAAAAGACACAGATTTTATGTGAAAACTCAAACTGGGAAAAAACTATGGCTAAGAATCAAGCACTATGAATCATACTATAATTACAAGAGAATGCTCATAACCCTTATACAGTCGCCCTTCAACCTATGGACTTTGTGACTCCAACCTATGGATTTTGTGACTTCCTTGCACAACTCCCTATTGCAACGACCCCCTGTCATTCTCTGTGATAGATCCAAGTACCTAGACGCCTTCCAGATGTAGCACTTGACTCCTCAAAGCAATCTTCTACACTCAGAGAAGTAGAAGACAAAAATCTCTAGAGTAAAACTTTAGCCCTTCAATTCTAAACAAAAAACTCTAGAGGAGAAGATCTCCAAAATATATTCTCCACTCAGAACAATTAGATCTTTATCTTAGGGTTGAGAGAGAAGCCTTTGTTATAGCCCTAAATTCGTGCCTCATAAGTATATTTCAATCAAGAAAAGAGCTGGCATGAAATAGGTAAGTTTCTCTTTAAATCGGACTAAAAAATCGCAAGTCGGTGCACTTTCTGCACTTGTCTGATCCGTCGGATAAAAGGTCTAATCGGTAGGATTAAGGTTCTGCCCGGGTAAAAATTCAGCATATTTTCTACAAACTTCCGGAGGCCATAACTTTCTCGTTTTAACTCCGATTGAGGCAATCTTGGCTTTACGGATATTTACTCGAAATGAGCTTTCCAATGGTAGGTCGCATGCCCATATCCAACGCTCGGTTTATGAGAGATGACCTTGTTAATCCATGTTGTCCATAGAAAACCACTTCAATCTGTCACTTTTTCTTCTATTTTTTCATTTCAGTGCATCCGGCGACTTAAACCATTATCCATATTCAAAGATATATAAAATACAATACTAATAGACTCAAGTTTTGCCCAACCCACGAATTTGCCGACATAAAAATACTTACAGAGCACCAGAAAGATGCGAACATATTCGTACTGAATTGGATTTGAAATTCCATGGAGGATGTTATCTCTAGCTTTCATTACTGGAAAGACTAGAAATGAGATCGGATTCCATATATGCAGAATATGCGTATAATAAGGGGAAAAAAATCTAAAAATTTTTGAGGAGATCCTCTAGAATGGATTAATGCAATCAATCTTAATATTATGTGTACAAACAATCAACTATACAGCAAAAATAAATTAAACAAAAGCACAAACCACAAAAAGATACAGATTTTATGTGGAAACCCAAACCGGGAAAAAACCAGGACAAAAAATCAAGTACTATGAATCATACCACAGTTACAAGAGAATACTCATAACCCTTAGTCATTTATCCCTCAACCTAAGGACTTTGTGATTCCCTTGTGCAGCTCCCTGTTGCAACGACCCCCTACCATTCTCTGTTACAGATCCAAGCACCTAGATACCTTCTAGATGTTGTACTTGACTCCTCACAACAATCTTCTATACTCAGAGAAGAAGAAAACAATGATCTTTAGAGCAGAACTTCAGCCCTTCAACTCTCCAATGAAAGAACTCTGGAGAAGATAATCTCCAATAAGCAATCTTCTTCTTAGAACAATGAGATCTGTGTTCCATTCTTTAGGGTTGAGAGAGATCCCCTTTTTATAGCCCCTAATTCATGCCTCACAAGGATATTTCAATTAGAAAAGAAGTTGGCATGAAACAGGCAAGTTGCTCTTTAATTCGGACTGAAAAATCGCAAGTCGACGTACTTTCTACACTTGCCCAATTGGTCGGATAAAAGGTCCGATCAGTTGGATTAAGGTTCTGCCCGATGAAAATTCAACATATTTTTTGCAAACTTCCAAAGGCTATAACTTTCTCGTTTCAGCTCTGATTAGGGCAATATTGGGCTCTACAGATATCTAGTCGAAACGACCTTTCCAATGGTTGGTTGCATTCCCATATCCGACATTCGGTTTGTGAGATATGACCTTTTTAATCTATATTGTCTATAGAAGATCACTTCAATTTGTCGCTCTTTCTTCTATTTCTTCACTTCAGTGCATTCGGCGACTCAAACCAATATCCATACTCAAACATATATAAAATACAACACTAATGGACTTAAGTTTTGTCCAACCTCATGAATTTGCCAACACAAAAATGCTTACAAAATCCTTGATCTAAACTGTTCATTTTTTTGTTATTAAATTAACAAAACTTAGACATTTTGTTTCATATTTTAAATCTTTATGGCTTTTGACGAATTAGTCACAAATGCTAAAAAAGCAAGTCCAAACACATCTAATGTTTATTGGTAAGGTGACTGGAGCCCAAACACAGTGGTTCATACAGAGAGCAAACTGTGCTAAGTGTCTATCAATTAAGCTCAAAATTTAGAATGGGCTCCGACGGCACCTTAAGATATATGACAGAACTGTAATTGATTTGTGCACTCTAGATAATCCTCGTATAGTATTGGCAACACTCCTTCTAGCCATTGTTCTTATAGAAGAAATACCATCAGATAACAGAAAAATGTGAGCATTGACTTCACTCAATATATTCCAAGTCTTGAAGGTCATGAATTTCAAGACATTGTTGAGCACAAAATGACACCTAAACTACTTGAAACGGCAACACAGTTTTGGACAGAAAATGTGACAAAGTAGTGCATGGAATGGTACATAATAGGCAGAAACGAGTGGAGATTTGAAAATAAAAAGAACAATGAATGGGCATCTTGAAGCCTTGACAGACACTGCAACGAACCCTATCTCTAGCCCTACCTGCTTACCCACTTGATCAAACCCCACAATGCTACCATCTGCAACTAAGAACCCACACCATGCCGATAGCCACCACCCCTTCCTTTTGCATTCTATTATCTCACAACCCACCTCACTTAGAATGCACACCAGAATCTGATCAAACACATGCAACCAAATCCACCAGCCGCAGCACCACCATGAAAACAAGCCCACCTCGCACACCCCATATTTGTTTCATCACTTCCATAGAACCCCCACATGCTTGAGACTGAAACCCTTTCCCTTGTACACCTCGAGCGAGTGAGATGAAGGGAGAGAAGAGATAGGGAGGGGGTGGTGGAATTTTAGCCGGAGGTTAAGCAGATTGAGCGAGAGAGATGATGAGGGCTGAAACATTGAGTGCAGGTTCTTGTGGATGCTCGATCACGTGAGAGAGATGAGGAAGGCCTTCCGCTTTCAGAGAGATGAGCGAGATTGTAAGGACATTTGAGTGTTGACAAATTCATTGAGTTATGGACAATTGGTATTGCAAAATAAAACCGATGAGGTTGGTTAGGTGATACGGAACAAGGCTTGCTTGGTGGCACAGGGATATACTCAGATTGAAGGCATTGATTTCGATGAAACATTTGCTCCAGTGGCCCGTTTTGAATCCATTTGTTACTTATTGGCAATTGCTTGCTTCATAAAAGTAAAATTATACCAGATGAATGTCAAGAGCACCTTTTTAAATGGATATCTGAACAAAGAGGTCTTTGTTGAACAACCCAAGGGCTTTCATGATCCTAAATATCCCGATTATGTGTTTAAATTAAAAAAAGCTCTTTATAAATTGAAAAAAGCATCCTGAGCATGGTAATGAGAGTTTGACAGTGTTTCTTTTAGAAAATGGCTTTACAAGAGGAACTGTGGATAAAACTTTGTTTATCAAAACTAAAAACAAAAAATATCCTTATCGCTTACGTCTATGTTGATGACGTTGTTTTTAGATCAACATCTAAAGGATTGTCTAAATCATTCTCAACCTTCATGGCTAAGGTACTTGAAATGAGTATGGTGGGGGAATTGAAATTTTTCTTGGATTTACAGATCACATAGAGTGCCTCTGGAATCTTTGTATGCTAGACTAAATACACTCGAAACTTGCTGAAAAAATTTGAGATGGACTCATCTAGGGTTTCTTCCGGCCCCATGAGCTCCATTGCCAATTTGAGTTTAGACTCAAAATGGAAAAGATGTAGATGAAACTCTGTACATGAGTATGATTGGTACCTTGCTATATCTCACTGCAATTAGACCCGACATTGCCTTCAACGTAGGTATTTGTGCTTGATATCAATCAAAACTGAAAGAATCTCATGTTCTCGCTATAAAAAGAATAATGAAGTATATTAATGGAACAACAGAATATGGCATTTGGCTTACACAGGATACCAACATAAACATTGTTGGTTATTCGAACGTTGATTGGGTGAGCTATGTTGACGATAGGAAAAGCATATTTATAGAAGTTGAGTATAAAGCTACAGGAAGTTGCTGCACGCAACTATTATGGATGAAGCAAATGCTATTGGATTATGGAATTGAACAAGAAACTATGTTGCTTTACTGTGACAATAAAAGTGCCATAGACATTTCTAAGAACCCCATACAACATTCCAGAACCAAGCACATTGATATTAGACATTACTTCATTCGTGATTTGGTTGAGGAGAGAGTTCTTACCTCAGAACACATTGTCACTAAACATCAACTTGCGGATATCTTTACCAAACCTCTTGACGCCCATAGATTCTACTCCCTTCGCAAATCTCTAGGCATTTGCCTAAGCCATTAATTGTCTCTCAATTCATGTTTTTTATCAGCTCATGCATGCTTTTTTGGACTATTATATGATCATTTGGCATGTGACATATTTTGGTTTGCACTTTTTTGAAATGGTTGACTAGGTACACTCTTGCAGTTTTTTGATAATGAATTACACTCACAATAATACTCTTAAATCCTCACTTAAGGTTGGTGAGACATTAGGCTCTTCTGGATTCTTGGTTTTGTGATTTGCATCCATTTCTGTTCATTGTTTTTTATTCTTTCATCTCCTTTTCTCTATGCTCCTTCCTTTTTGATCTTTTTTTTTTTTTTGGCCAATTATCATACTAAGTTTGCTGAGATGTTGTCCGCTATAATTATTTTCAAGCACTAGGAGATAGTTGTCATGTTCTGTCATGTTCTCTACACTGATAGTCTCCTACATTGTTCGATTTAGAAAAATTACGTCATATCTAAGTCATGAACTTGGAGGAAATGGGTGCTCACGGACATAGCTCCAACTGGCTACCGTTTGTGCGAAGCCACCAAGGATGGTTCGTTGATATTGTGATTGCAGTTTCTATCATAAAAAAGAAAAATGTGACTTGTTTGGGTTTATAGCCTTTTTAACTCAAGCTAATATGCGTACAGGGGTATTTTGATACTTAATGTCGTAAAACCATCTGGTTTGGGAGTCATTGGTTTAACGCTTGTTACATGAGTTAACTGGAAAGCTTAAGAGACCCATACATTGCTAGTCATGTTTATAGAATGTTTCTTTAAGGGGGAGCCTCACTTATTTCTTATCAGATTCAGTGCTTTTGGACTGTGTAAATTTCACTTTGATCTTAGTGAATGTTGGCTTTTGATCGATCACTAATTTCTTTGTGTTGTGTTCGATTGAGTATTATTCCCACACATGCTTACACTCATCTCAAAATTCCTATAATTTTTGCAACCTATACTTAATCTTTTCATTAAAATTTTGCAAATTATCATATTGATCATCATTGAATTTCATGTATTTCGTTTGATTAAGTTTTCTACTTTTTTTTTTTTTTTGCATTTTATGCATGTTTTGATACTACATTTTTTCCTTCTACATTTCTCTTGGCCATGCCCTCTCTTAAACACCAAACCCGCCATACATTTTTTCTTGTTCATGCCTGTCTTTGAATTGCAAATAGAACTGAACCCGCTCCAGCATGTGCTCACACGCGCTCGAGTGCGTAGCGCAGATATAAAGCACAAATTCGAGCCTGTCTTGTTATTCCCCTTTCCAAACCCTAGCCACATTGTTTCTTCTTTTTCCCCAACCTAGGTCTGCCATTGTTAACCCTCTCCAAGCTAAGAAACTCTCAAATCTCTCCATTTCGCTTGCTATTTGTGCTTCTAGGTTACCTTTTTGGATTATTGGTACTTGTTCTTGGATGTGTGATTCGGATTTGGGGCTTTTTTGGTTGGGATTTCATCTTGTGCAGTTACATGCTTGTTTCTTAACATTCATATGGTTATTTGAGATGTGTCTTCTTTCTCTTGCTTGGTTTCCATGGCTAGACTTGAAAAGGGAATGGTTGATATGTGTGGCTTGCTTCTATTGCTCTCATCATGTTGGATTATCACACATGTGGTTTGTAATGGGTTCATCGTGGCTAGTTGAATTGCTTATTCTCTACTTGGCAATGTTCCTTTTTTTTTTCTTATGTATGATCGATATATGAGTAATGTGGTTCTTATGTGTTTGATGGATACAATGAGTAATCTGGTTGTCACTATGCATGCCTATCAACTGTTTGTTCTATTATCTCGATGAACTTCACTCTTTGTTTTAGCCACTTTAAGGTGAGGTGTTCATTCTATCTTTGCATTGTGGATGTTGATTGGAGCTTGCCCTGTTTTGGTCTTGGTTTGGTGAATTGGTTGTAGGTGTGCGCATCTCTAATGGCACCCAAGAAGCGTGCTTTTGGTGTCTCTTCTTCTTCTTGGTCCAATTATGACTCGAACAAGTTTCCCTCTAGGGACAAAGCAGTGTTGTTTGAACATTCATATGCCTCCCACAATATCATGTCTAAACATTCAGTTGATTTGGATGTTCAGCAACAGATGGTGTTCAATATATTAAAAAGAAGGCCATGGGCTACTATCTTCTCTTATCAAAATGTGGACATTGTGCTCAATCTGGTCCGTGAATTCTGCTGCAACATCCATGCTATCACCCCCCATTCGTATAACACTTATGTTCATGGGAAAAGCAACATCATATTCCCGGATATGCTCTTTGTGCCTCTTTGGACATCCCTCGAGTTAAAAATCCTGACTATCCAATTGATGAAGAGGGTATGGATAATCTTTTGCATGTCAATTACAACAATGTGGCTTCAGTTCTTTGTGGTAGAAACTGTGTCTGGCCTGGCTCCAATATCCTTCATGGTGAGTTGACTGAGAGCTAAAGGATGCTGAATTCATTTGTAAGCGAAAATGTGGAACCAAGGACACACATTTTTGATCTCAATCACCATCATGGCTTTGTCCTTCATGCTATTGGCATAGGGAAGAATTTTGACCTTCCCCTAACAATTTTTCAAGTGATGATGAGGGTTCCCAATGTCCCAAGGAATGCCTTTCTCCCCTTTGGTGTGCTTATCAGTCAATTCGTCCTTTCACAAAGGGTCCGTCGAGTTGCTCATGAGGAGACCAAGAAGATTCATAGCCCCATTAACAGCAAAATTTTGGAGCAGTCCCGTACTCACATCCATAAGACTGGTCCTCGGGCTGCTGAGGATGTTGCAGATGAAAGGGAGGCTGAACAGTAGCCATAGCAACCAGTTCAGGGGGAGTCCTCCTCAATTGAAGAAAAGATGATTGCAGATGAACGGGAGGCTGGACAGTAGCCATAGCAACCAGTTCAGGGGGAGTCCTCCTCAATTGAAGAAAAGATGACTCGTTTAGAGGCCAGAATGGAAACAAGCTTCTGGACTATTGTCGAATCTCTTGCTGCTGTGCTTCCTCATTTCAATCAGCAGCTATAGTAGAATTTTTTTAGTCCATAGTCATCATGATTGGCCTTTGTTTTGTGCATTTGACTTTCTACTTTATTTTTGTTGCTAACTTATGAACTTTTGGCTATATTAGAAACTTTTAGCAGTTCGTCTTTAATCTTTGTCAATGCTTGACCAAAAGGGGGAGCATTACAATTTACAATTCTAGATTTTTTATTTCATTATGCTTCATTTGTTTTTTGTCAAGTTCTTGTGAACAGGTTTTGTAGGCTTGAAGGATTTGAAGCGATCTTTGGTTAGTTTATCTTTGGATTTTTCTTGGGTAGATTTTCTTATACTTAGTAGTTTTACCATGAATTGCCAAAGGAAGAGATTGTAAGGACATTTGGGTGTTGGCAAATTCATTGGATTATGGACAAAAAAAGGAATTATGCCTTCTTCTGTATTTTCTAGAATGGACTGCATAAAGTGAAACACATCTCATGAAAATCTATTTATGTGAAGTGCACTCGAGCTTAGGTTTTCATTCGCTCAAGTGGTGTGCTGAATCTCTAGATAGAACTACTTACGTTCAAGCTGATTTCTTATGCGCTCAAGCTTGACAGTCGTGGGACAAAATAATAGCAAGATATTTTTATGCGCTCGAGGTCGTGATTAAGTCCGCTCGAGTGCGTGTTGCGTTTTCAGTTTCTAATTCTAAATGGACTTCCTATTTTGTGCTCAATCCTTTCCATATTAAAAAGGGATTGTAGCCCTAATAAGAGCAACAAATTGGAGCTTTCAGAGCAGACTTATTCTCTTCCTTTGAAGATCATCTCTCTCCCTTAAGAAGAACAACAAATCCAGTGGAGATCTATGCTACATCTCTAGAGCAACTAGTAAAGATTCTGAAGTGCTAAAGTTGCTGCTTTGAATCCTAACATCTATTCTCTCACAAGGTAGATTCAACTTGAAGAGTCTTTCAAGTTGGTTGTTTCAAGCACGGTGAAGGTAAACGGTGAGGAGTAAGCAAAATCATTGCGGTCCTTAGGTTGAGGTATAATTGGTGGTTTTGGGGGGGGGGGGGGGGGGGGGGGGGGGATGGATTTGTAAGTATCTCTTGTAATCTTTACGTTAGATAATGCTTGTTACTTCTGGTCAAGGTAAACCGTGGTTTTTCCCAAGTAAGGTTTTCCATGTAAAAGATTGTGCTTCATGTCTCTTGTGTGATTGCTTGATTAGTTACTTTAATTAATTAAAGATTAGTGACATTCATATTAGAATCTATGATTGGAATCTTAAGACGAAAGTGGGGTTTTGCAACTTTCAGAGATAGATGAGGGACAGTTTAGAAAGAGGCTGGGTAGAGAAGAGGGGGCAATCCTAGGTAGAGAAGAGAGGGGGGGGGGGGGTGTGGAACAGAGAGAGGGGATAGAGGAAAGGATAAAAAAGCAAGCCCTAACTTCTACTGACTTTTTGTTTCTTCAAACGAAAAGTTAAAAAAAAAACAAAATGTGTGGGTCCCTTGCCAGGTATTCCACATCACTTAACAACTCGGATTGGGCTTTAAGTCGGTACCGTAAGTCGATTTGCATAGACTTTTTACATGAGGTAATGACAAAAGAAAGAAGGGGCGGCATGTTTAGCACTTCACCAGAGTAAAATAAAGTGAAGTGGAGCTTCCATTTAAGAGATATGAAAAGATATGTGGGTCATATCAAAAGTATAAAATTCAAAAATTTCCTCTTCTTTTTCTTTAAAAAAAGTCAAAAAGTTGTCAATGTGGACCCCAAGTGCAAGGTTTCGATGTAGTTTTACCCGGTGAGTCTGAGATTGTATCCACAGGGAGCTAATATTCGCAGAAAACCTGTCCTAATTGAAAAACTAAAGTTACCCTAATAAAATCTACAAAAATATGTACTGCTACTTCCGAAAATTAAAATTAAAGTACAATTTTAAATCTGAAAAGAAATTCACAAATTAAATTTAACCTAAAAATCCTAAACTAAAACAATCCTAAAACTACAAACTGCAAAACAATAAACTATATCAAATCACCAATATAAAAGAATAAATATCCATGCATTAAATTAAATAAAAAAATCAAAAACAAAACATTCAGATATAATAAAGAAATTAATAGAAAGAATGCTAGTTTCTCTTATTTTTGGAAATTAAAACACTGTATTGGCAGAATAAAAAAAATTCACAAAAACACTGCACCAAGTGCATACTGTCACCACACACAAATACAAGGTGCCAATCCAAGGCGGAACACCTTGACATCACAAATTATGTATTTAAAATTAAATGAACCAATGCACCCAATAATATCCCAAAAATAATTACAACTAGAAGAAGAAAATCTACTCTTACCCTAGATTAAGACATCAAAAAGAAGGGACTTCGCAGGCAATTCAAGCCCTTATCTTCAATTTTCACACCAAGGAGGATTAGATAACAGGAGAAGATGGAATGGAGAGAATGGATCCAAGTGGGCTGGCCAAACCCCACTTGGATTATGATGAGATGGATGTTGATGAGGTAAGGAGAGAAAGAAAAAGATAGGTGATGGGAGACAAGGGGTTGGCGTGTGATTGGGTATGGGCTATTGTACTTCTTTCGCTTTATATATAAGAATATATATTAGAGGATGGAAAGTCTACAGGAGATAGATGGAAAGAAGAAAAGTTGGGGTGAATTATGGGTAGGAGTAGTAAGTTGAGAGTGGGTAAAAGTGGAGTACTATTGGCCACCTATACATGGATCTTGATAAGGACTTGTGATGCAAGTGGAGGAAAGTGGATGGTGGGTCTGAGATGAGAAGAGATGCAATGGATGATTGGGACTTCTCCTTCTTTAAATAGAATTTGAGTTTACATGAGTTTAAGCAACTGCTGTGGAGTGAATCTGACGTTTTTTTGGCATGGGACTTGGATTACTAATTCTGACATGGGTAGTAGCAACTTTATTTGGCAAGTCCTCATCACACTTCCGTATTAACGTGGGCCACACTGAGATTCCAATCCAAAGCCAATGTTGGTGATCATGTGGTCTTTCTTGTCTCCTTGTAATCATAAGATAAATCCTTGCCCATTTTGAAATTGTCTCTTTCTACACCATGTAATTTGGCCCCACCTTGGATTTCTTCCTAAATAATGTCTTGGCGTCTAATCTTTTATGCGGGTCCCTTTACTTCAATTTTCATATACACAAAAGTGATTTTTTAAATTAAAATAACAATTTTGATCGAAAGTCACAAATGCATTAATGCGGGCCCAATTTACATAAAATGACGACAAAAATCCACATCATTAATCCTGATTTAGCTTTGTTTAACTAATGAAGATGAGAAATTTTATTATTCCATGTAAAATCATGAATTTGAAAACATCTTCTAAAAATAGAAATCCAAAATGGAAAATTTTATGATTTTATGGAAAATTGTGATTTTTGAATGATGTTTTTGCAAGAAAATTCAATAATGATTTCTAAAATCATAAAAACATGATTTCCAACTAAATGAAAAAATGTATAATGAATAAGTCCTTAAAATTCTTAATTTGATCATGAAATGATGTAATTTTAGGACTTATCAAAAAGCAATATTCACAAGGTACTAAATGAAAAAAAAATCATATACTTTTTACACAAAAAGTCAAAAAGAAATCTTTTCAAGCCACTTAAAATTAAAAGTAATTATATTAGGGAAATAATCCCATGAGAACTAGTTCTCACCACTTTTTCATGAGAAGTCTAAGTGGGGCCAATCTATCATCCAATCCAAATCCTGCAATACACAGGGACCTCCCTGATAGTCATACGCTCTAAGTTTCTATTAAATATAAATTTATTAGACCGTTGGATCGATTGTACACCAATCCGAATCATTTAGATTTATGGGACACGGATGAAGGGCTTAGGGTTGGGGACATGTAATTGGAGCAAAACTTGATATTTGGAGTGATCTCATATAGATCTTTCCATCCCTCTTCATCCTATCCCCAAATGAGATTCACAAGTGGGCCCTATAAAAAGTTCTCACAGTAAACGTGTGAAAGCACTACTCATAAGATTAAAGTCATCATATTATGGCTAGACCCCATCATATTTTTACTCTCTCTTGATTTGAAGGTTCACCTCACCACACTTCCTTACACTATATAGCCAAATGCACAAGTGGATTTTTCCATGCCCTTACCAAAGTCGATCTATTTACCCACGCATTCTCCTACTTCCTTTGTACTAGCCATACTCATGATTGGTGAAAGAGGTACCTTTTTTTGCGATATCACAAGATAACTTTAAGCTATTACACAAATGCTTTATGTGATATTGCAAAGTGATTTCTTCAAATGTTAATGAGGGCCTTCTCGTTTATATTTTTATTCCATTTTCCAGCATTCCTTCTCCATTTCTTACCATCCCCTTCCATTTTTCTCCCCTAGTGAGGTTTGTTTATCCCACTAATCCTTTTTTGTTATAAAATATTGTTATTAGTGGATGCCCACCCTGGGGCCCACATTAGATATGGAAAGCAAGAGTCCTGCTATATTGGTTTGCTTGGGGATGAAGCAATCTTACTCTATAAATAAGATCCTCCTCCCCCCCCCTTTCATGTACATATCTCATTCAATAAGAAAAGCTCTCCTTTTCTCCCTCTACTCTCTCTCTCTCTCTCCCCTCTTCTTAATACGTTATCAGCACGAGCCCTCCATCTCTATTTTCCTTCTCACACATAGCACGAGCCCTCCATCTCTATTTTCCTTCTCACACGTTGCACGAGCCCTCCATCTTTATTTTCTTTTTCACGCCTAGCCCTCACTGCAAGTTTCCTTTTATCCTTCTGCACTTTAAATTAAAAGTGCAGCAAAGGACAACCGAAACTACGGTCAACGTGCAAAAGTGCATCTTTTGTTTTTCTTTTTGTCAATAAAGACGAACGTGAGAAGAAAGATCCAACTCGAACGTGACTTGGACCCGACCTGATACAGTCAAATCCAACCGCTAACATCAACCCAGACGCAGTTCGAAGCACAGATCATCGTTAAAGCTTCCAATCACCATATCTTGCCCACCCAGAGTCTAATCAACGATCCATTTGCACTTAAAGAAAGAACAAGAGCAGATCTACAAGTTTCAAGTGAAAGGAGGCAGATTTAACAGTAACAGAATTTTCATTATTTATATTTCCTTTATTAGTTTAATAATTATTTATGCTATGATTATTTATTTATTTATTTATTATTATTATTATTTTTAACAAGGGGAGATTAAGAATGGATCATAAATAAGAACATGAAGTTCTATATTAATACGGGCCTGTAGTTCCGTAAGAACCAGAAGTTCTTTCTAAATCCGGACCAGAAGATCCGTGGATTATTAAAATCTGAAACCAGATGTTCTCAGATCCACAATATGGACTTACAGATTCATTCCATATCAAACCTGAAGTTTGATATTTCGATCCAGAAATAAAAGTAATATGCCATAATATCAAGCCTGAAGTCTTGATAGAATCTGAAGTTCAAAAATTAAGGAACCTGAAGTTCTAATCAGGAACCTGCAGTTCCAAATCAAGCCAGAAGCCTTGTCAAAACTGGTTATTTTTGGATTATTAAAATTGATAAGCATGATGTTATTCAATTTTAAATTGGCAAACTTGATCTGACATGGCTCACCCCTTAATTTATTCTGAATGCCTTACAATTTTTATTATTTATATTTTATCTTTTGCGTATCAATGATCATATATATATTTTTCTTTCCAGCTCTTGCATAATGTCGAACTTAACCAAACTTAAATTTAAAGCCCTTAACATTACCGGGGACAACTACTTATCCTGGCACTTGGATGCAAAATTATATTTGCAATCCAAGAAGCTTGGAGAGACGATAAAAGAAGGTAATAAAGAGTCCCCGGAGAATAGGGCATTGGCACTTATCTTCTTACGTCATTATATACATGATGACCTTAAGAATGAATACCTCACAGAGAAAGACCCTGCAGGTCTTTGGAAATCCCTGAAGGATAGATATGATCACCAGAAGATGGTCTAATTACCAGCAGCTCAGAATGAATGGCTAAACCTGCGATTTCAAGACTACAAATCGGTATTTGAGTATAACTCCGCTCTTTTCAACATTGTTTCCCGGTTAAGATTGTGTGGGGAAACGATTACAGAAGAGCAGATGTTAGAGAAAACGCTGTCCACTTTCCACGCATCAAATGTAATCCTGCAACAGCAGTACCGTAAACGGCATTTCTCCAAATACTCAGAATTGATCTCTTGTCTCCTTGTTGTTGAGCAGAACAGTAAAATCTTGCTAAAAAATCATAACTCTAGACCAATTGGATCTATGGCACTGCCTGAAGCAAATGCCAATTTCAATTCCAGCAGAGGCAGAGGAAGGGGGCGTGGGAGAAATAATCCCTCCAGAAGAGGTGAAAAAAGAAACTCCTCCCGACGAGGAGGATTTCGAGGTCCTCCCAATAAAAAATTCAAAAACCACCAGAAGTGGTATGATCCTCAGAAGCAACAAAATCCAGATCAACCTCAGAATCCACCGAATACATCTGCCCACCGTTCTGATAACCCTTGCTACAGATGTGGAAGGACTGGGCATTGGTCACACTCTTGTCGTGCACCAAAAGACGTGGTGGAACGATACAAAGCATACAAGGCCTCTATTCATTCTGCAGAATCAAATGATCTGGAAGATTGGGATTGGGATTGGGATACTGACCTACAAAATGACAATTACCAGTTGGACATTACAAATTTGGAAGCTAAAGATTTTTTTGAAGATGAAAATGGCCAACCTCTGAGCAATGAGGCATTTAGTGTTAAAATATGAACTCCTTCTGGAATGTTCTAGAAGACCAAATAAATATTTTTCAGAATCTCCATTTAGAATTTTTTTCAGCTACTTACCTCTTTCATTGATATTTTATGTTAGATGATTTATTTTTCAATTTCTTAATTTTGATAAACCTTTTATGGATGTTTTTGGGATGAGTGACTTTTTTTATCAATTTGATGAAATTTCTCTTATGAATTTTTCTTAATCATGTGATTGTTTAGTTACATTTTTTTTTATTATTTGTTGTTTAAAGGTATGGATCACAACAATGGGGATACTCACTGTCTTGTAGATAGTGCTACAACACATACCATTCTAAAAAACCAGAAGTTTTTCTCAGAATTGGTATTGAATTCACGAAAGGTATCGACCATAGCTGGACCTGTGCAAATAATTGAAGGCTCCGGAAGAGCCCACATAACGTTACCTAATGGTACTCATTTATTCATTAAAGATGCATTGTTCTCCAGCAGTTCCCGAAGAAACTTACTCAGTTTTAAAGACATCAGAATAAATGGATACCATGTTGAGACTGCTAATGAAGGTAACAAGGAAATGTTACTTATTGTTACTAGTATTGGAGGCCGAAAGCAAATACTAGAAACATTAAGTGCACTTTCTTTTGGGTTATATTATACGACGATATCCATCGTCGAATCACATTCGGTTTTGAGTAAAATGAGACAGTTAAGCCCGAAGCTTAAACCAACCCCAAAGTTTAGCAACCCTCAAGCCTTATTGCTTTGGCATGATAGATTAGGGCACCCCGGAGTTACCATGTTAAAGAAAATTATTGATAACTCTGTTGGACACCCTTTAAACAACCATAGTTTGACCATACCAAATGGGTATCTATGTGTCCCATGTTCACAGGGAAAGTTAATCACTCGACCTTCCTTCATCAAGATTGCATTAGAATCCCCATCTTTTCTGCAAAGGATATAAGGCGACATCTGTGGACCGATCAATCCACCTAGTGGACCATTTAGGTATTTCATGGTTCTGATTGACGCTTCCACCCGTTGGTCTGATGTTTGCCTACTTTCAACTAGGAATATAGCCTTTGCCCGTCTATTAGCACAAATCATTAAACTTAGAGCCCATTTCTCTAATAATCCTATTAAGTCTATACAACTTGATAATGCGGGTGAGTTTACATCACAAGCCTTCGATGACTACTGTTCATCTCTAGGCATTGTTGTCGAACATCCTGTCCCTCATGTCCATACCCAGAATGGCTTAGTTGAATCCTTGATTAAGCGCATTCAACTTATTTCTAGGACCCTGTTGATGCAGTCCAAATTACCAGTTAGTGCTTAGGGACATGCTGTATTACATGCATCAATGCTCATTCGACTTCGACCCACAGCCTACCATCAATACTCTCCCGCACAGCTTATATCGGGACATCAACCTAATATCTCCCATTTATGCAAGTTTGGTTACGCTGTTCTAGTCCCTATACCACCCCCTCAACGTACTAAGATGGGACCACAATGTAGGTTGGGCATCTATATCGGCTATGACTCTCCTTCTATTATTTGCTTTTTAGAACCAATGACAGGAGATGTTTTTACTGCTCGTTTTGTTGATTGTCAATTCGATGAGACAAAATTCTCACCGTTAGGGGGAGATAAAGAACATATTATTCCTGTAGAACAACCTGTTCCTGAAGAACGGTGTGAACTAACGTGGAATGCTTCCACTTTGTCTAATTTAGACCCGCGTACTTCACAATGTGAATATGAAGTCCGTAGAATTGTGCACTTACAAGAAATTGCAAATAAATTACCCGATGCATTTAACGATGTAGCAAAGGTAACTAAGTCACATATTCCAGCTATGAAAGCACTTGCTAGACTTAATGTCCCTGTAGGACAAAGTCAAAAAGTGGCAACAAAAGAGTTTGTAATACGCCAGAAGCGTGGCAGACCTATAGGTTCAAAAGATATAGCTCCACGGAAGAGGAGAAATATACATATCCTCTCAAAGATACACTTAACACTCCTGAAGAGTTTCCTCCTGAAGAGATTCATAACGCTCCTGAAGAAGCTATGGAAAAACACTCTCTCTCTAGAATGACGAAAGTCGTTGATGAAACTATAAAAGCCCCGAAGTGGCACCGGTACCGGATAATGAAGAGATCTCTATATTTTATAATTATTCAAGAGAGAGATGTGATAGAAAAAGAATTGTCATCGATGACGCATTGCATATGTGGTAGCTACACATATATCAATGGAACATGAGGATGATGATTGGGATACAGAATCACGTACTATAAATGAATGTCGACAAAGAAAAGATTGGCCAAAATGGGAAACTACTATTACAGCAGAATTAGAGTCTTTCAATAGACGTGGAGTATTTGGACCTATAGTACAAACCCCAAAAGGTGTTAACCCTGTAGGTTATAAGTGGGTGTTTGTGAGAAAAAGGAATGAAATGAATGAAATCATTAGATACAAGGCAAGACTTGTGGCACAAGGTTTCCCGCAGAAACCTGGGATTGATTATGAGGAAACATACTCCCCTGTTATGGATATAACAACATTCAGATATCTGATAAGTTTAGCGGTTTCTGAAAATTTGGATATGAGACTCATGGATGTTGTGGCCGCTTATCTGTATGGGACTTAGACATAGAAACTCATACGAAAATCCCAGAAGGATTTACTTTGCCTGAAGCAAAGCCCAAGAGTACGTACTCAATACAATTGAGACGATCATTGTATGGATTGAAGCAATCCGGAAGAATGTGGTACAATCGTCTCAGTGAATATTTGTCTAAGGAAGGATATGAAAACAATCCCATTTGCCCGTGTATATTCATAAAGAAATCCTCAAAAGGTTTTGCAATAGTGGCAGTTTATGTTGATGACATAAATTTAATTAGGACTCCAGAAGAGCTCGAAATAACTGCTGATTATTTGAAAAGGGAATTTGAGATGAAAGACCTTAGGAAAACAAAATTTTGTCTCGGCCTACAGATCGAGAGAAGTTCTAGTGAAATATTAGTCCGTCAATCTAATTATACCAAGAATATACTGAAACGCTTTGGTATGGATAAAGCACATCCACTAAGCACTCCCATGGTTGTTCGGTCTTTAGATATAAACAAGGATCCATATCGTCCAATTGAAGAAAATGAAAAGGTATTGGGTTCAGAAGTACCATACCTGAGTGCTATTGGTGCTTTAATGTATTTAGCACAATGTACTAGACCGAATATTTCCTTTTTAGTGAATTTACTTGCTAGATACAGTTCTGCGCCAATGCAAAGGCATTGGACTGGTATCAAACATATCCTACGCTATTTACGTGGTACAATTGATTTAGAACTCTTTTATTGTAAAGATTCCAAGTTTGTAGGATATGCAGATTCAGGATATCTATCTGATCCTCATAAGGGTCGATCACAAACAGGTTATGTATTTCTCAATAGTAATGCTGCTATTTCTTGGCACTCTACTAAACAAATTTTGGTAGCTACTTTTTCTATCCATGCTAAAGTTTTAGCCCTCTATGAAGCTAATAGGGAATGTGTATGGCTAAAATCTTTAATTCAGCATATTCGTAGTTCTTGTCAATTGCCTCTCAGTACAGGTACCCCGACCATTATCTACGAAGACAATGAGGCATGTATTCAACAAATTAAAGAAGGGTACATTAAAGGTGACAAGACAAAGCACATTGCACCAAAGTTCTTCTTCACACATGAGCTTTAGAAGAACAATGAGATCGAAGTCAAGCAAGTTCGTTCAAATAACAACTTGGCTGATTTGTTCACCAAGTCATTACCAAAGTCAACATTTCAAAGGCTTGTATATGAGATCGGCATGCGGAAAGTGTATCATCAAACAATGTAAAGGGTATTATCGTCAGGGGCAGTAACAAATTCTGGATAGATACCTTGAAGCCTATCAATTAGGACATATGTCCACTATACTCTTTTTCCTTCTCTAGGTTTTGTCCCACTGGGTTTTCCTAGTTAAGGTTTTAACGAGGCAGCATTATGCACGTCCAACACCACTTCAATAACTTTGTAAAAATGTTGTACTCTTTTTCCTTCGCTTAGGTTTTTATCCCATTGGGTTTTTCCTTTGCAAGGTTTTAATCAGGCAATGATTATTGAATGGTGGTTATCTAAGGGGGAGTGTTATAAAATATTGTTATTAGTGGATGCCCACCCTGGGGCCCACATTAGATATGGAAAGCAAGAGTCTTGCTATATTGGTTTGCTTGGGGAGGAAGCAATCTTACTCTATAAATAAGATCCTCCTCCCCCTTTCATGTACACATCTCATTCAATAAGAAAAGCTCTCCTTTTCTCCCTCTACTCTCTCTCTCTCCCCTCTTCTTAATATTTTTTCTTTTTTCTCCCCTTTTTTATGTCTTAGCCAAGGTGGCTAAGACATAAGATAGCCCACATACGTGGGAAGAGGAGAAAAACAACATGCATAGAGTTTTACACCGTGACAAAAAATAAAAGTTGACATTGGTCGACTGCACCTTCAAAAAGGATCAATCCTCAAAAACTCCCCTAATTGAGCTAGGGTAACCACAAACCCCTGTGAGTAACCAAATTGCTTAGCAAAATGAGCCCTGACGTAAGGCTGGATGTGCCACCAAATTATTGCACCAATAAACAAAGTCAGCCAGGCAAATCGACATTAACCACTTTTTCTTGTCATTGGTTAAAGCCTGGGATTGGATAAAAGAGTTCTAAATATCAACTTGTGGCTGAGCAGATGCTGATCCCAACCTAGGTCTTCCCAAAGCAATAAATGGCAAATGGCAGAGAACAAAGTTGTGGTGATCCCACAGATGGTAATGAGCCTTCTGTAAAGAAAAGTATCCGCCAAAACCATGAGCGACAACCCTATAAAAAGGGAGCTCTTTTATGTCTTTTAGGTGACGCAAGCTATTGCAATGGTATACAAACCAAACATATAAAAGATGCTCCAAGAACATCCTATTACAAGGCCCAGTTAGCCGCACCAAGCATCCTGCGCACTTCAGCTTAGTATAACTGGCCAGTGCAAAGGCCAAAGCATATTTTGTCCAAAGGCAAGCATATTTTGTCCAAAGGCCATTTTACAAGCCGGGTAGATGCAACTAGTCCTTGTTAACCTATAAAAAATCAGAAACATTACAGGTGTTGCAGTGAAGCATCATAAGTAAATTCCAAGCCAAGAGCACATAAATGCAAGGATTGTGGAATGTCAGGTCAAGTATTGCATCTAAATGTTCAGAGTTGATGAAACTCACTCAGAAGACTTCAGATGAGCTCAGAGTATAGCGTTCAAATTTCAGCGCAAGTAGACTTTACTTAGTCACTTAACTTACTAACCACTAAATTCAAGGTTCATTGACTCAAACCATGGGGACACTGAACACATTCAAGCTTCTAAAATACCAAATTAGCTAAAGTCACATGGCAACTCCAAAAAATGCTCAAGAGTGATGTTTCAAAGTTTCAAAACATTTGGACTTCATTTCAGCTCAAATTTAAGATCTAATAGTTGTTTCCCAGCTTCTTTGGGGTCACTGAGGCAACTGACACTTCGACATGTCAAAATAATCTAAAACTTATGGAAATGTCTTCAAATACATTCAAAGACTATCCTTCAAAGTTTTAGAATATTTGGACCTCATCTGGGCCCAAACTTAGTTTAAGTGGCTGTCCTTCAAGCTCTTCGCGGTCACTGTGCAAAGTGGTACCTCATGAAGATCAAATCAGCTGAAACTCCTATCTTTCAAGTCAAATGGATGCCATTTGATCACCCAAGTTTAACAAACATGGGGTGACCCTTGAACCCTGGGGTCACTAACCAAAGCCTTGTTTCCAGGTGACTAAAGTTGATGAGATTTGGATGCAAAGCTCAACTCATGCTCCAAAACGACTTTGTAAGTTTTCAAGCCAAAGGGACTTCATCTGAGCCTACTTTGGCAGAATGCTAGATTTAGGGTCAATGGCCCCAAAACCTTGAGGTCATTAACCAAAGTCTTACTTCCATTATGCCAAAGCTAATGAAATTTGGATTAGAAACTCAAAATGTGCTCAAGGTCAACTCTTCAAAGTTTTAAATCAATTGAACATCATTTAGATGTAAAACAAACTGACTGCCTGCAATGCAAGGGGACAATGACTTAGGACATGCAGCAAATGAGCTACTAATCAAAATCCTACTTCCACATTACCAAATCAAATGAAATTTATATGGATACTTCAAGATGCTCCTGACATCAATTTCTCTAAGTTTCAAGGGAATCTGAGAATATATGAGCCTCAAACAATAGAAACAATGACCCATTTTTATGAAAAGTTGAAGGAAAGGTTGACCAACTTAAAAAGGTCAAAACATGATGAAATTTCTGTGGAATTTTCAAAATAATGCTAGAAAGCATCGCTCTAAGTTTCATGAAGTTTGAACATCATTCGAGCTCAAAACTAATAAAAACAATTCACGGCCCAAAATACAAGCCTCTAGAAAAAGCCACCACGGGGTACAACGGTTGCTATCCCAATCAACCGAGCCTGACCGCGTTCAACCAAAGACATTGCATCTGGCAATGTTCCAAGCTTAGTTTGGCCAAAATTCACCCTAATTAATTTGCCAATTGGCTCAAGGGAATAGGTGGTCTAAACGAGGTTTGCATAAGGGGTTTTTTACTTGAATAAATTGCCACACAATAGGTCTTCCACTTGATGAACTTGAATACCTTTCCAAGCCTCAATCTTCAATCTTTGAGCATGATCTTCCTTGAATGGTCTTACTGATGCTTTGACACGAAATTGACAATCAAGGGTAGTGCAAACCTTACTATGGCACTAACAATCTAGCCCTTTGTCAATTTCATGGCAAAAACCTTTACTATGGCACTAACAATCTTCCCCTTTGTCAATTTCATGGCAAAACACCTATTCTATACAAATTACAACTCTTTGACATAAACACATCCAAGAATACAAGTGCATGGCCTTTTTTGCATTAAAGATACAACAATTACAATTTAAAGAGGCTCATGGCCACACTAAGAGCTTGAACACAATGCCCCTAGAGTGTGCTTGGATTCTGTAAAATGTTACCTGCATGAAGATCAAGAAGCATACATTCTAATGGTGGGATTTGGCATTCCCCCTTAATTCATTAAAACCAAAAAGATATCACTGTAATTGAAACTGGTCCTTCTTTTGAAATGGACACTCCCCCTCAATTAATTCATGCTACCGTCACTGGTGACAACAGAAAATGAGCTTTTAGCGGCAAAAATAAACTACCGCTAAATGTTCATAAACTGCTGCTAAAGGATATAGCAGCAAAAAAAATTTTGCCGCTATATTTGTCACTAATGTTGGTGTCACCAAAGGAATGCATCCAATAGTGGCAGAAAAGAATCCGCTACTAAAAGTTATAATAGTGGTAGCAATAAAAGTCCACCGATAGAAGTTATAGTCTTGTTGAACTTGGTCCCCTCATCAGAGGCAATTTCTTTCATTTGCTGCTAAACCTTTTTATTTAAAAAAGAAACACATGAAAATCCTGGTAGGAGCACATGCCATTAGAAAAACCTACATTTTTGTAGCTATTTAAGGTGTAGAAACACGTGCCACTTGCTTAACTTTTGCTTAAGTTGTACTGAATTCACTTGTTGCTAGCAACACTATTTTCTCAACCCAAGCAACCACATGGCTACATTCCATATAAGGCTTAATAACCTTGGACTGAGGTAGAATGCCAAATACTTGCCAATGGTTCTCTCAAATTCTCTGACAGCCTCCCCTCCTGCCATGTTATGCATCTATTCAGTGTCCGGTAATGACATGATTATGATCATTTTGATCATCTACTAATTCATCTTGAAGTTATGTAAATGGTAACTTGGTTTTATTAAACTAGCAATTGATACACTCGACAATTTGAACATGGATGTGAACAACATGTCCATATTTATATTTAGGATAATACATAATTTATAAAGATCTAATTTTAAAATGCTTTTGAAAAGCTATTTAAGCCACTGCAACACAATTTTTTTTTTTTTTTGTAGGTAATATGTGCTATCACTCCAATGCAAAGCAACATATAATTGAATATAACAGATAATATCTAATTGGAATTGGTTGCAATGAAGATCTTATTGGATCTCTCTACTCTACCATAACACTTCCTGCGATCCATCTAAAGCCAGATTTGGACAAATTTCTAAGCCTTTTAGGGGCCCCTCTCTCTCCAATTCAATTTTTTTTGGAAGATTATTCTCTATTGTACTTGATCTTTTTGGCTTTTTACTCAAGATTGTGAGCTTTAGTTGTGCTTTCTTTGTTAAAAAAATAGCTGAGATCTGATTGGTTGGTTTGTTGTACCTTTGAGCCTAAGGGGTCACTCTACCACGGTTGGTAGAGAGGGGACCTGAGGTAGAGAGGAAAATAATCAAATTAATAATTTTCCATTGAAAATATTATTTGTCAGAACCATCTGAACCTGCATCAACTGATTTGGGTTGCACCATTAAGTCAAGTGGTTAGGCCTCCACTTCAGTTTCCAAAACATTGTGCAAACTTCTATAACGAAAATATCTAAGTAATTTCTGCTCAATGGCTACACTGAAGCCAAAATAGGCCAAGCAATTAACCTGCTTAGCTCCTTTCGCATCCCAAAAACCTAGATATTAGGGATCACGCAATGCTTCAAAGTTGAGAACTATCAACTAGGTTTGGGATAGGCCTTTTGTTCTCATGGTCATTAATTGGATAAGACAATTTTGAGATGGAATAATAACTTGAAGACACTAGTACCACAGGATTGGGCAATTGAGGATGCAGGTGGGTGAATGGGCTGTTCAATTGGACACGATGCATTTCTAACTTGGAAGCAAGCTGGAAGGCGAGAAGAACCCTTAGCCATCTGGTGGCCATCTATAATGGCTTTGTGGTCATTTGTAATCACTTTAACCACATCAATAAAAATCTGAAAACACATGAATGTTTGACTCTCTACCTTGCCTATGTGGTGGATTGCCCTTGCTTCTACTACTTAGATCAAGAATAAATTAAATCCTTTGACATGATAGTTTTTTTTTTTTTTTTGGGTAAAAGGCCTTATAGAGCTAAAGTGCTCACTTTTAGAGTAAGAAAGAAAATAGAGAAAGAAAACCTTGATAATGCTTACCTTAACTAGAGATATTTTCTCCTGGGTTTGAATTAAGTTTCCATGAGGTGGGCAGTAACTTAACAATAATTTGGGACCCTGCACTGCACTGTATTTTGTCCTTCGTTTGAATTCAAGTTTCCAAGAGGTAGGCTATGACACCTGTGTCTATCAGCATCCTAACTGCAAACATTTATTTATCTAAATAACAATATGTTCTTATAAAAACATGAGATGGCACCGCACTGCAAACATTTATTTATCTAAATAACAATCTTGCATTTATTTATCTAAATAACAATCTTCCTATATAGACATTTATTTACCTAAACCACCCTTGCTCCTTTTCACATCCTGGATAAAGAATGATCAGAAAATCGGCTAGGAGAAAAAATTTTGGTTATGAAGTATTGTATTCTAAATGCATTTGATAGTCACCTCTCATAGGTGTTTGTATCTTTCCAGCATCAACATCGGCCAGCCAGGTAATAGTGATGATCGTCACCACCACAGTGTCGGACTCTCTACACAGGTGAGGATTGCCTATGTTGGTTGCATTGGTGCAGGTGACCTTCTAGTGCTTCAGTTGGTTGCACCACCAATTGCAAGCCCTCTACCTAACACCCCTTCTGCTTCGATCCCCGCTGCAAAGCGCCTTAAACCTAAGGAAGTATCATCAACTCATCTCCTATAGACTGACCAATAATAGAGCTATAAGTTCAAAGTTCAATCCATAAAGTTAAATGAAAACTTTACTGTCTTCATCACATAAAAGAAATGTGGAGGTTAATATCACATCAAATGACAACATTAAGCTCTTTGGACTATCCATTAGTATTCCACATCAATTGTAACACAAACTACTACCCACTCTACAGCTGTAAATTCTCAAATGCTAGGATTGTACTTAATTATTTTGTAATGCACATGAAGGAAATCATAATGGCTTCCATCATTTGTGCAAGCACGAAAAACCTAAACCAAACCACAAAGCAATACAATTACCCAACCAATAATATAGTAATTAAATTGAGAAAGTAACTTCATGTTGATTTAAAATTGATGATATAAATAAAAAAAAGACCTAGACACTTACCATGAGATTGCAAAGAGGCTGAAATAGCTAACCTTACACAGAGTTTGTGACTATACAAGGAAGAAGAAGAAGAATAACGATTAGAAATTTATGTACATATTCAATCGCAAACTGTTTGTGAGCAGTAGAGATTTAATTGGGTTGAGTGAGCTGAACTTTTACTATCATTGCTAACATTAGTCCTGTAGTGATTATGGTGAGATCCAAACTGGCCATGTTCTATCAATTTCACACATTGGAACATAATATTCTATAACAGGAAATTGATTTGTTGGCACAACTTTTTTTGAAAGAAATCTATATTCTGTTGGAGTAGTCTACATCACAAGAAGCATGAAGTAAAGACACAATTAGCTGCATCACAAGGATGTTAAGAAACAAGAAGGACTACAATATGGATTCTTTAAGTATTCATTAAATGAGACACTCATTACCCCCCAGATGCATTGAACAATATTGGGATGAAAAACAAATGCGAGAGGATGCAAAAAGGAATGCAAACAACCTGATAACTTGCTTCAGATGTGTTGTACAATAGCAAATTTAAAACTTTCTTCAAAACTACTGGTGCATGAAGCACCCAAATAAAAAAATGGTAAGATTATATTGACCATGCTGCTATGGCAGTAGACTTTAAATTTGCATCAGATAGCATAGAATGCTTCCTGAATGTGATCCCGCTTATGAATGACGTGGAAATGTGTAATGGATTCATTGTCCAATATTCGCGCACTTCAAACGTTAAGAAGAATGGAAATTAATTACAGTTCATCATTAATTTCCCTTTGTTTACATGAGTTCTAACGCCCTGACCGCGGGGATGCAGGTTGTTTACACGAGTTTACAAAGCTTACAACCCCTCCCTCAAGTCTTAGATGTAATCTCAATTTGGAAAATACAAGAAAATGTACATAAAGTAGAAAACAATGTAAAAAAGAGGAAAAAAATGGGGGTGACCATGACCCACGGTCACTGCCCTAGGCCAGCGACCATGGGTCATGGTCACTGATAGACAATGACCTCGAAGTCACTGTTTTGCCTCTGTTTTCGTGTTGTTTGTGCTGGTTCTTCTTTCAAACTTTTTTCAAGTGTTGAAACTCCCTTTCATGA
The DNA here is from genome assembly GCA_037013555.1 of Sextonia rubra. Lineage (NCBI taxonomy): Eukaryota > Viridiplantae > Streptophyta > Magnoliopsida > Laurales > Lauraceae > Sextonia > Sextonia rubra. The sequence continues at coordinate 50,716,219 of JASUAD010000009.1, read as the reverse complement.
CATCTTGGGGTGTTGAACAACCATTGAGAAGATCAAATTCAACTATGGAATCGATTGAAAACTTTATAATTCATCATTCATGTTTACAGACTGTCTTTTGTTCAAGTCCGAAGAGGGTATCGCAGGAAGCCAAAGTTGTGTCATTTTGAACTTATGGTTTTTAAGGAACAAAATGAGGCCCAAAGGGGCTCATTCCCAAACCCTGTGATGGCCAAGGAATCCCCCGAATGAGAAAAACAAAGATGACAACGTCATCTTTCGAATAGTCGTTACGGCATGAACATAGTTTGTACTTTAGTCACCCCTCCCTTCTCCTCCTCCTCTGAACCTTCTTGCTCACCTTGATAATTGAAAAAAGGAGGGGAAAAGGCCCTGGAATGCTGCTGTCCTCTTGCTTGAATGCTTTTGATTGCCTTTTGTGTTCTTGAAATTCTCTATCTGTGTGTTTCTGTTCTCCTCCATTTTCTTTTCAAATCTTAGCCTTTTATAGACTTCCCCAGCAGTTTCTGGCAATTCCAAGGAGTTAAGGGAGGTTGTGGGAGGTTGCACTTTGAAAGGAAGTGGAGAAGAACTGTCCAAAACCGTAGGAAGTGCCCTTTGAGGGTCCGTGACCGCGGCTGGCCCAATTTCCGATTTTTGCATTTGCGACCCGTTTTCACCTATTTGGGGCCCAAATGAAGTCCAATCGACACGAAACTTGGAGGGATGCTTTTTGACAATATTTTGACCATGTCATAAAAGTTTCAGCTCATTTTGACCATCAGAAGTTGGTCAACTCCCTTGATGAACAGCCGCGGTCACTCCCAAGGCCCATTTCTGGACTTTTGCATTTATGATCCGTTCTCACCTATTTGGGGTCCAAACAAAGTCCAATCTTCACGAAACTTGGAGGTATACCTCTTGATACTATTTTGAGTGTGTCATAGAAGTTTCAGCTCGTTTTGATCATCGAAAGTTGGTCAACTCTCTTGATGAACAGGCTGCGGTCACTCCCAAGGCCCAATTTCGGGTTTTTGAATTTGCGACCCGTTTTCACTTGTTTGGGGTCCAAACAAAGTCCGATCGCCACGAAACTTGGAGGGATGCTTCTTGACATTATTTTGAGTGTGTCATAGAAGTTTCAGCTCACTTTGACCATCTGAAGTTGGTCAACACCTTCATTGATTGGGCCGCGGTCACAGACAAGGCCCGTTTATGGACTTTGTATATGTGACCCGTTTCCGCCAATTTAGGGCCCGAACAATGTTTGATCGCCACGAAAATTGGAGGATTGCTTCTTGACACTATTTTGAGCACGTCATAGAAGTTTCAACCTGTTTTGACTTTCGAAAGTTAGTCAACTCTCCAGTTGACTTTTTATGAAAGTGGGCCCTTATCTCAATTGTTTGAGGCCTAAATAACTTCGGTTTGGTTCGAAACTTGGAGGAATTGACATCATGATATCTTGGAGTCTTCACCCAAATTTCATGCAGTTTGGATTTGAGAAAGTAGGATTTAAAGTAGTGGCCTATTCATTGCATGAGTTAAGTCACTATCCACCCCACATGTAGGTAGTCAGCTTGTTTTCTACCTGAACAACATCCAATTGACTTGAAAATTTGGAAGAGTAACTTTGAGCATTCTTTGAGTATTTGTGCAGAATTTCATTAGCTTTGGCCTCCTGGAAGTAAGATTTTAGCTAGTGACCTCCATAACTCGGTGTCACTGTCCTCTAAACTGACATGCAGTGAAATTCAGACCAAACGGAGTCCTTTTAACTTGAAAATTTGCAAAATATCTTTTGAGCATAACTGAAGATTCTCGCCCAAATTTCATCAATTTTGGATATCATGAAGCAGGACTTTGGTCAGTGACCCCATGGCTTGGGGGGGACTGACCCCAAGTTGACATGCTTGTGGCTTTTGGGTTTGATGATGTCTGTTCAACCCAAAATTTTGTAGGGCCTATCTTGGGCATCATTTGAGCTTCCTGTGAGAGTTTCGGCTAATTTGATCTTCGTGGGATGTCACTCTACACAGGGACACACAGAGCATAGTATATGATCATCTGGACCAAGTTTAGATCCAAATGATGTCCAAATGATCTGAATCCTTGAGGAGTAGTCTTTAAATGTACTTGAAAGTATTTCGTTGAATAGGAGTTTACTTCAACATGTGGAAATGCCAGGTCCTGCAGTGATTCCCAAGGAGCTAGCAAAGAGTTTCTGAAGCTGATTTCAGCTGAGATCAGGTCCAAGTGCTTTGAAAGCTTTGGAACTTTATAATCCAAAGCTTGTAATGCCTTCGCTGCATTATTTGCAAAATTTTATGGGTCAACAGAATGTACCACCTGAAACCAGTATCCTAAATAATAATTGTAAAGTGATTATAGTCCACAAGTGAGGATGATAAGGGACTGCTTAAGCAAAGTGTGTTATGCACAAATGACTAGAATAGAAAGTTACTCACTATGCAGTTTGTGTGAAAGGATAGATATAGGGTATTTAGTAAAGCAAAACCCAGTATGCCAACACGTTTATACTGTTATATGATAAATTGATGGATATGTTACCTTCACCTAGTCGCTGAAAACCAAAAGTAAATGCAAATCGGAGGATTGATCTTGAAGATTGACAGAAAGACAAGTCGTTTCATGTCTTTTGACCTGAAAACATGTTTTGGCTCTCGCTCCCTATAATAGAACTGCAACAACTTAAGGCAATGCCATGATTGTAGAGAATTAGGATGGGACATGAAGGAAAGTGTATACCAGAAAATATAGCATCAATAATATCAAGCCCTGTTTTTTCAAGCATGTTAAATACCTTTTCTTTTGATCATGAATTAAACTTGCATTGAGATTTATTATATTGGATGAGTTCCATTTAGGAAAAAAATAGTAACAGTAACTATACATTTTGACAAACACATTGCATTCAATAAAAGTACTACGATACATACTTCCAAAAGGATAGTTTTGGGGCTACACATGTCACAAACCACGCACACATAAATGGTTAGTGAATATCTAGCCTTTCCAAATCAAGGAAACATCTCCAACAGGAAAACATATTTAAAGCGTACTAAGAACCCAACAGAAATCAAAATCGGTTCTGGATATTTTCACCACTCTCATTAAATTTCAAATGAGATATATAGTGGGCATCAATGCTAAACCACTATGGTCATGTTATTAACCCTCCTACATTTGCAGTCTAACATTGGGCCACCATCATCCAGTAAAGTGGGTGGAGCATTAAATCAAAGTACACCATCATCGTTGAAGTCTTACCCACATCCAAACAATATAGCAATATCAAAAAACAAACATTTAAATTAGTTGTTTCAATAGAATAAATCAAATTTCAATAGGTAAACAACCAACTATAGTAGAGAAAAACATATGATGCTAAGGCTAAGAACATTATTATAACATGCTCGTATGACAACATCTACAGAACTCAAATAGATAAGGCAAAGCCGAAAGCACATCTCTTGGCCTGCTCATCTAGCATATGAGTTCATGTAGGAGTCTTTACTTGATAGCAGCCTAATGCCCAAGTCAGTTGTTTGTGCATCAATTCCTCTGCCTATGTCACCATTTATATAAGTAGTAAATACCATGCCATGAGTAGACAACACTGCTACTCTATTGGCACAAGCACCATTCATACCCAACCCTTTGATTGGTGTGCCTCCTAGGTAAGCCCTACAAGTGGAATTGCAGAGAGTAGTGGTGCAGCTTTTAAGAGAAAATGCCCCCATGCACATTACTCTCCTACATATTTTAAATTTTTAGCTGTATGCAAACTACAAAATTGCATTTCATATTATGAGTTGAGATTGGAGTTTGCATGATTTTGGGGAACCCCAAAATAAAACATCATAAAACCCTAGCAATCACTAAAACTAGGGCAGAATCCAAAAAAAAGCATAAAAATCATGCAACAAATCAAATGCTCCATCTTGAGAACCTCACGACCTCATGCATTGTGAAATCCGAACACAAAACAGTTCAAAACAAAATCAAATCAAATTCAATCAATGATCATTAGTCAGAAAAATATTAAAAAATACAAAAACACGACATTTTCTGATTGAAAGAGAGAAATGATCAGAAGAACATCAGATCCATACCTTTGGAGATAAAAAAATGAAAATGCCAGAGCTATGAAGGAGAAAAGGCTCTCGATTTGGGGATCTACTACTAATAACTAATTAATTGATTAACTAAATCTGAAGGAACTTGGGAGATCTTTCAAGTTAGGATCGATTCAAGACATTGTAAGAACAAGATCATGAAGAAAAAAGGATGATCGAAGGTGATTTAGGGTTTCGTTTGGTGAGGAGCTAGAGTTTCTTCGTCCTGAGCAATTAGGGTTGAGACATGGAGAGAATCAAGGTCATTTAGGGTTTTGTTTGGTGATGAGTGGGAGATCTTTTAGAGAAGTGAAAAAAGAGAGAGCGAGCAAGGTTAGGGCAAGGCAAAAAAGGGCAACGTTTTAAGGCATCACGAAGGTAAAGTAGGTATGAAGTTACAAAAATGCCCCCGAATGTTGTCCAAATTTCAAAATTGACAATTTGATCACTCTGTAAGACCATGCTGGATGCCCTTTTTAGATAGAGAGAAGAAAATTAATGGTTGGGACTGGGCCATCTTTAAATAAAAAATTGATGTATATAATGGCAAACAAAATAACTGCCACTCTCTTTATGTATATCATATGAATACACATCCAGAAATTGTTATCTGGTGATGTCTATAGTAGCGAACAAATGAATCTACCACTAGTTCAAGCTAATGGTAAAAGTAGAACAAGAAAAATAGATATCTATAATGGTAGACAAAGCTAACTGCTTTATCCATAAGAGTGTCACCAAACATGTTAATCTACTACTGAGAACAATATTTAGCAGTGAACAATGAAAACTGCCGCTATAAACGTGTCGCTAATTGTCACTTTTCTTGTAGAATTTGTGTCACAGGATTTCACCTGAGATAAGCCTAGCCATTGCAAAGCTGTTCTTTGCACCTGCGAGATGACTATTTGGATAAGCAAAGTCGTAGATGTGGCTTCGAGGCATGTCTTGTCTAGAGGAAAAGCAAGGTAGTTGCAGACATAGATTGCTGCTTCAAAGAGAGAAACCAGCTAGGAAAGGAGCAAGAATGCTCGCTTCTTGAGAGGGAGAATACCCTCATTCTTTTCGACCATTCTCCTCCTTCTTCGTCGTAGTTAAGGGAACCTCCTTCAACTCTGGGAATGCCCTTTCTCCTTGGGAAAGAACCTAGGGACTGTTGTTAGGATTAGTTAACCTGATGCCCATAGCTCATAAGAAAAAAATAATTTTTTGCCTATCAACAAGGAATTATAATACAAGTGAGAAGATGCATTGGGAAAGATGAATCCCTAAATAAACTAGGACTCTCATTGACATCCATGCTTATCCAATCCAAGATATCACACGTCTAACCCTCTTTGGTGGGCCCTCACATGAAACAATTTTCTAACAAAAGGGGCCCAACTTGAGATGTTTTTGCTCAAATTCAAATTTCAAACGTGGGTGTGCAAAGAACTCCAACAAGAGAGTCCTCCTACCCTAACTGATCCTATTGTAATTCAAACTTGTTGGCTAAGATTGAACTCTTCCAAAGAGATAATTGTAGTATAAACAAAAAGCCCCACGAGAGAGGGACTTTGGCCCAAAAAATCTGTAAATTATTAAAAGGGGGATGCCGTCAACATGCTTATGGAGTAACAAGCCACCCTCCTTTAGCTCTCTCTCCATGCCATCTCTCCCTCTCTTCTCCCCACAATTCTTCTCTCTCTTCAAGAAGGCTAGCCCAAGTTGAATATCATCAACTAGAAGAGGCTTCTCCATCCTAATGTGCATTTTCTAGCTTTGTTTTTATTTTTTCTATCTTTTGTAAACATTCACATTAGTAATTTTTTTTTTTTGTTTTTTTGCTTTCTATTTGGGTTTTCTTTTGTCTAGTTTTGTGTTTCTTTATGGGGTAACCATGCTTGTGATTGGTAAGGTTAGTAGAGGGATGCCATCCCACTACAAATGGCCTAGTTTAGTACCCTCCAACATACACTTCGAATCGTGAATCCCTTGCTCGTACGGGAGGATATAAAAGCTAGACTCAAGGCGAAAGCCAATTATTGTTTACAAGCCCTACCTTGAAACCCCATGTGCTTTCGCACATTATTTCAATTTCATCCTTGGATTTACAACCCTAGGAGTTGAATGAGACTCGAGGAACCCATTCTAGTTACTTTAGTGCCTGGTAGAAAAAGAAAATTGAAAGAATAACTTTTATCATACATTTATTTTTCTTGCACTGTTCCACACATTTAAATTCTTTTATTTTTTGACACATTTACTTTTGTGAAAAAAAATCCACACATTTAAATTTCTACACTTTTTACTTTGTTTAGGTTATTCTTATTTTGTTTTATGCATAGTTTTGTGTATGGAAAGTTGATCATTGCATGTATTAGCATTAAGTTTTATTTCTTACCAGTTTAAGTTGCTGGAAAATCAAGTTTTAGAGTTGTTTTGCAAAGTTTAGATTCGAATTTGACAAAGGTACAAATCTGAAAATTTGAAATTATGCACCCATTGCAGAAATTTCAGCATGATTCAGAGGCAACTTCTCATGATTAGAAACCTAGGCATATCACCTTGGTTTTTCCTGAGATTTCGTGGATTTTGAACCTTGCTGCAGACTCTCTTCACCATAAAAGTCTTGGACTCAGAAGTGTACAGAAATGGGGTATTTCGGTTGTGCAAAAGTGCCCAATCAGCCCACCCTTGTGCAGAATTCTGCACAACAAACTAATCAAGTACCCATGTTCATGCATTCATAACTTTTTCATTTTAGATCATTTTTCTATTCCCCCCCTTTTTTTTTTGTTAGATTCATGCGTCATCAAAGTTTAAATTCCATCCACGAAGCTCAGAGTCAGTCAATCAGTCCACCTGCGTGCAGAATTCTGCCCAACAACTAGTCAAGTACCCATGTTTGTGCATTCATAACTTTTTCATTTTAGATCATGCATCATCAAAGTTTAAGTTCCAGCCAAGAAGCTCAGATTTAGGATGCATTAGATTAGGTGCACAGTCCATCAAAGTTTGCACAGCATCATAGTTTTCTGCACTTAGAAAATTTCAGCATGCATGCGTACATTATTTAATTTTTTGCATTATTCATAGAATTAGCATCATCTTAGGATTTAACAATTAGTATTTAGATCTGAATTAGGTTTTAGGAATTCTAATTGAATTAGAAGACTAGGTTAGAAACATAATTAGATTAGAAAACTAACTTTGCATAGTTTCTAATAATTTTGGTAACTTGCTTATAAGGTAGTTTTTTATTTTTAGGATTCTTATTGACCCTAGGTAGTTTATCGATTTTGGATTCTTTCTAGAAGCGTTTCAAGATAAAATCTATTTCTTAGGAAGTTTTCAAAAAATTGGATAATGCTAAACATTAGAAGAGTTCTAACATAGTTGAAATTCTTAACTTGGCTAACTTTAGAAAATTTGGATTATTTCTCAATTTGAACTATGTTGAACATCTTGAACATTTGGGAAGTTTATAGAATTAAGGATTCTAACGTAACTAGGATTCTAACTTGGGAAGTATTTTGTTTAATTGTCTAACTTGTTTTTTTTTAAGGAAAATATTCATATGCATATGTCCCTCACCATTTTGGTGAGGGACACTCCTTTTTTGGAAAGCATTAATATGCAAGAGGACAAAACTTCACACCTTTCTAAGCTTGAAAAGTCTAAAAAAGGAAGTGTCTCTCACCAAAATGGTGAGGGACATATGCACATGAAGACTCCGCTTTTTTTAATATGAGTGTTTAGTTTTAAATTTGTTAGTTTTAAATTTTTAACTTATTTACAAGTTGGAAAGCACCTAATTAAATTTGCTACTTGTGGATTAACCCCGCACTCATCGGGTTTTATTATTATATCAAGACTCTACACTTGGAGTTCCGATCAACCCACTTTTAAATGGTTTTCATATCAAAATATAATATGTGCCCAAATATCAGTATGTCCAAGTACTCTTACTAGTGTGAAACTTATGGGGGTAAGTACTAGATGAGAGTATTACTTTAATCGGTTTATAATTTCAAAATAAAATGATTGGCAATCTCACCTCTCACCAGGTGACCAGGGATCGACCTTGGCTTCCCCCACTTCTCGCATGTATGTGTAAAGACCCAGATTTTAATTTTAAATTTGAATTAATCTTGACCCTTGATTTAATCTTGATGGACCCCACATGTTATTGTTATTATGATTTGATGTTATTTAAATTTGGATAATTACTTAGTTACTCTGTAGGTCCCATAAATTTCCAAAGTTTGAGAATTTTAAAGATGTGCTCAAAATTAAAACTTTATTTGGATTAAACCTCTAGATTGTCTTGACGTATCCTAACTGTATTTGAGAATGAAATTCCTCCTTTGGCTAAGTTTGAATATGACTACAACTCGTTTGAAACTTTACTTTTATCTTCCTATAAATGGAAAACACTCTCTCTCCTTTGAATCCCATCTATGTAACCCAAGTCCCCTCCCTCTCTTATGAAGAGTTTCTTCTTCCACCTAAGGTATGGCCCTCTCCTTTATCTCCTTCTTTTGGAATTTACTATTATAGTTGGTAAGATAGATTCCAATTTTGTCATTCACGCCATGTCTTGTAAGTCATTACCTGCATCATCCTCAACATCCATCCATGAGGTCCACCGAGTCATCACCTTAAAGGACAAGCCAGGAACCGTGGACCACCTCTGAAGAGCCAGACCCCACCATGGTCGAGCCCAACCCGGTTAAACCCAGTCGTCCTCACTGTTCACTATCTCCTTTCTCATGATTTTTCTGTCACTTCTTCTCTCCTTTGTTTCTTTCCTTCTCCTCCCCCACATGGCAAGCCGAGACCTCCACCATCACTGTTTGCATTTTCTTCCTCACTTCCTTCCATTTCCCTGCAACCAAACGGTCCCCATTTACCTCCTCCATTGCTGTTCCTCCACTCTCTCCTTCTTCTCCACCTGGGTTTTCATTCTTCTTCTTCTTTGTGTTCCTGTTCTTGCCTTCTATTCTTCTTCTTTTATCCGCTCATGGCCGAACCCATCTCCTGTCTCTTCCTTCTCTAGTTTCCATTCCTTCTTCATGTTTCATTTTGTTTTCTTTCGTGTTCTGTTCCTCTCCCTGGTTCACCTTCTCTGTTATTCTCCCTTCCTAGTTTCCTTCCACTGTTCTGCAATCCAAACAGCTTCCCTGTTTTCCTCTTTTCCTTCTTCCTGTCTTATGTTTTTCTTCTCTCTGCCTTCTTCTGCAACTCGAACCCATCTTTATTCTTCTTTTCTTCCCTTTCTGTTTTCTTCCTTCTTTTATTCTTCTTTCTTCTTCTTCCTGTTTCTTTCTGTTTTGCCATCCTGCGTCTTCCTCTTCTCGTTTCAGTTCGTTTTCTCTTCCTTACTGCTTCTCTTCTTCTCCTTCTTGTTCGTTTTCTCCTTCATCCCCTGTGCTTCCCTGCTGCTACTGTTTCTCTGCATTGTCCTTTCCTCTTCTTTCCTTTTTGCTGCATTGTTTTCTCCCTCCTCTGTCGAACTCGACAGCTCTCATGAACCCGGAACAACCGAACCAGGGCCAACCTATCAGCCCCTGGCCACTCTAGAACCCACCTCTCTTTTCTTCTTTTCTTCTCCTCCGTTTGTTTTTCCTCGTTTTGACACCATGAAACCAGGCATTACTCCCGGCTCTCCTGCAACAGTGCTCGGTCTCTTCTTCTTTTGTTTCTTTTTCTTGTTTCTCCTTCCCTTCTTCTTCCGTTTTCTTTCTTCTCCCCCTTGCTGTTTTCTCCCTTCTTTTCCTGCTTCTTTCTTTCTTCTCTCCTCATCTTCTTCTCCTCTGCAACTGAGTCAAGTTCATCGTCAGAACGGCAGGCAACCCAGTTACCGTTTTCGTTTCCCTCCACCCACTGCACTCGGCTTCCTGTTTCTCTTCTTCCTTTTCTTTTCTTTTCTCCTTTCACTGCTCAGCTCTCCGTTTTCTCTTCTCCGACCAGAAACAGTCACGCATCTCCACCCCTCCCCTGCAACATCTCTGTTCTTCTTCTGGTTTTCTCTGTTTGCCTGCTTTTCTCTGTTTTCTCTTCTTCTTTTTGCTTCTCCTTCTTCATCTGTTTCCCTTCCTCCTGTTTCTGCCCGGAAAAGCCCACTGCCCATCTGCTTCTTTTTTTCCTTTCTCCACTGCAACCATTTCTTCTTTTCTTCCTCGTTTCATTGTTGTTTTGATTCTTCTTCTTTGGTTTTTCTACTCCAGCATCTTCTGTTAGCCAAGTGGGTCCAGATCATAATTGGATTCAATAGCTAGGGTGATTTTCTTAATGGTATTAGGAATTTCCTATTTTGTCAAACAGTAATTCTTTATAGGTTAGGACTTTCCTTTTTCTAAGATAGAGTTTTTGGGAGATAAAGATGTAATAAGTATATATATATATATATGATGTAATTTGTAACCCTAGAGATGAGAGGCTAAGAGAGACTGAGATTCCAAGGCTGTGGTTTCACAGATTGGAGGAGAACCTAGTGGAAATTGGTTTTCCGTTGACGTAGGCATCTTTGCCGAACCACATAAATCACTTGTCTTCTTGTGGTTGATTGTTGACCTTGATTACTCACGTACACACACGCACAACAAGTGGTATCAAAGCGACGAAGTTGTGTGCGGAAGATCATTGGAAGGAGAGATCAGCAATAATCTCTGCTGGGCCACAGACTTCGGGGATCTTTGTTCTCTGAAACAGAGAAATCAAAACCAGAGGAAACAGACAAAGAGGGTTCTGTTGCTGGACATCTTCGTCGGTCGCCGAATCTGTGGCAAATTTGAGAAGATTGGCTGCCGGTTCTGAGGAGGAAGAAAAACCAAAAAAAAAAAAAAAGAGGCCTGCAACTGCTGGTCGTTTTTTTTTTTCCTTCTGTCACCGCCATGTTGAGATCTCTTGAAAGATAAATCAAGGATAAGAATCCTCTCTTATAATTAACCTTGGCCTATATGAGGTGTAGAATCTTCCTCTTTTATCTCTTGCGTTGTCAACTTTCATTCTTTGCAAGGTACTCTTTGTTACTCCAAAATCAAAGAGATCCTCCAGAATAATTCTCTTGATTTTTTTTCTTTTTTTTTCCAACCAAAATCTGATCCAAACCCTCTTTTGGGGATGGAATAGCTTACATATATATTTATGTAAATAAACTAATGATGATAAAAATTCAATTTATTTCATGAGAATATAAATTTTCACAGAACCTTCCAAAAATAGAATTTCCAAAAATGGCAGGTTTCACGAATTCATGCAAAAAATGTGATTTTTAAACAAATTATGCATAAATGCACTACAATTGTTTAATATTAATGCATGAAACATGATATCACACTAAATGAGGCTCTTTTGACTCAATAAGTCCTTAAACTGTTTAAAATGTATATGAAAATATCCAGTTTTTAATACTCAATACACCCCCTAACCAGCATTTTGCTAGTCCCTTGTAAAAAATGCAAAAAATATGAGGCTTCCAACATCACTTAATCTAACCTAAAACTAATGCAATGCAAGAAAAATAAACATGAATGCAACACCACTTTCGCTGGCACTCTTGACTACATTTAACGTATGCAGCTAGCCATTAAACCTCTAGGTTCCCCCTAGTGGATGAGTTGTGCCTCATGAGCTTTTGCAGTGAATCTACCCACAAAATTCTCTTTTTTTGACAAATAAAGGAAAAATAAACAAAAGTGAAGAAATTTCTCAAAAGAAAATTCACTCATATCAGATATTTTTGAAATCTAGAATAATTACACTTTAAGACTTTTTAAAGTCTGGTCCACAATTCTATTCTCAAAAACTTTCTCAAATTCAAACCAACTTACGTGCACGGTAAAAAAATAATATACATCAAAAACTTATTTAAGATATTCTATGATAATGCTGTAAAAATAGAATTTTTCCTTCAAATAGTCTGATCCCTTGAGATTTAGCAAAAATAAATTTCCTCTCAAAGCCATTAAGATGGTTACCACATTACTATTTACTTCGATAGGCCATTGTTTTTCTCCTTACTTTCTTTTTCTGAGGCAAGGGCTCCCAAGTTCGTATGATATAAGAAAAATTAGGATCCAGAGAGCAAATTTGGTCCTTGTCCTTCCCATTACATACTTCCTTGCAAACTCTTGCGGACACTATTCACTCATTTACCTTTGTCAACATAGAACTTTTAAAGTTCATATGATATAACAAAAGTTGGAATCTAAGGAGCAAACTTAGTCCTTATGCATTTATGCACATATCCTTTGAAAATTTCTAGGGACACTCGTTGGGCCATAATTCATCATCATTCAACTTTCTCTTTTTTTTTCTCATGATTGTGCAATGTTTAGGTCCCTTAAGCTCTCTAATTAACCCTTGTAGTGAGTGTTAGGCCAATGACTCTTAAACCAAATGGCTTTAGGGCACTAGACATAAAAATATCCCTTCGTGCTTACTAACTCGAGTTAAAAAGGCTACAACCCAAATTAATCACAAACTTCTCATTATATGCTCTCTTTTTTCACTCTCTCTTTTTTTTCAAATCAAAAGTAAACACTAGGTGGCAGTTCTCATTTCACTTGAATTAATTCATTTTGGTACTAATATATACAATTCACCAACAATGAACCAGGAAACAAAAATATTTTACAAACTAAATTTCAAGTTCACATAGTATTCTCCAAAAAAATTCCAAAACAACATTAAAGCTTCCTATCCAAAATGTTGAAAATATATACGTGTGCATGTGGAAAGCAAGTTTTGGTAATCTTTCGAAATGTTTCCTCCTTTAGAAAATGTAAACTTTCTTTTTACTTCCTTTCAAAAGTATGAAAATTTTAGATTTCTATATATCTTCAAATTGCTTCGATTCCTTTGAAAACTTTATTTTTAAAAATGAAAAATAAATAAACGAAAAATAAATGCCGGCAAAAAATTCCTAAAACCGAAATAAAAGTGTAAAAATGCAAAAATTTTCCTAAAAAATGAAAAAATAATAGAAAAATAAAAAAATTTTTCCTAAAAGTCTAAAAGTGCCTATGTAGTGCCTAAAATTGGACAAGCGTGCTCGTTCCCACCCCCAACCAAATATGTGCATCATCCATGATGTTTATGCATGCAATGTAGAATTGTAAAAGTATAATGAGGAAACATAAATGTAAAGGAGGGTAAAGAGAAAAAGTCACCTGAAGATGTATCTAAGCTACTTCCTGTCCAAGTTTAGACAAAATAGAAAATAACAAGAAAAAAAGATAAGAAGCTACTCTAAAAGAAAATATCTACGCTAAAAAGAAAACAAAAAAAACCTACACTATTGGATTCGAAACCATGAGTCCACCCGGATCTCAAATGAAATTTTCCTCCACATAGTTTATAAGAAGCACAGAAAGAAAGGAAATCATATCGGTATTAGGCTCAATGAACATGAGGACCGCATGTTCTTATAGACCGTGTGAAGAAGGGGCCACAAAGAAAATTTCTTCCTACTATGTTAGAAACGGATCTTTGAAAGATAGGAGAGGATGTAATGAGCAACTGAGTGGCTCTAGGTCCTCCCGTGCCACAAATTTCATTAGTTCAATTTCAGCATTCCATTCAGACACGGGCTCAAAAGATTCCAAATTGTCAAACTTAGAAGTCTGAATGGGACCATTGTTCTCCAATTCCACAAGTCTTTTTGAAAAACATCAAGGGCCAAGAAATGCGAAGGCAATTTCTTTAAGGGTTGGATCATCAGATTCCATGAAGAAGTCAGTACATGATTTCAAGGATTTCAGATTATCCGACTTTCAAATCTAAAAAATAAGGTCATCCACTCAATTGTAAACTTCTTTTGGGGCTCATTAGGTTCATTTGCGGTTTCATCAATCATGGGTATATCAAATTCTTAAAAGACCGCAATGCCAAATTCATTAAAGGAATCTGAATTATAGAAAGGATTTATGTAAAAGGGCATAGATTCCTCTTTAGTGAAGTGGAATGGTCGATACTGAGGAAAAGTAGGGTACACGGGCTCATGTAATTCATCAATTGGTTCATGCATCGCACCATCATCCATGTTCTCATGTACACCCTTAGATATCCACTGTATGTTTGTGTGATCCATATCGACAAGATCTTCAATAAATATAGGATCATCTTCAGTTCCAAGGGTGTCATTTCTTTTTCTCATTTCAAGCAATGTTTGACTAATTGAAGTCATTAGGCTTTCCATGCATTGTGAATAATTTTGTATGGATTGGATGGTATTTTGTGTGGACTTAATGAATTTGGCTATAGTATCCTCCAAAGAATCCTTCGGGGGTAGTGGTGATTCATATGACCATTCAGGCGATAGAGAATTATAAGGTGCATATTACCAGGGAGAAAAAGGGGGTACATATAATATATCCTGCGAAGGGTAGTCATATGACCCATCCGGAGTAAATTCTTGAGGATAAGAGATGTCACAACCCGAGCCCAGGGACCGGGGGTCAGAGAAAGTCTAACCAATGACACACGTACTCCCGTGCATGCACACCTAGACCCCGTCCAAGCATACACACACAAGGGATCATTCACACGTGCAAACAACTGTACGCGGAAACTGTACGTATCAAAGCATATAACAATACATACCAAAAGATACAATGGATTACAAAAGATCATGAACTGATAACAAGAACAAATACAAGAACGTATGACAATATAGCGGGCTTACAGCGGCCAAAACTCAAAATACAGATATCACTCAAGCCCACATTACAATTACAGAAAAATTCCCCTCAATAGACTCAGACTCAAATGAATGGGGAGAACAAAATGATGCAAACCGTACTCTGGAGGATGGATCAAGTCCACTCCTCTAGGCCGGAAGGGGCCTCGCAAACCTCTCCTGGAGTCGGGTCGACCGACGTAGGATCGGGAGAGGGATCTGAGCCTGCAACACACAAAGACAACTAATAAGTACAACGACTTAGCAAAGTATAAGCCAACAAGAAGATAACACGAATTGTGTCTAATACTGAACAATAGTCATAATGCAATGTCCATAGAATTTATGTTCGTATACTAAGCAATTATGCAAATGAATAAGCATGCTGTAAGAATCATAAACAGAAAACAATCAAAGTGGCTACTACATTGGCCATTTTCTCCCTTACGAGAGCAGTCAGAATGAGAACACCAGCGACCGGGCCAGGGCACGCATGGGTCTCTAGTTCCCGGGGTCCGGAGTCCCAGGACAGAACACTCTGCAGAGGCAAACACATAAACTAAACCAAAGTTAACCCCGTCGGGTATCATAAGGCTGAGGTTCAGTAGTGCCAAGACCAATCACAGTCAAATCAGATGATGCACCTCAATCAATCAATCATATCATATCACATACCACATACAGATCTCACATATCACGCTGAACAAACAATAGGAAGTGCATCGCATATACTGATACTGAATGTACATAAGCTGATACAAGAAGTGCTGACAATGAGTATCAATCACAATCACTGACTCATAACTGATGCAAGTACTCCAGTGGAGCAACGGTAAAACACAATACACAATAATAGAATGGTTCCGCCCGGGCTTCGCTCTGGGGTTGCTGCATTTCCCACAGAATCGAGAGGTCCAGCGCAGAACACATGAGAGGGCATAACCGAAGTCAATATGCTGTACAAACCAAACAAATCAAGTACTTAGACGATTCAAGGATCAATTACAAGCCAATCCTACACTAATTATCCAGTGTTGATAACCGTGCATGTTGATGTAGTTTTAAGTTGTCCGGTGCACCATGGTCTAGTGTTGCAGTGTCTGGAGTGTGCACCGAAGTCCCTTAAACCAACACCCATGGGGAGGTGCTAAACAACTGGATAACAATCATGAATGATTCACAGCCCATGAGATCATTCATGTCATGCAAACATTCCATTGGACATGTTCAGGTTAACTACATTCTAACATGAAAGTCATATATGGTCTTTTGCTTAAACCTAGTCCCTTTTCATTCAATTCTCAGGGTCTCACGGTGTAGCCGTAGGTAACCTTACGGCTTAGCCGTGGCATCTTACGGCTTAGCCGTAATATGCACTGCGGCTGAGCCGAGGCTCCCCAAAATGTCCATCCGGATTTACGGCTCAACCGTATTTTGTTCTACGGCTCAGCCGTATCCTGGTCCACGGCTTAGCCGTAGGACAATGTACGGCTTAGATCAGGCTGGGCCGTAGAAGAATGGCATTTTGTCAACTCTCAGTTATTTTCAGATAACAGTCTGTATTGTTCTACGGTTAGGGTTACGGCTGGGTCTCGGCTTAGCCGTAAGCCATTTTACGGCTTAGCCGTAGCACATTTCACGGCGTAGCCGTGAGTGCACGGACTCATTTTTCTGGAATCATTACAGACATACAGAAATCGAACAATTCGACTGAAAGCAGAAGGATAACAGTGAAACAAACTCAAGGGGGCTATCTAACACTGATACATACAGTAAAGAACATGAAACAAACAATCAAATCCATATCAATCAGTGTACATACTACTTGGGCTTATACTTGCCTCACAAATGGAATCATGTCGTTGCTTTGGCTCAGTCCACCGGGAAACACACACACTTGCTCCTTTCTTCCTTCCTCAAGCAGTAGAAACAGAAAAGGAGAAGGAGAGAAAGAGAGCTGAACGAGAGAGAGACGACTGAGAGAGAGAGTGAGCTGAGAGAACGATCGAGAGAAAAGGAATGGAGTTGGTAAGATATTTATAACTAAAATGAGTCCAAAATTACAAACAAGTCCAAGTCACTTACACAAATGTCAGTTTGAGTCAAATGACGGTCCAACGGAAACAAACGAAATCATTCGGATCCAAGACAGTTACGAAAATCGACAAGCTCAACGAAAGACACGCGATGACGTCAGAATGACGCAAAACTGACAAGGTCAATCAAAAGTCAAAATTACGAAAAAGGGCTCGAACTACTCTCCCAAGACACAAAGCGAAAGAAAAACAAATCAAAACACACTTAACGACAAAATCGCACGCGATTACTCACTAATCCGGATCAACTCGGGTCGGAGTGTTACATCCTCCCCCACTTGGACATCATTCCGTCCTCGGAATGAACGCGTACCTGAGCAAAAAGGTAAGGATACTGACGTGCCATCTGATCTTCTAATTCCCACGTGGCTTCATCAGGTCCATGATGTTCCCAGAGTACCTTGACCCATCGAATAGTCCTCGTACGCAAGAGCTGTTCTCTAGTCCCAACAATACGGAGCGGACGCTCAACGTATGATGCATTAGGTTGCATCTGGATGTCATCGTATCGAATCACATGCGTCGGGTCTCGAACATACTTGCGAAGCATGGATACATGGAAAACGTCATGTACTCCAGAAAACTCCACGGGAAGAATCAACCTGTACGCTAGATCGCCAATCCGGCTCTTGATCTCAAATGGACCCACATATCTTGGCGCTAACTTGCCCTTTTGACCGAACCGTACCGTACCTTTCATCGGTGAGACCTTCAAGAAGACCCAATCACCAACCTGGAATGCTAATGTTCTTCTTCGCGTATCTGCATAGCTCTTCTGTCTCGATCGGGCAGTCTTCAGATTATCAATGACCTTCTGAACTTTCTCTGTAGTCTCAGCAATGATCGTCGGTCCGTGGAAACTCCTTGTTCCAACTTCTTCCCAGCAAACAGGGCTTCTACATTTCCGTCCATATAGAGCTTCATAGGGTGCCATACCAATACTCTCGTGGAAGCTATTATTATACGCGAACTCACACAACGAGAGATGCAAATCCCATTCTTTCTCAAAGTTCAGTACACTGGCCCGTAACATGTCCTCGAGCGTCTGAATAGTTCGTTCTGACTGTCCATCAGTCTGCGGGTGATACGCCGTGCTGAAACTCAACTTCGTTCCCATGGCTTCCTGAAATGCTCTCCAGAATGAAGAAACAAAGCGGCTATCTCGATCTGACACAATCGATACAGGCGTACCATGTAGTCGAACGATCTCATCAACGAACTTCTTCGCCATCTCGGAAAATGTCATGCCTTTCTTGAATGGAAGAAAATGGGCTGTCTTCGTCAGTCTGTCCACGATCACCCAAATGGCACTATTCTTCTTGCGAGTCAGGGGTAAACCTGAAACGAAGTCCATCGTAATGTGCTCCCATTTCCACTGGGGAATATGCAATGGATGTAAGGAACCTGGCGGTCTCTGATGGTCAGCTTTCACCTTTTGGCAAGTCAAACATCTGGCAACAAACCCAGCAATTTCTCTCTTCATATTATTCCACCAGAATCTGTCCTTGAGAGCTCGGTACATCTTCGTACTTCCAGGGTGCATAGAATAACGAGCATGGTGTGCTTCTGTCATCAAACTCTCCTTTAAAGCATCTACTGCTGGCACACATAGCCTGCTTCTGAAATACAAGACATCACCCTCCAAGCGAAAGTCTGGTCGATCCGCAATGTTATCCCGAATTCGCTTCAACATCGCATCTTCAAACTGCTGGTCTTTAATACGCTGAATGATGTCAGGCTGAAAGCTCACTGTACTGGCAAGTGTCAAACAGTTCTCCACCAATTGCAGTTCCACTGGCTGAGCATGCCTCACAAAATAAAGACTATGCAAGGCCTGAAGAATCTCCGACTTCCTACTCAAAGCATCTGCAACAACATTGCCTTTCCCTGGATGATATTTAATGGGGAAGTCAAAATCCTTGATCAACTCAAGCCACCTTCGCTGTCTCATATTCAACTCAGACTGCGTGAAGAGATACTGTAGACTATGATGATCTGAATGCACTTCAAAAGTCACGCCATACAAATAATGTCTCCACATCTTCAACGCAAAAACGATGGCTGCCAACTCTAAATCATGCGTTGCATAGTTCTTCTCATGCTCCCGAAGTTGCCTCGAGCCATAGGCAATCACTTTGCCATGTTGCATCAAAACACATCCCAAACCGACTCGAGAAGCATCAGAGTAGATCATAAATCCTTCATGTCCATCTGGTAACGTCAAGACTGGAGCCGAAGTAAGCTTCTCCTTCAACAAACGAAAATGGTGCTCACATTCGTCCGTCCACAGAAAAGGAACATTCTTCCTGGTCAATCGAGTCAACGGTGCAGAAATCTTGGCAAAATCTTGAATAAATCGACGATAATAACCAGCCAATCCGAGAAAACTCCGTATCTCCGTCACAGTCTTCGGGCTGGGCCAATTCATCACTGCCTCAACTTTCGTCTGATCCACTGCCAACCCATCTCGTGAAATGGTATGACCAAGAAAAGCTACCTGCTCGAGCCAAAAATCACACTTCGAAAATTTAGCATATAAGCGATGCTCTGTTAACAACTGCAAGGCTCGACGTAGATGTTCCTCATGCTCCTCTGGGGTCTTCGAATATACCAAAATATCATCAATAAAGACCACCACGAAACGATCCAGGAAAGGAACAAAGATCTTGTTTATCAAGGCCATAAAGGCAGCAGGTGCATTGGTTAATCCAAATGGCATCACGAGGAACTCAAAGTGTCCATACCGTGTCCTAAAAGCAGTCTTCGCAATATTTTCTTCCTTCACCCGGAGTTGATGATACCCCGATCTTAAATCAATCTTGGAGAAGTAAGCGGCACCTTGAAGTTGGTCAAACAACTCATCAATACGCGGCAATGGGTATTTATTCTTAATAGTGACTTTGTTCAATCGCCGGTAGTCTATACACATCCGTAAGGTACCGTCCTTCTTCTTCACAAACAACACTGGAGCTCCCCACGGTGACACACTCGGCCGTATGAAACCCTTCTCCAAAAGATCTTGCAACTGCGTCTTCAATTCGAGTAACTCAGCAGGGACCATACGATAAGGAGCTAAACTAATGGGTGCTGTACCGGGCACTAGATCGATCGCGAACTCTACATCTCTGACAGGGGGTAACTCGGGTACTTCCTCCGGAAATATATCCGGGAACTCACGTACGACCGGAATCTCACCCAACTGCTTCACCTCCTTCTTCGCCGAGACGAAGGCAAGAAAACCTGCACAACCTCTGCGTATCAAACGATCCGCCTTGCATGCGGAGATGACACGCCTCGGGCATCTCTCCTGATTGCCCTCGAAGCGAAACCCCTTCTCAAAATCGAAGTAAATCGTCCTGTTGTAACAGTTAACACAGGCACGATACCGCGCTAGCCAGTCCATTCCAAGGATCACATCGAAATCCAACATGGACAACAAGATCAAATCAACTGGAAGCTGGCGACCTGCAATCACCACGTCGCACTGAGGGTAGTATACACTACACTCCACTCTCTTGCCCACAGGAGTGGACACCACTAACAAATAAGGTAACGGCTGAGGGGGTTGCGGTAAATGTTCTGCAAAACGAGGTGCAACATACGAACGCGTAGATCCCGAATCAAATAGTGTATGTGCTTCAGCTCGGGCAATGAGAACTTTACCTTCTACCACATTCGCATCTTCTGCATGATCATGGGAAGCTGCATACACGCGAGCAGTCTGACGCTGCGGCTTCTGGCTCTGGCGAGACGGCTGGGGGCTATTCGAAGCTGCTGAACTCAGAGACTTGGATGACCCCATAGATCTAGATGACTGGAAGGTCCTGGCTTTAGGGCACTGAGCTATCTTATGCTCCATAGATCCGCAACTCAAACAAGCTCCGGACTTCTTCCAACACTTCTCCGTCGGATGTCCCAATCCACAAAACTCGCATCTACTCCCAGAGAAATTCGAAGTTCCTTGCTTCCCTTTCCATTTTTTCTAGATCTGTCCCTTGGACCCCACTGGTGCGCTCCTCTTGAAGTCCATAGCTCTCTCTGCTAGGTGGTTGGCTTCCGCAGCATGTGCTCTATCAACCGCATCATCAAAAGTGGCTGGTCTCTGAAAAGCAGTCACATAGTTCGCATATCTAGGATGCAGACCAGTAATGAAACGATTCACCTTCTTCTCCTCAGTATTGATCATGTCCTCAGCAAAATGGGACAACTGGATAAAGCGGTGAATATACTCTGAGACGGTCAGCTGCTGCTGCTGTAGGGCCAGAAACTCCACCTCCTTCACACGTCGGACATGAGCAGGGATGAACTTTCTTCTGAACTGTTTCAGGAACGTCTCCCACGCCGTTTCACTGGGCATAGTCAGATAAGTGGCACTGACACTTTTCCACCATGTCTTTGCCACCTCTCGAAACATCGAGGCCGTAAACATAACCTTCTGCCGGTCATCACAAACAATGGTAGAGAAGAGATCTCCGGTATGCTCTAGCCACTGATCAGCCTTCAATGCATCTTCGTTACCGTAGAAGTCCGTGGCTCCACGTTTCCTGAATTTATCATACAACGCATTTGGATCGCTCTCCTTAAGCTGAACAATCACTTGCTGCTCTACCGGTCGCTGAACTGGCACTTGACTCTGCCGGTCTACTAACGAAACGACTTGTGCCTGCAAGGAATGGATCGCCTGCAGCATGGTCAAGAAGCGCTCATCAAAATTCACAAGTGGCTGTGGAGCGGCTGATCCACTCTCATTATCTCCCTGATTGTTGTTATCGTGCGTTCCAGATCCCGATGCCATAGCCTGCAAAACACAAAAGTCAATCTGCTATCACACTAGGTACTCACACGGACTCACAAGACAAGGGGGCCAAACACAACAGTCCAAAACTGGACTACGGAATCTCACCACGTCCTATATGCCTATATGCTTACAAACTCAGATAGAGACAATGCTCTGATACCATACAATACGTATGTCACAACCCGAGCCCAGGGACCGGGGGTCAGAGAAAGTCTAACCAATGACACACGTACTCCCGTGCATGCACACCTAGACCCCGTCCAAGCATACACACACAAGGGATCATTCACACGTGCAAACAACTGTACGCGGAAGCTGTACGTATCAAGGCATATAACAATACATACCAAAAGATACAATGGATTACAAAAGATCATGAACTGATAACAAGAACAAATACAAGAACGTATGAAATATAGCGGGCTTACAGCGGCCAAAACTCAAAATACAGATATCACTCAAGCCCACATTACAATTACAGAAAAATTCCCCTCAATAGACTCAGACTCAAATGAATGGGGAGAACAAAATGATGCAAACCGTACTCTGGAGGATGGATCAAGTCCACTCCTCTAGGCCGGAAGGGGCCTCGCGAACCTCTCCTGGAGTCGGGTCGACCGACGCAGGATCGGGAGAGGGATCTGAGCCTGCAACACACAAGGACAACTAATAAGTACAACGACTTAGCAAAGTATAAGCCAACAAGAAGATAACACGAATTATGTCTAATACTGAACAATAGTCATAATGCAATGTCCATAGAATTTATGTTCGTATACTAAGCAATTATGCAAATGAATAAGCATGCTGTAAGAATCATAAACAGAGAACAATCAAAGTGGCTACTACATTGGCCATTTTCTCCCTTACGAGAGCAGTCAGAATGAGAACACCAGCGACCGGGCCAGGGCACGCATGGGTCTCTAGTTCCCGGGGTCCGGAGTCCCAGGACAGAACACTCTGCAGAGGCAAACACATAAACTAAACCAAAGTTAACCCCGTCGTGTATCCTAAGGCTGAGGCTCAGTAGTGCCAAGACCAATCACAGTCAAATCAGATGATGCACCTCAATCAATCAATCATATCATATCACATACCACATACAGATCTCACATATCACGCTGAACAAACAATAGGAAGTGCATCGCATATACTGATACTGAATGTACATAAGCTGATACAAGAAGTGCTGACAATGAGTATCAATCACAATCACTGACTCGTAACTGATGCAAGTACTCCAGTGGAGCAGCGGTAAAACACAATATACAATAATAGAATGGCTCCGCCCGGGCTTCGCTCTGGGGTTGCTGCATTTCCCACAGAATCGAGAGGTCCAGCGCAGAACACATGAGAGGGCATAACCGAAGTCAATATGCTGTACAAACCAAACAAATCAAGTACTTAGACGATTCAAGGATCAATTACAAGCCAATCCTACACTAATTATCCAGTGTTGCTAACCGTGCATGTTGATCTAGTTTTAAGTTGTCCGGTGCACCATGGTCTAGTGTTGCAGTGTCTGGAGTGTGCACCGAAGTCCCTTAAACCAACACCCATGGGGAGGTGCTAAACAACTGGATAACAATCATGAATGATTCACAGCCCATGAGATCATTCATGTCATGCAAACATTCCATTGGACATGTTCAGGTTAACTACATTCTAACATGAAAGTCATATATGGTCTTTTGCTTAAACCTAGTCCCTTTTCATTCAATTCTCAGGGTCTCACGGTGTAGCCGTAGGTAACCTTACGGCTTAGCCGTGGCATCTTACGGCTTAGCCGTAATATGCACTGCGGCTGATCCGAGGCTCCCCAAAATGTCCATCCGGATTTACGGCTCAACCGTATTTTGTTCTACGGCTCAGCCGTATCCTGGTCCACGGCTTAGCCGTAGGACAATGTACGGCTTAGATCAGGCTGGGCCGTAGAAGAATGGCATTTTGTCAACTCTCAGTTATTTTCAGATAACAGTCTGTATTGTTCTACGGTTAGGGTTACGGCTGGGTCTCGGCTTAGCCGTAAGCCATTTTACGGCTTAGCCGTAGCACATTTCACGGCGTAGCCGTGAGTGCACGGACTCATTTTTCTGGAATCATTACAGACATACAGAAATCGAACAATTCGACTGAAAGCAGAAGGATAACAGTGAAACAAACTCAAGGGGGCTGTCTAACACTGATACATACAGTAAAGAACATGAAACAAACAATCAAATCCATATCAATCAGTGTACATACTACTTGGGCTTATACTTGCCTCACAAATGGAATCACGTCGTTGCTTTGGCTCAGTCCACCGGGAAACACACACACTTGCTCCTTTCTTCCTTCCTCAAGCAGTAGAAACAGAAAAGGAGAAGGAGAGAAAGAGAGCTGAACGAGAGAGAGACGACTGAGAGAGGGAGTGAGCTGAGAGAACGATCGAGAGAAAAGGAATGGAGTTGGTAAGATATTTATAACTAAAATGAGTCCAAAATTACAAACAAGTCCAAGTCACTTACACAAATGTCAGTTTGAGTCAAATGACGGTCCAACGGAAACAAACGAAATCATTCGGATCCAAGACAGTTACGAAAATCGACAAGCTCAACGAAAGACACGCGATGACGTCAGAATGACGCAAAACTGACAAGGTCAATCAAAAGTCAAAATTACGAAAAAGGGCTCGAACTACTCTCCCAAGACTCAAAGCGAAAGAAAAACAAATCAAAACACACTTAACGACAAAATCGCACGCGATTACTCACTAATCCGGATCAACTCGAGTCGGAGTGTTACATCCTCCCCCACTTGGACATCATTCCGTCCTCGGAATGAACGCTACCTGAGCAAAAAGGTAAGGATACTGACGTGCCATCTGATCTTCTAATTCCCACGTGGCTTCATCAGGTCCATGATGTTCCCAGAGTACCTTGACCCATCGAATAGTCCTCGTACGCAAGAGCTGTTCTCTAGTCCCAACAATACGGAGCGGACGCTCAACGTATGACGCATTAGGTTGCATCTGGATGTCATCGTATCGAATCACATGCGTCGGGTCTCGAACATACTTGCGAAGCATGGATACATGGAAAACGTCATGTACTCCAGAAAACTCCACGGGAAGAATCAACCTGTACGCTAGATCGCCAATCCGGCTCTTGATCTCAAATGGACCCACATATCTTGGCGCTAACTTGCCCTTTTGACCGAACCGTACCGTACCTTTCATCGGTGAGACCTTCAAGAAGACCCAATCACCAACCTGGAATGCTAATGTTCTTCTTCGCGTATCTGCATAGCTCTTCTGTCTCGATCGGGCAGTCTTCAGATTATCAATGACCTTCTGAACTTTCTCTGTAGTCTCAGCAATGATCGTCGGTCCGTGGAAACTCCTTGTTCCAACTTCTTCCCAGCAAACAGGGCTTCTACATTTCCGTCCATATAGAGCTTCATAGGGTGCCATACCAATACTCTCGTGGAAGCTATTATTATACGCGAACTCACACAACGAGAGATGCAAATCCCATTCTTTCTCAAAGTTCAGTACACTGGCCCGTAACATGTCCTCGAGCGTCTGAATAGTTCGTTCTGACTGTCCATCAGTCTGCGGGTGATACGCCGTGCCGAAACTCAACTTCGTTCCCATGGCTTCCTGAAATGCTCTCCAGAATGAAGAAACAAAGCGGCTATCTCGATCTGACACAATCGATACAGGCGTACCATGTAGTCGAACGATCTCATCAACGAACTTCTTCGCCATCTCGGAAAATGTCATGCCTTTCTTGAATGGAAGAAAATGGGCTGTCTTCGTCAGTCTGTCCACGATCACCCAAATGGCACTATTCTTCTTGCGAGTCAGGGGTAAACCTGAAACGAAGTCCATCGTAATGTGCTCCCATTTCCACTGGGGAATATGCAATGGATGTAAGGAACCTGGCGGTCTCTGATGGTCAGCTTTCACCTTTTGGCAAGTCAAACATCTGGCAACAAACCCAGCAATTTCTCTCTTCATATTATTCCACCAGAATCTGTCCTTGAGAGCTCGGTACATCTTCGTACTTCCAGGGTGCATAGAATAACGAGCATGGTGTGCTTCTGTCATCAAACTCTCCTTTAAAGCATCTACTGCTGGCACACATAGCCTGCTTCTGAAATACAAGACATCACCCTCCAAGCGAAAGTCTGGTCGATCCGCAATGTTATCCCGAATTCGCTTCAACATTGCATCTTCAAACTGCTGGTCTTTAATACGCTGAATGATGTCAGGCTGAAAGCTCACTGTACTGGCAAGTGTCAAACAGTTCTCCACCAATTGCAGTTCCACTGGCTGAGCATGCCTCACAAAATAAAGACTATCCAAGGCCTGAAGAATCTCCGACTTCCTACTCAAAGCATCTGCAACAACATTGCCTTTCCCTGGATGATATTTAATGGGGAAGTCAAAATCCTTGATCAACTCAAGCCACCTTCGCTGTCTCATATTCAACTCAGACTGCGTGAAGAGATACTGTAGACTATGATGATCTGAATGCACTTCAAAAGTCACGCCATACAAATAATGTCTCCACATCTTCAACGCAAAAACGATGGCTGCCAACTCTAAATCATGCGTTGCATAGTTCTTCTCATGCTCCCGAAGTTGCCTCGAGCCATAGGCAATCACTTTGCCATGTTGCATCAAAACACATCCCAAACCGACTCGAGAAGCATCAGAGTAGATCATAAATCCTTCATGTCCATCTGGTAACGTCAAGACTGGAGCCGAAGTAAGCTTCTCCTTCAACAAACGAAAATGGTGCTCACATTCGTCCGTCCACAGAAAAGGAACATTCTTCCTGGTCAATCGAGTCAACGGTGCAGAAATCTTGGCAAAATCTTGAATAAATCGACGATAATAACCAGCCAATCCGAGAAAACTCCGTATCTCCGTCACAGTCTTCGGGCTGGGCCAATTCATCACTGCCTCAACTTTCGTCTGATCCACTGCCAACCCATCTCGTGAAATGGTATGACCAAGAAAAGCTACCTGCTCGAGCCAAAAATCACACTTCGAAAATTTAGCATATAAGCGATGCTCTGTCAACAACTGCAAGGCTCGACGTAGATGTTCCTCATGCTCCTCTGGGGTCTTCGAATATACCAAAATATCATCAATAAAGACCACCACGAAACGATCCAGGAAAGGAACAAAGATCTTGTTTATCAAGGCCATAAAGGCAGCAGGTGCATTGGTTAATCCAAATGGCATCACGAGGAACTCAAAGTGTCCATACCGTGTCCTAAAAGCAGTCTTCGCAATATCTTCTTCCTTCACCCGGAGTTGATGATACCCCGATCTTAAATCAATCTTGGAGAAGTAAGCGGCACCTTGAAGTTGGTCAAACAACTCATCAATACGCGGCAATGGGTATTTATTCTTAATAGTGACTTTGTTCAATCGCCGGTAGTCTATACACATCCGTAAGGTACCGTCCTTCTTCTTCACAAACAACACTGGAGCTCCCCACGGTGACACACTCGGCCGTATGAAACCCTTCTCCAAAAGATCTTGCAACTGCGTCTTCAATTCGAGTAACTCAGCAGGGGCCATACGATAAGGAGCTAAACTAATGGGTGCTGTACCGGGCACTAGATCGATCGCGAACTCTACATCTCTGACAGGGGGTAACTCGGGTACTTCCTCCGGAAATACATCCGGGAACTCATGTACGACCGGAATCTCACCCAACTGCTTCACCTCCTTCTTCGCCGAGACGAAGGCAAGAAAACCTGCACAACCTCTGCGTATCAAACGATCCGCCTTGCATGCGGAGATGACACGCCTCGGGCATCTCTCCTGATTGCCCTCGAAGCGAAACCCCTTCTCAAAATCGAAGTAAATCGTCCTGTTGTAACAGTTAACATAGGCACGATACCGCGCTAGCCAGTCTATTCCAAGGATCACATCGAAATCCAACATGGACAACAAGATCAAATCAACTGGCAGCTGGCGACCTTCAATCACCACGTCGCACTGAGGGTAGTATACACTACACTCCACTCTCTTGCCCACAGGAGTGGACACCACTAACAAATAAGGTAGCGGCTGAGGGGGTTGCGGTAAATGTTCCGCAAAACGAGGTGCAACATACGAACGCGTAGATCCCGAATCAAATAGTGTATGTGCTTCAGCTCGGGCAATGAGAACTTTACCTTCTACCACATTCGCATCTTCTGCATGATCATGGGAAGCTGCATACACGCGAGCAGTCCGACGCTGCGGCTTCTGGCTCTGGCGAGACGGCTGGGGGCTATTCGAAGCTGCTGAACTCAGAGACTTGGATGACCCCATAAATCTAGATGACTGGAAGGTCCTGGCTTTAGGGGACTGAGCTATCTTATGCTCCATAGATCCGTAACTCAAACAAGCTCTGGACTTCTTCCAACACTTCTCCGTCGGATGTCCCAATCCACAAAACTCGCATCTACTCCCAGAGAAATTCGAAGTTCCTTGCTTCCCTTTCCATTTTTTCTGGATCTGTCCCTTGGACCCCACTGGTGCGCTCCTCTTGAAGTCCATAGCTCTCTCTGCTAGGTGGTTGGCTTCCGCAGCATGTGCTCTATCAACCGCATCATCAAAAGTGGCTGGTCTCTGAAAAGCAGTCACATAGTTCGCATATCTAGGATGCAGACCAGTAATGAAACGATTCACCTTCTTCTCCTCAGTATTGATCATGTCCTCAGCAAAATGGGACAACTGGATAAAGCGGTGAATATACTCTGAGACGGTCAGCTGCTGCTGCTGTAGGGCCAGAAACTCCACCTCCTTCACACGTCGGACATGAGCAGGGATGAACTTTCTTCTGAACTGTTTCTGGAACATCTCCCACGCCGTTTCACTGGGCATAGTCAGATAAGCGGCACTGACACTTTTCCACCATGTCTTTGCCACCTCTCGAAACATCGAGGCCGTAAACATAACCTTCTGCCGGTCATCACAAACAATGGTAGAGAAGAGATCTCCGGTATGCTCTAGCCACTGATCAGCCTTCAATGCATCTTCGTTACCATAGAAGTCCGTGGCTCCACGTTTCCTGAATTTATCATACAACGCATTTGGATCGCTCTCCTTAGGCTGAACAATCACTTGCTGCTCTACCGGTCGCTGAACTGGCACTTGACTCTGCCGGTCTACTAGCGAAACGACCTGTGCCTGAAAGGAATGGATCGCCTGCAGCATGGTCAAGAAGCGCTCATCAAAATTCACAAGTGGCTGTGGAGCGGCTGATCCACTCTCATTATCTCCCTGATTGTTGTTATCGTGCGTTCCAGATCCCGATGCCATAGCCTGCAAAATACAAAAGTCAATCTGCTATCACACTAGGTACTCACACGGACTCACAAGACAAGGGGGCCAAACACAACAGTCCAAAACTGGACTACGGAATCTCACCACGTCCTATATGCCTATATGCTTACAAACTCAGATAGAGACAATGCTCTGATACCATACAATACGTATGTCACAACCCAAGCCCAGGGACCGGGGGTCAGAGAAAGTCTAACCAATGACACACGTACTCCCGTGCATGCACACCTAGACCCCGTCCAAGCATACACACACAAGGGATCATTCACACGTGCAAACAACTGTACACGGAAGCTGTACGTATCAAGGCATATAACAATACATACCAAAAGATACAATGGATTACAAAAGATCATGAACTGATAACAAGAACAAATACAAGAACATATGACAATATAGCGGGCTTACAGCGGCCAAAACTCAAAATACAGATATCACTCAAGCCCACATTACAATTACAGAAAAATTCCCCTCAATAGACTCAGACTCAAATGAATGGGGAGAACAAAATGATGCAAACCGTACTCTAGAGGATGGATCAAGTCCACTCCTCTAGGCCGGAAGGGGCCTCGCGAACCTCTCCTGGAGTCGGGTCGACCGACGCAGGATCGGGAGAGGGATCTGAGCCTGCAACACACAAGGACAACTAATAACTACAACGACTTAGCAAAGTATAAGCCAACAAGAAGATAACACGAATTGTGTCTAATACTGAACAATAGTCATAATGCAATGTCCATAGAATTTATGTTCGTATACTAAGCAATTATGCAAATGAATAAGCATGCTGTAAGAATCATAAACAGAAAACAATCAAAGTGGCTACTACATTGGCCATTTTCTCCCTTACGAGAGCAGTCAGAATGAGAACACCAGCGACCGGGCCAGGGCACGCATGGGTCTCTAGTTCCCGGGGTCCGGAGTCCCAGGACAGAACACTCTGCAGAGGCAAACACATAAACTAAACCAAAGTTAACCCCGTCGGGTATCATAAGGCTGAGGTTCAGTAGTGCCAAGACCAATCACAGTCAAATCAGATGATGCACCTCAATCAATCAATCATATCATATCACATACCACATACAGATCTCACATATCACGCTGAACAAACAATAGGAAGTGCATCGCATATACTGATACTGAATGTACATAAGCTGATACAAGAAGTGCTGACAATGAGTATCAATCACAATCACTGACTCATAACTGATGCAAGTACTCCAGTGGAGCAACGGTAAAACACAATACACAATAATAGAATGGTTCCGCCCGGGCTTCGCTCTGGGGTTGCTGCATTTCCCACAGAATCGAGAGGTCCAGCGCAGAACACATGAGAGGGCATAACCGAGGTCAATATGCTATACAAACCAAACAAATCAAGTACTTAGACGAATCAAGGATCAATTACAAGCCAATCCTACACTAATTATCCAGTGTTGCTAACCGTGCATGTTGATGTAGTTTTAAGTTGTCCGGTGCACCATGGTCTAGTGTTGCAGTGTCTGGAGTGTGCACCGAAGTCCCTTAAACCAACACCCATGGGGAGGTGCTAAACAACTGGATAACAATCATGAATGATTCACAGCCCATGAGATCATTCATGTCATGCAAACATTCCATTGGACATGTTCAGGTTAACTACATTCTAACATGAAAGTCATATACGGTCTTTTGCTTAAACCTAGTCCCTTTTCATTCAATTCTCAGGGTCTCACGGTGTAGCCGTAGGTAACCTTACGGCTTAGCCGTGGCATCTTACGGCTTAGCCGTAATATGCACTGCGGCTAAGCCGAGGCTCCCCAAAATGCCCATCCGAATTTACGGCTCAACCGTATTTTGTTCTACGGCTCAGCCGTATCCTGGTCCACGGCTTAGCCGTAGGACAATGTACGGCTTAGATCAGGCTGGGCCGTAGAAGAATGGCATTTTGTCAACTCTCAGTTATTTTCAGATAACAGTCTGTATTGTTCTACGGTTAGGGTTACGGCTGGGTCTCGGCTTAGCCGTAAGCCATTTTACGGCTTAGCCGTAGCACATTTCACGGCGTAGCCGTGAGTGCACGGACTCATTTTTCTGGAATCATTACAGACATACAGAAATCGAACAATTCGACTGAAAGCAGAAGGATAACAGTGAAACAAACTCAAGGGGGCTGTCTAACACTGATACATACAGTAAAGAACATGAAACAAACAATCAAATCCATATCAATCAGTGTACATACTACTTGGGCTTATACTTGCCTCACAAATGGAATCACGTCGTTGCTTTGGCTCAGTCCACCGGGAAACACACACACTTGCTCCTTTCTTCCTTCCTCAAGCAGTAGAAACAGAAAAGGAGAAGAGAGAAAGAGAGCTGAACGAGAGAGAGACGACTGAGAGAGGGAGTGAGCTGAGAGAACGATCGAGAGAAAAGGAATGGAGTTGGTAAGATATTTATAACTAAAATGAGTCCAAAATTACAAACAAGTCCAAGTCACTTACACAAATGTCAGTTTGAGTCAAATGACGGTCCAACGGAAACAAACGAAATCATTCGGATCCAAGACAGTTACGAAAATCGACAAGCTCAACGAAAGACACGCGATGACGTCAGAATGACGCAAAACTGACAAGGTCAATCAAAAGTCAAAATTACGAAAAAGGGCTCGAACTACTCTCCCAAGACTCAAAGCGAAAGAAAAACAAATCAAAACACACTTAACGACAAAATCGCACGCGATTACGCACTAATCCGGATCAACTCGGGTCGGAGTGTTACAAGAGACACGATCCATATCGAAACCATTTCACCAATTGTCCAATGATTGATCATCCAAAATTGGACCACACATACTATCCATGTCATTGTGGTAATGCCATTGATTTGAATTTGATTCGGCCTGCCATTGAATTCCCACATCCATATCAAAATGAGTGAATGATTGTATGGGGTATGGATAATCACGTGGGACCTTTATTGGTTGATAATCTGAACTAATCATTCCATTAAAATCCTCCACAAATTCCTCATTGTAATGATGATCATAGTGATTGGCCAACTCTATTCATCAGGTCCAACTGAACAACTTCTTTGATGTAACTTTGCAATTTTTTCTTGTTCGCACAAGGCACGCCAGGACTTTGGTGGACCATGAACATTGATTCCTTTCCCATTGGTTAGCCATTACTAAGTCCCCTCATGTTTGTGGATTTCCACCAATCCATTTTTGGAATCACTTTGTTTTAAATGAAAAAAAGAAC
Organism: Sextonia rubra; assembly: GCA_037013555.1. Lineage (NCBI taxonomy): Eukaryota > Viridiplantae > Streptophyta > Magnoliopsida > Laurales > Lauraceae > Sextonia > Sextonia rubra. Next base: position 50,683,960 of record JASUAD010000009.1, on the reverse strand, counting down.
TAGATTCTATGTAACTAAGTAACTCCCTAAGGTTGGAAAGTTTCTTTAGATATCTAATCTAGTCCTATGAAACCAACTGGGCCAGGTTAGCCACCAGGAAGTGGTAGAGTAACAGATGGACCCATTTGAAGGACTAGTTTCCTAAATAGATTAGCTATCCACACTACAGGGGCAAAGGCTTTTTTAAGCACCGAGAAGATTAAAGGCAACGATTAGATCACTTTTGGTGTGCTTTCTTCCAAAATGAGTTATGACAAGTTGAAAATTAGTAACTTTCTCCAATTTTAGAAAGTTTTTAAAACTTAGAGAGAAGTGTACTTTCTAACAATCCCTGCACTTTCTTATTCTAATTTAGAGTGGCTCATCATTTCATGTATGTCCTCCTATTTCTAGAAAGATGCCAAAATTAAATCATACCCACAAAGGAATATAAATCAGGAAAGTTTGAAAAGTTACCTTAAATGGCACTCCCAGGTAATGGCGCCAAAAACTTGTTTGTTAGTTTCAAGTGTAGAACCACGATATAGTAAAAAATTGGTGAAACCAGGTTGATCCACAGGGACCTATGTGTTTTAAGGTTCCTTTCAACTTGACTTGCCTTAAAATAAAAATCTAAAACTAGTCTAATTTAACAACTAACAAACACAAGCATCCCACTTGCCAAAATTAAATTCATTACAAACCAATGAAAAGAAAAGAAACTTTCCTAAATCTAGAAAACCTAAATCTAAAATTTTCTAAACAAAACTAAAGTTGCTGCAAAACTAAAACATAAGTTAGAACTTTCAAAAATAAAAACTAAAAGTAGAAACTTACTAAACTAAAAAAATAAGCACTGTTAGAAACTAATTAAACAAAAGTTAAAAACTTTCCTAAGTTAGAATTTCCAAAACTAAAAAAATTTGTAATTTAAAATCTTCAATTAAAACAAGTCTAGAAAGATCTTTTAATTCTGGAAACTATCTAAAATGATAAAAGACATAAAACTGGAAACAAATTTAAAATTAAAAAGTTAGTAAAGTTAGTAATGTAATAATGCATGCCATGTAACTACTGCAAACTTTCCTAATATGAGATGTAAAATTTAAATCAAATATGATCCTAATCTAATGCAATCCTAAACTAGATTTAATAGTCGGAAATCATGCTCGACTGATGCAAGAACCTAAAAAAATCGAACTTAAAAAAATATTCTAAAATGCAAAAAGATATGCATGAATAATGGTTACCAAAAATAAAAATTCTAATATGCAGTTTAGCAGTTAGTCTTAGTTTAGACTTTTGGAAATTGAACTTACCATAATCTTTTGAATATGAAACTCTGGGATTTTAAAGTTCACTCACCAAGGTTCAATTCAACCCATGTTTACAGTGAAACTCACTAATTTGGTATGTCTGTTAATTCTAAACTTTTGGACCCAAAATCTTCCCTATGTGGATTTCTGTGTACAGAGTTTCCGACTGGCAAGTGTTTCAAAGACTAAAAACCTGACCTCCTTTATCCTTTATCTCTTAAATTTTTATGGCACAACTCCAACAATGGTTCCTCCAAATTTGAAGGCAAAATAATCTTTCTTTGTCACATTTTAAATTGCCAATATTTGGACAAAAACAGTGATTGTTTGCTATCTAATTTTGCTTTATTTTTAAATCTGAAATTTATCCCTTTTATTTTCAAAAAAAAATTTCACGAATTCCAGATCTAAAATTCCAAATTCCAGTAAGTAAACTAACACATGATATGAATGCATGCTTCTAAAAACTAATCCCAGCCATAAATCATGCAACATAAAAAAACATAAATAAAGTAAGAAGAAAAATGAAATTTAAATGTAGCATTTTTGCAGGATTAGTAAATGTAGTGGTGTTGGAATTTAAATGCATGCTAAGATAGAAATTTAAATGTGTGGAAAACATGAAATTTAAATATGTGGAAAATGAGAAATTTAAATGTGTTGACTGTTATCACCCCTATAGGCAAGAGGGTGATCTGCGAAGTCTTTTATCCGGATTGTAAAGTTTTAATTTACAAGATCCTATTTCCAATGGAACTCATCGTGTTACTGGTGCACGATTTTAATGTAATCCTAGTTATGGACTGGTTGATTAAGTACATGGCTTATTTCGACTATTTCTGTAAGACTGTCACTGCGAAGGTAGACGAAGCCGGTTTGATTGTTGTCTTTCAAGGTGAGAGAAAGAGTTCAACTACTAGGTTAATCTCAGCACTTCACGTAGAAAGACTAATCCATAGTGGTTGTTAAGGGTATATCGCTTTTATTATTGAAAGGAAGCCACCTAGGAAATTAGAAAAGATTTTGGTAGTTTATGAGTTTCCGGAAATGTTTCCTCATTAAGTTCCCGGTCTTCCTCCAGTTAGGAAAGTAGATTTTACTATAGAGCTTGTACCTGGTATAGTTCCAATCTATAGAGCCTTGTATAGGATGGTACCTGCAGAATTACATGAGCTAAAAGTTTAGTTGCAAGATTTACTAGATAAGGGATTTGTTCGTCCTGGTACTTCACCTTGAGGAGCTCTAGTTTTATTTGTGAAGAAAAAGGATGGCATCTTTCAAATATATATTGATTACAGGCAGTTAAACCAGGTGATAATTAAGAACAAATATTCACTGCTTCGAATTGATGAACTGTTTGATCAATTATAGGGTGCAGCACATTTCTCAAAGATTGACTTGAGATTAGGATATCATCAGCTATGAGTTAGAGATCAAGATGCATCTAAAACAGCTTTCAGGATAAGATATGGGTACTATGAATTCTTAGTCATGCCATTTGGGTTGACCAATGCCCTAGCTGTATTCATGTCTTTGATGAATAGAATCTTCTTACCTCATCTTGAGCAATTTGTGGTGATTTTCATTGATGATGTATTGGTGTACTCTAAAACCCAAGATGAATATGCTAAACATTTGAAGACTTCACTGCAGTTGTTGAAAGACCATCAGTTATATGCCAAGTTGCATAAGTACCATTTTTTATTAGAATAAATTGCTTTCTTGGGACAAATAATTTCTAAAGATGGACTTGTAGTAAATCACCTAAGATTGAGGCAATAACCAGTTGGCAAAGCCCAAAAACAATTGTAAAAGTTAGAAGTTTTGTCGGTTTTACTGGCTATTATCGAAGGTTTGTTAAAGACTTTTCCAAAATAGCAACACCAATGACTAAATTGACTCAGAAGAATGAACCATTTGTTTCGCCGTATGAATGTGAATCAAGTTTCTGATTCTTAAAGGAGAGATTGATCTTAGCCCTAATCCTATCCCTACCAGAAGGTAGTGGTGGATTTGTTATATATACTAATGCTTCAAGAATTGAATTGAGATGTGTGTTGATGCAAAATGGAAAAGTGATAGCATATGGATCCCGACAGTTGAAAGACCATAAGAAGAACTATGCCACACACGATTTAGAGTTGGTAGTTATTGTCTTTGCTTCAAAGTTATGGGGACACTATCTGTATGGGAAGAAATTTGAAGTTCACAATGATCATTACAGTCTTTAGTATATATTCTTTTAACATGATCTCAACGTGAGATACCATAGATGGCTAGAATTTATAAAGGATTAAAATTTTCCAATCAAGTATTTTCTAGGAAAGTGTAATGTAGTAGTTGATGTTCTTAGCCGAAAATCAATTGTTGAAATGGCAACTATGTGTGGTAAGTGGTCTCTAGTGAAAGAATTTTGAGATTTGGACGTAGAAATTGAATTCGTTGATGACAAGGTCATGCTAGTAACGATGTCTGTCTTTGAACTAACCTTGATACCACAGATTAAAGAGAGATAGTTTGAAGATCTAAAGTTTGATAAGATCTATGATCATATATCTCAGAGGCTAGTTTTCAGGATAGTGGATGGTGTGTTGCACTTCAAAGATAGATTATGTGTTCCAGTAGTTTAAAATTTGAATGAAGCAATCATGACTGAAGCACCTTATGTAAGATATTTCATACACCCCGGGAGTACAAAATGTATTGAAATTTGAATGGTAGGTTCTAGTCGAATAACATGTAGAGAGATATTGCAAGTTTTGTGGCAAGATGCCTTACCTGTCAATGTGTGAAGGCTAAACATAAAAAGGCTCTTGGTTTGTTGCATCCTTTACATATTCCCAAGTGGAAATGGGAAAATATTTCCATGGAATTTATTTCAGGGCTGCCTCAGACGAGTAAACATCATGATACTATCTCGGTGATAGTTGATTGATTAACAAAGTCAGCCCATTTTATTCTAAATTGGAAAGGAATGAAATTTCATGAAATGGCCAAAATTTTCACAGATAAGATTACACAGTTGCATGGTACGCAAGTTTCCATAGTCTTCGACAAAGATAGTAGATTTGCATTTTCCTTTTTGCAATCTTTTTAAAAATCCATAAGCCCCAAGCTCAATTTCAACACTGCTTATCATCCTCAAACCGATGCGCAATCAAAACGCGCAATACAGACTCTTAAGGATATACTTCGAGCCAGTGTGCTGACTTTGGGAAAGAGTGGGATGAGCATCTCTCCCTATGTGAATTTGCTTGCAATAATAGTTATCGGAATGACTCCATTTGAAGCCTTGTATGGGTGTAAATGCCATATGCCAGTGTGTTGGGAAGAAATCAAAGTTAGGAGTTATCATGGACCTTCTCTTATCATAGATACAGTGGCAAATGTACAAAAAGTCCAAGATAGGTTAAAGGTTGCATGATCTCGTCAAAAGATTTATGCTAATAATCACTGTAAACCTCTAGAATTTCAGGTGGGAGACAAGGTTTTCTTAAAAGTCCCTCTAATGAAGGGTACTATTAGGTTTGGACAGAAAGGCAAGCTTGCTCCGCGATTTATAGGTCCTTTTGAAATTCAGAGCAGAGTTGGAGATTTGGCTTATTGGTTAAAATTACCACCTCAACTCGCTGGAGTCCACAATGTGTTTTATGTATAAATGTTTAGGAAGTATTTTCTAGATCCTTCACATGTGTCGAGATTGACAACATTTAAGTGAAACCGGATGTGAGCTAGAAAGAGCGTCCCCTTCATGTCATTGACACAAAGGACCAAGTGCTGCATACCCGTGCAATTAAATAGGTCAAAATTATTTGGGAACATCATAGACTAGAAGAAGCTATGTGGGAGCTTGAGGAACAAGTTCGAAAGAAGTATCTATGACTTTTACCTAAAGTATGTTTCATTCAGAGGACCGAATGATCTCAAAGAGGGAGAGGATGTAAGGTCCAAACCCGAACTAATCTCAATTTATAATAATTAATCTTGTTTAATCTTAATTAATGCTTATTTAAACTAATTCAACTTAAATCCACTTGGGTTTAAGTTATAGATAGGTAGTTGGGTTGGATTCAAGCTTTACTTAGGTAGTCAAGGACCTTCATGTAATTTAGAGCTACATGGTTAGCATAGTTTCGGCCCCACATTAGTTGCATCATGTATATTTTATTTTGTGGATCAACTTTCATATTTGGTTTAGCTCAATTTGGATCCATCATGGCCCAACTAAGGTCCCATTTGACTCAAACTATAATTTCCTCGAAACAATGGACTTGCATGCAAAATTCCAAATAATTTGACTTAGAGAAGGACAATCCTTCGTTCCCTCCTCCCCACCCCCCCCCCCCCCCCCCCCCAACACTTGAGACTGGTTGGTGCACTTTTTCTTCATACCTTCACCCACTAAAATTGTGCATGTGAGACTCAAGGCTTCCATCTTCTCCCTTTTGCTTCTTTGTTTATCCTTTTTCTCTTAGAACTCACAATCTCACTTCATCATCTTCCCTACAACTTCCTAAGGTAGAGACTCCACCTCCATTTCAATGCTTTGTGCTTAAATGAGTCACGGAGACTCAATTTGGTGACATTCATGCATTTCCTACTCAATTCACCCACTGCAAATCTTTGCATATAGTAGGATCATCTTTTATTGAGGCTTTCTCCATCACCAAACAAGGGAGAAGATGATTTGAGTGAAGCACTATATTAAAGGCAAGTATAAGAGTATATATTACTACATTTGTAACACTCCGACCCTAATTAAGTATGTTTAACGACTAATTGACTTAGTCATTGTGAGTTTCCACAAAATTAGTCTAATTAATAATCTTTTGTCTTAATGAGTCACGTTTCGGGTCATGGATAGGTAATTGGATTGAGTTTAACCTACATTAGATAGATATGAGCCCTTTCCGTAATTTTAGACTCTGTAAATTTACATCATTCATGCATCATATTGGCGTCAGCACAAGTATCTCGTCAAGCCTGTTAACTTCCATAATTGACTCGAATGCAAATGAAATCACTTGCATTAGTTGGTTGTTCACTTGACTTAAACTAAAATTATTCCAAGAAATAAGGACTTTCTTATAAACTTCAGAAAACATGTGTCATATAAAAGGGTCCAACTAAACACTCGACCCTCTCATATTGTATTCACTCCTCTCCAACATCTGCTTCTCCTTCTTCTATCTCTTCACCGAATCATGGGATAGAAGCTTTGCATATGTGAGCTCAGGTTCTTCCTCTCCATTTCCATCTTCTATGAGCTCTCCTCTTATCTTTGAAGTAGAAGACTTAAACACCTTCTTCTTCTAATCCATTTTTAAGGTAAGAGTCTTGTTTTTCATTACAGCTCTCTTAGGTCTAGAGGACTCTCATTTCATTACATGCACTCATCTCTTTTCTTAATTCTTGCATGCATGGCAATTAGTGCCAAAAATACCCAAATTGAGCCAAAGGAAGGATTAATAGCTTGAAAAGCTTAATTGAAGGCAAGTATAAGAAAATTTTGGTTGAATGCACGTTGATATATTTTGATTCTTATGATTCTTATAAATATTTCAATTTTAATGTGTTTTACAGCCCTTCTTTTATACTTCTATTTTTCGTTGTTTGAATTTGCATATAACTTTCCAATTTTGAAATGAAATCAAACTGCACCAGAAAATCTGAAGCTTACGGCTACGTCGTAGGTCTTCGATGGCTCCAACTCTAGAGAGCAGTAAATTTGAAATTTATACTCCGGTCAAGCTACGGCTAAGCCGTAGGATGTACTACAGCTGTGCCGTGACCTAGCCACGGTCTAACTGTAAGCAATTTTATGATTTGAAAACCCAAGAGTATTAAAAATCGAAAACCTCCTACGGCTAAGCCATGGTCAAGCCATATAATATGCTACGGCTAAGCCGTAGCCACACCATGGCTCAACCGTAGAACAATAAGGCTCAGCTGTAAGATGAACTACAGTTTAACCGTGAATGCGGGAGAATCTGGGTAACTACAGCTTAGCCGTAAGTCACCCATGCTAAGCCGGGAGGCCACTGAAAACCAAGGTTAATTTAGGTATTGTTAGGAGACCTTGTAGGGCCTTAGTTTTTTATCCCTTTACCTCATAAACTGGTCTCATGGAATAAGTGAATATCATGAAGGGTCTTGAGGGCTGAGACTCATTCATGTGTATTGTCTATTTGTTAAACACCCCCCATGGGTGTTGGTTTAAGAGACTTCGATACACATTCCCAATATAATGTTACACCAAAAGAAAGACAACTGTATATCGGATAATTTAAAACTACATCAACAAGCATAGTTAGAAACAATAGATGACTAGAATAGAATTGGCTAGTAAACCACCTTAATCCCATGAAACTGAATTGAATTGCATAGCATATTGAATTAAGATTATTGTCTTCTATTCTTCCAATAATGATTTGAATTGAATGATCATTTTTCAATTGATTCTATTTGTGTTATTTCTTGATATACATTTTTTATTGACCTTGACATTGAATTGAATACAAATGAATTAAGTATAAACATATTGCACGCATAACTTAAATATATACTATATGCTGTTGTCCTTCCTCAATGAATGAATTATATGATTTACTCAATTTCACATATATGAATGAATCAAAATGTTCGAGCTCTACTCAGCCTCAGCCTTATGATGCCTAGTGTGGTTGACTTTGGTGTAGCATGAATGTTACTACTGCAGTGTGCTTTTTTTAGGGCTTCCAGACTCCAGAAACTAGAAACCCATTCGTACCTAAGCCCAATTAATGGTGTTTTTAACGCATAGATCCCTAGAGGGAAAATATGGCAAATGTAGTAGCCACATAGTAAAGTATTTTCATTAATTGAGTCTTATAACATGCTCTATTCAAATGCACAACATGCCTAGCATACTAAATTGAAAATCTATCTATGATCACCTGTTAGTGATTCTTGTAAATACAACGCGTGTTACCTTAAATTTTGCTTATGCTTTGCTGAATAGTCTTATTCACTTGTTGTCCATTGGTGTTACAGGCTTAGGTCCCTCTTCTGGTCCCTCGAAGGTGGACGAGACTTCAAAGGAGATCTCTGAGGTCCCATCCGGATTAAAAGAGGAGATAACAGTTCATATCTAATTGATCCACCTTGGAGTGCGACTTGGCTTATTATAGGTCTTATATTTTGGGTTGTGGTTGTATTAAGTTCATTTTGTTATGTATGGGCCATAACTCCATGTATTTTGTCTATAAATGATCCATCTTTTCAAAAACTTACTTCCTTTTTTGTAAAGACACGTTTCCTTTTCACTCTATACATATATATGTGTTTCAAGTTCTTGTGTATTGTGTGCATATCCTCTTATTTTTTTGTATGATACTGACAACTTCCACATATAAATGCTTAGATAAAAGTCCACTAATAGCAATTACAAGTGTAACTCTCCCTTATGTGTGTGCACTTAGACTTGGGTCTAGGTGTGTATACACGGGAGTATATGTGTCACTATTTTAGGTTTAACCCTAATACCCAAAATTTTGGGCTCAGGACGTGACAACATCCATGTCTATTTGTGTTGATACTTGAAGAATTCCTTGTCTATGCTATACTACAGCTCATTTTACATTTAATTATAAGAAAGTATAATGTTTATAAGCTAGTGAAGGTAATTGAGAAAAGATGATGGATTAGGTGAAAGAGAATCCAATGTGTTGAAATGTTAATTTGAAAATGTAAATGATAGAATGGAAAAGGGTAAACCATGTGGTAATCAAACTGGAAAAGTTTTGTACTGAACTTCAGAAAAAACCTTAGGAATTCTTAGCCATAAACACACTACGACTTGGAATATATAGAGCCAAAAACTGATTCTTCTTCTATAGCTAACCCACAACCAAGCTGTAAAATGAATTATGGCTAAGCCGTAGCAACGCTGTGGCCAAACTGCGGGTTTTTTATAGCTAGCATTCCAGAGAACCCAAACCAGACATATCTCCGTGACTAACCCACGGCTAAGCCGTGGAGTGCACTACGACTAATCCTTAGACAAGCTGTGGCCCAGCCGTAGGGTAACCATGGCTAAACCAAAAGGTAAAATACGGCTAAACCATAACTACGAGAAAAAACTAGTAAAGCACAGCTAAGCCATTACCTACTTACGGCTAAGCAGTAGGAGAATAGAAACTTAGGAAAGCTAGGTGTCACGCCCCAATCCCGGGAATTTGGGGATTTGAGTGGGCCCCCAGGGCGTGCATACGTAATCCCGTAGAAATCCGTGCCCTGAAGAATTATTTTGCACGAATTCCTACAAGGGAGATTCCACAGGAACGTGTGAGGTATGCTGACACACGTACAAACATAAATTATCATAATTGAGAACCTGTGAAATACTCAATAATCATCAAGAGCACATAAAGTTCATAGTCTATTAAAACATATTTACATACAATAGTGCTATAGTCCTTTAAATACATTCCCAAAACCAGTCCTTAAAGGTGATACAAAAGTCTTCAACCTAATCATCCCAGAAGAGACGCTCTCCGTAGGATGGCTAGTAGTAAACGTCGCCATCCATCCATTCACCTACACCCCGAGGTACCGTTGGGGTATCTTCCGGGGCCGCGTCAGTATTCGTGTCGGGAGCGGGTGCTGAATCTGCAATACCGAGGGTAACACTGTTAACACGACGGTTAAGCAAGTACTAAGCATAGAAAACTAATACAACATAATACATTAGCAAGAACAATCACTAAACATGATGCATGAGTGAAACTTAGGGTTATACATACTGATTGGCAACCACGATGCTCTATTCTCCCAAAGGGAGCATACATAATGTATGGGTCGCTAGGGGATCAAGCTAGCTTCCCGAGGAGCGTCGACAACCCCTCCGTAAACCTACTGCAGTGGTGACATATAATACCCAAGGGCAGAAGCCAAGTGGTGCCGACTCGGAGTCAATCATACAAATCATAACATACATAAGGAATAGATAATCATAAAACAACGAATACTTAAACGAAACACATGCAGGTAGGCTACAAGGCCCGAGCCTCAGCTACACCCTTGGCTAGCAAGCACACACTCAATAGAAGCTCTGGCTTGTCAGACACGCACTCATTAGAAGCTCAGGTCTGAATTGCCTCGGGTCTTGCTGGGGGAAGTAAATTCGATATCAGTCATGTCGAAGGTAGTGTAATGTATCAATATGAATGCATTTCGATAAAGCAGTCTCCTGATTCCCAAGGACATTCAGCACGAGGTACACATGAGATGTTCGGTGTCGTTGTGTTACCGCGTCTGGGTATTACATTATGTGCATACAGAACACCCTTCTCTTGCCAACCTCCATGACTTGCCATTGGGAAATCCTTCATTCATTCTAACGTATAATTACCAATGGCCAAAGTGGAGGTATGGAGGGTACCATGACTAAAGCCCTACAACATCATTGAGATTCCTAACATCTTACGTTCACTGGGTTCTTACGGCTTAGCCGTATACAGGGTTACGGCTTAGCCGAGAGGGGGTCACAGTTCATCCGGATTTTCGGTGTGGTTACGGTTCAACCGTATATTGGCCTAAGGCTTAGCCGAGCTAAGCCTACGGCTCGATCACGGGGAGGTCACGGTGTAGCCGTAGGGTATTTCACGGTGCAGCCGTATGCAAGCCGTGAAGGAGCTGGGTTCTGTGCGCTCTCTGGAAAGTTCGCCGTAGAAAGACCTACGGCTAGGCTACAGGCTGGGTACGGCTTAGCCGTAGTGGATTTCACGGCGTAGCCGTAGTGAGCCGTAGTACAAAATCTCATTTTACTGCTCTCTGAACCTTGAGCCGTAAGAGCTCACGGCTTAGCCGTAGCTTCGCCGTAAGCTTCAGAAAATCTACATACAGTTCTGTAGCTCAATTTTTCTGTACGAAATCAATACAGAACTCACTTATAAGGGAAATTCTGAAGCTCAACTGAAGTTTTCTGGAGAGTGTTCCATACTCACACACCTTCTATTCCCATCTCCATCATTCCTATCATACATATTAAGAAAGAAGAAATGGCAAGGAGAACAACTAACTTAACATGCAACGAGCAATTCCACATGCAGTGAATCTAAGCTTAAGTACTTGCCTCTCTTAACCGTACTACCCTCTCCCACTGTAGCTTGCCGTGAGGTTGGAGGAAACCTTCAAATCTGAATGGGTTCTCTTAGATCTGTAACTTAGAGAGGGAGGAATGCCCAAAGGAGTAAGGAGAAGATGAGTGGAGACCACTCCCACACATGCACACCCCCAAGATCGCCATGCACTCCAATGCAAGAAGAAGAAACCCAGAAAATGAGAGCTCCAGCCAAGAGAACGAGAGGAAGAAGGAGAAAGAACGTGGGATTCTCTTTTTAAACATAATTTTCCCTGGAGTTACATGCAAGCCCATTTGTTTCTAGAAATTTCAGTTTAGTCCGGAAGGGCTCCAATTGGCTTAAGATGAGTCCGGATTAACTCGGGCCCAACACAAAAGATGATCTACGCGATAAATCACACGTAAGGAGATGGACGGGGTACCCAAGAGGCATAAGGACAATTTACGAAAAAGCCCTTAGCATTTAAGCAGGGGTCCAAACCCAATAATTCGCACTAAATTGACCCTCAACCAGTCTTAATCAATAGGAACAAGATTAATTAACGTAATTAGGATTAGTGAGGGTTCGGGTCCTTACATCCTCCCCCACTTAGGATCATTCGGTCCTCCGAATGCACGTACCTTAGGTAGTAGCTCTGGATATTTCGCCCGAATTTGATCTTCGAGTTCCCAAGTGGCCTCTTCCTGTCCATGGTGATTCCATAACACCTTGACCCATTTGATCGTTCGAGTACGCAGCACCTGTTCCTTAGTGTCAGTGATACAAAGGGGTCTCTCTTCGTAGCTCACATTAGGCCTTACCTGTATATCATCCAACTCAAGAACATGTGAAGGATCTGGGAGGTATTTCCGGAGCATTGATACATGGAACACATTATGAATTCCTGCAAGCGAGGGTGGCAGCTCCAACCGATAAGCTAAGTCTCCCACTCTACTCTGTATCTCAAAAGGCCCGACGAACCGAGGAGCAAGTTTACCCTTCTGGCCAAACCTGATAGTACCCTTCATTGGGGAAACTTTTAGGAAAACTCTGTCCCCCACTTGGAACTCGAGGGGCCGGCGGCGGTTATCTGCATAACTTTTCTGGCGCGATCGTGCAGTTCTCATTCTATCTTGCACTTTTTGTACCTTCTCTGCTGTATCCGCTACCAGAGTGGGTCCATGAAAACTCCTAACCCCAACTTCTTCCCAGCAAACTGGCGTACGGCACTTTCGTCCATACAAGGCTTCAAATGGGGCCATACCGATGCTCGCGTGAAAGCTGTTATTATATGCAAATTCGCACAAGGAGAGGTGCTCATCCCACTCCTTTCCGAAATCCATAACGCTAGCTCGTAGCATATCTTCCAGGGTCTGTATCGTTCGTTCCGATTGCCCATCTGTTTGAGGATGGTAAGCCGTGCTAAAACTGAGTTTGGTGCCTAAAGACGTCTAGAAAGACTGCCAAAAGGAAGACACGAACCTACTATCTCGGTCCGACACAATTGAGACCGGGGTACCATGTAGCCGTACAATCTCATCAATGAAGATCTTGGCCATTCCCTGAAATTTCATCCCTTTCTTGATGGGAATAAAGTGGGCTGATTTTGTTAGTCGGTCGACAATCACCCACACTACATCATGGTGTCTACTTGTTCGAGGTAGTCCGGAAACGAAATCCATCGTCAGGTTCTCCCATTTCCATTTAGGAATTGATAGAGGGTGTAACAACCCGGGAGGCTTCCTGTGCTCAGCCTTCACTCGTTGGCAGGTAAGGCACTTGGCCACAAAGCCCGCTATGTCCCTCTTCATGTTATTCCACCAAAACCTGCCATGTAGATTCCGGTACATTTTTGTACTCCCTGGGTGCATGGAGTACCAGGCATGGTGTGCTTCAGTCTTAATTGCCCTTTTGAGGTTATGATTTTGTACTCCTGGAACACAAAGCCGATCTCGAAAGTACAGCACACCGTCTACAATCCTGAAATCCGGTTTCTCAGAAATATGATCACGAATCTTGACAAACTCCGGGTCTTCAAACTGTCTCTCCTTGATTTGCTGAATCAAAGTGGGTTCGAAGACGGACATAGCCACTAACATGACCTTATCATCTACGAATTCAGCTTCCACGTCCAGATCTCGGAATTCCTCCACTAGAGACCATTCACCACACAAGGCTGCCAACTCGGTGGTGGATTTCCTGCTTAAAGCATCAGCTACTACATTCCCTTTTCCAGGGAAGTATCTAATCGGAAAGTCATAATCCTTTATGAATTCCAACCACCTGCGCTGTCTCATGTTAAGATCATGCTGCGAAAACAGATACTGGAGACTGCGATGATCACTATGGACTTCAAATTTCTCTCCATATAAATAGTGTCTCCACATCTTCAGCGCGAAAATTACTGCAGCCAATTCCAAGTCATGTACGGCATAGTTTTTCTCATGTTCCTTCAATTGGCGAGATCCGTATGCTATTACCTTTCCATTCTGCATGAGTACACACCCTAGCCCAATCCCTGAAGCATCTGTATAGATAACAAATCCGCCACTCCCTTCTGGCAGGGATAAGATCGGGGCTGAGGTTAACTTCTCCTTAAGCAGTTGGAAACTCGATTCACACTCTGCGGACCACACAAATGGTTCGTTCTTTCGTGTCAACTTAGTCAAAGGGGCAACTATTTTGGAAAAGTCCTTCACGAACCTTCTATAATAACCGGCCAAGCCAACAAAACTTCTAATTTCTGCAACGGTTTTGGGACTCTGCCACGTAGTTATAGCCTCAATCTTAGCTGGATCTACTGCAAGCCCATCCTTAGAAATTATATGCCCTAGAAAGGCAACTTGTTCCAGCCAAAATTCACATTTGTCCAGTTTGGCATACAATCGGTGGTCCCTTAGCAATTGTAGAGAGGTCCTCAGATGCTCCACATGCTCGTCTTTGGTCTTGGAATACACCAGAACATCATCAATGAAAATTACCACGAACTGATCAAGATATGATGAGAAGATCTTGTTCATTAAGGCCATAAACACTGCCGGGGCATTTGTCAATCCAAAAGGCATAACCAAGAATTCGTAATGCCCATATCTTGTCCTGAAAGCTGTCTTTAATGCATCTTGGTCCCTAACTCGCAGTTGATGATATCCGGACCTAAGATCGATCTTTGAAAAATGTGTTGCACCCTGTAGCTGATCAAACAATTCATCAATTCTAGGCAGCGGATATTTGTTTTTAATTGTCACCTGATTCAACTGCCGGTAATCAATACACATTCTAAGGGTGCCATCCTTCTTCTTCACAAATAAAACCGGGGCTCCCCATGGAGATGTGCTAGGGCGAATGAATCCTTTATCCAATAACTCTTGTAACTGTAGTTTCAGTTCACGTAGCTCTGCTGGGGCCATTCTATATGGAGCCTTAGAGATGGGAGCGGTACCGGGTACTAGCTCTATAGTAAAATCCACTTCCCTAATTGGTGGAAGGCCGGGTACTTCATCCGGGAATACATCCGAAAATTCGCAAACCACAGGTATTTCTTCTAACTTCTTAGGTGATTTCTTTTCTACGATGAAGGCAATATAGCCCTCACAGCCACTATGTATTAATCGTTCCGCTCGAAGTGCTGAAATCAATCTGGTGTTCGAACTCTTCTTGTCACCTTGGAACACCGCACTTGGACCATCTTCACTCACCCTTACGGTGACGGTCTTACGGAAGCAATCCAAACAGGCCATATATTTGGTCAGCCAGTCCATGCCTAGGATTACATCGAAATCGTGCATGGGTAGCACAATAAGTTCCGCTGGGAGAAGAACTCCTCCGATGAGAACTCGACAACCAGGGTAATAGTCGTCACAGGTTACCCGTTTACCAACCGGAGTGATAACACTCAACACATATGGCAATTGTGCAGGCGATTCCTGTATCCTACTAGAGAACCGAGGTGAGATGAAGGAGTGTGAAGATCCCGAATCAAACAACACTTTAGCTTCAATACCACAAACAGAAACCTTACCTACAACCGCATGTTCTGCCGCCTCTGCCTCTTCTTGTGTCAACGCATAAGCGCGGCCTTGCCTTTGGGGCCGGTGTTGCTGTCCTTGTCTCTGTTGTCCCTGGCCTTGTCGTGTTTGCCCTTGGCCTTGTCTCACTTGCTGCTGCTGTCGGTTAGGCACAGGAGAGGGCTGCGGATACTGCTGCTGTTGAGAGCCTTGGCTAAATTCCTTCCTTCTTGGGCACTCAGACAAGCGATGGTCCATGGAGCCACAGCCAAAACAGGCTCCCATGGACCTCCAACATTTACTAGTCTCATGACCCTTTCCGCATGCACCACAAATTGGTCGGGACGTGCTGCTAGCAACTCCCTTCTGTTTCTTAGAGTACTGCTGACCTTTCCCAAAAGGTGGAGCACTCTTCTTAGACTCCCCCAAGAATAGGCTCTTCTCAATTTCTTCCGCTGCGTAAGCCCTGGCCACTGCATCGTCATATTGAACGGGACGCTGAAAGGCAGTGGCATGTCCCTTGATAGCAGGCCTTAACCCTTCCAGAAATCTTTCCACCCTTTTCTCCTCAGTATCAATCAAGTCTAGAGCAAACCGAGAAAGCTGACTGAATACATGCACGTATTCTGCAACGGTCATGAGGTTCTGCTGCAGGGAAAGAAACTCTGCCTTCTTTCTGCGAGTAATGTGGTCGGGGATGAACTTCTTCCGGAACTGCCTCTTAAAGGCTTCCCAAACAGTGGCGTCTGGCATAGTCCTCAAATGGTCCCGGATACTCTTCCACCATGTATCCGCGACGTCTCTAAACATGGATGCTGCGAGGACCACTTGCTGCCTGGGTGTGCAAGTCAAGGTATCGAAAACATTTTCCGTGTGGACAAACCATTCATCTGTTTGTAACGGATCCTCACGTCCAGTAAACTCGGTTGCTCCCCTTTTTCGAAACTTCTCATACAAGGAGTTAGGATCTCCTGGCTGATCCTGTCGGTTTAACATGGCGGCCATCTGCAACTGCATGGCGGCCTGATTGGCGTTACTAGCTGCCAATTGATGCATTAACATCATAAACCGTTCCTCTGTATTGTAGGTGGGTTGAGGAGGAGGTTGTGGTGGAGGATCTGCGCCGTCCAACTCAATATTATTACGGTTATTATCACCGGAGCTGTTGTTCGTACCGGATCCAGACGCCATGGTTCTGCAGTCACAATGGTCATCAATCATATATGTTTAAATAGATGCACATACATACATACATACTACAGTCATACCATAGTTATCATTATAATAGAAACCCACTTAAACGGATCTATCGGAACCTCACCACGTTTCCTAATGTTGCTAAGTCTTTTAAGTGACTTCTTGGAATGTCTCTGATACCATTACTTACGTATGTCACGCCCCAATCCCGAGAATTTGGGGATTTGAGTGGGCCCCCAGGGCGTGCATACGTAATCCCGTAGAAATCCGTGCCCTGAAGAATTATTTTGCACGAATTCCTACAAGGGAGATTCCACAGGAACGTGTGAGGTATGCTGACACACGTACAAACATAAATTATCATAATCGAGAACCTGTGAAATACTCAATAATCATCAAGAGCACATAAAGTTCATAGTCTATTAAAACATATTTACATACAATAGTGCTATAGTCCTTTAAATACATTCCCAAAACCAGTCCTTAAAGGTGATACAAAAGTCTTCAACCTAATCATCCCAGAAGAGACGCTCTCCGTAGGATGGCTAGTAGTAAACGTCGCCATCCATCCATTCACCTACACCCCGAGGTACCGTTGGGGTATCTTCCGGGGCCGCGTCAGTATTCGTGTCGGGAGCGGGTGCTGAATCTGCAATACCGAGGGTAACACTGTTAACACGACGGTTAAGCAAGTACTAAGCATAGAAAACTAATACAACATAATACATTAGCAAGAACAATCACTAAACATGATGCATGAGTGAAACTTAGGGTTATACATACTGATTGGCAACCACGATGCTCTATTCTCCCAAAGGGAGCATACATAACGTATGGGTCGCTAGGGGATCAAGCTAGCTTCCCGAGGAGCGTCGACAACCCCTCCGTAAACCTACTGCAGTGGTGACATATAATACCCAAGGGCAGAAGCCAAGTGGTGCCGACTCGGAGTCAATCATACAAATCATAACATACATAAGGAATAGATAATCATAAAACAACGAATACTTAAACGAAACACATGCAGGTAGGCTACAAGGCCCGAGCCTCAGCTACACCCTTGGCTAGCAAGCACACACTCAATAGAAGCTCTGGCTTGTCAGACACGCACTCATTAGAAGCTCAGGTCTGAATTGCCTCGGGTCTTGCTGGGGGAAGTAAATTCGATATCAGTCATGTCGAAGGTAGTGTAATGTATCAATATGAATGCATTTCGATAAAGCAGTCTCCTGATTCCCAAGGACATTCAGCACGAGGTACACATGAGATGTTCGATGTCGTTGTGTTACCGCGTCTGGGTATTACATTATGTGCATACAGAACACCCTTCTCTTGCCAACCTCCATGACTTGCCATTGGGAAATCCTTCATTCATTCTAACGTATAATTACCAATGGCCAAAGTGGAGGTATGGAGGGTACCATGACTAAAGCCCTACAACATCATTGAGATTCCTAACATCTTACGTTCACTGGGTTCTTACGGCTTAGCCGTATACAGGGTTACGGCTTAGCCGAGAGGGGGTCACAGTTCATCCGGATTTTCGGTGTGGTTACGGTTCAACCGTATATTGGCCTAAGGCTTAGCCGAGCTAAGCCTACGGCTCGGTCACGGGGAGGTCACGGCGTAGCCGTAGGGTATTTCACGGTGCAGCCGTATGCAAGCCGTGAAGGAGCTGGGTTCTGTGCGCTCTCTGGAAAGTTCGCCGTAGAAAGACCTACGGCTAGGCTACAGGCTGGGTACGGCTTAGCCGTAGTGGATTTCACGGCGTAGCCGTAGTGAGCCGTAGTACAAAATCTCATTTTACTGCTCTCTGAACCTTAAGCCGTAAGAGCTCACGGCTTAGCCGTAGCTTCGCCGTAAGCTTCAGAAAATCTACATACAGTTCTGTAGCTCAATTTTTCTGTACGAAATCAATACAGAACTCACTTATAAGGGAAATTCTGAAGCTCAACTGAAGTTTTCTGGAGAGTGTTCCATACTCACACACCTTCTATTCCCATCTCCATCATTCCTATCATACATATTAAGAAAGAAGAAATGGCAAGGAGAACAACTAACTTAACATGCAACGAGCAATTCCACATGCAGTGAATCTAAGCTTAAGTACTTGCCTCTCCTAACCGTACTACCCTCTCCCACTGTAGCTTGCCGTGAGGTTGGAGGAAACCTTCAAATCTGAATGGGTTCTCTTAGATCTGTAACTTAGAGAGGGAGGAATGCCCAAAGGAGTAAGGAGAAGATGAGTGGAGACCACTCCCACACATGCACACCCCCAAGATCGCCATGCACTCCAATGCAAGAAGAAGAAACCCAGAAAATGAGAGCTCCAGCCAAGAGAACGAGAGGAAGAAGGAGAAAGAACGTGGGATTCTCTTTTTAAACATAATTTTCCCTGGAGTTACATGCAAGCCCATTTGTTTCTAGAAATTTCAGTTTAGTCCGGAAGGGCTCCAATTGGTTTAAGATGAGTCCGGATTAACTCGGGCCCAACACAAAAGATGATCTACGCGATAAATCACACGTAAGGAGATGGACGGGGTACCCAAGAGGCATAAGGACAATTTACGAAAAAGCCCTTAGCTATTTAAGCGGGGGTCCAAACCCAATAATTCGCACTAAATTGACCCTCAAACAGTCTTAATCAATAGGAACAAGATTAATTAACGTAATTAGGATTAGTGAGGGTTCGGGTCCTTACACTAGGAACATTCAAGGGCCATGTAGGGACTTAGATATGGTACCTTACCTTAAACAAACTAGCCCAATGGTAATCAAATACTAAGGAAGAAGAGTGTAAAGCTATCACTTATCCCCTTTGATTTTCTAGATGGTTTCCTAACGTCAAGTCATAGGTGTTGGCATAAGAAGAGGTATCTAATGCCTACACAATATAACACCAAGATTTTTGGTAACACGTTGACACCGGATGTCTTATGAATATACTGTATTGAATAACTATGGAAACACGGATTATCTTAACACAGGGTTGGCTAGTAAATAACCTTGATAACTTATCAACTCAAATGCATTCATATTGTTCAACAAACATTGCCCTCAACATGATCTAATCATGTACTTATTCTTCCAGGCAAACTTTGAGGCAAGATCGAAGACAGAGCTTCTACAAAGTGTGAGCTTATGAGCCAAGATACATGTAACATGGGTTGAGGGGGTTCAACTCTAATGGTTCATTTAAGTATACATAGTTGAATAACAATTACTTTGTTTAATTTTGGTCTTTATGGCTAAATACGATCTCAAGTCCAATATATGTATTGTATGAGAATGAGTTGATTGCCACATATGGTAAGTGAGAAAGTAAGAACTCTAATCAGTCTTTATACATTAAGTCAACACCACTTAGCTTGCACCCATCGAAAGTTCGATGAGACTTAAAATAGGTACTATAAACATTTCCTACTGCAGTAGTTGTATGAAGAGTTGGTTGGTGCTTTTAGGGTAGCTAGATGGTCTTAGCTCGACCATTAGTGATTTCCAAAAGTATGATATGTTCTCTACAGAGAATAGATAACCATGTGGATGCTAATTAGTATGTTATTATATTTCTGTTTATGATTCATTACTCATGCTTATTTCATGCATAACATGCCTATCTTACAATTATTGTTCTCTTTTGATCAATATGTTTCTAATTCATTTGATACACCATGGTAGTCTTATGTACTCTATATTTGCTTAACTGTTATTTTAACAATGCTACCCTTAGTGTTACAGGTACAGAACCCAATGCCAATCAGGTAATTGACACTCCCTTGGAGGGAACCCCAACGGCACCTAGGGGTGTAGACGAGTGGAATGAGGATGACGTTTTCTATTAATCATCCTCCGAAGAGCGTCATAGGGCTTTGTTTTGGGAGTTTGTTTAGGGTTTAGCCATACTTTGGCTTGTATTTACATCGTTAATTTGAAGTTATTGCTTAAGAGACTTGACACTCATGATAAGAGTTATGTTTAAATATTTTAGTTGCATATGCATGTGGGTGGATTAATCACTGACTTAGGATTAATTATGAATTAATGTGGTTTTCTTATTGCTTATGACAAATTACAGGTGAATTCTACAGGTTTCAGCTTAATTGTGCAATATGATTGATGTGTGTATATGGATCTTTCTCACACATACCTGTAGAATCTCCCTTGTAGCAGTTTGTACGTGTCTTAACATGGCACAAATTGCTATGGGTTACATGTATCGTGCCTCAAGATCCACCTTGATCCCTAACTCTCGATTTCGGGCTTGACACCTTTTCTGTTTGCAAAACAGAAAAAAAAATTGAGAAGAAAATATCAGTAACAACAAACATGATTAAGGCATGGAATTCTATCCAAATTTCGGCAGCATCTCCCTTTAGCAAAATGCCAAATCTCCCTTTAGCAAAATACCATAAGGAGAAAACAATACGCAGTTCTGTAACTAAAAATTGGCATCAAGGCACACTTAAGTCCTAGAACTGAAGCTCGTAGCCCACACAGGTGTTTGAGCACCTTAAGACCTTTCAGGGGGCAATCTGATTCGTGTTTGAGCACGAAAAGTATAACATCCAATGCAAGAAATGCGTACATAATATAAGCAAAGCATGACAACATCTATATAGGGTACAAAACATAAATAAACTCAAACATGTATGAAAGTACAACATTTGAAAATATATGGCATATTTTCAACAAAATCAACAAAGAGCAACATCCATTTTAAAGCATTGAAAACAAAAGTAATGTTATCGTCTACTATCAACCACCTTCAGTTACTCCCCGTGGTTTCATTAGACTTACTTGCAACTATTGGAGATTGTTTTATTCTCCACACTCAAATTCGAGCTCAACCAAAGGATTTCCACATTCCCAAGATGGCATCTCTAACAAATTTCAACAAACAAAGTCCCGGCAATGATTTGCTCTAATGGGGCCATTAGACATTCTTGTGGGATTTTGAAAATGCACTATTTTCAATCTATATAAAGCTAATGAAGGAAATATTGCTCCGCAAAGTTAATTTCAAAACAAAGATCATTAGCTGTCATCAATAATTGGAAGATGATATTGTATCTATTAGCTTCCCACAAAAATAGTTTGTATCACTTAAATTGACTCGGAGAGTACACCTCGGTTTGGCATCAGAAACGACAAGGAAGGGTGAATTAGCCTTGGAAGTTGTCGTTGACAAAGACAATGTAAAATGGCTCATTCAATGCTATATTCAACCACTCGACCAGAGGTTCATCCTATTTTCATCAGTTTCTTTAACCGGCCGTTCATATTCGGGTGATTTATACTTCTCATGTTTATTGAGATTTAAAGGAAATAACCTTCTTATCAAAAACAAAATGAAGTGCATTGTAGGCATACTTAGTTTTGATGATCATGAAGAAATCCCCACAGAAGTCACAATGGTCAAGTCCGTGTTCACATCATGCTAATGACCGTGCAAACTACTACAAATCAAATCCCTTGTAAGTCCTACACAGGCTATGATGACTCAACTGGTGCTTACACTATGTTAAGGATCAAGTGGATGTTAGTCATTTCTCAACCCCTTGCACTTTCCATATTCTAGAAAGGCCAAGTGTATGCTCAGATTGTGTCAATGCTCAAGTAGAACAGGTGGGTGTCTCCACTAGATTCAACAGTACAAGTGATGAAGTCTAATGTTCAATCAAAGCTCCACATTGCCCTAAAGAGGGCTTGTTCATTGCAAGTTTGTTAAGGTTAACTTCTTTACAGACCTTTCGGAGCTCAAGGCCTCATGTGCTACTCTACGTACTTCAAATGGGTTTTGTGCAATTTAGTTCATTAATTTGATCTTGACCTACAAAGTAAATAGAAAAAAAAAATAAAAAGAAGGAAGGCCTCCATGCCAAATTTAACTACTTGGCTGTGACCGCAATCATGCAATGGAGAAGTAGAACCTCATGGTACTAACTCTGTTTCATAACATGAGATTGGTATGATGTCTGTGAGTTGTTTGTATCTCAAAGGACTAAGAAACTTAAATGCTTCAAAAAAAAAACAAAAAAGAAAGAAAAAGAAAGAAAAAGAAAAAGAAAGAGCAAGGTCGAGCCCTTATTGCACTTCACCGCGAGCAACCCTCAACATTAGGACTTCATACAAGCTTAAGGAGGAGGCGAATTGCAGCAAATGGTATTGCTCATCAAACAAAACAGCAAAAAAAAAAAAAAAAAAAAAAAAAAAAAAAGAAAGAAAGAAAGAAAGAAGAGAGAAACAAAATCACTAAGGAATTATGACTATGAGCATGCCTACAGAACAGTGGCCTAGTGCTGGAATTAGGATGACATCTATGAACCATCTTGCATCTTGCATTAAGAGGATTGAAGAGATCAAGCATCTGAAAACCAAAAAAAAAAAAAAAGAAGAAACAGAAAAGAAGAGTCTTGGCAGTGACCGTGGAGCCCAATGTGAGGCATTGGAAGTGACTGTGGAGCCCTATGTGAAGCAGTGGCAGTGGCATTGGACCTGTCCACTGTTTCAATAAGGCAAGAACTTCATCACACCTTGAATGAATTTCAAAGCACTAACTGAGCCAAACAGAAAAAATGGAGAAAGTCACTTAGACACTTCACCAAGTAGGTTGTGATCACAATCAAAGCTACACAGTCGTGAATATATTTGAGAGCACATTCTTCATCAAAATTTGATGATACCAAATGCCAAATCAGAGATTAAATCCAATACCTGGAAGCCATAAAAAAAAAAGGGAAAAAATAAGGTTGTGACCATGGAATTTCTCGTGGACAGTGATGGCCAAGATGATGGGCCGTTTGGATGGTGCCCAATTCAAACAACTTGGTGGCGAGAAGGCAATTTAGAAGCAAGCAAAAAGAAAACCAAAATGAGAAGAGCCAAGCTCTAGCCCCAACTGGCCACCCATGACCCAAGCCGTGAGTGATCTGAAGCTTCAGACCTACCTTTGTGCAAATTAAAAAAAAATGAGCAAAAGGAAAATGGCTGAAGTGCAGGCGTGTGGAAGATGCTTCCCTCGCATCAAACATGAAATTACAGGAAAATTTAACAAAGATTAAAAAAAAGAAAAAAAAGAAAGGAGCACCATCAACAGTGCCCATTCGGCCATGGATAAACCATAAAGAAAAGATGAAGTTTAAGATGCTTACCTGCCATAATAGCTGACTCAAGATAGAGTAAATTGCAAGAAAAGGCTTGGAGGAGATGCTTGCCTGCTGCTGCTCTTGCTTTCGGCCATAACCCAGAAAATTTGAAAACAACAGAATGAAATGGACAATAGAGACACGAGATTTATATACACTATGCAGAAGACTTAAGCCCAGGGCCACAGCGTGGATGATCATAGGGGTCCACAACTTGGTGGCCCAGGTTCTCTTGTCCACGGACACTACTGCCACATTGAAGATCACTGCTGTTGGCCTCATTTCATAGGGACACAACTCGTTTAAAGATGGGGTCCAGAGTTTGATAGCTTACTATCATTACTGTGTTGAGTTGTAAGGCCCACTGTTTTCTGCGTTGAGCGGTGAGGCCCATTGTTTAAAGACATACTCTCCTTATGCTCACAGATGTTGTCGCTTCCTTTACCTTTGTGGCAAACTTGAACAAGAGCCCACTACCTGACTATTGAGCACGCTCATCCCCATGGTCACTGCGGTCTTGAAACAGTGGAGCCATTACTTGGCCATCCTCAAGCTCAAGGCCGTTGATACCTTTACTCTTTCCCACAGAGACAAGTTGTTTAGCAGTGAGGTCCAAGTCTTGACCGAGTTCACATGGGCACTGCTTTCCTTACCCACGGTCACTATGATTTTGAGAAGTGGGACCCACCACTTAAGTGGCCCATTCTCTCAAACATGATCATTTAAATTCCCACAGCATATGGTCGACCCACTTCGGGTATTTTACAAAAGAAATGATTTCCCACAACATGATGAACCCATTTTGGGTATTTTGCCCAAAACAAGAAGAATGTATTTTTCCACAACAAAATGAACCTATTTTGTGGTAATTATTCAAAAAACCAAAAAAAGGGGGCATTTCTTTCAAAAAATAACCCAATTTTCAAATTTATCTTGGGTTAAAACTGATTTTAACCCATCTTCTCAACTTGTTTTGGATACAAACCCACACAAGCCAATCTTTTTCAAAATTCCATCTTATGTTAACTCGTGTCAAGCCAAGTCAAAACCTTAATTTGACTTTTGAAAATGAACCAAAAAATCCATGAAAATCCAAATCCAAGTCCAAACCCATTTCAAATCCAAACTTTGATCTTCTTAAAACCTTAGGAATTTCTTTTTATGGGTGCTCCCCACAGTCCTCACAAATATGCCACTTTGAATATCTATGACAAATAGGTAAGAAGAAAATCAAATCCATCTCCAAAAATTCAAAATCCAAAACCAAATTTGTAAAATTCTGAATTTTCTAATACCTCAGGGATTTCTTTTTGTAGGTGTTTCCCACAACCCCACAGAGATGCTACTTTGATATCTATGAAAAGAGGACAAAAAACTCAAAGTTCTTATGCTTTTACCAAATTACGTCATCAAACCTTTCATGGTTTTTATCAAAATTTACAAAATCCCAAGTTTACGCCTATAACCTACCTTGACGAAACTAGATTTTTATTAAGTAATTCATCATTCTAACATATTAGCTGTTTCGAGGTACAGTGATTATCATACTATAATCGTTGCACCTCGAGGGGGCACTTGTTGATCCATAAAAAAATTATAAATGTTGCAGTGAAGACATTATAAGCAAATTTCAAAGCAAGGGCACATAAACCCTAGGATTGTGGAATGCCAAGTCCAATACTACATCCAGATGTTCAAAACTGATACAATCAACTCAAAGACTTCAGATAAGCATAGAGTGCAGTAGTTCAAATTTCAGAGTGAGTGAACTTTAGTTGGTCATTTGACTCACTAAATTTCAAATTCAAGGTTCATTGGCTCAAAGTCTAAGGGTCATTGAACAAACTCAAACTTTTAGATTACCGAAGTAGCTGAAAATCTTATGGCAACTCCAAATTATGCTTAGGAATGATGCTTTAAAATTTCAAAGCATTTGGAATTCGTTTCAATTCAAAGTCAAGCTTCAGCAACTGTCTTCCAACTCTTTGGGTCACTGTGACAATAGACGCTTCTACATGTTAGAATCTGCTAAACCTCTCCGAAGAGGCTCAAATTATGCTCAAGGGAGGCTCCGCAAAATTTTAGATCAAACGAACATCATTTGACCCAAAGTTCACAAACATGTCAACTTTGGGTCGTGACCCCCAAGGCATGGGGTCACTGACCAAAATCTTGCTTCCAGATGACCAAAATTGATGGAATTTGGATACAAAACTTTAGTTATTCTCTGAAGAGATTCTATAAATTTTCAAGTTAAAAGGACTTCGTTTGAGCCTACTTCATTGACATGTCAGTTAGGAGTCAATGACTTCCGAGTCATGGGGGTCACTAACCAAAGTTTTACTTCTAGGAGCCCAAAGCTAATTAAATTTGGATAAGAAACTTAAAATATGTTCAAAGCCAATTCCCCAAAGTTCTAAGTCAATTAAATGTCATTCGGGTAGACAACAAACTAACTGCCTACAGTGTAAGGAGAATATTGACTTAGAAAACGCAACAAGTGGGTGGCTGTTTGAAATCCTGCTTCCACAAATCCAAACTACATAAAATTTGGATGGACACTTCAATATTCCCTTGACATCAATCCCTCCAAGTTTCAAACCAAATCAAGGTCATTTAGGCCTCAAACAGCTGAAACAAGTGTCCATTTTCATGAGTTGCCCAACTTAGAATATCAAAATAGGCTGAAATTTCTATGACACACTCAAAATAGTGTCAAAAAGTATCCCTCAAAGTTTCGTGATGATTGGACATCGTTCAGGCCTTAAACAGGTGAAAATGGGTCACATATGCAGAAAACCCGAAATTGGGTCTATCAATGGCCGCTGTTACAGTCACAGACACCTATGAAGCAGTTCCCGGTGGTTTTTAGCAGTTTTATCCACATCATCTTGAACTCCAACTTCCTATAACTCCCCAAACCACCTCTAGAGTCTAGAAAAGTAAGGTTTTCTCACTTGGGAAGGGTTCAAAACGAGTTCCAAACAATTAAAGCAACTTCTAATCATTTCAACAAGTTACAATCATAGTTCCAAGCATTTGCAAGGCTCTCAAGACTCTTCAAGTACTCAAAGTCTATTTCTCTTTCTCATTCTTACTAACTAAAGGTGAGAAATAGTTCAGAGAAGGAGAAGAAATATGCATCTCACTTAGAGAAGACAAATGCAAGGGCCACAAAGATGAAGTCTTCTTCTTTGGATTTTCTCACTAGGGAGGGGTTTTGGGCCATCCCAGAAGTTATGAACAAGCCTTTTTAGGCTTCATTTTATTCCTTAAAAATTATAAGTTCAGAATGACACAACTTTGGCTCCAATTTTGCGTGTATAAAGCACCCTTTTTGGATTTGTACAAAAACAATTCATAATCAAAAGGTGATGATTGTCAAACGTTTTAGTTGATTCCACATCCAAATTAAGCACTCTTGGTGGTCATTCAACACTCCAAAAACTGAACAAAACAAGCTTTAGCATTCTGAAGGCATCACAAAAGCGAAACAAAGAGAAAAAGGAGGCAAACAGTGGCCTTTTCATCCACTATCTACCAGTGACCGTGGGCCATGGTCACAACTTCACTGTATTGTGTTTTTCTTCACATTTTGCCATTTTTCATGTATTTTCTCATATTTTCCAAGTTCGGATTACATCTGAGATTAGAGGGAGGGGTTGTAAATTTTCAAAACTTCTAAACAACTTGCATCCCAATGGTTACATCATTTGAACCTATTAAACAAAAGAAAAATAATGATGAACTGTAGTTATTTCCCATTCTTCTTAATGCTTAAAGTATGTAAATGTTGAACTCGAATCCATTGCATTTCACACCAGTTGTTTGATCGCAATCACATATTAAAGAAAAAAAACTGAGTCTTGATCAAATGGCCCAATCTATTTGGATTAATGAAAACTCAATTATTTTATTATAATTTAGAGGGTCTCATGTGTGTAGGACGTTCAGATGGAACATAACGTCGGCCCCACTTTATTATCCTTCACATAACATGGTGAGAGATATATGTACATGGATATTTTATATATATAGGGGAATATTATTATGCATCATTCCCTTACCATATAGTGAGGGACAAATGTATATTTGGAAAGATTCATGCACAAAAGAGAAAAAATCATTTATGGTATTATAACAAAGAAGAATCTTCATATGTAAATAAGGAAAGCCATGCATTGTCCTTCACCACATGGTGAGGGAAGGATGTATGGTAATATTCTCCATATATATATATATGGAAGCATTATACAATGCCCAGGCTTTTTTTAAGAAAAAATGCCCCTCTTGCTTGGGCCCACTGAGATGCATCATTGATCATGAAACTCCATTGAATGTGACGATCCAGATGAGGCCTATCTATATGCAAAATCTTATGTCCATAAGACAATCATAACCTTTTGATCTATGGCCCTAAAATTTAATAGTTTAGAAGCATCATTTTATCATTATTTAATCCAACAGTGAAGAAAAGTTGGATGAGTGCCAAACTTAGACTTATGACCATTCGTGGGGATAGTACGTATGAAAAAACTAGATTGAATCAACATGGGCTCCATGACAAAAAAAAAGGATAGGAAAAAAGGGGCAATTTTAAAGTAGGGCGCTCGTTAAAATTCCTTATATATATATCTATATGAATATTCTCATATATAAATATATATGAATATTACCCTATGTAAATATATGATGAATGTTCACATGCCTCCATCCCTCACCAGAGGGTAAGGGATACTTACATAATTAAAAATATTACTATGAAAATCTGTTAAGTCCATGAAATTACATAATAAACTTATCATTTCATATAGAATTAGGGACTTAACTAGGCTAAATACAATGGTTTTCACTAAATTTCATCATTTCATGAATTTTTTACACCTCAAAGATGAGATTTCAAGAATTTTATACACATTTCTTGCAACATTTAAGCATATCATGCAATTTTTCAATTTTTTGAATAATCCTAGTAGAATCAGAACTCTTCTCGAAAAAGTCTCAATTCGACCATTACTCTTCAGTACTTCACTGGTTGAGCTAGTTTGAGCAAGGAATGAGAAATCTGGGACTTACACAACCTTAAGAAGAATTTTGAGAAGAGTCCTGCTTATTTCAAAACTCTATCACGGGATTTACTTTCAAGCACACATAGTCGTCTTAGGACATGTATTGCTGAACTAAAGCTGAAACTATGAAAAATTAGAATATAAAATAAGAATTCACTGAGTGGACCTCACACAGACACATGTGGAACTTAACCAGGTCCCCACACAATGTTGGCCGACCAAGGTGGATCCCTAGTTACATCCCATGCTCATCTTCTAGCCCCAGTTACAATCTACAGAAGATCTGAATCCCATTGATGAAGTCTCTAAAAATCTGCCCCATTAGAGATTATCTGTTGCACATCTCTAAGTGGACCCCATCTGAAGATTAGTTTGAGATCTATTTTGTGTTTTGGTTTAAAAAATACTTAGACATAATGTTTGATATCTTTTATAGCATGTTTCCTTACTTGGTTAAATCCCATATTCTTGAATCCATCACATGAAAATCATCTTTGATTTATAGTATGTTTTGGATTCAACAATGCTCTACATCAAATGTCATGCTTTTGAAACTTGGATAAACTTATGGTGCTTTGATTTTCAATCTTTCATTAAATTGACACTTGTGCATGCCATGTGTTTGACATATTGCCTCAACCATTTTTTGATTTCACATCTTTTGAAAGCTAAATCAAGCTTTAGGATTAATTATTAGGCAGAGGCATGTGGGTGCTACAACGCCGATCCCTGCAACCATTCTAAAAATAGGCCTGTGGACGTGATGTCAAATGCTATATAAAACTATTAATTCTACCATTCCTATCACCTTAAGGTTTTGAGATAAGTGGTAGCTCAGTGGGCTACTGAGATCCTACAAGTGGCATCAGAGTCAAGCCACAAGTTCAAGTCGCGAAAGCTCCCTGTGAGCACTATGTCTAACACCGTATAAAACCATTGATTATACCCTTCCTATACCCTTAAGATTTTGGCATGAGTGGTTACTCAGTGAGGCTGCTAAGATCCTACAAAACTCACAACAACACTTTTCTCTCTAACATATCCCTAGAGAAGAAAAAAAAATCTCTCAATTAGATTTTCTGGACTCAAAACAATGGGAGAGGTCTCTTAGGTTGAGGGAAAATCCATTTTTATAACCCACAATTCATGCTTCAAAATAATCCTCCTTGTAGACTAGGAACTTCTAGTTTTGTCACAAAAAGAAAAAAAATTCTGAAATAGGTCGGTGGGTTTCTGTCCGCTACCTGATTAATCGGGCACTTCGTCTAATCGATCAAATGGTGCTTCTTTTTAATGGATTTTTTTTTCAGCCTATTTAATTGCAAGCTTCTCTAGGTCCGTTCGATCGAGCCTTATCTGATCAATCAGATAGTGCCTTCTGAGTTTTCTTCAGTTTCTTCTTCATGACACTTACTACAGTCCATTCTAAAAATAATATAAAATTACAACTGAATAGAGCCAGAGTTTTGCCCAAACCATGAATGAATCAGCCAACTTACGAAAATCCTTACAATCTCCCCCTTTAGCAATTCATGGACAAAACTCCTTTGTACAATGGAATTAGTTTTACCTAAAGCAAAAACCTAAAAATACATTGAACTTTTTTTCAGCTTTTGTAGAATGAATGTACCAATTAAACACATGAATCTTCAACTCCTTGAATCTCCATATTTCCCCTTAAATACCTTATTCTCCCTCACTTTATCCATATAGTTATGGGCAATCGTATTAAATTCTCTTGGAACATGGGAAAAAAGAGATAATTCAAAGCACTTGGATAAAGTCTTGATGTCCTACAAATGCGCCCTATGGACCAACCCAACTTTCCATTAATACCTGCACCACTTGAAGCGCATCTGAAGTGGAACTTTGATATCCCCAACTCTCTCAACTTGATTAATGTTGAAAGCATAGTTCTCACTTCTGCTTCTTTGGGGGATAGAACGGTCAAGCTTTCTTGGGATCTTGTAAAAAAAAATTTACCATTGTGCCTGATAACAAAACCAAAGCCCGACTTAATATCAGAGCATCTACATGAGGCATTAGTGAAGATTATATATAGCAATCTCCTGAGCATCTAGGATTTTGAAGTAAGAGTTTGAGGATTTAGACTTATACCCATTCTTTGGCAATGGTAATCGTTTTGCGAGGATTAATCACTCCTCTGAAGCCCACCATCATGCTATAGCCCATGATTTGGATTGGTAGGAATACTCTTTTCTTTCCTCCTTGTACCAGTTACAAAAAGTCTTGCCACCACATTGGGACATCCGTGATGATAGCTGTCTGAGTCCGAAATTCTAGGTTTGGTCCAAACCATGTGGTTCTAGCCTGGTTGTATTGGAAAAGTGTTACGTCTCCCAACATATGACTTGAGGTCAACGAAAAAAATAGGCTTATTTAAAATTTTCTTCATGTTAATACAACGCGTACCATAATAGTGGACTAATACAGGATCGTACATCTGTGGTGAGTCAAAATAAACACATTTGTAGAAATGGTTAGTTACAATTGGTATCATAGTGTCATTTATTTGAAGTAAGCATGACTGACAATAGCAATCTTAGGGGGGTTCAAGTTGCAAATAAAATTAAAAATAATAATGAATAAAGCTCGACTATAGCCTGAATAACATCTAATTATAAATAATAGTTTACTAAAGTATCCTATGATGGCGAGCCACTCATGTGCTGGTCCAAATGAATCCATAGCCATCATTGGCACCCCACTCGGCCTCATCAATTGGTTGAAACACTTGAAATGTTTGATTCTCCGCCTGTGCCTCTGTAAAGTGGTCATCGG
Source organism: Sextonia rubra (assembly GCA_037013555.1). Taxonomy (NCBI): domain Eukaryota; kingdom Viridiplantae; phylum Streptophyta; class Magnoliopsida; order Laurales; family Lauraceae; genus Sextonia; species Sextonia rubra. The sequence continues at coordinate 50,652,345 of JASUAD010000009.1, read as the reverse complement.
TACTTATGCACCATATAAACAAGGTCAAAGACAAGCTATAGACATAATTTGGAATAGCAAGTAAAATCAATAAAGATCAATTCACATTAATTAGAATAATTAATAGTAAAAGATTACCGAATTATATGGAACATACTAAATATGTTAAACAAATGAGCAATGATCATGTCTACATGAAAGTAAAGCCCCCGTTTTGGTTGTTTAACCTTAGCTAACTAAGTATAGTGTCACGCCCCGATCCCAGGAATTGGGGATTAGAATGGGCCTACGGGGTGTGCATACATAATCGTGTAACAATCTGTGTATGTGAAGACATGCACAAATCACTATAAGGGAGATTTAACAAGAACGTGTAGAGAAATTTCTCCAACACGTAAATTACGTTCAACAATAAGCGGAAACCAATGTAATATACTTGTATTGATCATAAGCAATAATAAAATAAACATCCTCCATTTCATAAATAAGTCTGAAGTCTTTGTGTCATTATGTTACCAATTTTGGTGTTATATTGTGTATGCAAGGACACCTCTTCTTATGCCAACACTCATGACATGACATCACGAATTCGTCCGGAAAATCAAAGGGGATGAGTAACAGCTTTACACTTATCTTCCTTATTAATTGATCACCATTGGGCTAATTTAATTGGGGAAAAGGTGCCATATCTAAAGCCCTACAAAGTCATTTGAAATCCTTAATATCCTAACTTTACAATGTTCTTACGACTTAGCCGTTTACATCATATGGCTTAGCCGAGTAGCTTACTTTTTCCCTTAATTTCATATGTATTTACAGCTTAGTCGTATGTTGGCCCGTATATTGGCCTGCGGTTTAACCGTGCTAAGCCTATGACTAGGCTACAGTTAGGCTATGGCTTAGCCGTAGTATAATCCATGGCTTAGCCGTAGGTGAGTCATCGAGTAAATCTGGGTTTTGGGGTTCTCTGGAAAGCTCGCCGTAAAATAGCTTCCAGTTTGGTCACGGGGTGGTTATGGTTTAGCGTAATTCATTTCATGGCTTGCCCGAGGGTTAACTGTAGTTCAATTGTAGGTTTTGTGCTATTTGGATTCTTAGTTGTAGAACACTTATGGTTTAGCCATGTGCTTCACTGTAAGCTTCAGAATTTCTAAAAATAGTTCCTGAAGTAGGAGTTCATATGCAAAACTCTTCAAATTGGGTTCCAATGAGGTTTCTTTTGCTCCAAATTATCATCTTAGGTCTTAAATACTCACATATCATTAATATTACATAGTTATATCCATTATCACCAAATCCAACACATATGTGTACTTAATCAAGGGTAGATGAGCTGTAAACTTGTATTTAGAGTAATCACATCAAGAATCAACAAACTTAGACATGCATGTGATAATATATACTCTTATACTTGCCTTGTATCAGTGCTTTACCCAAAACTAGCTTCTCCTTTGGTTTGATGTTGGAGGAAGCCTCAGTGAAGCAAATCCTATTACATGCAAAGACATGCAAATGGTAAATCAAATGTTGGATGCATGCATGTTACTCATTTAAGTCTCCTTGACTCTTTTGGACTCAAAGAAATGGAGGGATAATGGAGTTCTTACCTGAAGAAGCTAGACAGAAGAAGAAAAGATGGAATGGAGAGATTCTAATGAGGAAGACAAACAAGTAGATGATGAGGAAGACAACAGGAGCCTTGGCTCCAACATGCAACAACCATAAACTTGGTTCTCCAGCTGGTATGGAGGAGAATAAGAGAAGAAGAAGAAGTTCCAGCAATGAAAATAGAGAGAAATGAAGGGGGATCGTTGGTTGCTTCCCTTTTGAACTCAACTTTTATGGACTTTTACATGTAAGTCTAATTGTTTTGAGAAATTACAGTTTACAACAATTAGACTTCAATTGGGCCAGGATAGATCCGGATTGAGCTGGGCCAAACATGAAAGTTGACCCACAAGATGAAATGCATATGATACAATTAATGTGGCAAAAAAGATGCAACAATGTGACTCTAAATTACATGAAGGTCCTCAACTACCTAAGTAAAGTTCGAACCCAACTACCTACCCAATTGAGACTCACTAAAAATTAAAAACAAGAGGAATTAAGACTAAAATATACATATTAATAGGAAATCAAGTTTAATTAATATAAATTATAATTAAGTCGGGTCGGGACCTTACATACGGCAAGTCCACTGTCAGATAATCGAACTGAAGAGAACAAATTGGCATTTGACTGTGTAAAATAGAAACAAACTGCAGCATTATAATTGCCCTAGAAGTATATATATAAAGTCGCAAAACATAAAAAAATACAGAAAAATCATATACATGACACCTGCTCGATACAAAAAGCATAAGTCAGAGAAAGGACTAGCTACCAAGTATACATTAATTTTCTATCATAACTCATCTTATATGGGCAATTTCAGTGGACATATACAAAGTGTTGAAATCATTGTAAAAATTGAAACTCATGAGATACCACGTAAAGATTATTTTCGGTACATAGGCTCGATGATTAGTAAGGATGGGGAGATTGACGAAGATGTGGAGTATAGGATAAGAGCTGGATGGCTGAAGTGGAGACTAGCTTTGGGAGTACTTTGTGATAAACAAATGCCAACAAAATTGTAGGGAAAATTTTACAGGACAGTAGTTAGACTAGCTATGACATATGGAGCAGAATGTTGGCCAATTAAGAAGATACATATTCATAAGATGGATGTAGCGGAAATCAGAATGCTTAGGTGGATGTGTAGTAAAACTAGGAAAGATAAAATTAGAAATGATCGCTTTCGAGAACATTTAGGGGTAGCACCAATAGGAGATAAGATTAGAGAAATTCGTTTAAGATGGTTTGGGCATGTTGAGCGTAGGGCAGTAATGGCACCGGTGAGAAAAAGTTTGGATATACAGGTGAAGGGTCCATCAAGAGGTAAGGGTAGGCCGAAGAAAACATAGATGACAGTCATCAATTCAGATTTGAAGAAGTTGCACTTATCGAAAGATTTAGCTCAAAATAAAACAGAATGGAAAAATAGAATTCATGTAGCCCACCCCAACCCCAACATAATTGGGATAAGGCTTTGATGATGATGATGAAGAACTCATCTTATATGGGTTTCAAATTGTTCTTTCAAAAAGCTTTGCCGATGAAATCTTGACTTTTGGTGATGAAAATCAGCCGTCAATGAAGGTCTAATAAAACTTTGGCGCCAGAGGGCAATCCCTATTTCACACTGGCAACCCCTAATTTCTGAAAAGCTCTGCTGATCTCTCTCCCTGGGCTCATCACTCTCTCGCTCTCTCTGATCTCTGGCTGTCTCTGCTCTCTCTCTCTCTCTCCCAATCTCCCCGATCTCTCGCTCGCTTCGCTCATCTCTCTCTCTCTCTGCTCATCTCTCTCTCTCGCTCTCTCCGTTCTCTTTCTTTCTCTGCACTCTCTCTGCTTTCTCTCTCCCCCGTTTTGCTCATCTCTCTCTCTCTCTCTCTTTCTCTCACTACCTCTGCTCATCTCACTCCTATCTGTGTCAGTCATCTCTCTCACTCTACACTACCTCTCCCTCTGCCGGCCAAGAGGAGGAAGGAAGAAAGAGAAAGGAACAGAAAAATCAGCCACCGATCCCAGCACCAGCGTCCCCTCTCTGCTCCCTCCCTCTCCCTCTCCCCTCTCTGCCCCATCAGTCGTCTCTGCGAGTGGACCTCCTCTGTGCGCACCTCTCTTTCTCTCCTCTCCGATCACCTCTACTGCCCCTCTTCAGGTAATAGGAAGGTTTTTGGGTTTTTTTTTTTTTTTTTGTGTTGGTTTAATTTGTAGAAATGTTGCGTTCTTTGAAAGCTAGAAATTGATGTGTGGGTGATTGCAGTATAGTTTATGAATTTCTGAGTTTCCTGTATTTGTGATATTGAAAGTCCTTTCTAATTGCAATATCTCGTCTTCATTCATGATCCAGAGTCCTAGGAATGTTTCTCCCCCATTTTCACATTTTCTCCCACCTTTCTTTCCGCTGTAACTCTTCAGCTAGAAATCAACACTTCAAGCTCTATTTTTAAGATCTAGATTTGAAAACCTTGAACAATCAATAGAGGGCTTCGATGATTCTAAAAGGTATGTCTACATATTAATTCATGGAGTCAAGACTCATGATTAGCACATCGGCATCCAATAAGAATATGCAACACAGTAATTAAGATGAGTTACTGCCACCTATTTTGCACATTTCACCTTTTTCATTATGGATTGTTTTTTTGATTTTGAACATTTCACCATTTTCATTATGGATTGTTTTTCTGATTTTTTTTTGTGGATTTTTTACTCGCCTCTTTTATGAATGAGTTCTTCAAGTCTCTACCATTGGTGGTACTGACTTGTCTTAGTCCCAACAAGCAATGGAATTTTAAACCTTGTTACATTATCAGAAAAAATGTCAAAAGGGTTACATTTCAGCTTAGGTGTTACAGAACTTTTTTTGTCAGCTTTACTCCAATTTGCTAGCGGGAGTGTGTAATCTGCCAGCGCTGCTGCCTGCGCTTTCCTGAAGCATAGAGTTTATCTCTGCCATTTGGCCTCGCTAACACTGCAGATGTATAGTTGAGCCTCAACCTGCCTACCAAGAATTCCCTGCCATTTGGGACTGACGTAGAAGCATCTCTTCACTTGCCACCCTCTATGTACAGTATGTCATCCTTTGATATCTGCATCTGTCCCTTGTTGACTCTGCTGCTCCTCCGATTATTCTCAGGTTGGCTGCGCTGGAGCAGAAAAAGACATAAATATTATTCTAAATCATAAGTCTGTAAGTATGAATTGAAGAAGACATCATAGGATTTTCACACTCAAGGATATGCATTAGAATCCCATACCTCCGGATTGAGAAGGGACCAATGGTTTTGTGTATATATATATATATATATTTGTACACTTCTTGTTCAGTATCTAAACAAAATTGATTTTAATGGGGATGTGTGTCTGACTACTTAACCTAAAAAGGAAAAATCCTAGCCACTCAACACTCCCATTATTCTCATTCAAAACAAACAGTTTGCGTAGCTCTCTTTCAATTGATTGCTACACTATCAATAACCACGTAGAGGATTTGGGCAATTGTCCATTGAGGGCAGGTCTACAGTAGTCCATCCTTTAAAAAATCCTTTAGTAAGTGCTCATAATAGTGCTTAGGAGGACCTATAACCGTAGGGGTTTTTCCTCATATATAATCTCAATTGCTTAAAAAGAGAATAGTCATTAGTTTAAGAATAAGGTTTACAAAGAGACTTAGGCTTGCAAGGGTTGTGCCCTCTGTCTCAGGCCTGTGCCCAAAGGCAAAGACAAATAGCCCTTTTCTCTTTCTTTCTTTTTCTGTTTCTTTCCTCTTCAGCTACTGTTGTTGTTGCTGCTGCTGTTCTTGTTGTTGCTGCTGCATCTTCATCTTTTGTTCATCCATACATCCATCTGTCTATCTATCTGTAAAAAGGCAGTGATGATATTAATATGGTTATTCTTTCACTTTTGAATCCAAACAGATAAATATCTCTAATGGAATATATAGATAAATAAAAACAAACATTCCATTCATAAGCAGAAATTTTAAATAGAAACACAAAGCAAAGATTGCTAAATGAAACACAAATAGAAATACTGCAGTTCACAGGGACTGTTAAATAATACACATACATGGATCTCCAAGGTAATGTGATTGTTCTTGTGTTTTGTTTTTTATGCAACATGTGTTTTGTTTGGGTTGTTTGACTTTGTAAAGGTTCCATTCAGTAAAGTGAGAGGAAAATTGGAAACACAAGGTATTGATCTTGTTATGAATTGAAGACTTCTAAGATAAATAACATATTTATCTTCATAAAAAAAAGAATTGAAATAGGCCCAATGAGCTGGACCTCATAAACACATGCAATCTGCTCAATATTGGTGAGCAGATTCTTTTTTTTTTTTTTTTCAATAGAGGTTTTTCATTATCTGAGTGATTGGTTCTTTTTCTCTCCTGTCTAGAGTGCTTTTTTTTCATTAATTTTTATTCTTTCTCAATGATTTATGTTTGAGGTGTCGGTATTTAAGGTTTCTTGCCGGCATTTTGGTTCTATTGAGAACTATGCCCAGAACAATGCCATTTTTTGTTCTAAAAATACTATTTGGATAAATAAAGAGGGTGAAGTCCATTTTTTGTAAATGGGTTCATAGTTCAAACATGAGTGCACTTAATATACACGATAGAGTAATTTTCTTCTTCACAGAATTTTTGGCTATTGGGTTTTGGGTATTTGTTTCCTCTTTTACAGCTAAAATTTATATGATGAAATTTCAAGAGATTAGACCTTCCATCATTAAATAAAACTCCCTGTCAAAGATATCACACATGAAGCAGTTTCTAATTTTAATTGCATGTGATTAGGTCAGATATGGACAAGAGTTGGATATTACATTATCAGAACCAATTTAGTGTGGAGTACACGGTTGGGGTGAACTCATTTATTGATTTTGCAAAGGTGAATTTGGGCAGGGCAGCCTTGGTTAAGTGCGAGTTTATTGATTGCTGTAACCATTGAAAGCATGACTATGGAACTATGAGAAATCATTTGCACATTCAAGGGTCGATGGTCTCATACCAACAGTGGATACATGATGGGGAACCTAGAATTCAACCCGATGATTCGGATGAGAGCGAGGATGAATCAAAAGAGTCTCGGGATCAATATGATGAGTTGATAGGGGACCATCGTAGGGGAACTTACTCGGAGGAAGATATTTAAAAGAGGGATGATGTGCAGGATTTTGAAAATTTGTTGAAGGCTTCCTAACGTGGCCTGTGCCCAGGATGCAAAAGCTTAAATACTTTGTTAGTGTTTGTCATCAAGATATTGCGTGTGAGGTAGAAGTGGGTGTAGCAATAAGTCTTTTAAGGACTTCTTACCCAAAGGTCATGTGATGCCGGCCTCACTTTACGAGGCGAAGAAATTATTACATGACTTGGGCACCCTTCAACAAAAATCATTATTTGCGACGTAACTATTTGTCGCAAAAACTCAAACTCATTGCCTAATGTATTCTGCGATGACATCAAATTCGTCACCATATTGTCGCCTATTAGGTGCCAGTGAATATTTTTACTGACGATTACACTTAATCATTGCAAAATGCCAATTTTCTGCGACAAATAATATCGTCGGCAAAAAAGAAACTTTTTTTTGCCAAATGTCTCTGAGTCGTCGCAAAAGAATTGATAAAAAAAATGGTGAAATGAAATTTTGGTGACAAAATGAAGTCGTCCCAAAATTTTTTTCCCGACAAAATTATATCGTCGCTAAATAGTGTATAAATTGCCATAAGTTATAATAGGCGACAAATTAGTTTTATCACGCATAGTTTGTAGACATTAGGCTACAAATTAGTTTTGTCGCCCAATATTAAACCTTGCCACAAATTCTCTTAGGCGACAAATTATATATGTCGGAGATATTATATCGAAAAATATTTATTCTTATTAGGCGACAAATAAAATTCATCGCTAAAACAAATATATTAATTTTATAAATCATTGCCTTCCACCTCAAAAACCTCCTTTATTCTGAATATAATAAAACTTGCCTATTCAACTGAAATAAAATGTAAAAAAACACCTGCCCATTTAACGAAAATAAAATGTACAGTAAAACGTGCCCATTCATGAACTCAAATAAAATGTATAGTAAAACTTGTCCATTCAGCTCAAATAAAATATATGATAAAATCTGTCCATTCAACTATAATAAAATGTACGATAAAGTTTGCTCATTTAACTAAAATAAAATATATAAAACCTGCTCATTCAACATATTAGAAAACATATAACTATTAAATCCAGCCCACAAGTTTAGCCACCTTGTCATTATTAATTCAAGTAAAAATGTACAATAAAGTCTGCTCAGTCAACTATAACAAAACGTACAATAAAGTCTGCTCATTTAACTAAAATAAAATATACAAAACCTACTCATTCAACATATTAGAAGACATATAACTATTAAATCCAGCCCACAAGTTTAGCCACTTTGTCATTACTAATTCAAGTAAAAATGTGGCATCCAAAATAGTGTAAGTACAATACCTTTTTGAAAAACAAAAAGATCTTCAAGCAAAATAAAAGCCTGTAGTCCCAATCAGTGGCAAAAAAAAAAAAAAAGAAAAGGTTAGGAATTAAACACGGGAATCAAAAGCAAAGTGAGTGGGACAAAATAAAAGCCTATAAAAATATTAGCATGCAAATAGGGTAAGCACATACAAAAACATCTATTTTTAGCTTATACGGTTAAATACATATAGACCTCCTGCAAGGCTACACTTCCTAAAAGGCTTTTCTGGATTTTATCTTGCACAGTAGCATGCAAGCATGTTTGCTGGCCTGATCCTAATTTGGACCTTTCAAAATCCTGGCCCATTTTCCTGACAGGGTATGAATGGAAAATCTCATCAGGCAACAATTTGTACTATGAAGTTGGTCCTTTATCTTCCAGCTGTATATGTTCCATGTTTCATCAGTCACTTTTCAAGTCAGAAATTCCAAGTAAAAATTCTCTTGGCCAAAATAACCCTAAGCTGATGAATGATCAGCCCTTACTACTTTGAAATCATGGTAAATAACCATGCAGAAGGGAACCCATGTTGATAAATAACGTCCACATCACTGTCAAATTAGGATCACCGTATGCATTTTATAGAATTTGCCCACTTCACTTATTAACAATGCCTAATATAAGTATCACCCTTTTCTTTGATAGGATCAGATGGGGTTGTCCACACATTCACGTGGCCCACTTTTTTGTATCCGTGATAAAATCCCTGCCCTGTGCAGAAGATCCGAACACGGCAGGCTACTACAACCAGAGAAACCAACAAAATGTGGTGTAGAGGAGATTGAAATTTCTAACAAAATCTATAAGTTAGAACTATGGAGATGATAATATATTAGCAAATTGTGGAGTACATTTCCAGAAAGAAATAGTATATTAGAAAATTGTGAAGTACAATTCCACAAAGAAAAAATGATATAAATGGCTACTAATCACTTGTCAGTTGTTACCCTGCAACATATATTAGACCATCAGTACAAAAAGTAAACAGACAAATGGAAGTGCTTTTATACTGACATGATATAAATTTTCTTTTTAGAAAATTTGTCATGCCCATCAGAAATCATACCTGATTTCTAGGAGCGTAGAAAATAGAAGCATTGTCCTACACAGTTTTGATGGCCGAGATCAGGTTCCTTACCTAGTTCTCTTGAACGTGGATAACATGTTTATTGTTGGCATTTGCTAGGGCAAGTTTGAACATGATGACCAAAAGCACAACCAGAAACATTACATTAATACTGTATGTGTTGTCCGCAAGGGAAGAAATCATGTCAGTATAAAGCTTTCACCAACTTCCCCATAGGAGATTTGCATTGGTGATTGTAGATGATGGTGGTGATTGACAGTGGAAAAGACAGATATGATACCCCACATAGTATGGCTATATGCATAGCCAAACATATAACCATCCTTGCTGCAAAAATATTTGTTGAGTCCATTCACATTTCACAGTATATGTTACATATGGATATGCCACAATGCCAGCATATCATATGCCATATCATGCAGATTCGGAGGTGGTGAGAGCAGAAGAACAAGTGAGGCGTGCAGAAGTAGAAAGGCAGAACGCAACTGATGAAACAACCCGTGCTGACCAATTGTCTCAACTACTGGAAGAGGAGAGGTGGAGGAAAGAAGCACTATAGAAGGAGATGCAGGAGCTACTCTCAGGTAGAAACATGAACGGTGGTTGTTCATGTTCTAGAGCTAAAGATGTGGTTCTATACGAGGTGATGATGGTGAAATGACTGATACTGCAGACAAAAAAGTTCTAAATGAGCAGCTGAAGCTGGAGAAGATGCAAGCAAGGCAAGCGAAAAAAAATTGCAAAGATAAAAAAAAAGTGTGAAACAATTTATTACAGCAAGAACTAGATCTTTTAAAGCATGATGCCATGCAATTCTCACGTTGTACGAATATGCTTGCTGAATGTTTCTCTTATAGCATGGAAGGTATAGACAGTCTAACAAAGGTTGGTATCTGGATCCAATGAAAGCTTTCAATATTTACTTTATATGAAGTAGGAGTTGTTGCTTCCTTCAGGGTGATTATGATAAGTTGATGCATTTTAGCATCATAGTGCTTTCTAACTAATTTGGAGATTTCTGCGTAGTATTAACATTAACGTAAAAGAGGCTTTGAGAACTTGAAAACTGACAAGGAATTCACAAATCCTGCAGCTGTTTGGATGCTATGCATTGCAGTTGTTCACCATTTTTTTCTCCTCTGAATATTTCATCTCCGGGACTCAATTTTTATGACGCACCCAGCTGTCTAAAACTTCAAATTATACAGCAAACAAGAACTATTTACCATTTTCCTGCAAATATTTTGCTTGCCATAATACACCCAATTCTATATATTCCCTACTAAACACACTAAATCAGGCATTAATTAAAGCAAAAAGAAAAAAGGAAAAACAGGAGCATATCTTCTTGAGTGATAGAAATATATCACTCGCTCATTAAACTTTTGGGTTTATAATTTGGCACATACTGTAGCCTTTACCCACCAGTAACTCACCTGGTAACAAAAGTTGTAATATCTCTCTCACATGTTCTCAACACTAAGGGATTTTAAACAAGCTGAAAAAAACACAACCTAAATCAATCCCACGAGATCTTGTGACTTTGGACCTCTCTCGTCTCTTCCTGTCAGGCCATGTAATCTCACCCACAGACCTTTTTCCCTCAAACCAATGCCCCAAGTTCAAACAAAAAAAAAAAAACTCCACCCTTTCATGCACCAACAATTCCAAAACCATCTCTCTCCATACTCTTCAACGGCAAAACAAAGAAAGAAAAGAAAGAAGAACACAAGACTTAAACATTGCCCAAACCGAATATAATACAATTGAAATATTCTGTACCTTTTCATATATATATATTTATGGTGTAATCGAATCCTTCTTTTTCCTAATTTTGAGTGTCAATCATGCAAAAATTATGATAAACTAATCATGCTTATCATTGGTGTGTCTTCTACCAAGCATGCTACATATTAGTGTGAAATGGCTATGATAGCACTTAGATAAATGGTTTAAAGTTACTGAATGCACTTCAATTCAATCAGAGAAGAAATTAGGGATACTAACCAAGAAGTAATCACTCCATTTTCTATCACTATGTTTGATCCCGTTACTCTTGCCACTAACTGCATCATCTCCTGCGTTTGTCGCTGTATGGCTACTTGATTATTCTTCATCTGCTCCATCTCTTGAGATTGAATTGCATTTTTATTTGGCAATCTCTCCACCGTAGCCCGCAATGCCTCACACTCAGCATCCTTTGAGATGGACATGGTGCTCCTAGTTGCAGACATGGGCTTTGGCATGTTTTCAAATCCTCTCAAGTATCCAAAATGACTACCAAGGACATTGACTGATATTTGGTCTTGAGTAAATTGCACTGCACCCTCCTGCGTACACTTCTCCCGCTCTATTATAAGTTTTTCCTACCATTTGAAATAAGTTAAATCATATTGCATTTAAATACTTAAGTTGAGCAAAACAAAATCAAAACCCAACTTTGCCTGTTAGGCCCCGAGTAAAATTGTACTAACATGTATTTCCTGACATTTTTGGTTCATCCACAACTCTTTCTTTTTATAGAAGTGCGACTCCTTATAAAAATCAACGATGTAGGGCTCGTCCCTAGTCTCGAGGTCTGCCTACTTACATAAATTCCAATGTTAGTACATAATTAAGATTTCATGATAGGTGGTAACAAAATCAAAATTACATAGCCACAAATTTAATAAACTATGAGTTAAAACAATTCGCCAAGGCAGGCATTGTAGCTTTGAAAGACTTAGAACCCATGCAATGATTGTAAGGCAAACTCTTCCGACTTTTAGTATTCTTCCTAAAGTGTTCTTGTATAGAAGGAATAACAATTGAGTTGAAAGTTTTAGTTATTATATATGTTGACTAAATAGAAACACAACATATCAGAATTAAGGATTAAAAACATAGCTTGTTACCAAAAATTTCTCATCCTTGTAGACGTTTTCTATCACCCAAACCCAATCATCCTTGTCAACGCCTGAAAAGGGTGTAGTCTTTGGATTGATCTCCATCTTCAAACAGTTCTTGTAATGAGTGTGCATCTAGTTATGCAAATCCCTGTATCTAGCTTGAAACTTACAGTCAACAGCTACCCAAACATCTTCATTAGTGTTGTAATCCATGACCTCATACTTTGTCGATAATTTAGATTAATATGATTATTTGAGGACCCTTTATACATCATACAGTTGTCAAGGTTAGACTTACAAATACGTAAGCCTTAATGACTTGTCTAACATCAGCTGGAAACTCTTTCCATCTCCGCATGCCCCTAACAGGGGTGAAGTTCCTAACCTGCAACCCAATGTCACTCACAAAGTCTGAGGCATTTATCCTTATTGGCACATTATTCTTGAAATGAACCAATAGCTTGCCCCTCATCTTGGCCCTCACACGCTCCAAGCGAAACCCTTTGGTTGGGCCCTACCTCTGTCAGGATGTAGAACCTACAAATTTCACATAAAAACTGATTAGTACCAACAAGATATGCACTAAAACATGAAGCTTACATGATTAGATTTGATATCTTACCAACACTGTTGCGGTTCGTATGAGAATTGGGTGTCAGTATACATGGTGATTCAATCACATTAGCTAATGGCAAAGCAGTGTCAGTAGATAGTGATACAGATGCCGGTGCATATCGAAGGCGAAGTCGAAAAGAAGGTGCCATGTGTGTGACCTGCTAAAATAAAATTATCTAAAAACATAATAATTTAGTTAGCTTACCACTATATAAGAGCAATTCATTATACAGTGAATTGTTACATAATATTACCAACATCCATGTGTTAAAAAGAAAGGTAAAACAAAATAAGAATGATCTGAGCTATGATTATAAAATAATGATCCTTATACAAATCAACATTAATTAAAAATTAGAATCTGCATCAAAGTCATCTATACTATGTAAATCCTTTTCCACTTCATCATAATACTCCTCTAATGTCTCATCTTTGTCATCGCAAATAAAGTCATCATCAACCAGCATATTTTCTCAATTGTTTTGCTCCGTGAGTACTACACTTGTAATAATCTCTGGATCAAGATTAGACCTATCATACCGTGGTTGATCCATCCTATCTGGATCTTCAAGGATGATAGGTATCACATCAGTTGTTTTTTCATACTGGAACGCATCCTCTTGAACAAATGGTCCATCATCACTGGATTCTACATCATCTAACTCTGGTATATCCCATATTCCTCGATGTTGAATCCGCTGGATAATTAGCCAATGTGGGCCATTCACATAATTAGCCAATTTGGGGTCATTCACATAAAAGACTTGTTGCACTTGACTGGTAGTACAAACGGGTTGTTTTGATACCATTGACCTCTTACATTGATTGATGTAAAATGTGCATTGGTTTGTACAATTCGCCCATTACCAAGGTTAAATCACTCGCATTGGAACAAGATAACTTGATATCCAAAAATATAAGTCGTTTCCCAAACTTTACACGAGTAGCAGTAAAACTCAATAGCTTTGCCCTCATGATCCCCGTTTACCACTAACCCACTGTTCTGACTTGTACGTTTGTTGTCACAATCTTTAGTGTGAAATCGGACCCCATTACACATGCACCCTGAGTAGAACTTCATTAACTGATTTAGACCATTTGCCAGTGACCAAAGTTCATCTGTATCTTTTGCTAATTGTTGACTTCTCAATTCATTCATTTGCATGACCAAAATATATAAAGAGAATCATATCATACCGAATGAATTATGTTTAAGCTATGTATACATGAGGTAACTATGTATATCTTACACGTTTTTTAAACTACTTTGGAAATTCTTGTTGCTGTCGCTGGTCGATATCACAACTACTTTGCATCATTAATAAATTCTTGTGATCCCTAATTAAAAAACATGTCATTGGTCAGTAATAAGTTATAAGCATCAACACAAATGATTATATGCAATGCTCATGTGCAATATATGATCACATACTCTAGATATGGTGCCACCTCCGGGCTATTATACAATATAAACCATTAAGCCATATCACATTCCTTCTGCGACACCTCAGGTGCATTTCTTATTTGACCGAAAGGACGAACATTTTGTGAGAATAGCCCTACCTTAGCCCACCTTCACCACCACCATAATTTTGTTCATCCTAATTGAATACAACTTCTACCCCTTGTAGATACATTGAATAGAAAGTAAGGCATTCCTTTACAATCAAACATTCAGGGTGAGCTCGATTGCGAACAAACCGTTTTAAAGTTCCAAGTTGCCTTAGAAAAAATATATATTTGTTAGCATGCAACTATAGCAAAGTATAACTTTTAATTTAAATGAAAGTTGGTTGTTACTACCTTTCAATAGGCTACATCCATCGGGATTGCATTGGCTCGGCAAGCATGGCCTCACGAGGCAAGTGAAAAGCTAGATGGACCATAACATCAAAGAATGCTGGTGGAAAAATCCTTTCGAGCTTGCATAGTATCAAAACGATTCGGTCCTATAGTGCTTACAAGTCCTTCAATCTTAATCTCTTCGAGCAAAGTTGCTCGAAGAAATTACCTAGCTCAAACAATGTGGTACAGATATCCTTAGGAAGGTGCCCACGTACTCCGATCGGTAGAAGTCTTTGTGAAATAACATGGCAATCATGACTTTTCAATCCTGATACCTTACCATCCTTGGTGCTTACACACCTCGAAATCTTTGCTGCATAACCATCAGGAAATCTGACTGATTTCAAGAAATCATAGAAAGTTTGTCTTTTCTTTAGGGACAATGTGTAAATCACGGGGGCTTTTCATAGGACCCATCAACATGCTTGCATAGGTGTAATTCTTTCATGATTTTCATAACCTCCAAATCCATACGAGCTTTTTGCATGTCCTTATTTTTCCCATATATGCCCACCACTATTCCAAGAGTGTTGTTACATATATTTTTTTCTACGTGCATGACATCAATGTTGTGTTGAAGTTTCAGTTTCTTCCAATAAGGAACCTCAAATAAAATGCTTTTCTTTGTCCAATTCAATTCCTCCAGGTTGCGCTTTCTTTTCTTGTTGAGTAGGTGCTTCCCAAACTTGACATTCGTCAAGCAATCCAGTTGCTCTAGTATCTGTTCCCCTAACAATTCCACTGGCTTTGTTTGGTTCTCTAACCTACCGTTAAAGAGCTTACTCCTTCACCATGTGTGGTTCTTAGGTAAGTAACGGCGAGCGCCTGTGTACCCTATCTTACTTTTCAACCTTTGTGATGATGGATCATTGTTATAAGCAGGGCGTGCCATATAAGCTTTAATGCTCCATCCTGACAAGTTACCATATCCTGGAAAGTCGTTTATGGTCCACATAATAGCCGCATGCATTTGGAAAGTCTCTCCTTTGGATACACAGTCTTCCCAAAGCTCTTTTAACTTATCTATTGATGGCTACATGTAAACATTGATATCTTTTCTTGTTGCATACGGTCCAGGAATAAGCAATGACATCATACAAAATGGTTCTTTCATACATTTCCATGGTGGCAGGTTATAAGGCATGAGTATCACAGGCCACATACTATAGGAGTTGCTCATATTACCGAAGGGGTTGAACCCATTCGCAGCCAACCCTAACCTGACATTGCGGGACTCTTGGGCAGATGCAAGATACTGCTAATCAAAATCCTTCCACTCTATACAATCGGAGGAATGCATCGAGAATTCCCCGTCATCCACAAGCTTCTCCTTATGCCACCACATCTCTGCTGCTATCTTCCTTGACGTAAATAATCTCTGTAACCTTGAGATCACTGGGAGGTGTCGCAACACCTTAATAGGAATTTTTTTACCCTTGCCATCATTGCGCTTATATCGAAACTCCCCACATTCTGGACAATTTTCAAGATTCTCATTTTCTTTCCTAAAAAGCACACAATCATTCTTACAAGCGTGAATGGATTTGTATCCCAATCCCAGTTCAC
The DNA here is from genome assembly GCA_037013555.1 of Sextonia rubra. NCBI lineage: Eukaryota > Viridiplantae > Streptophyta > Magnoliopsida > Laurales > Lauraceae > Sextonia > Sextonia rubra. Next base: position 50,636,236 of record JASUAD010000009.1, on the reverse strand, counting down.
GTAAGAATTTCTTTGCTTCATAAAAGGAACCTGGAACCATCTCACTCTCTAGTATAAGATCCTTCATTATCATCATCACCATGTTGAATGCCTTGTTGCTCAAGTCATTTAACGCCTTTATATGCAGCATCTTAATGACAAATGATAACAATGTAAACTTTGTGCAACCTGGAAATAAGTCACATTGGGCATCTTTCAATAATTTTTCAAATTTTTGTACATTCTCTTTTCCAACACTATCAAAACCATGGCTAGATCCTAGATCCCCCAGATCATCGTCCATAAAAGACCCCCTGTATATGTCTTTCGGAAGTTTTGGTAACTCATCACGAGGGTTGTCTTCCGTGTCAGAGATTTCACCCTGAACACTTCCCCCCTCATCGTCTGAATCATCTCCATGTATGCCCTTGACATTCATTGGCATTGGCTCCCCATGGAGTATCCATGTCGTGTAAGAAGTCATGATCCCATGAAATAACAGATTTTCTTGGACGGCGGGGTAAGTATGCAATTCGACATTCATGCATCTCAATCACGAACACCAAATCTTACTTTGCTCTCCCATATGTTCGTTGGCAAATTTAATAAACAACCTAACCCCATTTGTATACTCTGATCAAAGTTTATTCCTACAATTCATCCAAGTCTTGTCCATAATTAGTGACCGACAACATCACAGGTAACGATTATATCAATGTTATGTGTATACTATAAAACTGTGGCTGTGTTTCTTATAATCTAAATTTATTTCTTATTCCTATCATTGTTATGAGAGTAAAGCAAAGAAGAATTTCTACTCCGTGACAACCGAATTTATGATCCAGTTTGAACTATATGTGGGCCTTGAGTTCATAGACATGAGACGAATATAATAATTCAAACATATAGGAATTCGTTCGTGAACCGCATCTAATAGAAATCAAACCAGCTGTTCATCGACTTTGAAGGATTCCAAAATAGGAAAAATTATCGCCATTTCAAGAGCTATTTTGTCCTTTTTTACCCCAAATTGGAAAAAAAATGAAAAAAAAAATAAACCTAACCCTCATCCCTGTCTATCAAATGAAATGATTCTGTGGTGGACACTTTCTTTTTTATGATTTTCGGGAGCAGGATCCCCAAATGAGACTGATGTACCTGACACAAAAACTTCATTTGGTGGGCCTTAAAACACATTGATTGAACAATCCAAACCTCCTAATCAAACAGCCTACAAGAATTAAAAATAGCTGGTATGAAGAAACATACTATGTTCAATGGCTAGCGGCCGGCCTACCAATGCCATCCAAGGTCAGGTTGGATCAGGTTGACTATAATGCGTATGGCAGCGCCCTAACCTCACCTGCTGATCTATCTGAGTTCAAAGTTAGACGTGTCTACCCACGCTAAGTTCTGAAATTTGAATAGCAGGTCAAAGTAGAATAAGAAGGGTTGTGTTGAATTCAGGTCAGTTTGACAGGCCAAGTAACATGTATGGCTCAATCCAAACCCAACTCAGTTACCAAGAAGACTGGAAATATTAATCTGAACTCCCTTTAAATACCCATGATCAATTCAATCCATTCACACCACCTTACCCTCTGAAAATTGAAAATAACCCAAACTTAACATTGATTCAACCACTACCATTGAATTTTATTATAATCAAAGTGAATTTTATCATGATCCTGAAACCAGCCATCCCGCCACTAGAGGACTTTGATGTCCCTTATCAGCAATCATAGATACATGTTTTCATTATCTATATGTATATGTATATGTTAACTTTAACTTTCCTAAAACTTTACTGACATGAATTCCAGGTCGGATGACCCGTTGCCATGCAGCATAGCTCTTTTTATAAGGAATGTAAGTTAGGAACTTTTATGGCTACCCATGTTAAATATGTAAAGAAAAAAGAGCTTTTTCCCCTAAAGACACCACTAAGCATTCATTTTTAACCTAAACTAATACCTGATGAAACTACCTTTCATAACTCCCATGCCACAAAACTAGTAAAATGTTCACATGCACGCACAGGCACGCGTGCACAACCCAAACACCTCCCCTGGTGCAGATGAGCATCAGTTCCTCTTCTTATCTCAGCCATATTCAAATATGGTGGGACCCAGTCACAACCAAGTTTCAAAAGCAAGAAGCCACCCAATGCCACCAACACCAGGTATGGCAGTTGTTCGGAGTCTGGTTGCTGGATTTGAGAGTTCTCTTTTCCCCTTAGAAACCGTCATCTCCAACAACAAGACTACTTTGTTTCCTTCCATACCTTCAAACTCAACTCCCATGGAAAGGAAAAGAGAGAAAAAAACAAACAAATAATTTCTTCCTTCCAACATGGTCCAAAGGAAAGCAGTGAACAAACTTTGCATCCAAGCTGAATCATTAAAAAGCCATGCTACATCGGAGAAGTGCTCCGCATCGCTGAAACCATGTCATCAACACCCAGATAGCCGCAACAAGGGTGGAGGTGAAATCAAGAAGAAGATGAAAAAGTCAAGATCATTCAAGTCCTCGGACTTTGAGAGCTTGAGATCGTCGATGAGACAAGACCAATCGCCATTCAAGAAACTCTCCGTTGATGCATCCAACACTGCTGCTCAATACAAGAAGACATCATGTAGGTCACCGAATTACATGAAGCCCACAAAGAGTTGGGATGCAAGGAGGGAGAGCTTGCAGGTAAGTCCTCCATCTATAACACCTAGTAAGAGCAAGAATTCAAGGAATTCAAATCATTCGAAGCCTTCTTCGGCCTCTTCTCTACGATCCATGAAGGTTTTAATGAGGAAGTCTAGTTTGAAGCTAGTCAGGCATTCAATGATGAAGAGCTATGGGGTGGCTTTGTATCCCAGTTTGGATGTGAACCAGTCGACTTATTCATCGACTTTGAAGAATTCCAAGTTCCCCATGTATGTGGATCTTCACCCGGGGGGAACTGAATCAGAAGGTAGTCATGAAGGTCTGTCCGTATACTTACTGCTCTCTAAATGGCTATTGTCATGCGCCTTCACAGCCACTGAAGTGCTTTTGTCGGCGAGGAGGCGCTTGCTGAAGACCCAAAAGAGCATGAAATTGAAAGGACTATGTGGAGATATAATTAAAGAAACTAAAACAGGCCAAATCGTCTTTGATGGAGATCCTGTGATTCTAGAATCAGACTCAGTTGGCTTAGCTGTCTCTCCTATGGTAGAAGTTCACACTGAGTTCTTTGTTGCGATCTTTGCCAAACCAAAAGGAGAGAATGCCGAATTAGTGACTTATGGTGGTGCAAGAAGGATTTGCAATGGGGATGATGACCTGAAACTCGAATTTACTAAAACTCCTCAAGTACTTGAGGAAGCATCATTAGATAGATATGATAAGATACCACAACCTTCTTCCAGTGAAAGCACTAAATCATATATAGGAGAAGTAGATGAAGACAATGAAAGCTGGATTGATGAACCAAATTCTAAGACCACTGATGTAGACAATGTAGGCCAGAGCAGTGCTCTTTCCACAGTAGAAATGGATGTTTCAATGACTTTTCATGAAGATGATGAATTTGTTCAGGAGGAGGAAGTTCAGGATACAAAAAATCTGGACTATTGGATACAAGAACTTCAGGTAAATATAGCATCTGAATGTTGCATTGAGAGCAAGGCAAGTGAGGAAATAGAAATTATTGGGGAAGGGATTGATGAAGATCAGTCAGGTTTTGCTGCAATAGAGATGGATTGGGAAGAGGCAGAAGCCCCCTATGTTGATAATGGGTTTGATTATTCCATGTTCTCTGATGATGGGTTTGTTTCAGCAACTGCCCATTAACCAAGGAAAGAGGATCCTCTTGAGCTTTCCTGTGATTCAAATGATTCTATTAGAATATACGAGAAGAAACCGAAGAAACAATCATATTACAAGAAGTATGTGAAGAAGACACTAAAAGCATCATGACGTTATTCGATAGTGCTTCCTATGGATGCAACAATGTCAAATTAGATGTTAAAGAAGAGAGTTTGGAGATTAATGAAGCATCAGATGCATCTAAAGAGAGCAGCGTTCTACATGCAGAAGAATCAGACTGCAATATACTGAATCGCACCATCCACAACACATATGTAACACCAGCTAATGAGGCCTTCAGCAATTCAACTCAAGCCGATTAGAAGAACTCAAATCCTGAATACAACCACAATTTCTTATACAAACATGCGCTAGTGCAAGCTGACACCAAAGAAGACCTCCGCACCATCGAGTTGAGACCTTTTGAATCTAATACTGAAACAGATTAAGGTGCAGATACAGAGGACAACAGCTCAAGTTGCCAATGTGCAGATATAGATTCAGAAAGCCCTCAACCAAATGAACTAGATGGTGGAGGGAGGCTTAAAGTCAAACAACTAAAACCTCTTTCTCTCTGCAATAGCCTCATTCTAACCCTAAATGACCGAAGTGCTCTATTTCACAAATCGTAAAATACAGTCCCAAAACTCCTAGATTTTTCCACACCGCCAAAACCCCAAACCCACTATTGTCCCAAAGACCATTTCCTAAGATCTGTGCACACCTAACCCCCAAAACCCCAAACCCACCACCGTCCTAAAGCCCAAAACCATCAATTGTTCTGTATCTCCCTAGCAATCGACACCTAGCCCCAACTCCTTGATAAATAAAAATAAAATAAAGAAATAAAGAAGAGATCAAGAAAAAGAGGAAGAAGAGACAGAGAAGGAAAAAGTAGACCCTATTGGGGTTGAGGTGCCACTGTTGAATCTGAGAGACACCAGATTCATTAGGGTGAAATCCTGGGGTGGAGCTGTCGCTGTTGAATCTAAGAGACACAAGGGTGGAGATGAGTCTCAGACTCGCTGCTTATATTATGAAAATCGGTGACAAATTTATTTTGTCACCAAATGCTGTTCGAAATAATCTGCCAAGACGCCAACCCAGTGGCACCAATTCTCTGAATTTTATGGATTCCGTGACGAAATAATTTCATCACAGATTATTTTTAGTAATTTTGCGACAATATATTTTTTGTCGCGGAATTTCTTCAGTAATCTAGAATGCCAATGATATACCGACAAAAATAATACGTCGCCCAATAAAAAGTTTCATCACGAAAACGTTTCCCCTTGATGGCTCCAACTCCATTTTTTGGCACCAAACTTTTCGTGACAATATTTAACAACCATTGAGAATTATTGTCGCTAAATAATTTATGTTTTTTTTAGGCGACAACATGAATATTTTGTTGCGAAAATAACATTTAGAGATAGATTTTCAATACGTCGCCGAATTTTCACTACAAAAAATGATTTTTGTTTTAATGGCATGGGATACAAGAACATAAATGCTTGTAAACATAATTGTGTGTTGTATTGGAAGGAGAATGCTTAATTGGATAAGTGTCAAGAATGTGAAAAGCCTAGGTACAAGGTCAATGATGGCAAGCAAAAAAAGATTCTTCATAAGGTGCTCCGTTACTTTTCGTTGACACCGAGGTTGCACAGATTGTATATGTTAAAGAAGACAACCATAGAGATGAGATGGCACAGTGATAGCGTGTTGATGATGGGATAGCAAGGCATCCGGCTGACTCCGTGGAATGGAAAGAATTTGATAAGAAATAACTAGAGTTTGCATGAGAGACACGTAATGTGAGGCTGGGGTTATCCACCAGTGGATTCAACCCTTTCAGTAACATGAGCACCTCCTATAGCATATGGCATGCCATACTTATGCTCTATAATTTGCCACCATGGATGTGCATGAAGGAGCCATTTTTCATGTCATTACTTATTCCAGGAGCAAATTCACTGGGAAATGAGATCGATATTTATCTGAGGCTCTTGGTTGATGAGTTAAAGGAGTTGTGGGATGATGGTGTATCAATTTATGATGCCTCCACTAAACAGACCTTTCAAATGCGTGCGGCTGTGATGTAGACCATAAATGACCTTCCTGCATATAGCAACTTGTCTAGGTGGAGCACAAAAGATTAAAACGCTTGCCCCTTATGTAATGACAACTCATTAGGGGTGAAGTTGAAAGGTAAGATAAGGTATATTGGCCAATGAAAATACTTGGAATTGAACCACCAGTGATGTAGAAGCAAGGCATTCAACAGTTAGCCTGAGCATGAAAAGAATTCTTTAGATTTACTAGTGTAAAAGGTACCGGACCTACTAGAAGGACAAGCGCTGATCAAGTTTGCCAAGAATAAGAAAAGACCGCATGACTTTAAAGAACTGAATTGGACAAAGAAAAGCATCCTATTTGAATGGCCCTACTGAAAGTGTAAAAAACTCCGACACAACCTTGATCCTATGCACATTGAGAAGAACATATGTGTAGCTTTGGTTTGAACAATTTTGGGCATAAAGGATAAAAACAAGGACACCGAGAAAGCGCATAAGGATTTGAAAAATATGGGCATTAGGCTAGAGTTGCATCTAGTGGAGAGGGGTGATGGATCCAACTTAAAACCACATGCCTCTTACACTTTGAAACCAAAACATAGAGATGGATTTTATGAATTCTTGAACTTGATCAAATACCCAGAAGGCTATGCAACGAGCTTCTTGAGGTGTGTAATATCGAAAAATGGAAAATTATTTAGTTTAAAGAGCTATGATTGCCACATCCTTATCCAACGCATCCTTCCTATTGGCATGCATGGCTTTCTGAATAAGGATATCTATACAACATTGTTTGAGTTAGGCATCTTTTTCCAAGCCCTTTGCTTGAAAACACAGAGACACGACGACTAGAAAAAAATTGGAGGAGCAGATAGTTTTAATATTGTGCAAGTTGGAGAGGATTTTTCTTCATGCTTTCTTTAATGTGCTGGTTCATCTATCAGTTTACTTGCCATGCAAGGCCATGCTTGGTGGACCGGTGCAATATCGGTGGATGTACCCGATAGAAAGGTAATAGTTAATGACCATTGATTACTTATTTATATATTAGTGCAATTGCCTTACATTGAAAATCGTAATTATTATCACTGGATGTTTAAAGGTTTCTGAAAACCCTAAATGGATATGTTGGCAATTGAGCTCAGTCAGAAGGTTCGATCGCCGAGGCTTACATTGCCAAAGAGTGTTTTACTTTTTGTTCAATGTATTCAAGGCATATTGATCAAGTAGAATGCTATGATGATGGTGGCGAATGTCGCTCGGGGATGTCGGTCTTCACACAAACTGTCCATCCCATCAAACTGATGGCAAGGGCACATGATCTTTCTCAGTGAAAGCATGATATGGCTCATTGGTTTGTGCTAAATAATAGCCCTAAGGTGGAGCTGTATCTACAGTATGTGCTTCAATCTAACCTGCATTGCTTGTTAACTGTTTGATTTATTCTCTACTTTTACTTATTCATTAAAAGTTGCCTTGATTAGGGAACACAAGAATTTAGTAAAAAATCAAAGAGGTGGAGAAATTGGGCAGATACAGCGAAAAGAATTTGCAAAATGGTTCAAACAATGTGTAAGACATATAAAATATTAACATTTTAATTGCTAAACATTATTAGATTACACTTTAAATGACATTAGTGTAATACATATGTCTTAATCTGCTTATGTAGATGAATCAATTGCAAACTCAAGGGTCACCAGAAGCTACTGATGAGATGTTGTCATTAATAAATGGGCCTAGATCCCTAGTGAATCTTTATCAGTGACGTGATTGCAATTGCGTCCAATACTACACTATAGACCATGAGAAATGTTGCAAGAGCCAGAGTAGTAGCTTGATTGTGGAAGGAGAATACGAAGGGGAGAAACATGACTACTATGGATACGTCAGCAAAGTCAGGGAATTGTCCTATCTGCATGGGGGTAAAGTGGTTTTATTTGAATGTGAATGGTACAATACTAGTACTAAGCATAAGATAAACATCGAAGATCATGTTACAGGCATTGATATCATCGGTCATTGGTGTAAGGATGATTCATTTATCCTACTAAGTAAGGTGACATAAGTCTTCTACATCAATGACACTAGTAGAGGAAAAAATTGGAGAGTCATAGAATGGGTTAAGCCTCGGAGAGCATGGGATGTACCTGCTAAGTGGGATTACAATGATGATAATGATGATGATGCGCCTGATGATTCATTTCAGTAGGAAGAAACTATATTTGTTCTCCCAGTCCTCGTTGATGGTATTAGTGTCCAATACTCTAGGGATGATATACATCCTGTGATCGTTCTCAATGATGAGTCAGTAGATGAGGATGGCCAAGACGACGATAAAACATTGGCAAAGTACGAAGATGAAGAAGACAATGATGTACATAGTCAGTTTGACTCTAACATGGAATATGACATGTAGTGCTTGTTTCAGGTTTTGCGCATTCAACGATTAAGTAAATTAATAAAGATCTTGCCCTACAAAATGACATTTTCTTCAATTCATTTTCTCCTTTGATTTGTTCATATATGGATCAAACATTTCTATATTTCTTATGTTATGCTTATTTAGATATATTATAGTTGCAAAAGATGCCAAATGGAGGGAAAAATGGGTCAAAGCAGGAGAGTTATCCCATGAAGTGCAAGCATCCAATTATTTATTAAAGAGAAAAAAGACAATTAAGCAGAATGTAGATAATTTGTTTCTCTAGGGTTCTTGCCGACCACACATACTATATTTGGTTCGTCTAAATGGACAAATGAGAAGGGAAAGAAAAAGGTTAATAGGAATGATAACGACGAAAACTACATGCCCCCCGAAGATGATGATGTAGATGACGAGACATCTTGGTCTTAATCGGATGAGGTGATCTTTTTGTGAATGTCTATACGTGCGCCTTAAAATATTAGTTTTGATAGTGATACTCATGCTAAAATGATTTCCATTTCCATTGAATATAAATTGCTAACATTCACTTTACTGATATTATTAATTTTTGCTAATAATCATTTATTTTCTTTGTCACTTTGCTCTAAGCCAGATTACATATATGATTCGGGAGAAAAAGGGTTAGATGTGCTCGGAGTATTGCAGCTGCACTCGGGTTAGCTAGTGCTGAAAAACACACCCGAGGCTGCGACACAACCTCTGCCAAGTAAGCTTCCAGTTACACGGTCTGGAGATGCAGAAAGCACCCCTAATTTGGAAATCACCCAGCCTCCGACCACATAGCCCTTGTTGAGGAGGTGCAAAGAGCACCCCTGATTTGAAAGTCACGCAGCCTCTGCCGATACAGCTTCTGACCACATAGCCCTTGTTGAGGAGGTGCAGAGAGCACCCCTGATTTGAAAGTTACCCAGCCTCTGCCGATATAGCCTCTGACCACATAGCTTTTGCTGACCCAGCGTCCGCCATCTCAGCCTCCACTGAGTCCTCATACAGTCGGTAGCAGCGTAGGTGAGACAATTATGAGCTTTCAAAGTCCTGAATTCACTTTAATTTATTGATTTCTGTTTACTAACTCATTTAGCATTGCCATCCTTACAACATCAGCCCCAGTCTCGAAGGTTCTGAGCCATCTAAGGGGCACTACGTAAGGGAAAAAGGTGGCAAAACTGAGGAGATGGCTGGGTCATAACATCCCAGTTCCAATCCCTATCCCAAGCCATAGGCCAGAGGGGGAACATTCCCCTTCATCGGTTAACCATCTTGGGTTAGCCATTAGAGATGTCGCCTTAGTCCGACCACATGGCTGGAAAAAGGTTAATAGTGGGATCAAACTTACCATCATTGCTTCAATTCGAGTAAGCTGAAATGAAAAATATCAACCAAACTGATCATAGTTGTGCTCCTCACTACAATATCTGCCTATATTTTGCTATTACTAATCTTTATATGGCTCTCAGATAGAGAATTAGACAAAAAAACCTAGCATTTCCAACACTTGGGCTCGAAAACTAATTGCCGGGGGTCCAAAACGGGAAACGGCCCCCAGAAATATCGAAAACCGGCATGAGCACTTCCTTGAGGGGAGAAAACTAGTAGGAAATGATGGTTAGCAAATAGACTCCTGGTTAGAGAATTAGACACAAAATCCTAGAATTTTTCAACACTTAGGCTAAAAAACAATCCGCCGAGGGTTTAGAATGGGAAATGGACCCTGAAAAAATTGGAAACTGGCACAAGCACTTCGCTCACCGACAGAGTAACTTGTAGCGATTGACGGTTCATGAATCGGACTCTCGGTTAGAGAATTAAAAGCAAAAACATAGAATTTCCAACACTTAGGTTTAAAAACCGCCGCCAGGGTTCGAAAAAGGGAATGTTCTCCCAAAAAAATTAGAAACCAGTACGACACTTCGCTCGAGGGTAGTGTAACTTGTAGGAACTAACGGTTTGTAAATAGAACTCCCGGTTAGAGAATTAGAGACAAAAACTTAAGATTTCCATGACTTAAGCTTGAAAATTGCTAGTCAGGGGTCAAAAATGGGAAACGGTCCCCAAAAAAAAATCAAAAATCGGCGTGAGCACTTTACTTAAGGGTAGAGTAACTTGTAGGAACTGATGGTTTGCAAATAGACTCTCGATTAGAGAATTAAACACAAAAACCTAGGATTTTTAAGACTTATGCTCGAAGACTGCCCGCCAGGGGTCGAAAACGGGAAATGGCCCTCAGAAAAATTGAAAGCTAGCATCAGCACTTTGCTCGAGGGTAGAGTAACTTATAGGAATTGATGGTTCATAAATCAAGCTCCCAGTTAGAGAATTAGATGCTAAAACCAAGGATTTTCAACACTCAAGCTCTAAAACTGGCCACCAGAAGTCCAAAATGGGAAACAGTAGCCGAAAAAATTAAAAACCAGAATGAGCACCTCGCTTGAGGCCAAATTAACTTGTAGGTATCTATAGCTAGCAAATTAAACTCCCAATTAGAGAATTAGACCCCAAAACCTAGGATTTCCAACACTTAGGCTCGAAAACTGCCTGCCGGGGGTCCAAAATGGGAAACGACCCCTAGAAAAATCGGAAACTGGTATGAGCACTTTGTTCAAGGGTAGAGTAACTTGTAGGAACTGATAGTTCACAAATAGAACTCTCGGTTAGAGAATTAGACACAAAACCTAGGATTTCCAAGACTTCGGCCCGAAAACCACCCGTTCGAGGTCAAAAACAGGAAACGGCTTCCCAAAAAATTGAAAATCGGCACAAGCAATTCACTTGAGAGTAAAGTTACTTGTGGGAACTGAAAGTTTGCAAATAGGACTCCTGGTTAGAAAATTAGATATAAAAACCTAGGATTTCGAAGACTGAGGCTCGAAAAACGCCTGTCGAGGGTAAAAAAATGGGAAATAGCCTCCGAAAAAATGAGAAATGATCACAAACACTTTGATCGAGGGTAGAGTAACTTGTAGGAACTGACAATTGGCAAATAGGACCCTCGGTTCGAGAAGTAGACGCAAAAACCTAGACTCAAAGGCTCAGGCTTAAAAACCGCCAGCCAAGGCACACAAATAGGAAACTGCCCATGGAAAAATCAAAAGCCAACACGAGCACTTCGCTCAAGGGTAAAGTAACTTATAGGAACTGACGGTTTACAAATCAGACTCCTAATTAGAGAATTAGAAGCAAAAACCTTGGATTTTCCAACACTTAGACTTAAAAACATCCTACCAAGGGTCCAGAACGGGAAACGGTCCCCCAAAAAATCAAAAACCAGTATGAGTGCTTTGCTTGAGGGTAGAGTAACCTATAGGGATGGATGGTTCTTGAATCAGACTCTCGATTAAAGAGTTAGATGCAAAAACATAGAATTTCCAACACTTAGGCTCAAAAACTACCTGCCGGGGCTCAAAAATGGGAATCAGCCCTAGAAAAAATTGAAAACTGGCACGAGCACTTCACTTGATGGTAGAGTAACTTGTATCAACTGACAGTTTGCAAAAAGAACTCTTGGTTAGGGAATTAGATTCAAAAACCTAGGGTCTCCATGACTTTGGCTAAAAAATTGCCCGTTGTCAAAAACTGGAAACAACCCCCAGAAAAATCAAAAATCGACACGAGTACTTTGCTCGAGGGTAGAGCAACTTGTAGGAGCTGACAGTTTGGAAATAGGACTCCCGGTTAGAGAATTAGACAGAAAAACCTAGGATTTCAAAGACTTTAGGCTCGAAAACCGCTCGTCGAGGGTCACAAACTGGAAACGGCCCCCAAAAAATTCAAAAACTGGCAAAGCACTTCGCTTGAGGGTAGAGTAACTTACAAGAACTGAAGGTTCACAAATCAGACTCCCGATTAGATAATTAGAAGTAAGAACTTAGGTGTTTCAAACAGTTAGACTAAAAAACAACCCGCAAGGGGTCCAGAACGGGAAATGATCCTCATAAAAATTGAAAGCTAGCATAAGTACTTCATTTTAGTGTTGAGTAACTTGTAGGGATGGACGGTTCATGAATTAGACTCTCAGTTAGAGAATCTGACGCAAAAACTTAAAATTTCCAACACTTTGGCTCAAAAATTGCCCGCCAGGGGTTGAAAATGGGAATCGGGCCTAAAAAAAATTGAAAACCGGCACGAACACTTTGCTTGATGGTACAGTAACTTGTATCAACTGACGGTTCGCAAATAGAACTCCTAGTTAGAGAATTTGACGCAAAAACCTAGGGTTTCTAAGACTTTGGCTCGAAAACCGCCTATTAAGGGTCAAAAATGGGAATCGGCCCCTGGAAAAATACAAAATCAGCACGAGCACTTTGTTCAAGGCTGGAGTAACTTGTAGAAACTGACAATTCGTAAGTAGGACTCCAGGTTAAAAAATTAGACACAAAAACCTAGGATTTCCAAGACTTAGGTTAAAAACCACTTACCGCTGTCACAAACAGGAAACAGGACTTAGAAAATTTAGAAACCATCACGAACACTTCGCTTAAGGGCATAGTCACTTGTAGGAACTGACAATTCGCAAATAGGATTCCCAGTTAGAGAATTAGACGTAAAAACCTAGGATTTCGATGATTGAGGCTCGAAAAATGCCCGTTTGGGGTCAAAAATGGGAAATGGCACTTAGAAATCAGAAACTTCCACGACCACTTCACTCAATGGTAGATTAACTTGTAGAAATTGACAGTTCACAAATCAGACTCCAGATTAGAGAATTAAAAGTGAAAACCTAGGACTTTCAACACTTAGACTAAAAAATAACCTTCCAGGGGTCCAAAACTGGAAATGTCTTGGAAAAATTGAAAACCGGCATGAACACTTCACTTAAGGGTAGAGTAACTTATAGGGAAGGACGGTTCATGAATCGGACTCTTGGTTAGAGAATTAGATGCAAAAACATGGCATTTCCAACACTTAGGCTTGCAATGTGCCCGCTGGGGCTCGAAAATGGGAATCGGCCCTCGAAAAATTTGGAAACTGGCACAAGCAGTTCGTTCAATGGTAAAGTAATTTGTACTAATTGACGGTTTGCAAATAAAACTCCTAGTTGGAAAAGTAAAAGCAAAAACCTAGGGTTTCCAAGGCTTCGGCTTGAAAACTTCCCGTCGGGGGTCAAAAAATGGGAAATGGCCCCCGAAAAAATTGAAAATTGGCACAAGCACTTCTCTAAAGGGTAGAGTAACTCGAACTCATAGTTAGAAACTTAGAAGCAAAAACCTTGGGTTTTCCAACACTTAGACTAAAAAACAACTCACTGGGGTCCAAAATGGGAAACGGTCTCCGGAAAAATCGAAAGCCAGTACAAGCACTTCATTTGAGTGTAGTGTGACATGCAGGGATGGACAGTTCATGAATTGGACTCTCAGTTAGAGAATGAGACGCAAAAATGAAGAATCTCCAACACTTAGGCTCAAAAACTACCCGTCGGGAGTTGAAAATGGGATTCGGCCCTTGAAAAAATCAGAAACCGGCATGAACACTTCACATGATGGTAGAGTAACTTCTATCATTTAACAGTTCACAAACAGAACTCTCAATTAGAGAATTAGTCTAAAAAACATAGGGTTTCCAAGACTTCAGCTCGAAAACGACCCGTCGAGGTTCAAAAATAGGAAACAGCCCCCGAAAAAATTGAAAATCGACATGAGCACTTCGTTCGAGGGTAAAGTGACTTGTAGGAACTGACAGTTTGCAAATTGGATTCTCGGTTAGAGAATTAGACGCAAAAACCAAAGATTTCAAAGACTTATGCTCGAAAACGGCCCGCTGGGGGTCACAAATAAGAAACGGCCCCTCGAAAATTTAAAAAACCAGCATGAATACTTCGCTCAAGGGTATAGTCACTTGTAGGAATTGACAATTCGCAAATAGGACTCCTGATCAAAGAATTAGTCGTAAAAATCTTGGATTTTGAGGACTTAGGCTCGAAAGATGCCCGTCATGGGTTAAAAATGGGAAACAGCCTCTGAAAAAATTAGAAACTACTATGAGCACTTCGTTCATTGGTAGAGTAAGTTGTAGGAACTAGTGGTTCACAAATCAGACTCACGGTTAGAAAATTAAAAGTGAAAACCTAGGTTTTTCCAACACTTGGACTCAAAAACAACCCGCCAAGGGTCCTTAACGAGAAGCGGTCCCTGGAAAAATTGAAAACCTACACGAACACTTTGCTTGTGGGTAGAGTAACTTGTAGGGATGGACGGTTCGTGAATTGGACTCTCGGCTAGATAATTAAATGCAAAAACGTAAAATATTCAACACTTAGGCTAGAAAACTACCCGCTGAGGGTCAAAAATGAGAATCAGCCCTCGAAAAATTTGGAAAATGGCATAAGCACTTCACTCGAGGGTAGAGTAACTTGTACCAACTGATGGTTCGCAAATAGAACATGCAGTTAAAGAATTAGACACAAAAACCTAGGATTTCCGAGACTTCAGATCGAAAACCTCCCGTCGGGGGTCAAAAATGGGAAATGGCCCCCGGAAAAGTAAAAATTAGCATGAGCACTTCACTCGAAGGTAGAGTAACTTGTTGGGACAAACAGTTCACAAATAGGACTCTCGGTTAGAAAATTAGAAGCAAAAACCTATGATTTCAAAGACTTAGGCTTTAAAATTGCCCGCCGGGGGTCATAAATAGGAAACGGCCTCGATAAAAATTAGAAACCAGTATAAGCACTTCGCTCGACGGTAGAGTAAGTTGTAGGAACTGATGGTTTACAAATTGGTCTCTCAGTAGAGAATTAGAAGCAAAAATGTAGGATTTCCCAACACTTAGACTTAAAAACAACCCTCTAGGGGTTTAGAACGGGAAATAGTCCCCAGAAAAATAAAAAATCGGTACGAGCACTTCGTTTGAGGATAGAGTAACTTATAGGGATGGACGGTTCGAGAATTGGACTCTCAATTTGAGAATTAGAGGCAAAAATGTAGAATTTCCAACACTTAGGTTCGAAAACTGCTAGTTGGGAGTCGAAAAATGGGAATCGGCCGTTGAAAACAACGGAAACCGGTACGAACACTTCACTCGATAATAGAGTAACTTGTATTAACTGACTATTCGTAAATAGGACTCCCGGTTAGAGAATAAGATGCAAAAACCTAGGGTTTCTAGGACTTTGGCTCAAAAACTCCCCGTCAGGGGTCAAAAATGGAAAATGGCACTCGAAAAAATAAAAAATTGGCATGAGCACTTCGCTCAAGGGTAGAGTAACTTACAACAACTGACAGTTTGCAAATCAGACTTTCGGTTAGCAAATTAGACGCAAAAACTTAGGATTTCGGAGACTTACGCTCAAAAATAGCCCACCAGGGGTCACAAATAGGAAACGACCCCTAGAAAATTCATAAACCGGCAAAGTACTTCGCTCGAGGGTGGAGTAACTTATAGGAACTGATGGTTCACAAATAGGAAACTCCCGGTTAGAAAATGAGAAGCAAAAACCTCGGGTTTTCTAGCACTTAAACTTAAAAAGAAGCCGTCGGGGTCCAAAATGGGAAACGGTCCCCGAAAAATTCAAAAGCTAGCACAAGCACTTCGTTTGAGTGTAGTGTAACTTATAGGGATGGATGGCTCGTGAATTGGACTCTCGGTCAGAGAATTTGACACAAAAATGTAAAATTTCCAGCACTTAAGCTTGAAAACTACCCGCTGGGGTCAAAAATGGGAATCGACCCTCGAAAAATCGGAAACCAGCATGAACGCTTCACTTGATGGTAGAGTAACTTATATCAACTGACAGATCGCAAATAGAGCTCTCAGTTTGAGAATTAGATGCAAAAACATAGGGTTTTTGAGACTTCAACTCGAAAACCACCAGGAGGGCATCAAAAACAGGAAACGGCCCCCGAAAAGATCGAAAATCGGCACGAGCACTTCGTTCGAGGGGAGGGTAACTTGAAGGAACTGACAATTCGCAAATAGGACTCCTGGCTAGAGAATTAGATGCAAAATCTAGATGTCAAAGATGGAGGCTCAAAAACCGCCCGCCGAGGGTCAAAAGTAGGAAACAACCCTTAGAAAACTCAGAAACAAGCATGAACACTTTGTTCAAGGGTGAGTCACTTGTAGGAACTGACAGTTCGCAAATAGGGCTCTTGGTTAGAGAATTAGCCGTAAAAACCTTGGATTTCGAAGACTTAGGCTCGAAAAACACCCGTCGGGGTTCAAAAATGGGAAGCGGCCCCTAGAAAAATCAGAAACTGCCACGAGCACTTCGCTCACTGGTAAAGTAACTTGTAGGAACTGACAGTTTACAAATTGAACTCCTGGTAAGAGAATTAGAAGTGAAAACCTAGGTTTTTCCAACACTTAGACTAAAAAACAACCTGCTAGGGGTCCTTAATGGGAAAATGTCCTCGAAAAAATTGAAAACCTACACGAACACTTTGCTTGTGGGTAGAGTATCTTGTAGGGATGGACGGTTCATGAATCAGACTTTTGTCTAGAAAATTAAATGCAAAAACATAAAATATTCAACACTTAGGCTAGAAAACTACCTGGTGAGGGTCAAAAATGAGAATCGGCCCTCGAAAAATTTGGAAACGGCACGAGCACTTCGCTTGAAGGTAGAGTAACTTGTACCAACTGATAGTTCGCAAATAAAACACTCAGTTAAAGAATTAGACGCAAAAACCTAGGATTTCCAAGACTTCAGCTTGAAAACCTCTCGTCAGGGGTCAAAAATAGGAAATGGCCCTTTGGAAAAATCAAAAATTGGCATGAGCACTTCACTTGAGGATAGAGTAACTTATTACGACAAATAGTTTGCAAATTGGACTCCTGGTTAGAGAATTAGACACAAAAACTTAGGATTTCGAGGACTTAGGCTCGAAAACTACCCGTCGGGGGTCATAAATAGGAAACGATCCTATAAAAATCAGAAACCAATACGAGCACTTTGCTCGAGGGTAAAGTAAGTTGTAGGAACTGACGGTTCACAAATCGGTCTCCCGGTTAGAAAATTAGAAGCAAAAATGAAGGATTTTCCAACACTTAGACTTAGAAACAACCCGCCAGGGGTCTAAAATGGAAAATAGTCCCTAGAAAAATAAAAACTAGTGCAAGCACTTCGTTTGAGGATAGAGTAACTTATAGGGATGGACGGTTCGTGAATCAGGCTCTCAATTTGAGAATTAGACACAAAAATCTAGAATTTTAACACTTAGGCTTAAAAACTGCCTGCTGGGGGTCGAAAATAGGAATCGGCCCTCAAAAAAACGGGAAACCGGTACGAACACTTCGCTCGTTAATAGAGTAAATTGTATTAATTGATGGTTCACAAATAGAACTCCTGGTTAGAGAATTAGATGCAAAAACCTAGGGTTTCCAAGACTTCGGCTCCAAAACTCCCCGTTGGGGGTCAAAAATGGGAAATGGCCCTCGGAGAAATCAAAAATTGGCATTAGCACATCGCTCGAGGGTAGAATAACTTGTAGGAGCAGGCAGTTTGCAAATAAATCAGTCTCCTGGTTAGAGAATTAAATGCAAAAACTGAGGATTTCGAAGACTTTGGCTCAAAAACCGCCCGCCAGGGGTCACAAATAGGAAATAACCCCTAGTAAATTCAAAAACCGGCACGAGCACTTCGCTTGAGGGTAGAGTAATACTTAGGAATTGACGGTTCACAAATTGGACTCCTAGTTAGAAAATTTGAAGCAAAAACCTAGGGTTTTCCATCACTTAGACTAAAAAACAACCCATCGGGGTCCGGAATGGGAAACGGTCCCTGGAAAAATTGAAAGCCAGCACAAGCACCTTGTTTGAGTGTATTGTAACTTGTAGGGATGGATGGCTCGTGAATCGGACTCTCGACTAGAGAATTAGACGTAAAACGTAAAATTTCCAACACTTAGGCTTGAAAACTGCCTGCCGGGGGTCGAAAATGGGAATTGGCCCTCGAAAAAAATTCGAAAACCGGCACGAGCAGTGCGCTTGATAGTAGAGTAACTTGTATCAACGACGGTTTGCAAATAGAATTCCCGGTTAGAGAATTAGACGCAAAAACATAGGGTTTCCGAGACTTCGGCTCAAAAACTGCCTGTCAGGAGGTGAAAAATGGGAAACAGTCCCCCAAAAAAATTAGAAACTGCCACGAGCACTTCACTTAATGGTATAGTATTTTATAGGAACTGATAGCTCACAAATCGGACTCTTGGTTAAAGAATTAGATGCAAGAACCTTGGATTTCGAAGACTTAGGCTCAAGAACTACTTGCTGGGGTTCACAAACAGGAGACGGCCCCCAAAAAATTCAAAAACCGGCACAAGCACTTTGCTCATGGGTAACGTCACTTGTAGGAATAGAAAGTTCACAAATCGGACTCCCGGTTAGAGAATTAGAAGAAAAAACCTAGGTTTTCCTAGCACTTAGACTAAGAACAACCTGCCAGGGGTCCAGAATGGGGAACGATTCGTAAAAAAATCGAAAATGGGCACAAGCATTTTGTTCGAGTGTAGAGTAACTTGTAGGGATGGACAGCTCATGAATCGAACTCTTGGTTAAAGAATTAGATGCAAAAACGTAGAATTTCCAACACTAAAGCTTGAAAACTGCCCACCAGGGGTCGAAAATGGGAATCGGCCCACGAAAAAATTGGAAACTAGCACAAGCACTTCACTTGATGGCAGAGTAACTTGTATCAATTGATAGTTCGCAAATATAACTCATGGCTAGAGAATTAGACGCACAAACCTAGGGTTTCCAGGACTTTAGCTCGAAAACCACTCGTCGGTGGTAAAAAAGGGGAAATAGCCCTCTTAAAAATCGAAAATCGCCACGAGCACTTTGCTTGAGGGCAAAGTAACTTGTAGGAACTAACAGTTCATAAATAGGACTCCTGGTTTGAGAATTAGATGCAAAAACCTTGGATTTCGAAGACTTAGGCACGAAAACCGCCAGCTGGGGGGTCACAAATACGAAACGGCCTCCAAAAAATTCAGAAACCACCATGAGCACTTCGTTCGAGGGTAGAGTAACTTGTAGGAACTGAGGTTCACAAATCGGACTCCCGATTAGAGAATTAGAAGCAAAAATCTAGGGTTTTCCAACATTTAGACTAAAAAATAACGCGCCAGGTGTTAAAAATGGAAAACGGCCCCCGGAAAAATTGAAAGCTAGCACTAGCACTTCGTTTGAGTGTAGAGTATCTTGTAGGGGTGGCGGTTCGCAAATTGTACTCTTGGTTAGAGAATTAGATGCAAAAACATAGAATTTCCAACACTTAGGCTCGAAAACTACCTGCTAGGGGTTGAAAATGGGAATCGGCCTTCAAAAAAGCTAGAAATTCGTACGAACACGTCACTTGATGGAGGAGCAACTGTATCAATTGACAGTTCACAAATAGAACTCATGGTTACAGAATTAGATTAAGAAACCTAAGGTTTCCAAGACTTTGGCTCGAAAGCCACCGGGCGGGGGTTAAAAACGGGAAACAGCCCCCGAAAAAATTAAAATTCTGTATGAGCACTTTGCTCGATGGTAGAGTAACTTGTAAGAACTAACAGTTCACAAATAGGACTCCCGGTTTGAGAATTAGATGCAAAAATTTAGGATCTCAAAGACATCGGCCTTTAAAATTGCCTTTAAAATTGCCCACCGAGGGGTCACAAACAAGAAACGGTCCCCAGGAAAATTAGAAACCAACATGAACACTTCGCTCATGGGTAGAGTCACTTGTAGGAATTGACGGTTCACAAATAGGGCTCCCAGTTAGAGAATTAGACGTCAAAACCTAGGATTTCAAAGACTTATGCTTAAAAAACGCCCATCACCAATCAAAAATGAGAAACGGCCCCTGGAAAAAATAAAAACGTCTATGAGCACTTCGCTCAATGGTAGAGTAGCTTGTAGGAATAGACAGTTCACAAATCAAACTCCCGGTTAGAGAACTAAAAGCGAAAACCTAGGATTTTCTAACACTTAGACTCAAAAACAACCCGCCAAAGGTCCAAAACCGGAAACGGTCCCTGGAAAAATAGAAAACTAGCACGAACATTTCACTTGTGGGTTGAGTAACTTGTAGGGATGGGTGGTTCGTGAATCGGACTCTCGGTTAGAAAATTAAATGCAAAAATGTAGAATTTCCAACACTTATGCTCTAACATTGCCTGTCGGCGATCGAAAATGGGATTCGGCCTTCAAAAAATTTAAAAACAAGCATGAGCACTTTGCTCGATGGTAGAGTACCTTGTACCAACTGCCGGTTCATAAATAAAACTCTCAATGAAAGAATTAGATGCAGAAAACTAGGATTTCCAAGACTTCAGCTCGGAAACCTCCCGTCGGGGGTTAAAAGCGGGAAACGGCCCTTGAAAAAATTGAAAATCGGCATGAGCACTTCACTCAGGGGCAGAGTACCTTGTAGGAACTGACGATTCACAAATTGGACTCTCGGTAAGAGAGTTAGACGCGAAAATATAGGATTTTCCAACACTTAGACTTAAAAACAACCCACCAAGGGTCTAAAATGGGAAACGGCCCCCATAAAAATCGAGAACAACTACGAGCACTTCGCTTGAGGGTAGAGTGACTTGTAGGGATGGGCGGTCTGTGAAGTGGACTCTCAATTAGAGAATTAAATGCAAAAATGTTGAATTTTCAGCGCTTAGGCTTGAAAACTTCCCGTTGGGGATAAAAAATCGGAATCGTCCCTAAAAAGAATTGGAAACCGGCACGGGTACTTCACTCAATAGTAGAGTAAATTGCATCAACTAATGGTTCACAAATAGAACTCCCAGTTAGAGAATTAGTCATAAAAACATAGGGTTTTCGAGACTTCGACTTGAAAATTGCATGTCGGGAGATCAAAAATGGGAAACGGCTCTTGAAAAAATCAAAAACTATCGTGAGCACTTTGCTCAATGGTAGAGTAACTTGTAGGAACTGACGGTTTACAAATTGGACTCTCGACAAAAGAAATAAATGCGAAAACCTAGGATTTGCTAACACTTAGGCTAAAAAACAACCCACCGGGGTCCAGAATGGAAACGGTCCCTGGAAAAATCGAAAACAGGCACGAACACTCCGCTTGAGGTTAGAGTAACTTATAGGGATGGACAGTTCATGAATCGTACTCTCAGTTAGAGAATTGGATGCAAAAACGTAGAATTTGCAATAATAAAGCTCAAAAACTGCCCGCCGAGGGTCGAAAATGGGAATCGGCCCTTGAAAAATTTAGAAACCAGCATGAGCACTTAGCTCAATGGTAGAGTAACTTGAACCAACTGATGGTTGGCAAATTGAAGTCTCAGTTAGAGAATTAGAAGCAAAAACCTTGGATTTCCATCACTTCAGCTAGAAAACATCCCACTGGGGGGCAAAACGGGAAATAACCCTTGGGAAAATCGGAAACCAGTACGAGCACTTCACTCAAGAGTAGAGTAACTTGTACGAGCTAACAGTTCGTAAATAGGACTCCCGGTTAGAGAATTAGATGCAAAAACCTAGGATCTCGATGACTTAGGCTCGAAAACTGCCTGCTGGGGGTCACAAATAGGAAACGACCCCTGTAAAGATCAGAAACGAGGAGAGCACCTGGGTTGATGGTAGAGTAACTTGTAGGAACAGATAGATCACAAATTGGACTCTTGGTTAGAGAATTAGAAGCAAAAACCTAGGGTTTTCGAACATTTAGACTTAAAAACAACCCGCCAGGGGTCCAGAATGGGAAACGGTCCCCGGAGAAATCAAAAGCCGGCACAAGCACTTCGTTTGAGTGTAGAGCAACTTGTAGGGATGGACAGTTTGTGAATCAGACTCTTAGTTAGAGAATTAAAAGCAAAAACATAGAATTTCCAACACTTAGGCTAAAAAACTGCCTGCCGAGGGTCAAAAATGGGAATCGACCTAAAAAAAATAAAAAACTGACACGAATACTTCACTTGATGGTAGATTAACTTGTATCAATAGATAGTTCACAAATAGAACTCCCGGTTAGAGAATTAGGAGCAAAAACCTTGGGTTTCAAAAACTTTGGCTTGAAAACCGCCCATTGGGGTCAAAAATGGGAAACGGCCCTTGGAAAAATTGAAAATCAAATGAGCACTGTGCTTGACGGTAGAGTAACTTATAGGAACTGACAGTTCACAAATTGGACTAACGGTTAGAGAATTAGAGGCAAAAACATCGGATTTCAAAGAATTAGGCTCGAAAACTGCCCAGCGGGGGTCACAAACAAGAAATGGCCCCCCAAAAAAATCAAAACCGGCACGAAAACTTCACTTGATGGTAGAGTAACTTGTAGGGATGGACGGTTCTCGGACTCTCAGTTAGAGAATTAGATGCAAAAACATAGAATTTCCAACATTAAAGCTCAAAAACTGCCCACCGAAGATCGAAAATGAGAATCAACCTATAAAAAATCTGGAAACTGGCTTGAGCACTTCGCTTAATGTTAGAGTAACTTGAACCAATTGACGGTTCGCAAATTGACCTCTCAATTAGAGAGTTTGATGCAAAAACCTTGGATTTCCACAACTTCAGCTAAAAAACATCCCATTAGGGGGTAAAAACAAGAAATAGCCCCTGGGAAAATCAAAAACCAGTACGAGCACTTCACTCGAGAGTAGAGTAACTTGTACAAACTAACAATTTATAAATAAGACTCCCTGTTAGAGAATCAGATGCAAAAGCCTAGGATTTCGATGACTTAGGCTTGAAAATTGCGCACCAGGGGTCACAAACAGGAGCCCCTGTAAAAATCAGAAACCAACACGAGCACCTCGCTCGATGGTAGAGTAACTTGTAGGAACTAATGTATCACAAATCGGATTCTTGGTTAGAGAATTAGAAGCAAAAACCTAGGGTTTTCAAACATTTAGACTCAAAAACAACCCGCTAGGGGTCCATAATTGGAAACGGTCCCTGGAGAAATTGAAAGCCGGCACAAGTACTTCGTTTGAGTGTAGAGCAACTTGTAGGGATGGACAATTTGTGAATCAGACTCTCAATTAGAGAATTAGAAGCAAAAATGTAGAATTTCCAACACTTAGGCTAGAAAACTGCCCGCCGAGGGTCAAAAATGGGAATCGGCCCTTGAAAAGATTAAAAACCGGCATGACACTTTGCTTGATGGTAAAGTAACTTATATCAACGGATAGTTCACAAATAGAACTCCTGGTTAGAGAATCATAAGCAAAAACCTTGGGTTTCAAAGACTTCGGCTTAAAAACCGCCCGTTGGTGGTCAAAAATGGGAAACGACCCTTGGAAAAATTAAAAATCAACATGACCACTGCGCTTGACGGTAGAGTAACTTGTAGGAACTGACAGTTCACAACTTAGACTAACGGTTAGAGAATTAGAAGCAAAAACCTAGGATTTCGAAGAATTAGGCTCGAAAATTGCTCGGTGGGGGTCACAAACAGGAAACAGTCCCCAGAAAAATCAAAGCCGGCACAAACACTTCGCTCATGGGCAATGTCACTTGTAGGAACTGACAATTCGGAAATAGGACACTTGGTTAGAGAATTAGATGTAAAAACCTGGGATTTCAAGGACTGATGCTTGAAAAACAACTGTCAGGGATAAAAAATTGGAAACGCCCCCTGGAAAAATCAGAAACTACCACGATCACTTTGTTCAATGGTAAAGAAACTTGTGGGAACTAACGGTTCATAAATCGGACTCCTAATTAAAGAATTAAAAGCAAAAACCTAGCATTTTCCAACACTTAGACTCAAAAATAACCTGTAAAGGGTCCAGAATGGGAAACGGTCTCAAGAAAAATAAAAAACCGGCACGAACACTTCGCTTGAGGGTGGAGTAACTTGTAGGGATGGACGGTTCGTGAATTGGACTCTCGGCTAGAGAATTAGATGCAAAAACATAAAATTTCCAATACTTAGGCTCGAAAACTGACCGTTGGAGGTCGAAAATGGGAATCGGCCCTCGAAAAATTTGGAAACCGTCATGAGCACTTCTCTTGATGGTACAGTAACTTGTACCAAATGACTGTACGCAAATAAAACTCTCAGTTAAAGAATTAGATGCAAAAACCTAAGATTTCTTAGACTTCGGCTAAAAAACCTCCCGTCGGGGGTCAAAAACAGGAAATAGCCCTCGAAAAATTGAAAATCAGCGTGACCACTTCGCTTAAGGGTAGAGTAACTTGTTAGAACTAACAGTTCACAAATAAGACTCCTGGTTAGAGAATTAGAAGTGAAGACCAAGGATTTCGAAGACTGCAGTTCGAAAACTGCCGGCTGGCAGTCACATATAGGAGACAGCCCTTGTAAAAATCAGAAACCAACATGAGCACTTTGCTCATGGGTAGAGTAACTTGTAGGAACAGACAGTTCACAAATTGGACTCCCAATTCGAGAATTAGAAGTGAAAATGTAGGATTTTCGACACTTAGACTTAAAAACAACTCGCCAGGGGTCCAGAACGGGAAATTCAAAAAATAATATGGGCACTTCGCTTGAGGGTAGAGTAACTTGTAGGGATCGACCGTTTGTGAATTAGACCCTCAATTAGAGAATTAGACGCAAAAATGTAAAATTTCCAACACTTAATTGAGAAATGCCCACCAGGGGTCAGCAATGGGAAACTCGCATGAGCACTCGATAGTAGAGTAACTTGTATCAATGGACGGTTCACAAATAGAACTCCCGGTTAGAGAATTAGATGCAAAAACATAACGTTTCCGAGACTTCGACTCCAAAACTGCCCGTTGGGAGGTCAAAAATGGGAAACGACCCTCGAAAAAATTAGAAACTACCACAAGCACTTCGCTTAATGGTAGAGTAACCTATAGGAACTGAAAGCTCACAAATCAGACTCCCGATTAAAGAATTAAATGTAAAAACCTTGGATTTCAAAGACTTAGACTCAAAAACTGCCAGCGAGGGGTCACAAATAGGAGACTTCCCCAAAAAATTCAAAAACCAGCATGAACACTTCGTTCATGGGTAGAGTCACTTGTAGGAATAGACAGTTCACAAATTGGACTCCTGGTTAGAGAATTCGAAGAAAAAACCTTGGTTTTTCCAGCACTTGGACTTAGAACAACCCGCCAAGGGTCTAGAACGGGGGAAAGTCCCCAGAAAAATCGAAAGCGGGCATAAGCACTTCATTCAAGTGTAGAGTAACTTGCAAGGATGGACAGCTCATGAATCGGACACTCAGTTAGAGAATTAGATGCAAAAACCTAGAATTTCCAACACTAAGGCTCGAAAACTGTCCGCCGAGGGTCGAAAATGGTAATCGGCCCATGAAAAAAATGGAAACCGGCACAAGCACTTCACTTGATGGCAGAGTAACTTGTATCAATTGACAGTTTGCAAATAGAACTCATGGCTAGAGAATTAAGAGCAAAAACCGAGGGTTTCCATGGCTTCAGCTTGAAAACCTCCCGTCGGTGGTCAAAAACGGGAAACGGCCCCCCCCAAAAATAAAAAATTAGCACGACCACTTTGCTCGAGGGTAGAGTAACTTATAGAAACTAACAATTCACAAATAGAACTCCCAGTTTGAGAATTACACGTAAAAACCTAGTATTTCAAAGACTTAGGCTCGAAAACTGCCAGTTAGGGGTCACAGAGAGGAAACAGCCTCCAGAAAATTCAGAAACCAACATAAGCACTTCGCTCAAGCGTAAAGTGACTTGTAAGAACTGAGGTTCACAAATCGGACTGTGGTTAGAGAATTAGAAGCAAAAACCTAGGGTTTTTCAACACTTAGACTTAAAAATAACCCACCAGGTGTTAAAAATGGGAAACAGTCCCTGGAAAAATCGAAAGCCAGCACTAGCACTTCGTTTGAGTGTAGAGTAACTTATAGGGATGGACGGTTCGTGAATCGTACTCTCGGTTAGAGAATTAGACGAAAAATATAGAATTTGCAATAGTTAGGTTCGAAAGTTTCCTGCCATGGGTCGAAAATGGGAATTGGCCCTCGAAAAAATTAGAAATTGGCACGAACACTTCGCTTGATGGAAGAGCAACTTGTATCAATTGACAATTCACGAATATGACTCCTGGTTATAGAATTAGATACAAAAACCTAGGGTTTCTAAGATTTTAGCTCAAAAACCATTGGTCGGGGGTCAAAAGGGAAAACAACACCCGGAAAAATTGAAAATCTGTATGAGCACTTCGCTCTATGGTAGAGTAACTTGTAGGAACTAATAGTTCACAAATAAGACTCCCGGTTTGAGAATTAGATGCAAAAACCTAAAACTTGTAGGGATGGACAGTTCGTGAATCGGACTCTCCGATAGGGAATTAAATACAAAAACGTAGAATTTCCAACACTTAGGCTTGAAAATTGCCCACCGAAAATGGGAATCAGCCCTAGAAAAATTTAGAAACAGTCACGAGCACTTCGCTCAATAGTAGAGTAACTTGTTCCAATTGACTGTTCATAAATAGAACTCTCAGTTAAAGAATCAGATGTAGAAACCTAGGATTTCCAAGACTTTAGCTTGGAAACCTCCCGTTGGTTAAAAATGGGAAAAGACCCCTAGAAAAATTGAAAATCGGCATGATCACTTCGCTCAGGGGCAGAGTAACTTATAGGAACTGATGATTCACAAATTGGACTCCCAATTAGAGAGTTAGAAGCGAAAATGTAGGATTTTCCAACACTTAACTTAAAAACAACCTGCCAAGGGTCCATAATTGGAAACGGTCCCCAGAAAATAAAAAACCATTATGAGCACTTTGCTTAAGGGTAGAGTGACTTGTAGGGATGGACGTTTCATGAATTGGACTCTTGATTAGAGAATTAAACACAAAAATGTTGAATTTTTAGCACTTTGGCTCGAAAAATTCTCGTCGAGGGTCAAAAATGGGAATCGACCCTCAAAAAATTAGAAACCAGCACACGAACACTTCACTCAATAGTAAAATAACATGAATCAACTAACAGTTCACAAATAGAACTCCCTATTAGAGAATTAGATGCAAAAACATAGGGTTTTTGAGACTTCAGCTAGAAAACCGCCCATCGGGAGGTCAAAAATGGGAAACAGCCCTCGAAAAAATTCGAAACTGCCACGAGCACTTTGCTCAATGATAGAATAACTTATGGGAACTGATGGTTCACAAATTGGATTCCTAGCAAAAGAAATAATGCGAAAACCAACGATTTTCCAACACTGAGGCTCAAAAACAACCCACCAGGGATCCAGAATTGGAAATAGTCCCCAGAAAAATCGAAAACCAGCACGAACACTTCGCTTGAGGGTATAGTAACTTGTAGGAATGGACCGTTCATGAATCAGAATCTTAGTTAGAGAATTAGATGCAAAACCATAGAATTTCCAACACTTAAACTCGAAAATTGCTCACTGAGGGCGAAAATGGGAATAGACCCTCGAAAAATTTGGAAACTGGCACGAGCACTTTGCTCAATGGTAGAGTAACTTGAACCAACTGGTGGCTCACAAATTGAACTCTCAGTTAGAGAATTAGATCCAAAAACCTTGGATTTCTAGAAGTTCAGCTAGAAAACCTCCTGTTGGGGGGAAAAGATAGGAAATGACCCCTAGGAAAATTGAAAATAAGCACAAGCACTTCACTCAAGAGTAGAGTAACTAGTAGGAACTGACAATTCACAAATTGGACTAACGGTTAGAACATTAGAAGCAAAAGCCTAGGATTTCGAAGATTTAGGCTGGAAAACTGCCCGCTGGGGGTCACAAACATGAAATAGCCCCGAGAAAATTCAAAAACCGCCACGAACAATTCGCTCATGGGCAATGTCACATGTAAGAACTGACAGTTCACAAATAGGACACAAGTTTAGAGAATTAGATGTAAAAAGCTGGGATTTCGAGGACTGAGGCTTGAAAAACACCTGTCAGGGATCAAAAATTAGAAACGCCCCCTAAAACACTGCCACGAGCACTTCGTTCAATGGTAAAGTAACTTGTAGGAACTGACGGTTCATAAATCGGACTTCTGATTAAAGACTTAAAAGCAAAAACCTAGGATTTTCCAACGCTTTGACTCAAAAATAACCCGTAAGGGGTCCAAAATGGGAAATGGTCTCAGGAAAAATCAAAAACCGGCACAAACACTTTGCTTGAGGGTGGAGAAACTTGTAGGGATGGACGGTTCATGAATCAAAATCTCGGTTAGAGAATTAGATGCAAAAACATAAAATTTCCAACACTTAGGCTCGAAAACTGATTGCCCGGGGTCAAAAATGGAAATCGGCCCTCAAAAAATTTGGAAACTGTCACGAGCACTTCGCTCGATGGTATGGTAACTTGTGCCAACTGACTGTATGTGAATAGAACTCTTAGTTAAAGAATTAGATGCAAAAACCTAGGATTTCCAAGACTTCGGCTCGAAAACCCCCCGTCGGGGGTCAAAAATGGGAAACAGCCCTCGAAAAACCAAAAATCGGTGTGACCATTTCGCTCGAGGTAGAGTAACTTGTTGGAACTAACAGTTCGCAAATATGACTCCCAGTTAAAGAATTAGAGCAAAGACCAAGGATTTCGAAGACTAAAGTTCGAAAACTACCCGTTGGGGGTCACATACAGGAGACGGCCGCTGTAAACATCAGAGACCAGCATGAACACTTTGCTCGAGGGTAGAGTAACTTATAGGAACAGACAGTTCACAAATCGGACTCTTGGTTAGAGAATTAGAAGCAAAAATGTAGGATTTTCGACGCTTAGACTCAAAAACAACTCGCCAAGGGTCCAGAATGGGAAACGATCCCCTGCAAATTCAAAAAAAAATACGAGCACTTCGCTTGAGGGCAGAATAACTTGTAGGGATAGACGGTTCGTGAATTGGACCCTCGATTAGGGAATTAGACACAAATATGTAGAATTTCTAACACTTATGCTCGAAAACTGCCTGCTAGGGGTCGGAAATGGGAATCAGCCCTAAAAAAATTCGGAAACCGGCACGAGCACTTCACTCAATAGTAGAGTAACTTGTCTCAATGGACGGTTCGCAAATAGAACTCCCGGCTAGGGAATTAGATGCAAAACATAGGGTTTTCAAGACTTCAGCTCAAAAGCTGCCCATCGGGAGGTCAAAAATGGAAACGGCCCCTGAAAAAATCCAAAACTACCACGAGCACTTCGGTTATTGGTAGAGCAACTTATAGGAACTAACGGCTCACAAATCGAACTCCCGATTAAAGAATTAGATGCAAAAACCTTGGATTTTGAAGACTTAGACTCAAAAACTGCCCGCGAGGGGTCACAAATAGGAGACGGCCCCCAAAAAATTCAAAAACTGACATAAGCGCTTCGTTCATGGGCAGAGTCACTTGTAGGAATAGACAGTTCACAAATCAGACTCTCGGTTAGAGAATTAGAAGAAAAACCTTTGTTTCTCCAGCACTTAGACTCAGAACAACCCGCCAAGGGTCCAGTACAGGGAATGGTCCCCAGAAAAATTGAAAGCGGGCACAAGCACTTCGTTCGAGTGTAGAGTAACTTGTAGGGATGAACGGCTCATGAATTAGACTCTTGGTTAGAGAATTAGACACAAAAACGTGGAATTTCCAACACTAAGGGGTCATTTGTTAATTTTACATATCATGTGAAAATGCTTTACATAGGTAAATGACTCACATGTGAGTCATTTGCATATGCAATTAACTCACATGTGAAATGCATTCAATCGTTTGTCATTTTCACCCCTCTTTATATGTAAATTAAAAGTAATCCAATGGTTCACTGTTTATCATATTATTTTTGCCACTTTTCATGATTTATCACAAATATTTTAAAATATATATAGAAGAGGACTACATCTCTAAGCCAAAAAAGGCATTCTAGAGAGTTTGGATGGTTCAAATCATCAAGATGGGGCCTATAAAATTAAGAATTTCATATTTTTATTGTTAGATCTTTTTGCAAATATCTCAAACTATATTATGATCCAACAGTTGAAAATTAGTCTCATGGCCGTTTTTAGTCTTCACAAGAGTTTCAACGGTTCTAATTTATATTAGGGGGCCCATAGGATTAAAAAAATAGAAAGGCAGACTAGGTTCAATCACGTCCAACGGTCTCAACTGTTTTGATCATATCTCAAGTTATGTGATGATTCAACAGCTAAAAATTGGTCTCATGACTGTTTTTAGTCTTCACAAGAGCTTCAACGGTTCTGATTTACATTAGGGGGCCCATAGTAGTAAAAAAATAAGGAAAGGCATACTGGGTTCAATCACGGGTTCAATCACATCTAATGGTCTCAACTGTTTTGATCATATCTCAAGTTGTATGATGATCCAACGGCTGAAAATTGGTGTCTGAGCCTTTTTTGACCTTTAGAAGAGTTTAGATGATTCAGATTGCTATATTGGGGCCCAAAAAATTAAAAAATGCAAAAAGGCGGATTGCCATATATGGTTACTGTTCACCCGCCTGATAACAGTAACATGTGTAATGTTTTCACACTTGTTGAGGTGTGAAAATTCTTACCTGATTTTCAAGCCATTCTCATATCATTTTCACATCTACTTTAGATATCTCATGGGTAAATGAGTGAAAACAAATGTGATGGTGTCTAACCATTACATATATAGTTCATTTACCTATGTAAATCACCCAAAACAAACAACCCCTAAGGTTCGAAAAATGCCCGCCGGGGGTTGAAAATGGGAATCAGCTCACGAAAAAATCAGAAACCCGCATAAGCACTTCACTTGATGGCAGAGTAACTTAAAACTACTAACAGTTCGCAAATAGAACTCATGGCTAGAAAATTAGGTGCAAACCCAGGGTTTCCATGACTTTAGCTCGAAAACTGCCCGTTGGTGGTCAAAAATGGGAAACGGCCCTGCAAAAATAAAAATCGACAAGAGCACTTTGCTTGAGGGTAGAGTAACTTATAGGAACTAACAATTCACAATTAGGACTCCAAGTTTGAGAATTAGATGCAAAAACCTTGGATTTCGAAGACTTAGGCTCGAAAACCGCCAGCCGGGGTTCACAAACAAGAAACAGCCTCCAAAAAATTCAGAAACCAACATGAGCACTTCGGTCGAGGGTAGAGTGACTTCTGGGACTTGAGGTTCACAAATTGGACTCCCGGTTAGAGAATTAGAAGTAAAAACCTAGGGTTTTCCAACACTTAGACTAAAAAATAACACGCCAGGGGTCAAAAACGAGAAATGGTCCTCGGAGAAATCAAAAACCAGTACTAGCACTTTGTTTGAGTGTAGAGTAACTTGTAGGGATGGACAGTTCACGAATCGTACTCTCAATTAGAGAGTTAGATGTAAAAACGTAAAACTTCCAACACTTAGGCTTGGAAACTACTCACCAGGGGTTGAAAATGGGAATCAGCCCTCAAAAAAAATCAAAAATTGGCATGGACACTTTGCTTGATGGAAGAGCAACCTGTATCAATTAATAATTCACAAATAGAACTCCTAGTTACAGAATTAGTTGCAAAAACCTAGAGTTCCAAGACTTAGGATGGAAAAGCACCCATCAGGGGTTAAAAAGGAGAAATGGCCCCCAGAAAAATTGAAAATCAGCACGAACACTTCACTCTATGGTAGAGTAACTTGTAGGAACTAACAGTTCACAAAAAGGACTCCCGGTTAGAGAATTAGTTGCAAAAACTTAGGATTTCGAAGACATAGGCTCAAAAACTGCTCACTGGGGTCACAAAAAAGAAATGACCCCCAAAAAAATTAGAAACCAGCATGAACACTTCAGTTATGGATAGAGTTACTTGTAAGAACTGATAGTTCTCAAATAGGACTCCCGGTTAGAGCATTAAATATAAAAACCTAGGATTTTGAAGACTTAGTCTCAAAAAATGCCAGTCAGGGGTAAAAAATTGGAAATGGCCCCCAGAAAAATCAAAAACTGCCACGAGCACTTTGCTCAATGGTAGAGTAACTTGTTGGAATTGACGGCTCACAAATCAGACTCCCAGTTAGAGAATTAAAAGCGAAAACCTAGGATTTTCCAACACTTAAACTAAAAAACAACCCACAAGGGGTCCCTAATGGGAAACGGTCCTCAAAAAAAAAAAAAACTGGCGTGAATAGTTTGTTTGAGGGTAGAGTAACTTATAGGGATGGACAGTTCACGAATCGGACTCTTGGTGAGAGAATTAGATGCAAAAACGTAGAATTTCCAACACTTAGGCACGAAAACTGCCCACCGGGGATCGAAAATGGGAATCGGCCCTAAAAATATTTGGAAACCAGCAGAAGCACTTCGCCCAATGGTAGAGTAACTTGGACCAAATGACAGTTCACAAATAGAACTCTCAGTTAGAGAATTAGTTGCAAAAACCTAGGATTTCCATGACTTCAGCTTGAAAACCTCCCATCGGGTGTAAAAATCGAGAAATAGCCTCCGAGAAAATAAAAAATAGGCACGAGCACTTTGTTCGAGGGTAGAGTAACTTATTGGAACTAACAGTTTGCAAATAGGACTCCCGGTTAGATAATTAGACGAAAAACCTAGGATTTCGAAGACTTAGGCTCGAAAATTACGCGCTGGAGGTTATAAACAGGAAACAACCCCCGTAAAAATCAGAAACAAACATGAGCACTTTGCTCGAGGCTAGAGTAACTTGTAGGAATTGACGGTTCACAAATTAGACTCTCGATTAGGGAATTATAAGTAAAAATGTAGGATTTTTCAACACTTAGACTTAAAAACAACCTGCAAAGGGTCTAGCATGGGAAATGGTTCCCAAAAAAATAAAAGACAAGTGCAAGCACGTTGCTTGAGGGTAGAGTAACTTGTAGGGATGGACGGTTAGTGAATTAGACTCTCGATTAGAGAATTAGATGCAAAAATGTAGAATTTCCAACACTTAGGTTTAAAAACTGCCCGCCGGGGTCGAAAATGGGAATTGTCCCTTGAAAACTCGAAAACCAGCACGAGCACTTTGCTTGATAGTAGAGTAACTTGTATCAACTGATGGTTCGCAAATAGAACCATTGGTTAGACAATTAGACACATAAACCTAGGGTTTCCAAGACTTCGACTCCAAAACCGCCTATCGGGGGTCAAAAATGGGAAACAGCCCTCGAAAAAATTGAAAATTGGAACGAGCACTTCGCTTGAGGGTAGAGTAACTTGTATCAATTGACAGCTCGCAAATAGGACTCCCGATTAGAGAATTAGAGGCAAAAAACCTTGGATTTCGAAGACTTAAGCTTGAAAACCGCCCGCCGTGGGTCACAAACTGGAAACGACCTTAGAAAACTCAGAAACTGACACGATCACTCGAAGGTAGAGTAACTTGTAGGAACTGACGGTTCACAAATCGGGCTCTGTGTTAGAGAATTAGAAGCAAAAACCCAGGTTTTCCCAACACTTTAACTAAAAAACAACCCGTCAAAGGTCTAGAATGAGAAACGGTCCTTGGAAAAATCAAAAGCCGGCACAAGCACTT
Organism: Sextonia rubra; assembly: GCA_037013555.1. Taxonomy (NCBI): domain Eukaryota; kingdom Viridiplantae; phylum Streptophyta; class Magnoliopsida; order Laurales; family Lauraceae; genus Sextonia; species Sextonia rubra. The sequence continues at coordinate 50,602,557 of JASUAD010000009.1, read as the reverse complement.
TGTTTGAGTGTAGAGTAACATGTAGGGGTGGACAGTTCGTGAATCAGACTCTCTGTTAGAGAATTAGATGCAAAATGTAGACTTTCCAACACTTACGCTCGAAAATTGCACATCGGGGGTCGAAAATGGGAATCGGCCTCGAAAAAATCTAAAATCGGCATAAGCACTTTGCTTGATGGTAGAGTAACTTGTATCAACTGACGGTTCGCAAATAGAACTCCCGATTAAAGAACTAGATGCAAAAATCTTGGATTTCTAAGAGTTCGGCTCGAAAACCACCCGTCCGGGCTCAAAAAAGTGAAACGGATATCGTAAAAATCGAAAATCGACACGAGCACTTCGCTCAAGGGTAGAGTAACTTGTAGGAACTAACAGTCGCAAATAGGACTCCTCGTTAGAGAATTTGATGCAAAAACTGAGGATTCTAAAGACTTAGGCTCGAAAACCGCATGAGCACTTCGTTCGAGGTTAGAGTAACTTGTAAGAATTTAATGGTTCACAAATAGGACTCCCGGTTAGACAATTAGATGCAAAAACCTAGGATTTTCAAAACTTAGGCTTGAAAACCACTTACTAGGGGTCACAAATGGGAAACAACCCATGGAAAAATCAATAACCAGCATGAGCACTTTGCTCGATGGTAGAGTAACTTCTAGGAATTGACAGTTCACAAATCAAACTCCCGGTTAGAGAATTAGAAGTGAAACCTAGGATTTTCCAACACTTAGACTGAGAAACAACCCGCCCTGGTCCAGAATGGGAAATGGCATCTGGTTAAATAAAAAACCAACACGAGCACTTCAGTCGAGGGCAGAGTAACTTGTAGGGATTGATGGTTTGTAAATTGGATTCTCGGTTAGAGAATTAGACCAAAAAACGCAAAATTTCTAACACCTAGGCTCAAAAACTGCCCGTCGGGGTCAAAAATGGAAAACGGCCACCCCAAAAAATTAGAAACCAGCACGATCACTTCACTCGAGGGTAGAGTAACTTGTAGGAACTGAGGGTTCACAAATCAGACTCCCAGTTGGAGAATTAGACACTAAAACTTAGGATTTTCAACATATACGCTCTAAAACTGGACATTAGAAGTCAAAAATGGGAAATGGCCACCGAAAAAATCAGAAACCGGAACGAGTATCTTGCTTAAGGCCAAATTAACTTATAGGAATTGACGGCTCATAAATCAAACTCACGGTTAGAGAATTAGACCCAAAAACCTAGAATTTCCAACACTTAAGCTCGAAAACTGCTCGTTGGGGGTCAAAAATGTGAAATAGCCCACGAAAAAATCAGAAACTAGCATAAGCACTTCGCTTTTGGCTAGGGTAACTTGTAGAAACTGATAGTTCACAAATAAGACTCTCAGTTAGAGAATTAGATGCAAAACTAGGATTTCCAAGACATAGTCTCAAAAACCAACTTCTAGGGGTTACAAAAAGAAAACGGCCCCTGGAAAATTTGAAAACCGGCACGAGCACTTCATTCGAGGGTAGAGTAACTTGTAGGAACTAATGGTTTATAAATTAGACTTCAGGTTGAGGAATTAGGAGTGAAGATTTTCCAACACTTAGAAATAACCTACCCAGGTTCTAGAATGGGAAACGGCCTTCGGAAAAATTGAAAACTGGCACGAGCACTTCGGTCATGGGTAGAATAATTTATATAGACTGGTGGTTCATGAATCAGGCTCTCGGTTAGAGAATTAGAGGCAAAAACATAGAATTTTCAACACTTAGGCTTGAAAACTGCCTGCTGGGGGTTGAAAACGAGAATCGGCCTCTAAGAAAAATGAAATCCAGCATGGGCACTTCACTTGAGGGTAGAGTAACCTGTAGGAACTAACAGTTAGCAAATAGGACTCCCGATTAAAGAATCAGATGTAAGAACTTAGGATTTCCAAGACTTAGGCTTGAAAACTGCCCGCCGGGGGTTAAAAATGGGAACCGGTCCCTGGAAAAATAAAAAATCAGCACGAGCACTTCGTTAGAGGCTAAAGTAACTTGTAGGAATTGACGGTTCACAAATAGGCTCCCGATTAAGGAATTAGATGCAAAAACTTAGGATTTCTAATGCTTAGGCTCAAAAACCACCCGCCGGGGGTCAAAAACCTGAAACGACCTAGGAAAAATCAGAAACAAGTACGAGTACCTCGCTCAAGGGTAAAGTAACTTGCACGAGCTGACAGTTCACAAATCAGACTCCCAATTAGAGAATTAGACGCTAAAACCAAGGATTTTCAACATTTTGGCTCTGAAATTGGCTGCTGGAAGTCCAAAATGGGAAACAGCCCAAAAAAAAAAATCAAAAATGAAAACAACCACTTTGCTTGAGGCCAAATTAACATGTAGGAATTGACGGCTTGCAAATCAAACTCTTGGTTATAGAATTAGACCCAAAAACCTAGAATTTCCAATACTTAGGCTCGAAAACTGTCCTTCAGGGGTCTAAAATGGGAAATGGCCCCCGAAAAAATATAAAACTTGTATGAGCACTTTGCTAGAGGGTGAGTAACTTGTAAGAACTTGCGGCTTGTAAATAGCACTCCTGGTTAGGAAATTAGACGCAAAAACCTATAATTTCTGAGAGTTAGGCTAAAAAATCACCTGCCAGGGGTCATAAAAGGGAAAAGCCCCTAAAAAAATTGGAAACAAGCATGCATACTTCGCTCAAGGGTAGAGTAACTTGTAGGAACTTACAGTTCACAAATCAGACTTTCGGCTAGAGAATTAGAAGCAAAAACCTAGGATTTTCCAACACATAAGCTAAAAAAACAACTCGCCGGGGGTCTAGAATGGGAAGCAGCACCCGGAAAAATTGAAAACTTGCCCGAGCACTTCGCTCAAGGGTAAAGTAATTTGTATGGACTGGCGCTTCATGAATCAGACTCTTGGTTAGAGAATTAGATGCAAAAATGTAAAATTTCCAACACTTAGGCTCGAAAACTGCCCATTGGGGGTAAAAAACAAGAATCGGCCCCTAAAAATATAGGAAACAGGCACGAGCACTTCGCTTGAAAATAAAGTAACTTGTAGGAAGTGAAGGTTCACAAATAGAACTCTCAGTTAGAGAATTAGACACGAGAACTTGGGATTTCTAAGACTTAGGCTCCGAAACCACCCGCGAGGGTCAAAAATGAGAAACAGCCCCTGGGAAACGGCTTATAGGAACTGATGATTCACAAATCGAACTCTCGATTAGAGAATTAGATGCTAAAACCTAAGATTTTCAATACTAAGGTTTTAAAACTGGCAGTTGGAGGTCCAAAATGGGAAACAACCCCCTAAAAAATTGAAAACTAGTATAAGCACCTCGCTCGAGGCCAAATTAACTTGTAGGAACTGACGGCTCATAAATCGGACTCCTGTTTAGATCATTAGACCCAAAAACCTAGGATTACCAGCACTTAGGCTTGAAAACTGCCCGCCGGTGGTCTAAAATGGCAAAAGGCCCCTGAAAATATCGAAAACTAGCATTAGCAGTTCGCTCAAGGGTAAAGTAGCTTATAGGAAACGAGATTCACAAATCAGACTCTCGATTAGACAGTTAGACACTAAAACCTAGGATTTCCACGTAGGCTCAAAAATTGCCCACCGAAGGTCCAAAATGGGAAATGGCCCGAAAAAATTAAAAACAATTGCAAGCACTTTGCTCGATGTTAGTGTAACTTCTAGGAACTGACGGTTCGCAAATTGGACTCTCAATTAGAGAATTAGATACTAAAACCTAGGGTTTTTTTACACTTAAGCTCTAAAAGTGGCCACTGGAGGTCCAAAACTAGAAATGGCTCTCAAAAAAATAAAAAACCGACATGAGCACCTCGCTTGAGGCCAAATTAACTTGTAAGAATTGACAGCTCATAAATCAGACTCTCAGTTAGAGAATTAGAAGCTAAAACCTAGGATTTTCAACAGTTAGCCTCTAAAACTGGCTGCTAAAGGTCTCAAATAGAAAACGGCCATTGAAAAAGTCAAAAACTAGTACGAGTACCTCGCTCGAGGCCAAATTAACTTGTAAGAATTGATAGCTCATGAATCGGACTCCCAGTTAGAGAATTAGACAAAAAAACCTAGGTTTTTCAACACTTATGCTTGAATAAAGGCCAGTAGAGGTCAAAAGTGGAAAATGGCCCTCGAAAAAATTAGAAACCAGTTGAATACCTCGTTCGAGGCTAAAATAACTTGTAGGAACTAACGGTTCATGAATTGGACTCCCGGTTAATGAATTAAATAAAAGAGTTTGATTTTCAACACTTAGGTTTGAAAATCGGCCACCGGAGGTCAAAAAAAGGAAATGGCCACCGGACGGCCCGGAAAACCGGCATGCGTACCTCGCGTGAGGCTAAAGTAACTTATAGGAATTGACAGCTTGTTAATTGGACTCCTGGTTAACGAATTAGATGCAAAGGGCACCTGATTCTCAACACTTAGGCTAAAAAACAGGCTACCAAAAAACTTAGGAAAAGATTCTATGTATATATATGTACATGTTTATCTTATATTTGTAATTTATTTCATTGAATAGATTCTAATGTTGTTTTTGTCGTTGCAAATTGATGGATGCTTTGGGGTCGGTTGCGGACTTGTAGTGGTGTTTTATTTTCTTTTCAGTTTATTTGTATTTGTTTATCTGACATTTATATGGGACTATATCATTGATTGTGATATTTGTTAAATGAGATGAATAACGTGATGAAAAATGGCGATGGCTGTTTGTTAATTTAGCAACTCTTGTATGTATGCATTTCTTATGTTGAATATGGGTACATGAACAAGTTTATATTTGATATAGGTATATAAACAGGTTTACAGGAAAATTATATTGAAAAAACAAATAATACATTATTTTTAAAAAACTTTTTTTTGCAAACAAAATAAGCGATTTACCGATGTTGTTTTTCGTCAGTATAAGTGAATTGAAAATAATTGAAAGGACAAATTATTTTAGTGACATTTTTTTCATCAATAAAAGTGAAACAAAAATTAAAAAAATGAAATGAGTTTACCGATTTTTTAACGTCGGTAAAATTAAATTGAAAATTTATAAAAAGGGATAATGGTTTTTCCTACATTAAAAAAATGTTAGTAAAAGTAATTTGAAAATTATAAAAATGGGGAAATGATTTTACCGACGTAATAAAAATGTCGGTAAAATTAAAGAAAAAATTTAAAAATAAATTTATGAATTTACAGACTTTTCTTAATGTTAGTAAAAGTAATCTATATATTTTCTAAAAGCAAAAATGATTTTACTGACTTTAAACAAACGTCTATAAAAGTAAAAGGAAAATTAAAGAAAATAAATTTAATTTACCGATGTTTTTTAACGTCAGTAAAATTAAATTTGAAAATTTAAAAAGTAGGGATAAATCTTTTAAACCGATTTTGAAAAACATCGGTAAAATTAAAATTAAAATTAAAAAAATGAAATGAGTTTAACGACATTATTAAATGTCGGTAAATTAGAAATTATCATCAGTGAAGATGTAATTTTTTCCAATAGAATTTAATGCTGTTGGTAAAATCTTTTGTCCAGGACTTTTTACCGATGATCGGCCGACTCAAATATTTTTATTGGTAAAGGTGTATACCGGCATTTTGGTCTCTTTTGGCGACAAGAATTTTTGTAGTTAAAAACTTAAATTATTGTAGTGAACGCAAAACCTTGCAAAGTAATAAATTATAAAAAAGGGCTTCTATATTTCCTTGAATTGCAATCTACCCCCTGTTATGCTCAAACAAGCTTGAAACCCAACAAAACTTCGAACACACAATCCTAACACTAGAATGGACTTGTCTAGACTCTAATGAAGCTTAATTGGCTAAAATACAATTTAATTAGGCTAATACTCATATTAGGTTACAGAACGTTACATTATAGCTTGTGTGGAAGTACCCATTGGTAAAACTATATTTTATTTGCAATGAATGAAAATGGCTTACGAAAGAGAAGCTTGATATTCTGTATTCCATTTTTTAAAACATTTCTTTTTATGTTTATTGCTTTCTTTGTTTTGATTTCATTGATCACCTCAGCATTGCTATTTCAAATCCTCATCAATGTCCCCTAATAGAAGAAAGATGCATCATGACACAATAAGAAGACATCCATCGTTTCATGAGGATCGATCGTAGGTATAGTTGTTCTAAACTCCATTTTTGACATATTATTCTTCTCTAGCTTACGCTTACAAAGTTGATAATGACCTATGTTTTCCTTGAAAATTTTATAGCAAAATTCATGGGTATTTATAAGACATTTTTACATTTATTGATTTAAAGATGACCATGTTCTTTTACATTTTGAGCTGTGCTAAACACAGTGAGAGTTTAATATGAATTAAGAAGAAGATAACATGCATATTTGGAAAAGAGAAGGTGTAGTAGGAGTCGATGCTTGTCACTATGGAAGAGATGATGCCACAGATATTTGCCAGTGATATATGCTTCTAGAGGAGACAAGTGATACATCATTACTTGAAAGGCCGATGACTATGAGTTTTTTATTTTTTTTATTTTTTATGATGATGTAAACTTGATTCTAAAACTTTAATGTTGCTACTCAATTACTTTGAAACTTAATGTTTTTAAATTTGAAGTTATGTTTCGGTACTTGGTGGTGATGCAATTTTCATGTTCGTACTTCATATATACGTAGGTTCATGAAAATCAGGTACATGGAAACAAAAAAAAATTCCATATATTAATAATTTTTTATCTTTTAATTTTGAACTTTTAGCCACAACAATTAGTCGCCATCAAAACCTTAATTCCTAATACATTTATTGGAGACTTTCACCCATGGCAAAAAGTTTAATTTTTAGTTGCGACAATATGCCGCCACTAAAAACTACTATACCAAATACTTTTAACCACAACTTTTAATTGCAGCTAAAAGTTAAACTTTGAGCCATGACCACAAGTTGCCACTAAAACTCCACTTTTAAAAGTTTATGAGGATTAATTAGCGATTTTAAACTTTTAATGGCAATAATTCTTTGATTTAGTGACGGCGAATCTTGTGGTTCAATATTAAACTTTTAGTAACAATTTAGGTGTCGCGGGTAAAGTTTTAATATTTAGCCGCTGTGTTGTAAAATTGGGGCTAAAACATTTAGCAAAAGGTTATTGGTGATAACAATATTATCACTAAATCTTTTAATGGTGTCTTTGAGATCTTTTCCCAGAAAAATTTTTGCAACTAAATGTCAAATTTCTTGTAGTATGATGTTTTTGTAGTTCTCCCTTATTGGAAGATCTCATCCACCAATTATTATTATTATTATTATTATTATTTATTTTACCTTTCTACCATACCTTTCTACCAAAATAGCACTTTTGTGAGATTTTGGGTCATTATTGATTAATCGACAATGGAGATGGCATCAAATCAATGGTCCAGATTATATTGGTTGTGACAACAAGGAAATGGCACTTTAATCAATTTTAATTAATTTGTAATTAATCCACAAAGCTCCAAGTTCGTCTCTTGGAAAAACTGGGTTGTGGATATTGTAAATAAATAAAATAAATAAGATATTATATTATTAAGAAAATAAATACCTGAACGCATGGAAATCAAAGCACGTCACAAAGATGCTTTCTTTAGATAGATTTTGCTTCTAGAATTGTGCATTGGGCTCATAAGCATTTGTCCCAAAATACAATGGCTTCCTGATTGAACAATCTCCACCACTCATGCACTTGAATGGATGAAGAACTCAAACCTCAACAGACAACTCTACTTCAAACTTTCTTGCAGCAACATAATAGAAAAGGAGAAATAAAATAGAGAGAAGAAAAAAAGGAGTTGTGTTATGTTTATTCCGTGTGAAAGCTTTACCCGCAAACTCTCTTTTAGAAAGGAGTCCCAATGGTATCGGTACTTACTATACATTTTAGCCGTTGATAGCCATTAGTGGTAACGGTAACGCACCACTAATATGAGTTGTTAAATTTCAAGCCTGACTCCATAAGGGCTAGTCTCATAATGCTATAACGGTCGCGCCATATAACTCTACAATAGCTAGAAACATAACTCTAAAACAGCGATTAGGAAATGTATCAGGTTATATAGAAAGTAGTGGGCATGGACCTATTAGATACAAAACCATAAATAAAAAAAAAAAAAAGAAAAGGAATAACTTATGCTATAATGTGTGTTTGTGGCATGTTTCGGCTGCCATCTGTTCGGCGATTTATTTCCTCACTAATATAATAGTTTATTTATTTTATTAATTATTTTCAATTTTGACAACCCAGTTTTTTCAACAATTTAGATAGATTTTGCCCCCATAATTGTGCAATGGACTCATATGCATCTACCTCAGTATACAATGGCACTCGTGCACTCGAATGGATGAAGAACTCGAACCATAAGAAACCACTATATGAACCTTTCTTACAGCTGTTAAATTTATCACAATCACAGGATCAACTTTAACGGATCAGATATAAATAATACAATATATAAATTACACGCATACCTAACTCTATTGTATATTGAGTGTGTGGACAAGAACAAGCTATTCGCGTGTGGGGTTTACAACTCACTTCTACTTCTCCTTGATGCATGCAAGTGACGAGAGAGCCAAGCAGTAATCTCTTGAAATGAAGCAAGTTACTATAAACCAATGTATTTATAGATCTCTGTAATAGTTCCCTTCTCATCATGGAACTCCTAAGTTGATTAGGACTATCGCTCTTATTAGTAATCTTGAGTAGGAAGCAACTGTTAGTTTCCAAATCCAATAGAGTTTCCAAATACCAAATAAAGGAAGAGTTTTTAATTACTTTGAACTCTAGAGGTGGGACCATGCATGGGCATGTAGTTAAGTGGACCATACGTCTAATGCTAACATTCTCCCACTTGGGCCAATTAACTCCAAATCACATCCTCAATTTATTTATTTATTTTTATAGAAAATAATTTATTTTGAAAAATGATTCAAGTTGGATTTAGAAGTTTGAAAAACTAACTTTGACCAATGCACCAATAAAACTCCTCCCTCTCAAAACTTTGATCTAAAACTTTAATTTATGATTAAACAAATTTGTCAATGCGAAGCATAGCGGTTACACATCTATAATGGCACATTCCCATCCATGATCACTATAAGGACATCTTTGCCTAACCAAGTCTTTAACGAGGGTAAAATTAGGATTCTTGACATGACATTCCTAATTTGGTGGGTACTGTAATGTCATAACTTTACATTCTTACTTTTTACCATAATAACCACATATGCAAGTTATATAAGAGATATGAATTACGAAATGAAAAACTTTACAACTTTAATGATCGCTTTAATAGTGTCAACATAAATTAATTCTAATTAGGCAACTCCTGTAGGCTCATATTTACAAAATGTTGCTTATAGACCCTAGGTGCTAATGCCTTCGTCAATGTATCAGCTATCATGAGACTCGTCGAAGCTCCAATAATAGACACTAAATCATTTCATATTTGTTTCTTAAGCACAAGGTATTTAACTTCTAGATACTTTAAATTGCTAGAACACTTACTATTATTGGCAAAACGCATTGCTGCATAATTGCCACAGAAAATCATCAGTGGCTTCAAGACACAATCCATAATCCAAAGTCTCGCGATGAAATTACACATCTATAATGCATAACCCATGGTTTCAAAAGCAGACCACGTACTCTGCATGAAACGTAGATGAAGTAATCAAAGTTTGCTTTTCACTCCTATATGAAACTGCTCCGCTTGCTAGTAGGAAAACATATGCTAAAGTAGATTTCCTAGTATTGGAGCTAGCATCCTGTAAAGTGTGAATCTAAATATAAAACCACCTCCAAATGAATGGATCTTTTATATGTAAGCATATATCTCCGCGTATCGCTTAAATAAGAGAATACTTTTTTTGCCGCTTGCCAGTGAAACATGCTCGGATTACTTTGGTATCTACTAAGTATTCCCACTGCAAACCTTATGTTTGGTCTTGTACATGTCTGAGCATACATCAAACTGCCAACAGCTACTTCATAATGATACTTTTCCATTAGCTTCTTTTCTATGTTAGTCTTTGGACATTGGTCTTTGCTAAATTTGTTTCCCTTGATTATAGGAGCATCTTGTGGTTTATAGCCTTCCATGTTAAATCTCTTGAGAATTATTTTGATATAGGCTTCCTGAGACAACCCAAGTAATTCTCGAGATCAGTCTTAATATATCTCAATTCCTATTACAAAGGATGCTTCACTCAAATCTTTCATATCAAAGTTTGCCTCAAGATAATCCTTGGTTTTACAAATTATGCCAAAATGGTTACTGGCTAATAAGATGTCGTCAACATATAGGACTAATATCATAAACTTGTTTCTACTGATTTTAAGATAGATACAATGGTTTACAATATTTTCGGTAAAACCAAAAGATGTAATAATTTGATTGAACTTTAAGTAACAGAAGCTTGTTTAAGTCCATATATTGACCTCTTTAATTTGCATACTATACTTTCTTTCTCCTGTTCAATGAACCCTTCATGTTGGACCATGTAAACTTCCTCTTCTAGATTCCCATTTAAAATTGTTGTTTTGACATCCATTTGATGTAGATTTAACTTATAGTGTGCTACAAGTGTCATAATTATTTTGAATGAATCCTTCTTTAATATTGGTGAGTAGGTTTCATTGCAATCGATGCCTTCTCTTTGAGTGAAACCCTTAACCACAAGTTGAGCTTTAAATCATTCGATTTTCCGTTTAAAGTCCCTTTTGGTCTTAAAGACCTATTTATAGTGAACAGCTTTAAAACCTACAGGTAATTCAACCAAATCCCAAACTTCATTATTGGCCATGAATTTAATTTCATCTTTCATTGCATGTAACCATTTATCAAAATTTTCACCATTCATGGTTTCCTTAAATGTCCTTGGATCTTCGGTCACTCCAATATCCATTTCCTTAAAGTACACAACGTAATCGTCTGAGATTGCAATCCTTCTTTCGTGAGTATATCTTCTTAATTCTTTTATATCTATTTCATCAACATTCTGTTGTGCATCAGTCATGATTGGATGATTTGAGATAGCCTATTTGGGGAGTATTTCTGCGTTAATGGATTGTTCTTCCTCTAAGTTATCTTTATAAGTACTATCAAGAGGAATTTCAACACCATCATTTGCATAAAGCAACAAAGTTTGTTCCCTAATTTCATTGAAAGTACAGTGTCTGGGATGATGACTCCCATATTTTCGTGATCCTTGAAGAATTTAGCATTATTGGACTCTACGATCATGACACTATGGTTTGGATAGGAAAACCTATACCCTTTAGACTTTTGTGGATAACTAATGAAAAATCCGCTAACAATTCTCGGGCCTAATTTATTTTCATGTGGATTGAAAAGGAGCATGATTCAAAATATAAATAGCCATGTTCAATGCTTTTCCCCACATTGAATCAGGGAAATTGGTATTAGTCACCATACTCCTAACCATATCTACAAGTGTTCTATTTCTCCTCTTAGCAACACCATTTTACTGAGAGGTTCCAGGCATTGTGTATTAACTAACAATGCCTTCTTCTTCCACGAATCTAGCAAATGGTCCCAGATTACAACCTAATTCAACATATCGGCCATAGTATGCACCACCTCGATCTGATCCCATGACTTTAGTTTTTCTGTCTAGTTGTCTCTCTACCTCTACCTTGAATATATTAAAGACATTCAAACCTTCAGATTTATCTTTAATGAAATAGGCATATCCATACAGTGAGTAGTCATCTATGAAGGTGATGAAATACTCTTCTCTAGTAAAACAAGGTATATACAATTTTCCATAGATGTCCGTATGAATTAATTTGAGAAATCCTAAACTCCTTGTGGCAGTTTTCTTAATTGTCCTTATTTGTTTGCCTTTAATTCAATCGACATAGACACCAAAATCAGTGAAGTCTAAGTTTGGTAACAACCCATCTTCCACCAATCTCTCCATTCTCTCTTTTAAGATGTGTCCTAAGCATTTATGCCACATCTTAGATGAGTCCTCTTTTATCAATCTTCTCTTTAAGCCCACATTCATGCCATAATTAATGTGCCGGGTAGATAGGGTTTGTGCAAAAACTGAATCTAATTTTAATTTATATAAACCATCACATAAAGATCCACTACTAATTAAAATACCATTTCTCTAAGCATTCATAAATCCATTGCCAAAATCAAATGTATAACTATACTGATCTAATTTTGAAATAGAAACTAAATTCCTAGAAATGGATGGAACATAAAAGGTATCATGGAGATCCAGTGTCCAGTACAATTCTGTAAGTCCTTATCGCTTCAATTCTTAATTTCTATCGGTTTCCCATCATGATGGTTCTTGGGCCATCACTTGGACTCCGGCTTGTAAGGAATCCTTGCATACAACTAGAAACATGAATGGTTGCTCCAAAATCAACCCACTAGGTATTTTATGGAACATCTACTAAATTGGGTTCGAAACATACAAAAGATACTTGACTAATATTACCTTTCTTTTTGAACTAATTCTTTCTTTTTAAACATTCCTATTTGAAGTGACTTTTCTTACGACAGAAGAAACATTTCTGTGAGGTCTTTTTCCTTTCTTTTTTTCTCAGTTTTGCTGTTACCTTAAGCACATTGCCTTTATATTTTGGCCTTTTTTTTCCTTGGCTTTTCCATAGGAGACATAATTAACTGTAATTTGGCCTTCAGCTTTGAGCCTCTTTTACTTTGATCACATTTTGTAATCAATTCACTAACTGTCCACAGTTGTGAGTTTTGATTGTATACTACTTTGAATGGTCCAAAGGCCAGCGACAAGGAATCTAAGCTGAATTGATCCATCTAAAACACTCATATTGACTTCCTTGAGCTTAGCTGCAATGTTAAACATGTTTAAAATGTGTTCTCTTCTGCCTTTGACCCAATCATACTTAATATTAGTCAACTAAGACATCAGTGAAGATCCAAGTGCCTTAGTAGTCATCTCAAGCTATCTATTAATAGCTTTGTGGTAGTCCTTCGCATAATCTTTAACATCGATGGACCGTCGAATACTCTTTGATATTGAATAGGTGGTGATTTTTAGGCTTACTTTATTTGATTTTATCTACTTTTTATATACCGCTTTTTCATCAGCAAAACTCGATTCAGTGAGCAGAAGAGGTTTTGGTTCTTCTATGGCCCTGTCCAATTCTAAATAACTTAATGTAAGAGACGACGTATCTTTCCAATTGGCATAGTTTGATCGATCTAGAATTGGGATGGATCCCAAACAAGATGGCAATGTAATGGAATTCGAAACTGGAAATAGATACATCACAAAATATAAGCTTTGAATCTAACATGCAAAATAATAATTTAATTTAAATTTAAACATATAATAAATTTAAATTGGTGGGTAATAAGTACATTATCATGAATCACCTTTGGGTAAATATGACATGTTAATTTATTGCTATCTTTACTAATGAGACTATGGTTAATAACATATGTTATGAATAAGTTGACTACACATTTAGGCAAAGATCAATTATGCTCATGTCATACATATTAAGCATACCTCATCCCGTTTCCAAGTGATCAAGAGATGATTGAGCCTTTGGGTCAATTTTTAATCTACATTTTGAAATGCAATTTAGGTGCAATTAAACATCACAAATTTATAGTGATCCTTTAACACAAAATACATAATATATAAAAATTTTGGGTTACTTTGGTAACATCCAAATTGAACAAATTGTGAATTTTGCTAATGAGAAATTATAATTGCACCTTTAATTATCTAATGAGTCCATTTAAAAACATCTCCCTAATTGGATTGGATATTATCATTTCAATGATTAAAAATTAATTGCCCACTCTAACTTTAAGTTGGGCTTCATTGAGAAAAAATCCAAATAGATATTAATTGACTCATCTAAACTATTCATATCATTAGTCCATTAATATAGGTGCTCTTACATGTGATTAATTATCCAAATAACTTTTATTTAAATTAATCACAAACATAATTTTCCTTAATTAATACTTTATAATTAAGGTATTCTTTAATCCATCCATAGATTTCCCTCATATTAGACATAAATATGAATATACATTCACTCATGAACTTTTCTTAACTCATGATCAATAAAAATTCGACAAATTAAATGCGGAATTAAACTTTAATGAGTTAAACATGCAATAATTAATATGCCATAAAATTTGAAATTTCTGGATTGGTTGATCCATACCATTAATCTGGTAGATCTAACTTTTAAGAGTTCACTAAAGAAAACGGATTGAAAATCCAAGTTCGGATGTGTTCATAGTCATCAAATTATTATTTCAATGGTTAAAATAATTGATCTGTGCATGATTTCTGACACAGCATGATGACAGAACTTATATTATACCAGATTTACCACATCACTGTACTTGCATATTGCAATCCATAAATGCTATTTATATGCCTTATTTTATTTATTCCATCCCATCAGTCATTCAAACATCTATCATACCTTTAAACAAATATAATATTTATGTACACTAGATCTGTGAGAAACAACTTTACCTCTTCGTATAAAACTATGATATAATTACATGCACAGGTAGCAAACATAAAATCATATGGTTCTGATGAGCACCATACAGAAAGGGTGGCGGGCGACACCAAACACAGGCAGTAGCCCTTGTTGTGCACGCTGGGCAACAGCCCACTGCTATGCTAGCACGTAAGGGTAGCACCCGTGCTATGCGGGTGCAGCCTACATGCACATGTCTAGTTTTTTTTTTTTTTTTTTTCTAGACACTATTCAATACATCATCAACTATAAATCAATATACAAAAGAAAACAAAATAAACTTTACTTATGTGATTAACAATAATTGATTATTCAGAATCTGAAATCCTAAATCTTGTGGCTTTAATACCAACTATTAAATTTACCATAATCATAGGATCAACTTTAATGGATCAGATCTGAATAATGCAATATATAAATTACACGCATACTTGACTCCATCGTATGTTGGATGTGTGGAGAAGAACAAGCTATTCACGCGTGGGGTTTACAACTCACTTATACTTTTCCTTGATATATGCAAGTGATGAGAAAGCCAAGAAGTAATCTCTTGAAGAAAAGTAAGTTACCCTAAACCCATGTGTTTATAAATCTTTGTAACAGTTTCCTTCTCATATAGAACTCTTAAGTTGATTAAGACTATCCCTCTTATTAATGATTTTGAGTAGGAAGCAACTATTAGCTTCCAAATCCAATAGGGCTTCCAAATACCAAATAAAGGAGGAGTCTTTAACTAATTTGGACTCTAGAAGTGGGACCCATGGATGGGCATGCAGTCAAGTGGACCACATGTCTAATGCTAACAGCAGCAACATAATAAAAAGGCTTTCTAATCAGATAATCTCCACCATTAGTGCACTCGAATGGATCAAAAACTCGAACCTTAGGAAACCACTATTTGAACTTTTCTTACAACAGCATAATAAAAAGGGAGAAAGAAATAGAAAGCAGAAAAGAAGAGCTGTGTTACGTATATTTTGTGTGAAACCTTTACTTGCAAAGTCTCTTATATAGAGGAGTCCCATTGGTCACATTGCTTATTATGTACACACTATTGCCTTTTTATAGCCGTTGGTGGTAACCACTAATATGAGCGGTTTAAGCACCCATAATCCACTAGTCTCATAATGCTATAATGGTCACGCCTCATAGCTCTATAACGGCTAGTATCATAACTCCACAACGACTATAAGGAAATGAGCTGGGTTAGACAGAAAGTAATGAGTTTGAACCTATAGGAAAACAAAACATAAAAAAAAAAAAAGAAAAAGAAATAACCGATGCTATAATGGACAAAGTCACCAACACCTCCATGCTGGCGTATGAAATTAGTTTAAATATATAATGACTAAGGCAACTAGGCAAGGTTCATTCATCCCTCAAAAGTTATCCATTAGACCATGGAAGCTGTGGAAGAATTTAGAAAAGCAAAGTTAGAAAGCAATAAGCAGGTGAGACATGTGCAAGATGCTCCAACATTGGGATGGCAGAATCCACCTATTGGATTTTAAAGATAAATTGGGATGCTGCAATCGATAATCATGATAACCAATTGGGGGTGGGCATAGTTGTCTATGATCACAATGGAGAAGTTGTGGCATGGAAGTCATCTATAAAACATTTGACATCTGATCCTACAATAGCAGAGGCAGTTACTAGATGGATGGCAGTGAAATTCACATTTTTCTTGCACGTACAGAATGTGATTTTGGAGGGTGACTCTGTGGAAGTTGTCCAAGCTTTGAATAATGAAGAAAGGTGTTGGACTCGGTACAGACAGTTGGTGGAAGATGCAAAAATGGTGCTGGATAAAATGACCTCTTGGCAAGTGAGACATGCCAAACGAAAAGCAAATCAGGTAGCTCACAATCTAGTAAAGGTAGCGGCTATGTATAGTTTTTGAAACGAATTTTGATGTGCTGTTATCTATTTTTTGTTCGGAATTTAGTAATGTCTGAGATTGTATTTGTTGATGGTGTTTAATGAAATATTTATATTTTATTTAAAAAAAAGGTTCATATATTCTTCTATATAGATCGACAAAGGGCCACTATAACTTCTCCCCAAAAATCACGAGCAATGAGTATGTTTCTTTCCAAATTATATAGATAAGATAGATAATACAACTATTGTTTCTTTCTCAAAGAGGAATTGGATTAACAAGCACCAATGAGATGCGTTCTTTGGTCTCATGTGTGGACTCCGTGTATTCGTCTTTGTGCTGGTATAGAACTTCAATCACGCGAGCAAAGTTAACAGGTCTTATAAGGAGAGCCATTGGAAAAGCAGTAGGCTTCAAACACTCCTCATTTATGTCTTTCCATGCATCTGCAACCATCTCTCGAAGCTTGGTGCAGGTCTCTTCATATGTTCTCCCGTACTCCTTCATGTAGACTTCAATACTAGATGCCACATGTCCTCTCTCTTGCTCCATCTTCACATATATATAAAAATAAAACAAAAGAATTACTGGAGTAAGATTGATAATGATAATGGATTCAAATTCCATAATATAATTCACAAGATGCATTCCACGTACCAAATGCTTGCTTCTATGATCAGATTTCATTTTCTTAGTGTTTTATTACAATAATTGATAGTGTATCAAACACCACTCAGACCAAAACTCCTAATTACTAAAAAAAAAGGCTGGAGAGATTTTTTAGCGGCAGATAGTATTGCATTTGGCAATAGTTTTTTCCCGCAGAAAAGTTCTTTTACATGGTAATTTTTTTAAAAACGAAAGCTAAGAGTGTCGTTTTACATTGTTGATTGGCCTTCGAACATAAAATTACCTTTTAGTGGCAGGAAACGCTGTGTGCCAAAAAAAAAAAAGCACTTTTAGGGGCGGAAAAAGAACCCAACTCTAAGGGTATTTTTTTCCTTTTTATGCCACTATATAAAAGTGTTAAATGCATGCATGTATGCAATACTTTGTAGATACCTTGTTTGATGTGATGTCATCTCGGAGTCGATTAACCATAGAAATAGCTTTAATGAGCTTAGGCATACTTCTTGCCCACTGAAAGGCTTCCAGTGTTGCATTATCTCCCATCCCAACAAACGATATCAATGTAAGCAACTTGTATCCGCAAGTGACCAAGGCTACATTCATATACTCTTCATATGTTGGCACATAACCCGCGTTAAACCACTGTGCTTCAATAAGGTAATATTTTGATATTTCCTTAAACTGTGAACACATACGAAGAAAAGAAAGAAGAAAATCATTTAGTAATACATATATACACACGTAAATATTATTACTATCGTTTTTGTGGACTCATAGCTGTTGTTTCCATTGTTATTGCATGTCCTAATTCACTATATATGTTGGAAATTAGAGAAATCTTATGTATATGACTACGAATCCATCCATCAGGTCCACTTATAAAATACAAAATTTTATACTAGGAGCACCAAGACATGAGAATCAGGATCCTGGGAGTTTCTTAACACATGATAACTATGAGTGGGCCTATCATAGTCTGCCACATTATCATGGGATTGGCAGCCAACTTCCTACCCACGTGAATGGCAAGCTTTTCCTGGTGATTAGACAGACCGTGATTAATCCACTCATGGTCACCGTGAAAAAAAGCCTAAAAAGATTTGGACTCCGAGTCATGGAGCCAGAGTAGGCAAGCCATGCCATGGTGCAAAAGGAATCGACAGTTCTTCATGAAAATATCAATGGTAGTAAAAGTAGGGATGTGTACTGTACAGCATCTTTTAAGAAGGATATACAAAAGGATCTTTTTTCAAGAGCCAATTCCTCCTCAAATTCGTCAACGGTATCCAAGAGTGCAGTAAAGTGCAGCGTCATGAAGTCGGGCAACTGGTCTACCATTCTCCGATCCCACCTGTAAATTCAAGAACCATCATAAAGTGGGTTTTATTTCAGTGCTAAAGAGGTGATTATAGGAGTGGCAAAATGTGATCTGACCTGCT
The DNA here is from genome assembly GCA_037013555.1 of Sextonia rubra. Lineage (NCBI taxonomy): Eukaryota > Viridiplantae > Streptophyta > Magnoliopsida > Laurales > Lauraceae > Sextonia > Sextonia rubra. Next base: position 50,584,051 of record JASUAD010000009.1, on the reverse strand, counting down.
ACCCTACCCCATATCGAACACGCATTTGACCTTCATCCTATACAGGTCAATCAGGGTCAGACAACAAAATGGGTTGCGTAGTTTTGCATGTTTAACCCAATTAACTGGCTGGGTTAGGATGGACTTGAACGCAAAACAATTTAAACGGCTTGCTGATTTAGCAGTTTTTGTACTTTGGGTGCCTTTTTTTGTCCTATTAAATAAAGTCAATTATAAAGTAAATGCTCCAAATGGATTGGCCTTGTGAGAGTCTCCTATAAGTTGGGTTGGATTAAGTCAGTTTAAAAGAGTTGACCCACCATTGGATATCAGGTCAGGTTGACTCTTATCGGGTGAAGTTTGGGGATGGCACCTGACTCATTTTTAAAATAGGTGGATTGGACTTGACCTTCGACATGGAAAGAATGCAAATCAAGCAGACCCATTTTGACCAAACCCAACCATTTTGCCACCCTTGAGGCGATGGTTCTATGCTGGCAATGTAGATAGGGCCATCATTTCCTTGGGTGATCGGAGCAACGATGTTGTCACCCCTGTGGCCCACCCATTGAAAAGCGTTGGGTCAAGTGAGCATCTGTAGAGAGAGAGAGAGATGGTGAAGGAAATTACTCTTAAGGATTGGGGATTGTAGTAGTGAATAAGTCCTACATCAAAAGCATTCAAGTCCTCGGCCTGGGCATATATGTGCAACTTGACGTTAACCCCACATGATGCATTTTAAGCCATGAGATTTAGTCAAAGCAGCCAATATAATATGGATAGGGCCCGAGTTGTTACAAGTGTTGCTTAGAAATCCTAGGAGTTCAATTCAAATCAAATAAATTGATTCACAAACACATAAAATCCTATGAAAAAGGAAAGAAAAGAAGATCAATAGTAGTGACACTTTAAAGGGATGTAAATATATCAAACCTTTCTATTGCCATGGTATAGATTTCCAGTTCCTCTAAAGTACCATGTGCATCATAGATGTCATCCATTATTGATATCAATGATATACATTTAGTCATTATCCTTCTAGCACGAGAATATTGTTGCTCATAATACACTCCTAATATCCAAAAGTAGCACTCCACCACTCTATCCCTAATGAATGGTAGCTTTGCACTAAAATCCCAATGACTCCACCACCTAAATAGGAAAAGTTTCATGTTACAAAGACTAATTCTTTTAAAATGATAAGTTCCAAAGTTGTTAAAAGATTTAAATCATTGTTCCACTATATTGTGTCTAAATGAAAGGATTTATTTGTTTCTCAAGCAACTTACATTGATATTTCTCTTATTTCTTCTTTGTGCAATGACTGCAGTAAATTGAAATCAAACATTGCAAACTCTAATAAGATGTCATTATGCTCATCCTCTGCTTGGTAGATTGAGATATAATACCTTGAAAGTAGCCTCTCAATACTCTTGCGCAAAGGTAGCTCTAAGGCAAGTTGAACTAGGCTAGAAAGAGACGATTTGAGATGGGGAAGTGCCAATTTAAGATGCTTTCTTGTAAAAGCATTGGCTTCATCCAATATCTCTTCTTTGTGTATTACAAAATGTGATGCCTCATATAAACTAAGCAAACCTTGAATGTCATCAGCTAATGTTGCCTTGAAGTTACCTTCTTCATCTTTGAACTTGATGAATACATCTGTTATATACGAACAATTAGTGACACGATACCAAAATCTACTAATAAAATAATCAAAGTGTCTTCTAAATGTATCCACTTTTTTTTGCCTCCGAATGAATGATTGGAAATGCCAATGGTAATAAATTTTTGCATAGCTAACTATTCACACTTTCATTTCATATGCAATAAAAAAAAAACTTTGCATCACCCAATTTTCACTGTCGCCATTTTGGAGAGTCCTCAAACCAAAATGCAATATATAGGTTGGTTTCAGTTGTGTGTGTATATATGAAAGATTGCTATGCATCTATCTCTCACCATAGTATGAGGGACACTTCACTTTTTTTGACTTAACAAAGTCAAAAAGGTGTGATGAGGTTTGATGTTTTTGTTATAAAAGATATTATCATAGGTCGATGCCTACATTTGGGGCCCACATTGGATAAGGAAAGCACATGGGGTTAGAGTTTTGCCATATTAGTTTGCTTGGGGACAAAGTAATTTTGTTCTATAAATAAAATCCTCTTCCTCCCTCATGATGTACACCTCTCATCATCATCATCATCCAAGCCTTGTCCCAACCATGTTGGGGTCAGCTATATAAATTCTGTTTCTCCATTCCGTCCTATTTTGCACCAAAACCTTAGATAAGTTAAGCTTCTTCAAATCTGATTTAATGACCTCCATTAATATTTTCTTTAGCCTTCCCCTACCTTTCGATGGGCCTTCCACCTGGATAGCTAAACTTCCGAAGAGGTTATAAAAAAAATCCACTTTTTCTAAAATAACAAAAGTCTTTGATGAGACTATAAAAGCCCCTAAAGAGGCACTGGTACTGGATAATGAAGAGATCTCTATACTTTACAATTATTCAAGAGAAAGATAAGATAGAGAAGGAACTGTCGTCGATGTTGCATTTGCATAAGCGGTAGCTACACAAATATCAAGAGGCCATGAGGATGATGATTGTGATACAGAACCACGTATTATAAATGAATGTTGATAAAAGAAAGATTGGCCAAAATGGGAATGTGCCATTACATCAAAGTTAGTGTCTCTCAATAAACGTGGTATATTCAAACATATAGTACAAACCTCAAAAGGTGTTAAACCTGTAGGCTACAAGTAGGTGTTTGCAAGGAAAAGGAATGAAAAGAATGAAATTATTAGATACAAGGTAAGACTTGTGGCACAAGATTTCCTATAAAAACCTGTGATTGATTATGAGGAAACATAGTTCCCCTGTTATGGATATAACAACATTCAGATATCTGATAAGTTTAGTGGTTTCTGAAAATTTGGATATGAGACTCATGGATGTTGTGACCTTTTACTTATATGGGGACTTAGATATAGAAATTCATATGAAAATCCCGAAAGGATTCACTTTGCCTAATGCAAAGCCCAAGAGTACGTACTCAATACAATTAAGATGATCATTGTATGCACTAAAGCAATCCGGAAGAATGCGGTACAATCGTCTCAGTAAATATTTATCTTAGGAAAGATATGAGAACAATCTCATTTTCCAATGTATCTTCATAAAGAAATTCTTAAAAGGATTTGCAATAATCGCAGTTTATGTCGATGACATAAATTTGGTCGGGACTCCAAAAGAGCTCAAAATAACTACTGATTATTTGAAAAGAGAGTTTGAAATGAAAGACCTTGGGAAAACAAAATTTTGTCTTGGCCTGCAGATCGAGAAAAGTTTTAGTGGAATATTAGTACATTAGTCTAAGTACACCGGAAATATCTTGAAATGCTTTGGTATGGACAAAGCATGTTTATTAAGTATTGTCATGGTTGTTCGGTCTTTAGATATATAAACAAATATCCATGTCATCCAATTGAGGAAAATAAAAAGGTATTGGGTCCTGAAGGACCATACTTAAGTGCTATTGGTGTTTTAACGTATTTAGCACAATGCATTAGACCCAATATTTCATTTTCAGTGAATCTGCTTGCTAGATATAGTTCTATGCTAACACAAAGGCACTGGACTCGTATCAAACATATCTTATGCTATTTATATAGTACAATTGATTTAGGACTCTTTTATTGTAAAGATTCCAAGTTTGTAAAATATGCAGATTTAGGATATCTCTTCGATCTTTATAAGGGTCAATCGCAGACAGGTTACATATTTCTTAGTGGTAATGCTGCTATTTCTTGGCACTCTACTAAACAATCTTTGGTAGCTACTTTTTCTAACTATGCTGAGATTTTAGCTTTCCATGAAGCAGCAGTGAATGTGTGTGGCTAAAATCTTAAATTCAACACATTCGTAGTTCTTGTCAATTGCCTCTTAGTATAGGTACCCCAAGCATTATCTATGAAGACAATGAGGCATATATTCAACAGATTAAAAAAGGATACATTAAAAGTGATAAGATAGAGCACATTGCACCAAAGTTCTTCTCACACATGAGGTTAAGCAAAACAATGAGATAGAAGTCAAGCAAATTCATTCAAGTAACAACTTGACAACCTGTTTACCAAGTCATTACCAAAGTCAACATTCCATAAGCTTGTACATGAGATCAGCATGTGTAGAGTTTATCATCAAACAATGTAAAAGTTATTGTTGTCAGGGGAAAAAACTGAACAGGGGTAGGCATCCTAAAGCATGTTAGTAGGACATATGTGTGCTATACTCTTTTTCCTTTTCTAAGTTTTATCCCAATGGGTTTTTCTAGTTAAGGTTTTAACGAGGCAACATTATCCACGTCCGACACCAATTTAATGATTTTGTAAAATGTTGTACCATTTTTCCTTTGCTTTAGTTTTTATCACATTGGGTTTTTCCTTTGCAAGGTTTTCATGAGGCAGCCATTATTGAATGGTGGTCATCCAACATGGAGTGTTATAAGAGACATTATCATAGGTGGATGCCCACATTTAGGGCCCACATTGGATAAGGAAAGCACTTAGGGTTCGAGTCCTGCCATATTAGTTTGCTTGGCGAGGAAGCAATCTTATTCTATAAATAAGACCTTCCTCCTCCCTTATAATGTACACCTCTCTCATTAATAAAATCTCTCTCTTCTTCTCTTCTCAATAAGTTTGTCTTTTTACACATTAATATTTTTCAAAAAATAAAGTGTTTCTCATCCTATAGTGAGGGATGGATGCATATATACTAATATTCTCCATATATATATATGGATTCCCTCATCTCAGCTAAAGTGGACGAGAGAAATCCTATCTACTCGAGCATGTGGGGCCCACCTACAGTCCAATTAAATGGACCACACAAAGGGGTGCCCTTGAATTGGACATGTCAACTGACTTTAGCCCCCCATTCAATGTAACTAGACTGTTGGATCGAGTGACAATAATCCAAATGGACTATACACCGTAAAATTTCTGTGGCCCAAATGGAGATGATAGAAATTAAAAATGGGGCTTTTTTTTTTTTTTTTGTAAATAGGAAGGTCTCTATGTGTCCTTTAAGTTCTCTCATCCTCATCCCCATATGGGTCCCCAAAAGGGCCTTACAACCTTCAATGGACCCCCTATACTACTGTTGAGTGCATGTTAGGAGCCCCTATATATATATAATATATATATATATATACACGTGGGCGTTGTTCTTGTGAAAGTTATTCTCACGTACCTACAATGAGAACTTTTTATGGAACCCTTTTGTCAGTCTAATTTGGGGATGGGACTAGGGGTATGTAAAAATCCATGCAGGACCAGCCCAAATATCAAGTTTGACCCTAATCATATGTCCCTAACCTCTTCATCCTTGATTTACAAATCCAATCCATTCGAATTGGTGCATAGCTGATCCAACAGTTCAGTAAATTCATATTTGGCTAAAACTTGGTGCGTGTGACTATTAAAAGGGTCTTTGTGTATTGCAAGGTTTGGATTGGGTGATAAATGAGCCCCACTTAGAGTTCACACAAAAAAAAAATGGTGAGATCTAGTTTTCATAAGATTATTTTCCTATATAATGGAGTTCTTACGAATATATGGTGAGGGATGAATGCATATGAAGATTCTCTAGATATATAAACACACACACACACATGGTGGTTATCAGGAGCGCACCTAGGGTGTGGCCCACTTGATGGCCAATCAAATTAGACCACACACAGAGGCCTCCTAAATTGCACATGTCCAGTAATTTTTGCCCCAATCTTATTGATTGCATTGTTGGATCAACTGCAGACCAATCCGAATGGACTGTGTAAATTAAAATTGTGGATTCCAAATGGAGATGATGGAGAGGAGGGATAGACTCTTTTTTTTCTTTTTGTATAAAGAAAGGGCCTAGGGAGATCTTTCGATCCCCCATGGTCCCAATCCTAGGTGGGGCCCCACATTTAGCTGTACATAGTCATCTCTCTCTCTCCCTCTCTCTCTCTCAGCTTCTCACATACGTTCAACTAGAGGATAGGGGCACTACGCAAGGCGATGGGGCCCACTTGGAGACCAAAATGGGGATGGGAATCGGGGTGGATTTGAAGGACACATGGGGGCCCTCCTCTCTATAAAAAAAAAACAGCCCCATTCTTGATTCTATTATCTCCATTATTTGGGCCACAAAATTAAAGTTTATTGGTGTATAGTCCATTCAGATTGGTGTCACTCAATCCAACAGTCCAATTATATTAGATAGGTATCAAACGCAGCTGACATGTGCAATTCAAGGGGCCCCTGTGTGTGGTCCATTTGGATGAGCGACAAGAGGGCCCCATATGCTCGGGTGGATGGGAGAAAGGCAAACGAGATTTCTCCCATTGAGTTAAGGTAAGGGGAACCCCTTATATATATATATATATAGACAAAACTATTATGCATCTATCCCTTACCTTGTGGTGAGGGACATTTCCATATGTGGAAACTATTGATGTGCAAGCAGAGAAAACCATCACCCTCATAACAACTTTTTGACCTTGTTAGGTCTAAAAAGGGAATTGTCCCTTACCACAAGGTGAGGAATGGATGCATAGTAGTCGTTCCCATATATATATATATATAAATACACACACATTTGAATAAGAACATGTAAGATTCATTTAGAGAATTTTGTTTAGAAAAATACCAAACTGGTGATTCTAGGATTAGGTGGTTCCGAATCATCAAAACAATGGAGAAAATACTTACTTGCTGACACGCAATGTCCTTCTTGTCTAAGGAGTCTAAATCGAAGAGCAACAATATGCAAGTCATCACTTTCATACTTTCCTTCTTTATCCTCATTGTATATGCGAAGTAGTGCATCAGAGATCTCCTTTTCAAAATGAGAGGCCACTCCAAGGCGTTGGATCGTATCTATTAAATATATTTCTTGCAAAGGGTGGATTTTGACATTGCCAAGCATTTTCTTCACTTCTTCCTTCAGCTCACTAGCTCGTTGTTGTGTCTGTGGATTAGGTTTCTGCATCAAGAACATACATACAAGTTATATGTCATTTATATATGATAAAGACAATGTTTATTCTTGAGGAATATAGAAGCTTCTAATCAACCCACCTCTAGGTCGTGTATGTTAGAATCTCTACAGAAAGATATATGCACATGTGAGTGTATATATTTGTACTTGACTACAAAATGCCCCTTTCTATGGGACCCAATTGGATGCGTGATGATGAAGGGAGAATGAGTGACTATAACTTTTAGACGTAGATGAGTAGAATGTCAAATATCAACATGATCAAATGATCCTAATCCTCACTACAACAAATTACATTTTTGCCGATGAATTTTCCCAATGCAAACTCACAAGCGTTGGGAAAAACCTTGCATTTCCCATTGTATGCAAGTTTTCGTCAGCAAAAGACCCGCTTTTCCCAACGCATGTGAGTTTGCATCAGCAACATGCCCACTTTTCCAGACGCAAGCTTACTTGCATCGATAAAACCCCTACTTTTGTCAACGAAATAATTTTTGCATCAGGATGTATCTCATACATCAGGAGAAGGTATAATACTCCCGACACACAAAACCATGCGTCGGGGGAAGAATACGTTCTCCGGACAAAAAAAGCCTTACATTGGGAGAAACATATCTTCTACTACGCATGACTCTCTGTGTTGCTATTTAGCTTCCCCAAAGCGTAGTGTTTGTCGAGAAAAATAAATTTCTAAACTGAAAATTGCTTGACCCTTTCCTGACTCATGTCATGGTTTTGGGTTGGATTGGGCCTGGGTTGTAGCCGACTCGCTTGACCCATTTGCACAAAAGTGATCTAATGAATATGGTTGTGGGCCCAAATGATGACCAAACCTCATGAAATTTGGAGGGATAGTCTATGACATCATTTTAGGCATAAAATAAAATTTTCGTCAAGTTTTTACTTTCAAAAAGTGGGTCCCACCATTGTTGACTTTTAGTCAAGTGGGCCATGCTTCAATTGTTTGGGACCTAAATGATCTCAGATGGCCACGAAATTTTGAGGGTTTGATGAGGAACCTATTTTGAGGTTTTCATCTAATTCTCAAGTGATTTGACCTTAGAGAGGTTAGACTCTGATTCAGTGCCCCTATGGCCCAATGGGTATGTTGACTTTGGGTCAACTATGTCCAACCGACCCAAAATTTTGCAGAATTACTCTAAAGCATGATTGAGGCCTTCTATAAAAATTTCAACCAATTTGGTCTTCAGGAGGTGGAGTTTCATACAATGTCCCCAAAACTCTAGCATAGAGCTCTTTGGATTTAAACTTGCATCAAGTGGTATCTGAAAATTCCAAAATTTTGAGGGAATAACCCATAACATATTTTAAGACTTCCTTGCAAATTTAAGCTAATTTCACCAGCGGAAAGTTGCCAAAGCTTGGGGTGCCCTCCATAATTCTAAAGCTTATTTACCCTTTTACTTTAAACCGAGCTTGGAATGTTTTACTGTAAACACTTGTGACATTTGTGGGTTTTTTTTTTTATTTTTCATGAGTCAACAAGGACCAGTTGGAAAATTGATTGGTGTAAATCATGTGTTGTTTACACATGATTTCCCTTTTTTTAAGGTCTTAATTAAACAAATAAAATTTAAATAGCTTATGCCCCTCTTGATTAATCTAGTAGCAAAATTAAATAAATCCCATCTAATCTTAATAAGGAAGTAGATCAAATCAGTGGAATTCTTCACCACTAATATCTAGGTTTATAACCCTTCCACAATGCACATGATATAGCCTTTTCACATTGCACATGATATAGCTTTTCAAAGTGGGCCCATGCATAAATTGTTTGGGGCCTAAATGATCTTGATGGCCACAAAATTTTGGGGGTTTGATGAGGAATCCATTTTGAGGTTTCCATCTAATTTTCAAGTAATTTGGCCTCAGAGAGGTCATACTTTGATTCAATGCCCCTATGGCCCAGTGGGTCTGTTGACTTTGGGTCAACAATGTCCAACCGACCCAAAATTTTGCAAAAGTACTCCAAAGCATGACTTTTTATAGAAATTTCAGACAATTTAGGCTTCAGTAGGTGGAGTTTCACACAGTGTCCTCAAAACTCTAGAATGGAGTTCCTTGAATTTGAACTTGTATCCCATGGTGTCTGAAAATTCTAAAACTTTGACGGAATGACCTAGAATATATTTTAGGACTTCTTTGCGAATTCCACCTGATTTCATCATCGGGAAGTAAAAGTTGCTCGAGCCGAGGTTAGACTTTGATTTAGTACTGCCATGGCCTAGTGGGTATATTGACTTTAGGTCAACAACATCCAACCGACCTAAAATTTTGCAGAACTACTCTAGAGCATGACTAATGACTTCCATAGAAATTTCAGCCAATTTGGTCATCAAGAGGTGGAATTTCACACAATGCCTCCAAAACTCTAGAATAAAGCTCATTGAATTTGAACTTGCATCCAATGGTATCTGAAAATTCCAAAATTTTGAGGGAATGACACAAAACATCTATCAAGAATTCCTTGCAAATTTCAGCTGATTTCACCATCGGAAAGTATGAGTTGCTCGAGCCTGAGGTGCCCTCCATAATTATATGGCTTATCTGCCTTTTTACTTTAGACTGAGCTTGGAATGTTTTACTGTAAGCACTTATGACATTTGTGATTTTTTTATTTCTTATGAGTCAACAATGATCAGTTGGAAGATTGATCGGTGTAAATCATGTGTTGTTTACTTATGATTTTCCTTCTTTTTTTAGGTCTTTAAACAAATAAAATTTAAATCGGTTATGCCCCTCTTGATTAATCTAGTAGTAAAATTAAAAAAATCCCAATTCGATGCATGATGATAAAGGGAGAACAAGTGATTATAACCTTTAGACGTAGATGAGGAGAATGTGAGATATCAACGTGATCAAATGATCCTAATCCTATAGCTTTATTTCCTAAAAGTTGATTGGCTATGTGGAGTTCATTTCATTTTTGAGATAAAAATCAAATGGGCCCATGCAGGTTTAGTGTGTTTGATGAAAGGATTTGGATTGGACTTAAGGTTAGCCCACACCCTAAAAATAGTGGGGCTGAAAATGGGATGTTCCAAAAGGGAGCTGTTCTAGAAGATTTTCTCAGTACCCTGCAGTTGACAAACTGTGATCGTCTTGGCGATGGGTCAGTATGGAGAGTGCAGGAACTTTGTGCAGATTTATACTCAAATAAAAGTAAAAGAATTCTACTTATAATGAAATTCGAGGAACTGTCCCAATGAGTTCATCATTGATATAGACCAACAACAATATCTCAATACAAGCGGTAGCAATCCCACAGCACACTCCGTCAGATAGATCTCCTCGTCGGACTCTCCAAACCCTATGAGGATTAGTACTCAATACGTTCGACTAAGCTATACCAAACAAAAAACTCTTAGATCAAATAGAAGAATGGTGGCATAATAAAGCCTTGATCAGGAGCCCGCCAGTAGTTACAATGATTCCACATATAGAAGAAAATAAGATTTAAAGAGCATGCTATACATTGAGATGCAGTATGTGGTTACCAAGTCATCTGGAGAGGATGTGATGAAGTGATTGCCCCAAACACTAGGATGAAAGTTTGCATTTTTGCGCTCTATCGTACATTTTTCGTCACCTTGAAATTTGGATTTGTTTGGACCATCGGAATGGCCAGAGCCCAACACAAGAGACATGAGTCTGTAGTTGACTAGTTGTGTTTGGTTAGGAAGACTAAAGAATACCAAGTGGAAGTGAAATGGTAGGCAACATGCATGGAGATTTATAGGCCTGTGGCTGAGTAATTGTCGGTGTGGTTCCCCATGGGTTTCTTTTAATTTTCTTTTCCTATGGTTGTGTTTCGTATGCTAGCACACTATGGGGGTGTTTGGATGTAGGATAAGGGGGATAAGTGGGAGGATAAGTTACTTTTCGCATCCTATTCTACTTATCCCTTGTTTGTTTGTACTTTTAGTGCATGAGATAATGTTATCTTAGTCCGGATGCTGTAGCAAATTAATACCTAGTATAAGGGCTTAAGTTATTCCCTCTGGGAGGTGGGGTACCTTGAGTTGCTTTGAGTGGGGGTGATATTATATTTTTTAGGTCTTTTTGTCCTTATTCCACCTTAGTTGGCTTTGAGTTGAGGTGGGATTATATTTTTTAGATCTTTTTTGTCCCTTGTACGTCTCCCATTTATATGGACGCAACCAAACAAGGGATTGGATTCACCTTTGGGATAAATAGAATTCCATCCCATGCAATAATACCATTAGATGGACTTGAATGGTATTAGCTATCCAATCCTACAAAAAATTTATTCCACATCTAAACACACCCTATAAGTCACTCTAATGCACTAATGTTATACACACACTATACTTAAATGTGTCATGGTCACGTGTGGGATTTTCAATAAGAGGCTTTCAATTCATGTGTTGTACTCACGAACCCACATCTCTCACATCCATTTCAGATGGGATAAAGGACTGTCTGTGAAGATATGGTAATATTCCTATGGAGTGGTCCAGGTGACGCCACCTATAGGAAATTTTAGGTGGGTTCACACACTAAAGACAAACAAAATAAGAGGGACAATGCAATGAGAATCTTATTTCACTTTCAAGTGAATACAAATCTGATAAAAAATCTCTCTTGAAAAACTAAACATGGATCCACTCACACAACTTAGCTACAGCCTCTCTTTCTTTTTTTGTTTACGTCACTGATGCACTCATTCTACTGATACATGCCATAGGACCACACACATATATATAGTTGTTCAAATGCTAGGTCGGTGATTAACTCGTGAAAGTAGAGTGGGCCATGTTGCCAAGCATCATGGACTAATAGCATGACCTGCTGTGAGCTACAACGTAGTTCATTTGATACCATGTGATGATGCCGGCCACTTTGATACTCAAGAACTTTAAACCTTAACATAGGTTAAGGTCCCAACCAGATCTACATATGAAGATACCCAATACCAGTGATTTTAACACAAACCAAACACCACAAAGAAGATGGACACAGGGATTTTTTACGTGGAAAACCCAAACGGGAAAAGACCACGGGACCAACCACAGGTCCACCAAGATCAAACACTATTAAAGAGAGGTTACAAGATTACTTACTATCCTTTACCCAGTTGAACACAACCTAAGGGACTTGAAGCACTCCTTCTTGTCGATGCACACGTCGTTCACCTTCTTCCGGCTTGATCTTCACCCCTTGATGTCTCTCAAGACGAATCAACAAGATGGGAAAAGAACTTGACGCTCAAAAGTACAACTTGCAGCACATATAGAGACGCTTCTAAGAAAATGATCTCTCAATAATAATGTTAGGATTTTGATCTGGAGAGAGGTGTCTTCTTCAAGAACGAGATGCTCTATATATAGATATTGAGGATAGAGACCTTTTCACGTTGGATTCGGAAGGATATTCTCGCACACGTTGTAAATCCAAAAAATCAAAATTTTCTGATTCGCGACAGCCAACCCAGTCGACCGATCGGATACCCTATCCGACTGATCGGGCATGGGGTCCGACCGATCGGGCACCTCAGCTAACCGGTCGGTCTTCACATCTGTCTGCAGGTGTTTGTAGCAAGTAATTTGTCCGGTCGCTCATATAATTTGACCGGTTGGTTAAGTAGATCACCTGTATTCCTTTTTTAGGGTTGAAGACCGTTATCTGTGAGTGGTGCAGATGCTTCAGTCTTATTAAAAATGAAAATTACAAGTCTTAAAGCCCAAGTTTTGTCCATCCCATGAATTTGCCAACATTACATGCCTTTCAATCGCCCCCTTTGGCAATTCATGGACAAAACTTCCTAGATTGAAAAATCTACCCATGAAAACCCAAAGAAAATATAGACTTAAGATGATGTGTCGCTCGAATGTGAAACCTGCAAACACAAACAACCTTTCAAGGCACACAGAAGATCAAATTAGAATATCAAAAGAGAAACTCAACATATCAACACTTCAATAAAAAACAATTCTATATCAATTAGTCCAGTGCAGAAAACATATGGTTATAAACTCTATCTCCCCCTTTTTGGGCATGAATTGAGAAAGGGGGATAGAATACAATCAAGGTTGACGTAGATGATCTAAAATAGAGTCAAGTTTAGACTCAAGAGTATCGAAACGCCCAGTCTGTGTCTGAACCACACCACTAATTTACCGAACTTCTCCACGAAGTGCCTGAACATCACTACGAAGGGTCTGAATATCACCCTAAAATGATTGAACAGAGCCACTAACAATATCAAGATAAACAGCCTGGTCATAAACAGTATCCTCAAAAGCTGAAAGTCTCACATGTATGGTTGTGGCGTCAGGAACATCCTCCTCAGCAACAGGTGCTGGAATGGGTCCGCGAGGGACAAACTGACGAACTTGAGACTTATATTGCATCAAGGTGCTATAGTGATAGCATTTGGAATTGGAACGGAAACATTGTTCATATCTGGCATGACACCTTGTGCAATAAGAAACCTGGAGAGCAGTACACCAAAAGGAAGCGATGCATTTTTGGCAGCAGAATGAGCTCGATAAATGGTGTCCAAGATGACATGTGGAAGATCGATCAGAAGATCACTGCCAATGTAATAAAGAAGATAGCCCACCTCGTGATAGATCTTTGCATGATGTCCATGGGGTTGAATGTTGTTCTTAACAAAAATGTTGAGTAGTGAGCCAGAAGGCCAGTCGCGAGGACTCCCGCATAGAACGGAGCTAACTGCACCAAAATCAACATCTGAATGACCATCATCAGGTGGTGGATATAGTGCATCTGGTGTCCGGTCAATACCTAAAAATCTCCCAAGTGAAGAGGGAGTGATAGACACATGCTGGCCTTGAACATAAGATTTAATGTTCACAGAGGACATATCAGTCATGTTATTGTAGAATTCTCGGACTAGATCATGAAAAACCTCTGTTTCGAATTTGTAAAGTGCTATCCACTGACGTCTTTCAAGCCACGCACCAAATGGAAACGTTTGAAATTCCAAAGGATTAATGGGACGTTTGAACAGAACAGTCTGTTTGCGAAATATTGTATCATATTGTGCAACCCGATCTTTTGAAAGAAACCTGTCTCTGTTAAAGCTTGGAGTAGATGAGGAAGTAGCAACATGTTTGCACCTGGAAGCGAGCTTCTTCGGAGGCATAATTAGAAATAAGGAGTGTACCTTAAAGTAGAAATCATCACTGTGCAATCCATGGTAAGCATAATGAGAGAAATATATGAAGAAACTCACTGGGGCATTTTATTGAACAGTTGGCGTGCACAGTTAGAATGAAGCATAATTCAAGAAGAAGCTTCCAAGAGGGAAATCCCAATCAGCATACAACCATGCACACATGAATCAAAACACAAATCAAGGTGAATAGTGTCACTAAAATAAATGAAAGAAAGCACATAACTAATCATGGGTTCCAACGTCAAAATACAACCACAAAGAAAAGGGGAAATCAAGAAGGAAGAGTAAGATCCAACACAGATGGTTGCAATGGAAGGCAAAATGACTAAGAAATGTTACCTTGGTGGAGGAAGAGAAACGAAGGAAGCACTATAATCAAGTAAGCAAGGGAAGAAAAAGAAGAGCAGATGTCGCAGCGCAAAAGAATGAATAAACAATGTGAAGAAAGGAAATGAAAAGACGCACGCTGCTTTTAAAGAATACAGGTACCCGATTGGTCTGTTGAATTCATCCGACCGGTCGAATTCCAATTCTGTGAAATCATGTTCAAAAGACCCGATCGGTTGCATAAGAGGACTGATCGATCGGTTTTCAGTTCTGTGAAAGAACATTGAGTCGGCCGACCGGTCTGTTGTGAAGTTCGACCGGTAGGTATACACAGTTGTGAGTTTTTTTTTTTTTTTGTTTTTGAACTCACAAACTGTATAATGCACAGAGTATATGAAGAAGAAATTTAACAAATGCAAGTAAGTGAACAATTGATATGTAAGATGACGAATGCAACATACCATAAGTGAATAATTCACATGAAAATCATCAATGCTCAGAGACGATGTTTTACAGTAGTTATTAAGCCAATGATATAGAGGTAACACAGAGAAGGAGAGATAAATCATCTTTGTTGAGAAATTTGAGGAATCCAGCTTCTTGTAGTCTTTTTGTGAACAACTCCCCCTGAATAAATACCTTCTTCTCCACCCCCGCCCTTCCCCTTTTGTTTCTGAAGAGGAATTCAAAATTACTGTGTGCATTTATGAAGGAAGCTCGAACAACGTACTTTTGATTTTCTGCAACTATAGTGAACAAAGTTGATAGGAAAGTAAAGCTTAGAGAAGTCTCCTTAAATTCTGTGTACCGTGACAGCCTAATAACTAAAGTAAAACAAAGTAAATCGAAAATCAGATAATCATGAAATTATCAAAAATAATAGGTATGTGCAAAGAGCAAATAATGTAGAAAATATGTCAAGGATGGAGTCCAACTCCAAGCGATTTACGAAGGGATTCAAAACGAAGAGGCTCAAGAGGTTTAGTGAACAAATCAACGAGTTGATTTTCAGTCGGAATGTGCTCCATGATAAGAATTTTAGCTTTAACTAATTCACGAATGAAATGATGCCTGATATCAATGTGTTTTGTTTGTGAATACTGAATAGGATTCTTTGAAATATCTATAGCACTCTTGTTGTCATAATAGATTGTCATGAGATCTTGCTAAAGACCATAATTTGACAACATTTGCTTCATCCATAGAAGTTGCATACAACAACTTTCAGCTGCAATATACTATGCCTCTGCTGTAGAAAGAGAAGTTGAAGTCCGCTTCTTACTATGCCAGGCAACAAGATTGTTGCCTATAAAGAAACAACTGCTAGAGGTGCTTTTGCAATCATCAACATAGCTTGCCCAATCAGCATCAGAGAAACCAACAACAGTTGTGTTGGTGTTCCTTGTCATCCAAATCCCATAATTTATTGTGCCGCGCACATACTTCATAATACGCTTGACAGCTTTAACATGTGATTCTTTTGGACTTGACTGATAGTGAGCACAAATACCCACACTGTAAACTATATCAGGTCTACTAGTAGTAAGATATAGTAGACTTCCAATCATGCTATGATACAATGTATCATTGACATCTTTACCTTCTGTATCTAAATTGAGTTTAACAAAAATACTCATTGGAGTCCGTTCTTGTTTTGAAGAGAGCATTCCAAACTTCTTGAGTAGATTTGTGGCATATTTAGATTGAGAAATAAATAAACCATCTATACTTTGCTTTATTTGTAGACCCAAGAAGAAAACTAATTCACCAACCATACTCATCTCAAATTCGCTTGCCATGATTTCAGATAATATATTTGCCAAATACTATGAGGCTGAACCAAACACAATAGCATCTACATACACTTAAGCAATCAGTAAGTCATTGTCCTCATTCTTGATAAACAAGGTTTTATCAGCTCCTCTTCGACAAAAACCATTACCAAGCAAGAATGTGGTTAAACGTTTATACCATGCGCGAGGGGCTTGCTTCAAACCATATAATGCCTTGTTTAGTTTATACACATGACCAAGAAACTGCTAATCTTGAAATCCTTTTGGCTGCTCAACATACACTTCTTCATCCAAAAAACCATTTAAGGATGCACTTTTGACATCCATTTGATATAATTTAAATTTCAGTGCATAAGCAAGGGCTAATAGGATACGGATTGGAGCAAAAGTTTCATCAAAGTCGATGCCCTCGACTTGAGTACAACCTTGTGCTACAAGCCTGGCTTTGTTCCTCACAACTTGTCCCAGCTCATCAGTTTTATCTTTGAAAATCCACTTTGTACCAATGACATTAATGTGAGTTGGTCGAGGAACAAGCTGCCATACATCATTTCTTTCAAATTGTGCTAATTCTTCATGCATGGCATTTCTCCACGAGTCATTTTTAAGTGCTTCAGAAACATTATGAGGTTCAACAGTGGAGATATAATAGAAATAACTTACCTCATCACTTACCTGTTGGCGAGTGCGTCTAGGTTAATTGACATCTCTAATAATATCTGACAATGAATGATGTTTCCACGCTTTAGCTTTTGGATTTATCCGAGAGATGTATCTTGACGAGTAACTACTGGATCTGAGATGGGACTCTGAGTGATAGTGGGTGTCTTCGGTTCTCGATGATCTTCAAAAGAGTCACCCAAGTCTGTGCTAGAGGACTTCTCAGGAGAATCTATTACTGCTTGTGAATTATAATGTTTTGTATCAGAATCATCTTCCTGCAAAGTAGGAGGAGTAAACATTACTTCATCGTCATCAGAGTTAAAATGTGACTCTGTATCATCTACAACCACATTGAATGACTCCATAATAGTAGAATTACGCAAGTTAAATACTCAGTATGCTTTGCTATCCAAGGAATAGCCCAGAAACACACCCTAATCACTTCGAGAATCCAATTTACCAATATGTTCTCTATCTTTGAATATATAACACTTAGTCCCGAAGGTTCTAAAGTACTTAACTATAGGTTTTCTACTATACCAAATTTCATATGGGGTCATCTTAGTTCCTGGTCTAAGATAGACTCAATTTATCACATGAACCACAGTATTGACTGCCTCAACCCAAAACTTTTGTGGAATGTTTTTACTATGTAGCATAACACGGGTCATATCTTGTACAACCTAGTTTTTATGTTCAACAATTCCATTTTGCTGAGGAGTTTTAGGTGCTGAGAATTCATGTTTTATTCCATTGTCGACACAGAAAGATTGAAATAAGGAATTCTCAAACTCTATTCCATGATCAGATCTAATTTACGAAACTCCACCAAATTAAGCACCTTTATCTGCAATCAAATGAAGCCATAAGTGTTGGAAAACATCAAAAGTTTCTGATTTCTCTCTTAGAATCTAACGTAAGTAAAGCGAGAGAAATCATCAATAGTAAGAAAGATGTATTTCTTCCCTCTTATGCTCTGAATCTGAGTGGGACCCATAAGGTCCATATGCAGTAATTCCAATGGCCTAGATGTAGTCATTTGATCAAGTTTTTTATGAGGTGAATGATTTTGCTTACCAAGTTGACATGGCCCACAAACAATGTTGGAGGGTTTTTGAATTTGGGTAACCCTCGGACTAACTCTTGTTTGGGGAGAAGTTCGAGTTCAATATAATTCATAGGCCCAAACGTTGATGCCATAGATCTACAGTGTCTAATGAAGTTAAATGACACTGTAAACTATCAAAACTCCTAACAACAGAGCAATTGTCTAAGTTTTTCTTTCCATGAAGTACTATTTTTCCCTCTTTGTTTACAATGACACAATCACTCAAGGAAAAATGTGCTTCATGGTCATATTCACACGACTGACTGATACTCAAGAGATTTGCCTTAAGACCATCTACAAGAAATATATTGTGTATAGAAGACATACCAGGAATATGAACGGTGCCCTTACCAATAACGTTGGATTTGTTACCATCACCAAATTGAATAGTACCACCATGACACTTCTCAAAAGAAGTAAACAGAGATCTGTCACCAGACATATGTCTAGAGCACCTGCTATCCAAGTACCACACATGTGAATTTTGTGCTCGAAGGGCTGTAAGGACCACATTACAGTAGAGGTCAAACTTTCGAATCCAGACTTGTTTAGTTTTGACCTTTTGAGGTAAGGAATATCTTCGCCTCTGTTGATTCTGGAACATACTTTGCAATTTATTGCAATGTGGTCTTATGTGTCCTTGAATCCCACAGAAGTGACATACTAGAATAAATGTGGGACATGACTTTTTCTTATTTGATTTATTTACAATATTCACATGTGGATGTGCTTCAATGGTGGGTACAGAAGTGATCATAGTAGTACCTTAAACAAACTTACCTGGATTCTTTGATGTTGAACCATATTCATATCCAAGTCCATGTCTATTAGCACTTGTCTTTTGAACATATAGTATTTCATCTAGTTTCTTGGAACCAGTGTTCATCCTTGACATATCAGCTTTAGGTTCTGCAAGTTCTACTTACATTAGATGAAGTTGGCAACTTAGTGATGCATTCTCTTCCTTGCTAAACCGAAGTTCTTCTCTTACATTATCCAGTTCTTTGGTTGTTTTGAGCGGCTGATCATGCAGCAAGGTCCAATTGTTACCTGCATCAGTCAACTTGTTAGTAGAGATAACTAGTTGGGAGTCTAGGGTAGATATCTTAGCATAAGCCTCTTTCAACTCTTTCTTCAGTGAAAATTTTTTCCGAGGTTTCTAGTTTTAGTTCCAAAGCATCATTGATCAATGCAACTCGTCTAGAGTCTTTTAGCAATTTATCATATGCCTCCAACAGTTCCTTTTCAGATTGAGGCATGTCCAAAGAAGTATCACTATCAGTATTAGACTCTGAACCTACATTCAAGGAATTCTTAACAATGGAATTGTTAGAATTAGACATAAAAGCAATAAATTTAGTATTTTCAGAAGATTCGGATTTTGGAATTTGGTCTTCTTCTTCTGAATCATCATCCTAAGTGACATTTAACGCTTTACTTTGATTAGCTTGATTTCTAAAAGTGCGGTTAACACACTGGGACGCATAATGGCCAAAACCTTTGCATTCATAGCATTGAGTATTCTTAGGAGGCATTTTGGAAGTATTCTTATTAGGCTTGGACAAGGAATTCGAAGGTGGCTTAACATTCGCTATAAAATTAGTCTTGTTTTTGGCCTTATTCTTCTTGTAAGCTATCTTCCAATCCTTTTTTATTAAAACTCGTCATAGCTTTTTTGAATTTTCTAACCAAAAAGGCATCGAATTCAGGATCATCTGAGTCTAGTTCAGAACCATCACTATCATTATTTGATTTGGAAGTGATTAGTGCAATTCCCTTAGATTTTCTGGTTGATCTGAGATTGGCTTCGAAGGTTTGTAAGTTTCCTACAAGTTCATCAACCGAAAGAGAATCTAAGTCACTAGTTTCCTTAATTGCCATAACTTTTGGATCAAACCTTTCAGGAAAAGGTCGTAGAATTTTCTGGACTATTTTATTTTCAGGAATGATCTCTCCTAAATTAAAGGTTGAATTTACCACATCATTAAGTTTGGCATAAAATTCATCAAATGTTTCGTTTTTTTCCATCATCAAAGTTTCAAACATAGTGGTTAGTTTCTGAAGTTTAGACCGTTTGACCCTTCCAGTTCCTTCATGGACAATTTCCAAAATACTCCAAGCTTCTTTAGCGATGTTACACTTAAAAATTCTGTTGAAATCCGTTGGTGAAACACCATTAAAGATAACATTCATGGCTTTGCTATTAGCAATAAACATAGATTTTTCTTCCTTGGTCCATTGAGCCATTGGCTTAGGAATCGTAACACTCCCATCAGTTACAACTATTGGTGGAACATATGCAGTATGAATGGATTGCCACACATCTATATCAATGGATTATAAAAAAGGCAACCATTCTGACATTCCAATTCGTATAATTTGTTCCATCCAAATAAGGGGGTTTATTGGTTGAAGTTCCATCCCTGGGAATCTCCATAGCTGACATCTGATTAGATCTAAAAATGGTGAGATGAACCTGCTCTGATACCATTTGAAGAACTTTAAACCTTCACACAGGTTTAGGTCCCAACCAGATCTACGTATGAAGATACCCAATACTAGTGATTTTAACACAAACCAAACACCACAAAGAAGATGGACAGAGGGATTTTTTACGTGGAAAACCCAAACGGGAAAAGACCACAGGACCAACCACGGGTCCACCAAGATCAAACACTATTAAAGAGAGGTTACAAGACTACTTACTACCCTTTACCCAGTTGAACACAACCTAAGGGACTTGAAGCACTCCTTCTTGTCGATGCACACGTCGTTCACCTTCTTCCGACTTGATCTTCACTCCTTGATGTCTCTCAAGACGGATCAACAAGATGGGAAAAGAACTTGACGCTCAAAAGTACAACTTGCAGCACATATAGAGATGCTTCTAAGAAGATGATCTCTCAATAATAATGTTAGGATTTTAATCTGGAGAGAGGTGTCTTCTTCAAGAACGAGATGCTCTATATATAGATATTGAGGATAGAGACCTTTTCACGCTGGATTCGGAAGGATATTCTCGCACACGTTGTAGATCCAAAAAATCAGAATTTTCTGATTCGCAACAGCCAACCCAGTCGACCGATTGGATACCCTATCCGACTGATCGGGCATGGGGTCCGACCGATCGGGCACCTCAACTAACCGGTCGGTCTTCACGTCTGTCTACAGGTGTTTGTAGCAAGTAATTTGTCCGGTCGCCCATATAATTTGACTGGTCGGTTAAGTAGATCACCTGTATTCCTTTTTTAGGGTTGAAGACCGTTATCTGTGAGTGGTGTAGATGCTTCAGTCTTTCTAAAAATGAAAATTACAACTCTTAAAGCCCAAGTTTTGTCCATCCCATGAATTTGCAAACATTACATGCCTTTTAGATACGATGACGAGATGGAGACGTGTCCATGCATGCCTCATGATGAAAGGTCGTTTCACAAAAGGTAATGAAGGTGGGACGTGGTCCACCCACATCCATTTGATCAAGTCCACTACACAAAAGTGATGATGGTATGAGATGCAGTGATACATGGTGCACTTTGATTTGATCCGGCAACTACAAGCTTTGATGATAAGATGAGATGTGGAGGTGACATGGAGTTCAAGTTCATCATTTGATCATGTCGGTAATCAAAGGCTCTGGATGACTTTTAGAAGTCGGTATTGCCAACACCACCATCATCCATATATACGTAATGTCAGTGTCATAAGTCAGTACGTGGTTTGCTACTAGGCCATTTTGGTGCAGCTCCTAGAAGTGATGAGAAAGTAGCCATAGAGGAGACTGATGGGGAGCACAAAATATGTCATAACAAATGTCTATGCGTACTACTGTCAAGTGATGTGACATACTTGGCGAGGCAATCATGTGTTTTTATTTTATTTTATTTTTATTTATTAATTTTTTAAGACATTCTATTTGAAGAAACAAAACGTTGGTCAAAGTTAGTGCTTGTTTATCTAACCTTTCCTCTGCCTCCTCTCTTTGTACCCACCTAGGACTACCCCCTCTCTCTTCTCCACCCATTCTATCTACAACCAAAGTAGAGCATGAAGAAATTTTTTAGGAAGATCCTATAAAATGGATTAATGCTAATCTTAAAATTATATGTGCAAACAATCATCTATGCAGTGAAAATAAATTAAACAAAAGCACACATTACAAGAAGACACAAATTTTTCGTGGAAACCAAAACTGAAACAAAAAAAACACAGCAAAAAATCAAGCATTATGAATCATACTACAGCAACAAGAGAATACTCACAACCCTTATCCATTGGCCCCTCAACCTAAGGACTTTGTGATTCCCTTGCACAACTCCCTACTGCAACGACCCCCTGCCACTCTCTGTGCCAGATCTAAGCACCTAGATGCCTTCTAGATGTAGCACTTGACTCCTCAAAGCAATCTTCTACACTCAGAGAAATAGAAGACAAGAATCTTTAAAGTAGAACTTCAGCCCTTCAACTCTAAAAAAAAAAAAAAACTCTAAAGGAGAAGATCTTCAAAATATATTCCTCATTCAAAACAATGAGATCTCTGTCTTAGGATTGAGAGAGAATCCCTTTTTATAGCCCCAAATTTGTGCCTCATAAGTATATTTCAATCAAGAAGAGAGTTGGCATGAAACGGGCAAGTTTCCCTTTAAATCAGACTGAAAAATTTCAAGTCGGCGCACTTTCTGCACTTGCCCGATCAGTCGGATAAAAGGTCTAATCGGTCGAATTAAGGTTCTGCCTGGGTGGAAATTCAGCACATGTTCTGCAAACTTCCAGAGGCCATAACTTTCTCGTTTCAACTCCGATTGAGACAATTTTGGACTCTACGGATATCTACTTGAAATGAACTTTCCAATGATAGCTCGTATGTCCACATCCACCACTCGGTTTGTGAGATATGATCCTTTTAATCCATGTTGTCCATAGAAAACCACTTCAATTTGTCATTTTTTCTTCTATTTCTTCACTTTAGTGCATCCGGTGACTCAAACCATTATCCATACTCAAAGATATATAAAATACAACACCAATGGACTCAAGTTATGTCCAACCCATGAATTTGCCAACACAAAAATACTTACAATTTCCCCCTTTGGCAATTCATGGACAAAACTTTCTATACATTCAATCTGCCCAAACCAAAAAAATACAGTGAATATTGAGTGAATTGAAATAACAAAGAAAATTTTATTATTAGCTCAACACCAGTTACAAAGGAAACCATTTTCAGCTCCATCTATCTTTAGATTGCAAAAAGAATTCTCTATTCTCCCCTTGAATGCAATATCTCTCCCTTTTTGTCCATAATTGACAAAGCTAATGATTATCATACAGCAAAGTCGTCAATTTGGATCCAGTAGTAGCTCCCCCTCAATTATAGCCCCCCCTTAATTGTATCTTCATAGTAGCACTAGGGTTGGGAGCTTGATCATCTTGATCAGAGTTTATTGCTTGTAGCCACCCATACTTGTATAGTTTGATCGTTCAGCACAGTGTGAGCAACTTCTTTGGACAGATCAGATTCAGATTTGATCATCTTCTTGCCAGATTTCTGATCCATCAGCATAACTGGCTTTATCATATATGTGCCTCTTTGATTGAGCACCATTCTAGATATCTCTTAGGATCAAACACAACAAATTAGTGTAACCTTCTCTGATACCACTTAAAGATTTTTTTTGGGAGATCCTCTAGAATGGATTAAAGCTAATCTTAAAATTATGTGTACAAACAATCATCTATGCAGTGAAAATAAATTAAACAAAAGCCCACACCACAAGAAGACAGAGATTTTACATGGAAACCAAAACCGGAAAAAAAAACCACAGCAAAAAATCAAGTACCATGAATCATACTACAACTACAAGAAAATACTCATAACCCTTATCTAGTTGCCCCTCAACCTAAGGACTTTGTGATTCCTTTGCATAGCTCTCTGCTGCAATGACCCCCTGCCTCTCTTTGTACCAGATCAAGTACCTAGATGCCTTCTAAATGTAGCACTTGACTGCTCAAAGCAATCTTCTACACTCAGAGAAGTGGAAGACAAGAATCTCCAGAGTAGAACTTCAGTCTTTCAACTCTAAAAAAAAACTCTAGAGGAGTAGATCTCCAAAATATATTCTTCATTCAAAACAATGAGATCTCTATCTTAGGATTGAGAGAGAACCCTTTTTTATAACCTCAAATTCATGCCTCATAAGCATATTTCAATCAGGAAAAGAGTTGGCATGAAACAGGCAAATTTTCCTTCAAATCGGACTGAAAAATTATAAGTCAGCACGCTTTCTGCACTTGCCCAATTGATTGAATAAAAGGTCCAATCGGTTGGATGAAGGTTCTGCCCAGGTAAAAATTTAGCATATTTTCTGCAAACTTCTAAAAGCCATAACTTTCTCATTTCAACTCCGATTAAGGCAATCTTGGCTTTACGAATTTCTACTCGAAACGAGCTTTCAATGGTAGGTCACATGCCCATATCCAACGCTTGGTTTATAAGATATGACCCTTTTAATCCATGTTGTCCATAGAAAACTACTTCAATTTGTTGCTTTTTCTTCTATTTCTTCACTTTAGTGCATCTGGAGACTCAAACCGTTATCCATATTCAAAGATATATAAAATACAACACTAATGGACTCAAGTTTTGTCCCAACCCATGAATTTGCCAACATAAAAATACTTACAGAGCACCAGAAAGATGAGACTATATTTGTATTGAATTAGATTTGAAATTCCATGGAAGATGTTATTGCTAGTTTTCATTACTGAAAAGACTGGAAATGAGATGGGATTCTATATCTGCAGAATATGCATGTAATAAGGGGAAAAAATTTGAAGATTTTTGAGGAAATCCTCTAGAATGGATTAATGCAATCAATCTTAATATTATGTGTACAAACAATCAACTATACAGTAGAAATAAATCAAACAAAAGCACACACCATAAAAAGATAGATTTTATATGGAAACCCAAACTGGAAAAAAATCATGACAAAAAATCAAGCACTATGAATCATACCACAGTTACAAGAGAATACTCACAACCCTTATCCATTTGTCCATCCACCTAAGGACTTTGTGATTCCCTTATATAGCTCCCCTTGCAACGACCCCCTGCCGTTCTTTGTTACAGATCCAAGCACCTAGACGTTTTCTAGATGTTGTACTTGACTCCTCATAACAATCTTTTATACTCAGAGAAGTCGAAGACAATGATCTCTTGAGCAGAGCTTCAACCCTTCAACTCTCCAATGAAAGTACTCTGGAGAAGATGATCTCCAATAAGCAATCTTCTTCTTAGAACAATGAGATCTGCATTCCACTCTTTAGGGTTAAGAGAGATCCCCTTTTTATAGCCTCTAATTCGTGCCTCACAAGGATATATAAATTAGGAAAAAAGTTGGCATGAAACAGGCAAGTAGCTCTTTAATTCGGACTGAAAAATCGCAAGTCAATGCACTTTCTACACTTGCCCGATTGGTCAAATAAAAGGTCCGATCAGTCGGATTAAGGTTCTGCCTGATGAAAATTCAGCACATTTTCTACAAACTTCCGGAGGACATAATTTTCTCATTTCAACTCTGATTGAGGCAATATTGGGCTCTACGGATATCTAGTCGAAACGACCTTTCCAATGGTTCGGTGCATTCCCATATCCGACACTTGGTTTGTGAGATATGACCTCTTTAATCCATGTTGTCCATAGAAAATCACTTTAATTTGTCGCACTTTCTTCTATTTCTTCACTTCAATGCATCCGACGACTCAAACCAATGTCCATGCTCAAACATATATAAAATACAACACTAATGGACTCAAGTTTTGTCTAACCCCATGAGTTTGCCAACACAAAAATACTTACAAAATCCTTGATCGTAACTGTTCATTTTTTTTATTAAATTAACAAAACTTAGACCTTTTGTTTCACATTTTAAATCTTTATGGCTTTTGAGGAATTAGTCACAAATGCTAAAAAAAATCCAAACACATCTAATTTTTATTGGTATGGTGACTCGAGCCCAAACATAGTGGTTCATACAAAGAGCAAACTGTGCTAAGTGTCTATCAATTTTCAAAATTTAGAATGGGCTCCAACGCAACCTTCAGATATATGATAGAGCTGTAATTGATTTGTGCACTATAGATAATCCTCATATAGTATTGGCAACACTTCCTCCAGCCATTGTTCTTATAGAAGAAATACCATCAAATAACGGAAAAATGTGAACATTGACTTCACTCAATATATTCCAAGTCTTGAAGGTCTTGAATTTCAAGACAGTGTTAAGCACAAAATGACACCTAAACTACTTGAAACGGCAACACAGTTTTGGACAGAAAATGTGACAAAGTAGTGCATGGAATGGTACATAATAGGCAGAAATGAGTGGAGAATTGAAAATAAAAATAACAATGAATGGGCATCTTGAAGCCTTGACAGACACTGCAACGAACCCTATCTCTACCCCTACCTGCTTATCCACTTGATCAAACCCCACAATGCTACCATCTGCAACTAAGAACCCACACCATGCCGACAGCCACCACCCCCTCCTTCCGCATTTTGTTATCTTACAACCCACCTCACTTAGAACCCACACCAGAATTTGATCAAACACATGCAACCAAATCCACCAGCTGCAGCACCACCATGAAAACAATCCTATCTCGCACACCCCATATTTGTTTCATCACTTCCATAGAACCCCCACATGCTTGAGACTGAAACCCTTTCCCTTGCACACCTCGAGCAAGTGAGATGAAGGGAGAGAAGAGATAGGGAGGGGGTGGTGGAATTTTAGCCGGAGGTTAAGTAGATTGAGCGAGAGAGATGATGAGAGTTGAAACGTTGAGTGCAGGTTCTTGTGGATGCTTGATCACGTGAGAGAGATGAGGAAGGCCTTTCGCTTTTAGTGAGATGAGTGAGATTGTAAGGACATTTGAGTGTTGACAAATTCATTGAGTTATGGACAATTGGTACTGCAAAATAAAACCGATGAGGTTGGTTAGGTGATACGGAACAAGGCTTGCTTGGTGGCACAGGGATATACTCAGATTGAAGGCATTGATTTCGATAAAACATTTGCTCCAGTGGCCCATTTTGAATCCATTTGTATCTTATTAGCAATTGCTTGCTTCATAAAAGTAAAATTATACCATACTGATGTTAAGAGCACCTTTTTAAATGGATATTTGAACAAAGAGGTCTTTGTTGAACAAAAAGGGATTTCATGATCCTAAATATCCCGATTATGTGTTTAAATTAAAAAAAGCTCTTTACATATTGAAACAGGCATCCTGAGCATGGTAATGAGAGTCAACAGTGTTTCTTTTAGAAAATGGCTTTAGAAGAGGAACTGTGGATAAAACTTTGTTTATCAAAATTGAAAACAAAAAATATCCTTATCGCCTAAGTCTATGTTGATGACGTTGTTTTTAGATCGACATCTGAAGGATTGTCTAAATCATTCTCAACCTTCATGGCTCAGGAATTTGAAATGAGTATGGTAGGAGAATTGTAATTTTTCTTGGATTTATAGATCACATAAAGTGCCTCTGGAATCTTTGTATGCTAGACTAAATACGCTCGAAACTTGCTGAAAAAATTTAAGATGGACTCATCTAGGGTATCTTCTGCCCTATGAGCTCCACTGCCAATTTGAGTTTAGACTCAAAATGGAAAAGAAGTAGATGAAACTCTGTACATGAGTATGATTGGTAACTTACTATATCTCACTGCAATTAGACCCAATATTGCCTTCAATGTAGGTATTTTTGCTTGATATCAATCAAAACTGAAAGAATTTCATGTTCATGTTATAAAACGAATAATAATGTATATTAATGGAACAACAGAATATGGCATTTGTCTTACGCAGGATACCAACATAAACATTGTTGGTTATTCGAACGTTGATTGGGTGAGCTGTGTTGATGATAGGAAAAGCATATTTGCAGAAGCTGAGTATAAAGCTGTAGGAAGTTGCTGCACGCAACTATTATGGATGAAGCAAATGCTATTGGATTATGGAATTGAACAAGAAACTATGTTGTTTTACTGTGACAATAAAAGTGTCATAGACATTTCTAAGAACCCCGTACAACATTCCAGAACCAAGCACATTGATATTAGACATCACTTCATTCATGATTTGGTTGAGGAGAGAGTTCTTACCTTAGAACACATTGTCACTAGACATCAACTTGCGGATATCTTTACCAAACCTCTTGACGCCCGTAGATTTTACTCCCTTTGCAAATGTCTAGGCATTTGCCTAAGCCATTAATTATCTCTCAATTCATGTTTTTGAATAGCTCAGGCATGGCTTTTTGGACTATTATATGATTATTTGGCATGTGACATATTTTGGTTTGCACTTTTTTTGAAATGATTGACTAGGTACACTCTTGCAGTTTTTTGATAATGAATTACACTCACAATAATACTCTTAAATCCTCACTTAGGGTTGATGAGACATTAGGCTCTATTGGATTCTTGATTTTGTGATTTGCATCCATTTCTGTTCATTGTTTTTTATTCGTTCATCTCCTTTTCTCTTTGCTCCTTACTTTTTGATCTTTTTTTTTTTTTTGCCAATTATCATACTAAGGTTGCTGAGATGTTGTCTGCTATAATTATTTTCAAGCACTAGGAGGTAGTTGTCATGTTCTCTACACTGATAGTCTCCGACGTTGTTCGATTTAGAAAAATTGCCTCATATCTAAGTCATGAACTTGGAGGAAATGGGTGCTCATGGACATAGCTCCAACTGGCTTCCACTCCAACTGGCTACCATTTGTGCGAAGCCACCAAGGATGATTCGTTGATATTGTGATTGCAGTTTCTATCATAAAAAGAAAAAATGTGACTTGTTTGGGTGTATAGCCTTTTTAACTCAAGCTAATACACGTACAGGGGTATTTTGATACCTAATGCCATAAAACCATCTGGTTTGGGAGTCATTAGTTTAACGCTTGTTACATGAGTTAACTAGAAAGCTTAAGAGACCCAAACATTGCTATTCATGTTTATAGAATGTTTCTTTAAGGGGGAGCCTCACTTATTTCTTATCAGATTTAGTGCTTCTAGATGGTGTAAATTTTACTTTGATCTTAGTGAATGTTGGCTTTTGATTGATCACTAATTTCTTTGTGTTGTGTTCAATTTAGTATTATTCCCACACACTCTTACACTCATCTCAAAATTCCTACAATTTTTGAAACCTATACTTAATCTTCTCCTTAAAATTTTGCAAATTATCATATTGATCATCATTGAATTTCATGTATTTCGTTTGATTAAGATTTTGTTTTTTTTTTTTTTCGCATTTTTTGCATGTTTTGATAGTACATTTTTTCTTCTACATTTCTCTTGGCCATGCCCTCTCTTAAACACCAGACCTGCCATATATTTTTTCTTATTCATG
The DNA here is from genome assembly GCA_037013555.1 of Sextonia rubra. NCBI lineage: Eukaryota > Viridiplantae > Streptophyta > Magnoliopsida > Laurales > Lauraceae > Sextonia > Sextonia rubra. Next base: position 50,554,518 of record JASUAD010000009.1, on the reverse strand, counting down.
CCTGTCTTTGAACTACAAATAAAATTGAACCCGCTCCAGCGTGTGCTCACATGGGCTCGAGTGCGTAGGGTAGATATAAAGCACAGATTCGAGCCTGTCTTGTTATTTCCCCTTTCCAAACCCTAGCCACACTGTTTCTTCCTTTTCCCCAACCTAGGTCTGCCATTGTTAACCCTCTCCAAGGTAAGAAACTCTCAAATCTCTCCATTTCGCTTGGTATTTGTGCTTCTAGGTTACCTTTTTGGATTATTGTACTTGTTCTTGGATGTCTGATTCGGATTTGGGCCTTTTTGGTTGGGATTTCATCTTGTGCATTTACATGCTCATTTCTTAACATTCATATGCATTTGAGATGTGTCTTCTTTCTCTTGCTTGGTTTCCATGGCTAGACTTGAAAAGGGAATGGTTGATATGTGTGGCTTGCTCCTATTGCTCTCATCATGTTGGATTATCACACATGTGGTTTGTAATGGTTCATCATGGCTAGTTGAATTGCTTATTAATTGCTTATTCTCTACTTGGCAATGTTCCTTTTTTTTTCTTATGTATGATGGATATATGAGTAATGTGGTTCATATGTGTTTGATGGATACAATGAATAATCTGGTTGTCACTATGCATACCTATCAACTGTCTGTTCTATTATCTCGATGAACTTCACTCCTTGTTTTGGCCACTTTAAGGTGAGGTGTTCGTTCTATCTTTGCATTGTGGATGTTGATTGGAGCTTGCCTTGTTTTGGTCTTGGTTTGGTGAATTGGTTGTAGGTGTGCGCATCTCTAATGGCACCCAATAAGTGTGCTTTTGGTGTCTCTTCTTTTTCTTCATCCAATTATGACTCGAACAAGTTTCCCTCTAAGGACAAAGCAGTGTTGTTTGAACATTCATATGCCTCCCACAATATCATGTCTAAACATTTGGTTGATTTGGATGTTCAACAACAGATGGTGTTCAATATATGAAGAAGAAGGCCATGGGTTGCTATCTTCTCTTATCAAAATGTGGACATTGTGCTCAATCTGGTCCGCGAATTCTACTGCAACTTCCATGCTATCACCCCCCATTCGTTTAACACTTATGTTCATGGCAAAAGTAACATCATATTCCCGGATATACTCTTTGTGCCTTTTTGGACATCCCTCGAGTTACAAAACTTGACTATCCAATTGATGATGAGGATATGGATAATCTTTTCCATGTCAATTACAACAGTGTGGCTTCAATTCTTTGTGGTAGAAACTGTGTCTGCCTTGCTTCAATGTCCTTCATGGTGAGTTGAATGAGAGCTGCAGGATGCTGAATTCATTTGTAAGTGCAAATGTGGAACCAAGGACACACACTTTTGATCTCAATCACCATCGTGGCTTTGTCCTTCATGCTATTGGCATAGGGAAGAAGTTTGACCTTCCCCTAACAATTTTTCAAGTGATGATGAAGGTTCCCAATGGCCAAAGGAATGCCTCTCTCCCTTTCGGTGTGCTTATCACTCAATTCCTCCTTTCACAAAGGGTTCGTCAAGTTGCTCATGAGGAGACCAAGAAGATTCATAGCCCCATTAACAACAAAATTTTGGATCAGTCCCGAACTCACATCCATAAGGCTGGTCCTCGGGCTAATGAGGATGTTACAGACGAACAGGAGGCTGAACAGTAGCCATAACATCTAGTTTAGGGGAGTCCTCCTCAATTGAAGAAAAGATGACTCGTTTAGAGGCCAGAGTGGAAACAGGCTTCTGGACTATTGTCGAATCTTTTGCTGCCGTGCTTCCTCATCTTAATCAGCAGCTATAGTAGATTTTTTTTTGGTCCATAGTCATCATGATTGGCCTTTGTTTTGTGCATTTGACTTTCTACTTTATTTTTGTTGCTAACTTATGAACTTTTGGCTATATTAGAAACTTTTAGCAGTTCGTCTTTAATCTTTGTCAATGCTTGACAAAAAGGAGCATTACAATTTACAATTCTGGATTTTTTATTTCATGATGCTTCACTTGTTTTTTTGTTAAGTTCTTGTGAATAGGTTTTGGAGGCTTGAAGGATTTGAAGCAATCTTTGGTTAGTTTATCTTTGGATTTTTCTTGGGTAGATTTTCTTATAATTAGTAGTTTTGTCCATAAATTGCCAAAGGAAGAGATTGTAAGGACATTTGGGTGTTGGCAAATTCATTGGGTTATGGACAAAAAAAGGAATTATGCCTTCTTATGTTTTTTATAGAATGGACTGCATAAAGTGAAACAATTCTCATGAAAATCAATTTCTGTGAAGTGCGCTCGAGCTTAGGTTTTCATTCACTCAAGCGGTGTGCTCAATCTCTAGATAGAACTACTTACGTTCAAGTTGATTTCTTATGCGCTCAAGCTTGATAGTCGTTGGACAAAATAATAGCAAGATATTTTTATGCGCTCGAGCTCGTGATTAAGTCCACTCGAGCGCGTGTCGCGTTTTCAGTTTCTAATTCCAAATGGACTTTCTATTTTGTGCTCTATTCTTTCCATGTTAAAAAAGGATCGTAGCCCTAATAAGAGCAACAAATTGGAGCTTTTAGAGCAGACTTATTCTCTTCCTTCGAAGATCATCTATCTCCCTTAAGAAGAACAACAAATCCATTGGGGATCTATGCTACATCTATAGAGCAACTAGTAAAGATTCTAAAGTGCTAAAGTTGCTGCTTTAAATCCTAACATCTACTCTCTCACAAGGTAGATTCAACTTGAAGAGTCTTTCAAGTTGGTTGTTTCAAGTACGGTGAAGGTGAATGGTGAGGAGTCAGCAAAATCATTGCAGTCCTTAGGTTGAGGTATAACTGGGGGGGATTTGTGAGTATCTCTTGTAAACTTTATGTTAGCTAGTGCTTGTTACTTCTGGTCAAGGTAACCCGTGGTTTTTCCCAAGTAAGGTTTTCCATGTAAAAGATTGTGCTTCATGTCTCTTGTATGATTGCTTGATTAGTTACTTTAATTAATCAAAGATTAGTGACATTCATATTAGAATCTATGATTGGAATCTTAAGACGAAACTAGGGTTTTGGAACTTTCAGAGATAGATGAAGGGACGGTTCAGAAAGAGCCTGGGTAGAGAAGAGAGGAGGCAATCCTGGGCAGAGAAGAGAGGGGGGGTGGGGGGGCACCTCTTTGGTGTGGGGGTGGGGGGTGGGGGGTGGGGGGGAGACAGAGGAAAGGATAAAAAAGCAAGCCCTAACTTCTACCTACTTTTTGTTTCTTCAAACAAAAAGTTTATAAAAAACAAAATGTGTGGGTCCCTTGCCGGTATTCCACATCACTTAACAACTCGGATTGGGCTTTAAGTCGGTATCGCAAGTCAGTCTACATAGACTTTTTACATGAGGTAATGACAAAAGAAAGAAGGGGCGGCATGTTTAGCACTTCACTAGAGTAAAATAAAGTGAAGTGGAGCCTCCATTTAAGAGACATGAAAAAATATGTGGGTCATATCAAGAGTATAAAATTCAAAACTTTCCTCTTCTTTTTCTTTAAAAAAAAGTCAAAAAGTGATCAACGTGGACCCAAACTGCAAGGTCTCAATGTAGTTTTACCTGGTGAGTCTAGGATCATATCCACAGGGAGCTAATATTCGCAAAAAACCTATCCTAATTAAAAAACTAAAGCTACCCTAATAAAATCTACAAAAATACACACTACTACTTCTGAAAATTAAAATTAAAGTGCAATTCCAAATCTGAAAAGGAATTCACAAATTAAATCTAACCTAAAAATCCTAAAACTAAAACAATTCTAAAACTACAAACTGCAAAACAATAAACTATATCAAATCACCAATATAAAAGAATAAATAACCATGTATTAAATTAAATAAAAAATAAAACATTCAGATATAATAAAAAAATTAATAGAAAGAATGCTAGTTTCTCTTATTTTGGGAAATTAAAACACTGTATTAACAAAATAAAAAAAATCCACAAAAACACCACACTAAGTGCGTACTGTCACCACATACAAACACACAGTGCCAATCCAAGGCAGAACACTTTGACATCACAAATTGTGTATTTAAAATTAAACGAACCAATACACCCAATAATATCCCAAAAATAATTACAACTAGAAGAAGAAAATCTACCCCTACCCTAGATCAAGACATCAAAAGGAGGGGACTGCACATGTAATTCAAGCTCTTATCTTCAATCTTCACAGCAAGGAGGATTAGATGACAGGAGAAGATGGAATCGAGAGAATGGATCCAAGTGGGTTGGCCAAACCCCACTTGGATTATGATGAGATGGATGTTGATGAGGTAAGGAGAGAGAGAGAAAGAGAGGTGGTGGGAGACAAATGGCTGGCATGTGATTGGGTATGGGCTATTTTACTTCTTTCCCTTTATATATAAGAATATATATTAAAGGATGGAAAGTCTACAGGAGATAGATGGAGAGAAGAAAAGTTGGCGTGAATTATGGGTAGGAATAGTAAGTTGAGAGTGGGTAAGAGTGGAGTACTATTGGCCACCTATACATGGATCTTGATAAGGACTTGTGATGCAAGTGGAGGAAACTGGATGGTGAACGTGAGATGAGGAGAGATGCAATGGATGATTGGGACTTCTCCTTCTTTAAATGGAATTTGAGTTTACATGAGTTTAAGCAATTGGCGTGGAGTGAATCTGACTTTTTTTTGGCATGGGACTTGGATTACTAATTCTGACATGAGTAGTAGCAACTGTATTTGGCAAGTCCTCATCACACCTTCCATATTAACGTGGGCCACACCAAGATTCCAATCCAAAGCGCGCCAATGTTGGTGATCATGTGATCTTTCTTTTGTCTCCTTGTAATCATAAGATAAATCCTTGCCCATTTTGAAATTCTCTTTCTACACCATGTAAATTGGCCCCACCTTGGATTTCTTCCCAAATAATATCTTGGCTTCTAATCTTTTATGCAGGTCCCTTTACTTCAATTTTCATACACACAAAAGTGATTTTTTAAATTAAAATAACAATTTTGATTGAAAGTCACAAATGCATTAATGCGGGCCCAATTTACATAAAATGACAACATAAATCCACATCATTAATCGTGATTTAGCTTTATTTAACTAATGATGATGAGAAATTTTATCATTCCATGAAAAATCATGAATTTGAAAACATCTTCTAAGAATAGAAATCCAAAATGGAAATTTTTATGATTTTATGGAAAATTGTGATTTTTGAATGATGTTTTTGCAAGAAAATTCAATAATGATTTCTAAAATCATACAAACATGATTTCCAACTAAATGAAGAAATTTATAATGAATAAGTCCTTAAAATTCCTAATTTGATCATGAAATGATGTAATTTTCAGGACTTATCAAAAAGCAATATCCACAAGGTACTAAATGAAAAAAAAATGATATACTTTTTACACAAAAAGTCAAAAAGATATCTTATCAAGCCACTTAAAATTAAAAGTAATTATATTAGGAAAATAATCCTATGAGAACTAGTTCTCACCACTTTTTCATGAGAAGTCTAAGTGGGGCCAATTTATTATCCAATCTAAATCCTGCAATATGCAGGGACCCCCCTGATAGTCATACGCTCTATGTTTCTGTTAAATATAAATTTACTGGACCGTTGAATCGATTGTACACCAATCCGAATCGTTTAGATTTATGGGACATGGATGAAGGGCTTAGGGTTAGGGACATGTGATTGGGGCCAAACTTGATATTTGGAGTGATCTCATATAGATCTTTCCATCCCTCTTCATCCTATCCCCAAATGAGATCCACAAGTGGGCCCTATAAAAAGTTCTCACGGTAAATATGTGAGAGCACTACTCATAGGATTAAAGCCATCATATTATGGCTAGACTCCATCATTTTTACTCTCTTGATTTGAAGGTTCACCTCACCACACTTCCTTACACTATATAGCCAAACACACACAAGTGGATTTTTCATGCCCTTACTAAAGTCGATCTATTTACCCACACATTCTCCTACTTCCTCTGTACTAGCCATACTCATAAATGGTGAAAGTGGTACCTTTTTTTGCCATATCACAAGATAACTTTAAGCTATTTCACAAATACTTTATGTGATATTGCAAAGTGATTTCTTAAAATGTCAATGAGGGCCTTCTTGTTTATATTTTTATTCCATTTTCCAGCATTCCTTCTCCATTTCTTACCATCCCCTTCCATTTTTCTCCTGCAGTGAGGTTTGTTTATCCCACTAATCCTTTTTGCTTTTTTCTCCCCTTTTTTATGTCTTAGCCAAGGTAGCTAAGACATAAGATAGCCCACATATGTGGGAACAGGAGAAAAACAACATGCGTAGAGTTTTAGACCATGAAAAAAGAAAAAGTTGACATTGGTCGACTGCACCTCCAAAAAGGATCAATCCTCAAGAACTCCCCTAATTGAGCTGGGGTAACCACAAACCCCTGGGAGTAACCAAATTGCTTAGCAAAATGAGCCATGACGTAAGGCTAGATGTACCACCAAATTATTGCGCCAATAAACAAAGTTAGCTAGGTAAATTGACATTAACTTCTTTTTCTTGTCATTAGTTAAAGCCTGGGATTGGATAAAAGTGTTCTAAATATCAACTTGTGGCTGAGGCGGTACTAATCCCAACCCAGGTCTTCCCAAAGCAATAAACGGCAAATGGCGGAGAATAAAGTTGTGGTGATCCCACAGATGGTAACGAGCCTTGTGTAAAGAAAAGCATCTGCCAAAACCATGAGCAACAACCCTATAAAAAGGGAGCTCTTTTATGTCTTTTAGGTGACGCAAGCCATTGCAATGGTATACAAACCAAACATATAGAAGATGCTCCAAGAACATCCTATTACAAGGCCCAGTTAGCCGCACCAAGCATCCTACGCACCTCAGCTTAGTATAGCTGGCCAATGCAAGGGCCAAAGCATATTTTGTCCAAAGGCCATTTTACAAGCCGGGTAGATGCAACTAGTCCTTGTTGACCTATAAAAAATCAGAAACATTACAGGTGTTGCACTAAAGCATCATAAGTAAATTCCAAGCCAAGAGCACATAAATGCAAGGATTATGGAATGTTAGGTCATGTATTGCATCTAAATGCTCAGAGTTGATGAAACTCACTCAGAAGACTTCAAATGAGCTCAGAGTGTAGCAGTTCAAATTTCAGCGCAAGTAGACTTTACTTAGTCACTTAACTTACCAACCAGTAAATTCAAGGTTCATTGACTCAAAACCATAGTACACTGAACACATTCAAGCTTCTACAATACCGAAGTAGTTAAAAGTCACATGGCAACTCCAAAACATGCTCAGGAGTGATGTTTTAAAGTTTCAAAACATTTGGACTTCATTTCAGCTCAAATTTAATATCCAATGGTTGTTTCCCAGCTTCTTTGGGGTCACTGAGTCAACTGACACTTCTATAGGTCAAAATAATCTGAAACTCATGGAAATGTCTTCAAATACATTCAAAGACTATCCTTCTAAGTTATAGAATATTTGGACCTCATCTGGGCCCAAACTTAGTTTAAGTGGCTATCCTTCAAGCTCTTACCTATGACTGTGGCCACGGTTATTAACACCTGTAAAGTGACCCTGGATGGTTTTGGAGGTTATTTTGCTTTATTTCAAAGAGTAACTCCCTCACAATTGATGGGAACCATCCTAATTCCCAATGTACTCTATAAAAGACATACTTGGGCTCTATTTGAAGGTTCTATGACATTGAAGAAAAACTCCAAGGTTCCACAAGCTTCAAACAAACATTGGGCAAGCATTTGCACTCCACAAGCACCCTAGCTCTCTTTATTCTTCTTCCTCTCACATGCTTAAGGTGAAAAATGGTTCTGAACACCTATGAAGACTGAACTTCAAAGATATCAAGTGCAAACTAGGTATGATGGGATGAAACTGCGTCTTCTTTTGTTCTCTCACTTGAAGGGTTTTAGGCAATATCCAAAGTTGTGAACAGACCTTTTTAGGTTTTTCTTAGGTCCCTGAAAACCATAGGATTAGAATGACACAACTCCAGCCACAATTAATTACACAAAACCAACCTTTCCGAATTTGCACAAATGCTATTCGTAAAATCGAAGTTGTGATTACCAAAGATGATAGATAATTCTAAGATTGAATTTGGAGCTCTTGGTTCTTATTCATCACTCGCAAAAACACAAGTTTCAATACTTCGAAAGTACTCTAGAAGCAAACAAAAGTGAAACAGGGACAAATAGTGGCAAAAAAAGCCACTGTTTTTCATTGACAGTGCGCCACAGTCATTGAGCCAGTCACTGGCATTTGCTCAATGACTATAGGCCACGGTCAACACCCCCTTGCCTTCATTTTTTGTTGCATTTTCCATTTTTTCATGTAATTTTCCTAATTTCTCCTAGTTTGGATCACATCTTAGACTAGAGGGTGGGGTTATGACTTTCTAGCACTTGTAAATAACTTGCATCCCTAAGGTTACAACATTGAACCCATGTAAACACAAGGGAATTTAATGATGATCTATAATTACTTTCTCATGCTTTGTGTGTTTGAATGTGTGAATGTTGAACTTGATTCCTTTGTAGTCATCATCATGTCACACAAATCAAAAGATTCGCGCCGTCTGTGAGAATATTTGCCCTAATTTGTGATCAAACTAGGCTAGAAAAAATGAAAAAGGGCCAAAAAGCATGAAAAGGAGATGAAAAATGTTGCTGTGAGCTAGTGATTGGGAGCTTCATGTAAAAAGCCCTATGACTGTGAGCCACTGTGTAAAAAGGCTATGACAGCAGGACACTATGCAAAGGCAGTGACCGTGGGTCCATGGTCACTAACCTGTTTAGGCCCCAGTTGGACCTTTTTTACTTTGAAGACATGCTATTCAAGACTTTTGGTGTTTATGATGGTTTCGAAGCATTCTTGGAGGCGTTTTTCATGTTGAAATGCATGAACTTATCAACCAACATGGAGGAACCTTGTACCTAGATGTGCGCAGACTAAATCAATACCCTTGTACTAATTGAAAGAGTTTTGATTTGGTTCAAAGGCTTTATGCTACAAGCTATAGGATCATTAGTTCATCTTTAAGACCCAACAAATGTTCATAACAAATTAGTTATAAGAACGATGACATCTGCATTTATGCACCGTCTAGAGTCTTATACTGATGGATCCCATATGATCATTGTGATAGTGCTGTAAATCTAATCCTATGTGTCCTATCCTTTGGTTGGATTCAACTCTCTCTTGCTTATAAGTTTGACATATAGTCTTGAAATGCTACCAAAATTCTCATAGTTAGGACTAGTCAACATAGCATACTTCTAAGTCTGACTACATAGTCTCGAAATACTACAGAAATTCTGGTAGCTAGGACTAATTAGCATAGCATAATGAGATTGGGTTTCTGCTTGTTTTTGACCATTTTGGTTCATCCAATAAGGAGACCATGTTGCTTCAGGAGGCAATCATAAACCATTTTGGCTAGCGCAAGAGGTAGCCACGTTGGTAATGAGATTGATACAGTCCTTTGGGCTTGTTTTTTTGTAAACAATTCCGATGGGTTCTTTAATCATTACTTTTAATGAAGCTAAGGAGAGGTTGAACGGTCCATTTGCAATAGCTACCAAGTAGACTCGAACTAACCCTATTACTCCTGCATTAAGGGTCTCAACCTTTCAGACGCTCTTTACTCCTATGAGCTCAGCTGCTTCCTCTAATTTGAATGGGCCAATAATGACACCTAAGCACATCAAGAAGACTGAATTTCTCAAATCCTAGGCTTCCAAGTATGCAAAAAACCCATTTGGGATCTTTACCAAGGTTCAGGAGGAACCTAGGCCAAAGATACAATTAGAAGGCAGCAGTCTTCACATCATCAAGCCTCATCTAGGGGCAAGAAAGGACTAGTTCATGGATCATAAATCATCAGTTCCTGGCAAGCCATATGTTATGGCTTCCCAAGTCCTAATTTAAGCATCAACCCAACCCAAACAGCAGGTCACCCACAATCAACTCTTTCAAATACTAGAAGACCTTCAATAGTTCTTTACTCACAAGAAGGCTCAGAAGGATGCATCCATTCTTAGATGCAACACATGGTCACCTTAACCACATATTTCAAAACCTAGAGAGGCTGAGAACCCTTGGCCTTACTTAAAGAGAACACTTTCTACCTCTAATTCAAAAGGAGGAACGAAAGTTTGGCAGAACTCATCTACCTTCAATCATTGTGGCACCTACCCCGCAATCTTCAATTCAGTGTCTATCATATGCTGTTGAACATCAGAAAAGGCTGAGCGATTAGTTATTGACAATGCGATTGATCTCTCTCATTTTCAAGACTCACTCCAACAAAAGCAGGAGCAAAAAAAAAACGAACAAAAGAGATGCTGTTGAAATTCTCTCATTTCCCATTTCCAATCCAATGGATTAGGAACAAGTTGTTGGCATTTCTAGGCCAATGGTGGCCAGATTTAAAGAACAAACCCGGACGGCCATACTATCTAGTAAAATCAAAAGAAAAACCATGGCTCATTGCAGGGAGCAGACTCATAATCTAACTCAGAGCAAAATCACTAAAAAGTGGGTGGTTAAAGAAGACGATCCTAACTTGACCTCATCTTATATGGTCGGGCCCAGTTCTACTCGTAGCGTCATTTAGAGTATGGTTAGGACTTAATCACAAGGGTCTAATTCAAACTCTCATTCCAGCAGGACTTCTAAAGGTCATGTAGAGACTGACTCTGAAAATGATCCCATCACAATCTTGGATACGGAAGATATCTTGCGTCACGCCCTGATCCCAAGAATTGGGGATTAGAATAAGCCCCTAGGGTGTAAATACGAAATCCCGTAGTAATTCGTGCGATGCAAAGATATGCATGAATTTCTACAAAGGAAATTCTACAGGAACGTGCAAGGCATATCCTCCAACACGTAATTTAATTTCATACATAAACGGAACCTCTGAAATATACTCATAATGATCATAAGCAACCATAGAAGGAACATTATACAATCATAAGATAACTTAAATCGTTTAGTTAATCATTCCCAACATATGACTACCATTCCCTTAAACATGTCAGTGATACAGTCTCAATACACAAATCCAAGCAATTTAAACTCGACAACCTAAGAAAACCCATTGATGCTCTACATAGGACGATTAGTAGAATACATCGTCTTTGTTCCACTCTTCTACTCCCCGAGGTACCATAGAGGTTCCCTCTGGGGCCGTGTCATTCATCGTACTGGTGATGGGTTCCTTACCTGTAATACTAAGGGTAATACTCTTAACATGACAATTAAGCAAATACAGAGATATATAAGACCGTCATAATGTATCAAGTGAGCTAAAGAGTATACGTTGGTTAAAAGAATGCAATAATAGTACACTAGGCATGTTGTATATGACTAAGCATGTGTAACGAATCATAAACAGGATATCATGCATACTAGTTGGCATCCACGAGGCTATATTCTCCCAAAAGAGAGCGTATACATACATATGGGAATTTCGCTAGGGGATCAGTCTAGCTACCCAAGGAGTGCCAACATCTCCTCCATGACTACTGCAGCAGTGACATAAGGGATACCCAAATTGGTCCCCTCGAACCTAGTAAGGGTATAAGCTAAGTGGCGCTGACTCAATGGCTCAAGACCGACTCGAGTTCATATCTTTCATTCTTATGATCAATCATAGTGATCGACTCATATTCATATATATTCATTCATACTTATCATCATATCATACGTAGGGGGTATCGGTTTTGAGATCATATTCAGTCATCAAATTTGGAATTAACAAGTATCTGATAATCAATTAATGAATACTTAATTGAGCTAATAAAGCTCAGACCCTCTCAACCTTAGCTACACCCATTTCGGTTCATGGACACACACTAAGTAGAATCTATGGACCGATTACCTCAAGTCTTCCAGGAAGAATGGGAACATAATTACTGTTAGATTTTGTGGACTCAATCCATCAGTTGATATAATAAATTGATTAATTTCTTTATTTATCAATAAAATCATGCTTTGCTTTCATGAGATGAGTGTTATTTTACTAATTCATGCGCATGACCACTACATATGACATAATGGTTCATGAGTTGAACCGGGTCCCATTAGTATATTAGATGTGATATATATGTGCATGGATGAGATCCACACGCGGGAGATATATGTCACAAATCTTATACTTAAATAGCTTCACAACCAGTAATGAGACTGGGCATCTCATTTGATAAGGTTGCAGCACTTTGATCACTATGAAATAGTGTGATTTGTCTCGATCAGCAGAATGTAAGATTCTGGATCACGGTGCTGGTACATTGGATGTATTGAAGGACCATAGATGCACCTTATGGAATTCCATCTCAATAATAAGGTATGCTCTCATAATTCCCTAACAATAGGCTCTCAATCCTGAGACATTGATGAATTCAAGTTTCTATCTATTCATTTGCTTTGAGTCACCAATGAGTGAGGCCAACTGTAGGTTAACACCTCGGTGTCTTGGGTATGTGGTAGTAGAACTGTGGGAATGTTGAATGATCAAGATGGAATCTATCTCTATTATCCCCTTATGCCAATTAATGGATTTGTCATTAGTAAGTGCGCACCTATCTCAATTAAGAGTTAATTGGATGGTACTGATGATTACTGTGATTAATTGGGGCTCAAGGATAATAATATGTGGAACTTAGATTGGAAGAGACGGATTTGTTCCAATTGATCCACGAATATTGATAAAGGGGCCTACTTGTGGTAATTGGGAAGTTTAGGGTCTTCATTGTAATTTATTCCTAAGACTGGAGTGCAGTTGCATTTTTATAGTGGTGTTATTTGCAATTAACTGAGGGCCCTGATTGCACATGAGATGTGGGGTTGCGGTGTTCCAGTTGGAGCCAGTTTTCTAAGGAATCCCTAGTGGTCCCCACGCTAGCCCAAGTTATTGGAAAATACTAATCTAACTCGAACTCTAGAAAGAAGGGATAAGAAAGGAGAAAGTTGCTAATTGCTTTGGAAGTAAGACTTCTATTTCAATTAGGCAAGGACGAGATTTGAAAGTTTATAAAATCTCCTTGGATGTCCAAAAGAGTCTCTCTCACACCCAAAACCCTTTCGTGCAAGAGTTCCACGAGTTACTCTCTCCTTCTTTCTTCTAGTTCGTTGGAGTTTCGAGTTGGGATTTTCTCCTGAAGATTCCACCATTCTTCTTGAGAAAAGAAATCCAATTCGGGGGTCATAGCGTGGAAGGCTAAGAGGTGTTGAAGAAATCCATTAGAGCACTGCGGATCTCCAAAGGTATGATCTACTTCTTGCATGTCGTAGATTATTTTGGATGTTTAGTGCTGGTAGAATTTTTACTGTACATGGTCACGAGATTGAGGGTAATGCATCCTAGATTGGGTTTTGGTCTTATGGATAGTTGATCCCTGTGTCAAGTGGGTCAAAAGTTTTGAAAATCTATCCACAAGACCCACCTACTTCCAACAATTGGTATCAGAGCCATACCTCATCTCTAATCATGTTAGATCAGTAATCTTGTTCTAATCTTTGCATGAGATGTGAAGAGGATAGAGCAAGGGCTATGATAGGATCAGTGTTTATTGGGTTTGCTTGCTTTTGTAGTAGATACATATTCGGAAAGTCACAAAAGGTTTTAATCATGATAGGAGGATGATAAGATGCCATTAAAAGCATACTGAGATCATTAGAGGTGATTGGGTACAACAGGAGCCGAATCTAAAAAAGAACCCAAATTTCTGGGTTTGTCAGGTCGGTTAGTCAAACGGACCACTATGGCTGTAGAGGTCTGTTGGCTAACCATAGGGACCAGATCGGCTAGCCGAACCTAGGCAGAATCATTTTGTTCTTGGTCTGAGTTGTTGTTTTTTTTTTTTTTCGGGGGCATTGCCCCCGAGCCCCCGCCAGGGGCGCTGCCCCTTGGAACCCCACGAGGTAGGGGATCTTGTATCATGGTGGCAAAAATTTGGCATCTTGTTTTTCCATTGTGGTTTGGCAACCTGGTTTTGTGAGATGCTTTGTTGTATGAGATACTAACTTGCAGGTGATAATGTCCTCTCCATATGGCCCACATGTTTTTTCTTTCCTTTTACTTATTGGTTTATTTGTGGCTAAGTGTAAAGGGCACCATGGTTTCCTTGGTTTCCCATGAAAGGGCAAGCATGGTGAATTTCCCTATAGCCCTTTTATTTCCATGATTAGATTACCATGTAAGTCTCATTATAGAGACATAGGAATTTATGTATTCTTTAAAATTTGTAAATTTTGGAGATGTTCGAAAGAAAGAAGGAAAGAGAAAAAGGACTCCTAATCAAAGAGTTTGAAGATTACCAAAAGCTGTTTTGGAGATGCCCAAAGAGTTTGAGGAATCCCAAAGTTTTGGAAAATCTAGAAGTCCAAGAAGTCTTTTCCGCCTGGGCCATGTGGAGGAGAAGACTAGTCTTTTATTATAGCACTTTCTATTTATGGATGAATGCTTATTTTAGAGTATTTCCATATCTGAACCAAACATAGCAAATTCCAAAATTGGTCAAATCAAATTAATTTTTGGAAAGAGTTCTAATTAGAGTTGGTGGGCCCATGAGATGGATCTATTGGTAACACTAATTTTAGAAACTGGACTTTCCTTAAAATAACTTGACTTGAAACCAATCATTGGTCTTATCATGAGATGAATATATACCTATATTTGATGGACCCATACACCTATAAGGAAATCCTCAACTCTAAAATATTAAGTGTGAGCGGGGCATTTCTATATATATATATATATATAAATCCCCATGGTTTTCCACCATAGGTCCATTGTAAGGAAAGTATTAGCCTCGCGCCATTTTGAAAATGGCCATTCCCCACGGAAGGCTTGTATTTATCTGGATACTGGATATGGATCTCCTATGGATAGTGTTGATGAGACGGGGTGGGAGCCCACTCCCCAAGGAGGAGCTGCCCGCAATGGTTGTCATGCAATGCTAGTTGGTGGGTCACACTTAACTAAAATAATGATGTAGTATCCCCAAGGATTTGCCTCATGTATTTTAGAAACCGAAGCTAATCAGGAGTCATACATTATTTGGTATGAGATACCTAGATTGTAATGAATGAAGGGGATCATGGATAGTTAGTCTTAATCCCAATTTTGACCAACTTTGATCCGCACCAGTCTAGGAGGTATTTGCACTCCCCAAGGAGGCATACCCCGCAGGATTGGGATTCTGATGTATTCTGAATTTTGTGGTTATGAGGATTCCCACATAAATTTGGTAGAATACTAAACCCTAATGTCATTTAAATTCATTAATTAAATGTATGGTTATGTGCTACAGTATTACAAGCATGAATTCGAATACTTTCAATCCACTTGCGACCATCCTCAACTAGAATAAGTTGGTGGAATCCAACTATGTAGACTGGAAACGGAATCTGGATATTGTCCTGACAGTTTCAGGATATAAATATATCCTTACCAAAAACCCCCTTGAAGAGCCTGGCCCAGATGCATCAGAAGCAGAAAAGGACCTTTACACCAAATGGGCCAAAGACAATGAGATGACCCGATGTTACATTCTGGCATCCATGTCTAGTGTGCTGCAACATCAACATCAATCTTATAAGACTGCATATGATATGATATCGAATTTAAAGGAGATGTTTGCAGAACAAGGCAGACCTGCTAGGCAGGCAGCCATGAGGGTGCTCATTAGCACCAAGATGGCTGAAGGTACATCAGTACAGGAACACATGTTGAAGATGATGGACTCATTAAATGAGTTAGATGTACTGGGAGCTGCGATTGATGCAGAATCGCAGATTGACATAATCTTTGAGTCACTACCAGAGTCATTCAATAATTTCAAGGTCAATTATAATATGAATAAAATGAATCTGATTCTGGCTGAGCTATCTAGTCAGCTGGTAGCAACTGAAGGGATTATGAAGAAAAAACCAACTGCCTTAATGACAGAAAAGTCAGATGCCAAGTCCAAGCCGAAAGGCAAAGGGTGGAAAGGCAAAAAGAAATCAGTTCCAAAAGGTCCTAAGGTGGAGAATGGTCCAACTGGTGGCGTGGCTAAAGCTAAGGGTTCAGGGACAAAAGGAAAGTGTTTCCATTGTGGTAAGACAAGACATTGGAAGAGGAATTGTCCAGAATATCTATCTAAGAAAAAGACCCCAGGTATGATTGAGTCACTTATATCTGAAGTTAGTTTTGCAACTAGTACTTTAGAATCCTGGTGTGTGGATTCCGGGCAACTAATCACATATGTAATACGTTGCAGGGGTTTAGGGAAACCAGGAGGCTAAGTGATGGAGAAATCATTGTCAACCTAGGATCTGACGCTAAGGCGGAGGCTGTTTCAGTGGGAGTCATTACTTTATGTTTTTCAAATAATAAATTGGTTTTGTCAGAAACATTATATGTACCGTCTTTAAGGCGGAATTTAATTTCAGTTTCTAGTTTGGTGAATAAAGGTTATTCTATTACTTTTGGTACTGAAGTTGTCATAAAGAGGAATGGTACTTTCATATGTTCTGGCAAGGTAACCAATGGACTTTATTTGTTAACTCCCACGATGTATGAGATACATGATACTGAAACAATTAATAGATCATCATTAAAGAGAAAGTCACCTTCATCTAATCTAACAAAACTTTGGCACCTGAGGCTAGGTCATATAAACCTTAACAGGATTGAGAGGCTAGTAAAAGATGGTATCTTACCTTCATTGGTGGTAGAACCAATGCCTATCTGTGAGTCCTGTTTGGAAGGTAAAATGACCAAAAGACCCTTTTCAGCTAAGGGTAATAGGGCCAAAGATTTATTGGAATTAGTGCATACTGATATCTGCGGACCCATTAATGTCAGGGCTAGAGGAGGATATGAGTACTTCATCACTTTCACAGATGATTACTCAAGATATGGTTACATATACCTTATGCACTGCAAGTCCGAAGCTTTTGAAAAGTTCAAAGAATTTCGAGCGGAAGCGGAAAAGCAATTAGGTAAGAGTATCAAGACTCTTCGATCAGATCGAGGAGGGGAATATCTCTCTGCTGATTTTATGGGTTATTTATCAGAAAATGGGATTCTATCCCAGTTGTCTGCTCCTGGTATGCCTCAACAGAATGGAGTAGCAGAAAGAAGGAACCGGACTCTTTTAGATATGATTAGGTTTATGCTGAGTTTCTCAAGATTACCTATATCCTTTTGGGGATACACTTTGGATACTGCAATGTACATACTAAACCTCGTACCATCTAAGTCTATACCTAAGACTCCCCGGGAATTGTGCTCTAGGCGAAAGCCTAGTCTACAACATTTACACATTTGGGGTTGTCCAGTATACGTGCTCAAGGTTAAGACGGATAAGTTGGAAGCGAAGTCGAAAGTATGCACATTTGTAGTATATCCTAAAGGAACTAAAGGTTGGTTATTCTATAATCCCAGAGAGCAGAAAGTGCTAGTCAGCACCAACGTAGTTTTTTTGGAGGAAGATTATATGATGGACCGGAAATTTTTAGAAAAGGTGATCTTGGAAGAGATTCAGGAGCAATCAATTCCAAATCCAAGTATGACTGGACTTGAGGAAGAACGGCCCTTACCAGACCCAGTAGTTACACCAGTACCTCGTCATAGTAAGAGGATTGTAAGACCCCCTGACAGGTTCTCATTCTTGGGAGAGTCTTATGAAGCAATCCCAAAAGAGCCGGAACAAGATCCCTCTAACTATGATGAAGCAATCAATGACTTAGACTCAGGACGCTGGCAAGATGCTATGAAAGCCGAGATGGAGTCTATGTACTCAAATCAGGTCTGGACACTTATGGACTTGCCTGCCAATATTAAACCTATTGGATGTAAGTGGGTCTACAAGAGAAAAAGAGGACCAGATGGAAGAGTGGAGACCTATAAGGCTAGGCTTGTTGCGAAAGGATATACTCAGAAAGAGGGGATCGATTATGAGGAAACCTTCTCGCCAGTAGCCATGCTCAAATCCATCCGAATACTCTTATCCATTGCGGCTCATCTCGATTACGAGATTTGGCAAATGGATGTCAAGACAGCTTTTCTCAATAGCCATCTTGAGGAAGACATCTATATGGTGCAGCCAGACGGTTTTGTAGCTAAAAACCAGGAGAAAAAAGTTTGCAAGCTGCAGAAGTCTATTTATGGACTGAAGCAGGCATCCCGAAGCTGGAATATCCGTTTTGACCAGGCAATCAAGTCATTTGGTTTTTGTCAAAATCCGGATGAGTCATGTGTGTACATGAAAAGTGAAGGTGACAGTGTAGTTTTTCTGGTTTTATATGTCGATGACATCCTTCTCCTCGGGAAAGATATAGGAATGTTGTCAACGGTAAAAGTTTGGTTAGCCAAGACTTTTGATATGAAGGACTTGGGAGAAGCTAGTTACATCCTAGGGATCAAACTCTATCGAGACCGGAAAAATAGGATGATTGGCTTATCCTAAGCTGCATACATAGATAAGGTGCTAGTACGGTTTGCAATGCAAGACTCCAAGAAGGGTATCACACCTTTCAGGCATAGAGTGCACCTTTCCAAGGATCAGTGTCCTAAGACACCCGAGGAAAAGGGGCAAATGAGGTCGAGACCATACGCTTCGACTGTTGGTAGCCTCATGTATGCTATGTTATGTACTAGACCAGATATCTGTTATGTAGTGGGCCTAGTCAGTAGATATCAATCTAATCCAGGACCTGAACATTGGACTGCTGTAAAATGTATTCTCAAATACTTGAGAAGGACTAGAGATTACATGTTAATTTATAGCAGTGATGAGTTGATTCCAGTCGGATACACAGATTCTGACTTTATGTCAAATAAGGATTCTAGGAAATCCACCTCTGGTTATGTATTTATGCTTGGAGGCGGAGCTATCAGCTAGAGGAGTATAAAACAAGAATGTACCACTGATTCAACCTCGGAAGCTGAATATGTAGCAGCTTGTGAAGCAGCTAAGGAAGCAGTATGGCTTAAAAGATTCCTTTTGGAACTTGGGGTGGTACCTTTGGTACGACAGCCACTCACAGTTCACTGTGACAGCAGCAGGGCAGTCGCTCAGTCAAAAGAACCCAGAAGCCATAAAAGCCAAAAGCATGTACAGAGGAAGTACCACTTAGTCAGAAAGATTGTGCAGAGAGGTGATATTGCTATTACCAAGAGAGCCTCTGCGGACAATCTAGCAGATCCCTTTACTAAGCCTTTGACTACCAAAGTCTTTGAGCAGCATGTAGAATGGATGGGCATGAGATGCAACCCTGACTGGCATTGAGCCCAAGTAGGAGATTGTTAGATTTTGTGGACTCAATCCATCAGTTGATATAATAAATTGATTAATTTCTTTATTTATCAATAAAATCATGCTTTGCTTTCATGAGATGAGTGTTATTTTACTAATTCATGCACATGACCACTACATATGACATAATGGTTCATGAGTTGAACCGGGTCCCATTAGTATATTAGATGTGATATATATGTGCATGGATGAGATCCACACTCGGGAGATATATGTCACAAATCTTATACTTAAATAGCTTCACAACCAGTAATGAGACTGGGCATCTCATTTGATAAGGTTGCAGCACTTTGATCACTATGAAATAGTGTGATTTGTCTCGATCAGCAGAATGTAAGATTCTGGATTACGGTGCTGGTACATTGGATGTATTGAAGGACCATAGATGCACCTTATGGAATTCCATCTCAATAATAAGGTATGCTCTCATAATTCCCTAGCAATAGGCTCTCAATCCTGAGATATTGATGAACTCAAGTTTCTATCTATTCATTTGCTTTGAGTCACCAATGAGTGAGGCCGACTGTAGGTTAACACCTCGGTGTCTTGGGTATGTGGTAGTAGAACTGTGGGAACGTTGAATGATCAAGATGGAATCTATCTCTATTATCCCCTTGTGCCAATTAATGGATTTGTCATTAGTAAGTGCGCACCCATCTCAATTAAGAGTTAATTGGATGGTACTGATGATTACTGTGATTAATTGGGGCTCAAGGATAATAATATGTGGAACTTAGATTGGAAGAGACGGATTTATTCCAATTGATCCACGAATATTGATAGAGGGGCCTACTTATGGTAATTGGGAAGTTTAGGGTCTTCATTGTAATTTATTCCTAAGACTGGAGTGCAGTTGCATTTTTATAGTGGTGTTATTTTCAATTAACTGAGGGCCTGGATTGCACATGAGATGTGGGGTTGCGGTGTTCCAGTTGGAGCCAGTTTTCTAAGGAATCCCTAGTGGTCCCCACGCTAGCCCAAGTTATTGGAAAATACTAATCTAACTCGAACTCTAGAAAGAAGGGATAAGAAAGGAGAAAGTTGCTAATTGCTTTGGAAATAAGACTTCTATTTCAATTAGGCAAGGACGAGATTTGAAAGTTTATAAAATCTCCTTGGACGTCCAAAAGAGTCTCTCTCACGCCCAAAACCCTTTCGTGCAAGAGTTACACGAGTTACTCTCTCCTTCTTTCTTCTAGTTCGTTGGAGTTTCGAGTTGAGATTTTCTCCTGAAGATTCCACCATTCTTCTTGAGAAAAGAAATCCAATTCGGGGGTCATAGCGTGGAAGGCTAATAGGTGTTGAAAAAATCCATTAGAGCACTGTGGATCTCCAAAGGTATGATCTACTTCTTGCATGTCGTAGATTATTTTGGATGTTTAGTGCTGGTAGAATTTTTTACTGTACATGGTCACTAGATTGAGGGTAATGCATCCTGGATTGGGTTTTGGTCTTATGGATAGTTGATCCCTGTGTCAAGTGGGTCAAAAGTTTTGAAAATCTATCCACGAGACCCACCTACTTCCAACAATTACATCATGTTGAGGACAAGAATTCTTATAATATGAATGCAGTTGTATTGAGGAGTATCAAGGAAATTTACTAACCAACCTTATACTAGATAATTCGTGATCTCGAGGTCATTCAACACGATATATTTATAAAACATCCGGTGTTGTTGTGTTACCATATCTTGGTATTACATTGTGTATGCAAAAGACACCTCTTCTTATGCCAAAACCGATGATGTGACATCAGGAATTCATCCGGAAAATCAAAGGAGATAAGTGACCGCTCTACACTCGTCCTCCTTGTCATTTGATCACCATTGGGCTAATTCAATTAAGGACAATGTACCATATTTAAAGCCCTACAAGGTCATTGGAAATCCCTAATATCCTAAGTTCACAGTACTCTTATGGCGTAGCCATATACATGTTACGGCTTAGCCGAGTAACTTAGTTTTTCCCTTAAGTTTATGCGCATTTACGGTTCAACTATATATTAGCCTATGGCTTAATCGTGTTAAGCCTATAGATAGACTATGGCTGGGATATGGCATAGCTGTAGCATAGTCTATGGCTTCGCCGTGAGTGAATCATAGAATAAAGATAGGACTTTAAGCTCTCGGGAAAGTTCACTGTAAAATGACTCTTACGGGATTGTTACGACTTAGCCGTAGTTCATTCCATTGCTTAGCTAAGGGTTAGCCGTAGTTCAAAATGGGTTTTTAAACTCTTAGGATTTTGAGCCGTACGAACTTATGGCTTAGCCGTAGCTTCACCGTAAGTTTCAGAAATTCTAAAAGTGACTCTAAAGCTTGAATTCAATACAAACGCTAAATTTAAAGGGTCACTTTGAGCTACCTATTGCCTCAACATATCACTGTAGGTTTTAATGCTCACACAACTCCCCCATTTCATAATCATATCCTAATTCATTCAATTCAACACATATATGCTTAAATCAAAGAAAAAAGAGCTGTAACTTGAAATTAAAGTGATCAATCCAAGAATCAACAATTTAGATATACATGCAGTACCATATATACTCTAATACTTGCCTTTTACACAGTGCATGACCCTACCCAACTTCTTCTTGATGTGTAGTTAGGGAAAGCCTCAATAAGAAGATGGGCCTTTACATGAAAGATATGCAAATAGTGAATGTAATGTAAAATGCATGTATATTATATAATTGAATCTTCTTGACTCTATCAAGCCTAAAGTAGTGAAATGGAGGTAGAGTTTTCACCTTAAACAGCTGTAGCTTAGGAGAAGAAGGTGCTTTCAAGGAAAGAGATGCACAACGAAGAAGAAAAAAATGAGTAGAGGCTATTACTATTGCATGCAAGCCCCAAATCCTTGTTTCCAGCTCCAAGGTAAGATGGAGATTAAGAAAGGTGAATGGAAGAGGTGGTTCTAACGAAAATCAGAAGAATAGCTTGAGAAGACGTTGGGTTCATGTTTAAATCAAGTTTTCTACTATTTACATGCAAGTCCACATTTTTTGGACAATTACAGTTTGGGTCATATAGCCTCAATTGGGCCAAGATGAGTCCGAATTAAGTTGGGTCCAACATGAAAGATAGTGTACACGATGAATCATATAATTATGAAACCAATGAGGTGTCAACATGATGCAAAAACCCTAAATTACAAGAGGGCCCTTACTACCTAGGTAAAGTTCGAACCCGACCCAACTACCTATCTGTGACCCAAGCCCAAAGGGTTTTAGTTGAATTAGTCTAAATAAAGTTTAATTAGTATAAAACAAGATTAATTATCACAAATTGAGGTTAGTTGGGATTAGGACCTTACAGCCTATCTACTCCTTAGACTTTGACATCATCCTACCCCCGTCAGTACACTGTGTTTATGACTAAGGGAAGTGGAGCTAACAACAAGGGCAATGATGATGCTGGTGGTGACAAAGAGGCAGGCAAAGAGGATGCCGATGAAAATGAAGATGACAATCTCAATGATGTTGTCAAACAATAAGGAGCCAAGATCGACCATATGCCTGCCCAATTGAAAATATTAATGGGTAAGCTAGGTGTTCTAGTTGAAGCCAAGCAAATCCTTTTTTCGCCGATAAAAGAGAATAAGAAATAATCAAGAAAAATGCAGCTAAGAATGATTTGCTCATGGCTCAAATCAAATCCTTGCAAGACAAGATGACAGATGCGGGTTTTTCTGGTGATCATTCGTTAATTCTAGGTCTTCAAACAGATCCTAAAAAGCATGTAACCTTCAAAGAGGTTGAAGAAATACTTACAAAATCAAAGGTGCAGTCCAGGATGAAAACCGAAGGGTATCACACTAAAGTACTCCGGAGTTCGATCTTGTTCCATTTCCACTAAACTATAACCTTTAAACTTTCCGGCCATACCTTGGGAAAGGGTCAGCTTATCAACACATTATGCATTTCAAATGACTTCTTCGAAGCTTGCCAGAAATGGATGCATTAGAAATTAGACTGCTTGTCAGCACACTGAAAGGAGTCGCTTTTGATTAGTACAAGCAGTTATCAAAACTCTCTTTCATGACATGGCCGGTCACAGAAGCAAGGTTCTTGCTCCACTTCCAAGAGAAGGATCATACATTTGCCTTTGTCATGCTCAGCAACGCAAGGTAAGGAGACAATGTAACTACATAGTCTTTTATCAACAAATAGAGAGCATTATCCTACAAATACTTAGAACAGCCGTCTCCAAGGGCAACAATTGAAATGCACAAAACCAATTTATGACCATAAGTCAAGGCTATTATACTTAGTCACAAAACTTAGTCTTTGACCCGAATGGTTGAGGTTGCTACTGATGCAAAACTGACCCTCAAAGACTTCAATAAAAAAAGGTAAACTCTCGAAGAACATATTTTCATCTTTTACAGCAAAACCAAAGAAAAAGCAGGAGGTTTTCAATGTTCAGACCTCCAAACCTACTCATAAGCCTCAAAATAAAAAAAGTGATCAAATGAAAAAAGAAGAATATGAAAAAAGGAATAAAGCTCAATATCCCTTTGATGGAGAATTTGAAGTGATCTTCCAATCATAGATGGATGATGATAAACTTGAGCTTCCACCAATCAAGAAGCCTAAACAAGTGAGTCATATCAATGATCCCAATTACTGTGCATGCCACCGAATAGTGTCACATCCTCTCAAAGACTATTTCATTCTAAAAAAAAAGGTTAATGAGATGTGGAAAAATGGAGTGATAACATTTGACCGGAAGTATGATCCTGCTCCAGTCAACACGATCTTCTTCATAAAGTTTGCACTTATTGTGGTACCTTCTCCACCAAAACCAATGACAATTCAATTCCTTGAGTTCAACGTAACACATAATGAATAAAGTCTAATATTAGTCAAGACCTCTTCAGGAGAAGAAATGTGGGTCCACTCAGACCTTGTAAGTGAGAAGGCTGTGAAAAGGTTAAGACCAAACTCACACCTACAAAAAAAAAGAAGGTTAAAAGGCAACTCAAAAACTTGCAAAGGGCTACCTAGAATTACTTGATCAAATAAGAAAAACATATCAAAAATAAGAAAAAATAGATGATAGCAGCTTCCACTTCAGAAAAACCTTCTAAGTCAATCAGAAGTTATTTAACCTTGGCTGACTTCATCATTCCAATTCCAAAAGCTGAGAAAGAACCACCAGTATTCATTTACGATAACATATCATGGGATGGTACACCTCCTAATTTGGATGATGAGGAAGACTTGTCATACTTCTCTGACTTCAATGATGATCAGTGGATTTATGATTATTTCATTGATGAATATGCCTTTGATGAGGTTGAGAATCTTAAATAAACTTTCGATGCTGAAACGGGCGGGTACTTTCAACATCAAACATGGTCTCAATGCACTGTTAGTGGCTCTTTACAATATGCATAAACAGAGTACAAATGGTTAGTCAAGTGATCCTCCTCTTTTTGCACCACCTCTAGAGATTTATCCGGATCCTTTGCTTTTTGTTAAATCTGATTGGATACAACAACAGCGAGCATCTTCTTCTAGTTCTTAAGCAATGACCTCTATACTAGACAGTTCTCCTGAACCAAGTGTTGAGCCAACTTCTTCAAAGCTGAGCTTTGAACGAAGCACTCAACTCATTGTCTTTAAAGCAAATGTGAGCTTGAGTCACATGAGAAGCACAATAAACTCAACATTGGCAGTCCAGCTATACATCAAGAAACCTTCCAAGTTTAGGATAATCTTTTTGATTCAGAAGAAGAAATGCCACTAGCACCTACTTTGGTAGTCATTAGAACCTCTGCTGATGAATCCTCAACATCTCAAGTTGCTTCTGACAATACAAATCAAGAGAGAGGCCTAGGATAAGTCAACTAGCTCTTTGCTGAACCTGAAGAAGTTAATGCATGAGAAGAGATATTCGTCAAGAAGTTAACCAAAACAATGTAGTCAATGATGGCACTCACTCTGGTCACAACTAGAAAGTCAACTATGACAAACCTTCTTCTTCTTATGTAAACCCTTTGGGGAACAATTCAAATGCAGATGTAACTTCTTTGGAAGAAAATGCCAAAGAAAAGTCATTAGAGCTATCCACATATGATGTTATTGAACACCTCAAGCACATACCTGCATGACTTCACATTTTTTGTCTTTTGTTAATGTTTGAGGAGATTCATAACAACTTCATACGGGTCCAAAGGCTTTAAATGCAACTAATCAGACTCATGTGGCACAAGTACATCAGATAGAGAAAAACTATCTCAAAACAAAGTCTAAGAGGCCTTAGAAGCAATGTATGGAATGTATTTCCATTCACAATGCTTCCAAGGCCACCATCTCCTTCACAATAAATGACCTCCTCTTAGGTGATATGAAGCACACAAGGCCGCTCTCCTTCACAGCCTACATCAAGGACATACTTGCTCAAGGAGTTCCAGTTGATCCATGATCAGCCCTAATCTCATCACAATTATAGTTCTTCAGGAACTTAGCTTCCTTGTGAGCAAACTATCTACTACCAAAACTTCAATCTAAGGCTATGATGGAGAAGTCCAAGAACCAACTGGTACAATTCGGATTCGGATCCAATTGGGTGATTTGATTCCAAAAGCCACTTTGCACATGGTAAAAGCACATGCTTGCACAAAATCCTCTTTGAAAGGTGATGGCTACATGAATATTCCATCGTGCTTTCCACTCTCCATCAATGCCTCAAATACAAGGATGATGAGGGCAAGGTATATCGCGTGTTTGTAGATGAAAAGCCATTCAAAGGCAAGAAGGTATACTTTATTGATGCAGCCATGTATTAGGAAAGACCTACAAAGCCTAAACCAGATGCAAACAATTCTCTTGTGGATGACGATCTAGTAGAGCTTCACCATATCAACAGAAAAGAAAACCTACCTAGTTTTTGGCAAAAGATCCTAGTCATCCAAAAAGTTGGAATCTACAAAAAAGTGGACGATCAGATTTGTGAATACCAAGCCCAAATCTGAAATCAAATAGTCAGATCAACCTTTGGTCATATTTATAAAGCCAACAAAGCAAAGCAAACAGGCCTTGCAATTCACACAAGTAAGACATTCAGTCCAGCTATATATATAGCACTTGCTAGGAACTTAGTGACACCACCAATTGAGTACTTTTTAGTACCAATGAGGAATGGCAAACCACCTGTTGTGTTTTACAAGGCAAACCCGAATGATGTACTAGTAATTCGAACACTAGTTGGGCGGGGTACACCGTCTACCATGCCTCATGGAGCAAGACAAGCATTTGAGGCAAGATTCTCACCCTTTACCCTATTTCTCGTAAAGCATGCACCTTATGGGTGATCTGTAAAGAGAAAATGGTGGTACGGAGTATTCCAGTTTGGCAATTCCTACGGTAGCTACTGAACCTCATGTCACGGTGAGAGAATTGGGTTTGACCATGCAAAGTCTAAAAGAACCAACTCAAAGATATATTAGCTAGTGGTGGGATCTAGCAATAAGATTTTCAAATCCATCGAGGAGGGTAATTTGGGTTCGTATATGTTGGTATGGACTACTTCCTCATCTCTGAGAAGTAACCATGAAGTTGAAATCTAGGCAGTAGATTAGATGTCCCATGATGTCTCACGCATTAAGGCTGCAATTCAAAGCTTCCCATGAAGATCAAGACAGCGAAGGTGCTCTTATCCAACAAATGTATTTCTTTGATTAGCAACACAGATTCTGACAAAAAAAAGCAATGAAACACCTCCTTTTGTTAGAAGAAGATCACCAACAAGGCCTGATTCTCCTGTCTATTTCAGCTAACTCATGCTAACGTCATAATAAAGGGGTAAGTCATCTTACAGATACATCAATAGATGCTTCACTCGCTTGAAAAATGTGAAAACCCTCCACACTACTCAGCATGGATTCCTCTGTGCTGGAAAGGCTTATGGTCATCCCTTCATAGCTTGATAGTGACAATGGAGTTTCAAACTTTCGATGAGATGTCTTGAATTATTTCATCCATTGAAGTAGTAGTCTATCGTCTACGCAGAAGATCCAGACAGACTTGCCCAATGCATGTTGTCTCAATAGTCACTGATTCAAATTCTGTGGATGATGCAATGGTGGACACCTCTGTATATTCTATTGCAGATTAGGATCATCCACTATTTCCGTGGCCCACTCCATCTCAAACCTATGATTTCAAAGTTGCTTCTTTGTACCTCCATCCTTGCAACATAATCACCTACTAGTCTTCCATGCAACATAATCACCTAATAGTTTTCCATCGAGCCAAAGATGCTCCTTCTTTTATTCTATTGACAAAATCACTAATGACTAAAGGATAAGGCTTGACATCTACAATCCTGTGGTCTGCAACATGATGAAGAACATGGGGTACAATCTCAAAAAACCCATTGCCTTCGAAATGAGTGCAAATGAGTTCAAGTCCCTTTTGACATCTTCACTCCATAAATGAAGGAAGATATCAGAAAAGGTCGCAAAATTGAACAACTACAACATTGCATAGGATGTGTTCATTATAGCAACTTCCTAAACCAAGTCAGACCTTCAGAGCAATGTCTGTTGTCTTCACTGAGGGATATGACTGTGTTAACTCCCAAAAAACAACCGTCTTCCAAGATCTTGTTGATTGGGCTACTTTTCAACGTCCTGAGGGAGTAAGTGATGATGATGACACAATGTCACAAGTCAATGAATATTGGCCACCTAAACTAAATAAAGAAATAGACCCATTCAGCATTCTCGTTAGGAATGTTTAGCCCCTAATGTAAAAGTTAAAGAGCCTAAAAAACCAAATCCATGGAAAGGGATCAAGCTTTGGCTTAAAGCCCCAAATGAAACCATAGAAGGTTTTGTAGAATTGGAAGCTTCCAAAGATACTGTAGAAAAACATCCTCCCCAACTTCCAACTGAGGACCAAGTATAAGAAGTAAACTTGGGTACTCCAGAAAATCCTCATCCTATGTTTGTAAGCTCTCAAATTAAAGGAAAGGAACTTGATGTGTATCTGAGTTTCTTATGAGAGTTTATGGATTGTTTCGCATGGACCTATGCAGAAATACTGAGTCTAGATCTATCAGTTTCTGCACACGAGTTGAACATAACAAAAGATTCTAAACCTCTAAAGCAAGATCAAAGAAGGACGAAACTAGAAACCATGGACAAGATAGAAAAGTAAGTCCATAAACTCAGGGATGTATATTTCTCCCATGAAGAGCAGCATCCCAACTGGTTGGCTAATATAGTGCCAATCACCAAGAAGAATAGGCAAATTAGAGTTTGCATTGACTTTAAATATCTGAAGAAAGCCTATCCAAAAGACAATTTTCCACTACCCATACAAGAAATCATGATTGATAATACTTTCGGATTTGAAAAAAATGTCATCCATGGATGAGTTTTTGAGATATAATAAAATCAAGATGCACAAGGAGGACAAGACGCACATATCCTTCTGAACCCCCTTTGGCGGGTATTGCTACACTGTCATTCCCTTTGGCCTCAAGAATGCAAGAGCCACATATAAGAGGGAGATGATGACAATCTTCAAAAACATGCAACACAAGTCTGTTGAATGTTATGTTGATGACTTAACAGTCAAAAGCAAACCGAAGTCAGATTATCTAACTAATCTTCACAAAGTCTTTGAAAGGTTGTGGAAATTTAATCTTCAAATGAACGCGCTTAAGCATTTCTTTGGAGTCTCCTCTAGAAAATTCTTAGGTTTCGTGGTTTGAAACAGTAGTATCAAACTAGATCCAGTCAGAATCAAAACCATATTGGATATGCCTCCTCCAAGAATTCTCAAAACACTGAAAGGATTATAAAG
This sequence comes from Sextonia rubra, assembly GCA_037013555.1. Lineage (NCBI taxonomy): Eukaryota > Viridiplantae > Streptophyta > Magnoliopsida > Laurales > Lauraceae > Sextonia > Sextonia rubra. The sequence goes on along the minus strand of JASUAD010000009.1, from coordinate 50,525,380 downwards.
CAAACTCGCCTATATTTGCCGGTTCATCTCAAACTTATCTGGAAAATGCAGGGATTCTCTAAACTCATGAAGAAAGAAGTTGAATTAGTGAGGGATAAAGCTTATGAAGATGTCCTTCAAGATATCAAACGGTATCTCACAAAACGACCAGTTCTTTTAACTCCAATTCCAAGCAAACCCTTCATCCTCTACACTCAAGCAATTGATCACTCCTTTGGGGTATTATTAGCTCAAAAGAACGATGAGGACATGGAGGTGGCTCTTTACTATTTTTCACGGATGCTAGTTGGTGTTAACATAACTTTCATCCAATGGAAAAAGAATGTCTTGCATTGATGTTCGTAGTACAAAAACTATGTCACTACATTATCTCCAATGTGGTGTACTTGGTTTCCAATGTCAACCCATTTAAGATATTTGTGTCGAAAACCGATGTATTAAGTGATTGTCTAGCCAAATGTTATATTCTCCTCTCTCAATACAACATTAGATATACTCCTACAAAGGGGGCAAAAGGACAAGCTCTTACTGATTTTTTTGCAGAACATCCACTTTTAAAGGATTTTGAATTTAAAGACAATCTCCCTGGCGAGCCAATCTTCTTTGTTGAATAAATATGGAAATGCACCATTGATCCATACCAACATCATATCATACACTTCGATGGAGCTTTCAGAACTAATGAGTTAGGAAATCCAATTTCAGGGGTGGGAATCATTTTCTGTAGCCCAGAAAGATTATGTAGCATTGATTATGGGTTTCAAGCTAGCTTTGGAGTTAGGCATGTGTAAACAATGTGGTAGTATACAGAGCATTGATTATGGGTTTCAAGCTAGCTTTGGAGTTAAGCATCAATATGCTTGGAGTCTATAGGATTTGTAACTTGTAATCAAACAAATGAATCTTGAATATGAAATGAAGAAACCATATTTGTTTCCCTTTTTCAATAAAGCCAATGAACTCAAACAGAGACTCATGTTGATCGAATTTCACCATATTCCAAAGTATCAAAATGTTCAAGCAAATGCACTAGTGGGATTAGCGGAATCAATGTCAATCCCCAAAAATGACAAAATGGAGTTGGAAGTAATTGAGAGAAGACTTTTATCTCCACTTAACACTCATAAAGCAATAGCAGATTGCTTTGATGTGATCAAGAATCGGATTTCATCTTTCCAAAACTCATTTAGAAATTAGAGAGACCCTTTCATTGATTACATTCTTCATGGAGTCTTGCCAAAGAATGCTAAAGTCAGAATTAGTATTAAAAATGAACTCTAAATTTCACCTCTATTTGCCTTCAAAGAATCTATCACAAGTCATATGATGGAGTCCTTCTCCATTACTTGTCACCAAAGCAAGCAAATCAAGTATCCAAAGATGTTCACTCTGGCCTATGCGGTGCTCACCAAGCTGGACTAGAGCTACATGATCAGATTTGAAGTTTAAACTACTACTACCCTACCATGGTGTCTAACGCGATCAATTTTGCAAAAAGATGCCATGAGTGCCAATTCCATGGAAATTACATTCATCAACTACTTGAATATTTGCATCCTACATCTATCTCTTGACCATTTAAGGCTTTGGATATGGGCATTGTTGGCAAAAATTAATCCGCCATCAGAATGTGGTTATCAGTTCATTTTGGCCACGATAAATAACTTTTCTAAATGGGCAGAAGCAGTGCCTCTTACAGAAGTCAAAACAGACACAGTCCTCAGTTTTTTGAAAACTCATATCATTTGTCGTTTGTGGTGCCTAAACATCTACATCACGACAATGGCCCTGAGTTCAACAATGACAAATTCTATAGATTCTGTGACAAATACGGAATCCAATGTTGTTCTTCCAATGCATAAACCCTACAACTAATGGACTTGTTAAAGCTTTCAACAAGGTTATTTGCAAAATTCTGAACAAAATGGTTTTTGACAACAAAAAGAGTTGGAGTACAAAAATTCCTAAAGCTTTGTGGGCCTACAAAACTACAATCTGTGGTCTAACCAAATCAACACCATATTCCTTAGTTTACAGATGTGAAGCCGTGATACCTTTATAAATTCAATTTCCTTCTCTTCGTGTAGCTATGATAAATAAATACACTGAACAAAAGAATACCAAACTAAGACTTCAAGAGTTAGAAAGCCTTGATGAGAAGAGGCTTGCTACTCGATAAAGCATTGAGTTATATCAGGCTCGTATGGCCAGGTCTTTCGACAAGAAGGTCAAATACAGAGCTTACAAGAAATGAGACTTAGTCTTTGCAGTCAAGAGGCCCATGTTTTCCACATACATGTCCAGAGTAGAATTTGAATCCAAATGAGAAGGACCTTTTGTTGTCAACAAGGCTTACTCCAATGGCTCCTATGCACTCCTTACACTTGAAGGAGATAGATGCGTGATGCCTACCAGTGAAAAACTCCTAAAGAAATACTATGCTTGAATGCCATTAGTATACTCAAACCATGTACAATGTACATCCTTATCCCAAAAATCTTCCAGTTTTGAGCCCTACAACCTTTGACTCCTAACCAAAATCCCCTCAGACTTGTACATATTGACTACGAGGATAATGTCCTTTGGGCCTTCTAGTCAATCCTTGTTACTTGGATAATGTCCACTATATAGATCAAGTCCTCCTACGAACCCTGTATAACAAAACTCAGTTGTATATAATGAATCTTTTTGTAGACCCTATATGGATATCCTTAGCTATATGGAATAAAACTTTTTATGGACCCCATGTGGCCAACTCTCAGCTATATTGAACAAGCCTTTTTGTAGACCTGATATGGCTACCTTCGGTTGTATGGAATAAGTGTTTTTCCAAACCCTATATAACCAAAACTCAGACAAACAAAAAAAAAAAAACAAAACAAATTTCTGTCTTAAAGAACAAGTCAAGGAGCCCAAAGAAGCCTCACACATGGGCACTGGATAGCATTCACATTGTTTAACCCCTTTTCGCATCCAAAAGGATCGAATCATGAACCCTGGAGAAAGCCACATACATGGTCACCGAATAAAGTCCACCTACATGACTCCTTTTCTTTTTTATCCAAAAAATAGCAAGTCATACCCTCATATAAGTCTGAGAAAACAAACCAAACAAACCATACATACAAACCATATTAAACATCAAAACAAAACCAATCCATACATTCCATGCTAATGACAAAATGGAGCAAAAAAGGGAGAAAATTTCCTTTGATGTTCATTTGAAGTTCAAAGACAAAGAATGAAGTCAAAAATACATGACCACTAGGGCTAGTCAAAGTGAAAAGAACTAAATAAAAGCTACGACAATGAGACCTAATCCAAGCACTTCAAGAAGTCGCCTCCTCGCATTTAGAATTTTTTCCCTTAGGAAACATCTTTTATAGCTTACATAAGCTGGGACAGTAGCATCAATGTCCATCTCATCCAATTTGATACTCATCTTAGTCTTAGGAGATTGAACAAAATCATTCAAGTCTTTCTGCTTTGCCTTTACTTTGGCGAGGAAGCTATCTTTGCAAGCTTAATTCTCTGAAATAGACTTCTCCAAGCTATCCAAAGCGCTTCGAAGTCTCAAACTATCACATTTTAAGGCTGAAAGCTGTTGCTGCAATATGCTGATCTATTGTTGTTGGTGTTCATATGCTTCTCATCTCACACTCATATCCTATGACAGTTGAAAATCAGCGCCACTCAGCACCTTAGCCTCTTTTTCGGCACTTGCGATTTTAGCCACCAACTAGACTCTTTCCATAAAAACCTCACCTTAAAAGACCCTGGTATAGTCTACACCACTGTCCCAGGTGATCTTTTCCTCAAGTTTGCTGAACAAGATCACAAAAGGCTACTCAAATCTACACAAGAGCCAGAGCGTACCAATATCTCAGCAAGTGCTGTGTAATTTTGTGCCCTTTTCAACTGTGAGCTTCTCTTGCGATACTGTGACCAAGATGCTGCAAAGCATCATCTTAATTAAACCTTTAATTGCAAACTCAGGTTTGGGACATCGCCAAAGAAATTCAGCTCTTGGAGCATGGATGGACCTAACTCATGCTCTTGTGAATTAGATTGAGTCTGGGAACCTGAACAATCATCCTCTCCCTTCTCAACATTTGCACTGGCGCCCCCATGAATAGTCAACCCATTTTCAAGAACAGAGGGTGAATCATTTGATCCATGTGAAAATAAGGAGGCGAAACGATCTTGATTTACATGTGGTGTCATTGTAATATTCAACAGTGCTCTATGGTAACCTTCACCCTCTAATACTAAAGCCTTATCTAATACCTTTGGTGCAGCTAGGCCTCAACTCTCTTGGTCGGTGTTAGTTGTTCTTCCCCAAAGTATACCTTTGAAGGTGCCATGGCCCTAGGTAGCGTGAAGCTGCAAGTACTTTTGTGTTAAGAACATTATCTTCCATGAGGTTGAAAGCCTCATCCTCAAGTACCAATTTCCTTTGAGCAGGATGGCAAGTCTTCACTATGGTTAGTTCTATCACATCAATGTCCTCGGCTAGAATCATCTCAACTCCTCCTTAACTGTACCAATGGGCTTAACATGATGTTTTGTCTGAACATTGAGAGTTGCATCAATCCCTGGTGCATTGCAGCCATAGGTGATCCACTGGTATGTGATCCTAATCCTGATCAAGACTCACCAAAGGAATCACTCTTGGTACCACTAGCGGCATGGTGCAAATAGGTGGCAAAACAATGGCTAATGACAGCTCTAGATTGTCTTTCACACTCCTAGTCAACAAATCTAAGAAAGAAGGATCTTCCATGGCCCTTCGCAAGTCTCTCTTCAGAGAACTATTTGGAGATGCCTTGAAGTGCTCACTATGAATGGAGATGTTATCCAAATTAATTAGAGCTTCAAGACCATCTTTCTCTGATGTCTTTTTAATTGGTGACCCGATAGGCATTCTCGCCTACGTTTAAGGCACACAGAAGGCATCCTAAAAAATGCCCAAGAAAAGAAAGTGCAAATCAAAATACTGAAAAGATGAATGGAAAATCATCTTTCTACTCTTAAACTAAAGCTTACCCTTAGGATTTTTCTCTACAGCAATTCCCTTAGTGACATTGAGAACTTTTTGTAACACTCCGATCCCCTTTGAGCCGGATTAGTGGCTCATTAGTGTGTGTGTTTCTGTTGTTTTATTCTTTCGGATTTGGTTTTGGGCCTTGGATAGGTAGTCGAGTGACCTTTGACCTGAGATAGGTAGTTCTAAGCCCTTTTTCGTAATTTCGCTTTTGCTTTGCTCATATCATAATTGCATCATCTTGGTGTCAGCACGCGTATTTCGTTGAGCTCGACAATTTCCGTAACTGAGTCAGATCCGTTTGGAGTCAATTGGGGAAGATGGACCTTCGTGTGACTTGAACTGTAATTTGTCTAAACTCACCGGACCTTGTTTTAAACTTCCAAACCTATATATGTGAGTCATGTTCCAGATGTCCAACTCCTTGCCCATTTGTCTTCATCGACTGCATGCAATTCCAGGAGAAACTCTCCACGTTCTTTTTCTCTCTCTCTCTTCTTTCCTTCTCTTGATCGATTGAGGATTGGATCCTTTGTTTGATTTGGGTTCTTCTCCATTCTCTCATCTCTGTTTGTGGCTTGAGGTAAGTGGGTCCTTTGCAATTCTCTCTTCTCTTCATCTCCAATTGTATTCCTCTTTTTCCTTGTTGCTTGTCTTCATCTCATGCATGGTGTATCTCTTTGATTTGCTTTGATTTTAGTGGATTTGGAGCTTGAGTCAGTGGATTTGATAGAGATTTGAGGCAAGTATAAGTACAAGCTTGATAACACATATGGGTATTTTGTTTGATGGCTTTGATTTCTTCTTATTCTTTGTCTAGCATGTTTTACAGCCACATTTTGTGAATTTGGAACCTCTGTAACTCATTTTGTTCAGCTTCTGTACCGAATTTCAGTTTCTGTAACTATCCCGAATTTGTGTTCTGTATTGTACGGCTAAGCCGTAAGTTTCTACGGCTCACATTCCAGAGCCTCGAAATTTCACTTTTGTTCTACGGCTAGGCTACGGCTAAGCCGTAATTTGTCCTACGGCTGAGCCGTAAGCTAGCCGTGACCCAAATCGTAACTCAGCCGTGAATTAAACCTCTGATCAGTCGAAACTTTTCCAACACAGGACTCCTACGGTGTGGACTACGGCTAAGCCGTGAAATGCTACGGCCAAGCCGTGGATTGGTCTACGGCTAAGCCGTATACCGACTGTAGCTCAGCCGAAAGAGGCATCAGATCAGAGGTGAAAGATAACCAGTTTAGCTGTGTTTTTAATGGAACCAAGGTGAAGCCGTAGTGCATATTACGACGAGCGTGTAAGATGTCTTCGGCTTAACCATAGGTCCCTCATGGCTAAACCGTTAGGCATGGCAATTCTGAATTATAACTTAGGATAATGGTGAGACTTGTAGGGCTCAAATACAGGTTAATCACCCATGTAAACCGGCCCAATGGATTCCTTGGATTGCATGAAGAGTCTGTTAGGCTGTGACTTATTCATGTGAACGTTGATCACTGTTAAGCACCTCCCCATGGGTGTTGGTTTAAGGGACTTCGATGCACATAAGGATTTCATTGCAACACTAGGATGGCAACGGTGCATCGAATAACTTAAAACTACATCAACATGCACGGTTAGTGACAGTGAACAATTAGATTAGGGTTGGCTCGTAACGAACCTTGATTCCGTATAAATCTGAGATGCATTGCATATTGTTTATGGTTTTGCCCTCTGTTCTGTTAATCTATGTTTATGCATTTGCCCTCTGTTCTGTTAATCTATGTTTATGCATTCCGTAGTCATTTTGTTTTCGTCCTGTATATCTGTTCTATGCTTCGTTCCGCACTATGCTTTGATCTATGCTGTGCTTTGGATTTATATCTATGCTCTGCTGGCTTTGTTTATCTCTGAGTTTGGGTATTCCCCGGTGGCTCTGCCCAGAGATTAACACGTGAGGATAAGATCCGGTCCTTGTCATCGGTGAGTCCAAAGCGGATAATCTCCCTTCTTTGGATTTGATTTGATTGGTATTAGTCTGGCTCTACTCAGCCTCAGCCCTAGGATGCCCGACGGGGTTACCTCTGGCTTAGATCTCTGTATCTCTGTATAACTGCAGTGTCGCTTTGTCTTGGGACCCCGGAACCCAGGAAACCGAGACCCGCTTGTACCTTTGGCCTGGACAGCGGTGTTCTCCTTTGCTCTGCTCTGCTCTGCTCTCTATTGGAGAGAACATGGTTAACGTAGTAGCCACTTAGTCAGTATTTCTATGTTTGATTCACATTTCATGCTCTACTTCTACGTACGATTTGCTTAGCATACTAAGATGAAACTCTGAAATCATTATTCTGTCATTTATTCAGCTTTGATACTATGCGTGTTTCATCCCTGTTACTTGTATTTGCTGGATCGTTGTATTCATTTGTGTTGTCTGTGGTGTTGCAGGCACAGATACCTTGCCCAGCTCCCCGGCGGTCGAGGAGGCTGCAGGGGCGAGTGTAGAGGCACCCTCCGGTCTGGCAGAGTGGGCCTGATCACTTCTGCCAAGTGCGTGCATGCATACCAGTGGCTTGTTATTTCGAGTTTTGGTTTTTGGGAATTGTATTTGGACTTTGGACTTTGGACTTGGATTCTGTATATTTTGTATATATTGGTTTTGGTGTGTATTCGGTTTTCTATCAGTGTAGTTGTCTTTGTCGTTTCCGTATTTGTATTTGTTTTGGCTTCCGCTATTTTCCTTTGTTGCCTGCTATGATATCTACAGCTTCCGCGTTCGTCTGTTTCGCACGTGTTAGATCCCTTGTGTGTGTGCATCTGGACTGGGTTTGGATGCACGTGCACGGGAGTACGTGTGTCACAGGTTTAGCTTTTCGCTAACCCCCGATTTCTGGGCTCGGGTTGTGACATACGTATTGTATGGTATCAAAGCTTGCTAGTTATAAGCATGTAGGTATCTAAGATCGTGGTGAGATAACGCTATCAACTATTTGACTCGAAGTCTCATAGGTTGATTTGGGATTTGACTAAGTCAGGGCATTTTATATTTGTGTACTGTATTTCTTTTCCTTTTGCAGGATGGCATCAGGATCAGGATCTCGGGATGAGAATCAACAGGGCCATAACGGTGATAGTGGATCGGTACCCCCACATATCAGCAGTGAGGAGCGCATGATGATGATGATGCAGTCTATGCAATCATTACAGGCACAGATGGCATCCATGGTAGATAGGCAGAGTCAGGCTGATGCAGTAGCATCACCTCGTATAGATCAGCAAGTGATTTTCCAGCCTAAGGAATCAGATCCTAATGCTCTTTTTGACAAGTTCCGTAAGCGAGGGGCGACTGAGTTCCATGGGATAGAAGACGCATTGCAGGCTGAGCAATGGTTGGAGCAGACTGAAGAGCTTTTTGATACGATTGTGTGCAGTAACAAACAGAAAGTGGTTCTCACAGCCTCTATGCTTCGGAGTGTAGCCAAGACATGGTGGAGGAGTGTCAAGAGCTCATTCCAGACTATGCCCAGTGCCACAGTTTGGGAGACCTTCAAGCAGCAATTCCGTCGGAAGTTCATGCCTCTCCACATTCAGCGAGCCAAGGAAGTGGAATTCTTCAATCTTCAGCAGAGACAAATGCCCGTTGCAGACTATGTACACAAGTTTACAGAGCTGTCCCATTTTACAGAGGACATGGTAAACACTGAGCAGAAAAAGGTGACTTGCTTCGTCAACGGTCTGAATCCGAGGCACAAACGCCACGTGGTTGCTTGTATGTGGCCGGCTACATTGGACGACGCTATTGACAGGGCTTATGATGCAGAGGCCATCTTTGAGGAGGAGCGAACCGAGGCTAAGAGGGCGGCAGGTTTCAGTGGCAGAAGTCAGTTTCAGAAGAAGTTCAAGGGTAAGCAGGGCAGTTCGAGCAGTACTCAGGTAGTTTGCGGTCACTGTGGGAAGGATCACCCCACCGACAGATGTTGGAGGAAGAGTGGGGCTTGTTTCGGTTGTGGCTCAACGAACCACAAGCGGGCCCAATGCCCGAAGTTTCAGTCCTCTCCACAGACGAGACAGGCAGGATCTACAGCGCAGGGCAGATCTCAGCCAGCTCGCCCAGCCCAGAAGCAGAACCGCCAGAAAGCCCGAGCCTATGCTGCTACGCATAAGGGCGCGGAGGAGGCCACGGTAGTGGAAGGTAAAATTTTAATTTCTGATGCTGAAGCTTTAGCCTTATTTGACTCCGGGTCTACGCGTTCGTACGTAGCACCCCATTTTGCTGTGCAGCTTCGACAGCGACCCACACCACTTCCATATTTGTTGCTAGTATCCACTCCGGTTGGTAAGCGGGTGGAGTGCAGTGTTTTCTACCCTCAGTGTGATGTGCGGATAGCTAGTCATCAGCTCCCAGTAGACCTCGTGTTGCTCACGACACTGGATTTTGATGTGATCCTTGGTATGGACTGGCTTGCGAGATATCATGCGTGTATCAATTGCTACAGCAAGGCTATCTACTTTGATTTGGGCAGCGGATTCCGATTTGAGGGCAGCCAGATGAAGTGCCCAAGACGTGTAATATCTGCTTGTAAAGCAGACAGGATGCTTCGTAGGGGATGTGAGGGATTTCTTGCATTCATTTCAGAGAAGAAAGATCAGCGACAGCTCAGTGAGATCCCAGTAGTTAGCGAGTTTCCGGATGTCTTTCCGGAGGATGTGCCAGAGTTGCCACCAGTTCGGGAGGTAGAATTTGCTATTGACTTGATGCCCGGTACAGCACCCATCAGTAGAGCTCCATATCGTATGGCACCTGCAGAGTTGTTGGAATTGAAGAAACAGTTGCAGGATCTGTTGGACAAAGGGTTCATACGCCCAAGTGTTTCACCTTGGGGAGCTCCTGTATTGTTTGTCAAGAAGAAGGATGGCAGTTTCCGGATGTGCATTGACTACAGGCAGTTGAATAAAGTGACTATCAAGAACAAATATCCCTTGCCTAGGATTGATGAGTTGTTCGATCAGCTTCAGGGAGCAGCTTACTTCTCTAAGATTGACTTGAGGTCAGGATATCACCAGCTCAGGGTGAAGGATGAGGATGTTCCGAAGACAGCTTTCAGGACTCGGTATGGACACTACGAGTTCCTTGTCATGCCATTTGGTTTGACGAACGCACCCGCAGCTTTCATGGCGTTGATGAATAGGGTGTTTACTTCCTTCTTGGACCAGTTCGTTGTGGTTTTCATAGATGACATATTGGTCTATTCGAAGACTGCTGAAGAACATACAGATCATTTGCGGAAAGCATTGCAGCTGCTTAAGGATCACAAGTTGTATGCAAAGTTGTCCAAGTGTGAGTTTTGGCTCGAGCAAGTTACATTTCTGGGTCATAAGATTTCTAGAGATGGATTGATGGTGGATCCGGCTAAGATTGAGGCAGTAGTCCATTGGCCCCGTCCTAGATCAGTGACAGAGATTCGGAGTTTTCTGGGTTTGGCGGGATATTACCGCAGGTTTGTGCAGGACTTCTCGAAGATTTCAGCCCCGCTGACTCAGTTAACTCGGAAGAAGGTTCCATATGAGTGGACAGAGAAGTGTGAGCGTAGTTTCCAGATGTTGAAAGAAAGGCTCACTACGGCGCCAGTGTTGACTCTCCCGGAAGGTAGTGAGGGATTCGTGATTTATTCCGATGCTTCTCGCGTTGGACTAGGCTGTGTACTGATGCAGAATCAGAAGGTGATTGCCTATGGATCCAGACAGCTGAAAGAGCACGAGAAGAATTATGCCACACATGACTTGGAGCTAGCAGCCATTGTATTTGCACTGAAGTTGTGGCGACATTACCTGTACGGTGTGAAGTTCGAGGTCCATTCCGATCATCACAGTCTGCAGTACTTGTTTGACCAGCATGACTTGAATATGAGGCAGCGAAGATGGTTAGAGTTCATCAAGGACTACGACTTTCCTATCAAGTACCACCCAGGCAAGGGGAATGTAGTTGCAGATGCGCTTAGCAGGAGAACAGACAGTCTTCAGGTATTGGCAGGATTCTATATGCTTGTGCATGATCGGCCTGTAGAGGTTCGGATGGTAGGTGGATTGGTGACATTAGCTACTACCGTCGTGTTTCAGCCTAAGGTAATTCAGCAGATCAAGGATCGCCAATTTGAGGACCCCCTCCTGGCGAAGTTCAAAGATCGGATTGCAGATCGACCCGATTTTAGCTTGGTAGATGGAGTTTTGTACTTCAGGAATAGATTGTGTGTTCCCGCTGTGGATGAGCTGAAAGATAAGTTGATGACAGATGCGCACGATGCCCGATATGCGATGCACCCCGGGAGTACGAAGATGTACCGGAACTTGAAGGACAGATTTTGGTGGAACAATATGAAGCGGGAGATCGCAGGGTTCGTAGCTCGATGTTTGACCTGTCAGAGGGTAAAAGCTGACCATCAGCGACCTCCAGGATCATTGCATCCATTGCATACTCCGCAGTGGAAGTGGGAGCACATTACGATGGATTTCGTCTCCGGTTTTCCGCCGACCAGCAGAAAGAACAATGCGATCTGGGTCATAGTGGACAGATTGACCAAGTCAGCGCATTTCCTTCCGTTCAAGAAGGGGATGACATTCACAGAGATGGCCAGGAAGTTTGTTGACGAGATAGTCAGATTGCATGGCACCCCAGTATCGATTGTGTCAGATCGTGACAGTCGCTTTGTGTCTTCATTTTGGAGAGCATTTCAGGAAGCTATGGGCACGAAGTTGAGTTTTAGTACGGCATACCACCCCCAGACTGACGGACAGTCGGAGCGTACCATTCAGACATTGGAGGATATGCTTAGAGCTAGTGTGCTGAACTTTGAGAAGGAATGGGATACGCATCTAGCATTGTGTGAGTTTGCCTACAACAACAGCTTTCATGAGAGCATTGGTATGGCACCATATGAAGCTCTATACGGACGCAAGTGCAGGACCCCAGTGTGCTGGGAAGAGGTAGGAACAAGAAGTTTCCATGGTCCGACAATCATTGCTGAGACGACAGAGAAAGTGCAGAAGGTGATAGAGAATCTGAAGATTGCTCGATCCAGGCAGAAGAGCTATGCGGATACTCGGAGGAGACCTTTGGCATTTCAAGTCGGAGATTGGGTGTTCCTTAAAGTTTCTCCGATGAAGGGCACAGTGCGGTTTGGTCAGAAGGGCAAGTTAGCTCCGAGATATGTAGGACCGTTTGAAGTCAAGAGCCGAGTTGGAGATTTAGCTTATCGGTTGACGCTTCCAGTCGAGTTCTTCGGTGTTCACGATGTATTCCATGTGTCGATGCTCCGTAAGTATGTGCCAGATCCGAGCCATGTGATTCGCTACGATGATATTCAGATTCAGCCTAATGCGACTTACGTTGAGCGTCCGCTTCGCATCGTTGGGACCCGAGAGCAGATTCTCCGTACCAGGACTATCAGATGGGTTAAAGTGTTGTGGGAACATCATGGTCCAGATGAGGCTACTTGGGAGCTAGAGGAGCAGCTAGCGCGCCAGTACCCACAGCTATTTGCACAGGTAGGTAGTCATTCCGAGGACGGAATGATTCTTAGTGGGGGAGGATGTAACACTCCGATCCCCTTTGAGCCGGATTAGTGGCTCATTAGTGTGTGTGTTTCTGTTGTTTTATTCTTTCGGATTTGGTTTTGGGCCTTGGATAGGTAGTCGAGTGACCTTTTGTCACGCCCCAATCCCGGGAATTTGGGGATTTGAGTGGGCCCCCAGGGCGTGGATACGTAATCCCGTAGAAATTCGTGCCCTGAAGAATTTTGCACGAATTCCTACAAGGGAGATTCCACAGGAACGTGTGAGGTATGCTGACACACGTACAAACATAAATTATCATAATCGAGAACCTGTGAAATACTCAATAATCATCAAGAGCACATAAAGTTCATAGTCTATTAAAACATATTTACATACAATAGTGTTATAGTCCTTTAAATACATTCCCAAAATCAGTCCTTAAAGGTGATACAAAAGTCTTCAACATAATATTCCCAAAAGAGACGCTCTCCGTAGGATGGCTAGTAGTAAACGTCGCCATCCATCCATTCACCTACACCCCGAGGTACCGTTGGGGTATCTTCCGGGGCCGCGTCAATATTCGTGTCGGGAGCGGGTGCTGTATCTGCAATACCGAGGGTAACACTGTTAACACGACGGTTAAGCAAGTACTAAGCATAGGAAACTAATATAACATAATACATTAGCAAGAACAATCACTAAACATGATGCATGAATGAAACTTAATGCTATACATACTGATTGGCAACCACGATGCTCTATTCTCCCAAAGGGAGCATACATAACGTATGGGTCGCTAGGGGATCAAGCTAGCTTCCCGAGGAGCGTCGACAACCCCTCCGTAAACCTACTGCAGTAGTGACATATAATACCCAAAGGGCAGAAGCCAAGTGGTGCCGACTCGGAGTCAACCATACAATCATAACATATATAAGGAATAGATAATCATGAAACAACGAATAATTAAACGAAACACATGCAGGTAGGCTACAAGGCCCGAGCCGCAGCTACACCCTTGGCTAGCAAGCACACACTCAATAGAAGCTCTGGCTTGTCAGACACGCACTCATTAGAAGCTCAGGTCTGAATTGCCTCGGGGTTTGTTAGAGGAAGTGAATGCGATAACAGTCATGTCAAAGGTAGTGTTATGTATCAATATGATATGATTGCATTTAGATGAAGCAGTCTCCTAATTCCCAATGACATTCAGCACGATGTACACATGAGATGTTCGGTGTCGTTGTGTTACCGTGTCCGGGTATTACATTGTGTGCCTACGGAACACCCTTCTCTTGCCAACATCCATGACTTGCCATTGGGAAATCCTTCATTCATTCCAATGTGTAATTACCAATGGCCAATGTGGAGGTATAGAAGGTACCATGACTAAAGCCCTACCAATCAAGGTTCCTAACATCTTACATTCACTGGGTTCTTACGGCTTAGCCGTGTACAGGGCTACGGCTTAGCCGAGAGGGGGTCACAGTTCATCCGGATTTTCGGTGTGGTTACGGTTCAACCGTATATTGGCCTACGGCTTAGCCGAGCTAAGCCTACGGCTGGGTCACGGGGAGGTTACGGCTTAGCCGTAGGGTATCTCACGGTGCAGCCGTATGCAGGCCGTAGAAGGAACTGGGTTCTGTGAGCTCCCTGGAAAGTTCGCCGTAGAAAGACCTACGGCTAGGCTACGGGCTGGGTACGGCTCAGCCGTAGTGGATTCCACGGCTTAGCCGTAAATGAGCCGTAGTACAAAAGCTCATTTTCTGCTCTCTGGACATTGAGCCGTAAGAGCTCACGGCTTAGCCGTAGATTCGCCGTAAGCTTCAGAAAATCAACATACAGTTCTGTAGCTAAATTTTCTGTGCGGGATCACTACAGAACTGACTTATAAGGGGGTTCTGTAGCTCAATTGAAGTGTCTTGAGAGTATCCCATACTCACACACCTCCTATTCCCATCTCCATCATTCTTACTTGAATCATTCATACATATAAAGAAGGAAGAATCACAATGAGCACAACTAGCTTAACATGAAATGACAATCCCACATGCAACGAATATAAGCTTAAGTACTTGCCTTGTTACCGTGTTTAGCCCTTCCTAGATCCTTCTTGCTGTATGCTCAGAGGCAACTCCCTGTACTGTAATGGGTTCTCTAATGGGTTCTCTACACATAAGCCCCAAAATGTGGAAGAATTCACATGCATGTCAATAACGAAGTCCCTATGATCCTAACAAACCCAAGAAGACGAAATGGAACCTATTCCTTACCTTGTATTGCTGTAACTTGGAGGAGAGGTCACTCCACACCAGAATACAATGGAAAAAGGAGTCAAGGAAGAAGAAGAATGTGGGTGCATGCCATCCCTTGTGCATGCACACTCCCAAACGCCCACAATGCTTCGATTGAAATCAAAGAGAGGAGAAGAAACCCAGAAACTAGAACTCCAGCCAAGAGAACGTGAGGAAGAAGGGGAGTATACGTTGAGTCTCTCTCTTTTAAACATATTTTTCCTGAAATTGCACATCAGCCCACTGGTTTCTAGGAATTTCAGTTTAGTCCGGGAGGGCTCCAATTGGCTTAAGATGAGTCCGGATCAACTCGGGCCCAACACAAAAGATGATCTACGCGATGAATCACACGTAAGGAGATGGACGGGGTAACCTAGAGGCATAAGGAAAATTTACTAAAAAGCCCTTAGCTATTTAAGCGGGGTCCAAACCCAATAATTCACACTAAATTGGGCCTCAACAAGTCTTAATCAATAGGAACATGATTAATTAACGTAATTAGGATTAGTGGGGGTTCGGGTCCTTACATCCTCCCCCACTTAAGATCATTCGGTCCGCCGAATGCACGTACCTTAGGTAGTAGCTCTGGATATTTCACCCGAATTTGATCTTCGAGTTCCCAAGTGGCCTCTTCTTGTCCATGGTGATTCCATAACACCTTGACCCATTTGATCGTTCGTGTACGCAGCACCTGTTCCTTAGTGTCAACGATACGAAGGGGTCTCTCTTCGTAGCTCACATTAGGCCGTACCTGTACATCATCCAACTCAAGAACATGTGACGGATCTGGGAGGTATTTCCGGAGCATTGATACATGGAACACATTATGAACTCCTGCAAGCGAGGGTGGCAACTCCAACCGATAAGCTAAGTCTCCCACTCTACTCTGTATCTCAAAAGGCCCTACGAACCGAGGAGCAAGTTTACCCTTCTGGCCAAACCTGATAGTACCCTTCATTGGGGAAACTTTTAGGAAAACTCTGTCCCCCACTTGGAACTCAAGGGGCCGGCGGCGGTTATCTGCATAACTTTTCTGGCGCGATCGTGCAGTTCTCAGCCTATCTTGCACTTTTTGTACTTTCTCCGCTGTATCCGCTACCAGAGTGGGTCCATGGAAACTCCTAACCCCAACTTCTTCCCAACAGACTGGCGTACGGCACTTCCGTCCATACAGGGCTTCAAATGGGGCCATACCGATGCTCGCGTGAAAGCTGTTATTATATGCAAACTCGCACAAGGAGAGGTGCTCATCCCACTCCTTTCCGAAATCCATTACGCTAGCTCGTAGCATATCTTCCAAGGTCTGTATCGTTCGTTCCGACTGCCCATCTGTTTGAGGATGGTAAGCCGTGCTAAAACTGAGTTTGGTGCCTAAAGACGTCTGGAAAGACTGCCAAAAGGAGGACACGAACCTACTATCTCGGTCGGACACAATTGAGACCGGGGTACCATGTAGCCGTACAATCTCATCAATGAAAATCTTGGCCATTTCCTGAAATTTCATCCCTTTCCTGATGGGAATAAAGTGGGCTGATTTTGTTAGTCGGTCGACAATCACCCACACTACATCATGATGTCTACTTGTTCGAGGTAGTCCGGAAACGAAATCCATCGTCAGATTCTCCCATTTCCATTTAGGAATCTGTAGAGGGTGTAACAAACCGGGAGGCTTCCTGTGCTCAGCCTTCACTCGTTGGCAGGTAAGGCATTTGGCCACAAAGCCCGCTATGTCCCTCTTCATGTTATTCCACCAAAACCTGCCATGTAGATTCCGGTACATTTTTGTACTCCCTGGGTGCATGGAATACCGAGCATGGTGTGCTTCAGTCATAATTGCCCTCTTTAGGTTATGATTTTGAACTCCTGGAACACAAAGCCGATCTCGGAAGTACAACACACCATCTACAATCCTGAAGTCCGGTTTCTCAGAAATATGGTCACGAATCTTGGCAAACTCCGGGTCTTCAAACTGTCTCTCCTTGATCTGCTGAATCAGGGTGGGTTCGAAGACTGACATAGCCACTAACATGACCTTATCGTCTACAAATTCAACTTCCGCGTCCAGATCTCGGAATTCCTCCACTAGGGACCATTCACCGCACAAGGCTGCCAACTCGGTGGTGGATTTCCTGCTTAAAGCATCAGCTACTACATTCCCCTTTCCAGGGAAGTATCTAATCGGAAAGTCATAATCCTTTATGAATTCCAACCACCTGCGCTGTCTCATGTTAAGATCATGCTGCGAAAACAGATACTGGAGACTGCGATGATCACTATGGACTTCAAATTTCTCTCCGTATAAATAATGTCTCCACATCTTTAGCGCGAAAATTACTGCAGCCAATTCCAAGTCATGCACGGCATAGTTTTTCTCATGTTCCTTCAATTGGCGAGATCCATATGCTATTACCTTTCCATTCTGCATGAGTACACACCCTAGCCCAATCCCTGAAGCATCTGTATAGATAACAAATCCGCCACTCCCTTCTGGCAGGGATAAGATCGGGGCTGAGGTTAACTTCTCCTTAAGCAGTTGGAAACTCGATTCACACTCTGCGGACCACACAAATGGTTCGTTCTTTCGTGTCAACTTAGTCAAAGGGGCGACTATTTTGGAAAAGTCCTTCACGAACCTTCTATAATAACCAGCCAAGCCAACAAAACTTCTAATTTCTGCAACGGTTTTGGGACTCTGCCAAGTAGTTATAGCCTCAATCTTAGCTGGATCTACTGCAAGCCCATCCTTAGAAATTATATGCCCTAGAAAGGCAACTTGTTCCAGCCAAAATTCACATTTGTCCAGTTTGGCATACAATCGGTGGTCCCTTAGCAATTGTAGAGAGGTCCTCAGATGCTCCACATGCTCGTCTTTGGTCTTGGAATACACCAGAACATCATCAATGAAAATTACCACGAACTGATCAAGATATGACGAGAAGATCTTGTTCATTAAGGCCATAAACACTGCGGGGGCATTTGTCAATCCAAAAGGCATAACCAAGAATTCGTAATGCCCATATCTTGTCCTGAAAGCTGTCTTTGATGCATCTTGGTCCCTAACTCGCAGTTGATGATATCCAGACCTAAGATCGATCTTCGAAAAATGTGTTGCACCCTGTAGCTGATCAAACAACTCATCAATTCTAGGCAGTGGATATTTGTTTTTAATTGTCACCTGATTCAACTGCCGGTAATCAATACACATTCTAAGGGTGCCATCCTTCTTCTTCACAAATAAAACCGGGGCTCCCCATGGGGATGTGCTAGGGCGAATGAATCCTTTATCCAATAATTCTTGTAACTGTAGTTTCAGTTCACGCAGCTCTGCTGGGGCCATTCTATATGGAGCCTTAGAGATGGGAGCGGTACCGGGTACTAGCTCTATAGTAAAATCCACTTCCCTGATTGGTGGAAGGCCGGGTACTTCATCCGGGAATACATCCGGAAATTCGCAAACCACCGGTATTTCTTCTAACTTCTTAGGTGATTTCTTTTCTACGATGAAGGCAATATAGCCCTCACAACCACTATGTATTAATCGTTCCGCTCGAAGTGCTGAAATCAATCTGGTGTTCGAACTCTTCTTGTCACCTTGGAACACCGCACTTGGACCATCTTCACTCACCCTTACGGTGACGGTCTTACGGTAGCAATCCAAACAGGCCATATATTTGGTCAGCCAGTCCATGCCTAGGATTACATCGAAGTCGTGCATGGGTAGCACAATAAGTTCCGCTGGGAGAAGAACTTCTCCGATGAGAACTCGACAACCAGGGTAATAGTCGTCACAGGTTACCCGTTTACCAACCGGAGTGATAACACTCAACACATATGGCAATTGTGCAGGCGATTCCCGTATCCTACTAGAGAACCGAGGTGAGATGAAGGAGTGTGAAGATCCCGAATCAAACAACACTTTAGCTTCAATACCACAAACAGAAACCTTACCTACAACCGCATGTTCTGCCGCTTCTGCCTCTTCTTGTGTCAATGCATAAGCGCGGCCTTGCCTTTGGGGTCGGTGTTGCTGTCCTTGTCTCTGTTGTCCCTGGCCTTGTCGTGTCTGCCCTTGGCCTTGTCGTGTCTGCCCTTGGCCTTGTCTCACTTGCTGTTGCTGTCGGCTAGGCGCAGGAGGGGGCTGCTGATACTGCTGCTGTTGATAGCCTTGGCTAAATTCCTTCCTTCTCGGGCACTCGGACAAGCGATGGTCCATGGAGCCACAGCCGAAACAGGCTCCCATAGCCCTCCAACATTTACTAGTCTCGTGACCCTTCCCACATGCACCACAAACTGGTCGGGACGTGCTGCTAGCAACTCCCTTCTGTTTCTTAGAGTACTGCTGACCTTTCCCAGAAGGTGGAGCACTCTTCTTAGACTCTCCCAAGAATAAACTCTTCTCAATTTCTTCCGCTGCATACGCCCTTGCTACTGCATCATCATATTGAACGGGACGTTGGAAGGCAGTGGCATGTCCCTTGATAGCAGGCCTCAACCCTTCCAAAAACCTTTCCACTCTCTTCTCCTCAGTATCAATCAAGTCTAGAGCAAACCGAGAAAGCTGGCTGAATACATGCACGTATTCTGCAACGGTCATGAGGTTCTGCTGCAGGGAAAGAAACTCTGCCTTCTTTTTGCGAGTAACGTGGTCAGGGATGAACTTCTTTCGAAACTGCCTTTTAAAGGCTTCCCAAACAGTAGCGTCCGGCATAGTCCTCATGTGGTCCCGGATACTCTTCCACCATGTATCCGCGACGTCTCTAAACATGGATGCTGCGAGGACCACTTGCTGTCTAGATGTGCAAGTCAAGGTATCGAAAACATTTTCCGTGTGGACAAACCATTCATCTGCTTGTAATGGATCCTCATGTCCAGTAAACTCTGTTGCTCCCCTTTTTCGAAACTTCTCATACAAGGAGTTGGGATCTCCTGGCTGATCCTGTCGGTTCAACATGGCGGCCATCTGCAACTGCATGGCGGCCTGATTGGCGTTACTAGCTGCCAATTGATGCATTAACATCATAAACCGTTCCTCTGTATTGTAGGTGGGTTGAGGAGGAGGTTGTGGTGGAGGGTCTGCGCCGTCCAACTCAATGTTATTACGGTTATTATCACCGGAGCTGTTGTTCGTACCGGATCCAGACGCCATGGTTCTGCAGTCACAATGGTCATTAATCATATATGTTTAAATAGATGTACATACATACATACTACAGTCATACCATAGTTATCATTATAATAGAAACCCACTTAAACGGATCTATCGGAACCTCACCACGCTTTCTAATGTTGCTAAGTCTTTTAAGTGACTTCTTGGAATGTCTCTGATACCATTACTTACGTATGTCACGCCCCAATCCCGGGAATTTGGGGATTTGAGTGGGCCCCCAGGGCGTGGATACGTAATCCCGTAGAAATTCGTGCCCTGAAGAATTTTGCACGAATTCCTACAAGGGAGATTCCACAGGAACGTGTGAGGTATGCTGACACACGTACAAACATAAATTATCATAATCGAGAACCTGTGAAATACTCAATAATCATCAAGAGCACATAAAGTTCATAGTCTATTAAAACATATTTACATACAATAGTGTTATAGTCCTTTAAATACATTCCCAAAATCAGTCCTTAAAGGTGATACAAAAGTCTTCAACATAATATTCCCAAAAGAGACGCTCTCCGTAGGATGGCTAGTAGTAAACGTCGCCATCCATCCATTCACCTACACCCCGAGGTACCGTTGGGGTATCTTCCGGGGCCGCGTCAATATTCGTGTCGGGAGCGGGTGCTGTATCTGCAATACCGAGGGTAACACTGTTAACACGACGGTTAAGCAAGTACTAAGCATAGGAAACTAATATAACATAATACATTAGCAAGAACAATCACTAAACATGATGCATGAATGAAACTTAATGCTATACATACTGATTGGCAACCACGATGCTCTATTCTCCCAAAGGGAGCATACATAACGTATGGGTCGCTAGGGGATCAAGCTAGCTTCCCGAGGAGCGTCGACAACCCCTCCGTAAACCTACTGCAGTAGTGACATATAATACCCAAAGGGCAGAAGCCAAGTGGTGCCGACTCGGAGTCAACCATACAATCATAACATATATAAGGAATAGATAATCATGAAACAACGAATAATTAAACGAAACACATGCAGGTAGGCTACAAGGCCCGAGCCGCAGCTACACCCTTGGCTAGCAAGCACACACTCAATAGAAGCTCTGGCTTGTCAGACACGCACTCATTAGAAGCTCAGGTCTGAATTGCCTCGGGGTTTGTTAGAGGAAGTGAATGCGATAACAGTCATGTCAAAGGTAGTGTTATGTATCAATATGATATGATTGCATTTAGATGAAGCAGTCTCCTAATTCCCAATGACATTCAGCACGATGTACACATGAGATGTTCGGTGTCGTTGTGTTACCGTGTCCGGGTATTACATTGTGTGCCTACGGAACACCCTTCTCTTGCCAACATCCATGACTTGCCATTGGGAAATCCTTCATTCATTCCAATGTGTAATTACCAATGGCCAATGTGGAGGTATAGAAGGTACCATGACTAAAGCCCTACCAATCAAGGTTCCTAACATCTTACATTCACTGGGTTCTTACGGCTTAGCCGTGTACAGGGCTACGGCTTAGCCGAGAGGGGGTCACAGTTCATCCGGATTTTCGGTGTGGTTACGGTTCAACCGTATATTGGCCTACGGCTTAGCCGAGCTAAGCCTACGGCTGGGTCACGGGGAGGTTACGGCTTAGCCGTAGGGTATCTCACGGTGCAGCCGTATGCAGGCCGTAGAAGGAACTGGGTTCTGTGAGCTCCCTGGAAAGTTCGCCGTAGAAAGACCTACGGCTAGGCTACGGGCTGGGTACGGCTCAGCCGTAGTGGATTCCACGGCTTAGCCGTAAATGAGCCGTAGTACAAAAGCTCATTTTCTGCTCTCTGGACATTGAGCCGTAAGAGCTCACGGCTTAGCCGTAGATTCGCCGTAAGCTTCAGAAAATCAACATACAGTTCTGTAGCTAAATTTTCTGTGCGGGATCACTACAGAACTGACTTATAAGGGGGTTCTGTAGCTCAATTGAAGTGTCTTGAGAGTATCCCATACTCACACACCTCCTATTCCCATCTCCATCATTCTTACTTGAATCATTCATACATATAAAGAAGGAAGAATCACAATGAGCACAACTAGCTTAACATGAAATGACAATCCCACATGCAACGAATATAAGCTTAAGTACTTGCCTTGTTACCATGTTTAGCCCTTCCTAGATCCTTCTTGCTGTATGCTCAGAGGCAACTCCCTGTACTGTAATGGGTTCTCTAATGGGTTCTCTACACATAAGCCCCAAAATGTGGAAGAATTCACATGCATGTCAATAACGAAGTCCCTATGATCCTAACAAACCCAAGAAGACGAAATGGAACCTATTCCTTACCTTGTATTGCTGTAACTTGGAGGAGAGGTCACTCCACACCAGAATACAATGGAAAAAGGAGTCAAGGAAGAAGAAGAATGTGGGTGCATGCCATCCCTTGTGCATGCACACTCCCAAACGCCCACAATGCTTCGATTGAAATCAAAGAGAGGAGAAGAAACCCAGAAACTAGAACTCCAGCCAAGAGAACGTGAGGAAGAAGGGGAGTATACGTTGAGTCTCTCTCTTTTAAACATATTTTTCCTGAAATTGCACATCAGCCCACTGGTTTCTAGGAATT
This sequence comes from Sextonia rubra, assembly GCA_037013555.1. Classification (NCBI taxonomy): domain Eukaryota; kingdom Viridiplantae; phylum Streptophyta; class Magnoliopsida; order Laurales; family Lauraceae; genus Sextonia; species Sextonia rubra. Next base: position 50,502,772 of record JASUAD010000009.1, on the reverse strand, counting down.
TCAGTTTAGTCCGGGAGGGCTCCAATTGGCTTAAGATGAGTCCGGATCAACTCGGGCCCAACACAAAAGATGATCTACGCGATGAATCACACGTAAGGAGATGGACGGGGTAACCTAGAGGCATAAGGAAAATTTACTAAAAAGCCCTTAGCTATTTAAGCGGGGTCCAAACCCAATAATTCACACTAAATTGGGCCTCAACAAGTCTTAATCAATAGGAACATGATTAATTAACGTAATTAGGATTAGTGGGGGTTCGGGTCCTTACACCTTTGACCTGAGATAGGTAGTTCTAAGCCCTTTTTCGTAATTTCGCTTTTGCTTTGCTCATATCATAATTGCATCATCTTGGTGTCAGCACGCGTATTTCGTTGAGCTCGACAATTTCCGTAACTGAGTCAGATCCGTTTGGAGTCAATTGGGGAAGATGGACCTTCGTGTGACTTGAACTGTAATTTGTCTAAACTCACCGGACCTTGTTTTAAACTTCCAAACCTATATATGTGAGTCATGTTCCAGATGTCCAACTCCTTGCCCATTTGTCTTCATCGACTGCATGCAATTCCAGGAGAAACTCTCCACGTTCTTTTTCTCTCTCTCTCTTCTTTCCTTCTCTTGATCGATTGAGGATTGGATCCTTTGTTTGATTTGGGTTCTTCTCCATTCTCTCATCTCTGTTTGTGGCTTGAGGTAAGTGGGTCCTTTGCAATTCTCTCTTCTCTTCATCTCCAATTGTATTCCTCTTTTTCCTTGTTGCTTGTCTTCATCTCATGCATGGTGTATCTTTTTGATTTGCTTTGATTTTAGTGGATTTGGAGCTTGAGTCAGTGGATTTGATAGAGATTTGAGGCAAGTATAAGTACAAGCTTGATAACACATATGGGTATTTTGTTTGATGGCTTTGATTTCTTCTTATTCTTTGTCTAGCATGTTTTACAGCCACATTTTGTGAATTTGGAACCTCTGTAACTCATTTTGTTCAGCTTCTGTACCGAATTTCAGTTTCTGTAACTATCCCGAATTTGTGTTCTGTATTGTACGGCTAAGCCGTAAGTTTCTACGGCTCACATTCCAGAGCCTCGAAATTTCACTTTTGTTCTACGGCTAGGCTACGGCTAAGCCGTAATTTGTCCTACGGCTGAGCCGTAAGCTAGCCGTGACCCAAACCGTAACTCAGCCGTGAATTAAACCTCTGATCAGTCGAAACTTTTCCAACACAGGACTCCTACGGTGTGGACTACGGCTAAGCCGTGAAATGCTACGGCCAAGCCGTGGATTGGTCTACGGCTAAGCCGTATACCGACTGTAGCTCAGCCGAAAGAGGCATCAGATCAGAGGTGAAAGATAACTAGTTTAGCTGTGTTTTTAATGGAACCAAGGTGAAGCCGTAGTGCATATTACGACGAGCGTGTAAGATGTCTTCGGCTTAACCATAGGTCCCTCATGGCTAAACCGTTAGGCATGGCAATTCTGAATTATAACTTAGGATAATGGTGAGACTTGTAGGGCTCAAATACAGGTTAATCACCCATGTAAACCGGCCCAATGGATTCCTTGGATTGCATGAAGAGTCTGTTAAGCTGTGACTTATTCATGTGAACGTTGATCACTGTTAAGCACCTCCCCATGGGTGTTGGTTTAAGGGACTTCGATGCACATAAGGATTTCATTGCAACACTAGGATGGCAACGGTGCATCGAATAACTTAAAACTACATCAACATGCACGGTTAGTGACAGTGAACAATTAGATTAGGGTTGGCTCGTAACGAACCTTGATTCCGTATAAATCTGAGATGCATTGCATATTGTTTATGGTTTTGCCCTCTGTTCTGTTAATCTATGTTTATGCATTTGCCCTCTGTTCTGTTAATCTATGTTTATGCATTCCGTAGTCATTTTGTTTTCGTCCTGTATATCTGTTCTATGCTTCGTTCCGCACTATGCTTTGATCTATGCTGTGCTTTGGATTTATATCTATGCTCTGCTGGCTTTGTTTATCTCTGAGTTTGGGTATTCCCCGGTGGCTCTGCCCAGAGATTAACACGTGAGGATAAGATCCGGTCCTTGTCATCGGTGAGTCCAAAGCGGATAATCTCCCTTCTTTGGATTTGATTTGATTGGTATTAGTCTGGCTCTACTCAGCCTCAGCCCTAGGATGCCCGACGGGGTTACCTCTGGCTTAGATCTCTGTATCTCTGTATAACTGCAGTGTCGCTTTGTCTTGGGACCCCGGAACCCAGGAAACCGAGACCCGCTTGTACCTTTGGCCTGGACAGCGGTGTTCTCCTTTGCTCTGCTCTGCTCTGCTCTCTATTGGAGAGAACATGGTTAACGTAGTAGCCACTTAGTCAGTATTTCTATGTTTGATTCACATTTCATGCTCTACTTCTACGTACGATTTGCTTAGCATACTAAGATGAAACTCTGAAATCATTATTCTGTCATTTATTCAGCTTTGATACTATGCGTGTTTCATCCCTGTTACTTGTATTTGCTGGATCGTTGTATTCATTTGTGTTGTCTGTGGTGTTGCAGGCACAGATACCTTGCCCAGCTCCCCGGCGGTCGAGGAGGCTGCAGGGGCGAGTGTAGAGGCACCCTCCGGTCTGGCAGAGTGGGCCTGATCACTTCTGCCAAGTGCGTGCATGCATACCAGTGGCTTGTTATTTCGAGTTTTGGTTTTTGGGAATTATATTTGGACTTTGGACTTTGGACTTGGATTCTGTATATTTTGTATATATTGGTTTTGTTGTGTATTCGGTTTTCTATCAGTGTAGTTGTCTTTGTCGTTTCCGTATTTGTATTTGTTTTGGCTTCCGCTATTTTCCTTTGTTGTCTGCTATGATATCTACAGCTTCCGCGTTCGTCTGTTTCGCACGTGTTAGATCCCTTGTGTGTGTGCATCTGGACTGGGTTTGGATGCACGTGCACGGGAGTACGTGTGTCACAGGTTTAGCTTTTCGCTAACCCCCGATTTCTGGGCTCGGGTTGTGACACTTTTCCTTGCTCCATCACAACAACAGCGGTTAGTCTTTCAGAGGCTTCTGGTACAAACCCTTCCTATGCTGATTTTAGGGGGATATTGTCCACTTCAAAGGGGGGCATCTGTCACGACCCGAGCCCAGAATTCGGGGGTTAGCGAAAAGCTAAACCTGTGACACACGTACTCCCGTGCACGTGCACCCAAACCCAGTCCAGATGCATGCACACAAGGGATCTAACACGTGCGAACTAAGCGTACGCGGAAGCTGTACATATCATAGCAAGCAACAAAGAAAATAGCGGAAGCCAAAGCAAATACGAAACGGAAAAGACAAGGACAAATACACTGATATAAAACCGAATACACACCAAAACAATATATACAAAATACACAGAATACAAGTCCAAAGTCCAAAGTCCCAAATACAAATCCCCTGAAACCAAAACTCAAAACAAAATCCACAGGTATGCATGTACGCTCTCGGCAGAAGTGATCAAGCCCACTCTGCCAAACCGGAGGGTGCCTCTACACTCGGCCCTGCAGCCTCCTCGACCGCCGGGGAGCCGGGCAAGGTATCTGTGCCTGCAACACCACAGACAACACAAATGAATACAACGATCCAGCAAATACAAGTAACAGGGGTGAAACACGCATAGTATCAAAGTGAATATAATAATGACAGAAGATTAATTACAGAGTTCCATATTAGGATACTAAGCCACTCGTGCACAGAAGTAAAACATGATATGTGAATCAAAACATAGAGTACTGAACTAGTTGGCTACTACGTTAACCATGTTCTCTCCAATAGAGAGCAGAGCAGAGCAGAGCAGAACACCGCTGTCCAGGCCAAAGGTACAAGCGGGTCTCGGTTTCCTGGGTTCCGGGGTCCCAAGACAAAGCAACACTGCAGTTATACAGAGATACAGAGATCTAAGCCAGAGGTAACCCCGTCGGGCATCCTAGGGCTGAGGCTGAGTAGAGCCAGACTAATACCAATCAAATCAAATCCAAAGAAGGGAGATCATCCGCTTTGGACTCACCGATGACAAAGACCGGATCTTATCCTCACGTATTAACCTCTGGGCAGAGCCACCAGGGAATACCCAAAAATCAGAGATATGCAAAGCCAGAGATAGAGCATAGATTAAGTCCATCACAGCATAGATCAAAGTATAGTACAGATCGAAGAATAAACAGACATACAGGACGAAAGCAAAATGACTGCGGAATGCATAAACATAGATTAACAGAACAGAGGGCAAAATCATAAACAATATGCAATGCATCTCAGATTAATACGGAATCAAGGTTCATTACAAGCCAACCCTAATCTAATTGTTCACTGTCACTAACCGTGCATGTTGATGTAGTTTTAAGTTATTCAATGCACCTTTGCCATCCTAGTGTTGCAATGTAATCCTTATGTGCATCGAAGTCCCTTAAACCAACACCCATGGGGAGGTGCTTAACAGTGATCAACACTCACATGAATAAGTCACAGCCTAACAGACTATTCATGCGATCCAAAGAGTCCATCGGGCCGGTTTACATGGGTGGTTAACCTGTATTTGAGCCCTACAAGTCTCACCATTATCCTAAGTTATAATTCAGATTTGCCATGCCTAATGGTTTAGCCATGAGGGACCTATGGTTAAGCCGAAGACATCTTACACGCTCGTCGTAATATGCACAACGGCTTCACCTTGGTTCCATTCAAAACACAGCTAAACTGGTCATCTTTCACCTCTGATCTGATGCCTCTTTCAGCTGAGCTACAGTCAGTATACGGCTTAGCCGTAGACCAATCCACGGCTTGGCCGTAGCATTCCACGGCTTAGCCGTAGCCACACCGTAGGAGTTCTGTGTTGGAAAAGTTTCGACTGATCAGAGATTTAATTCACGGCTGGGGTACGGGTTGGGTCATGGCTAGCTTACGGCTCAGCCGTAGGACAATTTACGGCTTAGCCGTATCCTAGCCGTAGAACAAAACTCAAAATTCGAGTCTCTGGAAATCCAGCCGTAGAAGTTCACGGCTTAGCCGTACAATACAGAGACGAATTCGGGCTGAGTACAGAAACTGAAATTTGGTACAGAAACATCTCCAAACAAGCTACAGAGGTTCCAAAATCACAAAATGTGGCTGTAAAACAACATATACACTAAAGAAGATGGAAATCAAAGCATTCAAACAGAGCACCCATGTGTGTTATCAAAGTCTGTACTTATACTTGCCTCAAAGCTCTATCAATCCACAAACTCAAGCTCCCAAATCCACTAGAATCAAGACAAATCAAAGATATACACCATGCATGAGATGAAGACAAAGCAACAGAGAATGGGAGAAGCAATTTGGAGAAGAAACACAAAGAACCCACTAACCTCAAGCAATAGACAGAGATGAGAGAATGAAGAAGAACCCAATCCACAAAGAGTAGCAAAAGAAGGAAGAAGAGAGAATGAGAAAACGTGGAGCTTCTCCTGGAGCTCTCCTTGCATGCAACGACCAAGACAAATGGGCAAGGAGTTGGACATCTGGAGCATGACTCATATATATAAGTTTTGGGGTTTAAGTCAAAGTCCGATGAGTTTAAGCAATTTACAGTTCAAGTCACACGAAGGTCCAACTTCTCCAATTGACTCCAAATGGTTCTGACACAGTTACAGCAATTGACGAGCTCAATAAAATACACGTGCTGACACCAAGATGATGCAATTATGATGCAAGCAAAGCAAAAGCAAAATTACGAAAAAGGGCTTAGAACTACCTATCTCAGGTCAAAGGTCACTCAACTACCTATCCAAGGCCCAAAACCAAGTCCAAAAGAATAAACAAAACAAAAACACACTAATGAGCCACTAATCCGGCTCAAAGGGGATCGGAGTGTTACAGCATCTTTGGTTCAATAGGATCCATGCAACTTCTTGGCTCATCCTTAGAGACACTCTTTTGCTCTACTGAAATCAACTTCTTCTTCAACGGCAGCACCAAAATGAGCATCACCACCTCTCACATTCCGAAAAGCTGGCTCCACAGTAACATCACTACTAGCTACCTTGTCAATGGTAGTGGTAGCGCCCACATCATTGTTAGATCTTTCTACAGCAATGAACTCTATAGGCATGTCCGTTGCAATCTTTCCGCTAGACTCAAGCATCATCATCGCCGGGTCAGCCATAACCCTTTCAAAATCAAATTCTATATTGATGTCACTACCAATCCCTTCTTTGGTAATAGCGATGTCGACGCTGCTTACTCTCTCATCATCATAAAAAACTACATGTAAAGAAGAAAAGGAAAAAAAAGGATCTTTGTTAGTAAGGACAAATCTTTATGCAAGAATACAAAAGAAGGGAAGACGGACTTAACATACTCTTCGACAATCTCCATCACTTCTGCAAGATTGAGAAGTATCAGCGAAAGTCATTTTTTTTATTAGCAAAGGAGATTCAGGGTATCTAAATAAAGGACATGAGCTTACCTTCTAAAGCCCCTCCAACAGCTGAGGTCTAAACTTGTATGAATGCAAGACAAAGTGAGGGTGTCAAGACAAAAAAAAAAAAGCAACAATCAAAATATAATGGAGCTTTACCAGCTCACTTGGCCTTAGGAAAAGTTTCCATCTCTCGAATGTTTTCATTCATGGCTTGTTGCATCCTCATTGTAGTTACATTAGGAGGAGGCAGATAATCGTTGTCTTCTTCACCTTTCAATAAGTGGTGGGCCTTATAGACGTCAGATCCGGCGATCAATCCAATTTGCCATTTGTTCCCATCAAACAACCAATTCTCAAAATTAGATGGGTTAAATCAATCTTTCTCCACCTTCTCTCCTTTTTTTGAACTACTAGATCATTCCATTTGACACAGGGGTTGCTTGTATAGGTCTCCACAATGGTAGTAACGCTCTTATCATACCATTGCGTGAACTGCTTCTATAGCCTGCATGAGGAAGACATGATAACCAAAGCGAGCTCCTGTACCAAACGCTTGATAAAACTCCCAAGCATTTCTAGCATCTTGCAGAAAGCCAACTATACCCCCAATGCGGCCAAGCGCTCCCGCAATGGCCTGGTCCAAAATCAAGTTGTTTGCAAAACCTTGCAGGTACATAAGGCTAAATTTTGATATAAGCATTCCTCCTATATACCAAATATGTGGGTCTTAAGCTAAGGAGCCAACTCTCATGGATGAAAATTGCGGTTTCAGTTATGGTATCGGTTGGTCCCAAAACCCAATATGGTATTCGTATTGGTCACAGTTCGCAATTTGTCGCAGTCATCACAGTGTGAATTTTTTTTATCCAAAAGAAATTTAAAAAATATCCAAAAAATCCAAAATATTAGAAAAGGCTAGAAAACAATGTTTTTTTTTTTCATTAGTAACAAGTATAAATCAAATTATCGGTCCCCCTAAATTATGACATCCTATATCACTGTCTTGTCTGGAGTTGTAAATTTTTTTGTAAAAACCATAACTATGACTAATGAACTATCTATTATTGTGAAATTTTAGAGAATTTAGCATATTTGTAATTTATATATTTGTATCTTGTATAGTAGTATATACCCCTATCATAATTCATCATTTACCATTCATCATTCATCAATCATCACTTAATTATTAAGCAAGTTGTGAAATTCGAGAACATGAACATCAATATAGCATATTACATGATGACAGTAAAATAAATCATAAGGCAATTGGAGAGACTGGATACATGCCTTAACTCCAAGTGGAGTGTCACTCAGACTCAATATCATCATCATTATCATCATTTCTTCTTCTTTGGTATGGGTTATAATAATATGATCCAAACTCTTACACTGCACTCCTATACCCTTGGTGATATTGATATTGTTATTGAAGAACAAAAATCCCTTTATAGTATGATGGGCTATCCTTAGTAGATTGAGATGACTGGGGGCCTATTTTTAATTCAAAGAATTGATGAGGAAAAAAAATAACTTATGGGGGCCAACATTGGATCATCCCTTGCTCATACCATGGTTGTGATAGTTGAACTAGAGGCATCTGAGGTGGCCAATTAGGGTTGTCTTCATACATAGTATGTTGTTGGCCAACATTGCCTGCAGAAGTACCTTCTCCCCCTCCTTGACTGGTGTTACTACCAATCCTTGTCTCAGTATGTGAGGCATATCTTACATAACCACGATGGGGATCTAAGTCTGCAGCACCAGGAAAATGTTTAACTATCTCATACATTACTGGCTAATCATTTCCACCATGACCACCATCCCCAGGAGAGTTAGGAGGAATTCCCACTGATGAGAAAGATGTAGAGATACTCAACTCACTCTCCTCACCCACCTCCTTTCCTCTTGTCTCTGCAGGATCAACCATAGTAGCCCTTGATCAACGTGGACCCCAAGTGCAAGGTCTCGATATAGTTTTACCTAGTGAGTCTGGGATCGTATCCACAGGAAGCTAATATTCATAAAAAAAAACTTATCCTAATTGAAAAACTAAAGCTATCCTAATGAAATCTACAAAAATGCACACTACTACTTCTGAAAATTAAAATTAAATTACAAGTCCAATTCTAAAAAAAATTCACAAATTAAACCTAATCTAAAACTCTTAAACTGAAACAATCCTAGATCTAGAAATTGCAAGACAATAAAGTAGATCAAACCACCAATGTAAAGGAATAAATAACCATGCAATAAATTAAAAATTAGAAATAAAACATTTAGAAATAATAAAAAAATAATAAAAAGAATGCTAGTTTCTCTTATTTTTGGAAATTAAAACACTGTATTCGCAGAAATAATAAAAATTCACAAAAACACTGCACCAAGTGCATGCTATCACCACACACAAATACACGGTGCCTATCCAAGGTGGAATACCTTGACCTCACTAATTGTGTCTTTAAAATTAAACAAATCAATACACCCAATAATACCTCAAAAATAATTACAACTAAAAAAAGAAAATCTACCCTTACCCTAGATCAAGACATCAAAAAAAGGGGACTCCGCGGACAATCCATGCTCTAATCTTCAATCTTCACACTAAGGAGGAGTAGATGACAGGAGAAGATGATGGGTGTATCCAAACGTGGGCTTGGCCAAACCCCACTTTTGCTAGAAATTTTGATGGAGAGGAGAGATGGAATTGGTGTAGTAATGTGGAGTATGTAAAAGAAAAAGAGAAGCAGAATATGGCGTGAATGGGTGTGATGTTAGGTGAGGGAGAGAGTTTTGGACGTGATGACCATACTGCATATCATTAAGATATATGAGAGAAAAAGAAAGAAAAGTGGCATGGAGAAATAATAATTCATGATGGACACATGAACACGTGATTGTTTGTATTGGTGGCTTGATTTCTCTTTCTTTAATTAGAAATTGAGTTTACATATAAGAAAGAGAGAAAGAAATTTGAATGATGAGTGAAGAATAAAAAGCATATAATGGGTAGGATTGATGAGCCACCTTTATATGGAATTGATAAGGACTCGTGTTGAGGAGTTTCAAATTTGGAAAGTGGGTTGGGGTTGCACGTGAGATGAATTGGATAATGGAGAGAATCTAGGACTGCTGGTGTACTAGAATGGTGACAAGAGTGGCTCTGGTGTACTAGAATGGTGACAAGAGTGGCTTTGTTCTTCTTTTGTAAGTGCTAAAGTGGGCCACAATGAAATTCCCATGCAAAGCCAATGTCAATGACCACGTGGTCTCTCTCTGTGTCTCCTTGTAATTATAAGATAAATCCTTGCCCATTTTGAATTTGTCTCTCTCTACACCATGTAAATTGGCCCCACCTTAGATGTGATTTTACTCATCATCATGTGCTCTTCACAAATCTTCGATTCGCTAAAATTTGAAGGAATTGAAACCATGGATCCTTGCTAGCTGTGCACCTCATTTAGTGGTTTGGTTGCAACGTTTAAAGCATGTGTGCAAGTGTGGGGTCCTCATGGTGATCAACTCTCATTTCTTTCTTAGTTTTTTTTTTCTTCAAATTTAATTCCTTGGCTTCAAGATTTGACATGGGTCCCTTCCTTTCAATTTTCCTACAAATAAAAGTAATTTTCAATTAATTTAATAATTTTGAATAAGAATTGCAAATTCACAAATGCTGGCCCAATTTACATAAAATGACAACATAAATTCACATCATTAATCATGATTTTTCTTTATTTAAATAATGATGATGAGAAATTTTATCATTCCATGTAAAATCATGAATTTGAAAAAATCTTCTAAAAATAGAAATCCAAAATGGAAAATTTTATGATTTTATGGAAAATTGTGATTTTTTATGAATTTTTGCAAGAAAACTCAATAATGATTTCTAGAATCATAAAAACATGAATTCCAACTAAATGAAGAATTTTTTAATGAATAAGTTCTTAAAATTCCTGAAAATACATATAAAATAATGCAGTTTTAAGGACTTATCACCCCTTCGTTGTTATGTTACATTAATCTCTTGTAATCTTTCAGAGGCTTTCATTGGCTCTAACCTTTCTCCAATAAAGTCCTCAACCATCTCCGCTGGCTCTAGGTCTTGATTAAATAATGGCTCTTCTACCTCCTATAGCCACTCACCTAACAAATCATCTTCTGCCAAAAAAATATAGTTTAAATTAATTAGGCAGAAGTAATCATGTTGATCCTCAAATGCTCTCCTTCTTCAATTTCAACTTCGGAGCTTGAGGTTATAATGGATGTAGACCAATTTGTTCAAATTTTCCATTGTTAACTTGATTTTTACATTCATATGAATAAAAGAAAAGGTGCTCCAATTTCTTTCACAATTTGTTGATGATATAGTTTAACTAAGGACTTTAATTGCAATCATCCTTAGTGCTAGAGCACTCTCTCCGTAATTCAACCACAATTCAGCTGAAAATGAAAGAAACAAGAACATTTAGTTTTTTAATTTTTGAATAACTAAAATATAATTTACTATTTACAGTTTACAATCCTTACCAAGATATGTCTGCGTCTACGTCATAGCTCTTCGCGCAGTGGTGGTGCCAAAACTTCCCAAACCTTCATTATATATATATATATATCAATATAAAGACATTAAAGAAGAAGAAGAATTGTCAATTGATATGAATGAATAATGACATACATTAAATTTGAGAAGAAAAAAGACATCATATAATATCTCTACTTTTCAATGTACATACTTGGTTGGTCGCCCTAATTGCGTTATCAGTATCATTTGACAATCTTTCAATAACATTCTTCAACCCTACTTAGATTTCATCAATTCTATTTCGATCCAAAGATTCATATCCAAATTGTGGGTTGAGAAACTAACCTGCCAAATGCAAAAATTTAAGTGAATAATGTGTTAAGAAGAATTTAATACAACAATAAAAGTGAATAAGAAATCAATCTCCAGTAACCAGCAGTGTGTAACTCATGATGCAATTGACGCTCCCAACAAACATTGTTGGTCTTTCAATGTTTGGTCTAATATTTACAATTTGCTTTAATAGTCATCTTTGGTCTCTCCATAGCCTCATGTAAGAAGTGCATTGTTGACTTATCATCACCATCCACCAATCAAAGAACTTTCATCAAAGGCTCAAGAACATTTAAGTAATTTCCAATATGACACCAAATTTTATTGCACTCAATGGTCTTCTGCTTGGGGAGTTAGCTGCTTTTCCTAGTTAGAACTCTTCCATTCATCTATTTGATGAGTTGGAGAAGCCCTCCTCTATACTTGTAAATATCTCAATGGCTATAAAATGGGTGGCAAATCGAGTAATGCCAAGCCGTAGAAGTTCATGATTATTTGTAAACTTCTTCATCATTGAGACATGTCAGAAGACTGGTAGAAGAAATTAGTGATTTTCTTCATCTTTTCAATCACTTTCATGACTTTTCCTTTGGCAATTTCTCCAAGCATCAAGTCTATGCAATGTGCTACATATGGTGACAAAAAAAATATTTGTCCTATGTTGCATAATCATCATTCCTCCTTCATGTTTGTAGCATTATTGGTAACAACTTGAACTACATAATCTCCCCCCCAATAACATTAATCACTTTATTAAATATCTTATTGATGTAACTAGCATCTTAAATATAATCAGTTACAACAACTGATTTGATAAAAACTATTCCCAAATGGCAATAAACTAGAAAATTCAAGAGATGATGTTTTGTGAGGTCATCCACCCATCACACATTAGTGTGCAGCTCTTTTCTTTCCATATCCTCTTAAAAGTCTCTACCCAGAGCTGAAACTCCTCATATTTTTTTCACATAGAATTGACCAATCTCATATGGGGTGGGTGCCTTTATACCAAGACTATGTTCCACTGCTGCATCTAAAATAGTGGTGAAATAAGGAGAGTTTGCCTTATGCGGTGGAATGGCCGCATCTAAAAAGAACTTTTTAGTGGCTCTTACCAAATTTCCCCTTGCTTTATTAAAATTTCCCTTCAATGCTTCTACAATGCCAGGTTGCTTGGTTGTTAGTTTTCTATATGCACATGGGTTTATTAGACCCACCACACTTGGCCTAGGAGGTGCCTATGTAGGACATTGATTATCCTCCTAAATATCTTGTGAGCGGGATTGTTTTTTACTAAATGCCCAACGCAAACCCCTGCCTTGGCTCTGGAGGAGTCACCCTCATTGTATTGGCCACCTCTCATGGCTGCCTTATATTGCATCCTTCTTCTCTCCTCCTCCTCCTGAAGTGATCTCAAACTTTCTTTCCAACCCCTTCTCTAATTTGAATCCTCATCATCATCAGGAGAAATAATTAAAACTTCTTCTCTACATGTTTCAAATTCCTCCTCTCTTCTTTTCTCATTAACAGCATTTTTTTTTTTTTTTGGTTTTCCTGCATCCAAAAGCTCTTGCATTTCTTTTTTCACATTAGGTGGCACTTTAGTACACTTTACGACTTGGTCTTTGCCTATGAACCAAGTGTTGCTTTATTCTAGTAATCCCTTCATTGATAGTTTTTTTTTTTACAGTAGTTGCATTTAACCTTATGCTTACTTTTGGCTTCTCCACCATGGCTCCATGCCATATCAATTTCACGCACCATTTTTATCTCCTTTAACTTTCTACAAATATATATATATATATATCTTATATATTGAAATGGTGGCATGGTGCATTCTTTTTATGGTGAAATCATATTGACGTAAAAGAAGTTTGAAAAATTACTATACATTAGGATACAATGATCGTGCGAACTAAAAAAATCATATTAATGGTGAAATCATCAAACAATTCATATTTTGATATTAAATCATTAAAAATCTGAAAATAAAGAAACTTTTAAAAAATCTAAATTTTCTAGATCTATATATTCTACCACTAGATCTACCAAAATGCTTCATAACCTCATGTAATTGCATACCAAATTTCAAATTAGTTAAAAATACTCTTAGTCTTAAGTTTAACATTTAAAAAAAAAAAAAAACCTAACTTCAACGAAACCCCTTGTGCAAACTTAAAGCATCATATTTATGGAGAAATCATCAACACATCATATTTTAATATTAAATCATTAAAAATCCGAAAATAAATTAAAAAATATAAATATATTGATATAAAAGACCCATGAATTATTGTCATACTTGAACTATTACATTGATTATGAAAACTTATAATTCCAAAATAATGGTGAAATCTTCAAAATATCATATTTTAATATGAAATTATTAATAAATCAAAAAATAAATAAACTTTTAAAAAAAACTAAATCTTGTAGATCTATATATTCTGCTACTAGATCTACCAAAATGGATTCATAAACTCATCTATTTGCATACTAATTTATAAAAAATACATTTTATATTTCAAAAAAAAAAATCCTAGCCTTCATCAAAATCCCCAATATTTAAAACACCAAATAATAATCAACCCGAAAATCCACAAATCTAAGTGAATAGGTTTGATATTGAGAAACATCATTTCTAACTTTTATCCTCTTAGTCCCTTACTAAAGAAATCTTCACAAATAAAAAATAAAAAAGTACAAGCCTTAGAAGGAAGAACAACCCTCAAAATGAATAAATTTGAAAAATATGTGTCTTTTCAATGATTTTGGAAGTGAAATCCAAAGTGGGCAGTAGCTAGGGCTTGAATGGTAAAAGATGAGCCACTTCTTATAAGCAAAGAAGATGAATAGTGAAAAAAAAAACTAAGCTATCCAACATTTTAAACTATCACCGAAATTTTGAAATATCAGCCGATATATCGGTTCGACCGATATTTTCAAAATATCACCTATATTTATTGATAATTTGGCGATATTTTGCTGGACCAATATCGAGACTGAGTCACAGCAAATTATCGGACTGGTATCAGCTTATCTTTTGATCCATGCAGGCATTTCTCTTCATTTGAATGGTCAACTTAATGACTGCCTTCTCCAACTTTGTCAATCGGTGGCTCTACACCATTTCTTGTGCAGTTCAAGACTTCAATGTTTAGCATGGGAGAGTGGGAAGCAACATAATTGTTGAAATTACAAAAATGCTAGTGTAATTCAATCATGGCATGGGTGTTCATCAAACAGCTTCCCCCCACTATGCCTTCCATATAAATGCTCCCTGGTGCACCACTGTACAACTGAAGCCCATTATAGTGGAATGTAAACCGATGTATAACAGATGCTCTACATAATATCTGTTAAAGGATTTTCTCCTCTAGCTGTGAAGGCTAACAACATCAATTCAGTAGGCATATATGCAACAAAATCAAAACCAAGGGGAAGCCTGTGCCCAAAGGCCATTCAAAGCGCTAGATATACGCGGCTAGGCTTGATCTCACTCCCAGCACTTGGAAAAAGAAAATTTGACGGCCATACTATCAAACATGCAGCAAGCCAATATTTCATCTTCATATCTGGATATTTAACAAAAATATACGGCATGAAGTCCAGCTTCTCATGATAAACAAATGTTGGTTGCCTCTAGGGTTCTTCGTCTAGAATAACCTCCCTCCACTTACAATATTGCTAATTCAGAAAGAAATAGCTAGTAGTAGTTTTCACCAGCTCCATCCATAAGACAATTTTGCCCTAGCTCCAACTGCTTGTCTGAATTGAATATTCAAGAGCAAAGAGGAGATAACAGGCATCATGAAACTCATCATCCACAGTGGCCATCTCTGAATTTGATAGGATTGTCTCACTATAGATCTCGCCATGGGGTGACAAACCAAAAATCTTCTTCATCTCCCATAAAGAAAACCCTAACTCCATGTTTGGAATGATGAAAGTGTTGGTTACAAGACAGTACAATGCAAGGATTGCTCTGCATACATTCTTGTTGTCACAAGGCACTTTCTGAGTACTAGCATTCACGGCTTCAAAAATGTTGACCGCTCTCAAAGTATCTTCACCATGGCACTTGGTCAATGTAGTCCAGCTCTAGCAATCTCCAAGGCAGTTTATCCATCTGCGAGACATGTGCTTCTTGCCAACCTAGGCGCTACCATCTATAGTATGCATCCTAAGTCTTATTATTCTCAGTTGTGAGATGGTGATATCCAACTCAAGATTTGAAGTATAGGGGTCCAAAGCTTTTACTTCAGATCTTGGAATTTTTGGAAAATAACGTGAATGCTGGGGCATAAACTTGCTAGTCCTAAAATGCATATTGTGCCTTTTCTAAAAAAAGGGTCTGACCTTGCTGGCGTGATTCGAGTCTTCTTCATTACTATCAGGTACCTCTTTACAGCTCAAATGGTGATCACTTCGTGAGAAGTTCCTACTGTGTCCATGTATCGATACTTTACACTCTCATTTGGCTGCTTCATTGACTCAACCGTCTTGTCACCAAAGATGTTGCGAGGTTTGTCAAAGCTCAATTGATTATTATTCACCCAATCAGTGTTGCTAACGAAGCACCAATAGGTGTACCAGTTCCTCACAGCCAAGGCTCTGGTTCATTGATTTTTCACATCGATAGCAAAAACTTAATTTGGGTCCCTTGTACCTGGGCTACTCTCAAGTAGGCCTTGGAGCGACTCTTTGGCATTCCAGAAGATGAAGTAACAAGCACTTTGGCTTTTCTATCTAAAGTACCAAAAAAAAAAAAAAAAAAAAAAAAAAAAAAAAAAACAGCTTCAGTAACAACAAGAATGGCTAAGGCATGGAATTCCACTGAAATTTCGACATCATCTCCCATTAGCAAAAAAGGCCAAAAAGAGAAAATAATACTCAATTCTGAGACCAAGAATTGGCATTAAGGTACACTTAAGTCCCAAAATAGAGGCTCTCAATCCAAACAAGTGTTCAAGCACCTTAAGAACTTTTAGGGGGCAATTTGGTGTTTACTCTGGCACAAAGGATGCAATATCCAATACAGGATATGGATGCACAGCACAAGCAAAGCATAACAGCAGCCATATGCATCAGAAAGCGCAAACAAGCACAGCATGTATGAAAATGCAGCATGTAAAGACAGATTGCATGTTTTCAATAAGAGAACAACATCAATTCAAGCGTTAAAGAAAAAAAATTAAATGTCAATAGTTTGATGGCATCCATCCCTAGTCTTCTCCCACTGTTTCATTAGACTTAGACTTACTAACAACTATTGCAAACTATTTCATTCTCCATACTCAAAGTTGAAGTCGACAGAAAGACTCAACATTCCCCAGATGGCATCTCCAACAAGCACAAGCAAAGGACTCAAACATGTACTTTGACCGGTTGTTATCTCAGCAGCCAATATCCCATATGGTGATTTGTTATGATGGGACCATTAGACATTCTTGTGGGAGTTCAATAATGCAATTTAAGTGAAAAGTCATCTCACGGACTCCTCACTCGGGATGTACACTTAAACTCATGCAAAATGATGCATTAGTGTTCAGCAGCTTGATTCCCACAAAGACTGTAAGCATCACTTAAACTAACTCGGAATGTGCACCTCAAGTTGGAGCTAGAAAAGGTAGGGAAAAGTGAATTAGCCTTCGAAGTTGTGGTTGAAAATGACACTGTGAAAAGCTCAAAAATTACAACACCACTAGTGGTCATATTCAAACCACATGTGATCACTTGCCGCAAATTAATGACCAAAGGGTAATCCTATCTTCATTGTTTTCTATGTCAGTCACCAACATTCATGAGACCTTTTTACTTCATGTCTATTGAGATTTAAGGGGAGTAACCTTCTTTTCAAGACCAAGTGAGGAGCGCAACTTGAGCACGATAAGTTTGTTGACCATGACAATTCCCACAAAGGCCGTGGTGACCTAACTTATACTTGCACTATGCTACGGATCAAGTGGATTGTCATTTTACAACCCCCTACACTTCCCATAGAATACAAGGGTCAGGTGTGTGCTCAGACTGTGTCAATGATCTTGTAAAACAGACATATGTTCCCTCATTAGGTCTAGTGGTGAAATGGTGAAACCTAAGGTTCTACATTCCCTATACGGAGTTTATTCACTTGAAATCAATTGAATAATGGACTTTCAAGAACCTCTTGAAGTTCAAAGCCCCATGTGCTACTCTCAAGAAACCCTACACCCAAAAGTTGTTTTGCATCAAGGATATCAAACCCCTAGAAAAAATTCAAAGCAAAAAGAAAGAAAAGGGCCCAAATAGTCACGAAGGGGTCATGACCGTGGGCATGTTGCAGGCAGCCGGTAGGATCCCTCGATATTTCATACAAATTACTACGAAAATAACTTTAGATAATGATACTCAAGAATTATACTTTTAAGATCTCTCTGATTTGATCTCGGTCTTACAGAAACCTGAAAATCTCAATACCTTCTACTGTATTCATCTGTACTCCAACTCACACCGAGGTATGGGCCTCTTCTATGAATTCTCATTGCTTTCAAAATGAAATTTCTCTTGTATGTTTCCTAGAGAGCAATAAAGCATATTTATAGGTTACAATAGGGACCTTAAGAAGAAAATAAGGAATAGGCTTCTTATGGAAATAGAAAACTCTAATTCGACCCAAATTAAAATCCTAGTTTCATAAATTACAATTCAGTCCACTACAAAATTATAATTGCACTCCTGTCCTTATTCTCATAATTATATTTCGAGCTTCTTGTTATTAAATGTTCATTAATCTCTCCACGTTAAGATTTCAGATATCCATCGATTAAATAGTTACTGACATCTATATTTAATCGATATCTTTATAATTTCTTGAGACCTTACACTTAACTTATTTGATATATTGGACACAAAGTCCACCTGCAGGGTTTGATATAATTAAAACTTATAAGTTTCATCAAGAGGATATCATCAATCCCTATTACGAGACATAAATTCCCTCAATAAACTAATATCCACCATACTATAGTCATCCAATTTACTGAGATTATTGACTCATAAAAGATCTCACTCTTCTGTAAATCATAATGCGAAACACTAAATTGAATGTGTCTATTATTTATTTTAGAATTAAGAGTACAAGCACTCATAATAATCATTTGGATGTTAATCATATTATGTAGTTAGTATAAAAACAATAAACTCAAAAGCAGTCCTGTTTAATACACCGAAAGTGTACTAGCATAACGAGTCAAAACTATACTATTTCCCATAGCCAAGACAAGCCTACTAAAACATCATGCTACAATCATACTAATGGTATGTCCAACTCCATCTAGATGTGAATAACAATAACTTATATTCTATAAGAATCAATAAACAAGGCTTTTATAAGAACCGACAAGCAAGCCTTTTGTGTGTAAGCTAACTCTATACATCTACTTATATACTTTATAGAATAAAAAACACACGCATACATAATAAAAAATAATTTAACCATTTGCCCATACAAATTCTCATTAAGATGAAAAGACAAACTTTATTAATAAATAAATTAGTTAAAAATAAATACATAAAAGTATGCTTTTAGTATAAATTTCCAATATGGCATGTTTAGATAGTGGCCTAAGCTGTCAGCTGTGGTCTTGGTAAGCATCATAAACTTGGAATGATGTCAAAGGAGCCATCTTGAATCAAAATCATTAATCATATTCAAGAAAATAAAAAAAAGGGGGAGAGAGAGAGAGAGAGAGAGAGAGAGAAGAAGAAGAAGAAGAAGAAGAGCAATTAGTGCTAGGAACCTGCCTGTTGTGACCGTAGGCATGCTTACACAGTCATGAACATGGATGTTGTTTAAGGAGCAATTCTTCATCAAACTTTTTGATGTAATCAAGCACCAAACCAGGGATTGAATCAAGCACCCTAAAACAAGAAAAAATTAAAAAAGTCACAAATTGGTCGTGACGGCAGGACTTCCCATGACAGTAATGGTTGTGACCATGGGTTAGATTGGACAATGTTCGATTTGAGCAAACCACTATGAAAGGAGCTCATGTATTGTAACGTCCCGGTCCCCCACATAATATTGTCCGCTTTGGGGCAGTACGATTTCACCACTCCTGCTTGCCTCACGGCTTTGCTTCTGGTGGGCTGTACGGCTTCGCCGCTCTGGCTCCCACCAAAACGCGTCATGTGGAGTACAAGGGCACGTCCTTATAAGGCCCAAGTTAGGACACTCTCATAAGCGATGTGGGACTTTGTTCCTACAGGATTCAAGAGGTCCTCACCCACCACTCAGAGGAGAGCCGTCCTCAGCTCTAATACCATTGTAACATCCTGGTCTCCCACATAATATTGTCCACTTTGGGGCCGTACGGTTTCACCGCGCCTGCTCCCCTCACTGCTTTGCTTCTGGTGGGCCGTATGGCTTCGCCGCTCCTGCTCCCACCAAAACGCGTTATGCGAAGTACAAGGGCACATCCTTATAAGGCCCAAGTCAGGACACTCTCATAAGCGATGTGGGAATTTATTCTCGCAGGATTCAAGAGGTCCTCACCCACCACTCAGAGGAGAGCCGTCCTCGGCTCTGATACCAAATGCAACGTCCCGATCCCCCACATAATATTGTCCACTTTGGGGCCGTATGGTTTCATTGCTCCTACTCCCCTCACGGCTTTGCTTCTAGTGGGCCATACGGCTTCGCTGCTCCTTGGTGGGAGCAGGAGCGGTGAAGCCGTATGGCCCCAAAGTGAACAATATTATGTGGGGGACCGGGACGTTACATTGGTATCAGAGCCGAGGACGGCTCTCCTTTGAGTGGTGGGTGAGGACCTCTTGAATGCTGCGGGAACAAAGTCCCACATCGCTTATGAGAGTGTCCTGACTTGGGCCTTATGAGGACGTGCCCTTGTACTCAACATAACGCGTTTTGGTGGGAGCAGGAGCGGCGAAGCCGTACGGCCCACCAGAAGCAACGCCGTGAGGGGAGCAGGCGCAGTGAAATCGTACGGCCCCAAAGCGGACAATATTATGTGGGGGACCGGGATGTTACTGTATCAAAAGCAAATCCAAAGCATGGAAGGAAATGAAAGCAAGAAAGGGTCAAACCCTAGCTTGCCATGAGCTACTATGGGCCAAAACCCCGAAATAGTGGGCAACCCTTGAAAATTTCGAGGAATGCTTAGGTGTGAATGCATTGAGAAAATGAATAATATATGAGAAGTGATCTACATCAATTACAACATGAAAATCATCAAAGCAAGTAAGCCAAAAAGCATGCAAACTTAGGACATGGATTTCGTCATGAACAAACACGAAAAAAAAAATGAAGCACAATCACTTACCAGCCATGGATTTTGAGTTGGGAAGAAGAAGAAAGATCGGAATGCGCTTGCTAATAAAAGAAGAAAATCACTGGAAGCTACCCGTGCTCTCAATCTCGCCTCAGACAATTTGATACAACAAAATGAGAGAAGAAGGCATGAGCTTTATATGTTGCTCATGCACGGTCACTGTTCTCCCCTCTTTCTCTCGGTGATTATTGTTTTAAGCAGTGACCCACTACTTCAGGGTCAATTCTCCATCATGAGATGACCCAAGTTCCCATAGCATGTTGAACCCACTTTGGGTATTTTGCTAAAAACAAAAATGTGAGTTGTCTTCAAATCACACTACTCAAATTTCAAATTCATCTTTGGTCAAACCAATTTTTGGAGCAAAATTTGTAGCTAAAATTGCTTTGAATCAAAATCCACAAATATCCAGTCTCCTTCAACCTAAGTCAAAACTTAAACCTTGATGTTTTTCTAAATAAACCAAAATGCATGAAAATTCCATACCCAAATTCATTTTAAATTCAAACTTTGATTTTTTTTTTTAAACCTCAAGGATCCTTTTTGTAGGTGTTCCCCACAGTCCCTATAGAGATACTACTTTAGATATCTGTGATAAATAAGTCATGAGAAAATAAAATCCACCTTTCAAAATCCAAACCAAATTCATAAAAGTCTAAAATTTTTAATACCTCGGGATTCTTTTTGTGGGTGCTCCCTTGCAGTTCCCATAGAGATGCTACTCTTGATATCTATGAAAAATAGGGTAAAGAAAATCATATCCCTTATGTTTTACCAAATTCTATTAGCAAACCATTCATGGTTCCTTTTCAAAATTCCAAGTCTAGACCTACAATTTATCTTGACAAAACTACATTTCCCTCAAGTCATTATCCTCCCCACAGATTGGCAGTTTCGAGGCACAATGATTCCAAAGTCATGCTTCTGTCATTGCACCTCAAGGGGGCACTTGCTGACCCATAAAAATTCACAAACATTACAAGTGTTGTAGTGAAAACATCACAAGCAAATTCCAAGCGAAAGGCACATAAAGCCTAAGATTGTAGAATGCTACATCAAATATTGCATCCAAATGTTTAGAGGTGATGGAACTCACTCAAAAGATTTCTGTTGAGCTCAGAGTGTAACAGTTCAAATTTCAGAACAAGTGGACTTCACTTGGTCACTCAACTCACAAATCACCAATTTCAAGGTTCATTGACTCAAAACCATGGGGTCACTGAACACATTCAAGCTTTTAGATTACCAAAGTGGCTGAAAATAACAAAGCAACCACAAAATATGCTTAGGAATAATGCTTTAAAGGTTCAAAGCATTTGAACTTCATTTTAGCTTAAACTTAAGTTTCAGTGGTTGTCTCCCAGCTTGCTTGGGGTCACTATGGCAAGTGACACCTCTACATGTCAAAGCCATCTGAAACTCATGGAAATGTCTTTAAATATATTCAAGGACTAACCTTTAAAGTTTCAAAACATTTGGGCTTCATCTAGGCCCAAACTTAGTTCAAGTGGCTGTCCTTCAAGCTCTTTGAGGTCACGATGCAAAGTGATACCTCAAGAATATCAAATGAGCTAAAACTCCTAAAGAAAGTTCAATTTATGTTTAGGAGTGGCTCTGCAAGGTTTTAAGTTAAATGGATGCAATTTAACCCAAGCTCAACAAGCATATCAACTTTGGGTCATGAACCCCGAACCTTGGGGTCACTTACTAAAGCCTTGCTTCCAGGCAACCAAAGTTGATGAAATCTGAATACAAAGCTCAAGTCATGCTCAAAAATGACTATCCAAATTTTCAAGCCAAAGGGACTTCATCTGACATTACTTCAGCTACATATCAGCTTAGGCGTTAGTGACCCCAAACCTTAGAGTTACTGACCAAAGTCATGCTTCCGGGAGGATAAAGCTGATGAAATATGGATCAGAGACTCAAAATGTTCTCAAAGTCAACCCATCAAAGTTTCAAATCAATTGAATATCATTTGGGTGGAAAACAAACTGACTGCCTACAAAGTAAGGGGACAATGATCTAAAACATGAAACAAATGGGCTACAAACCAAAATCCTACTTCCATAGATCTAAATCACATGAAATTTACCGGAACACTTCAATATGCTCCTAACATCTATTCCTCCAAGTTTTAAGTCAATCTGGGGTTATTTGGGCCTCAAGCAGTTGAAACAAAGGCCTATTTTTATAAAAAGTTAAAAAGAAGGTTGACTAACTTCAAAAGATCAAAACATGATGTTGTTTCTATGGCATGTTCGAAATAATGCTAGGAAACATTCCTCTAAGTTAATTTTGTAAAGTTTGGATATCTTTTGGGCCCAAAATTGATGAAAGCAGGTCAAATGGACAAAAATGCCACATATGGGCCTATCCTTGACCATGGCCACGGTCACTGACACGTCTAAAGTGACCTTGGATGGTTTTTGGAGGTTACTTCACTTTATTTTGAAGTGTAACTCCCTTACAACTACTAGGAACCATCTCAACTCCCTCTGAAGTCAACTTGGGCTCTGTTTGAAGGGTCCACAAAGTTGAAGAAAAGTTCCAAGGTTCCACAAGATTCGAACAAGCATTGGGCAAGCATTTGCACTCCATAAGCATCTAAGCTCTCTCTATTCCTCCTCTCCTCACAAGCTGACTGTGAGAAACGGTTTTGGGGAAGAAGATACACCATGCCAACAACTATGAAAACTGAAGTTCAAATCTATCAAGTGCAAAAGAGGTTCGATAGGATGAAACTATGTCTTCTTTGGTTCTCCCAGATGAAGGGTTTTAGGCCATCTTTAAAGTTGTGAACAAACCTTTTTAGGTTTTATTTTTCTCCTTGAAAACTATAGAATCAGAATGACACAACTCCGGTCACAGTTGCTTTCACAAAAGCAACCCTTTCGGATTTGCGCAAACGTGATCCATAAAATCAAAGTGGTGACTACTAAAAATCATAGATGATTATAAGATCGAATTTGACACTCTTGATTATTATTCATCACTCCTAAAAACCAAAAAATACAAATTTCGGCACTTTAGGAGCACTCCGAGGCAAGCAAAAGCGAAACATGGACAAACAGTGGCCAAAAGTACCACATTTGTCAATGACTGTGGGCTACGGTCACCACCCCCTGCCCCTTTTTCTTTTTTTTTTTTTGCATTTCTTCATATTTTTCATGTAATTTTCCTAATTTCTCCTAATTTGGATCACATCTGAGACTAGATTGGGGGGGGGGGGGGGGGGGGGGGGGGGGGTGTTGTTGTGACTTTCTAACATTAGTAAATAACCTGCATCCTCGAGGTTAGAGCATTAAAGCCATATAAACAAAAGGAAATTTAATGATGATGTGTAATTAATTTCCTATTTTTCTATGTATTTAAATGTGTGAATGTTCGACTTGATTCCTATGCATTCATCATCATTTCACTCTTATCGGTCCTCACTTCCTTGCCCCCGCTGGCAAAGATGACATCTGATAGCCACACTCCAAGATACATGGATGCTATTCTCCTTCTACTCATGTCCCCTGAAAGACTTCCCTTCTACTTTCTCACGGAAGTCGGGACATGGCTCAAACGACATAATCTCTAGGTCAAAAGGTCTGGCACCAGGCTTGACCACCCTCCGTCGGAATACATTTGGGTGATCGAATTAAGGACATTCTACATTCGGATTGTCCTTTTTCTTCTTCTCATCCCCGATCAAGTTGTCAACCCAATGGATGGTCTTCGCCCAAAGACGTTCATCCCGGGATAAGACAAAACGAACATACAGTTGGTAGAAAATTGCCCAAATCTCCTCTCAGCAGTTATTCAAATGATCATTGTAGGGGATCACGTCCTTATAAAGTTCTCCTTGGACGGATAATTCAAACGAGTCCGTAAACTCTGGCAGAGCAATCCCCAACTCTGTATTTGGCGTAACGAAGATGTTAGTGATCGGGCAGAAAAGCTCTATGATAGCCTGACATACATTTTTCTTGAAGCAGCTCACTCTGACTCACATCACAAGAATGGCTTTATTCACCCCAGCCAACTTGAGAATGTCTATGCAATCCTTCAAGATTGCGTCTGCCCAAGACACCTAATTTTTGGAGGGGATAAACCAACCCCTAGGTGTGTGATGATCCCCAATCCAACTACTGTCATCATTAAGTAAGACACCCAAACCAATAGGTCTAAGATGGGGAGTTGAAGGGACATCAGGGAATTGAGGAGGCATTAGCAACTTCATGGAAGCAATTGGCCCGCCATAGAAATATGGCGCCTCAAGGATGAAACGACAGCTTGGAGAAGAATGATTCGGCCGCCAGGTAATGACTTTTGTCATCCTAATGAGAAATGGTTGGATCAATATCTCCCATGATGAGAGAACCACTTTTGTATTTCCACTTAGTGGAGACCTTGGTGTCGGACCTCTTCCATCAGTATAGCGGAAGGTCACAAATTTGTCAACCTTCTCGTAACTCGTTGGGATATCTTCATCCCCCCGAATGTCCTTGGACCTCAACTAGGGAATTTGTGTCTCGTTAACACATGGTTGGCTCTCAAGAATTCCATGATAAACATGGAGGGTCTAATGCGCAAGGAGCCGAGAAGACTCTCAAGACGATTAGCCAAGAGTAGCTCCCCTGGCACCTGCTGAAGAAGTAGCGGAAAAACTTTTCTTCCCTCAATTGAAAATATAAAGCAAAAGGAGGGGAATTGTCAACATCTACATTGTGAGCAGATTAGTGTTGTGGCTCTAATACCAATTGTTGTGATTTTCTGAACAATCACCCGTTGTGCGCATCCACGGAATCACAAGATCAAACACGAACAAGCCACACACAAGAAGAGACACAAGATTTACGTGGTTCACCCAAACAGGGCTACATCCACGGGCACAGGAGGACGAACATCTTCACTATGACAAGTAAAGCATACAAGAGATTCCCACACTCTCACATCATCTCTCCTACGTGGTGTGGGAGCACCACGGGCAACTACTGCCGCCGCAAGGTCTAGGGTTACAGACTATACAATATATAATCTCCGCTTTCTTGGCCACCAAGAAAGCCCCTGTACAATTACCAAAATACCCTTGACCTTAAACCAGTCCCTGGCTAACCCAGTGGACTCATCCGGTTAAACCGGAATACAAGACATAAACCTAACAATTAGAATCTTATCTTGACTCACGGTTGTAGGCACCTCATTTGGTATTCTATGTAGACCTAAACCACTTATCAAATTTAGTGATGCCTCCATTTTTACCCCCAAATTAATTTTTTAGCATTATCTAAATTAATTTCAAAATACTTTAATTATTGAAAATTCAAAGAGAGTTCTAGAAGACTATGCGTTGCATATCAAAATTCAAAGAGAGTTTTAGAAGCCATGCATTGCATATTATCATTTAGATTTTTTTTATCCTCATTAAAACATGCATTCCATTTAGGTAAAAATGGGAAAAATAAAAATAAAAGAAAATAACAAGAAAACTTAGACGGCATAAAAATAAATGAATATCGTCATCAATATAGATGCCCAATATACATGAAAATGGTCCAAGTCCATTGCCCGTGGTTAGAGTGCCCATATCATTAATAAGAAAAAAATTCAAAATTAAACAAGATAAAAAATATTGTAAGGTTTGAAACACTCACTAGAAATTTCACCATTCTTGTCCAATTTTCTAGTCATCAAAATGTATAGTCTGTTTTGATGTACTCATTGGGAGCTTTTCAACGATATATAGCACTCCAAAATTTGGCGAACGGATCAAAAGTTACGAGGCTGGGGGCTCATTACACTTGGCCCGGACTCCGAGGGACCCACTTATGAAAAGTAATTTTTTTTATCTGATTTTCTTCCCAAATGCCAAAACTAAATTTCTTAAATCTTAGATTGGGCACAAAGAACCCTCCCATCTTCTATTGCACATCACATTTTCCATGTTTTTTTGGCCTGAGGATAACTTACCATGTTAACCTAGGGTCCAGGCCAAGCTACAAGGCGAGCTTCAATATGATGGCCCAACATGTGGGACCCTTCATTTCATCATTACCATCACTATTACTACCATTATTATCATTATTATTACTATTAGTATTTTTGTAACAACCTAAATTTTGATTTTTAATTAGAATTAATCTTGGCCCTTGATTTAATCTTGATGGACTCCACATGTGATTATTATGATTATTATTAAGATGTTATGTTATTTAAATTTGAATAATTAATTAGTTACTATGTGGGTCCCATAAAATTACTAGAGTTTGAAAATTTTAAAGTCTTGTTCAAATTTAGAGTTTTATTTGAATTACACTTCTTTAGCTAAATTTAACTTGGACTAGAACTTCTTTTAGATAACTCTCATTCTCTCTTCAATTAGATCTATGAATCCTTTTCTTCTGTTATAGTTTTCTCTTTCCTCTTAAGGTATGTTCTCCTTTTCTCTCTCTATTTCTTTTACTAGTTACTATAATGGGTTATTCTCATGCTCCTGCATAGTAGCATGTTTAATGCTTAATCAGGGTCTATGCATCATATTTACTTTACTCATTCCAAGCCATGGAGTTCTTTGTCATCATCATCTTAACATTCAACACATCCAACGTCCTCACAGCCATCCAACTTCTTCATCTCCATCACCCATGCATGTCATTGGGCCACCCTGTGTACCAACCACCATTACCCAGCCACCTGTCCGGGCATCACCCTCGTCACCCAGAACCCCATCTCTCGGCCAGCATAGGAACCCACTGTAATCTTGTTCCTCTTCCTGTTTTATGCTTTTCTTCTCCTCCTCATCTTCTTCTCCACCTCTGTGACCGAGTCAAGCTCATTGTCAGATGAAAGGCATGTAATGTTGGTGAATTCATGTGATAAATAAAACTTGGGCTTTAAGTGTTGTAATTTTCCTTTTTAGAAGGACTGGAGCCTCTACACCACTCACAGATAAAGGTCTTCCACTCTAATGAAGGAATGCAGGTGATCTATCTAACTGACCGGTCGGATTACATGGGCGACCAGACGAATTTCTTACATACAGACACCTGCAGATAGAATTGAAGACCGACCAGTCGGCTAAGGTGCCCGATCGGTCGGACCCCATGCCCGATCGGTTAAATAGGGTATCCGATCGATCGGCTAGGTCCACTGTCGCGAATCAGAAAACTCTGATTTTTCGGATCTACAGCGTGTACGATTATATCCTTCCGAATCCAGAACGAAAAGGTCTCTATCCTCATTATCTATATAAGGAGCATTTCGTCCTTGAAGGAAGTACCTCTCTCCATATCAAAACCCTAGCATTATTGTTGAGAGATCATTTTCTCAGAAGCATCTATATTTTGTCTGTACTGCAAGATGTGCTTCTGAGCATCAAGTTCTTTTTCCATGTTGGTGATTCGTTTTGAGAGACATCAAGGCATGAAGATCAAGCCTGAAGAAGGTGAACGACGTGTGCATCGACAAGAAGGAATGCTTCAAGTCCCTTAGGTTGTGTTCAACTGGGTAAAGGGTAGTAAGCAGTCTTATAACCTTTCTTTAATAGTGTTTGATCTTGGTGGACCGGTGGTTGGTCCTATGGTTTTTCTCGTTTGGGTTTTCCACGTCAAAAATCCTTGTGTCCATCTTCTTTGTGGTGTTTGGTTTGTGTTAAAATCACTAATATTGGGTATCTTCATACTTAGATCTGGTTGGGACCTAAACCTGTGTTAAGGTTTAAATCCTCTCAAGTGGTATCAAAACAGGTTCATATCTCCATTTTTTGGATGAAGAAGTGTATGTTGAGCAGCCAAAAGGATTTTAAGATCAGTAGTTTCTTGGTCATGTCTATAAACTGAACAAGGCATTGTATGGTTTGAAGCAAGCCCCTGGCGCATGGTATAAACGGTTAACCACTTTCTTGCTTGGAAATGGTTTTCGTCGAGGAGGAGCTAATAAAACCTTGTTTATCAAGAATGAGGACAAGGACTTACTGATTGCTCAAGTGTATGTAGATGATATTGTGTTCAGGTCAACCTCATAGTACTTGGCCAATGTGTTCTCTGATATCATGGCAAATGAATTTGAGATGAGTATGGTTGGTGAATTAGCTTTCTTCTTGGGTCTACAAATAAAGCAAAGTGTAAATGGTATATTTATTTCTCAATCTAAATATGCCACAAATCTACTCAAGAAGTTTGGAATGCTCTCTTCAAAATAGGAACGGATTCCAATGAGCACTTCTGTTAAACTTAGTTTAAATACAGAAGGAAAAGATGTAAATGACGCATTGTCTCGTAGCATGATTGGTAGTCTACTTTATCTTACTGCTAGCGGACCTGATATCGCATATAGTGTGGGCATCTGTGCCCGATATCAGTTAAATCCAAAGGAATCTCATGTCAAAGCTGTCAAGCGTATTATGAAATATGTGAGAGGCACAATAAACTATGGTATTTGGCTGACAAGGAACTCCAACACAACTGTTGTTGGGTACTCGAATGCCGATTGGGCTGGCTATGTTGATGACTGCAAAAAGACCTCTGGCGGTTGTTTCTTTATATGCAACAATCTTGTTGCCTAGCATAATAAGAAGCAGACTTTAACTTCTCTTTCTAATGCAGAAAAGGAATATATAGCAGCTAGAAGTTGTTGTACGCAACTTCTATGGATGAAGCAAATGTTGTTAGATTATGGAATTCAGCAAGATCTTATGACAATATATTGTGACAACAGGAGTGCTATTGATATTTCCAAGAATTCTGTTCAACATTCACGAACAAAACACATTGATATCAGGCATCATTTTATTCGTGAATTAGTTGAAGCTAAAATTCTTATTTTGGAGCAGACTCCAATTGAAAATCAACTAGCTGATTTGTTTACTAAACCTCTTGAGCCTCTTCGTTTTGAATCCCTTCGTAAATCTCTTAGAGTTGGACTCCATCCTTGACATATCTTCTACATTATTTGCTCTTTGCACATACCTATTATTTTTACTAATTCCATGATTATTTGATATGTGATTTACCTTGTTGTACTTTAGTTATTTGGTTGGTTTCTGTCATGGTACACAGAATTTAAGGAGACTTCTCAAAACTTCACTTTCCTATCAACTTCGTTCATTACATTTGAAGAAAATCTAAAGTACATTGTTTGGGCTTCTTTCATAGATGCACACAGTATTAATCACGTAATTTTGAATTCTTCTTCTTAAAAAAAAAACTACAAGGAAGAAGAAGAAGAGGATACTTATTCAGGGGGAGTTGTTCACAAAAAGACTATAAGATGCTAGATTTCTTGAATTTCTCATAGAACATAATTTATCTCTCCTTCTCTATGTTACCTCAACATCGTTGGCTTAATAATTTTTATAAAACATCGACTCTAAGCATTGATGATTTTCATGTGAATTGTTCACTTCTGGTATGTTGCATTTGTCATCTTGCCTATGTTATTTATTTCAATATTTCCTTTCATATACTCTGTGTGTTATACACCCTTTGAGTTAAAAAAAAAAAAAAAAAAGAAAACTCACAGCTGTGTATACCGACTGGACGAGCTTCACAACAGACCGGTCGGCCGACTCTGTGTCCTTTCACAGAACTAACATCCGATCGATCAGCCTTATGTGACTGGTCGGGTCTTTTGGATACAATTCCACAAAATTGGAATTCGATCGATCGGCCTATTCATCTGGCCGGTCGGGCACCTGGATTCTTTAAAACCAGTGTGCATCTCTTCGTTTCCCTTCTTCACCCTGCTTTCTCGTTTTTTGGCCTACAACGTCTCTTCTTCTCCTCCCCTTGCTTCCTGATTTTTGTGCTCCCTCCATTTCTTTTTCACCAAGGTAACTTTTCTTACTTATCTTGTTTTCCATTGCCTCCATATACGTTGCATCTTCCTATTTCTTATTAATTTCCCCTTTTCATTGTGGTTGTATTTTGATGTTGGATCTTAGTTTGGTTGTGTGCTTTCTTTCATCTATTTTAGCGACACTATTCGCCTTGATTTATGTTCTGGTTCATGTGCGTCTGTTTGTATGCTGATTGGGATCCCCCTCTTGTGAGCTCCTTCTTATTTTAAGCTTCATTTTAATTGTGCACGCCAACTGTTTGATAATATGCTCAAATGAGTTTCTTCGTGTATTTTTCTCATTATGCTTATATTGGATTGCGCTGTGCTGGTTTTTACTTCAAAGTACTCTAATCATTAACAGTTATGGCTCTGAAAAAGCTAGTTTCCAAGCACAAACATGTTGCAAGTTCCTCATCCACCCTAAGCTTTAACAAAGACCGGTTTCCTTGAGAAGAATGGGCTGCACAATATGATAACATATTTCGCAAACGGATTGTTCTGTTCAAACATCCCATTAATCCTTTGGAATTTCGGACATTGCAATTTGGTGCATGGCTTGAAAGACATCAGTGGACATCACTTTACAAGTTTGATAAAGAGGTCTTTCCTAATTTAGTCCGTGAATTTTACAATTATATGACTGATATGTCCTCTGTGCTCATTAAATCGTATATTCGAGGCCAACATGTGTCCATCACTCCTTCTTCACTTGGGAGATTTTTGGGTATTGAACGGACATCGGATGCACGATATCCACTGCCTAATGAGGGTCTTTCGGATGTTGATTTTGATGTAGTTAGCTCGGTTCTATGCGGGAGTCCCTCGTGATTGGCCTTCTGGCACACTACTAAAACAAAGTGAATTGATTGACTCGTACCGTCTACTCAACATTTTTGTAAAAAACAACATTGAGCCCCGCAATCATGATACGGAGATCTATGACGAGGCGAGTTATCTCCTTTCTGTTATTGGTAGCGATCTCCCAATCGATCTTCCTCGTGTCATATTCGACACCATTTATCAAGCTCATTCTGCTGCAAAGAATGCATTGCTCCCTTTTGGTGTACTCTCCAAATTTCTTAATGCACAAGTTGTGATGCCCGATATGAACGATGTTTCGGTTTTGATTCGGAATGCTATCACTATGAGCACCATGGTACAGTCTAAGTCTCAAGTCCGTCAGTCTATTTCTTGCGGACCCATTCCATCACCTATTGCTGAGGAGGATATTCCCGATGCTACTACCATACATGCCTATGGCTTTCAGCTTTCGAGGATACTCTTTCCGACCAGGCTGTTTATCTTAATATTGTTACTGGCACTGTTCAGACACTTTAGCGTGATGTTCAGACACTTCGTGGTGAAGTTCAAACACTTAATGGGCGGTTTAATGTCCTTAAATCGAAACTTGACTCAATTCTTGATCATTTTCGTCGGCAATGATTGTATTAAGTTTCTCTTTTAGTTATTTTTGTTGCCCCTCTCTCAATTCATGACCAAAAATGGGGAGATAGAGTTTATAACCATGTGTTTCCGAACTAATCTAATTGGAACTAATCTCATTGATAGTGTTGATTCTCTCTTATGTTTTGCTAATTTGATCTTCAATTTGTGCCTAGAAAGGTTGTCTGTGTTTGCAGGTTTCAAATTCAAGCGATGTCATATCTTCATGTATTTTTTCTTTTTGGGGTTTAATGGGTAAATTGTTCAATCTAAAAAGTTTTGTCCATGAATTGCCAAAGGTGGAGATTGAAAGACATATAATATTGGCAAATTTATAGGATGGACAAAACTTGGGTTTTAAGTGTTGTAATTTTCCTTTTTAGAAGGATTGGAGCCTCTACACCACTCACAGATAAAGGTTTTCCACTCTAACGGAGGAATATAGGTGATCTATCTGACCAATCAGTCGGATTACATGGGCGATCAGTCGAATTTCTTGTATACAAACACCTGCAGACAAAATTAAAAACCGGCTAGTCAGCTGAGGTGCTCGATCGGTTGGACCCCATGCCTGATTAGTCGGATAGGGTATCCAATCGGTCAGCTGGGTCAGCTGTCGTGAATAAAAAAACTCTGATTTTTTGGATCTATAGGAGATGCGATAATATCATTTCGAATCTAGAGTAAAAAGGTCTCTATCCTCATTATCTATATAAGGAGCATCTCATCCTTGAAGGAAGTACCTCTCTCCAGATCAAAACGCTAGCATTATTATTAAGAGATCATCTTCTCAAAAGCGTCTATATTTTATATGTGCTGCAATGTGTGCTTCTGAGCATCAAGTTCTTTCTCCATCTTCGTGATTCGTCTTGAAAGGCATCAAGGCGTGGAGAACAAGCCTGAAGAAGGTGAACGACGTGTACGTCGACAAAAAGGAGTGCTTCGAGTCCCTTAGGTTGTGTTCAACTGGGTAAAGGGTAGTAAGTAGTCTTGTAGCCTTTTTTTAATAGTGTATGATCTTGGTGGACTGGTAGTTGGTCTCGTGGTTTTTTCCGTTTGGGTTTTCCACGTAAAAAATCCTTGTGTCCATCTTCTTTTGTAGTGTTTTGTTTGTGTTAAAATAACTGATATTGGGTATCTTCATACTTAGATCTGGTTGGAACTTAAACCTGTGTTAAGGTTTAAATCCTCTCATCAGACCTGCCAAGCAACCTAGTTACCATTTTCATTTCCCTCCACCAGGCCCGTATGTCACGACCCGAGCCCAGAATTCGGGGGTTAGCAAAAAGCTAAACCGGTGACACACGTACTCCCGTGCACGTGCACCCAAACCCAGTCCAGATGCACGCCCACAAGGGATCTAACACGTGCGAACTAAGTGTACGCGGAAGCTGTACATATCATAGCAAGCAACAAAGGAAAATAAATAGCGGAAGCTAAAACAAATGCGGAACGGATAAGACAAAGACAAATACACTGATATAAAACCGAATACACACCAAAATCAATATATACAAAATACACAGAAGATAAGTCCAAAGTCCAAAGATCCAAAGTCCAAATACAATCTCTCAAAAACCAAAAACTCGAAAAGCCACTGGAAGTATGCATGAACGCTCTCGGCAGAGATGATCAGGCCCACTCTGCCAAACCTGAGGGTGCCTCTACACTTGCCCCTGCAGCCTCCTCGACCGCCGGGGAGCTGGGCAAGGTATCTGTGCCTGCAACACCACAGACAACACAAATGAATACAACGATCCAGCAAATATAAGTAACAGGGGTGTAACACTCATAGTATCAAAGTGAATAAATGACAGAATAATGATTTCAGAGTTTCATCTTAGTAAGCTAAGCAAATCGTGCATAGAAGTAAAGCATGATATGTGAATCAAACATAGAAATACTGACTAAGTGGCTACTACGTTAACCAAGTTCTCTCCAATAGAGAGCAGAGCAAAGCAGAGCAGATGAGAACACCACTGACCGGGCCAGGGTACAAGTGGGTCTCGGTTTCCTGGGTTCCGGGGTCCCAAGACAAAGCAACACTGCAGTTATACAGAGATACAGAGATCTAAGCCAAAGGTAACCC
Organism: Sextonia rubra; assembly: GCA_037013555.1. Classification (NCBI taxonomy): domain Eukaryota; kingdom Viridiplantae; phylum Streptophyta; class Magnoliopsida; order Laurales; family Lauraceae; genus Sextonia; species Sextonia rubra. The sequence continues at coordinate 50,468,806 of JASUAD010000009.1, read as the reverse complement.
CGTCGGGCATCCTAGGGCTGAGGCTGAGTAGAGCCAGACTAATACCAATCAAATCAAATCCATAGAAAGGGAGATTATCCGCTTTGGACTCACCGATGACAAGGACCGGATCTTATCCTCACGTATTAACCTCTGGGCAGAGCCACCCGGGAATACCCAAACTCAGAGATAAACAAAGCCAGCAGAGCATAGATATAAATCCAAAGCACAGCATAGATCAAAGCATAGTGCAGAACGAAGCATAGAACAGAGATACAGGACGAAAACAAAAATGACTACGGAATGCATAAACTTAGATTAACAGAACAGAGGGCAAAATCATAAACAATATGCAATGCATCTCAGATTAATACGGAGTCAAGGTTCATTACAAGCCAGTCCTAAGCTAGTTGTTCACTGTCACTAACCGTGCATGTTGATGTAGTTTTAAGTTAGTCAATGCACCGTTGCCATCAAAGTGTTGCAATGTAATCTGTGCGAGCACCGACGTCCCTTAAACCAACACCCATGGGGAGGTGCTTAACAGTAAATCAACACTCACATGAATAAGTCACAGCCTAACAGACTATTCATGCGATCCAAGAATCCATTGGGCCGGTTTACATGGGTGGTTAACCTGTATTTGAGTCCTACAAGTCTCACCATTATCCTAAGTTATGTTTCAGAATTGCCATGCCTAACGGTTTAGCTATGGGGGACCTATGGTTGAGCCGAAGACATCTTACGCGCTTGTCGTACTATGCACTACGGCTTCACCTTGGTTCCATTCAAAACACAGCTAAACTGATCATCCTTCCATCTCTGATCTAATACCTTTTTACGGCTGAGCTACAGTCAGTATACGGCTTAGCCGTAGACCAATCCACGGCTTGGCCGTAGCATTCCACGGCTTAGCCGTAGCCTCACCGTAGGAGTACTGATATCAGAAAAGTTTCGACTGATCAGAGATTTAATTCACGGCTGGGGTACGGTTGGGTCACGGCTAGCTTACGGCTCAGCCGTAGAACAAATTACGGCTTAGCCGTAGCCTAGCCGTAGAACAAAACTCAAATTTCGAGTCTCTGGAAATCAAGCCGTAGAAGTTCACGGCTTAGCCGTACCATACAGAGATGAATTCGGGCTGAGTACAGAAACGGAAATTTGACACAGAAACATCCCCAAACAAGCTACAGAGGTTCCAAATTCACAAGCATTGGCTGTAAACATCAAATACACTAAAGAAGATGGAAATCAAAGCATTCAAATAGAGCACCCATGTGTGTTATAAAAGTCTGTACTTATACTTGCCTCAAATCTGAAAATCCACTGACTCAAGCTCCAAATCCACTAAAAAATCAAAGCAAATCAAAGAGATACACCATGCATGAGATGTAGACACATCAACAAAGAAAAGAGCTGAAATTGGAGAAGAAGAAGGGAGAGTTAGGAGAGAACCCACTTACCCAAAGCCACAAAACATAGACAGAGAGGAAAGAATGAAGAAGAACCCAATCCAATGAAGAGTAGCAAACCCAAATCAAACAAGGGCTCCAATCCACAATCGAGCAAGAGAAGGAAGAAGAGAGAATGAGACAACGTGGAGCTTCCCTGGAATTCTCCTTGCATGCAACGACCAAGACAAATGGGCAAGGAGTTGGACATCTGGAACATGACTCATATTTATAGATTTGAGAGTTTAAAACAAGATCCATGGAGTTTAAGCTATTTACAGTTCAAGTCACACGAAGGTCCATCTTCCCCAATTGACTCCAAACGGATCTGACACAGTTACGGAAATTGTCGAGCTCAACGAAATACGCGTGCTGACACCAAGATGATGCAAAGATGATATGAGCAAAACAAAAGCAAAATTACGAAAAAAGGCTTAGAACTACCTATTCCAGGTCAAAGGTCACTCAACTACCTATCCAAGGCCCAAAACCAAGTCCAAAAGAATAAACAAAACAAAACACACACTAATGAGCCACTAATCCGGCTCAAAGGGGATCGGAGTGTTACATCCTCCCCCACTAGGAATCATTCCGTCCTCGGAATGACTACCTACCTGCGCAAAGAGCTGGGGGTACTGGCGCGCTAGCTGCTCCTCTAGCTCCCAAGTAGCCTCATCCGGACCGTGATGCTCCCACAACACTTTAACCCATCTGATAGTCCTGGTACGGAGAATCTGCTCTCGTGTGCCAACGATGCGAAGCGGACGCTCAACGTAAGTTGCATTAGGCTGAATCTGGATATCATCGTAGCGAATCACATGGCTCGGATCTGGCACATACTTACGGAGCATCGACACATGGAAGACATCGTGCACACCGGAGAACTCAACTGGAAGCGTCAACCGATAAGCTAAATCTCCAACTCGGCTCTTGACTTCGAACGGTCCTACATATCTCGGAGCTAACTTACCCTTCTGACCAAATCGAACTGTGCCCTTCATCGGAGAAACTTTAAGGAACACCCAATCTCCGACTTGGAATGCCAAAGGTCTCCTCCGAGTATCAGCATAGCTCTTCTGCCTGGACCGAGCAATCTTCAAATTCTCTATCACTTTCTGCACTTTCTCCGTCGTCTCTGCTATGATCGTCGGACCATGAAAACTCCTTGCTCCTACCTCTTCCCAGCACACCGGGGTCCTGCACTTACGTCCGTAGAGAGCCTCATATGGTGCCATACCAATACTCTCGTGAAAGCTGTTGTTGTAAGCAAACTCACACAATGCCAAATGCATATCCCATTCCTTCTCAAAGTTCAGCACACTAGCTCTGAGCATATCCTCCAACGTCTGAATGGTACGCTCCGACTGTCCATCAGTCTGGGGGTGGTATGCCGTGCTAAAACTCAGCTTCGTGCCCATAGCTTCCTGAAATGCTCTCCAGAATGAAGATACAAAACGACTGTCTCGATCCGACACAATCGATACCGGGGTGCCATGCAATCTGACTACCTCGTCAACAAACTTCCTAGCCATCTCCGTGAATGTCATCCCCTTCTTGAACGGAAGGAAATGTGCTGACTTGGTCAATCTGTCCACTATTACCCAGATCGCATTGTTCTTTCTACTGGTCGGCGGAAAACCGGAGACGAAATCCATCGTAATGTGCTCCCACTTCCACTGCGGAGTGTGCAATGGATGTAATGATCCTGGAGGTCGCTGATGGTCAGCTTTCACCCTCTGACAGGTCAAACATCGAGCTACGAACCCTGCGATCTCCCGCTTCATATTGTTCCACCAAAATCTGTCCTTCAAGTTCCGGTACATCTTCGTACTCCCTGGGTGCATCGCATATCGGGCATCGTGCGCCTCTGTCATCAACTTATCTTTCAGCTCATCCACAGCGGGAACACACAATCTATTCCTGAAGTACAAAACTCCATCCACCAAGCTAAAATCCGGTCGATCTGCAATCCGATCTCTGAACTTCACCAGGAGGGGGTCCTCAAACTGGCGATCCTTGATCTGCTGAATCACTTCAGGCTGAAATACGACGGTAGTAGCTAATGTCACCAATTCACCTACCATCCGAACCTCTACAGGCTGATCATGCACAAGCATATAGAATCCTGCCAACGCCTGAAGACTGTCTGTCCTCCTGCTAAGTGCATCTGCAACCACATTCCCCTTGCCAGGGTGGTACTTGATCGGAAAGTCGTAGTCTTTGATAAACTCCAACCATCTACGCTGCCTCATATTCAAGTCATGCTGATCAAACAAGTACTGCAGACTGTGATGATCGGAATGGACCTCGAACTTCACACCGTACAAGTAATGTCGCCACAACTTCAGTGCAAATACAATAGCTGCTAGCTCCAAGTCATGTGTGGCATAGTTCTTCTCATGCTCCTTCAGCTGTCTGGATCCATAGGCAATCACTTTCTGATTCTGCATCAGTACACAGCCTAATCCAACTCGAGAAGCATCGGAATAAATCACGAATCCCTCACTACCATCCGGGAGAGTCAACACTGGCGCCGTAGTGAGCTTTTCTTTCAACAACTGGAAACTGCGCTCACACTTCTCTGTCCACTCATACGGGACCTTCTTCCGAGTCAACTGAGTCAGCGGGGCTGAAATCTTCGAGAAGTCCTGCACAAACCTGCGGTAATATCCCGCCAATCCCAGAAAACTCCGAATCTCTGTCACTGATCTGGGACGGGGCCAATGGACTACTGCCTCAATCTTCGCCGGATCCACCATTAATCCATCTCTAGAAATCTTATGACCCAGAAATGCAACTTGCTCTAACCAGAAATCACACTTGGACAACTTGGCATACAACTTGTGATCCTTAAGCAGCTGCAATGCTTTCCTCAAATGGTCTGTATGTTCCTCAGCAGTCTTCGAATAGACCAATATGTCATCTATAAAAACCACAACGAACTGGTCCAAGAAGGAAGTAAACACCCTATTCATCAAGGCCATGAAAGCTGCGGGTGCATTCGTCAAACCAAACGGCATGACAAGGAACTCGTAGTGTCCATACCGAGTCCTGAACGCCGTCTTCGGAACATCCTCATCCTTCACCCTGAGCTGGTGATATCCTGACCTCAAGTCGATCTTAGAGAAATAAGCTGCACCCTGAAGTTGATCGAACAACTCATCAATCCTAGGCAATGGGTATTTGTTCTTGATAGTTACTTTGTTCAACTGCCTGTAGTCAATGCACATCCGAAAACTGCCATCCTTCTTCTTGACAAACAATACAGGAGCTCCCCAAGGTGAAACACTGGGGCGTATGAACCCTTTGTCCAACAGATCCTGCAACTGTTTCTTCAATTCCAACAACTCTGCAGGTGCCATACGATATGGAGCTCTACTGATAGGTGCTGTACCTGGTACCACGTCAATAGCAAATTCTACCTCCCGAACTGGTGGCAACTCTGGCACATCCTCCGGAAAGACATCCGGAAACTCGCTGACTACTGGAATCTCACTGAGCTGTCGCTGATCTTTCTTCTCTGAAATGAATGCAAGAAATCCCTCACATCCCCTACGAAGCATCCTGTCTGCTTTACAAGCAGAGATCACACGTCTTGGGCACTTCATCTGGCTGCCCTCAAATCGGAATCCGCTGCCCAAATCAAAGTAGATAGCCTTGCTGTAGCAATTGATACACGCATGATATCTCGCAAGCCAGTCCATACCAAGGATCACATCAAAATCCAGTGTCGTGAGCAACACGAGGTCTACTGGGAGCTGATGACCAGCTATCCGCACATCACACTGAGGGTAAAACACACTGCACTCCACCCGCTTACCAACCGGAGTGGATACTAGCAACAAGTATGGAAGTGGTGTGGGTCGCTGTCGAAGCTGCACAGCAAAATGGGGTGCTACGTACGAACGCGTAGACCCGGAGTCAAATAAAGCTAAAGCTTCTGCATCAGAAATTAAAATTTTACCTTCCACTACCGTGGCCTCCTCCGCGCCCTCATGCGTAGCAGCATATGCTCGGGCTGTCTGGCGGTTCAGCTTCTGGGCTGGGCGAGCTGGCTGAGATCTGCCCTGAGCTGTAGATCCTGCATGTCTCGTCTGTGGCGAGGACTGAAACTTCGGGCATTGGGCCCGCCTGTGATCCGTAGAGCCACAACCGAAACAAGCCCCAATCTTCCTCCAACATCTGTCTGTGGGGTGATCCTTCCCACAGTGACCGCATACCAACGGAGTACTGCTCGAACTGCCCTGCTTACCCTTGAACCTTTTCTGAAACTGACTTCTGCCACTGGAACCTGCCGCCCTCTTAGCTTCTGTTCGCTCCTCCTCAAAGATGGCCTCTGCATCATAAGCCCTGTCAATAGCGTCGTCCAATGTAGCCGGCCACATACAAGCAACCACGTGGCGTTTGTGTCTCGGATTCAGACCGTTGACGAAGCGAGTCACCTTCTTATGCTCAGTGTTCACCATGTCCTCTGCGAAGTGAGACAACTCTGTAAACTTGTGTACATAATCTGCAACTGACATCTGTCTCTGCTGAAGGTTGAAGAATTCCACTTCCTTGGCTCGCTGAATATGGAGAGGCATGAACTTCCGACGGAATTGCTGCTTGAAGGTCTCCCAAACTGTGGCACTGGGCATAGTCTGAAATGAAGTCTTAACACTCCTCCACCATGTCTTGGCTACACTCCGAAGCATAGAGGCTGTGAGAACTACCTTCTGCTTGTTACTGCACACAATCGTGTCAAATAGCTCTTCAGTCTGCTCCAACCATTGCTCCGCCTGCAATGCATCCTCTATCCCATGAAACTCGGTCGCCCCTCGCTTACGGAACTTGTCGAAAAGAGCATTCGGATCTGATTCCTTAGGCTGGAAAATCACCTGCTGATCTATGCGAGGTGATGCTACTGCAGCAGCCTGACTCTGTCTATCTACCATGGATGCCATCTGCGCCTGTAATGATTGCATAGACTGCATCATCATCATCATTCGTTCCTCACTACTGATGTGTGGAGGTACTGATCCACTATCACCGTTGTGGCCTTGTTGATTCTCATCCCGAGATCCCGATCCTGATGCCATCCTGCAAAAGGAAAAGAAACACAACACACAAATATAAAATGCCCTGAGTTAGTCGAATCCCAAATCAACATATGAGACTTCGAGTCAAATAGTTGATAGCGTTATCTCACCACGATCTTAGATGCCTACATGCTTATAACTAGCATGCTTTGATACCATACAATACGTATGTCACGACCCGAGCCCAGAATTCGGGGGTTAGCAAAAAGCTAAACCGGTGACACACGTACTCCCGTGCACGTGCACCCAAACCCAGTCCAGATGCACGCCCACAAGGGATCTAACACGTGCGAACTAAGTGTACGCGGAAGCTGTACATATCATAGCAAGCAACAAAGGAAAATAAATAGCGGAAGCTAAAACAAATGCGGAACGGATAAGACAAAGACAAATACACTGATATAAAACCGAATACACACCAAAATCAATATATACAAAATACACAGAAGATAAGTCCAAAGTCCAAAGATCCAAAGTCCAAATACAATCTCTCAAAAACCAAAAACTCGAAAAGCCACTGGAAGTATGCATGAACGCTCTCGGCAGAGATGATCAGGCCCACTCTGCCAAACCTGAGGGTGCCTCTACACTTGCCCCTGCAGCCTCCTCGACCGCCGGGGAGCTGGGCAAGGTATCTGTGCCTGCAACACCACAGACAACACAAATGAATACAACGATCCAGCAAATATAAGTAACAGGGGTGTAACACTCATAGTATCAAAGTGAATAAATGACAGAATAATGATTTCAGAGTTTCATCTTAGTAAGCTAAGCAAATCGTGCATAGAAGTAAAGCATGATATGTGAATCAAACATAGAAATACTGACTAAGTGGCTACTACGTTAACCAAGTTCTCTCCAATAGAGAGCAGAGCAAAGCAGAGCAGATGAGAACACCACTGACCGGGCCAGGGTACAAGTGGGTCTCGGTTTCCTGGGTTCCGGGGTCCCAAGACAAAGCAACACTGCAGTTATACAGAGATACAGAGATCTAAGCCAAAGGTAACCCCGTCGGGCATCCTAGGGCTGAGGCTGAGTAGAGCCAGACTAATACCAATCAAATCAAATCCATAGAAAGGGAGATTATCCGCTTTGGACTCACCGATGACAAGGACCGGATCTTATCCTCACGTATTAACCTCTGGGCAGAGCCACCCGGGAATACCCAAACTCAGAGATAAACAAAGCCAGCAGAGCATAGATATAAATCCAAAGCACAGCATAGATCAAAGCATAGTGCAGAACGAAGCATAGAACAGAGATACAGGACGAAAACAAAAATGACTACGGAATGCATAAACTTAGATTAACAGAACAGAGGGCAAAATCATAAACAATATGCAATGCATCTCAGATTAATACGGAGTCAAGGTTCATTACAAGCCAGTCCTAAGCTAGTTGTTCACTGTCACTAACCGTGCATGTTGATGTAGTTTTAAGTTAGTCAATGCACCGTTGCCATCAAAGTGTTGCAATGTAATCTGTGCGAGCACCGACGTCCCTTAAACCAACACCCATGGGGAGGTGCTTAACAGTAAATCAACACTCACATGAATAAGTCACAGCCTAACAGACTATTCATGCGATCCAAGAATCCATTGGGCCGGTTTACATGGGTGGTTAACCTGTATTTGAGTCCTACAAGTCTCACCATTATCCTAAGTTATGTTTCAGAATTGCCATGCCTAACGGTTTAGCTATGGGGGACCTATGGTTGAGCCGAAGACATCTTACGCGCTTGTCGTACTATGCACTACGGCTTCACCTTGGTTCCATTCAAAACACAGCTAAACTGATCATCCTTCCATCTCTGATCTAATACCTTTTTACGGCTGAGCTACAGTCAGTATACGGCTTAGCCGTAGACCAATCCACGGCTTGGCCGTAGCATTCCACGGCTTAGCCGTAGCCTCACCGTAGGAGTACTGATATCAGAAAAGTTTCGACTGATCAGAGATTTAATTCACGGCTGGGGTACGGTTGGGTCACGGCTAGCTTACGGCTCAGCCGTAGAACAAATTACGGCTTAGCCGTAGCCTAGCCGTAGAACAAAACTCAAATTTCGAGTCTCTGGAAATCAAGCCGTAGAAGTTCACGGCTTAGCCGTACCATACAGAGATGAATTCGGGCTGAGTACAGAAACGGAAATTTGACACAGAAACATCCCCAAACAAGCTACAGAGGTTCCAAATTCACAAGCATTGGCTGTAAACATCAAATACACTAAAGAAGATGGAAATCAAAGCATTCAAATAGAGCACCCATGTGTGTTATAAAAGTCTGTACTTATACTTGCCTCAAATCTGAAAATCCACTGACTCAAGCTCCAAATCCACTAAAAAATCAAAGCAAATCAAAGAGATACACCATGCATGAGATGTAGACACATCAACAAAGAAAAGAGCTGAAATTGGAGAAGAAGAAGGGAGAGTTAGGAGAGAACCCACTTACCCAAAGCCACAAAACATAGACAGAGAGGAAAGAATGAAGAAGAACCCAATCCAATGAAGAGTAGCAAACCCAAATCAAACAAGGGCTCCAATCCACAATCGAGCAAGAGAAGGAAGAAGAGAGAATGAGACAACGTGGAGCTTCCCTGGAATTCTCCTTGCATGCAACGACCAAGACAAATGGGCAAGGAGTTGGACATCTGGAACATGACTCATATTTATAGATTTGAGAGTTTAAAACAAGATCCATGGAGTTTAAGCTATTTACAGTTCAAGTCACACGAAGGTCCATCTTCCCCAATTGACTCCAAACGGATCTGACACAGTTACGGAAATTGTCGAGCTCAACGAAATACGCGTGCTGACACCAAGATGATGCAAAGATGATATGAGCAAAACAAAAGCAAAATTACGAAAAAAGGCTTAGAACTACCTATTCCAGGTCAAAGGTCACTCAACTACCTATCCAAGGCCCAAAACCAAGTCCAAAAGAATAAACAAAACAAAACACACACTAATGAGCCACTAATCCGGCTCAAAGGGGATCGGAGTGTTACACCATCTCTACCTTTCTCTTCGTCTTCTTCTTCTTTGCTGGATCTTCATTCCCTGTTCTCCTCTCTTCTTCCTTGTTTTCTTCTTTCTTCTGCCTCTTTGTGTTAGCTAAAATGGCCCATTCTGGGACCTTTGAACGGATTAGATTTGCACACCAATGGTATGATTAAACTTAAATGGATCTCCAAAATTTTAAGGCATACCTGAATCCATCGCTAATGGAGACAGAATGGATGCCAAAATGGGTCTTACAACTTCGTCAGCCTTCTCTTGATGCCAACAACTCGATGGTGATGCTCAGCCTTTTATTTTGAGTCAGTATGAGTGCATGTAAGTGAAGATGAGGGAGTTTGCCAGCTGTTATAGCCATCTGACCATCACCGATGGCTGCAACGCTCCTCTATCATTATGGAGCGTTGCTGCAATGCATTCATGGACATTCATCATGGGAGAAACTGAAAAAACGTTATGCATGGGTAGTGAATGACAATGAAGGGGAGAAGAGAACCGTTACAGCACTTGGCGGTGGTCATTTGGACCACCACCCTCGTCTTCCAAGAATCTCCCACTTGGTCCATATGACCCCCATACATCCACTTAGTATATATAGTATATAGAAAATACTTTATTTTGTAAACGAATTTTGAAAACGACTCTAACTGATGTGCATCATTTGAAAAACACCAATCATCCATGAAAACTGTAATGCTAAGGTCTTTAATCTGTGACTAGGTTAGTTTTCTAATGCGAACTGTGGCGGTTACACATCTTGACGATATATTTCCTTCCACAATCACAACACCAGTATCCTTTCCTAATCAAGAACTTAACTTTAATATGACTACTTTAATGGGAACTATAATGTCATAACACTTTTATATTCTTACTTCATTGCAAAATTACCACATGTGAATATATAACAAAGTAAGAGCTGCAAAATCGTTTCTTTAATTGATCAATGAATAGTGTCATACATCATTGATTCCTACAAGGCATATCTTTCAATCCCATACTCAATACATGGTCTTTAAAATCATTTGGCGCCAATGCCTTTGTCAATGGATCAGCAATCATGAGCTTCGATGGAGCTCCAACAATTGACACTAAACGATCTCGCACCTTTTCTTTCAAAACAAGGTACTTTATGTCCAGAAACTTTGATTTACTAGAACACTTGTCATTCTGCGCAAAAAGTCGAGCAGCATTATTATCGTAGTAAAGTTTTAGCGGTTCAGAAACACTGCCCATAATTGTAAGTCCCTTGATGAAATTACGCATCTATAATGCGTGACCCGTGGCTTCAAAACATGCCACATACTCTACATCAAATGTGGATGGAGTGACTAGCGATTGCTTTGCACTTCTCCACGACACTGCCCCACCAACCAACAGAAAGATGTAACCAGATGTTGACCTTCTAGTATTGAGACAACCCACAAAGTCAGAATCTGAATATCCAATGACCTCCAATGTAGTGGATCTCTGATATGTGAGCATGTTTCTTCTAGTGCCGTTGAGATAATGCATCACTTTCTTGACAGCTACCCAGTGAGGTATGCTTGGATTACTTTGATATCGACTTAACATCCCAACTGCAAAACTAATATTTGGCCTCGTGCATGTCTGTAGGTACATTAGACTTCCTACTGCTGCCGCATAAGGATATTTATTCATTTCCAACTTTTCTATGTCAGTCATGGGGCATTAATCTTTACTAAACCTATCTCTCTTAGACATTGGGGCATTTTGTGGTTTACTCTTTTCCATTCGGAAACGTTTGAGAATACTTTGCACATAGGCTTCTTGACACAACCCGAGTAATCCTCGAGATCGATTTCTGAATATCTCGATTCCTATTACAAAGGTTGCTTCACCCATATCTTTCATGTCAAAATTATTCTCAAGGTATACCTTAGTTTCTCGGATCATACCAAGGTCATTACTGGCTAATAAAATGTCATCTACATACAGGACTAAAATGATAAAATTGCTCCCACTAATCTTAAGGTAAATACAATGGTCAACTGGATTTTCGGTAAAACCAAAAGATGTAATAATATGATTAAACTTTAAGTACCATTGTCTGGAAGCTTGTTTCAGCCCATATATCGACTTCTTTAACTTACAAACCAGCCTTCGATTATTACATTGTTGAACAAACCCTTCAGGTTGTTCCATGTACACTTCTTCATCAAGATTCCCATTTAAGAAAGCTGTTTTAACATCCATCTGATATAGCTCTAAGTCATAATGAGCTACTAGAGCCATTACAATTCTAAATGAGTCTTTCTTAGATACAGGAGAGTAGGTTTCATGAAAATCGAGACCTTCTCTCTGAGTGAATCCCTTAGCCACTAGTCGGGCTTTAAATCGTTCAACTTTACCTTTAGAGTCCTTTTTGGTCTTAAAGACCCATTTATAACCGACGGTCTTGGACCCTTCAGGTAGTTAAATAAGATCCCAAACGTCATTTATAGCCATGGATTCTAATTCTTCTTTCATAACATCTAACCATTTATCAGAATTGTCACTGTGTACAGCTTCGTTAAAAGTTTTTGGATCTTTTTTAATTCCAATATCCGATTCTTCTAGATACACAACATAATCATCCAAAATAGTAGGCCTTCTCATACGAGTCGACCTTGTCAATACTTCTGGATTTTCTTCAGGAATGATTAGTTGTATTGGAGGAGTTGGTTGTGTATTTTGAGGAATTGGATTAACAGATCGTTCTGGGAATGCCCCTATATTGAGTGGAATCATTAAGCCATCTTGAGTAGAGGATTGAGGCTCATCTCTAATCTCCTTATATATAATGTTTCTAGCTTCGCTACTCCCATTGTTGTCATGATTCTCCAAAAACTTAGCATTATGGGACTCAACTATTCGTAGTGAATGATTAGGACAGTAAAATCGATACCCTTTAGACCTCTCTAGATAACCAATAAAATATCCGCTCATAGTTCTAGGGTCTAACTTCTTTTCTTGTGGATTATAAACTTGCACTTCAGATGTACATCCCCAAACTCTGAAATGGTTTAAGCTGGGTTTCCTTCCAGTCCACAACTCGAAAGGAGTTTTGGGAACTGCTTTACTAGGAACCCTATTTAAAATATACATGGCCATCTTTAGTGCTTCACCCCACATAGACTCGGGTAACGAAGTATTACTAACCATACTCCTAACCATATCTAAAAGAGCTCTATTTCTTCTTTCAACAATTCCATTCTGCTCAGGAGTTCCAGGCATTGTGTATTGGGCAACAATACCTTCGGATTCTAGGAATCTTGCAAACGGACCAGGGTTACGGCCCGCTTCAATGTACCTACCATAGTATTCACCACCACAATCCGATCTCACAATTTTGGTCTTCCTATCTAATTGCTTTTCTACTTCTACCTTGAATATTATGAACATAGTCAAAGCATCAGACTTTTCTTTAATAAGATAGACAAAACCAAAACATGAGAAATCATCTATAAATGTGATGAAGTATTGTTCTCCTGTAAAACAAGGTATATTTATTTTTCTACAAACATCCGTATGGATTAACTGCAGGAGTTCAGAACTTCGTGTGGCAGTTTTCTTGACTGTTTGTGTCTGTTTTCCTTTAATACAGCCAGCACAGACACCAAAATTAGTGAAATCAAGGGTTGGTAATAACCCATCCTTTACTATTCTTAACATCCTCTCTTTCAAGATGTGTCCTAATCGTTTATGCCACAACATAGAGGAGTTCTCTTTTACTAGTCCTCTTTTCATGCCAACATTCATCCCACAAGAAACATGGTGTGTAGTCAGTGATTGTGTGTAAAAAGTATCTAATTGTAACTTATATAAACCATCACACAATAAACCACTACCAATCATTATATTATTGAAAAGTCGTTTCAAAGATCCTTTATCAAAATTAAACACATATCCTTTCACATCTAATTTTGAAATAGAAACCAAATTTCGGAAAATTTCCGGAACATAGAAGGTATTCGGCAGATCTAGAACAAATCCGGTATCTACCACCAGCCTATATGTGCCTACTGCCTCGACTCTTGACTCCTTCCGGTTTCCCATAACGATGGTTCGTTCCCCATCACTTGGCCTCCGGGTTGAAAGGAATCCCTGCATACAACCAGAAATGTGAACGGTTGCACCAGAGTCTACCCACCATGTATTAGATGAGACATTAATAATATTGGTTTCACATACAAGAGATAAATTTCTTTGCTTACCTCTTTTCTCAAACCAATTTTTTCTTTTGAGGCAATCATTCTTGAAATGTCCTTTCTTGCCACAAAAGTGACATTTTTCGGACCCTTTCTTTCCCTTTCTCTTCATCAGTTTCTGACCTTTCGGATCTACCTTGGGCGTGTTGGCATTGTTCTTGAGGTTTCTAAAAACTTTCTTGCCCTTAACATGGGAGACTAAGTTTACTTGAAGTTGCCCCTCAGCCTTAAGCCTCCTCTTTTCTTGATCACATCTCGCGATCAACTCAGTTATGGTCCACCGACTAAAGCTCTGATTGTATGTTACTTTAAACGGCCCAAATGCAGGGGGAAGGGAATCCAAAATGAATTGGATCAAATATCCATCTGAGATACTCATGTCTATATCCTTCAACTTGGATGCTAGGTTAGACATGAGTAGGATATGTTCCCTAACTCCCTGCGTCCCATCGTACTGCATGTTAGTTAATTTGTTTATTAATGTGGCGCCTAATGCCCTGTCAGTCACTTCAAATTGTGACTTAATCTATTCTAAGAGTTCCTTGGCATGTTTTCTTGGATCAAGTGATCCCCTAATACTCTTAGAAACTGAAGTCATAATAATCTTTTGGCATTTCTTGTCACATTTGTGCCACTGTTCATGTTTAGCCTTTTCAGATGCAGAACTCTGTTTGGTGAGGGCAGGAGGCATGGTGTAACACTCCGATCCCCTTTGAGCCGGATTAGTGGCTCATTAGTGTGTTTTGTTTTATTTTATTTCTTTCGGATTTGGTTTTGGGTCTTGGATAGGTAGTTGAGTGACCTTTGACCTGGAATAGGTAGTTCTAAGCCCTTTTTCGTAATTTTGCTTTTGTTTGACTCATATCATCTTTGCATCATCTTGGTGTCAGCACGCGTATTTCGTTGAGCTCGACAATTTCCATAACTGTCTCAAAACCATTTGGAGTCAATTGGGGAAGATGGACCTTCGTGTGACTTAAACTGTAATTAGTATAAACTCTCCGGACTTTGACTTAAACTTCCAAACCTATAAAGATGAGTCATGCTCCAGATGTCTCTTTCTCTTGCTCCTTCACTTCAACGTTGCATGCAAGGAAATTCTGGAGCTCCACGTTCTTCTCCCCTTCCTTTCATTCTCTTCTTCGATATTGTAGTGTTGAGCTTGCACTTTGGTGATTGGGTTCTTCCTCTTTCTTCTCTCTTCTCTCCTCTCTGTGGATTGCTTGAGGTAAGTGGGTTCTTTGTGTTCCTTCTCCGAATTGCACCTCTCATTTTCTGATTGCTATGTCTTCATCTCATGCATGGTGTATCTCTTTGTTTTGCTTTGACTTTAGTTGATTTGGAGCTTGATTCAGTGGATTTCCAGAGTTGAGGCAAGTATAAGTACAGGCTTTGATAACACATATGGGTTGTCTCTTTGATTGCTTTGATTCACTCTTATTCTCTATGTATAAAGGTTTTACAGCCACATTTTGTGAATTTGGAACCTCTGTAGCTTGTTTGGAGATGTTTCTGTACCAAATTTCAGTTTCTGTAATTATCCCGAATTCGTGTTCTGTATTGTACGGCTAAGCCGTAAGTTTCTACGGTTTGATTTCCAGAGACTTAAATTTCAGTTTTGCTCTACGGCTAGGCTACGGCTAAGCCGTAACTTGTTCTACGGCTGAGCCGTAAGCTAGCCGTGACCCAACCGTACTCCAGCCGTGAATTAAATCTCTGATCAGTCGAAACTTTCCAGAGATAGTGTTCCTATGGTGTGGCTACGGCTAAGCCGTGAATTGGTCTACGGCTCAGCCGTATACTGGCTGTAGCCCAGCCAAAAAAAAGGTGTCAGATCAGAGGTGGAAGATGATCCGTTTAGCTGTGTTTTGAATGGAACCAAGGAGAAGCCGTAGTGCATATTACGACGAGTGCGTAAGATGTCTTCGGCTTAACCATAGGTCCCTCATGGCTAAACCGTTAGGCATGGCAATTTTGAAATATAACTTAGGATGATGGTGAGACTTATAGGGCTCAAATACAGGTTAACCACCCGTGTAAACCGGCCCAATGGATTACCTTGGATCACATGAATAGTCTGTTAGGCTGTGACTTATTCATGTGGGTGTTGATTTACTGTTGAGCACCTCCCCATGGGTGTTGGTTTAAGGGACGTCGGTGCACGCAAAGATTTCATTGCAACACTTTGATGAGAACGGTGCATTGACTAACTTAAAACTACATCAACATGTACGGTTAGTGACAGTGAACAATTAGATTAGGACTGGCTTGTAATGAACCTTGACTCCGTGTTAATTTGAGATGCATTGCATATTGTTTATAGTTTTGCCCTCTGTTCTGTCAATCTATGTATATGCATTCCGCAGTCATTTTTGCTTTCGTTCCGTATATCTGTTTTATTCTTCGTTCTGCACTAAGCTTTGATCTATGCTGTGCTTTGGCTTAATATATATATATATATGCTTTGTTGGCTTTGTATATCTCTGATTTTATTTGGGTATTCCCGGGTGGCTCTGCCCAGTGGTTAATACGTGAGGACAAGATCCGGTCTTTGCCATCGGTGAGTCCAAAGCGGATAATCTCCCTTTCTATGGATTTGATTTGATTGGTATTAGTCTGGCTCTACTCAGCCTCAGCCTTAGGATGCCCGACGGGGTTACCTCTGGCTTAGATCTCTGTATCTCTGTATCACTGCAGTGTCGCTTTGTCTTGGGACCCCGGAACCCAGGAAACTGAGACCCACTTGTACCCTGGCCCGGTCAGTGGTGTTCTCCTCTGCTCTGCTTTGCTCTGCTCTCTATTGGAGAGAACATGGTTAACGTAGTAGCCACTTAGTCAGTATTTCTATGTTTTGATTCAACTATCATGCTTTAATTCTATACACGATTTGCTTAGCATACTAAGATGAAACTCTGTATTTAATCTTCTGTCATTACTTTATTCACTTTGATACTATGCGTGTTTCATCCCTGTTACTTGTATTTGCTGGATCGTTGTATTCATTTGTGTTGTCTGTGGTGTTGCAGGCACAGATACCTTGCCCAGCTCCCCGGCGGTCGAGGAGGCTGCAGGGGCGAGTGTAGAGGCACCCTCAGGTTTGGCAGAGTGGGCCTGATCATCTCTGCCGAGTGCGTTCATGCATGCTTCCAGTGGCTTTTCATTTTGGGATTTTGAGAGATTGTATTTGGACTTTGGACTTGTATTCTGTATAATTGTACATCTGTATTTTGCCGTGTACTCAGACTTGTACTTGGTTTTCCAACTTTGTAATTATCTTGTCTTTTCCGTTTCGCATTTGTTTTGGCTTCCGCTATTTTCCTTTGTTGCTTGCTATGATAAGTACAGCTTCCGCGTACGCTTAGTTCGCACGTGTTAGATCCCTTGTGTATGCGCATCTGGACAGGGTTTGGATGCACGTGCACGGGAGTACGTGTGTCACTGGTTTAGCTTTTCGCTAACCTCCGATTTCTGGGCCCGGGTTGTGACACATGGGCTCATCTAAGGCCATTTTTAAGTCGAGAAAAGTTATGGTCAATGCTAACATGTTTAACCATTCAGGATAGTTTGATCCATCTAATAAGGGAATGGTTCCTAAGCACGAGGGAAAAGTCAATGATCTGGAGGAAGAAGCTGTAAAAGAAAGAAGATATAAACTATTACTTTCACAATTCTATAATGCTTTGAATTCACAGGGAATCTTACAACAAAAATAATAATTTTACATCATTACAAATAACCTTTGGGTCAAATGCAACATGTTAATTTTATTATTCTCAATTATTTGATAAAACCACAATTTATTAAGTGAATAAGTGAGATCCCACCTTTGGGCATAGATCAACACGAATTCACAAAACATCTTTAATGTGTCTTATCCCAATCTTCAAATAATCGAAAAATAAACTCCTTTGGGTCGATTATCTATCCTTTAAATGAAATTGCAATTTAAGTGTCATATGTGGTATCTCTTATTCAATATTTAAGATATGAGTGTCATCATAACTGGGCCACTTTGGTGACAACCTAGTTAACTAATAATTTCAAATTGAAAACTATGACACTAATTTATTCATCAAACATTCATGCATGTAACAAATTATAACTCAAACAACATTATTCATGTAAACAATAAGCGGAAAATATGAATTTAAATAAGTTAAACATGCATAAAACCTTATGATATATCATTGAACCATTGGATCGAGAACTAAATTCACTAATATGGTAGATCTCATCATAAGGAACACAACAAAATAAACGGATCGAAAATCCGATATCATATGTGTCCGTAATGATCAAAATAGGGTTTTGATCATCCATTTTTCCTTGACCTGGCCTTGATCTGATCGTATTTAAATGATCCAGTCCCATCAGAATGATTATAGCATTTAAATACATCAATTGGACGGTTCTGATCGGAACGGATCAATTTTATAATGACCCAATTATTCAAAACATACAATTATCAAAATTAATAATACTTTATTCAAATCAAGCCAGGCCAGTGGGTCGGGTCAGACCCAAGTCATAAATTAACCTATTCGGTCCAGTCGGGCTTGACAGGTTGGGCTGGGTCGAAACCGACCTATGAAATAACTGGAAATCCAACTCTGCTGGGTTCAGATCAGGTCGGGTCAGGTCGGGTCGGACCTGACCTGCCTTAATATATTCAGTTATGTTGGGCTGGGCCAGGTCAGTTTACCCGGGTCAGGCTGAAACCCGAATCCGAGGCCCAATCTACTTTAATTCCAGTTGAATCGGGTCAGTTGGGTCGGGCCTGACCTGTAAACCGAAATTGCAAGCCTGACCCGCAAGTCGGGTCGGATCCAAATCGGGTTTGCAATATCCAACCCGTATATGGTCCGAGTCGTGAACATCCGGTCGGGTCGGTTCAGCGGGTTGACCCATCTTAAAACCCAAACCCATATTTAATTGGGTTAGCTTCCAGGTCATCGGCCTAACCCGCAAATCGACCCGGACGACCCGAAAATCGACTCGGCACTATTCATCGTCTCCTTTAACAGAGATGGTGAATAGCCGAGGTCCCCAAACACGCCGGCAGGGCTGCGGACGGCGGCTGGGGTCCAGCGCGAGGCCGGTGACGGCTGCGGCAGGGACGGCCGGCCCTTTCCCGTCGCCGGCCGGCGGCTACAATAAAAAAATTGTTTTTTCTTTCTGTTCTGCGCTGCGCTGTGCTTGTGCAACGCGCAGCCTGCGCAGTGCCTTCGCACCCCTGCACAGAGTCATGGTCATCGCCCCAGGCGACAGCCAAGCCCCCTGTTTCGTTTTTTTTTTTTTTTTTTTTTTTTTTTGAACTCTGCTCTGTTTACTGTTCTGAAAACGGAAAAACAGAGATTCCGTTTTTCTACAATTCTAATCCATTCAACGCATTAACCGTGTGCTCTGATACCAATTGCTAGCTAAAATGGCCCATTCTGGGACCTTTGAACGGATTAGATTTGCACACCAATGGTATGATTAAACTTAAATGGATCTCCAAAATTTTATGGCATACCTGAATCCATCGCTAACGGAGATAGAACGGATGCCAAAATGGGTCTTACAACTCCCTCAGCCTTCTCTTGATGCCAGCAACTCGATGGTGATGCTCAGCCTTTGATTTTGAGTCAGTATGAGTGTATATAAGTGAAGATGAGGGAGTTTCCCGGCTTTTATAGCCATCTGACCATCACCGATGGCTGCAACGCTCCTGTGTCATTATGGAGCGTTGCTGCAATGCATTCATGGACATTCATCATGGGAGAAACTGAAAAAATGTTCTGCATGGGTAGTGAATGACAATGAAGGGGAGAAGAGAACTATTACAGCACTTGGCGGTGGTCATTTGGACCACCACCCTCGTCTTCCAACACCTTGTCCAAAAAAGGGCCGAGACACCTTCTCTGCAGCTGAACGTGGTTCATCTTCTGCATCTGTTTTCTTCTTCTTTTCTTGCCTTCTCTGTTTCCTTCCTTCTCCTTGTCTCTTCCTCGCTGATTTTTCTGTCTTCTTCCTTTTATCTTCCTCTACTCCTCCTCGCCCAGACAAAACCCACGCAGCTCAGACGATCCTCCTTTCGTTTCTGCCCAGACAAGCCCACTGCCCCTCTGCTTGTTCATCACCTAATACTCATCTACAAAGAAACAAAAACCCCAGCCGAGCCATGCCCAGTCCAGCACCCACACGCTCACTTCATCATCTTCTTTCTCTTCTGCTCTCCCCCTTCCTCCGCTATTAAACCCAGCGAAGCAGCCCCTAAACCGTGCCCGCCCCTGCAACCGAGAGGAGCCCATCTTCGTTATCTTTTTCTTCTTCCTCGTTTCCTTCCTTCACTGCCCTGCAGGTCCCCTTCCCTCCTCTACGTTTTCTCTTCATTTTCCTCCTCCTCCTTTCGTTTTCTTTCTTTCTTTCTCCTCTGCTGACTTCCTCTTCTTCGTTTTCTCTACCTGTTTTCTCTGTTTTCTTTTCTTCTTTTTTTCACTGTTCTTCTTCTTGTTCCTTCTTCTCCTTCTTCATCAGATTCTCACCTTCCTTCTGTTTCTTCTTCACCTGGTTTTTCTTCCTCCTTTCTTCTTTTCTTCTCTTCTTCCCTCGGTCCTGCGTTCTCTGCTGTTACTGTTTCTCCATTCTTCTCTCCTTTTTCTTGTTTCCTGTTTCTCCCTCTGCACCCGTCCCTTTACCCACTTCGATCATTCTTCTCCCTGCAGTCTTCTCTCTTACTTTCTTTGCTTCTTTTATCTTTTCTTTTTGATCCTCTTTCTCCTCTTCTTCTTGCATTTTTTCCTCGTTCGTCCTGCTCATCTTCTTCTTTCCTCTTCATCAGCAAACTGGTCCATCCTTGCCTGTAATCAGTAGACACTTCTTCTTTGGCATCTTTGTTTCTTCCTGTTTTCCCTTTTCTCCCTTTCCTTCTAAATCTGTTTGCCTCTTCTTGCACTCCACTGAATCGATCCAGTCCCGAGCATCCCTATTACACAATTGAGTCACCTTTATCATCTTCCTCTTCCTCAATTTCTTTCCTCGTGTTTTCCTTCTCTTCCCTGCCACTGCTTCTTACAGCATATCTTCTTCCATTAACATTGTCCCTCACAGAGCTCTTCTCCACCATCTCTGTTGCAGCTTCATCACCTTCTTCTTCTTGGTTTTTCTTCCATAGTTGAACCCGTCACTGAACCACCATTAGCCCGTTCAACCCAATTAAAACTGTTTCAGTCCAATACCTAACCACCTGCAACCCATCTTCCATTTCAAAACAGGCTATGTCAACCCTTGGTCCTAGGCATCTTACTTATGCCCTCGGTTACATTCTATTATCTCCTCAAAACTCAGTCCATACTAATTGGAACATGTAGCCCACTGCCCTTGGCCATCTGATATACGTGATGAGTTCAATTTAGTTGGTGAAGACCTATATAATTAAAACCCCTGGCCTAGATTCAGCCCATCAACTTGCTTACACATGTAACCGACACTATTCCTGGCCCACCCATTGATCTTCCCACGTATTCCGGAATCCAAACTAAAAACCACCTGCACAAGTTATCGATCCAAGTCCAACCCTTGTTATCCACTAACCTTTGGCCACTGCATGTGCACTTGTATGACTTATAATCGGGGCATAAGCCAAGATGTGATATTCAAAAACCCAACCTATGATTCTGGCCCGGTGTGGGTTGTCAACTCCAAATTTTTTGAGCCCGCTCACAGATTCTCCTACTCCACTTATTGATGTTTGTCTAGTCCATTTGACTCATAAGAATGCATAGCTCACATCATTCAGGCCCAGATCTATATATGATAACCCATGATACATGACCTACACCCAAGCCCGACCCAAGTCTCATAACTAGTGAATGAACCTAATCATTAGGTCCAATTGCTAAATTTATTATTAAACATCATTATCAAGAACTCACTCTAAGACACTTGGATATCCAAGTCAGTCAGATTCGCTGATCACCGTCGATCCAGGCAAGTAGTTTTACCATGTTCTTTAGCATTAGAGTTTTCAATGTCCTTATCTCAATTTGATTTAAAATATGAAATATTGCAAATTGCTGAAGTAATCCTAGAACATTAGGATCTTTTGATGCCTTTGACATGTTTGGAATACCATGGCTGTGATATATCCGACCTCATTTCATTTGGTTTTATCAAGTTATTAAAAAAAAAGGGACTATTCGTAAAGTTATGATTTATTTGCCATTTGATGTAAATTCCAAAAATTGTGATAACATAGGATTGATTTATGATCTCAATCCTAGTTCCTATTGTGATTGAAAAACTTGGAATTTGTTGTAATTGCTTTTGTGCTCTTTATATTGTAAGACATTCTCTGAAGTATGGGCAAAGCACCGTGGGGACGCTCACACACAGATTTTAGCCACTTTTAGGTATGACATTGGGATTGGGATCCCTTTGTGCGACATTCCTAGTTTGCAGCTAGACTCACTTCGTTTTGAAGATTATCGGTATCTCAGGCCTTGTGCCAACTTTGGATATGAAAATGATTTGTACCTGGTGGGTACCTTGTGTTTGGTTCAAACCTAATTCTGGCAAGCACGCTTTGATATTTTATTTACTGCGGAGATGCCTCATTCCTTTTTATTTGCTAATTTAGCTAATTATTTCCTTGCTTGAAATACCTTGAATTTTAGTGACATTACTTTCTTGTTGTTCCAAGACATTGCACTTACCTTATTTGAAATAACTTGTATATGCAAATCATGACTCTAAATTTGATTTCTTAGATTGTTACCCGTTTGTTGTATGGTTCATATTACTTGTTCATTTTTACTCATTCTTATTCGAGATTGATCCGGAACTAAAGGAAACTTAGCTTGTTTTTCGGGATCGGGGCTGAAGAATGAGCTGCAAAAACTTCAGTTTTAGATTTGAAGATTGATTTAGGGCTTTGTTAGATTTTGAGAATTTATGAGAGTCATTCTCTCTTCACATTTATTTATTTATTATGATAGTGGATTGATTTTATTATGGGATATTGATCATGTTATTTCATTTAGTATTTAATGAAGTTTGAATTTTTTATTATTTATTTATTTAATTATTGTGGACCGTCATGCCTCGTGATTTAGGGCTACCAAGGATCTTAGATTTTGGGGCATCACAATTATTAACGTTGTTATTACCACCATCATAGTCATCATCATCATTATTACTATATATTATATATATTATGACAATCTCCTTTTCGCTGGAGGGCAACACGTGGCGCTTCTTCTTTACGGGAGAGCCACACGTGGCGTATGCCGATTAAAGTTTTAAAATTTAAATATATCTTATCCACTCTCTTTCCTATATATTCTCCTAAAATCTCTCTCTAAGCAATCCATGGTATCAAGTTAATCTAGAATGAACTTTACAAGCAAGTTGTTTCTTCTCATGTGATGGAATTCCATTTAAAATCACTATGAGTGAGGTGGGACATGGATCCACACATTATTATATGACATGGCATCAGTTCGACCTTTACAAATGGTACTAAGTTTATCAGCAAAGGAGATTGGATTATGTGCTTTTACACATGACTGGGACCCATTTATCAGCTTGTCTTCGTTTAGTGATAGAAAGTGGGCCCAATCTATGTGTTGCTTCTATCCAATATAAATATAAAATCTCTTAATTTTTGAAATTTCATAGCATCCTTAGCCCCACATTTATAGATAAAGTGCGTATGTTTGGGCTTCCATAAAATTGTTTGTATAGGATTTGATCATGCACTTTTACAAGTAGCGGGTCTCAATTATGAGCCTATCCTTCCTTAGGTATTTATAAAGTGGACCCAACTCACATTTGTATGCATCCAAATTTTTATTTCAAAATTAAACAGGATCTCAGGGTTTAAATTTCTCTCTCCCTAATTTCTCTCTCTCATCCATCTATAACTTCATCAAAATCCCACCATTTGTGATAAAAGACACCTCGAGTGCAGACCATATGTACAAGATAAAACAAGTATAACTGTTGAGATAAGTGGAGAAGATGAACCAAGCGCAACTAATGAAACATGTGCATGCCAATAAATAAATATCAACATTTTTTTTCTTTAGACCACATGTATTTCTTTTAATCATTCAAGGATGACCTAATATCAATGGTTTTTTTTTCACTCTCAACTTTTATAAATCTATGATTCAAAGAAAATATTTTTTATTTCAAAAAAAAATAAAGATTCAATATTTTAACTATGTTTTCATTATGATTTATGCCATAATATTCGTCAGTATTTTATTTAAATTATCAATAATTTTTCATAAGACTTAATTATTATTTTTGATGGCCCGCGTTGGGCGTGGGCCTTGAAGTGCTAATTATTATATATATTATGACAATGCCCCCTTTCGCGGGAGGGCGACACGTGGCACTTCTCTCTTCGTGAAAAGACGACACGTGGCGCAATCTAAGGACTCCATCTATATTAGCTAAACTTTATCTATACCAAATCCCTAAAATCTCTCCTTTGTTTTCTATAAAATCTCTTCCTCCCTAATTTCTCTCTCTCATCCCTCTAAAACTTTATCAAGGTCCCACCATTTGTGGTAGAGCTAAAAGAATGAACCTTAAAACACGACCCCCATGCGTATATATGGCCCGATCTTACTCAAATGGGTTGGTCTCAAGAGGGACCTGGACCTGCCAAAAGCACTAGCACTTCAGTTATATCAGGATAAGGTACAATCAAGCGAGGGGCTCAAAGCCACTGATCTACTGAGGTTTTTTAGCAATGTTAATCAACAAATATGTAAGCCCATTGCATATTCCATCAAATGAATCGATTGCCATCTCTTGGATGGATGATATTAAAGCCTACAACTTTTTTGTGTCTGCTTAGAATTGATAGTTAGTGCGATATCTAATCCCCTAACCTTTCTTATTACGTTAGTTTAATGCCCCCTTGAACCTACTGAATTTCTAATTCTAATAATTGAGTTCCCACTCTTGGAACAGTTGAACCCAATTGATATTTTGAAAATGTAATCAAAAGTGGGAATCCAACTTAGGTCAAGATAAGGTGGCCCAGTGCATGAGGCTCCCGCATAGCGGGATCTGGGGAGGGCAAAATGTATGCAGTCTTACCTTCATTTTGAAAAGGCTATTTCCGTGACTTGAACCCGCATCCTGCATCCTCCAGGACACTGCCGCTAAGCCTTTATCGTTAGGCCAAGCTACCCTTCTAACTTAGGTCAAGATAGCTTAACGAATTTAAATTAGGTATTGACTGGGTCCATTCAGGTTCAGTTTGGCCGATCTCTACTTATGGTTGAATTCTACATTAAAAATAATAAGAAGCCTACTCTGTGTAGGAAATTATTAGGCATTTTCGTTCCTAAATGATATTCTATTAAAAAAAAGATGTTAGAAGCATTCCATTCATAAATTATACAAAGGAAAGCACTCTTGCCTAAATTTTGAATCTGAGAGATATTTTACGTAAACGTCCCAAATATTATCACAATAAATCAAATTTAGGGTTTGGAACAAATTTATTCGAAAAAATGTAATAAAACCCAACACAATACATTTTATTTTTTATTTTATTTTTAATAGTTATAAATTATTTATTTTTGACAATAATAAAGATGACACATGGTGCATTCTTTTTGCGAGAGTGTGACATGTGGTGTGCTCTAGTTAAAGTCCTAGATAATCTACTGTCTCTAAAAAGTAAAGTCCTAAATCTTCTACAAATCTCATCCAACCTAATCCTCTCTCTCTCTCCGTCATCATCATCTTATTGTCAACAAAATCTATTCAAACGAACACTATTATTAAAAAATATAAAGCATATGATATATTCTTTCGGTTCCTTATTTGCCATTAGTACAAAATCAATATGAATGTACATTATTATAAATTTACCATCAACGCAAGATCTGCATGTACATTATTCATGAAAAACACATTCGAGTTAATCAAAATCGTGAACTCACTATTGACAAGGCATGTGACTTTATGTGACTCTTGCAAAATGAGTGGAGCATATGGCATATCATGCCCCACTTCATTAACCAATTGCATTTGTTAAAATGGAGAATTAAGATCTCCATTCATGTAAAATAAATTTGAATTATGGGCCCCAATCAAATACAAGGGCTCAACTCTGAATTTATTAATTTAATATGCCTAAATTGAGTATGAGTACGCTTAAACGTAATGTGAGCCTAACAAAAAATAAATTAAGCCTAACCAATGACGGATTGACCAAGAGATCATTTTAGTTTGAGGGGTGTGAACCCTAATAGGTAATTTGGTTTTGAAAACAATTTTATGTGGATTTTCAGGGTGGCCGCAACTTTCATTGGATTTTTAATAGTAAACTAAAAATTTTTATGTAATATTTGCAAAGTGTACCATAGCGTAGCAGGTACGGTTGCACCCACACACTTCTACTTAAGTCTGTCCTTGGCATGGTGGCTCACGGCATGAATTATTAAACATGAAGATTATTAGGTAGTGGTACCATTTACTGATCTTCAAGTTGGTCCCACCATAGATGGACCGCGAAACAAGAAGGGATTATATTTATCTTCCTCAAATAATTTGTAGGTTTGGTTGGTGTTTTTTCTTTTTCTTTGCCGTTTTAAGCATTATATTATATAATTATATATATTAAAAAATTAACACCTTTGCGAGAGAGTATGAAAGTGTGACACGTGGCATCCCTAAAATAAATGGAAGCTACCTCCCCTAAAATAAATCTAAAATATCTCCTAAAAAATAGGAATTGACAAAGAGTCGGTTTTCTCAATCGAACCCTCTTCCCTAAAATCTCTCAAAACTAACCCAAGCTATAATATGGAAAACGATAATAGACAATATTATATAACAAGTATATTGCGCTACAATACAAAATATCATATATCTCAAAATAAACTTCTCTTTGGACCCTCCTAAAATCATTTTCATCTCACATGTATGATGGAGATTCTCATAAATCAATGCGCCTCATATATTATAAAATCAACCATAAAGAGTAAAAAAGAAAAAAAAAAGAAAAAACAAAGACCACATATCTCTTTTTAATCGATCAACTGATTGGGCTTTAGTTAAAATTTCATTAATAATACAAAAATAATAAATAAGCTATTAATCAACAATGCCAACCATGTGTAGTGTTCCAAATGTAATTTGTTATTTTTAAATATATGATTGTTATTATTACAAAAATGTGTAATACAATTAGAACAAAATGCATTTTTTTGTATAACAGAGTTAAATGATAGCGTCTCTCAAGACGTGTTGGATTTTACACAACACTTTGCCATTTAAATCAAAGTTGTGAATTTACAATGGCTATAGATTTTCTTTTACCAATTATTTCAATATTTTTATTGAATGTTTTTTTCAATGTGCTTAGATATTGATTTCATATTAGCTTACATGTTTTTTTTTTACTTTTTTGGCCCGTGTTGGCCACGGGTCTACAGTGCTAGTTATATATATTATGACGCTACCCTCTTTCATGGAAGAGCGACACGTGGCACAACCCTCTTTATGAGAGAGCGACACGTGGCGCAACCCTCTTTACGAGAGAGCGACACCGGCTCAATCTAAGGATTCCCTCTATATTAGCTAAACTCAATCCATACCAAATCTCTAAAATCTCTTAATTTTCCTAAAATCTCTCCTTTATTTTCTATGAAATCTCTCATTTCCTAATTTCTCTCTCTTTCATCCCTCTACAACATATGCAAGGAAGGGTGGACCCCACTGATGTAATATGCATTGCATCCAAAAACAAGTGGGGTAGTAGGAGTGTTCATGGGATGGGCTGGGCCAGCTAATGTATATCCGGTCCCAGCCCAACTTTAGAATTATTGGCCCAGGCCTGGGTTAAGCCCAACATTAGCTATAAGAATCAGGCTCAAGCCCGCCAAGCTAAATTGAGTTTTTTAATCAATTATGTGGCTATTGGAGTAATTATTTGTATTAATTAAAATAAATTATATGCATTCATTATACAGGTCAAGCTGAGTTTTGGGCTTTCTATCATTTAATTTAAGATTAGTCCAATTATTAAAAGGACTCTAATTACATATCCAAGCCCACCGAGCTTGGGTTGGCCTAGCCTAGAATCACTCCTAAGTAAGGTGGTATGTAGCAAGTGATTTTTCTTATCAAAATCCTCTCTTTACTTATTTTTCATGTATTCGAAATGTATCATTAATGCAATGTTCAAGTATGTGTGTGAGTTTGATGAGCATTTTTTTATATCATATATAAAGAGAGAAGAGTCAACTAAAATTAAGTGGCCAGAGTTTGTGCCACTAGATTTGTCTCTGTTACCTTTTTTTTTATAGTTTAATAATAGAAAATTTAAGGAAGAAGTTTTACTAAATTTATTTTTTCATTTGATTTTTACCTCATTCAAACTCTTAAAACCTACTTAAAATTTATTTATTTTCTTTTACGATTATATAATAATAATAATTATTATTATTATTATTGTTATTATTATTTAAATATCATTATAATGACTGTAATGTTCTTTTTTTTTTCCTCTCATTACTAGCTACAATCATGGCTTAGGTATTTTGCTTTCTTATTGACCATTTGCTTCAAATACTTATATATTTTATTTAAGATTTAAGATTTATCTTGAGTTCATATATCGCTTCATTTTATATTATTTCATTAGTATCCCAAATCAACATAGGGTATAGAGATTTGTTATTGGTTTAAGATTTATACTCCTATACATCAACAACTTCAACTAAAAAGCTTACATGATTGATTTGTAATTTATGTTAATTCATTGCACATATTTTTCCTTTTTCTTTTTTATAGTATTTGACATAGTGAATTTTAAAATGTTAAAAAATATACCTATATATTTTATATTTGCTTTATTTGTTATATCATCATGTATTTTGCTTTTTTGCGCAGTACTCTTTATAAGAGGGCGACATGTAGCGCAATCTAAGGACTCCATCTATATTAGTTAAACTCTATCCATACCAAATCTTGAAAATCTCTCAATTTTCCTAAAATCTCTCCTTTATTTTCTATAAAATCTCTCCCTCCCTAATTTCTTTCTCTCTCTCATCCCTCTGCAACATATGCAAGGAAGGGTAGAGCCCACTATGTAGTACGCATTGCATCCATGAATAAGTGGGATAGTAGGGGTGTTCATGGGATAGGGTGGGCTAGGCTAATGCATATCCAGTCCCAACCCAACTTTAGAATTATTGGCCCAGGCCTGAGTCAAGCCCAACATTGGCTGTAAGAGTCAGGCCCGAGCCCGCCAAGCTAAATTGGGTTTTTTAATCAATTATGTGGTTATTTGAGTAATTGTTTATATTAATTAAATTAAATTATATGCATTCATTACACAGGTCGAGCCGAGTTTTGGGCTTTCTATAACTTAATTTAAGATCAGTCCAACTAGTAAAAGGGCTCTAATTACATATCCAAGCCCACCGAGCTCTGGTTGGCTTGGCCCAGGATCACTCCTAAGTGGGGTAGTATGTAGCAAGTGATTTTTCTCATCAAAATCCTCTCTTTAATTATTTTTCATGTATTGGAAATGTATCATTAATGCAATGTTCAAGTATGTGGGTGAGTTTGATGGGTCGTGTGTGATATAAGTTGGGGATCACTTCTATTTCATTAGCTACTGTAGCATAGTTGAAGTAATTAGATATTGAAATTTCTATTTTAATTCTTTCTTAGGGCTTGTTTGGTAGGTCTAATATTATTTTTATAGACAATTCAAAATAGAGCCATTAAAAAAAGAGCTAAAAAAAAAGAGGCTAGAATTAAAATATGTGTTTGGTAATGGAAGCATCTATTTTAAATAGACTATTTTAAATAAATAGTTAAAAGCTTTTAACAAATATATTAAAATTTACTAGGTATCGAGCCTTGAAGTTTTACTTCATAACCATGTTTGGCCTCCCAAAGAGATCTAACGGTTTGGATCTTGTGTTTGAGGCCCCTAACTTTTTAAAAAAATATTTAATAATTCACGTTTTTACATAAATATCTTAAGTTTGGTGATGATCCAACGGCTGAAATTTGGTCTCACAATGGTCATTGACCTTCTACACATTTTCAATGGTTTGGATTGTTATTTACTGTTCCAAAAATAATAAAAAAAAACATTAACAAGGGGCTACCTATGGACTAGTTACAAATTCAGCATATTAAATTCAATGGTTGAAAGTTTTTCACAAATATCTTGAGATCCACAAGGAATCAATCCTTAAAAATTGACCTCATAACCGTTTTTAGTCTTCCCAACATTTCCAATGGTGTGGATCTTGTGTTTGGGCCCCACAGAATTCAAAAACTAATATCCAATGGCTCACGCTTTCTTGCACATATCTCGAGATTCTAGATGAATTAACGGCTGAAAATTGGATGGGTGGCCGTAATTGATTATGTGAACATTTTCAACGGTTTGGATGTAGATTTAGGGGCTCAGATTTCGAGAAAAATCGAAAAAACCGTACTGTGTGTGATCCATGAAAAGATTGTAGCTGGGCGCCTCTTTTTTTTTTCCCTCTTATTTGGAAATGCATCACATAGCCTCCTCTTCAAAATAGAGCTTTTACCTCTTATTGTCTAAATTAAATAGAGCTAAATACACATGCCAAACGCCTCTATTTTTTCAACTCTATAAATTTTTGACATTTAGACAATAAGAGCCTAAAATTAGATATGCCAAACATGCACTTAGTTGAATAAGCAACAACATTACTATATAAGGAGAGAAGAGTCAACCAAAATTAAGTGGACAGAGTTTGTGCCACTAGATTTTTCTCTCTTACCTTTTTTTTTTTGTATAGTTTAGTCATAAAAAATTTAAAGAAGAAGTTTTACTAAATTTATTTTTTCGTTTGGTTTTTACCTCATTCCGACGTTTAAAACCTACTTAAAATACCATTATATAATAATAATAATAATTATTATTATTTTTGTTATTATTATTTAAATATCATTATAATGACTATAATGTTGTTTTTTCCTCTCATTACTAGCTATAATCATGGCTTAGGTATTTTGCTTTCCTATTGACTATTTGTTTCAAATACTTATATCTTTTATTTAAGATTTAAGATTTATCTTGAGTTCATATATCGCTGCATTTTATATTATTTCATTAGTATCCTAAATCAATATAGGATATAAAGATTTGTTATTGGTCTAAGATTTTTACTTTTATATATCAACAACTTTAACTAAAAAACTTACATGATTGATTTGTAATTTATGTTAACTCATTGCACCTTTTTTTCTTCCTTTGTCTTTTTTTATAGAATTTGACATAGTAAATTTTAAAATGTTAAATAATATATCTATATATTTTATATTTGCTTTATTTGTTATATCATTAGGTAGTTTGGCCTTTTTGGCCTGTGTTGGGCACGGGCCCTATCTTGCTAGTTATATATATTAAAGCAATCCTCCCTTTCACGGGAGGGCGACACGTGGCGCGCCCTCTTCCTGAGAATGCAATACATGGCGCATTCTAAGAACTCCATCTACATTAGGTAAACTCCATCCATAATAAATCCCTAAAATCTCTCAATTTTTCTAAAATCTCTCCTTTGTTTTCTATAAAATCTCTCCCTCCCTAATTTTTCTCTCTTTTATCCCTCTACAATATATGCAAGGAAGGGTGGAGCCCACTAATATAGTATGCATTGCATCCATGAACAAGTGGGGTAGTAGGGATGTTAATGGGATGGGCTGGGCCAGGCCAATGCATATCCAATTCCAGCCCAACTTTAGTCTTTCCTTTGTTTTCTATAAAATCTCTCCCTCCCTAATTTCTTTCTCTTTTATCCCTCTACAATATATGCAAGGAAGGGTAGAGCCCACTAATGTAGTATGCATTACATCCATGAACAAGTGGGGTAGTAGGGATGTTCATGGGATGGGCTAAGCCAGGCTAATGCATATCCAGTTCTAACCCAACTTTAGAATTACAAGTCCAGGCCTGGGTTAAGCCCAACATTGGCTATAAGAATCAGGCCCAAGCCCGCCAAGCTAAATTGGGCTTTTTAATTAATTATGTGGCTATTTGAGTAATCGTTTATATTAATTAAATTAAATTATATGCATTAATTACATAGGTCGGACCGAGTTTTGGGCTTTCTATCACTTAATTTAAGATCAGTACAATTATTAAAAGGGCTATAATTACATATCCAAGCCTGCCAAGCTCGAGTTGGCCCAGCCCAGGATCACTCCTAAGTGGGGTGGTGTGTAGCAAGTGATTTTTCTCATCAAAATCCTCTTTTTACTTATTTTTCATGTATTAGAAATGTATCATTAATGCTATGTTTAAGTATGTGGGTGAGTTTGATGACCATTTTGTTATTAGCGTGTGTCATATAAGTTGGAGATCACTTCCATTTCATTAGCTACTGTAGCATAGTTGAGGTAATTAGATATTGAAATTTCTATTTTAATTCTTTCTTAGTTGAATAAGCAACAACACTACTATATAAGGAGAGAAGAGTCAACCAAAATTAAATGGCCAGAGTTTATGCTACTAGATTTGTCTCTCTTATCTTTTTTTTATAATTTAGTAATAAAAAATAAAAGGAAGAAGTTTTACTAAATTTATTTCTTCATTTGATTTTTACCTCATTCAGACTCTTAAAACCTACTTAAATTTTATTTATTTTCTCTTACGATTATATAATAATAATAATAATAATTATTATTATTATTATTATTATTATTATTATTGTTGCTGTTGTTGTTGTTGTTGTTGTTGTTGTTGTTGTTGCTATTATTTAAATATCATTATAATGACTATAATATTCTTTTTTTTCCCTCTCATTACTAGCTACAATCATGGCTTAAGTATTTTGCTTTCCTATTGACCATTTGTTTCAAATACTTATATATTTTATTTAAGATTTAAGATTTATCTTGAGTTCATATATTGCTTCATTTTATATTATTTCATTAGTATCCCAAATCAATATAGGGTATAGAGATTTGTTATTAGTTTAAGATTTATACTCTTATACATCAACAACTTCAACTAAAAAACTTATATGATTGATTTGTAATTTATGTTAGTTCATTGCACCTTTTTTTTTCCTTTTACTTTTTTATAGTATTTGACATAATGAATTGCAAAATGTTAAATAATATATCTATATATTTTATATTTGCTTTATTTGTTATATCATCAGGTATTTTGGCTTTTTTGGCGCGAGGGTGACACGTGGTGCTTCTTCTTTACGAGAGAGCGACACGTGGCACACTCCAATTAAAGTTTGAAGATTCTCTTCTATTTCACTTCTCTAAAATCTCTCTCTTTACTATTTAATCTCTTAAAAATTTCACTTTTTTATTTAGTAGGTATTTTATTTCTTCATTTAATCATCATTATAATATACAACTAATATACTTATCATATATAACCTAAAAGTATAAAGACATTATAATTCTTAAAATTTAAACATTCTATTGTAATTCATATAGTTATATATGTATATCTTCTATGATTACGTTATATAAATATATATATATACATAGGTGGCAAATAAAGCAATGGGATTTTGTTCCATATGGATTTAAATAACCAAATTTATCTCTTATCTGGCAAAGAGAGCTATAAATCCTTATAGGTCACTGTGTAAAAGTTAAACCCAATATCCAATCTCACCATAGGGCCAGGTTGTTTGTCGTACCCATCAAATACAGTTCACGTTTCAACCTTGCAAGTTGGGCCCAATGAGTTAACAATGATAGGGGGACATTATCAAGCTAGGATTCATAAAATTAACTACCTTACTCCATGCATAAAATGCACATAATAATAATAGTAATAATAATTATTATTATTTTATCTTGGTTTAGAGTATTGTATCATTATGGGCCCACCTAGCCCATCAAAATTTATATGTTTCTCTTACTCCTATCATCATCTTACTTCCTCTATAAATCTTTATTTACTTTCATTTCTATTTTTTTGTCTATATTTTGTTTAATATGCACTGATATTTCTTTTATTTTGAAATATATATATTTTCTTTTTGGCCTGTGCATGGGCCCAACTAAGGCCATAACAAAATAAAAATGCTATATTGATATTTTAAAATAACAACAAAATATTTGAGGTTTAGAAACGTAAGACAAACGAATGCAAAAGTTTAAAAGAAAGATTAAATTTAGAATATTTTATGGAAAACCCCCTTAGATGTTCGTTGTATGAAAATGGACTTCATAATAGTAATTGCTCAAGAAATGTTTTCGTTGCTCACTAAGTTAAAATGGGTAGGAGGGCCTTTCTTGTACTGTAATTAAAACTATGATATCCTTTTTCGTGCAACGAACATCTAAGGGATTTTCCTTTTTTGTAAAATCCTCTTAAATTTATTAAAAATATATATAAAGAAAAGAATAAATAAAAATAATAATTTTTTTACAAAGATATGTAAGTGTGCTCATTAAATCTTAGGAATGTATTACCTAATAGATCCCATGCAAACTTAATTTAAAAAAAAGGGAAGAGATCTACTTATTAAATCTGAATTAGGGAGATCTTTCCAGCCATAAAGAATTTCCAGCCAAAGAGAATATCGAATATCCTTGGTAGAGTGAGAGCACCATAATAATAATAATAATAATTATTATTATTATAGCTTAGTATAAAGCATTATATCATTATGGGCTCACTTAACCAGTCTAAATGTATATCTTTCTCTTACTCCTTTCCTCATCTTACTTCCTCTGTAAATCTTTTTGCGCTAACATTTCTATTTACTAATACAATAATTTTATTATAAGGCCTGCATTGGGCGCAGGCCTTGTAGCGCTAGTATATATTATAACAATACCCCTTTCGCGGGATAGCGACACATGGCGTAGCCCTCTTTATGAGAGGGCAACATGTGGCGCAATTTAAGGACTTCATCCATATTAGCTAAACTTTATTCATACCACATCTCTAAAATCTCTCAGTTTTCCTAAAATCTCCCCTTAGTTTTCGATCAAATCCCTCCCCCCCCCCCCCCCCCCCAAACAATTTCTCTTTCTCATCTGTCTTTAACTCCATCCCTATCTATTCTCTAAAGGACTATTATCTTATATATCCATACCACCTCTCCAAAATCTCTCAATTTTTTTGAGCCTTTTTTGGAACACTATGTCATCGCCTTTTAAATATTTTTTAATGAAAGTAACTATTTAGATTGGCTTCTTTTTCATGATTCTGGTTTCGGGTCCTATGTGTACTCTAACCGATATAAAAAAGATCCCATATGATCAAAGTTTTGGGCCATATTAATTCAAAGTCTTAAACTAATCCTAGCCATTCATCATTGGGATACAAGTGTGATACTAAGTCATATGTCTTGCACTGAATATCATAATACTCCATAGTAATTCATATAATAAGCGAATGAGCCCATGGTTCAGATAAATCACATAGATGGCTATTGGCCATGCCCGAACTCTTAACTGGACTCTTGGTTTACATGAGACTCTTTAATCGGACTCTTGGTTTTGACAAGACTTCATTTTTTTGAGACTTTCTAATGAAAAAGAGTTTCGATGAATCTCATTCTCCTTTTTCTTAAGTAACTATGCACCCATCTTTCTCTTATTTACTCACAAGCACATATGAAATATTCACATTTTTCTTTTATTCTCTTGTGCTCTAGAAGGATATTTGAGAGAGATAGAGAGACAAACTTAAATCATCAGGTATATACATATTATGTAGTTACTCTCTTAGTTCTTTTTTTTTTTTTCTTATGTTGATTGGATTTGCTAGCTCTAGCCTTACATTCTATGCTATATATATTGAAATATTTTCCTTTTAGCCTCTTTTAGAGCACCATGTCATCACCCTTTTAATCTTTTTTAATGAAAATAAATATCTAGATTGGTTTCTTTTTCATGATTTTGGTTTCAAGTTCTCTGTGTACCCAGACCAAAATCAAAAGGATCCCATATGATAAAAGTTTTCTTTAGTTTCTTATTAACCTTATTTTTTTTTTAAAAATATTCTTCTTTTCTTCAATTGATTAAGAAAAAAAATGTTATTATCTATGCCACGGCAAAGCCACTACCCTATGGCCTATCAACACAAGATTAAGTTTTTCAAATGTATATTAGGTTTATATACAAATACATGATGAGAGTAAGTCAAAAATTTGAGTTTTGAATAAGATATGGGTCGGTGAAAGAAAATGTAGATAGGTGATCACAATGAATGTAAAGATACAGACTGAATCATAAGTCAGATAAACTATGGCCTGATGATGTAGACCACACCCCCAAATTTGTTTGAACCACAACTAAGTTAGGCATAATGTATATATTTAATGTTTAAATCTAAGGCCATGGTCTGCATATAATTGAACCCACAGGTTTATACAAAAGCCCATGCTAAACCCAGGCCCGAAAAATGACAATATATTTAAATATAAGATTTATTAAAACATTATTAAGAAAAAATTGTGCGTTACTTTTTTCTATTAATCTTTTTATTTTTGGTTTATCTTTTCCCTTTTGGGTTTACATAATGAATACACATATATAAAAAAATTAAAAGACTTATATTAATATTTCTTTTTTCGATTTATCTTTCTATTTCCACTCCCCCCTAACTTTTGTTGGTTTTATGAATTATTAGAAAATAGTTACTTTTGTTTGTTATTAATTTTTACTATTTTATTTCAATTATTGTATTTAGAATAATTGAAACCCATGATATAAGTTGCATCAATTTATATAAGTTTCATTTTAGACTTTGGACTTTAAGCAAATATCTCATCATGAAAACTCTTTAGAAAAAAGAAACCCAAGATATAAGTTGCATCAATTTATACTCTCTCTCTCTCCTCTGACTTCTCCATTCCATTAATAAAGCAAAACAATAGAAGAAGTATAATGGTCGCATATTTTCTTATTTTTCCGTTTGAAAGATACATAGGTTAAGGTATTTCTCTCTTACTTCTAAGCATGTATTATATTCTATACAACACAGAATTCTCATGTTCCTTCTATTATTGATAAGATTCAATTATTTTTTTTGTAGCATGTGCCCAAGCATTACTCATTCAAATTCCATCTTAGTGCCCCAAGTGGTCCAAGTGAATCCACCAAACTTGATGAGGTATGTACGCTATGCTCCCAACTGCATCTTATTTTGAATTCCTTCTATTTGATTTAGGTACTTAACAGAGCTAATTATTATATTCTTAAACTATTTCATAGTAATCTGTAGCTCTTTAACTAATATTACTCAGATTTACTACTTATAGAGGTAATTGTTATATTCTTAAACTGTTTATAGTAATATATAGCCCTTTGACTAACACTATTTAGATAAAAAAAATTAGACCCCTAAACCGTACACTATTCATGATAATCTGTAGCCCAGAAATTTTGATTATTTAATCATGAGTCATTATAGTCAATAGTGGCATTCTTAAAATTCTTAAGATTGTTGAAAAATAGGAATTATAGGAATCATGTTAACCCCAATGCAACCAAATTTGCATATCATCTAGCTGTTATGTTAATCAAGTTAACATATTCATCTATTGCACATATTATGAAATAACCATTTTTATTTTTTTTATTGTCATATACATTGTAACTATAACAGTTTAGGCTCACAATAAGCAAACATTATTCTTATTGCATGATGAAGTACTTAAAATCTTCATAAATATGATAGAAGAAGAATCTCAAGAATGTGTAGATAAAATATTTTACATTTATTTTTATTTACATAAAGTTGCTTCTTTATTTTAACTATCATCATGTATATATATAGATATTAAATTTTAATTATTTTGCAGGGTAATTAGTATGAATTATTGGAAAATGAAATTAAAAAAAAGCATTGTAGAAGCACTATTAATTTTATATAAAACTAGACATAACGATGAACAAACTATCATCAGAAAGTAGTATCCCAGTCAAGAAAATTGAAGAAATTAGCTATACTCAACAATCAACCATTTTATTGTCAGATATTAAAAATTGTAAGCTTTATTTTAATGCCATCAACACAATTTCTTTCATATTAGTTTCTTTTACTAATTTATTTGAATATTTACTATGCAGCATCAAATTATCAAGAAAATGTGAAGTTTCAAGATGTTGGACCAAATACTTCCATTGCAATACCGAAAACAAATAACTTTATTAAGACAAACACACAAATTGAAATAAGTACAGGAGTTAAAAGATCTTTACAAGATAAAACAAGCGCAATTGTCAAGATAAGCGGACAAGATGAACCAAGTGCAACTACTGAAACAAGTGCATGCTAATAAATAAATATCAATGTTTTTTTTTTCTTAGACTACATGTAATTCCTTTAATCATTTAAGGATGACTTAATATTAATGGTTTTTTTTTCACTCTCAACTTTTATACATCTTTGATTTAAATAAAATATCTTCTCCTTGCAAAAAATAAAGATTCAATATTTTAACTATGTTTTTGCTCTGATTTATGTCATAATATTCATAAATATTTTATTTAAATTATTAATAATTTTTAATAATACTTAATTAGTATTTTTTTCATGGCCAGCACCTTGAAGAGCTAGTTATTATTATTATCAGCATCATGATCACTCATGTTAGCTAAAAATATTGCATGTGGGTCTAATATTCACCATAGGTATGGCCGGCTCCACCTAGGGTCACTCATGAAGCTAACTTGGTCCGGACACCAATCGACACATCAAGCATAAACCCGGCATAGATTCTCAACCCTGCTTCAAACCCAAACCTGAACCACCAACCTAACTCAACCCAAATTCTAGCCCATGATCCATGTCCAACCTTTTGGCCCATTAACTCATCCAATCATTCCAATTTTAAACTAGAATCTGAAATTAATTTCATCTCCCTGACAGTGACCACCGTACCACCCCATCCAACTACCTCCTCATGTCGACTTATCCCTCTCCTTATCATCATCTCATCATCATTCACGATCCTAGCCATCAAACCCGTTCTTAGCCATCCAAACCCCATCCAGTTCTATCCTCAACCCAATTCAAACCACAAACCAACCCAATCCCGAGAGGTTTGGAATTCTAGTTTTTTCAAACGTCCCAGTCCTGATCGTCCCCCACTTGGAATGTGGAAACAGAGAGAGAATGCAAGAAAGAACGGGGAACGGAAGAAGAGAGAGAACAGAGGAGATACAAAAAAAACAGAAAAAATGCCAGGGAGGGACTGAGAGTGGTCGTTGAACAGAGAAGAAAGAGAAGAGAGATGAAAGGAAGAAGGAAAGAAAGAAAAGAAGAGAAAGGGAAGGGAGAGAGCAGCAAGCAGAAGAAAGAAGGATGGGGAGGAGTCTTCTCTCCTCTTTCCAGACATCAGGGAACACCCACCAGGTCCTCCTCACCATTAATCTTCTCTTTTTCTGTTTTTATCCAGTCTTTTTTCACCAACTGCGTCCATACCCGTCTTCATCACTGCAGTCACAGAGCCACACACACAACACCTACCTTGCCAACCTTCACTGCCACCTTCACCATTTCACATCCCTACATCACTTACATTCCCCCTTCTCTACACTGCACTAACAGTCCCCTCCATATTCCACTGCCATCACCCACATCTCACAAACTCCCCTGCAGCCATCCCTTTCTATACATCTCTCTCCTTTCTTCTTTTTATCTTTCTTTTGTTTCTCTTCTTCCCCAGATAAAGTCGATCAACCCAACACGTCCAGACAACACCACGTGCACTAGCCCAACAACATCACCACCTCCACCATTCCTCATCTTCACCGTTCCACAGCCCCACAGCCCTTTCACCATCTTCACCACACCTCAGTGCCCCTTTTCTCTTGCAACCAACTGGACCCGCCCTCACTGCCCCTTTCTCACCATCACCTCAACCCATCCGCACAAAACTCACCTCTCTCACCATCTTCACCAAACCAACCAACCACCCACCATGAGTTAATGGATATTAATTGCACTGAATATTAATCCTTTTTTTATGCTCCTATTTCAAATTCATAAATTACATCCACATTTTTAAATGTTCCTATCTATCTTCTGCATATTCTTGTTTCCATATAACATTTTTCTATTAATGCAATCAATATTTCTCATTGTTTTGATGTTCCTACTTGAAATTCACACAATTTTATTCTCATCATATCAGCCAAATAGGGGCATCATAACAGTGAAAAAGGAGTATCATAATAGTATAATAGGAACACCATAACAGTTAAACAACCACGTTCTCCAATAAAAAAATGATTTAAAATAAAAAAATTAGAAACATTAAAAGTATTCTAACATAGATAATCTGTCCACTTAAATATCAATAGAAATCATTTACAACTTCTATAGCATAAAAGAATCACAATCCAACACCAAAAACAATTACAAAGGTTCTTTGTAGCTCCTCCTATTGTGGTAACCAAAATGTCCATAGCTACTACACTTAATTTGACTAACTTCTTCACCCCTAAATAGAATTATCTTCTTCTTTAGATTGCCAGTTGGTCTTCTTGACAAAGGAGGTAAAACAAGAACATTTGCAATACAACATTATGGCATATCAAATGTTGAGACATGATTGATTGATTGAGAATATGAATTATGAAAAACACTTGCATGGAAAAAAAAATCCACATACATAAAAAAATCTGCATGACCCATCATTATTGCCAAAGCTGCATACGAACATGGAAAACCATTCAATTGCCATTTATATCAACTGCAGAAATGCTTCTCGATGTCCACACAAATAGATGGCGTTGAGTTCACCTCAAAAACAATATCACTTGAATGAGCTACCATCCACGACTTCGACTCGTTCAACGACATTTGAAACCTCTTTTCCATCAATGGATACAAAACCCCATTCCACTTCCTTGAAGCCATTCTCCTCTCTATCATCATCTACATAATCTGAACTCTTATCTTGTCAACCAACTTTGTAATTTACAAGTGACGAGCATCACAAATCCAAGAGTCAAAAGACTCAAAAACATTAGAGCACAACTCATTATTCAACATCACACGAAAATAAGCATCGGTCCAATTCTCGTATGGCTAGCTCTCCAAAAAAAACTATATACATGGCTGCCAACACCACACTTTAGAGTTTCCAAATTCTCTTGGAAAAAGGACATTATAGGAGCATAAGCATATAAATGAAACTTTTTCATAATATTTTCTCTACAGCTCTTCGGTCTCCCACTCAATTTGTCTCTGAGATTATTTTTCAAATGAACAAGACAAAATGCATGAAATGAATTTGGGAACACTTTCGGAATAAGCTCCACCAACCCCTTATTTCTATTTAATATAAAACTAATATTCTACTCAAGTGACAAAATTATAAACAACTGTGACAAAAACCATATCCGATTTTCCTCATTCTCCGAATCAACGACAGCAAAAGCTAGAGGAAACGAGCCTGCAGAAACAAATACATAGCACACAAACAAGAACATGTCAATTTTAGAATAATAAACAAACATGAGCAACAAAGAAGAAAGGGAAAATAAACAAGAATATCTATTAAACAAATTAAATTCATTTTCTTCATTTTACAAATAAACACTAAGAAAACCTTAAGGAAATAAACATATGATACAAACACACAGCACACAAATAGAAGCATATCACCTGTACAAAAACAAAAGCAAAAAAAGAAACACACATTATAAAAATGCTAGAATAAACAAGAACAAGAGCATCAGTCAATAAATCAAGTTCAATACTGGAAAAAATAGGACTATTAAAATAGCCAAAACATTCTCAAAAATAAAAATCCCACACATTGATTTCCAACTTTCCCTATGGCACCAAGTAAGTGACCTTCGTACCTCGCCTTTAGTAATGTTCCATTAAGGAATAACATAACACAACTGTAGTTGAACCCTTTTATACAAGCATGAAATGCAACAAATAGCCTCTTGAAACTCCTACTACTTGCATCCACCTCAAGCACAACATGACTACCGGAATTAGAAATTCTAACATCTGCATACCAATGAAGGTGATTAAAAGACACAGTAACATAACTAAATAACTCATCCCTTCCTTTTTCAATAACCAACCAAGTTGAATAATAACTAATAACCAAACTCTAATTCAACTTCAATTCACTCACAACATCAATAGGCCAACTCAAGGTCTTCTCACGAAACTAATCAAGTACCAAGTTAAACCAAACCAGAATTCATATGCTTGTTCTTCATAGTTTGCACATAAGAACCACAATTGTACGCGTTGTACCACGACTTTATAAAAAAGGAGCCATTTGCATTATCCTTTGCGGCATGAACATGCTATAAGCAATTAAATACCTCCCGTAAAGCACAAACAGACTTTAGTATCATTATTCCTCATATGAGCAAACTCAAAGTCTACCTCAACAGATACTTACACAGTTCATTACAATACTCCTTCACACCACCTTTAAAACATTGGCAAACACTCTTAACACAATCAACCCAACTAGCAGACAACAAAACCTTCCTATCTAGAACACAAAATGATCGCAATAAGTCATATTCAACCTCAACATCCACACCTTCTACTATCAAAATACCTTCACTACCAACACTATCAATGGAATCATCTTCAACAATACTTTCCTCCAAAACAACTATATCCACATGATCAAGCACAAGAGAATCAATAAGAGCAAACTTATTCACCACATATCTGAATCATTCTCAAAAGTACAACTAGGGTGGCCCGGTAAAGAATATAAAACAAATAATGAATCTCATTTCAAATATTTGCATTCACAACAAAGATCATGAACAAGCCGATCAAAAGTAGTAACAAATTAAATCAACAAAACCATAGCCCAACTCCCATAACAACACAAAAACTTCACAAGATGAGCCGTTACCTGTACATTGACAAAACAAAAACAAATCAATGTCAAATGAACATAAAAATATATATATATATATGAAACAGTATCATAAAAGCAACAAATAGCAAATTAAACAATCAAATAAATAAAAAAAATGAATAAAACATATGCGAACATCCAAAATGTCAACAAAAAAAAGAAACATGAAATATATTATAGAAAACTAGAACTCACAAATAAATAGGAGCATGAAATATAAAAAGGCCTCATAAAACAGGAGCATGAAACATATATATATATATATATGACTTGTTCCTGTTTATATATAGGAGAATATTCATGTGCATATGTCCCTCACCATTTTGGTGAGGGACACTCCTTTTTTGGAAAGTATTAATATGTAAGAGGACAAAACTTCATACCTTTTTAAGCTTGAAAGGTCCAAAAAAGAAAGTGTCCCACACCAAAATGGTGAGGAACATATGCAGATGAAGACCCCTCTTTTATATATATATGTGTGTGTGTGTGTGTGTGTGTGTGTGTGTGTGTGTGTGTGCGTGTGTGTGTATTGTTGAGATATTCTTGTTTCTTCAATTATAAAATACAAACAATAACATCCAACATATTATAAAACATATATGGTACGTTCCTATTTCTTGAATTTATAACACATAAATAGGAATATCTAGCATATCATAAAACATATGGCATGTTCCTATTTTTTCAATTTAAAAAATGAATTGAAACATATATATATATATGAACATGTTCCTCTTTTTATATGTTTTTTGTTGACATATTCCTGTTTCTTCTATTTATAATACACAAAAAACAACATCCCACATATTATAAAACATATATGACCTGTTCCTATTTCTTCAATTTATGAAAAATAGGAACATCCAATGTATCATAAAACATATATGACATGCTCCTGTTTCTTCAATTTATACAATTAATTGAAACATATATAAACATGTTACTGTTTTTATATGTATTTTGTTGACATGTTCCTATTTACATATGTATTTTGTTGACATGTTCTTGTTTCTGCAATTTATAATACACAAACCTGAACATGAAATATATGTGACATGTTTCTATTTCTCACACATATAAAATAGGAACATCAAAATCTATAACAAACGAAATCATCAAATTACAATAGAAAAATAAGAACAAATAGGAACAACCATAAATCCCATAAAAAGAAATACACAAACAAAAAACTAAAGAAATCAACAAACCTGAACACATAAAATCAACATTCATCTTAGAACTAAAAAAATAGTCATTATACAGTTCACACAAGTTCGTAAGATCATAAAGAGCAGAGATTACAACTTCAACAAGATATGACGAAGAGAGTCATGAACACAGACAGTATCACGAATAGATCGTTAACCATATCATTTGAAAGATCAAAGAAGGGAAGTAATCCCAACTTCAAAACACATGATGACTAGAGTCTTCGATACAAAAATACGTAAGAGACAATAAAAATAGGGCAAACATATCACACAGGGACTAACTCATCAATAAAAAAAACTTTAAAAGAAAAAAGAATGAACTTTAACCACTAAAGCAGTTAACACTGTTGGACCGAATCAATTAAAAACAAAGCAACTGGACTATAAGCCCAATAACTTTTAAGAATTAGACTTGGGCCCAAATTGCCCTAAACATTTCCACCCAAAAAGAAAATTTCTTTGTGGAATATTGATAATGCCACATGATTTTTTTTTTTTTGATATTTTATCCATGTATTTTATATGCAGTCAATCTTGCAATTGATCCAACTCTTCACTTGAATTTGGCCATGGTTGGAATTTGGACTTTTCATATAATTATATATATATATGGGTTTTAAGCCTATAGGAAGTGTTCTCACACACTGACCTTGAGAACTTTTCATGGGACCCACTTGTGGGCCTCATTTGGGGTTAGGACTAAGGGGGATAGAAATATTTATGTAAGACCAACCCAAATATCAATAAATATCTATGTAGGACCAACCCAAATATCAAGTTAGGCCCTAATCACATGTCCCTAACACCTTTAACCATGGCCAACAAATTCAATCCATTTAAATTGGTGCATAGTCAATCCAATGGTCTAGTAAATTCTGATTTGACCGAAACTAGAAACATGTAATTGTTAGGATGGATCTCTATGTATTACAAGATTTGGATTGTATGACAGATGGGCCCC
Organism: Sextonia rubra; assembly: GCA_037013555.1. Taxonomy (NCBI): domain Eukaryota; kingdom Viridiplantae; phylum Streptophyta; class Magnoliopsida; order Laurales; family Lauraceae; genus Sextonia; species Sextonia rubra. Next base: position 50,424,036 of record JASUAD010000009.1, on the reverse strand, counting down.
ACCTATACTTCTCAGAGAAAAGTGGTGACAAGTAGTTTTAGGATTATTTCCCTATATATATAGAAACATTTCCCTAAGCTTGAGCTCATATAAGGAATTATGTAAGCCCGAGCCATTGGAGCCCACCCTTGGTTGATCCAAATGGACTAAACACACAACCCCCCTGAATTCCACATGTCTACTAATTTTTGGTCAATCCGAATTTACTAGACCGTTGGATCGACTGTGCACTGATCCGAGTGAACTATTAACCATTAAACTTTTGGAGTCTAGTTGGAGATAATAGAAACAATGGTTGAAGCTGATTTTTAAAAAGAAGGAGGGTCCCAGGAAGTCCTTCAGATTACCCCCATCCCCATATGGTTCCCCGGTGGGCCCCACCACACACTTGAGCTTGCCTTACCTCAAGCATGAGCTTCGGGGAGCTGGCTCTGTATACACACACACACACACACACATTTTGGCCCCTATTTTTAATGTTAATCCCTTAATTGATAGCCCCTCCAACAATCCAAAAAATTACATACTAGGAATATAATCTTTGTTTCAAAAAAAAGGAGGGAATAATAGCAAATTTTATAGGAAAATTGAATGAAAGAAAAGAAGGAAAGAAGAAAGAAAATAAAATAAAATAAGGGATTAGGAATACCTAAAAAACTATTTACCAAAATCTAAAGTCATCATTGCCACCCACATACCTTGATTTAAGATTTTGATAGTTTGATTAGAAAGAAGTGAAGAGCTTGGATTGTTAGGGCTTTCAGGCCATGAAAAGGTTTGATGTTGTTGTTGCTTCATCACAGGTGTGAGATGAAAGGCAGAAGAAAGCGACCCTCCATTCACTTTGTACATCTACAATTTTAAAGGCACTAACTCTCTATGCATCATTTTTTATGTTCAATCTTGAACCTCATACTTGAAATCTAACCCATCCAAAATTACTTGGTATTTATGTTCTATTAGTACAGAATAAAAAACTTTAAATTGATTGCAATTATATCCACCATAGATAGAGAAAGTTTTTTTTTTTCAATATTTTACTTTTCTTATTAATATAGATTAAATGATTTGGATTTCAAACATGGGTCATTACAACAGATTACCTTTTGATTCTTATATAAAAGTAAGTATAAACTAGAGGAGAAAACCAAGAACCCACTTTAAGAACATTTTTCTTTTGCCTTTTGCATTTACAATTGTTATTCTATTAATCATCCATGCTTCACTATGTCATTTCCAGCAATGCGGCTCATTATTAAAATTCAAGCTGCTCGAAATCACTTTCTAATTATTTGTTCTGTCATGAGAAATTTTAATTCAATTGGAATTATATCTGCTACAGATAAGGAAACTTTGACCGCCACCCCAACCCAAAATTTGTAATCCACCCCTAAATTCGACTAAATACCCTAATTAAAAGAGGAAGTCATTTATTCTATATAGCTTGGATTGCACCTATTAAGAATCTAATAATAATGATAATTGCTTTTTTTTTTTTTTTTTGCATAAGATCATTGGTAAAACATCATTTTTTTGTTTGGTATCCAATCAAGGGAGCTGGATCCCAAGAGAGATCCCACAAACATCAAAATAGAAGCCCATACAAGTGAGAAAGGAAGCTCACACACACAAGAATAAAAGCCTACACACATGGGAAAGGAAACCCACACATGAGGGAAAAATGGCATATCCAAGATTCGAACCCTAGACACCCATGTAATATTTGCTAGAAGCTAAATTTCACTTTAATGGGAGCTAGCCCCATGATATGTCCTTAAAACTATATCATTTCACCTAGATTTATGGACTCATTTAGGTTAAACACATCACTTTTAAATGAAAATCATGATTTCATGCATTTGAACATCAAAGTTTGGAATTTCAAGAAAATGATTCATTTTTTCAGACTTGTCAACATGAATTCATGAAACAAATCATTTACTGTGTTTTTCCTAATATTATATTTCATTTTCAAAAATTTCGAGGAATCTTAGTTCAATTGGTATTCTTCATGAGCAATCCCAGTTGCACTAGAATTCGACTTACAATCAAATTCTGAGCATTTTGTAGGAAACGCAAAAAATGGGATCCCCAAAATTTTAATCAAATTAGGATTCCTAGTTGCATTAGGACTCCTAACTGGGACCCTCTTTTGAGCAAGAACAATCATCATGGGACCCACATTGAAGCATCGAAGCTGAGAAAAAAGAGAAGAAGGAAAGATGAAGAAAGAAAAAGAAATGGGCCCGAGTAGACCCTGCACAAACACATGTGGCACGGCCAAAGGGGAGGGGTCCACTCATCTTGCACAATCCAAATTATCTTTGAAGATAATTCCAAAAAAAAATCCAAGCAATTTCAAAGAAGTTACACGAAAATTCAATATTTGAAGAATTTACACAAGAAAGAGATTTGCACAAATTGAAGGGTCCCACACGTCTTGGACCTCCCACATAATCCTTCATCTATAATTGAGTTTGAATTTCATGCAAAGGCTCTTGGAATATCCCTATTAATTATCTCTTAAGAATTCAAAAAGAGAAGATTATCCAAGCAAAAGGAGAAGTTGTATTACAAGTGGGAAGATGCATTGCAAAAGATGAAGCCCTAAATAAACTAGGACTCTCATGGATGTCCATGCTTGTCCAATCCAAGATGCCACACATCAAGCCTCTTTTGTGTCCCATCACATGAAACAATTGAAGAAATTTTGAAGAAAAGAAGGGTCCCTACATATGCAACAATTTTCTAACAAAAATTGGCCAAAGTTGAGATGTATTTAGCTTAAATTAAAATTCCAAAAGAGGGTATGCAAATAACCCTAGCAAGAGAGTCCTCTTATCCTATTGTAATTCAAACTTGATGCCTAAGATTGAACTCTCTCACAAAGAGATAATTGTAATCCAAATAGGGAACCCCATGAGAAAGGTGTTTGGTCCCGTCACATACTCATGGAGAAACAAGGCCCCCTCCTTTAGGTCTCTCTCTCTCTCTCTCTCTCTTCGCCATCTCTCTGTCTTCTCCCCACAATTCATTTCTCCCTTCAAGAAGGCAAGTCCAAGTGAAAGCCAATTATTGTTTACGAGCCCTACCCTAAAACCCCGTGAGCTTACACACATTAATTTAGTGTTCATCCTTGGATTGACAACCCAAGGATTAGAACAAGACCCAAGGAACCCATTCTAGTAACTTTGGGGCTTGGTAGAAAAATAATATTAAAACAATAACTTTTATCAAACATTCATTTTTCTTGTACTACTCCACAAATTTAAGTTTTTGTTAAATTCCAAACATTTAAATTCTTGTACTTTTCCACACATTTACTTTTATGCAAAAAAATCCACACATTCAAATTTCTGTACCTTTTTCTTTGTTTAAGTTAACCTTATGTCTATTTTACGAATAGTTTTGCGGATGGAAAGTTGATCATTCCATGTATTAGTGTTAGGTTTTTTTTCTTACATGTTTAAGTTGCTTTTTTGCAAACTTTAGACTCGAATTTTACACTAGTTATGAATCTGAATATCTGAAATCCAGCACCCATTGCAGAAATTTCAGCGTGGTTCAGAGGCAACTTCTCATGATTAGAAAGCTAGGCATATCACCTTGTTTTTACTTGAAATTTGGTGGATTTTGAACCTTGCCGGAAACTCTCTTCACCATAAAAATTTTGGACTCAGAAGTTTACAGCAAAGGGGCATTTCAGTCATGCAAAAATACCCAATCAGTCCACCTGCGAGAAGAATTCTGCACAGCAAACTAGTCAAGTACCATGTTCATGCATTCATAACTTTAGTTTTAGTTCATTTTTCTTTTCTTTTCTTTTCTTTTCTTTTTTTTTTTTTGGTTAGGTTCATGCATCATCAAAGTTTAAATTCCAATGAAGAAACTCAGATCTAAGATGCATTGGATTAGGTGCAAAGCCCAAAGTTTGCAAGGCATCATAGTTTTCTGCACTTAGGAAATTTCAGCATGCATGCATACATTGTTTAGTTTTTGCATTATTCATAGAATTAGCATCATTTTAGGATTTAACAAATACGATTTAGACCTGATTAGGTTTTCGGAATTGTAATTGAATTAGAAGACTAGGTTAGAAGCATAATTAGATTAGAAAACTAACATTGCATTGTTTCTAATTACTTTGGTATCTTGCATAGTTTATCAATTTTGGAGTCTTTCTAAAAGTGTTTCAAGATATAATCTAGTTCTTAGGAAATTTTCAAAAAATTGGATAACACTAACATTAGAAGAGTTCTAACTTATTTGAAAATCTTAACTTGGCTAACTATAAAAAAATTCGAATTATTTCTCAATTTGAATTGTGTTGAACATCTGGAACATTTGAAGTTTTTAGAATTTGAGATTCTCACATAACTAGGACTCTCACTTAAGAAGTAGTTTGTTTAATTTTCTAACTTAGTTGTTTAATTTGTGTGTTTAGTTTTAAAATTTTAATTTATTTACAAGTTGGAAAGAACCTAATTAAATTTGCTCCCTAGGGATTGACACCATACTAACTGGGTTTTACTACTACATCAAGACTCTAAACTTGGAGTTGCAATCAAGTTTTTAGTGCCATTGTCAAGGAGCGCTAATTGAGGTAACTTTCTGACTTAATTTTTGTGGATGTGCTTTTAAATCTTGCATTCTCCTAAAAATTGGAGGTGCATGCATGGAATGGAAGACTACCAGAATTTGGAATAGGAAAGTGTATGAAATGTTAGGGAGCTCACATCATTGATCTCAAGAAAATTTCAAAAGTTACTAGCTTTCACTTGTTTCTTTTTATATTTTTGTTAAAAAATTTTTTTGGAAGAAAAAACACCAACAGTTGCACCAATTTCGCTTGTTGATCACCTCAATGTCTAGGAAAGCCTTGTCACACTAGTGGAGACAATCTATCTATTCTAGGAAGTTGTTTTTAAGTAGGACCATTGTGACCCCACCACTTACCTGGAGGCTTACCTAATCGGGTTGGTTTCATAGGACCAAACTGGAAGCCTAGGTGCACTTTTCAACCTTAAGGGTATTTAGTTGTTTGTCTAGGTTAGGTTTTATTTAGTTTTGTCACTAAATTTCATAATAATATGAAAATTAAAAAAAAGAATAAGTGATTTCAAAAATGGACCAATGGGAATCCACAAACATGAGGGAACTTAACAATGGCCACACCAATGAGGGTAGAATCAATAGCAATAACCCAAGGAAATACTAGCATGAGTACCTACATCCCTCAGATATGTACTTATCAATGTTCATTAATTCATATAAGAATAAGTGGGGGTTTTATCAAAGCAACTTCTAAGATGCTTTGAATTCACAAACCTATAAGGGGGTTGCACAAACAAGCGTAAAAAATAGATGTTCATCAAATAACTTGTTCGCTCAAAAAAAAAAAAACCACATATGGATAGAAGTGGGCCAATCACTATGGTTATGATTACAAAGAGGAGTTCATGGAGGATACTAATGGAATGATAATGGCAAATGATCAACCAATGAGGGCACTACATACTTACGCATACCACATAATCATTCACTCCTTCCAATATGGATGTGGGATGTCAATGGCAAGCAGAATCAAATGCAAGTCAATGGCCCTGCCATGACGCAATACATAACATGTGTAGCCCAAATTGGGATTATCAATCACGTGACAATTGGCAAAATGGGGCCTGATGTGGATTATGTTTCATACCCCCAAGAATTTAGTCTGGGTGGGTCGTATAATTATCCTTCATAGGATACATCACGTGCACCCCCTTTGTCACCCTAGTCATATGCATCTCATGATTCCCCACCACCTAAACAGTCGATCGTATGAGCCATTGCCACCCCCAGAGGGATCCCTGGAGGATACTTTACTGAATGAAAAACACCATGTAATCCATAGAAAGATTATCAACTTCAATTAGTCAAACCGCACCTCATTTGTAAAAAGACAGTGGCACCTTTAGAAATGGACAACAATTCAATAAGATGGTCCAAGGTTCATAAAAAATTCCATAGATATGGATCACATGAATGCACAATGAAAATTGATGAGTGCACATAAGGATATGGATGATACTATGCTATGTAAGTAGATCATGAACCCTATAAGCCAAAGTAGTCCGACCCTCAATAGTTTAACCTAAAGGAGAATTTAGACTCCCTCGAAGAGGATACACTGTGCCCTTTTGTAATGAAACTTAATATACGTCCAATTCTTCCTAAGATCCAAGCATTGCTAATTTCCAAGAATTTGATGTTTGCATGATTGATGGAACCGCAAATGCGCCCAATGAACTCTAAATGAAGATTACAATTGTGAGGATGACCACATTTTCAGGTTTCAGAATCAAACAATTTGAAATCTTTGGAATCTTGTGTTGAATTCTTCATGAACTCTAATGATCAGATTCTCAGAGAAATTGCCCATGCATTTCATTACCCTCTACGTTATTCAGAAAAACTTTTGCAATTAGGTATGGTCCCATTCAGACTCCTAAGTCTGATAATTTTGAAGCCTTTAAGCTTGTTCCAAATGAGATTGCCAAAATTGATCTAACAAAATTTGTATCATGGGAGGAGCTGGGGCACCGTAGCTATTCATTGTGTCCTCTTTGCCTACCATTTAAAGATCCATTTTTAATTGAGGAGGACAAATTTTTCATGGTGGTCCTTTCTTCATACAATCACAAGGAACATGCAATCCTCATGTTCATTGTGCATAAAGTTCCCTTGGTTTCATCTTTTGCCGTGCTACTTGTGAATTGTGTGGAGGAGAATTTCATCTAGAATATTCCGAGTAGATCCATGGTTTTGAATCTAGTAATGTAGGCTTTTGCTTTCTTTTTAGAGTAGGTTCATTTTGTCTTGTCTTTTATGTTTTGTCTACCTTGGACAAGGAGTAGCATGCATACATACTAAAGTGACTTCTTTCCCTTACCCTCCTGTCATTTATTTTCCATATGTTCTTAAGTACATTTTTGCATTGAATGCATAACATCAAGGACAATGTTTAGATTAAGTTAGGGGTGGAGACAAGCACGCTTGTCTAATTTTAAACATGATTTTTTGTTTTTCCTGTTATTTTTTCCTTTTGAGTCATTTTTTAGGAAATTTTTAAAAAATTTAGGTTTTATTTTGGTTTTAGGATTTTTGCGGGTGCATTTTTTGTTTGTAGAAAAAAAAGTTTTCGAAAAAAACTAAGGCAATTTGAAGATACATAGAAATCTAGAATTATCAAAAATTTTTGAAAGAAGTAAAAATGAAAGTTCCCTTTTCTAAATAAGGAAATCTATTTGAGGATTATCAAATGTTATTCTTCACAAAACACACATATGAATTTCTTAGAGTTTTGAATAAGAAATTTTAATGATGTTTTTTGGAAATTTTTTGGAAAATCTGATGAGAATCTCAAGTTTGCTTCCAAATTTTTTCTGGCTTACCTGGGTGGACTTTATCCACAAACCAATGAATTAATTCGAGCAAATTGAAAAAGGCTACCTATTGTTGGGGACCGTTTCTGAAAAACAATGGAAGGAAGAACTGAAAAAAAACAAAATAAATTGGGAAAGGAAAGAGCAATTAAGCTGGATAAGGATCAAGAAGTAGAGGAAAGGAGCTGAACTACTTAGCTCTACTGAGAAATCATAAGCTGAGAAGTTGGAAAGGTTTTCCGACCTTTTGAAAAATAATAGTGCAAAAGCCATCATAGTAGCCTTACAAGAAAAAAAATTTTCAAATCTAGAAGGATCAGATTATTTGAAAGGAAAATTCTATTTTTGCGGTATTACCATGGAATATTTGAAATCAATTTTTTATTTATATATTTTTCACTATACACATAAGTTTGGTATGAATTTGAGAAAGTTTCCAAAGATAAAATTATATACTGGATTTTGAAAAGTCTGAAATTTTGATTATTCTAGATTTCAAAAAAAATCTAACTTCAGTTGATTTTCTTTAGTAAAAATTATTTTACCCTTTTGTTTTTTTAGGTAAATTAATTTTTGTGCGTATGTTCCTATAAACCCTCATGAGGTACAACTCGTCCACTAGGGGGAATGTAGGAGTTTTAGGGCTTACTGCACACATTAAATGCAATCAAAAGTGCCTATGACAATGGCATTGTTTTTCGTTTGTTTATGTTTCCATTAGATTTTAGGTTAACTTAGGTATGATGGAAGGCTCACATTTTGTTCACAGTTTTTGCTAGGGACAAGCAAAATGCTGGTGAGGGTTTGATGAGTCCATAAAACTACATCATTTTTGCATCATTTCATCTAGATTTATAGACTCATTTAGGTTAAACACATCACTCTAAAAATCATGATTTAATGCATTTGAACATCAAAGTTTGGAATTTCAAGAAAATCATTCATTTTTTCATACTTTTTAGTATGAATTCATGAAAGTCATCATTCACTGTGTTTTTCCCGACATTTTCCTTCTTTTTTTTTAAATTTCAAAGAATACTAGTTCAATAAAAACTCTTCATGAGTTGCACTAGAATTCCACTCACAATCAAATTTTGCGCATTTAGCAAGAAATGCAAAAACTAAGACCTGCGGAATTTTAGTCAAATTAGGATTTCTGGTTGCATTAGGATTCCTAATCGTGACCCACTCTTGAGCACGGAAAATCATCATGGGACCTGCATTGAAGAACTAAAGTTGAGAAAAGAAAAATACAAGGTTACAACAATGCAAGTCCTAAAGAGGGGATGAATAGAACAATGTAAAATTTTTTCCAATTAAAGACCAATTTGAACAATTACGCCAAATTCAATTAGCTCTTAATTAGGTACAAAGTATAACTAATTCAATCAAGCCAATTAAGTGACCAAGTGACATATGCTCAAGTTGTGCATGCTAGCAATTCAAAGATATTCCAATTTAAACAAGTTGAACTTGCACATGTGAGATGAATTATAAACAAGGATTTAACAATCTAAGTTATAAGAGAAAGAGCATCCACCACAACACGAGATTTATAGTGGTTTGGTCCCGAACCTACATCCACTCCCAAGCAAATCACAATCCTATGATCTTTTGGCTTTCCACCATTGGAGGTTTCCAATTAGGTGCACCTTTTAGACCTTTACCACTAATTTTTTAGTGCAGTGGTTTGATTTCCCAATCGACATCCGCCAACAATGATTTTTTGATGTGGTGGTTCAAATACACAATTCTACATCCCCCAATAAACAATATGAGAATTTGACTTCAACGGGAGCACTAGACTCTGGACAAGTTACCTTGTTCTTAAGTGTGCTCTTGAAGCTTGAGAGAGACCTCCAAGCTTTGACCTTTTCTGAAAGCCCTTTGGTGAGATGGATCTTCCAATGAGTGCACAACCAAGAGGATGAAGAGACTTTAGGGTCTAGGGTTTTAAGTCCAACTTAAGAAGGTCAAGATCTTTCCTAGAATATTTTTACTAATCACTCTACAAAGAGCTTTGAACACTCTTATGATTTAACTATGAAAGAGTTGGAGAGTGAGTGGAAAATAATTTTGAAGGCTTTGAATATGTGTCAGTAGTACAAAGAAGCTTTCAAAATCTCATAGAGGTAGCAAGTATTTTTGCCTTTCAAATGGGCTCTTGTTTATAAAGAAAAACTCCTAATGGATAGTTTTCTAGCTAGCTTGAGACCACAATGACTACTTTGACATGTCGGTCAAATAGGCTTTCAGAAGCCTTGGTCAACATCCTAGTCGACCGGGACAACCGCAGGTCCAATGAGGCTCAAAATACAAGCCTCTAGTAAAAGCTGCCATGGGGTACCACGGTTGCTATCTTGGTCAACCAAATCTGACCACAGTCAACCGAAGACATTGCATCTAGCAATGTTCCAAGTTCAATTTGGCCAAAATTCACCCTAATTAATTTGGCAATTGACTCAAGGGAATAGGTGGCCTAAACGAGGTTTGCCTAAGGGGTTTTATACCTGAATAAATTGCCACACATTAGGCTCTTCCACTTGATGAACTTGAATGCCTTTCCAAGCCTCGATCTTCAATCTTTGAGCATGATGGAATGGTCTTGCTGATGCTTGGACTAGGACATTGATGTGAAATTGACAATCAAGGGTTGTGCAAACCTTACTATAGCACTAACAATCTAGCCCTTTGTCAATTTCATGCCAAAACACCTTTACTATGGCACTAACAATCTTCCCCTTTGTCAATTTCATAGCAAAACACCTATTCTATACAAATTACAACTCTTTGACATAAACACATCCAGGAATACAAGTACATGGCCTTTTTGCATTAAAGATACAACAATTACAATTTAAAGAGGCTCATGGCCACACTAAGAGCATGAACACAAACCCACCCGCCCCCCCCCCCCCCCCCCCAGAGAGTATGCTTGGATTTTGTAAAATATTACCAGCATGAAGATCAAGAAACATATATTCTAATGGCGGGATTTGGCATTCCCCTGTAATTCATTAAAACCAAAAAGATATCATTATAATTGAAACCGGTCCTTCTTTTGAAATGGACACTCCCCCTTAATTAATTCATGATACTGACATTGTTGATAGCAGAAAATGAGCTTTTAGTGGAAAAAATAAACTGCCGCTAAAACTTCAGAAACTGTTGTTCTGCCGCTATATTTGTCACTAATGTTGGTGTCACCAAAGGAAAGCATCCAATAGTGGCAGAAAAGAATCCGCTGCTAAAAGTTGCAATAGCGGCAGCAATAAAAGTCCGCCGCTAAAAGTTATATTCCTTAGCGGCAGTTTCTTTCATTTGCTGCTAAACCTTTTTATTTAGAAAAGAAGCACAAGAAAATCCGGGTAGGAGCACATGCCATTAGAAAAACCTACATTTATATAGTTGTTTAAGGTGTAAAAACACGTGCCACTTGCTTAACTTCTGCTTAAGTTGTACTGAATTTATTTGTTGCTAGCAACACTGTTTTCTCAACCCAAGCAACCACATGGCTACATTCCATATAAGGCTTAATAACCTTGGACTGAGACAAAATGCCAAATACTTGCCAATGGTTCTCTCAAATTCTCTGACAGCCTCCCCTCCTGCCATGTTATGCATCTATTCAGTGTCTGGTAGTGACATGATTATGATCATTTTGATCATCTACTAATTCATCTTGAAGTTATGTAAATGGTAACTTGGTTTTATTAAACTAACAATTGATACAATCGACAATTTGAACATGGACATGAACAACATGTCCATGTTCAAATTTAGGATAATACATAATTTATAAAGATCTAATTCTAAAATGCTTTTGAAAAGCTATTTGAGCCACCACAACACAATTTTTTTTTTTTTTGTAGGTAATATGTGCTATCACTCCAATGCAAAGCAACATATAATTGAGTAAAACAAATAATATCTAATTGGAATTGGTTGTAACTAAGATCTTATTGGATCTCTCTGCTCTACCATAAGACTTCCTGCGATCCATCTAAAGCCAGATTTGGATCAAATTTCTAAGCCTTTTAGGGCCCCTCTCTCTCCAATTCAATTTTTTTGGAAGATTATTCTCTATTGTACTTGATCTTTTTGGCTTTTTACTCAAGATTGTGATCTTTAAGTTGTGCTTTCTTTGTTAAAAAAACAGCTGAGATCAGATTGGTTGGTTTGTTGTACCTTTGAGCCTAAGGGGCCACTCTACCACGGCTGGTAGAGAGGGGACCTGAGTTAGAGAGGAAAACAATCAAATTAATAATTTTCCATTGAAAATATTATTTGTCAGAACCATCTGAACCTACATCAACTGACTTGGGTTGCACCATTAAGGTAAGTGGTTAGGCCGCCACTTCAGTTTCCAAAACATTGCGCAAACTTCTATAACGAAAATATCTAGGTAACTTTTACTCAATGGCAACACTGAAGCCAAAATAGGCCAAGCAATTAACCTGCTTAGCTCCTTTTGCATCCCAAAAACCTAGATATTAAGGATCACGTAATGCTTCAAAGTCGAAACATATCAACTAGGTTTGGGATAGGCCTTTTGTTCTTATGGTCATTAATTAGATAAGACAATTTTGAGATGGAATAATAACTTGAAGACACTAGTACCACAGGATTGGGCAATTGAGGTTGCAGATGGGTGATAGGGCTGTTCAATTGGACACAATGCATTTCTAACTTGGAAGTAAGCTGGAAGGCGAGAAGAACCATTAGCCATCCGGTGGCCATCTGTAATGGCTTTGTGGTCATCTGTAATCACTTTAACCACATCAATCAAAATCTAAAAACACATGAATGTTTGACTCTCTACCTTGCCTATGTGGTGGATTGCCCTTGCTTCTACTACTTAGATCAAGAATAAATTAAATCCTTTGACACGATATATATATATATTTTGGGTAAAAGACCTTATAGAGCTAAAGTGCTCACTTTTAGAGTAAGAAAGAAAATAGAGAAAGAAAACCTTGATAATTCTTACCTTAACTAGAGATATTTTCTCCTGGGTTCGAATTTAAGTTTCCATGATGTGGGCAGTAACCTAACAATAGTTTGGGACCCTGCACTGCACTATATTTTCTCAATTCAAATTTCCAAGAGGTGGGCTGTGACACCTATGCCTATTAGAATCCTAACTGCAAACATTTATTTATCTAAATAACAACTATTCTTATAAAAACATGAGATGGCACCGCACTGCAAACATTGATTTAGCTAAATAACAATCTTGCATTTATTTATCTAAATAACAGTTTTCCTATACAAACATTTATTTACCTAAACCACCCTTGCTCCTTTTAACCCTGCATGAAAAATGATCAGAAAATCAGCTAGGAGAAAAAATTTTAGTTTTGAAGTATTGTATTATGAATGCATTTGACAGTCACCTCTCATAGGTGTTTGTATCTTTCTAGCATCAGCATCGGCCAGCCAAGCAATAGTCGATGATAGTTGCCACCATAGTGTTGGACCCTCTACACAGGTGAGGATTGCCTTGGTTGGTTGCATTGGTGCAGGTGACCTTCTAGTGCCTTGGTTGGTTGCACCACCAACTACAAGCCCTCTACCTAACGCCCTTCTGCTCCAATCCCTGCTGCAAAGTGCCTTAAACCTAAGGAAGTATCATCAACTCATCTCCTATAGACTGACCAATAATAGAGCTATGAGTTCAAAGTTCAATCCATAAAGTTAAATGAAAACTTTACCATCTTCATCACATAAAAGAAATGTGGAGGTTAATATCACATCAAATGACAACATTCAGCTCTTTGGACTATCAATCAGTATTCCACATCAATTGTAACACAAACTACTACCCACTCTACAGTTGTAAATGCTCAAATGCTAGGATTGTTCTTAATTATTTTGTAATGCACATGAAGGAAATCATAATGGCTTGTATCATTTGTGCAAGCACTAAAAGCCCAAACCAACCACAAAGCAATACAATTATCCGACTAATAATATAGTAATTAAATTGAGAAACTAACTTCTTGTTGATCTAAAATTGATGATATAAATTTAAAAAAAGGACCTGAACACTTACCATGAGATTGCGAAGAGGCCGAAATAACTAACCTTACACAGAGTCTGTGATTGTACACAGAAGAAGAAGAATAATAAGAATTAGAAATTTATGTACATATTCAATCGCAAACCGTTTGTGAGCAATAGAGATTTAATTGGCTTGAGTGAGCAGAACTATTGCTATCATTGCTAACATTAGTCCTGTAGTGTTTATGGCGAGATCCAAACTGGCCATGTTCTATCAATTTCACACATTGGAAAATAATATTTTGTAACAGGAAATTGATTTGTTGGCACAACTTCTTTTGAAAGAAATCTATATTCTATTGGAGTAGTCTACATTACAAAAAGCATCAAGTAAATACACAATTAGCTGCATCACAAGGATGTTAAGAAACAAGAAGCACTACAATATGGATTCTTTAAGTATTCATTAAATGAGACACTCATTACCTCCAGATGCATTGAACAATACTGGGATGAAAAACAAATGCGAGAGGATGCAAAAAGGAATGCAAACAACTTGATAACATGCTTTTGACGTGTTGTACAATAGCAAATATAAAACTTTCTTCAAAACTACTAGTGCATGGAGGACCCAAATAAAAAAATGGTAAGATTATATTGACCATGCTACTATAGCAGTAGACTTTAAATTTGCATCAGATAGCATAGAATGCTTCCTGAATGTACCACCTAAAACCAGTATCCTAAATAATAATTGTAAAGTGATTATAGTCCACAAGTGATGATGATAAGGGACTGCTTAAGCAAAATGTGTTATGCACAAATGACTAGAATAGAAAGTTACTCACTATGCAGTTTGTGTGGAAGGATAGATACAGGGTATCTAGTAAAGCAAAAACCAGTATGCGAGCAAGTTTATACTGTTATGTGATAAATTGATGGATATGTTACCTTCACCTAGTCACTAAAAACCAAAAGTAAATGCAAATGGGAGGATTGATCTTGAAGATTGACAGAAAGACAAGTCATTTCATGTCTTTTAACCTAAAAAAATATTTTGGCTCTCGCACCCTATAATAGAACTGCAACAACTTAAGGCAATGCCATGATTCTAGAGAAGTAGGATGGGACATGAAGGAAAGTGTATACCAGAAAATACAGCATCAATAATATCAAGCCTTGTTTTTTCAAGCATGTTAAATACCTTTTCTTTTGATCATGAATTAAACTTGCATTGAGATTTATCATATTGGATGAGTTCCATTTAGGAATAAAATAGTAATAGTAAGTATACATTTTGACAAACACATTGCATTCAATAAAAGTACTACAATACATACTTCCAAAGGATAGTTTTGGGGCTACACATGTCACAAACCAGCGCACACATAAACGGTCAGTGAATATCTAGCCTGTCCAAATCAAAGAAACATCTCCAACAAGGAAATATCTCCAACAAGAAAACATACTTTAAAACGTACTAAGAACCGAACAGAAATCAAAATCGGTTCTTGGTATTTTCACCACTCTCATTAAATTTCAAACAAGATATATAGTGGGCATCAATGCTAAACCACTATGGTCATGTTATTAACCCTCCTACATTTTCAGTCTAACATTGGGCCACCATCATCCATCAAAGTGGGTGGAGCATTAAATCAAAGTACACCATCATTGTTGAGTCTTACCCCCATCCAAAGAATACAGCAGTATCAAACAACAAACATTTAAATTAGCTGTTTCAATAGAATAAATCAAATTTCAATAGGTAAACAACCAACTACACTAGAGAAAAACATATAAGGCTAAGGCTAAGAACATTATTATAACATGCTTGTATGACAACATCTACAGAACTCAAATAGATAAGGCGAAGCCCAAAGCACATCTCTTGGCTTGCTCATCTAGCACATGAGTTAATGTAGGAGTCTTTACTTGATAGCAGCCTAATGCCCAATTCAGTTGTTTGTGCATCAATTCCTCTACCTATGTCACCATTTCTATTAGTAGTAAATACCATGCCATAAGTAGGGCAACATTGCTACTCTATTGGCACAAGCACCATTCATACCCAATCCTTTGATTGGTGTGCCTCCTAGGTAGGCCCCATAGGTGGAATTGCAAAGAGTAGTGGTGCAGTTTTTAGTAGAAAATGCCCCCATGCACATTACTCTCCTGCATATTTTTAAATTTCTAGCTGTATGCAAACTACAAAATAGTTGCATTTCATTTTATGAGTTGAGATTGGAGTTTGCATGATTTTGGGGAACCCCAAAATAAAACATCATAAAACCCTAGCAATTACTAAAACTAGGGTAGAATCCAAAAAAAAAAAAAAAAGCATAAAAGTCATGCAACAAATCAAATGCTCCGTCTTAAGAACCTCACAACCTTATTCATTGTGAAATCCAAACACAAAACAATTCAAAACGAGATCAAATCAAATTGAATCAATGATCATTAGTCAAAAAAATCTTTAAAAAACCACAAAAAACACAACATTTTCTTACTGAAAGAGAGAAATGATCAGAAGAACATCAGATCCATACCTTTGGAGAGGAAAAATCGAAACTGCCAGAGCTATGAAGGAGAGACGGCTCTCGATTTGGGGCTCTGCTACAGAAAACTGATTAATTGATTAACTGAATCTGAAGGAACCTGGGAGATCTTTCAAGGCAGGATCGATTCAAGACATTGCAAGAACAAGATTAGGAAGAAAAAAGCCTGATAGGAGGCAATTTAGCATTTTGTTTGGTGAGGAGCTGGAGTTTCTTCATCCTGTGCAATTCAGGTTGAGACATGGAGAGAATCAAGGCAATTTAGAGTTTCATTTGGTGAGGAGTGGGAGATCTTTCAGAGAAGTGGAAAAATAGAGAGCGAGCAAGGTTGGAGTAAGGGCAGCATTTAAGGCATCACGAGGTAAAGTAGATATGAAGTTACAAAAATGCCCTCGAATGTTGTCCACATTTCAAAATTGACAGTTTGATCACTCTGCAAGACTATGGTGGATGCACTTTTTGGATAGAGAAAAAAAATTAATTGTTAGGACTGGGCCATCTTTTTAAAAAAATTGATGTACATAGTGGCAAACAAAATAACTGTTGCTCTCTCTCTCTCTATATATATATCATATGAACACACATCTAGAAATTGTTATCTGGTGCTGTAAAGGACAATTTTGATGTCTATAGTGGCAGACAAATGAAATTGCTACTAGTTTAAGCTAATGGTAAAAGTAGAAAATAAAAAATGGATATCTATAATGGCAGACAAAGCTAACTACTGCTTGATAAATTTTAAGCACTATTTTAGTTATGGTTATAGCAACATAAAATACTGTTCGCTGCTGTATATATAAGAGTGGTTGACCAGATATGTAAATCTGCTGCTAAAACCAATATTTAGCTACGAACAATGAAAACTGCTTCTATAAACGTGTTACTAATTCTCCCTTTTCTTGTTCAATTTGTGTCACAGGATTTCACCCGAGGTAATCCTAGCAATTTCAATGCTGTTGTTGATAGCTATTTGGATAAGTAATGTTGTTGATGTGGCTTCGAGGCATGTCTTGTCTGAAGGAAAAGCAAGGTAGTTATAGATGTAGATTGTTGCTTTAAAAAAGGAACCTGGCTAGAAAAGGAACAAGAATGCTCGCTTCTTGAGAGGGAGAATACCTTCATTCTTTTCATCCATTCTCCTCCTTCTCCATCGTAGTTAAGGGAACCTCCTTCAACTCAAGGGATGCCCTTTCTCATTGGGAAAGAACCTAGGGACTGTTTTAGAGTTAGTTAACGTGATGCCCATAGCTCAGAAAAAGAAAATAAAATTTTGCCTATCAACAAGGAATTGTAATACAAGTGAGAAGATGCATTGGGAAAGATGTATCCCTAAATAAACTAGGAGTTTCATTGACATCCATGCTTGTCCAATCCAAGATACCACAAGTCTAACCCTCTTTGGTGGGCCCATCACATGCAACAATATTCTAACAAAAGGGGGCCCAACTTGAGATGTTTTTTGCTCAAATTCAAATTCCAAACAAGGGTGTGCAAAGAACTTCAGCAAGCGAGGCCTCTTATCCGAACTAATCCTATTGTAATTCAAACTTGTTGGCTAAGATTGAACTCTCCCAAAGAGATAATTGTAACCTAAACAGAAAGGCCCATGAGAGAGGGACTTTGATCCAAAAAATCTATAAATTAAAAGGGGGATGCCATCAACATGCTTATGGAGAACCAAGCCCCCCTCCTTTAGCTCTCTCTCCACGCCATCTCTCCCTCTCTTCTCTCCACAATTCTTCTTTCTCTTCAAGAAGGCTAGTCCAAGTTGAATATCATCAACTAGAAGAGGCTTCTCCATCCTAATGTGCATTTTCTAGCTTTGTTTTTTTTTTTTTTTTTCCTATCTTTTGTAAACATTTACATTAGTAAATAGAAGTTGTTTTTTTCTGCTTTCTATTTGGGTTTTCTTGTCTCTAGTTTTGTGTTTCTTTATGGGTTAACTATGCTTATGATTGGTAAGGTTAGTAGAGGGATGCATCCCAACAAATGCCCTAGTTTACTACCCTCCAACATACGCTTTGAATCGTGAATTCCTTGCACACACGGGAGGCAAAAAAACCTAGAGTCAAAGCAAATGCCAATTATTATCTACGAGCCCTACCTTGAAACCCCATGTGCTTTCGCATTATTTCAGTTTCATGCTTGGATTTATGACCCTAGGAGTAGAACAAGACTCGAGGAACCCATTCTAGTTACTTTGGTGCCTAGTAGAAAAAGAAAATTGAAAGAATAAATTTTATCACACATTTATTTTTCTTGCACTATTCCACACATTTAAATTCTTGTACTTTTTGACACATTTACTTTTGTGTAAGAAAATCCACACATTTAAATTTCTGCACTATTTACTTTGTTTAGGTTATTCTTATGTTTGTTTTATGCATAGTTTTGTGTATGGAAAGTGGATCATTGCATGTATTAGCACTAAGTTTTGTTTCTTACAAGTTTAAGTTGCTGGAAAATCATGTTTCAGAGTTGTTTTGCAAAGTTTAGATTCGAATTTGACAAAGGTACAAATTTGAAATTTTGAAGTTATGCACCCATTGCAGAAATTTCAACATGATTCAGAGGCAACTTCTCATGATTAGAAACCTAGGCATATCCCCTTGTTATTACTTGAAATTCGGTGGATTTTGAACCTTGCTGCAAACTCTTTTCACCATAAAAGTCTTGGACTCAGAACTTTACAGAATGGAGTATTTCAGTCATGGAAGAGTGCCCAATCAGTCCACCTGCGTGCAGAATTCTGCACAACAAACTAGTCAAGTGCCCACGTTCACACATTCATAACCTTTTCATTTTAGATCATTTTTTTGTTCCTTTTTTTTTTTTGGTTAGATTCATGCATCATCAAAGTTTAAATTTCATCCACGAAGCTCAGATTCAGTCAATCAGTCCACATGCATGCAGAATTCTGCACAACAACTAATCAAGTACGCATGTTTATGCATTCATAACTTTTTCATTTTAGATCATTTTTGTATTCCTTTTATTTCTTTATTTCTTTTTTTTTCTTTTTGTTAGATTCATGCATCATCAAAGTTTAAATTCCAGCCAGGAAGCTTAGATTTAGGATGCATTAGATTAGGTGCACAGTCCATCAAAGTTTGTACAGCATCATAGTTTTCTGCACTTAGAAAATTTCAGCATGCATGCGTACATTGTTTTGTTTTTTGTATTATTCATAGAATTAGATCATCTTAGGATTTAACAATTAGCATTTAGATCTGAATTAGGTTTTAGGAATTCTAATTGAATTAGAAGACTAGGTTAGAAGCATAATTAGATTAGAAAGCTAACTTTGCATTGTTTCTAATAATTTTGGTAACTTGGTTATAAGGTAGTTTTTTTGTTGTAGGATTCTTATTGACCCTAGGTAGTTTATCCATTTTGGATTCTTTCTAGAAGTGTTTCAAGATAAAATCTATTTCTTAGGAAGTCTTCAAAAAATTGGATAATGCTAAACATTAGAAGAGTTATAACATAGTTGAAATTCTTAACTTGGCTAACTTTAGAAAATTTGTATTATTTCTCAATTTGAACTATTGTGAACATCTTGAACATTTGAGAAGTTTATAGAATTAAGGATCTAACATAACTAGATTCTAACATAGGAAGTATTTTGTTTCATTGTCTAACTTGGCTTTGCTAATTTGAGTGTTTAGTTTTAAATTTGTTAGCTTTAAATTTTTAATTTATTTACAATTTGGAAAGCACCTAATTAAATTTGCTGCTTGTGGATTAACCTTGTTCTCACTGGGTTTTATTACTACACTGCGTTTTATTACTACATTAAGGCTCTACACTTGGAGTTGCAATCAGCCCACTGTCAAATGGTTTTCATATAAAATATATAATATCTGATCAAATATCAGTACATCCAAGTACTCTTACTAGCGTGAAACTTATGGGGGTAAGTACTACATGAGAGTATTACTCTGATCGGTTTATAATTTCAAAAGAAAATGAGGGTTGCTTAGGTTGTTGGCAACCTCACCTCTCATCAATTGACTAGGGATCGACCCCAGCATCCCCCACTTCTCACATGTATGAGTTCTTATACTCTCTGTGTGAATGTTCTCTCTCCTCACATGTGCGAGTTTCAGTGTCCCTGTGTGCGAGTCTCTCAGGATCCGAAACCTATAACTCAAATACTTTAAAAAAGCCAATAGTAAGTCTTATGAATTTCTCAAAGTCCCAAGTATCTCAACTACAACCTAGTACGAAAGGAAAGAAATATTAAAAGAATGGTGTAAAGGAGATTTTTTTTTTTCATTTATTTTAGTCAGGGAAAGACAATTTTTTTATGTGTATTTTAAGTAAGGACAATGGTACTTATAAATTGGTTTAAGCATCTCAACTACAACCTAGTACAAAAGGAAAAGAATATTTAAAGAATTGTGTAAAGGTGATTTTTTTTCATTTCTTTTATGTAGGGAGAGATAATTTTTTAATATATTTTTTAAGTAGGGCAAATATTATGTTAAAAGCAGTTTAAAGAAGAATGCTTTCATCAAAGAGAAATTTTCTTAAAACAAAATTGTAGAACGAGGATAGAAGATGCAAGAAAACAAGCTTTGCCTCCAACCAAAAACATACATGAAGCCCTTTTTGTGAGATCCCGATTTTTCTTGCATGTTGATTATATAATTAATATTGTGTATTAGTTAATTAATGAGGTTGGGATACTAGATTTACTTGGAATTGATGTCTAGTGGGTTTTTATTAGTGGAAGGACTTGATTTCTATTGGATGTTATTATAGGGTGCTATATGCAAAAAGGACTATTTTTGAATTTCAGAAAACCCTGCTATTCAAAATTCTCCCACCATTTCTCTTTTATTCTCCTCCTTTTCTGCTGTTTTCTTTTTATTCATTACTTTTTCTCATCTATCACCAAGAGGAATAGTGAGAGGGAGACTTGAAACTAAGTTTGAAAGAGAGATGAGATTGAGGATGACCATTGAGAGAAAGATCGAGAAAAAGTAGGGAAGGGCTAGAAAAAGAGAAAGAGCTTGTAACAGCTTCTTCATCATTGTCTTCTTTCTATTACTACTACTTCTTCTTGTGTTTATTCCAAAAGTGAACTATTTTGCTTGGGGGGATAGCCTCTGGTTTTCCAATGATCATAAAACATTGAGAAAACATTGTAGGAGCTCTTTAGAACTATCTTGGATTATTATTCTAAATTAAATATGAATTTCAATCAATGAACTACTTTATATTCATCGGAAGGGTTATTTGATGAATTTGTTCTGTGACATCAATTGATAACCCTCAAGATACACATTCTTGTTTACTAATGCTATTTTTATATTTCTGATTTGTTATTTAAGTTATGCATACTACATTGGTATCATTTAGACACCATTTAGCTTGCCCATCCAGAATTGGGCACAATGAAGGATTAGATGTATCATGTGCACTGATTCAGCCCAGTCCCGTTGTAGGAATCACTAGTACCTTACTTCTATTATCAAGTTGATATTGGCCACCATTCTGTGTAGTGAGGGTACTTGGTACTGTTTACTTAAGTTTATTATTCATTCTGTATTTAGCTATAGTTGGTTATCTCTTCTGTTTCTACATATCATTAATATTTTACTTCATGTATTATCTATTTTACAAGTAGTATATTTTTTTTATTCAGTTCCATATGTTGCGAGGGTTTCAGTGTTTCCATTTCGATTTTATTTTCTGGATGTTTAGTTATTACTGATTTTTCAGATTTATTTATCAGTCACCTTTTTCTAAATAGGTTTTCAGAAATCAACACAACTTTATTGGTCTACTTGCTTTATATTGACGTGTTGCTTGACGTTATAGGAGACCCAATCTCTATGAGTCGCTAGATGCCAAAGGCGGGTGAGATAGTAAAACCTAAAATCAGTGAGTGGTATTCTAATTATATGGTCTAATGGAGATGAGCGCTTATCGAGGATAGCATCAGGTGAATGGTGGTGTTTCACAGAGAGTACTAGTGGTGGCTAGATGAGTGAAATGATGATGTAGATATGTAAAGAAAACACTTGTAAATGTAACTTAAAGACTCCTGTAGCTGTAAATATGTCTGAAACTTCATATTCACTATACATTTTAATATTTAATATATTTAGTTTGTTACTGTAAACCTTGATTTCACAGGAAAAGTATGGCATGTTTACAATTTTCAAATATTAAACTCACCCATGATCTCCTGTGGGGTTGGTGTGGAGATAAATTTCTTAATAAAATTCGAAATGTCCATTAATCTCTACACTAGTTACATCTTTGACTCAGAATCAATTGACCTCCCATTTTGGGATGTGACGAGTTTGGTGTTCTTAAAATCTAAAAAATACTAGAACACTAGGGGCACATGGTGAGGAATGTTAGACCTCGAGATTGTTTGTTAGTACTAACATACTAAAGTTTGCTTGTTTTGTGCTGTGTTGTGATTTTCAGAAGAGGGTAACCACAAGACAGAGTAATGCTGGACCTAGTGAGCCAGCTATGGGGATTACTAATGATAGGTTTCAAGCCATGTTACAAATGATGATGGAACAGCAAAGAGCTAATCCTAAAATAAATGCCACGCAAAATGAATGGATTGCACAACTTCTTGGTAGGCAAGATCAGCCTCCTCCCGCACCACAAGTCATCGTAACTCCAAGGAATATAGATCCTAATGCATTTTATGAGAAATTTATTAAGGTGGGCGCTACCGAATTCACAGGAGGTGTAGACCCTTTGGAAGCTAATGAATGGATTACTCATACAAAGAAAGTATTTAAAGTTTTAGAATGCATTGAAAACAGAGAACGACCTTGCAATCTATAAAGAAGTAGCAGACACACAGTGGAAAAGCATCCGTGACCCTGTCATTGCATGGATGATAATGTGGCATGGCAAACTTTCAAGGATCAGTGTAGAAGGGAATTCATACCAGACCATGTAGTGCAACAAAAGAAAGTTGAATTCAAAAGATTAGTGCAAGGAGTGATGTCAGTGGCTGATTACAATCATGAATTCACTCGATTGTCTCACTTTGCCCCCAAATCACTGGATTCCAATGAGAAAAATATAGACAGATTCTTGGAAGGATTGAGGCATGAAATACATAAAGATGCAATAGCAATGATGATACTAATCAGAAGAGGAAATTTTGAAAATTCAGCACAAGAGGCCAAAAGAAAAGAAACAACAGCTAGTTTGAAGAAAGGGTCACAGCAGGGTCAGAAACCAAAGCCTGGGAGCAGTGGTTCTTCAGGGATTGTATAATGTGATTTCTGTGAAAGAAGACATGGAGTGGGACAATGCCAAAGATCGATGACTGGGGTTTGTTGTCGTTGTGGCACTTTTTAACATCAAGTAAAGGATTGCCTGAGAAAAGTAAATTATGGAACATCGTAGCAATCAGAATCACAACAGCCAACATTAGGCCTTCTTCTCAAGTGCCACAGCAAAGGCCACCAACAATGCAACAGCTAGCTCCACCATAACTGTAAAATAGACCTCCAATGCAACAACAAAGGTCACCTCAACAATTCAGGAATTAGCAGAGGTCTCAGATAACAGGAAAAGTGTTTACCTTGATGGAAGCAGATACTAGTGCAACGGAGAATGTTGTAGGAAGTATTCTTCTTATCTATGATCACTATGCTAAAGTGTTGTTTGATCCTAGTTCTACTCATTCCTACATTTCTCCATCTTTTGTTGATATTATTGATGGTAAGTCATCACCATTGCAGTATATTTTGACTGCCACTACTCCTATAGGAAGGAAGATGGTGTGTGATGTTTATTTTCCTGTTTGTATAGTGAAGATAGGGCAGTATGAATTGTTGGCAAATTTGATTGTGTTAGATATGCATGATTTTGATGTCATTGGTTGGCTGCATATCATGCCAGAATGGATTGTTTTTCAAAGATCATTAGTTTTTGGGTAGATGAAGTTGAATTGGGTTTGTTGTTTAAAGGAACCAAGGAGAGGATTGGTATTCTTATGATTTCAGCTTTGAATGCTAGAGATATATCAAAAGTAGCTATGAAGGATATATTGCATTTATCTTAGAGAAGAAGCAGCCTAAGAAATTGGAAGATATGCCTGTAGTTTGTGAAATTTGAGAAGAGATTTGGGTTTGCCACCAATAAGGAAGATTGATTTTACCATTGAATTGATGTCAACAACTACTCCAATTTCTAAAGCAAAGTATAGAATTGCACTATAGAATTAAGAGAATTGAAGGGACAGTTGTAGGAACTTCTAGAGAAAGGATTTATTCCTCCTAGTATATCACCTTGGGGAGCTCCAATGCTATTTGTGAAGAAAAAAGATAGCTCCATTAGAATGTGTATTGATTCCAACAATTGAATCAAGTGACTATCGAGAAAAAGTATCTTTTGCCTAAGATTGATGAATTGTTTGATCAATTGGAATGAGATCGATATTGTTTAATGATTAATTTAAGATTAGGATATCATAAGTTGTGGGTTGAAGAAGAAGATATTCCAAAGACAGCATTTAGAACAAGCTATGGACGTTATGAATTCTTGATTATGACTTTTGGATTGACTAAGGTACCAACAGTTTTTATGGCATTGATGAAAAAAGTATTTGCTCCATATTTGGATCAATTTATACTTATGTTCATAGATGATATTTTGGTGTACTTAAGATCTAAGGATGACCATTTACAACGTCTTTGAGTTTCTTCACAGTTGTTAAGAGACATCTATTTTATGCTAAATTGGAAAAATGTGATGGCTAGAGAAAGTTACTTTTTTGGGGCATGTAATTTCAAGGGATGGTGTTTCAATTGATCCATCATCAATTGTAGCAGTGGTGAATTGGGAATGTCTAAAAAATGTGATTGAAATACGAAGTTTCTAAGATTGGCAGGCTATTATAGAAGATTAGTCCAAGAATTCTCCACTATTGTAGATATATTGACAAAATTGACATGGAAGAATGTACCTTGTCAATGGTTTGATCAATGTAAGCATAGTTTCTAGTTGCTAAAGAAAAAGTTGATTACAACTCCAATTCTTACTTTTCCTATAGCAAGTGAAGGATTTGTGATTTTTATTGATGCGTCCAAGATTGGATTGGGTTATGTACTAATGCAGAATGGAAGAGTTGTGGTGTACGGATCTAGACAATTGAGAGCATATCAGAAGAACTATGCCACTGATGAGTTGGAGTTCACAACAGTTTTTTTTTTTCTTTTTTTTTTGCTTTGAAGATTTGGAGTCATTATTTGTATGAAGAAAATTTTGAAGTTTATTATGATCCTAGAAGTTTCCAATGTCTTTTCTCCCAAGATGAATTAAATATGAAACAATGAAGATGGTTGGAGTACATTAAGGGTTATAATTTTCCTATCAAATATCATCTAGGAAAAGGGAATGTGGTTACAAATGCTTTGAGTATAAAATCAATAAAATCTGCTAGGATGCGAGGAGAATGGATTTTATTGAAAAATTCAAAGATATGGATGTTGAAGTTCAATTTCGAGGTAATAACAGAATGATGGTAACTATGGCAGTGTTTGAACTTGTGATTCTTAAGAAGTTTCATAGAAAAGAAAATTGAAGATCCAGGATTAGTTCATATTGTGGAACACATTGATGAAAGATAGGACTTCAAAATGGAGAATGGTGTATTGTATTTCAGGAATAGTTTGTGTGTGCCCAATGTAGAAGACTTGAAGATTGAAATCATAACAAAAGCATATCATGCTAAATTTACGATGCACCCTGGAATTATAAAGTTGTATCAAAATTTGAAAAATCATTTTTGGTTGAATAATATGAAAAAGTAGATTGCATTTGTTTTATAACTAGATGAATGACCTATCAGAAGATCAAAGCAACATATCAGAAGCCTCCTGGATTATTTCATCAATTGGAGATGCCTAAGTGGAAGTGAGACCATATTACCATGAATTTCATATCAGGCTTACCATAAATGAGTGAAGAAAATGATGTAATTTGGGTCATTGGATTGATTGATAAAGACTACGCATTTCATATCTTTTAAGACATGTAAGAGAATGGATTACATGGCTAAACTATATGCATCTTAGATAACTAGATTGAATGGAGTTCCTCTTTCAATTGTTTCAAAAAGAGATAGTCATTTTGTTTCTCGATTTTGGATGACTTTGCAAGAATTGATGGGAACACAGTTGTATTTTAGTACTACGTATCATCCTCAGACAAATAGTCAAACGGAGAGAATAAATCAGGCTTTGGAAGACATGTTGAGAACCTGTGCTTTGGACTTTAAATCTCAATAGGATGACAGTTTGTATTTGTGTGAATTTGCCTATAATAACAGTTATCATTCCAGTATTGGTATGGCACCATATGAGGTTATCTATGGTAGAAGATGTAGAAATCATTTGTGTTATGAAGAGATTGGAGATAGGACTTTTCATGGACCCCTCATTTATCAATGACACAAGTAAGAACATGAAACAAGTTTAGGAAAGATTGAAGATAGCTTGGAGTAAGCAAAAGAGTTATCTAGATAATTACAAAAAGGAGTTGGAATTCGAAGTTGGAGAAATGGTATTTTCGAAAGTTTCTTTGATGAAGGATACAATGAGGTTTGGCAAGAAAGGAAAATTAGCCCCAAGATTTATTGGTCCATTTAGGATTAAATTGAAGATTAATGAAGTTGCAAACAGATTTGATATACCTTTAGAGTTGGCTTGTATTTATTTTGTATTTCACATTTCGATGTTGAGAAAGTATGTACTGGATCCTACACATGTTATTCAGTATGAGCCATTACAGATCAAGCAAGATGCAACTTATAAAGAGAAGCCAGTGCATATTATGGATATAAGGGATCAAGTATTACGCCCAAAGACAATTCAATGGGTGAAAGTACAATGGGATAATCCTGGACAGAAAGAACCTACTTTGAAATTGAAGGAGCAAATGTAGAAATCCTATCCATATTTGTTTCCTAAGGTATGTTCTTACATTTGGAGGACCAAATGTTCTAAGGTGGAGAGGATGTGAGATCCCAATTTTTCTTATATGTTTATTATATAATTAATATTTTGTATAGTTAATTAATTAGTTTGCATGCTAGATTTATTTTGAATTGATGTTTAGTGGGGTTTGATTAGTGGAAGGACTAACTGTTGTTGGATGTTATTATAGGAGGCTATATGCAAAAAGGACTATTTTTAAATTTTAGAAAACCCTACTATTCAAAATTTTCCTGCCGTTCTCTCTTTTTCTATTGCTTTTCTATTGTTTTCTTTTATTCGTTGTTATTTCTCATCTCTTATCTATCACCGAGAGGAACAGTGAGTGGGAGGATTGAAACTAAGTTTGGAAGAAAGATGAGAATGAGAATGGAAATTGAGAGAGATTGAGAGAAAGTAGAGAAGGTCTGACAGAAAGAGAGAGAGCTTGCAACATCTTTTTCTTCATCATTTTCTTCTTTCTGTAACTACTACTTCTTCTTGGGTTTACTCTTCACTAAGAGATGGGATTGGATTTAAAGTTGTTTGAGTGAGCTAGGAAGCAGCCATTACTTCATCTTCTCCTTCTTTTTCTCTGCTGCGTGATGTTAGTGTTACTGTTCACACTTTTACTTTTCTCGTTCTTCTTTTCTTGGTCATAGCATTGGGTTTACTTCAAGCAGTTGATTTGCTAGTGTGGGGAGTAAAAGAAGTTGGGAGAGATCTTCTGAGAGTTTGGAATTGAGGCAAGTAAACATTGTTTTGAATTTAAATTGATTATTCAAGAATTTTTGTAAATTTCACTATAATGGAGATTTTGGAATCTTCAAGCATCTTTAATGATTTTTGATGATTTAGAATGGTGCAAACATGTTTCTTTTATAATTTTATACAGTTTAGAACTTGTTAGAAGTGATTCGGAGTGAAGAAGCTTAAACTAGATTGAAATAGAGTGCCTGCAATTCATCTTTGAGGAACCCACAGTCAACTGTGAGGAGTATCCTAGTTGACCAAGCCATTGTCCTAGTCGACTAAAGGTCAACTATGGACTAGACCGCGGACACAGCCTGACAAGAAAAGTTACAACTTTTCACCTGTTTAGGTACCTTGGTTGATCGAGGTCAACCATGGGGTCAATTGTGGACACTAAACAGCGCTTGTATTTTTCTAGAAGTGAACTATTTTGCTTGAGGAGATAGTTGGGTTTGGCTCAAAAGGTCCTTATAGGGCCTATGAGTTGAGGGCCCAATTAATTAGAGCTAATCTTATATATTCTTTCATGGTGTATTCTTTTGTAACCAAGCAAGAAAGCAACGGGGAGAAGAGAACACAGAGAGAACATTGTAAAAGGTGTGAGAGAGATTTTTTGATAGTGAAATTTTTGTGCCTGTGGACATAGGCAATCTGGCCGAACTATGTAAATCCTTGTGTCTTCTGTGTCGTAGGCAATCTGGCTAAACTATGTAAATCTTTGTGTCTTTTGTGTGTGATTGCTTGTTCTTCTTCTTGTATTGTGTGTGCTTAATGTGCTTGGCTTAGATCTAGATCTAACAATCGGTATCAGAGCGTTTGTTGAGATCGTGGGATCGTGGAGATTTGATGGCAGAAGGTTTGCACGTAATCACGAATTGCCAAAGAGGAGATCGGATTAGCGATCTCACAGTGGGCCATGACTATGTTGCATTCATCGCTACAATAGAGAGGGATTATGGTTTCATTTTGGTGTTTCGATCAGGGTTACTTGTAGGTTGTGTTTTGTTTCAAAATAGAGTGGATCCAGAGTGGGAATCATGCGTGCCGTCATTCCCACCGTTGCAGTCACCAGAGTGTATGCTATTTGAAAGTGTAATAACTAGATCTCACCAAGTCCTAGAGGGGGGGTGAATAGGACTATTAAAAATTTCTTTTCAAGAATTAGGTTTATTAGTGGGCAATCTGAAAGATTGTTTAAAATTGAGAGTCCCCAAGAAGATTTGAGAGAGATATTCTGAGATGTGAGTGTTTTCAGTATGTAGAAATGCAACTAGAGTAACAAAGATGTAGCTTATAAAAGATCATCAACTCAAGTGACAAGAATGCAAGGCAACATCCACACACAACAAACAATAAACACAGTGATTTATAGTGGTTCGGTCCTAGACCTACATCCACTCTCAAGAGCAATCTTTCTTAGTTCCACTAGATAAGAGGTACTTACATAACATACACCTCTTGCAACAGTTTTTTATTCGATGGTTTGTCTTCCACCAACTAGGTTTTTTGATCAGGTGGTTGATCCTTAATCTAGTCCACCAACTACAACAATTTTTGATGCAGTGGTTTGTCTTCCACCAAATACAGCAATGAGAATTGAAATATTAAAGAACACCTAAACAAGGAATTGTATACCTTGGTTTTGAGTGGTGCTCTTGATGCTTGAAAGACTACCTCCAAGCTTTGCCCTCTTGTTCTTGCTCCTTGGAGATGAAGATCTTCAGATGTGTGCTCAGCCAAGGGAAGAGGTTTTAAGAGGGTTTGGAAGGCTAAGGTATTCTCTCAGATTTAATGGAGCCTTTCCTAACTCACCAACTACTCTACTTATAACAATAATGGCATTCTTTGGTGTTGGAGAGTAGGTGGTTGAGGGAGCTTTGAAGATGATTTTAATGGAGGTGCAAAGGCTCAGCTATACTAGTAATTTTCACAGCAATAAATTCAGTAGTTGGAGCAAGGGAGAGGTCCTCTTTAAATACAGATAAGCTCCAACGGACAGATCTACGGCTAAGAACAGAATGGTCTACGGCTTAGCCGTAAGTTCTGACAACATCCAACGGCTAGTTTGATCAGATTCAACACAAATTCCTTCTTACGGTTAAGCTTACGGCTTAGCCGTAAATCCTTATACGGCTTAGCCGTGAGCACCTTTCGGCCTAGCCGTGGGTTAGCCGTAAACTGAAATCTCCCAAAAACTGCTCTCTGGAGAGTGGCCGGTAATCTTTACGGTTTAGCCGTGAATCACATTACGGCGTAGCCGTAAAGGCCTTTCGGCTTGGCCACAAGGTCAACCGTAAGCATAATATGGCCAAGTGCACTCTCTGGATTGTGGCCCGTAGATTTTACAGCTTAGCCATGAAACATACTACGGCTTAGCCGTAACATTTTTTGGTGCAGCCGTAGGGTCAGCCGTAGAACAAAAAGCTTCAAAAAGTACTCTCTGGAGAGTGAGTCGTAGGATCTACGGCTTAGCCGTGGTCCAAGCCGTAGAACAAAACAGGGTGTTTGAAAAACCTAATTTCCTATTTTATTTCTATGGACACTTAGGGATCACAGTTACCTTATCCCTTGGCACTCACAGATGATCTTCTTTGAATGATCTTGAACTTCTTTGCTTAGTCTTCATTGATAGGTCTTTCTTGAATGGTCTTGAACTTGCTTGAACTTCTTTGAACTTGGCTTGATCTTCAATGAACTTCCGAGGTGAACTAGGTCATTCTAGAACCGAACTACACTTTGGTCACGTAATTGACAACACACTCTTACAATGACACTAACACTATTTACCATCGTCAGAGCAATCTCGTCACCATCCGCACTAGATCCGCCTAACCACAGTCCCCGTTTGGCGGTCAGCTGCGAACGTTTGCCACTGCCATTGCTAAGATCATCAAACTGGTCACCTTCGTCTACGCAGCCGCCGTGGGTTTCATCATCATGACCTCCACCGTCACCGCAACCACTTCCGCTCGCCATCCATCATCGGATCACCATCGTCTTGCTACCCAGCGCTGGTCCAAGGACGCTAGTTGGCCACAGTCCTCAAAGCCTACAGTTGCTGGAGATAAAAGGCAAGAAACCTTCGTGTATTACAGAAAACCATGAGGAGGAAGAAGGTGACCCAATCGTGTTAAACCCAGTCTGGGTCAAGTTAACCCAAGATAGGTCAGCAGCCCAGAGCAACATATCACAAGTCAAGTCAGGCACACCTGATCCACAACAACAACCACCAGCCCAGTTTGAGACCAGTTCTAGGTCAGGCTCAGGTCAGGTGGACCTGACTCGGTTCTGCAGCCCAGCCTAGGAGAACAGTTCAATTTTGGCTCAAGTCAGGCTGAATTGAACCCGTTTGTAGAAGCCCAGTCTAGCAGCAATGCTAACGTCATCCAATGTAAGAAGGTTGACCTACTTTGACCAGATTCAATGGTCATAATTCAAACTCAATTTTCGAAGTCATCCGAACTCGAAATTGAGCTCCTTTTTTTTTCCAGTGGACTCACGGCGACAAAATCTACAACGTGAATGAAGTAGATTGGCAATTTGATAAGCAAATATTTGGGTGAGTTTTTTTAATCATCTTCAGATTTATCATGGCCACAACAGGAACTTCTACTGTAGGAGATATCAAATTTGAAATTAAAAAAATTTGCTGGTAGAATAAACTTTGGTTTATGGCAGCGGACGATGAAAAATATCTTGATTCAACAAGGTATTAAGGTGGCATTGTTAGGCAAAGAACAGAAACCTGAAAAGATAAAAGATAATGATTGGGCAAACATTGATGAAAAGGCAGTCAGTTCCATTCAATTCTATCTTTCTGACGAAGTCATGTACAACATCATGAACGAAGAGACTATAAAGGATCTATGGGAGAAGCTCGAGAGTCTTCATATGGGAAAGAATCTCACAAATAAGCTACATCTCAAAAACCAATTATATGGGTTGAAAATAGAATAAGGTTGTGATGTGCCGGAGCACATGAATATTTTTAACAGAATGATTAATGACTTGTTGAGGTTCGATGTAAAATTCGATGATGAAGACAAGTCGTTACTGTTGCTGAACTCTCTTCCTGACTCATATGATCATTTTGTGACTATCCTGCTATATGGAATGGACCCATTCAATTTCGAGGATGTCAGGCAAGACATCATCTCTAATGCTACAAGGAAGAAGGCCGCTAAAATTAGTTCACATGTAAAGGGACTTCTAGTAATGGAAGGCTCTAGTGAACGTAGTAGGTCCAATGACAGGGGCAAATCAAGGAGAAATAACTCCAAATCAAAATCACGAAGCAAGAAAAATTCAGAGTGCTTCTTTTGCAAAAAAAAAAAGGACACTAGAGGAAAAATTAGTAGGAATATAAAGAGACTAAAAAGGCTAAGAACAAAGCTGGAATAAAGCTGACAACAATGACTCTACCAGCGTTGGAACTCCTATCTGTCTCGCAAAGTAACCATTTATTTGATGCTTGGATTTTATATTCCGGTTATTCTTATCACATGTGCCATAATCATGATTGGTTTGATACCTATGAGCAATGTAATGATAGTAGTGCTCTAATGGATAATGATGCACCCTATAAGACCATTGAAATTGGCACCATTAAAATTAAAACGATAGATGGAGTTATGAGAACCCTTAGTAATGTGAGGCATGTGTCAGCACTCAAGAAAAACCTAATCTCTTTAGGCTTACTTGAATCAAATGGTGCACATTCATGGCAAATGATGGTTTGCTTAAAGTGACTAAAAGTGTTCTAGTATTAATGAAAGGTATCAGAGTAGGGAACAACCTTTATAAACTTATGGCAAACACAGTTGTAGGTGGAGCAACGTCTTCACGGATGATAAAACCAGTGATGATGAGTCTCAGTTGTGGCATATGTGCCTAAGGCATATAAGTGAGAGAGGCATGTTAGAACTACACAAAAGATAGTTATTAAAGGGTGTGAAAACATGCAAACTGGATTTTTGTAAATACTGTGCTTTTAGCAAGCAGAAAAAGGTGTCATTCAAAACTGCAGGCAATAGTTGTAGAAGTAGTGGTATTCTGGATTACATTCACTCCAATGTGTGGGGACCAACCCTAGTTATGTTAAAAGGTGGAGCACATTACTTTGTGATATTTATTGATGATTTTTCAAGAAAGGTTTGGGTCTACTTTACGAAAGAGAAATCTAAAGTCTTCACTAAGTTTAAAGAGTGGAAGGCAGAAGTAGAAAATCAAATAAGTAGAAAAGTCAAGTATCTGAGATCAGATAATGAGGGTGAATACAAAAATGGCAGGCTTTTACAGTTTTGCCAGGATGAAGGCATTATAAGGCACTTCACTGTTCCAAAGAATCCTCAACAAAATAGAGTTACAGAAAAAATAAATAGGACACTTTTGAAAAGAGCAAGGAGTATAAGAGTTTATGCAAGTTTGTCTAAAAGTTTTTAGAAAGAAGCGGTTAATCACGCATGCTATGTGGTTAATCGGTGACCATCAAGACTGTAAAGTTGCAGAAGAAGTGTGGACAGGTAAAGAGGTGGACTATTCTTCATTGAAGGTATTCGGTTGTCTTGCGTACCTCCACATTCCTAATGATGAGAGATCCAAGTTAGACTCTAAGTTACTCAAATGCACATTTCTCAGCTTTGAGAAAGGTGTAAAAGGTATAAACTATAAGATCCAGAAAACAGGAAAAAGATCTACAATAGAGATGTTGTGTTTGATGAAGCTTTTATGCTGAATAGTGAACATGATAGTAAAGTCAAAGGGCACAGTGCTGAAAAAGTGGTTTCAAAGTTATTCCTCTTACAGAGAATACAACTAAGGAACAAGGTCAAAGTTCATCAGAGGTTGGTACATCTGGAGGTGAGGAATAATATGAGATTCGGCAAGAACCTTCAAGTCTAGCACAAGGAAGGGCAAAGAGAACCATCAAGCCACTTCAAAAGTTTAGATAGAGTGAGGATGAAGTACATTTTGCTCTTATCACTAGTAGTGATGATCCAACCTTATTTCAAGAAGCTATGGAAAGCAGTGAAAGACAAGGTTGGATGGGTGCTATGATGGATGAAATGGAATTTTTCCAAAAGAACTCAGTCTGGAAGTTAGTTCCTAAGCGACAAGACAGAACAATAGTTGGCTACAAATTGGTGTTTAGGAAAAAAGATGCTTCGCAAGAAAATGAAGAACCAAGGTTCAAGGCACGTCTAGTTGTAAAGGGGTTCTCACAAAAGGAAGGAGTTGATTATGATGAGATCTTTTCCCCAGTTGTAAAACACACTTCTATAAGAGTATTGTTGGCATTGGTAGCACAGTTTAACATAGAGCTCGAACAACTAAATGTAAAGACAGCTTTCCTTCACAATGACTTGGGGGAAACAATTTACATAGCGCCACCTGAAGGGTTCAAAGAAGTCGAAAGAGAACATCATGTGTGTAAATTGAAGAGATCATTGTATAGGCTAAAACAATCTCCAAGATAATAGTACAAGCATTTCGATTCCTATATGTTGCAGATGGCTACCATCGATGTAAGTATGATTGTTATGTTTATTATAGAGTATTAGATGATAATTCTCTTATTATTTTGCTGCTTTATGTGGATAATATGCTAATTGTATGTAATGACATGTCAAAAGTTGATGAACTCAAATATCAATTGAGAAAAGAGTTTGACATGAAAGACCTTGGGGCAGTTACAAAAATGCTGGGAGAGGAAATTAGTAGAGACATAAAGGCTAGAAAGTTATGGTTATCATAGAAAAAGTACATATTAAAAGTACTTAAAAAACTTAACATGCTAAATGCCTATTTTGTGTCTACTCCACTTGCAAGTCACTTTAGTTTAAATGCTAGATAATGTCCAAGTGATATGAGAAAATTGAAGAAATGTCCAAGATACCGTATGCAAATATAGTAGGATATTTGATGCATGCCATGGTTTGTACTAGACCAGATATAGCTCAAGTAATGGGTATATTAAGTATATACATGGCGAAACCAAGAAAAGAGAACGGGAATGCCACAAAGTGAATTCTGAGGTACTTGAAGGGCACTAGAGACTTGAGAATTCTGTTTGAAAGAAAACAGGGGTCAGAGTTTGTAGTTGGATATGTAGATTCTGATTTTGTAAGGGACCTATACAAGAGAAAATCCACTACAAGATATGTTTACACGATTGCTAGCGAATCGATAAGTTGGAGATCGGGGTTCCAATCTACAACTGCATTATCCACTACAGAGGCAGAATACATGGCAGCTTCAGAGGCTTATAAGGAAGCAATCTGGTTGAGAGGTTTGGTAAATAATATGGGTATCAAGTAGAAATCAATCTTGCTACACTATGACAGTCAAAGTGTAATATGCCTGTCAAAGAATTAGGTATATCATGCAAGGACAAAACACATAGCTATTATCTATCACAGAATTTGAGATTGGGTTGCTACAAGTGAGATCTCCATTCAGAAGATTCACACAGATGATAATCTAACTAATATGCTTACTGAGCCAGTTACTGCAGAAAAGTTCAAGCATTGCTTGAACTTGCTCAATCTCTTCTCTTGTTCAAGAGTGAAGGTCACCTTATCTCTATTTGGGTCTAATCATGGTGGGATGGGGTTCCCACAAGTATGTGTTATAACTATTTTAACAATTCTTCAAAGGGTCAGATATTTTTCGCCAAAGTGGAGATTGTTGGGTTTGGCTTAAAAGGTCCTTATTGGGCCTATGAGTGGAAGGCCCAGTTAATTAGGGCTAATCTTATATATTCTTTCATGGTGTATTCTTTTGTAATCAAGCAAGAAAGCAGCGAGGAGAAGGGAATACGGAGAGAACATTGTAAAGGGGGTGAGAGAGATTTTTTAATAGTGAAATCTTCGTGCCCATGGACGTAGGCAATCTGGCTGAACCACGTAAATCCCTGTGTCATTTGTGTGCGATTGCTTGTTCTTCTTGTATTGTGTGTGCTTGATGTGCTTGGCTTAGGTCCAAATTTAACAGAGATAACCTATGGTTTTCCAATAATAATAAAACTTTGAAAAAATCTTATAGGACCTGTTTAGAACTATATTTGATCATTGTAAGAATTAAATCTGAATTTCAGTCAATGGACAACCGTGTGTACATCCGAACGGTTATTCGGTGAATTTTGTTGTGTAACATCATTTGATAACGAGATGCACAATCTTTTTTACTAATGTTACTTCTATATTTCTGATTTGTTATTTAAGTTCTGCATACTACATTAATATCATTTAAACACCACATAACTTGTCCATCCAGAATTGAGCGCAATGAAAGATTGGATGTATCATGTACACTGGCTGCAGCTCAGTTCCATTGTAGGTCGTACTAGTAACTCACTTCTGTTATCAAGTTGATATTGGCCACCATTCTGCGTAGTGGAGGTACTTAGTACTGTTTCCTTTAATTTGTTATTCATTCTATATTCATCTATAGTGGGTTGTCTCTTTTGTTTTTACATATCATTAACATTTTACTTTATCTATCATCTGCTTTTTATATAGTATATTTTTACATTCAGTTCCATATGTTAGTTATTGTGAGGGTTTCAATATTGCCATTCTGATTTTATTTTCTTCATATTCAATTATTACTAATTTTTGGATTTATTTATTATTCACCTATTTCTAAATAGGTTTTCAAAAATCAACATAACTTTATTGGTCTACTTTCTCAATATTAACATGTTGGTTGACATTACAAGACACCCAGCCTATATCAATTCCTTGATAACGGAGGCAAGTGAGATAGTAAAACCTGAAATCGGTGAGTGGTGCTCTAATGATGTGGTCTAATGGAGATGAGCACTCATCGAGGATAGCGTCAGGTGAATGGTGGTGTTTCATGTAGAGTTCTAGTGGTAGTTAGATGAGCCAAATGATGATGTAGATATGTAAATAAAACACTTGTAAATGTAACTTAAAAGACTTCTATAGCTATAAATATTTTTGAAACTCCATATGCTCTGTACGTTTTAATCTTTAATATATTTAGTTTGTTACTGTAAACCTTGACTTCTGCAGGAAAAGTATAGCATGTTTAAAAGTTTCAAATATTAAACTCACCCGTGATATCCTACGGGAGTGGTGTGGAGATATATTTCTTTATAAAAGTCGAAATGATTATTAATTGGTGCCCTAGTTACATCTTTGAGTCAAAATCAATTGATCTCCTTGAAAGAACTTTTAAACCTTGACATAGGATAAGGTCCCAACAGAGTATGCTATGTAGATTCAAACAATAACTATTTAAAACACACCAATCAATCACACAAGAGGTGGACACAGGATTTTTTACGTGAAAAACCCAAACGGGAAAAAACCACGGGACCTAACACCGGACCACTAAGAACAATCACTATGAAAGAGAAGTTACAAGACTACTTACTACCCTTTTTCACCAGTTGGACACAACCTAAGGGACTGAAGCCTCTTCTTGCCGACGCACACGTCATACACTCTCTTCGGGATTGCTCTCCACGCCTTAAAGTCACTCAAGACGAATCAGCACAGTGGAGAAGAAGTATGGAACTCAGAAGACAAAGTTGCAGTGCATAAACCAGCAGAAGAACTGCTGAGAAAATGGATCTCTCAATGAATATTAGGGTTTTGATCTGGAGAGAGGTGTCTTACTTCGTGGGAGAAAGGTTCTTTAAATAGGGAGGAACCCTAGTGTCCTTAACACCTCTAAATCTTGCCGGATTAGGATGGACAGCAAGCAACTCCGAAGCTTTCACAGCGACCGATCGGCTGAACTTACCCGACCGATCGGGTGAGGGTCCGACCGATCGGGCATTTAGCCGACCGGTCGATCTTCTGTTCTGTCTGCAGACTATTTGTGTATGCGAAATTCGACCAATCCGTCCCTGCATCTAACCGGTCGGTCCGTAGACCACTTGCATTGCACATTCTATGCAGAAGACTAACACGTGTTCCGTCTAGTGACACTTCAGTCCTTCTAAAAATATAAAATTACAACTCAAGAACCCAAGTTTTGTCCAACCCATGAACTTGCCAATATTACATGCCTTTCAATCTCCCCTTTTGGCAATTCATGGACAAAACTTCCTCGACAGAACATTCTACCCATGAAGACCATGAAGACCCAAACATAAACAAAACAAATAACCTTGAAACCTGAAATGCACAAATCTATCTGCACAAACAATCGGTTAAACAAAACAGCATAGCAGCATAAATAAGTAAAATCAAATGATAACATAAGTAAAGTCATAAGTAAAATCAAAACGCAACATAGCAATAGATAACATATGCAGAAGAAATTAGAACAAAATGCTCTCCCCCTTTTTGGACATGAATGGTGAAGGGGGTAGAGGAATAAGGAAGAACGAAGCAAGAAACAATCATGCACGTTGAAGGTGACCCAAAATATCATCAAGCTTAGACCCCAGTCTATGAATCTCAGCACTAAGACTGTCTCGCAAACTGTGCATGTCAGTGCGAATGGACTAAACCTTGCTGTGTAGAATCTCAATATCAGCAACCTGATCACACAAGATCTCCTCAAACGCTGACAACCGAGCAT
This sequence comes from Sextonia rubra, assembly GCA_037013555.1. Classification (NCBI taxonomy): domain Eukaryota; kingdom Viridiplantae; phylum Streptophyta; class Magnoliopsida; order Laurales; family Lauraceae; genus Sextonia; species Sextonia rubra. Next base: position 50,385,768 of record JASUAD010000009.1, on the reverse strand, counting down.
GTAAAGATGAATCATCAGGAAGATCCACCTCAGCAGCAGGAGTAGGAGCGGGCCGAGGAGGAGCAGGCTGACAAAGCTGAGAACGAGACTGCAATAAAGTACTCATCGTGATGGGGTTTGGAAGCGGAACAGAAACATCATGCATGTAGGGCATGACACCATGAGCAAACAGAAACCGTGATAGCAGAACACCATATGGCAATGATGCGTTCTTTGCCGCAGAATGAGCTCTAAAAATGGTGTCGAAGATCACCTAGGGAATATCGATAGGAAGCCCATTGCCAATGACGTAGAGTAGATAACCAGCTTCGCGATAAATCTCTGAATGATGTCCTCTAGGCTCAATGTTATTCTTCACAAAAATATTAAGAAGCCTATAGGAGTCAGTCAATTCCCGTTGCCGTAAGAGACGACCCTCAGGCCAGTCAAGAGGCTCACCGCACAGTGTAGAAGCTACCTCATTGAAGTCAATGGAGTCAATGGGGGCATCCTCCTCCATTATATTTGGGTCAGAGTCAGGAATGGGATATTTAGCGTCCGACGTCTAATCAATGAGAAGAAACCGACTCAAAGAGCTCGGAGTAAGAGTAATATGCTTGCCCCGAACAAATGATTTAATAACATTCCCCGTCATCTCATACATATTGCTGTAAAATTCCCAAACGATGTCAGGGAAAATCTCAGTCTCATACGAGTACAATGAGGCCCATCCTCTAGTAAGTAGCCAAGCACCAAATGCCAAAGTGACAAAATGAAGAGGGTTGATTGGCCGTTCGAATAGAACCGAGCGTTTGCTAAAAATAGTCTCATATTGCTGTGCTCTAGACTCTGACAAGAACCGGTCAGTGTCATAAGTGGGAGTAGTGGAACTACTGGCTACACCTTTTTGCTTTGAAGCCACTGCCTTCTTAGGTGCCATGACTGAAGATGATGGAAAGATTAGAAGCACTAAACATCAAAGCATAAAAAGAGCAGCAAAAATGTCACTAGAAAAGGGTGACGGTCATTGTGACATTCCATCGAACAAGTGGTGTGCATACACAAAAGTTGTGATATGAAGCTCAAACAAAAAAAATCCTCAAGCACATACAAACAACTACACACATCAGAGCATCTATTGCATAGTGAAGGAGAGAAAGCCAAAACCAAAAAGGGAAGATGAACATCCAACCAACGCAATAGAAGCACACATCATCACAAAAACGCCATTGGAATATGTGACAAAGACGAGAAACAATGGATGCGAGTAACAGAGAAAAAAAATTTGGAAAAGGAACGAGGAAAACACATACCTCAGTAATGGGTTTGAAAGAAGAAAGGAAGGAGCACAAAGCACACGCGAAATGGAAGAAGAGAAGAGAGGAAATGGCGTCCAAGAAGTGAAGAAAGAAGAAAAAGAAGGGACGCACATTTATAGAGAAGAGTGGAGAAGTCGAACGGTCACGCGTTTTGAACGAACCGACACATGTCCGACCAGTCGGATGGAAGAGCCCTACCGGTCGAATTCCACTTCTGGAAACAGGCTAAATGATACCCGACCGGTCGCATAAGGAGCCGATCAGTTGGGATGAGCTTCTGGAAAAACAAACTAAGAGCAAAGAGGCCCGACCAGTCGGTAAGCTGGCTCGACCGATCGAATCACAGCACTGTGAGTTTTTTTTTTTTAATATGATAAAAACTCACAAAGTGTATAGGAAAGGAAACGAGGGAACAAAAACAATAGATACTCACAGAAGCTCATGAATAAGAAAGATCGCAACTGAGCGTGACAATGTTCGACCGTAGTTAACAAGCCAACCTATTCAAGGTAACTCAGTGGGAACTCAATGCATTGGAAATTTGTATAGAGCTTGAGACGCAAGATTATGTAGATATTTTGAAATTGACAAAACACTCCCCCTGAAACCAGAATTCCCATTTTTTTTTTGAAATAAAATACTCTCATAAGATTGAACAGACGCTTAAGATGATAATACTGATGTTATGACTCAGTAGAAACTAGATAAACTCGAGAAGCTCACTAGAAAGGGATTAAAGAGTTCCTTTGTGCAGTCTACCAAGACAAGTGGGCTAGAAAACTAAAGCAGAACAAAGTGCACAGCCCGTCAGATGATCATGAAAACAGATATGTGCAGCAAAGAGTGAAGGAAGAGAGTACTAGGGATGGAGTCCAACTCCAAGAGATTTACAAAGAGATTCAAAACGAGAAAACTCAAGGGGTTTTGTAAACAGATCAGCTAATTGTTGCTCAGTTGGAAGATGTTCTAAGTTGATGATTTTGGCTTCTACTAAATCACGTATGAAGTGATGACTGATATCAATATGTTTTGTTCGTGAATGCTGAACAGGATTCTTTGATATATCAATGGCACTTCTGTTATCACAATATACTTGTCATGAGTTTCTGCTGAATACCATAATCTACCAACATCTGCTTCATCCAAAGGAGTTGTGTACAACAACTTCCAGCTGCAATGTACTCCTCTTCAGCAGTGGATAGTGAGGTTGAGGTTTGTTTCTTGCTATGCCATGCAATTAGATTGTTGCCAATGAAAAAGCAACCTCCTGATGTACTTTTTCTGTCACCCACACAGCTAGCCCAATCTGCGTTTGAATAGCAGACAACTTCTGTATTGGTGTTTCGAGTCAGCCAAATCCCATAATTGATTGTACCATGCACATATTTCATGATGCGTTTAACTGCTTTAACATGAGACTCCTTAGGATTAGACTGATACCGAGCGCAAACACCGACACTAAATGCAATGTCTGGTCTACTGGCAGTTAGATATAAGAGGCTTCCAATCATGCTTCGATACATTGTATCATTGACATCCTTACCCTTTGTATCTAAACTGATTTTAATAGAAGAACTCATTGGTATGCGTTCCTACTTTGACAACATCATACCGAACTTCTTTAGGAGATTATTGGCATATTTTGATTGGGAAATAAATATACCATCTGCACTTTGCTTGATTTGTAATCCTAAGAAGAAAGCCAATTCACCAACCATGCTCATCTCAAATTCACTGGTCATAAGCTCAGAGAACATATTTGCCAAGTACTGTGAGGTGGAACCAAACACAATATCATCAACGTATACTTGTGCAATCAGAATATCAGCTTCCTCACTGTTTATGAACAAGGTTTTATCCTCTCCTCCTCGACGAAAACCATTGTCAAGCAGAAAATTGGTTAACCGTTCATACCATGCGCGAGGAGCTTGCTTTAATCCATACAATGCTTTGTTCTGCTTATAGACGTGATCAGGAAACTGCTGATCTTGAAACCCTTTTGGCTATTCAACATACACTTCTTCATTCAAGAATCCATTCAGAAACGCACTTTTAACATCCATTTGAAACAATTTAAAATTTAATGCACATGCAAGAGCAAGAAATATGCAAATGGACTCGAGTCTAGCTACGGGGGCAAAAGTTTCATCAAAATCTATCCCCTCAATCTGGGTATAAGCCTGTGCCACCAACCTAGCTTTGTTCCTCACAATCTGACCCAATTCATCTGTTTTATTTTGGAATATCCACTTTGTGCCAATAGCATTTGTATGGGTAGGTCGTGGAACAAGTTGCCAAACCTCATTCCGTTCAAACTGTTTTAGTTCCTCATGCATAGCATTTATCCAAGCATCATCTTGAAGTGCTTCTAAGACATTGTGAGGCTCAATAGAGGAGATATAACAAAGATAGCTTACCTCATCACTTACCTGCTGACGCATACGTCTAGGCTCATCCACATCGCCAATAATGTCAAATAATGAGTGATGCTTCCATGCTCTAGCTTTGGGATTAATCCGAGAAGTCATGCTTTGAACAGGAACAACAAGATCTGTAGAAGAACTATGAGACATGGACGGGGTCTTCGGATCTTGTTGCTCGGAAGAGGTGTCAGCCAAATCAATGCTAGATGGCTTCTCATCTGAGTCTGTTGCCTTTGAAGGTTCAAGCTGATTTGTATTTGCATTATCATCCTGCACAGAAGACGAGGTAGGAATTATGATATTATCATCGTCAGAATTAAAATATGACTCTGCATCATCTACTACCACATTAAACGACTCCATAATGATAGAAGAACGCACGTTAAATACTCTATAAGCTTTGCTATCCAAAGAGTAACTAAGAAAAACACCTTCATTACTACGAGAATCAAACTTACCAAGGTGTTCATGATCTTTAAAGATATAGCATTTAGTTCCAAAAGTTCTAAAGTATTTAACAGTGGGTTTTCTACTATTTCAGAGTTCATAGGGAGTCATCTTTGTTCCAAGTCTAAGATAGACTCGATTAATAACATGCACGGCAATGTTTACTGCCTCAGCCCAAAATTTTTGTGGAATTTTCTTGCTATGTAGCATAACCCGGGCCATCTCCTAAACAACCCGGTTTTTGCGTTCCACAATCCCATTTTGCTGTGGAGTCTTGGGAGCCGAGAATTCATGTTTAATTCCATTTTCTGCGCAAAAAGATTGAAAGAAAGAATTTTCAAACTCAGTTCCATGATCCGATCGGATACGAGAAACTCCACCGAATTTGTTGCCTTTATCTGCAACCAATTGTAGCCATAAGTAATGGAAGACTTCAAAGGTTTCTGATTTCTCTTTCAAAAATCGTACCCATGTGAAACGAGAGAAATCATCAACAGTTAAAACTATGTACTTCTTTCCTCCAATACTCTGAGTCTGAGTGGGACCCATAAGATCCATGTGAAGTAATTATAGTGGCCTGGATGTGGTCATTTGATCAATTTTCTTATGAGGAGACCGATTTTGCTTTCCAAATTAACATGGACCACATACAATGTTGGAGGGTTTCTGTATTTTGGGAAGGCCATGAACTAACTCTTGTTTGGAAAGGGTTTCAAGATCAGTATAGTTCATATGACCTAACCGTTGATGCTACAAGTTAACAGCGTCTATTGAAGTTAAATGGCATTGTAGATTATCAGAATCCCCTACAACATAGCAATTATCAGCATTTTTCTTTCCATGAAGTATGGTTTTACCTGACTTGTTAACAATAATGCCATCATTCAAGGAAAAGTGTACTTCATGTTTAGACTCACATAGTTGGCTAATGCTCAAAAGATTTGCTTTAAAACCATCAACAAGAAATACATTGTGGATCGGAGACATACCTGGAATATGAACAGTACCTTTGCCAATGACATTTGACTTATTTCCATCACCAAATTGCACACTACCATTATCACACTTTTCAAGAGATGTAAACAATGTTCTATCTCCAGACATATGTCTAGAACACCCGCTGTCCAGGTACCACACAAGTGAATTTTGAGCACGTAGAGTAGTAAGGACAACATGACAGTAAAGATCAGATTTTCGAACCCAGACCTTCTTAATTTTAACCTTTTGAGGCAAGGAGGGTCGATGCTTGTGTTGATTTCGATATGCAGAACACAACTTATTGCGATGAGGTCTTATGTGTCCTTTAATCTCACAAAAGTGACATATTGGAATGAATGTGGGCCGAAACTTTTTGGGATTTGCTCTATTTACAAAATTTACTTGAGCATGTATTTGAACAGTAGGTTCAGAAGTGATTATGGTAGTGCCCTTAACAAACTTACCTGGATTTTGTGATGTGGAACCATATTCAAATCCAAGTCCTCGCCGATCAGCACAAGTTTTTTGAACACTAAGAATTTCTTTAAGCTTTTTAGATCCAGTATTCAGTTTTGTCAAGTCAGCTTTGGCTTTGGCAAGTTCTTCCAAAGTAAGATGAAGCTTGTTGCTTAAGGAAGCAATTTCTTCTTTGCTTAGTTTAAGCTCTGCCTTCACCGCTTCCAACTCATTGGAAGTCTTAATGGACTGATCATGCAGCAAGGTCCATTTGTTACCTCCATCCGACAACTTATTAGTCAAAATAGTATTTTGAGAGTCTAGGGAAGATAGCTTACCATGGTTTTCTTTGAGTTCAGCTTTGAGGGAAGCTATCACTTTTTCAGAAATTGCAACTTTCCTTTCAAGTACTTCATTGAACATTGCCACTTTTCTTGAATCTTTCACCAATTGATCATAGGCAATCAACAATTCCTCCTCAGATTGTGGTAAGTTGTCCATGAAGAAGTCACTATCTGAATCAGACCCTGCAGAATTATCTTCCTTGACAGAAGAACTATTAGACTGAGCCATAAAAGCAATAAATTTTCCAAATTCAGAATCGGGAGTTTTTTCTTCTTCTTCTGAATCATCATCCCAGGTAACATTCAGCACTTTTCCCTGATTACCTTGATTTCTCAGGGTTCTATTAATACACTGAGATGCATAATGATCGAAGCCTTTGCATTCATAGCACTGAGTGTTCTTGGGAGGTATTTTGGACGAATTCTTTTCTGGCTTAAATTGGGGATTAGAAGATGGTTTAATAGTTGAGGTAAAGTTTGACCTCTTTTTGGCCTTGTTTTTCTTGTAAGCCATCATCAAATCCTTTTTATCTGAACCTTTCATTGCCTTTCTGAATTTTCTAACCAGAAACGCATCAAATTCAGGATCCTCAATGTCAGAGTCAGAGGTATCACTATCATTGCCTGATTTGGAAGAAAGTAATGCGATACCCTTTGATTTCCTAGTTGATCTCAGATTTGTTTCAAAAGTTTGCAAATTTCCAACTAGTTTATCAAGAGAAAGGGTATCCAAATTACTTATTTCCTCGATTGCCACAACTTTGGGATCAAACCTTTCAGGAAGAGAACGAAGAATCTTTTGAACAATTTTACTATCTGGAATGTTCTCTCCTAAGTTAAAGGCTGAATTCACAACATCATTCAGTTTGGCATAGAATTCATTAAATGTTTCGCTTTCATCCATAACCAGGGTTTCGAACATAATGGTCAATTTCTGAAGTTTAAACCTTTTAACCCTGCCAGTTCCTTCATGAACTCTCTCCAAAATACCCCATGCATTTTGAGCGATGTTACACTTAGAAATCCTTCTGAATTCAGTAGGTGAAACACCGTTAAAGATGGCATTCAAGGCTTTACTATTAGCAAGAAAAGCAGATTTCTCATCCTTTGACCATTGAGCCATTGGTTTAGGAATTTCAACATTTTCATCAGAGGTAACAACAGAGGAACGTAGGGAGCATGAATGGCTTGCTAAACATCAATATCAATAGACTGAAGAAAAGCAACCATTCTTACTTTCCAATTAGCATAGTTAGTCCCATCTACAAAGTAAGGGGGCTTATTGGTTGACGTACCATCTCGGGGAATCTCCATAGCAGACAATTGAACTAGATCTACAACCAAACGGTATGAACGCGCTCTGATACCACTTAAAAGAACTTTTAAACCTTGACACAGGTTAAGGTCCCAACAGAGTATGCTATATAGATTCAAACAATAACTACTTAAAACAAACCAATCAATCACACAAGAGATGGACACAGGATTTTTTACGTGGAAAACCCAAACGGGAAAAAACCACGGGACCTAACACCGTTTCACCAAGAACAATCACTATGAAAGAGAAGCTACAAGACTGCTTACCACCCTTTTTCACCAGTTGGACACAACCTAAGGAACTGAAGCCTCTTCTTGCCGACGCACACGTCGTACACTCTCTTCGGGATTGCTCTCCACGCCTTGAAGCCACTTAAGATGAATCAGCACAGTGGAGAAGAAGTATGGAACTCAAAAGATGAAGTTGCAGTGCATAAACCAGCAGAAGAACTGCTAAGAAGATGGATCTCTCAATGAATATTAGGGTTTTGATCTGGAGAGAGGTGTCTTACTTCGTGGGAGAAAGGTTCTTTAAATAGGGAGGAACCCTAGAGTCCTTAACACCTTTAAATCTCGCCGAATTAGGATGGACAGCAAGCAACTCCGAAGCTTTCACAGTTTCTGAATCGCGTCTGCCGACCCAGCCAACCAATCGGCTGAACTTACCCAACCGATCGGGTGAGGGTTCGACCGATCGGGCATTCAGCCGACCGGTCGATCTTCTGTTCTGTCTGCAACTGTTTGTGGACGCGAAATTCGACCGATCCGTCCCTATATCCGACCGATCGGTCCGCAGACCACTTGAATTGCACATTCTATGCAGAAGACTAACACGTGTTCCGTCCAGTGACACTTCAGTCCTTCTAAAAATATAAAATTACAACTCAAGAACCCAAGTTTTGTCCAACCCATGAACTTGCCAATATTACATGCCTTTCACTCCTTTTTAGGGACATGACACTTTTCCCAACCTACGTCCTGGCTATCACAAAATCACCCCTTAGCAAGTTTATAAGCCTACCCATTCAAGACCCTAGGGATATAATTAAAGTTTACAAAGCAAAACAAAGAAGACAGAGACTTAATGTCTACATTAATTTGATTTATCGACCAATCAAAGTTTCCTTTTAAAGCCTACACCACTTTTTGAGCATCTAACAAGACACAGAGCCTAGCTTAACCATTCTTCCATGCCTTCTCTAGCACGGCTAAGATTGCCCTCACTTCGGCTTCCTTAGAAGAGATGACTTTGGGCCCTTAAATAGTACATGCATCCACAATAATGCCATTTAATATCATCATGCTTCTAAAAGGGGCAAACCCCACTTTAGCCTTATAGGCAGCATCTGATAAGGGATCACAGTGTGATTCCCATCTTTTCTTAAGGTGGGGTGCCGATTATGAGAGGTGGGATCTGCAAGCATCATATGGACTAAGAGAATGATCTTTTATGGGATTTAATGATTGACCTCTATTAATGAAGTCATTCCTAGCTATCCAAATTGTCCACCACATGGATAGGATCCACATTTTTCAGTGAGCACCTCCAAGTGGAGGTGTCAGGTAACCTCACTCACATGAATTCTTCCACCATTCCATTAATTCCACATTGCAAATAGAATCAAGAAGAAGGCCCCATTGAGAGAACCAACTTGCTCTAGCATATAAAATATATATATATCATACGAGCATGTCGAGCTGAGTCCTCCTTTCATAAATAGTACAATGCTCATCAATAAAGTTAAATAGTACAATGCTCATCAATAAAGTTAATCTTATTTTTAACAATAACTCTTATGGAGACAATCTTTCTGTGGCATTTCTCACTAAATATTATAACCCTTTAAGGAAGGGTAGTGGTGGGGGTTTCCATAGTGCTTTCCAATTTACCATCTCTATGAGATTAGCATCATCTCTATTGCAAATTTATCTATAAGTTGATTTAGTAGTAAGTTTCCCATTTTTTGAGAAGGGCATACTATTTTATCCTTAGAGTCAGATCTAAAAATATAAACTTCGTTAATATCTTCGACAAGATCAGTAGCATTGTTAAAGTAGTCTTTGAGGGTAGTAGAATCACATTTTTTATCTGCATTTGATAAATCTTTGACTTTGAGATATAGATTTATTATAAAGAAAAATGCATTCTCAAACCATTTTGGAAAGGTATCCAACTACAATCCCAAACAGATATCTTCACTCCATGACCAATTATCGTCCTACCTTATCTTTTATTAAATCAACCCCCTAAACAAATCTCTTCCAAAACTAGGAGTTTCTCTTTCTAAATTTTGCTTCCCAAAGGTTAACTCTAGGGCAATATTTAACCCTTAGAATTTTTTAGCAAAGGAGGTCCTCATCATTCAAACATCTCCAACATGTTTTGGGTAAGAGGGCTAGAATATTATTTTTGGTGTCTCTCACTCTTAAGCCACCCTCCGAGAGAGCCTTCATAATTTAGCCCATTTAATAGTATGAGATTTTCTTTTCCCCTCATTCTCTCACCCAACCAAAAAGCTCTTAGCATCTTGTTAATAGAGTCTGTAGTTTTAACTGGGAGACAGAGAACTGACATGTTGTAGATAGGAATTGCAAAGGCTGCCGACTTGATTAAGGTGTTTCTACCCGCCTGGGATAGCAAGTGGATTTTCCATAAGTTAACTTGATTTTTAATTCTATTTATGAGAGCTTCAAAGCTCATATTTCTATTTTTTTCCAATGGACAAAGGATTACCTAGATATTTTTCATTTTTATCCATGATTTTCATAACAAGTACTGAAGCAATACAATTATATCTTTTTTGGCATGCCTCCATACTGTCTTTTTGGGCAGGCCCCCTTTTTAAAATTAACTACAAAATTATGGAAATGAATGAGTTGGTCTGAGATATCAAACTAATCTTCCAGCAAGTTTTTAACTTCCTAGCTTCTTTGAGACTAGCATTACAAAATATGAAGCTATCATCTACAAAAATGAGATGTGAAACACGAGGGGCATTTCTAGATACTCTAATTCCCTAAATGGCTCCCTTCTCTTTCGCTTTAATGAGCATCCGAGACAAAACTTCAACCCCCAATATGAACGAGTAAGGGGAGAGGATCTCCTTGTCTTAACCCTCTAATTGTGAAGAAATTTCCAAAGGGGGACCCAATCAAGAGAAAGAGTCAGAAACAGAGGAAATGAATTCCTTAATAAGATGGATAAATTTATCTTTGAAGCAGAAAGATTAGAGTCTCTAGTAAAAAATCTCACTCCATACAATCATAATCCATAGGGTCAGAAGCTTTAGCCATATCAACTTTAAGGCCCATAGTTTTATATTTATTCTTGGATTGAAAAGATTGAATGACTTTGTGGGCTATAATATAGTTGTTACTGATCAGTCTTTCTTTTAAAAAAAGCACTTTGGGAGAGGCTGATATTAGGAAAACCATCTTTGAGCCTATTGGAGATCACCTTACAGATAATTTTATACACAACATTGCATAGACTTATAGGTATAAAGTCACTAATGTTGGTGGCTTGGCTTTTCTTCGGGGTCAGCACTATGAAAGTTTTATTGATTTTCCCCAACGAATGTTTGTGTCTGAGGAAATTATGAATATTCACAATATCATTACCGACAGTATCCCATTTATGTTGACAGCACTTCGATGGATATCCATCGGGTCTGGAGATTTTAGACCTAAGATAAAGACAATCTCTTTGATTTCCTTTTCAAAAAGGACACGTACAAACTTGTTATTTTGACCAAGAGATATGACCGGACTTATCAGATCTTTAACCAATCCTAAATTTGTGGAACACACAGATTTCATGATGGCTTTTATATGATTGCAAAATTCAGCCCCTATGTCATCTTTACTGTTAAGTTAGACGCCAACATTATTTTTTATTATGTAGATTCTGTTTCTTTCTCCTTCTATTGATAGCACTAAAGTGGAAAAAACTTATATTGATAGCTCTCTAAATTTCTGTCTAAAGATCCTCCTCTTTGGCTAAGTATTCATCTGGTTTAGTGCTTAGTTCCATTTCTTTAATTGCACTATTTTCACAGGGTTTTTGGATCTAATTGATTCAAATTCAGCTCCAGTGGATCTGATGACTCCTCCACTCTCTCTATCTTTACTTTATTCCATCTCCTCAGTTCGTTACTCGAAGAAAGAATCTTATATATATATATATATATATTATTCACCCCATTTGCTCTTTGACAACTACATTTGATCAGATTATCATTGTCTTCCTCTCCTAGCCACATATTATGGCACTTTAATGGCCATTGTAGTCTGTGGATTGTAGGGTGCTGAATGGAAAAATTGGAGAGTGATCAGAACCGCCAGCTATTAGAATTGTTAGGGTGGCCTCAAGAAAAATATTTTGTCATTCAATGTTCACCACCGCTTTATCAACCCTTCCTTTAATATGAGCAAACTCTTTCCTCTCGTTTGACCTAGTGAAAGAAGGACCACAAAAACCCATAGTAAACATCCTTAAATTGTTTAAGATATCTAAGCGGTCTAAAGAAGAATGTTTGTACCACCACCAACAAGGACGTTGCGTCCTACTCAAGATCTATTTTTATTTTGAGAGAAAGAAGTATAATAAACAAAAGATGCGGGCATTTACTCTAGGTTCACAGGGTTAGTACTTTGGGAGTTTAATCAACCTAAATCTTTGAGCCAGATCCTCAAGTAAGAGGGTGAATTATTCCCATTCTAATGGATAATTTGCCAATTTACATTTATCATAGCGGAGAAATGTACAGGGTTTCCCCACCCGACGGCAGTAAAGTGCTAATGGCAGCTAAAACCAATCTTACAAGTGCAAAAAGTCTTTTTTATGTGATAAACACCACTCATATCAAATGAATCAGTCCCTAATTTTACTTTACCAGGGAGGACAAATCATTGGATTAATCCTATGTAGGTACACAACTACTTCACATATGATCAACCTATCGGTTCAGCTCAAGCTGATGGAAACGAATTAGACTTCCAACTATTCAAGGACCCATTTCTTTGCATGAAATTAAACTCCTAGTTATTCTAAGAAATTCGTAAACGTGATTAAATTTGATAAAAGAAATATTAACAATGAATGATTATCAAATCATGTCATTTTTAGTGGAAATGAATTGAGAAAAGATGGAAAATGAATAGTAGCCGTCACCCTTGCAAATCAATTTATAAAAAAATTAGGATCCCATCAATATATCCATCACTCACAAGTCACAACTTGAATAAAAATAAAACAAAATAAATAATAAACTGGTGACCGCCATAAGGTGTGGGGTTTGCTGTTCACATTGTACGCTTGAACCCTGCTCTAGACTTACCTGGTGGTACTTTTTGACATGCTAGTTTGGACCTTGGCCCGTCTCATGACGGGTAGGTGCCTTGAACGCAAACGCAACACGCCAACAGTGAGTAGTGCTTAGTAACTCATTTGCCAAATATTTTGTGCTTCCAAAGCATGTGAGGTAGTACAAGATCTTATTTGTAACAAATAAAAATATTCCTCACACAAAACATGAATAGGAGACCAAGGAATCCATGTGACTCAAATATACTCTCCATGATAATGTGACTTACTTCCAATATGAAGGTTTGCATCACCTGAGGCCGGGACTTTTCAAATAGAAGGCTTTCAATGCATATGCGAATTTTTGCTCATTTGCTTTAGATGGGCAGTAGGTGGTGGATAGGCAAACAGACTAGCACCATTATATATATATATATATATATATGTATGTATTGGCTATAAGGCAAGTTTGTATTGAAAGGAAAATAAAGATACAGAGGCTTAAATGCCCCAAAGGAGAACTATCACAACCACAGATTTACAAGCTAAAGGAGAAAAGGGTGCCTAACAATCAGAATAAAAAGAGAGAACACTGAGGTCTAAGCGCCTAGGCCTTGATGGATTCTCTAAAATCTAGGCCTATCAATAAAAAGGCTTATCTATTTGCATAAAAGAGAAAGAAAGAAGCTCTATCAGATAGAGTTTGGCATTTCTCTGGGAGACTCTACAACTTTTGATGTGGTCATTATGGAATTTCCATATGACAAAAGTGGTCATTAAGAAAATACATGCAGATCCTTTTAGAGCCTGCTGATCACTGTTGAGCGAGAGCTTGTGCCAGATAGTAGTGGGAGAAGGAGAAGAAATCACTTAACATTCAGTTCCTTGAAGAATCCATTTCCAGAGAGAACTCGCAAAAGGGTAGTAGAAGAAAAGATGTAATTCTGTTTCTGAACTACCTATGTAGAGGGACACATAGAGGCAAGACTTATTCCCACAGATTGAGCCCAATCTTGAGTCAGAGTCTTCTGATGCATCATTCTCTAGGCAAAGAAAGAGGCCCTTGGAAGCATCAAGAACTTCCACACCAAGGTACCCCAGGCAACAAGAAGCCTTCTAGAACACAACGTTTGGCAGGCCTCCTTAATAGAAAGACTGGTCCGGATGAAATTTCCAGTAGGTACAATCTTTACAAAGCTGATCTGGAGAGAGGTATTGGGTGGCTGAGAGCAAGAAATCAGCTATAAATTTTCTTAGACTCGTAGGAATGACCTAGTTGTTACCATTCAAAAGGAGAGAAACCTTTTGGTTTTGAGTGATGGAGAAAGATGGGAATTTTGTAGCAATGATAAAATCATCGGCCCAAGCAGCATTCCAAAGGTCCGCTAGCTTCCCATTGCCTATCCACCACCCACTGCCCATCTAAAGCAAATGAGCAAATTCTCGAATTTTGTGCGAGAGACAAGAACCAGATTTGGGGGTGGTGGGGCACCCAATGGCCTTGTTTTTGAAAAATCTACTCCTCATCCAGTCAACTCATAGAGTTGGAGGAGATAGCTGCCCAACCTAGCTTGAGGAAAGAGGCCTCATTGTGCTCATGGATTTTCCTGATGCCCAGCCCCTTTTCCTAAACGGGGAGACAAATCAAGTCCCAGCAGATTTGGTTTCTTTGAAAGGAGTTGATTCAGCAAACCAGAGAAAATTTCTTATTAGGCACCCAATGTCATTGGTGATAGACTTAGGAAGAGGGAAAACCAATGCAATGTGCGTGGCCATACTACCCAACACGTGCCTCACAAGAGTTTTGGGGCCTACAAAGGAAAGCAATCTTGATTTCCAACCCGCAAATTTGGAGAGAATTCCGTCCAGCAGAGGAGAGAAGTCTGCCTCTTTGGGCTTCCAATGAAGAGAGGAGCACCTACATACTTGGAGGAAAGGGGGCCCTCTGGAAAATCTAGTAAAGCCGAGATCTGTCTTTTGGTCCTCAAATTGCATTTGCCAATAAAAAGTTTGCTTTTGTTTGAGTTGATAATTTGGCCCGAAGCAAGTTGATATTTAGCAAGAGTTGCTTTCAATGCAGTAAGAAATTTTTTCTGGCCTCTTAAAAGTAAGAGGATGTCATCTTCATAAAACAAATGGCATGGGGTGGCAGGCACTGTGGAGACCGAGAAATGATGCCCTTGATGATCAAGCTCTGGATGCTTAGGCTGAGAATTCCTTCGGCTAAAATGAAAAGGTAAGGGGATAAAGAGTCCCCTGTCTAAGGCCACAATTTGAACCAAAGAAGCCACAAGGACTTCTATTAATGAGGACGGAGGCCGTGGCAGTGCAAATACATTGTTTAATGAGATCAATCCAAAAATTTGAAACGCCAAAGAAAGAGAGGGATTTGAAGAAAAAAAAGGCCAGTTCAGTTTGTCAAAAGCCTTAGAGATGTCCAATTGCATGCACAAGGATGTACCACTAATTTTACACCGAAGTTTTTGAAAAAGTTCATGAGCTAAGACTGTTGGAGGATAGACCAACCTTTCACAGACTGATGAGAAGAAATGAGGGCAGAGATTATCAAAGATAGCCTTGCAGCCAAGATTTTTTACACAATTTTGTAAAAAAGCTTGAGGAGGCTAATAGGTCTAGAGTCTGCAAAAGAAGAGGGAGACTGAGTTTTTTGGAATCAAGGCTTGAAAGTAGGCATTTGATGCTTTGTAGAGTTCACCTGACTTGAAGAAGTGCTGCACTGCTTTGACCACTAAGGGGCCAGTAATAGACCATGTAGCAGTGTAAAAAGGACTAGAGAAACCGTCTGGGCCAGGAGACTTGTTCTTTTTTAGAGCAAAAACTGCTTTTTTTTACTTCATCATCTGGGCATTTGACCAACTGGAGATTCTAGTCAATTGAGACTTTAGGGCTATCAAGATCAAACAAAGTGCCATCCATGGTAGACTGAAGAGGTTCGGCCATTTGGGAGAAGTAGTTGGCTGCATGGTGCTGAATTTGAACGAGATCATCAATACAAGTTCCATCATTCTGAATCTTACCAATTCTATTTACTGCACCTCTTGACTAGGCATAGGCATGGAAGAAAGCAGTATTTCTGTCACCTTCATTACGCTATCTAATTCTAGACTTTCGGCACTAGTGTGTCTCATCGATTTGAAGCCAGTTATGCAAAGAAGCTTTAGCCAACTGAAGGTCTGAATGTAACAGGTCAGTAGGGCTAGCATCTAGTTGATGCTGCAAATTGAGGACCATTGATTCGGCCTTTTGAACCTGTTGACTGAGATCACCAAAGACTTTTCTATTCCACACCTTGAGAGCCTGTTTCATGGATTTCAGTTTTTGAGCCAACTAAATTTGAGGATTTCCCACATAACCAGAAATCCATGAGTCTTCAACAATTTTCAGAAATTCCGGGTGTTGGAGCCACATAGCTTCAAACTTGAAAGGAACATTTGTAGGAGAAAACCGAGGTTTGTGCACAAGGAAAATGGGGCAATGGTCAAATGAGTATTTTGGAAGGTGAGCGATAGAAGGGTCACTAAAAGTGGAACACCATAAAGCGTCACATATGGCTTATCCAGTCTTGCAGCGACATATGCCTCCCCTTTACGGTTGTTGGACCAGGTGAATTTATTTCCTTTAAAAACCCATATAACGCAAACCCGAGGAGAGGACCATCTAGTGAAAGTCTTTTACATGGCGAGCAGGCCTAAAAGTCAGTTTTTCAGATGCCAAGAGAATGGCATTGAAGTCACCCAAAATACACCAAGGAAGTTTGGCAGAGGCAGAGATGGAAAGATAATCCCATAAGTCTCTTATGTGCATACAGTTGGTAGAGCCATAAATGCCAGAAAGAAGGCAGTTACAGCCATTCGATGGGTTAATGACAGATATTGTCAGGAATTGGGAAGAGGAGTCAACTAGAGATATGCCAAGGTTGGAGCTGGTTTTGAACAAGCACCACGGGAAATAGTGGAGAGAGGGTTTTTGGAGAGGAAGCCATCCAAACGAAGGGAAGATAGTCAGGATGAGGGAGGGGAAGAGGTCATCGGTTCTGAGAGAAAAATGAAGTCTGGGGAGTGGGAAGAAACCATGTGATGAAGGGCTCTGAGGGTGGGGGAGTTGGCTATTTCCCTGCAGTTCCAATAGAGGACTCAGATCATTGGGAATGGGAGTATTGGGAAGGTCTGCCATCAAAGCTCCTGCTTTTGGGGGCGAGAAGAGGAGGGATCAGTTTTGGTCTTCTTCTTTTTTCTTGTTTTTCTTTGAATAAGATGTGAAATCAATTTCCAAGGAGATAGCCTGTTGTTCATGAAGTTCCAAAGGATGCTTAGGCTGAGAGATGGCTTCAGCTGAATCAGTCTGAGGTTGATCTTTACTATGGTTGATGCCCTTACTTGTCAAAAGCAGAGATGGTTCATTGCTATGGTTGATTTCCTGACTTTCCAAGAGCAGAGGTTGTTGTGGTGGAAGAAGACTAGAAAATGAGGATTCAAAAATTGAATCTCTAATAGTGCAATGTTCCAAAATTGAAAAAAGGTTTGAGGTATCAATCACTGGGGCTGGGATTCTTTTTGGACAAAATTTTCAACATCAAGTCTTTGTAGAGCTGGGAGCCTTGCCAAGAATACCTTCTCCTCTTTGGACTTCTTGAGGGATTTCCTCATCATTTGTGACATGAGAATGAGACCTGCAATTACAATCGGTGTGGCCATGGGAGAGGCATTTAGAGTAGTGCATATTTTTATAGGAAATGGAGGATAAAATCTCAGACTCTCCTTCAGATCTACCAAGATCTGTTGAGGCTTAGAAAGATCAAGGTTCACAAGGATTCTAGCATAGGTTAGGATCTTTTGATATGCAGTTATGTCATCAAGTTTGAGGGGAAGGCCAACAGAGCTAGCAATAGAGAGGAGGATATTGCTACTCCAACAGTGGTAAGGGATTCCTTGGAGCCTACTCCAGACTGGTGAAATAGAGGGCCATTCAAATGAAGCTTGGCCAGGAGAGCATGGTAGAAGGTGCAACCTCTCATTAGTCGCTGAGATAGGAGATTAAGAGAGAAGGAGATCCCTATCTTCTTTAGAGTTAAATCTAAAGGGAAAGTAGCCTCTTTCATTTAGAGAGGTATGGCAAGGCTTGGAAAGGTTCCACTAGGTACTAGAATGCTGAGTAAGCCATTCTACAGAGGGTCTTTTACCGATAAATCGGCCAATAGCAGAGTTTGAAAAGGAGTTTCTGCTAGGTTCAATCATGGGGGAGGGGATCTTCATGGCTAGCTTGCCCTCTTTCAAGGAAGAGGGGGGGTAAGATGAAAGGTGATTGGGTTGGGTAGCAGAGAAAAGTCCTAACTAGGTATCTTCCAGAGGAGGAGGGAGATGGCTTTGAATCTGGTTGGGGTTGATGTTCAGGGCTTTGAGGATGTCCCCTATTTGCTCTGAAGTAAGAGGGCCTGGAAGGGTCGGAAGCATGGACGCTATGGGGTAGATAGAAGGGGGATTGGGGGTTTAAACGAGGGAAGGGGTGGGAAGTTTGACAGAGCAACACCTGGTTCTTGGATTTTTCACTCCTAAGGTCAAAACAGTGTCACTGTTCATAGGCCGGGTCAAGCCGATCACAAGTTTGTCCACAATCACACTATCTAGTTATAGGGCCTGATATTCAGGTCTATCTGGATCAAGACCATGAGATTGAAAATTAGCATCCGATCCAGCCCATTCACTAAATATAATGTATATCTAGGTTGCAACCCAACGGCTAATTGCCTATCAGGCAGGAGAATAAGCTCGAGACCTGCCAACAGGCCGATAAATCTAGCAGATTGTTACAGGATGGGTGGCCAGTTTTTTAGAGGGCTCATGTTGGTGGACCCAATGGGAATGGGCTGGATTAAACAAGTGACCCGCCCCATTCCAGAGACCTAGAGCCGTCAATCATTCAAAGGTTAAAAGAACATTACCTTCACCTTGTTTTTTAAAAAGTTAACTTGATAGCCTTTTGTTTAAGGTTTGTTTGTCTTTGAAGAAGTGAACTCGGTTTTAAGTTGTAATTTCTGTATCCAACACATGTTATTAGAGCAGACCATAATTCATTTGAAACAAAAATCTGCTTCAGATGTGTGTCTGATTTCGTTGGGCTGTTGGTGATGGGTCCAGCAGCACCCACTAAGGCAAAATGAGGCCCCTACTAATATAATGCCGCTTACTGCATGGGCACTTCCCCTTCTATTTATGGATTCAAAAATATAACGGATGATTAAGGGATTTCTCAAATCATCTCCAAAACTGTCCCAAAATTAATGTAGTCCTGAGTGATGAATAGCAAAGCAAGTTTGAATGCCCAAAAAACCAACAAATATAGATCCCCTATTGCTAGTCACAACCAAATTCTGTGTCCACCAATTAAAACGATGTGGAACAAGCTGCAGAACAACTATTAGAGTGTGAAGATATTGGATCCTCAACTTGGACTTCACATCCCATCCAAGCTTGGATCGAGACCCAATTTTTTTTTTTTTTTTCATGTCAAGTCAATTGAAGACTCTAGTCCAAGCCAACCCAGAACGAAAGACACTGACAGTCAGCTCAGGTCCAGTGGAAAAACATCTAAAAGCGACCCGCAATCCGGCCAAAACTGAGTTGGGTTAACTCTGGGCTCACCCGCCTATGTACAGCCCCAGATGAATGACCAAAGCCATGTTCAACTGCTCAAGTTATCTTACACCCAAGAGAGATGAAAGTGAACGGGAAAACACGAACAGGTTCTCGGCATCCAATTAAGGTTCTGAGCTTCCACTTCAGCAGGTGAAATGGACCATGATACCTGCCCATTATACGTAAGGCGCCCCAGCTCAGTCCAATTTTGATAAACAGTACAATGAGTTTTTTTTTTTTTTTAATTCTATGGGTGGTGGCAGAAAACTAGTTAATTCTGTTGAGCCAGATTTTTAATTTTGTGTCGAATCGGTTTGTCAAGTTTGAATCGGGCTGGGAGGGTTAGATAGATGCTTAATAGGCCATTTTACAGATTTGGATCCTTACATGCATGGTAGTTTTGTGTAGAGCCCATTAGAGATGGGCTGATTAGACATTCTTAGGCCTTGGGCCGAGTTATTTGACCCTTTTAAGCAAAAAGCCCTTTTTTAAAATTTTGTAAAACCCACTAAAAAGCAGGGAGCCCTTCCTCATAATTTAAAAAAAAACCTTTATATAATAAAACTCCAAAAGCTTTTGATCGTCTTTTCTTCGTATGCCCAATTCTTTCATCTTCTTCCTTTTCTCTACAACAAAGCCCTAACAACTCTCTAAGAGAACCAAAGATTTGATTTGTAGTTCGGTTTCGGGAGTAAAGTTTGCATACAGTTTGATATTCAAATCTACTTTTCAGTATCGAAATTTAGGCAAGTAGATGACTGTAAATAATGTCATTTTCGCTGCTTTGTTGAATGACATGCTTTAAAATATGATTTATTTTATTGGGTTTAATGTCTCGATTATGGATTAATGATGAAGATTTGGTTTTTAATTGAATAAAAGAATATACTATAAAAATTAAAAATAAATTAAAAAAGGGTAGCCATTGCTGCTTGTGCAAACCAAGCAACAGCGCTGCCTGGGCAGCCGGCTGGGTTTGGCTACGGTTGGGCCGGGTTGCTGCTGTGCTTGGGCGACTAGGCCTGGGTTAGTGGGCTAGGGCTGGCCGCAAATTCGGTGGGCCTAGCAATGCAATCTGGGCCCAAAGGGGCTAAAAGTTAGAATATTGGTGGGGATCTTATTTTATTTTATTTTAGACTTTTATTTGAGTTTCCATAGTGAGTATGATTAGAACATTTAATTATAATTTGATTAAAATATTGATTCGAGTTTAACTGTGACATGATTAGAATCTTAATTAATATTTAATTAGATGTGATTAGAATTGTATTAGGTTTTATTTATAATTTTAATTGGAATTTAATTAGTTATATGTAATTAGTATTTTAATTAGTTCAATTAGAATTTAATTAAGATATAATTAGGAATGATTAGAATTTTAATTAGGCTGTATTTGGGATTCTAATTTTAATTTTTAATTTGAGTTTAAATTTCAGATTTGAATCCGGGTTTTTGTTTCCATTTTTTTGACATAAAAAAATTAGGTGTTTTAATACACATCAATGATGATAAAGAACTTAATTATTCCCTCCCCTTTTTAATCATAACTTGATTTAGTTCGGATTAGAAATTTGAATACGTTTTACCCAATTTGTGAAACACATTGACTTTACATAATTGAACTAAATGGGTTCCTTTTTTAGAAAAGTTAGTTTAATATTCACATAAAGATTAGAATGAATGCAAAATGGTAATGTGAGTTCCAAGATGCCCCATATGATAGACACCAAAAATAAGATATTAGGATCATGGAATCTCATTACCATAATGAAAGAAGGCTAGTCCCCATGTGAATACTTAATTAACTATGACTATTAGATGGATTAGTGCTTACCTTTAGAGGAATCGAAATATCATATGATCATAATATACTTTTAAATTAAGTAATCTAAGTACTTAAATTGATAATGATTTAGATATTGTGAGTTACGGGTTTCATAGCATGATTCATTAAACATTTGTATATAGTATGTATTTATATACATATAATTGACCGACTGTAGTTGGAGGTGGTCGTACGCAATCGGGAGAACGTGTTGTAACACTCCGACCCAACTTAATCTAGTTTAGCGACTAATTAATGACGAATTAGTTGTTATTTGTGTTTTGACTTTGTTTTTGTTTTGTTTCGGGTCATGGATAGGTTGTTGGGTTGAGTTTAACATGATTTAAAGTAGACATGAGCCCTTTTTCATAATTTTAGATTTTGTAAGACTTTGTCATTCATGTATCATCTTGGCGATCTCCTGGGCTTGGGTTGTGACACGTGTACTGTGGGATATAGTATACACTAGTGTCATTTGTAATATCTGGCGTAAATACCCATTTTTGCATATTGTATATGCGAGAATACCCGTTTTTGTGCATTCATGCTATCGGGTTTGCATTCAGTATAATTTGGGTAAAATGTAAAACTATGTTTTAATTCAATTGATTAGCATCATTACTTACAGTTTACCTTTTGTCAGATTACGTCAATCTAACGAACTACTTTTGGTGTCTGAGTCCTATTGCCGGTGCCGAACTGAAGGGCCAGCAGATGCAGAAGATTCCGTCAAATGGCGGAGTTATTGAATGGAGTGCCGATGACATCATTTGAAGAATCGTAGTAATGGTGCAGAGATCAGAATACTAGACTATGTAATAAGGCCATATTTGGGGCCATTAGTGTAGACATTAATTCATTTGTCTTGGAATTATAATTTTAATTGTTATTCTTCGAAATTCTTGACCATTTATTAATTATCATTGAGGTTTGTTCATATGATTTGAATTTGATACACAACTGCACAGATTATGGATTTTGGTTCCCTGTGTGATTATAGTTGCTTGATCAACAAACATAACCTTATAAAGGACTTCGATCCACCCGAAATTGAGGCCCATGTTGTTATTCAAAAAAAATTTAAATTGGCCCTAATTCTCACACCTTTAAGGCCGAGTTTGGATCCGGCTCAGTTTTGAGGGCGTAACAAATCCTCTAAACAACCTGCCTACAATGTACAAGATATTGAGCTGTTAATATTCTTACATTAGTAGTGGAAACTGGTGCTAAACATCCATAAGAGGGTATCTTTTCAAGTGAATTTCATCACAGACAATCAAATCAAATAGTGATGGAAAATGGCCCAACATAATTACTTGCATCAAAGTGAAAGAAAACAAGGCCAACTTTTGGTGAACCTTCTTAATATTGATGAGGATAGGATAAAAAATATCCACTTTGAACTTATATTATCCATTTGGAATTTGATCATTGCCAATTTGCCTCATTTTTCAACTCCAATAGAAAATGCATAGTACGTCTCTGAATGGTGTTTACATTAATGGGGTGAACTGCTATTTCTATCAATGAACCAAAAGGTTTGATCAGTGTTTATTTGCAATTTTAGCACATAGCACCGACCAAAAGATTCTTGGAATAAACTTTAAAAAATCTAGCGTTCGAATCAGTGACAACCTTAACATGCAGCCATGTTTTCCAACCGAGTGAGTTGACTACACTTAGGTAGTTACATGACCAAGTTTATTATTAGGAGTGCATATAAGGTAATACTTCTAATCAACTGTAGTAACCAATATGTGAATGAAAACCAAATTGAAATAAATGACTGACTCAAAGATCAAAGCTAGTGTATCACATTATGTCATTAAGACAAAATTCGTCCCTCGCAATGATGCTGACGGATTCGAACGACTGTCTTCCAAGATACAATCATCTTTCAACGAGCAACAGTAGCACTGTTCTGCACATTCCAGCAAACCAAACTCTAGCAGTGTTACTCTCAAAATATAGACAACAATGGGAGAATAAGAGGATGAAAATTCAATTTTTCAGAACTGAGTTGAACTAAACCCCGATAGAGTGATTGTTCCAAAACAGTCAAAAGCATGACTATTTAAGGCTTTATGACTTTTGGCAAAATGGTAAATATGGGCTTAGGCCTACCCCCTTATGAACCCAACCTAACCTGGCCTAGCCGATCAGACGGCGGCAACACACGCATGGGTTAAACCAATGTGGTCTACGCGGTCCCTCTAGGACAAAATATGCGTGCCCCTTGGGGCCTAACCTTTCAAGCACACATAGGTGTATATAAACCTGCCATGGATTTTACTTTCTAAGTAATGTGGGATTCTAGTTTTCCCACAAGCCAAGCCTCTTACCATCTTCAGCCAAAATCAAGGGTGTAACTTTGGAGTTAATTTCTCATTCACTTCTTAATGGTTTTCATTAGGGAATTGGGCATTGTTGTTCTACTCTTGAAGGAGAACACATTATAACGCAAACCTGCCACAAAGGACGAGTGGGTCCCATATTTATTATAGTCCAATGTTGACCTAATGACCATTGTGAAACCTATTTTTCCAACAATCCCCCACATGAATGGAAATTGGCTAGATAACTGATGCAAAGGATAATGCAAACACATAAGAGAGTAATATCCTTGAAAGTTACTGCATAGATAAGGTAGTTTTTGGCTTTAAACCTTTCCTTGTGAAAAATATTGGATTTACTGGCTAATCGGCGTACATGATGTCTTGAACCGTTTAGTCATTTATGTAAATCAAGACAACAAAATTTACACACTTCCTTTCCTAATAAAGTTTGGTTCTCATGATTGTATTCATTTGAGCCTGAATAACTCCTGATATTGATGAGTGGCTTAGAGAACTCAGCCTTAAAATTCTCATAGAAGCGACCCTTCACACTCATATAGGTCATTCTCATTAAGAGTATCCTGCTCTACTCTACTTGAATGTCCAAGATATAAGAATCATTAAAATCTTAGATTATCCTAAACAATGCTGCAAGTATACTATGTCACCATAAAAGTGGGAGGAGAGATTATCTCCATAGTGATTCCACTAAATCAAATATAATTTGGTTGTCCCATTGAACGTAGATCCTAAAATCTCCAGTCAGTTAGGTTGGGTTGCCATTATGAAGACTTTTAAAGCATACGCTTTAACGCCATTCCCCTCGATGATCGGTCTAATTGCTCTCTATTCAACCCTTTGGTTAACAGATCTACTATATTCTCTTTTGACTTAACATAATCAATGGAGATTACTCCATTTAAGAGTAATTGCCTTACAATATAGTGTCTGCAATGAATATGTCGAGACTTACCATTATATATGGTATTTTCTGCCCTAGTAATCGCCGATTGACTATCACAATGTATACAGATTGCAGGCACAGGTTTGGGCCACATTGGAATATCTTTAAAGAAGTGACGAAGCTACTCTACTTCTTCACCTGCTTTATCTAAAGCAGTGAATCTACTTCTTCACCTACTTTATCTAAAGCAATGAATTCAGACTCCATTGTGGACTGAGTAATGCATATTTGTTTTAATGACTTCTATGATACAGCAGCTCCATTGATTGTAGTGTCTGCAACGAATATGTCAAGACTTACCATTATATATAGTATTTTCTGCCCTAGCAATCGCTGATTGACTATCACAATGTATACAGATTGCAGGCATAGGTTTGGGCCACATTGGAATATCTTTGAAAAAGTGACGAAGCCACTTTGCTTCTTCACTTGCTTTATATAAAGGAATGAATTCAAACTCCATTTTGGATCGTGCAATGCATATGTGTTTTGACGACTTCTATGATATAACAACTCCACCGATTGTAAAGATATATACGCTTGTGGATTTGATATCTTTTATATCAGAGATCCAATTTGCACCACTGTAACCTTCTAGCACCACTAGAAACCCACTATAGTGTAACCCATAATTTAGGGTGCATCTTAAGTATCTAAGAACCCTAACTAATGCCTTCTAATGGTTTGTTCCAGGATTATTGTGAATCTACTCAACTTACTGATTGAGTATGCTATGTTAGGTGTCACGCCCCGATCCCGGGAATTGGGGTTAGGATGGCCCCACGGGGTGAGCATACGTAATCCCGTAGTAATCTGTACATGTAAACGTATACACATAAACCACTACAAGGGAGATTGCACAGGAACGTGTAGAGAGGTTCCTCCAACACGAAATTTACATTCAACAGTGAACGGAAGCCTGTGTAATACATCTGTAATTATCATAAGCAATAACAAACGAAACTATCAAATCATTCATAAATAAGTCTGTACTTAACCAGTTCTCATTTACAGGATACAATTAATTAAATATGAACAAAGTCTTAAAGTGTAAACAGGCCTATCTAAACTTAAACACTCAATAGTGTTCTGTTGTCGCTCTTCGTACGATGACTAACAGAAGGCGTCATCTGCATTACCCTCATCTAGGCCCCGAGGTTTTGGTACCTATAACACCAAGGGTAGCACTGTTAACACAATGGTTAAGCAAGTATATAGAGGTACATAAGACCATCATGCCGTATTAAATGAATTAAGAATATATATCGATTAAAAAAAAGCAAAAATCGTATGCTAGGCATGTCGTGCATGAGTAAGCATGAGTAACGAATCATAAACAGATTATCATACAAACTTATTGGCAACCACATGGTCATATTTTCCCAAGAGAGAGCATATCATCTAGAGGGAACGTGCGTAAATATACTAGGGGATCAGCCTAGCTTAGCTTATTGAGAAGCGCCGACAACTCCTCCAAGGACTACGGCAGCAGCGACATATCGTATCATACCCAAATTGGTCCCGTCGAACCTAATAAGAACGTAGTCAAGTGGTGCCTATTTAACGTATCAAGACCGACTCAAATGCATATCTTTTATTTGTCTTGGTTATACTTGTCATATCATACATACCACGAGTTCAGTCTTGAGATTACATTTATTCATTCATTCATATCTGATAATCAATTCATGCATATTTAATAGAGCTACATATGTTGAGGGCATGGTTTCTTAACAATATGGATGCATTTAGATTGAGTAAGCATCAAGGATAATTACTAACTAACCATATGCTATGTAATCCATGATCCCAAGGGCATTCAACACGGTGTATTCATAAAACGTCCGATGTCATTGTGGTACTAACTCTTGGCGTTACATTGTGTATGCAAAGGACACCTCTTCTTATGCCAACACCCATGACGTGACATCGGGAATTCGTCCGGAAAATCAAAGGGGATGAGTGACAGCTCTGCACTTGTCCACCTTTTAGTTGATCACCATTGGGCTAGTTTGATTGAAGAATAGGTGCCATATCTAGAGCCCTACAAAGTCATTGAAGGTTCCTCACATCCTACATTCGCTGGGTTCTTACGGCTTAGCCGTATACAAGGCTACAGCTTAGCCAAGTGGCTCAGGTTTCCTTCTTAATTCGATGCACATTTACGGCTTAGCCATATATTGACCTACGGCTTAGCCGTGCTAAGCCTATGGCTAGGGTTACGGCTTGGGTACGGCGTGGCCGCAGCAGAGTTCACGGCATAGCCGTGTATGAGCCATAGCTAAATCCTGGGTTTGGGGCTCTCTGGAAGGTTCACCGTAGAATAGCGTACGGCTTGGTCACGAGGTGGTTACGGCTTAGCCGTAGTACATTCCACGGCTTAGCCGAGTGTTAGCCGTAGTGTAATTTGGCTCTCTGGATTATGAGCCATAGAGACTTACGGCTTAGCCGTGGGCTTCGCCGTAAGCTTCAGAATTTCTGAAACTGATTCTGCAGCTCGAGTTCACTTGCAAAACTCTATCATTTGGGTTTCCAATGAGGGTTCTTATACTTCTAAACTCTATAATAGGTCTTACATATTCCAAGAATATATATCTTGCCTAATTATACTCATTATCACCTAATTCTATACCTATGTGTGCTTATTTAAGGGAAAATGACCTGTAAGTTGAACATTGAATGATCAATCCAAGAATCAATCAAATTAAACATACATGCAGTACCATACATACTCTATTACTTGCCTTAACACAGTGCTTGACCTTACTCAACTCCTCCTTAGTGTGTGATTAGGGAAAATCCTCAATGGAAGGTGGGTTCTCTACATAGAAGACATGCAATTGATGAATAAGATATCAAAATGCATGCATGTCATGTAATAGAGTTTTCTGGACTTTAGCAAACACAAGGAAGTGAAGTAGGAGTAGATTCTTCACCTTAATGAGCTGTAGCTTGTAGGAGATTGTGATTTCTAAGAAGAAGATGCCCAAAGGGAGAAGAAGAGGTTAGATGGATGCTATTACCATTACATGCAAGCTCCAAATCCTTGTTTCCAGCTCTAACATGAAGTAAAGATGAAGAAAGGTAAAGAGAAAGAAGAAGATGCCCAAAGGGAGAAGAAGAGGTTAGATGGATGCTATTGCCATTGCATGCAAGCTCCAAATCCTTGTTTCCAGTTCTAACATGAAGTGGAGATGAAGAAAGGTAAAGAGAAGGGATTGGCTCCAACGAACACAGTGAGAAGGAGAAGAAGGAGACGTTGGTTTTCCTTGTAAACTAAAGTTCCTACAGCTTTTGCATGCAAGTCCAGACTTTTCATGAAATTTCAGTTTAGGCCAAATGGACCTCATTTGGCCCAGAATGAGTTCGGATCAAATCAAGCCCAACACGAAAGTTGACCCACAAGATGAAATGCACATGATGCAACTGATGAGATGTCCATATGGTGCAAGATTAATTACAAAAATGTCCTTGACTGCCTAATTAAAGTCCGAACCCAACTACCTATCCAACTGAGATCCACTAATAATTAAAAGTAAGGTAAATTAAGACTAAAATATACATATTAATAGGAAAATCAAGCTCAATTAGTATAAATTATAATTAAGTCGGGTCGGGACCTTACATTAGGTCTAGTAGAATTCACTATGTACATCAGACTTCTGATTATTCTAAAGTATTCAAATTGAGATATACCTTGACCAATGTTTCACGTGAGATGAAGATTTAAGTCTACAAGTGTTCTTTCTGGATTGCTATCATATTGGTTGAGTTTTTCAATTACCTATTTAATATAATGTGATTGTGATAGCACATATCCCTTAGATGTTCTAGATATTTTCATTCCCAATATAACATGTACAACACCTAAATCTTTCACGACAAACTGATTATTCAACATTTTCTTGGTAGAGTTAATAATCCCCATATTACTGCCAAGAATCAGCATATCATCTACATACAGACAAACAATGACATAGCCATGTGTAGTAGTCTTGAAATATACACATTTGTCATACTTATTAATTTTGAATCCATTAGATACCATGACAGTGTCAAACTTTTCATGCCATTGTTTTGGGATTTGTTTTAACCCATAAAGATATTTAACAAGCTGACATACTTTATTTTCTTGTCCTGGAACAACAAACCCTTTTGGTTGTTGCATATAGGTTTCTTCATTCAATTCATCATTTAAAAATGCTATTTTAGCATCCATTTGATGTATTTCAATATTTTACAATGTAGCAATATCTATTAACATTCGAATGAATGTTATTCTTGCAATAGGTAAATAGGTGTCAAAGTAATCCACACCTTCCATTTGCTCATAGCCCTTGACTACAAGTCTAGCCTTATGCTTTATTTATTGATCCATCGACTTTCATCTTCCTCTTAAATATCCATTTATGTCTAAGAGATTTACCCCTGGGTGGAAGATCCACCAGTTCCAACGTACAGTTTTATATGATAGAATCAATTTCATTATTCACAACCTCTTTCCAAAAAGGTGCTTTGGGTGAAGACATGGCTTCTTTGAAGCTTTGAAGCTCATTTTCTAACTAGTATTCTAGAAAATTAAGACCAAAAGATTTTAAAGTCTTTGTCCTTTTACTGCAACTAGGTTCCTCCTTTTCAGAATGATCCTCTGTCTCATTGCTAATCATAGTATCATAAGTTCCTTTGTTAGAACTTGTCTCTTGCATTGTTTTGCATGGAAATATATTTTCAAAAAAAGATGCATTTCTTGATTCAATGATGGTATTTACATGGATATAATTATTCTCATATTTATGAATAAGAAAGCGATAGGCGCTACTATTATTAGCATATCCAATGAAAATACAATCAACAGTTTTAGGTCTTATTTCACCCTTTTAAGAATAGGAACCGCCACTTTAGCCAGACACCCCAACACTTTTAAGAATTTATAAGAAGATACCCGTCCTTTCCATAGTTCAGAGGGTGACTTTCCCGTTTTCTTGTCGGCTATCTTATTAAGAATGTAATTTACAAAAAGCAATGCTTCCCCCTACAAGTTCTGTAGTAAGCTATAGCTAAGCAACATAACATTCATCATTTCTTTTAAGGTTCTATTTTTCCTTTCAGCAATAACATTTTGCTGAAGTGAATAAGGTGCCATAGTTTAGTGTATTATACCAAGTTGTGAATAGAACTCGCCAAAAGGTGATTCATATTCTCCACCTCTATCACTCCTTAGAGCCTTAATTTTTCTGCTAAGTTGATTTTCAACTTTATTCTTATATTAAATAAACATCTCCAATACTTCATCCTTACTTCGTAACGAATATATGTAGCAATATCGTGTGCAGTCATCTATGAAAATGATGAAGTATTTTTTGCCTCCTCTAGTTAAACAAATTTTAAGTCACATATGTCACTATAAATCAATTCTAGAGGTTATGTACTTCTTTCAATGGTTTGAAAAGGTGTCCCAGTTAATTTTGATTCTACACAAGAGTGACACTTATAACTAGAATCAATTTGAAATTTGGGCAAACATTCCATATTGACTAGTCTACGTAAAGTACCATAATTTACAAGCCTTAGTCTACCATGCCAAATATTAGAGGACTTAATCATATAAGCAGAAGATGTGTTCTTATTAATGAAGATTTCGGTATAATTGTCATTACACATATTAAACAATCCATCACTCAAATAGCCTTTCCCCACATACATCCCAGTCTTTATGAGTACAAATTTATCAAACTCAAAAACCAGTTTGAAACCCTTCTTGTTCAATAGTGAACCTGATACTAGATTATTGCGGATGTCGGGTACATGCAGTACATCAATGAGAGTAAGTTCCTTCCCTGATGTCATCTTTAAAATTTCCCCTGTAAAGTTGTTCACCATGATGCACTATTTCATAGGAAGAGAACATGCTCTCGTCTGTGCAAATGTGGCGGGTTGCTCTTGTATCTACCCACCATTCCCTGGTATTGCCTACCAGATTCACTTCAGACACCACAACCGACAAGTTCATATCAGAAACATCTATAGCAAGATGTTCAACTTCTATCAAGTTAGCTTGAGTGGGTTTTCTTGCATTGCCCTGTTTCTTGCCATTTTCCTTTTGCCTACGACAATCTTTTGCCTGATGCCCTTGTTTGTCATAGACATAGCATTTGCCTTGAAACCTAGCATTTGCCTTGGAACCTCTTGTTGTCATGGCCTTTAGCACTCTTATTATCGTTGCCCTTAGCACCCCAGCTCGATTTGGTTGAAATGTTTCCTTTTTTTGTTGTGGGTAGACTTTCCATGTTCAACCATATTTGCTTTGGATTCCATAGACTGAGTTCTCAACTTCTTTTCAGCAAGTTTATTATCTTTTACAATTCTCAGTCTCACAGTAAGACCTTAACAATTCATTTCTTTGTGTTTATGTTTCAAATAACTTTTGAGATCCTTCCAAGTGGGTGCTAATTTTTCAATAATTGCCACCACTTGAAATGATTCACTTAGTGCCATTCCTTTAGCATGTATTTCATGAAGTATTACTTGAAGATCTTAAACTTGACTAATTACAGTCTTGGCATCCACCATTTTGTAATCAAAAAATCTGCCCACAACAAATTTTTTC
The DNA here is from genome assembly GCA_037013555.1 of Sextonia rubra. Taxonomy (NCBI): domain Eukaryota; kingdom Viridiplantae; phylum Streptophyta; class Magnoliopsida; order Laurales; family Lauraceae; genus Sextonia; species Sextonia rubra. The sequence goes on along the minus strand of JASUAD010000009.1, from coordinate 50,354,815 downwards.
AATCCAGCATCTTAGATTTTGTATTTTTTGTCCAAAGATATCCAAAGTACTTTAGCAATCTTGGTTAAACTATACACATTATATAATGTGTTTTCCAACCCATTCAAGTTGTAATTTTTGCATAAGAAGTATGAGTGCGTCCATCCCTCTACGGCCTCTACAACATGCCTGTCCGTCTCATTCTCTTTGAGAACAAGGGGCTCCTCATGAAGAAGTTTGGCCAGATTCAAAGTGGTAAGATAAAACATCATCTGCTACTGCCACCGTTTGAGTTCAATTCCATTGAACTTTTTTTTGTTTCTCTCCATGATTAAACGGAATAGCAATTTAAGTTGCAACAGGAACTACAATAGTATTAGGGGATGCCATTTCTGATTAACAGAAGATATAAAATCAGATGAAATAGTACACTAGACCAACTGGTTAAAAAAACTAAGAAATAGGTTTAAGTAACACTATCTTTAAGAAACAGTATCTCTGACAGAAACAGTTTTCAAAAGTTGACGATTTTGTTTTTATTTTGTCTTAAGATTGTTATTAGGAATGCATCTAAGGTAGCACTTCTAATCAACTGCAGTAACCGATATATGAATGAAAAATGAATTGAAATAAATGACTGACTCACAGATCAAGGCTAGTGTATCACACTATATCCTTGCGACAAAGTTCGTCCCTCGCAATGGTGCCGACAAATTTGGACGATTGTCCCCCAGGATACAATGATTTTTCAACGAAGAGCAACAACACTTCTCTGCACGTTCCGGCGAACCAGACTCTGGTAGTGTTACTCTCAGAATGCAGACAACAATGGGAGAATGAGAGGAAGAAAATTTGATTTTTCAAAATTGGGTTAGATTGAACCCTGTTTATAGCCAACAAGGTGACTGTTCCAAAAAATCATGTGACTGTTCAAACCAAGCAGTGCAACTCTAGATTGAGGTTTGACTTTTTGGAAGAAAAAAATGACTATTTAAGGCTTCGTGACTTTTGGCAAAAAGGTATGTATGACTTGGGCCTACTTGCGCGTGGACCTAACCCAGCCGGTTGGACAGTAGCACGCAAGTTAAACCCATGTGGTCTACAAGGTCCCTCTGTGACAAAATATTGGTGCCCCTTGGGGCCTACCTTTTAAGCACACATCAATGTATATAAACCCACCATGGGTTTTACTTCCTAAGCAATGTGGAATTCTAGTTTCCTTACAAGTTAAGCCTCTTGCCATCTTCAACTAAGATCAAGGGGGTAACTTTGGAGTCAATTTCTCATTCACTCTTTAATGATTTTCATTAAGTAGTTGTTCATTATTGTTCTACTCTTGAGGGAGAACACATTACAACCCAGACCATCCACAAAGGACGAGTGGGCCTCATGTTTATTGTGGTCCAATGTGGACCCACTGACCATTGTGAAACTCATTTTTCCAACAAAGTTAACCAAGGAGCTCAATAGGTTAACCAGGCCGACCAGTAAATTCATTTCTAAACATCTTTAATTTAAATATAAGTATTTGAATAGCTAAACTATAGAAAAAATATTTAGAAGTCTACAAACTTTCATATAAATTGTCATTACAACTCTTTGTTTTTGTCATTAACCAATACGATTCCACTTGTGCAAGACTTAATGGTTTTTCTCACAACTTCTTTCCTTTGTTTATATATATATATATATATATATATGAAAAGGAAAATATTACTATGCATTTATCCCTCACCATAAGGCGAAGGATACTTTCTTTTTTGCAAAGTATTAATGTACAAGAAGACGAAACCAAAATACCTCATCACACCTTTTTGACCTTATTAGGTCAAAAAAAAAGTAGTATCCCTCACCCTACAGTGAGGGATGAATGCATAGTAACCTTCCTTATATATATATATATATATATATATATTTAAGATAAAATGCTTTAGGATAACGCAGTCAACTTGGCCACCAAGATGAGTCGAGATAAATCATGAATCAGGCGTATGAAAGGGGTGTTAAACCAAAACTCAAACCAAGTTCAACATAGTCTGGTTACTCAGTATTTCACTAGCTTAAGACAACTCGGTCGTTTCAAACCAGGTTGGAGAATTATGCATCTACCAAGACCAGGATACTGCAAATATGCATGTGAAACAGTGGAAGAATCCTATGCCGAAGTTTTACATAACGAAAGATCCTATATCAGATATGTATACAAAAATATAAAAGAGAAGCAAAATGTAATATAATGAATCTAAGCTGTATCCGTCTCTCCTCACTGCCATGCAGATGCCGATATCAGATTCCTGTTCTTCCATCCCAACAGCAAAGCTCCGTCTTTCTCGATCAAAGTATAGTTACTAGAGTAACAACTCAACAGAGACTTTATCACTGAATTCACGAAGGAACTCAATGGGTATGGCCGGAAACCTGCCATTGTCAGCCTCGACCTCCACTTCCCAAGCAGCTCATGCCGCTCAACCCTGTCTTTCCCCTCGCATGCAATGACATTCACAATATCCTTCGCCAGACACTGCTGCTCAACATTGATCCGCTCCTTGCTGTCCCTCGGCAGCGTGACATCAATTGACTCGAACATGGCTGAGTAGTAATCCAATGTCTCCATAAATCTCATCAGGAATGGAGTTGTGTTCGTGTTAGACTCTTGCTCGACCAATGTCGTCACCTTTGGAGAAAGTGATTTCACCATACGCAACAACCCATCTCGTGGGTTGTTCACATCAACACTCTCATCAGGCGTGTGGTGGAGCTGGAATGGGAAGTTCACAACAATCGCTTCCCCAGGCCGGACATCTAGCATCCCACGTGTCACATCTGGGCCAAAGACAGGAACCTCATGGAACTCAAGTGGGACGTTAAACCTTTCAGACATAGCCACCAGTCGTTCCCCAACAACCTGCAATCCATCCCCTCGGGCATATAGAGAAACTGGGTCATCAATCCCAGTAATCCGTACATGGGGCGGGGAACCAGACCTAGCAGCCAATGCTTGTAGGAGTGTGATCCATTGTGTACCCTGAGCAATCTGGAAATCAATGATGTGCACGTGGTCATCATTTCGAATTGCTTCAGCTATCGCTCCGTTGGCTGCCATGTAACCGAACTTGAAGTATGGGCAAATGTCATACAGAACGCGCATATAAGAGAGCAAGTCCTTGCTCGTAGGCTCTCGGCACCTCAATGTCCGGTAGATATTGGTGCCTGACCCTTCTTTTCTTGCCACCAATGATTCTAACATGTATGCTCCAAGACGCTGAATGGGTTCTCCGCTAATGGAGACAGCACTTCTTACCTCTCGAGTTAACTTTTCAAAATCGTCCATCCTGTTTTCCAGAAGAGCCCTCGCACATTCTATGAGCAACTGTTTTATATCAAGCTGTGGCATATCTTGCAAGTGGTTTTCCACCACTCTTTGACGTTTATCCCTCTGACCACCACCACTACTGCAGTCCATTTCTCGATGCCTACCAGCAATTTGCAGCTGAGGTTGAGCGATCAACAGTTTCTCTTGATGGGAAACACATACATCCCAGGCCCTCGATTGCTGTTTAGAAGTTTCTGGCTGCTGATTCTCATCAAGTGCTGAGCTGGGGGTGCTCACTTCATCAGTATCTGGGCCCATAAGATCTGACTCTAGTTTCTGGAGAGCATTCTTCATGCTGTTAACAGCATTCTGTCGCAATGACCTGCCAACTAAATGGACCTCTTGAAGGTTGGAAGGTGATCTTTGTAATGAACTCTCAGTTTCCAATGACAAGTTGTGGGAAGGACTGATGCCAGAGAAGTTATCTACAGAACTGTAATGCTCCTGGCTGCTGCTTAGTGTAGTAGAAAATGTATCGTAATCACAGGGGGCAGAAAGAGGAGAATCCGATGAGCACCTCGAATCAAATTTCATGGGACCCAGCATCCATTCTGAAGTAGGAAGAGTATCGGCAGGAGTATTTTCATGAGATACTTCTATGCCAGTAAAGCTGTACCCTATAAGCTCATCTGAATCCATGCTAAGGCAACAGCATGAATCATGCAGGTCAGTCCCGTTTGTAAGCAGAATGGAAGCCTTTCCACACTCCTATAGATTAAAAGCTACTAGCAGTTATGCTCTCCTCTAAAGAGTCTGAAGCCCTTTCCCCTAAAACAAGATTTCGTTCCACCTAAGTCACGTGCAAAGCATATTCAAAAGATCTCACAAAAACATCTGAACCTTAAATGCATAGAACTCTTGGACATTTGATTCTTGGTGGCCTGTGCACGTATGTTAACAAATTGCGCAGGCAGGCAGGCCCACGTGAGTGTGGTGAGTGCGTGCGAGTGTGCGCATGTGCACGTGTTTCAGATGCTTGGATGTGATTCTAGGAGGATGAATTAATTCATTTGATGTACGCAAATCACAAGAAGATTGAAAATATTTAGAGAACTGAGGATTGTTCATTCCTGCATATGTTTGGAAAAGGAAAGTTGGAGACCACATTAGGTGGGGGCTCCTCTTTTGCCCTTTCCACCTCCAATCAGTTCCAGTGTCGCATGTTGATTCGAGGTAAAAGTTTCAGAGAAAAGGTGAGCCAGATAATGTAGTTCCTTTTTTTGGCTAGTGAAACTCACATCAGAGCATGTAAACCTATAATGTTTGGCATCCTCATTAATTCCATTTTTTAGGCAGCAAAACTCACATTAGAGCATGTAAACCTAAAATGTTGGGCATCCACATATATAAAGATATTTTTAGCACAAGGGATAACCTTTTTCTATCGAGGTAAACTAGGTTTCCATTACTTTTTTTTCTTTTTGCGGCTAACTTGATTTCAAGTTTTGCACTAATAAGCACATGAAACAAAGAAGAACAATATTTGATAGATCAAATCTGGAAATTTTCTGGAAATTTTCATCTCCCAATTAGAAAACAAATACCATCATCATCATCATCATCATCATCATCAAAGCCTTGTCCCAACTATACTGAGGTCGGTTACATGAATTTTGTTTCTCTATTCCGATCTATCATGAGCCAAATGCTTAGATATATTAAACTTCTTCAAATCTAAATTTACTACTACCATCCACGTCTTCTTCGGCTTACCCTTTCATGCTAGTGGAGTCATCAACCTGCATCGGCACCATCGCCAACCTGCGTTGACATACTCAAATGGGTTTTTCTAATTTTATCCCCAATTGATGCTATCCCTAAATGCTCTCAAAAGCACTCATTTCTAATTTTTATCTTTCCTAGTTTTACCTTACATCTACCTCAACATTCTCCTCTCTGTTACGTCTATTTTATGCATATGACGCTTCTTGGTTGGCCAACATTCCACCCCATCAGTCATTGCCAATTTAATCAGTATTATGTAAAATTCCTCCTTAAATCTTGTTGGCATTAGTCAGTCAAAAAGCACTCTAAAAGTAAGTCTCCACTTCAACCATCCTATTTTTATCCTATGTTCAACTCTTTAAAAGGTGCAGTATGAGGGCTTCCCAAGAGGTCACCCATCCTAATACTACTCTCACCCAAGTACACTTAACTGTGGAATTCAGATGGGATTTGGTGCATTAGCGCTGATATGATAGCACCTAGAAAAGAAATACCATGAAGCACTTAAAATGACCACTCATTGGAGTCATTGTTCAGCTCACCCATTTTATGGCATTTATTCATACTGACAAACGAAAAATATAATCAGACGATCATTGAATTAGCGTACCATCACATGACTTCATTGAATTTGTGTATCATCATATGACTTTAGATGTACCACATCTCAGAAAACGTACACAAAATGCCAATTGACATTCTCAAAACATATTTAGAAATACTGATCAGTGGATTAGATGATGAACTATCCACTCTATTCAGATAGCAACACCATTGTGATGTGCCACAGGAAATCAGATTGTTGGATGGCCATGTGCTTCACCAAAAAGATACCAAAATGAGGATTAGATGACAAAGTAATATCGTTTTGACTGGAGGACTTCTTGCTTCATATTACCAGTGCACAGAAATGGGCCCCCAGTGGCTGGCCTGAACATTTCATTGAGGTAAAAGAGTTAATGAACCATCACAGTTTAGCACTGCATCAAAGCTGCTTTCAGAGCATAATGAATGACAAATCAGGAGTGGTTTCCACAGGAAAAGTATGCATGGTCACCACCGGTATTAATAGAACGGCGACTGTATGGAAGCAAGGAAGCAGTTAGTGAGCTATGATACTACTACAGAGCTGACTTGAGCCCAAAAAAGTAGATAAGGCCCTGTTTGGCATCATTCCTGCATTGTTCCCACATTTGTGCTGGGTTCTAGTTGTTCCAAGACCAACTTGTGCTGAGACTCTGCTCTATAGAACTTGTTTGGCAATAGTGTATTAAACTGTTTCACATGAAACACGCTGTGTAGAACTTGTTTGGCAGCAGTGTTCCGAGACTAATGACTGAAGTTTATTTTATGTCAACATATGAAAACTTGAGTATTATTCAAAAAATAAAAAATGTATATTAGAGTTCTTCATATGAAGTTTTAAGAAACAATGATAATAGTAAAAAAGCAATCAAATAACATAACTTCTAGAAGATGAACATCTATACAAACAAGAGCTTCAAAAAAAAAAAAAACTCGATCAAGGACTAAAGAAAAATGTCAGTACTAAAGTGTTGCCATGGAAGAGAAGTTTATATTAAAAATAACTCTAATGTTCAAGTTTTTCCATACTAAACACATGATTCTTCTGAATATGATAAAGAAGGAAGTGAATGCAGATGAAGTTCTTTATATGGGTATGTGTGGTCTTCACAACATAAAATAGTTGGGTGAATCGATCCAGTAAGAGAAGACCATGAATAACAAAAACTAATGGTAAATCCAGATTTGTGCAATAGTATAAGAAAAATAGACACAAGCAGTTCAGATGCAACTAAAACAATTGATGCAAAATGCATATCCCCTATATGGAAATGTCTAATTTAAGTTGCAATATTTGGAGATTAAAAAAGGCCAAGATAATGCCCCATATTACTTAATGTTAGACGAACAACCAATTTAGACCATTCCATATGAAAACAATTATCAACAAGGGGGATCAAGATATACAGAAAGCAGGAGTTTGAGTGATAAAAAAGAAAGAGGAGGAGAGACAGATCGTATGGGATGGCTGCTGGGTGTGGAGATGGGAGAGGGGAGAAAAAGAACAGAAAGGAAAATAAAATAAAGGAAAGAGAAGGAGGAGGAGGAGGAGGTGGTGGTGTTGGGTCGTCAAGGCTTTAGGGGAGAAAGAGTTGCAGGGAGTTGGTGGACAGGAAGAGAGAGAGAGAGAGAGAGAGAGAGAGAGAGAGAGAGAGAGAGAGAGAGACGTATCATTATAGATTTTGTAGAGACTTTGTAGCCGATTAAGAGCAGACGTAGGAACTTGTCCAAGTTCTTGTATGGAGTTGAGAATGTGGGAAAAGAGTCCAAGACATATTTTTCCAGCGTGTCCTTCCCAAACAAATGATGAAAAATCATTCTTGGTTTTCTACTCCAGCACGTGTAATTTTCTGGGATCATTCCAGCTCGACTTCCAAATGGAAACAGTAATTTTGCTTACCAAACGTGTTTTCTATGGTATTATCCCTTGGGAACTCGAAAACGTCCAGTAGGCATAATGCCAAATGCGCCCTAGTGTTCTCTGGTAGTGCTTCTCAGTTAACATAAGATTGAGACATGTAGTTATTAAGATGAGCTTTGCCGAAATATTGGGAAGAAAATAAAGAACAAGTTTGAAATGAATAAAAAAATATCAAATGTGTTTTTTTTATTTTATTTTATTTTATTTTTTATTTTTCATTATGATTATGATTATTATTATTATTATTATTATTATTTAGATAAGGTCAAGAATAAGACCAATGGAAACCCATCAAAGTTGCAACTCTGTGGCATATCAGCCACAATATTGGGTCTTCATCCTTAGACACAAGAACATAAGCACAGATATGCTTGTCTATGAATAAATTTATTACAGTCAAACGAAGTAAAGCTTCTTGTTAAACAGCTCCAGCTGGTTTCTTGGTAGTCATGTCCAGGATATATCACATCTAGCAAATTAAAAGCCTTACCAAATAAGAATTGCTCATATAAATTGACACATCTATTCACGCATTTACTACACAGAGAATATCCCAGCAGGAGCTCACATTAAGGTATGAGAACTCAGAAAATTATCAGCAACCTTGGAGAGTACACAATATTTTCTTTTTCTTCTCTTTGGTGTGTGGTGGTGGGAGATGGTTGAATTCGAGCTTATGTTTACAGAGTTGCACAATCTCCATGAATTTGAAGAAATAACAGCAGACATAAAATCAAACGGATGCCTGTTTTCATATTCTGAGAAAGAAACTATAACTTTTATCAAGTTAGTTTTACTGACTTTAGACACTAAAAGGAAGTTCAGAGGGATTGTTTGCACTTCTATAGTTCACATTATATCATATTCAGTAATATTTCCAAATGCCAAATAAAGTCATTTAGTGGACCCTGAAGTCTTTTATTAGGACGTAGCCCAGATGCACAATTGGTTTAGTCTATTTTTCTTTTTTTAAACTATGATGTGCCCTTTCCTCCGTATAATATTTACTTTGTTGGACTGACAAATGTGTAGCTATGGTTTCCACCACCATATATAACAGTAAACAAAAACAGTAACAGAATTGTTTAGAGAAGTTTGACTAAAATAGTCCGGCCATGGTTGCTAGATCTATGTCAACCCAACTTACCAACTCAAGTAGAACATTCATGCAGCTACTTAAAAAGAGTGAAAAAAAATGCAGGTATGGGTTGAAATATTGGTCAAACACTCCATATCTATGAAGACGACACATGATTTTGAACAAGTGGAATCGATGGTACTGAATGAAACTACACATAGGAGTCTCGGAGATTATGCAATGAATGCTTTGAGTCAGTGTGACCAGCATGCATTGCTTATATAGATTGAGACTATAAAATATTTGAAACGTACAAAACAAAAAAAGGCATCTAATCTGTAAGGATAATTACAATGAGATATCCAAACTCTAGGGATATTGACAAGACACCATCTCCAAATTCATTGTTGGATCCACCACGAGTCCATGCCTCTAACCTAATTAGGTTTCCTAATCCTAATAGTTCAAGGATTACCATATAATTGTCTAACTCTAAAAAACACCATTAGGAGTTTACTATGCCGTTTAAGACACATGTCTAACGAAAACCCCATGTAGTTCTTTAATGGGTACCTGTATAACCTAAGAAAGTATAAACAGATATCACACGGTAGAAAGTAGCTACAGATAAACCGATCACATTTTAACACTAACACTTGCAGAAGATCTCAGGTTAATATATTCTTTCAAATAATCATTTTCTTTACAACTCTTCTGCAGATTCCTTCTCAATTGGAAATTCCAAAATCACATAAACTCTTTGAACTGTAGCCACAAACCTTCAGAAAGCTCAAACTTGCATAACAGAACAAAAACAGTAAGCATCAAAGCAGTTACACAAAACAGTTCTCCATAATCCTAGTCTCTTATACTTGAGAATTTTCCCGTTCCTTCTTTTCTTGCTCGCAAGCAAAATATTTCACACTCTTCAACAAAATTATTCATTGCAACAAGTCCAAAAATCTAAACATACCCTAAAAGTTATAGATAAGGGAGGGTGTCCCAATCCTTTGGGCTAGAATAAGCCCTTTGGGCCCGGGGGAAGCAAGGGAATCCCCGGTGGCACCAGTGTGGCAGTACAGTTCGAACCCACAACATCAGGAGCCACCAACTGTGGTTGTAGGCCAAAGGAGCTACTCCTTGGGGTTACATACATTAAAAGTTGTTGTTGTTTGTTGTTGTTGTTTTGGGGTGGTGGTGGTTTGGTTTATATTACTCGAAAAACTGCTAACATCGCTTGAAAACAGAGACTCTTTTCAGCTGTGAATCCAAGAGGCCAAAATACAAAACGAAACTTGCATTCATCGAATAAAAGAAAAATATCAGAACCAAAGGTCCCAAAAAATCATTTATACAATCCTAGCTTGTACAAGTAATGAACTTTAATTAAGCCTTGAAATACAAAGAGCCTTGTTAGATTATTTTCGTGCTAAAACCCAGCAGAAGAAATCAACTCTTACATCCAGATATCAGAAAGATTACGAAAAATCCAAACCATACAAATATAAGTTCAATTAAAAATCAATAGCTTGTTGAAATCCACAAAATTTTGAGTAATCAACACGTCCAAAACAATCTTCCAGCAACTCCAACGAAAAGGATAGAATCTTTCTATCGAAATTCACAAAACCAAGAAGAACCCAAGTCCCAAAAACAATCGAATTCAAGCAGAAGGTGAACCCCAAGTAGCTCCAACGAAAAATTCTCGAATCCAATCCTCCAAGTCCAAGAAGAAGAAGAACAAATACCCAATCTCAGAAGTAGACTAAAGACCCGAATTCGATGGTTACCTGAAAATCTCCTGAGAAATGTTCCCGAATTCCTGTTTCCCTCCTCTTTTATTTCTCTGTTCTTTGTGTGTCTCTGCAAGAAAAGGGCGTTGGTGGAAGAAACAATGTCAGACGACCAAACGTTTAATGCACCTGACTTAAATAGGAAACCCGGTCCAGAACCTGGACTTTCCCAAAAATTTCAGAGCTTTACCAAATACTGCACTTTACACGTGATTATCAACTTACTATTACATTTTTATTATTCTTGTATTGAGTCTATATCTCTAATGTCTTTGACCAAAAAGGATCATTTCCCAACCAGCCCACTAAACCCATATAAATGCACGCCGTATTGCAAGAAGTGATAGCAAAATCACATCTTGTCACTTCACCAACTTTCAAGCAGAGAGATTGGTGGATAGGTTCATTTAAATTAAATAGCAAATTTTTTGTTTGAGCTTTGACATAAGTTTAATAAGAAGATTTATGAGATCATAATTGAGTGCTATTATATTTGGTAAGGTCAAATGAGTTTTACAACCTCTTTTGCTATAGTTTGTAACGAAGTTTTTATTTTAATGGAAAAGGAGCACAAGAATCAAACAAAAGCTTGAGCAATAATAAAATAAATGTATAATATCAAATGACAAATATAACCTCTTAGGAACACGACAATAGCAGAAGATTTGTCAATCCTTTATTTAGTCAAACTTTCCACTAAAGCTTCAGTGACCTTCCAATATATTTGAATTTCACAAAAATCAAAGATGTTGAATATTTGATCTCGCTAAAATAGATAAGAAACCTCCAAGAATAAATCATGGAGGAAGAATCTTAAGCTATCACATTTCTAGAATTACTTTCTATCATAGCTAATCTCAAAAGTGAGACAAAAAATTAAAAAATTATTAAAAATTTCCAAAACCCCACTTCAATTTATCGAACTCTATTACATGCTCGATTTAGAGACTCACACCGTAGAGATTTCTAATACCAAACTTTCATAAGGGTATATTGCTCTTTAATCAAGATCAAATTATGATGCAAAAAAATTGAAACAAACTAAAATATTATCTTAACCTAATTAATAATGGGCCCAAAGGAGTCACCCACAAATTTTGACCAATCCCTCAACTTACATAGAAATAGGAAATGGCCCAATGAGATTTTTGATTTAGACCTAATTTTATGTCGTGGCCTCTCTAATAAATTATTCACATAACGTGTGGTGCGATAGTTGCTGACGATCTTAAACCCATCGAATATCAATTCACTCCATCGTCATGTTATTGACTGAGCGAGTCCACATATTTCCTGATGTGGCGAGTTAGAACCAACTTGCCAAGTTAGTAAAATATATAACTTGCACCGAGTACGGGTGACAACTGGCGGTTCTATATCAGCGTCTTTTTCACAGGGACCTACGGCTTACAAGTTCCAACGACTACCGCACGTTCGAAAGAGGAAAAGCCGTAACCGGGTAGTAGATGGCATTTGCTTCATAGTGTTCGGATCCTCTATAGCTTTTACTCACGAGAAATTCGTGAGGCCAATCGCTGGGTAGAAAAAAACCTATAAAGTATTCAGAATAAATGGCCTTCTCATATAAAATTTTTATAGAGCATGTGAGCATAATATTATAATAAAAAGGATTTTATGGGAAAAAAACCTCTAGTTGGGCACTGTACCGATCTAAATAAATTAAGTGCACAAAATCAATTATTTGTGTTTGATTTCATGAAAAAAAATTTTTATTTTATTCAAATGTAGAGGAGCAACGATAGGATTGCTCTCCTTTTACATAAGTGATAGTATCATCATTACTTTCCTCTTCTTTCACATTGTGTATATGTCTTAGGGCCTAAAATTTACTTTGATTGTTGTAGTCCACATCTATTCGAAGAAGGGTTACTAAAGGCTCTCTATCTATTTCTAGATCAGATTGCAAGTGCCATTCGCTGCCTTTGACGATCAAAGATTGGCTTTGATCTCTGTTAGGCCACTCAATATCCAAGGTGGGTCTTGGTTTGGAAAAGATAGTGAGCAGGGCTCTTCATTGTAGGCCGAATCGAAAGATAGAAAAGGGTTCTGGTTTTCAAGGTCCTACCTCACCGTCATTGGAGAAGATCGCTTTTGCTACCGATCTCCGTAGCATTTGCCGAACATCACCAAAACATCATCCCCGGCCGTCTGCTACCAACACCAATCTTCTATCCATCAATGATCAAAAGCCACAATAAGACCACTTTCATGTGTCAAAACAAACACTAGAATAAAATCCCACTCTCCACAACAGCCTTTGCATCTGCATTGCTTCTGCCAAATCCCTTTCTATAAACTCTTTCATTTTCATTCTCTCTTTTCTGCACTCATTCCTTCATCTGAATTATTACTCAGTCCCCCCAAAAAAATTTCACTCCTTATTCGCATTTCCAAAGAATTCTACAATACAAGCCCACTGAAAGCCTTTTTTCCTACTATTTCATTACCTGTAGAAAACCTATTAAAATCCCTTCTATTCTTTCCTTGCATTTCTAGAGAGTTGAGCTGCAAAATCCCAACGAGACCATTCATTTATTTTAGTTCATTACCCAATAGAAAACCATCAAAATTCCCTTTTTTTCACTTTTTGTTAGGAAATGAAAAGAAAAGAAAAATTTATTGTAGAAGGGCAAGATAGAAAAAGGGAAGCGACGCAATTGTCGCTAGTCCCTACTTATTATTATTAATTTTTTTTGGCATGAAATAAAATTCAAAGTACTGAATCTATGCACTAAATTTCTTTGGGTCCAATTTTATATAATGTCCAATTAAAGAGATTTTTTTTCCATGAAATACTCTATTATAAAAATTCAAATGTTTCTTTTGGAGAGTCTTGACGCTGCATTGGGCACACCCTCACACATACACATGTGCCCTTTAACAGGTGAATGATGATGTGCTTTGCTACGAATTTTTTGGGAAGTAGGACAGAGAAAAATATCATTTGAGCAATTTAGTTCAGATTGGAAACCTCAGAAGACCTAAAGGAAGAACAAGGTCTCACAAAATCCCTCACTTGGGCTCACTAGGTTGACTGGACCGCACTTAATGCACACGCGGTTTTCTGTTGACGTGATCATCACGGTTGTCAAAAAATATCATTTGAGCAATTTAGTTCAGATTGGAAACCTCAGAAGACCTAAAGGAAGAACAAGGTCTCACAAAATCCCTCACTTGGGCTCACTAGGTTGACTGGACCGCACTTAATGCACACGCGGTTTTATGTTGACGTGATCATCACGGTTGTCAAAAAATTCTGCCGACACGTCTTCAACAATGGAATTGAGTTGAGATCGATTGGTCCCCCCACGCCATGGCAGGCTGCCAGCTTGGGTGTACAAAAAATTCTTCAATCCCTAAAATCAATTTGATGCCTTTCGATTTTACGATATATTAACCGGTCTAATGGTTAATGAGTCAGTAACGAATTGAAAAAATTTTAATTTATTAGTAGTAATTTAGTGACGAATTTTATCTTTAATTCATGGATTAAAATAGATTTGAACCATTGAAATAATAAATATTTATTTATTTTTATATAAAAATATTAAAATACAACATTTTAGCCATTCATTATTAAAATTTCAATTTCAGTCATTCATTCTCCATATAAAATAATGAGAAAATAGTTGGCATTACTGTTATAAGATTGAATAGCTTTAACTGAACTGAACCATTAATCTACGAATCGGCTCAATTCAATTTTAAATGGGCAATGAATTGGTTACAAATTACAAAATTGCCAATCTGTAGGCTATGGATTGGCGATGGATTAAACTTAATCTGATCCAATCTAAACCATGTACACCTCTACTGCCCACTAGTGATATGGTCAAGGACTCCATTGGTTTCCCCCACTTATCGGGATTTATACTAGAGGATCCAGACTCCTAACAATAGTAGTGATCATGTGGACCCCTCAAAGAGGGCCCACTTACTGCAGTTGGTCTTTTTTTAGCTCCTAATCGAATTATGTGCTTTTCCAAACTTTTGTAGAAGCAGTAAAAGTTATTGATAGTGTTGAGAGGTAGCAGTCATGATCCCTAAATATTATACACAGATCACTATAGAAATAATTTTAGACGATGATGATTCAAGAACCATGCCTGCAAGATCTCTCTGATTCAAAAACCACACGATTCATATCCAAATGATTATTATGAGTTCTTGTACTCTTAATCCCAATATAAATAATCTATATATACATTTAGTGCGTGTACTTTTGATCTTGATATAAATAATAGACACATACACATGCTTTTCAATATTATAAATAAGCAAAGTATTATGCATTATATAAAGGAGACTACATGGCACCCGAAAGAAAAACGCTGACTCCTTTTAGGAATGAAAACACATCGAAATATTCATGTACGCTACTTTTTAGAGATAAGAGTTAATGCATTTAAATGCTAACTAACGTCAATCCTATTATTTAGACCTTATCTTTCCAATTATCATCATGCGAATCATCTTTGCTATTAAAAAGGAAAAAAAAAGGACAAGTTGTATATTTAAAAAAGGAGAAGAAGTTTCCACAAAAACATTTTCTCATTCGACCTAACATGGGGGCTAAAATGCCCCTTTTTGAAAGAAGTGTTTATTAGAATTCCCCTTATTTAATTAAAAGAGGCAACACATTAAAGGAAGAGACAACCCTAAGCATTTATACATCACATAAATATAGTATAAACTTATTGAGGCATATCAAGAACTCATTATTATCATCCTTCTCCTCATTGTCTTTAGGAGTCACATGTTGAGGGATTGAATTCCATAAACTACATCTTTTTAGATACTTTTGTTGGCTCTAAATTGGAAATTTGAACAGTTCATTATCTTCTTAGTTTTATTTTATTATTTTGTGCTTCTAAAGGGAACTATATAGTATACAAAAATTAGGGACTACCTCTTGATCACTTGAACGTTGAACAACGACAGCACAATAAAAAAAGAACTAGACCAAAGCCAAACAAATTTTGGCAAACCAACCCCCATAAGTCAAGTCAACCCAAAAAAAACCCACAACGTAGGTAGAGCAAAGAAGAAAACATGACGAGGTACCTCGATCTCCACAAAATTGTTCATCTTCTTTATTAGTTTAATAAATCTTAAGAAAATTAGTTTCGCATCTTTAATCTTAATAAATTTTGAGAAATTTATAAATATATATATATTAAAAAAACCTTAACCTATTTATCTAGTTTTCTGCACCTTTGCAGGGTAACCATCTCATGATCTAAACAATTCAATATTCTCATTTATATATATGAGAAAGAGTGGTTTCAATTGAATTCAATCTCTAATTGATTTTGATTCCACAAAATAGATTTTGACCATAGGTTAATTACTCTATTTATTATCATTATTAACATACATATTTCTCCATCCCCCCACACTTAATATGGTTTTTGTAACTTAACACCTTTTAATTAAAGTTCCAACCTTAAGAATTTATTTATTCCTACCTTGATTTCTATAGGCTACAAACCAATGCCATATCCTTAAAATAATTTGCTCTACTAGCTTTCTTCATCTACATCTCTCTAGCTCAATCTCTCTTTTTTTGAATTTTCTTTCATTAATGCATATATCATTTCTCCATTATTATATAAAATTGGCCTAATGAATGTATAACTTTTATTGAATAGTTGGCTTTTTTTAAAATTTTTTGTCCTCCTCATACGAATTTATTTTCTTCTAAGAAGGTTCCATCAATTTTGTTGAATCAACGAGAAGAATCAAACATAAGAGGTCACATATAGAAAATGCCAAACATTCTAAAAGTAGGTTGAGTCAATAATCCAGGTTTATTTAACTTTTTTTAAAAATCGGTTGGATAAAGGTAATATAATAGCAGTTTAATCATTTTAATGAACTTTAAAGATAATTTTAAAATCCATATATATGATTCATTTTCATTTGTTGTTTATTTAAGTTAGTTATACTTTCTTTTCTTTTGAATAAATTTTGATATAAATAATTTTAAAAATTCTTAAAACTCAAGATACCATCAAGTAGTAGGTATACAAGGTCTGGATATATCAAAGTTGGACACCTTAGAAGTTCTCTTATTTAAGTTCATTTTTTATTTGTAGTTTGTGTGAGTTAGCTATAACTCTTCTTCCTTTTGAATATATTTGAAATAGATAATTTTGAAAATAATTAAAACTCAAGTTACGAAATTTTCAAGAAACCAATTTTTACGGTATTCACATGAAATTATGTTTTTTTTCCCCAATTTCCTACATTTAAATTTGACCTTATTGAGATTTATGTTTCTACAATTCCAATTTATTTTTATTCATTCTACATTTAAATAGAGATATATTTTTTTAAATAATAGCAACATAGATCAACATTTATAAGATTTTAAAGAATATAATAATTTATTTATATATTTATTTAAAAATTGATTTTATGATTTTAAATTTTTGTAACTTCTTAGGAGATGAGAACAACACTGTTTTCACTTAACAAGTTTTCTTCAACTTTTCTACCTTAAAATTAATTCAAATATAATTGTAGCTTATATAATTTTACATAACCACTTACTCTTTTGAATAAGTTCTCAAGTATTTGAATGCTAATTACAATATATATTTAATTTTAGATAAATATTATAGTTGTTTATTTTAGATTTTAATCATTCTCCATTAATATTGTAAGTAAATATATAATTTAACATATATTTTTTGCTCATGGGCCTTTATTGCTAGTATTAATGTTAAGCACAAACATTCAATTTTATACCTTAAATCTTCATAGATTTTGAATAAAATTGGGAAAAAAAAACTTCTAAAATTCTAAATCTATCTAAAATCATTAGATGCATGCAATTACTCATGTAAAATAAGTACTTTGAAACAAATCTAGTGATATGCTGAATATGAAAATATCTCATATGTAAAACTCATTCAATGTGTCATGCATAAATAAAACGAGCTTTCCTAAGGTGCATCATTTGATTGAGGTTTCCTAAGGTCGTTTGTTTATAGCCATTTACATATATATGTAAATGGTTAAGATGCGTAATGGTTATGCACAATCACGTTTATTTGGCTTGATTTATGCATGAGATGTGTAAAATAAAATTGAAATTAGTGTGAAAAGAGTTGTTTTTCAATCCAAAATCTTCACACCTCATATGGTGTAAAAGATGTACACATACAATTGTTAAAGAGCGCTGCTACAGTGCATTGCCCACCCAGTGAGCCTTTTATCATTTTTTTATTTCTATGGGACCCATTTTCATAATCAAAACCGTTCATTATCTTCAAAAGGTCAAACACAGTTAGAATACCAATTTTCAACCGTTGATTTATTACTGATGTTTAGATATTTACAAAATAGTCCAAAAGTAATGATGCACCAATCTAGACTGTTTGTAGGCCCTATATTCTTGATCCAAACTGTTCAATCTATTTAAAATGTCAATTACAACCAAGATCTCAAATCTTATAGCTTAACTCTTTATGGATGTTAAGGTCAAAAAATTGTATCATTTTAACGTAAATTAGTATGAATTAGGGACTTAATTAGGTGATTTGCATGAATTTCTAGTTATTTTCATCATTTTAAGTATTTTCACCAATGCATTGAAATTTTTACAAATTTTACACATCTTTTGCATTAATTTAGAAATTTACAATTTTTCTCCGAAGAGTCCCAATTGGATTAAAATTCTGTCCAAACGGGTCCCCCTTCAATGTCGGCCCTTCAATGTTTTATAGATTTGCTTAAAATGTGTAAAAAAAATGTAAGCAAATTATGTGGGGCACACTGTGCAAGAAGTTTAGAAGATTAGCTTTATGAGGACCCCACACACATATGCACACATGCTTGGATAGTCGAATGGCGGTCTCACTCTCAAGTTATTCAAAAAATTCAAATTTAAATCAAGAAAAGAATGCTAAGGCGGAGAGAATTCAAGAAAAGGAAGGTCAAAGAAGAGGAATTCAAAAATGGAAAATCAATCCCGTTTTTCTTTGGACAGTATAAATTAAAACAGTCATAACTCTCAAACCAAGCATCAGAATTGGACAATCTATCTACCATTGGAAAACTCTTTTTGAGTAGATGTCTGTAGGATCCAAGATTAGATCAATCAGAGCTAAAATGACAAACCATAGCCAGACTTGAGAAGTTGGCTGTATATTTTTAGATGGAATTGCAAAAATAATGTTGATTTTCTCCACGTTACACACCTTTGGGTGAGGTGCATCTCTCCTTAAGTGAAATACATTGAAGATAAAAGTGGGGTCCATAATCCTTGCATTATTTTTTTTCAAGATAATCTAAGAAGATTTTAAAAAAATCCTCAAGAAATTAAGAAAAGAAAGCTTATTTAGAAGCTTTACTTACACATGAGAGGAGAATCTTCTAAAATAAAAAGTTTATGTAGAGATTGGTTTTTAAAGGAAATCAAGAAAGAATCTCTCCAAAGTTCGTAAGTCTTTGCTAACTTAGAAGCCAAGCCAAAAGACCCTTCCAAAAGAAGACTTTACAAGCTACAAAAGAGGAAAAACATAAAGAAACAAGGGGCTCCAAACCCTATAAAAACAAGGCCTTGGACATCTAAGCTCATGTCATCCATTCTCTCTCTTTCTCCACTTCTCTCTCCATTCTCCTCTTCTCTCTCCAGAGTAAAAAAAAAAAAAAAAGAAAATCGGCGGATATTCTAGAGCCCTGTTCCAGAACTAGGTTAGATGAGTGTTGAGAGAATCTTTATACTTACCATGATAACATCAATGAAGTTTGCTTTCTTTAAAATAGAGAAGTAAATTTTCAATTTATGATTTTGATTTATTCTTTTAATGTCTCTATAATGCATGCTTAGAATAATAAATCTGTCATCGCCCCTCAGGAAAACCTCCATTTTTTGTTCATAATAATTTTTTGATCATTTATTCTATTTTGATAAAATATGCTTAGGTATGCTTTTTATATTTTATTCTTAATTTGATGAATGATGCTTAAAATAATTTTTACTTTAATGAGTTGATGGAAATATTCGATTCTTTTTGTTAAAAGTTAGTTTTTAAAAAGAAAAAATCCTCTTGATCAGAAACATTGAATTGTTTCTGATCTGAGTTATTTTTTGAACTAAAGATTCAATCATTTTCATCAGTTTACTTGCATAGTAGTTTTATTTTTTACTTTTTATTCATATCTTGATTTACTTTCATTCATATTGATTTTACTGATATTAAAAAAATTTAGATAAAAAAAAAAAGAAATCTCAAAAGTGCTTCATGTGGGATCAACCTGATCAACCTTTACTTGCCAATGTTTCAAAAGGACAATTGTGTACTTGCAGTTTTAAGGGATTGAATTGATTTCACATCAATAGATGTTGAGATATCTTTAAAAAAGCATACTATCATTGGATAAATGCCATACAATTTATTGTTTTGAGTTTTCAACTCCCGTGGGCCCCAAATCTGGATCAAAACTGTCTATTCGTTTTTAAAGGTCAAATAATTCCATGATTTCATACGTTCATGTTGCTTAGAGTTTGAGATATTTGTCAAAATAATCAGATCCAAAATCTACCATTCCGAACATTTGTGGGCAACATTTTTACAATCCAAACCATTGATCTTCTTTAGAAGATAGAAAATGACTATGAGTTAAAATTTCAACTCTTAACTCACCATAGATTTTGAAAACATTTGGTAAAAAAACATTAAACCATTGGATTGGTTAAAAATTTGCACATGAAATTATATGAGAAAACAAACAATGAAAAGTGACCCACATGTGTGAATCCTTTTCACTGCAAACAAAAAACCTTACATGCATTGGGGCTCTTGTGAGATTGTTCGGTAAAAATGCTGGGGTCTTTTTGTAACTAAAATATAGGTGGTAAAATAGGGGTGGGGTACAGGCCGTACACACGCTGATGTGGTGGGTGTGGAGAGCATTCTGCCAATAATAATTAATAAATACATGCACGTGACCATAATATGACGAGCACAATTATATATATTAAAGCTATAAGGAGGGAGGCATGGGAGGGTGCCACTTCAATACCCCTTTTTTTTTCTTGGAGTGTCACGTTAGCATCATAAAATACTAAAACCTCTCCTCTTATAATCTCTCTCTCTTCAATCTTACTATTTAAGAAATCTCTTAAATCTTCTTATGTATAGTCAAACCGTGTCTTAAATCTTGTCAAAACATGTGGATCTTAAACATCTCCTTCTACGTTTTAAGTTATGTTTCGTTAAATATTGTCAAAACATTCACCTTCTTATATAACGCACTTAAAATTTTATAATCTCTCTCCCTCCAGTCTTAATATTTAAGAAATCCCTTAAATCTTCTTATGTATAGTCAAAATGTGTCTTAAATCTTGTCAAAACGTGTAGGCCTTAATATATCTCCTTCTTCTATGTTTTTAATTATGTTTTGTTAAATATTGTCAAAATGTTTACCTTCCTATTTAACGCACGATAGTTTTAAATTCCTTCTTCATTAATTCCTTCTTTGTTAACCACACTAACCTATTAAATTCCTTCTTTCATGACAATACTAAATCTGTATTAATGTCTTACTTCAGATTTGAAGGTCACTAGCATTTTAGACAAAAAGAGTACCAAGCAAATCTCACAAAGGTTCTTTTCTCTTTATTTGCCTCACGGGTTTAATTGTGTGGATCATCGGCAAGTCTATTTCTCATCACATATTTATTTATATTTCATTTTTTTTCTTTGCTATTGCATGCCTTTCTATTTCTTCATTTGATGTTGACAAAAAAAAAAAAAAACAAAGAAAACAAAAATACACAAATACCAAATTTTATAAAAGTACATGACCCGTGCTGACACAAATGCCAAATTTTATCTTTCAATTGATGTTTTTTATTTTTCTATAGATCGGCCTGAATTTTATTTAGAAATGTTCGTGATTGTGTAAAATAATCCTATTAGTTTGTATTAGATAGCATGATATTTTTATGATTGTTATGAAACTCATGTGACAAAAAAAATACACAAATACCAAAATTTATAAAAATACATGACCTGTGCTGACACAAATACCAAATTACATATTATAGAATCCTAATATATATATTTTAATATTCTATATCAATTACAACCCTAACATATTATATTATATTTATTATATTATACTATAATCAAAGTCACTAATCAAACATCAATATGCTAATATGATGTTGCTTCTAAAAATGTTTTATAATTTTCTTGGCTTAAATAGGATTATATAGCTTTTAGTGAAGAGGCAAATAATCCATACTGTTAATAGTAGGATTGTTATGAAACTCATATGACAAAAAATATATATATACACAAATACCAAATTTTATAAAAATACATGACCCATGCTGATACAAATACCAAATTACATATTATAGAATCTTAATATGTATATTTTAATATTCTATTTCAATTACAACCCTAACATATTATGTTATATTATAATATAATATAATTAAAGTTACTAATCAAATGTCAATATGCTAATACGATGTTGTTTCTAAAAATGTTTTAGAATTTTCTTGGCTAAAATAGGATTATATTGCTTTTAGTGAAGAGGCAAGTAATCCCTACTATTGACAGTAGGGATTATTAAGTCACATGATCGTTTTAATGGCTAACAATTATAATATTAATTTATGGCAAAATTCTTCAGCTAGAGTTCACTGTAATTTTAATGGCTAATAGTAGGGATTATTTGCCTTTTCACTAAAAGTTAGCATATTGAGTATACAACCCGTCGCACTTGTTAGCACAACATTAATAATTCAAATAATTTTAATATTACATTGAGTGACAATTTGTCCATGCCTAACAATTTTTTCTTTGCCATTCTTAATGACACAAGAATTGAATGGGTTTCTTCTTTTTCAATTCACTTTGTGCAAATGCAAAATTTCCTTTGATTTTCTTATTTTCATTTTTCTATTAATAACAACATTGCACATTATTATTTCACACAAGATATATTTTTTACCATAAAATTTTAATCTCTTTTTATTCTTTTTTTCCTAAAAACTCTTTAAAAAATACTAATGTATTCTTTTTTATATATAGATTTAACTTTTATTGATACTTAGTTTGAATATTAATTCTAATTTAGTATTCAATTTGGACGAGGCTTAACCTATACACCACACGAGCTTTATATATGCTAAGCCCAGGCATAAAAAATTAGCCCATAAAAAATTTATAAACTCAAATTGGATTTATAAAATTAATCTTAAAAATTAGCAATGGTATATTTGTTTTTTTAGATTTATTTATTTTTTTCATTTAGTATCAAAACAAAAGGCCTGTGTTAAGCACATTAAAATATAGTATTCTCAAAATGTGCTATTAGTGAGTATTCGAATGAACACATATTTTTAACTAATACCCTTATATCTCAATATTGAGTATACAACCTGTCCCAATTGTTGGCACAATATTAATAATTAAAATAATTTTAGTATTACATGGAGTGACAATAAGCCCGTGCCTAACAATTACATTTTAGATAATCCTAACATATTAGGGTTATATAATATGTTATTATTATATAATGATAATATAATTAAAATTTATACTATAATATAATATCAATAATTCTATATCAGGATTATTTTAACCTTCCATCAGATTCCTCTAAAAAATAATATCTTGATATTTTCCAATTTATTATTATTAGTATATTGATATTTTTCATATTTATTATCATTCGTACTTTTGCATATTTAAGATAATAACTTTTGAAATGGGGATCTTTCAATTTTTTTTATTTACTATGTAGTAAATAAAATTAAATTAATTATCAAAAAATAATAAATGCACCTAAATTTTTCTTCATTATATATATCATGCATCGAGTGACTACAAACATTTTTATAATAGATTGAAATATTTATGCTTTTATTATAGTATCTTGAGGAATATCTTTCACTGATCATAATTTTTGCACATTGGAATTCTAGATAAAAATATTCCGAACATTTTATTATTTTATAATATATGTTTTGCAGAGTAATTGATATGGTATTTTTGCACCTCAAATTAACAAATTAATGTGGAGACAATATTTATTTCATTTGAAAATAGGATCAAATATGAATATATCAACTTTGAATAGCGGGCATCCAGTAAAAAGGATAGAAAAAATAAATATCAATCATAAGGCAAATTTCTTATTATCACATCTAGATCAATGTGATTCATTTATACCTTTCAAATTAAAGAATGATATTATGATTTTATCATTTTGTTTTGCTAAATTGTTTTGTTCTTTTATCTAAAGTTTTGAAAAAAAAAAAAAGTCAAACTGCTGTAAACATTGAACCAAGTATTTCATCTGGACAATTAGAGCCTCAACATGCTGCATCAACTTCTAATACTGCACAAATTTGATAAAAATATTTGATGCATATTCTTTTAGATCATTTGAATTTTTTATTTAAATAATATCATCTAAATAACTTCGACTAAAAGTTATTTCATTCCTTCTTCCACTTTTCATTTAAAACTAAATTTATAATATGTTCTCTAATGTTTTCTTTTTCTATTTTACATTTACATATAAATTATTCCATCATGAATATTATTAATAAAGGTGAACTATGTTATAACCCTCCCTCCTACTTATCTCTTAATTACTTATTTCAAACAACTATTTCTAAGGTAGATTTTACACTTACATTGTGAGATTTATTTATTTTTTTAAGAATAATTTTTATTAGTGTAGGTTCGAGTTTGTGTATTTTTTTCGGGCCCCCTCTTAACACGGACATTTGTTGCTAGTTGATATTTAAGAGTCTTTCTTTGACCAATTAACTGACGTGGCAAATATAATATGAAAAAGTTCGAGGATTTCTTAGCTCAAGTGATGTTGTATGGTTGAAATCTAAATGCAGGACGTTTGGGTTGATTTCTACGATTGCGCACTAAGTCAAACATTTTTTTATCTATAATGATATCATCCTCATCAAGTGTCAGGTTAAAAGAGTGGGTCCACCATCTGATTCAGTAGAATAGAATGATGGAGAATTGAGTAACATATACAAATTATGATACACATCAACGCCAATCACAATTCCATCGTTTGGTGCTCAATCAAGTTTTGGAACCTTCTCCTTTAAAATTAAATGTGGTAATAAAAGCACTAATCAGCTATCAATATAAGTATTTAGTTATGCTTCCATCATCCTGCTTAACTAATTGTGGGACTTATTTTTTAATTGAAACTTGTGGGTCTATATATTTGGAGTCGATGGATGAGATTTAATCTTAATAATTTCAATTATCTTTATACAGATCCCGGGATAGAGTAATAAAGTTACATGCATGCATTCTGCCTTCCATTGTAATAGGTACGGCAACGTACAGCGGACTCGGAAATAAGTGGCTGCTTGATGCAGCGATGACGTGTCAGAGATTTCTTGATCCTTGCTGCTTGAGGGACTAATAAATTTCAGCTTCATAAAATGCCACATGGTTTTATAATTTGTGGAATCAATTGATGCAGCAAAAGTCAACCCCTTCCCCTAGCCAAAAAATATATGTAGACGGTGCAATTTGAATTTGAAATCTTTTCATTGAAAAAATTTAAATCCAATATACATCCACAACTTAGAAATAAAAAAGGATGAAATCTTTTTAGCTAACTCATCAAGAACTATAAAATAAATAGTCAAAATGAAAACCTCAACTATCATTAATTAATTAACAATTTTATGATTATGTATGAACGGGCATGTCATTGAGAGAAATTTCTCCTTCAAGGTTGTAAAAGAAAAGACATATGTTGTATAGGACATGAAAGAAATTAGTAAAGATAGATTAAAAAAGAGCAAACTGTTAGCCTATGACGGATTAAAATGACAAACTGA
The DNA here is from genome assembly GCA_037013555.1 of Sextonia rubra. Classification (NCBI taxonomy): domain Eukaryota; kingdom Viridiplantae; phylum Streptophyta; class Magnoliopsida; order Laurales; family Lauraceae; genus Sextonia; species Sextonia rubra. Next base: position 50,329,477 of record JASUAD010000009.1, on the reverse strand, counting down.
TGTTCTTGTAGCTGAACCCAATAGAGTTAGGACAATACTGATATATTATATAGTTAATTTTCCAACCACGTCAATATTTTGTTGGGCCAAGAGAACCCCTAAAAAAATTTATTGCATGCCTTGTTAAGAGCAGATACTTCTCAAGCATTAGAGGAATCAGATCTTTCTAATATTATTACCTCAAATTCCCAAAATATTTTGTCCAAAAAATTGATGGTAACTCTTAGAAAATGTGAGTTTGTTTAAAAGATATTATTAGAAATACTATTAAAACCAAGTTTTAAAGAGTTTATTATTTCTTATTAAGGTTATGATTTCTCGCAATAGTTTACATTTAAGTAATACTTTCTATAAAAACACACACGAAAACATTATTTGCAATGAGATATTGTGATTGACCACAATTGTACATCCTAACTTTGGTAATTTTTTCCTTATTCTCTAGTTAGAAGTGTGAGTAACAATGATTAAAATATCAGATTGAATGGATCAAGTCTAACCTTATTATACTGAAGTTGTTGGGTTATTGTCCAGTATTCCAAGCTAGCTGGATTAGTCGGTTTGGGTTAATCTGAATGTAATTGAGTTTATGATATTTTAGTAATTGTACCAGAGTTTTCTTAGGGTCTAAGAAAAACTTTATTGGAGGCTACAAAAGTAGATTATATATACTATGTAATTTTTAACCTTAACTTTATTGAGTTGTGTGGAGCACAACAAGGACATAAACAGATTGACATGAGCTTCCTCCATGGATGTAGGCAATTTTTTCCAACCACACAAATTGTTGTGTTTTTATCTTCTTTGTGGATTGATTACTTGTTATTGTGAGGGTTTTTGTGTGCATGCTTAACCATCAATCTCAAGGTTTATCGTTCCATTGTGCCACTTTCACCAACAAGTTGTATAGAGAGAGGTTGAGATTGCTTGGGTTTTGTGATTGACATATCCTTTGCTTTCTCCTTGGGGTCACTCAGATTGGCATGACGAAGAAGAAAAGAGATGAGCTTGAATCTCTAATTGGGTCATGTAGTTGGTTGCTGATTGGGTGCAGCTTTACTTGCAGAGAGGAGATCTAGACTCTTTGGATTACTTTGGACTGACGGAAAAAAAGCCTTGGAGTCTTTGTTTAGATAGAAACAAAAAGAAAGCTTTTTTTTTTTATGTTCAACACATAAGAGAAAAGGTTTCTTTATCATTTTCTTTATTAGCTGTTAAAGAAAGTGGAGAGAGTTGAGTTTGTGATGAGTTGGAGAGAGAAGATGAAGTGGATTTGGCTTAATTTGTTGTTCAAACTTCTCTAGTTGTGTCTCCACCTTTGTTGCAGAGAAGCCAACAGCCGGAAGCAGCCAGCACTAGCGCCGAACATTGTGTGCTGACATGTGTTTGCCGTACTTATCGAAGAAGAGGAGGGTAGTCGGACGCCTCTGCTACTACTATTCCTTGCAAAGAGATACCAAAAAAGTAGTTCTGATTGCAAGTTTTAGTTCTAGAAAAGGAAATACAAAAAAGACTTAGTTGGGTTGGTTTCAAGTTCTGTAAGATCCCTATCCTAAATTTAGGGTCAAATTCATAATTAATTATGTTTTAGCCATAATTACTATCTTATTAGATCAATTGGGTTGATTAAGTAGATTGGTGTGACCACGCATGTGATTCATCATTTTGCATCATCTCATCAAGTCATTAATACTAATTCCCCCTAAGGGCCCACAAGACTAAGTTATGCCTCTCAAGAAAGCCCCTTGACCCTTTGTTGAAAAATTCTCAAAAGAGTGGGTTTGCTTGTGATTTCTAAAAGTTATTCTAACTATAAAAAAAACCCATTTCCCAAAGCAAGGAACCCTAGTACTTCATGGACAAAAATCCTAGCTCAAAAATCCTAGCTCCCATCTCCCAACCTTGTCTCCTTTCCTTATCCATCTCAAGAGTGTGAGAGAGCTAATCCATCACATTAGGAAGTTCCACCATTACCTTCTCCATCTCATTTTACCCTATCTAGTGTTTGTTTGAAAAGAAAAGACCTTATTTTGGTGTTTGTGTAGAGAAAAAGCTTGCTAGGACATCTCCCAAAGTATAAGCTCATTCTTGCTTGAAGTTTGTCCTAATTATTGCCTAAAGAGAGCTCTATTCATTTTATGTATCTCATTATGCTTTTTTTTTCTCATGCATCTATGCTTAGGAGTGGGTTTTGAGTAAAAGTTTGAGGATTTCACTTCATGGAGCTCTAGTGTGCCTTGGGAAAACCTAGGGAAGGTTTCAACTTTTGCAAATTAGGTGCTCAGGTTTTAGTGCATATCAAGTGCATATTCCTTTGTTTAGTATGTTCAAGCTAATGCTTAACCATACTTGAGTGCGCTTGGCTAACAGGCCTATTTAAAGTACTTTTAAAGTAATTAAATTCTTGAAGAGTCTAATCCCAATTAGACGGAACTAACCAAGTGCCTGTAGGCTACAACAGATCTTACCATGGGGGTTAAGGTTTGCCTTAGATTCTAGGATTATCCTTAGGACTTTGTAGAGTCTTACCTAAGGACATCTTCACCATTTACGCTTAACTAATGGAAGAAATTAACACAACAAGGAATAGGTAGAGCAGTCACCCTTCCTTGTTAGATATACCTAGTAGTTCTAAAGCCATGCCAATTATGAAAGGGCATAAGGATCCAATGTCCATCTTCTACATAATGCAACGCCAAGAAATGGTAGTACTTGGCATTAGGGACCTTATGATCATCCGAGTTGGAAGGCTTGTGACACGGGGCATCTTAGTCTAGGGTTGGCAGTAATTCATCATATTACTATAATAAATGAACATTCCTGCATTTTTTTCATTTACCTTCATAATCTTATCTGTCTTATCAGATACATTGATTATCATGCTGTTTATTCTTATTACCACCGTTACTCGTCTATTGTCTCTAATATGATATCAAGTGAAAATGTAATGTAAATCATGCAAGTAAGTAAATAATGTGAGCCAGTGTAAGTACAAGTAATATGAGTTGATTACATGAATGCACATTTACCTTACTGCAGAGTATATATGTTTTGAATAAGTAGACAATCTTTGGAGATTAGGATCACCACTCAATTCCTTTCACGTCAAGGTATTATATGTGCTCTTCGGATAAATGAGCAATGTGGTATGCCAATTAGCAAGTTTCATATTATCTTAATTCCTATTCATATCACATAAATGATAACATGTTTAGAATACATTTCGAACATCTTTAATGATCATGTCTTAAATATATTAGTTACTGTGTACCAAGCACTGGCATTCCTTGAGATTTTCCAAATAAGGTATTTGAGCTACTACTCTTAATGTTGCAGGACTCATCTCAGATGCAAGATAGGGCATCGGTTAGGGAATGGAGGATACCACTTCGGTACCTTCAGTAGATCTTGAGTGAGTATCCGAGGTTGCTTATTGATGAGCATTATCGTAAGAGTGTCATGACTCAGATAATTAGGATTTGGACTCGAATGGTCCTTTCCGTTATCTATCTTAGTTTCATGGACTTTATACATTGATATTTGTGTTTATGGCATGTATCTTGTCCTAAGACCATTATTTTACTTCCCCAATTGGGCCTTTGTGGAAAACTTATGAATATATATGCTGGACATCTAGAATGCACGGGTAGTGACTAAATCCTTTGTTTTATATAGGAATTATATTTGGAATATTAAACAGGTATTTGTTAGTGTTATCCACTATTAAAGGATCGTGAAAATGCAAGATAAGCACATGGCTTCCGTATCTTTTAAATTGACAAATGGTTATCTGTTCATAAGGATCTTCTGCACATAAGAATGTAACAAGATTTCCCTTATGGTGGTCCATATTTGCCTTAGTGCGACATTAGCTAATACGGGATACGTTTGCCCACGCCATGGGCCTAGAGTTTCTATCTTAAGCTGGGGCTCGGGCGTGACAAGTTCATTTAAGGTCGGGTCAAGTTAAACGCAGTCCTTGAGTAACACCAGGGAGTCCACAATCCATGTCGGATCGGTACAGGTCAAACCCAGCACTGAAGAAAAGCCTAGCAATAGAGAGGCCTGTAATGTTAGCGGCTAACGTCAACATGGGTCAACGACCAAGTTTGTCTAAAATTAAAAGATTAGAATTGCACTTTTCAGAGTCATCCGAACTTAGAATCACACCTTTTTTTTTTTTTTGTTTTTTTTCTGTGAACTCACAGTGATGAGATCTACGAGGTAGATGAAGGTGGTTGACTGTTTGACAGGCAAGAAAAATTACTAATTCAAGAATCACAAATCGGGATACATAAGGAATCAAGTAATGAATCAATATTGAGATCTTTACCAGGGGGAACAATTTCAGTCTATGCAACAAGAAAATAATAAAGGACCCCCTGGTTTAAAGAAGACTAAAGAAGGCTTTGTACAGTAAGTCAAAAAAAAAAAAAAAAAAAGGAAAAGATGTCCTATGAATTAGGTGGAGATAGATGGGAACTTGAGAGATGATGCAACAAACATTTCCAAAGAAGCATTTAATAATGGACCAAAGGTCCAAAACTACATGAAAAAAAATGGAAAGAACACTAAGTTAAAGGCAAAGAACAAAAGATTTTCACACTGCCTCAAGCATGAGGGAATATGCAGTCAAAAGAAAGGTGTTGCAAGAATGCTTGCAAGAATGGCAAGAGATATCATATGGGCCCAAAACCAGTTAAAGAGCTTCCATTACCAGGTGCTCGAATGTGGGCCCATTAATTGCAATTAACTTAGTTCTAAAGGTCAAAACAAGTTGAATTTTGGTCTAAGGTCAAGAAATACATATTTAATGTGTTTCCCAAAGTTCCAGTGCAATTCATTGTTTTTTGGATACAAATTTAGTTAAAGTAATTCTAAACCTTAAGTCCCTAGATGTGGAGTAGAGTTTTCCACTCAGCCAGCTTCTAGAAGTCAAAAGTTGATAAAATTACTTCAAATGATCAATTATAAGTTCCAAAAGCATGATTCCAAATTTTAGGCCAATTGAATACCATTTGGACCTAAATTTAAAGGTATAAGCAGTCATCATACGCAGAATGGAAATCCTACATCCAAAATTCTAATGAAGATGAAATCTTTCACAAAACTTCAAAATGAGTTCAATGATGATTTCCCAAAATTTCAAAGCCATTGTGAACAATTTGGATTCAAATCTAAGCTAAAGCAGGGTTTATGTCTATCCACTATATTGTTCTCAGACGCAGGGCCTAAAGACTATAGTTAGCAGCTTACGAAAGTCAAATGATGGTGAAATCTCTCTCATAATGTGGAAATTAGTTTAAAAAATGTTTCCTCAAGTTTCATGGGCATTGAAGGTCATTTGGGTATGAGATTGATCAAGTGACCATTCACGTCCAAGCACAGCACTGTCCACTTGGTTACGGACCTCCAAGTAGTTTTTAGTAGTTATATTCTCCTCTCAAATTAAAATTCAAACCTTTAGAAACTGACCCCAACCACTTCCTAAGCATATAAGTAGACCCCTTGGTCTACCATTTGATAGACGGTTTGATAATCCCAAGCCTCCCCAAGTTCTACCACACTTACGTTCCTTAGAATCCTCTTCCAAGTCCCATTCCCTGGCTAAAACATAGTGAGGTTTTGCCTTAAAACTATGCCAAAATACTGTTACAACTACTAAAACTTAGTTTTTGATTTTTGAAAGTGTTCCTTCAGAGAGAGAGAGAGAGAGAGAGAGAGAGAGAGAGAGAGAGAGAGAAACTAAGTATTTATGGCTTTATCAATCCTCCAAGACCCAAATGCATGATTGAACAATCATCTTCTTTAATTTTCTCACTCAAAGGAGTATGGATTCCTTGACCGTTGTGCACGCTCGTTTCATGGCTTTATTCTGGTTTCACAAACACGAGATCAGAATGATGCAACCTTGGATATCCACTCACACAAAAAACGAACAACTCCCTTGGATTGAAAAAACGCAATCCTTGAAAACAAGTGATGAATTTCAAAGTTCACTGTCAGTGAAAATCAAGTTCTACATACTTAAAACCTTAGGTAAAAGCATTCCAAATTCAAACGCAGAGGCATTTAGGTCCTTTGCAGCCACTCGGGAGAAGAAGGAAGTAAGAAGGAGGCAAAGACAAATTAACAGGAAGCCACGCCCAAGCAGAATCAGACCTTCAAACGTTGGCGCCCCGAGGCAAAATTTATGCAGTTTCTTTTCCATTTTTGTAGTTTTTCTATTTCTTTTAGTTCAGACGTTTGAGATTATTAAAGGCCAAATGAAGGAGTTGTAAATTAAAATCCAGTGTAAATAACTTGCATCAACAAGGCCAGAGTGTGAACCCATGCAAAAATAAATTGGAGGAATGAATACAAAATTTCTCTTGTTTTCTGTGTTTGAATGCTATAAAGTCAACACGTTATTTCACAATTTTCATGCAACAGTAAGGCCCCATCTGTATTTGGACAACTTATATACTAGACCTTGCCATCTCGTTTTAATGTTTTGTTTGTTGGAGCATACTTAGGGATAGCAATGGGGTTAAGTTTAAATGGAGACCCACCCCGACCCGCTCTTATTAGGATCTAGTTTGGTAGGGCATTGGTAGGGTTCAGGTCGAGTATGGTTTTCCATATATTAACCTAAGTCGGATTTGAGTTTTTAGGTGCGTCAATAGTTCCAGTGGTAATGAAAAAGAATATTTTCTTCGAGGTCATGGTTTCAAATTCCCACATATATTTTTAATAATTTTTAAACAAATATAACAAACCATAGTCAAGCCCAAGTCAAACCCGAGTGGAGAATCCTTTTAAATGAAAATAATCATGGAATAATCTCCAATTGATCAACTATGATAGAAGGGTTTGCAAATAATTCTTCCCAAATATAAATATTTGAAAGGAAACAAGGAAATACTAAGCTCTCGCGGATTAGGAGTGCTCATTTGGATAAGATTTTCATGCCTCGAAATTTTTTTACAGCAAGGTCAGCCAAAGCCTATGGAAAATTTGGAATTCCTCTATTTGATTAGTAAAAGAAATCCAAAAATCTAACTTTCTTAAAATGTCACTTTTTTATGGTCGAACTAAAATGTTACTTTCGGAATTCTCTAAATTTTACATTTCTAGACACTATGTTTCGTACTCTGAGCTAGCATTTGGGAAGTGGAACAGACGAACATTTTTGAAGACTTTGCCCAACATAAATTTTCAAAGGAAGTGGAACACGTGAACCTTTTCCCTCTCTCTTTTGATGTTCAATGCAACTTGCTTTCATCCCAGGAAAAGGAAGACGACCTTCATTTCCTTGCAAGCAAGGAAATTGGAGTCCAATATATCTATTCCATAGGAAATTCATTTCTGCGTAAAACGACCACGGCATTAAAAAACGCATGCCTATAAATTTTGTAATTCATTCCAAGAGAAAGCCTTCGAATTCAGCAAACAAATAGTCCCGTAGAATAGTTTCTCAGACAAGCAACAACATTGACGGTCCACTTCCCCTCTTTTAAAAGAGTATAATAAAAAAACACTTTCTAGACATGCAATACATGAATAACTACTCTATCCTATCCTTTTGAGAATAATCTAGAGAGTGGGGAGCCCAGAATAATAGTAAAACGTATTCCCAAGCATGTGTGATCACCCAGTTCTCAAGCTGATTTTCCAAAAAGACAAAAAGAAGAATAAAAAAATAAGTTTGACCCGTGGAGATAGAGAACACCAAATTCCCTGAACAAAAGATTACAAAATAAGCCACTAGAGATGTGAGCAAAAAAAAGCCGTAAAGGAAGATTTGCACGATGTTTAAAAGACAACCTCGGTTTATGCGCATGCCATACAAGTAAAATAAAAATCTTCCACGTAGGTCATCTCATCTAGAAGATTATATTAGATTTTACATATATGAAAATCTTAATACGTATCTGTCCTTCATTATTTTTTTTTATGAGAACTCTAGGTGGGGCCCATCTATCACTCAATTCAAACCTTGCAACACACATAGGATCCTATGATAGCAACTCACTCCAACTTTCGGTCAGATCTGAATTTATTGGACCTTGGATCGACTATACACCAATCCAAAAGGATTGAATTTGTGAGCCATGGATAAAGGAGTTAGAAATATGTGATTGGGACCAAATTTGATATGTAGGGTGCTTTCACATAGATCTTTCCAACCCCTCAGTCTCATCCTTTGATGGAGTCCACAGTAGGCCCCACCAAAGAGTGCATAAAAAGTCCATAAGGGACGTATGCACAGGAAAAGGCCCCTTATATATATATAATGATAATAATATAATAACAGTAAAGAGAAGAAATCAAAGATGTGAAATTTTCTCCTTACTTTATTGTAAGCATGCATGGATTATGAGTCATCATTATTCGTTAATGTTGTCAAGATGACCCATGAAAATGTAACGGCCGTTTTAACAGCTAACACTACTAATCGTTGTAAGAATAAAATAGTACACTAAAATCATCAAGGCCCTAGAAAGTAAAAGGGTTCCGTTCAGATGTTTACATAATAAAATATTATAAAAATAAAATAATATATAATAGAATAATATAATATTAAAATATTATATATTTTTACTATTTGATAATTTTTAAATAATATTATAGATTCAAATTTTATTGAAATGTGTTATAATTAAAGTAAAGTTCATTATTAAAATAATTTTTTATTAAGTATTTTAATATATTTATATAATTTACAACGTTTGGATAATAAGTAGTGTGGTAAAGTAAAGTTCAATAGTCACATTTTTTTTACTATAAGCTATTTTCTTTTATCACATAAAATCATGGTAAAGTGTAGTAAAATAAAGTAAATAAAAAAAATATCACCTTTACAACTCTTTTCTTCACTTTACTGTACCGCATACTTCATCTCACCTTATTTTACATCATCTTTTACTAAAATGTGGCATTAATCTTTATTTTACTTTACCACATGTAAATAAATCACTTTATCACTAGTCACTTTTGATGGCCACGTAAAACTAAGATAAAATGTGATAAAGTAAAGAAAAAAATTTCTTTACCATTCCCTCTCACTTTACTTCACCATATTCTTTACCCCATTTTTATTTTGATATGACATTTACTTGCACTTTACTTTACCATATATATAAACAAATACATCTTGATATAATTGGTGAAGTAAAGCCTTTAATTTACTCTACCACTTTATTTGACTTATTTTACCTTACCTTATTTTACATTACATTTTACCATTATGTCATATTAATCTTTATTTTATTTTACCACAAATGTAAACAAGTCACTTTTTATTTACTATATAAAACTATGGTAAAATGTACTTCACTATATACTTATCCAACTTTTACTTTACCTAATCTTTACCATGATCTGACATTTTACTTTACTTGACTTTACTATATATGTAAATAAATACATCATGATATATTTAGTGAAGCAGAATTGTTACTTTACCAGTTTATCTAACTTAAGTCAAACAAAAAGAAACTATTTTACCATTCCTACCCACTTTACTTCACTATGTACATTACCTAACTTTTACTTGACCTCATTTTTACCTCGATATGACATTTACCTTTACTTTACAATATATGTAAACAAATACGTCATGACAGATTTAGTGAAGTAAAGTAACTACCACTTTGTAATTATCATTTTGAAAGACTTTTATCTTGTAGAAGGTTTTCTATATTGGAGAGCTCTAGGAAAAAATATTTAGTTTTTTGAAAGAAAATTATATATTTTTATTATTTTTCTTGGGTTGCCAAACGCACAAGATTTTTTCTTTAAATATGAGATATTATATCCTACAAAATATTACTTTCTTTTTTTTTTTTAATCCAAACAGGCCTTAAGATTTTCTTATTCTAATCAAGAGAAATTTACCTTTCAAAGAAAGATTAAAAAAAAAAAGAAGGTTGGGACCCAAGACAGAACTGTCAAGCCTTGGACCCAAGATTAGGTCAACACGGATGAGCCCATGACGTGGCATGTGTAATTTCGTAGTAATTCACGCTGCACTTAGGCAAACATAAACCACTACAAAGAAAATTTATATAATTCTCATATACGCAAAAGACCCATTATACATGTTCATTCAAATCTAACTGCAGAACTTAGTGTTTAGTGCACCCAAAGAACACCCATTGATAGTATAAAATATTCCTATTAACATGTACAAGTCATTCCAAGCAGAGAAGCTTCATTGACAATCGTAGAAATATCCTCGAACTTTAGATCGATGATAAAGTAGTTCCGAAGATTTTGTTGAGCAATGTAATCCATTTTGGGCATAATTTGTCGGAATTCTCAATGCTTTCCGTATGTCGAGGCTTCAAAAGATGATTTCAGATTCGTTTCGCATTATCAAGTATGGGGAGATCTAAGTGAAACTAGATGCCATGCACGTGAAGTGGCTTCTTCGTGTCATCCACATAATAAATAGGTTCGATAAGTGTCCCTGATTTGTTTTATTATTTTCTTTTATAAGTTTGTTTCATTCGAAGAACCAAATGATCTTAACTATGATGAGATATAAGGTCCCGACCCAACTTAATTGTAATTTATGTTAATTAAATTTAATTTTCTATTAATTAATGTATTTTAACCTTAATTCATCTTGTTCTTAATCTTTATTAGGTCTCAGTTGAAATAGGTAATTGGGTTTGACCAAGACTAAGTAAGATTTATAACCAATTTTGATGATTTACATGTCATGAGTTATACATCATTTATGCATCATCTTGAATTCATCATACTCTTTCAATATGGGTTTTAACTTTCGTATTTAACCTAAACCCATTTGGAATCCTTTTATGTTGTCAAATTTCACTAATGAGGGCAAAATCGCCTTTTCACTTAAAATCTGAGCCAATTTGTTAAACTCCAAAATGGTATGATATTATACTTATTCGAAACTACATTTAATTTCAAGCATAATTGTCTTTTGCACCACTTCAATCCGGGCCCTAGATATTGAGATATTGACTCATTAAAAATTATTAGTAGTACAACCCACTTGGTACCCATTTAAAGTACCCACCTCGTCCCTTCTTTCTTCTCATTTCCCATCTATGCAACAAGCAACAACTAGAGCTTCTTTCCTCCTTTGTCTTCTTGCATCTCTTCTCAAAATCGATCCAAGGTCAAACTTTGTCAAATTGAAGATCCGACTCCGGCATTGCATTCCCCTCCTTGCAACCTTCTTCCTCATACCTTTCTTCACGTGAATCACCACCCGTAGCCCCTTCTTTCATCATCTTCTTCTTCATTAGGCAGGCCCTAGGTAAGCTCTCCTTTTCATTTAGTATGATGATTTGGAGCTTATCAACTACATTTATTCTTACATGCAAGGGGTAATTCGTAGTGTTTTGTGAGTTGTGTTTGTGAGACTCTAAGTTACTGAATGCATTAACATCTCATACACATTTCATCTCCTATTGCATGCAAGATTTGATTTGTATTATAAGCTTGGGATCTCTTCTCCATTTGAGCCAAGAAAATGATAAATTGAGTCAAGTACTATATGAGACAAGTATAAGAGTGTATACTACTGTATATATATTGTTTTGTTGATTCTTGAAAAACACTTCCTTATAGGCCAATCTACAGCCCTTTCACCTCTTTTAATTTAAGAATATGTGATGGATTAAGTGAAAATGAAAAGGTTATGAATTATGGAAGAAATATGGGTATTGAAAGATGTATGATGATAACTTGGAGCAAATGAAACCACATTGGAACCAATTGAAGAAGTTTTGTAATAAACTAACTTCTATACTGAAATAGCTTCATCAATTCTAAACTTTACGGCTAAGCCGTAGCTATTCTACAGCTAGCTTTCTAAAGAACACTAAAACTGATAATTGGAATTTCTCTTCTATGGCCAAGCGTAAGTATACTATGGTTTGAAATCCAAAGAGCCAAATTTGATGTTTCTTTTACAGTTAACCTTATGGCAAAGCCGTGGAATACACTACGGCTAAACCGTAGCCAAACTGTAGCCTAACCGTAGGCTATTCACAGCTAAGCTGTAGGCCAATATACGATTGAACTATAACAGCGGAAGAATTTTGTAAAACATTATTCCAAATAACTTATCATGGACCTTTCGTAGTCCATCGCGGGGCATAAGGAGAGGTTACACTTTGATCTTTGATGGAGCCGAGGTATTCTAAAATTATTATTAGATTATGTAAATTTTTTACAACCATAATATTATTCAAAATTGTAGGAACATGGGGCCTTATCGAGGCCCTAGTAAGTATTAGTATGTATTTTAAAATGGGTATTACTTTAAATTGCTTTATTAGATAAATAAATGATAAAGCGTATTCTTTTGACTTTTTAATTACTTTAAGGCCCAAAATTCTCTCAAGAACTCATTTACGATGTTCCATGAGTCTAGCCCTATTTAAGTACAAATAATTTATAGAAATGAGAGCTATTTTATGGAAATGTTTTGAAGGACCTTGTATGAGAGCCATTAAGGAGTAATGTACCCCCAGTTTTAGTAAAATCTTATTTTATTTCTTTAAAGTGGGGATTAAATTGGGAGTTGCTTTAACTTTATTTTAAGACCTTAGAAATATGATATAAGCCATTTTTACCCTTAACACATTAAGTATAATCAAAGACCATAATATAGCCTTAAATATGGTATATTTACCTCAAACAAATTAGCTCAACAGTAATTAAATACTAAGAAGGGAGAGTGTTAAGCTATTACTCATTTCCTCTCGATTCTCCATCTAGTTTCCGGCGTCACGTCATGGGTATTGACATAAAAAAAGGTGTCCACTGCTTACACAATGTAGCACAAAGATTTGGTAACACATTGACATCGGATGTTTTATGAATACAACGTATTGAATGATTAAGGAAACACAAATTATCTTAGCTAGAGTTGGCCAGTAAATATCCTTGTTAACTACTTAATCCAAATGCATTTTTAATAAACATTACCTCAACATTATCTTATCGTGTACCCATTCTTCCTGGTGAACCTTAAAGCAAAATCAAAGATGGAGCTTCTATTGAACGTGGGCCCATGAGCTAAAATAGGAGTAGCTAAGGTTGAGAGGGTTCAAGCTCTATTAGCTCATTTAAGTACTCATTATTTGATTATCAGTTACTCTGTTTAATTTTTATTTTTATGATTTGATACGATCTTAAGACTAATATATACTTCTGTATAAGTATTAGTTGATCGCAACATATGATAAGTATGAAAGTTATAAACCTCAATCGGTCTTAATACATTGAGTTGGCGCCACTTAACTTGTACCCTTTTTAGGTTCGACGGGACCAATTTGGGTATTCCTGATGTCACTATTGCAGTAGTTTATAGAAGAGTTGATCGGTGCTTTTTGGGTAGCTAGAAGGATCCGCTAGTGAATTCCATCGTACAATATGCTATCTTTAGAGAGAAGATAGCCTCGTGGAGGCCAACTAGTATGTTATGGTATCTCCAATTATGATTCCATCTTCATGGTATATTCATATGCACAACATGGCTAGTTTCTGTTATTTCTCTATTTTAATTAATATGTCTTTAATTCAATTGATACAGTATGATATTTTGATATGCACCTATATTTGCTAAACTATTGTATTTACAGTGCTACCCTTGGTATTACAAATAGGTTTAAATACTAATTCTACCTTAGGCACATCCGTAGAGGAGTTTCCAAAGACTTCCCAAGGTATAATAGTAGTGTAGACTTGACAACATTCTTCAGCTATTTATCTCGCAGAGCGTCACTGGTATATTTTGCGACATGTTAGAATATGCCATTGGTATGGCTATATTTATGGATCATGCCATTGTGTCATATTGTTATTATGTTACTTGATTTTGATAGACACATACTTCTCTTATTTAGATTGTATTCAGGTTTTATACATTTGGTCACACCATGTATCCATATTTAGATCTTTTATGTAGACATTTGTATATTAGATATGTTAGTCTATGCATGGGATCATATTTCATATAAAAGACTGTTTTAAGTTTCATATCTTTAGTTTACAGCTTTCAATTTAATAGACTCAGTTTATGCTTAATACCATATTTTAAAATATGAATGATACTGTATGTTATTAAGTACAGGTAAAAATATACAGGCTTCCGCAAGTGTTTTAAATGGATACGTGTTACATGTTAGTCCTCACAGGTGAATCCTGTGTATTATCCCTTGTGGCGGTTTGTGCGTATCTTAGTATAGCACGAATTCCGACAGGATTACGTATACCACGCATCGAGAGTTGCTTAATCATGGAATCTTGGGCTTGGGGCGTGAGAACAAATATCTATCTAAACATTCCATAATTAAACTACTTAAAGAGTTATTAAAATTATCATAATTCCATACATAATACTAAATGCTTAATATATATATATAAAGTGAAAAAGTGTGAAAATGCATAATGGTCGTAGACCGAAAGTGTAATACATATCCTTTAAAAGTGAACATAAATCAAGTCTAATGTCTTGATGATATGATAACAAGGGCCATCATAGCTTAAATCCTAAATGCCCAACAAGACCCATATCATTATACGGATAGATGACTAGTAAAAGACATCATCTGGTCCTCACTCGTTTAATTCTGAAGGTACCACTGTGGCCACTTCTTAGAGCTTGTCGATAATCAGGTCTGTATCAGGATCGGGCCTTGCAACAACAAGAGTAGCACCTGAGTATGACAACTTAGCAAAAAATAAGCAAGTTGTACACTAAATATGTTGTTCCAAATAGAATTCAGGATGTACTGATTAAATAGGGTAAAAGCGAAATCTAAGAATGTTTGTATAAGATAAAGCACAATCATAAGGAATCAAGATAATAGAAATATAATAACTATATGGCGAATCACATGACTACAATCTTCCCCGAAGAGAGACAATATCAGAATACAATGGGAAATTAGATAGCTAATTTGACTACCCAAATGAGCATAGACTTACCCCTAAAGAAAAAATCAACTGTAGCGGCACACAGAATTGCATCCAGTATTTAACCCCATCGGGCTTCATAGAGTCCAACTCAATGGTGCTTACCTTCTTAACAAAACTTATTGACTTAATGTATACAGTAATAGAAGCATAGTGATATCAATAATGATCATAAATAAAAAAAATCAAATATAAACATAATGAAAGGAATATAACTGAATTGATAGCATAATGAGTGAAAGAGAAGTCATCGAAATATGCATAATTTCTGATTAATTAAGAAACATGAATAATTTACAAGTTGTGACACTCCGGCCCAGTTTAATTCGGTTTAACAGTTAACTAACGATTAATTAATGAGGTTTCATACTAATTAGAGTGAATTCCTGTTAAGCTCGTGGTTTTAGTCTCTAAAGACATGTCTTGGTTTATAAACAGGGAATTGAGTTGAGTTAAACGAGGTTTAAATAGTCTCGAGCCCTTTTTCATAATTTTTTATTTTATAAGAGTTCATCATTCATGCATCATCTTGGCGTCAACACATGTATTTTGTCAAGCTCGTCAACTTCCGTAACTAACTTGAAGGCTAACGAGGTCGTTTGTTTCCGTGAGGCCGTTGCTTGACTTGAATTGTAATTCACCTGAACTGTTGGACTTTGACGCAAATTTGTCAGTCCTTATCTTATATATAAAGACAGCCACCGCCTTTCTCTTTCTATTCCATTTCACTTGCACGCCAGCTCCCTTTCTCATTTTCTTCTCTTCTTCTTCCTGTTTTCTCCTCTTTTTCTTCTTCCTTGCAATCAACTTAGAGCCAGGGGAGAAAGTATTGTGCATCAGTTGTTCGTTTCTCCTATATCTTCTCCACCCGACGTCTCTCTGTCATCTTCACATTCTTCTTCCTTGTATCTTCGTTGTAGACAAGAATCTTGCACTGTTTTCTCGGTTCGTTTACGATAAGATGTTGAGTCACAGTCTCATTTTTGTGTTTAGACCGTGATTGCACTGCATGCACCCTTTTCTTTTGCTCACTCTTGCCATGCATAATGTTAGGAATTACTTCTCCGGGATCGTTGGGCCTAAGAACAGCCAAATTAAACAAAAGAGCATGTTTAAGGTAAGTATAAGCACAGTATGGATGAACACATGTTGATACACATTGATGGTTGTGTTTCTTTTACTCCTTCTCTTGAGTATGTGGTGTTTTGACAGTCCTTGTATCTTGTATAAATGTGATAGACATTATTTTTGCGAAAGAAAAGCATGTAATACAGTTTTTATGTTCTGTATAGAACCCAGTTGTCCGACCGATTGGGACTGGGGTCCGACCAATCGGACACTCCTAGAATCGAAATTCGACCGATCGGGCTTCAGAGCCAACCGGTCGGCCCTGATGCATTCCTACTCCGAGAAAATTAGGGTTCAACTGAATCCTATGCTTACCCATTTTCCTTTCCTTATTCTTGTAACACCATAGGACCTTTTATGCTACCTTTTAGGTTCGTGACGAGACCTGATAGGGCCTCCCCATGGACTGCTCAACCATATACTTTGCCTAACGGATTACCTTAAGCACATGAATGGTCTTGCGGGCTGTGACTCATTCATGTGCCACCCGATTGTTAAGCACCTCCTCATGGGTGTTAGTTTAAGGGACTTCGATACACGTTTCTTACACAGGGCAACACTCCTAAGGGAACAACTGTGTATCGCATAACTTAAAACTACATCATCATGCACGGTTAGTAACAATAGACAACTAGGATAGGGTTGGCTAGTAACAGATCGTGAATCTTGCAAAGCATGGCATATTGAGTTCGGTTTTGCCTTTTTAGTCATGTGGTACGCGTTCTGCACTTGGACAACGATTGGATAATCCCTGAGGGCTCTGTCCATTTTACATCCTGGGCGAAAATAACTTCCTTTCATGCCCTTTGTCTTATTTCTTATTCGACTTACTTGTTCGACTTACAATTGTTTAATTGTTTATTGTTCAATCTACAATTGTTTAATTGTTCACTTGTAACGGCATTGACTCAGAATGATGCACGTACTGTACTATCCGACTGTGACTTGACCTGTATTGTAATGAATTGCACGAATTGACATTGATTGACCGATTGACTGATATTGGTTGACGTGCATTATATCACATGACTAATTTTATTAGTCTGGCTCTACTTAGCCTCAACCTCAGGATACCCGACGGGGTTGACTTTGGCATAGACTGTTATTGTATTGCCTCTGCAGAGTGCTACTGTCCTAGGATTCCAGACCCCGGGAACCAAAGACCCATTCGTACCCTAGCCCGGTCGATGGTGTTCTCATACTGATTGCTTTCGATTGGGAGAATATGGCAAATGTAGTAGCCACCTAGCCAGTTTATCTGTTTCATGATTCTTATAGCATGCTTATTGATGCGCACGATCTGCCTAGTACACAAATATGATCTCTATGCATTTATTTAATTGTTCACTATTACTTATTTTACTAGATGATCGCGCTTAAAATGACGTGGAAATGTGTAATGGGTTCAATGTCCAACATTTACGCGCTTCAAGCATTAAGAAGAATGAGAATTAACTACAATTCATCATTAATTTCCCTTTGTTTACATGAGTTCTAGTGCCCTGACCGCGGGGATGCAGGTTGTTTACATGAGTTTCCGAAGTTTACAACCCCTTCCTCAAGTCTTAGATGTGATCTCCATTTGAAAAATACAAGAAAATATACATAAAGTAGGAAACAATGCAAAAAAAGAAGGAAGAATGGGGGTGACCGTGACCCATGATCACTGCCCCATGCCAGTGATTGTTGGTCACGGTTACTGGCAGACAGTGACTGTGTGGTCACTGTTTTGCTTCCATTTTTCCTGCTGTTCATGCTGATTCTTCTTTCAAACCTTTTTTTAAAGTGCTGGAACTCCTTTTTATGACTCTTGGGGTGTTGAATAACCATTGAGAAGATCGAATTCAACCATGGAATCAATTGAAAACTTTGTAATTTATCATTCATGTTTACGGACTGTAACACTCCGACCCAACTTAATCCGAATTAGTGGGTAATTACGTGCGATTTTGTTGTTAAGAGTGTTTTGGTTTTGCTTTTCTTTGGTTTTGAGTGAGGGATAGGTAGTTTGGTTGAGTTTGACCTGGTTTAGGTAGTTCAAACCCTTTTTCGTAATTTTCATTTTTGTTGGACCTTGTTAGTTTTGCTTCATTTCGATGTCAACGCGTGTCTTTCGTTGAGCTTGTCAATCTTTGTAATTGACTCGATCTCAAATGACTTCGTTTGCTCTCGTTGGATCGTCAATTGACTCAAACTGAAAATTGTGCAATATGTTGGGACTTGTTTGCAATTAGTCTCATTTTCTCTTATAAATATCCTACCTACCTCTCTCTCTCATTTCTTCAGCGCTCGTTCTCTCTTTGTCTCTCCCTCATTCAGCTCTCTTTCTCTTCGTTTCCTTTCTGTCTTGTGTACGTGAGGAAGAAGAAGAGCAGTGCCTGTCAGTTTGTGTGTGTTTCCAGCGGATTGAGCCAAGGCAACGACTGTGAGTGTGTGATTCTATTTTGAGGCAAGTATAAGCACAAGTAGCTTTAACACTTATTGGTAACACTGTGATTGTATGTATGTTTTACTTTTTTTGCATGAATCAGTGTTATACAGCCCTTCCGAGTGAGTTTTGTTCTTATTATTCTGTTTTCGTCGAAGTTAGCCATTTCTGTATTTCTGTAACTGTTTCCAGAAATTGACTCAGCGCACTCACGGCTAAATCATGAACTGTGCTACGACTGAGCTGTGAAATGCCTTACGGCTAAGCCATGACCCAGCCGTAACCCTAACCGTAGATCAATACAGGGTGACACCTGAAATAACTGAAAGTTGGCACATTTGCTGCTCTTCTACGGCCCAGCTTGATCTTAGCCGTCCGATGTACTACGGCTAAGCCGTGGAACAGGATACGGCTGCGCCGTAGAGTAAATTATGGTTGAGCCGTAAATGCGGATGAATAGTTTGGGGAACCTCGACTCCGCCGCAGTGCAGCTTACGGCTATGCCGTAAAATGCCTATGGCTAAGCTGTATGTTCACCTACGGCTACACCGTGTGACCCCTGAGAAATGAATAAAAAGATGAGGTTTAAGGGAGAGACCTGATATGACTCTCATACTAGAATGCAGGCAACCTGAACATGCCCAATGGAATGTCAGAATGACATGAATGATCTCGAGGACTGCGTCTCATTCATGTATATTATCCAGTTGTTTAACACCTTCCCATGGGTGTTGATTTAAAGGGATTTCGGTACACCTTCGGGATTGAATGCAATACTCTCCGAGTGAACAACTGTGTATCGAATACCGTAAAACTACATCAGCATGCACGGTTAGAAACACTGAATAAATAGGTTAGGATTGGCTTGTAATTAACCTTGATTCGTCAAAGTAATCTGCTTTCGTAGCATATTGATTCCGGTTTTGCCATCTTATGTGTTCTGC
Organism: Sextonia rubra; assembly: GCA_037013555.1. Classification (NCBI taxonomy): domain Eukaryota; kingdom Viridiplantae; phylum Streptophyta; class Magnoliopsida; order Laurales; family Lauraceae; genus Sextonia; species Sextonia rubra. The sequence continues at coordinate 50,310,028 of JASUAD010000009.1, read as the reverse complement.
GCTAGACCTCTCGATTCGGTGGGAAATGCAGCAGTCCCAGAGCAAAGCCCGGGCAAGCACAATCTACTACTATGTAATTGTCCTTGCTCCTGTGGAGTACTTGAGTTCAGTGTATCTGTTCTTTGCTCGCATTCATCAGTATTTCTTTGCTTTGGTTATGCGCAGCGAGTATTTGTATCTGTGATGCACTTCCTATTATTTGTTTATTATGATAGCTTATGATATGTGAGACCTGTATGTGTATGTGATATGGATTGGGGTGCATCATTTGATTTGATTGTGATCGTCTAGTTGGCGCTACTGAGCCTCGACCTCAGGATACCTGACGAGGTTAACTTTGACTTAGTATATGTATTTGCCTCTGCAGAGTGCTCTTGTCCTGGGATTCCGGACCCCGGGAAATAGAGACTCATGCGTACCCTGGCCCGGTCGATGGTGTTCTCATCCCGATTGCTCTCGAAAGGGAGAATATGGCCAATGTAGTAGCCACTTTGACCGTTATCTGTTTATGATTCTGCTAGTATACTTATTCATATGCATGATTCGCCTAGCATACGAACATGATTTCTATGGATTTTTGTCTTACTACTTATGCTCATTTATTTGATACAATTTGTGTTATCATCTTGTAGCTTATATTTTGCTCAGTCGTTGTACTTATGAGTTGTTCTTGGTGTTACAGGCTCAAATCCCTCTCCCGATCCTGCGTCGGTCGACCCGACTCCAAGAGAGGTGCGCGAGGCCCCCTCCGGCCTAGAGGAGTGGACTTGATCCATTCTTCAGAGCGCGGTTTGCATCATTTTGTTCTCTCCAGTCCCTTGTGTCCGAGCTGATTTTAGGGATGTTTCTATATAGTGTATTTTGGGTTCGATTGATATCTGTATTTTGATTGTGTGGGCTAGTCCCTATATTTTGTTGTACATTGTGTAATCAATCAGTCTAATCTTTTGTAATCATTGTGCCTTTTGTTATCTTGTGGTATGCCTTGATATGTACAGCTTCCACGTACACTTGTTTGCACGTGTGATTGATCCCTTGTGTGTGTACATTTGGGCGAGGTCTAGGTGTACATTTGGGTGAGGTCTAGGTGTACATGCACGGGAGTACGTGTGTCATTGGTTAGGTTTTCTCTAACCCCCGATTTCTGGGCTCGGGTTGTGACACGGACTGTCTTTTGTTCAAGTCAGAAGAGGGTATCATAGGAAGCCAAAGTTGTGTCATTCTGAACCTATAGCTTTCAAGGAACAAAATGAGGCCCCAAAGAGGCTTGTTCACAACCTTTGTAATGGCCAAGAAACCACCCCCCCCCCCCCCCCCAAATGAGAAAAACAAAGATGACAATGTCATCCTTTGAATAAGCATCAATGCATAGACATGGTTTGATATCTCGCCACCCTCTCTCCTCCTCCTCATCTAAACCTTCTTGCTCACCTTGGAAATTAAGAAAAGGAGGGGAAAAGGCCATGGAATGCTGCTGTTCCTCTTCCTTGAATGCTTTTGATTGCCTTTCTGTTCTTCAAATTCTCTCTCTGTCCTCTTTTCCGTTTCAAATCTTAGCCTTTTATAGACTCTCCCTAGCAATTTCCGGTAGTTCTAGGGAGTTAAAGGAGGTTATAGGTGGTTACACTTTGAAGGAAAGTAGAGAAGAACCGTCCAAAACCGCAGGAAGTGCCCTTTTAAGGTCCATGACCACAGCCGCGGTCACGGACAAGGTCCAATATCTGGCTTTTGTCTTTGTGACCCGTTTTCACCTGTTTAGGGCCCAAACGATGTCCAATCACCATGAAACCTGGAGGGATGCTTCTTGAAACTATTTTGAATGTGTCATAAAAGTTTTAGCTTGTTTTGACGATCTTAAGTTGGTCAACTCCCTTGATGAACAGGCCTCTGTCACGGACAAGGTCCATTTTTGGACTTTTGTATATGTGTTCCATTTTCACCTGTTTGGGGCCCAAACAATGTCCAATCACCACGAAAATTGGAGGGATGCTTCTTAACATTATTTTGAGCATGTCATAAAAGTTTTAGCTCGTTTTGACCATCTGAAGTTGGTCAACTCCCTTGATAAACAGGCCACGGTCACAGACAAGGTCCATTTTTAGACTTTTGTATATGTGCCCGTTTTCACCTGTTTGGGGACCAAACGATGTCCAATCTCCAGAAAACTTAGAGGGATGATTTTTTACACTATTTTGAGTATATCATAGAGGTTTCAACTCATTTTGACTGTCGAAAGTTGGCCAACTCTCTAGTTGACTTTTTATGAAAGTGGGCCTTTGTTTTAGCTGTTTGAAGCCCAAATAACTTCGGTTTGATTCGAAACTTGGAGGAACTGACATTAGGAACATCTTAGAGTATACCTTTAACTTTCATCAGCTTTGGATTTAAGGAAGTAGGATTTCGAATAGTGGCCTATTCATTGCATGTGTTAAATTATTATTCACCCCCATACTGTAGCTAGTCAACTTGTTTTTTACTCGAACAATGTCCAATTGACTTAAAACTCTGGAAGAGTAACTTCAAGCACTCTCTAAGCTTATGGTCTGAGTTTCATCAGCTTTGGTCTCCTAAAAGTAAGATTTTAGCTAGTGACCTCCATAACTCGGGGTCACTATCTTCTAAGCTGACATGCAGTGAAATTCGGACCAAACGGAGTCCTTTCGACTTAAAAATTTACAGAATATCTTCTGAGCATAACTGATACTTCGTGTCCAAATTTTATCAATTTTGGGCATCAGGAAGCAGGACTTTGGTCAGTGGCCTCGTGGGTTAGGGGGACACCGACCCCAAGTTGACATGCTTGTGGTTTTTGGCTTCGATGACATCTGTTTAACCCGAAATTTTGTAGGGCCTATCTTGGGCATCATTTGAGCTTCTTTTGAAAATTTCAGCTAATTTGATTTCCATGGGATGTCACTATGCACAAGGACCTAGAGAGTATAGTATATGATCATCTGGACCGAGTTTGGATCCAAATAGTGTTGAAATGCTTTGAATCCTTGAGGAGTAGTCTTTAAATATACTTAAAAGTATTTCGCTGAATAGGAGCTTGCTTTAACATGTGGAAATGCCAGGTCCAGCACTGACCCCCAAGGAGTTAGCAAAAAATCTCTGAAGTTGATTTGAGCTGAGATGAGGTCCAAGAGTTTTAAAAACTTTGGAACTTTATAATCCACAGCTTGTATTGTCTTCGCTACATTATTTGCAAATTTTATGGGTCAACGCTAGATACAACGCGTGTTAACGTATTGATGTTTATACCTTGCTGAGTCGTCGTACTCATTGATTGTTCTTGGTGTTGCAAGCCCAGATTCTTCTACCGACCCCTCGTCGGTCGGCCAGACTCTAGAAGAGATCCGGGAGACCCAGTTCAGGCTACAGGAGTGGTCCTGATCACTCCCATGGAGAACGGCATGGCATTGCATCCATACATGGCCTTTCCTTGTGTTTTGTTTGGTTGTTTGTTTTGTTCTTGTATTGGTCCTTAAGGAACTATCTCCTCATTTTGTATTGTACATTTGTAATTAATGTTATTTTGTTGACTCCGTACGGTTATGTATTTGTTCTTTTCCTTGCTTGCTATGACACATTCAGCTTTCGCGTACACTTGTTTGCACGTGTAAACATCCCTTGTGTGCATATACTTAGACCAGGTCAAGGTATACGTGCACGGGAGTACATGTGTCACAGGTTAGGTTTTACGAACCCCCAATTTCTAGGCTCGGGTTGTGATACAAGTCCAACTAATTAAGATGTCCATGTCCTTAGTTTTCCATTTCGGTATAACCATAAAGATTTCGATGCCATGTGTTACTGAATCTTAGTGTTGCATTGTATATGAATCCGGACACCGACTTCTTATACCCATACACGAAGAGTATAGTATTTGAACGAACCAAATCATCTAACAAGGATAAATGACAATTAACATTTTCCTTGTTTACCCAATTTGATTTCGTTGGACAAGTATCAGTATGAGGTTCCAAAATCAAGGTCCTATACAGTCATAGGGTTCCCTTTAGTATTCTAGCATGTCACTTGATCCCACAATCAAGCCCAAGGTTCCTAAAGTACGTTTGACTTAGTAAAGTCAAATCAAGTGGGATTATAAGGAATTTATAATTTGGAAAATAGTTTAGAATAATCCATTAATAAAGAAATAAATAGTAGATAAATAAATAAATAATCAGGTTAGATCTTACCCGATCGATCGGGCCTGGATCAAATCGATCGAATTGGATCTAGAAGGTTAAATCGATTGATTGGACACATGTCCAACCGATCAAATGTTATCACAACATCCCTTCCAATCAATTGGGAATGTGTCCGATCAATCGATTGGAGATGAACTTGGGGGTTACGTTTTTATTTAGGAGGCACAATGATGCTCTTGTTTTGGCGAGAAGGTCCTTATATAAAGTTAGAGTTGTTAGAACTTTAGGTATGTACTAACAAGTCCATAAGCTTATGTTATTTTACAGAAAAGATCACAAAATTCTACATAGGTGACTTAGCTCTTAAATACACAATGTATTATGATAATCATGATTAATGAACATAAAATGATTAATGAGATGATGAGATAATGTGAAGTTGAACTAATTAAATTACTAGTTAGTCCTCAAAACTACCTAATTAAGAATAGGGTCCCACCAATCTACCTATCCATTAGTAATTAAAATTAAAATACATTAATTAGCAATAAACACAAAATTAGCAAATAAGCCCTAGATTTGGGGCTAGGATTTTACAAGAACCAACACACATAAAAAAGCCCACTTAAGTGAAAATGACAGGGGGAAGAAATCCCACACAAGTGGACATGCAACCTATGCATGCAAGAAATGAAGTGGCATATCCTAGCAAATGAGAACCGCCTCTCATTCTACTTGGGTAAGGAATCATTCTCTTATTGTGGGCTTGGTTGGGTGGATGGGAGACGCATATGTTAAAAAGGAAAAATAATTTGTGTGGGGCCTTGTTTAAGGTAGACCTCTGATAATTAACATCCAACCTTTAGTCGAATATATATGGAAAAGCCATCACGATGGATGGATTTTTAAGAAACTCTCTAAATTTCTATATATAGGAGTAAAACCCTAAAATGACATATAATAAGAAACTCGGGAAAGATCAGCTTAAATCATATCCATCTGATTGCATGCTGGACTACTCCCGAGGTTATATATTTTATGGGGTTTTATATGCATGGAGCATTTTTGTTGGCAAATTCAATGTTTTGTGTGAAAATTTTATTAATCAATAGGTCATGTCTTCAAGTGTGAGTACTCAGACTTATAATATTTTCAGTGTTCTATATTTTCTCTCCATCCCTCTTCGGAAATAGTCCTTACTCGTTACAATTGAATAACTCTTAGATCAAAGTCCAAAGTCTAAACATCAAGCAGAAGATACCTAGGTCGTAAAAAAAAAATTCTCTTCCCATTACCGCATCAAAATTCAAAAGTAAGACTTATTTACGTCAGATTTCTTTTCCTCGTGAAAGCAACACTTGAAAATAGGCAGGGATAGACGATTTCAAAATTTTATCATTGAGCGGCTGTTGACATTGAATTGGGATTGTTTTTTTTCCTTGGTAGAAACATTGCATTGGACCTTGACGCAGCTGTGGAAACTGGCACGGTGGGCCTTTCATCGGACCCCGGATGTAGACCACTTTAAATGCTCACGTGTACAGCAGTTACTGATAACAATTTTTTCAAAGAATTGACCAAAAGATGAAGTCCCTTGCCAAAAAATATTTAAAAAAAATCTTTCATAACTTAGTGGTGGGGAATTGTCCTCTCCACAAGAAAAAGCAAGGACCAATCCCAGGTTATAAAAGGAAAAAATAGTGAGCCTACAAAGTAGCCTAAACCGACTGTCAGTAAAAAAATGTAAATTAATTCAAATAATTAATGGTGGATCTAACTTTTTTGGGGTTTAATTAGTTTTCACCAATTTGACTATGTTTGACTCATTTTTTCTGACCTGAAGGTGAAGGTACCAGTTATAACAAAACAGGTTCTTGGCTAATCTGGTTCAGGTTTTAAAGCATAGCATGCTTTTCATTTTTAAGGCGTGGAAAGATATGTGGTTTTTGATCCACGGGGTACTTTAAAATGGCACCCTCTTCAATTTAAGAGCATGATCTCAAGTTCTTGTAGAAATCATTCAGGAGTAAAAATTACCCTCAAAACATATACATATCAGTGTTTTGTAAGAAATCAATCAAAATATACATGATATTTGATTCAAGTGGAGCTGTTTGTGTAGTCCTGTTCTCAGAGGAATACTGCCTTCGGCAAGACGTTAGAAAATTCGGCACCTTGCGAGGTGCATTGGCCGCCGCATTTGGAGCAAGAAATCCCCCATTTTTTGCTTTGTTACTTTGGAAATTCTTTCATAGAACGGTGGGAACGTTGGATCTACAGGAGACGAGATGCCTCCACGTGCGGCACCGAACAAACCCTAGTAACAAGCACCGCTGAAGGAAACCAATATGATTCGACACGCATAGATGTGATCGAATCCACACTGATATTTTTTGCCAATACAGTCGACAAAACGGTAAGTAAAGCCATAACGATAACATGGGGGTTAGCCTGATTGATGCGATATTAAATGCATGTCTTGCAACACTATTTTTAGGCTTTATTTGTCTACATATCTAAACCTAGTAAAGTTTATAATGGTATGTACTTTTGTGTTCTATCCAATTTAAACATTTAGAAGCTTTACCTTTATTTTCCACATCCACCAAATGATGCGTGTGAATAGTAGAGGCTGAAAAAAGGAGGTGGAGCTACAGTGATTTTTAATGATCACTCTCAAACCAGTTTTTCCTTTTTTTTTCCTCAAAATCCGTGAGTATAAACCAAAATCCAAACCATTAAAAATGTTTAAAAGATCTAACATGGCTATGACACCAAATTTTAGCTGTTGGATCATCCCTAATGTTGAGTATGTGTAAAAAGTGAGCCATTAGATATTATTTTTTAAATTCTATGGCCCCAATCACAAGATCAAACCATTGAAAAATTTTGGAAAGATGAACATGGCCAGGGGGTCAGTTTTGAGGGCTTTATGCCTTTTGGATCTCAGGAAATTTGTAAAAAAACCTGTAACCATTGATGTAATATATGCTCTGTTTTATATCAGTGCACAGGCAATCCCTTTTTTCCTTTTTTATTATTATTATTTCTGGAATAATAAATTATAATCCAAATCGTTACAAATTTTTTTATAAGTTCATTGTGTTGGAAGTAGGTGGGTCTCGTGGATAGATTTTCAAAACTTTTAACCCACTTGACACATGGATTAACTATCCATAAAACCAAAACCCAATCCAGGATGCATTACCCTCAATCTCGCAACAATGTACAGTAAATATTCTATCTAAAAGACAGAATCAAACAGCACTAAACATCCATATTAATCTAGACATACAAGAAGTAGATCATACTTTTGGAGATCCGTAGTGCTCTAATGGAGAAGTTGCGACTCTACTTGATGATGAGAATCTTCAACACCTCTTAGCCTTCCACGTTATGACCCGAATTGTATTTTTTTTTCTCAAGAAGATTGGTGGAATCTCCAGGAGAAATCCCAACTCGAAACTCCAAGGAACTAGAAGAAAGAAGGAGAGAGAAACTCATGCAACTCTTGCATGAAAGGGTTTTGAGCGTGAGAGAGACTCTTTTAGACGTCCAAGAGATTTTATAAACTTTCAAATCTCGTCCTTACCTAATTGAAATAGAAGTCTTACTTCTAAAGCAATTAGCAACTTTCTCCTTTCTTATCCCTTCTTTCTAGAGTTCGAGTCGGATTAGTATTTTCCAATAACTTGGACTAGCGTAGGGACCACTAGGGATTCCTTAAAAAGCTGACTCCAACTGGAACACCGCGACCCCACATCTCATGTGCAATCCAGGCCCACAGTTAATTGCAAATAACACCACTATATAAATGCAATTGCACTCCAATCTTAGGAATAAATTACAATGAAAACCCTAAACTTCCCAATTACTACAAGTAGGCCCCTCTATCAATATCCATGGATCAATTGGAATAAATCTGTCTCTTCCAATCTAAGTTCCACATCTTATCCTTGAGCCCCAATTAATCAAAGTAATCATCAGTACCATCCAATTAACTTTTAATTGAGATAGATGCGCACTTACTATTGACAAATTCATTAATTGGCACAAGGGGATAATAGAGATAGATTCCATCTTGATCATTCAACATTTCCACAGTTCTACTACCACATACCCAAGACACCGAGGTGTTAACCTACAGTCGGCCTCACTCATTGGTGACTCAAAGCAAATGAATAGATAGAAACTTGAGTTCATCAATGTCTCAGGATTGAGAGCCTATTGCCAGGGAATTATGAGAGCATACCTTATTATTGAGACAGAATTCCATAAGGTGTATCTCATGGACCTTCAATACATCCAATGTACTAGCACCATGATCCAGAATCTTACATTCTGATGATCGAGACAAATCACACTATCTCATAGTGATCAAAGTGCTGCAACCTTATCAAATGAGATGCCCAATCTCATTACTGGTTGTGAAGTTATTTAAGTATAAGATTTGTGACATATATTTTCCGCGTGTGGATCTCATCCATGCACATATATCACATCAATATACTAATGGGACCCGGTTCAATTCATGAACCATTATGTCATATGTATTGATCATGTGCATGAAGTAGTAAAATAACATTTATCTCATGAAAGTAAAGCATGATTTTATTGATAAATAAAGAAATTAATCAATTTATTACATCAACTGATGGATTGAGTCCACAAAATCTAACACATTGTTCACTACAAAATCAAATTTCAGCCATTGGATCATAACTAATCTCGAGAGATTTTTTTTAAAAATGTGAATTATTGCATAATATTTTTTAAAATTTGTTGGCCCTACATACAAAATCCAAACCATTAAATCTCTTTGAAAGGATAAATATAGCTATAGGGTCACATTGCAATACTTAATACCCTGTAGATCTCAAAAAATTTATAAAAAAACTTTCAACCATAGATTTAAAAAAGTCTATTTAAAATAAATCATTGCATTACTACGCATATGTTTTTTTTTCTATCCTCGCTCTTTTTTTAATAACTCTAGTTTGGAAGGTCCAGAAGAAAAAAAAAAAAAACCTACCAACAAGGCAAATAGATCTTTACATATAATAAAGGCTCTTCTACTACTTATATATGTGTGTGTTTTTTTTATATTTTTTCCGGACCGTCTTATGTCATGCTCCCCTGAAAACGTAAGACAAAAGGCATTTCTACATAGAAAAAACCATCTGAGCCATTTTCGTGTACGACATCCATCTAAAGGGTTTTTCCCAAAAAAATTCTTTAAAAAGAAAAGTACGGATAGACACGCATATTTCCAGTGTGCTTGTCCATGGTTTTAAGTTGGTGGAATTCGAAAGATTCCAAAGCCACTGAAACGTGTTTTTCAGATAAGAATTTCTTTATCACTAGTATAAGGGGTCTTTTTGCCATTTGGAGGTCAAAAAATTACAAATTCAAGATCTAATCACCGTCCAAAATTACATTAAAAATGTCTCCATCTGTCGGCTACTAAGACCATTGTCTCCAGCGATCGGTGGGTCCACCATGTGCCTTTTTTATTTTGTTTTTTTCTTTTTTTAACTATGTCCAAGCGTGGTTTTAAATTCAAGAATCCAATATATGGGTTTGGTTGGTGTGATACCCAATTTGAATTTCTTTTTTCACTCTGGCACATATGATGTTCTTGATGTGAGTCAATAAGAGCCTATATGGACTAGTATTTTTTTTTATTAGTAATCAGTAAAAAAGACAAATCAATTTGTGATATAGGTGAATGCATATGGGCTTTTCACCAGCCAATAGGGGTCCGTTGCAATATCTGAACTTAAGGGCTATGTCTATGGACCACCACCAAGTGGGCCTTCTTTTGAACTCGATTTGGAATGGGGATTGAAGTACCAACATCTATGGGGGGCCACCATTTCCGATTATTAATATGATAAAATGGTGACAAATGAGATGATCAATCATTTGCTAGTGAAGTTCCACATTTATTTATTTTTTTGAAACAGTAACTAAACATTTCATTTAAAAGAAAAACATAGAGACTGATAGAGAGTAAAAAAAAAAAGCACAAAGGTAAAAGATATTTGTACCTCACCCAAACCTCAATTACATAACTACTCCCTCACAAGGGATAATCCTCTCAACCCCCTATTTGTCAAGATGATATGCCTTATGGTTGGTCAATCTAGACTCATGACGAAAGCGAACATTCATTAAAAAAGATAAGGCACGAATTTCATTGAAGATGAAATGGAGTTTTCAAAATTCTCCTTCGGCTTAGACACCTAAGAGATCGCATTAGATGAGTCGCTTTCCACTATAAGGCCACCGTGGACAAATCTTGAGAAGCACTGTAGAGTTTTCAAGATGGCTAACACCTCCACTTCATTGAAATTGCGAACCCCCCATATGCTTAAAAGACATAAATAAAACCTCACCTTTATTGTTGTGAAATGCAAGTCCAATTTCCCCTAGCCTTAGTTTTCCCCTTAAAGCTTCATCAACATTGAATGTCTCCTCGCCATAATCGGGCGACACACTGTACCTCCTTATCAGTTAACAATAATATCGTCAAAGGAGAAATTAGAGAACTTATTTCTAACCAAAGCCCACCTTGCAATTTTTAGAGTGATAGTGGCAACCAGATTTATCATCGATGATATTCATTGATCATACTGTTATGATCGTTCAGCATCCAAAGGCCAAATGGATGATGGATAGGATTTCTCATACCTGTTAAAACTTTGGGATTTTGCTAGAAATGGACCAGATATAAATCATCTGTGTAATTGTTTCATGGCCTCATTTGCGCTCTATGGGTCATACAAGTTTCGGTTGGTTAACCGTTGTAGGTAAGGCCCAATTTCAACCAAAACTTTTTATTAATTGGATTAAAAATGTCACTTGAAAATAATCAATTCTGTCTATATTTTTGGTAAAAAGGTCAAATCTGTTTATTAATGGCCTAGAAGTAGTGATGGACAAACCGAACTAGGGGTTGCGTTGCAAGATACACTTTTCTTGTCTTCACAACCCAAACTCTGCTTTGGGTCTAAACATACTGTCCCCTAGTTTTGAAATAGGGGCAAAGGTAGTTATGTTAGTTAAGTAGACTCCTCGTTTATCTTTTTGGCAAAAAAACTTAATTTAGTGCTTCAAGTCCCGTGCCCAATGCGGGCTATAAAAAAACAAATTTTATTAAGAATTATTAATATTTTAATAAAATATAAATGAATATTATCATATAACTCATAACATAAACACAATTAAAATTAAATTTAAAAAATCAAAAATTTTAAGAAAAAAATTTATATTTTGATTTATGCACTTGTTTTAAAACTTGCATTTGTTTCAACCTATAGCACTTGTTTCATGACGTGCACTTGTTTCAGCTCTTGCACAATGGTTCATCTCCTACACTTGTTTCGTCAAAGTTATTTCTCTTCGGTATTGCATTAAAACTACTTTGTCCAATATATTGAAATGCTACATTTTCTTAATAATTTGATACTGCATATTCAGCATTCAATTAAATTACTAAAAATAATGGTATGTAAAAAATTGTATTAATGATATTATATTAGAACATAAATCTTTCAATTTTAACAACAAATATGTTGAGGTTCTCATTGGATACCACTTCTAAAATTTTGAAAAAAAGGACATGCTAGACCAACATTCAACATGAGCCCATGTGATTGGAAGTGTAAGATAATCACAATGCATTTTAATATGATTATAACAAACCCACTATGTAGGAATGGTCCTACATGGCCAACCCTTGACCTACGTTGTCAGCATGTATTGAGATGATTGTATCAATTGTGCAGTTCTGGTTTTTTGTTGGACTTGCAATTGTCAAAACCAATTGGCTATTGCATCCGTGTATAAACCATATAGAGAGAGAGAGAGAGAGAGAGAGAGAGAGATTCTTAGTAATGCTGTATTTAAAAAGGGGCATTTCTGTCCTCTTTCTATCATCCAATGAGGAACAAGTCATGTGGAGGCTCTTTCTCCTTTTTAAAAGTAACATTAATTGCTTATCTACATTCCTAATCTCTTATTCATTGCAAAAAAGAGCATTTTCACGTTTAAAAATGCACGGGCGCTATCTAGTGCTCCTCATATATATATAAGGATAATATTCAATTGGTGAGGGACAATCCTTGTTTGGAATGTATTAATATGCAAAAGGATAAAATTGCAAAAGAATAAAACTATCACACATCATAAGACCATTTTAATCTTATTAGGTCTAAAAAGAAAGTGTCTCTCACCAAAATGGTAAGGGATGTATCCACATGCTATATATAGAGGAGAGCTAGATGGTGCCCAGATATTTTTAAAAGTGAAAACGCCCCATGAATAGGATATTAGAAATGTGGAGAAACAATTAATGTTACTTTTAAAATGGATAAAAAGTCATCACATGACTTATCCCTCATTGGAAGATAGAAAGAGGGCAAAAATGCCACTCTTTAAATGAGACATTCTTGAGAATTTTTCATCTATATATATAAAATAAAAATTTAGTGGACCACTATCTGACGTCAAGATGAGCCAAGATCCAAGGTCATTAAGATTGATTGGATCCACCCATAAGCTAGGTGTCATCCACAAATACACTGTCAATCAATATATAAAGACAAAATCCCTAACTCAAAAACAAGTATTTATTAGTAATGTAGATTAGATTATTAGCACTTGAAATATTATAATACCATGAGGAGATATGTATGGATATTGTAAAGAGATTATCTATAGATATCTCAAAGAGTGATTTTAGGTTCTATTATCTGATAATCAAGGAAAGGATAGAATTTTCAAGAAGTGATTTGAATTGAAAAATTGCATAGAGTGTTAGGATATATGCTGGATGGACTCACAACATATGACATGGCACTCTAAGAGTGGCGCTCATGTGTTACTTTCATGCGAAGAGGGTTACTGTCATTTTATTATTTATAATAGCCTTCAAGGTCTTTCAATCCCATAATCTAAAATGCTTTCTTGATTCTAGCACTAGAAGAATTACACTTGTATCTACCTATCTACCTACCTCTCTCTCTCTCTCTCACTACAACAAGATGCACATTTGGCGACGTTATTTACCGACGTTTTTAAAATTTCATCGCTAAAGGATATTATTTATCAACGCATATAATTTTCATCGGTGAAAATAAGATTTTTACCGACGAAAATTATATGCGTCGGTAAATGTCTAATTTTTATCAACGAAAATATGTTTCGCCGGTAAATATTGCAATAATCGTTACCAACATTTTTAATAAAACGTCACTAAATGTCACTTTTACCGACGTTTACATGAAACGTCGGTAAAAATAAATTTTTATCGATGAAAATTATATGCGTCGATGAAGTTTTTGGCAGACGAAATTCTGTTTTGGCAACAAAAACGTATCGTCGGTAAGAATTTTATAAATTTTCACGCCATCCACTTTCCCCTTTTCCCTTCGCCCGCCCTTTTTTCGTTTCCGTCTCTCACTCCTGATCTCTTTGTCTTTTACTCCTGATCTGATCGATTGATCGCTCTCTGGGTTCTCTCTCTCTCTCTCTCTCTCTCTCTCTCTCTCTCTTGATCTGCTCTGGGCGCTCTGATCTCGGTCGCTGGGTTCTTGCTCGCTCGCTAGCTCTCCTGATATCTTGGTCTCGCTCACTCGCTCTCCTGATATCTCTGTCTTGCTCACTCGCTCGCTCTCTCTCTCTCTCTCTCCTGATATCTTTGTCTCGCTCCCTCGCTCTCTCCGGCTCTCTTGCTCTCTCCGATCTCTAATCTCTCGGTCGCTGGGTTTTCGCTCGCTCGCTCTCCTGATCTCTCTGTCTCGCTTGCTTTCTCTCTCTGATCTCTGATCTCTCAGTCACTGGGTTCTCGCTCGCTCTCCTGATCTCTCTGTCTCGCTTACTTGCTCGCTCTTTCTCCTGATCTCTCTATCTCGCTTGCTTGCTCGCCCTCCTGATCTCTCTATCTCGCTCGCTCTTTCTCCTGATCTCTCTATCTCGCTTGCTTGCTCGCTCTCCTGATCTCTTTATCTCGCTCGCTCTCTTGATCTCTCTGTCTCGCTCGCTCTCTCTCTCCGATCTCTGCTCTCCGATCTCTGATCTCTCGGTCGTTGGGTTCTCGCTCGCTCTCCTGATCTCTTGGTCGTTGGGTTCTCGCTCGCTCTCCTGATCTCTCTGTCTCGCTCACTCGCTCGCTCTCTCTCTTGATCTCTATGTCTCACTCGCTTGCTCTCTCCGATCTCTGATCTCTCTATCGCTGGATTCTCTCTTTATGGCTCGCTCTCTCCGGCTTGATCGCTCTCTTCGATCTCGGCTTTTTCGGATCTCGAATCTCTCGATCGCTAGGTTCTCTCTCTCTGCCTCACTCTCTCTGATCTCGGCTTTCTCTCTCAGTCGCTCTCTCTGCCCTTTCTCTCTCAGTCGATCTCACCCTTTCTCGGTCTCTCTCGCTCGCTCTCTCCGACTGATCTCATCCCTCTTGGTCTCTCTCGCTCGCTCTCTTCAACTGATCTCATCCCTCTCGGTCTCTCTCGCTCGCTCTTTCTGATCTCTCCATCTCTCAGTCGATCTCACCCTCTCTCGTTCTCTCTTTCAGTAAAAACATCGGTAAAATTAGTTTTTAAATTTTAAAAATAAAAAAATTCTTTACCGACGTTTGAAAATCGTCGGTAAAAGTAAAATTAAAATTATAATTAAATAAGATTATTTTTGCCGACGTTTTTTAACGTCGGTAAATATTGAATTTATTGTCGGTAAAAATAATTTTCACTGACGTGATTTTATGGCGTCGGTAAAACATTTTACTGATGTAATGTTGGCGACGTTCAGGTGACGAAAATATTTTCGTCGGTAAAATATTTACCGACGCTTGTTTATCTTTTGGCGACGAAATATTTCGTAGCTAAAAGTGTGAATTCTTGTAGTGTCTCTCTCTCTCTAATAGGATTTTGTTAAATTATTAGTTAGAAACAAGAACTTGCCATCCATTATCATTATCTTCATCAAACCCTTAGTCCCACCATCTTCATAATGTTTTTTGGTCATAGACCTGTAGAGAAAAAAAATCTCTCACTGATAAGTGATTAGATTGTTAATTAGACATGTCCAAATCATTTGAAACAGTCTTCTTTATTTTATTGTCCATTGATGCTACTTCTAAATGCTCATAATTCACTCCTTTTTAATTCTATCGCTCATTGATGCTACTTCCAAATGCTCATAATGCACTCCTTTTTAACATTTTTTTTTTAGTTTTACCACATGTGAAAGCTATTTGAAATGAACCTTTCTTAATTTATCATATATTGATGGTACTCCTAAATTCTCCAAATTTGATTCTTTATGTTTTAATCTTTCCAAGTTTTACCAAATATCTATCTTTTTTATGTTACTCTTTGATTCTCCTAAATGCTATCCCTAGTGTAAAAACCTGCTATTCTTAGGTATACTAACTAGAAAACACAAAGACTATTTAATGTGAAAATATTATATCAAAGTATTATTAATACTATTAGTATTAATATATGTGGATTAAAAACCCCATACAAAAGAATATTAATATTTCGATGATATTAACAGATTGATAGTAAGTTGATTCAAATCAATTTTAAATTTCACTTTCAAATATATAAATATATATATATGAAATTATTACAATCATTCAGTGGTCTTATCATATTTTTAGACATTTTTTTTTGGTTCTTTGGTGGATTTCATATTTATAATAGTTGTTTGATTTTATTTCAAAAAATAAATTTAATATCCAAAAATCTTACTTAAAATTAAGAGGATTTTACCAAAAAAATCATGCTAGTTGCCCACTACACAAAAAAAGCCATTTTAGATTTTTAGGCTTGCAAGTTTGTTTTTCTTTAAAGTAAGTGGAGATGAGCATCTAATCGGACGCTTGCTAAAATAGGGGCTGTTTTCTTTTAAAACCTGAAAACTGTCTTCTTCTTCCTAATTTAAAGGCATGAAATAGATATTCTATTTCAACCTCTATTGATAAACCTCCAAGCATAATTGTACTTGTTAATGTCACTAAGCCTCACAAACTCTGCTCATCTTGTTCAAGTTTTCTGTAAGAGAGGAAATATTGATATTTTGTTGTGTGGGAGAAAGGAAACTGCTATCAACAAACCATAGAAGCAAAAATCACACGAAGGCACGTAGTGTAAAGCTTTTGTAAAGCTGAGGTACTCTTGGTGCCACAGGAAAAGAATAGCTGTTAGTGGGGAAAAATGAAGAATTCTAAACTAATTTTTTTCGATTTTGTAGATAAATATTTCAGAAGAGTAGAGGTAAATATCTACACCAATCTACACAAGAAACCTCAGATATCTTATTCACAGGTACTTGATATTTTCTGTCAAGTCCCAAATTTTTATTTTGGGTCATACCGGTTTGTCGGGTTTAAGTTGGGTTGAGAGGGGTTAAATGGGCTGAGTAGACACTCTTGGGTTTTGGGCCTGAGTTATTTGACCTTTTTAAACCAATAGACTCTTTTTGAAATTTCGTAAAACTCATTCGAAAGTAGAGAGCCCTTCTTTGTAATTTAGAAAAACCTTTTCATAATATAAACCCTTAGGGTTTTTCCCATTCTCCTATCTTCTTCTTTTCTTTTGCAACCAAGCCCCAGAAGTTTTCCGGGGAGAGGAAAACCAAGTTGATCTTCCATGGTTTGATCATCAGATTTGCTTTTGGCTTCGCAATCCAGGCAAGTGAATAACTATAAACAATGGCTTTTGGTTACTTGCAATATCTTTTTGTTGTTTTTTGGATAATATGCTTTTTGTAGGACTTCTTTGTTTAGATTTAAACTTTTTGTATGATTTCATCATTTTGATTTAATACCTTGATTTGGATTAATAATGGAGATTTGATTTCTTTTCTTTTAAGTAATATAAAAATCTGCTTTAAACAAAAAAAAAAAAATTTGCATTGCTGCTGCCTGGGTAGCTAGGCCAGGCTTGGCTGCAGCTAGGCCTGGCAGCACTAGGCCCGGGTTGCTGCGGGGCCCAGCTATTGTTGGGCTGGGTTTTATCGGGCTGAGCCCATTTCAATTAAAAAATATATACATATATATTAATTAAGGCATATTATATTATTTGTAAATGGTTTGATTTATTACTTAAGAATTAGGGGTGGATTAATTACAATAATTAATTCCTAAATTAGGTGATTAGAATTTTGGTTAGGATTGTTTATAAATTTAATTGGGGTTTTAATTATTTGTGATTAATATGTTATTTAGATTGATTAGAATTTTATTAAGATGTAAATAGGGAGTGATTAAGTCTTAATTAGAAATTATTTGAAATTCTAATTTGGTTTTTAGATTGAGTTTAAATTTCAAATTTGAATTTAGAATTTCGAACTTTTATTTTATATAAAATAATAACGTGCTTTTATACACAATAATGATAATTAAATACTTAATTGTTCCCTCAATTTTTTATTATAATTTGATTAAGTCTGGATTTGGAATTAGAATATCTTTTATCCAATTTGTAACACACACTAAATGTACATAATTGGATTAGATGATTTATGTCTTTTAAAAAAGTTGGTTGAATGTTCACATGAGAATTAGATTGAATTCAGAATGGGAATGTGATGTTAAGGATGCACCACATGATAGACATGGAAAATAGGATATTGGCATCATAGACTCACATTTTCATTGTGAGAGAGAGCTAGTTCTCATGTGCATATTTATCTACTTATGACCGTTAGGTGGATTAGTACTTTTCCTCAGAGAACTTGAGAAGACACACAATTCATAATACACTTTTAAATTGAGTACTCTAAATGCTCAAATTGATATTGGATTGAATATTGGGAGTCTCATATCATGGTTCATTCTACATCGGTATACTTATGTATTTGTAAATATGTATATTTGTACATATATATCTGACCAACTGCAGTTCGGAGGTAGACGTATGCCATCGGGTCAGCGTGCACTATGGATTATAGTATACAGCTGTGCCTTTTGTTATATTTGGCGGGAATACCCGTTTCTGTTTATCTGTTTGCAGGAATACCCATTTTTATTTATCTGTCTGCGAAAATACCCGTTTCTGTATATTTATTTGAGGGAATACCTATTTCTGTATATTTATCTGTAGGAATACCCGTTTTTACTTATTTGTCTATGGGAATACCCATTTTTGGTATATAATATGTGCGGGGATACCCGTTTTTGTGCATTCATGCCATTTGAGTTTGTATCTGATATATTTTAGGTAATAATGAATATTATGTTTAATTCAGTTGATTAATCCATTGCTTGCAGTTTACCCTCTTGCCAAATTATGTCAATCTGACCCACTACTTTTGGTGTCTAGGATCCATTACCAATGCCAAACCGGAGGGTCAGGCGACGTAGAAAATTCCGCTAGATAGCGGAGTTGTTGAGTGGAGCACCGATGACATCGTCTGAGGTGTCTTAGTATTGGTGCAGAGATCGAAACTTTAGATTAGAAAATAAGGTCATGTTTGGGCCATTAGTTTATTTATTAAATTGATTTGTCTTGGAATTATAACTTTAACTACTATGCTTCAAAGCACTTGACCTTGATTTTATTATTAATAAAATTTATTACATGATTGTTATATGATATTCGTCTACGATAAGTATGGATTTTAGTTCCGCGTGTGATCATGGTTGCTTGATCACCAAGCATAGCCTCACAAAGGACTTCGATCCATCCGGAATTGGGGCCCATATTGTTGATGTAAGAAAAAAATTTTAATTGGCCCTAATTCTCACACCCCTAAAATTGGGTTTGAATCCGGCCTAATTTTTGGGGTGTGACATTTTCCTTGAAAGGTGATTTATAAGAAAAGTTGCAACTCTTCTCATATAATATCCCCATTATACAGCTTGTGGCAATACTACCTGTGGCTATTGTTCACACATTGGGAAATCTTTTCACTAACATGAGCCTTGGAAAAGTAGCCGTTTCTTTCACTCACACAATCCATGCCAGTGAGCTCTTCTTTTCTCTGTGGTTCTCTCTCCCATGTCCCTTGGCAAGTGAGCAACATGTCTCTTTCCTCTCTCATAAATTGAAATTTTAACTCAGCCCTCAGGTTTGGGCATCAGCTATGTTTCTTTTATTCTTGACCATAAATTCTATTACTAATAATGAACAAATAAGTGATGTTCAAATATGGCTTAGGGGTGAAATTGTACCTGGACCCATACCTGGACTACTAATGGGGGCTGATGCAAGCAACTGGACCCATACCTCAACTGTACAATGACCTGAACCGGGGCGCTTAGAAACCAGCGGACCCAGATCCGAATCAAGGCCAGATTCATGTATTGGTATATCAGAATTAGAATTCGTATTCTGTATATAATGTATGGTCATGGCATTGGTCACACGGGTCCAAACTAGAGGTGGTTCCAAATATTACATCTAAAACTGATTTTCCTAA
The DNA here is from genome assembly GCA_037013555.1 of Sextonia rubra. Classification (NCBI taxonomy): domain Eukaryota; kingdom Viridiplantae; phylum Streptophyta; class Magnoliopsida; order Laurales; family Lauraceae; genus Sextonia; species Sextonia rubra. The sequence continues at coordinate 50,290,445 of JASUAD010000009.1, read as the reverse complement.
TGCAGTTCGTTTGGGTATTTGGAGGCCTATTAACTTTGCTATCAGGTTTTTTTTGGGACTAGCACATACAGAGGTGGAGTTGGGTTTGGGATCAGTTTTGGTTAGGTTGTGATTGGGCCTGGACATTCTTTGGACATTCCTCAACTATACCCTGGGTTGGGTTGGTCCGTTACTCAAACAAACCTAACCCACTTGATTCATCATGACCCAATATGGTTTTGTTTCATGTTGTATTACACCGAGTCCAAATTGGCTCTTCTGTAATTCAGAATGCACTTCAATCCACCAATTTGCACCTTTATGTAAAGCCCAATGCGTTCTTTTATTTTCTCCGGCAAATGCTGGTATGGTTATGGACTAGACAGAGAGATTGCGTGCACCTGAACCACAGAGAGTTCTCTAATACAAGTTTAATCTCTTTCACTCTTTACACTCAAGCGTCTTTTCATGCAGTTCCCTTCTCTGTTGGTTATTTCTTCCCTAGTGCCAGTCGTCCGGGGCGTCGCATTGGCATCGCTTACTGAAGCTTCTTTCAATTGGTAAGAAAATGATGAATTGAGCTATATGAAACTGTTTTACAACAAAACGGTTTTCATTTGGGATTAAGGTCATGAACAGTGTGATCATATCTAATTAGCCTATATAGAGACCTGTAAAGTATCTACTATTTAATCTTTAGAGGCCACATTTGCTTTTTGTGCCAATGACCGAACATGGCCTACTCAGTGATGGTAAAGGCCATTATCAATAGAACCCATGGTACTATCACAAAGTGATTTTCATAATTAACAATCTCAGAATAGTTTCATCATTTGGTTAGTCCCATCATACTTTCTATCATTAGATAGGTGATGAGCATGATAAAAATGTTCACACGATGCTTTTATTGTTTGGTCAACCACCGTGTTTTCTAATTAGTGATTCTTTGCATGGCATCCCATGTGACACACAGGTTCTGTTCTTGTAATTATGTTTAGTTGGTTAGATGATTTTAATCAAATGTAATAAATGGAGTGCTCTTCACAAAAGCAGGTCTGGATTTTGGCTTGTGATGGCTTCCAACCTTGCCAACCAGTCTCATAATGTTTTTAGCAAAAAGTTCATTGTCAGGAAAGAGGTAACCTAACTGACCCTGAATTCTCATTGAAATAAAAATGTAATAACATTTGGATTCTTCTACTTTATGCAATGCATTTCCTGTCCCTCAAAATAGTGAAAAGGGAGAAACGTTAAAAAAACTATGTTCATTTGCTGAATGCCAAACATACCAAACCTAAACCGAACTCGTAATTATGGATTTCCAGTTGTCCCTTTTAACTTTTAAAGTTCAGTTATGGTTTTGGGTTTTGTTTGATTGATGAAAAGGTCTTGTTTAAGCTTGAATAATAATTCTCACCAACTTGCACGTAACCTAGTAATTCAAGGTTTGGGTTGAAGTTTTCTACTTTTGCGGTAGGCTCAGGTTGCTAAAGAAGTTGCGGTAGGGTTAGTTTCATGACTATTACCTTACCTAACAATTTGACCCAAATCCCAACCGACTAACCCACTCCCGTACCTAAGTTGGCAAACAAAGCTCATGGTCTTGTCTAACTAATTCATAGGTCTAAAATCTCCCTCTTGATATTGATCTTTTTTACCAAAAAGCATCTCTTATAGATTTTTTGTTAGTTGTGTGGCTCAATGGAACCATTGCAGTGCTGCAGCCCATTTGCAGAACTGTAGCCACCTTAGTTGTGGCCGCTCTACAGCTGCATTACAACACCTGTGGGTAGCCTAAGTTGTGGACTTCCATACTAGTGATAGAGTCTATATAGGAAATGCTTTGCTGCTTTGGTGGAGTGTGGAATACGATCAAAGTGAAGCTTAAGTGTAACTGGGTTTGGGGTTGAGAGTGAGAGTGATCTTCCTCTTGTAATTCATTCCTCATAGTGATATTCTTACGTCTTCTCCCATGAATGTAGGCTCAAGCCGAACTAAGTAAATCCCTTTTGATCATCTCTGCGTGTGGTGTGATTTTCTCCCTTCTTTGTGATCAAATCTGTGCATAAACCACAACAAACAGGTATCAGAGATTTTGGATTGTGTCCCTGTGATGATTGGCGGAGATCCACGAGTTGATCGGAAGTGGGCCATCGTTGTGCACAGATTTTATGGAATGGAAAATAGAGGATTTGATCTCTGTTTTTCTGTCCTTGCTTTGGATTAGATCTAAGAGAAGAATCCGGCCTAGATTTGTTGAGGTCCCTACAGATCTCAGGTGGGCCACTCGTTGCTGTTGCCTAATTGCGGAGATGAGAGATCTAGGCTGGGTCTTTCATCTCTGTCATTGGTGGAAAAGTTCAACGGAGAAGAGAATTAGGATCACCGGCAAGGCCGCTACTCGAGGAGAATGCCGTTGCTGCTGCCTCCTCCGGTTCCTAGTCTTTCGGTCGTCGCTTGGCTCCATCGTTGCCGATCACAAAGAGGAAAGGGACATCTTTCTTTTTTGTCTCATCTACTTCATTGCAAATCAGAACAAAACAACAAAGGTATTAAAAACAAAAAAAGAAAGGAGAAACACCTGTTGACGTGCTGTCTCCTCAGTTAAAGTGGAGACAAAAAGTGTATGGTGCTCTGAAGCACAACATTATTTTGTGCTCTTTCACGCTTAGATTTTTTTAAGCCAGGTCAGGTTCAAGTTTGGGTCAACGTGACCCAAGTGAAGCAGCAGCTAAACCAAGCAAAGCGCCTACATCAGCTTGACATCAGCAGTATGGCACAGTTTGACTAGATCGACAGCTAAAAGTTATTTCTACAATATCTTGATCATCCAACATCTGATCGGAGATCCGTTTGCGCCTACGGACTAGTTTCGAGCATATCTACGCAGTGGAAAAGGGCGATTGGCTGTTTGATAGTCAACATAGAGGTTTGACCGATCAAAGGGTAGAAATTTGTTTTTACAATATCGGAGCCATCCAGACTCATATCTCAAACCTGTTTCTTTCAGCGTACTTGTGGTGACGAGATCTACAGTGCGGTGGAAAAATTTTGCAAGAATAGATGCAAAATTTGAAATTAAAAAATTCAATGGTAGAAATGACTTTAACTTATGGCGTATAAAGATGCATGCACTATTGGTTTAGAAAATATTGCAAAAAGCACTGTAGGAAAAGAATAGCCTTCCTGAGACAATATCAGATCTAGACAAAGAAGATATACTAGAGAAAACATATGGAGTGATTTTACTATGCTTGAGCTACAGAGTATTGCGGAAGGTTGCTCAGGAGAAAATTATTGTTAGGTTGTAACAGAAATTAGAAAATCTGTACATGACCAAGTCATTGACAAACTGTTTGTATCTAAAGAAATGGTTGTTCACTCTGCAAATGCATGAAGGTACGTCTATATTCAATCACCTTGATGTATTTAGTAAAGTTATAATGGACCTTGAAAATATAAATGTCAGGCATGTTACAAAATTGAAGAAAAACCTGATATCCTTGGGTACTCTTGACTCCAATGGCCATAATTATAAAGCTGGAGGTGGAGTCATGAGAATTTCCAAGGGCATTCTTGTGGTGATGAAAGGACAGAAACAAAATGGCCTCTATTTTCTTCAAGTTAGTACGGTTACAAGTGCTGTTGCTATGCCATCCTCATATTCAAATCTGGAAACTACTAAGTTTTGGTTCATGCAGCTTGGGCATATGAGTGAGAGGGGTATAGAAGAAGTAAACGAGGTTTACTGTGTGGCTAGAAATTAGGAAAGCTGGACTTCTGCTAGCATTGTGTATTCGGAAAGCAATGTAGAGTCAAGTTTAGTACAGCAGTTCATTGGACCAAAGGTATTTTGGATTATATCCATTTTGACCTTTGGGGATCCTTTCGTGTTTCTACTTTTGGTGGTGGCAGATATATGTTGACCTTTTTTTATGATTATTCTCGAAAGGTCTAGGTGTATATTTTAAAGCACAAGGATGAAGTCTTTGCATAGTTCAAGCAATGGAAGGCTATGATCAAAAGGCAGACAGATAAACAGCTTAAGCGCTTGAGAGCTGATAATAGCTTAGAATTCTGTGGAGGTGCTTTTAATGAGTTATGTAAGAATGAAAGAATTGTGAAACACCGCATAGTTAAGAATACACCGCAGTAAAATGGGCTTGCAGAACGGACGAACAGAACTCTGTTGGAAATGACCCTGTGTATGCTCTCCAATGCCTGTTATCTAAGAAGTTATGGGTGGAAGCTGTTAATACAGCTTCTTACTTGATCAATAGGTCTCCATCAACGGCTATCGAGTGTAAAACTCCTGAAGATGTATGGTCTAACTCTCGTGCTAACTACTCAAATTTGTAAATATTTGGTTGTCCTGCTTATGCTCATACGAATGATGATAAGCTTGAACCAAGGGCACGAATGATGATAAGCTTGAACCAAGGGCAAGAAAGTGCATATTTCTAAGATATGCACATGGGGTGAAGGGATATAGGCTATGGTACCTAGATGGAAAATCACCCAAATGCATTATTAGCAGAGATATGACCTTTGATGAGTCTGCAATGTTGAAACCAAAGAAAGAGTGTCTTGATACCGAAATAGACCACGGTGTTAGTAAACAAGTAGAGCTTGAGGTGGAAGCTTCAGAAAAATTGCAAGATGTCCCAGCTCAGTAAAATAAAGTGCAAGGCTCAAATGAGGAGAATGCAATTTCACAAGATTACATGCTTGCTAGGGACAGAGAGAAGAGGCAGATTAAGCTACCTCGAAGATATGATGATCTTATTGCTTACTATCTTAATACAGATGAAAGTATGGAGGCAAAGCTAGTTACATATTATGAAGCCATCACCAGTAAAGGATCAGCAAAATGGACTATCGCCATGAGTGAAGAGATTGATTCTCTTCATGAAAATCATACTTGGGAGCTGGTAAAACCACCAAAGGACTAAAAGATTGTTGGTTGCAAATGGATCTTCAAGAAGAAGGAAGGAACTCTAGGGGTGAAGATGCTAAGTTCAAAGAATAACTGGTTGTAAAAGGCTATACTCAGAAGGAGGGTATTGACTTTAATGAAGTATTCTCTCCTGTAGTGAAGTATAGCTCTATTTGAATGCTACTTGCTATGGTTGCTCTATTGGACTTACAGCATGAGCAGCTTGATGTCAAGACTGCTTTTCTCCATGGTGAGTTGGAGGAATAGATTTATATGCATCAACCAGAGGGGTTTGAAATCCAAGGTAAGGAAGACCATATTTGTTTACTAAATAAATCTTTGTATGGACTAAAGTAGTCTCGTAGACAGTGGTACAAGCGTTTCGATACCTTTATGGTAGGAAACAACTATTCTAAGAGTAAGTATGACAATTGTGTTTATCACAAGAATCTCTCAAATGGTTTTTTTATTTATTTGCTGTTGTATGTTGATGACATGTTAATTATTTCTAAGGACATGTCTGAGATCAACAGTTTGAAGGCTCAACTCAGTGGTGAATTTGAGATGAAGGATTTTGGTGCTGCAAAGAAAATACTTAGGATGACGATTCATAAGGACCGAAAAGCGGGCAAATTATCTTTATCACAAAAAAGGTACATTGAAAGCGCACTAGAACTCTTTGGCATGCAAAGGTCATAACCTATGAATACTCCACTTGCAGCTCATTTTAAACTTTCCACTGCTTTATCACCACAAACTGAGGAGGAGGTGAGCACTTGTCATGTGTTCCTTATGCCAGTGTAGTTAGAAGTATCATGTATGCTATGGTCTGTACAAGGCCAAACATTTCACAAGCAGTTAGTGTAGTAAGTAGATGCCTATGAAATGGATACTCCGCTTCTTAGAGGTACTATAGATGTTGGGATAGTATATGATAGACATGGTAATACCTCTGGTAGTGTTATTGGGTATGTTGATTTAGATTTTGCTGGAGATTTAGACAGAAGAAGATCCTTGACAGGTTATGTCTTCACTCTTTCTAATGGTGTTATCAACTAGAAGGCAACATTGCAATCTACCGTTATTTTGTCTACGACTGAAGTAGAACATATGGCAGCTACAGAAATAGTGAAGGAAGCTATTTGGCTGAGGGGTTTGATTGGTAATATGGGACTGCAACAACAGTTAACTACTGTGCTTTGTGATAGCTAGAGTGCTATCGATCTAACAAACAATCCGACGCATCATGAAAGAATCAAACACATTGATGTCAGGGCACACTTCATTTGGGATGTAGTTTCTCAAGGTGCTATTGTAGTAGAGAAGACCTTTACAGCAGAGAACATAGTAGATATGATACTAAGCCTATTCCAACAGCTAAGTTCAACCATTGTTTGGAGTTGATTAGCATAAGAAGTACCTATGTGCTCAAATGGGCATTTGAAGGTGGTAAGAAGAATTTGTGAAGAGTAGCTCCGATTTTCGCCAAGGTGGAGATTTGTTAATTATGTGGCTCAATGGAGCCATTGTAAATCTACAGCCCCATTTGCAGAACTGTTGCCACCCTAGTTGTTGCTGCAGTGGCCGCCCTAGTTATAACCGCTCTACAGGAGCATTATAACACCTGTGGGTAACCTAAGATGTGGACTTCCATACTAGTGACGGAGTATATATATAGAATGCTTTGCTGCTTCGGTGGAGCATGGAAGACGATCAGAGTGAGGCTTGGGTGTGACTGAGTTTGGGGTTGAGAGTGAGAGTGATCTTCCTTTTATAATTTATTCCTCATAGTGATATTCTTAGCGTTTTCTCCCGTGGATGTAGGCTCAAGCTGAACCATCTAAATCCTTGTGATCATCTCTGTGTGTGGTGTGAGTTTTCCCTTGTGTGTGGTCAAATCCATGCATAAACCACAATCAACTAACCCACTCCCGTACCTAAATTGAGAAACAAAGCCCATGGCCTTTTCTAACTAATTCATAGGTCTAAAATCTCCCTCTTGATATTGATCTTTTTTACCAAAAAGCATCTCTTATAGATTTCTAATGGTTCTTAGATGCTTATTCTTTCTCCTTAAAGTTTATAAACGGTTGGAAAAAAAATACAAAATCAATCTTCCATTGAGCCACATCAGCATCATAACCAAGGAGTATATCTTAGGGCAATAAAAAAACCTTTTAAGAAATGACACCCACCTCTTAATACCATTTTAATATCTTCATTGCAGTGAAACGAATCATTGCCAATCCTCTTGTTTGTGCTGTCTTCTCCTCTGCCTCTATCACTCTCTCATCTCCTCTCTGCCATCTAGGAACACCACTCTCTCTCACACTTTAGATCTGGTTTGAATCTGTGTTTTATTCCTAATCTGTGAGTGTATGATCTATTCTTAATTATTGTGTATTCCACGTCTCAATAGAAATATATGGTTTTGATTGGTCTTTTTATGTAGGGCTTGGGTTCAAGCTATGGATATATCTAATTCTTTTGTAAACAAACAACCATTAAGTGGCAAACAAAAATTAAGAAGAAAGGACAATTCACTACATCAAATTTCGTAAAAAACAATGGCTATGGGTCGTCATTTTTTCTCATGTGTTTTTTTCCCATGGCCGTTGTTTTTTGCACCGCCTGTCCATTGTATTTTTTTTTGGTGAATTTCCCAATGGCCATAGGCTATCTTTTTTTTTCAAAAAAAAAATTGAATTAAAAAAATACAACACCTCATGATAGTCGGCTTCCTTCACAGATTTTGATGTTGTGATTAAGTGAAGAACTAAGTCACAACCAAGTTCGTTCTTTTTAGTTTATCATGAAACTTCAATTCCATCAAATTCATTTCCACTAATTAGGTGACTTCATCTTTCCATGTATCCCTTCTTTTATTAAATGCATGAAGAGTGCAATGCATTAAATTGTAATTATTTCTTTTATCAAATTCTTTTATATTAGTTTGACGATCTTGATGGATCCGAATGAGGAGACTCCGTCATGCGGTTGGAGATTTATGTGTGTTCCGATGATGGGAAGCTCCGTAGATCTCTTCGCCTCTTGTCTTTTCTATGGAAATGGAGAGAATAATAATAATCCAAACCCTAGGGCTGCCTTGTCCTTATATAGACAAGTCCCAAAGAGTCACACTTACTAGAGACATCTTCCACCAGAAGCCCACATCCACTGATCCTATTCGGAGTCTTATTATAGGGCCCTGATTAAGTCTTACACTAAAGTGGGATTGTAATGTCTGTTGGCATTTGCCCTGCTTGATCTGACATGGGACTCGTGGCATGCGGACCACACAATTTCCAACAATCTCCAACTTGGCACGAATACCATGTACATCAAACATTTCTCAATCCCATATGCATCACATGCTTTGCAAAAACCTCTGCAGGCAAAGCCTTGGTGAGAGCATCAGCCATCAATTCTTCTGAAGGCACATAGAAAAATTCTATATCATTCTTTTCAGCCTTCTCCCTAACAAAGTGATATTTTAGCTCAATATGTTTTGATTGGCTGTTAATCTTTTGCTCATTCACCATAGAAATGGCCGACGTACTGTCTATGCACCTTGGGACAGACTCCTTTTCATTTATTACCTCCAAATCACACAGGAAGTATTTTAACCAAAGAGCCTCCTAGACTGCTGTACTGCAAGCTATATACTCTGCTTCGGCTGTTGATATAGCCGTGGAGGTTTGTTTCTTGCTACCCCAAGAAATTGCACCTCCTCCGAGTGTAAACACATAGCCAGTTGTTGACTTTCTCTAGTCTAAATCACCGGCCCAATCTGCATCTAAGTAGCCGCGCAGTTCCAGGACTTCACCTTGATAACATAAGCAAAGATTTATTGTTCCTTTGATGTACCGCAAAATCCTCTTAACCGCATACTAATGCTGTAATCCTGGGTTACTTAGGAATCTGCTTACGAGACCCACGGCAAATGCAAGATCCGGTCTGGAACACAGCATCATATACATGATGCTGTCTACAATTTAAGCATAAGGTTTTAATCTCATCATTTCCCTATCCTGCTCATTTGTGGGTCTTTGATCGCTTGACAATTTTATGCTTCTGCAGATGGGAGTATCAATTAGATTACATTTAGCCATATCAAACCTTTTCAACACAGTTTCCAAATAAGATCTTTGTGATAAAGTCAATATCTTATTCAGACGATCACAGGTTATATCAATGCCAAGGACATACTTTGCCTCACCCATATCTTTCATCTCGAATATTGACTTTAACCATTGTTTGATTTCATTTATGGCTTCCAATTTATTACTAGCGATCAAAATGTCATCCACATATAATGAAAAATATAAATAAATACTCCCACTGCGTTTATTATAGAAACATGTGTCTGCACTATTGGGGACAAATCCAATTTTACAGATGGCTTAATGAAATTTTCTATATTATTGTCTTGAGGCTTGTTTTAATTCATATAATGCCTTATTAAGTTTGTATACTTTGTCCTTGTGACCTTGCACCACAAAACCTTTGGGTTGTTTCATATAAATTTATTCTTCTAATTCGTCATTCAAGAATGCTGTTTTCACATCCATCTAGTACAATTCAAGATCATAACATGCTACCAACACTACTAAGGTTCGTATGGATTGAAATTTTACGATCGGAGAAAATGTCTCCTTGTAATCTATTCTTTTCACTTGTGTGAATCCCTTAGCTACTAACCGTGCTTTATATTTATCCAAGGCTCCATCCTTTTTAAATTTCTTTCTAAGAACCAATTTACATCCAATGGCTTTCTGATCCTTAAGTAGATCTACCAATTGCCATACTTGGTTCTTTTCAATTGTTTCAATCTCCTCTCTCATAGCCTCTAGCCAACACTGCGCATCTTGCACTTTGACCGCTTAAGAGTAGAGGTTGGATCCAAATCTTGCACGGTTTCCAATAAACTGCAATAATCATCTAGATATGATGGTTGTTTCCTCGCCCGAATTGGTCTGCCAACTGGCACATCGGGTTGTTCAATCACCTCAAGTGGGATCTGACCAGGAATTCTATGTCCAACGTCCTCTTCATCAAAACCCCAACTTGCTTGTACCCCCTTGCCCATAGAGATTTCATATAATTCCACACTCTGTGGTCTTACTCTAGGACTGACCATCGGATCTTCAAGGAAAAATACATCTCGACATTCCATGATTATCCTATTATCGTGATCATACACACGATATCATTTAGAATGTGATGGGTAGTCAATGAAAGAATAATTTTTCTTCAGTTTTGCTTGCAGTTTATACCTTTCTTATGGTGGTAGCAGGACGTGTACAGGCAGCCCCAAACTCTCACATGTTCTAATTTTGGTTTGGTACCAGTCCATAACTTATACGGGGTCTTAAGCACACTCTTAGAGGGTACTCTGTTTAAAATATATTCTCCAGTGTTTAATGCTTCTCCCAACAAATACAGTGGAAGACTCACATGGCTGATCATTGACCTTACCATATCCATTAAGGTCCTATTCCTCCTCTCAGCCATGCCATTTTGTTGTGGGGTATATGGAATTGAATATTCATGAATTATTCTCTCACGTGCACAATATTCTTTAAACAATTCGGAAGTGTATTCAACCCCTTTATCAGATCTAATCCTCTTTATTTTCTTAGCCTTTTGATTTTGAACTTTAGCAGCATATATTTGAAACATTTTTAAGGCCTCATGTTTATATTTAATTAGGTACACATACCCATATCTGCTGTAATCATCAAAGAATGTGATGAAATAGTCTTCTCCGGTTCTATTGTATACATTCAATGGTCCACATATATCTGAATGAATTATGGCTAATATTTCAGAACTTCTAGTTGCTTTTGGGAATGGTTTCTTGACCATCTTTCCACTTATACATGGTTCACATATGGGGTACTCAATTTTACCTAGGTCTGGTAAAAGTCCATCCTCAACCATTCTACTGATTCTATTTTTATTAATGTGGTCCAATCTCAAATGCCATAACATTGCCAAACCATTCATGCATACATTCACATACACAGAATAATCAAAAGTGGACTTTATTTCATTATTAAGAATATACAACAAATACAATTTTTTAAAAAGAAAACTATGGACTAAAACTTCACTACGCATTCCAATAGTAACCCCATTATCTTTGAATCTAATTTCGAATCCATTCATTGTCAATTGGCTCACAGAGATGATGCTCCTCCTCATCGCTGGAGCAAAGAAGACATCAGAGAGATAAAGGGATTTGTCGATTGGTAAGGGAAATTTTGACTTTCCCTATCCCCAACACATCACAGAATATTTCATTCCTCATGTATATACTTTGTTCTCCCGGTTTCATCTCTTTGAATTCGATAAATTTAGCCTTGGTCCTTGATATGTGCCTGGTGGCTCCAGATCAATCCACCAATTTTTGTCATTGGTGTCCACCATCATGGACTCAGTGACCACTGCAACATAATCTCCGTGTTCTTTAGTCACTTTACCTTGCTGGCTATTCTCACCCTTTTTCTTTCTGCATTGAGAATTAAAGTGTCCAGGCTTCCCACAATTAAAGCAAACACCATTTTTAGGGCCTTTCCGCTTTAGATTGCCTTTAAATTTCTTTTTATTTTTCACATTGGCGATTAACACACCGCTAGAACTTTTAGTTTTAACAATTATAGCAGAATTTGTAGGTGTTATACCATGGGTAACTGCCTTTGTCCTTCAGCAAATAATTTAGCTTTAACCTCACTAAAGGTGACACCCTTTTGAAGGCTAAGGGTTTGAGACACATTCTCCCACAAAGGTGGAAGACTCATCAGCAAGTACATAATCTGAAAATCTTCGTCCATTTCCTTTCCCAAGGCTACAAGATTACTATGTCGGACTGACATTTTGTCAATGTGATCCCTTATAGATGACACCTCTGGCATCTTATAATTGACATATGCGCTAAACGCCTTCATCAGATGAGATTTGGATGTTTCATCATATTTGTCCATAGCATAGTCCGAGATTTCTTTTGCTGTGATGAAGTGCTTCTTTTGCTGTGATAAAGTGCTTAAATTGTTTCACCAACTCACTGGATATGAATCCGATCAATAGATGCCTTGCTGATTTGTTATCAAAGGCCCATTGCTCATATAATTCTTGGTCCTCCTTAGGGGCATCTTCAGTGGGCTTAAGGACCGGATCAGATTCAATCACATTAGTTAATCCATCAAAATGCAGCAATGCGTTCATCCGATGCTTCCAGACGGCTAAGTTCTTGCCGTTAAAAATATCAGCCTTTGCAAGATCATGTAAAGCTGATTTGGAAGACATTATTTTTTATTTTTAATTAAAAGATGGTCTAGATACCACTAATCGTATGAGAAAAAAATACCACCCTTTTATCTAAATCACTAAATCGTCTTCCTTTTGCTGCCAATGCATAGAGCTGCTCGCAAGGATTCCGTAGGCGCAAACAGATCGTCGATCTGACTCCGGATGGTTGAGATATCACAGCTTGAAATTTGACAGTGATCCACATGATAGACCCACACCCTTGTCTGCGTAAGATGTACGATCTCTGTGTCATGCTTCCCAAGGCAAAGACAGCGACCGCTTAATCTTGCATTTTCAGGTAGTCGTCATGCTGTCGTTACGTTTCCGAGTAGTCGCCGACTTTATCTTGCAGAAAGGACAACTAAAGAAAAATTTTGCTCTTCGGGTACCGTGGTGGCAAAAGGTACAGGATGTTGCCTTTTGTTTGTAGTAAAAAACAAAGGATGAGAGTGACAAAAACCTTTGCTATATCTTTGTATAAATTAAGATAAAATATACAAAGCCTTTATAGTGTCTTGATCCTCATGCACCACTATAGAAAGATGACAAGAAGTAGTCTTCTTCCTTTATCACGTTTCAAAACAGAAACATTCTACACCATTTACATTGCAGAAATGTAGAAACAAACCACGAGCAAAGCGTAAGATCATAGATCTACTAGTATCCATGCATATGCTCCAAAATCTGAATCGATAGAATGCACCATGCCGGGCTCTTATACCTACCAATGGATCTGGATGAAGAGACTCCATCATGCGGCCGAAGATTCGTGTGTGTTCCAATGATGGGAAGCTTCGTGGATCTCTTCACCTCTTGTCTTTCCTACGGAAATGGAGAGAATAATAATAATCCAAACCCTAAGGCTCCCTTATCCTTATATAGACAAGTCCCAAAGAGTCACACTTATTAGAGACATCTTCCACCAGATGCCCACATCCACTAATCCTATTCGGAGTCTTATTATAGGGCTCAAATCAAGTCTTACACTAAAGTGGGATTGCAATCTCTGTTGGCATCTGCCCTGCTTGATCTAACGTGGGACCCGTGGCATGCAGACCACACGATTTTCTACAGATCTTGTTATCAAATTACATCAACTCATTAATTCTTTTTTCCATGTTCTTTTCTCTTGCCTCCTCTTAGTCTTCTCTCATGCCATTTCAGCAATGTTTATGGTTAGTTTCTTACATAAGCAAATAAAAATAATGCATTTAGGTATGGGATGCATTTTCCTATATTTGATTTAAAAATAAAATCATTCTCCCTTTTTTTTTAATTAAAGGACATTTAGAGAGAAAAAAATCATTGCTTTTTCTAATTGTTCCCAAATAAAAAATGGCTAATAGGATTGTTTTGCTATCATCATGATCTCCTTTACATGATTGTGTTATGTTTAATTTGACAAGGTTATTGTTCCATTTCTTCTTTCTATCAATCTTAATAACTTTTTCTTATTAGATATCTTTTTTTTTTTTTTTGGCAATACTTATAGTTCGTTGTGAACACGATAACCTGATAATGGAATAAAAAAAGATAGATATGCAAAGATTTGAAGGATTCAATTTGTATCATTTAAGGCATCCTCTCCGATGTTTTTTTCTTAATGATACAAAATTTGGAGTTATCTTATCTGTTGGATTTTGAAATTAGTTGCAAAGAAATAATGTGAAGATTCCTCTACATCTATGGTTTTTGTACCTAACTACTAGGGTTGTGAATTGTGGGTGTAATGTGATCGGCATCTTCATTAATAGTTGTAAGCAATTATAGTTGCTTTCAGATCTTTCTATATTTGTACTCTTTAGTTTGTGGTCACAAACTACTAATTTGCATTTATTTTAATAAAAATCATAGATTTTGCATTAAGACTTAATCCGGGCATCACACCGGGCTTTATGCTAGTTTGTTCTTAAAGATGAATCTTTGACCAATATAACTCTGTTCTCAGTAATAACAGTCATTTCGTTTTTCCTGTTGACCCCATTGGACTATATGTGGATGGAATCAAATTTACCTCATCATACTTGCAATTTGTTATGAAAGGTTTAACTTATCGAAAAATTTGACTCAAAATAAAGCGGAATGGAGAAAAAGAATTCATGTAGCTGACCCCAACATGGTTGGGATAAGGTTTTGATGATGATGATGATGATGATACTTGCAATCTGTTGTAAGTATACTACCAGGAAAATGTTAGAATTTCAATCATATTTAGATTTTAAGTTTAGAAATTATGTTACAGAGCCTTTTAAGTTCCCCTCATTTTTGGCATTGTAGGGCTTGGATACTAGTGACATATATATTTGTGGAGGATATTCATGTAATTCATGTGCATACGTCCCTTACCAAGAGACCGTACATACTCTTCTGTGGGGCCCATGGTGGACCCTACCAAGGGATGAGACAAGGGGAATGGAAAGATCTATGCGGGATCACCCTAGATATCAAGTTTGGCCCCAATCATATGTCCCTAACCCCTTCATCCATGACCCACAAATTCATTTTATTCGAATGGGTGCATAGTTGATCCAACGGTCCAATAAATTCGGATTTGACCAAAAATTGGTAAACGGGTCAAATTCAAGGGGGTTGTGTGTGTGGTCCATTTGGATGAACTATACAGTGGGTCTCACCTAGAGTTCTCACCAAAAAAATGATGAGGGACATATGCATATGAATATTCTCCATATATATATGTGGAAAGTCTCAATTGGCTGCATTCTTTTTTTATGCTTATCAGTAGGTGTGTCTTTTTAATATATTATGCGACACGGACAAAAAGGGCTACTCAATTGGCAATCTTGCATAACACCTGGCTACCATTAATTATGTAGGATATCATCTACCAACCCAAAAACTTAAATGGATAGGTAGAATGCCCAAACAACCATATGAAGCACATCAAACCTATTAGTCGGGGTGATGTGAGACATTTTCATCTTCCAAATCTTGATACCAAATTGGGGAAGGGTGGTGGGAATACAAGCGGAAGGGAGAGGAGATAGGAGAGTGGTGATTTCTTATACTTTCTAAAGCTTGATAAGAAAGATAAACGAGCCATGTAGGTCTTAGATCTATATGCGGTGTAGAACAAGAAGCACGGGATGGTTCTTTTATGGAAGATCGTACCACTGAATAAGGATGAGAATAAGATTTTCTAGAGGGTTGATAAACTATAGGAGCTGTATCTCTGGAATCTTGTTGAAAATTTATTTCAACACTTCCATTTTCATGTTCAATTATTGTTTCAATATCTTGATTTTCTTTAGATTTTTCTGGTTAAGCGTTTTCTAAAAGCCATTTGCCTGATAAATTAATATCATTCCACTGTATTAATTTTGGAATATTAACTTTATTTTTGAAATTAGATTGGAATAAAGTAGTTATACTTTTTGCTTGATGGGAATAAGCTATGCCTGGAACAACTGAATTCATGAGTTTATAATAAACTTTATATATGAGAGCAAGATTTTGATTATGAGGATTCATATCAAAATCTTTTGTCTGGATGGCAAGAGTAAGAGCTTCATGTGCACCTGGATCTGTAAGAGAGACAAAAAAATTTGAAAAGCAATTAAAGAAAGTAGGGCCACTTGCCAAACTTGATTCAACCATTCCAAGTAATGAATCATTGAATTTTTTATGTCTTGTATCTTGAACATAGATGAGAGCTTCAGTTCTAAGTCCAAGTCTTGTCAAAGGCTTTAGAGCAACTTGCACTAAGCCAAAATGAATATAACGATATGTTTTAACATTCTCCTTTATTTCATGGGGCTTAATTAAGGAAAGATGCTGGATGTTACTAGTAATAGATTCAGTTCTTTCAATGGTTTTTGCTTTAGAACTTGATTTTAATTGAAAACTTCCAACTTTATAAATTTCATGTTTATTTACGATTGGAATAGTCTAGTCACAAATAACTTAATCTAAATCATCATAACTGATTTCTTCACTATTTTTAATAGACATGGAAGATAAGAAATTTGATGATGAGGAAGAAGAAGGTACAAACTTCTTAATAAGCTTAGCCATAATTTGTATTACAAAGTCATTTTAACCAAATCCACCACGAGTATCTAACGCAATAGAGGATTTACTCACCAACACAACGCCTTAAACGCCTTCACATGGCTAACAACAGCGACAACAATGGCTACCTCAACTATTCTCCGGGCAAAATATGATTAAAATTTCTCAATGATAACAAACACAGAACTAAGCATTAAGACTTTTGATGTTCTTACTTCTGAGTCAGTAATTCCTTAAACACAATCAAAGCACAACATAACAAAGATAAGTGAAAAAATACTCACAAAGCAACTTTATTGACAAAGTACTTGATTACACACGGGGGATGCCAAAATGGCTCTGATACCAAATTAGGGAAGAGTGGTAGGAATACAAGCGGAAGGGAGAAGAGAGAGCATGGTGGTGGAAGCAAGGGTGGATTTTGACTGGTATTCCAAGCTTGCTTGTACAAGAAGGTGGCTAGCCCTATTTATAATAGTTACAAACATAATTTACATTTCATTACGACTGCATTTCATCTGAATTTACATTGCATTTTAGTTGCTGACAAATTTCATGATGCGTCTAGACTGCTGGATAAGATCACAATCTTCACTGTAGATGAACTTTATTCTGATGACGGATGCATTATCATGATTACTTTGTGAAAAATTGAGTGACTTGATAAAGCATATGTCTTGTCTTGGCTCTATTTTTTCCCTTTTCTTCGGATAGAGATGAATCCCTCATTATCACTTCTTGTCTCTTCAGCATCTGTATTTGCTTTAGGAGCAATATTTTCAAAAGGATTGTCATCGGCCCAAAGAAGATGAAGCTGCTAACCGAAGCTTAATGGAGAATTTTCAGATGATCTTTTTTCTGTATTTGTTCAATAATTTCCTTTTGCAGATCTTTTTTGAGTTGAAGTAAATCTGCTGCTGTGAAAAGAGCAGAAGAAGAGGCTGAACAGGAATTCTTCTGTTTGTCTGTATCACTTGCTGGATGAAGCCTTTCCTTTTCTTTTTCAGTAGTTTTGAAAATTTCAAAAAATGATGGCTTTATGGCTTGATCAGTAGAATATTGCTGAAGTATTGTAGTATAATCAAATTGGGGCCAAAACTTGATATAAATCATTCTGGATAAAACTGGTGGACTGAAGTCCATTTCTTTATAAAAATTCCACTTCAGGATCCAAGGGATTTCATGCTTGCGATAAAACTGCATAGTAATATAGGGTTCTGTTACAAGTTGTAGGTATTGATAAAGGCTTTTTTCTTTTGATTTGAGAGAAGCTTTATATGATACAGAATAAGATTCATAAATAGGAAAAAGTGCTTGAGGAATAATATCTTTAGTAGCGCCAAAAGGTATCCAAAATTGTATGAAAAACCACATAGATATTTTATGGGGGTTTGATTTGAACCTTATAAACTAGGAATACTGGAAAGATGAGTTTTGATAATAAAGGATGGCTTTCCAGGCACAAATATAATCATAATAATTAAAAATAAGTTCTGAATCAAGTCTTTTGGGGCATATGAAGAGGTTGCCCCCATTCATCTACAGAAAGGACATGCATAATCTTGATTTTTGAATATAGGATGTTAATATGGGTTGGTAAAGCATTTAAGTATGAGTTTTTTGATCCATCTGTATGGTCAATAGTGCAGCTGCTAATTCTGATAAGAATTTGTTCATAAACTTTATAGTCAAGGGGTTGGATAAATAAGTGGTCTGGAGAAAAAAGGGTTTGGATAAGATGTTCAATGGGAAAGGGATTTGTATAAGATATGTCATCTAAGGTGTAACACTCCGATCCCCTTTGAGCCGGATTAGTGGCTCATTAGTGTGTGTTTTGTTTTGTTTATTCTTTTGGACTTGGTTTTGGGCCTTGGATAGGTAGTTGAGTGACCTTTGACCTGGAATAGGTAGTTCTAAGCCTTTTTCGTAATTTTGCTTTTGCTTTGCTCATATCATCTTTGCATCATCTTGGTGTCAGCATGTGTATTTCGTTGAGCTCGACAATTTCCGTAACTGTGTCAGATCCGTTTGGAGTCAATTGGGGAAGATGGACCTTCATGTGACTTGATTTGTAAATAACCCAGACTCTTTGGACTTTGACTTAAACTTCCAAAACTATATATACATGAGTCATTACAGGTGTCTCTCTCTCTCATTTCACCTGATCGTTGCATGCAAGGAATTCCAGAGGAGCTCTCCACGTTCTCTCTCCTTCTCTCCCTCTCTTCTTTCCTTCTCTTGATCGTTTGAGGATTGGGTCCTTTAGTGGATTTGGGTTCTTCTCTTCTCTCTGTTTATGTTTTGTGGTTCGGTAAGTGGGTTCTTTCCAATTCTTTCTTCTTCTTCTCCAATTGCTTCTCCCATTCTCTGTTGCTAGGTCTTCATCTCATGCATGTGTGATTGCTTTGATTTGTTTTGGTTTTAGTTGCTTTGGAGCTTGATTCAGTGGATTTCCAGATTTGAGGCAAGTATAAGTACAGACTTTTATAACACACATGGGTGCTCTATTTGAATGCTTTGATTTCCATCCTCTTTAGAGTATTTGATGCTTTACAGCCACATTCTGTGAAGTTGGAGTCTCTGTAACTCATTTTCTTCAGCTTCTGTATCAAATTTCAGTTTCTGTACTCAGCCCGAATTCATCTCTGTATTGTACGGCTAAGCCGTGAACTTCTACGGCTTGATTTCCAGAGACTCGAAATTTGAGTTTTGTTCTACGGCTAGGCTACGGCTAAGCCGTAATTTGTTCTACGGCTGAGCCGTAAGCTAGCCGTGACCCAACCGTACCCCAGCCGTGAATTAAATCTCTGATCAGTCGAAACTTTTCTGATATCAGTACTCCTACGGTGAGGCTACGGCTAAGCCGTGGAATGCTACGGCCAAGCCGTGGATTGGTCTACGGCTAAGCCGTATACTGACTGTAGCTCAGCCGTAAAAAAAAAAGGTATTTGATCAGAGATGGAAAGATGATTCGTTTAGCTGTGTTTTGAATGGAACCAAGGTGAGGCCGTAGTGCATAGTACGACAAGCGCGTAAGATGTCTTCGGCTCAACCATAGGTCCCCCATAGCTAAACCGTTAGGCATGGCAATTCTGAAACATAACTTAGGATAATGGTGAGACTTGTAGGACTCAAATACAGGTTAACCACCCATGTAAACCGGCCCAATGGATTCTTGGATCGCATGAATAGTCTGTTAGGCTGTGACTTATTCATGTGAGTGTTGATTTACGGTTAAGCACCTCCCCATGGGTGTTGGTTTAAGGGACGTCGGTGCACGCACAGATTACATTGCAACACTTTGATGGCAACGGTGTATTGACTAACTTAAAACTACATCAACATGCACGGTTAGTGACAGTGAACAACTAGCTTAGGACTGGCTTGTAATGAACCTTGACTCCGTATTAATCTGAGATGCATTGCATATTGTTTATGATTTTGCCCTCTGTTCTGTTAATCTAAGTTTATGCATTCCGTAGTCATTTTTGTTTTCGTCCTGTATCTTTGTTCTATGCTTCGTTCTGCACTATGCTTTGATCTATGCTGTGCTTTGGATTTATATCTATGCTCTGCTGGCTTTGTTTATCTCTGAGTTTGGGTATTCCCGGGTGGCTCTGCCCAGAGGTTAATACGTGAGGATAAGATCCGGTCTTTGTCATCGGTGAGTCCAAAGCGGATAATCTCCCTTTCTATGGATTTGATTTGATTGGTATTAGTCTGGCTCTACTCAGCCTCAGCCCTAGGATGCCCGACGGGGTTACCTTTGGCTTAGATCTCTGTATCTCTGTATAACTGCAGTGTTGCTTTGTCTTGGGACCCCGGAACCCAGGAAACCGAGACCCACTTGTACCCTGGCCCGGTCAGTGGTGTTCTCATCTGCTCTGCTCTGCTCTGCTCTCTATTGGAGAGAACATGGTTAACGTAGTAGCCACTTAGTCAGTATTTCTATGTTTGATTCACATATCATGCTTTACGTCTATGCACGATTTGCTTAGCTTACTAAGATGAAATTCTGAAATCATTATTCTGTCATTTATTCAGCTTTGATACTATGAGTGTTTCATCTCTGTTACTTATATTTGCTGGATCGTTGTATTCATTTGTATTGTCTGTGGTGTTGCAGGCACAGATACCTTACCCAGCTCCCCGGCGGTCGAGAAGGCTGCAGGGGCGAGTGTAGAGGCACCCTCCGGTTTGGCAGAGTGGGCCTGATCATCTCTGCCGAGTGCGTTCATGCATACTTCCAGTGGCTTTTCGTTTTGGGATTTTGAGTTTTGGTTTCAGGGGACTTGTATTCTGTGTATTTTGTATATATGGTTTTGGTGTGTATTCGGTTTTCTATCAGTGTATTTGTCTTTGTCGCTTCCGTATTTGTTTCTGCTTTGGCTTCCGCTATTTTCTTTGTTGTTTGCTATGATATCTACAGCTTCCGCGTTCGTCTGTTTCGCACGTGTTAGATCCCTTGTGTGCGTGCATCTGGACTGGGTTTGGGTGCACGTGCACGGGAGTACGTGTGTCACCGGTTTAGCTTTTCGCTAACCCCCGAATTCTGGGCTCGGGTCGTGACATACGTATTGTATGGTATCAAAGCATGCTAGTTATAAGCATGTAGGCATCTAAGATCGTGGTGAGATAACGCTATCAACTATTTGACTCGAAGTCTCATATGTTGATTTGGGGTTTGACTAACTCAGGGCATTTTATATTTGTGTGTTGTGTTTCTTTTCCTTTTTGCAGGATGGCATCAGAATCAGGATCTCGGGATGAGAATCAACAGGGCCATAACGGTGATAGTGGATCAGTACCCCCACACATCAGTAGTGAGGAGCGGATGATGATGATGATGCAGTCTATGCAATCATTACAGGCGCAGATGGCATCCATGGTAGATAGACAGAGTCAGGCTGCTGCAGTAGCATCACCTCGCATAGATCAGCAGGTGATTTTCCAGCCTAAGGAATCAGATCCGAATGCTCTTTTCGACAAGTTCCGTAAGCGAGGGGCAACCGAGTTTCATGGGATAGAGGATGCATTGCAGGCGGAGCAATGGTTGGAGCAGACTGAAGAGCTATTTGACACGATTGTGTGCAGTAACAAGCAGAAGGTAGTTCTCACAGCCTCTATGCTTCGGAGTGTAGCCAAGACATGGTGGAGGAGTGTTAAGACTTCATTTCAGACTATGCCCAGTGCCACAGTTTGGGAGACCTTCAAGCAGCAATTCCGTCGGAAGTTCATGCCTCTCCATATTCAGCGAGCCAAGGAAGTGGAATTCTTCAACCTTCAGCAGAGACAGATGTCAGTTGCAGATTATGTACACAAGTTTACAGAATTGTCTCACTTCGCAGAGGACATGGTGAACACTGAGCATAAGAAGGTGACTCGCTTCGTCAACGGCCTGAATCCGAGGCACAAACGCCATGTGGTTGCTTGTATGTGGCCGGCTACATTGGATGACGCTATTGACAGGGCTTATGATGCAGAGGCCATCTTTGAGGAGGAGCGAACAGAAGCTAAGAGGGCGGCAGGTTCCAGTGGCAGAAGTCAGTTTCAGAAAAGGTTCAAGGGTAAGCAGGGCAGTTCGAGCAGTACTCCGTTGGTATGCGGTCACTGTGGGAAGGATCACCCCACAGACAGATGTTGGAGGAAGATTGGGGCTTGTTTCGGTTGTGGCTCTACGGATCACAGGCGGGCCCAATGCCCGAAGTTTCAGTCCTCGCCACAGACGAGACATGCAGGATCTACAGCTCAGGGCAGATCTCAGCCAGCTCGCCCAGCCCAGAAGCCGAACCGCCAGACAGCCCGAGCCTATGCTGCTACGCATGAGGGCGCGGAGGAGGCCACAGTCGTGGAAGGTAAAATTTTAATTTCTGATGCAGAAGCTTTAGCTTTATTTGACTCCGGGTCTACGCGTTCGTACGTAGCACCCCATTTTGCTGTGCAGCTTCGACACCGACCCACACCACTTCCATACTTGTTGCTAGTATCCACTCCGGTTGGTAAGCGGGTGGAGTGCAGTGTGTTTTACCCTCAGTGTGATGTGCGGATAGCTGGTCATCAGCTCCCAGTAGACCTCGTGTTGCTCACGACACTGGATTTTGATGTGATCCTTGGTATGGACTGGCTTGCAAGATATCATGCGTGTATCAATTGCTACAGCAAAGCTATCTACTTTGATTTGGGCAGCGGATTCCGATTTGAGGGCAGCCAGATGAAGTGCCCATGTCACGACCCGAGCCCAGAATTCGGGGGTTAGCGAAAAGCTAAACCGGTGACACACGTACTCCCGTGCACGTGCACCCAAACCCAGTCCAGATGCACGCACACAAGGGATCTAACACGTGCGAAACAGACGAACGCGGAAGCTGTAGATATCATAGCAAGCAACAAAGAAAATAAAATAGCGGAAGCCAAAGCAAATACGAAACGGAAAAGACAAAGACAAATACACTGAGATAAAACCGAATACACACCAAAATCAATATACACAAAATATACAGAATACAAGTCCAAAGTCCAAAGTCCAAAGTCCAAATACAAGCTCTCAAAAACCAAAACGCAAAATAAAAGCCACTGGTATGCATGCACGCACTTGGCAGAAGTGATCAGGCCCACTCTGCCAGACCGGAGGGTGCCTCTACACTCGCCCCTGCAGCCTCCTCGACCGCCGGGGAGCTGGGCAAGGTATCTGTGCCTGCAACACCACAGACAACACGAATGAATACAACGATCCAGCAAATATAAGTAACAGGAAAGAAACACGCATAGTATCAAAGCGAATGAAATAGGGACAGAAGATTAAATACAGAGTCCATCTTAGTATGCTAAGCAAATCGTGCATAGGAGTAAAACATGATAATGGAATCAAAACATAGAATACTGAACTAGTTGGCTACTACGTTAACCATGTTCTCTCCAAAAGAGAGCAGAGCAAAGCAGAGCAGAGGAGAACACCGCTGTCCAGGCCAAAGGTACAAGCGGGTCTCGGTTTCCTGGGTTCCGGGGTCCCAAGACAAAGCAACACTGCAGTTAAAACAGAGATACAGAGATCTACGCCAGAGGTAACCCCGTCGGGCATCCTAGGGCTGAGGCTGAGTAGAGCCAGACCAATACCAATCAAATCAAATCCATAGAAAGGGAGATTATCCGCTTTGGACTCACCGATGACAAAGACCGGATCTTATCCTCACGTATTAACCTCTGGGCAGAGCCACCAGGGAATACCCAAACTCAGAGATATACAAAGCCAGAGAATATACAAAGCATAGCATAGATCAAAACATAGTACAGAGCGAAGAATAATACAGATATACAGAACGAAAGCAAAATGACTGAGGAATGCATAACATAGATTAACAGAACAGAGGGCAAAACCATAAACAATATGCAATGCATCTCAGATTAATACGGAATCAAGGCTCGTTACAAGCCAAGTCTAATCTAGTTGCATCACTGTCACTAACCGTGCATGTTGATGTAGTTTTAAGTTATTCGATGCACCGTTGCCATCCTAGTGTTGCAATATAATCCTCATGTGCACCGAAGTCCCTTAAACCAACACCCATGGGGAGGTGCTTAACAATGAGCAACACTCACATGAATAAGTCACAGCCTAACAGACTATTCATGCGCTCCAACGAATCCATTTGGGCCGGTTTACGGGTATGGTTAACCTGTATTTGAGCCCTACAAGGTCACACCATTAGCCTAAGTTTAACTGATATTTAACAGGTCTTACGGTTTAGCCATGGGTGACCTACGGCTTAGCCGTGGCATCCTACGGCGTAGCCGCAATATGCACTACGGCTTAGCCGTGGTTCCCTTCAGAGCACGGCTAAACTGTCAGCTTTTCCACCTCTGATCTGATACATCTCACGGCTGAGCTACAGTCAGTATACGGCTTAGCCGTAGACCAATCCACGGCTTAGCCGTAGCCTCACCGTAGGAGTACTGATATCAGAAAAGTTTCGACTGATCAGAGATTAAAATTCACGGCTGGGGTCACGGTTGGGTCACGGCTAGCTTACGGCTCAGCCATAGGACAAATTACGGCTTAGCCGTAGCCTAGCCGTAGAACAAATTCAGATTTTCGAGTCTCTGGAAAGCGAACCGTAGAAATTTACGGCTTAGCCGTACAATACAGAATACGAGTTCGGGAAGATTACAGAAACAAAATTTTTGTACAGAAACTGAATAAAACAAGCTCAACTGATTCTCATAGCTTAGAAAATGGCTGTAAAACATTTCTCTAAAGAGAATGAGAATGAATCCAAGCAATCAAACAATACCCATATGTGTTATCAAAACCTGTACTTATACTTGCCTCAAATCTGACAAATCCTCTGAAATCAAGCTCCAAATCCACTAAAATCAAGACAAATCAAAGCAAGAAACCATGCATGAGATGGAAACACAGAAATCAGAGAATGAGAGGTGCAATTGGGAGAAGAAACACAAAGGACCCACTTACCTCAAGCAATACACAAGGATGAGAGAAGAGAGAAGAGAGAAGAACCCAATCACCAAAGTGCAAGCTTACACTACAAGATCGAAGAAGAGAATGAAGAGGAGGGGAGAAGAACGTGGAGCTCCTGACTCCTTGCATGCAACGTTGAGGAATGAAATGAGCAAGGGAGGGAGAGACATCTGGAGCTAACTTATATTTATATATATTTGGAAGTTAAGTCAAAGTCCGGAGAGTTAAGACTAATTACAGTTCAAGTCACACGAAGGTCCATCTTCCCCAATTGACTCCAAACGGATCTGACACAGTTATGGAAATTGTCGATCTCAACGAAATACATATGCTGACACCAAGATGATGCAAAGATGATATGAGCCAAACAAAAACAAAATTACGAAAAAGGGCTTAGAACTAACTATCTCAGGTCAAAGGTCACTCAACTACCTATCCCAGGCCCAAAACAAGTCCAAAAGAAATAAACAAAACAAAACACACACTAATGAGCCACTAATCCGGCTCAAAGGGGATCGGAGTGTTACATCCTCCCCCACTAGGAATCATTCCGTCCTCGGAATGACTACCTACCTGCGCAAAGAGCTGGGGGTACTGGTGCGCTAGCTGCTCCTCTAGCTCCCAAGTAGCCTCATCCGGACCGTGATGCTCCCACAACACTTTAACCCATCTGATAGTCCTGGTACGGAGAATCTGCTCTAGTGTCCCAACGATGCGAAGCGGACGCTCAACGTAAGTCGCATTAGGCTGAATCTGAATGTCATCGTAGCGAATCACATGGCTCGAATCTGGCACGTACTTACGGAGCATCGACACATGGAAGACATCGTGCACACCGGAGAATTCAACTGGAAGCGTCAACCGATAAGCTAAATCTCCAACTCGGCTCTTGACTTCGAACGGTCCTACATATCTCGGAGCTAACTTACCCCTCTGACCAAATCGAACTGTGCCCTTCATCGGAGAAACTTTAAGGAACACCCAATCTCCGACTTGGAATGCCAAAGGTCTCCTCCGAGTATCAGCATAGCTCTTCTGCCTGGACCGAGCAATCTTCAGATTCTCTATCACTTTCTGCACCTTCTCTGTCGTTTCAGCAATGATTGTCGGACCATGGAAACTTCTAGTTCCAACTTCTTCCCAGCACACTGGGGTCCTGCACTTACGTCCGTAAAGTGCCTCATATGGTGCCATACCAATGCTCTCATGGAAGCTGTTGTTGTAGGCAAACTCACACAATGCCAGATGTGTATCCCATTCCTTCTCAAAGTTCAGCACACTAGCTCTGAGCATATCCTCCAATGTCTGAATGGTACGCTCCGACTGTCCATCGGTCTGGGGGTGGTATGCCGTACTAAAACTCAACTTCGTGCCCATAGCTTCCTGAAATGCTCTCCAGAATGAAGATACAAAACGACTGTCTCGATCCGACACAATCGATACCGGGGTGCCATGCAATCTGACTACCTCGTCAACAAACTTCCTGGCCATCTCTGTGAATGTCATCCCTTTCCTGAACGGAAGGAAATGCGCTGACTTGGTCAATCTGTCCACTATGACCCAGATCGCATTATTCTTTCTACTGGTCGGCGGAAAACCGGAGACGAAATCCATCGTAATGTGCTCCCACTTCCACTGCGGAGTGTGCAATGGATGCAATGATCCTGGAGGTCGTTGATGGTCAGCTTTCACTCTCTGACAGGTCAAACATCGAGCTACGAACCCTGCGATCTCCCGCTTCATATTGTTCCACCAAAATCTGTCCTTCAAGTTTCGGTACATCTTCGTACTCCCGGGGTGCATCGCATATCGGGCATCGTGCGCATCTGTCATCAACTTATCCTTCAGCTCGTCCACAGCGGGAACACACAATCTATTCTTGAAGTACAAAACTCCATCTACTAGGCTAAAATCCGGTCGATCTGAAATCCGATCTCTGAACTTCACCAGGAGGGGGTCCTCAAACTGGCGATCCTTGATCTGCTGAATCACCTCAGGCTGAAACACGACAGTAGTAGCTAATGTCACCGAGTCTCCTACCATCTGAACCTCTACAGGCTGATCATGCACAAGCATATAGAATCCTGCTAACACCTGAAGACTGTCTGTCCTCCTGCTGAGTGCATCTGCAACTACATTGCCCTTGCCTGGGTGGTACTTGATCGGAAAGTCGTAGTCTTTGATAAACTCCAACCATCTTCGCTGCCTCATATTCAAGTCATGCTGATCAAACAAGTACTGCAGACTGTGATGATCGGAATGGACCTCGAACTTTACACCGTACAAGTAATGCCGCCACAACTTCAATGCAAATACAATGGCTGCTAACTCCAAGTCATGTGTGGCATAGTTCTTCTCATGTTCTTTCAACTGTCTGGATCCATAGGCAATCACCTTCTGATTCTGCATCAGTACGCAGCCTAGTCCAACTCTAGAGGCATCTGAGTAAATCATGAATCCCTCACTACCATCCGGGAGAGTCAACACTGGCGCCGTAGTGAGCTTTTCTTTCAACATCTGGAAACTACGCTCACACTTCTCTGTCCACTCATACGGAACCTTCTTCCGAGTCAACTGAGTCAGCGGGGCTGAAATCTTCGAGAAATCCTGCACAAACCTGCGGTAATATCCCGCCAAACCCAGAAAACTCCGAATCTCTGTCACTGATCTAGGACGGGGCCAATGGACTACTGCTTCAATCTTCGCCGGATCCACCATCAATCCTTCTCGAGAAATCTTATGACCCAAAAATGCAACTTGCTCTAACCAGAAATCACACTTGGACAACTTTGCATACAACTTGTGATCTCGAAGCAGCTGCAATGCTTTCCTCAAATGGTCTGTATGTTCCTCAGCAGTCTTCGAATAGACCAATATGTCATCTATAAAAACCACAACGAACTGGTCCAAGAAGGAAGTAAACACCCTATTCATCAATGCCATGAAAGCTGCGGGTGCGTTCGTCAAACCAAATGGCATGACAAGGAACTCGTAGTGTCCATACCGAGTCCTGAAAGCTGTCTTCGGAACATCCTCATCCTTCACCCTGAGCTGGTGATATCCTGACCTCAAGTCAATCTTAGAGAAGTAAGCTGCACCCTGAAGTTGATCGAACAACTCATCAATCCTAGGCAATGGATATTTGTTCTTGATGGTCACTTTATTCAATTGCCTGTAGTCAATGCACATCCGGAAACTGCCATCCTTCTTCTTGACGAACAAAACAGGTGCTCCCCAAGGTGAAACACTCGGGCGTATAAACCCTTTATCCAACAGATCCTGCAACTGTTTCTTCAATTCCAACAACTCTGCAGGTGCCATACGATATGGAGCTCTACTGATAGGTGCTGTACCTGGTACCACGTCAATAGCAAATTCTACCTCCCGAACTGGTGGCAACTCTGGCACATCCTCCGGAAAGACATCCGGAAACTCGCTGACTACTGGGATCTCACTGAGCTGTCGCGGATCTTTCTTCTCTGAAATGAATGCAAGAAATCCCTCACATCCCCTACGAAGCATCCTGTCTGCCTTACAAGCAGAGATCACACGTCTTGGGCACTTCATCTGGCTGCCCTCAAATCGGAATCCGCTGCCCAAATCAAAATAAATAGCCTTGCTGTAGCAATTGATACACGCATGATATCTCGCAAGCCAGTCCATACCAAGGATCACATCAAAATCCAGTGTCGTGAGCAACACAAGGTCTACTGGGAGCTGATGACCAGCTATCCGCACATCACACTGAGGGTAGAAAACACTGCACTCCACCCGTTTACCAACCGGAGTGGATACTAACAACAAGTAGGGAAGTGGTGTAGGTCGCTGTCGAAGCTGCACAGCAAAATGGGGTGCTACGTACGAACGCGTAGACCCGGAGTCAAATAAAGCTAAAGCTTCTGCATCGGAAATTAAAATTTTACCTTCCACTACTGTGGCCTCCTCCGCGCCCTCATGCGTAGCAGCATAGGCTCGGGCTGTCTGGCGGTTCGGCTTCTGACTTGGGCGAGCTGGCTGAGATCTGCCCTGAGCTGTAGATCCTGCATGTCTCGTCTGTGGCGAGGACTGAAACTTCGGGCATTGGGCCCGCCTGTGATCCGTAGAGCCACAACCGAAACAAGCCCCAATCTTCCTCCAACATCTGTCTGTGGGGTGATCCTTCCCACAGTGACCGCATACCAACGGAGTACTGCTCGAACTGCCCTGCTTACCCTTGAACCTTTTCTGAAACTGACTTCTGCCACTGGAACCTGCTGCCCTCTTAGCCTCTGTTCGCTCCTCCTCAAAGATGGCCTCTGCATCATAAGCCCTGTCAATAGCGTCATCCAATGTAGCCGGCCACATACAAGCAACCACGTGGCGTTTGTGTCTCGGATTCAGGCCGTTGACGAAGCGAGTCACCTTCTTATGCTCCGTGTTCACCATATCCTCTGCGAAGTGGGACAACTCTGTAAACTTGTGTACATAATCTGCAACTGGCATCTGTCTCTGCTGAAGGTTGAAGAATTCCACTTCCTTGGCTCGCTGAATATGGAGAGGCATGAACTTCCGACGGAATTGCTGCTTGAAGGTCTCCCAAACTGTGGCACTGGGCATAGTCTGAAATGAAGTCTTAACACTCCTCCACCATGTCTTGGCTACACTCCGAAGCATAGAGGCTGTGAGAACTACCTTCTGCTTGTTACTGCACACAATCGTGTCAAAAAGCTCTTCAGTCTGCTCCAACCATTGCTCCGCCTGCAATGCATCCTCTATCCCATGAAACTCGGTCGCCCCTCGCTTACGGAACTTGTCGAAAAGAGCATTCGGATCTGATTCCTTGGGCTGGAAAATCACTTGCTGATCTATACGAGGTGATGCTACTGCAGCAGCCTGACTTTGTCTATCTACCATGGATGCCATCTGCGCCTGTAATGATTGCATAGACTGCATCATCATCATCATCCGCTCCTCACTACTGATGTGTGGAGGTACTGATCCACTATCACCGTTATGGCCCTGTTGGTTTTCATCCCGAGATCCTGATCCTGATGCCATCCTGCAAAAAGGAAAAGAAACACAACACACAAATATGAAATGCCCCTGAGTTAGTCAAATCCCAAATCAACATATGAGACTTCGCGTCAAATAGTTGATATCGTTATCTCACCACGATCTTAGATGCCTACATGCTTATAACTAGCATGCTCTGATACCATACAATACGTATGTCACGACCCGAGCCCAGAATTCGGGGGTTAGCGAAAAGCTAAACCGGTGACACACGTACTCCCGTGCACGTGCACCCAAACCCAGTCCAGATGCACGCACACAAGGGATCTAACACGTGCGAAACAGACGAACGCGGAAGCTGTAGATATCATAGCAAGCAACAAAGAAAATAAAATAGCGGAAGCCAAAGCAAATACGAAACGGAAAAGACAAAGACAAATACACTGAGATAAAACCGAATACACACCAAAATCAATATACACAAAATATACAGAATACAAGTCCAAAGTCCAAAGTCCAAAGTCCAAATACAAGCTCTCAAAAACCAAAACGCAAAATAAAAGCCACTGGTATGCATGCACGCACTTGGCAGAAGTGATCAGGCCCACTCTGCCAGACCGGAGGGTGCCTCTACACTCGCCCCTGCAGCCTCCTCGACCGCCGGGGAGCTGGGCAAGGTATCTGTGCCTGCAACACCACAGACAACACGAATGAATACAACGATCCAGCAAATATAAGTAACAGGAAAGAAACACGCATAGTATCAAAGCGAATGAAATAGGGACAGAAGATTAAATACAGAGTCCATCTTAGTATGCTAAGCAAATCGTGCATAGGAGTAAAACATGATAATGGAATCAAAACATAGAATACTGAACTAGTTGGCTACTACGTTAACCATGTTCTCTCCAAAAGAGAGCAGAGCAAAGCAGAGCAGAGGAGAACACCGCTGTCCAGGCCAAAGGTACAAGCGGGTCTCGGTTTCCTGGGTTCCGGGGTCCCAAGACAAAGCAACACTGCAGTTAAAACAGAGATACAGAGATCTACGCCAGAGGTAACCCCGTCGGGCATCCTAGGGCTGAGGCTGAGTAGAGCCAGACCAATACCAATCAAATCAAATCCATAGAAAGGGAGATTATCCGCTTTGGACTCACCGATGACAAAGACCGGATCTTATCCTCACGTATTAACCTCTGGGCAGAGCCACCAGGGAATACCCAAACTCAGAGATATACAAAGCCAGAGAATATACAAAGCATAGCATAGATCAAAACATAGTACAGAGCGAAGAATAATACAGATATACAGAACGAAAGCAAAATGACTGAGGAATGCATAACATAGATTAACAGAACAGAGGGCAAAACCATAAACAATATGCAATGCATCTCAGATTAATACGGAATCAAGGCTCGTTACAAGCCAAGTCTAATCTAGTTGCATCACTGTCACTAACCGTGCATGTTGATGTAGTTTTAAGTTATTCGATGCACCGTTGCCATCCTAGTGTTGCAATATAATCCTCATGTGCACCGAAGTCCCTTAAACCAACACCCATGGGGAGGTGCTTAACAATGAGCAACACTCACATGAATAAGTCACAGCCTAACAGACTATTCATGCGCTCCAACGAATCCATTTGGGCCGGTTTACGGGTATGGTTAACCTGTATTTGAGCCCTACAAGGTCACACCATTAGCCTAAGTTTAACTGATATTTAACAGGTCTTACGGTTTAGCCATGGGTGACCTACGGCTTAGCCGTGGCATCCTACGGCGTAGCCGCAATATGCACTACGGCTTAGCCGTGGTTCCCTTCAGAGCACGGCTAAACTGTCAGCTTTTCCACCTCTGATCTGATACATCTCACGGCTGAGCTACAGTCAGTATACGGCTTAGCCGTAGACCAATCCACGGCTTAGCCGTAGCCTCACCGTAGGAGTACTGATATCAGAAAAGTTTCGACTGATCAGAGATTAAAATTCACGGCTGGGGTCACGGTTGGGTCACGGCTAGCTTACGGCTCAGCCATAGGACAAATTACGGCTTAGCCGTAGCCTAGCCGTAGAACAAATTCAGATTTTCGAGTCTCTGGAAAGCGAACCGTAGAAATTTACGGCTTAGCCGTACAATACAGAATACGAGTTCGGGAAGATTACAGAAACAAAATTTTTGTACAGAAACTGAATAAAACAAGCTCAACTGATTCTCATAGCTTAGAAAATGGCTGTAAAACATTTCTCTAAAGAGAATGAGAATGAATCCAAGCAATCAAACAATACCCATATGTGTTATCAAAACCTGTACTTATACTTGCCTCAAATCTGACAAATCCTCTGAAATCAAGCTCCAAATCCACTAAAATCAAGACAAATCAAAGCAAGAAACCATGCATGAGATGGAAACACAGAAATCAGAGAATGAGAGGTGCAATTGGGAGAAGAAACACAAAGGACCCACTTACCTCAAGCAATACACAAGGATGAGAGAAGAGAGAAGAGAGAAGAACCCAATCACCAAAGTGCAAGCTTACACTACAAGATCGAAGAAGAGAATGAAGAGGAGGGGAGAAGAACGTGGAGCTCCTGACTCCTTGCATGCAACGTTGAGGAATGAAATGAGCAAGGGAGGGAGAGACATCTGGAGCTAACTTATATTTATATATATTTGGAAGTTAAGTCAAAGTCCGGAGAGTTAAGACTAATTACAGTTCAAGTCACACGAAGGTCCATCTTCCCCAATTGACTCCAAACGGATCTGACACAGTTATGGAAATTGTCGATCTCAACGAAATACATATGCTGACACCAAGATGATGCAAAGATGATATGAGCCAAACAAAAACAAAATTACGAAAAAGGGCTTAGAACTAACTATCTCAGGTCAAAGGTCACTCAACTACCTATCCCAGGCCCAAAACAAGTCCAAAAGAAATAAACAAAACAAAACACACACTAATGAGCCACTAATCCGGCTCAAAGGGGATCGGAGTGTTACAGCCCAAGACGTGTGATCTCTGCTTGTAAGGCAGACAGGATGCTTCGTAGGGGATGTGAGGGATTTCTTGCATTCATTTCAGAGAAGAAAGATCAGCGACAGCTCAGTGAGATCCCAGTAGTTAGCGAGTTTCCGGATGTCTTCCCGGAGGATGTGCCAGAGTTGCCACCGGTTCGGGAGGTAGAATTTGCTATTGACGTGGTACCAGGTACAGCACCTATCAGTAGAGCTCCATATCGTATGGCACCTGCAGAGTTGTTGGAATTAAAGAAACAGTTGCAGGATCTGTTGGACAAAGGGTTCATACGCCCAAGTGTTTCACCTTGGGGAGCTCCTGTATTGTTTGTCAAGAAGAAGGATGGCAGTTTCCGGATGTGCATTGACTACAGGTAGTTGAATAAAGTGACTATCAAGAACAAATATCCATTGCCTAGGATTGACGAGTTGTTCGATCAACTTCAGGGTGCAGCTTACTTCTCTAAGATTGACTTGAGGTCAGGATGTCACCAGCTCAGGGTGAAGGATGAGGATGTTCCGAAGACAGCTTTCAGGACTCGGTATGGACACTACGAGTTCCTTGTTATGCCGTTTGGTTTGACGAATGCACCCGCAGCTTTCATGGCCTTGATGAACAGGGTGTTTACTTCCTTCTTGGACCAGTTCGTTGTGGTTTTTATAGATGACATATTGGTCTATTCGAAGACTGCTGAGGAACATACAGACCATTTGAGGAAAGCATTGCAGCTGCTTAAGGATCACAAGTTGTATGCCAAGTTGACTAAGTGTGATTTCTGGTTAGAGCAAGTTGCATTTCTGGGTCATAAGATTTCTAGAGATGGATTAATGGTGGATCCGGCGAAGATTGAGGCAGTAGTCCATTGGCCCCGTCCCAGATCAGTGACAAAGATTCGGAGTTTTCTGGGTTTGGCGGGATACTACCGCAAGTTCGTGCAGGACTTTTCGAAGATTTCAGCACCGCTGACTCAGTTGACTCGGAAGAAGGTTCCATATGAGTGGACAGAGAAGTGTGAGCGTAGTTTCCAAATGTTGAAAGAAAAGCTCACTACGGCGCCAGTGTTGACTCTCCCAGATGGTAGTGAGGGATTCGTGATTTATTCCGATGCTTCTCGCGTTGGGTTAGGCTGTGTCCTGATGCAGAATCAGAAGGTGATTGCCTATGGATCCAGACAGCTGAAGGAGCATGAGAAGAACTATGCCACACATGACTTGGAGTTAGCAGCCATTGTATTTGCATTGAAGTTGTGGCGGCATTACTTGTACGGTGTAAAGTTCGAGGTCCATTCCGATCATCACAGTCTGCAGTACTTGTTTGATCAGCATGACTTGAATATGAGGCAGCGTAGATGGTTGGAGTTTATCAAAGACTACGACTTTCCGATCAAGTACCACCCAGGCAAGGGAAATGTAGTTGCAGATGCACTCAGCAGGAGGACAGACAGTCTTCAGGTGTTGGCAGGATTCTATATGCTTGTGCATGACCAGCCCGTTGAGGTTCGGATGGTAGGTGACTTGGTGACATTAGCTGCTACTGTCGTGTTTCAGCCTGAGGTGATTCAGCAGATCAAGGATCGCCAGTTTGAGGACCCCCTCCTAGTGAAGTTCAGAGATAGGAGTACAGATCGACCGGATTTCAGCCTGGTAGATGGAGTTTTGTACTTCAGGAATCGATTGTGTGTTCCCGCTGTGGATGAGCTGAAAGATCAGTTGATGACAGATGCGCACGATGCCCGATATGCGATGCACCCAGGGAGTACGAAGATGTACCGGAACTTGAAGGACAGATTTTGGTGGAACAATATGAAGCGGGAGATCGCAGGGTTCGTAGCTCGATGTTTGACCTGTCAGAGGGTGAAAGCTGATCATCAGCGACCTCCAGGATCATTGCATCCATTGCACACTCCGCAGTGGAAGTGGGAGCACATTACGATGGATTTCGTCTCCGGTTTTCCGCCGACCAGTAGAAAGAACAATGCGATCTGGGTAATAGTGGACAGATTGACCAAGTCAGCACATTTCCTTCCGTTCAAGAAGGGGATGACATTCACGGAGATGGCTAGGAAGTTTGTTGACGAGGTAGTCAGATTGCATGGCACCCCGGTATCGATTGTGTCGGATCGAGACAGTCGTTTTGTATCTTCATTCTGGAGAGCATTTCAGGAAGCTATGGGCACGAAGCTGAGTTTTAGCACGGCATACCACCCCCAGACTGATGGACAGTCGGAGCGTACCATTCAGACGTTGGAGGATATGCTCAGAGCTAGTGTGCTGAACTTTGAGAAGGAATGGGATACGCATCTAGCATTGTGTGAGTTTGCCTACAACAACAGCTTCCACGAGAGTATTGGTATGGCACCCTATGAGGCTCTCTACGGACGTAAGTGCAGGACCCCGGTGTGCTGGGAAGAGGTAGGAGCAAGGAGTTTTCATGGTCCGACGATCATAGCAGAGACGACGGAGAAAGTGCAGAAAGTGATAGAGAATTTGAAGATTGCTCGGTCCAGGCAGAAGAGCTATGCTGATACTCGGAGGAGACCTTTGGCATTCCAAGTCGGAGATTGGGTGTTCCTTAAAGTTTCCCCGATGAAGGGCACAGTTCGATTTGGTCAGAAGGGTAAGTTAGCTCCGAGATATGTAGGACCGTTCGAAGTCAAGAGCCGAGTTGGAGATTTAGCTTATCGGTTGACGCTTCCAGTTGAGTTCTCCGGTGTGCACGATGTCTTCCATGTGTCGATGCTCCGTAAGTATGTGCCAGATCCGAGCCATGTGATTCGCTACGATGATATCCAGATTCAGCCTAATGCAACTTACGTTGAGCGTCCGCTTCGCATCGTTGGCACACGAGAGCAGATTCTCCGTACCAGGACTATCAGATGGGTTAAAGTGTTGTGGGAGCATCACGGTCCGGATGAGGCTACTTGGGAGCTAGAGGAGCAGCTAGCGCGCCAGTACCCCCAGCTCTTTGCGCAGGTAGGTAGTTATTCCGAGGACGGAATGATTCCTAGTGGGGGAGG
The DNA here is from genome assembly GCA_037013555.1 of Sextonia rubra. Lineage (NCBI taxonomy): Eukaryota > Viridiplantae > Streptophyta > Magnoliopsida > Laurales > Lauraceae > Sextonia > Sextonia rubra. The sequence goes on along the minus strand of JASUAD010000009.1, from coordinate 50,254,694 downwards.
ATGTAACACTCCGATCCCCTTTGAGCCGGATTAGTGGCTCATTAGTGTGTGTTTTGTTTTGTTTATTCTTTTGGACTTGGTTTTGGGCCTTGGATAGGTAGTTAAGTGACCTTTGACCTGGAATAGGTAGTTCTAAGCCTTTTTCGTAATTTTGCTTTTGCTTTGCTCATATCATCTTTGCATCATCTTGGTGTCAGCATGTGTATTTCGTTGAGCTCGACAATTTCCGTAACTGTGTCAGATCCGTTTGGAGTCAATTGGGGAAGATGGACCTTCATGTGACTTGATTTGTAAATAACCCAGACTCTTTGGACTTTGACTTAAACTTCCAAAACTATATATACATGAGTCATTACAGGTGTCTCTCTCTCTCATTTCACCTGATCGTTGCATGCAAGGAATTCCAGAGGAGCTCTCCACGTTCTCTCTCCTTCTCTCCCTCTCTTCTTTCCTTCTCTTGATCGTTTGAGGATTGGGTCCTTTAGTGGATTTGGGTTCTTCTCTTCTCTCTGTTTATGTTTTGTGGTTCGGTAAGTGGGTTCTTTCCAATTCTTTCTTCTTCTTCTCCAATTGCTTCTCCCATTCTCTGTTGCTAGGTCTTCATCTCATGCATGTGTGATTGCTTTGATTTGTTTTGGTTTTAGTTGCTTTGGAGCTTGATTCAGTGGATTTCCAGATTTGAGGCAAGTATAAGTACAGACTTTTATAACACACATGGGTGCTCTATTTGAATGCTTTGATTTCCATCCTCTTTAGAGTATTTGATGCTTTACAGCCACATTCTGTGAAGTTGGAGTCTCTGTAACTCATTTTCTTCAGCTTCTGTATCAAATTTCAGTTTCTGTACTCAGCCCGAATTCATCTCTGTATTGTACGGCTAAGCCGTGAACTTCTACGGCTTGATTTCCAGAGACTCGAAATTTGAGTTTTGTTCTACGGCTAGGCTACGGCTAAGCCGTAATTTGTTCTACGGCTGAGCCGTAAGCTAGCCGTGACCCAACCGTACCCCAGCCGTGAATTAAATCTCTGATCAGTCGAAACTTTTCTGATATCAGTACTCCTACGGTGAGGCTACGGCTAAGCCGTGGAATGCTACGGCCAAGCCGTGGATTGGTCTACGGCTAAGCCGTATACTGACTGTAGCTCAGCCGTAAAAAAAAAAGGTATTTGATCAGAGATGGAAAGATGATTCGTTTAGCTGTGTTTTGAATGGAACCAAGGTGAGGCCGTAGTGCATAGTACGACAAGCGCGTAAGATGTCTTCGGCTCAACCATAGGTCCCCCATAGCTAAACCGTTAGGCATGGCAATTCTGAAACATAACTTAGGATAATGGTGAGACTTGTAGGACTCAAATACAGGTTAACCACCCATGTAAACCGGCCCAATGGATTCTTGGATCGCATGAATAGTCTGTTAGGCTGTGACTTATTCATGTGAGTGTTGATTTACGGTTAAGCACCTCCCCATGGGTGTTGGTTTAAGGGACGTCGGTGCACGCACAGATTACATTGCAACACTTTGATGGCAACGGTGTATTGACTAACTTAAAACTACATCAACATGCACGGTTAGTGACAGTGAACAACTAGCTTAGGACTGGCTTGTAATGAACCTTGACTCCGTATTAATCTGAGATGCATTGCATATTGTTTATGATTTTGCCCTCTGTTCTGTTAATCTAAGTTTATGCATTCCGTAGTCATTTTTGTTTTCGTCCTGTATCTTTGTTCTATGCTTCGTTCTGCACTATGCTTTGATCTATGCTGTGCTTTGGATTTATATCTATGCTCTGCTGGATTTGTTTATCTCTGAGTTTGGGTATTCCCGGGTGGCTCTGCCCAGAGGTTAATACGTGAGGATAAGATCCGGTCTTTGTCATCGGTGAGTCCAAAGCGGATAATCTCCCTTTCTATGGATTTGATTTGATTGGTATTAGTCTGGCTCTACTCAGCCTCAGCCCTAGGATGCCCGACGGGGTTACCTTTGGCTTAGATCTCTGTATCTCTGTATAACTGCAGTGTTGCTTTGTCTTGGGACCCCGGAACCCAGGAAACCGAGACCCACTTGTACCCTGGCCCGGTCAGTGGTGTTCTCATCTGCTCTGCTCTGCTCTGCTCTCTATTGGAGAGAACATGGTTAACGTAGTAGCCACTTAGTCAGTATTTCTATGTTTGATTCACATATCATGCTTTACGTCTATGCACGATTTGCTTAGCTTACTAAGATGAAATTCTGAAATCATTATTCTGTCATTTATTCAGCTTTGATACTATGAGTGTTTCATCTCTGTTACTTATATTTGCTGGATCGTTGTATTCATTTGTATTGTCTGTGGTGTTGCAGGCACAGATACCTTACCCAGCTCCCCGGCGGTCGAGAAGGCTGCAGGGGCGAGTGTAGAGGCACCCTCCGGTTTGGCAGAGTGGGCCTGATCATCTCTGCCGAGTGCGTTCATGCATACTTCCAGTGGCTTTTCGTTTTGGGATTTTGAGTTTTGGTTTCAGGGGACTTGTATTCTGTGTATTTTGTATATATGGTTTTGGTGTGTATTCGGTTTTCTATCAGTGTATTTGTCTTTGTCGCTTCCGTATTTGTTTCTGCTTTGGCTTCCGCTATTTTCTTTGTTGTTTGCTATGATATCTACAGCTTCCGCGTTCGTCTGTTTCGCACGTGTTAGATCCCTTGTGTGCGTGCATCTGGACTGGGTTTGGGTGCACGTGCACGGGAGTACGTGTGTCACCGGTTTAGCTTTTCGCTAACCCCCGAATTCTGGGCTCGGGTCGTGACATAAGGAATAAACTCGCAAAGGGGCTTTCGTGGTAAAATATTGGGCTTGAGAAGCTTGAGGTTTTCTGGATACATAACTTGATGGACTTTGAAATTGGAGAATATTAGAGGTATGGGTTGCTCCCATTGCTCAAGATAATTGCCGTTGGATTTCTGGATAGAGGTGTAGTGTTCATAATGGAAGAAACTTTATTAGTTAGGTACTGGATAAATGGTTTAATCTTCTGAAGCTTCATTCTTTTGTCCCTGTAAAAATTCACGAGATAAGAATCAGGAAGAGAATTATTTTTACTTGCAATATATTCAATATCAAAGTCAAATATGGCTAATAAAGCTTGCCAGCGAGCAAAGATTTGATTAGCAGCAAGATTTTTTTACATCTTTGTCTAGAATTTCTTTGGTAGATTTACAATCTATTCTTAATAAAAGAGTTTTTCGTTTAATAAATCACTTTGAAACTTCATTATACTATTTACTATAAACAGGATTTCCTTTTTAATAGTTGAATAATTCTGTTGAGTGGGTGTCCAGGTTCCAGAAGTAAAAAGAAGAATTTCTTCTTCTCCAAGGATGTTTCTTTGTAGAAGAATACCGCCAAAACCTATTTCAGATGCATCTGTTTGAACTATTTTTAATAAATCTGGATGAGGGATAGTTAAACAAAGTAAATTTTGAACTTTCTATTTAACATTCTGAACAGCTTTTGTATGAGCAAGTGATCACTCTACTGGATTTTTGGTTAAGCGCATTTGCAATGTTTCTCTTTCTTTCACAAGGTCTTTATAAAAGTCAAAAACATAATTGAGGCATCTAAGAAAACGTTGCAATTGCTCTTTATTAAGAATTTCATCAGGAAATTGGGAAGCAAATCTAATAACTCTTTGGACTGGAGAAATAGTTCCTTTTTTATTATAAAGCCAAGAAACTGGATTTCTGTTTGAAAAAGCTTTATTTTCTTTTGGGATAACACAAGTTCATTCTTAATAATAACTTTTTTAAAAATATTTAAATGTTTCCAATGGTCACAAATTGATTTTGAAAATACAAGAATATCATCTATATAGATGAGTGTAAAATCTTGATATAGGTTAAAAATGTCATTCATTATTCTTTGAAATTCTGAAGGAGCATTTTTCAAACCAAATGACATAACGTTCCATTCGTAATGACCAAATAGGACTGTAAAAGCAATTTTATTCCTATCCTCCGGGGTGATTTGAATTTGCCAAAATTCGGATTTTAGATCAAATTTGGAAAAAAGGAAGGCACCAACTAGATGGTTAATAAGATCAGTTTTATTTGGAACTGGATATCTAATAGACTTTAGAACTTTATTTAAAGACTTGTAGTTAATAGCAAGATGGGGAACTCCTCGTTCTTGTTCAGGTGCTTTATTTACATAAAACGCGGCACAACTCCAAGGGGATTGTGATTTTTGAATAAGTTTTTTTATCAAAAAGATCATTGATTTCTTTAGTACATAATTGAACAAGGTCTTTATTCATCTGAATAGGTCGAGCTTTAGTAGGAATTTGAGATTCATCAAAATTATTTATATATGGAAGAGAACCAGTATGGTGCTTCCTATGCCAAAAGGCAGAAGGAAGGTCAGAACAGCATTCTTTTTCAGGGGATTTTTAAAATTGGATTAAATCATTTTGGAATTCTGGTTTTTGTAATCCTTCTTCAATTCTTAAAGAATTCATATCTTCTTGAAGATATGCAATTTGTTTCTCTTTATAAGAAATTTGATTTTGAATAATATTGATATGTTGAATAAGAGTTGATTCAGCAAAATAAAAAATTAATTCTTTATTGTCTTTCATAGTTTTAAGACCCGATGAATCAATTTGAAAGGGCTGTGAAACTTGTAGAAAAGGATTTCCAAGGATAACATTATTGTTTAAATCCTTTCCTAGAAGGAAATTAGTTTTTATGCATGTTCCATTTTTACAAACATAGACATTATTTAATTTATAATGAATATAGAGTTTATTATTAGCAGTTGCTAAACTAAGTTTATTTTTGGTTTTTTCATAATATTTTGTTGGGATTAATCATTCTTTTAGTAAATTAACATTTGCGCCACTATCTAGCAGGCAAAGTGCTTTAATAGAGAAGTCCTTGACTTTAATTGTAACTTGAGTTTTCCAATTTTGAAGTGGATTTCTTGTTAAAGAATTTATAAAACCATTGAAATTTTCATCAAATTTTTCTTGATATTCTAAATTGTCATTATTTTCTTGATAATATTTGTGTGTGTATAATTCAGGATTCTCAACACGTTGTTTGAGTTCTTTAAGTTCAATTAAATCTTGTTTTAATTCTTTTATTTCTTGCTTTTGATTATTAATTTCTTTATAAAGATCTTGAATTGAGATATAAGAAGGAGCTTTCTGCTCTCTTAATTTATCTAATATAGTTTTGATGCTGAATTGATCAAATATATTATTTAGAGTAGAAATTTTTTCTTTTTTATTGTCTTTATTTATGTTCTACATTTTTTCGAAATATTTATTTTTTAATTCTTCATCTTTGAAATCTTTAAACATTTCTATCATCATTTCTTCTTGAGCAGTAAGAACATTTAAAGAATAATCGCTATCAAGACTAGACGAGGATTTTTTTTAAGATGGTTTTTTGGGAAGAAATGATTTCAATAGGCTATAAAATGTTTTCAACTTTATTTTTAATTTTAATTTTATTCATATAATTATTTTGTTCTAAGACATAACTTAAATTTAATTTGTAAATAAAGTCAGATTTACCTTTATCACCTTGTATTTTTGGCTTGGATACCAATAAGAAGAAGTGCTTGATACCAATTGGTATTTCTGGATAAAGTGTAGAAATTATGTTACAGAGCCTTTTAAGTTCCCTTCATTTTTGGCATTATAGGGCTTGGATACTAGTGATATGTATATATATATATATTTATGGAGGATATTTATGTAATTCATGTACATACGTCCCTCACCAAGGAACCGTACATGCTCCTCTGTCGGGCCCATGGTGGACCCTACCTAGGGATGAGAGACCAGGGGGAATGGAAAGATCTATGCGGGACCACCCTAGATACCAAGTTTTGCCCCAATCACATGTCCCTAATCCCTTCATCCATGATTCACAAATTCATTTCATTCGAATGGGTGCATAGTTGATCCAGCGGTCCAATAAATTTAGATTTGACCAAAAATTGGTAAACAGGTCAAATTCAAGGGGGTTGTGTGTGTGGTCCATTTGGATGAACCATACAGTGAGTCTCACCTAGAGTTCTCACGAAAAAAATGAAGAGGGACATATGCATATGAATATTATATATATATATATGTGGAAAGTCTTTATTGGCTGCATTCTTCTTTTATGCTTATCAGTAGGTGTGTCTTTTTAATATATTATGCCACATGGACAAAAAGGGTTACTCAATTGGCAATCTTGCATAACACCTGGCTGCCGTTAATTTTGTAGGATATCATCTACCAACCTAAAAACTTAAATGCATAGGTAGAATGCCCAAACAACCATATGAAGCATGCCAAACCCATTGGTAGGGGTGATGTGAGACTTTTTCATCTTCCAAATCTCTTGTCAATTTATTTTTACCATCTATGTGGGCTTCTCTTCCCACTTATGTGGTTTGTAAGTTATTGCTGAATCATCACATTTGAGGAGGAGACTGTTTGCTGATTTAGGTAGGTTTTTACTTACTCAATTAAGTTAGGTATTTATATTAATGAATGTAATGAGATTATATATAATACAATAAACAGTAATTAGGATCAGGTGAGCCGAGGGCGGCGATTGTGGCTGATTTCTTACGCTCGATGAATCTTGGCGACGTCGAGGTGCGATCACGTGATCGGATCGGCGGAGATATCTTGTGCGTGGATTAGGAGATGGTGAAAGAGAATACATTGGGTTCGGACCGTGGGCAGTCCGGATCGAGGACCTGATTTCTAATTTTTTCTTTGGCTTGGGCTTCATCGTACTACACCGTTGCCGATCACAGTGACTCTGTGGTGTTCTCATCTCGGTTTTGTGAGAGAACGTGCGATCAAGGTGGGCCACGGTTCGAACTTACTGACGACTGTAGCACTCTTGGTTTGAGGTTGTTGAAAACAGAGAGAGAGAGGGTACTACACAGTGACATCATCAAAATAAGGGTCAAGGTTGTTTGACCAGATACAGGCCTGAGAATTTTTTTCACGATATAGGGGCCATTCGGACTCTAATTAGATTTGTTTGATTCAACCAGCTCATGATGACGAAATCTACACAGTGGTATAAATATTGAGGAAGATGAAACTAGATCAGCACTAATGTATTTTGGGCCGAGTGTAGTTCTACTATTTCTACAATTCTCTTAATTGGTCTTTTGTCAGCATGTCGATAATGGAGACTTCAGAGCGGCTTCTGCAATCCAAGGATCATACTCAACAGGGTAAATCAGCAAATACCACAGCAGAAATAGAAATTTCTGTGGTTGTGACTACAAAATGGAAGACATTGGATCCCACACCAGCTCCATCAAGCTCGTCCAACCACCCCAAGCTTGATTGCAAATTTTTTTGTGCAAGTCTACTCTGTGTAAATACAATGATTCGTGCATACATGCCAGGTGAGCTGTTTGTGAGTTGTGTTTTTTTATTTTTTTTTAATTTTTTTTTTAATGATGATGCTTCCCTATTTTTATTTTGGTTTATGGCATTATTGATGATGTTTTCCAATTTAGATTGTGAAGAGGGATTGTTTGCTTTGACACCCAACCCTTGTGCAACCCCATATCTCATACTAGAAGTACACAAAACCCACGTTGGGTTCCTCATTGAGCACTCATAAATATCTGTGGAAAGGTAGAAGTTTTCTCATTTCATTTTAGGATTTTGCTTGCATTTTCTTTTAGTTTGGTGATTTTATTGTTCTGCCTTTCATTTGTTCTGCCTTTCATTTTTCCCCTTGTCTGATATAGCTACCATATAGTTTGTATGTGTAGTTCTGTAAATTATCCATGTTTGTATCTTGGTTTTTTGTTTCCGCAACTTTTTCAACTGACAACTGGCCCTAGTAAAAGATCCTGTTATAGGTCAGGTCAACTCAGTGGGTTGAAGCTGTCTTTCTCTAATTACAAAAGTAATTAAACAGTAAAATGTTAGAGAAGCCCATAAATTTATACTTTGCTAGGAAGCTCAGTAATGAATTTTTGTTTTGCTAGGAAGCCCAGTAATGGATATCTCATACCAAAGTTGAAATTTTAGACCAACTGGGTGAAATCAATTGGTGTATATAAGAAGTGAGGACAAGAATATTGTGTGAATGAAGAAGAAGAAAAGATTGTTTCTGTAAGCCACGAAATGAATGGTAACCTGGGATTGCAGTCAAGATAACTGCAGCGACATTCATGACTTCTATGTGCTCTTTGTGGTTTGACTGAGCTTTCATTTCTTTTTTAACAATAACTAGAATTTAAGCAAGCAATTTGCAAAGGTTTTATCCGTTCTCCTTAATTTCTATAGATTCCATTTTTGTTAACTGTTTAATGCTTTTACGATCAGTCATTTTAGATGAGCTGTCCTGTCGGCATACCAGTGTTTACAATAAGACGAAATGAGAGGGTAGTGGTTTAAGTATCTTGAGTAGTATTAGTATCTAATCTTGTGGTGAATAACAATGATTCTAACAAATCATGTTCTTTTGACAGTGAAACGATGGTGGCCAGTAATGTGTTTATGAAGCATAATATTAAAAGTTAATTAAGAATCATTCACCTAATGACATGGTTTCTGAGATTTGAGCACATGAGCCCAAAAGAAGAGTTGCAAGCTACATAATATTTTCTTTTTGATTGGTAATGACTTGAATCTATAGCTTCAAGGTTGCAATAGCAAGCACCTTATCGGTGTGCCACAGGTTCTTTTCATTTTTAAGCATATAACATTTACCATGCCAGCAACATAAACGAGTCCTCTAAAAAATGAATCACTTGATTCCCATATATGTGTCATACAAGAAACACTAAAGCTCATTTTCAAATTATCTACATAACAAAAACTTAATAAGAAACTCTAACAATAAATTTCGCTGAGCCTGCGAATCACTTTTAAAGTGGGGCAAAAATTAGTTCACACTCTCTTGGAAACTAAAGAGCCGGTACAAACACGTCATGCTACATAATCATCCAATTCATAGAATATGTTGTTGCCCAAGTGATCCAATTATGCTTAATTTATAGGTACCAATCTTTATTTTTAGTCGTCATCATCATCATCATTAAAGACTTGTTATATTAGTTTCTACTCAAGTTAATGAACGTTTATGTGCATGCGTATTGGATATAATGTTTCATTGATAAGATGCTTATGTTGTTTTCTATCTTTTGATACAGGTTGATGATGACTACCGCATTTCGTTCTACAGCAGGCAATTTTCTATTTTGATATATTTACGTTGATATTTTTTTATCTTTGTTATTGGATATTTGAAAGCATGTGTTGTTTATCTGGTAAAATATATATTTTTTGAAGTATATGTTGACTGTTTGGATATAAATGTTTTATTTATATGTAATATTTCATATTTTGGATTTGTATTTACTGTATTATTAATGTATTTGGATGAGATATATATAGGTATAGAAAGGTTACCAAAACATTTTTTTCAAAATTGGAAAAAAAAAATTGAAGTTACTTTTGCCAAACAAGCTTTGTGCACATTTTTGAATTGGTAAAATTTTTTTAACCAATTTCTTTCCTCACTTTTGCCAACACTATAGTGTATTGGTAAATATCAACTTTTGCTGACGTTTTGTTTTGCGTTGGCAAAAGCTTATTTAGCAACCTATTTTGCTACTTTTCCCAACACTCATTTGCGTTCGTAAAGACCAACTTTTGCTAATGTTTTTAGCTTACATTGGCAAAGTTGCTTTACCAATACCTTTTTGCATTGGTAAAGATCAACTTTTGCTAACATTTTTTATTTGCGTTTGCAAAGGATACTCTCCACATACTTTTACCAACACCATGTCAATGCATTTTGTTGCGTTGGTAAAGTGTTTTGCCAATGTTTTTTTTTACTTTTGCCAACATGTTTTTTTACATTGGCAAAAGGGGATTTTGTTGTAGTGCTCTCTTTTTCGGTGGCACTTCATGGCAAGTCTAACTATAATGTGTGAAGGAAACATAGGGAGTCTTGGTGAGTAACTGGTTATGGGTGATAACATATGGGGCAGAAACCATACCATCAGAAGAAGCATCTACAAAGAAACAGTGGATCATGAAAGGAGCACGTGCTCTATTTGCAATCAAAGTGTTAGTGGATAATGACATGCTTAAGTATATCCTGGATGTAGAGACTCCAAAGAAAGCGTGAGACTTTTATGTCAGACAATTTGCCAAGAAGACACAACCCATCATTGACAATGTGTGTTACCAATGTGGGAAACCAGGACTCATTGCAAGGGATTACAAAGTGAAGAAGGTAGTCGCTGAAGGAAATTCAGCTGTAGATGACTCGAGGCAAGAGGGAGCTAATGAGTGTGGGGAAGCCATTGAGGAGGATGGTTGGGACCCAGTGGCAATTTTCGTTACATCCGTTGAAATCTATGAGTACGCACTAACGTCAATCATTTATGATGTTGGTGTCTTCAGATCCTTTAGAGCTTGAAGATGAAGCACAAGATGTGTTCAAGAAAGAATAATCAACTATGGAAGTTAGAGATCAATTTGGAATTGTATCAAATCTTTAGGGGGAGTCAGATTCTAAGGGGCTTAAAGATCATTTACTAGATAGCTTAAAGGAGGAAGAATAATAAGAAGTGGAGGATGATCAGTCTGAGATTGGATCAGATCCACAAGAGACACTTATAGAGACTCACGTAAATGCAAAACTAATCAAACAAGAGATCACGGAGTGGCAAAACATAGGGGCAATCAAATTGCAACCTTGATTAGGGATGAGACATAAGAGATGGTTTTATGTATAGTGGTTGTGAAGACAATTGGGTGCATGTGGGTTGACAACCGAAAAAATTGGTCCAGTGGATATAGCATGGGTGGAAGCAAAGGGATTCAACCATGAGTACAAGTTAAATCTTGATGAGACCTATGGTCTGATTACGAAGATCAACATCTTACAGGTGCTAATTGGAATCACAACTAGCAGAGGGTGGAGATTCAAGCAGATGAAAGTCAATGATACTTTTCAACATGGGGGAGTTAACACAAGGATCTACTTGAAGTAGTCACATGATTTGGAAGATCATCAGAAGCTAGCACTCCAAACATGAAAGATCTTTCATAGGTTCTGATGAAAACTTAACGCGGTGATGCTAGAAGTTAGCGTTGAAGGGGAGTGTTGACTCAACAAATCTACCGAAAGGGTTGGGCCTGTGGTGCTATTTAAGGTAACATAGGCTTCCCTATTGGGTTGGTTTAGGGTTTTCCTTTTGTGGTTGTATTTCCTAATTTAGGTATGTTTCTTGGTTACAAATTTAAGTTACAGTTTTCCTATTTATATTAGTGAATGTAATGGGATTATATAGAATGCAATAAACATTGGTTTGAGTTGTGTTCTCAATTCTTCTCTTTCCTTTCTCCCTCAACAATTGGTATCAAAGCCCTCAACGTGTGGGCTCTCTTAAGGCCTAGTTCCTAGGCTTGGATGCCAATAAAGAAAAGGATAGAAAAGAAAAACACACAAATACAACAACTCATAGGCTATATCTCTAAAGAAAATGTTTGTAGGAGAACATTCTCCATATCTTTCCCAAAGTGGGCCCTATAAACTGGAACTACAATAAATAATGCGGTATGCTTGTGGAGAAAATAGTCTTATTAAAGCCATTAAAGTTTGGGGGCCTTTAAATAGATTTTTAAAGGTAATGAGATTAATGTTACAAATGGGTACCCGATTCTCCGATTACCCAAAGATTCCAACTCATTAATAGTCGGGTTTGGGTCATCAGTTAAATCCTAATAAGCAAATGGATCCGGGTTTATATCATATTTTTTTACTCGTGACCTAAATTGTTCCGGGTTTAGTTCCACCTTGGTTTCAACCTGTGGACCAGAGACCCAACATATTACCTAAGTTTTCAAATTTTTTTTCCTAAAATATAGTTTTTCTCCAAATCAATCTCTACATAGACCCGAACCTAAACCTGTCCCATAAATGAAACTGGTTTTGGTTTGGAGTTTATATTTTCATTTACGGTTCTAGTTTCGTAATCTAGAAATTGGCTCCAAACAAGTTCCGGGTTCAAGCCCATCTTCTCATTAACTGTTCTAGATCTGGGCCCACCATGGACCCGAACGACCAGTTTGCAACCTCAGATGAGATCATAATGATATTTGGTTCACCTCCAATTGATCCATCCCAACCATATCCTTGTGCTTTCAGGTTAGTAATTCTTCTTTCTTGTTTTTGTAGCCAAAATTCCCTCTAGAGATGAGGATAATGTTCTCCTACTAGAAGACTACCTATCACTGGGAGGAGGGCCGATGGAACAGAGGTGGACCTAGGTTACATCACGTGGGTGTGGTTGCACTTGTTGAATTTAGAAAACCAACACGATGGGGATATTTTTCGTATGCTGATCATGCCCCACTTCAAAATGAATTCTGCCACACCCTTCAGGCAGGGAGGGAGAAAAGGAGAGGAAGAGAGAGAGAAAGAGAGAGAATAGAGAAAGAATGGGGAGAAAGAGAACAAAAAAGAGGTGAGAAGAAGAAATGGGAAGACCTACAAGAGAGGGAGGGAGAAAGAAAGAAAAAGGAAAATGAAGAAAGGGGAAGGGAAAAAATTAAAAGAAAAAGGGATCTCAAATAGATTAATGGAGGTTGGTTTTGGGCTTTTATTATGTGCACGTGGGGTCCTCATGTGACAATCATGACATTAGATGCGATGAGTGAGAGAAAGAGGGGAGAGTCGATGACGAGGGTGATGAGATAATTGAGTTTTAATTTTGTGGTGATGACTCTAGGTCTCCATTAAACTATAATATGTGAATTTATAGGTCTCCATGAATATATTGTGGGGCCTACAAAATTATCTTTTGAACCATTCAAAATAAATGCTAGTCGCTTCAATGGTATATCCTAGAATTTCATTTCAACAGAGTTGTGCCCCACTGTTCGATTGAGTGCATAATGAAAATGTGATTAATTATATGTTAGGAACAAATGAACCTGCCCAGGACTCCATCACAGGGCCCGCTCAAATTTAATTTGAACCGTTCAAGATGAATTCTATACCCTTATGTGATATATGGTAAAATTTTATAATAATAGGAATGGGGCCCACTATCCAATTGGACACATGAATGATTGAAGCTTTTAATTAACCATAATCCACCCCACTGAAATATAAGTCGTGGGTCTATTACCAGACAAAAAGGACTCCTAATGGAAAAGAGGAAAGCCAACCCCACTGTATTATCCTTTCATTTGATTTAATGGCCTTAAAGCTTATGTCATCTTAACTATAGATTGTTTTTTAGATTCAATCCAAGATATATAAAGTGAAGGTTCAACGAGTATAAAATTAAGTCTAATGCTAAATCATAAGATGAAAAGATTACCAATGGGTTGCAATGATCAAAGGTGGTCCCAAGTGGCCCCCATAGAGCTTGATTGCACATGCAACCTGCTCATAAGAGAACATTTTCCCACATTCATATGTGAAAAAATATTGCAAAGTATGGTTTTTTTTTTTTTTGGCTACTAGTTAAGAGTGATATTTTAAACTTGAAGATCTAGAAATCACATGTGTTTAATACCAAGGTACCAACACCACTCCAAAGACATTCTCCTACAAGCAACCTTATATGTAGTCTAGCTCCGTTGGGCCCACATTTGATTAATGCATGCCCTTTCATACTCTCAACAACGTATGATCTTGTAGCAGACCCAATGTCACTCTCATCAAACATTTGTGCATCGTTGGATGATTACCCAACCATCACTCCAGCAAATGAAATCTTAGGCAGTGATGGCCCCATCTATTTCTCCACCCTACATCACAACTCCTTTCCTCTTTTAAGAGTCCAATAAAACTCACTTTAGGGTCTATTTATTTCATGGAATTAAATATCTAAGATTGTAATTTTGTAGTGGTTAAAATGAAGAAACATAGGTGTGAGACCGCAATTCGCCTGGGTAATCCCTTGAGGCAAAATAGGGTCAAAGCCTGGGTGTGTAAGCATTTGAGCAAAGATAGGAGACTTTGCAAGGATAAGGGTGGAAAGCTTTGGTTAGTACCATGAGACTTTGTTTAAGTCCTACATTGAAAATATCCAAGTCCTGATTTTGGTATATATAAGTACGGCCTTGGCCTTAACCCACATAAGGCCTTTAAAATCGTGAGGCAAAATTGGGTTAGAATCGCATGAGCCAAAGGGGATAGTATCATATGGGTAGTGAGCACAGGTCGTTACAAATAAGAAAATTATTAAATAAATCTCATTGAACAAAAATTATATAAATGGATAAACTCTTATACATGCCACTAATGTTTAATGCGAAATTCTCGCAACTCATTCATCAATCTTGGTCTCATGTGCAAGCTAAGTCTCCTTATTGTCTAGCACAACTAAGAAGTATGGAGAAAACAAAGGGGGTGAGAAAACTCCGCAAGTGGATTCATGATGAAACCGTAGCAACAAGTAATAATCAATGATATCAAATTTTAGAGCCACGGTTTCAAACAAATATCAATGAACAGTAAACAACAATATCAAGGCGAATGCATTAAATTCGAATAATAAGATCACATCAAATACAATTTAGCAATTTCAGACCTTAGAGACATTTCCAAGTGTAATTCTAAAAAGACTATTTTCATAAAATATTATATAGTTTTGAAAATTCAAGCATTAGCTTAAAGTCAATCGGGACTTGGATACTTTCGATGTGGGACTTGAACAATGGCTTATGGTGTTAGCTGAAGTATACTACACTTACCCCTGCAGAGTTTCCAATCTTATTTCCAGGAGCACTCGATCGGTCTTACCTCAGGGGATTATCCAGGCAGATTTAGGTCTCACACTTTCCCCCACTGAAGATAAAGACGTGAATCCAAGAAAGGCATATCCTCAGCATAATCAAAATACAAATTTAATGTTACTTTCTCAAACAAAATAGTAAATCAATAATACACAAAAAATTCATTTTATAACAAGATGATATCAAGGGGAACAATATCAAGTCTAGCACTTATAAAAAAATCAAAACATATCAAAGGCATGATCAATTATCCTCGAGATTCTATGATTATTTCGATAAGATCACAAATTTACGAATTAATGCATGATCAAGATAAGGAATACAAAACTCAATACTAGGGTAACATAGTAAGACTATTCGTTTTGATTCACAATGGATGACGGGCTTGACATGCCATAGTCTAACCACCTCGGATAATCGATGCGGCTCCTTGTTAATGATGGTTTGTAAGAAAATTAGCAAATGAGTCCAAGAGATGGGTTCATGCGCGGGCTCTATTGGATTTGGGTCAGGCTTGATTATGGCTCAAGAATGATGGAGTTGTTACAAATTGACTTTGGGCCCAGGCTGGTCCAAGAAAGTGGGCCAAAGTAGATTAAAGTAGTAAGGTCCATACATGCACAAAGGTGAACGAATTTGGACTTGGGTCAATACATGATGCCAAGAAATAATCATAGTAAATAGGCATAAGAACCTCAGGTCAAATAATTCCATTAGGTGGCCAGTAGGCCAGTTATTTCATCTGGATGTGCTAAGGTTAATAAGTTGCGTTGCAAAAAAACGAGTGGGCCCAAGAAACAAACTCATTAGGTGGGCTAGGGACAGTAGGCACATGTTTCCAAGTGGGCTAAATAAAATAGTGAGTGCACAGCAATTTTACCCATACATCATGTGGGCCAGAACTGTGGGTCACATGGGTTAAATGGGTGGCCGAGATGGGCTAGGGTATGCGTAGACACAACATGGTTTAGGCCCAAATCATTTAGTTCAAGCAGGTGGGCCTCATGAGTTAAATGGAATTAATCATGAAGGTCAGGTCGGCCAGGCAAAGTGTCAGACGGATCCAATGACAATAAGTTTAGGTGGCTTCTGCATGGTTCACTGACTGTGTTGGCAAAACAGTAAGGGGCCCCAGAGTTCAGTCGCTACAGGATACAGCTGGTTTAGATTTGAATTGATAATAAGAGAGTGAGCCCCAAAAAACTTGTGAGTCATATCAGTACATCCGGTGGGTCAAGTGGGTTGACACATTCTGATTTGGGCAATTGGGCGGCCAAGTCATGTTTGGTTATATAAATACGTCAGATTGCCACATAGGTTCAACTAAGTTGGATTTGAGATTCAGTGAGTGGCCTGTAACAAGATAACTGGCCTTAGGGTGTGGTTCTCGTTGTCAGCAAAGAAAGAAAGCGAAGATGAGTTCTGTAAATTGTTGATGTTTCATAAGCAGGTAGGGAGGAGAATCAGGGGTCAAGATTAAACATTGCAATGGACATGAAAACGAGACACAGATAATGAACCAAACATCATGAAAAGAAATAAACATAAATGAAGAGAAAGAGACAGGAGGAGGAGGAAAAACGTCAGTTACAGAGAAGGTGGGGCGTACATGGTTGGTGGTTCGGCCATGAACAGAGAGGGGAGTGGAGGTGAAGATGGAAACGGTGGTGGTGGTGGTAAAGATCTTGAGCTTGGCCATGGTGGAGGAGGAAGAAGAAGAAGAAAAGGAGAATAAAAGAAGAGGAGATGCAGGTGTGTCTGTGGGACTCTGCCATGGTGATTCCATCCGGTCCAAATTGTTGAAGTGGGTACAAATGTTAGGATAAGGGAAGGAATGAAGAAGATGAAGAATGCAGAGGATTGATAAATGACTAAGTCTTTGGGTTTTCAGGGATGTGGAGGTCTGTGGCTGGTTCCTGGCACCGTGGTAGGGTGAGGCAGTGGACATTCTGACATGATGATGGACAAACAGAAATGAGGATGACCCGCTCAAGATGGGGGAGAGAGAGAGAGAGAGTTAAGATGGGTTCGGGTCAGGTGGGTTAATGGGCCTGAGCTCGCTCGTATGGGTTGGGCAGTGAAGATTTGTGCACATAATGGCCCGTACGGGTAAAGTGTGGCCGGTTGTGAAGATGGAGGACGTTGGATGGCTGTGATGTGCTAGTGCTGATGAAGAGCAGCAATAAGGGGTGAGATGGTGGAGATGATAAGATGATGATGCTCTTGATGATGGGGTTCATGTGGCCGTGGGTCCCAGATCTAATGCAAGGTGGTACTAATGTTGGCTGGTGCAGATTAATCTGATGGTGATGATGGACTAGATGATGCCAATAAGTTTCATGACATGGCATGGGCAACATCAACATGATAAGGAAAGCTTAAAGAAACTATAAGAACCGAAATTTGTGATTTTGGCATATTTAATATCGACAGTAGATTTAATTTTTGTGGACCCCACCTATTTTTGTTATTTCAACCATGTCACTACTATTATTGTTTTATCATATTAGTTTTGAAATATTATTATTATTATTATTATTTTAACCAGTGGGACCCATCTTTTGGTTTTTTTAACTTGAATTAATGTTGAGACTAGTGAAATTTGTAAGGTTCCGATAAATTGAAATTTTATTTTAAAGAAGGGTTTTTTTATTATTATCTTAAAGGGTTTTAGTGTCGTTTCGCAAGGTCTTTATTAGGAGCCTATTTGCAACTGTATTTGCCATTATGTCATTTTAGTGCACGCACGTGCCTATTGGACGTGTTGGGAAAAGCGGCACAATGGAAACAACCCGCGATCAACGGATCTACCACGATATAAGCAAGCAATCACACCATCAAGCAATCACACACATGAACACAGCAATTTTACGTGGTTCGGTAACCATGCCTACGTCCACAGGAGGAGAGAACTCATCTATTATGATCCATCTCGATCCCCCTCAGGATCTAAGGTTACTGTACATCAATATATAGTTCCCGCTTTCTTGGCCACCAAGAAAACCCATACACAATGACTAAAATACCCCTAACCCTGAGCCTCGGTTCTGGCTAAACCATACGACCAATCCGGCTAAACTGGAATACAAGACAAAACCCAACAATCTCCACCTTGGTTTGGATTCCGCAAATCCTTAGAGCCACCTTGAGATACCTGGTAATGTCTTTACGCACCTTGCTGAAGGGTACGCCTCCGTACACGCTACGACCTAGCGTGGCAACAGTTGCCTCCTTTGACCTTAACACCACCGTCTTAAACCTCCGAAGTGCTCTCCATTTGTTGCCACATGCATGTACCCTTGCAACACAATAAACCTAACTTCCGTCCGTCAAGACAAAACTGAAGACCTCCCCGAATCCGGATCTCAACGGTACCTTGTGAATCCGTCCTTTTGTCTCCATCCCGGTGTTCTTTCCGTCAAACCTGCAACTGTCCTGTTCTAGCTTGTTCTGGTGGGTTGGGCACAGTACATGTGGGTTTTGATATGCCCGATGCTTAAACTGGCTTACTCCGACCTGAACAAGACTACCTTTTTCGAGAAAATCATCTCCGTTCAGGGCTTCTTGGATTTCCGCTAGATGATATCATCGAAGACCCTCTTCCAATGATCCGTCGCACCTAACTCCATTTGAACCACAGATTTCCTCCCCTGTTCTTTGATGTCTCCTTCACTGCTCCACCTGAAAAGGCATCCCCTATCAACCTGTAGCAACCAAACCTGATTCCTTTCAACTGAATCCGAGCTTTCTTGCACACTACCTCCTTCCGATTCTGATTCTTTTGCTTTTTCCTTCCACTTTGGCATGTCACTCCTTCCAGATCCCGTCGATGCAGATTTGAGCTTATCATCAAAGTACTCGGAGCATTTTTCGATTTATGACATCAAATAATACTTTTCAATCATTGTTGTGTCACGGAGTCTAACACTCTATTCTGCCAATCCCTGAAGTCGTTTCTCTATCAAACGCTTCAATCTGGCCCGTGATGCTTGAATCCATTGTTATCATTGTGAATATGTCAATTTCTTTAATCCCCCAATTTTCTACCCATCAAACTGCTAATATCTTTTATCAACCTCATAGATCTCGTCATCGTGAGCACGCTGGAAGAAACGAATCTGAAATCCGACACCGGATGGCTTTTATATCGCAGAAACAAGTTTCTACACTCCAATTAGTCAAACATCCATGTTGACCGTTGAACAGCCCATCTTCTTCCACACACGCATAGATCTCTTCACAACGAGTCCGTAGGCTCAAACGGATCTTTGATCGGATATCGGATGATCAAGATATCGCAAAAACAATTTCAGCTGTTGAATCTGGTCAACCCTGCCTGTTGACCGTGCTGACGTCACTACTGACGTCACGGCTTGCTGGTAAACTGGGCTTCTAAAATGGATCCGGGTCGGGTTCACCTGACCCAGAACTGAACTTCGCTGCTGTCGCTCGGCTTCTGTGCAGGCAGGTCAGGTCGAACCTGACCTGACCCGGACCCACTGTTGCTTGCTGGGCTTTACTGCAATCGGGTCGGATTAAACTGACCCAACCCGGAACCCGAACCCGACCTGGAAACCAGACGCTGGGCTTGTGCTGTACAGCGGGTCAGGTCAAGCGGACCCGACCCGAACCCATAACCCAGAAGCGACCGTCTTCTTCAAATCGTCTGTTTCTCTGTTCTGTAAGAGAGAACGCCTCTTCGTCCTCCGCAACGCCAGCGGCGATGGAGTCCAACACCCAGCAACGGTGGTTGATGGCGGCCGGTGGTGCGCTCTCCGGCGACGACTAGCAGTCCGGCAAAGAAACGAAGACCGGCAGTTGCAGCTCCTTCCTCTTTTCGTTTCTGCTCTACAACAGAGACGAACACCTTCCACGACCGGCGGTTTCCGGCATAATGGAAGGCCGACCTGCGACCGGTGAGGCAAGGCGGTGCGGCGATAGTCCGACGATTACGTAGCGAGAGACAAGCAGGCGACCGGCACCTCTTCGTTCTACCTCGTGTTCCCTGTTCTACAACAGGGAAACCAAAGCTTCTGCTCTGCAACAGAACTGCCGGCACCTCCTTCTTTCTCAAGTTGGGAGCAGCGGCCGGGATAGAATCAGAGACGAATGGCGACCGGTGTGAGGCGATGATCCAGGCGACTGCGAGTTAACCGGTAGGTGACGGTTGACGCCGGACCCTTCGATCTTCTTCCTCAACAACCGGCAGCCCAAAAAATAGCCGTGAACCCTTCGAACTTCGGCCTTCCAAGAACTTCGGGTGTTTCTCTCATCTTCTCCTTTCCACAACAGAGTCTCCAATCCTCTCTGTCTTCTCTAAGCCCAGTGAAAACTGAACCAGATCCGGCAGACTACGACGATCCCTGTTTCTAGCAAACAGAGATCCAATTGGGCCCTCTGCAAGAACCCACTCGATCTTTGGCCATCGGCAACTGCGAGCACCATCACCAATGAAAGATGGATCTGGACACAACGTGATGATCCTCTACGTCCAACACAATCCGTTAATTGCAAAACCATGAGTGATCTCAATCTCGCTCTAATACCACTTGTTGGGAAAAGCGGCACAACGGAAACAACTCGCGATCAACGGATCTACCACGATCTACGCAAGCAATCACACATATGAACACAACAATTTTATGTAGTTCGGCAACCATGCCTACGTCCACGGGAGGAGAGAACTCATCTATTATGATCCATCTCGATCCCCCTCAGGATCTAGGGTTACAGTACATCAATATATAGTTCCTGCTTTCTTGGCCACAAAAAAAATCCATACACAATGATTAAAATATCCCTAACCCTGAATCTTGGTTCTGGCTAAACCAGATGATGAATCCGGCTAAACCGGAATACAAGACAAAACCCATCAGGACGCTCCTCTCCATTCTATAAATACCATGTCAGCGTACTGCTGCTCCCTGTCTCTCACGATGACCCTCTGTTTCCCTCAAGTTTTGTATCACTTCATACAACTTTCTGCTAGTTAATTCTTTCCCTTCCTTTCTCTGTTTGTACCAAGATAGTATTGTTACTGTGTGTGTCGTTCTTTCTTTATCATGTTTTATTCATATTGTAATCTTGTATTTTTCGTTGACTGTACCATATCAAGACCCCACGACCCTGGTTTTCGCACCCCTTTTGCAACCGACCACCTTCACCTAGCATCGTTGTCTGCACTGTGTTAAACCCATTCCCACCTCCCTCCACCGCCAGGCATCATGTCCTCAAGTTAAGGACGAGTCAACCACTTACACAATTAGCCAACCTTCTACAACCAGTATTGTCATGCACCATGCCCACTTCCAGATCAACGACACCCATCGTTCACCTCAATAACGTCCTGCCCCAGTCCCTAAGTTTTATTAGGTATTAATTAATATTTAATTATTTGTATTGTGTATATTTTAGTTAAATAAGATTTTATATCTTTAGTGGGTCCTATTAGGAGGATTTTAAATGAGTTTAGTGGTTTTGGGGATTGACCCGTTTTGCTATCCTTTTTGTTGTGCGCGTGTGTGCAAACGCAAGCAAGATCAACCAATCACCACACAAGAAGACAAGAAGATTTACGTGGTTCGGCAACGATGCCTACGTCCACGGGAAACCAATTTCCACTGGGTTCTCCTCCAATCTGTGAAACCACAGCCTTGGAATTTCAGCCTCTCTGACTGACCGCCTCTAGGGTTACAGATTACATCTCATATATATAACCAGTACATCCTTATCCCCCAAGAACTCTATCTTAAGAAAAAAGGAAAGTCCTAACCCATTAGAAAACTACTATTTAGCAAAATAGGAAATTCTTAATACATTAGGAAACCACCCCAGATTTGAACCCAATCATGGTCTGGACCCACATGGCCAACAATCTCCCCCTCCAGACCATGGGGAAGATGCCCTGAACCCCTTACTGGGAGTTTAGTCTGGCCAACTCTGAACACAGCTCCAGTTTTCCCTTAGACACAACCTTAGTCATCATGTCCGAGGGATTCTTGTCTGAATGAATCTTTTCGAGCTTCATGAAGTTCTTCTCGATCACCTCACGAATCCAATGGTACTTGATATCAACGTGCTTCATGCGACCATGATATGTAGCATTCTCACTGAAATCCATAGCACTCTGACTATCACAGTAAACTACATATTCTTCTTGCTTCAAACCGAGTTCTTGAAGGAATCTCTTCAACCAAAGCATCTCTCTCCCTGCTTCATTAGCAGCTATATATTCCGCTTCAGTTGTAGACTGTGCTGTACACTTCTATAACTTCGATTGCCAGGAAATAGCTCCCCCTACAAAAGTAAACAAATAACCAGAAGTCGACAACCGACGATCAAGATCGCCTGCAAAATCAGCATCAGTATAACCTTCCATGACTGGTTTTGAGCCTCCGAAACATAAGCACACCTTGGAAGTACCTCTCAAATACCTAAAGATCCACTTCACTGCTTCTCAATGCTCTTTTCCAGGGTTTGCGAGAAATCGACTCACTAAACTCACAGCATGAGCAATGTCTGGCCGTGTACAAACCATGGCATACATAAGACTCCCCACAGCAGAGGAGTAAGGAACACATGCCATCCGTTCCTTTTCATCATCTGTAGAAGGACACAAGCGCTTGCTTAGTTTGAAGTGACTGGCTAGAGGTATGCTAACTGGCTTAGCATTTTTCATGTTGAACCGTTCGAGAACTTGTTCAACATATTTCTCCTGTGACAACCACAGCTGCTTGGAACTCCTATCACGACGTATTTGCATGCCCAATATCGTTCGTGCGAGACCCAAGTCTTTCATGTCAAACGACTTTGACATCTCCTCTTTTAACTTGCCAATCAACTTGCTATTCTGTCCAACTATCAGCAGATCATCTACATATAAAAGAAGGATGATGAACCTGCCATCGATAAATCGACGAACATAGACACAATGATCTGCAGCTGTCCTCCGGTACCCATGACTCAACATGAATGAATCAAACTTCTTGTACCACTGTCTCGGTGCTTGCTTTAGCCCATAGAGACTCTTCTTCAACTTGCAAACCATCTGTTCTTTTCTTTCTACCTTAAACCCCTCTGGCTGAGTCATGTAGATCTCTTCTTTCAAGTCACCGTGAAGAAACGCGGTCTTCACGTCCATCTGTTCAAGCTCAAGGTCCATGCTGGCGACTAGACCCAAAACGATTCTGATAGAAGTCATTTTCACAACAGGAGAGAAAACATCACTGAAGTCGATACCCTTCGTCTGTGAGAAGCCTTTTACCAATAACCGTGCTTTGTGCTTCACCAGTTTTCCATTCTCATCCTTTTTCAGCTTGAACACCCATTTGTTTTTCAGAACATTCCTATCTTTAGGAAGTTGTACCAGCTCATAAGTCTTGTTCTTCTTCAAAGAACTCATCTCATCCTGCATAGCCTTCATCCACTCATCTTTATCAGCATGAGTCATTGCTTCTCGGAAGTTAGCTGGCTCTCCCTCATCAGTGAGCAACACATATTCGGATGCAAGATACCTAGTTGATGGTTGACGCTCTCGGGTAGACCTCCTCGCTGGAGGTTCCGTGGTTTCAATCCGAGGAGACTGCTGCTCCCCCTGCTCAACACCCTCATCATCTGGCAACCCCTGTGCCTCATCACGATCTGGATCATTTTGTCCACCTTCTCCACCTGTAGTCTGCACCGGAGAAGGAGTCGGTGTGAGATCAACCACTCCATCAACTTTCTCAGAAGACTTATCAATCTTTTCAACATCTCCAAAGAACTGATCTTCATGGAAAACCACATCCCTACTTCTGATGAGTTTCCTCTTCTCTGGATCCCATAATCTGTAGCCAAACTCATCTCCACCATAACCAAGAAAGATGCAACTCACTGCCTTATCGTCCAACTTGGAACGCTGCTCCTTTGGTACATGTACAAACGCTTTACACCCAAACACCTTCAGATGTGAATAGGAAACATTTTTACCTGTCCATCTTCTCTCTGGAAGATCATAATTCAAAGGAACTGAGAAAGATCTGTTAATCAGATAAACGGCAGTCAGAACGGCTTCACCCCAGAAGGACTTAGGCAACCGTGCTAATTTTATCATGCATCTCATCTTCTCAAGAATAGTGCGGTTCATTCTCTCTGCCACACCATTGTGCTGTGGAGTACCAGGAACTGTCTTTTCATGTCGAATGCCATGCTTCAAGCAGTAGCTTTTGAACTGGTTGGATGTGTATTCACCCCCATTATCTGAACGGAGACACTTCAAAAGTTTACCTGTTTCTCTTTCAACCTGGACATGAAACTGTTGAAACATCTGGAATACTTGATTCTTTGATTTCAACGGATAAACCCATACTTTCCTGGATGCATCATCGATGAACGTGACAAAATACTTATTGCCACCCAATGATTCTACCTCTATGGGATCACAAACATCAGAATATACCAAATCCAACACATGTGATTTCAATTTTGATGTCGAAGAGAAAGCAACCCTATGCTGTTTACCATATAAACAATAATCACAAGGGTCAAGGGACATACCTTTGGAGCAAGGAATTAAATCCTTCTTTGCCAACATCTGCAAGCCTTTCTCACTCATATGACCAAGCCTCTTATGCCACAGATTCAGAGAGGAATTGTCTTGAACTGCATTCAACGCATCTTTGCACAGCTTGACTTGTGTTTTATAAAGAGTATTACCTGCTGTTCTTCTCGCAATAACAAGAGACCCTTTAGTGAGCTTCCATCTGCCATTTCCGAAGTAATTCTCATAACCAGCACGGTCCAATGCAGTCCCGGAAATCAGATTCAACCGCAGATCAGGAACATGTCGCACATCTTTCAGCGTCATTGTGCAACCAATATCGGTTTTAATGCAGACATCACCGATACCAACAATATCTGAATGACTCGTGTTGCCCATCTTCACAGTACCAAAGTCA
Source organism: Sextonia rubra (assembly GCA_037013555.1). Classification (NCBI taxonomy): domain Eukaryota; kingdom Viridiplantae; phylum Streptophyta; class Magnoliopsida; order Laurales; family Lauraceae; genus Sextonia; species Sextonia rubra. The sequence goes on along the minus strand of JASUAD010000009.1, from coordinate 50,229,974 downwards.
CCTGCTTTGTACGTCGTGAACATCTCCCTGCAGGGAGTAGCATGGTAGGATGCTGCTGTGTCAACAACCCACTCAATCTGACCATCTGCAACACTCAAACACTTATCATCATCGCCGGCGAGCACCACTACTTCCTGTTCCAAAGTAGCTGTAGTGTTATCATTGTCATTCTTCTTCTCATTGTTGGATCCTTTCTGTTCCTTCATGGCAAAACAATTTTTCCTGATATGGCCCATCTTGCCACAGAAAAAGCACTTTACAGACTTTTTCTTGCTCTGTGATTCACTGCTAGACTTAGACTGTGATTCACCTCTAGACTTACCACGACCCCCCTTTGGTCCTCTACTCTTACTCCTCCCCCTGTTCTCAGTAACAAAGGCCTGTGCATTATCTGTCCCTGCAGATTTCCGTCTTGTTTCTTCATTCTGTAGGCTACTGGTAACCTGACTCATAGATAACACATCATCTGGAGTAGAATTGCTCAAGGAAACAACTAATGTCTCCCATGTATCTGGCAAAGAACTCAGAAGCAACAAAGCTTGCATCTCATCATCAAGGATCATCTTCATAGTGGCTAACTGATTTACCACACTTTGGAACTCGTTGATGTGATCTTCGATCTGACCACCATCCTTGAATTTCATGTTTACAAGCTTTCTGATCAAGAATGTTTTGTTCACCGAGGTCTTTTTATCATACATTGCTTCTAGCTTTTTCCAAAGGGTATTCGCATTGGTTTCATTAGACACGTGGTGAAATATACTGTTATCAACCCACTGTCTGATGTGACCAATCGCTTTTCTATGCAATTTGATCCAATCAGCATCTTGCATATCTTTTGGTCGGGCACTATCCCTCTCACGGGATCATGGAGGTCTTTACAATAGAGAATATCCTCCATCTTCGGTTTCCAGATCAACCAATTGGAATGGTTGAGCTTAACCATGGTAGTGTTGATAGTATTGTTTTCCATCTTAATCAATTAAGTAACAGGAAAAACAAATAACTAACACTGACCTCAATTCCTGCACTAAGCTGTAGATCTCGTCAATACGAGCACGCTGGAAGAAACGGATCTGAAATCCGACCCCGGATGGCTCCGATATCGCAAAAACGGTTTTCTGCGCTCCCGATTTGGTCAAACTCCTTGTTGACCGTCAAACAGCCAATCTTCTTCCACTAACACGTAGATCTGCTCGAAACGAGTCCGTAGGCGCAAACGGATCTCCGATCGGACTTCGGATGATCAAGATATCGCAAAAACAAATTTCTGCCGTCAATCTGGTCAACTCTGGCCGTTGACCGTCTGTCCGATGACGTGGGCTGACGTCAGCCTGATGACGTCACGCTGCTGACGTCTGCGCAGTGCTGACGGGCTGGACCGTCTGCTTACGGGTTCAGGTCGACCCGACCCGACCCGAACCGGCCTGCTCTGCTGACGGACCTGGGCTTGCAAGCGGGTTGGTTCGGACCCAACCCGGAACTTGACCCAACCTGTAAAACAGGCGCTGGGCTTCTCTTCTTTGCGGGTCAGTCAAACTTGACCCGACCCGACCCAACGACTCAGACCCAGAAACTGGGTTGTCTTCAACAACCCATGCGGGCGCTGTCTGCAACGCGATGCAGGCGCTGCGCTGCAGCGGCCGGCACGCCGAGTTCTTCTGCGGCGCCGGCGACCAGCAGAGAGGGAGGCGGTGGCGACTGCGGCTGCGACGGCGACGGCGATGGCTGCGGCGGCAGTGACGTCCGGCGGCTGGCGACCGGTGAGTGATGTTTTTTTTTTTTTTTTTTTTTTGCTTCCGGTCTCCCTCGTCTGGAAAACCCGGCAACCAATCCCTTTTCTGACGAATAAGTCCAGCCAACTGAGAACCCACTGCCTGTCTTCTTCTTCTTCACTGATCGTGCAAGAAGCCAAGAGCAAACGATTTCTCTGTTTGTGGAAACAGAGACAATCGCAATGTGTGGCCCGGCAGAAATCAACGTTGATCTCTCCTTCCGATGATCTTCCACGCACAATCAACCGCTCTGATACCACTTGTTGTGCGCGTGTGTGCAAACGCAAGCAAGATCAACCAATCACCACACAAGAAGACAAGAAGATTTACGTGGTTCGGCAACGATGCCTACGTCCACGGGAAACCAATTTCCACTGGGTTCTCCTCCAATCTGTGAAACCACAGCCTTGGAATCTCAGCCTCTCTGATTGACCGCTTCTAGGGTTACAGATTACATCTCATATATATAACCAGTACATCCTTATCCCCCAAGAACTCTATCTTAAGAAAAAAGGAAAGTCCTAACCCATTAGAAAACTACTATTTAGCAAAATAGGAAATTCTTAATACATTAGGAAACCACCCCAGATTTGAACCCAATCATGGTCTGGACCTACATGGCCAACACTTTTAACCCAATTAGAATTATGAGAAGAATATTGAAAGAAATCCATGGCATCAAGAAGAACGAAAGAGCAAGAGATGTGAAAGGAAATGAACTACAAAACAAAAGTTGGATGACTTTATTCTTTAGTGACCATAAATTGTCCAATTCAAGTGCGGAGGATACTTAAAGGATTATATTAAAACTCATCAACAATCACAAATTTATTCTATATATATGAACACATATGTTAATGAGTAGCTAGTGGAATACATTGATGTACATCTCAATTTATACAAGAATAAGTTGAGGAATCTATTTTACATTTAAAGCCACTCTTTTGAAACCCTAATTCCAAAACCTAAAGTGTATCATCTCATTCCAAATATCTCTAAAACCACACTAAAATCTCTATGAAAGGATCACGCGATTGGTTAAAAAAAAAACACCTTCATCTCTGAAATAAAATGGAAGATATGTAAAATGTGATCATCGTCCTTTCTGGTAGTCATCTATTTACTTGTAGCCTTCAATGTTGAATCCCACTGCTTTTGAGTTGGTTGTGGCCAACAAATATGATATGGCGCGATCTCTTCTAGTAGTGTTTGATCATGCAACTTTATGAAAATGACAAGATCTTGAGGCCGGACGAATGAGTGTTCAAGAGAATATGCTTGAGCTTTATTCTAGGCAAAAAAAATGTCATGACCTTATTGTTGAAGCATAAGGAGCTGGACAATGGCCCAACTATTCAAAAAATCCTTAAATAAGATATACTTCTTTAGATTTATTTTTTACTACATTCATCTGTGTTCTCTTTATCCTACCTCTTCCCCTTCCTCTCATTGACACTGTAGCTATCCTATGTTGAACATGCCCAAACTATTGGGTTTTTAAAATTTTATCCTTTATTAATGCTACCTATAAATGCTTTTAAAAGTATTTATTTCCAATATTATTTATCCTTCCTAATTTTATTGTGCATCCACCTTAATATTATCATCTCTACTGCATTGATTTTGTGAATATGTTGCTTCTTTAGTAGCCAATATTTTGTTCCGTGAGAGAGAGAGAGCTGTTGGTGGGCTGAGCTCTGGTTGGGTCAAGCCTGAAATTGAGCCCAACTGGATTGTGGCTCAAATCAGACTGGGTCAGGTCAGGGCCGAAGTTGCGGCCCAGCTGTTTCGGAGGAGCAACACCTGGGAGAAAAGTCTTCTCCTCTTCGTCTCATGTTCCGTGCGGAGAAAAAAAAATTTTAAAGATTGAGAAGGGTGGGAATTTGCTGGCAGCGAGGAGCCTGGGGGACTTTGGTGGCGGCGGATGCGGTGCTGTGGAGCTGCGGCAGTCCAGGTACGCCCGATGTGCCCTGCTCTCTCTCTCTCTCTCTCTCTCCTTCTCCTTCTGCTCTGCTTCTTCTCCACTACTCCTTTTTTTCCTTTTTAACGGAGGGGGTTGAAATGGGGTCGAGAGGTCTTGGGGGGCCTTGCGAAGGTGGAATCAGGGGTTCGGGAATGGGATTTGGGGTCCTCTGGGGGTTTCGGAATGGGTCGTTGGAGGGAGGGTTTGGGTTTGTGGGTCAGGGTTTAGGGTTTCGGGAGACGATGAGTATGTTGTTGGGTAGGTTTTTTGGGTGATCGGGAATGGGTTTTGGGGATAGTTCTGGGCGGTCGTGATGGATTTCTGTGGGTTCTGGTGGGTAGGGGCACCGCTCGATTAGGGTTTTGGTGAGGGCTAATGTTGTGTAGAGGTGGTCGATAGATCAGGGATGGGTCGGACTAGGAAAAAAAAAAAACTCCCAGGAAGGACAGATGTCTCTCCGGCGATCTCTCTTCCGCTCTGATACCAAATTGGCGCAGTCTCGGATCCACGATCGAGCAAGGGATTGATGGCATCCAAGATGGATTCCAGCCCTAATGAACAACCACAACCTTGAAGAAAGCCACAATTGAAGGAAAGCTGATACATGTATTTTATCGAGTTACCCTTACAAGGTTTGCATAGCACAGCCAGCATGGGTCCTGATGTGTTGTTGAGTGGGTAAGAGGCTCTCTCCATGTAGGAAAGTTGCTGAAACCGATTGTATCCATGGCAACAAGTGTTTTGAAGTAACTGTATTGTAGGAGTTATACATTGGATAGTTGCTAGTTTGTTTTATGGGGTGTGTAGTGTGTTAATTGGAGCTACCTTGTAGGAGTTATCTTTGTATAGGGTTGTAACTGTTGGTGTCCTTATATATTTTTAGCTGCAATGAAAGAAGGATATTAATTATCCAGCTTATCAAAATCCTTCCATGGTGCAATCTCTCATATGAGATTTTATCGTCTTTAATTAACCTTTTTGAGCAGTGCTACAATTTGGGCGCCATAGCTCGAGGTTAAACAAAAAGTTCATATCAAATGGTGGCAGAGCAGCAAGCAGGGATGGCAGAAAGGACAGCGGAATTTCAAATGGATGTACAAAATCTCAGGCAGAGTTGAAAGAGACATTTGAATGCCATGGCAAGTTGCTAACCAAAATACTGCAATGTGTAGAGAAGTTTGGAATTGCAAAAAGCTTAACTGGGGAGACATCTCAGGCAGACCGAGTTCATAGCTTATACCACATTCTTTGGCAACAGTTGGTCTTAAGCAGGGATGGAGACCCTAACAACGAGGACTGCAAGGTTGATGGGAAGGAACCTCTTGATTTTTGGCCCGCCGGGGTGCAATGTGGCGATTTGGGCACAGAATCCAGCACGAGACATCTCCTTTCTTCCAGGGAGATCTAAGGGATTCCCCAAGGTTTTCTGATTGCTTCACAGAGGGATTTCATGTAGTTGCTGATCTGGAACCAATTGGCCCAGATCTGGAACTTGCGGGGCGCAACGATGGTGATGTAGTAAAAGTCGATGGCAGCACTCATAACCTCCTGGTTTCCTTGCAAGGTGAGGAAGAGGGCGCCGGAGTGGGTGGTGTCAAGCTTGAAGCAGCGAATGATGTAGGAATTTCAAAGGAGGTAAAGGAGCTAGAGATTGTTGGAGCCTCAATTAAGGATGATGCCGAGATGAACCGCGGCGGCATCACTACTGGTCCAGCAGAGGCAAATGTGGCGCTTATGAGCTGTGAGCAGAATTTAAATACAGGCATTGTCATTTGATTTGAATTGGGGTCTGCTCGTTAGATGTTTGAGTTGGGTTTTAGATTTGCTGGATCTTGGAATGTGATGATTGGTGGGCAAGTGAAATATAGCGTACTGCAGATGGCGATCTTGGAATGTGATGATTGGTGGGCAAGTGAAATATAGGGTACTGCAGATGGCGCACCAACTGTTTTACAAAAGGCCTAAGAGAAATGTGATGTCATGTAATTCTATGACTGCCACTTTCTCACCCAGTTGCCAATTAAATGATGTTATTGCTCTCAGTGAATGGGTCTGAGGACATACTATTGTGCTGCGAGCTGCAATGACGACGGCTTACCCTCGGCATGGGAGAATTCTTGAGGTAAGGACTCTTGTTTGAACAAATCCTAAAGCCCAATGTCTTCACATGGAATGCCATGCTTGCAGGGTATGCCCGAGAAGAAGCAGGTGAGATATTCCAGAGGATACACATGCAAAATGTTATTGCATGGGCTGCAATAATTTTGGGGTACTCACAAAATGAAAGGAGTGAAAAGGCTTTGGAGCTCTGATCCAAGCTTCAAAGACTTGGAACTATGCTAAGCTATTTGAGTCTCACCAATGCTTTGTTTGCCTACTTTAATATTGGGTCTTTAGATATGGGTAGACAGATTTATGGTCTCACGATAAAAATAGGTTCTCAGTTCAATTCTTATGATGGAAATGGTCTGATTTCAATTTATCCAAAGTGCAAAAACATGGAAGATGTTCTCAGTTTTACAGTATTATGCCTGTAGAAAACATTGTATCTTGGAACTCTCTGATAGCTGACTTATCTCAGAGTTACATGTGGGAGGATGCCCATGTTACTTTTGAGAAGATGCCCAAACACGATGTTGTGTCATGGACTGCAATGATATTTGCATATGTGCAATCAGGTCTTGAAATTGAGGCCTTGGAACTGTTTCTTGGAAAGTTAGAAAGTGGAACCAAACCTGATCCATCTATATGCCTTCTCAGTACTTGTGTGAACTTGGGTGCTCTTTTACTCTTTTGGCATCTCATCCTAATGTTGGCACCATTGTATCTGCTGGAAGTGTTATGACTGGCAGTGCAGTCATGATTGCTGGAACGATTCGATCATGCCAATTCTTTGGAACTTGGAGTGGAAAAAAAAATGCAATTGTTGTATTTGAGTTTGTTTGATCAACCTGCTGAGTGGACTCTTGTCCATTGCTTTTGGACAAATGGTCAAATATATGGTGCAATATCACAATTTCATCTGCATGAGGGCATCGCAATGGAATCCCTCAAAAATCCCCATATGCTAACCTTGCGGGCAAGGTTTGCCCAAGGGGGAGGAATGATACATATCATTTTTCTACTGCCTATCTCACATATATGCCATATGAGTGTGGGTTATCAAGCCATGTAAACTGGGCGGCTTGGCTTATGCTTTAATGTCTGTTCTGGTCATATTACTGCTAAGGCACCATGCACCTAATGAAGGTGCAGAACCAGGTACCATAAGCATGTCTCAAATACAATAGATGATGATCCACCCTTGCTTAACGAGATTCAGAGCAAGCATTTTGGGGGGATGGGAGTAACCAACTGCATATGGACCATCCATTGTTGGGGGGCATTCCTCGTTGGATGCTAACCTCGGCAAAAGGGTTTAGCCAAGGGGGGTGGAATGGTACATGTATTTTATCAAGTTATGTTTGCAAGGTTTGCATAGTACGTCCAACATGGGTCCTGATGTGTTGGTGGGCCCACATGGGAGGAAGATATTATTTGTTTGACTGGGTAAGAGGCTCTCTCCATGTAGGAAAGTTGCTGAAACCAATTGTAGTAGTGGCAACAAGTGTTTTGGAGTAATTGTAGGAGTTATACATTGGATAGTTGCTAGTTTGTTTTATGGAATGTGGTGTGTGATAGTGGAGCTACATTTTAGGAGTTATCTTTGTATATGGGTGTAACTGTTTTGTAACTGTTGGTGTCTGTATATATGTTTAGTTTCAATGAAAGAAGGATATTAATTATCCAGTTTATCAAAATTCTTCTATTGGTACAATCTCCCATATGAGATTTTATCATCTTTAATTAACCTTTTTGTGCAATGCTACGATTTGGGAGCCATAGTTTGAGGTTAAGCAAAATGTTTGTATCAAAATCAACCAGAATTTTTTTAATTATCAAAGCATAAGCAATTACAATGGGGCTTCTCTTATTTATAATGCACTAAACCTAATTCTTAGCAACCAAGACTTTCTAATTAAAATAAGAAACTTCTTAATTCTAATTTAAACAAGAAATAATAATTAGCAATAGGAAAAATAGAAGTTTGCCACAGTTGCTTTTAATCAATTGGGCCTATGGGCTGACCCAGTGGACTGGGTTGACTCTTGGCTCAATATTTGGGCCCAGTTGCCTTCTTGGGCCGGATCTGTACTGCATCTAAAAGGGCGGAAATCCTAGTAAAAAGACATCTACAAGGGAAAGGGGAAATCATTTCCTGAAATCAACATTACTCTTCCTATCCCTTGGCCAACAAATCAGCAATTTCACTCCATACGGTGCCACCGGAGGGTCCTGAAGATTCGATGTTCTTTTCCTGCTCTTTTAAATGAGTTAGAAGATATTAAAAATAGATTACTGTGAATGATATGATGATTAAAAATTGTTTGCAGGAAAGGGAGCTGTTGAAGTTTTCTGAAAATTAGTGAAAATTGTGCACAGAAACTTTACGGCAGCGTGTTACAACCTGAAATGGCCAAGCCATCAACTAAGAGAACATGGTCAGTTTATCTCTACATTCCAAATATCATTGGTAAGCCCTTTTTTATTCTCCTGAGGCTATCAATATGGCATTCATTGTTGCTTCGTCCTTCTCACATGCCTTATTCCAAAACATAATTCTCAACATGTGATATCATACATGGTGACAAATCATATGATTATGCGCAGAATCAGGCAGTCTGATTAACTTATGGGGATCTAATATTCAACATGTGTACTCAAAACTCATACACACATGTGATTGTTACTGCTTTTAACTTCTCAGATTCCCAAACTGCACAGCACAGCCCCCCTCCAAACCCCACCCCAACACGCGCACACACGCATATACGCATATTCATCAATTTCTGATGTTCAAAATTCTTTTATACATTGTCTTTTCAAATTTTATTCCAAAGTAAATTCATCTATGCAATGAGTATTACATTTAGGTCATGACTCTTGGCCACTCCCATTTTAGGATACCTACAGTAGCTAGTGATTGTTTTCTCAGTGTTGAAGGAGAAACTATTATGAAGATTCTGGTGAGATCATATTTATTGACTGAATATACACCACCCTCTACTGTTCACAAGGAAGAAGAAACTCTTTTTTAATTGGCAAAAAGTGTTTCTGGTCAAATGCTTTTTCCATTGATAGATTCTTGCTTTGAAGCTAGTGGCCAGAAGCATTTCTGTTTGGTTTTGGAGTTTGGACCTTGAGATTAACTTCTTCAATTCTCTATCCTAAAGGAAATTATTTTCATTTTGTTGCTATTATGATTAACTATGCCCATACATTTATTCAGCATAGGATTTAGGTGTTGATGTGTTTTTTTTTATTTGATAAATTCATTTGTATTTGGGGTACAGGGTACATAAGAGTTCTCCTGAATTGTGTCGCATTTGCTCGTTGCTTTTCTGACAAAAAGCTCTTTGCTGTTCTTTATTTTGTTAGGTAAGATTCATCACCTCTCTCTCTCTCTCTATATATATATATATACATATCCAGTTTCAGTTGTGAGTGTAGACTGATTAGATCTGTGTTTTTCAGCTTTGTATGCGATGGGTTAGATGGTTGGTTTGCTCGAAAGTTTAATCAAGGTACAATTTCATCAAGTTGCATTAGTTTTATAGATCAACTAGGACACTTCTCTTTCTTTCTTTCTTTCTTTCTTTCACTGTTTTTTTTCTAGACATGTGGCAGCTCATATCAAAAGTTTAAGGAAAATTGCAACATCAAGTTAGTTGATTCAATTCTTTTAGAAACTAATGCAACCTTATGATTTGTTGTTTTAGTTTCACTAAATTAATCCATTCTTCTTTAATCCATTTTCATAAACCTTCTTACATTCCTTGAAAAGTGCAACTGAAGCAAATGACAAATAATAAATAAGTGTAACAAAAACTTAGCTTTGTAGGACAATAATAGGGCTACTTGTCCTAGGCTTTGATGAATTAGGGTTCTAGACTTCTAGGGCTCTTAGTGGGTTATTTCTGTTGATAATAATCAAATTGGTTCCTAAATGGTATGATTATATTGAGATATGGTATGAGAATTATTAAATTTACTTTACTAACCATTCATACTAAAACCTAAAGGTGTTAGTAGAGGCAGCGAAAATACTTTTCAATAATTTCCCATCAAGTGAAGCTCACTCCTCAACACTCCCTCTCAGGTGGAACCTAGTCCGCACACTTTTAGCGACGAATATTTTTTTTTAGTGCTAAGTCGTTCCTCCTGGGATTCAAACTCATGATGAGTTAGCTCTGATACGATATTAAATTTACTCAATTAGCCATTCATACCAAAACCTCGAGGTGTTAGTGGAGGTAGCAAAACTACTTTCAATTTTCCTTCTCGGGTGGTGCTCACTCCTCAACAGGAATTGCTAATTAATGCAGAAGTAAATTATTTTGAAACAAGTAACAAGAGTTTTTTCAGGTCTTCCATCTGATGCTTTAGGACTCAATACTTTAGGACTTAGTTGATTCTTCTCTAGAATTTTTTGCTGTGATTTTAATAGATGCCTCTTTTGGAAAAAATCTAACCTTGCACCACACGGCCCAATAGTGTAACCAATAGCCATAAGAAGTTTTCTTCTTCATGTATTACGTCGAGCAGTTGTTGTGGATTGAATCTCTGTTGACTATCCTGTATTCTTTGATCTATTTCCAATTTATTTGATAATAGATAAATCAAATATGATACTTCAACTAATCTTGAGCCCTGTCACAAATTTACACAGTAGGCAGAAGATTCTGAACTATGTGTAGTCTAAATGAAGACAATAATTTGTTATTTTGAAATGGGAAGGAATATATGCTGTCAGCAGTTAACCACTGGTTAGAGGCGCCAAACATTTTTGGGCTTATGCTCCACGCTACTTGGCCAACTATGCTTTGCGTGTATGGGTGAAACCCTGGATCCTTGTTCCCTTTGGCAAAGTCCATGACCATGAAGACATGGTGTTTCCTTATCTACAGTTTGGGCCAGCTTGTAACAAATTTAGTGGAAACAGATGACAGAATATAGAAAGAGTATTGCATAGGTAGAGAATATAGGTAATTTGTTTAGTTATCTTGACTCAGATTTGATCTTCATTGGTGGTGTTTGCTTATTTTAGGAGTTTGAAACTTGCAATAAAATGTGGCAGAAGTATAAAATAGAATATAAAAAAGCCAGTATTGCATAGGTAGAGCTGTACTTAGCTGTTTTTTTAGTTTGACTAAGATTCTGAGAGATGGCTTTCTTCATTAACTACTACTATATGTGGGACAGATGTGACTTCTTTAGCTTCTATGTCAACCCCCATTTGACATGAAATTCCAGAAACTAACTATAGAACTCCAACAATGGGAGACTGGCACCTTCCCCATTGAATATTTTATTCATTTCCTTTTCACTTTATACTCCATATATTAGAGTCCATCTCCTCTAATGCTTGTTTTCCACTTGTCTAAAATAAGTAAATAACTTCAGAATATGCGGTTTTGCATGAGGAACACAAGCAATCAGTTCAAAGAGAATCACATTTTTGTGATTTAGTGAATCTTGGAAGAGAGATCTCTCAATGTATTAACTCATTATGTTAGGTTAAGAATTTCTTTACCAATGTGAGAGATTGGAAGCTAGGTTCTTTCCGTTAATAGAAAACCAACTTGTCCTCTATGGATTGTTACAGTCCGACTAGCCAATACATCCTAAAAGATTTAAGTTGTTAGGTTTTGAAAACCAATCTACTTAACCCCCCTCGAAAAGACACCTTTTGACTTCGCAACCCATGTGATACATGCCTTACCACATGATATGTGCCTTCCCACATGACCGGGGGGAGTAACTCCTTCCCTGGGTTTGAACTTGTGTCCTATCATTGGCTCTGATAATATGTTGAGTCCCACTAGCCAATACATCCCAAAAGCTTAGGCCGTCCGGAGGTGGAAAACAAATCTACTTAACATGGATTGATGTCATTCTTGCCATGGTTTAAAATATTAGCTAATAACGGTATGTATCGGTCCATATCACGATGATATCTCACTGAGATATCCGCCGCGGTCTCATTGTAGTCGGTATCGCATAAATATCGGCCATTACCACCAATTTCGTAATGGTTGTTATGGCAAAAAAAAAAAAAAAGATTAGGGTGTGAAGAGGAAGAAAGAGTAGAGCTGGACATGGCTATTATATGAGGGAAAAAGAAATATAAATGAGAGGAAGCATGTGTTGAAGAGAGAAAAAACAAGAAACAAAGAATCGCACCTAAACTCCTTATTCTCCTATCCCTTCTTCTTTCTTTTCCTCTTCTCCTCTCTTCCTTCTTTTTTCCTCTGTTTTCCCTCTCCCAACTGGTCTCTCTCTCCCTCAGTTCTGTACCGTCCGTTTCTATCAAAAGGTTGAAGACAAAAATCCCTTTTTAGCATGGTTGTCAAAATCGTACGCGACACACTACGAATCGTACATGCGAATCGTATGATTCGTATGATATTGTATAGAAAACGATTCGTATCGATATATAAATCGTATTTGTTAAAATATCATACAATATTTTTGTGAATCGTACGCTACGTAGCGAATCGTAAGAATCATGTATATCATACGATTTAATCAAGGTGGGAATTTGAAGGGTTTAGCACCCTAACATCTAAAAAATAGTGTCATATCAATAGATGTGTTTGCATTTATGGCAAGAGGCACATACCTCAACTCTCGTAGAGACAAACATCAGAAGCAACAAAAAAAAAAAAATTGTCAACGCAAGTTGCGAACAGCCAAAAGCCAAGAAGAAGAACATAGAAGCTTGGCTTTCCTTATGTTTGCCTCTGCATGCAAAAAGTTCTCTTCTCAGTGAGGAATAGTGCCGCCAATGGAGAAGCTTGGACTAATGACGACAACGCCTGGGTTTCTTCTTCGCTCTGCCTGTAGAAAACCTACTTCTCAGTTAGGATCAGCGACGCCGACGAAGGTGCTTAGGCCGGCAACAAGAGGAGGAGAACGAAGACGGTTAGTATATATTTTTTTAGTCTTCTACTGATCGTCTTTCAAAGAGGCTTTGTCGTTGTTCTTTTATTTTTCTTTTGTGATGATCCTAGAGCTTATCAAAACTGCTGGGCATGATCGAATGCTTTTTCTCATCCTTCAGTGGGACCCATCAATGGGGTTTTATTTTTTATATTCTGTCTATCGTTTTGGCGAGGGCTCTCTCCAGGGTTTTTTTTTTTATTTTTTTTATTTGGAGCATATCTAAACCAACTTGATGGGGCATGATGGGGTCTTCAAAATATTTATACTGATTTTTCTTATCCATCAGTGGGGCCATGAATGAGTTTTTTATTTTTCTTCTTTTGTACAGTCTGGAAGAAGGCCCCGCTCTCTCTATCTCTCTTTTTTTAGTTTTTATCAATTGGTGGGGCTCATTCACAGCATTTTGTTACTAGGGCATATCAAATCGAGCTCATCAGAATAGGGCCGTTTCTTCCCATCCATCAGTGGGGCCCACCAATAAATTTTCTCTCTATGATGGCTGGAATTCTAGAATGCCTTTGCAGTGGGGACCACCAATGACTCTTTTTTAGGATGGCTTAAATTGTGGAATGATTTTGCTATGGCCCCATCAGTGGGGCTCACCAATGAATTTTTTTTCTAAAATGGTTGAAACTTGAAATTCTACAATGATTTTGCTGTCTTTTTTTTTTCTAAAACAATGGAAATTCTGGAATGATTTTGCTGTCTTTCTTTTTTTGGCAAAAGTCAATTTTCTTTTCATTAATACATTGGGCTTGATGTGTAGATGACCTTTCAATCCAATTACTTCTATTTTTCATGAATTTGTGAGGGCTATCTTTAAAAGAAAGAAAAAAAAAATCTATGATGCCCATCAAGAAACTATAGTGATGATTGAATGGGTTGTTTTTTTAGGCCAAAAAAACGTGAGAGGAAACAACCTAGGAGATGATGACCTTGCATGGAATTATTGCTCCAAGGTTAACCCAGATAGTCACTCGAATGTGAGATGCAATTTTTGTGGAAAGGAGATGTGGGGTGGAGTGTTTCATATGAAAAACCATTTAGCTTGAACAAAACAAAATATAAAGCCATGCCTTCCAGTTGATGATGATGTAGCAAATCAGTTTAAAAAATTGTTACATAATAACAAAGATGAAAAGGAAAAAAAAAAACGACATGTATGATATTGGGCTTTCATCAGATTATTCTTTTCAAGATAGTGATGAAGTGATTGAAATACCACAAGATAAAGGAAAAAGAAAAATCATAATGGATGGCTTTGTGGTTAAAGGAAAAAATCCAAAACAAGCAACAATCAATCACATTTGGAAAAAAGGAGATAGAGATAGTGTCGTATTGGCAATATGTAGATTTTTTTATGCTAATGCATTGGTTTTATTGTTGTTAAAAAGCCTGTTTTTTGCTCCAATGATGGAGGTAGTGGCTTCATTTCGACCGGAGTTGACACTCCCAAGTTATCATGAAGTGAGGCACACTTTTCTCTAGAAGGAAGTGCAATTTATTGAGAAATCATTGGATCAATATAGAAAAGAATGGAGTCAATATGGTTGCACATTGATGACAGATGGGTGGACCGATGGAAATAATAGAAGCATCACAAGTTTTCTAGTTAACAGCCCACGTGGTACTATTTTTATTAAATCTGTGGATACATCTTCAATTTCTAGAAATGCACAGAATATGTTTGAGTTGATAGATTTAATTGTTGAAGAAATTGGAGAAGAGTATGTTGTGCAAGTGGTGACAGATAGTGCTGCAGCTCTAATGAAAGTGGGTGAATTCTTAATGGAGAAGAGGAAAAAAAAATATTTTGGTCACCCCGTTCGGCACATCTACTTGACTTGATGCTAGCAGATATTGGAAAATTGCCCACTCATGCCACAACAATTGCAAAGGTGAGGAAGGTAATTGTTTTTATCTATACACATATATGGGTGTTAAATTTAGTGAGAAAATATACAAAGGGAAGAGAGCTTATAAGAGCCGCTATCACCCGCTTTGCTACAAATTTTTTGACATTGAAATGCATTCATGAATAAAGAGTTGAATTATGGTCAATGTTTGCTTCAAAGGAATGGGAAGAGAGTGCATACTCCACTCAAGTTGATGGAGTGAGAGTGAGGGATATTATTCTGGCAGACAAAGACTTTTGGCCTTACATAAGTATTGCATTAAATGTGTAACTCCCTTAGTAAAAGTCCTTCGCTTGGTTCACTTTGATAAAAGAGCGCCAATGGGATACATTTACGAAGCAATGGACCTGGCCAAAGAGGCTATTGCCAAAAATTTTGACAATGTGAAGAAGCGGTATGATCCCATATGGAGAATCATAGATTCAAGATGGAACCTAAAGTTGCATCATCCCTTGCATTCAGCTGTGTATTTTTTAAATCCTGCGTTTCAATATGATAAGAAATTTAATGCTGATTTGGAAGTTAAAAAGGGATTGTATGACATGCTAGAACAATTTGTTCTAGATAGTAGAACTCAGATTCTTATTGTTGAACAAATTGATTATTTCAAGAGAAAGATTAGCATGTTTGGAAGAGAAACGGCCCAATTAACGATCAAGACAAAACAACTTGTAATATACGTACTCAGATTTTTTTATATTCCTTAATTCATATTGCTTTTCTCTATTATGTTATCCTTTTTCAATCATTGACTTTATTCTTATAATATAAACTAGCCTTGTGGTGGGAGAGCTATGGTGATCATTGCCCTGAACAACAAAAGCTAGCACTTCGAATATTAAGTTTAATGTGTAGTTCATTGGGGTGTAAATGAAATTGGAGTACGTTTGAACAGGTGAGATTTTTTAAATTTATTTTCATTAATTGGTTATATAAATGTATAAATCTTGATGTTTAAATTTAATGTTTGAATGAATCTAACTTTTTTATAGATACATTTGAAAAGGAGAAATAGACTATAGCAACGTCTTAATTCTTTAGCCTTCATTAAATGCAATCTCAATCTCCAAGTCTGTCAAAAAAAGAGAGAGAGAGGGATCAAGCTTTTGACCCTATTTGCTTATTAGATATGGATTCTGATGATGAGTGGATCACTGAAAAAGAAGATCTTGCTTTAGATAATGACATATCATGGTTGGACCTTGGAGAATGCTTTATTGAAGGGACAAGTAGTAGACAAGACAAACGACAAGGTACTACTAATTTACTGAATGTCAAAATCTAAAAACTAATATTTATTTTTTATTTTAGTAAACTAAAATTTATAATTTTGTTTTATAGGGCCTAGAAAACTTACATTTCAAAGAAAAGATAAAGGAAAGAGGAAAGTATCTGGGGTTGACGAAGAAGAAGCTTTGGTGTCTTCATCTAATAGTGAAGATGATGAAGTTCAATGTCTTGACGATGGATCATTTTCATTTGGCGATGATGATATTGGAGATAATGATGTTGATGTGGATATAGTTATCGGCAATGATGGGGATATGAGCATCTTTTGATGTATTTTGCCTTTTTGGGATGAAATATTTTATATTTAGCTCATAGATTAGCTCATGAGCATCTTTTGTTGATGTTTTCCTTTTTCAACATATAAATGTTGCTATGTATGGAAAATGGATGAGCTATGCATATCTATATTTTTTTACAATTTTTACATATTTTTTTTTGAATTTTTTAGAACTATTTTGGAAAAAATAAAATGAATCCTACAATTCACGATTCGATTCGCTATGCAATTCGATTTGGAACCTAAAACGATTCACAATACAATTCCGATTTTGACAACCTTGCTTTTTAGGGTTTCATTTCAAGTTGATGGATGGACTCAATTTGTGGGCTCACCATTTGTTAACAAAACTTAATATATGGGCCCAACAGTACAATACTTGTCAATAAAGTCAAGTAGTCAAATACATGCTCATCTTGAATGGACCTTCAACAAAATAATCTAAAATACAAGTTGGGCCCACTGATTGCTAAAAAATATCTTAATAAAAATTAAAAAAAAAATTGAAATCCTTTGTAGTGAACAAAACAATGGTCTCCTAAGACCATGGAGTATAAGGACTTTTTTTTTAAAACTAATACTCCTTTAATAGGACCCACTTATATAAAAATACTAAATCACTCAAAATAAACACCTCTATAGTGGGCCCTCAATAGAATTTTATTCTAATAAGATTTGGATTCAATCTCCTATGTCATATTGATCACTTATAAAAAAGATGTGAAATGAAAAAGTCATGTTTTTAATGGTCACTTAATATATTTAATAATTAATAATAAAATAGTGATACAGGATGTTGTAATTTAGGGGGACTTATATTTTGCATTATTGTGTGCTAAGACACACGAATACGGACATGGGACATAGATACGATACGATACGGACATAGCGATATAGCAAATCCTAAAAAATTAGGATATGGGCACGCCTAGGACACGACAAATAATAAATATATATTTTTATATACTCATAAAATTAAAGAATAGTTATATTTTTAGCCAAATTAAGAAGCATAATGTCACAATTAAAAAGAGCGGCCCAGTGCACAAGGCTCATGCATAGTGGGGTCTGGGGAGGGTACGATGTACGCAGCCTTACTTTCATTTTAAAGAGGCTGTTTCTATGATTTGAATCCGCATCCTCTAGGACGTTACCGGTAAGCCTTTACCATTGGGCCAAGCAGCCCTTCTTAAGCATAATGTCACAATTAATGAAGAAAAAAACATAACTAATACTGGAAAAGTCAAAAATAAAATTCATAATGCATAATGTAATGTAATAGTAGGCCATAGTACATCAATCATCATCAACATTACAAGCCACAATTACATCATAATCAAAATAACAAAAAAAGATCCCTCCTCCAATACCCCACTCTATAAAAGGAAAAAATAATAATAATCCTCGCTTCATTCGTGATTCATCATTTGAGGCAACTTCAATGACATCATCATCCCCACCAACACTCTCATCATTAGTAAATAGCACAGCCTCTAATTCTGGCTTATCAAGTGAGAGATTTGCATCCTCAAGTAGTCCAACATCCTCAAAGGATTCAAATGCATCTCCTGCAATATCTCACATCTTAGTTTGTCTTTGTATGTACTGTAGGGTTCTCCTTAATAGAAGATGAAGATTACTATGAATGAATACCAAATCTTCAGCACGTTGTGAAAATATTTTATTCCTTTTCAGCGAGTGAATAAAGGAGTAAATACTCCAATTCCTCTCAAAACAAGATTAGGAAGAAGGTTGCACAAGTAGCTTCAAAGCTAAGGTCTGAAGCGAGGGCGCAAATGCACCATAAATAACCCACCAACTTTTTGGATCCATGGTAGATCTATCATGTATGAAATCAACCACTGAAAACGCCCCAGAATTAGTTAAGAAATCTGCATACTCCAATTGAATTTTTTGTCTCTCTTTTAGGGCAACATAATATTTTTTTTAGCACTTTGTTCTCTCTTGAAACCTCCAAATCTTTATGTGGAGGAACTCGATTTGGATCCTCATGAAGCTAAGCATTGCTATAGTATCTTAAATATAAGAATGAAAATTATATAATTAGTTAATATTTTTAATTAATTATTTTTCTAAAAAATAATATGCTAAAGCTTAGAGTTCACCTTAGGTTTAATGAATATGCCAAGCAATGAAGCAGAGTGTTGTTCTTATTCTAACAGTCAATCAGAATCTGATGCACCACATCATAGAAGGTTGATGTCTCATCTTTCTGCTTTCCTTCCTGCCTATATATTGTCAACTTCACTTTTTCTATCATTGTATCCCACATATCATAAACTAAGTGAAGACAACGCTTATTTGTATCACAAGCCCGGAGTATGTTATAAATAGACAATGTAAAAACAAGGATGTAATCAATCGTATCCCACCATATGTCATCCAACACCTTTTCCTCCACAAACTTGGCTTTTCGAACGTCATCATCCCTATAACAAGTCCAATTGTCACAAATTATCATAGCTTGAAGACCACTCTTTATTAGTTTGAATCTTTTAAGCATTACAATAATCGAAGCAAAGCGTGTCTCCGCAACTGAAAGCAATTTCAAACTAACAAAGTCATTGAAAATAGCCAATCTCATTGAATGATTCATGATAAAATGCTTTATCATCATGACATCCCCAACAACATTGGTAATCCAACTGCACACTGCATAAGTTATTTTATTTGTTTCTACATTTTTTGCTGCACAAATATTTTTTAGGGCAAGATTCAATGTGTGTACTACGCATGGTGTCCAAGCAATGTGAGAAAATAGCCCTTCAATAAGTTGCCCCGCTCCTTGGCAGTTTTTGGCATTATCGGTAATCTCTTGAACCACATTTTGGGGCCCAACTTCGAGGATGACTTCTTTCATTAAGTTAGCAATGAAAAAATTTATCCTTGACTAAACCTGAATAATCAACTGCTTTTAGAAACATAGGCCCCCCTTCTATCATTGCCATAAAATTAATTAATGGCCTCCTTTGTGAATCACTCCAACCATCGCTTAACAATGCTAACCCCCTTTTTCCTTCCATGTGCCTCTAATTGGTTGTAGTAATTTGTCAATGTTTGCCCTTTCTCTTTCAAGCAAAGTGGTTCTCAACCAATTATAACCAAGAGGCAAATAACCCGAAATCTGATTATTGGCACAAAGTTGTAGAAACTAACATAATAAGGGTTCCTAGCTAGGTGAAAGGACAAGCTTGCAGAATAAAACATCCTAGCTATTTCATAATGTAATTGGTCCCGTGCCCCAATGTTAAATGCCTTCTCAATGGCACTTCCACTTCCACTCCTCGACCGCTTCTTTGATTCAAAGGGGCCTAGCCCTTGACTAGCAGTGATGCCACCCAAAGATTCTCTAGGAGGGGGCAAAGGAACTTTTTTTTGGCTTAAAGCTTTGCAATCTAGCTTTAGCTTCCTCAACAGCTTTTTACATTTCAGCCATATCTTTAGGAGTTACTTTAGAATATATTTGAATCCCTTGACCACTAGTTTTTAGGAAATGTGCGTTCACCCTAGTATATGAACCCTTAAAAGCTTTGTGGCAAAGTTTGCATTGGAAATGAAAATTCCCTCCTCTCCCTCCAATTTTCTCCAACTTCGTTGTATAGTTCCAAAAGGGCTTATTTTCATCTTGATCTAAGCCCTCGGCCGATATAGGGCTATTAGCTACCGTAGAAGATAATGACATATTCTCAAATCAATTTCCTATCACATTGAAAAATAAACTAGGAAAAAAAATGCAGCAGTTCTAGAAAAAAAAATGCAGCAACATGATGGAAATATAGCAGCAGCAGTTCTTAAAAAAGAGAAAAAAAACAAAATAGCAGTCCCATGGAAAAAAGAAACAGCACTGAAAAAAAAATAACAGCAGCAGCAGTTCAAAAAATAAAAGAAAGAAAACAGCACCAGTAGTAGCACAACAGTTCCATGGAAACAAAAAAGCAGCACTGAAAAAAAAAAAAAAGGAGCAGCAGCAGTTCGGAAAAAAGAAGAAGAAGAAGAAAGCAGCATCAACACAGCAATCCCATGGAAAAAGGAAAAAAAAAAAGAAAACAGCAGCACTGAAAAGAAAAAAAAAAGCACCAGCAGCAGTTCGGAAAAAAAAAAAAAGGAAGAAAACATAACAACAGCAGCACAACAGTCCGATGAAAAAATAAAAAAGAACAGCAAACAGCAGCAGCAGTTCCAAAAAAAAGAAAAAAAAAACAGAAAGAAAACAGCAGCACTGAAGAAAACAGTAGCACAGCAGTCCCATGGAAAAAAAAAAAAACAAAAATAGCAGCACTGAAAAAAAAAAGCAGCAGCCGAAAAAAAACAGCAGTACCTTTTTTTCCTCCTCTTCCTCCTCCTCCTTCCATGCAGATCCTCCTCACATAGAATCTTCTTCTTCCACGCGTAGATCTTCCTCACGCTTCTTCCACGCAGGTTTTCCTCACACATCTTCCGCGCAGATTACTTCTTCCTTCCTTATGCAGTTCTTCTTCTTCTTCTCACTGCCGCTGCCTTTCTTTTTCTCTGAGTCGATTCCCCCTTTTGATTTTCACAACTGAAGACTGAAGAGCAAAGGCATTAGGGTTATAACATATAAGTTAAAAGAAATTACAGTTACCCCCTTTGTCTTTTTTTTTTTTCTAATTTTAACCCAAGTTTAGCCCTTTTTTATTATATTTTTGCCCTGCCATGTCCACGTGTTCCATACGTGTCTCGCCGTGTCCACCCCGTGTCCAAGCCATGTCCGAAATTTAAAAAAAAAAAAAAAGCTAGGACACATTTTCGGCTTGTTGGACACATGTCTCGGCATGTCGGAGCTGTGTCTATGTCCGACACGTGTTCGACACAGACACGAGGACCATTTAGAAGTGTCTGTGCTTCATTGATTGTGTGTACTAATGAGAAAAGACATTGTTTTCTTAGCAATTTCTAATATTCTGGATTTTTCGAATATTTTTTCAAATTTTTTTGAGGTGAAAAAAGAAATTCACACCGCGACAGAGCACGAACCAAGACTGATACCGTATCAGTTTTTTGGGTAGACTGATACCGTGATTTTAATCCATGATTCTTTATCCTTTTTTATGTAGTTAATCCATGAATAGAAATCTTTTAATGGATTAACTCATTAGGTTAGGTTAAGAAGTCGTTTACCAATGTGAGAGGTGGAGAGTGAGGTTCTTTCAGTTAATCTAAAATGAACTTTGCATTCATGAACTGCTTCAGTCTTTCTTTGTTTTTGGACATTCATAAGTTTGCAAAAAGAGGATGCCATAACTCATAGTTCAAATTGTATTTCTTTCTTGCAATAATGGAATGTTTCATTTCTATGAGACACTTATTTGTGAACTTGATTGATCCAAATTATTTTTTTAATTGAGACTCTTTACATATAGCATCTAACTCATTTGTCTCACTCTTCCAGTATCAACCTTCGGAGCTGTTTTGGACATGGTGACGGACAGGTTGCTTTCCATCCAAAATTTTGGGCATGGTTTTACATAAATAGACACAAACTTCGGTTTTCTTTTTAGATTCCACCCATCCCCAACCCCATTTCTTACTACCCAAGATGTTTACTTTTTTTTTTTGGTCTATGGAATGGACCCTTCTTACTAACTCAATATGGATATGGATACAAATTGCATGACACAGGGTTAGCACAGCTTGTTTGTTGGTAATCCTCTTTCAGTTTTACAGGTAAATGTTGTGCTGAGTGCGTTGTGCTGAGTGCCAATATTCATATTATTTGTGGTGAATTTATTTTGCAATTGATATGCTGACAATTTCTGTATGATCCACTTCTCAGACCTGCAATGGTTTTCTTGTCTTTGCTCACACTGGATATTGCTAGCCATTGGTTACAAATGTACAGGTATTGTTTATCTACGGGTATTTTTTGACCTTTTTTCCATTTTGGCATCCCACAAAGTTCATCATATGAACACTTTCACTGGATCGTTGAAGTTATAAAATGCTAAAAGCATGCCAACAAAAAAATATATATATATATATATATATTGGGATTAAAAAATATTTGGAACTTGTATGGTGCTTGACTTCTTCCTGCTCATTGTTTTTAGCTATCCTTGTATAAGGTTTTCAATTACCATATAGTGTATGATTGATTATGAGGATAAGATGAAATTGGTGATAGCTTCTACCATCCAAGAAAAAGAAAAAGAAAAAAATGGTGATATTAATTTATATTAATGATGTTTTAAGGTTTTGCATATTGTCGATATGGGTTCATGAAATTGGAAGCGTTGAGAATGTTTATTGTTGCAATAGATTGTTGAGAATCGAAATACTATGCCTATCTTTCATCATCATCATCATCATTAAAGCCTTATCCCAATCATGTGGGGGTCGGCTACATGAATTTTGTTTCTCCATTCCATTCTATTTTGAGCCAAATCCATCGATAAGTTAAACTTCTTCAAATTTGAATTAATGACTTCCATTAATGTTTTCTTCGGCATATCCCTACCTTTTGATGGGCCATCTACCTGTATAGCCAAACTTTTTCTCGCCGGTGCCATTACTGGCCTACGCTCAACATGTCCAAACCATCTTAAACTGGTTTCTCTAATCTTATCCCCTATTGGTGCCATCTTAAACTATGCTTATCTTTCAATTATTAGAATGTGCTTGTATGCTGGAAGGTTTTCCTAGATATATCATGAGCAAAATCGAAAATTCTAAAACTTCTCAAAAGATTCTATTTTAAGGAGCAAGATTTATTACTTTAGGATAACCAAGCTAGAAAATCTTGGCTTAAACCAATAAAATTCTACCATGTACTAAAACTAAAGTGCAGTCTATACTATTAAAAATCTTATCTTGCCCCATTTAAATTGTAACTGTATTAATGACATATAACTAACCACTTACATTTTAAAAATGAATAATAAATTCTGCAAATATATTTAATTTTTTATAATATTTTCTTTACTTATGTGACTGAATGTAAGATACTGCCTTTTCTCTATTGTGCTGCTTCTGTACTTGCCGGCAAGGCTACACAAGGATGGAAAAGGTAGCACTAATTGACTTTAAAGAAATATTATGGAAATTGTTTATTCATGTGTTGCATCTGAGGCAAGCAATTCATTGATCATGTTTTTTAACCTTTTTTTCATTTTGGGCCACCCATAAAGTTCATCATATGAACACTGTCACTAGATCTTTAAAATTGTTAAATGCTAAAAGCATGCTCTTTAGAAAATTTTTTATTGGAATTCAAAAATCTTTGGAACTTGTATGGTGCCTTGTGACTCCTTCCTTCTCACTGTTTTTAGCTATCCTTTCATAAGGTTTTCAATTACCGTATAGTGTATGATTGATTAAGAGGAGCAAGATAAAATTGGTGATAGCTTCTATCACTCATAAAAAAGAAAAATAAAAAAATGGTGATGGTTCTTTGAGACTATTTATTGTTGCAATAGATTGTCGACAATCGAAATACTATGCCTATCTTTCAATTATTACTTAAAGGATAACCAACCTAAAAAAGCTTTGTAAAACCAATAGCATTCTACCATGCACTAAAATGTAGTCTATACAATTGAAAATCTTGCCCCATTTAAATTGTAATTGTGTTAATGACCTATAGCTAACCACTTACATTTTAAAAATGAAGAATGAATTATGCAAATATAGTCACTTTTTTTTTTATCATATTCTCTTTACTTACATTACTGTATTTGTAATACACTACTTTTTCTCTGTTGTGCTGCTTTAGTACTTTTCTTGCAGGCAAGGCTAGTCACAAGGACGTAAAAGATAGCACTAACTGGTTGCAATAGATTGTCGACAATCGAAATACTATGCCTATCTTTCAATTATTACTTAAGGATAACCAACCTAAAAAATCTTTGTAAAACCAATAACATTCTATCATGCACTAAAATGTAGTCTATACAATTGAAAATCTTGCCCCATTTAAATTGTAATTGTATTAATGACCTATAGCTAACCACTTACATTTTAAAAATGAAAAATGAATTATGCAAATATATTCGCTTTTTTTTTATTATATTGTCTTTACTTGACTGTATTTGTAATATACTACTTCTTCTCTGTTGTGCTGCTTTAGTACTTTTCTTGCAGGCAAGGCTAGTCACAAGGACGTAAAAGAAAGCACAAATTGGCTTTTAAAGACATATTATGGAAATCGGTTATTCTTTTGTTATTGTTGTGTTGCAGCTGAGGCAAGCAATTCCTTGAATATGATCCTTGCAATTTCCTTCTCTAATCAACTACTTCTGTGCTAAACTTTGAGCAATGCTTTTTTTTTTTTAGGTTTTATATATCATCCTTTTTCTCCTTGCTGGGAATGAACCAGAAAGTGTAATTAGTGTAAGTCTTAATTTTTTGTTAAATTCCATATTTGTTCATAGATATATGGTGAATGTCTTTTCCACCTTATATAGGTTCTCGGTTTTTCATTTTCCATGGCAGGTTCTTATGAATGCAGTAAAACAGGGTTCACTTCTTTCTCTTTTAGCTGTTTTGTCACTATTTGGATGGGCAGTCAAGCAAGCAGTCAATGTTATACAGGTATGGTCCTCCTTTTTTGAAGTGTTGAGGTAAGTGTTTTAGTAGATGTCATGATTCCTAATCTGGAGAGCATGGAGAAACTTCTCATGGATTTAGTGAAATGATCAAAATATTCCTTCTAAAATCTAAATGCAGAAACTGTTTTTATCTTAAATGAAGTATATTTTGATATATAGTTGTCATTCAAACATAAGGATAGATCTGAATGAGTGTCATTTCTTGAGGATTTGGCCCAAGATAGTTTGTAAATGGTGAAACAAATTTCATGTTGCTGATCCAACATATTGTTGAACCAGGCTTGCCGAATTAGTCAAACGAAAAAATATGATATATAGTTGAGAACAATGTTTCAAAATGTACTAAAATCATAATTCATAAGTTGTTAAACCCTAGGACTTCTGTAGAATCCTATATTTTGAAATTTGAAATTATGTAAGTTTTAATTCTGATATCGTAAAATTTTCTTGTATTATATTTTAATGTGTGCATGATATGACAATGTCAATGATACATCATCTTTTATTGGTTATAATTTTTTTTTAACAATTAACTCTCTCTCTCTCTCTCTCTCTCTTCTTCTTCTTCTTCTTCTTCTTCTTCTTCTGGTGAGGTTTTGTGGTCCTTGGGGAGTGCCTAGCTGGTTTAGACCTTACTAAAGAGAAGAGAGTGGAGGATTAGGGATTGATGACATTTATGGAAATTTGGTGGTGGATATTCGAGAATTGAATTGGTTTGTCCGGGGTAATATGCACTTTAAAGTGGATAAAGGCATAAAGTTTAGGACCCAAGCAAATATGTGTAGTAGGGGATACAAATGAAATTTTCACCTGCATGAAGATGTTCTAATCCGTTTGTTAAAAGGTGGCCCCTGCCCATTGAATTCATGTCACCAACCGTGATGGCATTAAATTCCCTAGTACCCCAATTTCTAAATTAGAATGAGTTCATAATCTTAGAGTAGCAGTTTTTTAAAATATTCAAAATGAAGATTTGAAAAAAGAATGTTCCCAATTCTAATTTTTTTCCAACTTTTCTTTTTGAAAAAGAATGTTGATAATCCTAAATATCATTCCAAGACCAATATGTTGGCTGGAATGTTAGAGTTTGACTTTGGTTGATCTAGTTGGTTTTCAGTTTATTAGTTGGTATTCCTCTCCTTGATGATTGGTGTGCTTATAAACCACTACTCTTATAATGATTGAAGTTTTTTTTTTTTTTTGAATCTCGTTAATAAGGGGGGAATATGTTTTTGTGCTTATTTGTATATGGGTATGAACTTCTATCAGAAACCAAATTATTGTTAAATTATTTTATAACAATGTTGACTGACGAATACATTTAGCTAACTTTGTTACTTGGGCTTGTACTTTTCCCATCATTTAAAATTCTAATCAGATTCTAATTTTATTGTCTTTTCCTTTGCAGATGAAAACAGCTGCAGATGTATGTGTACTCTATGATCTGAATAGAAAGGAGAAACCTTAAAAAGTTTAGTTGCACGGCAGTAGGATTTTCGAAACTCATGTATTCATATTACTTTTTATCATAGGAAAGAATGAAAATTCAGTGTTATAAAGTTGTGGTATCTTAGAGTTGTGATGGATTAAAATATTTGTTTCTGTGAGCAATTCGGCCTCTTCGATCCTTACGAGTTGTGAGTTATTTTACATATCATGGTTTGGACTTACTCATCCAATTAACTTAATGTGCGAGTTAATTGAGGAAAGAGTGATCGAGTGCTAATGCGTTGGTGAATATGCCTTAACAATCTCTTTGATTCAAGCTCGTGCTGTTCTCGATTTTGTCCAATTGGAACAAAACTCAAATCATTAGGCACACCGAATTGCCCATACAATGAAGAAAAAAAACTCTTTTGGTGGTACTTGCTTACACTGTATAACGAATAACATCAATTTAAATATTTCATAAAGACAATTGGAAATTGTAGACAATTGTATTTTAAATTAAATTATTCCCAAACCTATTATAAAAACCTTTATTCGACCATATTGTAATTTTACACTCATACACAAATATTAGAGGATATAAACATCTACACCTTTCTGCATATTACAACAATACACTTCTATATAATTCCATATTATACTAGAGCCTTCTACATTATTCCAGACCCTTCAAAATCTTTGAAAAAACATATATCCAGCCAGTCGTGCACTTCCCATCACTTCGACTGACTTGATTCCCATGTGACTACTGTCATGGTTCGCATTACTACTAGAGCTAATATTCATATTGCAACTTACAAGTTGTGAGTCATTTTCGCTCAAGGAAGTATTGTTAGTGGCAAAATCTGACCCGACTTGTAGAACTGACTCTAACCTGCATGCTGTTAGGGTTGATCATGATATCCTAGGTCATCCAAAAAAGACATAGGGTTGATGTCGATCACGAGTCACTATCTGATCCACAATAAAATGGGATCAAGATAAGGTTTGACCGCAAAGCCATTTAAATGGGATGGGTTAAGGTCAATCCGCACATCAAAATCAACTTAAACAGTTTGGTGGTTTACTATTTTGTAATTAGTGTTTTTATATTTTGCCTACAACTAAACCTAAATATAACTTTAATGATCGAAATGGATTGTGCTTGGGCCAAACATTTATAAGTCAGGTTAGGTTCACACAGCCCATTTGCCACCTTTTTGGGTGGAGGCCCAGAAAATATATTTGTAGGTACGGTAAAAATATAACTGCTGCCTAGAGTCACCATTATTATTTTTGAGAGATGCTAGTGGTGCGCCAACCTTTTTTCTTCACACCACCCTTCTAGTTTTTTTAAATGACAAAAATACCCCGTCATCTCTCCTCTCCTTCCCCCGCCCCACCTCCACCTCCCCTTCCCACACCTCTGCCCCCTCCTTTCCCCCTCCCTCTCTGGCTGGGGAGGATACAAAAGTGGGGAAGGGGAGGAGAGAGGAGGGGGAGGTGGAAAGAGAGTGGAGGCATTTGGATAATTTCATGAGACCATTTTTTCTTTGGGGGGGGGGGGGGGGGGGGGTTATTTTGTGTGCCAATAGCAGCACTAATATTATTATTATTATTATTATTTTGTTACGGATTAATCCCTAGTTGTTATTGGTGGAGTGCTGCTCACAGCTGAAGCAATTGAAGTTTGAAGCCAGAGGTCTTCCAACTTGGAGATCAAATCTATAGAATCTAGCGCCATGGACGGCCTATCAAGCACCACAGCAGATGAAAAGTACCCTCACCAAATACTGAAGTTAGTTTGAAACTTTTAACTGTTTTAAGAAATCAACCAATGCTTCCTGATTAAGCGCTGACGGCTCCTATCAACCTGATTTAACCCCTGTGGAGCTCATTTGCCTGGTGGAAGCTACTCATGTCACAATTCCTATCTGTATAGCGCTGACGGCTCCTATCAACCTAATTTAACCCCTGTGGAGCTCATTTGCCTGATGGAAGCTACTCATGTCACAATTCCTTTCTGTATAGCGCTGATGGCTCCTATCAACCTGATTTCGCCCAGATTTCATTCCAACTACTACATACATGCACACCTGGATATAGGAACTGGTCCATCTGTGGTGACACATCCATCATGTATAGAAATGTAAACATAACGACATATTTCACTTTTACTGATAAAAATTAAGTGTGGTTAAATCTTTAAAATCTCCTTTTTTTCTTGGCTTTTAAACAAATTGAAGTTTTTTTGGTAGTTAGTACAGTTACATAATCACCTACCAAAAATGGTTTTCATAGGGTCGCAGGAAAACAGCCTACCACACATTTTTTTGCAGCCATGTAAATATGTAATTGCATGAGAAAAAGTCTATCCACATGTTCATGCAATTCTAGAACCGCGCAAGATGTTGCTCATATTAGAAAAATAATCACGCACACTGAATGTCGAGTTTGCGGCCACATTAGAGAGGGAGAGCATTCCAGCGTGTTAACCATGTTATTAGCTCCCTAAAATCCTCTTAATATGTTATTGGGTAATGGTCCCCTAGACGTACGCAGCCGCCAAAATGAAATGTCAAACAATGAAAGTAGCAAATTTAAGACTTCGCTCACTTCAAACAGTGCTTACTGCCCTTCGCAATGACAGATCTAGTGAGGTATTAAATGCCAACTAGTGCTTCAAATAAGGCTTACTGCCCTTTGCATGACACGTCTAGTGAGGTATTAAATGCCAAGTTCATCGCAGTAACGCAATGAGCCAACAGTACCTGTTATAGGGACATGACCAAGTAGCAAGTAGGCCCTGCAGGCCCATCTTGACGTGGCCCAACCTACATTAAGTCCATTCACAGAAACATCTCATATGCTAAATATGGCTGCATATCATGTGGAATCTAGTCAACATTTGTACAATCAACTTTTCCGATATATTAGATTATACGCTTATGATTATTTCATTTATTGCTGTCCCTTGTTGTAATAGACTGTAATTTAAGCTTCTAATTGGAGATTCACATATCATATAATGGAACAGTTGATCCTCTTATGGATACAACCAAAATTTCTCCAATGTCTTCTAGTTTGGCTCAATTAATGAAACTTTCCCCGACATTTTTATATAATATCGGCCAAGATAGTTAAGGTGGGCCTATTTCCCGGCGCAATAAATTTCATCGTTAAACTAGTTAATGGTCAACCTAATTTCATCGTTAAGAGTTGAATGTCTTTTCGTCACCAGTTAAAATAAAATAAAACAATTTTTTACATTACTCTCGACGCGAGAGGGAGTTTTTTCCCAAGACTAGTAACTTCCCAAACCCAGCCCTTTAAGAAACTGGCATGGCTCAAGTGCTACTCCCTGAACTTTGATACTGCAGCTAATGAAGCAAACTGTGAATAGGAAGATGACCCAGACATCATCGTCGTTAGATGAGCAATTTGCAATTCACAATACTCCTTAACTGTCCAGCATATGAAGAACCAATAATTGTTTTGATTGCTTCCTTTAATGGGTGTTGATTCATGTGGATGTGTGATTGCTTTGAACTTCTGTTTGGGTTTTCCCCCGCATTGATTGTTTTTCTTTCTGGGGGCTTTTGTGGATTTTTGCTATTTTTTTTTTTTTGTTGTGTTCTTTAAGGGGCTTTGGTAGGGTTTGGGCTGTTCTTGGATTGTGAGACTTTATGTTCTTGTATATATTATTATGAATTTTTCCGCTGATTGGGGTGGTTTTGAAGATTTAAGTATTGTTGGGGGACTCTCTGATTGGTCACTTGTTGGTTGAGTTTTTGGGTTTTGTTGGATGTTGGAAAAAAATTTTTCTTTCCTTTTTAATCATTTTTTCATAATTTTTTTTCCTTTTCCATTCTGGAATTGTTTGATATGGATGTTTGGAATTGGGTGTGTTAAATTGGTTTCCATGTAAAAGTATGGAGTTTTTTTTCAAGGTACTTTACAGTCTTGTCTCCAATTACATGCCTTTTTATTTGGCTGAGTATTGAATACCAAAAGGGCCCTCTTTCATTGATTTAAATCACGCCAATGAGTGATTTTGTATACCAAACGGTCAATGGATGATTTTTATGTTTATTAATGAAATTGCAATGCTAAGCAGGTTATTAAGCAAATTGAAATTTAAAGCTATGACAAAGTAGTGCAAGATTATCAACGATCAGAGTGATTAAATCTATTCACTTAATGATTGTAGGCAAAGGCTAATTTCAAAAATAAATTCTAAGAGTGACCACACCCAATTAACACCCCAAAATTCATGAAGTTCTCAATCTGCCTGAAGCTTCATCAATTTTCTTCTAGTTCAAGTTCTCTTCTGTTTCTTTTTTCTCATAATGACTGGTAAGACTAAATGGAGATGTTTAGGGTATTCAAGGAGGATGGGATGATTTTAAGAGAAAATGTGGAAGTTAATCTCACTGATTTGGCTTAATTAGTTATTAAATGAATTTTTGTCTTCAAAGATTAGCTGCCCACAAAGGTGCAAAAGACTAGGGAGCTGTCTTTGACAGTTTCCATTTTTATGAAGATCAGACAGTTATTTACACGTTTTTGGATTGCTTAGGGGGTAGGTTGTCACATGGGTGCTACAATATGGGGGTCACTTTTGGTATTTTTTCCCTCATTTCAGTTTGGTATTTTTTATGTAGATCTTCTCAATCCTCCTGTCTCTGTAACTCAAATGGTGGGTGATTTCGAGCCCCACACCCACAGTATTCAAGCATTGCGAGTTGTCTTGAACCTGTCCATTCAAGCATTGTTAGAGGTTTCCAGAAACGCTAAAGGCATACGAGTTCATCAAACTAAATATGCTGACAATTTAATTAAATCTACTAGACTCAGGGAAGCCAAATCATTTGACACTCATATCGAGCTCCATATTAAACTTCGTAAAAATTATGGGAGTCTGCTCAATGATCCTACTATTTTCTGCCGCTTGGTGGGTAATCTACTAAATCTGACTATGACTAGGCTAGACATCTCTCATGTGGTCCATACTGTAAGCTAGTTTGTTAGTAATCCGCACAAAACCCATCTTCATGCAGTATATCATATTCTCACGTACATCAAGGGTAGTAGAGATCGTGGCTTTTTCTATCCTTCAATGGTCCTCCTTACAACTACAAGGCTATGCTAACACCGATTGGGTAAGCTACCCATATACTTGTCACTCCACTACGGGATGGTGTATGTTTTTTTGGCCTTTTATCCATCTCATGGAAGTATAAGAAACATACCACACTGTCTAAATCGATCAATTTCCTCTGCCAGTGGCAAAATTATCTAGATTACAACACAAGTGCCATTCAAGTTGGAAAGAATACTATCTTTCATGAACGTACAAAGTATATTAAGATCGATTGCCATTTCATTCACTAACAAGTCGTCTCTGACATTCTCTCACTTATGTTTGTTCACAAGACCAGTTAGCGGATATTTTTACCAAAACAATGACCAAGGAATGCCATGACTTTCTACTTTTCAAATTGCTGCACTGTTCCTCCCCGCATCAATTTGAGGGGGAGTGTAGAGACAAGACCAAGCAGGACCCACAGGCCCATCCAAACGTGGCCCAACCTGTACCAAGCCCATCTACAGAAATATCTCATATGCTAAATATGAATGGATATTATGTGGGATCTAGTCAACATTTGTACAATCAACTTTCCTTGTATATTAGATTACAAACTTATGATTTTTTCTTTTATTGCTCTCCCTTACTGTAATATACTGTAATTTCAGGCCCTAATTGGGGATTTACATGTTATATAATGGAACAGTCGATCCTCGTTTGGATATGACCAAGTTCTCCAACATCATCTAGCTTTGTCTCAAGGGATCTTAAAATCTTCACACCTGTGACATAAATCATACAGCACACTTTAACACCACACCATTTAAAACCAAAGATGCACACAACAGGCATGAGAAGCAAAAGCAAAACGATTGCATGTTATACCCATTTCAAATCCATCCATGAAGATAGCAGAACAGAGACGTGACTTTTTGGATATTCTTTTACTAAGATACATGATATAGGCAACATCAGTAGGAATTTGAAAACCAAATATGTGATAAATCAACAGGAAAATGCATCTGATCGCTTACTCGAATTGCCAACTACATAGATGTTGAGTAAGAACCTGACACATTTATGCTTCCTTAACCTACCAACCTTGAAAATGGATGCAAGACCAACGAATCAGAATTATTGCAGACTGCAATTCCTGTTCAACAGTAACTGAAGTGGTGGTAGATCGGGGTATATAGGACCTAACAGAAAAAAAAAAAAAAAAAAGGTTGAATAGGATGAGAGTTGATGGCAAGCTGTCTACACTTAGCAGTTAAAAACAAAAAACAAAAGCAACCTCATATTTGAAGTGACTGCACACACTCTATGGCTCTGTTTCTTTAGCAGGAATTAAGGGAATTTATGTCCAACCTCGAAAATGGATGCAAGACCAACGAATCAGAATTATTACAGACTGCAATTCCTGTTCAACAGTAACTGAAGTGGTGGTAGATCGGGGTATGGAGGACCTAACAGAAGAAAAAAGTTGAATAGGGTGAGAGTTGATGGCAAGCTGTTCACACTTAGCAGTTAAAAACAAAAAACAAAAAACAAAAGCAACCTCATATGAGAAGTGACTGCACACGCTCTATGGCTCTGTTTCTTTAGCAGGATTTCAGGGAATTTATGTCTAAATTCTCAAGGATATTGAAAAAACTATGAGAATCTACAGAAAATTATTGCAACTTGCATGTTTAAAAGAAAAGGTGTTCCTAGCATAACATTCTGTTGCAATCCTTTTGCTAGAAGGAATGATTCCATTTTTACAATTTTTTATGGTGCCAAAAAGGGCATCTAAAAGTTTATAATTAACAATCGTTCTGTTAACAATTGTAGTTCTCATTATATAGTTAATTTTTAAAAATAATTTTGTAGAGATTAATCTTCCCTATCTATTAAGCTGATCACTTTTGTACCAAGGAATTTAATTTATCATTATTAAGGTATGCCAGTCAGAAACTGATAATTAGTCATTGCATTG
This sequence comes from Sextonia rubra, assembly GCA_037013555.1. Taxonomy (NCBI): domain Eukaryota; kingdom Viridiplantae; phylum Streptophyta; class Magnoliopsida; order Laurales; family Lauraceae; genus Sextonia; species Sextonia rubra. Next base: position 50,196,628 of record JASUAD010000009.1, on the reverse strand, counting down.
ACAAATCCTCAAGATCCTGGGGTTTTAGTATATTAAAAACCCCATAGATATAAAATGGTTCTACCTGTTTTTATTATTCTGTTTAACGTTTGTATTTTCCATTAGCTTTCTCATGTATTTTCTTTTCGCTTAATATATCCATCACCTGAGGCTTCATCTTCTCAGAATTCACAATTGCAAGCTTTGTATTCATCTCATTCAAGGAAGGATAATGATTCACCATTTTTTGAGTGTTTCTTTAAAACACTTGCGTGTGTAACGTCCCTCTTGTTTGAATATATAGCAAGCTATAATGTTCGGACTTTGATTTCTTTTGGTATTAGAAGTATTTCTATTACCTCTTTTGGATCTTGTGCTGTAGGGTTTGATTGATTGGTCTTTATATTACTTTCAACTTTAAAGGCTTTCTCTTTGAAGGATGTATTAATGGTTCATAAACAATTCAAGAAATTGGCTGGGATAGACCAAAATAGCAAACAAGAATTCATGTAGCTGACCAAATAAAGAAAACTCACAAAAGAAACTCAAATATTAACAATAAAAAAACCCAACTACAAACTCAAATCTTCGTAAAGACATGATTTATAATGAAGAGGTAAACCCTAAATATCGACATCAGAGAGGGACTTCAAAATGACTTCACAGTCCAAAGATGGACCTCAAAATGACTTAAGAGTAAAACGACGAACTTCAAAATGACTTGGAGTCCAAAGATATAAGATTCCGGACTTCAACACAAGTTGAATCCAAAACTGCAAAGCTTTTTCTGCTTCTGTCTTCGAATGGTTTTACTTTAGTGTTTAGGCACTTTTCTAAAAATTAACTTACAGGCCTATGATAAGGAAATCATCCTCGTTATCATTTCCCATGAGGGTGTCTTCATCAAAGTCTTTTAAGAATAGACTTCATAAAAGTTATCAATATTATGAAAAAATTTATTTCTCCTATACAAGGACATCATTTCTATGGTTTATCCTCAAAATGAACATTTTCTTACTCCAAAAGCAAATGCAAATTATCTATATGACGAAAAAAATTCTCCTGATAAGGTAAAAATGGTATAATATTCTCAAAATTAAAGATTCTAAGGGTTATATCACGCAGTGAATGGAAGCAGCATTGGTTAAATTCTCAAAAAATTTAGTCCTGATCGTTTTTTCCTCACTTAACTATAGCATCAAAACGTGTGGGAAGTAATACTATGGTTCTGAAGATTTGAATAGTATATATTTGAAAACTTTGGTTCGTAAGGTTGAATCACAAAATCCTGAATTTTGGTGGAACATATTTGGAGCTCGTCTATCAATTCTCCCAGCTGAAGCAGAGCAACTAGTTGAAAATCTTAAAAAAGAACAAAGATTAAATATGGATCTGCATGATTAAAGACGCTTCACTATGAAGTCATTCTGTGTTTATGTAATTGCTTGGGTTCCACACTGGGAATATGGAAAAGGACACCAAAGGCACTCAAGATTCTCCGACATTTTTGTCAAGATATACATTTCTTAAATGGTGGGATCCTTTCAAACTAGAATCAACAATTGAAGCAAGAAAAAGGTTTGAGAATAAAGGTAACTCAGACTGCCCCAATCCTTCAAATCAAATTTCAAAAGACACCTTGTTTAAAAGGTTAAAAGATCAGATGAAAGAAGAGCTGCTTAAATAAAAAAAAATGAACATCTCATATGACGAATACTTAAAAAAAAATAAATCTGAAGATCCTTGAGAAAGACCAATTAACCCATTGAAGATTAAAAAAACAATGAAGACGCATTATATTCGAAGTCCAGTCTTAAAGAAGACTCTGATGAAGATATCTGCATGGGATATGACAACGAGGATGATTGCTATCGCATACCTATAACGTGGTGAAAAGTCACCATAACTTGGCTAACGTTATCATGGTAAAATTTACCATGGTCGGACATAAGGTTTCTCCAACAAGCAACAGTGATCGACTCCACATCTCCAAGGACAAGTCACTTTCCTAGTGGAGTCGAGGTGCTTTTAGAAAAGTGTCTAAAGCACTGTGGTAAAAGCCTATGAGGACACAACAAAACAAGCGCTACCGTTTCTGACTTTTAACTCGCACTGAAGTCTGGAATCGTATCTATTCTGAGAGAGATTGTACAGGAAGCTCAAAGACCAACGAAAGCTGATTTTACGAAGAATGTCCTTTGATAATCAAAAGCTTATATGGAAAATAAAAAAAACTAGTTTAAACCATTGACAGGTCACTGATGAACAGTTAAAATTGAACCATCTTCTCGCAAAAATGACAATTCGGACTCTACTAGAGAAGACTTGGATAAAGAATTCCTATTAGGAAATAGATATGAAGACTGCTGCTATGATATGGGTCATTATTAGGGTTAAAGTTTTCTTACCCTGAAGTGATTGAAAATCACCACCATCCCTAGATGGCAGAAGAAATCTCATCAAGATTCGTATGGTTGATCTTTGATGAGTATGCAACTTGAGGGCAAGTTCTTCTCATGACGGGCCCATCAAGATGAGCCCGGGTTGATGGGGAAGGGCCTAGGTGCAGCCAAATAATTTTAGAGTATGTTCCTCTAGAAGTCTTGTAATCAGAAAATTAACCAAACATCCCTAGCAGCATAGTTCTATGAGGTCCAATCCATGCTTGCACTTATTTCAGGCAGAGGTCCCTAATTAGCCAACTCATTATTTTTAATAACTGATTTGCCCTTCAACAAATAATTTTATGTTTTGAATTTCAAAACATTGAAATTTCATAACTTTTGTTCAAGATATCAATTTTTCTTTAAAAATGGTATATTTGGAATTTACTCATCGAGACTTTTCAAATAACACTCATGTTGCATTGGAAATTCAAAAAAATATTGTCAAAATTAATTTGAATTTTGCCTCAAAGCAAAGCTCATATAAATTTCTGCAAAAACTCAAATAAACTTATATAAAAGCTAAACAGTTTTTGCCAAAACTCATATAAGAAAAAATTGAAAAATTGGATCTAAAACAAGCATTAAATTCAAGATAGAGTCTATCTTGCACAACAATGGCTAGATGAGATTCAACATAATTTAAAATTGGATCTTGGAAATGTCAGATTTCAGGAGGATGAAAAGAGGCTAAAAATGTTCTTGATGTGTTGCTCTGTTAGAAGAAAGCATGATCAAACAAAAATCTCGAGACCAGGTTGTAAACTTAGGGGATGGTAATAGTCGGTATTTTTATGGATTAATGAAGAAGAGACAGTCTATTTCTTACATTTCAAAAGTTCAAAACTCTGAGGGGTTGGATATTCAAGACCCAAAGGCAATAGGGAATGTTTTTGTCCATCATTTCAAATCTTTATTTGGAAAAACATTACTTGAAATAAATTTTGATTTATTAAATATTGAACCACATGGAGTCCTTTCAACAGTGGATGCTCAAAATCTCAGTTAGCAATCATAATTCTTGAGATTGAGAATGCTATTAAAATAGCAAATCCAAATAAGGCTCCTAGCCAGGATGGTTTTAATGCCCATTTTTATAAAGTCTGTTGGCCTATTATTGGCAATGACATTTGTATGGCTATTCAGGATTTTTTCTTCAAAGCTTATTCAATAGGTCAAAGCAACATTTATAGTTCTTGTGCCAAAGATGGAAAATGCTATTACTTCTGATAAGTTTAGTCCAATATCTCTTACAAATAAGATTTATAAAATTATAGCTCATATTTTGGTGGGAAGATTGAAGCCAATCATGAGGAAATCAGTTGGACCTACTCAGTCAGCTTTCATCCCAGGTAGGTCTATTGGTGATAACATTTTGTTGGTCCATGACCTATTATTTAATTCCCATCTTAAGAAGGGCCAGCCTCGTATGTGTTTGAAAATAGATTTAGCAAAAGCATATGATAGTGTGTGATGAGACTTTCTATGTGCAGCTCTCAAGAAAATGGCATTTCTGGAGCAAATTTATAAACATCAACATCGCTTGTGTGACAAATCCCCATTATCCCGTTATAGTAAATGGCCAAGCTAATGGGTATCTTCTAGCTACTAGAGGTCTTTGTCAAGAATGCCCTCTATCACTTTTTTTTATTCACAATGTCATGGAATTCTTTTCTACCATGCTACATGCTTATGCTAACTCTATGATGATCCCTTCTCCTTATTCCAAGGCAGGTACCACTGTGCCCCACCTTCTCTTTGTTGATGATGTAATTATTTTTAGCAGGAGTTCTTATTTGGCAGTAGGAAATTTGAAAGCTTTCTTGAAAGATTTTGAGAGATTCTCTGGCCTAGCTAGAAATTGGAGTAAAAGCTCTATTTTCTTTTCTAAATACCTATGAAGAAGATAAGGACGCTATATTATCTATACTAGGAATTATTGAAGGTAAATTTTCATTCAGGTACCTGGGGGTACCCCTTTCAATGACGAAGCTTACTTTTCAAGATTGTCTACCTTTATTGGATAAATTTTAAAAAAGATTATCTAGATGGAAGTCTACAATCTTATCTGATGCAGGACGGGCTAAACTAATTAGGTCCACCTTATCTACTATGCATCTATTCTGGGCCACTACTTATATGCTTCTGATTTCAATATTGGAAGCCATTGAAAGGATCATGCAAAATTTCTTTTGGAATCCATGGAATCAGTATTACTTACATCCTATTACTTAGACTACCATTTGTAAGCCTCATTGTCTTGGACCACTTGGAATTAAAAGGGTGAGAGCTTTAAATGAAGCTTTACTCCTCAAACAAATCTGGAATGTAGCTTCTCAAAAGGACAGTTGTTGGCTGAGTTAGGTAAGAGTTAAGTATCTGAAGGAGGACTCTTTTTAGGATGTAAAATCTAGTCCTATAGCTTCCTGGGGTGGGCGTTGCATTCTTTCTATGAGACTAAATGTTTTGCCTTTCATTCGTCATTCGATTTGTGATGGTAGGAGGACTTGATTTTGGTTTGATCCTTAGTTACAGGTGGGTCAACCAGCTGATATCAGTGGGCATCGAGTGGTTTACGATCTTCGTATGGGAAGGTATTTATTGGTGCATACTTTCATCCAAGGTGATGCATGGATTTTCCTACTCCAATATTGGGATCTACTCTTTTATCTCTTTGGGATACCATTGTCCAGCAAAACCCTCCTGCTAGTTCTTTTCTGAATGAAATTATTTGGACTCTTGAGGAATTGAAATAATTTACTATCAAATCAGCTTATGATAGTATTACTCAATTTTCTTCTCATCGGGTATTCCCTTGGATTCATCTTTTATTCCTACGCATTTGATGTGTGCATAGATGATTTTTTTAGGAAGCCTTAAAACCAAGACTTTTTTATATCTAGAGGTGTTCATTGTGATGATTTATGTGTCGTTGTAATTCCCAAAGAGAGAATGTCAATCATATGTTTCTATCTTGTTCATACTCAAAAACGGTTTAGACAGGTTTGATAGATACAGTAAGAATTCAAGTGTCCCCTAGTAATTCAATTCAGGATTTGATTTCTTCTATGATCATGGTTGTTGATAATGCTGCTGATGGAGTAGTTTGTTTGACTCATCTAATCTTCTCAACTTTTTCTTGGCATATTTGGAGAGAGTGTAATAATAGAATATTTCTTAATACATCCAAAGACCTTTACAGATCATGTATGAGATTAGTCAGCAGATGCAAGGTAGAATAGTCTACTTAAACCTTTCTCTTCCCCCTCCTTTGGATAGTTTGTGGAACTAACCTCCAGATATTGGCCAGACGCATATAATTCAAAGGAAAGTCACTATCTCCAAGGGATGGCATTATTCTATTATCCATTATGGGGGTTCCATTTTTGGCATTTTGTAGCAGCTGAGTAGTCATCCTATAGAAGCTTTTGTTTGGCTAGATGTTCATTATGAGGAGGAAATACTTTTCCTTCTTTGATAGCTTCCAAATTATCTCCCTTTGGAAATTGATGGAAAGTTATCAAGCTTCTTAAAAGATCCAGCAAATTCACATTGGAGATCCAAATTTATTTATAAAAGAATGGCCCATGAGATTCATTAAGTGCCTGATGTTCATTACTCCAAGATTCCTTCCATTGCATGGAGATTGGCTTAAAAAATTAGAAGGATGTATATCTCTCGAGTAATTTTGGATGCAAATGCATGTAATGCTATTTTCGATGATACCTAATCTCGGGATGTTGGTTCTTTTATGGCTTGAGCATTATCTTTTGATTGCTTTGAGGGGAATGCCCTATCAAGGTTGTTATTTGTGATGAACTCTTTCTGTATTATATTTTTCTAGTTACTAAAGGGATTACTAACCTTCCAAGAAAAAAAAAACATAGAAGAAACCATACAAGTGGATATATGCATCTTAACAAAAAAGCATGTCACATTTTGCCAACATTGCATAATTGAGCTATCCAAGGAATGTAAAAAGGCTAACATCCACACCATGATCACCTCCTCAAATGCACATTAATAGTCCTGCTCTTACTAGGAGAATAGGTTTTCGACCCTGGCCTTTCCCTCTCCTTTCACATGTGAGTTTCTTCTCCTCGATTTTTGTGTTCTCCTTGTATGAGTGAGTTTCCTTCTCCTCGCATGTGTAAGTTGCTCCCTCTTCACATGTATGAGTTTTCTATCTCTTCAAGTGTGTGAGTCTCACAAAGGAACCTAGCCCCATTAGTTGGGCTAAAAAAATAAAAAAAATAATAATATGTATATATATATATTGGGAGCCTCTCTCCTAAGCTCAAGCTTAGGACAAGGTAAGCTCAAGTATATGGCTCATGCCTGTGGGGCCCACTGGGACCTATATGAGGATGGGGTGGGGGGATTTGAAGGACTCCCTAGGACCTTGCTCTTTGTAAAAATTAGCCCCAACAATGGTTTCTATCATCTCCATCTAAAACCCAAAAATCTAATGGTCAATAATTCATTCGGATTGATGTACAATCAATCCAATAGTCCTAAAAATTTGGATTTGACCTAAAACTTGTGGACATGTGCAATTAGAGAGGTTGTGTGTTTGGTCTATTTGGATAGACTAAAGGTTGACCCAAGGGCTCAGGCCTATGGTTATATATATAGTCTTCTCATTTGATGCATGCCTTCTTCTACAGATAATCTCCTGACAAGAATCTTAAGGGTGCATTTGACATCGTGCCATTCTCATGTTCACATGTTCCTATGAGATAACTGTGTAGAAAACATGTTCGGAATATGTAAACCACTATTTCGAATTTTGGTCTCTCTGGAAGGAATCTCAAACTCTTAACCCACTAGGATAAGAAACTTGGAATAAAAAATTTTTGTTTGTTTTAAAGATACTTACCTCTTACCTTATCTAAAATGAACTGACTCCACTATCTAATTCCTAAGGGGGTGTTTGGTTTATAAGAGTATAAAACATGTGTAGATTTAGATATGGATAGATTTTTCTTCATATATTACAATATTGATATATTATAATACTTCATTATTTTTTATGTTTAGCAGCTTCTGCAAATTTTAACTGATTACTGCAAATTTTAACTGATTAATACTTTTAGTGTTTGGGAATTGTAGAATATTTTCATATATTCTAAAATATTTCATATATTCTAAAATAATGAATATGGAAAAAGTAGGTCTTAGGATAACAATCACAAAATGTGGGCTCATACTACAATTCTTAACTTCTTATGATGGTAGGACCACATTATAAATCCTTTGAGTGTGTGCCTTATGTTCTAATTTCTAAATTTGGGTTAAATGGTCACAACCACAAAAAGGTGGAGCTATATTGTAATTTCTATGAATGTAGGCCCATATTGTGAATCATATGAATGTGGCACCATGTTCCAATTTCTAAGATGGGTACCACGCAATTTTTAAAGTGGATTCCGCATTCACCATCAATAAACAAGATGACCCCATATTATACAACTTTCTAAAAGTGGGCACCATATTGTAATTTCTAAATGTGGCTCTTATGTACAAAATCACAAAAAATGTGGCTATACCTTGTAATTCCTGAATGTGGGTTACATAGTTATGATCACAAAAGGTAGACCTATATTATAAATCCTATGAATGTAGGTTCATTATCTAATTTTTAAAGGTATGTACCATGGTGTAATTTATAACGATGAGTTCCATATTTACATTCAAACAAAGGTGGGCCCACACTATAATTCCTATAAAGGTAGGCCCATCTCATAAATTCTATGAATATGGCCTCATGTTCTAATTTTTAAAGGTGGATACTACTTTTAACTTCTAAGGTGGGTCCTATATATGATAATAATATAGTTCTGCAAACATTAAAAGTTAGGTCTCACATTTTAGATCATCTGATTTTCTTTCTTTCGTTTATTGGAGAAAATTTTTTATACTATTACCAAATAAGTTTAACATAACATATTTTAACAAAGTATTTTAATATGATATTGCCAAACAAGTTTTGCAAAGTATAGTTTCGACATAATCCAATCTCAGCACAAGCTAATCTAACCACAAAGTCATGTCCTCCGTCAACTTAAACACACGCATACAATTTTCTAGATTGTAGTGACTTTCAATAATGGTAGAATAAACGATAAGATCTGGATCAAGTGAAATTTTTAGGTGTTAGGTGCCTCGCACCATTTTGGTGATAGGCACCAAGCATAGCCATATGTTGTGACTGTACATGCCACAATGAGTGGCTGTGCTTGGTGCCTAGCACCATTTACCCAACACTTGAAAACTACTCCTAGATCAAAGCCATTTTAAAGCACCCTTCCAAGAAGTGCATTGACTGTTTGAGACCTTATAGTATTAGCAGCTAAAGGAATGTGTATTTTATAACAATCAATATAAAGTGCAACTCCCACCCTCATCATTTTACCTCCTAATATCATAAAGCTCAATTAAGATCTCCAAATCTACAATAGCCATCAATTACCAAACTAGCAAAAGATACCTATGATAAGCACAGGCAGACAGCCAAGGGCATTTGGAATACAAAATCTGTAGAGCAAACAGATGATAGATGAATAATTTTTTTATTCCATACATCTATCATATTGCAATTGATAAGTGAAATCAACGATATTTTACAATTAGAGAGATGGACATTTAAAAGAAAATGTAAATAGTGCACTAATGCTATCATTCTCCCACATATGTCCTTTCCTTGTCTCAACTATGCACACTGCATGTTGTTTTTCAATCCATATTTCATAATCTGTAGTGTTAAAAAAATTGATAAGTGATCATTTGCAGACAAGATATTAGCATGATTGAAGTCCGAGTGATTAAACGAATTAAAGCTACATATAGTAGCATGACACAATCATTTACTTAACAAATGCATGGAACTCTAATTTGTCATTTTTAGGAATTTATATAATTTCTAAATCAGAAAGATCTTTTAGGCATGAAAAGTGATCTTTCAAGTCTTTCATTGATTACACAAGATTAACACTTATATGTTGACCATAAAACCATACAAACAATGTAAATACAACATATGTCAATCAAGCTTAGCTGGCTAGGGATACAATCCTCTCCATATATGCATCAGGGCATAGATTTGCTTCCAGCTAAGGAAAGAAAACTAACTCAATATGTAAATTGACTATTCATATGAACACCAAAGCCTTATCCAATACTAAACCCCTGTTTCTTTGGAGGAATTCCTAAAAGTCATGTTTGCTGGAATTTATAAAATATGAGATGCTAAAATTCTGAAAAATGATGTGGAGTTCTGACACTGTTGAATTCCCTATTTCTTTAATGCAGGAATTCCCGCCTAAGAATTTCATTTAACCTAAATTCCACAAATTTTCTATTTCAAAACCATTTGAATTTCTGGGTGGACTCTTATATATTTATGCATTTTACACACACATTCACTCTCTCCTAGTGACCTTCTTACCATTCCACCAAAACACCTAAAAAAAAGAAGAACCATGCAACAACATAATAGGAAAAGAAAAAGAAAAAAGGAAAATATGTTGGAGGACTGCAAAGGAAGAAGATGAACGAGCCTAATTTTCCTATGGCATAGAGTAGAAGTGGGGAGAGCCGTAGTTCCATTAATGCCTCCCAGAAGCCTGAATTTGTGAATTCTGCAAGCGGGCTTGTACTTGGTAATTCCATCTTTTTGGAATTTCAAAATGCTACTTGCCCTAAATATTTGGAATTTTTGTAAGTTAAAATGGAATTTCTTACTAGGAAGTCTTGAATTCCCGGCCAACATAAATTCCTGTAAAAATGCTTGCAAAGAAAGAGGCTCTAAATGACCTTTATTATTTTTGGGAATGAATATAAAATATTTTTGTACTATGCATAAGCCATAAAGTCAAGGGTGAAGATCATTTGATTACAATGATGTTTGGGTCACACCTAATCCAAATGAAATAGTTTAGATCCCTCTATATTCTGTAGTTAAAATGCATTTAGGTGAGCCTTACAAAGACATAAATAATAAACTTACATTAGCTGTAGCTAAACTCTAGTTGATACTAATTAGTCCATTAGAAAAAAAAACTCTACAGTGGAGTCTAAACATCTCAATCTTTGTTTATTTTTTGTGAAAATCATTCTCATCCCCTCTATAATGATTTCAGCTCAAACAAAGCTCCAATCAAGGATGGTCTTGATATCATATGTGTGCTTTTTTGCATCAATTAGAAGTGACAATTTTGTTTGTCATGCTTGTTCTTCTCAAACCCCTCTAACTAAAATGCTTCTCTTTTTTCACCTATTTGGATGATTATAATCTTAGGTACTAAAATGGTTCGACGTATCATCATAGAAACAACTACATCAATGAGTAGTAATTGTATAAAAAAGCATATACACATTAATTATCTAGCATGTAGGAGATTCCTATATAACCACTACAAGAGAAACACAAAATCATGATCATTATAATTGCCAAATAAAAAATCAACTGAGGGCTCATTTGACAAATATTTAATATTTGAAACAAGATAGTTCAATTAGTTGTGTTTCAAATAGAGCTATGTATAAATAGATAGCTTGATAAATATCTTATTCAATTAGATACTGAATGGACGGTCATTAGGTCTTGAGTAGCATGAGCAACACAATTCACAGCATTAAGTATATTATAAGAATTTTAAAAATCATTTGTATTACATATTAAAATCTAGGTTGGCCACAAAATAGATATTTGCTAAAGAAAGCAATGTAAATAGATATTTTCTAATGAAAGTAATGCAATATTACTTCTTTTTATCACTATCACTGCATTATTTCTTATATGGATAATTATTAAATAATTAAAGGAGATTGAAATCTAAAATTGTAGACTTGGTCAACGACATCACGAAGAAGAAAAAGTGTATTAGACACACTGATTTGATGTACTTGGAGTAAGTATTGGAAACAGGAGTCTATTGAAACAACCTTTTGTAAGTATGCAAAAAATAAATAATTGGTTGCTCAAAATACACTCACAGCAAAATATGTATTGGTAAACATTGAGAACAATACCATAGTTAACTTCACAACCCCTTTCATGAAGTAAAAGAAGAATGTGCAACAACTAATTGTTATGAGATGAATTGTGCTAAAGATTATGAAAGTGACCACTAACAAAGTTGTAACACTCTGACCCAACTTATTCAGGTTTAGAGACTAATTAATGATGACTTAGTTTTTAATCGTGTTTTGACTTTGTTTTTGTATTGTTCCGGGTCATGGATAGATAGTTGGGTTGAGTTTAACCTTTATTAGGTAGACATCAACCCTTTTTCGTAATTTTAGATTTTGTAAGACGTTGTCATTCATGCATCATTTTGGCATCAACACGTGTCTTTCATTGAGCTCGTCAACTTTTGTAATTGCCTCGTATGTAATAGACTTCATTTGCTTCCGTTGGACCCTGATTTGGCTTGAATTGTAATTAGTATAACCTTTTGGACTCTTATATAATTTGGTTAATACTTATCCTTATATGAGCCAATGTCTCCACCGACTCTCTCATTTCTTCTCTTCTCTTCAACGTCCGTTTCTCCTTCTTCTCTTTGTTTCTTCTTTTCTTGGTTCTCTTCTTCTTGATCAAGCCAAGCAAGGGGGATTTTGTGCACTTCGTCTTCACTTCTTTCTCGTGTGGCTTAAGGTAAGCTTGGGTTGTTGGTTGTTTCTTCTTCTTGTTCATGTCAGCTACTGCACATGGTCAATGTCTCTTTTTTATTCTTTTGCATGCATGATGATAGGAAGGTGTTTAGATGTTGAATTTGAGCCCAAGGACAACCGTTTGCGTATTAAAACTCTTTTGAGGCAAATATAAGCATGATTTGAATGAACACATATTGGTACACCGTGATTGTTATTAGTTTCCTTCAATCTCATGAGTATGTAGTGAATTATAGCCCTTGTGATGTAAGTTTCTTGCTTGGTTTTTATCGTGCACTGCAGGTTTCATTTCAGTTATTCTGTAATAGAATGGACTAACCGACTGATCGGGCTTCAGAGCCAACCGATCGGACACTCTTTGAACCGAAATTCAACCGGTCGGGCTTCCTAACCGACCGATTGGCTTTGAAGTGTTCTGCTTTAGGAAATTAAGTCTGTATACTGAAAATCTTTGTGTTCATTTTTATTCTCCTACCTTTCACATCAACCAAGGAACCTTTTAGGCTATATTCCTGGGCTCCGTGGCTCGTGACTTATGTAAGGAAGTCTTTCCAGTGGCCTCTAATAAAAGATAGGTATGACTTTGACCTAATAGGGCCTTCACATTAAAATATTGGTGACCCTTAACTTGCCCAATGGAATACGAGAATCGCATGAATGATCTTGAGGCTGTGACTCATCCATGTGTGTGTTGTTTAGTGTTGAGCACCTCCCCATGGGTGTTGATTTAAGGAACTTCGATATACTTTCTTGATTACAATGTAACACTTATAAAAGACAACTGTATATCGGATAACTTAAAACTACATCATCATGCACGGTTAGAAACACTGGATGGCTAGATTAGGATTGGCTAGTAATGGTCTTGATTAGAGCAAAAATGAATTGCATGACATCTTGATTTACGTTTATTGGCCTCCACTCTTCTGTATAGTTTGTCTAGCTTCGATATGCTCATTACTCTAATAAATTCGATTTGTTTGATGTGTTCACTATATTCCGTTATGTTTGATATGTCCAGTATGACATTTTAAGCTTTGTATGTATAAATTGAACATATGTTGGAACGTATGATACATGCTCTATATGATATGCATCCTTTACTCAAGTTCTAGTATTTCATTGACTCCATATGGCCAGACACTACTCAGCCTCAACCTTAGGATACCCGATGAGGTTGAATTTGGCGTAGTATGTATGGCACCATGCAGTGAGTTTATGTCTTGGGGCTTCCGGACCCTAGGAACCCAAAACCCATTCATATCCTAGCCCGGTCGATGGTGTTCTCAGTATGTATGTAAGATTCCTTTTTTGGGAGCATATGGCACATGTAGTAGCCACCTAGTTATGTCTCTATCATGTATACATTGATTCTGATAGCATGCTTTATCTGATTGCACGACTGCCTAGTATACGAAATTGAAATTCTATGATTTATCCATTGTTATTTATTTTGTTGATACAATATGCGTTAACTTGTTGTTGCTTATACTTTGCTAAATCGTTGTATTCATAAGTTGTCCTTTGTGTTACAGGCTTAGATCTCTCGATCGACCCCTCGTCGGTCAACCAGACTCTGAGGGAAACCCCAGATGCCCCATCAGGGATAGAGGAGTGGATGTAATCTCTCCATCGGAGCGCGACATGGACACATATGCATATAGGGCTTCCTTATTTTGGGATCTCAGGGACATTTTGGGTTTATTCATGATTTGTATACTTTGTAAGTTGGCTAATTTTGTATAACTTTGAACTTTATGTAATTTTTTGTATATATATTATTTTTTATAGTGTATGTTTCTTGTTATGGTTTGATACCTACAGCTTCCGCGTACATGTATTGGCATGTATGAATTTCCCTTTGTGCGTGTGCATTTAGACAGGGCCTAAATGTATATGCACGGGAGTACGTGTATCACTGGTTAGGTTTAAACTCGACCCTCGATCTCCTGGGCTCGGGTTGTGACAAAAGTCGATAGAGCAGAAGAAGAATGTGCAACAACTGGCACGGAAGTGAACATTAACATAGTTCATACATTCTCATGAGAAAATGAGTAAAGTGCTGAAAAATCAATTGAGTACTAAAGAAAGTAATGCATGATTCCTTCTTCTTTCTTTTTCTTTTAGTTTTACTTTTCTTGCTTGCTTTACAATATTTCTAATAGAGATGGGCACAAAAGAAATAAAAAGAAGGAGACATAATTATTAAATTGTAGGGTGGATGATCTACTTTAAGAAGAGAAAATGCATAAAAACTCAGTTTGCTGTACCTTGAGTAAGGGTTGTACATGAAATAAGTAAAAAACCATGTATTTTAAAACAATCTACCACAAGTAAGCATGAGTTCAATCCATGTGGTAAAAATGAATCTACACCAAATATGACATTAAAAAAAATTGTAGTAAACTTTCTAGTCCCATTAATTTGGTAAAAAAAAAAGAGTGTAAATAAAGTAATTATTTTGATAGAACATACATATATATTGTTTGGAAACACTAACAAAATTGATAATTTGTCAATCATTAAGAAAATGATTTATGCGAAGGAAATAATATGCATACCTCTTAAATTTAAAATGCATGCCTAAACAATGACCTGGAAAAGATATACTTTCTCGTATAATTAATTATCATTGTAAAGAGGAAACTCAGAAATAATCTATTTTTGTACTTTATTGTAAAATATTTGGTCTATCCCATCAATTGTAAAGTAGAGGTTTTATTTCTTAAAAAGAATAACTGTTTATCTCTTGTATATAAGGAATGCAACTAAAGCATTTGTTTAATCTCTTGATTGTTGCTAATGGCCTTTGAACTTCCAATCAACACTTAATGTTGCACAAAGGTCATCATTTGCTAAATGATAACTCCATGTAAAGATATTAAAGAATATTTGCAATTCAAATCAACCACATGTGTAAGGTTTTGAGTTGTTAGCAGATTTAATGGGTCGGACAAAACTTGGGAAATATTGTCATGAAGATTTTTTCTTTTAGATTGTACTATTACATGCTTCACTTAGTAGCTTGAATGGAGGTGTTTGGAGAAAAATAGTGACGTCTCTCAAATCAAGTCTTGGATTATGGTAAGTTACCTATCATTGAAAAACTCATTTCAAGTAGATGTCTATGGAGCCGAAGATTGCATAAATCATAGTTAAAATGAGAAAGTTATGACCTTCAGAAGTTTGCAGAATTGTGCTGCTAATATTTACAAAAATGCCATCCATTTGAACACACGAACAAAGGTTCGAACGCACAACACATAATGTGTTTTTTTAGGCTTTTTTTTTTCTGCGCAGAGTGATTATCTTAGAGGGCAGATGTTAGAACATCCCTTTGTGCATTCGAACACCCATGACGTTCGCAAGTTGTATATTCAAAGTGAAATTTCTCAAAGGAAAAGTTAGGCATGAACCCTAGAGGAAACTTGCAATCCAAAGGTTTGAAAAAGAGGTTTTGTTGCTCTGTATATCATCTTCTCTCCATTCTTTTCATAGAAAATCAATATGAGAGATTCTTCAACATCTCTAAATCATCCTGAAAGAGATTTGTGTTAAAGTTGCTACTTTAGTTCTCACATCTACTATCTCCTAGTAAAGTGATCTTGAAAAGGGATTCAAGGTAGTGTAGATCAAGCATGGTTAAAATGTATGGCGAGTTGTGAACAAGATCATTGCAGTCCATAGGTTAAGTCACTAACTAGGGATGGTTCTGTGAGATCTTCGTAACCTTTATTCTATATAGTGCTTGATTTAATCTCGGTCCACTAGAAAGGACCCATGGTTTTCCCTGAGTACAGTTTTCCATGTAAAAGATTGTGCCTCTTCTCTTTATGGTTTAATTTATTGATTGCTTGTTAAAATAGCTGAATTAATTAGATTTATTGAAATCTAAGAGGGACCTTCCCCATTCAGGGGTTTAATTCGGTTTCGCAACATGAGCACATGAGATAGGGGTAGCTCCAGTTGAAGTAAAATTTTTAGTGATATAGTTTAAGATGAAATAGTGATTTTTGATGTTTGAATTTCTACATAAGAACTCTGTTGTTAGACTGAAATGACATTTTAAATCCAATTTGAGTATAGTGTTTTTTTATGTGCAAGAACTCCATTGTTACCAAAAAAGAATGAAATATAATTATTACTAATGAGCGATCATTTGGTAGCAACACTCAAAAACCATTGGTAGTAACAATTGAAAACAAAGGTCTTGATTTCACATCTGAATTCCAAAAAATAGTAATGTATTGATCTACTGTAAAAATATAAAATAATCAAGTACTGAAAAATTAGCATACAAATAAAAAGAAAAAATGTATACATTAACTTGCTATGGAAATTTATCAAACAAAAAGTACATACCATAAGAAACTAACCAATAGAGGTGAAAAGAAAAGAAATGTGGAAAACAATGAATGATACATTCCCCTTAAAAGGTATAGCAATGTTAAAAAGAGATACACTAATAGATAATAGAATGGAAGATTTCAATAAGAAATGCCTATTGGCTTGATTTTTTTCTAGATCGAATGGAGTGATTTTCCAATAAGGAGGTCTTATAATTGGCTTAGGTACCAAATGTGGGAGTCATCCAGTCATCTTTTTTTTTTTTTTTTTTGAGAGGATAATGTAAATGTCATTAAAAGAGATATAGAAGATCCAAAAGGAAAGGTAAATCTTCACCAATTCCTCCTGTTTCCCTTCTTTCCTACTAAAGTATATTGTCTTACCTTTATAGCCCATTAACCATTAGTTTGCAAGGGAATTATCAAATATAAGACATTTCAACATACACATGGTGTTTGATTCTAGATTACACAAGAAAGAGGGAAAAATATTGCAATGAATGGATTCTTAGAGAAATAGAAAAAAGAAATAAAAATAGTAGTAGGATCCAATACTGTGGCATGTGGGAAAGATGATGAGGAACCTTGTATAAGTGTTTCCTTTCTTTTCACACCATCACTTTATGTACCCAATAACTTGATGAAAAATAGAGATAGAGAGAGAAAAAAGAGAAGAGAAAACATAATAGAGAGACCTTGGCTCTAGATATGAAATATTTAAATGGAAAAAAATTCAAACTAAAAATTAAAACATAGCTCAAAAAAAATGAAAAGAAACAAATTTAAAGATCTTAATTGGAAGAAATCCAAAAGCTAGAAACACAAACAACAAAACCTAATTTATATGCAAAGAAGAATAAAAAAATCAATACCTAATTTGGAGTTCTAATAGTGATGAAGTTGAGTGCTAGCAATTTGCAATGGTGAGGCAAAAATGTTAGGATGATGTAAATGTAGGGATCTGGTAATGTCGAGAGAATGAGAGGAATGCAGAAATCTTGATTTGATGACATGGAGAGAGAGAGAGAGAGAGAGAGATCGGAATGTGGAAAGAGTGAGAAGAGGAGAAGGGAGAAAGGAGAAGAAAAATTGAGAAGAACTAGAGGCATTTCAAGAGAAATAATTCGAAGAGAGGTGAAAGTTGAAGAGTTTTTGGAGCCAAAATCAATTGGGATTGAGAGAGAGTTACACTTACTTTGTGGAAAAGGTAGTAGAGAGAATATGCGAAAGGAAAAACACATGTTAGAGGATTAAAGTTGGGTCAAAATGAAATCATCAATCAAAATCAATTGAGGCCAATTTCTCAGTTGGAATCAACCTCTTTTATATATAATAAATGTATATAATACAGTTCGGTTCTAATCCTTCTTTAAGAAGGTGGCTAAGGATCTTTTGATTAATTAATTAACATCTTTTACCAGTTGTCATTTTTTTTATAGAAAGGACTTGATTGAAAGAATTGTGGGAAACTTTCACACTTTTTTGAAATATAAAATCTTTGTCTTTATATAACTTTTTTTAAATGAGCCAGAAGTTTTGTACTTTTTTGAAAAAATCTCTTTATCGAATGGGTGGCTGAAACTCCTACTAATGGAGTAAAATTTGGATATACCCCACTCATTGATAGGACATTTATTTTGAGTAGCTCAATTTTTCATTAAGCAGGGCCCACTATGGTTTTCCACTCCAAAAAAAAAAAAAAAAAGATTTCTCAAAGTTAATTTCTTGAAGGATTGTCTCAAATTTAGAGGGTTAATTTCTTGGAGGATTATCTCAAATTTAAAGGGGTTAGATTCTTCTTATAGGAGGTAAAATCAAAGCTCCTCTTGACTACTTGGATGGATGCCAATCATTGAGAGATCATGTGATGGAAAGTCTCGGAGTGGATATGACTTTAGGGCCCATTTGGATAAGTACAGAATATAATATTTATAGACTTAAATAATAATAGAATAAAATATTATAGAATTTAATAGTACGATATTATAATATTGTTGTTTGGCAATTTTAGAAGAATTTGACAGATTTTGAACTAACATGTTTGGCAATTTTTGAAGATTATAATATATGCTGAAAGTAAAAGTTACCATAGATTTAAAATCAAACAACTATGTAAATTTATAATATTATCTCAAGAGCTATAAAATTGTCCCAATGTTCTCAAAATGGTAAACAAGATGAATAGTTTATAAATGGTCATCTCTGTCTCTTAGCCTTCTAATGCGAATGCTATATTCATCCCACATAGAATTTAGATTTGCATCCCGCGTTCTCTTACCATAGGTCTAGACAAAGTGGTACCCGCACCATAGGTCCTGAGAAAAGGATAGTTCTTGAGAAATGGGTGCAGAGTACCCTAGCCATGATTTCCAAGAATGAGAGTAATGGATGGCTCCCGCAATCTGGCACTATTTATTTGATTGAAGCAAAAAAATAACTATTAAGTTTTTTTTTGTTCATTTTAGAAATCAGCTAAAATTTTTGGTATTGGGAATTCTTGCCTGACCTATTTTTGTATTTTTATTTCATTTTAGGAGTTCTAGTTTTGTAAAACTATGAGGAGCATTTTCATCATTTTAGTCATAAATTAGTTGTCAAATGTCCAAGTAGCATTTTCATGCATAAAGAATGAAAATGGGAGAGCAGAGGTTAGGAAAATGTATTTGAATAAATGTCTTTACAGTGACAAAACAACATAGATGTTTTTATGGCGCGGACTCATCATTTGGCAATAAAAAATGGCTGGAATTGAATATAGACTGGGAGTAGGGGTTTGTTGGAGCCTTGAGAAGGGCTAGTTTAGATCTAGTCATGGGGCCCATATATGCCAATAGACAATTGTTAAAAGGAACTGCTCTCTATCCTAGTGTGGATTTCTAGAAGATGATGTCTACTACTAGTATAGAGAGACAACCAAAATTGCTAGGGGATAGAGATACTACTGGGTTTGATGAAAAAGGATGCAAAAGGTTGATAACATGTAATATCTATCTCTGTCACACCCTGAACCCAAGAATTAGGATTAAAATGGGCCTTAAGGTGTGGAACACGTAATCTCATAGAGATCTGTGCCATGTGAAAACACACATGAACTACTACAAGGGAGATTCTACAGGTACATGTGAGGAAGTTCCACAGACACATAGATTATATTTCAAACAAATAAAGCGGAAGCCTATAAAAGACACCTGTAATGATCGTAAGCAATAATAAAAACATGTTTCATTCATCAATAATAATACTTAAAGTTTGTTAATTAACCATCCACATTTACATGTCAATAAAATACTTAACATATACATAATTCAAATAACATGTCCATCGATCCCGGACTCCAAAATAACAATGAGGAAGATGGCTTGACTCATCTAAAAGCCAATCATAGCTAAACTTAAGCAACCCAAACAACCTTGCAATGCTTTATGTCAATGACTAGTAGAATGCGTCATCCTCATTCCACTCATTTACGCCCCGAGATACCGATAAAGTTCCTTCCGGAGGCGCGTCGATTATCGAACTGGCATTGGGTTTGGTACCTGTAACACTAATGGTAGCATTGTTAATATGATAGTGAAGCAAATATAAAGATATATATGACTATCATAATGTATCAATTGAATTAAAGAACATAATGATTAAAAGAGAGCAATAATCGTAAGCTATGCATATTGTGTATGAAATAAGCATGAGTAAGAATCATGAACAAAATATCATAACATACTAGTTGGCATCCACGGGGCTATATTCTTTCAAAGGAGAGCATATAACATACAGAAGGGAATAACGCTAGGGGATCAGTCTAGCATTCTGAGGAGCGCCGACTAACTTCTCCATAAACTACTGCAGTTGTGACATATGGAATATCCAAATTGGTCATGTCGAATCTAATAAGGGTACAAGCTAAGTGTGCTTACTCGACACATCAAGACCTTCCCAAATTCATATCATATATACTTATTATTAATCATAACGATCATTTCATATTCGTACATAATCATTGGTACATAAAGGGAGTATCGGTCTTGAGTACATATTCAGTTATAAAAATCGGAATTGAACAAGTAACTAATAATCAGACAATGCATACTTAAATGAGCTCATATAGCTCGAAACCTTTCAACCTGAACTACACCTATTTTGGCTCACAGGTACACACTCAATAGAAGCTCCGGCTCTGATTTTGCCTCAAGGTTCACCAGGAAAAATAGGTACATGATTAGATTATGTTGAGGGCAAGGTTACTTAACAATATGAATGCATTTAGATTGAGCAATTATCAAGGATTGTTACTAGCCAACCCTATGCTAGATAATCCGTGTTTCCAAGGTCATTTAATACGATGTATTTATAAATCGTTTGGTGTCGTTGTGTTACTAAAATCTCGATATTACATTATGTATGCAAATACATCTCTTCTTATGCCAACACCCATGATGTAACATTAGAAAACCATCCGGAAAATCGAAGGAGATGATTGACAGCTTTTCACGTTTCCTCCTTATCATTTGATTACTATTGGGCTAATTTAATTCGGGTAAATGTGTCATATCTAAAGCTCTACAAGGTCTTGAAAATTTCTAATTTCCTAAGTTCACTGTATTGTTACGGCTTAGCTGTGTATAGGTTACGGCTTGGCCGAATGGCATAAATTGTCCCTTAAATTCACTCACATTTACAGTTCAGTCGTATGATGGTCTACGGCTTAGCCGTATAGAACTTACGGTTAGGCCAGGCTAGGCTATGGCTTAGTCGTAGTACAACTCACGGCTTAGCCATGGGTTAGCCGTAGAGAAAAAATTGATTTGGGATTCTCTAGAAAGGTAGACTAAAATGGCTTACGGCTAGGTCACGGGATAGTTACGGCTTAGCCGTAGTTCATTTCATGGCTTGACCGTAGGTAAGCTATAGAATAAATACAGAATTATTGGTTTTTGGATTCCTAATTGTAGTATACTTACGGCTTAACCTTATGTTTCACCATAAGTTCTAGAATTTTTGGAAGCTATTTCTAAAGCACGAGTTCAGCATAGAACTCTTCAAATTTGGTTCCAATGTCTATGATCTATTCCTACCACTAAACATTCCAAGTTACATATCATCACAGTAGGTCCTCATGCTCCTAATCCCACTATTCATTCTTTATTAACTAATAAATATCAAGTATTCTCATAAATAAGTATCAAAGAGCTGTAAACTTGCATTTAGAGTATTACTTCAAGAATCAACAAAACTAAACATGCATGTAGTAATATGTACTCATATGCTTGCCTCTAATACAGTGCTTGACCCAAATCAACTTCTTTATTGGTGTGAAAATGGAGAAAGCTTCAATAGAAGGAAATCCTATTATATGCAAAGACATGCAAATAGTGAATCGAGTGTATATGCATACATGTTGCTCATTTGAGCCTCTTTGACTCTTTTAGACTCAAAGGAATAGAATGAGAGTTGTCTCTTACCTTAGAGAGCTATAGATTGTGAGAAAGAAGAAGAATTTGTAAGTTCCTAGGAAGAAGATGCACAAGAGGATGCTGAAAGAGGTGAATGGAACTTAGTAGTAGCACATGCAAGGCTCCAAAATTCAATTTCAGTTCCAAGTTTGAAGAGGAGAGTGAGAGTAGTGGAGGAAGATGGAGCTCAAGCAAAAGAAGAGGAAGATGCAAGAAGGAAACGGTGGTTACTCTTTTAACTCAAATTTTTTCTAAAGTTTTGCATGCAAGTCCCCTTTCTTTAAGGAAATTGCAGTTTGAGTCAAATGACATTCAATTGGGCTAAGATGGATCTAAAGTTGGGCCAAATATGAAAGATGATCTATAGGATGAAATACACATGATGCAACTAATATGGTGTTAAAATGAAGCAAACCATGTGATTCTAAATTACAAGAAGGTCTTAACTATCTAAGTAAGGTTCAAACCCAACCCAATTACCTATCCATGACTCAAACCCAAGGGTTTCGGAGTTAAATTAGTCTAAACGAGTATTAATTAGCATAAAATATGATTAATTATTATAAATCAAGATTAGTTCGGATTTGGACCTTACAATCTCTAAGGTTGGCCTTGAGATTTTCAAGACCCAAGTGAACTCTCAAAATGTGGCCTTCTAAACATCGTAGTAAAATTTTCATTAAACGTAGTTTTAAAATTTTTGGTAAGCCTCGATGGTATGAGAAAATTTTATTAGTTATATGAAAAAGGTACATATATGAGAGGGGGACATAATGAACCTTTCATCTATATGCATGTCACAATTGAGTTTAATGTCAATTACCTCTTTTATTATATGGCCTAATATAAGTCATATGCGATAGTCTAATGTCAGATCATAAAAATTGCTATAGAAAAATTTAGATTAAAAGACTATGTAAAACTGAGTTTAATATCATAAGCAAGTATACATATAACATTTTTTTTTTGATAAATTTTATGCCAGTAATTTTCTAAGGTGATGTAATGTCATCAATTTTTTAAGGTTGTGTAATCTCTCATTACAAAAAAAAAATGTGATTTTTACTAACGGAAAAATTTTCTACCACTATTTAATGTGCATTTTCTATATATCCAAGTTAAAATGACACTTTTAGTGCCAAAAAAAAAAAGAAAAGAAATTGTCTCAAAAGGTGACTTTTAGCTACAGAAAATATTGCCGCTAAAAGTTTTCTTTTCCTCCGCTAAAATTCAACTTTTTTTTTTTTTTTGGCTCACTTGGCTCAGTGGCCAAGATTGGAGCCCCAAGCCATTGCTTGGGCTGTGTCCCCTAACGCCGAGCCTATCTATCTTCTAGATCTTGTTTTTGAAATGCAATTCTTTAAAGGAAAGAGATGATGGGGATTTGTACTGTTGTTGTTGGTTTCGGCCAAGAGAAGAGGATGTTTGTGGAAGTGGGAGGGAAACAGTTTATGCGATCCAATCCTCTGTCGAAAATCTTGTTTCATCTAAGGAGAGATGGAGAAGAAGCAGAAAAGAAAAAGCGGGAGAGAGAAAGCAAAGAGGAAAGTGAAACGTGCAGTAAATCAAGACCCATGAAATGGCATAAAATAATCTTATAAGATTCTTTCGTACATGATAGGGGTTAAGGAAACAATCTTTCAATATTTTAGAAGGAAAGGAGATTGAAAAAAAACAAGGGCTGCCTAGTGTACGAGGCTCCCGCATAGCGGAGTAAAGTGGCTATTTTAGTAACTTGAACCCGCATCCTTTAGGACGCTACCGGTAAGCCTTTACTGTCAAACCAAGCCGCGAGATAATATTTTAAATTCTCAAGTTATCTAAACAACCCAAACTTAAAGGGTAAGAAACCTTACTTAAAAATAAAAAAATCTTCCACTTTCTTCTGCATCCAAATAAACCCTTACATAATATCATCTCTATCAAATCATTACAAAAAAAGTCATCATGAACAAGATTAAATAGATTGATTATGAAAAACACATATACAATGAATCATGGTGCCGGGTTCTTCTTTAGGTAACGATATCGTAAGGATCTTGAGATGTGAATACAATATATCTTGCCTAGTCCTTCATGTTTTTTCTTCTAACTTTCTCTTTTTCCACAAATGAATCAATCACTTAAAAAAAAAAGGTCGGACAAACCAAAACTTTCTCTTTTTCCAAAAATAATCAATCACTTAAAAAAGAAAAAGGTTGAACAAACTAAAATCAAACAAATCCCTCTTTTATGCAAGAAAGCAATACAAATTACAAAAAAGAATTAAATCATTAGAAAGCATACATAGTCTTCTAGCTTATAAAACAACACAAATATAAGCATCTTTCTTCTGGTCTCGTGGAAGAAGAAAGCTCATAGATAGATGTGCCCATTTGTTCTTGTCATCTAAGAAAGAGAACTCATTCCAACAAGTGACATAGTCCACATCGAAGATAGATAAAAAGAAAAAGAACAAAACATAAGCAAAAATTAAAAAGATTTTCTATAGAAATAAAAAATAAAGAATACACTTAAAATTCAACCTCAAGACAAACCGTATTTACTGGAAAAGTTGTGAGAACTCAACTTATTGTCATTTCTTTTTTGTTGTGATTTTGGAGGAGGATGGCAACGAAGAACGACTTCAACCAATAGTTTTGCAAAGGGGAATGACCAAAAGACTTAGTGGAAGGAGGTGGAAGGCTAGTTGAGTGGTAACAATAACTTACCTTCTTCAATGGGCAACCAGAATATTGGTAATAGATGTGGAGAGCAGAGGAGGAAGAAGGGAAAATGATATCATTAGGGGCATATTGGTAACAATATCGTTAGGGGGTAAATTCGTGAAAAAAGTCTACAAACCCCATAGGATATTTCTATGTATTGGTTAGTAAATCCATTTAATTTGGGTTTAGGAATAATTATTTCATAAAAATCCCTAAATTTAATTACTTTTTTTGATGCCATGGGGTATAAAGACAAACTTCGTTAAGTTCCACTATTTAAGAAATTCAATCCAAGGGTGAGCGTAATTTTAGAATAGTGCAATTAGGGTGATCGCTCATTCACAAGAAGATTAATTGACGATCGATTGTTAGATTAATCATTGGTTATAATATGGTGGTAAAAAAAAAAGTCGTCTCTCTCTCATAAGAAATAGGGAGTACATTTTAGTGTAAAAAAACCAAAATTTACATGTGTCAATCAATGTTTTATTTTCTGGTGTAAAATGCTAACGGCCCATCGGTGTCAACTTACTGGAATTGTATTGCTAGTAATTCTGAGAAATTTATTTCTCACAAAGACTAAAATAGAAGTAACAAGGTGAAGATTCATAAATGGTCATCAAATAATTTCTCATTTAGTGGAAACTGAGTTAAGAAAAAAAAATAGAAAAACAAATATGCTACCATACCTTGGTAAATCCATGCTAGGAAAACGGGCTCGTATTTGTATTCTCACCTTATAGTCTTAGCCCCTCTCGTCTTTAATAATCTTTCTACCTAGAATTCTTAGGAATTCAATTCCTTGCAAATAAATAGAACCTAAGTAAATGGGGCTATATATGTTATTTATTTATTTCAATGCCAAAGACCCAAATAAGCACATGCTTATCCTAGGCAAATTGATCTTTAAAACATGAATCTAAATTGCATGACGTGAACAAGACCCAAAATATATGGAAATAAATAAAAAAAAATTGATATGGGCCAAAAAACCAAGAGAGAGGGCCCTGCGTGCCAGCATATTTGTATTTTTTTGGACCAATGAAAAGCTCATCATGCAATAAACCTAACCATGAAACCGTATGAGGCTTGAAAACGGAACCAGACTTGGGCCTCAGGCCAACCATGTCCAGGTCCGAATATGAAAAAAGAAAATAAAATTACTTTGTCCAGTTCAAAGCAAAATTGTGCTTGGGATGGATTCGTGGCAAGCACAAAAGATTAATAGTTCTAGCAATGATTTTTAATACTGGACTTCATTAAAGAAAGACTAACACACGAACTGCATAATTAATGGGCCTAATCAATACTTTTGTTGAGCTGTCCCTTAAACTATCTAGAGTGAGCCAGACCAGGATGACCCAAAATCCAAACGAGACCTAGATAGTTTGAACCTGAATCTTTAATGTGCCAGGCCTATGATTAGAATTTTCTAACATAGGTGTGCATGTGCAATAAACACAGTAAGTGGCCAACACAAGCTGGTTCAATTACCTTAACTTTTTAAGGGCTTCAACAGCCTTCAATTAAAAACATAGAGTGGGCTACGAAATAATTCTAGAAAGTCCATACAATGCAGAAAAAGCACAATTTGGCCCATGCCATACAACTTATAAAAAGCCCAATTCTGCCTGACATTTTTTCTAAAGTCGGGACCATTTTGACGCCTAATTTGTTTCAACGGTTTGGATGGATATTCAAATACTGGCCCACGTTGTAACGTCCTTTTTGTTTCAGAGGTTTGGATGGATTTTCAAATTCTGGTCCCACTTCGGAGCCCCATGAACATCTCATAAATACAGTTGCAAATGGGTCAATTTTGGACTGAAATCGTGTATCCAGACCTATTTCTAAATAAAGGTTCTACCTTCTTTTGATTCGAAATTTGTTTTGTTGATTTCAAATTCAATTTCGTTAGGAGGATCTGAATCCGGCTCTGGATATTAGTTTGGTTGGAGAATTGAGATCTAGTTTGCTCTTAACATCTTCTAACTCTTTTATTTCTTTTTTTTATTTTTAGATTAATTTATAGTAATACATCAAGTCAACTGCTTTTACAATTAAAAATAAAAATATCAAATCAAAGTCCATTTTAAACTAATGTTTTCAATAATAGAAAATTTTATGTGGAGTCTTGAGTGTGTGACCCAAAATCAGACCCTTTATCAGTCAAAATCTAAATTGAATTCCAAACTCGAACCCATTTATGAATTGAAATTTAAAACAAGATTCGAAACTCGATTTTTCACGGATGGAGAAAGCCGAGTGAATACTGAATACCCGTTTGGAACCTAATCCCGATGGAAATGCCTCACACAATCCGAACTCAAGAAGCTATAGATGGAGCTAATAAAATGGATCCGGATCTTGTTACCCGCTTCGCCTGCTGCCAAAGCTATATCATCTCACGTCAAAGCCTCTCTCTCTCTATCTCCTCATCCATCCCAGCCACCAGGGCATAGAGAGAGAAAACACCACCACCAACACCACCAACATCGTCATCATTATCGGAGTTGGCAAAAATGGCAGCAGCGATGGCGGCGCTGCAGAGCTCAATGGCTGCGCTTTCCCTCTCCCCAAGCTCTTTCCTCGGCCAGCGCCTCTCTCCCTCTCTCTATCCTACGCCGGTGGTATGCCTTCTCCTCCTCCTCCTCCTCCTTTTCAACATTGTACTTTTCCATGAATTCTCTCTCTCTCTCTCTCTCTCATAGGATATAGGATGGGGTTTCGTATTATTTCATTCTGAGGCTCCTTCTCCTTTAAAGGCTTGCTGTTATCTATCTGTTTCTTCACTGTCTTTGTTTCAAAGATTGATGAGTTCATCTATATATATATATCTTACACTAGGATTTCTATACAGTGGTCTGAAACTATTTCTTCTTGTCTCTCACTTTTTTAAAGGTCCTGTTTGTGCAAATGCTGGGATTCTGCATTTGGTGGGTTTCCATTTCTGGGGTGGGGAAATGATTTTCCCCTCTCAGCTGTAGAAAAACTAAGGCACCAAAGAGCTGAGAAACGTTGAGCACAGATTCCCTGAGGTTTTTTCTCCACCCAGGGATTCCTCTGTGTTTCACACAAACGTGAATACCGATGCTGGATTTCCAAACAGTTGAGGAAAAGTAATTCAAAAATTTCCCCTCTTTCCATGCTTAACCGAACAGCGCGAAAAAAAAGAAATGAAAGAAATGCAATGACAGGTGTGGAAAAGAAAAATGGGTGGTTTTTCCATGCTACCAAGAAGTTCTCTGTCCTCTGCTTTGGGCATATTTGTCTTTGAAAGTGGGAGAATTCTCGAATAAAACCTGTATACGATGGGCCCACCTGTGAATGAGCTGCACATGGGGGCACCATGAATACGCACTCATCTTAAATTTACTCCAATAGAGAGTATCCTACCTTTGGGTTGAATCAATGTAGAAAAATGTGGCTTTTTCTAATTTGATTAATCCAATGATGGGTCTCTAGTATGACCTGAGAGTGTTAGTTTTCTTATACACATTTAAATGTGGGAGCAAGCTATATGGACTTACTTTTTTTTTTTTTTTTTTTTTTTTTGAAATTATTTTCTGGCTGTTTTGAGAGAAGCTCTTTCAATCATGGTTTTAAAGTACTGTTTTGGACACCAGCAGCGGAAGTTGAAAACTTAACACTGTAGCCAATATAACGATACTTATTATTGAAAAAACTTCATTTATTGGTTTTCTAGGTACTTTTTATTGGAAAAAACCCTAAAAATTAACCACACAAATTCAATTTTCTTTTTTTTTTTTTTTTTTGGGAAACTTCATTTATTGAATGGGTTTTAGAGTGTTGTAGATGTCACTAAAATAGTGAAATGGTTATTTAAGTGTTGAGATTGGAATTTACATGAAATAATGATGTAGATATTAATGTGTTAAAATTGGAGTTTGGATACTTTTTACATTTGAAGCTAAGCGTGTAGTAAATCTGTATACGGTCATGGATGAGCCCTTTGTATACCATGCCATGCGACTTGGTTTTGGATCAGTTTATGAACCATGCTTTCAGTTAAAGAATTCTTGATGAAAAAGTTTGAATTTGGCTTTAAAGTCTTCAGCTTTGTCATGGCTTTTGCAGGCCTACTAACATCCTCGTTAAAGAAGGATTTGTTCTCTCTTTTTATTTTTTTAATGGAGAAGGATTCGTTCTCTTGCACACCTTATGCAAAGAGGGCTTTTAATCTGCTGAAACTTGCAATCAGACAATCCCTTGTTTTGACACTCTCCAATTTTTCTAAGCCGTTCATTATTGAATACGATGCCTAAGGTTTATGTATTGGTAAAGAAGGCTTTTAATCTGCTGAAACTTGCAATCAGACAATCCCTTGTTTTGACAATGCCTTAAGTTTGTATATTGGTGGAGTCTTGATGCTACATTAACGTCTTGTTGCATTCTTTAGCAAAGCTTTGTAGTGAAAGAATTTGGCCTTATCTACCCACGAGAAGGAGATGTTGACTTTAGTTCTAGCGGTATGGAAGTGGCGGCCTTACCTTTTATTCGATAACTTACTATTATAACTGATTAGGGAATTCATTCTTGTACTCATGAGCAAGGAACAAAATAGCGGCCGCTACAAAGTGTAGCAGCCGCTATATCGGCCGTAGCGGCCGGCACCGCCATGCTACGGGCGCTAACACCCGTAGTGGCCGCTACGTAGTGGCCAGCCCCTTTTAAAAGCCCTAGACGCCCTTTCTTTCTTTCTTTTCACTTATGTCTCTATCTTTCCCTTTCCCTTTCCATTATTTTTTGGTCCTACCTCCCTCCTCCTTCAAATTAAAGGCAAAAAGGTTCCAAAAACACAACAAGATCTACAAATCTAGATCATTCATCTTATTTGGAGTGAAAAGGCTTATCTCAAAAGGTATTTTTTATGTGATTTTTTTAGATCTATGGTTCTATTCCTCTTTTCTTCTTCATGAATCTCTTGGAAATGGCTTATAAGTGATAAATCTATATTTCTCATAGATCAAACCCCCATTTTCTATGATTTATTTATATATTATTTATTATTTATTCTAGGATTTTTTTATTTTTTTAAAAAAATTTTTTTCTTGAAGAAACACCAACCAAATCACTTGAAAATTACTCTCAAGTGTTAGATCTATGAATCCCATGAATGAATCACACTTTCTTTCTTGTTTATTTGAATTTATTTAATTTTTTATGTTCATATTAATAGGACTTTTTGAAAAAAATAAATTTTATTTAAATTTGGACAATTAAATCACTTAAAATCACTCCCAAGTAGCCAAAATCACTTAAAGTCACTCTAGTGACTAGTCTCTCTAAGTCTTAAATTATTGACTCTTGAGTCTTGACGTTGAGTTTTGAATCTTGATTTTTGATACCATGTGAAAAATAAGATTGATACTATTATTTTTTAATTATACAATGATACAGGACATCATGCATTTAGGGGACCGCTATGCCCCCTTATTTTAGGCTTTTTTGCAGAACAAACACATATTCTAGCTCTTTACAATTTTTTGGATTTTCTGGAATTTTTTTAAAATTTTTTAATAATTTTTTTTGAATTATACCGCTATGCCGCTACGTAGCTGCTACTGCTACGTAGCTACGACAAATATTTATTGTCGTGCATACCATGAGTTTTATTTTTGTCATATATCTATGGGTGACCTAACAAGAGATTACCACCATCCATAGGTAGTATATCACGCTAAATTGTATTTTTGTAATCCTCACTAATGGCAAAAGTAACTTTACATGTATGTCGGACTTGCGCTTCATCAGCTGTTATTAGTTATTTGACAAAATAGGGGCGATTGTGCTTGTAAACTTTCAACTTGACACGATCAACAAGAGCTTTGGATATGATTTTTTCGCAACTTCCACCATCAATGACAATTGTGCAATTTTGCCGATGCATTGTACCTGTGGAATGGAAAATATTTTTCCACAACTATTTCTTCTCAACGGTTGGTGGGGCCTCTTTGATGACCATGAGGGTTTCACCTTCATTGTTTGCTTCTGTGTCCTCCACTTTCTCTACTTCTTTGTCTTGAGGATCATCTGGGGTATTTTTAACCTCACCTTCACTCTCAATGAGGTGGATTCGTTTTGGACATTCCAATGTGCAATGCCCTAGTTGTTTACAATGAAAGCAAATTGAAGCAGCACGAAGAAGAAGAATGGCCAACGGGAATTCAACCCACATAGAGAAGAAAACTGGAATCTCAATTCAATAATAATGTAGTCTATCCTATGAAAAGGGATTACATCTATTTATAACTAAATTACTCTCCAAATAAAGAAGCAAACTAGTTCAATCCAAATAAGAAGTCTTAATTAAAATATAAAAGTAATTTCTAAAACTTAAGAATGGTATTTTGATATTCTGTTTTGGCAACAATGTTTTCTGAAGAACCATTTGGTTTAGGATCTTGTGGAGATGAATTCTTTTGTGGAATCCATTTAGATGCACTAAATTTTTGGGCTTGATAATTTGCAATACCCTTGGCTTTGATGGCATGTTGGATGATTTCATTTACATTATCAAAATTTTGGGATGCGAGGATGTGCGGATGTGTTGAATGTCTATTCTCAACTTATTAAAATATCTGTCAATCAATACATCATCATCTTCATTCAAACTGTAACAAGCTTGAATTGTCATGAATTCTTTAGAGTATTCAACAACCATCTTTGGTTGTTGAATTTGATGGGTTTTGAAGAAAAGGAATATTCCTAGAGGTTACATTGAAAATTTTTAAGAATATGTATGAATGAGCAGTAACAAAGGTAAGAAACAGCTGGATTCCCTGTAACTATGGGTTTGCATCAGGGATCCGCCTTAAGCCTTTATCTTTTTGCATTGATTATAAATGAGTTAATTGCTCATATTCAAGAAGTAGTTCTATGGTGTATGTTGTTTGCAGATGATGTAGTATTGGTGGATGAATCACGTGATGGTATAAATGCAAAATTCGAGAGATGGGGGCATTGGAATATAAAGGCTTTAAAATAAGTCGTACAAAGATAGAATATATGGATTGCAACTTCAGTGGACATATACAAAGTGTTGAAACCACTGTCAAAATTGAAACCCATGAGATACCACGTAGGGATTCTTTTCGATATCTAGGTTCGATGATTAGTAAAGATGGGGAGATTAATGAAGATGTTGAGCATAGGATAAAAGCTGGATGGCTGAAGTGGAGACTAGCTTCTGGAGTGCTTTGTGATAGACGAATGCGAACGAAACTGAAGGGTAAATTTTATAGGACAGTGGCTAGACCAGCTATGATATATGAAGCAGAAAGTTGGTCAGTTAAGAAGACGCATATACATAAGATGGATGTGGCGAAGATGAGAATGTTTAGTTGGATGTCTGGTAAAATTAAGAAAGATAAAATTAGAAATAAGTGATTTTGAGAGCTTTTAGGGGTAACACCAATAGGGGATAAGATTAGAGAAATCCGTTTAAGATGGTTTATGCATGTGGAGTGTAGGCTAGTAATGGCACCGGTGAGAAAAAGTTTGGTTATTCAGGTGGAAGGCTCATCAAGAGGTGGGGGTAGGCTAAAGAAAATATTGATGGAGGTCATTAAATTAGATTTGAAGAAGCTTAACTTATCTAAGGATTTGGCTCAAAATAAAACAGAATGAAGAAATAGAATTTATGTAGCCGACCCCAATATGGTTGGGATAAGGCTTTGATGATGATGATGATGATGATTCAACAACCATCTTGGATTCTTGCTTCAAGTCTTGAAAGTTTGAATGCAAATCTCTTGAGTAATTGACGGGGAGGAATTTTTGTTTCAAGATTTTTTTATCTCAATCCATGTCTTAACTGGATCTATATTTGGATTCCTCCTTTTTCTTTGCAATTTAGCATACCATATTGTAGCATTATCAGATGTAACTTTATGGCGCTCAGTCATTGGTTTGTGTGCAAAAATATTCTCCACATACAAGAACCAATCCATGAATTTAGTAGGCTTCAATTTGTCATTATATTTGGAAATAAAGAGCTTAATTGTTAAATCTTGATCAACATTATTGACTGTTGGATCTTGTTGATTCCGAATATTTTCTCCATCATTTTGATTATTTACCCCACGTTGATTATTTTCCAATTTGTGAGTCTGGTATCAATCCTCAGAAGATTTTCTTGGAGTTGACCAATTTTTGCAGATAAATTAACAAAAAATTTGTGATAATTTTGCAACATTGTCAGCCAATTCCTTGATGGATGGAGTAGAAGATTCCACAGCAGCTTTTTTCTTTTGAACCATTTTTTAATGCAGATTTAAAAATTGACAAACCTAATGTATAGATCTGCTCTCCATAAATATCCTGGCGAAGACTGTTTGGAAATCTGATGTCATATGGCTCCAAAATTACGAAATCAAATTCTAGTCCTTGATCCTGGAAAGTTGGTTTGCACTACTTCTACTGATGATGTAGGGTTGACGTCAGTAGTAATGTTTGTTGACATTGTTTTGGTGGGCTTGGCTTCGAATTGGGCTTCTTTCAATGATGGGCCCAACAATGAGTCAGGCATTGCAATGTGCCTGGTTCGCATCTTTGGTGATTGAGACATGTGACAGAGAAGAGAAACGAAGGGAGCTTAACACCCTTTCGTTTTCTGCCTCTGTTTGATAGAATGAAGAAGAAGGGAGTTGGAGCTTGGCGAGAGGGTGATTCGGGATTGGTGGAGTAGCTGAGCGGTGATGATGGTGGAGTAGTTGTCTTACGGTAGCAGGCATGCGAATGTGGGCTTCTGACGACAACAACAAGCGACGTCGCTAGTGGTCGAAGCTCAAACACTTGGTATGTCTGCTTCACTTCTTCTTTGCAGGGTGGTTTTTTTTATTTTTATTTTTCCTTTTGGTTGTGGGTTTGGAAGACGAAGGGTTTGGGGTTTTTTTTTTTTTTGGGACAGTAGGGCTTCTAGATGTTGGGAAAGATGGGTGAGTTGGCTTCGAAGGAATGGGATGGGTTTAGATAGCGTGTATAAGGGTGGTCGACGATGGTGGGTAGGGTTGTAGGAGAGGGGTAGAGTTGACAGTGAAGAGGGTCAATGATGGTAGGGTTGTTCGGGTCAACTCGGTTAGGGTGCGATGGGGCTTGGTAGGTTTTGGACCACGGTAAGATGGTGGATGTGGTTAGGGTTGGGGTGTTAGTGGTATCGGGGAAGAGGGGTGTAGGATGGATAGAGGGTAACCACGCCAATGATTGCGAGGATCATTTGGTTTTGATACAATTGATGCAGGGCTTATGGGACTTAAAATCTTCTCCATGGAGACTTCACACAAGGATGCACCTTTAAGGGAATAGGGATAAAAAACCACAATTCAATTCAATTGTCAAGTCTGGAGAATAACCTACTACAATGCAATATAAATAAGAGAAGCAAACTTAGGGCCTGGGAAAACCTAATCTAATAATGGAAACTACCCTAATTACAATTCAATTAATAAAAATAAAATATCCTAATCTATGATGAAGTGGGACCACTTGTGAGCGAATTTTGCATCAGTAACGGTTGCAGTATCCTAATGGGAGAGGCATTCTCAGCCTTGTGATGTTGTCATGTGTCACATAGTCGGATAAATCACCCAATCTAATGCTCATCCCGTTCCAATAAAAAATAGAGAGGAGCTGGTGTAGCTTTTTATGATTGGCCTTGTGAGTAGTTGAATGTATTTCTTGGCTGATGGTTTTTGTAGTAGATGATCTTCAGTATAATATATCCAATGCTTAAAGAAGAGTACCTCTTACAGTACACCCAAGGACCAACCGCCCCTCTTTCTTGACACAATTTAACTAGTCGTTGAAGTAGAGGGTTTATTAAAATTTCTTCCTCGGTTGTCTCCAACCCCTTGTGTATTGGTTGACAATTTGCAGCAAACTCCCCATTCTCATCTCTTCTGGGTGTGATATTTCCTACCAAATTCTCATCTCCATGTTTATACTTTATGACAAAATAATAGCCCATCAATTGAGCGAGCCATTGTTGTTGTGCCTTTGTGGTGATTCTCTTCTCCCCTAGATATATTAAACTTTGTTGGTCAGTTCTAGCAGTAAATTGTCTACCCAAAAGTTTTGTCAGTCCCAGCAATAAATTGTCTACCCAAAAGTTAAAGCAGCTATTTTTTTGCCACCAGACTAAAGCCAACATAGGTGGATAAGGTCAAATTCTTTCCCTGCAAAGTGTGTCTAAGGAAAGCAATTGGATCTTTATCTTTCATCAAAACACACCAACACCTGAACCCAAAGCTCGCATTTGACAGTATTTGTCTTAGAAAAATCGGGGAGTGCCAGAATAAGAGATTGTTCCATTACTGTTAGACCTGTACATCCTTGTCGATCAAAGGATTTTGTGGTGAGCAAAAAAAAAAAAAAAAGGAGAAACAGCGAAGAAGAATTAGATAAAGAGAAAAGTAGTCGACTATCATAGGCTTGGGCGACACTCCTTGTTACCAATAAATCATGTTTTGAGTATTTACATAAAAGTCCCCATATTTACTGTTATTTACATAGCAGTCCCTGAAATTCCCAAAACAATGAAATAAGTCTGTCAACTGATAATAATCCTCAAGGTAGTGCATATATGTCACCTATGTCCAGCTTGGTGAAGGCTTCATGTAAATCTTTCCTACCAACTGCTTTCATAAGAAAGTCTGTAGCTTGATCACTCGTACTAATATAAACAAGCTCCAAATCCTCGCTTTGAATTTTTTTTATTTGATACAGGGACAGTTGACCTCTGCATATGTTGTTCTTTCATGATATATTGTGTTTTTATCTATATTGGGTTTTTATCTAACTCAGATTGTTGAAGTGCTGTCACTGTACGTTTTCCTTAGTTCACCTTGTTTGAATCCCATTTCACTTTGACAATATTTTTAGCCACATCGATTCACAACACCTAAGAGCAACTGCTCGATATTTAGCCTCAGCACTAGATTTTGCAGTTCCAAATTGCTCTTTACTCTTTCACGACATAAGATTGCAACCAAACATAGTGCAACAACCTGTAGTCGACTTCGGTTTGTTAGGGAGCCATCCCAATCAACATCTGTATATGCTTCTGCTCTAATATGCCCATGTGACTTGTATAAGATTCCTTGGCCCAGAGAACCTTTCTAGTACTTAAGGATTCTATGAACAACAACTAAATGATCTATCCGGGAGCATGTTTGAACTAGCAAACTAGATCAACAACATAAGAAATATCCAGTCTATCAATAGATATATTAGTTTTACAACCAGTCTCTAATACCCTTTCTTGGTTATGGAGTTATTCTACACTGTTTAAATGCAATCCATGATTTTATTTAAGAGGTGTATCAACAGGTTTGACTCCCAATTTCCCTATTTCTTCAAGAATATCAGGAGTATATTGTAAGGATTTGTGGATCCTTATGTTGAGTTGAATGGAGGGAGAGAACACGAGAGAGAGAGAGAGAGAGAGAGAGAGAGAGAGAGAGAGAGAGAGAGAGAGAGAGAGAGAGAGAGAGAGAGCTCAATGAAAAGTGTCTTATACTTCGATGGGCATCGACCATTCCATCGACCATTCTATATATAATGTCTAGAACCTTTATCAAGGCTGGGTTTACACTGATTGATCTCTAATTATAAACAAAGATGGCAAAAATATAAAGCTGTTTGATATGATACAGCTATACAGAATATTGACCAAGATCCCACACATGGAATGTATTTGGCATTCATGGGCCTAATGGGCCTGCTAGTAGTGGACCTGTTATTCCTTTGCTTCTACACTCCCCCTCAAATTGATATGGTTGTTCAAGAAGCATCAATTTGGAAATATGTAATCATGACGATCTTGTGGCAGTCCCTTTGTAAACAAATTTGCCAGTAGTTCAGAGGATGAGATATATGGTAGACAGATTTTGTCGGTGATAGAATGTTGGTGGATAAAATGACAGTCAATCTCAATATGCTTGATACGCTCATGGAAGAAAGTATTCTTGGCAATGCGGATAGCACTAGTGTTATCTGCATATAGAGGGGCAGGGCTAGTGAGAAAGACTCCAAACTCACGAACAAGGCGTCGTAGCCATATGACTTCACTACTGGCAGCAGACATTGAACGATATTCAGACTCAGCAGTTGACTTGGAAACAGTGCTTTGTTTCTTGCTTTTCTATGAAATGAGAGAAGGCCCTAAGAACATACATCAGCCTGTCGTCAATCGACAAGAATGAGGACATCCTGCCCAATTTGCATTAGCATAGGCTTGCAATTGTAATGGGGATGTAGATGGGTAAAACAAACCACGATGGCGAGTACCTTTGATGTAATGAAGAATTCGATAAAAAGCTTGAAGATGTGGTTTATAAGGATTTCCAATGAATTGGCTGATAGTTTGCACAGCATGGGATATATCTGGTGGAGTTGTGATTAAATAAAGAAGGCTGCTGACTAGACGGCGAAACAGAGTAGGGCCTGTAAGAGGATCCCCATCGTCTTTGCTGATTTTGACATTAAGCTTGATTGGAGTGGCAAAGGTTTTGGCATCACTTAGATGTGTAGAATGGAGTAAGTCTTCACATATTTTGGACTGAGTGACTCGAATTTTGTCCTTGTTTTGTGCAACTTCCAACCTTAGAAAATAAGTTAAACGACCAAGGTTCTTCATTTTAAAGGTACGCATGAGATGAGAATTGAGTTCAGAGATGCTGGCTTGATCATTCCCACTAAGGATCATATCATCAACATCGATTACTAGAATTGTACAGCCATGGGATGATTGTTGAATAAAGAGAGAGCTGTCATTGGAACTCTAATAAAAATTTGCTTGAAGGATAGTAGAGCGAAACTTTTCAAACCATGCACATGGAGCCTGTTTAAGACCATATAAGGATTTGGTCAACTTGCATACATGTTGTGGTGGACAAGCATATCCCGGTGGAGGGCGCATATAAATCATTTCCTCGAGATGCCCATGGAGGAAGGCATTTTTGACATCCATCTGCCAAAGGGGTCAGTGATGAGTTGCGGCAATAGCAAGTAAGCACCGAATTAAAGTCATTTTGGCTGTTGGGGCAAAAGTTTTCTCATAATCAATGCCATACTCTTGTTTGTAACCTTGGGCCGCCAATCGAGCCTTGTATCATTCAACACTGCCATTTGATTGCTGTTTAATAAAGTAGACCCACTTACTTCCAATGATGGAAGTATAGGTAGGGAGAGGCACCAATTCCTAGGTTTTGTTGGCTCCTAGGGCAAGGAGTTCATTTGTCATGGCATCTTGCCAACATGGTATATTAGCAGCCTGAGAGTGAGATGTTGGTATGCGAATTTGAGCCAAAGGGGTAAATAAAGTTGGAAAGCTGTATCTATTTGGTGGAACCGAGATACTACTATAGTGTTGAACGAGAGGTGCAGAGGTAGTACTTGCAGTAGAAGTGGCATCGCCTAGAGGAATTGGCATGGGAGATGTATCATTAGATGGAGCAGTAGGGGCCAGCTGGTGTGGACGACGGGAATAAACTTGTGTGATAGCAAGAGTCAGAGTAGAAAATGAAGGTGAAAAAGATGGAAGATACAAGACTTGGATATGAGAGGGACTGGGTGACTGTGAATAATATAGAATGTGTTCTAAGAAAATAAAATTCTGAGATATTCGGAGTTGTCGCTCTTTGGGATCATAATACCAGAAATCTTTGTGGTCATCACTGTAGCCAAGAAACATACAGCGAGCCGCTTGTGGTGACAGTTTGTTACGCTTAAGAGTAGGAAGGTGCGCAAAACAGAGGCATCCAGAAGTCCGTAAATGTGAGTAGGAAGGAGGGTGACCAAATAAACACTCAAAAGGAGATATTTTACCTAAGACAGAGCTAGGTAATCGGTTAATAATATGGGCTGCCTCACACCAAAACTTAGGGGGAACGAGTAGTTCCATATGGAGAGTTCTAATAGTTTTTAAGAGATGATGATTTTTCCTTTCGGCAACCCGATTCTGTTGAGGTGTGTGAGGGTAGGATTTGTGATGAAAAATCCCCTTTTCTGCTAAAAAGTTACGAAATGCAGTGGATGTATACTCTCCCCTTGAGTTTGGACGGATGATTTCAATGGACTTTTGGAATTGAGTGCGTACCATATTATAGAATTTTGAAATATGGAAAAGATGTTAGATTTAGATTGTAAAAAATATATCCATGTGTACCGATATTGATCATCTATAAAGGTGACATAATATTTATACCCCAGTCTACTCAAATGAGGAGCAATCCCCCATATATTAGTGTGAATCACTTCAAAAGGAGCAGTGCTGCGTGAGTAATGAGTAGGAAAAGGTAAGACATGACTTTTGCTTAAACAACATAATTCACATTTAGATTTTGCAAATTTAGAAGCCAGGGAACTAGAAATAGATTTATCCAAATATCCAAGGTTAAATAAAGACAACAAGTTTGCATTATTTAAATGACCAAGATGTCTATGCCAAGTGGTCCACATATTATTTAAAACACTCAGATGATGCAATTAATGATTGTTGTCTAATTGCAAGAAGGAATAGCTTGCCATGTTTACTCGCATCCCGATCACCTTTCCAGTTTGCCGTTCGTGTATGACACAACTAGAGGGAGAAAAGTTAACCAAATAACCACAATCAATAAGTTGACCAATGGAAATGAGATTTGCGGCCAAATTTGGAACAAAGTAAACATTGTGTAGGGTAAGAGTTCCAATGGATACAGTTCCAGTACCGGAAATAGGCAATTGGTGACCATTGGCGGTAGTGATGAAATCACGACCAGTATAAGTTTAATGGTCGTGCAAATTTTGTGCCATAAAGGTCATGTGATTTGAGGCCCCTGAGTCTAGGAACCATGTGGTAGGGGTGATAGAAGTATATGGTGAGGTGGATGGGTGAAATGCAGGAAATGCAAGAAATGCAGATGAAGAAGACAAACCACTAATGCCCATGGAGGTAAATGCAGACGCTACTGAGGAATTGATCAAATCCTTGATCTGAGCTGTGGTCAGTGTGGCAGAAGTTGTATCAGAGGAAGCCGGGTCAATTTAATTAGTATTTTAAGCTTGAAGTGTAGTATTGCTACCCTTCGGAGGTGGTGCTGATTTCTTTTCAAACTGTCTTGTGCAAGTGCAAAGGACATGACCATTCATTTTGCAGCAGTTACAAAACAATTTTCTCTTGCAGCCTCATGTCCATATTTCTTACACAGTGGTTTTGGACCACGGGTAGTGAACATGTCCATCTCATCAGCTGATGATGAGGTTGAAGTTGTCAGAAGGGCTTTCGGCTCCGCATGAAGAGACTGAGTGGACGAGAGGCGGGTTTCTTCTTGGGAAACCTCTTGGATGCATATGTCTAGATCAGGAAAGATCTTTCTATTCATAAAAGCAGCCCGTATAGGTTCAAATTTAGGGCGAAGATTAATGAGAAACTGACTAACTTGTTGTTCCTCCTGTAATTTAATGGCTTGTGGAAGAAACTCAGTTGACATAGATTGGAGAAGCATTCGATCCCTCTCAGTCCACAAGGCTAGAAAGCCATTGTAGTATTCTTGGACAGATTTGTCATTCTGGCAAAATTGGATAACTCTGTATTTAAGTGAAAACAGCGGGTTTGTTTTGCTGTTGATATATCTTCTTCATATGAACCCACATATTTGAAGCCTTGGCAAAAGATTGAAGGGCCATTGAAAAGGATGGATCTACTGAATTGAGGATCCAAGTCATCACTTTGGCATTGTGTTGGTTCCAAGCAGCTAGGACCTTATCATTGACAACAGGTGTGGTTGAGGTGGCAGTGGTTCTAGCAACTGGTTTGGGAGTTGTGCCATCCAGATGCCCAATCATACCTTGTCCTTCAACAAAATTTTTGAGATGGAAGGACCAAGGTAGGTAGTTTGTTCCATTAAATTTAACCAAGATAACATCCACTTTTTCCATTAGAAATATGCAAGAGCAGCAACAACAGTAATATGCAGCAGCATCAGCAACAGTAATATGCAGATTTCAAAATTGTATTGAAAGCAACAACAATGTGCAGAGTCCACCAACCAACAGAGCAAGGAATATGAAAAGAGGGATAGGAATGAAGCAGAACTGCTATCTAGTTAAGATCTAAATGGCCTGACCTTGCAGAGAAGAAGAAGACATCAGGTGAGCAAAAAAAACACCCCAGGCGACCTTGATTTGGGAGTCTGGTGCACAATGTAGGGCCCACAGGATGCCTTGGCAGCAGATCCAAGTGTTGATGTGAGTCAAGGTGTGAGACAGCTGATGAAGTGTGGTCCTGAAATACCTCAGATCCAAGATTTTAGACGGTGCAGAAAAGAAACAGTGCCAGAAATCTTGCAATCACGAGATGGAGTAAATGACCT
The DNA here is from genome assembly GCA_037013555.1 of Sextonia rubra. Taxonomy (NCBI): domain Eukaryota; kingdom Viridiplantae; phylum Streptophyta; class Magnoliopsida; order Laurales; family Lauraceae; genus Sextonia; species Sextonia rubra. Next base: position 50,155,647 of record JASUAD010000009.1, on the reverse strand, counting down.
TGCACCAGGAGCCAAAAAATTGTGAAAAAATCACAATAATACTCAGAAGAGATGGGAGACCAAGATGGTGGAGGTTTTCAACAATATCTGGTTGATCGCAGGTGGGCCACTGTAGATCAGAGATGATCTACAATAGATAATCTCTCTGGTTGATGCAAACACTGTTTGAAATAGATTCCTGATCTGTTTAGTACCAAGAGAGAGATTGGTATCTCACTGTTTGGAGCTCTGATACCATGTGAGGATCTGTGAATCCTTATGTTGAGTTGAATGGGGAGAGAGAGAGAGAGAGAGAGAGAGAGAGAGAGAGAGAGAGAGAGAGAGAGCTTAATGTAAAGTGCGTATGCTTTGATGGGCATTGACCATTCTATATATAATGGATAGAGCCTTAATCAAGGCTGGGTTTACATTGATTGATCTCTAATTATAAATAAAGATGGAGAAAATATAAAGCTGTTTGCTGTGATACAGCTATACAGAATATCAACCAAGATCTCACACATGGGATGTATTTGGCATTCATAGGCCTGATGGGCCTGCTGGTAGTGGACCTGTTATTCCTTTGCTTCTACATATATTTCCTCGCAAAAATAACTATTTGACTCTTTGACCTGGCAACTTCAATACCAAGAAAATACTTAAATGTTCCAATGTCCTTGATTCAAATTCAGTTCTTAAAAATTCTTTGAGCTTATTAGTCTCATCCCCATCATTTTCTGTTTTACAATATCGTCAACGTACACAAGTATCACTATTTTCATGTTTCTTCATTTTGCAAACACACTGATTTGCATGACACTTGTTGAAACCAAAAATAGTCACAACCTTACTAAACCTGTCAAACCATGCTCGAGTAGACTGCTTTAACCCATTGAGTGATTTCTTTAAAAGATTAACTTTGTTGTCCTGTCCTTTCACAACAAATCCCTGTGTAAGATCCATATTTACCTCAACCTCCTCTTGAAGGTCTCTGTGCAAAAAGGCATTCTTTACATCTAATTGATATATAATGGCCATGAGAAGTTAGCCGCCAAGGATTGTATGACTCCACTGGAATTTAACTTCGCCACAGGAGAAAAGCTCCTAGAATAATCAAAATCCCATACAACTAGGTAAACCCTTTAGCAACAAGACAGGCTTTATATCTATTGATGGAACCATCGAGATTATATTTTAAAGTAAAAGCCCACTTACATCCAACAGTCCACTTCCACTTTCCTTCTGAAAGAGATGTCAGTACCCATGTGTTGTTCTTCTTAAGTGCTTCCATTTTTTCTACCATTGTCTTTTTTCACTTAGTTTGTAGGATGAACAAGTGCCTCAGACATGATTAGGTACACTATTTGATGACACTTTGCTAACAAAGGCAGGAAAGGTAGATGACAACTGACAAGTGTTATAAGAAACAAAATTCTAAATAGGATGATGAGTAGCACATGATCTTGTACTTTTGCGTAAAGCAATACGAAGATTGAGATTAGAAATTACCTGAGGAAGGTTGAGGACTTGAGTTCAGAGCATCAATTGATGATGATTCCAATGAGAATAATTGTCTAGTCTTCTATTTTCTTCTGGAACAAACTAGTACTAGTTTTGGTGATGCTTCTATTGTTTTAGACTTCTTAGAAATCTCCTTAGAACTCTCCTCAGGAGTCTCAGACACTAGTACTGGTTGTTTCTCCTTTTTTTTTCTCTCTATCGTCATCCACTTGTCCTAAATACAATGGTGTAGGTATTGATTGAATAAGTGGCTCTAGCTTCCCCTGACTCTCATCATTTATTACTTCTTTTCGTTCTTAAGAGTAAAAAGGTACATCTTCATGAAATATCACATCCATTGTGACAAAGCTCCTTCCACCTTTTCCAGGAAGATGACATTACATTTGTAACCTCTTGGCTTGCTAGGGTATTCCACAAATATATACTCTGTAGCCTTTGGGTCGAGTTTGTCATGTTGTTGTTTGGGAATGTGTACAAAACAGGAACATCCAAGTACCTTTGGTGGGACTGGAAATTGAGGTGCATTTGGGCACAAGATTTCGATTGAGCTTTTTCTCCCAATATCAGTCATCTTATTAATTAACACACCATCCGACTAAAACGACTTTGGAACATCCATTTCAATTAAAAGAGCCCTTGTTTCTTCCAATAAATGTTTGTTCCTTCTCTTTGCAACTCCATTCTGTTTAGGTGTGTATGCACATGGAGTTTTTGATTCAATCTCATTCTCAGATAAATAGGATTGAAACTACTGGGATCTATACTCTCCGCCATTATCAGACTGCAGTTCCCTGAATATTCTTTTTAAATTTTACTTCCACCATTTTATAGTGGTTCTTAAAAGCATCCAGAACTTCACCTTTTGATTTTAAAAGATAATCCCAAGTGCATCTAGTTGCATCATTAATAAATGTGACAAAATACTGATGAACAAAAATGGAAGTAAGATGAGCATATAGAATAAATCAAATCAAATGGAAACATACTTATTTTATTAACACTAACTGGATAAACACTCCTTTTTGTTTTTTTCTTGTTTTGTAAATGGACAAGTATCACAGTTCAAATGTTGAACTCTATTTCTAATCTTTGAAGTAGATATACTATTAAGACTCTCGACTGGTTCATGTCCAAGATGATGATGCCATAATGTTGTTTTACTCTCCTCACTAGTAGTAGACACTAATACTTTTGATTCCTTGTTGGTTCCAAAAGATAACAGCCCATTACTCTCACGGCCACCACCAATCTTTTGCCCTTTCTTCAGATCTTGATATACAATGATAAGGGGAAAATGTAATAGAATAATTGAGGTTTTTTGTCGAAGCATTGACGGATAGAAGGTTAAATGAAAAATATGGGACATGTAAAACGGCGTATAATGACAAATTAGGTAAACTACTGATGGATCCTTTCCCTGATATTGCAGTGAAAGTTTCATCAGCAATTTTAACTCTCCCAAGTGACCTTGTTGTATGGGTATGAAACTCATATCGCATACTTGTCATGTGGTCTGTGGCACTAAAATCAATGACCTATGCAGATGAAGAAGTGTATAAGTCAATGCAGCCGGATTATGAGAAGAAGGAACCATACTCACTGCTTTTGTTTGGGATGCACCTTCTAAAGCTGATAGATAGCCTTTGATGAAGAGTGGTGAGTTTATTTTACCAGTTTTGAGAGTCATTCTCTTGATCACCATATTTTTTTGACTCAACTAGTGTTGCAAATGTGTCCCGGTTTCTCCCAACCAGATCCCAACATGTCTCACAGGTGTGTTTATACTTCCCATAGTGTGTGCAAAATAGTCTATCCCAATCAGTACCACCACAACCACTGTGGCCTCTACCTACTTGGCCACTTCGATTTCCTTCGCGATCATGACCTCTGCCACCTCCAACTATAGTACTAATGCTTTGATTTTGATTCGCAACACTGTTATTAGCGGGAGCAGATTGATTAGGAACATTAGTATCCTTTATTGTCCTTGTTTTTCTTTGGCTTACTTCACTTTGCAATAGTACAAAAACTATTCCAATAGGAGGTAGTGGGTCCTAACTTGTCACCTGGGCACAAACTATTTCATATTTTGGATTTACACCTCCAAATAACTAAAATACATGTAGATCATCTAGTAACTTGGCTTGTTTCTTTACATAGCATTGGGTCAGGACAGAGATTTAATTCTAACTCACGCCATAAGTGTAACGACCTAAGCCCACTATTCACATGATATTATCTGCTTTGGCTCATGGGATTTTAGCCCAATCTTATTGCACGGTTTTAAAAGGCCTCATGTGGGGTTTAGGCCAGGTTGTGGTATTTACCCAAGGTTAGGACTTGCATGGTTTCAATGTGAGACTTACGCACCACTGTAAATCTAGTCCTTAAGAGATTCCCCCGCCCCCTGTCTCTAGGCAGATGTTCATCGAACCCAACATCCTTCAATAGGGGGCCACAGGTATGACAGTAAGGCCCTAAATTTTGAAATAATCACCAATAGACAAACTTCCTTGGCTGATGTTACGGTATCCTTTTTCAATTTAAGTATACGAGCATTAGTTCTTTTCTGAGCATATGCTGCTTCTATCAAATCCTGCAGTTCCTTGGCTATATTGGAGTATTCAAAACTTCTTGCAATTCCTTCTACCATAGAGATAAGGATCCAATTCATTACTAACATTTTCTTAGATACCCAATCTGAATATTTTGGATCAGCCTTCACTGGTTCTTTGATGCTTCCATCAATATAACCAAGTCTTTTAGATCCACCAATGGCTATTCTTGCTGAGTAGGCCCAATCCTTTTAATTTATGCCATTAAAAAGACTTGGTGTGATCCTAATATTAGGATTAAGAACACCTCCTGGAACCTGTTGCTTATTGGAAGTGGAACTCTCACCATGTTGTTTAGACTCCATTACAGATCGCACTTAAAGATGAAGTATAAAAACTGACCTCCCAATCTGAGTAATTGATATGTCTCTTCAATATGTTAGCACACACAGAGAATTTCAGATCAGAGAATTTCAGATCGGATGGCAATTCTCCAATCCACTGTAAGAGGCTCCAATCACACTTGTAGAAAGGATTAAGAACACTTCTGGAACTGTCAATTGCAAATGTAGCAGTACCGAAACTGACAAGCAACTTCTGGGATGCTCGACATGTTCATGGATTGACGAATTTTATCGCATCAGATGATTAATAAACCTAATCAATCATCAGCACTGCACTGCAATGTGCCTCTGGCCTGCATCACCTCCTTGAATATGTCCCATGAGACTTGCTCCCCATCCTCTTTCAACAAATAGTACCCTAGCTGGGCACCTAGACCTCTTCCTCCAAATGGTATGTAGCCATTGGCACCCGTTCCTCAACTGGAGTGCATTGGGATTTGAAGAATTGTTCAACTCAACCAATCCAACTTGTTGGTTCTTCACCCCCAGTGAAATAATGAAAATCTAACTTTGAGAGCTTAGGTGTGACTGAATGAGTTGACCCATCCAATCCCATCTCCAATTTCCATTGACTCACCAATTTCGGTTGATGGAGTTCCCACCATGCTCACAGCCACAGCTGGCCACAAGCTGACAAAGAGAGTGTTCATGGCTGAAAACATCTCTCACATTTCCAAAAAAATATTCTCTTGAAAGGACCCCTTTTCTGTTTCAAGCTGGCTAATTGCTGATCTGCCATTGCACCTTGATACCAAATTGTTAAGTATCTCAGGTGTAGCAAAGGTTCCTTGAATGTGACCCCAATCCCAACCCCTCCCTTTCTTAGCTATTTTGAGTGGAGTTGGTTAGAAGAGGGACAAGAAAATGGAATAAAAAAAATAAATATATGCAAGTAATTAGAATGGAAGAGAGAGAAGTTGGTTTGCTACAAGGGAAACCTTCCTCCAAGTGTTTGTTCATGGATAAACTTCTGCACTTCATTCAATACTCATCAACATATTTATGACTTCTTACGATGGTAAGATACCATACATGAATGGGAGAGTTCTCAGAAATGTTAAGAAACTCTCCTACCTTAATATCAACCATGGTTAGATACCACACATGAATGGGAGAGTTCTTAGTAATGTTAGGAAACTCTCTCCTACCTAATATCAACAAAAAACCGAATTGACTAGAATTCAAATTCACGTGACACCCTAGCCCACGTATCAATTTGGCATTGCATGTACCGAGGGTGGTCTTGCATGTACCTGCATGCTGTATGCACATGTGGATTCCAAGGGAGGAAGATAACCTGCATGAAGGGCGGCTTAGCCCAACGGTAAAGGCTTACTGGTAGTGTCTTGGAGGACGCGGGTTCAAGTCATAGATATAGCCTCTTCAAAATCATGGTAAGGCTGCGTACATCTTGCCCTCCCCAAACCCCGCTATGCGAGAGCCTCGTGCACTGGGCTGCCCAATTTTTTTTTTTATCCCTGAGAATAATGGAAGTTAGTAATTTTCTTTTCCTTCATATTTTGTTTCATTTCTATAGAATCAAAGATAGTTTTGAAGGAAACTGAAAAGGTTAGTGTTTCTATTGTCTTCTGATTTTATGATATCCGTTTATTACATTTTGAGAACATTTCCTTGTGCTTCCCATTTTGTTCTCAATGGGATAACTGCAAGTGAGTTGCCTTGAACTGATATGATACTTGAGATACTGACAGAGGGTATAAGTGCAATGTTATTTTTAAAGCACATCTCATTGATACGAGTAATGGATATTAGGATACCCTAAGCCTTTATACTTTATACTAAGCTTGCCATCAGGACCTAATGCTTTATTTTTGTTCATTTTTGCTAAGACTATCTCTACTTCTCGTCTAGATATTTCTTGAATAAATCCCTGATTTGTGTCTAAGTAGTAGTTTATTTCACTTGTGTATTCTTTATTAATTCTCTCAAATATAGTCCCCATCTATCTTTAATCTCTTTTACCAGTAGTGCCACTTTTTATTTATTTATTTAATGCACCTAACTACCTTATGTGATTGCTGTCTGTAGTTTTCTTTTCTCTGGTCCCGACAAGCATATGGATGCCCTGTTCTCCTTCTTACTTCCCAACTAAACGTTCAAATTGTCATAACCTTTGTACTTGCTGCTTTCTTAGCCCCACTTTTGTTAACAAAAGCCTTTTTAGGTCTTTTAAACATTTTCTTTTGCCATTCATTCCTACCTCCACTTTAATTTCCCCCATCTCATTATCTTGCCCAAAACCATAACATCCGTACATCTGTTGAAGCTGTGTCCTCCATTCCCTACATGAGCATTGAAGTCTCCTCTGATTATAATACTTTCCCTACATGACCATTAATAGCATTATTGTGGGAAGTTTTTCCTCACAGAAAAGACAATTTGATATTTAATCCAGTTAAAAATTGAGATCTTAGAAATTATTTGATGGATGAAGATGCCAAAGTCTTGGCTTAAGAGTGTGGTTTGTCATTGTTATAAGGGATTTTATTTTGATTTCTGGATTTATGTCCAAAAATGTTGAGATGCTCATTTTGTTTATGCATACTATTGCAAATTTTATTTATTTTTTCTTCCTTTTCCAGTGCGTGCAGATCAAGCAGACAGATCAGCCATGCCTTATCGTAATGAAGGTTGGTACTTTTGGACTCCCATCATGTCTTATACAGTTATACCTGCTAGTTGCATCTTTAACACTATATTCATCTTCTTCAGACCTGTAGACAGAGTTGTTTTCATTCCATGAAATGGAGTAAATTTTTCGTTTTCTCCATCTGTAATGAGTTTCAGCTGCCTGTTGGTGATTATCTTATGTGAATGCTAACTAGGCCCAGTGGTTGATAGTGAAGAGGCGTACTAATTACTATTGTTATATTATGTATGGTCCTTCCGAGCATGTCCAATGACAAGACCTGGCCCTGAATCTGTCCTCTTCCCAAGATGTGTTAACCATTTCAAGCCTCAGACCAGCATATCTCATAACTTTTCATGTCTGATCTCAGCCTTTTATGCATTTTAATTTTTTTTTTCCTGATACATTATGTGCATGCATGCTAATTACTATTGTCAAATTATGTATTTAGCTCATACTTAATCCGGGCCCACATCCAAGGACCTTGATCCATACCAGTCAGTATGGCCTTAATTTATAATCCAACTGATCCATCAGGATTTGACGGGTCCTAAGATCGGCAGATCCAAAGATTTACACACTCGTCTGATCCCTTTGAGAATCTTCCAACTGTTTTTACCTGGATATAGTTTCTCATTCTTTTTCTTATGCTAATTAACATCAAATGGGGTTTAGGTACTAATTGAAACACTTCAGAAAAGCATCCACTCACTCCCTGTTTAGGAGCACCCAAACACAGGCTTAATATCACAGCTGTTATATATATATATATATATATATATATTTTTTTTGTGCAGCTTAAGCGATGGGAACGTAAGAAATGTAAACCAAACAGCCTGCCAGTTCTGCAAAAGATGCACGTTAAGGTAGGAGACACTGTGAAAGTTATCTCAGGACGCGAGAAAGGTAAGATTGGTGATATCACAAAGGTTTTCAGGCATAACAGTACTGTTATTATAAAAGACCTGAATCTAAAAACAAAGCACATGAAGAGCCAAGGAGAGGGTCAGCCTGGCCAGATTATCAAGGTTAGTTTTGGATATTTGCACACTAATTTTTTCATTCTATTTTTTTGCTAATTTTTTAATTGTACAAATCTCATTCTCTTTATTCCTTTTCCTTTTTTAATAATTTTCTTATTATCTTATTATTTAATATAAGCAATGACATGATGGTCACTTCTATTTCAATATTTATATGTTACTTAAAACACTTGAAACCCTTACCCACCTGGGAGTTGAAGTGGCATAAGGCTTGGTTTGCTCCCTACATCTTGTATTTGAAACTCGCCCTAGATTTGCCCTGTGTGCGTTGGTGTGGGTTTTGCGGGCACCAGCTGGGGGAATAGTCCTGTTGGGTCGAAGACCTCGGGGACACCCATGTCATCATCATAAAAAAAAAAAAAAAGACTTCATCTTACATTGCATGTGGTCTTCCCAAATTGCACATGATTCTAATATTTTGCAGAACATGTAGACATCGCCTGTCTTGAATTTGTCCTTTAGGACACAGATTTCAGATCACATTTGGCTGGGATGCTGTTCTGCTATTCAGATGACCTTGAAAAAAGCTCATTGATTCATCATCATCATTGCCTTTCCCATCAATCTAGTGTCGATTTTATGAGCTCTACTTATCTATTCATCCCTTTTAAATCAAGGTTTACTCTCTCTCCATGATTTAGCATCTATTCTAACTACTTCATTTGAACTCTTTGTCGGTCACCATGTCTTAGTTGTCACAGTTTAGTTCTTTATATAGGTGGCAGTTTTATGTCTTCTATATACATGATCAAACCATCTCAAAGAGCATTCCTTGATATCTACTATTGTGGCAACTTTTAGATTACCTCTTATGTACTCATTCTTTATCCTCATCAATTCTTAGTCTTCACATATATTGTTGCTCACACATCTCTGCCATATGAATTCTAGTTGTTCCTCCACTGATCAATATTCCGCACCGTAGAACTGTTTAAGTATGTTACCTTTTAGAAATGCCCTTTTAATTGAAGTGGCATTCAAAGATCAACCAAAACTCTTTGTTTTTCTCCACTTTGCTTGTTATGAGCTTGTCAGAAGTTTAACTAAAGCACTTCTCTGCTCAGTGGATGATGATCCATTCAAAAGTGCATCCATGAGAGTTAAGTCCTTCAACTTTTTGTAATTGAAAAGCGCTTTTATTTTTTAGGGAGAAAAGTGTCGAAGCATTTACTTGAACCCTATTTATATGGTTTTAGAACAGTGATCAAGGAGCATTGCTGTCAATTTCAGTTCGTTTCGGTATTCTCAATTATTTGGTTAGGTGATGATTCTGAAGTTAAATTGCAATCCTACTCGACCGAATAGATTGTTCCAATTTCAGTAGTTTTTTTTGTCAAACACGCAGGAATTTTAGTCTATTGATAATTTTGATCATCTATTATTATTACTTCTATTTATTTTTTTAAAAAAATCCTCCACTATGTTATTTTAAGCTATGACACTGATAATAGAGGATGATAGCCAGTGCTATCAATGGGCTTGGCTCAGGCTATGTTGGGGTAAGCCCTTACCCTACCCTCATATATGCGGGTTGGGCCTAAGTTGATCCAAAGCCCTCGGAGCCCACAATGGGCCTACAATATAGAATCCCTTACCTTACCCTCAAGGGCCAAGGCCGGGCTAGGGCTGAAAGAAATTATTTTTTTAAATATTATTATTATTATTATAAATAGTCATTTTTCTATACCATGATGTTAACCCTCCTTTTTCGAGGTGCAATGCAGAAGTTAGTCTTTTGTGCTGCTTCTAAAAGAATATACAAAATAAGTTACTTTGTGCTGCTATAAAAATATTATTTATGATTAAATGAAATAAGCTAATTTGATAATATTGTGAAATGAGATTAGGATATGGAAGATATGATTAAATAGCTTAGCACACTAGCAGTAGTTACATTGTTTATGTAATGTGCCTGATTTTGTTTGTTGAGAGGCTATTAGTAAGATTATTACAATTGAAGTTCTGCTAGTTATAGTTTTTTTTTTTTTACTGGTTTATGTACTATACTTTTTTTTTTTTTTGCCGACCCCAACATGGTTGGGATAAGGCTTTGATGATGATGATGATGATGTACTATACTTTTTTATATAGCAATAATATGGACCATCAAGACATGTTTGACAATTCTCATCTGTTTTAATTAGATTTATTTCAGATAGGCATTAGACCCTTTTCAAATAAATTATGTACTATGCGTGGTTCAAATAAACATTAGACCATCTTGAATTAACGTTAACCCTAGTGTGTAATTCTTTGAAATATCACCATTGGATTTTATGACGAAGTAATTAAACTTTGACTTTTGAAGATGAATGACGAAGATGACTTGAAGCATGAGTTACAAATTGTGCCTCCAGTTGTGGGGTCCACTCGAATGAAACAACTATATTCATGAAAGTAAGGGGATAGAAAGAAATTGGCATCAATCAGTGGCTACCAGCTGAAACTCAACCCCACTCAATGATGATGTTGATGGCTATCCATCTAAACTCTCAAACTTCAATAGTTTAGATTGGTGAAAATCAATTTGATAGATGACAACTTGATGAATTCCCTTTTCATTAAAGTTTATGTCTGTGTTAGGCAAATGTAGGATCGAACATACCATTTGCAAGAAAACGTAGAATCAAACATAGGTGGCAATATTTTGATCTATGGGGATATCCATAAAAGTTTTTTTTTTCCTTAGATTGAGTTATTATTGTTGGACAAAATAGTGAGGGCTTGTTTGGAAAATCTTGTCGGCGTGAAATAGATCTGTATGATATAGATCTATTTGAAATGGAGCGGTTTGAAATAGATGTTTTACAAATTGACTGTTTTGTAGGACAAAAACTGCTTGAAATAGATGTTTTAAGTATCCAATGGTTCATGATTTTTCTTTAAGTTTTCGAGATCTAGACCAAATCAAGGGTTGAAATTGTGTCATAGTCATTTTCAGCATTCTAAAGAGGTTCAGTGGTTCAAATCACTATTTTTGGGCCCACAAAACTCTAGAAATTCAAATATAAGCTTCTCCAATTTTCTGCAAATATCTCGAGATTTGATCATTATCAATATCTCAAATTTGAGCCGATAGCCATGTTTGGGCATTAGAATATTTCCAATGGTTCAGATCATTGTTTAAAGGCCCAAAATTTATAACAAAAAAGAGAAAATGGGACAAGTTCAAAATCACATTGAACATACTGTTTTTGACATGAGATATCCAATGGTTTAGGATGATTATTCAATTTCGCAAGATCTAAACCAAAATAGAGGCTGAAATTTTGTTTCATTGTCATTTTCAATGTCTTAAAGAGGATCAATGGTTTAGATCGTGATGGGACCCACAAAAATTCAAAAATTGAAATCTATGGTTTTGAGTTTTTCACAAATATCTCAAGATCCATGATGGATCAACTGCTAAATTTTGAACCGAAAGCCTTTTTTTTATTTTTATTTTTCTGAAGATGATTAATGGTTCGGATCGTTGAATAGGACCTTATACTAAAAAAAGAAAAAAAAAGGAACTAAGATTCCTCCGTCACTGCCCAAAATGTTGTAGAAGTGCAACTCTGTGCACTTCTGTCTGTTTGAATTCTGCTACCATGCCAGACTTTCCGAAATAGACCTCTAACCTCTTTATGAGGTTTCAAATGGAGGGTCCCAATGCGGTTACCAAATGGTTGATTATTATTTCCAAACCGTTTTAAGACATTAGGAGGCTGGAGATAGACTTACTAAATAGGCACTAAGTCTCTATCATTAATTGCTAATTAGAGAAGTTTTTTAAAATCAAAATCCCTATATATAATACATATTTTTATTTTATATATGAATGGACAAAGGGCCTGGTTGAGCCCCCTCAGGCAGGCTAAGTCAAGCCCTAGCTCGGCCCTCAAGGTTGCGGCCTTTTTCAAAATTGGGCCTTGCCCTATCCTTGAGTTTTAGGACAAAAAGAAAAGCCTTCACTTTGACGGCTTTTGCAGGCTGAGTTGGGCTGGACACTCTCATCAAAAGGTTGGGTTGAAAACACTAGTGGTTGATGAGAATGCATGTCAGTCTCACATTGTTACAGGTACAAGAGTTGCAACTTATAAATCATTATTTTTATATGTAGAACTAACATATTACATTGCTGATTTTGCTTGATGAATTGAAAATTGTATCATATTTATTGGACTTTCACTTTTTTATTATTTTTTCAATTTTATTTAAATAAGGATTTTTTAATCTTTAAACATTTTATAGAATGGTACTTCCAAATGAAATAGCAAATACTGAATGACTGAAACTTCGGCCTAATGTCAAAACTAAAAGAGGGACCACAATGAAACTGACAACCATGTTAGGGAGGGCAAATTTCCAAACAAAACTTAATTAGAATCCATCTATTGCAAATTATTTCTAATCATTACTGAAGCTCATTATGATTCTATCCTAATGCTAAACTGTCTATTGTCCAGGGTGGATCCATATGCACCTTTTTATACTTGAGTCGACCATCTTTGAGTCGACTGAATTAAAAAAAAAAAAAAGGAAAAAAGAACAATACCATAGATTTAGGGAATGAAAGACAGGGTTTCTTTTCTTCAACTGTGATGTTGATAGACCTTAGGCCACATATGTAGAGCCCAAGTAGATTTAAGATTTTAATTCACTAATTATGCCATTAGTTTCTAAATCTATTATAATTAGGATTAGTTTTTCATATTATTTAGTTTTCTAGTTAAATTAGGCTTTCTTAGGCCCTAAGTTATGCTATCTTGTTTATATGACATTGTAGGAGATGAATGTTCAGAGTTGATTAATAGAATTCGGTTTTCCCATTGAGGTGCATCTTCGTTATTGTCTATACGGAGACTTGTTGAAGTGTCTGCAAACACATGCTTCGGCACTTCAACGCAAGCACTAGCCCTAGGGCCTGTATTAGTTTGGTATTAGAGTAAGGATCCACATTGCTCTGATCAATCTTTGATTTCTAATTATTTCTCTTGATTCCCATCTCCCTAGAACCCAGCCACCTCCCAACATCCATCCAAACCCTAATCATCCCAAGCCCTACATTTAGCAATCCCAGCACCAACACACCAAATCAAGAAACCATCCACCCCTTCTATTTCCTACCCCCATCTCAAAAACCCCCACCACTTGAAACTAGCAATCGTTAACCCTATTAAAATTCTAACCCTAGTCAAAACCCTATTACTGTCATGGTAGCCAACTCCACTTTCCACTCCATCCCAACCTAGTCAAAACCCTATTGCTGTCATGGTAGCAAACCATCTTCTCCAAACATTCTTGTGGCCCAATCGTAGTTGTCCAAATCTAGTTGAAGCCTTCTCCTTTTTGAAACAACAATAGCAAAGAAGGAGACCATGCAACAATTAGTATGGAGAGCATGCTTGCAGGGTCTTATTTGGGGAAAGTTATGCATTAAGAAGGAAAGCTATCTCAAATAATAGCAGACAATGTTGAGAGACCATTGGCTGAGGAATTGCAGCTTAAGAAGCCAAAGCAAGACACAAAAGATTCCACAACCATAGTTGGCCTAAAATTTCCACATATGGATAATGGTGTTCATACTATACATGCAACAAGGGAAGAAGCACCAACTGTTGAAATTTCCCACATTGATTTTATCTTTAGGGATGAACAGTGGAAACACGACGGCTGCATTTAGATAAGGCAGATTTTTCAGTTGAATCATCCAATGATTCGGTCATACATCCTATCAAATTACAACTATAAAAAAAGAAAATTATACATTAAGTTGTGCACATAAGCTAAAGTCGAACCAACAACTTGAAAGTTTGTTTGTTTGATCTTCGACCTAGGCTGACATTTATCAAACTCGAGGTCAACTTCTTTTCAAGTTGGGAAAAATGATGCAGATAGACCTAGGCCACATGTGTAAGGGGCCCAAGTGGATTTAAGATTATTATTCACTAATTATATGTCATTAGTTTCTAAGTTTATTGTAATTAGGATCTAATTATATTTTATTAGTTTCTTATTTTATTGTAATTAGGATTAGGTTTTCATATTATTTAGTTTCCTAGTTTAATTAGATTTCTTAAGCCCTAAGTTATGCTTTCTTATTTATATGGCATTGTAAAAGATGAATTTTCAGAGTTGATTAATAGAATTGAGTTTGCCCATTGAGGTGCGTGCTTGTTATCATCTCTATGTAGATGATGCAGGACAATGCAAACCTAAACTATTGCAATGTAGTTGAAGTGTTGAAATCAGAAAAGAGCAGAAAGTTCAGCTCTGGATCTGAAACTTGTCTAAGATTCAGATCTGGATCAGTACAAATCGTCTGTCAATTCCAAGGGGTGGGTCAACAACAGATTTAGACCCTTATCACAGATCCCGCAGTAATAGTTCCCAGATTTAATAGCGGATCTTAATGGAAGGCAGAACTTCCAACACTTAGGGCTTGTTGTGGTTCAGTTGTTCAAGATCAGATCTGGGCTCTTGTGGTGGCTAGAAGATGCTCAAGAAGAGAAGAGTAGAAGAGATAGGGAATACCTTTGTTGAGCTCTCACCAAACTCCAATCACAGGAGGCGTTAGAAGTGGTTGGCAAGAATGTGGCTTGCAACCAAGTGGAGAAGAAGAAGAAGAAGAAGCTCCTTTCTTATTCCAGAATTTTTTTTCTTACATGCATCATGCTGGTGGAGAAGACCTAACCCTATACTTAAAGGATTCTCCAACCAAAAAAGGAAAAGAAGAAAGGAAAGATAAGAAAGGAAGGAAGAGAATAAAAGGAGGGAATTTAGGATCTTGTGCAAGCTAGACTTGCGCACCTTGGGATTCGTGCGCAAGTCTATCTTGCGCAAGAATCTTTTGGTTTCTTTTTTTTTTTTTTTTTTTTTCACTTAAATGGTGGTCCCCCTTTTACTCCCTTACTTATTACATAGACAAAACGAAACGGGTCCCTCTACAGACTCTAATAAAAAACTTAATTGGGACCAACTAATTAAACAATTAGACTATGGGACCAAACAAATAACTTAAGGGAAGAAATAAATTAAACATGAGACCCAATACATTAACATATCAAACCATGGGCCCTCCAAACAAAACAAATCCAAGGACCCCTTCACTTCTCCAATCCATGTGCCACTTCCCTATGTGGGGCCTTCACTGTAATTGTGCACATGGGCCGTCGATGCTCCGCCATCGTGATCAAACGAAATCCAACCGTCGGATCTCCTCCGAAAGATAATCCAACGGTGGATTTGTAGTTTCTTCGCGTTCAATGCCATAGTACTGATCATCCAACCAAATTAGAGCTTGATCGGCTGCCCTGCGCTTTCTTCTCTGATAAACTTTGTATGGTTTTGGGGAATTTGGTAAGATGTCCCCATCATTGCCCCGCGGCTGTGAAAATCTCACCTTTGGTGAGATGAAGCTATCAAAGCGTTCCAAGAGATCGGGATCAAGGCGCTGCAATTCAGTCCTTGTGATCCAGGTGCTGTCATGTTGAGGTCGATCCTTCCATTTGACAAGAAATTTTTGAATGCCCCCGTGTCTGGTGGAGACCAATTGGTCATCCAATATGTCTTCTACTACATCCTTCAACTGAGTTTTAGTTTTAGGAGGGGGGGTCGGCTGGGGTAGGTGAGAGAAGGATGCTGGCTCAAAATTAGGTAACGGAGAAGAAACACCAGATGGCTCAATGGGGGATGGTGTGGGGCCATGAAAAGGAACAAGGTCTTCAATGTTGAAAGTGGAACTAACACCCATATCAGAAGGAATGTCCAGCACATACGCATTAGGACCCAACCTGTTCAAAATCTTGTATGGACCCATACTGCGAGCCTGTAATTTCTTGGCAATTCCCTGCGGGAATCGCTCAGGCCTTATGTGAACCATAACATCATCACCCACCTGGAATTCTGTGAATCTGCGATGTGAATCAGCAAATGATTTGTACTGTGCATTATGTAAATTAATTTGTTTCCTGATTTCAGCATGTAATGCATGTATGCGTTGAATGAATGCATCAACAGACTCAGAAGGACGATGAATGGATGAGATGGGAATGAGATCTATAGGCATTCTAGGTTTGTAACCAGTGACAGCTTCAAATGGACTCATGCCTATGGACCTATTGACTGAACTATTGTATGCAAATTCAGCTATTGGTAAAATAGATTCCCATGTTCGCACATGTTCACCCACAAGACACCTCAACAGATTTCCCAAACTTCTGTTCACTACCTCAGTTTGTCCATCAGTCTGTGGATGATAGGCAGAAGAAAATTGCAATTTAGTGCCTAAGAGTTTCCACAGTGTTTTCCAAAAATAGCTAGTGAACTTCACATCCCTGTCAGACACAATGGTCTTTGGGACACCATGAAGGCTGACAATACGCTCGAAAAAGATCTTCGCGATATGCGAAGCGTCAGAAGTTTTTGAGCATGGAACAAAATGGGCCATTTTGGAAAAACGGTCCACAACGACAAAGATGGAATCGTGCTGCTTGGATGTCTTAGGAAGCCCAAGCACGAAGTCCATGCTAAGATCTTGCCACGATGCGTGAGGCACGGGCAAAGGAGTATACAGGCCGGTATTCTGTTTGCGTTGCTTTGCTAATTGGTAAGTACGGCAACGCGCAATCGTGTGCGCAACATCTCGCTTGAGACTTGGCCAGTAAAAACGATCTTCCACGAGAAGGATGGTCTTATCCCGACCAAAGTGACCTCCCACGCCTCCCGCGTGGAGTTCCCAAATTAAAAACTCTCTCATGGAAGTCCGGGGAATGCAGATCTGATTACCTCTAAAGATATAACCGTCTTTCAACGTAAATCGATCAATGCTTCTTAGAGGCTTGTCAGAAAGTGAAGCAAACATATCCCCAAAATCAGGACAAGTAGGGTAATCATCTCGAAGACGATCAAACCCTGTGACTTCGACATTCATGGAGTGAATTAAATGGATCCTGCGACTTAACACATCAGCTGGTTTATTATCCACTCCCGCCTTGTGTTTTAACACGAAAGTGTATTCTTGCAAAAGTTCAACCCATTTGGCATGTTCTCCTTTCAACTTAGATTGGGAATTTAAGTATTTTAAAGCGTCATGATCAGAGAACAGGACAAATTCTTGCGGCAAAAGATAATGTCGCCAATGTTTAAGGGTTTGCACTAATGCGTAGAATTCCCTTTCGTAATTGGAATACTTCCGTCGCTTAGCATCATTCAGCTTTTCGCTGAAGTAAGCGACTGGGTGTCCTTCTTGGCTCAAGACACCTCCTATTCCCACACCCAACGCGTCACAAGCCACTTCAAAAACTTTAGAAAAATCGGGCAATCGCATGATAGGGGCCTCTGTCATTTTGACTTTAATCTCCTGAAAAGCAGCAGTAGCAGCTGGGCTCCAACGAAACTCACCCTTTTTCATGCAATCTGTGATAGGAGCCATGATGGTACTAAAGCCTTTAATGAATCGACGGTAAAATGTGGCCAGACGATGAAAGCTACGAACCTCATGAATATTGGATGGAATTTTCCATTCAACAATAGCTCTAATCTTTTCAGGATCAACAGTTATGCCCGCAGCAGATATTACGAAACCTAAGAAAACCAAATTATCCGCCATGAATGTGCATTTCTTAAGGTTTGCGTATAGTTGTTCTTTCCGCAAAGTACTACAAACTTGCCACAAGTGTTTAAGATGTTGTTCTGTAGTAGTGCTGTAGATAAGAATATCATCAAAATAGACTACCAAGAACTTACCAATAAATGGCCTCAACACTTGTGTCATGACCCGCATAAAAGTACTTGGTGCGTTTGACAACCCAAATGGCATGACAAGCCATTCATATAGCCCATCCTTCGTTTTGAAGGCAGTCTTCCATTCGTCGCCAGGACGAATACGAATCTGATGGTAGCCACTCTTAAGGTCTATCTTGGAAAAGATAGTAGCACCAGCCATCATGTTAAGCATATCATCTAACCGAGGTATTGGAAATCGATACTTAATGGTAATCTTGTTGATAGCTCGACTATCTACGCACATCCTCCACGTTCCATCTTTCTTTGGAGTCAATAGTGCGGGAACAGCACAAGGGCTTAAGCTCTCTCTAAGGAAACCCTTGGCAAGAAGCTCCTCTACCTGCCGTTTTAGTTCTGCATGTTCTGCAGGATTCAAGCGATAATGGGGCAAGTTAGGTAGGGTCGCTCCTGGAACGAGGTCAATTGCATGCTGAATATCACGCATGGGCGGGAGCTCGTTCGGTAAGTCATCAGGAAAAACATCCCTAAACTCATGAAAAACAGGTTCCACAGCACGTGGAACATCAATAGTGGACTCCTTACCAACATCCGTAGAAACTACGGCATAAACAATAGGATCCTCCTTAGAGCCCTTATGAGTCCTCTCATCTAACTCAGCCTGGAACTCACTTGCACTTAAGATGTGTAAACCCTTGGTTGTAGGAGTGGAAGCACTAGTACTGGGTTTAGCACTGTCTTTAGGGTTATCCTTGCCTTTAGGGGGTAATGGATGTAATTTTACCTTCTTATCTTTGAATTGAAAGGCACAAATGTTTGTACGCCCAAAGTTGGTAACATCCATATCATAAAGCCAAGGTCTCCCTAAAATGATATGTCCCACGTCCATGGGAACCACGTCACACCAAAGCTGGTCCTGATAGGTGGACATACTAATTGGGACCAAGCACCGTTGGGTCACGGGAATGGATGTAGAATCCACCCAAGAGACGCGGTATGGCTTAGGGTGTGGAACAGGGGTCAAGCCTAGTCTAGACAAGTTATTAGCTGACACCACATTGGTACAGCTCCCGCTATCAATAATGATCTTGCAGCTCTTCTCATTACACTTGACGTAGGTATGAAAGATGGAAGTTCTACGCCAATCCTCATTTTCTTGAATGGTCAATGCACATCTTACAACCATTAATTTTGGCGGATCATCTTTTGTTAAAGATTGTGCATTTCCATGTTGAGGATAGGAGGGTGTAAATCGAAGAAAGGATACCCGATCTTCCGGATTTTCACAATCCTCATCGCTAGGCACAAAATCCGGGATATAGGTATCTACCGTAGGATCATTCTCATCTTCTACGTCTTCTACGCTGAGATTGATGTTGCGGGTAGGACATTCACTAGCGTAGTGTCCATAACCGTGACATTTATGGCAGGTGAGAGATTTAGAACTACCACTAACGATTCCTTTGCCTTTGTTATCCCTAAATGTATGCGGTCCATTTGTGGGATTACGGGTAAATTGGGAATTTGAATTAGATTTGTTACCCGAGGAATAAGGCTTGGAATCTGTTCCCTGATAATCACTGCGTTTAGCTTGCTTGTTTTTCATGGCTATCTCGAGGTTAAGGGTCACCTCGTAAATGTCTTCTAAGCTAGCCGTTTTTACAGTGATTAGTTTCCTTTGAAATTCGGGGCGAAGACCTATTCTAAATTTTGAAATTCGCTCAGGAAGGTCTTCTTGGGTATTTCATCTTAAATTAAGTTCTTCGAACTTATTGATGTATTCGGTCACGGACATGCTACCCTGTCTAAGGTTAGACTTTTGATCTAAAAGTCTATCCCTGTAAGATTGGGGCTGATACTTGACCCGTAAGTGTTCCTTCATTTCATCCCAAGTATCAATAGGTGCTTCATGACGACGCTGTAAACCCCGATCAAGATCAACCCAGTACAAACGGGCTTGACTCACCTATTTCATTTTGGCGAATCGGACCTTTCTTTCTTCAGACATATCATACCAATCAAAATAATGGTCCATGTCAGATTCCCAATCAGAGTAGACCCTAGGATCAATGCGACCATCAAAGATTGGGGCTTCAACCTTTACACTTCTCAGGGCCCACTCTTCAGGATTCCGTCTCCTGCCTTGGGGCCTACGGTCATCACCTGCCTCAGATTTGAGGTCGGTCTCATTATCTCGCTCTCTACCCCTATGTCTCCCTTGTAGGCGATTCCGAACATGACGATGCCCGTCATCATCATGTTGGGACCTTTCAATCTGTTCGAGGCGTGCCTCAAGACGAGTTGTGGCCTCATGAAGGCGAATGTCAGATTGCGCCTGCATGGCAGCCAACCTCTCATTCATAATGACATTATTCTTGGCCAGAGCCTCATCCATCAACTTGGAAATTTGGGATGAATCCATTGTAAGGTGTTCGGGTTGGAAATCCCTACCACTCCTAGTGGGCATACAAGATGGACACTAAGATGACTATCCTAAATTTATTATGCACTGCAGAACTGAAATATGATGCAATGACGTGTTATGCACTGCTGAAATTAATTTCAGAACTGAAATCAGATTCAGATGCGATGCAATGATGGTTTTTCCACTGCTGAAAATAATTTCAGAATTGAAAATCAGTTTCAGATGTGATGCAATGTTACTTCATGCACTGCTGAAAATATTTTCCAGAACTGAAAGGCAACTGTAGTTGTGTTGCGATGCTGTGTATGCTCTGCAGAGAAAAGTTTCAGAACTGAAATTCAATTGCAGATGTGCACTGCTGAATAGATTTCAGATCTGTAAATTGCAGACGTGATATGATGAATGGTGGACTGAAACCAACAGATTTCGGATCTGTAATTTTCCAGAACTGAAAATACACTGCTGCAGTAATTTCAGATTTGAAAAGAAGTTCCAGAACTGAAAATACACTGCTGCAGTAATTCCAGATTTGAAAAGAAGTTCCAGAACTGAAAATACACTGCTGCCAGAACTGAAACTAATCGCAGAACCCGAAGTGAACCTATGGCTTTGATACCAAGATTGATGCAGGACAATGCAAACCTAAACTATTGCAATGTAGTTGAAGTGTTGAAATCAGAAAAGGGCAGAAAGTTCAGATCTGGATCTGAAACTTTTCTAAGATTCAGATCTGGATCAGTATAAATTGTCTGTCAATTCCAAGGGGTGGGTCAACAACAGATCTAGACCCTTATCACAGATCCCGCAGTAATAGTTCTCAGATTTAATAGCGGATCTTAATGGAAGGCAGAACTTCCAACACTTAGGGCTTGTTGTGGTTCAGTTGTTCAAGATCAGATCTGGGCTCTTGTGGTGGCTAGAAGATGCTCAAGAAGAGAAGAGTAGAAGAGATAGGGAATACCTTTGTTGGGCTCTCACCAAACTCCAATCACAGGAGGCGTTAGAAGTGGTTGGCAAGAAGGTGGCTTGCAACCAAGTGG
The DNA here is from genome assembly GCA_037013555.1 of Sextonia rubra. Lineage (NCBI taxonomy): Eukaryota > Viridiplantae > Streptophyta > Magnoliopsida > Laurales > Lauraceae > Sextonia > Sextonia rubra. The sequence goes on along the minus strand of JASUAD010000009.1, from coordinate 50,134,304 downwards.
AGAAGAAGAAGAAGAAGAAGCTCCTTTCTTATTCCAGAATTTTTTTTCTTACATGCATCATGCTGGTGGAGAAGACCTAACCCTATACTTAAAGGATTCTCCAACCAAAAAAGGAAAAGAAGAAAGGAAAGATAAGAAAGGAAGGAAGAGAATAAAAGGAGGGAATTTAGGATCTTGTGCAAGCTAGACTTGCGCACCTTGGGATTCGTGCGCAAGTCTATCTTGCGCAAGAATCTTTTGGTTTCTTTTTTTTTTTTTTTTTTTTTCACTTAAATGGTGGTCCCCCTTTTACTCCCTTACTTATTACATAGACAAAACGAAACGGGTCCCTCTACAGACTCTAATAAAAAACTTAATTGGGACCAACTAATTAAACAATTAGACTATGGGACCAAACAAATAACTTAAGGGAAGAAATAAATTAAACATGGGACCCAATACATTAACATATCAAACCATGGGCCCTCCAAACAAAACAAATCCAAGGACCCCTTCACTTCTCCAATCCATGTGCCACTTCCCTATGTAGGGCCTTCACTGTAATTGTGCACATGGGCCGTCGATGCTCCGCCATCGTGATCAAACGAAATCCAACCGTCGGATCTCCTCCGAAAGATAATCCAACGGTGGATTTGTAGTTTCTTCGCGTTCAATGCCATAGTACTGATCATCCAACCAAATTAGAGCTTGATCGGCTGCCCTGCGCTTTCTTCTCTGAAAAACTTTGTATGGTTTTGGGGAATTTGGTAAGATGTCCCCATTAGTAGACTTGTTGAAGTGTTTGTGGATATGTGCTTCGGCACTTCCATGCAAGCCCCAACCCTAGGGCCTGCATCAAACTGACTCACCTGGTTGTATTCACATGGCCACAGTTGGACTTAGCTCAATCATGCATCATGTGGGGCCATATCATGAAGATGACCAGGCCCACAAACTTAGATGTCTATTCTTCTAGTAGATTACAGATGTATGTTGAACGTAGATAAAAAAAAAGAGAAAAAATGATTTTTTTAAATTTCTTTTATTGATAATCACTGGTTGGTCTGGATGCCAGCCACACACAGACACCTCAGACTTTTTTTTGACGGGCCTGTAGGACACATATTTTTTTTTATCAGAACTGCCATGTCACTACATAAATTTTGTTATTTTTAATTTTCAGAATGCTGTTTAGGTATGTCAGTACAATTTCCATGGTCAGCAGCCATTATCATTGAACTTACCAGCTCTGCTAGTTCCTCCCAATCATACTTACATCACCACCTCTAAATCATACATGTAAATTCAACTTATTTTTAGCATTAATGTACCTAATTCTTTCTCTCCATTTGAATGCACCAAGTTGTGCAGTTGTTATATTTTTTTTCCCTTCTGTTATAATTGGAATTACAGCTGAGTTTTATTTATTGTTTGTTTAGTTATTTATTGTTATCTTGTTTGAACAGATCGAAGCAGCCATTCACAGCTCAAATGTTATGCTATACTCAAAAGAAAAGGAAGTAGCAAGTCGAGTGGGTCATAAAATTCTTGAGGATGGGAGAAGAGTTCGTTACCTAATCAAAACTGGCGAAATAATCGACAACAATGAGAAATGGCAGAGGAGAGTTAAAGAGAAAAAGGAAGCTGAAGTATCTGCTTGACAGAATATGGGTGAGACTGCTTTCTTGTATGCAGAGCCGCTTCTGTTTTCTGTTGTTGTATTTAAAAAAATTGTCCATATGTCTCCTTGCTGATGACAAATACTAGTTGAGTTGTATTTCTTTATTCATATGTTCAGTTCTCGGCTCCCATTTGTGATATTGTTAAGCACTTAATTTTCTGCAGTCGTTACCAAGACCCCTTTCTTCTGTCAATTGGCACCGGACTGAGTCTGAAAAATATTTTAGTCAAAATGCCACTAAACTTGAGGGCTTTTTAGTCAGGGCTATATTAATTTATGATGAGACCTTTCTATTCCCCCTAACCCCAATGATAGAGATGCATCTAGGTGGGCCACATGAGGTGACTGGATATGAGCAATATGCGGTCCACCTGTAGTGGAACATTTCTTCTTTTTAACAACAGTCAAGCAGCATGGAAATTATGTAGTGGCAAAGGCCCTTATGAAATGAACAACTGGACTAAAAGAAAAGAAATCTGCAGTGGCTTCATTTGTAATTGTTATGGAATGTTAAATGCTTTACCTTTTAAAAGTTATGTTACTATTAATAATTTTATGTAACTCGATTCTTTTGGTCCACTTTCATTTTGAAAAGTATGCAGATCACATAATCAAATCCGTATCTGTTTGAAGTTGTCTGAGATACTTTTTCATGCAGCCCTATGTACAACTATGTTTTCAGTGAGTCCACAGCAGTACACCACAATCGTGTCTTTCTTCACTGCTCATATATGGTCTTTATCATTCTTCCCTTTCTCTTAGATCCTTTTACATCTAACTCTTAAATAAGTTGTTCAAGGTCCATTTTTTTATCTTCCAAATGTGTCCAAATCATTTTGGCAATATTCCTTGATCTGCTGATGAGATTCCTCTTTTATGTTCATTCCTTATTGTATTGTTTTTTGTTACTCCACATATCTCTCTTAGCATAAGGTATCTCTCCAACATGTGCTTTAGTTAGTTCTCTTTCCTTCATTTCTAAACATTGGTATCCATAACGGTGCACGTCTTAACTGCTTTCTTGTTAAAATGCCCTTCTAAGCAAAGTTTCACTTGATGGTTGTACAACATTCCACTAGCTTTTCTCTACTTTCCCTAAACTCTGCTATCCATTTTGCTGTAACAGTGACCTCCATTTTGTTCAACAGTTACTTCTCAATATTAATGTCTGTCATACTAGCATTAAATTGTTTTTTATCTTACCAACTAATGTTCAATACTATCCAATTCGCTGAACTTTTACATCCATATATTCCTTCTTTGCTCTATGCAGTTTTTATTTCTCAGGCAATTATGATGTAGGTGGAGAAAGATTTTGGAAATTTTTTATCATTAGGGTAATCTGGTAAAAGATGCGATCTTAAGTAGGGAAGTTTTCACGAACTTTCTGAAGGATGTGTTGCAACGAAAAAGTTCAAATTGTAACATGGGACTCCCTTCTCCCTAATGATGACCCACCTCATTACAAGGGAAGATGAGCTTGCTCTTTCTTGCATCCTGGGCAGGTCAAAAAAAAAAAAAAAAATGGTTACAAGTCGCTGGGCCGTGATGGATTTCTCTGTCCTTCCTACCAAATCTTGTGCGGTTATTATTGATGACTTCATCAACATAGTTCATAAAATTCTTAGATTTGAAAATCTTCCGGCTGTGTTGAAGCACACGTTTGTTGTCCTTATCCTAAAGCGCTAGACCTATCGGATTTCTATCACTTAAAGGACCATCAGACTAGCCTGTGTAAGTCTGTTTACAAGGTGTAAGTCTCTTTACAAGCTCCTCTAAAATCTTGTTCTAGTGCGTTAAAGCTGATGCTTCCTTGGTTAATTTCCACATATCTAACATCTTTCATTCTGGGAGGTCGTAGACAATGTTGTTACAATGCATTCGGCAAGCAGTGAAGCTTGCATTCAGAAACAAGTAGAGGGAAGCCGTGGGAATGGTGATTAAACTAGACATTGCTAAAAGCTTTCAATGCTCTGAAGTAGGGAGTTCGTTCATATTTATTTTTTCAAGTGGTAACAGTAAATTATATTGCTAGAAGAAACCTGATGAATTGGGTGTTCATTAGGAAACGCTCAACGAAAACAGGCTTAAGCAATGATTTTATCCATGGAGCCACAAAGCCCGTTGAGACGGAATCCTTCAATTCCTGATTAATAGGTCTCAAGGAAGTCATCAAGCTCATGAGGGGAATCAAGTAGGAAACCCCCTCTCACTCTGTCTGTACATTATCTCCTATGAGGCCCTTTTGGGATATGTAAGCAGAATGGTTAATGAGAATATCAAAACTGTTGCAATCTGTAGAGGTTTAAAGACTTCTAGTATCTTCTTCGTTTATGACATTGAAAAATTCACCTATGTAGAAGTTACAGCTTCTATTGTGCCGATCAGGCAGGACTAAAAAACATTGAGCAAAAGATTGTTCAGAAAATTTCAGGGTTAGAAACATCCATCTCCTTGTTTGCTGGGGCCTGTCGTTCTGGCTAATCGGATCCCAATTCCAAACTACACTATTGCTCTAGAGAATACATTTCGCTTTGACAAATGACTGCAAATTTCCCGGTATATAGCATGTAAACCCAGAGGAGCGCAGTGATTCAGAAGGCCCACCAGAACTTTCACCAAGACATTGGTCCCCTGCAGAATATTCTGGAGTCTAGCAACTGGAGAACTAGCACAGGCATAAATCAGAATATGCTTTGTTTGGACTTTTGTTTTATTTTCGGACACACACATGGGTGGGTGCGGTGGTTTTGTTTTTGCCCCCGTCCGGTTTGTTTGTTTGAGTGTATCTTCTTTTCACCAAAGAAAGACAGCCTTGTCCAAAGTAGTAGCTTACCATTTGTTTGATTTCATTTTTTATTATTGAGTTTCACATCGTCAACAAATAACATGTACCAAGGAATTACTCTTTAATATCTGTTGTTAGGTGTTCATAATCAAACTTAATTAATACAGGCATAAAAAAGTGGACCCTTTTTTTAATAGTAGCCCGGGTCAAATTGCTGCATGAATTTGGAGGAAATTTTCACTGCTGCCATCAATAATGAAGCAACCAATTAGAAAGGTAAAGGGAGGAGGAGTATCGATAATATGGATGGATTTCGAGATGCAGCTATGATCATAGGCAACAAGATTGATGAAGCTACTAAGAAGTTTAGTCAAGCTATTGTGTTGATTTGGATATAGCAATGAAGAGGGATAAAATCAATGAAGAGCTTCGCAAGCTTCCAAATCTATATAGGATGGAATGCCATAAAGCCTTGATTGCTATGGGTCGTGATCATGAGATGATTGTAGTTTTTTTTTTAACTCTGGAGAATTATGGGAAAGAAGGCTTTGTGAGGGTTTTGCTAAGGTGTGTGATGACATTCTCTCATAGAAGAGGGAAGTCTTGAAACTATCCGAAGGGAATCAGTGAAATTGGTGTCCTTCTCTTGAGGATTGACCATCATATATATAGTTGTTGGAGTACCCAATTTTGGGCTACAATCGAGGAAAAAATATTGAAAGAATCTCCTAATCTTAGCAACAAAAACTGTACACAATTGTATCTTTGAATTAGTCAATTGAGTGGGCTTCTCTAATATACAGGTGGGTCACAGGCTTGGGCCTTGATGGATGATTAACATGTGAAACACCTAGGTGCATTGATACATTATTTATATTTCATATTTGCTATTCTTTATTGTAAGCACTGTGAATGTTAACTTTTAATGACTTAGTTTAGGTAATTTATGTGATGTTTAAGTTTTGTAAAATGTTATTTGGAGATTTTGATGATGTTTATTGCTATTGTAAGTGATATTTTAGGTATATTATCACAGGAGTATTTTGATCAGTGTTTATGTAAATTTTATTCAATTCCTAGCATCATTCCAGCATACCAAACATAGGAATCAGAATAAAAATCCTATTACTAGATTGATTCCTCTGTTTAACCAAATGTTGGAATAGGAATTCTTATTCTTGCCTCATTCCATTCCAGACTCATTCCAGTTTCTATTCCATTCCTGCTAAAAATCATTCCACCAAACTAAACGCTACCTCAGGGTCTTCCCCCATTATTCTCACTAAAACCATTTTGTATTATTTCCATATAACTATTAGCAATGCACTTTTCATCAATATTCTCGAAATTTATAATCTCAACACCCGATCATATTGTTTTTCTAAATCAAAAACCAATAAAAGCCAAAAAAGATATGTCGGGTGGTACAAAACAGGGAAAAAAAAGGACTCAACTTAATTCGTGGGGCCTCCCCTGATGAATACATGCCAATCCCATAAAGGATGGATGAGGATTGTGAAGAGCAAAAGGTAGACAATGGGCTTTTAACCGGCTTTTAACAACTGCCCAGTGAAATCCTCAACACCTAGAATAAAATGCAAAAAAAAAAAAAAAAAGGCAACGTTGTGGGAAAGAAAATCAACTATGAAAAGGACCATCAAAAACATCCTTGAAAATGAAGAGAGCTGGTGATTTGGGTGGCCACCATTATCCCTTATAACTTTAGCTTCCATTTGCAGATTTCTATACGAAATCTAACAGACTGCTTCCATGAACACCATCTTGAGTGACCCCCACCAATTGCCCTGACGCTGCAGTTACTTTTAATCTAAGAAGAATAGTTTCGTTGCACTTGTTTTAGTTTAGAACTAGAATTATTCCTATTGAGAAATGATCCTATGCTAATGCCCGCACAGGACCTCATGCTGTCTCCTTGTGTTGACCTTACGTGGGGCCCACCTTAGATTGCTTCCAAATTTCACTCCAACAAAATTTATAAAAACCTTCAATTCATGGAAAGTGAGATTTGATAGAGTCAAAATCCTCAATTTGCATGCATAACGAGATGTCTGATATTGAATGAATTGATTCAAACAAAGATGGGCCTCACATTGGCCTACACTGTGACAATGTGGAAAGTATCCATGTGGTCATCAGGATGGGATCATCTCTTTTATTTATTTTGGTAGAGATGTCATTGACATTACACCTACAGCCCATGACCACTCATTTTATCATTCTATCAATATTTGGGAATTTTCTGTTCTTTAGCCAATAAACTTGGGACCCAGCATACAAACGATTTGGACTAGTAAAACTCACTTCCATGAGTACAACTACAAACTGAATCATTATCCAAAGTGTCCATTGAGCATCAATTCTTCCATGAAGTTGTTGCACATGTGCCCACCGTGGGTCCATCAGATGGGCCGAGAGAGAGAGAGAGAGAGAGAGAGAGAGAGAGAGAGGTCTCCACCTTATCTTCAATGCTTGTCTCTGTAGATGAGCAAATCAGAGCAGCAAAAGCCACCAAAGCATAAGCAAGGCATTTAAAGTAGAACAAATGAAACCATAAAGCTCCAAATGTGGATGCACAAGAATAGGCACTGTACCTAACTCGGAGCCATGCATTCAATTCTCCTTTATAGTTTCACATCTTTCTGTCTTGAGAACTCTGGCATTAAATTTTGTATTTGCCCAGTCCTCGACAAAGGACCACATCCCTTTATCATGTCAGAGCTGCATGTGGTTCTTATTTGTTCGTTTATGGGAAATCCATGAAAATGTCATGCAGCATGTACTTCAAGTATAATCTGAGCTTAAATCATAATAAGACCCATTTTAACTATGAGAGGCCTAGAAATTCATGGTGAAGAATGTCCAGCCATGAGCCCATGACGACCATTCAAACACATAATGGAAGCCTTGTGCCAGCTCTTTAGGGTTCGGCTGTTAGTTCTATTTTCTGCGTCACTTTCTTTCTCACTACTTCATTACTCTCCTCGTGCTGATAACTTTATTAAACTCACTCCTTAGTTCGATCTGACTCATGTTTACTTCTCTTTGCCAAAAAAAAGTGATGTTTACTCTCTCTCTCTTTTTTTTTCTCACTTTATTGAGAGATTTTTCTTCCCTTGAAAGATCAAGGAAATTGACATTATGAAGTCAATTCCCTTTGCACCTATATTGGCCATCTAGTAAATCCATTTGCCGCTGTTTGCCAAGGAAAAGACACATTTTTTATTTTCTTTATTTTTGAATGGTAACAGAATAATTAATTAATAAAAAAATTACAAAAATTAGAGTAAAAATAGAGAGGAAAAAGAAAGAGGAAGCACAAAAAAGAAAAGAGTAGCAAGGTACATGTAGAAGCAAATTACTAGATAACACCCTTCCAAGGAGATATCCTCTCAACTCCTTGTTTAGCTAAAGCATCGGTGATATAGTTGGCTAATTTAAGTTCATGACGAGGTAGACAACAATCGAATTTCATTAAAGAGGAATTCAAATTTCCATAAGTTGCTCTTCTGATTAGTCACCCACTCAATTACATTAGGGGAGTCACTCTCCACAATAAAAAAAGAAACATCATGAAAATTTATAGAAAATGTAATGACCCAAGTAGCCCACTGGATGCTTAAGCCCAAGTTATTAGTAGTAACTTCCCCTATCTTGACTCACAGGCTTGCGCACCCTGGCTCTCTATCCTGATCTTGCCTCAAGGGCTTTCACAGCCACCCAACTTGGTAAGCCTATCATATTAGTAACTGATATGGTTTATTATATACTAGACTCATATTTCATTCATAGGCGATGTGCGATAGGGGTGTTATAGAAAAACTATGCATGCCTTTCAAAATGGCTAAGACTTTTGCTTCATTAGAATTACAAACTCCCACATGCTTGGAGAATATGATTAAAACTTTTTCCTTACTATTTCGAAGGACCCTGCCAATTCTTATAGGCCCCGGCTTACCTCTAATAACATTGTTGACGTTAAACTTACAAACACTAAAAGGAGGAGGAGACTAATGAACGGACTTTCTCATCTTAAAATGGCCACACTGTATAAATGTAGAGGAAAAGACACATTTCTAGCATAAATGTAGGCACTTTTATATTGTACCATGTCAATACTGATACTGATGAGCTGTATACAACATGACTATTTGTATGATCCATGCAGGTGATTGAAGTCATAGTCGTATTTAGTTTACTTTCTTCTCACCCTAGCAAATATTTTCTCACGTAAGGCAGGAAAAAAAATGTCCCGAATTTTTGGAAACATGGAAATCATATTCTGGTCTCCGCTGTGTTTGTCTGCAATACGGATATTCGTGGTGACACAACATGAATTCATGCAAAAATAGTAAGGAGCAAAAGGCATGCCTAACATGCATGAAGGCCAAAGGGTGCATATTTTACACCTTTAGTAAGAAAGTTCTGAAGAAAGTTATCAGTTTATGCTTAGATGGTGGAAGCTGTGATTCTGACGGATTATAATCAACATCAGTTAGTTGTGGTTCAGCGATTAGTCAACATTTAAAAGTTGTCTTTCGGCCCCATCACCGCCAGATGTTCTGTTCATGTCTCTTTCTGCTCAATGAGTACAGCTTTTGAGCGTGACAAATGGGAGAACTAAAACAGTTCTTTAATTCAGGGAACTGAATCAGTAATTAATATTCAACTGTTCTTTTCCAAATACCAGGAGATTTATGTACATTTGATGCTACTATTAGAATGAACTCTTCAGTTTTCTATATTCTTGTTAAATATTAAACACAAATGAGGTGAAGAATTGGAAAATAAATTAGGATAGGGGCTTTTACTTCCAGGAATAATATTCTAGCAATAAGAGAGATTCCCTTTAGTATCTTCTTTTGAAGGACAGACATCTAGTCCTGTGTCACAAGGACTAAACCATAGAATATAAGTCATACAAGCACATGGAAGGAACAGCTAACAGCAAAACAAAGGTCATCAATTTATAAACAGGAAGGGAAGTAACTCCAAAACAGTTGAATGAAAGATAGGAGTCCAACAAAGAAGAAAGCATAGATGATGTTGATGACCCAAAAAAGTAATATAACAATGGCCTATTGCTATTGTCAATCTCAGTTTCATCAAACCCAGAGAAAAATTAAAAACATCTATTTAAACTGCAAACTGATACAGAGAAAAGAGTGCATTGCATAGGATTATTATTAGCTTCATCTCATCAAATTGTGTAAAACACAATGAAATATATATATATATATATATTTATATATAAACATTCAACATGGCTTGTGTTGGTTCAAGAAAAAAACAAAAAACTTGGGATAGAATACATCTTCACCCATCCAACGCAACATAATCTAAGAGAGAGAGAGAGAGAGAGAGAGAGAGAGAGAGAGAGAGATTGTGGAACGAGCACAAAACAGTTTTCTAATTATACTGGCACAGGAAAAAAATAAATCTTAAATGCTCTTCGTTTAATCAGCTTCTAGAGACAGAAATTACAACTGGAATAGTCAAAAACATTTGGCTTTAACTTGAATTGCTGCAAGAAGCATGCATCTGTTTTCAAGGCTTACAGATAACAACGAAGCAAGGAAGCAGAGCTCTAGGGTTGAGTAAATAAAGTTCTTCAATATTTGAATAAAGGCCCACTTTTCCAGCCAATGAGTCAAATCCTGTTTGGCCAGCCAGTTCTTGGATGTTCTCCAAAGGTCTATGAACCCTTCCTGCAATCACTCTACAAACAAGTAAAGCCTTCTTCACATCTGGGCTTTCTTCGTACAATTCAATTGATTCAAAGGCTCGTCCACTTGTTGAAGTCGTAAAAACACCAATCCCCTCCTTCAATTCCGTTTTTGCAGAGAACCCATGTCTTATAATTCGGCAGACATTGCATGTCTCCAATAAGCAGAGGTTGGAAGAGCCATTTATACCTAGAGAACATGTGACAGTTGCACCATAGAATCTCAGTAACTCATTACCATCAGCGAGGCAACGTGGGTGTTTCTTGGGCAGTTTGCTTGCTTTAATTTTTACCATCTCCCTGTATTCTTCAAACCGAGCAAGGGTCTTTTGCATGTTATGAACCTTTAGGACTCTCTCTATTCGGCCAAAGTTGTTATCAGACTTTAACCAGTTTGTCCTGCAAATGATCTCTACTATCTTCCTAGACGAGTCACCTTCTATGAGTTCAGTAACTGCAGTAAGAAAGAAGCGTTGAGTTTCTCATAACACAACCATTATAAGTTCTTCATTAATTAGAGAATGCACATTCCTGGAAATTTGACAAACCTTTTCAGGTAGAAAAATATTGAATAGAGACATTTGGAAAGCAGAGCTTAAAGTCTAAACAATTCAGATGCAGGTTATAAACATCGAACTTACAAAGACTTTCAAGGAATCAAAAGTTCGGTAGTATTACTGAGTAGTAAGTAGAATTATGCTTAAATCTTAATGCAATGATTCTATAAGGGATTTGTTTTGGGAAATATATGAATTCATTGAATGGAATTGTCCAATGCAGTGATAAATTAGGGCTCTGTGCTGATAGAAAGTTCTTTGGTTGACAAAAATGAAATTCTTAGAATTTTATTGCTTCCAAAATTGCCTCTTGATTGCTTTTTGGCCCCATTTTCTGGAATTAGTTTGATTGCGATAAGATATCATCATGGAATGGGTTTCATGAGAAAGTTTCAATTTCTTACCACACGGGATAAATTCCACTAATTTGCCATTCAAACAGACCAGAAAAGTAGAATTCAAGAATGTAATTTTATGAAAGCTTCAAAAATTCCTAGGGCTAAATCAAGTCTTGGTGGTCATACGCGAAAGCACAAAAATAGAGAACCTTACTTCAAATTTAACAATTCAGAAGAGGAAAATTAAACAAAATTTCTTATATGGCTAAAGAAACCAACCAAAAAAATTATTTCAAGAGACAAAAGGATATTAGCAAGAAGTGGATAGCAGCAGAAAAGCTTTCTCAGTAGCTGCCCAATGCATGAAACAGATTTAAGAAACAGGGATCAAGAAATGTAAGTGCTTTATAGAGGAAATGGATTCTGCCTGCAAAAGTTCACTAGCCTAGAGCAGATAAATTAGATATTACCTATTGAGAAATCAGGGAAATGATAAAAAAATGAGAAAGGGAGAGGGGAGAAAACAGAGAAACCCAACAAGGAAAAAGAAGAATCTGGAGAGAGAGAGAGAGAGAGAGAGAGAGAGAGAGAGAGAGAGCATTGAAGTAAAGCTGCAAAAAGATGAAGTTCACCAAACTTAGGTACATTTGAAACCAACCAAAATAGTCAGAGGTCTGAAATCTGATGCACAAGAAAATGTTATTGGATCAGCTATACATTAAACGCAGTCCCAAATTCAAGCAAACAAAGGGGAAAAAAAAAAGGCAGTACCAAATCAGAAACGACAATAGTTGGGATTGTGAATTATGGCCTTTCTGTCCCAATATGTTATCTTAGCTGGATGCCAATGCAAATCAACCGAAACAAACACTAGAATCAAAATAAAAGTTCTTAGAACCATCTAGTTTTACAAAATACACACCAGTGCTGAACTGAATATGCCTAAAAAGAAATAGAGAATTTATGAAAGAATGGAAGAGTATCAAAAATTGAAAATTTCACCTGCATGCTTGGAGAGGTGATGTGCTTCTGCAGCTTCCCACTTACCAAACTGTTCTCCACATTTATGACAGCTCAAAATAGAAGACCCATGAGAATCTGCCTCCTGAGATCTCCTCTGACTCACAACACTCCCGCTACAAGATACAACAGAACCTCCAAAACCAGATGACTCTCTATCAGAGAGAAACCCAAGCGGCTTCCTTGGAGGAGTGGTTGCAGACCTGAAAGTAGGATTGTAATGCATTGTATGCTGCCATCCAGGTCCAGGGGTTCCAGGCCTTAGGGTACCCACAAAAGTTGAGTTCCCACCAACACCAATACCACCTTCATTGCAGCCATCAAAACCAGTTATCTTTAGTTCACACCTTGAATTGCTGAGGATGACCTCATGGGTTATTGGGTTGAGGAATTCACTGCTGCCAATAGATCTTGGGCTATAAGTGGGTGCCTTTTCAGTGTGCCTTTTGCTGCCATGGATGACAACATCTTTGAGGTTAGCAATGGATCTTGAACAACCAGACCTGCTTGTTTTCTTTGTTAAGATGGCGCTGAGATGTGTCCTTTGGGCCTTTGGTTCATGCACATCTGCTCTATCTGATTTGCAGTGGAGTGACTTCTTCAATGAAAACCACACTGTTGGCATTCTCTCTCTCTCTCTTTCTCTCTCTCTCTCTCTCTCCACAGATCCAGCTTCTATCTAATCTTGGAAAGCATTGTCTTCAATGTAACATCACTCTCCATTACCATTGTTTTCCCATCTTTGCTGACCATTTTCCACGAGCTGAAAAACAAAGTGAAGCTCTCCTTGTACTTTTTTCTGCTTTAGGAACCCCCCTTCGTTGAATTAAAAAAAAAAACAAAAAACAAATCTAACAACCATTCAAACCTCAGTTACTGCAAAAACTATGAACACATCCAAGGTTACTCTCAATTACTGAGAAAACATCTCAAAACATACTATAAATGCAAGTTTTGAAGAAAACACTCCCTCATTCTCCATTATAAGAGCTAATAAAGAAAACCCAACTTAAAGAAGAACATAAAAATGCTTTATTGGTGGTTTTTCATGGGAAGGAAGAGGCAGAGACTGACTCAAAACCAAAGTCCAAGAAAACCCATTTGAAGATACTCAAATGGACATTCAAAGAAGAGAGAAGTTTGATTCTTGGAGCCAAGGAAGTAGGTGAGGAAAAAAGAGAAAGAAAGGCCGTGGCATTAATAGATGAAGCATGGGAAGGACATTTCCATGTAAAAGATGTGAAGAGAGGACAGTGAAAAGGCTCTTGTTGGCATTGAAGAATGCAGAGAAAATCACAGACTGAACAGTGAAGTAATTACAAAGGATCCAAGGAATATCTTAAACTTACCAGGTGAGCTGGTGATAGGGAATGCTGAATGGTATCCTTTCATTTGTGTGGAATTACAGGAAAGGGCTTTTGTTTTCTTCTTAGTTTTGACAGCAGGGCCACCTCGGTTGCTATCTTGTAATCCGGTCAATGGGTTTAATCCACGTTTATGAACTACCGTGCATTTGTGATTCTATAATAGAGAGCAAAATTGATTTTGATCTTTCATGCAGCCCACCGTTTTCTTGTTTGGTACCGCACATTTTATTTCCGGAAAAGAGAAAAGTAAACTTATTTTCTTGGATTGAAAGGATTTTTATTTTCAAAGAGAAGGGCAGAAATACAAGATTTTCCTGGCTCTCTGAAAAAACAAATTGCAAAGCATAGAGTCTTCTTCTTGCACAAACAAGCCATTAAATATTCTTTGATGGAGAGACACATTATTCTAATTAATCTTTTTATACATTCCACTGTTTTGTTATTTGGTTTTACATAGTTTTCTTGTAGAAAAGAAAAGAAAAAAGTTATTTTTCTTGATAACCAGGCTTTCTTTTTCTTATGTGAAGGTTAGAATTGAATGATCCTCTTTTATGTGGAAAAAAAAATATATGAAAATTGAAATCCTTTTATTGCACAAATAAGTCCTCCTGAGGATCCCATTTGAAAGATTAGTTAAAACAGGAGTTTTAGAATTTATGCTTGATGGACAACTTACATGATCTCGATGGACAATCACTCTCCATTACCATTGGTTTACACTTGATCCACCAACGACATTTTGATGTGGGCACACTGCATGAATCGTTTGGATACACAATGGTTGGGTCAATTTATAATGTTGTGCTCTAATCTTTGAGGATCGGCACCGTTCAATCCTACAACTGTTGCTAGCCGAGGGTGGTGGTCCAAATGACCACCGCCCATTGCATGTAACGGTCCTCTCCTCTCCCTCAATGCATTTTACTGTTATTCAATCTGTTTTCAGTTTTCAACATTTTAAATCCATGAAGGTAATGCTTGCAACGGTCTGTAATTAAAGAGGAGCGTGCAATCGTCTGTAATGGTCGGACGGCTATAAAAGGCTGGGGAACTCCCTCTTCTTCACACACTGACTCAAAAAACAAGGCTTAGCATCACTATCATTCTGCTAGCATCACAAGAAGACTAAGGGAGTTGTAATTCTTACTTTAGGCATCGTTCCGTCCCCTTTAGCGATGGATTCAGGTATGCCCTAAAATTTTAGAGATCCTTTTACGTTTAATCATGCCATTGGAGTGCGAATTTAATCTATTCAAACTGCTCAGAATGGGCCATTTTGGTTAACAACAACACCACCTAGAAATTGAAGGATACTAAGTAGTACTTCGATACAACATTCAACAACTAATTGGTCAACCCTCATATCAACGAGTACTTCAACCCAACATTAAACAAATAATTGGTCAACCCTAATATCAACGATATATTCGATAAAACATCAACAATTTGTTCTACAACCCTTCCTGTTTTGCGCACATGTGTGTAGAAGCATAAACAATCCACGATCTACAATCAATCAAGCCACATTAGAAGAGAAAATCACACATAGAGTTTCACGTAGTTCCGCAAACTTAGTTGTGTCCACAGAAAAGAAGCTTGACTTTCCTCCGTTTAGTCACACGTGGTTCGAAAATCTTTGACACCCATGGAGAGAGAGCTTTCAACATGGTCTTAACTTCTAGTTCTAGTCTTTGTGTCGATCGGGACTGGATGAGAATGCACCACCCATGCTGGTCTGTGTGGTCCATGCCGGATCAGTAGAGTTCCACTAGCATTATAAGAAGTGTAAAAAAATCTTCAAAATTCAGAAAAAAGAGAAAACAAGTAAAAACGTGTGAAAGTTAAGCTATTTAAGTAGTCTTTTATTTCACATATGGTCAGTTTTAATATTATTGAGTGTTGAGTCGCTAATGTTGTAACATATCGACTCTATTTTTTATGTGTAAATGATAAAATACCAATTACTAAATATTAGCCACCATACCTTTTATCTAAGGTTAGTAATTTTCACTAACTTAAGTTATAAAGACTTTGGTCCTCACATGATATCAAGCCCTTCAAATAGTCCTAGCCATTGGTTTTTTTTTCTCAAAGTTTACGGGCTAAAATGACGTTTATTTTTTCTCACTACAAGAAAATCCAGTTTAGCCGACGTACTCAACGCGCAGGGCCGGCTCCAGACAATTTGAGGCCTAAAGCGACAATACTAAATGAGGTCTTTTTATTTTTTAAAAATTATTATAAATATTTTATTTAAAATTTATTCTTCTAGCTTTTTGTGATGCAAAATTACTAATTAAGTTTTTATATTCAAGTTTTGCTAACATGTCCTTTTCAATTGATAATATGGCTAATCCAATTAATCTTTCTTGTGATATGGTTGATCTTAAGTAGGACTTTATCAATTTTAATTTTGAAAAACTTCTTTCTGCAGAAGCAACAGTTATAGGAATAGTCAATAATATTCTATAAGCAATATATGCATTTGGAAAAGAATTTAATCTTGTTATATAATTAAGTATGTCAATTGGAGTGTTTTCTTCAATGTGTAAAATCTCTTTTAAAACTTTTAATTGTGAAAATAAATCTAAACCATCATTATCAGAAAAATTGTCATGTTTCAAGGAACATTCGAGATTAAGACATTTTTTTTTCAAACTAACAATGTCTAATGATTTTAAAATTTTAAAATTAAATAGAAAACCAAAAATATTTTTATATATTTTAAATTGTTCAAACCTACTATGAATTGAAGAAATAGCTTGATCTATTATGTATAAAAAATAATTCATTCTAAATGATTCCTCTGCAGATTGTGTTGTCTCATTATTGACATTCTCTTCAAACTGCTTTTTTCTATGAATTATACATTTTTTTTTATGAAATATAGGTTCTATTTCCATTTTAACTGCAATCTCTCTAGATGTAATCATAGCAGATGTAATGCATTTTCTTCATATTTCTCAAAAAAAGAAATAAAACCTTTTAATTGATTTATATCGGCATCAATACGGGTGTCTTTTTATTGTAAATTTTTACTAACTGAGTTAATAGCAAATAATATATCATACCAAACTGTCATGCCCAACAAAAACTCAAAACTTTCAATCTCATATGTTGCTAAACAGGTGGCTTTACTTTTAGTTTTAGGATCTTCACTAATTTTTGCTAGTTGCAACAACGCATCTCTTATTTGTGGAGCTTGATATCTTATTGCTTTAACACTTTCAATATGACTTTCCCAACGTGTTCGTGATAATGACTTAAGAGTTAACCTGGATATATTATCTAGTAAAACTTTCCATCATTTTGTAGAAGAAGAAAATAATGAATATATACATTGTAGCACTACAAAAAAAGATATAGATTTGAGACAAGAGTTAGCCATATCACAAAGTACTAGATTTAGATTATAGCAACTACATGATGTGTAAAATGCTTTAGGATTTATATCTATGAGTTTTTTTTATACCCCTTGGTGTTTTTTTTTTCATATTAGATCCATTATCATATCCTTGTCCTCATACATCATTAATATGAAGTTCAAGATTTCTTATTGCATCTATTATTACATTAAAAAGTCATTTTCCATTGGTATCATCTACTTTTAGAAATTCTAAAAAATATTCTTCTATTTTTATCGGATTTGATGAAATATCCATCATCATCATCATCATCATTATCATCAAAGCTTTATCCCAACCATGTTGAGGTCGGCTACATGAATTCTATTTCTCCATTCCGTTCTATTTTGAGCTAAATCTTTCGATAAGTGCAACTTCTTCAAATCTGAATTAATGACTTCCATCCATGTTTTTTTCGGCCTACCCCTACCTCTTGATGGACCCTCCACCTGTATATCCAAACTTTTTCTCACCGGTGCCATTACTGGCCTACGCTCAACATGCCCAAACCATCTTAAATGAGTTTCTCTAATCTTATCTCTTATTGGTGCTACCCCTAAATGTTCTCGAAAGCGCTCATTTCTAATTTTATCTTTCCTAGTTTTACCACACATCCACCTAAGTATTCTCATTTCCGCTACATCCATCTTATGAATATGTGTCTTCTTAATTGGCCAACATTCTGCTCCATATGTCATAGCTGGTCTAACCACTGTCCTGTAAAACTTTCCCTTCAATTTTGTTGGCATTTGTCTATCACAAAGTACTCCCGAAGCTAGTCTCCACTTCAGCCATCCAGCTCTTATCCTATGCTCCA
Organism: Sextonia rubra; assembly: GCA_037013555.1. NCBI lineage: Eukaryota > Viridiplantae > Streptophyta > Magnoliopsida > Laurales > Lauraceae > Sextonia > Sextonia rubra. The sequence continues at coordinate 50,116,610 of JASUAD010000009.1, read as the reverse complement.
CATCTTTGTCAATCTCTCCATCCTTACTAATCATCGAGCCTAGGTACCAAAAAGAATCTTTACGTGGTATCTCATGGGTTTCAATTTTGACAGTGGTTTCAACACTTTGTATATGTCCACTGAAATTGCAATCCATATATTCTATCTTTGTACGACTTATTTTAAAGCCTCTAGATTCTAATACCCTCCGCCATCTCTCAAGCTTTGCATTTACACCCTTTCTTGATTCATCCACAATACTATATCATCTGCGAACAACATACACCATGGTACTTCTTCTTGAATATGCACAGTTAACTCATCCATAATTAATGCAAAGAGATAAGGGCTTAAGGATGATCCCTGATGTAAGCCTATAGTCACGAGAAATCCGCCCATTTCTCCACATGTGGTTTTCACATTTGTTATGGCACCTTCGTATATATCCTTTAAAATTTTAATGTAACCTCTTGGGACATTCTTTTTCTTTAAGACCCACCAAATTAAAAACCTTGGTACCCTATCATAGGCTTTTTTCAAATCGATAAAGACCATATGTAGATTTTGCCTTTTTGCTCGGTATTTTTCCATTAATTGCCTAAGTAAAAAGATAGCTTCCATAGTTGATCTCCCTGACATAAAACTAAATTGATTTTCCGAAATCTTATTCTTTTTTTTTCAGTCTTTGTTCTATTATTCTCTCTCATAACTTCATAGTGTGACTCATAAGTTTAATCCTTCGATAGTTGGTACAATTTTATATATCTGCTTTATTCTTATATATAGGTACTACAATGCTTTTTCTTCATTCATCCGGCATTTTCTTTGTCACAAGTATCTTATTGAAAAGTCTATATAACCAACTTACTCCAACCTCTCCTAAGCATTTCCATACCTCTATCGGGATACCATTTGGGCCTGTTGCCTTTTCTGTCTTCATTCGCTTCAATGCTTCCTTCACTTCCACCCCTCTAATTCTACGGAGAAAAGTATACTCTTGTAATGAACTATCCTCCTCCACTCTTGTGTCGCCCAAATATTCTTCATTTAAAAGTTTACTAAAATATTCTTTCCACCTTTCTATAATATCGTTGTCCTTCACCAAAATATTTTCCTCATTGTCCTTGATACATTTGACATCATCTAAGTCCCTACTTTTCTTTTCTCTTATTTTTGCAAGCTTAAAAATATCCTTTTCTCCTCCTCTTATTCCCAACCTATTATAAAGGTCATCGTATGCTTTGAACTTTGCACTACTTACTACTTTCTTAGCTTCTTTCTTTGCTTTCTTATACAACTCAAAATTTTCTATACTCTTAGTCCCTTGCCAAACTTTGTAGCAATGTTTTTTTGGTCGAATAACTTCTTGAACCTCCATACTCCACCACTATGTTTCTTTATTAATATGTCTTTTCCCTTTTGATTCTCCAAGTACCTCCTTTGCAACATTCCTAATGCAATTAGCCATTTGATTCCACATTACTATAGTTTCTCCTTCAATATTCTATTCTCCTTTCTCAATCATTTTGTCCTTAAATATATTTGCTCTTTCCCCCTTCAAATCTCTTTACCTTGTTTTAGGGTCCATTTTGTTTACTACTGCTCTCTTTTTACTTCTAATGCAAATATCTAAAACTCCAAGCCTATATTGCGTAGTCAAACTCTCTCCTGAGATAATCTTACAATCTTTACAAGCCAATCGGTCATGTTTTCTAACTAGAAAAAAGTCTATCTGACTTCTATTACTCCCACTTTTATATGTAATTAAATGCTCATCTCTCTTTTTAAAGTAAGTATTTGCTACTATAAGATCAAATGCCACTGCAAAGTCCAATATAGTGTTTCCGAATTCATTCTTTTCTCCAAATCCATGCCCTCCATGCACTCTCTCATATCCTCTATTATCTCTTCCTATATGCCCGTTAAATCCCCTCCAAGGAAAATTTTATCACGATTTGGGATTTCTTGCATTAAATCATCCATCTCCTCCCAAAATTGTCTTTTCACACTTTCTTCTAGTCCTACTTGGGGAGCATATGCACTAATGATATGAATTATATCTTCCTCTAGTACTAGTTTAATTGCTATAATTCTATCACCAAACCTCTTTACCCCCACAATTTTCTCTTTTAAATCCTTATCTATAATTATACCCACTCCATTTCTTGTATTACTCTTTCCTGCATAGAAAAGCTTATACCCATCCATGAGCTCCTTAGCTTTATTCCCTTTCCACCTTGTCTCCTGTATACAAGCCACACTAATTCTTCTTCTTTTCATTACCTCAACCAACTCCATGCTCTTGCCTGTCAAGGTTCCTATATTCCAAGTAGCAAGTCTAATTTTCCTATTCCTCCTCTTCTTCTCATGGACTAACTTCTTTAACCGCATTAGCCCAAAGTCATGCAGTAGCCCTTGCACACTTTTCACTGCAGTCGGGCGATGCTGCAATGCATCGCTTAAAGGGGGAACGCCCTAGCCTTATCATAAAATATCATTTGTTCAGAATTCATGTTTGGGTTGTGACAAAGTTTTACGTTGGCTGTCACCTACCTAACGCAACCCTCCTCCTTTACCCGGGCTTGGGACCGGCAGCAAAACTGCCGGAGTTATTTGATGAAATATCCATACATCGTAATATAAGAGACATTTGCTCTTGATGGCTTGCATCCAGAGTGCAATCAAGTATAACTGAAAAATATTTTGCTTCTTTAAATTTTTTTAATAATTTTACTTTTAATTTCATTTGCTAATAAATTTATCAATTCATTTTGTATATTATGTCCAAGGTAATGGTTACGAATTTCATCATGTTGAATACGTCGAATATGTTCTTTCATTACTGGATAAAATTCTGCAATAATTTCAATCAGGCTTAAAAAATTTCCATTATTTTCTTGATAAATCTTTTTATTTTTTCCTTGAAATGCCAAATTATTTTTACTAAGATTCTTTATGACAGTAATAATTCTTACTAATACTTTTTTCCAATGATCTTTCTTTTATTAATTTGTTCTTGGATATTTTTATCAATTGTTTTATTTTTTAACAATCTTATTTCTAATTCCATCCAAGTATTCATATTAGTAAAATGCTCATTAGTTGTCTCATGACTCTTAAGCTTAATACCAAGATTTCTCCAATCTCTAGTACCTTTATTAGCTAGTTTACTTGTATTATAATTCGAATTAAACAATTTACAACAAAAACAAAATACTCTATCCAAATCTTTTGAATACACTAACCATTTTCTATCATGCTTCTCCCCATTTGATAATTTTTGAATATAATATGGAGTAGAAAAATGTCTAGAGAATTCATCTTTGGAAAAATCTAGATGATTATCTCTAATTGGACCCTTTTCTACTAATAAATCTCTTTATTTTGTATCAATATTTGTCCATTGACTTGGATCATAAATATTTTTAGGAATATAATCAGTTGTTTCATTAATATTTTTATGTTCTTTGTCAAGAATTTGACTATAATTGTGAATATTTTATTAATATCTTTTTCTTCTACAATTTCATTATCTTCTAACTTATTTATATTAGTTACTTGTTCATTTATTGCTATATTTTGCTTGTTACTTGTAACAAATTTATCAAGAGCTCCTTTTTGAGATTGAATTAAATCATCTATTCTTCTCTTTTTTTTAAGTTTTGAATACCCGAATTCGTATTTTCTATTAGAAATAGTTATATTTATAAATTATAACTAATAATAATTACAAACAAAATGAACACTAAGAATAATAAATATACAATATGTGCTTGGAATTAAAAAGATTCTAAAAGCATAGAACAATAGAACTTGATTGAGTGATTTATCAATATTGGCCACAAAGGTTATAGAGGTGAATGCCTTTTGAATTTGATGCAGCTTCTTCAATATAAAAAAAAAGACTTTTTTTTGAGTTAGTGCCTTAGTGGGTTATGATTAACATATATTATCAAAACAGTATTATGAAAATATATATCACAAAAGAATAAAAAAAAAGCCTATAACAATAATTTGTAAAAACAATTTCCATCAGTGTGGCCAATCATGTTGGAGATATAATGGGCCTTCCTTCTTAAGGATAGCTATTGATATATCACTCAAATTCTATTTCTACATTATCTTGATTTAAAGAATTAAATTTGATATGCCAACAACCAACCCTCTCCGGCAGCAGATCCAATATACACCTATCATGATTGCCCATGGGTCTGCTTTCAAATCTATGGGGCTGATCACTCATCTATTGGTCCACTTGCGCTGGGGGCCCACAACCCTTCTCATGAAAATACATCTTAGCCAAACATAAAATCCTACTAAAATCAAATAAAACTCTACCAAAATCAAATAAACTTAATTAACAAAATTTAATCATATTCTTACCTTAAAAGATAGGGTTCTTCCCTTCTCTTCTTGTTCTTTTTCCTAGTTATTGCTGGAATTTTTTTGGAGGTAGAAAACACAACAGAAAGGAAGAGAAAAGAGAGAAGAGAGAGAGAAAAAGAGAGAACGTGCAAAGCAAAGGAGAAATGACGTTTTGATTTTAATGGGCTTAGCACTCAACGGTGGAATGAGTTTTTTGGAATGTGAAAGGCTTAATTTTTAGGGAAAAAAATAAAAGAGTTGACAATTGTGCTGTTGGAATGTGAAAGGCCTACTTGTTAGGGAGAAAATAAAGGAGTTGACAATTGCATTATTGGAATGTGAAAGGCGTCATTTGTTTCTTTAATTAGAGGTTATGGAGCCTTTTTTTAGGGATTTTTTTGGGGGCTCAAAGCAAGGGCTTTCCTTGCTTAATGAAAGAGACGGCACTGTCACCGCGTCGGCCATTTGTAAAACTGCGTTGGCAAAGATCTTCCCGACGCGCTATACTGCGTCGATACAACATCGGCTACCTAATGCAGGCAAATCAATTCTTGACGCAATAATGTTAAGCATCGGAAATGAGAAAGTCTTTTACTGACACAATAGTGTGTCAGTCACAACGTCGGCAATGCTAGTAGCGTTCGCAAATCACTAACGATAGGTGTCATTCACACCTCAGGGCCGACGCCTAGAAGCGACGACTATACATTTCCCGACATCATTAGTAGCGTTGGTAAAAGTATTTAAACGCACTTACGTGTCAGATATTCTTTTCCAAATGCCATTAGTTGCATCGGTAAAAGATTTTAACAATGCACTTACGTGTCAGGTATTCTTTTGCAGATGCCATTAGTTGCGTCGGTAAAAGTTTTTAATGACGCACTTATGCGTCAGGTATTCTTTTGCAGACACAATTAGTTGTGTCGGTAAAAGTGTTTAACAACGTACTTACATGTCGGGATTTAAAATAAAATTTGTTATAATATATTATCCTCTAATTCAACGACACTTAAAGTGCATCGGTAATAAACATACTGTGTTGGGAAATATCTTTATCGCAAGCATTTAGAAGCTAAATTTACCTCCTTTTTTGCGATGCATAGAGTGAGTCAAGAAATAGGTTTTCTTATTAATTAAATAGAGTGATTGTAAAATTAAAAAAAAATTATTCAAATCTAAATTTAACATTGCACAACCATAAACATTGATAAACTAAAAACAACCCCACATTCATCATGCAACAATAAAAAACAATGAGTCATTAACCAATTAAAACTAACAATAAACACATCCATACCACATAAAAAATAACATCTTCTATCAAGAAAAGTAATGTAAAGTAAATCCTAAATAAAATCCTGTCATTATCAAACATCCAAAATACACCATGAAACATGGCCACTCAACAACAAAACGAACTCATGGGGAGGACTCATGCCAATTTGTAGAACCATAAATGTCTAGTTTTTGGAGGAGCCCAAACCGTCCATACCGACTCGAGAAAGTAGCATCTTAATCTAATATGCATTTGAACTTGTGTAGTTGCTTAATCTTACAGCTACTTCTGTGACTTTTCATACTGTCGCCACAACTCTTCTTGTGCTCTCAGTGACTCGGCTAATTCCTGTCGTAGGTTGATCATCTCAAACCCCATTGAAATACTATAGGAAGGTGATGATGGGCCTCTCGAGCGGTACCCTTGCATCCTCGCGACTCTCTTCCCTAGCAGATCCTCAATCACTTGTTGCTCAGCCACTAGAGAGTTAATTTTAGACTGTGACAATGCCACCTCCATTCTTCGCTACATTCTCAAAGTATTGAGATATGTCAGGTAATATATGTCAGGAAATTGAAATAAACAATGACATACAATATCAAATATTCAACAATTCACATGTGTCTCCTCAGCATGATTTGTGATCCATCAATCTTTTTTCGTGCTGTATTGTCGATGCCGATATAAATTAAGTTCAGAAGGAGGAGCCTGCTGGTCATCTGTATATATGATCAAGAACTGGGCTGCAAATGATCGAGAGCTAGATGTATGAGTGGTTTTCAATTTGTTCTGGTTCTTTGAATTCTTCTGAAAATTACAAGTAATAGATAATGTAGTTAGCTTATTGAAGGTCTTTGCAACTTTCTACATTATATATGACCAAAAGGAAAACCCAATTCACTCAACTAAAACGTCTACAAACAGTTGAAACTGACATTAATTTGAGGGTAATAACAAAAACAGAGACTACAAAACTAAAATGAAGTTACCGTAACTCACTTCACTCAACTTTCAAGTATGATTCCAAGTTACCAACATCATTCAAAAACTCACCTAGTCAACTAAAAGTCATTTAAACTTACTTGAAAACTTGTCTCTACATATTTATGTCAAAAATATCATATCTCCACATGCACATGTAAGATTCTTCATTAAATCTTTATTGTAAAACTACATTAATTTGGTGGTGACAAAAGACAAAGACTAGAGAACTACTTTGAAGGTGACAAGTAGCACTAGCAAGTTATGAAAACCAGATATGGTAGTCAAGTATAGTGACTTCTGGCAGTCAAGTTGTCTCATGTTGATGGGTGACAAGAGGTGAAAGTGAGGGTGGAATAAGTTTTTACCCACACTTTATATGTGTACTCTGTACAGAGAGTACTTGTACTATTATTTCTAAATGACCCTTAAATTCGCCTCATTTGAAATGCCAAACATATTAATGGGGTTACAATGGTATATATGAATGAGAAATACATCCTTAAAAGTGTACCATATTTCTGATCTCCTTCTACAAGTACAAGACTTATTTCTACTAGATTTGACATAATATAAAACTGAAATACAACTTAACTCAAAGCTTAACTCAAAGCAAAATCTATGAGCAGTAATTTTCACTGATAAGGAATTCAAAGACGACAAAGATTTACATACATGACTAACTAGTGGAGGTATTTTCTACAACTTCCAAAATAATGAAAAACTAGAAAACGCGGGATTTTTTGAGGCAGAGATGCATTTGAAATCTATGTGAAGGAGAAAGTAGAATACGAAAGGTGGGGATGGGTGGTTGGGCTTGATTTTCTCTTAGATTGCTGTAGCAGATCATCTTCTCACCCCTATTGCCTGATATGTGTGCTTTTTCCTACATTAGGTCTTGTTGGGTTTCTCTCAAATAACGTTTTCCTTTATGTGCTTGAATTGTGAAAAAAGTGGGTTTGCTGTAAATGAGTTTTTCTCTTAGAGACCATTTTCCTCATGTTTCTTGAAGAAGTGGGTGTTTCTACAAAATTAGTCTTGTTGCTATTTCTAGTTAGGAAGCCAAAACAAAAATGGTATTGTTTCAGTACAAGTCCAAGGACAAATTGTGATGAAAAAATTATTGGGTGCCACATTTCTCATTTTATGATGCATGTGGAGTCCATGATATAATCATACTGATTAGTACCATTGACAAGATGCTAACCTTTGGACTGTGGAACAATCTGTACTTCAACTGGGTTTCCTTATTTTCCATATTATTGTCTTGCTCTTGCCCTCTCTTGGTATGACACATGAAAATCTCTACTATTTTTCTTAGACCTGATGTAAGATTAGGACCCCTTGTTATGCAACTCATGCAATTGAAACCGACTTGGTTAATGTTCCAACAGCCCTTCGATGCATTAGAAGTTTGACGCTTTGAATTGGAAAAATCAAACAATCAATTTTTTTCTTTTCTTTTGACCTTGCCAAATCATTGGCACCACACATTATGAGGATAACAAATTTTGAACTCTGATGAAGGAAAAAAGGATTGCATTGGACTTTCAAGGGCGCATAGGCAAAAAAGAGAACCAAACGCATCCTATCATACATGAGGAAAAATTGTGTTTACATAATCATGGGTTTAAGTTCAGTTTTTAGGTTTTTAGTTTTGATAATCATGGGATCATTCTTTCTGAATATATTTTTGGGCATCAAAAATAGAAAAAATCAACATAAAAAAAATTCTAGAAAAAGCATGTAAAACCCAATAATCAAAACACCTAAACATAGAGATGGAGAAAGAGAAAGAGAGATGGAACCCAAATCCACAAGAGCAATGGAGGAGAGGAAGAAGAAGATGTCATCTAGGTAAGTTTCTGTAGTTTACTCCTTCTTTACTGCTTCACTCTTCTTTGTCTTCTTCTTCTTCTCTGTTGCTGCACGATTCTTCTTCTGCTTGGTGACAAAAATCGGAGAAGGGAGTTTAGTGGTTGGTGATAGAAAACAGAGAGGGTTGGGTAGTTGGCTGGGTTGGGGTTTTGGCATTGTCGATTGGGGCTTGCAATGGGAAAAGAGGCTCGGGTCTGTTTCATTGAAAGATGTTGTCCCTCCATTTCAAATCAACTGAAACAGATGCCCTAGAACCTGGAAAGCTACATTCAAAATCCATCTCTCCCTTCTATATCTATATTTCAATCAACTCATAGAAATGCCATGGCCTATCCGATCCTCACTTGATATTTCTTTTAATTTTTCGCAGTTTCTTGCCCCTGTCAAAGAACATAGAAAGTTTTAAAAGATTAAAAGTAAGATAAAGATTAAAAGATCATCGAACTTCAGAATACTGTTGATTCATATCGATCAGTCAAATTCCACTCTATTGATATAGATTAAATCCATGTCACATGCTTGGATTGTTCATTGCAAAACTAAGGAACAGAACAAAATGACAGTAAGTGAGAAGAAGAAAAGCTGACCGATTTCCAGTGCGTTGATTCAAAGGTACTATTGCAAAATCAATAGCGGATTCGGTTGGGATTTTCAAAAATCAGGGTTTGAGGGAGGGAGAGAAGAAGTAGTATAACACCCCGACCTGAGTTGATCTGGATTAGCGGCTAATTTCGGAGGATTTGGTTGCTAATTGTGCTTTGCTCTTGTTTTTGTTTAGTTTCGGGTTATGGATAGGTAGTTGGGTTGAGTTTGACCTGGTTTAGGTAGATATAAGCCCTTTTTCGTAATATTGCATTTTGTGTGATGTCGTCATTCATGCATCATCTTGGTATTCACGCGTGTCTTTTGTTATGCTCGTTGATTCTCGTAACTATGTCGTTTGCCAAATATGTCACTTGTTTCCATTAGACCCGCAATTAACTTAAACTGGAAATAGTCTTCATGCTTGGACTTTATCGCAAATTGCCCTCATCTTTATCTTTATAAGCCATCACCGACTTTCTTCTTCTCTCTCACTGTTTGTCTTTCTCTGAGGCTTCTCCTCCTTCTCGTTCCTCGGTGAGCTAGCTGGGGAAGGAAGTTGTGCATGTCCACGTTTGAGCATCCCTTGTGTGTTTCGAGGTGAGTTGGAGTTCTGGCAGTGTTTCTTCTCTTCCTTCTTCTTGTTCTCATTATCGATGGGTATGGATCCTTACGGTTCTTGTTTCCTCTTCTTTTGCATGCATGGCGATTAGGAGCTTGTTGGCAGTGTGATTGAGCCTAAAGACAACAAGATTGTGTTTGAACTCATTTTAAGGCAAGTATAAGCATAACTTGGTTTAACCATGTGGGTATGTATTTGATTAAGATTATATCATGTATTCTTGCTTATGAATGTTGTTTACAGCCCCTCTTGCGTTCATTTCCCTCTATTACATGTGATTCGTCGGTTTGGATTGGTTTCAGTGATTCTGTAATCAGTTCAGAACTGTTTCGTGTGTACTACGGCTAAGCCGTAACTCACCTTTGGCTTAAAGTCCAGAGAGGGAAAAACCCAGTTTTCCTCTACGGCCAGGACACGGCTAAGCCGTATATTGTCTTACGGCTAAGCCATATCTCAGCCGTGACCCAGCCGTAGATTATTACAGGGTGTCTGTTTCTGGATTAACTAAAAGTAAGCAATTTGACAGACCTTCTACGGCCCAGCCACGGCTAAGCCATAGAACAGTACACGGCTAAGCCGTAGAACAAAATACGGGTGAACCGTAATTGCGGATAAATAGTAAAGGGAACTGCGGTGGAGCCGCAGTGCATATTACGGCTACGTCGTAAGTTGCCTACGGCTAAGCCGTATGTTCACCTATGGCTAAGCCGTGCCCCCTCTGTAATATGGATAACAAAGATAGGTGTAAGAAAGATACTGATATGGCTTTCATTGATAGAATGTAGATCACCTAGACTTGCCCAATGGTATGAATGTATGACATGCATGATCTCGAGGGCTGCGATTCATTCATGCACGTTATCCGGTTGTTTAACACCTCCCCATGGGTGTTGGTTTAAGGGACTTCGGTGCACATTCCCGATACATTGCAACACTAGACAATGGTGCATTGGACAACTTAAAACTACATCATCATACACGGTTAGAAACACTGGATAACTAGAATAGGATTGGCTAGTAAAAGCTTGTGATCCTTACAAGAAATCTGATCGCATGGCATATTAACTTCGATTCTTGTCCTCTTATACGCGTTCTACGCTGGGGCACACGATTGGATGTTTCTAGCTCTGTCCATGGTTAATCCCGGGTGGAACAGCGGTCTTGCATGCTTGATCTTACTTTATGCTTTCATCTTTGGTTATCCTCATGCTTTATTGTTTCATTCGTATGACTTCTTACATTTGTTTGATATCTGCTTAACAAGACTTGTTCATCACGTTCTGATAAGATACATGTGCAGCTATGCACGTAATGATACGCACACTATGATATGCACGTTATGATATGCATGTTCTTATATTGATTGACTCGATATAGTCCGGCACTACAGAGCCTCAGCCTTAGGATCCCAACGGAGTGACTTTGGTATAGTTTGTATTGCCTTACTGTAGAAGGACACGTCTTGGGGAATCCGGACTCCAGGAAACTGAGACCCATCTGGCCCATGGTGTTCTCATCATGTTTATAAGATCCCTATTTTGGGAGCATATGGCGTACGTAGTAGCCACCTAGTATGTACATGTTATGTATCCATTGATTCACACAGAGCATATGTTAATTTGAATGCACAACTGCCTAGACTACTACATTGACTTGTTATGATTATTTATGTCTTTTATTCTATTAGAGACCATACGTGTTAACTTGTTACTGCTTATGCTTTGCTGAATCGTTGTATTCATGAGTTGTCCTTGGTGTTGCAGGCTCAAGTACCCTCGACCGTGTTCTTGTCGGTCGTCAGTTTCCTTGGGAGATGCCAGCTGTCTCTTCAGGTTCACGGAGTGTGTGCTATCACTCCATCAGAGGGCGACTGTTCTCTGCATGCATGCATCTTGTTTTCTTTTCATGTCATTGATTGTACTCATGTTCTATACATTGTGATTGGATCTCATGTGTATATTCCGACCTTTATGTCAGCCTTTGGATATCATTTCTTTTGTTTCTTGTGCGCCTCATGTCTCATGTTGATACTTGTAGCTTCCGCATACATGTTTTGCACGTGTGTTCCCTTGTGCGTGTGCATCTAGATCGGGTCTAAGTGCATATGCACGGGAGTGCGTGTGTTGCTGGTTAGGTTTTTTACTAACCCCCGATTCCCTGGGCTCGGGTTGTGACAAGTAGTTAGGGAAAAGGGGGAAGAGCACCTCCAACAGCATCACATCATCCCCCCTCGCAATTTATCTCTCCCAAAGGCTGGACTTGCTAGAGAGGATCTTGATGAAGCTTTTGTATATGGGGTAGTGGCTGGAGCGGTTGAGGTTGGAGGCCAAGAGCAAGTGGTAGGTGAAACAGAAGGAGTGGAGGGGGACGCAGTGTTGAGAGAGGAAGGCGAAGAAGGCGTTGGTTGGGTCGTCAAGGAGGGAGGTAGTGTGTGGCAGAGATGAGGGTGGGGGAGGCGTGCTGGGTGCGTTTTTTGGCGATGAAGCGGCCCTTGAAGATGCCGATGGCGGGCCTAAGGAGGGCGGTGGGGTCAGCGTGGATGTAGATGTTGAAGAGGTGGTCCTGGCCGTGGAAGAAGCACTCCCAGAGCGGGGCGAAAGGGGTCTCGCAGAACTTAGGATGGTGGTAGGGGATGGGTCTTGTTTGAGCAGAGAGATGTGAGAAGAGCAAGCGTCTTGTGTCTTTTGTTATAACATATACCCCGACGTGCAACTCAAGCGTCGGCTATTATCTTCTCTGACGCATTATCAACGTTGGCAAATAAATTTTATAATCTTCGACGCATCTAATGCATTGTTTTTTCTTAAAATTATTTCCCGATGCTATTATGGATCAGTGAAAAACCAATTCATGTCGGGAAAAATTTCCCTCCAAAATCAAGATGCTGCTTTGATGAAATTTTCAGACGCATACAGGGTAGTGTCGACTAATCCTTTTGCCAACGCTATTATGTGTCGGCGTGTCGGCTAAACAATTTTTTCCGATGTGTTTGGACTGCGTCGACAAATTTAGTCGGCAAAAATGCAATTTCTTGTAATGTCTTTTAACTCAAAGGATGAGTAAATTGAGTTTTTCTTAAGAGTTTGTTGGTCCAAAAAATATATATAAATAAATAAAAGAGGGTTTGGTTACGTTTTGTCCAACTTAAATGATAGTTAAAGTTGGTTTTTAAGGTACAAAATTACCTTTTTATCATTTAACTCAAGGGATAAGTAAATTCAGTTTTTCTTAAGAGTCAATTGGTAAAAAAAAAAAAAAGGGTTTAGTCACCTTTTGTCTAGTTTAAATCCTAGTGAAAGTTGATTTTGTAAATAAAAAAATAAAATATAAGGGCCTTGACTGACCTATCTAATCTACCTCTTACATACTTGCCTGACTCCTCATCTAATTAATGTGATCATTTTTTGGATAAATATTTGCTTAAATAAGTTGCCTGATGAAGTGGTTAATTTGATTTTTTGGATGCATGGGGTTAATGAGTATGAATCTTCAAAGCAATCCTTTTTTGGCCACCTTCAGATATAGGGTGGAAAACCGAGATACATGGGTCATGGGTCAAGTCGGCTTGACCCACTTTAATGCAGGCAGGTGTGTTAGCCTGGCCCGAGGCCACCATGGGTGTGGGATGCATTTGTAGCCTGTCTCGGTCATAGGTTGGGGTCCAAAATGTTGGCCTACCTCTAACCCGACCCGAATTAGTCCAACCTGACCTGTTTGTTAGCTCTAGCATAAAGCTCACACATGACTATCACCTGAGCTACTGTGACAGTACTGTTATAATGTGCGAACCACTTTGTGGCTTTGACGCCACTTCTTCTGCGCTAGCCTGAACAAGCCATGCTTGGCAATCAATGAAATCACAAAAGAAGAGAAAATCATATACCCAGAGATTTATGTGGTTTGACAAGCTTACCTACGTTCATGGGAAAGAAACTTGACTTTCCTCCACTTAGCCACACATGGTTCAAAAATCTCCAACACCCAAGGGAGGTGAGACTCACCTCTCATCCATAGTGTTGAGGGTTATATATTAGATTAATATATAATCTCTACTTTCTTAGCCAATTAAAAAACTTTTTCGTGGCCACCCAAGAAAATACCAATATAATTATCAGAATACTCATGGCCCCGCACCAGGTCATTAGCCAACCAAATGAACTTCCTAGTCAAATTGAAATACACCACCCCCCCCCCCCCCCCACCAAACCAACCCAAAAAAAAAAAAAAAAAAAGAAAAAACCCTTTATGAGCCATGGTTGACTCCAGAGTTGACTCCAGAGCCATGGTTAATTATGTGTTTATGAGTAACCAATCTAATTATTAGTTTTATTCAATCAATCGTGTGACGGTGGGCCATCATGACGGACCTTCAACAAATTTGTGGTTTGGGTGTTCGGTGGAACTTTCCACATGCGTAAGTACACGAGGACACGGAACTTTTTTTTTTTTTTATTAATTTAATCTTTCTCCCCAACGTAAATTTCATGTTTGGTAATAGAATCGTATCAACAAAACTCCAAAATTTAGGGAGATTTTGTGCACTGCCTTTACAGTGACAATTTTATGCCTAAGACATGTATCACGAATGATCTCCTCTCACCTCTTGTACGAGGCCCATCTATCATCACTCCATTTTCCTTACACTTACCAGTGTATATGGATTTGACATTAATCATAATTTTATACTCAACCCGAGTGTATACGTTGATGAATAAAAAATGAAAAAGGAAGAAAGATAGAAAACGGAATATATTTAAAAATACCATTACATTTTGAGGATTTTCCTTGTTAGGTCACCATTAGTGATGGAACCTTCATGCTCGATCCACACTACGTTTTTGTGATATGGTAATTTTATTTTACGATATTGAAAAAAAGTGTTGTGATATCACAAAAAGTAAAAGTACCGATAATGTCTAAGGAATTTTCTCAAATTTTGTCTTAGGCATGAATTTATATGATTAATGGTGATTGTACAGAAAAAATCCCTCATATTTAAAAGCTTTTAAGAAGTGAAACTCCTTATTATAGTCCACCTATTTGAAAACTCAAATCATTGAAAAAGATGTCTTCCTATTTGTGGTATGTACTCAAATTTTACTTCAATATAAGTTAATATTCTTGAAAAATATAACATATAATTAATAAAGTGACTAACACAATCTTATATAATATTAACATAATTAATTATATGTTCAATTAAAGCTGAAACCAACTTTTATGGATTAGAATTTAGGGACGCTCTTTGTTGCTTGGATGTGTGCTACGTGAATTTTCAGCAGGTGGAACACTTGGAGTTTCAATCCTTCCTCTAGGGATCCCTAAGCAAGATTGAGATTGGCTTGCGTCATAACCAATATCCTATACATAGGGGAGAGGGTTCATTTTTTGCCCTTGGATTTTCATTAAGTTGTGGAATTCACTAGTTCCACTGAGGAATCCTCCAAGTGATAATATCCAGAGTGTGACTCTTTGAAATACGCCCTAGTGGAACCCTACTTGACTTTAAAATCCTCAACATTATAGGCTTTTCTCAAAATTTTTTCCCTAAAAATTTCTAGAGTAAACTTGAAATTAACAAAAATACTAGAGACGTCTATTTTACCATTGAAATTTCCCACATAAACACGCCCAAATTCCTTTCCTTTCTCACCAGAACTTATATTTTACAATGAAAATTTTATACAAAAACATGGCTAAATTGCTTCCATTTCTCACCCGTCACGAAAATGTGCATAATTCCTATCCCTCCGCCTTCCCCAACAGACCATTACTTGAGGAATGATTGACTAGAGCAGTAAAGGGTTCGTTCTTTCATCTTAGCTACTGCACTGGTACATTTTCTTAAGGACCGAGCTCTCCACACGAGGAATGACATGTGGGTCAGAGTCAGAGCCCAGAGGTCAGGGCCTTAACTTTTGTCATCGATATAGAGAAATTATCTCCTGCTGACCAAACACTGTTTACATGAGGTCCATCCCATGGGTCCAGCTAGATGAGGGTTGCACAAGGAAAAAAAAAAAGGTAAAGAAGGAAAACCAAACCACCCTATCATTTTATCTTTAACCTCACCCAAACTGGCGGCGAATTTGCTGCAGCTTTTTTACACCAGCAGTGAATTCGCTTCTCTCTAGTTTCTTTAATAATGCGATGAAATTGGAGTTTCTTCATCTTCTCCTTCTTTTTTTGACCCACAACTTGGGTGAGCTTTTACATTGAAAAGGGCATCTCTGCCATTTGTGTTTTCCATCCTTGAAGAACCACGACGATGCAGAAGAAAAAGTACAGAGCGGAGCAGTGGACAAGAAAATAACCCATCCTTTAGTTAAGGAGGCAGTCTTGATCTTGAAAGAAGAGAGGGGAATAAGACAAAACAAGTTTTACCTTCGTTCCTTTGTGGCTAATTTCTCTTCTTTTGTTGGTAAGTGAAGTGCAAGAGTTGAAAAAAAAAAGCGCTCATTGGTTGGTTTTTAAACAAAAGAAGAAGAGCATTAGGTGGGTGCAGAAACGAATCAACAGATCTGCACTACCCCTCGCCATCGAACCATTGCCGTTGCCGGTCGCCCACCTTCCATGCACACCCCTCACCACTATAATCGCTGGTGCAAGATTGGATAGAAAGGGAAGATTTGTCCTTACTTGTAGTGGTAAATTTTTTTATTATTTATTATTATTTTTTTTTGCAAGGAAACAAGGGAGCATTAAACTCGCCGCTGATGAGGTGAGAATCCGAAAAGATCTCTCCTCAACCGGCCTTCATCTATGCATGTACTATTTACAGTAAGCTGCTTCTTCACTCTAATTGAAGTTAGCATCAACCACCACACATCCAAATGTATCCGTACCATGAAAAGCCCAAACTCCACAAAATTCCACCCATATCCTAAACATCAAAACAATACAAATCAAAACCCAGAACCCAATAGCACAAAATCATATGCTTACTGTAATGAATTTGTCACAAAACACACATTAAAGAGAAAAGAAGAGAAAAGGGAATGAGACCCTCTCTTTCATGGACTGACATTTGGATTGAAGACCTGCAATGAGTTCGATGGTCATCAATTAGGTGCAAAATAATTACTGGAGTGGTTACGTGTGACCACTTAGGGACACCCCACCTTGGATGAGGTTTGTTGTTTGGGGGTCCACTTACATGGTTTTTTCAGTAAAACCCTCTATATTCAATCTAATAGCGATGAAAGGTATGTGAGTATCAAATTGGTGTGATGTCCAACATGATTAGATGAAACTTATTCTTATTTTCTATGCATTCCATAGTTATGCTATTTGAATTAACATATTTTTGTTTCAAAAATAAAAAAAATGAACTCCTTTTTTTTTATATTTTTATAGTGGATTTGTTTAACTATGAGAGGGGTAGGAATATAGAATTTCTTTGTCCAATGGAAACAAGGCCTATGAGTTTGAGTGGGGGAGGAGAGTGAGGAAGGATAGAGGATAGAGCTAAACAACTTCTGAATAGCTTACTGTCCAAGTGAGGGAGGATATCGGATAGAGCTGAACAACTTATGAATAGTTTACTTTCCACCATTAGGCAAAACATTCTTGTCGCTATGCAACTTATCTTTAGGGGTTATTTTTGGAGGTGTGGCCTTCTTTGGCGCTTTCCATACTCTTTATGTCAGTAGATGGAAGAGCAGAGGATTGGTCCTTTTCATGGTTATGGTTTAATTTTGTGGAGGATTATTCCCTTTGTAATTTTATGGTCTCTTTGGAAGAAAAGAAACAACATGACTTTTAGGAGATCTTCATTGTCTCCAAGAGATATTATTTCGCTTGTTGAGCTCAGAGTAGTAAAATTGGCTCTTTTAAGAAAGGAGTTTAATTGTATGAATTTAGATTGTATTATTTAGAATTGGGAAGCTTGTATTAGTTGTATGTCATGTTGTCCATCCAAGGAAAGGAAAGTGCTGGGTTTGGCCATGTCCTCCTCCATCGGGTTAGTTAAAATTCAATGTTGATGGTGTGATAAAAGGCAAGCCTGGGCTAGCGGATATAGGTAGAGTTCTTTGGAATAGCAAGGGTGAAGTGTTGTTTATATTTTTAAAAAATGTTAGCATAAAAGAATCTAATGAAATAGAAGTACTTTCCATTTGGAAGCCTTAGGATTTTTTCTTTTACATCCAAGGAAAGCTTAATTGTGGAAAGTGACACCTCCAATGCTGTTAGGTGAATGTCTATGGTGGAGAGGGATCCTTGGAGACTTCAATATTTTGTAAATGGTATTAAGGCTTTATCTTCTTCAATTTAGGTTTCCTACTCAGTCAACAAGTGGTATGACAAACTCTCTAGCCAAGGAAGGGGTGCCTAAAGTTTTTATGCTTATTGCTCCCATCACTTAGTATTTTGGTTTTTGGTGTTGGTATAAGGCTTTTGTATCAATTCCCTCGTTCGTTGTTACTTTATGTTGAAGGGGGTTTTTTTTACTGTTATTATCTCCTTAATTTAATTTACCCTTACTGATCAATATATATATATATATGAAAAATTCTCAAAAACTCCTAGGGAGGAGTTTTTGACCCTTTTGATTCTAATGAGATTTTATCTCACCTTTTACATTCCAATTCATATTAAGAGAGAAAAAATCGGCATGTTAAAATATTTTGATTTCCTAAATAATAGCAGAAGAGGAGTTTTTTGAGCATTTCTAGGGTGTATATATATAGATAATATTCATATGCATTTGTTTATATATATATGGGTCATGCTACAAAACTCCTCAGGTGTTTTTCAAAGAAAAATTGCCCCATTTTTAGCCTATGAGATTTTAACTCGTGTCATCAGTATTTCCTTAAAATTAGTCACTCCTTTTTTTTTTTTTTTTTTGCTTTGCACTTGTGAAGTGACAGATTATTATTGGATTCGAAAGAGGTATAATTTTCCTTTTTCAAATGGGTAAATTTTGAGAATTCCCCTCTCTCTCTCTATATATACACACATATATATATATGGAGGAATACTATTATATATCATTCCCTCACCATGTGGTGAATGACAAATGCATAGTTGCAAGAATTTATGCACAAAAGAGGAAAAGTAATTTATAGTATTATGAAAAAGAAGAATCTTCATATGTAAAAAGGAAAATCCATGTCATTATCCCTCACTACATGTGAGTGAAGGATGTATGATAGTACTCCCCATATATACATATATATATATATATATGGTAACTCAGCTGAGACCAAATATTTACATAAGTGAGGTGAGAAAAAATGGACCCACGGAAAGATGGCAAAATGTAACCCGTCCTACGGAACCAATCCTCATATAACCCGCATAACCTGACTTGCATGATAGATGGGTCAATCATGGGTCAAGAAATTTTGACCCGCAATTAAAAGGTTGGGATAGGGTTGACCTGCTTAACCCATATTAATTCTTATTTTTATTGAAATATATTTTAGAATATAAGCAAAAAGTGTTCCTCATAGTTTTCTCCACTTCTATCCTTTCACATTCCTTGGTTTCTTCCTTTCTCTTCACTTTTTACCTTGTTTTCAACTCCTATTTAAATGAACTATACTTGTATTATGGTTAAAATTTTGATTTAACAAATGCAATCGATGTGGGTTATGCGACCTAACCCGACCCGCATAACCCGCATAGGCTATGCGGGTTAAAGCAGGTCGGGTTAGGTTGACCCATGGTGGTTGCGGGTTAGGGGTTAAATGGGTTGGATGCGGTTTGAGCTGTGTTGACCTGTTTATTAAATGGGTTCGATCCGTTTAGCCCAATTTGACCCCAATCTGACCCAATTGCAACATTCACATGCAAGAAAACATAGACAAAATACAACTCGTACATGTGATGTAATAAAAACTAACAAATGTAAAGACGCCGGAGGCTAGCTTTGAACATGGAACCTCCCAATGAGAACATACATATTACCGCTAAGGTAAGAAGCCGATGTCAAAGTTTTTGCCGGATTATTAATGAATTTACCTAAAAAATAAAACGCACATGTGCCGAGTTGGTTACGGAATCTTCTGCTCCTTTTTATGTGGTCCACTCCAGATGCTCTGATTGCACACCAGTGTGACTCTTTTCTTGTAATCATGAAATCACATTTCTAAAATCCAAGTATTCAATCTACTACTGTCTCTATCAACCAATTGACTGCAAGATTTTACGAGTCTAGGAGTAAGATTCACGACTGGATGAAAAAGAAAATAAATAAATATTTAACTCCAATTTAATTTTAAAAGGTAACCATCTTTACATAAAATTAATGTAGGAAAGCTTTCTCCTGTGCACGTGATCCCAAGCATGCATCCTGACCATCAACGGCACGACCCACTTGAATTTCGCCAAGTCGTTGGAACGATGCACCGATCTGAATGGAGCATTGGAGAAAATTGTCCATCAATCCAACGGTTTATATGTGATTTTAGATCCACGCCAAATTGCCAATTCATGATTGACTAAATGGATTGGATTCAACAATGGTAGGACTCCTCATCACATAACAAGGCCCGTTCAAACACTTCTCTTAACAAAATAAATTTAATTTGAAACACTGTAAGATAAGTGGGTCTTTTTGAAACCGGTATTCCCTAGTGTAGTTTATTTCAGGAAAATGCAAGTAGTAGTAGTAGGCGCAATAATAAGGGATTTTTAAGAAAAAAAAGATTTAAACCTAGATTAAATGGATTTATTATCAAACACAGAAAAACCTCTGATTGAGGGCTCATACAATTTTTTGGGATTAGTTAATTTGCCTGCTAACAATTGTCTAACGATATTGTTAAGTTAATGTTAAAACCTGAGGAGATTTTAGAACCTTCAAAGATGGAGTGTTCAAGGTCCCAATCCGATTTCTACAGTGCAGTCTAATTAATAATGGTGGGAAAATAAAAGAAGTGTAAATCAATCAACCACAAGAAGAAGTGACACATGATTTTTTATGTGGAAACTCAACAAAAACCACGAGTCCTATGATCCGGACCAGTAACAACTAAGCACTAAAACTAAATATTTACAAAATACTCACAGACATTCGCCAGTTCACCACAACCTAATGACTGTAGTACCATAAGTTACCAATGACCACACCATTCACCATTCCTCCCGTTTCTCATACTTGAATCTACACACATTGATTCTGTAAGGTGAATGAATCTTCCACAGAAGTAGAAGCTTAGTTTTTCAGCAAACCCTCTAATGGTTGTTCTAAAGAAGATGGAGGATCTCCAAAAGGTTTTCTGGACTCAAAACATGGAGGTTGCTTCTCATAGTTGAGAGAGGAACCCTTTAAATAACCTCCAAATCATGCCTTAGGATTAGAGTCCATCTAGAACCAAAACTGGCAGTCCTGACACAAAAAGGAAAGTGAATCAATTGAGGAATTTGGGTTTCTATTCAGTCATTCATTCAAACAAACTAACTCTATGTTCCAGAGCTCTTTAGTTCATGTCAGGTTCGCTCAAAAAACCAAATCTTCGTTCGAATGAGTCAACTTTCTGTCCCTGTTCTTTTTCTTCACAAATTTCATCAATTTCCTCTCCGCTTTCTCTTTAGCTCATCCAGCGACATATGCTACAGTCCATTCTAAATAAAATACAAAATTACAACTCAATGAACCCTGAGTTTTGTCCAACCCATAAATTAGCCAACACTCATAATAATCATAAGAATCTCTCCCTTTGTCAATTCATGGACAAAAACTCACTAGACAATACAAATATTCTACCCAGCCCTAAAACACATTGAACTTTTTTGAAAAAAAAAAAGAAAAAGAAAAAAAATCCTGAACCTATATTATACTACCTTATCAAATTTGTATTGCCATGCCTTGCACCTTCCAATCTGTCTCTGTCTCCCCATTTTTGTGCAAAATTGATAAAAATTATGATTATCATGTAGCATATCTGTCAATCATTTTCTGTAACTATCCTTGAATTGTGATTCCCCCTTAATATCAACATCTCTTTTCTGCATGAGGGGTGGGGCTTGACCTTGGACATCAAGGGTTCTTGAATTTTGTTACCCATACTTCTGAGTTATTTGCATTCATCTCAGTGTGTACCACATCATTGTGAAAGTCAGACTTCTTTACCAAGATGACTCTAGTCTTGATTTTTGGTGGAGATAACTGCTTCTTTCATTCCAAAATTTTTAGTAGATTTACAATTTATTACAATGGGGTTGAATATGTCCTTTCAAAATGATGACATGTGGGTGTAGATGCAGGACGTGATACATTCTTCCTTAAAGGAGAATTTAAAACCCGATTTACCTGCACAGCTTGTGGAGCAGTGTGTGCCTTAATAATCTTTACAGTGCTTTATTACAAGAAACAATTTTACATTTATTTTTCAAGGTAGACTCACTATTGCCATATCCAAGACCACATCTGTCACTTGGCAGCTTTTGATTGCACAAGATGTCATTAAGTTTCATCGATCTAGCATTCATCTTATTTAGCGAGGTTTTGTGACCGTCAACTTTTCAGACATCATCTTTATTTTGCTATTCAAATCAGTTTTGTTTGTCTGACTTGTTTGGAGTTCTTTCTTTAAAGTCTCCACCTCTTGTGCAAATTTCTCAAAATCATCATACAATAGTTCATATATTTTATCTGCATTAGTAAGATTATCAGCCATAGTATTCTTCTGATTTTCCAAGACATGTGCTTTTGCATGTGCTTTTTCTAATTCTTCCTTGAGAGAAGAGATTTGATCTTGTGCAGCTTTCCCTTGACGATTATCTTCTTGTTGAACTTGGTCATCTTTACAAAGTCTTTCAACACGAAGTTGTATGCTTCCTTCCAATCTTGTTCAGTATCTGGCATTTCATCAAAATCATTGTCAGATGTACCCTGTGAAGAGAGATAGGTAGATCTAGCAATGAAAGCAATAAACTTAGCACTGGCAGTGTCAAGAGCAGAATTATCAATCAAAATATTTTCTTCCTCTTCTTTAGAAGAATCATCCCATGTTGCTACTAGAACCTTACGTTGTGTCTTCAGTTTTCTTTTTACACACTGAGTAGTAACATGACCAAACCCTTGGCATTTAAAGCACTAAACAGAGTTAGAAGCCTTTTTCTCAGATTTATAAATCTTCAAGCTAGATTTTTCCCTTTCATATATTTCTCTAATTTCTTATGAATCTCATTACAACTTGAAAATCAACTTTTTCGGAATCATTTTCTGAATTCTCTTCTACAACATTTTCTAATTCCTTAGAGATTTTAAGACAATCCGCTTAGATTTTCCCTTAACCCTATGACTTGCTTCAAAAGTCTGAAGCTTACCAACTAATTGATTTACCCTGAAGGTGTCAATATCTCTATTTTCTTCAATTGTCATTACCTTTGCATCAAACGTTTTTGGTAGGGACCTCAGAATCATTTGGACAATTTTATTTTTAGGTATTGGCTTTTCGAAATTCATGATAGAATTGACAATATCACTTAATTTGGCATGGAAGTCATCAAAGGTCTAATCATCTTCCATACTTAGGGTTTTAAAGGAAGTAGTCAAGTCAAGCTTTAGACTATTTAACAATAATTGTTCCCTCACGAATAGTCTGCAAAATATCCCATGCTTCCGTAGCAGACGTGTAGGTAATGATCTTCAGAACACAGAGGTTAAGACTCCATTATAGATTGCATTGATAGCCTTATTATTACAGTTAGAGGCCTGCTTGTCCTTTTTAGTTCATTATGCTTTAGGTTTGGGAATAGTTTTTCCGTCAGACACAACCGTGGGTCTGGTATAGCTAGATTCAATAGAATCCATGATTTTATCATCAATGGACCTTAAGAAGCAATATCCTAACTTTTTAGTAGGCATAATTTGATCTATCCAACAAAGGTGGCTTGGTGGTTGATGTGTCTTCGTGGTTGAATACCATTATAGAAATCTAAATAGATCTACACATAGCAGATTTATGTAAATGGCTATAATACAACTTGAGGGCTTTTAGAACCTTCAAAGATGATGTGTTGAAGGTCCCAATCCAATTTCTAGAGTGCAGTCCAATTAGCAATCATCATCATCATCATCATCAAAGCCTTATCCCAACCATGTTGGGGTCGGTTACATGAATTCTGTTTCTCCATTCCATTCTATTTTGAGTCATGCAGTCTAATTAGCAATGGTGGAAAAAAAAAAGAACTGTAAATCAATTAACCACATGAAGAGGAGACATGATTTTTTACGTTGAAACCCAACATGGGAGAAAAAAGCTACGAGTCCTATCACCCGGATCAAAGGAAACCAATCACTGAAACTAAACTGTTACAAGATACTCATAGACCTTCCCTAGTTCGCAACAACCTAATAACTATAGTACTATCACTTGTCTTTGACCATGCCATTCACCGTTTCTCTTGTTCTTCATACTTGAATCAGCACACCTTAGATCCTCAAGGTTAACTAATCTTCCACAGAAATAGAAGCGCAAATCTCTAGAACCTTAGAACTTCAGTAAACTCTCCAATGGTTGCTACAGAGAAGAAAGGGGATCTCCAAAAGGTTTTTTAGACTCAGAACAAGTTGATTAGTTCTTTAGGGTTGAGAGAGGAACCTTTTCAATTCATGCCTTAAGTTAGAGTTCATGTAGAACCAAAATAGGTAATCGTGGTACAAAAAGGAAAGTGAATCATGCATGAATCTAGGTTTTTGTTCCATTGTTCATTCAAACGTACTCTTCTTGGTTCAAACAAACCAACTTTATGTTTTAGAGCTCTTCAATTCACGTCAAATTTGTTCGAACGACCAAACTTTGGTTCGAACGAGCCAACTTTCTTTCCCAATTTTGTTTCTTCCTGAATTTCAACAATTTCTTCTATATCTTCGCTTTAGCTCATTTGGCGACGTACTCTATAGTCCAACTCATGAATTAGCCAACACTTATAATAATCCTAACAAAACCCCAGCCTATCCCTCTTTTTCTCTTCTTCCTCTTATCCAATCTTTGTGTCTGCTGCCAGCCTTCTAGTTGTTGTCATTCCATTTGCTTGAATCCTCGTTACTGAATGGAACAAGTCGGCTTTGAGAGAGGGAGGATCAAATATATTATAACACATTTTTGAGGAAAACATGCAATTACAAATTACAAAGTCCAATAATGGTTTCAAGCTTTATGCCACCAGAAAAAGGTAAATAACAAAAAAAAAAAAAAAGAAAAAGAAAAAGGGAGAATACAAGATTTTAAGAACATTACAATCCTTTATATGACAATTCATAACCTCACCATCAACCGGATTTCCAAAATGAGTCCAGCTAGGCGCAATGTGCCATCAACCCATGTTGCCTAAGTTTTCAAAACTCTTCTAAAAGCTCTAGAAACATCAAGATGGTGGACTTGATTTCCCTCTTGATAAGAGTTTAGCCTGGGGAGGAGTAGATTCAAGTTATTAACCACAACAAAGAGAAGGTTGGTAAAAAACATAGAGAGCGGAGAAGAAGGAAGAGTAAAAAAATGGAATCGGTGACATTTTAACATTAGCTTAACAATATCTTTAGGGAGCCCCAATTGGAAGTTTTTATGTATTTTTTAATAAATCAGTTTGATATGAGTTTAACGCTAGTTTTTGTCGTAAAAACCTCTAATAATAATAATAATAATAATAGTTTTATTGTGCTTATATCTAATAAAAATTAGTAGGTGCATGTAAGGTCACAAAATTGATTTCCCACTTAATAATAGCCAAATGGGTGGGCCATCAAATCTCACTTTAAAACCAAACTAGATTTCCCAGTTGGTCTAACAAAGTCAACACAAATGGGCACAAATTTTATTGATGAATTAGGCTTGAGCCTAATCTTCGTCCTTGCATGTGTGAGTCTCTTAGGGAACTAGTCCCCTTTAGCTAAGATACCAATAGGGGTGATCATGGGCTAAGATAGCCATAGCTTGCTTTGGGTTTGGCTTTGATACGTAATTAGGGGTCCGTTTAATTGATTTGGTTGGCCTTGGAAGAAAACTCGAACCCAGCCCGGCCTAACCCATGTAAAGAAGGCATGTAATTTAATTTAATGAGTCCAACCAGTTACTCAAATGCCCATAAGATTGATAAAAAGCCTAGTCTTGCTGGGCCTGATTGATTAAATGGGTGAGCTCGAGCTTGACTTTTGTGGCCTATGTTGGCTTGGGCCAGGCCTACCCCTAGATACCAAAAAATGAAGTCACTTAGTTGTATATGAGTAAAATTTTTTTTGGGTGCCCTTTGGTACACAAGCCAAGGGGGCTTGAACCCAAGATAGAGCCTGCACATGGGGGAAGATGTTAAGATTTTGAGTGTTGGCAATTCTTAGGTTTGGACAAAAACTTGAGTCCAAATAGAGTTGCAATTTTATTTTCTAGATTTGGACTATAGCATGCTACATTAGGACCCTTGAAGTGAAAATTTTGAAGAAAAATCGTGAAGCGAAGAAATTGGAGACAAAATGTAACCTCGGTTACTGAACCAGACCTTGGTTGACCGAGAAATCCTACGTTTGAAGACTTAGAGAGAGAACTCCATCTCGTTGACCCAACTTTCTCTTAGTCGACCCAACCTTGTGAATTTTGTTTTTCACCAAGTCATTTACCATTCCTAATTCATTTGCAATTACCTGTTTGAGCCCTAATTGGACTTCTATCTTGATGCATGAATCCTAGGCTATTTAAAGCCATAACTTGTGCACCCTAAGCATGGGTTCTTTGAATTCTAAACCTAGAATACACATTGGAGATCTTTTCACTCTAGAGCAGTCTTCTTGTAGGGTCCAATTGAAGTTTCAAACTGCTTCAAGTGTATTATCTTCTACTCTCTCGTAGGAGATCTGTGCATCTTGAGAGGCATCAAGGCAAGTTGATTCAAGCATGGGTGAATGGTGAATGGTGATTCATCGGCAAGAAAAACTACCATCCATAGGATGAGTTCAACTAGGGAAGGTCTATGAATATATCTTGTAACTGTTTAGTTTTCATAGTTCTTGATTTTCCTTGGCCCGGGGTATAGGTCTCCTGATTTTTTGCTTTCTAGGGTTTTCCATGAAAATATATGGTGTCTTCTCTTTGTGGTGATTGATTTGGTTTAGTTCTTTTATTTGCTATTTAAGATTGTCTGAAATGCATACTAGAAATCTATTAGGACTTGAACCCTCGTTGGTTCTCTCAATTGGTATCAGAGTAGCTTCACATAGAGATTTGTTCTTTTGACGTGTGAATCCATTAGATTTGTGCTATGAAATTCAATTGGAAAGGCACATCCACCACCAAGCCACTTATGTTGGATGGCACAAACTATGCCTACTGGAAGGTTCACATGATTACGTTTCTTCAATCCATTGATGAAGATGTTTGGAACTCCGTAGAATTCGGATATACTAGACCTGTTGTCCAGTTTGATGGAAAAACCATTCATAAAACTAGGGATAAGTGGATAAAAGAAGAAAAACAGGCTGCTAATTACAATAGTAAGGTTACCATTGCTATTTTCAATAGTGTTTCTTTTTTTGAGTTTCGTAGGATTTCTACTTATGTTTGCAAAACAAGCATAAGATATTTTACAAACTACTCATGAGGATAATGTTATGGTTAAACAATCTAAATTCCAAAGACTTACTATGGCCTTTGAAACCCTTTAGGATGGATGACAATGAAACATTTAATGATTTTTATGCAAAGCTAAGTGACATTGTAAACTCTAGCTTTAACCTAATTGAAAGAATACCTGAGAATCAATCAATTAGTTTACAAAATTCTCAGATCTTTGCCCAAAAAGTATTCTATAAAGGTTGTAGCAATTGAGGAGAATAGCGATTTGGATACCCTCAAAGTTGACCATCTTGCAAGAAATTTGCAAACTTTTGAGGCGAATCATCGATTAAATAAAAGAATCTAAGGGAATGGCACTAACGACTTCTAGGAATTAGAAGAGGATGTTGATGAGGGTGAAGATTCTGATTCTGATGAAATCAATCTTCAAGATGTTGTACTCATTGTGAAAAAATTCAAAAAATTCTCAAAGGAAAAGGAACTGGTTTGAAGAAAGATTTCCAGAACAATTTCCCCAAAATTGAGAAAATATATGAAAAGATAAGTTCACAATCTGTTCAATGCTACAAGTGCAAATGATTTGGCCATGTTGTTTCACAATGTACAAATAGGTAGTTCAAGAGCAAAGGTTAGGTTCTAACTATCACTTGTGATGATGATTGTGAGAGGAAAGTAATGAACTTGACACCTCTACTCTTAACAATGACAGTTCAAAGTTTATTGTGTTTATGCCCATATCTAACTCTTCATTTTTACAGGGTGCATATGACAATGATTCTAAATTTGATGATGATAATGTTGACAGCCTTAGGTTTGATGAAATGTTAGATGATGGACAAGATGGGGAAGAAGCTTATAAACCCTTGTGGAAAGATTGTGCAAAAATAAATAAATTGAATGACAAGATATCCATCAAACTGGAATTAGAAAACGCTCTTGCAAAGGTAAATATTAGAAACATAGTGTCAAATAATGTTTAAAAACCTTATTGACGCTGGTAAGAAGAGCAATCTCATAACTAAGGAAGCTGAAAAATCCACAAAGGAAATTGGTCTATTAAGAAAAGTGCTTCATACATGTTGACGAGAAAAAAAAATTTGAAGGAAAGATCAATATGATCTCGTTAGAACTAATGGCCACTAAAGCATCGCTAAATAGGATGACTACTGAATCAAAGAAGTTGGATGATATATTGTGTAATAAAAAATTGGGGACTGACAGACATAGGATTGGTTACGTCGATGGTGCAACTACATTGAAAAGTTTAGGTAAATTTGTATTTGTTCAAGGATCTACTTTGTTTTCTAAGGCACCTGTTATTCAACACACTACTCTAGTCAATCTTGTTGCCAGTTCTTCTCACAAGAATGTGTCTCATCTTAACTTCGTTCCAGCATGTCACTTTTGTGGAATTAAAGGTCACATTCAACCATATTGTAATAAATTGATAAATCAATTTAGAAATTAGCGAAGGAGGAAACAACCTTCTTCTCAAAAGTTCAAAACCAAAGCCATTTCGGGAAGACATTTTGACCTACAATATTATGTGGTCTATACTGCTCTTGAGGCACAAAATTCTCAAGTCTGGTTGCCTAGGCTTCAAAAGCCTTTGAACAGTGTGTGTGGTGCATGTCAAATTAGTAAGCAAGTAAGATCATCGCATGAGAAAATAGAACAACTTGTCACCAAGAGACCACCTAAAGGCATTTTCCTTCTTCCTTGATTTGGTCATTGATTCATGAAATCATATGCACATGCTTTCTTTTACAAGTACTTTCTACAAATATTCGGGCATGTGATGCAGGGAACTTGCTTTGTTTTTGAATCAACTATCTTGGTGCATGTTTTAAGGTTTTTTGAATATGTATATCTATGCACAATAACTTATATGGATATTTACTTTGAATTGATGAAAAACTTGAGTTGATCTAATTCATGACTTTCTCTGTATTCTCATTATTTAGGACAACAAGAATCTTAAATTGAACTTGAACGCAAGGGCTGCCTAAGAGTATGTGTGATAGCTTTCAAGTGGTAATACAAGGAGAGGGCTATCATACTCATTAGTGTGAAAGCCACCAATGAAGGTTCATTTAAAAAAAAACAAGAAAAATAAAAAAAAGAAGGGATGTGTTGCCTTAAGGGGGAGTATCCCAATAATCCTTATCGAGTTTGATTTTGCCTAATTGCTGTGAATTTCACATAAAGCTTGATGAATGTTAATTTTTGGTGGATCATTGATCTCATTGTAATGTTCCATGTAGGTTACCCCTTACACACTCACACACATGTCAAAACCATGAAAAACATGTTACTTTGTTTATTGGTTTCTTAAAATTTGCAAATTCTGAGCATTCATGAAAGATCTTCATATAAATCTTTACATGTGCGTATGTTGTTGTCTTTTGAGGTCTCAAATTCTTCTTAAATTCTTTCATCCTTGATCTATTTTGAAATTGATTATATCTTTACTTTGTTTATGCTTACTCTTTCATTTGTTATTTCTCCTTTGTCAATTATGAACAAAAAGGGGGACTTACATACGTTTTTGTATTTGTTACTAATATGATCTTTGTCAAAGCATGGTTCGTGTAGGGTATTTTTTTTATAGGTACATATTCTCTTTGGAAAGGTCGAGCTAAATGTTTTTTGGGATTAGATTCTTTGTAAATTTAGTGAGTTTTTTCAATGAATTGCCAAAAAGGGAGATTTAGGATTTTAAGTGTTGGTAATTCTTGGGTTTCAAACAAAAACTTGAGTCAAAATAGAGTTATAGTTTATATTTTAGAGTTGGATTGTAGCATGGTTCATCCGGACACTTGACGTGAATGATTTGAAGAGAAATCGTGAAGCGAAGAAACTAGGGACAAAATGTGACCTCAGTCAACTGAAACCAGACCTTGGTCAATTGAGACATCTCAAGTTTGAAGACTTCAAGAAAGAACTCCACCTCAGTTGACCCAACATTTTCTGGGTTGACCCAACCTTAAGAATTTTGTTTTTTGCCCAGCGAACTTACCTTTCCTAATTCATCTGTGATTACTTGTTTGAGTCATAATTGGACTTTTATCTTTAATGCATAAATCCAAGGATATTTAAAGCCATCTCTTGAAAACCCTAAGCATGCCTTCTCCCAATTCTAAACTTAGAAAGCACATTAAAGATCTTTTCACTTAGGAGCAGTCTTTTTGAAGGGTTCAACTGAATTTTCAAAGCATTTGCTTCCATTTTATTTTCTTCTACTCTTTTGTAAGAGATATGTGCGTCTTAAGAAGTATCAAGGCTACTCAATTCAAGCAGGGGCAAGCAGTGAACAGTAAGTTGTTGGTGAGAATTGAGTCCATAGGTTGAGTTCAATTGGGAGGGTCTGTAAGTATATCTTGTTACTATTCAGCTTTTCATAGTGCTTGGTTTATCTTAAACCATGGTATAGGTCTCGTGGTTTTTCCTTCTAACGATTTCCATGTAAATAATCTAGTTTCTTCTTTGTGTGGCGATTGATTTGATTTAGTTCTTTTATTTACTGTTTAAGATTGTCTGAACTGCATACTAGAAATCTATCGGGACCTAAATTATCATTGATTCTCTTAGAAGACAATGAATTTATGTGGGAAAGAAGCATGCACAAGTGTGTGGCACATGCAGGAAGAGGTGACATACCCAATGTTCAAACTACGAGTCCTTACCACTTACTTGAGTATGGAGCTGTTATCATTTGTAGATGAGTTGACTTGACATAATAGATCATCGAGTTGTGCAAGTCAAACTAATCACACGGGATTTGAACATGTACTTTGTAAGGATTTTTGTATGTTGGCTAATTTATAGGTAAGATAAAACTCTTGGTGTAACAACCTAAAATTTAGATTTCCGAATAAGTCTGTATTTTGAGCTGTTATTTTTTTCTGGGCATTTATAAGATTAGATCACATAGAACCACGGCGGAAATTCTTATCAATCATCAAACAACGAAGATTTATAACAGAGCACAAGTTTAATAATGCTAATTCATTAATCAACATAATTTGTCTAACAATCTCAGACTAATTAATGCTTGTAAAGTGTTCTTGCATATATCTAGATTATGTCGTCCGCACTCTTTCTTCATACTTCCATTGTTCTCAATTAACCATAATAATATCTCAGCTTTGGTGTCTATTTCTTCACCTACAAGTACCAATCAAAGGGGGTTAGCTTATGAAATAACTTAGCAAGTATACCTACCCAATTTCATATTCCATATCATATTTTGATAAAAATCAAAGACAAATAAATCACTGAATTTTTAAACTAGATTAATAAGATATAATAATTCAAGATACAGGTTCATGCATAAAATCAAGTGAAGATTTTACAAATACCACAGCCTTTAAAACAAATTAGTGTCCCACATTGGCTAGGTTGTTACAGGTATTATAGCGGCCCCCTTTTTAACATGACGACAGATAATAGAGTTTGGTACGTAGAGATTCAAAATTATGGCCATTGGCCATCGAATAAAGTAACAGAGTTTGGTACCGAAGTGACTGATTGTCACTGATAGAGAGTTAACTAATTTGCAGATAGTATCAGAAGCATAACCCTCACATAGAGATACCCTACTATTCTAGACTTAAATAATCTAGTGGTGTTGCTTTAATTCAAAATACATATAATAGACAAATGATCATAAAACAAAATTTATTTGCATATAACAAATCCTAAAGTTGACAGATGTGATATCCAATGCCATAGATCATATAACAGAGAAGAATATGTTTTTCTCATATCAGAATATATATTAGGTATGATTGAAAATATAAAACCAATAATCAGTTTCATGATATAAAAATTTAGAATTTACAGGTCATACCGAGTGTAGGGTTACTTTGCGCATGCCGGGTCTAAGCCAATTAACTTAACCCTATGACATCATAGGATTCCAAACACAGTATGCTTGCTCTAAACCTAATTTGGATGACCGTGAGGACTTTCTCCTTAGATTTGGGTAAATTTTTAATTGGTGCTTTTGAAGGTGGTTGATGTTTGGAGGACCCATGACGTCACACCCTTAAATTTCTTAACCTTAGTTATTTTTTAAGATAATTCGGAGGTGAGTGTCCAGCCATATACATGATTTCAGTTTTCATGTCTCGAAACGTACTTTGTAGGAGTCACCCATGAACGAAACAGGCCTACTATTACTTGAATTACTTGACGTTTTAGTTATAAAAGCAACGTGAACAGGTCCTTAGTTGCAACTCTAGGAGATTTAGTACTTTATCTAGGATATGGCAAGAGGCTAATTTATAAAGACAGTAAGTGGCATGACCCTAACAATGTTTTAATATAAAGTAAAGGAGTTTATTTGTAACTTTCTAGAAATTCATGTAAGAATCCAAAAGAAGCAACAGTGCTTCCTTCCTCCATGTTTTTGGAACCTGCAAATTTGGAATGGGTCTTACGCCTGTTAACATTGTATCAGTAGGATGATGGGTTCTAGTAGGCCATAGTAACTTATCTATGGAGATAGGCTCGTTCAAGACTCCCAGGAACTTGTGGAGACTAAGAGATAGAACCAGTACACAGTGCTTACACAGTTTTAGTTTCATGGCATGAATGGGTATCACGACTCTACCGTTCAAGCTTCACAGATGGTGATTCTTAGTGGGCCCAGTCACAAAAGGACTAGATCCCCATGGTCACCCAAGGGTCTAGCCTTAGATCCCTAGTTCAGATTGGGCATCAAATGGCCCACCTGGCCCCACGGTCCCATTCGAGGAAAACTTTCAAGTCCCCTGGCCTTCGGTGCTCCTACTCTCAGATGGGTTCTCTCACAATTTCCTGGCTGGACTGAATTGACAATGGCACCTAGGGGTTCATCCTACCAAACCAAAGTAGATTTGCAAAGTATTACAAAGTATGGAACGTTTTCTTACAAGTCCAGATGCCATCTTCCGAATTGGTAGTTTTTTTACCAACTACTGTGCAGAATTGATCGACTGGATAGATGGCCCAGTGGGACCCAATTCACATGGGCCCAGGTCTAATGGGTATAATTTCAGATCCATGGTTCAGAAATCCCATCAGGTGGCCATCTGATCATACAAGTCATGTCCACCCAACTGTGTTTGGCACGGTGAAACTGGAAGAACTCAACTCTGGTTTGGATATACTTAAACAAGTTCTAGCCCGCGGACATGGAAATCCCGTTATAAAAAGCACATTACTTACAAACTGAATTTGGGTTTTATATCATCTAAGCTATCTATTGGCCTGTCGATGATAACATTTAAGGTACTGTAGTAGTTGTTTTGATAGAAACTCAACCCATCAGCAGGTGTTACCATATTAAGTTCGGAAAAAAATCCATACAATAAAGTTTATGACTGGTAGCCCAGCCTATAACGGTAAAAATAATTAACGTCATATATAAGTAGTAAAGGAATCTAGTCACCATGTGTCATCATCCAGAAGTGGGTTTTCAAAAGAAAATAGTAAAATTATATAAATTTGGTTTCAACAAATAAATTAAGCAGGAAATTAATACAAATTTGGCTTGTGCACTTGCCTTACTTGCTGTTTTTTTATCAAATTTCTGAACCCGTAGAGTCTTAAAATAGTTATTCTATGCTTCCTTTTCAAATCCTTAAGCATAAAGTTGAAACCTAGTTAAGAGAGAGAGACTAGGGAGAGAGAGAGAGAGAGAGAGAGTTGCTAGAGAGAATTATATGTAGAAGAGGGGACGAGTTGTATATATAGAGAGAGAGAGAATTTAATATGGGCACTTATAGTAAGAAAGATAGTCTAAAATTCGTCTTTTTCCCATATAGGTCTTCGGATAGCTCTCTAGTCTTCTTGTATCCAAACCAAACTCCTACCATGGTCGATAGTGAATGCTATTCTTCTTTGAAGATGAGACAAACATGCGGTCCCCACACCACAAGGAATAGATATTAATCTAAATCTCTTTCAACTAAGCATTAGATTAATCCGGATGGGTTCATGTCTACGGAAAAAGTTTCATAATTAATTATTCTCTATCCAATGAGCCCCACTTTTGTTATGTTTTGAACTTATGAAAATACCCTTCATATTTTCTAAAACTTACAAACATGTCCTTTAATTCCCAAATCAAGCCCTAAGCGCGTTCATACCCTAATTATTCAGTGTGAGTTGATTTCTCTTAATTGAACCTTGATTGTTTCATAATTCTGGGTTGTGAATTTTACTAATTCAATGTTTAATTTTCAAAACTAATAAAAGTTATTTTAAAATTAATATCTGGGGACGAGTCCTTACACTCGGTCCATGGAGTTATATTTTAGAATTTATTTTAAATGAACTGTAGCTCATGTCACCAGAAGATTTGATGTGAAGAAAACAGAAGTTTGGTTAGGCTTGAGCGGATACACAGGCACTCGAGAGGATGGTCCAGGTTGAAAAGCTCCCTGAAGTTTATGCGCTCAATCCGGCCTGATAGGATTTGCGTTGAAGTGCAAATAACTGCGAGTTTGCATCATGCGTCAGGAGGCGGCATACCTGCGCTCGAGCAGCTGACGTATAGAAACCCACTTTCTAGATATGAATTTGTTTCCTATTTGTGCTAAAACTACTAGTTTTTATTCCACCAGGACATTAATCCTAAGGCACAAATTATGAGTTATTTAAAGGATTCCTTTCTTAACCTTAAGGTACAACTCTCATTATTCTGAAGATCGAAAACATAATTAAGAGACTACTACTTCTCTAGAGCTTCCATTGGAGAGACTGACTGAAGCTTTGTATTAGAGAATACTGCTTCTACATCTCTTATAGAAGATCTTTTTCTTTCGTAGAAAATTGTGTGTATGTGCCTTGTGGATTCAAGGTGATCGATTAGAGTAGTGCATAGTGGTAGAAAGTCGTGGCAAGGATTTGTGTAAGAAGAACTAGGTCCTAAGATTGAGGGAGACTAGATAAGGGTTGTGAGTATATCTTGTAACTATTTGTGATTAGTTCTTGGTTTTTGCTCGTCCACGGAAGGACTCGTGGTTTAGCCTCAATTAGGGTTTTCCATCTAAAAATTGTATGCCTGTGGTCACTTGTGTGGTTGACTGATTTATTTGCTAATTCATTTATTTCTTCCACTGCATACTATTTGAACTTCAATCTAGAAATCCAGATCTGAAATGATCTTTCATACTCAATAAGATTCATCCTAACCATCCATGAACTCGCGTTGTTCCATAAGAACTATGATAAATTTCCTAGAAAGAGATTAATTCTTAGCTGTTTGGCTATTCAAATGCAAATTTCATATTTCACCAGTAATTTGCCTCATATTAGTCAAATAAATGAATAAAATAGTAGTGATCTATTTAAAATATGGTTTTTGCTGGGGATACTTTGTTCCCTACTCCCCCTTGTCAAATGCTCATTGAAATAAACTTTTCTTTTTCAGACACTTGATTCAACTAGGCATTTTTTTTAGTGACATAGTTTTGATAAATTATAAAAGCATACATGGATTTTACTTCACCCATTTCAGCTGAGGCACACACTATGTAAACAAAGGAAGAAATAAATTGACTTTTAATTATAGAGATACCACTGTAAAAAGATTTTCAATTGCGCAAGATTTGATTTAATTACTCATGGCCAATGTTATTCTTACAATTTGACCCATTATGAATGTTATTTGTACAAACTAATCTTTCATATAACACTTACTTTCTTACAATTTTATTTTGATTTTGTGGGGACATTTTTATTTTTGTTAATATGAAAAGCATGATATTTATTAATGAAATTATTGTCCCCAAATAATATTCTGTATAAAGATAATCACAATATTTTCAAATTATTGTCTCCAAATAATATTTAGTATAAAGTTTGGTGTATAGTGAAACACACAATTCTCAAGGTTTAATGTGGTTCGGCTTATTAGCTTACGTCCACGATAGAAGTTTTTTCCACACATTCAACTATGAGTGTTGCCCTTTCTTTATAATAGTCATTGTGTTACAAAAAGAGAATCTCAAGGATTCTTTTGTCCATGCTAGAATTTGGACAATCATGGATTTGCTTGGTTGTGATAGAGATAATGTAGGATCGGTGATCTAGCAGTTGACCAAGAGGATCAAAGCTTGATAGTGCCGACTGGATCCTATGAGCTGTCTGGATCCTGTGATCTTTATCCTCTAATACCCTCGTCAAGGTGATGGGTGATTGAGAACCTTTAGCTTGGATGTTAAAGTAGAATGTCTTTAAGATAACTACACTTTAGTGAAGATATCTGCAACTTGGTCCATAGTTGGAGCACTCTTTACGTGATGATAATTGGTATCAAAGAATGTACAAAAATATGCTATGTTGATCTCTAGACTTCTAGAATGGAATTCAACAACCATGAAGGCACATCTACTACCAAGCCACATTTGCTTAATGATTTTAATTATGCCTATTGGAAAGTTAGAATGATTGGCTTTCTTAAGTTCATTGATGATGCTGTATGGGTTTATCTTAGAGGAAGGCTATACCAAACTTGTTGTTATGACTGCAGGAAATTCTTTCCCTAAACCTAAGTCACAATGGACTAAAGATAAAACGCATGCCTTCAACTGTAATATAAGGCTATTAATGCTCCTCATAATGGAATGAATGCTTCTAAGTTTAAAAGAACATCCACTTACAAATCTGCAAAAGAAGCATAGGGTATCTTGCTGATTGTGCATGAGGGTACATATACTGTCAACCAGTCTAAGCTATAAAAATTTATTGCTGCCTTTGAAGTCATCAAGAAAAAAGATGATGAGAGCTTTGATGAGTTTATGCTAAATTGAATGATATTATCAATTTTGTTTTCAATTTGGGTGAACCAATCCCTGAAAATAAAATTATGAAGAAAATTGTTAGGTCTTCACTTGAAAGGCACGATTCGAAGGTTGATGCCATTAAGGAAAATAAGAATCTTGATATCCTCAAGGTAGATTGGCTAGTTGGAACTCTTCAGACCTTTGAGGGAAACTGTATGACTATGGGAAGATCTACGTTTAAAGGTATTGCCTTGAAAGTTTCTAAAGAATCAACTAGAAAAGGCTAAAAGAGATTCATATTCAGATTTTGAAGAAATAGATGTTTAAGAAGTTGTTATATTTATGAAAAAAATTCAAGAAGATTTTTAAAAATAGGAAATTTGACTTGAAGATACCAAAATCTAATAAAAAGAAGTCTTCAAATGTATTCAATGTTATAAATGTCAAGGGCATGAACATATTACTATTGATTGTGGAAACAAAAAAAATGAAGACTAAGAAAATGGCTCTCAATGTAACATGGAAAGAGTTTTTTGAAGAAGAGGAAACAAAATCCAAGGATGATAATTCTGCTCCTAATCCTACTGCTTAATTTATTGCTTTCATGGCTAGGACTATATCTCTCACTTCTCAGGATTCTGACAATAATTCTGATAGTGATGATGATGTTTTATTAGATACTGAGCAAGATTAGCAAGAAGCATACAAATTTGTATTGTCGGAATCCTTGAAGTTGACCAAATTCAATGAGAAGGTCACTTTGAAGTGGAAAGCATCTGAAGAATTGATTATCTCTCTAAAGGCAAAATTAAAAGATGCACTTTCTTAGGTTCGTCTGTTTGAAGGTCAAAAAGGTTCTATGGTTGATAAGTAGACTGCTAAAGGTCATAAATATAAATTGTTGAAAGATAATTTTGAGACAGCTGTGCATGACATTTTAACATTGAAGAAAGAGCTGCT
Source organism: Sextonia rubra (assembly GCA_037013555.1). NCBI lineage: Eukaryota > Viridiplantae > Streptophyta > Magnoliopsida > Laurales > Lauraceae > Sextonia > Sextonia rubra. The sequence continues at coordinate 50,078,672 of JASUAD010000009.1, read as the reverse complement.
GACATTCAAAGCTACAGGAGATTATTTGAATGGAAAACTGAATATGCCTTTATTTGAGTTGACTATTACAAAGGAATCATTGGATAAGATGAACACTGGCTCGAAGAAACTTGAAGACATCTTGTACAATCACAAGTTGCCTAATGACAAATGCAATGTTGGTTATGATCATGGTGCATACACTTCGAAAGCTAAAGGTAAAACTATTTATGATAAAGGTTTTTCTTTAAATTCTCTGTCACCTACTATTTCACAAGTTGCACGCACAAATAATGTGGTGAGTAGTTCAAAGAAGAAGAATGTATTGCATCCTACATCCACACCAACATGCCATCATTGTGGAATTTAATGATACATTTGACCCTATTGCAACAAGCTGAGAGGTTGACCTAATATTAAGCAGTGGAAGAAGAACTTGGCTCTACTAAAGGTCAAGACTAGAGTCATCTGGAGAAAGACTAACTTGTCTGCATAATTGGTACATGTTGTGCTAAAAGCTTTGAATTCACAAGTGTGGGTACCTAAGTCAAGCCCTTGATTAAGGAGACCAAGTCCCACTACCCATTGCTATGAACATGATATTAAGGGGGAGTCAAAATTGAGGGGAGCTGCTGCTAAATCATGACAAATATGCTAATGCTTACATCATTATTTTTGTTAAATATGGACAAAAAAGCGGCTACTGAGCGAATCGACTACACCGAACAATCAAGCCCTAACTCCTTTTATTCGGATAGAACGGAAGAATGTGGACAAATTGAACCAAAGAGGAGCTCTCCTTGCTTAGCATAAGCAAATATCCTTGCTTAGCACAGGCAACATTTGACCCGTAAATCATGAAGACAATTTGAAGCAAATGGTTCAAAAGAAAATTTTGATGCAATTTACTCAATGTAATTTTGGGTTTTTTTTTGGTAGATTTTATTTTTAGGAAATTTTATCTATGAATTGCTAAAGGGCAAGATTGTAAGGATTTCTGTATGTTGGCTACTGATGGGTTCAACAAAACTTTAAGTCCATTGAGTTGTATTTGACAATTTATTTTTTAGATGGACTATGGTTTGCGTCACCAGAAGAACTGATGTGAAGAAATGAGAAGTTTGGCTGGGGGCTTAAGCCACACACATGTGCTCGAGCAGATGGTTAGGATTGACAAGCTCGAGCTGAAGTTTATGTGGTTAAGCAGGCCTAACAGGATATGCTCTGAATTGCAAATAACTATGAATTTGCATCATTTGCTCGAGCGGACGTATGCATGCGCTTGAACAACTAATGTATAGAAACTCAGTTTCCAGATATGGATTCTTATTTTGTTTGTGCTAAAACTGCTAGTTCATATTCTACGAGGACTTTAACTCTAAGGTATGAATTGTCGGTTATTTAAAGGGTTCGTTTCTCAATCCCAAGGTACAACTGTCATTATTCTGAAGACAAAAAATCTAATTGAGCGACTGCTACTTTTCTAGAGCTTCCATTGGAAAAACCGGCTAAAGCTTTGTACTAAAAAATACTACTTCTAGATCTTTTCTAGAAGATTTTCTTTCATAGGAGATTGTGTACCTTGTGAATTCAAAGTGATCAGACCAAGTGCAGAGAGCAGTGCATGGAGACAGAAAGTCATGGCAAGGATTTTTATGATAAGAACTATGGTCTTTTAGTCGAGGGAGATTGGATAAAGGTTATGAGTATATCTTGTAATTATTTGTGATTAGTACTTAGTTTTTGTTGGTCCACGAAAGACTTGTTTAGTTCCGTTTAGGGTTTTCCACATAAAAAACATGTGCTTCTAATCACTTGTGTGGTCGATTAATTTATTTCCCAGTTCATTAATTTCTTCCGCTGCACACTATTTGAACTTCAATCTAGAAATCCAGATTTGAAACAATCCTTCATACTCAATAAGATTGATCCTACCCATCTGTGAACTCATGTTGTTCCATAAGAACAATGATAAATTTCCTAGAAAGAGATTAATTCTTAGCTGTTTGGCTATTTTGATTTCATATTTCACTTATAATTTTCCTCATATTAGTCAAATAAAGCAATAAAATAGTAATGATCCATTCAAAATATGGTTTCTGCTGGGGATACATCGTTCCCTACTTCCCCTTGTCCAATACTCATTGAAATAAACTTTTCTTTTTCAAACAGTTGATTCAATTAGGCGTTTTTTCAGTACATAGTTTTGATAAATTATAAAGGAATACATGGATTTCACTTCACCCATTTCAGCTAAGACATACAGATTCTAAACAAAGGAAGAAAGAAATTGATTTTTAACTATAGAGATACCACTGTAAAAGGTTTTTCAGTAGCTCAAGATTTGATATAATTGCCCTTGGCCAATGTTATTTTTACCATCTAACCCATGGCCAATGTTATTCTTACAATCTGATCTTTCATATAACATTTACTTTCTTACAATTTTATCGCGATCCTCTGGGGACATTTTCATTTTTGTTAACATTTTGAAGAACAAGATATTTATTAAAAAAAACGATTGCCTCCAAATAATATTCCGTATCAAGATAATCACCATATTTTCAAATTATTGCCATACATATGAGTAAGCCCTCGTTATAGTGAATTAGATAATGCTCAATGTTTAATGTGGTTCAGCTTATTGGTCTACGTCCACGATAGAAGTTTTTTTTACACATTCAAATGTGGGTGCTACCCTTTCTTTATAATAGTCATTGTGTCTCAAAAAAAGAATCTCAAGGGTTCTGTTGTCCATGCTGGAATTGGGACAATCATGGATTTGCTTGGGTGTGATAGAGATAATGTAGGATCTATGATTTGGTAGTTGACTAAGATGATCAAAGATTGATAGTGCCGACTGGATCCCATGAGCTATCTGGATCCTATGATCTTTATCCTCTAATACCCCCGTCAAGATGATTGGTGATTGGGAACCTTTAGCTTGGACGTTAAAGTAGAATGTTTTTTAAATGACAACCGTTTAGTGAAGATATCTGCAACTTGGTCCATAGTTGATAAATACTTTAGTTGTATGGTGCAATGAGTTCTCGAACAAATGAAAATCAATTGCTACGTGGTTCATTCTTCAGTGAAAAATGGGATCTGCTGTGAGATAGATTGCACTTAAATTATCACACTGCAAAGTTAAGAGCACTCTTTATAGTTTATCCTTAACAGTGGAGTTCTTGTAGAAGGAAGCAAATCCAAAGGACTTCTATAGTGGCATTAGCTAAACCCTTGTATTTAGCCTCAGTGCTTAATCTAGTAGATGTGGATTGCTTCTTGGACCTGAAAGAGATGAGATTTGGACCAGTATACACTCCGTATCCAAAAGTTTGATCTGCGGTCTTCGATGCACCCTTCCTAGTCTGCATCTGTTAATGTTTGAAGAGTTTCAATAGTGAAAGGTTGTATGAGTAGACCATATTGAATACTATGCTTGAGATAACGAAGAGTTCTCTTTACGGTTACCCAATGATAATTTGTGGGCCAGTGCATAAACTGGCATACTTTGTTTTACTGGAAAGACAATGTTAGACCTTGTTAGTCACAAGTACTGTAGAGGACCCACATTGCTTCTGTATTCTGTTCCTTCAGGTAGTGGTGCGCCTGCATGTTTTGATACAATGCTCTTGCTTGCAATTGGTGTAAGACTTGTCTTTGCTTCATCCATTTTTTACTGCAGTAATAAGTCTTTAATATATTTAGTATGTGAAAGATGTAGATTTGGTCCATGTTTTATGACCTCTACATCTAAAAAGTAATGTCATAGGCCAAGGTCCCTGATGGAAAAGTCTTAATGAAGATAGTTCATTAAGTGATCAGTATCTTCTTGATGAGACCCTACTAAGATGATATCATCTGGTAAAGCCTAAGTCAATGAGATGATTGCTCAGGCGAGTAAACCATGTTCATGGAGCCTTTTGAGCCCATACAATGATTTGTGTAATTTGCATGCATGTGTGGGAACTGATGGATTAAAAAAACAAAGTGGTTGGTCCATGTAAACTTTTTCGTGTAGAATGCCACTCAAAAACGCATTTTGAACATCAAGTTGTTTGATGATCTTTTTGTTCATAATTGCCAGTGAGAGGACTAGGCGAATGGTTGCAGATTTCACCATTGGGCTGAATGTTTCATCATAGTCTAGTCCATCTTGTTGGTGAAAGCCTTTTGCCACTGAATGGGCATTGAATCTATCAATGGACCCATTTGCTCGTTTTTTTTTTCTTTTTTTATCAGAAGACCCATTTGCAACCTTAATAGCATGGCGTGGTTTAAGAGTTCATGTTCCATTTTTGTTGAGGGAATTGGATTCTTCTGAGATGGCATGATGCTATTGTGGGTGTTTGTTAGCTTCATTGAAGCAACTTGAGTGAAGCAACTTGGTTCGATAGGTTCTTTTGAGACCAAGAGAGCCATTGGTAATGGGTGCTTGGTGGCTAGTAGGGTGCGAGGGTTAGCTATACCCTGTTTTTAGACGAGTAATCTTGTGACGAGTATTTGACGAATTAGTTTGTTGGTAAAATGGCTAATTGGCTTGGATGAGAAGATATTATGGGTTTTATTGTACTTGGTTAAACAGTTGGGGCTAAAATAATGGGTGGAGATGGGCCTAAAGTGGCGGGTGGGAATAGACCTGAAGTATGGTTTCAGTTGGCAAAAAAATGGTGATTTTAATTGAGCATGATGTGGTGGTTTCAATTGGGCCAGACGTGGTGGGTACAGTGATAGGTGTGCGCTGTGAAATATATGATGATGGCGACTCTAGTATTTGTGGGTATGAAATGGAAGGCGAATGCTCAGAAGATCTAGGTGAAGTGAATGTTTTTGCAAATGGGAAAATACACTCATAAAAAATAACATGCATTGAGATAACTATGATCCTATTTTCCTAGTTCAGACACCAGTAACTATGGTGTGAAGTATTATAACCCATAAAAATGCATTTTGCTACCTAAACTTATAAGGTATTTTGAGTGTTAGCAAATTTATTGGGATATGGAAAAAACAAGGAATCAATGTTTTATTCTTGTATGTCATAGTTTTACTGCACGATTGGAAGAATTAGAAGAAAGTCACAAGATGCAGCATACCATTGAAGGGGCTTGAGTCCAAGCTCACATAAGCTCAAGCCCATGCTCATGGATTTTGAAGCCTCCTAGATAGAACCTCAAGGGCTAAAGCCTGCTTGACAGGAATTGCTCAAGTTACAAATATTCGAAAGTTTTTTTTAGGGCCTCGAGCCCATCACGCGGTTTCTCAAACTGCTGCGTGGAATTGTTTCCTTTTTATGCTAGGACTACTAATTTGAGTTCTATAAGGTCTTTGACCCTAAGGCACAAATTAAGATTTATATAAAGGGTTCCTTTTCAGCTTTAAAGCAAGGATCTCATTATTCTGAGTGCAGAATTCCCTTTAGAGATCACATGTTTTCTTTGAAGTATCCATTAGAGCGAACTATGCTATTTTGTGTTCTAGTGATGTTGCTTCTACATCTTTTATAGAAGATTATTTTCTCTTGAAGAAGATTGGTTGGGTCAAACACGGAGAGCAATGAACAATGGGGAGTTGTTGCAATGGGGGAGTTGTGCAAGAACAACTATAGTCGTTAGGTGTTTGTGAGTATATCTTATAACTGTTCGTGATTAGTGCTTGGTTTTTATTGGTCCAGGGAGAAATTGTGGTTTTTTCCTGGTTATAGTTTTCCACGTTAAAACCATGCCTCTTCTTGCTTGTATTGTTGATTGATTTATTTGCTAGTTCGTTTATTTTTTTACTGCACATAAAATTGGAACTAGAATCTAGAAATCTAGACCTAGGATGGATTTTTCAATTCTATAAGTAGTGGTTTGTGTATGGTCTCAAAAAGGGAAAGAATAAACACCCAAATATTCTTAGAATGCTTTAATCATAAGTGTTGGATTTTGTCTTGTATTTCGGTTTAGCCGGATCGGTCATCTAATTTAGCCAGAATCGAGGCTCAAGGTTAAGGGTATTTTGGTAACTGTACCGGGGCTTTCTTGGTAGCCAAGAAAGCGGAGACTATATATGTGTTTAGTCTGTAATCCTAGATCTTGCGCGTTGAAGAGAGGTGAGAGCTCTCTTACCCATGGTGTTCCCAAACCACGTAGGAGAGACGATATGAGAGAGTGAAAGTCTCTGTACTTTACTTGTCATAGTGAAGATGATTGTCTATGTGCCTGTGGACGTAGCCCTGTTTGGATAAACCACGTAAATCTCATATCTCTTCTTGTGTGTGGTTGGTTCTTTGTTAATCTTGTAATTGATATATGTGCACAACGGGTGAAGTCAAAATCACAATAATAAAAATGATTATAAACAATTTGAAATGGATGCTTATTGTGTGTATTGGGTGATGACATTCTATTTATAAGAAACACAATAGTTTGAAAAGTTTCATCCCAATAAGATGATCGCATTGAGGCATGGGCTATATAACGGTGATACTTGTTTCAACAACATGGCGATGCTTTTTCTCAGCAGTCCCCTTTTTTTGGGGTCATAAGGTCATGATATCGGATGAACAATACCGTTGGCCTCTAGTACAGGTTTAAGAGGCAAGTATTATGTACCTCAATTTGTTTGGAGGCTTTTAGTCCTTAGACAACTTTAAAAATTCGTTATAAGCATATGATTTATGAACCAACTAGTAAAGCCATGAAAATTCGCTAGAGTCATCTATGAAATAAATATAAGGATGATGACAATGGGAGGATGTCACAGAGATGGGCCCCCATAAATCTACGTGCACAAGTTCTAATGGTGCAGTAGAAATAAAATAAGATATGCCAAAGGATAATTTATGGCTTTTTTCAAGCTTACAAGATGAACAAATGAATGAATTTTTATTTTCTTGCACTAAAGGTATCTTATTCTTAGTGATAATGAAACGAACTATAGGTTCAGATGAATGTCCTTTCTGTTCATGCCATTTTTGAATAAATGCCTTTTCCCCAACTAGAGCTATCTTGATTGACATTATGTCTAGAAGGTGATAGAGTCCATCTTTAATTTTGTCCTGTGCCAGATTTGCCCTGTAGCTCATTCCCTTGTAATATATATATATATATATATATATATAGATATTCATATGAAATTCACCAAAGACATCATTATCCTTGGTTAGTTGAGAACTAGACAAGAAATTCTTTATAATGTGAGGCACATGAAGAACATCTTTTAGCTTTAGTGAAGAAGAAGAAGCAGGTTGTAAAAAAGAAAAACCAATGTTGGAAATTTGCAAACTTGTTCCATTCCCAACTTGAAGCTGATCATTGCCTTGATATTTAGAGTGCAAAGAGAGATTTCTGAGATTTGAAGTGACATGATTTGTTGCCCCAGAGTCCACGTACTAGGCTTGATCAAATGGGACAACTTGATTTGATCTATGAGATGCAACAAAGGCTTGAGCATTTTGGTCACCCAGAACAACATAATCAAAACTACTGGAGCAAGTCATGGCCATGTGATTCTTGCAGCCACAAATCTGACAAGGAACACGATTGGATGAATAGGTAGGCCGTTGTGTGCCTGATTGGGTTGGGTTGGGCTCAACCAACTGTGACACCCCATCACGATTTAATCTTGATTACTACTTAACTATAAAATTATGTTAAATAATTGTGTTAATGTGAAATTTCACTGATTATTTGTGCTTTGCCTTAGGTTGCTTGATTGGGCCAAGTCAGGGTCATGAATGGGTCACCTCAAGTCGATTTGACCTTGATCAGATGAAGAAAAGCCCATTTTCGTAATTATCAATTTCCTTGAGAATACATTTTTGTGCTCCATCTTGGTATTATCATATGTTTCTTGTAAGGTATATCAATTCTAATTTTGACCCTACCTCTTTAGATTTCACTGGACTTAATTAGGTTTATAAATGACTTAAATCAAAATTTTGTAAAAAAAAAGGTGAGCTTAGTTGTAATTATGAGGAATTCTATCTTTAAAAGAGGAATCGATCCTCATTTCATCGACCATCCCCTTCCTTTTCTTGTGAGCTCCTCTCCCCCTCCTCCATCTTCCCCCATCTCTTGAATCGCTGCTTAGAGGGGCTTGCATGCAAGCTTGGGAGGCTCCATCATCATTGCCCTCCTTCCCTCTACCTTCTTCTCAAGTGGAAGACCCCAATTCCCTTCCCTACCTCCTTCACAAGAACTCAAGGTAAGAAAAGAGGCCTCCCTTCTCTATTGTAGATGCCAAATGACTTGTAACATGCAGAGGTTGCATGCATACTCGAATTCTCATCATTTTCATGTCTTCTTCACGATTAGGGTCGTAGGGTTTGGGCTTATCCTCAAGTGAACTCAAACGAAGCGATTAAAGAGAGATCTTAGCACTCACTAAAGGCAAATACAAGCAAGATGTTGTAATTGCATGTTGAATTTGATAAATGCTATCAGTTGAATCTCTTATTTTGTATATGTGAATGACCACTTGTTTTTCCCTAATTTTGATGAATGGAAATGGGATCCTTGGAAGGAAGGGTTTTATGACAAGGGAGAGTTGGTAAGAGTAATGATATTACTAAATTGATGTAGGGTAATAGAACCTTGAGCGGAACATGATGTTTCTTAGAAAGGTGGAGTGGAGGAAAATACGAATAGAGGTTATAAAAATTGCAGCATCCAAACACTTCGTGACCTGCCCGACCAATCGAACCTTAGATCCGACCGGTCGAACTATCATTCTGGCTGCCCTACCGATCGGACCTGGAATCCAATCGGTCTGACTATCATTCTAGAATCACCCCAATAGTTCATAATCTGCCCATACCGACCGGTCGGACCACCTTTCTGGAATCAGTTCGACCGATCGAACTTTAATCCGACCGGTCGGCTGGGCCTTGGGACTAACATATGATTTGAGTCCTAAAGTAAGCCCTAAAGTCTATTTAACCTCATCCTGGACAAAATGTATGCTCATGAGAACTTGAGAAACCTCACGAGTGTCACCTAATCAGTCTAGTGTCTAACCATTGGTGTGAGTTAAGGCACACTAATGTACTACTCATATTGACAATGTAACATCAATGATAGCCGTACATTGGGTGTCTTAAACCACTCCTAAATGGATGGCAAGAGATGATGGGTGAATAAGGTAGTATTGATTAGTGAGCTCCCTTGAACATTCGATCACGATGTTATCCTCCGTTTAATTTGATATGGTGATAGTGGTACTATACCTTGTTGTTATGATGCATTAAGATAGAATATGAACATAAGGGTCTTTGAATTAAGTAAGAAATAAGAATTAAAGATTTGGTTTGGCCACTGCAATAGATAATAGGGGTGTCCGGAACTCCAATCAGGTAATCAGTTGTACCTAGGCCTGGGACACTGAGTATTTCCCACACCATTTGTTTAAACTCTCGTGACAGAGCACCATAAGCCACCTAAAGAATAAATGTTATATGATTCACTCAAGCTCTCATGGAAGAGCACAATAAGCCACCCTACAAATTCCAGCCAAAGATATCATCCAAGGTATGAGTTAAATATGTTGAAATGTAACTACATAGTTCTCATGTATTCATATAATGTGCATTACTTTATTTTGCTTTTACTTGGCTGAGTCGTCGTATTCACAGCTATTCAATTGATGTTACAGATTCAACTGTCAATTCCGGCTCAGTCAAGGCCGAGAAGATTCCGAATGAGACCCCAGAGGCTCCTACAAGATTAGAAAAGTGGACTGCCAAGGGAATCCTCTAATCAGTCGCACGGAGCGGGTTGTCCTTAGTTTTATTTTGGGGAAATTAAATTGGATAATGTTGTACTGTGCCATCTTGTCCTTCATAGTTAGTTATACTCGGGATGGTATTGGTTTCCTTTTGTAGCTTGAACTTGTGAATGATGTATATGATTTTTGTAGCCAGGTAGTTAGATTCAAGTTCTCTTGGGTATAAATTGTTGTTTAAAAGTTAAAAGTTTCAGACTATTCAACTATGATACCTCGTGATTTGGAATTGTACAAGCGATAACTACGACCTTCCGCGAGAGACACTCATTGACATGTGTCGATCGAGGAGTCTTCCATCGCGTGAAGCTTGTAAGTATCCCTTGTGGATTCTATCCTGACACGGAGTTGGGTGGAATTTTATGGGAGTACGTGTGTCACAGCTCGTAAATTACCCGAATTCAGGAAAGCCCGAGCTCGGGTTGTGACACCAACCCCAAGTGCTATAGAGTTTAGTGGTTCAGTTTGGTAGCTGCTTTGACCAAGGCCACGGCCACGGTTAAGGCCAAACTAATAGAATACAATCTCTTTGCTAAATTATATGTAAATTTCAAAAATAGGTAACGTTTGTGATTGTTTGAATTTGTAGCATTACTCATACATATCTATTTATATATATATATGTTCAAATTATAAAGAAATCGCCATTTTAAAAATTTTCCTTTTAACTTTCATATGCTTTTACGCCGTAGAGGCCACTTAAGCCAATTTAATCATTTCATACCTACTACCCCATGAATTGATATAAAGCCCAAATTTGACACTCAACTAACTTTTGCTCGCAATTAGATTAAAATCACCAGAAAGTTCTAAAACTATTAAACTTTGGGATTATAAATCAAGGGTCTAAAATAATTTAATAGAGTTGAAAATCTTCACATAAGTAAATCTCATCCAGATTATTTTATCCGGTGGCATTTTATGGTTATCATAAACCATAGTGGGCCCAATTGGAAAGGTTGTTTTTTTTTTTAAAAGGAAAACTCCTCTGGAGTTTTCTAGCAATCATCATATATATATATATAATAGTGATGAAGTTTTCATTAAACCTTTGTAAATCTAATGTGGCCTTCTTTATTTTTTACGAGGATATATATATAATATTTGGTGAGATTTTTATTAAACCTTGGTAAATCTAATGCGGCCTTTTTCATTTTTAACGAGGAACCCACCGACCATCCACCATTCTTGTTGTGGAGTCTCTTCCATCACTGCCCCACATCCTGACATATCGGTTGAGTCAGGTAGACCCAAAGCCGTTCCATCCACCATTCTTTAACGCCACCATTCTCTTCTTCACGGGTCATCTTTCAAAAGCGCGTACTAGACAGTCCTGGTGCACTTTTTGAAAAAGGGAATCTCATTCTATGTTGCCCACTTGAGACTCTCCAGTTTCACATACATAGTATTCATGTCTCGAAGATTTGAGGATAACGGAGTGGATCAAATATCATTCTATAATCTTTATTCTCGTTTCTATAATTATAAAGCTTCAAATTTTGATGGTTTAATTTGCTATCGTCATTGATTTCAGTAGCAGTTAAAGTTGGATCAATGTCTTACTATTATTTTTTTTTATCAATGTCAAATTGGAAATAACACCAATTTCTTACTGTTTAGCTGCGTGTGGATGGTATGGGTTTTTGAAAGAAAGGTCCACACTTCCACCGAACAAAATAAAGAGATAAACTATGACAAGGTAGCCTTCAGCAGCAATGGCTTGGCGTGAGAACCGGCAAATTAACCACTTTCACGGATTTGTGCTTTCTATTCGTACAAAGCGCCAACAACCAAGTTTGATGCATTTAATAAAACTTTCGGTTTATAGTAGCAAGCGAGAGTTGCGCGCCCACGGACGTAGGCTCAGCCGCTCAGGACATGTGCACAGAGAGAGAGAGAGAGAGAGAGAGAGAGAGAGAGTATTTAAATGAAGAACCACTTTCCTGTAGGCTGTAGGTGTTGGAAATATGTTTATTTGAACTGGAAGTGGAACCTTTAGACGCTTAGGATTTGAACGTCTGTTATGGGTGGTGGAAAAATGGGTTCTAGGTCAACTTTGAACCACAATAGGTGTGGGTCCCACACTTCTCTTGGGGCGGGTTCAAGTGCTAATATGTTCTCTTCCATAAGGAAATTAAACTCAAGCCATTGTTTATTGAAAACGATTAAGATATGAATGAGAAATTGATTCCCAAAGTGACCACTTAAAGCTGCTTATTTATGGTAATGATGAAGGGAAGAAGGGAATCCCATATTGCTTGTGAACTAAAGTGTGTGTGTGTTTATATACATTAAGAGTGGAGATATAGTTTAAACCCCAAGGGGGCACCCATACTTTATCCCGGAAGGAGGACCTACATGACGCCACAACAAACATGCGCGCTGCCGTCCGGCCAGCAAGCGGGTTGGGTCGGGTCGGGTTGGGTCAAAAGCCCATAACCAAATATGGGTGCCCAACTCATAGGCTCTCAAAGGAAGATGTCTTTCTATCAAAAGACAAAGTTTCCATTTAACAGTTTGCAAATCTGTTCTTCTCGGTGACACCAGTTCACCTATATAAAGCCCATCTCGAATTGCCTTCAGGGCTGCAAATTCCTTCCTGCATTTTGTTTTTTTTTCAAAGCCCGTACATTGTGAGCACCGCAGCGGGGACGAATTTTATCTTAAAAGACATAGTGTTAAACATTAGCCTTGATCCTATTATATAAGTTTGAATTTATAAGTTTCTTCTTATGCTACTGTGGTTTTTCTACATTTGAAACAGTTGTTGTAATCACAAAAGGACTTTAAGTCCCTTACAATAGGTGCGTAATCCTTTAACATCAGATGGAGATTAATTGATGACCGGATGGTAGAGTCACCAAGATTCAAGACCTCAATTCAGATTTTTAGATTGTATTTAAATTAATAATTGCAGAAAATAAAAGAATACACAAATCAATCAACCAAAGAAAGACAAGGCACGTGATTTTTACATGAAAACCCTTTTTGAGAAAGACCACTAGTCCTTTGCGAAGCAACAAAAACCAAGCATTGTAAATTGAGCAATTATAAGACATACTTATAAATCCCATTTTAGTCTCCTCAACCTAAGGACTGAGTTCTTCTTGCACAACTTCTCATTGTCACGACTCCCCACCGTTCACTGCTCACCACACTTGATCCAACCAATTTTTTACGAGAGAAGACAATCTACTATAAGGAAGTAGAAGCAATATCCTTTAGAATTCAAAGCTTCAGTACAATTTCTCCAATAGCTGCTAGAAAGAAATGCAGGATCTCCAATGTGTATTCTTAACTTATAGAATAAGGAGATAAATGCTTAGGGTTGGGAGAGGAACCTTATAAATAACCGAATTTTTGTGCCTTAGGGTTAGAGTCCATGTAGAACTATCTTAGGCAGTCCTAATACAAAAAGGAAACTTGTCTGTGTAAGATTTTGGGTTTTTCTCCATCATCCGATTGATAGTGCAAAGGATTCGATCGAGTGGATGTGAATTTTGGTTGATGAATTTTTTCAAATTCTATCATGTCAAATCAATTGGGCATCCAGCGAACATGAATTCAACATAGTTTATAGTTTATGTAAACTCTCCGAGGCCATAACTTTATCGTTTTTATTTTGATTGACGCAATCATAGATCCTACAGATATCTACTCGAAAAGAGCTTTTTAACAGTTGGTAACTTGCCCTGATCCAGCGCTCTATTTGTGAGTTATGACTGTTTTAATCCAAGTTGTCCTGAGAAAAACACTTCAATCTGGATTCTATTTTCATGTTTTCACTTCAGTGTATCTGACAATATATACCACAGTCCATTCTAAAATAAACATAAAATCATAATTCAATGAATGCTGAGTTTTGTCCGACCCAAGAATTAGCCGATTACAAATATTCTAAGAACCTCCCCCTTCTGCAATTCATGGACAAAACTCCCTAAACATACATATATTCTACCTAAAAGATAATCCCAAGATTACGTTGAATATTTGCAACAAAAAAAATTTCTTGATTACCTTTATACTCCCTTTTTTTGTCCATAATTAACAAAAATAATGATTAGCATGCAATATATCTGTCGATCAAGCTTTGACAACTCCCCCTTAATTGTGGCTCCCTAAATATCATCTTCTTTTTAGCATGAGGTCGGGGGCTTGATCTTCTTGATTAGTAGCGTTGAACTTTGGTACCCACATTTGCAAATTTTGAGTTTTCAGTGCAATATATACTAATTTTGTAGGCAATTCGGTCTTTATGACATAAATGGCTCTTGTCTGGATCTTTGGATTAGACAATTACTTCTTCCATTGTTTATATTTTGATAGACTTATTAGCTATTGCAATGGGGTCGAATGTGTCCTTTTATTCTTTAATGATGACATTCTAATGGTTGTAAATGCAGGATGTGACGCATTCTTTTTCTTCAAAACACTTGTAGCATGTTTAGGATAAACAGGTTTTAAAACAGTAGAACTTTTAACAAACACTGTTTTACCTTTAGCCTTCGAGGTAGATGCACAATTGACATAGCCTAGACCTCGTTTGTTAGAAGCTGATTGCACAAGATGTCACTGAATTTCTTCGAACTAGTATTCATCTTGTTCAACGAAGCTTTAGTAACTGTCAGCTCTGCCATAACCATCTTCAACTTTCCATTTAAATCACCTTTCTTCTGTTTGCAATTATTCAGCTCTTCCTTGAAGGATTCAATGTCTTATTCAAATTTCTCAAAATCATCAAAAAGTAAATCATACTTTTAACCTTCATCAATCAACTTGTCAGCCATAATATTTTTCTGATTTTTCACCAGACGAACTTATCAAATGCATTTTCTAATTTTGTTGGGAGGGAAGAGGTCTGTTCTTCATAAGCTTTCAACTTAAGAGTGACCTTTTGTTAAACTTGGTCAGCTTCACATAGTCATTGAAGATAGAGTGGTATACTTCCTCCTAATCCTGTTCTGTATTTGATACATTATCATTATCATCATTATCAAATCTATAGTTAGAAAAACCTTGTAAAGATCTAGCTATTGAAGCAACACTCTTTGATCTGGCGGTGTCAAGGACAACAGTTTAACTTCTTCTTTAGAATCATCTTATGTTGCATTCAAAACTTTACCATATGTCTTTAAGTTTCTATTTGCACATTTAGATGGTCTATAACCAAACCCTTTATGTTTAAAGTATTGAATAAATCTAGGGTTTTTCTTATCAAACTTAGATTTGAGCATCTTTAAGTCAGATTTCTTATCTTTCATCATTGATGACTTGGTAGTGGATGTGCCTTCTTAATTAAATTTCATTCAAGAAATCTTAAAAGATCAACACACGGTAGATTTGTGTGACCTGCTCTGATTCAAATTGATGATTTTATAATCGCCAAGATTCAATGGGCCAATTCAAATTTCTAGACTGTAGTTCAATTAACAATTACGGAAAATTACAAAGAAAAAATATGCAAATCAATCAACCACACAAAGATAAGGCACACGATTTTTTACATAGGAACCCTCCTCAGGAAAAACCACGAGTCCTCCTCAACCCAATAAAAACCAAGCACTTGACTTTTTGAAAATAAACCAAAAGTCATGAAGTTTCCAACCCATGTCCACCTCAAAATCCAAACTTTGATTTCTATTTCAAACCCTAGGGATAAATATTTGTTCGATGTTCCCCGTAATCCCCCACAGAAATGCCTACACTTGGATATTTGTATGAGAGAGAGAGAGAGAGAGAGAGAGAGAGAGAGAATCAAATCTCTTAAATCCTCCTTCAAATTCTCCATCACATATTTTATGATAAAATGTTTAAAATTTCAAGTCTAGGCCTGCAACTTGCCTTGACAAAAAACACATTTCAATCAAAACCATTCGCTTTTCCCACAAATTGGCTATGTCGAGACACAATGATTCCAAAATCATTTTCATCATTGTACCTCGAGGGGGCACTTGTTGACTCATAAAAAAAACCACAAATGTCACAAGTGTTTACAGTAAAGCATTCCAAGCTCGTTCTAAATTCAAAAGGGTACATAAGCCTGAGAGTTATGGAACATTGAGTTATATTCATCACTCAGACATTCAAAGCTACTTGAAATCATTCAAAAGACTCCAAATGTGCTCAGAAGACATGGGTCCAAGTTTCAAATTAGACGGACTTCATCTCAACCAAAATCAAGCTCAAATGGCTTTTTTCAGTATTCATGGGGGCACTTTGGGCAACTCATACTTCCCGATGATGAAATCAGCTGAAATTCTCAAGGAAGGCCTAAAATATGTTTTCGGTCATTCCCTCAAAGTTTCAGAATTTTCAGACACCATTGCATGTAAGTTCAAATTCAAGGAACTCTATTCTAGAGTTTCGAGGACACTGTGTGAAGTTCCAACCCCTGAAGACCAAATTGGCTCAAATCTCTATCAGAGGCCTTAGTCATGCTCTGGAGTAGTTCTGCAAAGTTTCGGGTCAATTGGACATTGTTGACCTCAAGTCAACATAGCCACTGGGCCATGGGAACACTAAATCAAAGTCTAACCTCCCTGAGGCTAAATCACTTGAAAATTGGACAAAAACCTCAAAATGGGTTGTTCATCAAACCCGCAAAATTTTGTGACCATCTGAGATCATTTGGGCCCAAACAATTTAGCATGGGGCCCAATTTGACCAAAAGTCAACAGATGGGTTGACCCACTTTTGAAGTCAAAGCGTGGTGAAAATTTAATGGGATACTTTAAATGATGTTGTAGTTTATCCCTCCAAATTTCATGAGGTTTGGACATCATTTGGGCCCGAAACCATATTCATTGGATCACTTACATGTAAATAGGTCAAGTAGGTCGGACACAACCCAGGCCCAATCCGATCCAAGCTTGTCTCAATTGTGCGGTGATAGTTTTAAGTAGTCCCAGGAGGTATTAATTTGAAAATGACTGCTGGAAACTGTCCTCACAAGAGAGATAAAAATCTTGG
Organism: Sextonia rubra; assembly: GCA_037013555.1. NCBI lineage: Eukaryota > Viridiplantae > Streptophyta > Magnoliopsida > Laurales > Lauraceae > Sextonia > Sextonia rubra. The sequence goes on along the minus strand of JASUAD010000009.1, from coordinate 50,061,956 downwards.
CCGTTTCTACTCCAAGCCATCTTGACCCAAAGTCATTTATACATATGGGTGACGGTTTTGGCAGTTGTTGTTGCCTTTAATTTGAAAATGCAACTAGCGATAACGATTCCCACTTTGAAAATGCAACTGATAACTGCTCCCAAGAGAGAATACAAAAGTCTCACTACAGTTTTTGGAGAAGGCATATCTCTCTCGATCTTTTTCTTTATCCTGGAGTTTCACGGCAACAGGGCTAGTTTTTTGTCCATCCTCTGCAAGTGCTCTCTGCAACAAAACTTTGCAGTAAAGCTCCATCATCTGTTACAACCAAGACTCCTGCAACACTTCTGTAACCATCTCCAACCTTTTCAAGAGTCCAGGGGGAGTTGTAGACACAGTGGGGAAGACAAAAGAAGAAAAATGCTACCATGGCCCTTCGACATTGAATTTTATTTTATTTTTATAAACTTTTCAATTTCTTCCCTGTAAGTGCTTCTCATTTGTAAACCACCCTTTTGATCACATCTGAGACCGAAGGGAGTGGCCATGTTAAAAATTGTAAATGGCCTACTACCCCAAGGTCAGAGCTGAGCCCATGTACACAAAGGGAGCTTTTCTCCCATTTTTCTGTTTGTTGAAGTTCTGCGACAATGGCTAAATCCATCTCAAAATGAATTTTTCTTCAAATCAATTGTGTCAATCCCTCCACTCACAGTCTGACTATACTTCAGTGACTCCAGAGTCCTTGGAGTGGGCTTTTGATTCATTTCTAAGGCCTCTAATCTCCTTATTAATATAGCCATCTTGGCTTCTGCGTCAAACTTGGGTTCAACTTTGAACATTTTCACCTCTTTCTGGACTGGTGGTTTTAGGGGGCTCCTTTTTCATAGGGGCCCATTACAATGTATTTTTAGCAGTTTCTTCCAAAAATATCCATACTTCTTCAATTATTTTCTATGTAAAATTCTCATTGCAAAAAAATTCCACCATTTGTTTAGTTAGATAATCTATGCCTTCGTACACAATTCAGACCAATCGGATTTTTTCAAATCCATGTTGGGACACTGGATCAAGAGGTCCTTGAACCGTTCTAGATAATTCTGGGGTGTCTCTCCATCCATCTGATAAACCCATTAATGGCCTACCTAATTGAAGCGGTTTTCTGCCTAGAGTAGAATTTTTTTTAAAATTCTTCAACTAGCTTAGGCCACATAGTGATGGACCCAGCCTGTAAGGCATAAAAGCCATGCTTTAGCTTTCTCTTTTAGGGAAAAAGAAAACAACCTAAGTTTTAGGGTTTCCCCTGTCATTTGATTTATCCTCATAGTCCCATAGATATCTTCAAGCTCTCTAACATGTTGGTTTGGATTCTTTTGGTCTATGCCACGAAAGATTGAGAGCATCTAGATCATGCTAGATTTGATCTCAAAGGTATCATTGGTCTAGGGCAACTTGAAACAGGGCAGTTGAGTTGTCCTGATGGGGTACATGTAATCCTTCAAAGTCATGGGTGGGTCCCCTTGGTCTATTTCCACCACTTTTTGTTCAAATTCTTCAAAAATTGAAGAATTTCCTACAACAGTGAGAGGTAGGTCGGGTTCAATCCTGACTGACCTCTTTTTCTCATGTTCCCACAATATACTTCTCTCAAGTTGGTTTTTCTTTGTTCACATACACTGGGTTAAACCCTAAAAAGAAATTTTAACCTAATCTATATGTGGGGTCCTAATAATCCAAGTATGATGCACAAGCATTCACACACAATAATCAGTCATAGGGTTAGCCTGGATCACTAGATAGCTGCTAACTAGTGAAGAGAACACTTGGGCCTCCAATTTGATTTTATGAAACTTCAGTTAAGTAGATAAGCCACTAGGAAGTGGTGGGAATGAACCTGCTTAAGAACCAATACCTTGAATATACATGCTGTCGTACTCTCAGGAGCAAACGCTTTTCTGGGAATCAACTTTGGTCAAAGACCACAACTAGTACAATTGTCAGTGGTCTTCGTCTTACTGAGATCGAGTCCTATGGTCTCATTCCTACTTGATTTTAATTAAAGTTAGATGTTAGCAAGAAATTATTAAACTTCGGTGGGCAAGGATCTGGTGATGAAATCCAATTCTTATCTTGTTGGGGTAGTTTACCCTTAACTAATTGTGTGGGTCCAATTTAATTTGTATGCCAAGCAAGTAATCACAATTTGCAGAAATTTAAATCACACAAGCCCACTTACAGATAAAAATTCGTGGGTTAAAGATAAAAGTTCTTACAACCAGTCCAAGCAATCTTATCTTCTTGCAAGCTTATCTTTCGAAAAAATTTTATTTTCAAATTTTGAATTTGGAGATCAATCTTATATCTAGCAGTTTCATGTTCCTGCAAGCAACTTATCCAAATCTTCTCCAACAAACAACCTATCTTAAGAAAATTCAAAAATTAGCAAATCATATCACCTAAGATAATAAAAAAAAAAATCAAACTCTATCTAACCTAACATAAAAGTTACAATCTTATCCTAATCTATAAAAATAGATAAAAAATTCAAAAGATGACAAAGTTAATCCAAACTTTATTACAAGAAAATTCAAAGTTTGTTACCAAAATAAAATTCTATCTAATCTAATCTAGAAAATTAGAAATTCTAACATATCTTATCTAAACAAGCTACAAGATATGATTAGAATTCAAAATGAAAAGTTATCTAAATTGATCAAATCTTATTTAATCATAATTTTCAGATTTTAAAATTCTAACTTATCTAAACAACTTTGAAAATTCTAACTAACGTAATTCAAAAGTTAGAAAGTTAATCAAAACACTTTAATCTAATCCTAAAAATTGAAAATTAATCTAAGCAAAACTCATAATTTAATAAGATGATCCGTTTTTTTTTACTTACTCAAATTCGATATTAAAAGAAATCTAAAAAAATTATTTTTTAATTTAAAATTCCTAAAACAATAAATTAAAATAAAATAAAAAACAAAAATTCAGAAAAAACAGAGATTTTTTTCAATCAGAAAAACAAACTAAACAAAAATTAATGATGCAAAAGAAATTATTTGGAAAATGCAAACTAAAGGAACCTACGCGTACCCAAAGACCTAAATATGACTAAAATAGTAAAAAAAAATATAAAAAATCCAGATTTTAATTAAAAAAAATTCAAAATTAGCTCCCTGGCAATGTCGCTAAAGATTTAATGTGAATTTTAATTCTAATCCAATAATAACTGCAAGTGCACAATTGTCTACTTGAGACAGTGTCAAATATAAGTAAATCCCACAGGGAGCTCAACTAAATTTAAAATAAAAAATCTGAACTTTTCTAACTAAAAAATAAAAATTCTAGATGTTGATTTTGGAAGTGAGAAAAACATTTGAAACATTAACTAAGTAAAGTCTAAAAAAATCAATAATGAAATACAGATCAGACCAACCAGAAATCCATTAAGTGAATTAATTAACCAATTCATGCAATTTAATCTATTCTTTTGTTTCAAAATTAACTCAAACAAAAAACAACTCAATGTTTCTAATCTGGAAGATTTTTCTTTGTAAAAATTAGTTCTTTTTCTTTTTAAACAAAAGTCCAGATCTCCTTCACCTTATAAATGCAAAAATTATTCTAAGCATCATTTATCAGACTAAGCATAGACTACCAAAGGTACACAAACCTAAACATGATTTATCAAAATAACCATAAATAATCAAAAGTAATTTATTAAGAACATAAGTCAACGGTTTGCCTAAGGCATGATAACAAATCTATTATTCTAAGCATGCAATCAAAGAGATATAAAAAAAAAATAGATCAACTATATACACCGAAAATTGATGTACTTAATTGCATCCCAGTGCTCTGATCTAAAAGTTTACTCATCCATTGAACAGAACTTCAGCAATTTCTTCATGAAAATCATCAGGTCTTATATAATAGTTCTCTCGTCTACTCTTAACTTTTGGAACAAGGCTCCAAAATATCCAAAATATTTCTCAAATAACACTATCTTGGGAGAAAAGAAAAGAGATGAGAGAGGAGAAAAATGAATTTCTTAGTTAGAGGGGAGATGGGATGAGAAGGAGCCTCCCATAGTAGCCTCCTTTTATAGTTTTCTAACTCCTTTTGTTTATTGAATTTAGACCTCTTTTTGGTGGATTAAAAGATAAGATCTGCTGCTTATTAATTGAATTTATCTAATGAGGTGGGACAGATGTGGATTTTCAAGTAGTGGGACCCAAATCATCTTAGAGCTCTATGGGTCCAACAAATTTCATTTTCTGCACATTCTAATTAAACCCATCAAATATTGAAGAGTCCACATTGAAGCGAGACCCGTTCCAACAGAGTTCTACTTCAAATGGGACTCTTCAAAGAAAAATTGGAAACATTTTTAATTAATATAGAAAATATGTAAAAGTTGTGCAAATTCCAATTTCTAGGTGAAAATGCACGAAATGATGAAATTGGATGAATAATGATGCATTTAACCTAATTAAGTTTCAAATATACCCTAAAATGATGCATAAATGATGCAAATTCATGAACTTAATAGTCACGCCCTATGGATGCATGATTTTATTTTAGGGTTACACATTTTGGATACAATCTCTAAACCATTGAAAATCTATTGTGGCAACAATATAGCTGGAAGATTTACACATAATGACAAGGTTACCTGCAAATCTAAATTTTTTGAAGTAAAATACTTTCTACTAAAGGAAAAGACACAAAATTAGTTGGTGTATATTATTGGAGCTCCAACAAGCATGATGTTAGTAGATCCTTTAATGAAGGCATTGGCGCCAAAGTCCTACCAAAAGCAATTCCCCAAGGAGAATTCTATGGAGAGTTCTAAGTTTGGCAAACAAAGAGGAATCCTACTAAAAGCACTATGTGTGATCCAATGGTTAAAGGTTTTTTTAAAAAATCACTCATCATCCATAAAAAATCAGGAACCCAGATTTCACACAGTAGTCATTTTTTGTTCCCTAGAGACTTTGAACAGTTTAGATCTTGTAAATGGAGCCTAGAAAAAATAAAAACTTAATATTAAAGGATATTGACTTTATGTAAATATCTCAAAATCTATGATGGATGAATAGCTGATATTTGATCCCTAGCCATGTTTGGTCCTCCAAACAAGGTTTGGATCATGATTTTGGGGCCTACAGGAACCAAAAGATTTTAAAAATGCACTGCCAAATAAACACGTTTTTTGTATTGGGAACAGTCTGGAGTTTTTTGCAAATTTCTCATTACCCATTGTGAATCACACTGCCAAAATTGGTAACATAGCCATTTTAGGCCTTACAAAGATCAGCAACGGTTGAATTTTGAAGACGGGCACCACAAAAGTCCAAAAGTGTCATAAAATGGTATGTAGTTTTATGCTAATATCTAAAAAATATGATTAATCAGCGGTTGATATTTCACTTGACAGCCGCTTTGGGTCTTTTAAACACGGTTAACGATTTATATTATTAACGTGGGCCCCATAAGAACTAAGAAAAATGAATGAATCACTGCCCCACTAAATCACATAAGGAGCACTGTAGCTTCGTAATTCTGCAAGCGCACAGATATTGAAAGTCAGACATGGGAGGTCGGACCAGTATTATATTAAAAAATGAGGATCCAAGGCTTCCTCGCTGCCGTTTTCCATGCCATACCAAACGTGGTTTTCTAAGCCCTCGTGGAAAAACAGCGAAGAGTTCGATCTTGTACCGTTACCAAACATCTTCTAAGTATAAAAGTTGGAGTGACAATTGTTTTGAAAAGTTGTGGACCGTTACCAAATGTCCTCTAAGTATGAAAGTTAAAATGACAATTATTTTTAAAAGTGGTAGTCACCGGTCACAGCCTCGCTTCAGATTTCTCAATTTTGAAAACTGAATTAAAAATTTATATTTATTTTTACGTGGTCATTAAGACCAAGTGAGAGAACGTTGGGTTAAGTGGCTGTGCTTTTATGACCATATGGGACTCACTCATTTCTAGAACATCCAATAAAAGATATTTTTTTCTTAGTCAAAGATTTTAAATACTTACCATTACAAGTGCTCAATTAGAAAGATATGATTAGAGATATGTTAAAAAAACCTACTTTGATGAGAGAATTTTCTCTATAAAATAATTATTGGATTACTTCCCTACTACAATTAATTTCTTGATTCTCATCACTACAAGAGAAAGAAAAGAAAAGAAAAGTTTTAGAGGAATTGCAAATCCGTCTTCAAAGCCAGCCTTATGTTGGCATACAAATCATCGAAGAGCTATAAATTCAAGTGTTATTTTTATCATATCTCGGATTTATTATTTCTTTATGAGTATTATTTGTTTATATCCAATGATTTTGGAATTACAAGAAAGCTAATAGTTACAGCAGGGAAAAGAAGAAGAAGAAGAAGAGGAAAAAATAATGTGCATGAATTGCCTTCAACCATCACCATTCTCGAAAATGACCATCGCCATTCTTAAATTCATGCAGCAACATACACCCTCACCACCATCTATGCATACATCATCCATCCACCCCCATCCCCAACCCATAAATTAAAAGAGCGAAAGGTAGAACAAGCTACACCACTAAAGAGCCAACTCATGTGCTCCCACCGCTAGACCATCATCACATCACAACAAAGACAAGCCCAATCTTATTTTTCTCCCCACTGTCATATACAAAGGAGGAGGGCTCGTTCTAGCGGTGCTTGTTTGCCACATTGCATTGCTTCCTAATCTCACCCTTGGTGCCTGTGAGAGGGTTGTTCTCAGAGAGGATGGTGATGGCCCGCGAAAACTCCTTAAAGAAGTAATCCTGGCTCTTGGCCATCTTCTTCACGTAGGGCTTGGTCCTCTTGTCATGGGCCAGCTGATGGTCCACAATTAATAGGCCCTTGTTGTCCAAGATGTTCCTGTAGTAGTTGTTGTCCAGTATCATAGGGGTCCCGCGATCATTTCTCACGTACTGGACTGCTTTGGGATCCGGGATGGCATCGGGGCACTTGTGGAGCATGTGCTCGATGTGGTCGGAGTTGATTGCAGGGTCCACCTCAGGGTACAAACGGTGGACCAGCTTCACACAGTGGGTCCTGCCGACACTGTGAGCCCCTGTCAATTGGGAACAAGAGTGGGGTCAGTGTTTGTAATGTATACATGAGGGGATGATACACACACCTACATGGATTTGCAGGGAAAAAAGGATTTAGACCAAAGACCTGGTCAATCACCACACTCATGGGCCTGCCGAGTAAGCTGTCGCCTCTTTTATAGAATGTGTAAGGCAATGGTTTACAACAAAGTTACAGTTGACTTGCCTCAACTGAGTCGACTCGACCCGATGGGCGGACAGGGGGTATGAGTCATGCTACTTTGACATTTAATCAGGTATAAAGTTTCTTTCTACGAAAAAAAAAAATCAGGTATGAAGTTTCTGGTAATAAAACAATGGTGTAAACAATTAGAGTAAATTCTACGAATGTACCCACATAAAATCATGACAATCACGAGGTTGTAGGAGTTTAAAAAGGAAGTTCTGTTTTTTTTTTTTTTTGTTTTGTTAATGAAAGGTGCATAAGTCCTTTTTATTCATAAAAAGGGTAATCTTGTGACCTAGACTTTCTAAAAAATGATCTGATCAAGGTGATATTTTGATGGTGCAAAGTCATCCAAGTTTTAGTTATATGACATAATACTAGCCCTAAGCAATGTTGCATACACAGTTGACCTAGATATTTCTTACTAGCTCAATCTTTGAATAAACTCAGTATTTGAATTTGTAGCCTCATAAATAGTGCCAGATAATACAAGGGATAGGAGTTAACATTAAAACCTTGGAGAGCATACCTAAGTCTCAAACTAATTGAGACTCATTCTCGAACATATATCAAGATATTTTCATGAGAAATTCAAAAATAACTTATAAGTTGTGACCGTGGAGGTGAGCGTGAGTCAACGTGAAGTATTCATGTCTATTCAATACTTTTTTGCATACACCAATATTGTTCAGTGGTTCCACAAGGGAAATTATTGAACTGAAAAGTATTTATATAATTATATTGCCTCTACAAATTCTAATGAATTATTAATTATGCATGCCCAATGCATGATTTCATCATGTTGATGTCATATCCATGCATGCATGTATGATGTATCAAATCATAGATGTACATATAAGTTTATATAATACCATTTACGGTACATATCGTGTTATTTTCACGATATTTTCAGAAATGGAACACATTTGTGTCACTGGTAGGTGAGTCGTCAGTGTACATACTATAATGGACATGGGCCCTGTAAAGAATAAACAAATACAAATAATACATGCCCACTCCATGCTTTCATCATGCTAATGTCATGTACATGTATGCATGTATATACTCATATCACATATCCATACATGAAAAATACATATGATAGATGCATGTATGTACCTAGCAGTGCCACAACTCCAGGGGTATCAATGCCCATGGCCCCAAATTTCTCAAGTACTGCTGAAATGCTCTCATTGTGGTCAGGCAGGTACTCCTCAACCACATCAGCTCTGCTCCTCCTCCCATCTCTTCTTCCTGTCTTTAGAGGGATGTATGGCCCACCAAGCTTTATTATGACAAAAAGGACAAAAACAAAAGCCTGATTTAGACATACTCCCTTGCAATTTTTAAATTTATCCTTTTTTGGCTGTTATCCAAGATGAGACCCAAGATAGTTTACCTGAGAACATGCATCAAATGTAGATCCAACAGAGCCTATTTATACATATACATACAAAAAAAAGACATGTAAAAAATGAAAATGCATCACTATTCAAAATCATAGAAGATCGATGATAGTGAACACCCGACAGAGAAAGCAAGGTAGATTGTTGGGAAAGACTACTAGGTCTCAGACCCAAATCAGATCAAAGGAGAGATTCGAACATAAGAGCCTCAGATCTGAAATGGCAAAAAAGAGAGCTGGTTTTGTGAGGAGATTTTATTATGAAAACTCTGTCGAATAGTGGAATCAAAGATCATTACTGTTGTAACAAACTTTAAAAAGATCCTAACGAACTTAGTAACTTAACTACCATCCTAGAAAGGAACGTCAACATCCAATTGGAAAAGGATTAGAAGAAAAGCGTCCACCTCTGTAAGAGCAATTGAATATTAATACGCTTGTCAGAGGAATTAATGCAACCCAAGAAAGCCCATTGAATGGATCTTCCACCCGACAATTTACAAACATTCAGAATAAGAAAAAAAATGAAAAATCACCCATGTGAAAGAGAATGAAAAAGAAAAATCAAAGTCAAATATATGAGACCAAATTAGGAGAATAAGAGAATGAAACCACTAAGATTACCCCAAGTGACCAAATTAGGAGAAAAATTTTGAAATGCCAGTTTTACAATAATGAAACCAGATCAAAGAAGAAAAAACACACCAGTAGCACCCAATACCCACAAAAATTAAAGAAAATAAAACCTCAAGAATCACAAAAAGAGGACAAGAGCAAAGGAGACGGTTCATACCGAAACAATGCCATCTCTGGCAGACAACACTAAGATGTCTGCACAGGAGACCACTCCAGGGCACTCCCTCTCCACAGCCTCCTTAATGGTGTCAAGGTATCTAAAGTTTCTCAGCCCAAAACTCCTGTCTGTTTCCTTCTCAGAAAGGCTCCTCCTAGTAGAATCCAGTAGAAGTGATGCATCACATGACTAAAAACAAAAAAAAAAACCAAAGGTCAACATCAAAATGTGATAAAAACAACAAAAATCGAGAGAGAGAGAGAGAGAGAGAGAGAGAACCTCTGTTGCTTACCTGAACAGCACAGTCATGGAAAATGTTCCTGAGCCATGAGAAGGCAGTGTTCTTGTGGCGTTTGTAGAGAAGCTTAACCTGCTCTGTGATGATCTCCTCTGCTTGAGGGCATGACTCTTTGTAAAAGTTCATAACAAGGCCTGGGTCCTCTTCATTCTCTGCAAAAGAAGGCCTCAGAACCACAGCTGAGAAAGAGAGAAGAGCCAAAAAGAAGAGACCCCTGGAAGCCATTTTCTCCTCTTTTGAGAGATGGGTGTGTGTGATCACTTGCTTCTTCCACTTGGGCTCTTAAATAATGCAGAGGAAGAATGGTACTGAAATAAAGAAAGCTTAGAAAAGGAAAAGAAAGTGTGACAAAGAATCAAAAGATAAAGAGAAACGGATAGATGGGATAACTGAATCCGAGGCTGTAATGACATTTGTCGGTGCTTTGCTATATTCAGCTGATTTGAACTGCTTATCCCATTTCTAAATGCGCCGATAATGGGCCATTAATCGAGGCCGTTGAATTATTTTATAGGCCACGTGCTTGACAATCAAAGGGTCTATTGACTTGTACATCTTCACTGGCACGTTCTGAATTGCCTCGTTTGTCATCCAGATCATTTGAATTGGGAGTCAGTGTCCATTCCTGCAAATCTATCGGTGGGATCCTTCATCCCTTGTGAAACATTGATTCTGCGATGATGGATTATTTTTTTACCCAATTATTTTTCTACAGTTTGTTATGGTATTTTTCGTACAAAAAGGAGAAAAAATGAATTATTTTTTCTCATGCAGTTGGAAAAACAATTTTCACTGAAATGAAAATCCGCATAAGGCATAATTTCAAGCATTATTATAAAGAAGAGGAGTTACGAAGATTGATCGTGATGGGTGTTATGAAAATGGGTGTCCTGTCTATTAGGACAATCCTCTAGTCACCCGTACTTCCACTTTTACTGGATGCCTATCATATATGGATGTGCATCTAATAAAAGCTCCCTACCTCAAAGTACGTTGGATTTGGGCTTGTATTAAGCAAAACTTTTCCCACCTTTAAATGCATAAGTTTCCTTCTCCTTTATTTCTCTTTATTTCTCATTGTCTCACATCGGTTATTTACTACTTTTAAGTGGTTTATTAATATTTTCTCTCTAACTTAAGGTGTCAAGTTGTTTAGTAGTTATCGTAGTGGTCATCATGCTTGCACAGTCCATGCTGTTTGTGGCTAGGCAGGAGGGCCTAGGCCATGTGTGTTGTGTAGGTTGAGCACACTAGCTGACTTGCCCAGTTTGAGCCTTGCCCTGCGCTTGTATTTTTTGATTGACAGGGGATCCAAATCTGAATCCACTTGTCTGCAGCCTACATTTATCTGGCTCACATCTTTCTGCGTAATTATAACTGTAACATCTCTCTACATTAATATGGAGATATGTTGTGTTGATCATTACGCAAGAGTTACATCTTACACGAAATGCGAAAGGCATAACTCTCTCTCGGTTGTCTCCTCGGAAACCTCTATATAAAAGGTTTTGGAGAAAGCCTTTCTACACATCTCATCTCAGATCTGCACACACTTTTTTCCTTGCTTTCTCTTCTGTGAGAGAGACAATCTGTCTGTCAGATTTCTTCTTGCATTTTATGCTAAGGAAGGTTTTGCAATAGTACTTCTCTGATTTCATTCTTCTTTCTCTTTCAATTCGGTTTTATTATTGCTGCGAGTGTGCAAAAATGGTCCCTTTGGGATTTGAGTTCTCTCATGTCAATCGAGTATACGATTGCCAAAGATTCCAATCATGAAAGCCATCTTATCTTGCGATAGATGTCTGTGAGTCCATCTGCACCTGTGTGGTGAGGCGAGGCAGGTGGGTGAGCCTGGGCCATGTTTGCAGTGAGGGTTGGGTTGGGCCCGCTGGTCCATATAGGGCCTGCTACTTGGATCGCCCTGTTTGGGCCTTGCCCCGCGTGTATATTTGTAGATCGGAGATGGATCCAGATCCGGATCCACTTGTCGGCAACCCACATTCATTCGGGCTCACATCTTTATGCGTGACTGTAACCGTATTGTCTCTCCACATTATTGCAGAGGTATGCTGTGTTGACCATTGTGCAAGAGCTAAATTTCGCAGTAAATGTGAAAGGCATAACTCTCTCTCGGTTGTCTTCCTTGGAATCCCTATATAAAAGGTTTCAACAAGAGCCTTTCTACACATCTCATCTCATATTTGCATTTTCTGTGAAAAGGCTTTCTTCCCTTCTTCTTCTTCTACAAGAGAGACAATTTGCTCGTCAGATTCCTACGTTTAATGCTAAGGAAGATCCTCAATAGTACTTCTCTGATTTCATTCTTTTCTCTCTTTCAATTTGGTTTATTATTGTTGCGAGTCTGCGAAAGTGATTCTTTTGGAATTCGAGTTCTCTCCTATCAATCAAGTGCACGATTGTCGGAGATTCCAATCAAATAAGCCATCCTATCCTAGGGTAGACGTCCGTTAATCTATCTATACCTATGTGGGGGTAAAATTTACCTTAGAAAAGCGTTTCCAAAAAAGTAATTCAGCTATTAATTATTTTAGTAATTTTTAATATTTTTTTAATTTTATTATTTTATAGTTATTATCAGTAATCCAGGTACACTCATCCAATAAAATATAGGACCTGAGTCCACTAGAGAGCAATAATCATTTTACTGTCGGGTTGGGCATTTGTCACTCTGACTGGAATGTTTTTGAACTAATCTTCTAGATTCCCACACTTTTGTGCCAAATTGTATTGTTACACAAACAAGCCCTACAAGTTCCCTAATTTCTTCTTCTGTCCTAAATGCCAATTTTTGTGCGCTCAATCTTATTGCTGATGTGATATTTTATAAGAGAAAATACACAGGTGGACTACTTTTAAGCAGTTTGGGTTTTACAAGTCCACTAATAGATTCATAGGCTTGAGCTGAAGATCTATCTTATTCCTTGCATCATAGGATGGAGACAGGGGTGGCTCAACCATTGGGTGAGAAAAATCTATGCTTTAGGCCTTCCAAAAAATAAGGCCCCCCCAAAAAGTAAATCACATCTTTTTTTTTCAATCCAAAAAAATAAGACTTCAAAAAAATAATTGTAGCAATTTTAATCTTTTCAAATTTCAAAAAAAGCACTTGTCATCATTTGGTTTCTCCTAAAAAATAAGGCCTCATAAAAATAATTAAAGTAACTATCATTTTTTTTACGTTCCAGAAAAAACAAGTGTTATCTTTTCATATTACGAAAAAAAAAATTAAAGACCACTTTCACCGTTGAGAAAATATTGCCATTAAAAGGAAAAAAAACCCTAAAATAACAACAAGTAAAAAATAATTTTCTATTATGAAAATCCTCCAGTTTGCACAATTTTTCCTCTATATCTATGCTGCTTGAAATCCTTTGAAGACAACTTCAAATATAATTTTTTTCACATTGAAAAAGCTGCATCAAATTCAAAAGTAATCTACGGCTATAATCTTTGTGGCCAACGCTGATAAATCATTAAATTAGCTTCTGTGATTCTATGCTTTTAAAAAAATTTTAATTACAAGCTCATATTATATGTTTATTATAATTAGTGTTTGTTTTATTTGTAAATATTATTAGTTATAATTTATAAATATTAAATATATCTACTAGAAAAATAGTGACAATTCCTGAAACTGGTGCTTTTATAAAAAGAAGTTTTTCAATTAAAATTGATAAAATCCTAATTTTACAAAAAAGATTAAGTAGATTAACAGATTAGCCATACTATCAATTAAAAAAATAAGTTAGCAAAATTCGAATATAAAAACTTAAATAGTAATATTGCATGACAAAAAATGAAAAAAAATAAATTTTAAATAAAATATTATAATAATATTAAAAATAAAAAAATACCTCATTTAGGATTGTCGCTTTAGGTCTCATATTGTCTTGAGCCGGCCCTGGATGGAGACTCCCTCAACTTTCCTCTTGCTATATGGTACTTCAGGTGGATAGTTCCCATCACCTGTTTGGAGCTAAACATATGAACCAAAATGTGACGAATGATCTCACTGACTACTGGTTGGATGGCGCAGTCTATGGGGTTTTTTTTTATGGTAATTTTATAATAGAAGAAGACAAAAGGCAAAAGAAAATTAGTTCCCTCAGATGCAGCCCTAGGGTTAAGACTTGGGTGAAACTCCCAAAGCATGTGTCAGCAGAGACTTCAACATGAAGACACACTTCTCCAAGTGATGAAAAGACCTGCAATAATTTCTATTAAATAATGAAGTCTGAGAAATCCAACTCTTAAAATGCATATACATAGGATGATAAAACTTGGTAGCTAAGAAACCTAATTAAACTAAAAAAGTGAATAAAATAAGTTTAGGAAATAAGAAATCTAATACTAATTACAATTGAAAACCTGCTAACAATAACTAGAAAATAAATATATATTCCAAAACTATCTTGGGTGGGACTACTTGTGGGCCCGTTCTATATCATTACTCTCCACTTGAAAGAAGAGTTTGACATCGAATTCGGATTCTCTTCATGTTGACTCTGTAGACATGGTATACTTGAAGCACTTCCTTTTATAGCATTTTCCTTTGATTTCTTCTTCGGTAGTTTAGATTTCTTTCGGTGGAATGTAACTTACTTTCCACTACTTTTGAATGTGTATGAATTACCACGCATGCCATGAGTACCATTTTTTTATACATCTGTGGGCAACACAAGAAGATAATACCACTATTCATTGGGAGCACATAACACCAGATTGCATCTTTATATATTCAGTAATCGTAAAAATAACTTGGCACATATCTCGCACTTGTACTTCATCATTAGTCATCAGTCATTTGAAAAAAATAGTGGCAATTATGCTTATAAACCTTCATCTATAGGCAACTAATAAGAGCTTTAAAGATGATATTCTCACAACTACTGCCATCAACTATAAATAGTTTTCTAAACTATCTTGGATGGAACCACTTGTGGGCTCATTTTGTATCACTATCTCAAAGAAGCCTCCGTAACAAAGATAAAAAAGACCCTACCCACGTACAATCCACATTCATAGAGTAACAGGATTTAGGCAATGGAGAATGAGAGGTTGTCTAATTGGTTGGGAGCCCCACCTCACATGGATGATATGACCCAGATTACTGAGGATTGATCCTAGGGTTTCTCCCCCCCAATGAGTGCGGGTGTCTTCTCCTCATTTGTAAGGCTATCAAAGGGTCGGGCCAGGGGAGATATGTGGTTTTTCTAACCAAACCCTCAATATATGTAGGCCCAGGCCGAGGTGTTGTTGAAATGAAAGCTACAAAATGCTGTTAAAATACAAATAACTGAAACAATAGTACCGAATTATCTGCAGTGCTTGGAGGGCTGTTGTGATGGCTCAAATCTGCGAAAATAAGAATAGCAGTTGTTGGCCAAGGCATGTCAGCGGACGCTTTCTTTAGGACGAGTTCCGTCCCTTGGGATAAACCCAGGTGCGATGAGGTTTTCAGCAGGAATCGCCCCCAAGATACAACGGCCTCCACACTACGATCTCCCCTGGTCGCACACCAAGTTGAGACGAACCAGACTCCAGCAGAAAATGCTCGAAGGAAAAAAAAACAGCGGAAATGAGAGAGGGGGAAAGAAAGTTCTGTATTTTTCGTTTCAACCCAAGTGCCCTTTTTATAGTAAAAATAGACGTTGGGTTTAATAACAGGCATTTAAAATCACCATTAAAAGGCAATTAAAAAAATGTTTTGTTAATAAAAACCATTAAAAAAGCGTTGAAAATTTTGAATTTAAAATTTTTAACGTCCATTAATTAAATGCCCAACGTCCCATTAAATTGGTTTAATTAAAAACATTTGAAATTCGAAATTCAAACGAAGATTAAATGCCCAAAATAACTTGAAGTGTAAAGGAGAATGTATGCTTATATAGTGCTTCAAAGAATGTGTACTTTTCCAATGTGGGACTTTTGAAAACCACAAACCGCTCATATATAAAACTTAATTTTGAAACCTCATAAAACCCAACAATCTCCCCCTGTTTCAAAATTTCAAAGAGCATTATACTAGTAAGGTGACAAAGCTTGAACCTCACCGTCATGATAAAATTTTCAAACGTGTAGGAGTTGAGGTGACCGGAGTCTTGAACTTCAACTCTTTATTTCGGTCAAAAAATATACCAAGTTTTATATTTAGGAGTCCATAGGGCAGCACTTTTCGGCCATGTGCTTTTATTTTGGATTTCATGAGTGTTCTAGAGAATTTGCCCGAATTCTCATAAAAAGCAGCCCCACTTTCACACTCACATAGATGAGTCTATCAAGGGTGCTCCTGCAACTGTGCACCTCACCATATAGGCTATAGATTTCATTAAGGATTAAATCAATCTCACTCGCTACAGGTAATGTACTGACATTTAATCTCGCTTAACTTAAAAAGGGATGAGTTTTTTGTTTTGAGAATCATATATTCCCATTATATCAGTATTCTAATCATCGAATTAGCTTGTTTTTCCCATTGAACCTAATTCTCGGGATCTCCGGTCATTAGGTTGGGTTTCCGATATTGATGATTTATGGGCTTAAGACCCATCCCCTTAGTTGTTTCTTTAATTTTTTCCCTTGCAATGCCTTTTGTCAAAGGATCCGCTAAATTGTCTTTTGATTTCACATAATCAATTGCAATCACTCTTTCACCGAGTAATTGTTTCACATAGCTATGTTGCAGGCGCACTTGTCTAGACTTGCCATTGTATGTAGCGTTGTGTGCATTTATAATTGCTATAGTGTTATCACAATGAATAATAATAGGAGGAATTGGTTTAGTCCACAAAGGAATATCATATAATAAATTTTGAATCCATTCCGCTTCTGTTGCAGCAGCTCCCAGAGCTAGAAATTCTGAATCCTTAGTGGAATGCGATATTGAAGTTTGTTTCTTTGATTTCCAAGATATCGCAGCACCTCCTAAGGTGAAAATATATCCACTGGTGGACTTAGAATCATCCAAGTCCGAGTTCCAATCAACATCGCTATAACACTCTATTACAGCTGGATAACTAGAATAACATAATGCATAGTCTATAGTATGCTTTAAGTATTTAAGTACTCTAGATACAACATCTCAATGTTGAACACCAGGATTACTAGTATGTCTACTTAATTTGCTTACAGCATAAGCTATATCAAGACGAGTACAGTTCATAATCAAGTTGTGCTACACGATTACTAGGATTTTTGACTAATTTAACACTTGGATCAAAAGGAGTAGCAACCGGTTTACAATCAAAATGATTAAACTTTTTTAATACTTTTTCAATGTAATGGAATTGGGATAGTTTGATGCCAGAATCATCTCTAATAATTTTTATTCCCAATATTACATTAGCGTCTCCCAAGTCTTTCATATCAAAATTATTTGAAAGAAGTGCTTTAGTATTTTTGACACACTCCAAGTTTGTTCCAAGAATCAACAAATCATCAACATACAAGCACAAAATTATAGTTGAATTACCATGAGATTTATAATAAATACATTTTTCAGCCTCATTTATTTTGAAGCCATTAGAAAGCACAATTTCATCAAACTTCATATGCCACTGTTTTGGTGCTTGTTTTAGTCCATATAACGATTTTATCAATTTACACATTTTATGCTCTTGTCCTGCTATCACATAACCTTCAGGTTGATCCATATAAATTTCCTCTTCTAAATCACCATTTAGAAAAGCAGTTTTAACATCCATTTGATGAATATGCAAATTATGCACAGCAGCTATGGCTATCAGAGTTCTAATAGAACTAATTTGAGATACAGGTGAATAAGTGTCGAAAAAGTCTACCCCCTCCCGTTACCTAAAACCTTTGGCTACTATCCTAGCTTTGTATTTCTCTATTGAACAATCAGGACTAAGTTTTTTTCTTAAGAACCCATTTGCATCCTAAAGGTTTTGTACCTGAAGGTAGGTCAGCTAGTTCTCAAGTATTGTTTGCTAGAATGGATTCCATTTCATCATCCAATGCTTCCTTCCAAAAGGCAGTATCATGAGCAGACATAGCTTCTTTAAACGTAGATGGATCCTTTTCCACTAGATAAGTTTCAAAGTCAGGACCAAAACTGGTAGATATCCTAACTCACTTACTCCTCCTAAGTTGGGGTTCATCTTCTGCTGGAGTGTGTACAACTCTTTTAGATGAGGCATGGTCAGTTATAATCCTAGTTTTAAAGGGAAATACATCTTCGAAAAAGTCTGCATCTCTAGACTCAACTAGACTTTGGTCTGTTATTCTAAAAAATCTATAAGCAGCACTATCTTGTGCATATCCTATGAATACACATTCCCATGAATGGGGTCCTAACTTAGGCCTTTTTGGATCTACTATTCTAACATGGGCCAGACAACCCCAAACTTTAAAATATCTAAGATTAGGTTTCCTTCCCTCCCAAATCTCAAAGGGTGTGTATTTAGTCTTAGAATGCAAAGTCCTATTTAATATATAACATGCAGTCAATAGAGCTTCACCCCATAGATTTTTTGGACTACCGGCCGAAATCATCATACAATTAACCATTTCAATCAAAGTCCGGTTTTTCCTTTCTGCTATACCATTTTGTTGGGGTGTATAGGGAGTGGTACTAGTTCTTTTGATTCCTTTAGCTTCACAGAAGTCCAGAAAATCTGTTGAAGTATATTCACCACCTCTGTCACTTCTAAACTTTATCACCTTTTTATTTAATTTGTTTTCAACTTCAGACACAAAGATTTTAAATTTAGATAAAGTTTCATCTTTTGTTCTAAGTAAATATATATAGGTATATCTAGAACAATCATCAATAAAAGTAATAAAATAATATTTTCCACCTTTAGTCATAGTATTGCTTAAATCACATATATCAGAATGTATTAACTGAAGTAATTCAGATTCTCTTTCTACACTATGAAAGGGCTTACGAGTAATTTTGGATTGAGAGCAAATTTCACATTTTTGTTATTCATCTTTATATTTATCAATCAATCCATCTTTACTCATATTCTTCAAAGTTCGAAAGTTTATATGACCTAGTCTACCATGCCAGTCATAAATAGAAGCAACCATATAAGCAAAAGAAGATGCATTATTATTGACAACATTTAACTTAAACATACCATCAGAAGCATAACCTTTACCAACAAAAACACCTTTTTTGGTAATTACAAATTGATCGGATCCGATCACCTGCTTAAACCCTGCCTTATTCAGAAGATAACCAGAAACTAGATTTTTTCTCATATATGGAGCATGGAACACATTCAGCAATGTCGCAGTCTTCCCGGAAGTGAACTGAAGTTCTACCTTTCCTTTACCAATCACTTGTGTAGTAACGAGAGTTCCCAGAGCAAGTTTGCAATCATTTTTGACCTCTTCATAGGTCTTGAATGCACCTCTATCAAAGGTTACATGAGTAGTGGCTCCTGTGTCAATCCACCACCCCTCGCTCTTTCCTGTGCTGACTGTGTTCACTTCAAAGATAACAGCCACAAGGCAATCCTCTTCGGTGACATTGGCTTGAGGTTTGTTGGATTGGGACTGTTGTGGAAATTTCTTCCGGTGGCGACATTCTCTTGCAAAGTGGCCCGGTTTGCCACAAACAAAATAGCCACCCTTAGATGCTGGTTTATTGGCACATTGATTCTGATTCTGATTCTTATTTGGGCCTTTTTTCTGATTTAGGTGCTGCTTCTTGAAAAAGGTTTTACTTTTTTTTATTTCTGCCAAGATGTTGATCAAATTTGCCTTTCTTTTCACTATCACCGTTTGCCTTAGGTTCAACAAAATTTATTTTTCCACTATTCTCAGGTAGGGAAATTTGATCACGTATTCGGGCTTCCTCCTCAATTCTCAAGTAACGCTGGAGACGCTCTAGTGAATAATCCCTCCATTTATGCCTAAGGGTTTTTTGAATATCCTTCCAAGTTTTGGCAGTTTCTCAGTTATTGTTGCCACTTGAAACTGTTTATCAACTCGGATTCCTTCTTTCATAATTTCATTCACTATGGTCTGTAAATCATATATTTGAGGAAGAATTGGTTTGTCATCTACCATTTTAAAGTTCAAATAACGACCAACCGCATATTTTTTGGCCCCAGACTCCTCTGTCTTGTATTTCTTATCAAGGGCTTTTCAGAGATCTTTTGCAGTTCGGGCATCAGAATATAGA
Organism: Sextonia rubra; assembly: GCA_037013555.1. NCBI lineage: Eukaryota > Viridiplantae > Streptophyta > Magnoliopsida > Laurales > Lauraceae > Sextonia > Sextonia rubra. The sequence continues at coordinate 50,041,985 of JASUAD010000009.1, read as the reverse complement.
TTGTAGATGTTATTTGCAACCAAGTTGAGGATATGGCCTTTGCACAAATAATCATCTTCTTTCCATTTCTTTCTTGCATATGAGCCTCCTGGTTGCTCTTCACGATCAGGACATGGTTCGGTTAAGACATATGCTACTTTCAAGGCTGTCAACAGAAATAACACTTTCTGTTGCCAATGTCGGAAGTTGGACCCATCAAAACTATCCACTGAACCAGATCCTGATGCATAAACTTAACAGCGGATGTAGCCATGAGATCATATTAAAATTGTTGTTGAAATGAAAGCTACAAAATGCTGTTAAAATACAAATAACTGAAACAATAGTACCGAAGTATCTGCAGTGCTGTGGAGGGCTGTTGTGATGGCTCAAATCTGCGAAAATAAGAACAGCAGTTGTTGGCTGAGGCACATCAGCGGATGCTTTCTTTAGGACGAGTTCCGTCCCCTGAGATAAACCCAAATGCGATGAGGTTTTCAGCAAGAATCGCCCCCAAGATACAACAGCCTCCACACTACGATCTCCCCTGGTCGCACACCAAGTTGAGACGAACCAGACTCCAGCAGAAAATGCTTGAAGGAAAGAAAAACCACAGAAATGAGAGAGGGGGAAATAAAGTTCTGCATTTTTCGTTTGAACCCAGGTGCCCTTTTTATAGTAAAAATAGATGTTGGGTTTAATGACAGGCATTTAAAATCAACATTAAAAGGCAATTAAAAAAAACTTTTCGTTAATAAAAACCATTAAAAAAGTGTTGAAGATTTTGAATTTAAAATTTTTAATGTCCATTTATTAAATGCCCAACGTCCCATTAAATTGGTTTAATTAAAAACGTTTGAGATTCAAAATTCAAACGAAGATTAAATGCCCAAAATAACTTGAAGTGTAAAGGAGAAGGTATGCATATATAGTACTTCAAAGAATGTGTACTTTTCCAATGTGGGACTTTTGAAAACCACAAACCTTTCAAGTATAAAACTTAATTTTGAAACCTCATAAAACCCAACACGAGGTGGGCCAAAACCCTCAGAGGGCCTACACCATCTAGGCCCTTACCCTACCATTGAGAGCCAAGGCCTTGCTAAGGCAAGGCTTTGGGCCTCAAAATAAGAAATGCATTAATTTTTTTTATTGTTACCAAGAATCAAGTGTCGACCAAGTGTTATCTTTTTTAACTTCAATTGTGAGGGAACCATTAAAAAAACATTTGGAGAATATAAATTGTTCCTAAAAACTTTCATTAATTGGACAAAGTCAAAAAATGATTAAAGAGTGTGATTTATTTCATACCTTTCACAGGAATTTTCACGTTTGAATCAGCATAACAATATCTTATCTTTAAAAGTTTTAAACTATTTACAGTCACATACCCTTTATCAATTGCCATTATTTTCGATTTAACACTAATTTGACGAGTAATGTTGTCGGATTTCAATTACAAAATAAATGCAATACCATTAGTTTAGACTTTTTAAAAATGAGAGTTAAGTACCTGATTAGAAGGATATTTGGATCCTCACATATCCTTAGAGTTTCATATACGTACAAGTTGCAAATCTCAAGCAACTCTATAGAAGAAAAAGTATATCATTATTAACAGTGAAGGGTATACCTCCTTTTAAATTCACATGAATTTATAAATATAATATAAAAAAAGCCTAAGTAAGAAGCAATAAAACTAGAAGAAAGTGATTAAAAACAATCATGCTGCACTTATTGTTTATGCATTAAGTACAATGCATAACTAAATAATTAAATATAGATAAAATGAACAAAGTATTTGTGTATCGATTTTTAAGAGATTTTGTAATAGGTAGGTGGGTGTGAAATGGGTTTCATATCCTAATTTTATTACTCCAAGTGATTGTGACAAGGACATTTTAGTGTGTATTTACATCTATAAATACATACATTATATAAAATAAATAAAGTAGGAGGGTCGGGGCCGGGGCCAGGGCAAGCCAATACTATCCAAGCCCTCCCCTCAAATTGTAGAGCTTACAAAAAATTGTTCAAGCTAGGTTCTAAGGCTTTTCCTTAAAAATTAGAAATCCTTATTTTATGGGCTTTTTAAGGGCTGGTCCAAGCCAAGCCCCTCATCGTGGGGCCGATTGACTGGCCTACCTTGTTTAAATGCTCTCCTTGTGTACGGGTGCTCTCATGGGTCTAAGCCAACCAAAAAAACCTGGGCTGTCTGATCTAGTTCTCTATGGATGGAGCAAAACTCAATGGAATCAAAATGGCTAGACATGGCACCAATGTACAGAAAGATTGAGTGGGTCATGCCAATTGTCCATATCGTTAATGACTTGCATTGCACCACATCAAATATATCTGTAAATACTTGAACTCAGACGAAATCCGAAGTCCACAAATTTTTTAATGCAAGAAGGATTGCTCTTTGTTTTTTTCTTGAAATTGACACATGTCATTAAGCATATATATGTGAAGAGGTAGGCTATGGTGCATCGTTGCTGCACCATCATACAATACAGCCACTAGCTATGTCTAATCACTACATGCCACACCATTTTTTGAAAGAGTAAATATAATATACGGTTCTTGTTCTCTTCCATCATCCATCCTCGTTTAACTATCTTTTGTTTTTTCAAAACTATTTTTGACAATTTCTTAAAAAATCACTTTCAACATTATCTTTTATGAACTCTCAAATTACCCTTTCTAATTTATGGCCTCATAATTATATATTTTTTGACGTTTATGCAAATGTTCATTATTTTTAAAATTGAGCCCGCCAATTGCCATGAACAATGTTCTTCAATAAGCAACGCACTTCTCTGTGAGGGAAAAGGGCATTGCCCTGTGTGAAAGAAAGTTTGTGTAGAGCAATTGACCCAGTTAGCTTGGTAGGTGGGTTGGTTGAAGTTGATTACTGGTTTAACTTTTTAAGAGCCCCGTGTACTAACTTGGGAGTTACTAATTTGAGTTTGTTGTCTGGCTCTTTGCCAGTGATTGCTAAGACGATCGACAGGTGGACTTGTCTTTTTTGCTGTTATTTTCATGCCCTAGGGCCCCTTGATTTGGAAGCATCTTTATTTTTTATTATTACACAGTGAGAGAGAGGGCCCCCTGATTTGGATGCATCCTTATTTTTTTTATAAGAGAGAGAGAGAGAGAGAGAGGAATCATACCAGCAATTGGAGAACTAGAGTGGACCATAATCACACAGTAGCAGATGGCGACACGAGAGGTATCTTACCAGCAATTAGAGAACTAGAGTGGACCATAGTCACACCCCAGCAGATGGCGACAGGGAAGAAGAAAATGAATGGATAATTTTTTTTTTTTGTAGAAAGTGAAAGGATAAGCCTTCAGACTTATATGAACGCAAGCGCCTTATAATCTCTGCCATTTTCACTTTCTTAATTAGGGCTTACAAGTCCAATAAGTGAATCACTCAGTAGACTTATATGCCCTAATTAGTTTAGTGAAAAAGAAGAGATTATAAGGGTCTTATAAGGGGATCCCAAGGGGTAGCTCAGTTTTCAAGGGGGGGGGGGGGGGGGGGGGGGCGGCGCACAATAAAATAAAATAAAATAAAATAAAAGTGATATTATAAGGCCACTCACTACTTACTAGTCATATAAAATGAAAATGCAGAGATTATAAGACACGTTTGCGATCATTTTAGAAAGAATCGGGGTCAAGTCATATCATGGTGTCAAGTATCATGACTGGACCGGTTTGGGTCCCGCTGAAAACTGAAACACCAGTAAATGTAATTGGTATTGGTACGGTAATTGTGTTGATTTTGAGAAGATAAAAATTAAGAAAAATATGTCCAATAAGATCAAGAAAATGATAAATTCTTGATTTTTGATCTTTTAGAGATTATCTGATCTATTTTATCATGTATATGATTCATATGTGTAATGCTTAGGGCGGGGTGTCTCTCACCTTTAGGAGGCTCCAAATGCAAATTGGACATGAGCACTGTGTGCAGATCAAAATTATCCTTGAAGATAGAGAGCTAGAAATCATGGATTCAACAAAGTCATCAATAACAACAATTAAAAAAGTTTATCATTGGAATGAGAAAATAAAAGCATTGCAATGTATTAAACACTAATTTGGCGATATCTTAACCCAACAATCCAGAGGACCCAGAATTTAGCGAGATCTCAATCCAACAGTCCAGAGGAAGCCTCAAAAGGAGGAGAGAGCACATAGGAAAGCCTGCCGGGTGAGATCACTGGTCAAGATCCTTTGAACAGCCAGCAAGCCACTTGAGGGCTTTTTGTTGGGCCTAGATCCGGTGGTGAAATTGGTGTTAGTGCTGAGGATACTTTGTAAATAACCAAAGTTATTAACCAATGGGCATATTTAATGGCTGATTCAAGATTTTTATTTGAGGTGTGCGGTTTCTAATAGGTAGTATGGTTTTGGAGGTAAATTGGAAATTTTTATATGAATTTTGAAGGTATACCCATGATTTTTTTTTTTTTGAATATTTGAAAGTAGACTCAAAATTTTCATATAAGATTTGAAAGCATACCGGAGTTATGATGGGTGCGAGTACACCCGCCTGTCCCTATTGAGGGGGCATATTTGTTTTAAAAAACATATGTAAGGTTTGGTTATCATTATTTGATAAAATATTTATGTTTTATCATTAATTGCTTATTAGACGTGCTCTTTGTAATTTTTTGTGGTTAAAATTCTCTATCCGAAAGAACTTTTTTCTTTTTCACCTTTTCCCATGTTCGACCTCCAGTAAAGCCACTGACGACTACACAGAAGCGCAGCTTTGAGTTCTCGGTGTAATATAAAGCGAGTGGCATGGATTGCTCTGGTAAATCTTGGAGTTGTCTGCGTCCAATGTCGAACCATCAGGCCTCGGATTACTGTGCTCACAGACTGACACCTCCTTCAATTAAAGTATTCCTACCCAGTTGAGCGGACAGCAGGGGCTTCCAAGTTTTATCCTTTTTTTATTTAATTTTATCAATGAGAGGCTTAAAATTAGCAACCTTATTTTTGTTGAAAAATAATTGGTTCCATAGATATTTCTCACTACTTGTCATGTATCTTATCCCTAGAAGAGATCAATAACCCTGCGCCTCTTGCTACATTCCCCTTTGCAAAAAGCTATAGCAGATTTATTCAAATTAATTAATTGTCTCAGCACATTGCAGTAATCACTCAGGTCCTCAAGAAAACTTCATGTATACTCCTTCATGGGGCCCATTGTGGACCCCACCAAGGTATGAGCCCGGAGCGTGGAAAGATCCATATGGGACCATCATTTATATCAAGTTTGGCCCCAATTATATGTTCCTAACCTCTTCATCCGTGATTGACTAATCTATTCTATTCGGATCGGTACATAGTTGATCCATCGGTCCAATCAATTCGTTTCTGACCTAAACTTGGGTGTGTGATTATCAGGAGGTCCCTATATATTGCAAGATTTGGATTGGGTGATAGATGGACCCCAGTTAGAATTCTCACAAAACATAGTGTGGGATCGATGCGTATAAATGTTCTCCAACATATTCTTCAATTTCTCTAGCTTTCTCTGACGAAGCATTATAAAAGTTGAAACAAACATTTGTAAAGAGCATGAGCAAAATGGCCAGGCTCTTTTAGCCACGTTCACACCAAGAACAAAGTTATCTTGGGCCTTCGTAAACATTTTGGAAACCCTAGATTAAATAGATAAGGACATAAAAGGATCTCCTTGTGTTCAAATCTCTAGTGCGCTAGTGGGTGTGATATTTCCATATAGGAACTCATTCAACAAAATAGAATATGAAATTGTTGTGGTACGACACCACACGTTGTGTACAGGCATGCATTACATGATTGACAAACAAATAACTACATTAGAAGAGGCACGGAGATTTACGTGGTTCATCCAATAAGGGCTACGTCTATTGGCCCAAAGATGACCATCTTCATTATAACAAGCAAAGTATATAGAGACTCTTACTCTCTCACATCATCTCTCTTGTGTAGTATTGGAGACACCACGGGCAAGAGAGCTTTCACCTCTCTTTAGCAAGATGTAGGGTTACAAATTATATTCTATTTATAATCTTCGCTTTTGTTAGCCACCAAAAAAGTCCCGATGGCTCGTTAAAAGCCCTTTTAAGGCTTTTGATTATTCAATGCCCAAAAGTTATAAAAAACTGTGCTTGGTTATAGGAGTTGAGAATGCATTTAAGAAAAGTAACAATGAAATAGTCCTTTACCATGAAGCAGGAGAACGATGACTTCACAATAGAAAAGGAACTTTTTTGTTGTTGCGGGAAGCTAATGATACTTTGACGAAAACAAGGCAGGAACCGAACCCCTCTCCCTATAATTTTTTCCCTTTCTATTTTTCCTTCTTTCCCTCGTTCAACCCTTCCCCCTTATGAAGCAATGTTGCAGCTCATATATCTCTCTTCAATTGTGAGTTCTTAAGAATTTTCAACAATTTCTGTTGAGATAGATATATTCCATTCCTAGGTTAATAGGTATGTGCTCTTGGTGATTACCTATCTTCACTCTTTCCTCTCAATTTTTGCCCATTGTTATTTGTTATCTCTGATTTTTTTTTTCAGCATAAACTAGAGAAGAGTAGAGAATGATATGAATCTGTGTGTTTTTGTGGAACATTAAGAAGGGGGATGAGTGGATGTTTGCTCTCCTCATGGATAGGTTAACCTATCGCAATTGTCATTCAAATTTGCTGCATCCCTAGAACTAAGTAGTTTGTGCTCAATTGGGTTTTGTCCATATTCGATTTTCCCATCCTATGAGTGGCTTCGAATAGATTGTAGTTGCATACCATGTGCTTGAACAAAAAACTGATTTCAAATCAAACAACAAATAAATGATTGCCATATTAGTAACACACAATGTAATCATATAAAAATGTTACAAGTTCATAATGCATTTTCTAAGGTGACAATTTTGCCCGTGAGATAGAAGGCTATTTGCTTTCTAATTTTTTTTAAGTGTTAATACCAACACATGAGATTATCCTTTGTTAATGCCATGAGACTATTATTGGAGGTAGTTACAACTACATCAGGGATTGTTGCTGATATTTGTATTTTCTCATTTCTAGTGTCGCACTTGAAAAAAATGAAAAGAGAGTAGTTGAGCTTTCTCTACAATTGTTGCGGTGGAAGGAATCAATATGATATTGATAGGATATCTAATCTACCCCTCTGAGCAGGAGCTAATTGAGTGTGACACCTCTTATAACAATGGACTATGCCTTGCAATTTATTGAAATAGGCAATCTTTAGTTTTCCTATTTCAATGCATGAAACTTTTATAATTATCGATTTACTGTCACTCTTCCTTCTACAAGTGGTCTTAAGTTGTGGTTTAGTTGCTTGGAAGAACTACTAACAAAATCAAGAACCCATGGAATTCTTGCATTAAAAAGAAGCTAAGGTAGAGAGGCATCAACCCGAATACCCACAAGCTACTGTTTGAATTACAAGAAAAAGCTTAAGGATGCAATAGCTAGATAAAACTATGAATTGCCTAGTGCAAAGTTTTTTTATGTGTCCCTTTTGTTCTTAGAAATGAAATGAATGAATGTGGCAAGGATAGAATGACACATCTTTGACTTTATATTTGGCTGATTTATTTATATAAATGGCACCTGCATTTATGTGGTTTTTATAAAATAATTATACAATCAATTTGATACTTTTATGTTTGAAGCAACTTTTTGTATATCTAACCAAAACAACGCATGATGCTTTTGTTGTTAAAAAGCTTGTATAGAAGTTGAGCTAACCAAATATTATTTTATTTTAAAAAGTTGCTTTTGTGAAGTTGCTTTTTTCAAATCACTTGTGAAAAGCATATTAGACTTCATACAAGCTGAACCAAACACACCCTAAAATACCTTTGATCTTAAACCTGGTCTCTGGCTAATCCAATGGACCAAAACTGGTCAAACCGGAATACAAGACATAAACCTAACATAAATGAACTCCAAGCAATCCCCTAATGATTTGGATGAAATTACTACGAAAGCCGAAAGCATCTTGAATTAATTAAGGACACTAAATGCTCTCATTGGAAATTTAGATGTGGGAGGTTGAAATGTCCTCTATCAAAAGAAAAAAAGGCATAAATTTCAAAGAAAAAAGAAATATATAAATTTGAAGAATAAATGAAGTCCCCACAGGCTTGAAACGCTCCACTTAGAGTGTGGGAGGTTAAAACATCTCTCTCTCTCTCTCTCTCTTTCTCTCTCTTTCTCTCTCTCTCTCTATATAATTATATATCATACCACCCAATGAGTTCGACCTCAACACTACCTATGTCTTTATTGAGATATTTTCAACACCCCCCTCCCCACCCTAGGAATGTCCCCAAGTGAGCCTAAATAAGCTAATACCGTGTTCTTATGTATGACTAGTTCTCACTAGGAAAAAAAAACCTAAAACCCTAAATCTTATATATGAAATTTTTTATTCTTTCATACACCCCCCAAAATTTTTTTTTTCCTTTCCACATAGTTGGCAGTGCCCCAAGGCAAATTTTATAGTGCTGCTGTGGCTCAAACATGCCACCTATGATCCCATCTGCCTCCTAACCTCGGCTCCCTTGTACCCTCCTAGAAAGTAGCATGAACCCATTTCTCACTCATCCAAAACACATCCGCCATTAGATTTATGTTTAAAAGATGAGAGCTGCTATTTCAACACTAGTTTTTGCTTAGTTTACACAACATTAAAAAAATAAAAATTTCTCAAAACACCCAAACCTCCTTCTCTCCCCACATACCTTCCCTCTCTCTCCCTCCTCTCTACTCCCCTTCCCCAACTCCCCCTCCAGGTAGCGACGAGCTCCAGTGGCGGAGGGGGACTCTCCCTCTCCCTCTTACTCCTCATCCTCCTCCTCCTCCTCCTCTTCCTCTCCATCCCTCTATTCTCTCTTTCTTTCCCTTGCCTTCCCTCTCGCCTCACTCCCCCTTTCTCCCCCTCTCTGCTGCAATGAGGGGGAGAAAGGTGGAGGGAGAGGGAAAGAGAGAGATAATCGAGCGAGGGAGAAGAAGAGGAGGAGGAAGAAGAAGAGGGAGACGAAGAGTCCCCCTCCGCCACCAGAGCTCGTCGCCGGCTAGAGGGAGAGGTGGGAAAGGGGAGGAGAGAGGAGGGAAGGTGTGTAGCGAGAGAAGGGGGTGGGAGTAGAGCTGGCATAATCCAGGCCGCCCCGCCAACCCAATCTGACTTGACCTATTTTGACCTGCCTAACCCGACCCATTTAAAATATGGATCAGGTAAGGGTTAGGATTTACCACCCTGTATAAAAATGGGTCAGGTTAGGGTTGACCCACCTAACTCGATTGACCCGTTTAGATTTTACTAATTTACCATGACTTTTTAATTTTCATATGACTTTTCTCATTCATTTGAGCCATAAATTATATACTCTTAATCTCATGTGGAGGAGTTATGCAAAATTTTAATACTTTGAATATAATTTTATTTTTTATTTAACAATATGAGTTTTTATAGTTAAAATATTGATTTGTCTTTTACTTTTATGTTGGCATAGAAACTTACCTCTAAAATATGGATAGAAATGGAATATAATAGTGTTGATGAGTTTTATGCTCATGCTCAAATTTGGAATTACAAAATTGAACAAAACTTGAAAAGCGATTTTCTTAATAAATGGGCTAGAAATAGTAATGGATTTTGGCCTTATGTTTTATACCTTTAAATCTGATAAATTATAAATTCATGCTCACTGCAATATTTTAAATGAATCTAAATGTAAGGAGAGCTTTACAAGTGAAATTGGGTCACAAAAAATGAGTTAGATCATATACAAAATGATCATATAAAAATGGGTCGGATTAGGGTTGGAACCAACAAATTTGAGGTGACCAGTTTGCCAAGTCTAGGTGGAAGCATTTTGGGAAATTTTTAATTATTATTATTATTTTTTTTAATGTTGTATAAATTGAGCAAAAATGGTGTTAAAATAACAGCTCTCTTAAAAGATTGTTATCTCTTTGTAAAGTTTGATTGGGGCCATTAACAGTTTCATAAATTTCATTGCCATAAGGAATAAAACAAATGATGCTATGCTAAGTGCTGACATGATTCCTCTAAATAATTTCTCCACACTAAGTACGAGCACGGTGACTCCGAAATAGAGGTGAGAGAACCATGTGACCCCATTTAATCTTCTTTAATTGCAAATGATTTAAACATGTGGACCACGCATTCAATGAATTTATGTGAACCCATTTGCTCTTTTTTTTTTTTACCGAAACAGATTTGAATATGTGGACCTTGCATTCAACGGATTCAGATAACTCAATATTTCAATTGCTCTGATGACTGATCAGCACCACTTGGTCTTTCTTTAATTCGAAGCCAACCTACCCTTTTAGCCCTGCGAAAGGAATTAATGGAATTCTCTAGGAATGATGCCCCGGCATAGTTATTATATGATCAAATGCAAGCTGTTCTCATCAAAATCGAGTCATATAGGCATGAATGGTCTCCTTCAACAGTTAATGTGGCTGGAGCAAAGTTTTGAGATTGTGCTTCTAAAGTCAAATGGAAATCTGTTGTCCAACTTGACAAGTTAGGGTGCTAAATGTGACTTGACCCCGTCATGTCATTAAATGTTATTTTTTAAAGCACAATAAAAATTAAGAATGAGCAAAACAAAGCCACAAGAAGAGACATGAGTACAAAATGCGCAACATTCCATATCCCACCAATCCTACGTTACATATTTTTAACAAAATTATGAGCTAAAAAATTTAGTTTTCTAAAAATAAAAGAAAATCAACCAACTCAAACTGAATTATCAGAGTTGTAATTTCTTTCAAAATAAGTTCAATGTACCAATCATATGAGCCTTTAATGGCTCCCATCACCGCCAAGGCATTTAACAAAATGTGGGCTATATGAAAACCTCGAGCTTTATCTACAATCAAGGCAATAAGGATTGCCCTTATCTCAGCTTCTTTCGACAAACATACTTTTTGGTTGTCCACATCTCCTCCACCCAACCAATAACTATTACACCAAGGCAAAACTAAATTCCACCTTACCATTGCCGGCACTAAAAGCTGCATTGAGTAAATATAAACTATATGTTAAGACAAACTCAAGTTAAAGTTTGGATAGGATAAACCACCACTTTGCAGAATTGATTAGCTTTATAGGTAAGATGAATTATTAAATTTATTGCAACTCGTAAAGATGTTATGGGCTTATCACTTTTTTTTTTTTTTTGGTAACCCAGCTGATCGGATGGAATTTTAACACAGACACTAACTAAAATATGCGAGGTAACGGGGACTCGCACAAAAATAGGGGTTTATCACTTCTCCTTTAATTTTATAGCCATTCTTAGTTTTTCATTGGATCTATGAAAGATCTACCACCAGATGGAGTTGTTGAATCTCAAGAAAGCATAAAGATTTCATCTTTTTAGCACTTTTCTCTGGATCTTATCCAGGGTTGCCATCCAACTGAGCAAAAGCCCATGTTGTCAAACCCTTGTAATTTGTTATGGTCTAAACGAAGTTTCCTTCTTGTCATATCATCCTGTGATATGCAATCCGTATCATAACAACGTAAATCACGTGCCAGTTTTTTGTTTTTTGTTTTTTTAACTCTAAATAACAAATGATCTCAGTTGATAAGAATTTTGATTGAACATATTAAGAATTCTGATCCTCTTAAATTATGGCCCAAAGTTTTTGTAACATGATAGATTAGGCCCCTCAATTAACCGAGGCGAGCTGAGCTTAGCTTTCCTAAAGCTTACATCATTCATAAGTCATCATTCTTACATCATTCAGACACCTATGAAAAGTTAAGCTTGACCTCAAGCTTGATCTGAGCTGAGCCATTTCTTAAGCCATTCCTAAGCTGAGCCGAGCAGGGCGTTGTTTAAGCTCAACCAGAATGAAATAAAGAAGAGCAAAACAATTAAAATAAATAAATAAAATAGGCTGGCTTAAATTAGAAAGCTAGCAAAAGAGCTTCAGCTCAGCCTAGCTAAGGTAAGTCAAAAAATGGTAATGAGCACACTCGGCTTATTCACAACACTATTGATCTGGATTGGGACATGTGCTTTCTCTAAAATCTAGCTCCACCAGTAAATTGAAAAGGATCATTGCATGTGTAACATTCTCTTGCTTGAGTGGCTTGAATGGTGTTGGCACTTTACTCTCATATAGATGTGCTTGGATTTACCCACTGGGCCTTGGTTGGAAGTGTCATTCCCGAGTAGTAGGCAAATAAAAGAAAAAAAGGCACTTTATGAGAAAAATTCTTTAATTGGACATTGGACGAAATTTGTCTCAAATACATTTAGTGCACAAAATAGGTCTCTGGGGGCTGATTTGGTGCATAAATTTTATTTTTTTTTGTAAGGTTGGAACAAGCGATGATGCTAGCATCGCTCTCTTTTACACGAGTAGCGCAATGTCGCGACTTTTGTCTTCCATGCCGTCACACCCTTTTACGTGAGTGGCACAATGTCGTGACTTTCTTCTTCTTCCTCTTTTTTCTGTCCTTGTTTTTCGGCTTTCTCCATCTCCATTTATCATCTTGCCATCATGTCATTCCATCACAACCCACAACCAAACCACACACAATACATCTTCCACCGCCAAACCACACACAATATATCTTCTACTCAGCCATAACCTATTTTTGTCCGGGTGGACGGCGGCTGCCACTCCCCGATGTTGTCGGAGCCTATGTGGGGCCACTCGTAGAAAGGGGAGGTGGCGGCTGATGGAAAGGGGGAGGCATTGCAGGAGCCGTAGGACCTGGGGTTGTGGGGAGGAGTGGGGTTAGGGTTTGAAGTCGGGGAGCATGCATACTATGATGTGGAGCACCAGAAGGTCGTTGTCCCGTAGTGGTTCAGAGATGGCTTTCATCTTCTTGCTCTAACATCCCTTACTATTTGTTTAGCCTTTTTGTTCTCAACTGAGTGGAAAATGGGTGCATAGAGGAGATGATGGAGATGATAAATGGAAAGAGAAGGAACAATGGAAGAAAGGAGAAGAAGATAAAAAATGGTCAATAGTGTCGTTCATGTAAAAGGGAGTGACCCTCCCCACCTTAACAAAAATAAAATTTCTGCATGAAATCAGCCTCTTAAATCTATTGTATGTACTAAATTTATTAGGGATCAATTTTGTGTAGTGTTTAACGAGAGGGTTTTTTTTTTTATAAAATCCTTAACACAGAAAAGAATAAAAAATAAAAATTATGTCACGACTCGAGCCCAAAAAATCGGGGATTAAGTTTAAACCTAATCAGTGACACACATACTCCCATGCTTATGCACTTAGATTCCGTCTAAATACATTCGCACAAAGAAAAATTCACACGTGCAAAAAATAGTGTACGCGGAAGCTATAAGTATCATTGCATAAAGAAAAAAATATACAAAGAAAAGAAACATTAATTACAAGATATTTAACAAAAGAAACGCTGTATGTACAAGAGTAAAGGGACTGTTATTAGATGACCAAAAACAAAATATAGAACGATAAATCAACTTCAACTCACAGAAACCAAATACATCCCACACACCAAAATGAGACCTATGCTAATGCCATGCCGCTCTCCAGTGGAGTAATCACACCCACTCCTCTAGCACTGATTGGGCTCCTTCAGTCTCTTCTGGAGTTTTGCCGATCGATGAGGGATCGACAGCGGAATCTGAGTTTGCAATACCAAGGACAACTAATGAATACAACGATTCAACAAAGCATAAGCAACAATAAGGTAACATGCGTTGTGTCTATCAAAATCATTAACAGGTAGTATTGTAAGGAGTTTCAATTTAGTAGACTAGACAAAGTGTGCATTTGAATAAAGCATGCTATACAGATCAATGCAGATGTGTATGTACATGTGGCTACTACGTTTGCTATATCCTCCCTCTAAGGATCTACACATAGGAGAACATCATCGACTGGGCCAGCGTACGAATGAGTCTCAGGCTCCTGGGGTTCAGAAGCCCCAAGATTTGAACACACTGCAGCGGCAACATACATACTACACTAAAGTCAAACCCCACCGAGTATCATAAGGTTGGGGCTGAGTAGTGCCTGACCATGTTGAGTCAATCAGATATTTGACCTTGAGTAAAACATACATTTCATATAGAGAATATTACGGTACGTTCAATTCATACAATACTCAAGTCAATGACAATAACCAATGTACATGGAATAGCAATTGTCACAAACATATCAAGCAAAATATCGAAAGGATATAATGATGAATATTCATTCCATACATAAGAGTAGAGGACAATAATTGCCATCCAATATGCCATGCAAGTCAATTTGATAGAATCAAGATAGTATACTAGCCAACCCTAATCTAGTTATCCAGTATTTTTAACTGTGCATGATGATGTAGTTTTAAGTTATTCGATACACAGTTATCTTTCTTTTTGGATTGCATTATATCAGAAAGGTGTATCGGAGTCTCTTAAACCAACACCCATGGGGAGGTGCTTAATAATTGGATAACTCACATGAATGAGTCACAGCCCTCAAGACCATTCATGCTATTACCATATTCCATTGGATAAGTCTAGGGTTACCTACATTCAAACTCGAAGGCCCTATAAGGTCTCTTCAATACCTACTTTTTCTTAATGTTCAAGGTCTCATGGCTTAGCCGTAGGTGACCTATGGCTTAGCCATATACATCTTACGGCTTAGCCGTATAATGCACTACGGCTTAGCCGTCGTTCCCTAGAATGTTTCCGTATTTACAGCGAGCCACGGCTAACTTGTGTTGATTCTACGGTTGAGCTACGGGTGGGTACGGCTTAACCGTAGCACACCATATGGCTTAGCCGTAGCTGAACCATAGAAGATTTCTCCACCTTTCTACTCTCTGGACATCAAGCCGTAGTTTAACCTATGGTTGAGTCATAGCTAGCCTACAGCTTAGCTGTAGTACATTCTACAGCTTAGCTATAGCCTGACCGTAGTATAAGGTCAGGTTTTGCAGTGCTCTAGAAAGTGAGGCATGAAACTCTATGGCTTAGTCGTAAGTTTCAGACATTTCACGATTTGAACCTGTTACAGACAGAACTGAATTTGAACCAAATGGAAAATAGAGAGAACAAATGAGTGTAATCAACCATAAAAAGGCTGTAACATATAGAAACCATGAAAAATGAAGAAGATTAGTAGCAATCATTTTATACCAACATGTGTTCATCCATAACGTGTTTATACTTGCCTTAATGAGCTTTATCAAGTGAATTGCTGTCCTTTGGCTCAATTCGGATGTCTATACGCAACTCTAATGGTTATGCAGGTAAGAAGGAAAAAGGAGTTGAGTGCATGCAGTAAGGATGAGAAGAATTGGACTCATAAGGATGATCAAGAACCCAAATTTTACCTTAGAACCGTGAAATAGGTCTAGATCGTTAAAGAAAATCAAAGAAGAATTCGGTGAGAAGGAGAGACGTAGAGTAGAGAAAAGAAAGAAAGAAAGAAAGAAAGAAGGAGCTGGCATTGAGAGAAAGGAAATGGAATGGAGTCAATGCAAAGGAAATGGAATGGAGTCGGTGCATGTATCCTCTTTTTATAAGTATGAAATGCATTTATAAGAAAGTCCAAATGTTTAAGATAATTACAGTTCAAGTCAAATAACTGTCCAAAGGGAACATATGAAGTAGTTTGCATGTGAGTCGGTTATGGAATTGAACAACCTTGACGAGATCACCTAATGACACCAAGATGATATATGAATGACAAAAGCTTACGAAATCTAAAATTATGAAAAAGGACTCATGTCCACCTAATCCAGGTTAAACTCAACCAACTACTTATCCAGGACCCAAAACGAAACTCAAAAAGACAAAACAACATGCATTAAACTAATTCATTGGAAAAAGACCACAAGAAGGATTAATTAGGCGTTAAACCGGATAAAGTTGGGTCGGAGTGTTACAAATTATAAATAGTTTCACTTGTAAAATAAAATGGATGGTCATAGCTGTAACACTCCGACCCAGCTTGACCTCGTTTAGCGGCTAATTAACCTTGTTTTTGTTGCTAATTGTGTCTTGTTTGTGTTTTGTTTTCGTTGCGGGTCATGGATAGGTAGTTGGGTTGAGTTTGACCTGGATTAAGTAGACCAAGCCCTTTTTCGTAATTTTAGCTTTTCTAAGGCATGGTCATTTTTGCATCATCTTAATGTCAACATGTGTCTTTCGCTAAGCTCGTCAACTTTCGTAACTACGTCATTTGCAATTGATGTCGTGTGATTCCATTAGACCCGGATTTGACTCAAACTGATAATAGAATTATGCCTTGGACTTTATTGTAAATTGGACATTCACTTATCTTCTATAAGCTTCAGACATCGACTCAAGTTCTCTCTCTCTTTCTTCTCTCACTATTCACGTGAAGTTTTCTCTCCCTCTCTTGCATTCTCTCCTCCATCATCGATCAAGCCAAAGGAGGGTTCTTTGCATGCTCTGTTGTCATGATTGTGAGGTGAGTTGGGGATTCTTCTATCTCTCTCATCTCTTTCTTCTATTTCTCCTCCTTCTTGTTTTCCTGTTGCATGACGTGTCCGTGTCTTGATATTCTTTCTGTTTCTCATGCATGCATGTTGTTGTGGTTGGTGTTAGGTTGTGTTTGGACCCAAGGACAGCAGTTGTGTAATTGAATTCAATTGAGGCAAGTATAACCATAATCTGTAAGAACCCATGTTGTTATGCATTTGATTTTGGTTAGTTCACATGAATTTGCATGGAAAAATGTGTGTACAGCCCATTTGGTTAGTACTCTACCGTTCTCCGTTGGATATTTGCAATTCTGATGATTTCACAGGTTTTCTGTACTTGATTCAGAACTTGACTTCGTGCATGTACGGCTAAGCCGTATATCACCTACGGCTTAAAGTCCGGAGAGGGTAAAAACCCAGTTTTCCTCTACGGCTAGGGCACGGCTAAGCCGTGTATTGCACTACGGCTAAGCCGAACCTCAGCCGTGACCCAGCCGTAGATCAGTACAGGGTTCCTTCTTCTGGATTAACTGAGAGCAATCAATCTGTCTGACCTTCTACGGCCCAGCCACGGCTAAGCCGTAGAACACACACGGCTAAGCCGTAGAACAAAATACGGGTGAACCGTAATTGCGGATAAATAGTAAAAGGGAACTGCGGTGGAGCCGCAGTGCATAGTAAGGCTACGCCGTGAGATGCCTACGGCTAAGCCGTAAGTTCGCCTAAGGCTAAGCCGTATCAACCCTAGAAAAATGAATGACAAGGATAGGTGTAAGGGAAAGACCGTTATGGCCTTCATGATAGAATGTAGAGCACCTAGACCTGCCCAACGGAATGTGATACAATGCGTGAATGATCTCGAGGGCTGCGAATCATTCATGTTCGTTATCCGGATGTTAAGCACCTCCCCATGGGTGTTGGTTTAAGGGACTTCAGTGCACCACCCGATTCAATGCAGCACTAGACAACGGTGCATCGAATAACTTAAAACTACATCATCATGCACGGTTAGAAATACCGGATAATTAGATTAGAATTGGCTTGTAAATAAAGGTGATCCGATTTCGCATGATTTGTTGCATAACATATTGTATTCGATCATTGATCTTCTACACTCTAGTATGATTACTTGTTTTCCGTTACTTTCACATTGTGGTTATTTACCTTGAGTATGCATGTATATTTCACGTACAAGATATGTTCACAGATATGCACGTATGATATGGTGTCACGATCTATTCAGGGTTTTCATGATTGACTCTGTATGGTCAGGCACTACTTAGCCTCAGCCTTAGGATCCCGACGGGGTGAATTTGGCATAGTTTACATGGCCTTGCTGCAGTAAGGAAACGTCTTGGGGAACCGGACCCCAGGAAACCGAGACCCATTGTACCCTGGCCCGGACAATGGTGTTCTTTGCACGATACAAGATCCCTCTTTTTGGGAGCATATGGCAATGTAGTAGTCACTAGTATGTACACAGCCTGTATACATTGATTCACATAGCATGTTTCTTTCTTGCATGACAGCCTAGTATACGAAAATGCCTTATTTAATTTACATGATGTTCTTTACTCTATTAGACACAGCATGTGTTAACTTGTTATGGTTTATACTTTGCTGAATCGTCGTATTCACAGTTGTTTTTGGTGTTGCAGGCCCAGATACCCCTGCCGACCCTCGCCGGTCGGCCAGACTCCAGATGAGACCCCCGGGGCCCCATCAGGCCTAGAGGAGTGGATGTAATCACTCCACGGGAGAGCGTTCTTGACATGCATAGCATTGGAGTCTTGTTTTTGAGCTTTATCACTCGTATATGTCACGATTGTATATATTATTTTGTTCATTTTGTAAGACCTTCACATGTAATTATGTCAGTCCTGTCTTCGTATTCTCTTTTTGAACTGTTAGTTGATGTTCTGATATTTACAGCTTCCGCGTACATGTTTGGCACGTGTGAATGTTCCCTTGTGCGTGTGCAATTAGACCAGGTCTACGTGTACAGGCACGGGAGTACGTGTGTCATTGGTTTGGCTTTTGCTAACCCCCGAACCCTGGGCTCGGGTTGTGACATACGCATTGTATGGTATCAGAGCATTCCTTGCTCTAGCTGATAAGCATGTAGGCATGTAGGATCGTGGTGAGGATACGATTAGTTCTTTGTGGTTTTTCTAGATTTTGGGGCTTGTTGGGCGAGATTGTTTTGTGTTTTTGTTTGACTCTTTCCATTTTTCAGGATGGCGTCGGGTTCGGGTTCTCAGCAGAATGCCGGAAACAATGAAAGCGGATCCGCACCATCACCGCAGACACAGAACACGGACGAACGCATCCTCATGTTATTTCAGTCCCTGCAGGCACAATCGCAATCGATGCAAAATTTGTAAGCACAAGTTACAACCATGTTGGATCGACAAAGTCAAGCCCCAGCTCCGTCACATGTAGACCAACAGGTGGTCTTTCAGCCACGAGAGAACGACCTGAATGCCTTATACGATAAATTTCGCAAGCGAGGAACTATTGAGTTCTATGGGACAGAAGAGACATTGAATGCAGAATAGTGGCTGGAGCAGACGGAGGATGTCTTTGAGACTGTCATGTGCACGAACCGGCAGAAGGTCGGACTAGCAGCCTCCATGTTTAGAGATGTCGTGAAAACTTGGTGGAAAAGCGTGAAAGACTTATACAGAGACGTTCCTAGCGCGACAGTTTGGGAGACGTTCAAGCAACAGTTCAGGAGGAAGTTCATCCCGGCTCATGTGTTTCGAGCCAAGGAGGTTGAGTTTTTAGCTCTCCGCCAGCAGCAGATGACAGTGGCAGAATATGTGAACAAGTTTACTCAGTTGTCGCACTTTGCTACGGATATGATCAGTACCGAAGAGAGGAAGGTGAATCGGTTCGTTGAAGGTCTGCATCCCCGGTACATGCACCACGTGACTGCATCTCAGCGTTCAGTTACGTTAAATGATGCAGTGGACAGGGCCTATTCCGCTGAGGCCATCCACCAAGCTGCGAAGGCCGTTGAGCCTAAGCGACAGCCACCATTCAGTGCACGAGGACAAGTACAGAAGAAGACAAAAGGCCAGCAAAGTACTTCCAGTTCTACCAGAGTGACTTGTGCGCATTGTGGCAAGAGCCATGCGACTGAAACTTGCTGGAGGAAGGCAGGCGCTTGTTTTATCTGTGGTTCGAGGAAGCATATGATAGCCAGTTGTCCTCGATATAGAGCCTCACAGCCCCCACCATCTAATACTATTTCCGGTGCGGCTCCTGGCAGGCCCAGTGCATCTACAGCTCCGAACAAGTCACAGTCAGCTCGTCCAGGCTCGAGACAGCCTCGTCAGACAGCCCGTGCATACGCCGCTACCCATGAGAGTGCCTAGGATCCACAAGTGGTTGAAGGTACTGTTTTGATTTCCCACGTCGAGGCATTAGCATTGTTCGATTCGGGGTTTACGCGGTCATACGTAGCACCTCATTTTGCGGAGCGGTTACATCAGCCGTCTAAGCCGTTGCCATATGTGCTGGTTGTATCCACCCCAGTTGGCAAGCGAGTGGAGTGTAGTGTATACTACCCCCATTGCGACGTGTAGATTGCAGGTCATCAGTTACCTGTTGATTTGATCCTATTGTCGATGCTGGACTTCGACGTGATCCTTGGTATGGATTGGCTCGCTCGATATCGTGCCTGTGTTAATTGTTACAACAGGACGATCTTCTTCGATTTAGGCAAGGGTTTTCGTTTCGAGGGCAATCAGCAGAGATGCCCCAGAAGTGTGATTTCGGCGTGCAAGGCAGATCGCTTGATCCGCAGAGGGTGTGAAGGCTTCATTGCCTTTATCTCGGCGAAGAAGGAGACGAAGCAGCTAGGTGAGATCCAGGTGGTCTGTGACTTTCCCGATATCTTCCCAGACGATGTGCCAGACTTACCCCCGGTTCGAGATGTGGAGTTCGCCATTAAGCTTGTTCCCGGCACGGCACCGATCAGTAAGGCTCCGTATCGCATGGCCCTAGCCGAGTTATCAGAATTGAAGAAGCAATTGCAGGAGCTTTTAGACAAGAGTTTCATTCGCCCGAGCGTTTCACCTTGGGGAGCACTAGTCTTGTTTGTCAAGAAGAAGGATGGTACTTTTCGGATGTGCATAGACTACCGACAGCTAAACAAAGTGACTATCAAGAACAAGTATCCCCTACCCAGGATTGATGAGTTGTTTGATCAACTTCAGGGTGCAACGTATTTTTCAAAGATTGATTTGAGATCTGGATATCACCACTTGAGGGTCAAAGAAGATGACATTCCTAAGACTGCCTTCAGGACTCGTTATGGACATTATGAATTCCTCGTGATGCCTTTCGAACTAACCAACGCACCTGCAGCGTTTATGGCATTGATGAATCAGATCTTTGCTCCTTTCTTGGACCAATTCGTAGTTGTTTTCATTGATGATATATTGATATACTCGAAGTCAGCAGAGGAGCATAGGGAGCACTTGAGAAAAGCCTTGTCGTTGTTGAGAGAACATCGATTGTTTGCTAAGTTGTCGAAATGTGACTTTTGGCTTGAACAGGTGGCATTTTTGGGTCATATCATTTCACGAGAGGGATTGGCAGTTGACCCATCTAAAGTAGAGGCAGTTGTGAATTGGCTTAGCCCTAAGACAGTGACAGAAGTTCGCAGTTTCCTTGGTCTAGCGGGTTATTACCGTCGATTTGTCCAGGACTTTGCTAAGACCTCTTCTCCTTTGACGAAGTTGAC
This sequence comes from Sextonia rubra, assembly GCA_037013555.1. Taxonomy (NCBI): domain Eukaryota; kingdom Viridiplantae; phylum Streptophyta; class Magnoliopsida; order Laurales; family Lauraceae; genus Sextonia; species Sextonia rubra. The sequence goes on along the minus strand of JASUAD010000009.1, from coordinate 50,020,721 downwards.
CAGGAAGAATGTGCCGTTCGATTGGACTGAGGAGTGTGAAGCCAGTTTCCGGACTTTGAAAGAGAAGTTGACTACGGTCCCAGTGTTCGCTTTGCCAGATGGTAGTGAAGGGTTCGTGGTATATTCAGATGCTTCTCGAGTTGGTCTAGGTTGTGTGTTGATGCAGCACGGGAAGGTAATTGCATATGGATCGAGACAGTTACGAGAACATGAGAAGAATTACGCCACCCATGATTTGGAATTAGCAGCCATCGTGTTTGCATTGAAGCTGTGGAGACATTATCTGTATGGTGTGCGATTTGAAGTTCACTCTGACTACCACAGTTTGCAATACTTATTCACGCAGCAGGAGCTGAACATGAGACAGCGGAGGTGGCTTGAGCTTATCAAAGATTATGACTTCCCGATTAAATATCAGCCAGGCAAGGGAAATGTGGTAGCAGATGCACTCAGCAGGAAAGCAGAGTCTGCGCAGATGTTGAGCAGTTTCCTCTTAGAGTTCCATGGTCTCCCTGTTGAAGTGAAACAAGTGGATGAGTTCGTGACTTTGGCCAGTACGCTAGTGTTTCAGCCTGAGATGGTTCAGCAGATGAAAGACAGGCAATTCGAAGATCTAACCTTGAAGCGCATTCGAGACCACATTGGAGACAGACCCTATTTCAAACTAGAGGACGGTGTACTCTACTTTCGGAGTAGGTTGTGCGTGCCAGCAGTTGATGATTTCAAGGAGAAACTGATGAACGAAGCACATTACGCTCGATATGCGGTACACCCAGGCAGCACAAAGATGTATCGGAATCTCAAAGATCGCTTCTGGTGGAACAATATGAAGAGAGAAATAGCAGGGTTTGTTGCTCGATGCTTGACATGCCAGAAGGTGAAAGCAGATCATCAGAGACCGCCAGGCTCGTTGCATCCTTTGCATATACCGCAGTGGAAGTGAGAACACATCACCATGGACTTCGTTTCCGGATTGCCGCCGACGAGTAGAAAGAACAACGCCATTTGGGTGATTGTAGACCGCTTGAAGAAGTCAGCCCATTTCATCCCTTTTCAGAAGGGTATGACGTTCTCAGAGATGGCGAGGAAATTCGTGGATGAGATCGTTAGACTCCATGGTACCCCAGTGTCGATTGTATCTGATCGTGACAGCCGTTTCATTTTGTCATTCTGGAGAGCATTCCAAGAGGCTATGGGTACGAAGTTGAGCTTCAGCACGGCATACCACCCACAGACGGATGGGCAATCAGAGCGAACTATTCAGACTTTGGAGGATATGTTGCGAGCCAGCGTGTTGAGCTACGAGAAAGAATGGGATCTTCATCTATCGTTGTGCGAATTCGCCTACAATAACAGCTTCCACGAGAGTATTGGGATGGCGCCTTATGAAGCATTGTACGGGAAGAAATGTAGGAGTCCGGTATGTTGGGAAGAAGTTGGAACTCGGAGTTTTCACAGACCGACGATCATCGCCGAAACTACGGAGAAGGTACAGAAAGCAATTGACAACTTGAAAGTTACTAGGTCGAGGCAGGAGAGTTATGCAGACACTCGCAGACGGCCATTAGAGTTTTAAGCTGGTGAGTGGGTTTTTCTGAAGGTCTCACCGATGAAGGGTACAATCCGTTTCGGCCAGAAAGGCAAGTTAGCTCCACGATATGTCGGACCGTTCGAAATCAAGAGTCGGATTGGTGATTTGGCCTATCGATTAGATCTTCCCGAGACGTTTTCAGGAGTACACAACGTTTTCCACGTTTCGATGCTTCGGAAATATGTTCATGATCCTTCCCATGTCATTCGTTACGACGATGTTCAGGTTCAGCCGAATGCTGCATACGTTGAGCGACCGCTCCATATCGTGGGAACCCGAGAGCAGATACTCCACACCAGGACAATTCGATGGGTCAAAGTGCTTTGGGAGCATCACAGTCCCGATGAGGCTACATAGGAGTTAGAAGAGCAGATGGCACAACAATATCCCGATCTGTTTTCGCAGGTATGAGTGAGTGAGTGTTCATTCCGAGGACGGAATGATTCTCAAGTAGGGGAGGATGTAACACTCCGACCCAGCTTGACCTCGTTTAGCAGCTAATTAACCTTGTTTTCATTGCTAATTGTGTCTTGTTTGTGTTTTGTTTTCGTTGCGGGTCATGGATAGGTAGTTGGGTTGAGTTTGACCTGGATTAAGTAGACCAAGCCCTTTTTCGTAATTTTAGCTTTTCTAAGGCATGGTCATTTTTGCATCATCTTAATGTCAACATGTGTCTTTCGCTAAGCTCGTCAACTTTCGTAACTACGTCATTTGCAATTGATGTCGTGTGATTCCATTAGACCCGGATTTGACTCAAACTGATAATAGAATTATGCCTTGGACTTTATTGTAAATTGGACATTCACTTATCTTCTATAAGCTTCAGACATCGACTCAAGTTCTCTCTCTCTTTCTTCTCTCACTATTCACGTGAAGTTTTCTCTCCCTCTCTTGCATTCTCTCCTCCATCATCGATCAAGCCAAAGGAGGGTTCTTTGCATGCTCTGTTGTCTTGATTGTGAGGTGAGTTGGGGATTCTTTTATCTCTCTCATCTCTTTCTTCTATTTCTCCTCCTTCTTGTTTTCCTGTTGCATGACGTGTCCGTGTCTTGATATTCTTTCTATTTCTCATGCATGCATGTTGTTGTGGTTGGTGTTAGGTTGTGTTTGGACCCAAGGACAGCAGTTGTGTAATTGAATTCAATTGAGGCAAGTATAACTATAATCTGTAAGAACCCATGTTGGTATGCATTTGATTTTGGTTAGTTCACATGAATTTGCATGGAAAAATGTGTGTACAGCCCATTTGGTTAGTACTTTACCGTTCTCCGTTGGATATTTGCAATTCTGATGATTTCACAGGTTTTCTGTACTTGATTCAGAACTTGACTTCGTACATGTACGGCTAAGCCGTATATCACCTACGGCTTAAAGTTCAGAGAGGGTAAAAACCCAGTTTTCCTCTACGGCTAGGGCACGGCTAAGCCGTGTATTGCACTACGGCTAAGCCGAACCTCAGCCGTGACCCAGCCGTAGATCAGTACAGGGTTCCTTCTTCTGGATTAACTGAGAGCAATCAATCTGTCTGACCTTCTACGGCCCAGCCACGGCTAAGCCGTAGAACACACACGGCTAAGCCGTAGAACAAAATACGGGTGAACCGTAATTGCGGATAAATAGTAAAAGGGAACTGCGGTGGAGCCGCAGTGCATATTACGGCTACGCCGTGAGATGCCTACGGCTAAACCGTAAGTTCGCCTAAGGCTAAGCCGTATCAACCCTAGAAAAATGAATGAAAAGGATAGGTGTAAGGGAAAAACCGTTATGGCCTTCATGATAGAATGTAGAGCACCTAGACCTGCCCAACGGAATGTGATACAATGCGTGAATGATCTCGAGGGCTGCGAATCATTCATGTTCGTTATCCGGATGTTAAGCACCTCTCCATGGGTGTTGGTTTAAGGGACTTTAGTGCACCACCCGATTCAATGCAGCACTAGACAACGGTGCATCGAATAACTTAAAACTACATCATCATGCACGGTTAGAAATACCGGATAATTAGATTAGAATTGGCTTGCAAATAAAGGTGATCCGATTTCGCATGATTTGTTGCATAACATATTGTATTCGATCATTGATCTTCTACACTCTAGTATGATTATTTGTTTTCCGTTACTTTCACATTGTGGTTCTTTGCGTTGAGTATGCATGTATATTTCACGTACAAGACATGTTCACAGATATGCACGTATGATATATTGTCATGATCTACTCAGGGTTTTCATGATTGACTCTGTATGGTCAGGCACTACTTAGCCTCAGCCTTAGGATCCCGATGGGGTGAATTTGGTATAGTTTACATGGCCTTGCTGCAGTAAGGAAACGTCTTGGGGAACCGGACCCCAGGAAACCGAGACCCATTGTACCCTGGCCCGGACAATGGTGTTCTTTGCACGATACAAGATCCCTCTTTTTGGGAGCATATGGCAATGTAGTAGTCACTAGTATGTACACAGCCTGTATACATTGATTCGCATAGCATATTTCTTTCTTGCATGACAGCCTAGTATACGAAAATGCCTTATTTAATTTACATGATGTTCTTTACTCTATTAGACACAGCGTGTGTTAACTTGTTATGGTTTATACTTTGCTGAATCGTCGTATTCACAGTTGTTTTTGGTGTTGCAGGCCCAGATACCCCTGCCGACCCCTCGCCGGTCGGCCAGACTCCAGATGAGACCCCCGGGGCCCCATCAGGCCTAGAGGAGTGGATGTGATCACTCCACGGGAGAGCGTTCTTGACATGCATAGCATTGGAGTCTTGTTTTTGAGCTTTATCACTCGTATATGTCACGATTGTATATATTATTTTGTTCATTTTGTAAGACCTTCACATGTAATTATGTCAGTCCTGTCTTCGTATTCTCTTTTTGAACTGTTAGTTGATGTTCTGATATTTACAGCTTCCGCGTACTTGTTTGACACGTGTGAATGTTCCCTTGTGCGTGTGCAATTAGACCAGGTCTACGTGTACAGGCATGGGAGTACGTGTGTCATTGGTTTGGCTTTTGCTAACCCCCGAACCCTGGGCTCGGGTTGTGACAATAGCTAGTGTTTACATTAGAAAAAAATAAAAATAAATTGAAAATAAAAATAAGATAAATAAAAATATCATCCTATCCTATCCAGGAAAAGTATGACTAGATCGTTGGATCATGTGGTCCTATGGGCCCCACACATTTTTTCCCATAGGCTTCAACTATTATCTCATTGTTATGGCCAACCCCAATCCCTTGACTTGCTCACACATTTAACATAATCAAAGGCTCATTTCACTAGTTTTGATGGATAAATCATATCTGTAAGAGCATTATATATATGGTGATTGAGATCCATGGAAATACACAAAAACATCATAGAGAAAAGAGGTCTAAAAAAACCATCTACCGGCGATCACCGGCCTCCTAATATCCTCTCTGATTGCGTTCCCTCATGCTTTTCAAAGATGTAGGCCATGGTAATATCATTGGTCTTCCCTATGCCTCACATGTGTAAGTTCGTACTCTCCGCATGTGTGTGTTCTCTCATTTCCCATGTGCGAGTACTCACTCTCCTCAAGTGTGGGTATTTTCTTGGGTCCAAGCCCTGTAAGCAATAAAACCATAAAAAAGAAAAAAAATTATGGATCAAGACCCATGAATTATTAATAGTAAATATTGATCCACAGGGACAAGGGTCCTAACAACACTGGTCCAATACCAAGGTTATTATTCCAATCCTAAAAAAAAAGTTTATTATTCTAAAATATGATAACTTGTTAGACTACAACTGTAGTTCATATCATCTTGTGGGGTCCACTTTATTTACCTATGTGCTCATCGAAAAGGTAAAAAAGATCTCCTTATATATTTTAAATATGAAGCATGTTTAAGGAGAGAGAGGGGAATAGAGGGAGAAAAGAGAGAAATACTCTTATGGAATGAGAGAAGTGTATATAATTAAGGGGGAGGGGGATCTTATTTATAGAATAAGATTGCTTCCTTCCCAAACAACCTAATATAACAGGACTCTAACCCTAACTACTTTCCTTATCTAATGTGGGCCCCAATCTGGGCATCCACTTATGATAATCTTTTATAACACTCCCATTTGGATGATCACCATTTAATAACAGTTGCCTCATTAAAACCTTGCAAAGGAAAAACCCAATGGGATAAAAACCAAAGTGAAGAAAAAAGAGTACAACGTTCTACAAAATTATTGAAGTAGTGTTGGGAGTGTATAATGCTCCTTTGTTAAAACCTTAACTAGGAAAACCTAGTGGGAGAAAACCTAGAAAAGAAAAAAGAGTACAGCGCACATATATCTTGGGTAACATGTTTCAAGATGCTTATCCTTAATCAATTACTCCCCCTGACAACAATGACATTTATATTGTTTGATGGATATCCTGAATCTGCATATCCTATAAACTTAAAATCTTTACAATAAAAAGATCCTAAATCAATTGTACCATGCAATTAGTGTATGATATGTTTGATACCAGTCCAATGCCTTTGCGTTGGCTCAGAACTGTATCTAGCAAGTAGATTCACTGAGAAGGAAATGTCCGATCTAGTGCATTGAGCTAAATACATTAAAGCACCAATAGCACTCAGGTATGGTACTTTAGGACCCAATACCTTTTCATTTTCCTTAATTGGATGATATGGATATTTGTTTATATCTAAAGATTGAATAACCATGGGGGTACTTACTGGATGTGCTTTGTCCACACTAAAGCGTTTCAATACATTCTTAGTATAATTAGATTGATGGACTAATATTCCACTAGAATTTCTATCGATCTGCAGGCTGAGATAAAATTTCTTTTCCCAAGGTCTTTCATTTCAAACTCTTTTTTCAAATAATCAGTAGTTATTTCGAGCTCTTTTGGAGTCCCAATCAAATTTATGTCATCAACATAAACTGCCACTATTGCAAATCTTTTTAAGGATTTCTTTATGAAGATATATGGGCAGATGAGATTGTTCTCATACTCTTCTTTAGACAAATATTTACTGAGACGATTATACCACATTCTTTTGGATTGCTTCAGTCCACATAATGATCATTTTAGTTATATTGAGTATGTACTTTTGGGCCTTGCACAAGCAAAGTAAATCCTTTCGGGATTTTCATATGAATTTTTATGTCTAAGTCCCCATATAAATAAGCGGTTACAACATCCATGAGTCTCATATCCAAATTTTTAGAAAACACTAAACTTATTAGATATCTGAATATTGTTATATCCATAACTGAGGAGTATGTATCCTCATAATTAATTCCAGATTTCTGTAGGAAACTTTGTGCCACAAGTCTTGCCTTGTATCTAGTAATTTCATTCATTTATTCCTTTTCCTTACAAACACCCATTTGTAACTTACAGGGTTAAAGCTTTTGGGGTTTGTACTATAAGTCTAAATACACCACGTTTATTAAGAGACTCTAACTTTGCTGTAAAGACACTTTTCCATCTTGGCCAATCATTCCTTTGTCAACATTTATTTATAGTACGTGGTTTTGTATCTCAATTATCATCCTTGTGTTCCATTGATATCTGTGTAACTACCGCATATGAAATGCGTCATCGATGACAATTCTTTTTCTATCCCATCTCTTTCTTGAATAATTGTAAAGTATAGAGAGCTCTTCACTATCTGGTACCAGTGCCTCTTCAGGGGCCTTTATAGTCTCATTAAGGACTTTCGTTATTCTAGAGAGAGTGGATTTTTTCATAACCTCTTCGGGAGTGTTATGAGCCTCTTTACGAGGAACTTCTTCAGGAGTGTTAAGTGTATCTTTGGGAAAACATGATGATGAGTGTACATTTCTCCTTTTCCGCGAAGCTATATCCTTTGAACCTATAGGTCTGCCGTGCTTCTGGCGTATTACAGACTCTTTTGTTGCCACTTTTTGCTTTCTCCTATAGGGACATTAATTCTAGCAGGTGCATTTATAGCTGGCACATGTGACTTGGTTATCTTTGCTATATCGTTAAATGCATTAGGTAATTTATTTGTAATTTCTTGTAAGTGCACAATTTTACGGACTTCATTTTTACATTGTGAAGTACGTGAGTTCAGATGAAATAAAGTGGAAGTATTCCACATTAGTTCACGCCGTTCTTCAGGAACAGATTGTTTTGTATGAATAATACATTCTTTATCTCCCCCTAACGGCGGGAATTTTGTCTCATTGAATTGACAATCAGCAAAACGAGCAGTAAAAATATCTCTTGTCATTGGTTTGAAAAATCAAATAATTGAAGGAAAGTCATAGCCTATATAGGTTCCCAACCGACGTTGTGGTCCCATCTTAGTACGCTAAAGGGGTGGTATAGGGACTAGAACTGCACAACCAAACTTGCGCAAATGGGAGATATTATGTTGATGTCCCGATATAAGTTGTGTATGGGAATATTGATGGTAGACTGTGGGTCGGAGTTTAATGAGCATTGATGCATGTAACATAGCATGTCCCCAAGCATTAACTGGTAATTTGGACTGTAGTAATAAAGTCCTATAAATAAGTTGAATGCGCTCAATCAGGGATTTAGCTAAGTCATTCTGGGTATGGACATGAGGGACAGAATGTTCAACAACAATGCTGAAAGATGAATAGTAGTTATCGAAGGCTTGTGATTTAAATTCGCCTGTATTGTCAAGTCGTATAGACTTAATAGGATTATCAAGAAAATGGGCTCTAAGTTTAATGATTTGCGTCAATAGGCCGGCAAAGGCTATATTCCTAGTTGAAAGTAGGCAAACATCCGACCAACGGGTAAAAGCATAAATCAAAATCATGAAATATCTAAAAGGTCCACTAGGTGGATTGATCGGTCCACAGATGTCGCCTTGTATCCTTTGCGGAAAGGATGAGGATTCTAATGCAATCTTGACAAAGGAAGGTTAAGTGATTAGCTTTCCTTGTAAACATAGGATACATAGATACCCATTAGGTATGGTCAATCTATGGTTTTCTAAAGAGTGCCTAATAGAGTTATCAATGATTGTACTTGACATAGTAACTCTGGGGTGCCCTAACCTATCATGCCAAAGCAATAAAGTCTAAGGGTTGTTAAGCTTCAGGCTTAGTTAAGCTTCGGGCTTAACTGTATCGTTTTGCTCAAAATCAAATGTGATTTGATGATGGAAATTGTTGTATAAAATAACCTAGAAGAAAGTGCGCTTAACGTTTCTAGTATGTGCACTTATTGTTTCTAGTATGTGCTTTTGGCTTCCAATACTAATAATGATAAGTAACATTTACTTGTTGCCTTGATTAGCAGTCTCAATATAGTATTTATTTTTTCTGATGTCTTTGAAACTGAGTAAGTTTCTTCGAGAATTGCTGGAGAATAATCCATTTTTAATGAATAAATGAATACCATTAAGCAAAATCATGTGGGCTCTTCCAGAGCCTACAATTATTTGCACAGGTCCAGCTGTGGTAGATACTTTTAATGGATTGAATGCCAATTTTGAGAAGAGCTTCTAGTTTTTCAGAATGATATGTATTGTAACACTATCGATAAGACAATAAGTATCTCCATTTTCGTGGTCCATACCTTTAAACAAAAGATAATAATAAAAAGAAATGTAACTAAGCAATCACATGATATAAATTAAAAAAATTCATAAAAATTTTATCCAATTTATAAGAAGTCATCCATCACAAAAATATCCATAAAAACATCCATAAAAAGGTTTATTAAATTAATAAACTGAAAAATAATAAATCATCTAGCATAAAATATCCATGAAAAAGTAAATATCTGAAAAAAAAAAAAACAGCATTCTACATAAAGAGTCTGAAAAAAAAATTTTGTTTTGTCTTTAAGACCATGCCAAGAGGGCTTCCAATCTTAGCACTAAATGCCTCATTACTCAGAGGTTGGTCATTTTCATTTTCAAAAAAATTTCTAGTCTCCAAATTTATAAGAACCAACTGGTAATCATCATTTTGTAGGACTGTATCCCAATCACAATCTTCCAGATTATTTGACTCTATAGAATGAATAGAGGCCTTATATGCTTTATATCGGTCCACCACGTCTTTTGGTGCACGACAAGTGATCAATGCCCATTCCTTCCACATCTGTTGCAAGGGTCATCAGAACGGTGGGTAGATTTCTTTGGTGGATTCTAATGTTGATCCTGATTTTACTATTTTTGAAGATCAGACCACTTTTGGTGGTTTTTGAAGTTTTGGGGAGGACCTCGAAATCCGCCTCGTCTAGAGGAGTTTTTTTTTCTACCTCTTCTGGAGGGATTGATTTTCCCACACCCCTTCCTCTGACTATACTGGAATTGAAATTGGCATTCGCTTCAGGCATTGCCATAGATCCAGTTGGTCTGGAGTTATGATTCTTTGGCAAGACTTTGCTATTCTGCTCAGCAATAAGGAGACAAGAAATTAGTTCTGAGTATTTAGAGAAACACCATTCATAATATTGTTGTATCAAGATTATATTTGATGCGTGAAAAGTTGATAGCGTTTTCTCTAACATCTACTTTTCTGTAATCTTTTTCCCACATAATCTTAATCGGAAAACAATGTTGAAAAGAGCAGAGTTTTACTCAGATACTGATTTGTAGTCTTGAAATTGCATGTTTAGTCATTCGTTTTGAGCCGCTGGTAATATGACCATCTTCTGGTGATCGTATTGATCCTTTAGGAATCTCCAAAGACCTGCTGGGTCCTTCTCAGTGAAGTATTCATTTTTGAGGTCATCATGTATATGATAACGTAAGAAGATAAGTGCCAATGCTCTATTTTTCGGGGGCTCTTTATTACCCTCTTCTATCGTCTCTCTAAGTTTCTTAGATTACAAGTGTAGTTTTGCATCCTAGTACTAGGTTAAGTAGTTGTCCCTGATAATATTAAAGGCTTTAAATTCAAGTTTGGATAAATTCGATATTATGCAAGAGCTGGAAAAGAAAAACATACATGATCATTTATATGCAAAAGAAGATAAAAGATAAACAATAAAATTGTAAAGCATTCAGAATAAATTAAGGGGCGAATCATGTCAAATCAAGTTGGCCTATTTGAAAAACATCAGGTTATCAACTTTAATAATCCAAAAACAACAGGTTTTGGCAAGGCTTCTGGCTTGATTTGGAACTTCAAGTTTATGAATTGGAACTTTAGGTTCTTTAATTTTGAACTTCAAGTTCCATCAAGTCTTCGGGCTTAATATTATGGCCTATTGGTTTTATTTTTGAATCTAAATATCAAACTTCAAGTTTGATTAGGAATATGAATCTTCAAGTTCATATTGTGGATCTGAGAATTTCTGGTTTTAGATTTTAATAATCCATGGATCTTCTGGTCCGGATTTAGCAGGAACTTCTGGTTCATATAGAACTGTAAGTCTGTATTAATATATAACTTTTAGGTTCTGAATTATGAACCATTCTATCATGATCTCCCCTTGTTAAAAAAATGAACCAATCATCTACAAACTAAAAGAAAATAATGAAAAAATTAATTTTAGCTTGATCTAAAAAAATAATTTTACCATTGATTTTGCAGCTTTTAGCGTCCAATGTGTAGATCTACTTACGAGCTTTTTGCAGCTTCCAACGAATCATTTATCGGATGTCGAACGACTAAGATATCATGGTTTGAAGTTGGACGATCAATCTACACCTTCTTTGAGTCACCGTTGATGTTAGTGATTTTTTCCTTTTATCTCCTACCTTTTTCTCAAGCAGACCGAGGCAAAGTGAGGATAAAAAAAAAGGCGTTTGAATACTATTTTTGTTGACTGATGTAAAAGAGAATGTGTTAACGTGTAACATGTTGAATGTCCAACGTTATCAGAGTGTAGAAAATTTTTGTTGCTTTGTATGTTGATCGAACAAAGGGAAGAGAGAATTGGTGTCCTAGGCATGGAAAAAAAAAGGTAGCGGCTGTCCTCTCCCACACAAAGATCGAGACAGCGTGCTAATAATGTGTTTAAGGAGAGAGAGAGGAATAGAGAGAGAAAAGAGAGATACTCTTATTGAATGAGAGAGGTGTACATAATAGAGGGGGAAGGGGATTTTATTTATAGAATAAGATTGCTTCCTTCCCAAGCAACCCAATATAGCAGAACTCTAACCCTAACTACTTTCCTTATCTAATGTGAGCCCCAAGGTAGGCATTCACTTATGATAATCTCTTATAACAAAGCACAATTTTACCTCCATTGGTGATAGTAACAATCTCATAAACTTGTTAGTAATAGGTTTAGATTGGTAAGAACAACCTCTTGCCCTGATGGTAAGAGGTCCTGGTTCTTACGTATGTTACTAGGGTTCGAACCTACCTAAGATGGTGATAGCAACAAATTAGAGATATAAAATTCAAAATTACTACGGTTATAAATAGCCTAGGCCGACCTAGATTCTTCTTTTTTCTTAGGATGTTGGTGGGATCCCAGCCTAAATACTTTTACCTGATAATTAAAGGGCACTGTTGATCAAAAGGGTGAAAAAGAAAGCCCATTTTGATGTCTCTCACCAATTGACCTTCTTGAATACCAATCCGTTGAATCCAACCTAATTAGGCCCCTGGGCTGTAGCTTTGCTTAGAGACAGTTTGCTAGACAAATAAATGGGCTTAGAAGTTTAGATTTTCCCAATAAAGACCTTTCAAAATACAAATAATGCCTCTTAATCCGCATATTCTTACCTATTTTTTTTCCTATTACTTTGCTTACCTAAATAATTCCCCAATTTTTACTACTTGTTCCAAGCCTAGGTGAAGGTAGAGGGTTGCATTAAGTAGGTTGACATAAAGGATAAAATTTTGCCACAATCCAAACATGAATTCTGAGATAATAACATTTGAGTTCATTCTATAGTATTCTCCGCTTTAAGTGACCAATTGCAGTGTCACTCAGATGCAGTGGAAAGTAAAAAAGGGCTACCATGCCACTCTTAAATAGTGCGGTAAATGAAGTTAGTTAAAAAGAAAACGATTTGAGTTTCTACTTGGACCATAGGAACCTTGACAAGCAAGAGTATGAAATTGGTTGACGTAAGGAAAAGAAGACTTAGTCTAGCTTATCTATGGGAGACAAAGTGGAAGGGTATACAGCGAAGGAGTTGACTCATGGCAATTACCTTTTTTATGCAAGAAAGATCAATATAAGAAATTGAGTAAGTATAGTTGTTAATAACGATTTGATAAAGAAACTTGTAAGGCTAAAGAGGTTGGGTGATAGAATTATAGCAATTGAACTAGTGTTAGAGGAAGACATAATTCATATCATTAGTGCATATGCTCCCCAAGCCGGATTAGAGGAATACAAGTATGCTGACAACCCACTAAGGGGAAGGGGGAGACCGAAGAAGACGTGAATGAAGTAGTAAATTTAGATTTGAAGAAGTTTAACTTAGTTAAAGATTTTGCTCAAGATAAATCGAAATAGAGACACAGAATTCATGGAGCTGACCCCATCATAATTGGGATAAGGTTTTGATGATGATGACGATAACCACAATGACAACTTGGCTTATCTAATTGCGGTTTCAATTTAAGTGTGGCAATTCTTGATGTGAATGCTAATAGAATTTGAGCCTTTTCTCGTAATTTGGCATTTGGGTATGCCCTTATTATTTTCGTGTTTTTTTTAAGTTATTTTTTACCTAATTAATATATATAGTTTGGGCACTATTAATGGATGAGTACGGTTGGGGTTGAACCCGCTCTTCAACCCACCAACTCAACCCGACACCAACTTGTTAATTGGGGCAGATTGACCCCTTTAACTTCCACGTTAGGTAGGGCTTGAGATTTTCTGACAGATCCAAATTTTGGTTGTGTTTCGTGGAGCCCACGATGCCCTCGAACCCATTTGAACTATTCCCCAGCCCTAATTGCTGTGAATATGATGACAGTGACCTCACACTAATACACAGGTCAAGTATCCCTTTTGCACAGAAGGCCTAAAAAAGCTCCGAGGTTGTTTTGGGCGGGGGGGGGGGGGGGGGGGGCGGGGCGTGCAACTCGATCGGGTCTACAGGGTGGGATGACCACTTTGCAAGTGAGAAAACATGTTTTCACAATAGAAATAGGATGCTCCAGTGAGGTAGAAATTTAAGTTTCAATCCCCACTTCCATATGGCATCCATTCAGATCCACACTTCACCTCTTTCCAGGCCCTGCTGCACTGAGATGGGCCCCACAAAAACTGGCACTCCCCGCTCTTATCTCTCTCTCTCTCTCTCTCTCTCTCTCTCTCACTCATTACACACCATAAAGACAATGAAAAGGATTTGTTCTCTTTGGAAAGCAGGGGTCCAGAGAACTTTCGTCATTTGATATTGTGGCGAGGCACCACTAGTAATTTGCAGTTCCCTTTCCATTTCTTGATGATGGATGCCACTTTGAGACATTGGTGGGAAGAAGTGAAAGCTAAGATTTATCAAGTTGGTGAAGACACATTTTTCAGCTTGGCATTCACCGGAGACAAGTATTAACCGGAGTGATGCGATTTCCCCCATCAGGATGCAATCAAACAGCTTTTCGGAACCCACTTTGTTTCTTTTGTTACTTCATGTTTGGTAATTTAATATTTTGGTGCTTACATAATTTATTTGGTATTCATAGAAAGACCTACATACATTCATGTGAGGGTAGACGTATTTGCTAGACCTCGATATGCTTCTAAAACCATGGTGAAATTTTTAGATTTTCTTCAAAAATTTACATAAAAATCCCACTACTTGTATTGGGCTTTTATTACATATAACTAATATAACTTTAATTCTACAAAAATAAAAATAAAAACTAATATCACTTTAATCTTTGAAATGGATTCGACTTGTACAAGCTTCTACAGGCTGCATGGAGTCAAATGGATTGATCTACATTTGAACTGAATTAGCAGGTTGGCTTGTGTTGACCTACATCAAGTGCGAGTTGTAGCACTCACCTGACCTATTTTAAAAATTGATCGGATACAATTTGGACTTCATGCTGTAGACACCCTGGTTAAACCCGAACCGTTTCCTGCCCCTTGGTCATATGTCTCGAGTGTCCATGGCAATATGACAATCTCACCCACTTGCATGTGGGATGGGAGTCAATCCAGCAATCCCGGAAATACGCGTGCACAATTTAATCGAAAAAAGTAGAAATATACGTATACAAAACGTCCCACGACAGATTTACAATAAAAACGAGAAATATACATATGCTTTTCTACCAAATCATCTTTGAAGATCTTGAAAGATCTAATATGATTTGCAGCAAGACATCAAACCTATTGATCTAGACTTATGTAGTAAACAATAGATAATAAAAATCTGAAGGCGTACCTTACACCGTGATCTTGACGATGAGTGATATTGGATTGCCTTTTTTAAATAGAATTTTCTCCTTTCTCCTTTATCACTAACTCCAATATGTGTGAAAGTTGATGGGCACTTTACAAATGTCGTAGGTTAAGAGAGAGGACTGAAAAACTAATTTTATAGATAAGCTTAAAGAAATTTCTTTCCATCAAAAAAATCTATTAAACGTAAGTTTACTTAATTCTCTCAAACATTAGCCAAACAAAAGTCCTAATAGATTGGACTTACTAAAAGAGAATCCAAGATAGATTTATCAAAATCAAAACTAAAGGAAAAGCAAATTAAATTAATGAACACAATGTGTGGGCCCCAAGCAATATTAGACATGCTGTGATAAGGACCACTCATGTCTAACAACCTCCCACTTGGTTTGAATGATCACACATATATGATCTTCCACTTAGTCATGACAACCACATAAATGCAATCCACCTTTTATTATTATTATATATATATATATATTCTAAAAGCTAGTTTTGAAAAAAAAAAAAAAAAGAGACTCAACTTTGATTCAACTAAATTTAAAAGTCCCAACGAGTGACCACTCATTTGAGAAACAGCCCAATCAATCTTATTTAAGATAATTCTTATATATTGTAATTAAATGAAACCATTAATGCGGATCATGGCGGTCAAATATCAATTATGCAATATAATTCCTTCCATGTATCACAACATTAATAATTCCATTTAATCAAATCACAAATGGAGGAAAAATAATAGGAGTAGACTAAAATTCCTATTTATTGTTTCAAATGAAATTTATTTTGCTTTTCAATATTTCATTAATTGTGCACACAAAATAAGCAAGATAAATAGAATCATCATTATGAAATTTGATTTACTAAAAGTGTTTAATAAGTTATCATAAATCCTTTCAACCATATACATTATGATAATACAATAAGACCCATTTATCTAACTAATCATTATAGGCCTCTGTCGGTAATGGTTGGTCATAGGATCTACAATCATGAGCCTTGTAGTTATTTTCTCTATAAACACTAGATCATCCCAAACCTTCTTTTTAATAGTAGGAGATTTTATTTGAGAACATCTTAGAGCGTTGGAACTCTTGCCGTTGTTAGAGAAGTGAACAACAGAGGTGTTATCATAATAAGTTTTCAGCAGCTTAAAAATAGAGTTCATGATCTGAAGACCTTAAATAAAATATCGTAGCCATATACCTTGATTAGTGGCCTCAAAGCATGCCACAAGTTCAGCTTGAAATGTGAAAGAAGCAATTGTAGTATGTTTAATGCTTTTCCACGAAATAGCTCCACCAACAAGAAAAAAAATATATCGTGATGTAGATCTCCTTATGTTGAGGTATCCAACAAAATTTGAGTCTAAATATTCAATCACTTACAAGTGATCAGATCTTTTATAAGTAGGCATATGAGAGACTTCTTACAATAGAAGTATATGGAATGTCCTACATCTGTTGTTCTTTCGAAGTCATTTTTGGGATATTGATATTTGGAGATAGATCACCTCTAGATATAGACGGTTTTCCTCTAGAACAATTGTACATATTGAATTTTTCAAAAACTCTATGATATAGGCTTTTTGTGATAGTCTTAAATCCTCGGGACCTGTTCATAAAAATCTTGATTCCAAGTACAAAGGATGCTTTGCCCATATCTTTCATTTCAAAGTTCTTGTGAGGAATTCTTTTGTTTCACGTAATAGGCTTAGATCGCTACTAGCAAGTAGAAAGTCATCTACATAAAGGACTAAAATAATAACTTGCTCCCACTGATCTTCAGGTATATACATGGATCAACAATATTTTTCTTAAACTCGAAGGAAGTAATGGTATCATTGAACTTAATATACCATTGCCCTGAAGCTTGTCCTAAACTAGGCTTCTTACCTATCCATTACTCGTAAGGAGTTTTAGAAATAACCTTAATAGGTATACAGTTTATGAAATATACACTGTTTTTAGGGCTTCTCGACACATAGTCAAGTAAATTAGAATTACTTAACATACTTCGTATCATTTTTATAAGCGTTCTATTGCATCTTTCAACCACACCATTCTGATGTAAAAAACTAGGCAATGTACATTCAACACGAATACCATGACTTCTTAGGAATTTTGCATATGGGCAAGGATTTTGACCCGTTTCATTATACCCCATAATACTCTCCGCCTCTACCAGATCTCATAGCCTTTATTTTTCTGTCTAATTGATTTTTTACTTCAACCTTATAAGTTTTAAGGCTTTCAAATATTTGGATTTCTCATATAATCGGTAGACATAACCATAACTAGTGAAATCATCAATAAAGGCGATAAAATATTTTTGACCACTATAACATCGTGTGGGGAAATAAGCACAAATATCTATGTGGATTAAATCAGGTGGTTCTAAATGTCTTGTGGCCTTATTTTTATAGATGTTTTTGGTCTACCTGCCTTGTATGCAGTCGACACAGGGACCAAAATTAGTAAAATTTGGGGTCATCAATACCCGTCATTTACTAATCTATTTAATCTCTCTTAAGAGATGTGTCCAAGTCTTTTATGCCGCAAAATTGAGGAGTTCTCATTCAAAAATCATCTCTTAACACCAACAATCATAATAGTACTCTCATGCATCGTAAGTACGGAACTAGCAAAATATGGATCCATATTTAATTTATATATACCATCACATAAAATACCAGCACCAATTAAAACTTGATTCTTATAAAAACTCAAAATATTTTGTCCAAAATAGAAAGTATAATATTCTAAATCAAGTTTAAATAAAGAAATTAAATCTGTACTTATTGTAGGAACATAAAAGGTGATATTAAGGTTTAATTGGAATCCAAAATCAAGAATCAATTTGCAAGTTCCCACTGCTTTCACATCAACCTCCAACCAATTTTCAATCAAAATGTTTCTTTGTTCATTACTTCGACTCCGGCTTGAGTGAAAGCCCCACATGGAATTTGCAACATGAACAGTAGCATTAGAATCAATCCACCAAGCATTTAAAGAAACATCTATAAGATTTGTTTTCATAAGAAACAAGAGAATTATTGATACTTCTAGATTCAAACCATTTTTATCTCTTCAAATAATCTTTCTTGAGATGTCCTCTTTTACGGAGAAGCACCTTTGTACGCTACCTTTCATCCTGACTTGATTAGTCGAAGTAGGTTTTTTGCCTTTCTTTTTCAAACCTTTCTTACCCTTGTTAATTTTTCATAATATGTTCTCTAAATTTGAGAGTTATTTCCAGTAAGATCAGCAGGTTTGAGTTCCTTTAATGTGGTGTCCAAGTTTAGGCAACCCAAGGTTAATAAAGATTCTTTTTTCCATTCCATAAAATTAGATCCATTTAACAATGGTATGTTCAAGAGATGTCCATTCAAGGCGGTGAAAGTCAATATCAAAATATAAAGAAAAAAAAAAGCTCAATTTACTTTAATGCTTTGAGCTCATGCAAAAACAAAAAAAAAAATTAGAATGATTTGATACTTAAATGAAACATATCTAGTGAGTGACTTAGTACATCATCACAGTCCATCTTTCGGATTAAGACTACAACATACAATAAGATCACTCGTGGAAGAAACCCATCCATCCATAGGGCTGACGTGATAATATGAATGTAATTCGCTAGGCTTTATACCTTTGGGTATAAAACCAATCCCAATTAGGTATATATGTCAAATTACCCTATTCTGTCTTACAATTATTTAAGTGGCAATCTCACCCTTGGGCCAATTCCCACTCTCCTAATTTAAGATCACAAGTTTAATGCCACTACACCAAAATGCACAATTAGGAACGGCTTAAAACTGTTCCAAACCACATCTGGAATGGTTTTAAGCCATTTTAGATGAGGCTGTTGTAGAAAAGCTGGGATAAATCAAAGCCATTCCAAAAAATTAAATCAGAAATGGCTTAAATCTGTTCCCAACATAAATTTTTGGAATGGTTTCTAACCATTCTTGAATTTTAATTTGCAACGATTCATCATAGTTGGGAATCATTCCTGAATTACATTAGGAACTGTTGTAAATAGCTCCTAAATAATTCTAAATCCATTCGAAAAAAAAGTTTCGAACTAATTTTTTTTATTTGGATACAAATGTAAGAGGGCTATTTATATTTTATTTGAAACAATTAAAATGATTTCCAGAAGATAAAGATATAGAAAAAGTCATTTAATCATCCAACAACTGAATTTACATTCATAGTAAATTAACAATGCTCATTAATGGTAACATTCATTTATTACAATCATCAATGTACATGAAAAGATGCAAATAATGTATCTTTTGCTTAAGAGTAAATTTATTACTAGAAATAACATTCTTTACAAATAAAGTCAAGCCTAAAAAGTAACTTGTACAAGTGAATTAGGCCCAGAAAAACTATAAATATAAAAATCACTCCATAACTAAAACAATCCAGTGGGTGTGCCTCAAGTTCTTTGGTCAACTTTATAAATGCTCCAAAAGTTGCTTTGGGTAATCCTTATCCTGAAAAGAAAAAAAAAATAAAAACACTGAAGAATGTGAGTGTCACTTTTTTATTTTCTTGATTACTTTTTTAATAATATATAAATAAATAAAAACAACCTAATCAAAGTATAAACAAGAAGCCTAATGAGCTACATTCCATCATTGAACACAAAATTTCTTCGTTAAAGCTATCCAACTACATGAAGAAAAAATAGGGCATATTTAAACAAAATCAAAATCCTCTTTTTTTGAAAGGTGGTGATCCAAACTATGTTAGGTCGAATCCCAACTTCATTTCTGTATCATATAAATATCTCATAGTAAGAGAGAAAAACACTAATGGGTTTAGAATTTATTTACACTTCTTTCTAAAAAGACTACATAATTATGATTCGCATGAACATAAACAATTCAAGGTGCAGAACTTGGATAAAACAATTCAAGTCTAGTGCTGCTATGACTGATTTGTCCTAACATAAAACATGGACCCTAACAAAAGAACCTTGAACTGAAAAAGGATTTCCAATCTAAAAACACAAATTTAGAAGATGAACTATGGGAGAAGCACCTGATAATGATGCTGGGATCCATCAACAATGCCAAAGTTGGATCTATCTGCACTATAACTAGGCTCTGTTTGCAGTAGAGACTTGTCCAAAGGCAATGCTTTTTGTGCTTCATTCTCTGCACAAGTGCATAGAAATGAATGTTATACGACTGGATTCCAATAACAAGCGAAATTACAGTGACCAAATCTTGCATGGAAAAACTTATTTTAAAATTTTCAAAGTAAGTTTACAACATCATGTTAGTACACTAAAAAAAAAAATTCAGCGTTGAAATCATTTAGTATCTGTTTGGAGGCCACCATGTGTAAACAAACCTGTCATGGGATTGCACATAACTTGCCTAACTATCCTATTGTTCTTATTGCTTTCTAGTACCAAGTTATCTTATTGGTTACTAAATAAATCATTATAGGAAAGGTTGTGTTCAAAAATATCTGCCTAAAGATTTTCACCTTACAACAATAAAAATTGGATCTATCTAATAACACCAAAGTTATAGAACTACAGTTTCAGAAAAACTAGAGCTTTAGTATTGGGAAAATCTCCAAAAGAGGAAAATTAAGCTTCATATAAGCAATAATTCATGAAAAAAGGCATTTATTACTGCTCACATTATGATATTCACATGGTAACATGATGACTACACAAATCTTGGACGTTAACGGTAGTCACAAATTTATAGCACTTAAGGGGAAGAATTATAAGAACACCAAACATAACCAGTTTGGCCCACATTGCTTTAACTCCAAAAAACCAAACACTTTAGAATGTTGCGACATTGGCAATTGGTACAAATGCCGCATAAAGCTCTGAGTATGCTGTAAAGATTGAATGCTCCTATATAAATCGCAAAACACAAATATCATCTAAGAGGTTTCATATAATAAAATATTTAACTATAACAAAATTGAACTACAAAGAGCATTGTCTACTGAAAATTCACTACTGTCATATATAAGATTCATAGAGTTTCATAGAGAAATATCACAACTCAAGCACCTAAATATCATGAAAACCTGGGTACAAAGAATTCATCATTCTAGGTCACTATTCTAAATCCAAGAATTTGGCGTAGTGACGGCCATATCTTGTCACTTGGTGTACCAAGGATTCTAAATATTTGTGGTAAAATTAGAAACCACAGTAAATTACCTTGTTAAGCTGATCAAATTTGGTTTTCCTTCTAAATAATGGTTCCTTTGTTAGAAGTTCAGTCATTATATACGCCAAAGACCACATGTCAGTAGCTGTTGAATATTGATTTGCTCCTAATAGAAGTTCAGGTGCCCGGCAGGCATTAAAACAGCGACATTGACAAACAAGAAGCAAGGAGGAAGAGGCCTTATCCACTGAGGATTTAATCCTCGATATGGAATTATATGGTTCATCTTGTACTCTGTCACAATCCTGTTTCTGCAGCTGTTCCCATGGAATGAATGCCTGCTAGTCCACAAGACAATACAGACATAGTCAACTTACAAAAATTAAGAGAGCAGTCAAACGCAAATAAATTAAGGTATGCCAATGTTCCACTAGCATAATATTATATATCCTGGATGTCATAGAGCCACCTTAATTTTTATAAGCAAGATGCTAACTCACATGTGATGAATTGGGAAATCCAAAACAATCAAATTCTAGTCAGATATCAAAGTCACTATACATCACAAAAAATGTGCCATGGCAACAAAAGTTTCGAGATGATCAATAAAAAAACCAGAAATTTTAAAATGTCCAAGCCTCCATCCAAATGTCGGTAAGAATGTTAGATTAATATCACATCTGCGGATCTTCAGCAAATGTAATGCCCAACCGGATTCCAGATATATGCTTTGACAAGTCACTACTCAAAACCACTCACTCCATGACAAGTCAAAAAAGTAGGCAAATAGAGGTGAAAAAGGAGAAAGATTCAACGTATAAGCTTGTGGAAATTCACAACTCAAACCCACTCCCAATCCATGAGCCAAGATAAACAAGTAGGCAAACAGGAGAAAAAAGGTAAAAGGAATGCATCCAATGGCTAATTCATAAGCACTTATCCCTCACAATGGGAGCCTTGGGACCAGTAAGCTATTTTAATGCCCTAACTTTCTCTTTGCAACGCTAACATTGGTACTGCTTTTCTCCACCATCTAGCTCCTCCTTGGCAGTAAAATGTAAGAGTCCCTTTCGCAATGAATCTGCTTTGACCATTTCCAGATTTAAATCTTTGAAACGTTCAAATTTATTGGACCAGTAGGAACATTGCATGCATTTAACCTGCAACATAATGGATGGAACAATAATTAAACAGTGCAACAATGATTCTAGGGAGGTGGTACACATGATCCACGATAGGGCTGTTTATGGACAGAGTGCCAGTAGAAATTTGATGGTTTTCTATCGAGGCTAGCCCAACCTCATTCCAAGCCCATTTCAAGTTGTCATGAGTTGTGCTTGGATATGAGTTTTCAAGCCTGTACACCACATCAGGGCCTGACTTCAGCCACATAAAAGAAAAAGATGGGTATTTCTTGGGCTTTTCAAGCAATGAGTTAAAGGAGTTTAAATAAACATTTGAAAATGACTCTCTGCTAAAAACCAAAGACATGGGAAAATTCTGTTAGAGAAAATTGAAGAATTATCCACACTTGAATTTCTCCTCATTTTCTTGATATGGAGGAGGTTAAAACCATCCAAGGGAGAAAACTAGTGGACACTTCTGTTTACAGAGGTATATATGAGTGTACCTACTTGTAGAAAATAAAACCTGTTTGCAGAGGCATATTAATTCTAACTTTTTCACCCTCTTTTTATCATATTCCAATACCAGATCAATAAAATCCCATAACACAAACCAAAGATACCAAACTAAAAGAATGCACAAACAATGTAAAATAATAATAATAATAATAATAATCCATAGGAAGGAACGGGCCTATTGCAATGCAAAAGATAATGATCATATGATCTAAGTTTAACAAAATATATGTCTAACAAAAAACATAGTCTTTGAGCGTATATGATCAAACTTTAACAGAATGGAAAATTTCTAATCTGTAAATTTGGTAAAATTCATAGGGCAAGCGACAAAGGATCCATTACCAACTTTACCTAAAGTCGAATGATAACCATCTGGATATGGCAGTTTGATATCTCGTTTGTCAATGATATCAACTATAACCTTGTATGCATCTTCCAGAAGAGCTTTTGAATGAATTTATAGGGACCCATTCCCTACATAGGCCTTTCCATGAGCGACAACCTCATGACACCAGTCCATCAATTTGCATGGGCGCAATCTCATTGAAGGCTGATTATTCCCTACTATGTTTGAAGCTGCAACTGACTCTGGCATCTTTGATGGGAATGATGTGCCTCCTTGGGATCCTAAAGTCACATGTTGCTGTCAATTTATTTTACGAATGTGTTATTAAGTCACTCAGTACATGTACACAAAAGATAATTTAATGAAAATTTAAATAAAAATCTAATAATTCTAATAGACACTTACCTTAAGCAACTGTTGGATTCCACAAAGTTTTTCAACAAGGTTTTTTTGTTCTTCAAGTAAATGATTTACTTGGGACTGTAGATTCTTGATTGAGGTCGATGGCTCAGTTGCTTTTTTTTTTTTAATTGACGGCTAGTTTTTCAAGAGCAAAAGAGGACCCTACGATTTGAGTTCTTGATACGAAATTCCCAACACCACGAACACGACCTCTTATATCAAAGCCAAATACTTGAATCAATGGGTCATTGAGTATGTCATGGGAATTTACGTCAACTTGACTAGAAAGTATCTCTTTTAATCTTTCCTACCAAATTATGCAATCATCACATAAGGAAACTTCTTATGATATTTTCTATCCTAGAAAGTTAAATATAAGATAATAAATTTACTACATGTGAAGACACACAACTGGGGATAGAACCATCCTTTCTCATGTGGCCTTCAATCCATACTTTAGCCATAGTAATTTGGGGGGGGGGGGGGGGGGGGGTGTGGTGGTTGTCATTCTCTGTCTTTTAGTCTATAGGTGCATATATGTTATATTATTAGTTGTTAATATACAAAGCAACTAGACATAAATGTTATATACACGTGCCAATACTAACCATTTTTTCCTTGAGCCTTGCATGGCCATCCTTACTAGTTGTATGATAAAGCATCATTTTCTTTCTCACCTCCATATTCCTTTTTCATTGTTCCATTATTATGGGACTCAAATTATGCTCAACAAATGCTGCTCAATCCTCAGGCCTAACTCCATGAGACGATTTTTTAATCTGTCTTCATGATTTATATAAGGATCAAGGTATTTATGCCTCAATTTTGTCTTATACTTTCTCATCATGTCACATATGTTCTTGAGACACTTGTCCTTATAGGATTGAGAAACATCAAAATCCTTCTACTAAAAAAAAAAAAAAATAGACTCAATAACTTTGTAGAAAATAAGATGAGTGTTCCATCCATTTCAAATAAGGATAGCACGGTAATTCATACCAAGAGGCAATTTCAGAGTTCATCTTTCTTGCTCTTGGGAATGGCACGCCAGTCTTGGATGGAAATAGGAACATCGGTGCGAACAATCTCCCCCCATTTTGATGCTAACTTGATTGAATTATTACGCACAGGTAGGCCATATTTATTTAAGGTAATTACCGGTCTTTGTTTTGACAATGTGGAAGTTCCTAACAAATAGAAAAGAATATTATATAAAACAAATACTATTTAAAATAAAGTATGATAGTGCTTAAGTAGTGAAATAAATTTTTTAAACCTGCATTTGCAGAACTTGTGTTGCCATCCACCTCCATCAAACACCTGTGTCTCAAATGACATAGGTTACTTAGCATAAGCAATTCATAGTCAATAATCAATAAAATGAACAAAAATTGTATTGAATGGAACTTCCAATATTTGAATATGATCATAATCAAGGCACCATCAGCATAAATATAAGCATAAAGTACATATTAATAAGTGGACAATACTAACAAGCATGGCAAATTCGTAATCAAAAGTAAACATGTCCAGCTTTACAATTCATAGTTAACTTTTGTTAGAAGATTTTCTAAATTTGCATGTTCACCAACAAAGGAAGAAAAGAGACTAAGATCATCAATTGCGTCTACATCTTTCGTTAGATGCTTTGGGGCTATTAGAACAATAGACTATGCAGGCCTTGTTTGATCTTTGGAGTAGAACACTTGACTTGTTTGAGATGCTAATATGAATAGCTCATCTCCTTTCTTATCATTTCCTTTAATTTTCTCCATATTTACCATTGTCAAATTTGTCTCAGGATCAAGAATGCATCCATTGGTCTTGTCCTCTACTTTGAACCAATCACAATAAAAAATGGTTTGACGAAAATCAATGTAATCCAGCTTAATTATCTGTTTAACAACCCAATAATAAGTGGTCTCATCTTCCTTGTAATTCTTATATCTAGCACTTCCCCTCGCTATTTTGTGTTGACTTATTAGTTTCGTAATCGATTGGAGAGAACATGAAACCATTAACATGATGTTTATTATAACATTTTGCCTTAAACATTGGACCCTCTACCAGTCGCTTCAAAGTTGGCTTGCCATCGACAGATTCCATCTGCATATAAAAAGAGGAATTTCATAATACTTGGCATATATGAGTGTGCATATTATCCGATATTTCAAATTGAATAAATAAATAATACCTCCTTCCGCAACCAACTAATGAAATAAGGTTCATCGTTCTTAGACACATTGTCCTTCTCTTTTTGTCCCTTTGAAATGTTGTTCTTATATATGTTTCATATTTCCTAAATCAGTGACAAGCACATTACTATGTATATATCTATAAGCATTTTAACCAATTTCTACAACTTACATGTTATTATAGAAAATTTATCCGCTCACATTTTCTAGCTTACAATCTTATCATAACAATGCAGAACCCATCCACGAATTTGTTGATGCAGTATGTTAGTTAAGTAAGCACTCTTGCCTTTATCCAAGGCTCTTCATCACACTCACCATGATCGTCCACGAACCATTGGTGCGACCTCTTGTGATCACTATTATCACCATCTGGCATGTATTCCATAAAATACAAAATAGATTCCTTTACAATGTAGCGCTCTGCAATGCACCCTTCAGGGTGTGTTGGATTTTTTTACATATCCTTTATAAATTTTCATTAACCTGTTGAAATATTTCAAATTAGTGTCATTATACAATTAAAAGAAAACAAATTTAGAGTTAGAGCTTTATCGTTCAAAAGGATTCATCCAATAAAATCTAATTAGACCGCAAGTTAATGTTTCATTAGCTAGATGCATCATGAGGTGAACGCTAATAACAAAAAATGAAAGTGAAAAGAACTTCTCCAAAATGCAAATTGCCTCGATAAGTTGTCGTTTGAAAACAATGATATTATCTACATTGATGGTCTTCGAGCATAAGATATTAAAAAAGTAACAAATTTATTGAATAGCACCTCTTAATATCTTATGCTCTGAGAACGCATGGTGTAGTAAAATAGGTAATAATTATTGCATTATCACGTGATAATCATATGACTTGAGCCCCTTCATCTCAAGGTTTTGTAGGTTCACAGGATGTTTAAATCTTGAACTATGCCCTATTGGAACCTTCAAGTCATGCAAAGTATGACAGAATATTTCATTTTCCTTACGACTTAGAATGAAAGGTGCTTTTAGTTTAATAGTTCTACGTAAGCCCCAATTCTTGTAACCATAGCTCTTTCCCAATGTTCATGCTTTTTAAATCCTCACATGAACTTTTGTCATCCTTTGTTTTATCTTTGACATCTAAGATTGTCAACAAAAGATCGTCACCAACATTCTTCACAACATTGAAAGCACTCAATCAATGTGGATGTCTTCCTTCTTTCGATTTATTATTGAAAGCTGACTTTTGGGCCCTGAAACATGATCAGTTGGAAGGAATCTTCGATAACCCCGATAGGAGTACTTCTTGCCACTCTTAAGACGTTCAACAATAGTTCCCTCGCCACAAATGGGGCAAGCATATTGTGCCTGTGTTACATAACCCGATAAACTCCCATATGCAGAAAAATCATGAATTCCCCACATCAACATGGCTCTGAAATTAAAAATTGTCTTCGAATAAAAATCATATGTTGACACTCCATTAAGCCATAACCCCTTCAACTCATCAACCAATGGTTGTAGGTAAACATCAATGTATTTACTCAATCCTTTTGGACTTGGTATCATTACTGTCAACATTGAAAATTCTTTTTTCATGCATATCCGGGGGGGGGGGGGGGGGGGGCACTAAAATGATAGGCCAACAACTATAAATGCTGCCGAGATGTCCAAAAGAGTTGAAACCATCAGTCGCAAGTCTTAGATGAACATTATGATGTTCCTCTGCAAAATTTGGCCACTTGCTATTTATTACCATCCAACTTGAAGAATTAGATGGATGCTGCATCACACCAATATATTCTTTCGATCGAGCATACCAAGTCATTTGATCTGCTATCCATAGCACACTACATAACAAAGTTAGAAAATAAATAGTTATTAAACTTAATACCCATACACAAATAGAATAACCAAGAAGCTCTATTTAACTTTGAAATCTAACCTGTATAGCCTTTATAGCCTTGGTGCTAAAGGAAAATATCTCAAAATCTTTAATGGGACTATAACACTTTTTTTTTTGGTCAAGTAATCTGACCTCCATCTAGATGTATAACATATTGGACAATTTTGTCTATCTTTATTCTCTTTTCAATAAAGAATGCAATCATTTGAACATGCATGTCTAGACTCGTAGGTCATTCCGAGCAAGTTAATCATCTTCTTAGCTTGATATGTGCTTTCTAGCAATGTGTTTCCTACTGAGAGCAACTTCTTCACTAATTGAAATAGCTCATTAAAGCTATTGTCTGACTAACCATTTTGTACCTTTAAATTATAAAGCTCAACTGATAATTTTGTGAGTTCCCTTGGACAAGAAAGATATAAAAGTTGCTTTGCATCATCAAATAAAGACTTGTAAGTTCTTATTTCATGGTCTTCATACCCTTGAAACTTTGTATTTATTTCATGAAAATTTTCATTCCTTATGAGATCATCCATAAGAGAATCTGCATGTTCCGTAATTCTTCTAAACACATCATTTACAAGTTCCTCCACTCTAGGATATATATTAGCGGGGTGAACTCCAAACTTTGATATTGATGGCTTCTCATTAGTTTTTGAGATACTCTCTCCATGAAAATCCATTGTGTATATGATTGATCAATACCGTTCATATGAATCAATTTAAGGGCAATCATTCCACGCACATTTTGACATTTAGCACATAAAATCCATGGAAAGTGATTAAATCCACCACCATTTTTCTTTGTAAACTCAATGAAATGAGCAAGCCTAATCAAATACTTTGAACTTAATTTATGTTTAGTCATCCACATTTTATTACCTGGTGATGATATTCTGCAATCAATAAGGAAATATATCATTATCTATGAAGCATTGTCATAGATTTAAAATGGAGATCTGGTGAACTATTCAATATAATAATGATTGTATATGAAATTTAGGAAAAGATATATATCAAAGAAATTAGGTGAATGGTCATAGTAAAAATTTAAAAAGACTATTAAGTGTATCATTTCATGCTTTACATATAAAGTGATTCATGTACAACATATGTCATTCATATATAAACAAACAAAATAACATGGCAACAAATAAAGTAATTTTCAAGAAAATTTAAAGTAAGTAGAAGCAAAAGAATGTGAAATGTATGTTGACTCACACAGCAAGTAGTGAGCAATCTCACCATTCAAACAATCAAATGTAGACACAAGCCAATGGAGTTTTTTATCTGCATATTAACTCATCAAATTCTTGACAGAACCATTTTATTTTAACAACTCTCTATATCCTTTGTTGTTTGCACAGAACATATCAGCAAAGAGTTATTGACAAGTGCTGTATATAGCTGCACTCATCATTGTGAACTTAAGAAATTTCAAATGCCTATGAATTGCAATTAATGATTGTAGAAAGTAAATAAGGGAGAACATCAAAATTTGAGAGATGGCTGCGTGTACATTTTTGGTTTAAATGGCATAAGAGGAAGAAGAAAAGATTGAAAAATATGAATGTATGAAGGAAAGAACTTCGCTAAGTTTGGGTTCTGATATAGTAACTAACTTTCATGGAACGGTTTCCAAAATTTGCCTGGATCATGACTACTACCACTAGCACTAAGAATATTAAATATTCCAAAGATGCAACCATTGCCCTTGCTTGTTTCTTGATGATATCAATCTAAAACTCATTCCAATTTCCTTAACTTGAAAGCATCTAATGGATATTCTAATTGAAAATACCAACCCCCGTTCCTTAACTTGACAGCATCTAATGGATATTCTAATTAAAAATACCAAACCAACCCCCCCACCCCACAAACCTTTTCCCAAAAAAAAAAAAAAAAACTTGTACAACTGTGTTTCCTTCACAAGGCATGACATTAAAATCTAGTAATAGAAAAAGAATCAACAACTTGTAAATTTAACAATTTAAGAAGAAATTCATTTATTTGGTTGAGGGAGGAATTTTTTTAACTGATGGTAAAGAGCACCCCATCAAACAATTTATAAAAAAAAAACAAAAAAACAAAAAAAGCACACCCTATCAAACAAATCATCCCAAACACAATAAAACTATCAATTTCCGAGAAAATTAGAAACAAAATAAATTCAACTGATGCAAAACCCAGAAGAACCAATAGACATTAAAAGCGATCAATGCGCATAGCAAATGAAACCCATTAAACATATTCAGCTCATGATCACCCAAACAGAGCAAAACTATCAATTTCTAAGCAAAATTGATACAAATGTAACCCAACCAATAAAAGATTTAGAAGAACCAATCAACCCCACTAGAGATCAGTGCCCCTGCAACCAATGTGGAAGGTGTGAGTCAGCAAACAAACCCAACTTGTGATCACACTCAACACGGCAAAGAAACAAACCCAACTTGTGATCACACCCAACACGGCAAAGTATCAATTCTCAAAAAAAAAAAAAAAAAAATTTGTGTGCAAAATCTATAAGAACAAGCATACCCTGCTTGGGTTAATCACGCCGGCAACAACTGGGATCAATGCAACGTATTTCACAGGATAGGTAGGTACCTAAAGAGATATTCCCTTCAACGACCAAGCTGCAGAAGATGACACTGAGAGCAGAGATATTGACGAGATGTGACTTGGATATGATGATCCGGAGGGGCACAAATCGCATGAGAACTATGGAGGCAAAACTGAAGATGGCACAAACAGATGGAGCCGATGGGGGTGCTAGCTTGGGTGTTGCAGCAAAGACTATAAAAAGAATGCCTTTCTGGGTTTTAAAGGTTCAAATTGGAAGACCTATCTGAGAAATAAAGATAAGAACATTAAGAAACAGAACACACAAATATGATTTATATGAAACAGAAGGAAATGACTCCACATCCAAATCAGGGAAAAATGGAGAAAACTTGCTTAGCAAGAGAGGAGATTTCAGAGCTAGAAAGTGAAGGATTGATGGTATCAGAGAATGAATAAATGAGATCCTCCAGCCCAGAGCGATGTGGAGACTGGTTCAAAATGATCCAAGTGAATTAATAGCATTAAAAATGGTTCAAAATGATCCATATTTTGAAGTTTTATGATAATTTATTAGGTCCATGAAATAAAGATACAATGATTGAATATTTATTTATTTGTTCTAGATCTCAAATATTCAAGGACACTTTTCATGTATTAAATAAAATGGCCCAAAAGCAAGCAAACGCAATAAAAGGTGACATAAAAAAAACAATCTAAGCAATAAATAATCAAGACCCTCCACAAAAAATAAATAAATAAACAAATAAATTATGCCTAATCAGACAAGCCTATTGAAAATTTGTCCTAGTCCAAAAAATCCAATCATGACAGCAGATAAGAGGCATATACAATGCATATACAATTTTATCATCTAGACAATTAAATTGATAATAAATAAATAAATTGTGAAACAAAATAAATAAATCATCACATTCACAATTGCAGAAGAAGATCAACTGTGTCTCACTTATATAAGTCATTAAATAATAGCATGTGTGATTGATATTGGGGCTCCTTACAAGTCTTAGAGCACAAAAAATGATAACCCAATCACTGAATTAAATACATGCTACTTATATTTACTCACACACAATATCATTCAAGATTAAAATAGCCTAGTTTGGATCTCATCATGAAATAAAAATATGATAGCGCTCAGAATACCATCATAATAGTTTCATGTCAGGCACAAATCAGGTCATGCCAAAGACAATGTGGGTCGGCCCAATGTAAGTGGTATTATATTCTGTATAGAAGGACAAAGGAAACAAGTAATATCGGGACCTGCTGAACTCAACTTGGCTTGGCTCTTAACATAACAGGACACCATGCACCTTTTGTCTTTTGTGATTCTATGTAAACAATGTGGCTAAAATAAATCATGAAACTATGTTGCTCTTTAAAGGGCGTAATAAGAACTCGGATTTGACCCAAACGCATGTAACCTAGTTTCCATCCAAGTGATTGGGTGGACCAGTTGTCATCCAAACATGCAATTATTCGTATGAATCAACTTCAATACCAAAGCCATGATAAAATAATATTATAACGCATGCCGGCTTTGAAAGTGTCCATGATCATATACATGGAGAATACTTCAAAGATTTGTAAAATATGACCTGTTATGTGGCCAGTACATCAAAGGACCATATTAAAAGCAACTTCATTGTATGTATGTGTAGTGGAAAATTCGGGATGAATCGATCTGACAATATATGGTCTGGTAAGTTATGCAAAGAGCGAATCAAAACCGATGATCACTTTGATCATGACCAATCTGAGTGATCTAAATCGATCACAAATGTTACGGAAAAAGATAAAACACCGTTCGTGTTCTCGTTTTGGAATACATGGTGTTGGAAAAGCACTATACAGAATATGATGCACAAAACCCAAATCGTGCACATGCGCGGAACCGGTGCTAGAGATACTTGCATCATGCACTGCGCAAATAGTGGATCCGCCCAAATCAAGTGTCGGGCATGGTAACTGTTCGGCTATATACACATCGTGCACAACCTGATTGGCTATGATGCGATCAAACACAAGATTCTTGAATGCATAAATCGTGAAAACCATGCGCATTGATACCATTGTAAGATCTAATATTCTTTGCAACAAAACATCAAACCAATGAATCTAGACTAATGAATTAAACAATAGATAATCTGAAAGTCTGAAAGCGTATCTTAAACCGTGATCTTAATGATAAGTGGTATTGAATTGCCTTTCTCAAATAAGGTTTTTTCCTTTTCTCTTATCAGCTACTCCAATATGCGCACTTTGCAGATCTTGTAGGTATAGAGAAAAGGCCAAAAGAATCACTTTTATAGATAAGCATAAAGAGATTTCTTCCCTTAAACATTAGCCAAACAAGAGTCCTACTAGATTGGGCTTACTAAAAGTGAATCCAAGATAGATATATCAAAATCAAAACTAAAGGGAAAAGCATTATATATATTAAAGTTATAAGAATGAAGATTATAAGAATGGAGGCTTGTGGATGGTGCCACATCATAAATATTTTTTTTCTTTTTATTTAGAGTGCCATGTCATCTTCTAAAAATATCAAGAAATGATTTTTCTAAAATCTCTCTTTCTCCCCCCACCATTTTTGCATCATCTCTTAAAATCTCTCCCTACACTCTCCTCTCTCATCTATTCCATTTATTTCTCAAAAATCTTTCCATTTGAATGGTATTCAAACTTCTTCCTCATCAATTCAAACTTTTTCTCTAAAATCTCTCCTCCCACTAATACCTCTCCCTCTATCCATAGTTTCTGCATCATCCCTAAAATCTCTTAATCAAGATCATGCTATCCACGATGAGTGCAGGTCTGCCTGGTATGGCTCCCGTTCAGCGACCTTCAGATGTTGGTATTCTGTAGTGTAAGGGAGCAACTATTACAAAGTCTTCATGGAATGCTCCTGGTAGTGTTTGACCTTTTTTTTTAATCAATAAATGCTCCTGGTAGTGTGTTACTTCTTTATCCATTAATAGCTTTCTGTTTTGAGTTCTAATAAATTCAGTTGTGGCAAGATAGGCACTTGATATGAATTTACTGCTGCAAAAATTGTAGATTCATGGACCTCAGCGATTACATCACTTTTTTAGGTGCCCTCCTTTCATGTGGAGCCTATTTTTGCTAATCAAAATTTGATATGAATGGACCTACAATGGATGTGGGATGCTTATTGGCTAGACTCCAATGGACATATAGAGTTAGTATGCTTCAAACACATGGCTGAGAACTACGCCTATTTTACGTGGATAGTCATATATGCTGGCAATACAACTAAACATTGTGTTGATACTAGTGAGAAACTTTTTAGCAGATTCTACCAAACAACTTTTTTTCTTTTCTTAATAAAAATATTGTGAAGAAAAAGTAAATAATGATAAATTTCATTAATCTGGGACTTTGTAGTAAACTCAAACTCACTCATACAAGCACATTTTATAATTGAGGCTCTATTCTTATACTCAAATTCAATATGCAAGCACACTTTATAATTGATGTTTTTTTCCTATAAAACTTCTTATTTCTTTATTTTTTTATGTTTACAATACTTTTCTCCACTTTTTCTCCTTTCATAATTTGAGTGGATTACTCATACGTTTTTGACAATGTTATATTGCTACTATGATTTTATGTATGATTCTAAAATTTCAAATAGGATCAAATATTTGTAATTTTTTGTGTTTATTGAGAAAATTTATTTTATCTTTCCATTTCTAGGTGATATATATTAACTTTCGACTTCTCGCTATTGTACTTTTTTTTACAGGATAACTGCACTTTTGGCCAGACTAATCCCTTCGCTCCTAGGTGGAGTCGGGTAAATCTCCTGAGGTATAATAAGAACCATTTGATATCAAACCAGGTAAGAATATTAGATTTAAACTTTCTCGATTATCTTCTCCAAAATTATACTTATATTATTCAA
The DNA here is from genome assembly GCA_037013555.1 of Sextonia rubra. Classification (NCBI taxonomy): domain Eukaryota; kingdom Viridiplantae; phylum Streptophyta; class Magnoliopsida; order Laurales; family Lauraceae; genus Sextonia; species Sextonia rubra. The sequence goes on along the minus strand of JASUAD010000009.1, from coordinate 49,986,665 downwards.
TTATCTCCACCAATTTACCAATGTACTAAATTAATTTATAAATTATTTTATGTTACATTTATATAATATAATATTTAAGTGCAAATAATATGACAACTTTTGAATTGTGACTCTTTTATTGTAAGGCCCGGGCTAAGTATGGGCCTTCGTAGCTAGTATTAAATTAATGGACTCAATTTGTAGGGCCCAAACAATACTAGAGACATGGTCATAAGGACAAACCACCCCCGCAAACGCCGCCCCCCCCCCCCCCCACCAACAAAACAATACACCCATACCCACACCCACACACCCTAAAGCCAAGCAGCGAGGAATGCTATAAATTCCTCACTTGCAATAGAATTCTTTCAAAATTATAGGATCGGGATCATGAATAACTATTCTTAAAACCCAACAAAACTAAGGACAATAAACAAGGTTTTTGCAAAGTTTTTTTGTTTCTCTTTTTTAACTGTAGGGGTTGGAACCAAAGAGAAGAGAGAGCTTGCAAATGCAGAAAGAAAAGCCTGCACAAGTAGAAAAAGGTGGCACACCTAGTTTCGAACCCTGGTGTCACGCCTCGAGCCCAAAATTAGGTAATAAGGGCTAAGTCCAAAGGGTGACAAGCATATCCTGTGATAATTCATGTCGTACTGGGGCACATATGCATTGCCACAAGAGTAATCGCACATAATTCACTTGTGAGGAAGATCTATAAAAGCACATGTACAATAAAAACAATCTGTAGAAGCATAATTAAATCGCATATGTAATACTCCGACCCTAATTAGCCGGTTTAGTAGTAAATTACTCTTGTTGTTAGCATTTTGTTGGAGGAGGATTTTCTTGGTTCATTATGTTTTATTCTTGTTGGGTTAGGTTTGGAGTCTTGGTTAGGTAGTTAGGTTGAGTTTACCTGGATTAGGTAGTTTCGGGCCCTTTTTCGTGATTTTCAATTTTTATGGAGATTGTCATTTCGACGTCATCTTAATGTCATCGTGTGTCTTTCGTAATGCTTGTTACTTTCCGTGTCTAGCTCAGAATCATCTGGGGTCGTTTGGAATGTTTAAGTACTCAATTGACTCGAACTATAATTTATAAAACTTGTGGACCTAGTTGCAAATAGCTAAAATATCTATATATATATTCCACCACCTCATTCATTCTTATCTTTTTCTATTCATTCTTTTTCGTTCAATTTTCTGCCGTGTCGCTCTCTCCCTCTCGTTCTTCTTCCATCCTCGTTAGTAGCCGGTGTCAAGCTCCAATTTCTTGCGCCGGGTTTCCTTGATTTGGGTTTAGAAACGAGTAAAGCTTGATTCTTTGTTAGTAAAGGCAAGTATAAGCAAATATTGGCTGAATACATGTTGGTATGCCGTGATTGTTTTGATTCTATTCATTTCTTATGTTAATATGTGCATAACAGCCCCCTTGTGTGACTATTTCCCACCTATTAAAAGAGAAACTGAGTGATTTGGAAGCTCTAGACCGTCTGCGTTTTAGGGTGTTCTGAAGCGTATAGCTAAGCTTATGGCTGAGCCGTGAGATTTACGGCTCACAGTCCAGAGAAGCAAACCATTACATTTTGAACTATGGCTCTGGGTCGGCAAAGCCGTACAGGCTACTACGACTAAGCCGTAGGCTAGCCGTGACCTAGCCGTATATCAGAATTGAAATACAGATGACTTTCTACGGTTCAACCATGTTAAGACCGTGCAGTGTGCTATGGCTAAGCCGTGCCTTAGCCATAAAATAGAGCAGGGCTGAGCTGTAGAACAAAATACGGTTAAGCCGTAAATGCAGATGAATAGTAAGGGGAACAGCGGTTGAGCCGCAATGCACATTACAGTTGAGCCGTAAGATGCCTACAGCTAAGCCATACGTTCACCTACAGCTAAGCCGTACAACCCTTGAGAGAAATGAATGAAAAGGATAGGTTTAATATAAGACCTTGTAGGGCCTTCGAGTTAGAATGTAAGTAACCTAGACTTGCCCAATGGAATGTAAGGAATCGCAAGAAGGGTCTTTAGGGTTGTGACTCGTTCATGTGTGTTATCCATTTGTTAAGCACCTCCCCATGGATATTGGTTTAAGGGACTCTGGTACTCTTATTTGGATAATGAGAAACCAAAGGAAGAACAACTGAGTATCGGATAACTTAAAACTATATCATCATGCACAGTTAGTAATAATGGATAACTAGTTTAGGGTTGGCTAGTAAAAGATCGTAATTCATGTACAATAATCCAATTTGCATTGCATATTGATTTCGGTTTTGCCCTCCTGTTTACATGGTACACGTTCTGCGCCGGGGCAACGATTGGATATTCCCTGAGGGCTCTGTCCATGGTTAATCTCGAGCGGAAACAGCTGACTTCCATGTTCGATGCTACCCGTCTGATTAATGTGAGTCTATAAACCTTGACACGTTTTACCGTACTTCAGACATGGCCTTGACATAGACGATGCATTATCCGTCTACCCGTTGAATTGCATAAATGTTGAACTTTACTCATATATGACATTTTGTATGGACGAATTGTGACCTCTACTCTTCCGTATGTTCGCATAGTATTTGTATGCCCATTTGACATAATAAGTTCGATTGGTTCATTTGCTCAATTGGTCTGATTATTTGATATGTTTCAAGAACTTGAGCATTGTATGTATGACTTGACTATATACACGTATGCTATATGTTTGATATGATATAATACGCATGATCTACTCAAGTTCTGTTATTTATTTGCTTCCAGTCATCAGGCACTACTCAGCCTCAGCCTTAGGATACCCGACGGGGTTGAATTTGCCATAGTATGTATGGCACCACTGCAGTGAGTTTATGTCTTGGAGCTTCCGGTCCCCAGAAAATCGAGACCCATTTGGCCAATGGTGTTCTCATTATATGTATGCTTTCTCCACGGAGGGAGAATATGGCATGTGTAGTAGCCACCTAGTGCGGTATTTCCGCTATTGACTTGTATGGTACCCTTTATTCATTGCACAATTTGCCTAGTATGCGGAAATTGACATCTTATATAATTACCTGTTTATTGATTCTTTTTAGACACAGCACGTGTTACCTTTATGTTGCTTATACTTTGCTGAGTTGTTATACTCACTCGTTGTTCTTGGTGTTTCAGGACCAGAGTCAATTTCGATCCTTCAAAGAACAACCTGACTTCGGAGGTGATCATTGAGACCCTAGTGGGATGGGGAGTGGGTGTGATTGATCTACTCCAGAGAGTGCCTCGCATTTCTCACTTTCCATTTGCTGCATGTTAGTGTCTCATTAATTGTATATGCCGTCATTGTGTATGCTCTCTTATATTTCTTGTGCCGTCTATTTTCTTAGTGATTATGGTTATTGTATTCTTTTTATGCTCTTTTATGCACTGATACTATTTATAGCTTCCGCGTACAAGAATTGCACGTGTGATAAATCCCTTGTATATGTGCACTTAGACCGGGTTTAAGAGTACATATACGGGAGTACGTGTGTCACTGATTAGGTTTTCTCCTAATCCCCGATTTCTTGGGCTTAGGTTGTGACACCATACATGGTCTAACCCATAGTGGTATCAAGCATAAGTACCTATTAAATTCATTCATGATAAAAGCCTAAGTAATCAAGTCTTTTAATGTCATGAGCCCATGCATAACCTACAATTCCAAGGTATGCATCTCTAGATGGGCAGAATGCCCTAAATGAATGATTAAGCTTTTCAAAACATAAACATAACCGTGTGGTCTAAAAGACCAACAAATACATGTCCATCAATCAAAAAACATAAAGTATCCAACATCATGATGGTATGAATGAAATAACAAGCCAACTGATGGCTCTAATCCTAAATATCCCAAAATGAAACCCCGTGTCGCAGTATTTGTAGACGACTAGTAGAACACATCATTCGTAGTCTACTCTTCTAGTCCAGAAGGAACCGACAGGGCATCCTCCGGGATTGCATCGACAATCGGGTCGGTACTTGAATTTGCAACACTAAGGGTAGTACCGTAAATACAACGATTTTGTAAGAATAAGCAAATATAGAATATAGTATGTTGTATCAAATTGAATTAAAGACATCAAGGATAAAAGAGGTCAATATATGTATGCTAGACATGTTGTGCATGTAATAAGCATGAATGAAAGGAATCAACGTAACGCTAAGCATGCTTACTATTTGGCATCCATATCACACTTTTTGAAGAGAGAGTGCATGTGTGTGATAGGAACCAAATAGCTAGCATGATTACCCAATGAGCATCAACACGGTCTAACATGAAAAACCTACTACAGTGAGGGTTATAAAATCTATACCCAAACTTAGGCCTTTTGAGCCTCATAAGAGAAGAAGCTCAGTGGTGCCAATTGGTTGGGTCAAATAAATTAATAAAGAGAACATAACTTACATTCATGCCTATTAGAAGAGATTACTTGACATGACTTACATCCACTTGACATGACTTGCATTTGTGTCGTTTCATTTATAAATTTGGAACATAATAGTACCAATTAACGTGAAATGGTAAACAATTATCAATAGAAAGATTAGTTGATAGTGTGACTTGTAATAAACATAAATGAAATAGATGTAGGCCATAAACGTAATCGTGATAATATGTATACATTTCCAATTATTAAGGAGCCAAGAATATTTACAAGCCAATCCTAAACTATATATCCCATTATCTCTAGCCTTCTAATACGGTGTGACCATAAGGTGTCCAACGTCGGCGTACTACCGAAATCTTGGTGTTGCATTGTGCATGAGTGGACGTAGGACTCCTTAGACCCATACACGATGGCATGGTATCAAAACTAACTTGGAACATTCCAAAAAGGATGAATGAGAACTCAACATTTTCCTTTGTGCTCATTAATTACCATTGAACTATTATAAGGTAAGGAATTCAGTAGATAAAGCTCTTCATGGTCACAAGGTCCACTTAGTTTCCTATGATCTCGCTTGACTTCATGCCTAAGCCGAATGCAGTTTAAGGAAGGTCTGGTCTATCCCATTCAATCATGGTTGAACTAGGAAACAATAAAATTAAAGAAAGTATATAAAGAAATATGGAAAAAAGGGAAACCTGGAGTCCATTTGCTTGAGCAGGCCATAACCAGAAAGGTTGTCCAATCAATCGGGCATAGGTTCGACCGACCTAATGGAAATAACTTTTTCATTAGCTCAAGTAAGCCTGTACAGGGCTCATTTGGCTGGACTCTATGTTTCTCCCCCTTTCTAGCCTTCCACTTACAACATTCCATCACATATCAACTTGAATCTACAATGTTTAGCATCTTTTCACCTCCAACCCATTTTGGTTCACCAAACCTCCATCCATGTCCACATATAACCACATAAACCTTTCTTATTAATTTCATTTAAATGAGATGAGCTATAATAAACCTTAACCATTGAATCCATCATAGAACTACCATATTAACCACTCATTTAGTACTAATATTCACTTATACTTACCTCTTGTAGTGCCAAACTCAAATCCAGAGCCAAGAAGAGATGAAAATCCCCAAATCTCTAATCCAAAGCAACCCTAATCATGAAAATGCATAAGAAGAAGATGATGAGATGCATGTTATGGAAAAGTTTCCCTTTCATCCATGCACACAAAATCCAAGAAACATTGAGGTTTCTCATCTTGTAAAGTTGTAAAGAGGAAGAGACAAGGGTTTCCAATGCTCCAACCTTGAAGGTGATAAAGGAAGAAATAGGGAAGAAGATAATGGAGCTCTCTAATGGTGGAAGCAAAGCTCTCTTGGTTGGCAGAGGAGCCAATGGAAGATGGAGGAAAAGCAGGCTAGGGTTTTGTCCAAAGGAAAAAAGAGAGCTTGTATTTGAAATGGGTGCTTGTAATGACTCAGAACCTAGGGCCCTTTAGATTCTGTGCTACTACTATAAATGTTCATTTTTTCATACACATAAGTCAAATAAGCAATTTAGTTTCATGGGCACAAATTAATAAATCTTAAAATTACAAAGAAAATTGATATAAAAAAATTAAAAAAACCATCTCCAATAAAAAATACATTATGTATAACATTCTTCTATTCTCATGTTGTCTTTCACCCTTACAACGCACATGCCAAATGTCTACTTCATCTTGAACATCATATGCTCATCCTCAATCATGTTACCTGAAGTGGGGTGAGCCTCTTGTCAGTATTACTAGTGAGCAAAATTTCTAAAATCAAAGGGAATCAATAAGTATAATTCAAATTCAACACCATACATACCAATACACATAAAATAATAGGATAAAGACATGACAGCATGTAGTGATGTGAGTGCCCCAATTAAATTCTTTCTTGAGCACCTTTTTGTATTAATACATTGGTCGATTCAAATACCCCACACAGGAGTTCAAAAGTTGACAGGATTTCCTAAAGGAAACTTCATAGTCTCTTCCGAAGAAAAGTTTATAGTCCCACGAAGGGATTCATAGGCTCTCTTTGAAGGAATTAAAGTACATAGGTTATCTCAAATGAAAGATCGTAGGCTCTCCCAAAGGAAAATTCATATTCCCACGAAGGGATTCAAAGCCTCTCCCTGATGGGAAAGTTCATATTCATATTCAATAACATGGCTTGTCATACCACTCTGTTGTTTTATACTTCCATGAAAAAAATTTATATTCGTATCATGACAAGTCTACCACCAAGATTCATAATTCAAAGGTCAAATCTAGTGACAGTGGAATCGGATACTTCATTTCAAATCATAGCTTCAAATTCGATTCAATTCATAGATTTAATATAATTCATTATAACATCTAACATTATCTCTCTCTTCCTACCTAGCTAATCCCACATACACTAGGTTAATCCTTACCTCACTCTAAATCAGAATTGGTGCCCAGGTATGTGGCATTGCCCATATATATTGAGGAAGCAATTCATTTATAAAAAATTTAACCACATGGATTAATTCATAACCATCATTTATTTAGATTATAAGTCACAATCCAATATTCCAAATACTTACCAATCTTCACATAATATCCCAAGGATGCATAACATATGAAAGTAAAATCTTATAATAGAAATTATTACATTAAGAAGACATAAGAATAATCATTCTTAAATTCTAGATATTGGTTTTAATAAAACCCAATCACAACAAATAATTCAAAATTGATCATAATTCAGATGTATTCAAATAATCATCATAGGGTTTATATCAAAGTTCACATTATGTCGTTGAATACATGACATGTAATTGCTAAGTAAATAATAGAATCTTAAAATCAGCAATAAAGTTCAATCATCATAATTAATCCAAGAATTATTCAATATTAATTATAGTAATCAAATCCAAGGTCCTTTTATTTAACTTCCACATGCCATATTCAAAGTTGCATAATGTAAATGTGATTATTTCAAAATCAGCTATAGGAATAATAACAATTTATTTTCCCCTCCAGTAAGTCTAAGTCAATTGCTAATATCTCTCTTCAAGTTCTTAAAGAAATGGTAGTAAAGCGTCTCATTAATATAAATATAAACACCAGGGAACAAATCTGTAATTTTACAAAAACTATTATATATATTATATTCAAATATTCACCCAAAGTGATGTATTAATTACTACAAATTAACATTTAATATATTGACGTAGTACAATCAAAACATCCTGCTTGGTTAAAAGAAGAATCATATTAATAATAATTGATCAACCGAGATATTTATTTCTATGGCCAAGATCCTTCCTTGGATATTCTTACAAAATAAGCTAAAAAGGGTATATTTTAATTATAAGATTAATCATAATCAACAATATTCGGATTGGATCATATCCTTACATATTCGAGTTTGGTGTTAATTCCACATCATATTCCAAAGATGCATATCATATAATTTATAAATATAAATCATAATTTAAATGCCAAAAATTAATACTTGGTAAAAAAATCATAACATCATTGATAATTGGCCTAATCAAAGGCTAATATCAATGGTTACAATCCTACTTTACATTCTAAAGAAATAATCTTATAAAATGGGCTTATTTTAGTCTACCCAAGATGCCAGTGGGGTTTTCTGCAATTTTATAAACCTACAATGCATAATGTACAATAAGAAAATAATTCTAGAATCTATAACCAGTAAATAATATATTAAAAAAATGATAATAACATTAAGGAGCTGCCATAATCCATCCTTCTCAAAGGCATGTTGTAATAGATTAGAAAAAAAAAAAAGGGTTTCAAGGGCCTAAATAAATGGTTCTAAATATTTAGGGGCATTTCTAAGATTTTCAAAAGCTAAAACAAATCCAAACACAACTTCTGTCATGTTATATGTTTTACATAGAGAGCTTCTAATTATATACTAACATTTACTCAATCTACACAGCCTATTTAAAAAAAAAAAATTAAAACTCCCCAAACGACCCTCACCCCCTTCTCTCCCTACACACCTCCCCTCTCCTCCCTCTTCTCTCTCCCCCTTTCCCCTCTGGCTAGGGATAAGCTTCGACCGACAGAGGAAAGTCTTCCTCTCTCTCTCTCTCTCTCTCTCTCTCTCTCTCTCTCTTCCTTTTCCTCCTCTTCCTCTCCCTCTTCCTTCTCCTATTCTTCTTTCTCCTCCTCTCCTCTCCCTTCCTCTCTGTCCCTTTTCCTCTCTTCTCGTCTCCCTCTTTCTCTCCTCTTCTCCCTTTCTCTCCTTATTTCTCTCCACTCTTCCTTGTTCGGCTCTATGAGGCTGAACAATAGTGAGCTGTTCTGCTCCTATTCTTCTTTCTCTTCATCTCCTCTCCCTCCCACTTCCTCTTTTCTCCTTTCCCTCTTTCTCTCCTCTCCTCCCTTTTCTCTCTGGCCTATTTGTCTCCACGCCGCCTTGTTCGGCCCTACGAGGTCGAACAACAATGAGTTGTTTTGCCCCACAGGGAAGAACTAAAAGCTGTTGTTCGGTCATGCAAGGTGGAACAACTCAATGTTGTTCGGCATTACAAGGCTAAACAAAGTGAAGAGGAGAGAACGGGGAGAAGAGGAGAGGAAGAAGAGAGTAGAAGAGAGAAAGAAGAAGAGGGAGGGATAGGAGAGGAGAGGAAGAGGGAGGGAGACAAGGGGAGAGGAGAAGAAATAAGAATAGGAGGAAGATAAAGAGGAAGAGGAGAAGGAAGAGGAAGAGGAAGAGGGAGAGAGAAAGAGGGAAGGGAGGGAGAAGGAGACTCCCCTCCGCCGGGTAGAGGGGAAGGGGGGAAGGAGACAAGAGGCAGAGAGAGGCGAGGTGTATAGGGGGTGGAGGCAGTTTGGGAAGTTTAAAAAAAATCTCTTTTTTAAAAAATGGGCTGTGTAGGTTGAGTAAAAGTCAATGTATAATTATAAATATGTATACTCTCGTCATACATGTTTGAGGTGATTAGATGGTGGAAACCAATGGTCCAACTCACATGGGACCACCACCTCTAGGGTCATTCTGGGGTCCACCATCAAATGTGGGGACCTGATCTTGACATTAGATGGCCCCATGCGTCCACAACCTTTGTCTGCCAAAACCTATTATGACGATATGCACTTTGGAATAATCCATAGTTTGAATCTCATACATCTTTGATATAAATTCAATGTTTAAGAAGCATGTTGATCATAAAAATCAGATGGGCCAAGTTCCTACACCTATACTATGCTTTTTAGGATTAAATCGATAAACAGCATGGTCGTCTAGGCTAATTCTTGCATAACAAAATATCCAGGCATTAGATTGTGGGTCCAACTAGTTTGGCTCCCCACTAGAATTGACCAGTTGTCCCCTTTCAGATCATCGGATTTGATCATCGATCATGTGGGCCAGGTGGTCCCACAGATCTTGTCAAGCATACCCGCCATTGACAATGTGAATCTATAAAAGCCCAGTTCCTGACAAGAATTTGTAGATGGCCCATGATTAAGTATCATCACAAGCATCTTTTGGTAATCAAATAATTATATGAAATCAAACTATCTATCCCTGACATAACAACTCAAGATGTGGAGTGTCAACAGTACCACGGCATAAAATCATCAATCCAATCAAGTTCATTCATCAAGTCTTATCATAAATAAAGAATCCCAAGTTAGGATTCTAATAAATCTGTGATACATACAAAGTAGATTGGAGATTTCTACTCACTTCATGTGAAGCACCTTTGCGGATACTCCCTTCTCCTTCAACTTACTTCTACTACTTCCAGTTGGACACTCTGATTGGAATTCTCTCTCTCTCTCTCTCTCTCTCCCTCTCTCTCTCTCAATTCTATGGGATATGTGAGAGAAAAAAAATATGGGGGTATCCCCTTATATAACAACCATGGACGTCCAGGTGAAGAGTTCCATTTGAAGCTCCTCACTTGGAGAGTACCTCTTGGGAACTCCAACAGTCACACCTATCGATACTCAAGTCAAGGGTCACTAAAGATGGGCCTGGGCCAAGCTTCTCCTGGTAACATTTTGGGCCATTCATAGTCTAATCCAACTAATTTTACCTCATTCATTAAGGAATATGGTCCTAGTCATGGAATCAACAAATGTAACCTAAACAAAACTGATCATAATTATAATATTCTGACAAATTAAGAATTTTAGATATTGCCATAATATATATAAACATTCAAGAAATCTTAATATTTCAAATTAAAATGCAAGAAAATCATAGAATAAATATATGCATTATTACTAAATACAGCCCCTATATCAGGGTCTGGGATGTTATAATGCTTTCTTGTATACTTAAGGTTTTTCAAATTTTGCAAATAGGTCTAGGCATTTTACAATTTAGGTCAAATGGGTCCTACTTGGGCTGATTTGGCTCAAATGGAGTTGGGCCATCAATTGACGAAATGTTCTTAATGAAGTGCACATGATGTAATTAAGATAATGATGAAATGATGCAAGACTAACATTATTAAAATCATAAGATGGTCTCAATGACCCAACTACCTAATCATGACACAAACAAAATAGAATCATCAAACTAAGGCTACAACATCATTAATTAATATAAAATGTGATTAATTAGCATTAAATGCCCTTAATTTATTGTCGGACCTTATATCTGGATAGCTAGGTGAAAATTGCTACTCCTTACTCAGCCTATACATAGTTGATATTTGCATATATATAGTGGCTGATCCATCTCCGATCAGAGCTTCCACAGCGCTAGAGTGTAACATATTGGCCACTTACCCTTGTAAGTTGTTACCTTGAATTAGTTGCCTAATGTATGAATGACAACATGTATTATTTATAGGGCCCACTAAATGGCCTTCCATAAGATAATACATGCTGCCCATACTTGCATGGGTTGTATGTTGAGAGAAAGGTTGTATTGCTGGTACCTACGAACAGATGTCTTCTGCACTGGCCAAGGAACTCGATGGTGATCCCATGATCCATCATGGAAAGTTCTTGTACCAGTCAAAAGAAAGCCCAACTACATTATTAAGTGGTTTGGATGTGGAGAAAATACTGTTGATAGTAGTTTTCCCTACCACTATTTTCTCAGGTAAATAGAATTACATGTAACTCGATTACCAGGAGTCCGAATTCCAAGGTCCATTGCCCTCTTCTTTCCTGTGGAAAACTACAATCTTTAAAGGCCACATTTTATATCTCTGACGACTACAAAATATACTTCGATCTTTGGCAATTTGATACAACGCTTTCTCAATTCGAACAAGGAAAGTTTTGAACCAATTTTATCCATTCTGAGAAAAACCATTCCCAAGTGGAGGGAATGGGTTTTAGAAATTAGAATGCTTTTCCTCACTTGTGGAAACAAATTTCCATGGAGCTTGGAATCACAACATTACTCAAAAAATCCTTAATTGAACTTGGAATTGAAATTCAGGGTTCTACTATAATGATATCAAAACGAAGTAACTGATGACCATTCAATGCCCAGATTGGCAGGAAATCCAAAATATTCCATGTTGGATTGGCGATTAAATTGGGTGTAGAGTGTACCATGCTATGATTCTTTCTCTTTTCTGTTTATCATTATTATTATATTTTTGTACCTCATTCTCATTTCAGAATGAAGAATATTGTCATGCTGGCTCTAAGATTGTACATGGACTGAGATATGCTCTATTCTTGGATTTGTTACTATTACTTTTTCCAAAGATTGTACATGGACTGAGATATGATTTATTCTTGGATTTATTACTATTACTTTTTCCAAATAAAGTACGATCACATTAAGAATTGCCAATGGGCCAGGCATAAGTTGATTTTGGCCAGGATTTTAAACAAATTCAAATCAGGCCAATTCGTTGCCAAGGCCTGGATGTGGCCCATTGACAGCCCTCAAATGTGGTCCCATTCATGTGTAGCAGACAAATGAGAACCATATTCACCGTTGTTGTCTGATAGTGAATAATTCTCCCACCAATCACAGATAAAGGATAAGGAAGACCCACAGTTCAGATCTGTAGGGATTCCATGTGGCCAAATGGTCTCAGTTGTGGTTAGAAGTATACCAAATATGGCATTAAAAACTAAATATCATTTGAGTCTATGCAGTAGGCCTCACTTTCGACGTTTAACTGAAACTCTGCGTCCAAATCTTAGACCCATAACTTGATTTCCAGGTTGAGCTATTTTGACTATTTGCTGACCCATTTTCCTCCGTACCTGTACCTTCACATCTGACTATTAGCGGCCACTCCTTCACTTGCATCCTTTGCAAAAGAGTGTGTGTGGGCGTGCGTGCCCCCAACCAGGTCCTCTGAATCAGCACGGCCAGCCCTATAAGTTCATTACTGGGGCCCACTATAGTTGAAGTTGCACCTGCCATCAGGTTGATCAGATCATCCAGGAAACACAAGATCAAAGGCAAATCGAATCTGGACAGTTTGGATTATAGAGGTGGGCCATATATGATTATTTGCAGGGCTAGTATGAAAATTCTGAGTCCTACACACAAAGGATCCATCCTCAAAATGGACAACATTCCTCCTTATGTTGTGTGCATCTTTGAACTGTCCTCTACACCTTTATGCACAGAGATCTGATTTAGGCTTCCAAAATGAGAGTTCAAAAAATGTCATAAAGTTCATTAACTGATAAATTTCTCACCCCTTAATGTCTCACACATCCATGTGACACTCCCAAAAGCCCTTTGATTCCAATCTTTCCTTGTCAACCATGAAAAGAATCCATGCAAAAACAAGGAAAAGAAAAAGACAACAGAAACTCTGTAAAGATGACAAAAGAAGCTTTTCTCATCTTCTCTAGCAGACCTAATCTCCACAATATAACTAGTACATTTGCTTATGAACTCTTCATACACAGTAAACTATCATCATTTCCTCTTCTTCTCTGCATTAATCTCACAACTTCAAATTAAAAATTCCCCTGTATCCAAAAAGGGGAAAGAATGGTGAGATTTGAAGGTGCATTGCTCTGTTTGATGGTCATGATCATGGACTTAATAGCTGGGATTCTAGGGATTGAAGCTGAAATTGCTCAAAACAAGGTACATTTCTGGATACTCCTTTCTTTTTTTTTTTTTTTTTATGAAATTCTGGATACTCATTTGTAGTACTGTATTATGGTGCTACTCACATGTGTTGGATTTGGGCACACCCCATTACGATCATTTGCAGGGACCATCTATGGTTTAGCACAAGCTTTTATAGCAATTATGATATCATAATCGCGCTGATTGAATGATCTAGCCTTATTTGAATTGCCCTTTTTGTAATTATGATTAACTCTTGCTGATTGATCTGTAAAAGGACTGGCTTTTGGTTCAATACAGAACGGGAGAATGTGGAGTCCACATTTTTGTAACATGACATCGACCTGGTTCCATGTATATGGGCCATTACAACCTATGATTGAGTCTAATGCATAGATTCACCCTATGGGGCAGATTTTTGAGAAATCTCCACTTTTCTTATCCCTCAGGGGCCACTTCTTGAATGATTGGGATCTTCACCAGGTAGCCCCAAAATCTTAATTCAATGTAAACACCTTTTCCCCGAGCCATTGATCAATTGCTTATTATGTGAATCCAAGATGGAATTGATAAACATGGCCCTGCCATATGTGGGCCTCGCGCAATGGATAATAGTCCATATCATAGTTTTAAAACTTGAACTCAACCAGTCACCCTACTGCTGGAGTGCTGGAGGGTGGAGTAACTTGGACTAGTGGCTGAGTATTTGATAGACTCAGTCAGACTCAATTGACTCAGTTGGCTTTGAGTCAGATTGACCTGAATGAGCCAAGGCAACTTAACTTTTTCAACACACCTGCGCACACAAAATCAAATTCTTTGGGAGTAGAGGGTTTTCTTGGTGGATAAGCAACCCATTCCCAGCACCCAGCAGGGATCGCGCCTTGGTTGGTGTAATCCCGACTGGGTGCTACGTTCTTATCTCTCTAAGCAACTGAGTCAACTGAGCATAAAAAATAAATTTCTTTTTGTTATTATTGATATTAATTATTGTGCATTTTATTATTAGATGAAACACGTTAGGGTTCTGATATTTGAATGCAAAGAGCCAAGTCATCAAGCATTCAGTTTAGGGTTAGGCGCGGCCGGTCTACTCGCATTGGCTCATGTTATTGCTAGCTTGCTTGGTGGGTGCGTGTGCATTTGTTCTCAAGAGGAGTTGCAAAGATCTTCACCAAATAAGAAATTATCAGCAGGTTCCCTTATTCTATCCTGGTAACTTCCTTAACTACCATTCTAATAAAGAATTAAAAGAAAGAAAAAAAAGAACTTAAAACAGAAATTAAAATGTTGTTCAGACTTGCCCTACTTGGTCGAGTCGACCCACTACATCGGGCACCTTGTTAGTGAGTCGAGTGAGTCTGACATTGTGCTGGGCTTGCCCTAGTTACGGGGCTCAGTGACTTTCCAAATTGAGCAATTGAAACAATAGCTCTCACTGAAGTGAAACTTCTGTTGGGTAATACACAGGGAGAAGTTTATGATGAATCATAAACTTCTGTGTCCTGGTAATGTACTGGTACACAAAAAATCGCCCGTTACCTGAAATTGACTCAATAAAACAAATGGGTTCGACCATTTTGGGTACAAATAGGGTTGGTCAGGCTTGAAAACGTGTTCCTAGGTGGTGCAGCAGTTGGGCTTTAGGTTTAGATGCAGTAGTATTTGGGTGTGGCGATGATCTGGGAACCCTAAATTGCTAAATAGGCCCAGCCCAAAGGCCAAACCCAGTTAGAACAAATCAGGGCTTACGGACCCACCTGACAATCCTCACTAGAACTGGTAAATATAATTATGGCAATGAGCCATAGATAATATACAGATAATTTTAATCCATCACATTAATCAGTTTTATTAGAAATATTGTTAAAAAAAGGTAATTTCTACGTTTTCATAAAACCCCACTCTCATGGGCTGCTTTGGCCTTAGTCCAACCCACATTGAACTGAATTTGGTTTGTGTTTTTGGCCTCTGGACTGCATAAGCATTTTTGTTTACCAGATAATTATAGAAACCAACAGCCCGGCCCATTGTACTTAACACAAATAGTTTAATATATATATTTATTTATTTACATATAAGCTAAGTGTGGACCTGGAGCTAGGCCCAGTTGTATGACTGGACCTAAGTATTGAGCTGGTAAGTAAATGGGCCAGCTTGCACAGGCTTCACCCCTCCTTACCTGACTTGGCCCATCACCAATGTCATATGACTTTTTCTTTTAGAAATGTCATAGGACTTGAATTCCCATGGGGACATCATTTAATGATCATTTCACTCGTTTTTTCATCGAGCATTAGCATATCAGATGTTTTTTTTTTTTTTTTCGTTATCAAAATAAGGATAACTTTGTAATTTTGTCTGATGTGTGGTGAGTATTAATTTTACAGTAATTGATCAGGATCATATTGGCCGTCGGATTCGTGATGCTGGTGATTGGAGCAATGTCCAACTCAAAATCTAGAAGGGCTTGTGGGATCTCACACCACAATTTCCTCTCCATAGGAGGTGTTCTTTGTTTTTTTCATGGCCTCGTCTGCGTCGCATATTACGTTTCTGCCAATGCAGCTTCGGCAGAAGGGGACATCAGACGACCAGGTGGGAACCAGATGACGGGGATGCCCCACCATTCTACTCATCCTTAGGCAGTTGAATCTCCTGTGAGATGATAAAACTGTCCTCGTAAAATGCCAATCCCAGCATTCTAAATGAGTGAAAGCTGCTTGGGCGTTTGATATGACTATCATTTCTCTTTTGGGGAGTCTAATAAAAGTTGTATTTTGAAGTAGAGCAGTTTTAATAAACATTTGTGTATGTCACAATCTTTCTTTGAAAGAGATAATATTTTTTTAAACCCAGCTAACGGGAAAAGGAGCCTGCATATGCGGCAAAAAAGCCCACTTACGTGACAAAGAGAGCCTGGAGAAGAGTTGATATGCCGATGTTTCAAACCCTAGAAACTTAGGTAAGAGTTGACGCCTCTTACCACTTCAGTAAGAGTTCGTTTTTGAAGAGATAATACTTAGAAATGACCACTTCGATTATAATTTTCATGGTCGATGAGATGCAGGAAGAAGGGGTGAACTCAATGATGGAAATGGGTTGGGCTTGGCACCTTTTTTGGGCTTATCCCAAACATAGCCCATTTGCTTCCCAACATCATAGAAATTTTTATTTCAAAGTATTGTAAGGGTAATAACTATATCCTATATTTTCTATTTTTCATTTAAAAGGTCTTCATCTAAAACTTTTTATCTCCTACAAAAAAATGTAAAATACTTAGAAACAACATGAAATTAGAGTAACTAGTGAAAACCTAAGTGTACTCGATATCAAACTCTGGCAAAAATCTATACATCCATACCTATTCCAAATCCAAGAAAACTACTATCATACCCTACCCCCCCCCCCCCCCCCCCCCCCCCCCCCCCCCCCCCTTCATGGTAATGCATGCTAGTTAATCTATAAAACTTTTTTCCTTTTTTCATGGTGAACCGTTAATCTACAAGTCCATTTGCAAAACTGGAGATATAGGACATGTTACAATGCTTAGCTAAACTCTTAGTCAGGGAGTACATCGCAATCAATAGGCCCGTTGGGCAAATGAAATCTTGGTTGGAAAACTCTCTAAGTCATATCATGACCCTCTCGAGTTATCTCATTTTGACAAAGGACCAAATCAAATATATGAGAGACTCTACCAAGTAATCTTATTGTAACAAGTTGTTTGCATTCTAAACCATTTTAAAAGTAAATTCAATTTTAAATAATTACAATTTATTTAAAAGTAATTATGTATGATATTTGGAGTCAACAATTTAAAATAATGACTAGAATGTAACTTGAAACTTATATTTGATCTTTTATATTTGATATTTGAACTAACAAATTATGTAATAAGAAATATGTTTTCATTTATTTTCCTTATTGATTTTTTTTCCATATGTAAATTTATTAATTTGAATTGATTATCATGAATACATTTATATAAATGATTATTTATAATTTATAATTAATTGATTTATTTTTAAATATTTTTAAATTATTTTTTAAAACATGATTCTCTCGAGTCTTTATGTTGATTCCATCCAAGTCAATTCTTTTGCATATGACGAATTGAGTCTAAGTCATGAGTTTTCCAACTTTGCATGAAATACAATAAGGTTTAGGTCAACAATCTATCAAAAGTCAATATCAAGAGACATTCTTAATTATCAAATGAATGATCGGAATAAAAAATCAAGTATTGGCCCTACGTTGGCAAATCATTTTGAAAATTAGCCTTGCTTGTCGCATCATGAAACATGTGGTGGATTCATAAAAAAAAATGTGGAGGGTGTCGGTTAGTTGTCTATATGGCTAAAAAAACAAGCATCATCCAATACTCTTAATTATCATCTCTTTGACTTTAAACACGTTAGTCAAAATAAAAATAATTTAGAGCTAACAATCATTGGTTTGAAACATAGTTAAAAATCTAGTTGCCTTTTACACATTTGATAGGAAAATGAGTGTTATATATATTATTTCCATTTGCATATGTTATACAAATGAAACACATTACTATGTTTGTTAAAATCATTATTTCACGTGAATAAATGAGTAAATCCAATAATCTTATATCTATTAAGGTTTTTAGATGTTTTTAGCAAGTTTCTGACAATCCATGAAGATTTAAGATATGAACTTATACGTCTTGATGTTTTACTTTAATACAAAAGTATTGACTAGCTCAAATCATTAGTTAGGGTCCATAAAAGTAAAAAATAGATCCATAGCTTGGTACCTTTTCACAAATTACTCAAATTTTATAAAGATTTAAGCAACTAGCTTCAATTTCTTGAGGTTTATTAGTCCAATAAATTTCAATTACAAATATGGGTTCCACAAGAATCAAAATAAGGTTGAAAAACTCGTGACTCATGTTTGACTTGTCCAATGAAAAATACTTGACTTGAATAGTGTCAACATGGTGAATAGAAAGAGTCATGTTTTCTTGCTAAATAATTTAAAAAATATTTAAAAATTGATTAAATACTTAGAAAATATAAATGCACTTTTATTTACATGAATTCATGATAATCAATTGAAATCAATAAATTTATATATGAAAGAAAAATGCTATAATAATAAAAATAAAAAAAAGATATTGCATATTGTATAATTTGTTAGTCCAAATATTAAATATAAAATATCAAATATAAGTTTCAAATTACATTCCAATCATCATTTTTAAATTGCTAACTCCAAACCTCGTGCATTCTTACTTAAAAATAAGCATTAATAAAATTCACCTATCAAATAGTTTAGATGTAGGCAACTTACTAAAAGGAGGTGACTCGGCCAGGTCTCCCTCATATTTGACTCTTTCCCACATCAAAACGAGATGACTCGGGAAGGTCAAGAGTTAAGTTGGGGAGATTTCCAATCTAGATAAAGATAAAGGACTTTGGTGGGGCTCATAAGAAGAAAAATCATATGTGAAGAATGTACAAGGTTTGTAAAAGATTTTATGATTTTCTCAACAGCATAAGGTTAAATGCATAAATGACCTTATTTTAGATGTCATTTCACCCCTCATTTATGTAGAAGTGTAAATAAATGTGATGGAATGTGAATCATTTATATATATAATTAATTGCAAATATATAAATCCCAAAACACAAAAAGTATAAATATAAAGGAAACGGGATCACGTGCCAAGAGAATGAGTGGTCGGAGTAGTGTGCCAACTATACCCAATATTCCACATGCTAATGCCTTCTGTTTCTTCCATTGCAAAACTTCAAAACAATCACAATATTTTAAGAATCAACTAGTTGAGAATCTAATGACTCCTTCCTCATTGCCGACACATCTCCTTGTGATATGTTTGTCATGTCTCCTTGGTGGATTCCTTTGACAACCATAAGGTGCTAGTTTCTTTATTTTTTTGATAAGAAAGAACTAATTCATTAAGAAAAGATAACAGAGAAAACAGCAAACTCCAAAACAATAAAACAAAATAGATTGCACCAGTGATCAAAACCTTTAACCTTTAACCGGCCCTAGCCCACAGCATGTTGAACCCACTTTGACCCTTCTTAGCAGGGAAATGATAGTGGTAGTTGTAGCTGTAGAGTAAGAAATATCAATGGTTGTAAAGAGCTATCACTTTTAACTATGCTTTTGTTCATGTGTTGATATAGTTGATTTCTTCTATTCTATTCCTCTTTAGTTCTAGATGAAGTCATTGCCTGTAAACATTTAAAATAGGCCGTAATAAAAAGAGTAGTAGGGATTGCATCTAAGTCTGTTTTTTTTAGACAAACAACAAAAGAAGGCCCATAACAAAAAACCCTCATCCCACAAGGTCCTTGTCTTGACCCGGCCTCGAGAAGACATGGGTTAGGGTAATACCCGAGGCGTCACATTGTACTCTCATAAAATTCTCATCCCGACCATTGTCCAAACAGAGTTCCATGAGGGACACTCACAATCTAGCACGGTTGAGGATCACTGTCAATATCACCTATGATTTTTGAATTGCAATAATATTAAACGGTGTCAAACATCACATGAATCAATCCACGATAAAAGACAAGGTACAAAAGAGATGCATATTATATACTCCATTAACTTGTTTACAAATAAATATAGAGGTGGATAATTATACAAGTCTATTAAAAGTATAAAATACGGTGAACGGAATTAAACAAGCTTAAACCCAGTGGTGTACTATGAACAAGTTTTCAAAATGTCAAACTAAGATCCCTAAATGCGATCGTGACGTGCTTCGATTAGTGGCCAATCAAAGAGCCTCTATAGTCCACTCATCTAGGCCTGAAAGAACTAGTGAGGTCTCCTTTGATGCCTCCTCGGTCTCTTTGGGATCGGAATTGGGATTTGAGCTTGTAACATCAAATAGATAGATGTAAATAAGACTATTCAATAATGCATAAGCTGTATCTAAATAGAATTAGAAGACATATAATAATTAACAGAGGTTATGTCAGTATACTAAGCGTAAGCAAGATTGTGCAAAGAATATTCATGCTCATTGAATCAATAACGGAAATACAGTCAATGCAGCTACTACATGTTACTAAATCCTCCTGACAGGGATCTTGTCGTTGGGTACACCAGTGCCCATGCCTAATACACTTTGGTCCCTAGTTTTTGGGTTCCTGTGTCCTAGATATCAACTGTAGTGGTAATTCAATCAATCTCTCCTTAGTCGAACCCGTCGAGTCTCATAAGTGCAAAGTTAAGTAGCGCCAAACAATTCGAATCACTTGATATCCATTGAGTAAGGTTTCAGTTGCGTTCAGTTGAGATACAATTCAATTAATTCAATTATTCTTACACAATTCAATTAATTCAATCATTCTTACTCAATTTGTAGTACAATTCAATATCAATGAAACAATGAGTCAATTATTAATTAAACAATAGTGTTGACCTTGTAATTAACGGTTCAGTATAATTTGAGAAATTAATGTTCGTAATTACAATATGCAATGCATTATAATTCAGGAAGTCAAGGACGTTTACGAGCCAATCCTAAACTAACTATCTATAGCCTCTAACCATCCATTTCGATGTAGTTTTATGTTATTTAATACACTTCTATTGTTGTTTGGTGTTTTAAAGTCAAATACGTATATCAAAGTCTCTTAAACCAACACCCATAGTCAAGTGCTTGACATACAAGGGGTAATACATGAATAAATCCCAACCCAGCTCATTCATGCATATTTCATTACCATTGGGCCATTTATCAAGGTTTCAAGGTTCCAAACTAAAGCACTATTAGGTCTTCAGTAGCCCTACAGTGCTAAGATTCACTTTCAAAATTGTTCTCAACCCTTAGGTAGGCGTTACGGGGTCATATGGTCATTTAGAATACTACAAGGGTCACAATTGATCCCTAGACTAACTTGTCAATCATAAAAATATAGGGATTGAAATAAGATACCTAATCGATCGAGCATAGGTTTGATCGATCAGACACCATCCAGAAAGGGAATCCGATTGATCGGACCCTTGTCCAGTCAATCGGCCCTGGAGTAGAACTGCTCTGAGCCAAATCAGTTCCAAATTGATCTTTCTTATTTCTCTTTTGCTTCCCCTCTATCCAATTAACAATTCTAACTCTTCTTCAATCCCATTTGATTCATCCCATTCATCTTTCCAATAATTCAACCAAATCCAAACAGTTTCACAATTTAGCAAACTAAATAACGCTAGAAGATAGGAAAAGATACCAATTAAACCATAGAATCAATAAAATCATATAAATTACCAACATGCATTTATCCAGAATATGCCTATACTTGCCTTAATTCATAGCTAGCTCAAAGATTCCCTAGCCTTTGGTTCAATGAAGAGAAAACCCAAATCTATTAACCCTAACATGAAAAAGGGTGAAATAAGATGAAGAATGAGATGTATGCATACGGATTATAGTCCTCTTGACTCCATTAATCTATGATTTTGCAATAAGGTAAGGGTATTACTTTAGCGACTGATTTCAAAGAAAAAGTTCTAGAATTCCTACACTTCTATGCTATGAGGAGAAAGAGAAGATGTTGGAGATGAAGATGAGATTCTTTAATCTCACATGCACGGCTCCCCTTCTTGATTCCTAAGAGAAGAGGAAGAACTTCGCTGAAGAAGAAGAGTTGCAGTAGCTGGAAGAAGAGAAGGGATAAGATGAAATGAGTCTCAGCTACTCTTATACGTTTAGGTTTTACTTAATTTACAGGAAAGTCCAGTTTCTATATTGTATTTTCAATTTGAGTCAATTGGAGGTCCACATGCTTCAATTGCAGCCAAATGAGTTCAAGTCAAATAAGAAAGTTGATGAGTTCAACAAGATGAACGCAATGGTGTCAATATGATGTACGATGCAAAACCACAAAATCTAAAAATATGGAAAGGGGCTTTTTCTACCTAATTGGAGTCAAATCCAATCCAAACTACCTATCCGCAATCCAAACTCACCCATAAGACTTGAATAAGATGAAATGACTTTCATTGAGGGTTGAACTATAGTAACCCCAATTATTTACTTTAATCTTTGATTAATTAGTTTCTAATCATGATGCTTAATTAGTACTTAATCACTATTAGCTCGGGTTGCAGTGTTATAGTCCTAGCCTACAAAAAGTTCGAGTTCATAGAGTAGCTCAACTTTGCAAGTTGAGAAGCAGCAACATTTAGATTCCTTGGAATAAAAAAAAGTTAACATGATGAAACTTAGAAAGTAGAGCTAGAAATTCCAAAATAATAGGAGGTTAATGTCCCAATTGATCCCTACATTGATTGCCTGAACCACATCCTTAGCATCTGAGAAACAGGAACTTTTGATAAACACATAGCTTTAATGTTCAAAAGGGCTAGGTAGATCTACAAGAAGACCTTTGGTCCTTGAGAAGCGCCTGCACCCACAATAATACTATTAAGTTTCATTACAAAACCAAAACTAGAATTGCCATCTACGTGTCTAAAGGTGGCTTCAGAGAACATAAGAACATCTTACCTAATAGCAGTCTCTTTAGGAATATAAGCCAAATATTTAAGCCTTTATATCATCTTAGTAGGCTGTAATGTAACGTCCTTTACAAGCCTACTTACCCATAGAATTAGCCCAACTAGTTTGAGGGAAAAGCCCTTGAAAAGGAAAGAGCCCAACCAGGTTGAGGGAAAAGCCCTTGAAAAGGAAATCGCATCTGACTTTCCAAATTGTCCACCACATGGAGAGGATCCACATTTAGAGGAGAAGTCTGAGGATCAAGCTCACACAATTGATTCCACCATCCCATAACTTTGAACCTTGGATCATAGTAGTTAAAATCCCTATATGAGAGCCAAACTAGCAAGCCCACGCATAGTCACATCTAAAAGAGCATGGCCTGCCCACTTTTCCAAAATTGGGCATAAGGTCAATAGAGCTTATTTTAGAATGCAAAATAGGCTATGATAACAATGGCATCTTTGAGGCATTTCCAACCAAATAAGAGAACTCTTTGAAGAATTGAAAGCTTCCAATACGTTCTCCACTTGAAGAGTACTAGGTTGAGGAGTTGTCTTCCCAATTTTTTATAATCTCTTTACGCGCAGATTTAGTAGTGAGTTGGCCATTTTTAGTAAAAGCCCAAATCCTCTTGTTAACATGGTTTATCCCAGGGATGTGAATTTTGCAATTGTCTTCTACATCCGTAAGATTCTTAAAGACACTTTCAATCAAATTTCTGTTCTAATTTTGTCCTGATCCCAAAGATCTTGAACTTCACATTTGGAGTGATTTTTAATGTGTTTGTGGCGATTGTTTTGTTGTATTGTATACTCCTTTTGTTTTTGAAGAAATCTTTGCTTCAGTACATTCAATCTAGTCATTAAAGTTTGGACTTATCACAAAAGTTCGGTCTAATCATAATAAGACAGTAGAGTAGGTCTCATTTTACAGTTGATTTTAAATTTGTTCTTGTCACGTGTTTTTGGCTGTTAACAGTAGAGTAGGTACCATTTTATAGTTGATTTTAAATTTGCTCTTGTCACGTGTTTTTGGCTGTTGTTTTCTTCGGTTGTGTTTCCCTATAGTTTTTTTAATGAAATTATTGCCTTTGGATACTCAAAATAGTGCTTAAAGTTTGGTCTAATAAAAATAGTTTTTTTTTTTATGAATTTAATATTTTAGTTTTCGATCCGAGGGGTGGGTGCAGGTGCAGCCATTTTTGACCGGGGAAATTGGATGGAAACTGGAGCAACATATGGAATTAATTTATTGTGAAATGCTGTCCAAATTTAATAAACTTAGGTCCAGAGCCCTAATTTGGAAAGGAACTCATATGAGGGCATTTGGGTTTGTATCTCGGGCTCAAATGTAAAATGGCTAGACTCAGAGACTATATATCTGGTACACAGACTGCGTCAAGCTGCCTGATGGTATAGCATCTGGTCTCCCAAAACCAACTAAGATAGCGTTCAATTTGGATTGTCCGATGGGATAGACCCATACTTGAGTTTATGGTCCGAAACCTTTATCGAGCAGGACATGGTTTAACCCTTATTTGGGGCAGCCTTTATAGGACAACCCATATTGGCCGGTCTCAATTAACTATTTGGCAAACTGAAGCGTCCTTTAACTTTACTAATGTTGACTCAGTTTTAGACCCATGGCCCATGTGGTCCATGTAATACTCAAGCTTGGATTCGGACCTTGAAACTTATGGGGTCTAAACATAGGACTAGACAGGTCCAGTAAGAATCCAACCCTTTGACAGCCCCCTCTTTAGGATTATGGTTAGCAACAGCCTGCCCAACTAATGCTGGTATAAATTTACCAATGTTGAGGCTTCGTTCAACTCTTTTTAGCGCAACAGGCCGAAAAAAATAATTAAGATTTTTAATAAAATTATTTATAAAAATATAAATGAATTATAAATTAATATTATATATTATTATTTTCTTTTTTTAAAGGGGTGATTAGGTTTTAGAAATGAACAGGGTGTGTTTCTCTTCTGTGCCAGTGCGTATTAGTGCCGCTATACCAAAGAAAACCAGCACCACCTCTCACCAGCAGTACACTAAACCACTGAGGTAAGTCTTTTCATTCATTTATTTTTCTTTTGCACTTGAGGTTAGTATCTTTCAAAAAATTATATAGATTTTTTATAGGTTATATAATGCTTGAGTTATAAATGTCCTATTCATTCATTTCTGGAGTTTGTTTCATCTCATATTTATAAATGTGTACATTCTTAATCTTCTATATTTTCATCATCTGTATCTACTTAATTTTTTGTCGAGCCATATTCTTGGTTAAAAGATGATTCACTCCTCCTCCTTTACTCCTGTTCTACAGATCCGAAACATGTTAAGATGACGAGCCAGACCTTTGAACGGATAGGAGGAATATCATGTACATATCATCTTCTCTCCCTCAGTAAAATTTAAGACTAAACTTCTTTATAGTGTTGATTTGTTGGTTCTTCTTCTTTTTTTCTTTGTAGAAGTCGGATTCATTAATTTATTCTGTAGTAATAGATGTGAAACATTAAGTCTATTTTAATAGATGTAATAATAGATGTGAAACATTAATCAAAGGAGTTGCAGTTGAAGGAAGGCGATAAGAACACTAAATTCTTTTTTTCAAGTGCAAAAGGCAAAGATAGAATTAACGAAATTGAGAAAATCAATGACTTGAATGGAAATTGGTTAGTCAGTGGAAATGAAATTGGACAGATCCTTTGTAATAACATCAAGAATATTATGAAATCTACTTGTCCTAGAGAATTAGATTATATTAACAATATTATTAGTCCTTGAGTTTCTTGCGACGAAAATGCCACCCTGCTGAAAATCCAATTGGAAGACGAGGCTAGAGAAACAGTCTTTCAAATTGGCTCTCTTAAAGTCTTCGAACCTGATGGTTTTCTAGCTAAATTTTACCAACACGTGGCCTTCTATTGGTCAGGATATTCTCTCCATAGTTGAAGATTTTTTTTATTAATAAAGGCTCTTTGAGCATAATAAACAAAACCTTTATTGTCATCATTCCAAAAAAAGAAAAAAACAATCCACAAAATGTTAATGCCTATAGACCTATTAGTCTACGTAATGTTATTTATAAAATTATTGCAAAATTGGTGGGTAAAAGACTTAAGAGTGTGTTAGAAAGAATTTTTGGCCCTTATCAGAGTCTTTTATGCAGGTCGGGTGATATCAGATAACTAAATTATTGCCCATGAGGTTTTCTATTTCTTTAGGAAAAAAATGGAGAAAGAAGATCATAAGTCTAAAAATAGACACAGCTGAAGCTTATGATCATGTGGAGTGAGATTTTCTTACTATAGTCCTAAGGACACAGATTTCATAAGGATTTCATTCATATTATTATGAAGTGTGTCTCTTACGCTTCTTTTTCTATCTTGTTAAATGGATCCCCTTTTGGAAACCTTAATCATTCCAGGGGCGTTATGATGGGTCCGGATGAGAAGACTCCGTCACGCGGCCGGAGATCTATGTACATTCTGGTGATGGAAAGCTCCGTGGATCTCTTCGCCTCTTGCCTTTCCTACGGAAATGGAGAGAATAATAATGATCCCAAATCCTAGGGCTCCCTTATCCTTATATAGACAAGTCCCAAAGAGTTACACTTACTAGAGACATCTTTCACTAGAAGCCCACATCCACTAATCTTATTGGGAGTCTTATTATGGGGCCCAGATCAAATATTACACTAAAGTGGGATTGCAATCTCTGTTGGCATCTGCCCTGCTTGATTTGACGTGGGACCCGTGGCATACGGGCCACACGATTTCCTACAATCTCCCACTTGGCATGAATGCTATGTACATCAAATGTTTCTCAGTCCCATACGCATCACATGCCTTGCAAAAACCTCTGCAGGCAAAGCCTTGGTGAGAGATCAGCCATCAATTCTTCTGAAGGCACATAGAAAATTTCTATATCATTCTTTTCAGCCTTCACTTTAACAAAGTGATATTTTATTTCAACATGTTTTGATCAACTATTAATCCTTTGCTCATTCACCATAGAAATGGCCAACGTACTGTCTATGCTCATTGGGACAGGCTCCTTCTCATTTATTACCTCCAAATTACAGAGGAAGTATTTTAATCAAAGAGCCTCCTGGACTGTTGTAGTACAAGCTATATACTCTGCTTCGGCTGTTGATATAGCCGTGGAGGTCTGTTTCTTGCTATCCTAAGAAATTGCACCTCCTTCGAGGATAAACACATAGCCGGTTGTTGACTTTCTCTGGTCTAAATCACCGGCCCAATCTGCATCAAAGTAGCTGCACAGTTCCAGGACTTCACCTTGATAACATAGGCGAAGATTCACTGTTCCTTTGATGTACCACAGAATCCTCTAAACTGCATACCAATGCGGTAATCCTGAGTTACTTAGGAATCTACTTACGAGACCCACGGCGAATGCAAGATCTGGTCTCGTACACAGCATCGCATACATGATGCTGCCCACAATTTGAGCATAAGGTTTTGATCTCATCATTTTCCTATCCTGCTCATTTGTGGGTCCTTGATCCCTTTACAATTTTGTGCTCCTGTAGATGGGAGTATCAATTGGTTTACAGTTAGCCATATCAAACATTTTTAACACGGCTTCCAAATAAGATTTCTGTGATAAAGTCAATATCCTATTCGGACAATCACGGGTTATTTCAATGCCAAGGACATACTCTGCCTCACCCATGTCTTTCATCTTGAATCTTGACTTTAACCATTGTTTGATTTCATTTATGGCTTCTAATTTATTACTAGCGATCAAAATGTCATCCACATATAATGACAAATATAAATAATTACTCCCACTGCATTTAATATAGAAACATGTGTCAACACTATTGGGGACAAATCCAATTTCACATATGGCCTAATGAAATTTTCTATACCATTGTCTTGAGGCCTGTTTTAACCCATATAATGCCCTATTAAATTTGTATACTTTGTCCTCGTGACCTTGCACCACAAAACCCTCGGGTTGTTTTATATAAATTTCTTCTTCCAATTCTCCGTTTAAGAATACTGTTTTCACATCCATCTCGTGTAATTCAAGGTCATGACATGCTACCAATGCTATTAAGGTTCGTATGGATTGGAATTTTACAACCGGAGAAAATGTCTCCTCGTGATCTATTCCTTCTACTTGTGTGAATCCCTTAGTTACTAACCGTGCTTTATATTTATCCAAAGATCCATCCTTTTTAATTTTTTTTTTAAGAACCCATTTACAGCCAATGGCTTTTCGATCTTTAGGTAGATCTACCAATTGCCCGACTTGGTTCTTTTCAATTGATTCCATCTCCTCTCTTATAGCCTCTAGCTAACACTGTGCATTCTGCGCTTTGACCGCTTAAGAGTAGGAGGTTGGATGCAAATCTTGTACGGTTTCCAATAAACTGCAATAATCATCTAGATATGCCAGTTGTTTTCTCGCCTGAATCGGCCTGCCAACTGGCTCATCGGGTTGTTCAATCACCTCAAGTGGGCCCTGGCCAGGAATTCTAGGTCCAACATCCTCTTTGTCGGAACCCCCACTTGCTTGAACCCCCTTGCTCATAGAGATTTCATAAAATTCCACACTCTGTGGTCTTACTCTAGGACTGACCGTCAGATCCTCAAGGAAAAACACATCACGGCATTCCATGATTATCCTATTATCGTGATCATACACACGATATCCTTTAGAATGTAATGGGTAGCCAACGAAAGAACAATTTTTCTTCGTTTTTTATTGCAGTTTATGTCTTTCCTGTGGTGGTAGCAGGACGTGTTCAGGGTAGCCCCAAACTCTCACATGTTCTAATTTTGGTTTGGTACCAGTCCATAACTCATATGGAGTCTTGGGCACACTCTTAGAGGGTACTCTGTTTAAAATATATTGTGCAGTGTTTAATGCTTCTCCTCACAAATACAACGGAAGAATCGAATGGCTGATCATTGACCTTACGATATCCATTAAGGTCCTATTCCTCCTTTCAGCCATGCCATTTTGCTGTGGCGTATATGGAATTGAATATTCATGAATGATTCTCTCACGTGCACAATATTCTTTAAACAATTCAAAAGTTTATTCATATCCTCTATCAGATCTAATCCTCTTTATTTTCTTATCCTTTTGATTTTAGACTTCAGCAGCATATGTTTTGAAATATTTTTCAGGCCTCATGTTTATGTTTAATTAGGTACACATACCCATATTTGCTGTAATCATCAATGAATGTGATGAAATAGTCCTCTCTAGTTGGATTGTGTACATTTAATGGTCCACATATGTCTGAATGAATTATGGTCAATATTTCAGAACATCGAGTTCCTTTTGGAAATGATTTCTTAACCATCTTCCCACTTATGCATGGTTCACATATAGGGTACTCAATTTACCTAGGTCTGGTAAAAGTCCGTCTTTAACCATTCTACTGATTCTGTTTTTATTAATGTGGCCCAATCTCAAATGCTATAACATTGCCAAATGAATTCACACACACAGAATAATCAGAAGTGGACTTTATTTCATTATGAAGAATATCCAGCAAATACAATTTTTTAGAAAAAAAATCATGGACTAAAACTTTACCGCACATTCCAATAGTAACCCCATTATCTTTGAATCTAATTTCGAATCCATTCATTGTCAATTGGCTCACAGAGATGATGCTCCTCCTCATCGCGGGAGCAAAGAAGACATCGAAGAGATAAAGGGGTTTGCCGGTTGGTAAGGGAATTTTGACTTTCCCTATTCCCAACACATCACAGAATGTTTCATTCCCTATATATATACTTTGTTCTCTAGGTTTCATCTCTTTGCATTAGATAAATCCAGCCTTCGTCCTTGATATGTGTCTGGTGGCTCCAGAATCAATTCACCAATTCTTGTCATTGGTGTCCACCATCATGGACTCAGTGACCATCTCAACATAATCTCCGTGTTCTTTGGTCACTCTACCTTACTGGCTATTCTCACCCTTTTTCTTTTTGCATTGAGAACTAAAGTGTCCAGGATTTCCACAATTAAAGCAAACACCATTTTTAGGCCCTTTTCGTTTTGGATTGCCTTTAAATTTCTTTTTATTTTTTACATTGGCGGTTAACGCACCGCTATAACTCTTAGTTTTAGCAACCATAGTAGAATTTGTAGGTGTTATACCATGGGCAGCCTGCTTTTGTCCTTTAGTAAGTAATTTTGCTTCAACATCACTAAGGGTTATACCCTTTTCAAGGCTAAGGGTTTGAGACACATTCTCCCACGAAGGTGGAAGACTCATCAGCAAGTACATGATCTGAAAATCTTCGTCCATTTCTTTTCCCAAGGCTGCAAGATTATTATGTCAGACCGACATTTTGTCAATGTGATCCCTTCTAGATGACTCCTCTGGCATCTTATAATTGACATATGCGCTAAATGCCTTCATCAGATGAGATTTGGAGGTTTCATCATACTTGTCCATGGTATAGTCCCAGATTTCTTTTGCTGTGGTGAAGTGCTCAAACTGTTTCACCAACTCACTGGATATGAATCCGATCAATAAATGCCTTGCTGACTTGTTATCAAAGACCCATTGCTCATATAATTCATGGTCCTCCTTAGGGGCATCATCAGTGGGCTTAGGGACCGGATCAGATTCAATCACATAAGTTAATCCGTCAAAGTGCAGCAATGCTTCCGTCCGACGCTTCCACACAACTAAGTTCTTGCCATTAAAAATATCAGCCTTTGCAAGATCATGCAAGGCTGATTTGGAAGACATGATTTTTATTTATTTTTAAATAAAGGATGGGTTAGATACCACTGACCATATGAGGGGAAAATAACACCCTTTTATCTAAATCACTGGATTGTCTTTCTTTTGCTTCCAATGCGTAGATCTGCTCGCAAGAATTCCGTAGGTGCAAACGGATCGTCGATCTGACTCCGGATGGCCAAGTTATCGTAGTTGGAAGATTTGACGGTAATCCGTGCCTTTGCCTGTGTCAGCCGTACAATCTCTGCATCAGCATCGACGTTGTCATGCGTGCACCAGCATGTTTGTGTAAGCATTTAAATTGGCTAGATCTGATTTGGGTTGGGTTGGGTCCACCTAACCCAACCTGCAATGTGCAAAGAAGAAAGAAAATCGGTAGATAAATTTTTACGTGGACCGAGGCAAGAACTTCAATCACGCTACCCCGGCGCTGGAGTATGCGTGCGCTGAGGGAAAGAATCGGAGTTGCTGTTGCAGTGTCTGTGAATTTTTGACTCACTTGACTCGAAGCCAATCACAAGCCGATGTAAAAAAAATATGCACATGTTATTATTGTCTTGTCTTTGGTCCAGAAAAGGCCAGATGAAAAAGGATGAGTGACGACAAATCACGTGGCACTTAAATAAAAAAGGAACGTCTGATGTGCACTTCGCTTTTGTATTGTTGAAAAACGACAAAGGAGAACGACTTTTGCTTTTGCTTTGTGAATGCCTTATTTAATATGCGCAGCCCCAAAAGAAAAACAAGGGTCGTTGTTCGTCTTCTTCCTCCTACAAGAGGCAGAAAAGAAATAAGACTGAGACTCATAGATATGAAGAAATTCAGATCTCCTCTAATCTACGATGCTTTTGCAAAATCTGAACCGGTAGAATGCACTGTGCTGGTCTCTAATACCAACAGATGCATCCGGATGAGAAAACTCCATCATGCGGCCGAGATCTATGTGCATTCCGGTGATGGGAAGCTCCGTGGATTTCTTCGCCTCTTGCCTTTCCTACGGGAATGGAGAGAATAATAATAATCCAAAACCTTAGGGCTCCCTTATCCTTATATAGACAAGTCCCAAAGAGTTATACTTACTAGAGATATCTTCCATCAGAAATCCACATCCACTGATCTTATTGAGAGTCTTGTTATGGGGCTTAGATCAAGTCTTACACTAAAGTGGGATTGCAATCTCTGTTGGCATTTGCCCTACTTGATTTGACGTGGAACCCGTGGCATGCGGGCCACATGATTCTTTACACGTTAAACAAGGTGATTGCTTTCCCCCTTATTTCTTCATCTTAGGGGCGGAAGTCTTATCTAGAATGTTTAAAACGTGGAAGAGGAAGGGCGGATCCATGGGATCAAAGTGGCCCAGAAGGCACCAAGTGTTTCTCATCTTCTATATGCTAATGATAGCCTCCTTTTTTTTTGGAGCTACTTTTAAACATGGAAGAGGAAGGGCGGATCCATGGGATCAAAGTGGCCCAGAAGGCACCAAGTGTTTCTCATCTTCTATATGCTAATGATAGCCTCCTTTTTTTTTGGAGCTACTTTCAAGGAAGTCCAGAAATTAAGGAGATCCCAGATGAGTATTTCCTTATGTCTGGCCAGCTTGTTAATTTTAATAAATCTGCTGCCCATTTTAACAAAGGAGCTTGTGTCAGCAGATGTAAAGCCCTTACCAAGGTCTTAAGGGTTTGATTGATGAATAAGGATGAAAAATATCTGGGTAACCCTTTAAAAATTAAAAGAAATAGAACCCAGACTTTTGAGAACCTCATAAGAAAATTAAAAATAAGATCATGTCCCTGCAAGTCCCCCTCCTTTCCCAGGAGAGAAGAAACACTCTCATAAAATTAGTGGCTTCAGCCATACCGGTGTATAATATGTTAGTTCTCCAGCTCCCCTCAAAGAGAACTGAAGATCTAGATAAAATGGTAAGAAAATTTTGGTGCGGTGATTATCATGTCCCGAATTTTTTTATATTGGGTCACACCGTTTGTTGGGTTTGAGTTGGGTTAAGAGGGTCAGATAGATTGATTTAACACAAGTGGGCCTGAGTTAATGGACCCTTTTTGGGCCAAAGGACTCTTTTTGAAAGCAGGGAGCCCTTCCTTGTAATTTAGAAAAACCCCCTATCTTATATAAACTCTGCTCTTAGGGTTTCTCCCCCTTTCTCCAACCCTCTTCTTTTCTTCTTCAACCAACACCCTAGAGGCTCTCTAAGGAGGAAACCAAGGTGGGCTCTTCCAAGCTTTAATCTTCAGATCTACTTTGGCTTCAAGATCCAGGCAAGTGGATAGCTAAAACAATGATTTTTGGTTCT
This sequence comes from Sextonia rubra, assembly GCA_037013555.1. Taxonomy (NCBI): domain Eukaryota; kingdom Viridiplantae; phylum Streptophyta; class Magnoliopsida; order Laurales; family Lauraceae; genus Sextonia; species Sextonia rubra. The sequence goes on along the minus strand of JASUAD010000009.1, from coordinate 49,953,632 downwards.
TGCAATATGTTTTAGTTGCTCGTTGATTTACACACCTTTTAGCATGACTTCTTCTTGTTTGGATTACTGGCTTTTGGGGGTAATAGTTGTGGGTTGATTTTCTTCCAGACTTATAAAGATGAGTTAGGTTTGTGTTTTGTTTTAAAAAAAAAAAAAATTGGAGCAGCCGCTGCCCAGGCAGCAGGCGAGGCAGGCTGGGTCGGCCTGGCTGGCTGGGCCCAGCCTGGTTGGTCTGGGCCCGGGTGCGGGTCTGGGCCCGTCAGCCCATTTTCTTTTCAAAAAAATATATATTATTTAATATATATATTTCTACACAATATTACTAAATAAATAATTAGGTTAGGATATTCTTATAAAGAATTAAAAGGTTAAGTTTTGATTAATAGTTTAGTATTTTAATGGAGATTAGGTTTTATTAAATTAATTTTAATTTGATGTTATTAGAAATATATCTTGGATTATTTATAAATTTAATTGAGAATTATGAAATCTTGATTAATGTTCATTTAGGTTGATTGAAATAAACTAAAAAGGTATTTGGTAGCGATTAAACCGTAAATATAATGTATTTATAATTTTAAATTGGATTCTTAATTGAGTTAGATTTCAGATTGGGATCCGAAATTTGTACCTTCTGTTTTGTATAAAATGATAATGTGTATTTGTACACAACAATGATATTAAGGAATTAATTATTTTCTTTCTCCTTTTTTATTGTGACTTGATTTAACTTTGGATTCAGAAATTGAATATCTTTTACCTAATTTGTAAAACACACTAATTATATATAATTGGATTAGATGAGTTATGTCTTTTAGGAATGTTAGTTGAATGTTCACATGAGAATTAGACTAAATGCAGAATGGGAATGTGAGGTTCGGGATGCACCACATGATAGGCACCAAAAGTAGTATATCGGCATCGTGGGCTCATATTTCTATTGTGATAAAGAGTTAGTTCTCATGTGCATATTTATCTAACTTGACCGTTGGTGGATTAGTGCTTACCCTCAAGAATTTGAATTGACACACGTTCATAATACACTTTCAAATTTAAGTACTCTAAATACTCAAAATGATATTGAATTGAATGTTGGGATTGAGGGTTTCATATCATGGTTCATTCTGCATCGATATACGTATGTATTTGTAAATAAGTATATTTGTATATATGTATCTGACCGACTATAGTTCGGAGGTGGACGTACGCCATCGGGGCAGCATATACTGTGGATAATAGTATATAGCTGTGCTTTCTGTTATTATCTGCGGGATTACCCGTTTCTATTATTCTCTGCGGGATTACCCGTTTCTATTATCTGTATATGGGATTACCCATTTCTGCATATTTATCTGCAGGGATACCCGTTTCTGCCCGTTCATGCCATTGGGGTTTGCATCTGATTTATTTTGGTTCATAATGAATATATCATTTAATTCAGTTGATTTATCCATTATTGCAGCTTACCCTCTTGCTAGATTACGTTAATCTGACCTACTACTTTTGGTGTCTAGGTTCCATTACAGGGGCCGAACCAGAGGGTCAAGCTACGCAGGAAATTCCGCCAGGTGGCGGAGTTGTTGAGTGGCGCACCGATGACATCATCTGAGGTGTCCTAGTGCGGTGCAGAGTTCGAAAACTTTAGGTTATGTAATAAGGCTATTTTTGGGCCATTAGTTTATTTAATTAAATTTATTTATTTTAAAATTATAACTTTAATTGTTATGCTTCGAAGCACTTGACCTTGATTTTATTTTTAATGAGATTTGTTACATGGTTGTTATGTGATATCCGTCTGCGATGAGTATGGATTTTAGTTCCGCGTGTGATTATGGTTGCTTGATCACCAAGCATAGCCTCACGAAGGACTTCGATCCACCCGGAATTGGGGCTCGTATTGATTATGTAAAAAAAAAATTTTAATCAGCCCCAATTCTCACACCCCTGGAACCGGGTTTGGATCCGGCCCAGTTTTGGGGGCGTGACAGATGGCATCAGAGACGGTCAAGTTCTAGAAGTTCTAAAAGATGCTAGAACGTAGGTCCGATGTGAGGATTAGAAATTTTAAGTGGGAACGATGGGGGTTTTTGGCATTCATAATCGTATCCGTACTTTAGCAAATGTTTAGAGGTTACAGGAGCCCGTTACTTTCGCATTTTTGGTCGTTTAGTCGCTAATGTATAGGGGATCGCCAAAGAGGTGGCTTGGACTACTTTTCGTAATCAGTTTCCCGAGAAATACGTACCGGAGCATGTTTACATTCATAAGCGAATAGAGTTTGATAGACTAAAGCAAGGGAATCTATCTGTTTAGAAGTACGAGCTGCAATTTATCTATTTCCTCCATCTCGTACCAACCCTCATCACTCCAATAAGTAAAGAGGATTCGATGGTTCATCGAGGGCCTTCGACTAGAAATACTACTTCATACCAAGTCACAAGTTCTAAATACTTACCATGCATTTTTTTAGAAAAGGCATATTGGGCCGAGGAGGTGATTGGACGCCTGGCCCTTACAAGCCAAATTAAGCAGAAAGTTACTTCGTCTCCGGTTTTACAATACCAATTTAATAAGCAAAAGAGGTAGTCTTGTTGTATTTGTGGCAATAATCACCCTACAATTAAGTGTTGGAGACAAAAAACAATTAAGTTATAGTTGATGATGACACAAGGTGCAATTGTAAGATCAAAGAAGAAGGATGTTATTCGTATGATTTCAATTATTAAGGCTATAAAGTTGTTGATGAAATGTTCTGAGGGGTATATAGCGTTTATCACGGAGGATAAACCGACTAAAGCGGTGGAGGAGATACCAGTGGTATCTAAGTTTTTCGATGTTTTTCCTGATGAGATTCCTGGATTACCACCGATCCATGAAATTGATTTTTCAATTGAGCTTGTTCCAGGCACAGCTCCGATCTCAAAAGCCCCTTATAGAATGGTCCCAGCGGAGTTGAGAGAACTCAAAGAGCAATTGCAAAAGCTTTTGAACAAGGGTCTTATTAGACCGAGCGTCTCTCCTTGGGGGGCTCCAGTATTGTTTGTGAAGAAAAAGGATGGTTCTATGAGAATGTGCATTGATTATAGACAACTAAATCAAGTGACCATCAAGAATAAGTATCCTTTACCGCGAATCGATGAATTGTTTGATCAATTGCAAGGTGCTCAATATTTTTCTAAAAATTGATTTAAGGTCAGGATATCACCAGTTGAGGGTACGAGATCAAGATATTCCAAAAACTGCATTCAGAACTAGATATGGTCACTATGAATTTTTGGTGATGTTGTTTGGGTTGACAAATGCGCAAGCAGCTTTTATGGCTATGATGAATAGGGTTTTTGCACAGTACTTGGATAAGTTTGTGGTGGTGTTTATTGATGATGTACTTGTATATTCGAAGAGTCGGGAAGAGTATGCTCAGCATCTTCGTACTTCATTGCAGTTATTGAGGGAACACCAATTGTATGCTAAGTCAAGTAAATGTGAATTTTGGTTGGAACAGGTAGGATTTCTTGGTCACACCATCTCTAAGGAAGGTTTAGCAGTGGACCCAGCGAAGATTGAAGTAGTTGTAAAGTGGGATAGACCAAAAACAGTGTCGGAGATCCGAAGTTTCCTAGGCCTCGTAGGTTATTATCGTAGATTCGTGGAAGGATTTTCCTCAATAGCAGCCCCATTATCGAGATTGACTCGTAAGGGAGTTCCTTTTGTGCGGAATGAGGATTGTGAACAAAGTTTTCAGGAGTTGAAAAGATGGTTGACCACAGCCTCTATTTTGACCTTATCTGCTGGTGATGATGGTTTTGTGATTTACACTGATGCATCTGGAGTTGGACTTGGTTGTGTTCTAAAGCAACATGGGAAGGTGGTGGCTTATGGGTCTAGACAGTTGAAGGATCATGAATGAAAGTATGCAACCCATGACTTGGAGCTTGCTGCAGTGGTCTTTGCTTTGAAAATGTGGAGACATTATCTTTACGGAGCCACTTCTGAAGTACATTTAGACCATAAAAGCCTTCAGTATCTCTTTACACAGGGTGATTTGAACATGAGACAGAGGAGATGGATGGAGTATATTAAGGATTATGATTTTGGGTTGAAGTACCATCCTGGGAAGGCTAATGTGGTGGCAGATGCTCTAAGTAGAAAAGCAGCGTTCACTGGAGGATTAATTGCAGAATACTTCTGGATTCGATGTTTGGAAGATATGGATGTTTACTTTCAGCCTATCAGTGAGCAAGTAGTATTAGCTAGTATATTCTCGTGGGAACCCGAATTACTCCCGCGGATTAGAGAATACCAGCTACTAGACCCAGAGATTACAAGAATCAAAGATCACATGGAGGAGAGGCCCGATTTTAAGTTGGAAGATAATATTTTACATTATAAAGGAAGAATTTGTGTGCCTGATTTTCCAGAATTGAAGCATGAAATCATGGTCGAGGCACACTATACTCGGTATACTATTTATCCAGGCAGTACCAAGATGTATCACGATCTGAAGGATCACTATTGGTGGAAGAATATGAAAAAGGATATTACAGAATTTGTTGGAAAATGTTTGGTCTGCCAGCAGATTAAAGCAGATTATAGGAGACCCCCCGGGTCTTTTGCATCAGTTGGAGATTCCTCAGTGGAAGTGGGAGCACGTTACTATGGACTTCGTGTCTGGATTGCCTCATACTAGAAAGGGATTTGATGCTATTTGGCTGATAGTGGACCGTTTGACTAAGTCAGCCCACTTTGTACCATTCAAGACTGGTCAAAGAATGGAGAAAATGGCAGATTTGTATATTAAGGAAGTGGTAAGATTGCATGGAGCACCGGTTTCTATTGTCTCCGATCAGGATAGTAAGTTTGTATCTCGGTTTTGGGTATCACTGCAGGAAACCTTAGGAACCAAACTGAGTTTTAGTACAGCCTATCATCCCCAAACAGACGGACAAACAGAGCGGACAAACCAAACACTGGAGGATATGCTAAGGGCATGTGTCTTGGATTTCAAGACTAGTTGGGATGAAAGTTTGGCTCTATGTGAATTTACATACAACAACAGTTACCACTCTAGCATTGGCATGGCGCCTTTTGAAGCTTTGTACGGAAGGAGATGTCGAACCCCTATATGTTGGTCAAATTTTGGAGCTCGTGGTTTTCATGGACCGTCTGTGGTTGGAGAGTCCAGTGACAAGATAAGACAGATTCGGGAAAGGTTGAAGGTTGCCCGCAGTCATCAAAAGAGTTATGCTGATAAAAGGAGGAGAGAGTTGAAGTTTGAGGTTGGTGACCATGTATTTTTGAAGGTATCACCTACGTGTGGTACATTGCGGTTTGGGCAGAAAGGGAAGCTTTCCCGAAGATATGTGGGACCGTTCCAGATTATCAGCAAGATTAATGACGTGGCTTATCGGTTAGCACTGCCACCAGAGTTGTCGGGTGTTCATAACGTCTTCCATGTTTCTATGTTGAGGAAATATGTAGCAGACCCTTCACACGTGCTGTAATATGAGCCATTGCAAGTGCCGGATGATACAACTTACACTGAACAACCGGTGGAGATTGTCGATACCCAGGAGCAGGTGTTGAGAAACCGTGTCATCCACTGGGTGAAGGTTCAATGGAGTCATCATCGCCCAGAGGAAGCAACGTGGGAGCTTATCGACGAAGTGCAGCGTCAGTATCCGCACCTTCTTCCAGAGGTATGTTAGTCATTTGGAGGACCAAATGTCCTTTAAGGGGGGTGAGATGTCATGTCCCGAATTTTTTATATTGGGTCACACCGTTTGTCGGGTTTGAGTTGGGTTAAAAGGGTCAGATAGATTGATTTAACACAAGTGGGCCTGAGTTAATGGACCCTTTTTGGGCCAAAAGACTCTTTTTGAAATTTCTTAAAACCCACTAGAAAGCAGGGGGCCCTTCCTTGTAATTTAGAAAAACCCCCTCTCTTATATAAATTCTGCTGTTAGGGTTTCTCCCCCTTTCCCCAACCCTCATCTTTTCTTCTTCAACCAAAACTCTAGAGGCTCTCTAAGGGGGAAACCAAGGTGGGCTCTTCCAAGCTTTAATCTTCAGATCTACTTTGACTTCAAGATCCAGGCAAGTGGATAGCTAAAACAATGATTTTTGGTTCTTGCAATATGTTTTAGTTGCTCGTTGATTTACACACCTTTTGGCATGACTTCTTCTTGTTTGGATTAATGGCTTTTGGGGGTAATAGTTATGGGTTGATTTTCTTCCAGACTTATAAAGATGAGTTAGGTTTGTGTTTTGTTAAAAAAAAAAAAATTTTTGGAGCAGCCGCTGCCCAGGCAGCAAGCCAGGCGGGCTGGGTTGGCCTGGCTGGTCTGGGTCCGGCCTGGCTGGTCTGGGCCCGGGTGCGGGTTTGGGCCCGTCAGCCCATTTTCTTTTCAAAAAAATATATATTATTAAATATATATATTTATACACAATATTACTAAATAAATAATTAGGTTAGGATATTCTTATAAAGAATTAAAAGGTTAAGTTTTGATTAATAGTTTAGTATTTTAATGGAGATTAGGTTTTATTAAATTAATTTTAATTTGATGTTATTAGAAATATATCTTGGATTATTTATAAATTTAATTGAGAATTATGAAATTTTGATTAATGTTTATTTAGGTTGATTGAAATAAACTAAAAAGATATTTAGTAGCGATTAAACCGTAAATAGAATGTATTTATAATTTTAAATTGGATTCTTAATTGAGTTAGATTTCAGATTGGGATCCGAAATTTGTACCTTCTGTTTTGTATAAAATGATAATGCGTATTTGTACACAACAATGATATTAAGGAATTAATTACTTTCTTTCTCCTTTTTTATCGTGACTTGATTTAACTTTGGATTTAGAAATTGAACATCTTTTACCTAATTTGTAAAACACACTAATCATATATAATTGGATTAGATGAATTATGTCTTTTAGGAATGTTAGTTGAATGTTCACATGAGAATTAGACTAAATGCAGAATGGGAATGTGAGGTTCGGGATGCACCACATGATAGGCACCAAAAGTAGTATATCTGCATCGTGGGCTCATATTTCTATTGTGATAAAGAGTTAGTTCTCATGTGCATATTTATCTAACTTGACCGTTGGTGGATTAGTGCTTACCCTAAAGAATTTGAATTGACACACGTCATAATACACTTTCAAATTTAAGTACTCTAAATACTCAAAATGATATTGGATTGAATGTTGGGATTGAGGATTTCATATCATGGTTCATTCTGCATCGATATACGTATGTATTTGTAAATTAGTATATTTGTATATATGTATCTGACCGACTACAGTTCAGAGGTGGACGTACGCCATCGGGGCAGCGTATATTGTGGATAATAGTATATAGCTGTGCTTTCTGTTATTATCTGCAGAATTACCCGTTTCTGTTATTATCTGCGGGATTACCCATTTCTGTTATTATCTGCGAGATTATCCGTTTCTATTATCTATATGCGGGATTACCCGTTTCTGCATATTTATCTGCGGGGATATCCGTTTCTGCGCGTTCATGCCATTGGGGTTTGCATCTGATTTATTTTGGTTCATAATGAATATATCATTTAATTCAATTGATTAATCCATTGTTGCAGCTTACCCTCTTGCCAGATTACGTTAATTTGACCCACTACTTTTGGTGTCTAGGTTCCATTACAGGGGCCGAACCAGAGGGTCAGGCTACGCAGGAAATTCCGCCAGGTGGCGGAGTTGTTGAGTGGCGTACCGATGACATCATCTGAGGTGTCCTAATGCGGTGCAGAGTTCGAAAACTTTAGGTTATGTAATAAGGCTATTTTTGGGCCATTAGTTTATTTAATTAAATTTATTTGTTTTGAAATTATAACTTTAATTGTTATGCTTCGAAGCACTTGACTTTGATTTTATTATTAATGAGATTTGTTACATGGTTGTTATGTGATATCCGTCTATGATGAATATGGATTTTAGTTCCGCGTATGATTATGGTTGCTTGATCACCAAGCATAGCCTCACGAAGGACTTCGTTTCATCCGGAATTGGGGCTTGTATTGATTATGTAAAACAAAAAATTTTAATTAGCCCCAATTCTCACACCCCTGGAACCGGGTTTGGATCCGGCCCAGTTTTGGGGGCGTGACAGTGATTCAAAGGAGAAAAATAAAATTCATACAATTAAATGGAGTGAAATTTGCAAACCAACAGATGAAGGGGGGTTGGGGATAGGAGAAATTAAAAATAAAAATTTATCTCTTTTGGCCGAGACTAGTTGGAGGTATCTCTCCAATAGTAATCTTTTATGTTTTTTGATTCTCAAAGCTAAACTTTGTCCTAACAAATCTTTATGGAAACCTCCTTAAAAAAAATGGAAATTCATGGTTTTGGAAGGGCTTTGTGGAGGCTACATATTTTATTAACGAGAGGATAGGTTGCGTTCTTGGTAATGGAGATATCGTCTCTATTTGGAATAGTAATTGAATCCCCTCCAATGGAGGGCTTAGAAAACCTTTTTCTAGTATTTCAACCTCGGGACCTTCGTGTTCAAGACCTCTGGGCCCAGGACAAAATATGGAACAAAAGGCTTATCAAGAGTACCTTCTCAGATAATAGAGATGTAGAGGGTATCTTAAAGATTTATATATCCAAGAATGTTAGAGACTTAGAGTTGATAGTAGGGTGTGGTCTTTCACTAAAAACGGAGATCTCTGTATTAAATCTGCTTTCATTACCCTTACTGCTTCTAATAGAAATCAAGCTTCTTCATGAAAATGGAAGTCCTTTTGGCATATAAGTCTCCCACAAAGAGTCATGCTTTTTTGGTGGAAATGCCTTAGAAGGGCAATATAGATGCCTAAATTCTTGTTTGATAAATCCATTGGTAGTAAAGCTTCCTGTCCAATAAATGATTCCCATGAGGAGTCTATTGAGTATCCACTTTTCCAATGCGACCACACTAGACTCACGTGGTTTGGATCTAACTTGGGTTTTCGGTCGAACGTTGCTTCCATCTCAGATGTTCAAGTGTGGTGGCAGAACATTTGTATCCGTTATAAGGAGGAAAGGAAAAAGGACTCCTTCCAATCTGACTCATGGGCTCTAGATATGGTGGGCCTTTGTGGAAGGTAATAAATTATTATATATTCAATGGAGGACTGATTAATCATGGAAAACGATTAACATTGCCAAATGCATCATTTTCAGCCATAATGCCCCTGCAATTAATGGGTATAAAGCTAAATCCTCAATCCTCAAACTCTAAAGCTTCAAAATTCCAAACGTTAAGGATATTGCTATAGTATTCACTGATGCCTGATCACATCAATGCTCTGATGGTCAGGCGGGCTTTGGCTTTCCTATCAGGCTTAATGGTAAATTTATTTTTGTAGGATCCCAGGAAGGTCCAGTTGTTTCATCCGCTAAAGAAGCTGAAGCGAGAGCTATCCTTTCAACGCTAATCAAGCTGAGGGAGCTAGGGATTTCTAAATTCCACCTTTTATCAGGTGCGCTTGAAGTGTTGCAGGGTATTAACAGAAAAATGGATTGGTCCATAGTGCCCATTTTGCAGCACATCAAGGCTCTGGCTAAGTGCTTCAATTTATTTTGTTTTTCACATATTTCCAGAAAACTTAATATGATTGCCCATAACTATGCTAAATTATCATCATATAGGTCTAGTTCTAATCCTATGGGGAGACTATTTGTACTGAAGGAGGTTTCCTATCTCCTAGTAGTGTTTGTGTTTTGACTCTTCTTTGTTTGTAAGTTCTCCTATTAAAAAAAATTATTCATTCAATTTTTTTAATGAGACTAAATTAAGAATTGTTTGTGCAAATAAATTCCTAGGTCATGATTCATCTGTGTGGGACTATAAAAATATTCATGTGAAACTATAATGCATGGAACTATCTAGCAATAGGGCTCTTCAGTACATATTGAGCTAAGAGATCAGCTCCATATAGGCATGGTTTATGGTTTACATATATTCCCCTCCTATAGTGTTCAATATCTGATCATATCATTGGTGTAAAAGATCTTTTCCTGTTTTCCTTTGTCTTTGCAATTTCACTTTAGGGGGTGTTTGGATAAATGCATAATATAATATCAACAAATTTAAATATTGTATGATTTTATTATCACAAAACAAAATAGTGTCTTATTATTATATTGTATCACTTATGGTTTTTGGCAATTTTCACAAATTTTAATATACCAATGAAGTCATGTGTAGCAATTTATAGATATATATATATATATATATAACTCTCATGATATAACAAAAAGGAAATGTAGAGCAAGTAATCAATTTACTCAATGTCAAAAATCAAGAAAAACAAGTGTTCCGCGCTGTCATTTAACTGAAAAAACAACAGGCCAAACTATAGTTTTGACTGTTAATTATATTTGTGCAACTTTTCAAAAAAAAGGTGTCCGTATCCATCACGTAAGTCTTAGCTTAACAAGTATTTTGAGATATCTTTTTTTAAGTGTCAGTAGCACTTGTTTTTTTATTATGAAAACTGTCGTTTCTAAATAAATTATTAATAAAAAAAGGGTTTTTTCAAAAAAAAAATCAATTTGTAAAAGTCATCATTTTCAAGTGTTAGTGTCGTGTTTTTCTATTTTTTTAATAAAAAGGTACCTATATATAGAACTTATATAATCATTAATTCAATTATTAAAAATGACAATCCATTCAAAGATACAAACAATAAGACATTACATAAGAACAATCATCAATTAGAATAATTAAAGTCACTAGAATTAAAATTTAATCCAATGCATAAAACCATAGGCTTCAAGTGAAGTCATTCCAAGATAATAATTTAAATTAATGTCAAAAGTGCAATAAAGTCAAGTGGAACTAATCTAAAATCTTATACATGGGCCAATCAATCATACCACCCAAAGTGATATCTCTAAAAGTTTTATCTCCACTAAGTAACTAGATCAAATATTCATGAATCTCATCTATGACAGTCCTTAGCATCCTAGACAGTCAAGCGACAAACCATCACTCTCCCATAAGCAATACAAACATCTTTTACACCAAATGCATTCACTTTCACTGAGTCAATCCTTTCTGTGGACTTGATTGTTCTCTCCCTTTCTCTTGATGTGGTGATTCATTACAAGTGTACACCATTATTAAAAATAAATGGTGTTAATACTTCATCAATCAAAACATTATTTATGTAATTATAGAAGTTTATAATATATGAAAAATAAATATTGTACCTCAAAATAATTCCCATGATGGGTGTATGATTGCATCACCATCCCACCTTCGGATAAAGTTTATTTTAGCTCATCCAATTTCTTCTGTAGACCACCAGTCTCCTCTATTAATTGTATAATTTTTCTCTCAATCTTTTCATGTGATAACTTCTCATATGCTAAAGCTATCGTATAAGGAATGGAATGATGGACACTAGTCCTAGAAATATGCATTCCTCAGTTGCGCACACGTACTCAAGGATCAAGACTAATGATCTAAGAAAAAATAAAAGAAAATGACTTCAATATTTAGATAAATTTGAAATTGACACTTTTCGGGCTTTATCATCAATAAGAAAACTAAATGAATAATATCTTTGTAACCAGGTCATTATTTAGATCTTTTTGTGCAAGAGATCTATTAGCTTCATGAAGACTTCTAACAGCATCCTACAAAATGTATAATATATTTTTTCACTCGATGTAGGTTTACCCAGTGAGTCTAGAGTCGTATCTACAGGGAGCTAATATTCGCAGAAAACCTGTCCAAATTGAAAAAATAAAGCTACCCTAATAAAATCTACAAAAATACACACTAGTACTTCTAAACTTTAAATTTAAATTAAAATTCCAATTCTGAAAAAAAAATCACAAATTAAATCTAACCTAAAAATCCTAAACTACAACAATCCTAGAACTATAAACTGCAAAACAATAAAGTATATCAAACCACCATTATAAAGGAATGAATAATCATCTACTAAATTAAAAATCAGAAACAAAACATTCAAATATAATAAAAAAAATAAAAAGAATTCTAGTTTCTCTTATTTTTGGAAATTAAAATACTAGATTGGCAGAATTAATAAAAAATTTACAAAAACATCGCACCAAGTGTGTACTGTCACCACACACAGACACATGATGCCAATCCAAGACGGAACACCTTGACCTCACTAATTGTATATTTAAAATTAAACGAACCAATACACCTAATAATTTAAATTAAAAAAAGAAAATCTACCCTTACCTAGATCAAAACATCAAAAAGAGGGGACTTCGCATGCAATCCATGCTCTAATGTTCAATCTTTACACCAGGGAGGATTAGATGAAAGGAGAAGATGATGGGTGGATCCAAAAGTAAGCTTGGCCAAACCCCACTTTTGATTGAAATTTTGATGGAGAGGAGAGATGGAATTGGTGTAGTAATGTGGAGTATGTAAAAGAGAGAGGGGGAATATGGCGTGAATGGGCGTGATGTTAGATGAGGGAGAGAGTTCTGGATGTGATGGCCATACTGCATATCATTATATATAATGGGTACTGCATCAGATATAAGAGAGAAAAAGAAAGAAAAGTGGCGTGGGCGTGACCACGTGATTGGTTGTATTCATGGCTGGATTTCTCTTTCTTTAATTGGAAAATGAGTTTACATATGCGGAAGAGAGAAAGAAATTTGAATGATGAGTGAAGAATAGAAAGCATATAATGGGTAGGATTGATGGGCCACCTGTATATGGAATTGATAAGGATGAGATGTTCTTTTTTTCAAATTGAAAAGTGGGTTGGTGGTCTGGGACGTTTGTGTTTTTGAAGCTGTGGCTGGACGTTGGATATTTAAAGAATGGAAAATGGACTTGTGATTGTATATGAATAGTGATGAGTTAGCATGACGGGTGGGCCATTGAATAGTATTTGACTTTGATAAAATAGAAAGAGAATGTAGGATGTGAGTTGGTGGGGTGACATGGTGTGCACGTGAATCACTCTTGCCTTTCTTCATTTTTTTTTTCACTTTCCAAATTTGAAAAATCTTCTCCTCTTTCCTCCCTTGCAAGAGCTTTTCCACTTTAGACTTTTTAATTGCTCTGAAATATAAATTTCCAATTCCAATCCCAACTTATGGCAATAGCATGCAACAATGTAGCTCATAGGACCCCCTCCTTGGCGTGACTTGGCTTCAAGTTTTGATCGTGGGACCTTCTCTCCAACTTTCCTACAAATAAAAGTGATTGTCAATTAATTTAATAATTTTGAAAAAAAATGCAAATGCACTAATGTGGGCCCAATTTACATAAAATGACACAATGAATCTACATCATTAATCATGATTTGTCTTTGATTAACTAATGATGATCAGAAATTTTATCATTTCATGTAAAATCATGAATTTGAAAAAAAAACTTCTGAAAATAGAAATCCAAAATGGAAAATTTTATGATTTTATGGAAAATTGTGATTTTTGATGAATTTTTGCAAGAAAACTCAATAATGATTTCTAAAATCATAAAAACATGAATTCCAACTACATGAAGAGATTTCTAATGAATAAGTCCTTAAAATTCCCTAAATTAAATATGAAATGATGCAATTTTCAAGACTTATCAGTCCGCGGCATATTGAATTATATAAAATGCATTTAAGTAAGAAAAAAAGTCCCCATTACTTTTGGGACAGAAATTGATTTGTCCTTAGTATGAGTTCTTAAAAAGTGGTCTATAAAAGTGATCTCCTCACTTGGATTTTCTTGTTGCTATAAATAATTAAAGATATAAAATTTAGATTATTTATAAAAGTCATATATAAATTAAACATAATATAAACATTACACTTACCATATCATCTGCTACCCTAGCTTTTTCCTTTTGTCTAGAAGTAAAAGGGCAAATCATCTTAGACCTAGCAATCCTACCATTCTCTCTTGAGGCCTAGGATTCTTCCATTGATTCTATGTCCACAAAGGACTTTCAATCTTCTTCTCAGATATGTAAGGTGAAATAAGCTTTCCTCTCTGCATTTATGGCATATTTATTATAGACATTACAATGAAGAAATGACTTCCAATCGCCCCAACCATCATTTCCTCTCTTTAACACATTGTTTGTGGCATGTGATACGTCCTTAAAATGCACTATTTTATGTTCAATTTTAGAAATTTCAAGGACTTATACATTGAAAATATCCTCATTTAGTGGGAAATCAAGCTTTTACGATTTAGAATTTATTTTAGAGTTTTCTTACAAAAATCATTGAAAATCATCAATTTCCCATAAAATTATAAAACTTTCCATTTTTGGATATCCAATTTTAGAAGATTTTTCAAATTCATAATTTTTACATAAAAATGACGGGTTTTTATCAGGGCCCACATTAATGCATTTTTTACTTTTTGTCAAAATTATTATTTTTCATAACAAATCACTTTTGTGTGTAGGAAAATGCAAGAAAGTGAACCCATGATCAAGATTTGATGCCAAGGAATTAATTATGAAGATATCCAAGAAGAAGACAAGAAAAAAGAAGAAAAGAAGAAATTGAAGCATAAGAGGATCCCACACACATGTTTGGGCATTTAAAGAGGGGATTCACACTTTTTTTATTCTTGCAAATTTAATTCAAGTCAATTAAATCAAATAAGATTTCAAAGAAATTTACAATAAAAGACACGATGCTTACATGTCAAGATGGAGGCCCAAGATTACAACTTGAGAAAGGAAGGAATTAGAAAGGAAATTGGAGTCATGTAGACCACTCAACTTGTGAAAATGGAAAGCAAACAAGGGACGTCTTGTGCATTCTCACATTCTATTACCATTGGTTGATGAAAAGGGAAAAGTCCTCGATGGAAAGACAACTCAAGTTCTAAAAGGAGTCCACCTGTTGTTTTAATAAGGAGGAGTCCAAGATTCCCTCCATCTAACCATTCTCTAATTCCAAGTCAGCGAACACCATCCCATGCCTCCACTTTCCAAATTTAACAAATCACATCCATTAATCCACCGTCCAAATTTCTCTCTCATATATATAATTCAACCTATCCTGTAATTCCATAAGCCAGCCATCAATACGTCCCAGCCATCAGCCACCATTCCAGCGGAAATTCTTCCGTCACATCATCATTCTCTCATCATCATAAAAGACGTCTTGATCAATGCCATTCATATTATATATATCATATCATCATCAGCCCATCACATTGACGCCATCTATCATCTCACTTTCCATCAATCCAAAGTGGGGTTTGGCCAAGCTCACTGTTGGGTTTATTTTCTTCCATCCATCATCTTCTCTAGTCCACTACTACTCCTTGGTGTGAAGCATAAAGATTGAAGCCCAGATTACACACGAAATCCTGTCTACTTCTTGATGTCTTGATGTAGGGTAAGGAGAGATTTTTTTTCTAGTTTTAATTATTTTTTAATATTATTGATTGTATTAGCTCGTTTTAATTTAAAAAGACACAATTAGTGAGGTCAAGGTGTCCCACCTTGGATCGGCATCGTGTGTTTGTGTGTGACAACGTGCACTTGGTGTGATGTTTTTGTAGTCTTTTATTAATTCTGCCAATACAATGTTTCTAATTTTCCATAATAAAAGAAACTAGAATTCTTTTTATTATTATTTTTTTATTATCTCTAAATGATTTATTAATGATTTTTAAATTAGTATATGGTTATTTATTCCTTTACATTAGTGGTTTGATTTAGTTTATTATTTTGTAGTTTCTAGTTCTAGGATTGTTTTAGTTTAGGATTTTAAGGTTAGATTTAATTTGTGATTTTTTAGATTTGGAATTTTATTTTAAATTTAATTTTTAGATTTAATAGTTGTATATTTTTATAGATTTTTTCTAGGCTAGTATTAGTTTTTCAGTTAGGACAGGTTTTCTGTGAAAATTAGTTCCCTGTAGATACGATCCCAACTTACCAGGTAAAACTACATCGAGACCTTGCAGTTAGGTCCATGTTGACCCAATTTTTTGCGCCATTGCGGGGGAGCACTATTGCAAGAGGTATTTTTCCAACTTTCTTTTTTTTATTGCTTTGTGGGTGTGGAATAATATTGTTGCCATCATTCTAGATTTAGGTGGTGCATGCATGGAATGTTTAGAACAGCCGTAAACCATTAAAAAGGATATCTGATTTTTGCTAAAATTTGGATTAACTTAGATCTGAAAAATTAATTTTTCTGATTTTTGCAAAAATCTCATCTATTTATTGAAATTGTCTTGTTAACTTGCTTAATTGTGAGCTAATTTAGGTGTTTCTTTCTAATTCTTTTTGCTGCTTATTAGGACTTGTTTAATTTAATTTAACTACTATTATTTCATGATTTTTAGGTCTTAAAAGTTTCCAAAAAAATTATGAAACTTTCCTTAAAAGGGCGAGATAAAAACCCATTCTGATTCGGCTTTGTGGCCAAGGAAAGTACCTAGGTCTAAAAGTTTCAGAACTTTCAATTGCTTTGTGGTCAAGAAAAGTGCCTAGGTCTAAAAGTTTCAAAACTTTCAAGACAAAAGCATAGTTTCACTCCTTACAGCCCAATTCAATTGCTTTATGGGCCGACATGGGTCGTGAGTTTTTGAAAAAATTCTTCCTACCTCATAAAACCAACACCTTGAGAAGGCTCATAATGAATTTTAAACAAAAAGAAAGAGAGTCCTACTGTAGGTGTTAGGAACATTTTAATAAACTTTTCCTTGCATGTCCACATCATAGATTTGAATTACATCACACAATTGGCCACTTTTCTGATGGACTAAGTCTAAAGACCTGCAAATTTGTTGAGATGATGTGTAATGGGGAGTTCAGGGCTAAAAATCCAAATGAGGCATGGGCATTCATTCAATTTTTACTAGATAGTGATCAAAACTGAGACACTTCTAAAGGTATTAAACTTGTAAAGCAATCAAATCAGGCCAAAGGAGGGGGGGTTATATGCAGTTAAAGAAAATGATGATCTTTAAGCAAAACTTGCCAGTTAACAAAAGAAGTTGAGTCTTTGAAATTTGTGAAGAACTAAGAGCCTACAATTGTTTGTGGTATTTGCGCTTGCGATACCCACACATCTACGGAGTGCCCCACACTCCCTGTATTTCAAGAGGCATTTTAAGAGCAAGTAAATGTCACAAACACATATAACAGGCCATTCAGGAACTCTTTGGGATACACATACAACCCTAACTGGTAGAATCACCCCAATTTTAATTAGAGCAATGGACCCGCTGCTAATCAGCTAAATTTCTCCCAAAAGATGAACCAATATGGTGGTATTCCGAGCCAATTTAATCAAAATGAACAACAAATGTCACCACCTGTTATTTAGAATTAGACTCAGCCTCTGGAAGAAATACTGGCTAAGTTTCTTTTGGATAAAAACTAGGAGATGCAAGACTTCAAGAAAAAAATTAGAAATTTATCCAATTTTAAAATAAGGGGTTTTTCCAGCCCAACCTCAACCAAATCCAAAAGGGCAGTATGAAGTCAATCAGATAGACCTTCGAACCCCCAGGAGTAGGTTCAAGCTGTTACCACTCTACGAAGTGGTAAAGAGATTCAAAAACCTGATCTGGAAAAAGATAAACAACCTGCTTCCTTAAATAAGAAAGTAGAGCTAGAAAAAGAAAAAGGAAATCTTGCAATCCCTGTAAAAGAGAAAACCCCGTTCCTCCAAGGCTCAAACCATTGCCACCCTTTCCAAACCGTTTAAGTCCGCCTAAGTCATTTACACAATATCAGGAGATCTTAGATGTACTTAAGAAAGTTAAAATTAACATCCCGTTGTTGGACGTAATTACGCAAGTCCTATCTTATGCAAAATTTCTCAAGGAGTTGTGCACTATGAGGCGTAAGATGCATGTCTAAAAAAAAGCATTTCTCACTAAGCAGGCAAGTGCTATTTTGAAGCATGACACTCCTCCCAAATATAATGATCCAGGATGCCCCACAATCTCATGTATTATTGGAAACTGTAAAATCGAACAAGCATTGCTTGATCTTGGGGCGAGTGTAAACTTACTACCCTACTCGGTCTATGAAAAACTCAGGGTAGGTGAGCTGAAACCTACTCAGGTTACCCTTCAGCTCACCGATCGATCAGTAAAAAGACCAAGAGGGGTAGTAGAGGATCTGCTTGTGCAAGTTGACAAGTTCTACTTTCCAGTGGATTTCATTGTGTTAAACACTTTGCCTGTGGCAAGCCTCAAAGCTCAATTCTAGTAATTCTGGGAAGACCATTCTTAGCCACATCAAATGCATTGATTAATTACCGGAATGGAAAGATGACGCTATCTTTTGGAAACATGACATTATATATTAATGTTTTTTATTTGTGCAAACAACCATGGAATGAAAATGATGACTATGAAAAGGTTGATTTCATAAACACCTTGGTAGTGGAGACTTTCGCAGAGTCAATCCATTCCGACTCATACAATTTGATTGAATTGAATGAGGATCTAGCTAACCTTAAGGATGTGAAAGATGACACTATTGAAATGGTCAATGTAGCATGGAAACCTTCTTTTGAAGAGCTTATACCAACTGGTACCCCAACTCTTCCCTCTCAGGTGAGGCCACCCAAACTTGAGTTGAAACCCTTGCCCCCAACCATTAAATATGCTTACCTTGGGGATGATGACACATTTCTAGTCATTAATTCTGCGAACCTTGAAAAGGACCACGAGATCTAACTAGTTTATGTGCTCAAACAACATGAGGTGCAATTGCTTGGAATGTGGCTAACATAAAAGGGATTAATTCCCTCATGTGCACTCATCATATTTATCTCGAGGAGAATACAAAACCTTCTAGACAAATGCAACGCAGGTATAATCCCACCATGCAGGAAGTGGTTAGGGCTGAAGTGCTGAAACTTCTAGATGTGGGTATCATTTATCCAATCTTGGATAGCTTATGGGTCAGGCCTACCCAAGTTGTACCTAAGAAAGCCGTGATCGTGCTTAAAAATGTAGGCGTGGAAATGAATTACGGAATCAAGGTCCGACATTCACGCACTTTAAGCGTTAAGAAGAATGAGAAATAATTACAGTTCATCATTAATTTCCCTTTTGTTTACATGGGTTCAAGTGCCCTAACCGCGGGGATGCAGGTTGTTTACATACATTTTGAAAGTTTACAACCCCTCCCTCAAGTCTTAGATGTGATCTCAATTTGGAAAATACAAGAAAATATACATAAGGTGGAAGAATAAATGCAAAAAAGAGGAAAAAATGGGGGGTGACCGTGACCCGCGGTCACTGCCCCATTCCAGTGACCGTGACTCACCCGCGGTCACTGGGGCCTTCCAGTGACCGTGACTCACCCGCGGTCACTGGGGCCTTCCAGTGACCGTGACTCACCCGCGATCACTGGGGCCTTCCAGTGACCGTGACTCACCCGCGGTCACTGGAACCTGCCAGTGACCGGGGGTCACAGTCACTGACAGACAATGGCCTTGTGCCTCCGTTTTTTTGTGCTGTTCGCGCTAGTTCTTTCTTGGAACTTCTTTCAAGTGTTGGAACTCCATTCTCATGACTTTGGAGCGGTGGACAACCATCAAGAAGATCACATTTAACCATGGAATCAATTGAAACCGCTGTAATTCATCATTCGTGCTTACGGACTGCATTTTTGTTTCAAGTCCGAAATGGGCAAATTTGAAGCCGGAGTTGTGTCATTTGAACCTATCATTTTCAAGGAACAAAATGAGGCCTAGAGAGGCTTCTTTCACAACTCTTGTAATGGCTAAGAAGCCCTACGAATAAGAGAAACAGAGGTGACAATGTCATCCTCTCAAAAATTGACGTCGGACGAACATGGTATGGACTTTGGCCATTCCACTTCCTTCTCTCCTTCTGAATTTTCTTGCTCACCTTCAAAACTAAGAAAAGAAGGTGGGAATGGTCGTGGAAGTGCTGCTGGAGTTTGCTTCTTGTTGCCTTAGGTGGTGACTTTCTTCAATTTCTTCACTTTTCTTCCTTATGTGTGTGTGTCCCCATTGTTTCTCCCAAATTTTCTCTTTTTATAGACTCCCAATCAGTTTTGTGCAGTTTTGGGGAGTTAATAGCAGTTGTGGGGAGTTGGATTTCGGAGAGGAGTGGAGGGAAACCACCCAAAATCGTGGGAAATATCCTTTGAAGGTCCGTGACCGCAGACTGGGCCACGGACGAGGCCCAATTTCAGGTTTTTCGCGTATGTGGCCCATTTTCATCTGTTTTGGGCTCAAACGAAGTCCGATTGCCACCAAACTTGGAGGGATGCTTTTTCACACTATTCTATACATGTCATAAAAATTTCAGCCCTTTTTGACTTCAGGAAGTTGGTCAACTTTTTCATTAATTGGGCCCCGGTCACGGACAAGGCCCATTTTTGGAACATTGCATATGCGGCCTATTTTCCATTGTTTGAGGCCCGAATGATGTCCAATCATCACGAAACTTGGAGAGATGTTGCTTGACACCATCTTAAGTGTTTCATAGAAATTTCAGCTCTGTTTGACCACCTGAACTTGGTCAACTCCTTTTGTTTGTGGGCCCCGGTCACTCCCAAGGCCCATTCTTGGACTTTTGCATATGTGGCTTGTTTCCGCCTGTTCGGGGTCCAAACGACGTCCAATCGCCACGAAACTTGGAGGAACACTTCTTGACACTATTTTGAGTGTGTCATAGAAGTTTCAGCTCCGTTTGACCACCTGAACTTGGTCAACTCCTTTTGTTTGTGGGCCCCTGTCACTCTCAAGGCCCATTCTTGAACTTTTGCATATGTGGCTTGTTTCCGCCTGTTCGGGGTCCAAACGACGTCCAATCGCCACGAAACTTGGAGGAACACTTCTTGACACTATTTTGAGTGTGTCACAGAAGTTTCGGCTTTGTTTGACCATCTGAACTTGGTCAACTATCCAGTTGACTTTTTTATGACAGTGGGCCCTTGTTTCAGCTGTTTGAAGCCCAAATGACCCCGGTTTGATTTGAAACTTGGAGGGACTGACGTCAAGAACATCTTGGAGTCTTCATCCAAATTTCATGCAGTTTGGATTTGAGGAAGTAGGAATTCGAATAGTAACCTATTCATTGCATGCGTTAGGTCACTATTCACTCCACGTTGAGATAGTTAGCCTGTTTTCTATCCGAACAGCCTCCCCTTGACTTGAAACTTTGGGTGAATAACTTGGGGCATTCTTTGAGCATTTGTTCCCAATTTTATCTACTTTGGTCTTCTGGAAGTAAGATCTTAGCCGATGACCCCCAAATTCGGGATTACTGTCCTCTAAGTTGACATGTAATGAAACTTAGGCCAAACAGAGTCTTTTCATCTTGAAAATTTGCAAAGTATCTTCTGAGCATGACTGAAGCTTCGCGTCTAAATTTCATTAATTTTGGACATCGGGAAGCAGGACTTTGGTCAGTGACCCCCTGGCTTGGGGGGAACTGACCTCAGGCTGACATGCTTGTGGCTTTTGAGTTCGATGATGTTTGTTCAGCCCGAAATTTAAACTTCCTCTGAGAGTCCCAGCTACCTTGATCTTCATGGAATGCCGGTTCTCACAGTGATTCCCCAGGATCTGTAAATAACCTTTGTAGCTTAAATTAAGCTGAGATGAAGTGTTTTCGCTGCAGTATTTGCAATTTTTTATAGGTCAACAAGTGCCCCCTCGAGGTGCAATGATTATAGTATAATAATCATTGTGCCTCGAAGTAGCCAATCTGTGGGAATGATGGATGGCTTGATGAAAAGACAGTTTGTCAAGGTAGGTTGTAGGCCTAAACTTGGGATTTGAAAATTTTGATAAAAACCATGAAGGGTTTGATGACGGAATTTTGAAAAGACATAAGAAATCTGAATTTCTTTGCCCTATTTTCACGGATATCAAAAATAGCATCTCCGTGGGGACTGTGGGGAACACCCGCAAAGGAATCCCTTGGGTATTTAGAAAATTCAGAAGTTTATGAATTTTGTTTGGATTTTGGAAATGAATTTAATTTTCTTTTGACCTATTTTTCACAGATATCCAGAGTGGCGTTTCTGTGGGGATGTGGGGAACACCCACAAAAAGAATCCCTAAGGTTTTAAGAAAATCAAAAGTTTTAGTAAAAATGGATTTGGGTTTGGATCTTCATGGATTTTTGGTTCATTTTCAAAGATCAAAGTTTGGGTTTGGACTTGGCTTGACATGATTTAAAATGAGATGCAATTTTGACAAAATGAGATGTAATTTTGAATGAGATTGGCCTTTATGGGTTTTGATGAAAAACAATTTGAGACATTGGTTTGAAATCAAATTTTGGCCCAAAGTTGATTTGGAAAGAAACTCTGCCTCTCTTTTTTTTTTTTTGTATAATTTCCCTCGAAATACCCTAAAAATAGGATTATTTCTTTGGTAAATTACTCCAAGTGGACCCATCATGAGAATTTCAAACAAAAGATGATCATGTTATGGATTCCATTGCTTAAAATTAAGAGACCGTAGATGAAGAAGGACAAATCCATCGTAATCACAGGCTATCCAAATGATTTTATCTCTTGCTATGGTGACTCATATGAATTGACTTTGTTATTAGCGAGAATGCTTCTGACCAAACAGTGGTAAAGTTAGCCACAGATTCCAAGAGACTATTGTGACTTCTTTTTTTTTTTTTTTTTTTAGCATAGTGAAAGCATAAATCGAATCACCATAGCCTCTGTGGGAATTATAGAATGCCATTTTTGTGCTTGAACACGAACCTGCTGCCCCCTGAAAAGGTCTTAAGATGCTTGAACATCTGTTTGGACCGGGAGCTTCGGTTTTGAGACTTAAGTGTGCCTTTGATGCCAATTCTTGGTCTCAGAACTGAGTATTGCCTTCTCCTTTTGGCCTTATACTAAGGGGAGATGCTGCCGAATTTTTTTTTTTTTTTTTTGAGAAGTTCTATATCATTGTTACTGATACCCATCTTTCCTTTCTTTTGATTTGTTTTGCAGATAGAAGGGGTAAAGCACTTGCAACTGCCACTGCCGCGGCACCTAAAAGTCGTGCCAAGGGTAAGGCCACAAGAGAGCCTGATCCGAAAGACCCAAATGAAGCATCTGATGTCAATTTATAGCTCGAGAGAGCTAAGGCTTTGCCATCAAGAAACTGGTATTCGTATTGGTGTAAGCTGGACGAAATTGACATTAGTACTGCTATCCCAGCTTATGCAAGCTACAAAGGGCACATCCTCATGGCAGAAGTACTTAATGCTAAGGGGAAACTGGAGAAGTTCCTGGACTGAGATTCTCTGTTGCACCTTCCATTTGATGGTTTTGCTTTTTCTGATTAGCCCTGGAGGCCATGTGTACATTGACTTCACTGCTTGTATTCGAACTTTAAAATGGATATCAATGGAAAATGTTTTTCCTTTCTATTTTTGTCATTGGTATGGGTGTTTGGTTTGATTTTTTGTGGATGTTTGATGTGGTTTATGTGGATGGTTTGTTTGGTTTGTATGGATGGTTTATTTGGTTTGGTTTTCTCAGATTTGTATGCGGGTGTGATTTGCGATCATTTGGATCCACAAATCGAAAATAAGGAAGTCATACAGGTGGACGTTATCCGGTGCCCATGTGTGAGGCTTTCTTCAGGGTCCATGACTTGATCCTTTTGGTGTCGAAAGGGGTCAAACAAAGTGGATGTTATCCGGTGCCCATGTGTGAGGCTTTCCCCGGGATCCTTGACTTATTCCTTAGGACAAAGATTTGGTTTTGGTTTTTGTTTAGATTTTGGTTATACAGGGTCTGCAAAAAGACTTGTTCTATATAACCGAAGGTAGTCATATAGGGTCTGCAAAAAGACTTGTTCTATACAACTAAGGATTAGCTATATGGGGTCTGCAAAAAGACTTATTCCACATAGCTGAGTTTTGCTATATAGAGTCTGCAAAAAGACTTAATCTATATAGCAAGTGTTACAAGGGGTCTTATAAGGACATTATCCAAGTAACAAAGGTTTGACTAGAGGGGTCGAAGGACTTGATCCTCGCAGTCATTTTATACAAATCTGAGGGATTTTGGTTACGAGTCATAGGTTGTAAGGCTCGAAACCAAAGGATTTTGATTTTGGTTAGGAGTGAGAATGTACACTGTACATGGTTTGGGTACATTGTACATGGTTTGGGTGTACTAATGACATTCAGGTATAGTATTTCTTGAGAAGTTTTCCATTGATAGGCATCATGCATCTTTCCCCTTCAAGTGTGAGGAGCGCATAGGCGCCATTGGAGTAAACTTTGTCGACAACAAAAGGTCCTTCCCATTTAGGTTCGAACTTGCCTCCCGACAAGTGCGTGGAAAACATAGGTCTTCTAACTGCAAGGACTAAATCTCCCTTCTTGTAAGCTCTATACTTGACCTTTTTGTTGAAAGATGCAGCCATACGAGCTTGATACAACTCAATACTTTGTTGAGCGGCAAGTCTTTTCTCATCAAGGCTTTCTAGCTCTTGTAATCTGAGTTTGGCATTCTTTTCTTCAGTGTATTTGTTTATCACAGCCACCCAAAAAGAGGGAAGTTGAATTTCCAAAGGTATTACAGCTTCACAACCATAGACCAAGGAGTACGGTGTTGATTTGGTAGGACCACGAACTGTAGTTCTGTAAGCCCATAATGCTTTAGGAAGCCTGGTACTCCAACCTTTTGTTGCCAGAGACCATTTTCTTCAAAATTTTGCAAATAGTCTTGTTGAAAGCTGCAACAAGTCCATTAGCTGCAATGTTCTATGCCATGGAGGGACAGCATTGGATTCTTTACAGCAGTTCATATTGAGAGAAAATAATAGATCATTTGGATAAACGATCACCCAGTGCACCAGCTTTTGTCACAAATGCCTTCAGTGGATTGGTGTTGGAAACCAAATACATTTCATTGGAAATAATATAGTGGTGTAATTTCCTCGTTTTTCTTTTGAGCTGGCAATGCCCCCAGAGAGTGATCAAGAGCTTGAATGTATAGGATGAGAGGTTTGCCTGGAGTTGAGGCTGCAAATGTAGGCAAGTTTGCCCTGCAATCCCTTGAGTTATTTAAGAGTTCTCAGAGAAGGAATCTTCAATATAGCTTTGACTTTGACTAATCTCTTTGAGAGTTAGTTCTGCATCAGTGGCAACTTCAACCAATCGGGCCAAAGACTTAGTTTTATGACTAAGTATGATAGCCTTGATTTCTGGTCGCAAATTGGTTTTGCACATTTCGATCGTTGCCTTTTGAGATGGTTGTTCCAAGCATTTATAGGATAATGCTCTCCATCTATTGATAAAGGCCTGTGCAGTTTCGTTGTCTCCCTGCCTTGTGCTACTGAGCATAGCAAAGGTGACTGTTTGATCCTCCTCCTGAAAATGGAGTAAGAACTTCTCTTCTGTGATCGGCCATGTCATGAATGAGAGTTCTGGTAACTGCTTGTACCAATCGAAGGCGACTCCTTTCAATGTGCCGATGAATAGTCTTATTTTTAGTGCATCTAACTCTGGCAGGCTTCCTAGGAGTGATTTGAAATGCACAATATGCTGATATGCTGACCCTTTCCCAAGGTATAGTTGGAAAGTCGGAAGTTTATAATCTGGTGGAAATGGAACCAGATCAAATTCCGGGGGATACTTGGGTGTAATACCTTTCTTTTTCATTCTGGTCTCCACTTTTGATTTTGTCAGTATCTCTTCAACTTCTTTGAAGGTCACATGTTTTTCAGGATTTGCATGAAGACCAAGGATTGATGAATGATCACCACCAGTAAAACCTACAGCTATCACCTTGTCTGTTAGGGACTTGAATTAAGCTGTGAGAAGGTCAATTTTAGTGGCATTCTTCATGATCATTACTTGTTCTCTTCTGTTAGCAAATGGAGGATTTATTTGAACTTCATCCAGACCACCTAGCTTATCTGTTAAGATTTTCACTTGGGCAGTTAAGTGGTCGATCATAGCTCCTTGTTGTTTGACAACATCACTGACATTGTCATTCTCATTTTCACTAGCATCTTTTTCGTGAGCATCTTTACTGCCACTAGCATCGTCATTTCCATCCTTGCTAGTTCCATTCCCTTCAGCCATAAACACAGTGTAATGACGGGGATAGGATGATGTTAATCCCTGAGGAGTAGATTGACTATCTTTTGTGTCCAAGATAGTGATAGGATCATCGTCAGAATCAATTTCGACATGACCTTCAGAAGTGCTACTTAAATGAGAGTTTGAATCAGACTCTTGTAATTGAGTCCGAGCCATACTCTGAGTAATTCTTCGAATTGAACCTGGCCCGACCATGCAAGACGAGGTCAAGTCCGGATCATCTTCTTTAACCACCCATTTTTTAGTGATCTTGCACTTTGACAGCTTCTGAGTTTGGCCCTTGTAATGGGCTAAAGCTTTCTTCTTGAGTTGGTTAGCCATCCTAGCTGCTGAGGTCTGATCTTTAAACTTGGCAACCAACGGCCTGGAAGTGCTTGTCACTCGTTCCCAATCCATGGAATCTGAAGTGGGAAGTGAAAGGATGTCAATAGGACCCCCCTTGTTCTTTTTCTTTTGCACTTTCTTCTGTTGGAGCGAATCTTTGAAATGAGCGAGATCGGTCGAATTATTGATGACCAATCGCTCAGCTTGTTTGTTACCTTCAACGCCATATGATAAGCCTTGGGGTGAAGATAGCGGAGAAGGTGCCACTATGATAGAAGGTAGATGCCCCCTGCCAAACCTCCGTCCTTCTTTTTGAGTCAGAGGATAGAAAGTATTATCTTCAACTGAGGCCAAGAGTTTGTTCTCAGCCATATTGGATTTTGGAGTGTGTGGTTGAGGTGACCACGTGCTGTATCTGGGGATGGATGCACCCTTCTGGACCTTCTTACGAGTTAGGAATTGCCGAAAGTCCTTTGGTGTTTGCTTGGTAATGACCCGCTGTTTGGGCCTAGTAAGTGGTGACTTTAAGCATTGAGCAGTCATTAAGTGTGACTTGTTAAGTACCATTGATTTATGATCTGAGGACCGGACCTGCCTTGCCCTCAGATGAGGCTTGGTGATATGAAGATTGCTGTGTTCTGACTTCAGTTTGTGATTTGGTTCCTTCTGAACCTTGTTGAAAACTCCAAATGGATTCTGGGCGTATTTGGAAACCCAAGATTTGGGAGTTTTAGTCTTCTTGATGAATTTAAGGGTCACTGATGACCCATTTGGATCAACTGAAGTTATAGAGCCTGTTGGAATAGAGAGTCTCTGAAATACTGAGACTCTTGACATAGGGGCAGTAAAATCCATTCGAGCCTTTTTTGATGCTCTTACAGTTGGTTTGTTTTGGGTCATAGATATTTTAGAGAGCCTCTCCTTGGCCTCATCAAAAGTGATGATCAGGGAACCCATGATGTCTCTGCAAAAAGTAAGCCCACAGGACTATATTAGTGGTTTAACCAACATGGCTGCCTCTTGGGCTAACCGGAATGGTTTATAGATGCCATCTAGACCAACATGGTTTTGAACCGAAATGGTTAGATATAGGCATAAATCCCATCTCATTATGCTATGCTGACTATCCCTACTGTCAGAATTTCTGCAGCATTTCGGGTTTATCGAGTCAGGCTTAAAAGCATGCTATGCTGACTAGTCCTGGCTACCAAAATTTCAGCAGCATATCTGGACTATCTGTGTCAGACTTATAAGCAAGAGAGGGTTGGATCAATCAAAGGGATAGGGCCCACAGGATCAAGCCTGCACCACATCACAATGACTACACAAGATCCATCAGTGGTTGACGCCGGACAATGCATAATTACAATGTCGTTGGTCCTATCACTGATTTAACAAACATTTTATATAGGTCAGAAGCCCCTTTGAACTGAATCATCACTCTTCTAAAGTGAAAAGGGTGATGATTTGGTTCATGCACATCAAGGCGCAAATTCTTCAATCAAGTTATGCACATCAAAGTGCAAATTTTTCCAATTAAATGGCAAGTGTACGCACATCAAGGTGCCCAATGCCTTCATTTGTATGAACAATATGCACTTCAAAGTGCAAAAGTCATTTAATGATATTTTCAAACCCATTGCAGACATCAAAGGTCTTGTATGGGTGTAATTGGAGGTTAAATAAGCCTTTGTCATCATAAAAATAGGTAAGTGACCGTGTGCTCCAGTCACAGGCTTTTAGCAGCAGTTTTCAGTGAAACAGCAGCAGTTTCCAGCACAACAGCGGCAGTTTCCAGTGCAATAGCAGCAGTTACAGTGCAATAGCAGTAGTTTCAGTGAAACAGCAGCACTCTCAATGCAACAGCAGCAGTTTCAGTGAAACAGCAGCACTCTTTAACACAACAGCAGCACTTTCAATGCAATAGCAGTAGTTACAGTGCAACAGCAGCAGTTACAGTGCAACAGCGGCACTCTTCAGTGCAACAGCGGCAGTTACAGTGCAGCAGCGGCAGTTTTCAGTGCAACAGCAGCACTTTTCAGCAATTTTTAGCGCTTTCATACATTTTTCATCAAATTTGATCACAAATTAGGGCATATAATTTCCCACAGACGGCGCCAATCTTTTGATCTCGTTTAAAATGTAGGCGTGGAAATGAATTACGGAATCAAAGTCCGACATTCACGCACTTTAAGGGTTAAGAAGAATGGGAAATAATTACAGTTCATTATTAATTTCCCTTTTGTTTACATGGGTTCAAGTACCCTGACCACGGGGATGCAGGTTGTTTATATACATTTTGAAAGTTTACAATCCCTCCCTCAAGTCTTAGATGTGATCTCAATTTGGAAAATACAAGAAAATATACATAAGGTGGAAGAATAAATGCAAAAAAGAGGAAAAAATGGGGGGTGACCGTGACCCGCGGTCACTGCCCCATTCCAGTGACCATGACTCACCCGCGGTCACTGGGGCCTTCCAGTGACCATGACTCACTCGCGGTCACTGGGGCCTTCCAGTGACCGTGACTCACCCACGGTCACTGGAACCTGCCAGTGACCGGGGGTCACGGTCACTGACAGACAATGGCCTTGTGCCTCCGTTTTTTTGTGCTGTTTGCGCTGGTTCTTTCTTGGAACTTCTTTCAAGTGTTGGAACTCCATTCTCATGACTTTGGAGCAGTGGACAACCATCAAGAAGATCACATTTAACCATGGAATCAATTGAAACCGCTGTAACTCATCATTCGTGCTTACGGACTGCATTTTTGTTTCAAGTCCGAAATGGGCAAATTTGAAGCCGGAGTTGTGTCATTTGAACCTATCATTTTCAAGGAACAAAATGAGGCCTAGAGAGGCTTCTTTCACGACTCTTGTAATGGCTAAGAAGCCCTACGAATAAGAGAAACAAAGGTGACAATGTCATCCTCTCAAAAATTGGCGTCGGACGAACATGGTATGGACTTTGGCCATTCCACTTCCTTCTCTCCTTCTGAATTTTCTTGCTCACCTTCAAAACTAAGAAAAGAAGGTGGGAATGGTCGTGGAAGTGCTGCTGGAGTTTGCTCCTTGTTGCCTTAGGTGGTGACTTTCTTCAATTTCTTCACTTTTCTTCCTTATGTGTGTGTGTGTCCCCATTGTTTCTCCCAAATTTTCTCTTTTTATAGACTCCCAATCAGTTTTGTGCAGTTTTGGGGAGTTAATAGCAGTTGTGGGGAGTTGGATTTCGGAGAGGAGTGGAGGGAAACCACCCAAAATCGTGGGAAATATCCTTTGAAGGTCCGTGACCGCAGACTGGGCCACGGACGAGGCCCAATTTCAGGTTTTTCGCCTATGTGGCCCATTTTCATCTGTTTTGGGCTCAAACGAAGTCCGATTGCCACCAAACTTGGAGGGATGCTTCTTCACACTATTCTCTACATGTCATAAAAATTTCAGCCCTTTTTGACTTCAGGAAGTTGGTCAACTTTTTCATTAATTGGGCCCCGGTCACGGACAAGGCCCATTTTTGGAACATTGCATATGCGGCCTATTTTCCATTGTTTGAGGCCCGAATGATGTCCAATCATCACGAAACTTGGAGAGATGTTGCTTGACACCATCTTAAGTGTTTCATAGAAATTTCAGCTCTGTTTGACCACCTGAACTTGGTCAACTCCTTTTGTTTGTGGGCCCCGGTCACTCCCAAGGCCCATTCTTGGACTTTTGCATATGTGGCTTGTTTCCGCCTGTTCGGGGTCCAAACGACGTCCAATCGCCACGAAACTTGGAGGAACACTTCTTGACACTATTTTGAGTGTGTCATAGAAGTTTCAGCTCCGTTTGACCACCTGAACTTGGTCAACTCCTTTTGTTTGTGGGCCCCGGTCACTCTCAAGGCCCATTCTTGAACTTTTGCATATGTGGCTTGTTTCCGCCTGTTCGGGGTCCAAACGACGTCCAATCGCCACGAAACTTGGAGGAACACTTCTTGACACTATTTTGAGTGTGTCACAGAAGTTTCGGCTTTGTTTGACCATCTGAACTTGGTCAACTATCCAGTTGACTTTTTTATGACAGTGGGCCCTTGTTTCAGCTGTTTGAAGCCCAAATGACCCCGGTTTGATTTGAAACTTGGAGGGACTGACGTCAAGAACATCTTGGAGTCTTCATCCAAATTTCATGCAGTTTGGATTTGAGGAAGTAGGAATTCGAACAGTAACCTATTCATTGCATGCGCTAGGTCACTATTCACTCCACGTTGAGATAGTTAGCCTGTTTTCTATCCGAACAGCCTCCCCTTGACTTGAAACTTTGGGAGAATAACTTGGGGTATTCTTTGAGCATTTGTTCCCAATTTTATCTGCTTTGGCCTTCTGGAAGTAAGATCTTAGCCGATGACCCCCAAATTCGGGATTACTGTCCTCTAAGCTGACATGTAATGAAACTTAGGCCAAACAGAGTCTTTTCATCTTGAAAATTTGCAAAGTATCTTCTGAGCATGACTGAAGCTTCGCGTCTAAATTTCATTAATTTTGGACATCGGGAAGCAGGACTTTGGTCAGTGACCCCCTGGCTTGGGGGGAACTGACCTCAGGCTGACATGCTTGTGGCTTTTGAGTTCGATGATGTTTGTTCAACCCGAAATTTGAACTTCCTCTGAGAGTCCCAGCTACCTTGATCTTCATGGAATGCCGGTTCTCACAGTGATTCCCCAGGATCTGCAAATAACCTTTGTAGCCTAAATTAAGCTGAGATGAAGTGTCTTCGCTGCAGTATTTGCAATTTTTTATAGGTCAACAAGCCGGTATCACTGTAGTCCGAAACTTGAACGACGAACTCATTCCAACATGAGTACCCACAGGTTAGCAAGTCTGTATTGACTAAGGAAACTTAATGCTATCACACGAAAGGATCACTTTCTTTTACCCTTTTTGTACTAAATTTTAGAAAGGGTCGCCGTCACAAATATTACTATTTCTTAGATGGATACTCCGGGTATAATCAAATAAAAATAGCTCTAGAAGACCAAGAGAAAACAACTTTTACATGCCCCTTTAGTACCTTTGCTTATCGAAGGATGCCTTTTCGGCTCTGTAATATTCTTGCTACCTTTCAGAGATTTATGTTGAGTATCTTTAGTGATATGCTGGAGCATTTTCTCAAGGTATTCATGGACGATTTCTCAGTTTTTGTAGATTCATTTGAGAATTATTTGAGCAATTTAGATGAAGTCCTCTCTCGGTGTGAAGAAAAAAGCCTAGTTTTGAATTGGGAGAAATGTCACTTCATGGTTTGTAGGACATTGTCCTTGGACACATTGTATCATCTAAAGTATTAGAAGTGGATAAAGCCAAAATAGATCTAATTACCAACTTGCCCATCCCAAAAACTGCAAGAGATGTGAGATCTTTCTTAGGGCATGCTGGATTCTATAGAAGGTTCATAAAGGACTTTAGTTCTATATTTAAACCATTATGTAACCTTCTATTAAAGGAAGCAAGACCAAGGCATGCTAGGAAGCTTTTAAGCTGAAAGACATGTTGACATCTACTCCAATAATGCAACCTCCGGATTGGAGCCTACCCTTTGAGATCATGTGTGACGTTAGTGATTACACGGTTGGGGCAGTTCTTGGGCAACATAGGGACCATTTGTTATATATTTTGCTAGCAAGACTTTAAATAGTGCACAAATGAACTATTCTACAATTGAAAAAGAATTATTAGCAATTGTCTTTGCACTAGATAAATTCTGTCCCTACCTGTTTGGATCCAAAATTGTGATTTTTACAGATCATCCTGCATTGAAGTTCCTTCTTTCTAAGAAGGATACCAAGTCCAGATTGATTAGATGGATCCTTCTACTCCAAGAATTTGACATAGAAATTAAAGACAAGTGTTGACTCATAAAAAATTACAAATGTTGCAGTGAAGATATTACAAACAAATTCCAAGCCAATGATACATAAACCTTCGAATTGTGGAATGGCAACTCAAGTATTGCATCCAAATGTTCAAAGCTTGTGCAATCCAATCAGAAGACTTCAAATGAGCTCAGAATGCAGCATTTCAGAGTTACTGGACTTTATTTTGTCACTCAACTCACCAAATACCAAATTTAGGGTTCATTGGCTCAAAAACTAGGGTTCACTGAATATACTCAAGGTTTTGGGTTAACAAAGTAGCTGAAACCTTCATGGTAACTCTAAAAAATGTTTGAGAATGATGTTTCAAAGTTTAAAAACATTTGGACTTCATCTCAGCTCAAAACTAAGCTCCATTGACTGTTCGCCAGCTCCTTGGGGGTCACTATGGAAATTGACACTTCTACATGTCAGAATCAGCTCGAATTCAGAAGAATGCCTTCAAGTACATTCAAAGATTATCCTTTAAAATTTCAAAGTATTTGAATATCATTTGGACCCAAACTCAGTTCAGATGGTTGTCTACTAAGCTCTGTGGGGTCACTGTGCAAAGTGACACCTCACGAAAATTAAATTAGCTCAAACTCTTATATGAAGCTCAAATTATGTTTAAGGGAGGTTTTACAAAATTTTAGGTCAAACAAACATCATTTGGCCCAAAGTCTACAAACATGTCAACTGTGGGTCAATGACCCCTAAGTCATTGGATCACGACCAAAGTCCTACTTCCTGACATCCAAATAATGAAATTTGGGCACAAAGCTTCAATCAAGCTTAAGGGAGATTCTACAAATTTTTAAGTCAAGAGGACATTATTTGGTCCTACTTCCATTGCATGTCAGCTTAGAAGTTAGTGACCCCCGAACTATGGAAGTCATTAGCCAAATTCCAATTTCTAGGGAGCCAAAGCTGATGAAACTTGGAACAGATATTCAAAATATGTTTAAAATGAACTTCTCAAGTTTTCAAATCAATTAAATGTCATTTAGGTAGAAAACAAGCTAACTACCTATAGTATGAGGTGAATAGTGACTTAGAACATGCAACAAATGGGTCACTATTCGAAATCCTACCTCTACAAGTCCAAACGATATCAAATTCGGATGGACACTCCAAGGTATTCCTAAAATCAGTCCCTCCAAGTTTCAAATCAAATCGAGCCACTTGGGCCTCAAACAGTTGAAACAAAGGCCCCTTTTCAAGAAAAGTCAACGGGGAAGTTGACCAACTTCAGAAGGTCAAAACGAGTTGAAATTTCTATGACACACTCAAAATAGTGCCAATAAGTATCACTCCAAGTTTTATAAAGATTGGATATCGTTCAAGCACCAAACAGGCAAAAACGGGTCACATATGCAAAAGTCCAAAAATGGGCCTTGGGAGTGACCGCTGCCCATCTTCAACGGAGACTTGACCAACTTCAAAAGGTTAAAAAGGGCTGAAATTTCTCTAACACACTCAAAATAGTGTCAAAAAGTATCTCTCCATGTTTCGTGAAGATTGGACATCATTCAGGCTCCAAACAGGCGAAAATGGGTCACATATGCAAAAGGCCAAAAATGGGCCTTGGGAGTGACCCCGGCTGCGGTCACTGACACCAGTGGAGCAGTTCCTGTGGTTTTCGGTGGTTTCCTCCACTTTATTTCAAACCTTAACTTCCTGTAACTCCTTTTAACTCTCTAAACTACTGTTGATGTCTATAAAAGGGAGTTTTAACATATAGAGAGGAGGACAGAGATAGAGAAAACAATTTTCTAATGTCTAGGAGCAACTTCCACAGATTTGAAGTCATTCACAAAGCACTTCAAGCAATCCTAGTACAGTTCTTCTTCTCTGTCTCACTTAATTAAGGTGAGAAATGGTTCAAAGAAGGGGGGGAAGCATGTGTATTGATTAGAAAAGATGGTGCTCAAGCGCTATCAAGCATACAAGGGATTAAGTCAATTCCTTTGTTTTTCTCACTTGGGGAGTTTTCTAGCCATTATGGAAGTTGTGAACAACCCTCTTTAGTCTATTCTATCCTTTGAAAATCATAGGTTCAGAATAATACAACTTTGGCTTCATGCAGTACCCCTTTCGGACTTGTACAAAAAATGGTCCGTAACAACAGTGATGATCAACAAAGGTTTGATCGATTCCACGGTTGAAATTAATCTTTTCGATGGTCACTCAACACCCAAAAGATAATAAAGTAAGTTTCCGCACTTTGGAGAAGTTACAAAGATGAAATGGTGCAACACAAAGGGCAAAACAGTGGCCTTTCGACCGCTATTTGCTCGTGAGTCACGGTCACTGGTAGGGGGGCTAGTGACCGTGACCCACGGTCACTCCCTTTGTATTTTACGTTTTTTGCATTTTTGCCACTTTCCATGTATTTTCTTACAAATTTCAAGTTTGGATTACATCTAAGACTTGAGGGAGGGGTTGTAAACTTTTCAAAAAAATGCAACCAACCTGCATCCCCACGGTCAGAGCATTTGAACCCATGTAAACAAAAGGGAAATTAATGATGAACTGTAGTTAATTTCCATTCTTCTTCAATGTTTAAAGTGCGTGAATGTTAGACTTGAATTTGTTACACATTTCGCATCGTTCAAGCATGATCAAAAGATTGGCGCCGTCTATGGGGAATTTATTTGCCCTAATTTTTTTTATCAAATTTGGCCAAAAAACATGAAAATTGGCTAAAAGTGCTGAAAAGTACTGAAAGTACTAAAAAGTGCAGGTGTTGTGCTAAAAAGTGCTGCTGTTAAGTTGTAAAGTGCTACTGTTGCCTAGTGACCGTGAGACATAATACAAAAAGTGCTATGACCACGGTAATTGATAGGAAATGGGTAGTGATTATGGTCACGGTCACTGACTTATTTTGTTGCTAAAAATGGCTTGTTTGACCTTTGAAGACACTCATGTAAGACCTTGATGTCTATGATGGGTTTGGAAACATTAATGAAACAACTTTGCACCTTGAAATACATCCTTTAATAATTCAAATAAAGGCATTAAGCACCTCAAAGTGCAGATTTTTGCCATTTAATTAGAGGATTTAATTAAAGGAACTTGCACCTTGATGTACATGGACCAAATCACACCCTTTATGTTTTAGAAGAATGGCGATTCAGTCCAAAGGGCTTCGTCCCAAATAAATGCTTTATAAAATAAGTGATAAGACTGATGACATTGCAGTCATGCATTGTCCGGTGTCATGCACTGATGGAGATAAGTTCTTAAAAATGCATATTTTCATACACATTTTGGACATTTTAAAGACTTATGAACTTGAAAGAGCCTCATTTAATGTGATATTATGGTTTCAAGCATTTTCAATTCATTTTAGTATTTTTCTGCATAATTTGTTTAAAACTCACACTTTTTGCTTTCAATCATGAAACCTGTCATTTTTGGAAAGTTTTGTGAAAATAATTTTTCTCATGAATTACATTCAATTTTCATCATCATTAATTCATTCACATAAAAACATGAAAAATGGTGTGCATTTTCATTGTCATTTCATGAGAAATGGGCCCATATTCGTGCATATGTGATGTTAGGGGTAAAATTGTCTTTTCACATGAATTCACTTTTGTTTTTTAGGAAATTAATTATATGGGTCCCATTTGTAAAGAATTTAGGTAAGGAATTGATTTTCAAGAGAAGGGAGAGAAAAATTGAAGAGAAAACGAAATTGGAAGAAAATTGCAAAAAGTCGGCTTCATGGTCCCACATACACATGCACATGTGTGGAGTACACTTCTAAAACATCCAAGATGGGGTCCATTTATTTGTTACACATTTTTAAGAGATTTTGAAGAGAATTTGAAGAATATCTCAAAGATGGATAAGGAAAGCCACATAGGAGTTCTTTTTGGAGAAGAAGAAGATTTAAAAGAAAAAAAATAAAAAAAAATGCTAAGAAAACTATTCCACGTCCAACACATGTTTTGGATTAGATTTTGGTTGAAAAAATGAAGGAAAAAAATCAACGGAGAATTATCTAGAAGATCTATTTGAGTTTGGAGCCAACAAGGAGAACTTTACAAAAAAGTTGACAATGCAAAGAGATAAAAGGAGAAGTCCTACACCTCATGTGGGCCAAGTTTGATTCCAAGAGAGGATTCTTTTCTCTACTTCATCTCTCAAAAGATCTCAATGCAAGGTAACAAAGACAAAGAAGGAAAGAAGCATCCAAGAAGGACTTTCAAACAAAGCAAGCAAGGAAAGATAAGAAAAAAAAATAGGAAAAAAATCCCAAAAGATATCTCACATCCAAGTCATTGTTTGATACCCTTTTTCTTTCTTTTTTTTAAATTATTTTTAAGATTTTAAAGTTTGATAAGAAATAGGACTTGAAAAAGTATAAATCTCTCATATTCTTTATGGAAAATTACCCACCTCCCACCTCTAGAATTTCTACACTCCACCTCTCCCTTTCCTGTTCTTTACATCTCAAGTCATCAAAGCGGCTTAGCCTTAAAGCCACACTACCAACCTTGAAGTGTCAACTAGAAGGAGGAATTCTCATCCATCCTAGTATGTAATTGTTTGCTTTTTATTTTCAATCTTTTATAAAACAATTTCATGCTAGTAAAATTTGTTTCTTTTCAATTATTCTTGTCTTTGATTTTGTGGTGTTCATAATTTTAGTCTTGTTTGTAATTGGGTTAATTTTCATTCTTGTTAAAATATTGGGATAGAATTGGAATCATAACTAGTAACCCATCTTAATAACCTTTTTAATATACTTTGTCTCTTTGAATACATTGTATGTTTGGAGGCAATGCAAGATAGAGTTAAAGAGATTTGAGTGAAAAAAAATTAGAGGCCAATTCTAAAATTTATTTCTACACGGAATGGAAATTTGTTATTCTCACTTAGATTGAAGACCTAAGATGAAGAATAAGGCCTAGGGACAACACTTCTAATATTTTTGAGCCGAAATTAAGATGAGGACTTGAAAGGAGTAATCTACCGCCTTTGACTCCTTGTTATTACTGCCTTTGACTTCCTGCACTTTTATTTTATTTTCTGCACTTTTGTTATTTTTTTTGTTATGTTCACGTTGATTTTTAGTTTTGTTTTTGCATCGTTTGATGGTTGGATTAGAATTCATTGCATTTATTTTCATGTCATAGAATTTTGTGCATATTTAAATTGATGAAAATTAAGCCTTCAGATCTGAATCTAATGATAAAATTCTGACTAAATACACAAACAGTATAACTTAAAATAGTTTCAGTATACAGCAGAAACAGTTTTTAATAAAAAGTTCGAAGTGGATAGACCAGTCCAATCATAATATTTTTCTTTGAAGATTGGAAAAACTAAAATTTAGGATGTGGTCTTTCATTCCCCATAATTTCATACCAAAATAATTTTGGAAGGCTTGTGAACCAAAGGCTTAAACTTTGCTCATCAGTCAACTCGAATTAGAATTTCTGCACAGAATTTTACAAAGTTATCAAGTTTACGTATTCATAACTTTTTCGTTTTAGATCCTTTTTCACTTTCGTTTTTTTTTTTGTTAGTTTCTTACATCAGTAGAGCATGATTTCTAGCTATTAAACTTAAATTTAGGATGCATTAGAATAGTTTAGATCATGCATAAAATTTTGCATTAGCATACTAGGTTTTCAGACTTAAAATTTTTCAGCATCTCACGGCATGCTTTGCATTACTAATTTTAGTAACTTTCTAATTTTAAATTTGTTTCTAGTTTTATGCTTTTTATTGTTTTAGATAATTTCTTGAATTAAAGATCTTTCTAAATTTATTTTAATTGAAGATTTTAAATTGAAAAGTTTTGTAGTTTTGGAAATTCTAACTTAGGAAAATTTTTAACTTTTTTTTTCTAACATTGTTTTGTTTAGTTAGTTTCTAATTTTAGTTTTTGTTTTTGGAAGGTCTAATGTGTGGTTTGTTTTGTACAGATTTTATTTTTTATTTTTAGCAAATTTTAGATTTAGGAATTTTAATTTAGAAATTGTTGTTTAAATTTTTGGAATGCTTGTATTTGTTAGATTTTAAACTAGGCTATTTTTAGATTTTTATTTTAAGGCAAGTCAAGTTGAAAAAGGAATCTTAAAACATTGTTCCCTGTGGATTCGACCACGTACTTACTGGGATATTACTACATCGCAACTTTGCACTTGGAGTTGACGAACAAGTTTTTAATGCCGTTACTAGGGAGCGCCATTTAAGGTAACTTTTCTAACTTTCCTTATTTACATTGCTTTATGGGTGTGGTTTAATTTTGACATCTTTTTAGAAATACAAGGACATGCATGGAATGATGAACCGCCCTCAACGAAAGAGGGAAGTGCATGGGTTGTTAGAAATCTCACATCACTGCTATTTTTAGAAACTTTCTAAAATCGAAAAAAGTTATTGTTTTTCAACTTGTCTCAACTTCTTTTGAGGAGAAAGTATACCAAAAGTGATCTAATCATTGTCCTTAATCTTTTCGTTGTCTAAGAAGGCCTTTGCCCTTGTAGTACGCGACAGTTTGCTGGTCCTTCAAATGGGTCTATCTGTGACTCTACCACTTCCTGGTGGTTAACCTGGCAGAGTTGATTTCATGGAATGAAAAACTTTTCAACCTTAGGGGGTTACTTAGTTACTTGCATAACTTAGGTTTTCTCATTTTTTAAAAAATTAAAAAATAAAAAATTCTTAAAATTTCAAAGAGAAAAGACGAACCCTCTCAGCCAATTTGGCAAAGAGGATCAACGCATAGATTAGAAAGGAAAGAATCTCCTAGACCCTTTAGTCCTTTGAGATTGTCTCCAATGGCGAGTGGGTCTAGTAACAATGATGCACAACTTAAGAATGAAAACAACAATGGGGGCCGCAATGGTGCGGAGGTTAATTAGCCACCATGGACTTTACGTGATTACTTGAGCCCCACTCGACAAACTACATCATCATGTATAGTGATGCCCCCAATTACGGGCCAATTTGAGATTAAACCAGGCATGATCGAACTTCTACCTAAGTTTCATGGGCTTGACTCTGAAAGTGCACACCTGCACCTAAAAGAATTTGATGAAGTATGCTCAACACTTAAGTTACAAAATGTAGTGTCGGATGTAATCAAACTCTGATTATTTCCATTTTCTTTGAAAGATAAGGCTAAGACTTGGCTCCACTTTCTTAGACCAAGTTCAATCAACACCTAGAAAGGCCTAGATTGAATTTTTGAAGAAATTCTTCCCACAGCATAAGACCAACACTTTGAAAAGGGAAATCATGATGTTCAGACAAAATCTCCAGGAACGCTATTATAAGTGTTGGGAAAGATTTAACAAATTGATCCTTGCATGTCCTCACCATGGATATGAAACATATCGTCTTATTGAGATTTTTATTGAGGGTTTAACTCCTGACACCCGTCAATTTATTGAGATGATGTGCAATGATTAATTCGATCAAAAGCAAATTGATGAAGTATGGGAATTTTTAGAACTAATGGCCGAAAATGCGCAAAAATTGGCCTCGTCTAATGGGGTAGATCAATCCAGGTCATTGAACCAGTCTAAGGGAGGAGGAATCTATCATTTGGACACTTAATCTAAAATCCAAGCCAAGATTACTGCACTTACAAGAAAAATAGAAACCCTGAAACTTGGAAAGAACAAGGATATAGTCATAATTTATGGTATTTGTGCTTCTGAAGATCATTTGTCAGTAGACTGTTCAATTGGACTTGCATTATAGGAAGCAATTCAAGAATAGGATAACATTTTAAACTCATACCAAAATCCATTCAATAAAAATACCATGAGGAACACGTATAATCCTTCATGGTGAAACCACCCAAAATTTAGCCAGAGGAATGGACCAACTGCTACACCTGATTATAATCTCCAAAGACCATCAAATTCTGGCGCATACATGTCTCCACAACATAATACATCTAATGCACCATAAGCTCAGAATAAGTCATAGGAGGAGTCCCTAAGTATGCTAGTACAATCTCAACAGCAATTTATGCAAAACATGCAAAATAATCAACAGATTATTTAGAATAACCAGCAGGCTATCCAAAGGTTAGAAGCTTCTATCGAACAAATCAAACGTAGCCTTCAAGTTCAAGGGAAAAGAACATTTCCTGCTCAACCTCTCTCGATCCCAAAAGGCTAGTTTGAAGTGAATGACATAACTAACCCAAACTATCAAGAGCATGTTCAGGCAGTCACTCTATGCAGTGGCAGAGAGCTTCAAGAGAATCCGAAAAATGGTAAACAACATGTCTCCTCGGATTTGATTAAAAAGATTAAAAAAGATAGTGCTAATGCAAAAACTGTTATTGAGAATGAAAAAGGTCCTGATCCCACAACTATCACACCTGTTGCCCTTTTTCCACAAAGATTGACCGATCCCAAGAAGCCAATCCCAAACCAGGAGATCTTAGAAATTTTCAAGGATGTTAAAATCAATATCCTTCTTTTGGATGCAAGCAATCAAATCCCAAGCTACGCCAAGTTCCTTAAGGATCTTTGCACTGTCAAGCGTAGGACAAATGTACAAAAGAAAGCTTTCTTCACTGAGCAAGTTAGTGCACTCCTAAACGGTAGCACACCCCAGAAATATAAAGATCCGGAATGCCCCACCATATCGTGCACCATTGGAAATCATCGAATTGGTCAGGCTTTATTAGACCTGGGGGCTAGTGTTTATCTATTAGCCTACTCGGTTTATCAACAACTGGGGCTAAGCGAGTTGAAACCTACCAAGGTCACTCTACAACTCGCAGATCGTTCGGTGAAGAAACCAAGGGGGGTAATAGAAGATGTACTAGTCCAAATTGAAAAATTCTATTTCCCTACTGATTTTTATGTACTAGACACTCAACTAGTACATAATAACAATGCTCAGATTCTGGTAATTTTAGGAAGACCATTTTTAGCAATGTCAAATGCATTAATCAATTGGCGGAATGGAATGTTAAAACTTTCTTTTGGAAACATGACAATTGAACTAAACAAATTCAATTTATACAAGCATCCTGAGGATATTGATGATGATCTCCTTAAAATGAACTTTGTGAATACTGTGCTGGAGGATGATTTGGAGGAGTGTGTTAACTCCCACATTGCACTAATGCTTGAGGCCAATGAGGATATGGACTTTCTTGAGGAATTGGATGACGACACTATGGAAGAAGCTCATGCTATCTGGACACCCAAGTTTGAGGAGCTTGTACCAACTGGTGCACCACTTCTTTCATCTTAGGTTGAACCACCCAAACCTGAGTTAAAACCCCTCCCTCCTAACCTTAGATATGCTTACCTTAGGGATGAGGAGACCTACCCAGTAGTGATTTCTTCGTTTCTTACTGAGAAAAAAGAGGCCCAATTAATGAAAATGCTCAAACAACACAAAAATGCAATTGCTTGGAATGTGGCTAACATCAAAGGAATTGATCATTTAATGTGTAAGCATTGCATCTACCGTGAAGAGGATGCAAAACTATGTAGACAGATGCAATGCCGGCTTAATCCTATCATGCAAGAAGTGGTTAGGGCTGAGGTGCTTAAACTGCTTGATGTGGGCATAAACTATCCCATCTCGGATGGCCAATGGGTTAGCCCAACCCAAGTCGTTCCAAAAAAAGCCAGTGTCACTGTAGTCAAGAATGCTCAAAATGAACTTGTTCCTACCTGAGTCCCCACAAGATTGAGTATATGCATAGACTACAGAAAACTTAATGCGGTCACACGTAAGGACCATTTCCTCCTACCCTTTATGGACCAAATTTTGGAAAGGGTAGCTAGCCACTAATATTATTGTTTTCTTGATGGATATTCTGGTTATAACCAAATAGAAATCTCCCTTGAAGACCAAGAGAAAAATACATTCACATGCCCCTTTGGTACTTTCGCTTATCAGCGAATGCCTTTTGGGTTATGTAATGCTCTCGCCACATTTTAGTGTTGTATGCTGAGTATTTTTAGTGACATGGTGGAACGCATTCTCATGGTCTTCATGGATGACTTCTCTGTGTTTGGTGACTCATTTGAGGACTGTTTGAGCAATCTCAAGATTTTTCTCACTAGATGCGAAGAAAAGAACTTGGAACTCAATTGGAAAAAATGTCATTTCATGGTTCGCCAGA
The DNA here is from genome assembly GCA_037013555.1 of Sextonia rubra. Taxonomy (NCBI): domain Eukaryota; kingdom Viridiplantae; phylum Streptophyta; class Magnoliopsida; order Laurales; family Lauraceae; genus Sextonia; species Sextonia rubra. Next base: position 49,911,224 of record JASUAD010000009.1, on the reverse strand, counting down.
GAGTTGTCCTTGGTCATATTGAATTTGAAAAAGGTCTAGAAGTTGATAAGTCAAAATTGATTTCATCACCAACTTACCCACACTCAAAACCATATGAGATATAAAATCATTCTTAGGGCATGCAGGGTTCTACAGAAGCTTCATTAAAGATTTTAGTTCTACATCTCGCCCTTTTTGTGAACTGTTATCCAAGGATGCACAATTCGAATGGACTGAGGCATGCAAAGTGGCTTTTGAAAAATTAAAAGGTATGCTGACATCTGCTCCGATCATGCAACCGCCGGATTGGAACCTTCCCTTTGAACTCATGTGTGATGCCAGTGATTACACAGTTGGGGCTATTTTGGGACAACGTAAGGATAAAAAGCCTTCCGTAATTTATTATACAAGTAAGAGCTTGAATAGTACACAGATCAACTATTCAACGACTGAGAAGGAATTGTTGGTAGTGGTCTTTGCACTTGACAAATTTCGCTCTTACTTGATTGGATCCAAGATTGTGGTATTTACTGATCATTCCACGCTAAAGTATCTTCTTTTTAAAAAAGATGCTAAGCCTAGACTAATTAGATGTATCCTTCTACTCCAGGAATTTGACTTAGAAATCAAGAATAAAAAAGGACTAGAAAATGTTGTGGCAGATCACCCTTCTAGACTTGTCATTTCCGATCCTATTGAGCCAACACCAATTGAGGACAATTTTTCAGATGAACATCTTTTTGCATTGTCCCAAACCCCTTGCTTTGTAGATATAGCAAATTATCTTGCTATGGGCAGTATTCCTAGCCATTGGACTAAGCAAGATAAATATTTATTCTTTTTTGAGGTGAAACATTTTTTCTGGGATGATCCATACCTGTTCAAATGCTACCCAGATCAAATTATCAAGAGGTGTGTGCTAGATGATGAGATTCCTAGTGTCATATCATTCTATCATTCACAGGCTTGTGGAGGCCATTTTTCTACTAAAAAGACATTATGCAAAATATTGCAATGTGGTTTCCACCGGCCCACACTTTTTAACGATGTTAATGAATTTTGCAAGACTTGTGCGCCCTGCCAAAAATTGGGTAATATTTCAAAAAGAAACATGATGCCTTTGAACCCAATTTTGGTAATTGAAATTTTTTATGTATGGGGTATAGACTTTATGGGACCTTTTCCTCCTAGTTTTGGTTTCATTTATATCTTGGTTGCCGTTGATCATGCCTCAAAATGGATAGAAGCTATTCTCTGCTGGAATAATGATGCTGAAACCGTACAGAGATTTTTGAAGGATGTGTTTTCATGATTTGGAACCCCTTGTGCCATCATAAGTGATGGGGATCGCATTTTTACAATAGAACTTTTGTGGCCCTTATGAAGTAATATGGAATAACTCACAAAGTGGCCACCCCTTATCACCCACAAACCAGTGGGCAAGTAGAGGTATCAAATCATGAAATCACCCATAAACCTTAATTGAAAGGATTGCTCTACTCGACTAATCGATGTATTATGGGCTTATCGGACAACATTCAAAACTCCCATTGAAATGTCTCCTTCCAAGCTAATTTATGGGAAAGCTTAGCACTTGCCGGTGGAACTTGAGCATAGAGCTTATTGGGCTATAGATAAAGCTAGATCTAATAGGAAACTACAAATAAATGAATTGGAAGAGTTGCGCAAGGAAGCCTATGCTAATTCTAAAATATACAAAGAAAGCACAAAGGCTTTGCATGATGATTAAATCCTTAGGAAAAATTTCCACCCTGAGCAAAAAGTCCTCCTTTACAATTCTAGGCTTCGCTTATTTCCTAGCAAGCTCAACTCTCGATGGACTGGTCTGTACATTGTCAGAACAGTTTTTCCATATAGTGTTGTTGAGATTTTCGATCCAAAGGATGGCCAAATGTTCAAAGTCAATGGCCAAGGATTGAAGCCATTCTTGGAGATCACACCACCTGAAGAGGATAAAATTCCTCTTGATGATCCTGTCTACAAGGATTGATCGGCCCTGGATCTGACAGAGGCCTTTTGCTATGTATATTATGTATATTTTGGATTTTTCTTTTGTTATTTTTGATTTGTCTAACCTTGGACAGGGATCAACTCAGACATATCTTGAGGTGCCTTCTTCTCTTTACCCTCCTTTATATTTTTGTTTCCTCATGTTATTCTTATTGATTTAGGATGCATTAGAATAATTCAAATTATACATAAAATTTGCATCAGCATGCTAGTTTTTCAAACTTAGAATTTTTCAGCATCTCATTGCATGCTTTCCATTACTAATTTTACTAACTTTCTAATTTTAAATTTGTTTCTATTTTTATGTTTTTGATTATTTTAGATAATTTCCAAAATTAAAGATCTTTCTAAATTTGTTTTAATTAAAGATTTTAAATTGGAAAGTTTTGTAGTTTTGGAAATTCTAATTTAGGAAAGTTTTTAACTTTTTTTTCTAACATTGTTTAGTTTAGTTAGTTTCTAATTTTAGTTTCTATTTTTGGAAGGTCTAATGTGTGTGTGTGTGCTTTTTTTTTTTTTTTTTGCAGAGATTTTAGTTTTTATTTTTAGTAAATTTTAGATTTAGGAATTTTAATTTAGAAATTGTTGTTTAATTTTTGAGAATGCTTGTATTTGTTAGATTCTAAACTGGGCTAGTTTTAGATTTTTATTTTAGGGCAAGTCAAGTTGAAAAGGAATCTTAAAACATTGATCCATCTGGATTCGACCCCGTACTTGCCGGGATATTACTACATCGTAGCTCTGCACTTGGAGTTGACGAATAATCCTGTATGATAATGGTGGTAGTAGTGCAGGCTTGATCCTGTGGGCCCTATCCCTTTGATTAGATCCAACCCTCTCTTGCTTATAAGTCTAACACAAATGGCCCTGAAATGCTAGCGAAATTTTGGTGATCTAGGTTAGCTTAACATGCTTTTAAGTTTGACTATGTGGTCTCGAAATGCTGGAAAAATTCTGACAGCTAGGACAATCCGGATAGCATAGTGATTTGGGGTTTATGTTTATGTCTAACCATTTCGGTTCAAAACCATGTTGGTTCAGATGGCATTTATAAACCATTTTGACTAGCCCAAGAGGCAGCCATTTGGTTGCACCACCAATATAGTCCATTGGGCTTACTTTTTGTAGAGACATCATGGGTTCCCTAATCATCACTTTTGATGAAGCCAAAGAGAGGCTCTTTAAAATCTCCATAACCTAAAACAAACCAACTACAAGAGCACCGAAAAAGGCTCGAATGGACTCTATTGCCCCTACGTCAAGGGTCTCAATCTTCCAAAGACTCTCTACTCCAATGAGCTCCATGACTTCGGCTAATCTAAACGGGTCACCAGTGACCCTTAAGTCCATCAAGAAGACTGAGACTCCCAAATCTTGGGTTTTCAAATATGCCCAGAATCCATTTGGAGTTTTTAACAAGGTTCAGGAGGAACCAAATCACAAACTGAAGTCAAAAGGTAGTAATTTTTATATCACCAAGCCTCGTCTGGGGGCAAGGCAGGTCCAGTTCATGGATCATAAGTTAGTGACACTTGGCAAGTCACATTTAATGACTGCTAAAGGCTTAAAGTCACCACCTACTCGGCTCAAACAGCAGGTCGTTACCAAGCAAGCACTAGAGGACCTTCGGTAATTCTTGACTCACAAAAAGGCCCAGAAGGGTGCATCCATCCCAAGATGCAGCACATGGTCACCTTAACTACATACTCCAAAAGCCAAAAAGGTTGAGGACAAAGACCTGGCCTCACCTGGAGAGAATACCTTTTACCCTCTGACTCAAAAAGAAGGACAAAGGTTTGGTAGGAGGCGTCTACTCTCCATCATTGTGGCACCATCCCCGCTATCTTCACCCCAGCGCTTATCACATGGCACTAAAGACAAAAAGCAAGCTGAGCGATTGGTCATCAATAATTCGACCAATCTCGCTCGTTTCAAGGATTCGCTTTAACAGAATAAGGAACAAAGGAAAAAGAACAAGAGGGGTGCTGTTGACATCCATTCACTTCCCACTTCTGATTCTATGCATTAGGAACGAATTGCGAGCACCTCCAAGCCACAGGATGTAAGATTCAGATATTGGACTTTGGGAGCCAAATTGGCTAATCAGATAAAGAAAAAGGCTTTGGCTTGCTATAAGGAGCAAACCCAAAAGCTATCACAGCACAAGATCACTCGAAAATGGGTAATTAAAGAAGATGATCCAGACCTGGCCTCGTCTTGCATGGTCAGGCCAGGCTCAGCTCGAAGAGTTACTTAGAGTATGGCTCAGACTCAATCATAAGGGTTTGATTCAAACTCCCATTCAAGTAGCGCTTCTGAAGGTAATGTTGAAACTGATTCTGATGATGATCTTATCACTATCTTGAATGCAAAAGATAGTTAATCCACTCCTCAGGCATTAACATCGTCCTTTCCCTGTTAGCACATTGTATTTATGGCTAGGGGGTGGAACTAGCAATGATGGAAATGACGATGCTAGTGGAAGTAAAGATGCCGACGAAGAAAATGCTAATGAAAATAAAGATGACAATGTCAGTCATATTGTCAAACAACAAGGAGCTATGATCGACCACTTGACTGCCCAATTGAAAATCTAAATAGATAAGCTAGGTGGTTTGGTTGAAGCACAAATAAATCCTCTGTTTGCCAACAGGAGAGAACAAGCAATGACTAGGAAAAATGCCACAAAATTGACCTGTTCACAGCTCAATTTAAGCCCCTAATAGACAAGGTGATAGCTGTATGTTCTACTGATGGTGGTCATTCATCAATACTTGGTCTTCATGCAAATCCTGAAAAACATGTAACCTTCAAAAAAGTTGAAGAGATACTGACAAAATCAAAAGTGGAGACCAGGATGAAAAAGAAGGGTATTACACCCCAAGTATCCTCTGGAATTTGACCTAGTTCCATTTCCACCAGATTATAAACTTCTGACTTTCCAACCATACCTTGGGAAAGGGTCAGCATATCAGCATATCCTGCATTTCAAATCACTCCTTAGAAGCCTGCTAGAGTTATATGCACTGAAAATAAGGCTATTCGTCGGTACATTGAAAGGAGTTGCCTTCGACTGGTATAAACAGTTACCAGAACTTTCCTTCATGACATGGCCAATCACAGAAGAAAAATTCTTACTCTATTTCCAAGAGGAAGATCAGACAGTCACCTTTACTATGCTCAGTAGTACAAGGCAGGGAGACAATGAAACTGCATATGCCTTTATCAATAGATGGAGAACATTATCTACAAATGCTTGGACCAACCATCTCAGAGGGCGATGATCGAAGTGTGCAAAACCAATTTGCGATCAGAAATCAAGGCTATCATACGTAGTCACAAAATTAAGTCTCTAGCCTGATTGGTTGAAGTTGACACTAATGCAAAACTGACCTTCAAATAGATTAGTCAAAGTTAAAGCTATATTGGAGATGCCTTTTCTGAGATTTTTAAAGAACTCAAAGGATTGCGGGGTAAACTTGCCGACATTCGTCGGTTCATCTCAAACTTATCTGGGAAATGCAGATCATAATCCAAACTCATGAAAAAAAGAATTGAATTTGTATGGGATATAGCTTGTGAAGATGCCTTTCAAGATATCAAATGGTGTCCCATAAAACCCCCAGTCCTTTGATCCCTAATTCCAGGCAAACCTTTCATCCTCTATATTCAGGCTCTTGATTACTCTCTGGGGGCATTGCTAGCTCAAAAGAACAATGAGGAAACTACCTCACTATATTCTTTCCATTGTAGTGTGCTTGAATTCCAACACCAATCCACTGAAGGCACTTGTGATAAAAGCTGGTGCACTAAGTAATCGTCTAGCCAAATGGCCTATTATTCTTATTCAATATGACATTAGATATACTCCTGCAAAGGCATTAAAAGGACAAGCTCTTGTTGACTTCCTAGCAAAACATCCACTCTCGGAGAATTCTAAATTCAGAGACAATCTCCCTGATGAGCCAGTTTTCTTCATTGAACAGATATGAAAACCCACTATTGATCCGACTTGCATTGTATCATGCACTTTGATGGAGCTTCAGGTCAAATGAATTTCGAGATCCAGTTTCCGGGGTTGGGATCATTTTCAGCAACCCAGAAAGATTTCACATTCCTCACTCTTTCTCATTAACCAAGCCATGTTCAAATAAGATGCAAACTATACAGCATTGATTATGGGTCTCGAGCTAGCCTTGGAATCTGGTATCAGTATGCTTGGAGTATATGGAGATTCACAACTTGTAATGATCAAATGAATCTCGAATATAAAATGAAAAAAACCAAACATGCTTCCTTTCTTCAACAAAGCTTGTAAAGTCAAGGAGCAATTCGTGCTGATCGAATTTCACCACATTCTAAGACATCAAAATGTCAAAATAGATACAGTTCTCAGCTTATGGAAAACTCATATCATATGTCGTCTTGGGGTCCCTAAACATCTGCATCATGACAATGATCCTCAGTTCAATAACGATAAATTTTGCAGATTCTATGAGAAATATAGAATCCAATGCTATCCTTCTATGGCATATAACCCTGTAGCTAACGAACTTGCTGAAGCTTTCAATAAAACCTTTTGCAAAATTCTGAGAAAATGGTCTCTAAAAACAAAAAGAGTTGGAGTACCAAACTTCTTGAAGCATTATGGGCATACAAAACTGTTGTTCGTAGTCCGAAAAAATCAATACCATATTCCTTGGTTTATGGCTGTGAAGCTGTGATACACTTGGAAATTTAACTTCCTTCTATTCAGATAGTTATGATGAACAAATACATTGAAAAAAAATAATGCCAAGCTCAGACTTTAAGAGTTGGAAAACCTTGATGAAAAAAAGCTTGCTACTCGACAAAGCATTGAGCTCTATCAAGCTCAAATGACTCGATTTTTCAACAAGAAGGTCAAAATACAGAACTTACGAGAAATGAGACTTAGTCCTTATAGTCAAAAAGCCAATGTTCTCCACACACATGTTAAAAGGCAAATTTGAATTCAAATGGGAAAGACCTTTTGTTGTAGGTCTACTCTAATAGTGCCTACACACTCCTCACACTTGAAGGAGACAGATGCATGATCCCTATCAATGGAAAACTTCTCAAGGAATACTTTACTTGAATGTCATTGGTATACCCAAACCATGTATAGTGCACCCAATTCATGTACAATGTACATTCTTACTCCTAAACTCCTCTGGTTTCAAGCCTCACAACCTATAACTCTTAACCAAAATCAAAATCCTTCGGTTTCAAGCCTCACAACCTGTGACTTCTAACCAAAATCCCTCAGACTTGTATAAAATGACTGTAAGGATTAAGTCCTTCGACTTCTTTAGTCAAGCTTTCATTACTTAGATAATGTCCTTAAAAGACCCCTTATAACATCTTGCTATATAGTGTAAGTCTTTTTACAGACCTTGTATAGCAAAACTCAGCTGTGTGGAATAAGTCTTTTTGCATACCCCATCTAGCTAATCTTTAGTTGTATAGAACAAGTTTTTTGCAAATCCTATTATAACTACTTTCGGTTATATAGAACAAGTCTTTTTGTAGACCTTATACAACTAAAATCTAAATAAAAACTAAAACCAAATCTTTGTCCGAAGGAATAAGTCAAGGATCCCGAAGAAAGCCTCACATGGGCACTGGATAATATCCACTTTGTTTGATCCCTTTCGACACCAAAAGGATCAAGTCATGGACCCTAGAGAAAGCCTCACACATGGGCACTGAATAATACCCACCTATATGACTCCTTTATTTTCGATTTGTGGATCTAAAAGATTGCAAATCACACCCCCGTACAAGCCTGAGAAAACCAAACCAAACAAACCATCCATAAAACCACATCAAATATCCACACAAAATCAAACCAAACACCTATACCAATGACAAAATAGAGGAAAAGAAAAGTTTTTCCATTGATATTCATTTAAAGTTTAAGTACAAAGAATGAAGTTAATGTATACATGGCCACCCAGTTTAATCAAGATAAAAGAGTCATACAAGAAGCTAACGCAATGAAATTTAGTCTAAAAACTTCTCAAGTCGCCTCCCTCCCTTAGGACATGCCCTTTTTAGCTTGGATAAGCTGGGACAATAGCATTAATATCAATTTCATCTAGTTTGATACTCATTTCACTTTCAAGGAATTGAACAAAGTCATTCAAGGTTGTCCGCTTCGCCTTTACTTTGGTGAGAATGCACTCTTTGCGGGCCTGGTTCTTTGAGCTATACTTCTCCAAGCCATCTATGGTGCCTTGGAGCTTCAGAGCATCATCTTTCAATGATGAAAGCTGTTGTTGCAATATGATGATCTATGGTGCAATGTTCCTCATCGCCAAATTTCTAATTCTATCTCAACACACAACATGGTGAACTCACTTTAGGCATTTTGCCCCAAGTAAAAATGTGTGTTTTCTTGAAAGCCAACCTAATCCAAATTTTCAGTTCATCCTAGGACAAATCCAATTTTGAGCCAAATTTGCCATCTCAAATTGCTTTAGATCAAAATCGACAAAAGCCAAAAGCCAATCTCCTTTAAAATTGCATCTCATTTTGAATCATGTCAAACTAAGTCAAAACCTAAACTTTGATTTTTTAAAATAAACCAAAAATCCATGAAAATCCAAAATCAAATCTATTTTAAACCAAACTTTTGATTTTCTTAAAACCTTAGGAATTCTTTTTTGTGGGTGTTCCCCATATCCTCACAGATATGCCACTCTGGATATCTGTGACAAATAGGTCAAAAGAAAATCAAATTTATAAATTTTTTATTTATCTTAAAACCTTAGGGATATCTTTTGTAGGTGTTCCTTGCAGTCTCCACAGAGATGCCACTTTGGATATCTGTGATAAATAGGTTATGAGAAAATTAAATCTATTTTCAAAATCCAAACAAAAATTCATAAATTTTTGAATTTTCTAAATACCTAAGGGATTCTTTCATGGGTGTTCCCCACAATCCCCACAGCGATGCTATTTTTTATATCTGTGAAAATAGGATAAAGAAATTCAAAATTCTTATGTTTTTACCAAATTTCATCATCAAACCCTTCATGGTTTTTATCAAAATTTTCAAAATCCTAAGTTTAGGCCTACAACTTATCTTGACAAACTATATTTTGATCAAGCCATTCATCATTCCCACAATTGGCTATTTCGAGGCACAATGGTTATTACACTATAATCATTACACCTCGAGGGGGCATTTGTTGATCTATAAAAAGTTAAAAATGTTGCAGCGAAGATATATAAGCAAATTCTAAACCAAGGATACTTAAACGTTAGGATTGTGGAATGACAAGTCAAGTACTATATCTAGATATTCAGAGCTAGGCCAATCTAATCAGAAGACTTCAGATAAGCTTGGAATATAGCATTTCAGAGTTACTGGACTTCATTTCGTCACTCAACTCACCAAATACCAAATTCAGGGTTCATTGGCTTAAAAACTAAAGGTCACTGAACGTACTCAAGATTTTGGGTTACCAAAGTGCCTGAAACTTTCATGAAAACTCTAAAACATGCTTAAGAATGATGTTTTAAAGTTTAAAAGCATTTGGACTTCATCTTAGCTCAAAACCAAGCTTCACTGACTGTTCGCCAGTTCCTTGGGGGTCACTGTGGAAATTGACACTTCTACATGTCAGAACAAGTTCAAATTTAAGGGAATACCGTCAAGTACATTCAAAGATTATCCTTCAAAATTTTAAAGCATTTGAACATCATTTAGACCCAAACTCAGTTTAGATGGTCGTCTACTAAACTCTGTAGGGTCACTGTGCAAAGGGACATCTCACGAAGATCAAATTAGCTCAAACTCCTACAGGAAGCTCAAATTATGCTCAAGGGAGGTTTTGAAAAATTTTAAGTCAAACGGACATCATTTGACCCAAAGTCAACAAACATGTCAACTTTGGGTTAGTGATCCCCAAGTCATGGGGTCACGACCAAAGTCCTACTTCCCGACATCCAAAACTAATGAAATTTGGGCAAAAAGCTTCAGTCATGATTAAGGGAGATTCTGTAAATTTTCAAGTTAAGAGGACTTCGTTTGGTCCTACTTCCACTGCATGTCAACTTAGAAGTTAGTGAACCTCGAGCCATGTAGGTCACTGGCCAAAATCCTATTTCCAGGGAGCTAAAGCTGATGAAACTTGGAATAGAGATTCAAAATATATTCAAAATAAACTCCTGAAGTTTCAAATCAATTAAATGTCATTTGGGTAAAAAACAAGCTAACTACCTAAAGTTGAGGTGAATAGTGAGTTAGAACATACAACAAATGGGTCACTGTTTGAAATCCTACTTTCACAAGTCCAAATGACATTGAATTTGGATGGACACTCTAAGATACTCCTGTCATCAGTCCCTCCACGTGTCAAATCAAACTGAGGTCATTTGGGCCTCAAACTGCTGAAGCAAGGGCCCATTTTCATAAAAAGTCAATAGGGTCGTTGACCAACTTCAGTAGTTCAAAACGAGTTGAAGTTTCTACGACACATCAAAATAGTGTCAAGAAGCATCACTCCAAGTTTCATGGGGATTGGATATCGTTCGAGCACCAAACAGGTAAAAACGGGTCACATATGCAAAAGTCCAAAAATGAGCCTTAGGAGTGACACAACCCATCTTCAACGCGGAGTTGACCAACTTCAGAAGGTCATAATAAGCTAAAATTTCTATAAACTCAAAATAGTGTCAAGAAGTATCCTTGTAAGTTTCATGAAGATTAGACATCGTTCGAGCCCCAAATAGGTGAGAATAGGTCACATATGTAAAAGTAAAAAAATGGGCCTTGGGAGTGACCGTGGCTGCAGTCATTGACACCTATGAAGCAATTCCTATGGCTTTTGGTAGTTCTCTCCACTTTATTTCAAACCTTAACTTCCCATAACTCCTTTTAACTCTACATAACTCCCCAAACTACTGTTAAAGTCTATAAAGAGGGAGGTTTAACATACAGAAAGGAGGACAGAAACAGAAAAAACAATTTTCTAAGGTCCAAGAGCAACTTCCACAGATTTGAAGCTACTTACAAAGCACTTCAAGCAATCCTAGTACACTTTTTCTTCTCCTTCTCACTTAATTAAGGTGAGAAATGGTTCAAAGAAGGGAGGGTAGCATGTGTATTAATTCGAAAAGATGGTGCTCAAGCGTTGTCAAGGATACAAAGGAAGAAGTCAATTCCTTTGTTTTTGTCACTTGGGGGGTTTTCTAGCCATTGTGAAAGTTGTGAACAAGCCTCTTTAGGCTTCATTCTATCCCTTGAAAATCATAGGTTCAGAATGACACAACTTTAGCATAATGCAGTACCCTTTTCGGACTTGTACAAAAAATGGTCCGTAAACAACAATGATGATCAACAAAGGTTTCGATTGATTCCACGGTTGATTTTAATCTTCTCGATGGTCACTCAATACCCCAAAGATTATAAAAGCAAGTTTCAACACTTTGGAGAAGTTACAGAGACGAAACGGTACAATACAGAAGGCAAAACAGTGGCCTTTTGGCCACTGTCTATCGGTGACCGTGACCCATGGTCACTCCCTTTATATTTTGCGTTTTTTGCATTTTTTCCACTTTCCATATATTTTCTTGCAAATTTCAAGTTTGGATCATATCTGAGACTTGAGGGAGGGGTTGTAAACTTTTCAAAAAATATATAAACAATCTGCATCCTCGCGGTCAGAGCATTTGAAGCCATGTAAACAAAAGGGAAATTAATGATGAATTGTAATTAATTCTCATTCTTCTCAAACACTTGAAGTGTGTGAATGTTGAACTTGAATCCACTACACATTTGGAATCTTTTGAGCGTGATCAACAAGAAAGGAGTAGAAAAGATTGTGGCTGATCATCTATCAAGGCTTGTGTTCTCTAAAAATTTAGAGTCTTTACCAATTCAGGACAATTTCCCTGATGAACAACTATTTCTCACCAGTTCTCAATCCCCATGGTATGCAAACATTACTAATTATCTTACTTCAGGTGAACTACCGATAGATTGGACATAGCAAGATAAAAATAAATTTTTGCATAAATCAAGTAGTTTTTTTAGGATGATCCATACATGTTTAAATATTGCCTAGACCAAATCATTAGGAGATGTGTACCTAACCAAGAAATTAGTAGTGTTATCTCTTTTTGTCATTCTATAGAATGTGGGAGGCATTTTTCAGCTAAAAAGAACACTTACAAGATCTTACAATCTGAATTTTATTGGCCTAACTTGTTCACAGATGCACTTGATTTTTGTAAATCCTGTGAGCAATGTAAAAAATTGGAGTCTATTTCCAAAAGAAACATAATGCCATTGAACCAAATTTAATTGTGGAACTTTTTGATGTATGGGAGATAGACTTCATGGGACATTTTTCCCCTAGCTATGGCTTTCATTATATTTTAGTTGTAGTTGATTATGTGTCCAAATGGATAAAAGCCATCCTATGTGTCACGCCCCGATCCCAGGAATTGGGGATTTGAGTGGGCCCCTAGGGCATGGATATGTTATCCCGTAGTAATCTGTGCCCTGAAGGATTGTGCACAGATTCCTATAAGGGAGATTCCACAGGAACGTGTGAGGTATGCAAACACAAGTAGGAATATAACTTATCATAACGAACTCCTGTAAAATGCTCTGTAATGATCAAGAGCAAAACAAGAGAAACATATCCTCCAACATTCATAGATAGATATATATATAGATCAATGCTTAAGACTTTAAATAACATTTCATACAATCCAACTACTACTTAAAGAAGTTAGGTACAAAAGGTGCAATTTGCACATTGCCACCGGAAGACCAAATTACGATAGTAACACCTCTAAAACCTACACACTCCATAGGATGACTAATAAAATATGTTATCATCCTTCAATTCATCTATACCCTGAGGTACCGTTGGGGCATTCTCTAGGGGTGCGTCAACAACTGAGTGGGGATCGGGTTCTGTACCTGCAATACAAAGGGTAACACTGTTAACACGACGGTTAAGCAAGTATAGAGGCATACATAATGTATCAAATGAACCTATTAATATACACTGGATAGGAGAGCAATAACAGTCTACAAGGCATATTGTGTATGAGTAACAATAAGTGAGAAATCAAAGTCAAGATGTAGTACACATACTAATTGGCATCCACAAGACTCTATTCTCTTAATAGGGAGCATACATACATATGGGTCGCTAGGAGATCAAGCTAGCTTGCCGAGGAGTGCCAACAACTCCTCCATAAACTATTGCAGTAGTGACTTAATAATACCCCAAAGGGCGCAAGCTAAGTGGTGCCGACTCAGATTCATCTCTCTCATACTTCCAATCATGCTTGCCATAACATACATAGGGAATATCAGTCTGGAAATATAATCAATCATAAATACAAATGAACAATTAATCGAAGCATATTTATATGAGCTACGAAGGTTCGAACCTCAGCTATACCCTTTTTTGGCTAGCAAGCACGCACTCAATAGAAGCTCTGGCTTGTCAGACACGCACTCATTAGAAGCTCAGGTCTGAATTGCCTCAGGGTTTGACTAGAGAGAGTGAATGCATAAACAAATCATGTTGAGGCCAGGTATTTAACAATATGAATGCATTCGGATTGAGTAAGTATCCAAGAAATCACTATTCACCTTATATTAGCTAACCCATGATCCCCAAGGTCATTCAACACGATGTACTCATAAAACGTCTGGTGTTATTCTGTTACCATATCTTGGTATTACCTTATGTATATAAGGACACCCCTTCTTATGCCAACATCCACGACTTGATATTAGGAGATCATCCGGGAATTCCTCATTCTCTTTAACGTGTATTTACCATTGGCTAGTGTGGTGGTAGGAAAGGTGCTAATATTAAGGCCCTCCAAGTCAGTAGGAGTCTCTAATATTCTAGATTTCACTGGGTTCTTACGGCTTAGCCGAGTGGTTCAGGTTTCCTCCAATAGTTCAGGCGCATTTACGGCTTAGCTGTATATTAACCTATGGTTTATCTGTGCTAAGCCTACGGCTAGGTTACAGTGGTGTTACGGCTGAGCCATAAGGCAGTACATGGTGTAGCCATGTGCAAGCCGTAGAAGAAAACAGGATTTTCAAACTCTCAGGAAAATTCGCCGTAAGAAGGCTTACGGCTTGGGCACGGGCTGGGTACAGCTTAGCCGTAGTTCATTTCATGGTGTAGCCATAGGTAAGCCGCAGTCCAAAAACCAATTTTGTTACTCTCGGGACTTTGAGCCGTCACTACTTACGGCTTAGCCGTAGCTTAGCCGTGCGCATCAGAATTTTGGAGTTACTTCTGTAACTCGCTTCCAACACAGAAATCTGAATTATGGGGAGTTTATGTGACTTAATCAAAATGTCTCTGAAGGTATCTAGTACTCATACACCCTCCTATTACATATTTACCTTGTAACTCAATCCATACCACATAAGTGCAAAATAAAAATAAGGAAAAATGGCTGAATTGGAGAATTAAAGAACTAACCCAAGAATCAACAACTTAACCACACATGCAGCACATGTGAACTCTAATACTTGCCTCTTAACAGTGTTTGTCCTCCCTAAGTCCTTCTTGTTGTGTGGTTAAGGGAAACCTCCAAATGAAAGTGGGTTCTCTAAATGGCAACATATAAATGGTGAATGTGATGCATCAATGCATGCATGTCATAGATTTGAGTCTTCTTGATTCCAACAAGCCTTAATATATGGAATGGGAGTAAAGCCCTCACCTTAGTGCGCTGTAGCTTAAAGAGGAGATAATTCCCAAAGAAGAAAATACTCCTATGAAGAAGAGGAAGGTGAGTGAGGACTATCCCTAGCACATGCAAAACTCCCAACTTTAGTAGCACTTCAAATTGGAAGTGAAAATGAAGGATTATGAAGGAGAGGAAGAGCTCCAGTAACAAAAGAAGGAAGAAGAGAGAATGGGACGTTGAGTTCCCTTTTAAACTCAAGTTTTCCTGCATTTCACATGCAAGTCCAAGCTTTTTCATGAAATTGCAGTTTAGGCCAAATGGACCTCAGTTGGCCCAAAACGAGTTTGGATCCAACACGAAAGATGATTTACATGAAAAAATTACACAAGGAGTGATTGACGAGGTGCCCATAAGATGCAAGAACAATTTACAAAAGGTCCTCAACTACCAGGTAAAGTTCAAACTCTGCTCAACTACCTGTCCAAGACCCAAACCCAATCATTTTTAAACTAGATTAACCTTAACAAGGTTTAATTAACATAGAACGTGATTAATTAATGTGAATTAGGATTAGTGGGATTCAGAACCTTACACTATGCCGAACAAATGATGAAAAAACAGTTAAAAATTTTCTGATGGGACATATATTCTCTCATTTTGGAACTCTTAAGACCATCATCAATGATGGGGGTACCCATTTTTGTAACCGCATTATTGAGACTTTGTTCAAACAATATGGAGTTACTCATAAAGTGGTTATCCCTTATCATTAGCAAATAAGTGGCCAGGTAGAAGTTTCAAATAAAGAAAAAAAAAGAATATTGGAGACAACTATGAAGCCAAATAGAAAAGATTGGTCCATGAGATTGAGTGATGCATTACGGGCTTATCGTACAACGTATAAGACCACAATTGGCATGTCTCCATACTGGCTTGTCTATTGGAAAGCTTGTCACCTTCTGATGAAACTGGAACACAAAGCATATTGGGTACTAAAACAACAGAACTTTGACTTAGAAAAAGCTGGGGAGAAAAGGAAATTGGATTTAAATGAATTGGAAGAGTTAAGAAACGTTGCCTATATAAACTCTAAAATTTACAAGGAAAGGACCAAAGTTTGTCATGGTAAGAGGATTTTGAGAAAATCCTTTCATCCTTCTCAAAAGGTCCTCTTGTATAATTCTAGACTTCACCTATTCCCTTGAAAGTTAAGATCTCGTTGGAAGGGGCTATATTTTGTTCAAGGAGTTTTCCGTTATGGAGTGATAACTCTTTTGGATCCAAAGAATGGTTCAACTTTTAAAGTGAATGGGCAACGATTAAAACCATTCTTGGAGATTGTTCCTGCAGAGGATGATAAGCTTCCTCTGACTGATCCCATATATCGGGATTGATGGGCACTATATCTGAAGTGAACCCTTTTTCTTTGTACCATATGTCTATTATTGCTTTTTGCTTTTGTTTTGTTTAACCATGGACAAGGCGCGGAAAAGCTCTCCACTCAGGTACTTCTCCCACTTTACCCTCCATTAATTTATTTCCTTATGTTATCATTTTTAGTTATATGCTGCATTTCATGCATAACATCGAGAATGATGTTCATCTTAGGTTGGAGGGTTGGAACAAGCATACTTTCCCACTTTTAGACAAAAATTTTTGCATTCATTTTGTTTTCTTTCTAGGTTTTAGAAAAATTTTGAATTTTTAGGATTTTTGTTTTGGTTTTAGGAATTCTTACGATCACAATTTTTGTTCATTTTTAGAAAAGAAAGTCTTTAAAAGAATTAAAGCGATTTGAAGCTATATAAAAAATTGGAATTTTCAAAACTTTTGGAAGTAAAAAGAAAGTTCGTTATTTTTTGAGAAAACCTATCAAAGAATTACCAAAACTTATTTCTCTTATACACACACGCATACATTTTTTCAACATTTTGGATAGAAAACTTTAATGCTATTTTTGGAATTTTTCAAGAAAATATGATGTGAACTTGAGATTTGGTTTGTAAAATATTTTTGTTTTCTAGTTCATTTTTGGTAGGTTGTATATACTAGAACCAAAATGAATTAATTTGAGCGAAATGAGAAAGGCCACCTAGTGTTTACTTTTGATTTTAAAAAAAAGAGTGAAAAAAAAATAGTTTGTAAATAGTTTGGGTTCATAGCCTTTTTAACTCGAGCTAGTAAGCCCGTAAAGGTATTTTCATATGTAGTGCCTAAAGCCATGTGGTTTGGGAGTCATTGGCCTAATGCTCATTACATGGATTAATTAAAAAGCTTAAGAGACCTTCTTCCGAGTCAACTGAGCCAGCGGGGCTGAAATCTTCGAGAAGTCCTGCACAAACCTGCGGTAATATCCCGCCAATCCCAGAAAACTCCGAATCTCTGTCACGGATCTAGGACGGGGCCAATGGACTACTGCTTCAATCTTAGCCGGATCCACCATCAATCCCTCTCGAGAAATCTTATGACCCAGAAATGCAACTTGTTCTAACCAGAAATCACACTTAGACAACTTTGCATACAACTGGTGATCTCTAAGCAGCTGTAATGCTTTCCTCAGATGGTCTGTATGTTCCTCAGCAGTCTTCGAATAGACCAATATGTCATCTATGAAAACCATAACGAACTGGTCCAAGAAGGAAGTAAACACCCTATTCATCAATGCCATGAAAGCTGCGGGTGCGTTCGTCAAACCAAATGGCATGACAAGGAACTCGTAGTGTCCATACCGAGTCCTGAAAGCTGTCTTAGGAACATCCTCATCCTTCACCCTGAGCTGGTGATATCCTGACCTCAAGTCAATCTTAGAGAAGTAAGCTGCACCCTGAAGCTGATCGAACAACTCATCGATCCTAGGCAATGGATATTTGTTCTTGATAGTCACTTTGTTCAACTGCCTGTAGTCAATGCACATCCGGAAACTGCCATCCTTCTTCTTGACAAACAATACAGGAGCTCCCCAAGGTGAAACACTTGGGCGTATGAACCCTTTATCCAACAGATCCTGCAACTGTTTCTTCAATTCCAACAACTCTGCAGGTGCCATACGATATGGAGCTCTACTGATGGGTGCTGTACCTGGCATCAAGTCAATAGCAAATTCTACCTCCCGAACTGGTGGCAACTCTGGTACATCCTCCGGAAAGACATCCGGAAACTCGCTGACTACTGGGATCTCACTGAGCTGTCGCTGATCTTTCTTCTCTGAAATGAATGCGAGAAATCCTTCACATCCCCTACGAAGCATCCTGTCTGCCTTACAAGCAGATATCACACGCCTTGGGCACTTCGTCTGGCTGCCCTCAAATCGAAATCCGCTGCCCAAATCAAAGTAGATAGCCTTGCTGTAGCAATTGATACACGCATGATATCTCGCAAGCCAGTCCATACCAAGAATCACATCAAAATCCAGTGTCGTAAGCAACACGAGGTCTACCGGGAGCTGATGACCAGCTATCCGCACATCACACTGAGGGTAGAAAACACTGCACTCCACCCGCTTACCAACCGGAGTGGATACTAACAACAAGTACGGGAGTGGTGTGGGTCGCTGTCGAAGCTGCACAGCAAAATGGGGTGCTACGTACGAACGCGTAGACCCGGAGTCAAATAAGGCTAAAGCTTCAGCATCAGAAATTAAAATTTTACCTTCCACGACCGTGGCCTCCTCCGCGCCCTCATGCGTAGCAGCATAGGCTCGGGCTGTCTGGCGGTTCTGCTTCTGGGTTGGGCGAGCTGTCTGAGGTTTGCCCTGCGCTGTAGATCCTTCATGTCTCGTCTGTGGAGAGGACTGAAACTTCAGGCATTGGGCCCGCTTGTGGTCCGTAGAGCCACACCCGAAACAAGCCCCACTCTTCCTCCAATATCTGTCGGTGGGGTGATCCTTCCCACAGTGACCGCAAACCACCTGAGTACTGCTCGAAGTGCCCTGCTTACCCTTAAACTTCTTCTGAAACTGACTTCTGCCACTGGAACCTGCCGCCCTCTTAGCCTCAGTTCGCTCCTCCTCAAATATGGCCTCTGCATCATAGGCCCTGTCAATAGCGTCATCCAAGGTAGCCGGCCACATACAAGCAACCACGTGGCGTTTATGCCTCGGGTTCAGGCCGTTGACGAAGCGAGTCACCTTCTTATGCTCAGTGTTCACCATATCCTCTGCAAAATGAGACAACTCTATAAACTTGTGTACATAATCTGCAACCGACATCTGTCTCTGCTGAAGGTTGAAGAATTCCACTTCCTTGGCTCGCTGAATATGGAGAGGCATGAACTTCCGACGGAATTGCTGCTTGAAGGTCTCCCAAACTATGGCACTGGGCATAGTCTGGAATGAGCTCTTGACACTCCTCCACCATGTCTTGGCTACACTCCGAAGCACAGAGGCTGTGAGAACCACCTTCTGCTTGTTACTGCACACAATCGTATCAAATAGCTCTTCAGTCTGCTCCAACCATTGCTCAGCCTGCAATGCATCCTCTATCCCATGGAACTCAGTCGCCCCTCGTTTACGGAACTTGTCAAAAAGAGCAGTTGGATCTGATTCCTTGGGCTGGAAAATCACTTGCTGGTCTATACGAGGTGATGCTGACGCAGCAGCCTGACTCTGCCTATCTACCATGGATGCCATCTGTGCCTGTAATGACTGCATAGACTGCATCATCATCATCAGACGCTCCTCACTACTGATATGTGGGGGTACCGATCCACTATCACCGTTATGGCCCTGTTGATTTTCATCCCGAGATCCGGATCCTGAGGCCATCCTGCAAAAGTAAAAGAAACACAGCACACAAATATAAAATGCCCTGAGTTAGTCAAATCCCAAATCAACATATGAGACTTCGAGTCAAATAGTTGATAGCGTTATCTCACCACGATCTTAGATGCCTACATGCTTATAACTAGCATGCTTTGATACCATACAATACGTATGTCACAACCCGAGCCCAGAAATCGGGAGTTAGCGAAAAGCCAAACCTGTGACACACGTACTCCCGTGCACGTGCATCCAAACCCAGTCCAGATGCACACACACAAGGGATCTAACACGTGCGAACTAAGCGTACGCGGAAGCTGTATATATATCATAGCAAGCAACAAAGGAAAATAGCGGAAGCCAAACAATGCGGGAAACAAATACGGAACGGAAAGTCAAAGCGAAATACCATACATGAAAACCAAGTACAAGCTGAGTACACAACAAAATAAAGGTGTACAAATATACAAAGTACAAAGTCCAAATACAAAATCCCCTGAAACCAAAACTCAAAACAAAAGGCCACTGGTATGCATGCACGCACTCGACAGAGGTGATCAGGCCCACTCTGCCAAACCAGAGGGTGCCTCTACACTCGGCCCTGCAGCCTCCTCGACCGCCGGGGAGCTGGGCAAGGTATCTGTGCCTGCAACACCACAGACAAAACAAATGAATACAACGATCCAGCAAATACAAGTAACAGGGATGAAACACTCATAGTATCAAAGTGAATAAGGACAGAATAGTAATTTCGGAGTTTCATCTCAGTAAGCTAAGCCAATCGTGCATAGAAGTAAAGCATGATACTTGAATCAAAACATAGAAATACTGACTAAGTGGCTACTACGTTAACCATGTTCTCTCCAATAGAGAGCAGAGCAAAGCAGAGCAGAGGAGAACACCACTGACCGGGCCAGAGTACAAGTGGGTCTCAGGTTCCTGGGTTCCGGGGTCCCAAGACAAAGCGACACTGCAGTGATACAGAGATACAGAGATCTAAGCCAGAGGTAACCCCGTCGGGCATCCTAGGGCTGAGGCTGAGTAGAGCCAGACTAATACCAATCAAATCAAAGCTAAAAGAAGGGAGATTATTCGCTTGGACTCACCGATGACAAAGACCGGATCTTATCCTCACGTATTAATCTCTGGGCAGAGCCACCCGGGAATACCCAATAAAATCAGAGATATACAAAGCCAGAGACAGAGCATAGATTAAGTCAAGCACAGCATAGATCAAAGCATAGTGCAGAGCGAAGAATAATACAGATATACAGGACGAAAGCAAAATGACTGCGGAATGCATAACATAAATTAACAGAACAGAGGGCAAAACCATAAACAATATGCAATGCATCTCAGATTAATACGGAGTCAAGGTTCATTACAAGCCAGTCCTAAGCTAGTTGTTCACTGTCACTAACCGTGCATGTTGGTGTAGTTTTAAGTTAGTCAATGCACCGTTGCCATCAAAGTGTTGCAATGTAATCCTCATGTGCACCGAAGTCCCTTAAACCAACACCCATGGGGAGGTGCTTAACAGTGCTCAACACTTACATGAATAAGTCACAGCCTAACAGACCATTCATGCGGTCCAAAGAATCCATTGGGCCGGTTTACGGGTAGGGTTCCTTGTATATAAGCCCTACAAAGTCACACCATTATCCTAAAGTTTAAGTCATATTTTACAGGTCTTACGGTTTCGCCATGGGTGACCTACGGCTTAGCCGTATGCATCTTACGGTTTAGCCGTAACATGCACTACGGCTTAGCCGTGGTTCCCTTCAGAACACGGCTAAACTGTCATCTTCCACCTCTGATCTGATACATCTCACGGCTGAGCTACGGTGGAGTCCACGGCTTAGTCGTAGACCATCACGGCTTAGCCGTAGCTTCACCGTAAGAGTACTGATATCAGAAAAGTTTCGACTGATCAGAGATTTAATTCACGGCTGGGTTACGGTTGGGTTGCGGCTATCTTACGGCTCAGCCGTAGAACAAATTACGACTTAGCCGTAGCCTAGCCGTAGAACAAACTCGAATTTTCAAGTCTCTGGAAAGTGAGCCGTAGAAATTTACGGCTTAGCCGTACGATACAGAAACGAATTCGGGATAGTTACAGAAACTGAAATGTGGTACAGAAAAGTCTCAAAACAAGTTACAGAGGTTCCAAATTCACAAAAATTGGCTGTAAAACATTCTATACAAAAAATAAGAAGGAATCAAAGCCATCAAACAAAACACCCATATGTGTTATCAAAACCTGTACTTATACTTGCCTCAAAACTCTGTCAAATCCACTGAATCAAGCTCCAAATCAACTAAAATCAATACAAATCAAAGAAATAAACCATGCATGAGATGTAGACACAACATAGAGAAAAAGAGGTGCAATTGGAGATGAAGAAGAAAAAGCTTTGGAGAGAACCCACTTACCAAAGCCACAGACAGAGATGAGAGGAGGGAAAGAACCAAATCAAAACAAGGAATCCAAATCCTCAGTCGAGCAAGAGAAGGGAAGAGAAGAGATAGAGAAAAGAACGTGAAGCTTCTCCTTATCTTGCATGCAACATTGGAGACAAATGGGCAGAGATGAGAGACATCTGGAGCTGAATTATATATATAGTTTCTAAGGTTTAAAACAAGATCCAAGAGAATTTGGTTATTTACAAATCAAGTCACACGGGGGTCCAACTCCTCCAATTGACTCCAAATGGGTCTGACACAGTTACAGCAATTGACGAGCTCAATAAAATACACGTGCTGACACCAAGATGATGCAAATATGATGTAAGCAAAGCAAAAGCAAAATTACGAAAAAGGGCTTAGAACTACCTATTCCAGGTCGAAGGTTACTCAACTACCTATCCAAGGCCCAAAACCAAGTCCCAAATAATAAAACAACAAAAACACACACTAATGAGCCACTAATCTGGCTCAAAGGGGATCGGAGTGTTACACCTATCAAAGTAAACAATAGTTTGGCAGTCAACTTAGTAGCTTTGAGAGAAAATTGTTTTTGCTCATTTCAGAGGATCGGACTATTTGAAGGAAAAGTTCCGTTTTTGTGGCATTATCGTGGAATATTTAAAACAAGATTTTGATATATACATTATTCACCGTGCATGCAAGTTTGGTTTGAATTTGAGAAAGTTTTCAAAAATAGAATGGTGAGCCAAACCTTGAAAAGTCTAAAATTTTGATTAATCTAGATTTTGACTATATTTGATATGAGTGAATTTTCTTTTAGAGAATTTCTTTCACCTTTGTTTTTAGTTAAAAAAAAAAGAGAATTTTGTAGGTGTATTCACTTTAAACCCTCACAAGGCACAAATCGTTCACTAGGAGGAACCTAGGGGTTTAAGGGCTTGCTGCAAATGCTAAACACAGTCGAGAGTACTAGTGAACTAGCATTTCTCTTTTTCTTTTCTGCATTTATTTTTCTCATTTAGGTTAGTTTAGTTTAATTTTCTTACTTTAGATAGCATATTTTACTCGAGACTAGCAAAATGCTAGTTAGGGGGTGTGATAAGTTCTTAAAAATGCACTATTTTATATTCATTTTCAGGAATTTCAAGGACTTATACGTTGAAAATATCCTCATTTAATGAGAAATCAAGCTTTTATGATTTTAGAATTTATTTTAGAGTTTTCTTGCAAAACTCATTGAAAATCAACAATTTCCCATAAAATCATAAAACCTTCCATTTTTGGATATCCATTTTTAGAAGGTTTTTCAAATTCATAATTTTCACATAAAAATGACAAAGGTTTTTATCAGGGCCCACATTAATGCATTTGTGACTTTTTGTTAAAATCATTATTTTTAATGACAAATCACTTTTGTGCGTAGGAAAATTGAAGAAAGTAAAACCATGATCAAGATTTGATGCCAAAGAATTAATTGTGAAGATATCTAAGAAGAAGAAGAAGAAAATTGAAGAAAAGAAGAAATTGAAGCATAAGAGGATCCCACATAGATGTTTGGGCATTTAAAAAGGGGGTCCACACTCTCTTGATTCTTGCAAATTTAATTTAAGCCAATTAAATCAAAGAAGATTTCAAAGAAATTTACAACAAAATACATAATGCTTACATGTCAAGATGGAGGGCCGAGATTGAAATTTGAGAAAAGCAGGAATTAGAAAGGAAACTATGGTCATGTACACTACCCAACTTGTGAAAATGGAAAGCAAACAAGGGACGATTTGTGCATTCTCACATTCTATTACTATTGGTTAATGAAAAGGGAAAGTCCTCTATGGAAAGACAAGTAAAGTTCTAAAAGGAGTCCACCCACTGTTTTAATAAGAAGGAGTCCAAGATTCTCTCCATCTAACCATTCTCTAATTCCAAGTCAGCAAACACCATCCCATACCTCTACTTTCCAAATTTAACAAATCACTTCCATCTACCCACCGTCCAAATTTCTCTCTCTCATATATATAATTCAACCCATCCTTTAATTCCACAAGCCAGCCATCAATACGTCCCAGCCATCAGCCACCATTCTAGGGAAAATTTTTTCCTCACATCAGCATTCTCTCATCATCATAAAAGACGTCTTGATCAATGCATTGCCATTCATATTTTATATATCATATCATCATCAGCCCATCACATTCACGCCATCCATCATCTCACTTTCCATCAATCCAAAGTGGGGTTTGGCCAACCCACTGTTGGGTTCATTCTCTTCCATCCATCATCTTCTCTTGTCCACTGCTCCTCTTTGGTGTGAAGCATGAAGATTGAAGCCCGAATTACGCTCGAAATCCCATCTACTTTTTGATGTCTTGATCTAGGGTAAAGAGAGATTTTTTTTTAGTTTTGATTATTTTTTGATATTATTGATAGTATAAGTTTGTTTTAACTTAAAAAGATACAATTAGTGAGGTCAATGTGTCTTGCCTTGGATCGGCATCGTGTGTCTATGTGCGGTAACAGCACGCACTTAATGCGGTGTTTTTGTGGTCTTTTATTAATTCTGCCAATACAACGTTCTAATTTCCCATAATAAAAGAAACTAGAATTCTTTTTAGTATATTTTTCATTATCTCTGAATGATTTATTTCTGATTTTTAATTTAGTGTATGGTTATTTATTCCTTTACATTGGTGGTTTGATCTAGTTTATTGTTTTGCAATTTCTAGTTCTAGGATTTTTTTAGTTTAGGATTTTAAGATTATATTTAATTTTTCATTTTTCAGATTTGGAATTGTATTTTAAATTTAATTTTTAGATTTAGTAGTTGTGTATTTTTATAGATTTTTTTTAGACTAGTAGTAGTTCTTCCATTAGGACAAGTTTTCTGCAAAAATTAGCTCCCTGTAGATACAATCCCGACTCACCGGGTAAAACTACATCGAAACCTTGCACTTGTGGTCCATGTTGATCAACATGTTGAAACTTCATATGAGCGTTGCCTAAAATATTAAACATAATTTAATTATTGCATGCACCACATCAAATTACTCTATAAAAATAATATAGATAATTGCACACAATACTCTCGCATACGAGATTCCAGACTTGATCTTTAAAAGTATCCGGTACATTTTTCTAGTTGGTATAGTTAGGTGGGACATTTGTCCTTGTTACATACCCTATATCAATGCTAAATTTTGTTGAATTAGGCCATGTAGATTGACCATCAACTCTAAAAGCAACATAGGTAAGAGCACCTGTTGTAAATAAGTAACAGTAAAAAAAAACTATAATGAGAAACACTTAGTAAGTAAAAAATAAATGAAAATAAGCAATACGAGCTTGCACGGGAACTACTTTCTAGATTCATAGGTGCTGATGTAGAAAAGGAAGCTCAGTGTGACACATTTTCTATCACCATAGATTTTAAAAAAATACTATTATGCATCGAAATAATGTCATGCAAACTCATATAATAATTAGTTACAGGTGCTTATTCTAATAATTTAAAATTTTTTCAAGAGTCCAAATTATGTATACTTGAGGTGGAGAACATGCATAAAAAGGTTAAAAAAAATATATAGACTATAAAAAAAACAATTGAGACAAGTAAAAGTACTTATACATCTAATATAATTCCAATGATAAATCTAAAATAAGTTACAACCTAGTGGCATGTATGAGGGGAAGTGCGGTACCTGTGCTGCTTAGATTTTCTCCCTGACTTGAAGGAGATTTGCTCCTCTGTCTATCTCTTTGCATTGAACTAGAGATGAATGGTATTGGGAACAGGAGGCTAAGATTTAAGTTAGACCTAAATACATTTGCCAAAAGAAAGGAGATTTATTCATGTTTCTTTTCATTTTTATTTTTTGGTTGTGGTGGATAAGAAATATAGGTAGATGCATCATAAATTTAATGCTTACAAGTATAACAGTTCAACTTTTCACGTGATTTCTAAATCATTTCTTTCTTCTATCCAATGTTATGTTTTGTTTGTTGCCTTTCAATGACTAATGATATAAAATTCTATAACAAGATCTCAACATGAAATTCTAACATAAATTGCCATGTCCTGAATGGTGTTGGCACCAAAGTTCACATTCACAACTGTTTCAAATGATGATCAGATACAATGATTGAGCCTCATTAGTTTTATGCAGAAAGAGGCCAAATAAACAACATCCATTTAATGTAAGGTTTTATTTCTAATTTTCAGCCTTGCTACAATCTATGATCTATGTAGAACTTGTTTGGCATTGTCATATCATACTAGTTTGCTGATAATAGACTTGTCAATTTCTATGTACCAATATTTGCAAAAGGCAATCATTGTCAAGCCATCTTTGATCCAGGGATGGTAGCTGCATTTGAGGATGCTATGAAGGAGCTTATAGTAGAAGAGAAATACATCCTCAAACAAATTGATGACATGGATGAAGAGGGTAAGATAGTGCAGCAAATTGAAGAGAAAATTTCAGACAACATGCAAGTGTAGTAATGTTTGATAACTTATTTTGAGATTGAAAACTTGAGTTGTGTTTATAAATGCTACATGATAGAAAGACAAGTCTCAAGAAATGCTATTCACTGAAGGTGGGTCTGCTAAACGATAACCATAGTTTAATGCATCTAATGGTGATTATACAATATTACCCTATCTAGTTATTAATTTATTTTTGGTAACAGCTTATCTAATGGCAGACATCATTGATGAAGCCATCCATGAGAAATAATTGTGGCACCCATCTGATGTTGGTAGTCATATTAACACTAAGGGAGTGATAAGTCCACAAAATTGCATAATTTCATTAACATTTCATGTAGATTTATGAAATTAATTAGGGTTAATTGCATTAATTTCATTGATTTTCATTATTTCATGAATTTAAGCAAATAATGTTAGAATTTAAGGCAAAATCAGTCAAATTTCATTAATTTGCATGATTTCTTGTAAACCTATTCTCACAAGGATTCTACTATTAGTAGGATTCTCTCCTAATTTACACTGAAATTGTTTGCCTGAAAAAGGGAATCGAGGGGGGCAAAGCGCATCCTGGCTCTTTTCCTAACAAACAAGAAAAAACACGGAAGAGAAAAGAAGAATTTCGTTCTTTTCGAATTTTCAATTTCGATTTTATTTTTGTGGGTTCTTTTACATTCTAACCTCCTAAGTGCAGGCTGTTAACATGTATTTTTTTTTTTTTTTTTGCAACCCTCCTTTTGGTCTCAGATGATCAACACTAGGAAAAAATGTGAAAATACATGGAAATTTCATGTAAAATTACATAATAATGAAAATAATACAAAGATAGCCAACTGTACAAGGGAACGACTGACTACCAAACTATGAGACCAATCCTAGATGTATGGAACACATACCCATTCTAATCATTTTCAAAAGATCAAGTACCAAATCTTTGGTCTTTGGTATTGCTGCAGAAGAAGTTAAAGTGTTGAAGTCTTCTTGGTGAGAACTAGCAGGACTTATGAGCTCTAGAGAGAATTTTTGCCTTGCTGGCTGATGATTCGGTGTTATTGTGTTGGAATGGGCACCCAAGGGGTGGGTATTTATAGCCCTCAGAAGTCTTCTCCAACCATTTGTGGCAAAGAGAAGATTAAGCAAAAATCTGATTTGCAGGAGAGTTGCCAACCATGTATTTGTATGGTCATCTACCTTCCTATGTTTAGCTGTGTGAGGCGGTTGCCAAATTTTTATCCCTTGAATCATGTCAATCACCTTCCAATCAGTCAAGAAATAATGACCAGATCTAGATCGGCTACTTGCTGAGCTGTCAGAGATTTACAAGGGTCAGCTAGTGCTCTTTTTCAATTGGCCAATGTAGTCATCGGCTACTTTATCTGTACCATTGGCCATTGTGCCATCAGCCACTGATATTTTTAGTCGGCTACTATAACCCTTTTTCCTCATTTTGTAAGTTTGATTTGTTTTCTTTTCCAAACTTCAAGGGATCTTTTTGTGCACTGTCCTTGAGTTTGTTCGGATTTTGTTTTGATTAGTTTTAGCTATTTTTGAGTCTTGACTCTGACTTTGCAAGTTGATTTGCTTGTGTATCCCTTCTGAGATTTTGCATATCAACAAATGCCCCCCTAAAAGTGCAATGATGAAAGTTTTTACTTGCGATCATTGAGCCTTGAAAGATGATGACTTTGAAAGGATGACTACTCTGCTCTTGCTTCCTACTTTTCATAGTCACTCTATATGTGTTGCAATTTATGGGACCTAGTTTGTCACGGTGCCTAAAGTTTGAGGAGAGTCTTGTTTTTTAGAATGGAAAATGGGCTGGACTATGGAAGGAATTTTCCTTCCTTAATCCTAAATTCCCACTGAAGCTATTTGTTTTTCCATGTTAATGAGAGTTTTTCCCGAGGCTTAAGGCATTTGGAAGTTTATCTGAGAGTTTATGTGGTTTTTGAATGCAAATTGGGTTGGTTTGTGTGCTTTTGTTTCTCTAAAAAATGGTGTTTGGCCAAGTTCGGGGTGCTTCTAGTGAGGATGAAGGAGTTTGATCAATGAAGGTGCTTTTGAACAGGGTTTTTAAGGTTGATTTTTAATCAAAGGCATGGAGAAGGCCATTATTATACAAGAACAGAGATGATTGATCATCAAAATGTTAGAATTAGCAAGTGAATTGCTTTTCCATGAGCTATAGAGCCACCTTAAACTTTGTCAGGAAGATTGACAATTTTCATATGAATGAGGGTTTGAGGGGTCAAATGAAGTGAAAATTGATCATGTAGCCACTTATTTCAAAGGTATTTTGGAAGGGAATATCAAGGTGAAAGGTTTTGGAATTTTAAAATTTTGAAAAAGATGAAGAGTGGGGCTAAAAGGAAAGAAACTACTTCTCAGTTACTACAGGCGTTACCCTGGGTAGCCGATTGCTTTTGTTTATAAAAGGCAATGACCACACTAATTTCCCACTTTGTGAAATTCCAGTCTTTGTGTCCAAGATCTCTATGCTAGTTTCAGAGCTTCTTCTTCATTTTTCTTGCTTTCATCCTCAATTTCTTACCATGGCTTGTAAGCTTTCTTCTTCTCCACAATTTCCTATTGATTGTTGCAGAGTTGATTAGTTCATCTATTTTTCATGAATTTTGCAAGTTTTGCATCATGGTTTCTTCAAATCTAAGTGTTGCATGCATCATCTCTTGTAGTGCTTTTCATTTTGTTTGATTGATGATGAAAAGAGGAATTTCGAAAGTTCCAATCTTTGGCCGAGTGGAAGTTGATCATTCATCTTCTTCTCCTCTTTCCTTTTGGTAGTGGCCAATCGGATTTTCCCACTTTTTCTTGCTCTTCTTGTCTTTTGTTGGCTCTTTCTTTTGATCCAACATTTTGTTTCACATTTTTGTCTTGCCTTTGGCTTGATTTTTTTTGTTGAAAATTTCTATTTTTCCTCAAAGTCTTTTCAAATTCTCAAACTATGTAACAATTGACTATTCTGTTCACAGGAAAGGGAAACTTTGATTTTCTTAGGGTTTTTGGACTTGGATTTTCCATGGTATGGTGGTGTACGCTTATTTTGGACATGAGTTAGGGTTTTCCTTTGCTAATTTTCAAAAGTTTTGAAGAATTTTGAAATTTTAACTTTGGAGTGTCCGACTGATCTGCTATGCTGATTTAAATTTAGTGGCCTACTATTTTTTAGTGACCTTTGGTTTGCCCAGGGTAGTCGATGGTTTTGTCCTTGAACTTCCCAAAGTAGCTAATAGTTCACATGCCCTAGACATTTTCTAAACTCTTACCTAGATGGCCGATAATGCACTTTAACTGTTGGCCTTCTAGGTAGCCGATACTACACAGTCTTGAATGGCTAATAAGATTTCATGCCTCAGGCATTTTTCTGAATTTTTTTCATGAATGACTAAGGGTCTTCTCTGAAAAGCTAAGGGGATCCCTGCCTTAACCAATGTTAGGTTTTCCTTTGCATGGCCAAGGGATGACCTTTACACTTGGATCTATCTTCAACATTTTCATGCTTGGATGCTTTCTCTAATATATTGTATGTTTTTTTTTTTTTGTTGTCATTAATACTTATGTGGACCAAAACCCTAATCTTTGCTTCCATAGGGGTCTTTAGTGAGCTCTGCATTGCTTTGACGTATAAGCCTTATCTTCAGGCTTCATAAACATACTTGAACATTGCCAGGGCTTGGGGGTAAGCATACCCTTCTCTTTCGGGCCTTGTTCCCTCCTTTTGACTAAAGGGAGATGCTGTTGAATTTTTAGTAGAAATTTGCTAAATTTTCACACTGAGCCTTTCACCCATGCTTTGTTTGCCTTTGGTTTTTGCATACAAGAGTAAGAAGGTTGCTTCCTCCTCCACTAAAGGCAAAAAATCTTCCTCTTCTTCTAGCTCTCCTCCTTCTCTGCGAACTGTTGGTCGTTGGCCTAACGCCCCATTTGAATAGATCCACGAAAATGTGGAAGCGCATGCTGTTGAGACACGAGTGAAGTTAAGGGCTTGTTTATTGGCTACTCACATCATGTGAGTCTATGAAGACATTTTTGGTGACTTTCCATGGAAGGATGACTAGCAAGCCACCATGAGGAAGCCAGATTATGTCTTCGGTGATAGCAATGAATTTCCATATGATTATAATGCTAATTTCCTAGTCTATTGGTATTTTAATGAGGATGGTGTGCAGGTGACCTTTCTACTAAGCATCAGTGTAAGAAGGGTCCTTAGTTGTTAGAATTGCTTGCCTTCATTCCTTTGCAATGCAATGACTTGAAGTGGGGAAGTTCATGCCCCACTACTAGACGAGGGTGTTTTTGAGCAAGTCTCTTTTCTATGCTGAAGGAGAGGGGTGGTGCACTGAGATGTTGGCACCCAATCATGCAACCTTGCTAGTTCAGAGTCATATCTCTCAATTTTACATTGCTAACTTTGGAATTCTGGCAAATGACGATAGTAGCTGGATAGAACAACATGTCCCGCGAGGGTGGTTTGTCCCTTCTAAGGCTTGGCAAGCATAGACCAATGTGGCCTTTGAAGAATGTGCAGCCTTATTGAAGAGGGTTAGTATTGAAGTCATTTTAGTCACTAGGGACTAGGTCCCTCAAGATAACAAGGAGGTGTGTTGAGCTATTATAGAGAGCTTTTGCCCAACCACCAACACCTTCATCACCCCTGATGCTGAGTTGGGGGTTTTTTTTACAACTGCAAGAATTTTTTTTAGCTACCAATTTTGGTTGCCGTTTATGAAGAGACAATCCTTTACAATATTTCTCTGTGAGTACGAGGTGATGAGTTCAAGGTGGTATATTTTCAGTTGTTTACTATCACGACCTAAGCCTAAGAAATCAGGGATTAGGGTTATCCTAATCAGTGACACACAAACTCCCGTGCAATTCACACCCAAACCCGAGTCTGAATGGAATTACACAAGGGATATTCACATTCTTACACGTGTGAAGTGCTGAACAACTCATCTGTCCCAGCAGCAATGCGCAGAAGCTTGTTAATATCACCAATAAATTTTCCTTCACTTTTCTTGAACAGTTCAGCAAGCCCATTACAACCATGGAATAATCCAAAACTTAATATTCAGTAACAAGATTAATAGATTAATTATACAAATTCCTGTACAACCCAAACATGATGTGCTTATGCATGCAAAGGGACCAAGGGTAACATTCTATGAAGGGCAATACAGGAAGGAAGAGACATACACAATATGATCAAGTTATACATGCGGTCTACATGGATGCAATTAAATGCAAATGCTAAAAGAACCTAAAAACCCAAATATATACAATTCTTAGTTACTAGTGAGTTGCTCTCGACAAACGAGGCAGTCAGCAAACTTCTACTGTCCACCAATACCATCTGAAGGAACCATTGCGGCTCCTCCTACGCCACTTGGGTCTGTGCCAGACCAGGTTTAGGACCTAAACTTGTAACACCATTAAACAACTTGTGAACAAAACTATTAAGTAAAGCATAAGCAAGATTAAAATAATACGCGTTGTATCTAAAGGAAATAATAACATATGATTAATAAAGTTCCAAGTTGTTAAACTAGGCACATTGTGCATTTGAGATAAGCATGCTATAAGAATTTGTAAATGCAATACATATTAGTTGGCATTTGTCATATCCTCTCTCTAGGGATCTATGCATTGAGAATACCATCGTCTGGGCCAGGGCACGAATGAGTCTCTAGTTTCCTGGGGTCCAGAAGCCCGAAGACATGAACACACTGCAGTGACAACATACATGCTATGCCAAAGTCAACCCCGTTGGGTATCATAAGGCTGAAGCTGAGTAATGCCTAACCATTTCGATCTAAACATATACTTGAATTTGAGTAAAACATGCAATTCATTCAAGGAATAAGAACAATACCAAATCGTATACGTTCAATTCATTCATGCTAGACGTTCATACTCAAGTTAATGTCAATAGTCAATGTAAAGTGAATATCAAAAATACCAAGGACATATCAAGTAGATCCAATACGTACTATACTGGAAGGACATACGATAATCATTCAATTCCATACATAAGAGTGGAGGACAATAATCATCATTCAATATGCCATGCAATTCAAATTGATAGAATCAAGATAGTTTTACTAGCAACCCTAGTCTAGTTAGCCATTGTTTCTAGCCATGCATGATAATGTAGTTTTAAGTTATCCGATATGCAGTTGTCTTTTTTTCGGTGTTACATTGTGCTGTCGGAAAGGTGTATTGGAGTCCTTTAAACCAACACCCATGGAGAGGTGCTTAACAAATGAAGAACGTCATATGAATAAGTCTCAACCCTCAAGACTTTTCATAATCTTTCAATTATTCCTTTGGGCCGATTAATGGTGTATAGTGATCCAAAAGCTAAGGCCCTATAAGGTCTCACAATACCAATTGAATCCTAGTTTCCAATGGACTTTCAGCTTAGCCGTGAGTGACTTACGGCTTAGACGTATTATGCATTATGGCTCAGCCGTAGTTCCCCAGAATTGCCTTTGCAAATGCGGTGAGCCACGGTTGAACAGTGCTTTCTCTTACGGCTTAGTCGTATTTACTTTACGGTTGAGCCACGGTTTAACTGCAGGTTAGCCATAGCTCAACATACAGCTTGGTTGTGGCTTAACCGTAGAAGGTCATCAGATTTGCACACTTTCGAGAGTTCAAACCGTAAAATGACTTATGGCTGGACCACGGCTAGGTTACGGCTCAGTCGTAGTACATCCTACAGCTTAGCCGTAGCTTAACCATAGTACAATATCAGGGTTTTTTGCTCTTTGGAATCCTAACTGTACACTACTTACGGCTTAACCGTAAAGTTTAGAAATTCTAAAACTCCAGAAGTCCATGTACAGTTCAAAATGGGGAAAATTCCATTCATACTGAAGCAAAAACATATGAAAGTGTATAAAAGGGCTGCGAAACACATAAAACTTGAAAGATTATAAAAATTATACAATCATGATTTACCAATATGTATTCATCAATAATTTGCTTATACTTGCCTCCAATTAAGCTTTTCAAGCTCTTAATTCTTCCCTTAGCTCAACTTGGGCTCAATTAGACCTACAAAGCCATGCATGCAAGAATTGAGAAAAAAAGGAGTGCATCCAGTGAATTGAGAAAACTTTCGACTCGAGGGAGCAATAATCCAAGCAAAATTCATACCTGGTTCACAAGGAAGAGCTCACGGATGATGAAACTAGAGAAGATGATGATGAGTCAAACAAGCAACGTCTCCCTCTCCATGATGAGAGAACAAGAACTGAAGAAGAGAAGAAGAGGAAAGAAAACGAAGATGAAGTTACAGGATGTGAGAGGGTCGCATGAGTTAGTAGTCTCCCTTATATAAGACAAATGTTTTATGGAGTTTATAAGAAAGTCCTTCTACTTCTATTTAATTTTCAATATAAGTCAAATGAGGGTCCAACTGAATCAAATGACGTCTAATGCATTCGAGTCAATTACAAAAGTTATGAATAGGGCTTTCATCTATTTAAGTAAGGTCAAACCTAACCCAACTACCTATCCATGAACTGAACTGGACCCACTGGACTCCACAAAATGAAAATAGACCTAATTAAAAGAAAACCTCATTAATTAGCTTATAATTACAATTAATTACTTGCTAATCAAGCTTAGCTTAGGTCGGAGTATTCCATTTACCTTGTATGAAATGTTGCGTGATAATTGCTCAGAGGTGAAGACCACTACTTGTATGACGAATGCTTGTAAAGCTAAAACCCTTTTTTTTTTTAAAAAAAAAGATGTGTTCAGACGGTGATATATAGGTCACACCTAGCGAGAGTCCTACATATCCTGTGACCATGAAATAATCGATTGCCTAGACTTCTTAGAGATGATGGAGAAGAAGTTTTCTAAAGATATGAGATGCCGTTGTTTGATGGCCATGTATCTCACATGTGGTTTTCAGAAGTGATCTTTGCGGCTATCAGTAAAGAGGTCTAGAATGGATGTATTCTTCCCGCATGCTGTACCGCTTTTGGAGAATAGCTGGCCTTGGCACCTGATGTGGTCAACTACTTGTGCGCTGAGTTAAAGTTTGATTTGTTCTTAATGCGGCAGAGGAATGTGTATAACAGAGTTTTCTCCTAGCATCTTTTATACGCTTGGTTTGTCTATCATTGCACCGATTTGCACAAACTAGGTAGTTTCGAGGACCTTCCTTTTTTACAGAGCCATGACCCGTGTCAAGGGTATTAACATGTCTCTCACAGAGGCCCATTGTCCGCTGCAGGACCACCACAACTTCATGATTTGCAAAATGCCAACGATGGTTTTAGAAGCAAAAAGGGTGGGTATTTTTGGAAGCCAAGCCCCTATTGATCACTTAAAAGGACCAACTGGGGCTTTTCTCCTCCCACTAGTGGAGAAAGAATGGTTGGTTTCCATTAGACTTAGAGACCGCATTTATCAGAGAGGCAATGGTGCCGAGATCGAGCCTTACGTGCCCTCCAAATTTAGGCAGCAATTTGGTTATTCTCAGAGCATTGTAGGAGACCCATGTAGTCTGAGCGGTGGTTACAACAATAAGTTAGATACCAAAAATGCATGGAAATTGATAAGTCCTTAAAAATGCATGTTTTTATATACAGTTTAGATCATTTTAAGGACTTATCAATCCAAAAGAGCCCCATTTATTGTGAAATCATAGTTTTGTGCATTTATACATTAATGTAGTGCATTCATGCAAAATTTGCTCAAAAATCATCATTTTTGTTTCAATTCGTGAAACATGCCATTTTGAGGATTCTATTTTTAGAAAATTTTATAAAAATGTGTTTTTCTCATGAAATGAATCATTTTTTCATCATCATTAGTTTATTTAAGAAAAAAATTGTGTCCGATGATGTACATTCACGCTATCACTTCATGAGAGAAGGACCCACATTCATGCAATGTTGACTATTGGTAAAAATAGTCTTTTTATATAAATTGTCACTTTTGCTTTTAGGTTTTTGAAGAAATGGGTCCCAAAATGAAAGACTTGAGGCAAAGAAAAGAAAATGGAAGAGAAGAAGAAAATTCAAGAAATTGAGAAATTGGCTTCATGAGGAGCCCCCACACATGTACACACATGCTTGGATGGCCAAAGGGGATCCACACTCCTTATAAGGATTAATTCAATTATCTTTTTAGATAATGCACAGAATTTTTAAGGAAATTTTTAAGAAATTGCATGGAAGGAAAGTCAAGGAAGTGGAAATAAAAAATGGAAAGTCAATCCCATTTTTCTTTGGACAACACGGACTTAAACAATTATAACTCTCAAACCGAGCATTAGATCAAAACAACTTACTACCATTGGAAAGGACTTTTCGAGTAAATGTCCTTGTCCAAGATTGTGCTAATTGAAGCTAAAACGACAAAGTTATGGCCATAGGAAGTTGAGCGTGCAGTTTTTTTTTTTTTTTTTTTTTTTTTTTTTTTTTTTGCAGGATTGCAAAAAGATTGGGAAGTTTTTCTATGTTACACACTTTTAGGTGGGGCCCATTCAATGCAAAGTGAAGTGCAATAAGACCAAAGATGCGGCACACTATGTACATCAAAATTTCATCAATGTTGGGCCGAGATGTGTTGATTTGATTGAGATCTAAAATTAGGAAGTGTATGTAGAGAATTTTTAAACAAAGAAAGCTGCAAAAATATCTCACAAAACTTGTTAATTTCTTGCTAACTTAGAGGCCAAGTAGGAGAGACTTACTAATTTTAGAGATTGCTAGTAAGAAAGAAGAAAGCAAAGAAGGCAACTTAGTGCTCTCCACACCTACATAAGGAAGGCATTGGCCTCCATACTCTTCATGGGAAGATTAACCACCTTTGTCTAGAATTACTACTAGACTTCATCTCCTCCCTCTCTCTCTCTCTCTCTCTCTCTCTCTCCCTCTATTGAATCCTCAAGGAGATTTGACCAGAAAATCACACTACATCCTTGGGTTTTTCATCTAGAAGAGGCTTCTCATCCTAGTATGCAGTCGTTTCTTTCATTAAATTATTTATCTCTTCTATAAGAACAACTTTCTCTTTTCGATTTTCTTTCTTGTACTGGGTGATTGACGCTTGATTTATATTTCTTTACTTGTTACCATTTGGATTGACAACCCAAAGGCCCTAAGTGTATAATTCAAATTATGAACCCGTTTAAAAAAGATTTTTAAAAGAAAAGAAAACACTTAACCACAAATTTAAACTTACGCACAATCCACATATTTAAATTCTTGTCAAATCCACACATTTACTTTTATGCAATCCACACATTTGATTTCTTGGAACGATACATTTAAATTCCTGCACTTTTGTTACTTTTCTTGTCATGTTTTTATTGTTTTTATGTTGATTTTAAGTTTTGTTTTTGCATAGCTTGTGGATGGAGTTATTAATCATTGCATGAATTATCATATGGTGGATTCTTTTACATTATTAAGTTTCTGGGAAAACAAATTTATCGAATTATAAGTGAAGAAGAAAAATTCAAATTTGAATTCTAGTGCTGAAATTTGCATGTTTCT
Organism: Sextonia rubra; assembly: GCA_037013555.1. Classification (NCBI taxonomy): domain Eukaryota; kingdom Viridiplantae; phylum Streptophyta; class Magnoliopsida; order Laurales; family Lauraceae; genus Sextonia; species Sextonia rubra. The sequence continues at coordinate 49,874,299 of JASUAD010000009.1, read as the reverse complement.
GCACCCATCTATAGAAATAGTTTTTGGCAAAAAGTTCGAAGTGAGTAGACCAGTCAAGACATAACATTTTTTTTTGTGAAACTTGGATATTTTAAAGTTTAGGATGTGGTCTTCCATGCCTCAGAATTTGGAAAGTTAGTGAACTAGGGGCTTGCCAAAATTCTGTCGACTCGTCATGTTTATCCATTTTTAACCTTTTCATTTTAAATCCTTTTTCACTTTCATTTTTTTTGTTTTTCGTGTCCTACCTTCGTCCAATTTGAATTCCAGCCATTAAACTTTATTTTAGGTTGCATTAGGTTAAGGTGAATCATGCATGAAAATTGCATTAGCATACTAGTTTCATACTTAGGATTTTTTCAGCAAGGATTTTTTCAGCATACCATGGCATGTTTTGCATTACTAATTTAACCAACTTTCTGATTTTAAATTAGTTTCTAGTTTTTTGTTTTTGATTGTTTTAAGATTTTTTCTAACATTGTTTGACCTTAAATTAGATTTATTGTTGATTTGTTTCTAACTTAGTCTTATTTGGTTTCAAATTTAGTTTTTAGTTTTATTTTTAGTAAGTTCTAATTTTATATTGTTATAATTGGAGGTTCTAACTTATGTTTTAGTTTTGCAGAAACTTTATTTTATGAAGTTTTAGCTTTGTTTAGATTTTTAGATTTAGGAAGTTCTTTTAATTGATTTGTAATTAATTTAATTTTGGAAAGAAAAATGATTGTAATTTTTTATTTTTTAAATTAGGATAGTTCTAGATTTTTCAGGATAGATACAAGTTGGAAAGACCTTAAAATACATTGCTTCTGATGAGTTCATAAAATGGCACGTTCTTGGGATAATTTTATATTAATTTATGGGCTTCTTAGGCTAGATAAATTGATTTAAAGACAGATTCAAGATTTTTTGGATTTTTGCATCATATTTTTGGATTTCAAAATAAATCATCAATTTTCTGCATTTTAAGCATAAATTTATGAAGTCATTTAATTATTGTCCTTTATTTAATTCCCCAAATTTTGAAGGATCTTAATTGGAGTAGAAGACCCACCGGGGCCCACTATTGAGCAAGAATAGTCATCATGGGACCAGCGATGAAGAAAAGAAAATAAACTGGAGTAATGAAACCCACACATCAAGTCCACGGCCAACCAAATCATGGACTCCACTCACTTCCAAGTCTAAAGAATTGAAGATCAAGATAGAATACATGATCACACCAAGGTGGGCCGGGCATGATGATATGGGATGATGTGAAAAGGTGGTTAGAGTGATACAGTTAATTGGAAAGATTGGACAATGGATTCTAACGATTCATGCTCACTCCTTGTTTAAACTTCAAAAAAATGATAAGCATTGATGGAAGAAAACCTAGGTTGGGATGATTATCAAATCAGGGCACTACCACTCTCTATTCCACACACCTTGCCACTTATCTCACGTCACCCAGAGAATTCAAAAAAAAAGAGGCGGTCTCCACTCCATGCACAACACACCACTCCCTCTCCATACTCCTCACCATCATCTACCTACATAGGCCTCAGATCCCATCTCCATCTCACATGACAAGAACCCCTCTCCAATTTCCAGGTTCTACTATACACCAAACCATTCTGTCTCCACCATTCCATACTCTTCACCACCATCTATCTCCATGGACTCATGCCTATATCCACATCCATCACATCTCTTCCCTCTAGCTATATAAAGTGGGTCGCCCTCTATCCATTCCATCTTCTTTCTTGATACATGTTGGCAAAGTTCAAGAGATGATGTATACTGTGGTGCAGGCTCTGCCTTGGCTTGGTGTTTCATGTGACTAAAGTAAAGTGGGTTTATTATTATTATTATTTAGATTTAATATTTTTGGATTCTTGTTCATGCTTTAGTGATGTATAATGAATTAAACAAAGATTTATAAGTTGTAGTAATTTATTTTATTAGATTGATGCATTGTGTTTATGTAGTGTGACAGACTGTGTTTGGCAGTGCAATCTGAGTTGTTCTTTGACCCTAAGCATGAAGTTTGTAATTCAAAAATTAATGATCTTAAATCTATATTCTTATTATTTTTTTTTCTGAGTTTTTTCCTAATTCAATTTATTTATATGCCATTGGTGGTTTGATCCCTTTTACGTTCTTGCAGTCTTTAGATTAGGATCTTTTAGCTTGGATCTTTAGTTTAGGTTTTTATTTGGAATTGTTTTTTTTAATTAGGACTTGTAATTAATTTTAATTTCCAGTTTAGTAGATGATTTATTTTGTATAGATTTTTAATAGTCTAGCACTAGATTTCAATTAGGGCAAGATTTTCCAAATTCTAGCTCCATGTGGAAATGATTCCAGACTCACCGGATAAAACTACATTGAGATCTTGCACTTGGGGTCCACACATCGATCAAGTTTTTGGCGCCGTTGCCGGGAGCAAACGTCATAAGTACTTTTCCAACTTTATCTCTTTAATTGCTTTGTGGGTGTGCCTTTTCAATTCCAATCATCATACTAGCCTAGGGGTAGCATGCATGGAATGAATGACCAACCCTTGGACATTTAATTAAGGATTCTAATTGCTGATTTCAGATTAAAATTGGTTAATATCTGATCTGAAAATTTTTATTTGCTGAATTTCTTTCGAAAGCCACAATTTTTGGAAAATTGCCTACAAGACTAGTCCTCATTGATAACTAGTTTAGTTAGTTTATTTGTCTTTCTAATTAGGACTCTTTTTAGTTAGTTTAAATTCTGTTTTTAATAACTTTTTAGGTAAGATAAGTTACCAAAAAAAAATTCTAAAACTCACCTTCAAAAAGCAATTTAAGAACCCATTCTGATTTGGCTTTTTAGCCAAGATAAGTGCCTAGGGTCTAAAAGTTTCAGAACTTTCTTTGGAACCTTATCTTTTACATTAGTGTTAGAAATTTGTGTTCTTAGGACTCTAGCTTAGTAAAAACAAAAAAGGGATTTTCAAAAAAAAAAAAAAAAGGACACCTGCACCTCTTGATTCAATAGTTGTATGCGTGAGAAACCCAAATACAAGAGGTTAACTGAAATCTACAACATATCTAGATCTCCTGGTCTTATTGGGATTTCGGAAACAATGGCAGATGCATATATGGGTCATGACAATAATGACCTACTGATAAACCCGAGTGGTAACAATGATGGACTTAGGAATGGAAACGGGCATGGACTCATGCCAAATAATAATGACATGAACCAACCACCTAGGTCACTACATGATTTCCTACAACCTACACGAAAAGCCACACTTTCATGTATGGCCATTCCCACCACTGCGGGCCTATTTGATATTAAGCCGGGAGTTATTCAACTTCTCTCCAAATTTCATGGACTTGACTCAGAAAGAGCATATTTGCACATAAAAGAATTCGAACATGTAGTTGCAATACTTCAATTTAATAATGTGAGGGAAGATTTTATTAAATTTCGATTATTTCCATTCTCCCTTAAACACAAGGCAAAAGCATGGCTCCACTCGTTACAGCCCAATTCGATTGCTTATGAGCCGACATGGTCTGCGAATTTTTGAAAAAAATCTTCCCACCTCATAAGCCAACACCTTAAAGAGGCTTATGATGAATTTCAAACTAAAGGAAAGAGAGTCATACTATAGGTGTTGGGAACATTTTAATAAACTTCTCCATGCCAATTCGTTGAGACGATGTACAATAGGAAGGTCATGGTTAAGAATCCAAATGAGGCATGGGCATACCTTCAATTTTTGGCTGACAGTGCACAACATTGGGACATATTGAAAGGTATTCAACCCAAAAAGCAATCTAATCAGGCCAAGGGAGGGGGATTATATTTACTCAAAGAGAATGATAATCTTTAAGCAAAAATTGCATATCTTACTAGAGAAGTCGAGTCCCTAAAATTTGTAAAAAATAAGGAGCCTGCAATCATTTGTGGCATTTGCATTTACGATACCCACACATCAGCGGAGTCCCACACACTCCCTACATTTCAAGAGGCATTTCAAGAGCAAGCCAATGCTGGCAATGTATACAACCGGCCTTTCAATAATTCAATTCTTTGGATAATACGTATAACCCAAATTGGCAGAATCACCAAAATTTCAGTTGGAGGAATGAATAGACGTTAGCCAGTGCCTTGAAGTATAACTTCATCCCGGGGTCTTCAACTTATTCCTCCTGATTGATTTGGAAGAGATCAAGTGAATGGATGTCGGCCTATGTCTTAATGTATGACTTTATCCAGGGGCCTTGACCTCATTCCGTATTGATTATTGCGAAGGGCTTGTCTGTCTTGGCACGATACCTATTATCTATTTTCTTCTTTTTGTTTTGAAAATGAGGGAAGTAGTGTCCTTTTATGGGTATATTGCTTCAGAATTTGTCATTGATGGGCATTGTACACCGATCCTCTTCCATGGTGAGGACAGTATAAGAGGCATTAGAACAGACCTTATCAATGACGAATGGTCATTCTCATTTGGGTTCAAATTTTCCTTTTGACTTGTGGGTAGGGGTGATCAGCCTTTTGACGGCTAACACTAAGTTGCCCTTTTTAAATGACCTTTCTTAACTTTTTTGTCAAAATGCCCAACCATCCAAGCCTAATATAACTCGATGCTTTGTCGAGCTGCCAATTGCTTTTCGTCGAGACTCTTTAGTTCTTGGAATCTCAACTTTGCATTCTCTTCTCATTTGAGCTTTTCTGTGAGAGCCACACGTAAGGAGGGGAGTTTTATATCAAAATGTACCATTGCTTCACAACTGTACACCAATGAGGGGGGGGGGGGGGGGGGGGGGGGGGGGGGGAATTAGTGGGATCGTGGACAGTAGTGTGATAAGCCCACAGTGCCTCAACAATTTCGTGCCTTATGCCTTTTTGTTGTCAGAGACCATCTTTTTCAATGTTTTGCAAATCATTTTGTTGAATGCTTTTGGCAAGCCGTTTGCTGTAGGATTATAGGCCGTGGATGGGCAACATTGGATCCTATACTCTCAAACTTTAGCAGTTTATATTGGTGAAAATTAGTGTAACGGATGACAACTTGAAGTCAACTTGAATTCCCCTTTTATCAAAGAATTGAAAAACATGTCTGTGTTAGAAAACATAGAATCAAACATATCATTCAAAAGAAAATGTAAAATCAAATATAGATGACAATATTGTAATCTATGGAGATATTATCAAACAAAATTTCCAAGATTTGGTTATTATTATTTAAAAAAATTAATTATCAATCATTAACTGCAAATTGGAGAAGATATATATACAGATAGAAAAATTCTAGAATATGCTTACATATATGCACCGGGCACACCTAACAACCATATTATGAGTGTTGATCCAGTGCCCAACTCGCACACTAAATTAGCATGCGCACGTCAATGTGGGGCCCACATGGGACCAGGGGATGGAAAGATCTCCCTAGCTCCCTCCCTTCTGCAGGAAACAATTAATTCGGATGGGTCTCTAGTTGATCAAACGGTTCAATCTATTTGCATGGGATCCAAATTGTAAGGTACCCCCGTGCCACCCCCCCCCCCCCCCCAAATGAGCATCTATCCATCACCATGTTATTATGACGGACAACATAGTAGGGCTGGTTTTTTAAACCATTCAAACCATCTACATACATGAGACGCCCTAAATTACAATGAATCAATTGAGTTTTAACTAATCCGAATAAATTGGACCATTTAATTGAGGGTAAAAAATTTTCTTTAATGTAAAGTTGTTAAATTTGTGGTTCATAGATGAAGAGGTTAAAGGCTTTAGATTAACCCCAAACTTAATTTATGTGCCCATCTAATTATAGGAGCTCTAGGTGGACCCTAGTATGTTTATTCCTCACTGGTGAGGGATAAATGCACATAAATATACCCCTATATATAAACCATTATATTTATAATACTATATATTATACATATAATTTATTTTGTATATTAATAGATAAAGGGTCAGGTTGGGCCCCCTCGGGCTGTCTAAGTCCTGCCCTACATCAACCCTCAAGGTTTGGGCTTTTTAAAACTGGGCCCTAAACTTTCCTCGGGCTTTAGGATTAAAGGAAAAGCCATAGCTCTGAGGTTTTTTGTAAGCTAAGACAGGTCAGGCTCCCTCATGGAAGGGCTGGATTGCCACCGATAGCTGTTTGGTGAGTGGGCATTGCGGTGGCACCAATTGAGATTGTACGAGGGAAAGCCCCGCGCTGAAGCCTGAAGTCCCTCCATGTTACTAGCATGATGTTGGGCACCTGATTGGCCTCCCCTCGATGGTCAAAGTGAGGATTCCACCACCGTAAGCATGTGTTACACGAGATGTACTTTTACCGACTCCCAGCTCTAATGTCAGAAGAGGCCGCCCCCATCAAATTGCCGTGCCTTTTTTAAAGTTCATGGCGTCCACGTGCGGCATTTGGGTAATAGGAAGTGCTGGCTGTCTATATAAACTACCATAATTCTTCTTCCATCTTTCCACCTTATATTGATATTCTAGCTTTCTACTAGTATTACTTGAAGAACATGAGTTTGATCATTCAATCTCTTCCTAATTGGTCTAGAATTCCACCTAGACCTCCTCAGCCCTCTCAATTTCAAAACCCTTCCAGGTCCAAACCTCTAATTCAGGCAGGCCCAGTGCAATGCAACGCTCTCCAAATTGCCCGTCGATCAGCAAATTACCACCCAAGCATTTGGGACCACCAATTAATTGACTCGCTATCAAGTCCTTATAGTGTAAGCCTATTATAACGTTGTTGTTGTCCTTCACCAGAAGTTGTCTTCTTGTTAAAATTCTAACCCAATTGACGGGACCCTTGTAGGATGAGTATTTCACGACTCGTCTCGAGGAGTTCAAAATCCAAGCCAAACGGCTGCTCCTAGGTACCAAAGAGTCATCGTCCAGGCTAGAGCTCATCGACTCAATCCAACGGCTAGGGGTGGCATGCCACTTTGAGAAAGAGATCAAAGAAGGTCTTGATGATATTTATGCGGTCGGCGCCCACGCTGGGGATCTTTACACTGTGGCGTTACAGTTCCGGCTTCTTCGTCAACATGGTTATGGTGTTACTCCAGGTGAGCACAAGAGTGTAGGTATCAGCTAAGTTATGCTTGCAACCGACAGTTAAAGATATATATATATATAAAGAAACACCGACTTTAGGACCCATTGTGTTGATTATTGATATGTGGTAGCTCAAACTTATGTCTAGCTTTTTCGCCTGAATACAAAGTCCTGAATTTACTAGGCAATGGGCTGGACTCGAATCCCAAGTTCCATAGCCGTAAGATTGAGTCATTGCCTTGTCCTGTTGAGGCCATTAAGAAACTAGATTTGGCCCTACGTCCCTTCTTATTTCATGCGAACAACTTGTATAGATGATTTCCAAAATAAGAAATGATATTACACACACACAGAGAGAGTTGATTCACACGAAAAGAATTGAGCAGTACCAAATATAGGCTTGCCCGGCCCAATCCTAATTTGGGCCATAAATCCCTAGCCCAAGCCCGGACCGCCTTGATTATGTCGACCGTGACCCCAGGTGGATGACGTTTTAAAACAAAAAAAGGCTTCCAGTTGTTGTCACCACTGGTAGCTCAGCTAGATTTTACTCGTATGCATGTGTGAAAGTGCTCGTGTTTATGACCCCATTCAAACGGTATGCTTAAAGTATATCTCTCATTTTGACTGAATCCAACACTGGCCCTTATGTCAAACGGACTCAAAATTTACGTCCAGTCGTGGACGACTGGGAATTAGCAAAACCGCAGACTTGCCCACTCTATGACCACCCGTAACCAAACAGTTACTCATATTTGTTTTTCAAAAATAATATTCTACTTCTTTTTCTTTTGTTTGTTTTTTTTTCTTTTTTACATCCCATGCCACTCATTTTATTACTATTATTTTTCATATGTAAGACATTCTTCCACTATACACCTGTCATTAATGGGTTTGACCTTTTACCAAAAAGGTCAGAGAACACAAAAAAAAATATATCAATACTCATAAATTCATTTGTTTCAGCCATTTTATTAAATTGAAAAAGCTCTAAAAAAATTAGAACATAGAAATGCAATAAAATTTTTTTAAAAAATAGAATATATTATTTTTTAGCATATTTTGTTTTTGGGAACTATACCACAAAATTCAAAATATAATCTCAAATGATTCACATTTTTTTTTTTACAAGTATCTCAAGACCGGCAATGACCCAATGGCTAAAATTTGGTCCAATAGCCATGTTTGATCTTGTGAACATCTTTTTTTCCCCTCTAATTTCTAACTCCCATGAAAAGGTTTTGTAGAAAAAAGAGGAATGGCTTCTACTTCTATAAAGTGGGTAGACAAACAATTTATTTTTCAAACCTCTGCCCGCTTAACAAATTGACAAGCTTGAAAATAGAGATGCCAAATAGGTACCTAGACTTTTTTTCTATTCGGGAAAACCCATAAAGTAGAAGAATTAAAGTAGACATGAGTGTATAATGCGAAAAGAGGAGGGAGAGCTACACTCTTTTGGACGTGCCATAGGGCCCTACATATTTTTTGGAAAATTTCAAAATAAGCCTCAAGTTTTGTCTTGATTTCAAATTAGGACAAAAAAATATCTTACATTTTAAATTAGGCCTAAGTTTTCAATTGACATTCCCGTCAATTTTGAAGTTTGCCGGTGACTTTCTTCTCTTTTTATCCCAAAATGGCAAAAATGCCCTCTACCAAATTCAATAGAGATGAAGGCAGATACTGAGCTCCAAGCGATCCTTGTTGGAGAGCAAAGATGGAAACCCCCTCTTCATCCCTTTACCCACTCACGTTGACAAAAGGTGAAAAAATAGTCAAGCAAAAGAGAAAATTGTTACAGGAACAAAAATGCCTAAAGCTTCCTCCTAAAATGTTGGTTTGAAATTCTCTCAAATTTTCATCATAGAGCATTTTAAGATGACATGCATGAGCAGAAATCTAAATCAACCATGCTCTAGATACTCAAAAGTTTAACTGTTTTGGAGAGGATTTAGCAAAATGAAAGTGGTAAAAAAGAACAGAGTGAGTATCAACTAAAATGGGTTTTCGGTATCAAGTATATGTCGTCTTCATCATTTCAAAGGTTTCAAATGTAGCCTGACCATTTCCGATGCTGGTGAAGAATCCGAACAAACCTACTAGAAATGGAGTCCTCTCAATCTTTTCTGATTCTACAACAATCCGGAAACATCCGCATCCAACAACTACCCTCTTGTTTTAGATCTTAGTTCTGATTCAATTAGACCAGTGGGCCACCTCTGCGATTGAAACAAGACCATCGATCCAAACCCTCAGCACAGACTAAAACTGTGCAGAGGCTAGATCCTGTTCCCATCTCTTCTCCTTGATAAAGTGACCCAGTATCCAATCAAATCTCATTTATATGAATATGTAAACATAAAAGTCGATACAATCCAAGAAAACGATCAAAAGCTTCAATTTTGGATTCTGTTGTTGATTCAAATAGTGGACGTGGAAGTGCATCATGATGGTCGTCAAGAGGGAGTGGAAATGGCCAAAGCGCATGTTGGGTATTTTGCAAAAAATAAAGAAATTAGTCTTCGAAAAACTCACATATTGACTAGATGTTCTAATTTGAAAAGTAGAAGGAAAACTTAAGCCCCTATTTGAAATTTAAGTTTTGTATCCTAATAAGAAATCCAAAAAATTTTGAGCTCTATTTTGAAAGGTTTCCCTGTTTTTAATCCTAGCCCCCTAAATCATGATCCAAACTGTTAGATAGATTTATAAGGTCAACCACAACTCTAATACCAAATTTCATCCATTGGATAATAACCAATCTCAAGACATTTGGGAAAGAAAATGTAAAGCATTTGATTTTATTTTCTTAACATCGTGGGCCCCAAACAAAAGATCCAAACTGCTAAATCTCTTTAAAAGGCAACTACAATTATTGGGTGAAATGTCAAAGCTTGATTCCTTTTAGAGCTCAAAAATTTTGCGAAAACCATTAATGTACCCGTGGGCTCATTGCTAGGTTCTAAATTGGTCAATAGGTAGTTTAACTTTTCTTTTGTCTTTTTTATCTTTTGGGACAATAAGTCATGATCCAAATAGCTAAAACTAGTCAAAAGGTCAAGTATGATTATAAGTTCAAATTTCAACCATTGGATTATCACCAATCTCAAGATCTTTTACAAAAAAAAAAAAAAGTGAATCAATGGATATTACTTTTTCGACATTGTAGGCCCCAATTGGAAGATCTGAACCATTGGATCTCCTTCGAAGGTCAAATAGAACTATGGGGGTCAAGTTTCTCGTGGTTTTTGAGACATTTCTGAAAAAGTTTCAACCTTTCATTTAAAAATGTCTAGTTCAACCAGTTTTTGTGTATTGCCAAACAAAATGTCCATAACAGGTACATTGTCTATTTATTAGTATCTAGGTATCATAATTAACCGGTTTTTACAGAGACTAGTGGTTCCATTGTAGAACATAAAAAATTCTTCACAAGGAGGCACATGCTATTGAGTTGTATGAGTCATGATCCAAACAGCTAAAACTAGTCATAAGGTCAAACATGATTATAGGTTCAAATTTCAACCATTGGATGATCACCAATCTCGAGATCTTTTACAAAAAATGTGAATTAGTGGATATTACTTTTTCGACATTGTAGGCCCCAATTGGAAGATCTGAACCATTGGATCTCTTTGGAGGGTCAAATAAAACTATGGAGGTCAAATTTCAAGGCTTGATTCCTTGTAGTTTTTGAGACACTTGTGAAATAGTTTCAACCTTTCATTTAAAAATGACTATTTCAATTAGTTTTTGTGTATTGCTAAACAAAACTATTTGTAAAACATTTACTTCAAGCAAGGCCATTTGAAATTGATTTGTTTCATATATATCTGTTTCAAACAAATAAAATTTACCAAAGCTAGCGCTCATTTGCACTACCTCAAATAGGGTAGTTACCAATAGTATAAAATCTGTAAAATTAGACATTGATATTTAGACTGCAAACATTTTCGTTTTGAATATTTTGTATATAGCCCCTAAGTTTTTAGAATTTGCAAATAGGCCCCTACAGTTTACGTAATTACATATAGCCTCCTACCTTTTCATTCTGATACCTTTCATGTCCTAAAATTAGTAGCCTTACAACCACTATAAGTTTTTCGAGTATAATGATACTTTTGTCTACCTTGTTTTCTCTATATACATAATTTCAAAAGCATTGATTTGTTTTTCTCTAAAGCTTGTATTAGTAGAACACATTTAGTAGGAGAGAGTAACCCTACATAAATTTATTTCTATCAATATAGGACCCATTTTTGTTAAATTCAAATCGATTATAACCTATACTTATAATTGGCTATAATTGGCCCAACCCATGCTTGACCCACTGTTGGATTGATACACGTTTCAAAATACATAATTAAGCTTCATGTGCATTGGAGAAATATTAAGAGAGAAAGCATTGGATCTTGAGATAAAATAATAATATCTTTTTTTGTAAACAATGGCTCTGATTTTTTTAATGGATGTAAGGGCAAAGCAATCATTTTTATAAAATTTCAACATAAATCTCTTAGTAGTTGCTCATTCTTATTAGGATTAACGATATTGGGGACATACATAAAAGGTATTGAAATAAAAGGGCAAGGTGGTATATACAAAAACTAAAACTACAAGGTCTTTTTTATAAATTCTATAAACTTTAGCGTGGTATATGCAAATAAACTCTTTCATTTTCCTTAACTTGTTGAATTTCCACTGTTATAACCATTGATATCACTTTTGGAAACATCGGTCTGTGGTGAATCTGGAACCTTATGCTAAAATATTGGTTTGAGAATCTTAATTTTTAGCAATGCTTTTAGCGGACGAAATACAAATTGATCAAAATTTATGTGAAGCAGACATTTTCTACCAGTTCTTAGAGAAGGAAAGGACATTCAAGGCATGCACAAGCCTAGATGCAAAAGGCCTTTTGAGTCTATATGAAGCATCGCATACTATGATTCCTGCTGAGGAACTGTTGGAAGAAGCTAAAGAATTTAGTGTTAAGCAGCTTAACTGTTGGATGAGAAACTTAAAGGGCAATCTAAGAGAGCAGGTGCAACATGCCCTAGAAATGCCCTTACATTGGAGGATGCCAAGGCTAGAAGCAAAGCATTATATAGATGTATATGGGAGGTCAGCTGAGAGGAATATGGCTTTACTAGAGCTGGCAAGGTTGGATTTCAATTTTGTGCAATCCAAGCACCAAGAAGAATTGAAGGAGGTGTCAAGGTAAGATTAATATATGGCAATGCCAAGTTAATATTACGAAACATTGGATTTTGATGGAGTTTTTGTTTGGGGTAATTGGACCTCCAATGCCTCTTATTATGATGGCCCATGATGGATAGTCCAAGTTTCATGTGGGATTTGGATTTAGATTTGGGCTCGGAAATCTAGTATTACTTTTCATTTTGATTGTATATCTTACAAATTCATACCCGAATCTTGACAAGGTCAATCAAGCTAATTTTGATAAATGTGTAATTGAAAACTCTTTTATATTTGTACGACAGCGACACACCCATTCACACTTCTTTCAATATGTAGTAACTTGGCCCGGATACTTAAAAATGAGCAACATTATCATATCTACTACTTTACCTTTTATCTGTAAAATCAGTGTCCCTACCTTGTCTATTGTTTGTTCTAGTATAGGCAGTAACATCTTATTGTTCTTTTCGAGTGTCATTAGATGGTGGAGAGACATGGGTCTTGCAAAGAAGCTGGAATTTTCTAGGGATCGTTTGGTCGAAAATTACTTGTGGGCCGTGGGAATCGCCCCCGAGCCCAAGTTCTCCAAGTGTAGGAAAGGGCTCACCAAACTCATCTCCATTTTAACGGTGATTGATGACATCTACGACGTATACGGATCACTTGATGAACTTGAACTCTTCACAGAAGCTGTAAAGAGGTAAGACTAGGATGCCATTTAAAAAGAAATAGAACATAATATATAAACACCAAAACTCAATGTACAGCCTCTACCCCATCCACCTAGGGTTTGGAATGTACATAGCTTTGGCATATAATCTATTCCAAGGGTCATTCATTCTTACTTACCGTTCATAAGATATAATGTAAGCGCATGCACATTTTTTGACTCAAAAGCTTTTTCTTGTGTAATTAGATGGGACATTGAGGCTTTGGAGAATCTACCAGAGTACATGAAGATTTGTTACCTGGCACTATTTAACTTTGTTCATGAAGTTTCCTATGACACACTGAATGATTATGGGTGGAACATATTACCCTTCATCAGGGAAGAGGTATTTTTTGTGATTTTTGTACGGTTTTGAAAAACGTAACTTTATCATTAATGATTTGAGTAATTCTTCTATTTTGGGAAACCATGTGTCTAACAGTTTTACTTGCAGTGGCAGAGGCTATGTATGTCATATTTGGTGGAAGCAAAATGGTTTGGCAATGGCAATAAGCCGAACCTTGACGAGTATTTGAGAAATGGTTGGATCTCAGTCGGTGGCCCAGTGGCGATGGTTCACGCCTATTTTCTCCAAGGGCGACCAATCAGAAAGGATTCAATTAACTTTTTAAACCATGGATCAGAGCTCATTTATTGGTCATCGGTTGCTACTCGACTCAATGATGACTTGGGAACTTCTAAGGTATATATAGCAATAATAATTTTCTGATTTTTTTTCCATTTTTTCTATTTTGGTAAGACAGGCTAAAGATTTTGTTATTTAGACCTTTCAAATGATGAGTTCTATTATGTATTGAAAATTCCCTTACCAGCCCAAACTACTTTAGGCTACAAATTTATAGGTCCAGGCTCAGAGGCCATGTCTGTGTTCATGTCTGTGTTCAGGCTTATGGGTCACGGCTGCATTCTGTTCCAATTGTTAAGCAAATTGTGGTTGGGCCACATCTTACTAAGGCCCAGCTGAATCAAGCTGAACCAGCACAAAAAAAAAAAAAAAAAAAAAAAAAAAAAAGCTTACAACCTTAGTTGGCTTGTCTCAGGGGTAACCACACCCAATAAGTAGAGGGGTTGAATTTGAAAATGTTGGCCAAGCCTGGTGCATTCCAAGTCTGCCCATGCGTAATGCAAACAACAGGCCATATAGAAAGTACAGACGACAAATTACGTTTCTTTGATCTCCCAAATACAGGATGGTTTTGGATCATCACCCATCTAGTTTGTGGCCCACCATAGCAACAGTTTGCCTAATTACAACTTAGGCCCATAAACCCAAAAAAATCATCCATGGGAAGTTAGAAATGGTCATAGCACCAGGGTTGTGCTTCATCCATGGATAGATAATATTTCATATAAATCATCAATAAGACCCCTATAGAATCATATTTAACTTTGATATGTCTTCATATTGAAGGCTGAGATGAAGAGAGGAGATGTACTGAAAGCAGTCGAGTGCCAGATTATCCACACTGGTGGGTCTCATGAAGACGCAAGAGAGCACATAATGGGTCTGGTTAGAGATTGTTGGAAGAAAATGAATGAGGAACGCTTGAAATGTCATCTTCCTAATAGTTATGTAGAAACGGTTTTGAACATGGTTCGTACGGCCCACTGCATCTACCAACATGGAGATGGTATTGGAAGTTCAACAGGAGTGACCAAGGATAGAATCATATCACTGATCTGTGAGCCCATTCCAAGTCAATGGCCTTGATTTGTAGTATCCAGCCCTCAAATTACTCTTCACAGAAAGCAAAAATGTAATGAAAGTCCAGTCTCCACACCTTTGCATTCTAATTTGTTACTTCATTATATGTAGGATAATCTAAGAGTATATAAAAAATCATATTTACAGAAAAAATGTATTTTTTAAAATTATTGCTTTGATAAAAATGGCCAAAATTGTTAAATCCAACTAGTCAATATATTCCAAAAGCTTAAGCTGTTACAAAATATTGCTTGGTAGACCTAAAACCCATCCTGACAAGTACTAAAAGTGAATGAGGATAATAATAACCACCACAGAAGCAGCTTAGTACCATTCATAAGATCATGTTTCTACCGTTGACACACAGCTTAGCCCAGGCAACCAATGATTGATAAATGGACCCCAAATGTGATAAGGATTCAACGATGGCAATGATTTTGATAATGGTAGTAGTGGATCAACATCCAAATATTAAATAAGAACCTGCAGTATAAATCAATTACAGTTTTTTTTTTTAACAGCCTCCACGCAACCAAAACCTTTTGAAGTTGGTTGGTTTATTAGTCACTATATAGTTGCTGAAAATTATCCGTAATAGAAACCAAAATCTTGCTTAGGAAGTCATAGTAAAATATATTGTAACCCAAGGTCACGAGAGGTGAAGCGCTAAAGGATACAATGTGAAGATATAATGGGATTGCAAGGTTCCTACGATTTTATTTGCTAGGATGGCGTATAAGGTATTCATTTTCCATTTGAAGGGAGATATTATTATCATCGTACTCATGTATCTTCACAGTTCACTAAACAGGTATGGTTTTAGGCGATGAAACATTTCACCACCTAAACTCTTTATTTTGTCGCCTATATTATAGGTGATGAAAAAGTTTCGTCACTACTTTCCACACTGCAGCACCGTCGACAATCGTGTTCGGCAACAAAATCTTAATTTTCATCGCCCAACAGTGACAAAGTAGTTTGGTTGCTAATCCGTCGCCCAAAACAAAGATTTCATCATCAAACTCATTTATCTAACTGAAAATGAGGTGTTGAACGACACAAATGTTCAAATGGGCGACGAAAATAATATTGGCAAGGAAACCATTTTGTTGCGTAAAAAAAAAAAAAAGGTGACGAAATGGTTATTGGTGATGAAATATTGTCGTCGCCAATGCCTCTATGTGAAAATTATTAAATTAATGCTTCCTTTGTCTCAATTTCATCTAATCGCCATGTTTTAAACATGACCGCGACGAATAATTTCATGCCGTCCTAGAACTAGCGTTGGTGGATCGTCACTGCCCATGCAATCACCCTCACCCACGTACATGTCAATGGCTATTCCTGCACTAATACAATATATAGAATGATGAATGTACTCGTGTGTGAAGAGTGAACTCATCTACTCATGTGAAAATGGTGATTTAGACAAACATGGCAACTTGTTTCACACACGCAACATTTGCGCATGCGACACTTACATATCTAAGACCCATTTTCCTACCCCATCCATAAAAGCAAACCCCCTAAGGATTTCCAAAACATTTAGGATTGGAAAGGAAAATCAGATCTAGGGACAGATGGAGAGAAAATAGATTTTCATGAGAAGATCCCACCAGCTTTCCATTGCCCACACCTGCCTATCCTCTACCATTTTGATATGGCCACAACATTCCAATAGATTCAGTAACACTTCTTCTAGCATTCAAATTCCATACTCCTCCCTTTCTCTTCCCAAAACTTCACCACCATTTCCATAACAGAGCCCAGCTTTAATCACATGATACATTGCTGGATATGATATGGCACATGCCCAATCCAAAATTGATTTTTGCCATTGACACTGGTGGCTACATGTACAGTCACCCCTAGGCTTGTGAACCTGGCCTAAATCTCATTACACAACACTACAATAGCATATACACTCTAAAATTTTAGATCTTGCTTAAACACCGAGTTTCTAAAACCAGGGACCCATGTATGAAATCACCCCACTAATCATGCAACAAAATTTACAACAGAAATGACCCCATTAAACAAAATCTACTACAGTATTTAACATATTCACAATTCCCTCTAATCTGAACAGATTGATTCAAAATTTTTTTTTTTTTTTGACATTTCAAGTCAAACCCACATAAATTCAAGAACAAAAAGAATGAAATTGAGATTTGCAAAAAATAAAAAATAAAAAAGAGTGGGTGTACCATGGATGTAAGTAGTGGCACTAGTTTCATAGCTTGTACTTGATCAGGATCAGCTTGTACTTGTGTGTGATGAATGTACAGGATATGGTCTTTGAACAGCTACCATCTATCCTTTGCTTGCTTTATTCAACTTCACTATGTAATATTTAGTAATTTAATTTTAAACAAACAACTGGTCCCTAAATGAAAATTAAAATTAAAAAGAAGCTGCCCCAAAAACAGTTGAAATCTTTCTCTAAGGTCCACTTAGATAGTTGTCAATGATAAAATTACGGTAAAATTGGATGATCTTAACATGAAATGTAGGGTTGTATATGGCTAGCCAGTAGCCATCTATTCAAGGGCAACAAATTTGATGCCATTTAGGGAATTAGAGAACCCTTAAAAGTACTTCACTTTTTTCACATTTATAGTTACAGTTATCAAATCCTAGTGATATGTGTCAGTGTCCCCACCTTTCATAATAAAACGCTGTGATTCCTATATATTAAGGTAGGCCCTAGAGAGGGTTTCTAAGTCTATGCATACAATTAGCATATCCCGCCATATTGACATCTGCTGCAGGTCCTATTCTGTCATGGCTCCCCAGTCCAATCAAATAACTAGAGTTGTCTGAGAGTGTACCCTTGCAGCCATGTAGGAAGAAAACAGGGAAACGGCAGAACAATAATCCCATTATAACTGGCAAAGATCCACTAGGCTTTGTGCAATGGTCACCATATGCATTCGTCTGAGAAAAGAACATAGTGAACATATCCGCCGATGAAAGAAGCATTACATAAATAAGTTTGAAGAGCAGAGCGACAATGTAATAAATCAGTTGAAATATCATTTTTGAATGGTATGGTCTCACATGCCTACTAAATTAGAGACCAACAAACTAATTAATGCAAACATTCAGCCTTCTCAATACAGCTTCCACAGAACTAAAGGATACCATGTGAAACATATCCAGCTCAACTTCAGCACTGATAGCTTGTTTGAAAGTGCAGATTGTAATATGCACAAATTCTATGATTCAGAGGTTCAAGCAGTTTATTTGATTGATGGTTAATGGTCTATGCATATAAAACCTCAAATGTGAATGTATAGGAGGACAAGAACTTAGGGGTCATGGATGCTGACATGAATAGAACTTACTATAAAATAACCTATACCAGCCAACAAAACTACATTGAACCAATTCACGCCCATGAACCGAAAGGGCCCCTCCAACAGACAAAAAGCTGCATTCACCACGATCTCCCTAAACACCTCCATACATTGACTGTCGTCCCATTACCTACAACTACAGGGAAGTGAGAAAGACACCAAATTGCAAGAGCTATCTTCTCATCCAGGTGCTTCTTAGTTTGTCATACATACTTGCTGTCCTTTTACTAACTTTTTTATTTATAGTTTAGTACATAATGTTTATTATTTTAAAAAAATTAATGTCACTTGGGATAAGAGCACATTTGTGTAATGCTCAGTGTTCTGGGCTGAACCCAAATGAAAAAAAAAAAAAAAAAAGTCAGCTTCTGTCCAATCACAGTAGACTGCACCAGTAAGACGACACTAGTCCTTCTCCAATTCAGTCTAGCTTCCAACCAACTCTAAGGATCCCTTACCCATGCCCACGTTCTGGATTTCAGAGAAATGAATAGTTTCATCTCCATTCTACACTCCATGTATCTCTTAACCATATATCACCATGATACCCATACAACATACTCAAAAGCTTAAACACTTTGAAGTAGTTTGGGGCCTTACCCAATACACAGTGCTAGTGGGTGGTGTTGTGTATCCTGAGTTTTACCAATGATCAAATATAAGGGTGGTCCGCGGGTTCCTAGTAATAAAAAAATAAAAATCCAGAAGTAGCAAATTTCAGGCAGTATAAATGACTCCAGTAAAAAAAAAATTCGAGCAACGCAACTGAAATTTACATATCTCAAACAGCCCAACCAAAATCAGGATTCCAGAATAGAAAAAAAAAAAAGCTTTAAAAATGTAGAAACCAAAACCCACATCTGCAAAAAAAAAAAAAAAAAAAAAAAAAAAAAAAACACACACACACACACACACACACACACAAACACATGATCATTTGAGCATGGTCGGTAATGAGTCTGAACAAACCTGATGGTTTTTTTTTCATAGGCGTATGTTGATTAGAATTATCAAACTTCATATTATTGGATTCCTCAATATTGTGGTTGACTATAGAATTCTATTGCTTCTTTATGTGAGAAGGCACAAATTGGCATGCTCTGTATTGCATAAGTGATATCATGTCTAGTAACGGTGATAGACCATACTTCCCAGAAGTTGATGGTATGATTAGGGTTCTCCAGAAATTCTCCATTAGTTGGTCTAAGCTTGGCATTTTGTTCAGTTGAGAGTATGTGAAGAATTTCTTCAGTTAATCTGCATATTGAAGTAACTCTTGTAAGGATCAGCTGATCCTTATATTAACTAGAATGGGAAGAAGAAGAATATAAAAAAGAGGAATTGGAAATTCTGTCGTATGCCTTGGATGAGCATCAACCTTCACATTTATAATATGTATTCCCTCGATCAAAGGCTGATTTACAATGATTAGTATCTAATTACAAGTAAGGAAAGACAATAAAGCATACAGCTAACAGAATATTGACTGACAGATTTATGTTAACTAAATCCCTCACATGGGATACACTGATGAGCCAGATGGGCCTAGGCTGATGGGCCTGATCTTACTATGCTTCTACAACTCTGTGGCATATTTTATACTAGGATACGACATATTGACACATCCTCATGGAGTTAGACACTTAAAGGCCTAAGAAGTAATATAGAGGACCAAGATCTTTAATCTCTAACTTCTGGTGAAGAAGGGTCTGTGTTTTTGAACGTGATCAGGATCGTCACTGGTAGTGAGCATGCTATCAGCTTGAAGAAAGAACACCTTTTTGAAGAGGTAGCTATGAAAAATGCTAGACCATTTGGACTTTGAGAATAGCTAAAATCTTTACAGCTCTACTTAGCTAAATAAGCATGAGGTTCCTTTTTGAGTTCATGCAGGGCTTTTTCTCAGGTGACAAACTTGTCCGAAGGAATGAGATCAGAGGTTTAATTTAGACTTCTTAATGATTTCCAATTAAGAAGGCATTTTTGAAAAGTTGAAACTGCTATTGTTGAGTGGAAGCATCTGTAATGCTAAGTTTTACAAAGGTTGTTTTGAGTACTAAGCAAACGTTTCCTCAGTGTAAAATTTTACATACATAATTTCAGCCTTAGTGACCAACCAAGCTTTGCAATGCTCAAATGAACCATTTGGGTCAGTTTTGATCAACATGCGTTCTTTTGGCTTTCTTTTCCATGGAAGAGGAATCGAGTTCCTTGTGTGAGTTTTGTCAAGAGCAACTAATTCCTCTAGCCATGGTTTGGCGCCATTTTTTATAGGAACCAAAAAAATTCTGTTTCACTCCAATAGCCCTAAATAACCCTAGGACCATGAATAAATTACATGGATCTAATAAGGCCTTTGAAAAAAAGAAGGAACCAAACACAATCAAACCTCAAAAATAGTATCTTAAAACACATCCATAAATGTTTTGAGCATGTTCATTTGCATGAAATTGAATGCATAGAAATTCAAGGTCAAAATACTAACCAGGTTGCAAGACCGGCACCAGCTGAGCCCTCGGGTGCGGAAAAGGCCCCTGATAACCCATCTTCCCCATAAACTCCATGATCGTCTCCATCTAACTTGCCTGTGAGGAGAGGAGCCACCCCACCTCATCCAATCGCTTTTGCTGCTCCTCGACCATGCTCTGTAGGCGGACAACCTCTAGATTCAGTCCCTGAGACAAGGTGGCAATGGTCCGACGAGAGGAAGAGGGCCTCATACCAATGCCCTTGAAATAGCTAGACCTCAGCATCAGGACCTTCACTAACAGCTCCTTCGCTGTCACTGGGATCACGTCAAGCTGCAAGCAATGCAAGTCCTGCATTCCCACAAGCTCATCCTGTCATTTTTTCGAGAAAGCAAACAATTAATTATAAACTTGAAGTTGGTGTCATTTATCATTTAAAATCAAAGTACAATTGGTATAGATACATGTGCACGCTCACACTCTGCAACCGCCCACTTTCCCATCTTCTTATTGAAGTGGGTGTCTCTATAGAACTTGGGAAACTCAGGAAACCAACCCTCATTGGCTTGCATTTGAGATATTAGCAATTCTATATTTGAAATTAAGGATAACAATGATTATACTAAAATATAACAAATAAAATATGACATGCACAGCGTCGTGGCCCTAATAGGGAGCGACCTGGAGTGGCATGCATAGTTGGTCTTCAGCTGCCGCTGGTTCCCTTTGTTGCTCTTCGGTCATTTCTAGTTAAATCAATGAAATTATAGAATCATTGAAAGAATTAGTAAAAAAACTTACATGAATATTAGAAGTAGGAATTACCAAGAACTTCTTGTTTTTCCACTTCTTGTTGATGAGACCAATCCACTTATCTAACGACTCGTATCGCTGTAGTGGGTGGCTCCATGCATTCCCCTCTCCAAAATCAGCAACAAGCTATTGATTATCCTTGTGCAGCTTGTGGTTGTTGTCGCTGAGCCTCCAAGCACATTTTTTTGTCTGTGACTGCCTTGATAACGGCTGAATCGCCCTGCAAGTCAAACTTGCTCTAAAAAGAAAAAAAAAAAGGTATATATGCATTATATGAAAATCATATTCAACAGTAAAAATGAATAATACTCAAATATTCTTCAAAATAGACATATAAGCAATGACCTACAGGGACGCAATGATCGGTGCTATAGTATCCTTCGAAATGGCAGACCACCGCTCAGCAGATAGGTATGCCAGATCGGTCTGAACCCATACTCCTACCTCAAAAGCAAATCTACTAGCGTAACGCCCCACAGGCGCACAGAACTTTATGAGGATGGGCACCAGGAGCTTGGAGTTCTCAATAGGAACAAGCTCCAAAAGTTGTACACCCCGCGTCGAGCCACGGGTATGCCTACTGGCAGCCGAACCTATAAATTAAGACATGACATTCATTTAGTTAATATAAAAAATCCATATCCATTATAGTAACAATGTACATCAATTTGGAAATGTACCTCGACCGCCGGTATCCCACACCCCCCCCCCCCCCCCCCCCCGGCGGCCAAACTATGCACCGGGGTATTTAGTGTGGACCCCTCCCCCTCCTCGTCATGTGATGCGGAGGGCTCCCCTTCGTCCCGGCCATGTCCGGATGCGCTTGTATGGGTCATCGCGAGTGGTGGCATCTCTGGGACCTAACAAAACATAAATGAGTATTAGGACACATAACATGACATCATTACTACACATGCATATATAATGGAACTAACAACAATAAATGATACATAATTTCAAACATTTAATACTTTTGCAAATCACTCCGATCGTCAAGAAATTAAGCACATCTTACACATAACTTGGACATGTTACCTCTTCTGAGCGAGAGCTGGAAGAAGACTCATCATGATTTGACAGTATGTAAGTGTCATCCCCATCTCTGTTTCGCCTACCCTCATTCATCCCATGCCTAAACTTAGCGGAGGGCACCTCCATGGAACAAGCGATATGCCCCAACCCCAAGGCATCAAATCTCCATTTGTTCTCCCTAATTCTATTTTCCCCAACATTCTCGTATTCTATTGCTAAACAGCAGGGTTTGACATATCGTTTTCCACCCTTAGGCATTGTTTGTGATACTATAAAGATTGAATTCACTTAGATTGTATGACACACCGGGCATAATCATTGTAAAACATACAGGGCATAATCATTTACCTCCACGTACGGAACGTAAATTCACAAAAACATGTAAAACAAATTTATGAAAGAGCAAACACATACATAATATCATTAAACAAATTAATTTTGTCTCGTACAAAGCATGAAACAAAAAAAAAAAAACTACATATCATAATCAAAATCATCATCCATATCACCAGCATCAACATGCTCCTCGTCTTGTTCCTCATCTGTCCCATCTTCTGCCCTAGCTTCATCCGTATTAGCATCATCATCACTATTGTTATCCCAGCTCCTTGCTCGGATAATCCAATCACCTACAATGACCTCACCTTCAACCCCATCCTGTGATTAGGAACATCGATATCTTCATCGACTACTTGGATAGCCACGGTGTTGATTTCCTGTTGAAACGCACCATCACCAAGCCCAGACGAGCTACTGGGTTCCACATCACCCATCACTGTGAAATCAAACACACCACATGTCTGGACACGCTACACAACTCGCCACTGCTCACCCAACTTAGTATCGTTAAGGTAAGACACCTGTTTCACCTAACTAGAGAAGATGAAAGGGTCATTTTCATACCACCGACTCCTAATATCAATGCTTGTGCCGTGTGGTTCCCTTTGCATCAGCGCCCTTCTGCCGATTACATTACCAGTTTGCACCAGGCACACTCGAAAATCACAACCGTATGCCGACACATGTACTCGAGTTCCCAAACATTGCAAAGGTGACCATAGAACTTGTGCGTTAACTCACCCTCGTGTGGTCTTTCAACAAGTACACCACTATTCTAGGTTGCACGGCAACCGTCCAAGTCACGTGTGTGGAATCTCACACCATTGACTATACAACCAGACTATTTTTTCACCAACTATTGTGGACCATTTGCTTATGACCATAGTTGATCATTTACCTCAAGTGAACGGATATGATGTAATACATTGATCTACGAACACAGAAAGCATGAAGTACAAGTGACTTATGTTAACGAAAAGTAAATTGGCAAAAGAAAGAAGTATTGCAAAGTTGTTTATGCCTTACACGCTACATCAACCATTTGGAAAATTTACGTTGTTGTATTTAGTTGATGTCATTTCCGAAAGGAACATGCAAGGCTCTCTTGTATTCCTTAATCATGAAGTATCAGTGATGACTTAGCATTATACACTTGTAAAGAAGCTAACAAATTGAAAAACTTGCACATAACTACATGAATCACGTATGCTAGATATGGTTCCACCTTAGGGCTACTAAGCAGCAAGAACCAATGGGCCTCATCATGCCTTGACTTTAACAAGTCACCGTCCCAAGTGATTAGACCGCTTAGACGGACCGTCTCTGTGAAGACTACCAAACCCGGGGACCGTTCACCCCGATCTACATTCCAACCGGCTCGATCGCACACAGTTTCAATCTTATCAAGATACAATGAGCAAAAAGTGATGCACTCTTTGACAATGTATGATTCATCGATCGATCCTTCCGAACAAGCTCGGTTTGAAATGTACCCCTTAAGGGTTCCAAGAAACCTTCAAAGAAATATCATACCAGTTTAGAGTTATGTTACATGTTCAAGACAATTAAGAATGCAAAGCATTGCATTCAACCATACTTAAGTGGACCACAAGTTACCTTTCAATTGGATACATCCACCGATGCTACACCAATGCTCCAAGCATAGCCTCACAAGGCAAGTGAACGGCCAAATAGACCATGACATTGAAGAAAGCCGGAGAAAAGATCTTCTCAAACTTACATAATATCCGGACTCTCCCTTTCTCTAGCTACTCCAGGTCGCTAAGTCTTTGAGCACAAATGCTTGAAGAAGTTGCCGAACTCAAGCAACGGCGTGCCAATCTCCTTGTTCGCATAACCACGCATCCCAATTGGAAGAATCCGCTTTATAAGTATGTGACAGTGCTCGCCTTTGAGGCCCAACAATTTACCATTTCGCGTATTCACCAACTTCGATATGTTCCCTGCATATCCATCCAAGTACTTGACCGACCTCAAGAAATTATAGAAACCCTCTCTCTCTGCTGATTTCAACAAAAAACTAGCCCAAGGCTTCTCATAAGATCCGTCGGCATGCTACTTCATATGCAACTCTTTCCTTATTCCCCAATCTTCCAAGTCCAATTGTGCATTATCTGTATCCTTACTCTTTCTATCGAGTCCCAAGTGAGTTCGGCATGTGCTTTCATAAATATTCTTCTCTACATGCGTGACATCGATATTGTGCCTAAGTTTCTTCTTTTTCTAGCATGGCAGCCAAGGATGAAAATATCGGCCGATACGAAGCGTATCGGCCGATAAATCGGGCGTAGCGCTGATGAGCGCTACGCTTTTTTAAAAAAATCGGTCCTCTCAAAAGTATCGGCCCGTATCGGCCGATACTTATGCGTATCGGCCGATACGGGACGATACGCATGCGTATCGGCCGATACGGCCTATACGTATAGGCCTGGGGGGTTTAAAACCCCCCAGCCGATTTTTTGGGCACCTTTCCCTTTCAAGCTCTCCTCTTTTCTCCCCTCTTCACAGCTCCAACTCCTCCAAGCCCCATTTTTTGCCTCCATTTTTCAAATCATCTCAAAAAAACATCAAAATCATCAACAAAAACATCAAAAGATCCAAAGATTAAGGTGACAACATTTAAGATTCAACTCATTCAAGCATCAAGTTCAAAAAAGGTGAGTTTTGAAGATTTTTTTTTTCTACTTTGTGCTTATTTCTCTCTTTTCTTCTATGAATCACTTGAAAATGAGTTGTTGTTGTTAGATCCATGTTCCTCTTTGATCAAGCCCCTCTTTTTTATCACTTTCTTAATTTTTTTTTGAATTTTAATTTCGGAATATTTTATTATTTGAAAAAAAAATTTTATTTTGTTAATGGAAAACCAATCAAATGGGTTGAAAGTGGTCCCTAAATGTTAGATCTATGCTTCCCATAGATCAATCCCACATATTTTTGTGTTCTTCTAATTTTTTCATATTTTTTATTTTCGGATTTTTGTATTTTTAAGAAAAAAAAATTTTTTTATCGAAGCAAACTTAATCAAATGGGTTGAAAGTGGTCCCTAAATGTTAGATCTATGCTTCCCATAGATCAATCCCACATATTTTTGTGTTCTTCTAATTTTTTCATATTTTTTATTTTCGGATTTTTGTATTTTTAAGAAAAAAAATTTTTTTTATAGAAGCAAACTCAATCAAATGGGTTGAAAGTGGTCCATAAATGTTAGATCTATGCTTCCCATAGATCAATCCCACATATTTTTGTGTTCTTCTAATTTTTTCATATTTTTTATTTTCGATTTTTGTATTTTTTTTTTTTAAAAAATTTTTATAGAAGCAAACTCAATCAAATGGGTTGAAAGTGGTCCCTAAATGTTAGATCTATGCTTCCCATAGATCAATCCCACATATTTTTGTGTTCTTCTAATTTTTTCATATTTTTTATTTTCGGATTTTTGTATTTTTTTTAAAAAAATATTTTTTTATAAAAGTAAATTGAATCAAATGGATTGAAAATGGTCACTAAATATTAGATCTATGTTTCCCATAGATCAATCCTACATATTTTTGTGTTCTTTTAATTTTTTTCATATTTTTTATTTTCGGATTTTTGTATTTTAAAAAAAAAATATTTTTGTATAAAAGTAAACTGAATCAAATGGGTTAAAAATAGTCCCCAAATGTTATCTCTATGTTTCCCATATATCAATCCCAATTCCCACCCACGTAGATGCGTGTTATTCTAATTTTTTCATGTTTTTGAAATTTATTTAAATTTTAACCTATTACTTTTAAATCTTGTTTAGGTATTGTGACGTGAAAAAATGCCGCGTGATATAGATCTTGCATGGAGCTATGGTGAGGCAATTGAAAATAATCGGTTGAAGATTAAGTGCAAGTTTTGTCACAAAGTGACCCATGGGGGCATTACAAGATTTAAACAACATTTGGCCCATGTGCAAGGCAATGTTGCAGGGTGTCCTGAAGTGTCGAAAGACGTTAGGGAGCAAATGAAAAATTTATTGAATCAAACAAAACAGAGAAAAGTACAAATTAAAGAGAAGAAGCAGCAGGATGTTGATGCAGCACGCCATGATGTATTTGGGGATGAAGGTCTTGGTACTGCTTCTGATGATGAGTTTGATGACCCAGAAATGATGGCTGCACGCCGAGAGTCCCTTATGTCGTGCCAAGAAGAAGCAGAGCGTCGAGCCTATAGTCAGCGTAGAAACTATGATGAAGGTGGCTCATCTGGTGCAACAAGCAAGGGCAAAGGCATTGCGGGTAAAATGCGTAGAGCATTTAGCACCCGACAGCGGGATGATGATATAGAGATTATTTCTACTCGGATGGCTACACCTACACCTACACAAACTAGAAGAGGGGTTAGTTTTGTTGATCCTTTCGCACATAGATCGGAGGCAGCTAAGCAACCAAAAATCTCTAATGTTGTCAAGGGTGTCATCAAGGCTGCAAGAGATAGATTAGCCAAAGCTACAGCAAAATGGCTAATTCATAAGAATATACCCCCTACCGCAATTGATTCTCCTTATTTTCAGACAGTTCTTGATGTTGCGGCTCAAGCTGGGCGGGGTATTACGTCGCCATCCGTGTATGATGTGGGCACCAAGTACCTTGAAGAAGAGTATAAAGAAATAAAGGCTTGGGTAGAGACGTTTAGGCCCATGTGGGGGCAAAATGGAGTCACTATTATGTGTGACGGGTGGACAAGTGGCACCCAAACACAATTAATTAACTTTTTGGTGTATAATGTCACTGGGACCGTCTTTGTGAAGTCCGTTGATGCATCTGAAGAGAAACGGACAGCAGATTATATTTATAGGCTTATGGATAAAGTTGTAGAAAGTGTTGGAGAGGAGAACATTGTCCAAATTGTGACAGACAATGGAGCTAATTTTAAGAAGGCTGGTCTTCTTTTAATGGAAAAGAGGACACATTTATTTTGGACCCCATGTGCAGCACACTGCATTGACCTTATAATGGAGGATATTGGAAAGAAGAAGAATGTGGCCGCTGCAATCAAGGCATGCAGAGGCATTACAAGGTTCATATACGACCATTCATGGCTCTTAAGCTTGATGAAGAGATTCACAAACAATCATGCCTTAGTGCGTCCGGCATCCACTAGATTTGCTACCCATTTTATTGCTATGGAAAGCCTTGTACGTTGGAGAACGGAGCTAATTCAGATGTTTTCATCAGAAGAATGGCTTCGTTCGAAATGGGGCAAAGCAACACATGGTCCAGAGTTTGACATCCCAATTCTAATGAGGGATAATAAATTTTGGGCCAAAGTAGAGAACATATTAAAGGCATATGAACCTTTAGTGAAAGTGTTGCGGCTTGTAGATGCTGATGAAAAGCCAACAATGGGGTACATTTATGAAGCAATTGATCGGGCAAAGCAAGCCATTATAGAAAATTGCCGATATCATGATGATTATATAAAAATTATTGATGCCCGGTGGAACGATCAGCTGCACCATCCATTGCATGCTGCAGGTTATTTTTTAAATCCTGAATTCTACTATCGCAATGCCTCACACCACACTGAAGCAATAGATACGGAATTGCGAGTAGGATTAAGGACAGTGTTGAAAAGAATTTTGAGTGAAGATGATCATATCGAAGCTATACAAGAGGTAAGCTAATTAAGAAATTTATTTAGTCTTTTAAATATATTTTAGATAATTGTATTGATATGGTGTACTTATTTATTTCTAATTTTTTGCATTTCAGATTTCCACTTATACACATAAAAGAGGAACTTTCGCTGACCCTTTTGTACAGCGAGCGATTGGAAAATGTTCACCTGGTAGTTATACTTATATGCAATTGACAATACATAGAAAAGGAACTTTCTACGATTTAAAGATGTCTAATTTTTTTTATTTTTTTTGTATTCTAGCTGATTGGTGGGAGAATTTTGGACAGAGTACTCCACATCTAAGGAGAGCAGCCATTCGCATCCTTAGTCAAACAACAACATCATCAAATTGTGAAAGGAATTGGAGCACTTTCTCCATGATCCATACGAAGCCCAGGAATCGGCTAACCATGAGAAAACTCAACAAATTGGTATACTGCCATTACAATCTCAAGTTGAGGAACAGAAATAGAGAGAGAAAGGCAAGGGATGATCCTACTTATTGTCCAATTAATTTGGATCACATATTCAGAGACGATGATCCCTTACTTCCATGGATAGCCGAGACTGAAGATCCATTGTTAGATTCAGATCCGGGCTTTCAGCAAGAAGTACAACGTTTAATTGCTGAAGATGTACAAATGTCAGGGGGACAGCCACCTCAGGGAGAAAGAAGTAGTGGAAGTGCAAGTGTATCTAGAGGGAAGGAGCCAGCTCATATTATGTCATCATCTGAAGATAGTAGTTCTACTGTTGCTTCTTCCAGTAGCCATGGTGGAGGTCCTGGAGGAGATGGAGGAGACGGAGGAGATAGCGGGACAGGTGGCACTGTTGAGTCTTATCAATATGATGAAGAAGAAAATGTCATTCCTGTTGAGACCGTAGATGAGTTTCCTGAACAATCAAGAATGGCTCCACAACGTGCTTATCAAAGGCGACGGAAAGTGTCATCGCCCGCAGACATAGATGAGCAAGGGAATGTGGGTGGAAGTGGAAATGTAGGAGGGGAACAAACAGCATCTTCGAACCCTATTTATAATGTTCCACTTCCACATTCAGACTACAGGCCATATCCTCATGAACCATCACAATATTATCAGTATGGTCATGTGCAACAAGAAGAAGAACAATCTTCGGCTTCAGGGTCTTACTCATATGGTGACTATGATGATAGTCAACCTCAATATAGATATCCACCTCCTCCAAGCTCCTTTGATTTCTTCTTTGCAATGCAAGATCCCAATGCTCACCAATATCAAATTCAATTTGGGGAGAATGTGCAATATAATAGGGGCACAAACACCACAAATGATGATGAAGATGATGACACTGATAGCAATGTGATTCCTGGTAGACATTCCCTTTGGTATTAGATTAGAGCTAATCAGCAAGGTATTCCTCCATTACAAAGTCTTTGCTCTTTAAGTAGATTAGTATATTGTTTTTTTTTTAAAGTTTGAACGTAGTTTATCTTTCATTCTTGAATGAATCTTGATGAAATTTGTTTATAACATTTTTTATTTAAGCCTTAAGTTACTGTTTAAGTTGACATAACTAAACAACATGATTCCATATGAAAAACATTGATTATTCATATTCTTTTCTATTAATACAGCGATACAGGATCTAATGCAATGAGGGGACCGCTACATACTCATATACTAGTTGCTTTTGCAAAACAAACACATATTCCATCATTTTCCAATATTCTGGATTTTCTGAAATTTTTTCAGATTTTTTTGAAGACTTTTTTAATTCACACCGCTACGCCGCTACGTATCGCCCGCTACGTATCGTTTTGGCGACGGGCCGCTACGCCCGCCGCAACCGATATTTGCATCCTTGATGGCAGCTCTTTCAATATGCTCACCTTTGTCCAGTTCATTATATACGTGTCACAGGGTCTCTTCTTATTGCTTGGATCCTTTCCCAACCTGATTTCTGGCATGCGCTCCAATTGATATAGTACCTTTTGACCCAGTAACTCTAGCAATTTCACCCGGCGCTTACGCTTCCCATTAACTCCGCCAATTTTTGCTGCCAGTCCCAAGCCAGGGTAAAGGGAGATGGTTGCATTAGGTAAGTGACAGCCAGAATAAAACTTTGTCACAACCCAAACATGAATTCTGAGAAAAAGAAACAGAATTCATATAGCCGACTCCAACATGGTTAGGATAAGGCTTTGATGATGATGAATATGATGCTTACGCTTCCCGTCATAGGCCTTATAATTGTTCCACCAAGGGTGATTCTTTGGCAAGTAGCATTGATAATTAAGGAACCCAATTTTATTTTTCAGACGTACCGAAAGAAGGCCATCGTTGCAGGTGGGACAAGCTAGATAACCCTCCGTACTCCACCCGAACAAGTCACCATATGCTGGAAACTCATGTATGGTCCACATCACGGCAGCATGCATCCAAAAAGTCTGTTTAGTCGAGGCATCATATGTCAATGCCCCGTTTTCCCACAAAGCCTTCAACTCGTCCACGGAGGCTCTCAGGTAAACATCAAGCTTTCACCCTAGTGGAATCAGTCCAGGAATAAGTAGAGACATCATGAAGAATGGCTCCTTCATACACATCCATGGCCTAAGGTTATATGGCATAAGTATGACAAACCACATGCTGCATTCGGTTCTCATATTCCCAAAAGGGTTGAAACCTTAGTTGCCAACCCTAGCATCACATACCGAGGCTCCATGGTGAACTCCAGATGTTGTATGTAGAATACCTTCCACTCCAAACTGTCGGCCGGATGTCTCGACAAACCATCATCCTTGTGCATCTGATCACTATGCCATATCATCTGCTGGGCTATCTTCCTCGACACGAATAGTCTTTGCAACCTCAGTAGCAACGAGAGCCAAAGCAAGACCTTATGAGCAATGTTTTTACCCCAGCCATGACTGTGATTGTATCTCCACCCCTTGCACACCGGGCATGTATCTAGGCCTGCATTCTTCTTCCAAAATAAGGGCACATTGATTATTATATACATTTATGGCCTCATATCCCATGCCCAACTCACGCAATATCATCTTGGCTTCATAAGTTTACCTCGAGATCAAATTCTCTTTCACAAACAATTTCTGTAGCACGTCAAGCAACACGTTGAAAAACTTATTGCTCCATTTGTTTATCACCTTCACATTGAGCATTGTAATGATAAACTTCAACTGACTGAACTCCGTGCACCCCGGATACAACTCACACTGGGCATCCTCCAACAATGTCACTTTCACACGTGCTCCCTCTACGCCGTATCAACTGATTCCCATGCCCCATCACTGTTAATGTTTTCCACCCTTATCCGGTCTTCCACCAAAGCATCAATATCACTCAATTCATCGTCCCTGTCATCCACCATTTCAAGATCACCCTAAATTTCTACCTTGTCCGCCAACGCACGAGTTTCCCCAAGATACACCCAGTCAGTGTAAGATGGGATAATTCCATTCTGGATCAGATGACCTCCCACAATTTTACCAGGATGCCGGTAAACGGTCACATACTTCTTACACGGGTACCTAATCTTTCCTTCCCGGTCAGCAACCCCCATTGCAAACTCAACAAATGCTTTCACCCCTTCCATATATCCCAAGACTTACTCTACCAATAGCCATCCCAGCCAATGTCATCTAACTCTTATCCATGAGCACTGATCACATGCAATATCCAGGTTAAGCATACAATGATATATGAAAGAGGGAGAGTGGTTTTGTGGTGGGGGGGGGGGGGGGGTGGGGGTGGGTGTGTTGAGTTTGTTTTTCTCATTTATTTAAATTTTAAATATTAAAAATGATCTTCAGAACTGGCAGTCACCAATCAAGTATACAAGTGAAAAAGTGAAAACAAAAACAGTCTTATATTAACACTTTTGTCCCCAACAACAAGCCCATGGAGAGAGCTGCAAACCAGAGACTTAAAGGTTCCATAGAAGAGTGAAAATCTAAAAAGGAGGATTTGGATATGGTTCTTGTGGGTTTCTTGAAATGGATTTGGTTTATAGAGGTGATGGGAGTGGATGCAGAGATGTGACCCTCTCTTTTCCAACTATGCTTTGAAATATTAATTTTGCAGGATTAGAAACAAAAATAATGTCTATAAAAACATGTGGCATAATTTTGGAACAAAATTTGCATCCTATACTCCCTGTAGCTATGGGATTCAGGTAGTCCCTCTCAAGCTGAGATCACAAAAATTAACTCTTAAATGACTAACAGGGAGAAAAACACAAGTAGCATAGTTTTGGGAAAATTTGCACCTAGAGGAACAGTTGTAGAACCAGAAGAAGAAAAAGATTAATTCAAGAAAAAAAACAAGATGTTTCATGCATCAAATCACACTGTGCTTTTATGTTACATCACATTAATGAATAAAAGAACCATGTCAATCAGTCATGGTGATAGAGAGCATCATGGTAAGCTTGAGAAAGAGATGCACCATGGCAATACGCAACTGTTTGTGACTGCCATGGTCCGTTGAGGCATAAATTTCAATTTGATTCAAAAGAACCTACTAAAATATTAAAAAAATCCCTAACATGGAAAAAATGTACAAAACACAATTGAATCATCACTAGAAAAAAGACCAACAGTTGGGGGAAAAAAGTTCCAATCTCATATTCTTCCCATCATGGTCAAAGTTAACTAGGGTAGCTGTTTCAGTACTTAGAACAGCTAGTCATCAATTTTGCAATAAAGTGGGCAGCGAAGAACTGAAACCACATCAGTGGGCACTACTTTTTCCAATATCACCATCACCAAAACTTTCACTAATTGAAGCAGAGACTAAAATGAGGAAAACAAAGATAAAAATTGAAAGTTTAACAAATCTAACATTACTTCCATAACCCCAAAGGCGCAGTGACAAAAAGAACCACCAATTCTGCCAAAAAAAATTTTCCCCAAACAATTGGAATTTTGTGATGCATCCAAACACACTCTTATTAAGAAATAACGCTTCAGCTCAAACAAAGCAGCCATTTCAAGGAAATTACAAACACCCAGAGTGAAAAAAAAAAACATTCAAATTCAACATTCGAATGGAATGAAAAGAGATTTCAAGGGAAATAGATAGAAGATGATTCCTATATGGGATCTTCATGAAGGTTGAAAAAATACCTTAGATGAGAATCCTCGCTATCTTCAATCGATTGAGAGAGGAAGAAGGAAACCCTAGAAATGGAATGGAACTGTTTATTCGTGCCGTGCCCAACTGTTTATGCTGGGGCAATGGAAGCAGAAAATGGAAATAAGATTCCAGATTAATATTTTCTCAATAAATAATAAGACAATAGACTACAAGATTAAGCTAGAGCAGATCCATAGTTAAATAGAAAATATTTTCTCCCACAAAACAATCCAAGAATCAATCAAATGGGTTCTTCCACAAGGTGAAAAGTAAACATTCAGATGCAAAAGAAAGCATCTTGGTCAATAACTGTAACAAATTAGACACCAATTTAATTGGATAAAAAAAGGCCTTTAGTTTCTTAGGATGTGTTCATTTGGTCCTGAAAAAGAGGCATGTAGCACATGGTCAGTAATACAGTTAATGGTATTAAGTGGAGGGTAAAACATAAATAGTAACTAGTTCTCCAGCATTATAGAGCCTTCACGACTCCTCTTTTCAAAGAAACTAGTCCAAAGGGATAAGACAAGCATGAAACTCAAGTAAATCACTTACCACAAATGCCTTGGAACATGCACATTACAACAACAACATTAAACTTTGAGGCTTGAGAATGGGGTACAAGTCTAGCTATGAATGGGGCTGAAATGCCTCAAAAAAGGGAAAAATTGCGTTTGGGTATTTGATCAAACACATTGCAAGCAACAACAATGTGTTTGGAATTAAAAACCCATTTGGAGAATCTCATCAATATCTTCACCATGAAACAGACCTAGATTAAAACCGAGAGATTGACGTGCAAAGGTCTCTCGATTGAATTCTTGGGCAGAGGGTGGAGGGCAGAGGCCTCTCAATTGAGTTCCTGAGCAGAGGGCAGAATGCGGAGCAAGTTGGAGTTGTTGTCGCAGAGGAACAAGAGAGAAGCATATTCAAGAGAACCTAATGAATTTATAAACTTTGGGGTGACGAAATTCATTTCATCGCCAATCCTTTTCCAACATTTTTGTGGCAATAATGGCATCATTATTCTTTGTGATGATAATTAATTCATCGCCTGCCAACCCCAACATGGTTGGGATAAGGCTTTAATGATGATGATGATGATGAATTAATTCATCACCTATGTACACTATAGGTGACAAAATTAAAATTTTCGTCGCCTATGTATGCTATAGGCAACAAACTTTTTGTCTCTCACCAACACATGTATTTTTCTCGAAAGTGGAGACAACATATAAATTTCATCGCCAATAATGACTTTAGATAATGAAATTTTACCTTTAGAAGACAAAATTGTACTCCTTGCCAAAATATATGTATTTTTTTCAAATTAGCAATGAAATTTATATTTTGTCGGCAATAATAACTGTAGGCGACAAAATTTTATTTTGTCACCCTATTTCCTCGCCAAAGAGACATTCTACCGTAGTGGTTATTTCTTTATCATTTACCACTTTTAGAAATACATTTCTAGTATTTGGAGATGACAGTGGATCTAGTTTAAATGGGGACTTGCCCCCAACACACTCCTATTAGGGGTGGGTTTAGAATTGGTTTGCCTAGTTTGGGGTGGGTTTGGGTTTCGTTCGGATTTCATTGTATATAAATTATATTTATTTATTAGTAAAGGTAGAAACAAACCTCATGTGGTCCAACTAGCATTGGGCATTAAGTTAAGACATTTGTAAAGAGAAGGTGGCATGTTGAATCTCTACCACACTTATTCCCATACATACCAAACTCACCCGTTTGTCATCCCCATCGGTAGTCTCAGGGATTCAATTTGAGGCAACCCAAACAAACAATAAAGCTTTTAAATAAAGAGTTTTTTTATTTTTGGGTACCCCCAGCCTTAGGGAGGGTTGGAACCCCTAGCCCTCTAGTGAGGTTGGGGAACCTTCTAGAGAGGGAAGAAGACCTCTGGTGAGACAACACGTCCTTAGATAAGGAAAGGTGCCTTGCCAAATTACTGGTTAGATAGGTAAGAGTTTTCAACTTGGCTATGTTGCCTTAATCCCCATTTACAAGGACAGCTCTCTCGTCAACATTTTTGGACAGTAAAGGAAGAGGAAGCATAAAACCTGTTGATTCCATCACTATCCAACTAACCCATTTCTCTCCCCGCCAGCTCCGACAATCGAAGGACCGTCGTTAGCAGATATGGAAGTGGGCCCTGCCAAGAACACGGTTTCAACCATGCACTACTGGGAAGCACTACAATCAAATGTCCTCACACACTCAGACAATCCAAACCTTCCCTCTGGAATTCGATATATGGATGAACCAACTGCAATTGCAGCGGAGGCAGCTGAAGTCATCATAGAAGCAAGCCAGCTTACTGCTTCAAGAAATGCTAGGGCCCTAACTTTAATCGGGAAGTTTAGAGACAAAAATCTACGTCCAAGGGTCATACTGATGCACGGATACTTCAAAATGGACAACGTATCGTGTCGTATCGTATCCGATACTTCACTTTTTACATGTAAAATCCGTGTCTTTGGCGTATCCTCGCCGTATCCATGCCGTGTCTGGGCATCATAGGCGACGACTGCCTGTTTTATGGAACATTCAAAGCACAGTGGTGTTCTTAGAACTGCAAAACAACATCTTTCTGGCCACCTTCTGTCATGCCACCAGATCATAATCTGGGGTTAAACATGAGATAAGAGGCCAATTAAAATTTTTCTCAACAATAAACCAACAAACATGAATGGCGGCCCCCAATCATGGTCCCATTATGGATCGTAGTCTGCGGTGAGATTCCGTATTGATTAATACACCAATCAATACTACGGAAACTTCAATAGAACAGAGGGTACAATAAACATTTCAGAGTACGCATGTAAATCCATTTTTAAAGTTAAAGTGAATAATTAAAAGATATATTGATTAAATGGCCACAACTAAAAACCTAGGCCAAGTATATAAACTACCACCATACAGTAATGAAGTCACTCATGTGCTAGACACGGCTCATCAAAGGATGCCATCTGCACATCACTCGTCCTTAACAACATCAGGTTGAATCACCTGAAGTATCTAAGGTAAGCATACTCGGCATAGCCGAGCTCGGTACCTATGTATTTATTTAGGAAACAAGGTCAACCACAAAACTGGTGACAGGTGGAATACACATAACTCATAATAAAATACACTATCAATGTAAAAATAAAACAATGAGATCATAGTGTATATGACACAACATATGAAAAGGAATGCAATGTATAATAAGAAATAACGGATCCCTAATCCAACTCTACATGAAATGAACAACAGCACATTCACCAAGCATCACATCAATCGATGCCCACATGAGATTTATAGCATCTTTGGAAGCCTCACATCCTGTCCAAAACGGTGGATCAAATCCGTCTTCAGATGCCTAGCATCCTGTCCAAAAGATCACAATGAAACCAACCGTGTACAAGTGATAAGCTCGTCTTCGGCCCTAAGTTTGGTAAATCATCACAGTGTACATCTGCATACCAATTGCAATCATCCAATTACCAAATCCGCATAATAATCTCACATAGCACTGCCCCTTCTTGTGTCGAAACTCATAAAACATGGCTCAGTGATTGTTCGACAGACACATCCTAAGGTGGTGTAAAGGGTTGGCCAGAATATGTATCCACAGTACCAGATATTGAAAGAATCATTCTAATGAAACAATCCATCATACAACATACATATCCCTCTTGTAAACAACATCCGGCCCACCCCATAGTCCAACAACATAACACAGGTATAATCACTAACATGTATGCAACAAGGTAAAGGAGTACAAGCTCAATGATTAAGGAAATAAATGTACAAATATTCTTAACATTGTGACCACAATTCATGCATGCGACAACTCCACATGAACCAAGATGATGTAAGGTTGGAAATTTTATTTGAAAACCATGATAGTGCAGAGCCCAATTCTCACTTCATTTGAGTGCGGGTGGTTTATACCATCATGTGCAAACCATGAAGTCAGTAAGTATACAACCACCCAAAAGTACGTTCCTTACTTTGGGTGGAAAGGAAAGATCTCAAAATTAGGTCCCACGGGAATCCACAAACATCACAAGAATTCCTCGAACCTCAGGCCATCTTGAGGGATGCCACACACCCTAAGCACCCTCACACCTGGGCCCCATAGGTGGAGAAGCCACCTGCCGGTAGCAGGCAGGCGCCAACGGGTGCCTTGTTACAGGCACAGGGTTTCCTTCCCCTATTTTCTCCTGCAATGAAATAGTATAAATCCATATAAAACCCACTTCGCATCCATCAATTACCTTCCATTCCATCATCCATTCATCCGAACATAATTCGTAATATTCACAACCATCTAACCTATCATTGTGATTTAGAATATAAATGGGCATTGCATAAAACACATCTAATATGATAGAACCAATGAAAACAATGCAAATCACTATAAGAGATTAGTATTCACTTGCCTTGATGAAGAAATGGAAAATGGATATGCCCTAGCTCGCCAATAAACCCAATCAGAGCTCCAGCTCGTACAAATCCAAACCTAACTCAATAAAAACCTACAAATGCAATTAAGAGAAGCTAATGAATATGCCAAAATTTATTTTAAATCAAAACTCCAAATGACCTAGTTTATAGGGGAGGAAAACCTTACCTAGGGCTTGTTTGGTTTGAAGGAAAACTTGAAAGAGGGGTTGATGGAGAGAGGAGAGAATGAGGAAGCTTCCGGCAGCATCTAGTGAGCCCGAGCATTGGCTTGGTTGTTGGTAGCAAGGTAGGGTGAGAAGAGGGTAGAGAAATGGAGAAAATGAGAAGAGAGAAAAGGGAAGAAAGAGAATGAAAGAGAACAAGAGAGGAACAATGGTGGCAGGTTAGTGGCTCTCTAGCATTGATGGGAGGGTCTAGATCCTCTAATGGCGTTGCTTGGATGGTGGAGAGGAAGAAAACCCGAAAGCAAGGTTGGGTGCTTCCGGTTTCTGAAATAAAAAATAGGGCTAGATTTTTGTTTCTAGAGAGAGAGAGAGAAAGAGAGAGGGAGAGAAAAATGAGTGAGGGAGAGTAAAATAAAAAATTTTGGTGGTTTTTTTAAAGAATTAAAAAAATGCCATTTAATTAATCTTTGGTTAAAAACCTTATTTTGGCCACAACATGAGAACCGTATGTCGGATTGAGTCACCGCAAGCAACACCGTTCATGAAATTAAATAAGCTTTCCAATAAGTATACTATTGGCATGGTAGTAGGAATTTTGGCCTATTTTAAACCGTTTTTGGGTATTTTTCATAAAAATGCTTAATTTTTGGAAAATAAAATATTTGGTGGCCAAGATGGATCCG
This sequence comes from Sextonia rubra, assembly GCA_037013555.1. Classification (NCBI taxonomy): domain Eukaryota; kingdom Viridiplantae; phylum Streptophyta; class Magnoliopsida; order Laurales; family Lauraceae; genus Sextonia; species Sextonia rubra. The sequence goes on along the minus strand of JASUAD010000009.1, from coordinate 49,835,464 downwards.
ATTTGGGTCAAAGTACATGAAGATGATCTTGGATTAGGAGAGCTACTAAAACCTCACAATTCGAAAAACTATGAAAAAGGGCTTCTATACTTCCTAAAATTGCAAGCTACCCCCCTACTTAGCTCAAACGATCTTGAAACCCAATGAGACTTCGCACACATGATCCTAACAGTAAATCAGACTCACTTAGCTTCTAAACGCACTTTATTGGCTAACAAGCAATTAACTAAGACTAATTACATCCTAGGAGTTCGAGATGTTACACCTTCTCCCCAGAAAACAATAAGAGTAAAAATCCGTATGGGTTCCCCTTGGAACCTGGCAGGTAACCACATCATCTTTACCAACTGGGTACCCCATTTCAACCCCATGAGAGCGTACATTGCCTAGGCACCTATGTGGATCATGCTACCAGGTTTGCCCATCAAATTCTGGACTAAGGTGCTCTTCTCTACTATTACTAGCCCTATGGGAACACTGATTCAGCTAGACACAGTCACACTATCACAAGGGAAACAAAGTAGTAGAACCTTATTTTCAGGAGTACTCATCGAGGTGGATATCCTAAGAAGTACGGACACAGACATGGAACACAGATACGACACGACACAAATACGCCGACACAGCATTTCTCAAAAAAGAAGACACGGACACGTCAAGGGACACGTTAATAATATATATTAATATATATAATCATCTACTAAAAAAATAATATCATTTTAACTTTTTTAATCAATTTAGCAATCAAAAAATAAAAATTCAAGTACCAGCTAACAAACATATCAAATTATCAAATATCAATACAACACTAAAACATAATTCATAATAATTAAACATGAAATATCCACAATTCCATAAAATTCATATAAAGAAAAGGGTGGATCATCTCTTTGCCCTACAAAAAAAATAAAAAAAAGAAAAAAAAACAAAAAGCAAAAAAGAAGCCTATCTTGAGGCCTATTCTTTAGTAAAATATTTATTTGTCTTTAGCTTGTGATATGATTAATATTTATAATCATATATTTTTCCATATTACAAAATTGTCATTTATCAAGTTTACAAGTTTTAATAACCACGTGTTAATAAAGTGTCTAAGAGATACCAGCCACATGTTAATTTTTTAGTTATAGACACGGGCTAAGAATTGTGGGACATGTTATAAAAAGAGTGTCGAACAAGCGTCCAAAATTAACATTTTTAATTCTTAATTATGGCCACGGCTAAATAGTATTGGACACGTGTCCGAGAGTGTCCGAAGAGTATCGATGTCCGATACGTATCCGACACGGACACGTCACTTTCTTAGAAGTGTCTGTGCTTCTTAGTGGATATCAGTAAAGAAGTTACTGATGGCGTTCTAATCGGCGCTCCACAGGGGAATGGCTAGTTTATGAGTCAACCCGTAATGAGCCTATCGTGCAACAAGTTTGTGACCTGCTGTGAAGGCTATGTTTTTTTTTTTTCTTTTTTTTTTTTGGCAAAAGGCGGGTAGATAAGGGAAAGCAACCTTTGGTAGATGTTCATCTCGATGCTTCCCTAAATAGATTAAACTCCCTAACAAGGGAGGATCCAGACTGCTAGACGACGGCCAGTCGAAAAAACTCACACCCTCCCCTTAGGTGCACCAAAGGTGCTAAACCAAGGATCTCTCAGACTACACCCCAGAGTAACTGTTACCTTGTGCTTACAGACCAACCGGAAGTGGACCCACGCATCGATGACGGGAAACCTCCCCATCATTTGCATGATGAAGGCCAATCCAATGGTAATTCAAGCTGGTCAAATCAACAATGCTACCAAAATCGTACAATCTGCCAAGCACAAGAAAACCGGTGTGATGTCAACTCTCAAATCTCCACTAACTTTCACATAAAACCAGGAGGCAATTTCAAGAACCCTATAACCAATGTTAATAGCTCATTCAATCAAGCCCATGTCATGGAAGCTATCAAGGGAAACAATACCCAAAAGGATTCAAACAATCAAGCAAGATTATCTCACCCAAGGGACGCAAGTACCAGATCTAAAATTGTGCAGGAGGATATCGAGGTGTAGTCTGCAGGAGGAGATCACAATAGTACTGACCCTGCAAATCCGACACTACTCACTGTCACCACCCATACCCTACCTACCCCCTCTGATATCTCTTTCCACTCTGGCTTACCCTCAAGCATCCCTATTAAACAACCTAGTAACCTTCAAACATCACATCCACCTAGCAATCTTCAGACTAACACTCTCCCAACTTCCATCATACCACACCTTACCTATCAACACAAACTTCAACATTCTCACTGGTCACCCCTACGTCCCTTAATGTTAAAGATAGCACCATCTGTCCCCAAATGCTAACTCCACAAGTTATTGCAGAAGCCATTGCAACCACAACAATCATCCCATTTAAACCCAGTGACCAGCAGTTGACAAACCCATTGATCTCCATGCATCCTTTCTTCCTCTCATCCAACTCCTCCTCAGACCATGAATCTCTATATAGAAATCTCAACCCAGACTTTTCTCTAGGCCACTCCCACTCATCCGGGCTGGGGTCACCATAACCAACTCTGCCCCTTCCACTACAACAAGCTTCACCCTAGAATACTGAATCAACCCATATACCATCACATCCCCCATCACATGGATAGTGGGATCTTGCCAACACCAATATCCCTTCGCTCACCCTTACTCTAGCCACAACCGCTGATCATTCTCATGAGCTACCATTATTCTCCTTCCCCCCAATCCTGGAAAAGCGACACCCACTGGACACGTTCGTTCCCTTAGCTGTCATTTCTGGAGCAGGAACATGCTTTAGCATTCCCCACCAACCCACATTGCATTACAGCTCAGACGAGGAGAACGCAAATATAAAGCACAATCAACTGCAGTGGAGACAGCACCCAAGGAAGGAACACGCAAAGTTCAGGGACAAATATTGCAGAAGAAGAAATCAGCTGGGAGAAACTCAATCAAGAACTATCCTTATTAAGTTTTTTGAGCGATTAGTCAACGGGTTGGCAACAACCTTAATCCCACAATTCAAAAAGACCAAGGCTAGTAAGAAAAGAAAAGCACGAAGAGAAGGTCATGGAGAAGTAACCATCAAAGTCTAGGGGATAAAGTTTACCTCCCTTGCTCACATCCATAAGGAAACCTTCCCTGAATCAAGAATGGCAGATACTCTTCCCACCTCTAAACCAAATGAATGTTCCGAATGTTAGAGGTGCCACTTCCCGCATTGGCCATGCTTCTAAAAGACCATTAACCCCAAATGGCTGTTCTATTAGAAACTAAAACCTCTCAACACAGGGCCGGTTTGTTTCTCTGCAAAATTTCTAAATTTTACAACATGTAGGACGACCTCATCTTTGGCAACGATTACTCTTGCCGAATCTAGATCTTCTAGGACAACTCCATCATAGAACTATAACCTATTTTTTGGCCCCAAAAACATATTACACATTCAGTCCATCACAAAACTAGCTCCTTTAAACCTTTTTTGTGCATTGTTGTCTATGCCTCTCCAGATTGGAAACACAGAAAAAACCTATGGCATGATCTCACCGACTTCAGAAATTCCCACATAACTAAAACTAACCTTTGGATTCTTCTTGGTGACTTCAATAGCATCACAGGGTCCAATGAGAAGGCTAGGGGTAGATAGGACCCATGGACTGCAACCAAAAAGGACCTCAGAGACTTCCTAGCAAGTATGAAAATAGCGGTAGCGGCAGGGGTAACAGCTTGCCGTCAAAATGCTACATAGTGGGCGCTACATAGTGGTAGCGGTGCTTCGTAGCGGCATAGCAGTGTGATTTTAAAAAAATCATAAAAAAATTTTGAAAAAATTTCAGAAAATCCTAAATATTAGAAAATGATAGAATATATGATTTTCTTGCAAAAGTAATTAAGATAAAGGGGTGTAGCGGTCCCCTCATTGCGTGAAGTCTTATATCGCTGTATTAATAGAAAATAATAGTAATGATCATTTTTTTTACATGTATTCATATTGTTATGTTAACTTAACTAATGAAAGGCTTATTAAAATAACTGTAATGAAGTAATATCAACAAAATAAACAATGTATCGAACTTGAAGTCAAGACTCAAGATTTAAAAATTGGAACTTAGGAGTGCAATAGTAAACACCAAACAGTGAACAATCAATACAACAAATGTAGAATGATATAATAATTAATAGCTCCATAAAAACACTCCACTTAAGAGGAACTCTCTGCATCAACTTCAATTTAGCGAGATTCTACGTGCTTTGGTGTTCTTTTAAGTATAGAAAGGGGATCTTATGTGTTTTGGTGTTATTTCAAATATAGAAGAAGGGTAGAAAAGTTGAGCAAAAATGTTATTTGAAGAGAAAAAGTTAAAAAACTAAGCTTCAATATGTATTTCAAATTTGTTTTTGAAAAGCAGTCAGCATTCACACTCTGTAGCGGCCCCGTAGCGGTCGTAGCGGTCTCATAGCGAACTATAGCAGTCCCGTAGCGGACTGTATAGGTCTCATAGCGGCCCCTACAGAAGATAGCGGCGCTATCTTCAATTTAGCAAAGCAGTCGCGGCCGCTATGCCCGATATAGCGGCCACAACGCTACGTAGCGGCCGCTATTTTTATCTATGCTTCCTAGTCACTAATCAGCTTGTTGATAGTAGCTTTGTGGGACAACCATTCACTTGGTCCAATAACCGCTAGAGGCCCAATAAAATAATGGAAAGATTGGACCGTGCTTTAGCCAACAGCATATGGCTTCAAAGTCATGGTGATCACCATGTATACAATTTGGCACATTTTGCATTTGATCATAGCCCTACTATCTTTCCAATCAAACACATCTGCAAAGAGTCCCTACTCATTTCCAATTTAAGACTAGCTAGATCGTTCATCTAGGGTTCAAGGATTTCATTGGATCTAAGTGGGACAAAAGGAACCCCCATACCTCTGATTTCCATACCAAACTCTAGCTTCTATCTACTGAAATTAATAAACGGAAATCCTGGAACACCTACTCCCATGCAAAAGAGAAAAACACGATCCTCTGGCAGCTGGAAGATAACCAGCACAGTCATCATTACCAGCCCTCAACTTTCCTTTAGAACCTTGAGTGGTAACTTAACAAATCTCTTACCTAAGTCATCACCCAGGAAGAGGTCTGTCACGACCCAAATTCTGAGGCCCTGTCAGAGCCTGAGTTATAACACATTGGCATACAATTCACATACTTAAATCAAATGAACACATAAGGCATAAGCATCATTTATTAAAAATTGGCTTTTCATATAATCCAACCAAATAAATGACCAACTAATAGAGTTTCCCAGTGTCTAACAATTCCATAATAAAATTCTTTGATTAAAATATTTAATACTATCAATTCTCCTACACTACTGAATATTGATGTAACGCTCTCATCAGCCACATATGCCAAATACGACAAGCTACTCTTCGCCATTCTCATGTCCACCCGCAACTCTGTTACCTGAAGGAGGTAACTTAACATCAGTATAAACTGGTGAATGAATTTCTGTTCTCAATTTACATTCACTATTAACATAATGGCAATATTCTAAACAAGTTAGTATTACACAATAAATAATTTAAATCAATTAATAGAATTCATTCCATGACACATCTCTGAACTACATCCTTGCACCCAATCCACATCATTGTACATCTTGACATGTCACCCTTTTCGAGATGCCACTCATGCATCTCCTCACCTGGTGTCCCATAGGACCCACTACTTCAAGACCTCCATATCCTATCATTCATATTCCTAAACAGCATATACAATTTCAAAGCGAACCCAATGGTCTAAAACCTCACAATTATAATAGATCATACCGTGCTAATAGTTCAGATTATGTTTCAACAATGTTTTCACAAAAATAAAATCATGCAAGCATCACACTAATTATAAATCAGAATAGATTTTAAATTTTATATCTAATAATTGGGCCCATCCACTAAGCCTGTTTGGTTGTTGCCCCACTTCTCATCATAATTGTTATTGGTTAGTGTAGGAGTGGGCCATACCCTTTTCTTTTTAATCCCATTCTATAATACTTTATGCAATAAGAAACAACCTATATCACACAATGTTGCCATCAGTTCCCCATATCCTATAAGTTCTTATTTAATTAGTCATTGAAGGGCTCTTTTGTAATTAATCTAACAATACATGTTCTATTTATAAATTTCCAATGAATCTCATGCTCGACAGAAACCCAGTTTCAGTATATATACTCCACGCCTCCTTATGCTGAAGCCATCAAATGGTGGGCCATGCATGATCCAATCCACATGAAACCTACAAACCCTTGGTCACCCTATTGTTCCCTACATGATGTGGGGTTCAGATATCCCATCCGATGGCCCACTTGGATTCCTTAGTCATCACGCCAAAACCTATCCCAAACGGCCTGTTTACACATCTTAGGGTTTCCTGCACTGGTTCCTTCTTCATATCAGGGAAAGATGAACTGGGAGAGTTTCTTTGGCAATCTATTGATGTTATTATAAGGTATTACAAGCATCTCCATCAAAATATAGATTCCAACACTCATCTAGCACCAAAAATTGGGTTCGACGGTCACTGTAAGCCCACCACATGATGAAACAATTCATTCAATCGAGTGTAGAAACCCTCATATTGTTAGATTCAACCAAAAACTAGTTTCTAAATCACATCAGATTACCAATATAGAACATACTAATTACCCAATTATTTCTACAGAAAATAGTGACCAATACAGGAAAATCACATTATTTTTCTACTTCAAGATTATGGAACTGGTTAAGATAACTTGAGTTTTCTCCCACCATAGACCAACCACAGTTGATACCGTCTGTACATGATAACCCCAGGCCTCTCATAACAGCCCTAGTAACTCTCCTTCATCACATCAAAACCATATTTGATTAAACAGTTAGAGATTCACTCACCTCTTGTAAACTCTTGTGATGTTTGCGATCTGAGGTCGAGAGTTGGACATCAACTGCTACTTAGTTGATTGCCTTCTTCCTCCTCTTAGTATCTCCCTTCACAACCTAGAAATTTACTGGGTGCTCTCTCTCTCTCTCTCTCTCTCTCTCTCTCTCTGATTCTCTCCTAAAGTTTAGAAAGAAGTAGCATGAGGCTATTAAGAGGCTACATGAGTATATATATCCGATCTCCACTTCCTGATACGAGCCATGTACAAGACTCCCTCTCCCACCCAGAGTTCACTTCCTTTGGAAAGGAGCTATCGTGCAAAAGGATCCCCCTTTTTCTCCACTCAACTACTATATTATCAGTAAAGTATGGGTCCCATCACCCTTATGTACAATGCTAAAATCATAAAACTTATCCTAATAATAATTGAATGATAACAGGACCCACCTATGCCATCAACAATTTAAATATTTAAAACAGGCTTAGAATTTCCAACCCTGGGTATTACAAGGTCTTTTACAGACAACATGATCCCAAAACTAGGCTAGCATGATGGACCGGTTCTCGGGGCTGTGACTCCTAGGGGTTAGTGTGATTAAGAGTTATATTCCCCTAGGTTTCCACTTGTGTGAGGATACAGTGTCCATCACTATTATGGAATGTTTAGAGAAAGCTTACATTGTGGTGCGACTCCAAGTTCGGAGCTCAACGGATTTCTTGTGGCCTCACTAATGTCTTGCATGTATGTACTATAGTATTGTATTTAATCAGATTGATATAACATGATCAAGAGATAAACAGAGCTAGACAGCCAACCTCTGCCTTGTCAAGATTGTTTAAGCCAGTGGTTTACACCATCTAGATCAAGACACAGCACCAGCAAACAAAGCTAGACAAATAAATAGGGTAATTCAGTTCTCAAATATTCAAGTTCCAAAAGTACAAAAGTTGTTTTAATAACATCCAATAAAATAAAGGCTAACAGAGGCCAGTACGAGAGTAAACAAAACCCAAAAGTACAGGTATCCCCAAAGGTGACAATATCTCCAATGCTAGAGATATAGTGCGATAGCTTCTGCACAACAGTCACTCACGTCCAACTTTTCTGTGGCCATCTACTCAAAATACGGGGGAAGGGTGGGGATAGTACCTACTTACATAGCACCAAAAGTAGGTCAAACAAAAGCCTAGCAAGGAGTCGGTAATGATAGCTCATATGTATCAAAATAAAATAAAGACGTGCAGAATTAAAATAGAGCAACAGTAAGCATCACAAAACATGTTAGTGCAGCAAAGAGAAAAGTATGTTAGGAATCAAAAATAAGAGCTACACTACTATAAATCCTAGCAAAATGGCATCCACGTAGCAAATATCCTCGGTATGGGCGCTTGAATAAAAAATAAGAGCTACACTACTATAAATCCTAGCAAAATGGCATCCACATAGCAAATATCCTCGGTATGGGTGCTTCCGCTTCTCCCATAGCGAGCAAAAAGATAGTACCACAAATTCCCCTTTAGTTTACGGCTATTAGCATAATTGGCCTTGCCACAATCACATCTGCTCATGCTTGGCAAGGTGGGTACTGAAGCAACACCAAGTCACTTATCAAAACAACACTGTAGTGAACAAACCATAAGAACAATAACAAATATAATAATAACAGCTAGGTGTTGCTGACTTGGGAGTCCACAATTTAAACTAATTTTGGGTCAAAAAAGGGTAATTGACTTAAGCAAAGAAATACTGTAGGTATTGGGTAGGTACAATTGGGATAATACCCAAGACGTCCTTCATCTCATAAAAGAATGAACATCTTAAGCATCACCTATATATCAAACTAAGCATAAACTATCAAAGGATACACAACCCTAAGCATAATCTATCAAAGTAAGCATAACTAATCAAAATCAATTCATTAAGAACATAAAACGGAGGTTGCCTTTGGCAAGAAGACAGATCTATTATTATGTAAAAATACTCATTCAAAGAAACATATAGGAAAGATAGAATAATAACATAAAAAGAAAAATCATATCGTTTCAACTTCATCTTTTGCTCCAATAAAAAGCTCAACCTGCCATTGCAAAGAACATTAAAAAGATCTTCATTAAAAACTTCTCCTGTACAATGGTCTCTCAGAAATCTCTCCTCTAAAAATCCTAAATTCTGGAACAAGGCTCCAAAATACCTTAAAAAAATAGAAAATTAGTGGAAGATGAGAGAGAGAGAGAGAGAGGGGTAATGGACGTCCCACCTTGGCTGGGAGTGCATGAGGGGAGGGCTTCCCTTGGTGGCCTCCTTTTATAATTTGGGTTCCCCTCTGGTTCATTCAATCTGGACCACTTTTGCAACTTATCGATTGGGGTTATCTCCTAAGATGAGAGAGATCTTCTTAGCTTGAATTAAATGGAGAAAATATAAGGTGGCAAGCTTCTAGATAGCTTAGATAATCTTCAGATGAGGTCCCACACGGAGATGTGTAGAAAATAACCTTCAATGGTGTGGATTTGTTTGTGATCCCGTATAAAAATCTATAGTTACATTCTCGAGGCTGTAACATTATCAATTTAGCTTTGATTTGCTCAATTGTGGGCTCCACAAATATCTGCTTTGAAAAGCCTTTCCAGCGGTAGGTAGACTGCGTCGTTTGACGCTCAGATTAAGAGTTATACTTTTTTAAGCTATGTTGTCCTAAAAAAAAATGGGATTGACTTTCAAACCTTGATTTGAAGTGGACTCCATCTCTGCATAAATTTTGAATTTGAATACAAGAAAAAACAGATTGAATTATGGATCATTCAAACTCCTTATCTTTTCTCCCACTAAAATTATATTATTTGCATTATTTAAGAGATAATTCAAATTAACTCAAAAGCTACAGCTAATGTGGACCTTGCCATGTGGGACATCTCCTTTGCTTAAATGGTGAGCCTTGCGATAGGTTTTTTTAATTCAATTAGAACTCTTAAAATTATCTGCAGAGATTATTTGGACTTGTGTATGATGAGTGGACCCCCCTCTGGTCGACCTTCACATATGAGACCACATGCGTGTGTGTGGGGTCCACTTTGCGAATTCTTCAATTTGCATCTTTCTCAGTTTCAATTTAGTAATGTGGGTCCCTAAGTGACTGTTTGTGCTTCAAAGTGGGTCCCGAGTAAAAGTCCTAATGCAACTAGGACTCTTCTCAAAATCTCCCTAAGGTTTTATGGGTCATACAATATAAATAGAAATGCTAGAATGGTGCAAGCACCATGCTTGCTTACGTGTACATGATATTAAATATTGCTACCAAGCTAATAAACAAGCAACCATTACAAATGGTCATTCCAAAGCTTTACGTCGCTTTTGAGATGCTAGCGTCAAACCGGTTGAAATGCATACATCCACAGTCCCCACTTCTAATTTCCCATTTCTTGGTGCCCTTAAGTTAGTGGCAAGGGAAAGCCATAAATACACAGAGTGCAGACTTGATACGACCATGAGCACATATCCGGACGACGATTGGAAGTGGTGACAAGCGCAAACACCACTCCCCTGGGTCCAAGTCCAAGCTTAAAACATGTTTCAATAACCTTTTTACAATTAACAAGTCTTAGTTAAGAAGGGAGGTTTCATTTCCAACGCATAGCCCAAAGCCCATTCATAGACTGATTTATGGGTGGGAATTCAAGGTGAAAGAGTGTCAATTTCGGGCATATTAAACAGGGTTTCAAATGGTCACAAGGTGGTCTCTAACTTGCTTCAAGGGTGTCTCACCTAATGGAATTCTCATAAATGTTAACAAAACCCAAGCATTAACTAACATGTGATAACTCCCATTAAAACAAAAGGCTTGGTGGGGACATACAAGGGGCAATTTGGTTTCAACTTAAGCCACAAGGTACGGGTATAAAGGGCCAAACTAAATCCCACTAGTCTGTAAGCTCATATGAATCTCAAACAAGTTCCCATTAATACATGGGTTTAAGTGCTTTCAAACCATAGAATTGGTAGGCATTTTCTGTGTCAAGAAGGGATCCAAGTGGGACCAATCAGGTGGGTCCAAGGGGCCCTCAAGTGGCCCCCACAACTGCCCCTAGTGGCCCCCATAGCTGGCCCTGAAGGAGACTCAATCTAGCCTGGCAGGACCCAGCAAGGTCCTTGCAGTGACCAGTCACCAGCCAGCAGGGTAATACCCTGCTAGCTGGCTTTTTCAAATGGGTTTCTCCAACATTCCCTTAGTGCATTATGAGAGGATTTAAGGGGATAGTGAGGGGGTTTGTTTAGCCTTTAAATTGCTTCTAATTAGGCTTCAGAAGCCTCATTAGTTGAGCTCCAACAATGGGAAACAAAATAGAATCTTACAAAAGCATACGAACTAGAAATTGAAACAAAAAGGGGAAACACTTGGGCAAACCAAAACCATCCACTTGCCTTGGATGAATTTGGCTGCGAATCTCTTATGCAAGCATCCAAGAAAGCAAGAGGAAGGAAGGACAAAGGCTCCCCAGTCGCTGGAATGAAGGAAATGAGCTGAATGATCATGAAATGGTGATTACAAGTGAAATGGAGGTCCCTTTTATTGCAAGTTCGCGATCCACTTAAGTTCTACCTGCTCCAGCAAATGACCAACTTTGGGTCCTCGGTTCACCGCGAGACAGGAACTACACTAGTACGAAATTAAATTTTCCTTCAATGAACCGACAATCAAAATTTTTTTAGTTCATTTGCTCAAAGTTGACTATTACAAAAAAGATAATTAAGCCCCAAAACGACAAATTAAGGCTAAACGGTGAGTTTTCGCGTGTCCAATGGACTCGACGTTAACACGAAAGATGTAGGGACGTCAAGACTTATCCACTGAACTCAAATTTGGAATTTTATGATATTTCCAAAATGCTCCTAATTTCTTCCAAATACGCAAAAGGTCACTTTCAAGCCTTAAATTGAATTGATCCTTAAGGGAACTCCACAAAACTTTACAAACCACTCGAATTCACTTTAAAAAATTAAAACTAATTTGTAAAGGCATAATCATGCTTAATTGTTCACTAAGTTCAATTAATTAACACTAATCATCTTAATTAATGATTAGGATCTTACAAAGATACGAAGTGACAGGAACACTAAGTCCTTCCACAAGGTTGCAAAAATCAACGAGAAACCCCATTCATTTTTTCATTGACTTCGAAGGAAACAATCAGCACTCCATTACTCAACTTCTGGCCCACTGCCAAAAGCACTTCCAACAAATATACACACACACCAACACAACCATAACTTGCAACCTCATTTCCCAACCCTGTTGAAGCCCAAGTTATCAGGTACTGGGGATGCTACCCTTCTTGCACTGCCCACCTATGAAGAGATCAAGAGAGCCACTTTCTGATAGAGACAAAGCTCTAGGCCAGACAACTTTAATGCTGCCATCTTCCACACTTATTGGAACTTCCTCAATGAGGATATCATCACCATGGTCAGGAACTTCTTCATTTTTGGATCCTTGGCCCATGCCATCAATGAGACTAATTTAATTCTTATTCCTATCTTATTCCTGAAACGGAGGGTCCTGCTTGTCTAGAGGAGGTTTGGCCCATTAGCCTATGCAATGTCCAGTATAAAATCATCTCCAATCTCCTTATCTGGAGACTCCAATCACTAATCGATAGATACATCTCCCATACCTAGGCGGGTTTCATCAAGGTGAGGAGCTAGTGGATAATATTATCATAGCCACGGAAATCCTCCACAATATGAACCAGAGGAACAGGAAGAGGAAATGGTATACTCTTTACGTGGATGTGGCCAAAGCGTATGACAAGCTGTCCTAGCCTTTTATCAAACAATGTCTTACGACCATGGGCTCTAACCAAAAGTTTATCCGCCTGCTTATGGCCTGTATAACATATGTTAAGTATAAGGTGTTTATTAATGGCCACTCCACCAACACTATTGGTCTAGAGTGTGGGATCAGACAAGGGCGACCCTTATCCCCATACATTTACATTCTCTGCACTGAAGTGCTCCCTTTTGCACTCAATAATCTGACCCTTAGGAAGCCTTCGTTGCTCCCCACTCTAACCCCGAAAGGTGACCAAAGCAACATTCTCCAATTCCCGTCAGGTCAGAAACATTCTCAATAATCAACAAACTAATGAGCTATACCTTGGACCAATCCTCGGCCCCTTAGTCAACAAGAAAGATAGTGCCTCTCATACATGATAGGATTCAAAATATGGTTAGATGACAAGGGAAATCCTTATCCATAGCAGGAAGAAAGATTGCTATACAATCTATTTTCTCTTCAATCCCTCATTTTTGGCCAAGCCTCCAAAACAACCCAAATTCCACACCAAAAATATCATCAAGTTGAAGACAGCTGTTTTATGGAGGGGTGGTGGTGACTGATCAGGTCATGCTCCCATAAGCTAGAACCTTATTACAAGACGTACCAATGAGGGAGGCCTAGAAATCAGAGACCCGAACATTCAAACATGACTGCACTGTCTCACTTAGCTTGGAGATTCCTGTCCTCACCTGATAGGTGGTGGTGTAAGTTATTGGCACAAAAATATATGCAGCACACTAGCTTCCATGATGTTATTATCAAGCCCAACGATTCCCTAATGTGGAATGTAACACCCCATCTCATATCACTTATGAATAAAATATGAGTGTGGAATATAATGAGCCATGTAGGTTGCTACATGTAACTTAGGCTTAAGCATTTTAGGCCATGTGAAAGCTCATCAAGTTATTTGGCCAGTGGGCTATTCGGATCATTACACATGGTATCAAAGCCATGTATGTTACTACTAGTAACTTGGGGTTAAGCATTTTGGGCCACGTAAAAGGCTTACCAAGTTACTAGGCTAGTGGCTACTCGGGTCGTGACAAATGATATCAAAGCCTACCACCAGTTAGAAATGTGGAACCCATAATCTCGCTTGGAAAGCCCTTGAGGCAAGATCAGTACAGAACCAGAGTGCGCAAGCCTGCTTCGGTCCCACATCGCCTAGTGAAATTAGATGGATCTACAAGGGGACCTGTGGCCACTAGGGGGTTAGATTGTAGCATCCCATCCCACATCGCTTGCTGGAAAAGCCCTTGAGGCAAGATTAGGACAGAGCCAAGGTGCGCAGCCTGTGAGTCAAGATAAGGGAATCCGCAGGGACACATGCTTCAGTCCCACATTGCCTTATGAAATTAGATGGATCCACAAGGGGACCTGTGGCTATAAGGGAGGTAGATTGTAACACTCCATCCCACATCGCTTATAAATAAAATATGAGTCTAGAATATAATGAACCATGTAAGTTACTCCTAGTAATAGTAACTTGAGCTTAAGCATTTTGGGCCATGTGAAAGCTCACCAAGTTATTGGGCTAATGGGCTACTCGGGTCGTTACATGGAAACTCATGATAAAACAAAAATATGTAATCTTATCTAATGTTAACTGGGTGGTAGGTGATGGATCACCAACAATACCCTTGACGACTTCTGGGTTCCAGGTCTTGGTCAGTTAAAAGACCAACTATTGCCCAATACATCATCAGTTCAATTAGAAAACCTCAAATCCTTGGATCGGCTCATCGCTTTGGACAATGGTGCTAAGGTGTGGAACACCCCCCCCCCCCCCCCCCCCCCCCCTCCCTTTATCTTTATCGTGGCCACCTAACATTGTGGAAAAACTCAATTAGATTCCATTAAGGGGAAATGATACTAGATGTTGGAAACCTAAACCCTCTGGTTCATGATCGTTCAAAGCCATTTATAAAGAAATCCAAGGAGCCACCTCCGGTCCACAATTGCCTTGGAAAAAGGTTTGGAAACCTCAAGTCCAAGCAAAGCTACAACTTTTCCTTTGGAGATTAGTGCAAAATAAACTTGACACAAGGAAACTATTGTCCTCATGGATGGCTACAACCTCTCCCTTGTGCCCTTTGTGCCATACCTCAAAGGTAACAATTAATCATTTATTCTATGACTAGAGTTTTCCAACAGGGTGTTGGTATATTTTTGCTCTTCACATTGACAATCCAACCATTATGAACAGGTTCATCAACTGTAACACCCAACACAGAATGAGACTAGGAGTGATAGTGTCCTATTATTTCGGAAATGTAGAAATGAAATAATTGTCACCAACCTTCCACCTCACCTAGCAAAAATCAAAGGTAAAGTCATATCCTGGAATGCAACCTAACTCGTGTATGCAGGTCCTTGTTCTAATGTGAGCTCTTCACCTAACAAGTGGATACCACCTCCACCATGATGGTTCAAGCTTAACTCTCATGGGGCCTACAATTAGAATAAAGGCACGACTGTTATTGGAGGAAAAGTTAAAGACTTGAAGGAACATTTAATGGCAGCTTATACAGGCGGAGTGGTAGCCAACAACCCCCTTGAAGCTGAACTCATAGCTCTTAAGAAGGGAATAGACGTTAGCCATAGTCTCCGCGACACCCTGTCACGATTGATTCTTGATTACTATTAATAATTATAGATTTACGTTAAATAAATTTATTTGAGGTGAAATCATGCCATATTAATTGTAGCTTGTCTTCTTATGCTTATTTGGGCCAAGTGCGGGTCTTAGATGGTAGTCTTAGACCAGTTTGACCTTGGAAATCATGTGTACACTACCTTGGCATTATTATATGTATTGCAACAAATAGATCAACTTTAGTGTGTGCTCTACATTATTGGACTCCATCTGCAGTCATTGAGCAAGCACCAAGTTCACTTAAACTGGAATTATATAAAGCAAGGTGAGCCTATTTGTAATTTCAGGAAAATCTGTAGAATAAAAGGAGACCACCCTCGTCACAACCGAACGCTCCCCTACCCATTTCTGCTGTGACTCTCTCCTTCCCTTTCCTTACATTTCCACCAGAGGTGCAAGAGGAGGGTAGATACAAGTGACGATTTGAGCTTTTATAATCATTCATCATTATCTTCTTCTTCCTATTTTGAGTAGAAGCTCCTACAAACAGAGATCAGCGGCCTTACTCCTTACATGAAACTAATATTCTCTAAAGTCAAGAGTAGAATACCTGCATGTTAGATTGGAGAGCTTCACCATCACCTCCATCCTTTACTCTATCTTCATCATGGGTTGAAAGACCCAATTCCATTTTTCCTTTCCCCTCTACAGGAACCTAAGGTAAGAGAGAGATTTCCCCTTCTCTGTTCTTGGTGACAAATGAACTTGGAACATTCAGACATAGCATGCATGCACTCTCAATCTTCATGTTTTCTCTATGCTTAGGGTCATTAAAAGTGGATTTTTCTCTATATTTGATGGTCAAAGGAAACCATTTGAGATCTTAACACTCATCACAGGCAAGTATAAGCATTATTAGATGAATGCAAGCAAGTAAATACCCATTATTCATAAGGATTTATACAGTTTTCTTTGAATCCATGGTAGTAGAAGTATTTTGTGAAATGCCCATTTAAATTCTATATTACTAATCATATGTTAGATGGGTGTAGATTTCGTTAATATATGTTGTTGATGGATGGATTGAATGATCAGAGGGCTGGGCCAAAGGTCAGGGATCATTGTACAAAAAAAAAAAAAAAGAAGCAATTGCAGGGCTGCTTGCACATTGCTGCGCAGGTGCACGAGTGCACCCGGCAGCAGCAAGTGCAGGGCTGCCTGCACGCTGCTGCCTAGGCGCACTAGTGCGCAGTAGCAGCGTGTGCAGGTGGGTTCCCACCTGCACTTGGCTGCTGGGTCTGCCACCTGAATGTGGACCATGGGTACGGTGTGGACCCTTGATATGGTGGGGCCCTGACAGTAAAAAAACAGCATCTATTTTATTTGATATGTATCTGTTGGATGTTCTTGTAGTGCATTGAACAAGCAAACATGGTTTATTCCTTTCCTGCAACTTCTTATATAAATCCATGTTCTAGTAGTGGGATAAGTGCTTTGAAGCTCTTCTGTCAGTCTGATTATTTCTTTATGTTCAATCTTTTTAGTTTCTCTTTCCTGTTCCTTTGTATTATTCACTTATGATTGACCTGGTGCATACTACTCAGAGATGCCCAAAAATATCTTAAAGGTCCTTTGCAATAACATTTGGGCAGTTTTGCTTTCAAAATTGTAGTGAGCAATGAGTTAAACATGCAGTATGCTATAGGAAATAGATAGAATTTTTTTTTAGTTAGTGTCAAGTTATAGCTGTATAGAGAACTATAAATCTATCTTACTTAAACTATGGGTAGCAATTTGTAGGGTGGTGGAAAGATCTGTGTGACTGCTGTCATAAGTGCATGCTTGAAAGATAAAACACAGGCCTTATCCGGTTCAGATAATTCATCACTTGAATTTTCTTATTGTGGCTATGTAGGCAGATTTTCCCTTACAGATTTCATGGTTTGTACATAATGGTACAAATCAGCCGCACTAAAATGATGTAAGAATTGGGCTAGGCATCACCTAGTTTTCAAAAGAAATTCCCAACCTTACATCATCTCGGTTTGTGTGTAGTTGTCGCATCCGTAAATTGTGGTCACAGTATTAGAAATATTTGTGAAGATACTTCTTGATCATTGAGTTGTGTTTCTTTACCTTTCTTTTTTATTATTGATACTCATACTGCTTGATCAATGCTTCTTGTTTGTTCATGATGAAATGAGGTGACTGTGAACATAAGGGTCCATGAATTGAAAACTACAAGGGTATAGAATTGAATTGAATTAAGTAAAGAAATAAGAACTAAGTTTGGCCACTGCAGTGGATAATAGGAGTGTCCGAAACTCCAATTGTATAATCAGTTGTGCCTAAGCCTGGGACGCTGATTATATCCCACATGATTTGTTTAAACTCTCATGGGAGAGTATAATTAAGCCAACTTAAATAAGTTTCCAGCCATAATCATTACTTGAGGTATGATTTAAATTATGGTGGAATGTATTTGGTTGTTTGAATAATTTTCTTAATAATATGTTCTTAAATGTTCAAGGATGCAATGTGCATTACTCTACTTTTGCTTGTATTTGGCTGAATCGTCGTATTCGCAACTATTCAATTGATGTTATAGGCTCAAATGTCAATAGCAGTCTAGTAGAGACCGAGGAGACTTAGAAGGAGACCCCAAAGTTTCCTTTAGGATTAGAAAAATGGACCGCTGAGGACATCCTTTAATCACTCGGACGGAGCGCGTTATCATGAGTCTTATTTTGGGAATCATTTTGGAATTGGGCTTGTAACATGCCATCTTATTATTCACAGTTGATCATGCATTAGGATGGTATTTTTGTAATCTGAAGTTGTGGATGATGTACAAGAATTTTTGTAGCCAAGTGGTTGAAGGTTTATTTACTATGTGTATAAAACTTATATTAATGTTTAAAGGTTTAAATTCTATGGACTGTTCAACTATGATACCTGATTAATGAATTGTACAGGTAATAACTATGAACTTCCACGAGACACACTCAATGACAGGTGCCATTAAGGAGTCCTCAACCGCGCGAAGATTGTAAGTATCCCTTTGGATTCTATCCTGACATGGAGTAAGGCGGAATTTCATGGGAATATGCATGTCACATCTCACAAATTAGCCTAATTAAGGGATGCTCGGGCTTGGGTTATGATAATCTCCAAACTCAATTCTTTAAATCGAAGGACATTGCTTAGTTCTTTTCTCCAGCTTTCAACAATCTATTTCTATGGCATGGAATGTTGTTGGAACTTGGAAGAAAACATTGGAGAAGTTTTCAATCATCTACAGCTGGACTATCCATTATTACAAGCGATCAGCTGACTCCCTGTCCTTGTTTAACTCTCTGGCAAAACTGGACTCACTGGTGCACACTACATTTATAGCTTACCTTCCTCCTACTATTTAGGAATGCTATCCAAGAGCAAAAGCGCACTGAGGAAAACACAAACAGTTTCTATTCCCACATGGTCCCCCGGCAAGATCACTCAAGAACTGGATACTCATCTCCGATGACGCAGGTGGTTCCACAGTCAAGGCGGGCCAAGGAAGTTCTCAGGGCCCACCGAGTGGAGACCTCTATTACTTAGCTTGTTCCAGTTGCTTGTTGTATGGTTTGTGACTCACAAACCATTTGTAGATGGGGATTGTGGAATTATCTCCCTAGGTTTCCATCTTTGGGTTTGATCCTTCTTTGTTAACCTAGTTTCTTATAGTTTTAATTAATCTTCCTTTCAGCAAAAAATAATAATAATATTATTATTATTATTATTATTATTTTGATAGTACATTTCATTGCTTTATATCAGTTAGCTAGAAGGGTATAATAGACCTGAAGTTTTCTATGAAGAGTGGACAAGGGGCCACATAAATCCGGCCTCGTGTCCCATTCGTAAACTACCCAAATTCAAATTAAAATTTTAAACGGTCAGAAGATTGAAAATGACTTACACGGCTCGCATGATCATGACTCCATCTCTCTTCCATTCACCGCTCTCTCCCAAATCTTCCAAATCCTAGCTCACCTAATCATCATTGGCCTTATCCCCAAAACCTTCCCTAGAAGCCGCCTTATTGACCCAATATCCTTAGAATGAAGAGGGATGGTGTCCCGGCTGATAATAACACCTTCCCATTTCTCCTCAGGGAGTGTGGATTGGCATCGGATTTCGAAGAGGGAAGGGGGTGTTCATGGCGTGGTATTTAAGAGAAGGTTTTATGGGGATCTGTTTGTGGGGAATGCGTTGATTAGCATTTACGAGTGTTTCATGGAATGGTTGAGAGGGACTTTGGTTTCTTGGAATTCTATAGTGGGAGGGTATGCAACTTGGGGAAGATGGAGAGGTGCAGAGCCTGCTTGATGAAATTCCTAACAGAGATGTTTTTAGTTGGGCAATCATGATTGATGGGTAAAATCTGTCATTGTGGAACGGTTTTTATCTGGAATAGTTCTCAACCGTTCCAAAATGGCCTATCGCTAAAAATCTGAAATTGGTCAAAAGTGTTCCTTTTTTACTTTTGGAGTGGTTTGAACTCTTCCAATTGTTTTTTTAGGAATGCTTTAAACTGCTCCAAAATCCTATTTCTATGATAATTTTAAACCGTTCCAAAATTTTTATTTTGAAATAATGAAACATAGTTTATGAACAATTATTTCCAATTCTAAAGGAATTTGAACCTTTCTAAAATATAAAATAGAAATAATTTTGTAGCATTCCAAAATATGGCATTGACTCATCAATGCACTTTCATAGAAATTATATTTTATTATAATAACAAAGGCATTAAATGCCATAAGCATTATATAAGACATGGTACCACAAAACTCAGATTTAATGACAT
This sequence comes from Sextonia rubra, assembly GCA_037013555.1. NCBI lineage: Eukaryota > Viridiplantae > Streptophyta > Magnoliopsida > Laurales > Lauraceae > Sextonia > Sextonia rubra. The sequence continues at coordinate 49,815,236 of JASUAD010000009.1, read as the reverse complement.
CGTTCCTTTGCATATACCATCATAAAAGCTTTTACATGTCAATGCTCAAACTTAATTTCTAACTTAAATGTTTATGCCAGCTGCTAAAAAAACTATTTCTCAACAAAATCCACACATAAAATGGACCTCCAAGTCCTCCCTAAGAAGCGATGGACTCCTTCAATGCGACTAGCTCTCCAAGTTTTTGAGTCTCTATCAAGAAAATGCAGAGCAGCAAATGCTAAGAAGGAATGAATTCAAAATGTGCTATGGTTAACAATCAATCTGATGGCAGTGCTTCTACTTTGGTTTTCTTTGGACTTATTCTTCTGAAGAAATAAAATGCAACTATTTTAAAATAATAAAAAATTGAAAATCAAAAGAATCGTTTCTCATTGGAAAACAGTTCATTGAAACTGCCAAATTAAAATACTAAATCAAGAACCCCTGTAACAAAAACCCAAGATTTTTTAAACAAATCAGCGAGTGAACTTGTTATATACTAATTTCTAATGGGCCAATTCACTGTACTAGCCCTTAGATCATGAAAGATTGTCAAATCTTTATCTTCCCCATCAAAGCCATAGCGCTTTCTCTAACGCACGATGACATGAATATGGGGCTTACTTTTTGATTTTTTTAAGTATTTGAGAAATGGATTCTCAGCCTCAAAATTGCCGAGGAAGACTTTGTTGTTGAGTATGGTGGGGACGAAGAGGGAAATGATCAAGATGAAGTGAGATCGTAAAGAAACAAGAGGGAAGTGAAGAAGAAGAAAAGCATATGGATTAAAATGAAACTACCCAATCGAAGGGTCGTTGAGAAAAGTAATATCACCAAAATCTTGGGAAGACACAATTATAATTGGTAGAGTAGCAGCCTCAGCATCAATTGTTAAAATGAAACTACGCATTAGATAATCAAGTCCTTCAATTCAATCCCATTGACCATACGGTTGATGTATGTGTGTGTGGGTTTTTTTTTTTTTTTTTTTTTTTTTTTTTTGTGGTTACAGCCCATCCACGGTGAATGCATGTAGAATCTATATTACCATAAAATAATGTTTCTTTCTGAATAAGCTTTTCTAGCACAAAAGCTCCTATCAGAAGCTATCATACAGCAATCCTGCTTAATCAATATAAAATACCAACTTAGAGAGAACCAATTGGCATAACAACCATAAAAACAAAATAAATAAAAACAACTACTAGAGATATATTACATCCACACCTGTACTAGAAAGCTAGCTACTATTATGTTTTTCGAGCTACACAAAAGCATTGTACTGCACAAGTTTTTCCGTTAGAAAATGAGTTTCCTTACATGATGAAAATAGCTGATTCCACAATCAAATATAATACCACAAGAAAAGTATTCAGAAAAAATAATAATTCAACAAATGTTTGTTTCTTGCTAGAAATCATCCATTTATCTTCGCATCCCAAGGAACTACTATAGTAGTTAGTAGTTCCTTGACATATAGTGAAAGTGATGTTAGAACTATTTGTAATTGGCTAATTCATGGGCTGGAAAACACTCAAGATTCATTGAGTTATAATTTTGTATTTCGTTTAGTATGGATTGCAATGTGAGTCATCAAATGAGCTAAAGTGAAGAAAGTGAATAAATCAAAGACAAAATGCCAATTGAAGTATTTTCTCAAGACATTTGTGATTAAAATGGTTATAACTCACAAATCAAGCGTTGGATTGGGGCAAGACTACCTAGCGTTTGAAAGCTCTTTTCAAGTTGATATCCATAGGTTCCAAAATTGTGTCAATCGAAGCTAAATCGATAAAGTTATGACGTTGGAAAGTTTATCGTGCATAATTATAAAAATGCCATCAACTAGACTATACCACATAGAGTTCTAATCTAAAGTTCACTCCTTTTTCTGTGAGTACTACCGGTTTTTTTTTTCTACATGAACTCTAACATTGGGTCACAAATACTAGGTTATATTAAGGGTTCTCTCTCAACCCTAATTATCTCTCTTATTGTTTTGAGCATAGAATACTTAATTGAAAGACCTTTCTTCTTTAGAACAACCAGTAGAGAGAATATGCTAAAGCTTTAAATTCTAGAGATTTTTTTTCTACATCATAATAGAAAATTGTCTTCTCATGTAGAAGATCGTTCAAACTTATCATTTTAAAGTAATTGGATCAAGAACGGAGAGCGGTGACGACGATGATTCAACAAGAAATTACAGTCCTTAGGTTGAAAAGATTAGATAAAGGTATGTGATTATTGCTTGTAATTGTTCATTCATAGTGCTTGGTTTCTGTTGATCTGAAGAGGACTCGTGGTTTTTTCCAAGTAGGGTTTCCACCCAAAAAAAGTGTGCCTCGTCTTTTTGTGTGGTTGATTGATTTCCTTGTTCTTTTATTTTCCGCCATTGATAATTGGATTGCAATCTAGAAATCATATTTGGAAATCCTTAAGTGACTTTTACATAGTTGGATACTTTTTTTTTTTACATATCGTGAAAATTTTACAAGCAATCCACAATGATGTAGAAATCTAGGATTTGGTTTTTTATAGCTGTTACTAATGCTCATTTTGTCTCTTAAATCTGGTATCAAAGCCTAGCAGCGAAGGATGGGTTAGATATCATAACTGAAGCTTCTAATAGTGAAAAAAAATTAGTTATTTCAAATCAATGTTGGATGGTGATTCAATTTGGTCCTTCTTGCTTTGTGTTTGGGAGCTGATGTGATAGAGTGGGTGGGGTTGTTAGCCCATTATTGATGCAAGGACCTAAAGATCAAGTCGAAAGTAGAACTCAATTGCTCTTGAAAAAGGTTTAGTCTTAAATGATGATAATTGCACACGTTGCAAGTTATTTGAATGATTTATTTTATAGTCTGACCATAGTTAGCTCGAACTAAGTAACGTGGGTGGTGAATGGTAGCCACTGTTTGACCATTAATTGTTGCTTGCAAGTCTCAATAGTCTACATTGATTAGACATCAAGGTGCTTAGACTCTCATCTTAGAGCTTCAATTAGTATTTGAAACTGTAATTTAGACCTGGCAAATGAGTCGGATCAATTCAAACCCGAATTTGTTGGTTCCAAACCTAGCACAACTCGTTTTTAAAATGGGTTGGAAACCTTCAACCTACACCCATGGCGGGTCAACCCGACCAGACCTACCTAACTCGAATTTAATGCAAGTTGGGTCGGGTTGAACTAACTTAACCTATTTAATTACATTTTGTGTGTGATCCAACTCATTTTATTTGGCCCAATTTCATTTGTAAAGCTCTCCTTATATCTAAATTCATTTAAAATGTTGCATTGAATATGAATTTATGCTTTACCAATTTTCAAGGTGTAAAAATGGGACCAAACTCCATTAATAGTTTCTATCCCATTTCTTGAGATAATCCTTTTTCAATTTTTATTCAATTTTATAATTCAATATTTGAGTATGATTTTAAGACTCATCAACAATATTGTATTCAATTCATATCCATATCTTAGAGGCAAATTTCTATGCCAACATAAAAATAAGTTTTATATTCTAGGTATCAAAATTTTGCATAACTCCTCCACATAAGATCAAGACTACATAATTTATGGCCTACATGAATAAGAAAAGTCATATGAATATTGAAAAGTCATGGTAAATTAGTAAAATTAAATGGTTCAATCGGGTTACGAGGATCAACCCTAACCTGCCCGTTTTAATACGGATTGGTAAACCCTAACCCGTCACCGACCTGTATTTTAAATGGGTCGGTTTGGTGGGTCAGAAATGAGTTGACTCGGGCTGGATTTTGCCAACTCTAGTTCTACTAAGCACAAATATGAGTGGTATTAGTCCCCATTGGAAGATTTCATTTCTTTTAGTGGGTGAATTTTCTCATGTTCCTTTGCCTCTTTTTTTAATTTTTATTTTTTTAAGATTACCATTTTTTTAAGTTTTTAAAAAAGAGGCCCCTATATTTTCGTAACACCTCAGAATGGTTCCCTATATTATGCATTTTTACTAAAGGCTCCCTTCTCCATAGGTGGCCCTATTAGGGTCTGCCACATCACTATAAGGCCCCAGGACTTATTTATGTGGATCAAATTTGTAGTCAAGTTCGAGTCAGATTTATCGGCAGGGTTAGAGGTTGATTTGATAGTCTATTTTGGGAATTAAGGTCATTGCATGCATGACATAGTATAGTGTGACATATTGGTGATGGGTGACCCAAACTCATTATGGACCCTTAGTCTTAGCCCATTGAACTATTTATGCTTTGGCCCAAAAGCCCTTTCTTGGAATTACCTAAAACTCACCAAAGAGTAAGAAGCCCCGTCTTGTAATTTAGATAAACTCTCTCTACAACTTAACCTTAAACCTTTCCTCGTGATCATTTCCTCTTTCTCTTCTCAAGAAACTCTTTATCCTTTCGTTCTTCTAACCACAACCACAACAATAGCACTCCCCAGTCAGGAGACTCCTCCCTCATCAGCAAATTTACCATTTCCCTTTTCGCTTTTACATCCACTATAGGTAAGCTTTTTCTCCTGATCTTGTATGTGGTGCTTTGTTTTATTTAGATCATGCATTCATGTAGGATCATGATTGTGCCTTTTTATTGTAGGAATGTATCTTGGCTAATGGTGATCATTTGACCTTTGATTTGGGTTTTGGGAGAGAAAACCGTAGATCTCGATTTAAGAGATTTTGTTGAAAGTATTTGAGGCAAGTAGACAATTGTAGATGGTTTGCATTGTGTTTTGGTTTATGTTTACAACTGATCATTGTTAAATAAGGATTTCTAAGGAACTGGTTAATTTGTAAATGGAAAATTATTGCTAATGGAAATTGGGATCTTACGGTTTAACGAAAATTGGGATTCGAGAAATAGGATATTTATATGACAATAAAATGGTTAGATTGGGTTTCTGTAAATGTCCTTAGGCAATGGTTGAAAACCCTATTGAGGTTGGGGAAGATCACCCCACACCAGTCCAAATGAATTCGCAGAATTTGTAATTTACAAGGCATGCTCGAGTGTCGTTGGGCGTGTGCTCGAGCGGGCACCCTTTTGTAACTAGATAATTAATAAAAGGTTTGACTTCTGACCGTCGCACTTGAGCAAAAATTTCTACACTAGAGTGGGAGACGCCTTTGACAGGTTCGCTTGTGCAGGAATTTCTACTCTTGAGAGAAGAGCGCTTCAGCATGGTATCTTCCGTGCTTCATGGGTGGGTTTTTTGTCTTTTTTCTGCTTCATGGGTTCAAAGGAAGAAGCCCTATAGAAATTGTCAATAGTAAATAGTGACAATATTGGTGACCTTTAGTGGGCAAGATTCAAAGAGGACGACCTACATTTATTTTTTCACTTCATGGGTTCAAAGAAATAAGCTTTTCCCCATTGCTTCATGGGTTCAAAGAAATAAGCCCTACAAAAATTGTCAATAGTAAAGATTGAAAATGTTGGTGATCTGTAGTGGGCAATATTCAGAGAGATGGACGACCTGTATCTTTTTTGGTGTTTTTCTCTTTTTTTTTTGCTGTATTTTTTCTCTTGCTTCATGGGTTCAAAGAGATAAACCCTACAAAATTTGAATTGGACAAGTTTCAGAGAAGCCAACTTGTTGTGACCCTACAAAAATTTTAATGGGTGCTTGGGCTCAAAGAGAGACAACCTACATGTTTTTATTTAATCCGTTGCTTATTATTCATCTCAAAAGTCAACACAGTTGTCTAGCTATTTGAGCTCACATGTACTAAGTTGATGAATGTCTCTAATGATTTGTTTTTAATGATCAAATTTGACAGAATATTGTCTTTGTCCAATTCCTCAAGTTTTGAAATAGTTCCCAAATGTCGGTGTGGGAATGACTATATGAAATTGTTTTGAATTATTTACAATAAATACTTGTAGGATGAAAATGGTTGTGGTGCATTTCTATGAAAAGATAGAGCTTCAAAGGAATATATTTTTGAATCGACTGCAATGCCATGTGAAAGATATGATGTAAGTAAAGATTTGCATAATATTGCAAAGTTGATGGAAGACCTCAAGAAATAAATTGCAATGCAATATCAACGGTTGTATGCAACAAATGAAGAAAAAGAAAAAAGAGAAGCAAGATTTTCAATATTTTTATTTGTGAAAATTTTATTTTGTAATGTTTATGTTAGCCATTTTATGTTTGGGATTAGCTTGGATATTCAACCGGTAGTGAAAAGTCATGTTGTATGATGACTATGTTGCAGTGTTAATTTTTTGGAAATGAAATCTAGGAATTTTGAATTGATTTGCACAGAAGAATTCTCCTCAATGCTTAATAAATCTATTTTACTCCAATTTTTTTTTCCATGAGAAGAGTTTTTTTTTAATGGTTTCCAATGACAAGTTTAGATGGCGAAGTTTTTCCGCAATAGCAACTATCAACCATTTTCCTGGATTTCATAAAAGTAGCCTTGTGTAAGATTCCATTAGTAGCCCTAGCAATTGTGTGCGTGTATATGTAAACACCAATAAACACATGGGATGTAAGCAGTAAATCCCAACCCCCACTAGTCAACAATAACAAGGAGTTACTTTTGGGAGCATCTCAAGGTTCAGTGATGTAACGTCCCAACCCAAGTTAATCAAAGTTTATATAAATTAATTAAATTTTTATGCTAATTAAAGTATTTGTCTTAAATTATTTTTTTTATTGTAAGTGATTTGGATCTGAGATAGGTAGTTGGGTGGTTTGACCATAGTTAGGTAGACCTTGCAGCCCATTTTGGTGATTTACATGTCATGAGTATTGCATTCATTGGGCACATCATTCATGTATAATCTTGAGCCACTGAATAGAAAAAATCACTTCGTACAACTTTCGTGTTCTCCTCATAGCCATTCGATGCCCCAAAATTGCACATTTCATGATTTTTGCATAAGGGTAAAATAGTCTTTTTACTTAATCTGAGCCAAATTTTTCAAAATTTTAGAAGGGTGTCAAAATGATACTCATTAAAAACTAGTTTTAATTTTGTGAATATTTGTTCCTTGCACTATGTCCATTGGAGGTCCAAGAAGCCCAATTTTTTTAATGCCTCAAAGTTTCACTCAATGGTGGGCCCATTTCCAATTGTTTAAATGAACCTAAACCCACTCCTTTTCTTCTCCTTCATTTAGTTTTTGTAAATTGAGATCAGTCAACCATTTGCTATCCATTTCTCTTCTTCTTCATGCTTCTTCTCTCAAAATCCAAGCCAAATAAAAAATCTGACTCTGCCAAAGTATTTCTCCCATCACGAGCTCCTTCTCCATACCCTTTATTATACGAATCGCCGCTGGCAACCCCTGACCCCATCAACCTCTTCACTATTGGACATCCCTTAGGTGAGCCATCCTTCTCATATTTTGGTATGTGCTTTAGAAACCTCTAAACTTCCTACAATCTTTACATGCAAAGGGTTTTTCTTAGATGTGTTTGGATGTGAGGTAGATTAAAGTAAAGTAAAATGGAATTTTTGAAATTCAAATTTTCCTACTTCTTTTTAAAAAAAATTCAAATTTCCTTTATTCTTTTTCAACAAGAGTCAAAAAATAAACACAAAATTACAAAAAAAAAAATTCTCTACTTTTCATAAAAAAGTAAAAAAGATTCCATATCAACAAACTAAAAACAAAAAGTGATCATAACCCCATCATATATTATTCTTTTTTTATTTTAGCTTTACTCTACTCAATTTTACTCTACCCTAACTCCAAACACACCAGTAGCCTTAAAATGGTGAATTTGGGGCTGTTTTCGATGTAGGAATGGATGTTTGAAGAGGGGATTTATTTCATTATGTAGGTGGTTTTCTCCTTTCCATTTTACATTTTCCTTCTTCAAATCCAAGCAAGAGAGTGGTTGCATGTGTTCTTGAAAGAAGGATCCTCTCTCCTAAGCCATCTTCTTTCGTTATTATCCTTGCAGTTTGCTCCATCAATCTCTTCTACCTCTCATAGAAAAAAAATAAGGTGAGACATCTCTTTTAACGACTATACTGTGTTTGGAAATGAATTAACAAGGCTCCATTTATTTAATCTAACCTCATGCATCCATGCCTAAACCATTTCATATATTTTTCTCATACTACTATTTGAATACATTGGGGCTTTCTTCTCCAATTGAGCCAAAGAGATTAAATTAACAATAAAGCACTGATTAAGGCAAGTATAAGTAAATGTGACTTGCATGTTGTGAATAGGGTGATTCCATTGTTTATTCTTATATTTATGATTTCCTCTTTTTCAGCTCTTATCTCTGATTCTTGTTAATTGGAAATGGTGTTGCAAAGGAATTTAGTGTATGATAGGAGAATGGAGGATTGATGCAACAATACATGTATTGAGTAGTGGAAATGGGTTTTCTTAAGTGAGTAGAGGATTCATTATGAAGGTGGTTTCATTAGGAAAAAGAAGAGAGGAATTCCAAAAATCCTGAAACGCGATTTTGTCAAGCTTGCTTGAGCGGACGAACTTGACCCCGCTCGAGTGGGTGCTCAAATTTCCTTTTAGCAGAGAATTTTGAGTGACCGCTCAAGCAGACTTGCGTGCGCTCTAGTGGATGAGCCCCTATTGGGTCCATTTTAAGACCTTTAAGGCTTCTTTTACGAAGTAAATTAAATTGGACTTTCCTATGATTAGCCTAAGGCTAATTATGGTGAACCTTAGACCCATAGGACTCATGGAGATGGATGAACCTTCTAGGACCTTAGAATTGAAACCTTTTTCACAAACTAACATAGCCCAATGGATTCCTTCACGCCTGCGGGGGCTTGAGCTGGGCCTAACTCATGTGGGTTAATCATTTTATTTAAACTTAGCCCACGGATGTTGGGTTAGGGGCACCAATATACCCTGCACCAATATACCCTGCATACACAATGTAACACCAAGGTGAAGGTAGCGTATCCATTGGTCACCCTAAAACTACATCAGATTAGAAAGGTAGAGGCAAAGAGTAACTTAGATTAGGATTGGCTTATAAATTACCATGATTCTCTTAAATCTTATTGCATTTACATATTGAAATTAATATCTTGTTCTTGCAATTGATGTAGCTTATCCTTTATTGTACATTGAATTCTCCTAATTGATAATTAGCAAAATGCACTCCTTGTTGCTACCACATTTAAATAGTAATCCCCTTATATCATATTGAGTTGAATTGAATGTGTCAAATCAAAGAAGATTGGACTAAACAAAATTATACATAATTGAATTGTATTGAACTTCAATATTGGAATTGCATAATTGAACTTGTAAGTGTCCGCTCTACTAAACTTCAGCCTTAGGAGACCCAATGAAGTTGAATTTAGTGTAGATTTGAATTTTCGAGACCCTGGGTAGCAAGGTAGCCATGACCGGTCCCCTTGTGGCATCCTAACATGAGTTACTCTCATTTATGAGAGAATGTATTGGATTGATTGCTCTCAATTTTGGGAGAAGATAGCTTATATAGAAGCCACCTAGTATTAGTACATCTTATTTATGATTCGTTAAAAACTCATGCTTATTCAAATGCACAATTGCCTAGTATACTAAATTGACATCCTTGATATCTTGTCTTTTAACTCAATTGATACAACTTTTATTTGTTATATTTCCTTCATACTTACCAAATCATCGTGTTGACAATGCTACTCTTGGTGTTAAAACAAGACCAGGTATTGAATCCACCTTAGATGCACCTACAAAGGACGTTCCAGAGGCTCCTCAGGGTGTAGTCAAGTGGACTACAAATGATGGGTTCTAGTCATCTTTATCGTAGAGTGCTTTGGGTACTTTTTGAGAGTTTCATTATCGGTTATGTATGCAAGTAGTTGGCACTTTTTGCACCATAACATCTCTATCGTTATCGTATTTTACATCATGTCATGTACTCTTGATAGATATGGATTTTATACATAGACATTTCATTTTGATTATTGATATCATGCATAAAGACATTGTATTTTGGACATGATAGAAATGCATGGGTTCCTTTATTTTAAGGATTGTAGTTAAATTATCACTATTGCTATACTGTTTAACTAAATGATTTATTAATGCTTAGCATGTAAAACTATTCAGGCTTCCATAGAAATTTGACAAGGTATATGAAATTTTTCTTTGTGGCAGTTTGTACATGCTTAGGAATGGCATGGATTGCCACGGGATACTGCATCCCACCTAGAAGTTCGCCCTAATTGTGGATTCTCAAGCTCTTGACAAGTGATCACTACATAAACAATTACCTATGTTTCACTGATGTCATCTCTGAAATTCTGATTAATGTCTTATGAGCCATGACTAGGTATTGATTTCAAAGTCCTAGGAGTGTATCAAAGCATCATTAAGCAGTTTTGTAAATGTTTGTAGAGAGAGTTTGTGGGGTGTCATCAATGCATCAGAAAAAGTTTTATCCAAGGAATATACTAGTTCTACTCACATCCATAGCCAAATTAATAGTGAAAAAATAACCAATGGCATTTGTCCAAGAAACTAATCATTCGATCATTACCTAATTCAGATGTGCACAATCACGTGGACAATTGAAAAAAAAATAGTTTGCCACTTGACAATAAAATAAACAATGCCTTCACATAAATAGGTTCATGGGTGTCATTGAGTCAAGTCAGGTTTGGGCAAGGTTGAGTAACACTAGCAACATTTATATGCCAAACCTAATCCTTTCAATCTTTTAATTAATATCAAATTAGAACCCCACTTGAAAGTAAAAGGTGGAATGAGCTCCAAAATGATCCATAATGTTCTATACATGAATTTTAGTGTTCCATCAACAAAATAAAAGGCCTTCACAAGACCAAAAACTTGGCTTTTAGTGTCTTAACAAATTCAACATCCTCCATCCTGTAATCTTCTATACATAAAATTTCAAAATGAAGACCATCAACAATAAAAGTACCCCACAAAATATATATATAGAGGATTTTACTTGTAAAACTCTCTTATGTGGCCCATGAACCCAAAAAAGCCCATTAGTAGTTTACCTACTAAATTGGTCCCACGAGACCACTTTGATTTCCTTTTATGCTTGTAAAAAGGAGGGTCAAATTCAACACAAGAGTTTTATAACAGTGTCAAATTTGTCCTAATGTTGTTATCGATATCTAAAGCATGTCATCTTCCCTCTGGGTATCCATAGTTCCAAGTGGTTGAGACCTAACGGTCTAATCCTTAAGCAGACCCACTCCTAGGGCCGCCTATCAATGCCCTACATGATGTGGGGACCTGATTGTTGACCAAGTGGGCCACCTGGACTCATTAATGATTTAGTCTGGTATTGAATTCAACACAACATCCAGCACCAACAACTAGTGTATCCAACATGTTATGCTCCAAACCTTAATTCCCTCTCTTTCTGATCAATCCTTATTGTTTTCGATGCCGAAAACCAAATTTCGATGCTACTTACACCATCTGAGGTGGCTGCACTAGTTGGATTTCCCATCATTTTTGGAGATTTCTCATATTTTGGCACTAGAAATGGGAGGGATGATGTCATTAATGGCAGCAAAGTTCACCTTTTTCCCCTTAGATCCTTCGTCCTACAAGTTGCCTGTCAACGAGAAAAGGGAACTAGATTTGGCCTAATCTCTGTAACTCAAAACCTTGCATGTTGATGGGGAAGACAAACCTCATTGCCTGGTATAGCCATGAGATCTGACCTGATCTCTGTAACTCAAAACCCTTGATCGGTTTCACACCAAACAGATGAATGGCCCACCATGAGATTTGGCATGATCTCCGCAACTCAAAATCGGAAAAAGCCCATTGTCCATTCGCTGTAGCTACCCAGAAATATGAGCTCCCTTGAGCCAGACCTTCTTCGGTCCACCTACTCTACCCATGCCTCGCCAAAGCCTGTGTTGAATTTGATACCGAAGGAAAATTTGGGTTTTCTCCAAATTAGTGATGGGTCCATGTAGTCCACCCAATCAAGGTTCAAGTCCCCACATCATGTAGGGCACTGATGGGCGACGGGCGACCTAGGAGTGGGTCCCCTTAAGGATTGAACCATTAGATCTTGACCACTTGAAATTATTGATACTTAAAGGGAAGATGACATGCTTCAATACAGGTAATAGATTAGGGTCAAATTCGATATTGGTATAAAAAACCTATATCGAATTCAACACTACTTTTTACAAGGAAAAAAAAAACCAAAATGGTCCCGTAAGACCACTTTGGTAGGTAAACTAGTAAGGGGTTTTTTTGGATTTAAGTGCCACTTAAAGGGTTTTTACGAGTAAAATCCTAAAAAAATTAAGTAGAATGGACATCACCAAAAAAATAGGCTTTTAGTGCATTTACAAAATTCAACATCCTCCATCCCACATGTTCCATACATGAATTTTCAAAACGAGCGCTCTCAACAAAAAAAAGCATCCCCAAGAAAAAATTAAGCAACTTAACATCACCAAAAAAATAGGCTTTTAGTGCCTTTATAAAATTCAACATCCTCCATCCCAAAATGTTTAGTACATGAATTTTCAAAAGGAGCACCATCAATAAAAAAAGGCCTTGACAAACAAATTAAGTAGACTTTACATCACCAAAAAATAAGCTTTTAGTGTCTTTACAAAATTCAACATCCTCCATCCCAAAATGTTATATACATGAATTTTCAAAAGGAGCACCATGAATAAAAGAAGGGCTTCACAACAAAATTAAGTAGACTTCACATCACCAAATAATAAGCTTTTAGTGCTTTACAAAATTCAACATCCTCGATCCCAAAATATTCTATACATAAATTTTCGAAAGGAGCACCATCAATGAAAAAGGCCTCCACAAAAAAGATTAAGGTTAGTTCCGCAAATCTTATTTTCCCCTCTTATTCACTTAAAACTAGTTCAAAAAGTTTTCAGATCACTTGGGACACTAATGTGCACGATCTATTTCAATCCTCATATAGATAGATTGCCTCTGTTTTGGACAGTAAAAAAGATGGGCAGATTCCAAATAGAGGTTGCTTTCTTAAGTGGATAGACATCCCATGAACATTGTATGAAATGGTCATTCTAATATGACCATTTTTCTCTTCTATTTTTTAACATCCCGAACATTAAATGATGATCTGAACGGTTATAATTATTAAAAAGTCAAAACAGCCGGCACATTGAATTCCAGCCGTTGATCAATTCTTGATCTTGAGATATATATTTACAAAAAAATGTGATCCATTTAATCTGAGTTTTCAGACAGCGTGGGTCCCACAATCACAACAGAACCATTGATCTTCTTTGGAAGGCCAAAACGGCTTTGACACAAAAAATCAACCTCTGATTCCAAATGGATCTTGAAACATTTACCAAAAAGTGGTTGACCATTGATGTACCGTCCATGGTTGGCTGGGTCTTTAACATGTCAACAGGCAGTCCGGGTAATTATTGTTTTCTATAAATTTTGGGATCATAAATCATGATCCAAACCATTGGATATATTCAAAGATCAAGCATGTCTTTGGATTCAAATTATAGCCGTTGGATCATCATAGATTTTGAGATGTTTGCTGGAAAAGCCTAAAAATTTATATCTATTTTCTTACACCAGTGGGCAACAAATGGAAGATCTGAATCGGTAGTTCTTTTTGTAATGTTCAACGCAATTATATCATTAAGTTTCAATGCCTAATTCCTTGTGGATCTAAAGATATTTAAGAAAAACTTTCAACCATTGCATTAAAAATGTCTATTTCAATCAAATTTTTTGTTGGAAAACATCTCTTTCAAATGGGGCTATTTGAAATAAAACTGTTTCTTGCAAATCTATATGATATAGATAAGATTTGCCAAACAAGGCCGAAGTAGACTTCACATCACAAAAAAATAGGCCTTTAGTTAATAGCAAAATTCAATATCCTCCATCCTGGCTTATTCTACATCCTAACAAATGCAAAAGAAAGATTTAAAAGGTTAGAATCTCCGGTGATTTTATGATTTTTTAATTAATAATATGGATGAACTTATATAAATCTACACCTTCGTGCGACGAATCAGCATTCCTCATCAGAAGTGCACTTGTCCAAAGAATCAACATCATCAGATGAGTTGAAGTTTTTGTTTGAAATTTGGGCTATATTGCTGAAATGAGAATAAGATAATTTATTATTAAAAAATATCAGTGACAAAAGAACGAACATGGAACAAGGAATTATTAAAAGAAGTTGATGACTCTCTATTACCTCTTTAATAAAGCAAGGCAAGTGGGCTAGTCACGTGACATGCGTTGTTTGTTACACTGGCAACATAGTCGTTTTTCCTTAGTAGATTTAATTCTTTTCGAAAGGACTTTTATTTTAGCATGCGCTGGTGGATAATATTACTCCATATTAAAATCAATTTTTCTTTTTTTCAAGTAAACTTTCTCCCCAATTAGTTCAAATTCATTTATCTGAGGACATTCTCTTTTTAAGTCGCAAAACCCTCATTTTTGCATGTTGATCTGCATTCGTAAACATACAACCCTCATCAAAAAGTTGTATTATACAATATGATAAATCACTATGTCTCCCAACCAATGTGTTAGAACAAGTACTTTGTACATCAATGATGGCCTCATTGTGATCAGAAATCACACTTGCATTCCGACTCCATCTTTCCAAATGAAAGTTTTTGGCAATGTATAAACTTTCTCTTGCTTTAATACAGTAAGAATATGAGAACATAGAATGCCCTTGAACTCAAACATTTGACAAGAACAATTAGCAAAATTGGAATCATTTTTAAATTTAACCATTCATTCAGTTCCATTCCATTTTTGGTGTCCGAGACAATGTAACTCTTCTCTTCAACACTTTCACCTACACATCTTTCACTACTTGTCACCATTGATATAACCTACTCTTGGAACTCATAGAATTTCTCTCTTGTATATAATTCGGACATTTGATTCTCCATTGGCATCTTACTCATTAGCTTTGGCCTTCCATCTAATAAATGAAATTGTGTTATTAATTCTTGTTGCTTCTGATGACTTATGCCACTATCTAAATTTGTAAAGAATTCAAATAAAGTATTTTTCCTTATTACATACCCCTTGACAAAGGAATTCATGCTCTCACTTCTTTGACTTGAGATCATACTCCCAAAGAACACACCCCTACAAAGTATTGGCACCCACATTTCATGCATTCCATACGTGTCAACAAGCTATTTATGATCAATCAAATCATAATCCTCTAAAATATTATTCCAAGTAACTTCAAATTGTTTTTGTGATAAGTTGTAGATAAAATCTTTTAGGTCTTTCATAAAATCTTCAAATTTGATGGCAATCCCACATAACTTCACTGGAACCTTTTTCCAAAATATGCCATATACAGTATCTATGGCATGTGTTTGGGATGGCCTTTGTCATTGTTGGATCTTGATCAGTTATGAAAGCTTCTAGTGCTCCTATGGGCAATGCTTCAAGCCATTTGTTAAACAATACAAAGCTTTCAAACTTTTCATTTGAAATGAGACCACATCCAAATAAAACAAATTGACCATGGTGGTTGACATTCGTGAATGCACTGAAAATCAAGTCATTTTTGTTTGTCATCTAGGTTCTGTCAAATGACACTACATCTCCACAAACACAATAGGATTGCAAGGGAAAATGTTTTGCCCAAAAAATATGTTTTATCTGGTTGTTCAAATCTGTCTATGGTAAAAACAAATTGGTCATCCATTTCTTTACGATTGACAAGATATTCATATACCAATTGGCCATTGTTTTCTATCTTTTCCATCCTTTTATCTCTGTTATCGTTGCAAAGATTTGTTTCAATGAACCCTATATTTTCCTAACCATTTAGAATCGGTACATTAGCACTCTACTAGGTATCTATCACGCTCCCGTGCAGGAGTGATTGTGTAGTGTGATTGTAACAAATGTCGCTTGTGAGTAGTACTTAACATATGAGTGTGCTCTACGACAAACTTACAAATTAAATAACTTGACACCCCTCTTTTTCTTTTCTTTTTTTTATTTACTTGGAACTCCGCACAACAATTTTCCCAAGTCTCCATAACACACCTTTCACAGATAATCTTAGAGTCTGGCTTCTTTACTTTTTGACCACCTTTTGAGCATACAAATTTCTTCCAACAAATAAAATTTTCATTTGTTATTGCATCCCTTCTCTTTTTCTCCAAGCTTTTTCTAACACTATTACCAACTTCTTTCCCATAAGCATTATAAAACTTGAATGCATCATCTATGGTAGCAAATAACATTCCTAACTTTGGGCATCTCTCATCATTAACTGTTAGGAAAAAATGATCTAATCTCTCATCAGAAAAGAAGAGGAAGGAAGAAAGGAGGAGATAAGGAGAGAAGGGTGCACCCAATTGTCATACACATCGCACCAATAGCCAGGCGCCATAGCCCAACAACCAGTAGTCAAACGCTGTTGCCCCCTGTCTTCGCCTAAGTCGCTGTGTGCGTCGCAACCTGTTGTTTGCCATGCAACGTTGTCGCTTACCATTCGTCATACGCCACCATTGGTGCATCCTCTCTAGCACTTATCGCAACTCACCCCCTCTCTCTCTCTCCAGTGACGAGGACCCATATCAGTTGGGTTTCGAAGCTCCTTGTTTTCTCTTGGTTTTGAAGAGCTCCAGGAACACATGTGACTGTGTCACATGTGGACTACTTTAGCTTGGGTCAGGCCAAATCTAGGCCTCATTTCCAGATTTGCATCAATTCAACCCACTTGCAATTTAGGCCCAACAACATAATCAACTTGCAAATGAAAGCCCATATGTTTATATTGTTACCATCATCATTGCATCAGCAGCAACAGTCCACACTAACATCAACGACCAGAAATTTTTCTACAATATCCAGTTCATACCAAGTCGGATTTCTGATCCATCTTCGCTAGCATGTTAGTGAGGTATAGATCTTCACATCAGGTTTCATCCATTCTTTAATTCATGAAGAAACTCTGTGATATTACAATCTTCAACTTACTTCAAAGATACAAATATGAAGAAAAACATGGCTCATAATATTTTGAAAATCAAGTCTATTTTCGCTCATTTCTTAATTTGAAACAAGGAGAAATGTCTATTCTTGATTATGGTGATATGTTTTCATTAGTCCAAGATAAGTGTCGATTCGAAGATGAAAAAGAACATGACTTGATTAGTTTCATCAGAGGCTTAAAACCAGAAATAGTGGAGAAAATGAATAACTGCAAGAACATCCAAGAAGTATTTTGGGAAACAATTTTGGGAAACAATTGATGTGGAACAGAAGCTTAAAGGGTATGATCTGATGAAGATTATACCTCAAGTAAAAAAGTCACCGCAAATAATGGAAGATCATTTTGAGGAACCAGTGACAGAGGATATGCAGACCGAAAAGCTAGATCCAGACACAAAAGATTTCACCTCTATACTTGGCCTCGAAATTTACCTATGAATAATGATGATCAAGAAGCGCAAACACCAAAAAAAGATGAACAAGTCGTTGAAATTCCCCAAATAAGTTCTCACATTGATTTTGTCTTTAGGGATCAACAATGGAATTCAGCAAATGATGAACGACTAGATTTGACAGTTCAATCGTACATCATCACAGAATTCGACCTCCATACAAACAATGTATCAAGATTACTTCAAATTGCGAAGGAATACTGCATAGACTTTTCAAGATGTGCGCAAGCTGCAGATCAACTAACAAAGCATAAGTTCATCTGATTGATCTTCGACCTAGGCAGACATTTACTAAATTCAAGGTTGAATTATTTCCAAGACGGGGAAAATAATGCTGCATAGACCACAATGGCCACATGTATAGGGCCCACATGGATTTAGGCTTTTTATTTAGTAATTATATAGCTTTAGGTTTTATTTTATTTTATGAGTTGTATTTAGGATTAAGTTTTCAATTTATTTAGTTTCCATTATTAGGCTAGGTTTTCTTAGGCATTAAGTTATCTTTCTTATTTATATGTCAATGTAGTGAATTATTTTTTAGAGATTTGATTATTAAATAGAATTGTGGGTTTTATCCCTGAAGTTGTATCATTGTATTTTGAAGTCTTCTTGATGATTCAAAGTATTCTTGGACACGTGCTTCAACACCATACGCAGCCCTAACTCTAGGGCCTCCATCAATGGTCCTATAACTATAAACATGCTTTTGATTCATTCAAATCATGGGATGATGATGAGAGTTAAGGGTTTGGTTTCACCATGGGTGGGCCATATTGAACAATAATAAAGTGATATGAAATAGTTACATCAACCAAATTTGCTCAAAAATTTTTCTATGTACATTTTGCAACGACCCACTAAAGCTTCAGCCCTAGTGTATACATGTTCATGTTCCTCAGCCCACAAATATTTGTTCTTTGTAACATATGGGCCACACATTATAAAATTGATGTTCAATTGTATCAAACGAAATGTGGCCCATCTCATCAACAAACAGTGCTTTCTTGACCAAATTTGATGTTCAGCTCTTAGGAATAGGTGCTTTCTTGAAGTTTGTAAGATTGTTTGCGGCTCTCCTTTTGAATTTAAAAAGAAAAGAAATAGAAAATGGAGTGAGGGCTTTCCTTGAGAGCTATTATGTATGTGAATTGCATTCTAACCATCTAAAGTATCTCTCAGGTGATATGTGTGGAAGGGTCCATATGAGATCAATGGCTTTGACCATGGATTTTCCTTGCTTGATACTGATAAATCTTAATCCTTGGTTAGATATTTCCATATTTCAATCCTTTTAGGGAGTCCCAACATAGTGAGCCTTAATCTGATGAGGATATTAAGTCCTTTTGACTGACCGGAGGTGTCAAGAAGTGTGGCTGGGCATCCTTGACTCAACAACATCATGACTAAGGTGTGCTTTCTTTCTCTTTCTAACGAACAGAGGTGTTTTTTTTTGTTGGGTATCTCATGGGACTTGAGATGGGAGGGGTGTTGAGTTTTCTCAGGGTTAAATAGGTAAAACAAAAAAAAGAAAAGATTTTAACAAAAATAGTTAGCTCTTTTACAGTTTGACTATCACTCAAGGGATGGTTTAGTAATTACAGAAAATATAGGGGTTTTTTTGAGGTTTTGTAAAAATATAGGGGTTTTTGTAAAAAAAACTTTTTTTTTCTTTTGGTAGCATGTTTCAAACCCATAACCTTGTGTACTATGGGCTATTGTTATGATGGGAAATGGGCTTCACTCTGGGCTTTAGTAATCGTGTTCACTACCTGCTAATAAGATTCCATTTTGGCAAGCATAAATTACTGTTCTTCATGTAGAATTATTTTCCTTTGGCTTAGCAATGGCTTCATAATCAATGCTTAAGATGACTTTGCCTTCTTTGGACATTTGGTTCTCATGTAGACTTACAAAAGCTCAAAAGCATTCTCCTTATAGAAGCTTGGTGATGTTGTTTATGCTCAAAAGTTATTTGATAAGATGCCTAAAAGAGGTCTTGTTTGCTGGAGTTCTATGAGTGATTGCTATGCCACTGTTGGAGACATGAGTGCTGCACAGACTTTGTTCGAAGAAATCTCGGAAAGAAATGTGACTTCTTGGAGCATCATGATTGACAGCTATGCCCACCATAGGAACTCCAAGGAATCCTCAAATTTGTTTTGACAAATGCTTCGCCAAGGCAGCAAACCAACAAACCTGATGAGGCCTCTGCAGTTGGTGCAAGTATTGCATGCACACAGTTGGGTGCTCTTGATCAAGGGCAATGGATACATATCTAAATATAGAATAGCAAGGTTTATATAGGTATTGTTGTTCAAACCACTCTAATTGACATGTACACATATCTACACAAAGAAAAGCAAGGTTTATTCAGGTATTATTGTTCAAACCACTCTCATTGACATGTACATGAAGCACATGAGCAGTTTTCAAGAATGTCTAAAACGAATGTCGTTTCTCGGAATGTGATGATAGTTGGGCTTGGGATCAATGGTCATGGAGAAGAAGCTCTTGAACTTTTCTCTTAAATGGAGAGAGCTGAATCTACAATGGATGATTTGACTTTTCTTAGTGCTTTGACAGCATGTAGCCATCCAGGTCTAGTAAGTGAGGGTCTGCAAATTTTTGAAATGATGAGAAGTTCTTATGGATGTGAACACTAAGGGTGTATCATATGTATCATAGATCTACTTGGTTGAGCAGGAAGATTATATGAAGCTAAAAATATTATAGAAAATACACCGGCGAAACTCAACTCTACTTTATGGGGTTCTCTTATAGCTGCTTGTCCAATCCATTAGCATGTTAACCTGGCCAAGCTTCAATGAAGTAGCTTGTGGAACTGGAAAAAGATGATTGTGGGGTTTATGTTCTTCTTTGAAATAACTATGCTGTGAAAGAAATGTGGGATGATATGTTGAGGGTGAGGAAGCTAATGAGAGATGGAGGGATGAAAAAGGAAATTGGAAGCGGTGTAATCGAGGTTGATGGTGCAGTCTACGAGTTTGTTAATGGACGCAAGTCATAATTTCAAATGGAGGAGATTTATTTTGTCATCTGGAACTTGCCAAAGATTTTGATGTCGCAAATTTATGTTCCAAATATTTAAGATCAGGGGAAAAAGAAAGACCTCTCATGTAGACGTACTATTTTCGTTTATGGAACACTTATGCTCTTCATCCTTAAAAACCCATGATTACTAGTGGTAGAGAGCTTCTTTGTAGAAGGCCCTACATTTCTGACGGTGAAGCTCTCCTATTTTCTCTCTTAAGGTAGACCTCTATTCATTATTTTTTAGACATTTAGTATGACTTAAACCTTAGAAGATACCAATATTCTAGCTATATCTTTCTTAGATCTATCTAAGAAGACAAAAGGATTAGCATCGAGAGGTTGACAAGCTTGGAAGTTTGAAAGCATATCTATCATGCCAAAGGATAGATGGAGCCCTTTTTGCTTTAAACTAGCATCATCATCAGTAGAAGGAACTGGATTGTCAAGGTATGCTATTAATACTTCTTTCCAGATCCTAGAGTTCTATGAGAAGTCGAACATGTGATCTGATGGAATGCAACAAGCCAACAATCAGTTCAATATTTTGAAAAAGCTAATTGCAATGACATTCGGGTTAACAATTTGACTTGGGATGTGCGGGTTTGACATGGCATATAAGGGCGCTCTTGGTTGACAGTTGAATTTTTTAAAATAAAATTGTGTTATAAATATATACATTGTTTTTATGAAGATATGCATGTAAGCATTTGGTATGAATTTGTACAAGTAATTTTTCCATTGGATGGTGTTAATACATTGAGATTTGAACCTAAGCTTTCATGACTTTATTAGTTAAATTGGATTAATTATCATGCCTTTAGGATTGGATTAACCAAATTAAATTATGATAATGTTTATTCTTAGTGATAATTTTCTTTAGAATTATTCTCACCTACATGAAATTTAATTAATAAGATATGTATTGTATTAGTTACTTTATTAAGTCTACTAATTAACCATGGAGTTAATTTGTCAAATTGACTGATTAAGCATTCTGACTTGGTACAATCATAATATCGAAATGATAATTTAATGAAATTGTAACAAATAAACTTGAAACATGTAATTTGGAGTCAGGGTCCTTCCATCTGATTTCACCTGGCCCCTTTATAACTATAGATTTTTTTTATGAGTTTTAATATAAAAAAAACTTTTATATGGTTTAGTAGATAGAGTGCATTTTAAAGTGGTAAAAGAAATGAATGATTGCAAGCTCTGTGGCCGTGATATTTGGCCTCAAAATGAAGAACATGTAAAACGGAAAGTGCTAATTTGTGAATACGCATTCGCAAATTTTTGGGCCAACCAACACCTTTACATCTACTATTAGACTCTGGAGTCTGGACGCCCCAGCCACCCCCGTTTGCTTGCTGTTTGGATTCTGATTAGAACAAATCTTATGCTGTGATGAGGAGGATTCCATGAGGTTGATTGTCGAGGCAATAGATCCAATTTTCTGTGGGCATACATTTTCTTGAGTTTGGTGTGGTGCTTTCCTTTCTGGAAAAGAAAAAAATTGAACTAGTTATTGAAATATCCTATGGCATTGGAACTACTTTCGACACTGTGAAGAACCAAATCTCAAAACTCCAGTGTTGTAGAAACTTGTTCGTATTGATAAAGACTTTCATAGCCATTAATTTCATACATGCAGACACACATAAGCATGGTTCTGTGCCCTCCTATGACACTAGGGTTTAAATGGTCTTAATCTTAGATGCAGAAAAACCAAGAAAAATATAGTTAACAACACTATTTTTTAACTCACTTTAGGAGAAAACTTCAGCTAGAATGAAACAAATTTCAAAGTTGCAAACTAGTTTTATGGAATCACCTTTACATGCTATTAACAGTCAAGGTGGGATTGGAAGCTCTTAAGACGAACGAAAAGTTGGCCAACTATATGTGTAATCTGATGACTATAACCATCTCTCTAAAGGCCTTGTAATTTAATGGTTATATCTGCACTTGTGAAACATTTAAGACCTTGTATCTTGATGATCCCACGCATTGTATACAAATCTATGATCCACATTGAGACCTTATCCCATTTTACCATTGACTAACAAGCATCAAATTGTTCCTCAAATAACTAAATCTCTTTGATAGTTGTGGCCTGTTCTTAGTTTTCTCCTTTGACCATTGTGGCATCCATTTCCGCTAGCCAATTTTTTAGGCCAACAATCCAGAGAACTATATTCTTGAATATTAAGATATTCTCTAAAAAGGCATCCAAGAGATTTGTGAGGAAACCGCATTCATTTGAAGGAAATTATATTGGGTGAAAAACATTCACAATGGAACCTACTTAATCAAACCAAGTGAGAGAGACTCATTATTGAGACTCAACAACATAAATTACATATAATTCACTGATGACGACTTGAAGTTCAGAGGTGACAACAATTACAATCTTCTTCAATGTTTAGGAATTGAAAAAAAAACAAAAAAAAAAAAAAAGAAAAAACCACATATCACACAGTGCTACTGAAAAAGATCACTAATCCAACACGTGCAGCTATCTTTTTTATGGTTCATGCCCCACTTGATGAAGTTTGGATAAAGGAGAGTAAAATCCTATGCACTCTTCTCAGAAGTTCTTTAGATATTCTCCATGATAAGCTGCAACAATTCAAAAAAAAAAAAAGTTCATATAAGAAAATGCTGCATGAAAATAATTGGGTTCTGACAAAGTAATAAGATTGGGTTATTAGAACATTGATATGAGGTACCCCAACATGGATTTGATTTGCCTAGACAATCCCTGAGTTCCAATAATCACAACGCTCACTCACTAGCCATAAAATGAGCAATTAAGAAAGAAAATGTAACAACTATAGTTACCTAGATAGTTGGATCACAATCCGGGGTTCATGGCAGTTCTTCATAGTTTGCTTCATGTGCTTTACCTTGGTTTGCTAGGCACAAAACATTTTTTTTTTGGGTAAATGAATTTCAATTAAACGAGAGAGTAACGACAACAAACCAACAGATTCGGAATTGTAACTGTGTCAAACCCCCATTTCCCGTCCTCTACATGTTTGATTTTCTGACTGTTGTTGTCAGTCCATCTTTCCGGATGGATCATTAAACTTTCTGATGGTTCATGACCCTTGTAATGTGAAATAAAAAAAATGCTCATATTTCATTCACGACACCACAAACCCTTTATAATATCAATTTTCCCCCTTCTCCCTCTCTCGCATATGGTCTGTCTCCCTCTTGCACTCCCCAATCAACCAGCATCACAGCAGAGATCAACACCAGCTGCTCTTTTTCTAACCTCTCCTCCCACATGGATCTTCCCTTCTCCAACTTCTCCTCTGTTCTTCTGAAGTACAAACTGTGTCATTGGGTTTTTTGTTTGGGGCTAAGACATTGGGTTTGGGGAATGTTCGTGCTGCTGGGTTTACTAATATGATCTTTTTTGGGACCCGGAGCTATGGTGAAGAATAGATCTTCACTGCTCAAAGAGGAAGATAAGAGGATAGAATCTCAAATGGGAGATTGCACCAAAATAGTAGTTTTCTGTAGAATTTCCATGATGATATTTTATTGCTCAGTTTTCCTTTAAGTACAGAGATTGCCACTAATACATTCCAATGCTAACTTCAACTTCACCTAAAAGAAAGCATAACGTGTAGCAACATAAGCTCAACGTGCAATGACAGAAACAAAACATGTAGCAACAATTCTAACAACCCACCTACGTGACTACTCTTACTCATTCATAGAAGTAACCTAGTCAAACAACTACTACTATTTAGGAACACAACCAATCCAAGACCATTTATCACAAAGTACATGTCCCACCTTAAGATGATGTAAGCAATGATCTACTGCGAGGTGGGGCACCAGATTTTGACATGTATCATTTTCATAGATAGTATGCCACTGAAACCCAATTCTACTTTATGGGGGGTATTGAGAGAAAAATGGTTTGAGTTTTTTGGGGGATGGGATTTATTTTTGTTAAAAAGATTTGGTTTTGGGATGGTTTGTTTGTTTGTTTGTTTCTTTCTTTCTTTATTTCCAATGTTTCGGATACATGATTTCTTAGAAGTACATCTTTACAAAGGGTTTATATATATATATATATATATATATGATGGTTTTTTTTTGTTTTTGTGGGTTTTGGATCTAGGTGTTTTGGTTTTGGAATGAGAGATTAGATTGGGGGATGTTTGTGTGTGTGGGTTTTACTATTTGTGGGGTTTTGAGGAAAGGGAGTTTGAGTTTTTGTGTACTGAGGATTTTATTTTATTGGAAGATCTATTAGAAGATCTGTGTTGGAGTGGTTTGCTTTTCCATTTTTTGCTTTTTTATTTTAAGTTGTTAGGTTTTTTCGAAGCAGAGGAAATCGGTGTAGAATTGCAAATAAAATCTGAAACTAGTTCGAAAATAGTAAGTGATATAAAGTTGAAATCTTACCAATTAAAATGGCAAAAGCTTGCAATGTCCAAATGCTGCAAATGAGATGAATATGACAATCATATCGAATGATAACTTTTGCTAGAGATAAGGCACATGCTGGGCTTATCAATTCGGCTTCTGTTTGTCTTGATGCTCACTAATACTATTCCTGATCTGCCCTACATGCATACAAGCAAAGAATCTAAGATCCAAGGTCATAAAAGCATTATGCATGAAAGCTTTTATATGAATGAATATTGATTGAAAACATTGAAGGCTACCAGGGGATGGATTTCATAATCTACGGGCAAAAAAAAAAAAGTTGTGGATCAGACAGCAAGATGATTAACAAAATAACTATGCAGTACACAACAAATAGTGTAATCTTACACACTTAGCATTAAAGTCTTAAATATTAAAAATTAGATAATATTATTTTGGAGATTTATTTTGGTTAGATTATCAACAGTTGAGCCTATCACATCAATTGGATCATAAAAAATATTAGCAACTTTTCTACAATCTTAGAAGTCAGTAAGCTGTTTTCCATATTTTTCTACAAGCTTGGATTAAATCTGATGTGCCAACTTAGCCTGAAAAAGGAAAAGCCCCTTAGTTCTGCCTAGTTGACCTCGATTTGGTTAGGTTTTTGCTGGCACCTCAATAATTTGTATTCAATCTTGAATTGGCTGACAACTTAATGAACTGTCATCCTAACCGCTTGCTGTATAGCCCTTAGCTTTAATTATTATTTTTAAAATGCGTTGTATTTTTAGATAGGGCTACCCTTCTACAGTCCCTTATCCTGTGAGCTCCATGGCTTTCCCTTAGTAGGGCCCATGGTGGGCCACATAAATCATGGGAAGAGTGGCAATGAAAACGCCTTAATAGATCCACCTGTGTGAAAAACTTTAGGTCCATTGGATCTTCCTAACCCTTTGACATCTGGATGGGTGTCAAACCCCTACATTAAATGAGTATTTAAGAGAAATAACATCAAGAATAATGTCACACATGCAGACATGCATGAGAAAAACGATAAAAAGAATGAGAAAAAAAAAAAGCAATGGAAGAAGAGAAATAAAATACCTCTATTTGTTGAGTCGCGCCTCACCGTCGCATAGATTCCAACTGTTGTGGACTAGCTTTTCCAAAATGCTTTTCCCGATGTGATACTTGGCCAATCTGTCGTATTAGGACGCTCAGGAAGCCTCAAAACTGGACAGCTTTTTATGTCGAGTCCTATCAATGAAGGCAAGGTCAATGTGTCCTGATGAATTATACTTTTCAGTTTGTCTAACCTATATAATCTCAACTCACGTAATTGTGGAAATGGAATCTCAGGTAGGGATTTGTCACCCTCTATGATCTCCTCTAATTCTTCACAACCATCCACTACAAGAGTCTCTAATTGATTTAAGTTTTGCACCATTTCAGAGGAGAAGAGACTTTTTAGCTGTCCACAATCATGCAGAGAAATTCTGTTCAGCTTCTGTAGGCATCGCTGTGGCACTTCTCCTTTAAATAGATTCTGCAACCTCGGTAACTTCCAGAGATTTAGTATCTGAACATTTTGTAGTGCATTTTCTCCAACATCACTCCAATCTAAAATGCATTCCATTTCCTTACAATTTCCGATTTCAAGCATTCTTAAGCCATTTGCAACACCCACTAACTGAGAAACATCTTTTACATAATCTGCATCCATCAAGCGTAAACCTTCTGTAAAGGTCATTATCCCCTTCACTCGAGAAAGATAATTGCCGCCACCATATATTAACACCTGCTTCATACAATCCATTTTAGAAAAAACATGGCCAATAAAAAGTTTGAATTTTTTAAATTTTGACCATTGATGAAGATCAAGTACATCCTCTCCTAGACAATCAAAGTCCTCGATGGTGATCGCGAGAATAGTTAACCGTTTCAATTTCGCCACCTCACCAAGTCTGACGTCATTTTCAACTGCAAGCTCACTTCCTTTTGCCCAATTTACATGTGTGACGTGCATGCGCAGATCCTCCAGGCTAGACAACTCCGATATTACATTGGATGGAATTGTTCTTAAGTTAGATAAATGTGACATGTTTAGCCTCCTAAGCTTAACCAAGTTTTGCAACTCTTTGGGCAAACTTTTGATGCCAGAATATGATATATCTAGAAATTGAAGCTCCTTCAGTTGCCCCAAAAATGGCACCTCTGTTAATTCTTGACACCAGGTCAAATCAAGTGCTCGTAAATTCAATAAGGAAGATGAGGATACTGACAACGATGTGATGTTGCAGTAAGATAGATCAAGAACTTGTAAAGCAGGCATGAGTTCAAAGAAAGTTTGAGGGACAACAGTGATGGGATTTTCTGTTAAATATAATGAAACAAGATTGGGACATTCAGGTTTAATGGGAAGTTCATCGATCCCATTCTTCATGAATGAAATTCTCTCAAACTCTCTCCAAGTTTCCCCAGGGGGCGCCTCATTTAGTCTGTCTCCAAAGCCGGCTTTAACCAAGAACTTTGGGCCTTCTTTACAAGACGACGATGCGATATAGAGTGCCAGGTCACGAATGACATCATGCATCTGAACAGCAGGATGAGATCGTCGTGCCAGGTCATCAATGACTTCATCATGCATCTCAACAGCACGATTTGTCATTTCAAGAAAGGCATCATACTTCTTAACAGCACGATTAGATTCATATCCTTTTTCCAAAAGACATCTACTCTTGAGCATTTCAATGATAGTGTGCCCCTTATTTGACCCATCATACAAGTTATCAACATTATCAATAAATCCCTCCATTATCCAGAGGCGAGCTAGACGGTTTTCATGGATTTCATAATCTTCTGGAAATAATGAACAGTATAAGAAACACATCTTTACCTTTTCATCTCCTAAGTCGTCGTAACTCTTCTTCAAAGGGAGAAACACCTTAGGCTCCATGCCTCGAATCTCAGGTGCGGACGCTTTCAGTGCCCTCAAAGCGTCTTCCCATAACTCTTTCTTGTCCTTCCCTTGCATTGCCTTTGCAACTACCCTCATTGCCAACGGCAGACCACCGCACTCCTTCGCAACAGCTTCAGCAATTTCTTTAATGTCTGGCTGATCGACTACATTCTTCCCAACATTGGTAGCAAATAAATCCCAAGCTTCATCTGCAGGGAGAGCTTTCACCCTTATCTTTTTAGCCTTCATATCATTGCAAACTAAATCGGCAGACATGTCTGTGAACAGCTGTTGATCTCTTGTAGTTATGACAATTTTGGATCTGCTTTCCGTGTTGATTGGAATTCCAACTTCACTCAAGTCGATTGAATTCCAGAGATCATCTAAGATAAGCATGAACCTTTCATTGGTCAGATATTGACATAATTGATCCGATCGGCTATTGTAAGAATCATCTTCATCACATTGCAGACGCAGCCTGCGCATAATTTCCTTCTGAAGGCTTTCTGAAGTACGGTCCTTGGAGACAGTCACCCAAATCACATACTTAAATTCGGTGGTATGTAGAAGCTTCTTGTTGATGGCTTTCATGAGAGTGGTTTTGCCTATTCCACCCATGCCATAAACGCATATGACGCTGGTGTGCTCGTCATGCAAGAGATTCCAAATCTTATCCATGGTTCGTTGAGATGATCTCTGACCAACCAAAACAGATGAGGTGAGCATACCCATTTCCACCACCCTTGGTGCTGAATACATGGCCACCAGTTTGATGCCGCTTCTGTCATTGAGGTCTCGTCGGACACGTTCAAGCGTCTCAGCAGCCCTCTTACCTAGTCTGTAGCGAGACTTGAGGTCGGAGAAGCTTCCATTGGAGGAGGTCTGCCTTTCATCGAAGTCTGATTTGATGCTTTGGATTTCTTCCTGGCTTTTTTGGGCACGAGTAAGCCAGTTCTGGGCCTGTTTAGTGAGCCGCTTTTGTTCTCTCAAGGCTTGCTGTTCTTCACTCTGTATACCTTCAATCTCAGCCTCCAGTGCTTCAGCTTCCCTGTTTAGAGCTTCCACATTCTCTTCAAAATGAGTAACATAACCCGTTTGATTGTTGATGTGAGTGCACAGCTTTAGAATGAATTGAGTGATACTTTCAACAATGAACTGAATGACACTTGCAACGATAATTGCAATGATTTCCATGACCTAGCTAGATCAGCGCAAGAGAGGGATGAATTGAGTTGAGCTCCTTCTGCAATCAGCGGCTCAGAAAGAGGTAAGTTAAAAACGGAGAGAGGTCGGTCTATGTTTTGAGATGGCACATGTGAAAATAATGGTCGGTCAAGTCTTTACCTATCCACCCCTTTCTCAAAAAAACACAGAGCAAAAGAGATAAAATAAAATAAAAAATGAAAAGATCGCCTCAAAAGAGAGACGGCATGTTAAAGTCCTGATGATAAAAGAGGAGGGAAGGATAAGCATACAAGGAAAGAATCTGCTGGGTGTTTAATAATGATAATAATAAATAACGGAAAAAGCCAAAAGGTGTCTTTCTTTTTTGAAATTAAATTATAAACACAATAATCTAAAGGTAGCTAAGTTGGCATGAGATCATAGGCAGAGGAATAGAGCGTCAAGTAAGGGCAATTGCCTCATTCAACTTTGGATGGCCATTGGGAGTAGTTCGCAGAACTTATGGTCCCTTATAATTTTGATTGAGCTACTTTTTTTTTTTTGAACAATAAGAGAATCAAAAAGAAGATTTTGATGATATTTTAGTCCTTTATTTGATTACAAAAAAGGTAAGTAAATTATTCTTCAAATTTTAAAAAATGGTTGTAATTTGCAATCAATCTAGTATATCTTTTCCTTCCTCATTCCTCCCAAACATTTTTTCTTTATGACAATTTTAAAAAAGTCTTTCATTACGAATAAATTTGGCTATTTTAGCTTTTTTTTTATTGAATTTCAAACCCTTTATCCATAATTGAATCACAAATAAGTCTATCTTTAAAGGGCCACTAAATTATGTAACTTTTAAATCAAGAGCTAGTGAGATAATCCCAATAGAAATTCAAGCAGTTAAAAATTCAGTCACTTTTCTCAGTTTGGTTGTTTTTAAATTTTATTCAAATAGGAGTAGGTCTCACTTTATTGAACATATGATTAAAAATATTGTGGTTAATCTTATGGTGGGCCGAGGCTAACTCTTATTGGAAAAAAATTTGGGAAAACCACTTAAAGGGATGGTGTTTATTCTGAGTATCATAGATATTACACTTTGATTATTTTTATTTTTTATAACATTAACAAATGGCTATCACTGGTATACTCTCAATCATCTATACTATTACAATCATCATTGTCCATCAAAAAATTATAAGTAATCAATGAGTGGATTTTCAAACATTCACATCTACAAAAGTCAGCACATTAAATGATTATAACTAACCAATTAATTTATTTATAAATTATGTATGTTTACAAGTGATCAATATTGCATGGGCCTTACTTTAATTTGAATGAGATACAATTCTTAATCCTAGTTGAGTAAATAATTATTTTGAGCAATTTGGATTCGTTATAATGAGTTATAATTATTGCAAAGGAGGTACTTGGAGAATCCAATGGAAAGAGACATATTAATAAAGAAACATGGTGGTGGAGTATAGAGGTTCAGGAAGTTATTCGACAGAAAAAATATTGCTACAAAGTTTAGCAGTTGTTGGCCAATTAAGAAGACGCATATTCATAAGATGGATATAGTGAAAATGAAAATGCTTAGGTGGATGCGTGGTAAAATTAGGAAAGATAAAATTAGAAATGAACACTTTCGAGAACATTTAGGGATAGCATCAATAGGGTATAAGATTAGAGAAACCCGTTTAAAATTGTTTGGGCATGTTGAGTATAGGCTAGTAATGGCACCAGTGAGGAAAAGTTTAGCTATACAGGTGAAGACCCATCAAAAGATAGAGGTAGGCCAAAGAAAGCATGGATGAAAATCATTAATTCAGATTTAAAGAAATTTCACTTATCGAAAGATTTAGCTCAAAATAGAACGGAATGAAGAAACAGAATTCATGTAGCCGACCCCAACAAGATTGAGATAAGGTTTTGATAATGATGATGATGGTATGATGAGTTATATTACTTTTTTTTTTAACTATCCTTAAAGTTTTTGACAAATTATGTTTTAAAAAGTATTTAGGTATTTTCAAATAGGATCTTATTTCTTTGGATATTATTGAAAACTATGAAAAATAATATAAATAAATTTTAAATTGATAAAATAAAATATAAATATAAAATATTATCAATCCCCTCTAAAATAAATTTAGCTTTGTAACTATTAGTCAATTATTACTTGTCCTACTGAAATAAAATCTTAGCTTCGCCACTGGCAAAAGTAAATTTGCCTAGTTCCTCCGAGCTCGAAGGACTTAGTTCACTCCAAAGGAGTGAGGCACCCTCTTTTATTAAAAGAAAAAATTTACAAACACAATGAGAAATGCATTTGACTTTTGGGAGCCCTACCTAACCTAGGTAAAAGATAACATTAAGGGAGAAATCATTTCCCTTTTATTTATTGTATTCCAGTGGCTAAACAGATTTAAAAAAAAAAAAGAAAAAAAAACAGAGACTACATTGTGGTTTAGATTTCGAAAAGGAAGGTTCCTACTTAGAATCGACTTATTGTCATCCCTTAATTGCCACTGCCAACATGCTTTTGATAGCTAATATCTACAATGCAAGAAAAAACAATATGAAATATGGGAATTGTTTTTAGATCGAGAAAGCTTTGGATCTAGATTCTAGATCCACTGGTTTGCACCACTAATGTGGAACCAGAATTGATGACTAGTCTTTGCATAGCCTAATTTTATAGATATTTATTTATGGCATTTGGAAATAGCCTCAACTCAATGAGGATTGAAGGGGAAGAAGAGGTGGCATTTCATCATAGAGTCTGAGCCCAATTGAAAAGATGTGACACCAAAGTTGTCTGTGCCTAGTTGTAAGGATGTGACAATAGAGAGCACAGGCCAGACCAAGTGCATTTAACCTTGCGGTCAAATGTCAATAGAGTGAATACACCCTGTTGCTGTAGGTCCTGCATGACTCTCACATGCCCATCCAACTGTTGAATGACTTGACCAGGCTTTTAAAATTGGTGACGATGTTCATCTTTTACTATCACACCTGTGAAAATATTCACGTACAAAGATTCAGGTATTCGCCCTTTTCTTCTCTCTTAAGAAAAAAAAATATAATTAAAAATTTGCTTCAGAAAGGACGACCGACAAGGGATGCCCCATGTAAAAGCATTTATGAGGAAAGTATGACCACGAATCACAAACTTTTCAAGAGGAATGGACCGGCATCTTCAGCGTTTTATCTTCCTTCAAACAAAATGACAAACAGAACGAGAAACACATCTGGCTTTTTTTTTTTAATTTTCCTCACAAAAAACCTTTTTAAAAAAATAGCTCCCAACAATGACCTGTTTTTATATTATTTGCAATTCGAAATTGTAGGTTCAAACTTAGATCTAATGTTTTACCATACCATCATTTAGGGCCTATTTTTTTAATTAATGATAGAAATTTACCTTGTTGGTATTTTCTGGATATGATGTGACATCCTCTTCCTTAGTATTTGCAAATGTTATGTTTTTGCATAAAAATTTCAAAATTCCTGCAGATTGGTTTGACTTAGAGTTTGTATTTTGAAGCCTTAGTTGTTTGGGCTAGACCTTTTAAACATTTCCGTAACTTTGTAAGTGAATCTTAATTAGTTTTCTTCTGACTCTTGACCAGATTAAATTTATTATTGTTATTATCTCCTTATGATGTAAATGTGTATACCAATTGCGCAGTTGACTAAATCATATGTTTCTGCATGTGATTATGATGACTAATCATCATCATACATAACCTCATGCGGGACTTTAACCCACCCGGAGTTAGGGGCCATGGCACCTTTTATGAGAAAAAAATTTAATTGGCCCCAATTCTCATACCCATGGAGTTAGACTTTCATCTAGCCAAATTTTAGATGCGTGCCAAAGGACAAGCATTTTTCCTTCAAATAAAGTGACAAAAAGAACGAGAGACACATTCGATATTTAGGGTCTCCCCCTGCCCCACCAGGTAAAATATATTGCCATCCATGAGGGCACATTTGTGAAAGCCCTCTTTCCACATAATCAAGGGGAAATAAGGCTCCGGGATTTTCGACGCCTTCTTTCTCCACGTTTGGTGGGGCGGGACTTTGTGAAAAGAAAACGTCTTTTAACACTTTTTTTCTATGATAGTGAGAGCGCTGATCTTGAGTTCCTACCTAAATGGTATGAATGTCTGTTCCACGGAAGCCACATTTCTACACCAACACACCCTAGAAGCACCTTGTCTCCAGAATTTTCAAATGCCTCAAAACAGTTGAGTTTCAAAACTCCCATTTGGAATTAGCATCCAGGAATTTCTCTATAGAGTAAATTGACTGAAATTCTGAAATGCTCTTGTATTTGAGACCTTTTAAGTGGGTGTTATTTAATAATCCTTGAGAAAAATAAGGCATTTACAATTTCAAGGGACAAGTCATCACATTATACCCAAAAATCTCCAACACCTTAAATTCCTGTTAGAAATTCTACGAAAAAAAAAATAAACAAACAAACAGGACCTAGCTAATTGTCAAAGGTAATTTGCTTTTCGAATTTCTAATGTTTATGTGCAATAAGAAAAAGCAATATGCACTAAAGATTTGGATCGAGATCCATTCGTTAGAACCAAGGATGTGGAGCCAAAATTGGATACTCATGTTCATTTAAGAGACTCACTTTGCATAGCTTGATCATATATATTGGTTTTTTTTTTAAATTTTATCCTAGCTAAATGGGACTGGGAACCCTCCTTCACAAGGGGTAGTTGACCTTAGAGAAATGAAAAAGCTCCACTTGTATACTTAAAACTGAACTATTTTGAGATCCCTTGATCTGCATTTCTCGTAATGAATTGGAATGCAAAAGCAGATCTTCAAAAATTTTTATTCGATTATAGGTCTCATCTTACACATGATCCACCTTGGATTCAAACCTAAACAAGCTTCCTTCCTATTAGAACCAGATCTAGATCTAAATGCACCATGGTTTCACCCCAGTGCAAATGATAACATCCTTACCACATTTGGTATTTTATTTAGGCTGATGTGATCTAAAACAACACGCACCTAGTTTGCATATAAATGAGGATGTTACTCCTTGTAACACTCCGACCCAGCTTGACCTTGTTTAGCGACTAGTTAATCTTGTTTTCATTTCTAATTGTGTTTTGTTTGTGTTTTGTTTTCGTTGTGGGTCATGGATAGGTAGTTGGGTTGAGTTTGACCTGGATTAAGTAGACCAAGCCCTTTTTCGTAATTTTAGCCTTTCTTCGACATGGTCATTTTTGCATCATCTTGATGTCAACACGTGTCTTTCGTTGAGCTCGTCAACTTTCGTAACTACGTCGTTTGCAACCGATGTCGTATGACTCCATTGGACTCGGATTTGACTCGAAATGTAAATTGCCTAAACCTTGGACTTGACTGTAATTTGAACTTTTGTCATATATATATAAAGAGTACAGCAATTCCAACGACTCCAGCTCTTTCTCTCATTCTTCTCTCTCACTATTCACGTGAAGTTCTCTCTCCCTCTCCTGAGTTCTCTCCTCCATCATCGATCAAGCTAATTGGAAGGGTTGTTGTTCTTTCATTCTCTTTCATTCTCTGGTGATTGGATTGAGGTGAGTTTGGGTTCTCTTCCATCTCCCTCATCTCATTCTTATTCTTCTCGTTCTATGGTTTCTTGATCATGCTCTTAAGGTTTCCTCCTGTTTCCCATGCATGCACGTTGCAGTGGTTGAGATTTGGTTGTGTTAGGGCCCAAGGACAGCAAGTTGTGTAATTGAATTCAATTGAGGCAAGTATAACCATAATTTGTAAGAACCCATGTTGATATTCGTTTGATTTTGGTTAATTCACATAAATTTGCATGGAAAACATGTTTACAGCCCAAATTGCTTGTATTCTCTCTTTCTCTGTTAGATAGTTGCATTTCTGATGTCTTTACAGGTTTTCTGTACTTGATTCAGATCTCGAATCAGTGCATGTATGGCTACGCCGTATGTCACCTACGGCTTAAAGTCCAGAGAGGGTAAAAACCCAGTTTTCCTCTACGGCCATGGCACGGCTAAGCCGTGTATTGCACTACGGCTAAGCCGAACCTCAACCGTGACCCAGCCGTAGATCAGTACAGGGTGCCTTCTTCCGGATTAACTGAGAGCAATCAATTTGACAGACCTTCTACGGCCCAGCCACGGCTAAGCCGTAGAACACACACGGCCATACCGTAGAACAAAATACTAGTGAACCGTAATTGCGGATGAACAGTAAAGGGAACCGCGGTGGAGCCGCAGTGCATATTACGGCTAAGCCGTAAGATGCCTACGGCTAAGTCGTACGTTCACCTACGGCTAAGCCGTATCAACCCTGGAAAAATGAATGACAAGGATAGGTGTAAGGGAAAGACCGATATGGCCTTCATGATAGAATGTAGAACACCTAGACCTGCCCAACGGAATGTGATACAATGCGTGAATGATCTCGAGGGCCGCGAATCATTCATGTTCGTTATCCGGATGTTAAGCACCTCCCCATGGGTGTTGGTTTAAGGGACTTCGGTGCACCATCCGATTTAATGCAACGCTAGACAACGGTGCATCGAATAACTTAAAACTACATCATCATGCACGGTTAGAAACACCGGATAATTAGATTAGAATTGGCTTGTAAATAAAGGTGATCCGATTTCGCATGATTTGTTGCATAATATATTGCATTCGATTATTGATCTCTACTCTCTAGTATGATTACTTGTTTCAGTTACTTTCACATGGTGGTTCTTTACCTTGAGTATGCATGTATACTTCACGTATAAGACATGTTCACAGATATGCACGTATGATATGTTGTCACGATCTACTCAGGGTTTTCATGATTGACTCTGTATGGTCAGGTACTACTTAGCCTCAGCCTTAGGATCCCGACGGGGTGAATTCGGTGTAGTTTACATGGCCTTGCTGCAGTAAGGAAACGTCTTGGGGAACCGGACCCCAGGAAACTGAGACCCATTATACCCTGGTCCGGACAATGGTGTTCTTTGCATGATATAAGATCCCTCTTTTGGGAGCATATGGCAATATAGTCGCTAACTAGTTTGTACACAGCACGTATACATTGATTCACATAGCATGTTTCTTTCTTGCATGATAGCCTAGTATACGAATATACCCTGTTTAATTTACATGATGTTCTTTACCCTATTAGACACAGCGTGTGTTAACTTGTTATGGTTTATACTTTGCTGAATCGTCGTATTCACAGTTGTTTTTTGTGTTGCAGGCCCAGATACCCCGGCCGACCCCTCGCCGGTCGGCCAGACTCCAGCCGAGACCCGAGAGACCTCGTCAGGCCTAGAGGAGTGGATGTGATCACTCCCTCGGAAAGCGTCTTGGATCATTCATGTGCTGGCATAGGAGTCTTTGTTTTTGAGGATTTTCACCCTGTATACGTCATGACTTGTATATGTTTATTTTGTTAATTTTGTAAAACCTTCATATATATGTATATGTCAGTTCCGTTTTCGTATTCTCTTCTTGCATTGTTTAGTTTGATGTTTTGATATCTACAGCTTCCGCGTACATGTTTGGCACGTGTGTATGTTCCCTTGCGCGTGTGCATTTAGACCGGGTCTACGTGTACAGGCGCGGGAGTACGTGTGTCATAGGTTTGGCTTTTGCTAACCCCTGAACTCCTGGGCTCGGGTTGTAACATATATATTGTATAGAACGGTTCCTTACCTTAGTGGTAAGAAGTGTCTATTCTTACTGGGAGGTCGAAGTTTAAATCTCGCATGTGTGAGTTAAGTCTGTACCCTTACATATACAAGTCTCTATTATCTTACACATGTGAGTTAGTATATGTATACGGGTCCTAGTGAACAGATCAATTTGATTTTGTGCCATTTTAGCCAAAATTGCAGAAATTTTTTGTTTTAGTCAAATGGCCAAATTAAAATTTTGGTCCATTTCGGCTAAAATGTCAAATAATCTTTCACATAATTTTATAGTTTTTAAATTTTTCTACATATATAAACTTTGTATTTCTTATATTTTTTCTAAAATGTAATCCAAAAATATTTTATTAGAATGATAAGATCCATCATTATTTTTTTATTTTTTACATATACATATACATTATTTTTATATATTTCCCCCAAAATATAATTTTAAGAAGTTTTACTGAAATTTCGAATCAGCCAAAACTTCTCATTTTAAAAGTCAAATTGAGATCATTTCCAAAATGATAGTAACAACTATGAATCCATCTCAAATAGCCAGGCTACCATTTCAATTGCCAAGGCATACTACAAACCTGCTACATGGCTTATTGGACCATCGTGTCTATAACAAAGTTCTAATTCAACCTGCCCTTACAAGTCATTTATATGGTTTTTGTTTTTGTTTTGTTTTGTTTTTTTTTTTTTTTGCTTTCATACCCCAGAATTGTTTGAAGACTAGAATAAAACCTAGGCTGATTATCCAAAGCTATTGGCTAGCGGCCATTAAAACATATACTAAGCCTATTCATACCATTGATTTTGGTAATCCAAATATATGTTAACTACAATCCAACCACATGTTTCTGCTTGCAGTGTAGAATCCTTGTTCTAACGGTAGGGAGGAAAAATGTGGAAAACTGTGAATGTCATGATTTCCGCATTTGTTACCAAACATAGCCTAGAAGTGTTCATCAAGCATTAGCACGACTTTAAATTCTAGTTTTAAAATAATGACAACTTGGTAATTTTAGCTGATGTGAAGACTATTAATTTTGTGGCAATTGATCAAGATCATATTGGCCATCAATCAAATTCACGGTGCCGGTGGTTGGACTCCAACTCAAAATCTAAAAGGTCTTGTGGGATTGCACACCACAATTTCCTCACCGTCGGAGGTTTTCTTTGTTTTTATTTGACCCTTCCATGGGTCGTCTACAGTGCATATCATGTTTCCCCCAATGCATCTTCGGGTGGGACCCAGCTGACAACGTCTACCATGCGGCTCAACGGTAGGCAAGTGAATAAAATTGCCCTTGTCAAATGCCAATCCAAACGCCGTCTCATCATAAAAACGGATTAAAACATGTTTCATACGGTAATTTCTACCCTGGATTCGATGGAGAGGATAAGACGAGGAGCATCTCATCATAGAGTCTTGACAGTCATAGCCTAATAATTGTACGAAAGCTTGGGTTCGTGATCTCCAGCTGCAAGGACGTGACAACACAGAGCACTTACAGGTAATCAAAGAGCCTTCAGACTCTCAACCTAATTTTGTACGACAACTTTTGTTCGTGCCCTCCAGCTATAAGGACATGACAACAGAGGGCACTCACTAGCTGTAAGTGCGTTTAACTTTCCAGTCAAGAGAACCTGCTGTTCGTCTTGCACAACTTTCGCATCTTAACCTAACCAATGATAATGGCACTCACTAAAAGGAGATGATAGATGGCCTCAACCCAACGGGTCTACCTCAACGCCTGATCATATGAACATTGTGGATTTTATCTACTTATGGTGGATTTCTCTCACGGACCTAATTTTGAGCCATAACTTTTTTATATTTATAATGCATAGGAAAATTCTAACGATGCCGTCTCCCTATAGCGATAGGTCCGACGATTTCCTTGCGCCCAAAGGAAAGGTAGGAAAATGGAGGAGAGAAAAGATGAAGGTAAGTGTTGAGAGAAAGAAGGGGCTTTAGGATCATTTTACTTAACAAAAAAAAAGGGGCTTGGGTGTATTGAGTCCCATGTTTAGTTCAATATAAATGGTGTATTGAGTCCCATCTTTACTTAAAAAAAAAAAAAAAAGGTCAAGGTTACTACCAATATGAATACAATTTGATTATAAAGTTATCAAGAACAATTACTAGCCAATCCTACACTAGATAATCCAAGTTTCCAAGGTCATTCAACACGGTGTATTCATAAGACATTCGGTGTCCTGGTATTACCATTCTTGGTGTTACCTCATGTATATATAAAAGACACTTCACCTTATGCCAACACCCATGATGTGGCATTGAAAACTAATCGGAGAATCACAAAGAAAGGGGTGACAGCTCTACACTCCTTCTCCTCCCTGTTTATCCACCGTTGGACTAGTTTAAGGTAGCAAGGGATCCAAATTCTATGGTCCTATATGGTCTGGAGTTGATCCTATAGCCTATAATGAGTGTGGGTGGATATCTCGGTCTTTTCTTAAAGTTTGAGGGAGTAACCCATCATTAGGCTATCCCATAGACTATAGGAAGTCCATAGTCAAGCATAGATTTCATTTTGGAACACTTTTTCTAAGAGCTACAGGTCAAGTCTACCCGACCGGTCGGATATGGGTCCGACAATTGGTTGCTCCCAAAAGGGGAATTCGACTGGTCGGGTTGGGTACCGACCGGTCGGACTACCTGAAAGGCAATTCGACTGATCGAGTTTCAGGACCGACCGGTCGGCCTTGAAGCATTCTGTTACAAATGTATTTGGGTTCTAATGGGTTCTTTCTTCCAAATCCCCATTCCACCTGCAACCAAACCGTCCCAAAGACTTCCATATTACACTCTTGAGTTCCCTAAGGGCCAATATTACTTCATTTACCAAAAATCATCTCAAATCACAAATGAATCCATATATTTTCCTTTAAGCTGTAAAAACGGGTAAAATCACAAATTCATCAAGAATCAAAGAATAAAGCCATGCATGTCGAGAAAATGTATCATTATACTTACCTTATGCTCGGTGCTTCACTTAAACTGATTTGCCCCTTGATTAGATGAAGGATAAAGCTCTCTCTCAAATGAAAACCTAACACATGCATGAAGAGAATGAGAATGAAATGCATGCACGCCCAATAGATGGGTTCTCTTGACTCTCGTAGAACTCAACAATTCAAATGGAAAAAGGGGATTCCTTACCTCAACTCTTCTACAAGCAAGAAGATGAAAATGGTGCCTTGATTTCAAGAAGAAGGGCAAGAAGAATGAAGAGGAAGAAGGATGAAGCTCAAACTTCTTGCATGCAGGCTTCAATCATCCCAAATGGAGGCAAGATGAGCAACGAAGAAGAAGAAAAAGGAGAAGAAAAAATGGCGCTGCACGAGATGGACGAAGGAAGATGAATGAGGGTCGTTGGTGGGTTACAGTTTTTATAGGAATGAAGTTTTCAGAAATTGCAATTAACCCCCCATTAGTTTCTTGGATCTTCAAGTTAAGTTACTTGGGCTTAAAATGGGCTGGAATGCATTCGAATGAAGTGGGGCCAAATATGGAAAATGTTTCACAAGATGAGACTCACCCAATGCAACTAATATGATGCATTAATGATGAAAAACCATGAATTGCTAAATATAAAAGGTCTGGGACTACCTAATAAGGTTTGAACCCAACCCAACTACCTATCCATGATCCAAACCTCTTGAGACTTGGACTCAATTAGCCTATTCACACATGAATTAGAGTAAACTAGCTTAATTACTACTAATAGTAATTATCCAGGTTTGAGACGTTACATATTCTTCCATGGGTCGTCTGCAGTGCATATCATATTTCCACCAATGCATCTTCGGGTGGGACCCAGCTGACAGCCTCTACCATGCGGCTCAACAGTAGGCAAGTGAATAAATTGCCCCTGTAAAATGCCAATCCCAACACCGTCTCATTCTAAAAAGGGTGAAAACATTTTTCATACGATAATTTCTACCCTGGAGTCGATGAAGAAGATAAGACGAGGTGCATCTCATCATAGAGTCTTAACAGTTCAGCCTAATAATTGTACAAGAACTTGGGTTCGTGACCTCTAGCCGTCGGGACATGACAACAAAGAGCACTTACAGGTAATCAAAGAGCCTTGAGACTCTCAGCCTAATTATTGTACGACAATATGTGTTCGTGCTCTCCAGCTATAAGGACATGACAATAGAGAGCACTCACTAGCTGTAAGTGCGTTTAACTTTCCAGTCAAGAGAACCTGCTATTCGTCTTGCACAACTTTCGCATCTCAATCTAACCATGGTAATGGCACTCCCTAGAAGGAGAAGATAGATGACCTCAACCGAACGAGTCTAACTCAATTCCTTATCCTATGAACGTTGTGGATTTTATCTACATACGGTGGATTTCTCTCACGGAACTAATTTTGAGCCATAACTTTTTTTATATTTATAATACATAGGAAAATTCTAACAAACGCAGTCTCCCTATAGTGATAGGTTCGACGATTTCCCTGCGCCCAAAGGAAAGGTGGGATACGGAGGAGAGAAAAGATGATGGTAAGTGGAGAGAGAAAGGAGGGACTTTAGGATCATTTTACTTTAAAAAAAGGGCTTGGGTGTATTGAGTCCCATCTTTAGTTCATTTAGCACGTCTCTATCTTTTGTTTAAAGCTGCATTGATTCCATTATGTCTCCTCTTTTATTATCTATTTCTACTTTTGCTTTCTTTAACGAAGATTTTCTTAATCTCAAAATCACGGGATTGGTTGGGACTTTTTATAAAATCATATGGTCCTCACAAATGCGCTCAGCTATGATATTTTTATAATGGATCCTATTATGTGCAGGTGCCACCAATGTATTTGTTTAATATTTTACAGTGGGTTCCATTCAACCCAATTTCTAAGATATAGACAGGGCCACTATTGTCTTAAATGTCTTGAACATGAAAAACTTTGCTTTTTGGATGCAAAAGAAAATATAAAAAAGTAATATTTTATAAAATGAAACTTTTCATTTTTTAAAGAAATATTTTTTGCACGTTTGGTAATTCTAAAAAAAATATTAAGAAATGATTATTTTCTTTCAAACAACTTAATATTTTTGTCTACAGCTCCTTCATATAAAAAATATTTATAGTATCAAAATCTTTCAAATTTGTAAAAAAGATGGAGAGATGTGTATGTTTTTCAGATGGCACATGGGAAAATATTCACACACAAATAAAGAGCCAAGGATGGGATACCTGTCGGTCAAGCCTTTACCCTTCTCTTTCTTCAGAAAAATACAAGGGCAAAAGCGACAAAAAAAAATAAAAAACATAAAAAGAATTGCCTCAAAAGAAGAGACGACATAGGATTAGGAATCGGATAGCCCTATTTTTACTTCTAATGTGAAAGTCCTGATGATAAAAGGAAGAGGGAAAGATAAGCATAGAAGGGAAGAATCTTTTCGGTAATTAATAATGATAATAATAAATAAAGGTAAAAGCCAAAGCTTTTTCTCTTTCTTGAAATTAAATTATAAACACAATAATTCAATTGTAGCTGAATTGGCATAGGATCATCATACTACAAATTTGAACTGTACTGCTACCCTTCGCCATAGTTAAGGGCGGAGGGATAGGGGTCGAGTGGGGGCAATTTCCTCATTTAACTTTGGACGGCCACTAGGAGTAGTTTATAGAATTTATGGTCCCTTACAGTTTTGCCTCTACTTATCTACTTTTTCGTCTACACAATGAGCGAATTTAAAAAAGATTTGAAAATGTCTTTATTTTTTACATAATTACAAAAAGGGTAAGTAAATCATTATCCAAATTTTAAATAGTGGTTGTAACTTGTAATCAATCTAGTAAATCTTTTCCTTCCTTATTCCTCTCAATCTAGAAAAGTCTTTCATTACAAATAAATTTGGATATTTAAGCTTTTTTTAATTGAATTTCAAACCTGTATCCACAATTGAATCACAATTAAGTCTATCCTTAAAGGGCCACTAAATTGTGTAACTTTTAAATCAAGAGCTAGTACGAGAATCCCAATAGAAATTCAAGCCGTTAAAAATTCAATCACTCTTCTTAATTTGATTATCTCTAAATTTTATTCAAATAGGAGTTAGTCCCACCTTTTTTAACATATGATTAAAAATATTATGTGGTTAATCTTATGGTCGGTCAAGGCTAACTCTTATAGGAGAAAATTTTGAGAAAACCACTTGTGGGAATGGTGTTTATTCTGTGTATCATGGATATTACACTTTGATTATTATTATTTTTTATGACATTAACAAATGACTATCATTGGTATGCTCTCAATCATCTATACTATTACGATCATCATTGTCCATCAAAAAATTACAAGTAATCAATTAGTAGATTTTTAATCATTGACATTTATAAATGTCATCGTGGCCCATTAAATGATCATAACTAACCAATCAATTTATTTATAAATTATGTACGGATCTGTTTACAAGTGATTAATATTTCATGTGCCCTACTTTAATTTGAGTGAAATACAATTCTTAATCTTGAAGAAGTAAATAATTATTTTGAGCAATTTGGATTTGTTATTATGAGTCATATTTCTTTTTTATTTTAACTATCCTTAAAGTTTTTGAAAAATTATGTCTTAAAAAGAATTTAAGTATTTTCAAATAGGATTTTATTTCTTTGGATATTATTGAAAACTATGAAAAATAAAATAAATAAATTTAAAATGATAAGAAAAATATAAATATAAAATATTATCAATCCCCTCTAAAATAAATTTGGCTATTTAATGATTATTCAACTATTGCTTGCCCCATTGAAGGAAGAACTTAA
Source organism: Sextonia rubra (assembly GCA_037013555.1). NCBI lineage: Eukaryota > Viridiplantae > Streptophyta > Magnoliopsida > Laurales > Lauraceae > Sextonia > Sextonia rubra. The sequence continues at coordinate 49,771,731 of JASUAD010000009.1, read as the reverse complement.
CTCCATCATTGGCCACAGTAGATTTACCCGGCTCCTCCAAGTTTGAAGGGATTAGTTCAATCTAAAGGGTGGGGCACCCTCTTCTATTAAAAAAAAAAAAGTTACAAACACAGTGAAAACACATTTGACTTTTGGGAACCCTACCTGACCTAGGTAAAAGGTAAGGTGAAGGAAAAAAGCTTTTCCTTGTATTTTTAGTATTCCGGTGGGTAAAAAAAACACAAAACAACAAGAAAAATAAAAAACAAGAGACGTGTATTGTGGTTTGGATTTCGAAATGGAAGGTTTCTACTAATTGACATCCTTAATTGCCACTAGTAACTTGCTTCTAATATCTAATATCTACAATGCAAGAAAAAACAATATGAATGATGGAAATGGATTTTAGATCCAGAAAGATTTGGATCTAGATTCTAGATCCATTAGTTTGAACCACTACTGTGGAACCAGAATTCATGACTGGCCTTCGGAAAAAACCTCGACTCAATGAAGATTGACAAGGAAGATGAGATAGCATTTCATCATAGAGTCTGAGCCCAGCTGTAAAGATGTGACACTAGAGATGTTTGTGCCCAGCTGTAAAGATGTGACAACAGAGAGCATAGGCTAGATCAAGCGCGTTTAACGTTGCAGTCAAGTGTCAATAGAGTGAATGCACCCTGTTGTTGTAGGTCCTACACAACTCTCACATGCCTATCCAACTGTTGAATGACTTGCTATTGAAATAGGTGATAGATGTGTAAGATTTAGACCGGGCTCTTCAAATTAGTGACGATGTCCATCTTTTACCATGACACCTGTGGTAATATTCACATACAAAGATTTAGGTATTGACCCCTTTCTTCTCTTTTAGAAACGAAAAATATAATTAAAAATTTGCTTAGGAAAGGACGAGCAACATGGGATGCTCCATGTAAAAGCGTTTATGAGGGAAGTATGACCGCAAATGACAGGCTTTTCATGCATTTTATTTTCCTGGAAATAAAGGCCCGTTTCTTTATTAGAATTTCTGGAATTCATGTCTGGTCGAATTTTTAAATGTTAGAATTTTAAAATGCTACTGAATTTTATAAATTTTGAATTCTTTGTTTCTTTTTTTTTTCCTGAATTCCTACTTGAAAGTTTTTTAATTTCTGGATTTTATAAATTTCTCATTTTATAACTGCAAGGATTTGTAGGTGGAATTAAACTTATGTCCACATTGATCATATACCAATTTAAGTTTAAACCACCCACTAATGTGTGTATACAACTTAGTATGGGTCTCGCTTAATAAAAAAATGTGATTCAATCTTGGGGCCCATATTCACAATTCAAGAAAATGAGAAAGGAAAACCTAATAAATAAAAATTATAACCATCCGGATACTAGAACTTGGGCCTGGCTTTTTTCGAATTACTAGTTAGATGTGAGTTTTATTTTAATTCAATTAGTCACCTTTCACTGTTTTGATTCAAAAACAGGAAGAATGACTATTCAACCTGTTTCAAAGATTGAGGCCCACTATTGACCTCTATTAATAATGATCGATATAGATTTTTAAACATGGCCCCTTTGCGGAGCCCAAGAACTTGTGGCAGGGGGAGATGATGGAAAACAAGCTTGAGGGACTTGTTGATGCAGCTGGAGTTTCTGCACAACTTTTCTGAATTCTAGAATTCTGAAATTCTCCTGGAAGAGTTGGCATTTGGCAATTTCACTTTTTTAGCATTTGAAAATGCTAGCATTTCAGAATTCTCAAAATTCTCATAAAGAAACAATGAATTCCTGATAGGAATTCCAGAATTCCCAGACAACTGGAATTCCTGTCAGGAATTCCAGCAAAAGAACAGGGCCAAAATGTTAAACAAAACAAGAAACACATCTGGGTTTTTTGTTTTCTCATAAAAACCTCTTTTAAGAAAAATTGCTCCAAACAATGACCTTGTTTTACATTATTTGGAATTTGAAATTGCAGGTTCAGACTTAGATCTAATGTTTTGCCATACCATCATTTAGGGCCTTTTTTTTTTAAATTTATGATAGGAAATGTACCTTGTTGGTGTTTTCTGGATATAATATGACATCCTCTTCCTTAGTATTTGCCAATGTTATGTTTCTTACATAAGAATTTCAAAATTTGTGCAGATTGATTTGCCTTAGAATTTGTATTTTGAAGCCTTAGTTGTTTGGCCTAGACTTTTTAAATGTATCCTTAGCTTCGTAACTAAATCTTAATTAGCTATTTTTTGACTCTTAACCAAATTATCTTTATTATTGTTATCATCTCCTTATGATGTGAATGTGTATACCAATCCCGCAGTTGATTGAATCATATGCTTCCGCGTGTGATTATGATGACTGATCATCATTATACATAACCTTATGCAGGACTTCAACCCACCCGGAGTTGGGGCCCATGGCACCTTTTATGAGAAAAAAATTTAATTAGCCCCAATTCTCACACTCATGTAGTTGGACTTTAATCCGGCCAAATTTGAGGAGCGTAACAAAGGATGAGCATTTTTAGCTTTTTATCTTCCTTCAAATAAAGTGACAAAAACAATGAGAGACACATTTGACATTTGGGGTCTCCCCCTGCCCTACCAGGTAAAAGATATTGCCATCCGTGAGGGCACGTTTGTGTAAGCCCTCTTTCCATAGAATCAATGGGAGACAAGGCTCCGGGATTTCCAACGTCTTCTTTCTCCACATTTAGTGGGGTGGGACTTTGTGAAATGAAAACATCTTTTAACGCGTTTTTTCTATGATAGTGATAGCGATAGCGCTGATCTTGAGTTTCTACGTAGATGGTACGAATGTTAGTTCCACGAAAGCTGCGCCTCTACACAAACACACCCTAGAGGCACCTTGTCTTTAAAATTTTCAAATGCCTCAATATAGTAGAGTTTCAAAACTCCCAATTGGAATTAGCATCTAGGAATTTCTCTAAAAAGCAACTGACTGGAATTCTGAAATGCTCTTGCATTGGAGACCTTTTAAATGGGTACTATTTCATAATCCTGGAGAGAAATAAGGCATTTACAAATTTGAGGGACAAGTCATCAGATTATGCTAAAAAATCTCTAACACCTCAAATTCCTATTAGGAATTCTACAAAAGAAACCAGGCCTAGCCAATTGTCAAAGGTAATTTGCTTTTTGAATTTCTAATGTTTATGTGCAATAGGAAAAAGCAATATGAACTAAAGATTTGGATCTACAAACATTAGTTAGAACCAAGGATGTGGAGCTAAAATTGGACACTCATGTTCATTTAAGAGACTCACTTTGCATAGCTTGATCATATATATTGGTTTTTTTTTTTGTTTTTTTTTTATCCTCGCTAAATGGGATTGGGAACCCTCCTTCGCAGAGGGTAATAGACCTCGGAGAAATGGAAAAGCTCCACTTGTATACTTAAAACTGAACTATTTTGAGATCCTTTGATCTCCATTTCTTGTAATGAATTGAAATCCAAAAGCATTTCTTCAAAATTTTTTATTTGATTCTAGGTTTCATTCGACACATGATCTGCCTTGGATTCAAACCTAAACAAGCTTCCTTCCTATTAGAACCAGATCTAGATCTAAATGCACCATGATTCCACCACAGTGCAAATGATCACAACCCTACCACATTTGATATTTTATTTAGGTTGATGTGAATCCATTCTAAAACATTTGGTAAATTGATAGGATTCAAAAAAGAAAAACAATGTTCCCATCCCTAACAAAAGCCATCCATCCCATCAAAACTCATAACGGCCTAAAACAACATGGACCCCATTTTGCAGCTTTTGGATGCATATAAATGAGGATGTTACCCCTAGAATGGCTCCTTACCATATTGGTAAGAAGTGTCTATTCTTACTGCAAGGTTTGAGGTTCAAATCTTACATGTATGAGTTGTGTCTGTGCCCTTACATGTGCGAGTCCCTATTACCTTACATGCGTGAGTTAGTGTATGTATATGCGTCCTAGTGAATAGATCAATTTGATTTCATGCCGTTTCGGCCAAAATTGTAGAAACTTTTCATTTTAGTCAAGTGGCCAACTTAAAATTTTAGTCCATTTCGGCTGAAATGTCTAATAATCTTTGACATAATCTTATAGTGTTTAAATTTTTCTACATATATATATACTTTGTATTTCTTATATTTTTATAAAATGTAATCCAAAAATATTTTATTAGAATGATAAGATCCATCATTATTTTTTTTATTTTTTACATATATATTATTTAGAAATATTTCCCCCGAAATATAATTTTAAGAAATTTCAACGAAATTTCAAATGTGTCAAAACTTTTTATTTTAAAAGTCAAACAAAAATCAGTTCCCGATGATATTAACATCTGTGACTCCATCTCAAATAGGTAGGCTACCATTTCAATTGCCAAGTCATACTACAAACCCACTGCATGGCTTATTGGACCATCGTGTCTATAACAAAGTTCTAATTCAACCTGCCCTTGCAAGTCATTTATATGGTCTTTGTTTTTTTTCCTTGTACACTCGAGTTGTTTGAAGACTAAAATAAAACCGAGGCTGATTGTCCAAAGCCATTAGCTAGCAGCCCATAAAATATGTACCAAACCTAATCATACTATTGAGTTTGGTAATCCGGATATATGTTAACTAAAATCCAACCACATGGTTCTGCTTGCTGTGTGGAATCCCTGTTCTAAAGGTAGGAAGGAAAATTGTGAATTTGTCATGATTTCTTCATCTATTACCAAACATAGCCTAAAAGTGTTCATCAAGCATTAGCACAAGTTTAAATTCTACTTTTAAAATAACGATAACTTGGTAATTTTAGCTGATGTGAAGACTATTAATTTTGTGGCAATTGATCAAGATCATATTGTCCATCAATCAAATTCATGATGCCAACGGTTGGACTCCAACTCAAAATCTAAAGGGGTTGTTTGTTAATTTATTTGGGTGAGTGAAGTGAGGTGAATTATCATTTCGAAGAATTAAAAAATGAGATATTTTAAATCAATCTAATGATGAGATTTATCTTTTAATAAAGAGAAAATGTAATTTTTTGACATTTTTTATTAAAAGTAAATATTTTTTGTTAGTTAATGGGATGAGAAAGTAACTTTTTGATTTTTTTGTGTAAAAGGTAATTTTTTTAAATGTAATATTTTAATTTGACTTTTTAATTTATTATATTTTGAAATAAAAAATAAATTTAATTTATTTTTGAGGTAAAATTATCAAACATGCCCAGCAAGTATTGTGGGATTTCTCACCACCATTTCCTCTCCATTGGAGGTCTCCTTTGTTTTCATTTGTTTCTTCCATGGCTCGTCTGCATTGCATATCACATTTCCACCAATGCATCTTCGGGTGAGAACCTGCTGATAGCCTCTACCATGCCACTCAACCATAGGCAGGTGAATAAAATTGCCCATGTAAAATGCCAATCCGAACACCATCTCAATCTAAAGAGGGTGAAAACTTGTTTCATACGTTAATTTCTACGCTGTAGTCAATGAAGTGTTGGATATCATGGGTGGTGGCCCACATGACCACCACTTATGTTGATTCGTTCAATAACAACATCTTCCCATTAAACCCATGTTCTTGGAAACACTCCCATCGTGCGATAATGGAAAGCTTTTCGTTGATGGGGAGGAAAGCGTTAATGCAATCTATAAATGGCTTGGGAACTCTCTCATCTTCACACATAAATTAATGCTTAGCATATCCATCAATCAGTAGGCATTACGAGAAGACTGAGAGAGTTAAAAGATTGTAGATCTCCTCTCCATTTCGCAATGGATTCAGGTATGCCCTAAATTGGTTGTCTTTCATAATACAAATCACTCCGTTAGAATGCAAATCTAATCCGTTAAAATTTTTCATAAAGGGCCATTTTGACTAACAAATTGGTATCAGAGCCATTGGTTTCCATTGATAAAGTTGGATTAGCATCAAAACAGGAAGAGGGGTCACTGTTTACAGAAATTAAATTAAAAAAAAATTGAAACTGTCGGCCGGCGACAGCAGTTTCAGGTAAAGGCGAACTGCAGAGCCTAACTGGGCGCTGCTGCACGCAGCGCCAGTGGCAGACACATAAAAAAAACAGTAGGCGACGGTCGTTTCCGGCGAAGCAGAACTATAACACAGCACCCAGTTCTGCGGCGGGCACTGCAGTTCCAGCGGCAGCGGCAAAAGAACAAAAAAAAAAAATCTGTTGCCGCCAGGAATGTTTCCAGCCGGCGACAGTTGCGGTCGGTGCCGTGAAAGCACCGGCAGTTCGCTGCGGCCGAGGCTGTCTGTGTCGGAGGTGGAACGAGCCGGAGAAAGAGGCAATCGGTTAAAACCGATTGCCCCCATTATCGGGAGGTTGAAGATGACGTGTCGGGTCAGGTTGTTACGACCTGACCCGACCCGACCCTAATACACCAGGTCCATTTTTATAAGGACAGGTCGGTTGGACCTAACCCGATCTTACCCGGTTCGGTTTATTAAAGAAAAGGGACTGGGTTAACAGATCAGACCCGACCTGACTCGATTCAGTTCAATAAAATAAAAGAACAGGTTAGTAGACCCGACCTGACCCAGGTTATCAGACCCGAACTGACCTAGTCCATTTTATATGCATATTGGATTAACTGACCCGACACGATCCAGTTAATAAATAAAATAAAAATGGACCAGGTTTTTACCTGTACTCGAATTCACTGGACTGAATAGTCCAATTACTGACCTGGGTCTGACCCGACCCACCGGCCTGGCCTGGTTTGAATAAATTATTATTAATTTTGATATTTATGTGTTTTAAATAATTGGGTCATTATGAAAGTGCTCCGTTCCGATCAGAACCGTCCAATTGATTCATTTAAATCCAGTAATCATTTTGATAGGATTAGACAATCTAAATATGATCAAATCAAGGCCAGATCGAGGAAAAAATGAATGATCAAAATCGTATTTTGATCATTTCAGACACATGATATCGGATTTTTGATCCGTTTCTTTCGTTGTGTCCCTTATAATGAGATCTATCATATTACTGAATTTAATTCCTAATCCAATGATTCAATGTTGATATCATGCATATTTAACTCATTCAAATTCCTATTTTCGCTTATCATTTACATGATCAATGTTATTTTTGAGTTATATTTGTTACATGCATGCATGTTTGATAATTAAATTAGTACGAATCAATGGATAAATTAGGTCAATTTGAAACTTATGATAGATTGATTAAAGAAAATTATTGTTGTGATGAGATATCAATGGTTCGATTAATGTTCATCTGGACAACTAATTTTAGGGAATCTCATTTTCATAATAATATAATAATTGTTAAAGTTAGGTCTCCCCTAAATGTTTAGATTTAAAATAATAACTGCTCAATTAAAGTAAAAATAGAGCATCAGAATCATTTAAATCATAAGGAGACTAAAAATTAGTGTCATAGGTATCAATTTGCAATTATGAGTTAACTAGGTAGTCACCAAAGTGGCCCAGTTATGATGAAACTCATGTTTCAATTATTGAATTAGAGATACCATAAATGACACTAAAATTGCAACTTTACTTAAAGGATAGATAATCGACCTAAAGGAATTTATCTTTCGATTATTTGAAGATTGAGATAAAATACATTAAAGATGTTTTGTGAATTTGTGCTGATCTGTGCCCAAAGGTGGGATCTCACTTATTCACTTAATAAATTGTGGTTTTATCAAATAAACGTGAATAATAAATTAACATGCTACATTTGACCCAAAGGTTATTTGTAATGATGTAAAACTATTATTTCTGTTGTCAGACTCCCTTTAAATTCAAAGCATTATAGAATTGTGAGAATAATAGTTTATCTCTTCTTTTTTCAACATCTTCTTCCAAATCCTTATCTCTTCCCTCGTGCTTAGAACTATTCCTTCATTAGACGGATAGAACTACCCTGACTGGTTAGACATGCTGTCGTTAACCATAACTTTTCTAGACTTAGAAATGGCTTTAGATGAGCCCATGCCTCCTGAGTCTACCGAACAGAGCTCTGAATATAAAAAGGCCAAATATGATCAGTGGCACGATGTGATAAAAATTGCCAAAAGATTATTATGACTTCAGTTTCTAAAAGTATTAGGGGATCGCTTGATCAAGGAAAACACACCAAGGAAATCTTAGAAGAAATTAAGTCACAATTTGAAGTGACCAAGAAAGCATTAGGTGCCACCTTAATGAAGTACGATGGGACAAAGGGAGTTAGGGACAAAGGGAGTTAGGGAACATATCCTACTCATGTCCAACCTAGCATCAAAGTTAAATGATGTAGACATAAGTATTTCCGATGGATATTTGATCCAATTCATTCTGGACTCCCTTCTCCCTGCATTTGACCCATTTAAAGTAACATACAATCAGAGCTCTAGTCGGTGGACCATAACTAAGTAGATCGCAAGATGTGATAAAAAAGAGAGGAGGCTTAAAGCCGAGGGGCAACTTCAGGTAAACTTTGTCTCCCATGCTAAGGACAAGAAAAGTCCTAAAACTTCAAAAATAATGCCAACAAGCCAAGGTGGATCCGAAAGGTAAGAAATTGGTGAAGAGTAAGGGAAAGAAAGGATCCGAAAAATGTCATTTTTGTGGCAAGAAAGGACATTTCAAGAAGGACTGCCTCAAAAGGAAGAATTGGTTTGAGAAAAGAGGTAAGCAAAGAAATTTATCTCTTGTATGTGAAACCAATATTATTGATGTCCCATCCAATACATGGTGGGTTGACTCTGGTGCAACCGTTCACATTTCTGATTATATGCAGAGATTCCTTTCAACCCTGAGGCCAAGTGATGGGGAAAGAGCCATCGTTATGGGAAACCGGAAGGAGTCAAGAGTTAAGACAATAGGCACGTATAGGCTGATGCTAGATACAGGATTCGTTCTGAATCTACCGAACACCTTTTATGTTCCGGATATTTCCTGAAATTTGGTTTCTATTTCAAAGTTGGATGTAAAAGAATATGTATTTAACTTTGATCGAGGATCTTTGAAACTTTTTCACAATAATATGATAATTGGTAGTGGTTTATTATGTGATGGCTTGTATAAGTTAAGGTTAGATATTTTATATACACAATCACTAACTACACACCATGTTACTTGTGGGATGAATGTTGGTATAAAGAGAGGACTAATAAAAGAGAACTCCCCTAAGTTGTGGCATAAACGGTTAGGATACATCTCGAAAGAGAGGATATTGAGATTGGTGAAGGACAGGTTATTACCAACCCTTAATTTCACTAATTTCGGTGTCTGTATTGACTGTATTAAAGGAAAACAAACTCAAACAGTCAAGAAAACTGCTACACGAGGTTCTGAACTCCTGCAGTTAATCCATACGGATGTTTGTGGAAAAATAGATATACCTTATCTTACAGGAGAACAATATTTCATCACCTTTATAGATAACTACTCACGCTTTGGTTATGTCTATCTCATTAAAGAAAAGTCTGATGCTTTGACTATGTTCAAAATATTTAAAGCAGATGTGGAAAAACAATTAGATAGAAAGATCAAAATCGTGAGATCAGATCGAGGTGGTGAGTATTATGGTAGATACACTGAAACAGGTCGTAATCTAGGCCCGTTTGCTAGATTCCTAGAATCCGAAGGTATTGTTGCTCAATATACAATGCCTGGAACACCTCAATAGAATGGAGTGGCTGAAAGAAGGAATATGACTATTTTAGATATGGTTAGGAGTATGGTTAGCAATACATCGTTACCTACGTTTATGTGGGGTGACGCACTAAAGATGGCCATGTATATTTTAAACAGAGCTCCTACTAAATCAGTTCCTAAAACTCCTTTTGAGTTATGGACTAGTAGGAAACCCAGCTTAAACCATTTTCGAGTCTGGGGATGTCCATCTAAAGTGTGGGTTTATAACCCACAAGAAAAGAAGTTAGACCCTAGAACAGTAAGCAGATGTTTTATTGGGTATCCAGAGAGGTCTAAAGGATATCGATTTTACTGTCCTAATCATTCAATAAGAATAGTTTAGTCCAATAATGCTAAGTTTTTGGAGAATCATGAAAACAGTGGGAGTTCTGAGGCTAGAAATATTTAATACAAGGAGATTAGAGATGAGCCTCAATCCTCTTCTCAAAGTGGATTGATATTCCACTTGACATAGAGGTTTTCCCAGAATGATCTGTTGATCCAATTCCTCAAGATACATAAACAAATCTTGAAATACAACCATCTGTTATTGAAGACCATCCTGAGGAATTAAGAAGGTTAACTCGTATGAGAAGACCAGCTATTTCAGATGATTATATTGTGTATCTTGAAAAATCAGATATTGGAATTAAAAAAGATCCAAAGACTTTTAGAGAGGTAGTAGAAAGTAAAGATTCTGATAAGTGGTTAGACGCTATGAATGAAGAGTTAGAATCCATGGCTATCAACAAAGTCTAGGATCTCGTTGAACTACTTGAAGGGTCCAAAACAGTTGGTTGTAAATGGGTCTTTAAGACCAAAACGGATTCTAAAGGGAAAGTTAAACGATTTAAGGCCTGACTTGTAGCTAAAGGATTTACTCAGAAAGAATGTATCGATTATTATGAAACCTACTATCCGGTGCCTAAGAAAGATTCATTCAGAATTGTTATGGCACTTGTAGCTCATTATGACCTAGAGCTATATCAAATGGATGTAAAAACTGCCTTCTTAAATGGAAATCTAGATGAAAAAGTGCATATGGAACAATCAGAAGGGTTTGCTCAACGAGGTAATGAAAGGAAACTGGTTTGTAAATTAAAGAAATCGATATATGGGCTAAAACAAGCTTTCAGACAGTGGTACTTAAAATTTAATCATGTTATTACATCTTTCGGTTTTACCAAAAATCCAGTTGACCATTGTATATATCTCAAGGTCAGTGGAAGCAAATTTCTTATTTTAGTCTTATATGTAAATGATTTTTTACTAGCCAGTAATAACCTGAGTATGATTCGGGAAACTAAAACATGCATTGAGAATAATTTTAATATGAAAGATATGGGTGAAGCAACTTTTATATTAGGAATCGAGATATTTAGAGATCGATCTCGAGGATTACTTGGGTTGTGTCAAAAAGCCTATGTGAAAACTATTCTCAAACGTTTTCGAATAGAAAGTAGCAGACCACAAAATGCACCTATTACTAAGGGAGATAAGTTTAATAAGGAACAATGCCCCATGACTGATTTAGAAAAATTAGAAATGAATAAATATCCCTATGCAGCAGCAGTAGGAAGTCTAATATACCTATAGACTTGCACGAGGCCAGACATTAGCTTCGCAGTCGGAATGCTCAGTCGTTATCAAAGTAATCCCAGCTTGCCTCATTGGGTAGCTGTCAAGAAAGTGATGCGTTACCTTAATGGAACAAGAAGATATATGCTCACATATCAAAGATCCAATCAACTGGAGGTCATTGGATATTCAGATTCAGACTTTGCTGGATGTCTCGATACAAGAAGGTCAACATCAGGTTATATTTTTCTGTTGGCTGGCGGGGCAGTATCGTGGAGGAGTGCAAAGCAGACGCTAATCACTCCATCTACATTTGATGCAGAGTATGTGGCATGTTTTGAAGCCACAGGTCACGCATTATGGATGCGTAACTACATAATGGGATTTGAAATTATGAGCAGTATGTCTGAACCGATAAAGATTTACTGCGACAACGATGTTGCTAGGCACTTCGCTCAAAATGACAAGTGTTCTAGTAAATCAAAGTATCTGGAAGTAAAGTATCTTGTACTTAAAGAGAAAGTGCGAGATCGTTTAGTGTCAGTTATTAGAGCTCCATCAAAACTCATGATTGCTGATCCATTGACAAAGCCATTGGCGCCAAAAGATTTTAAAGACCATGCAATAAATATGGGTTTGAATGAAATGCCTTGTAAAAGTCAATGATGTATGACACTACATATATTGATAAAATAAAGAAACGATTTTGCAATTCTTGCTTTGTTGTGCACTCACATGTGGTAATTGTGAAATAAAGTAAGAATATAAAAGTATTATGACATTACAGTTCCCATTCAAGTAAGTTACATTAAAGATACTCATTAAGTGCTGGATTAGGTGAAAATATTAATGTTATGATTGTAGAAGGAAGCATATCACTTAAGATGTGTAACCGCTACAGTTCGCATTAATAGACTAACCTTATCACAAATTAAAAGATCTTAATATTAAAGTCACTTAAAAACCGATATTTTTCAAATGATGCGCATCAGTTAGAGTTATTTCTTTCAAAGCTTTTTCTTATATTTGCAAACAAGTTTTATAAAATAAAAAAGGAATGAATGGTGGTCATATGGACCAAGTGGGAGATTGTTGGATATCCTGGGTGGTGGCCCACATGACCACCACTTATGTTGATTTGTTTAATAACATCTTCCCATTAAAGCCACGTTCCTGGAAACACTCCAGTCGTGCGATAATGGAAAGCTTTCCGTTGATGGGGAGGAAAGCGTTAACGCAATCTATAAATGGCTTAGGAACTCTCTCATCTTCACACAGAGATTAGTGCTTGGCAACCCATCAATCAGCAGGCATTACGAGAAGACTAAGAGAGTTAAAAGATTGTGGATCTCCTCTCCGTTTTTCGCAATGGATTCAGGTATGCCCTAAATTGGTTGTCTTTCATAATACAAATCACTTCGTTAGAATGCAAATCTAATCCGTTAAAGTTTTTTCTAAAGGGCCATTTTGACTAACATGGAGAAGATAAGACGCAAAGCATCTCATCATAGAGTCTTGACAGTCGCAGCCTAATAATTGTACGACAACTTGTCTAATATTTCGATCGAGATCCATTAGTTAGAACCAAGGATGTGGAGCTAACATTGGACACTCGTGTACTTTTAAAAGACTCACTTTGCATAGCTTGATCATATATATTGGTTTTTTTATTTTTTTTATTTTTTTTATCCTAGCTAAATGGGCTAGGAACCATCCTTCGCAAAAGGGTAGTAGACCTCAGAGAAATGGAAAAGCTCCACTTGTATACTTAAAACTAAACTATTTTGAGATCCTTTGATCTCCATTTCTCGTAATGAATTGGAATCCAAAAGCAGATCTTCAAAATTTTTTATTCGATTCTAGGTCTCATCCAACACATGATCCACCTTGGATCCAAACCTAAACAAGCGTCCTTCCTATTAGAACCAAATCTAGATCTAAATGTACCATGGTTCGACCCCAGTGCAAATGATAACATCCTTACCACATTTGGTATTTTATTCAAGCTGATGTGATCTAAAACAACACGCACCTAGTTTGCATATAAATGAGGATGTTACTCTTAGAACGGCTCCTTACCTTAGTTGTAAGAAGCGCCTATTCTTATTGGGAGATCCGAGGTTCAAATCTGGCATGTGTGAGTTGTGTCTATACCCTTACATGTGGGAATCCTTATTACCTTACACGTGTGAGTTAGTGTATGTATATAGGTTCGTGTCATTTTAGCCAAAATTGTAGAAATTTTTTGTTTTAGTCAAATGGCCAAATTAAAATTTTGGTCCATTTCGGCTAAAATGTCAAATAATCTTTCACATAATTTTATAGTTTTTTAATTTTTCTACATATATATACTTTGTATTTCTTATATTTTTTCTAACATGTAATCCAAAAATATTTTATTAGAATGATAAGATCCATCATTATTATTTTTTTATTTTTTACATATATATACATTATTTATATATATTTCCCCCAAAATTTTAAGAGATTTTACTGAAATTTCAAATCGGCCAAAACTTTTCATTTTAAAAGTCAATCTGAGATCAGTTCCAAAGTGATATTAACAACTATGACTCCATCTCAAATAGGTAGGCTACATTGCAATTGCCAAGTCATACTACAAACCTATTGCATGGCTTATTGGACCATCGTGTCTATAACAAAGTTCTAATTCAAACTACCCTGACAAGTCATTTATATGGTTTTTTTTTTATATTATACTCCTGAATTGTTTGAAGACTAGAAAAAAACCCAAGCTGATTGTCCAAAGCCATTAGCTAGCGGCCCTTAAAACATGTACTAAACCTATTCATACCATTGATTTTGGTAATCTGGATATATGTTAACTAAAATCCAACCACATGTTTATGCTTGTAGTGTGGAATCCCTGCTCTAACGGTAGAGAGGAAATTTGTGGAAAATTCTGAATTTGTCATGATTTCCTTATTTGTTACCAGACATGGCCTAGAAGTGTTCATCAAGCATTAGCACGACTTTAAACTCTAGTTTTAAAATAATGATGACTATTAATTTTGTGGCAATTGATCAAGATCATATTGGCCATCAATCAAATTCACGGTGCCGGTGGTTGGACTCCAACTCAAAATCTAAAAGGTCTTATGGGATTTCACACCACAATTTCCTCTCCGTTGGAGGTTTTCTTTGTTTTTATTTGATTCTTCCATGGGTCGTCTGCAGTGCATATCATGTTTCCACCGATGCATCGTCGGGTGGGACCCAGCTGACAACCTCTACCATGCCGCTCAACGGTAGGCAAGTGAATAAAATTGCCCCTGTCATATGCCAATCCCAACACCGTCTCATCATAAAAAGGGTTAAAACATGTTTCATATGGTAATTTTTACCCTGGCGTCGATGGAGAGGATAAGATGAGGAGCATCTCATCACAGAGTCTTGACAGTCACAGCCTAATAATTGTACGAAAAGTTGGGTTCGTGATCTCCAGCTGCGAGGACGTGACAACACAGAGCACTTACAGGTAATCAAACAGCCTTGGGACTCTCATCTTAATAATTGTATGACAACTTTTATTCGTGCCTTCCAGCTATAAGGATAGAGGGCACTCACTAGCTGTAAGTGCATGTAACTTTTCAGTCAAGAGAACCTGCTGTCCGTCTTGCACAACTTTCACATCTCAACCTAACCAGTGGTAATGGCACTCACTAGAAGGAGATGATGGATGACCTCAAACCAACGAGTCTACCTCAATGCCTTATCATATGAACGTTGTGGCTTTTATCTACTTACGGTGGATTTCTCTCACAGACCTAATTTTGAACCATAACTTTTTTATACTTATAATACATAGGAAAATTCTAACAAACGCGGTCGCCCTACAGCGATAGGTCGATGATTTTCCTGCACCCAAAGGAAAGGTGGGGAAACGGAGGAGAGAAAAGATGATGGTAAGTGGAGAGAGAAAGGAGGGGCTTTAGGGTTATTTTACTTTAAAAAAAAAAAAAGGGCTTGGGTGTATTGAGTCCCATCTTTAGTTCATTTACCGCGCCTCTATTTTTTTGTTTAAAGCTACATTGATTTCATTATGTCTCCTCTTTTACTATCTATTTCTACTTTTGCTTTCTTTAATGAAGATTTTCTAAATCTCAAATTTACGGTGTTAGTTGGGACTTTTTATAAAATCATATGGTCCTCACAAATGCGCTCAGCTATGATATTTTTATAATGGATCCTATTATGTGCAGGTGCCACCATTGTATTTATTTAATATTTTACAGTGGGTTCCATCCGACCCATTTTCTAAGATATAGACAGGCCACTGTTGTCTTAAATGTCTTGAACATGAACAACATTATCTTTTTGGATGCAAAAGAAAATATAAAAAAATAATATTTTATAAAATAAAACTTTTCAGTTTTTAAAGAAATACTTTTTGCATGTTTGGTAATTCAAAAAAAATATTAAGAAATAATTATTTTCTTTCAAACAACTTAATATTGTTTTCTACAGCTCCTTCGTATAAAAAAATATTCTATAGTATAACAATCTTTCAAATTTGTGAAAAAGATGGAGAGATGTGTATGTTTTTCAGATGGCACATGTGAAAATACTCACACGCAAATAAAGGGCCAAGAATAGGATACCCGTCGGTCAAGTCTTTGCGTGTCCGTCGGTCAACTCTTTGCTTTTCTCTTTCTTCAAAAAAAAAACAAGGGTAAAAGCTATAAAAAATAAAAAAACTAAAAAGAATTGCCTCAAAAGAAGAGATGACATAGGATTATGAATCGGATAGCCCTTTTTTTAGTTCTAATGTGAAAGTCCTCTTGATAAAAGGAAGAGGAAAGGATAAGCATAGAAGGAAAGAATCTTTTGGATAATTAATAATGATAATAATAAATAAAGGGAAAAGCCAAAGCTTGTTCTCTTTCTTGAAATTAAATTATAAACACAATAATTCAATTGTAGTTGAGTTGGCATAGGATCATCATATTACGGATTTGAATTGTGCTATTACCGGAGCCATCGTTAAGGGCGGAGGGATAGGGGTCGAGTGGGGGCAATTGCCTTATTCAACTTTGGACGCCCACTGGAAATAGTTTGTAGAATTTATAGTCCCTTACAGTTTTGCCTCTATTTATCTACTTTTTTCTCTGCACAATGAGTGAATTTAAAAACGATTTGAATATATTTTTGTCTTTTTCTTGATTAGAAAAAGAGTAAGTAAATCATTCTCCAAATTTTAAATAGTAGTTGTAACTTGCAATTAATCTAGTAAATCTTTTCCTTCCTCATTTTCTCCCAAAAATTTTTCCTTATTGATGATTTTGGAGAAGTCTTTCATTAGGAATAAATTTGGCTATTTTAGCTCTGTTTATTGAATTTCAAACCCACATCCACAATTGAATCATAAAGAAGTCTATCCTTATAGGGCCACTAAATTGTGTAACTTTTAAATCAAGAGCAAGTAAGAGAATCCCAATGGAAATTCAAGCCGTTAAAAATTCAGTCACTCTTGTTAATTTGATTATCTCTAAATTTTATTTAAATAGGAGTCGATTCTACCTTATTAAACATATGATTAAAAATGTTATGTGGTTAATCTTATGCTCAGCCGAGGCTAGCTCTTATAGGAGAAAATTTTGAGAAAACCACTTGAGGGAATGGTGTTTATTCTGTGTATCATGAATATTATACTTTGATTATTAATTTTTTTATAACATTAACAAACGGCTATCATTAGTATGCTCTCAATCATCTATACTATTGCAATCATCATTGTCCATAAAAAGATTATAAGTAATCAATTAGTGGATTCTTAATCATTCACATTGATAAAAGTCATTGTGGCCCATTAAATTATCATAACTAACCAATCAATTTATTTATAAATTATGTATGGATTTGTTTACAAGTGATCAATATTGCATGGGCCCTACTTTAATTTGAGCGAGATACAATTCTTAATCCTGAAGAAGTAAATAATTATTATGCGCAATTTGGATTCGTTATGATGAGTCATATTACTTTTTTTATGTTAAATATTCTTAAAGTTTTTGAGAAATTATGTCTTAAAAAGCATTTGAAGTATTTTCAAATAGGATATTTTTTCTTTGGATATTATTGAAAACCATGAAAAATAAAATAAGTAAAATTTAAAATGATAAGGAAAAATATAAGTATAAAATATTATCGATCCCCTCTAAAATAAATTTGGCTCTGTAACGATTATTCAACTATTGCTTGCCGCATTGAAAGAAGAACCTAGCTCCATCATTGGCTACAGTAAATTTACCCGGCTCCCCCGAGTTTGAAAGAATTATTCCAATCCAAAGGATGGGCACGCTCTTCTATTTAAAAAAATTACAAATACAGTGAGCAACACATTTGACTTTTGGGAACCTTACCTGACCTAGATAAAAGATAAGGTTAAGTAAAAAACCTTTACCTTATATTTTTAGTATTTTGGTGCCTAAAAAAACACAAAACAACAAGAAAAAGAAAAAAGAAGAGACATTTATTGTGGTTTGGACTTCGAAATGGAAGGTTCCTACTAATTGACATCCTTAATTGCAACTGGTAACTTGCTTCTAATATCTAATATCTAAAATGCAAGAAAAAATAATATGAACGATGGAAATGGATTTTAGATCCAGAAAGATTTGGATCTAGATTCTAAACACTATGAATGATGGAAATGGATTTTAGATCCAGAAAGATGACGGAAATGGATTTTAGATCCAGAAAGATTTGGATCTAGATTCTAGATCCATTAGTTTGAACCACTACTGTGGAACCAGAATTCAAGATTGGCCTTCAGAAATAACCTCGACTCAATGAAGATTGACGAGGAAGATGAGATAGCATTTCATCATAGAGTCTGAGCCCAGCTGTAAAGATGTGACACCAGAGATGTTTGTGCCCGCACAACTCTCACATGCCTATCGAACCGTTGAATGACTTGCTATTGAAAGGAGGTGATGGATGTGTAAGATTTAGACCGGGCTCTTCAAATTGGTGACGGTGTCCATCTTTCACCATGACACCTGTGATAATATTCACATACAAAGATTCAGGTATTAACCCTTTTCTTCTCTTTTAAAAATGAAAAATATAATTAAAAATTTGCTTTAGAAAGGACGACCGTCATAGGATGCTCCATAAATAAGCGTTTATAAGGGAAGTATGACCACGAATGACAAACTTTTCAGGAGGAAAGGACGAGCATCTTCTGCTTTTTATCTTCCTTGAAACAAAATGTCAAACAAAATGACAAACACATCTGGGTTCTTTGTTTTCTCACAAAAACCTCTTTTTAAAAAAATATAGCTCCAAACAATGACCTTGTTTTATATTATTTGGGATTCGAAATTATAGGTTCAGACTTAGATCTAATGTTTTACTATACCATCATTTAGGGCCTATTTTTTTTCTAAAATTTATGATAGGAATTTACCTTAGTGGTGTTTTTCAGACATGATGTGACATCCTCTTTGCTATTATTAGTAAATGTACATTTTTTTATAAGAATTTTAAAATTTTTACCACCTAAAAAATTTCAAATGACGTTTGTTAAAAAAAAAATGGAGGTTTCATTAACAATAGATAAAGTAACAGAAACAAGGTTGACCTATATAAGTCAGCAATTAACAGTGAATGAGATGGAGAAGAGAGGAGAGTTATAAAGGAAGTTAATCACAAACCTAGAAAGAAAATAGATTAAAGTCCCAAAATTGACCCAAGGATACCACTTAAAGAGATTGAAAACCCAAACAATGCTACCCATGTAGATAATAAACCAAGAACCCATGAGGCAAAGGCAAGAACTAGAGCGGCTAGACTAGCCCAAAGTAGCGATGGCCACAACTCCTAGTTGCTTTATTATTATCATATAGGGGCTGGTTGAGGGTAGTCGATGATGCGAACAAGGGCCCTTGTTCAAAAAACTCAAGTGTAGAGCCTCTAATATAGTAATAATCCAGTGAGTACAGGATTGATCCACTGAGAGGAAAATAAATTAGGTTCTTTCCAACTTCAAAACTATCTAAAAATGATAAAACGTACAAAATAAGCAACTAAAATTGATCAAACAATTAATTAAATTTCTAAATTAGAATCCTAATGAAATTCAAACTCTATAAAACAACAAAAAGTCAGTAAGAAAGTAAATCTAAAATCCTAAATGCAAGTTTCCTAATTTTTTTTGAAACAATGCATGCCTATGTTAGAATATAAAGTAATTAAAAATGTAATTAAATATTTCTAATCCTAAAATTAATCCTAAACCTAATCCCAATCCCTAACTCAATGCAAGAATGCAAACAATGCATGAAATAGTACACATTCCTAAAAAATCACAACTTTAAGACGCATGCTGAATTTTTTTAAGGGTCTGTTTGGCAAATCTTATCTTAATGAAATAGATCTAAATGGAATAAATCTACATGAAATAGAGTTGTGTGAAATAGATATTCTAAACATAGGCCATTTGGTAAGACAAAAGGATGATTTGATATATTTTTTTATTAATCCAACAGTTCACAAATTTTCACAAATTTCTCACTATCAACAATGAATCTATGCATGAAATTTGATCATCTAACCATTTTCAACCTTCTAAAAAGGATCGACAATTTGGATCATGATTAAGGAGCCCATAGAAGTCTATAAATGCAAATCAATCGTTCTGAATTCTCTCACAAATATCTCAAGACCTATATAGATTGATGGCTTAATTTTTACAGGATGTTCTTCTTAAGGTTTTAAAGATAACCAACGGTTCAGATCATGTTTAAGTGGCCCACAATAAAAAAAACAGAGAGAGAGAGAGAAAGAGAGAGAGAAATGGATTGTGTACTAATTCCATGAGAACCAGCCACTCCATACATCAATACATCATTGGGCAATCATTATCCAAGGATTTCTTGAGATCCAGATAAAACTTCGATGATATTTGAACTACTAACCATTCGTACTCTTCTAAAGAGGATCAATGGTTTAGATCTTGATCTTAGGGCCCACAATTACAAGAATTTCATATCTAATGGGTCATTCTATTTACAAATTTCTCGAGATCCATGAAGAATCAATGGATCAAATTTGACATGTTGGTCACGTTTAAGCTTCCTAAAATATCTAATGGTCCAGATCAAAACTTTGGGCCAACAATTTAAAAAAACGAAAAAAAGGGACGAATTTGAATAATGTGAAAACCCAATCAATTTAAACTTCTCATCATCAATGGTCCATAGTTTTTCATGAATTCCTAGTGATATATGAAGAGTTAAAGGATGAAATCCGGAGACATGGCCGTTCTCATGTTTCCGAACAGGATAAATGATTCGGATCTTGATAAATGGTCCCACAAATACCCAAAAATGTAGATCTAACTGTTCACATTCTTTCTCAGATATCTCAAGATTCATGAATTATCAATGGCTCAAAATTTATCACATAGCCTCTTTTAGGGCTTTGAAGATTTCGAATGGCTTAGATTATCTTTTTAGAAGCTAGATTTTGAAACAAGTTGGAAAAAGGCGGGGAAGGCTTTCCTTCCCTGTAGATACGTTGTCTGCCCGCTTCAGTAGAGTTCCTCTATGTGAAAAGTTTGTTTTTTGGATCCTTCCCATTCAGACATAAATTGTTGATTATCTCATTCAAATAGACATTACCTTTGCACTATCCAAACGCTCTAATTGGTCTAAATCTCTATTTCAAGCCTCTTTAAGACAAATAGTGGTAAGATTCAGATTTGCCAAACACCACCTAAGTCTAGAAAAAACTTGTGTGCAGGCCCTTCTTTGAAGTTCGATCTGTACACCTGGCCTAATATGATCTAACCTAAATCTAATTACTGGGATTTACATTCCTATGATGCATGAATCTAACAAAAACATATAAGTGAAAAAACTTTTATAACAAGGGAGATATGCATGTCTAAAGTGGAGGTTGTTACAAGTATGCTATCAAAATTCTACATGCGAACTTGACTGAGTCACCATGGTTAGGCCTTTGGAAACCATGCTTCCGGGGTTCCTTTATGGCTAAATTTTAAGGGATCATAGACCAATATTCCAAGTTCAAAACTCCAAGTTTCAATAAAAAATAATATTGTTAGCCTTGGTTTTGAATCGTGAACTTCTTACCAAAAGTTGCCACCGGGCCAACATATGTTGCGTGATGTAATAAGCGACTGAGTTGAGTGGGTTCGTCTGTATGCATTTGATATATACATATATATATATATATATAGAGTGGGATGACCTGTGTGAATTTGATATAGAGCGAGATTACCTGTGTGCATTTGATATAGAGCAAGATTACATCTATGCATTTATATTTATTTATGCTTATTATACTAACTTTCTTTTTCTTATATTATCTATGGTTACTTCCCATTATGATGTACTTATATCCATTATTTCCACCTACCCATTTGCCAAATTATGTCAATCAACACTGCTATGTTTGGTGTCTAAATATCAATGCGACCACCGAGTCGGTGGGTCAGGAGACACAAGAGGTTTTGCTAGATGAAGGAGCTGTTGAATGGTGGGACAAGAACGTAGTTTGAGTTGCTATGGTTGGCACGAGAGTGACTTCACACTTACCCATATCTATTGGTTTGATTCAGAGTTTGTATTTTGAGGCCTTAGTTGTTTGGCCTAGACTTTTTAAATATATCCTTAACTTAGTAACTGAATCTTAATTAGCTATCTTTTGACTCTTGACCATATTAGCTTTATTATTGTTATTATCTCCTTATGATGTGAATGTGTATACTAATTGCGCAGTTGACTGAATCATATGCTTCTGTGTGTGATTATGATGACCAATCATCATCATACAGAACCTCATGTGTGACTTCATCCCACCTGGAGTTGGGGCCTATGGCACATTGTATGAGAAAAAATTTTAATTGGCCCCAATTCTCACACCCATGGAGTTAGACTTTGATCCAGCCAAATTTTAGGAGCGTGACAAAAGACAAGCATTTTTAGCCTTTTATCTTCCTTCAAATAAATTGACAAAAACAATGAGAGGCACATTTGACATTTAAAGTCTCCCCCTGCCCTACCAAGTACTAGATATTGCCATCTGTGAGGGCATGTTTGCATAAGCCCTCTTTCCACAGAATCAAGGGGAGATAAGGCTCTGGGATTTCCAACATCTTCTTTCTCCACGTTTGGTGGGGCGGGACTTTGTGAAAAGAAAACGTCTTTTAACGCGTTTTTTCTATGATAGTGTGGGTGCTAATTCTGAGTTCCTACCTAGATGGTACGAATGCTAGTTCCACAAAAGCCGCGCTTTTACACCAACACACCATAGAAGCACCTTGTCTCCAGAATTTTCAAATGCCTCATTACAGTGGAGTTTCAAAACTCCCATTTGGAATTAGCATCCAGGAATTTCTCTAAAACCAAACTTGCGGGTATTCTGAAATGCTTTTGCATTTGAAACCTTTTAAGTGGATGGTATTTCATAAACCTAGAGAGAAATAAGGTATTTACAAGTTCGAGGGACAAGTCATCACATTGTGCCCAAAAATCTCCAACACCTCAAATTTCTGTTAGGAATTGTACAAAAGAAACGGTGCTAACTAATTGTTAAAGGTAATTTGCTTTTCGAATTTCTAATGATTATGTGCAATAAGAAAAAGCAATATAAACTAAAGCTTTGGATCTAGATCCAGTAGTTAGAACCAAGGATGAGGAGCTAAAATTGGACACTCATGTTCATTTAAGAGACTCACTTTGCATAGCTTGATCATATATATTGGTTTTTTTTTTAATTTCATCCCAACTAAATGGGACTGGGAACCCTCCCTCGCAAAGGGTAGTAGACGTTGGGGAAATGGAAAGGCTCCACTTGTATATTTAAAACTGAGCTATTTTGAAATCCTTTGATCTCCATTTCTCGTAATGAATTGGAATCCAAAATAAGATCTTCAATTTTTTTTTATTCGATACTAGGTCTCATTCAACACATGATCCACCCTGGATCCAAACCTAAACAAGCTTCCTTCCTATTAGAACAAGATCTATATCTAAATGCACCATGGTTCCACCCCAATGCAAATGATAACATCCTTACCACATTTGGTGTTTTATTTTGGCTGATGTGAATCCATTCTAAAACATTTGGTAAATTGATAGGATTAAAAAAAGAAAAAATAATGTTCCCATCCCCAACTAAAGCCATCCATCCCCATCAAAATTCATAATGGCCTAAAACAACATGCACCCAATTTACGGCTTTTGGATGCATATAAATGAGGATGTTACCCCTAGAACGACTCCTTACCATAATAGTAAGAAGTGTCTATTCTTACCGGGAGGTTTGAGGTTCAAATCTCACATGTGTGAGTTGTGTTTGTGCTCTTACATGTGCGAGTCTCTATTACCTTACATGTTTGAGTTAGTGTATGTATATGGGTCCTAGCGAACAGATCAATTTATTTTCATGCCGTTTTGGCCAAAGTTGTAAAAATTTTTCACTTCAGTCAAGTGGCCGAATTAAAATTTCAGTTCATTTCGGCTGGAATGTCAAATAATCTTTGACATAATCTTATAGTGTTTAAAATTATATATATAAATATACTTTGTATTTCTTATATTTTTCTAAAATATAATCCAAAAATATCTTATTAGAATGATAAGATCCATCATTATTTTTTTTTATTTTTTACATATATACATTATTTATAAATATTTCTCCCAAAATATAATTTTAAGAAATTTCACCAAAATTTCGAATGGCCCAAAACTTTTCATTTTAAAAGTCAGATAGAAATCAGTTTCGAAATAATATTAATAACTATGAATCCATCTCAAATAGCCAGGCTACCTTTATAATTGCCAGTCATACTACTAACCCACTGCATGGCTTATTGGACCATCGTGTCTACAACAAAGTTCTAATTCAACCTACCCATACACGTCATTAATATGGTCTTTGTTTTTTTTCCTTTTACACTCCAGTATTGTTTGAAAACTAGAATGAAACCCAAGCTGATTGTTCAAAGCCATTGGCTAGCGGCCCTTAAAACACGCACCAAACCGATTCATACCATTGATTTTGGTAATCTGGATATATGTAAACTAAAATCCAACCACATGTTTCTGCTTGCAGTGTGGAATCTCTGTTCTAATGAAAGGGAGGAAAATTGTGGAAAATTGTGAAATTTTCATGATTTCTGCCTAGGAAGTGTTCATCAAGCATTAGCACAAATTTAAATTCTAGTTTTAAAATAACGATAACTTGGTAATTTTAGCTGATGTGAAGACTATTAATTTTGTGGCAATTGATCAGGATCATATTGGCCATCAATCAAATTCACGATGCCGGTGATTGGAGTCCAACTCAAAATCTAAAAGGACTTGTGGAATTTCACACCACAATTTCCTCTCCATTAGAGGTCTTCTTTGTTTTTATTTGTTTCTTCCATGCTTCGTCTGCATTGCATATTATGTTTCCACTACTGCATCTTCGGGTGGGACCCAACTGACAGCCTCTATCATGCCACTCAACCGTAGGCAAGTGAATAAAATTGCCCCTGTAAAATGCCAATTCCAACACCATCTCATCCTAAAATAGGGTGAAAACATGTTCATACGGTAATTTCTAGCCTAGGCTCGATGGAGAGGAGCATCTCATCATAGAGTCTTACGGAGTCTCAGACTAATAATTGTACGAAAACTTGGGTTCGTGCTTTCCAGCTGTATGGATGTGACAACAGAGAGCACTTACAGCTTATCGGAGAGTCTTGAGACTATCAGCAAAATAATTATACGACAACTTGATTCGTGCTCTCTAGCCGTAAGGACGTGACAGCAGCGAGCACTAACCACCTGTAAGTACGTTTAACTTTGCCGTCAAGAGAACCTGTTACTCGTCTTGCACAACTTTGGCATCTCAATCTAACCAGTGGTAACAGCAGTCACTCGAAGGAGTTGATAGATGACCCTAGTAACGGGGTCTACCTGAATGCCCTGTTATTTGAACGGTGTGTATTTTATCCACCCACCATGGATTTCTCTCATGTAACTAATTTTGAACCATAACTTTTTTATATTTATAATACATAGGAAGATTCTAACAAATGGAGTAAAAAAAAAAAAAAAAAACAGGGGTGTTGGTTTTGTTGGGGTGGGGGGGGGGGGGGGGGGGGGGGGGTGGGTTTCCAATGAAATATCGAAGGATATTTTATGGGACTTGCTAAACGAATTAGAGAATGAACACAATACACTCAATTTTTTTCTTTTTTTAAAAAGTAAAATTACCCAAAAGTCCATACTTACCCTCCCTACTCACCTTCCCCTCTTCTCTCCTCTCCTCTCCTCTCCTTTCCCACTTCCAATGCAACACATCATGCTTGGCATTAAAGGAGGAGCATTTTAAGAAAATTCGATGTAAAGTGAGATTTTTTATTAATTAAACAAGTGGGGGCATTTTGCTTTTCAACACGCCCAAGTGCATTGTAGTGCTCGTCATATATATATATATATAAATATTTATATATTTATATATATGAGCAATGGTCATATAAGGGCCATACAGTCGTTGCGGACCATTTCTAACCGTTTTGGATAGTCTACGGTGCGTTCTATCTAGATGGATTATCCACATGACCCCTGTGAATTACACACGTCCACCAATTTTCCATGGATCGTTGGATGGATGTGCACTCAATCCAGCGGTCTAGTCTATTCGAATGGGACCTAGAATTGATAGACATGTGTAAGTTAGGAGGGTCATATGTGTGATCCATTTGGATGGTCGCAATGTGGGTCGTACTATCTATAATGGGGAGAAATGATCTGTAAAGACGATTATGGATATATAAAGCTTTGATCCTGTGAGAACTGCTTTTACATACCTACTATGAGAACTTTTTATGGAGCCTAATTATGGCTTTCATTTGGAAATTAGTCCAAGGGGGATGGAAAGATATATGTGGGACTATCTCGCGTATCAAGTTTGGCCCCAATCACTTGTCCCTAACCCCTTAATCCGTGGCTCACAAATTCAGTCAATTCGGATTGGTGCACAAACGATCTAACGGTCCAATAAATTCGAATTTGGCCGAAACTTGGGGCGTGTAACTATCAGGAGGGTCCCTATAATATTACCAGGTTTGGATTGAGTGATAGATAAGCCCTACTTAGAGTTCTCACAAAAAATGGTAAGAGCTTAGTATAAGGTAAGCTCAAGTGAGTGACTCATGCTTGTAGGGCCCACCTGGGGACCCACACGAGGATGGGGATGGGGGGGATTGAAAGACTCCCTAGGACCTCTTCTCTGCAAATAATTAGTCTCAACCGTGGTTTCTATCATCTACATTTGAGGCCAAAAATTTTAATACTCAATAATCCATTTGGATCGGTACACAGTCAATCCAATGTCCAGTAAATTTGGAGTTGATAAAAAATTGGTGGACATATATAATTCAAGAAGGTCGTATATTAGTTCCTTTTAAATGGACCAAAGGAGAGTCTCAAGGGCTCCAGGTTATAAAATTCTTATATAAGCTTTAGCTTAGGAGAAGCTTGCCCATATATATATATATTTATATATGTATATATATATCGGGGGAATATATATCCCTCACCAAATGTTGATTGACAATGACGTCATTAGTGAGGCATTCTATAAGACTTGTGAAATTCTGAAAATTTAAAAACCCCGCCCAAGTCATTTCAAATGAGACCCACTCCAACGAAATGAAAAACAAATCATTTCAAAAAACAATACTCCATCTGCAAGCTCTCAAAATCTCAGATTTATCTCTCTGCCTCTTCTCTCTCCATCCTTGGAAATGAAAACGCCTTTCATCTCCTCTCTCGCTCTGCCAGAAAGAGACCCTACTCTCATCGTTCTCCTTTTGACGAGATCTCGCCATGACACTGCACTTCTTCATCCTCCTCCTTGCGAAGACTGACGATCTTTGCATTTCTTCCTCTTCCTCTATTATGATTGAATGAACCCTCGCCCTGCTTTGTCTTCCTCTGCCTTGACCAATTGATTCCTCCCTAAAACCTCTTCACTGGAGAGAAAAGAAAAGAGAAAAGAGAAAAAAAAAATGGAGTGATGGTATGATTGATATAGCAGAAGCATACATTATAGTCTTGTGGCACGCTCCTAAGACCTTGAAAACTGAAGTGACGATAAGATTGAGGCCCCCCTCCTGGCACAACAATCTAAGGACAGAGATATGTGAGGAAGGAAATATCCTTGTGTCTGTTATTGTAGATGTAGTATGTTCCATCTTCTCCATCCTAGTGCAGCCCTTCTTGTGCTCGTCTGTTATTGAGGCGTGTGCAACTGATTAGCGCTGATAGACTTGCCTATTCCTGAGATCATACTCATTGATAATTTGGTTTGAAGGATAAGCCATTGAATGGGGATATTTGAAGGTTCTGTAATGTTAATTGTGACGGGTGTAATGGGTTTTTTTTTTTTTTTTAAAGGTTCTATAATGTTGTATGTGATGGGGATAATGGGTTTTTCTTTTTTTTTTTTTTCTCAATATTCGATGTTGGATTTGAGAATGTTTTGTACATTTTTTGTGGCTTCCATGTAATATTCACAGTTGACAAATCATTTGAATTTGAAGTGTAGTTTTGAATCAGCAAAAAGAACCAGGATGCATGGTTCCTAATTTTGTTGTAGTCAGATTTTGTGGGGATATTTTGGTGTTGGTTTGATTGTTACCTTAAAATGTATTTAGAAGTGTCTCATATAATATTTGTTTCCAAGGGAGAATGATTGTTTAAAACATTTTCTGTATATCAAACCCAAGATGCGGAGCCCCAAAATCATTGGACATGAATGTTTTTACAGAGTTGAAGAATTTTTCTACAATTTAACAATTTGTTTTAGAAGAGCAAATTCCGTGTGTACAACTGTACATTGTGTTGGATCTTGTTTGCTTGTACTTAAAAGGCATTACAGCGATGTTGATCATTCATTCATCAAGTGAGGCATACCAATGGATGAGCAATGGGCCAAGCTCGACTCCAATAAGTATTCTCAATGATAAAGTGGACTCATGTTCTCTACCCCCATATCAACGACAGACAAGGCTTTGTTGCTAAACCACATTTGAAAAGCAATTCAAATTCTGAGTTGTTTAAGTCTGGAATTTCTTAGTGTCATACATGCTGAACACTTTTATGAAATATTTGGACCCAAAATGACCCACCATAACATTCGAGCCATGAAATAATAGAAATCACAATTCATGTCATAGTCATCTAGAGATCCCAAAACAACACACTCAAATCTGAGCTACATAATAAAACCTATGGGGCAAAAGGTACAACAGTCCTGTTAGGTGTTAGCTCTGCACATCCAACACTTTATATAAATTGTCAGCAACAACCATAGAAGCTGAAAAAATCAGTTATGTATTCATCACATTGAAGTTAAAAACCAGGAAAAAAAAAAGAAAAAACCCATACAAAGAACACATCAACTCAATATCAACATCATCATTCTTATTCAACATCAACACTTTATTAAACATCATTCACATTCAACATCAACTTGGCTTTAACATCAAGTTTAACCTTCAACATTCAACATTAGTGCTAGCTAGTCTCTCATGCTCCCACTTCAAACATGCTCCTCTCCCATTTGACATCAAGCGCTGTCTCTCATGCTCCCACTTCAAACGTCCTCGTCTCCCATTCAACATCAAGCCTTGTCTCTCATGCTCCCATTTCAAACATGCTCGTCTCCCATTCAACATCAAGCCCTGTGTCCCATGCACCCACTCTGAACATGCTTGTCTCCCATGCTCTTTGATGCATTGAATATCCAATAGAAAATTTTATAAGTAAAATGTGGTTTGGATTGAAAAAGAAAAGGGGGAAATTTTAGATAATGGTATATATAAAGAAATTGGAATAATTCATATGAAGGTGACCTAACAGTTCTTAAAACAATAATGGTTTGATTAGAAACAAAAAGAAGAGAGCGGAAAAAAATAATAATTCGCCTACTGAAAAAAAAAAAAAAAACAGGGTAACATTTTGACCAAGTACTATGAAGCAATGCTACAATCTTCACAATTTCAAGATTCATCCACGAACCTGTGAGTAAATGCCTGGAAAGATAAGAGATCTTGTTCTATTTTTCCTTGGATTCAGAATGGATCAGGTTGCCATCACTATAAAATTTCATTCCAACATGGAAGCCATGATGCTTTGGACTATCCATTTCAGACCTTCACTCAGTGAAATGGGACCTGGGAAGACTAATTTCTTCTTCATAATCATAATCAGGCAAAGTAAGATCACCTAAGGAGTCATTGGAGAAAATTTCAAAATCACTATCCTCAAAATCATCTGAGGAGTCATTGGAGGAAATTTCAAAATCACAATCCTCTTCCAACACAGCCGTGCCCTTGTTTTGTTCACTCTCTACTTCATTGCTCTATCTCTTATGTTTTCGTTGCCCTTTCATTTTTCTCTTTCATTCTCTTCCCTTATGAAATTGTTCTCTCTCCCTCACAGTTCATTTCTTTCAGTATCTCCATTTCCTTTATTGCTTTCACCCGGCCA
Organism: Sextonia rubra; assembly: GCA_037013555.1. Lineage (NCBI taxonomy): Eukaryota > Viridiplantae > Streptophyta > Magnoliopsida > Laurales > Lauraceae > Sextonia > Sextonia rubra. Next base: position 49,741,942 of record JASUAD010000009.1, on the reverse strand, counting down.
TTGCCCTTCATTTGTTTCAGTACCTCCCTTTCTGGCATTGCTCTCTTTCCCTTGCCCTACATTTGCATCAAACAGTCCCTCATCTGTATCACAGTTAGTGTCATAAAACTGATACTCATTTGTTTCAACTCCTTGTACATCCACATCATGAAGTTGATCTCTCTGCCTATCATCATCCACCTTATCAGTACCATCAACATTACTACTATCCTATGCATCTATATTAACACTATCCCATGCACTACAATTAACATTATCCTATGTATATCTATCAATATCACAATCCCTAGCAGTATTGCACTCAATCATCGGCAGTCGCCTGTTTTATGAGTATCAGTGGCCTTAGCAGCTATAGTGTCATCATCGGACTCCATTTCCTCATCAACTGTTAAATGTAAAGATTATCACAGGAATTCATCCACATGCATTCAAAAAATAAGGTACAAATCCATCAACATCTATTTAAAAATGAGTATACAAAACCGTCCTCATCCATTCAAAATACAATCTTTATTCATTTACCCACCAATCCATTTAAACACCCATTTAGCATTGATGCAGTCTAGGCCCCAACAGCCCCTCTTCAACTTAGATTAGGATTATTATTAGTAGAGTTTTAATTAAATTGTTATTAGGAAAGTTTCCATTTTTAGCCTAGGGTTTTCTTATATATTAAGTTTGCTTTTACTATATATATGGCATTGTAGAGAAGAGATTCTCAGATTTGGTTGATTAATAGAATTGGGTTTTCCCAGAGAGGTGCGTCCTCGTGTGTGTGTGAAGTCATCTTGACGGTTCGAAGTGTCCTTGGACACGTGCTTAGGCACCTCCACGCAAGCCCTAACCCTAGGGTTGCATCAGATTGGTATCAGAGACACACGATCTTTGATCGTCGGCGTGTACTTACTCTCCCCCTTGTCTGCCGATTCAAACAAAACCCCATCTGCCTCCTGTTATCTCTATCCCAACGATACCCCCATCCACTGTCACCGTCACCGAAGCCCATAGCCTAGACGACCATATAAAAAAAAAGAGAGAGAAAAAAAAAAAAAAACCTGCTCGAAACCAAACCCCACCCCCTTTCTCGTCAAGCACCAGCCATCGCCACTTCCGAAAACCTAGATCCCATCGTCCCAGCCTACCCCAACCAGTCCCAACACACAACCCCAGTTCTACACGCCTCGCAGGTTGTCCCTCCTTAGTCATGTGACCTTTAACACGTGCGTGACAAGGGCTTGAATTCAATTCAGGTCATTCCTGAGTCAAGACAATTCAATTTCGATCGCTTACAGAAGCAATTAATTTTGCAATTTCGGAACCAAAGCTTACTTTCAAATCTATCTACGCCTGTGTCCTAGTGGAAAGCAGATCTACACATCAGGTCAATCAGGTTTAAATTTTGCATTAAAAAAAATGCATCCTAAGAAACAAGTGGATGCTGAATCTTCATCTTCTTCACTTGAAGATTTGGCTAGTGTCATTAGAGAATTATCTGCAAAAGTTGATGGCATGCACACCACCCTGTTACAATTGGACACTAGAGTGACAAATTTGGAAAATAATCAGCGTGTGCATCACAACCATGATGATGGTGCAAATATTCGGAATCAACGGGATCCACCAGTTAATAATCCTGATCGAGAATTATGAATTAAAATTTTGATTCCTGAATATGATGGAAAATTGCAGCCAGCGGAATTTATAGATTAGTTAGTGTATGTGGAAAATATTTTCGCACATAAACCAATGATTGAGCGTTATAAAGTCACATTGATTGCTACTATATTTCGTAATTATGCTGCAACTTGGTGGGCTGAATTACAAAGAAAATGGAGGAATCAAAACATGGACCCAGTTGATACATGGACTGAGATGAATATTTTAAAGCAAAAATTCCTCCCTGTCAACTATGCAAGAGATCTACGTTCCAGCTTTCAAAACTTGAAACAAAGGTCCAAGACAGTTGTTGAATATTCTGAAGAAATTTTGACTCTGCAAGCTCGTTGTGGCCTGAATGAAGATGATGATGTGGTAGTTGATAGATTTTTCAACGAATTGAGAATAGACATTCGGCATATTCTTGCCTTTCAACATTTTGATAATGTCGATGAACTCATTCAACATGCTATCAAGGCTGAGGGAATTGCAAATCATCAAGTACAAAAATCCAAATGGGTTCAACCAAAGAATTCCTCTCTACAAGAAGCTAAATCCAATGGATAGATTTTTGCTAGGACTGAAGGTCAACATAAGATGGTTTGTTTTCATTGTCATCGGCACGGGCATCGAGCAGCAGAATGTCCAAAGCGAATACATTTGATTGAGATTGAATGTGCTGATAACAATATCCGAGATGATATTAAGGGTACTGACACTGATCCTAAGGATATTGACAATCCCAAGGATATTGACACTGCGGAAATTGAATTCACCGATGCAGAGACCACAGATGAAGCTCTTATTGTCCTCAAGGACGCTTCACCAACTGTTAAGCAAAAGTGGCTGCGCAAAAATATTTTCCGTTCAGCAGGAATGATTCAGGGACAAAACTGCACAGTTGTTATTGACAGCGGAAGTTGTGAAAATCTCATCTCCCAGGCTCTTATTAATCGCCTCCAATTGAAAATTTATAAGCATAACCGTCCTTATTTTGTCAAGTGGCTAATGAATGGTGATCAAGCGTATGTTCGACATATTTGCAAAGTTACTTTTGCTATTGCTGAGACTTACACAGATACAATCTGGTGTGATGTGCTATCTATGGATAGTGATGATATCTTATTGGGCCGTCCATGGATGTATGACAAGAATGGGACTCATGGTATGTGCGACAACACCTATACATTCATGCATGGTGGACAGCAAGTTACTCTTCATCTTGAAAAACCACAACCGCCAAAGAAGAGTTCCTGGAAAGCTGCCACAAAGGAAGTCCTTCATGTTCAACACATTTACACTGGCAATCCGAAGCAGAATTGAGTTCAAGGACAAACTCTTCTTTCAACCCGGGGAGGATGATGTAGTCTAGGCCCCAGCAGCCCCTCTTCAACTTAGATTAGGATTATTATTAGTAGAGTTCTAATTAAATTGTTATTAGGAAAGTTTCCATTTTTAGCCTAGGGTTTTCTTATACATTAAGTTTGCTTTTACTATATATATGGCATTTTAGAGAAGAGATTCTCAGATTTGGTTGATTAATAGAATTGGATTTTCCCAGATAGGTGCGTCCTCGTGTGTGTGTGAAGTCATCTTGACGGTTCGAAGTGTCCTTGGATACGTGCTTAGGCACCTCCACGCAAGCCCTAACCCTAAGGCTGCATCAAGCATTAATCTAAACATCAATCTACATAAACATCCAATAAGCTTGACTTTGCTAAAAAATTGCTACATTAGAAAAAAATGACACCCACCTCTAGAAAAAGAAAAGGTAAAATGAAAAGGAGTAACCCAAATCAACAAAAAATCCTAAACCCCACTACCACACCACTAGAAGCCTACAAACCAACAACAATTAGAATCAACTATTTTGAGTTTAATAGATTTAGGGCGGCCCCGCCGAGTGATTTGAGTTTTGGTTGCAGTTTGAGGATCCAAATTCATTCCAGATGATGGATGATGTGGCTTCTTGTGGGATTTTTCTCTTCCCATATAGAATTTCCTTCTACTTTAGTATATAGTGATTTTCAAATTAGAAAAAAAAAAGAGTCAGTTGTGATTATGATTTTAATAAAATGTGAAAGCTCCAATCTATAGGTCCCTATCGTCCATTTATTTTACATGTCAATCCCATCATCAATGAAGCATGCAAATAGAAGACTATGTTTCGTGATTGGAATATGTAACCTTTTGAGCAATACAAAACCATCTGATGATGATGAGAATACGAAGATATCATTTCATCTAAACCCCTGCAAAAAACACACCCACCTTACATTTCTCAATCTTCATATAAGTAAGAGGAACCACCCCAAAATCCCTTATCTCCACATCCCAACACCCAAAACCATCAGATGATGGGAATAAAAAAAAAAAACATTCTGTTGCATTTTCAAAACACAAACAGCAACAACTCCATAATCTACAAAGTATTGAAAAACTTGAAGAAATTAAAATCATCTACAAAAATGGAAGAATATGCCCTGAACACAACTAGAATCCATCAGTTCAAAGCCCTATTCCAACTGACATTTTTCATGTTGGATTGGATGCTCATCAAAATTCAAAAGTTCTTGACAAGGGTCCCTAAAGTGAGCAAGAAAGAAGATCAACACAATGATGATGATGGCTATGGAATGTGGAACTCATGTTCCTCATAAGAAGATATGAACCAGTTATGTCATGTTGCATACTGCAACATCATGTCTTTCAAACCCACGAATATTATGCTAATGGATAGATGGTAAGGTGATTTATGCTAGTGCAGACACCGAAATAACATGCAATATGAGAAACCACTATAAAGAGAGACTACACAGAATTAAGAAAGTGAAATGTTCTCACCTACTACCATGTGATCATGTTTGACACAGTTCTCCTCTTTTATTCTCTATGATCCCTCCTTTCGCCCTCAGTTCTTTTTTGTGGGTATCCAGGGCCTCTTGATATTGGGTGGTGTAGTGGAGCTGATGAGCAGGTCGTCTCTTTGAGGGAATAGTAAGGAGAGAAAAGGAAAAAGTAAATAAATAAATAAATAAATACATAAAAGAAAAAGAAGTGGGTTGTTCCAGCAGGCAGAATATGGTGTTCAAGAGGTGGCCTTTTTATAGGAGTTGGGTAAGACAAAGAGAGTGAGGGGGCAAAGAACTGAAGAGATAGGCATGATGAGTAGAGACGATGGAGACCATGATGAGAAAAATAGAAAAGAGAGTAGAGAAAGAAAAGAAATTAAGAGATAGAGAGAGAGGAGCAAAAAAGAGTAAAGAGAGACTAGCAACACAAGCCCGTGCTAAGCATGGGCAACAAAATTCATAATGTTAAAAATATAAACGATTTATATAATATGATAAAATCAGTGTAAATTGTTTGGGAGTAGGCTTGTCAATTTGACCCTTTGACCGGGGGGGGGGGGGGGGGGGGGGGGGGGGGGGCGCGAACTTAAAAGCCCTCTTTTTTGTTTTTCTCTTTAAGGCAATTGTATATTGAAGAGGAGAAAAAAAAAAAAAACAAAGCATAGATGCCCCAAAACATAGTAGGCCAATGAGGCAACAAAGAAGTAAACAGAGAGAAGCTTACACCCAAAAGAAAAGGGCAAAGAAGCACAAACATGGACACGGGGCACAGATATGACATGACATGAATACGCCGACACAGCATTTCTCAAAAAATTAGGACACGAATACATCGAGGGACACGTTAATAATATATATTTTTATATATAATCATATACTAAAAAATAATATCATTTCAACTTTTTAATCAATTTAGCAATCAAAAAATAAAAATTTAAGTACCAACTAACAACCATATCAAATTATCAAACATCAATACAACACTAAAACATAATTCATAATCATTATACATAAAATATCCATAATTCCATAAAATTCATAAAAAGAAAAGGGAGGATCATCTCATTCCCCTCCCTTAAAAAAAAAAAAAAAGCAAAAAGGAAGCCAATCTCGAGATCTATTCTTTAGTAAAAGATTTATTTGTCTTTTGCTTGTGATATAATTAATATTAACAGTCATATATTTTTTCATGGTATAAAATTGTCACATATCAAGTTTATAAGTATTAGTAGTCACATGTTAACAAGTGTTCAAGTAATATCAGCCACATATTTATTTTTTAGTCATAAACTCGGACTAGGAATTGTGGGACACGTCACAAAAAGAGTTTCAGACAAGTGTCCAAAATTTGAACTTTTAATTCTTAATTATGGACACAGCTAAAATAATATTAGACATGTGTCCGAGAAGTGTCGTTGTCCGATACGGATACTTCACTTTCTTAGAAGTGTTTGTGTTTCTCAGGAAAAGGGAGAAAATAAACATACACCAAAATAGAGTTACATGAACATGTTATGTATTTAGAAAATTACAAAAATTTTGAAGAGACTAGCCAGAAAAAGGCTTGTCCATACGCTGGAGAGAGGAGAGAAGCTCGGTGAAATAGAGCTTGGCCTTTGTCTAGGAAGCTCTATCGCTTTTGAAAATTTGACCATTTCTGCATTTCCCTATGACATAAACGTGGTGAAAAAAATATAGGAGGCACCTTTTTGAGGCAACAAGTCACTGTTGAAAGATAGCATGTGCCACATTATAGCAGGAGCTATAGTAGATGAGGGTTGCAACCGCAGCTTCAAGAATCCACCTCCAGACAAAAATAGCAAGAGGGCAGTGGAAGAAAAGGTGAAGATCCGATTTAGTGTTTGAATTACAAAACAAACATATTAAGGCTAAAGAGATGACCATTGATTGGGCTCAGACTTAAAAAGCCCTTAAGTTGAGGGCTTTCTAGGACAAAATTTTGTAGGCCCTCAAATTTTGAGGGCCGGGCTAGCACAATACCTGGCTTAGCCCGGCTCGGCCCTTATATTTTTTCTTCATTTTGAAAAATATAATTATATATATGGTTTGAACTAACTACCCCTTATAATTATATATATAGTCTAATTATATTTAGCACATTATATGCATTAAATGAATATATAAAAATGCATGCAGATGAAACTCTTAAAACTTTTTAGAAATATTTTTGAGAAGTATTGTAGGAGATTAGTTAATAAATCTAATTCAGGGAATGAAGTTGAACCAAGTAATATGCCATTATATGATGATGGTGAAGATGAATTCTTTTGGATTTAAATGAAAAGAACAAGAAAAGTAGCAGTTAAGGAAAAATTGAATTAGATTATTAGTTGGAAGACTCTAGGGGTCGTCCAGTGCACGAGGCTCCCGAATAGCGGATCTGGGGAGGGCAAGATGTACGCAGCCTTACCTTCATTTTGAAGAGACTGTTTCCATGACTTGAACTAGTGCCCTTCAGGACGTTACCGGTAAACCTTTACCGTAGGGCCAAGTCACCCTTCTATTAGTTGGAAGATTCTAAAGAACAATATACAACATTAAATATATTAGATTGGTGAAAAGAAACTCAACGAAGTATCCAATTTTATCCAATATAGCTCATGATATTTTAGTTATTCCTATTTCTATAGTTGCTTATGAGTTTGTATTTAGCCCTGGAAGAAGGATATTTAGCCCACACAAGAATTGTGTAAAATCAACAACAGTAGAGGCCTTAGTTTGTGCACGGATTTGGTTATGTGCTGAAAAACAAAGTGACAGTGAATATAATGATAGTGATGCATTAGATTATTTATTAGAAATATTGAGAGGGCTAAATTATTAAAAATTTAATTTTCCATTAGTCAATCAAACATTTTTTTAACTGCTCTGCATTTGCTTTATTGCAACCATTGTCGATCCCAAGACAAAATAAAGGAGGGTGAATGTTAGATTGACACTTGATTCTTGATGACAATGCTAAAATAATTTAAAAATGCAATTCTTATTTTCAAGTTCTGAGCCCAACCCTGGCCCTGCCCTAGCCCTTAAGGGTAGGGTAGGGGCTTAGGCGGAGCAGGCCCTTCGAGGGCCCTGGCCAGCCAAGGCCCGGCCCTACATATATTGAGGGTAGGGCTAGGACAATCCCAGGCCCTTCGACAGTCTTATCTGGGAGGAAAAAATTATAATAACTTAAAATTAGACATTTTTCCTACTAGGGTGTTTTGTGGGTTAGCAAATGAAAAAACATACAAGTAGTTACTTAAAAGTCACAAGCTCCTCTTTGGTTGGGAAAAGAAGCAAAAACTTATTAACAATAAATAAAAATCAGAAAACAAATTGAAGAGGATTTTACCCCAAAAAAAAAAAAAACATCGTAGGGGACCCCAAAACAAAAAAAAAAAAAAAAAAAAAAGTCACCTAGATGTGGGTGCACTGGAGACACAAAAGATAAAAGGTCAAGAGCATACAGTTTTAGGAGAAAGTAATTGCAAATGGAAGTTTCTTTATGCTCAAATTTCCCTAATTGCTTCTTCATCACTGATCTTGGACATAGTGGGAGTGGAGATGAATCCAAAATCCAATCCTAGATTTTGGAGTTAGAATCCCATTGAAGGAATATGATCAGTCTTGTGATTTCTACGAATGAAGAAAAGAGAGAATGATAGGTACAACAAAGCAAAGCTAATTAACGATCAAGTTTAAAATCAATCAAACACCCGGAATTCAAATCTTCATGTGCAAGTCTTCGTGTGGCCTTAACCTTACAAACTAAAAATATGGGAGCAACACTTTTACTTTACAACAATCAAATTGAATAAAGAATCAAAACAACCTCCATCACTTTCAAAACAACATGCATTTGCCCATCTCATGATGTAAAATTGATATTTCTTTCATCCTTATCCATTAAAGTCTAAATTTTTTTTTCAGCTTGTTTCTAATCGTAATTGATCATTTGAATAGTAATACAGAAAATGTGTAGGGCCACAGGCCTTGTTCAAGCATTCAACTACTAAATCTGAACATAAGGATTCCTTATGCATATGAAAGAGTTCAAAATTCTGACATATTTTCCCGAAGGTTGGAAGGAAGAGCAATCTAAGAGCACTGAGTGAGCTATTTAACTGAAGTGTCACATAGAAAAATAAAATTTGTAATGGCGGATAGCCATCTTTAGAGAGCAAGGATGAAGTTTGAGTATGCAGATAGCATTCTTTAGAGAGCTAGGACCTCTACATCTTCAACCCCAATAGTACTATATCTTCAACCTCAAGATTACTATCACACAAGGGAGGACATCTATACATCTAGTCATTGAGTCAAACTTACTCAAAAAAGCTCTCAATCATCCAAATATGCCTATCACTTATAGCATTCAAGTTTGAGACCAGATCTTTGCTAAAGCATTTAGGTTCCAAACTAGTTCTTGGCTAACACAGAACCCAAAATCATTATCTAATTATTCACCGGTAGCAAAAGACTTGTGTTGATGCCAACACACTCATGGTTGAGTGGTGTTGGCTTCTTTGCATCACGGATCACACACATCCTTAGGTGCTGGTCCTTGGGTCCTTAAGTTAAAGTGCCACTACTGAACCAGTAGCCCAACCTAGCAAAAACTATGAAGCACGGACACTTGTATAGGGTCCCCGTGTCCATGTCGGACACATGTTGGACATAGACACTGCTTGGACACAGCCGGACAAGTGTCCAACATGCCAAAAATGTGTCCTATCTTTTTTTTTTATAATTTTTTAAGATGCAGATACGGCTCGGACATGGGGTGGACACGGCTCGGACACAAGGCGGACACATCGGTACATAGGGTGGACATATCAGGATATGTCTTAAACATGGCGGGAAGAAGAAGAAGAAGCTGCTGTTGGCTTTTTTTTTTTTTTTTTGCTGTTGTTTTTTTCTTTTTTTCAGAATTGCTGCCGCTGTTTTTTTTTTTCCTTAAATTTGCTACAGCTGTTTTTTCCCCCTAGAATTGATGTGCTGTTGTTGCTGCTGCTGTTGCTTTTTTTTTTTTTTTTAATTTTTATAGAACTGTTCTGCTGCTACATTTTTTTTATAGAGCTGCTGCATTTTTTTTTCATAGTTTATTTTTCAATTGATAAACCAAAATTAGAGGCTCTGCTATTTACTAATGATGGGAGTGTTGGTGGGGATGATGATGCCATTGAAGTTGTGTCAAATGATGAATCATGAATGAAGTGAGGATTTTTTTATTTTTTTTTAATTTATGGAGTGGGGTAATTGAGGAGGGATCTATTTTTGTTGTTTTGATTATGATGTAATTGCAGCATGTAATGTTGATGATGTACTACAGCCTACTATTACATTACATTATGCATTATGGATTTTATTTTTGACGTTTCCAATATTAGTTATGCTTTTTCTCTATTAATTGTGCATTATGCTTCTTAATTTGGCTAAAAATATAACTATTCTTTAATTTTATGATTATATATAAATATATATATTTATTATTTGCCGTGCCCTAGCCATGTCTGTATCCCACTTTTTAAGGATTTGCCGTATCGCTGTGTCTATGTCGTGTTGTATCCGTATCCCGTAACCGTGTCCGTGCTTCTTAAGCAAAAAATTAAAAAAAATGAAAAATAAAAAAGAGAGTAAAGTTCTGCTAAAAAATGTAACACTAAACAATTAAAGCTAATAAACTGCAAACCCCCTTTCTTGCTTTCATTACAAAATAAATTCTAAAACATGTTAATTATATGCAGCTGTGCGATGGGTAGTGAAGAAACGAAAAGAAAACAAAGCACAATGTAGCTGATATGCACATTGTAAGATGGACTTGTAGAGTAACCAGAAGGTCAGACATATAGGGATTTAGTCTAAGATTGTTCAACCCCGTGCTGAAAACTCCCATATGAATAAATAAAATATTGCAAGCACAAGGAACAAAGAAAGATCGAGACAAATAAAGACTGAACAATGAATTAATTAGAACGGCACTTCAGATCGTAAAATGATAGATACCGTTACCCTATAGGATGAGTGGAGAAACTGAAACCACAAAGCAAATTCCAGGTTGATTGATGAGGTTTCGATCATGATGATCAATACTATCACTTAATCAATTCCTCACACACTAGCACCTCAGAGAACAAAAACAAATCCAAAGGAGTTGTATCCATAGAACAAAGAATTGCTTATAACATCAGCTGATGAATTCCTCGGTGAAGAAACAAATCTATAAACAATTAGATACATGAGAACCGCAAAAAGCATAATTCAAAGCAACCCATCATTTACAAACATTGTAACAAAACAAAATTCAAACCAAAATTCCCAAAACAATAACAAATGAAGAAAAACATACTTCATTCATGATCTTCAAATCTAAAGGTTATTGCCAAAGAAATGACATGCATCACAACCACATGTACTTTGTAATCAAACCTGGTTAAAGATGTAGAGAAAGCCATTGGCGGATTCATCTTTTATCTGATGACTATGATGAATAGAGAATGTGAGGGTAGAGGAACAGCTGGAGTCGCCAGATTCATCTTTCCTCTGGTGACCACGATGAATAGAGAATGTGAGAGGAGAGAAAGAGTTGGGGAAGAAACAAGAAGGGTAGCATTATTTTCTACTTTATGCATTTGAGGAGTTTATGGAAGAGACGTTTTTGAGAAGTTCAAAGGTCACAAAGAAACGTAAGGAGAGTGGAAGAGTTGGGTAAGAGACCTTTTGAGGAATTTTGGGTCAAAACTAATTAGATGGTCAAAATCAATTCAAAATCTAAGGCCGATTTCTCAATTGGAACAGTCGGCTTCATATATAATAACTAGCAAAAGATGCCTACTCTGAGCACGGGCAAATAATCAACAACATTTACAACAAAAGATCTATGAAGTAGATCACTCTAGAAAATGGGAGTTATGTAGTTCTTTTTATTACATACATCCACTACTTTGCAATCTCATCCCAAAAGTGTCTTCGATTACTCATAAATAACATAAATTGATATTGGGAGATACATAAATATTGGAAAATAAATATCTATTCCCAAAAATATTAGAAATAGATATAGCATAAATAACATAATGGAAGATTCATTAAGAAATACATATTGGGAAAGTGATAAAGAGTCATGTTTAGCAGAGTCTATACAAGACAAATTATAAATTTAGTATAACAATCCAAGCCCAGTTAGCCAAAAATCAAATGTGTAAATTTTGACCAGTAGATATCTAGTATCCTAAAACATATATGTAAAAACATGTACATGCTATATATCATATAGGCACATGCAAGCGAAGATGCAGTTAGTCCTATGAGATACATTCAACAACCGTAAAACAACACAAATAGAAAAGGAAATATAAAAAATTATCAATTTAGAATTTAATTTTCCTAAAGCATAGATGGTCCTCTAACATCTCATAATGATTGCACTTGTATGTTATAGAATGTATGGGACTAAGAATAAGCGATGTTTATGACATTGGAATGACAATCTATTATTCAATTAAGCATCATTCTCATGATTAGGTTGTATTTAAGCCTGGAATAGCATCTCCATCAACCTAAAGAAGCAAAATAAATGAACAACATTGATGGGGACATCATGCCAAATTCCCTTAATCCATTTAAGGTGTATCAAACAAGAAGGCATAGGGCAGCGGATCAAGCTTTAATCTGGATGGATGATCAATATCCAGGCTTTGATCGCGAGGAAGGCATAAATCCACCGTTGGATTATCACCCAGAGGAGATCCGGAGGTTGGATTTTGGATGATGATATCGGTGGTGGAATGAAGGCCCCATGTGCACAATTCATTGAAGGCCCCACATAGGGAAGTGTTACATGGCTTGAAATAAGGGTCTTTTAAAATTAAAGGGTCTCAGATTAGTTAATTTGTTTGGTCCCACATGTTAGTTAATTTGTTTGGTCCCATGTGTTAATTTGTGATAGTTAATTTATTTGGTCCCGTTTTTTTATTAGAGTCTTGGTCCCATGTTTTTATTGTATTAGAGTCTTTACTAAAGGAGAGAGACCCATGTTTAAGTCTTGTGTAATAAGTAAGAGAAAGGAGGACCGCTATTTAAAAAAAAAAAAACCGTGCACGAGCAATAACTAGCGCATGCATCCAGAGGGAGATCCCCCTCCTCTTTCTTTTCCTTTTTTATTTTGTTATATTTTTTTCCTTTTTCCTTTTTTGGTGGGAAGACCTCTGATATTTCAGATCTAGGGCTTCTTTTCTTCCTCATGCTATGTATGAACTTGATATTGAAGAAGAAAAGAGAAATATCTCTTCTTCTCCTTCTTCTTCTTCTTGGGTTTGCAAGCTACCTTTCTTGTCAACCGCCATTAATGCCTCCTGTGACTGGAGTTTGGTGAGAGCCCAATAAAGGTAACCAATATTTCTTCTACTTTTCCCTTCTGTAGATCTTTACTACAACCATTAGGATTTTAGATTTGTTGAATAGAATATGGAGCCAATACCCCCAGATCTGATGTTGAGTATTGTGGTCTTATTTTCCCATAAATTCCTTTCCTACAGATTAGAACCCTAAGTGTTGGAAGTTCTACCTTCAATTAGGATCCTACTCCTCAGATCTGAGGATTACTATTGCGGCATCTGTGAAAAGGCTTTGGACTATTGGTTGATTCATAATTGGAATAAATTAAATATTCATATTTGGCATGATCTGAATTTTTTTTGTGAATTAATTTTATTCTTGATTGCATTGCATTATATTAGATTTCACTTTTCACATTGTCTTGCATCAAACACGAATATACCCATCATGTGGAAAACCATGGTATGTTGCAATACCTCTTGTTTAAGATCAAACGATTGTATTCATCAAGCAATTACATAGATGAGTGAAGCAAATTCCTTGGAAGCACCGAATTCTGTTCAAAGTGATACAAGAAAAAATTATGAAAGAAAACTTGAAATCATTCCAAAGGCAATCAGCCCTTCATCAAACATCATTCGAGTTTATAAAAAAAAAATTCTGACTTTTTAACTAATTGAAAGTAAAGTTCAACTTAACATTGACGAAGCACATACTAATACATTGTCATATGTGACATCCATTCTGAAAATACACTTATAATTCTTTTAGGTAACAAGCTCACATTTATTCTTGTATCATGCTGAAGGAACGCACACCTACAAAGATACATAAATCAAAACCATGAAATACTCTATATATATACAAGAAACTTGATTTGATGTACCTTGACTGAATGTTGGAAGTGAAATGTCATCCTCATTACAGACATTGTCAACAAATGACAATCACTTAATTCAAATTGCAATATCCAATTAAAACCACCGGAATGTAATTCAATTTTTTAATTTTTAAAATAACTAAAACATAGATATAAGAGAAAATCCATGTAAGCATAAATCGAACATTCAGAATATGCAAAAAATGCACCTAATAGAACCTAATCAAACTCCAAATCAGTGAACCTTCTTTTAACATAATTTTATAGTTACTGATAAAGAAAATATATCAAATAACTTTGACAATAAGAATTATGCTCAATTCTTATAGCATTTGGTTATTGGTAATATCAGATATTTAAACCAAAAAAACCTATCGGTGATGTCAAGCAATAACAAAGTATGTTTCAATGAAGAAAAAAAAATGAAAATGAAAAAGGGAAGTAGGTTTGAAGTTTTGGAATACTGCATTTTACCAAAACATGAGCAAAAAAAATGCAAACCATTGTTTGGTACAATCCTAAAGAAGTAAGTCTTATTGATCTGAGAAACAGATTTTTTCATCGAAGAAACAGATTTTCTCATCGAAGAACTCTTATTTTTTATAACTTTAAAAACATTACAATAAAACTTTGTCTATATGATAATATGCTTCTTAGAAGTGGGAACCAAGAAATGTGTGATTTGACTTCTTCTAAGGTCAAATTTACAAGGGATACAGTAATAAGTATGTATACATGCATCTTCTGTCAAAAGCTGTAAAACACAATCCATCTTTCTACGTTTAACATTAGAGCACTTGATTACAATAGTGTGGTCTTGAACACCCTCCTCCTATTTGATCTCCATCAAGAGATTGAAGGAGATTGCTACACCCATGTGGATCTGAGATGGGAAAAAAAAAAATGAAGGAGATGAAGAGGAGAGAGAGATGAAGAGAAGAAGAAGACTAAGAGTTACTCTTGTAAACGGTTATGTAAGAGGGTATATAAATGAAACTATTATCATTAATGGGTCATTTGACACAGGCACTAACTATTTCTATTGATGGCATTTAGTGGGAGCATTGGTTGGCCTGGTACTGGTAAGAGGTCAAAAATTATAAATAGGTTAAAATCAAACCTGAAATTGAAAAGCAATTGGCAATTGGATTAAACAAGCTTCATATATAACAAGAGATTGAAGGAGATTGCTATTCCCACGTTGATTTGAGCAAAAAGAATAAGGGAGATGAAGAGGAAAGAGAGACGAAGAGAAGAGGATGACTAAGAGTTGCTCTTCTAAACGGTTATGTAAGAGGGTAAATAAACAAATCTGTTATCATTAATGGGTCATTAGACAGGGGCACTAAAATATTTCTATTAATGGCATTTAGTGGGGCACAGTGTTTTAAAAAGCATGCCTAGGCGCGAGGTGCAGCTATTGTGCCTCACCCCATGTGAGGCAAGGCGACTTCACTGAGGCGAGGCTTAAGCGCACGAGGCGTGCACCTACAGACCAGGCAAGAGGTGCTTCAGGCCTGGGCTTCTTTCATTTTTTTTCTGTTTCTGTTTTTTCTTTTCTTTTCTACTGCTACATTTTTTCTTCTGCTGCATTTTTTTGTTTCTGTTTTGCTGCTGTTCACTTTTTTCTTGCCGTTTTTGTTTCTGCCTTTTTTTTTGCTGCTGTTTGTTTTTTTTTATTTTTTTCTCATCTCCAGCTGCTGCTGCTTTTTTATTTGTTTTTCTGTTTCTAGTTTGTTTTTTTTTTTTTTTCTGTTTTTATATGTTGTTTTATATACAACATTTTTTTTCATGTTTTTTTACTACTTGCTGCCGTTTCTATTTCTGTCTTTTTCTTTTTTTGCTGCTGTCTGTTTTTTTTTCCTTTTTTTTTCTCATTTCTAGTTGTTGTTGCCTTTTGTTTTGTTTTTTCCTCACTTGGTGTTACTCTGTTCTTCTTACTTGGTCTGTGTATACTCACTGCATGTTTGTATCAAAATATTTCTTTGTTTCCTTTTTTGTTTATCCCTTTTGTAATTTGCATGCTTGCTGTTTGTAATTTGTTTTGCACTAAGTGATGGATCTTTTTATGACTCTCAGAATCTACTCTAATATTTATTGCCTTATTTGTGATAATTTGTGAATTAATTTCACTTCATGCTAATGTTAATTTAAATTATTTATCTATGACAGAATATCTATTTTTTATCTATAATGTGCGCCTCGCTTCAATAAAATACGTGCCTCGCCTTGCGCCTGGCGCTTAGGTCCCAGAATACCCTTGGCACCTTAATGTGCATCGCGCCTTCAAAAACACTAGTGGTGATCAGTAGGCCTGGTATTGGTAAGAGATCAAAAGTTATAAATAGGTCAAAATCAAATCTAAAATTGAAAAGCAATTGGCAATGTGGATTCAACCAGCTTCATATATAATAATTGGGTCATTAGTGGGGCGTTAGTAGGGCCAATTAATATGGTGCATTAGTAGACTATTAGTGTTGTTCCTAGTAATGGGGTGGGCTAAAAATTGTAGGAAGTCAAAAATTGTAGATAAGTCAAAATTAAATCTGAGATTTGCAATAAATTGGCAATTGGAATCATCGGGCTTCATTATATATAATGGGTTCTGCAGGAGAAGCAATTGATGGAGGTTTTGGAGAGGAGTGAAAAAAGGGGGCAAGATAAAGAGACATGGAACGAGAGGGTTTTGTAGTTATTACTAACAAAACGTGGGTCATTGATAAGGCATTTTGGATGGACAAAATAACCTCACTCCCTCTTTCATCCTAATGGTGCATTTAACATTTCTGTCACAGCAGATGGGACATAGGCCTTGGCTGAATCAAACGACCAAGATATATGGCTTAATTGAAACATTTAAAGAGTTTAATGGTCTGATTGCAACAATTTATAGTTGGATGGCTTACATGAAACATTCGACAAAGTTTAATGGCTTATTAGATAATTTTTCCATATAAGATTTATTAATCTCCATTATGTGAGTCATTGTCATAAGATGGTTTTGGAAAGTACAAGAATCAAATTCAAGTTTTAAATTCACTAGGAAAGAAGAGGACCATGTTTTTCTCTACAAAAATAGACCGTGCCATTTCTTCTAAGCTTTTGTATTTGCATTTAACTCAAATGACATTTGTCACACTTTAATAGGGTTTGTCATATCATGTCGTGACCTGTTTTGAGCCTTTCTTTTTTAAACAAGCCGTCCTTTTTTTTTTTACACAACAAACTTAACGCCCACATGTGGCCAACAAAGAATAAGCTTCACTTGAGTGGACTTCTCCACAATCCATATAGATACATTAGGCCCCCTCTCCTCAGCTCTAGTTGATAGAAATCTATCTACTTATACCTGTGGGGCGCACTTGGGGACACACCTGAGGATGGGGATGGAGGGGATTTGAAGATCTCCTAGAATCCTCTTCTCTGCAAAAAATCTAGCCACAACTCTAATCCCTGTCATCCCAATTAGCCCCACAAGTTTAATAAGTACGTTTGCAACATGCACTAACTAAAGTAGTTGACAGTAGTTGCCATTTAATTGCATTAACTTCCATCCATAAGAAGTAGCATATAAAAAAATCTCACGTATCCTCATTCGTCCAAGAAAGTGGGCGATTTTGTTTGATGCCATGTAGACTTTCCTATATATATATATTATATAATATATATGGCAAAGGCTACAAAACTCCTAGGGCATTTTTTACCTTAGCATGTCGTTCAGCAGTCCCGCCCGTCATGGGAGGTATCCCCTCTCCCTATATCAATCAACCTTCTTTTACTTTCCATATTAAGGGTTTTGGAACCCAATTTCAAAAACCCATTTGAGATTGAAATGTAGATATTTGTTAGGATTTGGACTACATCCTGATTGACTGCTTTTCATTAGGATGCAATCGTTTTTTCTTCGTGAAGGTAAAGATTTTATCCATATGTTGATAATGTTGTTTCGAAATGAGATCTAATTCTTCATTAGGTTTCGTCTAATTTTGTCACACCCCAAGATCGTAATCAGGGATTAAATGTAAGATTAGGAGTGAGTTTAAATTTTTTCCTCAATAACAAACATACAAACCATTCGTGTTTAATACAACACGTGGCTCCCAATCATGATCCCACTATGGATCGTAGTTCGCAGTGAGTCTCAATATGGGTTACTTCACCCATTAATACAACGGAAGCTTTGATCGATATAGAGGGTACAATCAATATTTCAGAGTAAGTATGTAAATCCATTTCTAAAGTTAAAGCAAGCAATTAAAAGATACGTTAATTAAACAGCCACAACTAAAAACCTAGGCCAACTGAAATATATAAACAACTACCTTTAACACTATGAGGTCACTTGTGTGCGGGACACAACGGATCAGAGATACCGTCGGCACATCACCTGTACTCAACAACATCAGACTCAACCACCTGATGTATCTCCAACGGAACCTCTAGGGTAAGCAGACTCGCCGCCTATGCACCAAATACAGCTTCATCAGACTATGATAAGTTGGCAAGTAGATAAATATAATCCATCACAAAAGTGAAATATCAAGTTAGAGTAAATACAATATGATCATCATAGAGTACATTAAACAATGTACATAAAGCAATAGATAATGTGAAAGGACGGAAATCCTAATCCAATGCTACATCAAATGAACAACACCCACATTAGTCGAGGATCGAATCACATCGATACCTATATGGAATTTATACTGCTTTCGGATGCCTCACATCCTGTCTGACTATGGTGGATCAAATTCGTCTTCGGATGCCTAACATCCTGTCCAATACATTGAGCCAAAGCTCCATCCAAATACGAGTGGTAAGCTCGCGTTCGGATGCCTCGCATCTTGTTTGATACATCACAATGTACATCTATGGAAACCGACTGCAGTTGTTCGATGACCAAATCCTATAAACAGTCTCACACAAACCTACCCATCCTATATCAAGACCTACATAACATAGCTTAGTGGTTGTTCGACAAACCATTCCTGTGAAGGGCTAGCAAAACAGGTATATACAAATACCGAACATTAACAAAGAGGGGTTACCCTAATTTGATGATTCACAACACAATACAAGTAGCCCTCTTGAAAACCAGTTCACAAGCCAAGCCACGACACAGTCCAAGACAATGCAAGGGTACAATTCCTAGAAAGCATAATCAATGCAAACAATGTAAGCCCAAAGGCCAAGGAGAATTTACAAGCCAACTCCTACTTTAATGATCACAATTTGCGTACTCGACAACTCTAGTCAAACCGCGGATGATGTAGGGTTGGGCTAATAATTCCATCCAAGTAACAACAGTGCAAAGGTCCAATTCCTACATCAACTGGGTTCATAGTAGATTGTGCACAGTATGCGAACCGTGCAACCCGTAAGAAGTACGTATGCCCAAACACGCCTTTTACCTAGAGATAAAAGGTGTTTTTATCGTAAAGCAGGTCAAATGCGGTCCCACAATTGAATCAGTGTTTTATCACATAAGTGGGGAAATTATGGAAGACATACAACCCCCAAACATTCCCCATACATGGCCCACAGGCCTGAAACAATCTCCCTGACAGAACCATGCCTGATGGATCGGGCAACAAGTCCGATCAGGAATGGGTAATCCCCTGTTTCTGTAAAATGAAGGGATCCATTCCCTTTTTCCATTCCATCAATAACCCTGCATAAAAATGGGCCAAGCCCCTCCACATCCTCCAATCCATTCATCCATCCATCCATATCCTAATTCTAGCATTTATATTTATCCGATTACATTAAAATGGGCAAATCCAAGATAAGAAAGAAATAGCATGCTAGAATCAATGAAAATCAATGCACGCCATCAATGAACAATGTAGTTCCACTTGCCTTGATGAAGTGGGGGAAAAATAGGCGATGCATTAGCTCACAAATACACCCACTGATGCTCCACTCTTGCACGAATCCAAAACCCAACCTAAATACACCTACAAAAGCAAAGAGGAAAGCCTAATGAGCTTCCTAAACAATTCTTAATATCAAAAACCACAAAGCCCTAATTACGGAAGGGTTTAGAGGTTACCTAGGTTACCTTGGTCTGACGGAGGGCTTGAAAGAGGGGTCTTTGGGAAGCTTGGAGCTTGAGGAAGAAGGTTCCGGCGACGCTCCCGCAAGCCCAGGGCTTGGACTCGTCAGTTGAAGCAAGGTGAAGGAGAAGGAAGAAGAGAAAATAGGAAGAAAGAGAAGAAGGGAGTAAAAATGGAAGGAAAGGGAAGATGGAGTGGTCGGCGGCGATGGCTGGCCGGATTCCGGCGGAGAAGGGAGGGTCCGGGTACGCTGGTCGCAGCCAACTAGGTGGCTGGGAGGGAGAAAGGCAAAAAAGGGGAGAGAGGAAAGAAAGATAGCAAAAAGAAAGAATGGAAAGAAAACGTCAAGAAAAGACAGAGAGAACGGTGGCGCGGGCGGGGCCGGGGGGCGGGGCGGGGTGGGTGGGTTTACACTTTAATTAAAAGTTTGATTAAAATTTGTTTTGGGCATAACTCGTAAATGAGAAGTCGGATTGAGTCACCTCAAGTGCCAACGTTGATGAAATAAAATTAGCTTCCTGATAACACCACTTTGGCGTAGTTTGAAAGAATTGGAATTTTAGTCTATTTTAATGAGTTTTGGCTATTTTTATAAAAATACTTATTTTTTTAGAAAATAAGATATTTAGTGGCTGAGATGGGCTCAGGTCAATCTTGGTAGAAGGACAAGGTTAATAGAATTAAGAGAGCTACCCAATAAACCCAAAACCTCACAATTCGAAAAACTACGAAAAATGACTTCTAACTTCTTGAAATTACATACTATCTTACTACTAAGCTTAAACGAGCACAAAACCAAACAAAACTTTGCACACACGATCTTAATAGTAAACCGGGCTTATTTAGGTTCCTAACGCACTTTGTTGACAAACAAGCATTTTGTTTTTTGTGTTTTTTTTTTTTTTTTGTGTTTTACTTAGCTAGCTCACTAGCCAACATAGAGTAGATTTAAAGCACCCATTAGGAATCAATCCCAGGTGTGTGGTGTGGGAAACGGAATCCCTACCACCAAGCCATCCCTCAAGTTTGACTAAGAGGAAATTTGCTAGGCTAATTACATCCTGGGTGTTCGTGATGTTAGAAATTCTAATTGGTTATTCGTAACCTCACTAAAGGATGGGGCTACATGATGTTTGATGGAAAAAACAAAAAAGACGTGATATGTAAGCTCTTACCCAAGGTTCTCTTATTCTTTAGTCTTGATATATCTAGGTGGACGGAGGAGCTGGGTTTTGTATTTTGTGTTGGTTGGACACTCTAAATGACGGATCTGATGTTCCATTTACAACCCCTTTTATTATTATTTTTTTCTGCTAACAATTTTACAGTGGCCATAAGCTAGTCCTTGATGAGTATTTGAGATCCTTGATGAGTATTTGAGAAATGGTTGGATATCATTGGGTGGCCCAATGGGGAAGGTTCACGCCTATCTCCTTCCAGGGCCACCAATCTGAGAGGACTCAATCAACTATTTACACCATGGATTAGAGCTAATTTTTTTGCAGCTCGGGCCTCCTCGGCTCATGAGCCCATTCGGATCCAAATCCACGTCTGTGGAATTCAAACTAAAATTAAAAAACCAACTAACTCTTCAACGGTCAAAAGATGTCTTTCATGATCATTCATGACTCCTTCTCTACCCTCCAAACTTTGTCCTCAATAACCCTCTCATCTCTCTCCTCCAAACACCCAAAACCACTTCCCAAATCCTCCAAATCCAAGCTCACCTAATCATCACTGGCCTCATCCCCAACACCCACCATCATTAGAGGCCACGCTGTGGGCCCTGCTCCCCTCAAGGCTCTAGTCTTCTATCATAGGATGAGGACCACACCTACCTTTTGTCCTCAAGGCATGGGGTTTGGCATTGGATTGGGAAGAGGGAAGAGGTGTGCATGGAGAGGTGGTTAAGAGAGGAATTAACGTGGGTCCATTTGTGGTGGATGGGTTGATTAGTGGGGATGTGGATTCAGGGATGAATGTGTTTGATGAAATGCTTGTGAGGGATTTCGTTTCTTCAATTTCCGTAGTGGGGAAGATGGGAGAGTTGTAGAGGGTTTAATGTGGGTCCGTTTGCCTCGTTGGGGAAGATGGGAGAGATGTAGAGGCTCTTTGTTGAAATGCTGGACAAAGATGTTTTCACTCGTCCGATCATGATTGATGGGTATCGAAAGGTAAGTGAACTAGTAGTTCCTTTGACATTAAGTGCATATGAATATTACATAATCAGCTACTTTTTTTTTCTGTTCTATCTTTTTGCTTTTGGAATTTGCATATCATGAACATTTTACTTGCAATCCATAATGACATAGAAACTTAGAATTTGGTCTTTATAGCAATTCTTAATTCTTCTGTATTTCTCTTAGATTTGGTATCAAAGCTTAATAACGAAGGGTGGGATAGATAACCATACCTGTAGGCTTCTAATATTGAAAAATTACTATGTAATTTCCAATCAATGTTGGATAGTGATGCAATCTGGCCCTTCTTGCTCTTTGTTTAGGAGCTAATATGATAGACTGGGGTAAACTTCCCTTCAGTTTTGATTATGGACTTTCCCAAACTGTTCCTTAAATTCTCACTAATGACAGTTGGGAAACAATGTTATAAGGGCTGTAAATATGTCAGTAGTCAAGTTAGACACAGGTTATATTTGGATTCTGCATTATTTATCCAAATTATACACGGAGCCAAGTTAATTTTTCTAATTAGCTATTTTGCAGTTTGACCAGTTTTTCCATGAGCTATCTAACTACAAGAGCCACTGTTTTCACACTTAAATGTATTTTTCATGTTCAAGGAACTAGGATAAAAGGAAGACCATTAAATACCTTAAATGAAGTAGTGAAAAAAGAAATGATGGATAGTGAGTAACTGAAACTATGGTTATAGCCTGCATTTAAGGTTGAGTGGAAAGAAGAAGTTATTTGCGCCTGAAATAGATAAGTTTAAAATGTAAATGATAGTATCACATGTTGCAAGTTTTTTGAATGATTAGTTGTTGTTTTGAGTTTTGACCTTAATTAGCATGAACAAATTAATGCTGGTGGTTGAATGGGAGCCACTGTTTGTCCATCAATTGATGCTAGCAAGCCTCTATATGGATTAGACGTCGAGAAACTCAAACACTCTATCTTAGAGCTTCAATCAATATTTGCTTCTACTGAGCACAAATATGAGTGGTGTTGGTCACTTTTGGAAGAGATCATTTCTTCTAGTGCATGAATTTGGTCTACTCCTTTGTCGTGAGAACTCTAGGTGGGGCCATCTATCACCTAATTTAAACCTTGCAATACACATGAAGTCTCCTAATAGTCACACGGTTTAAGTTTCAATCAGATCCAAATTTACTAGACCGATCCGATTGGAATGAATTTGTGGGCCATGGATGAATATATATATATGAGGAATCTTCAAATGCATCCATCCCTCATCATTTTTGTCGTGAAAACTCTAGGTGGGGCCCATCTATTGCCCAATCTAAGCCTTGCAATGCATATGGGATCCATTGATGGGCAAACACCCCAAGTTTCGGTCAGATCCGAGTTTATTAGACATATTTCGATTGGTAAATGTTTTAGACCCATAACCATGTGAACCGTGGGCTATTGTTATGATGGGAAATGGGTTTCAGTCTTGTCTTCAGTACATGGGTTCACTTCCCATCATCATCTGGTGATAAGATTCCATTATAGGGAACATGAATTACTGTTCTTCATTTTCAAACATTTTCCTTTAGCATAGGTGTGGTTTGATAATTGATGCTCAAGATGACTATGGCTTTTTTTGACAATTTGTTCTCATATACCCTTACAAAAGTTCAAAACCATTCTCCTTGTAGAAGCTTGGTGATGTTGTTCAAGTTTGAAAGTTATTTGATAAAATGCCTAAAAGAGATCCTGTCTCTTGGAATTTTATGATTGGTGGATATGCCACTGTTGGAGACATTAGTGTTGCGTGGACTTTGTTCAAAGAAATGCTGGAAAGAAATGGGATTTCTTAGAGCATCTTGTTTGATGGTGATGAACGCCATGGGAACTCCAAGGAATCCCTGAATTTGTTTCGACAAATGCTTCGCTAAGGCACCAAACCTGATAAGGTCTCTACATTTGGTGCAATTATTGCATGCGCATAGTTGGGTGAACTTGATGGAGGGCCATGGATGCATATCTACATAAAGAAAAAGAAGAGTTATTTAGATTTTGTGGGTTCAAATCGCTCTCATTGACATGTACATGAAGTGTGCGAGTTTGGAAGATGCAGGAGCAACTTTCAAGATCATGTTCGAAAAAAAAATGTCATTTCTTAGAATGTGATGATAGTTAGGCTTGGGATCAATTGTCATGGAGAAGAAGCTCTTGAACTTTTCTCTCAAATGGAGAGGGATGGAACTCCAATGGATGATTTGACTTTTCTTGGTGCTTTGACATCATGTATCCATGCAGGTCTAGTAAGTGAGGGTTTGCAAATTTTTGAAATGATAAGAAGTTCACTTGGGTTTGAACCCAAGGTTGAGCACTATGGTTGTATCATAGATCTACTTGGTCGAGCAGGAACATTAGATGAAGCTAAAAAGATTATAGATGCTATGATAGTCAAACCCAATTCTTCTTAATGGATTCTCTTCTTGCAGCTTGTCAAATCCATTAGTGTGTTGACCTAACAGAAGCTTCATTGGAGCAGCTTGTGAAACTAGAAGAAGATGATTGTGGGGTCTATGTTCTTTCAAATATCTATGTTGAGAAAGAAATGTGGGATGATGTATTGATGATAAGGAAGTTGATGAGAGATAGAGGGATGAGAAAGGAAACTAGAAGGAGTGTGATTCAGGTCGATGGTGCAATCCATGAGTTTGTCAATGGTGGTGGGTAATGTTTTCAAATGGAGATATATTCCATCATTTGGCACTGTCAAAAGATTTAAGTTAAAACTACTAAAGATGAGGGGATGAAAAAAGAAATAAAGATCTCTCATGAAATAGTTTTTGTTTGTGGAGCACATACATTCTGCATTCCTAAAATCCCATGATTACCAGCTGGACATAAGCACTTGTGTTATTCTTTCATAGAAGTCCCTACATTTCTCTCCAATTTAAAGTGAACCCCAAATTTAAAGAGGATACTGAACTAAAGACAACATCTTATATTTGTCTGGAATCTCTAGTTAAGAAAACAAAAGGACTATCATCGAGAAGGTTGACAAGTTTGGAAGATTGAAAGCATATCTACCAAGCCAAAGGAAAGGAGCCCATTTTTCTATAAACCAAAGGGATTGGACTATCAAGGTATGCTACCTATGATGCCCAGATACGGCATAGACACGCTAAGGACATGGCAGGGGCATAGATTTTACACATTAAAAGTGAAGTATTGATACATATGACATGATATGTTGGCTATTTTTGAAGAATCCGTGTATCATATTATGCTACTAATACTCCCTTCTAGAACCTAGATTTCTTTTAGAATTTCGACATGTGATTTGATGCAATTCAACAAGCCAAGAACTAGTTCAATATTTGGATAGAACAGCTTGCTCTGACACTTGGATACTTGAAAGTACCCAAGTAGGGGATTAGCTTAGCCCCAAATTCTTGAGAGATATGGGGTGTTCATGGTTAACACTTTAATTTTTTTCCATTAAAATTCTTCTATACATATTATATTTATTTTTGTTTCCCTAATTAGTTTTTGTTCCACTCTTAGGGCTAATTTGGATGTGGAGAAAAACAGCTTGGGAAGAACTTTGGAAAGTAGAAATTTGAGCAATGGCCAGTTGTCTCCACCATCATTTTCTCCTCATCCAGATGGACCTTTGGAAGAAGTTTCAGCTCCCTCTCTTTAAGTTCGTCATAGGTATACACATCAAAGTGAAATGAGCCAAGGCTGAGGTTTTATTTGGGCCCAGTCCTGAATGTTGAATTTGGCTTGGGCCAACGCTTTGTTGTTTTGAGTTTTAATTGGGAGCCTGGGCACAAGCCTGGGCTTACCCACACATAATTTAGGCTTTGCAATTGAGCCTGAATTGAAATATTGAACCACATTTAGGCCTAGAAGCTTTAGTTTGCTCTGATCTTATAAGAAAAATAAAAAATAAAAAAATTAGGGGAGGCTAGTGTCTTTTAGTGCCCTCCATTTCTCTAGTTTTATTTCTTTCTCATTTGCTCTGTTCCTTCATATAATTTTATTGAAAGAGTTATGAAAGTAACATGTCCCCAGGATTGCATAATTCTAAAAATTCATTTTAGGAGCCAGGGGTTAATCCTTGGTTGTTTCTGTAGAAAAGAAGTGCACCATAAAGCTACTAATGGATTTGCAAAATCATCATCATCATCATCATCATCATCATCGAAGCTTTATCCCAATTATGTTGGGTTCGACTATATGAATTCTGTTTCTCTATTCCGTTCTATTTTGAGCCAAATCTTTAGATAAGTTAAACTTCTTCAAATCTGATTCAATGACCTCCATCAATGTTTTCTTCGGCCTACCCCTACCTCTTGATGGGGCATCCACCTGTATAGCCAAACTTTTTCTCATCGGTACCATTACCGACCTACGCTCAACATGTCCAAACCATCTTAAATGGGTTTATCTAATCTTATCCCATATTGGTGCTACCCCTAAATGCTCTCCAAAGCGCTCATTTTTAATTTTATCTTTCCTAGTTTTACCACACATCGACCTAAGCATTCTCATCTCTGCTACATCCATCTTATGTATATGTGTTTTCTTAATTGGCCAACATTCTGCTTTATATGTCATAGCTGGTCTAACCACTATCTTGTAAAATTTGCTCTTCAATTTCATTGGCATTCGTCTATCACAAAGCACTCCAGAAGCTAGTCTCCACTTCAGCCATCCAGCTTTTATCCTATGCTCCACATCTTCGTCAATCCCCCCATCCTTACTAATCATCAAGCCTCTATACCGAAAAGAATATCTACATGGTATCTCATGGGTTTCAATTTTGACAGTAGTTTCAGCATTTTCAAAATCTTATGCATAAGTACTTAAAGCAAAATCCTATGTTTAAGAGATTCCATGATGTCCATTGTTAAGGAGACAAATCCATTTTTCTGCTGGCATTAAACTTCTATAGTTTGAAAGTTACTTTTCCATGTGAAAAGAGAAAAATAATTGAACTATCCCAATATCCTAGGGCATTGGGACTACTTTTCCATGCTCATATAGAACCAAATCTCAAAACTCCAGTGTGGCACAAACGTGATCAAATAGATTTTCACAGCCATGCATTTCATACATGTGGACACACATAAGCCAAGGCTGCACACCCTCGTATGACACAAGGGTTTAAATTGATAGATGCTGAAAAACCAAGAAAAATAATAGTCAACAACACTGTTTTTCACTCACTATGGGTGAGAAATTTGACTAGAATGGTTGAGACCACCTTATGCATGCCAATAACAGGTAAGGTGGCATTGGAAGGTCTTAATAGTAATGAAATATTTGCACAATATTAGTGTGCTCTGACTACCATAACCATCTTTTTGGAGGCCTCAAAATTTATTGGTTAGATGCATTTATAAAATTGTTAAGACTATTGATTCTAGAAGAATCAGGATGACTCTTTCATAGTTGTGGCCAGCCAGTTCTCAGCTACTTTTTTCACATTTGACCAATGTGGCATCCATTTCCACCAGCCGATTATTAGGCCAATAATCCAAAGGGTTACATTAATCTTCACTATTTAAGATATTTTGAAAAGGCATTTAATAGATTTGTGAGGAAACTTCATTCACTTTAAGGAAATTCTATTGGGTAAAAAACATTCATAGTGGAACTTACGATATCAAACCAAGGGAAGTCAGTTATTGAGACTGAACAACATATATTATGTATAATTCACTGAAAAGTGACAATGACTTAAATTCTAGAGGTAACTACATTTACTTTCTCCTTTAATGTTTGGAATGAAAAAAAAAAAAGACACACAGTGCAACTGACAAAGATTACTAATCCTTTACATTTGCTGCTATCTTGTATATGGTTTGTGTGACACTTGATGCAGTCTGGACGCTAGAGAGTAAAATCCTATGGAGTTTTCTCGGAACAGTTCTATAGATATTATATTCTTCATGAAAACTACAACTGTTCATAAAAATTCAAATACAAAAATACGTCATGGAATAATTGGGTTCCACAATGTAAAATAAGATTGGGTTTTCATTTTTCAAAACATTGGTATGAGGTGCCTCAACATGGATTTCATATGCTTAGAGAACCCCCTAGTTCCAATAATCCCAACATTCACTTGTAGGCCAAATAATGGAAAATGAAAAAAGAAATCATGACAACCCTAGTTACCTAGATGGTTGGATCACAATTTGGGGTTCAGGATAGTTGGTCATAATTAGCCTCATGTAATTGACCTTGGTTTGCTAGGCATAAGATGAGATAATCAGTTTTCTTGATCACCTGTGTCCTTTTAACTATTCTTTGTAGTCACATGGGGTTCCAGGTTATAGATATATGATTTTTAGACAATAAAACAATGAGCTCATATACAAATCATTTGGATAGGGTTAAATGTTTTAAAATCAAGATCCTACTCCTGATGAACTAAATCTTGAAATTTCATGATCCAATCTTGGAGGATAGTCCCGCAATTTGGATCTTTGCACATTTGATCATGGATCTTGGGGTGGTAGGCATAGTAGTAAGGGTAACTTTGATAACGACCATAAACATGTTTTTGGAGTCAACTACCTAGCTTTGGATAGTTCTAATCCACTTAGTACAACATCTAGGCATATAGATGAGCTGATCAGATCTTGTCCAGATCAAGAGTTTAAATTAAAGGATCTGTTTATATGAATGGTATGGATTTATAGTATAGTAGATGCTTATAAATTAAGGAAAAAGGTTGTTTCTTTCTCAAATGTAATAACACTAAAACTTTCATAAGAAAAGTAAAAATCTAACAAACTAAGAACTGTAATTGATAATATTGGAATTGATCTACAATTTGAATATATATAATGATTGACTCTTGTACGGGCTCAACATCGACTTAATGGGGAGTCAAGGAGACACATCCATAATCTCAGGGATCAACAAGATCTTGTAAATGCCTCTCTAGATAAGTTCTACATGTTCTCTGATGCAGCTTTCAAAAAGTCTATTGAAAATTCTTCTTTTGCTCGTAATTTTTTTGCTAGAAGGAGACTTTGTATTGAAGCTAAGGCCCAATTCTCAAATCATCCAAAGAAGCAAAAGCAGACCTTATTCTCTTCGTGTGAACATAGCCATGGATAGAGGGTTTATGAGAGTCCTAACCTACTTGAATCTGATGCAAGGGAATTGATTGAAGAAATATGTTGCAGGATAAAAACTTTTTTAAGACCCTGAGCTATGGTGCCCAAATTTTAGCACTGCTCAAGAGGCTAATTAAAGAGGATAAAATATCATATGAGAGATTGCACCAATTGGGAGAGTTTTTGATAAATTGAATAATTCATTTCCTTCTTTCATTGCAACTATACATATATACGGACACCAACAGTTACACCGATATGCAAAGATAACTCTTAAAAGGTAGCTTTGCTAACACACAACATACCCATAAAACAAATTAGCAACTACTAAGAAAACAACTCCAATGCATAACTCCTACAATTACTCCAAAACACTTGTTGCCAGTAATACAATTGGTTTCAGCAACTTTCCTACATGGAGAGAGCCTCTTACCCATTCAAACAAATAATATCTTCCTCTCATGTGGACCCACCAACACATCAGGACCCATGTTGGATGTGCTATGCAAGCCTTCCAAACATAGCGTAATAAAATACATGTATCATTGCAAGCCCTCTATTCTATGTGATTGGCTTTAATTTTCTGCCATCTTTGATATCATCAAGTTGCAAGGTTTCTAGTAAGTTTCCTGGAAGTTCATTTCTAAGAAGTTTAATGGACGCCACTTACTATTTTGCTCAATGGGCTAGGCTTTGGTTTGAGAATTTTCTTCTTGGCCAAGTGAGTTAGTCTAAATTTTATCATCTATATTAATTTCTTTCATTAATAATATAGCACCTTACGAAGAAAAAAAATTCTTTTGACTTAACACCTAAGGAGTTGAAGCGAGGGTGATCCTCTGGGGAAGAAGTAAGGCCCTAGATAAAGGCTTTTCAGAAATGCATGTCTTCTTTTATTTCCTTCGAGTCATTAGAGCCATCAATAGAGTTCAGGAATAGATGATCAATTTTGATATGTTCGTTACTGTATCTTCCAATTGAAGTAGGTTTTTCTTGAATTGTCAATGTCGAATGGTCATATGACTACTTCGACTGGTTGTCAGATTTAACTAATCATTTGCAATTCTATTAAATAAATTATTCCTTTACTAAAAAAATGTCGACTTATTAAAATGGCAATTTCACTAAAGATAGTGAAGATGGTTAATTGAACTCTAAACCACAATAAGGAATATTTCTAAATAACCCGTATAGCGTTTGAACTATAAAATTCACTTAAAATGAAATGAAAGAAAATTGAAGCCTTTGCAAATAGTGACCAAAATTTTGAATCTTACGGTAGAAAATGATGAAATTGTGATGTTGGAATGCCTTAAACGATATGATTCTGACTGTTGGATTGAATGTCACTCCTGCAATAGGTATAAGTTGGGCTTGTTAGATCATCTTATTTGTATCTTGATGTTCCATAAGATCATTGTCTATTTGTGCTACACCCATGTAAGCTAAGAATCTAGATCCAGAGTCATAAAGACACTGTGTTAGAAAACTTTTATGTGATGGAGAAATTATTGAAAACCTTGGAGGGGTATCACATCTGATTGATTTTATATATTTTGGAAAAAAAGAAAAAAATGTAGATTAGACCATTGATTAAAAAGTTGCAGCTCAACAACAAATAGCCAGAACCTTACACATTTAGCATTAAAGGCTTCATTTCTCTTAGACCATCAATAGTTAAGCCTATCACACAGAAGCCATCAGCAAATTTTATACAAGATTGAAAGTCAATAAGTAAAGCTTTATGTGTTGTATTTTGTATTTTTCTTATAGTGTTACAAAAGCTTGAAGTTGAGTGCTTGGATGGACTGTGATGTGCCAACTTAAGTTGAGAAAGGAAAAGTCCCATGATTCCATGTCTAATTGACTTTGATATAGTTGACATCAGGTTCATAGGCTTGGGCTAGCCCCTCTATAACTGGAATGTAAGGTTGGCTTGGCATACAGCCCAATTGAGTTACCATTTTGAATATAACAAAAATGAAGTTAGTGTGGACTAGTATATCAAAAACATATCTATCAGCTCTTTTTTTTTATCGTTTTTTTGTAAGATACAAAAAATTTAACTTAATTAAGTATGAACTTGTGTTATCAATACTTTTGTCAGTCAGATATAAATAAATAGAAATACAAATATATGAAGTTTTATTCTAATGAGAATTATTTGCATATAGTGTTTTATAGTATCATGTGACCTCGCCTGTGGTGCCAACTTAGGGCTGTGCCTGTAGAAATCAGGCCCATCAAGAAAGAGCCTAAGTCAAGCAATAACTCACGTGGCATCCTTGTGTAGATTTAGTCGAATCCATGTATATAATGCATCCTTGTGTACATACCAATTTTGTAGGCTATTAGATCTTTGCACCTCATACTTAGACAACAATTATATTTCATGGATTGTAATTCCAGCCCTTGATTTGGGCTGGAGTGTTGATCCTGTCATCTGGATATGATTAATTTCTCTCAATTCACTATTCTACATTGTGATCTCTTTATTCACATGGTATCAATGCCATGGCTTCTTGTGAAGAATCCCCTCAAAATGGTTTGATTAAGAACTATATTCCAAAGCTTCATGGGTTCTTAATGCTGCCAAATACCATCGTCATCTTGATGCTGCCAAAATACCATCGTGATCTCTGGCGGCTATGTCCTTGTCTGAACATTCATTCAAGAAAGGATTACTCCCCTTCAGATACTACAATGTAGAATCTGGAAAGCATTTTTTGAAGTTTTTGCAATAAATCGTCATCACTACACATGCACATGACTGTGTCAACCTGATCATTAATGGGCCCCATCTCCGGATTGCAACTGCACCAAAAAAACACATCACTAGTGTCGCCCAATTATTCTTGGTTCTTTGAGCGTTTTTCCTAAAATTTTCAAGCCCATTAGGTTAGTCCTTTATTCATTCTTCTAGTTTCGTAGTTTTTAGAATGGTTTTTTTCTTCTCTCATCTGACCATGTCCAACCATTGGATTGGATTGGTTGTTCTTCCTAGAGCATCAAAATTACATCTATTTAATAACCAAAGTAGGTTGATTGATGCACAAATCAATTTGTGGGAAGATCTGGTCACTCTAGCACAATAATTTTGGATGCCCAAGCACTTTTTTTTTTTTCTATCTTCCTTCTAGATTACAACAGTATCTTCTTATTGCTCATCTAAAATTGATTTTTTTTTTGTGCTAATATGGAAAACGTTGATATGATTCCTATTAAATTGGATGGAACAAATTATATGGGTTGGTCCTTCCATCTGAGAAACTTTTTGTGGAAGGACAGGGATTGCTAGGATACCTAGATGGCACTAATCCAGCACCAATAGCAGCAATAGAAAAGGAAGATTCTAGTTCAGATGGAAAAGCAATTGCATCTTGGAACCAAAACAATGTGAAAGTCATCACTTGGATACTTAATTTTGTAAACTCATCCATCTCCTTGGCACTTCAAGCCTGTACAAAGGCTTCTTACATGTAGGTTCATCTCAAGAATTTGTACCAACATGCTAATAAGACAAGAAGCTTTCATTTCGACACTGAATTGGCTAAATAATGTCAAAATGACAAAACCGTTCATCAATATTATAGTGGGTTCCTAGCCTTATGGACCGAAAGAGACCAAATGCTCCTACAATCTGTTTTTGCATAATTTCTTCCTTGGGCTCTTAAACTTCAAAAAGAGTAACATGTTAGCCAATTCCTGATGAACTTAGATCCGGAATTTGAGCCTATTCGTGCTGCTCTCATGAATCGAGAAATATCTCCAACCTTGAATACTTGTGTCTAGAAAGTCCTTCGGGAGGAGATCAAGCTTAGGTCTACATAGTCTATTACTAGTGAACCAAAGATTTTTTTCACTATTATGGAACTCACACGAGTTGATGAGACTGCACTTCTTATTGGTAGAGGACAGAAACCCTAATGTTATGAATGAAAGAAATATAGGCATGTCACTCGCAATGGTCGCCAAAAATTATTTTCCAACTATTGCAAAAGAAATGGTCCTCCCATCTCTGAATGTATGAGACGACCTAAAAGAAAAAAAAACAGAACAAGTCCTGTGTGGCTCCATTTGTAAGGACCCAAACCCTCACTAATCTTAATTACGTTAATTGATCTTGTTTCCTATTGATTAAGACTTGTTGAGGGTTAGTTTAGTGTGATTACTGGGTTTGAACCCCACTTTAGTAGCTAAGGGCTTTTTCGTAAATTGTCCTTATACCTCTTGGACACCCCGTCCATTTCCTTATGTGTAAGTTATTGCATAGATCGTCTTTTGTGTTGGGCCCGAGTTAATCCGGACTCATCTTGGGCCAATTGGGGGCCCTTCCGGACTAAACTGGAATTTCTAGAAACAAATGGGCTTGCATGTAACTCCAGGGAAATTATGTTTAAAAGGGAATCCCACGTTCTTTCTCCTTCCTCCCTCGTTCGATTGGTTGGAGTCCTGTTCTCCTGGGTTCCTTCTTCCTTCTCCTTGCATTGGAGTGCTTGGGGATCGTGGGAGTGTGCATGTGTAGGGAGTGGTCTCCACTCATCCTCTCCTTACTCCTTTGGGCATTCCTCCCTCTCTAAGTTGCAGATCTAAGAACAACCCATTTCAGATTTGAAGGTTTCTTCTAACCTCACGGCAATCTACGGTGGGAGAGGGTTAGTGCTGTTAGGAGAGGCAAGTACTTAAGCTTATGTTCACTGCATGTGGAATTGTTCATTGCATGTTAAGTTAGTTGTTCTCATTGTCATTCTTCCTTCTTAATATGTATGAATGAATCAAGTAGGAATGATGGAGATGGGAATAGGAGGTGTGTGAGCATGGGGTACTCTCAAGGACACTTCAATTGAGCTACAGAACCCCCCTTATAAGTTAGTTCTGTAGTGATCCCGTACAGAAAATTGAGTTACGAAACTGTATTCAGATTTCCTGAAGCTTACGGCGAAGCTACGGCTAAGCCGTGAGCTTTTACGGCTCAATGTCCAGAGAGCAGTAAAATGAGATTTTCTACTACGGCTCACTTACGGCTACGCCGTGAAATCTACTACGGCTAAGCCGCATCCAGCCCGTAGCCTAGCCGTAGGTCTTTCTACGGCGAACTTTCCAGAGAGCTCACAGAACCCAGTTCCTTCTACGGCTTGCATACGGCTGCACCGTGAAGTACCCTACGGCTAAGCCGTAACCTCCCCATGACCCAGCCGTAGGCTTAGCATGGCTAAGCCGTAGGCTAATATACGGTTGAACCGTAACCACACCGAAAATCCGGATGAACTGTGACCCCCTCTCGGCTAAGCCGTAACCCTGTATACGGCTAAGCCGTAAGAACCCAGTGAATGTAAGATGTTAGGAATCTCAATGATGTTGTAGGGCTTTAGTCATGGTACCCTCTATACCTCCACTTTGGCCATTGGTAATTATACGTTGGAATGAATGAAGGATTTCCCAATGGCAAGTCATGGAGGTTGGCAAGAGAAGGGTGTTCCGTATGCACACAATGTAATACCCAGACGCGGTAACACAACGACACCGAACATCTCATGTGTACCTCGTGCTGAATGTCCTTGGGAATCCGGAGACTGCTTCATCGAAATGCATTCATATTGATACATTACACTACCTTCGACATGACTGTTATCGAATTTACTTCCTCCAGCAAACCCCGAGGCAATTCAGACCTGAGCTTCTAATGAGTGCGTGTCTGACAAGCCAGAGCTTCTATTTAGTGTGTGCTTGCTAGCCAAGGGTATAGCTGAGGCTCGGGCCTTGTAGCCTACCTGCATGTGTTTCGTTTAAGCATTCGTGGTTTCATGGTTAACTATTCCTTATGTATGTTATAATATGTATGATTGACTCCGAGTCGGCACCACTTGGCTTTTGCCTTTGGGTATTTATATGTCACCACTGCAGTAGGTTTACGGAGGGGTTGTCGACGCTCCTCGGGAAGCTAGCTTGATCCCCTAGCGACCCATACGTTATGTATGCTCCCTTTGGGAGAATAGAGCATCGTGGTTGCCAATCAGTATGTATAACATTAAGTTTCACTCATGCATCATGTTTATGATTGTTCTTGCTAAGGTATCATGTTATATTAGTCCCTATGCTTAGTATTTGCTTAACCGTCGTGTTAACAGTGTTACCCTTGGTATTGCAGATTCAGCACCCGCTCCCGACACGAGCACTGACGCGGCCCCGGAAGATACCCCAACGGTACCTCGGGGTGTAGGTGAATGGATGGATGGCGACGTTTACTACTAGCCATCCTACAGAGAGCGTTACTTCTGGGGATATTATGTTGAGGGCTTTTGTATCGCCTTTGAGGACTGATTTTGGGAATGTATTTAAAAGACTATAACACTATTGTATGTAAATATGTTTTAATAGACTATGAACTTTATGTACTCTAGATGATTATTGAGTATTTCACAGGTTCTCGATTATGATAATTTATGTTTGTACGTGTGTCAGCATACCTCACACGTTCCTGTGGAATCTCCCTTGTAGGAATTCGTGCAAAATTCTTCAGGGCACGGATTTCTATGGGATTACGTATCCACGCCCTGGGGGCCCACTCAAATCCCCAAATTCCTGGGATTGGGGCGTGACACCATTGCTCTTCAAGCTTCAATCCAACATCCAGCAAACTGTTCAAGCCGCTGATAATGAACAAATAACCATGACGAATGCTCAGATTTAGGAATTGATAAACTCTTCAATCAACTCAGCATTTGCATCCATGGGTATTAATGTTTTGTCTTTAACTCATACTACTCTATTTGCCTTTCACTCTGTCTTTTCTAAATCTGTAAACCCATCTATTTGGTTCATAAACTCAAGGGTATCCAACCATATGACATTGATAGAAAAACATCTAGAAGATACTCAAACTTATGTTGGTAATGACTCCATAACCACAACAAATGGTCAACAACTATCTATTTCCGGCATACGTTCTTTGGAATTTGTAACCTCATATGAGAAGTCATTTTCCCTTCAAAATGTCTATTTTGTTGTGGTCTCGTTATTCACAGTGCCAACCATAGGTGAGTTGGGGGATGGAAAGATATCAATGTGACCTAGGAGTATCCACAATATCAATCTCACTAGATCAATCTTAACTTCTTGATCTATGGCCTTTAAGTTTAATCATTTTAGAAGACATCACAGTTCTAGATAGGGCTTCTCTCCTATGGTCTCTTTATCTTGTGAGCTTTGTGCAGTTCCCTTATCAAGGCCCATGGTGGGCCACAAAAATCATGAGAAACGGTGGGGATGGGAACACCTTGGTGGGACCCATGTGTGTGCATTATCTCAGCTCCATCGCACCTTTATCAATGGCTCTCAAGTTTAACAATTTTATGAGGCTTTGTTTCTTAAGATTTTAGGCCAATGGTCAATTCCATTCATATTGGTGTCAAACCCATATATCTAGTGACATCCAAGGGAAGGGGATGTTGGGTTATGGGTTGGATAGAACAAAGGGTCATCGAGTGAGCCCCAACGGCCAAGCAGCATGCCTTCTCCACGTAGCTAGCAGGATGGCATATAACGAAATTATATTATGAGTATTTATTAGGAAGAAGGCAAAGTATATTGTGGAACAAGTAGACATGTAACTATGAAAAACAAAGACATGGAATATGGGAAATAAAATACCTTTACATGTGGAATTGCTCCTCATTGTTGCATATGATCTGATGGTCATGGTTCAGCTTGCCATCTTACATATCTCGATTTGTTACTTGGCCAATCTGTTGTATTAGGATGCTTAGGAAGCATAAAAACTGGTCATTCAACTATATTGAGATGCAGCAAGGAAGGTAAGGCCATTATGGCATGACATATTATGCTTCTCAGTTTGGATAACCTCCTAGTGTGAGATAACGTAATCGTAGGAATAGATTCACAGGTATGGATTGGTCACCTTTTATGATCTGCTCTAATTCTGCATAGTTTTCTACATACAGAGTCTCTAATTGATCTAAATGTTGAACCATTTTGGTGGAAAAGAGACTTTTTATTTTCACAGTTCAAGACATTTATTTTTCTTAAAATTTTAATGCATCATTTTGGCATTTCTCCTTCAAATGGCTTCTACAACTTCGGTAGTCTATCAAGACAGAGTTTGTTAATGTTTTGCAGTGCGTTTTCTCCAACATCGCTCCAATTTATAATGCATACCATTTCCTTCTAGCCCTCAATATAAAGTGTTATCAAGCTCTTTGCATCACCCACTAACTGAAAAATATGCTTTACATTTGCGCATTCCAATGTTAAAGCTTCTGTATGTGTCGTTATCACCTTAACTCCAAGAGGAAAATTGTTTCACGATACATTTGTAGCTGCTTCATGCAACCCAACTTAGTTAATTGAGTAGATGGGCCAAGTAATATTTTGAATGTTTTCAATTTCGACCATTGCTAGAGGAAAAACATCTTCTTCTATACATCGAAGTCTTTGATAAAGATCTTGAGAGTAGCTAACCGTTTCAATTTCCATACCTCACCAAGTGCGGTGTTAGTTTCGACTGTTGGCTTACTTTCTTTCACCCAAACTACTTTTGTCTTCTGTGTGCGCAGATCCTCGAAGCTAGATAACTTAGATATTATATTGGCTGGAAGCCTGGAATTGTTACAAACTTTTTATCTATATTAGACATATTTAACTTTTTAAGTTTTACCAAGTTTTGCATTTCTTTGGGCAAACTTCTAATGCCAGACATTGATATATCTAGAACTTGAAGCTTCTTTAGTTCCCCAAGAATGTGACCTCTATTAATCTTGAGCATCCTCTCAAGATAAGTGATCATAAATTCAACATAGAAGATGGGGATATCGTCAACGATGTGATGTAACTCTCGGATAGATCAAGAACTTGTAGAGTCGGCCTGAATTCGAAGAAGTTATGAGGAGCAATAGTGATGGGATTTCGTCACAAAATAAGTGAAACAAGAGAGGGACATTCAGGATTAACAGGAAGTTCAGTGATCTTATTCATCATCAACGAAATTCTCTCAAAATCCCTCCAACTTTCCTCAGGGGGTGGCTCAGTTAGCTGCAAGTTAGCTTTAACCAAGAATTCTAGGCCTTCATTGCAAGATGATGAAGCGATAAATAATGCCAGGTCATGAATTACAATGTGCATCTTTATGGCACCAACAACAGCTTTAATTCCTTTCTCGAAAAGACATCTATATATGCTTGCGCATTTCAACAATACGGTGCCCCTTATTTGACACATCCACTAAGTTATCAACATTTTCAATAAATCCGTCCATTATCCAAAGCCAAACTAAATGCTTAACACGTGTTTCATAATCTTCTAGAAATTGTGAATAGAATAAGAAACTTAATTTTATCTTTTCATCTTTTAAGTCATAGTAACTTAGTTCCAAAGGCCGAAACACATGATGCTCCATACCTCTAATCTCATGCATCAATGCTCCCATTGCTCTCAGAGCATCCAGCCATAGCTCCTTCTTATTCTATCCTTGCATTGGTTTTGAGACTATTATAATTGCTAATGGCAAACTACCACAGTCCATCAAGACAAATTTAGTAATGTCCTTAATGGCAAGGTGATGGACTGCATCCCCAACATTGGCAACAAATGGATCCCTACCTTCAGCTTTTATGAGAGTGTTCAGTCTTATCTTTGCATCAGCCGTCATATCATTACACACTTCAAATAGCCGCGTAGTTATGGCCATTTTTGATTTGTTGTCCTTATCATTGAGTGGAATTCCAACTTCAAACAAGTTGATAAAATCCCAGAGATCATCTAAGATTAGCATGTACCTTTTTCTGCTTAGAAATTCACATAATCTCATGGATAGGTCATTGGAGGAATCCTTGTCATTAAAAGGAAACTGTAGCCTGCCCATAATTTCCTTTTGGATCCTTTGCATTTTGATTTCCTTGGACATCGTCATCCAAATCACATATTTGAAGTCTCCAGTAGCCTGAAGCTTATTGTTGATGGCTTTCATAAGAGTGGTCTTCCCCACTCCACCCATGCTATAAACACATATGATGCTGGTGTGGTCAACATGCAAGTGATCCCAAATCCTTTCCATGGTTGGTTGTGATGAGCTCTGGCCACGAACAAATGACGTGGGCATCTCCATTTCCATCTCCCTATGAGGGGAGGACATGGTCACCAAATTGATGACAATTCTTTCGTTGAGGTCTCATTGAACATGTTCAAGCTTCTGAACAGCCTTTTTACCTAGTGTGTAGAAAAAAGTACACCCAACTATAAGTCCCTTTATAGGGGAAAAAAGTGCTATAGCACCTATTCTCTCATAAGCCCTGGCTTTCGGTCCCTCTTTTGGTAAAGTAGCGCTCCCCGGAAATGAAGGACTATTCCCATAGCTAGTCACTATACGCATCTGAGGTCTCCAAAGGATGTTGTTATAGATAAGGTCTCCGCAAGGAAGTGAATCCGAATTGAGACTTATAGTAATGAGAAGTTCCCCTCATTCAGACACTTAATGATTATCCTGTCACAATAGGATGTTGGATAGTGTGGGACTATAGAGTTCTAGGGTAAGGCAACAGGAGATGCGTACTTGCATTTGTTGCAAACTTGGTGGGAGACCATCGAGATACCAAAATGAGATCGTGAGCCAACATTCGGAGGGAACACTTGTTCCTCATGGGAGGGAATGCTCGTTTAGCAAAGGAATGAGAGAGTGAGCCAACATTTGTAGAACCAGTGTGTATAATTTTTTTATCTATAGAGAAACTTTTGTTGGCTCACTCTCTCATTTCTTTGCTAAACGAGCGTTCCCTCCCACGAGGAATGAGCCTGCCCTCCGAGTGTTGCCTCACGATCTCATTTTGGTATCTCAATGGTCTCCCACCAAGTCTGCAATGAATGCAGGTTCACAGCTCCCGTTGCCTTATCCTGGAACTTTATAGTCCCACACTATCCAACATCCTGTTGTGATAGGATAAACATCAAGTGTTTGAATGAGGGGAACTTCTCATTATTATAAGTCTTAGTTCGGATTCACTTCCTTGCAGAGACCTTATCTATAGTAACTTCCTTTGGAGACCTTAGACGCATATAGTGACTGGCTATGGGAATAGTCCTTCATTTCTAGGGAGTGCTACTTTACCAAAAAAGGGACCGAAAGCCTGGTCTTAAGAAAGAATAGGGGTGAGAGCGCTTTTTTCCCCTATAGACGGACTCATAGTTGGGTGTACTTTTTTTCTGGACAAAAGTTTGGGGCTACATCGATTGCAGGAGGTCTGCCTTTGGTCGAATTCCAATTTGATGCATTCGATTTCAATTAGGTTTGTTCGGGCTTGATCAAACCAGGTCTGGGCTTGGTTTGTGAGCTTCTTTGCTCGGAGAACTGAGTACAGAGACTTGGAATAATTTGAATGATAAATCCAATAATCTCCATGATAAATGAGAGAGAGAGAGAGAGAGAGAGAGAGAGAGAGAGAGAGAGAGATGTTTGTAACATAGACAATGTGCGTTTGGGTGCTCAGTTCACTAGCTCCACAGAAGAAGAAAGAAATGGGCAAAGCTACCGTCTCCAGCTCTTTTTTCTCTCTCAATAAAAACAACTACATTTCTTCAAAGCTTTGGCATGTGTTTGAGTTCCCTACATGGATGATAAAGAAAAGAAATAAAAAAGATGGGCTACAAAATACAAATTGGCTTTGGAGATGTCACAATAGCAATATAAAGTCACAGTGGGGTCCCCATCAGATGGCCAGCCTGCCCTAATATTTTACGGTGTGGATTGCCATTCATTAAACTAGGAGTATGGGGGAACTTATGACGGAGTTTTGAGTCTAGAGTTTCTTCTAGGATTATCTGCATCATTTTGTATGGAGTTTTTTATAGTTCAAATGAGGAAAATGCAAGGTACCGTCCTTTTAAGGGACCCCATACCCTTCTTCTTTTTGTTCTTTTTTTTTTTTTTTGAAATTCCCGGCACAAAGCAAGGGAGAGAGTCAAGACTCAAGAGTTTGGATAATGGGTAGTTGATATTCCAAAGCGAGTGTTTAGGAATATGGCAGGTTCCAACGTAGATTTGTCTAACCCATTGCTATCCGTAATGGAGTCCCGATCTTCTGATTAAAATGAGAAATAATACATGCACACACTAAAATGCACATATGTGGCACCACACAATGGCATCTATGCCCCACTTTTTATTCTTCTTTTTCACACACATCAACACCAATGTATTAGGACAAATACATTTGTACTCAATAACAAGCGCCCCCACCATTAGTACCGTTACTTTATGACCTATTGTAAGAGGGGATATGCAAGGTGAGCCCCATCAACTGGAGGAACCTAATCCATGCACTGGGCCCACTTGTTGTTGAATACATATGTATTTGTCCCATGTATTGGTGTTGGTGTGTGTGAAAGAAAGGAATAAAAAGTATGGCATAAATGTTATTATGTGGCGCCACATAAGCTTGTGTGCATTTTAGTATGTGCATGTATCATTTCTCGATTAAACAGTGGGGGATATATGCTATTGTGTGGAGGACCTAATCATGCACGAGGGTAGTGCATACTAGGCTGCTCACTAGTGATGCGATTGGTCCAGCGACAGTCACCGTGAGGGTTTCCCTCACTTAATCTTGATTCATCCCTAATGCCAATAGGCATCTTATTTTTTGAATATTTCAACTCTACAATGCAAGAAATTATATTATGAAACTTTTTTTTGGATCCGACAAGATTTGGGTCTAGATGTTTGACCTAAGAGATTTTTTTTTTAAGTCTCTACATAGCTTGATCATATTGCAATCGGGAAGCTCTGATTTGTTTTAAGGCTCCACTTGTATACTTAAAAAAACAAACGTTGGACCTAAGAGATATTTTTTTTAAGTCTCTACATATATAGCTTGATTATATTGCATTCGGAAAGCTTTGATATTTTTTTAAAGCTCCACTTGTATACTTAAAAAAAAAAAAACAGATCTATTTTAAGGCCCATTGATCCCCACTTCTTGCCTCAAATCTAGATATCAAGCCAGATCTTTAGTTGTTTTTTTATTCAATTTGAGTTCTGATCTAAGAAGATCCATGCTGGATCCAACTCTCCATAAGGATCCATCCAGCCAATTAGAACCAAATCCATCCGCATCAGAAAAGTTTTTTCATGAACACTTCTAAATTGTTCTAAGAAGAAAAAAAAAAGAAAAAAAAAGAAAAACTAAGTTGGATGTCCAAAGTCATTGGCTAGTGCCCCTTAAAACATCTGACAAAACCTTAATGATCATCCAACCACACCTTTCTACATGTGCATGCAAACAATTAAAGATGATCACCCTAGACTCCAGTTCTAAGCTCCTATAAAGTGAAGGCCTGGCATTTTACTTGGCCATGATTGAGCAGAGCATGGCTATGTTGCAGCAGAGGCATGGTGCCTAGGACTATAGTGTAGGGTAAATGGGCACAAATGCATCATAGATTGGTGCTGGAAAATGGAAACCACAGCAATCAGAAAATTATAACCACCAATTGGTCTCAATCAAGACAATGGTAAAATTGACATTAGACCAGTAAAAATGCCAGATCCAACTTAAAATGGGCAAATGTCAGACAACAAACCAAGAACCATGTACATACATTTGCAGATACCATTTTTGGGATTCTCATATTCAGGGGGTGGTAAAATTGACATTAGACCAGTAAAAATGCCAGATCCAACTTAAAATGGGCAAATGTCAGACAACAAACCAAGAACCATGTACATACATTTGCAGATACCATTTTTGGGATTCTCATATTCAGGGGGAAAGGGTCTTATACATTGGCTACTAGGACCAATTGTGGTCACACTCTAGGCTTGACTAGCAACCTAAGTTACATAAATTTTGGGTTGATAAGAGAAATGCTATCTTTCAATTATTTTCATGAAATTGTCCAGTTTGGAATCTTCATGTACATGATTGTTTGCAAATATATGGCCATTACCATCGAGAAAATCCACAATCACCAAGCAATTCCATTGGAGAAACCTAAGGTATGCGAAGTGTGCGTGAGTTACGTTAAGGGGGTGTTTGGATAAACAAGGCATATAATACTAATAAAATTGGATACTGTAAGATTTCATTATTGCAAAACAAAATAATATCATTTTATAAGTTTATAAGTGATGATGCCTGGTAGTATCTTGAAAGATTCATTTTCTAAATATTTGCTTCTATAGGGATATGGAGAAGAAAAAAAAATCTTGTAATTTTTAGTAGTAATAGCAAGTCATATATTGTAGAATACATTCTAAGTTAGCCCAACACCTAATTTTTAGGTAGATACTGTAACATATAATATCACATAATCTTTTAAAATATCTTGTTACCAAACATAAATCATGAAGCCACAAAAAAAGCCTTCAAGACTTTCAAACACACACTATCAAAACACACTTGTACTTAGTACGGGCAATAGAACTCCAAATATTAAAAAAGTATAAAAAAATTAATTTGATAAGTACTGCAAAATGAAATGTAAAAATTAACATGGGTGAGGAGGCATTTGATACTATTTTTGTTCTATTAGAAACAATGTCATATTTAGTATTACTTGCAATATTAGTTAATGTACAAGCACATAAAAAAAAAAATCCTTGAATAGACATTGGAAATTGTTACAAAAAGAAAGAAAGAAAATGATATGGCTTACAAAGGATAATCTAATAAAATAGGGTCTAAATTTTTTCAATGATGAGCTAGCACTCAAGTCCAATTCAAAGTTCTTCTCAGCGAACTACCTACTTTTCGAGTGACAAACAAAGAACAAGATTGTGATAAAAAAACAAATATTTAATATATGAAAAAGGAATAACCTTTAACACTAGTGTGCTGCTTTGTTTAGAAGTGGCCTAATTGGTGAGTTGCTTTAGTTTTGCTGCAATGCCTAACTGAGCGGTACACCCCCATTCATTTTGGTCATACTCCGATTTCTTTCCACACCATCATAAAATTTAAGTCATTACTTTCTGAATACATAGAATTTGGATTGGTTAGATAGTTACAACCATGACACCTCTTCCTATTTGGTATTGAATTTGAAAAGCCTCT
Organism: Sextonia rubra; assembly: GCA_037013555.1. Taxonomy (NCBI): domain Eukaryota; kingdom Viridiplantae; phylum Streptophyta; class Magnoliopsida; order Laurales; family Lauraceae; genus Sextonia; species Sextonia rubra. The sequence goes on along the minus strand of JASUAD010000009.1, from coordinate 49,697,819 downwards.
TGTAAAAGATAATTGTAACATCATGTGCCAAAATATAAATCCCATACAATGTAATTTCACTTAGTTGACAAATTATTCAAGGGCATATGATGAATAGTAATATTCTAATCTAGGAATTTAACATTATCATTTTTATTGAGGTCAACCAAAGTGGAGGATCTAAAGACTTTCTTTTTCAATATGACATCCAAAACTGTTGGATAGATAATTACTTAAAATAATACGAGACTGGAAAGAAGCAAGGGTAGTACTATCAAAAGTAGAAAGATAACTACAACTAAGATGATTTTATTTTGATGGTACCATGGATTGATCGGAAGATATGTAGTGTAATGAATTATAGCCTTCTTTTCTTTTTCTTTCTACATGGTAAAATTCCTTGCTTTCAGTAGAAACAGGAATTGCAACTTTTTTGGGGCTCGTGGTCACCATTTCTATTTTGTCAATAGCTCTAACTCTTGAAAAGGGAGAGAAAAAACATATTTAGGATTTACAAAACGAAACAGATCAGCCATAAAATATCAAACAGAACAAATCTTAAAAAAAAGTGTTTGAGAAAAGAGATTTAAAGATTAATAAATTTGTGAAGAAAGATGCGAGTCAAGGTAAAAAAAAAAAACCCAGAGTTAAAAAAAAAGGGAAAAGGAATAATAGGAAGTTTAGATAGAAAGGTTTTGATAAAATCAAATTATTATTTAGCAAATTATAAGATGCATATGCACAAATTCAAACACCTGATGAAGAGGCTAAGAATCCAAACATGGGGTTTACACATAAAGAAGTAAAGAGGAGAGGAAAAGTTACAGTCATTTGAAGAATCTCAAGAAACAATGTAATCATTTGAGATGTTTGCAGAAATGTACAAACTGGAAGATTTACGGTAATGAAAAGAACTAAGGCCGTGGGAGTTACAATAAGGAAGCTCACTTTACTCCACTTTACGCTACTCCCCATCCAAACATGCCAAAAGACGAGGATAAGCTCAAATCATGTACCCAATTTAGCATTCCAACACATTTGATTGTTCTAACTTCAGTAACAATGTTAGAATCACTAGTCATAATAATTGCATGACAGAAGTAGTTTAGGATGTGTTACACCCTTAGAATTGAGCTGGATATTAGACCAATTCGAAGGGTAAGAGAATTGCTAATTGCCAATTAAAATTTTTTCCCATAAGAAGCATCTTGGGCCCCCACTTCGGGTGGGTTGAAATCCACAGTGAGATTATGAGTGATGATCAGTCTCCATAATCAAAAGCGGAAGCATACAATTCATACAATTTGCGCAACTGCTAATCCATATTGATATATAATGATATAGCTGGTTAAAAAAGAAGATAATTACTTAAAAGTCAATTACAAAATATTTAACGTTAAGTTTTGGGCCAAACACCTATGGCCATAAACTAGTAGTCTCTAAAAGAAGAGAGTCCAAAAAGGGTTGTATGTGAGTTACTCTAGCACCAGACGTTGATGACTCATACTACGTTGTCGACACTCCACTCATGATGTCCGCCACTTGGCAAAGTTTTTGTCTCCTCCTTGCCCTCCAGCTCGCGGAGGGATCAGTACACATAATTTGACGAATAGATAGATGTAGATAATGAGTATTCGTGCATCAAATTGAATAATCAACGGTAAAGATCATGTGAGTAGCAATGAACAAAAGCTATGTATAAAGGTAAATAACAAACGAAGATGAAATCCTACTACATACTCTCTATAAAGTGACACTCCTCATAAGTTATCACAAATGAACCAAGGCCAACCAGTAACCAAGACAAGCAAGTAACAAACAAATGCAACATGGGCGAACTACTAAGTAATTAGTGGAAATGTATACACACTAAAATACACAAAATGCATAATAACTCACGCGGCACCATAAAAAAAACAAATGTGTTCCACTTTTTATTCCTCTTTTTCACACATACCAACACCACTTCATAGATAAATACACTTGTGTGCATTTTACCGTGTGCACAAATAATCAATGACTTAGTAATAGTGAAAAGCTTGGGAGGCCACAATTTAATGGTACTGGGACATCAAAGGCTGTGAGCCCATTCGGATCCAAATCCAAGTTTGCCGAATTCAAACCAAAATTCGAAAAACCTACTACCTCTTCAGATGGACAGAATAATGACGATGCCCCCTGCTCTACGCTCCAAGCCTGTCCTCAGTAACCCCCTCATCTCTCTCCTCCAAACACCCAAAACCACTTCCCAAATCCTCCAAATCCAAGCTCACCTAATCATCACTGGCCTCATCTCTAACACCTTTGCCGCAAGCCGCCTCATTGTTGCAATCTCCACTTCTTCTTCTTCTTCTTCTTCCCCTCCAAACATGGCATATGCCGAGCTCGTCTTCGCCCACGTCCACCAACCCAATTCCTTCATCTACAATACCATCATCAGAGGCCATGCTGTGGGCCCGGCCCCCCTCCAGGCGCTCCTCTTCTACCGTAGGATGAGGAGGGATGGCGTCCCCGCCGATAACCACACCTACCCTTTTGTCCTCAAGGCATGTGGATTGGCGTTGGATTTCGAACAGGGCAGAGGTGTGCATGGAGAGGTGGTTAAGAGAGGGTTTTACGTGGATCCATATGTGGCGAATGGGTTGATTAGCATGTATTGTAGGTGTGGGGAAGTGGATTCAGGGATGAAGGTGTTTGATGAAATGCCTGTCAGGGATTTGGTTTCTTGGAATTCCATGGTGGGTGGGTATGCCACGTTGGGGAAGATGGGAGAGGCACAGAGGCTCTTTGATGAAATGCCGGAGAGAGATGTTTTCACTTGGGCGATCATGATTGATGGGTATGGCAAGGTAAGTGAACTAGTAGTTCCTTGACATTTAGTGTATCTGAATATTATATAATCGGCTACTTTCTTCGCATTGTAATTTGCATATCATCAACATTTTACTGGAAATCCACCACGTAGAAACCTGGAATTTGGTTTTTATAGCAATTCTTAATTTTCCTGTATTTCTCTTAGATCTGGTATAATAACAAAGGATGGGATAGATATCCATATCTGTCGTCTTCTAATGGTGAAAAACTACTACGTAATTTCCTATCAATGTTGGATGGTGACGCAATCTAGCCCTTCTTGGTTTGAGTTTGGGAGCTGATGTGATACAGTGGGGTCCACTTCCCCTTAGTTTTGATTTTGGACTTTACCAAACTGTTCCTAAAATGTCTCACCTTTGACGGTTGGGAAACAATGTGATAAGGGCTGTAAATAGGTCTGGAGTCCAGTTAGACACAGGTTAAATCTGGATTCTGCATCATTCATCCAAATTATACAGGAAGCCAAGTTAATTTTTCTAATTAGCTATTTTGTAGTTTGACCAGTTTTTGCATGAACTATGTTAACTACAAGAGCCACTGTTTTTCACAATAATAGTGTATACTAATACCAGGAACAATCCCTTAAAAATATTTGCATGAACTGTGTAACTACAATAGCCACTGTTTTTCACACTAATAGTGTATACTAATACCAGGAACAACCCCTTTAATGTGTTTTACATGTTCAAGGAACCAGGATAAAAGGAAGACCATTAAACACCTTAAATGAAGTAGTGAAAAAAGAAATGATGGATAGTGAGTAACTGAAAATATGATTACATCCTTCATTTAAGGTTGAGTGGAAAGAAGAATTCATTTGCTCCCGAAATAGATTAGTCCAAAATGCAAATGATAGTATCATGTGTTGTGAGTTATTTGAATGATTTAGTTTTAGTTTGACCTTATTTAGCATGAATTAAGTATTGCTGGTGGTTGAATGGGAACCACTATTTACCCATTAATTGATGCTAGCAAGCCTCTATATGGATTAGACGTCGAGAGACTCAAAGACTCTAGCTTAGAGCTTCAATCAATATCTGGTTCTACTGAGCACGAATATGAGAATTATTGATCACTTTTGGAAGAGATCATTTCTTCTAGTGGGTGAATTTGGTCATGCTCCTCTGCCTTTTTGTAAGTATTTATCAATTATATATATATGGAGAATCTTCTTAAGCATCTGTCCCTCACCATTTTTTTTCGTGAGAACTCTCTCTCTCTCTCTCTCTATATATATATTTCTATTGGTAAATGTTTCAAACCCATAACCTTGTTAACTGTGGGCTATTGTTAAGATGGTAAATGGATTTCAGTTTGGACTTTAATGTATGTGTTCACTTCAAGTCAGCATCTGGTGATACGATTCCATTATAGTGAACATAATTTGCTGTTCTTCATGTGCAATCACTCTCCTTTAGCATAGCTGTGGCTTGATAATCAATGCTCAAGATGAATTTGGCTTCTTTTGATATTGTGTTCTCATATAGACTTACAAAAGTTCAAAACCGTTCTCCTTGTAGAGGCTTGGTGATGTTGTTCAAGCTCAAAAGTTATTTGCTAAGATGCCTAAAAGAGATCTTGTCTCCTGGAATTCTATGATTAGTGGATATGCCACTGTTGGAGACATTAGTGCTGCGCGGACTTTGTTCGAAGAAATGCCGGAAAGAAATGTGATTTCTTGGAGCATCATGATTGAAGGCTATGCCCGCCATGGGAACTCCAAGGAATCCCTGAATTTGTTTCGCCAAATGCTTTGCCAAGGCACCAAACCTGATAAGGTCTCCACAGTTGGTGCAATTATTGCATGCGCACAGTTGGGCGCACTTGATCAAGGGCGATGGATACATCTCTACATAAAGAAGAAGAAGGTGTATTCAGATATTGTGGTTCAAACTGCTCTCATTGACATGTACATGAAGTGTGGGAGCTTGGAAGATGCACGAGCAGTTTTCAAGAATATGTCTGAAAAAAATGTCATTTCTTGGAATGTGATGATAGTTGGGCTTGGGATCAATGGTCATGGAGAAGAAGCTCTTGAACTTTTCTCTCAAATGGAGAGAGATGGAACTCCAATGGATGATTTGACTTTGCTTGGTGCTTTGACGGCATGTAGCCATGCAGGTCTAGTAAGCGAGGGTATGCAAATTTTTGAAATGATAAGTTCACACGGGTTTGAACCTAAGGTTGAGCACTATGGTTGTATCATAGATCTACTTGGTCGAGCAGGAAGATTAGATGAAGCTAAAAAGATTATAGACAGTATGCCGGTCAAAACCAATTCTTCTTTATGGGGTTCTCTTCTTGCAGCTTGTCGAATCCATCAGCGTGTTGACCTGGCAGAAGCTTCATTTGAGCAGCTCGTGGAACTGGAAGAAGATGATTGTGGGGTTTATGTTCTTCTTTCAAATATCTATGCTGAGAAAGAAATGTGGGATGATGTGTTTAGGATAAGGAAGTTGATGAGAGACAGAGGGATAAAAAAGGAAACTGGAAGGAGTGTGATTGAGGTCGATGGTGCAATCCATGAGTTTGTTAATGGAGGTGGGTCATTTTTTCAAATGGAGGAGATTTATTCCATCATTTGGCACTTGTCAAAGATGTTGGTGTCATATATTTAAGTTACAAATATTGAAGATAAAGGAGAAGAAAGGAAAAATAAAAAAGAAAGATCTCTCATGTAAACTATTTTTGTTCATGGAGCCCTTATTTTTTTGCATCCTTAAAAATGCATGATTATTGGTGATAGAGAGCTCCTTCGTGTGATAGGACATAAGCACTTGCATTATTGATGAGTCTCATTAAGATCTGAAAGTTGAATGGGGATGAGAGGATCCTGGGCATGGATGACACTCCCATTCAGATCTTGTAGTTGAATGGTGTTGGGGGCCTCATTGTTGGATAGTTGAACCCCCATGGTGTTGGGAGGATCCTTGGGTGCCCAGATGTCATCATCCTAAGCTCGGACACTAGGTCCATTGAGAGCTGCCAATTGAACACTGATGGGGCCTCATTATCGGCAAGTTGACTGCAGATGGCGATGGGAGGATCCTCAGGTGCCAAGAAGTCATTGTCCTGGGCATGGATGTCAGGCTTATTGAGATCTGGCAGTTCAACGAAGATTGGACCAAGTTCAAAGCAATCACAGGCGGCTTATTATCAAGAGGTTGCGATCTGGCAGGAACCACCATTTTACCAATGCTGGGGCTCTTCCGGCAGCTACTCGTCTTGGAGATCATTTATTTCTGGCTGTGTCAACTCATTGGATTGGTTGCCAAAGATGGAGCGATATGGGCAGAATTTGCTCCTCATTTCCAGAGAACTCCCTTTGCTCTCGCCTCATTTTCCATGTTCATGTAGAACCAAATCTCAAAACTCCAGAGTTGTACAAACATGGTCATATATAGCACTGCCATGAATTTATATATGTAGACACACGTAAGCCATGGTTCCATGGCCTCCCATGACACAAAGGTTTAAATGGGTGTACTCGTTGACGCAGAAAAACCAAAAAAAGTAATAGTCAACAACACTATATTTCACTCGCTCTGGGAAAAGAACTCAGCTAGAACAAAAGGTCCGCCAAATATCAGTGTGATCTGATGTCCATATAAACAATTCTTTTAAAGGCCTCAAAATTTAATGGTTTCTTTTTTTCATAAAATCCCTCTAAATTTAATGGTTATATGTGCATTTGGACAACATTTTTAAGATTTTGGATATAGATGATCCCGCCCATTGTACACAAATATGTGATCCATGTTCAGCCCTTATCTCATCTTACCAATGACTAACGAGCATCAAGTTGAGCCTTACAAAACTAAATCTCTTTCATAGCTGTGGCCTTTTTTTTCGCTCATTTGACCATTGTGGCATCCAAGTTCACCAGACAATTTTTTAGGCCAACAATCCCTTTTTTTTTTTTAGGCCAACATTCCAGAGGATCATATTCTTTGATATTTAAGATATTCTAAAAAGGAATCCAAGAGATTTGTGAGGAAATCTCGTTCATTTTAAGGAATATGTTGGGTGAAAGACATTCACAATTGTACCTACATAATCAAACAAAGTGATAAGACTCAACAACATAAATTATATTTCATTTAATGACAACGATTGAACTTCAGAGGCGAGTACAATCACAATCTTCTTCAATTTTAGAAAATCAAATAAAAAGAAACCTACTATCACACAGTGCTATTGACAAAGATTACTATCGCTTCACATGTGCAGCTATATATGGTCCATGTCACACTTGATTTAGTCTGGATAATGGAGTAAAACTGTTCGCAGTTTTGTACGAGTTCTGTTATTCTCCATGCTAAGTTGCAACAGTTTAAAAAAAAAGTTCAAACAAGAAAACTGCTCCATGAAAATAATTGCCTTTTGACGATGTGAAATAAGATTGGTTTTTCAGAATATTGATAGGCAATTAATCTACCTAGACAACCCCCAGTTCCAATAATCCTTGTGCTCACTTTCTGGCCGTAAAATAGACGATTAAAAATTCCAATTTAATCTGCCTAGACAACCCCCAGTTCCAATAATCCCCATGCTCACTTAGTGGACATAAAATAGGCAATTAATAGCTCCTTACCCAAGTGGGAGGAGCGGCAGTTCTCACTTAGCTATTCAGGGTTCAAATCTTGAGTATGCCGATTCTTTTTGTGTGTGCATGCAGGCTTTCTTCCCTGTATCAAGGCTATGTTTCCACTTGAATGAGCTGCCTCCCCATGTGCATAGAGTTCTCTCTTGGGTGCCAAACCCCTTGACTTGAAAAAGGCTGTACCAAAAAGCAAAAGGCAATTAAGAAAGAAAACATAACAACTGTAGTTAACTGGATAGTTGGATCACAATTCGGGGCTCATGGAAGTTGGTCATAGTTTGCCTCATGTGATTGAAATTTGTTTGCCTGGCATAAGCTGAGTTGTTAGTTTCCTTCATCACTTGCGTCCATATAACTTTTCTTTGTAGTTCACAGAGGAGTCCAAGTGCCATTTTTACCAATTCCAAGGATTTGGATGTAAGGTTCAACATTTGTCATAATTCGAGAGAATCAGTATTCCAACTCCGGATGACTTGACTCCTGAGATTCTAAATTGCAACTCATAGAGGATGGCCCCACAATTTGTATCTTTGCGTAACTGATCATGGAAGCAAACATTCTTTTAAGGGACTTTACTACACAATTTGGATAGATCCAATCCATCTAGCGCAGCATCTAAGCGTGGATATGAGCTCATCAGATCTAGCCCAGATCATTAATTTAAATTAAAATATCTATTTAGATGAAATGGTTGGATTTATAGCATGGTAGATGCATGTAATAACACTGAAATTTGCACAAAAAGACAAGAATCTAACAAATTAAGAGGTAAAATGGATTAATCACTGAAAACTGATCTACGATGTCCCTATATATATAATATACATAAATAGATATATATATATATGGAAAATATTACTATGCATCAATTCCTCATTATAAGGTGAGGGATAATGCTTCTATAAATCTTTATTTCCATCATTGTTTCCCAATGATATTGAATTTGATTAAGCAACTTGTTCTTTCAAAGCTTTATCTTCCCATATAAATGTGCAACAGCCATTATCATCCTGCAAAATTTTTTCAGAAAAATTTCTTTGATATTGTTCTTAAATGAAAAAAAAATAAAACAGGAATGCATTCCAAATAACACCTTATAGTACTTACATTCCATCTTGGGCATCTCCAAAATTTTTGATTTGGATTCAACTTTGTATGAGAGGTAAATAATATCAAATCACCACTCCCACACCGGCATTTAGGAACCACTGCAGTAGTTGAGGTGTTGGACAAAGATATCTCATAAAAATATAATAAAAAAACATAAAAAAAAAAATCATCACCCAGGCACAACCTATGTTTGTGACACCGCAGCCCATGCCTTTGTAACAAGAATATATATATATATATATGAATATTAGTATGCATCCATATGCTTTTTCACTTGCAATAGTTGAGGTGTTGGACAAAGATATCTCGTAAAAATATAATAAAACAAAATATAAATAAAATCATCACTCAAGCACAACCTATGTTTGTGACACCCAGCTCATGCTTCTGTAACTAGAAATATATCTATATATAGAGGCATACTTTTGTCACCATCGAGTGAGGGATACTTACATGGCTTTCCTTATTTGTACATAAGCATTCCTCTTTTTCATATACCATTTTTTTTGTTTTTGTGTGTGCGCGCGCGTGTATATATATATATATATATATATATATGCTTTTTCAATCATGAGAGAAAGGGCATCAGTCGCTGAATTCAATTCAACATCAGCATGTATACCAATCAGTTAAGGCTCCATCAGAACAGAATACCATCAAGTCAAACCGTCCATTGATAGCATTTGTTCCAAATTTTAAAAAGATGGACACCCAATAGTGATTTGCTGATGACTACTTAATAGCCATCAACACACCCCAACCCCAGCCCATGCCTCTGTAACCATAAAAAAAAGAAAGCCATTTTGCATTGCCCATACCCAGCCCAGTCTCAACTAAGAAACAGAAAAAGAGATCTCAACCCAGTCCATGCCCATGTCTCTCTCTGCAACAGGCAAACAGAAGGTGAAGAAACAAAAGAAATTACTCTCAGCCCAGTCTGTGTGGATTCATTGAAAAAGAAAAAACACGAGGAGAAGAAGAAGAAGAAGCATAAGAAGAGGAGGAGGAGCATGCCGGAGATGGAGAAATAACCTGAGCGGTGTGCTGGAGTGGGAGAAACTAGAAAAGGGAGAAGCAGAAGACTGCACATTCTGCTGGAGATAGAGAAGTAACCTGAGCGTTACCAAAACAGATCCCAGCGAGGGAGAGGGAGAGAGCTTGTTGCCACAAACGGAATAAGGCAGAGAGCTTGGGCGGGCTGTGACAGATGTAAAGGCCAAACACATCCTTTTGAATGAATTCAAATTTCAAATGTGGCCGGCTGAGCTGAAATTTTTAAAAACTCTCATACAGCTACTATGATGACATCAGCTCTCACCTTCATTGAAAATGGAGCTGACAGTATTACCCCTCACCCTATGATAAGAGATGGATGCATAGTAATATTCCCATATATATATATATATATATACACTCATATGGGTGCTCGAGGCAGGAATCTCACCATGGTCAGAGTTGGAGACCTCTTGTACCTAGTTTGCGGCAGGCAAGCTCTAGGAGAATAGAACGGGGTGGAAAGAGATATAGTTGTCCATTAACCAATGGAGATAGCTCAGAAGCTTCTAGTTTCTTTCTGCAAGTAGATTTTGGGGAGAGATTGAGAAGAGCTAGATCTGGAGAGGGAGAGCGAGGGAGGGTGGGAGGCATCTGATGGAGAGAGAGTCTAGTGTGCGCCAATTTTCAGGTTTGCGTAATCTATCTTCATTTCTTACATCTCTATCCTATCCACCCTACATCTCAATCTGCCATCCGCATCACCTCCTAACAAAGTGCAACCTCTCTTCCAACACATACAATCTCTACAACAAGGAGAAAGTAGTTTGGACAAGTGTAACAAAGTCTTACTATTTGGTGGCTCGTGCTGATTCTAGAAAGTGAGGAGCAGCTGGCTTCTCTCATCATTTGATGGGTCGAACATAGCATTACAAGAAGCTTTGTCCATTCATCCATTCTGGAATCAGATAGAGGTTTACTAAAGGACATTGGCAGTAAAAAGATGCCACAAGAAAAGCTCCAATAAAGAATTATGTTGCAACAGACAGATTCTATGGGAAGAAGTCTGCAAATATTTAGGTTCTCAACAGAGGTGGAGAAAACCAGAATCAGTCCAATGCGATGGCTCACACTGAGAGGTCATAAGCAAGCTGAAACAGATGATTGAAGGGGAAGAAAGGGACTATATAGTTGAAGCAGCACAGGGAAGAAGATTAGCCAACAGGCTAATTTCCAAGCCAAAAAGCTTAGGAATAGATTGACTAGGTGTCTCACCAAAGACAAACCATAAACTCTCTCAATCGAAAACCAAACTCAAACCATTTATTCAATATCAATGTCTGTATCCCATGAAGAGATTACATCCTTATTTATAACTAAGATATTAACTAAGAAAGGAAATAACTAATTCTAATCAAATAAGAAAGGAAATAACTAATTCCAATCAAATAAGAAGTCCTAAACCAAACATGAACGGACCTTCCAATAATTAAGAAAGCAAATAAAGCAACTAATAATAATATAATCTACTCTAGTCTACTGGGCTGTATTGGCTGTATTGATCTTGGGCCTACGGGTATAGACTTTCAGACATGGACCATTGATATGGCCTGCATCAATAGTGTTATTGGGGCAAGGAAACATATCATATATCATTCGATTGTAAGAAGATAGATGTACATGTTCCACGAATATCGCAAAGATGAGAGGGTGGGAATTGATGAACATGAAGCAATATATGACAAATATAAGGAAGCAACAAAGCAAGGGGATGACACAAATGCAAGAGTCTACCTGTGCCTAAAGTGCCAGAAGAGAAGAAGTGGTTTTAAATAGAATCTTCACACTACTGGCACCATCAATGACATAGTATGATGCATGACTACAGATGGTGAAATTTGTGAGGACGAAGAGACACAACAGGTGATCAACAACTCAAGTTACCAAAAACATCCCACATGTACCTACTCTCTTGGTACAAGAAAGGAAATGGAGTAAAAGCCTCAACTCTCAAGTTGTTGTTTAAGAAAAGTACCACAATAATAATGTATATACATATATAGGAAAATATTCACTTGCACACAGTATCTACTAACTGTGTATGCATGGTGGGTCCTACCATCTTGATGTGTCAAAAGCTCCATGCGCATGTGTCCAGAGCATACGAGAAGATTATTTTTCCACATATATATTGGCCTGCATACTATCATTCAACATATATATACATATATTGGCCAACCCCACGTTCAGCGCCTCCCACTCCAAGGGAAGCTGTCAACACGGGTTTTGTATTGGATCTTTTGCAAACTCGGGAGGTAGGAATAGCATATCTTTTATAGTTAATATCGAAAAAGCCAAATTCCATGCTTTCTAAGAAGATTTCACATCCTTTGCATTTCACATTTTTTTTTCAGGATAATAGCTTGCACCAAAAGGTAAAAAACCACTACCCTGATGGGATAATATGTTGATTGGTCACTTCCGACCAACACTATGGCAATTGTTAGGCACAAACTTGTGGTTCAGCAGTGCATATGATGGAACTGATGGATAGACTAGCGTGGTCAACAAAAAGCCTCAAACAATTTCTAATAGTTTGGTTGGAAGAAGGCCTCGCCCCATCAGTTTGGTTACAATAGTTTGTGAAGAAAAACATCCCAAAGCCAATTTGAGATTGTGTATGGATACAATCCAACTAATGTATTGGATCTGAAGTTGATTGAAGTCAAGAAAAATCAGAGACTGAAGGGGAAGAAAGGGAGTATATAGTGTTATCAGTGCAAGGCGACATGTCATACATCATTCAATTGTAAGAAGATAGATGTACATGTTCCACAAACATCGCAAAGATGAGAGGGTGGGAATTGATGAACATGAAACAATATATGACAAATATTAGGAAGCAGCAGAGCAAGGGGATGACACAAATGAGAGTCTACTTGAGCCTAAAGTGCCAGAAGAGAAGAAGTGGTTTTAATTAGAATCTTCACAGTACTGGCACCAGCAATGACATAGTATGATGCATGACTACAGATGGCAAAATTTGTGCAGACAAAGATACACAAGAGGTGATCAACAACTCGAGTTACCGAAAACATCCCACATGTACCTACTCTCTCAGTACAAGGAAATGGAGTAAAAGTCTCAGCTCTCAAGTTGTTGTTTAAGAAAAGTACCACAATAATAATGTATATACATATATAGGAAAATATTCACTTGTGCAAAGCATCTCCTACATGTGCATGCCTGGTGGGTCCTACCATCCCGATGTGTCAAAAGTTCCATGCACATGTGTGCAGAGCGCAAGAGAAGATTATTTTTCCACATATATATTGGCCTGCATCCTATCATTCAACATATATATACATATATTGCCCAATGTACTGCACTTTCAGCACCTCCCACTCCAAGGGAAGATGTCAATATGGGTTTTGTATTGGATCTTCTGCAGACTCGGGAGGTAGGAATAGCATGTCTTTTATAGGTAATATGGAAAGAGCCAAATTCCATGCTTTGTAAGAAGATATCACATCCTTCGTATTTCACATGTTTTTTTCAGGACAATAGGTTGCACCAAAAGGCAAAAAAACCACTACCCTGATTGGATAATATGTTGATCGGTCACTTATGAACACCATGGCAATTGTTAGGTACAAACTTGTGGTTCAGCAGTGCATATGACTGAACTGATGGATAGACTAGTGTGGTTGACAAAAAGGCTCAAACAATTTCTAATAGTTTGGTTGGAAGAAGACCTTGCCCCATGAGTTTGGTTACAATAGTTTGTGAAGAAAAACATCCCAAAGCCAATTTGAGATTGTGTATGGATACAATCCAACTAATGTATTGGATCTGAAGTTGATTAAAGTCAAGAAAAATCAGAGACAACAAGTCAGTAGAAATATCAAGAGAATAGATGAAGTTCATTAGAAAATAGAAAAATGCAATGCTAGATACAATGAAGCTACATTTCAAAATTGTGGATCACTGACTCCAGTGATCCAATATGGGCTGGGCACATGTGAAAAGAGTACAAGCAAAAGAATTATACATTGACCACGTCGAATTCTGGATCAACTTGAATGACCACAAAAACAGTCGCCTGCTGACACTATGACCTGAAATCAACATGGCAGATCCCACATCAGAAAAAAGAGATTAAGTATTGGTAGACATTCTTGAGGAAGAAGACGATTCTACACCAGAAAAAAAGTGACTCACCGTTGCAGGATGTTCTAAAGGAAGAAGGTGACCAAAACTCACGATTGAGTTCTTCTCAGTAGGGATAGACTGATGACAAGCAACAGATTGATCTTGTATTTAACATCACATGAACAAGTTGGAACACCGAGAGAGCGAACAGAAGTTAAATCAAGTAAGTAGCCACATCATTATTGTCTATGGTCCACATGGCGGGACCATGTCACATGCAGACATGACTGCACAGAGGCCGGTTGACCAACACATTTTATTTTATTTTATTATTTTATTATTTTTTTTATTTTTATTTTTTGGTAATGATCTTGGATTTCATTAAAGGAAAGGAGTGTTACAGTCTACCAAAAAAGCGACATGTAGTTTTCAGAATCCTATTGCTCTTTCTTGTAGATAGTGAGGAATTGGTGTGGAAGATCTGTCCTGAAGGTCAGGACCACTGGAGAATCATGCTTGGCTAGAGCGTCAGCAAGAAAGTTTGCAGATCGTTTGCAGTAGGAGATTATCCATGGATTTTGACCAAGACATTTTGGCGTTGTTTTGTTTAAACTTTCATTCACTTTAGTTTTATTTCACATAATTTGTAAGGATATCATTGCCATGTTATGATGCCTCAGATTGAAATATCTAATGTGAATGCCACAGACAGAGTTAAATTTAGAGCAAGATAATGCTAGAAACCCAATAAATGATAAATAATAAAGCAGGTCAACTAATAAATTCTTCATCAAATTTCTGATTTTTGAGATTTTATCAACTCCAAGCTAAGTGTTTGCATGGTCCATGTTGGATTTTGATCAGGGACATGTGATACAAGACTTCCGCGGCAATTTGCATGAGGTTTTCCCTTATATTCATTGTTCTTAGTTTAGAGAAGTAAAACAAATGGATTTGATGGAGTCAAATTATAGCAGGTGTCTTGTGAAACTAACATGTCTGGAATCTTTGCAAGAATCTAGGTTATAGTCAGAATAATGGCAACAAGAGGAGTTTTGTATCTCAAAGACAATTTTTTTTCTTTTCTTAAGACACATGAGGTGAAATGGAAACAAGGGGGCCAATGGCTTAGAAACTTTAGTGGTGGATTTACAGGTCTACTTCACTTTGGGCAGTTGGGCAATAATTTTAGAATTAGAGTACAATCCAGGTACACTGTATAGACTTGTATCATTACAAAATGAAACTTACATTGCTGATAAAAATAAGTGGGTCTTCATCGTCTACAAGATATACCAAGTCAGAATGGTTGGCATGTTTTTTTATAAGTTGATACGCAAAGATAAAAAGCTCTAAGAACCTCTAAATCAGTAACATTTTTTTTTATTGGAATGCTATATCAGCAACATTACAAGCCAACAAAAATATATCAGCAATTTCCCAAGTACTTCACTCACAATGAAATAGCAGGTTTTCTTGATGATAATATTTCAAACTGAATAATGTGGAATTAACTGTTCGCAACGATAATGCATAAAGAGATCAAACATGTATATGATCAGAAACCAATAAAGCAACAACCAAAGGAAGTTGAACAATTAAAAGTGATTAAAGAAACCGATAAGTAAATGGTTTTAACAACATAAATAGTCCGAACAACTCAAAAAAGAAAGAACAAGGAGACAAACCAGGACATAAATATGTTCTATAACAGATTGTATCTATGCAAAAGAACCTACATATCAGCAGTTGACAAGTTCTCACTCTTTGAGAACAAAGAAACTAACAAATCCTACTTCCTCCATAATCGAGGCTACCACAAAATTTCCAATTTCAAGAACCTACTATTCTTTGGATGATTTAACCAGATCAAAGCACTGTTTCACCAGCTCGTAAACCAATGTCGTGCGTTCCATGAAAACATCCCTCTCCTTCCACCGCAGCCTCATGCACCTCTCCTCCCACTCCTTCATTTGAGAGTGACTCATCAGTTCCAATGCTCGTTTCACATCAATCTCTCCCATTGCTGAGGCACCCACAATTCCATTCGAACGCAATGACTCATTTAAATACGGATAAAGATCTGCCACATTTTGAACTCCACCATTGAGGGCAGCGTCATTTTCCTGCATCAATTCAGTCGATTTTGGCGCTGAAGGATTCTCCTGCGCCAACTCGGCCGATTTTGCGGGCGAAGATTTTGATGGGGTCGTCTTGTTTCTCTTGGCATTGCCACCGCCCCTTTTCTCCACGCGATTCTCCGTTTCCGCATCACCGCCCCAATACTTCTTCGAAAGCTCATACACCAGCTTGTCATGGTCCACGGAGAAAGAGGGGTCTTCCCCCTTCCTCGCTTTCTTCACATTGTTTTGGTACTTCTGTTTCATCCTCCTCACCTTGTCGTAAACCTGGGTCTTGGTCATATCAGCATTTAAATAGCTCCTCACGAATTCAAGGAACCCGGTCCTATCCGAAGAAACATCGGACCCCCTCTTCGTGAATTCGATCATAGCCTTCAGAATCGAGACCTCGTCCTCTGGGCTCCAAACCCTCTGAAAAAGCTGCTTCTTCGCCCCCGTCTCCTCTTCCTCCTCTCCCGCATCCGGCTTCTTCCGCTTCTTCGAATCCGAGTCGGGGGCGGACGGGCGTTTCTGGGTGGAGGGTTTTGCGGGTGCTTCCTTCTTGGGTTTTGGGGTGCTATCCATTGGCTTGGAGGTGATGGGTTTTACGGGTTTCGCCTTGGGAGGAGGCAAATCAGAGTCGGAGCTCGAATCTGAGCCAGATTCATCGGATTCTGCCTCTTCTTCTCCCTTCTTTTTGATCTGGGTGGGTTTGGGTTGGATTTTCGTGGCCTTGTCATCTTCGGAATCTTCGTCATCCTCGTCCTCTTCATCGTCATCTTCTTCTTCAGTGGAGGAAGTAGGGTTTGGGGTTTGATTGAGACCTGAAGTGGGTTTTTTAAGAGGTGATTTTTTGGTGGGTTGAGAGGAGGTGAGTGTTGGGATATTGGTGTTGTTGGTTTGTTCTTCTTCCTCCTCCTCCTCGTCTTCGTATTCTGAAGAGGAAGAGGAAGAGGAAGGAGGAGGGGATAGGGGCTTGGGTGGAGAAGGTTGGCGTTTTGGTGCCATCGCTTGGAGGCTGTTGGAGAAGATCTGTTCTTCTTTAAAAGCAGAGAGCAGGAGGAGGAAGAGAAGCAGAAATAGGTGTTGGGCGCCGGTTCCTAGGGTTAGGCAGTAGAAAACTAGAAAGAGAGGCGTTGTCAATTCTTTCCTGACAATTGACAGCGTCAAAACTTCCAGCCCGGATTAGAAACGACCGTTTTCTGGGTACACCAAGAGACATAAGTGGGCTTTTGTTGTTTTTCTTTTTTGAATTTTTGAGTGTGTATGCCCTTTGTTGGACCCCAGCTTCCATAGTTTTGCGTTACAAAAGAAGATGAGGGTTCCGAATTTGGAAAGACAGCTTTGTGTCAACAAATCTGGGAAATAAAAAAAGGAAATTTTAAAACGTGGCTAAAGTTTTATCCAAATTTCAAAACAGGACAAAAACATTTTACATTTAAAATCAAAGTCCGGATTCTCTAATTAAAACCCTTGGGGTGACCTTGAGAACACCAATTAGGTCTACCCACATCACCATCGAGTAGGTTGCCATGTACGTGGGCAACTGTCCAATGATTTTAGTCCAAAAGCAAATGCAAGTGTTCCAATTTCCAATCCTGATATAAACTGCCCTTTTTTGGGCATGCCATGAGTGGGCTTTTTTTTGTTTATAACACGATTATTGAGAAAAGAAAAATGATTTCCAGGGTATCTATTTGTATCGATGTTTGGTGCTGGTAAATCTTTAATGATTTTGACAGAATCTATAATTCCTAAATTTTATATCTTCCTATTGGATTTCTAAATCATCTCATTCAAAAGAAGAGATATAAAAGGCTAAATCTGCACTTGAAAGATAAGGTGCTCATGGGCCAACCCAAGCCCGATCCAACTGAGCCCACCTTGGGTTGGGCTTGAATAGGTAATTAGGACCCATTTAATAATTGAGCTTGGCCAGCCTGACCCACCTTGGGTCGAGCTTGAATAGGTTATTAGGGCCCATTTTATAATTGGGCTGGGCTTGAACTATGGAAAAGAAAGCCCAAAGCCTCGCCCAACCTAGGTAAAGATGCATGTAATTTAATTTAATTGATACAAGCAATTACTAAAATGACCACAAAATTGATAAAAAGTGCAATTAGGCCTGACACGATTAATTAAATGGGCCGGCTTAGGCATGACCTTTATGGTCTGTGTTTTGTCATAGATATGTCTTAGCTCAGCTCGGCTTGACTCATAAACACCTCCACCGAAAGACTATATACAACTTGCAAAAATCCTCATTCATTTCACAGTTTTAACTAAACGTGGAATATGAGAAATCTTCAGCTATAAATTCCCTAGTGAGGGTTTTTATTTTCTAAAGATAGTGAGGAAATTATGGAACTGTGGATTCCTCACTTATTACCAAACATACCCTATCGAGGGTTTTTACAAGCCATGTGTACTCTTTCGGTAAGGGTGTTCTGGGGCCGAGCTAGGCTGGGCTAAAGTATATCAAGGCCCAACTCAACTTCAGAAACACCAGCATAGGCCCAACACGGGCCATTAAAGTCAAGCCTGGGCCAGGTAAAATCAAGCATTTTATCAATATTGCGATCTTTTTAGTAATTACTTGTACTAATTAAATTTAATTACATGCATTCCCTACATGAGCTGAGTTGGGTTTTGGGCTTTCTATCGTTTAATCCAAGCTCGGCCCAAGGTGAGATTAGCTTGGATCAGGTTCAAGCTGGCCCAAGCCATGACCACCCTATCTTTCAAGAGAGGATTTAGCCTCTTATATCCCTTCTTTTCGATGAGACGATTTGGAAATCTTATAGGGAGAGATAGACTCTGGGAATCATAAGAAGTGGAGATTCAATTCTGCCAAAATTATCGAAGATTTGCTAACATAAAAAATGAATATTGATAGATATCCTAGAAATCACGTTTGCTTTCCTTGATGATCTCTTTATAAGTGAATTCAATTATTTGTGTGGTTGTATTGATATAAGTACTTACCAAGACAAACTCAGTTATCACATTGCCGACTTAAGATGGTCTCCATATGAATTAGTCAGCAGACATTTGTGTGGAAGAAATTACTTTCTATTCAGAAATCCTATAAGGGCCTATTTATTTGTTAGATAGAGTAAAGCAAAGTAAAATTAAAATTTTGAAATTCAAATTTCTCTCTATCTTTTTCAAAAAAATTTAAATTTCTCTTATTTTTTTCAAAAAAAGTCAAAAACTTATCACTAAATTATAAAAAACTCTCCACTTTTAAGGCAAAAGGTCAAAAAATTACATATTAAGCAACTAAAAACAAAAGTTCATCATAACCTTATCATATTATATTCTTATTTAATTTTAATTTACTTTACTCTACATTACTCCACCTCACAAACAAACAGGCGTATAGAGTGTTTTTGTTTAAATAAGTAAGAAAGATTACTTGCAAAACTTGGAAGGGGATGGACCCCGTGACGACCATAGGCCATAAATCTGAGATGGGGATGGCTATTGCAAGGGAGATGTGACCCAGAAAGGGATGGACGGCGCCAAGGCACCAACGACCATGAGCCGGGAAATTCCAAGTGGGGTGCGACCTAGACGTCCATCCATTGGGCAGAGAATCTCTTCCCGGGTCCTCCTTCCAATTCTCGGCAGACACTGTAGACTTCTGTCTTTATAGCCTTAGAGAAAATCCGACCATCGATCTGAGTCTGGTTCGGGAATGGAACTTGAGCCTTGGAAAGCTCTAGTGGCTCTCTATCTTTCAAAGAAGAAATCCCACCTACGATCAGAGATCTGCCGGAAATCATCAATCTTGAGCTGTTTTGTGAAAATTCCACAGGCGAAATCCCTGCCTAAATCGTATGGAGGAGCGCGGTAAGTGGGTAGGGCGACACAAGGTGGGAAGATGGGAGTAGAGACGGAGAAGAGATTTGAGGAGCAAAGACAGGGAGGGGCAGAGCAAATATGAGGAATTGGATTTCTTCTCATTTGGAGGGGCGGGGTAAGTGGGTAGTGTGAGACAGGGAGGGCAGATGGGAAAGAGATTTGGGGCAGGAGAGAGGAAGGTGAAACGTAGATAGAGACGGAGAGACAGAGAGAGCCGAAATAGATTGGCATATTTGTAACACTTTTCTTAAAAACAATACGTTAGACTTTTACTTAAGATGGTTGGAAATGGAATTTCTACCGGGCCATTGAACTTTTATTTTTGTAGAAAAGTTTACCTTATTCCCATTTTACTCTGCGTTACAACTCCATATCTAAGCTCCTCTCTCTTTTTCTACTATGTGCCCTCCTTTCTGTTATTATTTCCATACTCCCTACCCCCTCTTTGTACCCTCCACTCACCCTCTTGCCTCCTCTTATATGGTTTTCATTTAGTATTCCACAACCGTAATAAATAATATTATCTCCGATTGATCAAGAAAAGTACTTTGCGCTAAATACCAACTTTTGTACTTATGCAAAAACTCTTTTCTCATAAACTTTGCCAATGTGGCAATTTCATATTTTCATGGAAAAGGGTGTATACATAAATGGGCCCTTAGGTTTTCGACTGGGGGGTAGCGTTTAATTTCACCTTAAATATAATTTATTCCCAGCCGTTGGATCATTTGCAAGGTCCAGCAGCTGGAATAAGACTTCTCACTGGAACAAAATCCATATTGATATATGGGAAAACCTTCGCCGAGCACAGGTGGTCATGATGAAATGAGCGCCGCATGCCAAAACACCGAGTGGGGCACCACTTTTATCTGCTCAAGTGGACCATAAAACAAAAATCCTGTGATGGTCACTGATCCCAAGCTTGGCACCTTCCAAATAGATTGGATTATTAAATCAATTTGCACTTATTTTGAATGGTAAAAACTTCATCGGCCATTAATCAAGTGGTTAGGATAATAAATGCAAACCATCCCCCCTCCCCCCGCACCAACTAGGGCCCCCGGTGGATCCTACAAGAAAGTGGTGCTCATTATAAGGTAAGCATCGATGCTCAGTGGAGCCGCTATATATTTGTGTGTGCGTGGAAGAGAGTGTGTGTGCATATATATATAGATATATATTTATATATATAATAAAGTCCAATGGGAGATAATGTCTATAAAAATGTGTGCAAGTAATTAATCAAGGTTGACGATGTATATAATCAGAACCTTAATAGGTCCACGGGTGTTAAATGAGTTGTTCTGGCTATGCAGCCGGGCCATGCATTACAGTGCCCAGGTCAACAGAGGGTCAGCCCGGTGCGACCCATAGCATGGCTTAGGTCGTGCCATGCAGGGCCATGCCCCACCCAGACTGACCTTTATATATTTTTTTATGTTGATTTTTTTAAAAATAAATTTAAAGGAACTATTTTAAGGGTTTTCAACTAGAGATGAAATTAAAACTACTAAATAAATACACAAACATTCTTTGAATAAAAACATGAATTAATTACTTATTGCTCCAAATAAAATTTGGGCATATACAATTGCGCATGTCTATTAAGGTGGTTGTGTCACCTTCTGATAAATTACCGTAAAGATCTTTACAAAATATGAGTCGTGCCTTATCCACTATTTTCCACTGGGATTAATAATCTAAACTATTGTTCATCAACCTGAGTGTAAGGTTGATGAAACACTCCCAAGTAGTTGCCACTCTAATTTTATGTTAACTATGTGAGTAGGATTTGTTGGACCAAATTTCTTAACATGGGAAGGATGTAAGAACCCATATTTCGGTTTTTAATTTAAAGTAAATGTAGACCTTAGTTTTGATCTTCTATGGACCCGCATGCATTTATTTATTTTTTACTATGTTATTTCTATTTAATTTTAGAAAATCAGTTGTTTTACGATCAGTGGGTCCCATATTGTGTTAGAGTTTAAATTTTAGGAAGTTGAACTCAACTAAGTCATCAAATTGATAAGGATCTTGAGTGATAAAATCTCATCTCAACTTTACTCGGAAGATTAAAGTCCATCACAAATTATCCTCCATGGCTATTCTTGGTGAAGGTTCTTTTCGAGTCTCTCTTTCCTTGTTCAAAAAGACCCCTCCCCTGCCTAAGGCCCATCTCTCATACCAATCTCAATTCTCCAACTTCTTTATTCTTCCCAATGCTCTCTCCACTCTAGGTTTATCGGCCCTTTCTCCCTTTCTTTTCATGTTTGCTATTGCCCTTTCTTCCTTTCTTTTCATGTTTGCTAGTGTATGCTATTCTATGATACTCGGATACGGCATGAATATTGTAGGGATACACTATAGAGATAGTATGAATACAAATTTTAAATGTAAAAAGTGAAGTATCGGATACGATACGACACGATATGTTACCCATTTTGAAGTATCCATGCATCACAGACGCTATTATAGTTAGTTATTTTAGTACTTCACATATGTTGGCATGTTTGTCTAGTTTTGATCATGACTTCTCCATTAATAGTGGATTTCACCCACGCCTCGACCATCCAACCCTTCATCAGAGCCACCGGAACATGACCCATCTTCAAGCTTCATCTTGGTCGTCACCCCCTTGGGCTTATCCATGCCCACTTAACGAATCTTACCTGTGTCTATTGAATCTTCCAAGCTATCACCTCGTTGAACTGCTACTGGGCCAAGTTCGAACGTAATCAAAGTGATGTTCATCTTAGGATTGAATCATCCCAAATACACAGAGTAGAATCTTAGTCATAGCATTATCCATACTTCAGCCCGTTTAGGCAACCCACTTTCACTTTGACTTACTTAATTACTTAACCCATATGCATTAAAACCATGATCCACACACGGCCCGTGAACTGACCGTCAAATTGAATTTACCTAACCCGAAATAATCCAAACCAAGTCTACCTTCACCTCAGGACACTGAACTCACTTAGCCCATATTCATTTCGTGTGATTATGACCCAAATCCAATAGGCCGCGCATGAACCCATCTCCTATACTCATTTGCTAATCCGCTTGCAAACCATTATTAACAGGGACCTGCATCGATTCATCAAAATAATTAGATCAAGCATGCCAAGTCCATCATCCATCATTAATCTAAGGATCAGGGCGTCAAAAGAGGCAAGTAACCTTACTATGATCCCCTAGTGTTTAGAGTTTTCATATTTCTTGACTCGATCATGATCAGTTTGTAAATTTTGTAATTTTATTGAAAGTATTCTTTATCTTCATCCTTGATTGAATTTGAATGGAATATTTGATAGACTTGATATTGTTCTCTGTGATCCCATCATGTTGTAAATGAGCTATTTTGGTTAATTACTCATTGAGATTATATGTCATTAAATTAAATTGGTTGGAATTGTGGAAGATTTGATAACACATGGTTTGATTTGCATCTCCAACCTTATCTCTCCTTGTAAGTTGGAAATTGAAAGTTTTTGGATTTGTTACTTGTAAACCATTGATGATGTGAATTTTAATTTCAATCTACTTAAAACTGCAAGTGCACAGTTGTCTTGTTGAGACAATGGCAGCTACAGGTCGAGCCCACAGAGAGCACTTTTGAACTTTTTAATTAAAAATCTGAATTTTTTAAAGGAAAACAATAAAAGAGAGAAGTGTGGTATCACTTAATAACAATGACAAGAAACAGATCAGAGCAGCCACAATCCACTAAGTTATTTAGAAATCCAATTTATGCAATTAATTTACCCTTTTTGTCTCAATTATTACTCAGATTAGAAACAAATCAATGTTTCTGATCCGGATGATTTGACTATTGCAAAAATCAATTTTCAATTAAGAAAAACAAAATTAATACCCAAGACCTCCTTCACCTCATAAAAGAATGAATATCCTAATAATTACCTATCAAACTAAGCATAGACTATCAAAGATAACCAAAGATCTAAGCATAATCTATCAAAATAAGCATAAATAATCAAAATTTATTCATTAAGAACACAAATCAGAGGTTTGCCTTTGGCATGAAGACAGATCTATTATTATATTTTAAAAGCACATTAACAAGAGATAATCAGAAGAGAGTAAAATAATAAATATAAATTAAAACATTAAAATACTTAACTTCATCTTTCGCTCCACTCAGAAACTCAGCCCACCATTGCAAAGAACCTCAAAAATAATTTCATTAATATCTTTTTCATATACAATGGTCTCTCAAAATTCTCTCTTCTAGATCCTAATTTCTGGAACAAGGCTCCAGAATACCTTTAAAATAAAAACAAAAATTAATGGAGGAGAGAGGTGGAGAAGAGAGGGGGAGAGAGATCTGAGACTTCCAGATCTAGTTGGAAATGTGAGGAAGAGCCTCCCATCATGGCCTCCTTTTATAGTTTTCTGGCTCTTCAGGTTCATTGAATCTGGACCTCTTTTTGGTGGATTAAGAGATAAGATCTGAATGGGTTTATCTCCTTAGATAAGATAGATCTTAGAAATAAGATGAGATAGAAGCTTTTAACATTCTTATATAATCTTCTTATGGACAAAAAAATGTGCAACAGTTATATTTCAATAGTGTAGGTGCAATTGCAATCCCGCCTAAAAATGTACATGAAACTTTCTAGGCCCATAACTTCCTCATTTTAGCTCTGAGTTATGCAATCTTAGGCTCCACGGACATCTACTCTGAAAGAGCTTTCCAACGGTGGGTCATTTGTGCCAACCTGACATCTAGATTGAGAGTTATGATCATTTTAAGATAGGCTATCATGAGAAAAAGGGGATTGAATTTTGAATTCAAATTTGCAATGAACTCTATCTCTGTAGTAGTAGTGATTTGTTAACTAAGTCAGAAGAATATTCCTAGGATGAGATAAGATATTTTAGAAGCTTTAGCTGATCTTCAAGTGGGATCCACGGGCAAATGAATTCTAAGTGTATGAATCTTCAAGTAGTAGGACCCAAATCATATCAGGGTTCTGTGGGTCCTATAAATTTCGTTTTCTACACATTCTAATTAAATTCATCAAATACTGAATAGCCCACATTGAAGTTGGACCTGTCTAGACAGAGTTCTACTCCAACTGGGATTCTTCAGAGAAAAATTGCAAACATTCTTAATTAATGCATAAAATGTGCAAAAATTATACAAATTCCAATTTCTAGGTGAAAATGCATGAAATGATGAAATTGAATGAATAATTATGCATTTAATCTAATTAAGTCTCTAATTCAACCTAAAATGATGCCTAAATCATGCAAATTCATGGACGCAACAATTGACCTTAAACACTCTAAAGTATGGGCAATAGACCGCAGGGAGGCTGACATGCGGACTTAGCCCTCTTGGGTATGTATTGTGTTAGGATTTTGAGCATTGGCTAATTCATGGGTTATAGACAAAACTCAAGTCTAATTATTTGTAATTTTTAAATTTTAGTTTTGTCGTAACATGTGTCACCAGATGCGTTGAACTAAAAAAAACAAAGCCAGAATGAAGATTGAATCGAATAAGAAAACTAGAAAGGGAGGATGAAGAAGTTTTCTTGGTGGTCCATCCTTTATGCATTCAAAAAGAACATTGAAAACTTTGAAAAATTAATCATTCCAGATTTTAAAAATATCCGATATGAGTGGATTTTCTTTTGGAAAATTTTTTCTCTCCTTTTATTTTTCTTATCAAAACAAAAAAAACAAAAAAAAATTGTGCGTGTATTCACTGCAAACTCTTATGAGGCAAAACTTGTTCACTAGAGGAAACCTAGGAGTTTAAGGACTTACTGCAAACACTAAATGTAGTCAAGAGTGCCACAGAAAGTAGTGTCATATTCATGTTTATTTTTATTGCATTGCATTAGTTTTTAGGTTAAATTAAGTCATGATAGAAGTCCACAATTTATTCACAGTTTTTACTAGAAACTAGCAAAAAGCTGGATCGGTACAAATACTTGAATGCTCCAGAAAAATTTACTTAATGTTACCAAATAGTACTCACATATGCATGAAGAATGCATTATTTTTTTAGCTGCTCTCGAAGAGACTTGCTTAAATCGAAATATATCAGGATGACTGGGTACCACATATGGACACTACAAGTGAAGGTAACACAAAATATTTGTACATCATTAGTAGTATTGACAGCCAGAAGTTGATATTAGAAAACCCAAGTGTATTCTCCTCAGATCTTAGGCCTATAATACAAGACAATTTCTAATATCGAATAACATTCGATAAATGAACAAAACGACAAAGTTAAGAAAGAAGCTTCAAATAAGCTCGAGGCTTAGTGACCTTAAAGTTTTAATGCTTTGGTATGATAGATTAGATCACCCTAGATCTACTATGTTAAGGCAAATTATTGATAATTTTTTTGGATACTCTTTAGAGTACCATTATTGACCATCTTTTCTGCAAATGATATAATATGACATATGTGAACCCATAAAATCTCCGTACACTTCCCTGAGCATCCTATTAAGTCAATAAGGCTTGATATGGTAGGTCCGTGACCTGCAAAAACCCACAATGTAAATTGAAAATCTATGTTAGTTATGATTCACCTACAATTATTAGACATTGAGAACCAATGACAGGAGATGTATTCATTACTTGTTTTGCCGATTGTTATCTTGATGAGATAGTCTTCCCACCATTAAGGGGAGATGAGAGAGTTCATGAAGAACGCATTATTACTATAGAAAAATTTGTTCCTAAAGAATGGTGAGAATTAACATGGAATACTTCCATTTTGTCTCATCTAGATCTATGTAGTTTACAATGTGAGAATGAAGTACGGAGAATTACGCACTTAATTATAAATGAATTCCATGATGTTTTCGTTGATGCAGCAAAAGTGACTAGGTCACAGGTACCAGCTATAAATACACAAGCATGAATTAATGTCCTTGTAGGACAAGTACGAATTAGTGTCTCTGTAAGAAAAAATCTAAATATGGCAGCAAATGAATCTCTTACAAGTCAAAAGCATGGCAGACCTATACGTTCGAAGGACTTAGCTCCCTGAAGAAGAGAAATGAGTAATCAGATCCTAATCATACTCTCAAAGAGGTTATGACAAATCACATACTCCTGAAGAGGTACATCATTTTACTCTATAAGAGGTTATGGAAAAATCCACTATCTCTAAAATCCTAAAGAAGTTAATGCCCCAAAAGATACACAAGTTTCGAAAGAGACTCTTGAAGCCCCTGAAGAGGCAATGATACCCAATAATAAAGAGATCTCTATGCTTTATAATTATTCAAGAGAAAGATTTGATAGAAAGGAAATTATCATTGATGATGCATTTACATATTTGGTTGCTACACAAATATCAAGGGAAAATAAGGATGATAATTAGGACACAGAACCACATACTATGAATGATGTCGACAAAGAAAAGATTGGCTAAAATAAAAAAGTTCCATTAAAGAAGAGTTAGAGTTTCTCAATAGACATGGTATACCTGGACCTATAGTACAATTTCCAAAAGTTGTTAACCCAGTAAATTATAAATTGGTGCTTGTATAGAAAATGAATGAAATTACTAGATACAAGGAAAGACTTGTAATACTAGGTTTTTTGTAGAAACTTAGGATTGAAAACATACACAGACATATATATGAAAATCTCAAAAAGATTTGATTTACCTAAATCAAAGTTAGAGAGTACGTACTTAACATAAGTAAGATGTTCATTGTACGGCCTAAAGCATTCCAGAAGATAATGGTACAATCGTATTAATGAATGTTTATTTAAAGAAGGGTATGAAAACAATTTCATTTGCCTATATATCTTTGTAAAATCCTTAAATGGATTTACAATAGTAGAAATTTATGTAGGTGACATAAATATAATCAGGATCCTAGAAAAGTTTGAAGAAACTATTGACTATTTACAGGAGAATTTTGTCTCAACCTGTAGATCCATAGACGATCTAAAAGGGATATTTCCTTTTTTAGTAAATATGCTTACTATATATAGTTTTGCACAAATTCAAAGGCACTAGACTGGAATCAAACATATCATATGATATATTTTTGTGGAACTATTGACTTATTTTTATTGTTGTAAATATTAAAACTTTGTAGGATATGCAAATTCAAGATATCTTTCTGATCCTCATAAAGGCCAATTACAGACAAATTATGTATTCTTTAGTGGTAAAGCCACCATTTCTTGACGTTCTACTAAACAGACTTTAGTAGTTACTTATTCTAACCATACTAAGATCTTAGCTTTCTATAAAGCCAATAGGTAATCTATGTGGCTAAAATTTTTAATCAAAGCTCATGTATCTTTGCTGACCAACAACCAGAGCAGAAAATCCAAACTTTGCCACAGGCAAAGGCTAATATGGATAAAATTCCCTCTTGTAGAACAACATAAAACAAGTCAAAGGTAAAGATCCAAACTTACCAACTGTTGAAAATCTTTGGCCATAAAATCAATATTTGTTTTCTTCCATAGTAGCACACTACATTAATAAAATATGGCCGCATGGGTGATTTATAAAGCATTTAGATCAATCATATAGGGAGGGCGGGGGGGGGGGGGGGGGGTGGGGTTGAGTAAAATATCCACCTACTTAATTGTATGTGGGCATTTTTGTGGTAAAATTTCACGATACAAACAGGCACAAGGCAATTTGAGATTGAATAAACAAAGATATTGATTATGACAGAGATTGAATAAACGGAGATATTGATTAAGACAGAGAAGATATAATGCTGAAGACTACCAATCAAAAGTTAGCACTGCAAAGTCAAAGAAACATGTTTTGATTTACCATATAACTATAAATAGTAGGGCTTACTAGATCTATGCAATGAAAAAGCCAGAGAGAGAACACAAAGCACACCCTCACTTTATGGATCAAATTATTCTTTATTTCAGTGTTAGTCAATTCATGAAGATGATGCTATAAAGTTATTCCGCACCTGAAACTTCCTTGTTGGAACGTATGTTTGTAGCTGCCTTCTTCTTGCACATGTTAAGAGACAAATCACCCAATCTGTGGTGTATGCCAAGTATTTGGCCCTTATATACTTCCACACCAGGGCTAACAAACATCTGACCTCTTTCTTGTGAACTAGAAAGTGCATACGAGGTAGTACTTCCATCCTCAAAAGCAACCTGCAGAACAGTTTTCTCTACTCAAAATCAAATTGACAGAGGGAAAAGAAACCTACATATATATATATATATTAATTTTTTTCCCTGGTTCTTTTCAAATTGATCATTCAGATGATAGAGAGATTGAAAGGCTATTTGAGGAATTAAAAAGAAGTTACCAAGGAACCTTGTTTACAGGTGCTAATCTCCCCAACCCATGGTTCATAGCTATCAAATACTATGGTCAGAACTACTGTGCCTCTAGAAGCTGTTAAGATTGCATTGCGCAATCTAAGAAGCCCACGAGTGGGAATCTTATACTTGATCAATGATGTACCCTTTGACCTATAAAAAAAAAGGAGCATTGCCTTTATCAGTTGCCAATTCCAATCATACAAAGATAAGAGGGGGAAAAAGTTATAGAAGAACCTACTCATGATACTTGCATGGATAAAAATAAATGTAATAATCAACAGGTCTATCAAAACACATCAAAAGAAAATAAAGGAATTTTGCCTGATATATTTTGTGCATGTGCTTATTAGAAGGCAGAAAACCAGGTTGATAGAGTCTTGGAAGTGGCTAGAAGTGTCATTTTAGGTTGTGGGGGCAATAGAGAACATGGCCCTAAGAAGGGATGAGAAGAGGACTATGACTAAAAATATTTGACTTTGATAGAAGGAATGAGACTCCAACAATGGTACATAGAAAATAAAAGCAATCAACATGCAGGAACATTTGTCAAGTCTTACAATGCAGAGGATACCATAAAGTGTAGTGATTAAGCATTCCATTATTAATGCCCCTAACTTCAACATTGATAGCAAACATAAACTCACAAGATTGAAGTATTGTGAATATCTCAACAGTGCCGGTGTTCCAAGTTTGCTCAAGTCAACCTTCTGAACCAAATGGTAGAAACATTAAATGAAGGAAACAAAGGTCACTTCAATGCTGCAGAACATGCAAAAACATATCAGTAGACATGAAAATTGAGGAAAAGAAACTTTTCATACTGTTACAAACCGAGCAGGTGATGCAAATCCCTTGGATTGTGATTCAAAAGAATGGGATCAGCTTGTGGCCTTATGAGCCAATCCAGTGGTTCTGTGTGACTGATGTCTTAGTCTGTGTAGTTTTTGGGTCTCATCAGATGCTGCAAAGAATCATGAACAGCAAAAGAGCTGTCAGAAATACAGGGGAAAAAAGGTAAAGTAAACTAAGAACACATTGAAAATAGTGGAAAGGCTAAAGATGAAATAAAACATGCTGCATCCTATAGGGCAAGGATACATTGTTTCGAACAGGGAAAATTTTCTATAACAGATGAATAAAGATGCAACCTATAACAAATGAATACAGATGACAACCAATTTCTACCAAAAAACAAAAAAAGATGACACCAAGACTTCTACTATTGGACTGTGATTAACACAAAGATTTAACCAATAAGCTAAGACTCTTTTAATACAACTCCGGAATTTTCAGACTAAAGAAAGTAAATCCCAAATGATTTACGAGGATAAGGTTCAAAATAAATATCTATTGATTTACAAATATATAAGTTATCTAGCAAAAGATTATAAGATTATCAAAAACTGTGAAAAAGTAAATTTCTATTGATTTACTAATTCATAGTACATTACTAGATATTGGTTGGATGGTGTGAAATGAATTGGAATAGATTTAGCTTGATAGATTGATATTCATATAAATATTGGTAGTAGAAATATAAAGTTATAGGAGGTGTCTTCCTAGGAAAAATTATATTGGTGTGCAGGGCATCAAACTTCATCCACGTATCCTACAAATCCCATTCTAGAGATCATCAGATCCTATTCCAAGGTTTTCCAAATCAATGTTTAGAAAATTTCAAGTCAGCCCCTAACATTCGAAACAACAATTCTAGATTAAAACGGATGAAATAATGGCACCCAGGTCGGGCAACCCCATCATTCTCAATGTCTAAACCAAATGATGAACTGTTACAAAAAAAGATGATGAAACCTAAATTTATTTTGAAACACCTTACCCTATAAATGATTTTTTATGATTATCGGTTGCACTTAAATTGAAGTAGCTTTCATGCAATTAATCAAAGCAATAACATAATTAGAAGCTCATGTATCTTTTCCATGACATGAATAATCATCTTGAGAAAAGGATAAAAGGCATATGCTTTTAAAACAACAACATCAACAACAAGAAAATTTGATAACCCCCCAGATTTATCTACAATGTGGGTTTGGTAAATCCCACTTTCAGAATTTGGGTACAGAAATAGCGTTGTAGCCTGATGTGGAAACTGCAAAAGACCCATATCAGAAACAAGAGAAACACACACACATACATAGACGCCATTCAAATAAATGTATAGCATGCACCTCTAGCTATTTCACACAAGGCCATGAGAACTAAGAAAAACCATTAGAAACAAAAAAACAACAGCGACCCAAATCAACGAAATACATAAAAAGAGCTCTAGGAATTTCATTAGAGACTGATAAAATTGATTCAAGGTAAATGAAGGCAGAAGAATATCCATAGCTATCATCACATAAACGAATTTGACAAATGATGAATTAAACAAAAGAGCCTCCAATGATCTCTAAAAAGATGGAAAGAAAGATATCAAAGCGAACGAACATTTATAGAACAAAAAAACACTTGGTGTGCTGCGAATTGATCTTTAACTCTACATTTCTAATATTAGAAACTGTATGTATTAGAAATTCCAATGGTGCAAACAACTCTTCTTTTGATGAAACTCTCTACAATTCCCCACACATCAATGCCTTCAAATCAAGGAAATGGGCCAACATCAGCAAAACCAGATCATTTCTCAAAAAGTGAGAAATCAAGCAAGCAAAAAACAAGCAAAACATCAATAGATCTGACAAAACAAAAACCCTAGGAAGAAGATCAGATTAAGCAAAACACCAAAATTGCTCAATGATCTAAAAGAAAAAAATTGACGTATAGCAGATAAAACATTTCTTGGCTGCCAAGTAGAGGACATTGCTTATAATATGCAAAAATCCCTCCATTTGATCTCATCTTTGAAATTAAACATCTAAGGTTTTCATTGCTACAAGATAGGAAATAGATGGTGAAATACTCTATATCATTCTGAATCTAACGGTGAATATAATAGTGAAATATCACTATTATTGTGTTCAAGTTGCTTACCAATTCATAGGATGAGCTAGATTGGATTCACAATAGGTAAGCCTTCCTGTACAATTACTAGTGTCTGTTTGTTTGTAGTAGAATATATAGGAATTGAAGAATTGAATACATAAGATTTTATATCATAAATGGCTCAAAATACGAGAAAGGTGAATTTTCAAAAATGAGCATCGAATAACCATTCCTTCCATGGAAACAAAATCAATGAAAGATGGAAAATAAATTACTAGCCAATATCCTAGTTATTCAATATATATGAAAGTGAAGGTCTTATATACATCTCCAACTTATATCCTTCACCCCTTACCATATGTCTTCAGCCTTCACCTCTTTAATAATTGTTCGTTGGAGCACATTTGAACATGAATTCCTATGTAATCTAAAGCAAACATACAAGTCCTAAATATATGATTAAAATGTCCTTTTAGTTCAAACAAAAGCATTATTTGGTTGGCAGCTAGTGACCCAAATCTTAAGGGTTACAACTTACAAAGCTTAGTGGGGTTCGAGTTTTCTAAAGTGAAATTTCCTTTTGTTAGAAACAATATTGAATGCTTATCTTTCATTTAAATTATTTATATTTTACTACTTTTCAGGCCAAAATGTAGTATCGATATCTAACTCCTCCATCATGGACAATTCTTCAAGAAAACGCGAATCAATAAATGAGAAAGAAGCTAGATCCATGGTTATCTGCAACCATCCTTCACTCCATGGACTTCTTGAATGTGTAAGCCTTTAAGCCTTAACATACCCAATTTTCTTCTCGTTATCTACATCACGTTTCTCCTCCAAATTGATTCAGCCCCCTCTTTAGATATGATTCTGATATTTTGCCCACTACTTGTCACTAGTATATGTAAAACATGTTTTGACACCATATCCATGCCATTTGCAGAGTATTCTTTCTTTGTATAAAAGTATGTGTACTTGCATTTTGCAATTGCAAACTATATTTAACTGTGGGACTTCTTTCTTTTACAGAGTGAGTACATATGTATAGCAATGGATGCAACAAAGAAGTCTTGGAGAGATTTGAGCATAGCAGAGAGTAGCAATATTGGTCGAGATGCCATTGCGGCAGTGAGAAGAACCCTTGAATTTCATTTTAATAGTCTCAAAGAATTTTTATATTTGGTTCGACTAGCATTGGAAAAGCTCAGCAGCTAAAGAATGGTCATTTTGACATCAATTATGATATAGGTTGTTGTTTCTATGTAAGATTTGTGATATCTGTACTTATGTTGTGATTAGAAGTTAATTAAGTTTGTTGTGTTTGTATAAACATTATAGTGTACAAAGAATTACATTTGTTAAAATTTACCAGTTGTAAACATCATATTGTAATTTTCATCAAAAAAAATTTTGAGAGAGAATTTATGACTTGTACATTGTATCTGTAAATACATATATGCTGAAATTTAAGTTGTTTATTTTATTGAATGTTTTATGGTTTTACTTGTTTTAAAAGGAAAAGCAGGAAAATGAAACATATTGTACTTTGAATTGACCAAACCTTAACTTAATCCAAATTCCATATGGATTCTAATCATATGCAATTATTTATGGATAAATGTGATATTTGGGTTGAAGTTATGCACCCAAAGCCCAAACTTAGACTAAATTGAATTCGATGTATGGTTTCTAAATTTATATCATTCTTGGCCTAAACTCAGATAAAGCCTAACCCAAATTTTATTTTTAATTGGGTTTTGATCACAACCAAGTTGCACAGTACTAAAGCATGATTGATGCTTTAAGCCTTAAAATCATGATAGGCTTTAGTTCCTGGTATTAAGTGGAGTGGAGCACATCATGTCTAAAAGCAAGCAAGAGACTAGTATACCATTAGTATTAACTTGGAGGGAGGGTTTTATTAGACATTATCATGAAGTCTACTAGTTGACATTCCCGAAAATCACTTTTAATATTTTTAATTATGATATGAATTTGTGAATATTTAAGTAGATTAAAATTAATAAACATTTGGTATAAAAATGGTATAATCTTACCGAACAAATTATGTACAAAATATTATTCCAAACAATTTAACATAATGTTGTCAAATAAGTTTTGCAGATCATAATTTCGTTACAACCGAATTTCAGCACAACCCAATTTTTGTATACAATCGGTAAGCAGGCTTGCATGGTTTGCATATGGCTCGAGTAGGATAACAACTTGTGTTAGAAAAGCTGGGTAGGGTCATTTTAAGAAGATGGGCCTAGTTAAAGACGAAATAACTTTCTCAATCAAATTTAATTTCTTTTGTTCAATTTACACAGAACTCTTTAATTAAGCTTGGTAAAAATTGAATGCGTAAGATGTTGTTTATACTCCTTATCCAAATACCAAAAAAGAGGTCACTTATTTAGCATCTTTTGGAGCCTTCCATGATTTCCATCCATCCATCAAAATCTTTTCGAACATTCGATAACATGTCCCCCAATTTTTATCAAAATGTCAGTCCTAAGGTAAGGCCAACTAAAACTATTGTTTGAGTAAAATGTGGGGATACACCATACCATGAAAGGGCATTTGTTTTGAACTTCCCATATTTCAATGGATAGCCTCGTAATTCATGGCATCTGTTTTGAACCACTCAGATTTTCATTACATGGCCCCATAATGGAGTTCCACCCCTTATAGGCATTCTTTAAGCCAAATCATTGGAGGATCTGGACATGCAATGGAGAAACAAACAGCGTGTGACTAAAAATACTTAGCTAGGTTACACTTTCTTAATCTTGCGAAATTTCTTTGGATGTAGGAAAATGGATGTAGTTTGATCCCATTGCTCATGAGAAAATTGTCCTCTTAATCTCTTAGTCAAATATAATGTAATTATCTATGCCCTTTTGGTTAGCATGCCTAATGCCCAAAATCTTGAATCCAACAAATTTTTACTTAATCTTTTAATTCTTCTAATGTTGAGAAATAATTTTTATTTCTTTTTTCCTTGGAGGCATTAGTTTTGATTGGATGCAGTTTGATCATCTAGTTTTGATCAATTATTAGAACATTAATTGTCATTTAAGTAGGGTAGAGAAATGGGCATCTGAGGGCTTATTTGGCATTGTTCCCATGTTATTTGCAACTTTGTTCTTAGATCTGGTCGTGTTGAGATCAGGTTATATCGGGATTAAACTCTGCAGAACTTATTTGAAAGCATTATATTAAAATATTTTGTTGAGTATATGCCATAACAGTGTAAAAATTTTCTCATAGATCTAAAATATGGGACATACCTTTTAATGTTAGTGCCATTTTAGTATCGGTGTACATGGAACTCACATATAGAAGTTATAATGTCGTACTCACTTCTAAAAAATAGAACGTACGCGGGGCCCATATTTATAGCATTTATAAGATAGGCCTACCTTTTTTAAGAATTATAATGTGGTTCCACTTTTTGAAATGTAAATATGGGACCCATTTTTATAAATTATAACTTGGTATACATATTTGGAAATTAGATGGGCCCCACATTTATAGGATTTATAATATATGTACATCTTTTATGATTCGGAAACTATATAGACCAGGAATCGGATTGGGACCCCTTTATCGATTGGGACCTAAACTGTGTTCCGGACCCAAATCTGTTTTTGAATCAATCGAAATGGTAGTTATGGGAGTTGATTTATAAAGTCAAGAAACACACAATCATTTTCGTTTTTCTTTTTTGCATTATTTTTGAATTAGTTTTTTAAAAGATATATTTATGGTGGATGTATGGTGAATACCGCTCCAATAAAATTTAAAATTAGAGGCCCCAGCATCATTTGCATTTCACGGGAATGTGCAATTGCCAAATTCGGAGTCCTTTTTCTCATGTCAAATAACCCACTCACGCTACAAGCGCACATTTTAAAAGTGGGTCCCCTGTCAACGGTCTGCTGGATGGAGCTCGTCACGCTATAAATAAAGGTCGGCGGCTGGTTTGAGTGACTCGTTGGTTTCCCCTCCTTGCTTCATTCCCCCACTTTATCTCTCGCTCTCTCAACTCTCTACTCCGTCTCTGAGACAGAACCCTTGTTTTGCATTCTTGAAAAGATAATGGGGACGCATTCCATGGATTTTGATGTCTATATGGTAATAACTGTCTCTACTCTCTCTTTCTTTCTTTCTTTCCTTGTGTGTGTCTCTACTCTGTCTCTCTCTCTCTCTCTGTATGTGAAGACGTGTTTTAAATCAACCTAGAAATTCAAATGTTATATTGCAATGTGGGTTTTCTCCATCTGTTTTCTTGGAAACTAGAGTATGACTATGATGGTGTGTTTGGATGGCGAGAAAATGCACCCTCCGTTTTCTTGAAAACTTTGATCCAAGATACGGTGCTTTTGAATGGCCAGAGAACGGAAGTGGATGGGTTTTGTTGCAATGTGGGTCGACTTGTTGCTGTCCAATCCGTGTAAACCGATGACAGTGAGACCCACCATGGGGGTTTGTTTTTTCTTTTTCAACCGTTCTTCTTCATTCTGTTTTTTCGTCATTGGGTTGAATGTTGGAATTTCCGTTTCATCTTGGATGGAAATTGTTGTGCGAATGAACATAATTGAACCTTGATTAGATCATGGGTTGAATGTTGGAATTTCCGTTTCTTCATTGGGTTCTTGAAAGAAAGCTGAGACATTACGAATCTATTTAAACCATATATAGTTTAGTTCAGATCAGTAAGGAAAATGTGAAAGGTTGTACAAAGATTGCATAGGTGCAGAAATGCAACACCCAATTTGGATAACCTATTTGCTAAATGATTAGCATCTTTAGGAAGAGAACAAGGTTGATGTAATTGTAGTTGGCTAAGTTTGTATCTTTCTTGTTGACCATGGCTCTTACATTTTGTGTGGCTCCCTATTGTTTTCTACCCAGTGGACCACACAGGGTGAAAAACCTTAAGCAGGAAATAGGATCCCATGATCATGAATACCTGTCCTGAGAATGGCTCTTTCTTTGGCTGCTGTAGAGGTTTTATGGTTGATCAAGCTTGATAATGGAACTTCCTGTAGAACTCTCACTTATCTCCAACCGCTTTCACATGCTACTCTTCTGTTTTCCCATGAGTATCTGATTAAGTGTTAAATTGTAAATGTGCTGATTGAAAGAGTCATTCACTTGTTTACCACTTTCTTTTACAAATGCTAAATGTTTTATGCCATTGATGCCCAAGTTACCAATGCCTTGGGGGCCGTAAAATGCAACCTTGGTGTGTTACATATTGAATCAAACACAAACATAGGAACTTCACAAAATCATTCTCCAAATGAGCCCATAAGTTGTGTGTGTCTGTGTGCGGACATGGTCCTCCTTTTGAAACCTTTTGTTACGAGGGAAACTGCCAAGATCTTGATTCACAACTCTAGATTACTTTATAAGTGTTGAAGCATTGTTTTGTGAATTGGAGAACGTGGGTGACCGGAATTTCATTTCTTGTGAGTGTCTAACATCGAAACAACTTTTTTCTTACTTTTCTGCCTCTGTAGTTTTTGAGTTGCACGGATGTTAATAGGTAAGATCCATTGACAACCATTGTGGGCCCATGATCT
The DNA here is from genome assembly GCA_037013555.1 of Sextonia rubra. Classification (NCBI taxonomy): domain Eukaryota; kingdom Viridiplantae; phylum Streptophyta; class Magnoliopsida; order Laurales; family Lauraceae; genus Sextonia; species Sextonia rubra. The sequence continues at coordinate 49,660,248 of JASUAD010000009.1, read as the reverse complement.
TGCCAAATAAGAGCATTCTAGAGTCATCCTTTCCTAGGATCATGCGACTGAAACGGAATTGAAGTGGTTGGCCCAAATAGGTAGTTGGCTTTTTGGAGCGGATCCAATATTTTCATTTGAGATTTTAAAATGATCCAATGTGAGATTCTCAAATGATGGAACTTCAGGAGTCTTCTAATTCCTAGATTTCTGATGAGGATTTTCAGTGTACCAAAAATTTTCATATGAGTTTTTAAAGTGGACTGAGATCCAAAGCGGTGACCCTTGTCTGGAGGTGCATCCATTACTCTCAAGGAGTTTGTTTGTTTGCCACTTATTATAGAAAAATAAGTTTTACTTGTCTTAATGTTTCATGCGCAAGTGTTACTGTGATAGTTTTAGAAGGGTGTGTTGTGTTAGTGTCACCTTGACTCATGCCAAATCCAGTCCGTAGTGATCATTGTTCAGTATAGGGTTTTTTTTTAATTGATAGAAAATTGGAATGGAAAGGGCCTAAACTATTTATGCACACTATTTCTGTACATCATTTATATATCAAACATAAATTAGTGCAAACAAATGTGATCATATATAACCATTATGCATATGCATCATTTAAATCTGCAAATGAGTACATGTAAAAAAAAAGAGGCATTTGTAAATGAGTAGAACACACAACCCTGAACTACCTTGACAACTGTGCTAATCACTGGTATTTCTATGTATGAAGTATAACTAATAAAAAATAGTCATAGTATTTATTATTATTTATTTTTTTAGAAATGTTTTGGGGTTAATCTTAAGACATCCAGATGTTACTCTTTGGGTTTTTCCCTTTTTATTCTGGATGATCTCTTAATGTGAAAATCATTTGAAGAATACTTTGGGGCAATGTATAAATCTTGCCAAAGTGGGGACATTTCTAAAACTTCTGAACTGGTGCAAACTTGTACATCCAAGTTGATTGTCTTAGCTTTCTAAATTTACTGATCATTTCACGATGGTATTTGATTGTGGGTCTATGATTTGAAGATTAAAACGTAGGGATATTGAGAGGCTGGGCTCAATTCCTTAAGTCTGTCTAATTCCTAAACTTTTGGGCTGGACTTGATGTGCAAGGAGTCTCCATAAGTGCACGTCCATTTTATTAGCAGGTGTTTTCTGAAATTTTATTAGCTCGGTGTGTGCCTCACCTCTTAAAAGGTCAAGACTTTAACTGATCAGGCGCACTCTGTTTTCTAATGCCCAAATCCACTCTTGATTGGAGATAGGCACATCATCAAATTGATAATGCATATATCGTATTGATAATTGTAATACTTTATTGAACGAAATTATACATATCAATGATGTGGTGGGTGGAAAGATACTTGAAGTAAAACTTTTCCATATCTCATCGCATGTGCAGCTCAAATTTCAAAAAATGTGGCTCCACAGTAAATAGAATGCATACATTACTTTTTAGTTTTTTTTTTCAAACATGTCAATTTCACGATGTTCCAAAGCATGTTAAACTGATATTTTGCCATATCTAGACATGTTCATCCAAGTTGATGGACCCAAATTGGTAAATTGGTTGGCTATATATAGCATTGATCACAGCCATTTGATTGAGAATCTCTATTTTGATTATTAAGATCTATGGCTTGGTAGGGGTTTAGGGGAGCTCAGTTCCGGTAGACTACCTGCTTGGTAATAAAGGTCAAAACAATTCCTGACCAAGGATAGAACCTGTTTCTGTGGTGATATGCAGGACTAAATTACTAAATGATTTAGGTTTGATGGTCCAGTATATTGATGCAATATGACCTATGAACTTGAGCTGATCCATCTGAACTAAAGCCCTTCCTAGAGAATTTATTGATTGAGTTAGAAACGAAAATGTTGCGAGTCTAAGCACCAGAATGTAATGGAAGGGGTTTGGTCCTCAAGTTAGCATCCAGTCAGAGTGGGTATAAGTTTTACACCAATTGGATTTTTTTCATTGAGGAGAAAATGGATGTTGAGAAAACAATATACAGATCAAACTTGTATTTCCTCCACTTAATTATATTCTCTGTACGGTTTCTCTGTATCCAAAATGCCCAAAGTTTCTTTAATCCATTTTTTTTAAGCTTAGAATCACATATGATATATATCAACTTATTATTATAATAATGCTGACTCTGTATTTTTTTTTTTTGTTCTGCAGGATCAAAGGATTGATCGTTGCTTAGGTCAATTTAGAAAAAGGTTTGCAGGGGACTTTTCTACAAAAGCACTGGGTATGAGTAGTTTAATTGTAATTGGACTTGTCAAGAAATTTTCAAATTGTATGTGTAGCCCACTTTACTTTTCTATCATTGGTGCAAGAAAACTACCCCATCAAATTATTGAAGCCCTTTGTGTAATAGCCTTTAATGATCTTTTAACCATATATTCTTTTTGAGGTTAAATTCAATGATGGGTAACACTTCGAACAAAATTGAATTAAGCATGATGTTGGGCCATTGAAGAGGGGGAATAAGATAAGAGTGTCCGAGGAGTTGCATTGATCATAGGTGGGCCTAAGTGAGCCTCGTAGAGCTAGACTAGACAAGCAGCCTGCTCGTAGAAAAAAATTCTCCATATATTGAGTACAGAAATTTGTAATATTAGAGTCAATTGATAGTATTAGCAATGAGAAAACAACAAAAGCCTGCTGATTCAAAGACAATACTCCATACTTTTGGAATACAATTTTAGGCTAGAAAACTGAAATATGTATCTATATGCAATACTTGCAGGTAGAACGATTATACCTGTAACATTACAACAACAGTATCTATTTCTCATTTTTCTCTTTGACCAATAATCTTGTTACTAGATATTGTTGAACTACCACATCATTTAGTTCTTACTATTGTTTTCCATGATGTCTTGGCTTTTGAATCTTGGTATATATGATGTTGTGTGTGATGCATCCGACTTCAAGCCATCTGGGTTTCAATAATAGCAATGAAGGTTAAAGTTGAAGTATTGTACTCTCAAATAATATTAAAAAAATTTTAGTTTAAAATATGAATAATTCTAAATATTTGGCCAGTTAGAAGTAGTTTATAGAATATCTTTGGGGTGCATTCACTTTATGATCTTATTTTGACTTAAATTCCTATTTGAGTAGGCAAAATGATTAAATCCATCCTCATGGGTAGATTTTTTTGAAGAACAATTGTACATCACTCTTCATGGCAACTGCTTCGTATGCACAAATATTTCTATATAAAAGGAATAAGAGGCAAATTGATTTGCTAAACTAAGGGTATTATGATGAGACTTAATAGCTAAAAACTCTTCTTATCATTGTATTTATTTTTATTTTATTTTATTGGCATCTCTTGTGTAGATTGTTGATAGTTGAATACTAATTACTTCTTATCTAAATTATATCCTAAGTACTTCTTATCTGAATTATATCATGTATAGAATTCATATAATCTAATGTTGTTTCATGTTTGTTTCTCTCTCTATCTCATTATTAGTTGGTTTACATTTACTCACATTATAGTATAAGCTTGTTAATCTATTTCCTTTCTTTTCTTAGGGCTAAGAGGCGGGGACTATGGTTCATTTTTGCCTGTATATCTACGGGGCCCTCTCTACCTTTCTCATCATATTAGTGCATCTGAACCTAACTCACAGGTAAGACTAGAGTGTCCAATGAACAACTAATTTATATATTAAATCATATCTAAAAAAACATGACCCATACATTCATTGGGCCTATCTCACATTTGGAGATGGGTTACACATTAATATAAAAATTTATACAAATATAGAACATCTAATCCCCATTATTGTGCTTGAAAATGGCATTGGACTAAGTGACAGGACTGGCCCTAGGTCCAAGTCCATCTTCTTGAGCCCTTGATTTTTGCAAAAGTTGAGGCCTTTCTTTAATAGCCCAATGGAGCATCGTAGCTAGACCATTGCTAGTGACAAATTTTTTAACAACCATATATTTTTTGATTAATGTGTTTTGCTATTTGTGAGCAGACTTTGGTACAACATGTAGTCTCAAAAGAGCCTTCCAAACCCCCTCAAGCATCTCCAGCTGTGTTAGCAAAGAGAAGCAGAGAGGAATTTGAATCATCGAATTTAGATTCAGTTGACACAACATCCTCAGTTAGGAGTTCTCTTACAATTGAGGAATTCAACGAAAATGAGCAGAAAAAGAGAAAGGAAAGTAGCGATTGTGTTCATGCTGCTAATATATTGAAGGAAGCTACTAATCTAAGATATGCAGCCGATCATTTGAAGGTTGATGCATCAAACCTTTCTATTTATTGTTTAGCATATTATGGTAGCTTTATTTAGGCAATGAAAATTCTCAAATGCTCCTACAACATGCTGATTATGTATTGGATAAAAATTCTTATCCATTAAAATCTTTTCACCTAATTTAGTATTTTATTTTCATGTCATTATAATGTACAATAGAACAAATGGCCATCTGTCTTTCCAAAATTTTAAGTTGGTACCAATTATATAGGAATTTATGATAAAGAAATTCAGAAATGAGATCAAAGTGAATGTATAGAAATGTGCATCAAATAACCTCCCCTTTAATAGAAATTCATTCTAGGAAAGGTGGGAAGTGTTGGCCCAACCATCATCCCAATCATTCAAATCCTAGGAATATCAGGGTCTAAAATATATTGCTACCTTACATCTTTAACTCGTTTTTCACACTTCACCTCTTCAATAATCACTTTTATTTGGCGATGAATTATTTTGTATTCAATTCTTGTGTGTTTTATTGCAAGTAAGTAGTAGTGATTTTATTTAGATCAATGCTCCAAGTCTCAACTCAGGTTTATGCTATTTTACCTTTATACGCCATTATAACTTTGTATTTATGGATCCAAATGTGCAGAATGGAGGAGAAAAAGTTGAGATTATTGGGCTCTACCTCCATGCAACTATAAAGTTTCTAAATGGTGCATTCCTATTAGAGAATATGGAGGGTCCAATACAAATTTACAAGGATTCCGCAAAGCTTTCTATGTAAGTAACATCTATGCAAAATGAATTACAATCCCCTTTGTATTTTGTTGCCAATTGTTTGGTTTCACTACTTTTATTTCCTATTATATTTTTATTACTTAAAAAACCTTTCAATCTTGACAAATATCATAATACATTCTTGTAAAACATAGATCTGCATCCTTAATGTACTCATTAAGAAAAAGATTATTTTATGAAAGTTAAAAATCTCAACCTTCAATGTATAGAATTAGATTCACAGTGTTTATCTTTCAAGCATTACTATATTGCACATTATGGGTTACCTTGTTTACAAGTGTGTGTACTAATATGCAGGTATTGTGCTACTACATTTGAGAGAATTGGGAAGATGGCTGCTGCTACCCTTGCATACAAATGCGTTGAGGTGGCATATATGCGAATACTCTTCTCTATGAACTCGCTTATTCAGAAAGACAAAAATGACATACAACATTCTTCTCTTGGTAACCTAATCATGACTTATTTCATTATGTTTATGCTATTGAATTTATGTTTTCTTTTATAAAAAATCTCTAGTTTCTCGATTTCCCACACATGCATTACTTTACCTGATGCGTACAAGTAGATAAGTGCTACATGCAATTGGATCTATAAAAGATTTCTTGGCTGCCTAGCAGAGGACGTTGTTTATAATATGAAAAAATGCCTCCATTTGATCTCATCTTTGAAATTAAACCTCTAAGGTTTTCATTGCTACAAGATAGGCATAGATAGTGAAATACTCTATATCGTTGTGAATCTAACAGTGAATATAATAGTGAAATATCATTATTATTGTGTTCAAGTTGCTTACCAATTCATAGGATGAGCTAGCTTGGATTCACAATAGGTAAGCCTTCCTGTACAATTTCTAGGGTCTGTCTGTTTGCAGTATGATACACAGGAATTGAAGAATTGAATACATAGGATTTCATATCATAAATGGTTAAAAATAAGAGAAAGGTGAATATTTAAAAATGAGCAACAAACAACCATTCCATCCATGGAAACAAAATCAATGAAAGATGGAAAATGAATTACTAGCCAACACCCTAGTTATTCAATATATATGAAAGTGAAGGTCCTATTTACATCTCCAACTTAATCCTTCACCCCTCACCATATGTCTTTAGTCCTCACCTCTTTTAATAATCATTCGGTGGAGCACATTTGAACATAAATTCCTATGTAATCTAAAGCAAACATACAAATTCTAAATATATGATAAAAATATCCTTTTAGTTCAAACAAAAGCATTATTTGGTAGGCAGCTGGTGACCCAAATCTTAAGGGTTACAACTTACAAAGCTCAGTGGGGTTTGAGTTTTCTAAAGTGAAATTTCCTTTTGTTAGAAACAATATTCAATGCTTATCTTTCATTTAAATTATCTATAGTTTACTACTTTTCAGGCCAAAATGTAGCATCGGCATCTAACTCCTCCATCATGGACAATTCTTCAAGAAAACGCGAATCAATAAAAGAGAAAGAAGCTGGATCCATGGTTATCGACAACCATCCTTCACTCCATGGACTTCTTGAATGTGTAAGCCTTTAAGCCTTAACATACCCAATTTTCTTCTTGTTATCTACATCACTTCTCTTCTGCTAATTGGTACTACACCCTCATAAGATATGATTATGATATTTTGTCCACTACTTGTCACTAGTATATGTAAAATATGTTTTGACACCGTATCCATGCCATTTAAAGAGTAATTCTTTCTTTGTATAAAAGTATGTCTACTTGCATTTTGCAATTGCAAACTATATTTGATTGTGGGACTTGTTTCTTTTACAGAGTGAGTACATATGTATAGCAATGGATGCAACAAAGAAGTCTTGGAGAGACTTGAGCATAGCAGAGAGTAGCAGTATAGGTCGAGATGCCATTGCAGCAGTGAGAAGAACCCTTGAATTTCATTTTAATGACCTCAAAGAATTTTTATATTTGGTTCGACTGGCATTGGAAAAGCTCAGCATGTAAAGAACGGTCATTTTGACATCAATTATGATATAGGTTGTTGTTTCTATATAAGATTTGTGATATCTGTACATAGTTGTGATTAGAAGTTGATTATGTTTGTAGTGTTTGTATAAACATTATAGTGTACATAGAATTGCATTTGTTAAAATTTTCCACTTGTAAACATCATAATGTAATTTTCAGCAAAAAAAATTTTGAGAGAGAATATGTATATACATATGTGCTGAAATTTATGTTGATTTTTTATTGAATGTTGTATGGTTTTAGTTGTTTTAGAAGGAAAAGCAGAAAAATGAAGCATATTGTACTTTGAATTGGCCAAACCTTAACTTAATCCAAATTCCATTTGAATTTCAATCATATGCAATTATTTATGGATAAATGTCATATTTGGGTTGAAGTAGTGCACCCAAAGCCCAAACATAAACTAAATTTGAATTCGATGCATGGTTTCTAAATTTATATCATTCTTGGCCTAGACTCAGATAAAGCCCTACCCAAATTTGCCCTACCCAAATTTTACTTTTAGTTGGGTTTTGACCCCAACCAATTTGCACTATACTAAAGCATGATTGATGTTTTAAGCCTTAAAATCATGTTAGGCTTTAGTTCTTGGTATAAGTGCAGTGGAGCACATCACGTGTAAAAGCAAGCAAGAGACTAGTATACCATAAGTATTAACTTGAAAGGAGGGTTTTATTAGACATTTTCATGAAGGCCATTATTTGACATTCCCTGAAATCACTCTTAATATTTTTAATTATGGTATGGGTTTGTGAATGTTGTTAGTAGATTAAAATTCAAAAACATTTGGTATAAAAATGTTACCGACCAAATTCTACAGAAAATATTAATCCAAACAATTTTACATAATGTTGTCAAGTAAGTTTTGCAAATCATAATTTCTTTACGACTGAATTACAACACGACCAAATTTTAGTATACAATCCGCAAGCAGGCCCGCATGGTTTGCAGGTGGCTCGAGTAGGACAACAACTTGTGTTAGAAAAGCTGAGCCAGGCTATAATAAACATCAGATCGGTCCAGCTTGTCCAACTCATGAACACCCCCAGTCTCGACAAAGGTCATTTTAAGAAGATGAGCCCTATTAAAGGCAAAATAACTTACTCAACACATTTAATTTCATTTATGCAATATGCACAGAACTCTTTGATTAAGCTTGGTTACAATTGAATGCGTAAGACCTAGTTTATACTCCTTCCTCATCCCAATACCATGAAGGATGTCACCCATTTAGCATCTTTTGGAGCCTGCCATGGTTTCCATCCATCCGTCAAAATATTTTCGAACATTTGATCACATGTGTCCCCCCATTTTATCAAAATGTCAGTCTTACAGTGGAGCCAACTAAAACTATTGTTGGGGTACAATGTGGCACTACGCTGAAAACTGTCATTTGGAATGATTATGAACTGTTCGTAATAGTATTTGAAACATTTCTGATCTGTTCCAGAATGACCTGTCGCTGAAAATCTAGAACGGTTCAAAACTGTTCCTGTTTTTCCTTTTGGAACAGTTTTGAACCATTCATGTTTGGGTTGTGACAAAGTTTTACGTTGGCTGTCACCTACCTAACGCAACCCTCCTCCTTTACCCGGGCTTGGGACTGGCAGCAAAACTGGCAGAGTTTCTCGTGACTATAGGCTTACATCAGGGATCATTCTTAAGCCCTTATCTCTTTGCATTAATTATGGATGAGTTAACTGTGCATATTCAAGAAGAAATACCATGGTGTATGTTGTTCGCAGATGATATAATATTGGTGGATGAATCAAGAGAGGGTGTAAATGCAAAGCTTGAGAGATGGCGGAGGGCATTAGAATCTAGAGGCTTTAAAATAAGTCATATAAAGACAAAATATATGGATTGCAATTTTAGTGGACATATACAAAGTGTTGAAACTACTGTCAAAATTGAAACCCATGAGATACCATGTAAAGATTCTTTTCAGTACCTAGGCTCGATGATTAGTTAAGATGAGGAGATTGACGAAGATGTGGAGCATAGGATAAGAGTTGGATGGCTGAAGTGGAGACTAGCTTTGGGAATACTTTATGATAGACAAATGCCAACAAAATTGAAGGGAGAATTTTACAGGACAGTGGTTAGACCAGCTATGACATATGAAGCAGAATGTTGGCCAATTAAGAAGACACATATTCATAAGATGAATGTAGCGGAAATGAGAATGCTTAGGTGGATGTGTGGTAAAACTAGGAAAGATAAAATTAGAAATGAGCCCTTTCAAGAACATTTAGGGGTAGCACCAATAGGAGATAAGATTAGAGAAACTCGTTTAAGATGGTTTGGGCATGTTGAGCGTAGGCCAGTAATGGCACCGGTGAGAAAAAGTTTGGATATACAGGTGGAGGGTCTATCAAGAGGTAGGGGTAGGCCAAAGAAAACATGGATGAAAGTCATTAATTCAGATTTGAAGAAGTTGCACTTATCGAAAGATTTAGCTCAAAATAGAACGGAATGGAGAAATAGAATTCATGTAGCCGACCCCAACATGGTTGGGATAAGGCTTTGATGATGATGATGATGATGAACAGTTTTGAACCATTCCAGTTAGGTTAGAAACCATTCCTAACTTTACTTCTGGAACAGTTCAGAACCGTTCCAACTGGTTCAGAAACTATTCCTAATTTTACTTTTAGAATGCTTTTAAACCGTTCTACTTGGGTCAAAACTGTTCCTGTTTTTACAGTTGAAATAGTTTTGAACCATTCTAGTTGGGTTAAAAACGTTCTTGTTTTTACTTTTGGAATGATTTTGAATCGTTCCATTTTTTTTTTAATGAATGCTTTAAACCGTTCCAAAATTCTAATTCTATGATAACTTTAAATTATTCTAAATTTTTTATTTTGAAATAATAAAACATAGTTTATGAACAATTATTTCCAATTTTAAAGGATTAGAACCTTTCTAAAATGTAAAATAGAAATAATTTTGTAGCATTCCAAAATATAGCATTTCCATTCACTTCATAGAAATTATATTTCTTTATAGTAACAAAGGCATTGAATGCCATTAGCAATATACAAGACATAGTATCACAAAACTCATATTTAATGACATATTTCCATTGCAGACACCATCTTAAAATCCATTACATATCAGTGCTCAAACTCAATCTCTAACTTATGTGATGACGATGGTAGAGATCCACAAGCTTTGGTAACTTTCTCATTTAACAACTTTGAAGCATCATCCACAAGCTTTCTTAGAACCTACCAATATAAAAGGGGAAAAATATATATAGTTTTTCCTTTAAAAACTCTACCAAACACCATTCTTGTGTTTCATGTAGTGATAGCTGACTTATTTACCAAATCTAAACTGTAGAGAACTAGATGCAAAAAAACTGCATGGGTAAATTGAATGGGTTTGGGCCGACTGGTGAATGCTACAGTTGGGTCCATATAAATGTAGTTTGATTTGCATCAGTGCAAATCAAAACCGAACAGTGCTTGTTGATGGACCTATTTTGAAAAATAATGCTGGGCAAAGTTTCTCATTCAATGTTATAAAGGAGATTAACAATGATTAATCACTTATATGTATATAATTTACATGGTTCACAAGGTCAGAACTGTGATATTGAGCTAATCTTGTATACAAGTAACACTAAAATTGATCAAAGATTCGTGCTTACAGTTTTTAGGCCAGAGGGGTTGACAATTGGAAGCTTCAAGAGGTCCTAAACAGTTTTGACACTTACAGCTACAAGCTTCTAATAGAATGCCCTATCTTTGCCTATCCTCTCCAGACACCACACATTGTTGTCCAATGTTGGGGGATAAAACTTCCATATACTATTAAAAAATTGATTATGTTAAGATTAGTTCAAAGTACTTTATTTACTATCTAGAGAAACTTCAAACAAGATACTCAAACAGTATAGATTGGAGGAATTTCACAATAACAGTTGCTGTGGATATCCACTTCAACCTTCTTTGATTGATCATGTTGCCAGTGCTTCCTTAAATTATTCAATACTTCAGGTTCACCATCAGAAAAGCTCTCACTACTGCTGTAGAACACAAACAAGCTATCAATAATGAGTATGCAACTAAAATTAAGTTTACATTTCTGTTATGTTGAATGAAATGCATTTTAAGAACTATGCCAAAAGCTTGAATCCATGTTCTCTATCAGGAAGCCTGGATCCGGAATCGTCATGCTGGAAACCAAATATATAATTATCTAAGTACCTGGTGAATTGATTGTTGCTCTCATAAGGCTTCTTCAAATTCACACTAAAGGCGGTCGAGTTCTGTATCAGGAACAACTTCATTCTCTGCCTCCTCTATATTTTGCTTGCATGCATTTATCTTTTTCTGATAGTCTACAGCCCAAAAGAAAGACAAAAACAATAAAATAAAGACTAAAAAAAAGACTATTGACAACTGATATTTGCAGAGTACAATCAAACTTGGCTAGGAGAACTGAAAGTCAAGTTGCCTTAATCAATGATTTTACATTAGACAATACAAAAGTAGAAATTCAGCAGTGAGTGGTAAAACTCATACAAGGAGCAGTACACAACACATCACAAGAAAATATTTCTTAGAAAACTGACAGTCCAAAGCTTAATACCCCGCCTTTTAGTCATCATAGGTGTAAAGTCATTCCTATGAGACCATAGTATCATAGCGTTAAGACAAGTCTTTATGACTTTGGTGTTGATGGTGATTTACATACACATACAAATTAAAAGCACAAAAGATGTGTGATAAGACAATCTCAAAAATTACATATTTCATGGATCATAAATATTTGTGCACCTACATCAAGTATTTACAGTTTCAAATGAGGTAGAGGCAGTATCGGTTTGAGAAGCTCTGAAGATAATCAAATAAATAAAGGTTCTTTAGTCATCTAACAACAGGGGGAGATTTAAGAAATATAAAAAGGAGGGTTAAGAAAGGGGAGACCCACCATGAAGATCGGCTTTAATTTTAAAGAAAGTTTGATGGCTCTTCTATACACAGTAAGTAAGTTTTTGTTTGTACATAGTATGCAGTTTTTGTTTGTACATAGTATGCATCTCTTTTACTACACAGTTTTCCCTGTTCCATTGTCCAATTGAACTGATGAGTGAAACTGATGCCTAGTTACTAATTGATTTATGACAGTTTCAAAGGGGGAGTTCGTTCTTTAGGTTCATTGTTATAAAGATAGCTGTGTCTCATTTGCGAAATGAGGTCTTTGTAATTTCAAAATAAATAAAAAGTCAACATTTTAATCAATAAACAAGAAATAGCATCCAACTATTCAACAGATCATACCTATAAAATTACATTTAGGAAGCAATTATTGCCTAGATTTTTCAGCCCAAATACCCAGCATAAGTTTTCTGATAAATCCCTTTTGTTGAATGTCCATAGTAATGAATGAGGATATCCAGCAATCCCATCATTCCATGCCAAGATCAAACCAGCAAGTCCCATTCCCACACCAAAAATTCCAACCACCAGAATATGGGACTAACAAAGCAAAACCTCCTTAAAAGTAAACCACGTCTGATTGCCATGCTTAAGTGTATGGATGAGATTGAGCATAGTCACTTCTTTCAAATTTATATTCAATAAACATCAACTTCTTTTCTGAAATAGGTTAAATGTTGAACTTAACAAGACTTAGAATTACCTGCACCATAATAAATGAGAACAAGAATTCCTCAATAACTTTTCGGTACAAGCAACAAATTCAACAGCGCAAATGCACAATGGTTAATTGGTTATTGACTAAGTGCCTGAAAAGTTACCACTACTAGCATCTTCCAAATTCTCTAATCTAACAATATGTAGCAGCTTGAGTCATTCATAACAAGTGACATATATATTATACAAATCATAGTTTACCAACCTCATGGTTGACCAGATTAGGCCTTTTACAAGGTTGATTTAACCTGGAAACTCAGTGCACCAATTAGGCAAGTCATTAAATTCATGTTATAATAACAGAAATGAACATTTATAATAACTAAAATTTACATTTTAAACACAAAAGAAATATTTTTCTCAAAAACTAAACAAAATTTCATATTATGGTTTCAGTAGCCAACATTCATCAAGTAATAATGAACTGCTACCATCTACTAATATACAGCATACATACAGCTCCATTTGTTGTCTTTCTTTTCTTCTTTAATTAAGAAAAAAGAAGCTACGATGAAAATGCTTAAGTGGATTTGGCCAACTTGGCCAGGCCAAGAAAAGTAAAGCCAAGTCACAAGTCAGACCACTTGTTGAGTTGGTTCCAACCAAATCAATGGTTGAGAAATCAACAAATTGAGGAACAAATTTTTACTCAAAACCATTGAAATCATTCACCAAGCATGGCAAAGGATTGGTCTAAGAATGCCAAAAGTCCTCAAAAACAACCCCAACGCAGTAGGACCAGATAAAAACAAACCTAGTAAACCTAGACTCAAGTGAGGATGGTGACACGAGGAGTTTCTTCCCCATCCCCACCATCTCCCCAACTCTAATTTTGGCCTGTTTGGTTGCCTCTTAGCACCAAAATACTTAAAAAGTTTAGCCTATCAACAACATGCAAACTAGGAGGGAAAGGCCAAGGAGTTAAGCAAATCAAAATCACAAATCATATATGTCCTTGTTGCCATCACACACTCACTAGCCCTACTGCCAACTTTCATAGTTAAAAAAATATTAAATATGGATCAGCCATTTGACTAAAGCCCAAAATAATAGCCAGATAATATAATTTGTATCAACAATTTCACTGTTAACTCACTTGTAAAAATTTCAACAAAGCGTCCAAAAATTGCAGCAGGATTTGCAGTGGCAAAGAAGAGAAGACAAAAGGGAGTATCAATTAATCAATTGACCCGTAGTTTGCAAACCTAAAAAGGACGAGTCCTCGGATTGGACCTTTGAAATAGATGAATTAAGCATTATTAGGCAAGTGCCTTTGGAGAATCGCAGAGGATCCGGATAGTTTGTCGAAACAGATGCTAACATCAAAATATTGTGTGGACAAAATCAGTGGGACATCCAAGAGTCTAACTCCCATAACTTGGGATCACGGAGGGTATTCCTGTCAGTCAAGTAGCTCTTCTCAAATATGATTAGGTAACAGACTAGCAAAAAGAGGAGATTTGAAAAATAAATAAATAAACAACTAGATACTTGGCCAAAAATAGACCTCTGTCCATTCAGTTCCCTCCAAGAGTACCAGCTTTCGTCTGAGTCATAATCTAAGGAAGTATCTTTATTATGGAAATTTTGCATGAGCATAGGATGACTATTGTTAATGTGTGTTTGATGTACCTAGCAGATGTAGAAACTGTGGATCCTTCATCCGAAATCACTGTGTTGCTCATATCCTTCTGAAATAAGTGCTTCAGTCATAGGATGCAGTTGAGTATTTCTAAAAAGCATTACAGCCATTACTAGCTTTTACTTGGCTAGGATGATGAAAGTGGGTGCAAAGAGGGGAAAAGTTATATGGAAGATCTCATTCATGGCTGTTTTTCGAATTATCTGGAAAGCAAGGAAGATATATTGTTTTGAAGGAAAATCTTCTAAATGTGGAAACATTGTATAAAAGGTGAAGTAAAATGGTGCCAATTAGGTGTTGGTTACTCAGTTAGCCCCCTTCTGTAAAGATATATCTACAGTCACTATTAAACATAATTGCTTTCCCTGCCCATCTATGGCCTTTTCTCATCCTAAGTACTCTCCTCCCCTGCAAGGCTCCCTCAAGCTTTATTTTATTGGAATCATTGTTGAACAAGATGGATTGTTTGTGATAGCGAAGCAAAGACCATTTTCTCCATCTTAGGGCCAGTTAGTACATAATTAGTAAAAGAGGCAAAGGTGTTGGCTTTGCAGACAAGTCTCCATGAAGCTCACCATCTAAATATCAAGCATATCATTGTGGAAGCGAACTATACGTGTGCCTTAGACGAGTCTCCATGAAGCTCACCATCTAAATATCAAGCATATCATTGTGGAAGCCAACTATACGTGTGCCTTAGGTGTTGAGCCTCGGAGATGTGCCTAAATTAGGAAGAGGTGGTGAGCATAGTCAAGCATCTTGGTGCTTCCCTCAATCATGTCCATCTAAGTGCAAATTCTGCAGCAGATATCTTGGCAAAGGAGGGTGGAAGGAGCAATCCTCTGACTGCATCTTACAATGGACCCATGTCTTTGTCATTTATCACCTTCTCTTTTCGATTAGGATGCATGTCGCAGGCCATCACCCTGTGCTTCATAGCATTCCAGGATACGCCTCTTATACTATTTTTCTATGTTCAATGAAGTTATCATTTCAAAAGAATAAATAAATAACCAGTTTGGAAGTTGACCCTATTTAGAACAAAAACAGCCCCATGTCAGTATAGAGTAGCAAACCATCTTTAAACCCTTGGCTTATAGTTGTCTCATGAGAATAACTGAAACCAAACTAACGTTACTTACAAGACATAACCAAGCCGACCAGCTGGTAGTACATTAGCACCATTTGCATCCCTGATGGCATTGGCCCTCTACCATATATCATGGGCTGCTGCACATAATTGTAATACCAAAATAAAATAAAATGACCACCTGCCCATATCTGGGAGCACCATATCCAGCACCCAAAGCTCCATATGGATCTCCAAAGAAACCTTAACTAGAAGGAGGAAGGTAACTTGGAATAGTCCTGCCTTCGTAGGAATTTGAGGCTGCATCAGACTCCCTGTCAGTTTGGGGCTTAGCGAGAGAGGTCTCCAGGACATGGCCTATGGCTCACCCAAGATCTCATCATGAATCACGATCACATATTCAAATATACACATATAAGCATTAAGTAAAATTACAAGAAAACTTCGGCAAATATGTGGTAAGCTAAAATGCTAAATGCAGCCAAATTATGATCATTGGAATGAAGGACACAAATCTCATAGATATTCCTTGGTTTTAAGTGCATTTAAAAAAAATGAACAGGAAGTATAATTATGAATTGATTTACTTGAGCTATTAAGTACATATCCATTTTTATATAAAAAATGATAGGATTTCTCTAGTCTTGGTGGAAAAATGTGCATCATTTCATATTCTAACAGTTGCCTAATTCAAGAACTTCCCTTGAACATATAAACAAACCAGAATTAATTTCTAAATTATTGAAATGAGAAATGTTCGTCATTACAAACTAGTCAACCACTTCCAAGCACTTTCATTAAAAAAATTTTTAACTGGATATCAGTGCAGCTATTATCTGATGAGGATCTTTACAACACAACATCAACACACAGCACATTTCATATCAATACCAACCACTGGATGAATTTCACCAATAACAAAGCATGGTCTAAAAATAAGCCACGCCACTCATCAAGTAGGTTACTCATGTACATTGAATGGAACCACTGGTTATAGCTTTATTCCAACGTCGATTCACTTCCCACATGTACCCCAGTTGGTTAGCAGACTGCTTACTTTTGGAACAGTGCATGCTCACGAAGGGCCTTCACCAGATTTATGCCCAAATCTCCGCATATATGCCACACTAGCGAGTACATTGCGAAGATGTCATCATATCATATCCATGCAGATGTCTTCTCACATACAAAGTTGAATGAATAAAAAACAATAACAGCTTAACAGACATGAAATATAAATTACCATCAATTTCATATTTCTCAGTTTCCTTTACAACCTTCAATGCACTGGATCTCTCTGTAAAATAAATAAATCCAAAATCGTGCTTGTTCTGCCCTGGTTTAGCAGGAGGTAAACTAGGCATGCGATGGCATTCTTTCCTTGTAACATAAGCAAAAGGATATACATAATCAGAGTCTGTGCTAAAAACAGAGTAAAATATTACAAGTACAAGAAAAACACCATTATAGAAGGAGCTGGACTAAACCACGCACTATTTCCTTCATGCACAAACCAAATGCAAAGATCCACAACACTACCACTGTCCACATGAGCATTTTGTCAGGTACCTTCCTTTAGAAGGTAACAATGATATTACTATATTAAGCAATAAAATAAGGATGTAACTCTAGTCAAGTTGATGAGGGGCCAACCAGTGGAACATTACTTGCATCACAAACATGAAGAGAAGAAAAGAATATATAGTTGCATACATCCAATAATCACAATACAGAATCATTTAAAGGGTTTTCGCCCACTAGCTGATGGTTTGGACTGAGGGATATTGAATATTGACTTGCCAAGCATTTTGACAATTGCTAGTGATATGATACAACTGCAGTATCCATGGGCTCCCACAGCCCCACTACTAAAACCGGTAGCCACCGGCTTTTCAAAGTATTTAATAGATATATCCCAAACATCTTATCTTAAATTATGATGATAGAGGGATTACCTATTACACTACTAATGATCAGGTGCCAACAATGTAGGAAGAAAAAATAAAAAAACACATAGAGAACCTATTAGCTTAGTTTTTACAGCAATTTTGCATTTCACAGGCATCTCCAGCTGAAATGTTGCAAGAGATTAAATGACTAAATAAGTAGAACAATACAAAGAATGGACTACAAATGTAGTGCTCAAACTGAGGACGGCTTCAGTAGGAATTTGGCTGACTATAAAATTCCAGTGACAAAGAGAAGCAATGATGTTATTCAAAATTAAACAAAAGATCTAAATTTGTGGATTGCGTTTGGTCACTATAATTTCCATACAATAAGGATTTTTAAATTAGAAATCTGATCACATAAAGCACTGACAGTGAAAAGGATTTCTGACCAACAACCAGAGCAGAAAATCCAAACTTTGCCACAGGCAAAGCGGGATATGGATAAAATTCCCTCTTGTAGAACAACATAAAAAAAGTCAAAGGTAAAGATCCAAACTTACCAACTGTTGAAAATCTTTGGCCATAAAATCAATATTTGTTTTCTTTCGTAGTAGCACACTGCATTAATAAAATATGGCCGTGTGGGTAATTTATAAAGCATTTAGCTCAATAATATAAGGGGGTGTAAAATATCCACCTCCTTAATTGTGTGTGGGCATTTTTGTGGTAAAATTTCACGATACAAACAGGCACAAGGCAATTGAGATTGAATAAACAGAGATATTGATTAAGACAAAGATTGAATAAACAGAGATATTGATTAAGACAGAGAAGATATAATGCTGAAGACTCCTAATCAAAAGTTAGCATTGCAAAATCAAAGAAATAATTTTTGATTTACCATATAACTATAAATAGTAGGGCTCACTAGATCTAAGCAATGAAAAAGCTAGAGAGAGAACACAAAGCACACCCTCACTTTATGGATCAAATTATTCTCTTATTTCAGTGCTGGTCAATTCATGAAGATGATGCTATAAAGTTATTACACACCTGAAACTTCCTTGTTGGAATGTATGTTTGTAGCTGCCTTCTTCTTGCACACGTTAAGAGACAAATCACCTGATCTCTAGTGTGTGCCAACTATTTGGCCCTTATACACTTCCACACCAGGGCTAACAAACATCTGACCTCTTTCTTGTGAACCAAAAAGTGCATCCGAGGTAGTACTTCCATCCTCAAAAGCAACTTACAGAACAGTTTTTTCTACTCAAAATCAAATTAACGGAGAGAAAAGAAACCTATATATATATTAATTTTTTTCCCTAGTTCTTTGCAAATTGATCATTCAGATGATAGAGAGATTGAAAGGCTATTTGAGGAATTAAAAAGAAGTTACCAAGGAGCCTTGCTTACAGGTGCTAATCTCCCTAGCCCATGGTTCATAGCTATCAAATACTGTGGTCAGAACTGCCATGCCTCTAGAAGCTGTTAAGATTACATTATGCAATCCAGGAAGCCCACGAGTGGGAATCTTATACTTGATCAATGATGTACCCTCTGACCTATAAAAAAGAAAAAGAGCATTGCCTCTATCAGTTGCCAATTCCAATCATACAAAGGTAAGAGGGGGGAAAAGTTATAGAAGAACCTACTCATGATACTTGCATGGATAAAAATAAATGTAATAATCAACAGGTCTATCAAAATACATCAAAAGAAAATGAAGGAATTTTGCTTGATATATTTTGTGCATGTGCTTACTAGAAGGCAGAAAACCAGGCTGATAGAGACTTGGAAGCAGCTAGAAGTGTCATTTCAGGTTGTGGGGCAATAGAGAACATAGCCGTAAGAAGAGATGAGAAGAGGACTACGACTAGAAAAAAATCTGACTTTGATAGAAGGAATGAGACTCCAACAATGGTAAATAGAAAATAAAAGCAATCAACATGCAGGAACATTTGTCAAGTCTTACAATGCAGAGGATAGCATAAAGTGAAGTCATTAAGCATTCCATTATTAATGCCCCTAACTTCAACATTGATAGCAAACATAAACTCACAAGATTGAAGTATTGTGAATATCTCAACAGTGCTAGTGTTCTAAGTTTGCTCAAGTCAACCTTCTGAACCAAATGGTAGAAACATTAAATGAAGGAAACAAAGTCACTTCAATACTGCAAAACATGCAAAAACATATCAATAGACATGAAAATTGAGGAAAAGAAAATTTTCATACTGTTAAAAACTGAGCAGGTGATGCAAATCCCTCAGATTGTGAATCAAAAGAATGGGATTAGCTTGTGGCCTTATGAGCCAATCTAGTGGTTTCTGTGTAGTTTTTGAGTCTCATCAGATGCTACAAAGAACCATGAACAGCAAAAGAGCTGTCAGAAATACAGGGGAAAAAAGGTAAAGTAAACTAAGAACACTTTGAAAATAGTGGAAAGGCTAAAGATGCAACAAAACATGCTACATCCTATGTGGAAAGGACACTTTGTTTCGAACAGAAAAAATTTTCTATAATAGATGAATAAAGATGCAACCTATAACAGATGAATACAGATGACAACCAATTTCTACCAAAAAACAAAAAAAAAAGATGACAACCAAGACTTCTACTATTGGACTGTGATTAACGCAAAGACTTAACCAATAAGCTAAGACTCTTTTAATACACTCCATAATTTTTAGACTAAAGAAAGTAAATTCCTAATGATTTACAAGGATAAGGTTCAAAATAAATATCTATTGATTTACAAAGATATAAGTTATCAAGCAAAAGATTACAAGATTATCAATAACTGTGAAAAAGTAAATTTCTATTGATTTACTAATTCATAGTACATTACTAGATATTGGTTGGATGGTGTGAACTGAATTTGAATAGATATAGCCTAATAGATTGATATTAATATAAATATTGGTAGTAGAAATATAAAGTTATAGAAGGTGTCTTCCTAGGAAAAGTTATATTAGTGTGCAGTGCATCAAACTTCATGCACCTATCCTACAAATCCCATTCTAGAGATCATCAGATCCTATTCCAAGGTTTTCCAAATCAATGTTTAGAACATTTCAAGTCAGCCCCTAACATTCGAAACAACAATTCTAAATTAAAGCGGATGAAATGGTGGCACCCAAGTTGGGCAGCCCCATCATCCTCACTGGCTAAACCGAATGATGAACGGTTACAAAAAAAGATGATGAAACCTAAATTTATTTTGAAACACCTTACCCTATAAATAATTTTTTACGATTATCAGTTGCACTTAAATTGAAGTAAATTTCATGCAATTAATCAAAGCAATAACATAATTAGAAGCTCATGTATTTTTTCCATGACATGAATAATCATCTTGAGAAAAGGATAAAAAGCATATGCTTTTAAAACAACAAAATCAACAACAAGAAAAATTGATAACCCTTCAGATTTATCTACAATGGGGGTTTGGGAAATCCCACTTTCAGAATTTGGGTACAGAAAAAGTGCTGTAGCCTGATGTAGAAACCGCAAAAAACCCATATCAGAAACAAGAGAAACACACACACATACATAGCCGTCATTCAAATAAGTGCATAGCATGCACCTCTAGCTATTTCACACGAGGCCATGAGAACTAAGAAAACCCATTAGAAACAGAAAAACAACAGTGAACCAAATCAATGAAATGCATAAAAAGAGCTCTAGGAATTTCATTATAGACTGATAAAATTGATTCAAGGCAAATGAAAGCAGAAGAATATCCATAGTTATCATCACATAAACGTATCTAACAAATGATGAATTAAACAAAAGAGCCTCCAATGATCCCTAAAAAGATGGAAAGAAAAAGATCAAAGCGAACAAACATTTACAAAACAAAAAAAAACACCTGATGTGCTGCAAATCAATCTCTAACTCCACATTTCTAATATTGGAAACTGTATGTGTTAGAAAATCCAATGGTGCAAACAACACTTCTTGTGGTGAAACTCTCTACAATTCCCCACATATCAACGCTTTCAAATCAAGGAAATGGGCCAACATCAGCAAAACCAGATCATTTCTCAAACAGTGAGAAATCAAGCAAGCAAAAACAAGCAAAACATCAATAGATCTGACAAAACAAAAACCCTAGGAAGAAGCTTAGATTAAGCAAAAAACAAAAATCACTCAATGATCAAAAAGAAAAAAATTGACATATAGCAGATAAAAGATTTCTTGGCTGCCAAGTAGAGGACATTGTTTATAATATGCAAAAATTCCTCCATTTGATCTCATCTTTGAAATTAAACCTCTAAGGTTTTCATTGCTACAAGATAGGCATAGATGGTGAAATACTCTATATCATTGTGAATCTAACAGTGAATATAATAGTGAAATATCACTATTATTGTGTTCAAGTTGCTTACCAATTCATGGCATGAGCTAGGTTGGATTCACAATAGGTACGCCTTCCTGTATAATTACTAGGGTCTGTTTGTTTATAGTAGGATACATAGTAATTGAAGAATTGAATACATAAGATTTCATATCATAAATGGTTCAAAATATGAGAAAGGTGAATTTTTCAAAAATGAGCATTGAACAACCATTCCTTCCATGGAAACAAAATCAATGAAAGATGGAAACTAAATTACTAGCCAACACCCTAGTTATTCAATATATATATATAAGTGAAGGTCTTATATACATATTCAACTTATATCCTTCACCCCTCACCATATGTCTTCAGCCTTCACCTCTTTAATAATCGTTCGTTGGAGCACATTTGAACATGAATTCCTATGTAATCTAAAGCAAACATACAAGCCCTAAATATATGATAAAAATGTCCTTTTAGTTCAAACAAAAGCATTATTTAGTAGGCAGCTGGTGACCCAAATCTTAAGGGTTATAACTTACAAATCTTAGTGGGGTTCGAATTTTCTAAAGTGAAATTTCCTTTTATTAGAAACAATATTGAATGCTTGTCTTTCATTTAAATTATTTATATTTTACTACTTTTCAGGCCAAAATGTAGCATCGACATCTAACTCCTCCCTCATGGGCAATTCTTCAAGAAAATGCGAATCAATAAAAGAGAAAGAAGCTGAATCCATGGTTATCGGCAACCATCCTTCACTCCATGGACTTCTTCAATGTGTAAGCCTTTAAGCCTTAACATACCCAATTTTCTTCTTGTTATCTACATCACTTCTCTTCTCCTAATTGATACTGCACCCTCATAAGATATGATTATGATATTTTGTCCACAACTTGTCACTAGTATATGTAAAATATGTTTTGACACCGTATCCATGCCATTTAAAGAGTAATTCTTTCTTTGTATAAAAGTACGTCTACTTGCATTTTGCAATTACAAACTATATTTAACTGTGGGACTTGTTTCTTTTACAGAGTGAGTACATATGTATAGCAATGGATGCAACACAAAAGTCTTGGAGAGACTTGAGCACAACAGAGAGTAGCAGTATTGGTCGAGATGCCATTGCGGCAGTGAGAAGGACCCTTGAATTTCATTTTAATAATCTCGAAGAATTTTTATATTTGGTTCAACTAGCATTGGAAAAGCTCGGCAGCTAAAGGGCGGTCATTTTGACATCAATTATGATATAGGTTATTGTTTCTATGTAAGATTTGTGATATCTGTACTTATGTTGTGGTTAGAAGTTAATTAATTTAGAAGTGTTTGTATAAACATTATAGTGTACATAGAATTACATTTGTTAAAATTTACCATTTGTAAACATCATAATGTAATTTTCATCAAAAAAGATTTTTTTGAGAGAGAATTTATGATTTGCGCATTGTATCTGTAATACATATATGTTGAAAGTTAAGTTGTTTTTTTATTGAATGTTTTATGGTTTTATTTGTTTTAAAAGGAAAAGCAGGAAAATGAAACATACTGTATTTTGAATTGGCCAAACCTTAACTTAATCCAAATTCCATATGGATTCTAATCATATGCAATTATTTATGGATAAATGTGATATTTGGGTTGAAGTTGTGCACCCAAAGCCCAAACTTAAACGAAATTGAATTCGATGTTTGGTTTCTAAATTTATATCATTCTTGGCCTAGACTCAGATAAAGCCTAACCCAAATTTTATTTTTAATTGGGTTTTGATCACAACCAAGTTGCACAGTACTAAAAGCATGATTGATGCTTTAAGCCTTAAAATCATGATAGGCTTTAGTTCTTGGTATTAAGTGGAGTGGAGCACATCATGTCTAAAAGCAAGCAAGAGACTAGTATACCATTAGTATTAACGTGCAAGGAGGGTTTTATTAGACATTATCATGAAGGCTACTAGTTGACATTCCCAAAAATCACTCTTAATATTTTTAATTATGATATGAATTTGTGAATATTTAAGTAGATTAAAATTAATAAACATTTGGTATAAAAATGGTATAATCTTACCGAACAAATTCTGTACAAAATATTATTCCTAACAATTTTACATAATGTTGTCAAATAAGTTTTGCATATCATAATTCCAGCACAACCCAATTTTTGCATACAATCGGTAAGCAGGCTTGCATGGTTTGCATATGGCTCGAGTAGGATAACAACTTGTGTTAGAAAAGCTGGGTAGGGTCATTTTAAGAAGATGGGCCTAGTTAAAGGCAAAATAACTTTCTCAATCAATTTTAATTTCTTTTGTTCAATTTACATAGAACTCTTTAATTAAGCTTGGTAAAAATTGAATGCGTAAGATGTTGTTTATACTCCTTATCCAAATACCATAAAAGAGGTCACTTATTTAGCATCTTTTGGAGCCTTCCATGATTTCCATCCATCCATCAAAATCTTTTCGAACATTCGATAACATGTCCCCCAATTTTTTTCAAAATGTCAATCCTAAGGTAAGGCCAACTAAAACTATTGTTTGAGTAAAATGTGGGGATACACCATACCATGAAAGGGCATTTGTTTTGAACTTCCCATATTTTCAATGGATAGCCTCGTAATTCATGGCATCTGTTTTGAACCACTCAGATTTTCATTACATGGCCCCATAATGGAGTTCCACCCCTTAGCATTCTTTAAGCCAAATCATTGGAGGATCTGGACATGCAATGGAGAAACAAACAGCGTGTGACTAAAAATACTTAGCTAGGTTACACTTTCTTAATCTTGGGAAATTTCTTTGGATGTAGGAAAATGGATGTAGTTTGATCCCATTGCTCATGAGAAAATTGTCCTCTTAATCTCTTAGTCAAATATAATGTAATTATTTATGCCCTTTTGGTTAGCATGCCTAATGCCCAAGATCTTGAATCCAACAAATTTTTACTTAATCTTTTAATTCTTCTAATGTTGAGAAATAATTTTTATTTCTTTTTTCCTTGGAGGCATTAGTTTTGATTGGATGCAGTTTGATCATCTAATTTTGATCAATTATTAGAACATTAATTGTCATTTAAGTAGGGTAGAGAAATGGGCATCTGAGGGCTTATTTGGCATTGTTCCCATGTTATTTGCAACTTTGTTCTCAGATCTGGTTGTGTTGAGATCAGGTTATATCGGGATTAAATTCTGCAGAACTTATTTGAAAGCATTATATTAAAATATTTTGTTGAGTATATGCCATAACAGTGTAAAAATTTTCTCATAGATCTAAAATATGGGACATACCTTTTAATGTTAGTGCCATTTTAGTATCGGTGTACATGGAACTCACATATAGAAGTTATAATGTTGTACTCACTTCTAAAAAATAGAACGCACGCGGGCCCATATTTATAGCATTTATAAGATAGGCCTACCTTTTTTAAGAATTATAATGTGGTTCCACTTTTTAAAATGTAAATATGGGACCCATTTTTATAAATTATAACTTGGTATACATATTTGGAAATTAGATGGGCCCCACGTTCATAGGATTTATAATATATGTACATCTTTTATGATTCGGAACCTATATAGACCCGGATTCGGATTGGGACCCCTTTATCGATTGGGACCTAAACTGTGTTCCGGACCCAAATCTGTTTTTGAATCAATCGAAATGGTAGTTATGGGAGTTGATTTATAAAGTCAAGAAACACACAATAATTTTTGTTTTTCTTTTTTGCATTATTTTTGAATTAATTTTTTAAAAGATATATTTATGGTGCATGTATGGTGAATACCGCTCCAATAAAATTTAAAATTAGAGGCCCCAGCATCATTTGCATTTCACGGGAATGTGCAATTGCCAAATTCGGAGTCCTTTTTCTCATGTCAAATAACCCACTCACGGTACAAGAGCACATTTTAAAAGTGGGTCCCCTGTCAACGGTCTGCTGGATGGAGCTCGTCACGCTATAAATAAAGGTCGGCGGCTGGTTTGAGTGACTCATTGGTTTCCCCTCCTTGCTTCATTCCCCCACTGTATCTCTCGCTCTCTCAACTCTCTACTCTGTCTCTGAGACAGAACCCTTGTTTTGCATTCTTGAAAAGATAATGGGGACGCATTCCATGGATTTTGATGTCTATATGGTAATAACTGTCTCTACTCTCTCTTTCTTTCTTTCTTTCTTTCTTTCTTTCTTTGTGTCTCTACTGTCTCTCTCTCTCTCTCTCTCTCTCTCTCTCTCTCTCTCTGTGTGTGTATGTGAAGACGTGTTTTAAATCAACCTAGAAATTCAAATGTTATATTGCAATGTGGGTTTTCTCCATCTGTTTTCTTGGAAACTAGGGTATGACTATGATGGTGTGTTTGGATGGCGAGAAAATGCACCATCCGTTTTCTTGAAAACTTTGATCCAAGATACGGTGCTTTTGAATGGCCAGAGAACGGAAGTGGATGGGTTTTGTTGCAATGTGGGTCGACTTGTTGCAGTCCAATCCGTGTAAACCGATGACAGTGAGACCCACCATGGGGGTTTGTTTTTTCTTTTTCAACCGTTCTTCTTCATTGGGTATTTTCGTCATTGGGTTGAATGTTGGAATTTCCGCTTCATCTTGGATGGAAATTGTTGTGCGAATGAACATAATTGAACCTTGATTAGATCATGGGTTGAATGTTGGAATTTCCGTTTCTTCATTGGGTTCTTGAAAGAAAGCTGGGACATTACGAATGTATTTAAACCATATATAGTTTAGTTCAGATCAGTAAGGAAAATGTGAAAGGTTGTACAAAGATTGCATAGGTGCAGAAATGCAACACCCAATTTGGATAACCTATTTGCTAAATGATTAGCATCTTTAGGAAGAGAACAAGGTTGATGTAATTGTAGTTGGCTAAGTTTGTATCTTTCTTGTTGACCATGGCTCTTACATTTTGTGTGGCTCCCTATTGTTTTCTACCCAGTGGACCACACAGGGTGAAAAACCTTAAGCAGGAAATAGGATCCCATGATCATGAATACCTGTCCTGAGAATGGCTCTTTCTTTGGCTTCTGTAGAGGTTTTATGGTTGATCAAGCTTGATAATGGAACTTCCTGTAGAACTCTCACTTATCTCCAACCGCTTTCACATGCTACTCTCTGTTTTCCCATGAGTATCTGATTAAGTGTTAAATTGTAAATGTGCTGATTGAAAGAGTCATTCACTTGTTTACCACTTTTTTTTACAAATGCTAAATGTTTTATGCCATTGATGCCCAAGTTACCAATGCCTTGGGGGCCGTAAAATGCAACCTTGGTGTGTTACATATTGAATCAAACACAAACATAGGAACTTCACAAAATCATTCTCCAAATGAGCCCATAAGTTGTGTGTGTCTGTGTGCGGACATGGTCCTCCTTTTGGAACCTTTTGTTACGAGGGAAACTGCCAAGATCTTGATTCACAACTCTAGATTACTTTATAAGTGTTGAAGCATTGTTTTGTGAATTGGAGAATGTGGGTGACTTGAATTTCATTTCTTGTGAGTGTCTAACATCGAAACAACTTTTTTCTTACTTTTCTGCCTCTGTATTTTTTGAGTTGCATGGATGTTAAGAGGTAAGATCCATTGACAACCATTGTGGGCCCATGATCTTGCCAAATAAGAGCATTCTAGAGTCATCCTTTCCTAGGATCTTGCGATTGAAACGGAATTGAAGTGGTTGACCCAAATAGGTAGTTGGGTTTTTGGAGCTGATCCAATATTTTCATTTGAGATTTTAAAATGATCCAATGTGAGATTCTCAAATGATCGAACTTCAAGACGCTACTAATTCCTAGATTTCTGATGTGGATTTTCAACGCGTACCAAAAATTTTCATATGAGTTTTGAAAGTAGACTGAGATCCGAAGTGGCGACCCTTGTCTGGAGGTGCACCCATTATTCTCAAGGAGTTTGCTTGTTTGCCACTTATTATAGAAAAATGAGTTTTACTTGTCTTAATGTTTTATGCGCAAGTGTTACTGTGATAGTTTTAGAAGGGTGTGTTGTGTTAGTGTCACCTTGACTCATGCCAAATCCAGTCCGTAGTGATCATTGTTGATTATTGGGTTTTTTTTTAATTGATAGAAAATTGGAATGGAAAGGGCCTAAACTATTTATGCACACTATTTCTGTACATCATTTATATATCAAACATAAATTAGTGCAAACAAACGTGATTATACATAACCATTATGCATATGCATCATTTAAATCTGCAAATGAGTACATGTAAAAAAAAAAGGCATTTGTAAATAAGTAGAACACACAACCCTGAACTACCTTGACAACTGTGTTGATCACTGGTATTTCTATGTATGAAGTATAACTAATAAAAAATAGTCATAGTATTTATTATTATTTATTTTTTTAGAAATGTTTTGGGGTTAATCTTAAGACATCCAGATGTTACTCTTTGGGTTTTTCACTTTTTATTCTGGATGATCTTTTAATGTGAAAATCATTTGATGAATTCTTTGAGGCAATGTATAAATCTTGCCAAAGTGGGGACATTTCTAAAACTTCTGAACTGGTGCAAACGTGTACATCCAAGTTGATTGTCTTAGCTTTCTAAATTTACTGATCATTGCACGATGGTATTTGATTGTGGGTCTATGATTTGATGATTAAAACATAGGGATATTGAGAGGCTGGGCTCAATTCCTTAAGTCTGTCTAATTCCTAAACTTTTGGGCTGGACTTGATGTGCAAGGAGTCTCCATAAGTGCACGCCCATTTTATTAGCAGGTGTTTTCTGAAATTTTATTAGCTTGGTGTGTGCCTCACCTCTTAAAAGGTCAAGACTTTAACTGATCAGGCGCACTCTGTTTTCTAATGCCCAAACCCACTCTTGATTGGAGATAGGCACATCATCAAATTGATAATGCATATATCATATCGATAATTGTAATACTTTATTGAACTAAATTGTACATATCAATGATGTGGTGGGTGGAAAGATACTTGAAGTAAAACTTTTCCATATCTCATCGCATGTGCAGCTCAAATTTCAAAATATGTGGCTCCACAATAAATAGAACGCATACATTACTTTTTAGTTTTTTTTTTTTTCAAACATGTCAATCTCACGATGTTCCAAAGCATGTTAAACTGATATTTTGCCATATCTAGACATGTTCATCCAAGTTGATGGACCCGAATTGGTAAATTGGTTGGCTATATATAGCATTGATCACAGCCATTTGATTGAGAATCTCTATTTTGATTATTAAGATCTATGGCTTGGTAGGGGTTTAGGGGAGCTCAGTTCCTGTAGACTACCTGCTTGGTAATAAAGGCCAAAACAATTCCTGACCAAGGATAGAAACTGTTTCTGTGGTGATATGCAGGACTAAATTACTAAATGATTTAGGTTTGATGGTCCAGTATATTGATGCAATATGACCCATGAACTTGAGCTGATCCATCTGAACTAAAGCCCTTACTAGAGAATTTATTGATTGAGTTAGAAACGAAAATGTTGCGAGTCTAAGCACCAGAATGTAATGGAAGGGGTTTGGTCCTCAAGTTAGCATCCAGTCAGAGTGGGTATAAGTTTTACGCCAATTGTATTTTTTTCATTGAGGAGAAAATGGATGTTGAGAAAACAATATACATATCAAACTTGTATTTCCTCCACTTAATTATATTCTCTGCACGGTTTCTCTGTATCCAAAATGCCCAAAGTTTCTTTAATCCATTTTTTTAAAGCTTAGAATCACATATGATATATATCAACTTATTATTATAATATTGCTGACTCTGTTTTTTTTTTTTTTTTTTTGGTCTGCAGGATCAAAGGATTGATCGTTGCTTAGGTCAATTTAGAAAAAGGTTTGCAGGGGACTTTTCTACAAAAGCACTGGGTATGAGTAGTTTAATTGTAATTGGACTTGTCAAGAAATTTTCAAATTGTATGTGTAGCCCACTTTACTTTTCTATCATTGGTGCAAGAAAACTACCCCATCAAATTATTGAAGCCCTTTGTGTAACAGCCTTTAATGATCTTTTAACCATATATTCTTTTTGAGGTTAAATTCAATGATGAGTAACACTTCGAACAAAATAGAATTAAGCATGATGTTAGGCCATTGAAGAGGGGGAATAAGATAAGAGTGTCCGAGGAGTTGCATTGATCATAGGTGGGCCTAAGTGAGCCTCATAGAGCTAGACTAGACAAGCAGCCTGCTCGTAGAAAAAAATTCTCCATATATTGAGTACAGAAATTTGTAATATTAGAGTCAATTGATATTATTAGCAATGAGAAAACAACAAAAGCCTGCTGATTCAAAGACAATACTCCATACTTTTGGAATACAATTTTAGGCTAGAAAACTGAAATATGTATCTATATGTAATACTTGCAGGTAAAACGATTATACCTGTAACATTACAACAACAGTATCTATTTCTCATTTTTCTCTTTGACCAATAATCTTGTTACTGGATATTGTTGAACTACCACATCATTTTGTTCTTACTATTGTTTTCTATGATGTCTTGGCTTTTGAATCTTGGTATATATGATGTTGTGTGTGATGCATCTAACTTCAAGCCATCTGGGTTTCAATAATAGGAATGAAGGTTAAAGTTGAAGTATTGTACTCTCAAATAATATTAAAAAAATTTTAGTTTAAAATATGAATAATTCTAAATATTTGGCCAATTAGAAGTAGTTTATAGAATATCTTTGGGGTGCATTCACTTTATGATCTTATTTTGACTTAAATTCCTGTTTGAGTAGGCAAAATGATTTAATCCATCCTCATGGGTAGATTTTTTTGAAGAACATTTGTACATACTCTTCATGGCAACTGCTTCGTATGCACAAATATTTCTATATAAAAGGAATAAGAGGCAAATTGATTTGCTAAACTAAGGGTATTATGATGAGACTTAATAGCTAAAAACTCTTCTTATCATTGTATTTATTTTTATTTTATTTTATTGGCATCTCTTGTGTAGATTGTTGATAGTTGAATACTAATTACTTCTTCTCTAAATTATATCCTAAGTACTTCTTATTTGAATTATATCATGTATAGAATTCATATAATCTAATGTTGTTTTATGTTTGTTTCTCTCTCTGTCTCAATATTAGTTGGTTTGCATTTACTCACATTATAGTATAAGCTTGTTAATCTATTTCCTTTCTTTTCTTAGGGCTAAGAGGCGGGGACTATGGTTCATTTTTGCCTGTATATCTACGGGGCCCTCTCTACCTTTCTCATCATATTAGTGCATCTGAACCTAACTCACAGGTAAGACTAGAGTGTCCAATGAACAACTAATTTATATATTAAATCATATCTGAAAAAACATGACCCATACATTCATTGGGCCTATCTGACATTTGGAGATGGGTTACACATTAATATAAAAATTTATACAAATATAGAACATCTAATCCCCATTATTGTGCTTGAAAATGGCATTGGACTAAGTGACAGGACTAGCCCTAGGTCCAAGTCCATCTTCTTGAGCCCTTGATTTTTGCAAAAGTTGAGGCCTTTCTTTAATAGCCCAATGGAGCATCGTAGCTAGACCATTGCTAGTGACAAATTTTTTAATAACCATATATTTTTTTATTAATGTGTTTTGCTATTTGTGAGCATACTTTGGTACAACATGTAGTCTCAAAAGAGCCTGCCAAACCCCCTCAAGCATCTCCAGCTGTGTTAGCAAAGAGAAGCAGAGAGGAATTTGAATCATCAAATTTAGATTCAGTTGACACAACATCCTCAGTCAGGAGTTCTCTTACAATTGAGGAATTCAATGAAAATGAGCAGAAAAAGAGAAAGGAAAGTAGCGATTGTGTTCATGCTGCTAATATATTGAAGGAAGCTACTAATCTAAGATATGCAGCCGATCATTTGAAGGTTGATGCATCAAACCTTTCTATTCATTGTTTAGCATATTATGGTAGCTTTATTTAGGCAATGAAAATTCTCAAATGCTCCTACAACATGCTGATTATGTATTGGATAAAAATTCTTATCCATTAAAATCTTTTCACCTAATTTAGTATTTTATTTTCATGTCATTATAATGTACAATAGAACAAATGGCCATCTGTCTTTCCAAAATTTTAAGTTGGTACCAATTATATAGGAATTTATGATAAAGAAATTCAGAAATGAGATCAAAGTGAATGTGTAGAAATGTGCATCAAATAACCTCCCCTTTAATAGAAATTCATTCTAGGAAAGGTGGGAAGTGTTGGCCCAACCATCATCCCAGTCATTCAAATCCTAGGAATATCAGGGTCTAAAATATATTGCTACCTTACATCTTTAACTCGTTTTTCACACTTCACCTCTTGAATAATCACTTTCATTTGGCGATGAATTATTTTGTATTCAATTCTTGTGTGTTTTATTGCAAATAAGCAGTAGTGATTTTATTTAGATCAATGCTCCAAGTCTCAACTCAGGTTTAAGCTATTTCACCTTTATACGCCATTATAACTTTGCATTTATGGATCCAAATGTGCAGAATGGAGGAGAAAAAGTTGAGATTATTGGGCTCTACCTCCATGCAACTATAAAGTTTCTAACTATTAGAGAATATGGAGGGTCCAATACAAATTTACAAGGATTCCGCAAAGCTTTCTATGTAAGTAACATCTATGCAAAATGAATTACAATCCCCTTTGTATTTTGTTGCCAATTGTTTGGTTTCACTACTTTTATTTCCTATTATATTTTTATTACTTAAAAACCTTTCAATCTTGACAAATATCATAATACATTCTTGTAAGACATAGATCTTCATCCTTAATGTACTCATTAAGAAAAGATTATTTTATGAAAGTTAAAAATCTCAACCTTCAATGTATAGAATTAGATTCACAGTGTTTATCTTTCAAGCATTACTATATTACACATTATGGGTTACCTTGTTTACAAGTGTGTGTACTAATATGCAGGTATTGTGCTACTACATTTGAGAGAATTGGGGAGATGGCTGCTGCTGCCCTTGCATACAAATGTGTTGAGGTGGCATATATGCGAATACTCTTCTCTATGAACTCGCTTATTCAGAAAGACAAAAATGACATACAACATTCTTCTCTTGGTAACCTAATCATGACTTATTTCATTATATTTATGCTATTGAATTTATGTTTTCTTTTATAAAAAAATCTCTAGTTTCTCGATTTCCCACACATGCATTACTTTACCTGATGTGTACAAGTAGATAAGTGCTACATGTAATTGGATCTATAAAAGATTTCTTGGCTGCCTAGCAGAGGACGTTGTTTATAATATGAAAAAATGCCTCCATTTGATCTCATCTTTGAAATTAAACCTCTAAGGTTTTCATTGCTACAAGATAGGCATAGATAGTGAAATACTCTATATCATTGTGAATCTAACAGTGAATATAATAGTGAAATATCATTATTATTGTGTTCAAGTTGCTTACCAATTCATAGGATGAGCTAGCTTGGATTCACAATAGGTAAGCCTTCCTGTACAATTACTAGGGTCTGTCTGTTTGCAGTATGATACACAGGAATT
This sequence comes from Sextonia rubra, assembly GCA_037013555.1. Classification (NCBI taxonomy): domain Eukaryota; kingdom Viridiplantae; phylum Streptophyta; class Magnoliopsida; order Laurales; family Lauraceae; genus Sextonia; species Sextonia rubra. Next base: position 49,627,073 of record JASUAD010000009.1, on the reverse strand, counting down.
GAAGAATTGAATACATAGGATTTCATATCATAAATGGTTAAAAATAAGAGAAAGGTGAATATTTAAAAATAAGCAACAAACAACCATTCCATCCATGGAAACAAAATCAATGAAAGATGGAAAATGAATTACTAGCCAACACCCTAGTTATTCAATATATATGAAAGTGAAGGTCCTATTTACATCTCCAACTTAATCCTTCACCCCTCACCATATGTCTTTAGTCCTCACCTCTTTTAATAATCATTCGGTGGAGCACATTTGAACATGAATTCCTATGTAATCTAAAGCAAACATACAAATTCTAAATATATGATAAAAATATCCTTTTAGTTCAAACAAAAGCATTATTTGGTAGGCAGCTGGTGACCCAAATCTTAAGGGTTACAACTTACAAAGCTCAGTGGGGTTTGAGTTTTCTAAAGTGAAATTTCCTTTTGTTAGAAACAATATTCAATGCTTATCTTTCATTTAAATTATCTATGTTTTACTACTTTTCAGGCCAAAATGTAGCATCGGCATCTAACTCCTCCATCATGGACAATTCTTCAAGAAAACGCGAATCAATAAAAGAGAAAGAAGCTGGATCCATGGTTATCGACAACCATCCTTCACTCCATGGACTTCTTGAATGTGTAAGCCTTTAAGCCTTAACATACCCAATTTTCTTCTTGTTATCTACATCACTTCTCTTCTGCTAATTGGTACTACACCCTCATAAGATATGATTATGATATTTTGTCCACTACTTGTCACTAGTATATGTAAAATATGTTTTGACACCGTATCCATGCCATTTAAAGAGTAATTCTTTCTTTGTATAAAAGTATGTCTACTTGCATTTTGCAATTGCAAACTATATTTGACTGTGGGACTTGTTTCTTTTACAGAGTGAGTATATATGTATAGCAATGGATGCAACAAAGAAGTCTTGGAGAGACTTGAGCATAGCAGAGAGTAGCAGTATAGGTCGAGATGCCATTGCAGCAGTGAGAAGAACCCTTGAATTTCATTTTAATGACCTCAAAGAATTTTTATATTTGGTTCGACTGGCATTGGAAAAGCTCAGCATGTAAAGAACAGTCATTTTGACATCAATTATGATATAGGTTGTTGTTTCTATATAAGATTTGTGATATCTGTACGTAGTTGTGATTAGAAGTTGATTATGTTTGTAGTGTTTGTATAAACATTATAGTGTACATAGAATTACATTTGTTAAAAATTTCCACTTGTAAACATCATAATGTAATTTTCAGCAAAAAACTTTTTGAGAGAGAATATGTAAATACATATGTGCTGAAATTTATGTTGATTTTTTTATTGAATGTTGTATGGTTTTAGTTGTTTTAGAAGGAAAAGCAGAAAAATGGAACATATTGTACTTTGAATTGGCCAAACCTTAACTTAATCCAAATTCCGTTTGAATTTCAATCATATGCAATTATTTATGGATAAATGTCATATTTGGGTTGAAGTAGTGCACCCAAAGCCCAAACATAAACTAAATTTGAATTCGATGCATGGTTTCTAAATTTATTTCATTCTTGGCCTATACTCAAATAAAGCCCTACCCAAATTTGCCCTACCCAAATTTTACTTTTAGTTGGGTTTTGACCCCAACCAATTTGCACTATACTAAAGCATGATTGATGTTTTAAGCCTTAAAATCATGTTAGGCTTTAGTTCTTGGTATAAGTGCAGTGGAGCACATCACGTGTAAAAGCAAGCAAGAGACTAGTATACCATAAGTATTAACTTGAAAGGAGGGTTTTATTAGACATTTTCATGAAGGCCACTATTTGACATTCCCTGAAATCACTCTTAATATTTTTAATTATGGTATGAGTTTGTGAATGTTGTTAATAGATTAAAATTCAAAAACATTTGTAAGGAGGGTTTTATTAGACATTTTCATGAAGGCCACTATTTGACATTCCCTGAAATCACTCTTAATATTTTTAATTATGGTATGAGTTTGTGAATGTTGTTAATAGATTAAAATTCAAAAACATTTGGTATAAAAATGTTACCGACCAAATTCTACAGAAAATATTAATCCAAACAATTTTACATAATGTTGTCAAGTAAGTTTTGCAAATCATAATTTCTTTATGACTGAATTTCAACACGACCAAATTTTAGTATACAATCCGCAAGCAGGCCCGCATGGTTTGCAGGTGGCTCGGGTAGGACAACAACTTGTGTTAGAAAAGATGAGCCAGGCTATAATAAACATCAGATCGGCCTAGCTTGTCCAGCTCATGAACACCCCCAGCCTCGACAAAGGTCATTTTAAGAAGATGAGCCCTGTTAAAGGCAAAATAACTTGGGGCCCAGTTAAAGGCAAAATAACTTACTCAACACATTTAATTTCATTTATGCAATATGCACAGAACTCTTTGATTAAGGTTGGTTACAATTGAATGCGTAAGACCTAGTTTATACTCCTTCCTCATCCTAATACCATGAAGGATGTCACCCATCTAGCATCTTTTGGAGCCTGCCATGGTTTCCATCCATCCGTCAAAATATTTTCGAACATTTGATCACATGTGTCCCCCAATTTTATCAAAATGTCAGTCTTACAGTGGAGCCAACTAAAACTATTATTGGGGTACAATGTGGCACTACGCCGAAAACTGTCATTTGGAATGATTATGAACTGTTCGTAATAGTATTTGAAACATTTCTGATATGTTCCAGAATGACCTGTCGCTAAAAATCTAGAACGGTTCAAAACTGTTCCTGTTTTTCCTTTTGGAACAGTTTTGAACCATTCATGTTTGGGTTGTGACAAAGTTTTATGCTGGCTGTCACCTACCTAACGCAACCCTCCTCCTTTACCCGGGCTTGGGACCGGCAGCAAAATTGGAGGAGTTTCCCGTGACTATAGGCTTACATCAGGGATCATCCTTAATCCCTTATCTCTTTGCATTAATTATGGATGAGTTAACTCTACATATTCAAGAAGAAGTGCCATGGTGTATGTTGTTCGCAGATGATATAGTATTGGTGGATGAATCAAGAGAGGGTGTAAATGCAAAGCTTGAGAGATGGCGGAGGGCATTAGAATCTAGAGGCTTTAAAATAAGTCGTACAAAGACAGAATATATGGGTTGCAATTTCAGTGGACATATACAAAGTGTTGAAACTACTGTCAAAATTGAAACCCATGAGATACCACGTAAAGATTCTTTTCGGTACCTAGGCTCGATGATTAGTAAAGACGAGGAGATTGACGAAGATATGGAGCATAGGATAAGAGCTGGATGGCTGAAGTGGAGACTAGCTTTGGGAATACTTTGTGATAGACAAATGCCAACAAAATTGAAGGGAAAATTTTACAGGACAGTGGTTAGACCAGCTATGACATATTGAGCAGAATGTTGGCCAATTAAGAAGACACATATTCATAAGATGGATGTAGCGGAAATGAGAATGCTTAGGTGGATGTGTGGTAAAACTAGGAAAAATAAAATTAGAAATGAGCACTTTCGAGAACATTTAGGGGTAGCACAAATAGGAGATAAGATTAGAGAAACTCGTTTAAGATGGTTTGGGCATGTTGAGCGTAGGCCAGTAATGGCACCGATGAGAAAAAGTTTGGATATACAGGTGGAGGGTCCATCAAGAGGTAGGGGTAGGCTGAAGAAAACATGGATGGAAGTCATTAATTTAGATTTGAAGAAGTTGCACTTATCGAAAGGTTTAGCTCAAAATAGAACGAAATGGAGAAATAGAATTCATGTAACCGACCCTAACATGGTTGGGATAAGGCTTTGATGATGATGATGATGATGAAGAGTTTTGAACCATTCTAGTTAGGTTAGAAACCATTCCTAACTTTACTTCTGGAGCGGTTTAGAACCGTTCCAACTGGTTCAGAAACTATTCCTAATTTTACTTTTAGAATGCTTTTAAACTGTTCTACTTGGGTCAAAACTGTTCCTGTTTTTACATTTGAAATAGTTTTGAACCGTTCCAGTTGGGTTAAAACTTTTCTTGTTTTTACTTTTGGAATGATTTTGAATCGTTCCATTTTTTTTAATGAATGCTTTAAACCGTTCCAAAATTCTAATTCTATGATAACTTTAAATTATTCTAAATTTTTTATTTTGAAACAATAAAACATATTTTATGAACAATTATTTCCAATTTTAAAGGATTAGAACCTTTCTAAAATGTAAAATAGAAATAATTTTGTAGCATTCCAAAATATAGCATTTCCATTCACTTCATAGAAGTTATATTTCTTTATAGTAACAAAGGCATTGAATGCCATTAGCAATATACAAGACATAGTATCACAAAACTCATATTTAATGACATAGTTCCATTGCAGACACCATCTTAAAATCCATTACATATCAGTGCTCAAACTCAATCTCTAACTTAGGTGATGACGATGGTAGAGATCCACAAGCTTTGGTAACTTTCTCATTTAACAACTTTGAAGCATCATCCACAAGCTTTCTTAGAACCTACCAATATAAAAGGAGGAAAAAAATATATAGTTATTCCTTTAAAAACTCGGCCAAACACCATTCTTGTGTTTCATGTAGTGATAGTTGACTTATTTACCAAATCTAAACTGTAGAGAACTATATGCAAAAAAACTGCATGGGTAAATTGAATGGGTTTAGGCCGACTGGTGAATGCTGCGGTTGGGTCCATATAAATGTAGTTTGATTTGCATCAGTGCAAATCAAAACCGAACAGTGCTTGTTGATGGACCTATTTTGAAAAATAATGCTGGGCAAAGTTTCTCATTCAATGTTATAAAGGAGATTAACAATGATTAATCACTTATATGTATATAATTTACATGGTTCACAAGGTCAGAACTGTGATATTGAGCTAATCTTGTATACAAGTAACACTAAAATTGATCAAAGATTCATGCTTACAGTTTTTAGGCCAGAGGGGTTGACAATTGGAAGCTTCAAGAAGTCCTGAACAGTTTTGACACTTACAGCTGCAAGCTTCTAATAGAATGCCCTATCTTTGCCTATCCTCTCCAGACACCACACATTGTTGTCCAATGTTGGGGGATAAAGCTTCCATATACTATTAAAAAATTGATTATGTTAAGATTAGTTCAAAGTACTTTATTTACTATCTAGAGAAACTTCAAACGCGAGACTCAAACAGTATAGATTAGAGGAATTTCACAATTACAGTTGCTGTGGATATCCACTTCAACCTTCTTTGATTGATCATGTTGCCAGTGCTTCCTTAAATGATTCAATACTTCAGGTTCACCATCAGAAAAGCTCTCACTACTGCTGTAGAACACAAACAAGCAATCAATAATGAGTATGCAACTAAAATTAAGTTTACATTTCTGGTATGTTGAATGAAATGCATTTTAAGAACTATGCCAAAAGCTTGAATCCATGTTCTCTATCAAGAAGCCTGAATCCGGAATCGTCATGCTGGAAACCAAATATATAATTATCTAAGTACCTGGTGAATTGATTGTTGCTCTCATAAGGGTTCTTCAAATTCACACTGAAGGCGGTCGAGTTCTGTATCAGGAACAACTTCATTCTCTGCCTCCTCTATATTTTGCTTGCATGCATTTATCTTTTTCTGATAGTCTACAGCCCAAAAGAAAGACAAAAAACCAATAAAATAAAGACTAAAAAAAAGACTATTGACAACTGATATTTGCAGAGTACAATCAAACTTGGCTAGGAGAACTGAAAGTCAAGTTGCCTTAATCAATGATTTTACATTAGACAATACGGAAGTAGAAATTTAGCAGTGAGTGGTAAAACTCATACAAGGAGCAGCACACAACACATCACAAGAAAATATTTCTTAGAAAACTGACAGTCCAAAGCTTAATACAGGGCCTTTTAGTCATCATAGGTGTAAAGTCATTCCTATGAGACCATAGTATCATAGCGTTAAGACAAGTCTTTATGACTTTGGTGTGGATGGTGATTTACATACACATACAAATTAAAAGCACAAAAGATGTGTGATAAGACAATCTCAAAAATTACATATTTCATGGATCATAAATATTTGTGCACCTACATCAAGTATTTACAGTTTCAAATGAGGTAGAGGCAGTATCGGTTTGAGAAGCTCTGAGGATAATCAAATAAATAAAGGTTCTTTAGTCATCTAACAACAGGGGGAGATTTAAGAAATATAAAAAGGAGGGTTAAGAAAGGGGAGACCCACCATGAAGATCGGCTTTAATTTTAAAGAAAGTTTGATGGCTCTTCTATACACAGTAAGTAAGTTTTTGTTTGTACATAGTATGCAGTTTTTGTTTGTACATAGTATGCATCTCTTTTACTACACAGTTTTCCCTATTCCATTGTCCAATTGAACTGATGAGTGAAACTGATGCCTAGTTACTGATTGATTTATGACAGTTTCAAAGGGGGAGTTCGTTCTTTAGGTTCATTGTTATAAAGATAGCTGTGTCTCATTTGGGAAATGAGGTCTTTGTAATTTCAAAATAAATAAAAAGTCAACATTTTAATCAATAAACAAGAAATAGCATCCAACTATTTAACAGATCATACCTATAAAATTACATTTAGGAAGCAATTATTGCCCAGATTTTTCAACCGAAATACCCAGCATAAGTTTTCTGATAAATCCCTTTTGTTGAATGTCCATAGTAATGAATGAGGATATCTAGCAATCCCATCATTCCATGCCAAGATCAAACTAGCAAGTCCCATTCCCACACCAAAAATTTCAACCACCAGAATATGGGACTAACAAAGCAAAACCTCCTTAAAAGGAAACCACGTCTGATTGCCATGCGTAAGTGTATGGATGAGATTGAGCATAGTCACTTCTTTCAAATTTATATTCAATAAACATCAACTTCTTTTCTAAAATAGGTTAAATGTTGAACTTAACAAGACTTAGAATTACCTGCACCATAATAAATGAGAACAAGAATTCCTCAATAACTTTTCGGTACAAGCAACAAATTCAACAGCGCAAATGCACAATGGTTAATTGGTTATTGACTAAGTGCCTGAAAAGTTACTACTACTAGCATCTTCCAAATTCTCTAATCTAACAATATGTAACAGCTTGAGTCATTCATAACAAGTGACATATATATTATACAAATCATAGTTTACCAACCTCATGGTTGACCAGATTAGGCCTTTTACAAGGTTGATTTAACCTGGAAACTCAGTGCACCAATTAGGCAAGTCATTAAATTCATGTTATAATAAAAGAAATGAACATTTATAATAACTAAAATTTACATTTTAAACACAAAAGAAATATTTTTCTCAAAAACAAAACAAAATTTCATATTATGGTTTCAGTAGCCAACATGCATCAAGTAATAATGAACTGCTGCCATCTACTAATATACGGCATACATACAGCTCCATTTGTTGTCTTTCTTTTCTTTTTCAATTAAGAAAAAAGAAGCTACGATGAAAATGCTTAAGTGGATTTGGCCAACTTGGCCAGGCCAAGAAAAGTGAAGCCAAGTCACAAGTCAGACCACTTGTTGAGTTGGTTCCAACTAAATCAATGGTTGAGAAATCAACAAATTGAGGAACAAAATTTTACTCAAAACCATTGAAATCATTCACCAAGCATGGCAAAGGATTGGTCTAAGAATGCCAAAAGTCCTCAAAAACAACCCCGATGCAGTAGGACCAGATAAAAACAAACCTAGTAAACCTAGACTCAAGAGAGGATGGTGACACGAGGAGTTTCTTCCCCATCCCCACCATCTCCCCAACTCTAATTTTGGCCTGTTTGGTTGCCTCTTAGCACCAAAATACTTAAAAAGTTTAGCCTATCAATAACATGCAAACTGGGAGGGAAAGGCCAAGGAGTTAGCAAATCAAAATTACAAATCATATATATCCTTGTTGCCACCACACACTCACTAGCCCTAATGCCAACTTTCATAGTTAAAAAAATGTTAAATATGGATCATCCATTTAACTAAAGCCCGAAATAATAGCCAGATAATATTATTTGTATCAACAATTTCACTGTTAACTCACTTGTAAAAATTTCAACAAAGCGTCCAAAAATTGCAGCAGGATTTGCAGTGGCAAAGAAGAGAAGACAAAAGGGAGTATCATTTAATCAATTGACCCATAGTTTGCAAACCTAAAAAGGACGAGTCCTCGGATTGGACCTTTGAAATAGATGAATTAAGCATTATTAGGTAAGTGCCTTTGGAGAATCGCAGAGGATCCGGATAGTTTGTCGAAACAGATGCTAACAGCAAAATATTATGTGGACAAAATCAGTGGGACATCCAAGAGTCTAACTCCCATAACTTGGGATCACAGAGGGTATTCCTGTCAGTCAAGTAGCTCTTCTCAAATATGATTAGGTATCAGACTGGCAAGAAGAGGAGATTTGAAAAATAAATAAATAAACAACTAGATACTTGGCCAAAAATAGACCTCTATCCATTCAGTTCCCTCCAAGAGTACCAGCTTTCGTCTGAGTCATAATCTAAGGAAGTATCTTTATTATGGAAATTTTGCATGAGCATACAATGACTGTTGTTAATGTGTGTTTGATGTGCCTAGCAGATGCAGAAACTGTGGATCCTTCATCCGAAATCACAGTGTTGCTCATATCCTTCTGAAATAAGTGCTTCAGTCATAGGATGCAGTTGAGTATTTTTAAAAAGCATTACAGCCATTACTAGCTTTTGCTTGGCTAGGATGATGAAAGTGGGTGCAAAGAGGGGAAGAGTTATATGGAAGATCTCATTCATGGCTGTTTTTCGAATTATCTGGAAAGCAAGGAAGATATATTGTTTTGAAGGAAAATCTTTTAAATGTGGAAACATTGTATAAAAGGTGAAGTAAAATGGTGCCAATTAGGTGTTGGTTACTCAGTTAGCCCCCTTCTGTAAAGATATATCTACAGTCACTATTAAACATAATTGCTTTCCCTCCCCATCTATGGCCTTTTCTCATCCTAAGTGCTCTCCTCCCCTCCAAGGCTCCCTCAAGCTTTATTTTATTGGAATCATTGTTGAAAAAGATGGATTGTTTGTGATAGCGAAGCAAAGACCATTTTCTCCATCTTAGGGCCAGTTAGTAGATAATTAGTAAAAGAGGCAAAGGTGTTGGCTTTGCAGACGAGTCTCCATGAAGCTCGCCATCTAAATATCAAGCATATCATTGTGGAAGGCAACTATACGTGTGCCTCAGGTGTTGAGCCTCGGAGATGTGCCTAAATTATGAAGAGGTGGTGAGCATAGTCAAGCATCTTGGTGCTTCCCTCACTCATGTCCATCTAAGTGCAAATTCTGCAGCAGATATCTTGGCAAAGGAGGGTGGAAGGAGCAATCCTCAGACTGCATCTTACAATGGATCCATGTCTTTGTCATTTTTCACCTTCTCTTTTCGATTAGGATGCATGTCGCAGGCCTTCATCCTGTGCTTTATATCATTCCAGGTTACGCCTCTTATACTATTTTTCTATGTTCAATGAAGTTATCATTTCAAAAGAATAAATAAATAATTAGTTTGGAAGTTGACCCTATTTAGAACAATAACAGCCCCATGTCAGTATAGAGTAGCAAACCATCTTTAAACCCTTGGCTTATAGTTGTCTCATGAGAATAACTGAAACCAAACTAACGTTACTTACAAGACATAACCAAGCCGACCAGTTGGTAAGTACTAACCAAGCCGACTAGTGGGTAAGTACATTAGCACCATTTGCATCCCTGATGGCATTGGCCCTCTACCATATATCATGGGCTGTTGCACATAATTGTAATACCAAAATAAAATAAAATGACCACCTGCCCATATCTGGGAGCACCATATCCAGCACCCAAAGGTCCATATGGATCTCCAAAGAAACCTTAACTAGAAGGAGGAAGGTAACTTGGAATAGTCCTGCCTTCGTAGGAATTTGAGGCCGCATCAGACTCCCTGTCAGTTTGGGGCTTAGCGAGAGAGGTCTCCAAGACATGGCCTATGGCTCACCCAAGATCTCATCATGAATCATGATCACATATGCAAAAATACACATATAAGCATTAAGTAAAATTACAAGAAAACTTCGGCAAATATGTGGCAAGCTAAAATGCTAAATGCAGTCAAATTATGATCATTGGAATGAAGGACACAAATCTCATAGAGATTCCTTGGTTTTAAGTGCATTTAAAAAAAATGAACAGGAAGTATAATTATGAATTGATATACTTGAGCTATTACGTACATATCCATTTTTATATAAAAAATGATAGGATTTCTCTAGTCTTGGTGGAAAAATGTGCATCATTTCATATTCTAACAGTTGCCTAATTCAAGAACTTCCCTTGAACATATAAACAAACCAGAATTAATTTCTAAATTATTGAAATGAGAAATGTTCGTCATTACAAACTAGTCAACCACTTCCAAGCACTTTCATTAAAAAAATTTTTAACTGGATATCAGTGCAGCTATTATCTGATGAGGATCTTTGCAACACAACATCAACACACAGCACATTTCATATCAATACCAACCACTGGATGAATTTCACCAATAACAAAGCATAGTCTAAAAATAAGCCACGCCACTCATCAAGTAGGTTACTCATGTACATTGAATGGAACCACTGGTTATAGCTTTATTCCAACGTCGATTCACTTCCCACATGTACCCCAGTTGGTTAGCAGACTGCTTACTTTTGGAACAGTGCATGCTCACGAAGGGCCCTCACCAGATTTATGCCTAAATCTCCGCATATATGCACACTAGTGAGTACGTTGCGAAGATGTCATCATATCATATCCATGCAGATGTCTTCTCACATACAAAGTTGAATGAATCAAAAACAATAACAGCTTAACAGACATGAAATATAAAATTACCATCAATTTCATATTTCTCAGTTTCCTTTACAGCCTTCAATGCACTGGATCTCTCTGTAAAATAAATAAATCCAAAATCGTGCTTGTTCTGCCCTGGTTTAGCAGGAGGTAAACTAGGCATGCGATGGCATTCTTTCCTTGTAACATAAGCAAAAGGATATACATAATCAGAGACTGTGCTAAAAACAGAGTAAAATATTACAAGTGCAAGAAAAACACCATTATAGAAGGAGCTGGACTAAACAACGCACTCTTTCCTTCACGCACAAACCAAATGCAAAGATCCACAACACTACCATTGTCCACATAAGCATTTTGTCGGGTACCTTCCTTTAGAAGGTAACAATGATATTACTATATTAAGCAATAAAATAAGGATGTAACTCTAGTCAAGTTGATGAGGGGCCAACCAGTGGTACATTACTTGCATCACAAACATAAAGAGAAGAAAAGGATATATAGTTGCATACATCCAATAATCACAATACAGAATCATTTAAAGGGTTTTTGCCCACTAGCTGATGGTTTGGACTGAGGGATATTGAATATTGACTTGCCAAGCATTTTGACAGTTGCTAGTGATATGATACAACTGCAGTATCCATGGGCTCCCACAGCCCCACTACTAAAACGGGTAGCCACCGGCTTTTCAAAGTATTTAATAGATATATCCCAAACATCTTATCTTAAATTATGATGATAGAGGGATTACCTATTACACTACTAATGATAAGGTGCCCACAATGTAGGAAAAAAAAAATAAAAAAACGCATAGAGAACCTATTAGCTTAGTTTTTACAGCAATTTTGCATTTCACAGGCATCTCCAGCTGAAATGTTACAAGAGATTAAATGACTAAATAAGTAGAACAATACAAAGAATGGACTACAAATGTAGTGCTCAAACTGAGGACGGCTTCAGTAGGAATTTGGCTGACTATAAAATTCTAGTGACAAAGAGAAGCAATGATGTTATTCAAAATTAAACAAAAGATCTAAATTTGTGGATTGCGTTTGGTCACTATAGTTTCCATCCAATAAGGATTTTTAAATTAGAAATCTGATCACATAAAGCACTGACAGTGAAAAGGATTTCTGACCAACAACCAGAGCAGAAAATCCAAACTTTGCCACAGGCAAAGCGGGATATGGATAAAATTCCCTCTTGTAGAACAACATAAAACAAGTCAAAGGTAAAGATCCAAACTTACCAACTGTTGAAAATCTTTGGCCATAAAATCAATATTTGTTTTCTTTCGTAGTAGCACACTGCATTAATAAAGTATGGCCGTATGGGTAATTTATAAAGCATTTAGCTCAATCATATAAGGGGGTGTAAAATATCCACTTCCTTAATTGTGTGTGGGCATTTTTGTGGTAAAATTTCACATTCAGACAGGCACAAGGCAATTGAGATTGAATAAACAGAGATATTGATTAAGACAAACATTGAATAAACAGAGATATTGATTAAGACAGAGAAGATATAATGCTAAAGACTACTAATCAAAAGTTAGCATCGCAAAATCAAAGAAATATTTTTTGATTTACCATATAACTATAAATAGTAGGGCTCACTAGATCTAAGCAATGAAAAAGCTAGAGAGAGAACACAAAGCACACCCTCACTTTATGGATCAAATTATTCTCTTATTTCAGTGCTGGTCAATTCATGAAGATGATGCTATAAAGTTATTACACACCTGAAACTTCCTTGTTGGAATGTATGTTTGTAGCTGCCTTCTTCTTACACACGTTAAGAGACAAATCACCTGATCTTTAGTGTGTGCCAACTATTTGGCCCTTATACACTTCCACACCAGGGCTAACAAACATCTGACCTCTTTCTTGTGAACCAAAAAGTGCATCCGAGGTAGTACTTCCATCCTCAAAAGCAACCTACAAAACAGTTTTTTCTACTCAAAATCAAATTGACGGAGGGAAAAGAAACCTATATATATTAATTTTTTTCCCTAGTTCTTTGCAAATTGATCATTCAGATGATAGAGAGATTGAAAGGCTATTTGAGGAATTAAAAAGAAGTTACCAAGGAGCCTTGCTTACGCGTGCTAATCTCCCTAGCCCATGGTTCATAGCTATCAAATACTGTGGTCAGAACTGCCATGCCTCTAGAAGCTGTTAAGATTACATTATGCAATCCAGGAAGCCCACGAGTGGGAATCTTATACTTGATCAATGATGTACCCTCGACCTATAAAAAAAAAAGAGCATTGCCTCTATCAGTTGCCAATTCCAATCATACAAAGGTAAGAGGGGGAAAAAGTTATAGAAGAACCTACTCATGATACTTGCATGGATAAAAATAAATGTAATAATCAACAGGTCTATCGAAATACATCAAAAGAAAATAAAGGAATTTTGCTTGATATATTTTGTGCATGTGCTTACTAGAAGGCAGAAACCAGGCTGATAGAGACTTGGAAGCAGCTAGAGGTGTCATTTCAGGTTGTGGGGCAATAGAGAACATAGCCGTAAGAAGAGATGAGAAGAGGACTACGACTAAAAAAATCTGACTTTGATAGAAGGAATGAGACTCCAACAATGGTAAATAGAAAATAAAAGCAATCAACATGCAGGAACATTTGTCAAGTCTTACAATACAGAGGATACCATAAAGTGAAGTCATTAAGCATTCCATTATTAATGCCCCTAACTTCAACATTGATAGCAAACATAAACTCACAAGATTGAAGTATTGTGAATATCTCAACAGTGCTAGTGTTCCAAGTTTGCTCAAGTCAACCTTCTGAACCAAATGGTAGAAACATTAAATGAAGGAAACAAAGTCACTTCAATACTGCAAAACATGCAAAAACATATCAGTAGACATGAAAATTGAGGAAAAGAAATTTTTCATACTGTTACAAACTGAGCAGGTGATGCAAATCCCTCAGATTGTGAATCAAAAGAATGGGATCAGCTTGTGGCCTTATGAGCCAATCCAGTGGTTTCTGTGTAGTTTTTGAGTCTCATCAGATGCTACAAAGAACCATGAACAGCAAAAGAGCTGTCAGAAACACAGGGGAAAAAGGGTAAAGTAAACTAAGAACACTTTGAAAATAGTGGAAAGGCTAAAGATGCAACAAAACATGCTACATCCTATGTGGCAAGGACACTTTGTTTCGAACAGAAAAAATTTTCTATAACAGATGAATAAAGATGCAACCTATAACAGACGAATACAGATGACAACCAATTTCTACCAAAAAACAAAAAAAAGATGACAACCAAGACTTCTACTATTGGACTGTGATTAACGCAAAGACTTAACCAATAAGCTAAGACTCTTTTAATACACTCCATAATTTTTAGACTAAAGAAAGTAAATTCCTAATGATTTACAAGGATAAGGTTCAAAATAAATATCTATTGATTTACAAAGATATAAGTTATCTAGCAAAAGATTACAAGATTCTCAATAACTGTGAAAAATTAAATTTCTATTGATTTACTAATTCATAGTACATTACTAGATATTGGTTGGATGGTGTGAACTGAATTTGAATAGATATAGCCTGATAGATTGATATTCATATAAATATTGGTAGTAGAAATATAAAGTTATAGAAGGTGTCTTCCTAGGAAAAGTTTTATTAGTGTGCAGGGCATCAAACTTCATGCACCTATCCTACAAATCCCATTCTAGAGATCATCAGATCCTATTCCAAGGTTTTCCAAATCAATGTTTAGAACATTTCAAGTCAGCCCCTAACATTCGAAACAACAATTCTAAATTAAAGCCGATGAAATAGTGGCACCCAAGTTGGGCAGCCCCATCATCCTCACTGGCTAAACCGAATGATGAACGGTTACAAAAAAAGACGATGAAACCTAAATTTATTTTGAAACACCTTACCCTATAAATGATTTTTTATGATTATCGGTTGCACTTAAATTGAAGTAAATTTCATGCAATTAATCAAAGCAATAACATAATTAGAAGCTCATGTATTTTTTCCATGACATGAATAATCATCTTGAGAAAAGGATAAAAAGCATATGCTTTTAAAACAACAAAATCAACAACAAGAAAAATTGATAACCCCTCAGATTTATCTACAATGGGGGTTTGGGAAATCCCACTTTCAGAATTTGGGTACAGAAAAAGTGCTGTAGCCTGATGTAGAAACCACAAAAAACCCATATCAGAAGCAAGAGAAACACACACACATACATAGACGTCATTCAAATAAGTGCATAGCATGCACCTCTAGCTATTTCACACGAGGCCATGAGAACTAAGAAAACCCATTAGAAACAGAAAAACGACGGTGAACCAAATCAATGAAATGCATAAAAAGAGCTCTAGGAATTTCATTAGAGACTGATAAAATTGATTCAAGGCAAATGAAAGCAGAAGAATATCCATAGTTATCATCACATAAACGTATCTAACAAATGATGAATTAAACAAAAGAGCCTCCAATGATCCCTAAAAAGATGGAAAGAAAAAGATCAAAGCGAACAAACATTACAAAACAAAAAAAACACCTGATGTGCTGCGAATCAATCTCTAACTCTACATTTCTAATTTGGAAATTGTATGTGTTAGAAAATCCAATGGTGCAAACAACTCTTCTTGTGGTGAAACTCTCTACAATTCCCCACATATCAACCCTTTCAAATCAAGGAAATGGGCCAACATCAACAAAACCAGATCATTTCTCAAACAGTGAGAAATCAAGCAAGCAAAAACAAGCAAAACATCAATAGATCTGACAAAACAAAAACCCTAGGAAGAAGCTTAGATTAAGCAAAACACAAAAATCACTCAATGATCCAAAAGAAAAAAAAGACATATAGCAGATAAAAGATTTCTTGGCTGCCGAGTAGAGGACATTGTTTATAATATGCAAAAATTCCTCCATTTGATCTCTTCTTTGAAATTAAAACTCTAAGGTTTTCATTGCTACAAGATAGGCATAGATGGTGAAATACTCTATATCATTGTGAATCTAACAATGAATATAATAGTGAAATATCACTATTATTGTGTTCAAGTTGCTCACCAATTCATGGTATGAGCTAGCTTGGATTCTCAATAGGTACGCCTTCCCGTATAATTACTAGGGTCTGTTTGTTTATAGTAGGATACATAGTAATTGAAGAATTGAATACATAAGATTTCATATCATAAATGGTTCAAAATATGAGAAAGGTGAGTTTTTCAAAAATGAGCATCAAACAACCATTCCTTCCATGGAAACAAAATCAATGAAAGATGGAAACTAAATTACTAGCCAACACCCTAGTTATTCAATATATATATAAGTGAAGGTCTTATATACAAATCCAACTTATATCCTTCACCCCTCACCATATGTCTGTAGCCTTCACCTCTTTAATAATCGTTCGTTGGCGCACATTTGAACATGAATTCCTATGTAATCTAAAGCAAACGTACAAGCCCTAAATATATGATAAAAATGTCCTTTTAGTTCAAACAAAAGCATTATTTAGTAGGCAGCTGGTGACCCAAATCTTAAGGGTTACAACTTACAAAGCTTAGTGGGGTTTGAATTTTCTAAAGTGAAATTTCTTTTTGTTAGAAACAATATTGAATGCTTGTCTTTCATTTAAATTATTTATATTTTACTACTTTTCAGGCCAAAATGTAGCATCGATATCTAACTCCTCCATCATGGACAATTCTTCAAGAAAACACGAATCAATAAAAGAGAAAGAAGCTGGATCCATGGTTATCGGCAACCATCCTTCACTCCATGGACTTCTTGAATGTTAAGCCTTTAAGCCTTAACATACCCAATTTTCTTCTTGTTATCTACATCACTTCTCTTCTCCTAATTGATACTGCACCCTCATAAGATATGATTATGATATTTTGTCCACAACTTGTCACTAGTATATGTAAAATATGTTTTAACACCGTATCCATGCCATTTAAGGAGTAATTCTTTCTTTGTATAAAAGTACGTCTACTTGCATTTTGCAATTACAAACTATATTTAACTGTGGGACTTGTTTCTTTTACAGAGTGAGTACATATGTATAGCAATGGATGCAACGCAAAAGTCTTGGAGAGATTTGAGCGCAACAGAGAGTAGCAGTATTGGTCAAGATGCCATTGCGGCAGTGAGAAGGACCCTTGAAATTCATTTTAATAATCTCGAAGAATTTTTATATTTGGTTCGACTAGCATTGGAAAAGCTCGGCAGCTAAAGGGCGGTCATTTTGACATCAATTATGATATAGGTTATTGTTTCTATGTAAGATTTGTGATATTTGTACTTATGTTGTGGTTAGAAGTTAATTAATTTTGTAGTGTTTGTATAAACATTATAGTGTACATAGAATTACATTTGTTAAAATTTACCATTTGTAAACATCATAATGTAATTTTCATCAAAAAAAATTTTTTGAGAGAATTTATGATTTGTACATTGTATCTGTAATACATATATGCTGAAAGTTAAGTTATTTTTTTATTGAATGTTTTCTGGTTTTTTTTGTTTTAAAAGGAAAAGCAGGAAAATGAAACATACAGTGTTTTGAATTGGCCAAACCTTAACTTAATCCAAATTCCATATGGATTCTAATCATATGCAATTATTTATGGATAAATGTGATATTTGGGTTGAAGTTGTGCACCCAAAGCCCAAACTTAAACGAAATTGAATTTGATGTATGGTTTCTAAATTTATATCATTCTTGGCCTAGACTCAGATATAGCCTAACCCAAATTTTATTTTTAATTGGGTTTTGATCACAACCAAGTTGCACAGTACTAAAAGCATGATTGATGCTTTAAGCCTTAAAATCATGATAGGCTTTAGTTCTTGGTATTAAGTGGAGTGGAGCACATCATGTCTAAAAGCAAGCAAGAGACTAGTATACCATTAGTATTAACGTGAAAGGAGGGTTTTATTAGACATTATCATGAAGGCTACTAGTTGACATTCCCAAAAATCACTCTTAATATTTTTAATTATGATATGAATTTGTGAATATTTAAGTAGATTAAAATTAATAAACATTTGGTATAAAAATGGTATAATCTTACAGAACAAATTCTGTACAAAATATTATTCCTAACAATTTTACATAATGTTGTCAAATAAGTTTTGCAGATCATAATTTCAGCACAACCCAATTTTTGAATACAATCGGTAAGCAGGCTTGCATGGTTGCATATGGCTCGAGTAGGATAACAACTTGTGTTAGAAAAGCTGGGTAGGGTCATTTTAAGAAGATGGGCCAAGTTAAAGGCAAAATAACTTTCTCAATCAAATTTAATTTCTTTTGTTCAATTTACACAGAACTCTTTAATTAAGCTTGGTTAAAATTGAATGCGTAAGACGTTGTTTATACTCCTTGTCCAAATACCATAAAAGAGGTCACTTATTTAGCATCTTTTGGAACCTTCCATGATTTCCATCCATCCATCAAAATCTTTTCGAACATTCGATGACATGTCCCCCAATTTTTATCAAAATGTCAGTCCTAAGGTAAGGCCAACTAAAACTATTGTTTGAGTAAAATGTGGGGATACACCATACCATGAAAGGGCATTTGTTTTGAACTTCACATATTTTCAATGGATAGCCTCGTAATTCATGGCATCTGTTTTGAACGACTCAGATTTTCAATACATGGCCCCATAATGGAGTTCCACCCCTAAAAGGCATTCTTTAAGCCAAATCATTGGAGGATCTGGACATGCAATGGAGAAAGAAACAGCGTGTGACTAAAAATACTTAGCTAGGTTACACTTTCTTAATCTTGGGAAATTTCTTTGGATGTAGGAAAATGGATGTAGTTTGATCCCATTGCTCATGAGAAAATTGTCCTCTTAATCTCTTAGTCAAATATAATGTAATTATTTATGCCCTTTTGGTTAGCATGCCTAATGCCCAAAATCTTGAATCCAACAAATTTTTACTTAATGTTTTAATTCTTCTAATGTTGAGAAATAATTTTTATTTCTTTTTTCCTTGGAGGCATTAGTTTTGATTGGATGCAGTTTGATCATCTAATTTTGATCAATTATTAGAACATTAATTGTCATTTAAGTAGGGTAGAGAAATGGGCATCTGAGGGCCTATTTGGCATTGTTCCCATGTTATTTGCAACTTTATTCTCAGATCTGGTCGTGTTGAGATCAGGTTATATTGGAATTAAACTCTGCAGAACTTATTTGAAAGCATTATATTAAAATATTTGGTTGAGTATATGCCATAACAGTGTAAAAATTTTCTCATAGATCTAAAATATGGGACATACCTTTTAATGTTAGTGCCATTTTAGTATCGGTGTACATGCAACTCACATATAGAAGTTATAATGTCATACTCACTTCTAAAAAATAGAACATACGTGGGGCCCATATTTATAGCACTTAAAAGATAGGCCTACCTTTTTTAAGAATTATAATGTGGTTCCACTTTTTAAAATGTAAATATGGGACCCATTTTTATAAATTATAACTTCGTATATATATTTGGAAATTAGATGGGCCCCACGTTCATAGGATTTATAATATATGTACATCTTTTATGATTCGGAACCTATATAGACCCGGAATCGGACCGGACCCGTTTATTAACTGGGACCTAAACTGTGTTCCGGACCCAAATCTGTTTTTGAATCAGTCGAAACGGTAGTTATGGGAGTTGATTTATAAAGTCACGAAACACACAATAATTTTCGTTTTTTTTTTTTGAATTATTTTTGAATTAGTTTTTTAAAAGATATATTTATGGTGCATGTATGGTGAATACCGCTCCAATAAAATTTAAAATTAGAGGCCCCAGCATCATTTGCATTTCACGGGAATGTGCAATTGCCAAATTCGGAGTCCTTTTTCTCATGTCAAATAACCCACTCACGGTACAAGAGCACATTTTAAAAGTGGGTCCCCTGTCAACGGTCTGCTGGATGGAGCTCGTCACGCTATAAATAAAGGTCGGCGGCTGGTTTGAGTGACTCATTGGTTTCCCCTCCTTGCTTCATTCCCCCACTGTATCTCTCGCTCTCTCAACTCTCTACTCTGTCTCTGAGACAGAACCCTTGTTTTGCATTCTTGAAAAGATAATGGGGACGCATTCCATGGATTTTGATGTCTATATGGTAATAACTGTCTCTACTCTCTCTTTCTTTCTTTCTTTCTTTCTTTCTTTCTTTGTGTCTCTACTGTCTCTCTCTCTCTCTCTCTCTCTCTCTCTCTCTCTCTCTCTCTGTGTGTGTATGTGAAGACGTGTTTTAAATCAACCTAGAAATTCAAATGTTATATTGCAATGTGGGTTTTCTCCATCTGTTTTCTTGGAAACTAGGGTATGACTATGATGGTGTGTTTGGATGGCGAGAAAATGCACCATCCGTTTTCTTGAAAACTTTGATCCAAGATACGGTGCTTTTGAATGGCCAGAGAACGGAAGTGGATGGGTTTTGTTGCAATGTGGGTCGACTTGTTGCTGTCCAATCCGTCTAAACCGATGACAGTGAGACCCACCATGGGGGTTTGTTTTTTCTTTTTCAACCGTTCTTCTTCATTGGGTTTTTTCGTCATTGGGTTGAATGTTGGAATTTCCGCTTCATCTTGGATGGAAATTGTTGTGCGAATGAACATAATTGAACCTTGATTAGATCATGGGTTGAATGTTGGAATTTCCGTTTCTTCATTGGGTTCTTGAAAGAAAGCTGGGACATTACGAATGTATTTAACCCATATATAGTTTAGTTCAGATCAGTAAGGAAAATGTGAAAGGTCGTACAAAGATTGCATAGGTGCAGAAATGCAACACCCAATTTGGATAACCTATTTGCTAAATGATTAGCATCTTTAGGAAGAGAACAAGGTTGATGTAATTGTAGTTGGCTAAGTTTGTATCTTTCTTGTTGAGCATGGCTCTTACATTTTGTGTGGCTCCCTATTGTTTTCTACCCAGTGGACCACACAGGGTGAAAAACCTTAAGCAGGAAATAGGATCCCATGATCATGAATACCTGTCCTGAGAATGGCTCTTTCTTTGGCTTCTGTAGAGGTTTTATGGTTGATCAAGCTTGATAATGGAACTTCCTGTAGAACTCTCACTTATCTCCAGCCGCTTTCACATGCTACTCTCTGTTTTCCCATGAGTATCTGATTAAGTGTTAAATTGTAAATGTGCTGACTGAAAGAGTCATTCACTTGTTTACCACTTTTTTTTACAAATGCTAAATGTTTTATGCCATTGATGCCCAAGTTACCAATGCCTTGGGGGCCGTAAAATGCAACCTTGGTGTGTTACATATTGAATCAAACACAAACATAGGAACTTCACAAAATCATTCTCCAAATGAGCCCAGAAGTTGTGTGTGTCTGTGTGCGGACATGGTCCTCCTTTTGGAACCTTTTGTTACGAGGGAAACTGCCAAGATCTTGATTCACAACTCTAGATTACTTTATAAGTGTTGAAGCATTGTTTTGTGAATTGGAGAACGTGGGTGACTGGAATTTCATTTCTTGTGAGTGTCTAACATCGAAACAACCTTTTTCTTACTTTTCTGCCTCTGTATTTTTTGAGTTGCACGGATGTTAAGAGGTAAGATCCATTGACAACCATTGTGGGCCCATGATCTTGCCAAATAAGAGCATTCTAGAGTCATCCTTTCCTAGGATCTTGCGACTGAAACGGAATTGAAGTGGTTGGCCCAAATAGGTAGTTGGGTTTTTGGAGTGGATCCAATATTTTCATTTGAGATTTTAAAATGATCCAATGTGAGATTCTCAAATGATGGAACTTCAAGAGTCTTCTAATTCCTAGATTTCTGATGAGGATTTTCAAAGTGTACCAAAAATTTTCATATGAGTTTTGAAAGTGGACTGAGATCCGAAGCGGTGACCCTTGTCTGGAGGTGCATCCATTACTCTCAAGGAGTTTGTTTGTTTGCCACTTATTATAGAAAAATAAGTTTTTCTTGTCTTAATGTTTCATGCGCAAGTGTTACTGTGATAGTTTTAGAAGGGTGTGTTGTGTTAGTGTCACCTTGACTCATGCCAAATCCAGTCTGTAGTGATCATTGTTGAATATAGGGTTTTTTTTTAATTGATAGAAAATTGGAATGGAAAGGGCCTAAACTATTTATGCACACTATTTCTGTACATCATTTATATATCAAACATAAATTAGTGCAAACAAACGTGATTATATATAACCATTATGCATATGCATCATTTAAATCTGCAAATGAGTACATGTAAAAAAAAAAAGGCATTTGTAAATGAGTAGAACACACAACCCTGAACTACCTTGACAACTGTGCTGATCACTGGTATTACTATGTATGAAGTATAACTAATAAAAAATAGTCATAGTATTTATTATTATTTATTTTTTTAGAAATGTTTTGGGGTTAATCTTAAGACATCCAGATGTCACTCTTTGGGTTCTTCACTTTTTATTCTAGATGATCTCTCAATGTGAAAATCATTTGATGAATACTTTGGGGCAATGTATAAATCTTGCCAAAGTGGGGACATTTCTAAAACTTCTGAACTGGTGCAAACGTGTACATCCGAGTTGATTGTCTTAGCTTTCTAAATTTACTGATCATTGCACGATGGTATTTGATTGTGGGTCTATGATTTGATGATTAAAACGTAGGGATATTGAGAGGCTGGGCTCAATTCCTTAAGTCTGTCTAATTCCTAAACTTTTGGGCTGGACTTGATGTGCAAGGAGTCTCCATTAGTGCACGCCCATTTTATTAGCAGGTGTTTTCTGAAATTTTATTAGCTTGGTGTGTGCCTCACCTCTTAAAAGGTCAAGACTTTAACTGATCAGGTGCACTCTGTTTTCTAATGCCCAAACCCACTCTTGATTGGAGATGGGCACATCATCAAATTGATAATGCATATATCATATCGATAATTGTAATACTTTATTGAACTAAATTATACATATCAATGATGTGGTGGGTGGAAAGATACTTGAAGTAAAACTTTTCCATATCTCATCGCATGTGCAGCTCAAATTTCAAAATATGTGGCTCCACAATAAATAGAATGCATACATTACTTTTTAGTTTTTTTTTTTTCAAACATGTCAATCTCACGATGTTCCAAAGCATGTTAAACTGATATTTTGCCATATCTAGACATGTTCATCCAAGTTGATGGACCCGAATTGGTAAATTGGTTGGCTATATATAGCATTGATCACAACCATTTAATTGAGAATCTCTATTTTGATTATTAAGATCTATGGCTTGGTAGGGGTTTAGCGGAGCTCAGTTCCTGTAGACTACCTGCCTGGTAATAAAGGTCAGAATAATTCCTGACCGAGGATAGAACCTGTTTTTGTGGTGATATGCAGGACTAGATTACTAAATGATTTAGGTTTGATGGTCCGCTATGTTGATGCAATATGACCCATGAACTTGAGCTGATCCATCTAAACTGAAGACCTTACTAGAGAATTTATTGATTGAGTTAGAAACGAAAATGTTGCGAGTCTGAGCACCTGAATGTAATGGAAGGGGTTTGGTCCTCAAGTTAGCGTCTAGTCAGAGTGGGTACAAGTATTACACCAATTGGATTTTTTTTCATTGAGGAGAAAATGGACATTGAGAAAACAATATACAGATCAAACTTGTATTTCCTCCACTTAATTATATCCTCTGCATGGTTTCTCTGTATCCAAAATGCCCAAAGTTTCCTTAAAACTATTTTTTTTAAAATTAGAATCACAATTTATGATTCACACATGATATAAATCTACTTATTATTATAATAATGCTGACTCTGTTTTTTTTTTTTTCTTCTCTGCAGGATCAAAGGATTGATCGTTGCCTAGGTCAATTCAGAAAAAAGTTTGCAGGGGACATTTCTACAAAAGCACTGGGTATGAGTAGTTTAATTGTAATTGGACTTGTCAGGAAATTTTTAAATTGTATGTGCAGCCCACTTTATTTTTCTATCATTGGTGCAAGAAAATTACCCCATTAGATTATTGAAGCCCTTTTTTTAATAATATCCTCTAATGATCTTTTAACCATATATTCTTTTTGAGGTAAAATTCAATGATGAGTAACAGTTCGAACAAAATAGAATTAAGCATGATGTTGGGTCATTGAAGAGGGGGAATAAGATAAGAGAATCCGAGGAGTTGCATTGATCATAGGTGGGCCTAAATGAGCCTCATAGAGCTAGACTACAGAAGCAGCCCGCTCGTAGAAAAAATTCTCTATATATTGAGTACAGAAAATTGTAATATTAGAGTTAATTGATATTATTAGCAATGAGAAAACAATAAAAGCCTGCTGATTCAAGGAAAATACTCTATACTTTTGAAATACAATTTTAGGCTAGAAAACTGCAATATTTATCTATATGTAATACTTGCAAGTAGAACGATTATATCTGTAACATTACAACAACAGTATCTCTTTCTCATTTTTCTCTTTCACCAATAATCTTGTTACTGGATATTGTTGAACTACCACATCATTTTGTTCTTACTATTGTTTTCCATGATGTCTTGGCTTTTGAATCTTGGTATATATGATGTTGTGTGTGATGCATCTAACATCAAGCCATCTGGGCTTCAATAATAGGAATGGCAGTTAATTTTGAATTATTGTACTCTTAAATAATATTAAAAAAATTAGTTTAAAATATGAATAATTCTAAAATATTTCGCCAGGTGGAAGTAGTTTATAGTATATCTGTTGAGGGCATTCACTTTATGATCTTACTTTGATTCAAATTCCCATTTGAGTTAGCAAAATGATTTAATCCATCCTCATAGGTAGATTTTTTTTAAAGAACATTTGTACGTCACTCTTCTTGGCAACTGCTTCATGTGCACATATATTTCTATATAAAGGTATAAGAGGCAAATTGAATTGCTAAACTAAGGGTACTCAGATCAGACTTAAATAGCTAAAAACTCCTCTCATCATTGTATTTATTTTTATTTTATTTTATTGTAATCTCTTGTTTAGATTGTCTATAGTTGAATATTAATTCCTTCTTATCTAAATTATATCCAAATTACTTCCTATCTGGATTATATCATGTATAGAATTCATATAATATATTTTTGTTTCATGTCTGTTTTTGTCTCTGTCTCAATATTTGTTGGTTTATTTATACTCACATTATAGTATAAGTTCATTAATCTATTTACTTTCTTTTTTTAGGGCCAAGAGGCGGGGACTATGGTTCATTTTTGCCTGTATATCTAAGAGGCCCTCTCTGCCTCGCTCATCAAATAAGTGCATCTGAACAAAACTCACAGGTAAGACTGGGGTGCCCAATAACAACTAATAGATTTATTAAATCATATATACAGAACATGACCCATACATTCATTGGGCCTATCTGACATTTGGAGATGGGTTAGACATTAATATGAAAATTTATACAAATATAAAACATCTAATCTCCATTATTGAGCTTGAAAATGGTAACGGACTTAGTGACAGGCCTAGCTCTAGGTCCAAGTCCATCTTCTTGTGCCCTTGGTTCTTTCTTTTTGAATGTTGAGGCATTTCTTTAGTAGCCCAATGGAGAATCCTAGCTAGACCATTGCTAGTGACAAATTTCGTAACAACCATATATTATTTGATTAATGTGTTATGTTATTTGTGAGCAGACTTTGGTACAACATGTCATCTCAAAAGCGCATACCAAATCTCTTCAAGCATCTCCAACTATGTTAGCAAAGAGAAGCAAGGAGGATTTTGAATCACCGAATTTAGATTCAATTGACACAACATCCTCAGTCAGGAGCTCTCTTACAATTGAGGAATTCAATGAAAATGAGCAGAAAAAGACACAGGAAAGTAACGATCGTATTCATGTTGCAAATATTTTGAAAGAAGCTACTAAACTAAGATATGCAGCCGATCATTTGAAGGTTGATGCATCAAACCTTTCTATTTATTGTTTAGCATATTATGGTAGCTTTATTTGAGTATTGAGATATAATGATTATTGAAAATTTTGTTAGGTAATGAAAATTCTCAAATGTTCCTACAACATGCTAATTATGTATTGGATAAAAATTCTTAGCTATTAAAATCTTTTCACCTAATTTAGTATTTAATTTTCGTGTCATTATAATGTACAATAGAACAAATGACCATCTATCTATCCAAAATTTTAAGTTGTTACCAATTATATAGGAATTTATTATAAAGAAATTCAGAAATCAGATCAAAGTGAATGTATAGAAATGAGCATCAAAAAACCTCCCCTTTAATAGAAATTCAATCAAGGAAAGGTGGGAAATGATGGCCCAACCATCATCCGAGTCATTCAAATCCTAGGAATATTAAGGTCTAAAATATATTGCTACCTTACGTCTTTCACTCGTTATTCACACTTCACCTCTTTTATAATTACTTTCATTTGATGATGAATTTTTTTGTATTAAATTCTTGTGTGTTTTATTGCAAATAAACACTAGTGATTTTATTTAGTTCAATGCCCCAAGTGTCAACTAAAGTTTAAGCTATTTTACCTTTATACACCATGGTAACTTTGTATTTATGTATCCAAATGTGCAGAATGGAGGAGAAAAAGTTGAGATTATTGGCCTCTACATCCATGCAGCTATAAAGTTTCTAAATGGTGCATTCCTATTAGAGAATATGGAGGGTCCAATACAAATTTACATGGATTCCGCAAAGCTCTCTATGTAAGTAACATCTATGCAAAATAAATTACAATCTCTTTTGTATTTTGTTGCCAATTGTTTGGTTTCACTACTTTAATTTCCTATTCTATTTTTATTATGTAAAAAACCTGTCAATCTTAACAAATATCATAATACATTCTTGTAAGACACAAATCTTCATCCTTAATGTACTCATTAAGAAAAAGATTATTTTATGAAAACGAAAAATCTCAACCTTCAATGTCTAGAATTAGATTCATAGTGTTTATCTTTCAAGCATTATTATATTACACTTTATGGGTTACCTTGTTTACAAGTGTGCTTACTAATATGTAGGTATTGTGCTACTGCATTTGAGAGAATTGGGGAGATGGCTGCCGCTGCCCTTGCATACAAATGTGTTGAGGTGGCATATATGCGAATACTCTTCTCCATGAGCTCGCTTATTCAGAGAGACAAAAATGGCATACAACATTCTTCTCTTGGTAACCTAATCATGACTTATTTCATTAGATTTATGCTATTGAACTTATGTTTTTTTTGTAATAAATCTCTAGTTTCTCGAGTTCCCACACATTACTTAACCTGATGTGTACAAGTAGATAAGTGCTACATGCAATTGGATCTATAAAAATTTCTTGGTTGCCAAACAGAGGACACTGTTTATAATATTAAAAAATAGCTCCATTTGATCTCATCTTTGAAATTGAACCTCAAAGGTTTTCATTGCTACATGATTGGCATATATAGTGAAATACTTTATAACATTGTGAATCTAACAGTGAATATGATAGTGAAATATCACTATTATTGTGTTCAAGTTGCTTACCAATTCATAGGATGAGATTGCTTGAATTCACAATAGGTTGAATTTTGTTCAACTTATATCATTCACCCCTCACCATATGTCTTTAGCCCTCACCTCTTTAATAATCATTCGATGGAGCACATTTGAATAACAATTCCTATGTAATCTAAAGCAAACATACATGCTCTAAATATATGATAAAAATGTCCTTTTAGTTCAAACTAAAGCATTATTTGGTAGGCAGTTAGTGACCCAAATCTTAAGGGTTTCAACTTAACAAAGCTTAGTGGGGTTCGAGTTTTTTTAAGTGAAATTTCCTCTTGTTAGAAACAATATTGAATGCTTATCTTTCATTTAAATTATTTATATTTTACTACTTTTCAGGCCAAAATGTAGCATCGACATCTAACTCCTCCATCATGGACAATTCTTCAAGAAAACGCAAATCAATAAAAGAGAAAGAAGCTGGATCCATGGTTATCGGCAACCATCCTTCACTCCATGGACTTCTTGAATGTGTAAGCCTTTAAGCCTTAAGATACCCAATTTTCTTCTTGTTATCTAGTTCACTTTTCTTCTCCTAATTGATACTGCACCCTCTTTAGATATGATTATGATATTTTGTCCACTACTTGTCACTAGTATATGTAAAATATGTTTTGACACCATATCCATGCATTTGCAGAGTATTCTTTCTTTGTATAAAAGTATGTGTACTTGCATTTTGCAATTGCAAACTATATTTAACTGTGGGACTTCTTTCTTTTACAGAGTGAGTACATATGTATAGCAATGGATGCAACAAAGAAGTCTTGGAGAGATTTGAGCATAGCAGAGAGTAGCAGTATTAGTCGAGATGCCATTGCAGCAGTGAGAAGAACCCTTGAATTTCATTTTAATAATCTCGAAGAATTTTTATATTTGGTTCGACTAGCATTGGAAAAGCTCGGCATCTAAAGAACAATCATTTTGACATCAATTATAATATAGGTTGCTGTTTCTATGTAAGATTTGTAATAGCTATACACATGCTGTGATTAGAAGTTAATAAAGTTTGTAGTGTTTGTATAAACATTATAGTGTACATAGAATTACAATTGTTAAAATTTACCACTTGTAAACATCATAATGTAATTTTCATCAAAAAAATTTTTGAGAGAGAATTTATGACTTTGTACATTGTATCTGCAAATAAATATATGCTGAAATTTAAGTTGTTTTTATTTTTTTTATTGAATGTTGTATGGTTTTATTTGTCTTACAAGGAAAAGCAGAAAAATGAAACATATTGTACTTTGAATTGGCCAAACCTTAACTTAATCCAAATTCCACATGGATTCCAATCATATGTAATTATTTATGGATAAATGTGATATTTGGGTTGAAGTTGTGCAGCCAAAGCCCAAACCCAAAGCCCAAACTTAGACTAGATTGAATTTGATGTATGTTTCTAAATTTATATCACTATGGTTCCATGTTTGTTGAGAACAAGAATGAAGCCATGAAGGGCGTGCACAACAGTGTTTGGAGTCAAGGATACCGATATTCCTTTAAGTTAGAAAATCAAAGAAAATGAATGTATAGTTATGTAATTGGGTTTGAAGTATTGGTAAAGCCATGACATCTTCGTTTCTCTCTCTAGAGGAATACTTACAGGGCTTGTAGACCAAGTTTTAGAAGTTGAAAAATGATTTTAGTAGAGTTTTGGGTTTAGATCCTCACATGAGAAGTGTCGTTGGTGTGGAAAGGAATTGGATGAGGTTGCTCGAAGATTCTAAGTGTTTCTAAGCTTTTTTGGGGGTCAAGTTGTATCAAATTGTCGCCTTAGGGTGGATTTATAGGCTTAGGAAGCAATTGGGACAATTTGCAGAAGTCTGAATTTGAAATGAGAGGGAAATAACTAATTTTAGGTCCATGTCTAATCGATTAGGGATTGACTAAACGTGGAGAGTCAATTGGTCTGTTTCATGTCTGCATAACTTCCAATGTCCTTAAAGCTTTAGAAAATACTTTTATAACTTATTCCCTCACTCTGGAAGAGGTTTTACCATTTGACTCTTATAGGTTGCTCAATTGTGATCTTCAACCTTCATGTATGAAAGTCCTACATTTGACTGTCATTAACCTTGTTTTGTTCAAATTTGAGTCCAAATGGTTTCCAATTGCTTTGAAACTTTGAAAATCATTATTGAACTAGTCTTAAAGCTTTGACCAAGATTCCATCTTCATTGGACTTTTGAAAGTAGAGTTTCTATTTCATACCTCAAGATTCCTGTAGTGAACTATTTGAAACCTATTTTATTTGAATTTGGGTCCAAAGGACTTCCAATTGTTATGAAACTTTTGAGTCACGTTATTGGAGCTTTTGTTTGACCTCCTGGGGAAGTTTCATTAGCTTTTTACCTTTGGAAGTTGACTGAATGCAGAATTCTAGTCCATGTCTGGACACTTAGGGCTTGGGATGGTTTTGATTGAATTTACATCCAAATGACCCTGAATTGCTTTAAAACTTTAGGAAACACTTTGGATATATATAGTTCTTGACTTTAGGTTAAGATTCATCCTGTTGTCAAATGCAGTGACTGGAGTCTATGTCAGGGCATTTGGAGCTTGAAGTACTTTGGCTGAATTTCGATCCATATGATCTTGGATTGTCTTGAAACTTTGAGGAACCCTCTGAATATGTGTTTTTACACTTTTGGATGAGGATTCACTTGTTGAACACTGGCAATGGGGTCTATGTCAGGGCATTTGGGACCCATAGGACATCCAGTCTGCATTTCCCTTTTTAGCCTCTTTTGGACATGAAAAGAATCTATGAGACCTTAATTTAGAGTAAAGTTCTTCATAATTCTCCTTATCCTTGCACAAGTAATGTTGGGAGCACATAACTGTACCAACATATTTGTAAAAGGGATGTCTTATAAACGCTTACTTCTTCATCAACATATTGATATGAGTAATTAATGGTATTGGGTTAAAGACCTCATGAATACCCATGTCATAAAAATATCTCTTGGGACCCTATATAAAATAAATAATAAGTAAGTTCTCAAATAACAAATGGGTTCTCAAGAGAGCTTCATGGGATCTCAAACAATTTTACTCTATGGAACGCATGATTATGAAAAATGTTTTCCAAGAAACCATAAGTCATTCAAAAATTTCCAATACCATGTGCTCCCCTTTTGACCCTTTTGACGCTGGAAGACCACTATTAAATCATAGACCACATGGGTATACATAATGGACACCATAGTGCACATTCAGTCATCAAAGCCACTCTCTGCTGAAAAATTCAGGACTTTGGGAGGTCAATCTTGTTGGCCACAATCATGGCTTGAAACCATTATGTTCAGAGCATGAAGAGACCAACTGACTGTATATGAATAAGATCATTTAATCGCCAAAAATTCTAAAATGTGAGTCGTGAACTAGTGTGATATGGGTTCAATAGTTTAATCATTCCTCATGGGTGGGCCGGATGTAGAATGATGTTAATATGGACCACCGAATTAGACTTCTTGTGAGGTGGGTGTTAATCTATTAGTTTTTTTTTTTTTTTTTTGGTAGAAGATGACCTATGACTCAGTCATGACCAAGTGCCAAAATCATCATTTTCACAAAAGTAAATGAGTACATTCAATGAGAACTGCTCTTTACCCCCAGTGGTAAGGAGTGGCAGTTTTTATTAGGATGTCGAGGTTTTGAACCTGGCCTCCCCTCTCGTTGCATATGTGAGTTGCTATTATCTTACATTAGAGGTAGAAAAAAGTGGCCCAACCCAACCCTAGCTTAACCTGTATATGACTCGCATAACCGGCCCCGAATAAAATATGGGCCGCTTACGGGTTAGGTTTTTGTGACATGCAAAAAAACGGGTCGGGTTAGGACTAACCCGCCTAACCCCCATGACCTATCTTTTATGTTTATATTTATTTTCATAAGGAATAATTAGACATAATATAAGATATTATTTTTTTTCTTTTTTGGATCCATGATTTAGATTGTGTGATAAATGGTATGATCTTATGTAAATATGACTTTTCCCTTATTATTCATTCCTTTCAAGCTTCTGGAAATACCTGAGATGAATAAATACCGAAGGAGGAGAACAAAGTTTTTTCTTTAGTGCATATAATACAAGATCAAGTTGATCCATGTTGGCCTTTTACTGATCTTATCGTGGAACCATTCTACAGACAAAAGCTACAACTCACTTTATGTCTAAGGCTTTGACTTTAATAAATCCTACATAAAAGGGTTTGAATGTCATGGTGGGGGACTAAGTATTGAAATCCAACTATTCAAAGTATTTTTTTTTCAAGTACACATGACAATCCAAAATTTTATCTCCATCGGAAATAGTCCCACCATTGGATTAATTGATTAATGAAAAACATGATAATGAATATGCATATTAGATTTATTTATTCTAGTCAGAGAATCAATTTGATGGCGAAATAATCCAAATTGAAGTGAAATTTGGAGATATCCAATAAATAGTAAGGATATTTGTCTTAGTTACTGCGATTTTAATAGGTGGGTGGTGCTCTTCTTCTCCATTTACATCACAATTTATAAAAGTCAAAGCCACAAAAAAAAAAAAAAAATCAAACCCTACCCTTTCTCCCTCGACAAGCGTTCATGGTATCGCTTGAGGAAACAGACAATGCAAATATAGTGAAAACCAGCAAAATGTTCATAAAATACAACATGCAGATGTTGTTCAAATCCAAAATCACCTATTCCCACGGCCTAAAAAAACCATTTATAATTAAAATAGACAAATATAGGTCCATACATACCTTCAGAACTCCAGTTCAAAAACCAGTACAACCATGGCCATAAATTCAATTTTTACAAGAAGTAGAAGTTATTTATACATGGTGAGGTTTAAAACATATATCTGAATTGCCTCAGGCATCAAATGATTTTCCTTTTCCTGGAGGGAAAGGGGAAAAAATCTGTTTTCATTTTCTCTTACATTGAATTTGTAAATTTGATGCATTTAATCCTAAACCATCTGCTCAGATAGTTAACTGAAAAGTTAGGGCCCTTTAGGATCTTCATAATTTGAGTTCAGTAACTTCTTTAACTGAAACTAGGGCTCATGCTTTTGGTTAATCTCAGTTACCAGTAACTGACAGCTGTCTGGCTCTTTGCAAAGCTAATTACAGGTAATTAGAGTAATAGGTAAAGTGAAGCGCAGGGCACCAAGCTCCTAGGATCCAAACAGCTCTCAGACTCACCAAGCACTATATATTTAGGAGTCATTATCCATCCAAGATGATCGGAATCAATCCAGCCAATGATCTATACCAAACCATGATTTGGGTGTGCAGACACAAGATTATACTCAGGTTTAAGGATTATTTGTTTGCTCTACAATTTTTCTTTGCATAGAAGGAAGTTTTGAGTCTTTTGACACATGATGTAGGAAACCATGTTAACATGAGAAGTTTCAATTACATCAGTACACATTTGTCACACAGGTAAGAGAAATACATGATAATCACCCTTTTCTCATCATGCAGCAAGCATGGTATTCATCCTTGCTATGGATCTGTATCTCCTAACAACACCAGAGTTGAGGGAAAAGGGAGAGAGAAGAATTGAGAACACAAGTAAAACCTTGTTTATTGCATTCAATGTAAACTAAATTGCATCCACGAATATATCAACAACCATAAGCAAACTTGCGAAGTTACAATCCTCTCCAAATTAGGAAATGTACCGTAAGAAGAAAAACTCTAACCACCCAAACAGGGAAACCTATCCTACCGTAAATAGGGCCACCGACCCAACCCTTTCGATGGATGTGTTGAGTCAACGATGACTTCAACACTCCCCCTCAGCGCTGACTCCCAACATCATTGCGCTAAGTTTTCATTGAAACCCATGAAAGATCTTCCATGCTCATGATGTTAGCTTTTGCTCATTTGCAAAACCATGTGGTTGCTTCAAGTAGATCCCCATGCCAATTCCCCCGTACTACATAATTTTTATAAATTGGGACAACATTGCAACTTTTCGATTATCCCCATGCAAACTTTTTACTAATAAGATTTATTAATTTATTAATTTTCTTTGGATAGGTTGCTTGCTGGAGAAAATTTAGATAGGTTGCTTACAGCCATAATTAGGTCAAAACACAGGGGATGTGGATGTAATTTTCCCTCTTTTTTTCAATTTCTTACTACTGAGGGCCCCTATTGTTAACATTGGCCCATGTATAGTAGCCCATGTACATCAAATAGGTCTTGACCATTGTAATGATAAGATCGACACAGTCAAAGAGATTAGTGTATATGTCCTTTCTTTCCGCTTTTATATGATATGTTAGCTATGTATAAAATTGTAATTGCATTGATTTGAGCCTTGATTACGGTAATGAGGAATTATAAAGGGAGTATTAGTCAACTCCTATAGGGTGGATTTTTTTCAGCACTCAATACTTCTCTCTCTTTCTATTTTCTTTGAATCATTGGATCATGAATAACATAGTATCAGAGCATATGTATGAAGGGTCTTCTCTACTGACTACTTCATGTTAGAAGATCAAGGAATCTTGGCAATCATATCTACAATCCCTTCTTCTTTGTAAAGGAATGGTTTCAATGACTGTAAATAGACCTCTTCTAGGTGTGGCCCACCCATTGATCAGATCTCTCCAAACAGACAACACCATGTTGGTTAACCAAGGGTGCTGAGATTTCTGAAGATTTTTTTTTTTGGATTTTTTTATCATCTGAGGTAGGCCATCTACCCTAATTTGTGTTGTGAGGATTTTCTACACACTGTTTCATCAGGTCCGTCCAATTTTTTGCTTGCTTATTTGTCTCTCCTGAAACTTTGTTGAGAGGATAGTAACTACGATCACATCATGCTTTTTTACTCTGATCATATTTTTGCTCTTGCTACGGGGCCCACGTGCTTATCTTGTTTATAAAATCCTGCTCGCCTGGGATTTTCCTGCTCAATTCTGTGATCAGTTCACATATTTGCCCAGTTCCTGCTTTGATTTAGACATTCTACACAAGCCTGTGATTATTTGTTCTTCTAATGACAATTTCTGTTTATAAATTGCGTTCTAGCTATTTCATCTACATCCATTTATGTGATTTCCTAGTCTTCTGTTCACTAATTTCTTCTCCGTTTCTGCATCCTTGTGTCTGTGACTTCCTATTTATGTTGTGTTATCATGGACAAATCTGAAATTGCTCTTGTCAAGTTTAACGGCAAAAGCTATACTTCCTGGGCCTTCCAACTACAAATTTACCTTAAGGATAAAGACTTATGGGCCATATTGATGGGACCAATGTACGCCCAACTGACAAAAAAGACTTGGCCAACTGGGAGATCAAAGATGCACAGATCATGAGTTGGATTCTAGGGTTTGTTGAATCTCAATTTATTTTACATCTCCATCCTTATAAAGCTGCCAAAGAAAATGTGGATTTACCTGAAAATTATCTATCAAACAGAAAACTTTGCCCGCGGATTTCACTTAGAGCATAAAATTGTTCAATTTACTCAAGGAAATCTATCCATTCAAGAGTATTATTCTCAATTTGTTAGCCTATGGACTAATTTTACTGAATCGATTTATGCTGACCTTTCTGCCACCTCCCTCCTTACTATTCAAGCAATTCATAATAAAAGTCAGAGGGATCAATTCTTGATAAATCTAAGGCCGGACTTTGAAACTATCAGATCAAACCTCATGAGCTG
The DNA here is from genome assembly GCA_037013555.1 of Sextonia rubra. Classification (NCBI taxonomy): domain Eukaryota; kingdom Viridiplantae; phylum Streptophyta; class Magnoliopsida; order Laurales; family Lauraceae; genus Sextonia; species Sextonia rubra. Next base: position 49,592,036 of record JASUAD010000009.1, on the reverse strand, counting down.
TGTGCCCTCTCCATCCATTAAAATTTGTTTGGTAAAACTTCTGCATGAGGAACAACAGTTTGCCACTCAAGCTGTGCTTATGCAAAAAGCCCTGGAAGGTCCAATTGATGTTGCATATGCCGCTCATGGGAAGCCGCAAGCTCTGGACATGAGCAAGGTTCAATGCTACAGTTGCCAGAAATATGGACATGTCTCCACTCAGTGCAACCATAAATATTGTACCTATTATTGAATCAAGGGCCATGTTCTTCCAGAATGTCAGAGACATCCTCAGAATCAAACTCAAAAAGCAAATCTTGCAACTATGACTGAATCCTCCTCTATATCTACCTCTGTTGCTATTCCTGCTGCTTCACCTTCACTCACTCCTGAACTTGTCTAACAAATGATCGTCAATGCCCTTCTGCTTTTGGAGTTTTAGGTAAAACTGCATCACCATCCACATAGTATTTTGATTCAGGAGCTTCTAATCATATGACATTTTCTTCCAAAAATTTTTCTCATCTAAATAAATATGATAGAAACCCCCGAATCAATACCGCAAAGGGTGGCAGCATTCCCATTACTGCTATTGGTAATATTTCTCATTCCCTTTCTTTCATCCATGTGTTTATCTCGCCTGAATTATCTACCAACTTATTATCTGTCAGTCAACTTGTTGATAATAATTGCTCCATTTGTTTCTTTCGTACTGGCTATGTTGTGCAGGATCAAGTGTTGGAGAAGGTGATAGCAAAAGCGCCTAAGTGTGGTTGTCTCTTTCCACTACAACTTTCTACATATGATAGGAATAAATCTGAAATTGCTTTGTTGTGTGATTCTAGGAAAAATACCAGCCAATTGTGGCTCAACAAATTAGGACATCCTAATTCTAAGACTTTATTGTTTTTGTTGAACTCTTTTTTGCTTAATGATGGTAATAAGACTCCTTTCAATAATGTCTCTTTTGATTGCACTAGTTGTAAAATGGGGAAAAGTTAAACCCTACCTTTTTCAAAACATGACTCTGTCGCTCAAAAGAGTTTTGATCTTGTTCATAGTGATGTATGGACCATTGCCCCTGTGCCTTCTCACTCTCATTTTAAATACTTTGTCACATTTATTAATGACCAGAGTCAGTTTACATGGATTTATTTTCTTCACTCCAAGTCTGAAGTTTTTTCCACTTTTCAGACTTTTTTAGCGTATGTTGAACACCAATTTTCCACTTCTATTAAAATCATTCATTCAGATTCTGGATATATGTTGAAAACCAATTTTCCACTTCTATTAAAATCCTTCATTCAGATTCTGGAGGCGAATATACATCTAAGGAATTTCAAAATTTTTTACAACAAAAGGGCATTATTTCCCAATGAACATGTCCATACACTCCACAACAAAATGGAGTATCTGAAAGAAAAAATCTGATTTACTGGATATTTCTTGTTCCCTACTCTTGGAATCTTTTGTTCCTACCCGATTTTGGCCATAGGCACTCTTTACAGTAGTTCATTTAATGGTTACCGTCATCTAGTATTGCAAACCAAACTCCTTATTTCCGTCTTTTTCAGAAACAACCCACATACTCTTATCTTCTCACCTTTGGGTGCATGTGCTTTGTTTTTCTTCCTCCGTCTAGGCGAACAAAATTATCTGCTTAGTCATTTCATTTTGTTTTCTTAGGATATGCTACTAACCAGAAAGAGTTTCTTTGTTATGATCCTGTGGTAAGCCGCACCAGGGTTTCGTGAAAAGTTGTTTTTTTTTTTTTAACCCAGTATTTCTTTCAAAGTCATGTTGACAATGTTGAGCCATCTTCAATTTCATTTCTTCCTGACTTCTATGATTAAACTGCTGTCACAGGATTTAAACCTACTATTGTATATGAAAGACGTAGACTACAAAGAGACATGGCACCGGAGCCACTTGATATTATTACCAGCTCTTTCCTTGATCCTACTGTGGCTCCACCAATTCCTCTCCGTCGGTCAACACAACCCTTATGGCCTCCTGATCGTTTGGGCTTTACTCACACATCCTTACTTACTACTCTCTCATCTGTTCAAATTCCTCCCTCTTATGGGTACGCAGCACAGCATTATTGTTGGTGACAAGCTCTGCAAGAGGAATTTGAGGCTCAAAAAAAAATCACACTTGGGATGTTGTGCCTTATTCCTCTTCTATTCGACCAATTGGATGTAAGTGGGTTTATTCTATCAAATTAAACCCTGATGGCTCATTGGCTCCTTATAAGGCTCAGTTAGTCACCTCAAGGAATCGGCAGGAATATGGAGTTTATTATGAGGAGACTTTTACTCCTATAGCCAAGATGACTACAGTTCGCACAGTTCTTGCTCTTGCTGCATTTCAGTCTTGGCCCCTTTATCAGTTGGATGTCAAAAATGCCTTTCTTTACTCTTTTTCCTTTAGTTTTTTCCTATTGGGTTTTTCCTTTGTAAGGTTTTAATGAGGCAACTGTTACTGAATGGTGGTCATCCAAGGGACAGTATTGTGAGATGTATCATCATAGGTGGATGTCCACATGAGATGAGTTAGATTTAGAACCTACTGTTATTAGGGTTTCTCAATGAAGGGGTTACCTTGCCTATAAATAAACCTCCTCTCTTTGTATGTATGCACATCTCTCAATGAAAGTTATCTCTTTCCGTTCCTTTCTATACTTTTCTTTCTAGCTCTTTCTTATTTTCTAATACATTGCAATGTGAAGGATTTTTGGTAATGTCATTTTTGAAAGGGAGCTGCTATTTGGACACAAAAAATATCTCTTTTAACACATTCTTTTGATGAAAATCTTAAATCCAATATTACCGCTGTATCTAATGACCAAAATACCCTTTTTCCTTCAAAATGAAATGATTTCTTCCTCTTCACACACAACCCATCTTCCTCCCTTCTTCACTCAACTTTTCTTCCTCCATCACTCACCTATCTTCTTTCTTTCTTCACTCAACTTAGTCATCTCTTCTTCCCATCTCTTCTTCCTAATATCTCTTCACTTCTTTCTTCTTCTTTTTTTCCATAGTATTATGTAACTAATTTCCTTCCTTACTCTCATCTTCTTTTTTTTTACTTAGCATCTTCTCTTCTCCATTCTCTTTCTCTTTTCATTTTTAAACACCTTATTTTCGAATGCTCTCTGATTAAATAGTGCAATAAAGAAGGAGATGAAAATCATTCTCCATTTTTGTTTTTTTTTTTCAACTTTTTTTTTAATCCTACAATGTTCAGCTTAGCAGAGCCGAACACTGTACATGGTGTTCAGCCACCCTCTGAGGCTGAACACTACACGATTCTAAAACAAAAAACTTAAAAAAAACAAAAATGGCAAAAAAAAAAAAAGAAAAAAAATCATTATAAACAACATAAAATCACTATAAACAATATAAATCCTCTTTAACAATATTTGATGCAAACCCATGGGTGTAGGGAGGAAGAGAGAGTTGAGTGTAGGGAGAAAGAAAGGAATGAGTAGTTTAGGGATATTGGGTGTATTAAGAAAAAGAAAATATAAATGTTTAAAATTTGACTTGTGTGTAGAGAGAATCTGTGTGAAAAGAGATTAATTTGTTGTTTATCGAGTATTTTCCTTTTTGAAATCATGCATATAGGATACAGAGATGTGTAAAAGTGTCAAAATGCTGTCAACCCTAATGGTGTTTGCTCATTGCCATCAATTTAGTATATTCTAGGACATGAAAGACATTTATGCATGGATGAAGTTCCAAATATTAGAACCATTAGAATTGAAGGGTCTAATTAACATATCAAGGTGTTATATCATCATCATCATCATCATCGAAACCTTGTCCCAACCATGTTGCGGTCAGTTACATGAATTATGTTTCTCCATTCCATTCTATTTTGCCCCAAATCCTTGGATAAGTTAAGCTTTTTTAAATCTGATTTAATAGCCTTTATCAATGTTTTTTTCGGCGTACCCCTACTTCTTAATGGGCCTTCCACCTGGATAGCCAAACTTTTTCTCACCGGTGCCATTACCGGCCTACGCTCAATATACCCAAATCATCTTGAACGGTTTTCTCTAATCTTATCCCCTATTGGTACTACCCTTAAAAGCTTTCAAAAGTGCTCATTTCTAATTTTACCACACATCCACCTAAACATTCTTATCTCCGCCACATCCATCTTATGTATATATATCTTCTTAATTGGCCAACATTTTGCTCCATATATCATAGTTGGTCTAACCACATTCTTATAAAATTTGTCCTTCAATTTCATTTGCATTCATTTGTTTCAAAGCACACTACAAGTTAGTCTCCACTTCAGCCATCTAACTTTTATCCTATGCTCAACATCTTTATTAATCTCCCAATCCTTACTAATTATTGAGCCCAGATACCGAAAAGAATCCCTACGCAATATCTCATGAGTTTTCAATTTTGACAGTAGTTTCAATACTTTGTATATGTCCACTAAAATTGCAATCCATATATTTTATCTTTGTGCGACTTATTTTAGAGCCTTTAGATTAGAATGCCCCCCGCTTTGCATTTACACCATTTCTTAATTCATCTACCAATACTATATCATCGGCAAACAACATACACCACAGTACTTCTTCTTGAATATGCACAGTTAACTCATCTATAATCAATGCAAAGAGATAAGGGCTTAAAACTGATCATCGATGCAAACTTATACTCACGAAAAATCCACATGTTTCTCCATATGTGGTTCTCACATTTGTTACTACTCATTCATATATATATCCTTAAAATTTTCAATGTAACATATGAAGACATTCCTTTTCTTCAAAACCCACCAAATTAAATCCCTCGGTACTCTATCATAGACTTTTTTTAAATCAATAAAGACCATATATAGATTTTTCCTCTTTGCTTGATATTTTTTCATTAATTGCTTAAGTGAAAAGATAGTCTCCATAGTTGATCTCCCTGGCATAAAACAATAGAAGGGCGGCTTGACTCAACAGTAAAGACTTACTGGTAGCGTCCTAAAGGATGCAGATTCAAGTCACAGAAACAGCCTCTTCAAAATGAAAGTAAGGTTGCCTTGCCCTCCCTAGACCCTGCTATGTGAGAGCTACATGCATTGGACAGCCCCATCAAAGTGTTATATACCCAAAAAAAATGATAATAAATCTTAAAGTACTTCTTTATTTTGGGAATCTAGCACCAAGAGCTAGGAAATTCGCCCTGGGGGCAACTATTTAAATAAAAATTCTTGGGAGGGACAATATAGATAAAAGCTAAAATTCTTCGAAACATTGGGGTGATTTTCCAAAAAATTTTAAGGGAAAAATGAAAATTTCTATACTAGTTGGGGGTTTGCTTTAGCAACTACCTAGTACACCCCTGTGTAGTGCAGCACTGCTTGGACGAATGATTTTCCCCTGCATGCCAGTGCAAAAAGTAGCGCATCACGGCACATGAAATTCAGGGTGCACAAGAGAAGAATTTTCCTACTTAAAAGTTGCAATCTATTTTTAATGTTTTCTATTCTCGACACATATTATTAAATGTATAATGAGTACCTTTTTTATATTGATTAACAACTTTCGCCTTAAGTTTATATTAATATTTTACTTCAGGTAAAATTTTACATTTTTTTATTATTCTTTTATTTTTAAAAATTTTAGTAATTGGTGCCAGCAAAAGTTCAAATAATATCAATTAATAGAAATACTTGTGTTTTTAAAATGTCGACCCCCAAGCATCAGTATTATGCCAAATCTTTTTTATTATTTATTTTTAACTTTAACCTGAGATGGATAAATCAATGACTTGTCGATTAAGGACCCAACAAAGTTTAATCGAAAGCCAAAAGGTTGGTTGATAAATCGAGTGTCGGTAACTTGGTTTCTTTGCCAAACAGGGCAAGTAGCTAGATTTACATGTTTTTGCATGAAAGAGATAGACTCATTACAAACGATAAAGGAAAATGTTTACGTGAAGTCTAGATGCATGGTTCAGAGATAACTAGGAGCAGCATTGTCTATATAGCTATAGTTGTATATGCAAACCCAACAAGTCAGGATGGCCGAGTGGTCTAAGGCGCCAGACTCAAGTTCTGGTCTTCGTGAGAGGGCGCGGGTTCAAATCCCACTTCTGACAGTTTACATAAATATTAACTTTTTTTTTTTGTTTGAGGAGCCTCGTCGTTCTTTTTATGTATTTATTTAATTCTTTGATTTTATGATCTGAACACTTCACTCTTTCTCTCTTTCTCTCTGTCTGTCTTATCAAATTCAATTTCTGTTAGAGAAATACCTTTTTTTTTCTTGTTTGGGGAGCCTCATGGTTCATTTCTTAAAATTTTCTAACTTCTTTGATTTTCTGATAGAAAATTTTGTTCTTTTTTTTAATCAAATCCCATTTCTATTGAGGAGTCTCATAGTTCATTTATTTTTAATTTTCTCAATTCTTTGATTTTATGATCAAAACACCATTTTTTTTTATCAAATCCTATTTCTCAGATTGAAGAACACCGCCCCCCCTCCCTCTTTTGTTGTCTTTTTCAGGTGATTAGGGAGGTGATGTAGAATATTGTTTTTCATTTAGTGATCCATTTTTAGCAGTTTTCTCATTCGAGTTGAAATGAGAAATATCTCAAGCACCCAATTATTAAAACATGAAATGAGAAATCCCACTTCTGCTTTTTGTTCATGATCGAAGTACTATTCCAAATACTTTTTCTATTCATAAAATTTTTTTTTATGAGAATCATGTAGAACCTTGTTCTTCGTTAGCTTTTGATCTTTTGCAGTAAATGACAAATAGATAAAAAAATATATAGTTTTTTTATTTCTCATTTCATTAGTTTTATGATCTAATTAAACAATTTTTTTTCTCTTCATTGGTTTCATGATCTAAATATCTTTTTGAGGATTTTGCCAAAAAGATCCTCCTAGAGTCCAACAATACCAAAAAAGACTCTAAAGACTTTCCACCGAAATGGTCCCAAGGGTCCTATTTAATTAAATTTTTTTAATCTAAATTGGGCAAAGATATCGCTGCTCACCAAGTACAGGGATATCCCCGCCACTTGTGTTTTTTCCTTCTTCCGCGTCTTCTTTCCTTCTTTGCTCTTTTTTTTTTTTCCTTTTTCTTCTTCTCCTTTCCTCCTTTCTCTGGAACACAACAAACACATGCTGCATCCTATCTTTAGAAAAAACGATAAACATCTTTTCAAACTTCATTTTAAAATCTTCATAAAAAACTCATTTTTTGTAACCAACATTCCAAAAAAAAAAATCCATTTTTTCATATCCTTCTTTAGACCTAAATCAAGGAAGAAAACCATTTTTGTTTTGAACCTCTTTCTGGACAAATCAAGGTAAAGGAGACATCGAAGAAGAGGGCGGGGACGCCTTCAGTGTGGAAGATGCAGACGCCGACTATGACGAGTCCGAGAAGTGGTGGTGGTGGAGGAGGGGTGGTGGCTGTGGCTATGGTGTGAAAAGTAATGCGGGGTAGAGATTGGGTTGCATGGGCTACACTGACATAAGGCTTTTGCTTTAGAGGTAGTGGTTTAGGAAAAAAGGAAAGAGAAAGGAGGAATGAGGAAGGAGCAAGAAGAAATAATGAGTGGAGCGAAGTAGACAGGAAAAGGAAGAAGAAGAAGAAGAAGAAGAAAATGAGTGGAGAAATCTCCGCTCGTGAATATGAGTGAATAGGGATATCTCCACTCAACTCAGATTTAAAAAACTTAAACTAAAAAGGACCTTTGAGACTACTATGGTGCAATCACGTCTTTAAAGTCCTTTTTGGTATAGAGAGACTCAAGGATTTTTTCAGTAAAATCCTCTATATTTTTTTAACCTTTTTTATTTTTGAAAGTGCATTTTTTCTCTTTTTGGGGTGAATGAAAATACATATGGAGTATTTCTCTTCATGAAAATTCATGATCCAAACATTTCTTTTTAGTTTTTCTCTTTTGAAATGAAATGAGAAATATGCCAACCCATATAGACTTTTTTAAATTAATTGGTTTTATGATCCAAACACTTTTTAACTTTCCGTCCTTTAGTTGGTTTAATTGGTTTTATGATCCAAACACTTGTTTTTGTTAATGGAAGTACTAAGAATTCATGCAAATGACTTCCTAAGAGGTGGGGGGAAAAGGGTATAAGGTGGAGGTTTAGATCCTAGAATTGTATGGGTTCATTTCATAACAGGTAAGAAAGCCACGAGGATTTCATAGATTTGAAAATTCCGGTCCTTGAGGATTTACAAATGTGAACTTTTTAAATACTCTGGAAATTCAGTGAGGAATCCCCAATGACTTGCTTGCCAACATGACCCAATGGTGATGGCTAGGAAAGCATTTCCCACAAAAGAAAAGATTATTGAAGGACATTTGTGAATTTCCATCTTTTTCACTTCAATTTTTTTTGCTTTGAAGGGTTACATTTCTAAGAATTGGTAGGAGTTCAATTCCATGCATACAGGTGCGGACCTTAGTGAACCCAGTACTGGTGATTTTTGAAGGGGAATGAGCATCCTTTAAAGGTCCCAACTAAAGAACCAGTATCATCAATTAAAACCATCGGATATCAGTCTCCCTCCATGAATGAGGGTGCTCGACTGCTCGTTCACTGTCAGACTCCTCATTCCTCGAAAAGTGACAGTGACCATTGAATGGAAACCATGCAAGAGGATATGAATAAATCGCTTATCTAATCACCATCCTCTAGACTGTTCAATCCAAGGTGAGTATCACCCTGATTTCAATTTCATCTAGTGAATTTTTAGCATCTTTGCATTAGGATACACGAGTCCCCGATTCTCTGACTACTAGAAGGTTTTGACCTATGAAAAATTGGATTTAAAACCTTTTATAAGTCCCATTAAGTAAACAGCTCTGCTCCAAATCTTTTTTGGGACCCGGGACCTAATGGGATCTGGTTTAGGAACTAACTCAGCTCTGACCTGTAGACCTAGGAACCACCCCATTGTAAGTGTATTCGTCTTTCTTTTGACCTCCATGTTTGTATCTGTGTGTTTTTTGGTTCTACTTATGATGGTTTGAATGTGATATAGAATGATTCCCATGGAGGCATTCACATATGAGAAATGTGTGAAATACATGCATTTCCATCCCCTTCCCCCTTTTCTCCCCTCCCCCTCACGGTCCTCCAATTGGAAATGAATCCAGAACCTGTTTGTTGGTTCCAAGTTGGAACTGGTTTCAAAACCGGGTCCATGCTTCTTTAACTTCTCTAGTTCAGTTCATGTTCCAAAATGGATCTTACCCAGAACCGACACATTCATGTCCCTACTTTGCATGCACTGATTCAACCAAAGGATTAGATTGAAAAAGTCGGGCCACACGATCTCTTGACCCAGAACGTTATTATTTCTCATCGCTCAGTATCGATTGAACTAATTTTAGTCATAGCAAGTAGAAATCAGGAAGAGATTTTTTTGAGCAACCAATTAGCATACTTAAGAATTACAGCTGGAATCTTCAAAAACAACCTAAAACGTTTCCCTTCTGCTTCAAAAGTATTGTAAAATAGAACAAATAAACAAAATCAATATACTTTATTACAAGTTGCGCTACAAAAAAGGTCCATACTGCTGAGTCAACCATAGGCCTAGTAGCCATTGATATATATCCTTAATCCCATGTGTCAACAACGTCGGTTGGTATGTGAATGGTTTTCTGTTTATGATACAAATTTTGAGCCTTCGCTGATCACAAGTAATGTTGTCTTGATTATCAGAAAATACAGATACAAATCGGTCAAGTGAGGCCTCACTTATGAGGCAAAAAATTGATGATCTTCAGTGACAACAAATGACATACAAAAGAATTAGTAGAGCAACTAAATCCAATGTGGAAACTTGAAATGAATGCCTTCCAGATCTTTTATATAAGCTTTTAGAACACCTGAACAGATGACATCACGAAGGTGAAGAAATAAACATGATAAAACTAATAGACATGAAAAAAAAAACATTATAAATGATGGTTATCTGCATGACTTATTCTCATATCACTGCTAATGGGGTTATCTGAAAATGTCACGGTGAATGTAGGTGAAGAAAGCATCATCAGCTATCCAATGACCCACAGAATGTGCTGCATAGCATCAAACAGTATCAACTATCAAACACTTAATTGGAAACGTTCATGGCTATGGATCCAGACACACCAACTGGCAGGCCATTTCTTGGATCAGATTTAGCACCCAAAGTAGCGATTTTGGAACATTCACAATCCAATGCAATATCAGCCCTAACACAGTCAAGAAAAGTTATACCAAAGGTCAACAGGCCAAATGTGTAGTAGAAACAGACAATTGCCGCAACTTCTTTAACAATTGCCCTGTGAGTCAGTGTGTCTGAATGGAGTCATTGATATGAACTCACAACCATGATAGATGATATCATGAGATAGATTCTAACATTCAGTAAATGATACTAGACAATAAGCTGGATTTAAGCTGGATTTAGCCACCTATAAAATTGACTTGAAGTACGCAGTTCGAAGGACAAAGTATGGACAAAGATGTGCTAACATCAGAGCACTAATGCAGACTAATCTGAGTACCTCACATTGAGGTATTCTGCACAGATCTATGACTTAAAAATGTAAATGTAAGTTCTGTTTCACAAACGCACAAAATGAAAAACTGTTTCTACTTAACAATTGCAATTGTATCAGCTGAAAGAATTTCCTATGGAACCTTGATGATTCTATTTGACAGTTAATCAGTAAAATATAGGACAATCTCGTTTCTTTCATTTTTTAGTCCAACAATACCTCACAAGCTGTAAGGTCCAGTTTCCCATACAACTATATTAATTTAACCCATCCTTTCTGAGGAGGGGAGCATCTTGGCCTGGAAAAAGTATAGGACAATCTTGCTCCTTTAATTTCCAACAATACCTTACAAATTGTAACATAAAGCCCAGGATTGCCTGAATAACTCTTCATCATCATCATCAGCAAAGTCTTGTCCCAATTAGTGGGATACGCTACTATGAATTCTATTTCTTGATTTTGATCTATCTTGAGCCAAATCCTCAAATAAGGAGCACATCTTCATACCTACTTTTAGTACGTCTCCATCTATGTCCTCTTCAACCTACCTTTTACTCTTAGCGGCCCATCAACTTGCATAACCAAACTTGTCTTTACTGGAGCCGTTGCCAACTTACATTGGACAATGCCCAAACCATCTCAAACGTGTTTCTCTAATTTTATCCCCTATTGATACTACCCCTAAAAGCTCTCGAAAGCACTCATTTCTGATTTTATCCTTCCCAGTTTTACCACACATCCACATCAACATTATCATTTCTGCTACATCCATTTTGTACATATGCTGCTTCTTGATTGTCCACATTTTATGTCATATTTCATAGTTGGTCTAATCGCTGTCTCGTAAAATTTTTCCCTCAATCTTGCTAACATTTATCAGTCACAAAGTACTCTAAACTAAGTCTCCACTTTAAACATATGCCATAAGTCACATGTTGCTTCTTGATTGTCCAACATTCTATGTTCTACGCCTTCATCAATCTTTCTATCCTCACTAATTATCGAGGCAAGGTAACAGACGGAATTTCTTTGAGGTATCACCTAGGCTTCACTCTCACAAGTCATAGTAATTTCAGCTCTTTGTATATGCCTACAGCAGTTGCAATCCATATATTTTTGTCTCTGTATAGCTTACTTTAAGGCATTTGGATTCTAAAGCCTCCTACAATTTCTTGAGTTTTGCATTCACACCGTCTCTTGATTCATCCACCGACCACTATATCATTTGCAAATAATGTACACCAAAGTACCTCTTCATGTATATGAGAAGTTAACTCATCCATAATTAATACAAAGAGATAAGGACTTAAGGTTGACTCCTAATGCAAACCTATGGATATGGTCATTGGGAACTCAACTATCCCTCCATAGGTAGTTCTCATGCTCATTACCCCTTATTGCTTGAATAACTAACTATACTAATTCAAGCCACTTGAGGAGGGCGTTAATCTCACCACAACATCAAACCAACCAAAGTAACAATGAAGTTTGGACTAGTTTAAAGCATAAACCCTAGAATTCTTTCTTTTTTAGACCAAACTTAATGAAATTTAATTTTTGGAAGTGACTGTTTTTTGGTAGCTAGCATTGTCCTAGGAGCATGTTTGTGTGGGGCTCCATAAAATTGGATCTACGGAGAAGCTTTTCCGGGTTCTATGGAAAACTAAGCCTAACACCCTTCCCCCCAAACAAAAGAGTAAAAAATAAAAACCATAGGAAATGGCTTTCTCCAAAATCAAAAAAACCCACAGAAGAACACCAAATGTGCATTATATAATAGACCGTAAAAGTATTTGTGTTTTCTACACTTTTTCCACAAAAAAGCAGTCATACCAACAGGGCCTTAACAATTTCCTAAAATGCTTAAAGTTTCACTTGTGGCTAAATTTCCATGAGGAAAAGCGAAAAAATCACCAACTTTTCCACAATTGTGCAGAAAACCATTTCAGCATTGGTGCTAATAGTATCCGTTTGGTGTGGCCACTTTTCAATTAGGAAAAGCAGAAGAATTAACTAATTTTTCCGCAATTGTGGGGAAAGCCATTTCTGATCAGAAGGCTTCCGCAGAAATGGAGGGAGACAATTTGATGCCTTCCTCGTTGCCGTTTTCTATGGTGAGGATTCAAGGAAGGAACTGCCATTTAAGGCATGTTTTTTTACAATCGAGAGGATCTGGAAATCCTACCATCCTGGATCAGATAGTGGTGCCTTGGAAGAGGAAAATCACAGTTTCCTCTTCAGCTCCTCAGCAGAAATGACTCCTATGTGCATTTGTGCGACAAGGAATCCATCATAGAGAGGAATGTCTTCCTAATTTTTCAGTGCAACTCCTTTTTTGTCGTTTGGTGCAATGCATTTTCATTTCTAAAAAAGAAAAAAATGAATTGAATTTCTAGGTAAAGAGGATTTTGATTTCCCATGTGAAAGGTAGGAAAGTAGGATTTCTCTCTCTCTCTCTCTCTCTCTCTCATAGAAACAGAAATGCGCAAAGAGAATCCTATCCTTGCACAAATGCACCCTTCTCTGATGTCTCTCCTTATAACAACCCAAGCCAAGGCAGGTGTCGCCAACTCCACATAACTTGGCTTGTAAGGGTACAAATTCCATCTGTCCATAAATCTCTATGAGAAACTACGGGCCTATTTGCATAATGCCATGTGGAAATGCAAGCCTGATTGATGGGGGGAAAGTCAGACTCATGTTTCTTATCTCATGCAGAAAAGATCCCACAAAAATAGGTAATTTACGCAGAGAGTCTGTTTGCACCAAACGAAAAAAAGGAACACGTGGAATATAAACAGGCCCTACCTTTCTGTTTCCTCGTAAATGGGCCTGCATGTTAGCTGAAAAGCTAAAAATATCTAGCCAACATGCGAGGGAACAAAAAATTAAAAAAATGATCAACATTCCTTTTCAAAATAGAGAAAAAGTTTTGAAGTGAAATGTTGCAGGACTTGAGCCAATCTAAAGTAAGAACTTGTTAGACATTGCCATTCACCAAAATATCTCAGATCAAGCTTGGGGGCACCAAAGATAATCCAAACAGACTCAAATGAAAATCAGACACTGGATTTCTGGCACTAGAATGGAGGAGAAAATTCCAAAACATGCTAAGAGAGTTTACCTTTCTATGATGTGTTTATCTTTCTTGTTTTTAAGTATGGCTTTTTTTAATGAATCTGATTCTTGATTCCTTTCAAAAGAAAAAAGAAAGAAAGAAACGAAGAAAGTGGAACTAAAAAAATTTTTTATCGGTGGAAGTGGATCTAAATAAATAAAATAAACATAAATATGTAAATAATAAACATATATAGGATTGACCTGTACCATTATGACAACATGGACAAGTACAGGAGTATTCTCATTACATAGAGGATCCAGTAAAGTGCCACCAATGAGATTTCTACGACATTCATACAGAGCTTAAAGTATAAAATTGTTAATGAGATCAGTGACTAAATCCTTGTACTAATTTAGAAATGAAGGAAAAGAAAGAAAAGCACCACTGAACCATTGTAGGAAACCAGACCAAAATGCACTGGTTTTGAATATCCCAAACCACAATCTGTTTGATATTCTGGCACATGCATGGCTGTCAGTTCTATGCATCAGTAACAATATCAAACTCGGAAAAATGCTTGAAGAAGGGGACAATTATCTTCACTTTTCTTCCTAAAATAAATACCAGAAATTGGTGTTGCTAAGTCCTAATCATTTAAGGTGGAATACTGATTAAAAGGATAAAAGTTTAAGGTGGAAATGAAAGGGAAGAAAACAGCCAACTAAAGTGATTCCATTACCAAAATACTTAACAATCTTTATTTGGAGTCAGTCAAATGCACCCATAAGTACTTAAATATGCATGTCATATGCATATAGTGTTTATGTCATTATGTGTTTGTTTCTAACATTGGAAAAATCAGTCTGTGAAGTGATATTTTTGTGAACTCATGATTAAAGAAACACAAATAAAATAACTTTCAATTCAAAGAAAAATGACTTACCTCTCCCAGTAAAAGCAAAGGAGATTAGCTCACGTCATCAGAACTGGGACTATCCAGCTGCCGGTCTTTAACTGCTGAAATAACCAGTTGCTGGGGATCTGGAATGGGCGGCATTATTGGAGCTTCCCTGTTTCTCAGTGTCATTGGTGTCTTCCTTGATGCTTCTTTCACCTCTTTGCATGCCTTATCCAACATGCTCAGGAAATCCCGCACAATCATGAACAGGCGCAAACCCTCATCCTTTGCAGTGCTCCCATGGAAATAATCAGTTGTGTTCTTTACCAGAGTCTGTATTCTCTTCTCTTCTCCAAGTAGCCAGATAATATCAACACCTGCATGCTCAATAAAGCTCTTAAGTGTTTGGTAGAACCCAGTTTCCTGGTCCACATGCCACACCTCTGAGTTTAGGAACTCCTTTATCTTCACCAACCCATGTTTAAGGTTTGCAACAGCATGTGTCAAGGCATCAATATCCAAGACAGCTGCCTTCTTGACATATTCGAGCTCTCCATCCAAACCAGCAACCACCTGAAGGCCAAGGCTACGGTAGTGGCCACCCATTTCCTGAGGAGAATTAGCATCCACTAAATCATCTGAATTCACACTAGAGGTGCTTCCAGTCTCTCTGGCAGCACGCACACCTTCCGTGCGGATTATCTCTTGGACCACAAAGTGCAGGAGAGTTGTCTTTCCATCAGCTCCTTTGACATCTGCCAATTTTAGAAGCGTATCAAGCTTGAATGCCTGTGCACCCCCACGAAATGTGCCATCATTCATGCGGTTTCCAGTTTTAAGAACAGCTTCTAACAGCTTCAAAAACAGCCTACTGCTTCTAAGTTCCTTGCAAGCTAGCTGTAATATTAAAAAGGTGAAGTGGGGCAGACTGTTAACAAGTAGTGTGATATAAACAGCAATCACACATGTAATCACATGCACCAGAATAGGCATAGAGGAAGATTTACAGTGTCAGTGTGTGTGTGTGTGTGAGAGAGAGAGAGAGAGAGAGAATTTAAGTGGGCCCAAATTTACATTAAAGTGGAGTTAGACTACTTCATAGAACTGTGCAATTACCAACCAGCACTCAAGTGTGAATACACATGCACCAGCATAGGCTAGTATCACATTTACATTGAGGGAGACAGAAAGGACATTCAGAAGGACCAATATTTACATTAAGAAGGTGAAGTGAGATAGAATATGTGAAAAGTTTGTGCAATTCCTAACCAGCAATTACATGTAAAAACACATGCAACAGAGTGGACTACAAGTACATTTACATTATGTATGCTCATCACGGATTAAAATCACAGTTAAAGTCGTAGTTGCGGTAGACCATGAAAAATGATATGATGCAGCGTCTCCTGCGATGACTTTTACTTCAAAAATTTTGAGAAAATATCCAAAAAATTCAGAATAATGGGAAAAGCTAGAAAGCAATACTTATTTCATTTGGGTGTGTTTGGTTTGGCTTGTTAGAAATCAAAAGTACTTTCTTTAATGTAGCTTTTAAAAATCTACTTCTTCATAGAAACTTTTTAGTAGACAAGATTGTTTGGTTAACTTAAATTCTGTACCTACTTCTTAATAGGAAAAGCATTCGACGTGTTTGGTTTGAACATAAGAACAATTTTTAACATATAATATAATCCAAGAAAAAATAATTACACCTTAGTATGAATAGAAAACAGATATTTACAAAACATTTAAGTTTAAATTCTTAATCAACTAGTGGCCTTGGATACACCTTCATTATTACTCTTACACTTGCAAGTAGGCCAATTTCAAAATTACATATCAGCTCACCAGACTTCATAACAATGTTCAGTGCCTTTAGACAGTCTGGCTTATACCAATGGATGGGCCCATATCTAAATTTTCATTCATCTCATCATCAACTGTAGATTTTAGAGGGCTATGCACATCCCTGTCAAGATATGGTTATTTCCTTGAATGAAGGATTCTTGAATTACTCTCTGCATTTCTGGAGAACTATGGCTTGCCCCTACAGCCCACCAACTTCCCACAAACACAAAAAGCAACTTGAGAAAAGCTAAGCAGGCAGCAACTTGCTTACCTGGAAAGCCCATTTTCACTTTTGATTTTTAGGAAGTTCTTTTAACAATGCAATAACCAAATCGACATTTAGAGGCTTTTGGGCTTTTAACAAGTCAAAGGCCTAATAAGCCCTTATATTAAGTCCAACAAAACATGCCCTTAGTACACACTAAAAAGCAAAATACAGTCATAAGTCATGACATCCTGTTACACTATCTCGACTACAATTGTTTAAAGTTTGTTCATAACTAATAAGTAGAAATATAACAAATTTTGTAGAATTGAACCACAATTATGAGCTATCTATTAGTCTGAAATACCTAAACATAAGAAACAGGCATCGAACTTTTTCTTCAAGACTTAAGATCTAACCTGGTTCAACTATTTCTGAGCTATTTAGAGAAAGAATCTTGAAAAAAAAATTCAAGAAATGACCTCAAAATGCTTACCTATAAGGTCTTGGTTGAGTTCTTTGGTTTTGCCTCAAAATCCATAAAAAATCTTGTAATTTGGTTGTGTTTTAGTGGAAAGAGTGGTTAGAGGAGCCTATTTGCTTGAGGTGCTTTGTGTTTGAAAATGAGGAAATGAAAGATGAGGGAGAAATGAAGCTTTTAAGAAAGGACCGTCGGTTGATATTTTCAATATATTGGCTCAGAGTGAAATTTGATGATAGAAATTTTAGCGATATTTTGATATCCATGACTGTGGATCAATAAAATGTAAAATATCATCACGGTGATCACTGACACTGGTTCATATCAGTTGATAGGAATTGCTGAACTGGTATTGGCTGATATTTTGAACCATGATATTGCTAGTGCCTATTGTGTGTGTATGGGTGGGGGTGGTGAAGGGGTATAGATAACATTCATCGGGCCAACATGGAGGCCCACAAATTAAAAGGTGGGTGGGATGTACAGGGGACAATGTGGATAAGGGGTGGATGAAGATGTTTCAACCCTAAATCTGGTCAATATAGGATTGTGTTATTGGACTGTTAAATTTTCAACCGTTGCAAACATAGTTTTAAAAAACAGACTCAGGAACCAAGTCAGCCGGGCTGACTTCGCCAAGTCGGGTCTGTGCCAAGAAAATTTATAAAAAAAAATATGGAAAAGAAGTAAAAGAGAGGAACCCAAGCCCAGCTGACCGGTGAAGTAGGGGTAAAAAATAGAATCCAAACCGAGCAGGTGAGGTGGAAAAAGAGAGGAAGAGAAAAAGGAAAGAAGTAGAAGAGAGAAGAATAGTAGCATAATCGTTTCAGTTGGCAGTACAATTTTTATTTTGTTATTTTTTTTTTCTGCTGTTCTCTCTTCCAATCTCCTTCTATTTGAAGTAATTTTACAGAAAAAACATTTTTTATTTTTTCTTTTTTACTTTATGTTGCATATAATTGCTGAGTCGAGTCCAAATCATTGTAGACCCGACACAGCCATGGCCAAGTCAACTTGGACTTAGCCAATTTTTTAATTCATGGTTGCAAAGTATTGAACTATGATTCACTATCATCTCCCATTTAAGAATTAAAATATCGGCTGGCACCGGTGTAGCAGCTGATGGCCAAAATGCAACATAGTGGTTGCAACAATACATAGCAGTTGCAGTGGATATGTAGTTGTGTATCAGTGTGAACCAGAAAAGGGGTAAAAGAAATTTAAAATATTTCCAAATCCAGAATCTTAAAAAATATTAGAATTAATATTTTTCAATGGTAGCTAAGATAGTGTAGTGGGTCCCCTCATTGCAAGGAGGTCTTGTATCACTATATGATTATAAAAATATGTGGACTTGATCTATAGGAAAAATAGATAATAAGTTAGAATACATTTCCAAGTGATTCATGCCAAAAAAAAAAAAAAAAATAGAGAAATAAACTCAAAAACATGAAGAAAACTGAGAGGAAAAAAAACATACAGAAAAGTCCTTGAGTGCAATGCTTCACAGCAGCTTCGATTTGGTTGGATCTTATGTTTTTCAAGTGATTAATAACCATATAAGGTACACGACAGCTACAGAAATGGCTTTTGGGGAGAAAACTGTGAGAAAAGAGAGTTTTAAAAGGAAAATAGGTCATTGGGTTTTATACCAGCCGATTCGTAGCAGTTGATACACCATGGGCCGATACACATGCTAGTAATAATAACAAAAAGCATCTAGTGTAGCGGTAGTATCAGACAGATATTTTGTTACATGCTCCCATGTAATGGCGGCGCTAAGGACCTCCCATGTGACATTTTTTATCTATCATTTCAAAGGATGAATATGACTATTTCTAGTTGATGTATAGATACCCTAAAGGTAGATAACCCGAACATCCCAAGTCTGCAAGGCATTTAGGCAATTCCAAACTTCAATCTCCCCTCCCAAAAAAATAAAATAAAATAAAATCAGTGCCTGTGTGATTAACATGGATCTATCTAATCTTTACAGAATTTTTTATTTCTATTTTTCTATTCTTGCATTTAAGGGTGCATCATCTCATGTTCTTATATAACACAATCCACACACACCCACACTAAACTTCTCCCAAAGCTAGAGTACTCAATACTGTACCTGTAATGAATTGGAACCCTAAGATTTCCAAACAAAACCATGCAATATGCATTATCCCTTGCTTCAGGACCTATGCATTCACACTTCATACAGGGCTTTAGATCATTCATGTATGCACCAACATCCTTGTTGATTTTGTGTCATTTCTTAAGGAATTAACAATGTTTTTACTGACTGAAACAAGTTTAGTTCTGCTGAACATGCACTTATATTTTATATTTTTATATTTTCCCTAATTAAACCCAACATCAATCTTGGAATATGGAAGGAATCCATGACACTGCCGATAGGTGCTCATTTCATAGGTTGTGGCCTTGTGTCATGTTACCATTCAAAATGTAAAGCATTCAAATTTAAAAGAAAAAATAATAATAAATCTTGAAAAATGGGTAAAAGTGTCTTTTGCCCCTCCTATCAATTGAATGTGAGGGCTTTTGTGCACAATTTAGGGTTTAAGGAGAATCAAAAGTGTTAAACCTCAACCGTATTAACTAGTCTGACAAGACGTCTTTGGCTGTTGCTTAGCTGTTTGGAGATGTGTAGGATGTGCAGGTGCGAGAGTCTGATTCTCTTTAAATAAAAATAAAAATAAAACAAAAAAAAGAAAAAAACAGAACAAAAAACAAAACAAGACAAAAACTAGCGTGAAAAGCCTAATTTTCAATATATCATTATGGCATCAGTTAACTGCCAAAATCCTTAAGGCCTGAAATCAAAAAATACTTAGCTAATCTGTAGGAGAAAGGTTAGAAATATCAGTTACTTTGGTTGATTTTCTTCATTTTTTATTTTTTCCATTTTTATTCATTTTCTCCGTATACTAAGGAGGAATAAAATGAAACAGGTTTGATTTAAAGGTTTTCTTTTTCTTTCTTGAAAGATTGAAAGAAGGATTTTATTGATCCTTATTACTGGTAAAAATGCATTTATTTATATTTTTTTTGGAAGAAAATGATTTTACATTTTTACTAACCAGGAAAAAACAAATACGCAATCCAAAACTAAAGCAACCTAGACATCATAGAATAGTGGGCTAGGATAATGTCAATGTCCCTGTGTTAATTTCGTGTTATACTAATCCTTTCATTTCTTTGAATTCTTTATGGTTTCTCACTTTCATGCTTTGTCTTTCCCTTCCTTTTGCAAAATAAAACACCAAAACGCCAAAACACCAATATGTTTCATTTTAATATGTAAAATGAAACATCCACCAAGACAAAAATGATAACCATACTTCATCTATCCAAGTAAAATGTCTGACAAGTTTCAAACTGGCAATGCCACTCTCCAAAATGTTCTAGTGGAAGGCTCTGGTAGTATCAATAACCTGTTTAAGTGGAATTTCAAAAAAATGAGGGATCGTGGTATAATACACAACCAGACACACACATATGCAGGAGTTTGTTTAATCTTGAATTACAGTAGTACTTAATAACAGTCATCTTAAAATTTTAATTATCTTGCTTGAAACTCATGTTAATGATTGGCTTGCTATTTTCCTTTTTTTTAGGAAGTACTGGGACCCTTGCAATTTTTAATGAACCAAATTAGTAACTGTAAGCAAGCATATGGGTTTTGCATATATTATATGGGACTTTGGTTGAATTAGCCTTACAAATAATAATTTCTTTAAAGCATATGAATATTTAAGCTAAATTCATATTATTTTCATGGAAAATGGCTAGCTTAATTAGGCATGACCTCACCTTGTGCCTCAGGCTAAAATGGCCTTGCCATCATGTATGCCCTTGATAACAATTATGAAGGAGTTTTGGCACAGCCATAATCCACGATCGATAAAATAAACCAATCTTCCAAAGAATTGATCAAATCCAGAAGGATTCCAGCCTTAAGGCATAATCACAACCATGAAACAACACATAACTGAATGGAAAAACTAATCTGAATTTTTTAATTATGAAAGGCATAATCAATGACAATAAGGTCTCTCTTATTTATAGAGTAGTAAACCTAATTCTTGGCAACCAAGACTTACTAATTAAAACAAGAAACTTCCTAATCCTAATTAAGCAAAAAATAATAATTAGTAATAAGAAAAATATAAAAGATGCCACAGTAGCTCTTAGCCAATTGGGCCTATGGCTGAACCGAATGGACCAAGCTGACCCGTGGGTCAATGTTTGCACCCAGCTGCCTTTTTGGGATGGATCCGTACTGCATCAAGTTTTTTTTCTTTTTACAGTTTGTGTATCACCAAACTTTCTAATGCTCTCTCTCTCTCTCTCTCTCTCTCTCTCTCTCTCTCTCTCTCTCTCTCTCTCTCTCTCTCTCTCTCTCTCTCTCTCTCTCACGAGTAGGCATGCACACGTTGCACTTCAATTCAATGGAATGGCTGTGGTTGTCCAATAACCCAACATGGAAATTTTGTGTTATGTATTTTTGTTTTTCCATAGTTGTCAATATTCTATATTTTTCTCTAGCATGTGGAGTGGTTCAGGTCTTACAGGACTCCATTTTCCTAAACTACTCGCATTTTCTTCTTTTGAAAGATAACAAAGATTTCAGTTGTATTAATTCACACAAGAATGAACCATTTTCTTTTCACACTGCAGAGAAGTTCCTCTTTAATGTATTGGGTGGTACAACAAGAGAACATATTCTTCACATTTTACTTTCATTTATGAACACTGAGGTTGTATCTGATTTCCTCCTATAGGCCAGTGAAAGAATGTTTTAACTCCTACTTAAATATGCAGCTTGCAAATTCAGGCGAAAAGCCCATTACCCTATTTTAGACAAGGTGCTGCCCAAAAAAGTTCCATGCCCATTATGCTTTCCATTAGTGGGTGTGAAATGCACATTTAATTTGCAATTCCAAGTATGAAGGAAAAGGCTGAAACAAACAAATTGGAATTAAATTAAAGAATCCAATTCAAGAGAACAGAGACTTGCCTCTATTGTTGCAAAAGACTCTTTGATGCTAGACACTTCCTCTTGCAGAGATCCCATGAAAAGCAGTGCATCTATCCGTTTATAAGCAAATGGAATAAGTGCCAAAGCCTTTAAGAACCTCTCAGCAGGACCAAGTTGGGAAAGCTCGCCACTATATAGCTCAAGCTTCTGTTCTTCTTCTGTGGTTGGTGACATCTTCAATAGAGTTTGGAGTAGTTCCATAGGAAGTTCAGTTCCTGACAATGAAGATTATAACATTAAGGTGATGATTTGAAAATATCTCTAAATTAGCTTTTCAATAACAAGTCAAAAGAAACTAGCTTCAACTCCAGTTGTCACTGTTGGATTGCATAGTATCCGACAGGAAAGAATAGATCTGACCATTTAATTTAGCAGGTAATCAACATTGAAACTTAAAATGAGATTACGAAGTCACTGCACACTCTGAATGTCAAGAAACACATACTGATCTCCATAGAATGAGTTCATGTGTAGAAATAAGGATCCGGCTCACAATAAGGTGAGCACCATTGCTCATGGGAGCCTCCTGGGGCCCCACCTAAAAATGGGACTGGGGGGATTAAAAGTTTTGATCCCCCGCACCTAACTGTGTATGGTGACGGAGGCTTGAATCATCATCCCAACCACTTGACCAACGGCTGACAAGATTTCACTATCCGACATAGGCACACGGTCAATCCAATGGTCCAGACCATTTTAATGGGTACCAAACTTCATTGGTGACTATCAGGTGGGATCTTTGTTTTATGGGCCCCACAAGTATTTAGGCACATGGTACTCACCTTATTGTGAGCACCAATGCTCACCTAAGGTTTTTCGTATAAATTTTGTTTCCATAAGTTGATTGGTGTAGCATTGATTTATTAAGAATGAAGCCTCAACACCAAAATTTAATAATTGACTTCTTAGTTTAGCAATATGATCACTCTCAAGCTATCAACAAAAAGGATTCCTACTAAAATTGGGCTTGGAGTCAATCATTTTGCATAGAGAAGGAGAATATATAATCCATCATGATTATTCACCTAATCACCTTTGATATCACCAAAAGGCAAAGCCCTCCTAAAAGATGAATTAATACATTGATTCTTTGGAGCATGCTGTATTGGTTCTCTATAATATAGTTGATACTGATGAGGAAATTTGAAATCACAAAAAAAAAAAAAAAAAATCCCTTGTTTCATCCTTTCAATATTATTGCATCCGTAGAATCCCTTTCTATGATAACTATGCAAAAAGAGGATTCCATGACGCGCTTAGGAGGCATTTGTGCAACACCCAATTCCAAAATTACTATAAGAATACCAGCACCTCCTTCTTGCCATTTCGTTTAGCAATGAACATAGAGGAAAATGCCTTTTTAGGCTCTTCTTATTTTTTTGCACTAGAGGGGATCTGGACTTCCTACCTATCAAGATTGGAAACTGGCACTGCAGAAGAGGAATCGCAGGGCTTCCTCCTCCACATTTCTACACAAAGGATGCCTTAATGCTCTCCCTAATTGCTAATTCTTCCACTTTTTTAAGAGCTTTTACACCCATCTGGATTTTTGAAAATACCATCTTTATCATGATGGATTTGTTGCAAATACTAGCTGGACCAATCTTTTCTGCTCCCTGACCATCAATTTTGAACTTTAAAAAACCACAGGGTTGTTGAACCCATGTTTTGAACAACTTATCCTAGACATCATTACTCTAACAAAAGTAATGCTCTAATTCCTTAACAAGTAAACTCACTTGATATGGTACATTTCTCTAACTAAAACCTGTTTAACTGATATCCACTTGATAATATCAATAAAGAACCCTATCAACTTCTCTTACAAAATAGATCATAATACAGGAGATATCAAAGAGTCGAGCCAGCTTGTAAGCTGGTCAGGCTTGAGCGCTGCTCATGCTCTACCAAGCGGAACTTAAGTTAATACAATTGGCTAACAAGCCAAGCTCAAGCTAGAGACCATTTGATCAACCCCATTAGATCATCCTAACCTATTAATCTATGGCCCTCAAGTTTAGTGTTTTAGACGACATCATGCCTTTGGAATGCCATCACTAACCATTGGATGAGTGTCAAATTTGGGCTTTTGCAGGTGGGGAGGGGGCCATCATAGGAACCTCAAGTGTCCCAAAAAAATAGAAAAACAGATGGACTTCACATAAGAACAGTGCAGATGGTTCTCACCTTATATATATATATATATATATCTATTATAAACCCTAAACCCTACATTGGGATCGAACTCATGCAAATTACATGTCTTGAACCACTAACCAGCTACGCAACAGTTGGAGATGATGTATATATTATGAATTATAAATATTTTGCATAACATAAACATTAAACTAAATCTTATATTGAATTTTAGATGCATATTAAATTTCAAGTTGGGCCCATGCTTGAGAAATGTACTAACAAAATTATATATATGGGGTGTTCATGGATCAAACCAGGCTTGGCTCCCAAGTTTTAGAGCTTAGGCTGGGCCTAGATTAAAATTTTCAGCCCATTTATTATATGGCCAGGCTAGGATTTAGTGAGGCTCTGCCCCAGCCTGAAAAAGAAGTCTAGGTTTTGTACTTTGTCTAATAGTAGCGAGTGGCCATCACTTTTCCCCTTCTTTCCATTTTGAGGGAGACTCATTCTTCTTCCCTAATCTTGCATTTCTATCCTAATAGAACAAATCAAGGAGTAAATTAAATCTCACCATGATTTCAATCCTATCTCAATATCACAAAATTCACCTTTTGTTAAACAGTATCTAGTTGTAACCGGGTGGATAGCTATATCAAAGGAAATCTCTATCTCAATCACACAAAACACTCCGCTTTCTATTTTATCTTGATTGTACAATCCATACTAAGTTTAACTATGATTAGGGCATAGAGATGAAGCTACACATTCAAACTCGATGTTATCTAGATTGAGTGCTAATGATCATCTTTAATAGGGCCAAGGCTCGACTGACTAGCAGACCAGGCATGGGCTTATAAGTTTTAGGTGAGTTGGGCTCAGGCTAGGGCTAGGCTTGGGCCTATGGAATTGAATTTGAGCTAGGCTTGGATATTCATCAGCCTAACTTGACACAACCCATAAACACCACCATAAATAAGATTTTTCTACAACATACATAGGGGTGCTCATGGGCTAGGCCAACCGAGGCATGATTTGGGACCAGCCCACTTTAGGATGGGCCTAGACATAAAATTGGGCCCATTTAGTATTGGGGTTGGCTTGGATTAAGTGATAGAAAACCAGCCTGGCCCAAATAATGATATAAATTTTTCCAAACAATTGCTAGAAAGCCCATACAACTAATAAAAGCCCGGTTCGGCCTAGCCCAATAGGCAGGCTTGGGTGGCTTGACATTTAATACGTGTGTTCCACTCAGGCCATATATGGGCCTATATTTCTAAAACTGGGTCCAGCCTAGATATGCCTCAACTCAGCCCAACTAATGCAAGCTAGACCATGGGTTGGCCCGCCCATTCGGCCGAATCCATAGGCCCAACATGATTATCTTCTTAATTAAGAGTTTAGGTTATTTGTGAGTCTTATTTAAGTATTTTATTTATTTAGAAGTCTTTAAATTAATAGTTTATTTTATTAGAGATTTAGTTTCCTCTTTTAATTAGGTTGCTTTAATTATTAGGAAAGTCTTAGTTGTTAAGAGAGTTGTTAATCCTATATATATAGAGAGAGAGAGAGGGCATGCTTCAATTGTAAACAATGCTTATTATCAATTAAATCTGATGTTCTCTTTTGTGAGATTTTATCTTGTGTTTCTCCTCTTGTGAGGGGTGCCTTAGGGACAAGAATCCATTCTTGGATTCGATGAGATTGATCTACTTTCGGTCGGAAATCCGGGGCTGCACCAACGACCAAGCACATGAACACCCCAAAAATTTAAATTGTAATAATTGTTAATGATCCAAAAGCCCATGACCCATGACCTGTATGCCAAGCCCATCCTTATTCTATACTAATCAACTCGTACAGTATTACATGATAAAATTGGAGATGAGATTGATTGTAATTAGATGATGATTTTACTTGATTTGTAGCCCAAAATGGGCAACTCTTATCTATATAATGCAATGGTCGATCCTCAAGGAGGGGAATCAATTCCAGTTAACATCTTGCAATTTATGTCTCCGTCCATATCATGAAACTGTCATGGTATCTGAGACCCTAAAGCTTCAGATCGTGGAAACTTATTCGATTGCCCTTTCCTTTGATTTATAGATTGATTTATTGTCTATACTTCTTTGTTGAGAAGAGATCTTAAAGAATAAAGGGTTTGGAGTAGAGTAATATACAGTCAATTGACTGTATTGCGTTCTTTTTCTGTTGATGTCGGGTGGTCCACCTGAGATCAAATCTGGGTTCGATACTCCTCTACAAGAATTGTAATTCTCTACTACATATGTTCCTGTATCGCTGGCCCTTGGAGGACTCATCAAGGTTATCAGCATGTCTGTGCATCGTCCCTGCAAGGTTCTGTTTGCCTGTGGCCCACCTTTGATCATCACAACTGCATCAAAGAAGCACCGCATCTTGGTTGACTATATCTCTTGGGAATTCAGAACATTTTTTCATATTTTTTGGCTCATCAAAGGTAGGCCATCTGATCATCTTTGAAGTTCCTTGTTTGACACAATAGTATTCATCAAATGAACACCCTATCTTGGATTTATATCCAATTGAGGTGACACTTGAATCCCCTTGAAGAGAAAAAGGATCTGTAGAACATAGACGGAATCGGATCTTTGATTGAATCATCATCTGGGCCCCACATCACAGATCAGTGGTGGATTTGTAGGGCGGCTGGGCCTGTTTTTATTTTACTGTGCCAGTATTTGGTGCTGTTAGGTTACTGTTTGCTGGAACTGGCCTGATATTTTATGCTGGTTTGTTGCTGTTATTGCTGGGAATAAATCCTTGTTCCATCATACAATTTACACTAAGTTTGCATGCTTGTTCTCTTGTTTGTGCTGCCAACACTTCTTGTTTACCATATTTTGGATCATTAAGGCATCTTTGTGGAAGATTTTTATCATGGAAAAATTTGAAATTCCCATCATTAGATTTAATGGCAAAAATTATCCTTCATGGGCTTTCCAATTTGAAATTTATTTGGAAGGAAAAGAACTATTAGGGCACATTCCTGGATCTACCCCCAAACCAACAGAAGATGAGAAAAAATCTTTGCTCGGACAACCAAGGATGCCAAAATAAAATCTTGGATCCTTGGAACCGTGGAACCACACCTCATCAAATCTGAAGCCCTACAAGACAGCATAAGAAATGTGTGTCTACTTGGAAAAAAGAATAATATCAGAATAATTCTGCATGGCAATATCAGTTGGAATATGAGATAGCCTAGTATGCACGAGGGTCCTCTTCCATTCAGGAATACTACTCTAGATTTCTGACTTCATGGACAGAAAATGATGAGATAAAATATGCCAGTATCTCTCCCGCGGCTTTTCCTGAATTACAGAAACTTCAAGAACTTAGTCATTAGTCATAGAAACCAATTTTTGATGAAATTATGCCCTGAATTTGAAAATGTTCGTTCTGGTCTCATGAGTCGAGTTCCCTTCCCATCACTGGATGAATGTCTAAACGAGCTATTAAGGGAAGAACAACAACAAGCCACCTAGGTAGTTTTGACAAACACACTACAACTAGACCTCTAGAGGTGGCATATGTGGCAAGAAGTCATTCTTAGACGCCTGTTCGTCCTGCTGAAAAAGGTAAAAATCCAGGACGAGACATCAGCTCTATTCAATCTTATAGTTGCAAGAGTCTTGGCCACTATGCGTCTCAGTGTAGGCAAAAATTTTGAAACTACTATAAAGCACATGGGCTTATCATCAGTGAATGTAGAAAAAGTCCTCAGAACCGCAGCCCCCATGCTTATCATACTGCCACCGAATCTGCTTCATCTAATGCTATTCCTGCAACTCCTCCATCTCCTATGTCTTCTAATCCTCCCACATCAAGCACCAGTTCTCCTATTACACCTAACATGATTCAACAGAAGATTGTGAATGTCTTTTCTGCACTAGGTATTCCAAGTCCTTCTCACTCTTCTAAATCCATTTGGAATCTAGACTCCGGAGCATCTAATCATATGACCTGTTCACCTAAATTTCTCTTAAATGCTCATAAGTATACAAGTACTTTACATGTTCACACAGCTAACGGTGACAAGCTTCCAATTATTGATGTTAGTAAAGTTCCACATTCCTTACCCCTAAAAATTTTCTTTCTCTCGCCTTCTTTATCTACAAATCTTGTTTCAAGTGTTCAGCATGTTGATAATAACTATCATTTCTCATGCACTCCATCTAGTTGTGTTGTACAGGATCAAGTGTAGGCGAAAGTGATAGCAAAGGGCCCTAAGCTAGACATCTTTTTCCGTTGCAACTAACCACTATTCAGAATAAACCCGAGTTTGCATTTATTTGTGTTTCTTCTAAAAAATAATTGGAAATTGTGGCACAATAGATTAGGCCATCCCAACTCCAAAACTTTGTTATCTTTGTTTAGAACTGGATTGGTGAATAAAAATATTGTTTTTTCTAATGCTTATGCGTTGGATTGTTCTACGTGTAAGCCTGGAAAAAGTAAGACTCTTCCCTTTCCATGGCATGACACTATGGCCTCAAAGTGCTTTTGATATTATGCATAGTGATGTTTGGGGCATTAGTCTAGTAATTTTCCATACATACTATAAGTATTTTGTCACCTTTATTGATGATCACAGCAAGCTCACATGAGTTTATTTTTTAAGGTCAAACCGGAGGTGTTTGATGTGTTTACAAAATATTTGGCCTATGTCCAAAATCAATTCTCTACTAGCATCAAAGTCTTACAAATTGATTCAAGAGGAGAGTATGTCTCCCATCGATTTCAAAATTTCTCACAAGAACAAAGGATTATTTCTCAAAAATCATGTCCTCATACTCCTCAGCAAAATTGTATTGCAGAAAAAGGATTATTTCTCAACGATCATGTCGTTATACTCCTCATTAAAATAGTATTGCTAAATGGAAAAACAGACATTTGCTTGACACTGCTAGTGCACTTCTCCTTGAATCTTCTGTTCTAACTAGCTTTTGGCATGAAGCTTTATCTGCAGCTGTTCACCTAATCAATCGCCTGCCATCTCCAAAATTGAATAATTACACTCCTTACTTTCGGTCATATGGTACTACACCCATATACACACATCTCCATACCTTTGGTTGTGTTTTTTGATCATCTTCCTTCCACTAAACACACAAAGTTAACTGCTCAACCTGCTCACTGTGCATTTCTTGGTTATGCCACCAATCAAAAGGGTTTTCTTTGTCATGATCCTACCATTAAACATGTTCAAGCTTCTCGAAATGTGGTGTTTTTTGAAAATCTGTATTTTTTTCAACATCATCATGACCCCCAACCATCTTACTCCGGCTTACCTAATTTCTCCACTGAATCTTCACCCATTGATAGGTTTAACCCAAATTTTGTCAATTAGCGATGACATAAAAATGATGTTCCCACACTGCATCCCCAGCATGAACCTCCTCCTGCACCTGATCCACATCTTCATCCAAAAACTCAACTTCAGAGATCCACTCAACTCCGTCATCCTCCTGATCGTTATGGGTTTATTCATACTGCCTCAGTGCTTTGCTTGCCATCTTATCATCAATTTTTCTTCACTCTTGTTCTCAAGCAACTAAGCAGGAATGTTGGTGTTCAGCTATAAAAGCAAAATTAGATGCACTTCATGAGAATCACACATGGGATGTGGCCCTATGCTCTCCATCTTCAAAACCCATCTGATGTAAATGGGTGTATTCCATCAAGTTGAAATGTTATGGATCCTTAGATCAATATAAAGCACAGATGGTGGCTCTTGGAAACAGACAAGAGTATGGTGTCGATTATGATGAAACCTACACACTTGTAGCAAAGATGACGACGGTTCACACTATTATTGCAATTGCTACAGCTCGGTCCTAGCCTCTCTACCAGTTCGATGTGAAGAATGCATTTTTGCATGGTGATTTGAAGGAAGAGGTGTATATGCGCCCTCCACAAGTTCTTTCTAGAACCACGCCTAGTGATGTCGTTCGCTTATGCTAGTCTTTATACGGCTATAAACAAGCTCCTCAAGCATGGATTGAAAAATGTTGGGAGGCTCTTCTTCAGTTAAAATTTTATTAGAGCTATTCTAATTCTTTTTTGTTTCTTCATAACAGATGCAAGGATCACTATGCTTCTTGTTTATGTTGATGACATCATAATATTTGGGACAAATACTAGTACGATTCAACATCTTCAAGTATCTCTACATGAATCATTTCATATGAAAGACGTAGGACCTCTGACCTATTTTTTTTTGGTCTAAAAGTTCATCAATCAGAAAAAGGCTTCATTCTTAATCAGCATAAATATGCTATCATTCTTATTGAAATGGCTGGTCTTCAAAACTTTACTCTGGTGGACACACCTTTAGAGGTGAATGTTAAACTGAGTCAAGATACAGGTGACCCTCTGCTAGATCTTACATTGTATAGTCGACTGGTTAGTAGCTTGGTTTACTTAACTATTACTAGATTAGAAATTTCCTATGCAGCCAATCTAGTCAGCCAGCTCATGACTGATCCACGCCACCTTCATTTAGCAGCTGTTCGGTGTATTATATGCTACATTCTTGGAACCACTAATTAGTGCTTATTCTTTCCTGCTAGGATTTCAATGTGCCACACAACTTAACTCCGATACTGATTGGGTAGGATATCTAGATACTAGGCGTTCTACTACAGAATGATGTATGTATTTAGGGATTGCTTAATCTCATATAAGGGTAAAAAATATGACAAGGTATCCAAATCTTCTACCAAGGCGGAATATCGAGCCATGTCTGCTGCATGCTTTGAAATAATTTGGCTTCAAGGTTTACTTTCCGAACTTGGATTTCCTCAGATAACTCGAACACCTCTCAATGCTAATAATACAAGTGCGATTTGTATTACCACTAATCCAATTTTCCATGAACGTGCTAAACACATTGAGGTGAACTGCCATTTCATTCGTGATGAATTTGTCCGTGACACAATCAGCCTTCTGCATATCTCTTCAAGTCTACAAATTTGTACCGTCGTGACCACGCCATCAGTTCTTAGAGAGTAAATTGATGCTTGTCGATTCTCCGGCATCAATTTGAAGGGGGAGGGGGTTGGGAGGGTGGGAATGATCCATAAGCGCATGACCCATGACCTATTTGCCAAGCCCATCCATATTGTTACAATAATACATGCTAAAATAGGGGATGAGATTGACTGTAATTAGATGATGATTTTACTTGATTGTAGCCCAAAATGGGCAACTCTTATCCATATAATGCAATGGTCGATCCTCAAGGAGGGAAACCAATTCTAGTCAACATCTTGCAATTTATGTCTCTGAACATATCATGAAACTGTCAATAATGTCACGAACATAATCAAGTTGAGTTCAAGCCCAACCTAGCTTGGCTCATAATTGAGCTAAAGGCAGAGCTAGGAAAAACCAGTTTGAGCTGGGTTTTCCAAGCTTGACTCAAGATCAAGCTTGGTCAGCTCGGTCCATTTACATCCCTACATAACCCCACTCACAGTAATGCTTTCCACGAGATGTGCTTCCCTTCAGAAATGAACACTCTAGTGACCAGTCCCTACACCACCACATTGTCTTATAATCTTTCATAAAACTGCTACACCATACTTAGAAGAGAAAAGATGATTCAGAGTCTGATCAAAAAAGTCACAATGGAGATAATGGTGTCAAATAAAGTCACAACAGAGATATTGATGGACCTTACCAAGATTCCATGCATAGCTGTGCTTCCCACGAGATATGCACCCCCTTTATAAATGAAACACTCCAGTCCCTAGACAATCACACTGGCTTACAATCTTCTAGAAAACTACCACACCTTACTAAGAAGAGAAAAGACGGTTTGGCGTATGATGGGGAGAAATCCCAATGGAGATAGTGGTGGTGAATCAAGTCACAATGGAGATATTGATGGAGCTTACCATAAATACCCACAACCACAACACTCAAGCACTTCGAATACCACTGGTTGATTAAGAAAGAAAAGGAATTGTGCACATTCAATATTAAAACCAAAAACCAACTATAGGATGGCTAGGAACTCCCAAAAGGTAGTCTTGAGACACCCTATTGATAATGGTGGGCATTAGAAGAGCTGTCCCAAATCCCAATCACCCAAAATATGGGCCTCTCGTGAACCAATCCAAGGTTGATGGACATCATCCATAAATGCAGGACCACCACAAAAAATATATCTTTGACACAAGCTACTCATGAGAGAGAGAGAGAGAGAGAGAGAGAGAGATACACATATATAGAGAGAGAGATACATATAGAGAGAGAGAGAGACAGATAGAAGTATATAGAGAGAGAGGGGGAGAGATTACCTTCTAGAAGTGCATCATAAACTTCTTCTATTGTCACATTCAATGCCCGTAAAAGAATTGACAGATTTTGCGCTTTCTTAGGATCAAGAATTTGAACATACTGGCTAGGAGAATCAATGGATGTCAATTCCTTATTACGATCACCTTTATGTTTATTGATAGCTCTGTAACCAAAAAGACTTTCAATCATCTCCTCATTAAACCTGTAAATTCAAAGTCAACTATTTTAGTCTATCAAACAACCTATTGGACAGATAGGTAGTGGTATGGTACAAATGTTTTCATCGTGTACGTGATATTTATGGTGGAGACCCTCCACCATATACATATGGAATGTAACAGTGGAATGTGGATAGGGACAAGATACCAGGTAAGGCTCACCAAGGACGAACTAAAGTTGATAAAGCACTATGATTAGAAAATCATAGCTTAGTGGCCTAAAACTGGTAAAAGAAAAGATAATTAAATATGATTAATGGTTGACATTTAATGAACATGGAGAGAGAGGGGGGGGGGGGGGGGGGGGGCGTCGGTTAACTAGGATCATGCAATCATGTGGTTATACAGAATGCAATGTATCCATAAGCTATAATACCCAGATACTTCAAAATAGGCAACATTTCATTTTGCATTATATTATCTCCATGGTGTGCCCCTGCTATATCTACACAGAATCTGGGCATCATAGTCCATTACACACGAAGTAGATGGCCCTGATCCACCATCTCCCTGCCACAAGCATGGTATGTGTTGAGTGTTGAGTAACCATCATAGGGGGAAATGCCTCTATCCTATAACTCAAGCTAGATTTAGAGACTTACTGAAATGATCCTGAATGAATCTTGTCCCAAACCATTGAATGGTCAGGGTTTGCAAGAACTTTATCCCAAAAGAATGGTTTCAACTTAGGTTTTGGAGCTTCTGCTTCACCCCTAATCCCAATGTCCTCACCTGAAGTTCCAGGCTGCTGTGGTCCAAGAGAAGATTGAGCCACTTTTGAAGAACTCAAATCTAGTCGTCGTGGACGAGGAGCAGTCTTTGGCAGCGGTGGTGGATTTGGACCAGGCTTGGTCCCAATTGGTATCGGTGGTGTAGTTGGCAGTGGGCGTAGACCAGGATTGATCCTTGTTGGTGCAGGTGGTGGAGGTGGAGGTGGAGGAGGAGGTGGTGGCCCAGAAGGGGGAGGACCAGAGCTGATAGGTCTCATAAGAGAGGGCATTGGTATTGATGCATCTGTATTGCTTGAAGAAGTAAAAGGCTCTGCTGAAGATTTGACTACCCCCGGATCTGCTTCCAATGATGGAGCTTCTTTAGCTATTGATAAGTGACCAATATTAGACTCCACTGTGATGTGGCTAATCTCCACAGATGGAACCCGCACATTT
Source organism: Sextonia rubra (assembly GCA_037013555.1). NCBI lineage: Eukaryota > Viridiplantae > Streptophyta > Magnoliopsida > Laurales > Lauraceae > Sextonia > Sextonia rubra. The sequence continues at coordinate 49,558,076 of JASUAD010000009.1, read as the reverse complement.
TGGCTTGGATTGGTTTTAAAAGAAAAGGTTTCAAATTTCCCTTTGTTAATTGAATTTCCTAAATCAAAAGGTTTTGGAGAAGAACCTGAAAGCCAAAAAATCACAACAATTAGCATAAACTCCATTCTTTAAGGGTTGAGCTCCCAATGATGGAGCTTCTTTAGCTATTGATAAGTTAGTAATATTAGACTCCACTGTTATGTGACAATCTCCACAGACGAACCTGCACATTTTGGCTTGGATTGTTTTTAAAAGATAAAAGTTTCAAATCTCTTTGTTAATTGAATTTCCTAAACCAAAAGGTTTTGGAGAAGAACCTGAAAGTCCAAAAGTCACAACATTTAGCGTCAACTCCATTCTTTAAGGGTGTGTTTGGATGTACTCCAAATATGCTGTTGGTTTATCTCTTTTGGTTACCCATTCCCCCAAAATCATTAGGAGGGATCTTTTTCTGACTTATCTACAATTTTGAACAACAATTTTCCCACTAAATGTGACTTATGATTTCAGCTCCACCCCAAACAATGAGCAGAACAGCTACTCTGCCAACATAATCAGATCAATCAAAATGGGGATACATCCAAACGCATCCAAATTTTGCAATAACACTAACCAAAATCGCTTCCTTACCAACAGAGAAATCACTTATGCTTACAGTAAGAAGTGGCCTGTCATCCCTTTGTCCATCCCCCAATTTGTCTCTACAACATTTTCTATAGAAAAAGAAGAGAATTGCAACAAAAAGAAGTGTCCCAGCAGCAGTTGCAACAACAGCTATAAAAACTGCCCGCTTGAGGGCATCATTCTTCTTAGATGGTAGAGGTGGAGCAAAATATGGACTGGTTGAAGGTTTCAAACTTGAATCACTGGGATCTGGAGGGAAAAAAGAGTGTGGTGTCTCGGCAGGAGATGGAGAACTGGTGGGTGTGGAATCAGGAGATGGTGCTGAACTGTAAGCGGGTGGTCCAACTACAGGAGCAGGAGCAGGAGCAGAGGCAAAGGCAGCTAGTGTTGTTGGGAATGATTGATCGGCCAGATTTCGTCTTGAAAAAGGACGCCAACCAAGTAGGGATTGTAGATACTGAGTAAAAAAACTTTTAAATGTGTACTCATTTACTGAAACAAGAAAATGAAGATTTTCTTTGCTTTGGAAATTCAAGAAGGTCTGCTTCAAAGGGGTGAATTTCTGCATGGCGCGTTCCATCAAGGACATTGCTATAGATTTCATCCCTGTAGAATCAGTGGCCATTTTTTCTGAAAGGAAAATATCTGAATCTTTCAACTCTTCCTTTGTCAGCATATAATCCATCCTGCATGAAATGCACAATTGCTGGACCTGTAGTGATAACAGAAATCCCAGTTCAGTAACCATTAACGCACCAGTAAATATCTGAAGTTATTTAGGACAGTATGATTTTTAGAATGAACAATAATGCAGGCAAGAATATTTTTCATGACAAATAATATAAATGGCTTACAAAGCCATGGGTAGCTTCATTAAATTTTATAAGAAAAAAATGTATATAATCGACAATATCGAAAAGTAAGTTAAAAGGTGGATTTACAGAATAGTCACATTCATTGAACAATCAGTCTAAAAGACAAATACAGTGGGACTAATATGATCAACCAAATTATTGGCCAACAAGCATATGCTCCTTACTACACCTTGTCTGGGAAAGCAATCGGCAACACCATTATCAACCATCCTACATGATTCAAAGAAAAGTCAAATTACTCGAGACCACTAATTTTGCTAACCCTAAAAGCTGATATCCAAAGTGCTTGACCACCCAACACATAAGCAATTGCATTTCAAATAATCTCCTTCAATCATAAGCTATCCTAAAGTGATCTTTAAACTAAAAGAGCTTCAAAACTTTCTAGGCAACTCACTTGGGCATCCTTCAAGTCCGTTTCACCGATTGGTCACAAGGAAGTTGTTATGGAATATTTTTCATCATGTAGTGTACCCACCCAAGGACTCTTAGGCTAGGGAGGCTTGGGTTATCTCAGCTTGCCCCTACCTTAAATTTCAAGTTCCACAAGAGAAAGGGATAAAAGACCACCCATCTCTCCAACCATATTTCCTTTTACACCAACAAATAGAAGCCTCCAAATTTATCATGAGATTACAAACAGAAAACCCTTAAAGCCCTTGGGCCTTAAGCACTAATCTTACTAAACAGCAGGTACATAAGCTCTATTAATTCCCACAAGCACTTTTACTATCATTAAGAACTTGAACTGTTTTAAACGTGGCCATCCCAGGAAGACCCAGCCCCAGTCTGCATATATGGAGAGTGGCCCAAAATCTTTTGCTTGCGCGCACTCCCACATTTTCAAAAATTGAAAATGTTTTGAAAGGAAATAGCCTCTTCCATGTAAAACCAATTGATGGTTAACTTGTCAAAACGAAATTATTCATTCAAGTGCAAAAAACCCAGCTTTCATTACTGAAACAAAACCGAAAATAACCACTACAAATACCTTTTAAAAGATAACAACCTCTTTAATGTCAAACTAATCAATGGGCTTCTTGTCAAAACAGAACATATATACCCAAGTGGAAAAAAACCCAAGTTTTCTCCTACTATCTACCCAAGTAACAAACAGCTTAAACCCCAGCCAAAAGATAACAAACTAACTAATGGGTTTCTTGCCAAAAACGAAATCACTCATTAATGCAACTAAAGTCAGTTTTCATTTCCAAAACAACACAAAATAACAATCATAAACCGCAAAGAGAAAGAACCCAATGCCACATTCATTGAGAGAGAGAGAGAGAGAGAGAGAGAGAGCAAACTCTTACCACATCATCATCAAATCACTCATTAATTCAACTAAAGTCAGTTTTCATTTCCAAAACAACACAAAATAACAATCATAAGCAGCAAAGAGAAAGAACCCAAAGCCACATTCATTGAGAGAGAGAGAGAGAGAGAAAGAGAGCAAAGTCTTACCACATCATCATCAATCTCTGGAGGGGCTGCAATCGCCAAACCCGTCTTCTGCCTCCCTGCACAACCTCTTGGAAACAAAGATGAGACCCAAACCACATAAACAAGAACAACACCGATTCTCCACAGACCCATATCTTCTCAAATCGATAGACAGGCACCACTCCTTTTCATCCAGTCAGTAGGCAACAGATCATACCCGTCCAGTTGCTCTCGAAACAGCCGAAACCGAGACAATCCAATTGGAATCTCTGATAACTTTTTGACACCCTCGAAATCTGGAGAAAATATGGAACTGCTAGATGAACTGAAACAACTCGATCTTTTGAGTCGAGCGGTCATTGGAAAATCTGTGCCGGTGAGAACATTTGGAAAGGAAAATCTTCTTAGAACTTCGTTGAAAGTTCCGAATTTTATGAACAGATTAAGGGAAAGGAGGGGTGAGACTGCAAAAAATAGAAGAAATGGAGAGCTGGAGCAGGTGTCCATATCCGGGAAGCCGTTGAATAGGAAAGATTTTTTTCACAGAAGAAGAAACCAAATCAAGAAATTTTGTAGGTGAATGTTGCATATTTACAGAAGACCCTTAAGCTATTATATAAATCTTGTAATGGGAGCCCCTCTGCCGGGCACTATGGTTGTGGGCTGGCCCATTTGGAGATGGGACACGGGGTCTAAACGATCTTGTGCTCAGCTACTCATCTATGGTGACAGCAGCTCAAATTATCATCCTAACCACTTGATTTATATGCAATAAGTTTTTACCATCTAAAATGAGTGTAATCAGTATCTAATCACGTGTCTACTAGAATGAGTTATAAGTTAGAGCCCACTGGGTATTTTGGGCCTTTGGAATGCAGTGCTCAGCAGAGGGATTACCTTTGAAAATTTGGTTCCCGTCCACTTAGTAAAAACTGAGCATAACATTCTGCCACTCATTATGACATATTTTTAATACCATGTATTTGTGTGTCAAGACGGTCCATATGGACCCTTTACTCTTGTCAAATTTCTATTACGAGAATAAGACTATGTCGGTTGAATCTTTTTTTTTTTTTCCTTCAAAATTATCTCTTTTTTTCTGCTTTGATGATGATCACTATGATGGGTATTATTATTTCATGTAAATGGTTTATTTTGTCTCCTCCCTTTCTCTTTTGCTTCATCATCAACATATTTGTTTTAGTCTTGAATTCAATATTTTTAAGAGCCGGCAAGCAGGCCACCGTAAGAGATATCATTTACCTTATAAATCACTTTTATTACCTATGAGACCCACGGCTAAAGTCCAACCTGACAACCACCAACCAAAGAGAAGTCAGATATTTTCCGCTAGCCTGATTGACTTCTAAAATGACTCTCCTCTATAACTTATAATCTCTAGCTGCTTAGTTTTATAATTTCTCACAGTTAGATCAGCTCTAAATCAATCAATACAGGCATGCTTGTCAACATTAGAATTATATTCTTAAGATATGATGTTAAAATGGTTTACAAAAGAGTTGAGGGATAAATTATGCAAGATGTGATAAGAGGGGACCTTAACTTACTTGGATTTAAAATTTGAATTACTAAGATGATGGTTAGTTATGCATTTTCATCTAAATTTCTCTTTCATAGGAGAATATCATTTGACAGTTATATATGTTAAGTCACTTGAGGTATCTGTCAACTGACATAACTTATAGTTCATTGGCCAACAATGCACTTGAAGTATCGAATTGGGAGGCAATAATTGAAGACATAAGTTCATTCGCTGGCTTCTCTTTGCCATGAGAGTTAAAATTGATGCATGTGTTGTATTAAAAGTCCTACAGTAGAAATTCCCAATCATGGTTAAAGGTTGATATTAACCACCTTCTGCTTGCCATGACGTCGCAATTAACATAGGTCGTATGTTTATAGTAAATCTTTTTATTATAGTTAAGAATTGATATCAAGCCTCTTAGCTACTTTCTGTCTGCCATAAAGGTTGATATCAACATTCTTCTCATTTCACATTTAAAAAAGAAAAAAAAAAGTGGTCCGAGGAGACCACTTTCATATGAGGAAAACGAAGAAGGCATTTTTAGTGCACTCCACCTCTAAGGTTCTGTTTGTTTGCGGGGTAGAATAATATAGAGTAGAGTAAAACCAAAATAAAAAAAGAATAAAAATATGATGGGGTTCAAATGACTTTTTTGTTTTTAGTTGCTCGATATGGAATCTTTTTGACATTTTATATAAAAAGTATAGGTTTTTTTTGTAATTTAGTGATGACTTTTTTACTTTTTTTTAAAAAAGAAAGAGAGAAATTTGAATTTAAAAAAAATTTTTTTTGAATTTCAAAAATTTTATTTTACTCTATTCTACTCTACCTTACAAACAAACAAGCTTAAGGTTATTATTCAAGTAAAATCCTCAAGAAAAAAATAACAAACAAACGTCACTAGTGCCTGTTTGGTTAAGGAATTTATGATAGGAATTGTATATGTTAGGAGGCTCCAATCTCCCTGCAGCAGAGAGGGGAGAAAGGAGGGAAAGGTAGAGAGAGAGAGAGAAAGAGAGAATAGATGGTGGGAGGAAGAAGAGGAGGAAGAGGGAGAGAGAGGGGAGGGGAGGGAGGGAGAGGTAGAGTTCCCTTCTGCTGCCTGAGCTTGTCGCCAGAAGGAGGCGGAGGTGGGGGAAGGGGAGGAGAGAGGAGAGAAGAGGATGGGGGTACTTTGAAAATTTACAAATTTTTTAATGCTATTTAAATTGAGCGAAACTGGTGTTGGAATAGTAGCTCTCTTATTGAAATTCTTTTAGGGATATATATATATATGTAAATGGAAGACGGCTCTATGATATCTCAAATGTATAGTACTAATTGTACATCCATTCATCTCATTAACAGCATTAATTACTTCAAGAGTATTCGAGAAGATATGGGCTCATATATATTAAAAAGAAAAACCTAAACTCTTACTTTGCTTTACACCAAGAAAATCACCCCCATTTCAACTTCTTCACTCAACACATCACATTCCTTGAACGGAGGTTGTATAGACAAGGTGATAACAAAAACAATAGTTCAAATTTTTAGACAGTAGTTTTTTTAAAAAAATAGGGCTTCGTCTCCAAAAATGAAGTTGAAACCACATCTTTCTGACTTCATTATACAAGCATGCTTTTTACCTCCTAAAAATGAACACAAATGCATATAGGGTAATTTTGGATTAGTGTTAAGCACAAGACATGGAAGCAAATCCATACCTCATGTCAATTCCCTGGCAAGTACCCTTTACCCTATATTTTTTTTATTATAATTGACCTTCTAAAAATTTTATGAAATGTACTTTTAGAAGTAGTAAAAGTTGAAGAATAAAGATGAAAATTCATAATGGCTAAAAAAAATATCTCCTTTCATTGAAAATGAACCAAGGAGAAATGAAGAAAAAATAAAAATAAAAATCCCACTAACATTAATGAAACAAGAAATATAAAAAAATGCTGGATTATAGCAATATTTCAAGCATCTAGCATCCGATATTCTTTGTTTTGAAAGGTAAGTAAAGGTTTTAATTAAAAAGGAAAAGAATTTCCAAAGAGTACAAAAGACATAAGATCAATAGATCTTATGGAAGCAAAGAAAACCCCACATCCCAGGTACCAGGAACCACAAAAAAAAAAAAAAAAACATATTAGGAATTGGGAACAAATTAAAGAAGTAATCTTTCAAGTTGTGTAAAGTGAGAAGGACCATTACTGACTTCATTCTCTTGCTTAGCTTGAGATTACGTTTTAGATGGAGAAGCAAGCGCTGTCAGGGGATGTCATCCAACCAAACCATTAATTTTTCTAGCTTTAAACCTTTCTCGCACTCCAGGGGATTTAGATGGGTCCCTTAGACGGATTTGGTTTCAATTTCAAAAACTCAAGTAAAGAAACGGGCCCACATAGATCAATTTAATAGGTTGAAATCTAACATTCTAATATGGATGTACAACTATGTCCTCTCTCTGTCTCTCTCTCTCTCATGGTTTTTGTTATAAAATACCATATGTATTTATTGACTCAAGTAAAGGTGGTGATCGAGATTTAAAACGATAAAAGTGGTTATTTGTAAAAATAAAAAGGATTATTTTATAATTGTCAAAGAATTATATATGGTTAATATCTAAATTTACTTGACCTAAGGTAGTGTCTCCAATCAAAGGGGTAGGATAAAAGTAAGATCTTCATAAAGCTGATGCCGCCACGTTTCTGTAGGCCCTACTTGGGATCCTCCCAATTCAGAGAATTCCAACTACACAGCTTTGTTTTAACAAGTGGGACCAACTTATAAAAAGGGCCCACTTGATTAATCCCAACTGATCAAGAGAAAGATCTGTCGGTGTGAGCAATTGGCCAAAATTTACTCCAATCAAAATAGGGTCCACCACAGATTGATCATGCATTGAACCCTAGGATCTAGTGCATTCAAACGATGTGCTTTATTTGTAAACGGTCTGGTGGTGTCAAAAAACAAGTCTGGTGGTGGAAATATTTGGATTAGAGGGAACCTTGGCCCAACTCAGATCTTTATTTTGAGCAGTCTGACTCTTAATAAATGGGCCATCAGAGGTGGTGAGCACTTTTACTATGGATTTGCAGTATATGAAGTCTAGAGTAAATGCTTTGTGGGGCATGTTGGGGATCCAATATTATTATTTGAATGGTGTAGATCTTAATAAATAGTTTGGATTTCGGTGCAACGCCATGATTTCCAATTGAATTTTGGGGTGTATCTATAATTTTGATTGAATTTTCATATAAATTTTAATACCAGACATCAGTTTTACAGGTGAGACGCCACCAGCATGGATATAGAAAAAAATTAAATTAAAAAGTAGGTCAAGTCAAAGGACTACACCATTGGTCTACACAGAAGTCTCCAATTAGAAAGTGGGTGGCAGTTTGGCCCAGAGCGGAAGATATGACGTGATTGACGACAATCTTGGTAGTAGGTTGATCTGCATCTTCTGAGGCTCTCAGTCTCCCACTAAAGCCACACTCTTGAATTTTTGTAGAATTAGTAGTTTTATTGAATACTTTTAATTAAATCTTTAAACAAAGAGAGTTTTTTATTTTTTATACACTCTCTTAGGATTTAGAAAGAGACACTAGTGGTTTGAGTGTTTATTCAAACATCCAGCTTCACATTTTAGTACCTTTTATATCTTAATATTAATAGTTTTGACCGTAATAAACAGCCACTTCATGAAAAATGATAGCTTTGCCCTTACCTCTATTAAGCAAAAATGAGACATGTTATTATTAATAGAAAAATATTGTGAACCAAAGACTGAAAGATAGAGAAATAGAGAGAGAAGATAAATTCTTATTGAAAAGTTACAATTAATATGGGAGGGGGGCAGGCCTATTTATAGGGTAAGATAACCTCCTCACCAACAAACCTATTACATTATGAACTAAGCTCGCCTTACCACATGCTGGCATCCACATTATGATATATATTATAATACTCTCCATCAGATGACTACCATTCAATGATAATTGTCTCATTAAAAACTTACTAAGGAAAAACTCAGTGGGAAAAATCCAAAGCGAAGTGAAAAGAGTATAACGTTCTTCGGTATCATTGATTAGGCGTTGGATGCGCATAATGCTGCCTTATTAAAACCTTTACTAGTAAAACTAAGTGGGGTAAAAACCTAGTAAAAAAACATAAGTATAGTGCACATATGTTTTGGGTAGCATACTTCAGGATGCCTCCCCCACATTAGTTACTTCCCCTGATAAAAACAACCTATAGTTTGGTGATAAACTATTCGTATGCCAATCTCATATACAAGCTTCTGGAATTTGACTTTGGTAATGATTTGGTGAATAGATCAGTGGAAGTATTTTTGTGTTGGCAAATTCATGGGTTGGACAAAACTTGAGTCCATTAGTGTTGTATTTTACATATCTTTGAGTATGGACAATGGTTTGAGTTGCCGGATGAACTAAAGTGAAGAAATAGAAGAAAAAGCGACAAATTAAAGTGGCTTTCTACCGACAACATGGATTAAAAAGGTCATATCTCACAAACAGCGCTTTGAATATGGGCATGCAACTTACTGTTGGAAAGCTCGTTTCGAAAGGATTCCGTAGAACCCAAGATCGCCTCAATCGGAGTTAAAACGAGAAAGTTATGGCTTCTGAAAGTTTACAGGAAAATGCTGAAATTTTTACTCGGGCAGAATAGTAATCCGACCGATCGAGCAATTCATTCGACTGATCGAGCAAGTGCAGAAAGTACATCGACTTACTATATTTCAGTCCAACTTAAAGGGAAACTTGCCTGCATCATGCCGACTCTTTTCCTAATTGAAATATACTTTGAGGCATGAGATTGGGGATATAAAAAGGGGTTTTCTCTCAACCCTAAGACATCCATCTCCTTATTCTAAATTGTAAATACACATTGGAGATACTCTTCTTCTCTAAAGCTTTCATTGGAGATTGTGCTAAAGCTTTGTGTTAGAGAATATTGCTTCTACTATCTTATAGAAGATTATCTTCTTTCTTGTAGAAGGTTGTTCGTCTTGAGTGGCTTCAAGCCGTGTTGGATCAAGTGTGAAGAAGGTGAACGGCGTGTGCGTCGGCAGGAAGAACTTCAGTCCTTTAGGTTGTGTCCAATTGGGAAAAGGGTGTAAGTAGATCTTGTAACCGCTCTTGCATAATGCTTAATCTGAGTTTGGACTAGTGTTAGGTCCCGTGGTTTTTCCTGTTTGGGTTTTCCACGTAAAATCACGTGTCTTTCTCTTGTGGTTATTGCTTTTTAACTTAGATTAATTGGTTGTGGATCTACATACTAGAAATCTATGTTGGGACCTTAACCTGTGTCAAGGTTTAAAGTTTTTCAATCAGCTAGGTTGTTACTAGAATAAACTTGCTTTACTTGAATCTCATTGTGAATGAAAAAGAATTTTTGTGCAATGTGCTTAGTTTTGTCTCCTTTGTTGTAACATTCTTATATCTAAGTTATACATACTTCATGTTTTCATAGATAATGCATGTGGTATCCATACTAGAAAGCAATTGACAAGGACAACAAATATACTGAATTAAAGATTTCAGCCATATGCATTCACGACTAACTTCATCAAGAGTTAAAATTTCAGCGTGGTTAGAAGAAGTAACTACTAAAGTTTATTTAGTAAAATACCAATAAATGACGGCATTGCCACTAAGAAATACATAACCTGTCTGATATCAACCCTTATGGGGATCGGAGAGGTATCTTGAATCTATATAACTTACAAATTTAGAATCTTTACAATCATAAAAATAAAAAAGATCTAAGTTAGTAGTTCTACACAAATATTATAAGATATGTTTGATACTACTCTAGTGCTTTTGAGTTGGTGCAGAGCTATATCTAGTAAGTAAATTCACTAAGAATGGAATATCCAGTCTACTATATTATGCTAAGTACATTAGGGTACCAATAGCACTTGAGTATGATGCTTCAAGACCTAATACTTTTTCATTTTCCTCTTTAGGATGATATGGATATTTCCTTATTATATCTAAAGACCAGATAACCACAGGGGTATTTAGTGGATGTGCCTTGTCCATATTAAAACGTTTTAAAACCTTTTCAGCAATATTAGATTGATAGGCTAATATCTAGGAACCCGTTGAATACGAATGTGATTTTTTCACAAAAGAAACAACCAAATCAAGAAATTTTGTATGTGACTGTTACATATTTACAGAAGACCGCCTAAGCTTTTAAATAAATTTTGTAATGGGAGAACTTACGCCGAGCACCGTGGTCACCTTGTGGGCTAGCCCATTTGGAGATTAGACTAGAGGGATCAAAAGATCTCTTGTTGATCTATCCATCTATGGTGACGGAGGCTCAAATCATCATCCTAACCACTTAATTTATGGACAACAAGTTTTTATCGTCTAAATTGAGTGTAAGTCGATTCAACGATACAATTCATTTGGATTGGTACTAAAGTTGGGATCATTAGCTATCCTTGGGTCCTTGTTTTATGATCTACTTGAATGCATTATAAGTTAGAGCCCACTAGGTGTTTTGGGCCTTTGGCACGTAATGCTCAGCAGAGGGATTCAATTCCTTATATATATATAGGAAAATATTACTATGCATATATCCATTAACACTATGATGAGGAACACTTTCACTTTTGAAAAGTATTAATGTACAAAATGACAAAAACATTACACCTCATATACCTTTTTGACCTTGTTAGGTCTAAAAATGAAATGTCCCTACCATAGTATGAGGGATGGATGCATAGTAATCTTTTTCATATATATATATATATATAATCAACTTTGAAAATTTGGTTCCCGTCCACTAAGTAAAAAATGACCTTAACATTCTGCCACTCATTGTGACATCTTTTTAATACCATTTAGTTGTATGTCAAGAGGGTCAATATTGACCCTTGACTCTTGTAAGAATTATACTGTGAGTATAAGACTATGTCGATTGAGTCTTTTTTTTATTCAAAGTTATCACTTTCTTTGTGCTTTGATGTGATGATCACTATGATGTGTATTATTATTCCATGTAAATGGTTTGTTTTGTCCCCCTCCTTTTTCTTTTTCTTCATCATCAACATATTCGTTTTAGTCTTGAATGCAGTACTTTTAAGAGTGGGCAAGCACGCCATCCTAAGAGATATCATCTACCTTATAAATCACTCTTATTACCAATGAGACCCACAACTAAAGTCCAACTTAACAACCACCAACCAAACAGGTGTCAATTATTTTCCACTAGCATGATTTACTTCTAAACTGACTCTCCTCTTATTGTTATCATCCCTAGCCAATCACTTCTATAATTTTTCACAGTTAGATCAACCCTAAATTAATCACTAATGGCATGCTTGTTAGCATTGGAAATTAGATTCTTAAGATATGATGCCTTGACTTACTTGGATTTAAATTTTGAATTACTAAGAGGATGGTTGGTTATTCATTTTCATCTCAATTCCTCTTTTACAATAGAATATCATTTCACGGTTATATATGTTAAGACACTTGAGGTATCTATCAAGTGACATTACGTTTAGTTCATTGGCTAACAATGCACTTGAAGTATCAAATTAGAAGGCAACAATTGAAGACCTAAGTTCATTGGCTAGCTTCTCTTTGCCATGAGAGTTGAAATTGACGCATGTGTTGTATTGAAAGTCCCATAGTAGAATTTTTCCAATCATAGTTAAAGTTCAATATTACCTCTTGTTTACCTTCTGCTTGCCATAAAGGTCGCAATCAATGTAGGTCTTATGTTTATAGTAAATCTTCTTAATATAGTTAAGAATTGATATCAACCCTTTTGGCTAAATTCTGTTTGCCATGAAGGTCGATATCAACATTCTTCTCATTTCACATTAAAAAAAAAAGTAGTCCAAGGAGACCACTTTTGTATGAGGAAAACTAAGAAGGCATTTTTAGTATACTCCACCTCTAAGGTTATTATTTAGGTAAAATCCTCAAGAAAGAAATAACAAAAGAACTTTACTAGCGCCTGTTTGGTTAAAGGAATATATGACAGAAATTGTAGGGAGGTGGAGAAAGGGGGAGGGAGAGGTAAAGAGAGAGATGCTGATCTCCTTGTAGGAGGGAGAGGTAAAGAGAGAGAATAGAGGGAGAGAGGAAGAGGAAGAGGAAGAGGGAGAGGGAGGGGGAGGGGAGGGAAAGGTAGAGTCCCCCTCTACCACCAATGCATGTCAACAGCTGGAGGGGGAGGTGGGGAAGCGGAGGAGAGAGGAAGGAAGATGTGTGGGGAGAGAAGGGGGTGGGAATGTTTTGAATTTTTTTTTTGTAATTCCATGTAAACTAAGCAAAATTGGTGTTGAAATAGCAGCTCTCTTATTGAAATCCTTTTAGGGATATATATAAGTAAATGAAAGACAACTCTATGATATCTCAGATGCACTGTACTAATTGTACATGCATTCATCTCATTAGTAGCATTAATTATTTCAAGAGTATTCCAGAAGAGATATACTTATATAATACTAAAAAAAAAAAAAACCTTAACTCTTGCTTTGCTTTACACCAAGAAAATCACCCTCCTTTCAACTTCTTTAATGAACACATCCCATTCCTCGAACAGAAGTTGTATAGACAAGGTGATAACAAAAACAAAAGGTAAAGTTTTTAGCCAAAGCAGTTATTATACAAGCATGCTTTTTACCTCTAAAAAAGAACACAAATGCACATAGGGTAATTTTGGATTGGTTTTGAACACAAGGTATGATAAGCAAACCCATACCTTATGCCAATTCACCAGCTCTCCGATAAATACCCTTTACCTTATGTTTGTTTAAATGTAATTGACCCTTTAAAACTTTATGAAATATATCCTTAGAAGTAGTAAAAGTTGAAGCATAAAGATGAAAATTCATAATGACTAAAAAAATATCTCCTTTCATTGAAAATGAACCAAGGAGAAATGAAGAAAAAACAAAAATAAAAATCCAACTAACATTAAAGAAACAAGAAATATTAAAAATGATAGATTATAACAATATTTCAAACATCTAGCATCCCATATTCTTTTTTTTTTTTTTTTTTGAAAGATAAGTAAAGGTTTTAATTAAAAAAGAAAAAGAATTTCCAAAGAGAACAAAAGACATAAGATCAATAGATCTTATGAAGGCAAAGAAAAGCCCACATCCCTGGTATCAGGAAAAAAAAAACATGTCGGGCATTAGGAGCAAATTAAGTTAAGTAATCTTTCAAGTTTTTGTAGCAGCATAGTGAGAAGGCCCAACGCTTGCTGACTTCATTCTCCTGCTTCGCTTGAGATTGCGTTTAGATGGAGAAGCAAGCCGGGTTGGATCCCTTACACGGTTATTGGTCATCAATTTCAAAAACTCAAGTAAAGAAACGGGTCCACATGGATAAATTAAATAGGTTGAAAACTAACATTCGAATATGGATGTACGACTACTGCCCCTCTCTCTCTCTCTCTCTCTCTCTCTCTGTCTCTCTCTCTCATGGTTTTTGTTATAAAATACCATATGTGTTTATTGACTCAAGGTAAAGGTGGTGATCGAGATTTTAAAATGATAAAACTGGTTATTTGTAAAAATAAAAAAGGATCATTTTATAATTGTCTAAGAATTATATATGGTTAATATCTAAATTTACTTTACCTAATCTAAGTAGTGTCTCCAGTCAAAGAGGTAGATAAAAAGAAAGATCTTCATAAAGCTCATGCTGCCACGTTTCTATAGGCCCCACTTGGGATCCTCCCTATTCAGAGAATTCCAACTACAGAGCTTTGTTTTAACAAGTGGGACCAACTTATAAAAGGGGCACACTTGATTAATCCCAACAGATCAATAGAGAAATATCTGTCGATGTGAGCACTGCTCAAAATTTACTCCAATCAGAATATGTTCACTACATATTGATCATGCATTGAACATAGGATCTAGTCCATTCAAACGATGTGATTTATTTGTAAACAGTCCGGTGGTATCCAATAAAAAACAAGTCTGGTGGTGGAAATATTTGGATAGGAGGGAACCACGGCCCAATTCAGATCTTTATTTTTAGCAGTCTGATTCTTAATTAGTAGGCCCATCAGAGGTGGTGGGCGCACTTGTACTATGGAGTTGCGGTATATGAAGTCTTGAGCAAATGCTTTGTGGGGGCATGTTGGGGGGCTCCAGCAATTTTGTTTGAGTAGTGCGGATCTTAATAGATAATTTGAATTTAAGAGGAAGATCATGATTTCCAATTGAATTTAGAGGGTGTATCTATAATTTTGATTGGATTTTCATATAAATTTTAGAAGTAGACAACAGTTTGACAGACGAGGCCGCACCGACTTGAATATAGGAAAAAAATTAAATTAAAAAGTGGGTGGAGTCATAGGACTACACCATTCGTCTACACAGAAGTCTCCAATTAAAAAAGTGGGTGGCAGTTGGGCCCACAACTGAAGATATGACGTGATTGACGGCAATCTTGACGAAGCAGCAAAAGTTGCATCGTGCTCTCGCTCTCCCACTAAGGCCACAGTCTTTTATTTTTTTAGAATTAGTAGTTTATTAAATACCATGAATTAAATCTTTAAATAAAGAGAGTTCTTTTTTTAGAATTTTATGGAAGAAAGCCACTTAAATGCTATGTAAGCACAATTCAACCCGAAAGACGTTTGTGCACTAATTGGGCCAAGTGGGGTCCAATTCACATAAAATTTTTTTTTTAGGTCTAGATGTGTCACTCAGCCGAGGGTTTACATATATTTCGCACGACCCTTTATTTCTTTTTTCTTTCTGCTCCCATTTCAATATCTTTCTTCTCTTTCTCACGAAGGTGGTGGTCTGCATTCTTCCCATAATCCTTCCCAACCTATTTGGATGGTAATAGCGTTTCTCTTTTGATGTTTACAAGTGTTGTTCCACATCGTTGTAGATTTCTGCATAGATTTCATCCAAGATGCTTGTGGTCTCACTCTTGTTCATCTTTCATTTTTCCTTTTTAGGTTAATGCCTCTTAATTTTGCCTTGTATTTGTGTCTAGTTGTCGATATTCTTCTTATTGTAACTGTTTTTTATATTCTTTCTCTTCTAATGGAAACAGATTTTCATGTTTTCATACAAATCAAAACAATTTCAACATTTTTTATACAAATATATGAATACGAAGGTGGATGTTTGAAGATGAATGAAAAATGAATTAATATGCATTCATCCATATGGCAGCAGTACAAATTGTCATAAAAATAATGGCGAAAAAACATATAGGAACCAAAGTTTTGGCCCATGTCCTAGATAAAAGCTTGAAGACTTTAGACAAAGTCTAATAAGAGCCATTGAATCCATAGGAGATGAAGGGCTTATTTTCTTTACTATTTTTCCTGACTACATGAACGACATAAAAAATGCCATATAGTCATTAGACTTGCGACTCAAACAATCATTTCACTTACGACTCAAAAGTCAAGGTTTTAGCTTTAGACTTGGAGTTAGAACAATTTGTGTTTAGTACTCTTCTTAGCTAATCTACAGACTTTTAAATATTTGTATTATAAGGTTATTGTTTACTAAACCATTTTTTATGTTAAAATGTTTGACATTGAAAAGAGATTCATCGTATTTCATTATGATGGGGAAGTTGAATTTAATGATTAACATTCGATATACAAAGGTGGAAAAATGAGGACATGGTTCATAAGACCTAATATTTCATTCAAATCATTGCTTAAGCTGGCTATTGGAGTATCAAAATGGAATTTAACTTGTGATGAGATTGACATTTGTTATCTACATCAAAATGGCCATATTAGCTCATTGCTTACCATTAACGATGATGAGGATATGAAGTATATGTGGAGATTAATGAGAGAAGTTATGGGTGGGATATATTCATATATGAATGGAAGATTGGATAGAGTTGCAGATATTTGCAGAGAGTTAATAAGGTATGTAAATTAGTTTTTGAACACTTGTATATATAATGTTTTATCCAATATGAAAATTATAACATGTAATCATTGAAGGCCACATTTCATGGAGTTGCATTCAAGTGACCATGAACAAGTACCAATGCCAAGTAGAAGTGATTACGTGGAGAAGCAAAGTCATCATATTCGTCGTGCGGAGGTTCATACCACAAACCTTAGTGGAGAGCAAAAAAAGGATATAAAATTATTTTTCAAGTTTATTGATTAAAATCAGTTAATATACAGTTGTGCATTTTAATTTATCCACTATTAATAAGATGCTCGTATTGTTAATGGAGGTCACTTTTGATTGATGTGCATCTATCAGTGTGTTGTGGTGCGGATGATCCTTCTATCAATATTTGTGCAGAGAATTATATGGAATTTGATATTCATACCAATGAAAGCAGCTCATAAAATAGTTATATTGATGTAGATGTAGTGGAAGGAGTAAACATTGCTAATTCAGATATTGTGGGTGACATAGATTCTGGCCATGCATTAACACGTTCTCTTGTTCCACTCATTCAAGACGCAGAACATGCAGATGTTTTGTTTGAAGACAACATGGTTCCTACTGATATAGTTACTAATTTGGGGCATCAGTCCTCACGAGAGATGTAGTAAGGTCGTAAATTTAAAGATCGTGAAAGTTTTAGAAGGACCATAGCCAAGTTTGCGATATATAACAACTTCACTTTTTAACACTTAAAGACCAACAACACCAAGGTTACCGCACGTTGCAAGGAGGCAAATTGTTTATGGTGCATTCATGCTTCCATAGTTGAAAGTGAGCCTATATTCAAGATTCAGAAATATGAGCCAAAATATAACTGCTCAAAGCCACTGATGGTTAGTTCATATCGACAAGTATCATTGCAATTTATTGCAGAATTCATAATGGAAAGAGTGTGGCAAAATAATAATATCAAGCCAAATGAGATACGCCATGAATATCAAATGGAGTTCAGTGTAAAAATATTATATAAGAAGGCACATGTCACCAAAGAGATTGCATTGAAAGCTATTTGAGGTTCGTACGAAAAATCATTTTGTATGCTCCCACTTTATTGCATTGAGTTGAAAATGATGAACCCAGGTACAGTTGCAAACATTGAAACTACAAAAGAAGATAGATTCAGAAGATTTTTTTGGTCTTTTGGACCTTGCATTAGATCATTCATGTCTTCTTTGAGGCCATTGCTTGTGGTAGATAGATCAAATCTTTGTGGGAAGTATCCAAGCTTTTTATTGGTAACGGTGACATTTGATGGAAATCATAAACTCTATCCATTTGCATTTGCTCTTAAGAAAATTGAAAATCGTTCTAGCTGGGAATGGTTCTTTGCTAATTTACATGTTGCATTGGGTAACACAAGTAATTGGACTATCTTTTCTGATCGACAAAGGGCCTTGTTCCTGCTCTTGCCAATATAATTTCTACTGCACATTATTGTTATTGTTGTCGCCATTTAGCTGAAAATATTAAAGCAAAATTTAGTGCTAGTGCTACTGTAATGAAATTTTAGGGCGTGGCTAAGGCATATAGAGCATATGAGTGTGATGTATACATGTAAAATATCAAACAAATCATTGTTGATGCTTTCAACTATATAAATGAATTTGGAAGGCAACATTGGGTAAATGCATATGTTGAAGGCCAATGATATAGCATGCTAACTTGCAATGTGGCTAAATACAAAAATAACTTGTTGAAAGACACTCGAGTGCTTCCTATTGTAAAACAAATCGAGGAGATAAGGGCCAAACTGATAGAATTCTTCTAAAAATGGCATTTTGATTCTGTGAAAGTGGACACAACACTGACTCCATATACCCAGAAGCTTTTCGACATTGAAATGGAAGAAGCTTGTTGACTAAATGCTCATCCTGCTGGTTTGTATGAATTTTATGTTCATTCTCCTTCTTATGTTGATGTTGTGCATCTTGATCACCGATCTTGTATATGTCGTAAATGGGAATTGTTGGGCATCCTGTGTTCATATGTAATCACTACAATGAACGAAATAAACATAAATGCTTATCAATACGTCGATTACTACCTAGCATCTGCCTACTGTACGATATATAATGAAGTCTTACATGCAACTCATGACTTCAAGCAATGGGAACATGTCTCCAATGAAATTGTTTTCCCTCCACTTGCTTTTAGATAGCTAAGAAGGCCTAAGAAGAGCCTAATTTGAAGGGAAGATCTATATAGGGTTTGTGATGTGAAATTAAATTCAATCCTTTGATACTGCAAGTGCACAGTTGTCCTTTTGAGGCAATGACAAGTACAAGTCAAACCCATAGAGAGCACTATTCAAATCCTTTTTTCTATTAAAATCTAATTTTTTATGATAATGAAAAGAGGGATAAAAAATAAACAAAATAAATAATAATATAATTGAAAAATTCTAGATCTAAAGCACAGAGAAAAAAAATGAGAAAATGCACATTAGAATGTCGTAAATCCATTAAGTAGTCCCACCATCATTCTATGCAATTGATAAATTTGTCCCAAAAATCCTTCAAATAAAAAACAAATCAATGTTTCTGATTCAAATAATTTGGCTATTAAGAGCACAATTCTTTCACAATTTGTTTAAGATAATAATCTCCTTCACCTAATAAAATTATGAACTTAATTAAAGATGATATACTAACCAAAAATAGATTATCAAAGAATTTCAATTTAAGGATAATCTATTAAGAAAACATATGTGATTAAAGCATTGCTTACATAAAAATTTGAATAACATAGGCTGTTAATGACAAAAGGTAGATTTATTTTTATAATAAACACACAAGAGGAAAAAATATTTTTGAATCAAATTACATAGAATAATGATGAGAAATACTTAACTTTTATCAAACACTTTGATTTAGGGATCTACTCCTCCATTGCAAAATATGTGATTTTCATTGAGAACTTCATGGCAATTACAATTTTCTCTCACACTTTTCAAACTTTGTTTTGGAATAGGGCTTGAATACCCACATGTATTCTCTTTTTTTTTTTTTCTTGTTTTTTACTAGAGAAAGAGAAGATGAGAAAGGAGAGAGGAGAGAGAAGTGGAGAAAGGGACTATGGAATTGGATGGTAGTGAGGGGCATGAGAGAGAGAGAGAGAGAGAGAGAGAGAGAGAGAGAGAGTTGGAGTTGTGTAGGTGTAATATCTTTTGTGGGTGGTGTCTTTTTGTCATTTTATAGCTCTCCTTTGTAGCCCATGAGTCTTCCTTGCTGTTTTTTTTCTCGTTCCCTTTGGAAACAAATATTTATTCAAATCTTTTTAGATTAGCCCTCTTTATAAGCCTTCCATATGCTAGTGTTTTAAAGGAGTAAAAGACAGCAACTACAAGTTTACCATGAGGTGTACATGGCTAGCATGGGTTCCACTTTCCTTCTTTGTTTATTCTTTTACTTGGACTTTGACTTTAGAGATAATGAATGTGGGCCCCCCTGTAAAATTCAAATTTGAGAGATATTTCTTCAAAATCTTTTACAACAAATATGGTGTGAGTGGGACCCTCCCTCTAGCACAAGTGAAAAAGCGTGGAATGTAGTGCGCGGGTCCTACTAACTTCAATTTCTTTCTTTTTTCAATATGGGTCCCATATTTTTCTACACATTCTAATTAGACACATCAAATGTTGAAGTGCCTACTTGAAGTGGGGCCCGTCCAGACACAGTTCTACTCCAATGGGACTCTTTGGAGAAAAAACACATAAAATGCTAAAAATGCAGGAAATGTAAATAAAATCCAAATCCTAAGTAAAATTACACAAAATCGTGAAAATGAATAAAAACTTGATGCCATTCACTAATTAAGTCGTAAAAATGAGCAAATCCAATGATTCAACAATTTGTAGGATTGTTACTTGTTCTAATTATAATGCAAATGGGCACAATCAGCGAAACTATCGAAAACCTCCTAGATGAGGTTGAAGAGTGTAAACAATGTGTTCTGCCATGGATTCAGATCTTCTTTATTTGAAGATTTATGGTATATAATGCAAACCAACTTTTTTGTAAGCTGTTTTGTCTTTTATATTTAAAGACAACTGGTATATAATGTAAACCAACACATTGTAAAGTGTGTTCAACTATTTTTATGCTTGGAGAGCTATGTTATATAATGAAACAACCAATTGTAGTGGATTATTATCTTTTACGTGCAATGAATGGTGTTCAAATGTTTCTACATGTGTGGATTGTTGTTAATGGATGGAATGTCAACTTTTTTGAATTTGCATTTGTAGTGTTTTATATGAAACAATGTATAAAAGTTTACTTCAAACAAATAAATAAAAGCTGATATTTTTCTATCATTGTATTAAAATGATGCTAGTGTCACGATAACTATTCAGCCATTCATAGACTAGGCAACGCTAGCGTCATCAAACTGCTAAGTTAACAGGGACAATGCTTGACATTGGTGACGCTAGTGTAACTAAATTGCTCAATTAATTGGGCCTATCTTTGTAAGTAGTGACACTAGCATTACCAAACTGTTCAGTTAATTGGGACTATCTTTGTAAGTGGTGTTGTTAGCATCACCAAACTACGAAGTTAATAGGGACCATGCCTGAGACGAGTGACGTTGTGTCCCATGATTTCTTCTGTTAGATAGTTTTTAAATGGTTTTTTCACATTTGAAATATTTTACATGGTATATCCCTGCGAAGAATATTCATCAACATCGACATTCCACATGATATATTTCTATCATCCCTCTTGGGATTGTTTCCTTTTATCAACATTGACATTTCACATGAACTATAACTTCAATACTATATTTAACAAATTGAACTATTCGTTTCCATTGAAAAGGTCATGGTAATATATAATATTTATATTCAACTAACTGTACAAAACTTCCTTCCAATTTATTTACAAAATAAAATTTACATTCAATTTACATTCCGAATAAGCAAACATATATCATCAATTTTTGTTGGGCTTTATTCGCAATCAATGCCATTTTCCACCCAACTCTTTATGTAGATATCAACTCTTTCCGTAGATATCAACCATGATCATTGAACGATAATAGTAGATGTCCGATTGCTTGAATTTGATGGGATGACCATATGCACAGTGTTCTGCAAAGGCCATAGCAAATACACGGCATTCGTACCCATTTTGTTGGTGTGGAATATCAGTTTTTATTATAAGTGTCCACATGTTTGGGTCATACCAACCATAATTAGAAAAATTCTCACTTAGATAATCAACTTACGTAAGGATGTCAAAATCAAAATGATGTTAGTAAATCAAGGAGCAAACAATGAAGATATACAATTGTTATTACTTACAAATTCCGGGCAAATAAAGTGTGATTCACGGTCAGTCTTAAGGCTATTGTAGAATTCCCACTTTCTCTACTCTGGATAACCAACTAGTAATCTAAAATAGGAATTATGCCACAAGACGAAAATTAGAGTTTTCTTGTCCTTGGCTTCCCACACTTTAATACTACCTTCACCCCCATACATTTTCCTTTAATGTTGTCATATTTTTCTTCGCTCACTATGACTGCAAAATAACAAAAGGTCAATAGTAAATGTTTACATAAGAAGATGGATTGAACATATTTTCAACATTATTAACACTCACACAAACGCTGGGATTATAGAACATCATATCCGGGTATCGTTCTTTTATAACTTCAAACCACTAGTACATATTGAAGAGTAACAATAAACTCATGCAACTAGCCAAATCAAAAGTGGAAAGAGGCGAGACTTGTTTAGATGTGCAGTGGGATTTCAATGAATATGGCAGATTTTAGGTAGATGTGGGAGGCTCGATGATGATGATATAACCCTACTTAATGTTTGGTTTTTTTCATCTGCATTTTATAATCTAGTTTGCCATGACTAAGGTAATATTCGTTTGACAAAAGGCATTGTATTAGAATGTTGTATAACCAAAATAAAACTGCATTTGGAATTCTTTTTTTGTTGAAAAATACACATTGATCATTACAAATTATTGAAAAAAAAGTTAAATTACATGTTTTTTGTATCTTTCGTTCCTTCACTCTAGCTCACATTATTCACCCAAAAATTCCATATGAAACATGTCTTTGGGCCATTTTATCAAACATGTAATAGGCAAAAATAACATAACCATGTTCTTCTTCACATATATTTTCTTCATTTTCAAACAAAATCAAACTTCAAATATCTTTCCTCCTTCTTCAAATGCAAATCCATATTCATTAAATATTGCATAGCTTAAAGTAACATACTTTGTACATTTTGGGCAAGAAACGACAACATTGAATCCTACTGTTTAATAAAAAAACATTGAAATAGATAGATGGGAGAGATACACCTTAGTGTATACATATGATATCGTAAGGAAGTTGATACGTTAGAAAAAAAGTGAAGAATAAGAAAATGACAACGACTTCAAGAAGATGCCAAGACGTGTGGGGCACAAGACGGGAAAGACGACAATCCTACCCCACGATGTGGACACAATGGAGATAAAATGACTTTTTTTCCACTAGAGATAGTATTGGATCACGACCTGGGAAGGAGGGGAGCGGCAGATGCGTCCCTCAGTATGAGAAAGAAGAGAAGAAGAAAGAAAACGGAAGGCATATATCCTAGGTTGAGTAAAGCTAGCATTACTCATCCCCACCTACAAAAAAAAAAAAAAAAGAATCTTTTTGCACGAATTGGACCCCAATTGGCCCAATCAGTGCATAAACGTCTTTAGGGTCCAATCATTTTTAAATAGCATTTAAGGGGCTTTTTCCCATAAAATTCTCTTTTTTTTTCACTCCCTTTTAGGATTTAGAAAGAGACACTAGTGGTTTCAATGTTTATTGACACATCCTGCTTCACATTTTAGTATCTTTTATATCTTAATATTAATAGTTTTGACAGTAATGAACAACCACGACATGGTTTATGCCAGCTTTTCATGAAAGATGATATCTTTGCCCTTACATCTATTAAGCAAAATTAAGATACATCATTACTAATAGAAAAATGTTGTGAACCAAAAAGACTAAAAGAAAGAGAAATAGAGAGAAAAAGAGATATTCTTATTGAGAAGTTATAGTTAATCTGAGAGGGGGCAAGCCTATTTAAAGGCTAAGAAAATATCCTCACCATTAAACATATCACATTAGGAAATGAAGCCCACCTTATCATATGTGGGCATCTGTACTATGATATATCTCATAACACTCTCCCTTATTTGACCATCATTCAATGATAGTTGTCTTATTAGAACCTTGCTAAGGAAAAATTCAGTGGGAAAAAACCAAAGCGAAGGGAAAAGAGTATAACGTTCTTTAAGATTATTGATTAGGCATTGGAAGTACATATTGCTCCATCGTTAAAATTTTACTAGTAACATTAAGTGGGATAAAAACCTAGAAAAGAAAAAACAGTACAGTGCACATATGTCCTGAGCAGTATGCTTTAGGATACCTCCCCCTAATTGTTACTTCCCCTGATAAAAACAACCCATAGTTTCGTGATATACTATTTGCATGTCAATCTTATATACAAGCTTTTGAAATATTGACTTTGATAATGATTTGGTAAATGGATTAGGTAGGTTGTTACTAGAATAAACTTGCTTGACTTGAATCTCATTATGAGTAAAAAAGAATTTTGGTGCAATATGTTTAGTTTTATCTCCTTTATTGTAACATTCTTATATATGTGTTATGCATATTTCATTATTTTCATAGATAATGCTTGGGATATCTATACTATAAGGCATTGGACAAGAACTACAAATATGCCGAATTAAATATTTCAGCTATATACATTCACAACTACCTTCATAAAGAGTTAAAATTTTAGCGTGGTTAAAGGAAGTGGCAACCAAAGTTTATTTAGTAAAACGCCAAAAAATGACGGCATTGCCACTAAGAAATACATAATCTGTCTGATATCAACCCTTATGAGGATCGGAGAAGTATTTTGAATTTGCATAATCTACAAACTTTGAATCTTTACAATCTTAATAATAAAAAAAGATCTAAGTCAGTAGTTCTACATAAATATCCTAGGATATATTTGATACCACTCCATTGCCTTTAAGTTGGTGCAGAGCTATATCTAATATGCAAATTCACTGAGAATGGAATATCCGGTCTATTGTATTATACCAAGTACATTGGGGCATCAATGACACTTAGGTATTGTCATGCCCTACATCCGAGAATTAGGGATCAGAGTGAGCCCCAGAGTGTGCATTCATAATCTAGTAGCAACCTGTGCTAAGCAAAGACACATACAATTCGATATAAGGAGATTCCACAGGAACGCATGAGAAAGTTTAACAAACACATATATCAAGATCCAATCAATAAAGCAGAAGCCTGTGAAATACATTTGTAGTGATCATAAGTAATAATAAAACATCATTCATTTCTCATTATGCTTAAGTCTATTAATTAACCATTCATCAACATAAGACAACAAAATACTAAAACACAATTATATTCAAATAACATGTCCATTGTCACAACCCGAGCCCAGGGTTCGGGGGTTAGCAAAAGCCAAACCTAATGACACACGTACTCCCGTGCATGCACACGTAGACCGAGTCTAAATGCACACGCACAAGGGAACATTCACACGTGCCAAGCAAGTACGCGGAAGCTGTAATTATCAGAAACATAGAACTAACAATGCAAGAAGAGGATACAAGAAAGGAGTGACATAATTACATAAAAAGTTTTACAAAAAGAACAAAATAGCATGTACAATCTGACATATACACAAGTCTGAGATCCTTAAAAACAAAACAACAAGAACAGGACTCCGAAGATGCATGCTAAGAACGCTCTCCCGTGGAGTGATCACATCCACTCCTCTAGGCCTGATGGGGCCCCGGGGGTCTCATCTGGAGCCTGGCCGACCTGCGGGGGTTCGGCAGGGGGATCTGGGCCTGCAACACCAAAAACAACTGTGAATACGAAGATTCAGCAAAGTATAAACCATAGCAAGTTAACACACGCTGTGTCTAATAGAATAAAGAACATCATGTGATTAAAGAAGGCAATTTCGTAGACTAGGCTATCATGCAAGAAAGAAATATGCTGAGTGAATCAATGAATACATGCTGTGTACATACTAGTGGCTACTACATTACCATATGCTCCCAAAAGAGGGATCTTATAACATGCAAAGAACACCATTGTCCGGGCCAGGGAACAATGGGTCTCGGTTTCCTGGGGTCCGGTTCCCCAAGACAAATCCATACTGCAGCAGGTCCATATAAACTATACCAAATTCACCCCGTCGGGATCCTAAGGCTGAGGCTAAGTAGTGCCTGACTATACAGAATCAATCATGAAAACCCTGAGTAGAGCGTGACAACATATCATACGTGCATATCTGTAAGTGAACATATTATACATGCATACTCAAGGCAAATAACCACAATGTGAAAGTAACGAAACATACGTAATCATGTAAGAGTATTGAGATCAATGATCGAATGCAATATGTTATGCAACAAATCATGCTAAATCGAATCATCTTAAGTTACAAACCAATTCTAGTCTAATTATCCGATGTTTCTAACCGTGCATGATGATGTAGTTTTAAGTTATTCGATGCACCGTTGTCTAGTGTTGCATTGAATTGGGCGGTGCACGAAGTCCCTTAAACCAACACCCATGGGGAGGTGCTTAACATCCGGATAAGGAACATGAATGATTCGCAGCCCTCGAGATCATTCACGCGTTGTATCACATTCCGTTGGGCAGGTCTAGGTGTCCTACATTCTATCATGAAGGCCATATCGGTCTTTCCATTACACCTATCCTGGTTGTTCTTTCATTGGTCTAGTGTGGATACGGCTTAGCCGTGTGGGTGCTACGGCTTAGCCGTGTGTGGTCTACGGCTTAGCCGTGGCTGGGCCGTAGAAGGTCTGTCAGTTGCTGACTCTCAGTTATTCCAGAAATTGCACCCTGTATTGATCTACGGCTGGGCCACGGCTGAGCTTCGGCTTAGCCGTAGGGCAATCCACGGCTTAGCCGTGCCCTAGCCGTAGAGGAAAACTGGGTTTTTCTCCTCTCTGGATTGTGAGCCGTAGGTGCTATACGGCTTAGCCGTACCTGCACGAATTCAAATTCCTGAAACACATACAGAATGCCTGAAAACTCATCCAATTTGCAATTATCAAGGGAGATAGACAAAGTAGTAAGCAAATGGGCTGTAAACACATCTTTCCACCTTGATTCATATAAAACCAACCAGATCAAAAGCATACCAACATGGTTTCTCAAAGATATGGTTATACTTGCCTCAATTGGAAATGTAATTACACAATGGTAGCCCTGGATCCAAACACAACCTAATACAAATCAAACCACAATGCATGCATGAGGGATGGAGAGAAATCCACAACATATATACACCATGCAAATGAGAAACAAGAAGGAGAAGAGATAGAGAATGGAGAGGAGGGGAATGGAAGGAAATCCACTTACCTCACATGCAAGAACCCAATTCCTCTTGATCGATGGAGGAGGGAAATTTAAGTGAAGTAGGGAGAGAGAGTGGAGCTCCACGTGCACAGTGAGGAGAAAGAGAGAAAACGAGAGAGAGAACATGCTTGTTGTCGATGGTTGTGAGCTTATATAAGTAATGGGTTGATCAAAGTACAATAAGGGCCAAGTTAAAAATGTATTTTCAGTTTGAGTCAAATCCAGGTCCAATCGAAGCACACGACTTCGGTTGCAATGGACGTAGTTACGAAAGTTAACGAGCTCAACGAAAGACACGTGTTGACATCAAGATGATGCAAAAATGACCATGTCTAAGAAAGGCTAAAATTACGAAAAAGGGCTTGGTCTACTTAATCCAGGTCAAACTCAACCCAACTACCTATCCATGACCCGTAACGAAAACAAAACACAAACAAAACATAATTAGCAACGAAAACAAGATTAACTAACCACTAAACGAGGTCAAGCTGGGTCGGAGTGTTACATCCTCCCCTACTTGAGAATCATTCCGTCCTCGGAATGCACACTAACTCACTCATACCTGGGAAAACAAATCGGGATATTGTCGTGCCATCTGCTCTTCTAACTCCCAAGTAGCCTCATCGGGACTGTGATGCTCCCAAAGCACTTTGACCCATCGAATTGTCCTGGTGCGGAGTATCTGCTCTCGGGTCCCCACGATACGGAGCGGTCGCTCAACGTATGCAGCACTCGGCTGAATCTGAATCTCGTCATAACGAATGACATGGGAGGGATCATGAACATATTTCCGAAGCATCGAAACGTGGAAAACGTTGTGCACTCCTGAAAACATCTCGGGAAGCTCTAATCGATAGGCCAAATCACCAATCCGACTCTTGATCTCGAACGGTCCGACATAGCGTGGAGCTAACTTGCCTTTCTGGCCGAAACGGATTGTACCCTTCATCGGTGAGACCTTCAGAAAAACCCACTCGCCAACCTGAAACTCTAAGGGTCGTCTGCGGGTGTCTGCATAACTCTTCTGTCTCGACCGAGCAACTTTCAAGTTCTCAATGGCTTTTTGTACCTTCTCCGTAGTCTCGGCAATGATCGTCGGTCCGTGAAAACTTCGAACTCCAACTTCTTCCCAACAAACCGGACTTCTACACTTCTTCCCGTACAATGCTTCATATGGGGCCATCCCAATGCTCTCGTGGAAGCTGTTATTGTAGGCGAACTCGCACAACGATAGATGAAGATCCCATTCTTTCTCGTAGCTCAACACGCTGGCTCGCAACATATCCTCCAACGTCTGAATCGTCCGCTCTGATTGGCCATCCGTCTGTGGGTGATATGCCGTGCTGAAACTCAACTTCGTACCCAAAGCCTCTTGGAAAGCTCTCCAGAAAGAGGAAACAAAACGGCTGTCACGATCGGATACAATCGACACGGGGGTACCATGGAGCCTGACGATCTCATCCACGAACTTCCTAGCCATCTCTGAAAATGTCATACCCTTCCGAAAAGGAATGAAATGGGCTGACTTCGTCAATCGATCTACAATCACCCAAATGGCGTTGTTTTTCCTGCTCGTCGGCGGCAATCCGGAAACGAAGTCCATGGTGATATGTTCCCACTTCCACTGCGGTATATGCAAAGGATGCAACGAGCCTGGCGGTCTCTGATGATCTGCCTTCACCTTCTGACACGTCAAACAGCGAGCAACAAATCCTGCTACTTCTCTCTTCATGTTGTTCCACCAGAAGCGATCTTTGAGATTCCGAAACATCTTCGTGCTGCCTGGATGCATCGCGTAGCGAGCGCAATGCGCTTCGTTCATCAGTTTCTCCTTGAACTCATCAACTGCTGGCACGCACAACCTACTCCGAAAGTAGAGTACACCATCCTCGAGTCTGAAATCGGGTCTGTCTCCAATGTGGTCTCGAATGCGCTTCATGGTTAGATCCTCAAACTGCCTGTCCTTAATCTGCTGAATCATCTCAGGCTGAAACACTAGCGTACTAGCTAAAGTCACGCACTCATCCACTAGTTTAACTTCAACAGGGAGACCATGGAACTCTAAGAGGAAACTGCTCAATAACTGCACAGACTCTGCTTTCCTGCTGAGCGCATCTGCCACCACATTCCCCTTGCCTGGCTGATATTTGATCGGGAAGTCATAATCCTTAATAAGCTCAAGCCATCTCCGCTGTCTCATGTTCAGCTCCTGCTGTGTGAATAAATACTGTAAACTGTGGTGGTCAGAACGAACCTCAAACTGCACACCATACAGATAATGTCTCCATAGCTTCAATGCAAACACGATGGCGGCTAATTCCAAATCATGGGTGGCGTAATTCTTCTCATGTTCTCGCAACTGTCTCGATCCATACGCAATAACCTTCCCGTGCTGCATCAACACACAGCCTAGACCAACTCGAGAAGCGTCTGAATAAACCACGAATTCTTCACAACCATCTGGCAAGGCTAACACGGGGACTGTAGTCAACTTCTCTTTCAAAATCCGGAAACTGGCTTCACACTCCTCAGTCCAATCAAATGGTACATTCTTCCTGGTCAACTTCGTCAATGGAGAAGAGATCTTAGCAAAGTCGTGGACAAATCGACGATAGTAACCTGCTAGACCAAGGAAACTGCGAACCTCTGTCACTGTCTTGGGGCTAGGCCAATTCACTACTGCCTCCACTTTAGATGGATCAACTGCCAATCCCTCTCGTGAAATGATATGACCTAAAAATGCCACCTGCTCAAGCCAAAAATCACACTTCGACAACTTGGCAAACAATCGATGTTCCCTCAACAACGACAAGGCTTTTCTCAAATGCTCCCTATGCTCCTCTGCTGATTTAGAATAGATCAGTATATCATCAATAAACACAACTACGAATTGGTCCAAGAAAGGAGCAAAAATCTGATTCATCAATGCCATAAACGCTGCAGGTGCGTTGGTTAATCCAAAAGGCATCACGAGGAATTCATAATGACCATAACGAGTCCTGAAGGCAGTCTTAGGAGTGTCCTCTTCTTTGACCCTCAACTGGTGATATCCGGATCTCAAATCAATCTTCGAAAAGTATGCTGCGCCCTGAAGTTGGTCAAACAACTCATCAATCCGGGGTAGGGGGTACTTGTTCTTGATAGTCACTTTGTTCAGCTGTCGATAGTCTATACACATCCGAAAAGTACCATCCTTCTTCCTGACAAACAAAACTGGTGCTCCCCAAGGTGAAACGCTCGGGCGAATGAAACCCTTATCCAAAAGCTCCTGCAATTGCTTCTTCAACTCTGCCAACTCTGCTGGGGCCATGCGATATGGAGCCTTGCTGATCGGTGCCGTGCCGGGAACAAGCTCAATGGCGAACTCCACATCTCGAACCGGGGGTAAGTTTGGCACATCGTCTGGAAAGATATCTGGAAAGTCACAGACCACCTGGATCTCACCTAGCTGCTTCGTCTCCTTCTTCGCTGAGATAAAGGCAATGAAGCCTTCACACCCTCGGCGGATCAAGCGATCTGCCTTACACGCCGAGATCACACGTCTGGGGCATCTCTGCTGACTGCCCTCGAAACGGAAGCCCTTGCCTAAATCGAAGAAGATCGTCCTGTTGTAACAGTTAACACAGGCACGATATCGAGCGAGCCAATCCATACCAAGGATCACGTCGAAGTCCAGCATCGACAACAGGATCAAATCAACAGGTAACTGATGACCTGCAATCTGCACGTCGCAATGGGGGTAGTATACACTACACTCCACTCGCTTGCCAACTGGGGTGGATACAACCAGCACATATGGCAACGGCTTAGACGGCTGATGTAACCGCTCGGCAAAACGAGGTGCTACATAAGATCGTGTAGACCCCGAATCGAACAAAGCTAATGCCTCGACGCGCGAAATCAAAACAGTACCTTCAACCAC
This sequence comes from Sextonia rubra, assembly GCA_037013555.1. NCBI lineage: Eukaryota > Viridiplantae > Streptophyta > Magnoliopsida > Laurales > Lauraceae > Sextonia > Sextonia rubra. The sequence goes on along the minus strand of JASUAD010000009.1, from coordinate 49,527,258 downwards.
CTGTGGATCCTCGGCACTCTCGTGGGTAGCAGCGTACGCACGGGCTGTCTGGCGAGGTTGTCTCGAGCCTGGACGAGCTGACTGTGGCTTGCTCGGAGCTGTAGGTGCACTGGGTCTGCTAGGAACTGCACCAGAAGTAGGACCAGATGGAGCTGCACCGGAGGCTCTATGTCGAGGACAATTGGCGATCATATGCTCCTTCGAACCACAGATAAAACAAGCACCGGCCTTCCTCCAACACGCATCAGTCGCGTGATTCTTGCCACAATATCCACAAGTCACTCCGGCTGAACTGGAAGTGCTCTGCTGGCCTTTGGTCTTCTTCTGTACTTGTCCTCGTGCACTGAAAGGCGGCTGTCGCTTGGGCTCAACGGCTCTAGCAGCTTGGTGGATGGCCTCGGCGGAATAGGCCCTGTCCACTGCATCATCGAAGGTAGCCGGACGCTGGAACGCTGTCACGTGATGCATGTACCGGGGGTGCAAACCTTCAACAAACCGGTTCACCTTCCTCTCTTCGGTGCTGATCATGTCCGGAGCAAAATGCGACAACTGCATAAACTTGTTCACGTATTCTGCTACTGTCATCTGCTGCTGACGGAGAGCTAGGAACTCAACCTCCTTGGCTCGAAACACATGAGCCGGGATGAACTTTCTTCTGAACTGCTGCTTGAACATCTCCCAAACTGTCGCACTAGGAATGTCTCGGTAAGAATCTTTCACGCTTTTCCACCAAGTCTTTGCGACGTCTCTAAACATAGAAGTTGCTAGTCCAACCTTCTGTCGGTTCGTGCACACAACGGTCTCGAAAACATCCTCCGTCTGCTCTAACCACTGTTCTGCCTTCAATGGCTCTTCTGTTCCATAGAACTCAATGGCTCCTCGCTTGCGAAATTTACCGTAGAGGGCATTCGGGTCATTCTCTCGAGGCTGTAAAATCACCTGCTGATCTACATGTGACTGAGCTGGGACTTGGCTTTGTCGATCTAACATGGTTGTCACTTGGGCTTGCAAGTTCTCCATCGATTGCGATTGCGCTTGTAGACACTGAAATAGCATAAGGATGCGTTCATCTGTGTTCGGTGTCTGCGGTGACGGTGCGGATCCGCTTTCATTATTGCCGGCGTTCTGCTGAGAACCCGAACCTGATGCCATCCTGAAAAATGAAAGGAGTCAGACACAAACACAAAACAATAGCGCCCAACAAACCCCAAAATCTAGAAAGATCACAAAGAAAAACAATCGTATCCTCACCACGATCCTACATGCCTACATGCTTATCATCTAGAGCAAAGAATGAGCAAGGAATGCTTTGATACCATACAATACCTATGTCACAACCCGAGCCCAGGGTTCGGGGGTTAGCAAAAGCCAAACCTAATGACACACGTACTCCCGTGCATGCACACGTAGACCGAGTCTAAATGCACACGCACAAGGGAACATTCACACGTGCCAAGCAAGTACGCGGAAGCTGTAATTATCAGAAACATAGAACTAACAATGCAAGAAGAGGATACAAGAAAGGAGTGACATAATTACATAAAAAGTTTTACAAAAAGAACAAAATAGCATGTACAATCTGACATATACACAAGTCTGAGATCCTTAAAAACAAAACAACAAGAACAGGACTCCGAAGATGCATGCTAAGAACGCTCTCCCGTGGAGTGATCACATCCACTCCTCTAGGCCTGATGGGGCCCCGGGGGTCTCATCTGGAGCCTGGCCGACCTGCGGGGGTTCGGCAGGGGGATCTGGGCCTGCAACACCAAGAACAACTGTGAATACGAAGATTCAGCAAAGTATAAACCATAGCAAGTTAACACACGCTGTGTCTAATAGAATAAAGAACATCATGTGATTAAAGAAGGCAATTTCGTAGACTAGGCTATCATGCAAAAAAGAAATATGCTGAGTGAATCAATGAATACATGCTGTGTACATACTAGTGGCTACTACATTACCATATGCTCCCAAAAGAGGGATCTTATAACATGCAAAGAACACCATTGTCCGGGCCAGGGAACAATGGGTCTCGGTTTCCTGGGGTATGGTTCCCCAAGACAAATCCATACTGCAGCAGGTCCATATAAACTATACCAAATTCACCCCGTCGGGATCCTAAGGCTGAGGCTAAGTAGTGCCTGACTATACAGAATCAATCATGAAAACCCTGAGTAGAGCGTGACAACATATCATACGTGTATATCTGTGAGTGAACATATTATACATGCATACTCAAGGCAAATAACCACAATGTGAAAGTAACGAAACATACGTAATCATGTAAGAGTATTGAGATCAATGATCGAATGCAATATGTTATGCAACAAATCATGCTAAATCGAATCATCTTAAGTTACAAACCAATTCTAGTCTAATTATCCGATGTTTCTAACCGTGCATGATGATGTAGTTTTAAGTTATTCGATGCACCGTTGTCTAGTGTTGCATTGAATTGGGCGGTGCACGAAGTCCCTTAAACCAACACCCATGGGGAGGCGTTTAACATCCGGATAAGGAACATGAATGATTCGCAGCCCTCGAGATCATTCACGCGTTGTATCACATTCCGTTGGGCAGGTCTAGGTGTCCTACATTCTATCATGAAGGCCATATCGGTCTTTCCATTACACCTATCCTGGTTGTTCTTTCATTGGTCTAGTGTGGATACGGCTTAGCCGTGTGGGTGCTACGGCTTAGCCGTGTGTGGTCTACGGCTTAGCCGTGGCTGGGCCGTAGAAGGTCTGTCAGTTGCTGACTCTCAGTTATTCCAGAAATTGCACCCTATATTGATCTACGGCTGGGCCACGGCTGAGCTTCGGCTTAGCCGTAGGGCAATCCACGGCTTAGCCGTGCCCTAGCCGTAGAGGAAAACTGGGTTTTTCTCCTCTCTGGATTGTGAGCCGTAGGTGCTATACGGCTTAGCCGTACCTGCACGAATTCAAATTCCTGAAACACATACAGAATGCCTGAAAACTCATCCAATTTGCAATTATCAAGGGAGATAGACAAAGTAGTAAGCAAATGGGCTGTAAACACATCTTTCCACCTTGATTCATATAAAACCAACCAGATCAAAAGCATACCAACATGGTTTCTCAAAGATATGGTTATACTTGCCTCAATTGGAAATGTAATTACACAATGGTAGCCCTGGATCCAAACACAACCTAATACAAATCAAACCACAATGCATGCATGAGGGATGGAGAGAAATCCACAACATAGATACACCATGCAAATGAGAAACAAGAAGGAGAAGAGATAGAGAATGGAGAGGAGGGGAATGGAAGGAAATCCACTTACCTCACATGCAAGAACCCAATTCCTCTTGATCGATGGAGGAGGGAAATTTAAGTGAAGTAGGGAGAGAGAGTGGAGCTCCACGTGCACAGTGAGGAGAAAGAGAGAAAACGAAAGAGAGAACATGCTTGTTGTCGATGGTTGTGAGCTTATATAAGTAATGGGTTGATCAAAGTACAATAAGGGCCAAGTTAAAAATGTATTTTCAGTTTGAGTCAAATCCAGGTCCAATCGAAGCACACGACTTCGGTTGCAATGGACGTAGTTACGAAAGTTAACGAGCTCAACGAAAGACACGTGTTGACATCAAGATGATGCAAAAATGACCATGTCTAAGAAAGGCTAAAATTACGAAAAAGGGCTTGGTCTACTTAATCCAGGTCAAACTCAACCCAACTACCTATCCATGACCCGTAACGAAAACAAAACACAAACAAAACATAATTAGCAACGAAAACAAGATTAACTAACCACTAAACGAGGTCAAGCTGGGTCGGAGTGTTACATCCATCAATCCCCGACTCTAAATAACCACAAGTCCAAGCAAAACTAAACTTAACAACTCAAAGGAAAACCCATTGATGCTCTATGTAGGACGACTAATAGAATACGTAGTCTTCGTTCCACTCTTCTACTCCCTGAGGTACCATTAAGGCTCCCTCCAAGGGTGCATCGTTCGTTTTATTTACGATGGGTTCTGTCACACCCCGATCCTGGGAATTGGGGATTTGAGTAGGCCCCCAGGGCATGGATACGTAATTCCGTAGTAATCCGTACCCTGAAGAATTGTGCACGAATTCCTACAAGGGAGATTCCACAGGAACGTGTGAGGAATATCAACACTTGTAGGAATATAACTCATCATAACGAACTCCTGCGAAATACTTTGTAATGATCAGAATCCAAAGCAAGAGAAACAAATCTTCAAATATTCATAGATAGATAAAATTATATATTTCAGTGCTTAAAACTTAATTATAAGTCGTACAATCCAAACTGCTACTTAAGGAAATTGGGTACAAAAGGTTCAACTTGCGCATTCTCAAGGGTAAACCAAAAGTTTGATTGTAACATCTCCAGAACCAACACACTCCGTAGGATGACTAATAAAAGACATCGCCATCCTTTCATTCATCTATACCTCGAGGTACCGTTGGGGTACCTTCCTGGGGCGCGTCAACAACCGGGTTAGGATTTGGTTCTATACTTGCAATACCAATGGTAACACGGTCAACACGACGGTTGAGCAAAGTATTGAGCATATGAGATAGCATAATATATATCAAATGAACTTATTAATATACACTGGATAGGAGCAATAATAGTCTACTAGACTTGATGTGCATGAGTGACGGAAAGTGAGGAATCAAATCGAGATATAGTACATACTAATTGGCATCCACAAGGCTCTATTCTCCCAAGAGAAAGCATACATACATATGGGTCGCTAGGAGATCAAGCTAACTTCCCGAGGAGTGCCGACAACTCCTTCGTAAACCTACTGCAGTAGTGACATAATAATACCCAAAAGGGCACAAGCTAAGTGGTGCTGACTCGAATTCATTCATATGAGTCATATCATACATAAAGAATAATAATCTGAAAGTATAATCAGTCATGAAACAGACGAATAATTAAATGAGCACATACATATGAGCTACAAGGCTTGAACCTTGACTATACCCTTGTGGCTAGCAAGCACGCACTCAGTAGAAGCTCTGACTTGTCAAACACGCACTCATTAGAAGCTTAGGTCTGAATAGCCTTAGGGTTTGACTAGAGAGAGAATGCATAAACAAATCATGTTGAAGGCATGTAATTTAACAATATAAATGCATTCAGATTGAGTAAATATTCGAGAAGTCACTATCCACCTTGTGTCAGATAACCCATGATCCCTAAGGACATTTAACATGATGTACTCATAAAAGGTCTGGTGTCATTGTGTTACCACAGTTTGGTATTACCTTATATGCATAAAGAACACCCCTTCTTATGCTAACATCCATAACTTGACTTTGGGAAAATCATCCGGAATTCGTTTATCCTCTTAACATATCATTACAGTTAGGCCAATGTAGGGGGGGTAGGAAGGTGCCAATACTAAGGCCCTATAAGGTCAATGAAGAATCCCTAATATCCTAAATTCACTGGGTTCATACGGCTTAGCCGAACGGTTTAGGTTTCCTCTAATAGTTCAGGCACATTTACGGCTTAGCCGTATATTAGCCTATGACTTAGCGGTGCTAAGCCTACAGCTAGGTTACGGTTGTGTTACGGTTTAGCCAGAAGGCATTTCATGGTGTAGCTGTGTTCAAGCAGTAGAAAAAAATGAGTTTCTGGAGCTCTCTGGAACATCTCCCATAAGAAGGCTTACGGTTTGGGTACGGGCTGGGCACGGCTTAGCCGTAGCTTATTTTACGGTGCAGCCGTATGCAAGCCGTAGAATAAAAACGGGTTGTGGTGCTCTTGGGACTTTGAGCCGTAGCCACTTGCGGCTTAGCCGTAGCTTCGTCGTACGCTTCGCCATACGCTTCGCCGTACGCTTTAGAATTCTGGAGTTACTTCTGTAACTCGCTTCCAATACAAAAATCTGAATTGTGGGGAATTTCTATGGCTTAGTTATAGTGTACTTGAAGGTATTCAATACCCACACACCCTATTCCATGTTTATATCCTAACTCAATCCATACCACATTTGTACACAATTAAAACAATGAAAAATGACTGAAATTGAGAATTTAGAGATCTAACCCAAGAATCAATAACTTAATCACACATGCAATACATATGAAATCTAATACTTGCCTCTTAACAGTGTTTGCCTTTTCTAAGTCCTTCTTGTTGTATGGTTAGGGAAAAACCTCCAGGGAGAAGTGGGTCCTCTACATGGCAACATATAAATGGTGAAGGTGATGCATTAATGCGTACATGTCATAGATCTGAGTCTTATTAACTCCAACAAGCCTTAATGTATGGAATGGGAGTAAAACCCTCACCTTAGTGAGCTGTAGCTTGAAGAGGAGGTACTTCTCAATGAAGAAAATACTCCTATGAAGAGGAGGAAGGTGGGTGATGACTCTCCCTAGCACATGCAAGACTCCCAATCCTAGTAACACTTCAAATTGGAAGTGAAAATGAAGGATTTGTGAAGGAGAGGAAGAGCTCCAACAACCAAAGAAGGAAGAAGAGAGAATGGGATGTTGAGTCCCCTTTTTAACTTAAAATTTTCTGTATTTAACATGCAAGTCCAATCTTTTTATGAAATTTCGGTTTAGGCCACATGGACCTTAATTGACCCAAAACGAGATCGGATCAAATCAAGCCCAACACAAAAGATGATCTACATGAAAAATTACACAAGGAGTGATTGACGAGGTGCCCACAAGATGCAAGAACAATTTACAAAAAGGTCCTCAACTATTAAAGTAAGACTCAAACTCCGCCCAACTACCTATCTATGACCCAAACCCAATAGTTTTTATATTCGATTAACCTTAACAAGTTTTAATTAACATAGAATGTGATTAACTTGCGTAGATTAAGATTAGTGGGATTCAGAACCTTACAGGTTCAGTACCTGCAATACGAAGTGTAACACTGTTAACACGACGGTTAAGTAAATATAGAAATATATAAGACCATCATGATGTATTAAATGGATTAGAGAACATATTGATTAAATGAAAGCAATAATTGTATCTAAGCATATTGTACTTGAAATTAGCATGAATAACGACTAATGAACATGATATTATAACATACTAGTTTGCATCCACGGGGCTATATTTTCTTTAAAGAGAGAGTATAACATACAGAAGTGAATATTGTTAAGGGATCAGTCTAACTTCCCAAGGAGCACCGACCTTCTTTTTCATAAACTATTACAGCAGTGACATAAGGGACATTTAAATTGGTCCCATATATTCTAATAAGGGTACAAGTTAGGTGATGTCAATTCAACACATCAAAACCGTCCCGAATTTATATTATACATACTTATCATTGGTCATAGTGATCATCTCATATTTGTACATAATCTTTCATATAGAAAAGGGAGTGTCAGTCTTGAGATCACATTCATTCATAAAAATTGAAATTAAACAAGTAACTAATAATTAGACAATACATACTTAAATGAGCCAATAGAGCTCGAACCCTGTCAACTTTAAATACTCCCATTTTGGCTCATAGGTACACACTCAATGGAAACTCCGGCACCGATTTTGCTTCAAGGTTCACTAGGAAACATGGGCACATGATTAAATCATGTAGAGGACAAGGTTATTTAACAATATGAATGCAATTAGATTGAGCAATTGTTAATGATAGTTACTAGCCAATCCTATGGTAAATAATCCGTGTTTCCGATTTCATTTAACATAATGTCTTTATAAAATGTCCGTTGTCATTATGTTACCAAAATCTCGGTTGAACATTGCGTATGCATTAGACACCTCTTCTTATGCCAACACCCATGACGTAATATCGAAAAATCATTTGAAAAATCAAAGGCGATGAGTAACAACTCTTCACTCTTCCTCCTTCACATTTAATCACCATTGAACTAATTTAATTAGGGTAAAAGTGCCATATGTAAAACCCTACAAAGTCTTGAAAATCCCTAATATCCTAAGTTTACAGCATTCTTAGGCTTAACTGTATACAAGTTATGGTTTATCTGTGTGGCTTAGGTTTCCCTCTTGATTTCATTCATATTTACGGGTTTGCTAGATATTGGTCTACGGCTTAGCTGTATGAAACCTATGGTGAGGTTACGGTTTGACTACGGCTTAGTTGTAGTAGAATCTATGGCTTAGCCGAGGGTTAACTATAAAAGAAAATAAGATTTGGGTGTTCTCTGGAAAGTTCGTCGTAAAATGGCTTACTGTTTCACTACGGAGTGGTTACGGCATACCCATAGTTCATTTCACGGCTTGGCTGTGAGTTAGCTGTAAAAGAAAACTAGATTTTAGGCTCTCTGGATTTTGAGCCATAGATCAATTATGGCTTAGCCGTGGGCTTCATTGTAAGCTTCAGAAATTCTGAAAACTGTTCCTAAAGCTCTAGTTCAGTACAGAACTCTCAGTTCTTGGTTTCAATGGGCTTCACAATAGGTTTTACATGCCCACATATCATCAATATCACATATTCATACTCATATTCGCTTATTTTAATGCATGTGTACCTAATCAATGGTGAATGAGTTGTAACTTGCAATTAGAGTGATTAGTTCAAGAATCAATAAATTTAAACATGCATGTAGTAATATATACTCTAATATTTGTCTTGTCTCAGTACTTTACTCAAAACTAGCCTCTTTTTTAGTATGATAACAAAGAAAGTCTCAATAGAAGGAAATCCTATTACATGCAAATACATGCAATGGGTGAATCTAGTGTAAGATGCATGCATGTTGCTCATTTGAGTCCTCTTGACTCTTTTGAATATAAAGAAATGAAAATGAGAGTGATTCATTACCTTAGAGAGCTATAGTCAGTTGAGAGAAAATAAATTAGGTAGCTTCAATGGAGGAAATACTCAAAAGGATGAATGAAGAGGAGAATAGAGCTTAATAGGAGCACATCCAAGCTCTTAAGATCTAATTTCTAGCTGAAGTTGGGAGAGGGGATAAGAGAAGAGTGAAAATAGCGGAGCTCCAGCAAGTGGAAGTAGAAGGAAATGGAGAGGGACGTTGGTTTCTTGCCTTTTAACTCAAATTTCCTGAAGTTTTGCATGCAATTCCACTGGTTTTGGGAAAATCTTAGTTTGAGTTGAATCATACTTAATTGGCCCAAATGGATCTGAATTAAGTTAAGACAAATATGAAAGGTAGTCCACAGGATAGAAGATACATGATGCTATCAATGTGGTGTCAATATAATGTAAACCATGTGACTTTAAATTACAAGAAGGTCTTTAACTACCTAAGTAATATTCGAACTCAACTCAACTACCTATCCATGGCCCAAACCTAAGAGGTTTTGAGTCAAATTAGTCTAAAAGAGTATCAATTAGCTTTAGCAAGATTAATTACTATAAATCAAGATTAATTTGGGTTAGGACCTTATAGGGATGATACAGTAGGACTTAATACTTTTTCATTTTCCTCTTTAGGATGGTATGGATATTTTTTTTTTATGTCTAAAGACCGGATAACCATCGAGGTATTTAGTAGATGTGCCTTGTCTATGCCGAAACATTTTGGAACCTTTTTGGTATAAATAGACTGACGGACTAATATCCTACTAAAATTTCTTTCGATTTGCAAGCCGAAATAAAATCTTGTTCTCCAAAAGGTCTTACTTTTCAAATTGTCTTTTCAAATAGTTAGCAGTTTTTTCGAGCTCTTTTGGAGTTCTTATCAAATTTATGTCATCTACATAAACTGCTACTATTGCAAATCCCTTTAAGAATTTCTTTATGAATAGACATGAGCATATTGGATTATTTTCATACCATTTCTTAGACAAGTATTCGCTAAGACGATTGTACTACATTTTTCCAGATTGCTTTAGGCCATACAAAGAACATCTTAATTGGATTGAGCACATATTCTTTGACTTTGCTTTAGGCAAAGCAAACCCTTCTGTGATTCTCATGTAGATGTTTGTATCTAAGTCCTTGTACAAGTATGTAATTACAACATCCATAAGTTTCATATCTAAATTTTTGGAACTGCTAAGCTTATTAGATATCCGAATGTAGTTATGTCCTTGATAGAGGAGTATGTTTCCTCATAATCAATCCCAAGTTTCTGTAGGAAACCTCGTGCCAGAAGTCATGCCATATATCGATCTAGTAATTTTATTCATTTCATTTATTTTCTTTACAAACACTCATTTGTAATTTATAGGGTTAACACCCTGTGGGGTTTGTACTATATGTCAAAATACATCACGTTTATTAAAAGACTCGAATTTTGCCTTGATGACATCTTTCCATTTTAGCCAATTTATCCTTTGTCGACATTTCATTTATTATACGTGGTTCTGTATCCGAATCATCATCATTATTTTCTTTTGATATTTGTGTAGCTACTGTATATACAAATATATCATCGATGACTATTTCTTTTCTATCCCATTTCTCTTTTGAATAAGTATAAAGTATAAGATCTCTTCATTATTAGGTACTTTTGCCTCTTCAGGGCCTTCCAAAGTCTCATTAGGGACTCATATCTTTTTGAAAAGAGTAATATCTTTTGATAATTTAGAGAGAGTGGATTTTCCTATAACCTTTTCTTGAGTGAATGGCGAATCTCTTTTGGAGTGTGATTGTGATATAATTGCTCATTTCTCCTTTTTTAAGGAGCTGAGTCCTTTTAACCTATAGGTCTACCAAGCTTTTAGCATGTTACATATTCACTTGCTGCCATATTTGAATTTTGTCCCACCAGGGCATTAATTCTCACATGTGAATTCATAGCTGGCATAAGTGTCTTAGTTACTTTACTACATTAAATGCATTAGGTATATTTATAGCTAACACCTGTGTCTTAGTTACTTTGCTACATTAAATGCATCGGTAAATTGTTTATAACTTTTTGTAAGTGCACTATTCTCTATACTTCATTCTTACATTGTGAAGTACGTGGATCTAAATGAGATAAAGTGAAAGTGTTCTATGTTAATTCTTGCTGTTCTTCAGAAATGAGTTCTTTTAGAGGAACAAGATGTTTTTCAAGAACTCTTTTATCTCCCTCTAATAGCAGGAATATTGTCTCATTACAGTAACAATATGCAAAATGAACAATAGACACATCTTATATCATTGGTTTTAAATATCAAATAATTGAGAGTGAGTCATAACCGACATAGATTCCCAACAGACATTGGGGGCCCATCTTAGTGCATTGAGGAGGGCGGATGGGGACTTGAACTTTATAACCTAATCAGCGTAAATAGGATATATTTGGTTGATTACCTATTACAAGTTGTGCAAGAGAGCATTTATGATAGGTTGTAGGTCAAGGTTTTATTAGCATTGATGCATGCAATACATCATGTCCTCATGCACTAACTAGTAATTTGGATTACATTAGTAAAGGCCTTGACATGAGTTGAATGCACTTGATTAGAGATTCAGCTAAACCATTTTGGTTGTGAACTTGGGGAATGAGATTTTCAACCTCAATTCCTATTAATGAACAATAGTCATAAAAAACCTGAGATGAAATTCACCTGCATCATCAAGCCTTATACACTTAATAGGGTGTTCAAGGAAATATGCCATAAGTTTAATGATTTGAGCAAATAAGTGGGCAAAAGCTATATTTTTAGTGGAAACTAGGCAAACATCAAACTAACGCATGAAAGTATAAATTAAAACTATAAAATGCCTAAAGGGTCCAATAGGGGGATTTATGGGGCTGCAAATATCACCTTGTATTCTCTTGAGAAAAGATGGTGATTCAAATGCAATTTTAAGGAAAAAGGTCTAGTAATAAGTTTATCTTATAAACATGGGGCACATTAGTACCCCTTAGGTGTAGTCAACTGATGATTTGCTAAGGAGTGCTCATAAGTGATATTTATTATTTTCCTTAAAATATTTGTTCCCATATGTCCTAACCTATCATGCAAAGAATTAAGTCTTAGGACTAGAAAGCTTCAGGCTTAGTTTTTTCATGTTGCCCATAACAAGGTGTAATTCAACATTGGAGATTGTCGTGTAATGTAGTCATGAGGAGATGCACTTAGCTTTTCTAGTATTATCTTCTAGCTTCCAATACTAGTAATGATGCATAAATATTCTTTGTTATCTTCACTTAAAGTTTCAATATGGTACCCATTCATCCTAATGTCTTTGAAGCTAAGAACATTTCTTTGGGAATCGTTGGAAAATAATGCATCTCTAATCAATATGTGTGTACCATTGGATAACATTATGTGGGCTCTTCAGGATCCTTTAATTATTTGTACGGGCCTAGCTATGGTGGATACTTCGCGTGAATTGGATACCAACTCTAAGAAAAACTTCTGGTTTTCAGTATAGTATGTATTATGGGAGTGTCTACCAGACAAAAATTATCCGTAGTTTCAGCATTCCATAATCCATACCTTGAAAAATAATAAAATAAGATAATTATTCAATCACATAGCAAATCATTTTTTTAAATAACTAAACCATTCACCATTCAAAGTAAATATAATATCTAGACATAAATTACTGGGGATATAAGAATAAGTCCCAAAATCCAACAAAAATATCTAAAAAATGGAATTCAAACTAAATTTGCTAAGATTATAATAATAGTTGTACATCTTCTAGACTATGCTTGGTGGTTCTTCCAATTTAGTTGCAAGTGTTTCATTATTAAGAGGTTGGTCATCAATATCTTCAAAGACATCTTGCCAGTCTAAGTGTGTACTATCAACTTCACGCCTCTTTGGTATAGATATTTGTACATCAAACCCTTCCAACTCATTTGCCTCCATAGATTAATAGAAGTTTTGTATTGTTCCACCAAATGTTTTGGTGCACGATAAGTCTGTGACCAATGCCCACTTTTCCCACATCTATGACAAGTATCATCTGGATAGTGAGTAGTATTTGTAGGTGGATTCTTATTTTGATTCTTTTTAGTGTGAGGAGTAGATCACTTCTGGTGGTTCTTGAACTTTTGGGTTGGGGGGGGGGACCACTATAACTATGGCTACTGGTGTAATTATTGTGTTGTTCGCCTCCATTAGAGGAATTATGTCATCCACGCCCCTACCTCTGCCTTTATTATGACTAAAGTTGGCGTCTATCTTAGGAATTGCCATAGATCCAGTTAGTCTAGAGTTGTTGTTTTTAATTAGAACTTTGTTATTTTGTTTGGCAACAAGGAGACAAGTTATAAGTTCAAAATATTTAGAGAAACGTCTCTCTCGATATTGTTGTTGTAGGAGCACATTCTAGGCATGAAAGGTAGAAAGAGTTTTTTTAACATCTGCTAATCAATAACCATTTCACCACATAATCTCAAATGAGAAACAATGTTAAATAGAGCAGAGTTATATTCAGAAACCATCTTATAGTCTTGGAACCTCATATTCAGCCATTCATTTTGAGCATTGTGTAGTATGACCATTTTCTGGTGATTATACCTATCCTTCATTATTTTTCAAAGACCTAAGGGGTCTTCCTTAGTCAGATACTCATTTTTTAAATAATCATGGATATAATGCCATAGAAAAATGAGGGCTGATGTTTTGTCCTCTGGGGACATCTTTTTTCTTCTTTGATTGCCTCACCAAGTGTTTTCGATTACAAATGGATCTTAGCATCCAATTGCCATGATAAATAGTTTTCTCCATTAATCACAAGAGGCTTAAAGTCAAGCTTAGCAATGTTTGACATAACTATAATAAAATATATTTATAGAGATAATTAAACAAAAAAAATTGTAGAACTTTAGGTTCTTAATTCATGAATTAGAACTTTGGTTTTATCAAAGATTCATGTTTGGATCATAACTTTGGGTTTGGTTAAGACTTTAAGCTTGATTTTATAGCCTTGTATTGAGCGATTTTACATTGGATTTTAATATTAAAGCTTCAATTTTGATTATGAATATGAATCTACGGTTGCATATAAAAGTTCAAATCTTAGGACTGTTGATCCATTATTCAAGAAACTTCGGGTCCAGATTATATATTTGATATAGAACTTCTAATTCTTTTTCATTGTGACCCATTATCCATTTTACTATAATAGTAGTATAGATTTAATTCAATTCAAGATCATACATCAACATACAATAGTAGTAGCAATAAACAAAGATCATTCTTACCAACATCATCAAATTGTATGAATTTTAATTAATTTTTAAATGAAATAGGGTTTAGATACCACTTACTGTATTTGAAGAAAACACAACCCCTTTTAGAGCCACTAGATCATATTCTTCTTGTTGTTAATGCGTAGATCCGCTTGCGAGGATTCTAAAACCGTAAATGGATCATTGATTCGACTCTGGATGGCAAAGATATGGCGATCTAAAGATTGACAATTGATATGCAAGCTGTCTATGTCACTTTGACGTCACTGCTTCAATCAGAACCCTTTGCGTCAACGGGCTATACTGGTGCCTAGATTGGGTCTGGTCAGGTTTGGTTAGGTCGGCTTGACCTAATCTTCTTACAAAAAGGGAGAAGGAAGGAGGGTTGAACTCCTACCTGCATTGGCACGCACATTGAGGTGAGGACAGCTATTGCTGTCCCTGCCCTTTTCTTTTCTAAGCCGGCTCAAATCTAGCTCCAAGTGAGCCAATCTGAGTCTCCTTTTTTTCTTTTCTGATGCAAGTTCGCTGTAAAAAGAAAATTCCTTGGCTCCAAATTAAGCCTTGTGTTTTTCTTATAAAAAAAAAAAACAAAACGTAGAAAGGCTTCTTTGCCTTTTGTCTTGCTTAAGCTGTCTTGGACTTTGTGTAAAGAGGAAAAAAGCTCTATTCTCCTATGTTTTGCCCTTGCAGAAAGCGAAAATAAAAAAAATAAAAAAATCCAAGGTTCAAGAACAAAACCTCAGATCTTCCGTGATTTGGCACTTCATTGTAAGATTTGGACTGTTAGAATGTATCGTGTTGATAATGTGTTCTAAACCCAAGACTAGAAGATTGAGAAATACAGAGAAAAAAAGAGCGATTCTTATTGAGAAGTTACAATTAATATGGGAGGGGGCAAGCCTATTTATAGGTTAAGATAACCTCCTCACCAAGAAACCTATTACATTAGGAACTTAAGCCCACCTTATCAAATGTGGCTTCCACACTATGATATATGTCATAACAAAAAGTACTATTGTTTCTTTTTAAGTCCTAATAATTTTTTTTCTCTCTCTTTCTTAAGCAATTGAAGCCTTATCAAAATTTTAAATTGATTTCATTGATACAAAAGTGTGTTGTGCAAGAGTCTTTGGTCTGGCTGACGAAGTTAAACTTAATGCTTGTTGGGAGGCAACCCAATGGTTTTCATTATTTTGCATTGCATACGGATTGTGTCAAAGCCTAATATATTCCCTTCTGACATCAAGCTCATCCTTCTGATGAAAATAAGGCCTTCAGGTAGGAAATGAATGCTAAACAATCACTGCCTTTTGATGACAAAAGCCTCTATACCATTAAAATGTAGAGCTAAGAGAATTGGTTGTTGCTATTGTTGTGCTAGATTAACTCGCAACTCAATTGTAAGAGAAAATGGAAAAAGTGCAATGGAATAGTTTAGACCTCCTTATCAAAAGAAAAAAAGAATGCTATTGATTAGGGAATCGCTGAGTAAGACGAGAAATATTTGGTCGGAGATTGATTACATCATTAGGGAGGGAAACGATTTCCTGTGGAGGCAAAACCAATCTTTTCCATGGTGAGCAATTTGTCTCGGAATCTGACATTAAAAGACCCCATGTCGGTCTGGGGTGGATCAATTTATATTGCATATTTTCATTTTGTTTTTTAGTTTTAGGAAAAGTTTTCAAAAAGGAACTTTTCAAGAAAATTGATACAATTTGATGACGTTGAGAAATCCGGAATTTCAAAATTTTTGAAAGGAAGTAAAATGACGGTTCATGTTTTCGAAGGGATGAGAGTTATCAAAGGATTGCTAAACCTTGTTCTTCACATTTGGAATTTCAAACTTTTTTTGTAATTTTAGATTTTATTGTGAATGATAGGTAGAATGAGAATTTTTACATGAGGTTTATTTCTTTAGGTAGGGCATGCCATGTGCATCATTTTTCATGTTTTGACTTTTAGTCATGAACCATTACAAAGACAATTCCCAACTTAAAAATCCTTTTCTTAAATCTATTTTAAAACAAAAGGGATTTTATTGTAATTCCTAGAACCCTGCTTTAAAAATATAGCCCAGCCCCATTTGACCCTTTCTTCCTTCATTCCTCTCTTTGAGTTGAGCTCCTTCCTCCTTCACTCTCTCCCTTCCATTTTGTGTTGAAAATCAATCAGTGGGTCTTGCATGTGAAAATTTTGAGTTCCAATCATTCCATCTCCTTCAAATCCACCTTCTCCAACCACCCAAGGCTTCTCAAGCTTCTCCATTCCCTTCACCATTTTGAGCTGTAGGTGAGATACCTATCCCCAACCAGTTTCTTCTGTTCCATTGGAGCTGGGGAAGCTTATCTAGATTGACATGCATCTCATCTTAGCATTAATCCAAGTTTTCACCATGATAGGTTCTTGCTTGTGCTTTGGAATTGGGGGTTCTCTCTAATTAAGCTTGTTTGGGAGAAACTGAGTTGGATTATTGTAGAATTGTGTTAAGTACTGAAACAGGGCAAGTAACACACTTATAAAGTTGTATGTAAGCTTAACCCTTTTGATTCATATGCACCTCATGATAGAATCCCAATTTTGAAACTCAAATGGGTGATTTCCATTGATTCCTTGATGTATAACATTAATTTAAGTTGTGTATGGATGTTATTGAATGGAAGGAAGCTCTTTTTGGTATTGGCCGTGAAGTTCTATGATAGGCATTGAAGGAAGGAAGAAAACCCACCTGAAGCTCATTAAGCTTCATAAATTCTGAAGCTCTTGGCAAGCCAAAGTAAAATTCTTGGTGAGCTTCGGTGAAGCATTCCAGGAGAAACAAAATTGGAATTTTGTTCTTTGGTAGGCTTCTAGGCATGTCAAGGAATCCACTACGACAAGATGAGGAGGTCACCAAGAGTTTCTCGAGAGTTAGCTCAAGAGCAAGACAATCCCCTTGTTCTACGGCTAGCCGAGAATATGGCTTCGGCAAGCAAAAGAGGACTTGAAACTCAAGAATGTTAGGTTGGTTTTGGGACTTAGTTGGGACCTTAGCTTTTGGATCCATAAACCCTAACAGGGACCAATGTATTTTAGCCCACATAGGTCATTATTGAACTATCATTCACCTATGAAGGTGCTTGGTCAATTGGTTAAGTATGTGCTAAGCCAAGGGTGTTCGCCTAGGGTACTTGGTGTCTATAAATGCAAGTAACACCAAGTTTAAGATAGCACATTGACATTGAGAACACTAATATTACATCATACTGGATGGTAAGGCCAACAGGTGACCTTAAAACCTAGAAATTTGGATAGTAAACAACCTTAATTCCATTATAATCATTATGCATACATATTGTTCGTGGTTATGACTTCCGCATGATTAATTCATGCATATTATGATAGTATGTTGTCACTTACAATTATTAATTTCTATTTGCCATGTTGGTCATTTTGGTTATATTAAGTATTCCCAATGCTATGCCTCAAATGTACATGGTTATGCCAATTGTATACAAATGTCTTATTTGCTATGAATGCCTATATGTAAGGACTATGTTCTCCATATGGTTCTTATGAGTTATGATTCTTAAGCATAGGCACCACTTAGCTTCGACCCTAATGAAGCTTGACAAGGCTGAGTGTGGGTTCAGTTTTTTATATGGCCTAGCTGCAGTCTAGTATACGATACGAGAGTTGACTGGTACTCCATTGTCCATGATGAAGGGTCTTGGGCCCTATCCCAGCTAATGGTACCGCATATGATATGGTATGCTATGATATGCTCTCTTCTAAGGTCACACCATTGCCCCTAAAGATGGGAGAACATAGCAAATATGGATTGCCAATAAGAGTGGCTAACACATGTATTTAACAATTCCCATGGTCATGCTTATTCATGCATATGCTCATGCTTAGTTTTCCTACTTGACTTTATATGATCAATTTGTCTCTTTTATTCATTTGATCTTACATGTTTATGTTTATAACTGCTTTACTTACTAGACTGTTGAGTCTCAGAATGCTATTCATAGTGTTATAGTCATACACCAACCCCACTACCACGGAGACTGAGAAGGTCACAACAACACCTTAGGACTTAGCTGAGTGGACTGCTAATGATGTCTTCTAGACCTCATTGCTGTGAGAGTATCGTCATGGGGTGTTGTTTTTGGATGAGGCCTGGATGGCCTTGTCTTTTGAAAGATTTATGGATATGTTAGATTTCATCTGTGGGAAAACTTTAAGATGACGTTTTGTAAATTGTTTACAGTTTCTCTAACTTGAACTTAAATCAATCTATCTTGGCTTTGTTTATGCTCATGCCCATCCCAATATTCGACTATAGGTATTGTTGCATGAAGGGAAATCTTATGTATGTATAGGAGTTACATAGGCTTCCGTAGATTGATAAAGACTACATGTATGGTTTCTCACACGTGAATCTTGTGAAAACTCCTGATGCGATTTTCTTCTGTGAGTTTATGGGCCCATGCCATGGGACATGTGCCTCATATTGGGACCCATGCTATTTACGTTCTCTTGGTCTCAGGGCCTGACATTGCTTTTTCCCAATTTTATGGTTTCCAACCTCTGTATCTCACTCTTCACACAATCACACCACAAGCATTTTTATTCTTTTGTTTTGGCTGGGTTGGCCCAATGGCCATGGCATAGAAAGTAAATGGCACCCACTAAAATTTTATGGGGGTGGATGCCTTGCACACAAGAGCAGCCCTCTATTCCCAACAACGTGAGCTTTTGTTTCTTCGAATATCCTGTAAAATTGGAACACCACAAGCTTTCAAACCAGAGCTCCGTAATTTGGACAAGAACAAGAAGGGCCACTTGGTTCCATCACAAGGGCCAATTAATTGCATCCACATGGTAAATTAGACAGCTAAAGTAGGCTAATCTTGTTTGGCTCAACCTTTTCCACTTACCTCTCTACGATTCTTCGTAATACACCTTTTGCTTAACCACAGAAAAACACACCCAAAACCACTTACTTCGCCCACATCCATTTTTTTCCTTCCAGATACTCCAAATCATCAAAACAATGATAATAAACAAAACCCATTTCATTATTCACACTTTTTCTCGTCCCCATCTGAGAATCCAGCAAAACGTCCTCAAGCCACTACCCAAAAATCACTTCTACTCACCCAACACCCAAACCATCAGATGATGGAACCAAACAAAACCCTCTAAACCCTCCTAAAATGAAACACCCATCAAGCATTTCTTATTCCCATACAGAAATCACACTTCTTACATTTCTCATTTCCATCAGATAAATTAAAGGGAACTTCCTGAGTTAACTGCTGCAACTGTCTGAAGCAGCTTCAAGCCTTCAACACACCACCAAGTAGCCTATGGCTGTTACCACTGCTGCTACCAGCACCCTACATCTATCCCCTTCATTCCAAACTGCCAACTGTGAACAAGAACGCCCACCACCTAAAACTCCATCTGGGTCACTGGAATTCTGCAGAAACATCCCAGAGCTTGAGCAAATCCATGCTCAGAAAATCAAAACAGGCCTCACCAGAGGCACTGCAATCAAGCTAATCACAACCTGCACCACTTTTGCCACTAAGGAGAGCTTGAATTATGCAATAAAGGTCTTTGAACTCTTCCAACAACAACAAGAAGAAGCTGAGGACCCCAGTTTGTTCATGTGGAATTCAATGATCAGATGCTATAATGCAGCTGGAATCAGTGAAGAAGCCATCCTTCTCTATCTGAAGATGTTAGTGAAAGGCATCAGGCCTGACCGCTTTACGTTTCCTTTCATTATCAGCGCTTGTGCAAAGATCGCCGCAGCATCTGAGGGCAGTCAAGCACATGCTTCTCTGATTAAGATGGGATATGGGTTGGATCCATTTATATTGAATTCTTTGATTCATTTTTATGCTGAATGCGGCGAGATGGATTTAGCACGGAAGGTGTTCGATGGAATGTCTGATAGAAATGTGGTCTCTTGGACTAGTCTCATTTGTGGGTATGCCCGTGCAGATTGTCCTCAAGAAGCAGTTTCTTTGTTTTGGGACATGATTAGAATGGATGAGACTCGACCCAATTCGGTTACAATGGCCTGCGTTGTTTCTGCCTGTGCAAGCCTTCAAGATGTTGAACTTGGTGAGCGTGTCTATGCTTACATGTGTAGGTCTGGCATTGAGCTAAATACTGTTCTGGTGAACACCCTTGTGGACATGTATATGAAGTGCGGGGCCGTGGAGAGGGCAAAACAACTTTTCTATGAGTGTGAGAGGAATATGGTTCTTTGCAACACGATGGTGTCAAACTATGTTCGAATGGGATTAGTGAAGGAGGCACTCTATATTGTGAAAGAGATGTTACAAAAAGGTTTGCGTCCTGATAGAGTTACCATGCTTGCCATAGTAAGTTGTTTTGCGCAATCAGGTGATCTGAACTCCGGCCGGGAATGCCATGGTTATGTCTTGCGAAATGCATTGGATGGTTGGGATGCTATAAGCAATGTGATCATCGACATGTACATGAAATGTGGAAAGCCAGAGACTGGTTCTAGGGTCTTTGACCTGATGTTTAACAAGACCATGGTCTCATGGAACACTGTCTTTGCAGGTTTGATCAGAAATGGAGATCTGGATTCTGCTTGGGGGCTTTTTAATGCAATGCCAGAGAGGAATCATGTGTCTTGGAATACCATGCTTGGTGCTTTGGTCCAGGATAGTTCGTTTCAAGAAGCCCTAGCACTTTTCTACAAAATGCAGAGCTTGGGTTTAGAGGTAGATAGGGTGACCATGATGAGTGTTGCTTCGGCGTGTGGGTACTTGGGTGCTCTTGACCTTGCTAAATGGACCCATGCATACATCGACAGGAGCAGAATCCCCTGTGACATTCGACTAGGAACTGCACTGGTTGACATGTATGCTCGTTGTGGTGATCCCACAAGCTCAATGCAAGTTTTCCGCAGGATGCGTGAAAAGGATGTTTCTGCTTGGACCGCAGTCATTGGAGCAATGGCAATGGAGGGCAATGGCAAATGGGCACTTGAGGTTTTTGCGGAGATGGTTGATTGTGGGGTGAAACCCGATAGTGTGGCATTTGCAGCAGTGCTGACAGCATGTAGTCACAGTGGGCTAGTTGAGGAGGGCCAGCAGCTTTTCATATCAATGCAGCGTGACTACAGTATCTCCCCACACATTGTGCATTATGGATGCATGGTTGATTTGCTTGGGCGTGCTGGATTGTTAGAAGCAGCGCGAATGCTCATTGAGAGCATGCCAATGGAGCCAAATGATATTATTTGGGGGGCTTTGTTGGCTGCTTGCCGGATCCACAACAATTTTGAATTGGCTGATTATGCGGCCAAAAGGGCAGTGGAATTAGCTCCTGATAGAACTGGAATACACGTGCTTGTTTCCAACATATATGCTTCAGCAGGAAAATGGGCTGATGCTGCAAGAGTGAGGTTGCATTTGAAAGAGAAGGGGGCCCGGAAGCTTCCAGGGTCTAGCTCAATAGAGGTGAATGGTGTAATACATGAGTTTACATCTGGCAATGAGTCGCACTTGCAAATTGACCATATAGCAGGAATGCTTGACGAGATATGCAAGAAGCTGAAGCATGTTGGTCATGTGCCTGATTTAGCTAACGTGTTACTTGATGTTGATGAAGAGGAAAAGGAGCACTTACTAAGTCGCCATAGTGAGAAACTCGCCATGGCATTTGGGCTCATCAGCACAAGTCCTGGCGTGCCAATCCGTGTGATAAAGAACCTTCGCATGTGTTCTGATTGCCACACATTTGCAAAGTTAGTATCTGAAATCTACAGCCGAGAAATTGTTGTTCGGGATAACAGCCGGTATCATTTTTTCAGGCGAGGGTTGTGTTCTTGCATGGATTATTGGTAAGCTTGATGCTATACAATAGAAAGGAAGTGGAAATTCTGGAATCATACTGTTAACACAAATAATACAAAATGAAAGAAGAGAAGCTGTAGATTGAAAGGAGAATCTATTGATTTATTTACTCAGTTCTTTCTGTCATGACATCTTCCAACAAGCAGTACCAACCTTTCCTTTATTCTGTTCAAGTATACAGTGAAGAGCTTCAGGAGTGCAGATTTTCAACACCTTCTGAATGCAGAGAAAGCTTGGGCTTGCCAAACTAAAATCTGAGATGATAATTATCTGAAATTGGCAGTGATCAGTGACATACCAGGTTTGCATTCTATCATACTACTTAGCCTCTTCTCTGGCACCCACTACTTGATTGGTAATGCTTCTGGTGAATATTTTCCAAGGACGTGGGGACTGATGCTTATGATAGTTATTATTCAAGAACTTCATTAGTGATGCTTATGATAATTATTTTTCAAGGACTTGGTGGTATTCAATTTCTGACACTTCAATTTGATTTTTATCCCCTTCCATTATAGTATTATAGCAGCGAAGATATATAAAAGGACTCGAAATAGGGTGGCTCTGTCCTCATGCATTGTAATGGCTTTTAAGGTTTATTCGTTTGATAATTGTTGAATTCCATGAATTATTGGAAATGTCTTCCCGTCAATGGCGCTAAAGTTCAGAAGTAAAGGTCAATATCCACAGACTGTCATCAAACAGTCCCCATTTTGGTAGGAAATGATTTCTTGGTCATCTCCCAGGCAATTCAAGACCTAGGAAAGTGAGGGTCCCATTTACATCTCGGCCTCATATTCTTCATTCCTGAAATCTTTAATGTTCCTTCATTAGAACTTACTCTACCATGAAGTGAAAGACCCAAAAAGGATTGAAGTTTTCAGCAATGGAGAGCATTTGAGTCATTTATTAAATGTATTTTGACCAAAGCAACATTCGAAATTGCGAACAGTAGGAATTAAAATATAATTCTTTGCTAGATCTTCTGAAAAATTAGGCCAAAAGGCAGGGGCAATAATGTTTCTATTATAACTTCTTTGAAAGTCCTTTCCCATAGAAAAAAAATTATTATGTAGAAGTCATATATGTGGCTGTTTGTAATGTGTTGGGCCCACTGGCATCATTTAGGACCCCTTTTTTATGTCAGTCACGTGACTAGTCTTTACACATCAGTCATCTGAAAACATGTAGATGCAAAAGTTATTCATATGACCTTTAGTCTGCTTTTCTTGATGGGTTGTAGTGCGAGATTCATGTCCTTGATTATGCATAAAGCTGAAATGATGCACCTTTGATTATGTAGTCTCATGACTATGATCTTTACAAACTCAAAAGTTTCGGGCATCTTATTCTTTTATGCTAACTTATCCTTGACAAGTACTTTGCAATAATAAACATTAGAAGGGTTTCCGGAAGAATTGTTGATTCATCAGAAGATAAATACCAATACGCAAGTTAATGCAAGCATGTAACAACCTTCTAAACGAATTCTCCAATATCAATATAACGAATATGTACTGAAATGTGTTGGATCATGTTGAGACCAGAATATTAGTTGAATAATATACGATTTCCATTTTTTTTGTTACTCTGTGTGTGCGTCATTTTTGGCTGTGATGATGATGTTGTATAGGCTGCATTAATATTTAATAAGGTTACCAACTCGATCCGATGGACTTGACCCAATCCCAAACTTGGTAAAACCCAATATGTCAACAATGTCGCCTAAACTTGGGCTATAATGGTTTCCGATGGCCTTGAGTTAAAATTGACAAACAGGACATAGTTTTGGGCCAGACCTGCTTTTGTTGCACTTGAGATCCGGTACAAGTCTATCCTCCATGGCTGGAAATGAGGCTCACGCGTGCAATAGGCCCATCCCATTGAAAGACCTGCACTCAATGGCCATGGCCCAACACACAGCCTACACTGTCCAGTCACAGTGTGGGGTCCAGCCTCTGATGCCAGATGGTGTGAAGCAGCACATGCCTCATTGACTGGGGCATCTCATTCCCGTCTTCCAACTTTCATTAATGATAAGAGCTCTGGAAAGGAAATATTCTCTAGGCTTTTTCAACCCTCCAAACATTCCAATGGAATCTGCCCAGAATTTTCTCTAAAGGCTGCAACACTATCCTATATAAGATGAAAATGATGTACAGCCTTTCACAGGTAACATCCATAAGTTTCCTAACTGCTGTTGACCGGAAATGTAATGCCTGCGAGCACTTGACATTCGATTGGAGGATCCAACGCCACAGAAATGGTGTGTCTCGCTGTGGGAAGACGTGTTCAATTCATTAAGTTCTCAGGGTGGCGCCACTGTGCATAAGGTTTTTGGCGAGGGTTCACTGTTCAGTCCATTGTTGTTTGGAAAATTCTTCGACCCGTCGGATGCTTTTCCATTGTGGGACTTCGATTCGGAAACTCTTCTGTCGAGTCTAAGGAGCTCCAGCAGCAGCAGTGTAGATTGGTTTGCAACAGAGAACAGAATATGTGCTCAAGGCAGAAGTACCAGGTAACTGTAAAATCCCCCATTTACATATTTTTGGCATCTGGACTGGAAATTTTCAGCTCAAAGTGAACTGGGCTTTTGCGCCTAGCCTATTCAAATTAGTAGTTTTCTTTGCTCAAACATGGCTAGGGATGGCAATGGGTTGTGTTAAGAAGTTGATCTGTCTAGATAATAGTTTCAATGGGTTTGGGTTTTTAAATGGCCATTTTTAATGGCGTTCAACAAATAGCTTCTCTTCAGAAGTGTCTAAATTTTTTGTAATGAGTGTTTTAGGGCCTGTTTGATTACATTGTGTTTGGATTTCTAGAAATTTATCATAAACTGGGTTATTTTAAAAAAAATAAATGAAAAAGGTAGAGATGTAGATGGAACTTTCACTTTCTTAATATCTGAATTGCAAGGGTTATGGCTAGGTAATCATTAGACCTTTTAATGATCATTTGTGAATCTTTACCTTCTTCAACTATTGCTCCTATCAAAGGAAGGCATAAGTTAAAATTCCAAGGAATTAACTAGAAATTAAAAATCAATATAAAGACAGGATAGATGCCCCCATGAAAAAAACAAATAAATTACATTTAGGGCACATTTGTTTCAAGTAATTGAATTTCTAGGCATTTTAAGACTTTGCATTTCTAAAAGTGGTTAAAATTGAAGAGCAAATGTGAATGTCCAAAGCAGAAATTTTTGTTTCCTTTTTTATTTTCACTATGTTGGAGGACTAGTCTGAAGTGATACTTTAAGCTTGAAGACTTGGGAATGATCCGTGGGCAAGTGTATGAAAATAGGGGGTCTATACCACTCAACTATGAGTGTGTTGAACTTGACAAATGATCATTTAAAGCCTTTCTTTAATGGAAAATGATTCAAAGGGAAGATGAAGAATGAATACCCAGCCATCAGTATAACAACTCAAATTCAAAGAAAGTGAATGTCCCATCTACATAGCCTATAGCACTCCGTAGCCCTCCCCTCTTTAATAATCATTAGTTGCAACATGTTTTGAAAGAAATTACGGAAAAAACACCTTAGTGGGCCACCAAAAAGAAAAAGTACCACAAGCATTTCACTAACGGGAGTAATCCCACAGGGCCTCTTTGTGTTTTTTTGTGTGTGTTTTTGTGAAGTGACGATGTCGTTGCTCCATAGAATATATTTTTTCCTCTTCTTCACACTTTGTTTTGCTTTCGTTTTTCACTTTTCTCCTTTCCTTCTTATTTGCTTACAACCAGCAGCTCATAAGTAATGAAAACACCAACCAATCTTCATCTTCTTCCCCTCTGCCTCTTCTTCTTTAAATTCCCATCTTCTTCTTCTTTTCTTTCTTTTCCATGTATTCTTCTCGACAATGATAAATGGAAGACCTATGTCGGTAGTAGATGCAAGGGATGATGCTCTAACAACGTTCGACAGAGGGTGGTGTGGGTAAGGGTGATGGTGCAGCGCTAGCGGAGGTATATTATGGCGATTTTTTTTTCCTTTCTTCGATTCTATAACTGGAAACAAAGATAGAAACACCGTAGCCGTCAAGGTTGAAAAAAACGGCCGACACCGGTACGATATTTTGGTTCGTAACGGTCTCGAAATCGGTATCAATAAATATCATCAAAATATTGCTAGATATCAGCCGATATTTCAACATATTAGCAGAAACGATATATCGGCCGCTATTATATAAAAGCCTTTAAACCCTAAATTTTTCCCTCTTTCTTTCTCTTTACTCATCTTCCCCTTTTCAAAGACGCTCAACCTGCTGCTTCTCGTCCATTAACTTTCAAAAAATCACTAAATCAATTATTTTGGTGGATTTGGTCTATAAAAGTAAAAAAAAACAAATTTACAAAGGTAAGTATATTAAATTACTTTCATTTTTTTAAATATTTGTTTAGTAAGAGCTTATAAGTGATCCATGATAATGATTCCACTTATTTTATGTTATGGATTTATATATTATGATTTATGAGTGTGGATCTATTATTTAGTATTTTAAAATTTTAGGATTTTATCTTTTGTTAAAATTTAGAATCTTTTTAATGTTAAGTGCTAATTTTAATTTTATTAGTATGCAAAAACATGATTTTATGAAACAAGTTTGATAAATTTAGTAGTAGAATGCATAGATCTACAAGATGTTGACATTTTATGTTTATTTATTTTTGGATTTTTTAATTTTTAATATTAAAATAAGATTTTTTGAGGATTTAACCACAATTTTGTTATTTTATTGTATGCTTTATGTATGATATGAATATGATAAGTTTTTATTTTTTTCAAAATATTATGTAAATAGTTTTATATTTTCAGATTTTATTTTCTTGTATAAAATAACAATTTAATATTTGAAATGAATATTTTGAGGATTGCACTACAATTTTTTTTAAGTAAGCATAATCTTTGTATATTTTATGTAAGATTACTTTTTTTAATGATTACTTTTTTTAATTGTTCTTTTATGTAATTAGTTTTATATTTTTTAATTTATTTTCGGATTTTCTAATAATTTAATATTAAACTATTATATATTTAGATTTTCACTCTAAATGTGGTTTCCTAATTTTATATAATCATTGTATACTTTGCATATGCTAATTTTTTTATGGTTGTCTTATCATTTATGTGATTATGTGACATGCCAATATTTTTTATATTTCTAAATTTATTTTAGGATTGTTAAAATATGGAATTAGAAAAATTAAATAATTAATGTATCATTTAAAATGTGCACTTTTGAGATTCCAAATGCTTTACATAAATGTATTAATTTCTTTGTTTCTATTATATTTTGGATCTTAGTTCAAATGTTATAAATTGTACCATGTGTTCTTTTGTTTTGAAGAAACTAGATTATGATGGTGCGTAACATTGATCTGGCATGGAACCATTGTGAAGAAGCTATAAGTAAATATAAGATTAAATGTAATTATTACCAAAAAATCATAAATAGAGGGATAATTAGATTGAAGCAATAGTTGGCTCATAAGCAAGGCCAAGTGGCAAAGTATCTTTAAGTGCCACCTAATGTGAAAAAAGAAATGCAATAGTTGTTGGATGTAGGAAAATAGAAAAAGGTTGTCAGAGAGAAAAGATGAGATGAGGAATTTAAAGCATGTAGGGAAGAAGTTTTGAGTCTAGGGATGGAGATATTATTTCCTCTAATGATGATGAGGATCCAAATTTAAGGAGGGCTAGAAAAGAAAATTTGAGGTCACTTCAGGAAGAGGAGGAGAGAAGAAGGATGCAACATGAGGCAGTCATAAAAGGTGGCCGATATGATGAGGGTGGCCCATTCAAATCAAGGGTAGGGGGTTTGCGTAGAGCATTTGCTCAAAGACAACCCCACCCATTAGATATTAAGGATGATGAAGAATTTCCTATACAGGCACCTTATAGGCCAGGTGTGGTGGGTCCAATTGACCCATTTGCATATAGAAAATCAACAGCCAAGCAACCCAGCATTGTAAAAGCACTAAAAGAGAAATTTAATAAAACAAGAGAAAATATGGTAATAGCTACTAGAAATTTATTTTTAGATGCGGGTATTCCACCACATAAGGCAAACTCTCCTTACTTTACCACTATGTTAGATGCAGCATCGGAATATGGTCCCGGTATAAAGGCACCCACCTCATATGAGATTGGTCATTTCTATGTTAGAAAAGAATATGAAGAGTTACAACTCTGGATGGAGACTTTTAGGAGGATTTGGAGAAAAAGGGGCTGCACACTAATGTGTGATGGGTGGACGACCCACACAAAATGTCATTTCTTGAAATTTCTAGTTTATTGTCCTTTGGGAATAGTTTTTATCAAATCAGTTGATGCAACTGATTATGTTCAAGATGCTAGATACATCAATAAGTTGTTTCATGAAGTGATTAATGATATTGGTGCAGATTGTGTAGTTCAAGTTGTCACCGATAATACTGCAAACATGAAGAAAGCAGGAATGATGCTTATGCAACAAAGGGCGAATATTTTTTGGTCACCATGTGTAGCACATTGCATAGAATTGATGCTTGAAGAAATTGCCAATGGAAAAGTCATGAAACAAGTGATTGAAAACATGAAGAAAATCACTCATTTCTTTTACCAGTCTTATAGACTTGTTTCAATGATGAATAAGTTTACAAACAATCATGAATTGCTACGGCGTGGCATTACTCGA
The DNA here is from genome assembly GCA_037013555.1 of Sextonia rubra. NCBI lineage: Eukaryota > Viridiplantae > Streptophyta > Magnoliopsida > Laurales > Lauraceae > Sextonia > Sextonia rubra. The sequence continues at coordinate 49,498,612 of JASUAD010000009.1, read as the reverse complement.
TTTACCACCCACTTTATAACCATCGAGAGTATTTACAAATATAGAGGAGGGCTTTTCCAACTCATTAAATCAGATGAATGGATGAATTCTAATTGGGAAAACGGTCAACTCCCCTAACAGAAGAAGTATGCAAGACCATTGAGTCTAATAAGATTTGGCATCATGTTAAAAATTATTTAAATGTAAGCCTCTAATAAAAGTTCTTCGGTTGGTTGATGTTGATGATAAGCCAACTATGAGCTTCTTACGTGAAGCCATGGAGAGAGTAAAGATGGCTACTAAAACAAATTGTAGATATTATACCAAACATTGGAAGATCATCGACGGTCGTTGGAAGTGTCAATTGCAACATGACTTACATACTGCTGGTAAGTGAAGACTAATTTCTTGTTGAATTTCATTATTGTATTAAATTCTTTTGAACACATTATTCACTTAAATTTTTACATTTAATATGTTACTTTCTCAATCAAAAATTTCAATCTGAATCTTTAGATTGAAATATAACTGATGAAATTCGAGTGGGGATGAAAATGTTATTGAAAGACTAGCAAATGACGCCGATGAGGCTATTAAGGCAACAAACCAAGTAAGTAAATTAAAAAGTAGAGATCTTATATGATGTCTTTTGTCTTCTTTAATTTAATATATATCATTATTCATTCATAACAGTTGATAATTCTTTTTCTTCTTTAATGTCATTAGATTGATGTCTACAGTGAAGGTATGGAAAGTTTTGGCATCACCATTGCTCGAAGAGCTATCGTGCAGACATATTCTAGTAAAGATTGTAAAATATAAATAATAAATTATATTTTCATTATTTAAAATTTTAAAAATTGAATGTTTAATCTTATTTTTTTTATTTTCAGTTGAACGGTGGTTGAATTATGGAGAGAGTGTTATAGCATTAAGGACGATTGTAATTAAAGTTCTTAGTCAAACTATATCATTATCAAACTGTTAAAGAAATTGCAGCACCTTTGCTTTTATCCATACAAAAGTAAGAAATAAAGTCATGATGGATAATTTGAATAAATTCGTCTACATCCATTATAACCTCAAGCTCCACAGTCAAAATTGAAGAAGAAGAGCATTTGATGATCAACAAGATTACTTTTACCCAATTAATTTAGACTATATTTTTTCTGCAGAAGATGATTTGTTAGGTGAGTGGCTAGAGGAGGTAAAAGAGCCATTATTAGAGAAAGATCCAGAGCTAGCAGAAATGATTGAGGACTTGATTGGGAAGAAGTTTGGGCCAATGAAAGCCTCTGAGAAATTATAAAAAACTAATTTGACAAAGTAATGAGAGGTACTACAATTGATCCTACAGAAGCAAGAGGAAAGGAGGTGGGTAAGGAGAGTGAGTCAAGTATTTCTACATCTTCCTCATCAGCAAGAATTCCCCCTGATTCTCCTCAGACTGGTGGTTACTATAGAGATAATGAGCCACCAATATATGAGACAGTTGAACATTTTCCTAGTGTTACAGACTTAGATTCCCATCATTGTTATGTAAGATATGTCTCACAAACTGAGACAGAAATTGGTAGTAGCATCGGTCAAGGAGGGGGGAATGTATTTTTGTGGGCAATGTTGGACAACAGTAGGCTATGTATGGATACAATCCTCATTGGCCAACTCAGCTGCCTAGTTCCACTGTCACAACCATGGTAGGAGCAAGAAATGATCCAAAGTGAGTCCCAACAAGCTATTTCGATTCTTCATGAATTTCTTAATTTAAATTTGGGCCCCCAGTCATCTCAATTTACTAAGGATAGCTCATCGTACTATGAAGGGATCTTCGCTCCTCAGCAACAATATCAATATGGCCAAGGGTATGGGAGTGCAATGGAAGAGTTTGGATCATATTATTATAACCTATGCCAAAGAAGAAGAAATAATGACAACGATGATATTGAGCCTGGGCGACGCTCCACTTGGAATTAGGGTGTGCATTTATTCCCTTCAATTGCTTTATAATTTATTTTATCGTCATTATGTCATATGCTATGTTAATATTTATGTTCTTAAATTTCACAACTTGCTTGATAATTTAGTGATGAATTGATGATTGATGAATGATGACTGATAAATCATGATAAGGGTATATAGTTATATACTATATAAGATACAAATACAATACAACTGCTATATATAAATTATAAATAAGCTGTATTCTCTAAAATTTCATATTAACAGATAGTTCATATTTCATAAGTCAAAATTATAGTTCTTACTAAAAAAATACAATTTTAGATATGATAGTGAGACAGGATATCGAAACTTAGGGGGACCAATATTTTGATTTGTACTTGTTACTAATGAAAAAAAAACATTGTTTTTTAGCCTTTTCTAATATTTTGGATTTTTTTGATATATTTTTAATTTTTTTTAATTAAAAAAAATTTACATTACGATGTATCGCGAACCGCGACTGATACCGATACTATATCAATTTTTTAGACTGACCAATACCGTAACTAATAACGTGATTTTCACCCATACTCGCTGCAGGGTGAAGAATCGTAGCAAAGGCAGGGCCTATGATCTGGTAGTTGTCTTCTCCAGCGAAGGTCGTGGAGGAAGGCGCGAGTGAGGAGGCAGCGAAGATGAAGGAGGGGTCGGCACGGCGGGTGGGCTTAGAGTGGATGATGCAACCAGATAAGGGGCGGTCATTCCCTCCAAGCCCACTCCTCGCACTGACCCCTTCCTCATCTCCGCTGCTCGCTGCCTCCACTCTTTTTCCTTCATCTACGAAACGCTTACCAACTGGTTGACGAAAAACTTCATAGATATCTTGACTAAGGAACCCACTCTTTCGAGCCACTACCTCATCTTTCATCGTTTAAAGCTCTTCTCCTTCGTTGAATCATCAATGTGGCCCTTTGCAATGTGTTCATGTATCATCTATTGAAGACTTCATGCATTGTTTCTTCATTTATTTTCAATGTATGAAAATGATATGTGATATTTGGGATGTGCATAATAACTATTTAAAGGAGGGGTTGGCGATGTTTTGGTGGGTGTTCTTTGTGCTTGTGTTCAGTTGGGAGCTTTGGATGTTGCGTTGGGGATTCATGGGTATGTGGAGAGTTGGGTTAAGATTGGGTGTGAGGTTGGAGAGAGTTGGATACTGGGTTGAGATAAGCTAAGGTGTTGCAATCATCCTGTTTAATCATGAATATGTTTTGTTATCAAAGGCATTGTATTAGAAAATGACGTCTATTAATTTTTTTTAATGTGGAATTATGTTAAAAATGCATTTAATTCATGGTAATGTGGATTTATGAATTTTGTATAGTCTTTTGTTAATTTAGGTAATGAGATAAAATCTCAAAAGATTGTCGTTGAGATATTTAAGAAGAGCTAACAACTGAATGCATATCGTTTGATTTTAAAAGAAATCGAGTTGAAAGTTTGATTGTTGATTCGACGATAGCAAATAGATGTATAGTAATATGGATTCTATGAGTGATGTTTGGAATGTTGTATTTTTGTTGGTAAATTATATAAATGTTGTAATATATGGATTGTTTGTATAATATATGGAATATGAATGTTTTGAAGATTTGCATGAATGTTTGGAGTTTTTATGAATGTTTGAAGGTGATATTATATGAATGTTTGGAGTTAATTAATTGATGGAAGGAGTTGAAGAATATTAGCATTTGGAGTATACCAATTGTGAATAATTGTTGATCAATAATGTGAAGACTGTAAATGTTTTGAATGTGAGGATTTAAAAATGATATGGTATCGTAAATGACATTATGTAAAGATAAAAGCTCCATCAGTGTCTACGTAACCTTACAAATAAAGAAAAAAAAAAAGAACTGTGTTAACAAGTGACGATGTCATTACTTCACAGAACCTAAAAAAAATTATGTTAATTAGTGATGATGTCGTCACTTCACAGAACCTAAAAATAAAAACCGTGTTAATGAGTGACAACATTATCACTTTATAGAACCTTAACAAAAAGAAAAAAAAACTGTGTTACCTAGTAATGATGTTGTCACTTCACAGAACCTAAAAAAATTGAAAATTGTCCATACACTTCATTGATATATATATATATATATGTATATACAATTGTATTCAAACATATCAAAGGAACACAAATTGCAAAAAATTTCACACCTATCATCTATTACAGAATTGAAAAGTGCCTTAAAGAACTCAAATTCACAAACACATAAAAGTTCACAAATTGCAAAATTTCTACATTGACTTATTTTAAATCAACATTAGCGCATAGATTATGTAACCCGTTAACCTCATTTCCTTTTGCATCAAATCACTAAAAGTTTTGCCTTCCACCATTGTACAAGGGATGTATAATATAAAAGACAAAGTCTCTACCAAACACCTCGTGCACAACTTTATCCTCAATCCATTTCATGTACCTAGATATCAAGACCATCAATGACACTTCACTTCTTAGGGACATTTTGTTGAACACTTTCTGTGCACCATTTAATCGCTAATCCTAGGAGGGTCTTAGGGGCTTGCCCAGGCTTTGACTAAAATCACAAGTTCTATGTCGGATATCAATTAAAGAATTAGATACTAAATAATTTGATCCAACCTAATACCATCAATATAAGAATGGACGCATCTTCCAAAATCTAATGCACCAAGATTGGCACACACTAAAAGGACGATGACTAAGGTGGCGTCGTCGGGTTTCAAACTGCTCCTCTGCATCCTCAAAAAAAGCCTCAATGCTTCTTTTCATTGACCGCATTGTACATAACCATCAATGATAGTATTACACGGCACCAAACCTAACTTGGGTATTTCATCAAACAAATGGCATGCAGTTTGAATATCTTCTAGCATTCTATACACATGAATGAGGTATTGTTCCTAATAACTACATGAGAATCCAAACGCACATTTCAAAGTAGAGTAGTGAACTTGCTTACGATAGAATCCACTTGGGATTTGATTCATTGGAAGACCAAAAGGGCATAATCTATGAAGCCCTTTTTGGAATCATGCATAAAAGGTGATGAGCTTTGCCATGATGGATAGCGTTGTGAATGGAGCTCTTGTCCATATTGCTATGCCTCGGCACTTTTTCAAGGCTCCACATACTTCGTAAAGAGGTCTATGTTGAGCTCCTCAAACCTGATGGGAGTAATGGTGGAGTAGAAGAAAGAGAAAAGAAGAAGACGATTATGGAGGTGGATTGGATTGGATTGGCGGAGCGTTAAGAGTTGAACTAGAGAAATTTTTTGTTGCACAAGAAGAAAGACAGGAGCTGGAGATGTGTATAGAAGAGGAATAGGAAGAAAGAACGTGTTTCATTAGGTTCGCTAAGCGACGACATCGTCGCACCACGAATCCTTATAAAAAAATTATAGAAAAGGCTTGTGGGGGCTTTTTCCGTATCATAAATGCGAGCATTTTTTGTTTGTGTGCCTGCTAAGGTTATTTTTTTCGTAATTTTTTCTTAATGAAAATTTAATTACTAGAAAATACATTTACTATTTTCATGAAATTTGTACTACCTATGTTTTAGATGATTCCTCTTATCTATACTCAAAATAGATTTGAACTGGCAATGTGTATGGTTCAATTGATACGCGAGTTGGCTTTTTACTTTAACTTGGTCTAGCTGCGTCATAAAAATGTCAATAAATAAATACTATTATCTTAGAAACTTTGGATTGACTTGAAACTTCATATCTAAGGTGGTCTTACTTAGCTTTTTCAGTCCTCCTTGTATGATGATTTATGGGGCCCAAAGTGGGTGTAATTCATGGTAGATATCGGAGCACAAATATGAGAGAGAGTGAGAGTGTGTTCATTCTTGTTTGCTGTCCACTCTTTATTTCAGACCATTTGGATGTCCTATGATCAAGTAGGGATGTAAAATCGGCCATACTGCTGTGCCATGCCTAGGCTGGAAGGTTCTTAGCCCAACACGACCTACATTCATAGGTAGGCTCGTGCTAGCCCATGTGCCATGTGGGCTGCCCCATTTTCTGACATTTTTAAATTAAAAAAAATTTTAAAAAAATGTTAAAAAACAATGAACTTGAAATAATATCACATTGAAGCTTGTATGAGTGCCATAAGTATCACTCATTGGCACTTGTACAAGGCTATAACTATTATATTGAAGCACTCCTTGGCACTTGTATAAGGCTATAAATATCACATTGAAGCTTGTATGAGGCTATAAATACCACTCATTGAAATTTGAATCAGTCAATTTATGTCTTTTGATGCCATAAATAGGTCTTTTAAATGCATTTAGCATCCTACCAACATCCATAAGTCTATCCACCCACCAAAAAACACTTAAGTCTCCTTTATTTCAAGCATGCACTTAAAGAATTTGGGGTATGCCTTATTGGGCTTGACCATTGGTTTATGTCGTGTCGTTTCGTGTCTTGGTCCCGAGCAACCTTGGCCCAACACGGCCCATGCCTGGGATGGTTTGGGTTGTGCTAGGGTGGTCAACGTGTTTGGCCAGGCCACAGTATGTTGATTGGTGTGCTGGGCTATGTCGAACTTGGGCGGCCCGGCCCATATTACATCCCTATGACCAAGTAACCCTTATGGTGCACACTACTCCCCTTCTCCAATTTTTTTGCACGTCATGGAAATACTTCCATTCTCCACCTTCACTATAATTGGAATGGCTATGGGAAGCTCTACAGTTCTCACTAGAACAAAACCCATATGTTTACCTCCAAGTTTAATGATTTTTAAGTGACATTTTTCATTAAATTTAGTTCAATTTTGACTATAATTGAGATAAGGGTCAAATTATTGTGAGTTTTACTTGAGAGTTTGTTCAGTGTGAGGGTGGTCGACCGATGATATGTGGTCCCATGCATTACTAAAGCTGTTACCTTTCTCATTGTACCTCTTTTCTAGTAATGGTACCTCTTGTATGCAGAAAAGGTATCTTGAGTGGGCTTAGTTTCGGACTGGTGAACATGAGATTAGGTTTGTGTTGGCCCCTCTAAAATATAGATTGAGCTTGAGTTGGCCCAAAATCTGACCTGACCTCACTAAATTGCAACCCTAACCTTTTTAGAAATGTGGGAAGAGAATACTGTTATGTCTTTTGACATGACATGGTCTTAATATTTGCCTATATCCACTTCGAACTACAAAGCATCATTGGTTACATGTTAATATTTTGAAGGATTTAGGAAATCTCTAGAATAGATCAACACAATTAACTCAATAATATATGTGCAAATAATCAACTACTCAGTGGAAATTAAATCGATTAATATAAAAGAACACATCACAATAAGGTACGATTTTAACGTAGAAAATCCCAACTGAGTAAAAAACCATGAATCCGATAATGATCAACTATCAAGTAAGCTTCAACAATTACAAGATATACTCACACCCTTCTTGCATATAAGGGCTGAGTTCTTTTCATTGCAATTCCTTTTACTTAAAAACACTTCTTCGCTGTGTACTATTCTCTACTTGATATACTTGTACCTTACACACGCAAGATGGCCTCAACAACTTCTATAGGAGATGTAGAAGCAACTTTTCTTTAGGCCAAAGCTTTAATCCTTCAACTCTTAACAAAAGGTCTAGAGAAGATGATATTCAATATGTAATTTTCACTCAGAATAATGAGGTCTATATTCCATGCCCATGGTTGAGAGAAAATCCCTTGTTATAACTCCAATTTCAAGCCTTATAGTGGTAATCCATCTATGATAGGATTTGGCACAAAATAGAAAAGTCCAACTTAAAATAGAAAGAGAAATTTGTTGGTCGGTGTGTATTTCATGCAGGCTCGATTGATCGGGTAACTATTGGATCAATTGATTTAGGCCTCTGTCTCGCATCCTTCGTCGATTTTTACAGATTTTCTTCGTTTCAGCTCTTCTAACGACTTGAACTATAGTCTATCATCAAAGAATATAAAATACAACTCAATGAACTAAAAATTTTGTCCAACCATGAATTAGCCAACATATAAAAATCTCTATAATCTCCCCCTTTAGGCAATTCGTGCACAAAACTCACCTATAATAATACATACAATCTACCCAATATAAAATCCAAAATCACATTGAATCTTTTAACAAAAAAACAAAAAAGAAAAATTATCATAGCACTTGTAGTATTGTACCGTCTCTGTCTACCTCTAAACATCTCATCTTGAATGTCTTAATTATCCCCCTCTTCGTCTATAATTGATAATGCTAATGATCAATATGTAGTAGATTTGTCAATCAGACTCCATCAAAGCTTCCCCTCAATTGTAACTTTCCTTTAATTGTATCTTCATAGCAGTATTGGGGGTAGGAGCTTGATCTTCTTGATCATGGTTTTTGCATAGCCACCTACACTCGTGTAGTTTAAGCTTTTTGCACAGTGAAAGCAACTTCTTTAAGTAAATTGGACTTTTTTACTCAAACAGCTCTCGTCTTAACCTTTGGTTTAGACAATTGTTTCCACTATTGTTTATACTTTTCCAAAACAAGCAGATTTTTAGTAATGGGACGAATGTGTCCTATAACATACAAAAATCCTTACATGTTTTATGTTTAATAAATCAAAAGTATAACCCCATATTGATACAACCAATGCATACTTGTTCATTCTGGGTAGATATGGGTCCAATGCCTATATTTGAATCTGTGGTTTTAAAACATGGATTAACACAAAAGTTATGTGTTAAAATAGATTTAAAGAAAAATGATGTTCAAATCTACACGGAGAATGGGAAGGTGATGGAAGTAAGTGGGCACTGGAGGCATGGAGAACCCAGTGCTAAGGACTGGAGAAGCGCCCATTGGTGGAAATTCAAGTATGTTAGGCGAATCGAGATGCCTAATAATGTGAATTGGAGGAACATAGAGGCAAGTATTAGTGACAACTACTTCCTTGAGATCAAAGTTCCAAATGACATTTTTGATTTAAATAATACCTGTGTAAATGATGCAGAGTTAGTAAGAGTGAGTGAGGTGGATGAGTAGTTACAGTGAAAATGAATGGTCGAAATAGAATCATTTAAATATTAAAGCAATGCAGTTTGGTACTTTGACAATCAATGGATATATATATATTAGCCTATATCTAAAATATATATGTGGTATCTCCTCAATCGTTTATTCTTTTCCTTGTTTAAATAAAAGTGTACTATAGCAAAGCAAGACCGTGCTAAGCTTGGGGCCTAATTAATAAAATTTAAGTTGTTAATTTCGTGGAAATAGGAAGAGATGGAGGAACAGAGGTTCTGACTAAATCCCATTTAAAATTTCGTACAATCCCAAAGCCAATTAAATAAAGAAATTAATCAAATGCCTATACATCATAAATCCAATCTCAAATTAAAGGGGGTGGGGGGAGAGAGAGAGAGAGAGAGAGAGAGAGAGAGAGAGAGAGAGAGATCAAATGCCTATGCAGCATAAATCCAATCTCAGAATAAGAGAGGGAGGGAAGGAGGGAGGGAGGGAGGGAGAACGTACTTAAGGGAGGGAGGGAGGGAGAACGTACTTATGTTAAATGGCTTTGACATGTGAATAGGAAAAAAGAAAGCCTTCTTAAAGCAAATTTATTGTTAAAAGACAGATAAATCAAAAGAGAAATCCCTTCAAAGGCTAACAATAACCTTTGTGGTAGTTGTAGTAACTACAAAGTTGAACTTCCAAACTTTTGTCATTGAAACAATAATAATGATAATAATAATAATAATAATAAATAAATAAACAAACAAAGAATCAAAGAAACTTGACTTCAATTCCAAAGCACACAAACCTGCATAGTATGAGTGTCTTTGACTTCAATTCAAGCTCGTAATTCCTGCTCGTCTTAGGTCAAATGTTTGTGCATGTACTACCCTTATTCCAAAACCTATAACATCTAATGAGAAGGTAGTTTTAAAATTTTAAGTAAGTGAAATGCTACACAATGTTTGAGCATTTTTTCTAGTTGCAGCTTACAAAAATACATGATGATTATAAAAGTCTATTAGATGTAAAGATCCATACGAAGCCTACCTATATCCAAAATTTTAAGTCTATAAGATAATCCTAATCTTTTTATCTATGACCCTAAAATTTAATGGTTCGGAAACATTATTTTATCATGATTTCAATTCAACAGTGAAAAAAAGTTGGGTGAGTGTCAAATTTATACTTATAACCATTTATGGGAATGTAGTATATATGGAAAAACTAGAGAGAATCAATATGGGCCCCATGATAAAAAAAAGAGGGGTGGAAAAGAAGGTGTTTTTAAAGTGGGCCAATCGATAGAATTCCTTTTTAAGTAAAAGCCCGATCTAATCGTTTATACTTTGTTTACTTACCAAAAAAAGAAGATCATGAGGTTTGATATTAGAAAGTTATTTTTAGAAAGCTATTTTAACTATTAATTACAAAGAATTATAAAATATATATTCAACATTCATTAAGCATTATGGGTCTTTAACCAAATGCACTACATATAAAGAGAAATCGATAAAAGTAGAAGTAAGAATACAATTGTGGATAACATCATACAAAAATTTTGAGGAAACTACAAAAAAAATTACCTTTAGTGTCCGGTGCACAAAGAAGGCCCTCATAGTTCCTTCATAATGATAAAGGTCCTCCTGCCAATTTACCCTTTTCTTGAATTCTTGCTCTCATTTCTTCCGCTTTTCCCTCATCTTTTTCCATCTTCCAAATGCTTTGCAAATGTAATTTTCATGAAACAAATATGTGGGTACAATAGGGGAATTTGCTGGGTGAAGTGAAGTGTTGCATCTAAGGTTAAATTGAGCATTGTGAGCTGCAAAGTGGAGGTGTCAAGCCCCGGGCCCAAGTTTAGGTCATTACGGATAGGCTCGTGACATGGCACATGTAATCCCATAATAATTCACTCTGCACTAAGGCAAACATGGACCACTATAAAGGAATTTTCACAATTTTTCTCATATATGCAAAAGATCCATAATACATGCATATTCAAGTTTAACTATGGAACTTAGTGCTTCGTTCACCCAATCAACACCATGTGATAGTATAAGAGCCTAAATAAATACCTATTTAAACATTAGATAATTAAACTACTCACTAAACTATCAAAATGAACATAACCCATGCAAAATACTAATGTTACAAAGCATATAAGTGAAAATGTGCCTAAATGCATAACGGTCAAAGACTGAAAGTATAATACATATCCTCGAATGAAAAAAATATAAATCAATTCTATAGTCATGATGATAAGATAAAATGAATTATTATAGCTCAAATCCTAAATGCTCAATGAACTCATGTTGCTCTACAGATATGCCAAATAGAAGATGTCATTTGATCCGCACTAAGCTAGTTCTAAAGGTACCGCTGTGGCAACCTTCGGGATCGCATCGATAATCGCGTTGGAATTAAGGCCTGCTCCTGCAATGTCAAGGTTAGCACTTGAGTACGATAACTAAATAAGGAATAGGCAAGTGGTACATGAAACATGTTGTCCCAAATAAAGTTAAAGATAGTACCAATTAAATAGGGTAAACGCGAAATCTAAGTATGTTAACATAAGATAAAGCATAATTATAAAGAATAAAGATAATAGAATATCACAACTAGATGACAATCCATATGACTACAATCATCCCTGAAGAGAGATATATATTAGAACAAAATGGGAGATTAGGTAGCTAATCTGACCACCTAAAGGAGCATTGACTTACTCCACAGAATACCAACTATAGCGATCATAGAATTTCAACATATAATCAACCCGGCCGGGCCTCATAAAGTCCAGCTCAGTAGTGCCACTCTATGAATCATTATATATAGATGGATCAGATAGCACTATCGTGCTCTCATACTTACCTTCTCAATCGAACTTACTGAATTAACATTTATAGTTACAAAAACTTAATGATATCAATAATGATCAGAAATAACAAAAGCAAATGTGAAGGTAATGAAAGGAAGATAACTGAACTAATAATATAAATGAAAGGAATATGATTGAACTGAAAACATAATGAGGGAATATAGCTGAAGTAATAACATAAATAAGTAAAGGATTTAGAAGTCATCGAAATAGGCATAATTTCAATTAATTAAGGAACAAGGAACGAGGATAATTTACAAGCCATGCTAATTAAGATGTCCGTGTTCTAAACTTTCCACTTCGGCATAACCATAAGGATTTTGATGCCATGTGTTACCAAATTTCAGTGTCGCATTGTGTATGAATCCAGACATCGACTCTTTATACCCATACACGAAAGGCATAATATTAGAACTAACTGAATCATCTAACAAGAATTAGTGACAGCTAATACTTTTTTTGTTTATTCCATTTGATATCGTTGGACAAGGTTTAAGGTATAATGGTTCCAAGAAATAAGGTCTTACATAGTCATAAGGTTTATCTAATAATTCTAAGGTGATACTTGACCACGGGTTAAGTCCAGATGTGCCTAATGAAATATCTATTATAGCTAATCCAACCTAGATAGAAATTGGAAGAATGAAAGAATAAATAAATAAATCAATCAATAAACTAGGTTTGTGCTCGAACACGATAAAGCATGCATTTGAGTGGGCTTCACAGAGGCAAACATGCTTGAGTGCGTATGAACATGCGCTCGAGCGCGATTTACAGAGATGAAATAACTGAAAATTTTAACTGCGCATTCGAGGGAGCCGGGGTCCACTGGAGTGCACTGACTTGGGATCTAGATCTAAGCTCTGTTTTTGCACCTAAATTTCTATAGTTTCAAACCCACTTTTCCACCTGCATTTATACATGCATTCATGCTGTAACACTCCGATCCCCTTTGAGCCGGATTAGTGGCTCATTAGTCTGCGTTTCTGTTAATTAATTCTTTCGAACTTGGTTTCGGGTCTTGGATAGGTAGTTGAGTAACCTTTGACCTGGGATAGGTAGTTCTAAGCCCTTTTTCGTAATTTTGCTTTTGCTTTGAGTGCATCATATTTGCATCATCTTGGTGTCAGCACGTGTATTTTGTTGAGCTCGTTGTTTTCTATAACTGCCTCGGACCCATTCGGAGTCAATTGGAGCAATTGGACCCTCGTATGACTTGAATTGTAAATAGTCTAAATTCATCGGACTTTGTTTTAAACTCCAAAACCTATATATGTTGAGTCATCAGCCAGATGTCTTGTTCATTTCATTGATCGACTGCATGCAACTCTAAAGCACTCCACGTCTTCTCTTCTCTTCCCCTCTTCACTTTTGTTCTCTCTTGGTTGATGTTGGGTTTTGCTTTGGATTCTCTCCTCTTTGTGATACTTCTTGTCTTTGCGTTAGGTAACTGGGTTCTCCATCTCTTCTTCTCTAATTTGGATTCCCATTTCTTTTGCTGTGTTCTCATCTCATGCATGAGTTGTTTCCTTGTTTTGCTTGGGATTTTAGTTGCTTTGGAGCTTGATCTCAGTGCATTTGGCTAAGCTTTGAGGCAAGTATAAGTACAGGATTGTATAACACATATGGGTATTTTGTTTGACTGCTTTGATCTCATCTATGACATCCTATACATGTTTGTTGTGTTTACAGCCAAATTCTGTGATTTTGGAACCTCTGGAACTTGTTTTGCTAAGTTTCTGTACCAAATTTTAGTTTCTGTACTCAGCCCAAATTCGATTCTGTATTGTACGGCTAAGCCGTAACTTTGTACGGCTCAGATTCCAGAGACTTGAATTTTCATATTTTGTTCTACGGCTAGGCTACGGTTGAACCGTACATTGTTCTACGGCTGAGCCGTAAGCTAGCCGTGACCCAGCCGTGAATTATCACCTTGATCAGTCGAAACTTTCTGATTTCAGTACTCTTACGGGGAAGCTACGGCTAAGCCGTGGATTGGTCTATGGTTAAGCCGTGGACTCCACTGTGGCTCAGCCGTGAAATGTATCAAATCAGAGGTGGAAGATGACCAGTTTAGCTGTGTATGGAAGGGAACCACGGTTAAGCCGTAGTGCAAGTTACGGCTAGGCCGTAAAGTGTAAACGGCTAAGCCGTAGGTCACCCATGGCTAAACCGTAAGACCGAGAAAATCCGGAATAAACTTAGGATAATGGTGTGACTTTGTAGGACTAAAATACAGGTTAACCACCCATGTGAACATGCCCGATGGACTCTTTGGACCATATGAATAGTCTGTTAGGCTGTGACTTATTCATGTGAGCGTTGATTTACTGTTAAGCACCTCACCATGGGTGTTGGTTTAAGGGACTTCGGTGCACGTGAGGATTAATTGCAACACTTGGATGGCAACGGTGCATCGAATAACTTAAAACTACATCATCATGCACGGTTAGTGACAGTGAACAACTAGATTAGTGTTGGCTCGTAATTATCCTTGATTCCGTATTAATCTGAGATGCATTGCATATTGTTTACAGTTTTGACCTCTGTTCTGTTGATCTATGTTTATGCATTACGAGGTCATTTTGCTTTCGTCTCGTATATCTGTTTTATTCTTCGATCTGCACTATGCTTTGATCTATGCTGTGCTTTGACTTAATCTATGCTATGCTCTGTATATTTCTGGCTTTGTATATCTCTGATTTATTGGGTATTCCCTGGTGGCTCTGCCCAGAGATTAATACGTGAGGATAAGATCTGGTCTTTGCCATCGGTGAGTCCAAAGCGGATAATCTCCCTTCTTTTGGATTTGATTTGATTGGTATTAGTCTGGCTCTACTCAGCCTCAGCCCTATGATGCCCGACGGGGTTACCTCTGGCTTAGATCTCTGTATCTCTGTATCACTGCAGTGTCGCTTTGTCTTGGGACCCCGGAACCCAGGAAACCGAGACCCACTTGTACCCTTGGCCCGGTCAGTGGTGTTCTCATCTGCTGTGCTCTGCTCTCTATTGGAGAGAAGATGGTTAACGTAGTAGCCACCTAGTTCAGTATTTCTATGCTTTGATTCACTTATCATGCTTTACTTCTACGCACGATTTTGCTTAGCATACTATTATGAAACTCTGTAATTAATATTCTGTCATTATTCACATTATTCAATTTGATACTATGAGTGTTTCATCCCTGGTACTTATATTTGCTGGATCATTGTATTCACTGCGTTGTCTGTGGTGTTGCAGGCACAGATCCCTTGCCCGGCTCCCCGGCGGTCGAGGAAGCTGTAGGGTAGAGCCTAGAGGCACCCTCTGGGTTGGCAGAGTGGGCCTGATCATCTCTGCTGAGTGCGTACATGCATATCTTCGGGGCTATCTGTTTTGGGTTTTTGTTTTTTTTTTTTGAGATGTTGGATTTTGTACTTCGGACTTTGTCACTCTATATATTTGTACATCTTGATTTTGTCGTGTACTCAGACTTGTATCTGGTTTTCGAGTATTGTATTTAGCTTTGTCTTTTCCGTTCCGCATGTGTTTTGGCTTCCGCTATTTCTTTGTTGCTTGCTATGATATCTACAGCTTCCGCTTTCGTTGTTTCGCACGTGTTAGATCCCTTGTGTGTGTGCATTTGGACTAGGCTTGGATGCACGTGCACGGGAGTACGTGTGTCACAGGTTTGGCTTTTCGCTAACCCCCGAATTCTGGGCTTGGGTGGTGACACGTGCTTTGTATGGTATCAGAGCATGCTAGTTCTAAGCATGTAGACATCTAAGATCGTGGTGAGATGACGATGTCAACTATTTGACTCCAAGTCTAATATGTTGATTCTTGGGGATTGACTAACTTGGGACGTTTTATATTTGGATTTTGTTCATTTCCTTTTTGCAGGATAACACACCATGGCATCAGGATCAGGGTCTAGAGATGAGAATCGGCAGGGTCATAACGGCGAGAGTGGATCGCTACCCCCACCCACGAGCAGTGAAGAGCGTCTGATGATGATGATGCAATCCATGCAGTCCTTGCAGGCTCAGATGGCATCTATGGTGGACAGGCAGAGTCAGGCGGCTACGTCAGCCTCTCAGCGTGTAAAACAGCAAGTGATCTTCCAGTCCAAAGAAACCGATCCAAATGCTATTTTTGATAAGTTTCGTAAGCAAGGGGCGACTGAGTTCCATGGGATAGAGGATGCATTGCAGGCCGAGCAATGGTTGGAACAGACAGAGGAGCTTTTTGATACAATTGTGTGCAGTAACAAACAGAAAGTGGTTCTCACAGCCTCCATGCTTCGGAGTGTAGCCAAGACATGGTGGAGGAGTGTCAAGAGCTCATTCCAGATTATGCCCAGTGCCACGGTTTGGGAAACTTTCAAGCAACAGTTTCGGCGAAAGTTCATGCCTCTTCATATTCAGCGAGCCAAGGAAGTGGAATTCTTCAACCTTCAGCAGAGACAGACATCGGTTGCAGATTATGTACACAAGTTTACAGAGCTGTCTCACTTCGCAGAGGACATGGTGAACACTGAGCATAAGAAGGTGACTCGCTTCGTCAACGGCCTGAACCCGAGGCATAAACGCCACGTGGTTGCATGTATGTGGCCGGCTACCTTGAATGACGCTATTGACATGGCCTATGATGCAGAGGCCATATTTAAGGAGGAGCGAATTGAGGCTAAGAGGACGGCAGGTTTCAGTGGCAAAAGTCAGTTTCAGAAGAAGCTCAAGGGTAAGCAGGGTAGTTCGAGCAGTACTCAGGTGGTTTGTGGTCACTGTGGGAAGGATCACCCAACAGACAGATGTTGGAGGAAGAGTGGGGCTTGTTTCGGTTGTGGCTCTACGGACCATAAGCGGGCCCAATGCCCGAAGTTTCAGTCCTCTCCACAGACGAGATATGCAGGATCTACAGCGTAGGGCAAGTCTCAGACAGCTCGCCCAGCCCAGAAGCAGAACCGCCAGACAGCTCAAGCTTATGCTGCTACGCATGAGGGCGCGGAGGAGGCTACGGTCGTGGAAGGTAAAATTTTAATTTTTGATGCTGAAGCTTTAGCCTTGTTTGACTCCGGGTCTACGCGTTCGTACGTAGCACCCCATTTTGCTGTGCAGCTTCGACAGAGACCCACACTGCTCCCATACTTGTTGATAGTATCCACTCCGGTTGGTAAACAGGTGGAGTGCAGTGTTTTCTACCCTCAATGTGATGTGCGGATAGCTGGTCATCAGCTCCCGATAGGCCTCGTGTTGCTCACGACACTGGATTTTGATGTGATTCTTGGTATGGACTGGCTTGCGAGATATCATGCTTGTATTAATTGTTACAGCAAGGCTATCTATTTTGATCTGGGCAGCGGATTTCAATTTGAGGGCAGCCAGACGAATTGCCCAAGGCGTGTGATATCTACTTGTAAAGCAGACAGGATGCTTCGTAGGGGATGTGAGGGATTTCTTGCATTCATTTCAGGGAAAAAGGATCAGTGACAGCTCAGTGAGATCCCAGTAGTCAGCGAGTTTCCAGATGTCTTTCCGGAGGATGTGCCAGAGTTGCCACCAGTTCGAGAGGTAGAGTTCTCGATCGACGTAATGCCAGGTACAGCACCCATTAGTAGAGCTCCATATCGTATGGCCCTGCAGAGTTGTTGGAATTGAAGAAACAGTTGCAGGATCTGTTGGATAAAGGGTTCATATGCCCAAGTGTCTCACCTTGGGGAGCTCCTGTATTGTTTGTCAGGAAGAGGGATGGCAGTTTCCGGATGTGCATTGACTACAGGCAGTTGAACAAAGTGACCATCAAGAACAAATATCCATTGCCTAGGATTGATGAGTTGTTCGATCAGCTTTAGGGTCCAGCTTACTTCTCGAAGATCGACTTGAGGTCAGGATATCATCAGCTCCGGGTAAAGGATGAGGATGTTCCTAAGACAGCTTTCAGGACTCGATATGGACACTACGAGTTCCTTGTCATGCCTTTTGGTTTGACGAATGCACTCGCAGCTTTTATGGCATTGATGAATAGGGTGTTTACTTCCTTTTTGGACCAGTTTGTTGTGGTTTTCATAGATGATATATTGGTCTATTCGAAGACTGCTGAGGAGCATACAGATCATCTGCGTCAAGCATTGCAGCTGCTTAGAGATCACCAGTTGTATGCAAAGTTGGCCAAATGTGATTTCTGGTTAGAACAAGTTGCATTTTTGGGTCATGTGATTTCTAAAGATGGATTGATGGTGGATCCAGCTAAGATTGAGGCAGTAGTCCATTGGCCCCATCCTAGGTCAGTGACAGAGATTTGGAGTTTTCTGGGATTGGCGGGATATTACCGTAGGCTCGTGCAGGACTTCTCGAAGATTTCAGCCCCGCTGACTCAGTTGACTCTGAAGAAGGTCCCGTATGAGTGGACAGAGAAGTGTGAGCGTAGTTTTTAGATGTTGAAAGAAAAGCTCACTACGGCGCCAGTATTGACTCTCCCGGATGGTAGTGAGGGATTCGTGATTTATTCCGATGCCTCTCAAGTTGGACTAGGCTGTGTACTGATGCAGAATCAGAAAGTGATTGCCTATAGTTCCAGACAGCTAAAAGAACACGAGAAAAACTATGCCACCCATGACCTGGAGCTAGCAGCCATTGTATTTACACTGAAGTTGTGGCGGCATTACTTGTACGGTGTGAAGTTCGAGGTCCATTCTGATCATCACAGTCTGCAGTATTTGTTTGATCAGCATGACTTGAATATGAGGCAGCGGAGGTGGTTGGAGTTTATCAAGGACTACGACTTTCCAATCAAGTACCACCCAGGCAAGGGGAATGTGGTTGCAGATGCGCTCAGCAGGAGAACAGAAAGTCTTCAGGTGTTGGCAGGATTCTATATGCTGGTGCATGATCAGCCTGTTGAGGTTCGGATGGTAGGTGAATTGGTGACATTAGCTACTACCGTCATGTTTCAGCCTGAGGTGATTCAGCGATCAAGGATCGCCAGTTTGAGGACCCCATTCTGGTGATTTTCAGAGATCGAATTGCAGATCGACCTGATTTCAGCTTGGTAGATGGAGTTTTGCACTTCAGGAGTAGATTGTGTGTTCCCGCTGTGGATAAGCTGAAAGAAAAGTTGATGACAGATGCGCACGATGCCCGTTATGCGATGCACCCAGGGAGTACGAAGATGTACCGGAACTTGAAAGATAGATTTTGGTGGCACAATATGAAGCGGGAGATCGCAGGGTTCGTAGCTCGATGTTTGACCTGTTAGAGGGTGAAAGCTGATCATCAGCGACCTCCAGGATCATTGCATCCATTACACACTCCACAGTGGAAGTGGGAGCACATTACCATGGATTTCGTCTCCGGTTTTCCGCCGACCAGTAAAAAGAACAATGCGATCTGGGTAATAGTGGATAGATTGACTAAGTCAGCACATTTCCTTCCGTTCAAGAAAGGGATGACATTCACAGAGATGGCCAGGAAGTTTGTTGACGAGATAGTCAGATTGCATAGCACCCCAGTATCTATTTTGTCTGATCGCGGCAGTCGTTTTGTGTCTTCATTCTGGAGAGCGTTTCAGGAAGCTATGGGCACGAAGTTAAGCTTTAGTACGGCATACCACCCCCAGACTGATGGGCAGTCGAAGCGTACCATTCAGACGTTGGAGGATATGCTCAGAGCGAGCGTGCTGAACTTTGAGAAGGAATGGGATATGCATCTGGCATTGTGTGAGTTTGCCTACAACAATAGCTTCCACGAGAGCATTGGTATGGCACCCTATAAGGCTCTATACGGACGCAAGTGCAGGACCCCAGTGTGCTGGGAAGAGGTAGGAACAAGAAGTTTCCATGGTCCGACAATCATTGCTGATACGACATAGAAAATGCAGAAAGTGATAGAGAATCTGAAGATTGCTCGATCCAGGCAGAAGAGCTACGCGGATACTTGGAGGAGACCTTTGGCATTCCAAGTCGGAGATTGGGTGTTCCTTAAAGTTTCTCCGATGAAGGGCACTGTGCGGTTTGGTCAGAAGGGCAAGTTAGCTCCGAGATATGTGGGACCGTTTGAAGTCAAGAGCCGAGTTGGAGATTTAGCCTATCGTTTGACGCTTCCAGTTGAGTTTTCCGGTGTTCACGATGTATTCCATGTGTCGATGCTTCGTAAGTACATGCCAGATCCGAGCCATGTGATTCGATACGATGATATTCAGATTCAGCCCAATGCAACTTACGTTGAGCGTCCGCTTCGCATCGTTGGTACACGAGAGCAGATTCTCTGCACCAGAACTATCAGATGGGTTAAGGTGTTGTGGGAGCATCACGGTCCAGATGAGGCTACATGGGAGCTAGAGGAGCAGCTAGCGCGCCAGTAGCCACAGCTCTTCGCGCAGGTAGGTGGTCATTCCGAGGACGGAATGATTCCTAGTGGGGGAGGATGTAACACTCCGATCCCCTTTGAGCCAGATTAGTGGCTCATTAGTGTGCGTTTCTGTTAATTAATTCTTTCGGACTTGGTTTCGGGTCTTGGATAGGTAGTTGAATAACCTTTGACTTGGGATAGGTAGTTCTAAGCCCTTTTTCGTAATTTTGCTTTTGCTTTGAGTGCATCATATTTGCATCATCTTGGTGTCAGCACGTGTATTTTGTTGAGCTCGTTGTTTTCTGTAACTGCCTCAGACCCATTCGGAGTCAATTGGAGCAGTTGGACCCTCGTATGACTTGAATTGTAAATAGTCTAAATTCATCGGACTTTGTTTTAAACTCTAAAACCTATATATGTTGAGTCATCAGCCAGATGTCTTGTTCATTTCATTGATCGACTGCATGCAACTCTAGAGCACTCCACGTCTTCTCTTCTCTTCCCCTATTCACTTTTGTTCTCTCTTGGTTGATGTTGGGTTTTGCTTTGGATTCTCTCCTCTCTGTGATATTTCTCTGTCTTTGCTTTAGGTAAGTGGGTTCTCCATCTCTTCTTCTCCAATTTGGATTCCCATTTCTTTTGCTGTGTTCTCATCTCATGCATGAGTTGTTTCCTTGTTTTGCTTGGGATTTTAGTTGCTTTGGAGCTTGATCTCAGTGCATTTGGCTAAGCTTTGAGGCAAGTATAAGTACAGGATTGTATAACACATATGGGTATTTTGTTTGACTGCTTTGATCTCATCTATGACATCCTATACATGTTTGTTGTGTTTACAGCCAAATTCTGTGATTTTGGAACCTCTGGAACTTGTTTTGCTAAGTTTCTGTACCAAATTTTAGTTTCTGTACTCAGCCCGAATTCGATTCTGTATTGTACGGCTAAGCCGTAACTTTGTACGGCTCAGATTCCAGAGACTTGAATTTTCGTATTTTGTTCTACGGCTAGGCTACGGTTGAACCGTACATTGTTCTACGGCTGAGCCGTAAGCTAGCCGTGACCCAGCCGTGAATTATCACCCTGATCAGTCGAAACTTTCTGATTTTAGTACTCTTACGGGGAAGCTATGGCTAAGCCGTGGATTGGTCTACGGTTAAGCCGTGGACTCCAGCGTCGCTCAGCCGTGAAATGTATCAAATCAGAGGTGGAAGATGACCAGTTTAGCTGTGTATGGAAGGGAACCACGGTTAAGCCGTAGTGCAAGTTACGGTTAGGCCGTAAAGTGTAAACGGCTAAGCCGTAGGTCACCCATGGCTAAACCGTAAGACCGGGAAAATCCGGAATAAACTTAGGATAATGGTGTGACTTTGTAGGACTAAAATACAGGTTAACCACCCATGTGAACATGCCCGATGGACTCTTTGGACCATATGAATAGTCTGTTAGGCTGTGACTTATTCATGTGAGTGTTGATTTACTGTTAAGCACCTCACCATGAGTGTTGGTTTAAGGGACTTCGGTGCACGTGAGGATTAATTGCAACACTTGGATGGCAACGGTGCATCGAATAACTTAAAACTACATCATCATGCACGGTTAGTGACAGTGAACAACTAGATTAGTGTTGGCTCGTAATTATCCTTGATTCCGTATTAATCTGAGATGCATTGCATATTGTTTACAGTTTTGACCTCTGTTCTGTTGATCTATGTTTATGCATTACGAGGTCATTTTGCTTTCGTCTCGTATATCTGTTTTATTCTTCGATCTGCACTATGCTTTGATCTATGCTGTGCTTTGACTTAATCTATGCTATGCTCTGTATATTTCTGGCTTTGTATATCTCTGATTTATTGGGTATTCCCTGGTGGCTCTGCCCAGAGATTAATACGTGAGGATAAGATCTGGTCTTTGCCATCGGTGAGTCCAAAGCGGATAATCTCCCTTCTTTTGGATTTGATTTGATTGGTATTAGTCTGGCTCTACTCAGCCTCAGCCCTATGATGCCCGACGGGGTTACCTCTGGCTTAGATCTCTGTATCTCTGTATCACTGCAGTGTCGCTTTGTCTTGGGACCCCGGAACCCAGGAAACCGAGACCCACTTGTACCCTTGGCCCGGTCAGTGGTGTTCTCATCTGCTGTGCTCTGCTCTCTATTGGAGAGAAGATGGTTAACGTAGTAGCCACCTAGTTCAGTATTTCTATGCTTTGATTCACTTATCATGCTTTACTTCTACGCACGATTTTGCTTAGCATACTATTATGAAACTCTGTAATTAATATTCTGTCATTATTCACATTATTCAATTTGATACTATGAGTGTTTCATCCCTGGTACTTATATTTGCTGGATCATTGTATTCACTGCGTTGTCTGTGGTGTTGCAGGCACAGATCCCTTGCCCGGCTCCCCGGCGGTCGAGGAAGCTGTAGGGTAGAGCCTAGAGGCACCCTCTGGGTTGGCAAAGTGGGCCTGATCATCTCTGCTGAGTGCGTACATGCATATCTTCGGGGCTATCTGTTTTGGGTTTTTGTTTTTTTTTTTGAGATGTTGGATTTTGTACTTCGGACTTTGTCACTCTATATATTTGTACATCTTGATTTTGTCGTGTACTCAGACTTGTATCTGGTTTTCGAGTATTGTATTTAGCTTTGTCTTTTCCGTTCCGCATGTGTTTTGGCTTCCGCTATTTCTTTGTTGCTTGCTATGATATCTACAGCTTCCGCTTTCGTTGTTTCGCACGTGTTAGATCCCTTGTGTGTGTGCATTTGGACTAGGCTTGGATGCACGTGCACGGGAGTACGTGTGTCACAGGTTTGGCTTTTCGCTAACCCCCGAATTCTGGTCTCGGGTGGTGACACATGCTTTGAATCCTCCACATTTATGGCTATTTCAACTTCATTCCAAACCATTTAATCCTGGCATTCATTTATTCCATTTAAAATGCATTTCCAACATATCATAGCATTCTCATTTATGAAAAAAATAGAGAATGAGCTGTACAAATATGCTAAAATATAGAAATCTCAAGGAATCAATTATAACTACAATCATGAATATTACTACTTGCTTAAGCTTGTGTTATGGTGCTCCCAAAATCCACATGTAAGGCTTTAAGTGCAAACCTCCAAATCCACTAGCTCACCCAACACCTAACAAGGCAATGACATGAAGAGAAGAAGAAAATATGAGATGAATGCCATGAAAGGATGAATACATGAAGTTAAGATTGAGAGAAATCTACTCCTATACTATTTAATGGCTTAAATACTAAGATGGGTTGTATTTTTTACCTCAAAAGTGGTGCCAAAGGGTGAAGATGAGTTTTCTCTCCAAACAAACAATAAATGGGTAAAAGGAAATGTAGAGAAGAAGGTGAATCTAACTTCTAATGGGCGGAATCTCTCTTTCTTACACACTCTAGGCTTGTAGGAGGAGGGAAAATGGAGTAGGAAGAGCTTAAAGGCTTGGTTTCTTAGCTAAGAGGCACAAGGAGCTTTTACTTTGAGGAAAGTGTTTTTATATAAGGCTAGGTTTGCTCCAATAGTTTGGGCATTTACTAGCAAGTTCATAGGACTAAGTTATTTTACAAAATAGGTTGTAGTGGTCCCACATAGATGACTAGGGTCTCAAATGAATGGGTCTACTAATGTATAATGGTAATCGCGATTAATGCACATGACATGATTAATAAGATGATGAGATAATGCAAAGTTAACTAGTTAAATTACCAAATTGGTCCTCAAGTCTACTTAATTAAGAGTAAGTTCCCCAATCTACTTACCCATTATGTAATTAAGATTAAAATACCATTAATTAGAAATAAACACGAAAGATTAGCAATTAAATTCTAGATTTGGGGCCGGAATATTAAAGGAGGCGAGGGAGGGATGATTGAATTCGGGTTTTGCAATGCGAGGCCTAGCATTTGGGTGGAGATGAGGAAAATGAGTGCTGGGTTGGGCTCTATTTTGATGCAAGAATGATCGTTTCGGGTGGGACATGTTGTGTTTGCATGTGTGTGTAGTGTAAGATCTAATATGGTTTATAACAAAAACATCAAACATATGGATCTAGATTTAAGCATTAAATAATAAATAATTTGATGGATTAAAAGTGTACATTGCGGTATGCATGATATTGATGACAAGCAATATTGTATTCCCTTTTCAAGTAAGATTTTCTCTTTTCTCCCTTATCACTCGCTCCAATATGTGTGAGAGTTAATGGGTATCTTGCAATGATTGTGAGTTAAGAGACAGGGCAAGAAAGGACCAAAAACTCACTTTTACAAATAACTTAGAGAGATTTCTTCTTATCAAAGAAATTCTATTACAAGTAAGTTTCCTTAATTCCCTTAGATATTAGTCAAACAATAGTCTTAATAGACTGCAGCTCCTAAAAGTAAATTCAAGATAAATTTATTAGAATCAAACTAAAGGAGCAAGTATATAAAAATTAGTGAACTTATATTGGGGCTCTCCATCATTAGACGTGTGCTCATGAGAACCAGTCACATCCAACATGTAGATGTGAAACAATGATGATGCATTGATGGAGTGGACATAGTTATTTTTAGAAACCAACATGAGTGAGGGGTGGGGATGATGTTGCTAAGCGATGAGGAGGCGCTGTTTGTTTGGGAGGATAGAGATGCAAATGAGAGATGGGTTAAGTGGTGTTCATTTGTATTTGTGTGAGAGATGATGATGTGTGATGTTTTGATATTGTTCGACTTTGGTAATGGAGGGATGGGGATGGAGTTGCTGTGAAGAATGGGATTGTTTGGCTAGGTGGATTAGAAGTTGGAACTATGGGTTCAAGTTGTTTGATATCAAGGAATATGATAACACGGAGAAAGAGGGAAAGGAGAGAAAGAAGAAGACACGAGAAACAATATCATTGTTTGACTTAAATGAGCGGCGTATTGTCATTCAAACAAAAGAAAAAATTGACAAGAGGGTTTTTGTTGTTATAAATGAACTATGAAGGCAAAGCTTTGTACAATTCACTTCGGATTTCGATAAAGCCACTCTGAATCAATTGGCAAAAGGTTAGGCATTTTTGGTGCACCGAGCATGTAACATACATACATTGGTATACAATGCACTGCAATCTCTCTCCTATAAAATATATCATTGTAGTTGATCACCAAGGCAACCTCTATGAACAAGACCAGCTCCTTACCCAAGTGTTACCAGTGGGCTGACTTTCCTTCCCTTATGTACTATCTCTTGTGTCCAGCCCCCTTGGTTGAGGTTTAATTTAAAAAAAAAAAAACCTTTATCAACAATGAGCATGTTCTTCGTAAAAGCAATGCTACAATCATTACATTGGCCTTCTTCATTGCGATTTGGGAAGAAAGAGTAATAAGTGAGAAACGGAACCTAGACCATTCACTCATTTCAATGAAGTAAAATATAAAAATACACTCAGCCTTTTATCTCTTGTTCAGATCTAGCCGGGCTCATGCTTTCTATCCCTTATTCCAAGCCCGGCCCTAAAATTAAATTGGCTTTACTTTAGGATCCAGGCCCAACCCAAGTAAGGCCCAAGTGTGGCCCAAATTGGTTTGTGCCTAGGCCTGGGCTGTCCCTAGCTGGCCCACTCCATGAGCACGCCTACTCTCAGAAGTCCTTTTTTTTTTCTTCTTCTTTTTTGTGGGTTTGCCATGGTCCCCCTCTCCCACAAACTTAAACAAAGTTTATTGTAATTTTAGATATCTCTATCTAATTTTTATATATGGACTCTTCAGGGTTTTTATATTTTTACATAGTAGCTCATCTAACATATTGTTCTTGAGTCCGACCTCACTGAAAAGTGCACCAATTGGATTCCATTTGAAGGGAAGTGTTGATAAGTGACCTTTACTCAAGGGATAATGTTAAAAAGTATTATGTTGCTTCTACTAATACCTCAACCTTAATTTTGGAAGGAATGGTTAGTTATGAAAACTTAATATGAATAAGAGCTAACAGACTACTAGCTTGAATTTTTAGAGGAGCAACTCGGCCTGAAAATGTGCATGTCGTCAGAAGTGTGCCGGTTAGGTTTCATCTTAGGGGAAGTGTTGTGGAGTGCGCTCCACTAGAGGAGAAGTATTAAAAAGTATTTACTAAATGTTTCTTTAGCTAAGAAAACTTAATAGGTAGTTCTATTTATTTTCTCCACAACTTAATTACTGTTTATAACTTTTTTCCTATTGAACTTTACCTTTAGCCTATTTAATTAGTCCGTTTTATGTTTTGGTAAAATCACAAGCGGACCAAAGTAACGACATATGGGTGCACTTGCATCCATCAAACTGTGACATGGCTTCAAATCTTATATGAAAATTCTAAATTCACTACCAAAATCTAATAAAAATTATTGATACACCCATCAAAATTCATATAAAAATTCTTAATTTACCCCCAAAGCCAAACTAGCTATTAGGTAATGCATTCCTCAAATAAAAATCCTGGATGAGCATTGGTTAGCTAAAATTACTTAGTCCTATTAGGACACCAAAACATCGGTTTCCATCTTGTATTAATTGCCTCAACCAAATTCCACAGCTTGCAATCCCGGTACCGCACCATTGACAGAACACCCCAAGCTTTAAAACCGGAGCCCTGTATTTTGACAAGATGGACAAGGGCCAATGGTTAATACCTCTCCATCTACGTAGTAAATTAAACAGGTAAAGTAAGCTTACTTTGGCTCATCCTCTTCCACTTTACCCCATTACAACGCCTTCACGTGATACCGTCTTCTGTTTAACCATAGAAAAATACAAGACCGCTTGAAACCACTGCCCCACCCCCAACACCCATTTCTTCCCGTCCAAATACTCCAAGACCTGAAACGATGAGAATAAACAAAACCCATTTCATTGCACTCCTCAAGATTACATGTTCTCCTTCCAATCTCAGGAGCCAGCAAAACACTCTCAAAACCACTACCCCATCCAGACACCCAAAACATCATATGATGTAGCCAAAGAAAACCTATTTCATCTAAACCCAAAGAAACACCCATGCTCTTACATTCCTCATTCCCTCCTGAGAAGCCAGTAAAACATCACAGAAAAAAACAATACTACCTCGAAACCCATTTTGCCCCATCCAAAGACCCCAAAGCATCATAGGGTGAGAATCAACAAAACCTATTTCATCTAGAAGAACATCCACCTTCTCAAATTTCTCATTTCCATAAGAGAATCCAGCAAAACACCCATTCTGCCCATCCTAAAATTCCACACATTGGATGATTAGGCCAAACAGACCCATTTTCCTCACATTCCTCATTTACATCTGTGAAGGTAGCAAAAACACCCTAAAAAAACCACTACCCCAACACCCATTTCTTCCCTTCCAAGCATTCCCCCACATCAGACAATGGGACAAACCAAAACCCATTCCATCTAAACCCCTAAAAACAAACATCATCTTGTCAATGTTCTCAATACCCATCGGAGGAGCCAGGAGAGGAAGAAAGGGAGAGGGGGAAGATGTGCTATGTGGGGAAAGCTACAAAGATTTTCATCTTCATCGTCTCTGTTCTGGCCATGGTAGGCCTGGTTTTGGGCTTCACATTCCTCCGCCATAAGCTTCAGAAGCCCCACAAGTGTGTCAATGGCTGCGGTCCGGTCTTCCCCGGCACCACTACGGGGCCCCCTTCGCTTCCTTCCACCTCTTCGCCACCAGCCACATCTTCACCTCCAGCAACACCTTCATCTCCGGCCACCTATTCACCTCCGCCTCCCGTAAACTATTCGCCTCCGGAAACACCTTCACCTCCGGCCACCGATTCACCTCCGCCTCCTCTCAACTATCCGCCTCCGGAAAACCCTTCACCTCCGGCCACCGATTCACCTCCTCCTCCTGTCAGCTATTCGCCTCCCGAAACACCTTCACCTCCGGCCACCACTTCACCTCCGCCTCCAGCTGCTGCTTCTGGTACGCCGGCGGCGCCTCCGTACAGTCCACCGAGCTCCGACATGTCCACACCAGCGCCACCGGGTCCTGTGCATGTGTTGTTAGCTTAAACAGGTGGCTTTAGACTATCCACATTTGGACTATTCTTTTTGCTTTTGTATTTCTTTGATTTGTTCGATTTTGTTTGTGCATAGAGTCATAGACTGTAGACACGTACAAGGTTTGTTTGCTGGTTGTGCTGGCTGTTACTGTTAATGTGTTTTTGAGCTTATACGGTAGATTGTATGAGTGGGTTCTTGAAGCACAAAATTACCCCCATATTGTTCTCACAAATCTTCCAAGTGCAACTTTGTGCGGCTGTGCAGAAACCCAAATTCGCAGAGGATGTCCATTATGAGGAAAACTTTATATCTATTCTGTGGAAAATTTTGAAACCGGTTTCAGCAGACCTACATACAACTAGATGGGGGTAGTTATATATGATCAACCTGAATCTACTTTGAAACAATTATGTAAGTTTGCTCTGGTGCTTTGAAAAATCCACAAAAAAATTTTGAATCCACCCCCAAAATCGACTTCAGAATTGTAGGTTCATTCCCAAGATTCAATTATCTATTTTGCAACACGTCCCTTAAAAAAATTTTTGGATTTGCCACTGTGCTCAATTAATCATAGAAGCTGACCCATGGTCTGGCCTTCGTCAAAAACTCAGTTCATTTTTCTGCATTTACTTGTGAAAAAGTGGCTTTATGGATATTGACTATGGAAAAGCATATATACAAAAGTAAAAGTTTGTATTGTACAGGATTGCTCTTATGGGGAGGAATGTGTACTTGGAGAGCCGAGCAGAGCCAATATGTAAACTTGGATCAGCCAAGGCCAGCATGATCCTGGCTCGAACATTGAACGAACCAACTTGATCCTGAAGCAATCCAAGTTTAACTTAACTTGAGCTTGGTTCCAATTAAGTGGAAATGATTCACTATATCTTGATAATATCTATCAAATTTGAGGAATACCGAAAGCATTATTAAACATTCATGCTTCATGGTTGCTTAGTTGATTATGGCCATAAGGGTGTGAGCCCAGTGCATGGAAATGGAAACAACCACCCAACCCAGCCCTCCCCAACCCCAGATACCGAAGGCATTATTAAACATTCAAACTCTATAGTTGCTTAACTGATTATGGATATTGAAGGATTTTTGGGGGAGATCCTTTAGAATGGATTAATGCAATCAATCTCAATATTATGCGTACAAATAATCAACTATGCAGTAGAAATAGATAAAACAAAAACACACACCACAAGAAGATACAATTTTTACGTAGAAATCCAAAAAAAAAAAAAAACCACGACTAAAAATAAAAAACTATGAATTATACTATAGTTACAGGAGAATACTCACAATCCTAATCCAGTTATCGTGCAACTAAAGGACTTTGTGATTCTTTTGCACAATACCCCACTGCAACGATTGCCTGCCATTCTTTGTTACAGATCGAAGCACCTAGATGCCTTCTAAATATAGCACTTGACTTCCCATGACAATCTCCTACACTTAGAGAAGTAGAAGACAAAGATCTCTAGCGTTAAGCCTTAGCCCTTCAACTCTCCAATGAAAAACTCTAGAGGAGATAATCTCTAAAATATATTCTCCATTTAGAACAATGAGATCTCTATCTTAGGGTTGAGAGAGAACCCTTTTCTATAGCCCAATTTTGTGTCTCATAAGTATATTCCAATTAGGAAGGGAAAACCGGTAAGTTCCTCTTCAAATCAGACTAAAAAATTGCAAGCGGCGAACTTTTGTGCACTTGTCCGATCAATCGGATTAATGGTCTGATCGGTCGGATTAAGACTCTGTTCGGGTGAAATTTCAGTACATTTTCTACAAACTTCCGAAGGCCATAACATTTTTGTTTTAGCTCCTTAAGGTAATCTTGGGCTGTATGGATTTCTACTCAAAATGAGCTTTTCAATGGTAGATCGCTTGCCTATATCCGATGTTCGGTTTGTAAGATATGACCTTTCTAAACCATGTTGTCCGTAGAAAATCATTTCAATTTGTTGCTCTTTCTTCGATTTGTTCACTTTAGTGCATTCAGTGACTTAAATCATTATTTATACTCAAAGACATATAAAATACAACACTAATGAACTTAAGTTTTGTCTAACCCATGAATTTGCCAATACAAAAATCTTTACAATCTCCCCCTTTGGTAATTCATGGATAAACAATCAATCTACCCAAAAATAAAACAAAAAAATACATTAAACATTGAGTAAATTGAAATAACAAAGAAAGTTTTATTACAAGCTCAGCACTAGTTACAAAAGAAACTATCTTCAGCTCCATCTATCTTCAGACTTCGCAAAAATTCTTTATTCTCTCCTTGAATACAATAGCTTTCCCCTTTTTGTCTATAATTGACAATGTTAATGGTCATCATGCTGCAAATATGTCAACTTAGATCCAGCAGTAGCTCCCCCTTAATTATAGCCCCCCCTTAATTGTATCTTCGTAGCAGCATTGGGGATGAGAGCTTGATCATCTTGATCAGGATTTTTTGTAAGTAGCCACTTACACTTGTGTAGTTTAGTGTGAGTAACTTCTATATACAAATTAGACTTCCTAACCCAAATAGCTTTTGTTTTGACCTTTGGTTTAGACAACACATGTAGCTTCTTGCAATGGGGACGAATATGTTCTTTAACTCCACAGTGATGACAAGTGGATGTGTGTGCAGGACGTGACACATTCTTCCTTTTTGAATTACTCAACACATTATGAATATGTGCAGCATATGAAGTAGTGTGTGCAATACTTTTATCAAAAATAGATTTACCTTCAGATTTTAAAGTTGATGCACTATCATTAAAACTAAGACCACGCTTGTCATTAGGCACCTTTTGAATACATAAGATGTTTTCAAGTATTTTCGAGCCAATATGCATCTTATTTAGAGAGTTTTTTGTTGAATTCAACTCAAACAATGCAATCTTTAGTTTCCTAGTAGGTCTTCTTTTTTAGCCTTAATAGTCTTTAAGTTGGTTTTTAAAGTTTTAAACTTTTGTTCGACCTTTTTAAAATTATCTTTCAGTAAACCATATTTGTGACTCTCAGTAGTCAACTTATCAGCCATAAAATTCTTCTGTCCTTCTAAAAGATGAACCTTTGATTTTGTATCTTCTAACTCTTTCTTAAAAGACAAAATCTCTTCTTTCCGCTTAAGAGCATCTTTTTCAAATAACTTGCTCATCTTCATAAACTTGTCTAGCACAATCCCATATTCTGCTTTCCAATCATCTTCTTCATTTGAAAGTGCAATGTCAGCATTCTCTGTAGTAAAACTATCATCAGATACAGTGGATCTAGCCATAAAAGCCATAAACTTGCCATTCACAATATCCTTAAGATCAGATTCAAGGTCTTTCTCTTTTTTGTGAAGAATCATCATCTCAAGTTTTCAGAGCTTTGTGTTTGGGATTCTTTTTCTTGCTAGGACACTCATTAGCATAATGACCATAACTCCGACATTCAAAGCACTTAACCTTGGCTAATGTCGTATTCTTTTCATATTTTAATTTCTTCCGCTTAGCTTTTTTAGCCTTTATGCATTTTTGAAACTGAGCAATTAACTCAGTGATATTATCATCAGAATCCGAATCAGTCTCAATTTTCTTTTCAGATTGCTTCACTGATTTTCCTTTATTTAAATGGTTTTCTTCGAAAGTTTAAAGATTTCCAACCAACTGATTCACTGTAAGGGTTTCTAAATTCTTGTTCTTTTTAATAGCATCCAACTTTGAATCAAAGTTTAAAATAAGAGACCTCAGAATCTTTTTGACAATTTTACTTTTAGGGATTTCTTTATCTAAATTGAAAATAGAATTGATAATGTCATTTAACTTAGCGTACAACTGATTGAAGGTTTCTTCTTCTTCTATTACAATGGTTTCAAAAGACTTATTTAACCTTTGTAGCATTACTTACTTGACAGTATCAGTATCCTCATAAATAGTTTGCAAAACATCCCATTCTTCTTTTGCAGTTTTATAAGTGGAAATCCGACGAAATTCATCAACAAACATTCCATTATAAATAGCATTTATGGCCTTATTATTGTAGTTGGAGGCATACTTTTATTGCTTAGTCTATTGGGTTTTAGGTTTAACTATTGTTTGCCGATTAGCAGTAATAGTGGGTTTTGAATAACCTTCCTTAATACTATCCCATACATCATTATCAATGGACTTGAGAAACCCAATCATCTTTTGCTTTCAATAAGTATAATTTAAACCATCAAATAATGGAGGCTTCATAGTAGATGTGTCTTCTTAATTGAGCACAATTTTAGATATTTTTTAGGATTAAACACAGCAAATTAGTGTAACTTGCTCTGATACTACTTGAAGGATTTTTAGGGGAGATCCTCTATAATGAGTCAATGCAATCAATCTCAATATTATGTGTGCAAACAATTAACTACGCAGTGGAAATAAATCAAACAAAAGTACACACCACAAAAAGATACAGCTTTTTTGTGAAAACTTAAACCGAAAAAAACTATGCCCAAGAATCAAGCATTATGAATCATATCACAGTTACAAGAAAATACTTACAACCCTTATCCAGTTACCGCGCAACCTAAGGACTTTGTGATTTCTTAGCACAGCACCTTGCTGCAACGACTGCCTGCCATTTTCTGTTACAGATCCAAGCACCTAGACGTCTTTTAGATGTAGCACTTGACTCTTCATAACAATCTTCTATTCTCAGAGAAGTAAAAGACGATGATCTTTAAAGTAGAACTTCAGCCTTTCAATTATCCAATGAAAAAACTTTAGAATAGATGATCTCCAAAATATATTCTCTACTTAGAACGATAAGATCTGTATCTTAGGTTGAGAGAGAATCCTTTTTTATAGCCCCAATTTCGTACCTCATAAGTATATTCCAATCAGGACAGGAGTTAGTATGAAACCAGCAAGTTCCTTTTCAAATTGGATTGAAAAATCGTAAGTTGGCAAACTTTTTTGCACCTATCTGATCGATCGGATTAATGGTCCGATTGGTCAGATTAAGCCTCCCGAGTAAAATTTTAGCACATTTTCTGCAAACTTCCAAAGGCTATAACTTTCTTGTTTTAGCTTCGATTGAGGCAATCTTAGGCTTTATGAATATCTATTCGAAACGAGTTTTCCAATGGTAGGTCGCTTGCCCATATCCGACGTTCGGTTTATGAGATATAACTTTTTTAAGCTATGTTGTCCGTAGAAAATCACTTCAATTTGTAGCTCTTTTTTTTTTATTTCTTCACTTCAGTGCATCTGGTGACTTAAATCATTGTTTATATGCAAAGATATGTAAAATACAACATTAATGGATTTAAGTTTTGTCTAACTCATGAATTTGCCAATACAAAAATCCTTACAGATATGAGAGTGTAAGCTTGAGTGCATGAAAATGGAAACCACCCCCCCCCCCCCCCCCCCCCCCCCCCCCCCCCCGAACAACAAAACACCAAATAAATATATAAATAAAAAATAATCCACACTCTTATTTTGTTCAAGTAAAAGAAGAGTGTGGATCAAATCATAAATAAAACTAAAGAAGATGTTTGAGCTTAAAAAAATATTTACTAGAAGATAAAATTTACTATTCCTAACTATGTTAGGTTTGAGCAGGGTAAAGAAAGTGGAAAAAAGTGGCCCTAGTTGATGTCACGTTAAAATATTACTCACTTTTCTTTGTTTTAAAATAAATACCTATAAACTAAAGCTTTACGCCTCCGTCAATTTTATTTTACTTTTACTTCTTTTGTCCAGATGGCTAGAAATACAATTGTATGTCACATCAATCCCTTTTTACTCCTCCTATGCTCTGCATTTTGCATAACTAAAAGAGAACTTCTCTGCAGTCATTACCACTGGGTAACCATAGGGGAGAGCCTAGATCACTGGAGGCTAGGACTTTTACTGAAAAGTTGAAGCTTCCAAGCATGTTATTTGTAAATAGAGTTCGGATCCTCTGCGTAAAAATTCGATGATGAGCGTGAGTGGACTATATGGCGTACTGTAAGTGGTCCACCCATGGTCATCGTCGGGCAAATGCTATATAATCTTAATTCTCGTAAAAATTATTGTTTTAAATTTGTACAAGCTCATGATAGTTAATGACACATCTTTATAGGAAGCCTCAACTTTCTTAGAGTGTCCATCTTTATAGGAAGCCTCAACTTTCTTAAAGTGTCCGCCTTAGGTAATCAAAACTCCATTATCAAAATGTAGTTGGACCTTATTAAGTATAGATTTAAGGCTATTAATATCAATAATGAACGAAGTTTAAAAAATATAGTCATTTAAATATGAGGAATGTTAGTATGTATCCTTTTCACACCCTAGGTGAGAGATGTTTACATAACTTTTTCTATTTGTGCATGAGCATTCCTCTTTTACATATATGGCTTTTTCTGTTTTGCATATGAATATTTTCAATTGTACAGGTATTCCTCACCTTATAGTGAGGGAATGATGCATGCTAATATTTCTCTTTAAATATATATAGGTTTAACAATATTCTATCATTTTTCCCCACTGAGTTATTTTTCAAAAAGCTGTGAATACAGTTTAGTTTAATTATTATATTTTCTACCTATATAGGATTAATTATTTTTTTAAAATAGAAAATTCATCATATTATGTTGTCTTCGTCAAAAGTTTATTTTCTTATATACATGTGAAAGATACTTCGAAAGCAAGACCGGCTCCCTTGCATCCCGAGCTCGAGTCATTCCTTTTTCAAGTCCCATAATATGGAGACCTCAAGCCTCGAGCCAATCCAATCTCAGTTTGATACTGGCTGGTAAAAAATTAAGCCGAGGTTGAGCTTTAGTGTGATCTAAGTTGAGCCAAGTCGACTTGCGAGTTTGCTTGCCTTGTCAACATTGCCTTCCCAAGATTTAGTGCCTATTTTGGATGATCTTAAATGTTTGAAATGGAGCTTGTTCAAATAAATCTATTTGAAATAGAATTGTTTCAATTAAATTGTCTTACAAGTAGATTATTTGGCAAGTCTACAATAAGAAATAACACAATTGCATTATTTCAGAGTTATATGGATAGAGTTATCATATTGTAAAAGTAGTTCATGCAAAAGGGAGCTTCTAAGTGCACACACTATTTTTCTATCCACGGACACCATTTTTTTTTTGTTTTTGAATTTTCTTCATAGTGAAATGATGGATATACCCTCCTCCTCCTCCTCCTCCTCCTCCTCCTCCCCTTACCCCTCTACCCCTTGCCTACCTCCTCCACCCCTTCCCCACCTTCGCCTACGAGAGCGAGAGCGAGAGCGAGAGCGAGAGAGAGGGAGATGGAGGAAGAGGGAGAGAGAAAGAAAAGAGAGAAAGAGCAAGAAGGGAAGAGAGAGGGAGGGCAGAGGGGCTGTGGGATAGCGGAGGAGGGGAGGGAGGTTAGGGAGGAAGGTATATTTGTCATTTCATTATGGGGTAATTTTTTTTTAAATGGTGTGTGGAAAGAAAAACAGTGTATGCATTTAGAAGCTCCTTGTGCAAAATCATCATAAAATAAAAATGATGGGAAGAAAAATCATGTGTCATAAAAGTTACAACAACAAACTTGTAAGAAAGAAAATACAAAAATATTTGTGTTAGACAGATGTACATTTCAAAAAGTTACTTTTTATTTACTTTTTTGAAAAGAGGCAAAATGTATTAAAGTTGTTTGAATCAAAAATCTAAGAGAAGCCTGTCAAACGGTATAAGGCAGTCAAGAGTCTATTTGAATTAATTATAAGGGAAATAGATCAAAATAGTAGGCTTGTTAAACAGTGTCTTAGAAAATTTAAGTTGTGGGCCAACTGACATACTTAAACGTTTCTCCGAGCACTATTAACTACTTGATTGAAGAAATAATGATTAAGCACTAATTTCTTGACATATTGGACTCATATTTGGCTAATCCATACCGTCCATTAGATGCATACTTTTTCCCCCAATAA
The DNA here is from genome assembly GCA_037013555.1 of Sextonia rubra. Classification (NCBI taxonomy): domain Eukaryota; kingdom Viridiplantae; phylum Streptophyta; class Magnoliopsida; order Laurales; family Lauraceae; genus Sextonia; species Sextonia rubra. The sequence goes on along the minus strand of JASUAD010000009.1, from coordinate 49,462,507 downwards.
TTGCATGAAATTAAACTAATTGTTGATTAACACATAATTTATCCAAGCATTTGTGTAAACTAATGGTATCCAATTGGCCTAACATTTTCGGCCTGTATCAAGCCTGGAGTAAGGACTGAACTAATGGTTTGGATCCATACTGTGTTGGCTCTACTCTACTATATATATGAAAAGTTATTAATATGTAATGAACTGCCTTTTTTTTTTAATAAACTTCCAAATCAACTGATGATAAGTTTTGCTAATCATGTACTTACATTGGTAAAAATAATTGAACACATATTTTGACTTATTTGGATTTTCATAAAGTAAGGTAAATATTTGAGATTTTACTCCACCTTACTTGTTAATATAATGGTGTAGTTAACCTCACGTAATGAGAGAGAGAGAGAGAGAGAGAGAGAGAGAGAGATTTATTCAGGTGAGGAATGTCTCTACAGGAGGATAGGGTATTCTAGCTTGTGGGTGCTTGTTATTAGCTATGTCTTTCAAGTTTAATGATTTTAGAAGGCTTTGGTTCTTTAGATTTCAATCCATGTAATATTGGATTATAGGTTTCCAAAATATAAAATTAATGCATTAGTGACAGAGAGAGCTAGCTAAGCCAAGCTCAAGCGAAGCCAAGCGCACCACCGAGCTTGAAAGTGCATTGGCTTCCAAGCTAGCTTGCCGTGTGGATGTCTTTTTCCGAATGTGAGAGGCAATGGTCTTTGAATGTGTTGGAAAGTCCGGTTGCTTTAAAACAGTGCTTCAATTACGTACTATTTGACATTTATTCATTAGTAGGCACCACTCTGAACCCAAACAGCTAAAACTGATTGTTTCACCCTATTCTGTCATGAACTGAGAACTTTAATAAGAATTATTTCAATCGTAATTTTTATTTTTTTTGCTACATCAAGTATTCGAACTCACGTACTCCACCATACATATGTCTCCAATCAACTGAGCCATGGACAAATGACTCAATAAAATAAAAATTTATTACATCTAAAATAACTTTATGTAAGGATTACATTATTGCATATGTGGAAGCATAAACCTGTGATCAACAATCAAGCCACATACAAGAAAAGAGAAAAGTACACAAGAGAGATTTACTTCACACAAGTAGTACTACATCTACGGACACGGAGACGATATCATCTTCATTATAACAAGTGAAGACATACAGAGACTATTATGCTCTCATCGTCTCTCCTACGTGGTGTAAGAACACCATGGGCAAAAGAGGACACTCTCTTTCACAAGATTTAAGGTTATAGATCATACCATATTTATAATCTCCGCTTTCTTAGCTCCTAAGGAAGTCCTTGTATAATGACCAAACTACCCATGACCTTAACACAGTCTTTGGCTAACTCAATTGACCAATCCGGTTTACCTTGAATACAAGATCTAAGCCCAACAGATTATTTCATTGTTTTTTTTTTTTAAACAAAGATGTAATTTCACTTGATGATACTATAAAATGGGACAATGACGTTGAGCTGTTTGTATTTTATCTTAAAGTGAGTCCCAGGTGATGGATTTGTATTGATAGCAGAGAAGTCTCAGATCAACCCTTTGAATATAGGGAATTTAGATTATATGTGGAAAAACTCCAAAGTCTTGCCCACACTGTTCGCGTGCATGGCGGGCTGCCCTATGATGACCGTGTGGATTCCCCTCCGACGATCCAGACTCCAATATAGACTCTTGCCTGCAATACTTTCCCTGCAATGCCTAAATTACCTTGCAATGATTACTAGTGGTCGGTTTTCTTAGTTGAATCATGTTACCATAAACTAAGCCTTGAACTGTGTCTTTAAAATGCGTTTGTTGGATTCACGATGGAGTAAAGTCTCATATCCTTGAAGCTTCTCAATCCCTCTGATTCTGCGTCATAAAACTCGCTACGATTAGCTGTATTAATATATTGAGGAGCCCAATATGAAATTTGAAAAAAGAAAAATAAAAAGAAGAAAACACTGTTTTCATCTTTTTTCTGAATAGGTTGGCTAAGGACTCAGCCCCTTGGCTGGGTGTTAGAAAAAAAAATAAAAAAAAGGGTTTATCTACCGTTATGTTGAAGTATAAATTTAATGCAATGTGATTTATCTGATGGATCTCAAGTGGTGAAAGTTGACATACAGAGAAAAACTGGATAAACTATTTGCGGCAGGTACTTCAAACCATTTGGATTCAAATTTAGATCCACAGTAACTCGTTCGGAGAACTCCATTTAAAAGAGCTATTATTGGAAATTCAAGCCGCTTAAAATATATATCTTCACCGTATATTAGATTTCTCCATATTTTACCATGACAGAGTTGATCACACTGTAAAATTGAATATATGCTAATCAGTTTATTCATCATATGGTTATTCATAAGATAAGCCAACTTATTTTTGAAGTAAAGTTTTGCAATATCCAAGAAAAATGAGAATAACCTATATTTTCAATAGGTGAACTTCATTTTAAATTATAATTTGTTATTTCTTTTGATTCCTGATGAGTGGAGCTCCACTAATCAATTGGACAATTTTCTCCTGCAGGCTGTGCTCTGTGCAGTGTCGTTTGTTATGTGGGATTCGGTGAAATTAAGGAGGACTCCATCTTTGGTGATGGTGGCTCGCATGTTACGTTGTGGGCCCTCCCTTTGTTTTTTCTATGTTTTTTGGGTGAAAGTGTAACAGTCGATCTGATCAAATGTAGGAATGACTTTGTGGACCACCTCCTAGGAAAGAGCTGGATTTTGACTTCTTTTGACATGAGACCGGGTTCTTATCGCTTTTTACGGTCTGGGCATCTGCAGGAATATTTTATAAGGGAATGGGGTACTTTATTGACCTTGTCAGACGGGCACATGATGGATGTTTAATAGCGACATTGGGCATCTTTAAAACAGTGCACAGTACACTTTTTGCTTTTGACCATGCATGGGGCAGCTGGAAATCACAGTGGTTTTCTAAAAGAAAATAAAATTTGGATTAGATGGTGAAGACCTTGATATTGCTGGCAGAACGTAATTGTTCTCATCATTTTAGTTTAATTCTCCAATGTTCCTTTCCAGCCTGTTTATTTGTATGGAGCTGAATTTGCGGCGGAGGTCTGCTAATCCCTTGGTACCCAAGGAGAGCCGGCTAGATCTCCTATCACCTTGGTGTAATAGTACAGTTTGAACTATAACCTCTAAGAGCAAATCATAGCCCTTCACCAATTGAGCTACTCTTTTGAGGTTATGTCGGACACATATTAAAGAAAAAAAAAAACTAATTTCGCCGAAAATTCCCCATTCCATGGGAAAACTTCCTTTTTGAGCATCTTCAATAAAAACTAATTTTCTATGGAAGCACAAAAAGGTTTAATTCATTTTTGTGTTTTATGACAAGAAAAGCCCCCACACCAAGAATGGATTGCACTGCAATAGTGAATTGAAATTGTACAAGCCTTACTTTTTTTTCTTTTGGGGAAAATTGGCTATTCATATGTGCCCTGAGGTCAACATGCTTCTACTTAAGTGGTGTTGGCACCTTGGCTAGAGAATTTTGGAATTGTCCAAATATTGACGTATATGTCATTTGCCAAGTATTGTAAGAATTTACAATGAAACAAAGCATTTTGAAATGCTAGGGGGACATCAGATTATGTTAGAAATTCTACAATTCTCAAGAAATAAACCTATAAAGATCCTTGGGTCATCACAAAACACCGGACCAGTAGCCCCACATAGGGGACAAAAAAGGTTCTAGTCGTATCTTTAACAGGTGAGGGCCTAGAGAGCACTTCCTTAGCTTAGTGGTAAGGAATGCATGTTCTTGTTGACGGGTAATGGCTTGAAATCTAACCTCAACCCTAGCGTGAGTTTTTAGTACCACTCATGCTTGAGTTGTATTTTATCCCCTTATATGTGTAGATCCCCATTATCCTGTATGTGTGAATTAAGTTATGAGTGCTGTATTTGGGTAAGAAAAAATAAAAAATAAAACAATATGTGAGGGCGTAACGGCAAAAGGCTACATGTGGATGTGACACTCATTTAACTTTTCCGCAAATTAGTTTACTAAAATGATTGGTGATCAATTTCTGTCTAGGGTTAGAACGATTGATCCGAATTTGTGGATCTTTCCCTTTCTAATTGTTTGATATTTATTAATTTCTTCATGTTTTATGTCAAGCAGGAACAGAATTTCATACAAACAAAGATGCTTTTTAACCCTGAGGGGTAGCTTAGCTGGCCTATGGCTGCAGTTTGCTTTTAGAGATTGTGGGTTCGAGTTGCGTTACCATGTTGGGGCAGAGGGGATTTACCTGGCTTTAAAGGGATTAGTCTAGTACAAAGGATTGAATTACCCTTTTATCAAAAAATATATATTTTTTAAGTTGGCAAGCAATCATGAAAGAAAATCTATTCCTATTTGATAGGGGGAAGTGTGTGAGAGAGAGAGTTGATTTCAGGAAGAAATATGCTTCAACGAGTAATTTGAACATATCAGAAGAATATGTTTCAATGGGTAACTTGAGCATATCAGTAGTTGTGCGGTCTTGTTCCATTTTACCTTTGTAAGATTTCAAAATTAATCAGATGGATCCAAAGAATTTAATTATAAAAGGTTTTGGTAATATGACCCCCTTCTTGAGAAATCTGTGGATTGGCTAGGAAACTTATTTTACCTTATAAAAGGTTTTGGTAATATGACCCCCTTCTTGACAAATCTGTAGATTGGCTAGGAAACTCTTTATACCACTAGCAAGTAAACATTTTACCACTAGTGAGAACGCATTCCTATTTTAAATTCCTACAGAATGAAGTATCTATGGGTTAAGAAAAAAAAAACGTATAAAATATCTATAGAATGGAATAGTGTAACATTTTTGGTGTTTTACAGTTCAGAAGAATGCAATAGATTTTCAATTGTGTAATTGGGCAATAGCTACATATTATAATCAAGAGGGCTTTGGGTTCAAGTCTATTTTTTAAAACTCATATAGCTTTAAGTCTAGCTTCCGAGTTTTTAGAGTTTTAAATCCACTAAGACCTTTTTGCCCCTGAAATACTAAAATATTACTATTTTGTCCCTCGTTAAAACATAGAGATTTCTGTGTGGCACCATTGTTATAGTTTGTCCGGCGACCAACAATGGTCGAACAGCGGCCGACGACCACCTCCGGGCTGTGACCGGTGACCACCTCCAGTGGTGGCTTTTTCGGCGATTTTTCCAGTGAACTTCTTGGCTTTTTTTTTTTTTTTTTTGCACACCATAATCCAAGTTTATATTCCAGTTTCACACTAACACATGGTTTTTTTTTCATGTTCTTATTTCATATTAACATATGGAATATGTTCCTGTTTACATATCACATTTTCTTATTTCACACTAATGCAAAGTCTTATTTCACACTAACACATGGTCCGAATTTCAAGATCCTATTTATATATTTCTGTTTTACACTAGCACATAGTCCTACTTTTTCATAAATGTTCTTATTTCACATTAACACATGGAACATGTGCATGTTTCTTATGTTCTTATTTCTCACATACACTAACACATAAAAAATATCTCTGTTTTTCATGTTCCTATTTCTTATGTTCATGTTTCTTATGTTCTTGTTTCTCATATATACTAACACATGAAATATGTTTTTATTTCTCATGTTTTCATGTTTCTGTTTGCATGCTCCTATTTATATGTTCTTGTTTCATATTAAAATATGGTCTTATTTTCATGTATGTTCTTCTTTCACACTAACACATGAAACATGTTTCTGTTTACATGAAACATGTTTCTGTTTTATACTAACGCATAGTCTTATTTCACATTAACACATGGTCTTATTTTCAAGATCTTGTTTACATGTTTCTGTTTCATATTAATATATTGTAACACTCCCACCCAAGCTAAGCTTGATTAGCAAGTAATTAATTGTGATTACTAGATAATTAATGTGGTTTTCTCTTAACTAAGTCTATTTTAGTTTTGTGGAGTCCAGTGAGTCAAGTTCAGGTCATGAATAGGTAGTTGAGTCGGGTTTGACCTCACTTAGAGAGATGAAAGCCCTTCTTCATAATTTTAAAATTCATGATTTCATGTCATACATGCACATATTGACACCACCACGTTTGTCTTAATGTGCTCGTTAACTTTTGCACTCGACTCGAACATATTAGATTTCATTTGACTTAATTAGATCCTCATTTGACTTACATTGAAAATAAAATAAACTAAAAGGATCTTTTTATAAAAATCTCAACTTACGTATATATAAGTACTCAAATGGGTTCTTGCACCCATGTTATTCGACCTTTCTTCTGTAGCATCTTTTTCCTCCCAACTCTCCTTTTCTTCTTCCATTTTTTTCTTCTTCATCAATGAGAGCAAGATTGATTCTGCATGCATGACTCAAGCACCCACGTCCTCTTTTCAGCTCTTCTTGTAACACTTCGACCCAAGCTAAGCTCGATTAGTGAGTAATTAATTGTGATTCCTAGCTAATTATAGTGGTTTTCTATTAACTAAGTCTATTTTAGTTTTGTGGAGTCCAACGAGTTAAGTTCAGGTCATACATAAGTAGTTTAGGTCAAGTTTAACCTTACCTAAGTAGATGAAGGCCCTTTTTCGTAATTTTATATTTCATGATTTTATGTCATACATGTATCATATTGACACCATCACGATTATCTTGTTGAGCTCGTAAACTTTCGTACTAGACTTGAATGTATTAGACTTCATTTGACCTAGTTGGACCCTCATTTGACTTATATTGGATATAAAATAAAATAGAAGGATCTTTTTATAAACCCTTAACTTATATATATTACTCAACTGGGTTGTTGTACCCACCTTAATCGATTCTTCTGTAGCTCTCCAATGTTTTCCTCTGTCTTCCAGTTTTTTTCTCCTCTTCTTCTGCATCAAGAAAGCAAGAGGGGCCTTGCATGTGGGATTTCAAGCACCCACTCCATCATTCTAACTCTCCTCATGCCTTTACATTGATGATAATGGTCTAAGGTAAGATCTCTTTCTTTTTACAGACTTCTTGGTTCAATGAGTCAAGGAGACTCTTATTTTAACACATGCACTCATGTTCTTCCTCATTTCTTGCATGCATGGCATTTGGGCTCAAGAAGTAGGTGATTCTCCTCAAGTTGAGCTAAAAGAAGGTGATCAACGTGGACCTTAAGTACAAGGTCTTGATGTAGTTTTACCCAGTGAGTTCGGGAACGTATTTATAGAGAGCTAATATTCGCAGAAAACCTGTCCTAATTGAAAAAACTAAAGCTACTCTAATAAAATCTACAAAAATACACACTACTACTTCTGAAAATTAAAATTAAATTACAAGTCCAAATCTGAAAAAAATTACAATTAAATCTAACGTAAAAATCTTAAACCAAAACAATTCTAAAACTAGAAATTGCCAAATAATGAAAAGAATGTTATTTTCTCTTATTTTTGGAAATTAAAACACTGTATTGGCCGAATAAAAAAATTCACGAAAACATTGTACCAAGTATGTATTATCACCACATACAAATATATGGTGCTGATCTAAGGTGAAATGCATTGACCTCACTAATTGTGCATTTAAAATTAAACGAACCAATACACCCAATAATACCCCAAAAATAATTAAAACTAGAAAAAAAATCTACCCTTACGTTAAATCAAAACATAAAAAAGAGGGGACTTTATGCACAGTTCGAGCTCTTATCTTCAATCTTCACACCAAAGATTATTAGATGATAGGAAAAGATGATGGGTGGATCCAAAAGTGGGCTCGGCCAAACCCCACTTTTGCTTGTGATGAGATGAATGGGGTTAAAAAAAATAATAAGTGGAAGGGACGAGAGATGTAAGGGAGAGAGTGGCTGGGCGTGTGTGTTACTGGTATGGTGGAATAGGTAGCCATATATATACAGGAAAGAGAGAGAAATTGGATGGTGGGTAGCTGAAATTTCCTTTGTATACGAGAGAGATCTCAATTGTGAAGTGACTTGGATTACTATATATGATAAGGAAAGTAATTTTGACATATGTTTATTGCTGGGATGGTATTGCACGTAAGATGGCAGTAGCAACTTTATTTGGCAAGTCTTCATCACACCTTCCATATTAAGGTGGGCCATGAAGATGAGGAAAATAGCTCATGTGTTATCTCCTTTTAAGTAAAGAACTTGGTTTCTTTTTATTTATTTTTTATTTTTTTTCATCAGAACTCAAGAGTTCCTTTCCCAAATGTGTCCTCCTTTCTGAGTGCTAAAGTGGGCCACACTGAGATTCTCATGCAAAGGTGATCATGTGGTTTTTTTTGTCAATCTTCTAATCCTGATAAGAAATTGCTTTCTTTCTAAACCTGTAGATTGGCCCCACTTTGGATGCGATTTGACTTCAAGTTTTGATTTTGGGACCTTCTCTCCTTTTTTTTTTTTCTACAAATAAAAGTGATTTTCAATTACTTTAATAATTTTGAATAAAAATTGCAAATGCACTACTGTGGGCCCAATTTACATAAAATGACACAATGAATTCACATCATTAATCATGATTTATCTTTAAATAACTAATGATAATGAGAAATTTTATCATTTCATGTAAAATCATGAATATAAAAAATCTTCTAAAAATAGAAATCCAAAATGGAAAGTTTATGATTTTATGGAAAATTGTAATTTTTAATAAATTTTTGTAAGAAAACTAATAATGATTTCTAAAATTATAAAAACATGAATTCCAATTAAATGAAGAGATTTATGATGAATAAGTCCTTAAAATTCCTGAAAATAGACATAAAATAATGAATTTTTAAGGACTTATCAAAAGGATTAATTAGATGAAACCTTAATTTAAGGCAAGTATAAGCAAATTTTGGTTGAATATATGTTTTTATATTTTAATTCTTATGATTCCTACCAATCTTTCAATTTTAATGTGCTTTACAGCCCTTCTTTTATACTTCTATTTTTCCTTGTTTGAATCTTCATGTAACTTTTCAGCTCTGAAATGAAATCAAACTATTGCATAACATCTGAAGCTTATGGCTAATCAAACTACTCCAGTACATATGAAGCTTATGGTTATGCCGTAGGTCCTCCATGCCTTTAAATCCAGAAAGCAGTAAATTTGAAATTTGTACCATAGCCAAGCTACGACTAAGCTGTAAGATATATTGCGGCTATGCTGTAACTTAGCCGTGGTCTAACCGTAAGTAATTTTATGGTTTGAAAACCCAAGAGTACGAAAAATTAAAATCCTTCTACGGTCAAGCCATGGTCAAGCCGTATAATGTGCTATGACTAAGTCGTAGTCAAACCGTGGCTCAACTGTAGAACAAATATGGCTAAGCCGTAAAACGAATCACGGTTCAACCGTGAATGCGAGAGAATCAGGGTAACTACGACTAAGCCGTATTGCATAATACGGCTAAGCCATAAGATGCCTACGGCTAAGCTGTAAGTTACCCACAGTTAAGTTGTAAGGCCACTAAAAGCTAGGTTTAAGTAGGTACTTTTGTGAGAGCTTATAGGACCTCAGCTTTTGGATCCTTATACCCTATTAACTGACCCAAAGGAATAATTGAATATTATGAAGAGTCTTGAGGGCTAAGACTCATTCATGTGGTGTCGTTCGTTCTTTAAGCACCTCCCCATGGGTGTTGGCTTTAGGGACTTCGATACACCTTTCTAACACACTGTAACACCAAAAGGAGGCAACTGTGTATCGGATAACTTAACACTACATCATCATACACGGTTAAAAACAATAGATGGCTAGATTAAGGTTGGCTAGTAAAACTACCTTGACTCTATTAAATTGGATTGCATAGCATATTAGACGACTGTTATTGTCCTCCACTCTTATGAATGGAATTGAATGATTATCATATATCTTGACTTCTAATCTTCCAATATTGTATGCATTAAATCTACTTGATATGTTTCTTGATATTCTTGATATTCGATTGACATTGACTATTGACATTGAAATGAGTACGAACGTTCGCACGAATGAATGAAATGCATTGCATAACTATTCAAGTTCAATGATATGACTGAATCGATATGGTCTAGCTCTACTTAGCTTCAGTCTTATGATACCCAGCAAGGTTGACTTTGGTGTAGCATGAGCGTTGCCGCTGTAGTGTCCTTTTCTTGAGGCTTTCGGGCTCCAGGAACTAGAGATCTATTTATACTTTGGCCCGGTCGATGGTGTTTTCAACACATAGATCCCTAGAGGAAGGATATGGCAAATGTAGTAGCTACATAGTAAAGTATTTCTATCATTTGAATCTTAAAGTATGCTTATTTCAAATGCACGACATGCCTAGTTTACTAACTTGAATTCTATTAATCATATGTCATTAATTCTTTTAAATACAACGCGTGTTACCTTAATTATGCTTATATTTTGCTGAATAGTTTTATTCACAAGTTGTCTAATGGTGTTACAAGTCTAAATCCCGAACCCGGCTTGGCACAAACCCAGGAATCAGAGAAGGAGACGGCAATCGTTCCTTTAGGCTGTAACGAATGGACAGCAGAAGCTTATAGACTGATCCATATACCAAGAGCGTCTCACTAATATCTTCGGAGTCTATAAATTGAGTCTTTTGGGACTTTTAACATTTGCACATAATTGCATCTATGTAGACTGTATGCTAATAATTGGATAATCTTAACCTCGTTATATATGCCTTTGACTTCTTGTACTCCGTTATTTTACTCTTCATAGAATGTATCCTTAGTATAGTTGCGTACATGTGTATATCATGTTGGGTTGCATAGGTGACATTGAATTAATATGATAATCTTATGCTCTTAAATATTTAATATTTGGACTGTTTCATGGTTGTAACATAGTTGAACTGTTCAATGAAAAGTGAAGAAAAATTATAGGCGATATTGACAGGCTTTCGCGCATTGATGTTTGTATACATGTTTCGTTCAGCACTTCACACATGTAAGCATGTGAATATCTCTTATGTAATTCCATTTAGATTTCAGTCTGGGTGAGAATTGCTTAGGAGTATGTGTGTCACTGATTGGGTTTAACCCCAATCTTTGATTTTTTGGGCTCGAGTTGTGACACTTCTCTACTTTTTTTCCTTGTTGGAGTTGAAGATAATGGTTCAAATCTCTCCTTATAGCTCCCTAGTCATTATCTAAGGTAAGATCTCTTTCTTTTGCAATCTTCTTGGTTCAATGAGTCAAGGAGACTCCCATTTTAACACATGCACATATCTTCTTCCTCATTTCTTGCATGAATGGCATTTGGGTTCAAGAAGTGGGTGATTCTCCTCAAGTTGAACCAAACGAAGGATCAATTGGATAAAAGCTTAATCTAGGAAAAGTATAAGCAAATGTTGGTTTAATGCATGTTAGTAGATCATGAGTCTTGTAAGTCTACTGAATTATATGCATTCAGCCCTAATACTCTTGTTGTTCTCACTTTTCTTTAAATCTATTGTATGGTGCAGCTCAGTATTTCTGATGAAGTATGAGTTAAACAAAGAATGAACGAAAGAAATACGAAGAGACTATTCTAGTAAACACCTAAGCTCTGAAACCTGCATTTGATTTTGCTTCATCATTAAATTACTTCAGAAAAATTGAAGCTTACGGCTAAGCTTCCTTTTATGGCTAAGCCTAAGCTGAACCGTAAATGTGATACGACTAAGCCGTACGGTATATACGACTAAGCCGTAGAAGGGAATACAGGTAAATCGTAAATGCGGAAGAAAATTCGGTACGTAAGGCTAAGCCATTGTGCAATTTATGGCTAAGCCGTAAGATGCACACGGCTAAGCCGTAAGTCATTGAAAACTAAAATTAAGTAGGTACTGTTGTGAGACCTTGTAAGGCCTCAGCTTTTGGATCCCTATACCCTATTAATTAGACCAAAGGAATAATTGAACAATGTAAAGAGTTTTGAGGGCTGAGACTCATTCATGTGGTGTTGTCCACTCGTTAAGCACCTCTCCATTGGTGTTAGTTTAAGGGACTTCGATACATATTCCTGATACAAAGTAACACCAAAAGAAAGAAAACTATGTATCGGATAATGTGAAATTACATCAGCATGCATGGTTAAAAACAATGGATGACTAAATTAGAGTTGACTAGTAAACCACCTTGATTCCAAGAAATTGAATTGAATTGCATAACATATTAAATTATGGTTATTGCCTTCTCTCCTTCTAATAATGATTTGAATTGAATGATTATTTCTCAACTGATTCTATTTGTGTTATTTCTTAATGTACATTTTTATTAACCTCGACATTAAATTGAATACAAGTGAATTGAGTATGAACGTGTTGCATGCATAATTTAAATGTGTACTATATGCTATTGTCCTTTCTCAACAAATGAATTATATGATTTACTAAAGTCTACGTATATGAATGAATTGAAATGTTCTGCCTCTACTCAGTCTCAACCCTATGATACCCAACGGGGTTGACTTTGGTGTAGCATGAATGTTGCCATTGCAGTGTGCTTTTCTTGGAGCTTCCAGACTCTATGTACGAGAGACCCATTCGTACTTTGGCCCGGTCGATGGCGTTCTCAACGTATAGATCCCTAGAGGGAGGATATGGCGAGTGTATTAGCTACATAGTAAAAATTTCTGTTATTTGAATCTTAAAACATGTTTATTTTAATTGCATCACATGCCTAGTTTACTAACTTGTACTTTATTAATCATATGTTATTAATTCTTTTAGATATAACGCGTATTACCTTAATTATGCTTATATTTTGCTGAATAGTCTTATTCACAAATTGTTTAATGGTGTTACAGGTCCAGATCTCGAATCTAGTCTTGCATAGATCTAAGAGTTAGAAAAGGAGACTGCAGTGGTTCCTTTGAACTTAATGGGTGGACAACAGAAGCTTACTGACTGATACTTATACTGAGAGCGACTCACTAGTATCTTAAGAATTATATATATTGGTGTTTTGGGAGACTTGTAGCATTTGCATCCATATAGACTGTTATTTGCATGTTTTGGTTCTGTTACGAATGTTCCTTGATTTCTTGCACTTCAATATTCTATATAACATGTTTATCCTTGATCTCTTTGCATCCATGTGCATATCATGCTGGGTTGTACATGTGAAGTATAGAATTAATTTAATTTTCTTAAATATTTAAGATTTGGACTGTTTCATGGTTGTGATAATATCGTTGAACTGCTCAATGAAAATTGTAGAAAAATTATAGGCGATATTGATAGGCTTCTGCGCATTGAATGCTTGGACAGATGTTTCATTCAACACTTCACACGTGTAAGCATGTGAATATCTTTTGTGTAATTCCATTCAGACTTTGGTCTGAGTGAGAAATTGCACGAGAGTACGTGTATTACTGATTGGGTTTAACCCCAATCCTCGATTTCTTGGATTCGGGTCGTGACATATATGGTCTTATTTTTTATGGATATTCCTATTTCACATTAACATATAGACCATATCTATGTTTCTTATGTTCGTGTTTCTCACATACACTAACACATAGAATATGTTTCTATTTTTCATGTTTTTATTTCTTATGTTCCTGTTTCTCACAACACTAATACATAAAACATATTCCCGTTTCTCATGTTTTCATGTTTTTGTTTACATGCTCTTATTTACATGTTCTTATTTCACACTAAAACATGGTCTTATTTTCATGCATGTTGATGTTTTACACTAATACATGGAATATGTTTTTGTTTACATACCATATGTTCCTGTTTCATACTAACACATAGAATATGTTCCTGTTTACATAACAAATATTCATATTCATATGTTCCTATTTCATACTAATATATGGTTTTGTTTTGATGAATGTTTCTATTTTACATTAACACATGGAACATGTTTTTATTTACATACCACATGTTCTTGTTTCACACTAACACATAGTCATGTTTTTATATTCCTGTTACATACTAACACATGAAGTTACTTTCATGTATGCTCTTATTTCATACTAATATATGGAACATGTTACTGTTTACATATTCTTATTTTGCTTTAATGCATAATCCTATTTTCATTTTCCTGTTCGTATTAGTACATGGTTCTACTTTCATGCATGCTCTTATTTCACACTAACTCGTGGAACATGTTCCTGTTTATATACTATATGTTCCTGTTTCACACTAGCATACGGTTATGTTTTCATGTTCCTGTTTAAATCCTCTTGTTCACATGCTTTTGTTCACATGCTCTTATTTCTCACTAACGCATGGTTTTGTTTTCATGCATGTTTCTGTTTCACACTAACACATAGAACATATTCCTATTTACATACCACATATTCCTGTTTCACGCTAAAACATAACCCTGTTTGCATGTTCCTGTATATATGTTTCTATTTCATACTAACATATTGTCTTATTTTCATGTATTTTCCTGTTTCATACTAACACATGGAATATGTTCCTTTTTATATAACTTATCTTCCTATTTAAATGTTCCTCTTTAACACTAACATATAGTATTGTTTTCATGCATATTCTTATTTCACACTAACACATGGAACATGTTTCTGTTTACATACCACATGGTCCTTTTTCACACTAACATATAGTCTTATTTTTGTATTCCTGTTTCACACTAACATATGGTCTTCTTTTTGTGCATGTTCGTGTTTCACATTAACATATGAAACATGTTGCTTTTTACATGTTCTTATTTTATTTTAACACATAATCATGTTTTCATGTTCTTGTTTCACATTAACACATGGTTTTGTTTATGTATGTGTCTGTTTTACACAACACATGATCGATTTTTCATGTATATTTCTGTTTCACACTAGCACATGATCCTATTTCATGCATGTTCCTGTTTACATAACACATGTTCCTATTTACATGTTTTTGTTCCACACTAACACATGTTATTGTTTTCATGTATGTTCCTGTTCCATACCAACACATGGAACATGTTCCTATTTAGATACCATATGTTCCTATTTTCATGTTCTTGTTTCGCACTAACAGATAATCTTGTTTTCATATTCTTCTTTAACACTAACACATAGTCTTGTTCCACACTAACACATAGTCCTATTTTAATGCATGGTCCTACTTCACATAACATATGGAATATATTCTTGTTAAGTAATCACATATTCTTGTTTAAATACCACATGCTCCTGTTTCACTCTAATACATGGTCATGTTTTCATGTTCCCGTTTTACACAATATATAATTCTGTTTTTATATTCCTATTTTACACTAAAACATGATCCTATTTTCATGTTCATGCTTAGATGTTCGTATTTCATAATAACATGTAGTCCTATTTTCATGCGTGTTCTGGTTTCTCGTGTTCCTATTTCTTATGTTCCTATTTCTCATGTTACTGTTTCTTATATTCGTGTTTGATTATATTCTTCTTTCTCACACATGTTCTTGTTTCTAACATTACTAATACATGTAACATGTTCCTGTTGCTTATGTTCTTATTTCTCACATATACTAACACATGGAACATGTCCCTACTTCTTATGTTCTTGTCTCTAATGTTTATGTTTGATCCATTAAATTCTAGGGATCATCGTCGGATCCAGAATTCTCTAGTGACTTTGTAGGCAATGTTATTTGTGCAAGAGATTTGCATTGTTTCTGGTTAATATTGGGAAAGATTGGAGTTTCACAAGGAATCAAACAAGTCAAAGAGAGGGAGAACTAGACTATGAAAACACGTAAAACTAGTAGAGGAAGACAATAGAGAATGACTGGAGAAGATGAACTCAGCAATGAAGAACAAACAATTCCTAGAGGCTAGAGAAGGTTTCCCCACTGAATTAGAATTAAAACCATTTGTATTGTCATAAGAACCCGTGATAGGAACCAACAGATCTTTAAACAACAAGAAAAAAAATTGATGTGATGGAATTGAAAACAAATGGTCGGAGTTCTAGGGATGTTGGAAGAAATTGCATTTGCCAAATCAAATCTACTAGTACTTGCTAAAAAGAGAAGTTATGCGTTTGTCCTGGCCTATCTCTAAACACTAGATTTACCCAAAAAATAGGATTTTGGAGACGGGTTTTTTTGTAAGAACCAATCCATCAAAGAAATTGAAAAGAAACCCCAAATTCTCCTAGAAAATCCAGATCCTAGACTTAGGTTTTTCATAGAAGCAAGAAATAGAAGATCAAAAGTCCAAAAGACTCGATTTTTAGATCTAGGTCTTCTATAAATAATGACTCTATGCAATAAGCAATGATGAGCACAACACACAAAGTCCAATAAATCAGAATAGAGATCAAACAAAGAACAAGAAAGGAAAATAGAAATACTTAGCTAGATCAATCGCCTCCGAAGCTCAAACCAACGACTTACTGCTATTTGATAGCCAGTCTCCAGCCACCTGTCTTCGGTCATCGGCCTCCGTTCTCAGGTCGCTAGCTGCTGGTCATTGGCCACTAGCCACCTATTATTCCAAAGGTTGTCCCTAAATAAAATAAGAAACAAAAAAAATCTTAGGGGTGGAATTGTCTTTATTACAAAATTTGTAAAATAGAATGGACTTGAGGCATTATATCTTATAGCACTAGTGGACTCTTGCAACTAAAAATTTAAGAGTGGACTTCTACCTAATTAAGTTTGAAAAATCAAACTTCCACCTAAATTACCCTATAATATATGCTAAAAAATGTTTAAAGAAAAACATTATTTTAAAAATAATAAGTTGTGTTCTCAACTCCATCATCGAGACCCAACTTTGACATCCAAAGTAGCCTTTTTTGTTTTCCTTTTTTTTCGTTGTTATGGTATTTTACCTTGGAAGACTAGTCTCCTGATTGTACACACGACCCCACAATATAGATGCAGTAGATAAATGTTGGGTAGGTGTTGAACAGCTACGCTTCTGTTTCTATTTTTTTTTTTCATGTGCCTAGGGAGGGTGAGTTTGATTTGATTAAGGAAATTCTCACCTTAATTAGTGCCCATGTGGCAAGTCTATTTTCAACCTTGAGGATTTTACCCCAAAAATCATCATACATGGCCCTTTAACCCAATAAATCATCATATGATTAGTTCAATGTATTTTGTTAATGTTGTGGGGGAGCATCGGATACAATGATAATGTTTTTACTTCAGTATCAAATCCGATGCTCCCTGTTCGTAAAACCCAGGCCCAGATCAATGATGATCGGCACGACAAGGCCGTGAGACAAATACGGTGACTGGCAATAGCGGGCGAACTCCGTCCTCCCCTGTTCACAGAACCCAGCCCTATATCTCTTTTCCCTCTTCGTTTTTGGTTCTGTAACCAAAATTGTCTTCCTTGGGTTCTCTCTACCACTACTCAATGGCAATAGCAATGATGACCAGCACGACAAAGCCACGAGTGAGAGACGGCGACTAGCATCAGCGGACGGTTGTCTGGCCTCCAATAGATTGGTGATGGTGCCAAGATCCTTTGGAACCCTTTCTCAGAAAAACTAAATTGGATTGAGGATTTTAGTTTGTAGCCATTCTAACTAGCAAAATATAAGAAAACCATCTTTGGTTCTAAGTTTTTTTTTTCACACTGTAGACATTGGCAGCCAAGGTTTCTTGAGCCAAAATTAAATTATTCATTCTAGGGTTTGTTGAGCTTTGTTGATTATCTAGTTTGGGTGCGTAATGGATAGTAGTGATCTTTATAGAGTCGCTAGTTTGCGTAGGAGTAGGAATGCCTCAGCAATATAGAAGAATACTAGTGCAGAAGTCTTCTAGTGATCATCTTGCGATGAAGATGATGAAGAGGCTCTAAAATGGGCATTTCTTGAGAAGCTTCCAACATATGATCAGATCAAAAAGGGGATATTAAGTGGAGCCACAGGGAAGCACACAGAAGTTGATAGTTAGAAACTTGGATTCTGTCTCCTTCCCTCTTTACAATCCATATATCACACAGTGCAGAGCCCTCTGTAAGCAAATGAAGAACCCCTCCTCTCTTCCCCTCCAATGGCAAGCATCATATTTGATGCTGCGGTAAAACATCAGCATCAGATTCGATGCTTCCCCATAGCATTAAAAAAAAACACCAACGTGGTCACATTTGATCACTCTGGTGCACCCACTCCTAATTTGATTTTTTTTTGTTAAGAGGTGGCTTATGATGATTTTTCTGGTAAAATCCTCTTTAACCTCTTGTTGTCTTAAAACTGGTTCAAAAATCAAAACACATTTAGAGTGTTCCAATAATATTGTCTACTCTATTTCAATCTACACAAAGAGGAATTGCCTTTATTTCAAATGGGAAGCAAAATGAGGAGAATCGAAATAGAGGCGCATGTTTGTATCATGCAAACCTGCGGAGCTATAGTACCTTGGGCGGCCTTTTTGCCCTCACCTTTTTTTTAGAATTTTTTTAAAATTTGGACTTTAAATGATGACCCGAACTATTGGAAGCATTAAGAAGGCCAAACATGGCCCGTAGATAAAATTCCATCTATTGATTTATCATGGATCTTAAGAAATTTGTGAACAACTGCAAAATCATAGATCTATTTTCCTTAACTTCTGTGGGCCCCATAATTACAATTTAAAACATTAATCTTCTTTGAAAGATTGAAAGTAGCTATGGGTTTCAGCCCTTAACTTGGCCCAGATCTCAAGAAAAGGATGAAAATTTGAGAACCATTGTATAACACATGTTACAATCACAAAAGTTTAAGTGAGATATTGGACTGTCCTTTTTTTTTCTTTTTTGTTCTTTCCTTGAATTTTCAACCAATAAATTACCATCCGAACCGTTGGATAGCTATAATAGTGTAGACATGGATATGAGCACAAATTTGAGCCGTTGAACTGTCACAAATCTCAATAAATTTGCAAAAAAAAAAAAGTAAACTAATTGATCAAATTTTCTAAAAGTTGTTAACCTCTATTTCAATGTCTAAACTGCTGATTCCTTAAAGAATACTTGTAATGGCCATTATGTAAAAAATCAGCTTCTTATTTCTTTTGGACATGGAAAATTTTATTAAAAATTAATTACTATTGGATTTAAAAAGTCTATTTCAATTAGTTTTGCTCTATTACCAAGTACTCTTTTTCAAAAAAAGGGTAGATTAAATACATGTAGAATACATGATTAACATAAGAGAAAATTCAAATAAAATTATTTATATGTCATTAATCATTTGAATATGAAAATAATTTAGATTGAAGTGTACGTTGTCAACAGGCTGCTTCACATTCTCCTTCATGGCGTCTCCAAATATATAATGTGGTTTTCTAAAGCTCACCTTGTCATTATTCTCCCAATCAGTGTTATTCGATAGACACCAGTATGTGTACTAGTTCCTTCGTGATAGAGCTTTGGTTATCTAACTTTGCAAGTTAACATCAAATACTTCATTCAAATTTTTCAGATTGGAGTCACTTGTAGTTTTACCCTTTGCACAACTCTTCGATGCCCTAACAGTTGCAATCACAGGTGCCTTACCTTTTCTGTTTGCATAACAAATAAATGAGGAGGAAAATATCAGTAACAATGAAAATAACTAAGGTATGAAATTCTACCAAAATTTTGGCAGTATGAAATTCTGCCAAAATTTTTACTACATTTCCCTTTAACAGAAGGTGAAAAGGAGAAAATAATACTCAGTTCTGAGACCAAGAATTGGAATCAAGGCACACTTAAGTCTTGAAACTGAAGCTGCCGGTCCAAATAAGTGTTCGAGCACCTTAAGACCTTTTAGGGGGCGATTGGATTCCTATTTGATTACAAAGATTGTAGTATTCAATGCAAAAAATGCTTGCACAATACATGACCACTGCTATATATGGCACAAAGCATAACGAAGCTCAAACATCTATGAAAATACAGTATTTGAAAGTATATGGCATGTTTTTAACAAGGTCAATGAAGAGCAATGTCAAATTTAAAGCTTTGAAAATAAAAGTAAATGCTGTTGATCTATTGGCAATTACTCGATCATTCCCTGGGGTTTCATTAGACTTACTTGAAACTATTGGAGAACCCTGTCTCTCACTCAAACTCAAAGCTGATTGAAGGATTTACACATTCCCGAGACGGCATCCTTAACAAATCTCAGTAAACAAAGTCCCCGAGTGGTGATTTGCTATGACGGGGCCATTAGACATTCTTGTGGAATCAACAGTGCACTATATTCAGTGTATATAGAGCTAATGAAGGAAATATTGCTTTGTAAAGTTAATTTCAAAAATAAAAAAAAGATCATCAACTGCCATTCATAACCGGAAGGTGATACTGTATCTGTTAACTTTCCACAGAGACAATTGGTATCACTCAAAGTGACTCAGATGACACATCTCAGGTTGACATCTAAAAAGGCAGGAGAGGGTGAATTAGGCTTGGAAGTTGTGGTGGAGAAAGACAATGTAAAATGTCTTATTCCAAGCTAAATTCAACCACTCGACCGGAGATTCATTAGCCTTGGAAGTTGTAGTGGAGAAAGACAATGTAAAAGTCTCATTCCAAGCTATACTCAACCACTTGACTGGAGGTTCATTAGCCTTGGAAGTTGTAGTTGAGAAAGATAATGTAAAATGTCTCATTCTAAGCTACATTCAACTACTCAACCGGAGGATCATCCTATTTTCATCAATTTCTTTCATTGATCACTCATATTCAGGGTGATATTATACTTCTCATGTTTATTAAGACCTAAGGGGAGTAACCTTCTCATCAAAAGAGAAAAGAAGTGTGTAGTACACATCCTTAGTTTTGATAACCATGAATGAATTCCCACAGAAGCCATGGTGATCAAGTCCGTGTTCACAACATGCTAGTGACCGGGTAAACTAGTACAAACCGATTCCCTATAATTTCCATAGGGGATGTGATAACTCAACAAGCAGGCTATCATTTCCTAACCCCTTTATGTTTGCCACAGTCCGGGAAATCCAGGTGTGTGCTTAGATTGTGTCAGTGCTCAAGTAGAACAGGTGGGTGTCTTCACTAGATTCAACAATACAAGTGATGAAGCCTAATGTTCAGTCAAAGCTCTACATCCCCCCAGACGGAGCTTACCCACTTCAAATCTCCTAAAGAATGGTTATCCCAAAAAAAAAAAAAAAAAAAGAAAAACCTTTTGAGGTTCAAGGCCTCATGTGAAGTGTATCATGGCATATGCGGTGTTGTTCACTTTTACAAAACAAGCAAAACAAATTAGAGTTTTGTGGGGGGGGGGGGGGGCGGGGGGGGGGGGCGGCGCGGGGGCGCACAAATGACTTGGTCTTGTGACTTGATCATGGCAGTAGAACTCTCTCAAACAATGCTTAGGCATGAAGTCAAGAACAATTACAAACAAAAAAAATGGGGAGAGCACAAACAGCCACAAGTAGGTCGTGACCGTGGGACTCGCCTAGACTGATTGGTTATATGACTGTGAGAATTGCTCGGACAGTGACTAACTTGGGCAAAATCCCCACCAAAAAAAAAAAAAAAAATGCTCAGACATGACTCTTCCATTAATAGCATATTAGACACATGACCAAAAAAAAAAAAAAAAAATCAAAACAAGTATTCCGAGTTCCAAACTCCAATTCATCATACACAGGATCTCAAAATTGTGAGAAATATTGGAATTGTGGGATTTGTGTTTTTATTAATTCATGACGCACTGGGATCTTAGCATGAGAACAAACATTAGCATGAATCAAAACATGGAAGCACATATATATATATATATACATATAATCAGTCAAACAATTCATTAAACAGGTGGTGACCGTGGCCACCACTGTGGATTTGTCTGGGCTAGCTATGCTACAGGTTTGGGATGATGACACCAGAGCCATCTTACATCTAAATCATTAATCAGGTCTTACATCTTAAATAAAAAGAAGAAGAAGAAGAAGAAGAAGAAGAAAAAGAAAGAAATCACATCAGGTGGTGACCGTGGCTTTCCCACGGACTATGCTGGCACCTCCCCGGACAGTGTGCAGATAAAAAAAAAAAGCCTCAAGGTTTTGATTCCCAACTGAGTAGTCCACCTTGGGTAGAGTCCTCACATCTGTAGGAAATCGTGTGGCCCTCATGCCACGGTCCTACGTCAGATTAAGTAGGGCAGATGCCAATAGAGATTGCAATCCCACTTTAGTGTAAGACTTGATTTGGGCCCCATAATAAGACTCCCAATAGGATTAGTGAATGTGGGCTTTTGGTGGAAGATGTCTCTAGTAAGTGTGACTCTTTGGGACTTGTTTATATAAGGATAAGGGAGCCATAGGGTTTGGATTATTATTATTCTCTTTGGCAGCGTGACGGAGTCTCTTCATCTGGATCCATCAATTGGTATTAGAGCCCGGCGCGGTGCATTCTATCAGTTCAAATTTTGGAGAGGCAATGGCAATATCGGCAGATCTAAAATTTTACTGAAGCCTTATATCTCATTCTTGTTTCTGTTGTAAACGGTGAAGAAGGTTTCTGTTCTGTAATGTGACAAAGGACTACTTCTTGCATCTTTTCGTAGTTGTGCACGAGGATCAAGACACCATAAAGGCTATGTATATTTTATCTTAATTTGTACAAAGATATAGCAAAGGTCTTTGTCACTCTTGTCCTTTGTTTTTTACTACAAACAAAAGGCATCAAGGGCCTTTTTTGACCAACGCTAGAAGGCTCCTCTTGTCTTCATCGGGCGGCGTGCAAACCAAAGTAAAGATGCCCTTGTTTGTTTTTCGTCTTCCTCTTTTCTACAACAAGTGGGTCAGGCAGACCCAACTCAACCCAGATCAGATCCAGCCAACTTAAGTGCTAATGCATATATCGTGCGACTGATGCAGGCAGGGGCGCAGATCACCGTCAAATCTTCCAACTACGATATCTTGGCCATCCAGAGTCAGATTGACGATTCGTTTGTGCTTACAGAATCTTTGTGAGCAGATCTACGTATTGGCAGCAAAAGGAAGACGATCCAGTGGTTTACAAAAAGAGTGGCTTTTTTTCCTCATACAGTCAGTGGTATCTGAATCATTTTTTAATTAAAAAAAATTGTCTTTCAAATTAGCTTTGTATGATCTTGCAAATACTGATATTTTTAACGGCAAGAACTTAGCCGTGTGGAAGTCGGATGGATGCATTGCTGTATTTTGATGAATTAACTTATGTGATTGAATCTGATCCAGTCCCTAAGTCTGCTGATGATGCCCCTAAGGAGGACCATGAATTATATGAGCAATGGGCCTTTGATAACAAATTAGCGAGGCATCTACTGATCGGATTCATATCCAGTGAGTTGGTGAAACAATTTGAGCACTTCACTACAGCAAAAGAAATCTAGGACTATGCTATGGACAAGTATGATGAAACCTCCAAATCTCATTTGATGGAGGCATTTGGCGTATATGTCAGTTATAAGATGCCAGAAGGGTCATCTAAAAGGGATCACATTGACAAAATGTCGGTCCGACATAGTAATCTTGCAGCCTTGGGAAAGGAAATGGACAAAGATTTTCAAATCATGTACTTGCTGATGAGTCTTCTATCTTTGTGGGAGAATGTGTCTCAAACCCTTAGCCTTTAAAAGGGTGTAACACTTAGTGAGGCTGAAGGTAAATTACTTGTTGATGGACAAAGGCAGGCTACCCATGGTATAACACCTACAAATTTTACTATGATTGCTAAAACTAAGAGTTATAGCTGTGCGTTAACTGCCAATGTGAAAAATAAAAAGAATTTTAAAGGCAATCCAAAGCGGAAAGGGCCTAAAAATGGTGTTTGCTTTAACTGTGAGAAGCCTAGACACTTTAGTTCTCAATGCAGAAAGAAAAAAAAGGTGAGAACAACCAGCAAGGTAAAGTGACCAAAGAACATAGAGATTATGTTGAGATGGTCACTGAGTCCATGATGGTGGACACCAATGACAAGAATTGATGGATTGGTTCTAGAGCCACCAGACACATATCAAGGACTAAGGCTGAATTTATCGAATTCAATGAGATCAAATCTGGAGAACAAAGTATATACATGAGAAATGAAACATTCTGTGATGTGTTGGGGATAGGGAAAGTCAAAATTCCCTTACCAACCGGCAAATCTCTTTATCTCTCCGATGTCTTCTTTACTCCCGCGATGAGGAGGAGCATCATCTCTGTAAGCCAGTTGGTAATAACTGGATTCGAAATTAGATTAAAAAACAATGGGGTTACTATTGGAATGCGCAGTAAAGTTTTAGTCCATGTTTTTCTTTTTGAAAAATTGTATTTTCTGGATATTCTTCATAATGAAATAAAGTCCACTTTTGATTATTCTGTGTGTCTAAGAATGTATGCATGAATGGTTTGTCAATGTAATGACATTTGAGATTGGGCCACATTAATAAAAACAGAATCAGTAGAATGGTTAAAGACGGACTTTTACTAGACCTAGATAAAATTGAGCACCCTATATGTGAACCATGTATAAGTGAAAAGATAATAAAGAAACCATTTCCAAAAGGA
Source organism: Sextonia rubra (assembly GCA_037013555.1). NCBI lineage: Eukaryota > Viridiplantae > Streptophyta > Magnoliopsida > Laurales > Lauraceae > Sextonia > Sextonia rubra. The sequence goes on along the minus strand of JASUAD010000009.1, from coordinate 49,438,088 downwards.
ACTAGAAGTTCTGAGATATTGACCATAATTCATTTAGACATATGTGGACCATTGAATGTACACAATAGAATTAGAGAGGACTATTTCAATACATTCATTGGTGATTACAACAGATATGGGTATGTGTACCTAATTAAACATAAATATGAGGCCTTAAAAATGTTTCAAACATAAGCTGCTCAAGTTCAAAATCAAAAGGACAAGAAAATAAAGAGGATTAGATCTGATAGAAGGGGCGAATATACTTTCGAATTGTTTAAAGAATATTGTGCAAGTGAAGAAATCATTCATGAATATTCAATTCCATATACCCCACAACAAAATGGCATGGCTGAGAGGAGGAATAGGACCTTAATGGATATGGTAAGGTGAATGATCAGCCATGCGAGTCTTCCGCTGTATTTGTGGGGAGAAGCACTAAATACTGCAAATATATTTTAAACAGAGTACCCTCTAAGAGTGTGCCTAAAACCCCATATGAGTTATGGACTCGTATCAAGCCAAAATTAAAACATGTGAGAGTTTGGGGCTGCCCTGTATATGTCCTGCTACCACCATAAGAAAAGCATAAACTGCAAGTAAAAACAAAGAAAAATTGTTCCTTCGTTGGCTACCCATCACATTCTAAAGGATATTGTGTGTATAATCACAATAATAGGATAATCATGAAATGTTGAGATGTGTTTTTCCTTCAGGATCCGATGGTCAGCCTATAGTAAGACCACAGAGTGTGGAATTGTATGAAATCTCTATGGGCAAGGGAGTTTAGGCAAGTGGGGGTTCCAACGAAGAGGATGTCTAGAATTCCTGGCCAAGGCCCACTTGAGGTGATTGAACAACCCAATGAGCTAGTTGGCAGGCCGATTCGAGCGAGGAAACAACTGGCATATCTAGATGATTATTACAGCTTATTAGAAACCATACAAGATTTGGATCCAACCTCCTACTCTCAATCGGTCAAAGCATAGGATGCGCAGTGTTGGCTAGAGGCTATGAGAGAGGAGATGGAATTAATTGAAAAGAACCAAGTATGACAATTGGTAGATCTACCTAAAGATCGGAAAGCTATTGGATATAAATTGGTTCTTAGAAAGAAATTTAAAAAGGATGGATCCTTGGATAAATATAAAGCACGGTTAGTAGCTAAGGGATTCACACAAGTGGAAGGAATAGATTACGAGGAGACATTTTCTCCGGTCGTAAAATTGCAATTCATACGAACCTTAGTAGCATTTGTATCATGTCATGACTTTGAATTACACCAGATGGATGTGAAAAAAGCGTTCTTGAACGGCGAATTAGAAGAAGAAATTTATATAAAACAACCTGAGGGTTTTGTGGTGCAAGGTCACGAGGACAAAGTGTACAAACTTAATAGGGCATTATATGGATTAAAACAAGCCTCAAGACAATGGTATAAAAAATTCCATCAGGCGATATGTGAAATAGGATTTGTCCCCAATAGTGCAGATACATGTTTCTATATTAAACGCAATGGGAGTAGTTATTTATATTTGTCATTATATGTGGATGACATTTTGATCGCTAGTAATAAATTGGAAGCCATAAATGATATCAAATAGTGGTTAAAGTCAAAATTTGAGATGAAAGACATGGGTGAGGCAGAGTATGTCCTTGGCATTGAAATAGCCCGTGATCGTCCGAATAGGATATTGACTTTATCACAGAGATCCTATTTGGAAACTATGTTAAAAAGGTTTGATATGGCTAAGTGTAAACCAATTGATACTCTCATCTGCAGGAGAACAAAATTATCAAGTGATCAAGGACCCACAAATGAGTAGGATAGGAAAATGATGAGATTAAAACTTTATGCTCAAATTGTGGGCAGCATCATGTATGCGATGTTATGTATGAGACCAAACCTTGCTTTCGCCGTGGGTCTCGTAAGCAGATTCCTAAGTAACTTAGGATTACAGCATTGGTATACGGTTAAGAGGATTCTGCGGTACATCAAAGGAATAATAAATCTTCGCCTATGTTATCAAGGTGAAGTCCTGGAACTGCGTGGCTACTCAAATGCAGATTGGGCCAATGATTTAGACTAGAAAAAGTCAACAACTAGCTATGTGTTTACCCTTGGAGGAGGTGCAATTTCTTGGGGTAGCAAGAAAAAGACCTCCACGGCTATATCAATAGCTAAAGCAGAGTATATAACTTGCAGTACAGTAGTCCAGGAGGCTCTTTGATTAAAATACTTCTTGTGTGATTTGGAAGTAATAAATGAGAAGGAGCCTGTCCCAATGAGCATAGATAGTACGTTGGCCATTTCTATGGTGAATGAGCAAAAAATTAACAACTGATCAAAATATGTTGAAATAAAATATTATTTTGTTAGAGAGAAGGCTGAAAATAATGATATAGAAATTTTCTATGTGCCTTCAGAGGAATTGATGGCTAATGCTCTTACTAAGGCTTTGCCTGCAGAGGTTTTTGCAAGGCATGTGATGCGTATGAGATTGAAAAATGTTTGATGTACATGGCATTCGTGCAAAGTGGGAGATTGTAGGAAATTATGTAACCCGCATGACATGGGTCCCACGTCAGATCAAGCAGGGCAGATGCCACTAGAGATCGCAATCCCACTTTAGTGTAAGACTTGATTTGGGCCCCATAATAAGACTCCCAATAGGATTAGTGGATGTGGGCATCTGGTGGAAGATGTTTCTAGTAAGTGTGATTCTTTGGGACTTATCTATATAAGGATAAGGGAGCCCTAGGGTTTGAATTATTATTATTCTCTCCGGCCGCACGTGGGAAAAGAACCAATGAAAAGAGGAAAGAAGGGCTCAGCCCAATCCCAGATCCTTACCCATGAAACCCTTCAAAACCAGGAGCTAAGCATGGCAATAGCGGCATGATTCAATCAGAGTTCATAAGCGAGCCAATTGAAGTTTTTGTAAAGAGTTTAACCATCACATCAGAGTGGCAAAAAAAAGGGATAATCATAATGAAAAGCTCAAAGCAAAAACTCAGAGTATGCCGTCAGCCATGGATGAAGCACAAAGAAGATGGGAACCGAGACCCTTTCCAGCCATGATAGCCTTCTGCAGTTGAGAAGCTTGCAAACTAGGAAAAAGAAATCAAGAGGAAGAAGAGTTCCAAATTCTACTGTTTCTGACTTCTGTCAAACAAATTCAAAATGTCGATGGCAGGAAGAAAAACGAGACCCATCTATTATAAGAACTGTTCACGGACACGGCACCATCCCCACGGTCACAAGTGGAATCTTCAAATAAGGTCCATGATTTGGTGACCCACTTCGATGGCCCACTCCATGTCACATGGCATGTTTTAGTACTGGGGTCCACGGCCTGTTGCCCTTCTGCTTACAAACACAGCTACCTCTTGCCCCTCTACCATGTTCACTGTTGTTGCTCTTTCTTTACCTCACGGTCACTGTGGCATTACTCTATTTCCCACAGACTGCTGTGTGGGGTAGTGGGGTCCACGATTTCATTCCTGAGTCCACTGTCAAAACTGCCTTACACTTTATCTCCATGGACAAAGTGATGAAGTCTGCAGTCGGTGATGCTTTCATTCCCACAGGCATAGTTTGGTTAAATTGATGAGTGCATACGATCAAATGGTGAGGCCCATGCTATGACAATTGCTGCTTTCATGCTCTTTTCCTATGGACACAACTAGGTTAAAATTAGCAAGGATCTAAGCTTTGACCAAGTCAGACGGGTTCGGCCTTCCTTACCCACGGGCACTACGATTTTGAAAAAATGGAACCCACCACTTAAGTGACCCATTCTCTAAAACATGATCATTTAAATTCTAAAAGAAATGATTTCCCATAGCATGATGAACCCATTTTGGATATTTTGTCCAAAACACAAAAAAAATGTGTGTTTTCCCATAACAAAATGATCCTATTTTTGGGGAAATTATAAAAAAAAAACAAGGGGGTTTTCTTTCCAAACCAATGCAAATTTCAAAATTTATCTTGGGTTAAACTTGATTTTGAACTGTCATCTCAAATTATTTTTCAAAACCCAGACAAGTCAATTTTTTTCAAAATCCCATTCCATTTCAATTCATATCAAGCCAAGGCAAGACCTTAACTTTGATTTTTTGAAAATGACTCGAAAAATTCCATGAAAATCCAAAACCATATTCATTTTAAGCAAAACCTTTGATTTTCTCAAAACCTTTGGGATTTCTTTTTGTGAGTATTCCCTACAATCCCTATAGAGATGCTGCTCTGGATATCTGTGACAAATAGGTCAAAAGAAAATCCATCTCTAAAAGCTAAAATCCGAAACCCAAATTCGTAAAATTCTGAGTTTTCAAATACCTTAGGGATTTTTTTTTAGGTGTTCTCTACAGTCTCCACAAAAATGCTACTTTTGATATCTGTGAAAATAAGGCAAAGAATTTCAGATTCTTATGTTTTTACTAAATTCCATCATCAAACCCTTCATAGTTTTTATCAAAAATTTCAAAAATCCTAAGTTTAGGCTCACAACCTAACTTGACAAGCCATTCATCATTCTCACAGATTAACTATTTCGAGGCACAATGATTTTCACCCTACAATCAATGTACCTTGAGGAGGCACTTTTTAACCCATTAAAATTACAAAATGTTGCAGTAAAGACTTTATAAACAAATTCCAAACTAAGGGTACATAAACCTTAGGATTGTGGAATGACGAGTCAAGTACTACACCCAAATGTTTGGAGTTGGTGCAATATACTCAGAAGGCTTCAGGTGAGCTCAGGTTGTAGCAACTTAAGCTTCAGAGTTATTGGACTTCAAGCAGCCACTCAACTCACCAAATACCAAATTTAGGGTTCATTGGCTCAAAACCTAAGGGTCACTAAACACACTCCAAGTTCTGGATTACCAAAGTCGATGAAAATCACATGGCAAACTCTAAAGCATGCTCAAGAATGATGCTTTAAAGTTTTAAAGCATTGGGATCTCATTTTGGCTCAAATTAAGCTATAGTAACTGCCTGCCAGTTCCTTGTGGAGGCATTGTGGAAATTAATACTTCTATATGTCAAAACAAGATGAAACTCTTGGGGGAAGCTCAAATTATACTCAAGGGAGGCTTTGTGAAATTTCAGGTAAAACGGACATCATTTGACCCAAAGTTCACAAATATATCAACTTTAGGTCAACGACCCCTAAGTCATGGGGGTCATTGATTGTCACAACTCGAGCTCAAGAAATCGGGGATTAGTGTAAGCCTAATCAGTGACATATGTACTCCTGTGCATACACACTTAGACACTGTCTAAGTGCACATGCACAAGGGAATTTCACACGTGCCAATATCATGTATGCGGAAGCTGTAAGTATCATTGCATGTAAAAGAGGAGATATACTAAAACAAAACAATATTGACAAAAGATAACATGAATTACAAGATGTACAAGAGTTAAACAAGATACAAAATGTAGAGAGACCAACAAACTCCAAGTTACAAAACGAAATACATCCCACACACCAAAGAAGACCTATATGCATGTCATGTCGCTCTTCGGCAGAGTGATCACATCTACTCCTCTAGCCCTGACAGGGTGTCTACTGTCTCCTCTAGAGTCTTGCCGATTGCCGAGGGGTCGGCAGGGGAATCTGAGCCTGTAATACCAAGGACAACTAATGAGTACAACGATTCAGCAAAGTATAAGCAATACTAAGGTAACACGTGTTGTATTTAAAAGAATCATTTATAGGTATTGACATAGAGATCAATTTAGCGTACTAGGAAAATTGTGCGTCCAAATAAAGCATGCTATAAGAATCAATGTATACATGTCGTGTATTTTACTATGTGACTACTACATTTGCCATATCTTCCCTCTAGGGATTTTTACATAATGAGAACACCATCGACCGGCCCAGGGTACGAATGGGTCTCTGATTCCTGGGGTCCAGAAGCCTCAAGACATAAACACACTGCAGTGGTGCCATACATACTACGCCAAAGTCAACCCTGCCGGGTATCATAAGACTGAGTCTGAGTAGTGCCTGACCATGTCGATTCAATAATATCATTGGTCTTGAGGAATTACGTTTAATACATTTGTAACAACGCTCATATGCAAATGCCTATCAATACATATCAATAATCAATGTCAAGGACATGTCAAACAAGGCTAAGACATATCCATATCATATCGAGAAGACATACGTTGAACATTCAGTGCATACATAAGAGTGGAGGGCAATAATCGTCATCCAATATACCATGCAATTCAAGTTGAATGAATCAAGATAGTTTACTCGCCAACCCTAATCTCGTCATCTAGTGTTTCTAATCATGCATGATGATGTAGTTTCAAGTTATTTGATACACAATTGTCTTGCTCTTCATGTTGCAATGTATATGAAAGGTGTATCGGAGTCCCTTAAACCAACAACTATGGGGAGGTGCTTAACAACTGGACAACATATATGAATGAGTCATATCCCTCAAGACCATTCATGCAATTCTTATATTTCATTGGGCAAGTTAAAGGTTACCTACATTCCAACTCGAAGGCCATACAAGGTCTCTTCTATACATAACTTTCTTACTTTTCAATAGTTTTACAACTTAGGCGTGGATGACCTATAGCTTAGCCATAGACATCTTACGGTTTAACCGTATTATGCATTACGGCTGAGCCATGGTTCCCTAGAATATTCATCCGCATTTACGGCTTAGTCATGTTTTGTTTTACAGCTCAGCCACGGTTAGGGTGTGGCTTACCTGTAACACACAACACGGCTTAGCCGTGGCTGGACCGTAGAAGGTCTTTTTTCACTTCTGCTCTTTGGACTTCAAGCCGCAGGTTGACCTACGGTTGAGTTATGGCTAGCCTACGGCTTAGCCGTAGTACATTTTACGGCTTAGCCGTAACCTGACCATAGTGTAAAGTCAGATTTTCAACTCTCTGGAAATTGGGCTGTGAAGCTCTACAGCTTAGCCGTAGGGTTTCAGGGAGTCATGTTCTGAACCTGTTATAGATAAAGCCAAAGTTGCACAAATTCGAAACTAGGAGAACAATTGTAAATAATTAGACACAGTTGGGCAGTAAAACACAAACTACATATAAGATTAAGAAGAATAGTTGCAATCATCATGTACCAACAGGTGTTCACTCAAATCATGCTTATACTTGCCTCATATGAGTTTTGTCAAATTAATGGTTGTCCTTTAGCTCAAATTCAATGTCTATACGTGGTTCTAACAATCATGCATGCAAGAAGAGAAAAGCGTTGAGTACATGCAGTAAGGAATGAGATTCACAACTAAGAGATTAGAAACAACTCTTACCTCAACCCACTCAAGGAGATAACGTATAAGACGAGTGCACAAAATGCCCCTTTTTTTTGCTTCAATCATGGAGAAGAAGAAAAAGGAAAAGAAGAAACGAAGGAAGGAAGAAGGGATGTCATTTGAAAGAAGATGGAGAGAAGTCAGTGCATGCATTTGGTTTTATAAGATAAGTATTGAAAATTTTATATAAAAGTCCAAAGGTTTATGGTAATTATAGTTTGAGTAAGCTAACCGTCCAACGGAAACAAACAATGCCGTTTGCATGTGAGTCAGTTACGGAAATGAATAAGCTTGATGAAATACACATGATAACACCAAGATGATGCATGAATGACAAAATCTTACAAAATCCGAAGTTACGAAAAAGGGCTTATGCCTACCTAATCTAGGTTAAACTTAACCCAACTACCAATCCATGACCCGAAATGAAAGAAAAACAAAACCAAAGCACATACATCAACTAATTCGCCATTAATTAGTCGGTAAACCATATTAAGTTGGGTTGGAGTGTTACACTGACCAAAGTCCTATTTTTCAATGCCCAAAATTGTTAAAATTTGGGCACGAAATTTCATTCTTGCTTCAAAGAGGTTATGCAAATTTTCAAGTCAAAAGGCTTTCGTATGATCCCATTTCCACTGCATGTTTGCTTGGAAGTCCGTGACCCCTGAGCCAAGGAGGTCATTGATCAAAATCCTATTTCCAAGAGGGCAAAGCTGATGAAATTCTGAGTAGAGATTCAAAATATGTTCAAAGTTAATTTCGCTAAGTTTCAAGTCAATTAAATGTCGCTCGGGTAGAAAACAAGCTTATTGCCCAAAGTATGAGGTGCATAGTGATTCTGAAGTTGGTCACTGTTTAAAATCCTACTTCTACAAATTCAAAATGCATGAAATTTGGACGGACAGTCCAAGAAACCGCTAACATCAATTCCTCCAAGTTTCAAATCGAACTAAGGTCATGTGGGCCTCAAATAGCTAAAACAATAGCCTATTTCATGAAAAGTCAGTGGGAGAGTTGACCAACTTCAGAAGGTCAAAATGGGCTAAAATTTCTATAATACACTCAAAATAGTGTCAAAAATATCCCTATAAGTTTCATGAAGATCGACATCGTTTAGTCTCTAAATAGGTAAAAATGGGTCACATATGCAAAAAGTCAAACTTAGGACCTGGGAGTGACCGCAGCTATGGTCACTGACACCTGTAAAGAAGTTCCCGTAGTTTTCGGCGGTTTCCTCCACTTTATTTCAAACCTTAACTTCCCATAACTCCTTTTAACTCCCCATAACTCCCCATAACTCCCTAAACTACTATTGAAGTCTATAAAAATGGAGGTTTAACATATAGAGAGGGGGACAGAGACAAAAAAATAATTTTCTAAGTTCCAGGAGCAACTTCCACACATTTGAAGCCATTTACCAAGCACTTCAAGCATTCCCAATACATTTCGTACTTCAAGCATTCCTAGTACATTTCTTCTTCTCCCTCTCACTTAATTAAGGTGAGAAATGGGTCTAAGAAGGGAGGTAAGCATGTGTATTGATTAGAAAAGATGGTGCTCAAATGCTGTCAAGCATGCAAGGGATGAAGTTAATTCCTTTGTTCTTCTCACTTGGAAGGGTTTTGGAGTCATCTTGGAGGTTGTGAAAAGGCCTCTTTAGGCCTCATTCTGACCCTTGAAAATCATAGGTTTAGAATGACACGACTTTGACTTCATACAGCACTCTCTTCGAATTTGTACAAAAAAGAAAATGGTCCGTAAACAAAAGTGTTGATCAACAAAGTTTTTAATTGATTTCATGGTCGACTTCAACCCTCTTGATGGTCACTCAACACTTTAAGAATCAGAAAAAGCAAGTTTTAGCACTTTGAAAAAGTTACAAAAGTGAAACAGAACCACACAGAGAGCAAGCAGTGGCTTTTCGGCCACTATTTGCCAGTGACCATGGGCTACAATCACTGGCAGGGGCCAGTAACCATGAGCCATGGTCACCGGCAGGGATCTAGTGACCATGGGTCTCAGTCACTCCCCCTGCACTTTTCATTTTTTGCAATTTTTTTTCAATTTCCATGTCTGTTCTTGCAAATTCCAAGTTTGGATCACATCTGAGACTTGAGGGAGGGGTTGTAAACTCTTCAAAACATGTAAACAATCTGCATCCCAATGGTCAGAGCATTTAAACCCATGTAAAAAAAAGGAAAATTAATGATGACCCATAGTTATTTTTCCATTCTTCTTACCGCTTGAAGTGTGTGAATGTTGAACTCGAATCCGTTGCACATTCACCATTTTCAAGGGCGATCAGTACCTAAGTCTAGATGGAATTCTATAAGGAATATTTTTAAACACATGTGAGGTATTTTAACAAATATCTAAGTGTTTAACATGCAAATGCCTGTTAATATCACCTATATTTTTCTACTTTTAAATAAACATTTTAATAGTATCATTCCACACATGAAACAGTCCACACTTGAACATTTAAATATGCTTTATATATAATCAGTGAGATGTACATCCCATTATATGATGTATACATGTATGCATCTAACCACAAAGAAGATCATCTATATCAATCTACACAAAAGATATATGAACACTATGGACTAAGAAATAAAAGATATACATGTCTATATCATGCATACAAAAGAATGTGTCTAACATGCATATACAACTAATGCAAAATGATAACTAGTCTCCTAGAAAACCTATGTACAACTCCCTAGGATATGCCCATATTGCTCTTTGGTCCATGGCTCAATCAAAGGGCCTTTGTTGTCCACTCGTCTAGACTTAAAGAAAACGTTTTGGCCTCCTCCTCTATCTCCTTGGTCTTGATGAGATAGATATCATGATCTAAGCTTGTAACACTAATAAGACAGCTGTGAATAAGACTATTTAACAAAGTATGTGCATGATTAAAGCAACATCGGTTGTATCTTGTATAATTAATGACAGATTAATTAAAAGAGATCAATGAAGAAATTTAGGTAACATCAAGCATTGAATAAATCATGTTATACGAATCATGCAAAGAAAACACAATCAAATGGCTACTACATATGGCTAAATTCTCTCGGCAGGGAGCTTATCAGTGGGTACACTAGTGCTTGTGCCTGGTTACATCTAGGTCCTTAGTTTCTCGATTCTAGTGCTTTAGACACTAAATGCAGTGGTTACAATCATTCTACCCAAGTTCGACCCCGTCGAGTCTTCTAGTGGTGAAGCTGAGTAGAGCCTGACTAATTTAAATCAATTAATATAAATTAAGTAAGATTTTAGTCTTTCTTGTCAATCAATTTCAATTTCAGTCTAGTTCAGTCGTTTTTACTCAATTACGTTCAGAATGAATATCAATTAAATAGTAAAATAATCAATCATTATAACGACATTGTAAATAATGATTTAGTAACAATTTAAAAGAGCAATAATTAAGTGTAAAACATGCAATGCAATTCAATTTACGGGATCAAGGAATTTACTAGCCAATCCTAAACTAATTACTTGTAGCCACTAACTATCCATTTCAATGTAGTCTTAGGTTATTTGATACACTGCTATCTTTACTTTGTATTACGTTGTATGCAATTGATTGCGTATGAATGTGATGTGAAATGTAATGGATTCAAGTCCAATATTCACACATGTCAAGCGTTAAGAAGAGTAGAAAATAACTACAGTTCATCATTATTTTCCCTTTTGTTTACATGGGTTCAAATGCTCTAATCGCAGGGATGCAGGTTGTTTATAAGTTTTGAAATATTTACAAACCCTCCCTTTAGTCTTAGATGTGATTTAAACTTGAATTTTACAAGAAAATGCATGAGAAATGGCAAAAATCACTAAAAGGGGAAAACTGCCTAGTAGTGACCGTGACTGTGACCCACAGTCACTGGCCCCTTGCCAATGACCGTGGCTCATGGTCACTAGCAGGCAGTGGCCGAAATGGCCACTGCATGTTTCTTCTTTCTTCTACTTTGCTTCTGTAGTATTTATAGGGTGCTGAAACTCATTCTTTTTTATTTTTGGAGTGTTGAGTGACCATCAAGAGAGCTAAATTTGATCGTGGAATCGATCAAAACCTTTGATGATCATCACTTTTGGTTACGGACCATTTTTATCCAAATCCGAAAAGGGTGCTGTATGAAGCCAAAATTGTGTCATTTTGAACTTATGATTTTTAAGGGTCAGAATGAAGCCTAAAGTGACCTTTTCACACCCTCCGAGATGACTCCAGAACCTTTCCAAGTGAGAAAACAAAGGAACCGACTTCATCCCTTGCATGCTTGATAGCACTTGAACATTGTCTTTTTTAAGCAATATACATACTCCTCCATCTTCTTTGAACTATTTCTCACCTTAATTAAGCGAGAAGGGCAAGAAGAAGTGTGTTGAAGTACTAGGAATGCCTCGTGACTTGCTTGATCTTGTTGTGAAATTGCTTTAAACCTTAAACTAGTCTTTGGAACTTTGGAAAATTTCCCCTCTCTCTGTGTGTGTCTGTCTTCTTTTTATAGACTTCTCAAGGTGGTTTAGAGAGTAATGGGACGTTAAAGGGAGTTATGGGAAGTTAAGATTTAAAAAAAACTAGAGGGAACTACTAAAAAACACCGAAACTACTCCACAGATGCTAGTGACCGCGACCGCGGTCACTTTTAGGTCCCATTTTGGACTTTTTGCATATGTGACCCGTGTTCGCTTGTCTGAGGCCTGAACGATATCTGATCATTATGAAACTTGGAGTGATGCTTTTTGACACTATTTGAGTGTGTCATGGAAATTTCAATCCATTTTGACCTTCTGAAGTTGGTTAACTCTTCCGTTGACTTGTCATGAAAATGGGCCCTTGTTCCAACTGTTTAAGGCCCAAATGACATCGGTTTAGTTTAAAACTTGAAGGGACTGATGTCAAGGATATTTTGGAGTGTCTTCCAAATTTCATGCAATTTGGATTTGTGGAAGTAAGATTAAGAACAGTGACCCATTTATTGCATGTTCTAAGTCACTATTCACCCACACTGTAGGTGGTTGGCTTGTTTTCTACCCAAGCAACATTCAATTAACTTGAAATTTTGTGAAATTTATTTTAAACATATTTTGAATTTCTATTCCAAATCTCATCAGCTTTGGCTCCTTGGAAGTAGGATTTTAGCTAGTGACCTCCAAGGTTCAGGGGTCATTATCTTCTAAGTTGACATGCAGTAGAGGTAAGACCAAACGGTGTCCTCTTGACTTTAGGTCAAATGATGTTTGTTTGATTTGAAATTTTGCAAAACCTCCCTTGAGCATAATTTGAGCTTCCTTCAAGAGTTTCAGTTGATTTGATTTTCATGAAGTGTCACTTTGCATAATGATGCCATAAAGTTAAGTAGGTGTCCATCTAAACTGAGCTTGGGTTCAAATGATGCCCAAATGCTTTAAAAGTTTGAAGGATAGTCTTTGAATGTACTTGAAAGCATTCCATTGAGTTTGAACTTGTTCTGACCTGTAGAAGTGTCAGTTTCCACAGTGACCCAAAGAGTTATCAAATATTCACTGAAGCTTGATTTTAGCTGCAATGAAGTCCAAGTGTTTTGAAACTTTGAAATATCATTCCCAAGCATGTTTGTGGAGTTGCCATGAGATTTCATAAGCTTTGAACATCTAGATGTTGTAGTTGACTTGTCATTCCACAATTTTAGGGTTTGTGTACCCTTGTCTTTGTTGCAATATTTGTAATTTTTTTAGATCAACAACAATGTGTATCAAAGTCCCATAAACCCACACCCACTATTAAGTGCATGACATATGAGTAACATTACATGAATAAATCCCAGCCAAGACTATTCATGTGTTATATGATTACCATTGGTCCAAACTCCATAGTTAGGGGTTAAAAAACTAAGGACCTATTGGGTCTTTTAATGTTCTAAAATGCTACAAGACACTTTTGTATCATAATCAACCTTAAGGCTAATTATGAAGTATTTGGGGATCAATTGGGGTAGATATGAAACCCCTAGGTTAGATTAGAGGTGGTCTTTAAAATTGACTGGGTTCGCTTAAGTGTGGCCCGAGGAGTGCTTAAGCGCCAATGCTTCTGAGTTGGCAAATTATGATTATTGAATTTCCTTCAGAAATTTCTAAATGAATGCGTAAGCGCTTGCTTTAGAATTCCAAAATTGAATTTTGAATCACACTTCAATCTCTTACCTTTTCAACTTGCAATGGAACTATCTGTTTCCCCATTTAATAAACATCATTCTACATCCATTTACTTTTCAAATAACATCATTCACCTCAATCTCTAATCCATTCATTCAATACTTCAAAATAACTTATGAACAACTACAATACAATAATATAAGGAAAAGGGCTGGGAAATAAAATTCAATCGAATCAAATTAAAGAATTAATTTAGTACTAACGTGCATTAAGCTAAAACCTGCTTATACTTGCCTTTATTCACAGTTTGATATCCTAATCCTTAAGCTTTGGCGCAATTAGAAGAAAGACCCAAATTCTTAAAACTCTAACATGAAAAGGACATGCATCTGATGACAAAGATAGATGTTTGTCATATTTAAGGATCTCCTAAGCCATTTAGAAGCCTAATAATCTATGAAAGAAGGAATCTTACCATAACAGGTTGTAAAGAAGGAGGTCTAGAATTCTCCCCAATTCAACACAAAAAAGAAGGAGGGGAAGATAATGAAGATGAGTTTTGGAGCCTCAATCCTTACATGCAACAGTCATCATCATAGATCTCAAGTAGAATTGGAGAAAAGAAGAAGGAAAATGAGCTCGCAGTAGAATGTTGTAAAAACGAATCAAATGAACTAATGTTCAGCTGTTGTTATATTAGAATTTTTTTTAATTTATAGGAAAGTCCAAATTCTAATAATTATCTTCAATTTAAGTCAATTTGAGCTCCAATTGACTCATTTGAAGTCTAATGAGTTGGGGTTCACATGAAATTTCATGACCTCAACGAGGCAAACGCAATGGTATCAATATGATGCATGTATGATGTGAAATCACAATAAAATTATAAAAAAAGGGCTTCATCTATCTAATCTAGGTCAAACCCAGCCCACGCTACTTATTTGCAATCTGAACTTAACCCACTAGACTTAAACATGACAAAAGGAGTCTAATCCTAACTCAAACAACTCTAATCATATTATTTAAACTAATATTAGATTAATTAGCTAATAATCATGTTTAATGAACCACTAATCCTAATTAGCTTGGGTCGGAGTATTACATCAAGTGAACAATTAAAGAGGTAAAATTTCAAGTCTTCCTATTGACAACATAAAGGACATCAGAAGCAGCTGAAATGCCAACAATTTTAACTCAAAGTGAAGTTGGCATGTTTTTTTTATTAAAGAATCTCCACAGAAAATAGACAATAGATGGTGTAGGAAATTGTGAGGCTCGCATGTGATGGATCCCACATCAGATCAAGCAAATGGAAGAAGGCTAAGAGAGATCGAGATTCTTACTTAAGTGTTACTTGATCTGTTGAATATAAGATGATGATAGTGGCAATTCAAGATTAAAAGATTGTATATTATCCCCACGTAGAAATCTCATTGGTTTCTTTGTGGAGAAGTCTCTCATAAGTGTAACTCCTTGGGATTGTATACGTAAGGGAGATGGGAGACCGAAATTATATATTACACCAACATCGAGAGACAAGAGATTTGCAGAGTCTTCCAACCTTAAGGTACTCATATCTACACTTGCGTGTTGGAGTCTTCCGCGTCTAAAGCCTTAAGATGTGTTAGAATTATTGAAGTGTGTAACGCCCCACCACTACACGCATGCATATATTGTCCGCTTTGGCCCATGGGCCTCACGATTTTGCTTCTGGTGGGCCTCAACCCACCAAAAGGCCTCATGCAAGGTAATGGTGCAATCTTTATATATAAACTCATTCACTTTCCTCTCTATAGTCGATGTGGGACTCGAGGATGTTACAATCCACCCTCCTTAGGGCTGCACATTCCCATGCAGTAGCCTGCTAGTCCATCTAGCCTGCCAGCTCTCTTGGCATGCCTACATAAGAACCCGCCCACTTGCACTAGGCCACGGCACACTCGAACTAATCAAGATTCGGCTCTGATACCATTTGTAACGCCCCACTACCACACGCATACATGATATTGCCTGCTTTGGCCCATGGGCCTCACGGTTTTGTTTCTGGTGGGCTTTAACCTATATAAAGACCTCATGCAAGGTAATGGTGTAAGCTCTATATATAAACTCATTTACTTTCCTCTTTATAGTCGATGTGGGACTCGAGGGTATTATAATATTTATAACACCCCACCCCTACATATATGCATGATATTGTCCGTTTTGGCCTAAAAGACTCACAATTTTGCTTCTGGTGAGTCTTAACCAACCAAAAGGCCTCATGCACAGTAAGGGTGCAAGCTCTGCATATAATCCCAATCACTTTCCTTTCTATAGTCGATATCACAAAGCGTTGGCTGGTTCATATGGGTTGGACAAAACTTGGGGTCTATTGAGTTGTAATTTTACATTTCTTATAGAATGGACTGTAGCGTTTATTGCTAGATGTTTTGAAGTGAAGACAACAAAGAAAAAGCTATAATTCATGAATAAAAGAACTTGGAATGGAACGACAATTTGCTCGAGTGAACATGTTGCTTGCTTGAGTGAGCAACCCTAGTTGAACGAGACTAGGTCACATTTGACCATGGGTTACAAAATTGCCAAGCAAAACTTAAGTTATCTTCAGCAACCTTGAGCCCGCTCGAGCGAGCAGTGTGGATTTTAAAAACCCAATCCTACGTGATTAAGTTTTTTTTTATACTAAGACTATTTGTTTGAGTCATAGATGGATTATAATAACTCTTATATATGAATATTGGGCTATTTAAAAGGGTTCCTCTCTTAACCCTAGGTACCATATCTCCTTATTCTGAGTTCTGAAAACCTTTTGGAGATCCCTTTTCTCCAGAGCACCCATTAGTGAGACTTGTGCTGACTTAAAGCCATGGATTAAAATAATGCCCTTTACGCTTTTTTAGGCATAGTAGCCAAGATCGTTATGCTAAATTGAATTTAGTGCCCTTCTCATCTGTAGCATCCGCTACAACCACTATAGACTGGTCGGGGCCACTACAAAATGTGATTGATAACTACTTTTCAAAAATGTTTTAAAATGCATGCACGGTTATTTCTTTCATTTTTCTCTCCCCACAATATTTTTACGCAACTCTTATACTCTTCTATATTAAAAAGAACACCGAAACATATAAGATATCACTGAATTAAAGGTGATGTAGATAGTTCCTCTTAAGGGCTCTTCTCTTCGTAATGTCCTAGCAGAAACCCCTCTGGTATTCTTTTCTTTACTCTGCACAAAAATTCATCGTTTGTTTTAATGAAACTGAATTTGTTATTTAGTTTGAACTTCAAAATTTTTTAAGTATTATTTTATAATTTGTAAGTCCTTTGTTATGTACAGTTGTGCTAAATTAATTGTTTGAATTACGAATTTAAAAATGCATAATAACTTAGTATAGCTAATTGGCATATATGCATGAGAAACATTAGATTAATACTCTTACTTTATAATCATTAAGTGATATAGAACTTCTATGCATTGAATGGAACTCTACAGCCTCCTATCTTAGTTATTATAGTAAAGAGCAAAAAATTTTAACATTTTCTAATATTATGAATTTTTTGGATATTTTTTCAAATTTTTTGATAACATTTTCATATCACACCGCTACACCATTACATAACATTTTGGCTATTAGCCGCTACGCCGGACGCAACCGCTATTTTGATCCTTACTTGAAGTACTTATAGAGCTTGTTGCTTCTAGTCTTATAGAAGATTTGTTCACCTCGAATATTCAAGGTGTGTTGATTCATTCATCTTGCAAGTTCAATAAGGTCTTATTCAAGCACATTCAAGCACAAGGAATGGTGTACAGAGTAGTCATCGTCAAGGAGAGTACTACAGTCCTTGGGTGTGGCAAACTAGGGAAAGGCTTATGAGTATCTTGTAATTGTTCGATTTAGTGCATGGTTTCTGTTGAACCGTTGATAGGTCTTGTGGTTTTTCTCTTGTATTAAACAAATATGGTGTCTTCTTCTTATAGTTGATTGATTTTCAATTTATTTTATTTTCCGCCATTATTAATTGGATTGCACATTAGAAATCGGATTGGGACCTTGAATCCTTCAACTTTTGGAGGTTCTTAAAAACCCTCAAGATGGCCATATAATTGGATTCTACAACATTTTAAACCATGGCTTAAAAGTGCCTTGCAAACCTATGAAGCCCTAAGAGGCTTGAAGTGTGAGATCTCCACTATTTTCATTAATACAAACAACTGAATTTGATTTAGAGCTGTCAGACTAAGGCGATAAGTTTATCACATGCTTTAAGTAAGATTTGATTTATGTAGCAAGTGATCATTCTAGGTATTGCTCATTAATAGGTATTGATTCAAATTGTTGTGCATGAGTGGAAACATGTAACCTGTGAAAGACAATATCATTTTCACTCCTACGTGGTATGGGAACACTATAGGCAAGAGAGGGCACTTTCTTCCTCAAGATTTAGGGTTACAGATTACATAATATATATAATCTCCGCTTTATTAGCCCCTAAGGAAGCCCCAATGCAATGACCAAAATACCCATGACATTAATACAGTCCTTTGTTAACCCAATGGACTCATCTGGTGAGCCCAAAATACATGACACAAACCCAAAAAATAATAAGGGAACTAATCTTGCTTGAGGTGCTGAGGTTGTTGAGTGGGAAAAGAGCAGCCAATGGAAACTCAGTCACCCATTTACCTTACCACAAGATGACAATGTTTCCATCTATAGTCACTCAGTCGCTATCCTGCAACATAACCTGGGTAACTAAGCTAACTTTCCTCCAAATACAATAGCAAGAAGAAGGAGAATCCAAAGGGGCAGACCCAGGAATTCTTCCTTTGGTTGGGGGGTTGTGGTTTTTGGGGGGGGGGGGGGGGGGGGGGGGGGTGGGTGGGGGACACTATGTTAAAAAAAAAAAAAAAGAAGCATAAGAGCTAAGAGTGTCACAAATAAAAAAAATGTATGTACTTGTCAAAATATATGGGGCCTTTGTGAGAATTTTAGTAGGCTATATGAAAAAATTATAAAATTTTCTAAAGCTTCAATGGTTTTTAGATTTTTTTTGCTTTTTTGGTGGGTGTGGGGGTGGTTTTGTGTGTGTGTGGGCGCAGGGGGGTGGGGTGGGGTTGGGGTTGGTGGTGGTTCCCTGCCAATTACACCTTGGTTCTACTAGTTAGCATTCAGAGAACAAATTTGGCTATTTTCACAGTTATCTTGACGTAAACCATGAAGCACAAAATGGAAATATAGGTTAACAAATTTCCATCTAAGCTCAATCATGAAGGCTAAGTCGTTCATCTCTACAATTGTTCGAATATCCAACCTCACCCCATTTTTAGGGAAGCAGATTGTCATCCATAGTTTCATTTAACATAATTATAACCTTATGCTTCTTAGATTTGGTACCTTGAAATGGCAATCTTAATGAGGATGAGTCAACTAGCAAAAGAGAAACTCTTCGCTTTCTATACTAACAACTTCTTGGTTATTATTGCCAAATTAACGGAAAAAGAGAGCTGCTTTTTAGGAGCCCCATAGAGGAGAGGAGCACTTAAGTGTCTTGAGTGTTTGGACGAAAGACTAGATGTAGAGATACTCAAAATACCCTTAGTACTCCAATTTAACTTTGGGTTGCACCTACCAAAAAAAAGGAGGGTTTTCTTGAGGTTAAACTCCTAGCCCGAGCCATCTTGGTAGTGGGAAAGAAGATTCCAAACTTGTAAACACCTATTGGCTGGCCTCTTCAGAAAATAAGAATATCATCTTCAAAGAGAAAACGATAAATAGGAGAATTAAATTTGTTGTTGAAGATAAGCTGAATTTCACCATTATTAAAGAGAGTTTAAGGCCTCCCTTGTTGCATTTTGGAGCAAAACAAGCTACAAACTTCTCTGCTGATTAGAACAACGCACTTTGAAGAGTGAGTTCTAATTCAATTTATCAAATGCTTTAGGCATTTTCAGTTTAATGCGTGAGGTTTTAATGAGATGACAGATACTTTAGCCAAGCAAGGAATTGATAGAAGTCATTTTTCATTTCTTTTATTGAGTTTTTTTGTCTGGTTTTCATTTTATTGTCTCTTCTTGTACTTTTTTTTGTCTTTTCCCATAATATATATACGTATTACATTCCCCAAAAAAAATCCAGCTTAACGTAAATGGATGCTCCTAATTCTAGCTAGAGCCGTTGTAGTAATTCATGAGCTAGAGTTATGTGGTGATGAATCCTCCTACCCTAACAAAAACAACTTGGAGGCGGGGTTAATGTGAGGAACTGTGGTGGCTAGTTGGAGGGCAATATTTTAATATCAACATTGAAGGAAAAATTTAGAATGACAATAGGTTGAAGCCGCCAAAGGTAGAAGAGTTGCAAATTTTTGGGTAAAAGAAAAGAGGAAACAAACTAAGGCCAAAAGAAACTTAGAAAATCAGAAGAAATTCCGGGCAACTATAATGGTGATATTATTAAATTTTATCTTATATTCCAATTTAGTTAGATTGGTTACTTTAGCCATTACGTATGAATTTTCTTAGGCCCAAACAAGTAGAAACCATATTTATTAATATATTGTAATTCTAGTTTTTTCGGATTAAGAGGGAGAATGATAGTACGATAGATGATATCTTT
Organism: Sextonia rubra; assembly: GCA_037013555.1. NCBI lineage: Eukaryota > Viridiplantae > Streptophyta > Magnoliopsida > Laurales > Lauraceae > Sextonia > Sextonia rubra. Next base: position 49,418,016 of record JASUAD010000009.1, on the reverse strand, counting down.
TTTTTCCATGAATGTACATAATTTTATTGAATCACGTAAAATTATTTTATTCATGTGAATGTAAGTGATTGCTTCATGAAGTGATTCTATTTGGCCATTCCTATTAATCCGTCCACCGCAGGTATTTTTGGCTGGGCGGCTTTTCTCAGTTCAGTGGCAACAGGGCGAGGTGATATAGCTTGGGTTTGCAATTGAGGTATCTATTCTCTACTGGGCCACACTGACTGGCCGAGAAGAAGAGATGAGGGTTCTTGGATTTGCAGAAAAGGGCTGCTTGCTCTCACCATTGACCAGAGAAGAGAGAGGTAGGCGGAAGCCTGACCGCCGCCGCCTCAATCAGACTGCTGCCAGATTTCAGAAAGCAAAAACCAGAATTGAACCAGGGAGAGATAGCTGGATTTTTGGTTGCGTCAGGCCGCCAGACGTCGCTGAAGATGAAGAATGCAGGTCGAAGAGGGCTGAGGTGTTTGGTTTCTCGAAACAGAGAAACAACCACAACCACAAATATGTCTCTCCAGTCTGATCAGAAGGGCAAGACCAGTTCGGATTTATCAGGAAAGGAAGAAGATCAGAGGGGCTGGTTTTGGTTCTGGTCGCTGCTGCGGAGAAGAAAACGGGGGAAGGTTCTGCTGGCTTGATATCAGATGTGGAAGAAGAGGGTGCAGGTCCAGTCGTCTCTGCGCGCGCCATTGCCGGACACGAAGAAGAAGGGCAGCGCAAACCGGAAGAGAGTCAGGAGTCTGGGTTGTCTGTCTGAAACCTGAAACAGCAAAGGGGCGGTGGTTGCAGAGGGAGGATTTCGCCTGTTCTGATTTGCGCAGACAACGAGATCATCGCCGCCCATTGCCCTCCTGTTGCCGCTGCTATGTGTGGTGCTGTTGCTCGTCGTCGATCGCATCCGCCACTGCCCTTCCGCCGCTGAAGAACCACCGGTCGCCGTTGCCCTCCATCGCCGTCAACTGAGAAGATGAGGGAGCCTGGGTTCCGCCTCTGTCGTTGGAACCAGAAACGGGAAGGAAGGCATCGTCTGGGACTGTTTAGTCAGGCCAGGTCCTTTTCAGCCTGACCCGTTCGCAGCAGAGCCCTGTCCAGTCCGGTTGGAGGTCGGTTCAAGGTCAGGGTGGGTTGACCTGACCTGTCGGCTGCAGAGGCCGTAGCTGCATTCAGGTCGGGTCGGACCTGACCCATGATTAGAGCCCGGGCTGTCCACATCCGTGCAGTGCCGACATCATCATCCTAACGCAAGCAGTGAAGCTAGCCAAATACGGTCAAAAGCAGTTTGATTGGATCAATGATAGACACTTATTTCATTGATATCTTGATCATTGGATGGGTTAGCTAGGACCGAGGTTCAAGATTAAAGGGTTTTAAGTAATTATGCATGAGCGGTTTTGGAGGCCAAGGAAAGAGAAATTATATATATTGATTTATTATAACTTTAACTCCCTAGGACTTAGAAGGACAATAATAGACGATGTTTTTCTTCCTCGTAAACATAGATAATCTTTTCAAACTACGTAAAATTATTATATTCATGTGTGTAATTGCTTGATGGTATGATTATATTTGTTCATCGTAGTTAATCGGTCGATCATATGTATTTTCCTCTGCGCTGTATAAAAGATCCATAGTTTCATACAATCCATCAAGCTGAAGACTACATAAGGACAATTCTCTCTTGTGCACTGCACATTGGTGCAATTTATCACGCTGAACCCTATGAAATTAAGGGGCTTTCTGCCTTTGGTGATGGTCCTGATGCATGTTCCTCTGGGAGAATATCTTCCACGAATTTAGATAAATGAGAGACCTTTTACTAAATGATAGTTATCTGTTCTTTGTCTTTAGCAATTGCATGTAAAGGGGCGTTACATGATCGTAGATTCACAAGTTCTTAGGACCGAAAGAGGTCGTTGGTAAAAGTTTATTTGTCGAGTGTCAACATCAGTCCAAATTACCTGCAATATAACCAAGTTCTTTTTTCTCAGTTTAGGGCCATTATTGCTTACCAGTTCAAGTTACTCTGTTTTTGTTTACCTAATTTACACATTTCCATTCCCGGTTCCACTCACCTTCTGACTATTCCTAATTGGTTATCCATCTCTTGCAACCTTTCCAAGTCCTATATCATTCATCTAATTCTGATGGTTTGAGCTGCTCCTGCTCGGGAGCATGCTACAAGTGATAAAACTTGTTATAAAGGCTGAAGAATTGAAGAACCAGAAAAATCGAGCTAGAAAAATAGTACATAGATCAAGCAAACAACTGGGGAGTAGTTTAAAATTTACAATCTGAGGGGCATGGTGGAACCCCATCACTTTTCTTCCTGACTGTATGTTAATAAAGTTAGAAAGCTCAAAGATGCAAAAGATCCCTATTTAAAAGGCCGTTAGAAATGCACAAGCAGTATAAACAGAGATAGAACTATGCTGCCAATCTCTCAATTACTATCTGAAAATGAAAAACGGCCAAATAACTCAACAGTGAATAGCTCTAACTTAAAACACTTCTTCATTCGTCGAAAATGTGGGAGAAAGACATCAGAATTTGCTTATTTTTGAGGATCCTTATTTTGTTGTCACATTTAAAGATAGTGGATTTGACCCTTTGCAGTATTGATATGCACAAGATTTGACCCTTCGCAGTGAAGAAGAATGACATGGAGTTTTATTTATTAATTCATCATAGAAGGATTTTGGCCGTCAATTGGATCAAGGCATCAGATTTTTAATAACGAAGGAGACAACAAAAAAGATGCTCCCCAACCAGTGCCAAATCCCGAAATTCCTTTGTCCTTAGATTTTGAGAGATTTTTTGGGAGAGAGTGAAGGAATGGGGATTATATAGCTGTCAGGGAACTTTTGACCGTATTTACACAACAGCATAAATTCGATTAAAAAACTTATCATAAGACTAAAACATATGCATGCTTTTATATCACCTATGGCAATTTTCTTTCTATTGATAGTAGTTTTTCCGCTGGAATCCATCATGATTGCCAACATTTTGATGCCTTTACTATTATCAATCAAGATATCCATGCATATAATTCCTTAAAAGAATTAGGAGATGCAAAGCCACTACTTTAAAGACAGCTTCATCCGCTACTTAAAAAAGGGATTTCAATGATTTAATAGCGTGGATGCTTTGCATACCCCTAGTATTCTCTTTCTATCCTTCCCTTATTATTAGCGTGGCCCAAGGTGGCCCCACATGCCAGCCTACATGGTCTTATGTGCAGACAGTTCTCATTAACATAGAAGTCAGATGATAAATACCAGCATTTTAGTTATCTTGTTTGGTATGTACTGATTGGAGTGGAAACCCATTCGACAAATTGAAGTCATGGTCCCACAAGCTAAATATTTTGGAAAGTCTATCCACCATAGATTTATCGTGGTTCAAGGTCGGTAATTGTTACATTGTTAGGACTACAAGTTTTGGGTTTATTTAAGGATTTATTGGAGATGGTTTTACTGTGCACATCATAAAATGGAGGCTCTGTAGGCTGGGGAAGAATCATGGATTCACTTCCTAGCATGAGAATCACAGATGACATGGTTGGTCGATCTACTGCTTTCTCCTGAACACATAGCAACCCAATATGGACCAATCTCAATATATCTTTGAGTGAACTTGATTCATTTATCATTGGATCTATGAGCTCTATCACTTTTTCATCATACCATAACATCCATGCCTGAAAAGTCAGAATCAAAGAAAAAAATCTTATCACCAAGTGCTTAGATTAAAAAAAAATAATAAAAATAACATCTAAAGAAGGGAATTCAACTTGAGTTGGGATATACATACATATGAAACTAGGTTGTGTTCTTCATCAGGAAAAAGTGGACGGCTATTCCGTTTCCCAGTCATAATCTCGAGCAATAGAACTCCAAAACTAAAAACGTCTGACTTCACAGAGAACAGACCATTCATTGCATATTCTGGAGCCATGTATCCACTGCTCAAAATCAATATAGTGGATAGAATAGTATAAGCACAAGTAATGTGACATAGAGAATAAGAAAAAAGAAAATACCAATTTAGTATGACTGCTCAAAATCAATATAGTGGATAGAATAGTATTAGCACAAGTAATGTGACATAAAAGAATAAGAGAAAAGAAAATACCAATCTAGTATGATTATGAAGCATTCTATTTTTCAGAGAAGTACATCTTTTTTTGCGTGATTGACTGTTTTCCTATTCTAGAGGAGATGCATCCCTGATCTTTTGTTTTATGCCCAAGTATGGAAACCATATATATCCTTTGTCGTAGTTTGTTTCCGTACTTAACATTGTTGGCCACCAACTTATGGTTTCTTGAGATTGTTTGTATGATCTATAAATGGTCAGATTATCGATATGAGTGCAGCTCTAAGACAACATTCAATATACACTGGAATCCATAAGCCAAATGGTGTTGATGGTTCATGATCCAAATTATTATGGTGTATGTCTGAACTTATGCCATTGTCAACCCTACACTTCAACTATGACAAAACTATTAGTCCTAATATTTGGAGGGCATATGGGTCTTTCTTTTCACCTATTCCATTAATCAAGCTAAACCCAAATCTATCAGATTCTTAATTTTTCTTCTACTCCTAAAGTAACATGTGTTTGTTTCTTCAGTTGACACACTTTTAATTAGGAAAGGATTTGAGTGAAAGACTTACAATGTGCCAATCACTTTATTTGTATTGTCTTCACCCGGATTTTCTCTAAAAGTCCTTGCTAAGCCAAAATCTGATATCTTTGCATTCATCTCATGATCTAACAAAATGTTGCTTGCTTTCAAATCTCTATGAATGATTTTGAGACGAGAATCCTCATGGAGATAAAGAAGTCCCCTCGCAATGCCATTGATAATGTTTAGGCGTCTTCTCCAATATAGCTGCGCACGCTTGTCTTGATCTGATTGATGGCAGAGGAGTTAGAATTTTAAAGTCATAATTAAAAGATAGTCACAAACACAATAGATGAAAACTTGGCCCGAATGTTATTGTCTATGTAAGCTTTAGTAGAAAATTCTTAATCATTTATATCATCATCATATTTTGATCATATCAATGAGATGCTATGATACTTGGATACTAGTACAAGTCTAACATATTTTTGTCTGAATGATAGGACACTCATATTAGTATCCAATACTTTGCCAATACTTTTAAAGTACACATTTAGCATATCATACTCACCAAGTTGATTATTTCATATAGTGCTTTTAATTTTCTTACTTGTCAACTTAAAAAAATGTTTAAAAATAATGTAAGCAATGATAAGTTTCTTGATTGACAGTTCCATGAACATATCTTTGTGCCAATTTGTTAGGATTTTTTATAATTGGCTAATTCATGGGTTACACAAAACTCTGGGTCAATTGAGTTGTATTTTATAATTATTTTAGAATGGACTGTGGTTTGCATCGCTAGAAAACTGATGTAAAGAAATAAGAAGATTGGCTAGGCACTTGAGCAGATACACACATGCTCAAGCAGGATGATCATAGAAGCACATGCACTCATGCTGAATGTTTATCATCTCTAGCCAACCTAATAGGAAATGTGTTGAATTGAAAAAATAGTAAGTTTTCATAGCGAGTTGAGCGAATGCTTAAATGTGCTCGAGCATACTATGATGCACAGATACGGACACGGGTATAGATATGGAAACGGGGAATGATGGTTCGATATGCCGAGTTGAAAATTTTAGGATACAGATATAGGTACAGCATTTCAAAAAATGTATACATATAAATACATATCATAGTGCTCAAATATTATGAGGCCCACTATGTGGATCAAATTTTTAATGAGATGGACCTAGTAGTATTTTGACATAAAAGAAAATAAAAGAAAAGAAAAAAAAAAGTGGGCCAAGTGTCTTGGTTGGCCCAGTAGCTCAACATTAAAATAGAAAAAAAATAAAAAAAAAACGCCCAATGGGCCCATTCTCATTAATCAAATGCGACGGGTTCTTTTGCCCCTTTTTCATTTCTGGGGCATCATCGAACAAAAAAGAAAAAGAAGAATGAATAAGAAAAAGAAAAGGTGTACATGGCACTTGAAGCTAGAAGCTCAAAATAATAACAGTAGCAGAAAACAATGCAGTGGTCTACCACCTAGTTGAAAAAGCAACCCGTCAAAAGGAAAGCAGTAGCCTCGGTTAGTTTAGTTATCTTCTTTCTCACTGCCACCTTCTCCTCCTCTTTTTCTCCTTCTTTTTTGCTTTCCTTTTGATCAAATTGAGAGAGGGCTTATTTAGGAGTAAATTGGTCAAAATAGACAAAATCTGTAGTAATTTTGGTTAAAAAATATTGCATAGCCGTATCCTAAAACTGGGGGTCGTATTCAAGTCGTATCTTGCCATATTCCGTACTTGTATCCGTATCGTATTGTATCGGTACCGATACCACAGGGCATTTGGAGTATCCGGATACCATAACGAGCATATGGAGAAGAGAGACCCACCAAACTACACGAAGTTATTTCCTATTTGTGCTAGAACTACCTAGTTTAGTTCTTTAAGGACTCTTAACTCTAGGGCATGAATTATGGGTAATAAATAAAGGATTTTCTCTCAACCCTACTGAGCTGCTCTCATTGTTCTCATAATAGAACACATATTTGAGAGTTCCTTTCTCCTCTAGAGCTTCTATTGGAGAGATTATGCCGAAATGTTGTGCTGGAGAATATTGCTTCTACATCTCTTATAAGAGATTAAGAGCATCTTGTGTGTTCAAGGTGTGATCTGATCAAGTAAAGAGTAGTGAACGACGACGGGCAACTTTGACAACTAGAGGTTGTGCAAGAAGAACGACGGTCTTTAGGTATTACGAGAATTGGATAAATGTTGCGAGTACATCTCGTGAATGCTTGAAATTAGTGCTTGATAGTTGGTCCTTTTTGGATTCATGGTTTTTTTCTCGGTTAGGGTTTTCCACTTAAAAATTGTGTGCTTCTTGTCTCTTGTGTGGTTGATTGATTTATTTTCTAATTCATTTATTTATTCTGCTACATACTTTTTGAACTACAATCTAGAAATCCAAATTTGAAAACAATTCTTCAAATGGTATTAGAGCGGGTCACACTAATTTGTTGTGTGTTGATCTATTGAGATTTCTAGAATGGAATTTAACAATGAAGGCACATCACCACCAAGCCATCAAAGCCGAAAGATAAACAATCTGGCCTGAAGGTGCTCAAATCTAAGTCTCAAAAGAAAAACCTTAGATCTCTTCAATGTTTTGAATGCAAAGGGTTTGGCCATAGAGCACCTAAATGTGCAAATACAAAAAGGAAGATGAAGAAACATGATCTGAATGTTACATGGGATGAGTCTTATGAAGATGAGAAAGAAAAATCTAAGAATGAGAAAACTACTCCTGACAATGGCAATGCAAAGTATGTTGCTTTCATAGCTGGATCTTCACAAAGTTCTTTTGACAATTGTTTTGAAAGTGAAAATGATGAAATGTTAGATAAAGAATTAGATTGGGAAGAAAAATACAACACTTTGTATAATGATTGTGCAAGGTTGACTAAGTTCTCCAATAAGATCACAATCAAGTGGAAAGACTTAGCTGATCAAATTCTCTCTCAAGAAAGAATTAGAAAAAGCACTTTCAAAGGTTAATCTCTTAAAAGATCTAAAAGGTTCGATGGCTGACAAGTTGATTATTGAGATTCAAAATTGTGAGAATATTGAACAAGAGATTGAGACCTTAAAGGAAGAGTTGAAGACTTGCTAAGCCGAGAAAGATAATTTTAATGGCAAACCGAATATGGTTTTGTTTGAGCTGGATGCAACTAAAGCTTTATTAAACAAGATGAATATCGGATCAAAGAAACTCGAAGGCATCTTGTGCAGTCCCAAAGTTACCTAATGACAAATGTAGTCTTTGCTATGATCATGGTGCATCCACTTCAAAAGCTAAAGGTAAAACAATTTTTGCTAAAAGTTTTGCTTTGAATTATATGGCACTTGCTACTCCATGTGTTGCATGTACAAATAATTGGTGAGTAGTTCAAAGAAGAATAATGTGTCAAGTCCTTAACCTACACCCACATGCCATCACCGTAGAATTAGAGGACACATTGCAACAAGCTGAGAGGTTTACCTAAGAACAAGCAATGGAGGAAGAATTTGGCTTCAATGAAGGTCAAGACTTGAGTCATCTAGGTGAGGAAAATTGACTTACCTACTGAATTGGTACACACTTTGCTAAAAGCTTCTTATTTTCAAGTATGGGTATCAAGATCTAAAAGCCTCTAATCAAGACGATTAAGCTCTCACACCTAGTGCTTAAGAGAATATGTCATTAAGGTAGAGTCATAATTGAAGGGGAGTCATTGCTGAATCATGATTGACAGATATGTTGCATATTGACATCATTCTGTTTTTCAATTATGTACAGAAAGGGGTGTACGAAAGATTTGAAAACTAAAGGTAAAAATTTTATTGCAAATACATTCATTCTATAGGTTCTGAAATATTTGGGTTTTATTTTGGGTAGAATTGATTTGTATTGTCTAGGGATTTTCTCCATGAATTGCCAAAGGGGGATATTATTAGGATTTTTGTAATTAGTTAATTCATGAGTTGGACAAAACTCTGGGTTAATTGAATTGTATTTTATAATTCTTTTAAAATGGATTGTGATTCACCCTGCCAAAAGAACTAAAGTGAAAAAAATCAGAAGATTGGCTGGGTGCTCGAGTGCGTGTCACACGCTCGAGCAGGATGGTCATAGAACCACACATAGTCAAGCTAAATGTTTATATGCTCAAGCCAGATTGCTAGGAATTGCACTGAAATAACAATAAGTTTTCACAATGCACTCGAGCGGATGTGTAAACAGGCTTGAGTGCATGATGAATAGAAACCCACCTACCTGATGCAGGCCGATCCCAAGTCCGGCCTAAATCACAGTTCCACAGGCCCAATTGATTGATCATTGATCTCCTCAAGAATCTCTATCCTTAGTTTAATTAATTACTTACTTCTTATTTTATATTGAGTTGAGATTAGAATTGGTTTAATTTATTTTTAGTAAGCTATGCTTGTTTGGAGTTAGTTTTTCTTATTTTAGAAACAATCACTCCTATATAAGGAGGAGTCTTTTATTGTAATAGACATGCTTTTATCAATAATAATCTAGTTTTTCCAGAGTTTTTCTCTTTTTAGTTTTGATCATGAGTTTCATTGAGATATTGAATCCATCTTCGGATTTGAACAATTCTTCTGGAGATTGTTTTACAATCGATTCTAGATCTAGGGTTGTGCCACTACAAGCACAAAATTGTCTCCTATTTGTGCCAAAATTGTCTGTTTTAGTTCTTTAAGGACTAAAACCCTAGGGCAAGAATTATGGGTTATAAACAAAAGGTCTCTCTCAACTCTAATGAAGCATACTCATTGTTTTAAGAATAGAATACATGCTTGAGAGTTCCTTTCTTCTCTAGAGCTTCAATTAGAGAGATTATGTTAAAGCTTTATGCTAGAGAATATTGCTTCTACATCTCTTGTAGAAGATTGAGAGGATTTTGTGTGTTCAAAGTATGATTTTATCAAGCGGAGGGTAGTGAACAACGACGAACAATTGTGACAACTAGAGGCTGTGGAAGAAGAGCTATGGTCCTTAGGTTGTATGAGAACTGGATAAGGGTTGCGAGTATATCTTGTAATTGCTCGAAATTAGTACTTGATAGTTGGTCCTTATTGGACTAGTAGTTTTCTTCTCATTAGGTTTATCCACATAAAAATTGTGTGCCTCTTGTCTCTTGTGTGGTTGATTAATTTATTTGTTAGTTTGTTTATTTATTCCACTACATACTATTTGAACTGCAATTTAGAAACCCAGATTTGTAAACGATCCTTCACAATTTTCCTTTGAAATACATCTCAACAACCCTCAATTATTGGACAATATTTAACATGATCTTTGTAATCCTGATATTGATATTTTCGTTTTCTAATCGCAAAAAGGTTTTCATTCCATATTATCACTGGAAACAGCTCAAAAAGACAAGGATTCAACCATTACATTAAGAATCAATGAACCAAACTAGGTAATCACAAGAGATGCTGATCTCTACGTGGTCATGATGGTTTAAACCTATGGTTACATCATTGGGTAATGGGTTTGAGACATGGCATGACTAGAGATGTAATAAAAAGAGATAGACAACTCGAGAACTTGATTGCATTTAACAGAAAAATATCCTTTCAAATACTTACAGCATACTAAACATATAGAGACTTAGGTGGGCTCTTTTCCTAATCCAATCATGTAACACTCTGACCCAGCTTGACCTCGTTTAATGACTAATTACCGTTGCTTTCGTTGTTAATTGTGTTTTGCTTTTGTTTTGATTTCGTTGTGGGTCATGGATAGGTAGTTGGGTTGAGTTTGATCTGGATTAGGTAGACCAAGCCCTTTTTCGTAATTTTAGCTTTTATAAGACATGGTCATTTTCGCATCATCTTAGTGTCAATACGTATCTTTTGTTGAGCTCGTTAACTTCCGTAACTACGTCGTTTGTAACCAATGTCGTATGGTTCCATTGGACCCGAATTTGACTCGGACTGGAAATTGTTTTATGAATTGGACTTTCTTGCAATTTGGCCTTTAATCTTATCCAATATAAGACCACTCCACCGACTCCTTGCTCTCACTCTCTTCTCTTCTCAGCTTCTTCTCTCACGTGAGGTCTCTCTCTATCTCTCGATTTCTTCTCTTCTCCTTGATCCCAATCAACAAAGAGGGAGCTTGGAAATCTTGAGATTCAAGGTATGCTTGGGGGTTAGATTGCTTCTCTCCCTTTCTTTCTAGTTCTTCATGTCTATGCTCACGAGTTTTCTCTCTCTTTCCATGCATGATAGCTGCGGGTTGTGGTTGGATGTGAATTTGAGCCCTAAGGATAGCAATTGGTGTATTTAAACTCCATTAAGGCAAGTATAAGCATAATATGTATGAACCCATGTTGGTATATGTTTGATTTTGGTTAATTCACATGAGTTTACATGGAAAACATGTTCACAGCCCAAATTGAGCTCTTTTCCTCTTTCTCTGTTCAGATTTTGCTTATATTATGTCGTTATAGGATTTCTGTAAGTGATTCAGAATTCGACCTAGTGTATGCACGGTTAAGCCGTGAAATGTGCTGCGGCTGAGCCGTGAAACGCACTACGGCTAAGCCGTAAGCCCCACCGTGACCTAGCCATAGATCAGTAGAGGGTGACACCTGAAAATAACTGAGAGTATGCAAATCAGCAACTCTTCTACGGCCTAGCCATGGTTAAGCCGTGAAGCCTTTTACGGCCAAGCCGTAAGGTGTCTTCGGCTAAATCGTAAGGTCAACCACGGCTGAGCCAGAAGACATAAACTAAAAGAAATATAGGAAAGACTTGAGACTCATAGGACCTTTGCTATAGAAGGTAGGCAACGTGGACTTGCCCAATGGATTATGTAAACGCGTGAATGATCTCGAGGGGTACGAATCATTCATGTTCTTTATCCAGTTGTTAAGCACCTCCTCATGGGTGTTGGTTTAAGGGACTTTGGTGCACCAGATGATATAATGCAACACTAGACAACGGTGCATCAGATAACTTAAAACTACATCATCATGCACGATTAGAAATACTTGATAATTAGATTAGTGTTGGTTAGTAAATGAATGTGATTCGATATGTTAAGATTTGCTTGCATGACATGTTGTATTTCGATCATTGACCTCCACTCTTTGGAAAGATCATTTCAAGATAACATCAAAAGTCTTACTATGTGTCCAGCACCTTGAGTATGCACATATATATGTATGTTATAAAGCTTGCACGTATAAGACATGTTCTCAGATATGCACGCATGATATGCTTGTCATGATCTACTCACGGTTTTCATGATTGACTTTGTATGGTCAGGCACTATTTAGCCTCAGCGTTAGGATCCCGACGGGGTGAATTTGGTGTAGTTTACATGGCCTTGTTGTAGTAAGGAAACGTCTTGGGGAATCCGGACCCCAGGAACCCGAGACCCATTCGTACTCTGGCTCGGTCAATGGTGTTCTCTGCATGGATATAAGATCCCTCTTTTGGGAGCATATGGCAATGTAGTCACCAACTAGTTTGTACACAGTATGTATACATTGATTCACATGGCATGTTTCTTTCTTGCACGACAGCTTAGTATATGAATGTGACCTGTTATGATTTTCATGATGTTCTTTATTCTATTAAACATAGCATGTGTTAACTTGTTATGGCTTATACTTTGTTGAATCATTGTATTCACGAGTTGTCTTTGGTGTTGCAGGCTCAGATACCCAGACCGACCCCTCGTCGATCGACCAGACTCCAAGTGAGGCCCCCGAGGTCCCATCAAGGCTAAAGGAGTGGATGTAGTCACTCCATCGGAGAGCGCCATGGACATCATTGCATATGAGTCGTCAGCATTTTGAGATTTGTCACGATTGAATCTTATCATGAATTGTACATGTTTATTTTACTTCATTTTGTAAAACGTCGATATATATGTCAGTTTTGTGTTTCGTATTCTCTTCTTGCATTGTTTAGTGTGATGTTTTGATATCTACAGCTTTCACGTACATATTTGGCACATGTGAACCTTTCCTTGTGCGTGTGCATTTAGACTAGGTCTACTTGAACAGGCACGGGAGTACGTGTGTCATCGGTTTGGCTTTTGCTAACCCCCGAACTCCTGGGTTCGGGTTGTGACAAATCAATGGTTCACGCTATAAGCCCTCTCCCCCATCTGGATCCGGAAACCCTAAGCCTTCTCCCCCATCCGGATCTGCAACCCAGTAGCTTACCCCTCCCCTTCTACTACAAACACAACACTTTCCACCACTCCCTAGCAAGCCATCTTCTTCCCCTCCTGTCCCTCCCCTTTTCCCCTCTTTCTTATAGATCACTGGAAGTTCAAACCACTCATCCTAGATCCAGGCTCAGAGGTTGTCTATGACACCCTAGCCTAGTCCTTAATCACCCTCTACCTCCTTCAAGCATTATCCCTCACCCCACTGCTATCTTAATTTTTCTAGTTTCTTTGCTAATCCCCACTTCCTCCCTGCCACTTCTTACTCTAAACCCTTTTCTAAAAGTGAAAACCTACCCTAATTATTCCCCATAGTGTGCTCTCTTCCATCAAAGAGTCCTTCTCCTCCATAGTCATTGGTCGCTTCGTTGGTAATTGGCCTTCTTTTAAATGGGTGGGAAAGAAAATGAGACATTAGCGACTTTCCATACTTTGCCTCGTCTCACTCTCCATCAAAGGGGCACTTTATTTTCCGATTCAACTCCCTGAAGGACCAAGTCTTCATCTTAAGCCTCTGCCCCCCTTTCCATGGGGAAAGAAACAAATCTTTTTCCTCCCTTAGACCCTAGGGTAAGACGAAATTGATTGGCCATCTTTTACACCTATTTGACTCGTTCCAAAGGGTTGCCTCATCATTGCTGGAGCCAAAATATCACTCTCAACTGCAAACTCCATGGACAACTGATAAAGCTTGATGAAACCACCACTTAATGAATTCTTACTTATGCAAGAGTTTTGGTAAATATTGATCTCTCCAACCCTAAGATTGGCTTCATTCTTGTGGAACTTGAAGGTGAAAAAGAAGTGGAAATTGAGGTAAACTTTGGAAATTGTCCTTGCTCTGTTTGCCTTAGACCTAGGCACATACACCAGAATTGTCTTATTACTCCCCACCATGAAACCCATCAACCAACGCCTTTGCCTATGACCCAAAAAGTAAAGTGCCCCTTGCCCACAATGCATAACATCACCTTTCGGCTACATCTGGACCTTTATTTATTACCTCCTATTTCACATTACCCTAACTCCAGCAATCCTCCCATCACTTAACCCCAATCCATAGCCCCTTCAATTGACAACAGCAACAATCAACCCCAATCCCCACCCCCACTAAGATACTTTATAAGAAGACTTCACCAACAAACCTACAACATTAAACCACTAAGGAACCCAACACCTCTCTAAGTGACCTCCCTTATGACGTGGCAAAAGAGATCCTCACAAATATTCCAGCCCTGACTATAGACACTTATAAAATCTTCTGCATCTTAGAAAACGGTTCCCTCATAGATCCCCATTCAAACCCAAGCAGATTTGGCACAAACACAAGGACAAACGAAGCTGATCGTCGCCCAACTAACCACACCGAAGCTGATCCACCAGCTAGTTTCAAACCCACCACCACCTTAGCACATCTCTATTCAAGCCGCCCTACCTCAAAGGACTAACACTCTACTATCAACCTCCATGGTCCAAAAGCTCTAGAGACTCAAGTCTCATCAAGTTCCAGAAGTCCTAGAAGCTCCAGTAGTCCCCACTTTAGAGTAGATGAAGGCCCCATTGCAAAACAGCTAACTCACAAAGCAAAAAACCAAAAAATGGCATCTTCCATTGGCCCTATTACCAGGAGGTCTAGAGGGAAAATCAATTCCCGCTAACTCATCCAAATGTTAGAAATTCTATATTTGAATTGTTGGGGTATGGAAAACACTCTTACAATAAGAGCCCCAGCTAATTTGGTTTCCTCTCACTCTTCTAACCTAATCTTCATCTCTAAGCCAATTCCCTCATTCTCCTCCCTTCATTAAGTTAGGCTAAGCAACAATGGTTTTGATAGCTTCCACTTTGATGTTACCACAAATCACAGCGCCAACCTATAGTATTTCTCTAAGTCAAACCACCACTTCACAACTACAATATTAGATTCATCCCCCAACACCTATCTATGTTTGTCTTAAGCCCATCCTCAGGCCTCTCATCCCTCATAATTGGAGGTTATGGCTCCACCAACCCTTCCAAAAAAAAAATGATCTCTAGAAAATGCTCATTCATTGCTCATCCACCAACCTCCTTTCGTGTCATAGGTGACTTCAAAGCCACTTTTTCCAATCAAGATTAACTCAGCATTTGTCTAACCAATCTTTCCTCACTCAAAAACTTCCAAGCAACAATCATGCTAGCAGTCCTCTCTGATATCTGTTTCTCATGCTCCAAATTCACTTGGTCCAATAACTATCAAGGTCTCTCCTACATTGTAGCCAGAGTAGTTCTCACTGGCTCTCCACTTATCCAATCCCCACTATTAACCACCTTCCTAGAATCTCTTCAGACCACAGTCCAATCCTATTGGATCACCAAAAGGCATTTTCAAATCGCAAAGATCCATCAAAGTTTGAAAACAAGTGGTTGCTCCATCCTTCGTTGCTAGATGTTGTCAAATGAAGTTGGAACATAGACATGGAAGGCAATCCCCAATTCGCACTTGCTCACAATCTTAAAGCCCTAAATAAGGTCCTCAAAAGTTGGAGTAAAATTACCTTCGGATACTTCCATCATAGAGTCAGAGAAGCAAAGGTCAATGTTTTAACTTGTTAACAAGCCTATGATTCATATTCGGCTTCTCCAGAATTAAGAGAAGCTCTCCTCTCAGCAAAAGCCAAACTTCATGATGATCTCAAAGCTCAAGAAATACAATGAAAACAAAGATCAAGGATACAATGGCTGAGTGAAGGTGACCTAATTAGATATTTAGAGGAGATTATTATGGAAACCTTGGGTAGAGTGCGAGTTTTGACGCGAGATTTGTTGCATTGGGTAGAGCATGTCATGCACATCATTTTTCATTTTTTGACTTTTAGTCCATGGCCATTAGAAAGATCATTCCTCGCTCAAAAACCCCTTTTTGAAAGTCATTTTAATAGAAAAAAAGGAATTCCAGCAATTTTGAAAATCTTGTTTTAAATAAAAAACCCAACCTTAATCGATCATCCCTTTCTCTTCTCCTCACCCCAAATGAACCTATCCCTTCTTCTATCTCCCTTTCATTCTCTCCCTTGCTCAAATCAACCATTGAAGCTTTGCATGTGAGTGTGGAAGACTCCTAAAACATTTCCTCCTCCAACTTCATCTTCTTGCTTGAGTAGGGCTCTCCCATCCCTTCTTCCATCTCCCACTCACACTCTCCCTTACTCAACTCGACCATTGAGGCTTTGTATGTGAGTGTGGAAGACTCCGAACACATTTCCTTCTCCAACTTCATCTTCTTCCTTGAGTTGGGCTTTCCAATTCACCATCATCTATTTCCCAATTGAGCTACATGTGAGCTCTTTCGACCCTTTTTCATTTCCTTGGTTTCAGATAAGTCAAGGAGACTCAAGGGGGTTACATGCATCCCATTTCATCATCATCTTCTCATTCTTCCATTGTATGGTTTGGTATTAGCATTGATTTAGAGATTTCCACATCTTGAAGTGGGATTAAGCTTGCTTTTGGCTTAGGATAGACTCAAGGCACTATGTCAACGTAAGAAGAATCTTCTATAATCTTTCATGTTGGTAAATTTGATGATTCATGTAAATTCATGTTAGATACTCCAATCTTTAGCTTAATTTCTATGTTTAGTTTCACATGTTATTGATCTCCTCAATAGTTGATGTTACAATGAGATGAAAATGCTTTTCTTAAGGCCTTATTAGTATAGATATTGATGGAATGTAAAATGGCAGGAGACTTCAGAAACAAAACTATTTGTAGCTCTAGAAGCTGGTTTTGTGAGGTCACAGTTGACCTAGACCCACCCCCGTCGATTGGGAATCCCAATTTTGATAGATTTGCTAAGAGTTATTTGGAGGACTTCCAATATTAAGTCAGTCGACCACAGTTGACACCCTAATCTACCATGAAATGACCGAGATACCCTATTTACCCTATTTAAATGAGATCTATTTGAAATACCAACTTAGTTTGGTTGGTCGATTGTGACTGACCATGACATCGACCACAACCATTCACAGTCATCCGTGGGATGACCAAGAGTCAACTACGAGAATTAGCTTCTTGGGTGGACCTTAGACTTAGTATGGGACCTTAGCCATAGAACCCCTATACCTTGAACATAGTCCAATGGATTTATTAACCACATAGTTAATGTGTGAGCTATCATTTACCTATGATAATTACACGATCGATTGGTCAACCTCAAGCTACACCAAGGGTGTTGGCCTGGGGTACATGGTGTCCACAAATTTGGATAACACCAAGGTTAAAGTAGCACATTGACATCAAGAACTATAGTATTACACTGTATTGGATGGCAAGACCAACGGGTGATTCTAAATCCTAGGAATGGGTTAGTAAACAACCTTTATCCTACCTTAATCCTTGTGCATTCATATTGTAGGCCTATATTCATGATCTCCACATGATTCCATTTATGCATCAATGTAGCCTATTCATGCATGATAAGTTTATCACGTTCTCAATCTATTGTAAATCATTTTAGTTATATTAAATGGATGTTGTTGTTTGCCATTCACTCAATGATGTGATTTGATGTGTTCGTTCTTATCCATTATCAAGACTCAACATGTATGATAAGGTCTATGAAAGACTCTGTGTAGATGATATGGATGTTTTAGTTTTGAAATGCTCTATGCATATGTAATTCGACACCACTCAACTTCAACCCTAATGATGCCTAATGAGGCTAAGTATGGGTTTAGTCTTTATGATATATCCAACTTGCAGTCTAGTTATGATACAGAGTTGACTGGTACTCCTTGGTCCACAATGGATGGTTCTGGGCCCTCTGCCTCCTAGTGGTACCGCATATGATATATGATATGATACGCTCTCTTCTAAGGTCATGTTGTCGCAACCCAAATCGGGGGCAATAGCCAATGTGGTTTGCCAACTAGTATGGCATTGATCTATCACATGTTCATGCTTACTCATGTGTATGATTATGCTTACTTCTTTACATTTCCCTCATATGATCCACATGTCACTTTTATTCAATTCATACAATGTGCTTATGTTATAGTTGTTTCGCTTGGTAGACCGTCATGTCTCATGGTGCTTTCTCTTAGTTTTACAAGTACAAATACTGACCCCACTCTCGTGGAAACTTAGGAGGTCACGTAGACACCTCAAGAGTTTGAGTGGACCACAGATGATGTCTTTTAGACAAGTGGCTCTCGTAGTGACGGCACTTGGGTTTGGGGTGATCGTAGTTGGGCCATGTGGATGATCAACATTATGATCTATATTATGGATATGTTTTGAGATATGACAGGGTTATGTGTGATGGATATGTTGGATTTGAAAAGATGTTGTCAACTCTTATGTCTTGCATGCAAACCTTAACGTGAATCAAAGAACACATGTTTATGGTCTCAATCTCACTCGTTCCAATCATGCATACATGGTTATGTCTTATTACAAATGCCTTCTACATAATGAATTACACAAGCTTCCGCAATCCCATTATAAATATGTGTACATATGTGAAACTCCTCACATGTGAATCCTATGGGAACTCCCTTGTAGGGATTTGGTTGTGCTTTAGGTACGGCATGAATTTGTACAGGATGTGTTTTCGCATCTCGGGACCCATGTTAATTATGTTCTTTCGGTCCTGGGGCGACACTGGGGATCCTTCAACAAAATCACTCATATCTCTATCAAAGGCATCTAGACTGAGGACCCAGTTCTCATTCAAGCACAAGCTGTGGACTACTTCTCTAAATTGTTCAATCCTCTTCAAGGCCATATAAACCCCCTATTGTTCCAGATTAATAGTCCTAAGGTAACTAATCTCCAAAACTCTTTTCTAGTCTCTACTCTCTAATATTGAAATTAAGACAGTTGTTTTCTCCCTGAAGAAAAATAGCCCTCTGGGCCTTGACGATTTCAATTGGGTCTTCTTCACAACATCTTGAAACATCATAGGCACCTGAATTATAAAGGCAGCCTAACATTTCTTCACCTCCATAAGAATCCACAAAGCCCCCAATACCTTCTTCATAGCTCTCATCCCGAAAACAAAATATCTTGATACTTTTGCAAACTTTAGACCCATTAGCCTGCTCAATTTTTCTTATAAAACCATTTCAAAAATCCTTGCAACCAATCACCAGCTTGATTTCCCATCATTAGATTGCCTTCATTAAGGGAAGGAACCCCCAACACCACATGGCCTTGGCTTTTGAGTTGTTCCAAAAATTAAGCTCCAAAAGCAAGCATAATTCTGTCTGCATAAAATTGGATATCTCCAAAGGTTTTGATAAATTTTATTAGACCTTCCTCTTCAAAGCCCTCCAGTTCTTCAACTTCTCTGACACTTGAATTTCTCTAATCAAGGAATGTATCTGCACTTCCAAAGGATTTGTCCTTGTTAACTGTATTTCCCAAGGCATCTTTAGCCCCTTTTGTGTCCTTAGACAAGGAGACCCTCCCTCCCCTCTCCTTATATTTTCATTCTAGCTGAGGAGATCCAAAGCCTTCATCTCAATCAATTACAACTAAGAAGCCAAATGGTCACCCCCTTTAAGATTCCTTCCACTCCATGTCACCTGTTGTATGCTAATGAACATTTTTGTTAGAGCATCCTCATCTAGCCTCTATGCTTTGTAAGACCTCTTAGAAATATATCAATCGGCTTCATGACATCATTTTAATCTGCAAAAAAGCCAGCTCCATATAAGCAACTGTGGATGCAAAAGAAAGAGAAGAATATTATCTGTCATGGGTATCCTAGAATCCTCAAGCTTGCTCAAATACTTGGAGATTCCGATGGTTTTTTACACTCTAAAAGGATGCCATTTCGTCCCTCAAGTATACTCCATCAAAGCTAAGCTATCAGCTTGGAAAGTAAAGTCTATCTCTTTTGCTGGGCATCTAATCATAAACAAGAATGTCCTTTCTAGCATCCCCATACACTTAGCAGTGGTTCTACCTTTACCGGTTTCAACTTGGAAAGAGGTTGAAAGATTAATGAGAAACTTCCTCTGGTCTGGCAATGCATCTCCAGCAAAGCCAAATTACATTAACTGATACAACAGTGTGCCTCTCCAAATTAGGAGGAGGTCTAGGGATCAGGCGTCTTGGAGAAGTTAATAATGCCTTCTTCATTAAGCTAACCTGGCAAGCGTCTAACGCTGACTCTCTCTGGTCACAATTGTTTAAGAATTGGTACTTTCAGAAAAATCCCATTTGGACTAATTCCAGCACAATCTATTGTTCTTGTATTTAGTGAAAGATATGTCGTTTATCTCTTTATACATCATGGTAGCAGATGGGCCTTTGGCAATGGCCATGATATTGATATTTGGCATGACTCATGGTGTGTTGACAAACCTATCTCTGTTTTCTTTCCCCACCTTCAATTACTTGAAGGCCAACGTCTCTTTACTTTCTTTTAGAATGGCTCTTGGAACATCCCCTCTTCCCTCCAAATAGACCTCCAAAATCTCTCATCCCAAGCAGCTAGAAACCTAATTCCAAACCCAGAGGGCAAAGACATTCTCAACTGGATTGGTTCCCCACATGGCAACATCTCCCTCTAGTCTACTTGGAATTACGTCTGAACAAAAGCCAATAAACAACTCTTGACTTATTTAATATGGAACAACATTTCTCCCCGTCATATCTCTTGCTTTGGTTGGTGTTTTATGCTTTAGAAAACTCTAACTCAAGTTCGCCTTCACCCTTTAGGAATTTCTTTAGCTTCAAGATGCAGCTTCTGTCATCATGGGGAAGAAGATTCTGTCCCGTAACTCTTCTTCTCCTGCTAGTTAACTCAACTAATCTGGTCATGGATTCTCCTGTTGGTCAAATCTAAAAAAGCACAATCTTTTACAGCAACCTCTATCTGGAATTGTCTTTCAAGAGTATTAACTTTGAAGCTACTAGCCACATAGCCACTGTCCTCATCTACATGATCTACCCACCTATGAAAAGCATGGAATGAAGCCATTTTCAAAGACAAACATGCTTCTCTTATCAATATAAAGTCTTAACTCTCTCTCTCTCTCTCTCTCTCTCTCTCTCTCTCTCTCTCTGTGGAAAATTACCACCCCCTTTGGAAGTCATCAACTGTGGGCCCTCATTTTTTTGGGAATCTATGATATTCCAGCAATGTCTCCTAGGTATAATAGTAATTTCTAATGCCTCTCTCTTTTTATGGGCTCCTTGAGCACTTGTAATTTTCTTCTCCCTACTTTTTCTTAATACAAATTTACTTTTAAGGAAAAAAAAGAAAAAAAAACATATAGAGACTTGATCTTCTAAACTAAAATAGCAACAAACCTCCCTACCAAATGGATACTCCACATGGTATGCAAATGGGAGCTCACTGCATAACGAACTCCAGCATCCCTGCACATAACTACGTGGCCTTCAATTCATGACCTATGTAGATAGCCAACTAGGCCTTCATAGTTGTCTTTAAATCTAGAACAAAAACAGAGATGGGGACCAAGAAATGAGAAGGGGAGAAGAAGAAAGGAAGCAGAGGAAGATCAAGAAGTTAAAAGAGGAAGAAAGGAGGGAGAGTGAATCGAGGAAGAGAAGAAAGAATAAAATGAAAGAAGATTAGATGCAAAATCTTTTTTTCTCTGATACAACGTGCACTAAGAATGCTGCTTGTCCCTCCCTAATCACGTGCTAATCTTCATATTAATGTCCTTAAATTATTTTATAAAAAAAAACTCTTACCTTGAAATTATAAAAACCCCAACATAGTTTACAAATTCCATTCTATCACTTCAGTATTCAGTACAATCATAGTCAATCTATAGCTGTTCATCTCACTCAAAGGTGAGAATGAACACTTGGTGTTCAGAATGATGATTCTGACTTGAATATCTTCCTCTATTGTGCATTTAGCCAACTAGTTTGGCATTGAGTAGCAGCCAAAGCTTCAGTGCATTTCAAACTCCCAATTACAGCCAACACCTTGTGGTCTTACCTGGACTATAACGAATCAGACCAGCTCATTACGGGATCCTTAATGCTATAAACTTTCATTCTTTATGAAGATTGGACAGTCTCAATCTTTTCAACGGCCTGTCCCTCTATCCAAGCCAATTAATGAATGCATTGAAGAGGCAACAACCACTGCTCTGGGGTATATTTACGTGACCAATTTTTGGCCCTCCCATAGATTCTGTATTTTATGATCATATTTGCCTAATCCAAGAAAAATGACATGTCTATACAGCGTTTTACCTTATCTTCTGAAATTTTTGTATCTGTTGGCATGGTTCTCAAGTATAAGTTTTCTATACTCAGCTCCTTTCTACTGGTCATATTTTTCTGCAGCCTAGGGTCGACCTTTTCCCTTGTATCTTCTCTTTGATTGAATACATATTTGCCTTCAATTGTACATCAAAATCTTGGACACCTTCTTTCACTAATACATAAAAAAACATTGGTATTGGTACTTACCTCACTCTCCATCATGGTTTTTGCAATATCACCATCAACTACTTTGTTGTTACTTATTTAACTTTTAAGATATGGTATTATTTAAATTTTAAATATTGGAGAAATTGACTGTTGTGATCTTATTTTCGTGAAACTTCTAATAGGATTAACAAAAACAGTTCAACTTTAGAGGCAGGTCACATTTAGCCCTGTCAATTAGCATTTGTAATTGGGAAACAAAACAAAGCACAAGGGGATAAATCAAGTAACTAGTATTGCTACTACCTTATCCTCATACTATTGCTACTAGCTTATGTTTTGAAACATGATTAGAGAAATTTTAAGTTAGAGAATGTAACGGTCAACAACTAATTCCTTAATAGCTAGGTTTGAAAATATATCCCCAATGAAAAAGATCAGCTACAATAAATGACAGAAGAACTACAATGCAGAGCACCTCAATATTACAGTATGGTGCGACACTCCTCTTCCATGCATGGTAGGGCTCACCTTTTCAAAATTCAAGCTGTTTATCAGTCTTAGCATCCTATGCTGTGATCAATGTGTATGTTATTAATTGAATATGTAAGACAGCCACCATTGGATTTGACTGTGTTTAGAAACATGTGGCGAACTTCCTTAATTTTCTTTGGAAAGAAATGGAGGAAGTCCTTGATATGTTATCAATCCAACTGTTGGCCCACGGAAATCTTCTTTGAAAATTTAGAGAAACAATTCTAATGTGTGTTTGAAGAGGGTCGCTATACCAAACATAATGCAGTGACGATACATTGTAATTTTGTCTGGTGCAAAAATAGAAAATCATGCAGTACTAATCATTAGGTAAGACAAAGTTTAAAAAAAGAAATAATGGTGGAAAATGTTGTAACAAACCAAAGAGAAAGGCATCAAGACTTCTGTTGGGCATGTATTCATAAATGAGGAGCTTTTCCTGCTTCTCCATGCAACAAGATAATAGCCTTACGAGATTCTTGTGTTGAAGTTTTGCAATTAGAATAACTTCATTGCTAAACTCATTTAATCCCTGTCTAGAGCAATTTGAGAGCCTTTTGACTGCAACTTCTCTTCCATTCGGTAGTATTCCCTGAAACATGTAATATAGTAATCCTACTTAAGGAAAACAGTTATCCAGCTTAATATCATTAGGTTATACTCAGTGACAGCTACTTAGGAAAGATCAATACCTTGTAAACAACACCAAATCCACCCTCTCCAAGCTTATTTTCACTAGAAAAGTTATTTGTAGCATAGTGTATAGTAGCTAAATCAATCAATGGCAAATTTTGAGTTTTCTTCTCTCTTCTTCCTCCATTTATACTTGAATGTGAAAGGTCACACCCCATTTGAGAACTTAAATCATCTCTAAAGGAAAGCTGGCTTTGTTTCTCCTTTCCTGAGTAGGAAAAGTGCACATAATTAATATTTTTACAATTAACTATCTTGCTTATAATACTAATCATATGCTTACCTTCCTGTAGCATCTTCTTCGCACGTCGCAGGAAGACGATGCAACATACCAATAAAAGAATCACAAGAGATGCAGTAAGTAAGCTAATAATCCAAACCCTTTGCCATTTGACCCCTTGCCTTGCGACATTACCTTTGAGAATAACAGCTTAAACAATTTCAATTGATCTAGATAGCTTACAATTTCAGTTGGAAATTTCTCAGTGAAGATGAATAAATACATAAACCACAACATCCAGTTATTGGTTGCCAAAAGATTGTAAATACATACTGAAAATAGTAAGACTAGGTATTGAAATGAAAGTAAATTCAATGAAATTCCATTATAGTCCAATCCATCCATATATAATGGTACCAAACATGCCAAACAGAACACTTGCAAATTTGAGTAGTTAACAGACTTCATATGTGCAGTGACTTGTGTATTAATATTGATAGAGTTAAAAAAAAAGTCTATAAAGTTTCAAGCCACCTTTCCTTTCATTCCATCCATTCTCCCCACTGATCTACCAGCCCCTTCTCTTTCATCTCCTCTTGATTTGCCATCTCTGCTCTATCGCAGAGCCCAGGTCTAGGTTATCAATGAGGCAGCTCATGACTGTCTGTCCACAATATCCCAGACTACAGAATAAGGATGGGGGCAGTTTGGCCATTTCACCTGTCCGCCACTAGTTGAAATGAGCCCTATGCTTAGGGTTTGGCCATGGAGATTGGATATTTACAGCCGTGATTTGGTATGCAAGTAGGGTTACAAATGAGTATCTAACTATTGGGTATCCAAAAATATCCAAGTGTTTGGTTTCAAATAAAGTATTTCCACTATTTCTATCAGAAATTTCTATCCTTATTCGGCATGCTCATAAGATGGACATTTCGATATGAAGCTGAATCCTAATATATTCTAACCCAAGGTTCCAAATACATGGTGATTACATTCAAATATAAAAAATTTATGTTGGTTTTAAGGGCCTGCATATCTAGATTATATTCATATTTGAGTTTATTTAATTTTAATCATATATATTAATCTAATTCTACTAATACAATAAGATTTTATTTTGGATTTTTCTTTAAAACCGTATCTGTTTTAATGGTGAAGCCAAAATTTGATACAAAAATATAGGTTCCATGTCAGAACCCATTCTAGGCTCGGATCCACCAGCTTTGTGCCTCTGTCTAACCTATTTGCATCCCTAGTTTGCAACCCTCTCTGGTGTTCCCAATGAGAGTTGTTTTGCGCTAGAATTTTTCTGGCTCTAAACGCCTGAGTTCCTAGTACCAAGATTAAAATTATTCTTTAGTCGTATACAAAGTTCCTGCAACTGCTGAGTCTCACAACATTGTCCCATTCACAATAACTAATGGATTGATCAGTGCCGCAATTTGTCAAGCATCCTTTGACAAATTTCATGGTTCCATCAGCTCCAAGTACTTCCACTACGCTTAATAGAGGTAAGTGTTAGAGATTAGGATCTTAGATTTAAATAAAGATTAGTTTGGTTGGTAGAAATTTTGAATAGTTTGAATTTTGAATAATAGATGATTAGGTTTGCCTTGAATGTATAAATTGAAATTATTTTTCAATTGAATCTTTACGGTGAAATTGTGGAAATGCAGTGACTATTGAAATTCTATATGGTATCAAAACTGGACTTGGTGACGATCTTGCAATCAAGCTGGGCACGGTCCTATCTTCCACAATGATTAGCTTCAATTTTCTTTTATTTCAATAAAACCAATCACCATCTTCTTCTTTCATTTTTCCATCCAAATACTTAGACCTCATATATACATATCCATCAATTTGAACATCAAAGTTTTTGGAACAGATCATGCCACATCTAATCTAGTGGACTACCGGCACCAATAGACTCAATAGGAGCGGTGACGACAGTGAAGGATCGACAGATGGATGGTGATCCCTAACGATATCTGATCATTTTGCAAAGTAATTTGTTTTTTTTAGAGATCAAAATGATTTTTATCTTAATTGTTGACAATCACAGATTCTTTCCATCAAATAATCATGTGACTGAGGGGGATGTTAGAGATTAGGATCTTAAATTTAGATAAAGATTAGTTTGGTATTATTTTGGTTGTTAGGAATTTTGAATAGTTTGAATTTTGAATAATAAATTATTAGGTTTGCTTTGAATGTATAAATTGAGATTATTTCTCAATTGAATGTTTACTGTGAAATTGTGGAAATGTAGTGACTAATGAAATTCTATAGTAAGGACTCGTATTCCTTGTCTTTATCTAAGATCTTTTCTTCTAAATCACTTAAATTAGTCTGCCCCACCCACAAGCATCCTTTGATGAATTTCTCGGTTCCATCACCTCCAAGTACTTTCACTATGCTTAATAGGGGTAAGGACTAGTATTCATTGTCTTTATCTAAGATCTTTTCTTCTAAATCACTGACTCCCTTTTGGATCTAAAGTCTGGATGTCCAATCCTAGAAGAATATGTAGTTGACTCAGCCATAGAATGAGATCGACAGTCCCTGTGAGGCCATTTTATTGGGAAAAGACTTCTTATGTTGCAGTTAAAAATACTTCGACTATGTTTTAGGAAACTACCTACCAATCTTTAGATTAAAAAGGTTTATCCCCATTCAAATTCTCGAGTTTTGAAGAAAGACAAAGTTCTCCAAGAAGGCCCCGGAATGTCTTTGGCCACTACTATTTAGTCTTCCAAAGATGGTCCAGGACCACGCCCTTGAAAATGTGGAACTCAACCCAACCCTTATTTGAGTTTCTTTCCTTAACCGTAACTTCCACTAGGGATTTTAGTGACCCCAATTTTGTGTCTTACTCAAGTTAAAATAAGGGAAATTCAACGTCATGGTGGGGACCCTCTATTAAAAATTTGAACGAGTCAAGATGAAGAATATCAACTTTAATTGGCGCTGTCGCAAAATCTTACTCCAATTATAGTAGGTCCAACTATGAAATTGAGTATACTATATTCTTAATCATACAGTCATAGGTTGGGACTAAATCTTATTGGAGGTTAGTTTTACTATAATCCAATTGTGAAAGAAGGGATTGATTTTGAGCAGTTTGGATATTTAATAGGAAGGCTCTATTGTGGATTGTCATACTTAACACAAGAGGCATGAGCGATGCCTTCAAGGATGCATACTTCTAATATTTCATTATGAAATTACCTTATCTTTGACTTATAATGCACCCACTCAACCATTCATGCCAATTGCAACATTATGACCGATTAAACAATCACAGCTAACCAATCAAAGAATTGCCATTAATTAATTGTTGTGGATTGGTTTGCTTGTGATCAAATCAGATATGAGTCTTACTTTGATTGGGAGAGATAATTTTCAGTGTTAAAAAAAAGTGAAAAACATTATTGAGCAGTTTGGATTTATTGTGGAGATCAATAGAATTTTCATATCTTAATTCTTACAAAGTTTTGGGAAATCATGTCTTGGAAATTAACTGGGGCATATTCAAATTTAAGATTTTTCTTTGGATATTATTGGGAATATTTGCACAAAAATCTTACGTTTAGATTATCCATAATAAATAAAAAAAATAAATATATAATGGCCAACAACTGCTTGCCCCCTATGTACAAGAAATATGCGACTCTGCCAGTATATATTGCTAACCACAGTATCATTCCCTTGTTCATGGACCCTAACACTGCCCATAGTAAAAGATGTTGATTCCACCCTCCCAGACCAGATGAAGGTAAGCTTTAAGGGGAAAAATGTTCAAGCAAGAAGTCATTACATGTGGAATTAAGCCTAACAATTGCAATAAATGTCAAAACTATTTGAAGTAAGCTAGATTCTATGAACTTCATCATTCAATGAACACAAGCAAGCATTTATTATAGTAAATTGTTATCTGTAGGTGCATTATCTCTAGCATTATCTTTTGGGTTTCACATATATCCTTTGAGTTTTCTATATGTTTATTCATGTATCATAGTTATTAGGTTGTTGCTTAAGTGTACGGAATTAAATGATGTTTAATTCTGAGTTATAAATAGAATCTATAAATTTAGTGATATATCTATTTGCAAATCAAGTTGTTATTTATTTATTTATTTATTTTTTTGTAATTATATATATGGATTGTAACTTCAATGGACATATACAAAGTATTGAAATCACTATCAAAATTGAAATCCATGAGATATCACATAGAGATTCTTTTTGGGATCTGGGCTCGATGATTAGTAAGGATGGAAAGTTGACGAAGATGTGGAGCATATGATAAAAGCTGAATAGCTGAAATAGATACTAACTTCTAGAGTGCTTTATGACAGACGAATGCAAATGAAATTAAAAGGCAAATTTTACAGGATAGTGGTTAGACCAACTATGACACATCGAGCAGAGTGTTGGCCAATTAAGAAGACGTATATACATAAGATGGATGTGGTGGAAATAGGAATGCTTAGGCGGATGTATAGTAAAATTAGAAATGAGTGCTTTCGAGAGCATTTAGGGGTAGCACTAATAGGAGATAAGATTAGAGAAACCCATTTAAGATGACTTGGGCATGTTGAGCGTAGGCCCGTAATGGCGCAGGTAAGAAAAAGTTCGGCTATATAGGTGGATGGTCCATCAAGAGATAGGGGTAAGCCGAAGAAATCATTGATGGAGGTCATTGAATCAGATTTGAAGAAGTTTAATTTATCTAAGGATTTCGCTCAAAATAAAACGGAATAGAGAAATAGAATTCATGTAGTTGACCCCAATATGGTTGGGATAAGGCTTTGTTAATGATAATGATAATTTATTTATTTATTTATTTTTGTAGAAAAGAAAATTCATCAAGTTGTTAGAGTGAAACTAAGGTTCATTATGATCAATGTGGACCCCAAGTGCAAGGTCTCGATGTAGTTTTACCCGATGAGTCTGGAATCGTATCCATAGGAAGCTAATGTTCACAGAAAACCTATCCTAATTGAAAAAAAAAACCAAAACTACCCTAATAAAATCTACAAAAATATACACTACTACTTCTGAAAATTAAAATTAAATTACAAGTCCAAATCTGAAAAAAAAATCACAAATTAAATATAAACTAAAAATCCTAAACTAAAACAATCCTAGAACTGGAAACTGCAAAACAATAAACTAGATCAAACCACCAATATAAAGGAATAAATAACTATGCAATAAAAAAATCAAAAATAAAATATTCAGATATAATAAAAAAATAATGAAAAGAATGCTAGTTTCTCTTATTTTTAAAAATTAAAACACTGTATTGGCAGAATAAAAAAATCCACAAAAACACCCCACAAAATGCGTATTGTCACCACACATAAACACACGATGCCGATCCAAAGTGGAACACCTTAACCTCACTAGTTGTGTATTTAAAATTAAACGAACCAATACACCCAATAAACTCCAAAAATAATTAAAATTAGAAAAAGAAAATCTACCCTTACCCTAGATCAAGACATCAAAAAGAGGGGACTTCGTGCGCAATCCAAGCTTTTATCTTCATGTATCACCAAGGAAGATTAGTTGAAACTAGAAGATGGATGGAGAGAATGGATCCAAGTGGGCTAGCCAAACCCCACTTTGGGTGATGGACGTGTATGAACATTATATGAGAGAGAGAGAGAGAGAGAGAGAGAGGAGAAGTGCTGTCGGCGTGGAATTGAATGGGGCGGTCTCTCAGAATGGGTAGACAGAGACATATATTTATAATTAATGGCATGTGGGCTTAGGTGTGAAGCACATGTGCACATGTAATTGGAGAGTCTGTCCAATACATATTGGTTGGCCCAATTTCCTTTGTACTCTATCTTTAAAAGTGCTTTTAATAAGGAATAGGCTGCTATTTATGTTAGGAGAACCCACTTTCCAATTCTGTGTATGACTTATTTTCTTAACATGGATAGTTTGTAAAACAATCCAATGATCCAACGTGTGACATGCCATTGGCTTCTTTATGTTCCCATTCACACGATTCATATGATCATGGCCCACTTTTGATGTTCTTTGAAGTGATTTGAATTTTGGTGAAGTGGAAACAAAAATTCTTGCTGACTGGTTTGCATGCTAAAAACTCTTCTTGTTTTTCGCTCTTTCAAAGAACACTTTCCTTCTTAAACTTTCTCTAATTTATTTTTTTGGCAAGATCTTAACTCAATCCCAAGTTGAAGTGGACGACTCATATATGGCTAGCTCTTTTTTATTTTGGCAAACTCTCCTCCTTATTATTCTTTTGCAAAGAATCTTCCAACAACACTTTCTTTTCTCCTTTAAATTCAATTTTGAATTTCAAATTCAAAAGAAAACTTTCTTGAATAATTTGCAACAAAGATGCATGTGGTTTCTTCTTCTCAAATTTTCCCCCAAAATAAAAGTGGTTTTCAATTAATTTAATAATTTTGAATCAAAATTGCAAATACACTAATGTGGGCATGATTTACATAAAATGACACAATGAATCCGCATCATCAATCATGATTTAGCTTTAATTAACTAATGATGATGAGAAATTTTATCATTCCATGTAAAATCAAGAATTTAAAAAAAATCTTCTAAAAATAAAAATCCAAAAATGGATAATTTTATGATTTTATGGAAAATTATGATTTTTGATGAATTTTTGCAAGAAAACTCAATAATGATTTCTAAAATCATAAAAACATGAACTCCAACTAAATGAAAAAATTTCTAATAAGTCCTTAAAACTCCTGAAAATACACATAAAATTATGCATTTTTAAGGACTTATCACATTGGTTCTATTATCTATTATTGTGCTTATTTTTTTGTTTTTTAAGATCAAAAGAATATGTTTCTTCTCTTGAATCTCCACTCCATTTTCACTAAAAACAAAAAATTCCTCTTATAGTTAGATTAAATGTCAAGTCCAACCCTATGGGGCCTACATGGGCCAACCTTTGATCAATTTAGCTCGTTTTATACTTACGTCCCAATCTTGATTTGGCACCATGTCAAGTTTTGGTACTCATTGATCCTTTATCCAATATTAGATTGGATCTCAGAGAAAAGAGAAAAATTATTATAAAAAAACTTTCATTTCAAGAGACCCTAGAGCAAGATGTTGTCAATGAGAGAATACACAAACTCATTAAAGGCCTCTGTTATTGCAAGCAGGTCTTCATAAGAACCTACAGGTGGAAGCATTTATGACTGTTGCATATTTGATCATAAATAATAAAATATAAAAATAATCAAAAATAGAAAAATAAAAATAGAATAGATAAATCCAAATTAAATTCCACCAATTTAAAAGGACACTTTTAGAACAAAACGACGTCATTGGAATCCTTATTTCACTATAGCAGCTATGACATGAATAGGATGTTTCATCTCCCATGTGGATAAGTCCCCCGATGGCCCACTCGATCTGTAACTACTTTTTTATATTTTTTTCAATAAATCTTCAAATACTAGTTTTTGTGCTGTGATAGCCAAGTAGCTTCAGAAAACGTATAAAAAGTGAGAGAATCAAGAGTTCTAATCTTCATAATCTATATATTTTAGCTTTTTAGTTCGGGTTTAGCCAGCTTAATCAATTTCAATCCATGGCAGTTGCTATGAATATGTCCACTGTATGTAGAAATTCTCCCAATCATAGCGTAGCATTGTGCATTGGGATATTCTAGAATTCTGAGAAAGCTAAAGCTGGCAGTTCACTGTCGCAAATTCTATCAGACAAGTCTTTTACAAGCAATATCTTATGGGAATTTAGAATTCGTGACAGCTCAAATTCCCTTCTGAAATTGGAGAATTCAAATAGGCCCTTAGTTCAAATTCAATAGAACTGAAATTTCTCATCTTTCTAGCTAGAACCAAGCCAAGGTTGTACCTTTAAGATGAGTCCCGGATAAGGGCGGAGGTGCCAGGATCCCTTGAGGAACCGGGGCTGGCGCTTCAGTGCTGTAGAGGATCGCCCGATACATAATACTGCAACTGACTGCTAAATAACGCCAGTTTCTCTTCCCTTGGCAACAAGTTGTAACTTGTGCTGTCAGATTTATCAAGCATTCAGAGCACTTGCTGCCATCAAGATCCCTAGTGCAATGAGCATGATAGTTTCTACTCCATTCATCAACAACTTGCAAGTCAGCGGACAACAATTGTTGTTTTGAAGCGTTTTCTGCCACTCTGTAAATGAACCATGGGTGGTCAATGTTGAAATTATCTTCAAAATCGGAGACAGTGTAAAGCCCTTCTTTGTCCATAATCCCGTAGAAGCTTTCGTTGGAGTAGCGAAAGTAGCAGTTATCATACCATAAGATAGCCTTTCTGCTATTAGGGCAGGCTTGCTGTATGTCAAACATTCCACTAATAAGGCAGTCCACGCAGTTTTGCTGAGCAAGGTTTCCCCTACACTGGGCGAGGCCATAGATACGGTCTGAATCATCGCCTGCAAAGGATTTTCCGAAACCTGATGCAGCTGCTTCTCCTGTTAGATTTAAAAGGAGGACAACGAGGTTGGATCGGAATTCCAGGCTCGGAGGGGCACCATTGTCCGGGCAGAGGCGTCCTTGGAGTTCATCATGCGGTTCCGAGCCACTAAAGAAAGGGTAAGTCTCATACCTTACACTGCAGCTTGGAGTGTGATACTGCCACCCTCTGTACTGGGCACAACATGATTCAATTTCCACCATCACATGTTGCAAACACACCTTGCAGGCCTGGTAACTAAGATCAGAATTGCATTGGGCGAGACTGAATAAGTATGTAGAGAACGAATTCGTTGCAAACATTAATGGGCGCCTTCGTGGAACTTGTTTCACCATATCCGAAACAAACCTCAGTACTCTTTCTTTCTCATCGTATGGCAATTCAGGGAATTTGTCGTCCCTACGGTGGAACTCTGGACCGCCACCAAGACCAAAGAAGAAATGATCTGAATAGCGTAAGAGGCAGAAATCATACCATGCAATAGCTTGTGTTGAGTTGGGGCATGCTTGTTTAATTTCATAGTTTGAAGTTTTGATACAGCTCTTGCACTCTTGACGGTCAATGTCTCCGCGACACTGGAAGAGGCCATAGACACGGTGCGGCTCATCTCCGACGGTGGAGTTGTAGAATTTTTTGACTTCAGATTTTGAAGTTAGATTTAAAAGAAGCTGATCAAGATTAGTCTCGAATTCGCTATTTCGTAAATAGTTATAACCTGAGCAATTGTAAGAAATCGGATCAGTGGTAACTATACCAAGGAAGAGTTGTGTGAAGGATAAAACAAGGAAGAAATTGAAAGGCATCGTTCTGAAGGTATGCATGGCATGTTTTCTTGCCAGGAAAGGAGAGTGCTAAGGTAAGCAAGGTAAAAATGATAGTGATAAAAGAGAAGAAGTTAAGAAGTAGATGGCAGATTCTTGGTCTATTGGCCGGCAAAGGGATTTCTTGATTTAGGCTCCTGGCTGCTTGTTTGAGCGGAATTGAATTCCTCGGAATTCATGGTAACAATGACCCAACAGAGGAATATTATTGAAGACGTTAATACACGAAGGATGACGTACAAGGGGACAAACATTTGATTTGCGCACGCAATGATTTTCCATTCTTCAATTTTAGCTAGTATCTGAGGAACACATTTTTTTATTGTTCCAAGAAATTCAATTCATGCAAACAAGCCTTCACTTGTTTGCATGACCCACTGTCACCTTTTTAATTGAACCATTATTGATGGAATAAGATGATACCAATCAACAAAACCCAGCCCATTTCCTATTTGATAAAACATTGAAGTCTATGATTAGCCTTGCTAATTATTTCTCTTCTGGAGGTATTTTATGCCTAGTAACTCTACCCTAAATAACTTCTAGCAATGGATTTCTGGTAAGGGGTTTGAGTTAAAAGATGGCCCCGCTTGTTTTTTAGTAAAATACTTGGAAATTGAAAATATTGCATCGTTAAAAATGAAGATAAAAAATGAATTTGAGAAAATAAGCATCAAATATATACTTTTTTTATTTCTATTTCCCTAAAGGAAAATTCTATTTGAGATTATTTTTAAAAAATTTATCTTTAATCTATAATTTTTAATTACAATATGTATTCAATTCCGATCTATTCTAATGCAAATAAAGATTTTATGTGAAATTCATTAAGATAACCAGCAATCTTCCCTTCATGTGGCAGTGGCTACCTATCTATTAACCAATTAAATTAAATTCTAAAAAAGTGGTGATGCAGTCTAGATCTTCACCCTTGATCCTTTCCTAATACCCCTCCTGTTGCCCTTGGTTTTTTCGCATACACACATGGTCGATCTAAGCCTAAGCTTGTCGAATGCCAGTTCTTTTAGCACTTAGTTGTACTATGCAGCTCTCTCCAGCTGGACCATTTGCAAAAATTGTCGCTTTGTCAGAAATATTGGATACATACTATGCTGGCTGACAAGAATGTGGTGTCCTTGTCGATTTCCTCAAAGCATTCGAAGGTTCTGTATCTTTTTGGTTTCTCGTTTACATCCAATAAGACTTTTTTTAAAACTAAAAGGGTAGGCAAGGGAAGCTTATTTCTGGTGGGTTCTATCTAATTTCCTTGTCATCCTATGGAAATGAGGTAGATATTAGCTGGTTCTCTGGGTTCTATTGCTAACGATGATTAGTCAAAGGTCTTAGGGCAGTCAGCAAGTTGAGCCAATTCAACTTGGTGTGGTTTGGGTTTGGGCTTCAGCTTGACTGGTGGTGGCTTGAACATTGATGCTTGGGCTCAGTTCCAGTAGCTCATGAGCTGAAGTTAAGTGGGACCTATCCAGCTTAAATTGGCTTCTTGTTCAAACAGTACTCTATGTCAGATTTCATAAATGATTTAAAAAAAAGATAGCATTTGATTGCAAGTCTAGGTGGTTAATTAACTAAGATTTTAGATCACTAAAAAGGATAATTGTAAAATAAAAAACAGCCTAGTGATTAGTTTTTATTTGTGGAAATAAAGATGGTTATGGTTAAACTTTCCAATAAAATATTCTTGACTGGTTTTGTCTATGGTTGTAAATGGATACTTGATTTTCCGATTACCCGAAAGTTTTGACACGTTAATAACCGAATTTGGCTGATTGATCAGGTCCCATCACTGCACTAATTCAATCGATCATTGGCACACTTTAGCTCCAAGTAGAATCAGTTTTAAACTAATTCCCTCTCTACTTGTCTTGCATCCCTGAACCATTTAATCATCTTAAAACATTTCCAAATCTCAACAAAGACTTCCTTCATCTCTCAATTCTCCAATTCTTTCATACTCAATCCAACATTCATTAACCCATCCATACCAATTTCATCATTTATAAAATTAATGAGAAAAAGAAGAGTAGTAAATGGCATAATACATAGAATTTGATAAGAATCAACAAAATGAACATTCATGTAGTATTCATATTCACTTATAATTGCCTTTAAATCTGCGCTTCACCCAAATCAAATTTCCCTTGGCTCAAGAAGAAGAAAACCCTAAATTATGCCAACCCAATGACATGCGAGAGATGAAGCGAGTCATGAGATGAATGCATGCTACATGTTTGAGTTATCCTTAATTAAATTGGAAGTAAGGAGTTGTAGAAGTTGCAGTTCTTTAACTTTCAGCTGAAAATAGAGGAAGGGATGAGGGATGTAGAGGTTCCATAACAAGAAGATAAGAGAATGGAGGTCAATGAAAATGGGCACATGCAATGCCTTCTTCACTTGAATTTGCAAGGAGGGAAGAAGTAGAGGAAGAGAAAGAAGGCTCCAACAGATTTTGAGGAGAAGAAGAGAAGAAAGATTGAATGGAGCTTTGGCAATTTTAAGTTAGGTTTTCTAGAAATTATAAGAAAGCTCAAATTTGTTTATAAAATTCACAATTTGAGTCAAATGGACTTTAGCTAGGCTAAGATGAGTTCAAATTGAGCCGGGCCAAATATGAAAGATGACCAAGATGTTAAAATACAGATGATGCAATTAAAATGATGCAAAACCACAAAAATCTAAATTACGAAAAGGCCCTGACTACCTAAGGTTTAAACCTGACTCGACTACTTATCCATGACCCAAACCCAAGGAGTTTGGATTAAATTAGTCTAGTTAAGTACAAATTAGAGTTAAACAAGATAAATTAAGGTAATTTATGATTAATTTGGGTTTAAACCTTACGGGGAACCCAAACATGGGCCTTCAGATGAGGATGGGCCCAAATGACCCAACTACCTCCCCCTCCTGAATCATGAGGGAGTCATCCATCTTGCAAAGTGAACGGCTCAACAATTTGAAAGCTCATGGAACATAAAATCCGACTAAGCTTTGGCATAACTCAAATTTATCCTTTGCTAAGGCCTTTGTCGTCATGTTTGAAGGATTTTTCTTTATGTCAATCTTCTCCAGTTGTAATAACTTTGAGTCTAACATATGTTGTATCCAATGATACCATCTATCAATGTGCTTTTTTCTAGAGTGAATTGTTGGAGTTTTTGCTAAATGTATAGCACCTTGACTTTCTCAATTGACGATAACATCTTTTTTTCTTCATACCCAAATCTGTAATGATTTTTTTCATCCAAAGCATCTTCTTACCAGCTTTAACAACCACAATGTACTTGGCCTCAGTAGTAGAGAGTCAAAAATGATTTTGTAACTTAGATTGCCATGAGAGTCCTCTCCCTACAAATTTGAACACATAATCTGAGGTGGGCTTTCTTGAGTCCATATCTCCTCCCTAGTTTGCATTTCTGAACCCTTCAATCTCCAGTTTACAAATTTCAAAGTATAAGAAAACTTTAGAAGTACCTCTAAGATACCTAAGAATCTACCTTACTACAACCCAATGTTCTTTGCCAGGATTGAAAAGAAATGTGCTCACAAGACCAACCGCATGTGTGATGTCTGGGCTAATACACACCATTGCATATATCATGCTTTCTACTGCTGGTGTATAAGGAGTTGTCACCATCTCTTTCTTCTCCTTCTCATTTGAAGGACTTTGAGTAGAACTCAACTTGAAATGTTATGTAAGACATGTTCAAATTGGCATTTACATTTTTTATATTGCATTGGTCCATTGTTTTATCAATGCACTTTTACAGTGACAACCAAAGCTTTGTAGCTTCTCTATCTCTGGAGATTTGCATTTGCAAAACTTGCTTGGTTGGTCTTAAGTCTTTCATAGTAAAAGACTTGCTTAAATCCTACTTTAACCTATCAATCATATCCACATCTTGCCCAACAATCAACATATCATTCATATAAAAATATAGAATGATGAATTTACCTTCAAAAAACTTCTTAGCATAAACACAATGATGCCTTTGATCTTTGTAGCCATGTCGTACCACGAATGTGTTGAACTTTTTATACCATTGCATTAGTGCTTGCTTCAACCCATACAAATGCTTATTCAGTTTGCAAATCTTTTCACCTTGAAGCTTTCTGGTTGCTTTATATAGATATTCTTCTTTAAGTCACCATGGAGGAAAACATTTAGTTGTTCTAACTCTAGACCCAAGCTTGCTGCAAGACCCAATATCATGCGGATTGGCTACATTTTAACTACATGAGAGAAGTTCTCATCAAAATCAATTCTCTTTTTTCTGCCTCTAATATTTTACAAACAACCTTGCCTTGTAACTAAGTTGGCTCATTTTCTTCATGTTTCAACTTGTAAACCCATTTTTTCTTCAAAAGTGTCTTCTCTTTGGGCTCCCCACCATATCATAGGTGTAATTCTTAGACTGGGCATTTATCTCATCTTTGCATAGCTTACTTCCACTTGTCTTTACAAGTGCTAACTTGGGCTTCTTCATAGCTTTTTGGCTCACCACTCTCTGTCAACATGATATCTTATGAATTAGGATATCTTGTTGAAGGTTTAGGCATCCTTGAGCTTCTTCTCAACTCAACTATCACTGGCTCATCTTTAAGAGGTTGCTCCACCTCATTTCCATTGCTTTTATCCTCATGGACATGATCACCACCATCTTCAACACCAATCATGCACATGATCATTAGCATGTGGCTTTTCTAGCTCTTCATTTTCTTCTACATTTTCATTCTTTTGTTCATGAGGAATAATTGCATCACCATTGACATGATGCTCATGGGGAACGACAACAACTCGCTCTACCCACTCACCAACAACATTTTGCCAAATAGACTAATCAAAGTCTTCAATGGTTTCATCTTCTCAAGAGACTGCATCTCAGCTTTTATAAACCTTTCCATCACCGGCATTTCACAACTTATAACCAAATTCTTCAGCCGCATAACCCAAGAAAATACATGGCATAGATTTATCATTTAACTTGAACCTCAGCTCATTGGAAACATGCATGAAGGCTTTGCATCCGAATGCTTGTAAGTGCTTGTTTGAGATATCTTTTTTTTTTCCAAATTTGTTCGGGGACATCTCCATTTAGTGATTATGATGGAGACAACTTAATTAAGTAATAGGCTGTTATCATGGCTTTACCAAAAAAAATTTGGGCAATCTTGAAGTGGACAACAACAATCAAAATCTTTCTAAAATGGTTTAGTTCATGCATTCAACAATTGCATTTTTTTAAGGAATGCTGGAACTGGTCTTCTCATGCCTTGTGTAGTGCTTTCTACAATATTCTTCAAATGTCCTTGAGGTGTATTCAACCCCCATTGTCTGTTCTCAAGCATTTAAGGCTGCGTTTGGCCGTGCTTGTGAGTTGTTCCGACGTTCCCACGAGACAAATAGGTGGGAAACACATTTGGCAAGGCACCTTGCCTCAAACCAATGCCACCTTTGCGTTGAAATATGTCATGATCTAGATGCTCCCAGTGTTTCATGGATTAGACAAAGAAAATCTATATCAACATGTTAGGGAATTCAAAGATATTTGTGTGACCATGAGAATCAATCAAATAACTAAAAAAAGCCCATAACCTTAGATTATTTCCTTTTTCCCTAAAAAGGAAGGCTAAAGCATGGTCAGATCTATCACCACATGGGCCAAGTTAGTTGAGGAATTTATAAAAAAAAAAATCATTCCAAATAGAATACTTCCTCAATTAGACAGTCCATCAATGGGTTTCCTCTGTTGGAAAATGAGACACTTTACAATTACTTAAAACTATTCAAGGACATCTTGATCTACTATCCCCACCATGGATTTGAAAAGATCCATTTGCTTAAAAAATTCTTTATGAAGGCATGGATTACCCAACCAAACAAATGATGAAATCTTTTTTGTGGTTGTCATTTTACTAAGAAACTGGTGGAGGAAGTATGTACATTCTTAGAAGAAACTACTGAGAATACATTGCAATCGGCCCCTATCAAGAGGGGGCTCGATAAATCCACCATTCTGTAAATGGGGGCATGTTCAAACTTGAACCCACACTTGAGATAGAGGCCAAGTTGGCTATAGTGATGAGGAGATTAGAAGCCCTAGATATGAACCATAGAGCCCAAAAGACCACTCCAAAGGCAATGGAATCATTGAGATACAGTTAGGCCATGAGTGAAGGCACACACCCAGCAACTTTGGGTCAGGCAAAACCAGTTGAGGAAGTCAATGCAATTTATCAAAACACCTGTTTTGATAATTGTCAGAGGTATGACCCATACTCAAGCACATACAACCCAAGTTGTAGGGATAACCCAAGTTTTTCCTGGACTAAGGGACCAACCTATGGAAGCCCATCTCAGGTCATGCAAAACCAACCCATTCAATCTCAGCCCCATGCACCTCCAAGTTTTCAAAATTTAAATCTAAATCCCAGTCCACTAACCAAGCGGGTAGAATCTTTGGAAGAGGCCATGAAACTCATGTCCTAGAGCACAACCCAATTCCAGCAAACCGCTACTCAACTTCTAAATGTCCACACACAAGCACTTGCCAAATTAGAATGCCAAATGGGCAATTGGCAAATTCCATGAGTGATAGAGATAAAGGAACCTTTCTTAGTAAACCAGAGCCTAGCCCCAAAGGTCCAGTGATTAAGGATGCAAAAGGAAATTGCCCAGAGCAAGTTAAGTCCATAACTAAACTCATGTCAGGAAAACAAGTTGATAACAAGGTTGAACTCCCAAAGGAACATGGGGAAAAACAATGAGGTCTTATACAAGGATGAGCCAACTGTGAACAATGTTGAATCAATGAGTGGGAAGGAACCAGAGCCAAATAAAGAAAACATCATCATGGTTTATCCATCACCAAGTAAGCCACCTCCTCATACCAACATTCCCAAAACTTCGTACCCCCAAAGGCTAGGCCCAGCCAAATCAACTACTTAGTTGGATAAAATACTAGAAGTGTTTAAACAAGTAACGTTCAACATTCTATCACTTGATTCCATCCAACAAATACCTACCTATGCAAAATTTTCAAAGGACCTCTATATCTTCTAAAGGACCACCAATGTGCCAAAGAAAGCTTTTCTGGCTCAACAATTTAGCTTAATCACCTCTTGTCTAACCCTAGTCAAATACAAGGATCCAAGGTGTCCTACCATTTCTTACAAGATAGAGGAGGATCACATAGGACAAGCTTTGCTAGATTTGGGTGCGAGTGTGAACCTTCTTCCATATTCTGTATACAAAGAATTAGGTTTGGGGCATTGAAAATATCCCATGTGACTTTGCAATTAGCTAATGTGTCGATCCATACCTAAAAG
Organism: Sextonia rubra; assembly: GCA_037013555.1. Lineage (NCBI taxonomy): Eukaryota > Viridiplantae > Streptophyta > Magnoliopsida > Laurales > Lauraceae > Sextonia > Sextonia rubra. Next base: position 49,377,654 of record JASUAD010000009.1, on the reverse strand, counting down.
GGGTAGTCAAAGATGTTCTGATCAAAGTTGGAGATTTCATTTTTCTGGTGAATTTTGTAGTCCTAAATACCAAACAGCAACCAAGGACTGAACCCAAGATACTAGTGATCTTACGGAGACTATTCCTAGTTACATCTAATGCATTGATCAATTATAGGATGTAGTCATGCAAATTTCTTTTGACACCATGACGGTGCAAGTGAACATTTTTAATGTAACTAAGAAACCTCCTGATAAGGATGATGGGGTGTTCAAGGTTAGTTATATACATGAATTGGTGAAAAATTATCTTCCCCAATTGAACCTTGAGGATCCATTAATGGCATGTCTTGCACATTTTTGTACCAATCTTGACATAGATGGCTACATTGAGGAAGTTAATACCTTACTAAACTCAACCCCATTTATCATTTGCACTAGGTGGTAACCATAGCATGAAATTTTGACACCTTCTGCCACTCTACCTGCTCCATCCATTGTAGCATCTCCTAAATTAGAACTTGAATAGCTCTCAGATATATTGAAGTATGTGTTTTTAGGCCCATCAGAAACAGTTATGTGTTTTTAGGCCCATCAGAAATAGTTCTTGTGATCATAGCTTTAGACTTGGATTCAGTCCAAGAAGTAAAACTTTTGACGCGTGAACATAGAGAAGCTATAGGATGGTCCATTGCTAGCTAATATCAAAGGAAAAAAATCCTTCTGTGGTCCAACATAGAATCCATTTCGAAAAAGATGCAAAAACCTTTAGGGAACCACAAAGGTAACTGAATCCAGTGATGAAGGAAGTGGTCAGGTCAAAAATGTTAAAATTGCTAGATGCGGGGTGATCTACCTAATATCTTGCAGTTCATAAGTGAGCTAGATACAAGTGGTACGATAAAAATCGGGAATTAATGTAGTTAAAAATGAGGGAATAATTTGGTCCCAACTAGGATACAAACTGGATGGAAAGTATTCTTTGATTAAAGGAAGATGAGCTCAACTACTCAAAAGGACCATTTTTCACTCTCACTCATGGATCAAATGCTGGAGAGATTAGTCAGACAAGCTATTCTATGGATGGTTATTCTGGCTATAACTAAATTTCTAATGCACCCAAGGATCAAGAGAAGACAACCTTCACCTAACCATTTGGCGCATTTTCTTACAGAAGCATGCCCTTTGGGTTATGCAATGCACCATCCACGTTTCAAAGGTTCATGATAAGCATTTTTTTCTTACATGGTATAAGGATTCATAGAAGTGTTCATGGATGACTTCTCTGTTTTTGGAAATTCGTTCGATGAATGTTTACACCATTTGACACTTGTGCTTGAAAAATGCAAAGAGAAGAATTTTCTCCTTAATTGGGAGAAATGTCATCCCATTATTAAAAAAAAAAAAAATTGGCATTGTCCTGGGACAAATCATTTTTGACAAAGGCATTGAGGTGGATAAAAAAAAAGTTGATTTTATCTCCACTATCGCCTACTAAGTCTATCAAATAGATAAGATCATTCTTGGTTGATATCTATACAGGATTTACCAAGGATTTTAGTAAAATTGCTAAACCATTGTGCCATCCACTCACAAAAGAGGCCCCGTTTGAATTTAATAAATAGTATCTAAAGGCTTTTGAAAGATTAAAAGAGGAGCTAACCTCAGCTCCTATCATCTAACCACTTGATTGGACCATTCCATTTGAACTCATGTACGATGCATTCGACACTGCTATTTGAGCCGTTTTGGGACAATGGATAGGGAAATTTTCCCAGGTTATCTATTATACAAGTAAGACTCTAAATGATGAACAACTAAACTACACCACCACTAAGAAGGAATTGCTAGCTTTGGTCTTTGCCTTAATAAAAATTTTGGTCTTAACTAATATGCTCCAAGGTCATCATTTACACATGTCATATAGCCCTAAGCTACCTTTTTTCAAAGAAGGATGCGAAAGCCCATCTAATCAAATGAATCCTTCTGTCGTAAAAGTTCGGTCTAGAGATTAGAGACAAGAAAGGCTATGAGAATGTGGTAGCATATCATCTCTCTAGACTGCCCTTAAAGCCCTTAGATGACATCCCATCAAGTAAGAGCTTTCCTGATGAACAATTGCTAAGTATTTCTCAACTCCCTTGGCTTGTCGATATAGTAAATTACTTTGTTATGGGGGAGATGCCTACACATTGGTCAAGACAAGATCAGTCCAAATTTCTGTTAGAGGTCAAAGATTTCTTTTGGGATGACCCTTGCCTATTCAAGTATTATCAGGACTAGATTATCAAGAGATGCATTTCTGATCGAGACTATTACTTGGCCATTCCTTATTCCATGACCATGCCTGTGGAAGTCATTTTAGCTTGAAGAAGATAGCGACACAAATTTTTTAGTGAGTTTTATTGGCTCACAATCTTTGGAGATTTTCACATTTTTTGTTCGAACTGTAAAAGATGCTAAAAGCTTGGCAAGCTCAATTGGAGGAACATGATCCCCCTAAATCCAATCATGATCACAAAAATCTTTGATGTTTGGGAAATTGATTTCATGGGGCTATTTCAATCTCCATTGGCAATCTTTACATTTTATTGGTAGTAGACTATATTTCCAAGTGGGTAGAAGCCATACCAACCAATTAGAGGAATGATCATGAAGTGAGCAAGTTCGTAAAAGATTATATCTTTCCTAGGTCTGGTACCCTTAGGGAAATTATCAGTGATGGAGACACTCATTTTTGCAACTGCTCTATTAAGAATTTGCTATGGAAACACTCTGTCACATATAAGGTTGCTATGCCTTACCATCCACAGATAAGTGGTCAAGCAGAAGTATCAAATAGGCAAATCAAACGAATTCTTGAAAATATAGTTAATCCAACTTGAAAGGTCTAGTCTCTGAGATTGCTAGATTCATTATGGGTCTATTGAACTACTGATAAGACACCTATTAGGATATCTCCATATAAGTTAGCCTATGGGAAGGGTTGCCACTCACCCATTGAATTAGAACATAGGGCTTACTTGGCCATTAAAAAGTTTAATTTTGATTTGCCCACTATTGGTAATCTTCACAAGTTGTAGCTGAATGAGCTAGGAACTTAAAAATAATGCCTTTGAGAGTACAAAAATTTACAAGGACCGAATGAAGTCAAACCATAATAGATCCATTTTCCGGATATCATTTGAACCTGGAATGAAGGTTCTTCTATACAATTCTCATTTACACATTTTCCAAGAAAATCAAGGACCTAGTGGTTTGGCACATTCATTGTTTGTGCTGTGTACTTAGATGGTGATGTGGAAATAAAAAAACCCTAAGAATGGGGATAATTTAAAGATCAATGGTCAATGGTTGAAACCATTTCTGGAGCTAAAAGATAAACACACTGAAAAGGTCCTTCTTCAGTATCCAATTTACATAGGTTAAACATCATTGCATACCACTCACCTCATTACATTCTGAATTTCATTCATTACATTGAGGACAATGTAAGGTTTTGGTTAGGGGGTGAACACAATTTAGGATCAATTGGCTAATTTTCAATTTTTCACTTTTAGCTAATATTCTACATTTTTAGGACCCTTTTTAATGTTTTTTTAGTGGTACAGCTGAAAACGTTAAACTTAGCACTTATTGGGAGGCAACCCAATGGCTTCTAGTTTTCTGCAATGCATTTGTTTAGTGTCAAGGCTTGATGTCCCTTCCGACAACAAGATCATCATGATGATGAAAATAAGGAAGGCTTTTGAGTGGGAAATGAAGGATAAACAATCTTTGTTGTTTAATGGTAGGAGCCTCTATGCCATTAAACCTAGAGCTAAGAGGATCGGTAGTTACTATCATTGTGCTAGATTAACTTGTAACTCTTTAGCTAGAGAAAATAGGAAAAGCTCCAATGGCTTAGTTTGGACCTTGGCAAGAAAAGTGAAAAGAATACTACTGATAAGGGAACTGCTAAGTAAGACTAAAGAAATTTGGTCTGAGACAGCTTACATCGGTAGGGATATGAATTATTTTCTGTCAAGGACAAACTAACCTTTGCCACATTGAGCAACTTGTTAGGGAATTTGATGTCAATGTCTATCCGGGGTGGACAAAAATAGGTTGCAGGTTTTTCGTCATGTTTTTCAATTTTTAGGAAAAATCTTCAACATTTTAGAAAAAAAGGTTTTTGGAAGAAATGATACAATTTGAAGACTTCGAGAAATTTGGAATCTTGAAATTTCTTGAAGGCAGTAGTTCACATTTTCTAAGGGATAAGATTTGTCAATGAATTGTGAAACCCTATTTTTCATTGAAACATGTATATGTCTTTCAAGTTTTTGGATCAAAAGCATTACTATTATTTTCAAAATTTCTCAAGAAAATAGGATGAATTTTCAAAATTTAGACTTATAAGTTCTCCTGGCACACCTAGGTGTAGCTTATTTGGAAAACCTAGATGAGTTAATTTGTGTGAACCAAGGAAGGTTACCTATTGTTTATTATTTATTTTTTTTAAAAAGATAAGTTTTGGGCTAAGATTGAGTGTCCCTAGAAATTTCTATAGGGAGTATATGCAGAAATGAATAATGACTAGGTCTGTTCTTTAGATGTTAACTTTTCTTAAACCATATGAACTCAAAAATTTCTACGTAGAAAATGTCAATGAGAGAAGAGTGTCCATGGGAGTTTTTCGAGGGATTATGTGAGGAAATATAACATGACTAAGTTTTCTCCCTAGATCTTAACTTTTGTTATATCATATGAATTCGGAAATTTTTTCATTTGAAAAAGAATGCGAGACCAAAAGAAAAAGCTACCAAAGAGTATGTAAGCTATCTAATGTGTCATAGAAGAAGGTTACCATACTCATTAGAGTGAAAGCTAAGAATGAAGGTTCGACTTTCAAAATAAAAATAGGCCTTTTCAAAGTAAACAATAGCATGCCAACTCCTTATAGTAGCTTTAAGAGGAGACTTATAACTCCCTAAATCTAGGAAAGTTTAAATATGTGGGGGGAATTTTGTTTCCAACATTGCTATGGAACATTTGAAAATTTGATTTGATATATACACCTTCACAAGGCACACAAGTTTGGTATGACTTTTAAGTAGATTTTTGAAATTTGGAATGTGAACCAAGTTTGAAAAGTCTAAGATTCTGATTATTCCGAAGGTAAAAAATATCAAATTTGACATGATACTCTTTTGAAAATTTTATTTTACTTTGTTTTCTTTTAGGGTAAATGAATTTTATTGGTATATTCACAGCAAACCCTCACAAGGCACAACTCATCTATTAGGGAGAACATAGAGATTTAAGGGTTTGCTACATATGCTAAATGTAATTGAGAGCATTAGTGAAAGTGCCTTTGTTTTCATAGTTTCTAATTTTTCTTTTATTAGATTAGATCAAAGAACTTTTCTTTCAAAAATTTTGCTAAGGGGCTAGCATAATGCTGGCTGGGGTGCGTACGTCCATGAATATCCATCATGTAAGTATCATGTCATATAGAAGTATGGACTTAATTAGGTTAATGAGTTGTTTTCACTAAATTTCATCATTTTGTGCATTTGCACCTCGAAGTTGAGAATTTAAGCAAATCATACACATTCCCTGCATCATTTTAACATTTTATGCAAGTTTCAATGTTTTTAAAGAGTCCTTATTGGATCAAAACTCTTTCCGAAAGAGTCCTTGTTCAAATGAAAATTCTATGACCTACAGAACCCTAAGGAGGATTTTGAAAAGAGTCCTAGTTGCATCAAGACTCTAACATGGGACCCACTTCGGATCATACATAATCATCTTAAGCCCCACATTGATAACTGAAGCCAAAAACTAAAGTTTGAAAGAAAATTCACTAAGGGGACCCCACACACACATACACATGTGAGGGTACTCTAGGGGGGGTCCACTCATCTCTAGACAGTCACCTAAAATTATCTCTAAAAATAAATCCAAGAAAAGTCAAGAAATCTCCAAGCTTGACGGCCCCACATATGAGATGAAGATTTTTTTATTAATGAAAAGGGTGGACCCACACCATGGTAGACATCTGACGTCCCTTCTCTCATCTCCATTTGAATCTCTAACCACGAAATATTCACTCTGCATTAGCCCTCCACATCACCTCCTCAAAACCCAAACGAGGGAAGAGATAATCCATAATTGCGGGAAGTTATCACTTGAAAGGAGATAAAAATTCCAAAATAAAAAAGGAATCTCATCCTCTTAGACATCCAAGGTCGGCCCCAGATCTCTTTACTGCGTGTTTCAGGGCTCCACTTCTTTCTACACACACTTCGAGTCCCACTACCTGAAGACATGGAAGATCTATACCCTTGGAATTTGTCTAATGGATAATCTCACTGTGGACCCCATTTGAAGATCAGCTAAATTATCTTGAAGCCTGCCACATCATCATATCTCCATTCAAAGCTAAGAAGATAGAAGGTCTCTCTCATCTCTACTGATATAACCCTAATTCAAAAGTGAGCCACCATTGTTTGGGGTGTTGTTTGGGGGGGGGGGGGGGGGGGGCGGCATCCCATCCTTGCCATATTAATGTCCCACCCGCCTCCTCCTCCTCCTCCTCCATCTCTCTCTGTTCTCCATCTCTCTCTCTCTCTCTCTTCAATTTTCTAAAACTTTGCCATTTTGAAAAGGTATTATAAAGCCTTATTCTAGAAACTAGGTTTTAGAAGAGAGAACTCTGAGTGTTTGTTGTAAAAAGCATGCTGTTAATGAAGTAAATTTTGAACTTTTTTTCAATGGAGGAGTAGATTTCTCAATCAGAGCAAAAAGATGAAATTAAGTAGTTTTTCTTTTCAGCTCATGTAGTTATTCTATTTTTTTGCTTGTCTCTTTAAAATTGTTTTATTAGAATAATAGATTTTTCTTCTTGCCAAAGGCAGCCTCTATTTCATATTCTTAATGAATTGATTTTGATCATCTATGCTTATTTTGAAAGATTATACTTAATGTTATGTTTCATTTGACAATTTATGCTTAGTTTGATAGGTAATACTTAAAATGTTTATTCTTTTATGAGGCGAAGGACATCTTGGGTTTTGAGTTTAATTTTTAACTGAAAAATGTTTTTTTTATTTTTTGCTAGAGACAAATCATCTAGTTAAAATCCATTGACTTGTTTTTGATATGAGTTATTTTGAGATAAAAAGATTGAATAAATTGCATGATCTGATTGGTTTAACTTACTAAATGGATTCTAGCTGCTCTAAATTGTGTTCATATCATTAGTTTTCTGTACAAGTTTTCTAATTTTCAATTTTCAGTTCAAATCCAATTCTTCAATCTTAATTGTTCGGTTTAAAAGGTTCAAATTTTAATTTTTAACTTAGAACGGTTCTCTATGAGATTCAGTGGTATCTACCACTATTTATTGTAGACGTACTGTTCACTTCCAGTATTTTTGGATTGAGTTTAATTCACACATCAGTTCACTCCACAACATTATAAGGATGGAAATGTAAAGGGACATAGATTTTCTTCACTTTTGAGATGAAGGATCTATAGTCGAAAATAACTATAGTGAAAATAAATGATAATAATAATATATCTATTGCTTTGGAGCTAGGAACGGTAAATGAGATGAAATTGCAGATGCACTTTTAGCAAATCATGGTGAATTGGAAGAATGATTTGTATAAATTTAATGAATATTATTAATTATTTTCTCTTACTAAGTTGCTATATGCCACATAAATGTATTATGTTCTTGATGAGTCCTTAAAACTGCACTTTTTCATGCATAATTTCATACATTTTAAGGACTTAATCATTCTAAATTGCATCAATTAGGGTAGAATTATTATTAGTGCACTTGAAATCTGTTTGTTGTGTTTTAATGCATAATTCTCTAAAAAATCATCATTTTAGCACAAAATCATAAAAACTGCTTTTTTGAAACCTTGATTTCTCAAAATATCTTCCAGACCTTGATTCTTCATCAAATGATTTCAAATTCCTTCATCATTAGTTTATTTAAGTCAAAATATTTGCAATGATATTATCTTATACTATCATTTCAAGTGAAACGAGTTCGCATTCATGCATTTGTGACTTCAGGGATAAAACTATCATTTCACATAAAATGTTACTATTTTCTACATGAAATCATTGGATTCACCATTGATTGCATCATTCCTAATGTTTAATATCATTTAGCAAAGTATTAAAAATCCTACTTGTGGAAACCTCACTTGGCACCCTATGTAGACCAAACTACTTATCATGTATAATGGTGCCCCCAGTTTACCACAAATTAAGTGCTTTTAGCATGATTTAAATCAATTTAAAAGACTTTAATTATTGAAAATTTAAGGAGAGTTTTAGATGCCATGCATTACATATCATCACCTAGATTTTCCATCTTGTATTAAAACATGCACATTGTAAATATGATTATCAACATGAATGCCCATATATCCTTTAAAATACCCTAAGTTTATTGCTCGTGCTTAGATTGCCTGAATTATCAAAGATAACAGTGAGAATCTAGGTTCATTGGTGATGAAAGCCAAGGTTAAAAACACCCAGTGCAAATTTCATCATTCTTTTCCTATCTTCGAATCGTCTAAGTGTGTAGCCTATTAAGATCTACTCGTCAAGAGCTTTTCGATGATGTATAGAATCCATAATCTGATGGGCGGATCAAAATCTATGAGGCCAAGGACTCATCACACCTTCTATAGCCTCTGAGCCACCATGGGGACAATCCACTGAACGTAGGTTCTTTTCTCCTCCTTGTGTGTTTATTTTTTTTTTTATTTTATTATTATTTTTATTTCCTCTGTTAAACCACTTCTCTGCTACTCTTTTCCCCTTCCACCTTTCCACTTTTCTTTTCTTTTCTCCACACAACCGCACAAAACCCATGGCCTAACCAACTACACCCATACCCACCTCCACCATCTTTCACATCACAGAGAGACATCACACTCACTACCTTCACGTTTCATGCCAACCTTCATAGCCTCCAACTCAAGGCCACCACCATCACAACCAAACCCATACACCACCCTCCTCTATCATTTTCACCTTCAGCACCACACAACTACTCACCACTCACAACCTTCACTTCACCATTCACAGCATCCACCACCTTGTAAATCTTCAAACCAGCTTGATCCCCGCCGGGGGATACCCCCGGACCCCCTTTGCGAGGTGCATTTTTTGAAGAAGTGGCAATCAAGAAGACAAAGGATCCTACTTGACCATGATAGCTAGGACTCTTGTATTGGTCATATTTTTTTTTTGTGCTTGAATGTCTATGAATATCATAACTTGCTTCATATGATATTAGATCTATTTAATACTGCTTAGAATGGAGAAATAGGTAGCATTCATGTGATTTGCAAATAAAATTGAACTCCAGTTTTTCTTTTATTAATCATACCAATGCTATGATGCGTAAAGATAGGGTAACCTAGACATCTTGGTAACGTATTACTTCAAAATTCTAAATTGGCCTTACTTCAAAATTCTAAATTGGCCTTATTAAACTGTTATACAAGAAACCTCATTGTTAAATAACTAAGTGGGAGAGGGAACCTCTTAGTTCCCATGGTCTCCATCCTTGTATTGTAGGAGATGTAATTGATTTATGTGTTAACCTTAGAGTCTTCTTCCTCATCGGATGAGTTAATTATGGAATCTCCAGTACAAACTCCTATATGGATGATTTAGGGTAATTATTAGTATAGGTCACCTCTCCATCTGACGGGACTGAATACAGAATAATGGACCTTGAATTAAATGATGTTATACACTTAGCTATAAATAATAGTATGCTCTCCATCTGAGTCACTGCTATTATTTATAAAACCAAAGCCATGGCAGCTGTTTGGTTTTGCTTGGCACGGTTTGTTGCCTTGATAGTAAAACTAATAGGTTATGTCCTATCTAAACAAAATAAGTATGGTAGAAGTCTTCACATTGAGGCATACTATGTATAATGTTTTAGATTGTTGTCGGATTCTTTTATTTATTGGCAGAGGGAGCAGAGGGAGCCTTTTTTAATTGAATCCAAAGTTTATTTGCCCATCATAATTTGTTGATTATGTAATTTTCAGGATTTAAGATGGGAACTTTCAATCCACTTGCTGTAATTCTCAAAGAACACAAACTCACTGGACCTAATTATATTGACTGGAAAAGAAACTTGGATATTGTGTTAACTGCTGAAGAGTACAAATATGTGCTCACTGAGGTGTGCCCAGAGAAACCTCCAGACGGTTGTATCGATGAGGTGGCTGTCCAGGCATACAAAAAATGGATCAAGGTTGATGAGATGGCGCGGTGTTACATGTTGGCATCTATGTCAAATGTTTTGCAACATCAGCATCAGTCTTCTCCTACTGCCTATGATATCATGTACAGTCTTAAGGAGATGTTTGGTGATCATGATCGGGTAGCAAGGCAAGTTTCCATGAAAGAACCATTTAACACTAAGATGGTTGAAGGTACCTCTGTAAAGGACCATGTTCTGAAAATGATGGGACACCTCAATGAACTAGAAGTCCTTGGAGCTGAAAATGATGGGGAAACCCAGGTCGATATCATTCTCCACTCCCTGACTAATTCATTTGAGAATTTTCGCCTAAATTACAACATGAATAAGCTCAATTATTCTTTGGCGGAATTACTCAAGGAACTTCAAGCTGCTGAGGGCCTTCTGAAAAAGTCAGCTAGTGTTCACGTTACTGAAAAAGGTTTTGTTTCTAAGCCAAAAGGCAAGAAGAAACAGAAAAAGGGTCAGAATCATAATGCAGTTCCTCAAGGTGGCAATGGACCTCAGGGAGGAGTGAAAAAGCCTAAGGGCAAGTGTTTTCATTGCAAGCAACCAGGGCACTGGAAAAAGCAATGTACAACTTATCTCAACAAAGTGAACAATAAAGTTAAATTTCATTCACTAGTTGTTGAATCATGTTTGGCAGTTATATCTGCCGGTACCTGGTGTGTAGATATGGGAGCCACCAATCATGTTTGTAATTCTTTGCAAAGGTTGTAGGAAACCAGGCAGCTAAGTGATGGAGATATTTATTTGCTTATTGGTGATGCTACGAGAGTGGTAGAGTTACAGTAGGAGATGTTTATCTTAGTTTTAATAGAGATAGGACTTTAATTTTAAAAGATTGTCTTTATATTCCCTCCATTAGGAGAAATTTAATTTCTGTTTCCAAGTTGATTAGAGACGGATATTCCGTTTATTTTAATAAATTTGTGGTTATTAAGTACAATAAGCATTTTATCTGTTCCGATTCATTGGTGGATGATCTTTACATTGTTGATCCTATCTCTCCTAAATTGCAACTGGCAGAATCGAATACCATAATTACCCTACCATGTAAGAGAAAGAAACCTTCACAATTGAACCAAACGTATCTTTAGCATTTACGCCTGGGTCATATCAATCTAAACTGGATTTCAAGACTGGTTGCAAATGGACCATTAGATTCATTGGAAGTGGAGGCACTTCTAGTTTGTGAATCTTGTTTAGAGGGGAAAATGACCAAGCGCCTTTTTTCGGCAAAAGGCTATAGGGCCAAAGAACCGTTGGAATTGGTTCACTCTGACTTGTGTGGACCCATGAATGTCTAGGCAAGAGGTGGATTTGAGTATTTCATTACTTTTATTGATGACTATTCAAGGTATGGGTACATTTACTTAATGCGTCGTAAGTCCTAATACTTTGAGAAATTCAAGGAGTATAGGGCAGAAACGGAAAAGTGTCTAAGTAAGAGTATCAGGACACTACAATCTGATCGTGGTGGCGAGTTCCTCTTTAGAGAATTTAGGGATTACTTAGCACAAGAGGGGATTACATCCCAGTTGTTTGCACCAGGTACACCTCAACAAAATGGTGTAGCAGAACGAAGGAATAGGACTCTTATGGATATGGTGAGGTCAATGATGAGTTATTCGGATTTACCTAATTCGTTCTGGGGGCATGCTATAGAAATGGCTGCATACATTCTAAACTTAGTTCCATCTAAGTCAGTACCTACTATACCCACAGAACTATGGACTAGGCGCAAACCCAGTTTAAAGCATGTTCGGATTTGCGGTAGTCCAGCACATGTGCTGAAAGGGAACACAGATAAGTTGGAACCAAGAACGGAAGTTTGCATTTTCGTTGGATATCCCAGAGGAACAAAAGGTGGTTTGTTCTATAATCCTCAAGATCGAAAGGTCATTGTTAGCACCAATGCTCGATTCTTAGAAGAGGACTATGTAATGAACCACAAACCCAAAAGCAGAATTGTTCTAGAGGAATTGAGAGGAAAAAGACCTACACAAACTTTTCCATTACCAGCAGCACAGGAAGAGACACCACAAAATGGAGAATTTGGCTTTCCATTACCTCGTCGTACTGAGAGGATTGCCGACTCTCCAACTGATGATACTCCAGGTGAAACCACCAACTTGTTGGGTGATAGCCAGATCAGCATGTCGATGATGGTACACCAGGATTAGTTTTAGCACAGCGTGACACTACTCATACACACACATGGTGTGCCTCGTCGTAGTGGGAGGGTTGTTCGTCAACCTGAGCGGTATATGTTCTTGGGAGAGTCATTTGACAAAGTCCCTGATGAGCTAAATACCGAACCCTGTAACTATAATGAAGCACTCCAAGACAAAGATGCAGACCTATGGTAAAAAGCTATGAAATCAGAAATGGAGTCGATGTACTCTAATCAATTCTGGGATCTTGTAGAACCACTAGAGGAGATAAAACCTATCGGTTGTAAGTGGGTCTACAAGAAGAAAAGAGGGGTGGATGGAAAGGTTGAAACCTTCAAAGCTAGGCTTGTTGCGAAAGGGTTTACTCAGAAAGAAGGAATCGATTATGAGGAGACTTTCTCGCCAGTAGCCATGCTGAAATCCATCCGAATTCTTCTATCCATTGCGGCTCATTTTGATTACGAAATTTGGCAAAGGATGTCAAGACAGCTTTCCTTAATGGAAATCTTGACGAGTGTATCTATATGGTGCAACTAGATGGATTCGTAACTGAAGGCCGTGAGCACATGTTGTGCAAGCTTAAGAGGTCCATTTATGGACTTAAGCAAGAGTTTAGATCTTTGAACATTCGTTTTGATCAAGCTGTTAAATCTTATGGTTTTGAGCAGAACCTTGATGAATCTTGTGTGTATAAGAGGTGCAACGGCAGTGTGGTGGTTTTCTTAATACTTTATGTATATGACATCCTACTCATTGGAAATGATGTTGGAGTGTTGTCTTCGGTCAAAGTATGGTTGAGTAGTCAGTTTGATATGAAGGACTTAGGAGAAGCTAATCACATTCTAGGGATCAAGCTCTTGCGAGATCGGAAACAAAGAATGTTGGGTTTATCTCAAGCGGTTTATATTGATATGATTCTTACCCGTTTTAGCATGCAAGATTCCAAGAAAGGATTTCTTCCTTTCAGGCATGGAATTACTTTATCCAAGGATCAGTGTCCTAAAACACCTGATGAGATAGAAAAAATGAAAGAAGTACCTTATGCTTCGGCGGTGGGAAGCCTCATGTATGCAATGCTATGTACTAGACCTGATATTTGTTTTGCCGTTGGCATGGTTAGCAGATACCAGTCTAATCCAGGAAGAGAACATTGGACTGCGGTAAAGCATATACTTAAGTACCTTAAGAGGACTAGAAATTATATGCTGATTTACCAAGCCGAGAGTTTGATACCCATTGGGTACACAGCTCGGACTTCCAGTCAGATAATGATACCAAAAAGTCAACCTCAGGATTTGTATTTACCCTGGGAGGTGGAGCCATAAGTTGGAGGAGTGTCAAGCAATCATGTACTGCTGACTCTACCATGGAAGTCGAATATGTGGCAGCTCCTGAGGCAGCCGAGGAGGCAGTTTGGCTCAGAAACTTCTTGATCGACCTAGAAGTAGTACCTTTGGTAAAATCACCTATAATACTTTATTATGATAATATCGGTGCGGTTGCTAATGCAAAGGAACCTAGGATGCATAAGAAGGGTAAGCACATCCAGCGTAAATATCATCTCATACGAGAAATCGTACAAAGGCGGGATATAATTGTGACCAAGATTGCATCGGCAAACAACCTGGCAGATCCTTTTACAAACAGCTTACCGGCAAAGAGCTTTGATAGTCATGTAGAAGGAATGGGGTTGAAATACATGTCAACATGGCTTTGAGTCTAAATAGGAGATTGTTGGAAATTTATACTAAAAGCATATTTTTATGTATTTTTCTTTAACTGATTTACATATTAGTAAAGTTTGTTTTTTCCATCTTAATGAGAATTTGTATGGGTAAATGGTTGCATTATTATTTACTGTGCATAAGTGCGTCTTTTATTCTATAAAGTAGACAAGTTGGTGTGTAGAGTTTAGCTTAGCACGGAAGACATATTTGTCGGTGTTTAGAGAATATAAGTTATTGTTGTTCACAATCTAGATGGAGCTGGACACACCATCAGTACGATTGTAGCATGATGTTTTAGTAGGCTTGTTTTGGCTGCAGGAAATAGTATAGTTTCGACTCATTATGCTAGTACACTTTGTGTGTATTGAACAGGACCACTTTTGGGTTATTGTCTTTATACTGACTATATCAGATTATTAACATCGAAATAGTTATTATGAGAACTTATACTCTTAATCCCGATATAAATAATAGACACATGGATTTAGTATTTGGCATTTTGATTTACAAAGGAGTGAGACCTTTTGTGGGTTAATAATCTCAGTAAATTGGATGACTACACTACGTGTATGGTGCATATTAGTTTATTGATGGAATCCATGTCCTATAATAGGGATTGATGATATCTCCTTGATGAAGCTTATAAGTTTTGATTATGTCAAACCCTGCAGGTGGATTTAGTGTCCAACATATCAAATAAGTTAAGTGTAAGGTCTCAAGGAATTATAAAGATATCGATTAAATATAGGCGTAAGTAATTACTTAATCGATGGATATCTGAAATCTTAACGTGGGGAGATTAATAAGCATTTAATAACAAAAAGCTCGAAATATTATTTTGAGAATAAGGACAGGAGTACAATTATAATTCTTTAGTGGACTGAATTGTAATTTATGGATCTAGAATTCTAATTTGGGTCGAATTAGGGTTTCCTATTGCTATAAGAAGCCTATTCCTTTTTTCCTTCTTAAGGTCCCTATTATAGCCTATAAATATGCACTATTGCTCTCTAGAAAAAATATACAAAAGAAATCTCGTTTTTTAATAGCAAGGAGAATTCGCAGAAGAGGCCCACACCCTGGTGCGAGTTCGAGCATACAGGAATACAGTAGAAGGTCTTGAGATTTTCAGGCTGTTATAAGACCGAGATCAAATCAGAGAGATCTCGTAGGTATGGTTCTTGAATCATTATCGTTTAAACTTATTTCCGCAGTGATCTATGCGCGATAACTAAGGATCCTGGTGGCTGCCTCCCAACACTCACACCCTTCACTTCACCATTCACAGCACCCACCACCTTGTAAATCTTTAATCCAGCCCATCACTAACACCACTACATGTCTACACCTATCTCCATCACCACCATTACATCTCACTTTAATTACCTCTGTACTTCACACCTACTCTCAACACATTCCACCATCACTGCAACTGCACTCTCTTTTGGCCCACCATCACGATCTACACTGTTTCCTCGTGACACCCTCACTTCAGCTCTCATTACTACGCACAACCTGTATCATCACTTCAGGCCATAACAACCACCACCATACCCTCTTCATTATCTTCACCACACCTACTGTCATCACCTTCTCTACCTCACCCATCACTAGCACATCACAAGCCATACTCTGTTGTGATTTTGACATCACTCGTTGTGCACACACATCAATCACAAGATCAACAAGGAACCAACTACACATAAGAAGAGATAGAGATTTACGTGGTTCACCCAAACATGGCTATGCATGTCATATCGCTCTCCAGCGAAGTGATCACATCCACTCCTTTAGCCCTGACGAGGCGTCTACTGTCTCCTCTAGAGTCTTGCCGACCGACGAGGGGTCGGCAGGGGAATTTGAGGCTGCAACACCAAGGACAACTAATGAGTACAACGATTCTGCAAAGTATAAGCAACACTAAGGTCACACGTGTTGTATCTAAAAGAATCATTAACAGGTATTGACATAGAGATCAATTTAGTGTACTAGGCAAATTGTGCATTCAAATAAAGCATGCTATAAGAATCAATGTATACACGTCGTGTATTTTACTATGTGGCTACTACATTTGCCATATCCTCCCTCTAGGGATCTTTACATAATGAGAACACCATCGACCGGGCCAGGTTACGAATGAGTCTCAGGTTCCTGGGGTCCGGAAGCCCCAAGACATAAACACACTGCAGCGGTACCATACATACTATGCTAAAGTCAACCCCGCCGGGTATCATAAGACTGAAGCTGAGTAGTGCCCGACCATGTCGATTCAATAATATCATTGGACTTGAGGAATTATGTTTAATACATTTGTAACAACACTCATATGCAAATGCCTATCAATACATATCAATAATCAATGTCAAGGACATGTCAAACAAGGCTAAGATATACCCATATCATATCGAAAAGACATACGTTGAACATTCAGTGCATACATAAGAGTGGAGGGCAATAATCATCATCCAATATGCCATGCAATTCAAGTTGATTGAATCAAGATAGTTTACTCGCCAACCCTAATCTCGTCATCTAGTGTTTTTAACCGTACATGATAATGTAGTTTTAAGTTATCCGATATACATTTGTCTTGCTTTTCGTATTGCAATGTATAGGAAAGGTGTATCGGAGTCCCTCAAACCAACACGGCTAGCCTACGGCTTAACCATAGTACATTTTATGGCTTAGCCGTAGCTTGACCATAGTGTAAAGTCAGATTTTCAGCTCTTTGGAAATTGGCCGTGAAGCTCTATGGCTTAGCCGTAGGGCTTCAGGGGGTCGCGTTCTGAACCTGTTATAAATAAAGCCAAAATTGCACAAATTCGAAACTAGGAGAACAAGTGTAAATAATTAGACACAATTAGGCTGTAAAACACAAACTACATATAAGATTAAGAAGAATAGTTGCAATCATCATGTACCAACAGGTGTTCACCCAAATCGTGCTTATACTTGCCTCAAATGAGCTTTGTCAAATTAATGGTTGTCCTTTGGCTCAAATTCAATGTCTATATGTGGTTCTAACAATCATGCATGCAAAAAGAGAAAAGCATTGAGTGCATGCAGTAAGAAATGAGACTCACAACTGAGAGATTAGAAACAACTCTTACCTCAACCCACTCAAGGAGATAACGTATAAGATGAGTGCACAAAATGCCCCTTTTCTTTGCTTCAATCGTGGAGAAGAAGAAAAAGGAAAAGAAGAAACGAAGGAAGGAAGAAGGGACATCATTTGAAAGAAGATAAAGAGAAGTCGGTGCATGCATTTGGTTTTATAAGATAAGTATTGAAAATTTTATATAAAAGTCCAAAGGTTCATGGTAATTATAGTTTGAGTAAATTAACTGTCCAATGGAAACAAACAATGCCGTTTGCATACGAGTCAGTTACGGAAATGAATAAGCTTGACGAAATACATGTGATAACATCAAGATGATGCATGAATGACGAAATCTTATAAAATCTAAAATTACGAAAAAGAACTCATGTCTACCTAATCCAGGTTAAACTCAACCCAACTACATATCCATGACCCGAAACAAAACAAAAACAAAACCAAAGCACATACATCAACTAATTTGCCTTAATTAGTCGCTAAACCATATTAAGTTGGGTTGGAGTGTTACATTGACCAAAGTCTTGCTTTGCGATGCCCAAAATTGTTAAAATTTGGGCACAAAATTTCATTCATGCTTCAAAGACGTTCTGTAAATTCTCAAGTCAAAAGGATTTCGTATGATCTGATTTCCACTGCATGTCTGCTTGGAAGTCCATGACCCCCAAGCCATGGACGTTATTGATCAAAATCCTATTTCCAAGAGGGCAAAGCTAATGAAATTCTGAGTAGAGATTCAAAATATGTTCAAAGTTAATTTCGCTAAGTTTCAAGTCAATTGAACATCGCTCGGGTAGAAAACAAGCTTATTGCCCAAAGTATGAGGTGAATAGTGACTTAGAACATGTAACAAGTGGGTCACTGTTCAAAATCCTACTTTCACAAATTCAAAATGCATGAAATTTGGATGGACAGTCCAAGAAACCCTTGACATCAATCCCTCCAAGTTTCAAATCGAACTGAGGTCATATGGGCCTCAAATAGCTAAAACAATGGCCAATTTTCATAAAAAGTCAATGGGAGCGTTGACCAACTTCAGAAGGTCAAAATGGGCTAAAATTTCTATGATACACTCAAAATAGTGTCAAAAATATCCCTTTAAGTTTTGTGAAGATCGACATTGTTTGGGCTCCAAATAGGTAAAAATGGGTCACATATGTAAAAAGTCAAACTTGGGACTTGGAAGTGACGCGGCTATGGTCACTGACACTTATAAAGAAGTTCCTGCGGTTCCCTCCACTTTATTTCGAACCTTAACTTCCCATAACTCCTTTAAACTCCCCAAACTACTATTGAAGTTTATAAAAAGGGAGGTTTAACATACAGAGAGGGGGATAGAGACAGAAAAAATAATTTTCTAAGTTCCAGGAGCAACTTCCACACATTTGAAGCCATTTACCAAGTACTTCAAGCATTCCCAGTACATTTCGCACTTCAAGCATTCCCAGTACATTCCTTCTTCTCCCTCTCACTTAATTAAGGTGAGAAATGGTTCTAAGAAGGGAGGTAAGCATGTGTATTGATTAAAAAAGATGGTGCTCAAATGCTGTCAAGCATGCAAGGGATAAAGTCAATTCCTTTGTTCTTCTCACTTGGAAGGGTTTTGGAGTCATCTTGGAGGTTGTGAAAAGGGCTCTTTAGGTTTCATTCTGACCCTTGAAAATCATAGGTTCAGAATGACACAACTTTGATTTCATACAGCACTCTCTTCAAATTTGTATAAAAAAGAAAATGGTCCGTAAATAAAAGTGATGATCAACAAAGTTTTTGATCGATTCCATGGTCAAATTCAACCCTCTTGATGGTCACTCAACACTTTAAGAATCAGAAAAAGCAAGTTTTAGCACTTTGAAGAAGTTACAGAAGCGAAACAAAACCACACAGAGAGCAAGCAGTGGCTTTTCGGCCATTATCTGCTAGTGACGATGGGCCACAATCACTGGCAGGGGCCACAATCACTGGCAGGGATCTAATGACCATGGGTCACAGTCACTCCCCCTGCACTTTTCATTTTCTGCATTTTTTTCAATTTCTATGTATTTTCTTGCAAATTCCAAGTTTGGATCACATCTGAGACTTGAGAGAGGGGTTGTAAACTCTTCAAAACATTTAAACAATCTGCATCCCCATGGTCAGAGCATTTAAACCCATATAAACAAAAGGAAAATTAATGATGACCCGTAGTTATTTCCCATTCTTCTTAACGCTTGAAGTGTGTGAATGTTGGACTCGAATCCGTTGCACATTCGCCATTTTCGAGGGCGATCAGTACCTAAGTCCAGGTGGAATTCTATAAGGAATATTTTTAAACACATGTGAGGTATTTTAACAAATATCTGTCCGAGTATTCGACATGCAAAAGCCTGTTACTATCACCTATATTTTTCTACTTTTAAATAAACATTTAAATAGTATCATTCCACACACGAAACAGTCCACACTTAAACATTTGAATATGCTTTATATATAATCAGTGAGATGTACATCCTGTCACAACCCGAGCCCAGGGTTCGGGGGTTAGCAAAAGCCAAACCAATGACACACGCACTCCCGTGCTTGTACACGTAGACCTGGTCTAAATGCACATGCACAAGGGAACATTCACACGTGCCAAACATGTACGCGGAAGCTGTAAATATCAGAAACATCAAACTAACAGTGCAAACAGAGAATACAAGGACAGGACTGACATAATTATATGTGAAGGGCTTACAAAATAAACAAAATGATATATACAATCATGAACAAGTACACCATGCTCAAAACAAGACTCCTCTGCCGTGCATGTCATGAACGCTCTCCCGTGGAGTGATCACATCCACTCCTCTAGGCCAGATGGGGCCTCGGGGGTCTCGACTGGAGTCTGGCCGACCGGCGAGGGGTCGGCAGGGGTATCTGGGCCTGCAACACCAAAAACAACTGTGAATACGACGATTCAGCAAAGTATAAACCATAGCAAGTTAACACACGCTGTGTCTAGCAGAATAAAGAACATCATGTAAGTTAAATAAGGCATTTTCGTATACTAGGCTGTCGTGTAAGAAAGAAACATGCTATGCGAATCACTGTATACATGCTGTGTACATAACTAGTGGCTACTACATTGCCATATGTTCCCAAAAGAGGGATCTTGTATCTTGCAAAGAACACCATTGTCTCGGCCAGGGTACAATGGGTCTCGGTTTCCTGGGGTCCGGTTCCCCAAGACATTTCCTTACTGCAGCAAGGCCATGTAACTATACCAAATTCACCCCGTCGGGATCCTAAGGTTGAGGTTAAGTAGTGCCTGACCATACAGAGTCAATCATGAAAACCCTGAGTAGATAGTGACAACATATCATACGTGCATATCCGTGAACATGTCTTATACGTGAAATATACATGCATACTCAAGGTAAAGAACCACAATGTGCAAGTAACGGAAAACAAGTAATCATACTAGAGAGTGGAGACCAATGAGCGAATGCAATATGTTATGCAACAAATCGTGTGAAATCGGATCATCTTTATTTACAAGCCAATTCTAGTCTAATTATCCGGTGTTTCTAACCGTGCATGATGATGTAGTTTTAAGTTATTCGACGTACCGTTGTCTAGTGTTGCATTGAATCGGGCGGTGCACGAAGTCCCTTAAACCAACACCCATGGGGAGGTGCTTAACATCCGGATAACGAACATGAATGATTTGCAGCCCTCGAGATCATTCACGCGTTGTATCACATTCCGTTGGACAGGTCTAGGTACTCTACATTCTATCATGAAGGCCATATCGGTCTTTTCCCTTACACCTATCCTTGTCCTTTATTATTCTAGTGTGGATACGGCTTAGCCGTAAATGAGTGTACGGCTTAGCCGTGTGTGTTCTACGGCTTAGCCGTGGCTGGGCCGTAGAAGGTCTGTCAATTTGAGTGCTCTTAGTTAAATCCAAAAAAACACCCTGTACTGATCTACGGCTGGCCACGGCTGAGGTTCGGCTTAGCCGTAGGGCAATACACGGCTTAACCGTGCCCTAGCCGTAGAGGAAAACTGGATTTTTACCATCTCTGGACTTTGAGCCGTAAGTGACATACGGCTTAGCCGTACATGCACGAAGTCCATGTTCTGAAGCACGTACAGAATTCCTGTAACACCATCAGAATTGCAACTATCCAATGGAGATAGACAAGTACTAATCAAATGAGTAATCAAATGGGCTGTAAACACATTTTTCCACACAAATTCATGTGAACTAACCAAAATCAAATGCATACCAACATGGGTTCTCACAGGTTATGGTTATACTTGCCTCAATTGAATTCAATTACACAACTTGTTGTCCTTAGGCCCAAACACAACCTAACACCAATCAAACAACATGCATGCATGAGAAATGGAAAGAATTTCAAAGCACAGACACACCATGCAATAGGGAAACAAGAAGGAGAAGAAATAGAAGAAGGAGATGAGAGATGTAAGGATTTCCAACTCACCTCACATGCAAAGAACCAAACTTCCTCAATTCCTCAATTGAGCTTGATCGATGGAGGTGGGAATTCAGGAGAGGGAGAGAAAGCTCTTCACGTGCACAGTGAGGAAAATAAGAGAGAGAGAACGAGCTTGTGATGGTCTGGAGTTTATATAAGCTAAGGGAAAGTCCAAATTACACTAGAGTCCAAGTCATAATTCTATTTCCAGTTTGAGTCAAATCCTGGTCCAAATGGAATCATAGACATCGGTTGCAAACGACGTAGTTACGAAAGTTAACGAGCTCAACGAAAGACACGTGTTGACATCAAGATAATGCAAAAAGGACCATGTCTTAGAAAAGCTAAAATTACGAAAAAGGGCTTGGTCTACTTAATCCAGGTCAACTCAACCCAACTACCTATCCATGACCCGCAACGAAAAGCAAAACACAATCAAAACACAATTAGCAATGAAAACAAGATTAAATTAGCCACTAAACGAGGTCAAGCTGGGTCGGAGTGTTACACATCCCATTATATGATGTATACATGTATGCATCTAACCACAAAGAAGATCATCTATATAAATCTACACAAAAGATATATGAACACTATGGACTGGGAAATAAAAGATGTACATGTCTATATCTTGCTATACAAAAGAATGTGTCTAACATGCATATACAACTGATGCAAAATGATAACTAGTCTCCTAAAAAACCAATGTACAACTTCCTAGGATATGCCCATATTGCTCTTTGGTCTATGGCTCAGTCAAAGGGCCTTTGCTGTCCACTCGTCTAGACCTGAAGAAAATATTTTGGCCTCCTCCTCTATCTCCTTGGTCTTGATGAGATCGATATCATGATCTAAGCTTGTAACACTAATAAGACAGCTGTGAATAAGACTATTTAACAAAGTATACACATGATTAAAGCAACACAAGTTGTGTCTTGTATATTTAATGACAGATTAATTGAAAGAGATCAATGAAGAATTTTAGGCAACATCGAGCATTGAATAAATCATGTTGTACGAATCAAGTAAAGAAAACACAATCAAATGGCCACTACATATGGTTAAATTCTCTCGGGAGGGATCTTGTCAGTGGGTACACCAGTGCTTGTACCTGGTTACATCTAGGTCCTTAGTTTCTGGATTCTAGTGCTTTAGACACTAACTGCAATGGTAACAATCATTCTACCTAAGTTCGACCCCATCAAGTCTTCTAGCGGTGAAGCTGAGTAAAGCCTGACTAATTTAAATCAATTAATATAAATTAAGTAAGATTTTAGTCTTTATCAATCAATTTCAATTTCAGTCTAGTTCAGTCGTTCTTACTCAATTACGTTCAGAATGAATTTCAATTAAACAGTAAAATAATCAATCATTATAATGAAATTATAAATAATGATTTAGTAACCATTTAAGAGAGCAATAATTACGTGTAAAACATGCAATGCAATTCAATTTATGGGATCAAGGAATTTACTAGCCAATCCTAAACTAATCACTTGTAGCCACTAACCATCCATTTTAATGTAGTCTTAGGTTATCTGATACACTGCTATCTTTACTTGGTATTACGTTGTATACAATTGATCGCTCATGAATGTGATGTGAAATGCAATGGATTCAAGTCCAACATTCACACATTTCAAGCGTTAAGAAGAATGGAAAATAACTACAGTTCATCATTATTTTTCCTTTTATTTACATCGGTTCAAATGCTCTGACCGCAGGGATGTAGGTTGTTTATAAGTTTTGAAATATTTACAACCCCTCCCTTTAATCTTAGATGTGATCTAAACTTGAATTTTTCAAGAAAATGCATGAGAAATGGCAAAAATCACAAAAAGGGGAAAACTGCCTAGTAGTGACCGTGACCCACAGTCACTAGCCCCTTGCTAGTGACCATGGCTCACGGTCACTAGCAGGCAGTGGCCGAAAATGGCCACTGCATGTTTCTTCTTTCTTCTATTTTGCTTTTGTAGCGCTTCTAAGGTGCTGAAACTCATTCTTTTTTATTTTTAGAGTGTTGAGTGATCATCAAGAGGGCTGAATTTGATCGTGGAATTGATTAAAACCTTTGATGATCATCACTTTTGGTTACGGACCGTTTTTATACAAATCCGAAGAGGGTGTTGTATAAAGCCAAAATTGTGTCATTCTGAACCTATGATTTTCAAGGGTCAAAATGAAGCCTAAAGAGACCTTTTCACAACCTCCGAGATGACTCCAGAACCTTTCCAAGTGAGAAAACAAAGGAATCGACTTGATCCCTTGCATACTTGATAGCACTTAAACATTGTCTTTTTTAAGCAATATACATACTCCTCCATCTTCTTTGAATTATTTCTCACCTTAATTAAGCGAGAAGGCAAGAAGAAGTGTGTTGAAGTGCTAGGAATACCTCGTGACTTGCTTGATCTTGTTGTGAAATTGCTTCAAACCTTAAACCGGTCTCTAGAACTTTGGAAAATTTCCCCTCTCTCTTTGTGTGTCTGTCTTCTTTTTATAGACTTCCCAAGGTGGTTTAGGGAGTTATGGGAAATTAAAGGGAGTTATGGGAAGTTAGGATTTGAAAAAAAGTAGAAGGAACTACTAAAAAACACCGAAACTACTCCACAGATGCTAGTGACTGCGGCCGTGGTCACTTTTAGGTCCCATTTTGGACTTTTTGCATATGTGACCCGTGTTCGCTTGTTTAAGGCTTGAACGATGTCTGATCATTGTGAAACTTGGAGGGGTGCTTTTTGACACTATTTTAAGTGTGTCATGGAAATTTCAATCATTTTGACCTTCTGAAGTTGGTCAACTCCTCCGTTGACTTTTCATGAAAATGGGCCCTTGTTCCAGCTATTTAAGGCCCAAATGACCTCGGTTTAGTTTAAAACTTGAAGGGACTGATGTCAAGGGTATCTTGGAGTGTCTATCCAAATTTCATACAGTTTGGATTTGTGGAAGTATGATTTCGAACAGTGACACATTTATTGCATGTTCTAAGTCATTATTCACCTCACACTATAGGTAGTTAGCTTATTTTCTATCAAAGCGACATTTAATTAACTTGAAATTTTGTGAAATTTATTTTAAACATATTTTAAATTTCTATTCCAAATTTTATCAGCTTTGGCTCCCTTGAAGTAGGATTTTAGCTAGTGACCTCCAAGGTTCAAGGGTCATTATCTTCTAAGCTGACATGTAGTGGAAGTAAGACCAAACGGTGTCCTCTTGACTTTGGGTCAAATGATATTTGTTTGATCTGAAATTTTGCAAAACCTCCCTTGAGCATAAATTGAGCTTCCTTCAAAAGTTTCAGCTGATTTGATTTTCATGAAGTGTCACTTTGCACAATGATGCCATAGAGTTAAGTAGGTGTCCATCTAAACTGAGTTTGGGTTCAAATGATGCCCGAATGCTCTAAAAGTTTGAAGGATAGTCTTTAAATGTACTTGAGAGCATTCCATTGAGTTTGAACTTGTTCTAACCTGTAGAAGTGTCAATTTCCACAGTAACCCCAAAGAGCTATCAAATATTCACTGAAGCTTGGTTTGAGCTGCAATGAAGTCCAAGTGTTTTGAAACTTTAAAATATCATTCCCAAGCATGTTTGTGGAGTTTTCGTGAGATTTTCATAAGCTTTGAACATCTGGATGTTGTAGTTGACTTGTCATTCCACAATTTTAGGGTTTGTGTACCCTTATCTTTGTTGCAACATTTGTAATTTTTTATGGATCAACAACAATGTGTATCAAAGTTCCATAAACCCACACCCACTGTTAAGTGCATAACATATGATGACATTACATGAATAAATCTCAGCCAAGACTATTCATGTGTTATATGATTCCCATTGGTCCAAACTCCATAGTTAGGGGTTAAAAAACTAAGGACCTATTGGGTCTTTTAATGTTCTAAAATCCTACAAGACACTTTTGTATCATAATCAACTTTAAGGCTAATTATGAAGTATTTAGGGATCAATTGGGGTAGATATGAAACCCCTAGGTTAGATTAGAGGTGGTCTTTAAAATTGACTTTTCAAAATTGATTGGGTTCGCTCAAGTGTGGCCCTAGGAGTGGTTAAGCGCCGATGCTTCTGAGTTGGCAAATCATGAATAATGAATTTCCTTCAGAAATTTCTAAATGAATGCGTAAACTCTTGCTTTAGAATTCCAAAATTGAATTTTGAATCACACTTCAATCTTCTACCTTTTCAACTTGCAATGGAACTATTGTTACCCCATTTAATCAACATCATTCTACATCCATTTACTCTTCAAATAACATCATTCACCTCAATCTCTAATCCATTCGTTCAATTATTCAAAATAACCTATGAACAACTACAATACAATAATATAAGGAAATGGGCTGGGAAATAAAATTCAATCGAATCAAATTAAAGAATTAATTCAGTACTAACATGCATTAAGCTAAAACCTGCTTATACTTGCCTTTATTCACAGTTTGATATCTTAATCCTTAAGCTTTGGTGCAATTAGAAGAAAGACCCAAATTCTTAAAACTCTAACATGAAAAGAATATGCAACCGATGACAAAGATAGATGCTTGTCATATTTAAGGATCTCCTAAGCCATTTAGAAGCCTAATTGAAGGTTTTTGGGGAGAGATCCTCTAAAATGGATTAATACTAATCTTAATTATATATATGTAAATAATCAACCACGCAACGAAAATAAATCAAACCACAAGCACACACTATAAGAAGACACAGATTTTACGTGGAAACCCAAACGGAAAAAAACCATGATCAAGAATTAAGCACTATGAATCATACTACAGTTACAAGATAATACTCACAACCCTTATCCAGTTACTCCTCAACCTAAGGACCTTGTGATTCCCTTGCACAGCTTCCTGCTGCAACGACCCGCTGCCGTTCTTTATGATAGATCTAAGATACCTAGATGCCTTCTAAATGTTGTACTTGACTCCCCAAAGCAATCTTATATACTCAGAGAAGTAGAAGACAATGATTTCTAGAGCAGAACTTCAGCCCTTTAACTTTCCAATGGAAGAACTCTAGAGAAGGTGATCTCCAATAACAATCTTCTTCTTAGAATATTGAGATCTGTATTCTTGTCCTTAGGGTTGAGAGAGAACCCTTTTTTATAGCTCCAAATTCATGCCTCATAAGTATAATACGATCAGGAAAGGAGTTGCATCAAACAGGTAAGTTTCCTTTCAATTCGGACTGAAAAATCGCAAGTCGGTGCACTTTCTGCACTTGCTCGATCGGTCAGATAAATTGCCCGATCGGTCGGATTAAGGCTCTGCTTGAGTGAAAATTTTAGTATTTTCTTGCAAACTTCCGGAGGCCATAACTTTCTCGTTTTAGCTCCGATTGAGGTGATCTTGGGCTCTACGGAATCCTCTCGAGACGAGATTTCCAACAGTAAGTTGTATGCTCATATCCGATGCTCGGTTTGTGATATATTTTTAATCCATGTTGTCCATAGAAAACCACTTTAATTTGTCATTTTTTCTTCTATTTTTTCACTTTAGTGCATCCAGCGACTCAAACCATTGTCCATACTAAAAAAATATGTAAAATACAACACTAATGGACTTAAGTTTTGTCCAACCCATGAGTTTGCCAACACAAAAATACTTACAATCTCCCCATTTGACAATTCATGGACAAAACTTCATATACATTCAATCTATCCAAAAATAAAACCAAAAATACATTTAACATTGAGTAAATTGAAATAATAGAGAAAATTTTACCATCAGCTCATCATCAGTTACAGAAGTAATCATCTTCAGCTCCATCTGTCTTCAAACTGCGCAAAAATTCTATTCTCCCCCTGAATGCAATATCTCCCCCTTTTTGTCCATAAGTGACAAAGCTAATGATCATCATGCAGCAAAGTTGTCAACTTGGATCTAGAAGTAACTCCCCCTTGATTACAGCTCCCCCTAAATTGTATCTTCGTAGCAGCACTGGGGATGGGAGCTTGATCATCTTAATCAGGGTTTTTTGCATGTAGCTACCCACACTTGTGTAGTATGATCTTTCAGCAAAGTGTGAGCAACTTCTGGAGGTAAATCAGATTTCCTAACCCAAATAGCTCTTGTCTTGACCTTTGGCTCAGACAATTGTTTCCACCATTGCTTATACTTTGGCAAAACATGTAGCTTCGTGCAATAGGGATGAATGTGTCCTTTAACTCTACAGTGATGACAAGTGGATGTTCATGCAGGATGTGACACATTCTTCTTTTGTAAACTACTCATTACATTATGAACATGTGCAACATGTGAAGCAGTGTGTGCAATATTTCTAACAAAAACAGAGTTACCTTTAGATTTTGAAGTAGATGCACTATCATTGAAACCAAGACCGCGCTTGTCATTAGGCAGCTTCTGAATACATAAGATGTCATCTAGTATCTTTGAACCAATATTCAGCTTATTCAGAGACACTTTTGTAGAATCCAGTTCAGACAACGTAATCTTCAATTTCCCAGCAAGGTCTTCTTTTTCAGCTCGAACAGTCTTGAAGTCCATTTTCAAGGTTTCAAATTCTTGCGTAACCTTCTTAAACTCATCTTTTAGTAAACCATAGTTGTGACTCTCAGTAGTCAGCTTATCAGCCATAAAATTCTTTTGTCCTTCTAACAGATGAACCTGTTATTTGGCATCCTCTAACTCTTTCTTAAGAGACAAAATCTATGCTTTCCGCTTAAGAGCATCTTTTTTAAATAACTTGCTCATCTGCATAGACTTGTCCAGTAAAATCCCATAATCCGCTTACCAATCATCTTCTTCATCTGAAAGTGCAATATCAGCAGTATCTGTAGCAGAACTGGCATCTGACACAGTGGATCTAGCCATAAAAGCCACAAACTTGCCATTCACAATACCCTTCAAATCAAGTTTAGAGTCTTTCTCTTCTTCTGAAGAATCATCATCCCAAGTTTTTAGAGCTTTGTACTTGGGATTCTTTTTCTTGTTAGGACAGTCACTGGCATAATGACCAAGACCTTGAAAATCAAAGCACTTAACCTTGGTTAATGACGTCTTCTTTTTAGATTTCGATCCCTTCTACTTAGCTTTTTTAGCCTTCATAAGTTTTTGGAACTGAACCATTAACTCAGTGACATCATCATCAGAATCCGAATCAGTTTCAATTTTCTTGTAGATTGCTTCACGGATTCTTTGAAAGCTTTAAAAGCCAAATCTTTATTCTTTGCTGATTTTCCCTTATTTAGATGGTTTTCTTCAAAAGTTTGAAGATTTCCAACCAACTGATTTACTGTGAGGGTATCTAAATTCTTATTCTTTTCAATAGCATATACCTTTAAATCAAATTAAAGGAAGAGACCTTAGAATCTTTTTGACAATTTTACTTTCAGGGATTACTTCACCTAAATTGAAAATAGAATTGAAAATATCATTCAGTTTAGCATAAAACTAATTGAAGGTTTCTTCTTCTTCCATTACAATGGTTTCAAAAGCCTGATATAACCTTTGCAACTTTGCTTGCTTGACAGTATCAGTACCCTCAT
Organism: Sextonia rubra; assembly: GCA_037013555.1. Lineage (NCBI taxonomy): Eukaryota > Viridiplantae > Streptophyta > Magnoliopsida > Laurales > Lauraceae > Sextonia > Sextonia rubra. The sequence continues at coordinate 49,348,371 of JASUAD010000009.1, read as the reverse complement.
AAACAGTTTGCAAAACATCCCATGCTTCTTTTGCAGTTTTACAAGTGGAAATCTGATGAAACTCATTAGCAGACACTCTATTATAAATAGCATTCATGGCCTTATTATTGTAATTGGAGGAATGCTTTTCTTCCTTAGTCCATTGGGCTTTAGGTTTAGTAACAGTTTACCCATCAGCAGTAATTGCAGGTTTTGAATAACCTTCCTCAACACTATCCCACACATAATCATCAATGGACTTGAGGAACCCAATCAACCTTTGCTTCCAATAAGCATAATTTGAGCTATCAAACAATGGAGGCTTCACAGTATATGTGCCTTCTTAATTGAGTACCATTCTAGATATCTCGTAGGATCAAACACCACAAATTAGTGCAACCCGCTTTGATACCACTTGAAGGTTTTTGGGGAAAAATCCTCTAGAATGGATTACTGCCAATCTTAATTATATGTGTGTAAATAATCAACCACGTAACGAAAATAAATCAAACCACAAGCATACGCCACAAGAAGACAGATTTTACGGGAAAACCTAAATGGAAAAAAAAACCACGATCAAGAATCAAGCACTACAAATCATACTATAGTTGCAAGAGAATACTCATAACCTTTATCCAGTTGCTCCTCAACCTAAGGACCTTGTGATTCCCTTGCACAGCTCCTTGCTGCAACGACCCCCTGCCGTTCTTTGTGACAGATCTAAGATACCTAGACGCCTACTAGATGTTGTACTTGGCTCCCCAAAGTAATCTTCTACACTCAGAGAAGTAGAAGACAATGATTTCTAGAGCAAAACTTCATCCCTTTAACTCTCCAATGGAAGAATTCTAAAGAAGGTGATCTCCAATAACAATCTTCTTCTTAGAATATTGAGATCTGTATTCTTGTCCTTAGGGTTGAGAGAGAATCCTCTTTTATTGCTCCAAATTCGTGCCTCATAAGTATAATACGATCAGGAAAGGAGTTGGCATCAAAAAGGTAAGTTTCCTTTCAACTCGGACTGAAAAATCACAAGTCGGCGCACTTTCTGCACTTGCCTGATCAGTCGGATTAAGGTTCTGCCCGGGTGAAAATTTTAGCATTTTCTTATAAATTTCTGGAGGCCATAACTTTCTCGCTTCAACTCCGATTGAGGCGATCTTAGGCTCTACGGAATCCTCTCGAAACGAGCTTTCCAACGGTAAGTTGTATGCTCATATCCGACGCTTGGTTTGTGAGATATGACCTTTTTAATCCATGTTGTCCGTAGAAAACCACTTCAATTTGTCGCTTTTTCTTCTATTTTTTCACTTCAGTGCATCTGGCAACTCAAACCATTATCCATACTAAAAAATATGTAAAATACAACACTAATGGACTCAATTTTTGTCTAACCCATGAATTTGCCAACATAAAAATACTTACACTAATAATCTGTAATGAAAAAAGGAATTTTACCATAACAGGTTGTAAAGAAGGAGGTCTAGAATTCTCCCCAATTCAACACAAAAGGAGGGGAAGATGATGAAGGTGAGTTTTGGAGCCTCAATCCTTACATGCAACAGTCATCATCATAGATCTCAAGTAGAATTGGAGAAAAGAAGAAGGAAAATGAGCTCCCAGTAGAATGTTGAAAAAACAAATCAAATGAACTAATGTTCAGCTGTTGTTATATTAGAATTTTTTTTAAAATTTATTTGAAAGTCCAAATTCTAATAATTATCTTCAGTTTAAGTCAATTTGAGCTCCAATTGACTCATTTGAAGTTGAATGAGTTTGGGTTCATCATGAAAGTTCATGACCTCGACAAGGCAAACGCGATAGTATCAATATGATGCATGTATGATGTGAAATCACAAGATCTAAAATTATTAAAAAGGGCTTCATCTATCTAATCTAGGTAAAACCCAACCCACACTACTTATTTGCAATCCGAACTTAACCCACTAGACTTAAACATGACAAAAGGAGTCTAATCCTAACTCAAACAACTCTAATCATATTATTTAAACTAATATTAGATTAATTAGCTAATAATCATGTTTAATGAACCACTAATCCTAATTAGCTTGGGTTGGAGTATTATAGCAAGTGAACAATTAAAGAGGTGAAATTTCAAGTCTTCCTATTGACAACATAAAGGACATTAGAAGCAGCTGAAATGCCAACAATTTTAACTCAAAGTGAAGTTGGCATTTTTTTTTATTAAAGAATCTCCACAGAAAATAGACAATAGATGGTGTAGGAAATTATGAGGCCCGCATGTGATGGATCCACATCAGATCAAGCAAATGGAAGAAGGCTAAGAGAGATCGAGATTCTTACTTAAGTATTACTTGATCTGTTGAATATAAGATGATGATAGTGGCAATTCAAGATTAAAAGATTGTATATTATCCCCACAAAGAAATCTCATGGGTTTCTTTGTGGAGAAGTCTCTCATAAGTGTGACTCCTTGGGATTGTATACGTAAGGGAGATGGGAGACCGAAATTATATATTACACCAACGTCAAGACACAAGAGATTTGCAGAGTCTTCCAACCTTAAAGTACTCATATCTCCACTTGCGTGTTGGAGTCTTCCGCATCTAAAGCCTTAAGATGTGTTAGAATTATTGAAGTGTGTAACGCCCCACCACCACACACATGCAGAAATTGTCCGCTTTGGCCTATGGGCCTCACAGTTTTGCTTCTGGTGGGCCTCAACCCACCAAAAGGCCTCATGCAAGGTAATGGTGCAAGCTCTATATATAAACTCATTCACTTTCCTCTCTATAGTCGATGTGGGACTCGAGGATGTTACAATCCACCCTCCTTAGGGCTGCACGTTCCCATGCAGTAGCCTGCTAGTCCATCTAGCCTGCCAGCTTTCTTAGCCTGCCTACATAAGAACCCGCCTGTTTGCACCAGGCCACGGTACACTCGAACTAATCAAGAGTCGGCTCTGATACCATTTGTAATGCCCCACCACTACACGCATGCATGATATTGCCCGCTTTGGCCCATGGGCCTCACGGTTTTGCTTCTGGTGGGCCTCAACCCATAAAAAGGCCTCATGCAAGGTAATGGTGCAAGCTCTATATATAAACTCATTCACTTTCCTCTTTATAGTCGATGTGGGAATCGAGGATATTATAATATTTGCAACGCCCCACCCCTACACGCATGCATGATATTGTCCGTTTTAGCCTAAAAGCCTCACGGTTTTGCTTCTGGTGAGTCTTAACCCACCAAAAGGCCTCATGCATAGTAAGGGTGTAAGCTCTACATATAATCCCAATCACTTTCCTTTCTATAGTCGATGTAGGACTCTAGGATATCACAAAGTGTTGGCTGGTTCATATGGGTTGGACAAAACTTGGGGTCTATTGAGTTGTAATTTTACATTTCTCATAGAATGGACTGTAGCATTTATTGCTAGATGTTCTGAAGTGAAGACAACAAAGAAAAAGCAAAAATTCATGAATAAAAGAACCTGGAATGGAACGCCAATTTGCTCGAGTGAACATGTTGCTTGCTTGAGTGAGCAACCCTAGTTGAACGAGACTAGGTCGCATTTGACCATGGGTTGCAAAATTGCCAAGCAAAACTTAAGTTATCTTAAGCAACCCGCTCAAGCGAGTAGTGTGGATTTTAAAAACCGAATCCTACGTGATTAAGTTTTTTTTTCTACTAAGACTGTCTGTTTGAGTCATAGATGGATTATAATAACTCTTATATATGAATATTGGGCTATTTAAAAGGGTTCCTCTCTTAACCCTAGGCACCATATCTCCTTGTTCTGAGTTCTGAAAACCTTTTGGAGATCCCTTTTCTATAGGGCATCCATTAGTGAAACTTGTGCTGACTTAAAGCCATAGATTAAAATAGTGCCCTTTATGCTTTTTAGGCATAGCAGCCAAGATCGTTATGCTAAATTGAATTTAGTGCCGTTCTCATCTGTAGCATCCGCTACAACCACTATAGACTGGTCGGGGCCACTACAAAGTGTGACTGATAACTACTTTTCAAAAATGTTTTAAAATGCATGCACGGTTATTTCTTTCATTTTTCTCTCCCAACAATATTTTTACGCAACTCTTATACTCTTCTATATTAAAAAGAACACCGAAACACATAAGATATCACTAAATTAAAGGTGATGTAGATAGTTCCTCTTAAGGGCTCTTCTCTTCATAACGTCCTAGCAGAAACCCCTCTGGTATTCTTTTCTTTACTCTGCACAAAAATTCATTGTTTGTTTTAATGAAACTTAATTTTTTATTTAGTTTGAACTTCAAATTTTTTAAGCATTATTTTATAATTTATAAGTCCTTTGTTATGTACAGTTGTGCTAAATTAATTGTTTGAATTACGAATTTAAAAATGCATAATAACTTAGTATGGCTAATTGACATATATGCGTGAGAAAAATTAGATTAATACTCTTATTGTATAATCATTAAGTGATATAGGACTTCTATGCATTGAATGGACCTCTACAGCCTCCTATCTTAGTTATTATAGTAAAGAGCAAAAAATTTTAACATTTTCTAATATTATGAATTTTTTGGATATTTTTTCAAATTTTTTGATAACATTTTCATATCACACCGCTACACCATTACATAACATTTTGGCTATTGGTAGCTATGCCGGACGCAACCGCTATTTTGATCCTTACTTGAAGTACATATAGAGGTTGTTGCTTTTAGTCTTGTAGAAGATTTGTTCACCTCGCATATTCAAGGTGTGTTGATTCATTCATCTTGCAAGTTCAATATGGTTTGATTCAAGCACATTCAAGCACAAGGAATAGTGTACGGAGTAGTCATCGTCAAGGAGAGTACTACAGTCCTTGGGTGTGGCAAACTGGGGAAAGGCTTATGAGTATCTTGTAATTGTTCAATGTAGTGCATGGTTTCCTTTGAACCGTTGATAGGTCTCGTGGTTTTTCTCTTGTATTAAACAAATATGGTGTCTTCTTCTTATAGTTGATTAATTTACAATTTATTTTATTTTCCGCCATTATTAATTGGATTGCACATTAGAAATCAGATTGGGACCTTGAATCCTTCAACTTTTGGAGGTTCTTAAAAACCCTCAAGATGGCCATATGATTTGATTCTACAGCATTTTAAACCATGGCTTAAAAGTGCCTTGCAAACCTATGAAGCCCTAAGAGGCTTGAAGCGTGAGATCTCCACTATTTTCATTAATACAAACAACTGAATTTGATTTAGAGCTGTCAGACTAAGGCGATAAGTTTATCACATGCTTTAAGCAAGATTTGATTTCTGTAGCAGGTGATCCATTCTAGGTATTGCTTATTAATAGGTATTGATTCAAATTGTTGTGCACGAGTGGAAACATGTAACCTGTGAATGACAATATCATTTTTACTCCTACATGGTATGGGAACAATATAGGCAAGAGAGGGCACTTTTTTCCTCAAGATTTAAGGTTACAGATTACATAATGTATATAATCTCCGCTTTATTAGCCCCTAAGGAAGCTCCAATGCAATGACCAAAATACCCATGACATTAATACAGTCCTTTGTTAACCCAATGGACTCATCTGGTGAGCCCAGAATACATGACACAAACCCTAAAAATAATAAGGGAACTAATCTTGCTTGAGGTGCTGAGGTTGTTGAGTAGGAAAAGAGCAGCCAATGGAAACTCAGTCACCCATTTACCTTACCACAAGATGACAATGTTTCCATCTATAGTCACTCAGTTGCTATCCTGCAACATAACCTGAGTAACTAAGCTAACTTTCCTCCAAATACAATAGCAAGAAGAAGAAGAATCTAAAGGGGCAGACCCAGGAATTCTTCCTTTGGTTGGGGGGGGGGGGGGGGGGGGGAGTTGTTCCTGCCAATTACACCTTGGTTCTACTAGTTAGCATTCAGAGAACAAATTTGGCTATTTTCACAGTATCTTGACGTAAACCATGAAGCAACAAATTTGGCTATTTTCACAGTATCTTGACGTAAACCATGAAGCACAAAATAGAAATATAGGTTAACAAATTTCCATCCAAGCTCAATCATGAAGGCTAAGTGGTTCATCTCTACAATTGTTCGAATATCCAACCTCACCCCATTTTTAGGGAAGCAGATTGTCATCCATAGTTTCATTTAACATAATTATAACCTTATGCTTCTTATATTTGGTACCTTGAAATGGCAATCTTAATGAGGATGAGTCAACTAGCAAAACAGAAACCCTTCCCTTTCTATAGTAACAACTTCTTGGTTATTCTTGCCAAATTAACGGAAAAAGAGAGCTGCTTTTTAGGAGCCCCATAGAGGAGAGGAGCACTTAAGTGTCTTGAGTGTTTAGACGAAAGACTAGATGTAGAGATACTCAAAATACCCTTAGTACTGCAATTTAACTTTGGGTTGCACCTACCAAATAAAAGGAGGGTTTTCTTGAGGTTAAACTCCTAGCCCGAGCCATCTTGGTAGTGGGAAAGAAGATTCCAAACTTGTAAACACCTATTGGCTGGTCTCTTCAGAAAATAAGAATATCATCTTCAGAGAGAAAACGATAAATAGGAGAATTAAATTTGTTGTTGAAGATAAGCTGAATTTCACCATTATTAAAGAGAGTTTAAGGCCTCCCTTGTTGCATTTTGGAGCAAAACAAGCTACAAACTTCTCTGCTGATTAGAACAATGCACTTTGAAGAGTGAGTTCTAATTCAATTTATCAAATGCTTTAGGCATTTTCGGTTTAATTCATGAGGTTTTAATGAGATGACAGATACTTTAGCCAAGCAAGGAATTGATAGAAGTCATCTTTCATTTCTTTTATTGAGTTTTTTTTTTTGCTGGTTTTCATTTTGTTCTCTCTTCTTGTACTTTATTTTGTTTTTTCCCATAATATATTTCCGTATTACATTCCCCAAAAGAATCCAGCTTAATGCAAATGGATGCTCCTAATTCTAGCTAGAGCCGTTGTAGTAATTCATGAGCTAGAGTTATGTGGTGATGAATCCTCCTATCCTAACAAAAACAACTTGGAGGCAGGGTTAATGTGAGGAACTGTTGTGGCTAGTTGGAGGCCAATATTTTAATATCAACATTGAAGGAAAAATTTAGAATGACAATAGGTTGAAGCCGCCAAAGGTAGAAGAGTTGCAAATTTTTGGGTAAAAGATAAGAGGAAACAAACTGAGGCCGAAAGAAAATTAGAAAATGAAAAGAAATTCCGTGCAGCTATAATGGTGATATTATTAAATTTTATCTTGTATTCCAATTTAGTTAGATTGGTTACTTTAGCCATTACGTATGAATTTTCTTAGGGCCTAAACAAGTAGAAACCATATTTATTAATATATTGTAATTCTAGTTTTTTTGGATTAAGAGGGAGAATGATAGTATGATAGCTGATATTTTTTTTTCCATGAATGTACGTAATTTTAGTGAATCACGTAAAATTATTATATTAATGTGCATGTAAGTGATTGCTTTATGGAGTGATTCTATTTGGCCAGTCCTATTAATCCCTCCACCGCAGGTATATTTGGCTGGGCGGCTTTTCTCAGTTCAGTGGTAACAGGGCGAGGAGATATAGCTCGGGTTTGCAATTGAGGTATCCATTCTCTACTGGGTCACACTGACTGGCCGAGAAGAAGAGATGAGGGTTCTTGGATTTGCAGAAAAGGGCTGCTTGCTCTCGCCGTTGACCGGAGAAGAGAGAAGTAGGCGGAAGCCTGACCGCCGCCGCCTCAATCAGACTGCTGCCAGATTTCAGAAAGCAAAAACCGGAATTGAACCAGGGAGAGAGCTGGATTTTTGGTTGCGTAAGGCCGCCAGACGTCGCTGAAGATGAAGAATGAAGGTCGAAGAGGGCTGAGGTGTTTGGTTTCTCGAAACAGAGAAACAACCACAGCCACAGAGATGTCTCTCGAGTCTGATCAGAAGGGCAAGACCAGTTGGGATTTGTCAGGAAAGGAAGAAGATCGGAGGGGCTGGTTTTGGTTCTGGTTGCTGCTGCCGAGAAGGAAAGCGGGGACGGTTCTGCTGGCTTGATCTCAGTTGTGGAAGAAGAGGGTGCAGGTCCAGTCGTCTCTGCGCGCGCCATTGCCGGACACGAAGAAGAAGGGCAGCGCAAACCGGAAGAGAGTCAGGAGTCTGGGTTGTCGGTCTGAAACCAGAAACAGCGAAGGGGCGGTGGTTGCAGAGGGAGGATTTCGCTGGTTCTGATTTGCGCAGACAACCAGATCATTGCCGCCCATTGCCGTCCTGTTGCCGCTGCTGTGCGTGGTGCTGTTGGGCGTCGCCGGTTGCATCCGCCACTGCCCTTCCGCCGCTGGAGAACCACCGGTCGCCGTTGCCCTCCATCGCCGTCAACTGAGAAGATGAGGGAGCCCGGGTCCGCCTCTGTCGTTGGAACCAGAAACGCGTAGGTAGACATCGTCTAGGCCTGTTTAGTCAGGCCAGGTCCTTTTCAGCCTGACCCGTTCGCAGCAGAGCCCTGTCCAGTCCGGTTGGAGGTCGGTTCAAGGTCAGGGTGGGTTAACCTGACCTGTCGGCTGCAGAAGCCGTAGCCGCATTCAGGTCGGGTCGAGCCTGACCCATGATTAGAACCCGGCCTGTCCACATCAGTGCAGTGCCGACATCATCATCCTAATGCAAGCAGTGAAGCCAGCTGAATATGGTCAAAAGCAGTTTGATTGGATCAACGGTAAACACTTATTTCATCGATATCTTAATCATTAGATGGGTTAGCCAAGATCGAGGTTCAAGGTTAGGGGTATTTAAATAATTATGCATGAGTTTTTGTGGAGGCCAAGAAATCAGAAACTATATGCATATTGATTTATTATAACCCTAACTCCTTGGAACTTAACTCCTTGGGACATAGAAAGATAATGATAGACGATGTTTCTCTTCCTCGTAGACGTAGGCATGTAAAATTATTATATTCATATATGTAATTGTTTGATGGTGTGATTACATTTGTTCAACATGGTTAATCTATAGATGATAGGTATTTTCCTCTGCGCCGCTCTTTCCAACAGATATCTTTATCCCCAACAATGGACAAACAAGAAGTATAAAAGATCCATAGTTTCATACAATCCATCAAGCTGAAGACTACATAAGGACAATTCTCTCTTGTGCACTGCACATTGGTGCAACTTATCATACTGAACTATGAAATTAAGGGGGTTTCTGCCTTTGGTGATGGTCCTGATGCATGTTCCTCCTGGAGAATATCTTCCACGAATTTAGATAATGAGAGACCTTTTAATAAATGACAGTTATCTGTTGTTTGTCTTTAGCAATTGCATGTAAGGGGTGTTACATGATCGTAGATTCACAAGTTCTTACGACCGAAAGAGGTCGTTGGTAAAAGTTTATTTGTCGAGAGTCAACATCAGTCCAAATTACCTGCAATATAACCAAGTTCTTTTTTCTTAGTTTAGGGCCATTATTGCTTACCAGTTCAAGTTACTCTGTTTTTGTTTACCTAATTTAAACATTTCCATTCCCGGTTCCACTCACCTTCTAATTATTCCTAATTGGTTATTCATCTCTTGCAAGCTTTCCAAGTCCTATATCATTCATCTAATTCTGATGGTTTGAGCTGCTCTTGCTCGGGAGCATACTACTAGTGATAAAACTTGTTATCAAGGCTGAAGAATTGAAGAACCAGAAAAATCAAGCTAGAAAAATAGTACATAGATCAAGCAAACAACTCGAGAGTAGTTTAAAATTTACAATCTGAGGGCATGGCGGACCCCCATCACTTTTCTTCCTGACTGTATGTTATTAAAGTTAGAAAGCTCAAAGATGCAAAAGATCCCTATTTAAAAGGCAGTTAGAAATGCCCAAGCAGTATAAACAGAGATAGAACTATGATGCCAATCTCTCAATTAATATCTGAAAATGAAAAACAGCCAAATAACTCAATAGTCATTAGTTTTAGCTTAAACCACTTCTTTTTCGTCAAAAATGTGGGAGAAAGACATCAGAATTTGCTTATTTTTGAGGACCCTTATTTTGTTGTCACATTTAAAGAGTGGATTTGACCCTTTGCAGTATTGATATGCATAAGATTTGACCCTTCGCAGTGAAGAAGAATGACATGGAATTTTATTCATTAATTCATCATAGAAGGATTTTGGCCGTCAATTGGATCAAGGGATAAGATTTTGAGTAATGATGGAGACAACAAAAAAGATGCTCCTCAACCAGTGCCAAATCCCGAAATTCCTTTGTCCTTAGATTTTGAGAGATTTTTTGGGAGAGAGTGAAGGAATGGGGATTATATAGCTGTCACGGAACTTTTGACCGTATTTACACAACAGTATAAATTCATTAAAAAACTTATCATAGGACTGAATGCTTTTACCTATGGCAATTTTCTTTCTATTGATAGTAGTTTTTCCGCTGGAAGCCATCATGATTGCCAACATTTTGATGCCTTTACTATTATCAATCAAGATATCCATGTATATAATTCCTCAAAAGAATTAGGAGATGCAAAGCCACTACTTCAAAGACAGCTTCATCCGCTACTTAAAAAATGGATTTCAATGATTTAATAGCGTGGATGCTTTGCACACCCCTAGTATTTTCTTTCTATCCTTCCCTTATTATTAGCGTGGCGCCCAAGGTGGCCCCACATGCAAGCCTACATGGTCTTATGTGCAGACAGTTCTCATTAACATAGAAGTCAGATGATAAATACCAGCATTTTAGTTATCTTGTTTGGTATGTACTGATTGGAGTGGAAACCCATTCGACAAATTGAAGTCATGGTCCCACAAGCTAAATATTTTGGAAAGTCTATCCACCATAGATTTATCGTGGTTCAAGGTCAGTAATTGTTACATTGTTAGGACTACAAGTTTGGGGTTTATTTAAGGATTTATTGGAGATGGTTTTACTGTGCACATCATAAAATGGAGGCTCTGTAGGCTGGGGAAGAATCATGGATTCACTTCCTAGCATGAGAATCACAGATGACATGATGGGTCGGTCTACTGCTTTCTCCTGAACACATAGCAACCCAATATGGACCAATCTCAATATATCTTTGAGTGAACTTGATTCATTTATCATTGGATCTATGAGCTCTATCACTTTTCCATCATACCATAACATCCATGCCTGAAAAGTCAGAATCAAAGAAAAAATCTTATCACCAAGTGCTTAGATTAAAAAAAAAAAAAAAAAAAAAAACAGAAACATCTAAAGAAGGGAATTCAACTTGAGTTGGGATATACATACATATGAAACTAGGTTGTGTTCTTCATCAGGAAAAAGTGGACGGCTATTCCGTTTCCCACTTATAATCTCGAGCAATAGAACTCCAAAACTAAAAACGTCTGACTTCACAGAGAACAGACCATTCATTGCATATTCTGGAGCCATGTATCCACTGCTCAAAATCAATATAGTGGATAGAATAGTATAAGCACAAGTAATGTGACAAAGAATAAGAAAAAAGAAGATACCAATCTAGTATGACTGCTCAAAATCAATATAGTGGATTGAATCGTATTAGCACAAGTAATGTGACATAAAAGAATAAGAAAAAAGAAAATACCAATCTAGTATGATTATGAAGCATTCTATTTTTCAGAGAAGTACATCTTTTTTTTGCGTGATTGACTGTTTTCCTATTCTAGAGGAGATGCATCTATGATCTTTTGTTTTATGCCCAAGTATGGAAACCATATGTATCCTTTGTCGTAGTTTGTTTCCGTACTTAACATTGTTGGCCACCAACTTATGGTTTCTTGAGATTGTTTGTATGATCTATAAATGGTCAGATTATCGATAATGAGTGCAGCTCTAAGACAACATTCAATATACACTGGAATCCATAAGCCAAATGGTGCTGATGGTTCCTGATCCAAATTATTATGGTGTATGTTTGAACTTATGCGATCCAAATTATTATGGTGTATGTTTGAACTTATGCCATTGTCAACCCTACACTTCAACTATGACAAAATTATTAGTCCTAATATTTGGAGGGCATATGGGTCTTTCTCTTCACCTATTCCATTAATCAAGCTAAACCCAAAACTATCAGATTCTTAATTTTTCTTCTACTCCTAAAGTAACATGTGTTTGTTTCTTCAGTTGACACACTTTTAATTAGGAAAGGATTTGAGTGAAAGACTTACAATGTTCCAATCACTTTATTTGTATTATCTTCACCCGGATTTTCTCTAAAAGTCCTTGCTAAGCCAAAATCTGATATCTTTGCATTCATCTCATGATCTAACAAAATGTTGCTCGCTTTCAAATCTCTATGAATGATTTTGAGACGAGAATCCTCATGGAGATAAAGAAGTCCCCTTGCAATGCCATTGATAATGTTGAGGCGTCTTCTCCAATATAGCTGTGCACGCTTGTCTTGATCTGATTGATGGCAGAGTTAGAAATTTAAAGTCATAATTAAAAGATAGTCACAAACACAATAGATGAAAACTTGGCCCCAATGTCATTTTCTATGTAAGCTTTAGTAGAAAATTCTTAATCATCTATATCATCATCATATTTTGATCATATCAATGACATGCTATGATACTTGGATACTAGTACAAGTCTAACGTATTTTTGTCTGAATGATAGGACACTCATATTAGTATCCAATACTTTGCCAATACTTTTAAAGTACACATTTAGTATATCATACTCACCAAGTCGATTATTTCATATCGTGCTTTTTATTTTCTTACTTGTCAACATAAAAAAATGTTTAAAAATAATGTAAGCAATGATAATTTTCTTGTTTGACAATTCCATGAACATATCCTTGTGCCAATTTGTTAGGATTTTTTGTAATTGGCTAATTCATGAGTTAGACAAAACTCTAGGTCAATTGAGTTGTATTTTATAATTCTTTTAGAATGGACTGTGGTTTGCATCGCTAGAAAAACAGATGTAAAGAAATAAGAAGATTGGCTAGGCACTTGAGCATAGACACACACGTGCTCAAGCAGGATGATCATAGAAGCACATGCACTCATGCTGAATGTTTATCATCTCTAGCCAGCCTGATAGGAATTGTGCTGAATTGAAAAAATAGTAAGTTTTCATAGTGAGTTGAGCGAATGCTTAAATGCGCTCGAGCATATGGAGAAGAGAGACCCACTGACCTACACGAAGTTATTTCCTATTTGTGCTCTAGAACTACCTATTTTAGTTCTTTAAGGACTCTAACCCTAGGGCATGAATTATGGGTAATAAATAAAGGGTTTTCTCTCAGCCCTACTGAGCTGGTCTCATTGTTCTCATAATAGAACACATGTTTGAGAGTTCCTTTCTCCTCTAGAGCTTCTATTGGAGAGATTATGCCGAAATGTTGTGCTGGAGAATATTCCTTCTACATCTCTTATAAAAGATTAAGAGCATCTTGTATGTTCAAGGTGTGATCTAATCAAGTAAAGAGTAGTGAACGACGACGGACAACTTTGACAACTAGAGCTTGTGCAAGAAGAACTATGGTCTTTAGCTATTACGAGAATTGGATAAATGTGGCGAGTACATCTTGTGAATGCTCAAAATTAGTGCTTGATAGTTGGTCCTTTTTGGATTCATGGTTTTTTTCTCGATTAGGGTTTTCCACGTAAAAATTGTGTACTTCTTGTCTCTTGTGTGGTTGATTGATTTATTTTCTAATTCATTTATTTATTCTGCTACATACTTTTTGAATTACAATCTAGAAATCCAAATTTGAAAATGATTCTTCAAATGGTATTAGAGCGGGTCACACTAATTTGCTGTGTGTTGATCTATTGAGATTTCTAGAATGGAATTTAACAATGAAGGCACATCACCACCAAACCATCAAAGCCGAAAGATAAACAATCTGGCCTGAAGGTGCTCAAATCTAAGTCTCAAAAGAAAAACCCTAGATCCCTTCAATGGTTTGAATGCAAAGGGTTTGGCAATAGAGCAACTAAATGTGCAAATACAAAAAAGAAGATGAAGAAACATGATCTGAATGTTACATGGGATGAGTCTTATGAAGATGAGAAAGAAAAATCTAAGAATGAGAAAACTGCTCTTGACAATGGCAATGCAAAGTATGTTGCTTTCATAGCTAGATCTTCACGAAGTTCTTTTGACAATTGTTTTGAAAGTGAAAATGATGAAATGTTAGATAAAGAATCAGATTGGGAAGAAAAATACAACACTTTGTATAATGATTGTGCAAGGTTGACTAAGTTCTCCAATAAGATCACAATCAAGTGGAAAGACTTTGCTGATCAAATTCTCTCTCAAGAAATAATTAGAAGAAGCACTTTCAAAGGTTAATCTCTTAAAAGATCTAAAAGGTTCGATGGCTGACAAGTTGATTATTGTGGATCAAAATTGTGAGAATATTGAACAAGAGATTGAGACCTTAAAAGAAGAGTTGAAGACTTGCCAAGCCGAGAAAGATAATTTTAATGGCAAACTGAATATGGTTTTGTTTGAGCTAGATGCAACTAAAGCTTCATTAAACAAGATGAATACCAGATCAAAGAAACTCGAAGGCATCTTGTGTAGTCCCAAAGTTGCCTAATGACAAATACAGTCTTAGTTATGATCATGGTGCATCCACTTCAAAAGCTAAAGGTAAAACAATTTTTGCTAAAAGTTTTGCTTTGAATTATATGGCACTTGCTACTCCATGTGTTGCAGGTACAAATAATTCGTGAGTAGTTCAAAGAAGAATAATGTGTCAAGTCCTCAACCTACACCCACATTCCATCACCGTGGAATTAGAGGACACATTGCAACAAGCTGAGAGGTTTACCTAAGAACAAGCAATGGAGGAAGAATTTAACTTCAATGAAGGTCAAGACTTGAGTCATCTAGGTGAGGAAAACTGACTTACCTACTGAATTGGTACACACTTTGCTAAAAGCTTCTAATTTGCAAGTATGGGTATCAAGATCTAAAAGCCTCTAATCAAGACGATTAAGCTCTCACACCTAGTGCTTAAGAGAATATGTCATTAAGGTAGAGTCATAATTGAAGGGGAGTCATTGCTGAATCGTGATTGACAGATATGTTGCATGTTGACATTATTCTGTTTGTCAATTATGTACAGAAAGGGGTGTACGAAAGATTTGAAAACTAGTGGTAAAAATTTTATTGCAAATACATTCATTCTATAGGTTCTGGAATATTTGGGTTTTATTTTGGGTAGAATTGATTTGTATTGTCTAGGGATTTTCTCCATGAATTGCCAAAGGGGGATATTATTAGGATTTTTGTAATTGGTTAATTATGAGTTGGATAAAACTCTGGGTTAATTGAGTTGTATTTTATAATTCTTTTAAAATGGATTGTGATTCGCCCCACTAGAAGAACTAAAGTGAAAAAAATCAAAAGATTGGCTGGGTGCTCGAGCGCGTGTCACGCTCTCGAGTAGGATGGTCATAGAACCACACGCACTCAAGCGGAATGTTTATGTGCTCAAGCCAGATTACTAGGAATTGCACTGAATTGAAATAACAATAAGTTTTCACAATGCACTTGAGCGGATGTGTAAACAGGCTCGAGCGCATGATGAATAGAAACCCACCTACCTGATGCAGGCCGATCTAAGTCCGGCCTAAATCACAGTTCCATAGGCCCAATTGATTGATCATTGATCTCCTTAAGAATCTCTATCCTTAGTTTAATTAATTACTTACTTCTTATTTTATGTTGAGTTGAGATTAGAATTGGTTTAATTTATTTTTAGTAAGCTATGCTTGTTTAGAGTTAGTTTTTCTTATTTTAGAAACAATCACTCCTATATAAGGAGGAGTCTTTTATTGTAATAGACATGCTTTTATCAATAATAATCCAGTATTTCCAGAGTTTTTCTCTTTCTAGTTTTGATCGTGAGTTTCATTGAGATATTGAATCCATCTTCGGATTTGAACAATCCTTCTAGAGATTGTTTTACAATTGATTCTAGATCTGGGGCTGCGCCACTACCAGCACAAAATTGTCTCCTATTTGTGCCAAAATTGTCTGTTTTAGTTCTTTAAGGACTAAAACCCTAGGGCAAGAATTGTGAGTTATAAATACAGGGTCTCTCTCAACCCTAATGAAGCATACTCATTGTTTTAAGAATAGAATACATGTTTGAGAGTTCCTTTCTTCTCTAGAGCTTCAATTAGAGAGATTATGTTAAAGCTTTATGCTAGAGAATATTGTTTCTACATCTCTTGTAGAAGATTGAGAGCATTTTATATGTTCAAAGTATGATTTTATCAAGCGAAGGGTAATGAACAACGACGAACAATTGTGACAACTAGAGGCTGTGGAAGAAGAGCTACGGTCCTTAGGTTGTATGAGAACTGAATAAGGGTTGTGAGTATATCTTGTAATTGCTCGAAATTAGTACTTGATAGTTGGTCCTTAGTGGACTAGTAGTTTTCTTTTGATTAGGTTTATCCACATAAAAATTGTGTGTCTCTTGTCTCTTGTGTGGTTGATTAATTTATTTGTTAGTTTGTTTATTTATTCCACTGCATACTATTTGAACTGCAATTTAGAAACCCAGATTTGTAAACAATCCTTCACAATTTTCCTTTGAAATACATCTCAACAACCCTGAATTATTGGACAATATTTAACATGATATTTGTAATCCTGATATTGAGATTTTCATTTTCTAATCGCAAAAACGTTTTTCATTCCATATTATCACTGGAAACAGCTCAAAAAGACAAGGATTCAACCATTACATTAAGAATCAATGAACCAAACTAGGTAATCACAAGAGATGCTGATCTCTACGTGGTCATGATGGTTTAAACCTATGGTTACATCATTGGGTAATGGGTTTGAGACATGGCACGAATAGAGATGTAGTAAAAAGAGATAGACAACTCGAGAACTTGATTGCATTTAACAGAAAAATATCCTTTCAAATACTTACCGCATACTAAACATATAGAGACTTAGGTGGGCTCTTTTCCTAATCCAATCAATGGTTCACACTATAAGCCCTCTCCCCCATCTGGATCCGGAAGCCATAAGCCTTCTCCCCCATCCGGATCTGCAAACCATTAGCCTACCCCTCCCCTTCTACTACAAACTTAACACTTTCCACCACTCCCTAGTAAGCCATCTTCTTCCCCTCCTGTCCCTCCCTTTTTCCCCTCTTTCTTATAGATCACGAGAAGTTCAAACCACTCATCCTAGATCCAGGCTCAGAGGTTGTCTATGACACCCTAGCCTAGTCCTTAATCAAACCCTCTACCTCCTTCAAGCATTATCCCTCACCCCACTGCTATCTTAATTTTTCTAGTCTCTTTGCTAATCCCCACTTCCTCCATGCCACCTTTTACTCTAAACCTTTTTCTAAAAATGAAAACCTCCCCTAATTAGTCCCCATAGTATGCTCTTTTCCATCAAAGAGTCCTTCTCCTACACAGTCATTGGTCACTTTGTTGGTAATTGGCCTTCTCTTAAATGGGTGGGAGAGAAAATGAGACATTGGCGACTTTCCATACTTTGTCTCGTCTCACTCTCCATCAAAGGGGCACTTTATTTTCCGATTCAACTCCTTGAAGGACCAAGTTTTCATCTTAAGCCTCTGCCCCCCTTTCCATGGGGAAAGAAACAAATGCTTTTCCTCCCTTAGACCCTAGGGTAAGACGAAATTGGTTGGCCATCGTTCCAAAGGGTTGCCTCATCATTGCTAGAGCCAAAATATCACTCTCAATTGCAAACTCCATGGCCAACTGATAAAGCTTGATGAAACCACCACTTAATGAATCCTTACTTATGCAAGAGTTCTGGTAAATATTGATCTCTCCAACCCTAAGATTGACTTCATTCTTGTGGAACTTGAAGGTGAAAAAGAAGTGGAAACTGAGGTAAACTTTGAAAATTGTCCTTGCTCTGTTTGCCTTAGACCTGGGCACATACACCAGAATTGTCTTATTACTCCCCACCATGAAACCCATCAACCAACGCCTTTGCCTCTGACCCAACAAGTAAAGTACCCCTTGCCCACAATGCAAAACATCACCTTTTGGCTACATCTAGACCTTTATTTATTACCTCTTATTTCACATTACCCTAACTGCAGCAATCCTTCCATCACTTAACCCCAATCCATAGCCCCTTCAATTGACAACAGCAACAATCAACCCCAATCCCCACCCCCACTAAGATCCTTTATAAGAAGACTTCAACAACAAACCTACAACATTAAACCACTAAGGGACCCAACACCTCTCTAAGTGACCTCCCTTATGACGTGGCAAAAGAGATCCTCACAAATATTCCAGCCCTGACTATAGACACTTATAAAATCTTCTGCATCTTAGAAAACGGTTCCCTCATAGATCCCCATTCAAACCCAAGCAGATTTGGCACAAACACAAGGACAAACGAAGCTGATCGTTGCCCAACTAACCACACCAATACTGATCCACCAGCTAGTTTCAAACCCACCACCACCTTAGCACAACTCTGTTCAGGCCGCCCTACCTCAGAGGACCAGCACTCTACTATCAACCTCCATGGTCCAAAAGCTCCAGAGACTCAAGTCTCATCAAGTTCCAAAAGTCCTAGAAGCTTTAATAGTCCCCACTTTAGAGTAGATGAAGGCCCCATTGCAAAACAGCTAGCTCACAAAGCAAAAAACCAAAAGATGGCATCTTCCATTGGCCCTATTACCAGGAGGTCTAGAGGGAAAATCAATTCCCCCTAACTCATCTTAATGTTAGAAATTCTATATTTGAATTGTTGGGGTATGGAAAACACTCTTACAATAAGAGCCCCAGCTAATTTGGTTTCCTCTCACTCTTCTAACCTGGTCTTCATCTCTAAGCCAATTCCCTCATTCTCCTCCCTTCATTAAGTTAGGCTAAGCAATAGTGGTTTCGATAGCTTCCACTTCGATGTTACCACAAATCACAGCGCCAACCTATAGTATTTCTCCAAGTCAAACCACCACTTCACAACTACAATATTAGATTCATACCCCAACACCTATCTATGTTTGTCTTAAGCCCATCCTCAGGCCTCTCATCCCTCATAATTGGAGATTATGGTTGCACCAACCCTTCGAAAAGAAAAGATCTCTAGAAAATGCTCATTCATTGCTCATCCACCAACCTCCTTTCGTGTCATAGGTGACTTCAAAGCCACTTTTTCCAATCAAGATTAACTCAGCATTTGTCCAACCGATCTTTCCTCACTCAAAAACTTCCAAACAACAATCATGCTAGCAGTCCTCTCTGATATCCATTTCTCATGCTCCAAATTCACTTGGTCCAATAACTATCAGGGTCTCTCCTACATTGTAGCCAGAGTAGTTCTCACTGGCTCTCCCCTTATCTAGTCCCCACTATTAACCACCTTTCTAGAATCTCTTCAGACCATAGTCCAATCCTATTGGATCACCAAAAGGCATTTTCAAATCGCAAAGATCCATCAAAGTTTGAAAACAAGTGGTTGCTCCATCCTTCTGTCACAACCCGAGCCCAGTAATCGGGATTAGCGAAAAGCCAAACCAGTGACACACGTACTCCCGTGCACGTGCATCCAAACCCGATCCAGATGCACACACACAAGGGATCTAACACGTGCGAAACAGACGTACGCGGAAGCTGTAGATATCATAGCAAGCAAAACCAAGAGTACGAGCGGAAGACTGAATGCGAAAAAGGAAAAGACGAAAAGACGAAGATACATACACAAGTAAAAACCAAATACAAGCCTGAGTACACACCAAAATCAAGATGTACAAAATAATACAGAGTGATGAAGTCCGAAGTACAAAATACAAAATCTCAAAACCAAAACAAGTAAGTCCCGGATGATATGCAAGTACGCACTCGGCAGACGTGTTCAAGCCCACTCTGCCAAACCGGAGGGTGTCTCTAAGCTCTGCCCTGCAGCCTCCTCGACCGCCGGGGAGCTGGGCAGGGGATCTGTGCCTGCAACACCACAGACAACACAATGAATACAACGATCCAGCCAATATAAGTAACAGAGACGAAACACTCATAGTATCTAATTGGATAATGACAGCAGAGTAAATACAGAGTTTCATATTAGTATGCTAAGCAAATCGTGCATAGAAGTAACACATGATAAATGAATCAAAGCATAGAAATACTGAACTAGGTGGCTACTACGTTAACCATATTCTCTCACATAGAGAGCAGAACAGAGCAGACAGATGAGAACACCACTGTCCTGGCCAAGGTACAAGTGGGTCTCGATTTCCTGGGTTCCGGGGTCCCAAGACAAAGCGACACTGCAGTGATACAGAGATACATAGAACCAAGCCAGAGGTAACCTTGTCAGATATCCTAGGGCTGAGGCTGAGTAGAGCCAGACTGATACCAATCACCAAATCAAAGAAAAAGGGGAGATTATCCGCTTTGGACTCACGGACGACACTGGCCCGATCTTATCCGCACGTTTTAATCTCTGGGCAGAGCCACCAGGGAATACCCACTGAATCAGAGAGTTACAAAGCCAGAGATAGACAGAGTATAGCGTAAAATAAGTCAAAGTACAACATAGATCAAAGTATAGTACAGACCGAAGAATAAACAAATATACAGAACGAACGCAAAATGATCTCGTAATGCATAGATATAGATCAGTAGAACGGAGGGCAAAACTGTAAGCAATATGCAGTGCATCTCAGATTAACACAGAATCAACGTTTATTACAAACCAACTCTAATCTAGTTGTTCACTGTCACTAACCGTGCATGATGATGTAGTTTTAAGTTATTCAATGCACCGTTGCCATCAAAGTGTTGAATTGTAATTATCACGTGCACTGAAGTCCCTTAAACCAACACCCATGGGAAGGTGCTTAACAGTGAATCAATGCTCACATGAATGAGTCACAGCCTAACAGACTATTCATGCGGTCCAAAGAATCCATTGGGCCTGTTTTCATGTGTGGTTAACCTGTATTTTAACGCTACAAAGTCACACCATTATCCTAAGTTTAATTTCAGATTTTCCAGGTCTGACGGTTTAGCCATGGGTGACCTACGGCTTAGCCGTATACATCTTACGGTCTAGCTGTAACATGCACTATGGCTTAGCCGTGGTTCCCTTCAGAACACGGCTAAACTGGTCATCTTCTACCTCTGATCTGACACTTTTACGGCTGAGCTACGGTGAAGTATACGGCTCAGCCGTAGAACATTCCACGACTTAACCGTAGACACACTGTAGGAGTACTGTGTCTGGAAAGTTTCGATTGATCAGAGTGTTAATTTACGGCTGGGTCACGGCTAGCATACGGCTCAGCCGTAGAACAATTTACGGTTCAGCCGTAGCCTAGCCGTAGAACAAAATTCAAAAATCAAGTCTCAGGAATCTAAGCCGTACAAGGTTACGGCTTAGCCGTACAGCATAGAACCGAATTCGAGCTGAGTACAGAAACTGAAAATTTGTCCAGAAACTTAGCAAAACAAGCTCAATAGATCCTAACACCTTAGAATTTGGCTGTAAAACATCCTATACATGGAAAAAGATGAAATCAAGCAATCAAACAAAATACCCATATGTGTTATACAATCCTGTACTTATACTTGCCTCAAAGCTGTGTCAAATCACTGAAGTCAAGCTCCAATCCAACTAAAAACACAAACAAATCAAAGAAATAACCCATGCAAACATGAGAACACAGCAAGAGAGATGTAATATCCAATTTGGAGAAGAAGAATTGAAGAACCCACTTACCTCAAAGCATAGACCGAGATGAGAGAGAGAGAACCCAATCAAAATGGATGGAAAAAACCCAACTCCAACCAGAGACAGAGAAGAGAAATGAAGAAAGAGAGAAGAAGAGAAAGACTGAGGACGTGGACGTGGAACCCTCCTGAGTTTGTTGCATGCAACGTTGAGGAAAACAAGCAGGAGAGAAGACATCTGGCTGATGACTCATATTTATAGGTTTTGGAGTTTAAAACAAAGTCTGTCAAGGTTAGGCTAATTACAATTCAAGCCACACAAAGGTCTAACTCCTCCAATTGACTCCGAATGGGTCTGAGACAGTTACGGAAATTGATGAGCTCAACAAAATACACGTGCTGACACCAAGATGATGCAAAGCTGACGAACTCAAAGCAAATACAAAATTACGAAAAAGGGCTTAGAACTACCTATCCCAGGTCAAAGGTTACTCAACTACCTATCCATGACCAGAAACCAAGCCCAAAAGAATTAAATAACACAAACACAAACTAATGAGCCACTAAGCCGGCTCAAAGGGGATCGAAGTGTTACACCTTCCTTGCTAGATGTTGTCAAATGAAGTTGGAACATAGACATGGAAGGCAATCCCCAATTCGCACTTGCTCACAATCTTAAAGCCCTAAAGAAGGTCCTCAAAAGTTGGAGTAAAATTACCTTTGGATACTTCCATCATAGAGTCAGAGAAGCAGAGGTCAATGTTTTAACTTGTTAACAAGCCTATGATTCATATTCGGCTTCTCCAGAATTAAGAGAAGCTCTCCTCTCAGCAAAAGCCAAACTTCATGATGATCTCAAAGCTCAAGAAATACACTGAAAACAAAGATCAAGGATACAATGGCTGAATGAAGGTGACCTAATTACATATTTAGAGGAGATTATTATGGAAACCTTGGGTAGAGTGCGAGTTTTGACGCGAGATTTGTTGCATTGGGTAGAGCATGTCAAGCACATCATTTTTCATTTTTTCACTTTTAGTCCATGGCCATTAGAAAGATCATTCCTCGCTCAAAAACCCCTTTTCGAAAGTCATTTTAACAGAAAAAAGGAATTCCCAACAATTTTGAAAATCTTGTTTTAAATAAAAAAACCCAACCTTAATCGATCATCCCTTTCTCTTCTCCTCACCCCAAATGAACCTATCCCTTCTTCTATCTCCCTTTCATTCTCTCCCTTACTCAAATCAACCATTGAAGCTTTGCATGTGAGTGTGGAAGACTCCTAAAAAATTTCCTCCTCCAACTTCATCTTCTTGCTTGAGTAGGGCTCTCCCATCCCTTCTTCCATCCCCCACTCACACTCTCCCTTACTCAACTCGACCATTGAGGCTTTGTATGTGAGTGTGGAAGACTCCGAACACATTTCCTTCTCCAACTTCATCTTTTTCCTTGAGTTGGGCTCTCCAATTCACCATCATCTATTTCCCAATTGAGCTACATGTGAGCTCTTTCGACCCTTTTTCATTTCCTTGGTTTCAAATGAGTCAAGGAGACTCAAGGGGGTTGCATACATCCCATTTCATCATCATCTTCTCATTCTTCCATTGTATGGTTTGGTATTAGCATTGATTTAGAGATTTCCACATCCTGAAGTGGGATTAAGCTTGGTTTTGGCTTAGGATAGACTCAAGGCACTCTGTCAACGTAAGAAGAATCTTCTATAATCTTTCATGTTGGTAAATTTGATGATTCATGTAAATTCATGTTAGATACTCCAACCTTTAGCTTAATTTCTATGTTTCGTTTCACAT
Source organism: Sextonia rubra (assembly GCA_037013555.1). Taxonomy (NCBI): domain Eukaryota; kingdom Viridiplantae; phylum Streptophyta; class Magnoliopsida; order Laurales; family Lauraceae; genus Sextonia; species Sextonia rubra. Next base: position 49,324,952 of record JASUAD010000009.1, on the reverse strand, counting down.
ATTATTAATCTCCTCAATAGTTGATGTTACAATGAGATGAAAATGCTTTTCTTAAGGCCTTACTAATATAGATATTGATGGAATGTAAAATGGCAGGAGGCTTCAGAAACAAAACTATTTGCAGTTCTAGAAGCTGGTTTTATGAGGTCACAGTTGACCTAGACCCACCCCAGTCGCTTGGGAATCCCAATTTTGATAGATTTACAGAGTTATTTGGAGGACTCCAATATTAAGTCAGTTGACCACAGTTGACACCCCAATCTACCATGAAATGACCGAGATACCCTATTTACCCTATTTAAATGAGATCTATTTCAAATACCAACTTAGTTTGGTTGGTCGACTGCGACTGACCATGACATCGACCACAACCATTCACAGTCATCCGTGGGATGACCAAGAGTCAACCACGAGAATTAGCTTCTTGGGTGGACCTTAGACTTAGTATGGGACCTTAGCCATAGAACCCCTATACCTTGAACATGGTCCAATGTATTTATTAACCACATAGGTAATGTGTGAGCTAACATTTACCTATGATAATTACACAATCGATTGGTCAACCTCAAGCTACACCAAGGGTGTTGGCCTGAGGTACATGGTGTCCACAAATTTGGATAACACCAAGGTTAAAGTAGCACATTGACATCAAGAACTATAGTATTACACTGTATTAGATGGCAAGACCAATGGGTGATTCTAAATCCTAGGAATGGGTGAGTAAACAACCTTTATCCTACCTTAATCCTTGTGCATTCATATTGTAGGCCTATATTCATGATCTCCACATGATTCCATTTATGCATCAATGTAGCCTATTCATGCATGATAAGTTTATCACGTTCTCAATCTATTGTAAATCATTTTAGTTATATTAAATGGATGTTGTTGTTTGCCATTCACTCATTGATGTGATTCGATGTGTTCGTTCTTATCCGTTATTGAGACTCAACATGTACGGTAAGGTCTATGAAAGACTCTGTGCGGATGATATGAATGTTTCAGTTTTGAAATGCTCTATGCATATGTAATTCGACACCACTCAACTTCAACCCTAATGATGCCTAATGAGGCTAAGTATGGGTTTAGTCTTTATGATATGTCCAAATTGCAGTCTAGTTATGATACAAAGTTGACTGGTACTCCTTGGTCCATGATGGACGGTTCTGGGCCCTCTGCCTCCTAGTGGTACCGCATATGATATATGATATGACATGCTCTCTTCTAAGGTCATGTTGTCGCAACCCAAATCGGGAGAAAATAGCCAATGTGGTTTGCCAACTAGTATGGCATTGATCTATCACATGTTCATGCTTACTCATGTGTATGATTATGCTTACTTCTTTACATTTCCCTCATATGATCCACATGTCACTTTTATTCAATTAATACAATGTGCTTATGTTATAGTTGTTTCGCTTGGTAGACTGTCATGTCTCATGGTGCTTCTCTTAGTTTTACAAGTACAAATACTGACCCCACTCTCGTGGAAACTTAGGAGGTCGCGTAGACACCTCAAGAGTTAGTTGAGTGGACCACAGATGATGTCTTTTAGACAAGTGGCTCTCGTAGTGATGGAACTTGGGTTTGGGGTGATCGTAGTTGGGCCATGTGGATGATCAACATTATGATCTATATTATGGATATGTTTTGAGATATGACAAGGTTATGTGTACATATGTTGGATTTGAAAAGATGTTGTCAACTCTTATGTCTTGCATGCAAACCTTAACGTGAATCAGAGTACACATGTTTATGGTCTCACTCTCACTCGTTCCAATCATGCATACATGGTTATGTCTTATTACAAATGCCTTCTACGTAATGAATTACACAAGCTTCCGCAATTCCATTATAAATATGTGTACATATGTGAAACTCCTCACATGTGAATCCTATGGGAACTCCCTTGTAGTGATTTGGTTGTGCTTTAGGTATGGCATGAATTTGTATAGGATGTGTTTTCGCGTCTCGGGACCCATGTTAATTATGTTCTTTCAGTCCCGGGGCAACACTGGGGATCCTTCAACAAAATCAGTCATATCTCTGTCAAAGGCATCTAGACTGAGGACCCAGTTCTCATTCAAGCATAAGCTGTGGACTACTCTAAATTGTTCAATCCTCTTCAAGGCCATATAAACCCCCTATTGTTCCAGATTAATAGTCCTAAGGTAACTAATCTCCAAAACTCTTTTCTAGTCTCTACTCTTTAATATTGAAATTAAGACAGTTGTTTTCTCCCTGAAGAAAAATAGCCCTCTGGGCCTTGACGATTTCAATTGGGTCTTCTTCACAACATCTTGAAACATCATAGGCACCTGAATTATAAAGGCAGCCCAACATTTCTTCACCTCCATAAGAATCCACAAAGCCTCCGATACCTTCTTCATAGCTCTCATCCCGAAAACAAAATATCTTATTACTTTTGCAAACTTTAGACCCATTAGCCTGCTCAATTTTTTTTATAAAATCATTTCAAAAATCCTTGCAACTAATCACCAGTTTGATTTCCCATCATTAGATTGCCTTCATTAAGGGAAGGAAACCCCAACACCACATGGCCTTGGCTTTTGAGTTGTTCCAAAAATTAAACTCCAAAAGCAAGCATAATTCTGTCTGCATAAAATTGGATATCTCCAAAGGTTTTGATAAATTTTATTAGACCTTCCTCTTCAAAGCCCTCCAGTTCTTCAACTTCTCTGACACTAATCAAGGAATGTATCTGCACTTCCAAAGGATTTGTTCTTGTTAACTGTATTTCCCAAGGCATCTTTAGCCCCTTTTGTGTCCTTAGACAAGGAGACCCTCCCTCCCCTCTCCTTATCTTTTCATTTTAGCTGAGGAGATCCAAAGCCTTCATCTCAATCAATTACAACTAAGAAGCCAAATGGTCGCCCCCTCTAAGATTCCTTCCACTCCATGTCACCTGTTGTATGCTAATGAACATTTTTGTTAGAGCATCCTCATCTAGCCTCTATGCTTTGTAAGACCTCTTAGAAATATATCAATCGGCTTCATGACAACATTTTAATCTGCAAAAAAGCCAGCTCCATATAAGAAAATGTGGATGCAAAAGAAAGAGAAGAATATTATCTATCATGAGTATCCTAGAATCCTCAAGCTTGCTCAAATACTTGGAGATTCTGATGGTTTTTTACACTCTAAAAAGATGTCATTTCGTCCCTCAAGTAGACTCCATCAAAGCTAAGCTATCTCCATCAAAGCTAAGCTATCAGCTTGGAAAGTAAAGTCTATCTCTTTTGCTGGGCATCTAATCATAAACAAGAATTTCCTTTCTAGCATCCCCATACACTTAGCAGTGGTTCTACCTTTACCGGTTTCAACTTGGAAAGAGGTTGAAAGATTAATGAGAAACTTCCTCTGGTCTGGCAATGCATCTCCAGCAAAGCCAAATTACAATAACTGATACAACAGTGTGCCTCTCCAAATTAGGAGGAGGTCTAGGGATCAGGCGTCTTGGAGAAGTTAATAATGCCTTCTTCATTAAGCTAACCTGGCAAGCTTCTAACGTTGACTCTCTCTGGTCACAATTGTTTAAGAATTGGTACTTTCAGAAAAATCCCATTTGGACTAATTCCAGCACAATCTATTGTTCTTGTATTTGGTGAAAGATATGTCGTTTATCTCTTTATACATCATGGTAGCAGATGGGCCTTTGGCAATGGCCATGATATTGATATTTGGCATTACTCATGGTGTGTTGACAAACCTATCTCTGTTTTCTTTCCCCACCTTCAATTACTTGAAGGCCAACGTCTCTTTACTTTCTTTTAGAATGGTTCTTGGAACATCCCCTCTTCCCTCCAAATAGACCTCCAAAATCTCTCGTCCCAAGCAGCTAGAAACCTAATTCCAAACCCAGAGGGCAAAGACATTCTCAACTGGATTGGTTCCCCACATGGCAACATCTCCCTCTAGTCTACTTGGAATTACGTCTGAACAAAAGCCAATAAACAACTCTTGACTAATCTAATATGGAACAACATTTCGCCCCGTCGTATCTCTTGCTTTGGTTGGTGTTTTATGCTTTAGAAAACTCTTAACTCAAGTTCGCCTTCACCCTTTAGGAATTTCTTTAGCTTCAAGATGCAGCTTCTGTCATCACGGGGAAGAAGATTCTGTCCCGTAACTCTTCTTCTCCTGCTAGTTAACTCAACTAATCTGGTCATGGATCCTCCAGTTGGTCAAATCTAAAAGAGCACAATGTTTACAGCAACCTCTATCTGGAATTGTCTTTCAAGAGTATTAACTTTGAAGCTACTAGGCACATAGCCACTGTCCTCATCTACATGATCTACCCACCTATGGAAAGCATGGAATGAAGCCATTTTCAAAGACAAACATGCTTCTCTTATCAATATAAAGTCTTAACTCTCTCTCTCTCTCTCTCTCTCTCTCTCTCTCTCTCTCTCTGGAAAATTACCACCCCCTGAGGAAGTCATCAACTGTGGGCCCTCATTTTTTTGGGAATCTATGATATTCCAGCAATGTCTCCTAGGTATAATAGTAATTTCTGATGCCTTTCTCTTTTTATGGGCTCCTTGAGCACTTGTAATTTTCTTCTCCCTTCTTTTTCTTAATACAAATTTACTTTTAAGGAAAAAAAAGAAAAAAAAAACATATAGAGACTTGATCTTCTAAACTAAAATAGCAACAAACCTCCCTACCAAATGGATACTCCACATGGTATGCAAACGGAGCTCACTGCATAACGAACTCCAACATCCCTGCACATAACTACGTGGCCTTCAATTCATGACCTATGTAGATAGCCAACTAGGCCTTCATAGTTGTCTTTAAATCTAGAACAAAAACAGAGATGGGGACCAAGAAATGAGAAGGGGAGAAGAAGAAAGGAAGCAGAGGAAGACCAAGAAGTTAAAAGAGGAAGAAAGGAGGGAGAGTGAATCGAGGAAGAGAAGAAAGAATAAAATGAAAGAAGATTAGATGCAAAATCTTTTTTTCTCTGATACAACGTGCACTAAGAATGCTGCTTGTCCCTCCCTAATCATGTGCTAATCTTCATATTAATGTCCTTAAATTATTTTATAAAAAAAACTCTTACCTTGAAATTATAAAAACCCCAACATAGTTTACAAATTCCATTCTATCACTTCAGTATTCAGTACAATCATAGTCAATCTATAGCTGTTCATCTCACTCAAAGGTGAGAATGAACACTTGGTGTTCAGAATGATGATTCTGACTCGAATATCTTCCTCGATTGTGCATTTAGCCAACTAGTTTGGCATTGGGTAGCAGCCAAAGCTTCAGTGCATTTCAAACTCCCAATTACAGCCAACACCTTGTGGTCTTACCTGGACTATAACGAATCAGACCAGCTCATTACAGGATCCTTAATGCTATAAACTTTCATTCTTTATGAAGATTGGACAGTCTCAATCTTTTCAACGGCCTGTCCCTCTATCCAAGCCAATTAATGAATGCATTGAAGAGGTAACAACCACTGCTCTGGGGTATATTTACGTGACCAATTTTTGGCCCTCCCATAGATTCTGTATTTTATGATCATATTTGCCTAATCCAAGAAAAATGACATGTCTATACAGCGTTTTACCTTATCTTGTGAAATTTTTGTATCTGTTGGCATGGTTCTCAAGTATAAGTTTTCTATACTCAGCTCCTTTCTACTGGTCATATTTTTCTGCAGCCTAGGGTCGACCTTTTCCCTTGTATCTTCTCTTTGATTGAATACATATTTGCCTTCAATTGTACATCAAAATCTTGGACACCTTTCACTAATACATAAAAAAACATTGGTATTGGTACTTACCTCACTCTCCATCATGGTTTTTGCAATATCACCATCAACTACTTTGTTGTTTCTTATTTAACTTTTAAGATATGGTATTATTTAAATTTTAAATATTGGAGAAATTGACTGTTGTGATCTTATTTTCGTGAAACTTCTAATAGGATTAACAAAAACAGTTCAACTTTAGAGGCAGGTCACATTTAGCCCTGTCAATTAGCATTTGTAATTGGGAAACAAAACAAAGCACAAGGGGATAAATCAAGTAACTAGTATTGCTACTACCTTATCCTCATACTATTGCTACTAGCTTATGTTTTGAAACATGATTAGAGAAATTTTAAGTTAGAGAATGTAACGGTCAACAACTAATTCCTTAATAGCTAGGTTTGAAAATATATCCCCAATGAAAAAGATCAGCTACAATAAATGACAGAAGAACTACAATGCAGAGCACCTCAATATTACAGTATGGTGCGACACTCCTCTTCCATGCATGGTAGGGCTCACCTTTTCAAAATTCAAGCTGTTTATCAGTCTTAGCATCCTATGCTGTGATCAATGTGTATGTTATTAATTGAATATGTAAGACAGCCACCATTGGATTTGACTGTGTTTAGAAACATGTGACGAACTTCCTTCATTTTCTTTGGAAAGAAATGGAGGAAGTCCTTGATATGTTATCAATCCAACTGTTGGCCCACGGAAATCTTCTTTGAAAATTTAGAGAAACAATTCTAATGTGTGTTTGAAGAGGGTCGCTATACCAAACATAATGCAGTGATGATACATTGTAATTTTGTCTGGTGCAAAAATAGAAAATCATGCAGTACTAATCATTAGGTAAGACACAGTTTAAAAAAAGAAATAATGGTGGAAAATGTTGTAACAAACCAAAGAGAAAGGCATCAAGACTTCTATTGGGCATGTATTCATAAATGAGGAGCTTTTCCTGCTTCTCCATGCAACAAGATAATAGCCTTACGAGATTCTTGTGTTGAAGTTTTGCAATTAGAATAACTTCATTGCTAAACTCATTTAATCCCTGTCTAGAGCAATTTGAGAGCCTTTTGACTGCAACTTCTCTTCCATTCGGTAGTATTCCCTGAAACATGTAATATAGTAATCCTACTTAAGGAAAACAGTTATCCAGCTTAATATCATTAGGTTATAATCAGTGACAGCTACTTAGGAAAGATCAATACCTTGTAAACAACACCAAATCCACCCTCCCCAAGCTTATTTTCACTAGAAAAGTTATTTGTAGCATAGAGTATAGTAGCTAAATCAATCAATGGCAAATTTTGAGTTTTCTTCTCTCTTCTTCCTCCATTTATACTTGAATGTGAAAGGTCAGTCCCCATTTGAGAACTTAAATCATCTCTAAAGGAAAACTGGCTTTGTTTCTTCTTTCCTGAGTAGGAAAAGTGCACATAATTAATATTTTTACAATTAATTATCTTGCTTATAATACTAATCATATGCTTACCTTCCTGTAGCATCTTCTTCGCACGTCGCAGGAAGACGATGCAACATACAAAGAAAAGAATCACAAGAGATGCAATGAGTAAGCTAATAATCCAAACCCTTTGCCATTTGACCCGTTGCCTTGCGACAATACCTTTGAGAATAACAGTTTAAACAATTTCAATTGATCTAGATAGCTTACAATTTCAGTTGGAAATTTCTCACTGAAGATGAATAAATACATAAACCACAACATCCAGTTATTGGTTGCCAAAAGATTGTAAATACATACTGAAAATAGTGAGACTAGGTATTAAAATGAAAGTAAATTCAATGAAATTCCATTATATTCCAATCCATCCATATATAATGGTACCAAACATGCCAAACAGAACACTTACAAATTTGAGTAGTTAACAGATTTCATATGTGCAGTGACTTGTGTATTAATATTGATAGAGTTAAAAAAAAAGTCTATAAAGTTTCAAGCCACATTTCCTTTCATTCCATCCATTCTCCCCACTGATCTACCAGCCCCTTCTCTTTCATCTCCTCTTGATTTGCCGTCTCTGCTATCTCGTAGAGCGCAGGCCTAGGTTATCAATGAGGCAGTTCATGACTGTCTCTCCACTATATCCCAGACTACATAATAAGGATGGGGGCAGTTTAGCCATTTCACCTGCCAGCCAACTAGTTGAAATGAGCCCCATGCTTAGTGTTGAGCCTTGGAGCTTGAATATTTATAGCTATGATTTCCTACTGCAAGTAGGGTTACAAATGAGTATCTAACTATTGAGTATCCAAGAGTTTGGTTTCAAATAAAGTATTGGAACCTATTTTATGATCCATAAGAAATTTCTATCCTTATTTGGCATGCTCATAAGACGGACATTTCAATCTGAAACTAAATACTAATATATTCTGACCCAAGGTTCCAAATACATAGTGATTACATTCAAATATAAAATATATATATTAGTTGTAAGGGCCTACAAATCTTGATTATATTCATATTTGAGTTTATTTAATTTTAATCATATATTAATCTAATTCTACTAATACAATAAGCATTTTATTTTGGATTTTTCTCTAAAACCGTATCTGTTTTTATGGTGAAGCCAAAATTTGATGCAAAAAAATAGGTTCCACGTCAAAACCCAATCTAGGCTCGGATTCACCATGGTTTTGCCTCCGTCTAACCTATTTGCATCCCTAGTTTGCAACCCGCTCTGGTGTTCCCATTGAGAGATGTTTTGGGCTAGAATTTTTCTGGTTCCAAACGCCTAAATTCCTAGTGCCAAGATTACAATTATTCTTTAGTCGTATACAAAGTTCCTTCAACTACTGATTCTCATCACAACATTGTCCCATTCACAATAACGAATGGATTGATCAGTGCTACAATTTGTCAAGGATCCTTTGACGAATTTCTCTGTTCCATCATCTCCAAGCACTTCCACTTCGCTTAATAGAGGTAAGTGTTAGAGATTAGGATCTTAGATTTAGATAAGGACTAGTTTGGTATTAGTTTGGCTGTTAGGAATTTTGAATAGTTCAAATTTTGAATAATAGATGATTAAGTTTGCTTTGAATGTATTATTTGAGATTATTTCTCAATTGAATGTTTATGGTGAAATTGTGGAAATGCAGTGACTATTGAAATTCTATATGGTATCAGAGCTGGACCTGGTTATGATCTTGCGATCAAGTCAGGTACGGTCTTATCTTCTACAATGATTGCCGTTAGTTTTCTTTTATTTCAATAAAACCAATCATCATCTTCTTCTTTCATTTTTTTCCATCCAAATACCTAGACCTAATGATCTGCATATCTATCAATTTGCACATCAAAGTTTTTGGAAGAGATCTCACCAGATCTGATCTAGTGGATCACCGGCACCGATAGACTCAACAGGAGGGGGTTACGATAGTGATGGATTCATAGACGGATGGTGATCACCAAGAATATATGATTATTTTGCAAAGCATTTTTTCTGTTTTTTTTAGAGATCAAAATGGTTTTTATTTTAATTGTTGACAATTATAGACTTTTTCCATCAAAGAATCATGTGACTGAGGGAGGATGTTAGAGATAGGATCTTAGATTTAGATAAAGATTAGTTTGGTATTAGTTTGGTTGTTAGGAATTTCGAATAGTTTGAATTTTGAATAATAGATGATTAGGTTTGCTTTGAATGTATAAATTGAGATTATTTTTCAATTGAATGTTTACGGTGAAATTGTGAAAATGCAGTGACTATTGAAATTTTATAGTAAGGACTCATATTCTTTATCTTTATCTAAGATTTTTTTTCTCCTAAATCACTTAAACTAGTCTGCCCCACCCACAAGCATCCTTTGACGAATTTTTCGGTTCCATCTGCTCCAAGCAGTACTTCCACTACGCTTAATAGAGGTAAGGACCAGTAGTCATTGTCTTTATCTAAGATCTTTTCTTCTAAATCACTAACCCCCTTTTGGATCTAAAGTCTGACGTCCAATCCTAGAAGAAGATGTAGTTGACTCAGCTAAAGAATGAGATCGACAGTCCCTGTGAGGCTATTTTATTGGCAAAAGACTTCGTTTGTTGCAGTTAAAAACACTTCGACTATGTTTTAGGAAACTACCCACCAATCGCTTGATTAAAAAGGTTTATCCCCATTCAAATTCTCGAGTTTTGAAGAAAGACAAAGTTCTCGAAGAAGGCCCCCGAAATGTCTTTGGCCACTACTATTTAGTCTTTCAAAGATGATCCAGGACCACGCCCTTGAAAATGTGGAACTCAACTCAACCCTTATTTGAGTTTCTTTCCTTAACCGTGACTTCCACTAGGGATTTTAGCGACCCCAATTTTGTGTCTTACTCAAGTTAAAATAAGGGAAATTCAACGTCATGGTGGGGACCCTCTATTAAAAATTTGAACGAGTCAAAATGAAGAATATCAACTTTAATTGGCGCTGTCGCAAAATCTTACTCCAACAATGGTAGGTCCAACTATGAAATTGAGTAGACTATATTCTTAATCATACAATCTTATTGGAGGTTAGTTTTACTATAATCCAACTGTGGAAAAAGGAATTGATTTTGAGTGATTTGGATATTTAATAGGAAGGCTTCATTGTGGATTGTCATACTCATCACAAGAGGCATGAGCGATACCTTCAAGGATCCATACTTCTAATATTTCATTATGAAATTACCTTATCATTGACTTATAATGCACCCACTCAACCATTCATGCCAATTGCAACATTATGACCCATTAAAGGATCACACCTAACCAATCAAAGAATTCCCATTAATTAATTTTTGTGGTTTGGTTTGCTTTTGATCAAATCAGATATGAGTCTTACTTTCATTGGGAGAGATAATTTTCAGTATTAAAAAAAGAGAAAAAGATTATTGAGTAGTTTGGATTTATTATGGAGATCACTAGAATTTTCATATCTTAATTTTTACAAAGTTCTGGGAAATCATGTCTTGGAAAATAACTGGGGCATATTCAAATTTAAGATTTTTCTTTGGATATTATTGGGAATATTTGCACAAAAATCTTACGTTTTAGATTATCCTTAATAAATAAAAAAATAAATATATAATGGCCAACAACTGCTTGCCCCCTATGTACAAGAAATGTGCGACTCTGCTAGTATATATTGCTAACCACAATATCATTCCCTTGTTCATGGACCCTAACACTGCCCATAGTAAAAAGATGTTGATTCCACCCTCCCAGACCAGATGAAGGTAAGCTTTAAGGGGAAAAATGTTCAAGCAAGAAGTCATTACATGTGGAATTAAGCCTAACAATTGCAATAAATGTCAAAACTATTTGAAGTAAGCTAGATTATATGAACTTCATAATTCCATGAACACAAGCAAGCATTTATTATAGTAAATTGTTATCTGTAGGTGCATTATCTCTAGTATTATCTTTTGGGTTTCACATATATCCTTTGAGTTTTCTATATGTTTATTCATATATCATAGTTATTAGGTTGTTGCTTAAGTGTACGGAATTAAATGATGTTTATTTCTGAGTTAGAAATAGAATCTATAAATTTAGTGATATATCTATTTGCAAATCAAGTTGTTATTTATTTATTTATTATTTATTTTTTTCTTGTAATTATATATATGGATTGTAAGTTCAATGGACATATACAAAGTATTGAAACTACTATCAAAATTGAAATTCATAAGATATCACGTAAAGAGTTTTTTTGGTATCTGGACTCGATGATTAGTAAGGATGGAGAGTTGACGAAGATGTGGAGCATAAGATAAAAGCTGAATGCCTGAAATAGAGACTAACTTCTAGAGTGCTTTATGAGAGACGAATGCAAACGAAATTGAAGGGCAAATTTTACATGATAGTGGTTAGACCAACTATGACACATCGAGCAGAGAATTGGCCAATTAAGAAGACGTATATACATAAAATGGATGTGGCGGAAATGGGAATGCTTAGGCGGATGTGTAGTAAAATTAGAAATGAGCGCTTTCGAGAGTATTTAAGGATAGCACTAATAGGAGATAAGATTAGAGAAACCCATTTAAGATGGCTTGGGCATGTTGAGCATAAGACGGTAATGGCGCCGGTGAGAAAAAGTTTGGCTATATAGGTGGATGATCTATCAAGAGATAGGGGTAAGCCGAAGAAATCATTGATGAAGGTTATTGAATCAGATTTGAAGAAGTTTAATTTATCTAAGGATTTCACTCAAAATAAAATGGAATAGAGAAATAGAATTCATATAGCTGACCTCAATATGGTTAGGATAAAGCTTTGTTAATGATAATGATAATTTATTTATTTATTTATTTTTGTAGAAAAGAAAATTCATCAAGTTGTTCAAGTGAAACTAAGGTTCATTGTGATCAACGTGGACCCCAAGTGCAAGGTCTAGATATAGTTTTACTCAATGAGTCCGGGATCGTATCCATAGGAAGCTAGTGTTCACAGAAAACCTGTCTTAATTGAAAAAAAAAACCAAAACTACCATAATAAAATCCAAAAAAATACAAACTACTACTTCTGAAAATTGAAATTAAATTACAGTCCAAATCTGAAAAGAAAATCACAAATTAAATATAAACTAAAAATCCTAAACTAAAACAATCTTAGAAGTAGAAACTGCAAAACAATAAACCAGATCAAACCACCAATATAGAGGAATAATAACCATGCAATAAAAAATTAGAAATAAAATATTCAGATATAATAAAAAAATAATGAAAAGAATGCTAGTTTATCTTATTTTTGGAAATTAAAACACTGTATTGGCAGAATAAAAAAATCCACAAAAACACCGCACAAAATGCCTATTGTCACTACACATAAACACACAGTGCCGATCCAAAGTGGAACAGCTTAACCTCACTAGTTGCGTATTTAAAATTAAATGAACCAATGCACCCAATAAACTCCAAAAATAATTAAAACAAGAAAAAGAAAATTTACCCTTACAAGACATCAAAAAGAGGGGACTTTGTGCGCAATCCAAACTTTTATCTTCGTGTATCACCGAGGAGGATTAGATGAAAGGAGAAGATGGAATGGAGAGAATGGATCCAAGTGGGCTGGCCAAACCCCACTTTGGGTGATGGATGTGTATGAACAGAGAGAAAAAGAGGAGAAGTGCTGTCGGCATGGAATTGTATGGGGCGGTCTCTTAGAATGGGTAGACAGAGACATATATTTATAATGGCATGTGGGCTTAGGTGTGAAGCACATGTGCACATGTAATTGGAGAGTCTGTCCAATACATATTGGTTTGCCCAATCTCCTTTGTACTCTATCTTTAAAAGTGCTTTTAATAAGGAGTAGGCTGGTATTTATGTTAGGAGCTATCTATGATGCCCAGATACGGCACGGATACAGCAAGGATATGCTGTAGACACGATAGGGACACGGATTTTACATGTAAAAAGTGAAGTATCGGATACGATACGACACGATATGTTGTGCATTTTTAAGAATCCGTGCATCATAGGTTAGGATAACCCACTTTCCAATTCCGTGTATGACTTATTTTCTTAACATGGATAGTTAGTAAACAATCCAATGATCCAACGTGTGACATGCCATTGGCTTCTTTATGTTCCCATTCACACGATTCATATGATCATGGCCCACTTTTGATGTTCTTTTAAGTGATTTGAATTTTGGTGAAATGGAAAACAAAAATTCTTGCTGTGGTTGAGAGATTCCTATAGTGAATGGTTGGAGCATCCATTGCATGCTAAAAGCTCTTCTTGTTTTTCGCTCTTTCAAAGAACACTTTCCTTCTTAAACTTTCTCTAATTTATTTTTTTGGCAAGATCTTAACTCAATCCCAAGTTGAAGTGGACGACTCATATATGGCTAGCTCTCTTTTTATTTTGGCAAACTCTCCTCCTTATTATTCTTTTGCAAAGAATCTTCCAACAACACTTTCTTTTCTCCTTTAAATTCAATTTTGAATTTCAAATTCAAAAGAAAACTTTCTTGAATAATTTGCAACAAAGATGCATGTGGGTCCTTCTTCTCGAATTTTCCCCTAAAATAAAAGTAGTTTTCAATTAATTTAATAATTTTGAATCAAAATTGCAAATACACTAATGTGGGCATGATTTACATAAAATGACACAAGGAATCCGCAACATCAATCATGATTTAGCTTTAATTAACTAATGATGATGAGAAATTTTATCATTCCATGTAAAATCACGAATTTAAAAAAAATCTTCTAAAAATAAAAATCCAAAAATGGAAAATTTTATGATTTTATGGAAAATTATGATTTTTGATGAATTTTTGCAAGAAAACTTAATAATGATTTCTAAAATCATAAAAACATGAATAAGTCCTTAAAATTCCTGAAAATACACATAAAATTATGTATTTTTAAGGACTTATCACATTGGTTCTATTATCTATTATTGTGCTTATTTTCTTGTTGTTTAAGATCAAAAGAATATGTTTCTTTTCTTGAATCTCCACTCCATTTTCACTAAAAACAAAAAATTCCTCTTATAGTTAGATTAAATGTCGAGTCCACCCCTATGGGGCCTACATGGGCCAACCTTTGATCAATTTAGCTCGTTTTATACTTACGTCCCAATCTTGATTTGGCACCATGTCAAGTTTTGGTACTCATTGATCCTTTGTCCAATATTAGATTGGATCTCAGAGAAAAGAGAAAAATTATTATAAAAAAACTTTCATTTCAAGAGACCCTAGAGCAAGATGTTGTCAATGAGAGAATACACAAACTCATTAAAGGCCTCTGTTATTGCAAGCAGGCCTTCATAAGAACCTACAGGTGGAAGCATTTATGACTGTTGCATATTTGATCATAAATAATAAACTATAAAAATAATCAAAAATAGAAAAATAAAAATAGAATAGATAAATCGAAATTAAATTCCACCAATTTAAAAGGACACTTTTAGAACAAAACGACGTCATTGGAATCCTTATTTCCCTATAGCAGCTATGACATGAATAGGATGTTTCATCTCCCATGTGGATAAGTCCCCCGATGGCCCACTCGATCTATAACTACTTTTTTACATTTTTTTCAATAAATCTTCAAATAAAAGTTTTTGTGCTGTGATAGCTAGAGTAGCTTCAGAAAATGTATAAAAAGTGAGAGAATCATGAGTTCAAATCTTCATAATCTATATATTTTAGCTTTTTAGTTCGGGTTTAGCCAGCTTAATCAAAATTCAATCCATGGCAGTTGCTATGAATATGTCAACTGTATGTAGAAATTCTCCCAATCACAGCGTAGCATTGAGCATTGGGATATTCTAGAATTCTAAGAAAGCTAAAGCTGGCAGTTCACTGTGGCAAATTCTATCAGACAAGTCTTTTACCAGCAATATCTTATGGGAATTTAGAATTCATGACCGCTCAAATTCCCTTCTGAAATTGGAGAATTCAAATAGGCCCTTAGTTCAAATTCACTAGAACTGAAATTTCTCATCTTTCTAGCTAGAACCAAGCCAAGGTTGTACCTTTAGGATAAGTCCCGGGTAAGGGCGGAGGTGCCAGGATCCCTTGAGGAACCGGGGTTGGCACTTCAGTGCTGTAGAGGATCGCCCGATACATAATACTGCAACTGACTGCTAAATAACTCCAGCTTCTCTTCCCTTGGCAACAACTTGTAACTTGTGCTGTCAGATTTATCAAGCATTCAGAGCACTTGCTGCCATCAAGATCCCTAGTGCACTGAGCATGATAGTTTCTACTCCATTCATCAACAACTTGCAAGTCAGCGGACAACAATTGTTGTCCTGAAGCGTTTTCTGCCACTTTGTAAATGAACCATGGGTGGTCAATGTTGAAATTATCTTCAAAATCGGAGACAGTGTAAAGCCCTTCTTTGTCCATAATCCCGTAGAAGCTTTCGTTGGAGTAGCGTAAGTAGCAGTTATCATACCATAAGATAGCCTTTGTGCTATTAGGGCAGGCTTGCCTTATGTCAAACATTCCACTAATAAGGCAGTCCATGCAGTTTTGCCGAGCAAGGTTTCCCCTACACTGGGCGAGGCCATAGATACTGTCTGAATCATCGCCTGCAAAGGATTTTCCGAAACCTGATGCAGCTGCTTCTCTTGTTAGATTTAAAAGGAGGAACAAGAGGTTGGATCGGAATTTCAGGCTCGGTGGGGCACCATTGTCCGGGCAGAGGCGTCCTTGGAGTTCATCATGCGGGTACGAGCCACTAAAGAAAGGGTAAGTCTCATACCTTACACTGCAGCTTGGAGTGTGATACTGCCACCCTCTGTACTGGGCACAACATGATTCAATTTCCACCATCACATGTTGCAAACACACCCCGCAGGCCTTGTAACTAAGATCAGAAGTGCATTGGGCGAGACTGAATAAGTATGTAGAGAACGAATTCGTTGCAAACATTAAAGGGCGCCTCCGCGGAACTTGTTTCACCATATTCGAAACAAGCCCCAGAACTCTTTCTTTCTCATCGTACGGAAATTCAGGGAATTTATCGTCCCTACGGTGGAACTCTGGACCGCCACCAAGACCAAAGAAGAAATGATCTGAATAGCGTAAGAGGCAGAAATTATACCATGCAATAGCTTGTCTTGAGTTGGGGCATGCTTGTTTAATTTCAGATTTTGAAGTTTTGATACAGCTCTTGCATTGTTGACGGTTAATGTCTCCGCGACACTGGAAGAGGCCGTAGACACGGTGCGGCTCAACTCCGACAGTGGAGTTGTAAAAGTTTACGACTGCTGAAGTTAGATTTAAAAGAAGCTGATCAAGATTCGTCTCGAATTCGCTATTTCGTAAATAGTTATAACCTGAGCAATTGTAAGAAATCGGATCGGTGGTAACTATACCAAGGAAGAGTTGTGTGAAGGCTAAAACCAGGAAGAAATTGAAGGGCATCGTTCTGAAATAATGCATGGCATATTTTCTTGCCAGGAAAGGAGAGTGCCAAGGTAAGCGAGGTAAAAATGATAGTGATAAAAGAGAAGAAGTTTAGAAGTGGATGGCAGATTCTTGATATATTGGCCGGCAAAGGGATTCTTTGATTTAGGCTTCTGGCTGCTTGTTTGAGCGGAATTGAATTCCTCGGAATTCATGGTAACAATGACCCAACAGAGGAATATTATTGAAGACGTTATACACGAAGGATGACGTACAAGGGGACAAACATTTGATTTGCGTACGCAATGATTTTCCATTCTTCAATTTTAGCTAGTATCCGTGGAACACATTTTTTTTATTGTTCCAAGCAATTCAATTCATGCAAGCAAGCCTTCACTTGTTTGCATGACCCACTGTCACCTTTTTAATTGAACCATTATTGATGGAATAAGATGATACCAATCAACAAAACCCAGCCCATTTCCTATTTGATGTAACATTGAAGTCTATGATTAGCCTTGCTAATTATTTCTCTTCTGGAGGTATTTTATGCCTAGTAACTCTACCCTAAATAACTTCTAGCAATGGATCTCTGGTAAGGGGTTTGAGTTAAAAGATGGCCCCGCTTGTTTTGTAGTAAAATACTTAGAAATTGAAAATATTGCATCGTTAAAAATGAAGATAAAAAATGAATTTGAGAAAATAAGCATCAAATATATACTTTTTTTATTTCTATTTCCCTAAAGGAAAATTCTATTTGAGATTATTTTTAAAAAATTTATCTTTAATCTATAATTTTTAATTACAATATGTATTCAATTCCGATCTATTCTAATGCAAATAAAGACTTTACGAGAAATTCATTAAGATAACCAGCAATCTTCCCTTCATGTGGCAGTGGCTACCTATCTATTAACCAATTAAATTAAATTCTAAAAAAGTGGTGATGCAGTCTAGATCTTCACCCTTGATCCTTTCCTAATACCCCTCCTGTTGCCCTTGGTTTTTTCGCATACACACATGGTCGATCTAAGCCTAAGCTTGTCTAATGCCAGTTCTTTTAGTACTTAGTTGTACTATGCAGCGCTCTCCAGCTGGACCATTTGCAAAAATTGTCGCTTTGTCAGAAATATTGGATACATACTATGCTGGCAGACAAGAATGTGGTGTCCTTGTCGATTTCCTCAAAGCATTCGAAGGTTCTGTATCTTTTTGGTTTCTCGTTTACATCCAATAAGACGTTTTTTTTTTAACTAAAAGGGTAGGCAAGAGAAGTTTATTTCTGGTTGGTTCTATCTAATTTCCTTGTCATCCTATGGAAATGAGGTAGATATTAGCTGGTTCTCTGGGTTCTATTGCTAACGATGATTAGTCAAAGGTCTTAGGGCAGTCAGCAAGTTGAGCCAATTCAACTTGGTGTGGTTTGGGTTTGGGTTTGGGCTTCAGCTCGACTGGTGGTGGCTTGAACATTGATGCTTTGGCTCAGTTCCATTAGCTCATGAGCTGAAGTTAATTGGGACCTATCCAGCTTAAATTGGCTTCTTGTTCAAACAGTAATCTACATCAGATTTCATAAATGATTTTTAAAAAGATAGCATTTGATTGCAAGTCTAGGTGGTTAATTAACTAAGATTTTAGATCACTAAAAAGGATAATTGTAAAATAAAAAACGGCCTAGTGATTAGTTTTTATTTGTGGAAATAAAGATGGTTATGGTTAAACTTTCCAATAAAATACTCTCAACTAGTTTTGTCTAAGGTTGCAAATGGGTACTTAATTCTTCGATTACCCGAAAGTTCTGACCCGTTAATAACCGATTTGCCTGATCGATTGGGTCCCATCACTGCACTAATTCGATCGATCATTGGCACACTTTAGCTCCGAGCAGAAGCAGTTTTAAACTAATTCCCTCTCTACTTGTCTTGCATCCCCGAACCATTTCATCATCTTAAAACATTTCCAAATCTCAACAGAGACATCCTTCATCTCTCAATTCTCCAATTCTTTCACACTCAATCCAACATTCATTAACCCATCCATACCAATTTCATCATTTATAATTAATGAGAAAAAGAAGAGTAGTAAACGGCATAATACATAGAATTTGATAAGAATCAACAAAATGAACATTCATGCAGTATTTATATTCACTTATAGTTGCCTTTAAATCAGTGTTTCACCCACATCAAATTTTCCTTGGCTCAAGAAGAAGAAAACCCTAAATTATGCCAACCCAATGACATGCGAGAGATGAAGTGAGTCATGAGATGAATGCATGCTACATATTTGAGTTATCCTTAACTAAATTGGAAGTAAGGAGTTGTAGAGGTTGTAGTTCCTTAACTTACAGCTGAAAATAGAGGAAGGGATGAGGGATGTAGAGGTCGATGAAGATGGGCACATGCAATGCCATCTTCACTAGAATTTGCAAGGAGGGAAGAAGGAGAGAAAGAGAAAGAAGGCTCCAACAGTTTTTGAGGAAGAAGAGAAGAAAGATTGAATGGAGCTTTGGCAATTTTAAGTTAGGTTTTCTAGAAATTATAAGAAAGCTCAAATTTGTTTATAAAATTTACAATTTGAGTCAAATGGACTTTAGCTAGGCCAAAATGAATTCGAATTGAGCCGGGCCAAATATGAAAGATGACCAAGATGTTAAAATATAGATGATGCAATTAAAATGATGCCAATATGATGCAAAACCACACAAATCTAAATTACGAAAAGGCCCTAACTACCTAAGGTTCAAACTTGATTCGACTACCTATCCATAACCCAAGCCCAAGGAGTTTGGATTAAATTAGTCTAGTTAAGTATAAATTAGAGTTGAACAAGATAAATTAAAGTAATTTATGATTAATTTGGGTTTAAACCTTACAGGGAACCCAACCATGGGCCTTCACATGAGGAGGGGCCCAAATGGCCCAACTACCTCCCCCTCCTAACTCTGAGGAAGTCATCCATCTTGCATAGTGAACGGGTCAACAATTTGAAAGCTTATGGAACATAACATCCGACTAAGCTTCGGCATAACTCAAATTTATCCTTTGCTAAGGCCTTTGTCATCATGTTTGAAGGATTTTTCTTTACGTCAATCTTCTCCAATTGTAATAACTTTGAGTCTAACATATCTTGTATCCAATGACACCATCTATCAATGTGCTTTTTTCTAGAGTGAATTGTTGGAGTTTTTGCTAAATGTATAGCACTTTGACTATTACAATTGACGATAACATCTTTTTTTTTTTCATATCCAAATCTTTAATGATTTTCTTCATCCAAAGCATCTTCTTACCAGCTTTAACAACTGCAATGTACTTGGCCTTGGTAGTAGAGAGTGAAAAATGATTTTGTATCTTAGATTGCCATGAGAGTCCTCTCCCTACAAATTTGAACACATAATCTGAGGTGGACTTTCTTGAGTCCATATCTCCTCCCTAGTTTGCATTTCTGAACCCTTCAATCTCCAGTTTACAATTTTCAAAGTATAAGAAAACTTTAGAAGTACCTCTAAGATACCTAAGAATCTACCTTATTGCAACCCAATGTTCTTTGCCAGGATTGGAAAGAAATCTGCTCACAAGACCAACCGCATGTGTGATGTCTGGCCTAATACACACCATTGCATATATCATGCTTTCCACTGCCGATGTATAAGGAGTTGTCACCATCTCTTTCTTCTCCTTCTCATTCAAAGGACTTTGAGTAGAACTGAACTTGAAATGTCATGTAAGATGTGTTCAAATTGGCATTTACATTTTTTATATTGCATTGGTCCAATGTTTTATCAATGTACTTTTATAGTGACAACCAAAGCTTTCTAGCTTCTCTATCTCTGGAGATTTGCATTTGCTAAACTTGCTTGGCTGGTCTTAAGTCTTTCATAGTAAACGACTTGCTTAAATCCTACTTTAACCTGTCAATCATATCCACGTCTTGCCCAACAATCAACATATCATTCATATAAAAAATAGAGAATGATGAATTTACCTTCAGAAAACTTCTTAGCGTAAACACAATGATGCCTTTGATCTTTGTAGCCATGTCGTACCGTGAATGTGTCGAACTTTTTATACCATTGCATTAATGCGTGCTTCAACCCATTCAAATGCTTATTCAGTTTGTAAATCTTTTCACCTTGAAGCCTTCTAGTTGCTCTATATAGATATTCTTCTTTAAGTCACCATGGAGGAAAACATTTAGTTGTTCTAACTCTAGACCCAAGCTTGCTGCAAGACCCAATATCATGCGGATTGACTACATTTTAACTACGGGAGAGAAGTTCTCATCAAAATCAATTCTCTTTTTCTACCTCTAATTCTTTGCAACCAACCTTGCCTTGTAACTAAGTTGGCTCATTTTCTTCATGTTTCAACTTGTAAAACCATTTTTTCTTCAAAAGTGTCTTCTCTTTGGGCTCCCCACCATCTCATAGGTGTCATTCTTAGACAAGGTGTTTATCTCATCTTTGCATAGCTTACTTCCACTCGTCTTTACAAGTGCTAACTTGGGCTTCTTCATAGCTTTTTGGCTCACCACTCTCTGTCAACCTGACATGTTATGAATTAGGATATCTTGTTGAAGGTTTAGGAATCCTTGAGCGTCTTCTCAACTCAACTGTCACTGGCTCATCTTTACGAGGTTGCTCCACCTCATTTCTATTGCTTTTATCTTCATGGACATGATCACCACCATCTTCAACACCAATCATGAACATGATCATTAGCATGTGGCTTTTCTAGCTCTTCATTTTCTTCTACATTTTCATTCTCTTGTTCATGATGAATAATTGCATCACCATTGACATGATGCTCGTGGGGAATGACAACAACTTGCTCTACCCACTTACCAACAACTTTTTGCCAAATAGACTAATCAAAGTCTTCAATGGTTTCATCTTCTCAAGAGACTGCATCTCGGCTTTTATAAACCTTTCCATCACCGGGATTTCACAACTTATAACCAAATTCTTCAGCCGCATAACCCAAGAAAATACATGGCATAGATTTATCATTTAACTTGAACCTTAAATCATTGGGAACATGCATGAAGGCTTTGCATCCGAATGCCTGTAAGTGCTTGTTTGAGATACCTTTTTTTCTCCAAATTTGTTTGGGGACAGCTCCATTTAGTGATTATGATGGAGACAACTTAATCAAGTAATAGGCCGTTCTCATGGCTTTACCGAAAAAAATTTGGGCAATCTTGAAGTGGACAACAAACATCGAAATCTTTCTAAAATGGTTTATTTCATGCGTTAAACAATTGCATTTTTTTAAGGAGTGTAGGAACTGGTCTTCTCATGCCTTGTGTAGTGCTTTCTACAATATTCTTCAAATGTCCTTGAGGTGTATTCAACCCCCATTGTCCGTTCTCAAGCATTTAAGGCCCCGTTTGGCCGTGCTTGTGAGTTGTTCTGACGTTCCCATGAGACAAATAGGTGGGAAACACATTTGGCAAGGCACCTTGCCTCGAACCAATGCCACCTTTGAGTTGAAATATGTCATGACCTAGATGCTCCCAGTGTTTCATGGATTAGACAAAGAAAATCTATATCAACATGTTAGGGAATTCAAAGATATTTGTGTGACCATGAGAATCAATCAAATAACTAAAAAAAGCCCATAACCTTAGATTACTTCCCTTTTCCCTAAAAAGAAAGGCTAAAGCATGGTCAGATCTATCACCACATGGGCCAAGTTAGTTGAGGAATTTATAAAAAAATAAATCATTCCAAATTGAATACTTCCTCAATTAGACAGTCCATCAATGGGCTTTCTCTGTTGGAACATGAGACACTTTACAATTACTTAAAAATATTCAAGGACATCTTGATCTACTATCCCCACCATGGATTTGAAAAGATCCGTTTGCTCCAAAAATTCTTTATGAAGGCATGGATTACCCAACCAAACAAATGGTGAAATCTTTTTTGTGGTTGTCATTTTACTAAGAAACTAGTGGAGGAAGCATGTACATTCTTAGAAGAAACTGCTGAGAATACATTGCAATCAGCCCCTATCAAGAGGGGGCTCGATAAATCCAGCATTCCTTAAATGGGGGGCATGTTCAAACTTGAACCCAAACTTGAGATAGAGGCCAAGTTGGCCATAGTGATGAGGAGATTAGAAGCCCTAGATATGAACCATAGAGCCCAAAAGACCACTCCAAAGGCAATGGAGTCATTAAGATATAGTTAGGTCGTGAGTGAAGGCACTCACCCAGCAACTTTGGGTTAGGCAAAACCAATTGAGGAAGTCAATGCAATTTATCAAAACACCTATTTTGATAATTGTTAGAGGTGTGACCCATACTCAAGCACATATAACCCAAGTTGTAGGGATAACCCAAGCTTTTCTTGGACTAAGGGACCAACCTATTGAAGCCCATCTCAGGTCATGCAAAACCAACCCATTCAATCTCAGGCCAATGCACCTCCAGGTTTTCAAAACTTAAATCTAAATCCCAGTCCACTAACCAAGCGGGTAGAATATTTAGAAGAGGCCATGAAACTCATGTCCTAGAGCACAACCCAATTCCAGCAAACCGCTACTCAACTTCTAAATGTCCACAGACAAGCACTTGCCAAATTAGAATGCCAAATGGGCCAATTGGCAAATTCCATGAGTGATAGAGATAAAGGAACCTTTCTTAGTAAACCAGAGTCCAACCCCAAAGGTCAAGTGATTAAGGATGCAAAAGGAAATTGCCTAGAGCAAGTTAAATCCATAACTAAACTCATGTCAGGAAAATAGGTTGATAACAAGGTTGAACTCCCAAAGGAACATGGGGAAAAACAATGAGGTCTTATAAAAGGATGAGCCAATTGTGAACACTGTTGAATCAATGAGTGAGAAGGAACCAGAGCCAGTTAAAGAGAACATCATCATGGTTTATCCATCACCTAGTGAGCCACCTCCTCAGACCAACATTCCCAAAGCTTCGTACCCCCAAAGGCTAGGCCCAGCCAAATCACCTAATTAGTTGGATAAAATACTAGAAGTGTTTAAACAAGTAACGATCAACATTCTATTACTTGATTCCATCCAACAAATACCTACCTATGCCAAATTTTCAAAGGACCTCTATACCTTCTAAAGGACCACCAATGTGCCAAAGAAAGCTTTCCTGGCTTAACAAGTTAGCTCAATCATCTCTTGTCTAACCCGAATCAAATACAAGGATCCAAGGTGTCCTACCATTTCTTACCAGATAGGGGAGCATCACATAGAACAAGCTTTGCTAGATTTGGGTGCGAGTGTGAACCTTCTTCCGTATTCTGTATACAAAGAATTAGCTTTGGGCCATTGAAAATAACCCATGTGACTTTGCAATTAGCTAATGTGTCGATCCATACCTAAAAGGGGTAGTCAAAGATGTTTTGATCAAAGTTGTATATTTCGTTTTTCTGGTGAATTTTGTAGTCCTAAATACCAAACAGCAACCAAGGACTGAACCCAAGATACCAGTAATCTTACGGAGACTATTCCTAGTTACATCTAATGCATTGATCAATTATAGGATGTAGTCATGCAAATTTCTTTTGACACCATGATAGTGCAAGTGAACATTTTTAATGTAACTAAGAAACCTCCTGATAAGGATGATGGGGTGTTCGAGGTTAGTTATATACATGAATTGGTGAAAAATTATCTTCCCCAATTGAACCTTGAGGATCCATTAGTGGCATGTCTTGCACATTTTTGTACCAATCTTGACCTAGATGGCTATATTGAGGAAGTTAATAGCTTACTGAACTCAACCCCATTTATCATTTGCACTAGGTGGCAACCATAGCATGAAATTTTGACACCAGCTGCCACTCTACCTGCTCCATCCATTGTAGCACCTCCTAAATTAGAACTCGAATAGCTCTCACATATATTGAAGTATGTGTTTTTAGGCCCATTAGAAATAGTTCCTTTGATCATAGCTTCAGGCTTGGATTCAATCCAAGAAGTAAAACTTTTGAACATACTGTGTGAACATAGAGAAGCTATAGGATGGTCCATTGCTACTTGATATCAAAGGAATAAATCCTTCTGTGGTCCAACATAGAATCCATTTGGAAAGAGATGCAAAAAACTTTAGGGAACCACAAAGGTGACTGAATCCAGTGATGAAGGAAGTGGTCGGGCCAAAAATGCTAAAATTGCTAGATGCGGGGGTGATCTACCTAATATCTTATAGTTCATAAGTGAGCTGGATACAAGTGGTACGATAGAAATCAGGAATTAATGTAGTTAAAAATGAGGGAAATAAATTGGTCCCAACTAGGATACAAGCTGGATGGAAAGTATTCATTGATTAAAGGAAGCTGAGCTCAACTACTCAAAAAAGACCATTTTTCACTCTCACTCATGGATCAAATGCTGGAGAGATTAGTCGGGCATGCTTTTACTATTCTCTGGATGGTTATTTTGGCTATGACCAAATTCCTAATGCACCCAAGCATCAAGAGAAGACAACCTTCACCTAACCATTTGGCGCATTTCCTTACAAAAGCATGCCCTTTGGGTTATGCAATGCACCATCCAGGTTTCAAAGGTTCATGGTAAGCATTTTTTTCTTACATGGTATAAGTATTCATAGAAGTGTTCATGGATGACTTCTTTGTTTTTGGAAATTCGTTCGATGAATGTTTACACCATTTGACACTTTTGCTTGAAAATGCAAAGAGAAGAATTTGCTCCTTAATTGGGAGAAATGTCATCCCATTATAAGAAAAGGCATCGTCCTGGGACAAATCATTTTTGACAAATGCATTGAGGTGGATAAAGAAAAAGTTGATTTTATCTCCACTATCGCCTACCAAGTCTATCAAATAGATAAGATCATTCTTAGTTGATATCTATATGGTATTTATCAAGGATTTTTGTAAAATTGCTAAACCATTGCGCTATCCACTCACAAAAGAGGCCCCATTTGAATTTAATAAATAGTATCTAAAGGCTTTTGAAAGATTAAAAGAGGAGCTAACCTTAGCTCCTATCATCTAACCACCTAATTGGACCATTCCATTTGAACTCATGTACGATGCATTCGATACTACTATCTAAGCCATTTTGGGACAATGGATAGGGAAATTTTCCCATGTGATCTATTATACAAGTAAGACTCTAAATCATGAACAACTAAACTACACCACCACTAAGAAGGAATTGCTAGCTTTGGTCTTTGCCTCAATAAAAATTTTGGTCTTAACTAATAGGCTCCAAGGTCATCATTTACACATGCCATATAGCCCTAAGCTACCTTCTTTCAAAGAAGGATGCCAAAGCCCATCTAATCAAATGAATCCTTCTGCCATAAGAGTTCGATCTAGAGATTAGAGACAAGAAAGGCTATGAGAATGTGGTAGCATATCATCTCTCTAGACTGCCCTTAGAGCCCTCAGATGGCATCCCATTAAGTGAGAGCTTTTCTGATGAACAATTGCTAAGTATTTCTCAACTCCCCTGGCTTGTCGATATAGTAAATTACTTTGTTATGGGGGAGATGCCTACACATTGGTCAAGACAATATCGGTCCAAATTTTTGTTAGAGGTCAAATATTTCTTTTGGGATGACCCTTGCCTATTCAAGTATTATCTGGACCAAATTATCAAGAGATGCATTCCTAATAAAGACCATTACTCTGCCATTCCTTCTTCCATGACCATGCCTGTGGAAGTCATTTTAGCTTGAAGAAGATAGCTTTAAAAATTTTGTAGTGAGTTTTACTGGCTCACAATCTTTGGAGATTTTCACATTTTTTGTTCGAACTGTAAAAGGTGCTAAAAGCTTGGCAAGCTCAATTGGAGCAACATGATCCCTGTTGACCTATAAAATTTTGCAAATAATGCAGCGAAGGTATTAAGAGCTTTGGATTATAAAGTTCCAAACTTTTCAAAGCACTTGAACCTTATCTCAGCTCAAATCAGTTTCAAAAACTCTTTGCTAGCTCTTTGGAAATCATTGCGGGACCTAGCACTTTCACATGTTGAAGCAAGCTTCTATTCAATGAAATACTTTCAAGTACATTTAAAGACTACTCCTCAAGGATTCAGAGCAGTTGGACATCATTTGAATCCAAACTTGGTCTAGATGATCATATATTATGCTCTGTGGGTCCCTATGTAGAGTGACATCCCATAAAGATCAAATTAGCTGAAACTCTTAGAGGAAGCTCAAATGATGCCCAAGACAAACCCTACAAAATTTTGGGTTGAACAGACATCATCGAACCCAAAAGCCACAAGCATGTCAACTTGGGGTCAGTCCCCCCCAAGACATGGGGTCATTGACCAAAGTCCTACTTCCCGATGTCCAAAATTGATGAAATTTGGGCAAATACTCCAAGATGTTCCTAAAGTCAATCCCTCTAAGTTTCAAACTAAACCGAAGTCATTTGGGCCTCAAACAGCTGAGACAAGAGCCCACTTTCATACAAAGTCAACTGGAGAATTGACCGACTTTTGAAAGTCAAAATAGGTTGAAACTTCTATGACATGCTCAAAATAGTGTCAAGAAGCAACCCTCCAAGTTTCATGGTGATCAGACATCGTTCGGACAAAAGTCCGAAAACGGGCCTTGTCCATGACCATGGCCAAATCATCAAGGGAGTTGACTAACTTCAGGTGGTCAAAACAAGCTGAAACTTCTATGACACACTCAAAGTAGTGTCAAGAGGCATCCTTCCAAGTTTTGTCAAGATTGGACTTCGTTTGGACCCCAAACAGGTGAATATGGGTCACAAATGTAAAAGTCCAAAAATGGGCCTTGTCCGTGACCGTGGCCCAATCATCAAGGGAGTTGACCAACTTCAGGTGGTCAAAACAAGCTGAAACTTCTATGACACACTCAAAATAGTGTCAAGATGTATCCCTCCAAGTTTTATCAAGATTGGACTTTGTTCGGACCCCAAACAGGTGAGAACAGATCACAAATGCAGAAATCCGAAATTGGGCCTTGTCAGTGACCATGGCCTGTTCATCAAGAGAGTTGACCAAATTCAGATGGTCAAAACGAGCTGAAACTTTTATGACATGGTCAAAATAGTGTCAAGAAGCATCCCTCCAAGTTTCGTGGCGATTGGACTTCGTTTGGACCCCAAACAGGTGAAAACGGTCCACAACTGCAAAAACCCGAAATTGGGCCTTGTCCATGACCACGGCTGCGGTCACGGAACCCCAAAGGACATTTCCTGCGGTTTTGAGCTGCTTTTCTCCACTCCCTTTCGAAATCAAACTTCCCACAACTCCCCTCAACTCCCAAGAACCACCAAAAACAGCCTGGGACCTCTATAAAAAGAAGAGTGTTTGAAGGAAACAAGGGGGGGACACACAGAAGAGAGAAAAAGAGAAAATCAAACAAACACAAGAGCATTCAAGCAAGAAAAGCAGCATCTCATGACCATTCCCTTCCTTCTTTAGTCACCAAGGTGAGAAAAAAGATTCAGAGAGGAAGAGGAGAAGGGTGGGGTAACTACGGAACGAACTATGTTCATGCAACGGCGACGATTCGAGGGATGACGTTGTCATCTTTGTCTTTCTCATTTGGGGAGGTTTCTTAGCCATTACAAACGTTGTGAACAAGCCCCTTTGGGCCTTATTTTGTTCCTTGAAAATGATAGGTTTAGAATGACGCAATTATAGCTTTTTACTATACCTTTTTCGGACTTGAACAAAAGACAGTCCATAAACAAGAATGATGAATTACAAAGTTTTCAATCGATTCCATAGTTGAATTCGATCTTCTTAATGGTTATCTAACACCCTAAGATGTCATGAAAGGGAGCTTCAACACTTGAAAAAGTTTGGAAGAGCAACCAGCGCGAACAGTGCAAAAAACGGAGGCGAACAGTGGCTTCACGGGCACTGTTTGCCAGTGACCGTGACCCACGGTCACTGGTAGGTGCCAGTGACCGTGAGTCACGGTCGCTGGAAGCTGCCAGTGTCCGTGAGTCACGGTCACTGGAAGGTGCCAGTGACCGTGACTCATGGTCACTGGCCTGGGGCAGTGACCGCGGGTCACGGTCACCCCCCATTTTTTCCTCTTTTTCGCATTTATTCCCACTTTATGTACATTTTCTTGTAATTTCCAAATTGAGATCACATCTAAGATTTGAGGGAGGGGTTGTAAACTTTGTAAACTCATGTAAACAACCTGCATCCCCGCGGTCAGCGCATTAGAACCCATGTAAACAAAAGGGAAATTAATGATGAACCGTAATTAATTCACATTCTTCTTAACGCTTGAAGTGCGTGAATGTCGGACATCGAATCCATTATACATTTCCATGTTATTTTTAAGCACGATCAATCCCCCTGAATCCAATCATGATCATAGAAATCTACGATGTTTGGGAAATTGATTTCATGGGACTATTTCAATCTCCATTGGAAATTTTTACATTTTACTGGTAGTAGACTATATTTCCAAGTGGGTAGAAGCCATACCAACCAATTAGAGGAATGATCATGGATTGAGCAAGTTCGCAAAAGATTATATCTTTCCTTGGTTTGGTACCCCTAGGGAAATTATCAGTGATAGAGACACTCATTTTTGCAACTGCTCTATTGAGAATTTGCTATGGAAACACTCTGTCACGCATAAGGTTGCTATGCCTTACCATCCACAGATAAGTGGTCAAGCAGAAGTATCAAATAGGCAAATCAAACGAATTCTTGAAAACCTAGTTAATCCAACTTGAAAAGTCTAGTCTCTGAGATTGCTAGATTCATTATGGGTCTATCGAACTACTTATAAGACACCTATTAAGGTATCTCCATATAAGTTAGCTATGGGAAAGGTTGCCACTTACCCATAGAATTAGAACATAGGGCTTACTTGGCCATTAAAAAGTTCAATTTTGATTTGCCCACAATTGGTAATCTTCACAAGCTGTAGTTGAATGAGCTAGGAACTTAAAAATAATGCCTTTGAGAATACAAAAATTTACAAGGACCAAATGAAGTCAAACCATGATAGATCCATTTTGCGGATATCATTTGAACCTGGAATGAAGGTTCTTCTATACAATTCTCGTTTACACATTTTCCAAGAAAATTGAGGACCTGGTGGTTTGGCACATTCATTGTTTGTGCTGTGTACATAGATGGTGATGTGGAAATAGAAAACCCTAAGAATGGGGATATTTTAAAGATCAATGGTCAATGGTTAAAACCATTTTTGGAGCTGAAAGATAAGCACATTGAAAAGGTCCTTCTTTAGTATCCAATTTACATAGGTTAAATATCATTACATACCACTCACCTCATTACATTCTGAATTTCATTCATTACATTGAGGACAATGTAAGGTTTTGGTTGGGGGTTGAACACAATTTAGGATCAATCGGCTAATTTTCAATTTTTCACTTTTAGCTAATATTCTACATTGTTAGGACGCTTTTTAATGTTTTTTTACTGGTCCGGCTAAAAACGTTAAACTTAGCACTTATTGGGAGGCAACCCAATGGCTTCTAGTTTTCTACAATGCATTTGTTTAGTGTCAAAGCTTGATGTCCCTTCCGACAACAAGATCATCATCATGATGAAAATAAGGAAGGCTTTTGAGTAGGAAATGAAGGATAAACAATCTTTGTTGTTTAATGGTAGGAGCCTCTATGCCATGAAACCGAAAACTAAGAGGATTGGTAGTTACTATCATTGTGCTAGATTAACTTGTGACTCTCTAGCTAGAGAAAATGGGAAAAGCTGCAATGGCTTAGTTTGGACCTTGGCAGGAAAAGTGAAAAAAATGCTACTGATAAGGGAATCGCTAAGTAAGACTAAAGAAATTTGGTGTGAGACAACTTACATCGGTAGGGATATGAATTATTTTTTGTCAAGGACTAACTAACCTTTGCCACACTGAGCAACTTATTAAGGAATTTGATGTCAATGTTTGTCCGGGGTGGACAAAAATAGGTTGCAAGTTTTTCATCATGTTTTTCAATTTTTAGGAAAAATCTTCAACTTTTTAGAAACAAAGGTTTTTGGAAGAAACGATACAACTGAAGACTTTGAGAAATTTGGAATCTTGAAATTTCTTGAAGGAAGTAGTTCACATTTTCTAAGGGATAAGATTTGTCAATGAATTGTGAAACCCTATTTTTCACTGAAACATGTATATGTCTTTCAAGTTTTTGGATCAAAAGCATTACTATTATTTTCAAGATGAAAAATAGGATGAATTTTCAAATTTTAGACTTAAAAGTTCTCCTGGCACACCTAGGTGTAGCTTGTCTGGAAGACCTAGATGAGTTAATTTGTGTGAACCAAGGAAGGCTACCTATTGTTTATTTATTTATTTTTAAAAAAGAAGATAAATTTGGGCCCAAGATTGAGTGTCCGTAGAAATTTCTATAGGGAGTATATGCAGAAATGAACAATGACTAGGTCTGTTCCTTAGATGTTAACTTTTCTTAAACCATGTGAACTAAAAAATTTCTAAGTAGAAAAAGTCAATGAGAGAAGAGTGTCCATGGGAGTTTTTCGAGGGATTATGTGAGGAAATATAAAATGACTAAGTTTTCTCCCTAGATCTTAACATTTTTTATATCATATGAATTCGGAAACTTTTTCATTTGAAAAAGAAAGTGAGACCAAAAGAAAAAGCTACCAAAGAACATGTAAACTATCTAATGTGTCATTGAAGAAGGTTACCATACTCATTAGCGTGAAAGCTAAGAATGAAGGTTTGATTTTCAAAATAAAAATAGGCCTTTTCGAAGTAAACAATAGCATGCCAACTCCTTATAGTAGCTTTAAGAGGAGACTTATAACTCCCTAAATCTAGGAAAGTCTAAATATGTGGGGGGAATTTTGTTTCCAACATTGCTATGGAACATTTGAAAATTTGATTTGATATATAGATCTTCACAAGGCACACAAGTTTGGTATGACTTTTAAGTAGATTCTTGAAATTCGGAATGTGAACCAAGTTTGAAAGGTCTAAGATTTTGATTATTCCGAAGGTGAAAAATATCAGATTTGACATGATACTCTTTTGAAAATTTTATTTTACTTTGTTTTCTTTTAGGGTAAATGAATTTTATTGGTTTATTCACAGCAAACCCTTACGAGGCACAACTCATCTACTAGGGAGAACATAGAGATTTAAGGGTTTACTACATATGCTAAATGTAGTTGAAAGCACTAGTGAAAGTGCCTTTGTTTTCATTGTTTCTAGTTTTTTTTATTAGATTAGATCAAAGAACTTTTATTTCAAAAATTTTGCTAATGGACTAGCATAATGCTAGCTGGGGTGCGTTAAGTCCATGAATATCCATCATTTAAGCATCATTTCATATAGAAGTATGGACTTAATCAGGTTAATGAGTTGTTTTCACTGAATTTCATCGTTTTGTGCATTTGCACCTCAAAGTTGAGAATTTCAGCAAATCATACACATTCCCTGCATCATTTTAACATTTTATGCAAGTTTCCAATTTTTTAAAGAATCCTTATTGGATCAAGACTCTTTCTGAAAGAGTCCTTGTTCGAATGAAAATTCCGTGACTTGCAGAACCCTATGGAAGATTTTGAAAAGAGTCCTAATTACATCAAGACTCTAACATGGGATCCACTTCGGATCACACATAATCATCTTAAGCCCTACATTGATAACTGAAGCCGAAAACTAAAGTTTGAAAGAAAATTCACTAAGGGGACCCCACTCACAAATACACATGTGAAGGTACTCTAGGGGTGGCCCACTCATCTCTAGACAGTCACGTAGAATTATCTTCAAAAATAATTCCAAGAAAAGTCAAGAAATCTCCAAGCTTGACGGCCCCACATATGAAATGAAGATTTTTTTATTAATGAAAAGGGTAGACCCACACCATGGTGGACATCTGACGTCCCTTCTCTCATCTCCATTTGAATTTCTAACCATAGAATATTCTCTCTGCATTATCCCTCCACATTGTTAGTGTCATTGTAAGAGTGTGTTGTCAATTACGTGACCAAAATGTAGTTCAGTTCTAGAACGATCTAGTTCACCTCGGAAGTTCATTGAAGATCAACCTAAGTTCAAAGAAGTTCAAGCAAGTTCAAGACCATTCAAAAAAGACCTATCAATGAAGACTAAGCAAAGAAGTTCAAGATCATTCAAGAAGATCCTTTGTGAGTGCCAAGGGATAAGGTAACTGTGACCCCTAGTGTTTATAGAATAGGAAATCAGGGTTTTCAAACACCCAGTTTTTGTTCTACGGCTTGGACCACGGCTAAGCCGTAGATCCTACGGCTCACTCTCCAGAGAGTATATTTTGAAGCTTTTTGTTCTACGGCTGACCCTACGGCTGCACCGAAAAATGTTACGGCTAAGCCGTAGTGTGTTTCACGGCTAAGCCGTAAAATCTACGGGCCACAATCCAGAGAGTGCATTTGGCCATACAATGCCTACGGTTGACTTTGCGGCCAACCCGAAAGGCCTTCACGGCTAAGCCGTAGGGTGATTCACGGCTAAGCCGTAAAGATTACGGGCCACTCTTCAAAGAGCAATTTTTGGGAAATTTCAGTCTACGGCTGACCCACGGATAGGCCGAAAGGTGCTCACGGCTAAGCCGTATAAGGATTTACGGCTAAACCGTAAGCTTAACCGTAAGAAGGAATTTTTGTTGAATCTGATCAAACTAGCCGTTGGATGTTTTCAGAGCTTACGGCTAAGCCGTAGACCATTCTGTTCTTAACCGTAGATCTATCCGTTGGAGCTTATCTGTATTTAAAGAGGACCTCTCCCTTGCTCCAACCACTGAATTGATTACTGTAAAAATCACTAGTATAGCTGAGCCTTTGCACCTCCATTAAAATCATCTTCAAAACTCCCACAACCACCTACTCTCCAACACCAAAAAGTGCCATTATTGTTACAAGAAGAGTAGTTGGTGATTTAGGAAAGGCTCCATTAAATTTGAGAGAATACCTTAGCCTTCCAAACTCTCTTAAAACCTCTTCCCTTGGCTGAGCACTCATCTGAAGATCTTCATCACCAAGGAGCAAGAACAAGAGGCCAAAGCTTGGAGGTAGTCTTTCAAGCATCAAGAGCACCACTCAAAACCAAGGTATACAATTCCTTGTTTAGGTGTTCTTTAATATTTTAATTCTCATTGCTGTATTTGGTGGAAGACAAACCACCGCATCAAAAATTGTTGTAGTTGGTGGACTAGATCAAGGATCAACCACCTGATCAAAAACCCCAGTTGGTGGAAGACAAACCACCGAATCAAAAACTGTTGCAAGAGGTGTATGTTATGTAAGTACCTCTTATTTAGTGGAACCAAGAGAGATTGCTCTTGAGAGTGGATGTAGGTCTAGGACCGAACCACTATAAATCACTGTGTTTATTATTTGTTGTGTGTGGATGTTGCCTTGCATTCTTGTCACTTGAGTTGATGATCTTTTCTAAGCTACATCTTTGTTACTCTAGTTGCATTTCTACATACTGTAAACACTCACAACTCTGAATATCTCTCTAAAATCTTCTTGGGGACTCTCAATTTCAATTAATTTTTCAGATTGCCCACTAATAAAACCTAATTCTTAAAAAGAAATTTTTAATAGTCCTATTCACCCCCCCTCTAGGACTTGGTGAGATCTAGTTATTGCTCTTTCAATTGGTATCAGAGAGGGTTACTTCTTAAGGGTGTAATAACCTGAAGTAGATCCATCTTTTGCTAGATTCACCATGAATCCTGAAGGAAGCTCTATCACCCATCCACCTCTCTTTGATGGAACAAATTATGCCTTCTGGAAAGCCCGGATGACAGCATTTTTAAAGTCCATGGACTGGGCTGTTTGGGAGGCTATAGAGAAAGGCTGGACGGAACCTACTGAAGATGTGACTACAATTGGTGTCACAACCACTAGACCATTAGATCCAGCTAGATGGTCTCAAGCTCAGCTAAATCTTAGACAAAATAGTGCTAGAGCTTACAATGCTATAGTGTGTGCCATGAATCAAGAAGAGTTTAAAAAGATCATGACAACCACTAATGCAAAACAGGCATGGAGAATCCTTGAAGTAACTTATGAGGGTACCTCAGTTGTCAAAAGATCTAAACTTCAGATGCTCACGAGTCAGTTCGAAAACATTCGCATGGAAGAAAATGAAATGTTTACTGACTTCCATACTAAGCTCATGAAAATTGTAAATGAAATGTGGGCTCTTGGGGAAACTCTTCCGGAAGGTAAAATTTGTAGTAAAATCTTGAGATCACTTTCGGAAAGATTCCATCCTAAGGTAACCTCTATAGAAGAACACAAGGATTCGGAACAAATGAAAATTGAAGATTTAGTGAGATCCCTTCAGACCTTTGAACTCAAATTTAACAATGATAAAAAGAAATCAATCGCTCTAATCACCTCTCATAACACATCTTCCTCTAAAGATGACATAGGAATAACTAGTAATGACGAGGATGAAGATGTGGCCCTTTTGGCTAAAAGATTTTTTAAACAATTTAAGAAAAAAGAGGGTGAAAGAGTATAAAAATGAAACCACAAATGATAAATACAAAGGTCGGTCAAGTTCCCTCTCTAGAAGTAAACATAAGGAACCTATGTATTACAGATGTAAGAAAATTGAACACATATCCACCGATTGTCCTCAAAAAGGGAAATTCAAAAAGAAGAATCTTGTAGCCACTTGGGACGATTCATCTGAATCAGATTCTGACTCAGATGAATCACATCAAAATGAATCAGACAAATATACAGTTCTGATGGCTACCACTGCCACCTTCAATCTTTCTGAGGAAATGATTAAAATATCGAATGAAGAAATCTCAGGCAGTGAGTCAGAGAGTGAATATGAAAATTCAGATGATGAGGATAATGACAACACCACGAATTCCTATGAACTACTCTATGAGGGAACCTGTAGGCTCGTTGAAACTGTAAGTAATCAACAAAACAAAATTAAGAATTTAAAGGAAAAGGTTGATAGTATTAATGCTGAAAAGGAAGAATTGATCAAAGAACTCGAAAGTGTAAAAATCCAATTATCAACAGAAAGAGAAAATGTACTCAAATTAAGAGAAAATGAAAAATCCCTTTTAAAAATAAAAGATGAAAATAATGCTCTCCACAATGAAGTGACTATTCTGAAACGGTATAAAGAAAAGTATGAGTACAGATTTACTCAAAATGATGAGAAATACATTAGACTATTCAAAATTGGGAAAGCTTATAAAGACATGACCAGTCTTGGATATGACAAAAATGCTAATCAGTCCCCAAGTTCCGGAACTGTTTTTGTCAAAAGTGCTTTAAAGAACGAAGATACTAGTGTTCCAAACACTTTGGATAAGGCATCTACTAGTACTCATACTGTTTCATCAAATGTCTTCTGTCATTATTGTGGAAAAAGAGGTCATTTCAAAATGGAGTGCAAGTTAAGAAAAATTCATTATAACATTAGTCAGAAAATTGAGAAAAACACCTCTAAGAAAGTGGAACCTGAAAACAAAAAACAGAAGTCTCAAATAAACACGTTCCCCTTAAAACAAAAGATGAATAATTTGTTAAAAGAAGTCCAAAAGTTAAGAAAACAATTTGAAATATACAAAAAGAATGAAGCAAACATTCTTATTCCCCAACATAAAACCTTTCAAGTGAAACACCAAAAATCAACTGTGATCCCCACTACTAGTACACTTAAATGGATACCTAAAAACAAGAATCTAGTGTTCCACACAGCTTTTAAAGCTGCAGAACAATCAAGATGGTATCTGGATAGTGGATGCTCAAAACATATGACTGGTGATAAATCTTGTTTGTCTAAAATGATTGAATTCGATGGAGGCATAGTTACTTTTGGTGATGGCAGTACTGCAAAAATTATTGGGAAAGGAACTTTAAATGTTCCAAACTTACCACCTTTTGGGAATGTTTTGTGCGTTGATGGGTTGAAACATAATTTACTTAGCATATCTCAAATCTGTGATAAAGATTATGCCGTAAACTTTAGCAGTCATAGTTGTGAGATCTCAAGGAATGGAAAGATAATATTGAGAGGTCTTAGAACTACCGATAACTGTTATGTGGTGGGAAAAACAAATACTTCATCCTCTGCTTCTTACCTATTAACTAGTATTGATGAAGCTAAGTTGTGGCATCAAATACTTGGGCATGTAAACTACAGGGACTTATCCCATCTAAACAAATATGTTGAAGGACTGCCCAAGATCAGTAGTCGAGAAAAAATGATCTGTGGAGAGTGCCTTTAAGGAAAACAAATTAGAAGTGCCCATAAAATGGTGAATGCTATGAAAACTACTCGACCTCTAGAACTTATTCATATGGACTTCGTTGGACCAACTAAAAGAGAGAGTCGAGGTAAGAAAAGGTACTTTCTTGTTATGGTAGATGATTTCTCTAGATTCACTTGGGTTGCATTCGTGAGAGAAAAATCTGAAGCCTTTGGAGAATTCAAAAGGATTGTAAAACAAATTCAGATTGAAAAAGGTACTTCAGTAGCACGAATCAGAAGTGATCATGGTGGAGAATTTGAAAATGATCAATTTGACAAATTTTGTGAGAAATATGGGATTCATCATGAATATTCTGCACCCAAAACTCCACAACAAAATGGAGTAGCTGAAAGAAAAAACAGAGTTCTCCAAGACATGGCCATAGTCATGCTTCATAGTAAGAATCTTCCTAGAGACTTGTGGGCCGAAGCTGTTAATACCAGCTGCTACATCATCAACCGAGTTTATCTTAGGACTGGTACAAATCAAACAGCTTATGAATTGTGGCATGGGAAAAAACCAAATGTGAAATATTTTAAGGTCTTTGGAAGTAAATGTTACATCTTGAAGGATAGAGAACAACTGAGTAAATTTGACTCAAAAAATGATGAAGGTATACTCTTAGGCTATTCAACACGGAGTCTAGCCTATCGTGTTCTAAATATGAGAACCGGAGTCATCCAAGAGTCAATAAATGTCATTATAGATGATGAATCCACAATGTCTGATAATGTTGATGAAGTGGAAGTGCCCTCAATGATTGAACCCACACGATCCACAATAAAAACTGATGTACCTATTCCCACTGAAAATTTGGTGAATGTAAAAGATCATCCTATAGATCAGATTATTGGTGACCCCCTAACAGGTGTAAAAACTAGGAAACAATTGGAGAACATTATGAGTCACTTGTGCTTTACTTCTGTTTTAGAACCTACCTGCGTTGATGAAGCCTTTTCAGATAATGATTGGATAAAAGCTATGCAAGAAGAATTGAATCAGTTTACAAGAAGTGATGTTTGGTACCTAGTTCCAAGACCAAAGGATAAAAATGTGATAGGCACTAAATGGATCTTCAAAAATAAACTTGATGAAAATGGCGTTATTGTTAGGAACAAAGCTAGGTTGGTAGCGCAGGGATATTCTCAAATTGAAGATATTGACTTTGACGAGACCTTTGCTCCAATTGCTCGTTTAGAATCAATTAGAATTTTACTATCTATAGCTTGTTTTTTAAAGTTCAAATTGTTTCAAATGGATGTTAAGAGTGCTTTTCTAAATGGAATTTTGAATGAGGAAGTGTATGTTGAACAACCTAAAGGTTTTATAGACTCAAAATTCCCTGACCATGTGTTTAGACTGAAGAAAGCTCTATAAGGTCTTAAGCAAGCACCACGTGCTTGGTATGAAAGGTTGACAAAATTCTTGTTAGACAATAATTTTCAAAGAGGTAGTGTTGATAAAACTCTTTTTATCCAAAAGACAAGAAAGTCAGTTTTAATAGCGCAAATATATGTAGATGATATCATCTTTGGCTCCACAGCTAATGAATTGACTACTCAGTTCGCTAATCTAATGCAATCTGAATTCGAAATGAGTATGGTTGGCGAATTGAATTTCTTCTTAGGTTTACAAGTCAAACAATTACGTGATGGTATCTTCATTTCCCAGTCCAAGTATGCTAAAGAACTGGTAAAACGATTTGGTCTAATTACTGGGAAACATGTCAAAACTCCCATGAGTACAACCATCAAACTTACTAAAGATGCAAATGGTAAAGGGGTTGACTCTAGCCTATATAGAAGTATGATCGGTAGCCTGATATACCTTATTGCAAGTAGGCCAGACATAGCATTTAGTGTGGGAGCATGTGCTCGATATCAAGCAGATCCAAAAGAATCCCATCTAACTGCTATAAAAAGAATCATTAAGCACATTGCAGATACAACTGAATATGGTCTGTGGTATTCTCATAACTCATCATCCTCCATTGCTGGATACTCAGATGCTGATTGGGCAGGAAACTTAGATGATAGAAAATCCACAAGTGGCGGCTGTTTTTATGTTGGAAATTGTCTAGTAGCTTGGCATAGTAAAAAGCAAAATTCGATATCTCTCTCCACTGCCGAGGCTGAATACATAGCTACCGGAAGCTGTTGTTCTCAACTCTTGTGGATGAAGCAGATGCTTATGGACTATGGCACTAAACAAGGAATAATGAGCTTGTATTGTGATAACACGAGTGCCATACACATTTCTAAAAATCCGGTCCGGCACTCTCGCACCAAACACATTGATATTCGACATCATTTCATTAGAGAATTGGTCGAAGAAGGAATCATTGAGCTCGAATATATTCAGACTGAAAAACAACTTGCAGACATCTTGACTAAACCTCTTGATGTGTTAAAATTTGAAAATTTGAGGAAATCAATTGGTGTTTGCTGTTTGGATTAACCTGTATTTTGCCCAGGGTCTACGGTTAAGCCGTACACCACTTTACGGCTAAGCCGTAATCTCCTTACGGTTAACCCGTATTTGCGCAAACATTTACCCTACGGCTCAACCGTAAGGGTTTACGGCTCAGCCGTAAAATACTCTACGGCTAAGCCGTAAGTGCTATTTCTGTCCTCGTTCTGCGCGCCGAGGCCTACTTAACTCTGTCTCTTCGTCTTTTTTGGCCTCTACCTCTGCACGAACGCTCTGCCTCTGTCTCTGCTCTTTCTTCCTTTCTCTTTCTTCCTCCTCCGGCGTCTTCCTCCTCCGGCATCTTCCTTCTCCGGCCCTCCTCCTCCGGCGTCCTCCTGTTTCGCACATCGTATTGTTCTCCTTTCTCTCTCTCTTCTTTTTCATCACTGTTTCATTCGATTTACTGTGCTCGTTCCTCTGTGTGCTTTTTCCTCCTGGGTTTAGGTGTGTGGCTTTCCCTCTGTGTCTCACTTTGCCTCCACGAACCAAGAATGCTTACCCTCCTGGTAAGAGGCCTCGTGCCTCCAGTAGCTCCTCCCGGCCTCGTCAGCCATCTCCACCCTCTCCCCGAGTTTTGGTTCCACGGGAACCCACTCGTGATAGGTCTTTCCTTTCCAGACCCATTACTGTAGAACGCGATGTCAATATTCTTGCCGTTGAGACATAGGGAGTCCATACCCTTCTCACACACATTGGATGGGAAAATATTCTGAAGTGGGGTGGTCCTGGCTTCCCCTCGGTTGTGCGTTCCATGTATGCATCTATCACACGTGCATCGTTAGAATCTCTGTCCTTTGACCTTGAGTTCATTGATGGCACCAATACCATCACCCCTGCCATCATCTCAACCCTGTTGTGTGTGCCTCTCTCCGATTCCACTTCGGTCATCTCGGATTCTCTATCCGAAGAAGAAAAACAAACTGCCACTTTCGCCCTCTGTGGAGCCACCATCCCCTGGAAGGACAAGGGGTTCCTTCCTGCAGCCTCCCTACTTCCTCATTACCGGATCCTCCATGCTATCTTCACCTGTAACATCTATCCTCGGAGGGGGAATTTCTCCGACCTCACACCGTTCATGGTTAATGTCCTCTACTCAGTCCACATGGGGGTCAGAGTGTGTCTTCCATCTCTCATCTGTGCTACCATTATTAGGTTTTGGCAGTGCCCGGGCAGAGGCACCAATGCCTGCGTCTTTGGATATCTTATGACTCGCCTCGCCTCTCAGTGTGGGGTCACTTTACCTTCAGATGAAGCTCCTGAGTCTCACCCCACCTTTGGCACAGTTAATATTCAGAACATGCGCTTTTCCAAACAACGGGCAGCTGGTCCCCGACTTCCTGACTCCGGAGACGAAGATGATTCACCGGATGAGTCTCTTCCTGCAGCACCGGTTCCAGTTCCTCCCCCGGCTTCTTCCTCTTCCTCGTTTGAAGCTCGGTTGGCCGCACTCGAACAAAGGCAAACCAAGATGGAGAAGCTCTTGAAGAAATCCTTTCAATACTTGTCAAAGATCTCCAAAAGTTGCCGGCGAGACGATGTGGCGATTCCTTCCCCCTCTCCTCCTTCGGATTGATGTCTGTTATTGTCTTCTTTTTGTATTTTGGGCAGTGGCTGTACTTCACCTGTTAGTCTTGTTTGTTATCTCTTTTATTCTTATGGGTGATGTATTGTTTTTGATATAGTTGTACTGCTCCTAATTTCTAATCTAATATAGCCCTTACTTCGCAACTGCTTATCTTTGTGTGCACTTCTGTTCTTATTTATGCTTTATCTCTTTGTCAATCTTGTGCCAAAAAGGGGGAGAATTGTATGCATGTTTTTAGGGGGAGCTTTCTAACCTCCCACCTCTCTAGTAGATTGTGTTTGCAGCCTTTTGCAGGTTCAGCATCTTCAAAGGGGGAGCTTCAAAGTGTTGTGTATATAGATGTGGGTGCTTAAGGTGTATTCACTAATGTAATACTTGTTGTATCTCAATTGCTGAGCTAAAATGTTGCATCTTCTTCACATTATGTAATTTTGTCACGAAATTGACAAAAGGGGAGATTGTTAGTGTCATTGTAAGAGTGTGTTGTCAATTACGTGACCAAAATGTAGTTCAGTTCTAGAACGATCTAGTTCACCTCGGAAGTTCATTGAAGATCAACCCAAGTTCAAAGAAGTTCAAGCAAGTTCAAGACCATTCAAGAAAGACTTATCAATGAAGACTAAGCAAAGAAGTTCAAGATCATTCAAGAAGATCCTTTGTGAGTGCCAAGGGATAAGGTAACTGTGACCCCTAGTGTCTATAGAATAGGAAATTAGGGTTTTCAAACACCCA
Organism: Sextonia rubra; assembly: GCA_037013555.1. Classification (NCBI taxonomy): domain Eukaryota; kingdom Viridiplantae; phylum Streptophyta; class Magnoliopsida; order Laurales; family Lauraceae; genus Sextonia; species Sextonia rubra. Next base: position 49,283,281 of record JASUAD010000009.1, on the reverse strand, counting down.
GTTTTTGTTCTACGGCTTGGACCATGGCTAAGCCGTAGATCCTACGGCTCACTCTCCAGAGAGTATATTTTAAAACTTTTTGTTCTACGGTTGACCCTACGGCTGCACCGAAAAATGTTACAGCTAAGCCGTAGTGTGTTTCACGGCTAAGCCGTAAAATCTACGGGCCACAATCCAGAGAGTGCATTTGGCCATACAATGCCTACGGTTGACTTTGCGGCCAAGCCGAAAGGCCTTCACGGCTAAGCCGTAAAGATTACGGGCCACTCTTCAGATAGCAGTTTTTGGGAAATTTCAGTCTATGGCTGACCCACGGCTAGGCCGAAAGGTGCTCACGGCTAAGCCGTAAGCTTAACCGTAAGAAGGAACTTTTATTGAATCTGGTCAAACTAGCCGTTGGATGTTTTCAGAGCTTACGACTAAGCCGTAGACCATTCTGTTCTTAGCCGTAGATCTATCCGTTGGAGCTTATCTGTATTTAAAGAGGACCTCTCCCTTGCTCCGACCACTGAATTGATTACTGTGAAAATCACTAGTATAGCTGAGCCTTTGCACCTCCATTAAAATCATCTTCAAAGCTCCCACAACTACCTACTCTCCAACACCAAAAAGTGCCATTATTGTTACAAGAAGAGTAGTTGGTGATTTAGGAAAGGCTCCATTAAATTTGAGAGAATACCTTAGCCTTCCAAACCCTCTTAAAACCTCTTCCCTTGGCTGAGCACTCATCTGAAGATCTTCATCACCAAGGAGCAAGAACAAGAGGCCAAAGCTTGGAGGTAGTCTTTCAAGCATCAAGAGCACCACTCAAAACCAAGGTATACAATTCCTTGTTTAGGTGTTCTTTAATATTTCAATTCTCATTGCTGTATTTGGTGGAAGACAAACCACCGCATCAAAAATTGTTGTAGTTGGTGGACTAGATCAAGGATCAACCACCTGATCAAAAACCCCAGTTGGTGGAAAACAAACCACCGAATCAAAAACTGTTGCAAGAGGTGTATGTTATGTAAGTACCTCTTATTTAGTGGAACCAAGAGAGATTGCTCTTGAGAGTGGATGTAGGTCTAGGACCGAACCACTATAAATCACTGTGTTTATTATTTGTTGTGTGTGGATGTTGCCTTGCATTATTGTCACTTGAGTTGATGATCTTTTCTATGCCTTGCATTCTTGTCACTTGAGTTGATGATCTTTTCTAAGCTACATCTTTGTTACTCTAGTTGCATTTCTACATACTGTAAACACTCACAACTCTGAATATCTCTCTAAAATCTTCTTGGGGACTCTCAATTTCAATTAATCTTTCAGATTGCCCACTAATAAAACCTAATTCTTAAAAAGAAAATTTTAATAGTCTTATTCACCCCCCCCCCCCTCTAGGACTTGGTGAGATCTAGTTATTGCACTTTCATACATCACCTCCTCAAAACCCAAACGAGGGAAGAGATAATCCACAATTGCGGGAAGTTATCGCTTGAAAGGAGATAAAAATTCCAAAACAGAAAAGGAATCTCATCCTCTTAGACATCCAAGGTCGGCCCCAGCTCTCTTTACTGTGTGTTTTAGGGCTCCACTTCTTTCTACACACACTTCGAGTCCCACTGCCTGAAGACATGGAAAATCTATACTCTTGGAATTTGTCTAATGCATAATCTCATTATGGACCCCATTGAAGATTAGCTAAATCATCCTGAAGCCTGCCACATCATCATATCTCCATTCAAAGCTAAGAAGATAGAAGGTCTTTCTCATCCCTACTTATATAAACCTAATTCAAAAGTGAGCCACCATTGTTCGAGAGGGGGGGGGGGGTGGCGCATCCCATCCATGCCATATTAATGTCCCACCCACCTCCTCCTCCTCCTCTATCTCTCTTTGTTCCCAAACTCTCCCTCTCTCTCTCTCTCTCTCTCTTCAACTTTCTAAAACTTTGCAATTTTGAAAAGGTATTCTGAAGCCTTATTCTAGAAACTAGGTATTAGAAGAGAGAACTCTAAGTGTTTGTTGTAAAAAGCATGCTGTTAATGAAGTAAATTTTGAACTTCTTTTCAATGGAGGAGTAGATTTCTTGATCAGAGCAAAAAGATGAAATTAAGTAGTTTTTCTTTTCAGCTCATGTAGTTATTCTATTTTTTTGCTTGCTCTTTCAATGATTGTTTTATTAGAATAACAGATTTGTCTTCTTGCTAAAGGCAGCCTCTTTTTCATATTCTTAATGAATTGATTTTGATCATCTATGCTTATTTTGAAAGATTATACTTAGTATTATGTTTTCTTTGACAATCTATGCTTAGTTTGATAGGTAATACTTAAAATGTTTATTCTTTTATGAGGCGAAGGACATCTTGGGTTTTGAGTTTAATTTTTAACTAAAAAATGTTTTTTTTTCTAGAGACAAATCATCTAGATAAAATCCATTGACTTGTTTTTGATATGAGTTATTTTAAGATAAAAAGATTGAATAAATTGCATGATTTGATTGGTTTAACCTACTGAATGGATTCTAGCTGCTCTAAATTGTGTTCATATCATTAGTTTTCTGTACAAGTTTTCTAATTTTCAAGTTTCAATTCAAATCCAAATCTTCAATATTTATTGTTTGGTTTAAAAGGTTCACATTTTAATTTTTAACTTAGAACGGTTCTCTATGAGATCGAGTTGTATCTACCACTACTTATTGTAGACGTACTGTTCACTTGCAGTATTATTGGATTGAGTTTAATTCACACATCAGTACACTCCACAACTTTACAAGGATGGAAATGTAAAGGGACATAGATTTTCTTCACTTTTGAGATGAAGGATCTATGGCCGAAAATAACTATGGTGAAAATAAATGATAATAATAATATATCTATAGCTTTAGAGCTGGGAACGATAATGAGATGAAATTGCAAATGCACTTTAAGCAAATCATGGTGAATTGGAAGAATGATTTGTATTAAATTTAATGAATATTATTAATTATTTTCTCTTACTAAGTTGCTATATGCCACATAAATGTATTATGTTCTTGATGAGTCATTAAAGCTGCACTTTTTCATGCATAATTTCATACATTTTAAGGACTTAATCATTCTAAATTGCATCAATTAGGGTAGAATCATTATTAGTGCACTTGAAATCCGTTTGCTGTGTTTTATGCATAATTCTCTAAAAAATCATCATTTTAGCACCAAATCATAAAAACTACTTTTCTTAAGCCTTGATTTCTCAAAATATCTTTCAGACCTTGATTCTTCATCAAATGATTTTAAATTCCTTCATCATTATTTTATTTAAGTCAAAATATTTGCAATGATATTCTTATACTATCATTTCAAGTGAAATGAGTTCGTATTCATGCATTTATGACTTCAAGGGTAAAACTATCATTTCACATAAAATGTTACTATTTTCTACATGAAATCATTGGATTCACCATTCATTGCATCATTCCTAATGTTTAATATGATTTAGCAAAGTATTAAAAATCCTACTTGTGGAAACCTCATTTGGCACCCTATGTAGACCAAACTACTTATCATGTATAATGGTGCCCCCATTTTACGACAAATTAAGTGCTTTTAGCATGATTTAAATCAATTTAAAAGACTTTAATTATTGAAAATTTAAGGAGAGTTTTAGATGCCATGCATTACAAATCATCACCTAGATTTTCCATCTTGTATTAAAACATGCACAATATTATAAATATGATTATCAACATGAATGCCCACATATCCTTTAAAATACCCTTAGTTTATTGCTTGTGCTTAGATTGCCTGAATCATCAAAGATAACAGTGAGAATCTAGGCTCATTGGTGATGAAAGCCAAGGTTAAAAACACCCAGCTCAATTTTCATCATTCTTTTCCAATCTTCTAATCGTCTAGGTGTGTAACCTATTTTGATCTACTCTTCAAGAGCTTTTCGATGATATATAGAATCCATAATTTGACGGGCGGATCAAAATCTATGAGGCCTAGGGCTCATCACACCTTCTATAGCCTCCGAGCCACCGTGGGGACAATCCACTGAATGTAGGTTCCTTTCCCCTCCTTGTGTGTTTTTTTATTTTTATTTTTATTTTTATTTTTATTTCCTCTATTAAACCACTTCTCTGCTACTCTTTTCCCCTTCCATCTTTCCACTTTTCTTTTCTCCACACTACTGCACAAAACCCATAGCCTAACCAACTACACCCCTACCCATCTCCACCATCTTTCACATCACAGAGAGACATCACACTCACTACCTTCAGCTTCATGCCAACCTTCATAGCCTCCAACTCAAGGCCACCACCATCACAGCCAAACCCATACACCCCCCTCCTCCATCAACTTCACCTTTAGCACCACACAACTACTCACCACTCACACCCTTCACTTCACCATTCACAACACCCACCACCTTATAAATCTTCAAACCAGCCCATCACTAACACCACTACATGTCTACACCCATACACCACCCTCCTCCATCACCTTCACCTTCATCACCAAGCAACTACTCACCACTCACGCCCTTCACCTTACCATTCACAGCACCCACCACCTTGCAAATCTTCAATTCAGCCCATCACTAACACCATTACATGTCTACACCTATCTCCATCACCACCATTACATCTCACTCTAACTACCTTTGTACTTCACACCCACTCTCACCACATTCCACCATCACTGCAACTGCACTCTCTTTCGGCCCACTATCACCATCTACACTGTTTCCTCACAACACCCTCACTTTAGCTCTCACTACTACGCACAACCTATTTCACCACTTCACGCCATAATAGCCACCACCATACCCCTTTTCTTTATCTTCACCACACCTACTGTCATCACCTTCTCTACCTCACCCATCACTAACACATCACAACCCATACACTGTTGTGATTTTGACATCACTCGTTGTGCATATACATCAATCACAAGATCAACAAGGAACCAACCGCACACAAGAAAAGACAATTTACGTGGTTCACCGAAACAGGGTTACATCCACGGGCACAAAGACGATCATCTTCACTATGACAAATAAAGCATACAAAGACTCTCATTCTCTCACATCGTCTCTCCTACATGGTGTGGGAACACTACGGGTAAAAGAGCTCTCACCTCTTTTCAACGTAAGATATAGGGTTACAGGCTATACACATATATAATCTCTGCTTTCTTGACCACCAAGAAAGCTCCGGTACAATTACTAAAACACCCCTGACCTTGAACCAGTCTCTGGCTAACCTAGTGGACTCATCCGGTTAAAGCGGAATACAAGACATAAACCCAATAATCTCCACTTTAGCTTGGATCCCGTATAACTCGAGCCATCAGGAGATAAAACTAGCAATGTCTTCACGTACCTTGCTGAATGGTATGTCACTGCACCGACGATGCAGTCTTCTTCCTTCAACACTTTGACATGTTGAACCAGCGTATGAACTTTGAACAAAGTTCATCTTCTCGTCAGACTCTACCTTGAACTTAAAGCTCGAACCCATTGATGAGTCTAAGTGATATTGATATCTGAATCACTCACTATCCTACCTTATTTTCAACATCACTTTGAAGATCTAATCACCACAAGCATGCAAGCAAAACAGTTCAGGAATACAATTCCAGATGACTCTACAATTGCAGAACAACCTTTTTCTCCGAGTGGTCAAAAACTCCATTTGACTTGGGCTCTGATCAATCAAACACATGTTTAACAACTGCTTATGCATCAGCTCCTCCTTGTCGCTTCTTCATTGGCTTGGCTTTGGCAAGATAAGTGGCATCACATGTGATCCAGAAAACATGTGAATCCCAAATGAACAACTTCGTTTGAATCAGCAAACCCTTTGCAAATTGGCCGGCGACTCCTACTATTGGGTTTGCAACAACTAAGTCGAGTTGACCCGATTCTGACTTGTACCCACATCTGTTTAGATTTTCTCCACAAAAGAAATTGGTGCTGCCTAAAACTCCCTCTTCCTTCTGTAATTAAGACAGGACGTCTCCTGACAAGGCATACAAATTCAAATCTCTCTGGTTTAGGTGAGTGGGGAGCAACAGTCTTCACTTTTCAATATTTATGCACTAAGCTATAGATCTCGTCAACATGAGCATACTAGAAGAAATGGATCTAAAATCCTACCTCGAATAGCTCGGATATTGCAGAAACAATCTTCAATGATCCTAATTGGTCAAATTCTCCCGTTGACAGTTAAATAGCCAATCTTCTTCCATAAACACGTAGATCTCCTCAGAATGAGTTTATGGGTTCAAAGAGATCTCTGATCGGACATCGGATAACCAAGATATCGCAGAAACAATTTCAGCCATTGAATCTGGTCAAACTAACTTTGGCCTCCTCTGTCGACGTCCGCTGACGTTTGCACTGCAATGTTGCACTGGGCTGGACTCTGCGCACATAGGTCAGGTCTGACCCAACCCGAACTGGCTGACTCTGCTGGATTGCATTGCCAAGTTGGGCTTCTAGTACACGGACCAGGTCGACCTAACCCAACCCGACCTGTAACTTGTTTTGATCCCTGGGCTTCGCTGCTAACAGGTCAAGTCGAGTGCAACCCGACCTAACCCTCCTGTCCTTCTGGGTGGGCTGCTTTCAAACAGGTCAGGTCCAACCTGACCTTAATTCTACCCAACCCGTTGCCTGGCCTTCTCCTTCCTCTATTTTGGTTCTGCAACCAGGTGCCGATCCACCCAGCTACGAGCGCGCTTCACCTTCTGTACCGGTGATGGGTTTGGCGACGGCGATGGCGGTTGACAGTGGCGGACAGTGCCCTCTTCGACGATGCTCTGCTTCTTCGTCCGATTCCGGTGAGGCAGACACCAGGCAGTGGGCACTGACAAAGGACGGACGATCAAAGCACTACGGCGGGGCAAAACGACGGATGGTGACGGCACAGCAGTGATGGCAAGGGTATCCTTTCTTCGGCAAAGACGATCTGGGTTTTGGCGATAACCAATGACGGTAGCAGCAGCGAGGACAACGACCTCTTTTTTTTTTTATTCAAATCTTTTCCACCGGTTTCTTTTAAACTCATTTTCTATAAACAAAAAAGCAAGAACCAGTTACTTCTCGTCTTCTTCTTCTCTGATTGGAAACTCCAATCCGTGGCCCAACCAGAGATCACCCGTGATCTCTAATTTTTTTGCAATGAGAATTGAAGAAATCTGGATCCTCCGAGAATATCCGATCCGTTGATCTTCCATGCACAACATCCAAGCCACCGAGCGATCTCCACCTCACCAAGAAACCTGAGGAACACCACCTCGACTCTGATACCACTTATTATGATTTTGACATCACCCATTGTGCAGATACATTAATCACAAGATCCACAAGGAACCAACCACACACAATAAGAGACAGAGATTTACGTGATTCACTCAAACAGAGCTACATCCACGGGCAAAGAGACGATCATCTTCACTATGACAAGTAAAGCATACAGAAACTCTTATTCTATCACATCATCTCTCTTACGTGCTGTGGGAACACCACGGGTAAGAGAGCTCTCACCTCTCTTAAACGGAAGATCTAGGGTTACAGACTATACACACATATAATTTTCGCTTTCTTGACAACCAAGAAAGCCCCAGTACAATTACCAAAACACCCTTGACCTTAAACCAGTCACTGGCTAATCTAGCGGAATCATCCAATTAAACTGGAATATAATACATAAACCCAACATACACAGCTCACCCATACACCATTGCATTGACCCCACTGCTTCCACTTCCATCACAAATTCACAGCCACAACCCACAACACATCCAGTCTGTCAACATTGCCGCCCATCACCATCTTCACCATAACACATCTCTATACCATAGAACTCACCACCTCTACCTTCGTAGCCCACAATCATCTCAACCCATAACACCGCCACCCACCTTCATCTCACCTTCATAGTCCTTCTCTTTTACTCACCTCTATGCCATCTTTTCCCTCAACCCATCTCCACTACCACCATTGCACTCCACCACCAAAGCGAACCTTCTCTTCCTCTCACATCACAAAACGAGACCAATCCATTGTACAACCCATTGCACCACACATCCAACCCATCTCTGCATCTCATTTTCACCACCACTGAACACATACACTACACCCATGATCATCACCACCTCCACACATTCATTAGGCACAATACCCAACACACACCCACCCTGTCACCATTATCATAGCCATCTCTCACAACCTCAGCCTCTCCATTACACTATCACCACCTTATTCCACCTCTATCCAACCCTCCTCATCATCACTACTGCACCTTCTCCACCTATTTCATACATTCAGGTGACACTACAAACTTAATTGACAAACAAATCACTGCACAACCGAGCCCATTCACAGTCAATAGAATCCAACTACGATTTGCCCCTGACCAAACTCATACAGGCTAGGCCAGAACCATCAACTTGATCATGCCAACCCACGCACATTGCACAAACAATCAGTCCAAGTAAACAGGCCCAATTTAGCTTAGACTTGGACCCACTAAGATTTAAATCCACTCTCAGTTGAAGCCCACTACACTCATGCCAATCCCCTCACAAAATCCAACATCCATAAAGTATCCTTTCAAGATTTCAACTTAGCACTTCAGGATGATTGATTGGCTCTATTTATATGATTAAAATTGCTTTTCCATGTCCTATGCATATTCTCTCATTATTAGGATTTGCATTTAGTTTAATTGTCTTGTAAATTTTTTATCATATTTGGTAGTTAGTTTAATTCCTATATTGGGGTCATCCTTGCAACATGCCCATATTGCATTCTTTTCCCTTCCGTGACTATTTGCCCCATGCACACATCATTATTTTACTTGTTTCATCCATCCCTTTCACACACCACCATCATCCATAAATATTAAAATTGCAAAAAAATATCATCAAAATCATTTCTTTCCTTTCCTTGCCATTAAAAAAAATAGAAAAGACAAAAAACATAGTAAAAGATATTTAAAAAATAATTGGAAAACTTGAATTAATTGGTTCACACCTTTAAGTGAAACTTGAATTAAAAATTATTTTAAAAATCATGAAACCAATTAATCCTAGCAGATCCTGAAGTTAAAGTCGTAGGTTAGGACCCCATCACCTTTCCTCTGTTCTGTTAAGGGACCGGGAGAGCAAATGTGGGTAGTTTAGGACCTTAGAATATTGTAGGGATCCAATTATTAATAAAGAATGATTTAATTAGATTAAATTCAAGTAAAAACCCCTAGTTAGGCCTTTCTAGCCCCAATTATAAAAAATTACCAAAAAACTATAAAAAAAATAAAAATAACCCCAAAACTATTTTCTTCTCTTTTCCTCCACTGCCAGTGCCAGATATTTTAACGTACTTAAATGATAAAAAGGAAATAAAGGTCAATTCAAAAATTAATTTAATGATAATGATAAGACTAATGTGTGATCTTAATCTCCTTTTCAATCAATCAAACAACAGACCTAAATGTGGTCGCCCCTCAATTGACCCGAATGCAGTCACTTTCAATCCTATCGGCCCATTGGCCACAATTTTGTCCTTTTTGAATTGATCACACATGACATCTTATTTGCATCATTACTTTATTTGAAAAATTGACCTTTAAACCCTTTTTTTCTACCAAGGGATTTGAAGGGGGTACCAGGAATAGGATCAATCCTCTTCTAAAATATTTGGCACCTCTTTCGTTTTTACTTCATTTTATTTTTACTTATTTTATTCTACTTGAATTTGATTTTAATTACTCATATATTATCAATATGGATTTTCTCCCTATACGGATCTAACAATGAGACCCACATTTTGATGAGACCCAAACTAAGTAAAACGACAACCGTCATGTATTGCCGGCAGCACATTAGATGATAGGGAACCCACCACATTTTCTCCCCTTTTTTTTCTCTTTGACATTAGTGAAAGAATGGAGTCATGGCCGTTACCATGATGGGGATTGTGATCCCTTGGATTTAAGGGTAGTCGGAATCCTCATTTTTTATGTACAACTATTAAATATCTTATATAGATGAATGGCGATCTCCCTCCTTAAGGGCATTAAAATTCACATCCGACACTACTTGGATCAAGACTATTCATGAAGGGTCCCAATTGGACTAGGAGTGCATTTGGATGTTGTCGCAGAAGAGGAATCAGAAGTGGTACCGGTCGTTCCTTTTCCACGGCAACTAAGATCCTACCATTGATGTTACTATCTCCAGATCCTCTCAATGGAGGAAAGTATACATAAAAAAAAAACTTTTTTTGGGTGGATTTTCCAATTTCTTCTTGCTACACCAAACATGTGTAAGAGGGTGCCGTGAATTCCGACGCTTTGTCGACAACACTTTCAGCGGAAAGTGTTGTTACACAAATAGATCCTAGAACTCTACTACATTTTATCATTTGAACTTTTCTTGCAAATACTTTGAAAATTGAGACCCATTAAATATCAATTGGAAAAGATATCCTTCTTGGATAAAGAATCCTACTGACATTAGAATTCTCTCTTAGGACCCACACACAACTGAGAAAATCATATTGGGCCTCACAATGAAGATTGTAGTTGCAAAGGTGCTGATCTAAAGAAGAATAGAGAATAATTGAAGTCGGTGGACCCTGCACACATTCACACATGTGGAGAGCTCACACATGTGCCACGAGTAAAAAGGGGGTCAAATCTGTCCACTTGAATTGTACCTACAGCCTTTTTCTGAAAAGTTCGAGAAAATACTACGATGATGCAATAATTGAAGAAATAATCCAAGGCGTTTGTAAAGCCACAAGGGGACCCACACAGAAGTATGCACGTTCAAGTCTCCTCTATTTTAATGTTTGGATCACACTTGAACTCTCTTAAACTATTTCCCCATTATATATGCAAAATTTGAGAAAGAAATGAGATAATTCATGAGAGAAAAGAGAGCTTTAGTGACAAAAGGATAAGCCATCACAAGAGATAGACCCCTATCCTTTCAAGAAGTGCTTTGCATATGTAAGGGAGGCACTTCCTTAGCCATGGAGGTGGACCCTACTCCACTTGCACTTAAAGAAAAACTAAAGAAAAATGGGCTTTTCCATGTGTTTTTGCATTCTACTTCAAGTGAGCCCACTGCCATTGCTTTTGGCTTAAATTCAAGGAAATTTCTAGCAACAAAACTCCTCCTTATGTTATCCTTAGCAAACTTGGAGTTTAAAAAGTAAGAGAAAATGATAATTCAAAAAGAAGAGTCCTATCAGAAGAAGGAAAGTCATTTTTTTTTTCAAAACAACCTAGTTTAAAATAGGTATAACTCTCAAACTATACATCAGATTGGGCTAATCTTAGTACCATTGGAAAACTCTTTCAAAGTAAATATCCGTGGAGCCCAAGACTGTATGATTTGAACATGAAATGAGAAAGTTATGACCGTGAGAATGTGGCTGCAAATTTTCTATTCGGGATTGAGATTATCTCATCAAAGGTGGGTCCTATTATAAGGTAAGTTTTAGAAAAAATTCAAATGGTGGGTACACTTAGAAATTCAGCAAGAAAACTCTCTTATCCTAATCCTAATCTCATTAAACTTGGTGGCTAAGCAAAGAAATCTCTCTTGAATTAAGAAAGACCTAATCTACAAAGGAGTTCAATGAGAAGCAAAATTGAAACCTCAAAAATTATAAAAGGGGAAGGCTGGGGAGGCCTTGAACGTCCTAAAGCATGGAGAACCCCTCTTTTGGACACCAACCATTCCCTTCTCTCCCTCTCTCTTCCTCCATTGGAGTGTTTTTCCATCCCTCCAACTAGAAGAGATACTACTCCATCCTAGTGTAAGTAGCATTTTCTATTTTTATCTATGTCTTTTTTGTATGAGACTACTTCATTAGTAAAATTTTGTTTTTTTGTAGATATTTCTTTTGCATGTTTTGTCTCTATAGTTTGATTATAATGGTTATGGATGTATTTGGATTGATGACTCAAGTTTTTTAGATTAAATTCTAGTTGTTGGATGAATTTTGTGAATTATTAGATCTAGAGAAAGCAAATCTACTACTTGAACTACTTTTACTACATTTAAATTCTTGTCCACTACATTTACATTCAAGTTTACTACATGTAGATTCCAAGTTTTACTACATTTAAACTTTTGAAAAATTACTACATTTAAATTCCTTGTTTTTATGCTTTTCTTCTTATTGTATTTAGATTCGCAAACTTATGGGTAGAATTAGGTGTTAGAATCATGCATAATCATAACCATGAAGTTTATGATGAGTTTTAGTTGCTTGAAATTTAATCCTCAAATCTGAAATTTATTAGTTTTAAATCAAAACTAAAAGTTGAAATTCGGATTGAAAAAACGACTACATAAAAAGAGAGCATACAATGGTGATTTTGGTCCAAATCTTTGCAATTTAAAGCTCGATTCAGAAGTATTATTTTTCCTTGAAATTTGGAGAAATTGTTGATTAAGGAAATAAATTTAGACGGTAAGAATTTAATATAAAAAGGATTTTGGGAAGTTGGATTTTCAATGGCTTAAACACATATCAGTAAAATAGTCTGCATACAGATTTGTGCAACATGGTAGATTTTTGTTCGAAAGGTTGGAATTAATTACCATATCAAATCCGTGCATTCTTCTTTGAAAATTAGTGAAATTTAACTTTGGTAAGTGAACTTTCAAAACCTTCAATTGCAAGTGAAAATAAATTCGGAAAGTCCAGAAACAAAGGGCTTGAACACGAAGTGGGCAGACTACATGTATGCAGAAATTCTGTAGTTTCATATTGTATTGGTTATCTTCATTCATGCATATTTCTTCGTTTTATATTGTTTTTTATTTCCTTTATTTCTTTTTTTTGAACATGCATCATTAAGGTTTAAATTCCATCTATTAAGTTTAGGTTTAGATTATTTTAAGACAGTTACATTGAGCTAGTAGTTTCAGCGTGCATCTTAGTGTTTTGATTTTCTAAGGTTGAGTCATTCATGCAATATTTCATGAATTTAATGCATTGTTGCATTGATTAGAGTGTAGGAATAGGTTTAGGATTGACTTTAGAATTAGGAATCATTTATTTTAATTTTATTTACTTTAATCATTTATTTCATTAGTTTAGCCTTTTGCGAAGTTAGGAAGGACCTAACCATATTTGTTCCCTGTAAATTTGACCCCGTACTAAGCGGGATATTACTATATTAGACAACTTTGCACTTGGATTTTCACAATCAGTTCTTGATTAATGTAGTGGCCATTTGGTGACTCTAAAACTAATTTTCTTCTTTTCTATATATTTTAGAACTTATTTACTTGTTAGGATATTCAGTAAACCACTAATTATATTGTCTATTTTTTTAGCTTATTTACATATTGATATATTGATCTACTTATTTTAGTCAATGTTTTTTAGCTAAAGTGAATGGAGATGGATTATGTGAAATTTGCAAGTGTTTTGGATGAAAATGACCTCATAAAATTCTCAAAATGATCCACATAGTGGGTGAGTTTCAAATTATAATTATAAGAATAAAAGTAACCCCAATTACCAGAATACCTAAAGGTGCATCCAAAGTCCACAATCACAAAAGGAGGCTCCGCTTTGTAATTCCTATAGTAAATTCACATGTTCCTTATAAAAATTTGTGGGGCTATATTTTAATTCCTATAGTAGTAGGCCCACATTGTAAAACCTATAAAAGGTGGGCTCATGTTCTATAAATTCAATATTGTTGAGAAATGTGATTTTTTTGTTTCTATTTCTTAGAATATAGTTATTATGTTGTTACCAAACAAGTTCCACATAGAACATTCTCAACAAAATAACTCAATATAATATTATTGAACAAGTTCTACATAGATGGGTTTCAATATAACCCAGTCTCAATACAACCCGGTCTCAGCAGAAAAAACATGAACAACAGAGAAATGATGTCAAATGGGGCCTAAATTTCTTTCTCGTTTCTCTTTCAACAAGGACATTGAACTTCTTGAAATGGTCAGGCACTTCATCTTTTGCTTTCATAGTGTATGCCCATACTTTTCTAGATACATGATTAATGAAGGTTACAAAATAACAGGCTCCACTAGGTGTAACGGTTTTCATAGAACCGCATACATCCTAATAGATTCTTTTCAAAACTTACATACATTTGTTGGTACTATTCCTCACAAAAGAAACTCTATGTTGCTTTCCAATTAAACAAACATAACATAAATTTAAATGTGCACGTTTCATTTTTGGGAGGAGGTTCTTCATTCCTAAGACTTCCATTCCCTTCTTGCTCATGTGGCCAAGCCTCTTGTGGTATAGATTACATATGGAGATCTCCAATGTATCATTTAGCTTCCTCTTATGTGAACATCCCTTCATGTAGTATAATGTGTAACTTTTTTTGCCTTTTGCCACTATAAGTGCACTTTTTGTAAGCTTCCATCCCAATTTACCAAAAATGGATATGTACCCTTCATTATCCAACAATCCCATAGATAAGAGATTCACACACAAGTCCAGTACCTACCACACTTCCTTTAGCACGAGTTTAACTCTTGTACTAGTTTCAACACATATGCTACCAATGTCAGTAATTTTGAATGTGCCTTTGTTGCCCAAATGCTCGACGCAAAATTTTCCCAACTTATATGAAGTAAACAAGTAGCATGATAAGAAACTCCAGAATCTACTATCCAATCCGTGTCGATGTTCGTTACATTGAGACATTCATTCTCTTCTATTACAAGTAGGTCATAACCACTTTTTTTTTTCTTTTTATTTGTGAGATAGCCTAGCTAGTGGGGCTGGGACCCAAGGATAGCCCTGAGCACTTGGGAAGGTAGCTCGCACAAGTAGGAAGAAGGGGAGCTAGCCAAGGTTTGAATCTTGGATAGCTTAATAAGAACAACCACTCCTTGCCATTAGAGTAAGGAGCCATTCTAATTACCTTCTATGTTAGTGGTAGTTTCATCATCACTAACCTTAAGCTTTCCTTCTTTCTTGTCTCTCTTGAATTTTCGACATTGCCTTTTTATGTGGTCAACTCTGCTACAATAGTGGTAAATAATCTTGTTTCTTGACTCTAGGGTTGAACTTTTCTCGAACATTTGGATTTTAGTGTGAAGATCTACCTCTTTCTTCACTTGCCAACACTGGTGAGCTTAAAACACCACATGTCATTCTTTGTCCTTTTTTTTTTCATTCAACAAGCTATTTTGTTATATAACTCATGGTAATCATTCCATTAGGCACCGTAGTGCTCACAGGAACTACCAATGTTTCACAACCTTTTATTAATGAACCAAGTAGCAATAGTGCTTGCTACTCATCATCTGCCACTGAAGATCCTTCATTAAATTCCAAATTCACAAGCTGCCTAATGAGCAATGCTAACTTTGTTGGCTGCTATCTTCTTTTCATACAAGTCATGTAACTTCTTCCATATAGATCATGCCATAGTCTCTTTTGACACATGATGAAAGACCCCATAATCCACCCATTGGCAAATGGCTGCAATCGCCTTTCTATTTAATTTCTTTTATTCTTTTTGGGACATATCATCCTACCTATTTCCTTCAATGGGCTCATACATATCTTTGTAAAAAAGTATAGCTTTCATCTTAGCCCTTCCATATCAACAAAAAAATGACTTCCATTGAAACTAACCATCATTGGTATAGCAATTTCCATCTTGATTCCCACGAGTATCACTTAGATAAATAATGAAAGTTTTGGGTGTGCCTCTAGAATAGATCAACGCAACAACTCAACAATATGTGTGCAAACAATCAACCATGCAGTGAAAAATAAATTAATTAAACACAAAAGCACACATTACAAGAACACACGCAGTTTTTTAACGTGGAAATCCCCAACCGGATAAAAAAAACCATGAATTCAATAAGGATCAATTATAAAGTAAATTTGAACAGTTACAAGATATAATCACACCCTTTTCTGCACCCTAAAGACTAAGTTCTCCTTGCGCAACTCCTTCTGCCACACAACTCTCCTTCACTGTGTATTGCTTTCTATTTGATCAACTCGCACTTTAAGCATGTAATATGGCCTCAATACTTCGATAAGAGATATAGAAGCAACAACTCTTTAGAACAAAGCTTTAGCACTTCAACTCACAATAAAAGCTCTAGAGAAGATGATCTCTAATAATTAATGAGATATTTCCTCAGAAAGAACCTATTTTTACAGCCTTAATTTTGTGCTTTATAATAGTATTTCAACAAGGATAGAAATTTGTACAAAATCGAAAACTCCCATTTAAAAAAAAGGGCAGCCCACTGCACAAGGCTCCTGCATAGCGAGGTTTAAGGATGACAAAATGTACGCAGCCTTACCTGCATTTTGAAGAGGCTGTTTCCGTAACTTGAACCCGCTTCCTCTAGGATGCTACAGGTAAACCTTTACCGTTGGGTCAAGTCGCCCTTCTAAAATTGTCACTTTAAAAAGAAAATAAAATCCTAAAGCCTAGTGAGGTTTTTTTCTATCGTCCGATCGATTGAGTACGTTATCCGATAGATCAGGTACCTTGCCCGATTGATCGGGTACCAATCTGATCAATCGAGTACCTGTTATGTTTGGGTACTTTTTTCAAATTTCAGCATAAATTTCTATAAACTTTCCAAGGCTATAACTTTGTCGTTTTGACTGTGATAGATGCAATCTTAGGCTCTATAGATATTTACTCAAAACACACTTTCCAATGATAGGTAACTTGCCTATATACTACGCTTGGTTCGTAAGATATAACCTTTTCAATCCGTGTTATCATCAAAAAAATACTTCAAAACACTTCAATTTGTCTCTTTTTATTCAATTTCTTCACTTCAGTGCATCCGAAGACTCATACCACAATTCATACTAAAAGAAATATAAAATAAAAACTTAATAGACCCAGAGTCTTGTCCAACCCATTAATTAGCTAATATATAAAAATCCTTTCAAATAATCCAAGCTCTATTACCACTTGGGGGAGCTTGCTGAACTCTTCCCCTCTATGTGAAATACTTAAGAATTTCAACAAATACAAAGAATGCATAATCCAAAGCAAGTAACCACAACTAATAATAATGGAAGAAAACTGAGGAGAGTAAGAGTACAAAAAGAACACACTAATATATGTGGAAAACCTTTAAAACAAGTGGGAAAAGCTACGAAACCTTCCGGTGAAATCCACTATGTAAATGGGAGATCACAAGCTTCTACCTCTTAAATTAGTAGCTTGATAAACACCATCTCATGTACAAAAAATCCCCTTTTTCACTCTCTTGTTGGAAAAGAAAAGAAAACAATCTCTCTCTTTCTTACTATCAACACAAGGAACCCACCTTGTGAGCAATGGCTTTTCTTCTTCTCTCTCAATCCGCTCTTGTTGCTTTTAAAATTAATTTGAAATAAAGAAGAGAATGGGGTTTTAAAAATCTGTATATTCACACATGTGGGTGACATATATAGACTTTAGGGGGAACCCAAACACAAGCCTCTACAAGAGGGATGAGCAAAAATGACCCACACAACTTTCACTCTTCCTCTGTGACTTGATTGGAAGTTTGCTAGCCATCGATATGGAAAAAGCGGAACCATAAATTTAGCACTGAGGCCACTAATATCCACATTTTTAGATCCAGTTGAGAGGTAATCCCAGATATCCATGCCATTGATAGGAACTTGGGCAGGGCAATTTACTTAGAACCCATCTCCAAATCTGATAAGAGAGAGGCCAAGAGAATTAGAGCTCCTTGAGTCGATTCTCTATGATTTCTGGAGAAAGGGCATCATGGGGTGAAATTAACTCCAGTGGACTGGCTCCTGACAGAGTCTCAATAACAAAGAAGGGAAAAGAGATAGTTTGACCAATTCGAGGTTGGTGGACCTCCTTGTGCTAGCACAACGGGCATAAATTTCCTCTGCATTTCCAGTCTTTTATCATCTACTAAATTGATAGTGCTTATTACTAAGATAGAAATAAAATCAAATTGAATCCCTTAATCGAGGATGATTACTACTAAGTAGGAAGGAGAATGTACTAATGGTTGACTCAAATTGAATTCCCCTAATCAAGGATAATTGCTGCTAACTAGGAAGGAGAACATGCTAATTAACTTATGCCATATCTGCCACCTAAGAGATAAGATTTGTTGCTAAGTTAAGGTTTCTGCAATGGCCCAGCAACTCTGGATACTCGGCCTGTATCCTGCAGCTGGGCTGTTTCGTTTCATTCTTCCCCGCTTCAAAACTGACCTTGTCCTTAAGGTTATAAGCAGGAAAATCCTGCCTCAAACGAAGTGGATTCTCCCATGTAGCATCTTCAACTGGCAAATTGGTCCATCGCATCAATACGTCGTGGATAATTTTCTTGCCTTGCTTGACCCAACGGTGATCAAGTATTTCTGCGAGCACCGGGTTGACAGTTCCATCCTCCGCTATGGATGGCAGCGTAGTCTTAACTTGAACTTCTTGCCCAACATATTCCTTGAGTTAAGAAACATGGAAAACTGGGTGCAATTGAGAATCTGCTGGCAACTCCAATTTATATGCAACCTGCCCAATGCGTTCTAATATTTTTTAGGGACCAAAGAACCTGGCTGCAAGTTTTTTATTTGATGGTCGTGCAATAGGATTCTGACAATATGGTTGTAAGCGCAAGTAGACCATCTCACCCACCTCTAATGTATGCTTCGAATGATGACGATCGTGCTGGATTTTCATCCTGTTTTGAGCAGCCTTGATATTGAGTTTAAGATCATGCAAAATAGCATCTCTATGCAGCAATTCTCGTTCCACCTGCCCATTACCCGTGGAGCTTGGTATGTAATTTGAAATTGAAGGAGGTGGTCGACCGTACACCATTTTAAACGGAGCCACTTTTATGGCAGAATGATATGATGTGTTGTAGCTTCATTCAGCCCATGATAACCATTTTGCCTACTGTTTTGGCCGGTCGGAGGTGAAGCACCGCAAATAAGTTTCCAAGCATCTGTTTAATACTTCCATTTAACCATCCATTTGTGGATGGTATGCCGTGCTTATCTTTAGATGTGTCCCCTGTTGAGAGAAGATCCCCTTCCAAAAGTAGATAATAAAAATCGGGCCCCTATCGGAGACAATTGAACGCGGCATGCCATGCAACTTGGCCACTTCGCGAATGAAAACATTGGCGATTGTCTTGGCTTAATATGGATGCCCTACGGCACAAAAAGGGCCACATTTGGAGAGGCAATCAACCACCACTAAAATGGAGTTCTTTCCAAAAAATAAAGGCAACCCTTCAATAAAGTCCATTGATATATCCCACCAAATTCGGTCTGGAATGGGCAAGGG
Source organism: Sextonia rubra (assembly GCA_037013555.1). Lineage (NCBI taxonomy): Eukaryota > Viridiplantae > Streptophyta > Magnoliopsida > Laurales > Lauraceae > Sextonia > Sextonia rubra. The sequence goes on along the minus strand of JASUAD010000009.1, from coordinate 49,263,976 downwards.
TCGTAGCATTCCTCCTGGTTTAGTCGTCTCATACTTGTAGCATTGACAAGTAGTGCATTCTGCAATGTATTTTTTTGCCAATAAAATTTTCGGGTTAAGGCTTTTATACATGCGCAAGAAACCTGCGTGACCTGTTGTCGGTGTTGAATGAAACTGCCACAATGCTTTGGACTGCAAATCTAGATTGGAAGATACTGTCAGACACCCACTATAATAAAATGCATTATTGGCTACGGATTTGCCAACGCAAGCCCATTTTGCATGACTAAAAGTTACTTTTTGGCCCACGAAAATGAACCTATATAAGCAAAAGCCACAATTATCTCTTGCTTTTGACGACGCGAGATATTTCATAGGTAAAAGTAGTTAGGTACATCCCATACTCCCATACCGTGAAGATGGCATATTGAGTGGAGGGCAGGATGCGACTTTCCTTAGTTAGTAAATCAAAAAAAATTTTTAATTCTAAAGAGTGGTATGGACTTAAAGGTTGAGTTTAAGGAGGTATTTAGAATTAAGTAAATAAATTATTTCATAAATTTAGGCCAAATTTTGTTGTAGCTAACTTTGTGATGATTCATTTGACAATATGGACACTGTGAGGCCCTTAGAATATTGTTGTGACTTTAAAACACATTTTGGGTAGTCTATTTTTAGGGGGAGATGCTGCCTCTTTATTTTCAATGGGCATGGTTAGTGTAATTTGCTAACTTCTAAAATTTTCAACTTACAGGGTGACTATAGCGCATGAATATAATTAGGTTTAAAGTCAGTTCATTGATAAAAATGCTCATGATTTTCTGCATTTCTTTTTTTTTTTTTTCTATGCATGATGCTAGACGTCTTCAGTTTGACAATTAGATGGCTTCTTCTCTTATTTTCTCTTTTATCATAAGCATTTGGACTTGTTGAACATTATCTTCTTGTTTTTGGATCTTGTTTTTGGATACTTAACTATGTCTGAGGCTTATTTGGATGGATATATATTGGATATTTTGTATTTTTTTAATGTTGTTCAATGGGATTCATAATTGGTTGGATTTTAATTTATTTGTATGTTTATTGAATTAGTTTGGATGAGATTGATATAAATAGATAACAAAAAAGAATTAAAAATAAACAATAAAGAGTTTTTCAATATTTCTTTTGGCTATGCAATGTATATAGGTAAAGAATAGATGAAGGTTTTGGCTACGTGTATTGCATCAGTAAAAGTTCTGTTTATAATAAAAATAATAATATTTTTTTACTTTTGCTACAAAGTTTTCATGGGCAAAAGTACTTATCAAAATTAGAAAAAATTATATTTGACTCTTAGCTATGAAAACCTTCGTAGCCAAATATTGTACATTTGCCTTCACAAAATCTTCGTAGACAAAGTTTGTGCATTTGTCTACGCAAAGCTTTGTAACCAAAGGTTGTACCTTTGCCTATAACAACTTAGCGTGGGTAAAAGTATAACCTTTGGTTATGAAGATTTTACGTTACCTTTCTCCACAACCCTTTGGCTATGAATTGCCGTGCTTGTCTTTCATAGGTAAAAAGTTTTTTACCTACATATCTAGCCCTTTGCCTACAAATTTTCTACTTATGTAAAAGCATATTTTGTTGTAGTGTTTGTAGAATAACAAGGACCCTTATGCCTAATACCTAGGCGTTGAACTGGATCGCAACTGCATTTATCTATCAAGTCTTGCAAGGCCACATCCTTATTGTACAAGTGATGGATGTCACTACATATTGAATATTGAGGCAGCGACATAGCCTACAAAGTACCCTTTTCATGTTGTCTAGACAATGCATCAGCAACTTTGTTTTCGTCGCTGCTCTATATGACCTCATAATCATAGCCCATTAACTTGGAGGCCCATTTCTACTGTGTTGGTGTAGCCACACGTTGGTCCAAAAAATGCTTAAAGGTTTTATGATCGTGATTATGCTAAATTTCCTGCCCAATAATAAGACTGCCACTTGGTAACTGCTTGTAGTGTGGCTAACATCTCCTTCTCATAAGTGGACAGCGCCAATGCACGTCCAATCAAGGCTTTGCTAAAGCAATTGGGTGCCCTTGTTGCATTAACACAGCACCAATACCATTTCCAGAAGCATCAGATTCTATCACAAATGATTTGGTGAAGTCGGGTAATGCGAGCACCGATGTACTTGTCATGGCATTCTGAAGGCTTTGAAAGGATTGGTCAGCCTCTGGACTCCATTTAAACTGGTCCTTTTTCAATAAATTTGTAAGAGGAGATGCTATGGTCTCGTAATCCTTCACAAGCCTTCGGTAGTAAGCCAGAAGACAGAGAAAGCCCCTAATCATTTTAACTGACTATGGAGTAGGCCAGTCTAGCATGCATTGTATCTTGGTTGGAGCTGTGGACACCCCATCCTTTGATGCAACATGTCCCAAATATTCTACTTCTTTCTGGCCAAAAGAGCACTTTGATTTTTTTAACAAATAATTGGTGTAGCTGTAGCACTCGAAAATTAAATTTGAGGTGTTTGATATGCAGTGCCCCATGATGTGCTATAAACAAGAATATCATAAAAATAAAAAAAATAAAATAAAATAAAAAAAACAGCACAAACTTCCTAAGGAATGGTTGAAATGTGTCATTCATGACACTTTGAAATGTCGCTAGAGCATTTGTCAAGCCAACAGGCATGACCAAAAACTCTTAGTACCCATCATGGGTTCAAAAAGAGTTTCGTGTACAGCCGATTGTGGACCATGGATTTGTTGGTATCCGGATCGGAGATCCAAGTTTGAAAAAGAACATGCCCCATTTAACTCATCAGGTAGCTCATCAATAACAGTAATCCTTTATCGTAATTTGATTGAGAGCACAGTAGTCAACAATCTCCAAGTACCATCTTGTTTTTGCAGGAGTAAACACTATGAGATTTTGATAGCAATGGTTAGAAACTTTAATAGGCTTAATCGATATGATCACCGCTTCATCCGGCGCATGCATTGCAATTTCTCCTCCTGCATGTGGGCTAACCCTATTGCTGCATTAACCTCATCTGGTTTGAACATTTTGATTTCCACTGCTATTTCATCCCCGAGTCCTCCAATAAAACACCCAACCAATGACTTTTCGGCCCATCCTGTTACTCGGTTAGCAAGGCGTTCAAATTCTGTTTGGTGTTCTGGCACTCTGCCCGTTTGCCCGATTTGAGGGCGAGCTTCATCAAAGTTTTCATAATTGGTTGATCCAAACCGCACACAAATGGCCGTCTGTAGATCGGCCCACGTCAGATTCGTTTGGGTTCTTGAGCACCATTGGTACCACTGTACTGCTTCGCCCTCCAAATGAAAGTAGGCCAATAAAACTTTTTGATCTTCTGCTGTATTTTGGTAATTAAAAACTGCTCTGCCTCAATAGATCCGTGACGTTGGATCTATAACGTTGCCATCATTGTTTGGACCTCACAATGTGAGTTTGGACCTGCCCATGTAGGTTGCCATCATTGTTAGGTGATCCTTTCTTATGCCCCTTGTCGGGTAAAAGAGAAAGAATATGATCATACTTAGAATCCATAGCAGTAAGAGTTACCTTGATCCCATTCAATGCTCCTGCACATTGACGGACGTCGTCGTCGTCTAGCTTCTCAGCCTTTGTTGTTAACATCTCTATTCTGGTGTTGTTCGTCATGTTGACCTTGCCAGGATCGGTCTCTGATACCAATTGACAGAGTCTCAATAACAAGGAAGAGAAAAGAGATAGTTTGACCAATTCAAGGTTAGCCAATTTCTTTGCATTTCCAATCTTCCTCATCTACTAAATAGATAGTGCTTACTACAAAGATAGAAATAAACTCAAATTGAATCCCCTTAATCGAGGATAATTGTTACTAACTAGGAAGAAGAACATGCTACTTAACTTCTGCCATATCTGCCACCTAAGAGATAAGATTGGTTTCTAAGTTAAGGTTTCTGCAATGCCCCATCAACTCTGGATTAGTCCAGCATTCTAATAGACCTTTGGGTTGGTTCATGACTCAGCCTGTATCCTGCAGCTGGGCTGGTTTCGTATCATTTCGACAAGGAGGTTGGAGTCTTCCCATGAAAAGTCTCTAATAGAAGTAGGCATGAGTAGGATGAATAGTTTATTCCAAATCTACTGGGCCCAAAGCCGAGTGCCTACATCTGACTACTTCACAGGGTAACTACAGAGAAGGAGGCCTTGGGAGGCGTCTTTTCCATTAGTGATGGTCATGTTGAGTGGGAGTAGGGGCAGGGTTGTGGAGGAGATGCTACAACCTGTAATGAAAAGTAGCAAGCAAAGCATTTGGCAAGCACCACTGGCCAATGGCTATAATGGAGCTAACTGGATAAGGAAAAAAAAAAAAGAAAGTTCAGCAATCGCCGATCATTTGGCATAAGATGCTGGCTCCACCATTGGCACAAAAGGTTTGAAATAACTGGATCAAGGTATTTTTTTAAAATTCTTTCTCAAATATCGAGAAACTTTCTTAAATAATCCTGGCTCTACCACTGACAATTGGCACATTAGAAAGCCAGGAGACATAGGAGAGGCTTACATTTTCGCCATTCCCAATATTCCATTTGCTGCCCTAGAAAAAAAATTAATTGAGAAAGCACATTTTCTTCCAAATACAGGATCCAAATTTGGCAGCTTGAGAATGCCAAATTCTGAATTCTCTGAAATAAGTCGATCTCATCCAACAAATCTCACCTAATTGATAGAAAACAAAGAAAATATCAGGCCCATTGTGCAGAAAATTAAGGACTACATTATATAATTTCAATGTGGTATTTCATTCAGAATATCCTTATAGGTTACAACATCAATAACCTAGTCACATCAAAGCTTTAATCTGATTGAAAATCTAAATCACATGATAAACCAAATCTGATATCTTAGTCACATCAAATCTCTAATATAATCTAATCCTACTATAAGATTCTCATCATAATGGATTCGTTACGAAATATAGTCTCAGTCACATTGAGAGCACCTTCAGGCCCCTTAAAATACTGCTTGAACAATGCTTAATATTTGCCCATCTTCATGGTTAGGGACCAGTCTGACGAATACATTCGTGCTCATTGGCCAAGTTGGTTGGGCTTGAAATGGATGATGAGATTAGGTTGTAGAAATAAAACTAGTTCACTCCAGGTCCCAATTGATCAATCAGTGAATATTAGTCCATCTTATCCAGTTAACTATGCAGGTGTGCGAACGCAGACTAATGATTCGATCTTTTTTTTTTTCTCCTTCTTCAATCTCACACACCTAGATTACACTACGTTTAAAAATATATCCAATCCAAAGTTTAGGCCAGCACAAATTCAAATCAGTTTCTAAACTCTCAGAACCAAGTTTATTTTCATTAATTGGGCTACATGCAACGGTTCTTTCTTTTGTCCTTTCTTAGTACTTAATAACAATCAATATAATACATTCTCCATTCCAGAAAGGAAAAAAAACAAGAGCTCCCCAAAAGGCCTCTATTCCAATTGGATGTACCAATTGGATGCAACATGCAATTGGTAAATTTCATCCCACGGTTAGTACATACTAGTAAAACTGGGAATTTCTAGAATCCTCATGCAACTATTAAAATTTGACATACTATGCGCTAAAGAGCGGTTCCTCCCATCACCCAGCATAAAAAATGTCGATTCAATCAATTCGATGTATCAATCTCCATCGTTGAAGATTCACCAGATGTGGAGATAATTTTTCCAGCATAAAATGCTGGTTTTCTAGGTTGTGGAAGAGCTGCATATTCACTTCCTAACATGAGAACAACTAATGACATGGTGGGTCTCTCTGCTGCATCCTCCTGCACACATAATAGTCCTATATGAATGTATCTTAACGCTTCATCAATCGGACATGAATCAACTATTAGCGGATCTATCAACTCCAATCCTTGATCCCTGCTCCATAATTGCCAGGCCTGTAACGTCACATTTAGGGTTGTAAAAATTCCTACTTCATTACATTAGAAATACTAATAACAACTCAAAGAAGGCTTACATATGTGAGGAGGCTTTGAGCTTGTTCCATGACATTGAAGCGACTATTTCTTTTACCAGTTACAATCTCTAACAAAAGAACTCCAAAGCTAAAGACATCAGACTTCACTGAAAATAGACCGTCCATAGCGTACTCTGGAGCCATGTATCCACTGAGCGAAAACATTGAGATTCAAAAGTTGAGAAAATAGAAGCAGAGTAAAATGGTAAATAGGGTTGCAAGTGTATTAATCAAACTTAAATATAAGTGAAATGTACCTTCTGCACATGGTGTAGTCCACATAGGAGTATAGTGTTTCAGTCTAAACAGTGATGACCATCAAGCATGTTATATATATTGCAGCACCACCAATGTCTAGTGGTGTTACTCCCAAAGTGACAAGATATAGCTAGTGATCCTAAAGTTGTCTCTGGTTTATCAATTAGTCAAATTGAATAAGCAAAAGCTTGCTAATTGATTGTAAGTAAGAGATATAAAGAGATTCAACTTGGCCAACTCAATGGTGCTCCCAGTCTTGAATCCAGTCCGATGTTAAAACAGGTTTCTATTGTCATTCCTAGTTCGACTAGTTTAAATTTTTTAGGTGTAAAAGATGGAACCGGAGCTCGTTCCATATGAACCCATTCTTTCATTTGACAAACTTGCTGTGGACCTGACTAGACCCAAGCCTAACCCTATGATTACCTTCTGCAAAACTAACACAAACCATGATTTATCGTCAGATTGCCCAAGATCATGTCCTTGCCCTCTTTTCATGTGTCGATAGTCCTTTGGCTGGTTGCTTAAATTGAGGTCCATTACCTGCCTTGTTAAATTGTTTTAGTCTAAAGGCTTGACCCAAGCCTTATTTCATGTATGCTCATTTGGATATTCCGTTAATTCAGCATAGACATTGATGGACTGACTCAACCCAATTGCCTGAAGAGTCCCTGGTTGTGGATCTTTTGTTCATGAAATGGACCCAGCATCCATGTCAATCCAAGTTTTTAGGCCAAGCCCTTGGGATAGTTGGGCATATGAGGTTCATTACCATAGGCAGCATGTTCTGCAATTTAACAATTTGGATAAGATATAAACTTGTTGGGATGATCAAGCCATCGATCCATGGACCAACCTCGCTGACCTCTCCCATGACGTCACTCAATTAACACCCAGCAAAATTAGACAATCATGCATGTTTTGTAGGTTAGGATTTTAGACAATTTTAAGGCCTCAATAGTCAATACAGAATCTCACAAGATCAAATTATTCTCCCCAGGTTTTTAACTAATGGCACTTTATTGGGGGCCCTCTCAAGCCTTTATCTCTCATGATTGGCATACTTCTAGGTGAGAACCATAGACAAGGTATTTCTATGTTTAGAAATGATTTGCTCCTACTCTAACATATATACATTTACAAAAAGCACATTGTGGCTATTTTAATGTGTATGATTCACCAGAATATTTTTGATAAATATATATATATATATATTCAACTTACATTTAGCTCAAAAATAGAATGGAATGGAGAAATAGAATTGATATAGCTGACCCCAACATGGTTGGGATAAGGCTTTGATGATGATGATGATGATGATATATTCAACTTACAATGTTCCAACTACTCGAATAGTATTTGCCTCTGATTGGTTTCCTCTAAAAGTCCTCGCCATGCCGAAGTCTGATATTTTTGGGTTCATGTCATGATCTAACAAAATATTGCTGGCTTTAAGATCTCTATGAATAACTCGAAGTCGAGAGTCCTCATGAAGATATAGAAGGCCACGCGCAATCCCAACAACAATGTTTCGTCGTGTTTGCCAATCTAATTGAACCCGCTTAACTGGATCTGACAAGGAGGAAAATTAAAATCATGTTAACGGGTCATTTCTGTGAGAGTTGAGTTTAAAAAGGCAAATCCAAAGAAAAACAAAAAAGATAAAAATCATTATATGATGCATCCTAGTCCAACAGTATCCTTCATGTTGTGAAAGTAATAATTTGCTGCCCATTTGCCAACATTGTATTTTTATTTAATGAATATCAAAGGTGAGTTTTTAGAAATGAGGATATCTTCATTTAAAAAATTCACTTTTAATCTTTATTTTTTATCACCCTATGTATTCAATTCCTATATATCATAATGCAAACAAACGGACCCTAAAGGTTACTAAAAGGAGAGGAGTAGAGGATATAAAGTGAAGATTAAGATGACTTTTCTGGCAATGGTTTGGAAATCATTTTATACGATAAGCGGAACTATTTGCTAGCTGTTTGTGAATTTTGTATTTACTCCTATTTAGTATTTTGTTAACTTTAACAGAATACATGCTTATACATCCATGGCATTCAATAGTGAGCAAACAAAGGGCCCCTAAGTCTCTTTGCATGCCCTATGGAAGACCATAAGGCTTACTTATTCAAAGAAAAAAGGTCACTCATGGTGCTGCCTTCAAGCTGTTCAAGGAGGAAATATGCCAAGCTCTTGGCCTAATCGCCAAGCTCTTTGTAACACTCCGACCCAGCTTGACCCCATTTAGCAACTAATTAATATTGCTTTGGTTGTTAAATTGTGTTTTGCTTTTGTTTTGGTTTCGTTGCGGGTCATGGATAGGTAGTTGGGTTAAGTTTAACCTGAATTAGGAAGACCAAGCCTTTTTTCGTAATTTTAGCTTTTATAAGACGCTGTCATTTTCGCATCATCTTGGTGTCAACACGTGTCTTTCGTTGAGCTCGTTAACTTTATTAACTACGTCATTTGCAAACGATGTCGTATGGTTCCGTTGGACTCGGATTGGACTCGAACTGTCATTTGGTTTATACATTGGACTCCATTGCAATTTTACCTTTAAACTTATCTCATATAAGCTTTCCACCGACTCTTCACTTTCATTCTCTTCTCTTCTCTCACGTTGGAGTCCCCTTCTCTCTTCCTTTCGATTCTTCTCCTTCTCGATCAAGCCAAGGAAGAGGAAGTGGTGTCTTTGACTCTTGATTCCTCCTGTGTGGTGAGTTTAAGATGAGCTTTAGCGTTTTAACTCTTCTTCTTCTCCACCTTCTTTCTTGAGTTACACTCACATCCCTTTCATGTTTCCTTTCTCTACATGCATGAGGGATTAGGATTGTGGTTGGACGTGAATTGAGCCTCAAGGACAACAATTGGTGTAATTGAACTCACTTTAAGGCAAGTATGAGTGTCATATGTATGAACCCATGTTGATATATGTTTGATTTTGGTTAATTGGCATAAGTTTGTATGGAAAACATGTTCACAGCCAATTTGAGCTCATTCTCCCTTTCTCTGTTGAGATTTTGCTTATATTATGTTGTTACAGGTTTTCTGTAAGTGATTTAAAAATCGACCCGACGCATGCACTGCTAAGCCATGAAATGTGCTATGGCTAAGCCGTGAAATGCACTACGGCTAAGCCGTAAGCCCCACCGTGATCCCAACCGTAGATCAATACAGGGTGTACCTGAAAATAACTGAGAGTATGCAATTCAACACCTCTTTTACGGCCCAGCCACGGCTAAGCCGTGAAGCCTTCCACGGCTAAGCCGTACGCTTCCTTCGGCTAAGCCGTAAGGTTATCCACGGCTGAGCTGGCAGACCTGAACAGTTAGAAAGCTAGGAAATTAATGTGACTTGTAGGGCCTTTAAAGTAGAAGGTAGGCAACCTCGACTTGCCTAACGGAACACGACAATATGCATGAATGATCCCGAGGGCTGCGAATCATTCATGTTCGTTATCTAGTTGTTAAGCACCTCCCAATGGGTGTTGGTTTAAGGGACTTCGGTGCACCCCATCTTATACTGCAACACTAGACAACGGTGCATCAGACAACTTAAAACTATATCGTCATGCACGGTTAGAAACACTGGATAATTAGCTTAGAGTTGGATAGTAAATGCACTTGATTCGATATGATAAGATTTGCTTGCATGACATATTGTATTATGAGCGTTGATCTCCACTCTTTAACATGCTTGAGTTGTTTCAGCTAACGTCTTATTACTGACTACCTTACTATGTTTCCAGCACCCTGAGTATGCCTATATGTTATTACGCTCGCACGTATATGATATGGTCTTAATTATGCATGTATGATATGCTTGTTAAGATCTACTCAAGGTTTAATACATGATTGACTCTGTATGGTCAGGCACTACTTAGCCTCAGCCTTAGGATCCCGACGGGGTAAATTTGGTGTAGTTTATATGGCTTTGCTGCAGTGAGGACACGTCTTGGAGAATCCAGACCCCAAGAACCAGAGACCCATTTGTACCCTGGCCCGGTCAATGGTGTTCTCAGCATGGATATAAGATCCCTATTTTGAGAGCATATGGCATTGTAGTAGCGAACTAGTTATGTACACGACACGTATTTCTTGATTCAAATAGCATGCTTTAATTATTGCATAATTGCCTAGTATACAGATTTGATATGTTATGATTTACCTCACGTTCTTTTTTCTATTAGATACAGCATGTGTTAACTTGTTATTGTTTATACTTTGCTGAATCGTCGTATTCACAAGTTGTTTTTGGTGTTGCAAGCTCAGCTACCCAAGCCAATCCCTCGTCGATCGACCAGGCTTCAGGGGAGGCCCCCGATGTCCCATCCGGATTAAAGGAGTGGATGTAGTCACTCCCTCGGAGAGCGTCTTGGATACATATGCATATTGGGTCTTCTTCATTTTTTAGATCCGTCATGTTAGATCCAATCATGATTTGGATATGTTATTTTGCTCATTTTGTCAAACCTTTATTTATGTATGTCATCTCTTGTCTTATTACTTGGTTCTTGTATTTTTTGGTGTGATGTTTTGATATCTACAGCTTCCGCGTACATTTATGGCACATGTGAATTTTCCCTTGTGCGTGGGCACTTAGACCGGGTCTAGGTGTACAGGCACGGGAGTACGTGTGTCATCGATTAGACTTCTACTAACTCCCGATCTCCTGGGCTCGGGTTGTGACATACGTATTATATGGTATCAGAGCGTCCTTACTCTAGATGATAAGCATGTAGGCATGTAGGAACGTGGTGAGGATACGACTGTAGGTCTGTGCTTTTTTAGTTTGGGGGGAAATAGTGTAATTAGGGAATGCTTTGTGTTTATGTATTAACCTCTCCCATCTTATAGGATATGGCATCCGGCTTAAGTCCTCACCATAATTCCGGAAATAATGAAAGCGGGTCCCCGCACCGTCACCACAGGCAATGAGCACCGATGAACGCATCCTCATGCTATTCGAGTCCATGCAGGCTCAGTCACAGTCTATGCAGAATTTACAGGCACAGGTAGCGACAATATTGGACAGGCAAAGCCAAGCACCAGCCCAGCCGCATGTGGACCAACAGGTGGTCTTTCAGCCGAGCAAGAATGACCCAAATGCTCTCTATGACAAATTTCGCAAGCAACGAGCCACTGAGTTCTACGGGATAGAAGAGCCATTTAAGGGGAGCAGTGGCTAGAACAGACAGAAGGCGTCTTTGAGACTGTAGTGTGCACGAACAAGCAGAGGGTCGGATTAACGGCCTCTATGTTCAGGGATGTCGCAAAGACCTGGTGGAAGAGCGTGAAGGATTCGTATAGAGACATACCAAGTGCGATAGTCTGGGAGAGGTTCAAGAAACAATTTCGGAGGAAGTTTATTCCAGCTCATGTGCATAGAGCCAAGGAAGTTGAGTTCTTAGCCCTACGCTAATAGCAGATGATAGTAGCAAAGTACGTGCACAAGTTTATTTAGTTATCACATTTTGCTCCAGATATGATCAATATCGACGAAAAGAAGGTGAATCGATTCGTTGAGGGTCTACATCCCCGATACATGCACCATGTGACAGCTTTCCAGCGACCGGCTACATTTGAAGATGCAATGGACAGGGCCTATTCTGCTGAGGCCATCCACCAAGCAGAGAGAGCCGCTGATCCTAAGAGACATCCACCATTTAGTGCACGAGGGCACGCACAGAAGAAGGTGAGAGGCCAACAGGGCACTTCCAGTTCCGCCAGTACGACATGTGAGCACTGTGGCAAGGGCCACAAGTCAGAGCTATGCTGGAGGAAGAAAGGAGCTTGCTTGATTTGCGGCTCCAAGGAGCATATGATGGTCAATTGTCCTAGATATAAGGCTTCCCAGCCTCCACCATCCAGTACTACAGCAGTTACAGCTTCTGGCAGATCTAGTGTGTCCATAGCCCCAAGCAAATCCCATTCAGCTCATCCTGGCTCGAGACAGCCACGTCAGACGGCTCGTGCATACGCCGCTTCCCACGAGAATGCCGAGAATCCACAGGTGGTTGAAGGTACTGTTCTGATTTCGCAAGTTGAGGCGTTAGCATTGTTCGATTCGGGGTCTACACGGTCATACGTAACTTCTCATTTTGCTGAGCGGTTACCACAACTGCCTAAGCCGTTGCCATATGTGTTGGTTGTATACTCCCCAGCTGGCAAGAGCGTGGAGTGTAGTGTATACTACCCCCATTGCGATGTGCAGATTGCAGGTCATCAGTTGCCCATTGACTTGATCCTGCTTTCGATGCTAGACTTTGACGTGATCCTTGGGATGGATTGGCTCGCTCGATATCGTGCCTGTGTTAACTATTACAACAGGACAATTTTATTCGATTTAGGAAAGGGCTTCCATTTCGAGGGCAGTCAGAAGTGCCCAAGGCGTGTAATTTCTGCGTGCAAGGCAGATCGCTTGATCCACAGAGGGTGTGAAGGTTTCATTGCCTTTATCACGGAGAAGAAAGAGGCGAAGCAGCTAGGTGAGATCCAGGTGGTTCGTGATTTCCCGGATGTTTTTCCACATGAGGTACCAGAATTACCTCCGATACGAGATGTAGAGTTTGCTATTGATCTTACTCCAAGCACGGCTTCGATCAGTAAAGCTCCGTATCGCATGGCCCCAGCCGAGTTGTCAGAATTGAAGAAGCAATTGCAGGAGCTTTTGGACAAGGGTTTCATTCGCCCGAGCATCTCACCTTGGGGGGCGCCAGTATTGTTTATTAAGAAGAAGGATGGTACCTTTCGGATGTGCATAGACTATCTGCAGCTGAACAAAGTGACTATAAAGAATAAGTATCTCCTACCTCAGATTGATGAGTTATTCGATCAACTTCAGGGTGTAGCTTACTTCTCGAAGATTGATTTGAAATCTGAGTACCATCAGTTGAGGGTGAAGGAAGACGACATCCCTAAAACTGCCTTCAGGACTCGATATGGACATTATGAATTCCTCGTGATGCCTTTTGGACTAACCAATGCACCTGCAGCGTTTATGGCTTTGATGAATCAGATTTTTGCTCCTTTCCTGGACCAATTTATTGTTGTTTTCATTAATGATATTTTGATCTACTCGAAGTCAGCCTAGGAGCATAGGGAGCACTTGAGGAAAGCCTTGACTATGTTGAAAAAACATCATTTGTATGAAAAGTTGACGAAATGTGAGTTTTGGCTTGAGCAGGTGGCATTTCTTAGTCATATCATTTCATGAGAGGGATTGGCAGTTGATCCATCTAAAGTAGAGGCAGTGGTGAATTTGCCCAGCCCTAAGACAATGACAGAAGTTCGGAGTTTCCTTGGACTAGCAGGCTATTATCGTAGATTTGTCTAGGATTTTGCTAAGATCTCCTCTCCTTTGACGAAATTGACTCGGAAGAATGTACTTTTTGAGTGGACAGAGGAGTGTAAAGCCAGTTTCCGGACCTTAAAGGATAAGTTGACTACGGCTCCAAGTTAGCCTTGCCAGATGGTAGTGAAAGGTTCGTGATATACTCGAATGCTTCTCGAGTTGGTCTAGGATGTGTGTTGATGCAGCACGAGAAAGTAATTGCATATGGATCGAGGCAGCTTCGGGAGCATGAGAAGAACTATGCGACCCACGATTTAGAACTGGCAGCCATCGTGTTTGCATTGAAGCTTTGGAGACATTATCTGTATGGCGTGCAATTTGAGGTATATTCAGATCATCACAGTTTGCAGTACTTATTCATGCAACAGGAGCTAAATATGAGACAGCGCCGATGGCTTGAGCTCATCAAGGATTACGATTTCCCGATCAGATATCAGCCAGGAAAAGAGAATGTGGTGGCAAATGCACTTAGCAAGAAAGCAGAGTCTGTTCAGATGTTGAACAGTTTTCTTTTGATGATGCATGATAAGCCTATTGAAGTGAAACTAGTGGATGAGTATGTGACATTGGCTAGTACGCTAGTTTTTCAGCCGGAGTTGATTCAGCAAATGAAAGACAGGCAATTCGAAAATTTCACCTTGAAGCGCATTCGTGATCATATTGGAGACAGACCTGACTTCAGACTGGAGGATGGTGTATTATATTTTCGGAGCAGATTGTGTGTTCTAACAGTTGGTGATTTGAAGGAGAAATTGATGAACGAAGCACACTATGCTCGATATGCGATGCACCCAGGGAGCACAAAGATGTATCTGAACCTCAAAGATCGCTTCTGGTGGAACAATATGAAGAGGGAAGTAGCAGGGTTCGTTGCTTGATGCTTAACCTACCAGAAAGTGCAAGCAGATCATCAGAGACCCCCAGGTTTGTTGCATCCATTGCATATACCGCAGTGAAAGTGGGAACACATCACCATGGACTTCGTTTCAGGATTACCTCTAACGAGCAGGAAGAATAACGCCATTTGGGTCATTGTAGATCGATTGACGAAGTCAGCCCATTTCATTCCATTCTGGAAAGGTATAACGTTTTCAGAGATGGCGAGGAAGTTTGTGGATGAGATCATCAGGCTCCATGGTACACCAGTATCGATTATGTCTGACCGTGACAGTCACTTCGTTTCGTCGTTCTGGAGAGCATTCCAAGAGGCTATGGGTACGAAATTGAGCTTTAGCACTGCATATCACCCGCAGACGGACGGACATTCAGAGCGGACGATTCAGACCTTGGAGGACATGTTACGAGCCAGTGTGTTGAGCTATGAGAAAGAATGGAATGCCCTTCTCTCGTTGTGTGAATTTGCTTACAACAACAGCTTCTACGAGAGTATTGGTATGGCGCCATATGAAGTTTTGTACGGATGCAAATGTAGAAGTCTGGTATGTTCGGAAGAAGTCGAGACTCGAAGTTTTCACGGACCGACGATTATCACCGAAACTATGGAGAAGGTACAGAAAGCAATTAAGAACTTAAAAGTTACTCGGTCGAAGGTACAGAAGAGCTATGTAGACACTCGCAAAAGACCATTGGAGTTTCAAGTTGGTGAGTGGGTTTTTCTAAAAATCTCGCCGATGAAGGGTACAATCTGTTTCGGCCAGAAAGGTAAGTTAGCTCCATGATATGTCGGACCGTTTGAGATCAAGAGCAGGATTGGTGATCTGGCATACCGATAAGTTCTTCCCGAGGAGTTTTCTGGAGTACATGATGTCTTCCATGTCTCGATGCTTCGGAAGTATGTTCATGACCTTTCCCACGTCATTCGTTATAATGACGTTCAAATCCAGCCAAATGCCACATACGTTGAGCGACCGCTCCGTATCGTGGGAACCCAAGAGCAGATACTACGCACCGAGACAATTCAATGGGTCAAAGTGTTATGGGAGCATCACAGTCCAGAGGAAGCTACATGGGAGTTAAAAGAGCAGATGCCGCGACAGCATCCCGACTTTTTTACTCAGGTATATGTGTTCATTCCGAGGACAGAATGATTCCTAAGTAGGGGAGGATGTAACACTCCAACCCAGCTTGACCCCGTTTAGCGACTAATTAATGTTGCTTTGGTTATTAAATTGTGTTTTGCTTTTGTTTTGGTTTCGTTGCGGGTCATGGATAGGTAGTTGGGTTAAGTTTAACCTGAATTAGGAAGACCAAGCCTTTTTTCGTAATTTTAGCTTTTATAAGACGCTGTCATTTTCGCATCATCTTGGTGTCAACACGTGTCTTTCGTTGAGCTCGTTAACTTTATTAACTACGTCATTTGCAAACGATGTCGTATGGTTCCGTTGGACTCGGATTGGACTCGAACTGTCATTTGGTTTATATATTGGACTCCATTGCGATTTTACCTTTAAACTTATCTCATATAAGCTTTCCACCGACTCTTCACTTTCATTCTCTTCTCTTCTCTCACGTTGGAGTCCCCTTCTCTCTTCCTCTCGATTCTTCTCCTTCTCGATCAAGCCAAGGAAGAGGAAGTGGTGTCTTTGACTCTTGATTCCTCCTGTGTGGTGAGTTTAAGATGAGCTTTATCGTTTTAAGTCTTCTTCTTCTCCACCTTCTTTCTTGAGTTACACTCACATCCCTTTCATGTTTCCTTTCTCTACATGCATGAGGGATTAGGATTGTGGTTGGACGTGAATTGAGCCTCAAGGACAACAATTGGTCTAACTGAACTCACTTTAAGGCAAGTATAAGCGTAATATGTATGAACCCATGTTGATATATGTTTGATTTTGGTTAATTCGCATAAGTTTGCATGGAAAACATGTTCACAGCCAATTTGAGCTCATTTTCCCTTTCTCTATTGAGATTTTGCTTATATTATGTTGTTACAGGTTTTCTGTAAGTGATTCAAAAATCGACCCGACGCATGCACTGCTAAGCCATGAAATGTGCTACGGCTAAGCCGTGAAATGCACTACGGCTAAGCCGTAAGCCCCACCGTGATCCCAACCGTAGATCAATACAGGGTGTACCTGAAAATAACTGAGAGTATGCAATTCAACACCTCTTTTACGGCCCAGCCACGGCTAAGCCGTGAAGCCTTCTACGGCTAAGCCGTACGCTTCCTTCGGCTAAGCCGTAAGGTTATCCACGGCTGAGCTGGCAGACCTGAACAGTTAGAAAGCTAGGAAATTAATGTGACTTGTAGGGCCTTTAAAGTAGAAGGTAGGCAACCTCGACTTGCCTAACGGAACACGACAATATGCATGAATGATCTCGAGGGCTGCGAATCATTCATGTTCGTTATCCAGTTGTTAAGCACCTCCCAATGGGTGTTGGTTTAAGGGACCTCGGTGCACCCCATCTTATACTGCAACACTAGACAACGGTGCATCAGACAACTTAGAACTATATCGTCATGCACGGTTAGAAACACTGGATAATTAGCTTAGAGTTGGATAGTAAATGCACTTGATTCGATATGATAAGATTTGCTTGCATGACATATTGTATTACGAGCGTTGATCTCCACTCTTTAACATGCTTGAGTTGTTTCAGCTAACGTCTTATTACTGACTACCTTACTATGTTTCTAGCACCCTGAGTATGCATGTATGTTATTACGCTCGCACGTATATGATATGGTCTTAAGGATGCATGTATGTTATGCTTGTTAAGATTTACTCAAGGTTTAATGCATGATTGACTCTGTATGGTCAGGCACTACTTAGCCTCAGCCTTAGGATCCCGACGGGGGGAATTTGGTGTAGTTTATATGGCCTTGCTGCAGTAAGGACCCGTCTTGGGGAATTTGGACCCCAGGAACCAGAGACTCATTTGTACACTGGCTCGGTCAATGGTGTTCTCAGCACGGATATAAGATCCCTATTTTGGGAGCATATAGCATTGTAGTAGCGAACTAGTGTTGACCTATAAAAATTGAAAATACTGCAGCAAAGACACCTCATCTCAGCTTAATTTAGGCTACAGAGGTTATTTGCAGATCCTGGGGAATCACTGTGAGAACCGGTATTCCTACATGTCGAAGTGATAATATGCTATGCTCTATGGATCCCTGTGCAGAGTGATATCCCATGAAGATCAAGGTAGCTGGAACTCTCAGAAGAAGTTTAAATTTCGGGTTGAATAGACATCATCGAACTCAAAAGCCACAAGCATGTCAGCCTGAGGTCAGTCCACCCCAAGCCAGGGGGTCACTGACCAAAGTCCTGCTTCCCGATGTCCAAAATTGATGAAATTTGGGCATGAAACTTCAGTCATGCTCAGAAGATACTTTGCAAATTTTCAAGTCGAAAAGACTCCGTTTGGTCTAAATTTCATTACATGTCAGCGTAGAGGACAGTAATCCCAAATTTGGGGGTCACCAGCTAAGATCTTACTTCCAGAAAGCCAAAGCAGATCAAATTTGGAAAGAATGCTCAAAGAATGCCCCAAGTTGTTCTCCTAAAGTTTCGAGTCAAGTGGAGGCTGTTCGGATAGAAAACAAGCTAACTATCTCAATGCGGAGTGAACAGTGACCTAACGCATGCAATGAATAGGCCACTGTTCGAAATCCTACTTTCTCAAATCCAAACTGCATGAAATTTGGATGAATACTCCAAGATGTTCTTGACGTCAGTCCCTCCAAGTTTCAAATCAAACCGAGGTCATTTGGGCTTCAAACAGCTGAAACAAGAGCCCACTGTCATAAAAACGTCAACTGGAGAGTTGACCAAGTTCAGGTGGTCACACAGAGCTGAAACTTCTGTGACACACTCAAAATAGTGTCAAGAAGCATTCCTCCAAGTTTCGTGGTGATTGGACACCGTTTGGGCCCCGAACAAGTGGAAACAAACCACATATGCAAAAGTTCAAGAATGGGCCTTGGGAGTGACCGGGGCCCACAAACAAAAGGAGTTGACCAAGTTCAGGTGGTCAAACAGAGCTGAAACTTCTGTGACACACTCAAAATAGTGTCAAGAAGCATTCCTCCAAGTTTCATGGCGATTGGACACCGTTTGGGCCCCGAACAAGAGGAAACACACCACATATGCAAAAGTTCAAGAATGGGCCTTGGGAGTGACCGGGCCCACAAACAAAAGGAGTTGACCAAGTTCAGTTGGTCAAACAGAGCTGAAACTTCTGTGACACACTCAAAATAGTGTTAAGAAGCATTCCTCCAAGTTTCGTGGCGATTGGACACCGTTTGGGGCCCTAACAAGCGGAAACAAGCCACATATGCAAAAGTTCAAGAATGGGCCTTGGGAGTGACCAGGGCCCACAAACAAAAGGAGTTGACCAAGTTCAGGTGGTCAAACAGAGCTAAAAATTCTATGACACACTCAAAATAGTGTCAAGAAGCATTCCTCCAAGTTTCGTGGTGATTGGACACCGTTTGGGCCCCGAACAAGCAGAAACAAACCACATATGCAAAAGTTCAAGAATGGGCCTTGGGAGTGACCGGGGCCCACAAACAAAAGGAGTTGACCAAGTTCAGGTGGTCAAACAGAGCTAAAACTTCTGTGACACACTCAAAATAGTGTCAAGAAGCATTCCTCCAAGTTTCATGGCGATTGGACACCGTTTGGGCCCCGAACAAGCGGAAACAAACCACGTATGCAAAAGTTCAAGAATGGGCCTTGGGAGTGACCAGGGCCCACAAACAAAAGGAGTTGACCATGTTCAGGTGGTCAAACAGAGCTGAAACTTCTATGAAACACTTAAAATAGTGTCAAGCAACATCTCTCCAAGTTTCGTGATGATTGGACATCATTCGGGCCTCAAACAATGGAAAATAGACCGCATATGCAATGTTCCAAAAGTGGGCCTTGTCCGTACTGGGGCCCAATTAATGAAAAAGTTGACCAACTTCCTGAAGTCAAAACGGGCTGAAATTTTTATGACATGTAGATAATAGTGTCAAGAAGCATCCCTCCAAGTTTCGTGGCAATCAGACTTCGTTTGAGCCTAAAACAAATGAAAATGGGCCACATACGCGAAAACCCAAAATTGGGCCTCGTCCGTGACCCAGCCTGCAGTCACGGACCTTCAAAAGATGTTTCCCACGATTTTGGGCAGTTTCCCTCCACTCCTCTTCGAAATCCAGCTCCCCACAACTGCAATTAACTTCCCAAAACTGTACAAAACTGATTGGGAGTCTATAAAAGCTTCAAATTTTGAAGGAAAAAGAGGAGGAACATAAAAAAGAAAAGAGAAGAAATCAAAGAAAGAAGCACTTAAAGCAACAAAGAAGCAAACTCCAGCAGCACTTCCACGACCATTCCCACCTTCTTTTCTCAGTTTTGAAGGTGAGGAAGAAAATTCAGAAGAAGAGAAGGAAGTGGAATGGCCAAAGTTCATGTTATGTTCATACGTCGGCAATTTCTGAGAGGATGACATTGTCACCTCTGTTTCTCTTATTCGTAGGGCCTCTTAGCCATCGTAAGAGTTGTGAAAGAAGTCTCTCTAGGCCTCATTTTGTTCCTTGAAAATGATAGGTTCAAAATGACACAACTCCGGCTTCATATTTGCCCATTTCGGACTTGAAACAAAAACACAGTCCGTAAGTACGAATGATGAGTTACAGAGGTTTCGATTGATTCCATGGTTAAATGTGATCTTCTTGATGGTTGTCTACCACTCCAAAGTCATGAAAATGGAGTTCCAACACTTGAAAGAAGTTCCAAGAAAGAACCAGCGCGAACAGCACAAAAAACGGAGGCAAACAGTGGCTTCACGGCCACCGTCTACCAGTGACCGTGACCCACGGTCACTGGAAGGCCCCAGTGACCGTGGGTGAGTCACGGTCACTGGAATGGGGCAATGACCGCGGGTCACGGTCACCCCATTTTTCCATCTTTTTTTCGCATTTTTTCCTACTCTGTGTACATCTTCTTGTAATTTCCAAATTAAGATCACATCTAAGACTTGAGAGAAGGGTTGTAAACTTTGTAAACTCATGTAAACAACCTGCATCCCCGCGGTCAGGGCACTTGAACCCATGTAAACAAAAGGAAATTAATGATGAACTGTAATTATTTCCCATTCTTCTTAACGCTTGAAGTGCGTGAATGTCGGACCTTGATTCCGTAATTCATTTTCCACGCCTACTTTTTAAGCGCGATCAACTAGTTATGTACACGACACGTATTTCTTGATTCAAATAGCATACTTTAATTATTGCATAATTGCCTAGTATACGTATTTGACATGTTATGATTTACCTCATGTTATTTCTTCTATTAGATATTGCATGTGTTAACTTGTTATTGCTTATACTTTGCTGAATCGTCGTATTCACGAGTTGTTTTTGGTGTTGCAGGCTCAGCTACCCAGGCCGATCCCTCGTCGATCGACCAGGCTTCAAGGGAGGCCCCCGATGCCCCATCCGGATTAAAGGAGTGGATGTAGTCACTCCCTCGGAGAGCGTCTTGGATACATATGCATATTGGGTCTTCTTCATTTTTGAGATCCGTCATGTTAGATCCAATCATGATTTGTATATGTCATTTTACTCATTTTGTCAAACCTTTATTTATTTATGTCATCTCTTGTCTTATTACTCGGTTCTTGTACTTTCTTGTGTGATGTTTTGATATCTATAACTTCCGCGTACATTTATAGCACGTGTGAATCTTCCCTAGTGCGTGGGCACTTAGACCGAGTCTTGGTGTACAGGCCATGGAGTACGTATGTCATCGGTTAGACTTCTACTAACCCCCGATCTCCTGGGCTCGGGTTCTGACACTCTTCAAGCGATAGTACCCCACTCTACCAGTTGACCTCTGCTATTCGGTACTGCTCGTCTATTTTTTTTTCTCTGTTCTTCGGTCGTTTATGGGGCATTTTTTTGTATATAATTTCCTGTATATCCTGTAGTGGTTGTAATGTTTTGGGGCTTTTTATTTTCAATACTTTGTAATTCTTTCTCTTTAATTAGAATTTTTGTAAACTTAGGACTAAAAAAATAAAAGTCCATGAGGAAAATAAAAGATGCTAACATCATTAGTAGTTTCAAGGTTATTTCCTATAATTTGACCATGATAAGCTCAAAAGGAGATATCTTCCCAATAATATATCAGCTCAAATACAACAAACCAAGTCTTTAAAATTGAAATGAAAAAAAGGAATAAGAAAAAAATTCTTTTTGTTTTTTTTGGAAAGCTCCACTCCATACCTTTTGTTTAATTGAAAAATCCCCTTAAAAACTCTTTTCATTCTTAATGATAATTTCTCTATTATCCTTATGAAGGTTTTTTTTAACAAGGAAATTAGTAGAAAAATGACCATAGATGTCCAATGCACTAAAAAGGCACCCATAGTTTTTCTATAAAAGTAAAGGTCCTCTAGTAATTTTTCTCTTTTATTTAAGCGACGATATTATCACTTGTTTCACTTGATGGAAAAAAAGAGACGAGTGAAAGTATCGTTACTCAAACAGAAGTAAAGATTAGTGGGAGGGCCTTTACTATTACAGGGGAACTATGGAGGTTTTTTTTTGGTGCACCAGACATCTAAGGTGACTGTTTTAATAATTTTTCTTTTTTTTTAAATCATCGTAATTTATCTTTGCTAAAATAACATCATAACATTAATATTAAAATCATCTCACTTACCTCGACAACGTAACATCAAAATCTTGTCAACAAAATATTTATATTTTCTGGATGGGATAATTAGGAACTAGCAATGATTTTAATTTTTTAGACATTTATATATCCTTAAAAAGGATTTTTTTTTCAATAAGCCTTAAAAAGAAATTA
Organism: Sextonia rubra; assembly: GCA_037013555.1. Taxonomy (NCBI): domain Eukaryota; kingdom Viridiplantae; phylum Streptophyta; class Magnoliopsida; order Laurales; family Lauraceae; genus Sextonia; species Sextonia rubra. The sequence goes on along the minus strand of JASUAD010000009.1, from coordinate 49,241,568 downwards.
GACAACCAATCCACTGATAACATAGTGATGAGGCATCTCCCCCTCCATAGCAACAATCTGAATCAATCAAATCTCCCATTGTAACTCTAATGGTCCATTATGAGTGTGTGGGTGTGAGTACTTAATGAGAGAGAGGGTCTATTGTGCCTATCTTTAAAAAATCTTTATAGGGACAAGCAAATAGAAATAAAATCCATTGGTTTGTTATTAGAAGACAAATTATCAATCTCATGCACTATTAGCACTTAGGGCCCATTTCTTTACCAAGATTTCAAGAATTCATATTTGGTGGAATTGCAAATTCTTCAAAAGTTGTCTCTTGAGGTGGAATTCTAAATCCCTCCTCTTGATGGAGTATTTGAAATTCCAGCAAAATGCATAAAGAATGGGATTCCGGGAATTCCAAAAGGTCGTTTGAGACCTTTTAGGTAGCTGAAATTTGAAATTCTGGTGAAAAAAATATTGCATTTCAAATGCTCCTAACATACCAAATTCCTATTAGGAATTCTAGTAAAGAAACAACCCCCTAGAAACAATAAGCCAATGGAAAAGAAGCAAACCAAATAGGAAGACGTCGAGGCTAGTGTTTGGCATGAATTCATAGACGAGCAGCTTTTCTTTTCTCTCAATGCAACAAAACAAGAGCCTCACAAGGTTCCTGTGCTGAAGTTTAGCAATCAAAATAACTTCATTTTTAAACTCCTCTATGCCTTGTCCTGAACTCACTGATAGCCTTTTAACTGCTATTTCCTTTCCACCTGGAAGTATACCCTATAAGAAATTATGTTAATAGTTGGAGTTATAGTAACACAATAATATTAATAGTTGGAGTTATAGTTATACAATCAGCTCTCTCTCTCTCTCTCTCTCTCTCTCTCTCTCTCTCTATATATATATATATATGGCTAATTGTATATCAAAAATGGCAAAAAAATTATCTTAATCAAGTGATGGAAACTATCAATTCTATAAGCAATAAAATTTAGAGTTTATGAAATTCATTAGGGTATGTCCGTGATGGGTTTAGATTGATCCATAGATATTCTTTTGCGTACGAAACACTACGGTCCACTTGGATGCAAAACAATCATAGGGATAGTGGGTATGATTGAGACAGGGCCAAAATGTCATTTCAATCAGATTTAAACAACTACTTCATCAGGGAGCTTAAAGTTTGATGATTTCTTAGTGATACAATTTTCTTCTTTATGAAATCTAATTATTATTTGGATTAGTTAAATTGTATAATTAATGAAGGGACTTGATTGATAATAGGTGGCCTACATGGTGCAAAAATAGTTACCTTCGACAAAAGACATGAGAGGTACCTCTCGATAGAAAGAAACTAATATGATTTGAGGCTAGAGGTTAAAGGAACTCACTTGGATGCATGCTAACCTTGAGGGATAATGTGATGAAAAGGTCTCATTGCAATAACTATCTCCGAAAAAAAATTCATCATTAAATAAATAATGAAACCATTGATTTAGGGGCTTAAAGTCTTAATATTTTCTTAAGCTACATTTTAGGTGCATCGATAGATGGAGATATATATCGGTTATTTTTTAGCACTTAGTAATTCTTTGTTCTTTTTCTTTTTTTTTTTTTTTGTTTAAAGGCAAATTGTATTAAAAGCAAAAAAGCACATAGACTAAGAGAATCAGCCCCAAGAAACAACAAACAATAGAGGGCCCAACAAAGAAAAAGGCAATTCAAGGGATACAACCAAAAGAAAAGGAACAAAAGAAGAAATGTTTCAGCTAAGGAGCTGATTACATATGCAGAGAAGAAATAAATAGGTAAAAACCAACTTGCCTATAGCTGCTAGTAGTGCCAATCTCAACATAGAGGAATTTTGTAACTCTAAATAGAGACTTCATGAAGATCTCCTAGAAAGTGTCGCAGAGGGAAAACCTATTAAATTCCTTGTAATAGGATCTGAAGCGCTTGTTCCTCTCTTAAATTTGCCTCTACTAGCTTTCCTAGAGGAAGCATTGGAGTGAAGGCAATGGAAGATTGATTTAGGCGAAGGTCGTCATACGACTTTTGTGGGGGAGGAGGGCCCAAGGAACTTGGGTTTATATAATTGATAAGATAGGGTGGGGATTTATGGAAGTAGATTTAGGGCACATTTAGCCAATGTCCACAATAGGGAGGAGAATTCTGTATCCAAATGATTCCTTCATTCTTCTCATATAATGGTATTCTCACTATCGACTTCTCAGCTAAAGATCCACTACAATCCATATTTGGCAAAAAGGAGAGGATTTGCATATACTACATCCAACAGTCATAAATTTTTTGTCCTTTTTTTTTTTTTTGTAATCTGCAATGAATTAAGTTCTAAGATTTATACCCCAAGCCATTTCTTGCCTTCTATAGATGATGGACAGTTTGGATTTTCATTGTGGGTCCCACAAAATTAAAAAATATTTTTTTAAGTTGTGGATGTTTTTGTAAATATGTCAAAATATTAAGAAAAACTCAAAATTGACCTCTTAGCCGTTTTGGGCTATCTAGAGATGATGGATTGTTCAGATTGTGATTGAGGGACCCATATGGTAGGTTTCCAAAAGCCCAAAGCAGAGTGTGATATTACCACCCCGTATACTATTCAGTCTGTTCATGCGCACCCAGTCACTGAATTTAGTTGGAGATGATCAACGAATAAGGATTCTTTGATGATTTTCTCACAATCTATGACGAATAAAGGTGCCAAATTTGACCCCTTAGCCATTTTGGGCCTTTTGATTATGTTGAACAGTTAAGATTTCATAAACAGAGCCCACAAAAATCCAAATTTTATGATCAAAATGGTATGCACATTTTTACGAATATCTTAAAATCTATAAGAATCAATGGTTGATATTTGAACTCATAGTCGTTTTTTATTTTATTAACACGAATAACGGTTTGGATTGTGATTATGGAACCCAAAATTGAGGTTTCCAAATGAAAAATGGTAACCCTTAGATTGACGTCAAAGTCACTACTCACCCACCTTTCCTTTGACGAGAGGAAACTTTTTGTCCAATGGGGGGCAAGTCCGATTGCGACTTTTTGTCCTTCTATGGACTTTTAAGTATACTGAGAAATCCTCTCATACGGTTGGAGTGATTCCCAAACATGGGTTTTCCTTGACTTCGAGGAAAATTAAGAGGGAATCCACACCTAGATCATTGCCAAACGTGCTCTATGAGTGTATGATCTAGGACAGAGAAAGGATGGTTTGTGTCTAATGTGGAAGCACAAATACATTCGATATCAGAAGTGGAATAATGGGCAATAGGCCTCGGGGATAGATTCCATAACGAGCCCTTTGGTGTCTTAGCAACGTAGGAAGTGGCATCTAGTGAAGAAGCAGTAGAACTGAGGAAACAGAAATTGAGAAAAGAGCTGTAATGGAAGCAGGGACCAAAACTGAGGGAAAGAGGTTTGTTACAGATAGAGAAGAGATGTCTACCGGCTCTAGAGCAATAGGAGGAGGCTGAACTCTAGTTGCAACAGTTAAAGCATCAAGAGAGTGTTGCGCTATAGTAGATGGCTGTGCTGTAGCTACAACAGTTGAAGTACCAGGAGAAGGTTGAGCTTTAGTAGAGTGGCATAGATCTGGAGGTGGACCAAGGATGCCTTTTCCAGTTTGAGCCTCTTGAGGGATGTTGCAGGTGTCATCAGGGTGCCTATTATAGAAACATGTAGAGCATGGAACATTTTTAGGAAAAATGGAGACAGAGATCTCAAACTCCCGTTCTAGTTCTACCAAGATTTTTTAGGTTTTGGTTTTGAAACGTCTAGGTTAACCAAGATTCTAGCATAACTTAGAATTTTTTGTGAAGCTGTGTTGTTATCTAGTTTGGTGGGAGTACCAATAGAGTTAGCAATAGAGAGTAGGATATTGCTACTCCAACAATGATAAGGAATGCCCATGAGCCTAATCCAAATAGGAAATAAGGAAGGCGATTCACAAGATGCCTGGCTAGGAGAGAAAGGTATTAGATGCAATTTTTTGGATGTCATAGAGATTGATGTTTGGGATAAGAGAAGGTCTCCATCTTCTCTAGAGTTAAATCTAAAGAGGAAAAAGCCCTTTTTAGTTAGAGAGATGAGAGGGGAGCCTTGATAGGTTCCAATAGGAGTTAACATGTTGTTCAAGCCATTCTTGAGAGGATCTTCTGCCTATGAATCAACCTATAGCCAAGAAGTTGAAGGAGTCTTTGTTGGATCATCTAGGATGGGATCTTCATGGAAAGGTTTCCATCTTTCCAAGAAGCAGGAGGATAGGAAGAAGGTTGGACGGGTTGCATGGCCGGGAACAGATTTGGAGTCTGGTTGAGATCAATGTTAAAAGCAAAGCAAGGAAGGTTTTGTTCCAATTGTGCTATTCGTACCTTAGAAATCCACCAGTCCACAACCGAAAAAGAGGGACTTAGTCGTCCCTCTCCTCAGACCGAACAGAGAACTCTATTTCTCTTTTTCTCCTCCTCATGAAAATCCAACTGGGGACATTGGTGTACCAATCAGAACAACCTCTATACAATAGCATGAATAATTCATGCATATGAAATTTTCGAGTGGCTTGCGAGGCCACCTCGATGCACATGCATTTGCAAGGACAGGAGCATAGAGGCTTCTCATCACTGATTAAGTTTAGGTGAAATGGTAGCCCCATTGGATCATCAAAACTATTCATCTTATGGAACGGATGACTAATGGTTATTTTTGAAACAATCAAATCTTGCAGCCTTTAAGTAGATCATTAGGATCATTAGATCATGTTCCGTCTTTCTGAAGTCTAAACCACTTATCCACACTAAAATTTTCAATCCTAGTTAACCGATGGGATAATGGTATGCATTAGTAGGACCTCCAAAAAGAATTCTCAAATTTGGAATTTATCGAGCATGTCATTGAAAAAAAAAAAAAGCCTCTTTGCATGGGATTGAATTTCTAGGAATTTTGAGAAATACAATCTAAAGTGTTAAGAATTGAAAAATAGAGGTGAAGATCCATAAGTGACTATCACGTAATTTCCCCTTAGATAGAAAATAAAGGGGAGAAGAAGAATGAATACCCAACCATCACCCTAAAATCCTAGAGAAGAGTCCTATTTACATCTCCACTTTGTATCATTCACATCTTGCCCCGTTAATAATCATTAATTGAGCCAATTTTAAATTGAATTTCCCAATTTTAATTTCCATGAGAACAATCAAGCCTATATGCACTTGCGAATCTTTAGAAGTAATTCCTTACCTTGTACACAGGTCCGAAACCTCCTTCACCAAGCTTATTTTCATCGGAGAAGCTATTAGTAGCTGATAAGATGCTAGCCAAATCGATGATTGGTAACTCCCGAGATTGTTCACAATTTATTTCTTGATTATTCTCACGTATAGCCATCGTAATACTCGTGGATCCCAAACTTTTTAATGGACCCCCTTCACTTATTTCCGCGTTCACTAGAAAAACAAAGAAAAAAGAAAAAAGAAAAAGAAAAAAATGACAAAGTGTGTTAGCATGGTGTAAGGATGTGGCAAGGGATTTAATTACTAAATTACCATATCTTTAGAACTTACATATTTCTTGACTCTTCCTTCTCCGTACGTAGCAGTAGACACATGAAGCAGTGACAGCCATCAATAGAAATGCCCCTATGCTTATGAGGATTACAGCTTTGGTGGGCACCTTTTTCTTGTTGGTTATTGGATTTGAACCTTCTCCTATTCATATAGATTGAATATGGCATAAAATATGTCAATATACCAGCTCCTCATTATTTGTTACTTACCAAACAAAGAAGGTGCCATATGTCTTAGGATTCATGTGTTGTGGCAGTTGAGCGGACTATAAAAGCAATGCACATTATAAAGGAGTTTTGAAATGAATTACTCTTATGACAAGGAATCTCATATAAACATATACATAATCAAGACATCCTTAAATTTCAAGGCCCATAAATCAATGATGGGAATGATCAAATTGATATAGTATCCTTTATCTAAAATATCATCCATAATGAGATGTTTCCATCACATTATATCTCAATTGTTGGCACCAATTCAAGTAGATACCAGATTTATATTTTGACACTTAGAGATACCAGTCAACTAAATAATTACTCTTGTAAAAATAAGAAAAAACTATTTTTAGCAGTGAACTTTTAGCGGGGCAGTTAAAAGCATCGCTATAGGGTTATAGTGGCAGCCATAGTGGCCCCCGCTAAAAGTGTTCTTACTTATAGCAGTAGATTTGAACTCTCTAGAAAAACTTAATTCCATAATTACAGTTTAATTATTTGGGAAAAATTAGATTCAATTCTTATCTAAAGATCAGATGCCATGACCGTATCAAATGAATGACACCGCTATGTGCCAAGCTTATTTTATCGGAATGCACTGAAATCCTCATGTATAAGAAATGGTAATTAATGAGAACAACTCAAAATTTCTTTCACGGAATGTATGTTTCAATGTAATTTGATACAATACATTGTAAGACTTTTAGTTTTAAATGGATGAGATTGAAGAAATAATGTAATTTGAAAAATGATTATGGTGGGAAACGAATACCCTACCACCACGTAGTGATTCGAATTCGAATTCGAAAAAACATAAAAGGTTGTATCTACGTCGCCACCAAATATCTTTTTCATCTCACCTCTTTAATAATTATTGTTGAACCCATTCAAGCATCAATTTCTATGTATTAAATTTCCATGCAAATAACAACACATGTCCTTTTTTTATTAATTTTTGAGAATGATATTGATTTTAAAGTTGTGCATAGGTATGAGATTTCATGCGCAACTAAAACGTGAAGACAACAAAGGCACAATTTTGTTAAGAATCCCACAGAGTAGCAACAATCATATTGAAGATCAACCATATCACATTCCATGTGTCCCATGGTGTCCCGTATTCAACAAATTTGCATAGTACTCTTTCCATATCCAACTCTGAATCGGATTCACTCATTCTGAAGTGGAAACATTATTTAACTCCGGGGATCAGGGAAAGACAAGAAATACCTCTACTGATGGGGTACTCATGTTGCCCCATCATGGAATTTTCTATCGTTGCAGAGTGAATTTTTTGCTCTTCCCTTTTTTTTTCAGCAGGCACATTTCACAAACCTCACTTTTCATTTATGTTTATTTTACATAATGGGGCTCACCTCTGATAAATGCAAGCCATTTACACTCACATATCTCTTATGAATCAGCAATATTTGTCCCAATTTGAAAGTGATCAATTCATTAACAACAGTAAGATTTAACAAAATCATCAAATAAATATACTTAGGAGGAAAATATTATCCTACGTACGGTTCAGCATCCACATCCACCGTTGGTGAATGTCATGGTGGGCCCCACCTCAAACATGCAAGATAATAAAAACTTACACATACAAAGAACGGGGAGGCTAAGGTTGAACCATGACCTCCCAATGAGAGCTCAAGCACACCTTACTACTAAGGTAAGGTAAGGGACCGTTCTCATTATTTTATTTTAAATTAGAATCATATTTGGTCCATCCCATCATACCACAGGTTAGAACCAAAATCCTAACTTCTCTAGAAATGAGATTAAAACACACCTCCATCACGAGGAACCGCAGGAGGAACAACAGGTGGTTCAGCTGGTGAAGAGAAAAACTTGTAGGCCTCGTATCTAACCATGCAACTAGAACTTAGCATCCGCCAACCTCTCTTCCCCTCACAACAGTTCAACAATTGGTCCATCATCGCATTCAAACACTTTCCACAGTTTGCAACACTAAGATCTCTGGTGCACTGCACAAGACCATATCCTTTAGCATCTGAGCCATCGGCGGCAAACATCAGAGGCAGTTCAGGAGCATTAGCAGCAAGGGGATACATCAGCCCTCGCAAATCGAGGTTGGATCCATCGGGTTGAGAACTGTTTTGGTTATTCCACACGATGACCACGTCAGAAACGCCGACTTCTCCGAAAAATGCCTGGTCGGAATAGTGTAATGTGCAGTTATCATACCATATGATTCCACTTCTGTTGTTGGGGCACCGCTCTTGCTTGGTAATCTCTCCACTCGCTTCGTCGAGGCATTTCTGACAGTAATCGGAGCTTATGTCGCCTCTACAGAGGGCGAGACCGTAAACCTGGTCTTGATTTTCTCCTATGCTGGTGTTGTAGAAACCTTTGTTCGCAATTGATTTGGCCGGTAGAGAGGAGAGGAGGAGGTTGAGGTTAGTCCGATATGTCGTGGTAAGGGAGTAATTTGAGGTGGAACATTGGAGGTAGAGGGGTAAAGCAGAGGTGGGCTGGTATAGGTGTAGATAAGAGATCAGGAGAGAGAGGAAGAGGGGCTTTAGTGCCAAATTACACATCTCTGCTATTTTGATTTCATGAAATTGTATGGAAGCAAGAAGAAGAAGAATAGGTGTTTGGCAAATTATATTTGGGTGATCTAACTATTTGATGATTGACCTGACGAAAACAAGAAAAAATATTTGTTTATCGCGGGAGAACCCGGCGGAATTCTTCTGTGTTCCAACCAGCAATAAAAAACCTGGGGACTGGCTGTTTGAAGTCAAAAGTATCTCAGTTTAATTCACCCATTTTTAGGTTTTTTAAAAGGTAAAATGACCAAAAAGCCCCCATCTCTTCCCCACTCACACCTCCCCCTCCCGGCCATGGTCGGAGGTAGCCACTGGATCTCCTTCTCTCCCCATCTTTCTCTTCCTCTTCTTCCCCTCCCTCTTCCTTTCCCCCTCCCTCCCCTGTTTGGACAAGACTGGCTTAACAGTCCTTTTTGTTCGACTAGTTTTGATCTAACAGTCCTCTTTTTGTTCGGCCTCACAAAGCCGAATATGGTAGAAATCTAAAATAGAGAGAGGAGAGGAGAGGAGAGAAAGAGGGAAGGGAGGGAGATGCAAAGAAAAGAAAAGGAAGAGGGAGAGAAAGGAAGAGGAAGAGGAAGAGGAAGTGGGGAAGGGGATCAGCTGCCGTGATTATTGTCAAAAGGGGTAAGTAGGGAGGTGAGTGGGAAGAGAAAGGGGGCTTTTGGATAATTTTTTTCCTTTTTTTTTTTAAAAAAAGAAGTGCTTGAGTGTACTAAGTCCAATCTCGAGTTCATATAGCAAGGCCATAAAGTTTTGAGGATATGGAAGCTATATTATCTATATATATATATACACAAGGCTGCGCACATAAATAAAAAAGGTTTGTGAGGCGCTTTGACCGTTCAAATAGATAACTTTAAAGATTAGTCATCCATGAATATCCAAGTTCATGGGTGGTTCCCATTTTTTTTTCTTTTTCAAAAAAGGAAAGCTTCATTTAATTAAGGACCAAAAAAACTTAAGAGCATAAAACAGAAAAAGATCCAAAGGAGCAAAGACAGCCACTTCCCTAACACATAGGAGAAAAAACATCCCATAGGGGATTTAGAGCTTCCCCAAAGCTATAACAAAAGGTTCAAAACAAAAGTTGATACTCCCCAACCCATCAACACCCAACCTAGAAGGCCCCAGATGCTGCTGGGGACTCCCTAACCACGGAGTTTATGCATGCCAATCAAAAGATGAAATTTTCCAGGGCCGGCTCAAAACAATTTGAGGCATAAAGTGACAATCCTAAATGAGATACTTTTTTCTATTTTTAATATTATTATAGTATTTTATTTAAAATTTTTTTTTATTTTTTGTAATGCATTAATATTACTATTTAAGTTTTTATATTCAAATTTTGCTAACATATCTTTGCAATTAATAGTATGGTTAATCTATTTAATCTCTTTGTGACATTGTTATTCTAAATTAGGATTTTATCAATTTTAATTTTCAAAAACTTATTTCTAGAAAAGAAACAGTTATAGGTATTGTTAATATTTTTCTAGTAGACATATTTAATATTTATAAATTATAACTAATAATATTTACAAATAAAACGAACACTAACTATAATAAACATATAATATGATCTTGTAATTAAATTTTTTAAAAACATAGAACTATAAAAGCTAATTTAGTGATTTATCAGTGTTGGCCACAAAAATTATAGATGTAGATTACTTTTGAATTTGATGCAGCTTTTTTAATATGAAAAAGAAAAGATTATTATATTTAAAGTTGTCTTTTGAGGATTTCAAGCAGCATAGATATAGAGGGAAAAATGTGCAAATTGAAGAATTTTCATAACAGAAAATGATTTCTTGCTTATTGTGATTTTTGGGTTTTTTTTAATGGAAACATTTTTTCAATGGTGAAAATGGACTTAATTCTTTTTTTGAAATATGAGAAGATAACACTTATTTTTTGTGAAATGTAAAAAAATGGTAATTGTTTTAATTACTTTTATGAGGCCTTAAGTTGTTAAATTACATTTTTGAGGTCTTATTTTTATGATTGAAAAAAAAAAGATAGAATTTACTTTTTTTGGGGCCTTGTATTTTGAGGGGCTTAAAGTAAAAGCTTTTCTAACCTAATGGTCGAGCCACCCCTGAAATTCCCAATCGGGAGCTGCCAACTCCTTTCTGCCTGCCTGCATCTGCTGCGTTCGAGTTAGATGATCCGCTTGGGCTTGGCCAGATGAGCTGAAAAAGGTGCAATTATAGCATGCAGAGTTGTCCAATTCCGTCTCATTCTGATCAAGAATATGGTTTGAGGGCCCGCAGAGAAGGCGGCGACTGTGGGTTGGGAAGTCTCAACAAATCGTCAGCAACATAGTTTGCGGTCCTCTTGCAATAATTGAAAGGTCTACAACCTGTTATGAAAAGTGGCAGGCAAAGCGTTTGGCAAGCACCACTGTCCTCTTGCAATAATTGCAGTCCACCTAAGAGATAAGATTGGTTCCTAAGTCAAGGTTTCTGCAGTGGCCCATCAACTCTGGATCAGTCCACCATCCCAGTAGACCTTTGGGTTGGCTCATGACTCGGCCTGTATCCTGGAGCTGGGCTGGTTCGCATCATTTCCACAAGGAGGTTGGAGTCTTCCCATGAAAGTCTCTAATAGGAGTAGGCATGAGTAGGATGAATAGTTTATTCCAAGTCAACTGGGCCCAAAGCCGAGGGCCTACATCTTCAAAGGGTAACTAGAGAGAAGGAGCCCAGGGAGTAGGGATGTCAATCCGGCCCTTTAGAGAGGAGACCCGGCCCGGTCCGGCCCCCAAAAGCCTTCAAAACGAGGGCTTATTTTTTTCATCTAAAGCCCGAGGGTATGGTATGGCTCTATTTTTCAAAGCCCACATCTAGAGGGCTGAGTTTAGGTTTGACTAATCAGGCCCGAGGGAGCCCGGCCCGGCCCGCTGTTTATTAAATTTTAATATAAAATATATAATATACACAAGCCTTTTGGGCCTGTTAAACTTTTTGACAAAAGCCATGTTCATGCTACAACCAAGTCTTTTCCACTTTCCACTTTATGAGAAATTATCAAAATACCCAGCCAATAGCCAGCTACTGCCTGTTGCATTGCATTGCCGGTCCTTAGCACGGACAAAAGAGGAGGGTTTGTATAAGATTGGTTAGTGGTAGTGGTATAAACTGTTGCATAGAAAAGATTTATTTTCATTAAAGAAAAAAATTTTCCTTTCTTTTGACCCTGGCCCAGCCCTAGCCCTTGAGTGTTGGGTAAGGGCTTAAAAATTATTGACCCGCCGTAAAAGTCGAGGGCTTTTACTTAGTTAGCCCGGCCCTCACATGTGAAGGTAGGATAAGGGCTTGCCTCGGGCCGGGCCGTTTGACAGCCCTACCATGGAGGCGTCTTTTCCATGAGTGGTCTTGTCGAGTGGGAGTAGGGGCAGGGTAGTGGAGGAGACGCTACAACCTGTAACGAAAAATGGCAAGCAAAGCATTTGGCAAGCACCACTGGCCAACGGCTACAATGGAGCTAACTGGATAAAAATATAAAAAAGAGAAGGTAAGCAATCGCCGATCATTTGGCATAAGATGCTGGCTCCGCCATTGGCACAGCAGGTCTGAAATAACTGGATCAAGGTACTTTCTAAAATTCTTTCTCAAATATCTCTCTAAGAGAAACTTTCTTAAATAATTCTAGCTCTGCCACTGACAATCGGCACATTAGAAAGCCAATAGACATAGGAGAGGCTTACATTTTCGCCATTCCCAATATTCCATTTGCTGCCCAAGAAAAAACATTAATTGAGAAAGCACATTTTCTTCCAAATACAGGATCCAAAGTTGGCAGCTTAAGAATGCCAAATTCTGAATTCTCTGAAATAGGTCGATCTCATCCAACAAATCTCACCTAATTGATAGAAAAGAAAGAAAATATCAGGCCCATTGTGCAGAAAATTAAGGACTACATTATATAATTTCAATGTGGTATTTCATTCAGAATATCCTTAATAGGTTACAACATCAATAACCTAGTCACATCAAAGCTTTAATCTGATCTAAAATGGAAATCACATAATAAACCAAATCTGATATCTTAGTCACACCAAATCTCTAATATAATCTAATCCTAATATAAGATCAACTTATTCTCACCATAATGGATTCGTTACGAAATATAGTCTCAGTCACATTGAGAGCTCCTTCAGGGCCCTTAAAATACTGCTTGAGCAATGCTTAATATTTGCCAATCTTCATGGTTAGGGACCAGTTTGACGAATACATTCATGCTCATTGGCCAAGTTGGTTGGCCTTGAAATGGATGATGAGATTAGGTTGTAGAAATAAAACTAGTTCACTCCAGGTCCCAATTGATCAATCAGTGAATATTAGTCTATCTTATCCAGTTAACTATGCATGTGTGCGAACGCAGACTAATTATTCAATCTTTTTTTCTTCCTTCTTCAATCGCACACGCCTAGATTATACTACGTTTAAAAATATATCCAATCCAAAGTTTAACCCAGCACAAAATTAAATCAGTTTCTAAACTTTCAGAACCAAGTTTATTTCCATTAATTGGGCTACAAGCAACGGTTCTTTCCTTTGTCCTTCCTTAGTACTTAGGAACAATCAATATAATACATTCTCCATTCCAGAAAGGGAAAAAAAAAGGCTCCCGAAAGGCCTCTATTCCATTCATCTTGGATGCACTTAAAAAGGGAATGCAACATGCAATTGGTAAATGTCATCCCACCGTTAGTACATTCTAGTAAAACTGTGAATTTCTAGAATCCTCATGCAATCATTAAAATTTGACATACTATGTGCTAAAGAGCGGGTCCTCTCATCACCCGGCATAAAAAATTTCGATTCAATCAATTCAATGTGTCAATCTCCATCGTTGAAGATTCACCAGATGTGGAGACAATTTTTACAGCATATGTTGCTGGCTTTCTAGGCTGTGGAAGAGATGCATATTCACTTCCTAACATGAGAACAACTGATGACATGCTGGGTCTATCTTCTGCATCCTGCACGCATAATAGTCCTATCTGAATGTATCTTAACGCTTCATCAATCGGACATGAATCAACTATTAGCGGATCTATCAACTCCAATCCTCGATCGCTGCTCCATAATTGCCGCGCCTGTAATGTCACATTTAGAGTTGTAAAAATTCCTACTTCATTACATTAGAAATACTAATAACAACTAAAAGAAGGCTTACATATGTGAGGAGGCTTTGAGCTTGTCCCATGACAGTGAAGCAACTATTTCTTATACCAGTTACAATCTCTAACAAAAGAACTCCAAAGCTAAAGACATCAGACTTCACTGAAAATAGACCCTCCATAGCATACTCGGGAGCCATGTATCCACTGAGCAAAAAAATTGAGATTCAGAAGTTGAGAAAATAGAAGCAGAATAAAATGGTAAGTAGGGTTGCAAGTTTATTAATCAAACTTCAATTTAAGTGAAATGTAGCTTCTGCACAGAGTGTAGTCCACATAGGAGTATGGTGTTTGTCAGTCTAAACAGTGATGACAATCACGCATGTTTTATATATCGCTGCACTACGAATGTCTAGTGGGGTTACTCCTAAAGTGACAATATATAGCTAGTGATCCTAAAGTTGTCTTTGGTTTATCAATTAGTCAAATTGAATAAGCAAAAGCTTGCTAATTGATTGTTAGTAAGAGATATAAAGAGATTCAACTTGGCCAACTCAATGGTGGTCCCAGTCTTGAATCCAGTCCGATGTTAAAACAGGTTTCTATTGTCATTCCTAGTTCGACTTGTTTAAAGTTTTTTGCTGTAAAAGATGGAACCGGAGCTCGTTCCATATGAGCCCATTCTTTCATTTGACAAACTTGCTGTGGACCTGGCTAGACCCAAGCCTAACCCTATGATTACCTTCTGAAAAACTAACACAAACCATGATTTATCGTCAGATTGCCCAAAATGGGGTCCTTGCCCTGTTTTCATGTGTTGATAGTCCTTTGGCTGGTTGCTTAAATTGAGGTCCATCACCTGCCGTCTTAAATTGTTTTAGTCTAAAGGCTTGACCCAAGCCTTATTTCATGCATGCTCGTTTGGATATTTGGTTAATTGAGCATAGACATTGATGGACTGACTCAACCCGATTGCCTGAAGAGTCCCTGGTTGTGGATCTTCTGTTCATGAAATGGACCCAGCGTCCATGTCAATCCAAGTTTTTAGGCCAAGCCCTTGGGATTGTTGGGCAAATGAGGTTCATTACCATAGGCAGCATGATCTGCAATTTAACAATTTGGAAAAGATATAAATTGATAAGATATAAATTTGTTGGGATGATCAAGCCATCGATCCATGGACCAACCTCGCCGACCTCTCCCATGAGCTCACTCAATTAACACCCAGCAAAATTAGACAATCATGCATGTTTCGTAGGTTAGGAATTTAGACAACTTTAAGGCCTCAATGGTCAATACACAGCATCTCACAAGATCAAATTATTCCCTCAAGTTTTTAAATAATGGCACTTTATTGTGAGACCTCTCAAGCCTCTACCTCTTATGATTGTGATACTTCTAAGTGGGAACTATAAACAAGGTATTTCCATGTTTAGGCATGATTTGCTTCTACTCTATCATATATACATTTACAAAAAGCACATTGATAGATTTGCAAAAAGCAAATTGTGGCTATTTTAATGTGTATGATTCACCAGTATATTTTTGATAAAAGTATATATATATATATATATTCAACTTACTATGTTCCAACTACTCGAATAGTATTTGCCGCTGATTGGTTTCCTCCAAAAGCCCTCGCCATGCCGAAGTCTGATATTTTTGGGGTCATGTCATGATCTAACAAAATATTGCTGGCTTTAAGATCTCTATGGATAACTCGAAGTCGAGAATCCTCATGAAGATATAGAACGCCACGCGCAATCCCAACAACAATGTTATGTCGTGTTTGCCAATCTAATTGAAGCCGCTTAACTGGATCTGACAAGGAGGAAAATTAAAATCATGTTAACGGGTCATTTCTATGAGAGTTGAGTTTAAAAAGGCAAAACCAAAGAAAAAAAAAAGATAAAAATCATTATATGATGCATCCTAGTCCAACAGTATCCTTCTTGTTGTGAAAGTAATAATTTGCTGCCCATTTGCCAACTTTGTATTTTTATTTGATGAATATCAAAGGTGAGTTTTCAAAAATGAGGATATCTTTATTTAAAAAATTCACTTTTAATCTTTATTTTTCACCACCCTATGTATTCAATTCCTATATATCATAATGTAAACAAATGGACCCTAAAGGTTATTAAGAGGAGAGGAGTAAAGGATATAAAGTGAAGATTAAGATGACTTTTTTAGAAATGGTTTGGAAATCATTTTATACAATAAGGGGAACTATGTGCTAGCCGTTTGTGAATTTTGTATATACTCCTATTTAGTATTTTGAAAACTTTAATAGAATATATGCTTATACATCCATGGAATTCAATAGGGAGCAAACAAAGGGCCTCTGAGTCTCTTTGCATGCCCTATGGAAGACCAGAAGGCTTACTTATTCAATGAAAAAGGGTCACTCATGGTGCTACCTTCAAGCTGTTCAAGGAAGAAATATGCCAAGCTCTTGGCCTAATCACCAAGCTCTTCAGGCCATAGTACCCCCACTCTACCAGCTAACCTCTGTTATTCGGTACTACTCCTTTGTTTCTTTTTCTCTATTCTTCAGTCATTTATGTTGCATTTTTTTTTTACATGATTTCTTGTATATGCTCTAGCAGTCATAATGTTTTGGACCTTTTTTTCTTCAATACTTTGTAATTCTTTCTCCTTAATTCTAATTTTTGTAAACTTAGGTTTAAACAAATACAAGTCCTTAAGGAAAATAAAAGATGCTAACAACATTAGTAGTTTCAGGGTTGTTTCCCATAATTTGATCATGATAAGCTCAAAAGGAGATATCTTCCCAATAATATATCATCTCAAATACAACAAAACATGTCTTTAAAATTGAAATGAAAAAAAGGAATAAGAAAAAAACTTTT
This sequence comes from Sextonia rubra, assembly GCA_037013555.1. NCBI lineage: Eukaryota > Viridiplantae > Streptophyta > Magnoliopsida > Laurales > Lauraceae > Sextonia > Sextonia rubra. The sequence continues at coordinate 49,225,188 of JASUAD010000009.1, read as the reverse complement.
TTTGGAAAACTCCACTCCATGCCTTTTGTTTAATTGAAAAATCCCCTAAAAAACTCTTTTCATTCTTAACGATAATATCTCTATTATCTTTATGAAGATTTTTTCTAAAGAAGAAATTATTCAAAAAATCACCATAGTTGTCCAGTGCACTAAAAATAATATCATAACATTAATATTAAAATCATCTCAATTACCTTGACAACGTAACATCGACATCTTGTCAACAAAATATTTATCTTTTTTGAATGGGATAATTAGGAACCAGTAATAAATTTAATTTTTTAGACATTTATATATCCTTAAAATGGATATTTTTTCTCGATAAGCCTTCACAAGGAATTAGACACCCAATCCATTGATAATATAATGATGACTGATGAGGCATCTCCCCCTCCATAGCAACAATTTGAATCAATCAAATCTCCAATTGTAACTCTAATGGTCCATTATGAGTGTGTGGGTGTGAGTATTTAATGAGAGAGAGGGTCTATTGCATGTGCCTCTCTTTAAAATATCTTTACAGGGATATAAGCACATAGATATGAAAATCCATTGGTTTGCTATTAGAAGTTAAATTATCAATCTCATGCAGTATTAACACTTAGGGCCTGTTTCTTTACCAAAATTTCAAAAATTCATGTTTGGTGAAATTTCAAATTCTTCAAAAGCTGTCCCTTGAGGTGGAATTCTAAATCCCTCCTCTTGATGGAGTATTTGAAATTCCAACAAAATGCATAAAGAATGGGGTTTCAGAAATTTCAAATGTCAGAAATTTCAAATGGTCATTTGAAACCTTTTAGGTGGCTAAAATTTGAAATTCTAGTGAAAGAAACATTGCATTTCAAATGCAGCTAACATACCAAATTCCTATTAGGAATTCTGGTAAAGAAATAAGCCCTTGGAAACAATAAGCCAATGAAAAAGAAACAAACCAAATAGGAAGACGTCGAGGCTAGTGTTTGGCATGAATTCGTAGACGAGCAGCTTTTCTTCTCTTTCAATGCAACAAAACAAGAGCCTCACAAGGTTCCTGTGTTGAAGTTTAGCAATCAAACTAACTTCATTTGTAAACTCCTCTATGCCTTGTCCTGAACTTCCTGATAGCCTTTTAACTGCGATTTCCTTTCCATCTGGAAGTATACCCTATAAGAAATTATGTTAATAGCTGGAGTTACAGTTATACAATCTTCTCTCTCTTTATGGCTAATTGTGTATCAAAGATGGCCCAGAAAATTATCTTGATCAATTGATGGTAGCTATCAATTCTATAAGCAATAAAATTTGGAGTTTACGAAATTCATCAGGGTAGGCCCATGATGGGTTTAGATTGACCCATAGATTTTCTTTTGTGTACGAAAAACTATGGTCCACTTGGATGCAAAACAACCATAGGGATAGTGGGTATGATTGAGATGGGGCCAAAATGTCATTTCAAAAAATGACTACTTTTCAAGAAGCTTAAAGTTTAATTTTTTCTTTGTGATACAATTTTCTTCCTTATGAAATCTAATTAAATGTTATTATTATTCGGATTATTTAAATTGGAAAATTAATGAGGGGACTTGATTGATAATAGGTGGCCTACATGGTGCAAAAATAGTTTTCTTTAACAAAAGACATGAGAGGTACCTCTCGACAAAAGGAAACTGATATGATTTGAGGTTAGAGGTAAAATTATTAACCCTTAAAAGGAACTCACTTACATGCATGTTAACCATGAGGGATAATATGATGGAAAAGTCTCATTGCAATAATTATCTCTAGAAAAAGATTCATGATTGAATAAATAATGAAACCATTGGCTTCGGGGGTCAAGGTCTTAATACTTTCTTAAGCAACATTTTAGGTGCATAGATAGATGGACATATATATTAGTAATTTTTTAGCATTGAGTAACTCTTTTTTCTTTTTTTTTTCTTTTTCCCTTTTTTGGGCTTAAAGGTAAATTGTATTAAAAGCAAAAAAGCACATAGGCTAAGAGAATTAGCCCAAAGAAACAACAATGGAGGGCTCATCAAAGAAAAAGGCAATTCAAGGGATACAACCAAAAGAAAAGGAATAAAAGAAGAAATGTTTCAGCTCAGGAGATGAATACATATGCAGAGAAGAAGTAAATAGCAAAAAACCAGCTTGCCTTTAGCTGCTAGTAGTGCCAACCTTCATAGAGAGGAATTTCGTAACCCTAAACAGAGACTTCATGAAGATCTCCTGGAAGCTGTGGCAAAGGGAAAACCTATTAAATTCCTTATAATAGGATCTGAAGCGCTCGTTGCTCCCTTAAATTTCCTTCTCCTAGCTTTCCTCAAGCATTGGAGACTAGGGCAAAGAAAGATTGATTTAGGTGAAGGTCCTTACACAAATTTTGTTGGGGAGGAGAGCCCAAGGAACTTGGGTTTATATAATTTGATGAGATAGGGTGGGGATTTACAGAAGTAGAGTTAGGGAACATTTGGCAAATGTCCACAATAGGGAGGATAATTCTCTATCTAAATGATTCCGTTATTCTTCCCATACGATGGTATTCTCACTATAGACTTCTTAACAAAAGATCAATTGCAATCCATATTTGGCAAAAAGGAGAGGATTTGCATATACTACATCCAACAATCATAAATTTTTTGTACTTTTTTTATAATCCGCAATGAATTAAGCCCTAAAATTTAAACCCTAAGCCATTTTCTTGCCTACTATAGTTGATAGACGATTTGGATTTTCATTGTGGGTTCCACAAAATAATATTTTAAGTTGTGGATTTTTTGTAAATATCTCAAAATAAGAAGAAATCAACAGCTCAAAATTGACCCCTTAGCCGTTTTGGGCATTCTAGAGATGATGGATGGTTTGGATTGTGATTGAGGGACCCATATGGTAGGTTTCCAAAAGCCCAAAGCATAATGGCATATTACCGCCCCATTTACTGTTCAATCTATTCATGCACACCTATTCATTGAATTGCATTGGAGATGATCAACGAGCAAGGATTGTTTGATGATTTTCTCACAATCCATGATGAATCAAGGTGCCAAATTTGACCCCTTAGCCGTTTTGTGCCTCCTGATTATGTTGAACAGTTCAAATTTCATAAACAGGGCCCATAAAAATCAAAATTTTATGATCAAACAGTCTGTTCTTTTTCACAAATATCTTAAAATCTATAAGAATCAATGGTTGATATTTGAACTCATAGTTGTTTTTTATTTTATTAACACAATTAACAACTTGGGTTGTGATTAAGGAACCCAAATTGAGGTTTCCAAATTAAAAATGGGCAACCCTTCAATTGACATCAAAGTCATTGTTCACTAGCCTTTCCTCTTATGAGAGGAAACTGTTTGTTTGATGGGGGGAGGTTCGATTGCAACTGTTTATCCTCCTGTGGACTTTTAAGTATTTTGAGAAATCATCTCATATGGTTGGAGTGATTCCCAAACATGGGTTTTCCTTGACTTTGAGGAAAATTAAGAATGAATCCATGCCGTGGATCGTTGCCAAGCGTGCTTTATGAGTATATAATCTAGGATGGAGAAAGAATTGTTCGTACCTAATGTGGAAGCATGAATACATTCCATATTAGAAGTGGAATTATGGGTAATAGGCCTGGGATAGATTCCATAACGAGGCCTTTGGTGTCTTAGCAACTTAGGGAAGTGGAATCTATTGAAGAAGTAGCAACAATTGAGGAAATAGGAACTAAGAAAAGAGTTGTAATGGAACTAGGGGCCAGACCTGAAGTAAAGAGGGTTATTGCAGATAGAGAAGAGATGTCTACCAGCTCTAAAGCAATAGGAGGAGGCTGAACTTGAGTTGTAGCAGTTAACGCATGAAGGGAGTGTTGAGCTATAGTAGATGGCTGAGTTGCCTGTAGCTACAACAGTTGAAGTATGAGGAGAAGGCTAAGCTTTATAATTAGTAGAGTGGCATATGTCTGAAGGTGGACCAAGGATGCCTTCCCCAATTTAAGCCTCTTTAGAGGATGTTACAGTTGCCATCAGGGTGCCTATTAGAGAAACATGTAGAGCATGGAACATTTTTAGGAAAAATGGAGACAGCGACCTCAAACTCCCATTCTAGTTCTACTAAGATCTTTTGAGGTTTTGGTTTTGAAACATCTAGGTTAACTAAGAACATAAGTTAGAAATTTTTGTGAAGTTGTGATGCTATCTAGTTTGATGGGAGTACTAACAGAGTTAGCAATAGAGAGTAGGATATTGCTACTCCAACAATGATAAGGAACACCCTTGAGTCTGATCCAAAAAGGAAACAAGGAAGACGATTCACAAGATGCCTGGCTAGGAGACTAGATATAATTTTTTGGATGTCAGGGAGATTGATGTTTGGGATAAGAGATGGTCTTCATCTTCTCCGGAGTTAAATCTAAAAAGGAAAAGGCCTTCTCAGTTAGAGCGATGAGAGGGGGGCCTTGATAGGTTCCAATAGGAGTTGACATGTTGTTCATATTAGCTTTATTGAAAACCAAGATCTATGGGTATAAACAAATAATACAGATGAAATAAATAATAAATCTGTTATACCTGAATCTATATGCTCCTTAGATTTGTCTGCTAATAAAAGACTGGCCTTGGTGAGGGGTTTACAACTTTTTTTGAACCTCTCTACTGTGTAATTGCTGAAAACCAAGAATTAACTGTTGGCCAGAAAAGTAACTCAAGAGTCCCTTTTATAGAGAGTCTTTCCTCCCATCAAGGAAAGATATCAAATAATCTCCCTAATTTATTCCTCCCATTAGCAATCATGAATGGAACTAAATCGATATTATTTGATCACAAGAACATTTTATTTGGACACATAAGTGGGCTAATCCATGTGGTTATAATGGGCTATAAAATGAATGGTCCAACAATTCAATCCATTCTTGAAAGGGTCTTCTGCCTATGATCAACCAATAATTGAGAAGTTGAAGGAGTCTTTGCTAAATCATCTGGGATGGGATCTTCATGGAAAGGTTTCCATCTTTTCAAGAAGCAGGAGGATAGGAAGAAGGTTGGACGGGTCGCATGGCCGGGAACAAATTTGGCAAAGATTTCCCATGGGACAGAGGAAGTTTGGAATTTGGCTGAGATCAATGTTAAAAGCGAAGCAGAGGAGGGTCTATTCCAATTGTGCTATTTATACCTAAGAAATCAACGAGTCCACAGCCAAAAAAAAGGACTTAGTCATCTCTCCCCTCAGACCGAACAGAGGCCTCTGTTTCTCTATTTCACCTCAAGAAAATCCAACCGAGGACATTGGTGTACCGATCAGAACAACCTGTTTACAGTAGCATGAATAATTCATGCATATTAAATTTTCAAGTGGCTTGCAAGGCCACCTCGATGCACACGCATTTGCAAGGATAGGAGCATAGAGGCTTCTCATCAGTGATTAAGTTCAGGTGAAATATTAGCCCCATTGGATCACCAAAACTATTTTTATTATTGAACGAATGACTAATGGTTATATTTGAAACAATCAAATCCTGCGGCCTTTAAGTAGATCATTAGGATCATTAGATCATGTTCCATCTTTCTGAAGTGTAAACCACTTATCCATACTAAAATTTTCAATCCTAATTAACCGATTGGATAATGTTATGCATTAGTAGGACCTCCAAAAAGAATTCTCAAATTTGGAATATATTGTGTATTTCATTGAAAAAAAACCCTATTTGCATGAAATTGAATTTCTAGGAATTTTGAGAAATAATCTACAGTATTAAGAATTGAAAAATAGAGGTGAAGATCCATAAGTGACTATCAAGTAATTTTCCCCTTCGACGGAAAATAAAGGGAAGAAGAAAAATGATTATCCAACCATCACCCTAAAATCCTAGAAATAAGTCCTATTTACATCTCCACTTTATATCATTCACATCTCACCCCATTAATAATCATTAATTGAACCAATTTAAAAATGAATTCCCCAATTTTAATTTTCATGAGAACAATCAAGTGCATGCCCTTGTGAATCTTTAAAAGTAATTCCTTACCTTATAAACAGGTCCGAAACCTCCTTGTCCAAGCTTATTGTTATCGGAGAAGCAATTAGTAGCCGATAAGATGCTAGCCAAATCGATAATTGGTAACTCCTGAGATTGTTCACAATTTATTTTTTGATTATTCTCACGTATAGAAATCATACTACTCGTGGATCCCAAACTTTTTAATGGAGCCTCTTCACTTATTTCCGCATTCACTAGAGAAACAAAGAAAAAGGGAAAAAAAAGACATAGTGTGTTAGCATGGTATAAGGGATGTGGCAAGGGATTTAATTATTAAATTGCCATATCTTTAGAACTTACATATTTCTTGGCTATTCCTTCTCCGTACATAGCAGTAGACGCTTGAAACAGTGACAGCCATCAATAGAAATGCCCCTATGCTTACGAGGATTACAGCTTTGGGGGGCACCCTTTTCTTGCTGGTCATTGGATTTGAATCTTGTCCTATTCATTTGGATTGGAAATGGCATAAAATATGTCAATATACCTGCTCCTCATTATTTGTTACTTACCAAACAAAGATGGTGCCATATGTCTTAGGATTCATGTATTGTGGCAGTTGAGCAGACTATAAAAGCAATGCACATTATAAAGGAGTTTTAAAATGAATTCTTCATATGACAAGGAATCTCATATAAACATATACATAATCAAGATATCCTTAAATTTTAAGGCCCATAAATCAATGATGGGAATGATCAAATTGATATAATATCCTTTATCTAAAATATCATCCATAATGAGACTTTTTCAGCACATTATATCTCAATCGTTGGCACCAATTCAAGTAGATACTACATGGGACTTATATTTTGACACTTTGAGATACCTCTTGACTAAATAATTACTGTATACCATAAGAAAAAATTACTTTTAACAGCGGACTTTTAGCAAGGCAGTTAACTGCTATAAGGTTATAGTGGCAGCTATAGTGGTCCCCGCTAAAAGTGTTCTTGCTTATAGCAGCAGATTTGAACTCTCTAGAAAAACTTAATTCCATAATTACAGTTTAATTATTTGGGAAAAATTAGATTCAATTCTTATCTAAAGATCAGATGCCATGACCGTATCAAATGAATGACAAATGAGTGACACTGCTATTTGCCAAGCTTGTTTTACTGGAATGCACTGAAATCCTCATGCATAACAAATGGTAATTTATGAGAACAACTCAAGATTTCTTTCACGGAATGTATGTTTCAATGTAATTTGATACAATAAATTGTAAGACTTTTATTTCTAAAGCGGATGAGATTAAAGAAACAATGTAATTTGAACATGACCATGGTGGCAAACCAATACCCAGCCACCACCCACTGATTCAAATTCTAAAAAAGGTGAAAGATTGTATTTACATCGCCACCATATATCTTTTTAATCTTATCTCTTTAATAATTACTGTTGAACCCATATAAGCATCAATTCCTATGTATTAAATTTTCATGCAAAACAACGCATGCCCTTTTTTTCAATTTTTGAGAATGATATTGAAGTTAAAATTCCGCATAGGAATGTGATTTCATGTGCAACTAAAAAGTGAAGAGAACAAAGGCACCCTTTCATTAAAAATGCTACCCGGTAGCAACAATCATATTGAAGGTCAACCACATCACATTCCATGTGGTCCACGGTGTCCCGTATTCAAGAGAGTTGTTAGGTCGCTCTCTTGGATGTCCTATATTCAACAAATTTGCATGGTACTCTTTCCATATCCAACTGGTCCATGGTGTCCCGTATTCAAGAGAGTTGTTAGGTCGCTCTCTTGGATGTCCTATATTCAACAAATTTGTATGGTACTCTTTCCATATCCAACTCTGAATCGGATTCACACATTCTGAAGTGGAAACATTGTTTAACCGTGGGGATCAAGGGACGACAAGAAATACCTTCCACTGATGGGGGACACGTGTTGTCCCATCATGGAATTTTCTATTGTTGCAGAGTGATTTTTTTTTTCTTTCGTTTTTTTTAAGCAGGCACATTTAACAAATCCCACTTTTCATTTATGTTTATTTTACATAATGGGGCTCACCACTGATAAATGCAAGCCATTTACACTCACATATCTCTTACGAATCGGCAATATTTGCCGCAATTTCAAAGTGATCAATCCATTAACAACCGTTAGATTTAACAAAATCAACAAATTAACATACTTAACATAGGAGGAAAATATTGTCCTTCACACAGTTCAGCATCCAAATCGACATCCATGGCAGGTGAATTTCAGGGTACGAAACTCCTCTTCCATGGTTCAGATGTGGTCTCACACATGGGAGGTAATAAAAATTCATGATTCGGATGTGGTGTCTCACACATGAGGGTAATAAAAACTCACATATGTAAATAAGAGGATGCTAGCTAGAGTTAAACAGATGACCTCCCAAATGAAGACAAACACTCCTTACTACTAAGGTAAGGAACCGTTTTCGATTTTTTTCTTCCAAATTAGAATGATATTTGGTCCATTTCCATTTCATCATGCCACAGGTTGGAACCAAGATTCCAAGTTCTCTAGAAATGAAATTGAAACACACCTTCATCAGTTGGAACCGCAGAAGGAAAAACAGATAGCTCACCTGTCGAAGAGAAAAACTTGTTGGCCTCGTATCTAACGATGCAACTGGAACTTAGCATGAGCCAACCTCTCTTCCCCTCACAACACTTCAATGCTTGGTCTATCTTGGCACCCAAACACTTTTCACAGTTTGCATCACTAAGATCTCTGGTGCACTGCACAAGACCATATCCATTAGCATCCGAGCCGTCCGCGGCAAACATCAACGGCTGAGAACGAGCTTTTTTTGCAAGACGGTTCATCAGCCCTCGGACACCGACGTTGGGCACATCAGGTTCAGTTTTGTTCTCGGCGTTCCACATGAATACGGATTCCCCGAGAACGTCCACTTCGCCGAAAAATGCCTGGTTGGAATATTGTAATGTGCAGTTATCATGCCATACGATTCCACTTCCTTTGTCGTAGCACATCTCTTTGTCGGTAATCTCATCATGCGCTTCGTCGAGGCATTTCTGACAGTAATCGGAGCTCATGTCGCCTCTACAGAGGGCGAGACCGTAAACCTGATCTTGATTTTCTCCTATGCTGGTGTTGTAGAAGCCGTTGTTCGCAGCTGATTTGGACTGTAGAGAGGAGAGGAGGTGGTTGAGGTTAGTCCAATATGTGTCGGGAAGGGAGTTATTTGAGGTGGAACATTGGTAGTAGAGGGGTGAAGCAGAGGTGGGGTGGTGGTGTAGGAGTAGATAAGAGATCAGGAGGGAGAGGAAGAGGGGCTTCAATGCCAAATTACAAATCTCTGCCATTTTGATTTCTTGAAACTGGATGAAAGCAAGAAGAATAGATGTTTGGCAAATTATATCTGGTTTTAGTGTTTGGGTCATCCCGTTATTGACTTCTAACCCAAAGAAAACAATATAAAATATTTGTTTTTATTGGAAGACCCCAGCGGGAGTCTTCTGTCTGCCAATCAGCAATTAATTAAGGTGGGGACTGGACTATTTGAAGTCCAAACAGATCTCACTTAATTCACCTTTTTTTTATTTTTAATAAAAGATAAAATGACCCTAATGCCCTCATTCTCTCCGGAACTCACATTCCCCTCATCTGTCCTCCCCTTCCCCACCTTTCCCTCCCAGCCACGATCGGAGGCTGCCGCGGGATCTCCGTAGCTCTCCCTCTTCCTCTTCCTCCCAACCCTCTTTTTCTCCTCCCCCGTTCGGATAAGATTGGCCTAACAATTCTCTTTTGTTCAGTTTTACAGGGCTGAACATAGTGAAAACCTAGAGTAGGGAGAAGAAAAGATAGGAAAGAAAGGGGGAGGTGAGAGAGAGGTAAAAAAAGGAAGAGAGAGAGAGGAAGAGAAAGGAAGAGGAAGAGAGAGATGGAGATAGAGAGGAAGATTGGCCACCCGCAATCGCCGTCAAAATTAAGGGAGACGTAGGGAAGGCAGGTGGGGCGAGGAAGAACGATAACGATCATTGGAAACAGGTGTCACATCGATATTGTTTTAATGATAATTGGAAAAACGATCCACAAAAAAAAAACGGGTATCACATCGATATCGCTATAATGATCATTGGAAAAACGATCCATGCTGATAAGATATGTTATTTTACTATATTCTATTGTTTATTTTATTTTATTCACATCTTTTTTACACTAATGTGTTGGTCCAGCAATGGGAGAAGCACTGCACTTGTTTCATGCGTTTCACTCGAATTGATAGAGTGTTGTGGGGGCAACCTTGGACCCATTACATCAGGTGCCCCACTGTATTCTGCCACGGCCCAAATTGTAATCCGAACAGATCGATGGCCTTATGTTTTGACAAATTAAACATAAATGATCCAATGGCTAACATCACTTCAGTTGAATTGAGACTTGGTCAGTCCCTGTTAAAGATGACGGGCTGTGTGTGTGATGTCGCTAGTTGGAATCAGCCAACGTCGGTCAGGACAATCCTCTGGAAACTGGAATACGAGGAATCTGACCATTTCTCGCTAGTTGGTTCAATTTTTCATACCTGTGACCAGTTGTTGCAAATGTGTAATTTTGGTTGTTTGCATATCATTGGTCATTCGAATAGGGAGCCCACAAATGAATTTCGAAAAATTTAGAAAAGAAAACTATGAGTAATTAGCCCATCTAGAATCAGTCATTGAGCAGCCTGCAGCCTCTTGATTAGGGCTGAAACTTTCGATTCTATAAAGAATTTTCGGCCTGTAATAATGACAAGGTTGAATAAAACCTAATGGAATGCCATTTCTCCTGCTTCACTCAGCTACGTTGGGCTTACCTCAAGCTTGACTGGTAGCTCTATTAGAAGCGATCAAGCTCTAGTTTAGGCCCGTTCAGCTTGTCTCCGTTTAAGTTTGACTAGAATGAAGCCTTAGCTAATCAAGGTAGCCTCTTTATATGTGCTCTAAGTACAGGTTCTTAGCATGTTAATGCACACAAGTGCATTAGAAGAAAACAAACAGATTCAAGTCCAAACTGGATCGAGGTTGGCTCATGTATAGGGCCAATTCTTTTGCCGGAATTTCTTATAAGAATTTGGTATTTTGGAAATTTATGGACATGTTGTAATCTCTAACCTCTTATAGCTAGAAATGTGATGTTCCTTTACCAGAATTCCAAACTTTTAGCCTCCTAAGATGTGTTAAAAGAGCTTTGAAATTCCTATAATTCCAACTTCTTCCTTTTTGCTAGAATTTCTGAATGCTCAAGTATAAAAGAGAATTTATGAATTCCATGTGTTGTAGACTTTATAAATTCTCTAATATAGGAATTCTTTAAATTCCGTTAAAGAAATAGGCCCATACTGTAGCTCAAATTTGGCTCCAGGAGTTTGACTCTAACTTGAGCTCGCAATTGAGCTTTGGCCAAGCCCTGTCCAATGAGAGCTCTTTACACATCTAGGACCTGTCATTTTGTAAGAATTTTGAGACTTCTTGTTCATCCCACACATGGAATTCCAAAATCATTATGGCCCATCAAACATTCTAAAATGCTTAGAGGGTTCGAATTCTAAGAATCCTAAAGGAAATTGTGACTTCTAGGTAGGTTGGAATTCAAAATTACAACTATAAAATATAGAATTTTGAAATGCTAAGGAGATAAGCTATTATATAAAGTTAGAGAGTTCCAACATAAGAAATTCTTGTCAAAAATACCTCTAAAGACATCCCTAAAAGCAAAGTTGCACAAAGAGCAAGCAATACATGGTTATATTTGCAAAATGATGATTATTACTTCTTCTATGTCCATTTTAATAGAATCATATATATATATATGATATATATTTGTTATTCCAAATTCGAATTCAATTTCTACTATGCTAAACATTTTAATCTTCTATATATGCAAAAGCAATTGATTATTGATTCAAAATAAAGAAGATTTTGAAGAGATTGGATTAACCACAGGTTGCTCCAAGAACAAAATTTAAGTGAAAAAGAGTAGCGACGACCCACCCTTATAAGTGTCTACTTATGTAGCCATGTATATGAATCTATTTTCTCGGATGGTGTAAGGCTTGGAGGCTGGAATGCTCATTTGGCCTTTTGGCCTTCTGTGATCAATCCAAACACTTCATACTAACTACTCTTTTCATGAAATAATATTTTGTTGGATAGCCACGTATGTTTAATATGCCATGTTCCAAATATTTAATGAATGACATAAAATGTGGCTAAATTTCTAGCAAGGTCTAGTAAACAAATGATAAAAGAGAATGTGATATGTTTGAAAGGAAGGGAATATAAACTGAAATAGATTGAATGTATTGTGATTTGTTTACACATAATTTTTTTTTAAAGAAAAGCAAAGAGAGATCTAAGTCAAGCATAAGTGCAAGGAGAACAATGAAATTTACAACGTTCAACAATGTGCCTACGTCTATGATTTGATTAAGTATAATGATTGGATAATGCAACTTTACAATTTATTTGGCCTTTTATGCCTTAGCTCTCAGTCAATCTAGCAATTGTCAAAACTCTTGGTAATTAGAGTTTTGAGAATTAGGGTTGAAGGGAGCAGAAAAAAACTCATCGATCCTCCAAATCCTCGAGAAATTGAGTGTTTAAGGATGAAAATGAGAGTTTAAACAAAACCGAAAGGCAAGCACTTTTAGTTTCCACTCCAAAAATCTTCTCTCATCTTGAAATAAGTAACTGATTGGGTATTTTTAGGCTTTTCGCATTAGTTCTTCTTCTTTTTTTCTTTTTTTGGGAGATGGAGAGGGAGATGGAAAGGGCAAATAGCCGTGATGTGGACTCGCAGTGGGACTGTGTAAGCAGAGTATAGGTTGTTGATGCTCACAATGTAACTCTTTGTTGAAAGAGAGAAAGGTAGATTTTTACACTTATTAAAGTCGTAATAGTGCAAGAGAGACCATTCATAAATCTCTAAGATCACCATTGATAATGGTTGTCTCCTTACACTTATTAGAGCAAGTGATTTCTTCATGAATGCTTTGAGAATCAGCAGTAGGAGAAGGGAAAAAAAAATAAAAAACTGTGATGAATGCCTTGATAAGGATGGAAAGGTTGGCCAATTGCAGTAGTGTAGGTAATGAGAAGTTTGTAATGTCATTTTAGAGACGCTTAAGAGAATGGAGAGCGATATTGAGTGAAATGTTCTGTCCCCTATAAGGATCAACTTCTCTATTATGTAAGGGATGTAAACCCAAGTAAATGATACATTCAAGTTAATTAATAGATACAATTATCCTTTAATAAAGCAAGACAATTAATTCAATGGATCTAGATCCACAATCCCAGCTAAGTCAAATATAAAGTAAACCTAAAACCATGGTAATGTACAGTTGTTTGTGTCAATATAGGCCCAATAGTCCGAGTCCAGGCCCAACCTGTGAGAGCACTCACATGGAAGTGATGGTACTGGGCAAACAAACAGCTGTACATTACCATAGTTTGCAATTTATCCATTAGAACAAGAAAAATAACTATTTAATGTGAATGATAATGTAAACTACACCAATAGAGCACCAATAGATCACCAACAGAATTACCAAAAGAGTACCAGAGATGCTAGGTAGATAGATCACCAATAGTTCGAATAGAATACCAAACAGAGATATAAAAAATTCACACAAACAACCCATCCTATGATTTGGTTCACATTGTGGGGCCATAGAAGGAACAAGATGAAGGTCCAAATCCAAACATCTGTTATGTCCCTAGTTGGCTTCCTTCAAATGAAATATGATTCGAGAAGTCCTCAGATCCAAGCTTTTGGACGGTCGTGATTGAAACAGTACACATAACTAGAAAATCATGAGAATGAGCTAAAAGCCTACCTCTAAGTGCCCAAAAATCAACAAAAAATTCATCAAAATTTTCTGGGCAAGTGGTCGACCAAGACTGCAGTGAATGCCTGTGAGATCTTGATTATCATAAGTCGGCCACTATAGATCAGTGATGATCTACAGCAGATCAGTGATTATCTATAGCAGATGCCATGGTCAATTGTCGCAGGAACTGTCTAAAACAATTCCTTGATTTGTTCTCCACCAAGATAGAGACTAATTTCTCTCTATTATAATGCTACAATAGGAATCAGAGGCTCGGATACCATGTCATCTCCTAGAGATGCTTAAGAATTTGGAGAGAAATATTGAATGAAATGTTCTGTCCCCTGTAGCGATTGACTGCTTTATTATATAAGGGATGTATCCCCAATTAAAGGATACAATCAAGTTAATTAATAGATACAATTAGCCTTTAATCAGGCAAGACAATTAATGTAATAGACCTAGATCCACAATCCTAACAAGGTCAAATATATATGTTTGTCCAGAAACATGTTGCAAGTGTGGAATGCACCGCAACAAGTCTGCCAACATGAAAAGACATGAGAAGGAAAAATATCCATTTTTCTTTTCTATTTTTCATTCCCATGTTTAATTTACATGGGTTCTAGCACTTTAACCTCCTGGAAGCAATCTGCTCACATTTCTTTTTTATGCAACTCCTTGCTTGGTCTCGGATGACTTATGCTTGGCAAAAGAATCACAAATGTAAAATAAAATGTACATAAAATGCATGAAAGAAAGAGGAATGGAGGACTAAGCAACTATCAAGAGCCAGTGGCTGATCCATGGTTAGTGTCGTGTTTCTTGTTTTTGACTGCGTACTGCCCCATTTCTAAGTCAATCGAGTGATCTCTATAATCTATCACTCTTTTTTCCAAGCACACAAATTGTGAATCTCAGGAGGAGCCATGGTTATTTGAACCAAGTAGAGTGTCCATGGTTATGTCGCCTTAAGGATCAACATGGTGTCATTCCAGAAGGACAAACATGATTGAATCCATCACACTTTTAACTCCAAAGTGAAGAAGACAAAACAAGTCTCAAAAGACTTAAGACTTCAAGAGTTTCTTGTTGTATCTTGCATAATGTCAAGGCACTTATTTGAATTCTCTGAGTTTTTATTAGAGATTAAGTGCCTTGTGAAGATGTCAAGACTTCTTGAATATGACAGAGTCTAGATGTCTTTTTCTTCGATGCTTGATGTTAAATGCTTGTTGAATCCTTCATGCTACCTCTGAATGCCCTCAGAAGGTTATCCATGGGGGCCATTTACAGGCCTTAGAGTCTCTTTGGTCATTTGAGAAAGGGATTGATTCAGGCAAAAAGCTTGATTTTTCAGGGGAGTGGCCGACTTTGTACTTGTTCAGTCAGATACTCTCCTTTGGCCAACTGTGCTTTGCTATCAGCCAAGATTTCATCCGTTAAATCATGCTAATGAGCTTAGAATCAACCCTGGAATGATTTGACCACATCTAGATTGGCTATTTGATGAGTTTTATGGTCGGTTGTTTTAATTTTGAATTTGGCCGCCCATTTTGCTCTATTGGCTAAATGTTGTATAGTCGGCTATTGTACTTATATAGTTGGCTACTGCATGTTTCAGTCGATTACTGCACTTATGCATTCGGCTACTATATTTTTTTCCTTATTTTTTGAATTTTTTTTGACTTATTTTCTTTCTAAACTTTGAGAGAACCTTACTAGCTTTGTCTTTGATCCGTTTGAGCCCTTGCTTAATGTACTTCGACTTGGTTTGGCTTCCTTGGCTACTATTTTGATTGAGTTTTCTTTGAAATTTTTTGTTGAAACCTTTTGTGTGTCAACAATACAGTAATTTCAAACTATGCTAATGGACAACTATTTGTTTGACCTAGTCCCAGGTGGGGTGTTATTCACAGAGTCCGAGAATCTTTGATAATGGCAATCCCTGAGGCACGAAACACACTCCCGTGGGAATTCGTGCCATGCCTGAGGCACGTATACAATTCACCACATGAAGATTCCCATAGGTTTCACATATGAGGTTCTTACATAAGCACACACATTTATCTAAATGGTTTGTGGAAGCATGTGTAATTCTCCTAGTTTATCTCACAATTCTTTCTTAAACATTTATATCATTAGGGATATGGCATAAGCATAATTAAATCCGCATTTTATAATTAAAGTGTAAACAAAAGATATAAAGCTTACGAACATAATTTTAGACAAACCATAACCCATGCGTAAATAACATGTTCAAAAGGCAAGCCTACAAGCATGTAATCCAAGTACATGAGTACATAACATGTTCATATAATCCATGTACTAGGCTAGATATCAAGCATAATACAAGGTTGTAGATAACACTATGCATGAGATAGGCCAATCCATATGGCCACCCTAGACAATATCCCCGAAAGAACCCATGACGCTGTACACAAGAAAGATGACTAGTAGATGTCATTCGCAATCCCCTCATTTATACCCCAAAGAGTCTTCGATAGTTGCATTGGTGGTGGTATGGTGTCTATACCTGTAACACCAAAAGTAGGACTATAAATATGATGATTTAGCAAGAATAAGCAATATAAAAATATAGCATGATGTATCAAATCTAAATAAAGTAAACATGTTCATCATTTAAGGTCAATGTGGGGAAGCTAAGCAATAAGCATTTAAATGAATTGACATAAGAAAAGGAATCATAAAAAACACATGCATATCATCCTTTGTTGGCAAACCACGTTTGCTAGATTCTCTTGACTATTGGTTGCAACGGTGTAACTTGTTTGAAGAGAGCGTTCGTATGTTATGCAATAATTTGAGGAGGCCCGACCAAAGGCACACCAAGTAGCCTTATGAGCACCAATCAAATCTACAAATACCTGACTTTAGTTGGTTCATATCCTATACCTGTACTTAGCCTCGCCAAGCCTAATAGGGCTAAAACTGAGTGGTGCCGACTGTAGGAATCATAGATAAATTAAGAATATACTTATTAGACTTATTATTCTTGTTTAGACTTAGTTTCATACGTATCAGGTCATGTCGAAATTCATTAGGTAATAATTTTTATCGAATGGACGTATCTACCAAGGACTTACTGAGCAATTAATTGTTTGAACATTAATGCATCATTTTTAAGGAACATGATTGTATCATGTTGAGGTCATGACATTGATTTAATCAAATGAGATCATTTGGAAATCAAGGATGTTTACTGGAAAACCCTAAGCCTAAGATACCTATTGTCCCTAGCCATGCATTCAATACGATATAATCCTAAGATATTTGATAAGTCCTTAAAAATGCATTATTTCATGTACACTTTAGGAGATTTTAAGGACTTATGCATTCTAAATTTCTTCATTTAGTTAGAAATCATGTTTTTATGGTTGAGAAATTCACTGTAGAGTTTTCAAGCATAATTCATACAAAAATCACAATTTTTCCATAAAATTATGAAACTTTTCATTTATAGAAAGCGTTTCAAATTCTTGTTTTTACATAAAATGATAGTGTTTTTCATGGTCATTAGTTAATTTTAGTCAAAACATATTCAATGATATTTTTTAATGTTATCATTTTATTGAAATGAGCTCGCATTCATACAGCTGTGACTTTAGGGGTAAGATTGTTTTTCATATAAAAAGTCACTTTTGTTTGTAGGAAATTGAAGAAAATTGTCCCACATCCAAGATTTGAAGCCAAGGATATAATTGTGAAGAAATCCAAGAAAGAGAGAAAGAAGAAAAAGAATATTGAAGAAGGTATGAAAATGGAACATAAGAGGACCCCAGATATGCACTTACATACGGATGTACAGAGGGGTCCACAATCCTTTCCTGCACAAAATTATATTACCTTCTTACATAATGCAAGGAAATTTAAAAAAAAATTCTAAAAAAATGCCTTACTGATGAGAAAAGGGAAGTCAAGTTATCACGGAAGCAACAAGGAAGTTTCTTGTACAAAAATGGAAAGTTAATTCCATTTTTCTCAGGATAGTATAGATTAAAATAATCATAACTTTCAAACAAAGCTTCAATCGAGACAGTCTATCGACTGTTGGAAAGATATTTTCAAGTCGATGTCCATAGAGCCCAAAATTGCACTAATTGAAGCTGAAACGATAAAGTTATGACCTCGGAAAATTAGTTGTGTTTTTAGATAGGATTGCAAAAGATTGGAAGTTTCCTCCATGTTGCACAACCAAGGTGGGGCCCACACCTTTCCAATTCAATACAATTGAAGATTTATCAAAGGCAACCAGAGAAGATTAAAACTCAATCAAAAGTGGGAACAATCAATGAAGATTTGTATAGGTTCCAATTTTAGAAAGTGCACGTAGAGAGGATTTTAAATAAGATTAGTAAGAAATCATCTCTCACAACTTTCTAATTATTTGCTAACTTGGAGCTAAAGAAGGAAGAACTTACCAAAGAGAAAGCAAGGAAGATTGTTGGAAGCCACTAGCAAATTGATTGGAAGTTACGAAGAGGAGAAAACAAAGAAACAAACGAGGAGCAAAAACTATAAAAGAAACCAAGAGGAAGGAGGTGGGGGGGTGTTAGCTCTCTACATCCCACTCCACTTCTCATCCCTCCATCAAGTCTGCAAGCCAAAAGTGGGATTGGCCAAGCCCCTTTGTTCCACTCCATTCACCTTCTTGATCTCTTTTCCACCTATCCTTCTCCCTTGGTGTGAAGCTTGAAGTTCAAGGAGCATTATTGTGCGCAACTCTAGTCTTCTTCATGCCTTTGATCTTGGGTAAGGATAATTTTCCTAATTTGGATTATTTGGGATTTATTGGTAGTTTTGGTACTTAGTAATTGTGAAACGGAGTTAGTGCGGTCAAATAGTCACTCTTTTGAATCGGTGCTGGATTTTTGTATGCAAGTGACAGTGCCTGTACATAAGTGACAGTGCTTGTACATAAGTGACAGTGCATACTTGGTGCAATGTTTCTCTAGTTTCCATTATTTCCACCAATCAATGGTTTAATCTCCAAAATATAAAAAAATAGAATCATTATTCTTTTTCTTTTACTTGTTATTCTTCTAATGCATGGTTTATATTTCTGTTTTTATTTTATTTTATTTTATGCATGTTTACTTTTGTGCAATTGGTGGTTTGATGGTTTTTCTTATTTTGCAACTCCTAGTTTAGGTTGTTTTTAGATTTGGTTTTCTAGTTTAGCTTTTTAATTTAAGTCATGATTTTAGATTTGGATTTGTAATTTAAATTTAATTTTCAATTTGATAGTTAATTTATTTGTATTGATTTTATGAGGTCAGCACTAGTTTTTCAATTAGGATAAGTTTTTGCGAGACTAGCTTCCTTTGGATACAATCCCAACTTACCAGTGAAAACTATAATTTAGGCTTTGCACTTAGGTGCTACGTACAAATGCGTAGACTTTGAATCAAACAATGCTTGTACTTTCTCATTAACTATAAAAATGATACCTTCCACTACATCATCATCCTCAGCACCCTCATGAGTAGCAGCAAAAACACGTGCATTCTAACAGTTGTGCTTCTAGCCTTGACTTGTTGCGATTGTTTACCTTCAGAAGTAGGTAAAGTAGAACATTGTTGCTATTAGGTCTGAACTTCAGACATTGAGCCATTTGATGCTCCATGGAACTACAAATTAAACAAGCTCTAGTTTTCCTCCAACATACCTCAGTCCTAGGAGGCTTCCCATAAGAACCTTACTTAAGATTTGATTTACCAGAACTACCTTGATCACTCTTCATCTTCTTTTGTGCTTGCCCTTTGCTAGTGAAGGATGTGTTCCTCTTGAGATCCAAAGCTCTCTTCTCACAAGCATTAGACTCCACAAAATAAGCTTTGTCTATAGCATCATTAAAGGTCGCTGGCTTTTGAAAAGCCGTAACACAATCCTTATACATTGGATTCAAGCTAATGATGAATCTATTGAATTTCTTCTCATCAGTATTGAGATAACTGAGTAAAGATATGTGCATAAGATGTCATAGACATCTGACACTACTATAATGCCATGAATTCACTTCTTTCTCCCTTTGGATATGAGCATGAATAAACTTCCTTTTAAACTATTTCTTGAAAGTTTTCCAAACTGTAACTCCAAGCATAACCTTGTAAGAGTCTCTCACACTCTTCCACCAAGTCTTTGCTAAACCATGAAACATCGATGTGATGAACAAAGTCTTTTGCTTGTTAGTACAAATCACCATATCAAACATATCATCTATATGCTGTTACCATTCATTTGCTTGCAAAGCATCTTGTTTGCCATGAAAATTTGTAGCCCCATGTTTCCTAAACTTTTCATACAAAGCATTCAAATCATTCTTCTGCGGCTAAGATACCACTTCTTGCTCTCCATGTGGCTGTAGTAAGGACTATCCCTATCTTTCAATTATAGAATTCATTTGTGCTTGCAAAGTATCCACAATTTGCATAGACTGGTATTGCACTATTATAGCTTACAAAACTATCAAAAAACGGTCTTCAGTGTTTAGAGCTAGCGGTGGAGGTGTTGATCCATTGGTTTCTATAATTGGATTCATACCAACATCGTTGTTATTGTTGCCCATACTAGATCCTAATGCCATTTTGCTCCAAAAGAAAGTCATTCTTAAATTAGGAATATCCATTTGTCCCCCTCACACAAAATCAAATTATTAAACTATGGAGTCAAATATTTGATATTCACATTAATACTAATGTATCCTTGCCACGTTCCTAAATTTAAACTTTTTAAAAAGACCTTTTCATAGCTCTGATTTCATACTATACGTATGTCATAATCCGAGCGCAAGAATCTTTAAATTAGGGTTAATCCCGAGGCATGACACTCGTACTCCATATAATTCACATTCAGACCGAAGTCAAAGCAGAATTACATAAGGGACATTCACTACTAGCACGTGTGAGGCTAATAAAAGGACACCTGTCCAAGCATTAACAAGCGGAAACCTGTAAATATCACATTTAATTTTTTGACTTTCAATATTAATATTTTAGTGGTATTTAATTCATGAAATCAATCTAACAATAAAACATCACTATATACAAAAGATATAGATTTCATTCTTATAGACTGAAAATGAACATGAGTATATGTCTATACAAAAGTGGATATACAACTACGAATAGATTAACAAAGAATATATATCATATAACTGACAAAATAAAGATAGATCATGGCCTATACATAAAATTTGCAAATGTAAAATGCCATGATAATCCTACAACCTGAAAATCACACAATACAAATCCCTATGTATGTTAGCATGTCGCTGTCCGATACTAGAACAATCAGAAAACCTCTGATGTCGATTCATCTAGACCTTAAGGAACTTTCGCAGTCTCCTCCTTAGTCTCCTTGGTCTCTGTGGTATCGGTATAGGGATTTAAGGTTGTAAAACCAATTAGATAATTATGAATAAGATTATTCAGCAAAATATAAACATAACTAAGGTAACACACGTTGTATTTAAAAGAATCAAATGGCAAATTGATTAAAGAAGTCAATTTAGTATACCAAGCACGTGAAGCATTGAATTTAGCATATATATGAATCATTGAAAGAAATACTTTAATCCATTTGGCTTCTATATTTGTTTTATCCTCTTAATAGGGATCTTTGTATGGGATGCACTAATGCCTCGGCCAAAAGTACAATTGGGTCCCTACAATTCTGGAGTCCAGAAGCTCCAAATGTACACTTTAACAACACAATTCATGCTACACCAAATTCAGCCCCCTAGGTTTCATAAGGCTGAAGCTAAGGAGAGACAGACCATTTAAAATCATATAATTGAAATTGAGAAATCATGTAATTCATTACATTGATAGACAATTCTTTATGGGTTTAATTCATTCTTATTCAATTCAATTTTAATCAGTAAGTAACAAGAAATAATGAAGAACCTGAATAAGAACAATTACATATCATGATCATTCCAATAATAGAGAGCAACTATAAAAATTACAATATGCCATGCAATTTTAATTAAAAGAAAGAAGGTAATTTACTAGCCAGTCCTACATTAATCACTCATAGTCTCCAACAGTCTATTTTAATGTAGTTTTAAGTTATTTGATACATTGTTTCTTTGCTTGGTATTACATTGTATATAATGTGTATCAAGGTCCCCTAAATCTACATCCATGGTTAAGTGCTTAACTTATTAGTAACAATACATGTGACACCCTATCACGGTTTAATTTTGATTACTACTAATTAATTATGGATTATGTTAAATAATCTTATTTAAGGTGAAATTTTGCCCATTAATTGTAGCTTGTCTTAGTATGATTATTGGGTCAAGATTAGGTTTGAGATCGGTAGTCCTACACTGCTTTGACCTTGATGGGGTGGAGAAAAGTCCCTTTTTTGTAATTACCAATTCTATGAATTTACTTCATATGTACATCATTTTGGCACCCTCATGTATATCTCATTGAGTAAGCCATTTTTCAAATTAAACCCCACCTCATTGGATTTCATTGGAATCAAGCATACCTGCAAATGACCCAAACTTAAATTTTCTAGAGGAACTTGGACTTCCTTGTAAATACATGAACACCTGTTCTAAAAGAGGAACCAACCTCATTCCAGCAACTCTCTTCCTCTCTGCTGTAATTTTTCCTTTCTCACTCCTTTCTTTCACCAGTCCCTTCATCAAATCCAACAAAAAGGCCTTGCATGTCCTAATGAAGGTGAAAGCTATCTTCTTTATCCCTCTCCTCATCTTCTCATAGTCCAGAACACCAAGATTTCTCTCTTATCCAACCTTCTAAGAACTAGTATAGGTAAGATATGCTATCCCTCTACAATTTTGGGTTTGGGGGAGTCAAAGAGACTCATTCTCACTACATGCATCCATGTTTATCACTATTCCTACACGTTTTATTGTTAGGATTCTAAAAGTGAATTATCTCTACACTTGAGCTCAAAAGGAAAACCATTGGAGAGCTTAGCACCCATCAAAGGCAAGTATAAGCAGAAATTTGCGAATTCATGCTAATAGTATAATGATTTGGATGAATTATATTCTGTTTATGGTTACATTTAGCCCTACTTATATATCTAATTTGTCACATTGAATGGATATGGATTAATAGATTGATGAATGAGGATAGAATGGAAGTAGAATCATAGTAATAAGATGATTATGGAGGTATTGGAAACCAGTCATCTAGAAGGTTATTTTAATGGGACATGAAGTTCCCTGCAGGTACAAAATGGAGGAACAAAAAATGAATTTCAGAAAATCTGAAGTCATTTCGTGACTTGCTCGACTGATCTGATTTGGGGTCCGACCGGTCGGACCACTCTTCTAGACCAAATTCGATCGATCAGACCTTAATTTGACCGGTCGGTTGGCTTTTTTGGGGTTGGGTCCTGTTGGGGGTCCTAAAGCTTGTTTAACCCACTCTTTTTGCCAAAGGCCTCCTATAATTAACCTAGAAGTTAATCATAGTGTAACCTTTAACCAATTAGGATCAGTAGGTGTGCAAGACCTTAGAGGCCCCTAGTAATGGAACCATAACCTTATCATAGACCAAATGGAATCATATAACGCATGAGCAATCTCGAAGATTTGAGAAACCTCATGAGCGTCACCTAATCAGCCTAGCACCTAACCATTTGGTGTTAGTTTAAGGCACATTAATGTACTACTCATATACACAAAGTAACATCAAGACTAGCCGTACATTGGGTGGCTTAAACCATTCATAAATGGAAGGTTAAAGATGATAGATGAATAGACTACAATTGGTTAGTAAACTTTCTTGAGTATCCGACCATGTGATGGAACTATCTTCGTTTTTATGTCTGATATGGTGAAAGTATTGATACTCTTTATTTATTTGGGATGAATTGAGGTGATTGTGAACATAAGGGTTTATGAATTGAGAACTATAAGAGTATGAAATTGAGCTAAATTAAGCAAGAAAGAGGAACTAAAGATTAAATTTGTCTACTGCAGTGGATAATAAGAGTGTCCAAAACTCCAATCGGGTAATTAGTTATACCTAGGCCTAGGATGCTAATTATATCCCATACGATTTGTTTAAGCTCTCATGGAAGAATACAAATAAGCCACTTAAATGAGTTCTAACCATGATCATCATCTGATGTACAATTTAAATTATGGTGGAATGTATTTGGTTGTTTGAATAGTTTCCTTATGGTGGAATGTATTTGACAGTTGAATAGTTTTCTTAACAGTATGTTCTTAAATATTCAAAGAACCAATGCACATTACTTTACTTTTAGTTGTACTTGACTGAATCATCATATTCACAGCTATTCAATTGATGTTATAAGCACAAATGTTAATCCCGGTCCAACAAAGGTCGAGAAGACTCAGAAAGAGACCCTAAAGGTTCTTTCGGGATTAGAGTAGTAGACTGCTAAGGACATCTTCTAATCATTCATACAGAGAGAGCCACCATGAGTCTTATTTTGGGAACTATTTTGTAGTAGTGGTTGTAATATACTATCTTATCCCTCGCAGTTGATCATGCAGCGGGATGGAAATTTTGTATATCCAAACTTGTATTGATAATGTACATGAATTTTGTAGCCAAATGATTTAAAATTCTTCACTATGTGTATAAAACTTATAGTAATGTTTAAAGGTTTAAATTCTAGGGACTGTTCAACTATGATACCTCATGATCAATGAATTGTATAGGTGATAACTACAATCTTCCGCTAGAGACACTCATTAATAAGTGTAATTGAGGGGTCCTCCACCACATGAAGATTAAAAGTATTCCTTGTGGATTCTATCTTGACACAGAGTTGAGTGGGATTTCACAGGAATACGCTTCTCACATCTCGCAAATTACCCAAATTAAAGAAAGCCTGGGTTTGGGTTGTGACAATACATAAATAAATCCCAGCTAGAATTATTCATGCATATTTAATTTCCATTGGGTCAATTATCAGTTGAAGGATCCCAAAACTAAAGACCTAATAGGTATTTTAGTGTCATAAGATCCTATAGTTTAAGTTTTATATCATAGATAACCTTAGGGTTAATTATAAAGTGTTTGGGAATCATTTGGGGTAGATACGAAACCCCTAGGTCAATTAGAAGTGGTCTATAGTTGACCCTTCAAAATAATAGAGCCCGCTCGAGGGTGGCTCCAAGTGTGCTCGAGCACCTTTGTTTCTGGTTGCAAGATCTCAACTGACAAATTTTTGTTAGACATTTCTGTACCCGCACTTGTGCACATGTCCACACGCCTGCGAGCACTTGCTCCAGGAGGATGAATTCTAAAACGCTCTCTCCTTTCAACATTTGATACCTGCACTTAAATCCTTTATTCCACAGTACTTCATTCATCATTTTACACCCATTTCTACTACAATTAACATCATCCACCCACATTCTTCATCTCATTCATTTCATACATACTTAATTCAATTTTACAATTTAAAACAAATAAATGAGTATAAAATCAAAACAAGATTATAATAGATTTATAAAATCATAAGTTACCAACATACATTCAATTCATAATTAGCTTATACTTGCCTCAATCAATTGCTTGGTATATAAACTCCTTTCCTATGGCTTGATTTGAAAGGAAAACTTAATCCTCTTAACCCTAACATGCCATACATGTAAAACGAATGAAGAATATGAGTACATGCCAAAGAGAAAGAGTCTTCTTGACTCAACTGAATCAAAAATTCTATAAGTAGGTAGAAGATCTTACCTTAAAGACTGATTTAGAAAAAGGGATGTTTAGATCCTACACTTCAATAGTGTGAGGAGAGGTGGAAGATGATGAAAATGAAGATGGAAACCCCTAAATCACACATGCAAGCTCTCTAAACCTTGATTTCAAGAAGAAGAAGAAGGAGAAGAAGAAGAAGGAAACTTGCTATAGCTTGGAGAAGAGAAAAGAATCAACTGAAATGGGTCTTTGGTTTTTTTAAATCAGAAATTCTAGATATTTATAAGAAAGTCCCACTTTCTTAACATATTACCATTTTGAGTCAATCGAGGGTCCGCTTGACCCAACTGAAGTTATATGAGTTTGGGTTCAACAAGAAACTTGTTATGCTTGGCGAGAAGAAACGCAATGATGTCAATCCCTAGAGTCGCAGATATCTATTGATGCAGCAATGACAATGCTTTAGGATTTTTCAAAAGCTTGTTCTCACAAGAAGAATTCCAGCATTGAGAAGATCTATCGATGGTTGCCTCCGCCTGCAGGTATGGTTAAGCTAAATGTAGATGGAGCAATCTTTCATGATGTGAGAAAGGCAGGTGTTGGTGCAGTCCTTTGTGCTAGTGTGGGGAACGTGATCATGGCAATGAGCAACATTGAGAATGAAGTAGAAAGTGCTGATGACGTTGAAGCCTTAGCAGCCCTGAGAGGTCTTCAAATGATCGTTCATTTTGGGGTGAATGCTGTTATTCTTGAAACGGATTCTATGGGGACAATGGTGGCTTTGAACTCTTCCACATCCAATCTATCTAATCAGGGACCTGTGTTTGAAGAGATTAAATCTCTATTGAGTTACTTTACCAATTTTGAGATGCACCATGTGGGATGAGAGGGAAATTTTGTTGCTCACAAACTAGCCAGACATGTCAAGAATATAAATGATATGGTCTGGTGGTGTTCTATACCAGATATGATTAAACCACATGTACTCGTTGACTCAAAATTGTCTTCTCCTTAATATATTTTGAGGATCTTTTCATTAAAAAAAAAAAAACACACAGCAGGGGTACCTATGGATATAGGACGGACCATTACTTCGCAATTGATTGACTAACTTTTGTTAGTGGACGTACACCATTGGCTAATATGTTGATTGACTAACATTTGTTAGTGGATGTACACCATTGGCTAATACGTTGATTGACTAACATTTGTTAGTGGATGTACACCATTGGCTAATACGAGAGGCTTTTGTGTCTGTTACCCCAGTTACCACATTGGCCGTGCAAATTCCCGTGCACCCATTGGTTGGTCTCTGATCCCGTGCACTCTCTCTACCACAACTGGGTTAGAGTACGGGAGGGGAATGATACTATCCTGTGATTCTTTTAGTTTACTCTCATCTTGCATAAGATTATCCTGTCATTATTCTTATGTGATAATGAAGCTTCCACAATAAATGTGTTCGAGGATGTTATCTAGTTTCAGCGCAGAGTTTTATCCACATCAGGGGCCATGTTCCTATTTTTAGTAAGAGGAACACCAAAAGTTAGGACCCCTTCACAAGACAGCATTGCGACATGGTTTCGTCCCTCTTCACATGGTAGCACATATTAGAGTTTCTACCTAAGATAATCATCAGAACTTGAATAAAATATCCATGATCAAGGCATTTTTGGACATTAGTCAATGGAAACAATCAAATAGTTTTGTTAGATTTGCAATTATGTAGTCACAATATCGCAAGGCTTCAAATGTGATTTGCAACATTCTTCAGTCTTGCTCTAAAAATAAGCCTATGTAAGATTGGCCACTTGAGAAAAACAAAGTATATTGATCATTGTGGACATGTTCAATCCATATTTCATGATCAGAAAATGGGGGCCCTCGGGCCTTCAAATGGTATTGTCAGAATTTTCAAACAAGTACAATATCTCACAACAAGTGGGTCATGATATTGAGATAGTTTCCTCTCTTAGACTTCCTGACTAGGATAAATAAAACAATTTTATCATGAAGGACACGTTCAAGCCATCTTGACACTAAAAATAAGTACTGGATGTACTTTCTGTTCCATTTGGATTGTGGAATAAATAATGTTGTGCGATTTATTATACTATATAGCTAGGTTTCATTTAGCATCAAGATAATCCTGCATTGCTCTAGGATCTTTTTGGGAAGGAATACAATTAGGGTTCATTTCATTTCCCATTCACGATATGATTCAGCCTAAGTTGAAAATAGTCTATACAGCTACTTTATTGATTCAAATAAAACTCTATTATATGGCATTTGTGCAGCATTGTTAGACCTTAATTAAGAGGTTATGTGTATCCAACTCTCCTTGTGCAGGAGAAAGGCCTTCTAAAAAGCTTTGAGCATATAACTACTTTTTATGAAACAAAGTTCATAGATTTTGGACAAGGGGTCGGTAGACATGGATTTCTCTGTTAAATGATTATATGAAATAATTTGAGAGGGTTTTGGAAAAGACATTTTAAAGACTCTTGGTTTTAAAATGTGCAGCTCATTATCCATTTACCATGTTTATGTCCTGTTCCTTGTTGATTGTTGATATGTTGGAATTGGCTTCACGCATAGTGTTGTTATTAGTGGCGAACCACGTAGGACTGATCTCTTGTGCATTTTATTGGATTGTATTTTTGTCTTTGATTGTGCACTTCTCCAAATCCACACCAGCAAAACATTACTTTCCTGTTTGTAATGGGCAATCTATGACTTCAACCGCCCCTCCATATTTGTTAGTGTGTTAAAAATCACAATTTATATATAAAATTTATATGTCTAAAAAATATGTTGTGAGTCATTTACACATCATACTAATGTTGGAATAGACTGCAACTGAATAAATAAAAGCACATAACTTTCTCTCCTTTTGATCATGTCATTTTACCATGTAGGCCCTGCATCCGTAACATCTATGGCTAGACCACTACCATGTTATTCTTCTTGATGCTTTTTCTCATTATAGTTCTATTTGTTTGCTACAACCTAGATTAGGCTGTTAATGAATATTAAAAATTTCCACTATCACAGCCAAATAAAAAGTTTTTTTTCTTATTTTTTGCTTCTGATAATTCAAATTAGGGATATTCGATAAGAACTTTCAGAAAGCTCATCATAATTTATGGAGACTCAGCCCAACTATTCTACACTAACAAACCATACTAGAATGCTGAAGCAGAGGAAACATATAAAACACTGCTTACAATCCCCCAGATGTAGCTCAGCTGGTTTTTGGAGTTGTTGTTTTGTTGGGGGGGGGGGGGGGGGGGGGGGGGGGGGGGGTTTGTAAGTGCGCTGGAGTTCAAG
Organism: Sextonia rubra; assembly: GCA_037013555.1. Taxonomy (NCBI): domain Eukaryota; kingdom Viridiplantae; phylum Streptophyta; class Magnoliopsida; order Laurales; family Lauraceae; genus Sextonia; species Sextonia rubra. The sequence goes on along the minus strand of JASUAD010000009.1, from coordinate 49,196,329 downwards.
TCCTTCATGTAGGAGAAAGAAAATAAATAAATAATAGGCTCCCTAGAATTTGTTATTCCCTTCTTTTGCTCCATGAGAAATATACAGAGAGGCTATGCACACCTCTACTTAACGGAAAAATCAGATTCAGCTGTCCTATATAGTCAATACAATCTCTTTTGTTAAGACAGTATCATGTTCTTAGTTTATTCATATCTTCAGTTTTTCAGCTCAATATATTCAACATTTTCCTAAAGTTGAATGAAATATGTAATCTGTAACATCTACTTCTTTTTATTCTTGGGATATAGCATTCAGTTGCAGGGATTTACTCGTCATGATCCAAAACGCATTCAGTTGCAGGGACTCACTTTTCACAATCCTAATCACACTCTCTCAAAACATGTAAAAGGTGAACATAGCAGACATTCAAAGACAAGACAGCTGTGAATAATGAAGGCATGGAAAAAGTTAACACTGTCTGATAATTAAACAATGAGGGTTTCAGTGAGGCCAAGCATGCAATCTCTCCGTGAAGGAATAAAGCTCCAGTAAATGTAACCCCCTGTTGATCTTAACAAATGATTTAGAAGTTACTTGTCATACCAATGTGAACGGGAAGTTCCTGTCCAGTATATTCTGGTTGTTGGTTTCTAATGGATAGTTGGACTATGTTTTAGACAGAAAACACAAATTCACCAAGAAAAAAAGGAAGTCTTACCTGCTGTAGACTCTTTGTTCAGATTACTAGAACGAAGGCACATTCCTTTCCTCTCCATTCATGAGCCTGGCAAGGCAGGAAGTCAATCTGTGCTGTTGGGGGAGAGTCTTCCACCATTTGACAAAAGTGGAGGACTCCAAGAACACATCCCTACCTAATTCCCCTCCAGTAACCCACTTCAGTACTTCATTTTCCAGTTCCAACACCCTCCCTCTTATTTCTTCAAAAGGCCTCCCAGTAGCAGTGCAAATATAAAGCTCCTCAACCTTTGCCCAGAACATTGAATCTGAACTAGACCATGCAGACATTTTGCATGCGTGTTCAAGCCACCTCTGAGTGTACTTGTAGCGCTTGGGCCTACCCTTCACAATATAGGGCCCAGTGTCTTCATTCTTGAAATGTCGGTAGTAGTTGGCAATGTCCAATGGCTCAACTAACCGTCGGTAGTGAGTTCCTAACTTCACCCAGTCCATCTGACACTCAAAGTCATCAGGCAGTTCATACCTTTTCAACATTTCGACAATCTCATCCCACAATCCTGCTAATTCAAACCTCTTCAGATTGGCATTGAAATCATCATTGTCCCTTTGAAGTTTAAAGGCATCATAGTAGCCCACTTGGCGTATCTCACACATTTCTCGATAGTGATGCAAGCATTTTAGGGCTTCCTGAATCTTGCTATAATTGGCTACCACCTTTTCCTTGTTTCTAAATTCTTGCAGTTTTGACTCTCTTGCTGCACGCAAACACAACCTTGCTTCCATGCTCTGAAATGTGAAACACAAGACAATAAGAGAAGTTCATAAATTGAGAGCACATGATGACAGGTGAAGTTCATACTGGAGTCACCTGTTTGGTATAAAGATGCTGTGCAGGAAAATCCAAGCAACTACATTTTAACATTGTGATATGAAGTAATAATGAGTATAGCCAATAGCTCTTTATTCCATTAGTTGTAATACTCGAGGGGAACATATCAGAACTCAAATCGTGTACCTCTCAATGGAGAAAGAACATCTCATCTTCTTCTTTTTGATTGGTAACTAGTAACTTCAGGCAGTGTGATCATAATGAATATCATGACTTGAACCTACAATCTCAAGGTTGCAATTGTAAGCATCTTCCACTGTGCCACAGGCTCTTGTCATCTCAATGTCATGTTTTGCAGTCATGTCATCTTGTCATCTACTTTTAGATTTTGACATTTTACTAGGTAAACAATAAAGATCAAAATCTAGCTTCCATTTAATTTTTGTGCTTGTGAAGGATACAAATTTGTGAAACAGAGAAGTTTCTTGTGATCAAAATTTCAGCTTATTATTATTATTATTACATGAATTCGGATATGCTGAACATATCAATGGAAAAACATATGAGTTTCTTTTCTTCAATTGGAAAGAAAAAGCCGCAACTGCAATCCAAAAATGTTAAAGCAGCAACTGCTATCCAACAAATTTATGTAAATGCAACATAGATGCTACAGTTCAAATTGCCTTTACTAATACTGGACCATAGGTGCAAGGGTTACAACTGGTGCAAGGGACCTTCCTTATCAGTGTTCTTTTTATGATAATAGTTTTGTTTTTATACCGTTGATTCCTCTATTCCTACAATAGAGTGAGGAATTTATGGTTGTGATATAAATGGCTTGGAATCGGGCAAGGCCATGCTGGCGAGAACGAGACCTGACTCGACGGACAAGTGGATTTGGACCAGTTGGATTCTGTTAATATTATTTACCAATCCTATTGTTATAATTGTAAACTAAATACATTATACAATTTTGATTTTTTGGGTCTGGAACTGGAGGCTTGCCTGATTATCAAGAGGATCCAAAAATTTGTATGGTCAGGTCTTTCAGTTAAGCAGGTAAGCAGAGGTTAATGGAGATCCATAGTTTATTGGTTTCAAATTCACAACAGTTTTGCTGAACTGAAAGCCTGTGTAGGCATGTTCTGGTTCGTTGAGTTCCCCTAAACTCCTTCAACCTAAATATCTGCATTTTTGTCCTGGCAGTCTGTTGAAAGCCACTCTACAAAGTCAGTCCTCCTTCAACTGTACTAAGACTACAGTGCTGCAACTCAGTCCATGAAGGTTTTTCCTATTTCCTGCATCTATGTTCACCTTGCAACCTGCATAATCCCATATCTGAAGCAGCGCAGGGGAAGAAGATTAGCCAACGGGCTAATCTCCAAGCCAAAAGGCTTAGGGATAGGTTGTCTAGGTGCCTCACCAAAGACAAACAAACTCTCTCAACTGAAAACCAACTAAAAATCTTTATTCAATAGTAAAGTCTATCTCTCATGAAGAGATTACATCTTTATTTATAACTAAAACATCATCTAAGAAAGGAAACAATTAATTTTAAACAAATAAGAAGTCCTAAATCAAACATGACTAGACTTGCCAAATATTAATAAAACAACTAAAGCAACTACTATTAATATAGTCTACTCTAATTCTATTGTGCTTTGGGCCTGCGGGTGTAGACTTTCAAACGGGGCCCATTATTATGGCCTGCATCAGCTCTCCCCGGCTTGGAAAAACTCGACTCCGGCGAGTTGCTAGCTTGGTACTGCTCATATAAATCTGGATTGATCTTTTGAAAATCTGTAGCCGTAATCCAGGTAGCTTCAGAGAATGGTTTGCCTTTCCACTTAACAAGAAACTTGTGAAATCCTCCATTCTTGGTTGAAATGATCTGATCATCAAAAACATCTTCAATTTCGTCTGGAGAGAATTGATGGAGAGGAATGTGAAGAACTTGTTCTTTAAAGGATTCATCATTGTGATGCTCGTGATATAATGTCAAATCTTCGACATTAAAGGTGGAGCTGATATTCATGTCGGAAGGAAGGTCAAGAACATATGCATTGGAACTGATTTTCTTTAGAATCTTGAAAGGACCTGCACTTCGTGGATGTAGCTTCTTGTATTTACCTGCAGGAAATCGTTCGGGCTTCAAACGAACCATTACCATATCACCTTCGGTAAACTCAACATGGCATTTGTGAGAATCCGCGTGCCTTTTATATGCTTCATTACTTGTAGCAATTTGCCAGCGAACTTCATCATGAACAGCTTTCATATGTTGTGCAAACTGTTCAGCATCCGGACTTGATCTAGATTCAACTGGTAACGGACTTAAATCAATAGGAAGACGTGGCTTGACACCATTGATAACTTCAAATGGTGATCTTCCTGTTGTTCGGTTGACAGAATTATTAGAGGCAAACTCCGCCATGGGTAAAATAAGATTCCATGAAGCGACATGTTCTCCAATAAGGCATCGAAGAAGATTTCCCAAACTACGATTGACAACTTCTGTTTGACCATCAGTTTGTGGTCATGTCAATCAGTTTGCAGCATCCATTCTCAGTTGGAGAGAAGATTACTGAAGGATACAACCTTGAGTGCTGCATGTACCTTGGCTTAGATAAGTTTCTACACAATTAAGTTTTGAACAAAAAAACATCCGCCAGTTGAGAGTTGAGTTATATTCAGGTTGAGTTATCCTGTGTAAATTTGATTCATCTTATCAGTGAACTTTCAGAATGTTTTCATCAGGAAGAGAGGCTACAAAGAGCAGATTTTAAGGTCTTTACTCATTATGGCTTCCATTTGGTCTTAGTTATGTTTTCAATTGTTCTTCCTACTGTTTTTCTATTTTGTTTTGAATTCTGTTTCAACTGCATAGACTATCTGTATCCACTTTATTGCATGTGGTCCCAAATCTCAAGCATTTTCTCAAGAAAATTGATAAAAAAAAATCTCATTCATGTCTTCAAACTTGAAGCAAGCAATGACCTTAGCAGCATGATATACAAAGAAAGCTTACCAATCCCAGATCTCTGAGCGCCATGTTGATTGATTGCATTCCATTGCAAAAGCCATCATCTGAAGACAATGGGATTTCTTCAAGCTGATCTAAGAAAACGACATCTTGCATCTCCAAGCACTCTTGCACTTCTGACCCATAAGCCAGATGCTCCTTCAAACTTCTGCATGCAACCTCAGCTAATTCTTGCTCTGGACCCAATTGAAGACTAAAGAACAGCAAATGCAGAATAGCATCTGAATTGTTAACACCAACTAATCTTCCATTCCCAGTAGAAAATATGTAAGTTCCAAATGGTCTGTAAGGACAAAGCTGGATGAAGCCAGGTAGCTCTTGCAACAACATGTTAGTGCACCCCATATCCACACAAGCCCTTAGGTTGGCAACAGAACATGCATTTCTCATCACAGTGGTAAATAAAGAAACTACTTGCTGCGACTTCCCAATGTTGTCTAGGATGGAATATGTGGATTTTGGATTCAGGAAGTGAAGGATAGACTGGAAGTCTTGCTCTATGGATTTGATTGGAGAGAGTGAAATCCGAGGAACTATGTCATATCTCATCACAAAATTTAAGAAGCAGTGAGACCAGTTTTCTCGACTAAGAGCATGGCCAAAGATACTATCTCCAATAAGAGGAGATCCAAAAGTCATGCATAAAGGAGGATTCTTCTTGCACTCATCTGATTTCCGGGATTGTTCCAGTAGCCAGACAGTTGCAAGGGTAGCGATTGCGCCACCTGCTGAATGCCCAGTGAACACAATCCGCTTCCTCTCGGACACAGCCCTGTGGACCTGAAAATTCAAAGCATGTAGTTTCTTGTCCATTATCATGTCTTCAAAAGATATGGCTTAATACTTTAATCTTTGAATAATGAAGGAATTAACATCATTGCCACCATCCTCGCCCCTCAAATGAAAATCTTTGGTCGCCCACTGAATGCAACCATATCTAACTTTTCCGCATTTTCATTTTTGTGGTAATTTTTAACTGTAGTTCTGAATCCTCAATCCAAAACCTGATCGTACCATGAACCCTATTTTTTTTTAATTTTGTTTACTTATTTACTTTTCATGAGGGAAACCCTCCAACTTCACCTCACAAACAATGTAGGGCTGGAGGTTTTGATACGCGGCACCATCCATAAGCACCATGCATTAGTTAAGGCACCCAAAGAGAATTTGAAGCATGTATCCTGCTTTTGCCATATGCCAATCCTCTTGGAATCAGGAATCAGACACAGAGAATTGGCCAACGATGGAACATTAGGCCCGACAAGTTAAAATCCAGGGTTTGTTCAGCTGGGACCAACATCTGATGTTTACTTCCCAGCTCCGGAAGAGCAAGGAATGCAACATGGAATGGGCCAAAGAAGAAATTGCATGGCCCAACTCAACTAAAAGTTGAATTGGAGTTGGGCTTCTCCGGGTTCAGTTCAGCATCTATTTGAATCCTTTTTAAACCCAAATGGAATTCTAGCCAGCTATGGCTTTGGGCTTTTAGGCTTCACACACTTGACTATAAACATTCCACAACTTGGACTTCATATAAAAAATCATACAGCCCCTATTGCTTTTCTATTCTATCCAGAAAGGAAACAAAACTTTATTGCAGTAGGGCAGGGAATTTAAAATTACTGGGGACAAGCACGGGTTTCATTTTGGGTCGACCTCGGTTGAGCCAACAACTCAACCCACCTAATTTGCACCTCCATATGCCCCTGTTGTTGTGGTTGGTATTCTTAACTTAACCTCAGATAAGGCGCCTGGGACCTAAGAGACCACATATAAAAGTAGGAAAGTAGCCAGCGCACACGCAGAAATAAACCCACACAAGTGAAAAAAATGGACTCAGAGAGCATATCAGGGTTCACCCTGGCTAGCAAGGTGATAAGTGCGGCTGCTTGTCACTCGGGTAGGTAGTGGTCATACTTTATATTGCCCAATCAAATTAACGGTCTCAGCAACGGACCATAAAAATCCGGGACGTTGTATTATTACACCATAAGCAAATTGACAGTCACCTCACCTGGTGCTCGAAAGTGGAATTCATAAGCAGGGTATGGAAACGGTGAAGAAATCCTCCATGGACGAGGGCAGATGCGTCGCTTCCGAGGCCTCTAAGGGAGGGGAAGAGAACGGGATCGACCTTGGAAGGAGATCCTCTCCATTCATCAAGTGTCCACGACCCAGGGAAGGCAAAGATGGAGACTGAATCGTAGCATCTGTTTTGGTGAAGAAGAAAGGGGATGGAGGAATCTCCAGAAGCTTTCATGGCAAGTGAGCAGCTCTCCTTTATCAGAAGATCCTCTCCCATCCCCAAATTCCACCTCTCTCCCATCGCCATCATCATCATTTTCTTTCTCTTTCCTCGCACAGGTTTCTCTCTCTGTCTTCGGAATGGTGTGGGAGAAGTGGCTGCGTTTGCAGCGTTATTGCTCTCTCTCTCTATCTTATGGTTCTTACCGGTCAACGTCAATGCGGCAGCGGAGAAGTCCCTTTGGGGGTCTTGCTAAGGATTGGTATCACAAGAAATTGCCGAGGTGGTACATCCACCAAATCTTTTATTTATTATTATTTTTTTTTGGAAAATTTTCAAAAAAAGGCCTGTGTTCATAAAACATTTCAAATCAGAACAAAAGAAAACATTTTAAAATAGGCCTTAAGTTCTTCATTTTTATTTTAAATTGGTTGGATTTGGGACATTTAGGGGATTTTTTTCCCTTTTTTAAAAATAAAAACCTAAAAATAACCTTGGGGGTTGCATGTGTTGTAGTGAGTAAGGCCAAAAAAAAAAAAAAAAAAAAAAAAAAAAGATACCCATAGCTGGTGGCATCCCATGGCAGCCAACAATTACCGACTGTTACAGGTGGAGGCAGTAGCAGGTGACTTCTTCCCATATATGAGTTGAGAAAGAAAAGGGAAAAGGGAAAAGGGAAAGAGGAAAGAGGGGAGTGGGGGAATAGAAACAATAGGAAAGAAGGAAAAGGGAATGAAGAATAGTAAATTGTGTTGGAAAAATATCGGTTTACAACTTTGAAGCATCGCTTCTAAAATCAATTTAATAATATGATAAAACATAGATCTAAACCATTAGATGAGTTAGATACTACCTAATTGCACCATTTTGAAGCTCCGATCCAATAGAAAGTTGGTTTTCAATGGGAATCACAACTCTCTTGTGCTTTGGCCTTTTTTCTCTCAAGGTAAGTGATGGTCGAAAAGATCTTAGTTAGCTAAGAGAGTTACCCAGGAATGCCTTTTATAAGCTCTAGATCTCTCCTCCCATCAAGAAGAGAATTAACATAGTTTACAGTTTCATAAGGAATTTTTAAGTCTAAATAAAAACCAATTAAAGTGGGTAGTTGATTGGTTATGTGTGGTTATGTGGATCACAACAATTTAACATTCTCCCACTTAATCTATATAATCACAAAGAAAAATTTTTAAATTGGAAAACAAAATTTGAAAACGACTTTGACTAGTAATCACCATTTGAAAAATAACAATTGCCATTTAAACTTTATGTTAATAATTAATTTATATTTCAGTCAATTTGCTAATGAGAATTATGGCGGTTACATGCCTTAAATAACTTGCTTTTTTTTCATAATTACTTTACCAGTATTCTTATTTGACACAATCCTTTATAAGGGTAAAATAGGATGATTTATATGGGGATCCTATTTGACGGTACCATAATGTCAATCTTTAATGGGAAAGACTACTATGCATCTATCCCTCACCACAACCTTTTTTAGACTTAACAAAATAAAAAAGGTATCATGATGTGTAATGTTTTTGTCTTTTTGCATATTAATACTTTCCAAAAATGAAGTGTCCCTCACTATAGTGTGAGGGATATATGCATAGTAGTTTTGTCCATCTTTAATATTCTCACTTTATACACTTCAATCACATGTGGCAATAATGCTTATAAAATAAAAAAAGTACAAAATCTTATTTCAATGTTAAACAATTACAATGTCTTTACATGTCTCTACTAAGGCAATTCAATTAGGCCCATGTTTCTAACATGCTCCTTATGGACCTTCTGCGCCAATGCATTTGTTAAAGGATCTGCTATCATGAGTGTTATTTGGATCCCAACAATAGATACCAATTGATCTCGTACCTTTTTGCTTTAGTACAAGGTATTTAACTTGTAGAAACTTTGATATAGTAGAAACCTTGTCATTCTTAGCAAATCTTCTTGCAGCGCTATTATCACAAGAAATCTTTAGGGGCTGAGAAATAATATCTATGACATGTAACCCTGAGATAAAATAATGCATCCAAAGAGTATGACCGTGGCTTGAAAGCATGCCACATATTCATCATCAAGTATGGATGGAGTTACTAATGTCTGTTTCACACTTTTCCATGAAACTACCCCGTCAGTTAATAGGAATATGTATCTCGAGGTAGACTTTCTTGTATCGAGGCAACCAACAAATTAGCATTTAAATAACCAACAACTCCTAAGTGATTGAACATTCTATAAGAGAATATGCCATTAAGATACTGTAAAACTTTTTTAATTCCTACCCAATATATCATTCCATGACCACTTTGATATCGACTAAGTATGCTAACTGCAAAACCGATATCGGGTCTAGTGCATGCTTGTGCATACATTAAAAAACCAATTGCAGTTGTATAAGGACAAGTTTCCATCTGTTGTCTTTCTTTCGATATCTTTTCTTGAACATTCTTCTTCGCTAGACTTATCACCCTTTTATCATAGGGACATTTTGTGCCTTACACCCTTCCACACAAAATTTCTCAAGTACATTTTTAATATAGCTTTTCTGTGATAACCCAAGTAATCCTCGAGATCTATCTCGATAAATCTCGGTTCCTATTACAAAGGTTACTTCACCCATATCTTTCGTATCAAAATTATCCTTAAGATATTCCTTGGTTTCGTAAATTATTCTAGCTAATAAAATGTCAATGACATATAAAACTAAGATCATAAACTGGCTCCCACTAATCTTGAGATATATACAATGATCAACAACATTTTCGGCAAAACCAAAAGATATAATAATGCAATTGAACTTTAATACCATTGTTGGGAAGCTTATTTAAGACCATTTATCAATTTCTTTAATTTACAAATTAATTTACCATTATTCTTGTTTACGAAATGTTCAAGTTGTTTCATATACACTTCTTCTTTTAGATTTCCATTCAAGAATACTATTTTGGCGTCCATTTGATGTAACTTTAAATCAAAATAAGTTACAATCACTAAAACAATTCTAAATGAGTCATTTTTTGACACCAGAGAGTAGGTTTCATTATATTCTGTACCTTCTCTCTAAATAAAACCTTTGGCCACGAGCCGACTTTAAATTGCTCAACTTTCTCTTTGGAATCTATTTTAGTCTTGAACACCCATTTATAGCTAATGGCCTTGGAACCCTTGGGTAGTTCAACAATATCCCAAATATCATTTGTGACCATTGATTCTAACTATTCTTTCATAGCATCAAACAATTTATTGAAATCTTACTTTCAATGGCTTCCTTGAACATCCTAAGATCTTCCTTAATGCCAATATTGCCTTCCTCCAAATACAAAATACAGTCATCCTGAATAATAGCTTTTCTTATTTAAGTTGACCTTCTCAATAGCTTCGGATCAAGTTTCGTTGTGCCTTGTTATGTGTTTGGAAATGGGTCAATACTTTCCGTAGGGAGTGCCTCATTGAACTGTTGCTTAGAGTTAGTTTTATTCAGAAAATTTTGTAGCTGTTATACCTCTTGATTATCATTTAACATAATATCAAGTGGGACAACAATTTTATTTCATTCAATAGGCAACTTAAGTTGTTCCCTGATTTCTTTATAAATTACATTTCTATTTTGATCACTCCTACTAGTCCATAACTCGAAAGGATTTTTTAAAACTACTTTCATAGGAACATGATCCAATGCATACATTTGTATCTTTAGTGCCTCCCCTCAGATTGAATACCATACTACTGACAACTTTCATTAACATTTTGTTCCTCTTTTCAACTACACCATTTTGGTGTGGTGTGTTGGCCACTATATTAAGCAATAATACCTTCCATTTCTAGAAATTTAGCAAATAAGCCGGGGTTATGGCCCGATTCACTGTATCTACCGTAGTACTCACCATCTCTATTTGATATCACCACTTTAATTTTCATGTCTAAATGTTTTTCTACTTCTGCTTCAAATATTTTGAAAACATTCGAAGCATTGGATTTAATTTTCATGTCTAATTGTTTTTCTACTTCTGCTTAAAATGAAGCATGTCTTTACAAAAAAGAAGAAAGTTTCTGAACAATAAAAAGGAGTTATACAGTTTCAAAATGTAAGGGATCATGATCCATGCATATCAAATAAAACTAATGCAAGTCATGAAATCCTAAATGTAGTTACATCCCAAAATGAGGCCTAAACTTGCTCTTTCATGCATTCTGTGGTGGATCAATCAGAGATGATTTGCTGTCCACTCAACTAGGCCAAAGGAGTTCTTGAAGGCCTTCTCTGAAGTCTTCTTAATCTTCACAAGATCGAAATTGGGATGTAGGCCTATAACACCATAGACAACTAGTGAAAAAGACTATTCAGCAAAGTATAATCATAATTAAGGCAATAAGTGTTGTATCTACAAGAATCATTAAAATGTGATTATAGAGGGCAATTTAGTACACTAGGCAAGTTGTGTAATTGAATAATCGTGTTATAAGAATCAACTAACAGAAATACATTGCTATTTGGCTACTACATTTGCCATATCTTCCATCAAGCGATCTTTATGTTGAGAACACCATTGACCAGGCCAAGGTACGAATGGGTCTCTTCATATATGGAGTCTGGAGGCTCCAAAGGCATACTGCAGTAGCATCGTTCGTTACTACACCAAAGTTAACCCCACCAGGTATTATGAGGCTGAGGATGAGTAGAGCCATACTATTCGGGTCATATAATTGAATTTGAGTAAATCAAGCAATTCATTCATGGAGACCAATATAATACAGTATATGATCAATTCATTCATTCAGTTCGTTCTAACTCAATTCAATGTTAATGTCACAATAAAACGTATATCATGAAACAATTCAATTAAAATCAATTTATCCATGATCATTTCAATTCAAAAACCATTATTGGAATAATAGAAGAAAATAAAGCAATCCAATATGCTATGTAATTTAAATTAATAGAATCAAGGTAGTTTTACAAATCAGCTCTAATTTAGTCATCCATTGCTTCTAACCATGCATGATAATGTAGTTTTAAGTTATCCAATACACAGTTGTCTCCTTTTGATATTATATTGTGTTGGGAATATGTATTGAAGTCCCTTAAACCAACACCCATGGGGAGGTGCTTAACAAATGGATAACTGTCACAACTCAAGCCCAGAAAATCGGGGGTTAGTTTAAACTTAGCCGGTGACACATGTACTCCCGTGCATATACACTTAGACCCTGTCTAAATGCACACGCATAAGGGAATCCACACGTGCCCTTACATATACGCGGAAGCTGGAAGTATCATTGCATAACAAGAGAAAATACACTAAAACAAAATCATATCTATAAAAGATTACATGAAGTCTAGAGTTATACAAAAGTGAACCAAAATACAAAATATAGAGACCACGAACAAAACAAGACCAACTACATCCCACCACAAAGAAAACCTAGATGCATGACATGTCGCTCTCCGGCGGAGTGCTCATATCCACTCCTCAGCCCTGAAGGGGCAGCTAAGGTCTCCCCTGGAGTCTGGCTGACCAACAAGGGGTCGGTAGTAGGATCTAAGCCTGCAACACCAATGACAACTCATGAATACAACGATTCAGCAAAGCATAAGCAACAATAAGTTAACGCATGTTGTATCTAGCAGAATAAAGAACAACAGATAATTCATAGAGGTCCAAGTTCGTATACTAAGCAAGTTGTGCAGTCAAATAGAGCATGCTATCAGAATCAATGTATATATGTTATGTACTTGATTAAGTGGCTACTACATTTGCCATATACTCCATTTTTGGGATCTTGCATATTGAGAACACCATCGATCGGGCAAGGATATGAATGGGTCTCGGATTCCTGCGGTTTGGAAGCCCCAAGACATAAATACAGTGCAATGGTACCATACATACTACACCAAAGTCAACCCCATCGGGTATCTTAAGGCTGAGGCTGAGTAGTGCCTGACTATATGGAATCAATCATATACTTGAACTTGAACTTGAGTAAACCATGCATTTCATATCTAGAATATTACCGTACATTTAACTCATACAATACTCAAGTTAATGGAAACAGAACAAGCATATCAAACAAATCGAATATATACCTTATCGAAAGGGTATAACGAGGACTATGCAAGCCATACAAAAGAAAAGAGGACAATGATCGTCATTCAATATGTCATGCAACTCAATATTTGATAGAATCAAGATAGGTTACTAGCCAACCCTAATCTAGTTATCCAGTGTTTCCAACCGTGCATGATGATGTAATTTTAAGTTATCCGATACACAGTTGTATTTCTTATCGTGTTGTATTGTATCGTGAGGGTGTATTGGAGTCCCTTAACCCAACACCCATGTGAAGGTGCTTAACAACTGGATAACGCACATGAATGAGTCGTAGCCCTTGAGATCATTCATGCAATTCTCTCACATACCATTGGATAAGTTCAGGTTGCGTACCTTCTAGCTCAAAGGCCTACAAAGTCCCTTCAATCCCTACCTTTCTTACTTTTCACTGATCTTATGGCTTAGCCGTGGGTGACCTACGGTTTAGTCGTAGACATCTTATGGCTTAGCCGTATTGTGCTCTATGACTCAGCCGTAGTTCCCCTGACTATTCATCCACATTTTAAGCGAGCCAGGCCTGATCCGTGCTCCCTCTTACAGCGTCATCATGGTTGTCTATGGCTCAGCCACGGCAGGGTATGGCTTATCAGTAGTACATCGTACAGCTTAACCGTGGCTGAACTATAGAAGGTAGTCTCCATTTTCAGCTCTCTGGAAGTCAAGCCATAACTTGACCTACGATTGGGTCATGGTTAGCCTACGGCTTAGCAGTAGTTCATTTTACGGCTTAGTTGTAGCATGACCGTTGAGTAAAGTCTAGTTTTGCAGCTCTTTGGAAAGTGAGTAGTAAAACCTTACGGCTTAGCTGTTAATTTCAGAAATGTCACAGTATAAACCTGTTACAGACAAAACTGTATTAGCACAAAGCTGAAACAACAACATCAACGAGATATAATTTAATACAATTAGGCTATAAAACATAAATCACATGCAAGATTAAGAAGTTATTCACAATCAATCATGTACTAAGATGGGTTCATCCAAATAGTGCTTATACTTGCCTTAAATGAGCTTTTTCACGTGAACAGTTGTCCTTTGGCTCAAATTCGCTGTCTATATGCAGTTCTAATAATCATGCATGTAAGAAGAGAGAGAAGAGTTGAGTACGTGCAGTAATAAACGAGAAGAAGAAGAAGGAGATCAATAATCATAAGCGTACCTTGGACTACACAAGCGATGGAACGTTGGAATAGATGCAAAGAGTTTTCACGTTCTCCTGTCTGGATGGTGGAAGAAGAAAAGAAAGGAAGAAATGAAGAAAAAGGAGGAGACGTTGAAGTTGACATAAAGGCGATGCATGCATCTCTTATATAGATAAGGATTGAGCAAATTATATAAAAGTCCATAGATTAATGATAATTATAGTTTGAGTAAAAATATGGTTCAACGGAAACAAATGATGTCGTTTGCATACGAGGCAGTTAAGGAAATTGACAAGCGCAACGACATACACGTGAAGACATCATGATGATGCCTGAATGACGCAATCTTACGAAAGCCAAAATTACGAAAAAGGGCTCATGTCTACCTAATCCAAGTTAAACTCAACCCAACTGCTTGTCCATGACCCGGATTAAAATAAAAACAAAATCAAAACATAGACAACAACTAATTTGTCATTAATTAGTCGCTAACCAGATTAAGTTGGGTGGGAGTGTTACATCCTCCCCCACTTAAGAATCATTCCGTCCTCGGAATGAATACATACCTGCGTGAAGAAGTGGGGATATTGTCACGCCATTTGCTCTTCCAACTCTCAGGTGGCTTCGTTAAGACCATGATGTTCCATAGCACTTTGACCCATCGAATTGTTCTAGTATGCAATATCTGCTCTCTGGTTCCCACGATACAGAGCGAATGCTCAACGTAGGTCGCATTTGGCTGTATTTGCACATCGTCGTACCGAATGACATGGGCAGGGTCTGGAACATATTTACGAAGCATTGATACATTGAATACATCATGTACTCCAAAAAACTCCACTGGAAGAGCTAACTGGTATGCTAAATCACCAATCTTACTCTTAATCTCGAACGGCCTAACGTATCTCAGAGCCAACTTACCTTTTTGGCAGAAACGTATAATACCCTTCATCGGTGAGACTTTCAGAAAAACCCAGTCTCCAACTTAAAACTTCAAAGCTCTTCTGTGTGTATCTGCGTAACTCTTCTGTCTCGACTGAGCAACCTTCAAATTCTCTATTGCCTTCTGTACCTTCTCAGTTGTTTCGGCGATAATCGTCAGTCCGTAAAACCTTTGAGTTCCAACTTCCTCCCAGCATACTGGACTCCAACATTTACATCCATACAGTGCTTCATACGGGGCCATACCAATACTCTCATAAAAGCTGTTATCATAAGCAAACTCGCACAACGAGAGATGTGCATCCCATTCCTTCTCAAAACTCAATGCACTGGCCCGTAACATGTCCTCTAAAGTCTGATTCGTCCGTTCAAATTGTCCATCTGTCTGCGGGTGATAAGTTGTGCTGAAATTCAACTTGGCACCCATAGTGTCTTGGAAAGCTTTCCAAAAAGATGAAACAAAACGACTATCACTATCGGACACAGTCGACACGGGCGTACCATGTAGTCTTACAATCACATCAATGAATTTTTAGCCATTTTTGAAAAGGTCATACCTTTCTTGAATGGAATGAAATGGGCTGACTTCATTAATCGATCCAATATCACCCAAATAGCGTTATTCTTCTTACTCGTCAGAGGTAAGTCGGAAACAAAATTCATGGTAATATGTTCCCACTTCCACTGCGGTATGTGTAATGGGTGTAATGAACCTGGAGGCCTCTGATAATCTACTCTCACCTTCTGACAAGTTAAGCACCTAGCGATGAACCCTGCGATTTTTCTTTTCATATTGTTCCACCAAAACCGGTCTTTTAAAGTTCGGTACATCTTCGTACTTCTTGGGTGCAGCGCATATCAAGCATAGTGTGCCTCCGTCATTAAGCTCTCTTTCAAGTTACCAATGGCCAGTACACATAATCTGTTCCAAAAATACAGTATACCATCCTCTAGTCGGAAGTCAGGTCGATCTCCGATATGGTCTCGATTCTCTTCAAGGTCAAATCTTCAAATTGCATATCCTTAATTTACTGAATCACCTCGGCTGGAAAACAGGAGTATTGGCCAGCATTACATAGTTGTCTACCACTCTCACTTCGACAGGCTTGTCATGCATCACTAAAAGGAAATTGTCTAACATATTTAACGTCTCTAATTTCCTAGTAAGTGCATCTACCACCACATTGCCTTTTCCTGAATGGTACTTGATTGGAAAATCATTATCCTTAGTGAATTCAAGCAATCTGCATTGCCTCATGATCAACTCATGCTCGTGAACAAGTGTTGCAAACTGCGATGATCTGAATGTACCTCAAATTTCACGCCATACAGATAATGTCGCCACAGCTTCAAAGCAAACACGATTGCTGCTAGTTCCAAATCATGCGTAGCATAGTTCTTCTCATGCTCTTGGAGTTGTCTCGATCGTAAGCAATCACTTTACCATGTTGCATTAACACACATCCCAATCCAACTCAAGAATATATTACAAATCCTTCACCACCATTCGGTAGGGTCAGTACTGGGGCGGTAGTTAACTTTCCCTTCAAAGTCTGGAAACTAGCTTCACACTCCTCAGTCCAATTAAAAGACATATTCTTCCGAGTTAACTTGGTCAATAGAGCGAATATCTTGGTAAAGTCCTGAACAAACCGTCGGTAATACCCCGCAAGCCTAAGAAAACTCCTAACCTCTATCACAGACTTTGGGCTGGGCCAATTGACAACTGCCTCAACCTTCGCTGGATCGACTGCCAATCCGTCTCGTGAAATGATATGTCTGAGAAATGCTACCTGCTCAAGCCAAAAATCGCATTTCGACAACTTGGCGTATAGTCGGTGTTCTTTCAACAAGGTCAATGCTTTTCTCAAATGATCCTTATGCTCCTCTACTGTCTTAGAGTACACAAAATATCATCAATGAAAACAATAACAAACTGGTCCAAGAAAGGAGCAAAAATCCGATTCATCAAAGCCATAAAGGCGGCAGGTGCATTGGTTAATTCAAACGGCATCACAAGGAATTCATAATGACCATTCTTTGTCCTGAAGGCAGTTTTGGGAATGTCATCTTCCTTTACCTTTAACTGATGATATCCAGACCTCCTCAGATCAATCTTGGAAAAATAGGCAGCGCCTTGAAGTTGATTAAACAACTCATCAATACGCGGTAGGGAATACTTATTCTTTATTATCACCTTATTCAATTGCAGATAATCAATACACATCCGAAAGGTGTCATCTTTCTTCTTGACAAACAACACCGGCGCTCCCCACGGTGACACACTCGGGCATATAAAACCCTTGTCCAAAAGATCCTGCAATTGCTTCTTCAATTCCAACGATTCTGCTAGGGCCATATGATATGGAGCTTTACTGATTGGTGCTGTGCCTGGCATAAGGTCAATAACGAATTCTACTTCTCGCACAAGTGGTAACTTGGGCACGTCATTGGAAAAGACATCCGGAAAATCACACACCACCGGAATCTCTCCAAGCTGCTTCAGATCCTTCTTCTCTAAGATAAAGGCAATGAAGCCTTCACACCCCTTGCATATCATGCGGTTTGCCTTACATGTGGAGATAACACGCATCAGGCATTTCTTCTGACTGCCCTTGAAATGGAACTCATTGCTTAGATTGAAGTAAATCATCCTGCTGTAACAATTCACAAAGGCACAATATCACGCAAGCTAATCCATTGTAAGGATCACATCGAAGTCCAACATCGACAATAAAATTAGGTCAATTGGGAGTTAATGTCCTTCAATCCATAAGCGCATTGGTGGTAATACATGCTACACTCCACCCTCTTGCCAACAGGAGTGGATACCACCAAGACATACGGTAGCGGCTTAGGCTGCTGCTGTAACTGCTCAGCAAAATGAGGTGCTATATACGAATGCGTAGACCCTGAATCAAATAATGCTATAGCCTCAGCTTGCGCAATCAAAATAGTACCTTCCACCACATTCGCCTCCTCTACGCTCTCATGGGTGGCAGCGTAAGCAAGAGTAGTCTCGTGAGTAGGCTTCTGGCCTTGGCGGGCTTGCTGTGATCTACTTGGAGCTGTCAAATAGCTGGTCTAGACTGTTGGGGTTGGGAAGACTTGTACCTCGAACATTTTGCCATCAAATGGTCCATGGAGCTACAAATGAAACAACCTCCTGTCTTTCTCAAACATTGCTCCATATTGTGGCCTTTGCCACTGTAACACTCCGGCCCAACTTAACCCCGGTTAGTAACTAATTAGTGACGAATTAGTTGTTATTTGTGTTTTGACTTTGTTTTTGTTTTGTTTTGGGTTATGGATAGGTAGTTGGGTTGGGTTTTACCTGGTGTAGGTAGACATAAGCCCTTTTTCGTAATTTTAGATTTTGTAAGACGTTGTCATTCATGCATCATTTTGGCATCAACACGTGTCTTTCGTTGAGCTCGTTAATATTCCTAACTATGTCGTTTGCAAAACATGTCGTTTGTTTCCATTGGACCGTCATTTGCCTCAAACTGTAAATAATGTTAACTATCGGACTTCCTTGCAATTTGGCTAATCCTTATCTTATATAAGCCTCCACCAACTCTCTCTCACTCATCTTCTTCTCACGTTGAGTTCTTTCTCCTTTCTTTTGTTTCTTCTTCTTTCTTTCTTCTCGATCAAGCCAAGGAAGAGGAATTGTGCACTTCCCTCTTAGTTCATCTCTTATTGTGAGTTGAAGGTGCGTTTTGAAGTCTTCTTCATCTTCTTCTTCTCTCTTATCTTGACGTCAGTTGGACTTGCACTCACGTCTTTTTCTTTTTTCCTTTTTATGCTGGCATGGGGATTAGAATCATGTTTGGACGGTGAATTTGAGCCCAAGGACAACCGTTTGCTTGTTAGAACTCATTTGAGGCAAGTATAAGCATGATTTATATGAACCCATGGTGGTATATGTTTGATTTTGAATAATTTTCGTAATCTTACATGTGGAGTGTGTTATAGCCCAATTTGTGTTAATTTCCTTCTGTTTGCTATGGATTTGCCATTCTTGTATCCGTTCAGTTACTTCTGTAACAGGTTCAGGAACTTGACCCTGTGCAGTCATGGCTAAGCCGTAAACTGCCTATGGCTCAAAGTTTAGAAAGCTGTAAAACCCAGATTTCTTTTATGGTTAGGTCACGGCTAAGCCGTATAATGTACTACGGCTAAACCGTAGCTCAGCCGTGACCTAGCCGTAGATCAATATAAGGTGCAGTATCTGGAATAACTGAGAGTTAACATTTTTTAGACCTTCCACGGTCCAGCCACGGCTAAGCCGTGAGGTGTTTTACGGCTAAGCTGTACCCTCACCGTGACTGAGCTGTAGAACAAAAACAGGGCTAAGTCAAAAATGCGGATGAATAGTAAGGGGAACCATGGTTGAGCCGCAGTGTATTTTACAGTTAAGCCGTAAGATGCCTACGGCTAAACCGTAAGGTTACCCATAGCTGAGCTGTAAGACCTTTGAAAAGTAAGAAAAATAGGTATTGAGGAGACCTTGTAAAGCCTTTGAATTAGAATGTAGGCAACCCTAACTTGCCAATGGATGATGATAAGAATGGCATAAATGATCTTGAGGGCTGCGACTCATTCATGTACATTATCCGGTTGTTAAGCACCTCCCCATGGGTATTGATTTAAGGGACTTCGATGCACATTCATGATACAATGCGACATTAGACAACAGTGCATCGGATAACTTAAAACTACATCATTATACACTGTTAGAAATACTGGATAACTATATTAGAGTTGGCTAGTAAATAATCTTGATTCGATTGAATATTGTATTGCATGGCATTTTGTATGATGATCATTGACCTCCACTCTTCAGTATGAGTTTGTTAGTTCTCGCTATGTCCATTTGTAAGTTCGAATTGTTCAAATATGTTTCCAACACTTTGAGTGTTGTACACATGTATGTATGACTTGACAGTATGTATGTATGATATATGTTTGATATGATATGCACGTATGATATATGTTTGATCTACTCAAAGTCTAATATATGATTGACTCTATATGGTCCGGCACTACTCAACCTCAGCCTTAGGATACTCAACGAGGTTGAATTTGGTGTAGTTTATACGACCTCGCTGCAGTGAGTTTATGTCTTGGGGTTTCCGGACCCTAGGAACCCGAGACCCATTTGTACCTTAGCCCGGTCGATGGTGATCTCAACATGTGTGTCCCTAACAAGGGAGGATAAGGCAAATGTAGTAGCCACCTAGTGTGTATATGTCATGTAAGCATTGATTCTGAAAGCATGCGTCATTTGAATGCACTACTGCTTAGTATACGAAATTGGAATGCTATAATTTATTCATTGTCGCTTATTCTATTAGATACAACATGTGTTAACTTATTATTGCTTATACTTTTTTGAATCATTGTATTCATGAGTTGTCCTTGGTGTTGCAGGCTTAGATCCCTCGACCGACCCCTCATCGGTCAATTAAACTCCAGAGGAGACCCCAGATGCCCCATCAGGGTTATAGGAGTGGATGTGACTCCTTCCACGGAGCGCGACCACGTCATGCATGCTTAGGTCTTCCCCATTTTGGGATCATTTTGGATTTTGGGATTTTGGTATTCTTAGTCTGTATATTTGTATTTTGACTCATTTTGTATAACTCTGACTTTCTATAATCTTTTATATATCAATCATTGTGTTCTACGGTATTTTTAGTGTTATGTTTTGATACCTACAGCTTCCGCGTACATGTGTTTGCACGTGTGAACTTCCCTTGTACGTGTGCACCTGGACCGGTCTAAGTGTATATGTACTGGAGTACGTATGTCCTTGGTTAGGTTTTTACTAACCCCCAATCTCCTGGGCTCGGGTTGTGACAGCCACAATGCTCACATGTTACACCAGCTTAACTGAAGGTACCTTGATTGCTTTTCATCTTCTTCTGTGCTTGCCCCCTTGCACCAAATGGCGCATGTCTCTTGGAGTCAACAATTCTTTCTTCTTGGAGATTGGCCTCAGCAGCATAGGCTTTGTCCACTGCATTGTAGAAGGTAGCTGGCCTTTGGAAGGCTGTGACATGGTTCTTGTATCTAAGATTCAGGCTATTGATAAAGCAATTCACTTTCTTTTCTTCCGTATTAATCATATCCTCTGCGAAATGAGATAATTGCCTAAACCTATGCACATATTTGGCCACGGTCATCTGCTACTGCTGTAAAGCTAAAAACTCTACTTCCTTGGCCCTCTGTATATGAGCTAGAATAAACTTCCTTTTGAATTGCTTCTTGAAAGTCTCCTAAATTGTTGTACTCAGCAAGTCCTTATAAGACTCTTTCACACCTTTTTACTAGGTTTTCGCTACATCGTGAAACATTGAAGTTGTGAGTCCTACTTTCTATTTGTTGGTGCACACCACTATATCAAATAAATCATCTATATGCTCTAGCCATTGGTCAGCTTTTAATGCGTCTTTGTTCCCAAAGAATTCGGTGGCTCCGTGTTTCCAAAACTTTTCCTAAAGAGCATTGGGATCACTTTCCTTAGGCTAGAGACCACCTATTGCTCTACATGCAGTGGAACTGATGCTTGACTTTGCCTGTCTACCAGGGGGACTACTTGTGCTTTAAAAGAATGGATTGCTCGCAACATCGCAAGGAAGTAATCATCCGGATTAGGAGGCTGCTGTAGAGGAGCTGATCCACTCTCATTGTCCCCATAATTGTTATTGGTACCTGATCTGGAAGCCATATCTTGCAAAATGCAAAGAGTTAATACTCAAACATAAGATGTTCCCCACTACATGTCCCCCGATAAAAGGCCTAACAAAAGGAAATATCAAACTATAAAGTCAAATGTTGCAATCGTATCCTCGCCGCGTCCCTACATGCCTACATACTTATCAACTCGAGCAACAATGTTATGATACCATACAATACGTATGTCACAACCCGAGCCCAGAAAATCGGATGTTAGTTTAAATTTAACTGGTGACACACGTACTTCCGTACATATGCACTTAGACCCTGTCTAAATGCATATGCACAAGGGAATTCACACGTGCCCTTCATGTACGCGAAGCTGTAGGTATTATTGCATAACAAGAGAAGATACATTAAAACAAAATCATATTTACAAAAGATTACATGAAGTTTAGAGTTATACAAAAGTGAACCAAAATACAAAATATAGAGACCACGAACAAAACAGGACCAACTACATCCCCCCACAAAGAAAACCTAGATGCATGACATGTCTCTCTCCGGTGGAGTGCTCACATCCACTCCTTTAGCCCTAAGGGGGCGGCTAAGGTCTCCCCTGGAGTCTGGCTGACCGACGAGGGATCGGTAGCGGGATCTGAGCCTGTAACACCAAGGACAACTCATGAATACAATGATTCAACAAAGCATAAGCAACAATAAGTTAACACATGTTATATCTAGCAGAATAAAGAACAACTGATAATTCATAGAGGTCCAAGTTCGTGTACTAGGCAAGTTGTGCAGTCAAATAGAGTATGCTATCAGAATCAATGTATACATGTTATGTACTTGACTAAGTGACTACTACATTTGCCATATACTCCCTTTTGGGATCTTACATACTGATAACATCGTTGACCGGGCCAAGGTACGAATGGGTCTCGGGTTTCTGCGGTCCGGAAGCCTTAAGACATAAACACACTGCAGCGGTGCCATACATACTATGCCAAAGTCAATCCCGTCGGGTATCTTAAGGCTGAGGCTGAATAGTGCCTGACCATATGGAATCAATCATATACTTGAACTTGAACTTGAGTAAACCATACATTTCATATCGAGAATATTACCGTACGTTTAACTCATATAATACTCAAGTTAATGGAAACATATCAAACATATCAAATAAATCGAATATATACCTTATCGAAAGGGCATACGAGGACTATGCAAGCCATACAGAAGAGAAAAGGACAATGATCGTTATTCAATATGTCAAGTAACTCAATATTTGATAGAATCAAGATAAGTTATTAGCCAACCCTAATCTAGTTATCCAGTGTTTCTAACTGTGTATGATGATGTAGTTTTTAAGTTATCCGGTACATAGTTGTCTTTCTTATCATGTTGCATTGTATCGTGAGGGTGTATCAGAGTCCCTTAACCCAACACCCACGGGGAGGAGCTTAACAACTAGATAACGCATATGAATGAATTGCAGCCCTCGAGATCATTTATGCAATTCTCTCACATACCATTGGACAAGTTCAGGTTGCCTACCTTCTAGCTCAAAGGCCCTACAAGGTCCCTTTAATCCCTACCATTCTTAATTTTCACAGGTCTTACGGCTTAGCCGTAGGTGACTTACAGCTTAGCCGTAGACATCTTACGGCTTAGCCGTATTTTGCTTTACGGCTCAGCCATTGTTCCCCTAACTGTTCATCTGCATTTTCAGCAAGCTAGGGCTAACCCGTGCTCCCTCTTACGACGTCATTGTGGTTGTTCTACGGCTCAGCCACGGCTGGGTATGGCTTAGCCGTAGCATATCACACGGCTTAGCCGTGGCTAGACCGTAGAAGGTAGTCTCCATTTTCAGCTCTCTCGAAGTCAAGCTATAACTTGACCTACGGTTGGGTCATGGCTAGCCTACGGCTTAGCCGTAGCTTGACCGTAGAGTAAAGTTCAATTTCGCAGAGCCGTGAAACCTTACGGCTTAGCCATAAATTTCAGAAATGTCACAGAATAAACCTATTACAGACGAAACTGTATTGGCACAAAGCTTAAACAACAACATCAACGAGATATAATTTAACACAATTGAGCTGTAAAACACAAATCACATGCAATATTAAGAAGTCATTCACAATCAATCATGTACCAAGATGGGTTCATCCAAATCGTGCTTATACTTGCCTCAAATGAGCTTTTTCACGTGAATAGTTGTCCTTTGGCTCAAATTCGCTGTCTATATGCAATTCTAACAGTCATGCATGCAAGAAGAGAAAGAAGAGTTGAGTACGTGTAGTAACAGATGAGAAGAAGAAGAAGAAGGAGATCAATAATCCTAAGCGTACCTTGGACTACACGAGCGATGGAACGTTGGAATAGATGCAAAGAGTTTTCACTTTCTCCTGGTTGGATCATGGAAGAAGAAAAGAAAAGGACAAATGAAGAAAAAAGAGGAGACGTCAAAGCTGAAAGAAAGGCAGTGCATGCATCTTTTATATAGATAAGGTCTGAGCAAATTATGTAAAAGTCTACAGATTAATGCTAATTACAATTTGAGTCAAATAATGGTCTAACGGAAAAAAACGATGTCGTTTGCATACGAGGCAGTTACAGAAATTGACAAGCGTGACGAGACACATGTGAGGACACTAAGATGATGCCTGAATGACGCAATCTTACGAAAGCCAAAATTACGAAAAAGGGCTCATGTATACCTAATCCAAGTTAAATTCAACCCAACTGCTTGTCCATGACCCGGATTAAAATAAAAAAAAAGTCAAAACACAGACAATAACTAATTCGTCATTAATTAGTCGCTAACCAGATTAAGTTGGGTGGGAGTGTTACATCCTCCCCCACTTAAGAATCATTCCGTCCTCGGAATGAATACATACCTGCGTGAAGAAGTGGGGATACTGTCGCGCCATTTGCTCTTCCAACTCTCAGGTGGCTTCGTTAAGACTATGATGTTCCATAGCACTTTGACCCATCGAATTATTCTAGTATGCAATATCTGCTCTCTGGTTCCCACGATACGGAGCGAACACTCAACGTAGGTCGCATTTGGTTGTATTTGCACATCGTCGTATCGAATGACGTGGGCAAGGTCTCGAACATATTTACGAAGCATCGACACATGGAATACATCTTGTACTCCAAAAAACTCCACTGGAAGAGATAACCGGTACGCTAAATCACTAATCTTACTCTTAATCTCGAACGGCCCAACGTATCTCAAAGCCAACTTACCTTTTTTGCCGAAATGTATAATACCCTTCATCGATGAGACTTTAAGAAAAACCTAGTCCCGAACTTCAAACTCCAAAGCTCTTTTGCGTGCATCTGCATAACTCTTCAGTGTTGACTGGGCAACCTTCAAATTCTCTATTGCCTTCTGTACTTTCTCAGTTGTTCTAGCGATAATCGTCAGTCCTTGAAAACTTCGAGTTCCAACTTCTTCCCAACATACCGGACTCTGACATTTACCTCCATACAACGCTTCATACAGGGCCATACCAATACTCTCATGGTAGCTGTTATTATAGGCAAACTCGCACAACGAGAGATGTGTAATCTTATTCCTTCTCAAAGCTCAACACACCAGCCCGTAACATGTCCTCTAAAGTCTAAATCGTCTGTTCAGATTGTTCATCTGTCTGCAGGTGATACGCCATGCTGAAACTCAACTTGGTACCCATAGCGTCTTGGAAAGCTTTCCAGAAAGATGAAACAAAACGACTATCAAGATAGGACACAATTGAAACGGGCGTACCATGTAGTCTTACAATCTCATCAACGAATTTCTTAGCCATTTCTGAAAAGGTCATACCCTTCTTAAATGGAATGAAATTGGCTGACTTCGTTAATCGATCCATTATCACCTAAATAGCATTATTCTTCTTACTCATTGGAGGTAAGTCGGAAACAAAATCCATAGTAATATGTTCCCACTTCCACAGCGGTATGTGCAATGGGTGTAATGAACCTGGAGGCCTCTGATGATCTACTTTCACCTTCTGACAAGTTAAGCACCTAGCAATGAACCCTGCGATTTCTCTTTTCATATTGTTCCACCAAAACCGGTCCTTTAAAGTTCGGTACATCTTTGTACTTCTTGGGTGCAGCGCATATCAAGCATGGTGTGCCTCCGTCATCAAGCTCTCTTTCAAGTTACCAATGGCCAGTACACATAATCTGTTCCAAAAATACAGTATACCATCCTCTAGTCGGAAGTCAAGTTGATCTCCAATATGGTCTCGGATTCGCTTCAAGGTCAAATCTTCGAATTGCCTATCTTTAATTTGCTAAATCACCTCGGGCTAGAAAACAAAAGTATTGGCCAGCATTACGTAGTTGTCTACCACTCTCGCTTTGACAGGTTTGTTGCGCATCACTAAAATGAAATTGTCTAACACATTTATCGTCTCTAATTTCCTACTAAGTGCATCTGCCACCACATTGCATTTCCCTAGATGATACTTGATTGGAAAATCATAATCCTTAATGAATTCAAGCCATTTGCATTGCCTCATGTTCAACTCATGCTACGTGAATAAGTATTGTAAACTGTGATGATCTAAATATATCTCAAAGTTCACGCCATATAGATAATGTCACAACAGCTTCAAAGTAAACACAATAGCTGCCAGTTCCAAATCATGTGTAACATAGTTCTTCTCATGCTCTCGGAGTTGTCTCGATCCATAAGCAATCACCTTACCATGTTGCATTAACACACATCCCAATCCAACTCGAGAAGCATCAAAATAGATTATAAATCCTTCACCACCATCTGGTAGGGTTCAGATTGGGGTGGTAGTTAACTTTCCCTTCAAAGTCTGGAAACTGAGCCACAGCTTGGCTACGGCTTAGTCGTAGCACATTCTACGGCTTAGCCATGGCTTAATCGTAGAAGAAAACTAAGAATTCAACTCTTTGGGTATTGAGTCCTAACCTTCCTATGACTTAACTGTAAACTTCAGATTTTCTTAAGTAAGATTCAATTCGCTTTAGAACTTTGCAACTTGGTTTCCCACTGTCATGTACCTACATCAATCAATCTTTCTACTCCAAATTTAACTTCATGAAACTTTAAAGATACCTTAGCATGCATTCCAAGTAAGTAGAACAAAGATACAAATAAGGGCTCCAAAACACATTAAGAACGAGTAGATTTGCAAGAATCATGATATACCAACATGCATTCAACTAAAATTTGCTTATACTTGCCTTAGATTAAGCTTTCAACTCACTAGTCATTCTCTTGGCTCAATAGAAAAAAAACACCAAATTCTTGAACCTAAATGCCATGCATGTAAAAAATGAGGAAGGAGATGAGTGCATGTGTTAGAATGGGAGTCTCCTTGACTGCATTGGTTCTTCTAACAAAAAATTCTACCATTGGATAAGGGATATTACCTTAGACCGCAATTAGGGAGTTGGAGGGAGAGGTGTAAATCACTATCTTCAATTTCAGAAGAAAAGGAAGGTAGAGAAAAGATTGAATGATGGAATAGGTGCATGTAATCTTACATGTAAGACCTATCTTGCTCCCCTAAATGCAGAAGAAGAAAAAAACTAAAAGAAGGAAAAAGACGTTGTTGTAGTTGGAGAGGTACGAACTGAGCAAAATGGGTACTGAAACCCATTTGAAAATATATATGTATAACTTCAAATTTATAAAACAGTCTTCTCACAAAAGATTATTACAATTCAAATCATTTGAGGGCTATTTCAAATGAAGTCAAACGCGTTCAAGTCAAGTACAAAGGTTAACAAGCTCAACAAGACGAACGCGATAATATTAATATGATGCAGGAATGAGGTAAAACCATGAAATTAAAAATTATGAAAAAGGGCTTCCATCTACCTAGTTAAGTTAAACTCGACCTAACTACCTATCCATGACCTAGACATGACTTATTAAGACAAAACAGTTAAATCCATCCTAATGATATGTTAAACATCATTATTTATGCTAATCTCATGGTAATTAACTAATAACTTACTTAATTAGTCTCTAACCATACTTAATTAGAATCGGAGAGTTACACATCCACTTGAAAAACTACAAGAAACAATGTTTTTGGTAAAAACACTGCAAAAGTACCCATTGCACATCATGTTGCACTTAAAAATAATGTTTCTAGTGCATCAAAGAAAAAAGATGTGTCCCAAGCTGTTTTCATACCCACATGCCATCATTGTGGAATAAAAAGATACATTTGAGCCACATTGAAATAAGTCAAGGAATTTGCCAAATAATAAACAATCAAAAAAGAAGATGTCTGAGCCAAAAGTAAAAACCAAAGCCATCTGAGATAAAAAATAGCTAATTTCTCTACTGTGTTGGTACACACTGCATTGAAATATTTAAATTCGCCAGTGTAGGTACCAAAATCAAAACTTTGATGTCCAATATTAAAACCCCCACCCCAATGCTGAAAGCAGATAATGTTAAGGCAGAGTGACAATTCAGGGGGGTTACTGAAATTGACGGTTTCGCCACATGCTCAAATTTGTGTAGCCTACTCTAATACCAATTGAAAATTTGGATGTCCCAATACTAGTCTCGGAATAGAAAGATGGCAGTTCAATTTATGAATTAATGGAGCAGAAAGAATAGATCTTGCAAATAAAAGAAATCAACCACACAAAGAAAAGGTACATGGATTTTTACGTGGAAAACCAACTAAGGAAAAACCACCAGTCCTACTCAGACAAAAAACCAATCGCTATATATATGTGAACAGTTACAAGATATATTTACAGATCCTTTATAGTCTCCCCAACTTAAGGACTGTAGTTCTTCTTTTATAACTCTTCGTTGCAATTATTCCCCACCGTTCATTGCTCTCCACACTTAATCAGCACCACCTTGAGAACACAAGGCGAACGGACTTTCTTGCGGGGAAGGCAATCTTTTACTAAAGATGTAGAAGTAGAATCTCTAAGACTTGGAACTTCAGTAAAGTCTCTTTAATGGTAGCTCTAGAGTAAAAAAGTCCTTCAAGAGCAAATTTATGCTCACATCAATGAGAGATGTATCTTGGGAGTGAGAGAAAGCCCCAATAAATAGCCTCAAATTCATCGCTTAGGGTTAGACTCCCTTTAGAACTCAAAATAGTAGTTTTGGCTCAATTTAGAATGTAACTCGCGCAAGTCAATTCGCATTTCGTCCAAGTCCATTCGAACACCTAGGGAGCCCATTCAAACTTCTATGCTCACAGTTAATAAAAAATCAGTCGGTCCACAGTTGCAACATCCTCCATTCGAACCTCTAAAAACCTTCGGTAAAAAAGATGGCATTTTCGTAATTTTAGGTAATATAGTTCTACACACTTCTCGATGTCATAATTTTATTGTTTTATCTCCGATTGACATAATCTTGGGCTTCACGGATATTTACTCGAAATGATCTTTCCAATGGTAGGTAGCTTTCCCCGATCCAACATACAGTGTGAGAGATATGACCTTATTAATCAAAATACCTTCATTTAAGTGACCCAGTGAAACACGCAATAGTCTAATCTAAAAGCATAAAAATTACAACTCAATTGAACCCCAAGTTTTGTCCAACTTATGAATTAGTCAGCACTCATAATCCTTGCACAATAATGATAATGTAGTTTGATATGTTTCAGCTGTACATAAAATATTGGATTGTGCGAAAGCTGAACAACACTCTAATCATCACAATAGAGTGGAAAGGTGATATGAACCTTATGCCCCATGTCAACATGTACCAATTTGAGCCATTCAATCTCTTAAACCACCATAATAGCTGCATATTGTTCTTCTACTGTAGTATACAAAGCAAATGAGAAAGCTCCTGCACCGAATGCTGAAAATGTAAGCTGCAGCAGATCTACATGTGTCAACGTCATTGGCCCAATCGATATCCACAAAGATTACCAAATGAAACTTAATCTCGTCATTCACACAATATTCACACTTTATGGCTCCTTTTGATCTAAATCTTTCAACTACATCAAGATGTGATTGGCTTGGATTCCGTATCAATTGGCCAAGAATCATAAATTTAATATCAGTTATCGGGTTGAGTGGTAGTAAAGTATATTGGACTATCAACATCTTAGTTGCGACTTCTTCTAACTAACCTTACTTATTGCTTAATCAAACATAAGCTTT
The DNA here is from genome assembly GCA_037013555.1 of Sextonia rubra. Classification (NCBI taxonomy): domain Eukaryota; kingdom Viridiplantae; phylum Streptophyta; class Magnoliopsida; order Laurales; family Lauraceae; genus Sextonia; species Sextonia rubra. The sequence continues at coordinate 49,166,487 of JASUAD010000009.1, read as the reverse complement.
ACTATGTGTACTCATAAGTTTATCATTAGATCATATGCATGTTTTCTTCGACAAATGATGTAAGATCGTATGCATGTTTTCTTCAATAAATAATGTAGCCATTTTTAAGTGTAGCCACTTTCATATCAAGAAAGCAGTGTGTGTGTGTGTTCTTTTACTAGTCAAGATTTATTTATTACCTCATCAATAGGGCCAAATCCACCCACCAAGCTTAATTTCTTTACAGAAGTTGTCAGCGACTACTTCGATCTTCTCCAACTTCAATAATGGATAACTCTTGAGATTGGATGGAGTCTGTTCCTTGGTTATTATCTTGCAAGAACACTATATTCGTCGAAGATGGTAACAGTATTGCTTCTTCAGTCATTTCCGCCATCACTGAAAGAAACTAAAGCATGTAAGTGTTGAACAAAAGATGAACTTATTTTGACATAACCCTAAATGCCTTGGTCTTTCTAAACATTTCTAGAGGAAAGGAATAGATGAAAGCTTTGATAAACGGGTAAGAAAGGTGAACGGCCACTGGTTGAGATACGCATGGATTTAACCTCATTTTCTTAGGAGAAAGGTTTTAGAGTTCTTTCTTTCCAAATAAAAAATAAAAAAAGAAACTTTAACCATGACAAAACATCAGCATATCTCCTATTCATTCACCGTAAACATTCTCACTACTCTTTTTTCTGTATATGGGAGTTTGAAAAATATAAACATGTCGTAAAAAATTACCTTCTTGCTGTTTCTTCCTTCGACGTTGATAGTAGTAAACAAGAAAAACCATGATCGCAGTTCCTATGCATGCACTAACAATTGTTACAATTATAGCTTTGATGGGCACTTTTTCTGCTTCTGAGTTGGGATCATATCATCTCCTGTTCATTTGAGTTGAAAATGGCATGAGAATATCAATTACGAGTAAAAATCTAGCTGGAAATAAATATTATTTATTAAAAAAATGTAAGCAATATGATCTCATATGTTAGTAGTAGAACTTAAAGCAATTAATAAGGAAAAAACCAATTAATACCTTTCTAGGACCGTTTTGAATGATCATCCTAGATCTGATTTCTACATTGCAGTTCAAATTATATATTCAACGGATGAATAAAAGAACTAGCAAATCAATTATACACCATAAGAAGAAAGCACGCAAATTTTTTAACATGGAAAACCCTATGCGGCAAAACACCATGAGTCTTACATAGACAAAAAACCAAGCAATATGAATCAAATAGTTATAAGATATTCTCACAACCCTTTCTCAATCTTCGCAACCTAAGGACTATAGTTGTTCTTATACAACTTCATGTTGCAATGACTTTGCGCCATTCACTGCTAGCTATACACAACTAATCAAATCACCTTGAAATTACAAGGCTCTCTATACTTGATCCAATCACCTTGAAAACGCAAGGCGTGCAATCTTCTATAAAAGAAGATGATCTTATACAGGAGATATAGAAGCATAATCTCTAGATGCTATCAAATTAGCATAGTTTCTCCAATAGATGCTCTAGAGAAGAAGTGGTATCTCAATTAGATTTTCTGTCTTCAAAATAATGAAAGAAGTAACTTTGGGTTAAGAAATACCCTTTAAATAACCAACAATTCATGCCTAGGAGTTAGGGCTTGTGTAGAACACAAAATAGCAATCTTAATACAAATAGAAAATAATTAAACATTAGGAAAGTGGGTTTTTTCCTTCGTCCACTCGAGAAGGTTCCCAAATCTGAATTTCTTCTATTTTCTCCACTTTCTTCTCTTCAACTCTTCTAGCGACATATACCACAGTCCATTTTAAAAGAATTATAAACTTACAACTCAATGGACCCAAAACTTTGTCCAACCCATGAATTAGCCAACGCTCAAAATCCTAACAATGTCCCCCTTTGGCAATTCATGGTCAAAACCCCCTAGATGATACATTCTACTCATGAATAAATCCAAAAATACATTGAGCTTTCAGGAAAAACAAAAAAAAAAAAAAAACTTCAGCACCTATAGATTGGTTGTAATGTCTTTGTTTCTTACTCTTTATAACTTCCCCTACATACTAGTTTCTTTATTTCCCTTTTTTTGTCCATAATTAACAAAGATAATGATGAGTCTATAGCAGATCTGCCAATAAGAATCCAGTAGCTTCCCCTCAATTGAGATTCCTCCTTATTGTCATCTTTTTTTCAACGTTGGTGGTGAGAGTATGATCTTCTTGAGCAGGGGTGTAGATTTTGGTATCCACACTCGTGAATTTTTAGCTTTCAGCATAGTGTGTATCAGGTCAGTTGGCGAGTCAAACTTTCTGACTCGAATAGCTTGTCCCTACCATGGGTGAAGACAACTGCTTTTTCCATTACTTATTTATTGGTAAACTACTTAACTTATTGTAATTGGGTCGAATGTGTCATTTGATTCCACAATGATGACATGTGGGTGTGAAAGCAGGACGTGACACATTTTTCTTCTTCGAAGTACTCCCAACATGATTTGTGCATGCAGAATTTGGAGTAGCGAGTGCCTTAATGATTAATATAGAACTTTTAATAAAAATAGCTTTACCTATAGCCTTCAAAGTAGATGCACCATGATCACAACCAAGACCATGTTTGTGATTAAACAATGTTTGACTGTACAAGATGTCATCAAGTGTTTTCGATCCAATGTTCATCTTGTTCAGCTAATCTTTAGTTGCCATCAATTTAAACAAACTCATCTTCAATTTTCCATTCAGAACATCCTTTTTAGCCTTGGAAGTCCGTAATTCTTGCTTCAAAGTTTCTATCTTTTGTTCAACTTTCTCAAAGTTTTGAGATTCAATAGTCAAGTTATCAGCCAAAACATTCTTTTGATTTTCCAAGAGATGAACCTTTGCAAGAGCTTTTTCCAACTCATCTTTGAGAGAGGTATTCTGTTCTTGTGCAGCTTTCCACTTAATGGTGACTTCTTATAAGATTTGTTCATCTTTAAAGATTTTTTCAATAGAATTTTATATGATTCTTTGCAATCATGCTCATCATCTGACACTTCATTATTACCATCATCAGATACATTGTCAGAAGTGTCATTTGAAGACTACGCCATAAATGCAACAAACTTGGAATTGACGGTGTGAGGAAGTGAATTTTCTACATCTTCAGAATCATCAATTTTATCATATCTCTTCACTTAATGATTTGCACACTAAGAAGCAATATGCCTAAACCCTATTCATTCAAAGCATTGAATAAATCTAAGTTTTCTCTTTGTAGATCTTCTCTCATATTTGTGCATCGTCAAGCTATATTTTTTGTCTTTTAGAATTGATTGCTCAATGTTGGATGTGCGTTAGCGATTGAATTTCATTCTATAAATATCAAAAGATCCAGACACAGTAGATTAGTGTGACCCACTATAATACCATTTGAAAGATTCGGTCCTAATTTTGATTTCTAGATTGCAGTTCAAATTATATATGCAACAGAAGAATGAAAGAACTAGCAACTCAATTACACACCACAAGAAAAGGGCATGCAGAGTTTTTAACATGGAAAACCCTATGTGGGAAAAAATCACGAGTCCTATGAGGACCAAAAACCAAGCACTATGAATCGAACAATTACATGATACACTTACAACCCTTTTCCGATCATTGCAACCTAAGGACTATAGTTGTTCCTTCACAACTTCGCATTACAACAACTCCGTGTCATCTATTACTATATATAGTAATTGGTTCAATCACTTTCAAAACCCCAAGGCTCTTTGTACTTGATCCAATCACCTTGAAAACACAAGGCGCACAATCTTCTACAAAAGAAGATGATCTTTTACAAAAGATGTAAAAGCATAATCTTTAGATGCCCAGCAACTCAGCACAGTCACTCCAATGGATGCTCTAGAGAAGTAGTAGTCTCTCAATTAGGCTTTTTGTCTTCAGAGCAATGAGAGAAATAACTTAGGGTTGAGAGAAATACCCTTTAAGCTATGACGCCCAGATACAAACACAGGTACGAATATGACAAGGGGAACGAGGGTTTGATATTCCAACTTGAAAATTTTATGACACGGATACAGGTATGACATTTCAAAAACTATATACAAATTAATAGTTATCATAGTGCTCAAATATTGTGCGGCCCACTGTGCGGATCAAATTTTCAATGAAGTGTGCCTAACAACATCATAACATAGAAAATAAATGAAAAGAAAATAAAAAAGAAAAGAAACGTGGGTCGAGTGTCTAGTTGGCCCAGTAACCCAACATTAAAACAGAAAAAAAAGGCCAACGGGCCCATACTCATTAATAAAATGCGATGAATTCTTTAGCCCCTTTTCATCCCTAGGGCATCATCGAACAAAAAGAAGAAGAATGAATGGATGAATAAGAAGAAAGAAGAAGAGGAGGAGGAGGCATATATGGTACCTAAAGCTAGAAGCTAGAAGAAGCATCAGTAACAGAAATCAATACAATGGTCTACCACCTAGTTGACGAAGCAACTCATCAAAACGAAAGTAACAGCCTTGTCAGGCTTGTTATCTTCTTCCTCGCTGCCACCTTGTCATCCTCCTCTTCTTCTTCTTTTTTGCTTTTATCTTGACCAACTGAGAGAGGGCTCATTTAGAGGCAAATTGGTCGAAATTGACAAAATCTACCGAAATCGTAGGCTAAAAATATTGCATTGCCCTATCCTAAAACTAGGGGCCGTATCCAAGCCATATTTTGCAGTATCTTGTATTCGTATCTATAGTGTATCATATCAGTACAGGTACAAAGGGCATTTGCAGTATCCAGGTATCATAGCCTTTTAATAACCGACAATTTATGCTTTAGAGCTAGGATTTTTGTAGAACACAAAATAGCAATCTTGAGACAAATAGAAAATAATTTCGTATCAAGAAAATGAGTTTTTTCCATCATTCGCTCGAGCAAGTATCCAAATCTAAATATCTTTTATTTTCTATACTTTCTTCTCTTTAGCTCTTCTGGTGGCATATATCATAATTCATTCTAAAAGAAATATAAAATTACAACTCAATAAACCCAGAGTTTGTTCAACTCATGAATTAGCCAGTACTCAAAATCCTAACACGTTTCTTTTAAAATTCATAAAAAAAGAATTGTATTAAGAAAGAACAGGCTTATTAAAATAAAAGCCCCACACAAGAACACATGAAGAAACCAGCCCAAAAAAAAAACAAGGGACTATACATCTACCTTTCTCATTCCAACAAAAGGAACTATACATCAGCTTATCTGATTTATTTCAGTTCAACAATTTTCAACCATATTACAAGATGGATTAGGTATACATATTGCCTATAAAGTTCAAAATGAGGAAGCTGACCATAGGTCTTTTAGAATTGAGCAGCATAGGTAAGGTAAAGTGAAGAAAAAGCCAAACTCGGGTTTGGCTCCTAATGCGATTAGGTTGGTCCACTAACATCATTTCGCACTAAGCATAAAATCTTTATATAAGAAAAAAAATCCTTTAAAAAAATCTTACAAAAAATTAATAAAATAAGACCTTCTAAGATTTTCTACAGGAATGCCAAGATCTTTCTCTAGTTTAAAACTCTTAAAAAAGTGGGAACCATCCCACTAGAAGGGGTCATAGTTTTTCACGTCCTAGTCGTCAGGTAAAGGTATGTGGTCCACAATTTTGCACAACTTAATAGAATGAGATACTGAACTCGGCCAAAATTTTCACCTATTAGAGCATCGGCCCATTTGTCAGGTCCAAAACGCTGGGGCCTAGAGACCGTGACAACTCTGGACCTCCATATGGGAGAACATTCAAAAAACAAATTTCTCCACTAAACTTGATAGGTGTAAAATTCGAATCACTAATAATATACACTGCCAAGCAAGCATGAAGTAAGGTGGAAGATGTGGTAGTTTTTGATAGGTGAAAATTTTGGAGGACTTCTAATAAAATGTGTGATATTTACCAACCTTTATCAGTAGATCCAGATGAAGGTGGAGGCGCTGCTACATAAAAGAAGGAATACGCCTCATATCTAATTGTGCAACTGGGACCCAAAACCCTCCAACCTCTCTTCCTCTCGCAACACTTTGCTGCATACTCCCTCTGCATCATCAAACACCTTCTGCACCTCTCAACACTAAGATCTCTGCTGCACTGCACAAGACCGTATCCTTTCTCCAACTCATCAACACCAGCAGCAAACATCAACGGCTGAGAAAGAGATTTATTGATAAGCGAGTCCATCAATGCTCCTGCGCCGACATCAGTCTCATTTGGCTGGGAGCTGTTTTGGGTGCTATACAATAAGACCATCCCAGGAAACTCAACACCAACATAATTTTGATTGGATGTGTAGCGTAACATGCAATATTCGTACCAGATGAGCACACCCCTTTCGTTGGGGCAGATTTGGATGCTTTCTTGACTCGCTTGGTCGAGGCAATTCCTGCAAATTTGGGTGCTTACATCGCCTCTGCAGAGGGCCAAGCCAGAAACCTGATCTGGGGTTTTCCCTATTGTTGCGTTGGAGAAGCCATTGTTGAGTGCAGCATTTAAGGATAGGGAATGGAGGAGAAGGTTGAGGTTGGTCCCAAACTGGCTATTGGAAGTGTAATTGGTTGGATAGAAACAACTGGTGTAGAGTGGCTCTGGGAGGGTGGAGGCGTAGAAGAGTTGTAGTTGCAAAATTGCTACTAGGAACGACTTGGATACCAAAGTATACATCGATTTGGAGGTTTTTGGACTTTTTGGGATTGGGGTAAGATGAGGATCTGAACATGTTCTACGAAGCCTTGGGCTTACAAATGGGCAGGGGAGACTTGACCTGTGGACCTGGGCTTGTAATTGCCTCCGATGTTACGGCAGTAAGATATGACTTGCGCAAGGAGACTTTAACGGTTGACTATCACCACTAGAGTTTGTTTTCTCTGGGTAATTTCAGTTACTCATTTCATTGCTTGCTTTTTTGTATTGTGGGAATGAGAAGTCCAAAGTTCTGCTCTACTAGAGTGGCATGATGTAAGGCCCTAGGCCTTCATGGTGTGGGTCGATTGGGTGAGTTAGGATTAGGTTGGGTTAGCCTGGTTTAGAGGTCCATTTGCTAGGGTTTTTAAGCATTTAGACCCATCTCATGCGTCGCATATCATCCGTGGGACCTATGGAAGATGGATGACCCAAACCCATCTGGACCTTAGTCGAGCCATTGGACTTATTGTGTCATGCCCAAAAGCCTCTTTATGAAATTAGTCCAAACTCACTCAAGCGGCACAAGGCCTCTTTTTGTAATTAGGGAAAACCTGTACAATTCTCCCCCTGCTCCATCACAAACCCAAGCACCAAGATCTGCAAGGTCCAAGAGGCTCCCTCACCATCGTCTTCTTCATTCCCCATCTTCTCTCTTCAATCATAGGTAAGCCATTTCCCTCCTTGAGTTCCATGTAGTTTCTTTTTTTCATTAGGTCATGCATCAATAGATTAAGAGGGTGTTTGTATTCGATTTGGAGTTGTAGGAGATTCCTTAGCGTGGTGGTTCAGGTTGGAACCAATATTTGAGATTAGGAATAAACCCTAAACCTCAAGAGGCATGGATCCTGTGTAAAGCTCAAGAGGCAACTAGTTAGCTATGAATGATGCAATATTGAAGTAATTTGACTTGATTATTGTTGTTTCCAATAATCTTCATAGCTAATGGCTGTATGACAAATGTACAACCTTTGGCTACCAAATTTTGCGTAAGTAAAAGTACAACCTTTGATCATGAAGTTTTGTGTAGCCAAATGTCAAATATAATTTTTTTTCGATTTTTATAAGCACTTTTGCTTACGAAAATCTTGTAGGCAAAAGTAAAATAATAAATTATTTTTTTAAGTATAAATGGAACTTTTGCCGATGCAATACGCGTAGGCAAAACCTTTATATATTTGTTTTCCACGTACATTACATAGCCAAAAGAAATATTAAAAATTTTTATTATTTATTTTTAATTTTTTCCTGTAACTTATTTATATCAATCTCATCCAAACTAATTAAATAAATATACAAATTCACTAATATCCAACTAATTACGAATCTCAATAAACAAATATTATAATAAAAATATATACAAAATATCCAATACATATTCATCCAAATAAACCTTAAATATATTCAAGTATCCAAAAATAAGAAGATAATATTCAACAAGTCCAAATGCTTGTAATTAAAGAGAAAATAGGGGAAGAGGCCATTTAGTTATCAAACCGAAGATATCAATCATCAACCTAAGCCAAAAAATACAAAAAAAAAAAAAAATCATGAGCATTTTATCTATGAATTGACTTCAAACCTAATTGTATGCTTGTATTATCTTCACCCTTTTAGTTGAAAAATTCAAAGTCCTAACAATATTCTAAGCACATCACAGTGCCCATATTGTCAAAATGAATCATTGCAAAGTTGGATACAACAAAATTTGGCTTAATTGCATGAAATAATATACGTATTTAATTATACATACCTCCTTAAATTCAACCTTTAAGTCCAATCTACTCTTTAGAATTGAACAAAAAAATTCATTTATTAACCAAGAGAAGTCGCATCCTGCCCTCCACTCGATGTGCCATCTTCACCACCATTTTGTAGAACTAACCCCGAAACACTAGTTGGATCTATCCCCATTTTTGTAGCCATCACCTGTAATAAGCTTCGCCATGTAGTCAAGATTTTATCCTAGTCAACAATCTTCTGCTGCAAAGCGATCACCACATAATCAAGCACCTAAGACTGTGTATGCAGTGCTGCGGATCCCAAATTCCCTCGATAAACCTAACCTTTTTCCATGCACATCGATGGAAATCTATACATCAATCAACGGATTCTTGACACTCGGGTGAGAGTATTTGAGAATCTTCTCTTTTAGTATGGCCTATCATTTTTCAATATGCAAATCCATAGCATATGAAAAAAATGCACATTTGATGATTTAAACAAATAAATTAGCTAATACTTACATGACGTTCCTTAACATGATCATTTATCCACACCCCACCTCGTCGACGACGTCTGTAAGTTTTCTTGAAAATATTCGGGATAGAGGGTTGGACACCACCATTATTTAATACCTATTGTTCATTAGATATTCCGATCAGGTTAACTAAATATTGAATTTTTATTAAGACTATAAAAGTTTACAATCCCAAACTTACATCGGTAAATGCTCATAATGCATATAATCTTGAGCCATTTGTATGATTGTATTTCTGAGCTGCTCATGCCTTCTTTCCACTTTCAGGCGCATGCCTTCTTCTCACTTCCGGAATTTTCTACGATGACAAAATAAAAAAGAAAAAAAAAGAGCACCAAAATGAGCTTAATTATCCCACTTTTGCTTGGTCTATTTTAGTCCATTAGAAGCCCAAACATCATATATGTATATATATATATATATATATTTATATATGAGCCCAAACACCATATATATATATAACTATAAGGAATCCCTTAAAGCCGTCGTTCTCGCACACATGCTTGATCATGAATTTTGAATCATTTGGTTTAGAAGGATGTAATGGATAGCTTTCGATGTCAGGCACCTTATCATTTTTTAACTTAAGATAGTGTGTGTGCAACATGCTCTTCTAATCTTTGTATAAGTCCTAGCACTTATGGTCAATGACAGATGTGAGCACCAAATCTCTCTCATAGTCCCTACCAAGGTCAAAGGTTAACTGCAATTGGTAACAACAAAATGGAATATAAATTGAACTCTCAGTTTAAGAAATCAATTGAATACCGCATTAAGTATAAACATTAGCATACTTATGATTAAAGTAGTTACAACAATGGCTTCACGGGCTCTTAATCTCCGTAACATCACCTAAATGTGTCTTTGCAAACACAATAAATGACTTCACCCCGTCTTTATATTGCTCACTAAAGTATCACGAAGCAATGACCAACTCTTGTTCATATCACATTACATGTGATATAGGTTTAAGTCAACAAATTATTGTTATGCATAATCATGAGTTTTAATCATTTCGAACTCCAATAGGTTTTCAAAAATGTGTAAAAGGCACGTCCATTTCCTGAATGAATAAATTGACATGCAAAAGGCATCTCCATTTCCTAAATGAATAAATTCAAATGCAAAAGGCATCTCCAGTTGGCAGTCCATCTCCAGATTAATCTATTAGACCCCACAATCATGCGAGAGGCAAGAGCGCTGGGTACAAATAAAAGGGACTCCCAGAATAAAATATAAAATTGCAGATTCAAATAATGACCAACGCAAAAATGAAGATATGCTTATCAGGAAAAAAAAATTCACACACCAACATGGCATGACACTACAAGAAATTTGACATTTCTCTTAAGTTTTTACATGCTGTAAATGGACCAAAATTTGGCCTAATTTCAAGAAGCCAGTGTTCAAAGAGTATCTATGTGACTTAAAATGAATACAAGAAGACTGAGAACAAACATTTTACATTAATTTAAATGGGTTCAAAAGTTTTATCACCAATGCACATCTTCCACAACACATTCAACCAACAGTGGAGACAATATTAATAACTAAACAAAGGATTTATGAAACTGTGCAATCCATATTTTCTAACCCATTGTCCCCAAAAACAATGTACTACAGCTAAAAAGATTTCCTGTCTAAAGATTGAAATCAGATGTTTAGTGAGAGAAAGTCCATATCATAAATCATTAAAAAGAGTAGTTGTTATAAGCAAACTTTCTTATAGCAGTCAAAACTCATGGAAGCAAACTAAATGCTGTATGCATGCTTGATTCTGTATGAACTACAAAATAAAATAAAATAAATCTGAATCTATTCTAAAGGAGATATATATTCAAGGCTTGTAAAAACAAACCTGTATCCTTTAAAAACTGAACATCATTCAAACCTTTTATATTGAAACCTGTATCATTATAATATTTTTAACAACTGAATTTTACAATATATAGAATACAAACGCCATTCCATTCCAAATAACATTCAACACAACATTTTATTGTTGGATATCAATGCTGAAGCATCGTCCATCACAAAACAGGTTTTTGCTCATCACTATTCTTATTCAACTATTCACCTATAACATTCACATTCAAGCTCAACCTGTTTTTGTCCATCACCTATAACATTCAAAGTAAAAAAAAAAAAAAAAGATTGTCATTGAATATCAAGGCTCAATATCTGATGAAAGCCTTTAACAATTCAAGTGGTGATTCGTGCAAAATCTTTAACAGTATCTTTAACAGTAGCTCAACAAAAGTTCAGCCAAATTGACAATAAACTTCATAAAATTTAAGATAAAACTTCATAGTCAAATTCAGCAGTCAATGTGTAATTTTTGTATTAATCATTAATCATGATTCTCAAAATCGTTACATTGCTTGTGTGACCACTGTTCCACTCATGAGATTCAGATTTTCTATGTAGCATATGAGTATCTCTGCTAGTTCCTTCAAACCACTTTCATATTTTTAGCATATGAGAGTTTCTGCCAGTTCCTTAAAAGGCTGAAGTTACTTTCAGATTTTACTCCTGGAAAGTAAACACGTGTATTGTTGAACCACTGGCACACATGCCTGTCACATTGACTGCAGTTTTCTATCACTGTCTCTGGTTGTTGCTGCTTCTATTTGGACTTGTTGCCAGCTGCACCATGACCTGCTGACAGCATCTTCTAATGTTGAACACAAGGCTTCAAAGGATGAAGCTATCTGAGAATATCTTAATCAACCATTTTTATTTGTTTGATCCTATCCAGTGAAGTGATGTGGCTTACCTTTTGATCTTGCAGATATACTTTTGGAGTCTTCCTAGTTGTGCTGGAAATCTAGTAATCATTTATGTTCATTCACAATCTTCAGAGAAATGCTAGCCTCCCCTGCCCCATAGCCATAGGTGAGCTGAAGATATGCTGTCCCTCTGCAGAGGTGTCTTGGATTCACGCTCAAATTACAGCGACCACTTGAAGATGCCAACTGGCATGACTAATACAGATCAGCCTCTCTCTTAATCCTTTATTTGCCATTGGTTGTCTTTGGCAACAGTTGAGGAATGCATGCTCCAAACTTGAGCCTGATCTTAAAAGCAGTAAAGAGAATTTAGGAGAACCGGTTGAACAAAGGGACAACATAAAGAAAGGCAGGGAGGATTCTGTATGTCTATTCTGTTCCAGTTTGAGCATTTGTTAGAACTGAAGTACACTTCAGAGAGTCTAGCTCCTGTTTAAACTTGGAGAGTAGAATGAATAATTCTTGTATATTTAATTCATGTAATTCTCAAATTTGGGACATATCTTTGACGAATTTCTCCTTTCCTCACCGAGAACTGACAGATTGACTTATGAGATTCTCTTATAGGTTTGTGGTTGTAATCAGGACTGATTGAAGGGCCCCAGATGAATCCAAGAGAAGGCCCATCAATCAGACAAGGACCCACCACATGGATTCAATTCAGTTATTCCTTTTTCTTCTGATTCTATTTCTACATAATTGTCTCAATTTCTCTTTCTCTATATACCAAAACGAACTTGCATATTTAGCCTCTTCATTCTCCAATCAACTCATCTCTTGGGTCTTGATGCCTAAGAAACCATCAAACAACAACTAAACCTTCTTTTTCTTCACTCAACCCACTTTGTGAAACTTAAGAAACCATCGTGCAATTACGAAAATCCACGAAACTCTTACTCATTAATAAATTTTTGAGATGCAGCCAGGAATCCGACATGCATTATAGAACCGCCACTTCCACCAAATGAAACTTAGTGTGTTACGAATATGTCAATTTTATCTACAAGTACCACTCTGTTGATTGAAATCAAGAAAGTCCATATCATTAGTCCTTTTCAATGGTAAAAGACTAAATGGACCATAAAATTGATTCAGCAAAACTCCAACAAATAATTAGCCCCGAATGCATTACTAGATGAATACTAATACTCAGTCATACATAATCTAAACATCCCAAAATCAAACAGGAACTACATAATCTGAACATCCCAAAATCAAACAGGAACTATCATTATCGACCCCTCGTTTTGATTGGTTCACAGAATCATAGATGGCATAAGAGTTAAGATTATGTAAATTCACTCTCCAGTGGTTATCAAATTGCATCCATTTATTAAAATTTTAAAAAATATACCTAATGAAACAACAAGCCAACTAACGTGACAATATTGGTCGGACTTAGTTAACCATCAAGCTGAGGGGACTGGGGGGAGAGAGAGAGAGAGAGAGAGAGATAGATTTTACAAGTATTAGACGTTCCAACAATACAATAGAGAGAAACAGGGGAAAAAAATGAAAAAAAAAAAAAGGAATACAGAAGAAGAACGCTTACAAGTTTGTTAAGCAGCAGAGGGCCTGGCATATCTACTCCTCTCTCTTTCGTTCTCTTCTTTCTTGTCCTCTCTTCTGTCTTTCCTCTTCAACGCACTTCACTCTCCACTTTCCCCTCCTTTCTTTTGTCTTTGCTCCTCAACGCACGGGGGTTTTATGAGAGGGATTTTTGTTGGGAATAAAATTCCGTCCAAGGGCAATTTCGTCAACTAAAATGCCTTCCTCCTCTTTTTTCTATAGAGCCCGTGCTTTTTTTTTTTTTTTTTTCGTGAACCCACTTTTGAAGCATTTCCAATTTAGAGGGATTGGATCTTTTTATCTAAAATGTACAGATGTTATACTTTTTAACCAAATGCTCTAATATTTCAAGTTTTTATAAAACTTAGACATTTAGTGAAATAGAGGGTTAGCATAGAAATGCCAAACATGGGCTCACTTCTTTGATAAAGAGAAACAGAGAAACTGTGTTATGTAACCTTTTTTGGAAACCCCGAGCTATGGTGAATAATAAACTTACTCCACAAGGGAAGCTTAAGAAGAAGGTAATAATCCCAGATGGAAGATTGCACCAGTGCGTAGTTTCTGCATAAAAGATATTCATCTCCTATTCCATTCAAAAAATTCAATAAATGCAACCTAAGCAACTCAACAGCTATGGTCCTTACCACTCCCATGATCACAAGATCGCAAGGACTCTTAACAAACTGCCTACATGACACACACAATAGCTAACTACCTACATGAGAAACTTACGCAACTACTTCAATGAAATACCCAGTCAAAGAGACTCCTCTTATTCTGAACAGAGCAAGTCGAGGACCCTTGATCACAAAATACATGGCCCACCAGAAATTGACGTGTATCAAACTAAGAGAGAGGAAAACAAACAGAGTTTATCTCTCTTAAGAAAATTGTGCGCTTCCCTCCAACGTCCAAAACCCCCAAAGCTCCAAACCCCTTGCTCAAATTTCTTGAGAATTGTGCAGAACTCCCAAAACACACAGAGAAAAAATGGTTAGACGAGTAAGCCCTGAAGTGCATGCAAGACTCAAGCTCAGTTTAGAGAATTGTTCAAAACTCCCAAAACCCATCATGCGTCTTCTCCTTCCTTCCTCTTCCTTTTCTTCCATTTCTTCACTCCCAGTTTCCCTCTACGAAAAGGAGCAGGCGGGATGTTATACGAGAAGGAATGAACGAGCCTTCTCATTTGTCTTTTAGACTACTCTTTTTAAAATAAATTAGGGTAGTTTTATCATTTCTCATGACTTGGAGTAGGTATTGGGAAAATTACACTTTATGGTAAGGTAGAGGGGAAAAACACATTTCGAGGTAAGCTACTGGTCAAGACTTCTATGAAAAACTGAAGATTTTCTTTGAAATTTCAGATTTTGATGTTCAACTGCATGAAATCATTTTTTTCAGTTTAAACGATGTATTTAACTTGAATAAGTCCATAAATCTATCTGAAATGATATAGTAATGTTGTAATTTTATTGACTCATCACCAAGCAGGACATGCTTGACGTGCTGTGCAAATTCATATTCACCAAGCTGGACACACTAAGCAAAATCTAGATGGAGACTGTATAAGAGCCGGCCTGGGCTAGTGCAGATATGATTTTGTACACTCTTTCAAAAGAAAGATCATGTAAGGATTTTCATAATACTATATGTAAGGAAGGCAAATCTGATTATTCACTATTTAATGAAAGGCAAAGGTGATGGCCAAATCATATCTTGAGTTCGAACGGCGAACCTCTTTTTTGTTGGGTTTATGTTTTGTATTCCGGTTTAGCCGGATGAGTCCACTGGGTTAGCTAGGTACTGGTTTAAGGTTAAGGGTATCTTCGTAATTGTATCGGGGCTTTCTTAGTGGCCAAGAAAGCGGAGATTATATATTAACCCTAGACCTTGCGGCGGCAGTTGCTCGCGGTGTGGGAGAGATGATGTGAGAGTGTGGGAATCTCTTGTATGCTTTATTTGTCATAGTGAAGATGTTCGTCCTCCTGTGCCCGTGGATGTAGCCCTATTTGGGTGAACTACATAAATCTCGTGTCTCTTTTTGTGTGTGGCTTGCTTCATGTTGATCTTGTGATTCATGGATGCGCACAACGGGTGATTGTCAAAAAATCACAACAATTGGTATCAGAGCCGAGGTTGGTGTTCCTCAGGTTTCTGAGCGAGGTGGAGATCGCTCAGTGGCTTGGAGGTTGTGCGCATACTGGTTAGGCCACCATCGGAGAAGAAGAAGATGAGATTGTGTATGAGATTGGGTTCTCCGGTCTCGTTGGGATCGGAGGAAAAGAATTCACAGGTTGTTTTTCAAATCTCGGAGTAATCGCGGCTGGTTCGATTTCTAAGCACAGAAGGAGAAGACCGGAGCACATTGATCACAGATGGGCCGCAGGAGAAAAAAATCGATTTCCCAAAGAAATCGGTTATGCAGGCAGTGAGATCAATCTCTGTTGCAGAACAGGGAGAAGGTTGAAGAGGGTCTTGTTCTCCAGGTAAATCGGAGAAGATAAGATCAGATCCGAAGTTCTCTCGATTCAAATCCGAAGTTCTCGCAGCATGGATAGAGATCACAAGGTGGGCTGGGCGGTTATTGGCAAAAGGAGATCAGAGATCTCTGTTGCAGTGCACGAATCAGAGAGAAGAAATCGGTCGTGCTTCTTGGATCACGGGAGAAGAAGAAAGCAGTATTGATCGTCGTCTGACCTGCTGTTGCCGGATCGTCGGGGAAGAAGACATGGACGGCAATCGGTAAAGAAGACGATTGGCCGAGATCCACGAGTTGATCGGAAGTGGGTTATCGTTGTGCATGGACGTTCTGGGAACGGAAAACAGAGGATTTGATCTCAGATTTGAGAGAAGAATCCGGCCTGGATTTGTTGAGGTCCCTGCGATCTCACGTGGGCCACGATCGACCGGAAGGGGGAAAAAAAAAGAAGAGGAGATCTTGGTTACAGCAGATCATCGTTGCCGCTGCCGCTACCTAGGTAGACCTCCGCAGTTGCTCCCTCGGGTTTTGCCGGTTTTTTCGTTGTCACCGTCGCTTGGCTGCACCATCACCGGTTTACACAGAGGAGAGGGACAAGCTTTCTTCCTTTTATCTATTTCGTTGCAAATTAGAAAGAAGAAGTTTGTGGAACCGTTGAAAGGAAAGGTGTTTAAAAGGGAACACCTACTGCTACTGCACGTGTTGCCTCCTCACTTAAAGTTAGAAAAGTGCATGGTGCTTTGAAGCACCACGCTATTCTGTGCTCCCTCAAGCTTAGTCTTTGGGCTAGGTCATGTTCAATTCAACCTAACCAAGTTGCAGCAAAGCCCAGCGCACGTGCAAATCAGTTCTGGGTCAGGTGAACCCGACCTGGGTCCGCTCCAGAAGCCCAGCAGACTGCTCAGGGACGTCAGCAGTGACATCAGCAATGGTCAAAAGGCAGATTTGACCAGATTTGTGGCTAAAATTGTTTCTGCGATATCTTGATTATCCGATGTCCGATCGGAGATCCGTTTGCGCCTACAGACTCTTTTCGAGCAGATCTACGCAGTGGAAGAGGTTGATTGGCTGTTTGACAGTCAAGGAGGAGGTTTGATCGATTGGAGCGTAGAAACTTGTTTTTACGTTATCGGAGCCATCCTGATCTGAACAGATGTGGATTCAGGCTAGAATCGGGTCTACTCGACCTGGTTGTTGTTGCAAACTCAATAATAGGAGTCATCGGCCTAGTAGCAAAGGGTTTGCTGATTCAAACGAAGTTGTTCGTTTGGGGTTCACATGATCGCATGTGATGTTATTCATCTTGCCAAAGCCGGAAAAGCAGCAATGCGTCAGCAGTTATCAAACATTTGTTTGATTGATCGGAGGCCCGGTCAAATGGAGTTTTTTGACAGCTTGGAAACAGAGGTTTCTGCAATTGTGAAGTCATTTGGACTTGTATTCCCGATCTGTTTTGCTTGCATGCTTGTGGTGATTGGATCTTCACAGTGATGTTGAAGATGGGGCAGGATGGTGAGTGATTTATCAATATCACTCAGATTCGTCAATGGTTTCGAGCTTTTAGTTTGAGGTGGAGTTTGACGAGATGAACTTTGTTCAAAGTTCATGTGCTGGTTCAACATGTCAAAGTGTTGAAGAAGACTGTATCGTTGGTGCAGTGAAGTACCATTCAGCAAGGTACGTGAAGACATTGCCGGTTTTATCTCCTAGTAGCTCGAGTTGTACGGAGTTGTACGGAATTCAAGCCAAGGTGGAGATTGTTGGGTTTATGTCTTGTATTCCGGTTTAGCCGGATGAGTCCACTGGGTTAGCCAGGGACTGGTTTAAGGTCAAGGGTATTTTGGTAATTGTACTGGGCTTTCTTGGTCTCCAAGAAAGCGGAGATTATATATTGTATAGTCTGTAACCCTAGACCTTGCGGCGGCAGTTGCCCGTGGTATTCCCACACCACGTAGAAGAGATGATGTGAGAGTGTGGGAATCTCTTGTATGCTTTACTTGTCATAGTGAAGATGTTCGTCCTCCTGTGCCCGTGGATGTAGCTCTATTTGGGTGAACCACATAAATCTCGTGTCTCTTCTTGTGTGTGGCTTGCTTCGTGTTGATCTTGTGATTCATGGATGCACACAATGGGTGATTGTCAGAAAATCACAACACTTTTCATACTTGTTTTCTTTTACACTTTCACATGGCATCAGAGCAAAACAGGTTCTAGATATAGTCCCCATTATTCCTTTTTTTTTTTTCAAACTAATTTCCAAAATCACATCACTCTAATGGCCAATTCATCCTCATTGAGGACTTAACTCACACTTTCAGCCACCGCTTTACCTCACCTCATCACCATCATATCTGTGAAATTAAATGTCACAAACTACCTCGTTTGCCGTATGAAAATTCTCCCTCTGATTGAGAGTTTGAAAGTGAAAGATCCTCTTATTGATGGACTCCAACTGAAGTATAATATGACAATAAAAGTAAGCCAAACAAATTTAAAAAGAAAAGGACCTTCTCTTGAGAAGTTGGCTTACAAGACCCTATCAGAAGTGGTCCTTTTCAAGGTTGTTGGGTGCACCATAGCCGAAGAAATCTAGTCTTGCCTTGAGGAGAATTTTCTTCATGCAACAAAAGAACGTAAGGTCCAATTAAAACAGAGGATGCAGGACCTCAAACTCGGCAACCAATCTTTGTCCGAGTATATTAAAGCCTTTTAAGAGTGGTTTTGATGAGCTTACTGTCATTCAGAAGCCTGTCTCTGACGAAGACAAGGTAATCTACATGTCTCGGGGGCTTTGAAAGAAATACAACATACTAGTAACCTCCAAGCTAGCAAAACCCCCATTTCCTTCTTATACCCAATTTGTAAGACTATGAGTTGCATCTCAAGAGCATAAAACCAGAAAACAAGCAAATTGATTCCTTCGTGGCATTTGAGTTAGGTTTAAGTCTTGCATTCCGGTTTAGCCGGAATGGTTCATTAGTTTAGTTAAGGACCAGGTTAGGGTCAAAGGTAATTTGGTCTTTGTACAGAGGCTTTTTTAGAGGCAAAAAAAGTATACATTATATATTCATGTAATGTGGTCTTATACTCTGTGTAGAAGATGTGACAAATTTTTTTCCCGTGACGTAAACTAAGTAGGGCCATGTAGGGTTTGGAAAGGTGTGAGCTCTCTTTTCCATGGTGTATCAATACCACGTATGATAGGATGTTGTGAGAGCAAAATTAAGACCTATGAAGATTAAGGAGCTAAGTGTTAGAGGAGAGAAAATCCTTGTAACGAATTACCTAGTATCTTTTATGGTAAAATTGAGCAAAATGCTCATAACTCATAGAGATAGTCTTTATAGTGAATTTCTTATTCTCTATGTGTGTGATGATGTTCATTGCTTTCACATGTGCACTACAATTTGTTTCCCAGTGGCAGCAAGGAAGTGGCTGTAGCAGAGGTGGCTACAGAGGACAAGGTAGCTATAATGGTCAATATTCTCCGCGTGGTCGTGACTTTTTTACCATTGGCCAAAATCAGGAATATTCGCGACCACCTCAATCAAACACAAACAGTGGAAACTTAATTTGGGCAGCAACAATATGACGTATCTTCGAAACAGTTTCATAATCCAATAGGTAACACTAGTTCTAATTTTACTGGAGACTTTAATCGAAGGTTTCAAAATAATAATGCAGGATATCAAGGAAGTGGTGTCCCAGATCCATGTCAAATTTGTGTCCGACGAAATCACATGGCCATGAAATATTTTTATCGATGGGATTACTCCCATAAGGAGTCAGAAGATTTTTCCCTTGCACTAACTGCCCTCTCCACATTTGCAATCTTGGATCCAAATTTATATGTTGACACTGAGGCAAATGCACATGTTATAAATGATCCAAGCAAGTTATTCAACGTAATTCCTTACAATGGGAGTGAGAAGATAATGATTGGAGATGATTCTAAAGTTAAAATCTCACATACTGGAAGTTCCTCTATTAAAACTGATTTCGGAATGAAACTAAATGATGTGTTGGTGTATTAGAAATTAAGAAAAATTTGATTTCAGTTTCTCAATTTGAGCCGTACTCTGGCTTTCTTTTAAGGGCATGTTTGGTAGAGGGGTAGAGTAGAGTAAAGTAGAGTAAAGTTAAATTTTTAAACCTCAAAATTTTTTCCTTTCTTTTTTTTTTTAATTCAAATTTTCCTCCTTTTTTTTTAAAAAAAGTCAAAAAGTCTTAACTAAACTACAAAAAAATTTCTAACTACAAAAAAATTTCTACGTTTTATATAAAAAGTCAAAAAGATTTCATATTAGATAATTAAAAACAAAAAATCATCATATCCAATTATATATTATTCTTTCTTAATTTTTGGTTTATTTTACTTTACTTTACCCTACTCATCTCCCAATCATGCCCTAAAGGAACGAACGACCGACAAAACAATGGCAATAGTCAGTAAAAAGGGCAGCCTCTATGCATGGGACAGTAAATCAATAAAAGCCTTTGTAGCGCTTAGATCTAGAAAAGCCATTGAGGAGATCTAGAACCAAAGACTGGATCATCCCAATGAGAAGTCTTTAAGACCGCTGAACTCTCATAATATTATTAATATTAGCAATTGGACGAAAAGTCCTACCATCTGTGTTAGCTGTCGGGTGAGAACAAGCTATGAGCTTCCTTTTTCTTTAAACATTAAAGTTGCTACTTCACCTCTTAAGAAAATCCACTATGATCTTTGGGGCCCATCTCCAGTCTCTTCATCTCAAGGGATCAAATATTATGTTATTTTCATTCATGACTGCACTAGATTCACATGGATGCATCCCCTGAAAAATAAATCCGACTTTTTTGAAAATTTCTTAAAGTTTCAGAAATTAGTAGAATATCAGTGTTCCACTAAGATTAAGATCTTTCAAAGTGATGGAGGGGCTGAGTTTTAGCCACATAAATTGATGATCATCTTCAAAACTGTGTCATGCATAGACAAATTTAGTGTGCCGGCACTCCGGAATAGGATTATACTGCTGAAAGAAAGCATCGACACGTAGTTGAGACCGGCTAGACTCTCTTATTACACAACAATTTACCAAAATTCTTGTGGGTTGAAGCTTTTATGACTCTAGTGGTTTTGATCAACTGGATTCCCTCTAGACCTTTAAAAATGGACACACCCACCTTCAAGCTTTATGGTTGACACTCCGATTATTCAAATTTAAGATTGTTTGGATGTAGATGTCTTCCTTATCTGCGTGATCGAAATACACACAAGTTTCAGCCCAAGCTTTATGCATGCTTTTTTTTATTTTTATTTTGGAATATATTCTGATCCACAAAGGTTTTTGATGCTACCATCCTCAGAGCAAGAAAATATTTATCTATTGTCATGTCATATTTTACGAATCTATTTTTTCTTACAAAACCACACAGGACCTGGTGGCACCGGCACAGGAACCAGGCACAATCACAACATATTCGGATTTTATAAATTGGAATTTTCCAAGTGCTGAGTCTATGAAGGATTCAAAGAATGGCCTGGATGGGAATTCTCAAAGTGTACAGTCTATGAATGAGCCAAAGAATGGATGAGATGCTTCATATAATTTTTTTTTTATGACTTGGATGATAAAAATCAAGAAATCAAGCACCATCAAACTTCTTCACCTGAGGCCCATACTGATGTATTGGAAGCCTCATCGTCAAGCGTGCAAAATAAAACTCCTACACCATGCCCCAGTTCGGATGGATCATACCGGAAAGAATTCGCAATGTCATTCACTGAAGATGGAAAAACTCACATGGTGCCCAATGCCAGCCAATCCACTTCATCACACATTTCATCAAATCCTTTTGACATCAATGGTCAAGGTGAAGTCAATACCATTCACAAAAACCATGATGAGCTACCTGCTGATTTATTTGTGGAATTGGCAATTCAGACCAATAGGAAAATTAATAAGCTCATCATGCCCACTCACCCCATGACAACCAAATCCAAATCGGCATCCAATCCCATAGTGATGGTATCCACTTTCTTCATATGAGTAAATGAATCCGTCAATGTTCACGATGCATTGGAAAAACCTCAGTCGGATGACTCTTTTGAAAAAATAATTAGAGGTACTTCATAGGAAGGTAACTTGGACATTTGCTCCTAGGACCCCTGGAATGAATTTTGTTGGCTCTCACGATGGGATTTTAAAACCAACCTAAAATCAAATGGGTTGATTGATTGGGTCAAGGATCAATTAGTTGCAAAAGGTCACAACCAAAAAGAACGAATAGACTTCAATGAAACCTTTAATCCTATGGTCAAAACAGTTACAATTCGCATCATCCTCTCTTAATAGTTATTTTCAATTGGCCCATTCGCTAGTTAGATGTCAAAAATGCTTTTTTGTATGGATTTCTTAGAGAAACAACTTACATGGAGCAGCCTCCGCAGTTCTCAAATCCTTCCTACTCATCACATGTTTGCAAACTAAACAAGGCTGTTTATGGACTTGAGCAAGCACCAAGGGCTTTGCTTGACAGATTCAGTCTATTTTTGTTACATGTTGGGTTCTTTCGTAGTAAGTCAAGCTCATCACTATTTGTACTACATTGCTTTGTTGGAACTCTATTGCTGCTCCTTTATGTAGACGATATTATCATCACTAGCAATAATATTTCCCCATTATCTCAGTTGATTCACAAATTTGGGTCCGAGTTTGCCTTGAAGTATCTTAGAAATCTACATTATTTTTTGGGCATCGAAATTTAAAAGTTTCGTGGAGGATTATTTCACTCACAATCCAAGTATGTGTCAGATTTCTTTAACAAAAATGAAATGTTACATTGCAAAGCAATTGACACTCCTTTGGCAAAGAAGCACGATATGCATACAAATTCAGACCCATTTGTGGATGCCTCTAAATATCGAAGTACTGTAGGGGCACTTCAATATATCACATTCACACGTCCAAATTTATCTTATGCAGTAAATCTAGTTTGCCAATTTATGTGGAAACGAACATATGTACAATGGCAAGGAGTTAGGAGGATACTTCACTATCTAAAGGGCACTATTAATTATGGAATTAGAATATCCTCTTAATCCTTGCTAAGTTTTTATGCATTCGTGATGCAGATTAGGCTAGATGTCCAGAAATGAGAAGATCAAGAACTGGATATTGCGTATATCTTGGGTCTAACTGCATATCATGGACAACAAAGAAGCAATTTACAGTTTCAAGGTCAAGTGCTAAGGCATAATATAGGGCACTGGCATCTGTGACTGTTGAAATTACATGGGTTTCATATATTTTAAGAGACATTGGAGTTTTCTTTCTCGACCTCCAGTTCTCTTTTGTGATAACCTTAGTGCTATTTTTGTGACAGTTAATCCAGAACTTCACAGTCGTAGAAAACACAGCGAAATAGACTATTATTTTGTGCAGAAAAAAGATGCTCTTGGATCTCTCGTTACTTAGTTTGTGAAGTCCTCAAACCAGATTGTTGATGTCTTTACCAAACCCTTGCAAAACTAACATTTCAAGGATTACGAGATAAGCTTGGAGTTGTGTTGATACCACCCTCCAGCTTGAAGGGGAGTGATAACGAGGACCCACAAGTTGATAAGTTGATAAGGGAGCAAGTTGACCAACAACCCAACACACGTCAGCCCACAAATCATAATCAGATTCACCAAGCAGAACACACTAGACGGGCTATGCAAAATCATATTCACGAAGTTGGACATGCTAAGCAAAATCTAGATGAAGACTATCCTAGAGTTGGCAAAAATACCTTTTAAGATTCTTCTCAGGTGGAGCCCACTCCTTAGTACTCCTCCTCATGTGAAATCTAGTTGGAGCACTTTTGGTGACTCACATTTTTTTAGCAACCAAACGTTCTTCTTGGTATTTGAACTTGTGACTGGTTGACTTTGATACAATATTAAAATTTTTCAACGAACCAATTTTACCAAAACCTCGACGTGTTAGTAGAGGCAGCGAAAATACTTTTCAATATTCCCCATTGGATAAAGCTCACTCCTCAATAATAGGTCATGGCCTCCTTCGTTTCTATGAGATGTGAAAATCCAAATATAATATGTTTTGGGCCCATAATAAGATTTTCTTTTTATCATATGCTTGAATATAAGAGAATTCAAGTCTTTTATTGTCACTTAGGCCTAACTATTAAAATTTGAAATTGTCATAACAAAATTAATATCATATGTATGATCCCATAGTGAGAGTGGGTGACTATACTACACTTGACCATAATACATTTGTACTACTTCATGCCCTATTAGTAAAATTAAACTTTATATGTCCAATATATCAACACCAATACATTTGAATATTTTTTTACTGTGCGTCCTCTAATGCTGGCTATCATTGTTTCTTGATTCATCCTAGAATACTTCAATATAGAAGACACAACACTATAGATGACATATTTATCGAGCATCTAGGATGGAAATTGTTATTTCATTTACAGAACTTGTGATAGCACTTGAAGAAGATTTACCCGGATAGAGAACTCCTCTTCCTACTGAAAAAGCAGGTTGTGTAGGTTGAGGAAGGGTGACGTTTTCACTTCCAAGCATGACAACAATTGTTGACATGGTGGGTCTATCTGCTGCATCTTCTTGAACGCATAGTAACCCAATATGGATCCATCTTAGTGCTTCACTAGTTGAGCATGACTCACGCAGTAGTGGATCTAATGCCTCCAATCCTCTTCCTTCGATCCATAATCGCCAAATCTGTGTTGTGACAGAAAAAATAAATTGACATGCGTAAAATAGAAATAGTGTAAGTCAAGTTAGGGAGGCATACATATCCAAGAAGGCTTTGTGCATTTCCCAATACAGAGAAACGGTTGTTTCTTTTCCCAGCTAAAATCTCCAGCAAGAGTACCCCAAAGCTAAAAACATCTGATTTCACAGAGAATAACCCTTCCATAGCATATTCTGGAGCCATATACCCACTGTTCAAGTTCAAAGAATTAAAATGATAAGAGATTTATGATTCGAATATGTACACTAATTATTTTATGTTATTCAAAACCATTCTTGTACGTTAATAAGAAAAGTTAAATGTCCACATAAACGCATGTAATCTCTCACTGTCTTCACTTAAAAATTTTACTTAAAAGCACAACAAAAAATAGTTTAAAAACTAGCAAGAAGCTTACTATGTTCCGACGACTCTGTTAGTATTAGTCTGGCTTCCATTTCCTCCAAAAATCCTCGCCAAACCAAAGTCTGATATCTTCGGGTTCATTTCATTGTCCAACAAAATATTACTAGCTTTGAGATCCCTGTGGATTATTCTTAGTCGAGAGTCCTCGTGAAGATATAGTAGTCCCCGTGCGATTCCTACAATAATGTTTTGGCGTCTTCTCCAGTCTAGTTGACCACGTTTTTTTTCATCTGTACAGTATGACATGAAAATGTATTAAATTTAGGGACTGAACAATGCCTAAAAGTAGAAGGATTGGCAAGGTTCGTGTCAAGATTAGATTTGTGTTTCAAATCAAGCCATAAAAGTAGAAGATGGATTAATAGAGATATCCTCTCTCCAACCACTCTCATGTTGGAATAAACAAAAGTAACAATTTTCATGGTACTCTCTACAAAAACTAAAGAAAAGAAATGAAGGTCCCAGCCTTTGCTCAACTGACTTGGGACATGGATGTGTTCGAGTGCTTGAGTTAGAGTCCTCATGTGGCCAATTGAAAAAGAAAAAAGTATATATATAAAAAAAAAAAAACAGAGCTCAAGCAGAAATTCCTTATTTGTTGTGTTTCTAGCAGGGGTTGCGGAATTGTGGAGTTCCTTAATCAAGAGTTACAACATTCCAAACATTCTGTAACTGTAATTCTACTTGTTTTATGGTATGATAATCATTCTTCCATTTTTGGTGTACACTTGGAGTGCAAGTCCATTACCATAGTCTTCCAATTCAAAACTTGTAATTATCTGTGTATTTTATAAGAGAGAGAGAAAGAGAGGAAGAGAGAAAGAGAGCACATTTATATAATATAAAATTGAATAGCCAGAAAAGAAACCACATAAAAGTCTAGATAGTATATTCACAAATTTAGACATTGAATAGAAAGAAAAACATACCAAATAGAAAGACATCAAGGCTGGTGTTGGGCATGTATTCATAGATGAGCAATTTCTCTTCTCTTTCAATGCAGCAATATAAAAGCTTCACAAGATTTCTGTGTTGAAGATTAGCAATCAATCCAATTTCATTCTTAAACTCCTCCAGACCTTGCAGAGAACTTCTAGATAGCCTTTTGACTGCTATTTCCTTTCCATCAGGAAGTATTCCCTAGAAGAGTGTTCTCATAGCACTCAAATTACTTGAAAGAAACATTTATCTAATCATGGATATAAAATGATTTGTTTAATTTTAAAATTTTACTACCTTATAAACAGGGCCAAAGCCACCTTCTCCAAGCTTACTTTCAATAGAAAAGTTATTTGTAGCTGACTGTAATGTATAAAAATCAATCAAGGGCAAGTCTTGAGTCTTCTCTTGATTGCTTGTTTGCATATTTGCAAATGAGACACTTGTGGTGGTCTGCGTCCCTAAATCATTTGATTTGGAATCTTGTATTTGCCCTTTCTTTTCATCTGTAGATTTAGTTAAAACATTCAACAATCAGTTCAAGGGTATGCATTTCTGGGGACTCTTTTGTGGAAATGGGTTTTGAGGGAGAATGATTTTTTGCTGTACATTTCATTGTCAATATCTTTCTCCATTTTCTTTTCTGCGATGAAAAAAAAACATAATTGTAGATTTTGGACTCGAGGTTGAAAGCTTCATTTTGTAAACAAAAATAAGAGGTAGAAACATATTCCAATCCTGGAAGAAAAATTAAATGCATTTCAAGTCAGAAAATGTTTTCATGCACAAAGCAATAGAAATGTTCTCCTACAGCTACAATACATGCAATCTAGCACCTTGGGGCCCATCGTTGATTAGTGCAGGCCCTTCCACAATCTCATATGCTCATGATCTCACCAGGCACAATTTATCATCAAACCTTCACCAATGATGGATTGAATCTCAAAGAAATCTATTGTTAAACTGCCAAACATTAAGGAAATTAAATCAAGGGCTAGGATGAGCTAATGGGGCTTTTTTATTATTTTTTATGGAACTTATCCATAACGAGATCTTTCCTGTTACAAAATCCAATAATAAAAAGGCATTTAAGTGGCCACAATGGCCCAAACTACATTTAAGCAAATATGCAATTTGCATGTAGGAGAACTTTGTTAAAAAATGTAACCTTTAATTTGCATTTTAAAGAAGTGAAAAAGAAAGAAAATAGTATTCAGTTCAAGACTATTGTGGATAAAGATGCCCTAATTCTTTGTTCATTCTAAAATATTGGGGATATTTACCTTTCTGTTGCATGTGCAGTCTCTTCCTCTTGCATCCCCAATAATAAATGCAAAAACCCATGATAACCAAACCTATGAAAGCTGATAAACTTGCAATGATCACGACCTTTAATGGCATCATTCCACCACCTGTTTTAGGCAGTAAATAACCTCAATTTTTTTTCATCATGAAATGATCTATTTTTCTTGTAGTTGATTTAGCATAAATATAAATGCACAAAAATTTTTAAATTGTACATTGTGAAAGATCATGATCAAAAGGGAAAGAAAATAAAAAGAAATTCCGATAAAAGGGAACAATACACATTAGTATTATTCAAATAGTATGATGCACATGAGGAATTCATAATTGAGTATATAATTCAATACACCCCATAAAAAACTGTGTGGCTAAAAAAGAAAGCCACACATAATAAACATATTTTGGTTTGTGGCTTCTAACTATTCCTTTGTATTTGTCGGGAGAATTTTTAATGACGATGTAATAGTTATTGAACTATGTATTATCTAAGTCTCTGCCCAATACCTTTTAAGTATTAAACTAGAGCCAAACTGAAACTGGATAATCTAAAAGTCTAGAGAAGGTCTACACATATACTGTTTCCACAAACTGCAATAAAAAAAAAAAGGAAGAAAAAGTATTCTTTTATGGGATATCCAAGTCATGTATAAGATCATGATTGTCGAATGACAATATTTGAATGTTTAGATGCATATTTTCTAGAGGATCCACTGAGGAAAAATCTATATCACATCAAGTGAGATTCTGTTATATCTACATTGAGAAGAGTATTAAAGATACTAGCATTCTTAATGTAGAAATTGTAAGGATTTATGTAATTGGCCTATTCATGGATTGGACAGAACTTTTGATCCATTAAGTTATATTTTTTATCTTTTAGGATGGACTATGTTTCGTGTCACCGAAAGAGCTGAAATGAAGAAATTGAAGCCAGAAAGAAGCTCTGCTCGCTCGAGCAAAGAATCATATGCTTGAGTGAAGCCTGAGAGTTTTCGCTAAGCAAAAGATTTGCCTGCTCGAGCACCTATCTGCACGCTCAAGCGCCTGACGAATAGAAATCCACTAACTTGTTGCGGAATTATTTCTTATTTGTACCAAGATTAGTAAGTTGGGTTCTACAAGGACTATCCTTATAAGGTACGAATTGTGGGTTCTTTAAAGATTCTTCTCTCAATCCTAAGATATAAATCTCATTATTCTAAATACAGAATACACTTTGGAGATCACCCTTTTTCTTTAGAGTTTCCATTGGAGAAACTTTGCTAAAGCGTTGAGTTTGAAAGTTTGCTGTTTCTACTTCCTTGTAGACGATTGCTCATCTTGTGGAATAAAGGCGATTAAATCAAGCGTGGGAGCAAGGTACCCGAGGCTAGTCATGTCATAGATTCTTATAAGAAAAACTACATCTTAGTCGAGAGACTAACTAGAAAGGATTGTGAATATATCTTGTAATTGTTTGAAATTAGTGCTTGATTTTGTTAGTCCAACAGGGCTCGTGATTTTTCTTGTTGTGGTTTTCCACGATAAAATTCTGCGTGTCTTCCTTTTGAGAGGTTGATTTCTTTTGATTATTTTTCCACTGCATATATGTAAATCAAAATCAAACTGCAATCTAGAAATCCGGGGCCGTCAAAATAACTTTCAATGGTATTAGAGACGTTACACTAATTTACTGTGTTGATTCTTTGAGATTTATAGAATGAATTTCAAGCATGAAGGCACATCCAAGCCATGTGTTCTGAAAAATAATAAATCTGGCTTGAAGAAGATGCTCAAATCTGAGTCTAGAAAGAAAAACCTTAGATCGATTCAATGCTTTGAACGCAAAGAGTTTGTTCATAGAGTATTTGAGTGCGCAAATAGAAAAAAGAAGAGATATGGTAAAGTTCTGAATGCAACAAGGGATGATTCTGAAGCTGAAGTTGAATCTGCTATCCCTGAAAATAGCAATGCAAAGTATGTTGCTTCCATGGCTAGGTCCTCACTGGTTGTTGCTTTTGACAATGGTTCTGATATTGAAAATAATGAGTCAGAGGATGAACACGATTAGAAGGTAGGATATCAAATTTTGTATGACAAAACTATGAAGATAGTTAAGATGAATTAGAAGGTTTTCACCAATTAGCAAGCTGCAGAAGAACAGCTTTCTTCTCTAAAGGTTGAATTAGCTGACGCTCATGGTAAAGTACAAATCTTCAATAATCATAAGAATGATTTTGCTAACAAGTGGATTGCTGTAGAATAAAAGTATGTGTTGCTTATTGTTGATCATGAGAATTCAACACAAAAGATGGAAGGAAGAATTAAAGAAAAAGTTGCAACTTTTCAAAATAAGAATGTTGACTTGAATGGCAAGTTGAAGATGAGAAGGTCAGAGTTGACTGCATCAAAATAATTGCTTGACAAGATGAATACTGGTTCAATAATAAACAATAACATCTGGTGCAGTCAGACAAGGCTTGATGACAAACGCGGTATCGGTTGTGACCAACATGCATCTACTTTAAAATTTAAAGGTGAAATTATTTTTGTTGAAAGTTTTGTTTTAAATCCTTTTGGCAACAACTTCTCCATGCTGCACACACAAATAATCTTAGGGGTAGTATAAAGAAAAAGAATGTGTCATGTCATAAAGTCACATCCACATGCCATCATTGTAGAATTAAAGGACACATTTAACCACATTACAATAAGCTTAGAGCTTTACCAAAGAACAGTAATGGTGGAAGCAATTATTTAAATCAAAGATCAAGACAAAAGCCATCTAACTCAAGAAAGATGATGTTCTCAATGTGTTGGAATGCACTATGTTAAAATTCTAAAATTTGCTAGTGTCGGTATCAAATGTAAACAACTTTGATTAAGAAGATCAAGCTCCCAGCCCCGGCTATTATAAGGATATCATTAAGGAGAGTTGCAATTGAGGGGGAGTTACTGCTGGATCCTGATTGGCAGTTACAGTACATGTTGACATCATTGAGTTTGTTAATTATGGATAAAAAGGGAGAGAAATTTAGAATTTAGGAGGAGTTAGAGCTAAAAAAGAATCAACAGCTAAAGATTAATGGATTCAATTGGCAATTGATATAGTGCTGATGCTACAAGATATTCTTTTGCAATTCAATGTACTTTATGTAATTTTGGGTTTTCTTTTTGGGTAGATTGAATATATAAGGAGTTTTGTCCATGAATTGCCAAAGGGGAATATTGTAAGGATTTATGTAATTGACTGATTCATGGGTTGGACAAAACTCTAGGTCTATTAATTAGCTATATGTTTTATCTTTTAGGATGGACTATACTTCATGTCGTTAGAAGAGTTGAAGTGAAGAAATTGAAGCCGGGACAAAAGCTCTGCCTGCTTGAGTGAAGAATCGCGCACTCGAGCAGAGACTGGGAATTTTTGCCTAGCAAAAGCTTTGCCACTCGAGTGTTGATCTGCCCACTTAAGCGTCTGATGAATAAAAATCTAACGACCTATTGCGGAATTGAGAAATAATTTCCTATTTGTGCTAGGATTAGTAAGTTGGATTCTATAAGGACTATCCTTATGAGGCATGAATTGTGGGTTATTTTATGGGTTCTAGGTTATTTTAAGGGTTCCTCTCTCAACCCTAAGATACGGATCTCATTACTCTAAATAGAAAATACACATTGGATATCATACTTCTTCTCTAAAGCTTTCATTCGAGAATCTTTGCTAAAGCTTTAAGTTTTAGAGTTTGCTGCTTCTATTCCCTTATATGAGATTGCTCATCTTGTGAAATTAAGGTGATTGGATTAAGTGTAGAAAGTAGGGCATGTGATGGTAGTTGTGTCATGAATTCTTATAAGAAGAACGACATCTTGGTCAAGAGATTGACTATAAAGGATTGTGAGTATATCTTGTAATTGTTTGAAATTAGTGCCTGGTTTTGTTAGTATGGAAGGGTTCTTGGTTTTTTCCGTTGGGGTTTTTCATGTTAAAACTGCGTGTCTTCTTTTTATGTGTTTGATTGAATTTGTTTGCTAGTTCGTTTATTTTTTGCCGCATATACGTAAATCAAATTGCAACCAAGAAATCTAGGGTACTATAAAGAGATGAAAAGCTGGTTAAAAGTTATGATTTAGAAAACTAAATTAATAAATAATAACAGCCAGGATGATTGGTTGATCCCGAGATTGAGAGAACTTACCAAATCGATACTTAAGAAAAAAGTATGATGCAAATGGATCATTAGCCATGCACAAGGCATAAGCTGGTACAACAAGAGTTCATGCTAGTGGAAGGAAAAGGTTACAGGGGAACATTTTCTCCTGTTATAAATCCCAATCCATATGAGTCCTAGTGGCAATAATAGCCTATCATGACTTTTGAGTTATGTTTGATGGATATATAAAGACACTTTTATGTAAAAAGCAATGAGAGTTGTTATATGTTTTTGCTTTGGAATATTGCTTGTTTTATTAAAATAATGGCTTGAAGCTGCACAAATATTCAGATGCCAATTGAAGATGTGGCTTCCACAAAAGAAATTCCACGTTTAGTCATGAACTCAACCTGGGCAGAGGTGCCATGTTTAGAGGTAGAAAGAAAAAAAGCGCTCCTGCTTTTTTTGAAGAAAGAAGCTGTTCATTTAGATTGAAGCAGCGATTGCATAGGACAGAGCACTTGAGATCAGAGAAGAGGAGCTCACAGCTAGATCGCCAAATAGAGTGGCAAATTGTCAATATGGTGGTATTCAAGTCATGGATTGCAACTAGGCCTTCTCCAGCAGTTAAGCATGACCAAATCGCAAAGAGAGAGAAGGTGGGGCCTACCTTACGAAACTGAAAAGTAAAGTCACAGGCACTAAGTATTAATTTTAGATTAAATTATACTTCAATTGGAGTTGGGCCACCATCAAATTAATCACTTGTAAAAAAAGGTTGATAAAATTATAGAAAACAATTGATAACTGAAGTTGCCGAGTCAAGTCTTAGCAGGAGTTAATTTCTATAAACATGTGGAGTGTGATGGTTTGAATGTTAAAATGGAACTCATTCAGCTTTTGGGCATGCGGACAGGGATCCTACATTGAAGTCTTCCATGCATAGGTAGAAGTTTGAAGATTTGGGGACCCACTATTGACTAGTCTGAGGATGGATTACACCATCACTGAAATGGGTAGTGAAAGTTACAGCGTATTTCCACTGAAATGGATTCTCCAATCCCCCTGTCTACTGAAATAAGCAGTGCAATTTGTGACCCACTTCAGTAGATAGTAATCTCAACAGGCAAAGTTCAGGACAGGCCCAGTAGTTCAAATCTGGCCCATTTGATTTTAGCCTTATAATTCTGGTATCACCCTTCTGTAAACTGGGAATAATAGGCCCAAGACTCATCTGTTTAATGGTTAATTCAGAATTGAAAGAAATGTTCTTCAAATAGACATGTTTTACAAGTCAAATCTCGGCAGTGCAATCCTACGTCGGAATTCATGGCAAAATGGATTCCGATGAGGGAATATTAAAATTTTATGCAAAAAATAAAATATGAAAAAATGGATAACAATTAAAAAAATGAACAGTGATGGATTCAAGGTAAAGTGAAGATGGAACCCTATCTTCTTTGTGATATGATATAGTGGGGTGACACTGTGTGGGTGCGTGGGTGTTGTGGGGGTGGGGTTGGGGGGGTTTGATAAATTATTTGATGTCCTTTGTTAATTTCACCTTTTGTTGATTTAACCATTATTTCTTTAATTTTAGAGACTTTCATGGGAAATCTTTTCTTAGAATTCTAAGGAATTTAATTTTATGCAAACAATCTGGCCCTTGAACCCAAGGAAGTCATTATTTCTAAATCCTAACAATTGATCAAATCTTGCTAGACAGGGGGCCTGAAGGTTACAATTTAAAGAAACTTGGCACTCACCTTTTCTGTGGCTCTCAATTCCCGAGTTCCTCTCGTAGAATGGGTACGCCTCGTACCTGATATTGCAACTAGCAGCCAAAATTCGCCACCCTTTCATTCCCACAACACTGCTCTCATAATCCTTCATCAATTCCTCTAGACACTTCTTACAACCATCCCTACTAAGATCTCGTGTGCACTGCATCAGGCCATATCTTGTGCCCCACACCCCAAATGATGCGGAGTCCACCGCGTACATCCATGGTGTCACTGGAGTTCTATCTGCTAATCCATGCACTAACGTTTGAGCGTTAACCCCTTTATCATCCAGCTGACTTGTGTTCTGCTCAGCACTCCACATGAGAACACTACCACTAATATCAACCATACCGAAGAATTTCTGGTCTGAGTATCTAATCAGGCACTCCTTGTACCATATTATGGCTTCCTTTCTGTTGGGACATACTTCAATAACTTCCTGAATTGCTGGGTCCAAGCAAGATTGGCAGACGGAAATTGTGGTGTCGCCTCTGCAGAGAACTAGACCATGAACCCCGTTTGGGTATTCGCCTCTCGAGGCCATGTAGAAGCGGGATGTAGGACCATTTTTTGACAGAGTAGAGATAAGGGTATCGAGGTTGTTGGCAAAGGTGCTCCCAGAAGTGTAGTTGGGACCATCAGAACATTTGTAGGCGAGATGATCTGAATGAACTGGGGCAAGGACGAGAAGTATGTTGATGAATATCAGAAGTAAATACCAGGGATTCGTCCCAAAAGGCCTCATTACAGAAGATGATAGCAATCATACGAGAAAAGAATATTAAAAAGAAAGTTGTTTGCGGTCATGAATTAGTCCCGCGGATTTTGGAAACAAGATGGGGCTACATGACCGATGAGATTTTGATATTTCAACCATCTAACCTGTGGTATTCAAACGGGGCAGGATCCCCTACTGCATTTATAAGAGAGCTTTTTAAATTCCAATTCTTCAAAAAAAAAAAAAAAGGGGGGGGGATGTGGAGAAGAGTTTGTAAGGTTCATTGGCCTACGTGACAAGCGAACTAAATGTCAAAACTAGGGTTGCAAACTAGTTGTTCCAGTTTGGGTCCATGGTGCACCTAGATTGGAAACCCTTAATGAGAAGATGAATCGAGTTTGCAATCAATTTTGTGGTTTTGAAATCAAAACTGTTAAAGAGAATATGAAACCAAAACTAGTACCTAGTTTCGTTTAAGGGAAGGGATCGGGTTCGGGTTCGAGTCTATTTTTGTTAAGGTAATATGTTGGATCTCTGGTTCATAGGCCAAAACCAAGGAGGAATCAAACCCAGAACTGTTTAAGTCAAGGGTCCAAAAATAGGATCCAGACCTTGACTTATTTACTTAACGAGACTTCAATAAGAACCCAAATATGATTATAAATGGACCGAAGCCTCTGGTTAATCAGAGAAACAGGGAGTCATATATAACCCTATTGAAAAGTGGCTAATGTAAGGCAATATATGATAGACAGCAATTACATCATGGGCCCCAACTCTTGTCTATACTTCAAACATCAAATTTCACAATTATAAATTGGGCATGGAACAACTTCAGTTGATCCAGATTTTGCTATGGGTGCCTAATCTTAGAGATGCAATTGGATTTGGTAGGGCCAATGGGATAAACAACCGGCCGCCTCTTCTATCTATTGAAAAAGTCGTTATTAAGTCGTCTAATAAAAGAAAGAAAGGACCTCATTCGTCCATTACATAGCAAATGGTCCCATCATTAATGCACAGGACAGTGATGGATAGGAGGGGTCTTCATATGACTGAGACTTTTTCTAGTAAAACATAAATGTGAGAAGTTGGGAGAAAGATGCGGTGACTAAGCCTCCCTTATCTCTTTAGAAGAATTTTCAGCGAGCATGAGCCTTATATCAAAAGTAGGTTTTTGACATGGCCTTTCCTAATACATCATTGTTGGACTGATGTGGTTGTTGTTTTGGTACTTTTGATGGCTTTTGTTTTCTATAAGAATAACTTCGAAATGGTAGAAGATTACAACTTCAATCTTAGGGTCCTGAGTTGGATGCAGTACTATTTAATTTAGGGCTTATTTGGCATCTCTAATCTTTTTATTAGAGATCCATCCAAAATAGAGCCATTAAAAAAAGAGTAAAAAAAAAAGTTCTGGCAATACAAATATCTATTTTTAATAGACTCTTTTAAATCAATGGTTGAAAATTTTTCATAAGTTTCTGAAGATCTATAAAGGAACAAGCTTTGATATTAAACCTATAGCCATGTTCATCCTTCAATGAGATCTCATGGTTTGGATCTTGTGTTTAGAGCCCACAAAATTTTAAAAATAATAGTGAATAATTTACAATTTTTTTAGCAAATATATGAATATTGGTCATGGCCTAACTACTAAAATTTGGTCTCCTAATGATCCTTGACCTTATAAACATTTTTAACAGTTTGGATCATGATCTATTATATTTGAAATAATAATAAAAATGAAAAAGGGACTGCTTGTGGACTAATCCAAAATTGAGCACATTACATCATGTTAATGAAAAAGTAAATTATGTAGAGAATCAAAATGAAGAAACAGATCCCACTTTATTATTGGCACATGAAGGAGAAGAAAGTGAAGATCAAAATATATGGTACCTTGATACTGGAGCAAGTAACCATGTGTGTGGGAGAAGAAGCACGTTTGTGGAGTTTGAGGAATCAATATGTGGCCATGTCGTGAAGACTCATTGAAAATTCAAATAAGGGTGAAAGGTAAAATCTTAATCCGTGCTGAAGAATGGTGACCATCAATTCATCTCTAATGACTATTATGTGACTGATATGAAAAGAAACATATGAAGTTTGGAGTGATTCTTAGACAGAGGATATGATAGCCATATACAAGATCGTAATTGTTTTACAAGAGATGAAAGAATCAAATTGATTGCTAATGCGGACATGTCAAGAGATAAAATATTTCTCTTAAATATACAAAGTGATTTGGTGAAATGTTTAAAGGATTGCCTAAATGATACTTCTTGGCTGTAGCATTTAAGATTTGGGCATCTTAACTTTGGTTGTTTGAAATTAGTATTTAAGAAAACATGGTGAATGCATTGCTGCCAATTCATCAGCCCAATCAAGGAGCATTTTTGGAAGACACCATCAAGGAGCATTCCAAAGGAAGTATCACAAGGAGCCACAATGTCACTTGAAGTCATCAACGCATATGTATGTAGACCAATTGATTCCTCCCCGCTTTGTAATCATAAATACTTCCTCACTTTTTTTGATGAGTTTAGTTGAAAGACTTGGGTTTACATCTCAAAAGAAAAGTCATTAACCTTTTTAAATAATTCAAAATGTAAAGTGGTTTATTCATCATGGTCTTAGGATAAGATAGAAGACAAAAATTTACATCCAAAGAGTTTAAGGGATGTTGTGATGAGCGTGGCATCCAATAGCAACTAAAGGCTCCATACTCACACCAACAAAATGGCCTCGTGGAAAGAAAGAATAAAACAATCCTTGACATGGCCTGATGCATGTTGAAAGGGAAGAGCTTGCCCAAAGTATTTTGGACTGAAGTCGTATTATGCGCCATAAATATATTAAGCAGTTATTAAGTCATCTAATAAAAGCAAGAGAGGACCTCAATGGTCCATCACATAGCGAATGGTCCCATCATTAATGTACAGGATAGTGATGGATAGGAGCGGGTCCTGATATGACAGCAAGAAGTTTTCTAGTAAACCATAAATGTGAGAAGTTAGGAGAAAGATGTGGTGAGGAAGCCTCCCTTTTTTCTTTAGAAGAATTTTCAGCGAGCATGACCCTTCTATCAAGAGTAGGTTTTTGACATTGCCTATCCTAATACATCACTGCTGGACTGATGTCTTAGTTATTTTGGTACTTTTGATGGCTTTTGTTTTCTATAAGAATAAGTCCAAAATGGTAGAAGATTACAACTCCGTTCTTAGGGTCCTAAGTTGGATGCAATGTTATTTAATTTAGGGCTTATTTAGCATCTCTACTCTTTTTATTAGAGACTCATGCAATATAGAGCCATTAAAAAAAGAGCCATAAATAAAAGAAGGTTTGGCAATACAAAGATATATTTTTAATAGACTTTTTTTAATTAGTGGTTGAAATTTTTGCAAAAATTTCTCAAGATCTATAAAGTAACAATCTTTTATATTAAACCCATAGCCATTTTCATCCTTCAATGAGATCAAATAGTTTGGATTTTATGTTTAGAGCGCAAAAAATTTTAAAGATAATAGCAAATAATTCACAGTTTTTTTTAGCAAATATATCAATATTGGTGATAATCCAACGACTAAACTTTGGTCTGCTGCTGAACATTGACCTTATAAACATTTTTAACGGTTTAGATCATGATCCATTATCTCAGAAATATTAATAAAAACGAAAAAGGGACTGCCTGTGGACTAATCCAAAATTGAGCATATTGCATCATGTTAATGAAAAGCAAATTATGTAGAGAAGCAAAATGAAGAAACAGATCCCACTTTATTATTGGCACATGAAGGAGAAGAAAGTGAAGATCAAAATAGATGGTACCTTGATATTGGAGCAAGTAACCTTGTATGTGGGAGAAGAAGCATGTTTGTGGAGTTTGAGGAATCAATAAGTGGCCATGTCGTGAAGACTCATTGAAAATTCAGATAAAGGTGAAAGGCAAAATCTTAATCTTTGCTGAAGAATGGTGATCATCAATTCGTCTCAGATGTCTATTATGTGATTGATATGAAAAACAAACATATTAAGTTTGAGGTGATTCTTAGAAAGAGGATATGATAGCCATATGAATGATTGTAGTTGTTTTATACGTGATGAAAGGGTCAAATTAATTGCTAATGTGGACATGTCAAGAGTTAAAATGTTTCTCTTAATTATACAAAGTGATCTAGTGAAATGCCTAAAGGATTGTCTAAACGATACTTCTTGGCTGTAGCATTTAAGATTTGGGCATCTTAACTTCAGTCGTTTGAAATTTGCATTTAAGAAAAACATGGTGAACGCGTTGTTGCCAATTCATCACCCCAATGAAATATGCGAAAGATGCTTTTTTGGAAAACACCATCAAGGAGCTTTCCAGAGGAAGCATCATGAAGAGCCACAATGTTGCTTGAAGTCATCAACACAGATGTCTGTAGACCAATTGTTTCCTCCTTTTTTTGTAAGCATAAATACTTCCTTACTTTTAATTGATTAGTTTAGTTGAAAGACCTGGTTTACATCTCAAAAGAAATGTCATTAACCTTTTTAAATAATTCAAAATGTAAAGTGGTTTATTCATCATGGTCTTAGGATCAGATAGAGGAGAAGAATTTACATCCAAAGATCTTAAGGAATGTTGTGATGAGCCTAGCATCCATTAGCAACTAAAGGCTCCACACTCACACCAACAAAATGGCCTCGCAGAAAGAAAGAATAGAACAATCCTTGACATGGCCTGACGCATGTTAAAAGGGAAGAGCTTGCCCAAAGCATTTTGGATTGAAGTTGTATTATGTGCCATAAACATATTAAGTTGTTATTAAGTCATCAAATAAAAGCAAGAGAGGACCTTAGTTGTTCATCACATAATAAATGGTCCTATCGTTAATGTACAGGACAATGATGGACAGGAGCATGTCTTCATATGGCTGTGAGAAGTTTTCTGGTAAACCATAAATGTGAGAGGTTGGGAGAAAGATGTGGTGAGGAAGCCTCCTTTATCTCTTTAGAAGAATTTTCATCGAGCATAACCATTATATCAAAAGTAGGTTTTTGACATGGCCTTTCTTAATACATCACTGTTGGACTGATGTCTCAGTTGTTTTGGTACTTTTGATGGCTTTTGTTATAAGTTCAAAATGGTAGAAGATTACATCTTCATTCTTATGGTCCTGCGTTAGATGCAATGCTATTTAATTTAGTACTTGTTTGGCATCTCTACTCTTTTTATTAGAGATCCATCCAAAATAAAACCATTAGAAAAAGAGCCATAAAAAAAAGAGGCTTTGGCATTACAATGATCTATTTTTAATAGACTTTGTTAAATGAATGGTTGAGAATTTTTTCATAAATTTCTCAAGATCTATAAAGTAACAAGCTTTGATATTAAACCCATAGCCATGTTCGTCCTTCAATGAGATCTAATGGTTTGGATCTTGTGTTTAGAGCCCACAAAATTTTAAAAATAATAGCAAATAATTTACAACTTTTTTTAGGAAATATATGAATATTGGTGACACTACAACAACTCACATTTTTAGCTACAAAACTTTTCGTCA
The DNA here is from genome assembly GCA_037013555.1 of Sextonia rubra. Lineage (NCBI taxonomy): Eukaryota > Viridiplantae > Streptophyta > Magnoliopsida > Laurales > Lauraceae > Sextonia > Sextonia rubra. The sequence continues at coordinate 49,127,076 of JASUAD010000009.1, read as the reverse complement.
CCAAAAGATAACAAAACATCAATATATAAATTTAGCAACAAAAATATTTTCGTTGGCCCAACATTGCCAGAAAAAATTTAGCGAAAAATTTTACCAACGGAATAAAATTATGCCGAAAAAAACTATATTTACCGACAATAAATTGGTCATTGTTCGATATTAAAAAGGTCCGCAAAAGTCATTTCATTTTTTCAATTTTATTGTCACTTTTGCCAATGTTTTTTAATGTCAGTAAAAAAAACTTGTTATTTGTTAAATTTTTAAAATTTATTTTACTGACATTGAAAATCATCGGTAAATCGTGGGCTAACTCAATTCATTTTTTTTAAAATTTCAATTTCATTTTTACAGACATTTTATAATGTCAGTAAAAAATTTCATGTATTTTCAATTAAAAAAATTCTTCTTTCACTCTTAGCGATGTTTTTAACATCGATAAAGTCATTCATTTTTCAATTTTAATTTTTTACTTTTACCGATGTTGTTTAACGTCGGTAACATTTATCCCTATTTTTAAAATTTACAATAACTTTTTGCTGACGTTATAAAATTTTAATTTACTTTTGTCGATGTTATAAAACATCAGCAAATGTCATTTTTCGTCAGCAATAAGTTATTTTATTTAAAATATGGTAATTGTTTTTTCACTATAGTCTTCCAATAAACCTGTTATTACACCTGTATCAAATATTAACCTATTCATGTACTTATATTTAACATAAGAAATCCATCCATACAAAAATTGGTAAATAAACAAACAACCATCACTATTTTTCATCAAGTCATTCATCTCATTTAACAAATATTACAATGATACAGTCCCTTATAAATATAATGATACAGTCCTTTATAAATATCCAATATATAAATACAAATAGACTAAAATGAAAATAAAATACCCCTCCAACCCTGTAACCGAACCCAAATCGTCCATCAATCTGTAATGACAAAAACAACATTAGAACCTTTTCAATGAATTAAATTACAAATGTAAAATAAACATGTATATATATATATAATATTTTCCTAAGTTTTTCAACGGCTGGTTTTTTGGCCTAAATATTGAGAATTAAGTGGTTATTGCATCTAATTCGTTAACCAGGAGTCCGATTCATGAGCTGTCAATTTGTACAAGTTTATTTTGCCTCGAGCAAGGTACTCGTGCCGGTTTCCGGGCCACCCAATTGTCATTTCCCATTTTGGACCTCCAGCGGCCTATTTTCGAGCCTAAGTGTTCAGAATCCAATGTTTTTAGGTTTAATTCTTTAATAGGGAGTCTAATTTGTGAGTTGTCATTCCTACAAGTTAATTCGGACTTAAGAGAGGTGCTCATACCAGTTTCCGTTTTTTTCGAGGCCGTTTCCCGTTTTAGACCTCTAGCAGCCAATTTTAAAGCCTAAGTGTTGAAAATTCTAGGTTTTAGCATCTAATTCTCTAACCGGGAGTCCTATTTGCGAATTGTCAATTCCTACAAGTACTCTACCCTTGAGCGAAGTGCTCATGCCAGTTTTTGATTTTCCAAGGCCATTTCCCATTTTTGACCCCCTAGTGGTCGGTTTTCGAGCCTACGTCTTGGAAAATTGTAGGTTTTTACTTCTGATTCTCTAATTGAAAGTTTGGTATGTGGATTGTCGGGTTCTACAAGTTACTCTACCCCCGAGCAAAGTGCTTGTGCTAGTTTTTTATTTTTCCGGGGCCGTTTACCCTTTTTGACCCCCCAGTGGGCAATTTTTGAGCATAAGTCTTGGAAATCATATGTTTTTGCTTTTAATTCTCTAACCGGGAGTTTGATTTGTGGACTGTCAGATTTTACAAGTTACTCTACCCTCAAGCGAAGTGCTCAGGCCAGTTTTTTATTTTTCTGGAGCTGTTTCCCATTTTTGACCCCCCCCCCCGGTGGGCAGTTTTCAAGCCTAAGTCTTAGAAAATTATAGGTTTTTGTTTCTAATTCTCTAACTGAGAGTCTGATTTGTAGACCATCAATTTCTACAAGTTACTCTAGCCTCGAGCAAAGTGCTTTACCAGTTTTTTATTTTTTTAGGTTCGTTTCCTATTTTGATCCCCTGCTGGGCGGTTTTTGAGCCTAGGTCTTGGAAATCGTAGGTTTTTGCTTCTAATTCTCCAACCGAGAGTCTGATTTACAGACTGTTAGTTTCTACAAGTTACTCTACCCTCGAGTGAAGTGCTCGTGCTAGTTTTTTATTTTTCTAGGGGCTGTTTCCCATTTTTGACCCTCGGGTGGGCAGTTTTCGAGTCTAAGTCTTGGAAATCATAGGTTTTTATGCCTAAATCTCTAATCGGCACTCCAATTTGTGAACCGTCAGTTCTTACAAGTTACTCTATGTTCAAGCAAAGTTCTCGTGTTTGTTTTTGATTTTTCCAGGGCCATTTCCCTTTTTTGACCCCTCGGTGGGCAGTTTTCGAGTTTAAATCTTGGAAAATCATAGGTTTTTGCTTTTAATTCTCTAATCGAGTGTTCGATTTGTAGACTGTCAGTTTCTACAAGTTACTCTAACATCAAGTAAAGTGCTCGTACTAGTTCTTGATTTTTCAGGGCCGTTTCCCATTTTTGACCACCCCAGTGGGTGGTTTTCGAGCCAAGTATTGGAAATCATAGGTTTTTATTTATAATTCTCTAATCGGGAGTCCGATTTATGGACCGTTAGTTCCTACAAGTTACTCTACCCTTGAGCGAAGTGCTCGTGCTGGTTTTTGATTTTTTTAGGGGCCGTTTCCCATTTTTGACCCCCTAGTGGGCGGTTTTCGAGCATAAGTCTTGGAAATCGTAAGTTTCGCTTCTAATTCTCGAACCGAGAGTTTGATTTGTGGACCATCAGTTCCTCCAAGTTACTCTACCCTCAACCAAAGTGCTCGTGCATGTTACCAATTTTTCTAGGGGCAGTTTCCCATTTTGTTCGGTTTTGAGGGCTGTATCTTTAACTGTAGGTATTGAAAATTGATCGCGCTTAAAAATGACGTGGAAAATGTGTAACGGATTCGATGTCCGACATTCACGCACTTCAAGCGTTCAGAAGAATGGGAATCAATTACAGTTCATCATTGAATTCCCTTTTGTTTACATGGGTTCAAGTGCCCTGACCACGGGGATGCAGGTTATTTACATGCATTTTGAAAGTTTACAACTCCTCCCTCAAGTCTTAGATGTGATCTTAACTTGGGATTTTTAAGAAAAGTACATAAAATAGGAAAAAAGTGCAAAAAGATGAAAGAAATGGGGGGTGACCATGACCCGCGGTCATTGGCCAGGGCCAGTGACTGTGGTCATGGTCACTAACACTCCCCAGTGACCGTGGCCACGGTCATTGGCCCCTGCCAGTGACCGTGAGCCATGGTCACTGGCAAGCAGTGACCGTTTGGTCACTGTTTCGCCTCCGGTTTCATCCTGTTCGCAATGGTTCTTTCTTAGAACTTTTTTCAAGTGTTGAAACTCCATTTTCATGACTTTGGAGTGGTGGACAACCATGAAGAAGATCACATTTAACCATGGAATCAATCGAAACCTCTGTAACTCATCATTCGTGCTTACAGACTGCGTTTTTGTTTCAAGTCCGAAATGGGTAAATATGAAGCTGGAGTTGTGTCATTTTGAACCTATTATTTTCAAGGAACAAAATGAGGCCTAGAGAGACTTCTTTCACAACTCTTGCAACGGCTATGAAGTCCTACGAATAAGAGAAACAAAGGTAACAACGTCATCCTCTCGAAAATTGTCGACGTACGAACATAGTATGAACTTTGGCCATTCCACTTCCTTCTCTCCTTCTGAATTTTCTTGCTCACCTTCAAAACTAAGAAAAGAAGGTGGGAATGGTCCTGGAAGTGCTAGTGGAGTTTGCTTTTTGTTGCCTTTAGTGGTGACTTTCTTCAATTTCTTCACTTTTCTTCACTGTGTGTTTTTGTGTCCCCTTTTCCTTTAAAATTTGAACATTTTATAGACTCCCAATCAGTTTTGTGCAGTTTTGGGGAGTTAATAGCAGTTGTGAGGAGTTGGATTTCAAAAAGGAGTGGAGACAAACCACCTAAAGTCGTGGGAAACATCTTTTGAAGGTCCGTGACCGCAGGCCCGGTCACGGAGGAGGCCCAATTTTGGGCTTTCGCGTATGTGGCCTATTTTCATCTGTTTTGGGCTAAAACGAGGTCTGATTGCCACAAAACTTGGAGGGATGCTTCTTGACACTATTTTCTACATGTCATAAAAATTTCAGCCGGTTTTGACTTCGGAAAGTTGGTCAACTTTTTCATTAATTGGGCCCTGGTCACGGACAAGGCCCACTTTTGGAACCTTTCATATGCGATCTAGTTTCAACTGTTTGAGGCCCGAATGATGTCCAATCATCACAAAACTTGGAGGAACGCTTCTTGACACTATTTTGAGTGTTTCACAGAAGTTTCAGCCCTGTTTGACCACCTGAACTTGGTCAACTCCCCAGTTGACTTTTCATGATAGTGGGCCCTTGTTTCAGTTGTTTGAAGCCCAAATGACCTCGGTTTGGTTCGAAACTTGGAGGGACTGACGTCAGGAACATCTTGGAGTATTCATCCAAATTTCATGCAGTTTGGATTTGAGGAAGTAAGATTTTGAACAGTGGCCTATTCATTGCATGCGTTAGGTCACTATTCACTCCACATTAAGATAGTTAGCCTGTTTTCTATCCGAACAGCGTCTACTTGACTTAAAACTTTGGGAGAAATAACTTGGGGCATTCTTTGAGCATTTGTTCCAAATTTTATCTGCTTTGGCCTTCTGGAAGTAAGATCTTAGCCGATGACCCCCAAATTCGGGATTACTGTCCTCTGAGTTGACATATAATGAAATTTGGACCAAACGGAGTCCTTTTGACTTGAAAATTTGCAGAGTATCTTCTGAACATGATTGAAGCTTCGCACCCAAATTTCATCAATTTTGAACATCGGGAAGCAGGACCTTGGTCAGTGACCCCATGGCTTGGGGGGAATCGATCCCGAGTTGACATGTCTGTAGTTTCTGGGTTCAATGATGTTTGTTGAACTCGACATTTTGCAGAAACTATGTTGGGCATTATTTGAGCTTCCCCCGAGAGTTTCGGCTAACTTGATCTTCATGGGATATCGCTCTGCACAGGGAACTACAGAGCATAGTATACCATCATCTAAACCAAGTTTGGATCCAACTGACGTCCAAATGCTCTGAATTTTTGAGGAATGGTCTTTAGATATACTTGAAAGCATTTCATTGAATAGGAGCTTGCTGCAACATGTGGAAGTGTCAAGTCCCGCAGTGGTTCCCAAAGAGCCAGCAAAGAGTCTCCGAAACTGTTTTGAGCTCAAATGAGGTTCAAGTGCTTTGAAAATTTTGGAAATTTATAATCCAAACTTGTAATGCCTTCGCTGCATTGTTTGCAAAATTTTATTGGTCAAAAAGTGCCCCCTCGAGGTATAATGATTATAGAGCAATAATCATTGCGCCTCGAAATAGCCAATCCGTGGGAATGATGGATGATTTGATGAAAAGACGGTTTGCCAAGGTAGGTTGTAGGCCTAAACTTGGGATTTGAAAATTTTGATAAAAAACAATGAAGGGTTTGATGACGGAATTTTGAAAAAACATAAGAAATCTAAATTTCTTTGCCTTGTTTTCACAGATATCAAAAGTAGCATCTCCGTGGGAACTGTGGGGAATACCCACAAAGGAATCCCTTAGGTATTTTTAGAAGATTCAGAAGTTTATGAATTTTGTTTGGATTTTAGAAATGAATTTGATTTTCTTTTGACCTATTTTTCACAGATATCCAGAGTGGCATCTCCGTGGGAACTCTGGGGAATACCCACAAAGGAATCCCTTAGGTATTTTTAGAAGATTCAGAAGTTTATGAATTTTGTTTGGATTTTGGAAATGAATTTGATTTTCTTTTGACCTATTTTTTACAGATATCCAGAGTGGCATCTCTGTGGGGATGGGGGAACACCCACAAAAAGAATCCCTGAGGTTTTAAGAAAATCAAAGGTTTTAGTAAAAATGGATTTGGGTTTGGGATTTTCATGGATTTTTTGTTCATTTTCAAAAATCAAAGTTTGGGGTTTGACTGGGCTTGACATAATTCAAAATGAGATGCAATTTTGAAAGAATGAGATGTAATTTTGAAAGAGATCGGCTTTTATGAGTTTCGATTCAAAATAATTTGGGATATTGGTTTAGAATCAAGTTTTGACCCAAAGTTGATTTGGAAAAAAAAATACTTCGCATCTTTTCTTTTGTATAATTTCCCTCAAAATACCCTAAGAATAGGGTTATTGCTTTTGTAAATTACCCTAAGTGGACCCATCATAGGAATTTCAAATAATGGGTCATCATGTTAATGGATTCCGTTGCTTAGTGGATCTCGATTCTCAAGTGTGTCATGACCGCGAGCAAGGGATCAAGGGGGACTGTGAGCAAAGGCTCAAAAGAGAGAAAGAGAGACCGTTTTTTTTAAGGAGTCATGTCCCTTTCTTTCTATTTTGCTGTCTGACCCAACTGGGAGAGAGAAATAGAGACTGGGAGAGAGCGAAAAAGAAATTGGGAGAGAAAGAGAGGGACCGAGAGAGAGAGAGAGAAATTGGGTGAGAGGAAGAGAAAGACCGAGAAGGAGAGAGAGAGACCGAGAGAGAGAGAAAAAAAACTAAAGAGAAAAAACTAAGAAAGAGAGAGAGACCGAGAGAGAGAAAAAACTGAGAGAGGGAAAAAAATAAGAAAGAGGGAGAGAGACCGAGAGAGAGAGAGAAAAAACTGAGAGAAAGGGAAAAATTGAGAAAGAGGGAGAGAGACCGAGAGAAAAAAAGAAAAAAGAAATCGGGAGAGAGAGCAAGATCAGGAGAGAGAGAGAAAGAGACAGAGAGAGATCGAGAGAGAGAGAGAGATTAGGAGAGAGAGAGACCGGGAGAGAGGGAGAAAGAAATCGGGAGAGAGAGAGACCGGGAGAGAGAGAGATCGGGAGAGAGAAAAATTGGGAGAGAGAGAGACCGGGAGAGAGAAAAAGAAAGAAGTCGGGAGAAAGAAAAAGAGACCGGGAGAGAGAGAGAGAGATCGGGAGAGAGAGAGAGACCAGGAGAGAGGGAAATACTGGGAGAGAGAGAGAGAAAGACCGAGAGATAAAGAAAGAAATTGGGAGAGAGGGAGAAAGACCGGGAACCCCAAATTGAACCGATTGAGAGGGAGACAGACTGAGACTTCAAGTATTCAAGGGCGCCTATCATCTTAGTTTCCTTCTTTCATCTTCCATCTTGTGGATTTGTCAACTGAAGACAATTGCCATGGCTGGTAAAGATTTTCTCTTCATCTTCCTTTGTGTTTGTTCATGGCCGAATCCAAGCCTGGGATTTCTGTTTGCTAGTATAACGGTCTAAATGTTGTATGTTGAGTGGCAATTCCATTGGTTATCTTCTAATTGGGCATCATCTGTTGGGCATCATTTGAATGCGCCCCCTAGTCATAGCCTGAGCAATGTGAGGGGGTTCACGGTCACGGCGTGATGTGATTCTTTGCTTCCTCTCTTTTTTTTTCTTTTTTTTTTTTAGAACTGATGTAAGATGAGTTTTGTGAGATCATCTCAAGCTCATCACTTTGTTAATCATGCGAATCCATAATAGTTTGTCATGGCTGCCACCTATTTGATGGAATGCCCAATTGAAAAAAAAAATTCTACTGTATTTGCTTCTTGTTGTCTGCTGTGTTGCTGTCTTATTAGATTTGGGATTGCCCAAATGCATTCTTGTTCATAGCCATTGCTGTCTTGGCTTGGTTGATCCCATACTGGCAGAGCACCCACGTAGACTGAATTGAATGGGCTACAGTTCTTTTTCTCTTTGTGATATTTGTGTTCAAGTTCAGGCTAGGCACTATCCAAATACAACCACGGCACAGCTACTCTTAATCACAAGCCATTCAAATGATTTTATCTCTTGCCATGGTGACTCATATGAATTGACCTTGTCATTAGCGAGAATGCTTCAGACCAGATAGTGGTAAAGCTAGCCACATATTCCAAGAGACTGTCATGATTTTTTTTAAGCATAGCGAAAGCATAAATCGAATCACCATAGCCTCTGTGGGAATTATAGAAAATTGGATTGTGGTGATTTGCTCGGTCACTGATATGACCCCAACAAGCTCAACCGCCATAGTCTTTGTCGGAATTGCTAGTCTGAATCCTCAGACTAGGTAACCATTGGGGGGATTCTTCTTGCTTTTGATGAGAAGATTACTCCCCTTAAATCTCAATAGGCATGAGAAGCGTAAACCACCTCGAATATGAGTGGTTCATGAAGGAGACTGATGAAAATAAGGCAGATCTTCACATCGACCCCAAAATTCAATGTAGTTTTGAATGAACTACTTCACATTGTCTTTTTCTATCACAACTTCCAAGCATGAAAGACCACCGATCACACGGTAGAATGTAACCTTGAAGATCTACCAATCACACGGTCAAATGTAGTTTTGAATAAGACATCTTGCATTGTCTTTTCTACTACAACTTCCAAAGATGATCCACTCTTCGCTGCTTTCTTCTAACACTTCCGATCATCGACGATGGTTGATGATCATTAAAATTGGCTTTGCAAAGTAACTGAAGATCCCACAAGAATGTCTAATGGTCTCATCATAGCAGATCATCATCTGGGGCCTCATTTGCTAAGGTTAGGAATGTGAAAATCTTTCAGTCTTGAAATGGATGTTACATTTTGTCAGTGTTGTTGGAAACCTGTCATGCATTTTTAAAAATTGTTCTTTCATACATGCTTGCATTTGTTCATGCCTTATATGCTATTCATAGATGCCATTTTCGTGCTTGAACACGAACCTGCTGCCCCCTGAAAAGGTCTTAAGGTGCTTGAACATCTGGTTGGACCGGGAGCCTTGGTTCTGAGACTTAAGTGTGCCTTTGATGCCAATTCTTGGTCTCAGAACTGAGTATTGCCTTCTCCTTTTGGCCTTATACTAAAGGGAGATGTTGCCAATTTTTTTTTTTTTTTGGAAAGTTCCATATCATTGTTACTGATACCGATCTTTTCTTTCTTTTGATTTGTTTTGCAGATAGGAAGGGTAAAGCACCTGCAATTGCCACTGCCAGGGCACCTAAAAGTCTTGCCAAGGGTAAGACCACAAGAGGGCCTAATCCGAAAGACCCAAATGAAGCATCTGATGTCAACTTGTGGCTCCAGAGAGCTAAGGCTTTGTCAACGAGAAACTGGTATTCATATTGGTGTTTGGCAAATAATACCAATTGGGAGAATAATGACAAGGTGGTTTTCCCAAAACCACGATATATATTTGGAGATGCCACAAAAGAGACCGCAAAGCAACCCACTGATCATATGCGGTATCGTTACACAAATTCGGCAGGGGTTGTTCATGAATTAACCACAGTTCGATCAATTCGACGGCATCCAACTATCATGTCGCTATCCCCAATAATCCCAGCAAGGCATGATCCTTTTTCATGGATAAGACATCATGTCCATTTCAAGACTGGGAAATTCATGCGTCCGCCTCCATACTACTTCATAGAACACCCAAGGTCTGAAATAGAGACCCTTGAACCGTGCACTCTAAATTTGGAAGTAGGCACTATAATTTCATAGCTCAGAACTATCGGTCTTGGTATTCATTCAGGCGACGGGAGTGCTTAGCTAGGTGAGAGGCATCAATCTCGCGGGTGGTTTAATTACATTGGGGATTGGCCAGGCTGGGTGACTGCAATCAAGTATCATTATGCAGAAGATTTGAAAGCAATCGGGATTTTTGATGCTGTAAATGCTACCACACAAAGAGTCTCATGTGAGAACAAGAATGTCTGTAGGGCCATTCTGGAACTATTTTGCCCGGCGACTGGTACTTTCATTATTCCAAACATAGAGTTGGGATTTTCTCTATGGGAAATAAAGAAAATTTTTGGTTTGGCACCTTACGGCGAGTCTATGATGAGACCATTTTACCCGATGAAGAATTAGCCACTATGGATGACGAATTCCAGGCCACATATTACCTCCTTTTTGTGCTTGAAGATTCTATTCAGACAACTAACCGAAGTCGAGGCAAAGTCTTTCAATGGATGAGTCAAGTGAAAGGAATCACGGATCCTTTATTCGTTAATGAAGGCGGGTTCTTTAAGTGGAAGAGGGTAATCCCGAATGAAAATCCCAAGAAAGGTCCAACAATTATCTTTCATGAAGACACGGACTTTCAGGCTTATATTTTTGCCAAATATCCAGATTTGAAAAGGAAATGTTGGCTTGCTTCATTCTTGACAGCATGGTTGTCGGAGGTTCTTTTTCCGAGCTCAGGAAATAACCTTAGGCCTGGTTGCATATATCTAGCCCTCAAGATGGCCTTTGGACATAGCCTCGCTTTAAGTCCTGCTTTTGTATCTTATATGCTGACAAAGTTGAAGCTTTCTGGATTCACCGTCAGAGAAGGAAAACTGTTCAACCGATATTATGCCGAATATCTACTGTACACCTGGTTCACCTACCATTGCAATGATCTTCATTCACATAGCGGTGCACTGGGGAACATTTTCATGGAGGGTGTGGTTGGTGGTCGTTGCCTAATTAACAACTATTCCATGACCAATTTGCACCAACATTTGCGCAACTTTAACAATTATGTTGCTTCCCGGGACGCTATACTGAATATTGAAGTTCCAACTCAGATGAGGAATGCTGTGGAGCCATCAATAGACAAGGTTGGGGAAGGTGGCCGGGATATTGGCTTGTCAGATGAAGAAAAGAGCTGGCTTCTGAGTTTAAGGCATGCAGATCTGGTGTTTAGAAAAAGTACATATATCAATATTCAACCTTATAGACCTGCCAGATTCTGCAGACAACTCGACTTTTATCAAGCCATCGTGGGAGCACCGGGATGAATTCGAGGCACTATCGGCTCCTTGCAGGATGCCCGTAATGCTTGGGAATTCTACCAAGCATTTGACATTGAGGCCTGTTTAGGATATCATCATCTTCCGAATCCTGGATATATGAGTGGCTTCGCCCAGTGGTTTGTTAAAAGCACCCTCGCCATTGTGCAGGCATATACAAGCAATCCTCGAGCTAAATGTCGTGTTTTGCTTGCTTCTAAGAAGAAGGAAAAAGGAGAAAAGGGAGAAAAAAGATCGTTTCATCCCAGAGAATTTTGAAAGTTGGTTACATGATAGGGACCAATGGCGAATTGGTTTGACAACCGGATCCGATATCTGTTGAGATTACCGTGGTTTAAGAGGTGAGGAAGATGAAAGTTACATGCCTCCGCCTAATGTGCCTGCAGCGAGAATGCGACGAGCCATAGAAGAAAATTTACAGGAGAGCATTGGCCTTGCTGAAATCAAGGAAATGGGCAGGGCTGCTTTGGACTTTGGATCTGCTTTCTGTTCTGTCAGAACCAAGGTATTAGTAGGAGAACAGACTAGATAGTTTGAGGAAGAGTGATCTGTTATGCATGTAGCTGCTGAGGCAGATTTTGCTCAGCAATTAAAAACTACTGTTGATACTCCTGTATTGACAGAGACACATGTCAGCCAAAGTCCAGTAGAGGGGGTCCAATCTGCGGAAGTGGCTACGAGGGCAAGGCCTTCCATCATAATGCCGGTGAACCCTCCAACAGATCTGGGTTTGCATAAGAAAATCAAAGCCACTCGCTCGAAATTGGTAACTCGAGTCCGACCCTCAGCTAGCAAAGAGACACCTTCTAGGAAGAGAACCTCTAGCACGTCGTTCTTGGAGGCTAAAAACTGGTAACATACATATAATTGTTTATAATCATATCTTCATTGGTTCTGTATCTCTTGCTTTAACATTGATACTTCTTTTGGCGATTGTATTAGCTCAACCTTCAATTGCTGGAGAGTCTGTGAGGCAAATGGCCGGAGTGACTGAAGATTATGCCTCTGATGAGAGGGGTGGAGGAGAAAGCAGTTTTGATACTATTACAACCGGAGAGCGAACTGACAGTGAAATTCACATCGAGTTCGATTTTGAAAAAAATATATTTAATCAAGCACAGATGCCTGAATTTGAGGCAGAAGTGGCAGCAGATGTACCGACAGAATCCATCATTGAAGAGAAATCTATCGATGATGTTGGTACTGCTACTATTACGGAGGCTGCTTTCTAGGTTGAACAAGAGAAGTTTCCCTTTGAGATTGTCAAGGAATCTGCAGTCAAAGTCTCAAGGGATATCGAAAAAACTTTAGTTGTTACTGAAGGTAAACTTTACATTAGCCTGGTTAGCATTTTAGCATTCGTGCTCTAATTTCTGCTCATTCTCCTTTTTCAGGTGGTCGAGTGGAAGGGGGTGTTTCTGATACACTTGATAAAACACTTTCTACCGTTCCTAGGAGATCTTTCGGATCCCCTATCGGGGAGCAAGCAGAGAAGGAGCATGCCGAAGCTTCGATTGACTTGGATGATGTCTCACTTCATAGTGGATACTTAGAGGCATCACCAGGCAGCCCTCTGGGGAGTGATCTGCAACGTTTTGTAGAAAGTTTATCATCAGGTTCACTAACCCAAAATATGAATGATGGTACGGGATTGTCACCAGCCGGTACCACTTTGCCTGTTAGTAATGAGCTAAAGGGTTGAGGAGGCTGAGGATGTTCAGATGGAACAACATATTGAACCTATTGGCGAAGCAGAAAAAGAAGCAGACAGTATTATGGTTCCAGTCATAGAAGCCCCTGTAACGGATACTGTTGTGATCAGAACAGGGTTTTCTGTTCAACAGATAATGGTTTTAGAAGGTGCAAGCCTCCCAGTAGAGGATACTCCTGTAACACCTGTCACTAGTAGTGTGCCTCCAGTTGCTGGTAGTTTTACACCTTCCAAGGCCATGACACCTCCAAGAGTCTACTTTAGGGTGGATCAATCATCACCTTTAAAAGTTATTGAAGATCCTGTTGTTCAAAAGATATTAGATGAGGCTTCTACTGCTGAAAGTGGAGGGACCCGAAAAGCCTTACTGCATGTGACAATCGTATCTCATGCCATTAGGGATCTTTCAACTACCTTGTCTTCACAGGGGTCACATGATTCACCTTCTGGTCATGAAGAAACATTGACGATTCCTGAAGACAGAGTAAATGTCGAGAGAGAAAGGGATAATCGCTCAAGTTCTCAAATCCAGTCAAATTCGCAAGAGCGAGAATCAAACCTTTTTATCCCTAAAGAACTCAGCTTCTTCGGGGACACCCCAAAGCCTCAATTTGCTATTAATTTTGCCACAAAAATAACCCTTCGCAGCATTTTGGCTACTGTTTTTCAAGGAGAGCTTTCTTCAGAGAAGATTCAAGGTGCCAAGGCTTTAGCAGATATGTTGATTTTTCTGGTACCGATTTGAGTGGTCTTTGCGATGCCCTTGTCCTCCTTTTTAACAAACTCGAAGAAAGACTCTTGGGATAAGAGTGTTGATCATGCCAAAGCTTTCCAAGATGAGGTCTTAAGGCACAAAATTCAGCTGGTTACAGAGATTGAAAGTGGTGCGGAGGAGATACTGGTAATAAATGCGAAAGAGGCCAAGCTGACACAAGAATTCGTTGTGCATGCGGACCAACGTGCACATATTCAACAACAGATCATTGTACTGCAACATCAATTATCTTCTGTGGAAAATACCATGGAAAATTTGCAGAAGTCTGTTTCAGAGAGAATTCGTCGCCGAGATGATCTTTTCACGCATACAGAAGCGAAACACACAGCCCTGAATGACTTCGATCATTCTTTGGAGATTGAATTGAATATTAAGCTGGATGAGATTGACATTAATATTGCTATTCCAGCTTATGCAAGCTATAAAGGGCGTATCATCATGGCAGAAGTACTGAATGCAAAGGGGCAACTGGAGAAGTTCCTGGACTGAGATTCTCTGCTGCAACTCCCATTTGATTTTTTTTATATATATTCTGAATAGGCCTGAAGGCCATGTGTACATTGACTTCACTGCTTGTATTCGAACTTTAAAATGGATATCAATGGAAAAGTTTTTTTTTTGTATTTTTTTTCATTGGTATGGGTGTTTGGTTTGATTTTTTGTGGATGTTTGATATGGTTTATGTGGATGGTTTGTTTGGTTTGGTTTTCTTAGACTTGTATGAGGGTGTGATTTGCGATCTTTTGGATCCACAAATAAAAAATAAGGGAGTCATATAGGTGGACGTTATCCGGTGCCCTTGTGTAAGGCTTTCTCTAAGGTCTATGACTTGATCCTTTTGGTGTCGAAAGGGGTCAAACAAAGTGGATGTTATCCGGTGCCCATGTGTGAGGCTTTACCCGAGATCTTTGACTTATTCCTTAGGACAAATATTTGGTTTTGGTTCTTGTTTAGATTTTGGTTATACAAGGTCTGCAAAAAAACTTGTTCTATACAACTGAGTTTTGCTATACAGGGTCTGCAAAAAGACTTAATCTATATAGCAGGATGTTACAAGGGGTCTTGTAAGGACATTATCCAAGTAACAAAAGTTTGACTAGAGGGGTCGTAAGACTTAATCCTCACAGTCATTTGATACAAATCTTAGTAATTTTGGTTACGAGTCATAGGTTGTGAGACTTAAAACCAGAGGATTTTGATTTTGGTTAGGAGTGAAAATGTACACTGTACATGATTTGGGTACATGGCATGGGTGCACCAATGACATTCAGGTATAGTATTTCTTGAAAAGTTTTCCATTGATGGGCATCATGTATCTGTCCCCTTCAAGTGTGAGGAGCGCATAGGCGCCATTGGAGTAAACCTTGTCGATAACAAAAGGTTCTTCCCATTTAGGTTCAAACTTGCCTCTCGACAAGTGCATGGAAAACATAGGTCTTCTAACTGCAAGGACTAGATCTCCTTTCTTGTAAGCTCTATACTTGACTTTTTTATTGAAAGATGCAGCCACATGAGCTTGATACAACTCAATACTTTGTCAAGCGGCAAGCCTTTTCTCATCAAGGCTTTCTAGCTCTTGTAGTCTAAGTTTGGCATTCTTTTCCTCAGTATATTTGTTTATCACAGCCACCCGAAAAGAGGGAAGTTGAATTTCCAAAGGTATTACAGCTTCACAACCATAGACCAAGGAATACGGTGTTGATTTAGTAGGACCACGAACTGTAGTTCTGTAAGCCCATAATGCTTCAAGAAGCCTGGTACTCCAACTCTTTTTGTTGTCAGAAACCATTTTCTTCAAAGTCTTACAAATGGTTTTGTTAAAAGCTTCAGCAAGTCCATTGGCCATGGGGTTATACGCTGTAGATGGACAACACTAGATCCCGTATTTGTCACAGAATCTGTAAAATTTATTATTATTGAATTACGGGCCGTTGTCATGATACAGACGTTTGGGCACCCTAAAACGGCAAATGACATGAGTTTTCAGAAAGCTAAGGACTGTATCAATTTTAACTTCTGTGAGAGGTACTGTTTCTGCCCATTTGGAGAAGTAATCGGTTGTGACCAAAATGAATTGATGTCCACGTTCTGAGGGTGGACTAATCTTCCCCACTATATCCATCCCCCAAGATTCAAACGGCCAATAAATGGTCGTAGGGTGCAAATGTTCAGGAGGCTAGTGAATGTAATCACCATGAATTTGGCACTCATTGCATCTTTTAGCAAAACTAATAGCGTCGGACACCATGGTAGGCCAATAGTAGCATAATCTTCGAATTTGATCATGAAGTTTTGGTCCAGCTTGGTAAGCACCACATAGGCCAGCATGAACTTCTCTAAGAACTTGCTCAGCTTCTTTCAGGGACAAACAATGAAGTAGAACTCCATTGTATGACTTGCGATAAAGAGTTTTTGAGGGCAAATCAAAATGGAATTTGAGAGCTCGCCTTTGAATACTGGTTTTATCTTTAGGGTTCTCTAGTAATACTCCATGCAGAATATAATCAATAAAAGGATCTCTCCAATCCCTGAATGAGTTTTGGAAATATGAAATTCAATTTTTGATTACAGTGAAGCTATCTTCTACTGCCTTGTAAGTATCGAGTGGGGGTAGAAGTCTTCTCTCAACAACTTCCAATATCATCTTGTCATTCTCAGGGATTGACATTGAAGCTACCAAACTTGCTAAGGCGTCTGCTTTGACATCCTGACATCTCGGAACATGATGAAACGCAATCAATTTAAACCTTCGCTTGAGTTATATGCCCTATTGAAAAAGGGAACTAGGTCTGGTTTCTTTACTTCATACTCGTGATTCATTTGCTTAATCACAAGTTGTGAATCTCCATAAACTCCTAGCATGTTAATGGCAGCATCTAAAGCTAACTCAAGCCCCATAATTAATGCTGTGTATTCTGCCACATTGTTCGAGCATGGCTTGATCAATGAGAAGGAGTGAGGAACATAAAGTTTTCCTGGACTGTAGAAAATAATTCCAACCCCTGATACTGGATTTCCTCGTTCATTAGTCTTGGAAGCTCAATCAAAATGCATGGTCCATCGTAGATCTAAATCAATGTTGGATTTCTATGTTTGTTCAGTGAAGAAGACGAACTCATCAAGGAGATTGTCTATGAACTCAGAATCTTCTGACAGTGGATGTTCTGCTAGAAAATCTGCAAGAGCTTGTCCTTTTACTGCCTTCGCAGGAGTGTATTTGATGTCATATTGAGAAAGAAGGATGGACCATTTGGCCAGATGTTCGCTCAATGCCCCAACTTTTGTCACTAATACATTTAATGGATTAATATTGGAAACCAGATACACCACATTAGAGAGGATGTAATGTCGTAGCTTTTGTATTGCAAACATAAGCGCAAGACATTCTTTTTCTATCGGGTGATAATTGTGTTCAGCACCAACCAGCATCCTCGACAAGTAATAGAGTGCCACCTCCTTTCCTTCATCATTCTTTTGAGCTAACAATGCTCCCAAGGAATGATCAAAAGCCCTTATATAAAGAATGAAAGGCTTGCCTGGAATTGGAGTTGAAAGAGTTGGCGAGTTTGTAAGATATTGTTTGATATCTTGAAAAGCATCTGCACAAGCTTTGTCCCATACAAAGTCCACTCCTTTCTTCATCAATTTGGAGAATGGTCTGCACTTTCCAGACAAGTTGGAAATGAACCGTCAGATATAGGTGAGTCTTCCCTGTAATCCTTTTAATTTTTTCAAATTTCTTAGCGAAGGCATTTCCAATATGGCCTTGATTTTGATGGGATCTATTTCAATGCCACCTTTTTGCACCACAAATCCTAGAAACTTTCCAGAAGAAACTCCGAAAAAACATTTTAGGGGATTCATTCGAAGATTGAATTTCCGTAATCTCTCAAGGACCGTGGGGAGATCGGCCAGATGATCTGATTTATGCTTGCTCTTGACTGCAAAATCATCAACATAACATTCAACAGATTTATGTTGTAAGTCCTTGAATATTTTCATCATTGCTTTTTGGTACGTGGCTCCAGCATTTTTGAGACCAAATGGCATGACAGTATAACAGTATATGCCGAATGGAGTTCTAAAGGAAGTGTGTTTCTCATCTTCTTTGAACATTTTGATCTGATTATACCCCGAGAAGCCATCTATGAATGACATTCTTTCGAACCCAAAAGTATTATCAATCATTATTTCTGGTATAGGTAATGGAAAATCATCTTTGGGGCAGGCTTTCTTCAGATCTCTGAAGTCAATATAGACTCTGATTTGTCCGTTCTTTTTAGTAACTGGGACTATATTAGCCAACCAGTCAGGGTGTTGTTCTTCACAAATGAAATTAACGCCCCTGAGTTTCTGAACTTCTTTTTCTATCTTTTCCATGATTTCAGGCTTTGTCCTCCTTTGGTCCTGTTTTACAGGTTTAGCATCATCTGCTATATTTAATTTGTGTACAGAAATTTCTGGATCTAGGCCCGGCATTTCTACATAAGTCCATGCAAAGCAATCTATGAACTTTCTCAAGAATCCCATCTACAGATCAAGTTCACTTCCTTTAATTTGAGAGCTTACAAAGGTAGGTCGGGTATTTTCTGGGGTTCCTAAGTTTATTTCTTGTACTTGGTCCTCAGTTGGAGGATTAGGAGGAAGTGCTTCTACATTGTTATTGGAAGTTTCTAACTCTGTGAAACCTTCTGGGGTTTCAGTTGGGGGTTTTAGCCAAGGCCTGATCCCTTTCCAAGGATTTGGTTTTTTAGGCTCTTTGGCTTTTACATCAAGGGCTAAGCATTCCCAGCGGACATGTTGGGACGGGCTTATTTCCTCATTGAGTTCAGGTGGCCAATATTTAGTGATTTGTGATGCAGCGTCATCCTCATCACTTGCACCCTCAGGATGCTGAAAAATGGCCCAATCAATGGGATTTTAAAGCACAAGAATTTCATGAGAGTCATCCGAGTCATATTCTTCAGTGAAGATGACCGATCTGGCTTTAACACCTTGTTTAAATTTAGGAATGTTACTGTAAGGAACATATCCTATGCAATGACGCAGCTGCTCAATTCTGCCCCCTGTCTGGAGATCTTTTTTCATCTCTGGAGTAAAGACATCCAAAGGAGCCCCTATTCCATTTGCATTTAATCCAAGACCCATAGGTTTCTTGAGATTGTATCCCATATTCTTCATCATGTTACAGACCACGGGATTATAAATATCGAGCCGGATTTTTCCCTCATTACTGATTTTGTCAATAATATCTGGTGGAGAAGTATCTTCAGCCCGATGAAAAACAATCGGATGATTATACTGCTTAGATGAAGGTACCAAAAAGCAAGAACCTTCGAATTCATAAATATGGGAGGGAGTAGGCCATGGCATAAGTGGAAGATCACAGTCTACCATAAAATGCACAAAGGTGCTCATTTCTTCAGTGTCTTCAGAGTCCGACTCAGAATCTATATCTTTGATCATTGAAATGACATGTATTGGATGCGTTCTTCTAGACCTCTTATGCAGCTGGTGGAGTGCCACTTCGAGAGATGACACAATTCGAGACATCTCATCAAAGGTTTGAAATTCCATCGCCATAGTTAAGCTGCGGAGAGCTGGCCGAAAACCTACCTAGCACAAGTGAATCCATGCGGAGTAGTGTGGAGGATTTTCACATCTTTCAGCCAAACGGAGCCATCTATTAATGTACCTATAGGCTAATTCTCCTTTTTGCTGTGATGTCAATATCAATTGACTAAAAGTGATAGGAGAATCAGGCTTTATAGGCGATATTCCCCTAGTAGGGGGAGGTATATCATTGCTTTTTTATTGGAGCTTGAAGTGCTAGTCGAGGATATCATGTTGGCTGAAAATGAAAACCTCTGATGTTCAGCATCTTTTACTTTTGATAGCTTTGTGGATATGATTAAAGGTGGATCTGGCTTTTTGATTTCAAATTTCACCTTAATTATCAAAGGAGCTTTGATATCCACGCATTTTGCCGTAGATTTTGCTGCACATTCCAACTTTATGGGAGGATTAGACTTTTGACTAACATTCTCTGCTGAAATAGTGAAAGGTTCTGTAGGATTATCATTCATAGGAGCATTCTTCGTATCTGAGTTGGATTTTGTAGGTTTTTCTTGATACATTGCTGCGTCTGTGAAATAAACCTCCTTTCCTTTGAATGTCTTTTCCTCTACAAAGACTTGATGTACCTCCCCCTCATCGTCGATGTATTTAAGGCATTGATGGAGAGTAGAAGGTACTATAGCATAATCATGAAGCCATTGTCTCCCCAAGAGGATGTTATAACAAGCATGAGTTTTTACATCATGCAGAGTGGCCTCTGAGGTTAAGTCTCCCAACTGGAATCGAATTCGGATTTTACCAATCCGATCCTGGACTTCCCCATCATAACCTTGAATAGAAGTCTTTGTAGCAGACAGCTTGTTCACTAGAATGCCGAGCTCTTGAAGGGCCGTGATTATGATGAGATTTAGAGCTGACCCTGGGTCAACTTGAACTCTTGGGACAGGCATATCTTTGATGTAGGCCATGAAATAAAGTGGCCTTGTATGCTTCATATTGCCCAAGAGGAGGTCCTCTTTGGTGAAAGAGATAGTAGCTTTAGAAGCATTGTGAGTTAAAAGACACTCCTTACATTGCTTTTGAGGCCTCTTGGATTTCTCCTTTAAATAGTTCTTTTCTATTTGGTGCACTTGTGCTATGAGTATGATTCTCAGTATTCAAGGCCTGTAGTGCTCGTATGAAGTTGTCACGAGTCTCCTTGGACATCTGCAAGAGATCAGAAATGTGGAGTCGTGCATGTATGTGCTTAAGGTGTTCAACAACATCATACGTGAATGGCTCTGGTGGCCTTGCATTATCATTTACTTCTGGAGAAGTTACATTTACATTGGTATTGCCTCCTGAAGGGTTTACATAAGAAGAGGAAGGAACAGAGGATTTATCATAGTTGACCCTGTAATTACGACTAGAGCGAGTGCAATCATTAAGCATGTTGCTTCGGTCAATTTCCAGTCGTGCGTCTTTTCTTATGGCATTAACTTCTTCTGGTTCGATGAAAAACTGATTGACCTCTTCTAGGCCTATTTCTTGGTTTACATCATTAGGAATACCCTGTGATGTTTGGGACTCTATGGCAGCATTCAAAACCACCAGGGTAGGAGCCGTTGACAGTTCCTCTTCAAAGTCAGAGATGTTCTCGACAATATTACCAATACTGGGGTTATTATGTCTCCTCGGTAACCCAAGTTCCCTGGTTGAGTTAAAGTCAACCAACCAATTACTTAATTCAGAATTTTCATTTGAAAAGATCAACTCTGAATTAGATGTGGAAGAAGCATCTGGCGTGGAAGGATGAAAAATCATCTGCTGATGCTGAACTTCATCATGCTCGACTAATGGTAGTGGATTCGGATGAACTTCTGGAGGTAGTGGAAAAAGAGGAGGATCACTCGACCAGCCACTTGAACTTAGCCTGTGTATGTCATACAAGGTCACCGATAGTGTATTTAGACCATGCTTGATATTAAGTGTACCCGTCTCGGGGTCAAAGGCTTGTTCAAAATCCTCATCTTCATTAGAAGGGTATTCATCAGCAAAATAATCATCGATCCATTGATTGTCTTCAAGATCAGAGTAATCTGACCTTTGATTTTCATCATCGGAGTTAGGGGGCGTACCATCCCATGATATCCAATTGCAGCTGGATATTGTTGGTTCTTCCTCATCTTTTGGAATTGGAATGATGTAGTTGGCTAGAGTAAAATGACCTCGGGCTGACCTTGGAGGATTTTCTAAGACTGGGGCCTCGACCGCCTTGTCTTTCTTCTACTTAAACTGTTGTTCTTGTTTCTTTTGAGCAGTCTTCTGGAGACCTTTAATTTGCCTTTTGATCTTTCTTCTTTCCACAGGTGTGGGTTTGGTTTTCACTTTTTCCCATCCTTCATCATTTATTAAGTCCAGGTGAACCCATATTTCCTCCCCTGAAGAATCTTTGATAGGTATCAACCCCTGTTCACTATGTAGTGCATTGATGACTCGGAATTCGACCATTGGTGGCCTTGATGGAGCGGGTATTGCCACAGGTGCAAACTGCCCGAAGGAAATCATATTGACTGGAGCCGCATCATATTTTCGATCAAATGTTATTACTCCATTTTTTCACATCTCATTGACCTTTTCTTTAAGGATAAAGCAATCTTTCAAAGGATGAGATACCATCCGATGGTATGCACAATAGTTTGGATCATTAACACGACCCGCATGCTCTGGCTTTTTCATGGGTGGAAGCTCGAGCTTGTTATTCTCCATCAATGCTTGGAAGATGACTTCAATGTCCCTGTCAAAAAGGTATTTAGTTTGCTTCCTCTTTTCATATTCTTCCTTTTTGTTTTGCTCCGTCTTACCATTCTGTGGTTTTTAAGGAGGTGGTTTGAAGGTTTGTACATTGAATATCTCTTGCTTCTTTTGAGGGTTCGGCACAGTTGGTTTTTGAGCAGAAGATGATGATGATTCCATTTTTCGGGAACTTGCTTTTTTCTGGTTAATTTCTTTCAGGATTAACTCCGCATCAGTAGCTACCTCAACCAATCTGGCCAAAGACTTAGTTTTATGACTAAGTATGACAACCTTAATCTCTGGCCGCAAATTGGTTTTGTACATTTCAATTGTCGCCTTTAGAGATGGTTGTTCTAGGCACCTGTAAGACAATGCTCTCCATCTATTGATAAAGGCTTGCGTAGTTTCATTATCCCCTTGCTTTGTACTACTGAGCATAGCGAAGGTGACCGTTTGATCTTCTTCCTAAAAGTGAAGTAGAAACTTCTCTTCTGTAACTGGCCATATAGTGAAGGAGAGTTCTGGCAATTGTTTGTACCAATCGAAAGCAACTCCTTTCAATCTACCAACAAACAGCCTTATTTTTAGTGCATCCAGTTCGGGTAAAGTGCCAAGGAGCGACTTAAAATGCACTATATGCTGATAGGCTAACCCTTTCCTAAGGTAAGGCTGGAAAGTCGGAGGTTTGTAATCTAGCAGAAATGGAACCAAATCAAACTCCGGAGGGTATTTAGATGTAATACGCTTTTTCTTCATCCTGGTCTCCACTTTCGATTTATTTAATATTTCCTCCACTTCTTTAAAAGTTACATGTTTTTTAGGATCTATGTGGAAACCAAGGATTGAGGAGTGATCATCTTCAGCTGAACCTGAGGCGATTACTTTATCTGTTAGTGCCTTGATTTGTGTTGTGAGTAGGTCAATTTTCGTGGCATTCCTCCTGATCATTGCCTGTTCTCTTCTATCAGCAAATAAGGGGTTAACAGGAGCTTCAGCCGGACTACCCAACTTGTCTGCCAAGATTTTCAACTGAGCCATCAGGTGGTTAATTTTAGCTCCTTGTTGCTTGACAACATCACTGATGTCATTCTCTTGATTTTCGTTAGCATTTTCTTCGCTAACATCTTTGCCTCCACTGGCATCCTTTTCATTATCGGTCCCACTCCCTTCAGACATAAATATAGTGTACTGACGGGGGTAAGAGGATGTAGGAAGAGTGGATTGACTATCTTCGGTGTCCAGGAGAGTTATTGAGTCCTTATCAGAACCATGCTCGTCAGAGGTCCTATTTGAATGAGAGTTAGAATCAGACTCTTGGGACTGAGTCCGAGCCATACTCCGAGTGACTCTCCTGGTTGAGCTAGGTCCGACCATACATGAGGAGGTTAGGTTTGGCTCATCTTCTTTAATCACCCATTTTTGAGTGATTATATGCTGTGACTGCTTCCGAGCATGCCTTTTGGAGCGAGCCAAAGCCCTCTTCTTTATTTGCTGGGCCAATCTGGATGCTAGAGTTTGATCTCTGATCTTTGAATCTAGCAACTAATGGCCTAGAAGTGCTAGCAACTTGCTCCCAATCCATAGGGTCGGAAGTAGGAAGTGAAAGGATGTTAATAACATTTATTTCTACTTTCTTCTTCTGTTCCTTCTTTTGTTGAAGCAAAATTTTAAATTGAACGAGATCGGTCGAATTTTTGATGACCAATCGTTCAGCATATCAGTTGTTTTTAGTGCCATTGACGGGCGCTGGGTTGAAAGTGATGGTGATGGTGCCACAATAACAGAAGGTAAGCGCCTCCTGCCAAACCTTCGTCCCTCCTTCTGGGTCAAAGGGTAAAAGACATTCTTTTCAAGTGGGGCTAAGGGTTTCTCCTCAGCTTTTCTGGTCTTCTGCATGCATGGCTGTGGTGACCACATATGGCAATTTGGAATAACAACATCCTTCTGACCCTTTTCACGGGCTAGGGTTTGCTCGCGAGTGGTTTGCTTTTTGAGATGCACATATTGTCTAGGATGCACCCTTTGTTTAGGATGCACAAATGAGGACTTAGTAGTCTGCAAGGCCTCCTGCTGTGAACCAATGGGTATCTCTATTTTGTGGTTCGTAAACCGAACCTGCCTTGCCCCCAGTCGAGGCTTGGTAATACGAAGATTACTGCCTTCCGACCTCACTTTGTGTTTTGGGTCATAGTGACCTTTGTGGAAGACTCCAAAGGGGTTCTGGGCATATTTGGAGACCCAAGTTTGAGGAGTCTTTGCCTTCTTGATGGGCTTCAGGGTTTCTGATGACCCCTTTTAGGCTGAGGTCATGTAGCTTGAAGAAGTAAAAAGCCTCTGAAAGATCAAGACCCTTGATGCAGGAGCATTGGTGTTCATTCGGTCCCTTTTGGGTGCACTTGTTGATGATGCGGTCTAAGCCATGGAGATTTTGAACAATCTCTCCTTGGCTTCATTGAAAGTGATGATCAAAGAACCCATGCTGTTTTCTGCAAAAAGTTAGCCGATAGGACTATATTAGTAGTATAACCAACATGGTTGCCTCTCGGGCTAGCTGGAATGGTTTATAGATGCCATCTAGACCAACATGGTTTTGAACCGAAATGGTTAGATATAGACATAAATCCCATCTCATTATGCTATACTGACTATCCCTGCTGTCAGAATTTCTGTAGCATTTCGGGTTTATCGAGTCAGGCTTAAAAGCATGCTATGCTGACTAGACCTGGCTACCAAAATTTCAGCAGCATTTCAGGACTATCTGTGTCAGACTTATAAGCAAGAGAGGGTTGGATCAATCAAAGGGATAGGGCCCAGAGGATCAAGCCTGCACCATTATCACAATGACCACACAAGATCCATCAGTGGTTGACGTTGGACAATGCATAATTGCAATGTCGTTGGTCTTATCACTGATTTAATAAACATTTTATATGGGTCAGAAGCCCTTTGAACTGAATCACCACTCTTCTAAAGTGAAAAGGGTGATGATTTGGTCCATGCACATTAAGGTGCAAATTCTTCCAATCAAATGACAAGTGTATGTATATCAAGGTGCAAATTCATCCAATCAAGTCATGCACATCAAGGTGCAAATTCCTCCAATTAAATGGCAAGTGTACGCACATCAAGGTGCCCAATGCCTTCATTTGTATGAACAATATGCACTTTAAGGTGCAAAAGTCATTTAATGATATTTTCAAACCCATTGTAGACATCAAAGGTCTTGTATGGGTGTAATTGGAGGTTAAATAAGCTTTTGTCATCATAAAAATAGGTAAGTGACCGTGTGCCTCAGTCACAGGCTTTTAGCAGCAGTTTTCAGTGAAACAGCAGTAGTTTCCAACACAACAGCGGCAGTTTCCAGTGGAATAGCGGCAGTTTCAGCAGAAATAGCAGCGCTTTCCAGTGCAATAGCAGCAGTTTCAGCGGAAATAGCAGCACTTTTCGGTGCAATAGCGGCAGTTTCCAGTGCAATAGCAGCAGTTTCAGCAGAAACAGCAGCACTTTCAGCAATTTTCAGCACTTTCATGCATTTTTCACCAAATTTGATCACAAATTAGGGCAAATAAATCCCCACAGATGGCGCCAATCTTCTGATCGCGCTTAAAAATGATGTGGAAAATGTGAAACGGATTCGATGTCCGACATTCACGCACTTCAAGCGTTAAGAAGAATGGGAATCAATTACAGTTCATCATTGAATTTCCTTTTGTTTACATGGGTTCAAGTGCCCTGACGGGTGGGGATACAGGTTGTTTACATGCATTTTGAAAGTTTACAACCGCTCCCTCAAGTCTTAGATGTGATCTCAACTTGGAATTTTCAAGAAAAGTACATAAAATAGGAAAAAAGTGCAAAAAGATGAAAGAAATGGGGGGTGACCGTGACCCGCGGTCACTGGCCAGGCCACGGTCAATGGCAAGTAGTGACCGTTTGGTCATTGTTTCGCCTCCGGTATCGTCCTGTTCACGATGGTTTTTTCTTGGAACTTCTTTCAAATGTTGAAACTCCATTTTCATGACTTTGGAGTGGTGGACAACCATGAAGAAGATCACATTTAACCATGGAATCAATCGAAACCTCTGTTACTCATCATTCGTGCTTACGGACTGCATTTTTGTTTCAAGTCCAAAATGGGTAAATATGAAGCCGGAGTTGTGTCATTTTGAACCTATTATTTTCAAGGAACAAAATGAGGCCTAGAGAGACCTCTTTCACAACTCTTGCAATGGCTATGAAGCCCTACGAATAAGAGAAACAGAGGTGACAACGTCATTCTCTCAAAAATTATCGACGTACAAACATAGTATGAACTTTGGCCATTCTACCTCTTTTTCTCCTTCTGAATTTTCATTCTCACCTTCAAAACTGAGAAAAGAAGGTGGGAATGGTCCTGGAAGTGCTGGTGGAGTTTGCTTTTTGTTGCCTTTAGTGGTGACTTTCTTCAATTTCTTTACTTTTTTTCACTGTGTGTTTTTGTGTCCCCGTTTCCTTCAAAATTTGAACCTTTTATAGACTCCCAATCAGTTTTGTGCTATTTTGGGGAGTTAATAGCAGTTGTGGGGAGTTGGATTTCGAAGAGGAGTGGAGAGAAACCACCTAAAGTCGTGGGAAACATCTTTTGAAGGTCCGTGACCATAGGTCCGGTCACGGACGAGGCCCAATTTTGGGTTTTCGTGTATGTGGCCCATTTTCATCTGTTTTGGGCTCAAACGAAGTCCGATTGCCACGAAACTTGGGGGGATGCTTCTTGATACTATTTTCTACATTTCATAAAAATTTCAACCCGTTTTCACTTCGGGAAGTTGGTCAACTTTTACATTAATTGGGCCCCAGTCACGGACAAGGCCCACTTTTGGAACCTTACATATGCGATCTATTTTCAGCTGTTTGAGGCCTGAATGATGTCTAATCATCACAAAAATTGGAGGAACGCTTCTTGACACTATTTTGAGTGTGTCACAGAAGTTTCAGCCCTGTTTGACCACCTGAACTATGTCAACTCCCCAGTCGACTTTTCATGAAAGTGGGCCTTTGTTTCAGCTGTTTGAAGCCCAAATGACCTCGGTTTGGTTCGAAACTTGGAGGGACTGACGTCAGGAACATCTTGGAGTATTCATCCAAATTTCATATAGTTTGGATTTGAGGAAGTAAGATTTCAAACAGTGGCCTATTCATTGCATGCGTTAGGTCACTATTCACTCCACATTGAGATAGTTAGCCTGTTTTCTATCCGAACAGCGTCCACTTGACTTAAAACTTTGGGAGAAATAACTTGGGGCATTCTTTGAGTATTTGTTCCAAATTTTATCTGCTTTGGCCTTCTGGAATTAAGATCTTAGCCGATGACCCTCAAATTCGGGATTACTGTCCTTTGAGCTGACATGTAATGAAATTTGGACCAAACGGAGTCCTTTCGACTTGAAAATTTGCAGAGTATCTTCTGAGCATGATTGAAGCTTTGCGACCAAATTTCATCAATTTTGGACATCGGGAAATAGGACCTTCGTCAGTGACCCCATGGCTTGGGGGGAATCGATCTCGAGTTGACATGTCGTAGTTTCTAGGTTCAATGATGTTTGTTGAACTCGACATTTTGTAGAACCTATCTTAGGCATTATTTGAGCTTCCCCTAAGAGTTTCAGCTAACTTGATCTTCATGGGATATCGCTCTGCACAAGGACCTGCAGAGCATAGTATACGATCATCTGAACCAAGTTTGGATCCAACTGATGTCCAAATGCTCTGAATTTTTGAGGAATGGTCTTTAGATATACTTAAAAGCATTTCATTGAATAGGAGCTTGTTGCAACATGTGGAAGTGTCAAGTCCCGCAGTGGTTCCCAAAGAGCCGGCAAAGAGTCTCCGAAACTGATTTGACCTGAGATGAGGTTCAAGTGCTTTGAAAATTCTGGAAATTTATAATCCAAAACTTGTAATGCCTTCGCTGCATTGTTTGCAAAATTTTATGGGTCAACAAAAATCCTATATTTTCAGTGTTTATAAATTACAACGAGTTATTATGTTAAAATTTCAAAAGAATAATATACTAACCAAGGGGTCACATCATGTTGTCGAATAGCTGTGCCATCACCAGTAAAATTGGTCCTTCTAAAGATGTTAAAGCAGATCGTTAGATCTATCCCTGCTGCAGTTGCCAGCTGTTGAACAAGGGGCCTCAAGTTCAGCTATTCTCCTGTCGTGCTTAGCTTGCCGCCTATCCTGCTCAGTCTGCCACTTGTCTTGCTCAACCTGCCTCTAATCCTACTCAGCTTGCCTCCTAACCTGTTCAGTTTGCTGCTTGCGCAAGGCGATCACCTAAGGATGCGATGCTCGAGACTGTGTGGAAAATGAAGAGGTCCTCATGTATATACCATACTCATTTAAGTAACTCGACCTCTTCCTAAGTACAACAATAGCAATTTGTTCCTCAATCATCAGAGCTGTGACAAAGGGCTACGACTGTTGCTTAGTCCGATGCACCAAGGCCTCCTGCCATTTAAATCAATAAAAGATTTAGAATGCTTTTGTGGCATTATTGATCAAAATTGAATCGAAAAGCAAACATACATGCCTTTGCTGAGCCACGTCATTTACCCACTCATTCCTCTTTTGCCTATAGTGGGTTTTATGAAAAAACTGAGTAATCGGCGATGCCTGACTGGCATTCTGTGCCATCTATCATTTGAAATTATTTTGTATTAGATATGAACCTACATATTGATAAATTAATGAACTTAATCAAGTTTCTTTATATGAATATAATTAGTACCATCAGAGACATTCTCGACGCAAATGACCTGGAGCCACTAGTATGATTATATGGTAGCTTGGTTCAACTCTCTTGTGCCTTATTCGACATCGCCTACATAAAAGAGCAATAATACAATAGCTTTCTTCAACAAATCATAACTAATAGAATTCATTGGAATATAATTAATTGTTGTAGATAACATCCAAATTTTACCCTCCACTGTGGTGATTCTTAGCACTGTGAGATCATCAACTGCCAGTCAACTGGATCACAAGCCTCTGCCAGGTGGTCCTAGGGTCGAGGAACTCCCTCCAATAACTCGAGATAATGACTATGCAGCTCGTATTTCCAACTCTTATACAAAATCTCGCACTGGCAGTCAATGTCCGCCCTGAGTTGCATATCGCCCTCGTAGTCCCCAATATCAAATATTTGTTGCAAAAAGAGAGCCATATAAAGATTAGTAATAATAAAATATAATCCATGTCTTGTAATGATGAGCATACCTATGAACAGTTTGATTGATAATTCTCGTTATAGTTTACACGAACTAAACCAATGATGGCAAGTTGATCCCATTATCAAGCTTCTTCCAGCCATGGGGTCTGACTAGAGCCATCTCTCTAATGGCTAACCCAAGATGGTTAACCAGTTATGGTGAATGTTCCCCCTCTGGCCTATGGCTCAAGCTGGGGATCGGAACTAGGATGTTATAACCCAGCTCTCTCCTTAGCTTTACTGCCTTCTTCCCTTCCATAGCCCCCTTTACATGACATTGAACCTTTGAGAGTGGGGTTGATGCTGTTAAGATGACAGTGTTAAATGAGTTAGTAAACACAAATCATTAAATTGAGGTTAATTCAAGATTTTAAAAGGTCATAATTTTCTCACCAACACTGCTACCAACTGTATGAGGACTTGGCAGAGGCAGGGACGACATAGGCTAGGTCGGCGCGGGCTGTGTGGTCGGAGGTTGGATCGGGAGGACTGTGTGGTAGACCGCTGCGTCGGCAAGGGCTGTGTGGTCAGAGGTTGTATCAGCAAAGGCTATGTTGCAGCCTCGAGTGTGCTCTCTACACGAGCTAACCCAAGTGCAGCTGCGATACTTCGAGCACGTTTAACCCTCTTCTTCCGAAGCATATCTGCATTCTGGCTTAGAGCAAAATGACAAGGAAAATGAATAATTATTAGCAAAAATCAATAATATTAGTAAAGTGAATGTCAGCAATTTACATTCAATGAAAATGAAAATCATTTTAGCATGAGTGTCACTATCAAAACTAATATTTTAAAGCGCATTCGTAGACATTCACAGAAAGATTACCTCATCCGATTTAGATGAAGATGTCTCATCATCTACATCATCATCTTGTCGGGGATTGTAGTTCTTGTCGTTATCATTCCCACTAATCTTTTTTTTTTTCTGTTCTTGTTTGTCCCTTTAACCTAGCCAACAATAGCACATGCGGTCGACGGGAGCCCTAGAGATGCAAGTTTATCTGCATTCTGCTAAATTGTCTTTTCTCTATTTAATAAATAACTGAATGTTTGCACATGACGAGACAGCTCTCCTGTTTTAACCCCTTTTTTTCCTCCATTAGCCATCATTTGCATATATATAAATAAGCATAAAACGTGAAAGATAGAAATGTTTTATCCATATATGAACAAATCACAAAAGAAAATGAAATTGAAAACAATGTCATTAATGTCATTTTATAAGATAAAATCTTTATTAATTTACTCAATCGTTACATGTGCAAAACCTGATACAAACACTACATGTCAAATTCCATGTTAGAGTCAAACTAACTAAGTACATCATTGTCTTCTTCATCTTCATACTCCACCAGTGTTTCATCCTCGTCTTGGCCCTCCCCGTCTACTGACTCATCATTGAGAACGATCATAGGATCTATATCATCCCTAGAGTATTGGACACTAGTACCATTGACGAGGACTAAGACAACAAATGTCGTTTAGTCCTGCTGAAATGCATAATTAGGCGCATCATCATCGTCATTGTCATCCCACTTAGTGGGTACATCCCATACTCCCCGAGGCTTGACTCGTTCTACAACTCTCTAATTTTTTCCTTTATTGGTGTCATTGACGTAGAAGACTTATGTCACCTGACTTGGTAGGACAAATGGTTCATCCTTACACCAATGACCTGTGATATCAATGCTTGTAACATGTTATTCGATATTTATCTTGTGCTTAGTACTAGTGTTGTACTATTTGCATTCAAATAAAACCACTTTACCCCTATGCAAATAGGAAATTTCCAGATTTTGTAGATGTATCCATAGTAGTCATGTTTCTCTCCTTCGTATTCCTTTTTTACAACCAAGCCACTACTTTGACTCCTACGACAGTTCTCACGGTCTTTAGTGTGATATCGGACGCCATTGCAATCACACCCCTGATACAGATTCACAAATGATCTAGGGCTATTTGCTAATGACCAAATCTCATCAGTAGCTTCTACTGACTCACTAGTTTGCAATTGATTCATCTACATAAGCAGATTAAGACAAATGTATTACGCTAATGTCATTTGAAGTGTAATGCAATAATGTCTAGAAATTAAAATGATAATGTTTTATATGTCTTACATGTTGTTTGAACCATTTTGTAAATTATTTTCGCTATACTTGCCGATTTCTTCACCTCTTTGATTTTGTACTAAATTCTTGTGTTCTCTACTCAAGGCAACTTTTAGTGAATAAGTAAAAGTAAAGAATAAATCAAAGAATTAACAAGCAATGCATAAATATGGTTAGATTAAAGCACATACCGTAGATACGGCTCCACCTTAGGGGTATTATTCAGCACAATCCAATGAGCCATGTCACGCTTTCCCTATGAAAGATCATGTGCCCTTACTATCAGTCTGATTGGACAGACAGGTTGTGTGAATACTGACATGTCCGGGCCACGTATGCCACCATCATCATAACGTTCAACTAGATCAGTCTGCCTTAAATACATTGAACAAAAGGAAAGACACTTTTTGACAATGTAAGCCTCGGCGATCGAACCTTCTGGCTGAGCTTAGTTGTGAACGTACCTTTTTAGGGTCTTCAAAAACCTTTAAACAACGAATGATAATAATTACATTTTTCAATGCAAGGCAATTGGACTAATAAAAAATTATTAATGAATGGTTATTAACTATTATCTTTCTATTGGGTACATCCATCGATATTGCACCAATCCACCAAGCATGGCCTTGCATGGTAAGTGAACTGACAGATGAACCATTACATCCAAAAAAGCAAGAGGAAAAATCCTCTCCAGCTTGCACAATATCAAAACTATCTACTCCCTCCAATTTTTTCAAATCATCATGTCTAAGTGTTTTCAAATAAAGGTCGGAAAAACTGCGTAACTCAAACAATGTTGTATAAATATCATTATTCAGAAAGTTGCGCATACCAATAGGAAGGATGCATTGGATAAGGATGTGGTAATCATGGCTCATTTTCAAGGTTACACACTGTAACACTCCGATCCCCTTTGAGCCGGTTTAGTGGCTCATTAGTGTGTTTTTGTGTTGTTTATTTCTTTTGGACTTGGTTTCGGGTCATGGATAGGTAGTTGAGTAACTTTTGGCCTAGGATAGGTGGTTCTAAGCCCTTTTTCGTAATTTTGCTTTTGCTTTGAGTGCATCATATTTGCATCATCTTGGTGTCAGCACGTGTATTTTGTTGAGCTCGTTATTTCCCGTAACTGTCTTAGCCCCATTCGGAGTCAATTGGAGGAGTTGGACCCTCATGTGACTTGAATTGTAAATAATCTAAACTCATTGGACCTTGTATTAAACTTCAGAAACTATATATACACATCACCTGTACAGCTGTTGTTCATTTGCTTGGTTGGTGCATGCAACAAACTCCAGCAAGACTCCACGTCTCCTTTCTCTTCTCTTCACTCTTCTTCTCTCTCTCTTAGTTGTCGTTGGATTACACTAAGTTCAATTGGGTTCTTCTCTCTTCTCTCTATCTGTCCTTTGAGGTAAGTGGGTTTTGAATTCTTCCCTCCAATTGGATTTCTTCTCCAAGCTCTGTATCTCATGCATCTCAGGCATGTGTTGTTTCTTTGGGTTTTAGCTGGATTTGAGCTTGACTTCAGTGGATTGGCTAAGCTTTGAGGCAAGTATCAGTACAGGATTGTTTAACACATATGGGTATATTGATTGATTGCTGTGATTCTCTTGTTGTTATATGCTTGGCATGATCTACAGCTTATTTCTATCACTTTGGATTCATTGGAGTTTGTTTTGCTCACTTGCACATGATTTTCCAGTTTCTGTAACTATTCCGATTCGTTTTCTGTATTATACAGTGAAGCCATAATTCTATACTGCTCAGATTCCAGAGACTTGATAGTTGAATTTTGTTTTATGGCTAGGATACGGCTGAACCGTAAATTGTTCTACGGCTGAACCATAAGCTAGCCGTGACCCAGCCGTAAATTAACACTTTGATCAGTCGAAACTTTCTAGACACAGTACTCCTACGGTGTGGCTACAGCTAAGCCGTGGATTGGTCTATGGCTGAGCCGTATACTCAACCGTAGCTCAGCCGTAAAAGTGTCATATCAGAGGTAGAAGATGACCAGTTTAGCCGTGTTCTGAAGGGAACCCCGGCTAAGCCGTAGTGCATGTTACGGTTAGGCCGTAAGATGTCTCCAGCTAAGCCATAGGTCACCCACGGCTAAGCCGTAAGACTTGGAAAATCTGAAATAAAACTTAGGATAATGGTGTGACTTTGTAGGGCTTTCACACAGGTTAACCACACATGTAAACCGGCCCAATGGATTCTTTGGACCGCATGAATAGTCTGTTAGGCTGTGACTCATTCATGTGAGCGTTGATTCACTATTAAGCACCTCCCCATGGGTGTTAGTTTAAGGGACTTCAGTGCATGTGATGATTACAGTGCAACACTTTAATGGCAACGGTGCATGGAATAACTTAAAACTACACCAACATGCATGGTTAGTGACAGTGAATAATTAGATTAGAGTTGGCTCGTAACTAACCTTGATTCCGCGTTAATTTGAGATGCATTGCATATTGATTACAATTTTGCCCTCTGTTCTGCTAACCTATGTCTATACATTACGAGATCATTTTGTTTTTGTTCTGTATATATATATACTTTTTTATTCTTCGGTCTGCACTATGCTTTGATCTATGCTTTGCTCTGCTCTGATCTATGCTATGCTCTGTATATCTTCGATTCAGTGGGTATTCCCTAGTGGCTCTGCCTAAAGATTAAAACGTGCGGATAAGATCGGGCCAGTGTCGTCCGTGAGTCCAAAGGGGATAATCTCCCCTTTTCCTTTTGATTTAGTTGATTGGTATCAGTCTGTCTCTACTCAGCCTCGGCCCTAGGATACTCGACGGGGTTACCTCTGGCTTGGTACTCTGTGCTTTGTATCGCTGCAGTGTATTTCTATCTTGGGACCCCGGAACCCAGGAAACTGAGACCCACTTGTACCCTTGGCCAGGTCGGTGGCGTTCTCATCTGTTTGCTTTGTCTACTCTTTATGTGAGAGAATATGGTTAATGTAGTAGCTACCTAGTTCAGTATTTCTATGCTTTGACTCATTTTGTCACGCTTTGCTTAGCATCCTAATATAAAACTCTGTATTTAATCTTCTGTCATTATTCAATTTGAGATCATGAGTGTTACGTCCCTATTACTTATATTAGCTGGATCGTTGTATTCATAGTGTTGTCTGTGGTGTTGCAGGCACAGATCCCGTGTCCGGCTCCCCAGCGGTCGAGGAGGCTGCAGGGTAAAACTTAGTAGAGGCTCCCTCCGGCCTGGCAGAGTAGGCTTGATCACTTCTGCCAAGTGCGTACATGCATATCATCAGTGGTCTATATGTTTTGACTTTTGGAGATCTAGTGTTTTGTACTTCGAACTTTGTCACTCTTGTGTATTATTTTGTATATGATTATTTTGGGTGTATTTTGGTGTGTAATCAGACTCGTATTTGGTTTTATAGCCATGTATGTTATCTTCGTCTTTTCTTATATCGCATTTTGGAATTTCCGCTCTTTCCCTTTTCCGTTCTACATTTTGGCTTCCACTATTTCTTTTGTTTTGCTTGCTATGATATCTACAACTTCCGCGTACGCTTAGTCCGCACGTGTTAGATCCCTTGTGCGCATGTGTTTGGACTAGGTTTAGATGCACGTGCACGGGAGTATGTGTGTCACTGGTTTGGCTTTTCGCTAATTCCCGATTTCTGGGCTCGGGTTGTGACACACATCTCGAGAGGTTCACCGAATAGATGTCTGGCTATTTGATTGACTTTAAGAATTCATAAAATTCATCATTATGTTTTAGTTCCAAAGTGTAAGAGGCATGCGGCTTTAAGCTAGATCTATCACCCCTCTCCACTAGATGCAACTCTGGCCTAATGCCCATATTTTTCAAATCCTTACGCGTTTTCTCCGCGTCTTTGTTTTTGCCCTTTATGCCCGAAATTGTTCCAACCAAAGCTACATAGATGTTCTTCTCAATGTGCGTAGGATCAAGGTTATGTCGGAGTTTTTTGCACTTTCAGTAGGGCCATTCAAATAGGATGCTTTCTTTGTCCAATTCAGTTCTCTAAAGTCACATAATCTATTTTTATTCTTGCCAAACTTGACAGCACTAGTTCTTCTAGCTAGTCTAGTACCTGTTGCACTAGTAAATCTAAAGAATTCTTTTCATGCTCAGGCTGACCGTTGAAGGCCTTGCTTCTACGCCATTGGTGGTTTAGTTCCAAGTATTTTCGATGGCCAATGTACCCAATCTTATCTTTCAACTTCACCACTAACGAGGAGTCGTTACATTAGGGGCAAGCATTATAACATTTTGTGCTCTACCCAGAGAAGTTGCAATACGTAGGAAAGTCATTTATGGTCTACATCACAACTGCATGCATCTGAAAGGTCTATTTAGTGGAGGCATCATAAGTTGATACACCATTATTTGACAAGTCCTTCAACTCATCAACCAAGGGCCTCAGATATACATTGATCTCGTTTCCCAGTGAGCTTGGTCCTAGAATAAGTAACGACATCATAAAAAATGGCTCCTTCATGCACATCCATGGTGGCAAATTATCAAGCATAAGTATGATAGGCCACATGCTATAGGAGGTGCTTATGTTATCGAAAGAATTGAATCCATCGGTGGCTAACCCTAGCCTCACATTATGTGTCTCTCGGACATACTCTGGATATTTCTTATCAAATTCTTTTCATTCCACAGAATCAATCGGATGCCTCGCTATCCCATCATCAACGTGTTTATCACTGTGCCACCTCATCTCTGTGGCTGTCTACCTTGACATATACAATTTGCGCAACCTCTATGTCAATAGAAATTAACGGAGCACCTTATGAAGGATCTTTTTTCACTTGTTATCATTGACTTTGTACCTAACCTCTTCACATTCTGTACATTTATCCAATTGAGCATTCTCTTTCTAATACAACACCAAATCGTGTTTGCAGGCATCTATGTTCTTATATTCCATGCTCAAGTCATATAATAATTTCTTTGCCTCGTAAACTGAGGCTAGCACCATATGACCTTCAGGTAAGAAGTCCTTAAAAATCTATCGGACCTTGTCGAACGACTTATTGCTACACCCACTTTCAACTTTCATATGCAATATCTTGATGACAAACGCTAATAGAGTATCTGAGCTTTTGCATCCTAGGTACAGGCCACATTGGGAAGCCTTCAACAATTTTTTAAAATCTTGCACATCATCCCTCTCTTGAGTATCTTTCTCCAAGTAAGTTCCTCTAAGATGGTCCTCATTAACTCATCTCATTCATCCTGATTGTCTTCCGATTCATCCTCGCTCTCATCTAAATCATCAGGTTGAACTATTGGTTCCCCGTAAGCTATCCACTGTTGGTATGAGACCATCATTCCATGAATGTGCAAATGACTTCTCACGATTCCATAGTCATCCTTCTGATGGTTATAGCAATCATTACATGGGCACCTAATCACCGCTGCCCTATCCGAATTCACCTTTACAAAATCAATAAATAAGTTCACACTGGCCATGTACTCCGAACTAAATCGGTTTTGATAATGTAATAGCCAACTCCTATTCATATATGACCTAATCATAAGCAATTAGATATATTGGGAACAAAACTCTCAATAGGTACTAATAACCATGGTGTGATAATGTTTAGCATCCTTGACAAAAACCTACAAGATTGATATATGGCAATAGGTTTTAATTGAATGCAACACCATGGTCCAACCTACAAGAAAGAAATGTCTGTTCCTAAGAACCGGAAGTCAAGAGTTACACCTAGACTAGCAACCTGTGCTTATGAAGCTAAGTCTCGACTAGATCAACCACCAAGGAGTGGTAGGATGCACTTAATGGACTCATTTGAAGGACCAATTCACTGAATAGACAAGTTGTCAACCTTTCATGGACAAAGGCTTTTCTTCAGACATTGAGTTCTACCAAAGAATGTAGTTTTTAGCCTTGGGTGTACCATTTTTCCTAAAGAGTTTACCTAAACTACTTTTCAAAGAAAAAGGAAACGAAAATTTTGGAAAACTAATACCCTTCAAAATTAATTAAAAAACATGTGAGTTCTAGCATTCCATGCAAAATCCTAATTCTAATTTGGTTGGTAATCCATTTATGCATACACCTCCTAATTCTAAAAATGCAAACTAACCTATTCCAAGAAAGTTAGAAAATAATCTTACTAAGCACTCCATAGAAAAGGCACCACAAATTTGTTCGTGAAACTCCAAGTGTAGCACCTCCAATGTAGTAATAAATTCTAGTGACTACTGGGTCAATCCAGAGAGAGCAAAAAGAAAGAAAGATAGAACTCTTCCAACAATAAAAACAGATAAATCACAATTATTTTAGAACCTAAATCAATGCTCAAAACAATTCAAAAGTGCATGATATTTATGAATTAATGCATGAAAGACACATTCCTAATAGTCTATGACTTTATGACATAAGCTAAAGGTATTCTTAATATGAAAACTAGTCTATAGTCCCTTTTTCATGGTTTTGTTTAACTGACAGATCACACCGTAAATCTAAATATAACTTCTGGATATTAAAGTCCTAAGGCATGAGAAACTTCAAAAAAAAAAAAAAGGAAGAATTAAAAAGTATTAAGAAACGAAAAAGTAAAGAATCAACAGGTGATATAGCCAAATGAAAGTAAGAGTGTACAAAGCCACGATTAATAGTGCCATGGACATATCACAAAAGGCATTTAATTAATTGAAAATGAGAACTTGTAAGGTACTGTATGAGCTAGAAATTATACTTCACCAATTTAAGTGATGTCGGGCCTGGTGATTGCTAGATTTTGCAGCCCCCAACTACACTCAGGTGATACTGTTGATAATCAAAGGCAGCACCACCATTTGATAATGGTTGAAACCTTGTCAACTGTGGCATAGGAATAGGGAGACAAACTTTCATCTGGCCTTATTAATTAGCTCATGTGCGCATACTTGGATTACGTGAAAAGAGAACACTAGGCAAACGTTGCACCTCGGTACCAAGAGAACAATGGAGGTACCCTAGGCCATTCACAGCAAACTACTGACCTAATCGACTATCAACCAATTAAGGTGATATGGAATATCTCATGTCAAAAGGATGTTGTCCAAATACAGATAGACCATATCAATCCAATATAGCCACCATGCATGTGGAAGAAACAGTCTATGCATACTTTGATACTTGAAGTATCCAGGGCATGATCAACTGTATACCAAGCATGGTCATCTTAACATTGAGACACACAGCTGCTAACTGACATGATCATACAATCCAGAAGATTTACTACTGAGCATTATTCACTACAAAAAAAGACACATATAGCGGTAGTTTTTTTCTGCCGCTAAAAGATAAAATCTGCCACTAAAACTTTATTGTCTGTCACTAATACCCTCTATCATTATTTCTCACCACCTTTTTGTGGTAGACAAGTGTCTGCTACTAAAAATAAGGAAATAGCAGCAGTTAAACAACTGCCCCTGTTAATATTAACATGTGTCACTAAAAAGTTTTGTTTTTTATTGGATAGTGTTTTTTTAAGCAGTTTTAGTGGCATTTTTTTTTGCCGTTAAAATGGTTTTTATAAAAAAAAATGGATTTGGATGGGTACAAATGAAGGTACGTGATCACTAACAAATGAATCCCTATATATGGAGAGACCCTCATGTGGCCCCCACTAGGAGGTCGATACCGAATTGGAGCCAAGAGGAAGCGAGAGGAACCTGAATACATGAGAGAAAGCGAGAGTTTTGTTAATGCGGGGCCATTATTTAATGGTTTAAAGAAATTAGAGCCGTTAATCTGATGATGGACATTTGTGCAAGCAATTTGACTAGCGATCCAAGCTAAAACATGAGATCCAAAACCAATCTGGACCCTATCGGAAAACCTTGTACACGAGCCTTGGCTTTTTTTGTTTTTTAAAATGAAATGATACAAATTTCAAATACCTCCTAGTGCAGAAAAAATAATTCAATACTATACTATTCAATAGGCAACCACTAGTTAAAATTCTAACCATATGCCTTTATGACAGCAAACATTATTGCCTGCTGCTGTATATATTAATTTTTCACTACTATAGCAACATACAATACTGTCTGCTGCTATATACACTAAATATTAATACCAAGCAATGAGTAAAATGAAACTTTAGCGGCAAACATTTTTTTATGCTGCTGTAGAGATGTAAATTTTTAACTTACAGTGGCAAATAGCAGAGTGTGTTGCTGATGAAGACATTTAGCAGCGGAATCTGAAAATTGCCGCTATAAAAGTGTCGCTAATTGTCATTTTTCTTGTAGTGATTTATTGGTAGGTGGAAATGTTGTCATGTGAAAAAGTAAGAATCAACTGGTGATATTTCAGGCCTCAAAAATCATACTTCCCAAAATTATTTCTTGCTGAAATTTAGAGGGCTGAAATATCTTTCATTAAACTACCAAGTCTCATAATTTCAAATAAAAATAAAATTGTTTGATTAGGTTTTGAATCAGAAACTTTTTGACAAAATCCGCTGAAAGTTGCAGATTTTCAACTTGTGCAGAATTTTAATATAAGTGTGAAAAACCTTTAAAAGTTGAGGTTTGGAACCGAATTTTCTAGATCTGAATCTCAACTTAGACACCCATAAAACCATGAGATCCTAATCTAAACTAGACAAGATAATATGCAAAACTATTCCAACAATAGATCATGCAGACATTACAATAAAACAATAAAATAAAAGTAGGTTTGCAGAAACATAAAGGCAGTAGTCTAACTGAAAATAAAAGTGGTAAACAATTGAAATAAAAGTACTGAACTGAAATTAAAATTGGTATTTTTCTCAAAATTTCAGTCTCACTTAGAAATTCCCGCAAATTCTCATATTCACAGTTCCATTACTTCTATGTTGCTCTAATAATTGTAAGGGTTTTTTTTTTCAAAAAAGAAACCAAAAAACCCTCACCTTAGCAGCAATGGCAGAGAGGGGTCCGAGCAAAGAGGGAAGAGGGAGAGAGCAGAGAGGGGACACCGGTGCTTGGATCGGACACCGGATTAGTGCTTCCTCTTGGATCAGAGGGGACACATGTCCTTTCTCTTTATTACTTCTTTTCTCCTTCCTCTTCGCCGGCAGAGGTAGAAGTAGCAAGAGAGAGCACAGAGAGAGCAAGAGTAGAGAGATTGGAGAGAGCAACAAAGAAAGACCAGAGAGAGATCGAGAGATCAGAGAAAGCAGAGAGAGAGAGAGGGAGAGATCAAAGATGGTGAGAGAGAGAGAGCAGAGAGAGACCAAAAAGAAGCCAAGATATTGGAGCGAGATCAGATGAGGAAGAGATAAAGAGTGAGAGAGAGAGGAGATTGGGGGTGGGCGAAGTGAAAAAGAAGCACTGGTGCGAATTTTTGTGCATACTTTTACCAACGAACATTAATCATCGGTAAAAACATTTTCGTTGGCAAATGATCCCAAATTTTTCATTCCAAATTGGT
Source organism: Sextonia rubra (assembly GCA_037013555.1). Lineage (NCBI taxonomy): Eukaryota > Viridiplantae > Streptophyta > Magnoliopsida > Laurales > Lauraceae > Sextonia > Sextonia rubra. The sequence continues at coordinate 49,086,511 of JASUAD010000009.1, read as the reverse complement.
AAAAACAATTGACAACTTTATCGACATACAATATTTTACGTCGGAAAGAGTAATTTTCACCGACATTTCATGAAAAGCATCGGTAAAAATGAATTTTACCAACGTATAAATTCGTCAGTAAAAATTTTTTTCTTTTTTGTAAAATAAGTAAAAAATTATATAAATTTCACTGATGCTTTATGGCATGCGATGGTGAAAACTATTATCGGGCTGATGAATTTAAACGTTGGTAAAATTTTTTTCATTTTTTGCAAATTAAATAAAAAAATATGCAATTGTGCCAACGAAAATATAGAAATCGTCGGTAATATTCATATATACTGATGCTTATTTTCATTGCTACACCTAGGAAAATTCATCGGCAATATATTATTTTCTTTTATTTTTTTATAAAAATGAAGTTAATTTACTACTAACATTTTGTCGAGGAATTTTCACTTTACATCGATAGAAGTTCACTTTTACTGATGTTTTAATAAAACATCGGCAAAGGTACATATATTGCCGACATTTTCTGTGAAACGTCGGTAATTTCTAATGTTTCATCGATGATAATATATGAGTGGGTAAAGAATCCTCAAGTCTTAGCCATTACCAATGAAATTAGAAAAGCATCACTAAGAAGCATCGCCAAAAGTGCAACTTCTTATAGTGTGATGATCCAACAACTAGAATTTGGTCTGCTAATGATCATTGACCATATAAAACGCTTGGATCGTGATCTATTATCTCAGAATTAATAATAAAAATGAAAAAGGGACTGCCCGTGGACTAATATAAAACTAAGCATATTACATCATGTTAATGAAAAGGTAAATTATGTAGAGAAGCAAAATGAAGAAACAGATCCCACTTCATAATTGGCATATGAAGGAGAAGAAAGTGAATATCAAAATATATGGTACCTTGATACTGGAGCAAGTAACCATGTGTGTGAGAGAAGACGCATGTTTGTGGAGTTTGAAGAATCAATAAGCGGCCATGTCATGAAGACTCATTGAAAATTTAGATAAGGGCGAAAGGTAAAATCTGAATCCATTATGAAGAATGGTGACCATCAATTCATCTCTAATGTCTATTATGTGACTGATATGAAAAATAACATATTAAGTTTGGGGTGATTCTTAGAAAGACGATATGATAGCCATATGAAATATCATAGTTGTTTTATAAGAGATGAAAGGATCAAATTGATTGCTAATGTGGACATGTCAAGAGATAAATGCTTCTCTTAAATATACAAAGTGATCTGGTGAAATGTCTAAAGGATTGCCTAAATGATACTTCTTGGCTGTAGCATTTAAGATTGGCCATCTTAACTTTGGTCATTTGAAATTAGTATTTAAGAAAAACATGGTGAATGCATTGCTGCCAATTCATCACCCCAATCAAATATGCGAAAGATGCATTTTTGGAAAACACCATCAAGGAGCATTCCAAAGGAAGCATCACAAAGAGCCACAATGTCGCTTGAAGTCATCGATGAAGATGTTTGTAGACCAATTGTTTCCTCCTCATTGTGTAAGCATAAATACTTCCTCACTTTTATTGATGAGTTTAGTTGAAAGACTTGGGTTTACATTTGAAAAGAAAAGTCATTGACCTTTTTAAATAATTCAAAATGTAAAGTGGTTTATTCATTATGGTCTTAGAATCAGATAGAGGAGAAGAATTTGCATCCAAAGAGTTTAAGGGATTTTGTGATGAGCGTGGCATCCATTAGCTTCTAAAGGCTCCCATACTCACAAAACAAAATGGCCTCACAGAAAGAAAGAACAGAACAATCATTGACATAGCCTAATGCATGTTGAAAGGGAAGAGCTTGCCCAAAGCATTTTGGACTAAAGTCGTATTATGTGCCATAAACATATTGAGTTTTGCCGCAGCAAGATAGTGTGGAATATGACACCACAAGATGCAAGGAGTTAAATGAAGCCAGGAGTGTCACATTTGAGAGTAATTGGATGCATTGCTCGTGCACACATCCTATCACGACCCCAAAGTTGATTATGGGATTGCAATGTGTGCAGTGATGTTAATTAGAAGTTTTTGCACACTTTACACACAAGATTTTTCTATGTGAGGATACAAAGGCTCATAAATCGATGAGGAACTCATGGCCAAAGCTTTTGCGGTCCATTTCAAGTGCTAGAGCAAGGACAATGTGAAATGATAAGATAATATGGTATGATCACATAATGGATGGTAGAAGTAAGCACATTCCGATACATTAAATTCAAGTTAAACATTTAGGAGAAAAGTATAAGTTTAATTGTCACCCTAAGTAAGGCCTGCTGAAACAATGACAATAAAACTAGAATATACAAAAGATATCCCCAAAATAAATCCAAAATATGTAATATGATGAGCTTATGTTCTTCCTATGCCTGAATCACATAGTCAATTGTCCAATCTCATACAATTGGCATATCCTATTCGACTGCCTCAAGGATCGATTTAATGGAAATGGGCTCATTACCTACATAGCACCAGAAGTAGATCAAATAATTGCTGAGCAAGGTCTCAATGATGATAACATATCATGTGATCAGGAGTAGAATAAAGACATGTAAGATTAATTGAATCCAATAACAAGTATCACTAAGCATGTTAGTGCAGTAAATAGTAAAACCTATTGTGAATCATAATTTCAAGTCATACAAGTGTGAATCCTAACAATAAAGACATTCACAAGACTTAGTTCCATTAGATAACAAGGCGTACACTGCTCATTACCGAGAGCAAGTTTCTATATCATACTAATCCATATACTCACAAGGGGTACAAAAGGTATGAACTCCACAGACGAGCGCAACAAGTAAATCACATGCCATTGAGCTAGTCATATAAGGTACCAAGTAAGAACCAAATCTATTTGGAAAGATTGATTAAAGGTGAGGAATCCTAACATTGACCTTGTGAATAAATTGATCAAAATGATTGAGAGGAAAAATGTGAGGATCCTTGTGATCCCACTCTGACTTTAAATATACTACTTCTTGTCTAAATACAGAAAGTTTGATCCACTGATTGGGTGATTTACAATCTAAAAGCGGAAACAACCACTAATTTACAATAAAGATTTACATTGTACAAATTTGTTTCTTGATTGGGTTAAGTAAGCTTGTTTGGAGTTTGGACTGGCCCAATAGATTAAACTGACCTAATATATTAGTTTTGACCCAATGTGCTGAGTCAACCCATTGAGGTAAAAACTATCTTTAAAAACACCTCCCCCCCCCCCCTCTCTTCAAGCACTGGATGTGAAAATGTGAGCATCGAGAGCTTGGAGATCAGTTAATGAAACCATGGTGAGGTTTGGCTTTTGGTGAAGAAATCTACAATTTGTTCATCAAAAGGAATATGGGATTGTTGGATGGTGCCACCTTGAATGTGTTGATGAATTAAGTAACAGTCAACTTCTATATGCTTAGTTCGTTTATGAAATACCTCATTTAATGCTAAGCCTTTAGCACTTTCACTATCGGTGAAAGTGGTGAGGAACCTACAATGGAAATTCCTAGATTGAGAGTAACCAATGAAGCCAAATAATCTTAGTTGTGGTGTGGTCAATGGCACTATATTTTGATTCTAAGGAGGATTTAGAGACAACTTCCTATTTCTTGCTTTTCCATTAAATTAATAAAGAGCCTAGAAAAATGGCAAATCCTGCTGTATACCATCTGTCATTTACCTCACCGGCCCAATCTGAATCTGTAAATCCACGTAAAGCATTATTAGAATTAGAAGACATTAAAAGAGCTCTATTAGTTGTCCTTTGTCAGTATCTCAATATTCGATGAGCAATATACCAATGAATTGATGGCGGATGAGAGACAAATTGATTGACCATATAAGCCGCGTGAGTAATATATTGCTTGGTAATTGCGAGATATACTACGCTTCCAACAATCTCTTGATATCGAGTAGCATCAGGCAATGGGACACTGTAGGAAGTTCGAAGTTTCAAGTTATGCTCCATTGAAGTGGATACAAGTTTCTGATCCATTAGACCTGATCGATGTATAACATTTTTACAATATTTTGTTCGGGAGAAAAGGTATCCAATAAAAGAAAATGCAACTTCTATCCCTAAAAAGGATTGAAGAGAGCCCAGGCCCTTCATTTCAAATTGTTGGTGCAAGAATTGTTTAGGTGGAATAGACCATTCCACTTTGCTAAAAAAACAGGTTCACTCTCTACATGTTTCTTTCTGTTTAGGATCACTGAGTTTGTTCCTTTGCTAATAACTTAGATAGAGCCACATCAACTGATGGGAGTGGGGATCGATGTAATAAAAGTCCCTAGACATGTTCAAAATCTAATCTAATGGCCATGAGGAACTGCACTAGCCGAGTTTCTTGCCTATAAGTTTTGAAGGTATTAGCATCCTCAGTGGATTTGAAATGTGGCTCCATTAAAGCTAGCAGGTACCATAAAGTTATCATCTTCTCATAAAAATCATGAATAGTATCATTTCCTTGATCAGCTTTTTTAATTTGTCATTTTATTGTTTTATTGTACAGATTTATTTCTTGACTGGGCAAAGTGAGCTTGTTTGGAGTTTGGACTGGCCCAATAGATTAGGTTGACCCAATGTGCTGAGTTGACTCATTGAGGTTACCACTATCTTTACAAACCTAAGCTATGTGATTAGCTACCCAAGGGCTTCCTGTTCATGTATTTTTACTTGGTTTCACCAACTCTAACATAGATTTTCATTTTCGAGGTCATTTCTACGTGTAGGTTGGTTTTTTTTGAACTAGAAGGCTTCCTCACTCTCTTAAAGTGTTTGAAGTTTGATTTTGAATAAGCTAAGCCATGCGAGTGATTACTCTGTGTTTCTCCTCATGCTTGCCCTCATTGTTTCAATTCAAGTTTCAATGTCACATGCTATGCTAGATGTTTACCCATTCTTGAAGCTCATTTTAATTAATGTTTAAGCTTGTCTTTTGGTGAAAAGTTTCGACGAAATAATCTCCTCCAAAACCCTCAAACCTTTGTCAAATGGGTAACGAGAAAAAGGGAGGAAAACCCCTTGGAATTTGACCAACCACCTGGCCAACCTGCTGGCCGGTCACTGCTGAACACAGCAGTGGCCGGGTAGAACCACTGCCCGACCCCCTGTTGGATCCCCTATTGGGGGCCAGTTGAGGCCTCCTAGGGGCCCTTCTTGAAGAAAATGTAGGGCCAACTTGTGGCCTCCCTTGGATCCCTCACACTGTCCCACATGGTCCCTCTTTCACAATAAAAATTTCGATTAAATGCCACTTCAATGCAATTGGAAACACATACCCTTTTGGTAGTGTTTGTAAACCTTGGTGACTCGTAGATTGGGGGTCTTCATTTGGTACCCACATCGCTTTTTCTAAGGGCTTCCAAATTAGAAACCCAATCGCCACTTTATTACCCACCAAACCTCTGTATGAATTAATGTGGGTTTGCCTTAGGCCTAATTACATGAATAGCCTACCTTAGAATTTTAAGCATGAGATGAGGGACCACAGGTGGTAAGTGAAGTTAAATCAAGACCATTTGAGGCCGTAGTTGGGGGGCGAATAGGATACTTTGGACCTTGAATCTTCTCCCACAAATAATCACGAAATGGACGTTGAACCTATATATACTTTGGAAATGGACTTCCCGGTTCTAACTTAAATTTGTTAACTTAAATGATATGGTTCCATGCATTAGGCTTGAACTTGGACCATGATGGGGTGTGTATGAAATAACCAACGCCTCGAGGTTTTCCTAGAGACACGTGCAAGATAGTACCATGTCAATTGTACATGGATTTAGGGTTTCATGATTGAAATACTGTTAGAGCATCAAAGAATATGAAAACATGACATGAGAACCCTAGATCTACCTGAAAGCAAATGGTATGACCCCTAGCATGTTAGGGCAATCCAAATATCTCCTTGGACTATGTATTGAATTATCGACTGCTCGATAACTTGATATTGTATTAGCACATTAGGGCAGTCCAAATATCTCCTTGGACTATGTATTGAATTATTGACCACTTGATAACTTGATATTGTATGTCTCCACCCTGGATATTATTTCACTAATGCCAAAACCATTAATGGCAATATAAAATCATCCTTAGGCATGGGACGTGTGCACAATCACTATTACTACCTTTGGATGATAGGATGACTAGCTAGGAGTGCTTGGGTTAGTATGTGTGCTTGGATGTAAATGACCTCCCTTGTTCTTTGGATCGGATTATTACCTTCTCTACTTGTTTCAGGAAGCCTGTTTCTAGCCAAAATGCTGCACATTTGTACTTAGAATATTAAACCCCATTTGGTCAGACCGAATGATATTTGATTGTTACCCTTGCTCAGCTTTGCCTAGTCTTCGTGTCATAGCTTGGTTAATAGCTTGACCAAAGCCCTTGCTTAGATTGACTCTTGTACCTGAACTTAGTATTGGAGTTCAAAATCAGTCATGATGGGAAAACTATCACTCTAACCTTGATTAATGGCCATAAGAAGCGTTCTCATGCCGAGATTTTCAACGTGTAGACATTGATGGGTGTCGAGTGTAGGTGATGCCCTACAAGCTTTGTCTGCTTTTGTTATTTCTAGTAGGTGTGAGCTTGTATTCTAGTACATATTATTATTTTTTGCACGCACTTATAATCATGATGGATGTTGTTATTAATACACTTATATTATACTTGATGCTTAGCTATTCTTGCTCTTCCAGTTGTTTTATAGCATTGGAGGTACAAGCCCCCTTTTGATGGGCTCTCAGGTTTGATTATACAAGTTTGGTATTTCTCTCACTTATTATTATATTATGCTTTCCTATATGCTAATATGTATTGCATATCATATCATTTGCATTTATCGCTTGCCGAACTCCTATCCAACCCAGCTTTGGTGATTGTAGGTAGCAGGAATTAGTTCCACTTGTGCATATACGGAGCAGTGTCTTGGAAATTGGGTGATAGCAAAGCAGTGCACTTAACTCCGCCAATTTTTGCTGCTGGTCCCAAGCCCGGGTAAAGGAGGAGGGTTGCATTAGGCAAGTGACAGCCAGCGTAAAACTTTGTCACAACCCAAACATGAATTTTGAAAAAATGATATTTCACGATAAGGCTAGGGCGTTCCTTGTTTTAAGCGATGCATTGCAACGCCGCCTGGCTGCAGTGAAAAGTGTGCAAGGGCTACCGCATGACTTTGGGCTAGTGCTACTGCATGACTTTGGGCTAGTGCGGTTAAAGAAGTTAGTCCATGAGAAGAAGATGAGGAATAGGAAAATTAGACTTACTACTTGGAATATAGGAATCTTGACAGGTAAGAGCATGGAGTTGGTTGAGGTAATGAAAAGAAGAAGAATTAGTGTGGCTCGTATACAGGAGACAAGGTGGAAAGGGAATAAAGCTAAGAAGCTCACGGATGGGTATAAGTTTTTCTATGCAGGAAAGAGTAATACAAGAAATGGAGTGGGTATAGTTGTAGATAAGGATTTAAAAGAGAAAATTGTAGGGGTAAAGAGATTTGGTGATAGAATTATAGCAATTAAACTAGTACTAGAGGAAGACATAATTCATATCATTAGTGCATATGCTCCCCAAGTAGGATTAGAAGAGAGTGTAAAAAGACAATTTTGGGAGGACATGGATGATTTAATGCAAGAAACCCCAAATAGTGATAAGATTTTCCTTGGAGGAGATTTAAACGGGCATATAGGAAGAGATAATAGAGGATATGAGAGAGTACATGGAGGGCATGGATTTGGAGAAAAGAATAAATTTGAAAACACTATATTGGACTTTGTGGTGGCACTTGGTCTTGTAGTAGCAAATACTTACTTTAAAAAGAGAAATGAGCATTTAATTACATATAAAAGTGGGACTAATAGGAGTCAGATAGACTTTTTTCTAATTAGAAAATAAGACGATTGGCTTGTAAAGATTGTAAAGTTATCCCAGGAGAGAGTTTGACTATGCAACATAAGCTCGGAGTTTTAGATATTTGCATTAGAAGTTGAAAAAGAGTGGTAGTAACAAAATGGAGCCTAAAACAAGGTGGAGAGATTTGAAGGGGGAAAGAGCAAATATATTTAAGGACAAAATGATTGAGAAGGGAGAATGGAATATTGAAAGAGAAACTATAGTAATGTGGAATCAAATGGCTAATTGCATTAGGAATGTTGCAAAGAAGGTACTTGGAGAATCAAAAGGAAAACGACATATTAATAAAGAAACATGGTAGTGGAGTATGGAGGTTCAGGAAGTTATTCGATAGAAAAAACATTGCTACAAAGTTTAGCAGGGGACTAAGAGTATAGAAAATTTTGAGTTGTATAAGAAGACAAAAAAAAGAAGTTAAAAAAATAGTAAGTAGTACAAAGTACAAAGCATACGATAACCTCTATAATAGGTTGGGAACAAGAGAAGGAGAAAAGGAAATTTTTAAGCTTGCAAAAATAAGAGAAAAGAAAAGTAGGGACTTAAATCATGTCAAATGTATCAAAGATAATAAGGAAAATATTTTGGTAAATGACAACGATATTAAAGAAAGGTGGAAGGAATATTTTAGCAAACTTCTAAATGAAGAACATTTGAGCGATACAAGAGTTGAGGAGGATACTTTATTACAAGAGCATTCTTTTCTCCATAGAATTAAAGGGGTGGAAGTGAAGGAAGCATTGAAGCCAATGAAGACAGGAAAAGCAACAGGCCCAGATGGTATTCCGATAGAGGTATGAAAATGCTTAGGAGAGGTTGGAGTAAGTTGGTTATGTAGGCTATTCAATAAGATACTTGTGACAAAGAAAATGCCGGATGAATGGAGAAGAAGCATTATAGTACCTATATATAAGAATAAATGAGATATACAAAATTGTACCAACTATCAAGAGATTAAACTTATGAGTCATACTATGAAGTCATGGGAGAGAATAATGGAGCAAAGACTGAGAACGAAGACCAAGATTTCTGAAAATCAATTTGGTTTTATGCCAGGGAGATCAACTATGGAAGCTATCTTTTCACTTAAGCAATTAATGGAAAAATATTGAGCAAAAAGGAAAAATCTACATATGGTTTTTATCGATTTGGAAAAAGCCTATGATAGGGTACCGAGAAATTTAATTTAGTGGGTCTTAAAGAAAATGAATATCATCAAAGGTTACATTGAAAATTTTAAGGATATGTACGAAGGAGCAGTAACAAATGTGAGAACCACATGTGGAGAAACAGGCGGATTACTTGTGACTATAGGTTTACATCAAGGATCAACCTTAAGCCTTTATCTCTTTGCATTAATTATGGATGAGTTAACTATGCATATCCAAGAAGAAGTACTATGGTGTATGTTGTTTGCAAATGACATAGTATTAGTGGATGAATCAATAGAGGGTGTAAATGCAAAGCTTGAGAGATGGTGGGAGGGATTAGAATCTAGAGGCTTTAAAATAAGTCATACAAAGACAGAATATATGGATTACAACTACAGTGAACATATACAAAGTGTTAAAACCAATATTAAAATTGAAACCCATGAGATACCATGTAGAGATTTATTTCGGTACCTAGGATCGATGATTAGTAAGGATGGGGAGATTGATGAAGATGTGGAGCATAGGATAAAAGCTAGATGGTTAAAGTAGAGACTAGCTTCGGGAGTGCTTTGTCACATACGAATGCGAACGAAATTGAAGGGCAAACTTTACAGGACAGTGGTTAGACCAGTTATGACATATGGAGCAGAGTGTCGGCCAATTAAGAAGATGCATATTCATAAGATGGATGTAGTGGAAATGAGAATGCTTAGGTGGATGTGTGGTAAAACTAAAAAAGATAAAATTAAAAATGAGCGCTTTTGAGAACATTTAGGGATAACGCCAGTACGGGAAAAGATTAGAGAAATTCGTTTAAGATAGTTTGGGCATGTTGAGCGTAGGCCAGTAATGGCATCGGTGAGAAAAAGTTTGAATATACAGGTAGAGGACTGTCACAACCCGAGCCTAGAAATCAGGGTTAGCGAAAAGTCAAACCAGTGACACACGTACTCCCGTGCACGTGCATCCAAATCCAGTCCAGATGCACACACACAAGGGATCTAACACGTGCGAAACAAGCGAACGCGGAAGCTGTAGATATCATAGCAAGCAACAAAGAAATAGCGGAAGCCGAAAAATGCGAAATGGAAAAGACAAAGATAGATACAAAACTATGAACCCAGATACAAGACTGAGTACACCAAAAGAGCGATATAAAAAATGCTACAAAGTATCAAAGTTTCAAGTGCCAAATACAAAATCACCAAATCAAAACCCAAAACAGATAGCCACTGAAGATGAAATGCATGTACGCACTCGACAGAAGTGATCAAGCCCACTCTGCCAAACCGGAGGGTATCTCTAAGCTATGCCCTGCAGCCTCCTCGACCGCCGGGGAGTTGGGCAAGGGATCTGTACCTGCAACACCACAGACAACACCAATAAATACAACGATCCAGCTAATATAAGTAACATGGACGAAACACTCATAGTATCAAATTGAATAATGACAGAATATTAATTACAGAGTTTCATCTTAGTATGCTAAGCAAATCGTGTATAGAAGTAAAGTATGATAAGTGAATCAAAGCATAGAAATACTGAACTAGGTGGCTACTACCTTAACCATATTCTCTCCTATAGAGAGCAGAGTAGAGCAGACAGATGAGAACACCACTGACCCGGCCAAGGGTACAAGTGGGTCTCGGTTTCCTGGGTTCCGGGGTCCCAAGACAAAGCGACATTGCAGTGATACAGAGATACAGAGATACACAGATCTAAGCCAGAGGTAACCCCGTCGGGCATCCTAGGGCTGAGGCTGAATAGAGCCAGACTAATACCAATCAAATCAAATCCAAAAGAAGGGAGACTATCTGGTTTGGACTCACCGATGACAAGGACCGGATCTTATCCTCATGTATTAATCTCTGGGCAGAGCCACTCGGAAATACCCAGTGAATCAGAGATATACAAAGCCAGAGATATACAGAGCATATCATAAACTAAGTCAAAGCACAACATAGATCAAAGCATAGTGCAGAACGAAGAATAAAACAGATATACAGGACGAAAGCAAAATGACCTCTAATGCATAAACATAGATTAGCAGAACAGAGGGCAAAACTGTAAGTAATATGCAATGCATCTCAGATTAATACGGAATCAAGGTTAATTATAAGCCAACACTAATCTAGTTGTCCACTGTCACTAACCGTGCATGATGATGTAGTTTTAAGTTATTCAATGCACCGTTGCCATCCAAGTGTTGCAATGTAATCCTCACGTGCACCGAAGCCCTTTAAACCAACACCCATGGGGAGGTGCTTAACAGTAAATCAACGCTCACATGAATAAGTCACAACCTAACAGACTATTCATACGGTCCAAAGAGTCCATTGGGCAGGTTTACATGGGTGGTTAACCTGTGTGAAAAGCCCTACAAAGTCACAACATTATCCTAAGTTTTATTTCAGATTTTTCAGGTCTTACGATTTAGCCATGGGTGACCTACGGCTTAGCCGTATACATCTTATGGCCTAGCCGTAACATGCACTACGGCTTAGCCGTGGTTCCCTTTAGAACACGGCTAAACTGTTATCTTCCACCTCTGATCTGATACATTTCACGGCTGAGCTACGGTGGAGTCCACGGCTTAGCCATAGACCAATCCACGGCTTAGCCGTAGCTTCACCTTAAGAGTACTGAAATAAGAAAGTTTAGACTGATCAGAGGGATAATTCACGGCTGGGTCACGGCTAGCTTACGGCTCAGCAGTAGAACAATTTACGGTTCAGCCGTAGCCTAGCTGTAGAACAAAATTCAAAAATTCAAGTCTTTAGAATCTGAGCCGTACAAAGTTACGGCTTAGCCATACAATACAGAACACGAAAATGAAGTGAGTACGGAAACTGAAATTTGGTACAGAAACTTAGCAAAACAAGCTCCATAGGTTCCAACACCACAAAATTTAGCTGTAAAACGTACATGTATAGGACGTATAAGATGAAATCAAAGCAATCAAACAAAATACCCGTATGTGTTATACAATCCTGTACTTATACTTGCCTCAAAGCTCTGTCAAATCGCTGAAGCCAAGCTCAAATCCAACTACAACCCAAGCAAAGCAAAGCAAAACACAATCCATGAGCATGCACAGAGAGAGCGAGATGGGAGATCCAATTGGAGAAGAAGAATTGGAGAGAACCCACTTACCTCAAGTACAGACAGAGATGAGAGAGAAAGAACCCAACTAAACGGAGAGTAAAACCCAATCGACAACAACTCCCACACCAAACAGAAGAGGAAAAGAATAGAGGAGGAGAGAAGACGTAGAGCTGTTGCATGCAGTCGTCGAAGGAAAATGAGCAGGAGAGAGACACCTGGGCTCATGACTCTTATATAGTTTCTGAAGTTTAGAACAAAGTCCAGTGAATTTCAGTTATTTACAAATCAAGTCACACGAGGGTCCAACTTCTCCAATTGACTCCGAATGGGTCTGAGACAGTTACGGAAAGCAACGAGCTCAACAAAATACACGTACTGACACCAAGATGATACAAATATGATGCACTCATAGCAAAAGCAAAATTATAAAAAAGGGCTTAGAACTACCTATCGCAAGTCAAAGGTTACTCAACTGCCTATCCAAGACCCGAAACCAAGTCCAAAAGAATCAAACAACAGAAAAGCACACTAATGAGCCACTAATCCGGCTCAAGGGGGATCGGAGTGTTACATCCTTCCCCACTAGGAATCATTCCGTCCGCAGAATGACCACCTACTTGCGCAAAGAGCTGGGGGTACTGGCGCGCTGGCTGCTCCTCTAGCTCCCATGTAGCCTCATCCGGACCGTGATGCTCCCACAACACTTTAACCCATCTGATAGTCCTGGTGCGGAGAATCTGCTCTCGTGTACCAACAATGCGAAGCGGACACTCAACGTAAGTTGCATTAGGCTGAATCTGAATGTCATCGTATCGAATCACATGGCTCGGATCTGGCACGTACTTACGGAGCATCGACACATGGAATACATTGTGGACACCGAAGAACTCAACTAGAAGTGTTAGACGATAGGCTAAATCTCCAACTCGGCTCTTAACTTCAAACGGTCCCACATATCTCGGAGCTAACTTACCCTTCTGACCAAACCGTACCGTGCCTTTCATCGGGGAAACTTTAAAGAACACTCAATCTCCGACTTGGAATGCCAAAGGTCTCCTCCGAGTATCTGCATAGCTCTTTTGCCTGGACCGAGCAATCTTCAGATTCTCTATCACTTTCTGCACTTTATCTGTCGTCTCAACAATGATTGTCGGACCATGGAAACTCCTTGTTCCTACCTCTTCTCAGCACAATGGGGTCCTGCACTTGCGTCCGTATAAAGCCTCATAGGGTGCCATACCAATGCTCTCATGGAAACTGTTGTTGTAGGCAAACTCACACAATGCTAGATGCATATCCCATTCCTTTTCAAAGTTTGGCACGCTGGCTCGAAGCATATCCTCCAACGTCTGAATGGTACGCTCTGACTGCCCATCAGTCTGGGGGTGGTATGCCGTACTAAAACTCAACTTCATGCCCATAGCTTCCTGAAATGCTCTCCAGAATGAAGACACAAAACGACTGTCGCGATCAGATACAATCGATACTGGGGTGCCATGCAATCTGACTATCTCATCAACAAACTTCCTGGCCATCTCTGTGAATGTCATCCCTTTCTTGAACGGAAGGAAATGTGCTGGCTTCATCAATCTGTCCACTATTACCCAGACTGCATTGTTCTTCTTACTAGTCGGCGGAAATCCTGAGATGAAATCCATGGTAATGTGCTCCCACTTCCACTGCGGAATGTGTAATGGGTGCAATGATCCTGGAGGTCGTTGATGATCAGCTTTCACCCTCTAACAGGTCAAACATCTAGCTACGAACCCTGCGATCTCCCACTTCATATTGTTCCACCAAAATCTATCCTTCAAGTTCCGGTACATCTTCATACTCCCTGGGTGCATCGTATAACGGGCATGGTGCTCATCTGTCATCAACTTTTCCTTCAGCTCATCCACAGCGGGAATACACAATCTACTCCTGAAATACAAAACTCCGTCTACTAAGTTGAAATCAGGTCGATCTGCAATCCGATCTCTGAAAGTCACCAGAAGGGGGTCCTCAAACTGGCGATCCTTGATCTGCTGAATCACCTCAGGTTGAAACACTACGGTAGTAGCTAATGTCACCAACTCATCCACCATCCGAACCTCAACAGGCTGATCATGCACAAGCACATAGAATCTTGCCAACACCTGCAGACTTTCTACTTTCCTGCTGAGTGCATCTGCAACCACATTCCCCTCGCTTGGATGGTACTTGATCCGAAAGTCGCAGTCTTTGATGAACTCCAACCATCTCCGTTGTCTCATATTCAAGTCATGCTGATTAAACAAATATTGCAGACTGTGATTATCGGAATGGACCTCGAACTTCACACCGTACAAGTAATGCCGCCACAACTTCAGTGCAAACACAATGGCTGCTAACTCCAGGTCATGGGTGGCATAGTTCTTCTCATGCTCTTTCAGCTGTCTGGAACCATAGGCAATCACTCTTTGATTCTGCATCAGTACACAGCCGAGTCCAACTCGAGAGGCATCTGAATAAATCACGAATCCCTCACTACCATCAGGGAGAGTCAACACTGGCGCCGTAGTGAGCTTTTCTTTTAACATCTGGAAACTACGCTCACACTTCTCTGTCCACTCATACGGGACCTTCTTCCGAGTTAACTAAGTCAGCGGGGTTGAAATCTTCGAGAAGTCCTGCACGAACCTGTGGTAATATCCCGCCAATCCCAGAAAACTCCGAATCTCTGTCACTGATCTAGGATGGGGCCAACGGACTACTGCCTCAATCTTAGCCGGATCTACCATCAATCCATCTCTAGAAATTACATGACCCAGAAAAGCAACTTGCTCTAGCCAGAAATCACACTTGGACAACTTTGCATACAACTGGTGATCTCTGAGCAACTGCAATGCCTTCCGCAGATGATCTGTATGCTCCTCAGCAGTCTTCGAATAGACCAATATATCATCGATGAATACCACAACGATCTGGTCCAAAAAGGAAGTAAACACCCTATTCATCAATGCCATGAAAGCTGCGAGTGCATTCGTCAAACCAAAAGGCATGACAAGGAACTCTAGTGTCCATACCGAGTCTTAAAAGCCGTCTTAAGAACATCCTCATCCTTCACCCGGAGCTGGTGATATCCTGACCTCAAGTCGATCTTCGAGAAGTAAGTTGCACCCTGAAGCTGATTGAACAACTCATCAATCCTAGGCAATGGATATTTGTTCTTGATGGTCATTTTGTTCAACTGCCTGTAGTCAATGCACATCTGAAAACTGCCATCCTTCTTCTTTACGAACAATAGAGGAGCTCCGCAAGGTGAAACACTTGGGCGTATAAACCCTTTATCCAGCAGATACTGCAACTGTTTATTTAATTCCAACAACTCTGCAGGTGCCATACGATACAGAGCTCTACTGATGGGTGCTGTACCTGGCATCAAGTCAATCGAGAACTCTACTTCTCGAACCGGTGGCAACTCTGGCACATCCTCCGGAAAGACATCCGGGAACTTGCTGACTACTGGGATCTCACTGAGCTGTCGCTGATCCTTCTTCTCTATAATGAATGCAAGAAATCCCTCACATCCCCTAGGAAGCATCCTGTATGCCTTACAAGCAGATATCACACACCTTAGGCACTTCGTCTGGCTGCCCTCGAATCGAAATCCACTGCCCAGACCAAAGTAGATAGCCTTACTATAATAATTGATACAAGCATGATACCTCGCAAACCAGTCCATACCAAGAATCACATCGAAATCCAGTGTCGAGAGCAACAGGAGGTCTACCGGGAGCTGATGACCAGCTATCCGCACATTGCACTTAGGGTAAAAAACACTGCACTCCACCCGCTTACCAACCAGAGTGGACACCATCAACAAGTATGGAAGTGGTATGGGTTGCTATCGAAGCTGCACAGTAAAATGGGGTGCTACGTACGAACGCGTAGACCCGGAGTCAAACAAGGCTAAAGCTTCAGCATCAGAGGTGCCTACAATTGATGACTGCAGCCTCCTTGACCGCCAGGGAACTGGGCAAGGGATCTGTGCCTACAACACCACAGACAAAACCAATGAATACAACGATCCAACAAATATAAGTAACAGGGACGAAACACTCATAGTATCAAATTGAATAATGACAGAATATTAATTACAGAGTTTCATCTTAGTATGCTAAGCAAATCGTCCATAGAAGTAAAGCATGATAAGTGAATCAAAGCATAGAAATACTGAACTAGGTAGCTACTACATTAACCATATTCTCTCCCATAAAGAGCAGAGCAGAGCAGACAGATGAGAGCACCACTGACCCGGCCAAGGGTACAAGTAGGTCTCGGTTTCCTGAGTTCTGGGGTCCCAAGACAAAGCGACACTGCAGTGATACAGAGATACAGAGATACAGATATCTAAGCCAAAGGTAACCCCGTCGGGCATCCTAGGGTTGAGGCTGAGTAGAGCCAGACTAATACCAATCAAATCAAATCCAAAAGAAGGGAGATTATCCGCTTCAGACTCACCGATGACAAGGACCGGATTTTATCCTCACATATTAATCTTTAGGCAGAGCCACTCAGGAATACCCAGTAAATCAGAGATATACAAAGCCAGAGATATACAGAGCATAGTATAAACTAAGTCAAAGCACAGCATAGATCAAAGCATAGTGCAGAACAAAGAATAAAACAGATATACGGGACGAAAACAAAATGACCTCGTAATGCATAAACATAGATTAGCAGAACAGAGGGCAAAACTGTAAGTAATATGCAATGCATCTCAGATTAATACGGAATCAAGGTTAATTACAAGCCAACACTAATCTAGTTGTCCACTGTCACTAACCGTGCATGATGATGTAGTTTTAAGTTATTCGATGCACCGTTGCCATCCAAGTGTTGCAATGTAATCCTCACGGGCACCGAAGCCCCTTAAACCAACACCCATGGGGAGGTGCTTAACAGTAAATCAATGCTCACATGAATAAGTCATAGCCTAACAGACTATTCATGCGGTCCAAAGAGTCTATTGGGCAGGTTTACATGGGTGGTTAACCTGTGTGAAAAGCCTTACAAAGTCACACCATTATCCTAAGTTTTATTTCAGATTTTCCAGGTTTTACGGTTTAGCCATGGGTGACCTACGGCTTAGTCGTATACATCTTACGACCTAGCCGTAACATGCACTATGGCTTGGCCGTGGTTCCCTTCAGAACACGGCTAAACTGTTATCTTCCACCTCTGATTTGATACATTTCATGGCTGAGCTATGGTGGAGTCCACGGCTTAGCCGTAGACCAATCCACGGCTTAGCCGTAGCTTCACCGTAAGAGTACTGAAATCAGAAAGTTTCGACTGATCAGGGGGATAATTCACGGCTGGGTCACGGCTAGCCTACGGCTCAGCCATAGAACAATTTACGGTTTAGCCATAGCCTAGCCGTAGAACAAAATTCAAAAATTCAAGTCTCTGGAATCTGAGCTGTACAAAGTTACGGCTTAGCCGTACAATACAGAACACGAAAATGAAGTGAGTACGGAAACTGAAATTTGGTACAAAAACTTAGCAAAACAAGCTCCATAGGTTCCAACACCACAGAATTTGGCTGTAAAACATATATGTATAGGACGTATAAGATGAAATCAAAGCAATCAAACAAAATACCCGTATGTGTTATACAATCCTGTACTTATACTTGCCTCAAAGCTCTGTCAAATCGCTGAAGCCAAGCTCAAATCCAACTACAACCCAAGCAAAGCAAAGCAAAACACAATCCATGAGCATGTAGAGAGAGAGAGAGAGAGATGGGAGATCCAATTGGAGAAGAAGAATTGGAGAGAACCCACTTACCTCAAGTACAGACAGAGATGAGAGAGAAAGAACCCAACTAAACGGAGAGTAAAACCCAATCGACAACAACTCCCACACCAAACAGAAGAGGAAAAGAACAGAGGAGGAGAGAAGACGTGGAGCTGTTGCATGCAGTCGTCGAAGGAAAATGAGCAGGAGAGAGACACCTGGGCTCATGACTCTTATATAGTTTCTGAAGTTTAGAACAAAGTCCAGTGAATTTCGATTATTTACAAATCAAGTCACACGAGGGTCCAACTTCTCCAATTGACTCCGAATGGGTCTAAGACAGTTACGGAAAGCAACGAGCTCAACAAAATACACGTGCTGACACCAAGATGATGCAAATATGATGCACTCAATGCAAAAGCAAAATTACGAAAAAAGGGCTTAGAACTACCTATCGCAGGTCAAAGGTTACTCAACTGCCTATCCAAGACCCGAAACCAAGTCCAAAAGGATCAAACAACAGAAAAGCACACTAATGAGCCACTAATCCGGCTCAAAGGGGATCGGAGTGTTACAAGGGCCCATCAAGAGGTAGGGGTAGGCCGAAGAAAATATGGATGGAAGTCCTTAATTCAGATTTGAAGAAGTTTCACTTATCGAAAGATTTTGCTCAAAATAGAACGGAATGGAGAAATAGAATTCATGTAGCTAACCCCAACATGGTTGGGATGAGGCTTTGATGATGATGATGACAGAGCAAAGCAGTGCACTTAGGTTTGTATTATTGATCAAATTTTGGTGCAATGAGAGACGCTACACATGTTACATAGTTTCTTTAGTACAATTTGTAATATAGCGCTCAATTTGTAATAGTTATTGTCTTAAAACATCTATTAAGTAAGTCTCGTGTAACTTTACTCAAATTAAGCTACAGTTTGCTATCTTTAAAAAAATTTAAATTGTCTCATATTTTTAGAGAAGCTAGTAGATTTTTCAATGTCACATCCTGGGTTCCGAGGGCCCTGGGTTTTGAGACGTGATAGGTGGTATCAGTGGCTAAAACAATGCCTGGTGAATAAAATTTCGGGCTAGTATTAGAGTAAGCATTCATAGGAACCCTAGGCTTCGTGTGAGATTTGGGTAGAAACTCTAGGACTCATGTGAGATATGGGTAGCCCTAGTTGGGTGATGCTTGGTAGGACTATTGTTTTGCTTGATGCAATACTCATATGCATTGTGACCTCGTTCCTTTGAAATGAAGATGCCTAGACTTCATATTCAAAGTAGTGGAAATCCTTCGAGCAGACTCTTAATAATCCTGGCTGGATAATGATTGCAGACTCTTAATAATCCTAGCTGGATAATGCTTACCTTCAGAGCATACTTCAAGATTTTAAAACTCAACAACAAGTCACAAAATAGAATCATTCATAGTTGCAAGCAAGGATTTTACATCTTATGCAATGAAATGCGCAACTTGTTCCCCACTACGAGTAGTCGTTGCCCTGCCTATGCCAGCGTAAGCATGCGATTCTAAGAGTTCTAGAGGCTTAGCGCTAGCCCATTTACAAGAGATACATGCCCTTTAGAGCCTGATGAGTGGTTAACCAAAACTCAAAGGATTCTTTAGACCATGGGATGCACCAGACAACAAAAGGTGACCCTAGCTACTCTAATGTAGTACGGTGTAGTTACAACTTAGTGGATAGGTGTGGAAGGATCCTACCAGACCATAGAGTATGTGCCCACTTGGGATACATTCAAGAAGCAATTCATTGGAAGGTTTTTCCGGGATCACATTGCTACGTAGAAGCAAGTGGAGTTTGAGCACTTACAGTAGGGAGATATGATGGTAACTAATTATATTCACCACTTCTCAAGACTCTCCCAATTCGTTAAAGAGTTGGTCAGCACGGAGGACAAGAAGGTTCCTAGTTAATTGTTGATTCCGCTCGACCATTCACAGGGATATAACTAGAGGACCAAGACCTCAAACCCTTGACGAAGCTCTAAGAAATGCTTATTGGTCAAAGAATGAGAATCAAAATCTCGACAAGGAGATAAGATCATATCGTGAAGCTTTTCCAATTATACCTTATGCAAGTAGCTCAGCACCCCAACAATGTGAACTTTAGTATCTAAGCATGATAATGGTGATGGTATCACTGGGAGTTCCAACTACTGAGAGGAATGGAAAACATTATGAGACTAGCAAGTGCAGCCACCAAAATGAGCCATATTATGCATGTGGAAGTTTGGACCAAAAGGCATGGGATTGTCTGAATAAGAGGAGTGAGGATCCTCCAGTACTAAAAAAGTGGGCCCATGCTTTATTTGTAGATAGATGGGACACTAGGTCCGAAATTTCCCAAGAAGTACGAACAGAGCATAAGGAGCACCATCACTAGTGCTAGAACCTCCAATAATTGCCCTTCCTCTATGGCAAGCTTCCCCACATTATAGTGGTTGCAACTGACAAGGTACTATAAAGACCACACTGGGATGCCTCAAATAGTGACGGGAAATTATGAGGCTAATAAAAATGATCTGTGCATGTTTGAATCTAATGATAAAGCTATCTCTTTTCCTACAACCTTGTCTGTTGGGGTTGTAGTAACCTCGTGCAATGTGTGCGTTTTCGTGTATGGGATCATAATGACCCGGAGTCTATAATGAGTCCCTCTTTCCCCTTGTACCATTAGGTTAGTCACATTTGGAGGGCAAATATAATAAGGTGGGGTGAATGTAAGATACCAATCCCAAATTACCCTACTTAACACTAATTAAGAGTAATTAAATGAAAATCAAGAATGATTAAATCCTATTGAGTGTGTTTTACATTTTTTTTTGAGATAGTTAAATTGGTTTTGTAGAATTTTGGAGAGTTTCGTCGAAGTTCAAATTGAATTCAGGCCTTAAAAGTGACTTTTTGCAGGGTACGACGTAATCAAGGGCAATTTTAAAATTTCATGAAATTCTAGAAATGAGTTCATTAGTTAGGTCTTGACATTCCCTACGACTTTCATGTTTACTTGGAGTCTGTTCGACACCCAAAAACCCTCTATTCTGCCTAAATTTGTTGTTTAAGGATAATGGTTATTTTCGCTAAAGTTGACTTTGTATCAAATGACCTCCAAAAATCTAATTTTTGGTTCATTAGAAAGGTAATTTAATTTTCCACAACATTTGTTCTTGAGCTGCGACAATCAAAAGTCCCCACCATGGTCATTTCCTTGTGCGAGGGTGAAGCCATGTGTTAATAATGGCATACTTTTAAATTTGAGGGATACTGTTCCCTTCTTATAAACCCACTACATGATCTTCTCTCCCTCATTTTTTATTTCTAGCAATTGGGAGCCCTTCTTCCTTTCTTATTCTTGCTTCTTGCTTGATCAAAGTAAATGTTGAAGACTGGATTTGCGAAAGCACCGCCACTCATCTTCTTCCCCCCTCTTTCCTCTCCCTCCTCAGCTCCTTGCTCAACACAGTCATGGCAGCCCCTTTGCGCGAACCAATTCCCTTTAGAAAACATGATTAGAGGTAAGGAATCCTAACATTGACCAAAGCCAAGTGATTAGCAACCCAAGGGCTTCCTTTTCATGTATTTCTACTTGGCTTCACCAACTCTAGCATAGATTTTGATTTTCTAGGTCATTTATGCATGTAGATTGGAGTTTTGAAGGCTTCCTCACTCTCTTATAGTGTTTGAAGTCAGATTTTGAATTATCAAAGCCATTGCAAGTGAAAAATATTGGTTTCTTCTCATGCTTCCCTTCATTATTTCAATTCAAGTTTCTATGTCACATGCTATGCTAAATGTTTACCCATTCTTGAAGCTCATTTTAATTAATGTTTAAGCTTGTCTTTTGGTGACAAATTTGTTTGAAATAATCCCCTCCAAAACCCTCAAACCTTTGTCAAAATTGACATAGAGAAAACGGGGGAAAACCCCTTGGAATTGGACCAACCAGCTGGCCAGCCGGTTGAACATAGCAGTGACCCGGCCAACTGGGGGCCTCCCATTGTGGGGCAGTTGAGGCCCTTCTTGAAAGCAGTGAAGGGGCCACCTTGTGGCCCCCCTTGAACCCCTCACACGGTCCCACATGGCCCCTCTTTCACAATAAAATTTCCACTCGAATGCCACTTCAATGAAAATGGATACGCAAACCCATTTAGAAACCCAGTGGCAACTTTATTACCCACCAAACCTTTGTATAAATTAATGTGGGTTTGCCTTAGGCTTAGTCACATGAATAGCCTACCTCAGAATGTTGAGCGTGACTCTAACCCCTTTCTTCTCGAATAACCCATCTTTCTCTAATCCCTTTCTTCACTCTACATTCCCCCCGTCCCCACCCATTCTTTCCACGCTGCCATGGGAGGAAATAAAAAAACCCCACCAAAATTAGAACCCCAAACACAACCATGTCCCAGACGGAGTCCTTGCAAACCTGAAGAGTGGCTACGTAGCTCTTCTAAATGTTGTGGCAGATGAGAAATCCATTCTGGAGTGCATCTGTACCGCCATCAAAATAGATCAGCTGTATGATTTACCTTATGCAATCACGCCTCATCTAATTTCAAAAGCCTGGCGAAAGATTCGGGCAGAAGCCTCTGCTTGCAGTGGCAAGATTGATTCATCGCTATGCCAAGCTGCTTATCATGCCATCGAGCCTAGTTGCGCACCTAGCCAAGTTTATACTGAGCTGAGTTGGTCAAATTTGGAGGATGCAGCAAAGCAGCAGTAAAATGTCGACTTGTGGAAACCGCCTGTTCTACTATGAAGCATACGATTTGCAACAATATAAACCCAATTATGAGTGATTTCCCTGGCTTACAGCTGATGAAAGCCTCAAAAGCTCCGTACTCTTCTATTGGAGGCGATGTGGAAGAAGACGCTCAGAGGGTGAACTTCAAAATTTTGAAGGGCATTTCTGGCAATGTGGCTCCTCAAGCAAAAATAGATAGGGAATTACGGGATAAACAGCAGTCCCTTCTCTCCACACAAAAGAGAAAAAATTCAAAAAAAATTAAAAATTCCATTTTAACCCCCCTCCCTCCCTCCTCTCTCCTCCCCTTTCTCTCCGGCCGGCAACGAAGTCTGTCCGGCGGGAGGGGGGCTCTCTCTTCCTCTCCTCACCCTTTTCCTCTCCTTTCTCTCCTCTCCCTCCCTCTTCCTTTCGTCTCCCTATTCCTCCTCCTCTCCTCTCCCTTCCTCTTTCTCTCCTTTCATCCCTCTTTCTCTCCCTTTTCGACTCCTCTCACCTCCTATTCCGCCCTGTTCAGCCCTAGCTACGAGGTCGAACATCAAACCGATGTTCCGCCTCATAGGGCAGAAGAGGAGAAGAGAAGAGAGGACAAGGGAGATGAAGATGGAGGAAAAGAGGAAGATGAATAAGGAGAGAGAGAGAGGGAGGGGCCTATGACGAAGAGGAAGAGGGAAAGGGAGGGGAAGAGGAAGATGCAAAGGGAGAGAGAGAGGGAGGGAGAGGCCCCCTCCCGCCAGCTAGAGCTTTTCACCGGCTAGAGGGAAAGGGAGTGGAAGAGAGATGTGTGTGAGGGAGAGAAAGGTATTTTGGAGATTTAGGAAAAAATTTTCTCATGTGTGATGAGAGATTTTACTCAAAATAAAATGAAATTAAGAAATAGAATTTATGTAGCCAACTCCAATATAGTTGAGATAAGGCTTTGATGATGATGATAATGATGATGATGTATGATGAGAGATAAAATTTGTTTTCAAACAGCAGCACTGAAAAAGATAACTAAGAAACGGCCAGCCCATTTCTTCTACCTTACATGAAAAAGGCCTGCTTATTTCTATAGCGCAAAACAGTAAAATCCCACCAACATCAACATCTATTCCACAAGAAACTTCTTCTAGGAACAATGTTGGAATTACTGTAGCAAGCTTCACTACAGCACATCCTTCAAGGACATCATGCTCAACTGGAACAATCGCTGACTCACAGGATTTGATGTCTCTGTTCAACCACAGCTCAGACCCGGTAACATATCTTAATCTTGTGGAAACAACATCGGCAAGCTCTTACCACATCTTGATGTGGACCATATCTAGTAGGTTTTTTGTGGGTAAGAAGCCACACTATCTTGCAGTCAAAGCTGCTCTTTCAAGACCGTGGAAGACACAAGAGGAGTTTGAGACTAAATGTCAACCAATGAGTTCTACTTCTTTAGAAAATGCTCGAAGAAGGTCCATGGTTTGTAGGAGGGCATCCTTTAGCGCGAAAGAGGTGGCATGATGACCTCAATCTCCAGAAGCTCAAACTGAACTCCATACCAGTATGGGCAAAATTTCCCAACTTGAAATTTAGTTGCAGTTCAAGAAGCAGTTTGTCAAAGATTTCTAGTTGCATTGGGAAACCAATTTGCAAGGACAAATTTACTGCAACTGGGAAAAGAATGGCATTTGCCAGGGTCCTAGCTGAAGTAAATATTGATTATAACTTCCAGACATAATCACAATAGGTTGCAGAGGGACTTCATTCAAGCAAGTAGTTCAATACAATTGGAAGCTAGTGGCATGCCAAAATTGTAGAACTTTCAACCATTCACAGAAGAATTGTTGGCATCTATGATGGGGCCCACTGATGGGTAGCCCCAACACACAGCGATTGGATAGAAGGAGGATGTGTTAATCCTCCTAAGACTCAAACTCCAACTGAGATAGTCTAATCCAACTCTTCTTCCTTATCATATTCTAATTTGAATTGGAGTGTTTCACCCACTAAGCCAAATGCTATAAATACACATGGTAGGCTTGCTGTAGAAGTTATCTCATCTCTCACTACCAAAAGTCTAGAGATATTTCATCCATTACCATCTTCTCCATTAGGGTATCCATCCTTGTCTTGAGATTGTGAAGAGTGAATCATATGTGGTTGATCTTTAGTAAATAGTCAAGGATCTCTACGTCCATTGCTTGATTCAGGCAAACGTAGTCCTTATTACATCTGTAATGGCCCTGTAATTCAGATCTACACTTCCGCAACTCCTACAATCTATCATTGGTATCAGAGCCACATCAGGATGCTGACATGGAGGACTAGATTTTTTACCCTGCGAATCAGGTAACCCTAACCCTTCTAAAAACTTACAATCTGACCGATTAATAGTTTTAGAAAATTGGAGGCTTTCGGCATGATCCAAGTGGACGAGTGCTCAGGCCAGGCATCTACATCGTTTTCATCTAAGCGCTTTAAACAATGTCTGTGTATGTGTTGTTTTTAAGATTTGGGCCTATCTGTTCGTGATTTTTTTTAAAACATTTAAAGGCCATATAAATTTAGAACCCTGGCATAGTGAATGTTGTACAGACGAAACTCGGCAAAGAACAAGTTCTGCCAATTGTTAAGGGCGTGTGCATATCACATGGACCATCTCAACTGTTGACGTATACGTGTCTCGTACTTTACGAGTTAGTGTAGTGCAGTGCTCCAAGTCCATTCATTATGTCATTTAAGAAAAGAAAAAAAAAGAAAAAAAAAAAAGAAAAGGCTGGTCCACTTATCACATGATCAACGTGTGTTTGGGGAAATGGATTTAGATGTAGATGCATGGGTCTTGTCACGACCTGGCTCCATGAATAGATGGATTAAGGTAATTCTCGAGGTGTGACAGAGGTACTTTCGTGAAATTCACATCCAAACCATTGTCAAATAGAATTCCACAAAGGATATTCACAATCTAGCACGTGTGAAGAGTACTATGAAACATTTGTCCGAGTCTAAAACACGTGGAAGTCTGTCAATATCGCTTATAATTTTCAATTTTCAATAATATTTTGTGGTATCAAGCATCACATGAATTCAATCCACGACTAGAAGACAAAAAACAAGAAGAGATATATATTATATCCACCATTGACATGTGTTCATTTAGATATGGAGGTGGACAACTGTACAGGTCTAACAAAACAACAAGAACTAGGTGTACATGAATATTCAAGTTTCAAAAGTCAAAATAGGATCCCTAGATGTGTACGTGATGCTCTTCAGTAAGCAGACTGGGCAATTAAAGGGCCTCTACTGTCCACTCATGTAGGCCTAAAGGAATAGGTGAGGTCTCCTTCAATGCCTCCTCGGTCTTTGTATGACCGGAATTAAGATCTGAGCCCATAACACCAACAAATAGGTGTGAATAAGACTATTCAGTAAAACAAAAGAATGATTAAGGTAATACAAGCCGTGTCAAAAAGAATAGAAAGCATGATAATTAAAAGAAATCAAATACAGTTTACTAGGCAGTATTGTGTAGAGAATATTCATGCTTTATGAATTAATAATGGAAATACAACCAAAGTGCCCAGTACACTTGGGTCCTTACTTTCTGAGTTCCAGTGTCACAGATACCAACTGCAATGGCAAACAATCAATTTCTCCTTATTCAAATCTATCGAGTCTCATAAGTGCGAAGCTAAGTAGAGCGAGATTATTCTAGTCAATCGATATCAACTAAGTAAAGTTTCAGTCTAATTCAGTTCAGTTGCATTCTAGTCTATTCGGTCAATCTTACTCAATTTGAAATACAATTCAATGTTAGTAAAATACGCTAAAACCCATCAATTCAATATCATAGAGACAATGATTCAAATATCAATTAAATAATAAGAGTCTCGATTAATTCAGTATCATTGTAATTAATGATTCAGTAAAATTTTGAGAGATTGATGTTCGTTCTTACAATAAGTAGTGAAGTCTAATTTAGGGAGCCAAAGAAGTTTATTAGTTGACCCTAAACTAACCCCCTGTAGCCTCTAACCGTTCATTTCAATATAGTTTTAGGTTATTTGATACACCCTATCCTTGCTTAGTGTTATAGTGTATAATATGTATGTCAAAATCCCTTAAATCATCACCCATGGTTAAGTGCTCTATGTATGAGTGATACTACATAAATAGATCACAGCCAAAACTATTCATACATATTTATTACTGTTGGGCCATGTGTCATGGTTTAAAGATTCCAAGCTAAGGTACTATTAGATCTTTTATAGCCCAACCGTGCTAAGGTTTGTAGTTTGCATCATCATTAACTCATAGGTCAATATTAAAAGGTATTGGGGCCATTTGGGGCAACATAAGAACCTAATTGATTACCAATTTAGATTTTAAAACAATAAAGTTATAAGATGATGCATGGGGTACTTGATCGATCAGGCCATTTCCTGATCAATTAGATTCCACCCAGTGGTGAAATTTGATTGAGTGAACCAATATCCGATCGCACTACAACATATTATATTTTTAACTACGAGCAAATCCATCACTAAATGTGTAGAAAACGTCAGTAAAACATTTTGCTAACAAAATAATTTGCATTGGAAGACCGTCAGCAAAAACCCATGGGAAAAAGTTTTTACAGACGAAACTATATTTACGTTGGCAAATATATCCCCTTCACCGATGATATATTACGTCGGTAAATTTTTTTTCAACCCTAAAAACAATGTGAGAAAATACTTTACTGATGTTTTATTTCGTCTGCAAAAATTATATAATTTTTAATCCATTATATTTACCGACGTTTAACAATGTCGGCGAAAGTAATTCCAAAATTTTTTTTACTTTTAAAATAAATTTAAATTTTTAAAACAAAAAAATTAGTAACACTTTACTGACGTTAAAAAAACATCAGCGAATAATATCTTCTTTATTTTTAAAAGTTTTTTTATTTTTACCGATGTTTTTAATCGTCGATAAAAATTGAAAATTTTTAAGGCAAAAAATTAATAACACTTTACCACGTTCAAAAACATCGGTAAATAATATTTTCTTTATTTTTAAAGGCTTTTTAGGTTTACCATTGTTTTATTTCGTCAGCAAAAATTTAAAACTTTTTAAACAAAAAATTAGTAACACTTTACCAATGTTAAAAAATGTCGGTGCATAATATCTTCTTTATTTTTAAAAGTTTTTAATTTTTACCAACGTTTTTAATCGTTGACAAAAATTTATAATTTTTAAAGCAAAAAATTAATAACACTTTACCGATGTTCAAAAACATCGATGAATGATACTTTTCATAGGCAAATGTCTTATTTAGAAAAACATATAATATTTATTTTTTCAAAATAGAATCCCTGTAAACCTGTTTACACACCCAACTAAAACCTGTATCCAACATAACATATACATTCATACAACAGTTGCTAATAAACAAGCCACCACTGTTATTTTCAACAATTTCTAATCAACAAGCTACTATTTAATTTATACATCGAGTCATTCATCTCATAAAATAAATGTTACAAACAATTATATAGTCCCATACAAATGTTTGAGATACAAATGCAAATAAACTAAGAATTGGGCAAAAAACCACAAGAAGTCTGCAACTGACCCCAAAGCGTCTATCAATCTACAATGACAAGAACAAATTAGAATCTTCTCAATGAATTAAATTTAAAATGTAAGATAAACTTGTATACGTATATAGAATCTTTTCTAAGGTTTTTTCAGCAGCCTATTTTCGAGGCTAAGTTTCGAGAATCCTAGGTTTTTCCATCTAACCCAAAAATCAAGCATTTGATCCATGAGTTGTTTGTTCATTCAAGTTACTTTGGCCTCAACCGAGTTGCCCTGTGCCGATTTTCAACCCTTCTGATGGCTGTTATCCGTTTTGGACTTTCGGCGGCCTATTTTCAAGCCTACATAGAAAATCATAGGTTTTGGCATCTAATTCTTTAAATGGGAGTACGATTTGTAAACCATCAGCTTCTAGAAGTTACTTTGGCCTCGAGTCAGGTGCTTGTGCTGGTTTTTGATTTCAAAGGGGGCCGTTCCAATGTTGGACCTCCAATGGCTTGTTTTCGAGCCTAAGTGTTGGACAACCTAGGTTTTTGTGTCTAATTATCTCACCAGGAGTCCGAGTCATGAGCCATCAGTTCCTACAAATTACTTTGACATCGAACGAGTAGCCCGTGCCGATTTTCAAGCCATCCAATGGTCGCTTCCCATTTTGGACCTCCGGCGGCGTGTTTTCAAGCGTAGCCATTGAAAATCCTAAGTTATTTTGTTCAATTTTCAAGAAAATAATATACTAACGAAGAACTCGCATCATGATCTCCAGTCAATATGCCTTCAAGAGCAAAGCCGGTCTCTTTAGAAATGCCCAAGTAGATCGCTGGATCTATCCCTGCTGCCACTGACAATTGTTGAACAACGGACTCAAATGCAGCCTGTCACTTGTCCTGCTTAGCCTGCCTCTTATCCTACTCAGCTTGCCTCCGAGCCTACTCAACTAGTTGCTCTCACAAGGCAATCACCTTAGGGTCAAAAGCTCAAGACTATGTGGAAGATGAAGAGGTCCTCGTGTATTTTCCATACCCATTCAAGTATCCCGACCTCTTCCCAAGAACTTCATAGGAATCTGTTCCTCAGTCATCGGAGCATGACTGAGGGTTGTGACTGCTCCTCAGTCTACTGCACCAAGAACTCACACCATTTAAATCAATAAGGGATTTAGAATGCTTTAGTGGCACTATTTATCAAAACTGATTTTTATATATGTAACATGTCTCTGCTGAGTCACCTTATTTATCTGCTCATTATTCTTTTACCTGTAATGGGTGTCACGGAAGAACTGAATAATAGGCGGTGCCTGACAGGCATTCAGTGCCATCTGTCATTTGAAATTATTTCGTATTAGATATAAACCTGCATATTGAAAAATTAATAAACTTAATCAAGGTTTTTCATATGAATATACTTAGTACCATTAAAGACATTCTCGATACAAAGGATCTGGAGCCACTAGTATGATTGTATGGCAATTTGGCTCAACTCTCTTGAGCTTTCTTCGAGTTCGCCTACATAGAAAAACAAAAAAACAATAGTTTGTCTTCAACAAATCATAACTAATAGATTTAAGTTGGATTATAATTAATTGATATAGATAATATCCAAAAATTACCTTCCATTCTAGTGATTCCCAGCACTGCATTATCATCAACTGCCAATCGGATGGATCACAACCCTTTGCCGAGTAGTCCTTTGCATTGTGTACCCCCTGCTTCAACAGTTCGAGATAGTGACTATGCAGCTCATATTTCCAAATCCCATACAAAACGTCGCACTAGCAGTCAATGTCTGCCATGAGTTGCATATCGCCCTTGTAGTCCTCAATATAAAATATTTGCCGGAATTAGAGGAGAGCCATATAAAGATTAGTAATAACAAAATAAAATCATATATTGTAATGAGGAGTACAAATATGATCAGTTTGGCTGATATTTCTCATTTTAGTTTAGTCGAATTGAAGCAACAACGGCAAGCTTGATCCCACTATCAAGTTTCTTCCAGCCATGGGGTCACACTAGGCCAACCTTTCTAATGGCTAACCCAAGATGGTTCACCAATGATGGGGCATGCTCCCCTTTTGACCTATGGCTTGAGATGGGGATTGAAATTGAGATGTTATTACCAAATTGTCTCCACAGCTTGGTCACCTTCTTCCCTCCCATGAGGCCCCTTACACAACTTGGAATGTCTGAGACTGAGGCTGATGCTGTTAAGATGACAATGCTAAATGAGTTAGTAAACATAAATCATTAAAACAAGGTGAATTCAATATTTTAAAAGGTCATAATTTTCTCACCTATGCTACTGCCGACTATACGAGGACTCAGCGGAGGTTGGGTCGGTGGAGGCTGTATTTGTGGAGGCTGGGTGACTCCCAAATTAGGGGAGCTCTCTGCACCTCTAGACAACGTAATTGGATCATGGATCAGCATCCCCTGTGTCGCAGCCTCGGGTGTGCTCCCTACAAGAGCTAACCCAAGTGCAGCTACTATACTCCGAGCATGTCTAATCTTCTTCTCCTAAGGCATATATGTAACCTAGCTTAGAACAAAATGACAAGGAACATAGATAATTATTACTAAAAATCAATAATATTAGGCAAGCGAATGTAAGAAGTTTACATTTAATGGAAAAAGGAAGTTTAAAAAATTAGTTTAGCATGAGTATCACTATTAAAACTAACATTTTAAAGCTCTGGATATAGACATTCACACAAAGATCACCTCATCAGATTGAGACATAGATGTCTTGTCATCTACATCATCATGTTTGGGGAGACTGTAGTTCCCATCGTGATCATTCCCACTTTCTTTCCTTTTTCGTTTTTCCCCTTAGCAGAACCAAAGATAGCACGAACAGTCCGCGGGAGCCCCGGAGGTGCAATTTTATCTGTATTCTTTCTAATTGTCTTTTTTCTCTGTAATAAATAATTGAATGTTGCACCTAATAGGACAACTCCTTTAGTTTGACCCATTTTTTTCCTCCATTTGGCATCTTTGGCAACTATGATATATATAAATAAGCATAAAATGTGAAATATAGAAATGTTTTATTCATATATAAACAAATCACAAGAAAAAATTAAATTGAAGACAATGTCATGAATGTAAGGCAAGATATTTATTAATTAAGATAATTGTCACATGTGCAAAACATTAAACAAACACTACATGTTGTATTCTATGTCAGAGTCAAATTGACTATGTACATCATTCTCTTCTTCAGCTTTGTACTCCGCCAGTGTTTCATCATCGTCTTGGCCATCCTCGTCTACTGACTCATCAATGAGAACAATCTCAGGATCTATGTCATCCCTAGAGAATTGGACACCAATACCATCAATGAGGACCGGGACAACGAACCTAGTTTCATCCTGCTGAAATGCATCATTAGGCACATCATCATCATCATCTCGCTTAACGGATACATCCCATACTCCTTGAGGTTTGACCTGTTTTCCGACTCTCCAATTTTTTTCTCTACTGATGTCATTGACGTAGAGGACTTGTTTCACCTGACTTTGTAGGACAACTGGATCATCCTTACACGATCAACCCATGATATTAATGCTTAACATGTTCTTCGATGATTATCTTATGCTTGGTACTAGTGTTGTACCATTCACATTCAATAAAAATACTTTACCGCTATGTAGATAGGATAATTTGCAGACTTTGTATATGAATCCATAGTAGTCATGTTTCTTCCCTTCGTACTTTCCTTCCACAACCACTCCGCTGTTCTGGCTCTTACGGCATTTCTCATGGTCTATAGTGTGGTATCAGACGCAATTACAATCACATCCTTGATAAAGACTAACTAGTGATTTGAGGCTATTTGCTAATGACCACATCTCATCACAGCTTATGGTGACCTTGAGTTTGCAATTGATTCATCTACATAAGTAGATTAAGACGAATGTATTACGCTAATGTCATTTGAGGTATAATCCAATAATGTCTAGCAATTAAAATGATAATGTTTTATTTGTCTTACACGTTGTGTGAACCATTTTGGAAATTCTTTTCGTTGTATCCTTCCGATTTCTCCACCTCTTTGATTATGTACTAAATTCTTGTGTTCCCTACTCAAGGCAACTTTTAATGAATAAGTCAAAGTAGAGAATGATTCAAGGAGTTACCAAGCAATGCATAAATATGGTTAGATTGAAGCACATACTCTAAATACGGCTCCACCTTAGGGCTATTATACAGCATAAACCAATGAGCCATATCACGCTCTCTTTGAGTTGGAAATGTGCCCTTGCTATCAGTCCAATGGGACGGACAGTTTGTGTGAAGATCGACATCCCCGGGCCATGTTCAACACCATCATCATAGCGTTCTATTCGATCAATCTGCTTTAGATACATTCAACAAAATAAGATATTCTTTGACAATGTAAGCCTCGGCAATTGAACCTTTTGGTCAAGCTCGGATGGCAACGTAACCTTTTAGAGTCTTCAGAAACCTTTAAACAACTAATGATAACAATTAAGATTATCAATACAAAGCAATTGCACTAATACATAAATAATTAATCATTGGTTATTAACAATTACCTTTCTATTGGGTACATCCACTGATATTGCACCGGTCCACCAAACATGGCCTTGCACAGCAAGTGAACCGATAAATGAACTATCACATCAAAGAAAGCAGGAAGAAAAATCCTCTCCAACTTGCACAATATTAAAACTATATGCTCCTCCAATTTTTCCAAATCATCGTGTCTCTGTGTTTTCGAGCAAAGGTTTTAAAAAGAGCTGCCTAACTCAAACAATGTTGTACAGATATCCTTGTTCAGAAAACCATGCATGCTAGTTATAAGGATGCATTGGATAAGAATGTGGCAATCATGGCTCTGTCGACTAGATAATTTACCATTTTTCGAGGCTATGCACCTCGAGAGATTTGCCATATAGTGCCGTCTGGGTACGTGATCAACTTTAAGAATTCAAAAAATCCATCTTTCTATTTTGGTTCCAATGTGTAGGAGGCATGGGGCTTCAAGCTGGATCCATTGTCCCTCTCCACTAGATTTAACTCTGGCTTTATGCCCATATTTTTCAAATCCTTACGTGCTTTCTCGGTGTCGTTGTTTTTGCCATTTATGCCGAAAATTGTTCTAACCAAAGCTACACAAATATTCTTCTCAGTGTGCATAGGATCAAGGTTGTGTCAAAATTTTCTGCACTTCTAATAGGGCAATTCAAATAGGATGCTTTTCTTTGTCCAATTCAGTTTTCCAAAGTCATGTTGTCTTTTCTTATTCTTGTCAAACTTGACTAGCACTAGTTTTTCTAGTTGGTCTAGTACCTTTTACACTGCTAAATCCAAAGAATTATTTTCACATACAAGTTGACCGTTGAAGGCCCTGCTTCTACACCATTGGTGGTTTTCTTCCAAGTATTTTCGATGGCCAATGTATCCAATCTTATCTTTCAACTTTACCCTTAAAAAATTGTCGTTACATGAGGGACAAGCCTTATATGCTTTTGTGCCCCACCCAAACAAGTTAGCATACTCAGGAAAGTCATTTATGGTCCACATCACAGCCACATACATCCGAAAGGTCTATTTAGTGGAGGTATTATAAGTCAATACACCTTCATCCTACAACTCCAACTCATCAACCATGGGCCTCAGATATGTATAAATCGCACTCCCCAGAGAGTTTGGTCCTGAAATAAGAAAACACATCATGAAAAATTACTCCTTCATGCACATCCACGGCGGCAAATTGTAGAGCATAAGTATGATAGGCCACATGCTATAAGATGTGCTCATGTTCCCGAAAGGGTTGAATCCATCGATGGCTAACCCCAGCCTTATATTACGTGTCTCTTGGGCAATCTCTGGATATTTCTTATGAAATTCTTTCAACTCCATAGAGTCAACCGGATACCTCCCTATCCCATCATCAACGCACTGATCACTATGCCATCTCATCTCTGTGGCTTATCTTCCTTGACATATAGAATATGCGCAACCTCGATGTCAATGGAAAATAACAGAGCACCTTATGAGGGATTTTCTTTCACTTGCCATCATTGACCTTGTACTTAGGCTATTCATATTTGGAAATTAATCCAACCTAGCATTCTCCTTCCAAAACAACACACAATCGTGTTTGCAGGCATGGATGTTCTCGTATCCAATGCCTAAGTCACGTAATAATTTCTTGGACTCGTAAACTGAGGTTAGCACCACATGACCTCCGGGTAAGAAGTCCTTAAAAATCTAC
This sequence comes from Sextonia rubra, assembly GCA_037013555.1. Lineage (NCBI taxonomy): Eukaryota > Viridiplantae > Streptophyta > Magnoliopsida > Laurales > Lauraceae > Sextonia > Sextonia rubra. The sequence goes on along the minus strand of JASUAD010000009.1, from coordinate 49,051,994 downwards.
AGAACCTTGTCAATCGACTTATTGCTACACCTACTTTCTGTCTTCAAATGCAACAACTTGATGACAAATGCTAACAGAGTATCTGAGCTTTTATAGCCTAGGTACATGCCACTCTAGGAAACATTTAACAAAATTTCAAAATCCTGCACATCATCCCTATCTTAGGTATCTTCCTCTATGTAAGTTCCCCTGCGTTGATCCTCTATCAACTCATCATATCCATCTTCATTGTCTTCTGATTCATCCTCACTCTTATCCGAATCATTAGATTGAACTTTAGGTTCCTTGTGGTATATCTACTGTTAGTATGAGACCAACATTCCTTTAATGTGTAAATGATTTCTCACGGTTCCATAGTCATGTTTCAAACGGTTACAGGAATCGCCATGTAGGCACTTAATCACCGCTGCCCCTCTTGAATTGGCCTTTGCAAATTCAATAAATGAGTTCATCCTGGCTGTGTATTCTCCACTAAATTGGTTCTCATAATGTAATATCCAACTCCTGTCCATATCTGACCTAATCACATGCCATTAGAAATTATAAATTGCTCCATGTGTGATATATTTAACAGGGGGTTTCATCTAATGATGGAATGTTTAATCTCTGACCTGATCACCCAATGCTTATCTTGATGGTTGGATAAATGATAAATTGATTAGGCAAGCAAAATAAAAAACAAAAGAAAAGTGGCACAAAAAGCAGACATAAAAGAAAGGGAAAGTACAAAGAAAAAACCATATAGGATAAAGAAATAACCTAGGTTTAGGCATATCCTAGGTTCACCCACCTTCTCCCTCACAATAAACACAAGACCAAAACTACCCACTTAGCCTAGGCTTGATAACATTTGGCATTATAGGGAATTTGACAGGTGATAAAAATTTATTACCTGTTCCTTAATTTGGTGCCAAACAAGACAAGTTTGAGTGACCTAATCTATTTATTCAAATATTATAATAAAAAATTTCTCGTTCGAACAGACCAACGTGTATAGTCAGTACAACTTAGTGGAGCTTGATTGGGCCCACCTTCGATCATTGCAACTCTTTTTTCACCCTTATCCCTTACGATCGGCAACCACGTTTGATTTTATGCTTAGAGAATTTTTACTCCCCATTGGATTGAATATCAAAAAGTTCTATCATTAAAGGACCTCTTAATCTTTAAGGCTATAAAATCAAGGGTTAAAATAATTCTATGAAACTGATTTTTGGGTGACCCTCACTTGTCAAGAGGTCTTTCCATCTATCCTACTCAGGTTGTCTTTCCATCTATCCAACATATCTTTTCCTAGATCTCTTGGCATTCATATTCCAACTTGGGCTATTCGGTAACTTAGAATATGAATATAGTAGTAGTAGTAGTAATAATAATAATAATCTAGGCTCAAGGTCAACGAACTACTACATCATGAGCCTTATAAAAGGAAGGATGTAATTGAGTCTCCCAAACTCAGCAACTCACAATTAGTAAAAGGAGATGGCTCCAGTAGATGATGAATTGTGTGACTGGGGTTGTTAAACTAATTTAGTCATAGACAGTAATAACTTATTGAGATGGCCTATCTAACAACTGTATTCAGCTATAAATATGTAGCAGATGATCTTATATAAGTAGCCTAGCTGTGATGTAATGAAATTGAACATTTGTTTGATCTTGAATTCAATTTTCATCTTCCTGCTTCTGATCGTCTTCCCTCTCTCTTTTCTTCTTCTTCTTCTTCTCCTTCTTTCTCTTTTACTCTGCCACTCAGTTATCTTTTTCATTTCTCATCATGGTATCAAAGCAGAAGACCTGCGTCGCTACGGTCCTATGATCTTCTACTTCATGTTATTCGTGTTCTCCGTGTGGTTTAGATCATTGGCTCAGATCACTACAGCAGTTGCAAATCAGGATCTCTTTGATCTATTCCTAATCATCTAGTTCTCCTGAAGATTATGTTCAAGATCTTGTCAAAACTAGCCAGATCTATGCTTTCTTGCTCAAGAACTACAGAATTTGAAGGAGAGAGGATCATTTGCTTAAAATCTTGGAAAGTCTAGCCAGATCTGTGTTTTCTTGCGCAAGAACTATAGATTTGAAGGAGAGAGGATCATTTGCTCAAAATCTTGCAAATTCTAGCCAAATCTGTGTTTTCTCGCTCAAGAACTACAACATCTGACTAGAAGTAGTCTTTGTGATCTTCTTTTTCAAGATCTCATACCGTCAAAGGTTATTCTTCATGTTCTCTATCTTTCCTCTCAAATTTCCTGGTATTCTATTCTTGTTATGGCTTCTTCTTCTATTTCCATTGGTTCTGCACCGACTTTCTTGATCTCAAACATCGAAAGTCTAGTTTCAATCAAACTTGAAAGTCATAACTATCTCTTGTGGAAGTCACAATTTTTGCCTGTTCTACGTGCACATGTTCTTCTTGGTTACGTTGATGGAACTTTGTATCCTCCTTCCAAATTTTTGGTTGATGATGATGGTAACTCAACCAAGGATATCAGTCCTCAATACACTAATTGTTTCCAGTAGGACCAAAATATTCTGTGCTGGATAAATGCTACACTATCTAATGGAGTGCTCGCCCATGTAGTAGGATTAGAATTTGCTTAAGTTGTTTGGTTGGCACTTGAAAAACGCTTTGCGTCACTATCTCGCTCTCATGTCCTCCAGCTCAAGATTCAGCTACAATCTATCAAGAAAGGTGCTTCTTCAGTTGCAGAATACATACAGAAAATAAAGCATCTTGCAGATAATTTGGCAACTATTTCCTATCCAATAGATGATGAAGATATAATCCTTTACACTCTTAATGGACTTCCTAATAATTTTGCCGCCTTCAAAACATCCATTCGTACACGATCTTCACCTCTTCCCATTGAAGAACTTCATGTTCTGCTGTTAAATGAGGAGCTTCACCTCACAAATGCTCAACAAACAGTCATAGATTACACAGCTGCAGCCATGCTGACATCCAAGTCCAATTCTCCAAATTGGTCCGGCTCCAGCTACAAAGGAAAAGGACGAGGATCTGCCAATTTCTACAACTAAGGCAAAGGAAAAGGAGGTCGCAACAGTTATAGAGGAAGAGGATCCTTGTCTTCATTCAAGCCAATAACCAGCCACAAAGTGATCGTCCTTATTACCAGATCTATAATCAATCAGGTCATACTGTGCTTGACTGTTACCATCGTATGGATCACTCCTACCAAGGCAGGCATCCTCTTTCACAACTTGTAGCAATGGCCACTTCTTACCTTCCAGAAACAGAACAAATGTGGTATGCAGATTCTGGTGCTACAAATCACATTACTCATGATCTAAACAATCTTTCTCTTAAGCTATCAAGGCAAGGATCAGGTGGCTGTAGGCAATGGGCAAGGACTACAAATTGCTCATACTGGTTCATCCATCTTACACTCCCCTTTATCTTCCTTTACGTTCAATAACATTCTTCATGTTCCTTGTATTTCTTCAAATTTACTATCTGTACATCAATTTGCTAAAGATAATCGATGTGTTTTCATCTTGGATTCGTATGGTTTCACTATACAAGATCCACAGTCGGGGAAGACTTTTTTCCGCAGACTAAGTAGAAATGGTTTGTATCCATTTCCACTTTCTTTTTCACCTTCTTCTTGTACTGCACTCCTAGGAGAGAAAACTTCTGTTAATATTTGGCATAACAGATTGGGACATCCTTCCGCAGCTTCACTGTAACATGTACTTTCCTCTCTTCCAATGAAAGGTTCTTCTGTCATTTCATTTTATGAATCTTGCCGACTTGCAAAGAGCAGCAAACTTCTTTTCATGGCTTCTCAAACTATTTATACTATTGCATTAGATTTAGTTCATTGTGATGTTTGGGGCCCTGCTTCTATTGCTTCAATGTGTGGTTTCAAATACTATCTTGTAATAGTTGATGATTTCTCTAAATACACATGGTTTTTCCCTTTGATCTTTAAATCTGATACCTTTAATGCATTCGTCTCCTTTAAACTTCAAATTGAGAATATGTTATCTTTAAAAATCAAACGGTTTCGATATGATGGTAGAGGAGAGTTTATGAGCTCTAAATTTAAAAACTTCTTGACCTCCAATGGAATCCTCCATCAGATCTCATGTCCTTATAGCCAAAGCAAAATGGGTGTGCTGAAAGGAAACATCGCCACATTGTAGAAACTAGTTTGTCTCTTCTCTTTCATGCTAGTATGCCAACTTTCTTTTGGAGTGATGCTTTTGCTATTGCTGTATACCTTGTCAATAGAATGCCCTTTTCTTCCTTACACTTTATCTCACCACGGCAAAAACTCTTGGTTTTACTCCTATCTATACAACACTGAGAGTGTTTGGCTATGCTTGTTACCCATGGTTATGACCATATTCTTTTAACAAACTTGAACCAAGGACAAAGAGGTGTGCGTTCTTGGGGTACAGCTTAAATCACAAAGGTTATAGGTGTTTGGATACCTTCACTGGGAGATTTTATTTGTCAAGGCAAGTTATATTCGATGAAGGACCATTTCCATACAGCTCCACTCAAAGCCACCCACACCATCACTTCTCCAACAGTACTCTATCATGTCTTGGCTTCCTTACAACTCTCCTCTCACATCTTCAATTCTGGGACCACATCCATCCACCTTACCACCTTTCACACATCCACCTGCTCCAATTATCACTATTACATATAGTCCTCCATCAACACAACAATCCTCTCCCCTACTACATCCTTCCTCACCTACAGCAATCACACCTAGTACTTACTTAGTTCCCTGCTCCAACGAGCAGTCCTTTCCTTCCCCAGCTGAAACCACAGTTACTAACCATGTTCCTATTCCCATCAATCCTCCAACTACCTTGCCTCTGTCTTCTCCATCACTTCCTCACACTGATTGTAATTCTGACTTGCCTACATCAGCTGGTGATCACTTAGCCTCTACCACTACTGTGCATACCAATCCAACCTTACCAAACCCCCCCTCACACATTATGACCACTAGATCCAAACCAGGCATTTCTAAGAAGAAATGTTTCCTTTTTACTAAACATCTACTTGCTCTTCCCTCCAATCTCTACTTTCACTCAATTGAACCGACCAGTTTTACAGAGGCCTTCAAGACTACTAAGTGGAGGGCTCTATGTCAGAATAGTTTTCAGCACTACAAAGACAAGGGACCTGGTCTCTGTTTCCATTCACTTCTAACAAGAATGTGATAGGCTACAAATGGGTTTTCAAATTGAAATATCATCATGATGGTTCCATAGCCACGTATAAGGCTCAGCTAGTTGCCAAAGGGTTTCACCAATAACCTGGAATAGACTACACAAAAACTTTCAATCTTATAATCAAACAACCTACCATGCACCTAGTTCTTGCATTGGTTGTACACTTTCATTGGCCAATTCATCAACTTGACGTGACCAATGCCTTTCCTCATGGTATTCTTTAAGAGGAAACCTACATGGTCCAACCTTAAGGTTTTGTGGATTCCTGTTTTCCATCTCATGTCTGCAAGTTACACAAGTCCTTGTACGGATTGAAACAAGCCCCCAGAGCTTGGTTCCAGAGATTTTCAGACTACATCCTTGGTTTGGGTTTTAACAGCGGTCATAGAGAATATTCTTTATTTGTCCATCACACCAACACCTCCATTACCATTGTCCTCCTCTATGTAGATGATCTCATGACCACAGGCAATAATTCCCACTATATTTCTTCTCTTATTACTCAACTGGGATAGGTTTTTGAGATGAAGAAGCTAGGGAAATTGCATCATTTTTTGGGAATTAAAGTCTCTCATACTGCTACTGGGTTATTTCTATCTTAGTCAAAATATGCCAAGGACATTTGAATCGAGCATCACTATTAGATTGCAAGCCGTATGGTTCACCTTCTTCCGACAAAGGCGCTACTTCAGTCATTACTTCATCTGTCTCCATAGATCCTCATCTTTACAGGAGCATTACAGGTGCCTTACAGTATCTCACATTAACTCGCCCAAATCTATCATTTGCTGTAAACCAAACTTGTTAACATATGCATCACCCTGAGCTTGCTCATTTCATTGCCCTCAAATGAATTCTTCGTTATATTAAAGGATCACTTCTGTTTGGGTTTAACATCTCTGGTGGACCACTTCAACTAATAGCCTTCTCTGATGTTGATTGGGCAGAGATTCCATAGATCGTCATTCCACAATGGAGTATTGTGTTTTCTTAGGCTATACTCCTATTTCATGGTGTGCAACGAAACATAGTACAGTTGCCAGATCTAATACAGAAGCTGAATATCGATCGTTGGCTCATACAGTAGCAGAGCTCTCATGGCTTCGTATGCTGCCGAGGGATCTTCACATTTACTTACCCAGTTGTCCCTCTATGTGGTGTGATAATATTTCAGCAATCTCACTTGCTCCCAACCCTATTTTTCATACTAGGACTAAGCATATAGAGGTGGATTACCACTATAATCGTGAGAAAGTATTACGCAAAGATCTCCTTGTTAACTATGTTCCAACTCATGATCAAATTGCTAATATCCATCCCAAACGCTTCAAATTTCTCAGATCCAAGCTCAAGGTTATTGAGTCAGCCATTCACTTGAGGGAGGCTAATAGGAAGGATGTAACTGAGTCTCCCAAACTTAGCAACTCACAATTAGTAAAAGGAGATAGCTCCAGCAGATGATGAATTGTGACTGGGGTTATTAAACTAATTTAGTCATAGATAGCAATGACTTACTGAGATGGCCTATCTGACAACTGTATTCAACTGTAAATATGTAGCAGATGATCTTATATAAGTAGCCTAGCTGTGATGTAATGAAATTGAACATTTGTCTGATCTTGAATCCAATTTTCATCTTCCCGCTTCTAATCCTCTTCTCTCTCTCTTTTCTTCTTCTTCTCCTTCTTTCTCTTCTGTTCTGCCACTCAGTAATCTTTTTCATTTCTTATCACCTTATACTTCATGCCAAATGGATTATTAACATATCTAATAGAGAAGGATGATACCAATGGGTATTCAAAATCCAATCCCAATTTATAACCATGAGCTTTATAGACAAGTCCTGAAATTCAAGTTGGCTTGTTTCCAAAATTGGGTGGATATCATGTAAGATTTAAGAGATGGATGACCCACAATTTTTTGTATAAAGTAACAGATGTATGAGGGCTTCAATGATTTTCATGAAGAAGAGGAGGAAGAAGGAGGACCAACGACAGAGGAAGCACGGCAGCACCTGCAGCAGAGGAAGCACAACAGAGAGAAGGGGAGGGAGGCGAGAGAGAGAGAGATCACCAACGAAATATCATAATTTTCCTACTGTTGGGAAAAGCGGTGCAACGAAAATTACCCGTAATCGACAGATCAACTACAATGAACACAAGCAATCATACTAACCCGATGCTAAACTGGCTTACTCCAACCTTAACACCTACCTATATGGGAAACTGTCAGACCAAATATAACAATTTTCCTTAGTCATAGAATCCTCTTAACACCACAAGAGCCCACTAACACCCTCCTAATTTACCCAACCAATTCGATCACAGACATGAGCAATATTTTTGGAAACATCTACACAGCATTGAGCTATTGTTTCAAAATTAATTGCCCAATGAATAGGCTGTATCAGTAAATATGGTTTGACGGTGTCTCCTACAGAAAGACCAATTTAGAAAGCATCGCATCTTTACGTATACGAAAATTTTTGGACCATTCTCTTTCCCGACATTCACAAGGCTGGGTGTTTATTTCCAATGACTTCATCCATTATGTTGCATAATGTATGGAATATGTTTTCATGATTCGTTTATGGCCCTCAATTAATGTAAGATTCCAGATTTTTAAAGTTTTACAATAATTTCAATAATTTGGAGAATTAAAAGGTGGGCTTCAGTCAAAGAGCACCATGTCACCAAGCTGCTCATGTGAGCTTCATAAAAATGAAGGAAAGAATATCCTCAGAGGGGCTTTTATTAACTTAGAGAAATCCTGATTTGAAAGGGTGGGAATCCAAAATTTAAGCAAATAGCTGTCCCTCCCACCAAAAGATAGTATGATAAAAGCACGTAAGATCTGAAACACAACAAATACAGCTTGGTTGACTATGTATATTCTAATTAAAGCCATGAAGACAAAACCAAGACATGTAACAATAAAAAGCTCACCACTGATTGCAAAATAATAATAATAATGATGATAAACTTGAGAGCCAAAAATGAAGGAGAGAGGACAATGGAAAAATATTCGAAAAAAACAAGTAGACAAGCAGACGAATGAGAAGAAAGATAATTTAGTGAGAGAGCTCTCAGCAAAAGGACATCGTTGTTTCCACATTAGAACTGCCAGGTGCTCTTATCCAACCAATTGAGGACCCTACCTATTTCCGGTGCTTGTCAAAAAGGCGTGCTTCTATGTCTTCCAAACTGGTATAAAAGACCAACAAGCCAAACACACAAAATAAAACAAAGCTCCCTCAAAAGTCAAAACTATAGATGGACAAGAAGCCCCTATCAGATTCTCTTTCCGAGTGGTTAAAGCAAAACCTATAGGTCTAATTATCATCGAGCCCAGCCTCTCTAATCTCCACCCTTTCAAACAAAACCTAAAAAAAAATCTCCCAAGATTTTAGAAACTTAAAGGTTTGTAACCCAGAAATCAGAAAACAAAGACTAACTAAACATTGCTCAAAAGTAAACCAAAAGCTAAAAAGAATAATATTTTCCTATCTAGATCTAAAGAAAAAAATACATTTGGCGTAGAATGAAAACTAAGGAAAGAAGAAGAGATGTAAAAAAAAATGTAGAACTTACGAGAAAAGTACTGCAGAGAGCAAAATTTGGAGATTTTCGCTTTTTAAGAAGGCCTTCTCGCGCGAAGAGAATTGGGGAAGATGAGATCTCCGCGCAGAGATTGCAGAGAGAGCAGGGTTCCTCTCTGGGAGCAGAACAGAGAAGAGAGAAGAGAGGGAGGGAGGGAGGAAGAGAGGAGAAGAAGAGAAAGAGAGTGAGATCGTGGGACGCTGGTGTTCTCGTGCTGGGATCGAAGGAGAAATCAGAGACGGAGGGAGGGAGGAAGGGAAGGGTTTTCTTTTTGTTTTAGCGAGGGGCGGGGGAGTGAAACACAGGACCTTTGCCGACGACCACTTTTGGTCACAAAACGTAAACAATTCGTCAGCTATAATTTTTTTAATTTTTGTCTAAAATAAGTTAAATTGTAAACCTTTGCCTAGGAATGTATCCTTTCCATCGGTAAAAATCATACTTTTAACGATGTTTGATTTCAAACGTTGGTCATTATATTCAGCTTTTACTGATGTTTAATTTAAAATGTCGGCCATTCTATTTACCAACAATATTTTTCGTTGCAAAAAAATAAAATTTCATCGGAAATAATTTATTCTATTTTAATTTTATTAAAAAAATACGTTAAAAAGTCCTAACCTTTGCCGACGATTTTTTATTGTCCGTCGGTATAAATTTAGTTTTTACCAACCTTTTTCAGAAAACGTCGGTAATTATCTGGGTTTCATTGATGATACTTATGTGCGTCAGTAAATAATGAGAACCCAAGATTCATGGACGATGTTATATTTATTACATCGGTAAAATACCACTATTACCGACGAAATTGTAAACCCGTCGCTAAAAAACGTCACCAAAAGTATTTCTTCTTATAGTGTCGATCGGCGATGGAACAAAATTGCTCCAAGCTAAATCAGTTCTAAGTTGATTTTCGTCTTCTTCTTTTTCTTTCCCTATATCAAATAAACAATTCTAAGTCATCCACCCTTATAACAATCCCATTTGACTCTTTCCATTTATTCTTCATTCATTCTATCCATAATTCAACAAATTTCACAATTTAACTAATAAATGAGCCTGAAATTCAAGAGATTCAATTGGAACAAATCAGAGATTCAATTGGAACAAATCAGTTAACAATCAAACACAATATACCAACATGTATTCAATATAGAACCAACTTATAATTGCCTTTATTCATAGCTTAAGGTAACAATTTCTCTTTGCTTGGCTCTTTGAAAAGAAAACCCCCATTCTATATGCCCTAACATGAAAAAACAAGCATTATGGAAATGATATGAAATGCATGCTATGAATTGAGCCTTCTTGACTCAAGTTGAACTAAAAATCTGAAATGCTTTATAAGTTCTCACCTTAACAAGAAGAGGAAAAGAGATAATGGGAAGTTCTCCCAATTCCAACTCAAGAATAGAAGTATAAGAGGATGAGGATGAAAACTAAGCCTTTTGCTTCCACATGCAAGAAGATCTGGACTTGATCTTGGTGTTGAAGACCTTCAAGTGAGGAAGAAGAGAGCTCCAGCACTTGAAAGTTCATACATAGATCGTTGCTGCATTTGAGCTTTTTTATACATTCACATTTCTTGTATTTTTATAAGAAAGTCCATCTCCTTTTAGTGTCTTTCCAGTTTAAGCAAATGAGAATCTAACTGATTCAAATGAGGTCAAATGAGTTGGAGTAAATCATGAAAGTTGACGAGCTCGATAAGACAAATGTGTTGGTGTCAATATGATGCAAGTATGACATAAAACACAAAATTTAAAATCATGAAAAAGGGCTTTATCTACCTAATCAAGGTCAAATCCAACCCAAATTACTTGTTTGCTATCCAAACTTGACCCATAAGAGTCGAATAAGACAAAACAACCTTCATCTAAGCTTAAACTATATTAAACATAATTATTTACTTTACTCTTTGATTAATTAGTTCCTAATCACGCCTAATTAGTCCCTAATCACCATTTGTTCGGCTCAGAGTGTCACAGGTCTTCTCCAGTTGGATAACTTATTTGTTGTGTTCATACTCTATTTTGTACTTGAATGTGCCTAGGTTGTTTGCGGGCTAAGTCAGTCAGTGCACTGCCTTAGCCTATCCTGTCAAGCACAACAATTTAGTCAATGACTATAGTATGCTTGTAGGACCTGACCAATGGCCTGCCTATCTTGATAAGAAATTTATCACAAGAAAGCACTTTTTTCATTTTTTGTGATATGGCCTAACTTCCACACTGCCATGTAGCAGTTGTGTCTGGCTGGGCTAATATTTTTGAGGTACTGGTAGTAATGGACTCTAGCCCACAAGTGTGGATTACAAAATTCAAGTTCTAAGACCTGTCAATGGACTTGTTTCTGCGCACAATGGATTACACCACATACACACACATACTTTACCTGTTAAGGCTAGGCTTGTAACTATGAGATTCACATAGAAAAAAGGTGTGAATTACAAGGAAACTTTCTCTCTTGTGACAAGATTTTCTTCTTTCCTCATGATCTTATCTATTGTAGCTCAAATGGATTTAGAATTACACCAAACAGATGTTAAGAACGCTTTTTTAAATGGTGATCTTGAGGTGGAGATATACATGAAACAACCAATAAGATAATATGGAAAAGGCAATGAAGATAAAGTCTGTAAGCTTAATAAATCAATCTATAGTCTTAAACAATCCTCACGACAATGGTATAAAAGTTTAATACTATAATAATATCGGATGGTTTCTCCATGTGTTATGAAGATCATTGTGTTTATATTAAGCTATCTAAACATAAATTTATGTTGTTATCCCTTTATGTTCATGATATTCTTTTGGCTTGCAATGACATTGAATTCTTAAATAAGATCAAGGCTTGGTTATCAACTATTTTTGAAATGAAAGATTTGAGTGAGGCTAAGTTCATTCTAGGGGTTAAAATCATGCGAGATATCAAGAAACGTCTTCTTGGGCTATCCTAAAAAAGTTACATTGAGAAAATTTAAAGAAGTTTAGAATGGCTAATGCTAGATCCGTTGAGACCCCAATTGACAAAGGCTATAAATTGAGTAAAATGCAATATCCTCAATCTAATGATGAAATAAAAAAGATGGCTTCCGTACCTTATCCTAGTGCTGTAGGCTATGATGTGCACACATCCTGATATTTATTATATAGTTGGGTTGGTTATTCACTTTCAAAGTAAGTTGGGTATTGATCATTGGACTGCCATCAAACGAATCTTCCGATATTTAAAGGGCACAAAAGAAATAATGCTTTGCTATCAAGGTGGCAGCTTGAGCTTGTTGGCATACAGTGATTCATTCTTTTCGGATGACTTCGATGATAGAAAGTCCACGTCAGAATATGTATTCTTACTGGGCAAAAGAGCCACTTCATGGTCCAGAAGGAAATAGCAATGTGTCATCATTTTGACCACCGAGGTTGCATATGTTGCTTGTGCATTGGCAACCATGGAGGCCTTATGGATTCAAAGCTTTCTGTTGGATTTGGGCCTCATACCTATTGCTTGAGATCCCATTCCATATTGAGAACAGATAATACAACTACTATATGCTTAGCAGATGACCTTCAGCTCCATCAGAGGGCAAAACATATCAAAAGAAAGTGGGATTTCATCCATGAGAAAGTAGAAGCAAAAGAGATAGCAATATCTCATGTGTCATTTTTGAAAATGATTGCTAATCCAATGACCAAACCCTTAAGGCTAGAGCTATTAATGATTCATGTAAAGTGCATGGGCATGCATTATATGTAATTTTTTTTCACTCGAAATGTATTGGGCTTAATTTTAATAAATCAATTTCTCATTGTTTTATGGCTAGCATGTATGATTAATTTTCCTTTTTCATGCATATTATATCATTCATGTTATATTGGCAACAAACACAGAATAGCATGTGTTATGATATATGTGTGGCACCGAATGGGTTTGCTCATCCACTCGTACAGATAAAGATTGCCCTTGATGTCCTAGTGACTGATAGGATGAGGTGCATCTATTTATGTGATATGCCAATTAGGTCAATATAGATCTTATTGGTGCATGCAAATGTATGGAACACTAACTCAGTCTTGTGTGCATTGGGGTGATGTGGATCATAAGACTGAATGAGATTGAGCATTAGTTATCAGACAAATTGACACCTTAGTAACAAAGTGTGGTTGTATTTGTGATGACCTGCTTGTGCAGTAGTGAATTGATGCAAATATTAGCATGGGCTCACAATCCCTCGAAAAATCTCCAAACACCTTAAAACCTCAAGAAAAATCTTCCTTTACCCTAGATATTCATACACAAACAATATCTATAGAAAATAGGATATAGGTAGAAAGTTTTCACAATTCAACCCATTTTCCATTCACAAAAAACAAACTCCCTTGACCTCTTCAAATCCAAGGAACTATGCTGAATACAACTCACCTGCAAGATCGCAATCTTTAATTAAAGTTATTAGTGCTAATTAAGAGTAAGGGTAATTAATTGACATTAAAGCCTAATCAATCACAATTAAGTACCAAAGAGTGTGTTTCAATGATCTAAAGGGATTTAGAATGGTTTCACAAAGTTTTGAAGAGTTCCAAGAAGTTTTGATACAAGTGTGGTGCTTAAATGAGTCAAATTCAGGTTTTGAGGAGACTAAGGACAATTTTGAAATTTCATAAAACTCAGAGTTTTGACTTCAATAGATAGGTCTCGATGTACCCTACAATTTTTGTATTCACCTTGAGTCCATTGGACGCAAAGAAAGCCTCCGTTGAGCATAAGTTTGTCATTTTGAGAATTAATGATCATTTGAACTAAAAGTTGACTTAGACCAAATGACCTCCAAAAATTATGATTTTGAGTTTGTAGGAAAACTAATTTAATTTCCTACAACTTTTGTTCTTGCGCCATGGCCATTTAAAGTCTGGGGGATAGCCATTTCGTTATGCCAGGGTGTGCCATACAAAAATGGTGAACTCGTAATATTTTTGACTTCTCTCCTTTGTAACAAAGCCAACCTCACTTCACGATATTTCCCATTTCTTTCCCATCAGAAATGGTGCCCTATCTTCTTCTTCTCCTTGCATTCATATTCACTTGGATTGGAAGACTGAAGCCACTAGACGCAATTCCACTCCGCTAAAAAGCTTCGTCATCTCCCTCTCCTTCTTTTTGTCTTTCTCCCCCCAAACAGCCATGGTAGCCTCTCTCCCTCTCTTGAAGCTTTGGGAAGGTGCTCAGAGGTGAGGAATCCTAATCCCAAGCTTGGCATGAGGTTATGCATGCCTCAATCTTTCATTTTATGCACTTTGGTTCAGTTTCTTTTGTAGAGTTTGAATTTTTGGCTCTTTTGCACGTGTTTTTAGGTTGTGGCTTGCAAGAGGGTAAAGCTTTATTGTGAGGAATTTTTCAATGGTTTGGACTCAATTTTACCAAGGCAAGTGGTTGGTTTTAATTTGTTCAAGTGTCTCCTTGTTTCCATTTTCTATTAATTATGCTTATGAATTTGCTAGTGTGTACTTACTATTTATGAGTATTTAAGCTCATTTTTAAGTGGAATTGCCAAATCATCTTCCCAAATAGGTCTTAGGACCCCGTCAAATGTCCCCTTTTGGGTTAGCAGTGATCAAGTCCATTGTGCGACCTGGACAGCTCGGTGGCCCACCCAAAAGTTTTACATATGCTTCTCCAAAATTTTTAAAAAACTCTTTATATATTTTTAAAACTATATTTATCTTTTCAATGTGGCCCTCCCAGAACTTTTTTCTTGATAGTGGCCCCACCAAAATAAATTCCTGGGTCCGCCCCTATTGGTGGGGCCCTTGTTTGGGGCAGCTGGGGGCCCCTCTTGGGTGGAATTAGTCCCACTAAGTGGGTCCATTTGGACTTCTAAAAGTCCCACTTGAGCCTTCATCCTTGTGACCTTAAAATCACTTTGTCTCTTGGTAGTGCTTTTAACCCATTTGAGTATGAAAATTGGAAGGCTCTTCTAGTGGCCCCCGTTGAAGGAATTGTGTAGCCTTTTTGTGGCCTTGGACCCACCTGATTGGATCCCCTTTTTGGACCTTTCTTTGACACCAAAAAAGCTACCAATTCATTGTGCGAATGTACTGAGACCCATGTGTCAATGGAACCCCTTGAATTGGTTATGAGAATTAAGGATTAGGAAATTTAGGCTTAGCCTTGTTCCCTCCCATCTTGTGGCCTAAATAGGAAACTAAATGGCCTTGGGTTGCCCCCACCCAAACCCATTCCTAAAGGTGAAATGCAGCATACCATGACTTAGTAAATTGTAAGGCCTTACCTTTAATAGGACTTGGAAGAAATGAAACCCAACTTACGGTAAGTTTGGGGCCAACCTAAGGCAGACGGAACCCATGGAATATTGGGAAGCCAATGTAACCACCCCACGGATGCATGCTTCCTCTCAAATGCAATTATTGGAGCAGGGTTGAATATATGTTACATGTAATGGAATCCGCTCCCTTTCACTAAACAATTGGTTTGTTTAAGTGGGCACTAACCTTGGGAAGAGAGACCGACTCTATGGACCTACCCCTACTACCTTAGTGCTTGATTTGGAATTAAATTGCACCTATGATGGATCCACCCAAACTAAGTTCAAAGGGAAATGGTAATATGCAATGCATTAGGTGGCTAAGACATGAACATGAAATAGGTCGCATCCCCCAAAATGAAATTAGGGTTAACATGAGATTAGGAGCCAATTAAAATTTTTTCCATATTTAAAACAACACGTGGCTCCTAATCGGATCCCACACAGGATCTTAGGTTCGAGGTGAAGTCCATAACATCCAACAAATACCAAATAATTGCTGAAGCATTAATTGTCAATCGGTATCAAATATTACATTGAGTATGCACATTCAAGAATATTAAATCTAAGGTTTTAAGTTGTAGAATAAAATTAGTGTTATTAACTGGAAAGCCCCACTAACAGCTTGGGCAAATAAATAACGTCTAAACTAAAATATAAATTGAATGTATGTGAGTCACTCATGTCTGAGAGTAGATGATTCAGTAATCATCATCTGCACCACACTCAGTCTTATTAGGTGGTTCAAGCACTTGAAAGGCTTCACCCTCTGTCTCCTCCTCAGGATAGCTAGCCTTGGTACCTATGCACCAAAAGCAACAACATCAGACTACAATGAGTTGGCAAGTAGATAGACATATCTCATGATAAACATATAACATCAAAGGTGGGTAAAGATAGTGAATTATATAAGAGATAAACCAATAAATAGTAAGGAGAAAGGACATCTTAATCCAAAGTCTACATAAGTGAGCACATAAGTAAAAAATATTGGGGTCAACTCATAGAAATCATCGAAAAGTATCCTCGTTGAATCAAGTGGTCAATCCTGTCAAATCGTCGGGAGAAGCCTGGTCAAATCATATGATGTCATCTAAAGCACTAATTAACCATTCAAAATCGAAATCAATCTGCCGCAATCTTCAAAATAACCTTGAAATATATAATATACATATAGACCGACTTAGAGGTGCTAAAAGTCCAAATCCTAAGTCAAAATAAAAGGCTGGCTTCCTTGTGCTAAAACATAGGTTCAATAAATAGAGAAACTACTACAAAGTCATAGGTCACATAATATAATATAGGTAGTTTTCATGTAATCCATTGTAACCAATGCCAAGCAACAACATGGTCAAAGTGAATGCGACGGGTATAATCTAATGGAAGCATGTACATTAAGTATACAATGTATCAAAAAATGCAAAGATGCATACCCAAAGGCCGAGAATCCTATTACAAATAAATTCCTACATTCATGATCCCAATCTACGCACCCATAATTCTATTTGAACCAAGATGACGTGAGGTTGGGATATTTAGAAACAATAAGCCACGATGCATAGTATCAATTCCCATCTCAACCAAGTTTGGAATAGTTTGTACACCATAGGTGAACCGGGCAACCCATAAGAAGAACATGCCCAACTATGCCTCTTACATACTAGTTTAAGGTGGGTTTATTGTGAAGCGGTTTGGATGGGGTCCAATCATTGAATCGTGCTTTTAGAACACCTGTAGGTAAATTATAGAAGATATACAACCTCTAACGTCCCCCACAAGCGGCCTTTATGAAAACCCAAAATCACAAATGAGCACACTTTGTTGCGCTTGGGATTTCATGTTTCATCATGTTTTGGGAAGACAACTCCTATATGAATTTCCACATTCTAACTTGCATAAACATAGGGCCATGCCCTCTCCATACATCATATAGAACCACCTTAAATCTACTTTATTCATCATACATCAAATCCAAATCTAAATCTAGCATATGTTTCAAATGTCATCAATAATGGGCAAAACATAATCGAGATAATCATTACATTCAAGAACCAATAAGAATGAATGCATATCATCAATAAGCTATGGTACTCTATTTGCCTTAGATGAAGATGGTATGCGAATTAGAAGAAAACGAAGCCAACGAACCCAATAAAAGCTCCAAATGCGAATCCTATCGAAATGAAATCTATGAAACAAAAGAGAAGACTAATGTGAGTTCTCCAAATCAAATTTTAAGGTTAAAATCTACAAAACCCTAGAATTGGAAAGGTTAAAATATTACCTAGGTTTGCTCAGGTATCTTTGTGAAAAGAAGAACTTGGGGAAGAAGATAAAAGGTGGAGATGGAGATCCGATGGTGATCAGACTGGTGGCCGTTTGCTTTGGCATGGGAAGCACAAAAAATGTGAGAGCGAGGGAGAGAATTGATGGAGAGAGAGGCTGACTAATGGTTTAGGGCTTTGGGGTTTGGTTTTATACGAATTTGAGTTTTAGGTATTTACAAATAATGGCTTAATTTTGGTTGAGTCCACTTTTGATGATTAAGATGGTCTTGGTTAGGGTCAGGGTAAAGGGATGAAGGTCTTAGAATTATGATACCTACCCAATGAGACCAAAATCTCACAAATCAAAAAATTACGAAAAAGGGCTTCTAACTTCCAAGAATTGCAAACTACCCTTACTATTCTTAAGCAATCTATAAACCCAATTCGACTTCGTACTCATGATTCTAACACTAATTCGAACTTGCTTAGATTCTGATGGGTCTTAATTAGATAAAATACAATTTAATTAATAAATATTCACATTTAGATTACAAAACGTTACAACTAGACTAGAATTAATTAAGATTTACCTTTGGGGTACTTGGAGACTACCTTGTGATTGAATGAAAACCCATTTTATAAGCCCATAATTTATACTGATGAACCATGATTTCCAACTTGAAAATCAATCCATGGATGGACTATGGTATGATAACGGAAAACTCTGTGGAATATGACATAAATAACTTGGGAACTATTAATGAATCATGCATAAGACTTGGACTTGTTTCGGTGCACCGGGGGGGGGGGGGGGGGGGGGGGGGGGGGGGGGGCGTGTGGTGGGTGTGTTGTTTGTGAGGTGTAAGTGTTTAAGCTTGTCACCATTCCCGATCGTCGTCCGGAGATGTGCTTATGGTTGCATCAAGTATGCACCATGTATATTCATGGTTATGCCCACACCACCACCGTGAGAGCACCAAGACATGAATTTTTTAAAATGGGGACCGTGGATGCACACATTACAACTAGTTTAACCCTCGCACTTTGAAAGCAATGGAAACCATAAGTTTGACTAATTGTATTGGTTTCCTTGACTACTAATTAGCTTGGTAGCTTTGTTTGTATCAAATACACATTATTCACAAGCACGGCGCTTGCACCATCTGTTCACTTGTATATTTATATTGTATACACACCTCGGGACTACCGGACTAATGACAAAACCACTAATGGCAATATAAATCATCCTCAAGTATGGGACGTGCGCTCGATCGCTATCACCACATTTGGATGATAGGATCCATTGTTAGGAGTACTTAAGCACGGCCTATGCACCTGTACGCGATTACCCCCCTCATTCTGCGGATCTGCTAGTTTTCCTTTTTACCCATTTTGGGCACTCCATTTCTAGCCAAAATGTTGCCCATTTATACTTACAATTTATAAGAGATATTTTACCCATTTTGAACCCCACAAAGTTATTGAATCAATTTGACTTGATTAACTGCACTGTCAATCCTTAGGTTATAAACTCGCCCATTACATCTCATTACTTGTTATTCATCACTAGATCCATCTAGTTGACCCCATTTGCACTAAAAACTGCTAGTGTTGAACATGATTCCAACTGTAAGTATCCAATACCTAAGATATTACATGACTTGGGCCAAATATTGATTTTGGACCCAAGATCACTTTACATTATGGATTCCCGAGTCAGCACCACTGTGTTGTACTGTATTGTATATTATTATAGTTTTGATGGTTTACTCACTATAGTATTATTTTGATGAGTGAGCTGGTTTGCATTACTAGGGTACCCACCATGCCACGAAGAGACAATTGCACCTATGGCAACTCAAGAAGAGTTGTGCTACTGTTATGTCTACTTGTAACGGGAGATTTGGATGCACCCATATCGAGGATTATTGCTATGTGGTTGCATTTTACTAGGATATACATCTATTAGCTCACATTTATGATTCATAATGTACTATACTTTCTATTGCACCAACATGCCTAGAAAAACTGTTATTTCTTTCTGTTAATCCCGACTATCTTTTTTCCATTTGATGCATTTTGAGCTTTTCATTATCAGCACCTTGCTAGCTTTTCTGACCTACGCTTGGTGCTATGTATGTAGGTTTTGCCTTACTTGTGCCTCATGTTTTGAGTTGATGGCTACAGTAGTGTTAGATGTAAGTGACTATCTGGTAAGAGTAGTTATGTAGACACTATGTTTGGGGCAGGAGATATCATCAATGATGAGGTTATTGTCTTTTGGGTTTTGTTATCCTTTGCATTAGCCTCTTTTTGCCTTTCTTTTGGGGAATGAAATTAATACATCTTTTGCACTTTGAAATTTGAATAGATGAGAATGAATTATCCTGTTTATTTGTCTAGCTCTGTTATTTCTTGTTCTTGTTCATATCAATCGATGAAATACTATAGTAGTATACACATGCAAGACATTTGTGGGACAGCCCAGAATCCGTTAAGCTTCGGACTTCAAAGTGCACTATGATGTAAGCTTTTGTTAAATATTCCATTATGGTGATGGATATGGGTACCTCACATGCACGGAATTACCGTGG
Source organism: Sextonia rubra (assembly GCA_037013555.1). NCBI lineage: Eukaryota > Viridiplantae > Streptophyta > Magnoliopsida > Laurales > Lauraceae > Sextonia > Sextonia rubra. The sequence goes on along the minus strand of JASUAD010000009.1, from coordinate 49,031,992 downwards.
GGGAAAGATAAACCATAGCACACATGTACCCTGAGGATGGTCACGGCCTAAAAAACCACACCATTATGCGAGACCGATTTTGGGGTCATGACATCATAACAAGAGAAAATTTAAGGTATCTGCCCTCATCGAAAGTTGTATCTTTTGAGGTACAATGACTATAGGAAAAACCCTCTATCATTATACCTTGAGGGAGCATTTGTTGGCACACAAAAAGTTTCAACAAAAACTCAAAAGAAAATTCAAGCAAGTGAGTGGTTAAGCAAGTCAAACCAAGTCCAAGTTCATCAGGCTAGGGCTTAAACGACTCAATGACAAAGCTAGGAAAGCACTCTCAAAATTTGGTAGGAAAACAAGTAAAAAAAGCAAGACAAAAGGTAATAGTCGGCTGGATATATAGTAGTCGGCTAAACAAAGATGATAGTCGAATTTAAAATAGAAATAGCCGACCAATGCAGCTCAGTAAATAGCCGATACAAATATGGTCAAATCTCTACAAGGTTGATTTCAAGCACATCGGTATAATTCAAGAGATGAAATCCCAGCTGATAGATGAGCACTGTTGACTGCACTAGAGTAGCCAACTGAACAACTTTACAATTGGCTACTCCCCTGAAAAATCATATTTTTTGCCTAAATCAATCTCTTTCTCAAATGGCTGCAAGGACTTTCAGGTCTTTTAATATCCCCAATTGGTAACCTTCCAAGACATCCATCAAGCACCATGACATTCAGCATTGTGACAAAAGATTCAACAAGCATTTGACATCAGGCATCACAAAGAGAAGGCATCTAGATTCTGTCAGATTTCAAGAAAACCCAACATCTTCACAAGGTGCTTAATCTTTGAGAAAAACCCAAAGGATTCAAATAAGTACATTGACACCATGTAAGATCCGATAAGAAACCTCTGAAATCCTAAGTCTTTTAGAACTTTTTTCGTCTTCTTCACTTTGGAGTTAAAGAGGTCCATGGATTAAATCATGTTTTGCTTTGAGAAATGACAGTTCGGTGAGGCAACATGATCATGGACACTTTACTTGGTTCAAACAATCATAACTCCTGTGATTTACATTGCTTGAACTCTAGAAAAAGAGTGATAGATTATGAAGATCGCTTAACTGACTCGAAAAAGGGGCAACGCATGATCAGAAACAAGAAGCCTAGAGCAAATCTTGGATTGACCACTATCACATGATAGTCGGCTAACCCTCTTTCCCCCTCCTTTCATGAATTTTACATAACATTTTTTTTCTAAATTTTTTGCCAAACAGAGATCATACGAGACTAAGTAGGGGAGTTACATAAAGAAAAAAGAAAAAAAGAAAAGAAATGTGAATAACTTTCATCTAGAAGTTCATATACTAGAACCCATGTGATTAAACTTGGGAATGAAGAACTAAAATGAAAAAAAAAATTATTATTTTCCCTTCTTGTGTTTTTGCATGCAGTAGGACTTGTTACGGTGCGTCACGCACTCGCAACCCATTTTCTAGACAAATAGGAAGCACCTCATCCCCCATCGGGAGATAGAGTCGTCCTCGGCTCTGATACCAATTGTCATAGCCTTGCTCAATTTACATGATATTATTCACTTTGGCCCATGTGCACACGTGTGGAGTTCCCCAGGAGGTCACCCATCCTAGTATTGCACTTGCCCGAACATGCTTAACTCCAGAGTTCTTGGGGGACAGCAAAACTTTAAAATGCGTCATGTTGAGCTAACACAAGGTTTGACTTATATGGTTAGAGATTCGAACGTTCGCTTGCCAATCTAGGACCTTGAGGCCATGGCCCACCAGGAGGACCCCATGGTTAACATGCTACACCCCCTTAAGGCTGAAGTTTTGTGGGGTGGCTTTTGGTCCAAGGCCTCACCCTGTGCACTCAGCCAAACATTGCTCATGCAATGGGTTATGAATAAATTTTTTTCTAACTCTGAAAAGGAAAAGCATCATGAAGCAGTGAAGTAGGTCTTCAGGTTTAATGGGTAGATTCACTACAAACCCTCAGGATGCACAACTCATCACTAGAGGGAACCTAAGGGTTTAGGGGTTTATTGCATAAGCTAAATGCAGCTAAGAATACCAACAAAAGTAGTTTTGTTTTTATACTGACTTGTTTTTCTTATATTAGATCAAAGAACTTCAAACCTTATTGTTCACAAATTTTGCTTAGAGACCAGCAAAATCCTGGTTGGGGTGTGTTAAGTTCATAAATTTATACCATTTATGCATCATTTTAGGGTGAATTAAGGACTTAATTAGGTTAAATTCATCCATGCTCATTCATTTTCATCATTTCATGCATTTTTACCTACCCCAACATGGTTGGGATAAGGCTTTGATGATAATGATGATGATGTATTTTTACCTAAGAATAAGAATTTACACATTTTCTGCTTTAAGATTTTATGCAATTTTTCTTCAAAGAGTCCTAGTTAGAGTAGAACTCTGTCTGAATGGGACCCACTTATTCAACATTTTATTGGTTGAATTAGAATGTGCAGAAAATGAAATTTGTAGGACCCACTAAGCCTTAGGGACGATTTTGTGAAAAGTCGTAGTTGCATCAGTACTCTGACTCGGGTACACACATGTGAAGATCAATCAGAGGGTGGTCAACTCATCATGTTAGCCAAAGAGTCCTAACTACAGTAAAAGACCTCTCATAGATCCCACTATTCAAACATAGGAGTTATCCGACCTAGTAAGGTCCACAACAATTGCAGATTGAAAGTTATTCAAAGTATTTTCAGGATAATTCAAAGAAGATAATTGTGGGGGGAGATAAAAGATGAAGAGTTTGAATCAACCACAATTAATCTCCTTTCAAATCCAGAAGTTGTGTAGAGATAGAGTCCATTGCAAATCAAAAATTAAAAGTCAATCCCAATTTCCTCAGGACAACCTATATAAAATTAGTCATAACTTTCAATCCGAACAACGGATCAGTAAAATTTATCTACCAATGAAAGCCTATTCAGAGTAGATGTTTGTGGAGTCCAAGATCATGCAAATCGAACATAAATTGACAAAGTTATAGGCCCAGAGATTTTCATATACATTTTTAAGCACGATTATAATTAAATCCACACCATTGAAGATCTATTACTACACATCTTGAGTGGGACCTCACCTAAAGAGAAGTCTTTGCAGATATAACCTATCTCTACTTGGCCAACAAGTCATTTTTGCTCAAGAGATAACCTTAATTCAAAAGGGTGCCCAGGTTCAATGGATCTGTAAGATAACTGGGTGAAATATAAGGAATACATAAGGGGGAGGATTGTACCACAGTTCTCTCCTCATCCTTGGAAGTCCCCTCCACTTCTCTTTGTCTCTCTTCTCTCTCATTTCTCATCTTCTCTCTCTAATTATTGTAATTTGAGAAAATTTTTGAGGGATTCTGGAGCCCTGTTCTAGAAATTAGGATTTGAAGAAAGAAAATCAAAGAGAGCTGTTGTAAAAATCTAGAAATATTAATAACGACTTTCTAAAGTTCTTTTATATGGAAGAGTAGACTAACAAATTAGAATGTCTTGATAAAGTTAAGTAGTTAATTTGCCTTTTATGAAATTTAATCTAATCGTTTGATTGTCGATATGTTAAGCATACTTTATCATAAAAATAAATCTGTCTTCATGTCGATGACAAACCTCTACTTAGATTTCTATTGATTTCACTTTGATCATGTATACATGTTTTAATAGATTATGCTTAGGATTTAATCTCTTTGATGGTGTATGTTAGCTTGATATATGATGCTTGGATACTTTCAATCTTTAATGAGGTGAAAGACATTTTGATTTTTAATTAAATCTGAAAAATTAATCATTTGCTAGAAAAATCACCCGGATTAGAAACATTATTTATTTATCTGAGTTAATTGGTGGCAAAAATAGTGGCTTGATTGCATATTTTGGTTGATTAGTCTGCTTATTGGATTCTTGAATTTTTGACCTATCTTCATTTTATTCTTTTCAACACTTTATTTTCATTCATTGCAAGTTTCTGCTTCACACATAATTCTCAAAATATTGTTTATTTTATAAAAAATCTAAATTTTTATTTATTAACTTAGAAAAGCTCTATGTGGGTTCGACTTGTAATCGCTATTGTCTCAAAAGGACAATGTGTACTTTTAATTTTCAATGAATTGGAATAAATTCCCCATCACATTTTAGGTGTCGTTGCCTGGGAGCCAAATCTTAGTTTTTGCTAAAGATCTGAATTTTTTTTAATTCTTTTAGTTAGATTCATATGCATGCTCATATTTAGGTTGGTTTAGTTTATTAGCATCCAGTTTTGCATTAGTAGGTTTTCTTTGCAATTAATATTAATTTTTATTTCACTTTTCTGATTGAAATAGGAAAAGAAGTTTTTGATTTTTCTGATTTTTTTACTATTTAATTGAATTTCGGAATTATTAATTAATAAAAAACTTAGGATTTATTTTAATTCAGAATTTCAGTAAATAAAAAAAATTGATTCTAGATTAGTTTTACAAATATTTTGATTTAATTGAATTAGTTTAGGAGAGATTGGTTAGACAAAGTTTTAAATTTTTAGGACTAGATTAATTTGCTAACCTTTGAAATTTAAATTTAGATTAGTTAGAACATTAAATTACTTCCTCTAACTAATTTAGATAAGTCAAAGTCTTTAAATCTAAAAACTTAGATTGGATAAGATTTGATTTGATTGGATAATTGGTAACTTTTGAAACTCTAACCATATCTAGCCACATGAGTTGATAAGTTAGAATTTTTTATTTTCTAGATTAGGTTAGATAGTATTTTGATTTTTCGTACTAACTTAGAATTTGCTTTTGATAGAGTTTTGATTAACTTGGTCATAGGATAGAAGTTTGATTTTGTTTGCTAACATTAGAGATAAGATTTGCTAATAAGAGTTTCTTTTGGATAGGTTCCTTTGTTGGAGGAAGATTTTCGCAGGTTGCTCACAAAAACAAAGAACTGTAGGGATTTCTCTCAAGAAGTCCAACAAAATCGAACTTGATTATAAAACTTAGCTAAAACAAATAGGATACGCTTGCACAAGATAGGAGTTGCATGGACCCACTATAAGATTTTCTATTCTTGACCCACGAATCTTTAGCTGCAAGTGGTCTTGATTGATTTACTTTCGGCATATTACGACTGCTTGCCAGTCACACTTATAATTGGACCCACACACTTAGATAAAGGCAATCTACCCAACAGGATAAGGACTGGATTTCATTACTAGATCCTTACAGACCTAGGTCTAAGCATCTCTCTTATAACATAGGGACCTAGCAATGAATTAAAATCAAGTAGGAACGAAACTATAGGACTCGATCTCAGTAGGACAAAGACAACTAACGGTTGCACCAATTGCGCTCTTTGACTAAAGTTAACACCTAAGAAAAACCTTTGCCCCTAAGTGCACAACAACTTGTCTATTTAGGGTATTGGTTCTTAAGTGTGTCCATCCTTACTACTCTCTAGTGGCTAATCTGGTCAGCTGAGGTTTCATTAAACCGAATTAGAGGTCTATGTTTCCTTTTCACCAACTAAGGGCTAACTTGAGATTTAGGCAACATAGGACCCTTCTTGTGCTTTGTTGTTGTGTTGACTACCTATGCATCATACTAGGTCCATAGGGACCCTACATAATTTTTAGGTTCACATTCTCTTAGGGTTTAACCCAATGCATGTGATCAAAGAAAAACTGACCCAAGATAAGTATATTGTGGGAATGTAAGAAAAAAACAAAGGTTAGTCAGGATTGAACCTGACTTACTTCTCACCTTTGTAAGAAATTCTTCAATTTTTGAAAAATTTAAACAAAAAATAGCTGAAGTAGACCAAGTGGACCCACCCATGACTTTGAAGGATTAAATATACCCTACCAAGACAACTCAACCATCATATATCAAGTTGCCTCAGACCAATGCTACGTTTGAGATTAAATTTGGCATGATCCAAATGCCCCTAGTCTCTCGTGGGCTAGAGCAAGAGAACACATACCAACATCTTAGGGAATTTGAAGATATTTGTGGGACCATGAGGCGAAATAAATTGACAAAGGAAGCCTTAAAACTTAGGCTATACCCTTTTTTCTTGAAAAGAAAAGGCTAAAGCCTGGCTTTATGCCTTACAAGCCAGGTCCATTACTACATTGGCCAAGCTAGTTGAAGAATTTTACAAAGAATTATGTTCCAAGTAGAAAACTGCTTCGATTAGGCAGGCAATTAATGTGTTTAATCAAAAGGAAGGGGAGTCACTTTACAATTTTTTGAATATAAAAGGGCTACATTAAGGAAGTCAATGCTTTGCTAAGTTTAACGCCGAACATGGACTGCACCAAGTGGCTGCCAAGCATGAGATTTTGATCCCATCTACTACCCACCTATCCCATCTTGGGAGGATGATCCTATATTTTAGATTTCAGAATCTAACAATATGGAATCTTTGGATTCTTGTATTAAATGTTTCTTGAACTATGATGATCCAAGTCCTGGAGAAATTGCCCATGCCTTTTTTGGCTCGCTGCAATGTTCTGAAAACTTATCGACATTAGAGGAAAATAGTGATCCTCAGATTTCTGAGTCTTACACTTTGGACTCATACATGGCACCTTTTGAAAATTCACATGATGATGCCAATGCATTCGTGCCAAAGGAAATTGAAGAACATGATTTTGTGGAATTACTAGCATGGGGGGACTATGAACCATCAAGTTTTGAGCAGTGTAAAGATCCATTCCTAAGAAAGAGATTTTCATTGTGATCACAAATTCACCATATAACAAGGGCCATGAGGACCACAAATTCAATGTGAGTAATAATCTTAATGTTGATTCCATGCAATTACTCCTCGATGCATATGTGGAGGACAATTTTGTTAGGCATCGAGGTGAACTCAAACTTGTACATTATTGAGCGGACTCAAGTGAACTGATTTTGAAGAATTGGAAAGATCTACCTTTTGTTCAGGGGCCACTATGCTTCCCCTTATTAGTTATTTATAATTCTGTCTTCTTTGGGGAAAAAAAAGGAAAGATATTTTGAAGACGGAGAGAATGGCTACCATTAGTATGAAAGTTGCCAATAAAGATTCAATTATTATGCATATATATATATTTATATATGAATTTATGGGAGAAGTTTTTTGGCCCTTAACAGCAGTGTGAAAGCTATCATAATAGCTTTGAGAGGAAGAAATTTAATTTGGTTGTATTTTTACGGGATCAGACGATTTAAAGGAAAATTTTGTTTTGTGGCATTGGTGTGGAATATTTAAAACTAGTTAGGATGTTTACCTTTGTTCCTTTTTTAAAAAACATTTTATGGGTAGATTCACTGCAAACCCTGACAAGGCACAACTCATCTACTAGGGGGAACTTAATGGGTTTAAGGGCTTATTGTATATGCTGAATGCAGCTGAGAATACGAGCAAATGTGGTTTTGTTTATTTACTTTTTTTTTCTTAGATTAGGGTAAAATACTTCAAACCTTTTTACTAGCAAATTTTGTTAACACACTAACAAAATGCTAGTTTGGGGTGTGTTAAGTTCATGAATTTGCACCATTTATTCACCATTTTAGAGTGAATTAGGAACTTAATTAGGTTCAATGCATCAATTCTCATTCGTTTTCATCATTTCATGCATTTTAACCTACAATTAAGATTTTACACATTTTCTACATTATTAAAGATTTTATGCAAATTTTCTTCGAAGAGTTTCACTTGGAGTAAAACTATATCTGGACAGGTCTCACTTCATTGTGGGCTCTTTAGCATTTTATATGTTCAACTAGAATGTGCAAAAAATAAAATTTGCAGGACTCGTTGAACCTTGAAAGGATTTTGTGAAAAGTCCTAGTTGCACCAGGCCTCTAACTTTGGACCCACATCCTCACATGTGAAGATCAATCAGAGGGGAGTCCACACATCATGTTAGTTGATGAGACTAAACTACAATATGAGACCTCTCATAGGGCCCACTATTCAAGCAAAGGAGTTGTCCCACCAAGTAGGGTCCATAGTAGTTGTAGATTGACAATTATTCAAATTATTTTCAAGATAATTCAAATAAGATAATTGTTGAGGGAGATAAAAGATGAAGAGTTTGATTCAACCATAATTAATCTCCTTTTAAATCCAGAAATTATGTAGAGATAGAGTCCATTGTAAACCAAAAATCAAAAGACAATCCCATTTTTCTCAAGACAGCCTATCTTAAATTGGTCATAACTTTCTATCCGATTGTCAGATCGATAAGACTTACCTACTTGGAAACCTTATTTAGAATAGATATCCGTGGAGCCAAAGATTGCACAAATCGAAGCCAAGTTGACCAAGTTCTGGGCCCATAATGCTTCATGAATATTTTTAGGTTGTATTACAATTAAGTCCACACCATTGAAGATCCATTGTTGCACATCTTGAGTGGGACCTCACCTAAAGAGAAGCCTTTGTAGAGATAACATTATCTCTACTTAACTTGGCCAACAAGTCATATCCGCCCAAGAGATAACCTTAATCCAAAAGGGTGTCTAGGCTCAATGAATCTGTAAGAGAACTAGGAGAAATAAGATGAATACATAAGGGGGAGCATCGTACACCACTTCTCTCCTCATCCTTGGACATGCCAACCACTTCTCTCTCTCTCCTCTCTCTACTTTCTCCTCTTCTCTCTCTAATTATTGTAATTTGAGAAAATATTTTGGGTATTTTAGAGCCCTATTCTAGAAATCAGGATTAGAAGAGGAAAACTCTGAGAGATTTATTATAAAAATCTCGAGATATTAATAAAGACTTTCTAAAGTTCGTTGCCATGGAGGAGTAGACTTTCATATCAGAATGCCTTGATAAAGTTAAGTAGTTGATTTATCTTTTTATGCAATTTAATCTAATTGTTTGTGTTGACACCAAAAAATTGCCTAACAATAAAATAATAATAAAATTTTCAATCGGGCCAAATCATTAATTGTCCTAGATCATCAGTTCTTGTAAAATCAATATTTTATCAAAAGTAAAAGCGCACAAAAATTTGTGGTAAAGCGGATAGAACTGTTGCAGTTCAATTTGAAGGTGTATCGTTCAAAGCCCTCAAAGCCCAATTATGGGTCCTCTATGGGTCTCACAAATTGATCAAATGAAAAGGCCATAAAAGACCAATTCAATTGACCGAATGTGGAAGTTTTGAAACTTCCAAATGGACTCCCCACTAACCTTTGACTAGGGTTGTAGATGGGTCCTTGATTCTCCGATTATCCGAAAGTTCTGACCCGTTAATAATCGGGTTTGGGTCCTCATTTAGGAACCAATAAGTAAATGGGTCCGGGTTTGGATCCTATTTTTGGGCCCGCGACCTAAACGGTTCTGGGTTTGGTTCCACCTTAGTTCCGGCCCATAGACCCGAGAGTCGACATATTACCCTAACTTTTAAAATTGTTCCATAAAAGTTAACCTTTTCTCTAAATCATTCTCTACACAAACCCGGACCCGGACCCAAACCCGCCCCATGCACGGTTTCGGTTCCGGTTCTGGCTCCATCAACTTCTTAATGGTTCCAGTTCCGGATACAGGAAACTGGTTCCGAAATGGTTCCGGGTCCATCCTTTCACTAACGGTTCCGATTCGGGTCCACCATGGACCCGGACCGGAACTAACCCGTTTACAACCCTACCTTTGATGATGTGGGAGTTATCTCGTAATCCATTCCAAATATTGAAATAAAAGGGCCAAGTTCTTGAATTAAGAAGAGGGCTCTCACTTAGAAGTTTGAGAAAAAGGAAAAAGAGGACAATATTCTCAGTGAAAAAAAAAATAGAGAAAAAGAAAGAAGAGAAAAGAAAAGAAAGAAAAGAAAAGAAAAGAAGTCAGAAGGTAAACAAAAAGTATATAAATAAATAAAGATCTTCTGTATCTTCTCCTTCACAATTACTTCCTCATCATTATTTTTCTTTCTTTCATTGCATCTCCATTAAAGGGAAAATAGGTTTGGATCCTAATCAAAGAAGGGATCCGACCTCCACTCCACACTTCCTCATCATTTTTTTTCTTCATTGCATCTCCATTAAAACGGAAAGGAGATTCCAGTGGCGGCTTGACCATTAGGCAAAAAAGGCCCTTGCTTTAGGCCCCACAAATTAAAAGCCCCCAAAAAAGCAATTCCTATCTTTTTTTTCAATCCAAAAAAACAAAGCCTCATAAAAGTAAGTGAAGCAACTTAAATTCTTTCAAATCTCAAAAAAAGAAATTATTATCATTTTGTTTCTCCTAAAGAATAAAGCCTCATACAAGTAATTAGAGCAACTACCATATTTTTACATTCCAAAAAATGAAAAACTGCTATTCTTTTCTTTTTAAAAAAACATTAAAGCTTATTTTTACCATTGAGAAAATGTTGCCATTAAAAAAAAAAAAAGAAAACCCTAAAATTACAAGAAGCAAGAAAATTTTTTTTTTATGCTGAAAATCCTCTAGTTTGGACATTTTTCCCTTACATTTGTATTGCTGAAAATCGATAGAAGACAACTTCAAATGTAATATCTTTTTTTATTTTCATATTGAAGAAGATGCATCAAATTCAAAAGTAATCTACATCTATAATCTTTGTGGCCAACACTGATAAATCACTAAATTAGGTTTTATACTTTTAAAGTTTTTTAAGTTCCAAGCTCATATTATATGTTTATTATAGTTAGCATTTATTTTATTTGTAAATATTATTAGTTATAATTTATAAATATTAAATATGTCTACTAGAAAAATATTAACAATACCTATAACTATAGCTTCTACAAAAAAAAGTTTTCTCAAAATTAAAATTAATAAAATCTTAATTTAGATCAACATTGTCACGAGAAAAATTAAGTGGATTAGCCATACTATCAATTAAAAAGATATATTAGCAAAACTTGAATATAAAAAGTTAATTAGTACCACTGCATTACAATAGATGGAAAAAATGAATTTTAAATAAAATATTTATAATGATATTAAAAAAATAAAAAATTCTCATTTAAAATTATTACTTTAGGCCTTAGATTTTCTCGAGCCGGCCTTGGGAGATTCGGACCCTTATCAAAGATGGGATATGCCCTCTAATCAATACCATTGCATTTTGCATCTCTCTACTTTATCTTCCCTACACTCCTTTCTTTTTTGGAGATTCGAAGTTCCAATGAATAGGAATTCTGCTTTCCTTTAAAAAAAGAGTGTTACCACCTGTCTTAAAAACAAATGGAGACCTGGACCCTTATTCAAGGTGTCTGCCTTCCTACTAAATGGGTGCCCCCTTTATCTTTTCCACTATCTTCATTCCATCAAAATGGAGATTCAGAACCTTACTTAAACAAGGTTTTTGCCCTCCACCAAACTGTGCATGTGCAATAAATTTGGAGATTCACATCCTTACTAAAGGAATCCACTCTTTTATATATATATAACCCACTTGTCGTGTGCTTCTCTACACCTTGACTCTCACATAGAATTCAAAAGCATCAACATCAGAAGACCATGCAAATTATCAAGCATCCATTTCTACATTGAGTTATCAAAATTCAAGAAAGATGAATAAAAGAAACCGCTGAAGATGAGACTTGCCAAAATAACCAGTTTAAAAGCAAGTTGATTGCATGCCTAAGTTCAGTCCAGTTTTGTGTTGAACAACTTGTGCTAAATTTGCTAATACATTCTCCCAAGTCCCAAATGAATCACATGGGAGTTTGCTAGCATTTCACAATCATCCGTGCATGAGCAAAATGATTCACATGCAACATAATGGATGTTGTGGTTGTAGGCCATGTTATGAGTATAATATATGGTCTGAGTGCTGCTTGGGAATATGAGTGTAGTTGCAGTTAAAAATACAAAAAGAAAAAACGTTTGAAATGGGCTTGAAAGTAGTCCCAATTAGGCTGAAAATCAATACTGTGAAGAGGCTGAAAATTGATTCAAAGTTTAGCTATAAATGGACTTAAACCCAGCCAAACCATGACAGAAATTAGGTTTAAAATTTGGCCCAGATATTGTCTAAATTAGGCTAAGTTCATCCCAAATAAAGTATCGGACTGGCACAAAATAAAACCCAACTGTAGCTGAAGTTGGGCTGGCCTCAGCCCAAATATTGTTTGAGTTCAGGCTCAAATTACAGCTCAAATAAAAGCTGAAATCACGCTGAGTTCAGCCCAATACTGCTAGGAATTGGGCCAAAATTCAGTCCAATCCGTAGCTTAAAACTCAGACCAATTCACAGTCCAAAACTCAGTCAAATTCATGGCTTAAAACTCAATCCAAATCAAGGCTGAAAAATGGCTAAAATCAGTCAAAATACAACTCAAATCAAATTTGAAATGGGGTTGGGTTCAGCGCAATCTTTATTGAAATTGGACTCAAATACAGCCCAAAGAAAGACTGCAATTGGGCCGAAAGAAGACCCAAGAACTATTCCAATTGGGTTGAAAGATAGTCTAGATAAATGGATCTAAATGAGTTCAATAATGTCTACCCAGCAAGAAAGATACCTATTTGAGGTTTAAAATTCTGTCCAGACATACTAAAGTAACTAAACGCAGGCTAAAACTAACTCAGAATTATGGGTGTAAAATAACCCAAACTACGAATCAGAAACTTAAAACAGTGTAGAAATGAGCGCTATAAGTTAGAATCGTCAATCGACAATAGAATTCAAATAGCCCACGTAAGGTGACAAATGGACAGAAAATGAGCTCGACTCATTGTTAGAGAAGGACCCAAGCATGAACACGAATCAGTTCAAATAAGGATATTAAAGGGGTTATGAACCCACGCGAATCATTTTTAGAGAAGGACCCAAGCATGAACATGAATCAGTTCAGATAAGGATATTACAGGGGTTATGAACCCACAACCAAACACCCTGAAATCTTTTCAAATAAGCAGTCTACATGTCCACATCCAAACAGTCAAAATGATGGGAATAAATAGGCTCACAACCAGCTCAAATGAAGGTGGAAATTGGGCTAAGCTCAGCCTAAATAATGTTTGGAATTGAACTGAAATATAGTTCAGATAGAGGCTAGAACTAGACTGTAAATTGAACTGACCTAAGTCCAAGAAAAGGTTGAAATTCATCCCACACCTATTTTAAAAGGGTTGAAGGATCGTAACACAAAAGGGTTTGCAATTCAGCCTAAGTTTGCCCTCAAATAGGTTAAAAGTACTGTCCAAACTATCTGAATTGATTTATTTAAATGGGCCTCTCTCAATGGGGCCACAGTTAGCTAGAAAATAAGTCATGAGTCAACATTCACAAACCTAAACTGTAAAGGGAGAAATCCAACTTGAACAATGGTCTGATTGAGTTGAAATTCAGGATGAAGTCATCCAAACAACATGGCCCGGGACTAACCCAAACAATGGACAAAGTCGGTCAAATCTTAATCCTAGAAATGATTAAAAATGACAGTCAAACTACTCGGGCCAATCTATTGGGAGGCCTACCAAAGTGCAAGTCAAACTAATTTGAGCAAGGCTAATGAAGATCTAAGTGAATACAAATGACAGTTTTCTGGCAACGAAGGCGAGAAGCAAAAGGAATCTCTTTTAAATTTTCTTGCATTTTCTTTGTAATTTTTATTGAGTTATATTTCCTTGTAATAAGAGGTTTTCCGTCGGGGATATAATTAACGGTCGATGAAGTTTTCATGATCGGGCGTATGATGTACCCACACCAATTAAATATAAAACCTCCCATTAAATGGAGGGAAATTTGTATCCAATGAATTTTAATGCATTTATTTATTTAAGCATGAACGAATTTATTGTGTATAGTTTGATTGTCTCTATTTTATGCATGCTTTATCATAAAAATAAATCTGCCTTCATATCTATGACAAACCTCTGCTTAGATTTCTATTGACTTCACTTTGATCATGTATACTTTTTTTAATAGATTATGCTTAGGATTTGATCTCTTTGATCGTCTATGTTCAACTTGATAGATGATGCTTAGATACTTTCAACCTTTTATGAGGTGAATGAGGTTTGGGCTTTTTAATTAAATCTGAAAAATTGTTCTTTTGATAGACAAATCACCCAGTTTCTGATCTGAGTTAATTGGAGGCAAAAACAGTGGATTGATTGCATATTTTGGTTGATTAGTTTGTTTAATTGATTCTTGATATTCTAATCTATTTGAAATTTTGATCTATCTTCATTATTATTATTTTCTGCACCTCTTTTTCATTCACTGCAAGTTTTTGACTCACACATATCATTCTCAAAATCCTGTTTAGATTCTAAAAGATTCATATTTTTATTAACTTAGAAAAGCTCCCCGTGGGTTCGACTTGTAATTGCTATTGTCTCAAAAGGACAACTATGCACTTATAGTTTAATTTTAAATGGATTGAAATAAATTCCATATAAAATCTGATGAAGCTGGAGAAAATTCACACAAAGAGGAATCCTTTGGACATGATGACGAAGACTGTGTCTAGGAAAAAGCTAAAGATATATTTAGAGACGGCAGGAATAAACTCCTAGTGAGAGTGGTTTAAGGCGTCTTCCCTAAAGTCTAAAGGGCATTATTGTTGACCAAGTGGGTCCAAACCAAGTGGGCTTTAGTTCATAGCTATTTTAGTAATTATACAAGGACTTTCTTGGTGAGTAGATAGTGATTCTTATCGGCCAAGAAGAGTGGATTATATATTGATGTAATCTATAACCCAAACCTTAAACAGAGATAAAGAGGTAAGAGCCTAGAGGAAAGTAGAGTTTCATTTCTGTGGACGTAGGCATGTTTGCCAGAACAAGTAAATTTTTGTGTGATTTTTCCTCTTCCTGTGTGTCTTGATTGATTGCCACTCATGGTTGTTTCACAATTCCGCACATACGCGGACGACAGTGCTAACTTAGCTATGAGTAGATTTTGCAAGACATTATATGTGTGTGTCTAACTCAGTGTGTGCGTGCGTGTGCATGTGTGTGTGTATGAATATTAGCGTGCATCTTCCCTTATCATAGGGTGAGGGATGCTTACATAGCTTTCTTTATTTGTATTTAAGCATTCCTCTTTTTCATATAGCTTTTGTCTTTTGCACATTAATATATCCAAATATGAAAGTGTCCCTCACCCTATGGCGAGGAATGGATGAATTCTAATATTCTCCACACACACATACACACACACACACACACATATATACATATATGGGGAATCTTCATGTGCATACGTCCCTCACGAAGGAACCGTGCATATTCCTCCATGGGGCCCACTGTGGACCCCACTAAGGGATGAGATAATATATATAGACAATATTCATATACATGTCTCTCACCGTTTTTTTCATGAGAACTTTAGGTGAGACCCACTTATGGTCTATCCAAATGGACCACACACAAGAACCCCCTAATTTGCATGTGTTGACTAATTTTTCGTCCAATTTAAATTTACTGGACTGTTGGATCAACTATACACTTGTCCAAATAGAATGGATTTTTGGACAACGGATGAAAGGGTTAGAGACATGTGATTTGGGCCAAACTTAATATCTAGGGTGATCCCACATGGATCTTTCCATCCCCCCTCGTTTCATCCCTTGGTGGGGTCTATAATGAGCCCCATGGAAAAGTATGTATGGTCTCTCTGTTAAGGATATTTGCACAAATGGATTCCCGCTGTGTGCACTTGATGATTGTGTGCACCTCGATGTGGGGCCCCACCTGCTACTGGGACCAAGGAGATCAAAATATCTCCTTGGGCTCTTCCTCTCTGGAAAAAAAAAGAAAAAAAGAAACCGCCTCATACCCCTTTTGCATCATCTCCATTTGGGCCCCACAAGTTAAACAGTGCACAATCTATTCGGATTGATGTGCAGTTGATTCAACGATCTAGCCTATTCATATTTGATCAAAACTTAAGTGAGGGGGCAGTTTTGGGGGTCCCTTGTGTGTGGTCCATTTGGATGGATTATACAGTGGGCCACACCCCAGGTGTGACCTGATAACCAATCTATATATAGAGAGAGTCTTTCTGTGCATACATCCTTCATGGACTACCCCTGCATACTCCTCCTTGAGGCCCACTTGTGGACCCTACCAACTGATGAGACCGGGGAGGATTGAAAGTTCCAAGCGGAACCACCTCAGATATCAAGTTTAGCCCTAATTCCATATCCCTAACCCCTTTATTTGTGGCACAGAAATTTAGTCCTTTGGATGGATATACAGTCTATCCAACGGTCTAGTCCATTTGGATCTATGCCAAACTCAGAGCATGTGGTTATCAAAGGGGTTCCTATATTTTGCAAGGTTTGGATTGTATAATAAAAGAGCCCCATCTAGAGTTCCCACTAAAAAAAAAAAAATGGTGAAGGATGTATGCGCATAAATATTATATATATAAAAGAAATACCTACAACATACTTAATAGTTTTTTTTTTAAGATTTTCCATGTTATTCAAAGTTTATTTCATCTTTTCTTGCACTGCTTACATTCATACCAGATTATATAAATATCGCAGTATAATTAAGAAAATAGCGTAACAGATATATGGCATGATATTACTGCGATGTTTTCTTGGATTTTTTCTCCCAAGCTACAACTAGCAGCTCCGATATAAGTTTATTGGAGCGCCCACGTTTTCTCTAGATTCCTGCCATGGGCACAAGTGGCTTAAATTTTGTCTTGGCGAAATGCTCATCACTTTTGACAAGTAAAAATTAGATAAATTCAAGTTGAATGAGTCCAGCCCCACGAGAACCAATTACTTACCCAAGCACTCAAATGCCGGCCTGGTCTCCAAAATTCACAGGTCAAACATTTACCATTCTCCTAGAATAATAAATCTGGTAATAAACATATTTTGATTGTTATCCCATGCAAAACGCCCACAATCTATCCTTGAAAAAAGTTGCAGACATTACATTGATTCGTGGGCTTCTAGATGGAGATGGAGTCATATCTCCTAGTGGAACACCAGCTCAACTGAAATGAATGCTTATTTATCTAATTTTTTGTCGATCACATCTACTAGTGGAACACCAGCTCAACTGAAATGAATGCTTATTTACCTAATTTGTTGTCTATCACATCTCCTAGTGGAACACCATCTCAACTTAAATGAATGCTTCTTTTTCTAATTTGTTGTCCCATTTGATTACTTGAAAGTCCTAACCAACCGATTATACCGAACTAATAGTCAATCAACTTTTAAGAGTAGGGATATTAGACACAAAAACAATGCAAAGTTGATTACAACAATTCCAATGACTTTCAAATTGATTCGGTCAACGTAGTCACTAAAATTTTTTGGAAATGAATGGATGGACTGGATTGTGCAAGTAGTAGATTAAAAAACCCTAACGAAAGCGTTGTGATAGTAAATATTTTGAGCGTTAGCAGTCTATAAAAAATTCTCAATCATTGACCGTGTATATGAGCGGGGTCCAAAAATTAGGTTGTCCTACCAATTGCAAGGTAATAGGATTTATAAATACCAATTAAATCATGTGCTACGAATGCAAATAATTTTTCTGTTCTTCATCTCTGTAATCCATACACTGATTTAAATTTTAAAGGGCATTATCATAAGTGGGAATATCTGACCCACCATCGAGAAGGCTTTTCCCAAATTGAGAAAAATTTGTCTTCATTTTTTTACTTTTCTTCACGAAAAAGGACTGCAAAAAATGCCTAGATTTTTCATGCCATTTTTGCAGTGTTAAGGCTGCACAAATGTGCCATATCCGCACATGCCATGGACGGCAAAATAGAGTTGTGTTTGTGTGCGCAGAATTTCTTATCTAGAAGGATCGGACCGGGTAACGTTTGCAATTTTCTGGATAACTAATGCACCAAAGTATAACATATACCTAATCCTACAAGAAACTTCAACTTCAAGTCGCACCAAAGCATGACATGTACCTAATCTTACGAGAAACTTCAACTTCCGGAGGTCCATCTATAGGATGACCTTTGAGACCCATGGCCTCTCCAAGTGAATTATAAGATATATTTTACTTCAATAGATAAATGGGTTGTTCTGGCCCTAATTTCCATAAAGGTCCAAGGAACAAAATAATAAAAATAGGTTCAGTAGAACCGGTGGGCTTGGACATTATTGGACCTAGCTTAGAGCCACTGAAACCCTTAGGCATAAATTTCATGCCTTCAGTTGACATGATTGCAAAAACCACTCAACCTCATTATCAGATCGACTAAAGGTGGCAATGACCCTAATTTGGTCTATCACAGGAAAATCAGTTTGCTGGCTTACCGATTGCGCTCGTGGTACAATCTAAACTAAGAAGTTTCTGCATAATACAACTCCTTGTGGGACCAACTTACTGTGGCTTGCTAAGTAATCACTCTTTTTTATAAAATGATCACCCTTATAGTCCAAACTCTTGTTAGAGTAAAATTTAAAGATACACGTATGTTGAAATGACTTTTATTTTGGATAATTCAGATTTTCAATAAAGGGGCTCAACTATGAAGTTCCACTTCTTAAACTCGGGACTTGTACCTATTTTTTAATTTCAATCAAACATATGACCTTCCATGGACAAGAATTAGGGGCCTTGAGCTAGGCCTTAAACCAAACTCAATTGATTTAATAACCATGTGCACATTCATTAAGCCATCGTACACAAGTCATTTGCTGGACTGGCGACGCTTCTCATGGCCTCCTAGTCACACCAAATATTGAGGACAAGGTGTTCTCAAATGTTTCCCATATTCGTACGTACAAACCATTATGTCCAAATCATCATGTGATAATTGAGGATTTGAGGTGGTCAGAGGTACTCTTTACTCTTAGGAAAAGATAGACTACCAGTGCAAATTCCGCAATATTAATCTATAATGGGCCTAAAAAACTAAGATGAATATGGCGTTGATGAGTGCCAATTCATGTAAGGGTGGTGAGAATGAGAGGTTAAGTTGATCCCCGGTTGGGCCAGTGGACCACATAAATCATTCCATGTCTTGGAGCATGAGGCTGACCAAACTTGCAGATACATATAAACATGTAAAATTCAGTAGTGATTTTGGGTAGTCGGCTGTGGGTGGCAAACGGGTCAAATCAGGTGATAGCTCTGGTAGATACAGGCCGGCTTGAGACAATTAGAAGCCTAAAATGACAATCCTAAATGAGGATTTTTTATTTTTTTAATATTATTATAATATTTTATTTAAAATTATTT
Source organism: Sextonia rubra (assembly GCA_037013555.1). Taxonomy (NCBI): domain Eukaryota; kingdom Viridiplantae; phylum Streptophyta; class Magnoliopsida; order Laurales; family Lauraceae; genus Sextonia; species Sextonia rubra. The sequence goes on along the minus strand of JASUAD010000009.1, from coordinate 49,012,806 downwards.
TCTTTTCATTTTTTGTAATGCAATGTTACTAATTAAGTTTTTATATTCAAATTTTGCTAACATATCATTTTTAATTGACAATACGGTTAATCCATTAATCTTTCTTGTAAAATTGTGATCAAAATTAAGATTTTATCAATTTTAATTTTGAAAAACTTTTTTTGGTAGAAGCAACAGTTACAGGTATTGTCAATATTTTTCTAGTAGATATATTTTATATTTACAAATTATAGCTAATTATATTTACAAATAAAACGAGCACTAACTACAATAAACATATAATATAAGCTTGGAATTAAAAAAAATTTAAAAGCATAGAACCATAGAACCTAATTTAGTGATTTATCATTGTTGGCCACAAAGATTATAATGTGGATTACGTTTTACTTTGATGCAGCGTTTCAATATAAAAAAAAATGATTATATTTAAAGTTGTCTTCTTCTATGAATACAAGCAACACAAATGCAGGGGTAAAAATGTGCAAACTGTAGGATTTTCATAACAGAAAAGGATTTCTTGCTGCTTGTGATTTTAGGGTTTTCTTTTTTCTTTTAATGACAATATTTTCTCAATGGTGAAAATAAGCTTTAATTCTTTTTTTTAATATGAAAAAATAGCAGTTGTTTTTTTCTAGAATATAAAAAGATGTAGTTGCTTTAATTACTTTTATAAGGCCTTATTCTTTAGGAGAAACAAAATGATGACAATTACTTTTTTTTTTTAATTTAAAAAGATTTAAGTTGCTTCAATTACTTTTATGAGGCCTTATTATTATCATTTTTTGGATTGCAAAAATAGATGGGAATTGCTTTTTGGGGGGTCTTATTTTTGGGGGCCTAAAAGCAAAGGCTTTTTTTGTCTAATGGTCAAGCCACCCCTGTAGATAAGGGGTATCTATGGGCGGAAGTCCAGCCTGTATCTAAAACTTTTTGAAATAGGTTAAGCAACTTCAATCAGGACCTGATATGGGTCAACACAACCCAATCTGTATAGCCTCCATTGGGTTAAGCCATATAAGCTGCCCAACCCACAGATTCTTTGCCCAATCCCATTTAATTTCTTCTATTAAGATTATATTTGAGTTAAGCTACAGGGAAAAAAAATCCCAATAGGGGTTCAGCTCATTCCACCTAATATAGATAGTTCTAAGAAAATCCCAATAGGGGTTCAGCTCATCCCACCTAATATAGATAGTTCTAAGTACCAAAATCTTATAACTATTTGAATGGATTTAGATATGGGGTTGATGCTGACAAAAAGCCATTTAAATAGATTACCCAGGTTACGCAGAGTGACCAGTCCGGCCTCTTTAAATGATAGTCAAGTTTTCCAGACTCGTAATTGAATTGTATTTATATATAGTGGATGACAGGATGATGTAACGGGGTCAAATGCAGGTTGGTTTAGCATATCAGAACAGATTTTGCAACCCCTAGCATTTGGGTCCTCAGGTATGAAATCCAATTGAACCAGCCAAAAGTAGGGTAGTTATATATGAGTATTTTTCCCTCTCCTTCTAGTTGTCCCTTGCCATAACTAATAGAGATCGCTCCCTACCTGTTCCAATAAAAGAGCCATGCCTTCCCAGTAAACGACCAGTGGCTTAGCAGTATGTATCAGTTTTGCAAATAGGATATATACAAAGGCTAATTAATGGTTCAGTTTTAGATGCATTATTTTGGTATCCCAGACAAGGGAGATGGAACCTAATTACCTAAAGAGAGCACCTGCACACACAACAATAGAGAACTCAGGCACGTGGGAAGTGTCATGCCCAAGCTTGAGATAAGGCTAATTAATTTAGGCCCATGACAAGGAAAAACATCCCTTGGCGATTTGTGCAAAAACATAGCACATATAAACTTCCACAAGAGAATCCACCGGGATCACGTGTGAAGAAGATCCATAAACACATAATATTTAAAATGAATCATCGGAAGCTCAGTGCATAACATACACACTTCTTAACATATGATGGTATTGAGTATAAATAAATACCTGCTTAATTCAATTCATGAAAACCTACTAAAAAGAGTTACTGAATAAAACATGAGCCATGCATAATCCTACATGTCCACATGCATGCTCATGAATAACATAAATACATAATATGATACACGGTCATAAAGACCAAAAACATAAGTATGTCCATCTATTGAAATAAACATAATGTATCAAAATGAAGATAGCATGATGCAAAATAGCTAAACCAAAGCTCAAATCCTAAGATGCCCAAATCCCCATGTCGCTCGATGAGAAAACAACTTGTAGAATACATCATCTATAGACCACTCCTCTAAACATAAAGGTACCGGAGAGGTATCCTCCTTGAGCGACTCGATGATCAAATCAGAAGTGGGGTCTTGCAACACCAAGGATAGCAACTTAAATACAACAATTCAACAAGAACAAGCAAGTAGTAGATCATAACATGTTGTACCAAGTAGAAGTTAGAGACATGATAATTTAAAGAGCTCATTGATCGTATACTAAGCATGTTTTACATATGAAAAGAACATGATTATAAGGAATTAATATCACTTGAATCATACTTACTAGTTGGAAAAACCTCATAGCCATATTCTCTCCTAAAAGAGCACACATAAAGGAATATGACGGGAATCAGGTAACGAATCTAATTACCCAAGGAGCATCGACTCACTTTAACACAATACTACTGCAGCAGGGGAGTGTATTAATCTCAAATTTATACTTATCCTTTTTCAGGCATCGTAGAATTAAACTCAATGGTGTCAACTCTATGAGAATAGATACAAATTTCCTTGCATACTTGCGTATTATACTTGGTATAACTTACATTCATATCATTTTGGGGTAACTTAAAGCATAATAGTATCATTGGCGGTTAACAATAACAAATAGCAATGTAAGGAGTAGGTAAGTAACATGACTCAAAATAACATGATTTAAGCATAAGAAGAACATGAAGGTAATCATAGCAATATGCATGAAATTCCAAATTATCAAGATTTAAGGATAAGTTACGCACCAACCTAATCTAAGATATCCGTGTCCCTAGCCTTCTAATTCAACGCGACCATAAAGTTTCCAATGTCAATGTACTACCATAAATCTTTGCGTTGCATTGTATTTGAACCTGACATCAGGCTCTTTATACCCACACACAATAGAATGACATTGGAAAAACCCAGAACATCAAACAAGGATGAATGACAGCTCATATTTTCCCCATTATTCCTTTGATTTCATTGGACAAGTGTTAAGGCAAAGGGTTTTAAGAATTAAGGCCTTATGAGAACATGTGGGTTTACTTTATATTCTAAGGTACCACTTAACCCCATGGTCAAGGCCAAGATATCCTAAATGATGATCGACTTTAACCATTTCAATATGGATTGGAATTGGAACAAGGATAGTCAAACATATGGGGGAAAATGAAAATAGAGTACCATGTACCGGGTGATCACAGAAGCTAACGTCCTTGAGCACATACTTTTGGCGCTTGAGACTAAAAAACTTTTCAACTGATTTTTTTGCAAGTTTGCTCCAAGCGCTCGAGAGCACCTATGGGTGCGATTGACTGTGCTTGCTCAAAACCCAGTTTTCAAACTTGTTCAGGTCCGAATCTTTCATACATTCATTCCCACTCTTGCACCTACATTATGCCATTAAATAACACTACATATCCACCACATTTAGTGTTATTCCATCTCTAATTCATTTCATTTAATCAAATCTCCATTCAAACCCCCATTTCACCAACCATAATCATCCTCCATTAATGAAAACCGAAAGGATGAGCTGTAATAAATAAATGGAACATGGACTTAACAAAAAAAAAAAAATCAAATTAAGAACCACTCATGCATGCTATTACTTGCTTATACTTGCCTTTTTGGTGCTTTAAATTCAAATCCAATGTCAAAATGGTGAAAGCACCCAAATCTCTAGCTTAGCCAAATCCCTAACATGGAAAATGAAATGAAAGATGAAATGATGAGTTACTAAGCTATGAGACTGATCCTACACTATTTAAATGGCACAAATTCCAAGAACAATTGAGTCTCTCGCCTTTGTAGTAATGCAAATGGAGAAACAAGGCCTTTCACTCCAACCAAAAACAAGATGGCCAAAGGAAGTGTGGAGAAGATGATGGTGACAAGCTCCAATTGAGGAAAAGATTCTCTCACTTACACTTTCTTTGGATTGTAAGGGGGGAAAAGTGGAGATGGAGCTTAGGGGCTAAGGTTTCTACCTAAGAGGCAAAGAGGGTTGTTGCTTTGGGATAGAGCCTTTTTAAACTTAGGGTTCTTTGAAAAATTGCAAGCAAGTCCTAAAGTATAGATTTATTACATAAAGGATCATATTGGTGCTACTTGGTTCACTTAGGCTCAAATGACGTGGGTCTATTCATGCATGATGATGCTCATGAGCAAATGTACATGATGCAATTAATTAAATGATTCAAGGTTATACTTATTAAAATTACAAGTGGGTCCTTAAGTTACTGAATTATGGTAAATACCCAACCCACTACCTATCCAAGATGGATTAATTTGTAAAGAACATGATAAATTAGCAATTAAATCCTAATATGGGGATCAAGACTTTACATCCTTCCCTACGTAGGAACATTTGGTCCTCCAAATGAAACATAACTATGGAATCTTTAGAAGTAAACCTAGGTGCTTCTTTCGAACTTGCTCATTAAGCTCTCAAGTGGCCTCATCCAGACCATGGTACTCGTAGAGGATCATGACCCAACAAATCACTTGGGCCAACAACACTTGCTCCTTCTCATCAATGACTTGAAGGGGCACTCAACGTATGTTGCATTTGGTTGCACTTGGATCTCGACTTGCTCTATGACGTGGCTTGGATCTAGAATATACTTCCAGAGCATGGACACATGGAAAATATTGTGCACTCAGAAAAATTTTGGCAGAAGGATCAACCTATAAGCAAAATCACCAACTCTACTCTTAATCTCAAACGATCCCACATATATTGGAGCTAACTTACCTTTTTGCTTGAACCAGATGGTGTCTTTTAACAAAAAACTTTTAAGAACACCATATCTCCAATTTGGAACCCTAGGTTTCTTCGATGTTGCTCTTCTAGCAAGAACGAGCAATCCTAAGTCCATCTGTGACTTTCTACAATTTCTATGTTGTATCTGCAATGATCGAAGGTCCATGAAAACTTCTAACTCCAACCTTCCTAAGAAATTGGAGTACAACAACGATGACCATATAATGCTTCAAATGGAGTAATTCCAATACTCACGTAAAAGCTAGTATTATAGGCAAATTCTCACAAAGCAAAGTGTTCATCCCACTCACCTTCGAAATCCAACACACTAGCTTGAAGCATATCCTCAAGAGCCTGCATAGTAAGCTCTGACTGACCATTAGTCTAAGGATGGTACGCAATGTTGAAGCTAAGCATGGTCCCCATGGACTGCTAAAATGACTACTAGAATGATGAGACAAACCAGGAATCTCTATAGAAAAATATAAACTGGTGTACCATGCAAATGAATAACCTCAAGCACAAAGATCTAGACCACCATGTTGAACTTCATGCCTTTCCTAAATGGAATGAAAAGAGCTAACTTTGTTAAACGAGCTACAATCACCTAAAAAACATTACATTGTCTACTAGTCATGGATAACCCTGACACAAAATCCATTGAGATATGCTCCTATTTCCACTTTTGTATCTGCAAGGGGTGTAATAAACCTAGAGGCTCCTTATGCTCAATTTTAATACTCTGATAGGTGTAACATCTAGATACAAACCCGGCTATTTCTCCCTTTATGGTATTCCAAAAAAACATATCCTTCAGATTTCTATACATTTTGGTACTCCAAGGATGGATAGAATATCTCACATGATGAGCTTTAGTCATAATCACTTCCCTCATCCCACCGATCACTGGCAGACAAAGTCTACCCCTAAAATGCAGTACACAATCAACAAATTTAAAGTCTGGCCTTTGGGGAATTTGATCAAGAGCTTTAACTAACTCTAGATCCTCGAACAATCTGTCTTTAATCTACTAAATCAACTATGGCTATAAAATAAACATAGATGCTAAAATGACCCTATCACTAACAAATCCGATCTCCACATCCAAATCTCTAAATTCCTTAATAAGAGACCATTCACCAAATAAAGTTGCAGGCTCTACTGATTTTCTGCTAAGAACGTCTGCCACCACACTGCCTTAACTCGGAAAATATTTGATTGGAAAAATCATAATCCTTTATAAGCTCAAGCCATCGACACCGTCTCATATTCAGATATTGCTAAGAAAAGAGTTACTGTAAACTCCTATGATCATAATGTACCGCAAATCTCTCTCCATAAATATAGTGTCACCACAACTTCAATGCAAATACGACAACTTCCAACTCAAGATCATGGGTGGCATAATTCTTCTACCAATCTACATCAAAACACAACCAAGACCAATTCTTGAAGCATTAGAATATATCACGAATCCTCCATTTCTTTCAGGCAAAGATAAAACTAGAGATGTAGTCAATTTTGCTTAAGTAGCTGGAAGTTGGACTCACACTCATCTGTCCATATAAAAGGCACATCCTTTTGAGTCAATTTAGTAAGCAGAGTTGAAATCTTCGAAAAGTCCTTAACTAATCTACCATATTAACCTGCAAGACCAAGAAAGGTCCGAATCTCTATAACTGATTTCAGACTTTGTCAACTAATAACAGCTTCAAGTTTAGCAGGATCAACTACAAGTCCCATCTCTAGATATGATATGATCCAAAAATCCAATATGCTCCAACCAGAAGTCACGCTTCTCTAACTTGGCATGCAACTGAATACCCAGGAAGTTAAAGTGATGTCCTCAAATGCTCAGTATGCTCATCTATGAACTAGGAATATACTATAATGTCATCAATGAATACCACCACGAACCAATAAAGAAAAGTAGCAAAAATCTTTTAATCAAAGCCATAACCACGGCTGGGGCATTTGTTAATCCAAAAGACATGACCAAGAACTCATAATGCCGATATCTTGTCCTAAAAGCAATATTAGAAATATATGATTCTTTAATCCTCAACTGATGATATCCAAACCTTTAGTCAATTTCAAAAAAGGACGTTACACCGTGAAGCTAATCAAATATCTTATCTATACGAGGCAGAGGATATTTATTCTTGATAGTCATCTGGTTCAACTACCAGTAATCAATATACATTTGAAGGGTGCTATCTTTCTTTTTAACAAACAACACTGGAGATCTCCATGGTGAAACGCTAAGGCGAATAAAACCCTTCTCCAACAACTCTTGTAATTGAATCTTTAACTCATGCAACTCTGAGGGCACCATGTAAGGGGCCTTAGAAATAGGAGTTATGCTGGGCAAAAGCTCTATTGAGAAATTAACTTCCCTAATGAGCAAAAGACCTAGAACCTTGTCCAAAAACACATAAAAAAAACTCACAAACTACTAGAATATCTTCAAGCTTATTAGGCTGTCTCTTTTCAGAGATGAAGGCACTAATCCCTCACAACCATTACAAATCAACTGCTCAGCTCGGAGCACGAAAACTATCCTAGTATCCAGATGCTTCTTCTCACCCTCAACAACTACACTAGGACTGACTTTATCCACCTTGAAGCTATTAGTCTTGTGGAAACAGTTCATACAAGCCCTGTACCCTGTCAACCAATCCATCCCTAGGATCACGTCGAAATCATTCACTGATAACACAGTCAAATCCACTGGCATCTAACTCTACAACTAGGGTAGAAGACCTTACAAAACACCCTTTTACCAACAGGGGTAGTGATAGTCAAAACAAAGTGTAGTTGCACTGGCGGCTCCCAAAGATCACATTCAAAATGTGGTGCAACATGAGAGCAAATCAATCTAGGATCAAACTACACTCTGGCCACGACATCACAAACTAAAAATTTACCTTTTACGGCATTGCCAGCTGCCTCTGCTTGCTTTTATGACAACGTGTAACCACGCATAGCCGGTTAGGGCCTCTACTGACCCTGTCTAGGCTATCTCTGATGATGTCTACCTAGCAGTTGCTACAGTCTCATAGGAGCTGGTAAAGCTAGTCATAATGGAGGAGCTGCTAAAGCGGGGAAAGTTTCTCTGGAGGGCTACTAGTATTGCTACTGTTGAGGGACTTTGTAATCTGGCTTTTTCTTAGGGCACTCAGACAATTTATGATCCATAGAACCATATACAAAGCAAGCTCTAGTCAATCTCTAACAAGCCTATGCAGCATGGCCCTTGCCACAATGAACACACACTAGCTTAGCTGCTCCACTACCACTGCTGCTACTCTTATGCTTATTTTGCTGTTGATGATACCTTCTGGAAGACAGCGCATTCTTCATAGGCTTACTAATTGACATCTTCTGCTCAAGTACCTTTACTACACAGGCTATTTTTACCCCATCCTTATATACCGTTGACCACTGAAATGCATTGACGCGACTAAAACGGGAGGGCCTCAACCCTTCTATGAATCTCTCTGTCTTCTTTTCTTTGGTGTTAATGAGATTTACAATTAATTGAGAAAACTGGGTGAAGGTGTGAATGAAATCTTCCATAATCATGGACTGTTGTTGTAAGGTAAGAAATTTAGCCTTCTTCTAGCGGTTGACGTGTTCCGGTATGAAGTTCTTTTAGAATTTCTTCTTAAAAGTCTCCCAGATAATTACCTCTAGCATGGTTCAGTAGGGTGGGCGGATGCTCTTCTATCATGAAGCCATGAGTAATAGTCGTTACTTTCTGGTGTAGATCACCAAATCAAAGACATTCTCGATGTGTTTCAACCACTTATCCGCTTGGATCAAGTCCTCTCGACCAATATACTCCATTGCTCCCCTTTGAGGAACTTCTCGTATAAGGCATTAGAATCATTCTCGCTCACCTATAGTATCACTTGAGTTCCCACTGGAGCCTAAAGAGGGGTTTGTCCTTGCCTCTTAATCACTATAACGATCTGGGCTTCATAGTTTGTATGGTTTGTGGTATCATCAAGAATCTATCGTCAGCAGTCGGAGCTGGTAGAGGCCGTGGAGGCAGATGATCCGACTCCTTGAAAAACACGTCCACCATCTCGTTCTCTTGATTGGTGCTCGATGAACCATAATGTGCATTCATTCCTCCTAGTATCATTCTTGTCACGCCTTAACCCAAGAATTAGGGAATAGGTTGGATCTCGAGATGCAATACCCATAGCCCGTGTTAATACGTGCCATGTTAAGACACGCATGAACTGCCACATGGGTAATTCCACAAGAACGTGTGAGGAATATCCATAAACACATGTTAATCAATTGAACAATGAAGCAGAAACATGTGAATTACACATGTAATTGTCATAGACACTAATAACATTCATTTATTCATCAGTAAGAGTATCTTAAGTAAACCATTCATATGTATATATATATATATATATGAACCTATTAACATCCAAAGAACAGTCAACTAATGCAATTTACACATATTGATGTGAAATTAGTTCAATTTGTTAAAACTGTAAGTTCATAGTAGTCCTTTTGAGACGGTGGCAAGTACAAGTAGATCTCACATGGAGCACTTTTTTGAAATTTCTTTATTTTTTAAATTAAATTTTTTTAATAAAAATAAAGTAAATATCAATCAAAATAAATTAAGATAGAATGAGAAATCAAAATAATACTACTACACAAATAAACTAATGACAATGATGATAAATGTAGATCAAAGTAACAAAAAATCCATTAAATGAATTAAACAACCAATCTATCCAATTTAATTTAATCTTTAATCTCTAAAATAACTCAAATTAGAAACAACTCAATGTTTCCGACTCAGAGGACTTTTCTTTTTTAAAAACCAACTTTTAACAAAAAGAACCTAAGATCTCCATCACCTAATTAAAGTAAAAATTATTTTAAGCTCCATTTATCAAATTAAGAATAGAATATGAAAAGAATATAAGCCTAAGCATGTTTTAACAAAATAAGAATAAATGATTAAAAAATAGTTTATTATAAACATAAAACAGAGGTTTGCCTGAGGCGCGATAACAAATTTATTATTCTAAGCATGCATTATAGAGACATTTAAAAGAATAAATCAAAAACATAAATTGAAAGTAAAATCACTTAACTTTATTGTTGTGCTCCGACCTAAAAATTTACTCCTCCATTGCAAAGAAAGCAAACTTCATTGATGTTAGCATGGTGAGTACAAGGATTCTTTCAACACTCTTCTAGCCTAATTCTAAAATAGGGCTCCAACATACCTAAATTAATTCTCTATTTTTTCTGCACTAGAGAGAGAAGATGAGAAAAGAGAGAGAGGAGAGAAAAGTGGAGAGAGGGCATGGAGAAGGATGCTCCATTGGATGTCCAAGGAATGGCTTAATATAAGGCATGTGACGCCATCTTTTCTCTTTCTAGATCCTATTTTGTAGCTAGCCCATATCATGGTGAGGTGGGCTTTCTTTTCATGTCTCCTTTATTTTCTCCTTTTCTAGTAGCCTTATAGCTTCCTTCCTCTTTTAAGGGATCATCTTTTGACTTTTGGACTTTTTTAGAAATTTTTGGGAAGAGAGCATCTATTGATGAGGTGGCCTTCTTTTCTTGAAAATATATTGAATTTTCTTGAATCTTCTTGAATTATCTTGAAAATAATTAAAGATAATGCAAGCAGCGATGTTGAACCTCACTTGCTCTTCAATGTACTTCCCTTAAGGAGAGATAGACCCCACCCAAAGGTGTGTAACATGGAGAAAATTTTCAATCTTTTTCCAATCCCATCTAAAAATATAAAGCCAACTTTCCAAGGCTATAACTTGGTTGTTTCAACTCTTATTGATAAAATCTTGAATCCTACGGACATGTACTCGAAAAGTGCTTTCCAATGATAGGTAGATTGTCCAATTCCAATGATTGGTTTGAGAGTTATGACCGTTTTAATCTATGCTGTCAAAAGAGAGATGAGATTACTTTCCATTTTGAAATCCTCTTCTTTGATTTTCTTGTTCTTGATTCAAATTTGAATTCCGCAAACAAACTGAGAATAGGACCCCACCCCCCACCCCCCTTTTGTTCACATCTTCCTACAAATATAATCAAACTCATAAAATACTGAAGAGCTCACAATGAAGTAGGATCCGTCTGGACAAAATTTTACTCCAATTAAGACTCTTTGCAGAAAAACTGTAAATTTCTAAATTAATGCAAGAGATGTGTAAAATTTGTGAGAATTCCAATGCATAAGTGAAAATGCTTGAAATGATAGAAATAACTAAAAATTCAAGAAAATTACCTAATAAAGTTCCTAATTCACACTAATTCACCTGAAATGATGCAATTTCATGACCTTAACACACACCCCAGTCAGCCTCTTGCTAGTCCCTTAGCAAAAGTTGCAAAAAGCAATGAAGTTCTTTGACCTAATCTCTGAAAACAAATAATAACTATATGAAAAGAAAACCACTTTTGCTAGTACTCTCAGTTGCATTTAAAGTATGCAACAAGCTCTTAAACCCTTAAATTTCCCCTAGTAGACAAGTTGTGCCTTATAAGGGTTTGTAGTGAATCTATATAAAAAAATTCTTTTTCAAAAGCAGCAAGGTAAAAGAAATTTCTCAAAAGAAAATCTACTCCGATTGGGCATTTTCAAAATTTGGAATGAATAAAAAATTCAGACTTTTCAAAATCCGGTCCCCCTATTCTATTTTCAAAAACTTTTTCAAATTCATACTAAGACATGTGTGCACAGTAAAAAATGTATACATCATTATCAGTTTCTAATATTCTGCACCAATGCTCCCCCAAGAATCCAGCTAAAATAAATTTCCTCCTCTCAAGGCTACTATGATGACTTCACACTACTGTTAGGGGCCAAAAAAATTCCCCATTCCTCTCCTTTTCCCTTTTTTTATCTTCTTTCTAAGACACGCACACATCTTTTTAGTTACATGTGACTGTGCAATGCCTAAGTCCCTTAAGCTTTTTGATTAACCCTTGTAACAAGCGGTAGGCCAATGACTCCCAAACCAGATGGCTTTAGGGCATTAGGTATGGACATATCCCTATGGGCATACTAACTTAGTTAAAAAGGCTACAAAGCCAAACAAGTCACAAAACATTAGTCTTCCCAAAACTTCTCACTCGATAATAACACTTTTTTTTTCTTTTCTTTTTTCCTTTTTTTTCTTTTTTGAAAAAGGAATGAGGAGAATAACTCTGACCCCCGAACAAAAGGTAGCAATTTCTGATTTCCTCGAATTAATTCTCTTTAAGGAACTAGGAGAAAAAAATATTGATAAACTAAATCTCGGGTTCTCATCGAATCCTTCAAAGAAAACCTATAAGAAATCATTTTTTAGCTTCCTATCCAAACTTCGAGAAATATAAAGAGTGTATAGTGGGGATAAGTTTAGGTAATCTTCTAATGGGCTCCGTCATTCAGAAATAATGGACTTTCTTTTTTACTTCCTTCAAAAATTTTGAAAATTCTAAATTTCTTAAATATCTTCAATTTGCCTCAATTCTTTTGAAAATTTCCTTTTTCCTAAGACTTTTTTTTATAAAAAAAGATGTAAAACTTTTTAAAATCAAAACAACTTAAACAATTGCGACCTAAATTGATCCACCTCAAATTGACGTGGGGGCCTTTTAACATCAAATTCCATGACGAGTTGACTAGCGAGGCTATGTTTCATCTTGCCTTATCAAGTATTCATTTTGGTCCCTACCGAATTAGTAGTTTTCTTCTTTCTTTACTTGACAAGGACTAGACTAATGCATTGCAGCTTTTTTCACTTCCCCGAAAAACTGAGTCGCGATTAAATCTCAAACACTAGTAACAACAACCAATCCCCTTAGCTCTACATTTGATAGCATAGAGGCTACTACCATCAAACGACAGTGACTGTTTAGCCTTCATTTCTTGCTCGAAGGCCTCCCTTATTTTCATCACTATGTTGATCTTGATCTCAAAAGGAACATCAAGCTTTGACCATTGAACGTAACTGGAAATCATTGCGTTACCTCCCAACAAACGCTAAGTTTAACGTCTTTAGTCGGACCAAAGACTTCTAAGTTTTTTAAGAAGAAAAACTAAAACAAAACAATTTTTTTTTTGAAAAAGAAAAAACAAGTGACTAAGTTGCGCGCACTCCCTAACCTAAACCTAACACTGTCCTCAATGTGATGAATGAAAACTACTATGGGGTCAACACGATGATGATGATGCTTACTCTGGGTAAATGGGACCCTGAAGAAGGATCTCCTTAGTGTCTTTGTCTTTCAGTTCAAGAAATGGTTTCAACCGTTGACCATTGACTTTGAAAACACCCTTATTTTTGGGTTTTCAATTTCCACAACACCATAAAAGTAAATAGTCCTGATAATGAATGGACCAATCTTCCAGATTCTTAACTTCCCTGGAAACATATATAATCGGGAGTTATACAAAAGAACTCAGTTTAAATGATTTTCTCAAAATTGACTTATCATGGTCCAGCTTCATCCTTTCCTTGTAAAGCTTAGCATTCTCATAGGCATCATTCCTAAGTTCTTCCAACTCATTGAGTTATAATTTGTGCAGACTACCTGTGAGTAAATTAAAATTGAACTTTTTGATAGCCCAGCAAACTCTATGTTCTAGTTCAACAGGCAAGTGGCAAGTTTTCCCATAAACCAACCTATATGGGGACATCCCAATAGGTGTCTTGTAAGTGGTTCAATAAGCCCATAGTGCTTTAATTAATCGTAAGGACCAATCTTTCTAAGTGGGATTGACCGTCTTTTCCAAAATTTGCTTAATTTTCCTATTTGAGACTTTTGTTTGGCACTTCTTTGTGGGTGACAAGCTTTAGCAACCTTATCGGTAACAAAATATCTTTTCAACAAATGCTAAAAGGGACAGTTGCAAAAGTAGGTGCCTCCTTCATTAATGTTCTCCTTAGGGGTACCAAACAGAGAAAAGATGTGATCTCTCACGAACTTGATCACCACATAGTGGTCATTCCTCTTTATCAGTATAGCCTCTACCCATTTAGAAACATAGTCTACTAACAGTAAAATGTAAAGATTTCCAAAAGAATTGGGAAATGGGACCATAAAGTCAATTCCCTGCATATCAAAATTTTTCACAATAAGTATGGGATTTAGGGGGATCATGTTTCTGTAATCAATCTTACCAAGGCTTTGACACCTCTCACATTTTAGACAAAAATTGTGGCAATCTTTAAATATTGTGAACCAATAAAATCAACATTGCAAAATGTCACGCCCCGATTCCGGGAATAGGGATTGGAATGGGCCCCCAGGATGTGCATACATGATCCCGTAGTAATTCGTACAATGCAAAGATACTACGAATCACTACAAGAGAGATTCCACAGGAATGTGTGAGGAAGTTGAACAAACACGTATATTAAGTTTCAACAACAAAGCGGGATCCTGTGAAATATACCTATAATGATGATAAGCAATAATGGAAGAAACATCATCATATTCATAGATAAATCTAAAGTCTGTTGTTTAACCATCCATAACCACACATGACCACAAATTACTAAAACATAGTTATACAAAATCCAAATAACATGTCCATCAAATCTTAAGCCCAAAGCAATATAATGTAGATGGCATGTATAAGCATAAGTCCAAGCAAAACTAAACTTAACAACTCAAAAGAAAACCCACTGACGCTCTACGTAGGACGAATAATAGAATATGACATCTTCGCACCACTCATATACTCCCTGAAGTACTGTTGAGGTTCCTTGCGGGGGCACGCGGTCCACCAAACTGATGTTGGGTTCTAAACTGGTAACACCAAGGGTAGTACTGTTAACACAACGGTTGAGCAACTATAAAGATATACAAGACCATCATGACGTATCAATTGAATTAAAGAACATATTGATTAAAAGAGATCAATAATTGTAAGCTAAGCATATTTTGCATGAAATAAGCATGAGTAATGAATCATGAACGAAGTATCATAACATACTAGTTGGCACCCACAAGGCTATAGTCTCTTTAAGGAAAGTGTATAACAAATAAAAGGGAATTTCTCTAAGGGATCAGTCTAGCTTCCCAAGGAGCACCGACCTTCTCCTTCATAAACTACTGTAACAGTGACATAAAAGATACCCAAATTGGTCCCGTCGAACCTAATAAGGGTTCAAGCTAAGTAGTGCCAACTTAACATATCAAGACCGTCCCGAATTCTTATCATTCATACTTATCATTGATCATAACAATCATCACATATTCATACACAATCATTCATGCTTATCATCATATCATACATACGAAAGTTTCAGTCTTGAGATCATATTAAATCATAAAAATCAGAATTAAACAAGTAACTAATAATCAAACAATGTATACTTAAATGAGCTAATAGAGTTCATATCCAGTCAACCGTAACTACACCCAATTTGGCTCAGAGGCACACACTCAACGGAAGCTCTGGCGCTGATTTTGCCTTAAGGTTAGCTAGGAAGAATGGGTACATGATTAAATCATGTTAAGGGCAAGGTTGCTTAACAATATGAATGCATTTAGATTGAGTAAGTGTCAAGGATGTTTACTAGCCAACCTATGCTACATAATCTGTGATCCAGAGAGCATTTAACAAAATGTATTTATAAATGTCTGGTGTCATTGTGTTATCAAAATTTCGGTGTTACATTGTATATGCAAAGGACACCCCTTCTTATGCCAACATCTATGAAGTGACATCGGAAAACCATGTGGAAAATCAAAGGGGATGAGTGATAGCTCTTCACTCTTCCTCCCTATCATTTAATCACCGTTGGGCTAATTTAATTGGAGTAAAGGTGACATATGTAAAGTCCTACAGAGTCTTGGGAATTCCCTAATGTCCTAAGTTCACAGTATTCTTATGGCTTAGTCGCGTAAGGGTTACAGCTTAGTCGTAAGACATGGGTTTTCTCTTATTTTCACACACATTTACGACTTAGCTGTATATTGTCCTACGGCTTAACAGTTTGGAACCTACGACTAGGCTATGGTTTGGTTACGGCTTAGCCGTAGCATAGTCTACAACTTAGCCGAGGGTCAGCAATAGAAGAAAATTGGGTTTGGTTACTCTCAGGAAAGCCCACCGTAAAATAGCATACGATTTGGTCATGGGGTGGTTATGGCTTAGCTGTAGTTCATTTCATGGCTTAGCAGTGGGTTAGCTATAGTTCAATTATGGGATTTGAGCTCTCTAGATTCTGCGCACTAGAACACTTACGGCTTAGCCATGAGCTGTACCGTAAGCTTCAAAAATTTTGAAAGCTATTCCTGAAGCTCGAGTTCAATACAGAACTCTCATTCCTTGGGTTCCAATGAGCCTCCCTTACTCCAAATTATTACAACAAGTTTTACAATGCCCACTTATCATCAACATCACATATTCATACTCATATTCACTTAATCCAATACATGTGTACTTAATCAAGGGTGAATGAGCTTTAACTTGCAATTAGAGTAATTAATTCAAGAATCAACAAATTTAAATATGCATGTAGTAATATACACTTTAATATTTGCCTTACATCAGTGCTTGACTCAAATCAACTTTGCCCTTGGTGTGGGGGTGGAGAAAGAAAAATGAAGGAAATTCCTATTATATGCAAAGACATGCAATGGGTGAATTTAGTATAAGAAGCATGCATGTCACCAAATTGAGTCTCCTTGACTCTAATGGACTCAAAGAAATGAAATGGTATTGGAGTTCTTACCTTAGAGAGCAGTAGAGAAGATGAGGAGTTGAACTGTTAGTTTCAAGGAAAGAAGATGAACAAAAGGATGAAGAAAAAGGCAGATGGAACCTAATAGGAGCACAGGCAAGGCTCCAAGGTTTTTTTTTTTAGCTAAAGTTTGAAGAGGATATGAGAGAAAAGTGAAGATGGCTGAGCTACAGCAAGAGGAACACTTGAGAATAAGGAGAGGGACAATGGTTACTCTTTTAACTCAAATTTTTGATAGTTTTGCATGCAAGTCCATAATCATTGAAAAAATTACAGTTTAAGTCAAATGGACTTTAATTGGGCCAAGATGGATCCGAATTATGTTGGGCCAAATATGAAAGATAATCCATAAGATGAAAGACACATGATGCAACTAATGTACTGTCAAAATGATGTAAACCATATGACTCTAAATTACAAGAAAGTACTTAACTACCTAAGTAATGTCACAACCCGAGCCCAGGGACCGGGGGTCAGAGGAAGTCTAACCAGTGACACACGTACTCCCGTGCATGCACACCTAGACCCCGTCCAAGCATGCACACACAAGGGATCATTCACGCGCAAACAACTGAACGCGGAAGCTGTACGTATCAAGGCATACCACAAATATACCAAAAGACATAGGAGATTACAAAAGATCATGAACATGAACTGATAACAATAACAAATACAGGAACGTATGACAAATAAAGCGGGCTTACAACAATCCAAAAATCAAAATACAGGTATCACTCAATGCCCACTTTACAAGTACAGAAAAATCCCCTCAAGAGACTCCAACACAAAGAATGGGGAAAACAAAATGATGCAAACCGTACTCTGGAGGATGGATCAAGTCCACTCCTCTAGGCCGGAGGGGGCCTCACGAGCCTCCCCTGCAGTCGGGTCGACCGACGCAGGATCGGAAGAGGGATCTGAGCCTGCAACACACAAAGACAACTAATAAGTACAACGACTTAGCAAAGTATAAGCCAACAAGAAGATAACACGAATCATGTCTAATACTGAATAATACTGAACAATAATCATAATGCAATATCCATAGAAAGCGTGTTCGTATACTAAACAATTTATGCAATGAATAAGCATGCTGTACGAATCATAAACAGATAACAATCAAAGTGGCTACTACATTGGCCATTTTCTCCCTTACAAGAGCGGACGGAATGAGAACACCAGCGACCGGGCCAGGGCACGCATGGGTCTCTAGTTCCCGGGGTCCGGAGTCCCAGGACGGAAACACTCTGCAGAGGCAAACACATAACTAAACCAAAGTTAACCCCGTCGGGTATCCTAAGGCTGAGGCTCAGTAGTGCCAATACCAATCACAATCAAGCGAATGATGCACCTCGATCACTTATCACTTATCACTTATCATGTCACTTATCATACTGAACGAACAATAGGAAGTGCATCACATAAACTGATACTGAATGCAAATACGGAATGCATAAGACGGATACTGATACGGATACGAAATGCAATACAGATGCTGAATGTACATAAACTGATACTGATACTCCAGTGGAGCAACGGTAAACACAATACACAATAATAGAATGGTTCCGCCCGGGCTTCGCTCTGGGGTTGCTGCATTTCCCACAGAATCGAGAGGTCCAGCGCAGAACACATAAGAGGGCATAACCGAAATCAATATGCTGTACAAATCAGAATGCTTATACGAATCAAGGTCAATTACAAGCCAATCCTACACTAATTATCCAGTGCTTCTAACCGTGCATGTTGATGTAGTTTTAAGTTGTCCGATGCACCATTGTCTAGTGTTGCAGTGTCTGGAGTGTGCACCGAAGTCCCTTAAACCAACACCCATGGGGAGGTGCTAAACAACTGGATAACAAGCATGAATGATTCACAGCCCATGAGATCATTCATGTCACTCAACATTCCATTTGGCATGTCCAGGTTAACTACATTCTAACATGAAAGTCATATACGGTCTTTTACTTAAGCCTAGCCCTTTTCATTCAATTCTCAGGGTCTCACGGTGTAGCCGTAGGTAACCTTACGGCTTAGCCGTGGCATCTTACGGCTTAGCCGTACTATGCACTGCGGCTGAGCTGAGGTTCCCCAAATATCCCTTCGGATTTACGGCTTAACCGTATTTTGCTCTACGGCTCAGCCGTATCCTGGTCCACGGCTTAGCCGTAAGACAATGTACGGCTTAGATCAGGCTGGGCCGTAGAAGAATGTCAAATTGCCAACATCCAGTTATTTTCAGCTAACAGTCTGTACTGTTCTACGGTTTGGGTTACGGTTGGGTCTCGGCTTAGCCGTAAGCCATTTTACGGCTTAGCCGTAGCACATTTCACGGCTTAGCCGTGAGTGCACGGAGTCATTTTCCTGAAATCGTTACAGTCATACAGAAAGTGTGCAAAACGGCTGGGAACAGCAAGATAACAGTGAAATGAGTTCAATAGGGCTGTCTAACACTGAGAAACACAATGAAGAATCAAAACACAACAATCAAATCCATATCAATTGGTGTTTATACAACTTGAGCTTATACTTGCCTCACGGACGAAAATCACACGTTGACTGGCTCAGTCCACCGGGATCACACACACTGACGAGCTCCTTTCTTCCTCCCTCAAACAGAGAAACAGTGAAGGAGAAGGAGAGAAAGAGAGCTGACGAGAGAGAGAGACGAGCTGGAGCGTGAGAGAGAGAGAGTGAGCTGAGAGACGATCGAGAGAAATGGGAGAGTGGGTGGGATATTTATACATAATTTGAGTCCAATTTACATTTAAGGCCAAATAGCTTATACAAATATCAGTTTGAGTCAAATGACGGTCCAACAAAAGCAAACGAACTCATTCGGATTCAAGACAGTTACGACAATCGACAAGCTCGACGGAATACACGCGCTGACGTCAAAATGACGCAAAACTGACAAGGTCAATCAAAAGTCAAAATGACGAAAAAGGGCTTGATCTACTTAGACCAAGTCAAACTCAACCCAACGATCTCTCTACGAGTCAAAACCAAAGGAAAACAAAATCTAAACACTCTTAGCGATAAAAACACACGCAATACGCACTAATCCGGATCAACTCGGGTCGGAGTGTTACATCCTCCCCCACTTGGACATCATTCCGTCCTCGGAATGAAAGCGTACCTGAGCAAACAGATAAGGATACTGACGCGCCATCTGATCTTCTAATTCCCACGTGGCTTCATCAGGTCCATGATGTTCCCAAAGTACCTTGACCCATCGGATAGTCCTCGTACGCAAGAGCTGTTCTCTGGTCCCAACAATACGGAGCGGACGCTCAACGTATGATGCATTGGGTTGCATCTGAATATCATCGTATCGAATCACGTGCGTCGGGTCTCGAACATACTTGCGAAGCATAGACACATGAAAGACGTCATGTACTCCAGAAAACTCCACGGGTAGAATCAATCTGTACGCTAGATCACCAATCCGGCTCTTGATCTCAAATGGACCCACATATCTTGGCGCTAACTTGCCTTTTTGACCGAATCGTACCGTACCCTTCATCGGTGAGACCTTCAAGAATACCCAATCTCCAACCTGAAATGTCAAGGTTCTTCTACGCGTATCTGCATAGCTCTTCTGTCTCGATCGGGCAATCTTCAAATTGTCAATGACCTTCTGAACTTTCTCTGTAGTCTCAGCAATGATCGTCGGTCCGTGGAAACTCCTTGTTCCAACTTCTTCCCAGCAAACAGGACTTCTACATTTCCGTCCATACAGAGCTTCATAGGGTGCCATTCCAATACTCTCGTGGAAACTGTTGTTATACGCAAACTCGCACAACGAGAGATGCAGATCCCATTCTTTCTCAAAAGTCAGTACACTGGCCCGTAACATGTCCTCAAGCATCTGAATAGTTCGTTCTGACTGTCCATCAGTCTGCGGGTGATACGCCGTACTGAAACTCAACTTCGTTCCCATGGCTTCCTGAAATGCTCTCCAAAAGGAAGAAACAAAGCGGCTATCTCGATCTGACACAATCGATACAGGCGTACCATGTAGTCTAACGATCTCATCAACGAACTTCTTCGCCATCTCGGAAAATGTCATGCCTTTCTGGAATGGAAGAAAATGGGCTGTCTTCGTCAATCTGTCCACGATCACCCAAATGGCACTGTTCTTCTTGCTCGTCAGAGGTAAACCCGAAACAAAGTCCATCGAAATGTGCTCCCATTTCCACTGGGGAATATGCAATGGATGTAAGGAACCTGGAGGTCTCTGATGGTCAGCTTTCACCTTCTGGCAGATCAAACATCTGGCAACAAACCCAGCAATTTCTCTCTTCATGTTGTTCCACCAGAATCTGTCCTTGAGAGCTCGGTACATCTTCGTACTTCCAGGATGCATAGAATAACGTGCATGGTGTGCTTCTGTCATCAAACTCTCCTTTAAAGCATCTACTGCTGGCACACATAATCTGCTCCTGAAATACAAAACATCACTCTCCAAACGAAAGTCTGGTCGATCTGAGATGCTATCCCGAATGCGCTTCAACATCGCATCTTCAAACTGCTGGTCTTTAATCCGCTGAATGATGTCAGGCTGAAAGCTCACTGTGCTGGCAAGTGTCAAACAATTCTCCACCGATTGCAGTTCCACTGGCTGTGCATGCCTCACAAAATAAAGGCTGTCTAAGGCCTGAAGAATCTCTGACTTCCTACTCAAGGCATCTGCAACAACATTGCCTTTCCCTGGATGATACTTGATGGGGAAATCAAAATCCTTGATCAACTCAAGCCACCTTCGCTGTCGCATATTCAACTCAGACTGCGTGAAGAGATACTGTAGACTATGGTGATCTGAATGCACTTCAAATGTCACGCCATACAAATAATGTCTCCACATCTTCAACGCAAAAACGATGGCTGCCAACTCTAAATCGTGCGTAGCATAGTTCTTCTCGTGCTCCCGAAGTTGTCTCGAGCCATAGGCAATCACTTTGCCATGTTGCATCAAAACACATCCTAAACCGACTCGAGAAGCATCAGAGTAAATCATGAATCCTTCATGCGCATCTGGTAACGTCAAAACTGGAGCCGAAGTAAGCTTCTCCTTCAACATCCGGAAATGGTGCTCACAGTCGTCCGTCCAATGAAATGGAGCATTCTTCCTGGTCAATCGGGTCAATGGTGCAGAAATCCTGGCAAAATCTTGAATAAATCGGCGATAATATCCAGCTAATCCAAGAAACCTCCGTATCTCCGTCACAGTCTTTGGGCTGGGCCAATTCATCACTGCCTCAACTTTCATCTGATCCACTGCCAACCTATCTCGTGAAATGGTATGACCAAGAAAAGCTACCTGCTCGAGCCAAAAATCACACTTCGACAATTTGGCATACAAGCGATGCTCTTTCAACAACTGCAAGGCTCGACGTAGATGTTCCTCATGCTCCTCTGAGGTCTTCGAATACACCAAAATATCATCAATAAAGACCACCACGAATCGATCCAGGAAAGGAGCGAAGATCCTGTTCATCAAGGCCATGAAGGCAGCAGGTGCATTGGTTAATCCAAATGGCATCACGAGGAATTCAAAATGTCCATATCGTGTCCTGAAAGCCGTCTTCGCGATATCTTCTTCCTTCACCCGGAGTTGATGATACCCCGATCTCAGATCAATCTTGGAAAAATAGGCAGCACCTTGGAGTTGGTCAAACAACTCATCAATACGCGGCAATGGGTATTTGTTCTTAATCGTGACTTTGTTCAATCGCCGGTAGTCGATACACATCCGCAAGGTACCGTCCTTCTTCTTCACAAACAGCACTGGCGCTCCCCACGGTGACACACTCGGCCGTACGAAACCCTTTTCCAATAGATCTTGCAATTGCGTCTTCAATTCGAGTAACTCAGCAGGGGCCATACGATAAGGAGCTAAACTAATGGGTGCTGTACCGGGCACTAGATCAATCGCAAACTCTACATCTCGAACAGGGGGTAACTCGGGTACTTCCTCCGGAAATACATCCGGGAACTCACGTACGACAGGAATCTCACTCAACTGCTTCACCTCCTTCTTCTCCGAGACAAAAGCAAGAAATCCTGCACAACCT
Organism: Sextonia rubra; assembly: GCA_037013555.1. NCBI lineage: Eukaryota > Viridiplantae > Streptophyta > Magnoliopsida > Laurales > Lauraceae > Sextonia > Sextonia rubra. Next base: position 48,989,962 of record JASUAD010000009.1, on the reverse strand, counting down.
CTGCGTATCAAACGATCCGCCTTGCATGCGGAGATGACACGCCTCGGGCATCTCTCCTGATTGCCCTCGAAACGAAACCCCTTCGCAAAATCGAAGTAAATCGTCCTATTGTAACAGTTAACACAGGCACGATACCGCGCTAGCCAGTCCATTCCAAGGATCACGTCGAAATCCAACATGGACAACAAAATCAAATCAACTGGCAGCTGGCGACCTTCAATCACCACGTCGCACTGAGGGTAGTATACACTACACTCCACTCGCTTGCCCACAGGAGTGGACACTACTAACAAATAGGGTAGCGGCTGAGGGGGTTGCGGTAACTGTTCCGCAAAACGAGGTGCAACATACGAACGCGTAGATCCCGAATCAAATAGGGTATGTGCTTCAGCTCGGGCAATGAGAACTTTACCTTCCACCACTTTCGCATCTTCTGCATGATCATGAGAGGCTGCATACACACGAGCAGTCTGACGCTGGGGCTTCTGGCTTTGGCGAGACGGATGGGGGCTGTTCGAAGCTGCTGAACTGAGAGACTTAGATGACCCCATAGATCTAGATGACTGAAGAGGCCTAGCTGTCGGGCACTGAGCTATCTTATGTTCCCTCGATCCGCAACTCAAACAAGCTCCAGACTTCTTCCAACATTTCTCCGTCGGATGTCCCAATCCACAAAACTCGCATCTGCTCCCAGAGAAACTCGAAGTGCCTTGCTTCCCTTTCCATTTCTTCTGAATCTGTCCCCTGGAACTCACTGGTGCACTCCTCTTGAAGTCCATAGCTCTCTCTGCTAGGTGGTTGGCTTCCGCAGCGTGTGCTCTGTCGACCGCATCATCGAAAGTAGCTGGTCTCTGAAAAGCAGTCACAAAATTCGCGTATCTCGGATGCAGACCAGAAATAAAACGGTTCACCTTCTTCTCCTCGGTATTGATCATGTCCTCAGCAAAATGGGACAACTGGGTAAAACGGGGAATATACTCCGAGACGGTCAGCTGCTGCTGCTGTAAGGCCAGAAACTCAACCTCCTTCACACGTCGAACATGAGCAGGAATGAACTTCCTTCTGAACTGTTTCTGGAACGTCTCCCACACTGTTTCACTAGGCATGGTCAGATAAGCTGCACTAACACTCTTCCACCAGGTCTTTGCTACCTCTCGAAACATCGAGGCCGTAAGCAGAACCTTCTGCCGGTCATCACAAACAATGGTAGAAAAAAGATCTCCGGTATGCTCTAGCCACTGATCAGCCTTCAATGCATCTTCATTTCCATAGAATTCTGTGGCTCCACGTTTCCTGAATTTATCGTATAACGCATTCGGATCGCTCTCTTTAGGCTGAAAAACCACTGGCTGCTCTGCAGGCCGAACTGGCGTTTGACTCTGTCGGTCTATTAACGAAACGACCTGCGCTTGCAAAGAATGAATCGCCTGTAGCATAGTCAAGAAGCGCTCGTCGAAATTCACAAGTGGCTGTGGAGCGGCTGATCCACTCTCGTTATCTCCCTGATCATTGTTGTTGTGTGTTCCAGATCCCGATGCCATAGCCTGCAAAACACAAAAGTCAATTTACTATCACACTCGGTAACTCACACAGACTCACAAGACAAGGGGACCGACACAACAGTCCAGAACTGGACTACGAAATCTCACCACGTCCTATATGCCTACATGCTTACACACTAAGATAGAGACAATGCCCTGAGAGACAAAGCTCTGAGAGACAATGCTCTGATACCATACAATACATATGTCACAACCCGAGCCCAGGGACCGGGGGTCAGAGGAAGTCTAACCAGTGACACACGTACTCCCGTGCATGCACACCTAGACCCCGTCCAAGCATGCACACACAAGGGATCATTCACGAGCAAACAACTGAACGCGGAAGCTGTACGTATCAAGGCATACCACAAATATACCAAAAGACATAGGAGATTACAAAAGATCATGAACATGAACTGATAACAATAACAAATACAGGAACGTATGACAAATAAAGCGGGCTTACAACAATCCAAAAATCAAAATACAGGTATCACTCAATGCCCACTTTACAAGTACAGAAAAATCCCCTCAAGAGACTCCAACACAAAGAATGGGAAAAACAAAATGATGCAAACCGTACTCTGGAGGATGGATCAAGTCCACTCCTCTAGGCCGGAGGGGGCCTCACGAGCCTCCCCTGCAGTCGGGTCGACCGATGCAGGATCGGAAGAGGGATCTGAGCCTGCAACACACAAAGACAACTAATAAGTACAACGACGTAGCAAAGTATAAGCCAACAAGAAGATAACACGAATCGTGTCTAATACTGAATAATACTGAACAATAATCATAATGCAATATCCATAGAAAGCGTGTTCGTATACTAAACAATTTATGCAATGAATAAGCATGCTGTACGAATCATAAACAGATAACAATCAAAGTGGCTACTACATTGGCCATTTTCTCCCTTACGAGAGCGGACGGAATGAGAACACCAGCGACCGGGCCAGGGCACGCATGGGTCTCTAGTTCCCGGGGTCCGGAGTCCCAGGACGGAAACACTCTGCAGAGGCAAACACATAACTAAACCAAAGTTAACCCCGTCGGGTATCCTAAGGCTGAGGCTCAGTAGTGCCAATACCAATCACAATCAAGCGAATGATGCACCTCGATCACTTATCACTTATCACTTATCATGTCACTTATCATACTGAACGAACAATAGGAAGTGCATCACATAAACTGATACTGAATGCAAATACGGAATGCATAAGACGGATACTGATACGGATACGAAATGCAATACAGATGCTGAATGTACATAAACTGATACTGATACTCCAGTGGAGCAACGGTAAACACAATACACAATAATAGAATGGTTCCGCCCGGGCTTCGCTCTGGGGTTGCTGCATTTCCCACAGAATCGAGAGGTCCAGCGCAGAACACATAAGAGGGCATAACCGAAATCAATATGCTGTACAAATCAGAATGCTTATACGAATCAAGGTCAATTACAAGCCAATCCTACACTAATTATCCAGTGCTTCTAACCGTGCATGTTGATGTAGTTTTAAGTTGTCCGATGCACCATTGTCTAGTGTTGCAGTGTCTGGAGTGTGCACCGAAGTCCCTTAAACCAACACCCATGGGGAGGTGCTAAACAACTGGATAACAAGCATGAATGATTCACAGCCCATGAGATCATTCATGTCACTCAACATTCCATTTGGCATGTCCAGGTTAACTACATTCTAACATGAAAGTCATATACGGTCTTTTACTTAAGCCTAGCCCTTTTCATTCAATTCTCAGGGTCTCACGGTGTAGCCGTAGGTAACCTTACGGCTTAGCCGTGGCATCTTACGGCTTAGCCGTACTATGCACTGCGGCTGAGCTGAGGTTCCCCAAATATCCCTTCGGATTTACGGCTTAACCGTATTTTGCTCTACGGCTCAGCCGTATCCTGGTCCACGGCTTAGCCGTAAGACAATGTACGGCTTAGATCAGGCTGGGCCGTAGAAGAATGTCAAATTGCCAACATCCAGTTATTTTCAGCTAACAGTCTGTACTGTTCTACGGTTTGGGTTACGGTTGGGTCTCGGCTTAGCCGTAAGCCATTTTACGGCTTAGCCGTAGCACATTTCACGGCTTAGCCGTGAGTGCACGGAGTCATTTTCCTGAAATCGTTACAGTCATACAGAAAGTGTGCAAAACGGCTGGGAACAGCAAGATAACAGTGAAATGAGTTCAATAGGGCTGTCTAACACTGAGAAACACAATGAAGAATCAAAACACAACAATCAAATCCATATCAATTGGTGTTTATACAACTTGAGCTTATACTTGCCTCACGGACGAAAATCACACGTTGACTGGCTCAGTCCACCGGGATCACACACACTGACGAGCTCCTTTCTTCCTCCCTCAAACAGAGAAACAGTGAAGGAGAAGGAGAGAAAGAGAGCTGACGAGAGAGAGAGACGAGCTGGAGCGTGAGAGAGAGAGAGTGAGCTGAGAGACGATCGAGAGAAATGGGAGAGTGGGTGGGATATTTATACATAATTTGAGTCCAATTTACATTTAAGGCCAAATAGCTTATACAAATATCAGTTTGAGTCAAATGACGGTCCAACAAAAGCAAACGAACTCATTCGGATTCAAGACAGTTACGACAATCGACAAGCTCGACGGAATACACGCGCTGACGTCAAAATGACGCAAAACTGACAAGGTCAATCAAAAGTCAAAATGACGAAAAAGGGCTCGATCTACTTAGACCAAGTCAAACTCAACCCAACGATCTCTCTACGAGTCAAAACCAAAGGAAAACAAAATCTAAACACTCTTAGCGATAAAAACACACGCAATACGCACTAATCCGGATCAACTCGGGTCGGAGTGTTACAAGTAAAGTTCAACTACCTATCCATGGCCCAAACCCAATGGAATTTGAGTTAAATTAGTTTAAATGAGTTTTAATTAGCAGAAAATAAGGTTACTTACTATAAATCAAGATTAGTTTGGATTAGGACCTTACACAAAATTTTTGTAGAGGTTTTTTTAGAACTAAAATGGCGACCACGTGCATGATCATGACAGAATGAAATGATCGAGGTTCATGATCAAGAATGCATCTCCTGATAATCTAGTCCAAATAGTACTTCAGAAGATACGGGTCATCCCAGAAAAAGTATTTAACCTCAGCTAGAAATTTTGATCGATCGTGTTTTGACCAATGGGCAGGCATCTCTGCTGTAACAAAGTAATTGATTATATCTGCAAACTAGGGGATCTGAGAAATACTCAACAATTGTTGATCAAGAAAATTCTCATTTAATGAGACCTCATCGGATGGCTCTAAAGATAACCTCAAAAGATGATTAGCTACAACATTCTCACATCCTTTCTTGTCTTTTATTTCCTAATCAAATTCTTATGGCAAAAGTATCCACCAAATCAATTAAGCTTTTGTATCTTCTTAGAAAGAAGGTACCTTAAAGCTGCATGGTCTGTGTAGATGATGACTTTGGACCCTACCAAGGAGGACCAAAATTTCTCCAATGCAAATATCACAGCTGCCAATTCTTTTTCATTGGTTATGTAATTTAGCTGTGTGTCATTGAGAGTCCTACTAACATAGTAAATCACATGAGGTAATTTCCCAACCCATTGACCTAAAACAGCCCCGATGGCAATATCAAATGCATCACACATGAGTTCTAATGGAATGGTCTAGTCAGGTGGCTGGATTATAAGAGCTGAGGTTAGCTCCTTTTTCAGCCCCTCAAAAGCCTTTAGATAATTCTCAATAAATTCAAACGAGGCCTCTTTTGTTAGCAATTGGCACAAAGATTTAATAATTTTGCTAAAATCCTTGATGACTCTTCGATAAAAGCTAGCATAGCCCAGGAATGATCGAATATGCTTTACAGATTTTGGTGGTGGCAAGTTTGAGATCAAGTAAATTTTTTCTTTGTCCACCTCAATCCCTTTCTCAGAAATAATGTGTCTCAATACTATTCCTTGTTTTACTATGAAATGACATTTCTCCCAATTTAAAACTAGATTTTTCTCTTTACACCTTACAAGTACAAAGGACAAATGATGTAAGCACTCCTCAAAAGAATTGCCAAGATCAAAAAATCATCGATGATAACCTCAATGAATGTCTCCGGCCACCATGTCCGAAAACATGCTCATCATGCACCTTTGAAAGGTGGCCGGTGTATTGCATAGTCCCAAAGGCATGCTCCTGTAAGCAAATGTGCTAAAAAAACAGGTGAAGGTGGTCTTTCTCTGGTCCTTAGGTGTAATTGGAATTTGATTATAGCCGAAATAGCCATCAAGAAAGCAATAGTAAGCATGACGGGCTAGCCTTTCAAGCATTTGATCCATGAATAAGAGAGGAAAATGATCCTTTTGGGTCACCAAATTTAACTTCCTATAATCGATGCATACTCTCCAACTAGTCTAGATTCTAGTGGGTACCAATTCATTACCCTCATTATGAACCATTGTTATTCTAGATTTCTTTGGTGCCACTTGTACCAGGCTCACCTTTGCACTATCAAATATGGGATAGATCACCCCTGCATCAAGTTATTTCAAATTTCTAACCTAACCACTTCTTTCATTGCAGGGTTTAGTCAGCTGTGGTTCACAAGAAGTTTTTGCATTTTTTCCAAATAGATTCTATGTTGGACCACAGATAGGCTTCTTCCTTTAATGTCTGCTATAGACCACCCTATAGTTTCCTTGTGTTCATTCGGAGTTTTTACCAGTTTTTCCTTTTAGACGGAGTCCAAGTCTGAAGCTATAATTACTAGAAGGGTTTCTAGCGAGCCTAAAAACACATACCTTAAAGTATCTGGTAGCTGCTTGAGTTTTAACTTAGGAGGCTCTACGACAAATAGGATAAGTGGGGAAACAGATGAAATTAGAATTTCATCGTTCGGTTGCCACTTGGTACAGTCCATGTCTAGGGTTGAGTCTAATAGAGCATTAACTTCCTCAATTTATCCGTCTTTATCAAAATCACTTCTAAAGTGGGCTAGACAAGCCTTTAGTGGGTCTTCAAGATTTCAATGGGGTAAGTAATTTTCCACTAATTCATTAATATAACTGACTTCAAAAACCCCATCACCTCATTAGGAGGTTGCTTACTAACACCAAAAATGTTCACCTGAATGGTCATGGTCCCAAAAGAATTTGCATTGCTCCATTCCTATCATTGATCAAGGCATTTGAAGTGGCTAGGAATGGTCTCCTTAAGATCATTGGTATTTTGGGTTCAACCCCATATGTGTGGTTTGTATCCAAGATAACAAAATCTATAGGAAACACAAAGTCTCTAGCTTTGATCAGAACATCTTCAACACCCCCTTGGGGTATCGAATCAATGAATCAACCGATTGCAAGGTCATATGGGTCTTTTTCAACTCCCCAAAACCTAATTCTTCATAAACAAAGTACAAAAGAAGGTTTACACTCTCACCCAAGTCTAACAAAGCTTTCTCTATGCGATGGTCCCCTATTTGGTAAGAAATAAGAGGACACCTTGGGTCTTTGTATTCGATCGGGGTTGGATAGAAAATGATTGAGCTAGAAAGCCTTCTTGGGCACATTAGTAGTCCTTTCGAAGGTGCAAAGGTCCTTCAAAATTTTGGCAAAGGCTGGAATCTGTTGGACAGCATCAAGTAGTGGAATGTTGATTCTCACTTGTTTAAACACTTTTAACATTTTATCCAATTGGGCAATTGATTTCCCTAGTCCTAGCCTATAGGGGTATAGTGCCTTAGGAATGTAAGTCTTAGGAGTGGGCTTACTAGGTGATGGTTCAACTATGACTAGGTTCTCCTTGACTAGCTTTGGTTCTTTCATAGGTTTAGCATTCACACTTGGTTCCTCAATTTTCACATCCTCACTTGATTTTTCCTCAGGTTCCTTGAGTAGTTCTACCTTATTATCAACCTGTGTACCCGACCTAAGAGTGATTATCGATTTGACTTCATTGTCTTTTTCCTTTGTTGCCATGAACAACTATGTCCTTCGGATTAGGTTCAGGTTAACTAAGGAAGGTTCCCTTGTCTCTGTCTCCAACACTCATAGAATTGGCCAGTTGGCCCATTTGATATTCCAATTGTGCAAGGGCCTAAGTATGGCCATTTAAAATTTGAGAAGTGTTCTATTGAAATTTAGCAGTACTCTAAGACATGAGTTTCATGGCCTCTTCCAATGAATCTACCCTTTGAGTCAGTAGACTAGGGTTGAAATTGGGCTTTTGGAAACTAGGTGGGGCACTAGCCTAAATTGAATGGGCTGAAATTGATTGGCCTGTGATGGGCCACCCTAAGTTAGACCTTGGTCCAAGTTCGAATTGTCCCTCCAACCTCGATTGTATGTGTTGGGGAACGGGTCATACCTCTACCAATCATCAAAATGAGTATTTTGATAAAGCGCATTTACCTCCTTAATAGATTTGGTCTAACCCAAAGTTGTTGGGTCAATTCTACTATTCAAGGCCTGATTATACTTCAATGACTCCAAAGTGTTTGGAGTAGGCATTTGGTTCAACTCTAAGGCCTCTATCCTTCTCATCAGTGTCGCCAATTTGGTTTCTGCCTCTATTTTGTGTTTAATCTTGAGTGTCCCCACTTTTCAGGAATGGAGTGTTTGGTGGGCTCTCTCTTAACAAGAGCCTACTGCAGTGTATTATCAACAATTTCTTCTAAAAATGTCAATGCTTCATCTGCTATTTTCTATGTAAAATCCTTACCATAAAAGGATTCCACCATTTGCTCAATTGGGTAATCAATGCCCTCATACACAATCTGGACCAATCAGATCTTTTCAAATCCATGGCGGGGACACTGGATTAAAAGTCCTTTAAACTGTTCCAAATAATTATAGAGTGTCTCCCCATCCATCTGATAAAAAAGCATCAATGGCCTGCCTAATCAAAGCGGCCTTCTATTTGGAATAGAATTTCTTGTGAAATTCTTCGACTAGCTTAGCACATGCAGTGATGAATCCAGCATGTAAGGCATAAAGCCAGGCTTAGCCTTTTCTTTTAAGGAGAAAAAGAATAATCTAAGCTTGAGGACATCTTCTGTCATATGATTTATTCTCATGGTCCCACAAATGTCCTCGAATTCACTAACATGTTGATATGGGTTCTCCTGGTCTATGCCATGGAACACAGGGAGCAACTGGATCATGCTAGATTTCAGTCCAAAGGTGGCATTCATATGAGGTAGGATAATACAGGATGGTTGAATTGTCTTCGTGGGGTACATGTAGTCTCTCAGTGTCATGGGTGGGTCATTGTGCTCTCCTTCAACCTTTTTTTATTTAAAAAGTGATGAACTACCTACGATGATTAAGGCTAACTCAAGCTCTATCCTGATCAACCTCCAATTTTTGCATTCCCACAATTTCTTCCTCTTAGGTTTAGATCGCATGTATCCGGTTTAAATCTAAAAAAACTATCAACCTAATCTATATGCACGGTCCTAATGATCCTACTATGATGCACAAATCAAGTAGTCAAGTACAAAGATTAAGCACAAGAAAGGTCATACAGTTAACCTAGACATTAGACAGCTTCTAAGTGGTGAAGAGAACACTTGGACCTCCAATTTGATCCTATGAAACTTTAGTTGACCAAATGTAACACTCCGGCCCAGCTTAATCCTATTTTACTACTAATTAATGTGGTTTTGGGTCATTTTCTAGTGCATTCATTTTATGCTTGTTGTTTTGTCCTTTTGAGATTCATTTCTGGTCGTAGCTAGATAGTTGGGTTGAGTTTAAACTGGAATAAGTAGACATGAGCACTTTTTCATAATTTTCGATTTTGTAAGAGTTCGTCATGCAAGCATCATCTTGCTGTCAACACGTGTATCTTAGCGAGCTTGTTAACTTCCACAACTAATTCGCTTGCCAATGACTTCGTTTGTTTCCGTTAGCTCATTAATTGACTTAAATTGTAGTTCTCATTCATGTTTGGACTTTTATATAAAACGTTCAATACTTATCTTATAAGAGAAGACATGCACCGACTCTTGCTGCACTCCATGCCTTCTTCATCTTCTTCCTTTCCTTCGTTTCTTTTTTCCTTTTCTTCTTCTTCTCACAATCAAAGAGAGGGGGAATTCTTGTGCACTGGTTGCTCGTCATCTCCTTGGTTTCAAAGGTAAGAGGCACGTTCTTTCTCTTCCCTTCTCTGCTCGAAGTCTCTTTCGTTCACTGCACTCTTCTTCGATTTAGTCTTCTTTGTCTCTTCATCGTGGACGAGAACCTCGCACCATCTTTGCGGTTCATCTAAGGTGAGAAGTTGAGTCATGGTCTCCGTTATGAGTTTAGGATGTGATTGCACTGCATGCATACTTTTCTTTTGCTCACTCTTGGCATGTATGGTGTTAGGATTGGATCTTGACAGGTAATTTGGGCCAAAGAATAATCAATTTATGGAAAAAGCTCAGTCGAGGTAAGTATAAGCACAATTTGGATGAACACATGTTGGTACACGGTGATTGTTATTAGTTTTCTCTATACTCTCAAGTGTGTATGACGTATAGCCCTCTTGGAATTGTATGTTTTTTATCTTTATTATATCCGGGGTGCAAGATTCAATTCAGTCGTTCTATAATAGAGTTCTATTACCTGACCGATCGGGCCTGGGGTCTGACGGATCGGACATTTCCTGAACCAAAGTCCTACCAATCAGGTTTCAGAGCTGACCGCTCCGCCCTAAAGCACTTGTTCCGGGAGATTCAATGTTCGACCGACTCCTATTCTTGCTCATTATTCTTTTCTTGCTTCTTTAACACTTAGAGGACCTTTTTATGCAACCTTTTGGTCTCCCAAATCTTTAATGGAAAGGTAGAAAAAATAGGGTTAATGATGTGACCTTATAGGGCCTTACATGGATTTCTCAACCACATAACTTGCCCAACAGAGTACCTTAAAAAGCACGAATGGTCTTGAGGGCTGTGACTCATTCATGTGTGTTGTCCAATTGTTAAGCACCTCCCCATGGGTGTTGGTTTAAAGGACTTCGATACACGTTCCTCACTACATGGCAACACCCACACAAGGAACAACTGTGTATCGAATAACTTAAAACTACATCATCATGTACCGTTAGAAATATTGGACAACTAGCCTAGGGTTGGTTAGTAAATAGTCGTGATTCTCAATATTAACTTGACTTGCATTGCATATTGAGTTCGATTAATGCCTTTCATGCTCTTCTTATTCTTGTTTTGACTTGTAATTGTTTGCTTGTAACGGTATTGCAAGAATTAAGTTTGGTGTTTGATCCTAGTGTGATGCACGTACTGTATTGCCTGATTGTGATATGACATGATACATGCACTGTATTGCCTGACTGTGACATTGAATTGACGTGCATCATTGACATGACTAATATGGTCTGGCTCTACTCAGCCTCAGCCTCAGGATACCTAACGGGGTTGACTTTGGAGTAGCATACTTGTTGCCACTGCAATGTGCTCTTGTCCTGGGATTTCAGACCCCGGGAACCAAAGACCTGTTTATACCCTGGCCCGGTCGAAGGTGTTCTTGTCCTACTTGTTCTCAATAGGGAGAATATGGCAAATGTAGTAACCACCTAGCTAGTTTATTTATCTTATGATTCTGAAAGCATGCTTAGTTCTATGCACAACTTGCCTAGTATACGATCGTGAACTCTATGCATTAGTATCTGTTAACTATTCTGCTAGATACAACGCATGTTAACTTATTATTGCTTATGCTTTGCTTAATCGTTGTATTCATTAATTGTTATTGGTGTTGCAGGCCTGGATCCCTCTGCCAACCCCTTGTCGGTTAGCCAGGCTCCAGGAGAGAAACGTGAGGCCCAGTTAGGGCTAAAGGAGTAGATGTGATTCCTCCAGTGGAGAGCAGCCTTGCACTTGCATTAGTTTATTGTCTTGTTATGTATAAGGCTTGATTTGGGCTTTTGGGTTCCTTTGTATACCTTGCATTTTTATCTCGAAGTTACTGTTTCCCCATTTTGGTTTTGTTCATTCCGTAATTAATGTGACTTTTGGTACTTGGTGTATCTATTTGCACGTTCTCTTTTCTTGCAATGATGCCTACTGCTTCTGCTACACCATGGTTGCAAGTGTGAACATCCATTGTGTATGTACACTTGGACGAGGTCTAGGTGTACGTACACGGGAGTACGTGTGTCACTGGTTAGGTTTTTACTAACCCTCGATTTCTGGGCTCGGGTCATAACATGCATATTGTATGGTATCAGATCTTTGCTTGTTCTAGTTGATAACCATGTAGGCCTATAGGAACGTGGTGAGGCGACGCGCTCAAATATTTGACCTTCTAATTTGATATTTGATTTGTTTTGGTTATGTAGTGAGGTATGTTTTGTGTTTACAGATTAACTCTTGAGTTTTGCAGGCTATGGGATCCAGATCTAGTACCAACAATAACAACCATGGAGATAATGAGCGTGGCTCAGCAGCTCCACAATAGCCTCCGAATCAGGACAATCGCTTCCTCGCTATGTTGTAGGCGATCCACTCTCTTCAAGCACAAGTTGTCTCCCTTATAGATAGGTAAAGTCAGGCATCAGTTCCACAGCATATAGTGCAACAAGTCGTCTTCCAAGTGAAGGAGAGTGATCCCAATGCTCACTATGGGAAATTCCAAAAACGCGGTGCTACTGAATTTTATGGGAACGAAGATGCGTTGAAAGCCGAGCAATGGTTGGAACATACAAGGGATCTCTTTGACATAGCTGTTTACACTAGTAGATAGAAAGTCGTCCTCACAGCTTCGATGTTTTGGGATGTGGCCAAGACATGGTGGAAGAGTGTGAGCAACTCATATAAGGATATGCACAATGAGACTGTGTAGGAGACTTTTAAGAGACAGTTCAGAAGAAAGTTTATTCCAGCCCAGGTACAGAGGGCAAAGGAAGTTGAGTTTTTGTCCTTCCAGCAGCAACAAATGACGGCAGTAGAATATGTGCATAAGTTTATGCAATTGTCTCATTTTGCAGAGGAGTTGGTAAATATAAAGGAAAAGAAGGTCAATAGATTTATCAATGGCTTGAATACCAAATACAAGAACCATGTGACAGCATTTCAACGGCCAGCGACCTTCAATGATGCCGTGGACAGGGCCTATTCTGCAGAGGCCAACATTCAGGAAGAAAAAGCTGCAGACCCCAAGAGAAGTGCACCGTTTAGGGCAAAGGGGCAAGTACAAAAGAAGTTGAAAGGAAGGCAGGGAACTCCCAGTTCAACTGGAGTCAGATACGAACATTGTGGCCGAGGACACCAAACAGAGCAATGCTGGAGGAAAACAGGAGCCTGCCTAGGTTGTGGTTCTATGGAACATAGGGTGGCTCAATGTCCTAAGTCCAAGTTTCCCTAACAATCCAACCCTACAGCTTCCACAACTCAAGGCAAACCCCAACAACCTCGTCAAAGCTAGAAACCCCAATGCCAGACTGCAGTGCCTATGCCGCCACTCACAAAAGTGCGGAGGATGCGAATGTGGTGGAAGGTACGATTATGATTTCTCAAGCAGAAGCTCTCGCATTGTTTGACTCGGGGTCTACGCACTCATACGTAGCACTTCATTTTGCTGAGCAGTTACCGCAACCGCCTAAGTTGCTACTGTATGCATTGGCGGTGTCCACTCTTGTTGGCAAGAGAGTGGAGTGTAGTGTCTACTACCCCCAATGTGATGTACGGATCGAAGGGCGTCAACTCCCCGTTGACTTAATCTTGCTATCGATGTTGGACTTCAACATAATCCTTGGTATGGATTGGTTGGCAAGGTATCGTGCCTGTGTGAATTGTTATAGCAGGACGATCTATTCTGATCTCCAGAATGGGTTTCGTTTTGAGGGCAATCAGAAGAAACGCCCTGGACGTGTTAGCTCTGCATGTAAGCCGGATCGATTGATATACAAAGGGTGTGAAGGCTTCATTACCTTTATCTCAGAGAAGAAGGGTTCGAAGCAACTTGGAGAGATTCTGGTGGTGCGTGACTTTCCGATGTATTTCTAGATGATGTGCCTGAGTTACCCCCTCTGCGGAAAGTAGAATTTGCGATTGATCTAATGCCAGGTATAGCACCGATTAGTAAAGCACGCTATCGTATGGCCCCAGTAGAGTTGCTGGAATTAAAAAACCAATTCCAAGAGCTTTTGGATAAGGGCTGTATCTGCCCAAGTGTGTCACCATGGGGAGCTCCGGTGTTGTTTGTCAAGAAGAAGGATGGCACCTTTCGAATGTGTATTGATTACCAGCAGTTGAATAAGGTGACAATAAAGAATAAGCATCCCCTGTCGCGTATTGATGAATTATTCGATCAACTGCAAGTTGCAGCATATTTCTCCAAGATTGATTTGAGGTCTGGTTATCACCAATTGAGAGTGAAGGAAGATGATATTCCTAAGACTGCCTTTTAGACACGGTATGGCATTATGAAGTCCTCGTGATGCCTTTTGGATTAACCAATGCACCTGTCGCTTTTATGGCTTTAATGAATCGCATATTTGCTCCTTTCTTGTATCATTTCGTTGTCGTATTTGTTGATGATATCCTAGTGTGCTCTAAGATTGCAGAGGAGCATGCAAAACATCTGAGAAAAGCATTGCAATTGCTAAAAGAACATCGGTTAAATGCCAAGTTGTCGAAATGTGATTTTTGGCTAGAGCAGGTAGCATTTCTTGGACATATCATTTCACGAAAAGGCTTCGTAGTCGATCCAGCAAAGGTTGAGGCAATTGTGAATTAGCCCAGCCTAAGATCTGCAACAGAGATTAGGAGTTTTCTTGGACTTGCTGGGTATTACCATCGCTTTGTTCAATACTTTGCCAAGATATCTGCTCCGTTGACCAAGTTGACTCGGAAGAGTGTTCCTTTTCATTGGATTGATGAATGTGAGATGAGTTTTCGAACTTTGAAGGAAAAGTTAATGATCGCTCTAGTACTGACCCTACCTGATGGAAGTGAAGGATTTGTGATCTATTCTTATGCTTCTAGAGTCGGTTTGGGATGTGTGTTGATGCAGCACAGCAAAGTGATCGCCTATGGCTCGAGACAGCTTAAGGAGCATGAAAAGAACTATGCCACGCACAACTTGGAATTGGCAGCTATCATGTTCACTTTAAAATTGTGGCAACATTACCGATATGGCATGAAGTTTAAGGTACATGCAGATCATCATAGTTTGCAATATTTGTTCATGCAGCATGAGTTGAACACGAGGCAATGTAGATGGCTTGAATTTATCAAGGACTATGACTTCCCGATCAAGTACCATCCGGGTAAAGGAAATGTGGTGGCAGATGCTTTCAGTAGGAAGTCAGAGACTCTCCATGCTATAGAAAGCTTCCATTTGTTGATACATCATAAGCCTGTTGAAGTGAGAGTAGTGGATAACTACTTGATGTTGGCCAGTACTCTTGTTTTATAGCCTGAGGTGATTCAACAAGTCAAGGATCGACAGTTCGTAGATCGGAACTTGGTGCGAATCAAAGATCATATATAAGATCGACCAGATTTTCAATTAGAGGATGGGGTGCTTTATTTTTGGAACCGATTGTGCGTTCCAGCAATTGATGGATTAAAGGGGAGCTTGATGATAGAAGCACATTATGTGCGATATGCGATGCACCCAAGAAGCACGAAGATGTACCAAGCCTTAAATGATCGGTTTTGGTGGAACAACATGAAAAGAGAAATCGCAGGGTTCGTCGCCAGATGCCTGACTTGTTAGAAGGTGAAAGCAGACCAGCAGAGACCTCTAGATTCCTTACATCTATTTCATATCCCTCGGTGGAAATAAGAGCACATAATGATTTATTTTGTTTCAGGGTTACCTTCGATGAGTAAGAAGAATAATGCCATCTGGGTGATCGTGGATAGATTGACGAAGGCAGCCCACTTTGTTCCATTTAGGAAGGGCATGACCTTTTTGGAGATGGCTAAAAAGTTTGTAGATGAGATTGTTCGACTTCATGGTACGCCTGTGTCTATAGTGTCCAATCGTGATAGCCGTTTTGTTTCGTCATTCTGGAAAGCGTTCTAAGAAGCTATGGGAACAAGTTGAGTCTCAGTACGGCATATCACCCGTAGACAGATGGGCAATCTGAACAGATGATCCGCGCCAGTGTTTTAAGTTTTGAGAAAGAATGGGATGTACATTTCTCATTGTGTGAGTTTGCCTATAACAACAGTTTCCACGAGAGTATCGAAACGGCGCCATATGAAGCCTTGTATGGACGTAAATGTAGAAGTCTTATGTGTTGGGAAGAAGTTGGGATGAGAAAGTTCCACAGACCAACTATCATCGCTGAAATGACTGAGAAAGTACATAAAGCAATTGAGAATTTGAAGGTTGCTAGACAGAAGAGTTATGCAGATACTCATAGAAGAGCCTTAGAGTTTCAAGTTGGAGATTGGGTATTTCTGAAGGTCTTGCCGATGAAGGGTACGATACATTTCGGTCAGAAAGGCAAGTTGGCTCCGCGATAAGTAGGCCCGTTCGAAATCAAGAGTCAAATTGGTGATTTGGCTTATAAGTTGGCTATTTCGGTTGAGTTCTCCGGAGTACATGATGTCTTTCATGTATCAATGCTTTGCAAATATGTTCGTGACCCTACCCACGTCATACGGTACAACAATGTGCAATTCCAACCAAATGCAACATACGCCGAGCACTCGCCCCATATCATGGGAACCAGAGAGCAACTATTGCGTACCAGAACAATCCAATGGGTCAAAGTGCTTTGAGAACATCATGGACCTAATGAAGCCACTTGGGAATCAAAGGAGCAAATGGCATGACAATATCCCCATCTCTTCGCACAACTATATGTTCATTCCGAGGACGGAATGATTCTTAAATGAGGGAGGATGTAACACTCCGGCCCAGCTTAATCCCATTTAATGACTAATTAATGTGGTTTTGGGTCATTTTCTAGTGCATTCGTTTTATGCTTGTTGTTTTGTCCTTTTGAGATTCGTTTCGGGTCATGGCTAGGTAGTTGGGTTGAGTTTAACCTAGAATAAGTAGCCATAAGTCCTTTTTCGTAATTTTTGATTTTATAAGAGTTCATCATTCATGCATCATCTTGTTGTCAACACATGTATCTTGTCAAGCTCGTTAACTTCCACAACTGACTCGCTCGCCAACGACTTCGTTTGCTTCCATTGGATCATTAATTTACTTAAACTGTAATTCTCATTCACGTTTGGACTTTTATATGAAACGTTCAATACTTATCTTATAAAAGAAGACATGCACCGACTCTTGCTGCACTCCACGCCTTCTTCATCTTTTTCCTTTCCTTCGTTTCTCTTTTCATTTTCTTTTTCTTCTCACAATCAAAGAGAGGGGGAATTCTTGTGCACCGGTTGCTCGTCATCTCCTTGGGTTCAAAAGTAAGAAGCGCGTTCTTTCTCTTCTCTTCTCTGCAGGAAGTCTCTCCCATTCACTGCACTCTTCTTCGATTTAGTCTTCTTTGTCTCTTCGTCGTGGACAAGAACCTCGCACCATCTTCGTGGTTCATCTAAGGTGAGAAGTTGAGTCATGGTCTCTGTTATGAGTTTAGGATGTGATTGCACTGCATGCATACTTTTCTTTTGCTCACTCTTGGCATGTATGGTGTTAGGATTGGATCTTGACAGGTAATTTGGGCCAAAGAATAATCAATTTATGGAAAAAGCTCAGTCGAGGCAAGTATAAGCACAATTTGGATGAACACATGTTGGTACACGGTGATTGTTATTAGTTTTCTCTATACTCTCAAGTGTGTTTGACATACAACCCTCTTGGAATTGTATGTTTTTATCTTTATTGTATCTGGGGTGCAAGATTCAATTCAGTTGTTCTGTAATAAAGTTATGTTACTTGACCGATCGGGCTTGGGGTCCGACCGATCGGACACTTCCAAAACTGAAATTCAACCAATCGGGCTTCAGAGCCGACCGGTCGGCCCTGAAGCACTTTTGCTCCCGGAGATTCAATGTCTGACTGACTCCTATTCTTGCTCATTATTCTTTTCTTGTTTCTTTAACACCCGGAGCACCTTTTTATGCAACCTTCTGGTCTCCCTACTCTTTAATGAAAGGGGAGAAAAAATAGGGTTAATGATGTGACCTTATAGAGCCTTACATGGATTTCTCAACCACATAACTTGCCCAACGGAGTACCTTAAAAAGCATGAATAGTCTTGACGGTTGTGATTCATTCATGTGTGTTGTCCAATTGTTAAGCACCTCCCCATGGGTGTTGGTTTAAGGGACTTCGATACATGTTGCTCGCTACATGGCGACACCCACACAAGAAACAACTGTGTATCGAATAATTTAAAACTACATCATCATGCACGGTTAGAAACATTGGACAACTAGCTTAGGTTTGGCTAGTAAACAATCGTTATTCTCAATACTAACTTGACTTGCATTGTATATTGAGTTCGATTAATGCCTTTCATGCTCTTCTTTTTCTTATTTCGACTTGTAATTGTTCGCTTGTAATGGTATTGCAAGAATTGAGTTTGGTGTTTGATTTTAGTGTGATGCACATACTATATTGCCTGATTGTAATATGACATGATACATGCACTGTACTGCCTAACTGTGACATTAAATTGACGTGCATCATTGACATAACTGATATGGTCTAGCTCTATTCAGCCTCAGCCTCAGGATACCCGACGGGGTTGACTTTGGTGTAGTCTGCTTATTGCCACTGCAGTGTGCTCTTGTCCTGGGATTCCGAACCCCGGGAACTAGAGACCCATTCGTACCCTGGTCCGGTTGATGGTGTTCTTGTCCTGCTTGCTCTCGATAGAAAAAATATGGTAAATGTAGTAGCCACCTAGCCAGTTTATTTGTTTTATAATTCTGAAAGCATGCTTAGTTCTATGCACGACTTGCCTAGTATACGATCGTAAACTTTATGCATTAGTATCTGTTAACTATTCTGTTAGACACAACGCGTATTAACTTATTGTTGCTTATGCTTTACTGAATCATTGTATTTATTAGTTGTTCCTGGTGTTGCAGACTCAAATCCCTCTACCGACCCCTCATCGGTCAGCCAGACTTTAGGAGAGAAACGTAAGGCCCAGTCAGGGCTAGAGGAGTGGATGTGATCCCTCCAGTGTAGAACGGCTTTGCACTTGCATTAGTTACTTGTCTTGTTATGTATGGGGCTTGATTTGGGTTTTTGGGTTCCTTTGTATACCTTGCATTTTTATCTCGAAGTTACTGTTTCCCCATTTTGATTTTGTACTTTCTGTAATTAATGTAACTTTTTATACTGGGTGTATCTAGTTGCACGTTCTCTTTTCTTGCAATGATGCTTACTGCTTCCACATACACCATGTTTACATGTGTGAACGTCCCTTGTGTGTGTACACTTAGACGAGGTCTAGGTGTACGTACACGGGAGTATGTGTGTCACTGGTTAAGTTTTACTAACCCTTTATTTCTGGGCTCGGGTCATGACACCAGGCAACCACTAGGGAGTGGTCGGGATGAACCCACTTAAGGATTAGTACCCTAACTAGTCAAGCTATCGCACCGTATGGAACAAAGGCTTTTTTGGGGCATTAGCTTCTGTCAAAGAGTGCAATTAGTTCAACGGTTAGTGGTCTTCATCCTACTGAGCTCAAATCCTAGGGTCTTATTGCTATTTGATTTTAATTAAGGTTAATGTTAGTGATGGTTAAACCTAAACGGGCAAGGATCTTGTGATGAAGTCCAGTCTTTATCTTTTTAGGGTAGTTGCCCTTAATTAAGTATGAGGGTCCAATTTAAATTGTGTGCCACGTAAGCAGTTACAGTTTGCGAAATTTAAATCAACCAAGCCCACTTGTAGAAAAAGATATGTGGGTTAAGGATAAAAGCTCTTATAGTGGATCCATGCAAATCTTATCTTGTGCAAGCTTATCTTCTTTTTAACAATTTTTGTTAGCAATTCAATGTTATTGGACTTTTTTATTTAGCTACCCCCGTAGTTTCCTATTTTTATCAAATCTTTCAATGCAATGCAAACTACCAAAAATAAAATAAAAATCTTGTTAGAAATTTCTAATTTGAAGGAAACTCCTATCTAAAAAAATTTTGAAATATTGTCCCAAGTAAAACAAAACTAAGAAAATCAAAACTCTTAAAGGTAACAAAATTATCTCAACTATTTAAAATAAAAATCAAATAAACCTAATTCTAATCAAACTAATACTAAAAAATCTAATGAAACCTTGAAATTACTTTTTTTTTTGAAATCCGAAATTAGAAAAATCTTAAAAAAGAACAATTTTTTATGAGACTATCAAAAAGAACCCTAAAAGAAAATAAAAACTACTCTAAAAAATCAAAAATAAAAAGATTTCTTTTTTTTTTCTTTCAACTTCTCAAACTAGGGAAAGAAATTTCTGAAAAAAAGAGTTTTTTTTAATTCTTTTTATTACTAAAAATCAATAAAATACTAAAAAAATTAGAAAAATTTGAAATTTTTATTTCAATTTTTTTTCAAAAAAATAAAAGACAAGCTAACACTAATTGCAAACAAAGTTAAGGAAACAAAATAATTGAACAACTAATAATACAACTAAATGATGAATATGAATGCACCTAAACAAATAGATTTAATAGAAAAAATTTTTCAAATTTGGATCCCCGGTAACAGCACCAAAAACTTGACGTAAAATTACTTTAATTCCTTAAAACTTCAAGTGCACAGTTGTCCTTTTAAGACAATACCAAGTACAGGTCGAACCCACATTAAGCACTTTTTGAAATTTATTTTTGTCATATTAGATTTTTTTTAATAACAATAAAAAAATATGAATCAAAATAAATCAAGATATGAATGAGGAATCAAAATAAAACTGCGACACAAATAAACTAATGACATCGATAATAAAAGTTATCGGAGAACAAAGAATCCATTAAATGATTTAAATAACCAATCTATGCAATTTAATTTAATCTTTAATCTCTAAAATAACTCAAATAAAAAACATCTCAATGCTTATGATCCGAAGGGTTTTTCCTTTTTAAAAACAAACTGTTAACAAAAAGAGCCCAAGATCTCCATCACCTCATTAAAGTAAAAATTATTTTAAGTGTTATTTATCAAATTAATAATAAAATATCAAAAAGCAAATAAGCTCAAGCATATTTTATCAAAATGACCAAAAAAATTTTATGATTGACATAAAATGGAGGTTTGCCTAAGGCATGATGACAGATCTATTATTTTAATCATGCATTATAGAAAAATTTAAAAGAATAAATTAAAAACATAAATTGAAAGTAAAATCACTTAACTTTATCGTTGTGCTCTGACCTGAAAATCTACTCCTCTATTGCAAAGAAAGCAAAGTTCATTGATATTATCATGGTGAGTACAAGGATTTTCTTAACACTCTTCTGGCCTAGTTCTGGAACAGGGCTCCAAAAAATCCAAATTAATTCTCTATTTTTGTACACTAGAGAGAGAAGATGAGAGAGGAGAGAGAAGTGGAGAGAGAAAGCATGAGAAGCATGCTCCATTGGACGTCCAAAGCATGGCTCAAGATAGGGTATGTGATACCATCTTTTCTCTCCTTAGATCCTATTTTGTAACTAGCTGATATCTTGATCAGGTTGGCTCTCTTTTCTTGTCTCCTTTATTTTCTCCTTTTTGTAATAGCCTTGTAGCTTCCTTCTTGTTTTAAGGAATCTTCTTTTGACTTTTAGACTTTTGAGAGCATCTAGTAATGAGGTGACCTCTTTTCTTAAAGATACCTTAGATTTTCTTGAATCTTCTTGAATTATCTTGAAAATAATTTAAGAAAATGCAAGCAAGGATGCTAGACTCCACTTGATATTCAATGTACTTCACTTGATAAGACATGGACACCCAAATGTGTATAACATGGAGAAAATTTTCAATCTTCTTGCAATCCCATCGAAAAATTTCAGCCAATTTTTTGTGGCCATAACTTTGTCATGTCACCTCTAATTGATGCAATCTTATATCCTACAAACATCTCCTCAAAAAATTCTTTTCAACGGTACGTAGATTATCCAATTCTGATGCTCAATTTGAGAGTTATGAACATTTTAATCTATGCTATTGAAAGAAAAATGAAATTACTATTCAGTTTTAAATTCCTCTTCTTTGACTTTCTTTATCTTGAATTCTCTCTACCTTAGCTTTCTTTTCTTAATTCAAATTTGAATTCTATCAACAAATTGAGAGTGGGACCCCCTTTGACCATTCAAGCATGCGTGCACGTGTGTGGGGTCCTCATGAAGCTAATCTTCCAAATTTTTTACATGGTGTGCCATACATGATCTGCTTATATTTTCTTGCACAATCTGAGCAAAACCATAAAATACCGAAAAGCCCACATTGAAGTGGAACCTGTCTAGATATAGTTTTAGTCTAATTAGGACTCTTTGGAGAAAAATTGTAAATTTCTAAATTAATGCAAAAGATATATAAAAGTTGTGATAATTCCAATGCATAGGTAAGAATGCTTAAAATGATGAAATTAACTAAAAAGTTATACAAATCACCTAATTCACATTAATTCATGCTAAAATGATGCAATATCATGACCTTAACACATATGCATGTACATGATATACAAAATCCAAAATACATGTCCATCAATCTATGACTCCAAAAACATGATGGTGATGATGATAGCATATTCTATTCACAAACCAAAACATTCCATATCCTTAACAAGACTAAAACGAAACACACCCCCCCCCCCAACCCCCCAAATGATGCGCTATGTAGGACAATTAGTAGTAGATGTTATCCTTATTCCAATCTACACCCCGAGATACCATTGTAGTCTTTTCCAAGATTGTGTCGATTTTTGGACTAGTAATGGGTTCTATACCTGTAAGACCAAGAATAGCACTGTTAAATGCAATAGTTTAGTAAATATAAAAGTATGTAAGACTATTGTGCAGTTTCATGTGAATTAGAAGCATATTGATTTAAACGAGAACATATAAGAAAAACTAGACATGTTATGCATATGAATAAGTATGAATAAAGAATCATAAATGTAATACAATAGCATACTAGTTGGCATCCACAAGACTATCTTCTCTCTAGAGAGAGCACATATAATACGGTGGAAAATCACTAACGGTCAGGCCAAAATTAGTCTGGTTACCCGAAGAGCGCCGATCAACTCTTCACATAACTACTGCATAGGTGAAAAATGAAAAACACTAATTCAGTCCCGTCGAACCTCCTATAAGTACAGGTTAAGTGGTGCTGACTCAATGTACCAAGACCAATCATGACTTATAACTTTTATACTTATCATACTTAGCGATCATCTCAAACTTATACTGAACATATCGATCTTCAGATTATATCATCATCATCATCATCAAAGCCTTATCCCAACCATGTTGGGGCCGGCTACATGAATTCTGTTTCTTCATTTCGTTCTATTTTGAGCCAAATCTTTCGATAAGTTAAACTTCTTAAAATCTAATTCAATGACCTCCATCAATATTTTCTTCGGATTACCCCTACCTCTTGATGGGCCATTCACCTGTATAGCCAAATTTTTTCTCACCAGTGTCATTACTAGCCTATGCTCAATATACTCAAGTATCTTAAATGAGTTTATCTAATCTTATCCCTTATTGGTGCTACCCCTAAATACTCTCAAAAGCGCTTATTTTTAATTTTGTTTTTTCCAGTTTTACCACACATTCATCTAAGCATTTTTATTTTTGATACATCCATCTTATGAATATGCATCTTCTTAATTGGCCAACATTCTGCTCCATATGTTATAGCTGGTCTAACCACTGTCCGATAAAATTTGCCCTTCAATTTTGTTGGCATTCGTCTGTCACAAAGCACTCCAAAAGCTAGTTTCCACTTCAGCCATCCAGCTTTTATCCTATATTCCACATCTTCGTCAATCTCCCCATCCTTACTAATTATTGAGCATAGGTACCGAAAAGAATCTCTACATGGTATCTCATGGATTTCAATTTTGCTAGTAGTTTCAACACTTTGTATATATCCACTGAAGTTATAATCCATATATTCTGTCTTTCTACGACTTATTTTAAAGCCTCTAGATTCTAATGCCCCCTGCCATCTCTCAAGGTTTGCATTTACACCATCTCTTGATTCATCCACCAATACTATATCATCTGCAAACAACATACTCCATGGTACTTCTTCTTAAATATGTACAGTTAGCTCATTCATAATTAATGCAAAGAGATAAAGGCTTAAAGTTGATCCTTGATGTAAACCTATAGTCATGGGGAATCTACCTGTTTCTCTACATGTGGTTCTCACATTTGTTATTGCTCATTTATACATATCCTTAAAATTTTCAATATAACCTTTGGGGGCATTCCTTTTCTTGAAAACCCACCAAATTAAATTCCTTGGTACCCTATTATAGGCTTTTTCTAAATCGATAAAGATCATATGTAGATTTTTCCTCTTTGCTTGATATTTTTCTATTAATTGCTTAAGTGAAAAGATAGCTTTCATAGTTGATCTCCTTGGCATAAAACCAAATTGAATTTCAGAGATCTTAGTCTTCTGTCTCAGTCTTTGCTCTATTATTCTCTCCTATAACTTTATAGTATGACTCATAAGTTTAATCCCTCGATAGTTAGTACAATTTTGTATATCTCCCTTATTCTTATATATAGGTACTACAATGCTTCTTCTCCATTCATCTGGCATTTCCTTTATCAAAAATATTTTATTGAATAGTCTACATAACCAACTCACCCCAACCTCTTCAAAGCATTTCTGTACCTCTATCGGAATACCATTTAAGCCTGTAACCTTTCTTATCTTCATTTGCTTCAATACTTTCTTCACTTCCACCTCTCTAATTCTATGGAGAAATGTATACTCTAGTGATGAAATATCCCCCTTAACTCTTGTATCCCCTAAATGTTTTCCATTTAAAAGTTTGCTAAAATATTCCTTCCACCTTTCTTTAATCTCGTTGTCCTTCACCAGAACATTTCCCTCATTATCCTTTATACATTTGACAAGATCTAAGTCCCTACTTTTCTTTTCTTTTATTTTTGCGAGCTTAAAAATATTATTTTCTCCTTCTCTTGTTCCTTACCTATTATAGAGGTCATCGTATGCTTTGAGTTTTGCACTACTTACCACTTCCTTAGCTTCTTTTTTTGCCTTTTATATAGCTCAAAATTTCCATACTCTTAGTCTCCTACCGAACTTTGTAGCAATGTCTTTTCTCTCGAATAACTTCCTAAACCTCCACACTCCACCACCATATTTCTTTATTAATACAATCATGAAATTTAAATTGAATAGAGTTACAGACAATCGAGTGATGTATGCTTAGATGAGTTAATAGTGCTTGAGCCCTCTCAATTTTGGTTACAGCTTTCTTGGTTTACGGGCTCGCGCTTAGAAGAAGTTCTAGCTCAAATCTTGTCTCAAGGTTTATCCAGGAAGAATGGGTACATGATTTAATCATGTTGAGGGTAAGGCTTACCTTAACAATATGAATGTATTTGAATTAAAAGAATAATAAGGATATTTACTAGCTAACCATAACCAAGATAATCCGTGTTTCCTTAGTCATTCAATACAATGTACTAATAAAACGTTCAGTGTCAATGTGCTACCTAAGTCTTAGTATTACATTGTATAAGCAGCGGATACCGCTTCTTATGCCAATACCAATGACGTGACATCGGAAACTAACTAAAAAATTAAGAAGAAATAAGTGACAATTCCACACTCTTCCTTCTTAGTATTTATTTATCATTGAGCCAATTTACTCAAGGTGAAGATACCAAATCTAAGGTCCTACATAATCTTTATTTGTACTTAATGTCCTAAGGGTACACTGTTCAAAAAAATGTCCTAAGGGTACAATTGGCTTAAATCATCTATCCAAAGGATCAAAAGAAAGCTAAGATAGCTCCAATTGATCCCCATTTAAAATAAATTAAATGAAATTTGATGACAAAAAGGGGGTATCTGACCGATCAGACCCTCATCTGATTGATTGGATTCCCAACCAAAGGGATAATGCGATTGATCATGCAGGGGCCCGATTGATCGGCCCTATAGCCATATAGCCCAAGTAGAATCAGTTCCAAACAAATTCTTCTCTCCTTTCTTTGGCTTTTTCTAGTCCAATTTATCAACGAGACCCTTTCAACATCTTTTTACTCCACAATTGGATTTCTCCTTCATTTATTACCATCATTTATTTCATAATTACATTCATTAACATGTAAACTATCTTACATTCTTAATTACTACATTCATTAACATGTAAACTATCTTACATTCTTAAAATTAAAGAGTAGAAGAGCTGTAGTATGGCATTGACACGGAATTTATCAAAAATCAACATATCTAACCTATACTTCCTTTTAGTTCAGTGCTTTACCCAATTCAAACTTCCCTTGGCTCAATGGTGGAGAAAAGACCTAGGCTATGCAAATCCTACACATGCAAGGGCATAAAGAATATGATAATGATGGAAATGGAATGCATGCACTAGGGAGGAGTCCCTTGACCCAATTCATGCAGCAACAATATACATGTATATTTGCTTTTAGTTCAGTGTTTTACCCAATTCAAGCTTCCCTTGGCTCAATGGTGGAGAAAAGACCAAGGTTATACAAATCCTACACATGCAAGGGTATAAAGAAGATGATAATGATGGAAATGGAATGCATGCACTAGGGAGGAGTCCCTTGATATGCTCAAAGAATAGAAATGATGATGGAGCCTTTACCTTAGAGGTTCTGTAGAGAAGAAAAGGAGATGGAATTGTGAATTTCCAATGAAGAAGACAAATAAGAAGGTGATGGGAGAACCTTCTCCCCCATCACAAGTTCCAACACAGGTTGAATAGGAGCACCGGAAGATGAGTTGCAGCAATTGTTAAAGAGAGGAGGGATGATCAAATGGTTCTTTGAGCTGTTTTAAACCAAAGTTTTCTGGAGTTTACAAGCAAGTCCAATGGTTTATGCCATTTATAATTCGAGTCAATTAGACTCTAGTTGGGCCAAGATAGATTCAAATTAAGCTGGGCCAAACACGAAAGGTGACCCACATATACAAATACACATAATGAAACTAAAATGATGCCAGTATGATGCAAAGCCAAAAACCCTAAATTACAAAAAAGTCTTTGATTGTCTAAGGAAAGTTTGAACCCAACCCAACTACCTATTTATAACCTCAACCCATAGGAGTTTAATTAAATTAGCCTAAATAAGTATTAGTTAGAGCAAAACGAGATTAATTATAGTAAATCATGATTAGTTCTGGACCTTATAATTCTACTACAAGGAAATCCCTTAGTTAGCATATAACAAAGCATCCTCACCACGGTCTCTAAGATTTCTAAGTATTTTATCCCTTGACTTATTCATTCACTTATACCATACTTATATCACGCCCAGGGCCCGAAATCAAGGTAATTAGACTAAGCCAGTGATCAGGCACACACATCCCACGGCGATTCGTGCTAAAAACCAACACATATGAATTGCCATAAGGTAATAGAGAGGGATCACATGTAAGGAAGATCTATAAACACGTAATATTTAAAATGAATTTTTGGAAGCTTAGTGCATAACATACACATTTCAAAACCTATGATGGTATTGACTATAAATACCTTCTTAATTCAATTCATAAAAAACTTCCTAAAAGAGCTACTAAATAAAACATGAGCCCATACATATTCCTACATGTCCACATGCTTGCTCATGAATAACATAAATCATAATGTGATATAAGTTCAGAAAGATAGGAAACATAAGTACATGTCTATCAATTAAATAAACATAATGTATCAAAATGAAGATTGCATGATGCAAAAGAGCTAAACCAAAGCTCAAATCCTAAGATACCCAAATCCCCGTATCGCTTAACAAGAAGA
Organism: Sextonia rubra; assembly: GCA_037013555.1. Taxonomy (NCBI): domain Eukaryota; kingdom Viridiplantae; phylum Streptophyta; class Magnoliopsida; order Laurales; family Lauraceae; genus Sextonia; species Sextonia rubra. Next base: position 48,962,506 of record JASUAD010000009.1, on the reverse strand, counting down.
CAACTAGTAGAATATATCAACTGTATACCACTCCTCTAAACCTAAAGGTACCGTAGAGGTATCCTCCTGAAGCAACTCGACGATCGAATCAAAAGTGGGGTTGGGTCCTACAACACCAAGGATAACACCTTGAATACAACAAATCAACAAAACTAGGCAAGTAGTAGATCATAATATGCTGCATCAAGTAGAAGTTAGAGACATGATAATTTAAAAAGCTCAATGGTCGTACATTAAGCATGTTTTGCATATGCAAAGAACATAATTATAAGGAATCAATATCACATACATCATACTAACTAGAAAATCATACTTACTAGTTGGAAAAACCACATAACAATATTCTCACCAAAAAGAGCACGCATAAAGGAACATGATGGGAATCAGGTAACTAGTGTGATTACCCAAGGAGTGTCAACTCACTTCAACACGATACTACTGCAGCGGGGGAGTGTATAAATCTCAAACTCATACTTAGTCTTCTACTAGTATCACAGATTCAAGCTCAATGGTACCAACTCTATGAGTCAAAGAATGGATAGAACTTGCCTTCTATACACCTATATCATACTTACTTGGCATAACTTAAATTCATATCATTTCGGATAACCTAAAGATAATAGTATTAATTAGCGATTAACAGTAACAAGCAACAATGTAAGGAATTGGTAAGTAACATGACTCAAAATAACATGATTTAGGCATAATAAGAACATCAAGGTAATCTTTGCAATATGTTTGAACTTCCAAATTATCAAGATTCAAAGATAAGTTACTAGCCAACCTAATCTAAGATGTCCACGTCAGTAGCCTTCCAATTCGGCATAACCATAAGGTTTCCAATGTCAATGTATGATCATAAATCTTGGCACTGCATTGTGTATGAACTGAACATCAGGCTACTTTCACCCGCACATTATGGCATGACATCAGAATAACCAAGAACATCAAATAAGGATAAATGACAGCTCACATTTTCCTTGTTATTCCTTTGATTTCATTTGACAAGTGTTAAGACAAAGGATTCCAAAAATTAAGGCCCTACAAGGTCATGTGGGTTTACTTAATATTCTAAGTTACCACTTAACCGCATGGTCAAGTCCAAAATTCCCTAAATGATGGTCAAGTTCAACCCATTTCAATATGGATTGAAATTGGAACAAGGATAATTGAACAAATAAGGGGAAAAAGGAAACCAGGGTACATCACATGAACAGGTGCTCATAGAAGCTAATGCAGTCGAGTGCTTGCTTCTGGTGCTTAAGCCAAAAACAATTTCCACTGATTTTTTTACAACTCTCCTCTAGGAGCTCAAGAGAGCATGTGCTCGAGCACGCCTGTGCGAAACCCAATTTTTAAACCTGTTCAGGAACAAATCTTTCATACATTCATTCATACTCTTCCACTTGCATTATGCCATTAAATGACACTTTCTATCCACCATATTTAGTGTTGTTCCACCTCTAATTCATTTCATTTAATCAAATATTCTCTATTCAAACCCCATTTCACCCACCATAAACATCCTCCATGAATGAAAACAAGAAGGATGAGCTATAATAAATGCATGGAACATGGATTTAACAATGGGGTCAACTTAAGAACCACTCATGCATGCTATTACTTCTTATACTTGCCTTCTTGTTGCTTTAAATCCAAATCCAATATCAAAATGGTGAAAATACACAAATCTTTGGCTTAGCCAAATCCTTAGCAAGGAAAATGTAATGAAAAGATGAAATGATGACACGCTAAACCATGAAACTCATCCTACACTTTAAATGGCATAAACTCCAAGACCAATTGAGTCTCACCTTATGAGTTGTGCAAATGAAGAAATAAGGGCTTTCCCTCCTACCAAACACAATATGGGCAAAGGAAGGGTGGAGAAGATGATTGTTAGGGAGGGAAGGTGGAGGTAGAGCTTGGGAGCTAGTGTTTCTACCCAAAAGGCAAAGAGGGTTGTAGCTTTGGGATAAGAGCCATTTTTATACTTAGGGTTCTTTGAAAAATTGCAAGTAAGTCCTATGGTATAGGTATATTACATAAAGGGTCATATGGGTCCTAGTTGGTTAGCTTAGGCTCAAATGAGGTGGGTCTATTCATACATGATGATACTCATGCTTAAATGTACATGATGCAATAAATTCAATGATGCAAGGTTATATTTATTAAATTTTCAAATGGGACCTTAAGCTACTTAATTAAGATAAATATCCAACCCACTACCTATCCAAGACTCAATTAGGATTAAATCAACATTAATTAGTATAAATAAGGTTAATTAGTAAATAACATGATTAATTAGAAATTAAACCCTAATTTGGAGACTGGAACTTTACAGGAAGAAATTACCGACATATAGGAAAGGAAGCCCACACAAGTGGGAGAAGAAGCATACATACCTAGGGATCAATCAATCCTTATGCAGGTATAGATGGATGAGAGGTGGGTACTACCAACTGAGTAACTGTTCATTCTCCTTTTTGAGATGTGTGGCCCTCCTAGTAAATAGCATGGTTTTTGAACTTAGAGGAAGTAGTAGTTGTGGCCAATTAATATTAGTTCTAGCCATATAAGTGGAAGTTTCGTTGTTTTTAGCCCACAAACTTTAAGGGCACATTTGTTTAATGTGTATTTTTATTAACTCCTTTCTCTATTTGGTATACACTATTTTCTTCAAGAAATTTGAAAGTCCATGGAATTCCATTTCTACTAACACTAAGCATGCCCTAACAGTATTAAAGCTTAATGCTCACCAACTATAGATTTGATTTTTTAAGTCTAATTTATATCAAAAAGACCCTTAAAACATTTAAAAATTAGAATCTTGATCTACTATTTTCTAATTATTACCCTACTTGAAAGTTTTTTTTATTTTTTATTTTTATTTTTTTGTATGTTGCCTAATTCATGGGTTAAACAAAACTTTGGGTCCATTGAGTTATATTTTATATTTCTTGTAGATGGATTGAGAAACTCACTTTCCTGGTTTGAGTTTATTTCATGTTTTTGTTAGAACTAATAGTTCTTATATATTCTACAAGGATTATTCTTTAAGGAACTGACAGTTTTTTGTTCTAGAAGGAGTATTCAATTAAGGAACTGGTAGTTCTTGTTCTACAAGGAGTATTTTTTGAAAACACTAATTGTGGGTTATAAAAAGTGGTCCTCTCTAAACCCTAAAATCTAGATATTATTATTGTAAGTGGAGATTACCCATTGAAGATCATCTTTTCTAGAGCTTTCATTGAGAGTTGAAGTATTGAAGTTTGTCTTAGAGAGCAATTGATTCTGCAGCTCTTGTTGAAGTTTTCAGGCAATTTTGAGTAATCAAGGTGTGAGTTGGTAAAGTAGTGAATAGTGCACGGCAAAAAGGTATCTATAAGCAAAAGGAGTTGCAGTAAGAAGAACTTAGTACTTACAGTGCGAAAAAGGGTGTAGGTATATCTTCTAACTGTTTGACTTTGGATAATAGTTGTTTCTTTTTAGTTCGTGGGATTTTACCTAGTTGGGTTTTTTGTACATTAAATTCATGCCTTCTTGTGGTGTAGTGTGTTTGGCATTGTAGAAATCCCCTAAAACCGTCACAACCAAATTTCATTCCACTCTGAATTACACAATGTCACGTTGATAACATTTAAAGCATGTGATTTGGCTCCCTTGTTTTCTTCTTTGGCATGGCACTTCCCACACATCAGCAAAAAAAATATATATATATATATATTTCTTATATTATTAGGGATAAAGTGCATTATGTCTTATCATCAAAGACATGCCTTAACATTGATTCAACATTGGTAAGTAGTTTTACTCTTTTGGGCACAAGTGGTCAATCTCTCCATTTACACTATTTTATTGAGATACAATTTTTGGGAGAGATTAACTATGGAGGAACCGTGATTTGAGCGATTCTAATCTCAAATGCTGATATATTTAAATTCAAAGAACACAGAAGATTCCTTGCCCTCTTGGGATAAGAATACTACCGCAGCTACTCACCAACTTGCGCATATAAAATCAAAAAATAACGGCGGCAGGCGTTCGCAACTAATCTTCCCTTATCGATTTCGTCAACGCCACCATTTTTAAATAAGTCAAACATCTTCATCTACCCATTCACAAAAGAAAAGTCAAAGTTCAACGCAAGCATGTTTCCATGCGTTTTGCCAAGTCAAAAGTAATTAAAAAGTACTGGTTTGAGCGCTATATAAAGAACCACAGCATAGAGAGAGCCATGCACAAATCATCATTCTCCATCTCTTACCAATATGAGTATCTTAAGAGCAACTTCATTTCTTCTGTTATCCGTCCCTCTTCTTCTCAACCCCGTCCTTGGTGTTGAGCCTCTTTATCACATATGTTCAGCCTCAAACAATTACACTACCAATAGTCTTTATGACAAGAACTTGCAGCAGCTGATGGCTTCTCTCTCCACCAAAGTTCCCCTCACGGGCTTTGGGTTCGGATCTGCCGGGCGAAGCCAAGATAGAGCAAATGGGCTTGCTCTATGTCGCGGCGACACATCGAGCTCCGACTGCAAGACATGTATCAAAGTTGCCACCAGCGATATCCGTAGACTCTGTCCGTATAACGAACAGGCGATCATATGGTATGACCATTGTCTCCTGCGCTACTCCAATATTCAATTTTTTGGCCAAATTGACACCAGCAACAAGGTCTACATGTGGAACGTTAAAAGCGTCGATGACCCAAAATCATTTAATCACCAAGTAGTGGAGCTGCTAACTGGTTTGTCCATGGAAGCCTCTCACAGTCCATTGATGTTTGCCAACGGAGAGATGGCACTGGGGGAGTCTAAGAAACTGTATGGTTTGACTCAATGCACCAGGGACCTTTCTAGCAGTGACTGCAAGAAATGCCTGGAGAGTGCTATAAGTGAACTTCCTACTTGTTGTGATGGGAAAGAAGGGGGAAGGGTCCTGGGTGGAAGCTGCAACTTCCGATACGAGTTGTACCCTTTTGTTGATGTGTAGACTCAGCAATAGAATTTCCAAATCAAGGGAAATAGTTTCTTTAAAATAATTGGATGGGACGCTTATTGTCATCCACTTTGTTATCGGAATAAATATCCATTTCATCTTTTAGCATTTGCTTCAAAATATTAGATAACAATGATGGTAGTACTCATGTTTGTTTCTGCTGGTAGTCGTCTTTGTTACACTGAGAACAAATAAGTATGTTTTCCTACTCCGTGAGCTTTTTTCCCCCATGGGAGAGGCTCTCTTTCGGCTTCTGCGGCCTTCTCCCAGCCCCTTTGATTGGGTTACTCAAAAAAAAAAAAAAGATGTTTCATCTTAATAGATAACCACCTCATGAAAATCTAAATCAGCCGCCTTACGATTAGTTTATTATAGATTTTTGACTAATTGATGAAATCTATTAAATTTCTAGTATATAAGGATAAAAATTTCTTTGGATAAAGCCTCATTTAAATTAAATTCTTGGTGATATATCAAGGAAAAAGCATGGAATTTGAGTCAATTTAATCAGGATTGCATCCCTCAATTTAATTTTAATTGGCTGATTGTGATTTGAAGTTGGAGACATTTCAGAATTTTCAAAAGATATGAATACTAAAAATATAGAGGATGTGAGTTCTGCAGAATTTAAAGACTTTAAAGAATTGTATCATGACCTCAATAAGATTTCTTTTCCAATTAAACTCGTGAGTGAGCATGGCAATATCTCAATTAGGATCACCTTTGATTATGATTAAAACCAACAGTAATATGCTTTTTTGTTTCATTTTCTTTTTTTTTTTTTTCGTTGTTACAGAACCATTCAGGCGAATTTGGGCCTCTTAAATATTACTGAAAGCGACCCAAAAGATTGGGACGCATTGGATGTGCCCAAGGAACATAACCTATTCACTCAACAGTAAAAAAGCATCACATTTGACTACTGTAGATAAGTACTGTCATTATAAAGTTCAAATTTAAGAACCACTAAGCTCTTTTACATTTGTTGATGAACATACAACCTCTGATCCATTTCTGTCCCAGTTGTTTACATAAAAAAGAGTGCTAGATCCTGTTACAATCTCAATAATCACCGAGATTAGCACTTCTGATTTTCCCAAAGTTGCAAAGGCTGGATAATCTGCAGCTTCATAACATAGGCATGCCTCGATATTAACACTATGTTCAATGTGAAAATATCAGCCGGGGGTGTCAAGTTACAGTGTAAGAATATGGAGGTGCTTGATGTGTTGCGAGCAGAATGCATGCATTGAAAAAAGATAATTGCAGTACCAAATGCTATGGAAGATTAAATCATGCATGAATTGAATAGAAGGTCTATCTCACTAAGGTTAAATTAAAAGCCAAAGGGCGTTGCTCTTCTGGTCTCAGATCGTAAAGGGTGGATATCGATGGAAAACATTTTTTTGAAAAGGTGCCTCTTTTGGTTTCAGACGCTAGTGCTCTATATCGAGAAAATTTTGAAAAGATTGAAAAAGTAACTCAATGTAAATTTCTATGGCCCCATGCGTTTGTTAAGTATACAATAAAAGGGCATTTTGGAGAAAACAACAATCAGCATTGTTTTACTAAACTTTTTTTGTGAAAATTTTTGAGACAGCACTCTGGCAGCTATTTCACTCGAGGCATCTGTATAGTGTATAGTAATTGTCCCTGTATTCAATGAATATACACAGGACCTATATGTGGGTGAGAGAAAATTATCTTTGCTCTTCCTTCCGGCGATTGCTCTTCTACAGCATGTTCCTAGACTAGGTCTCTGTCCTTCTTTTTATTTATTGTTTATGCTGACTGCCTCATTTGTAGAGAAGTAGGTCTAGGACGACTGCCCCACGAGGGGTAACAGGACATTGGCTAGGTCTCTGTCGTTTCTATTTTGAGCAATTAACACCTCGGTACCAGATCTCTCTTTCTAATATGGTTCCTTGCACATTTGTCTAAACCTAAAACAGCAAAGACCTATCCGGGTGAGAGAATTAAATACGAGTTCGACTCAGCTGCAAATAGCTAATTTGTTTTTGGCTTCTTAGGTCATGTAATCGACTTTTCTCACCGTAAAAGTGTTCAAGGGGTCGAACCTTTTCTTTTCCAAAAGGGCAAACAATAGGGAGTCTCGATCCCCAATTCTGCCATCCCTCATCTAAATAAGTTTAACAGTTAGACATTATCTAGATTTCTTGTTCATATATCCAATGTTGAAAAATATCAATATCATTTGTGCCATTCCCTAATTAGTAGGGGAGGAGTTTGGATAAGTTTTATATATATATATATATATATATCTGAATAAATTAATTGGATTAGCCATAAGTGGACCCGAATGAAAGCACAATAGGCAAACTCATTCATCATGAAATCTTTGTGGGCCACTCAATGATAAAATCAGTAGCCCACACCCACTAATAAAATGGTGAAATCAAAAAGCTCCTGGCCAGTATCGGTCGTAAATGGGTCGTGTCAGGGTCGACCAAGAATGTGATGGTGTTGAAGGCCAATCCATATCTGACACATTATGAAAATGGGGCGCTAATTCCAATATGCAATCCATGTGGACGGGTTAGAATCATTCCCTCAAATCAAATGGCCATCAACGAACAATCAATGAGTAATATGTTATTTTAGCCTATGTAGCAAACACATTTTTGTCTCATGCCACGTCACTAATTACATTGTTGCGTATGATAACAAGAGAACCTAACTTGAACCTCATTTTGTCGACGCAGTGGACCTAAGCGGAGAAGGCCTAAGCTGGCACACAGTTGACTGCGGCTATTCCGCAATTGTAGTAGATGCAATCAATCTGTGGGCTCCATCTCAGATTATTACCGGCCACTCCCTGTCAGTGTCGACTTTAATCAACCGGCAGCAGTGACTTTTATCATGGGGCATTGGGTCATAGGTCCCTCAATTTTTCTCAATAAAAGCATAGTTCCAACAAAATATTTTTTGATACATTAGGTCCCTAAGTTAAGAAAACCAATGTATATTAACAAAAATGACCGTACTTGGTTATAACTTCCTTTGAGACTCGATTGTTCAAACCACCTTTTTCTTTGCAAAATACCTTCCCTCAAATCCTATTTCCAGACGACAACATCTCCGCTTCTCACACCAGCATCCTGCTTGACATCTATATTCACAAAACCGGTCTACCTTAGAATGCAAATCTGATCAACTACTCCATCTTTGTTGTGCAACGAGTGCAATATAACGTACAAAATAACTACTTGAAGCAAGGGTTTGCATGTGTTTTGATTTCAATGATTTTATGATAATGTACATTTAATCAATGATAATAGACGATAACTAACTTAAAAATTGTAGAAATGCATAATTGATTTTCTAATGCTGAATTTTATCTGTTTGTTTTACCTCTTTTCCAAATCAATTTGTTTTATTTTCTGCTCATTCCATTTTTATCTATTAGATGTTTGATTCATGGTACTTTTTCTTTTAATTTTATCTGTTTCTTTTTGTTGTTTTCCTATTATATCTATTTATTGTTTGATCTTTCTTTTTTTTCTTCAATTTTACCTGTTTGTTTCTGTTGTTTACCTAATTCATATATTAAATGTTTCATTTATCTTTCCATTTCTTTCATTTTTATTTTTTCATTTATGATGTTTTCACTTTTTTTTACATATTTATCGAAAAATGAATTCATCTGTAGTACGTTTATAATGTTTTATAATTATATCTATTTTTTTTTCTAAGTTTTTGTTTTCTTCAAGTTTTTCTCTTGTTTATCAAATATATCCATTAAGTCTGTTCCTTTCAATTTTATTTGTTTCTTTGCAGTGCTTTCAATTATATATGTTACTATTTATCTTTCATTTTGTTTCTTTCAATTTTATTTGTTCGTTTCTTGTACTTTCAAATTTGATCTGTTACAAATTTAAACTTCTTCCTTTAACTATTAATTTTATCTATTCATTCATACTTTCTACTATTAATTTATTAGTTGTCAAGTTTATTTTATTTTTATTTATACATGTAACATCTCAATGTATTTAATTTCATCTGTTTTGGGCATAAATCCACGAATGGCAAGGATAAGTAAAAAACGGATAACCAAGCGATCATGGGTGTGCCTAACCCAAATCCAACAACTATAAGAAGTGGAAAAAACTTACAAGCCTTAGTTCAGATCAAATCTCTTGGTAATATTGAAGCTCTTCAAAAATATAAACAACAAAAGATAGTTGACAAATGAACATATTCTTCATCTTAAAATGACACCGTTCTGGGATATGATTGATGCTATCATAAATAACAAAGTTGATAAGAAGGCTTATAAGAAAATAGATGATGATGTAGTCGCAATCATCCTTTAATACAACCACAACAGAGAAGCATTCAAACTTAGCCACAAATTTGTTAAATTAATAAACAGTGACATATCATTCATTTTTAGAATTCAATCTATTGATACTGAGGTGCAAATTGGTTATCAGAAGAAACCACAGTCAAGACTTACCACAAAATGGTTCCAAAAGGAAGAAGGGTTGATTCAATATAAGAGACAAGTTGTTGATTGCAGTAACAAAGAATACAAATGAAGACAAGGTTGATGTTGCAAGACTCATCACACTTATACCTATGTGCTGCCCTTTTCTATTTAAAGACAACACATACACTTACATGGGTGTTTATGGCATTTGTTGAAGGCCTTACTCAGATAAAGATGTATAATTGGTCAAAAGCTATAAGTGACTATCTAATGCAAATGATAGCCAAGAAACATATAAATCTAGCTACTATAACAGGTTGCGCTATAGCACTACCAGTGAGCAAATAATTTTATCTATTTTAAAACAAACAACATCTATACATTTAATCTGTTACTTGATTAAACATATAACTTCATTTAACATTCTATTTGTTTTATAATAGTATTGGTTATTTGAGCATTCAACAATTGTAGTCCCTGCGAATACAATCAACAACTTCCCAAGATTTTTTAAACGGCACTTTGATGATCTATACAGAATATTTGACAACAATTCAAAGCACTAGACATCAATAGACACCTTAGAAGATCAAAAGGTACAACAATCAAATAGATAAAATCCATGTCTAGGAAAAATAGAGAATATCTTCTTGATTAACAATCACATGAATACATTTGTTTGTTATAAATACCAAACAAATGAAATCTATCTATGTAGTGGAATAGATGCTATATTGTTGCATATAGAGCACATGCATTCTTCTACTAGATATACAAAATGCATCCAAATATCTTATAATCTGGAAAACAGATACAATCTTTTATATGTTTGAGGAAACATATAAACTTTTGAAACCACACGTAACTACATATTCAATTTATATATTAAGTTTAAAAAAACTTATCTATTTGCATATGGCAAATAAAATTAACTATAATCTAACTAATTTCTTGAAAAAAAAAACTGTGTAGGTTAAGGATGAAGAGCTTGAAAAAACCTTGCTAGAGGAGCAATACATCCAATCTAGAACAACTATTCAAAAGGTGAAAAATAGGAAGCAATTTGTCATAGAAGAAGACAATGACTTTGGGTTAGATGAAGAAGAAAGCACACAACAAATACAAGCCAAGCCAAAACAAAACAAAAAGTTAAAAAAAAAAAAAAAAAGCCAAGAGAAGAGAAGCAAAGAGAAAAGGAAGCTAAGCATTCAAGTAAAATTATCTTATCCGAGAACAAGGATAAAAAAGAAAGCAATAAAGAAAGGAAAGGGAAAGTTATAAACAATGAAATATTGGAGGAAATGCAACAGTATGATAAGAACGCTGTTGATATTAAAATGATGTGTGATGCTCTTACACTGAGCATCATTTCCACACAACCTGAAAATGAGCATTATTTGGACATTTTGGTAGATGCTATCGAAACAAATCCACCAACGTCAGAAAATCTGGAGTTGCAATCATTAACAACAATTTAGAAAGAGCAACTAAATGAAGATTTTGAACAGATGGTTGCAGGAAATGAAAAAATTTTGAATCTCTACATGAATTTAAAAGTAGCAAATATGAAAACAATTTCAAATATTGAGAAATTGGAACTAAGAAAAATGAGTTTGAATGAAAAAAAGAAGAGCATGAAGAAAAAAATAAGGGAGCTAAAAGAAAAGTTGAAAATACTATTAAAAGAACAAGAAGAAAAAAAATATGCTGGAGAAGAAATTACAAGGATGTTGAAATGAAGGATATGATCAACAAGGTTTAAATTCTTCAAACTGAAAAAAAAAAGTCTCAATCAAGAAGAGCAAAAAGAAAAAGAAGAAAACGTAGATAAGATATTAAAGGAGAAAGATGATAAAATAAAGGAGCTGAACCATAGTAGAAATATTGCTTAGTATGAAATGCAAGGCCTGATTGAAGAAGGTGAAGGAACACACATAGATATTTTGGAAAAGATGGTCAGAGAAAAGGTTGTCGAAATTAAGAACCTAAAGTGCAAAGTTGAAATGCTTTTCTAAACAACAAACTCTGAATGAAAGGCTAGCTGCTATGACAGTTGAAAATGAAGAATTAACCTTGTAAGTTAATATCTGTGTGCCTAAGAAGCGGCTCTAGAAAAAGGTGTGATGATGGATGTAGTTTTTGTAGACACCTGAGTTAAAGGATGGCAAATGCTTCACAAAGGAGCCAAATTCCATGAAAAAGAAACTAAAGGAGAAAGAAAGAAAAGAGAAGAAGGACCCTAAATATGAATATGAAACAAAAAATCCAAAGAAGAAGAGGTTACAGAAATAGATAGATTTGCCATCCAAAGCAAGTGAAGTCATTGAATTCGGGGCAAATGAAGGTTCAAATGATAAATTTACAAAAAAATCCAGAACCTTTTTCCTTTAAAGTCTCCTATGTATCAGTTCTTGAATGAAGAAGAAATTAATTTATTGAGAGACATATTTGAATTAGAAGGAGAGGGTAAGTAAGATTCTTAAAAACACATAAACAAAAAACATTCTTTTTACTCAAATCCATTAATTTCATGATGTGATATGTAGTGCAATAGTTTGAAGCTCGGAAGGATTAAGGGCTACATCCATGGAAAACATTAGAGATATACTAAAGAGCACAGAGGTCTCGAGAAATGTAAGAAGTCAAAACAAATATTTTAATCTATTCATATTGCTAACAGATAAATTCATAATAGATGAAATTATTAACTCTGACTTTATCTATTATAATAAACACGGTTGATTGATGGATTTGGTGAAATCCTATGTTCTGACCAAAAAAGAGGGGAATCAGCATATTTGGAGACAAATCCAAGAGCCCAAGTATTAATGAAAAAATCATTCTATATTACAAGCTTGGCTGAGTAAGTACACATCTTAGGCAACATACATAAAATAAAAAATCATCTTCCAACATATACAAAAAAAACTAGTTTGTTGTCAAATGCTTTCTTTATTTTTTTTCTTCTATTTTACAGACATGGGTGAGGGAGAGCAATGAAAAGAGTCTAAACAAATACATCCTCCAATATAAAACAAGTGAAGTGATGAAGACCCACAGATATTTTGTTTTGCTAGTGAACCACATGAAGCCAAAAACATATGTTCAATATCACTAGACACTTTTGATGGTTGACATTGATGATGGAATATGAAGACATTACAACTCAATGTTGCCATGGAAAACCAACAAACTAGCTCATTGTTTCAATGATGGAAAAAAAATAGGAAGAAATAGTTGTTAAACATAAAAAAAATAAAAATTATTCACCTAACAAATTTGAAAAAATTTTTTTTTGGTGCAGAAAGCATTTATTGAAAATCACTTTCAAAAGATGTACAAAGATTCATTCAAAAAGAAGAAAGGCAAGAAGAAATATGAGGCTGAAATCCTTTCCCCCTAGGATTTCACTTATAAATTGGAAAAGGTTCAAAACTGTCCACAACAGCCACCCTGATCATAAGTGAAAACCAAAACAGATAAATTAGAAATTACATGTCACATTCAATTAAAATAACCACACTTAATTACTAATATTTTTTCTAATCTATATTACAAGGTTGATTGTAGAGTTGTTGCATGCTATGTTATACAACAAATCTTTGAAAAGAAGCCAATGGAAACAGACTTTCATAAAACACAAGCACAACAAATCTATGTTTCGATGATTCAGAGATTTTTTCTTGACATAGGAAAATCATGGACAAAGGATGATTATAATATCAGGGAGATGCTTCAAAAGGAACCAACTCTTGCTATATGAAAATTGTATTGAAGATCCATTGTATTGAAACAGATGTATTCTCAAAACTCCAATTATAATATAAACATTGTGAGAAGATGAGCTGAAATTAGCTCTTAAATGTACAAAATAAAAGTTTTGTACTGAGTTTTTCTTTAATAAAGTTTCTTATGTTTATCATTTTATCTGTTATACTAAAGGAATCTATCTAGTTGTTACTTCACGATGTACATGACTAAATGTTAAGTTTACAAGTTGAATTGAATTGTGTGAGTTACAAACAAAAATAGATAATTTTTTCTAGCCAATAGACATGGTAATGCGGAACGGCATGGAGACGCAGGACGGGCAAGGTAGAAAATGAAAATAGAGGGAAAATTTGGGCTGTCACCAAACTCCACTCGCAGGCGGCGTTAGAAATTGGGCTCACACCAAACTCCAATTGCAGGAGGCATTATGGATTTCAAGGAGAACTCGAAGAAACTTGGGGAAAATCTCAAAACTTTTCATTAATCATTCATAACTACTAAGCCAAAATGGCTTTTACAATGCTTAAATAGATAAAAGACTAACCCTAAGACTAATCTAGACCACCCAATCACATTGATGGTTAAGATTAAGACATCATTTAAACATCTTATTAAAGAAACTTAAAGCAAACAAAACCCTAAATAAACTAAGATAGGTGGGCTAGGTCCAAAGACGGGTCGACTCACGGGGGACCATGGGTCTGTCCTGCATCACATAGAAAAATCATAAATTCTCTTTTTTTTAAATATATGGTTTGAAAAAAGATTTGATCTGCTTAGTATACAACTTTTCAAAGCAACAGTTAAAATACCAAGGGTCTAAAAAAAGATTTCATCTATTTGATATAATACTATTGAAAGCAACATATAAAGCACCAAGGGTATCAACAAAAGATTTCATCTGTTTGGTTTTATACTCTTAAATGAAACATATAAAATATCAACAGTATGGATGATGATTTTATCTATTTGGTATACTTCTGTAAATAGGCAACAAATAGAATTGCAAAAAACTTAAGCTGTTCCAAGCTACAAATAGATCAATTTGATTTATTTTGACATATTGATAAAAGGAATCCATCTATTTAATTTTGTAAAATAGACTCAACGGATTAAACTAAAGTAATTATAGAATAAATACAATAGATTAATTATGTGAATCTTAATAATAAACTCCACATCACAATTTTATCTGTTTGATTATGAACAAATTAATTTCATTTGTTCGGCACTATGAACAAAGTCAATCATAGCTATGTTTGCCTTCATTGCATCAGAACAATTTTATATGTTCTTGTTAATACATCAATAGATATACTGTTTGGCACCCACTAATTGTACAATGAATTAGTTGCATAGATTAAATCTATGCATTTATCAAACAGATAAAATCCATCCGTCACATATGTAAACTAGATTAAATCTATGCATTTATCAAAAAGATAAAATTGCCATGTTCAAGAAATACAAGATTTTAATCTATTTGGTTTAACCAATAATAAAACTACCAAATGAATCTAACGCAAAAGAAAAAAAAATTTTCTTGGACAAAATCAATCATTTTATTTAAATCTCAAAAGAATTGTGTCAAATGTCAATCTACCACAACTAAAAAGTATGTTACATATCAGAGAATGCATTTGTTTTCATCTAATCACCTCCTTATATAATCTGCGGTTATGGTTTCCAACAAAGCTATATCTACCACACTTAATTTTCCAAATATTTTTTCTCCTGTATAAGGTATCCTTTTTTTCTTTGGCCCACCGGGTGGTTTTTTAGTAATAGGAGCAAGAATTTCAACATCACTGAATTTACGTTTCCCAATTGTTGCAACAGGGAATATGGCCTCAGAATATGACTCCTTAAAAACCCAAAAATGTTAGTATCTATTCACAAAAAAATTAATAAATGAATAAATAATTCATTCACACTCTTTTGAATAACAATAGCAGCGTACGAGTATGAGAATCCATTAAGTTGCCATTAAAAACAACCACAAGTATTGTCACAACCCGAGCCCAGGAGTTCGGGGATTAGCAAAAGCTAAACCAATGACACACATACTCCCGTGCCTGTACACGTAGACCTGGTCTAAATGCACACGTACAAGGGATGTTTTACACGTGCCAAACATGTACGTGGAAGCTGTAGGTATCAAAACATCACACTAAACAATGCAAGAAGAGAATACGAAATACAGAACTGACATATATCGATAATAGTTTTACAAAATGCAACAAAATAACCATGTACAAATCATGGTAGGATCAAATCGTGATACAACTCAAAACAATGAAGACTCCGATGCAAGAAATGTCCATGGCGCTCTCCGGCGGAGTGTCTATACCCACTCCTCTAGGCCTGATGGGACCTCGAGGTCCTCACTAAGAGTCTGGCAACCGACGAGGGGTCGGGAGGGGTATCTGAGCCTACAACATCAAAGACAACTCGTGAATCCAACGATTCAGCAATGTATAAGCCATAACAAGTAACACATGCTGTGTCTAATAGAATAAAGAACATCATATAATCATAACAAGTCACATTCGTATACTAAACTGTCGTGCAAGCAAGAATGAAAATATGCCATGTGAATCAATGTATACATGCTGTACATAACTAGTTGGCGACTACATTGCCATATGCTCCCAAAAGAGGGATCTTAACCGTACAGAGAACACCATTGTCCGGGCCAGGGTACAAATGGGTCTCAGGTTTCCTGGGGTCCGGTTCCCCAAGACGTTTCCTTCTGCAGTAAGGCCATGAAAACTACACCAAATTCACCCTATCGGGATCCTAAGGCCGAGGCTAAGCAGTGCCTGACCATACAAGTCAATTATGAAAACCCTGAGTAAACCATGACAAACATATCATACGTGCATATCTGAGAACATATCTTATACGTGAATCATACATGTATACTCAAGGGAAAGAAACAACCAGGTGAAAATAGCGGAAACAAGTAATCATGATAAAGAGTGGAGATCAATGATCGAAATACAACATTGCATGCAAGCAACTATTAGCATATCGAATCAAATTCATTTACTAGCCAATTCTAATCTATTTATCTAGTGTTTCTAACCGTGCGTGTTGATGTAGTTTTAAGTTATTCAATGCACCGTTGTCTAGTGTTGCAGTGTATCATATGGTGCCCTGAAGTTCCTTAAACCAACACCCATGGGGAGGTGCTTAACAACTGGATAACGAATATGAATGATTCGCAGCCTTCGGGATCATTCATGCATGTTATCATGTTCCGTTGGGCCAGTCAAAGGTTGTCTACATTCTCCTTTAAAGGTCATACAGGTCTCTTACCTTTTCGATCTTTCTTACTGTTCCTGTCAGGCGGCTCAGCCGTAGGTAACCCTACGGCTTAGCCGAAGGAACCTTACGCTTAGCCGTAGAAGGCTTCACGGCTTAGCCGTGGCAGGGGCGTAGAAGAGTTGCTGATTTGCATACTCTCAGTTATTTTCAGGTGTCACCCTGTACTGATCTACGGCTGGGTTACGGTGGGGATTACGGCTTAGCCGTAGTGTGTTTCACTGCTTAGCCGTAGCACATTTCATGGCTTAACCGTGCCTGTGCGAGGTCAATTTTTGAATCAAATACAGAAAACCTGTAATGACATCAAATGTGCGAAATTCCAACAGAGGAAGGGAAAAGAAAATCAAATGGGGCTGTAAACATGTTTTCCCTGCAAACTCATGTGAATTCATCAAAATCAAGCAAATACCAACATGGGTTCATACAAGTTAAGCTTATACTTGCCTCCATTCACTTCTAACACTTAGATTCTGGTCCTAGGGCTCCATTCCACTTCCAAACACCACTCATAAAAAGAAAGAGAGGGTTCATGAGCACAGTAGAGAAATAGGAGAAAAAGAAAGAAAAGAAGAAAGCCAATACATATACCTACCATGAAGCACAGGAGGAAGGAGAGAAGACAAACAGGTCTTGCACTTCCTCCTAGCTTGACTGAATCAAAGAGAAGCAAAAGAGGAAAAATCGAGAGAGAGAGAGCTCACGTGATAGGAGAAACTGAGGAGAGAAGAGAGTGAGAGAGAAAAGGTCGGTGGAGACTTTATAAGATAAGATTTAAGGCCAAATTGCAAACAAGTCCAAGGTTAAACCCTATTTACAGTTCAAGTCAAATCTGGGTCCAATGGAATCATACGACATCGGTTACAAACGACGTAGTTACGGAAGTTAACGAGCTTAATGAAAAACACCTGCTAACACTAAGATGATGCGAAACTAACCAAGTCTGAGAAAGCTAAAATTACGAAAAAGGGCTTGGTCTACCTAGTCCAAGTCAAACTCAACCCAACTACCTATCCCCAAAACCCGCAACGAAACACAAAATACAAACAAAACACAATTAACAAAAAAAAACAACATTAATTAGTCGTTAAACGGGGTCGAGCTGGGTCGGAGTGTTACAAGTATGCTTACAAAAATCGATGAAAATAGATGGAAAGGAATGATTCTCATCTAAAGAATCTGCTGAGCGGTTAGCGGTTGACATGCCATGTTTATCTTTGGTTCCATGCTTCTTACCTCTTATCCAACTCTAGATAGATCCTAAAGTTCTATTTTTGGCTTTTTCCCTTCATTCAAACATCTGAACCAATATTTTATGCCTAATGGTATCTACAAAGTTGGTGGTAGGCAGATGACGGTTTAAACGGATCTATGAATTAAAAGATTCAGCTGCATTTGAACACATCTCTCCATAACAATTATCATTAAAATGAGCATTGCACCATCTAGCAAGAGTTATCAAAAAACTTTTACACATTCAAACCACTTTCTTTTCAAAATAATTCTAGTTTTGGAGCCAATACAGCCTCGGTCGATGCATAAGCACACTAACCCAGAAGAAAGACCATATGATTTCTAAATGAATTGTAGAAAGGGCCTAAAAATAATGATCTTAAATTTGTCTTCAAATGATGAAGAAAATATCCATGATGTCAAGTAGGGAAAAGATATGCAATGTCACAAATGATGCCCGGATGACGATCATATATGAATGTGATAGGTCGATTAGTGATAGATCGATCAGTTGAAACTATCTCATGTTGTCTTCATTCTCAGAATCAACAATGCCAAGTGGCAAAGGAAACAACCCTGAAATCAACATATTAAATATCATGTTCTGAAATTGATGACATTCATTTTTGTCTTATCTCTTTACAAAAACAGCAGATAAAATAGCCGCCACATAATTAATGTAAAGTAGCTATATAAAAACATATAAATTCATAAACTACTACAAAAAAAAAACATAATTTATTTGCTCGAAACAGCAATAGTTGTCTAAAAACAAAAACGTTGCACAAATAAAATTGAAAAACTTAAAATAGAAGAATAGATAAAATTGTTCACTT
Source organism: Sextonia rubra (assembly GCA_037013555.1). Lineage (NCBI taxonomy): Eukaryota > Viridiplantae > Streptophyta > Magnoliopsida > Laurales > Lauraceae > Sextonia > Sextonia rubra. The sequence goes on along the minus strand of JASUAD010000009.1, from coordinate 48,943,886 downwards.
TACATGAACATAGAAATATAAAGATCAATATTTTATATAGAATGGAAAAAGGATCTATATAGCTAATTTCTTATCTGTTAAAAAGATAACAAATATACGAATCTATGCAAATAGATTAAATTATCCAAATAAATATAATTTGAAAAAAGGTGAAAAAAATATAAATTCACTTTGGTTTCCATCTTTAGCTGTTGCAACTAAGATGGTACCCTTGAAATGATCCTTTAGGAAGGTGCCATCAATAAACAACACTGGATAGCAATGAGTAAACCCACATATAGATGCATTGAAGGCAACAAATAATCTCTTGAAGCCTCTACTGTCCTCCTCAACATCAAGAACAAGTCTAGAACTAAAATTTGCATCCAGAGCAGCTTCAAACTACCACCTCGGTTGGTCAAATGAAGCCATGTAGTCGCTGTACAATTTTTTTATGGTGTTATCAACACCCACTCATGCATGATGGTAACTGATGCTCACCCCATAATTCTTAAGGAACTATCTTTGTACATCAATGGGGGTAATCAAAAGCTTCTCACGAATATCATTAACTATAAAATGAGAAGCCAAAGAAAAAGACATCCTTGGATGCTTCGAAGACAGAATCGTACATCCACAAGAATGTTCCTTATTTATTATTTTATATTTAAAAAACCATTTGAAGCTTGTTTTCATGCATAAACATGCTACATGCATCCCATAAAATATCTCATTACACATTCAGCGGTAACCCTTAAGGGATCATTCTTGACATAATTGTATGTAAATCCAAGCTCAATTGAATACTTTTGAAGAGTAATACGAAACTCTTCCACACCACCTTCAAAATTTTGTCCCACTTCATAATACCTTGAGCTCAAGAAGCAAACAACAAAACAGTCTTTGCATGACTGGAATATTTGGAAAGCAAATAGGTTTCAATGCCACACGATATCCCTCTTTCCAACAACAAAATCACTAAATCACAATGTCTGGAATAGGACATAGTAGAAGAAATGTCTCTCTCAGATACAATCATATCAATAAAATAAATACCTAAGGACAAAATTAATGTCAACATACTTTGAATATCGAATTCATTGTCCACCAGATACATTGGGTGTCTAGGTATGGAGTAGGAGAATGCAATAAATTCACAAATAAAACTCTTCCACTTCTCACAAATGATCTCAACCAAATCAACAAACTGAATGAATTCAACTTTGGCATCAATTGTTGAAATGTCATACTTGAATAGTAAAATCATTGGAATGCCCATCAATCCAAATAAAATAAATGAACTTTGGTATGACTTGCAAAACTCTAAAATTTATCTATCAAATTAAATTTGATAATTAGACAATTAAAAAATTTTATGATTTTATTTGTTGAACAAACGAACGGATATAAACCACATAATTCAGATAATTCTTTTTGTTTTGTCAAACAACAAAATAATTGATTTGTTGGAAATTGAAAAGAATAAGAATGTCAAACTAAAGTTCATATTTCAACCATCTTCATATCCAATATACATACACACAAATAAAAATATAAACAGGTGAAATCAATAATTCGTAATAGTTTGTTTGTTGTAAATAACAAACAAATGAAATCCATGAGTAGTAAAGTACATCTCATTAAATATAATAAATAATACATGAAATTTATGTCTCAACAAACAACACAATGAATGATCAATTGAACCAAAATTAAATAGAGATCAAACAAACTTAAGTACATATGTCCACAAACTACATATATAACATACATCAAAACAAATAAAATTATAAATGCCTCAAAACATACTCACAAGGCATTCTGTTTCCTATATATAACAAACAATTGAAATCCAAGTTCATAGTAAAGAAGTTTCATCTAATTCCAAACTAGCAAACCAATCCGCATACTATTAAAAAAAAAAACAAACATATGAAATTCAAAAGCGTAGTGAAACTTTTTTCATTTGTTTCCGAACTCACAAATCAATCTGTTTGCCAAAATCTACATATATAATATACATCCAAATAGATAAAATTATAAATAGCTCAAACATACTCACAAGTCATTCTGTTTCCTATAAATAACAAACAGATGAAATCCATGTTGATAGTTCATTTGTTTCCATATTAACAAATTAAACTGTTTTCCATAAATAACAAAACAGATGAAATCACAAGTGGCAAGTAACAAATGAAATCTGTTTTCATTTGTTCCCGTAGATAGCATAGACGAAATCTGTTTTCAATTGTTCCCCTTAGATAACACATAAATCTTGCCTACAAGATAAAAATTAATCTATTGAAGATATAAAGCATTTGACATACAAAGTGACAAAAACAAAGAAAAGAAAAAAAAATTTTAAAAAAAAAAATTCTATCTAATGAAACAGATCAAATGAACTATTTCTAAGCAATCACATCAACTTAGATCTATGGCATGTTGCACTCTAGATCTAATTGTCATTTCAGAAAAGAAAATTGAAACATTAACGAACAAAATCGAATTAATACTACAAACAGATAAGATCTCCAAGAATATATATTATGTCAGTCATCAGATCCATGATTAAAAACGTATCTGTAACATGATCCACGCTATAAACAAAAAACCAATCTGTGTTATGTTGCACTCATGAAACTAGAACTAATTGTCATTTCATAAAAAAAAATAAAATTAAGGAAAATCAATTTACTACTATAAATATATGAGATCTCCAAGAACAGATATTTTGAAAGTGGTCAAATCCATGATCAAATCAGATTTGCAACATCATCCACAATCAACAAAAAACAAAGAACAAAGAATGAAAATAAATTAAAAAAAAACTCCATCATCCATGGTCAAATTAATAAAATAAAGAACAAAAATAGATCATAAAGAAATAAGCCATGAAATGATATAAAAATAAGAAAATAAAAGAATCAAACAAAGAAAACATAGAAAAATGAAGAAAGAAGAAGAACATACCTTGTTGCTTTGCCCCAAAAAAATGCAACTAGATCACCAAGAAACGCACGATTCCAATGTGAAACTAAAAAATGCAATTCTAACACCTACATTGCAGGAATAATGAAACAAACCCATTCAAGGGTTTTTTTAGTATGAAATATCACTACAACAATTAACAGTTTTAGCTACGCTTTTTTTCGTCGCTAAAAGTATTCAAAACGTCGGCAAAGCTTTTTACAGACGAAAAAATTTTCGCTGCCTGGACGTCGGTAAAAAAACGTCACCAAAATATTTTACCGACGTTTTTCAATTTCGTCGGCAAAAGTCTCATTTACCGACGCACCATGGGACTTTCATCGACGTTTTTTAACGTCGGTAAAAGTTATAAAATTTCATTTCAATTAGATAATAATAGCTTTTACCGACGTTTTGGAACGTAGGCAAAACCATGTTTTACAATATTAATTTTTAAAAATTGTATATACTTTTGCCGACGTTAAAAAAATGTCGGTAATGTATTTATTTTTAAAAAATGGAATTTTACCTTTGCTGACATTTTTAAGAAAATTTTCGTCGCCAATAATTTTATTTTTTAAAAAATACAATATTTATTTTCTCATTATAATTTGAATTCTTTAATTTTTTTATTTTTCCTTTGCCGACGTTTTTGAACATCGGCAAAACCACATCAGGAGAGAGAGTAGATAGAGCGAGAGTGAGAGAGAGAGAGAGCAGAGAGAGCGAGAGAGTGAGAGAAACAGAGCAGAGAGAGCGAGAGAGTGAGAGAAACAGAGCAGAGGGAGAGCGAGAGAGAGAGAGAGACCGGAGATAGAGAGCAGAGAGAGCGAGAGAGTGAGAGAAACAGAGCAGAGAGAGAGCGAGAGAGAGAGATAAGAGAGAGAGCGAGACAAAGATCGGGGAGAGAGAGATCGGGGAGAGAGAGAGGGCAGAGAGAGCGAGAAAGAGTGAGAGAAACAGAGCAGAGAGAGAGGAACTAGGGGCGAGAGAGAGCGACTGATCAGAAAGAGTAAGAGAAAGAGAACAGAGAGAGAGGAATTTGGGGGCGAGAGAGACAGCGAGAGATCAGAGAGAGTGAGAGAAAAAGAGCAGAGAGAGAGGATCTGGGGCGAGAGAGAGAGCGAAAGAGCAGAGAGAGTGAGAGAAAGAGAATAGAGAGAGGCTCTGGGGCGAGAGAGAGAGCGAAAGAGTAGAGAGAGTGAGAGAAAGAGCAGCGAGAGGATATGGGGCGAGAGAGCAGAGAGAGTGAGAGAAAGAGAGCAGAGAGAGAGGATTTGGGGCGAGAGAGCAAAGAGAGTGAGAGAAAGAGAGTAGAGAGAGAGGATCTGGGACGAGAGAGAGAGGGAGAGAGCAAAGAGAGTGAGAGAAAGAGAGCAAAGAGAGAGGATCTGGGGTGAGAGAGAGCAGAGAGAGAGAAAGCGAGTGAGAGAGAGAGCAGAGAAAGAGGATCTAGGGCGAGAGAGCAGAGAGAGTGAGAGAGAGAGAGCAGAGAGAGCGAGAGAGAGAGAGAGAGCAGAGAGAGCGAGAAAAAGCAGAGAGAGCGAGAGAGAGTGAGAGCAGAGAGAGCGAGAGAGAGTGAGAGAGAGAGCGAGAGAGCAAGAGAGAGAGCAGAGAGAGCGAGAAAGAGAGATTGGAGAGAGAGCAGACAGAGAGCGAGAAAGAGAGATTGGAGAAAGAGCAGACAGAGAGCGAGAGAGAGCAGAGAGAGTGAGAAAGAGAGATTGGAGAGAGCAGATAGAGAGCGAGAGAGAGAGAGACCGGAGATATATAGAGAGCAGAGAGAGCAAGAGAGTGAGAACAACGCGAGGGAGAAATTTGGGCGAGAGTGTGAGCGAGAGAGAGCAGCGCGAGGGAGAAAAAAATCCAATTTGGGGCGAGAAATTGAAATGGTGGCGCCTAAGCTTTTACCGACGGTTACTTTTCATCGGCAAATCAAAATTTCATCGATAAAAGGGATTTCAAAATTTCAAAACTTTTACCAACGTAAATTTCAAAAATTTCGTCGGTAAAAATATTGCTACAGTGAAAAAATTATCTTTCCAAGTATATACTTTTACCAACGTTATCCGAATTTGTCGGCAAAAAATTTCATCGATGGCCCAAGTACATACTATTGCCGATGAAAACTATAAACATCGGTAAAAGTAATTTTTACCGACATTTTTTGGCGACGATTTTATAATTTCGTCGCTAAAGACTATCATTTACCGATATAAATGTGGTTGAAAATTCAGCTTTCAGAGACGTTTAAAAACACGTTGGTAAAAGTGACATTTAGCGACGTTTTTTTAGAAAAAGTCGCTAAAAGTAACTTTTAGCGACGTTTTTTAAAGAAACGTCACTAAAAATGACTTTTAGCGACGTTTTCTAACAAACGTCGCTAAATGTCACTTTTACCGACCTTTTTTTAAAAAAACGTCGCTAAATGTCTAACTGTTACCGGAGATAAATGTCTAACTTTTAGCAACGATTTTTTTCTAAAAAACGTCGGTAAAAGTAACTTTTACCGACGTTTTTTTGAAAACGTCAGTAAAAGTCAACTGTTAACCGAGATAATGTCTAACTTTTAGCGACGTTTTGAAAAACGTCGGTAAAATGTAACTTTTATCGACGTTTTTGGAAAAAACGTCGGTAAAATGTAACTTTTATCGACGTTTTTGGAAAAAACGTCGGTAAAAGTCACCTTTTCACCGACAAATTTTTATGCGTCGGTAAATAATAGCCTTTAGCAACGAAATTATAAAATCGTCGCCAAAAAACGTCGCCAAAAGTGCAACTTGTTGTAGTGTATCCTTAATAGAAGAAGAAAGGACATCCGCTTAAAGTAAAAATAAAAATGAAGGACCTAATGATTTAAACCAAACTAGGATGGATTTAACATACTAACAATGTAAAAATAGGGACCGGCCTTTAAATATCCCTTTTATCATTGCTAGGGCTGTTGATGGCTTGCGATACTCAGGCTTGGCCTAATTTTTAAGAGACATTTAGAGGCCGGTCCCTATAAATAATTTTATACCACATTAGATATAACTACATTTTACTTAACCCACCAATTTAGCTAAATTAATTTAGCATTGCATTAGGTCCTTTTAGTAAGTATTCAGAACAAAAGTGATGAAAATACCCCTCTTCTGTTGTTATTATATTGACATTAATGATCAATGACCTCACTTGTACTTTTTATTTTTATAAGCTTTAAAATTCTATAACTTTTATTACATTTATCCGTTTGTAACAAAATTTATATATTTGGAATCCTTTTTTTAAAATCCACAAAACAATATACATGTTGGTTATTTAATTTCAAAAAAGAAAGATTTTATTTGTTTGGCATATTTTTATTGAAAGCAACAGATAAAATCTATTGAACTCCAAATAGATAAAATCTTTTGTTGAGTTTAAAAGGCCAACATGGAATACCAAACAGAGAAAATATGTTAAACTTAACAGATAAAATCTTTATAGACAAGAAAGGCATACAAAATCTATTAAACACAACAAATAAAATCTATTAAACTTAAAAGATAAAATCTATTTGGGCCAACATGAAATAGCAAATAGATAAAATCTGTTAAACTCAATAGATTAAATCTTCCATGGGCAAGAAAGGCAAATCATATCATGACTTATTTATTTATGCTAGTCATGTTTAGTTGCAATTTTTTATTGTGGAATTCGTGTTTAAGTTACAGAATTCTAGTTTCACCATAAAAGGGAGGGAGGCAAAAAAGAGATCTAATTCCAAGCTTATGTATTTGGATGTTCTACTGACTTGGTTGTGACAATTAACTTGCAATGGCATAGTTTTATTCATTATTTTTGTGTAAGCCCTTAAATCAACTCTTGACTTGTGTATCTATGCTAATCATGCTTAGTTGGAACTTTTGACATTGAATGAAATAGAACATGGGTTAGTAAGTTGGTTAAATAAAGTGAGTGTTGACCATAAAAATTCACAAACATTACAAATGTTGTAATGAAGACATTACAAGCAAATAACTAGCTCAAGAGCATATAAACCTTAGGTTTATAAAATGCCATATTAATTACTGCATCCAAACGTTCAAAACCTAATGCAACTTACTCAAAATGCTTTAGATGAGCTCATAGTGCAGGAGTTTAAATTTCAAAGTTAGTGAACTTGATTTGGTTAGTCAACTCACCAAACACCAAATTCAGGGTTCATTGACTTAAAACCTAGGGGTCACCGAACACATTCAAGCTTCTACATTACTAAAGTAGCTGAAAATCACATAAAAACTCCAAGACATGCTTAGAAATGGGCTTCAAAGTTTCAAAGCATTTGGACTTCATTTCAACTCAAACTCAAGGTTCAGTGATTGTCTGCTAACTCCTTGGGATTACTGTGACAACTGGCACTTCTACATAAAATCAACTAAAACTCCTAGAGAAAGCTCAAATTACATTTAGGAGCAGCTCTATAAAATTTCAAGTCAAATGGACGTGATTGACTCAAAGTCCAACAAACGTTTCAACTTGGGGTCAGTGACCCCTAAACCCTAGGGTCACTGACCAAAGTCCTTCCTCCAGGTGACCAAAGTTGATGAAATTTGGATTTTAGAAATGACTCTACAAATTCTCAAGCCAAGGGGCTTTATTTGATCCTACTTTAGCTACATGTCAGCTTGAGGGTAAGTGACCCCCTAACATTGGGGTCACTAACCGAAGTTTTACTTCCAGGAGGCCAAAGCTGATGAATTTTGGAGTGGGGACCCAAATTTTCTCAAGGTTAACTTCTTAAAGTTTTAAATCAATTTAACATCATTTGAGTTAAAACAAGCTAACTGCCTACAATGTGAGAGGACATTGACTTAGAACATACAAACAGATGAGCTACTAGCTACTGGTCAAAATCTTACTTCCACAAGTTGAAGTCACATGAAATTTGGATGGATATTTCAAAATGCTCCTGATATCAATCCCTCCAAGTTTTAAGATAATTCAAAGTCATTTGGAGCTCAAACAACTAGAACGAGGGCCCATTTTTATAAAAAGTCAAAGGAAGGGTTGATCAACTTCAAAAGGTCAAAATATGATAAATGGTGTTAGAAAATATCCCTCCAAGTTTCATGAAGAATGAAGATCGAACATCGGTCGGGCCCTAAACTAATGAAAACGAGTCACATATGCAACAAACCCAAACGGTCACAGACACCTGTAAAGCAGTTCAGGCAGTTTTTGGAAGTTATTCACTTTATTTCAAAACATAACTCACCACAACTACCAAGAACTGTCCTAACTCCCTCTGAATCCTATAAAAGGCATACTTGGGTTATTGAATGGGGGAATCCAAGGTTCCAAGCAAGATTCCAAGATTACAAGAAAAAGTCACAAGGCTTCCCAAGCATCAGGGTTCAAACTCCCTCTATTCTCTTTCCTCTCACTAACTTAAGGTGAGAAATGGTTCTAGGGAAGAAGACATGTATGGTTATCACTCAGAGAAAATGAGTTTTAAAGCCTTTAAGTGCAAGAGAATTCCGAGGGATGAAACTATGTTTTCTTTGGTTCTCTCACTTGAAGGGGCTTTAGGATAACTCTAAGGTTGTGAACAAGCCTCTTTAGGTTTAATTTTGCTCCTTGAAAATCATAGGATCAGAGTCGCACAACTTTGGCTTCAGTTGCTTTTACAAAAGCACCCTTTCTGGATTTGCACATAAGTGATCTGTAACAATGAAGTAATGACTAACAAAAGATTGTAGACAATTTTATGACTAAATTTAACACTCTTGATGATCATCCAATGCTCTGAAAGTTAGAAGACACTAGTTTCAGTACTCTGGAAGCACTATAAAGATAAACTGAGATGAAACAAAGATAAATGGTGGCCAAAACGGCCACTGTCTATCAGTGACCATGGGCCACGGTCACTAATCCTATGTTTTCATTTTTTTTTTTCATTTTGTTACTTTTTTCATGTAATTTCTTTAATTTTTCTAGTTTGGATCACATCTGACACCAGAGGGAGAAGTTGTAATTTCCAAAACTTGTAAACAACCTGCATCCCTGAGGTCAGAGCATTAGACTTATGTAAATAAAGGGAATTTACCAATGATCCATAGTTATTTTCCCATTTTTCTACATGCTTGAATGTGTGGATGTTGGACTTGATTCCATTGCTTTCATCATCATTTTTTAGTGTGATTAGAAGAGTGAGATCTACCCAACTCAGAAAACCCCACTTTGTTTAACTTGATTAACACAAATCATAATCCTAGTCACCTATACATCCAAACACAACCTTTGTAAAAGTCTTATGGAAGTAGGTCAATGTTAAGGCCTCTTAACAGTGTGTCATAGAACATGCAGCTTTGTGAGCACAGCTTCATGTGGGAAGAAGCTCTACTTTATAAAAGCACATATACATAAAACAAGGCTCTTGTTTTGGAACAGCCCCACCCAACCCATATACATTTTTTTTTCTTTTTCTTTTTTGTAAAAGAACCCAACCCATGTGCTAAAATCAAATCTAGATATCTGGGTCTAAGAGTCTCTACCTAAGCTCAACCAACCACGAATGACCTGGACCTAGTTTGGTCAATTCTGGGTTAAAATCAATAATCATAGCGTTAGGGTCAACTGTGAAGTATGAGTCAAAATCTGTTAAACTCAACAGATAAAATCTATTTAGGCCAACATGGAATAACAAACAGATAAAATCTTTTGTGGACAAAAAAGGCAAACAAATTTATTAAACACAAAAGATAAAATTGGTTAAACTTAATAGATAAAATCTGTTTGGGCTAACATGGAATACCAAATAGATAAAATCTATTAAACTCAACAGATAAAATATTCTATAGACAAGAAAGGTAAATAAATCTGTCAAATACAACAGATAAAATTTGTTAAACTCAACAGATAAAACCTATTTGGGCCAAAATGGAATGCAAAACAGATAAAATATATTAAATTCAATAGATAAAATCTTCGGTGGACAAGAACGGCAAATAAAATTTGTTAAACACAATAAATAAAATATGTTAAACTCAACAGATAAAATCTGTTTGGTCCAAGATAAAATACCAAATAGATAAAATCTGTTAAACTCAACAGCTAAAATCTTCAGTACGGAAGAAAGACAAACAAAATTTGTTAAACGCAATAGGTAAACTCTGTTTGATCCCTATCAAAAGACTTTTAAAAAACAATTGGAAGGTGCAACCAAAAGTTGAAGTACAAGACATTTAGTTTAATGTTTCTATATATTCAAGTAGCACATAAACGGCAACTTATTCAAGCAATTCCACTTTCACCATTACCCACATCCCCCAAATCTACAAACATCTACTCATACCCCAAAGAAAGTCAAAGCACAAAGGAGTGAAAACTGAAAAAAAAAAAAACCCAATTTCCATTAGCCAACACTATAACAGAAACTCCTCAATCAATAGGAATTTCCACATCCAAACACGGATGCCAACTCACAAAAATATACAACAGAAGATTCAAAAGCCTTTGATTAGATGCGATTCATCAAGAACATAAACAAATGGATAATTGGAGAAACACCTTATACTGTGAGATTGGATGCTGAGAAGCCGATCAATTTCAGAGGGAAGTGCAAGCGAAAAATATTGGGAAGTGTCAGACCGGTCGTTGTCACCTTAATCGCCAGTCACCACCTCCTGCTGCTGCAAATTGATGTACAGTAGTTTGGGTTTGGGTTTGGGTTTGAGAGTGGGAGACCGGGGAGAAGGAGAGGGAGAGGAGGGTCATTTTTATCAATTTAGATTGTTTTTTTTAACTTGGGACCTAATATAGCAAAAATTATGTTAGGGACTTAATGTAAAAAAAATTATGTCACTGTATCTATTGTATTATGAGAAAATAGACAAGGACCAATGACCCAGCACCCCCTTTTTTAAACCATTGGCCCAAACCCAGTCTTAGCCCAACACAAACAATAAGTGCTTAGCCCTAGTTTGGCCGGCATGAAAAAGTTGAGCCCCCAGTCCAGGTGGATAATACTCTCTCTCTTTCTGTTTGTGTGCGTGTATATACTGAAAGAGAGGGACACTGGAAACGCCCCGGGCGTTTTGTTGAAAGAGACGCCCATTTTCTAATTAGTGTTCTCTATCCATTTACCTAAAATCTCTCTTCCATGATTTTAGAAGCATAAGGCTTAATCTCCTCCAATCTAATCTTTTCCTAAAATCTCTCGAATCTTACATCTTCCTACAATTTCTCTCCAAAATTCTCTCACATACCATTCTACAATACCAATCGTACATGACGCCCATGGTGGCCACGATTGTAGTTACACGTTCTTAGGGCACACTAATGCACATACAACTATTCACTACTGCAACTATTGTCAATCCTACAGTGGGGCCATTCACAAGCTTTTGTTTACATTCTAGAAAAAATCTAGGGCCCATTTAATAATTGAGTTGGACTAAAAGGTCGCCGGTCTATATATATATATATATATCCAATCCATCCACCTATTTTTGAGGGGCCCTTTATATAAATCGTTTTAACCATCCACCCAAATAGATAATCATTCATCTTGTGGGACACAAAATAGATGAAGATCTTATCACCTTACATTACCTAAATAAATACATGATAATCAATACACCTTACATCTAATTTTCAAGATGGGCAAGCGGTCAAGTCATATTTGCACGCATCTTTGAGAATCTAAGATTAAATCATGAAGGCCAGCTTTGACATCTTTTCCTTCACCACGAGAAGATGCATTGTTGGTGACTTTTCCAGGGACGAGTTTATAATTTTGTCAGTAATGATTACATTTTATTGATGTAATGCTTCCAACGTCAGTCATTACTCGGGTTGGAATTCTTTACTGACGTTTATACTTTCGTCGGTGAAACCAGATATTTACTGACATTTTCTTAAACAACATCAGTAAAGTTTAGAGTTTTATGGACACTAACTTAATATTTATTGGCCAGCGGTTTGTTCATTTCAACTTTTTCCTAGAAAAAATTAAAATAAAAAAAATTTTGGCCATGATTTTATGGATTTTGGCAACGTAAATTATCATTGGTAATAATTATTATTACCGACGTTTATTAATAAAATATTGGTAAAATGTATATTTTTACCGATGTAAACTTAATATTCATCAGCAAAAGGTTAGTCCCTTTCAACCTTTTCCTAGAAAAAATTAAAATAAGAAACTTTATGGCTGACAAATTTCTAGATTTTGGCGATGGAAATTTTTGCCGATAATAATTATTATTATCAACGTTTTATTAAAAAAACGTAAAAACGTTGGTAAAAGTTTTATTTTTACCTACGTTAACTTAATATTGGTCAACAAAAGGTTAGTCTATTTCAACTTTTTTCTAGAAAAAATTAAAATAAGAAAATTTATGGCTTACGAATTTCTAGATTTTGGCGACGGAAATTATCATTGGTAATAATTATTATTACCGACGTTTTATTAAAAAACATTGGTAAAAGTGTTATTTTTACCAACGTTAACTTAAGATTTGTGGGCAAAAGGTTTGTTCCTTTCAACTTTTCGTAAAACAAAATTAAAATAAGAAAATTTATGGACGACGAATTTCTAGATTTTGGCGATGGAAATTATTGTCAGTAATAATTATTATTACCGACGTTTTTTTAACAAAACATTGGTAAAAGTGTATTTTTACCGATGTTAACTTAATATTTGTTAGCAAAAGAATAATCCCTTTTGTTAGACAAACTTGAAATAAAATAAATTTTTACCAATGAATTTTGGACTTTCGGCAACGAAAATAGGTCTTCTCTAAACACCCCCGTTTTATTGGCACCAACTGGAAACCATTTTTCAGTCCCCCGCCAGCAAAACCCTGTTTTCACTCTCTGCTCTGCGATCTCTCCCTCTCTACTCGCGTTCTCTGCTCTCCCTCTCTCCGTGCGTTCTCTGCTCATCGACGTTCCCTGCTCATCGGTGTTCCTTGCTCACCGACATTCTCTGCTCTTTCCCTCTCTCCCCTCCTCTCTTCGCTCTCTCCCTATTTGCTGTCTCGCTCGCTCTCTCTTTCTCTCTCTCTCCCTTTTTGCTCCCTCCAATCCTCGCTCGTTCGGTCATCTCTCTCTCAACGATCAATCCCTCTCTCGCCTCTACGTATGCTGCTGCCTCTACCTCTGCCGGCCAAGAGGAAGGACAAAAGAAAGAAGGAAGAGAAAGGAACAACAAAAATCCAACCTCTGATCCCAGCACCGCCGTCTCCTCTCTGCTCTCTGTTGGGTTTTGTCTTGTATTCCGGTTTAGTCGGATCGATCGTCTGGTTTAGCCAGAACTGAGGCTTAGGGTTAGAGGTATTTTAGTCATTATGTATGGGTTTTCTTGTTGGCCAAGAAACCGGAAACTATATATTGATGTACTGTAACCCTAGATCCTGAGGGGATCGAGATGGGATCATAGTAGATGAGTTCTCTCCTCCCGTGGATGTAGGCAAGGTTGCCGAACCACATAAAATTGCTGTGTTCATGTGTGTGATTGCTTAATGGTGTGATTGTTGTGTGTTCATCATGGTAGATCCGTTGATCGCGGGTAGTTTCCATTTCGCTGCTTTTCTCAACAAGTGGTATCAGAGCGAGGTGGAGATCGTTCCCGAGTTTTGTGATTGACGGATCATGTCTGGGATGTGTGTGGAAGAAGAGGATCGACACATCGTGTCCGAATCCATCTTTCATTGGCGATGGTGCTCGATTGGAACTTGCCGGAGGACTAAGATCAGATCAGGCATGGATCGAGAACAAAAGGTGGGCTGGGCGGTTATCAAAGATCTCTGTTGCAGTGCACGAAACAGAGAGAAGCAATCGGCTGTGCTTCTTTGTTCGTCGGAGAAAAAGAAAGCAGTTGCCGACTGTCATCGATGAACTACTATTGCCGGATTGTCGGGGAAGAAGACATTGACTGCACTGCTGCAAGAAAAAAAAAACGGGGGGGGGGGGGGTGGGGGGGGGGGGGCTGCAACTCACCGGTCGCCGCTGCCAGAGATCGCCGGTCGTCATCACGTGCCGGCCGTCGCCGCGAACCTCCCATCTCTGCCAGCCGCCGATTATCGCTGGACCAGTCGGCCGTTGCCGAAAAGGAACACCGGTTTTGCTTCCTGTTGCAGAACAGGGAAAGCAGAACCGCGGGTTAAAGATGACTCCCCAATCCATCCGGGTTCGGGTCGGGTCAATTTGACCTGACCCGCAGTGCAGCCCAGTCCAGCAGCACGAGTTGGGCTGGGTCGGGTGGGTCAGGTTCAGACCCGACCTGCTTTTCCAGAAAGCCCAGCAGTATCTCTTTAAGTCAAGTTCGGGTTGGGTCGTTCAGAACTGACTTGGTTACAGAGGCAGCCTAGAGAGCATCGAAGGTTCAGGTCGGGTCAGGTTTGGACCCGAGCCTGTTTATGCACCAAGCCCAGTAGAGTAGTTCTGGGCTCCAGGTCAAGTCGAACCCGAACCCGGTACGGCAAAGAAGCCCAGCAGAGCGAGCAGTTCAGTTCAGTTCCGGGTCAGGTGAACCCGACCCAAATCCGTTTCAGAAGCCCAGTTTGCCAGCAAGCCATGACGTCAACAGTGACGTCAGCACAGTCAACAGGTAGGTTTGACCAGATTCAACGGCTGAAATTGTTTCTGTGATATCGAAGCCATTCGGAGTTGGACTTCAGATCCGTTTCTTCCAGCGTGCTCACGTGACGAGATCTACGAGGTTGATAAAAGATATTTGCAGTTTGATGGGCAGAAAATTGGGGGACTGAAGAAACTGACAAATTCATGATGATATCAATGGATTCAAGCATCACGGGCCAAATTGAAGTGTTTGATGGAGAAAACGACTTCAAAGAATGGCAGGGAAGAGTGTTAGACTCCGTGACACAGCAATGATTGAAAAGTGTTACTTGATGACAAGAATATTGATTGCTCCGGGAACTTTGATGAAAGCTTAAATCCGCGTCAAAGGGATTAGGAAGGAGCGATATGCCAAAGTAGAAGAAAAAGCAAAAAGAATCAAAATCGGAAGGAGGTAGTGTGCAAAAAAAGCTCGGATTCGGTTGACAAGGAATCAGTTTTAGTCGCTATAGGTGTGGATCGGGTTGATTCATGGTATTGAGATTCAGATTTTTCCTATTAAGTGATTGAGTAGAGATTGGTTTGATGCAAATAACTCTCATGGTTGATGGATCTGTTCTTATGGGGGAGAATGCAATTGATGAGCATTTGAATGAGAGCAGTAGAGATCCAGGTGTATGATGATGTTATTCAAACCCTAGCGGGTATGATATATGTTCCGGGTTTACAAAGAAATTGGATCTCTTTGTGTGCCTTAGATTTCAAAGGCTGTAAGTGCACTGTAGCGGGTGGAGTTACGAAGGTGAAAAAAGGAACATTGGTCATCATGGAGGGTGCGATGGTTAGAAATCTCTACAGGTTGATAGGGGATTTTTTTCAGGTGGAGCAGTGAAGGAGACATCAAATAACAAGAGAGGAAATCTGTGGTTCAGATGGAGTTAGATGTGATGGATCATCGGAAGATGGATTGATGGGTCTTCGATGATATCATCTAACAGAAATCAAGGAAGCCCTGAATGGAGATGATTTTCTCAGAAAAAAGTAGTCTTGTTCAGGTCGGAGTAAGCTGGTTTAAGCATCGGGTCATACCTAACCCACATGTACTGTGCCCAACCCACCAGAACAGGCTAGAACAAGACAGTTGCATGTTTGACGGAAAGAACACCAGGATGGAGACAGAAGGAAGGATTCACAAGATACCAGTGGGATTCGGATTCGAGGAGGTCTTCAGTTTTGTCTTGACGGATGAAAGTTAAGTTCATTGTGTTGCAAGGATGCATGCATGTGGCAACAAATGGAGAGCACTTTGGAGGTTCAAGACGATGGTATTGAGGTCAAAAGAGGCAACTATGGCCACGCTAAATCGTAGCGTGTGCGGAGGCATACCTTTCAACGAGATATGTGACGTGCTGGTTCAACATGTGAAGTGTTGAAGAAAGAAGACTGCACCATCGGTGTAGTGACGTACCCTTCAGCAAGGTGCGTGAAGACATTACCGGGTATCTCAAGGTGGCTCTGAGGATTTGTGGAATCCAAGCCAAGGTGAAAATTGTTAGGTTTTGTCTTGTATTCCAGTTTAGCCGGATCGGTCGTCTGGTTTAGCCAGAATCAAGGCTCAGGGTTAGGGGTATTTTAGTCATTATGTATGGGTTTTCTTGTTGGCCAAGAAACCGGAAACTATTTATTGATGTACTGTAACCCTAGATTTTGAGGGGATCGAGATGAGATCATAGTAGATGAGTTCTCTCCTCCTGTGAATGTAGGCAAAGTTGCTGAACCACGTAAAATTGCTGTGTTCATGTGTGTGATTGCTTGATGGTGTGATTGCTGTGTGTTCATCGTAGTAGATCCGTTGATTGTGGGTAGTTTCCGTTTCGCTGCTTTTCTCAACAGTCTCTCCCTCTCCCCTCTTTGTGAGTGGACCCCCTCTTTGCCATTGCTGCCTCTGCGATTTCGAATATGCCACCAAGGTTAAGGTTTTCAGGTTTTTTTATTTTTTGGAAGATCCCTTAGTAAGTACTCAGTTGTTCTTTGCTCTGGGAAAATCCCTTAGTAAGTGCTCAGAATAGTCTCTATTGTGGCCGGAGCAGGCCTTAACAACCTGCAATGACTGGGACGGAACAGAACAGAACGGTGTTCTGTAGTTGGATGTCTATTCCAATGTGCACTCCAAAACTGAACATTCTAGCTGAAACGGAATGAAATTGACAACTATGGCAATAAAGCTTTTGAATAAGTATGGATGTGTATGACATCAATTCTACGTTCTCTGCACTTTTGGGTTCAGGTTACGTCAACATTTCGGTTTCTCTTGTAACCAGAGATACAGTAACACAGTTTATACAAAAATTCATCGTTTCTGGATGTGTTGCTCCAGTGATGAATCTAGAGCTAATATGTTACTTAAGACACATTAGTTCGCTTGTCACTAGCAACTTAAGTTAGCATGGCCTGGGATGATTGATGAAGTAGATATGGGCAATTCTCTTTCACAGAAGAAGTTCTTTCCAGTTTTGTGATTGACATGCCAGAATTGTTATTTAGAGGAGGCTAAGAAGAAATTATAGTTTTTATTTATTTTTAATTTTAGAGCATGTGGTGGTAGGTTTCCATGGGGATCCTTTTCTTCTAATTTAGATTTTGTTTTTTTTTAATCATTATTATTTTTTCCCTCATTTCCAGTATTTAGTTTAATTTGTTCACAAAATATCTGCTTCACGGTGCAAGAGGGCTGCCCTGCTGACTCTATGAATGCATCTATGGTTTTACATACCAGACTGATGTCTTTAAAGGTGCCAACAATTTTTTTTTAATTATATTCATTGTTTATGGCTGCCATGTATTCTCTTACAAATTTCTATACATCTTATACAGACTAGTAGTGTGCGATTTAAAAAAATTGTGTGCCTTGTGAAAGCTCATGCATCTTGACATTCTGGATATTCGTAACGATAGTGGGATGCACGTGTGGTGGAGATAAAGAATAACAATGATGAGAGATTGCTAGTTTGTCAGAAGCCCTTCATCAAGAAACAATAGAAGTAAATTCAAAATTTATCAAAAGCTTAATAAGGTACAATTATTCATTAAGATGAGGAAAGGAAAGGAGTCCTTTTTTTTTCTTTTCTTTTTTTGGAGTAGCTGTGAATGTCTTGGAATTTTTTTTAGTGATATATTATCATGGAAAATTCAGCCTTGGATAGATTCTTCTTCATAGACGGCTGAGATGATCTCCATGAGGATAATAGAGTGGAGCCCAATGTGTCGTTAATGTGTCCCAGGGTAGCTCAAGCATGAGCTTTATAAATGATCCCAATGACTGTGATTTAAGTTTTAATCACTTGATATAACATTAGTCTATATATGATCAGTTCAATTTTTTCCACAGCATATATACAACACTGTAATTGAAGTTGGTCTTATTCTGGAGTTAACATTAATCAAAGATGGGTTTGTGCATAAGTAAAATTAAATTATTTGAATTTTTATATTCTTACTAACACACCAATCTCTCCACCTGCTCCCGCACAGACAGCCAGTGAGTTTATTTGATTAAGTACTAAAGCACTAAAAATCACACGCCAGTCATTGATAGGCATCTTGTTTTATATAAAATTTTAGATTTGGGAGGCATATTCCTTACTTTTCTAAGTTTTATCCAAATTCACAAGCCACAAAAGATGCATGGAACCGCACAGACACAAATCCATACCAATAATGGGGGAATGACATATTAATTTGTAGTAGAGCGCCTGCAAAGTGAGCGCAAGCCCAAACAACATAAACACAAACCCAACTGCAGCCAATACGTGGAACTGATGAGAGTTTGAGACATGTCTCTTGTGAGCCTGTTTTGCACAGACTTCCAACATGTCCGCTCACTAGCCGCAGCGGCCGGTTCTTGGGCTTGTTCTGGGGCTGCTTGAATCTCATCCATGGCTCTCTTCGTGGAAAGAGATGGAGGAAATGAATGTAGTAAATGTAAAATTGTAAAATGGTGGACATTTTGACAAGAGATATAAAGTCTATATGTGATCAAATATTGGAGAGATAAATTCTGTCGAGTCTTAGATTTGGTTTGTTATATATACGGTTAAAGTTTGGAGTAATTATCCTTCTAATGTTGCTGATTTTCGTTTATCAGATTTTTTTTCTCCAATGGTGTTGCATTCACTGCAAACCCATTGCCATATATCAATCCTGCATCTATGATTTATTACATTAGAAGGGTTTGTGTTTGTATCTATCAGAATTCCAATTTCCATTAAATACATCAGTCCTTATGATTTGGAAAGGATTTACTCTTTTAGAGTTTCTAATATGGCCTATTTCAATCATCACTTCTCCCTCTTGAATGTTGCTGTTGACCCTGTAGGTTTACTCCTTTGTTAAGAATGCTAAACATTATCACACCATGGTTTTTAGTGGTGTTGAGCTTTGGTCTTCTAGGCATCTAATACTCTATTTAAAAGTGGTTGTTTATGAGTTAACCACCACAATTTTTTATGAAGACAATCTTTTCAATTTAGAAGAGGAACCTCTAGAGAATAATTTAAAACTCAAACTTGAGTTCTATCCCTAATATCTCTAATGCTTGTGATTAGGTCAGATATGGATAGGAGTTGGATATTATATTATCAGAATCAATTTAGTGCAGAATACACAGCCGGAGTGAACTCATTTATTGATTTTGTAAAGGTGAATTCAGGAGGGGCAGCGGTGATTAAGTGCTCGTGTAGTGATTGTTGTAACCGTCGAAAGTATGACTATGGAACCGTGAGAAATCATTTGCATATTCAAGGAATGATGGTCTCATACCAACAGTGGATACATCACAGAGAAGCTATAGTTCAACCAGATGATTCGGATGAGAGCAAGGATGAATCACAAGAGAATCAGGATGAACACGATGAGTTGATAGAGGGCCATCGTAAGGGAACTTATATGGAGGAAGATGCTCAAGAGAGGGATGATGTACAGGATTTTGAAAATTTGTTGAAGGCTTCACAGCGTAGCCTATACCTAGCTGCAAAAGCTCAGATACTCTGTTAGCGTTTATCATCAAGATATTGCATGTGAAGGTATAAAGTGAATGTAATAATAAGTCGTTCAACAAGATTATGTAGATTTTTAAGGACGTCTTACCCGAAGGTCAAGTGGTACCGGCCTCAATTTACGAGACGAAGAAATTATTATGTAACTTGGGCATGAGATACAAGAACATAGATGCATGCAAACACGATTGTGTGTTGTTTTGGAAGGAGAATGCTCAATTGGATACATGTACAGAATGTGAAGAGCCTAGGTGGTCAATGATCGCAAGTGAAAGAAAATCCCTCATAAGGTGCTCTGTTACTTTCCATTGACATCGAGGTTGCGTAGATTGTATATGTCAAGGAAGACAACCACAGAGATGAGATATCACAGTGATAAGCATGTTGATGATAGGATAGCGAGGCATCTAACTAACTACGTGGAATGGAAAGAATTTAATAAAAAAATATCCAGAGTTTGCCCGAGAGACACGTAATGTGAGGCTGGGGTTTGCCACTGATGGATTCAATCCGATCAATAACATGAGCACCTCTTATAGCATATGGCCTATCTTACTTATGCCTTACAATTTGCCACCATGGATGTGCATGAAAAAGCCATTTTTCATGATGTCATTACTTATTCTAGGACCAAACTCACCGGGAAACGAGATCAATGGATATCTGAGGCCCTTGGTTAATGAGTTGAAAGAGTTGTGGGATGATGGTCTATCAACTTATGATGCCTCCACTAAGCAAACCTTTCAGATGCATCGGCTATGATGTGGACCATAAATGATTGTCCTACATATGGCAACTTGTCTGGGTGGAGCACAAAAGGTTATAACGCTTGCCCCTCATATAACAATAGCTCGTTAGGGGCAAAGTTGAAAGATAAGATTGGGTACATTGGCCATCTAAAATACTTGGAAGAGAACCACCAATAGCGTAGAAGCAAGGCCTTCAACGAGCAGCGTGAGCGTGAAAAGTATTCTTTGGATTTACCATTGCAAAAGGTATTGGACCAGTTAGAAGAATTAGCATCGGTCAAGTTTGGTAAGAATAATAAAAGACCATGTGACTCTGGAGAACTAAAGTGGACAAAGAAAAGCATCCTATATGAATGTCCTTACTAGAAGTGCAAAAAACTCCGACACAACCTTGATCCTATGCACATTGAGAAGAATATTTGTATAGCTTTGGTTAGAACAATTTTGGGCATAAAGGGCGAAAACAAGGACCCCGAAAAAGTGTGTAAGGATTTGAAAAATAAGGGCATCATGCCAGAGTTGGATCTAGTAGAAAGGGGCGATGGATCTAGCTTGAAGCCCCGTGCATCATACACATTGGAATTGAACCATAAAGATGGATTTTATGAATTCTTAAACTCGATCAAATAACCAGATGGCTATGCGACAAACCTTTCGAGGTGTGTAATCTCGAAAAATGGTAAATTATCTGGTCTAAAGAGCCACGATTTCCACATCCTTATCCAACGCATCCTTCCAATTGGCATGTGCGGTTTTCTGAATAAGGATATATGTACAACATTGTTTGAGTTAAGCAGCTTTTTCACAGACCTCTGCTTGAAAACACAGAGACACGATTTGAAAAAATTGGAGGAGCAGATTATTTTAATATTATGTAAGTTGGAGAGGATTTTTCCTCCTGTTTTCTTTGATGTGATGGTTTATTTATCGGTTCACTTGCCATGCAAGGCCATGCTTGGTGGACTAGTGTAATATCGGTGGATGTACCCAATAGAAAAGTAATAGTTAATGACCATTGATTAATTATTTATGTATTAATGCAATTGCCTTGCATTGATAATTGTAATTGTTATTATTAGTTGTTTACAGGTTTCCGAAGACCCTATGTGCCAACCGAGCTCGGCCAAAAGGTTCGATCGCTGATGCTTACATTGTCAAAGAGTATTTTACTTTTTGTTCAATATATATAAGGCAGACTAATCGAGTAAAACGCTATAATGATGGTGGCATACGTGGCCCGGGGATGTCGGCCTTCACACAAATTGTCCATCCCATCGAACTAATGGCAAGGGTATATGATCCTTCTCAAAGAGAGAGTGACATGGCTCATTGGTTTGTGCTGAATAATAGCCCCAAAGTGAAGCCATATCTACAGCATGTGCTTCAATCTAACCATATTTATACGTGGCTTATTAACTCTTTGATTCATTCTCTACTTATACTTATTCATTAAAAGCTGCCGGTTGTAAGGAACACAAGAATTTTGTACAAAATCAAAAAGGTGGAGAAATCGAGCAGATGCAACAAAAAGAATTAGCAAAATGGTTCAAACAACATGTAAGATATATAAAACATTATTATTTTAATTGCTAGATATTATTGGATTATACTTTAAGTGACATTAACGTAATACATTTCTCTTAATCTGCTTATGTAGATGAATCAATTACGAACTCAAGGGTCACTAGAAGCGATTAATGAGATGTGGCCATTAGCAAATGACCCTAGATCCCTAGTGAATCTTTATCAGTGGTGTGATTGCAATTGCGTCCGATACCACACTATAGACAATGAAAAATGCTATAGGAGCCAGAGTAGTGGCTTGATTGTGTATGAGGAATACGATGGGGAGAAACATGATTACTATGGATACATCTGCAAAGTCTGAGAATTGTCCTATTTGCATGGGGCTAAAGTAGTTTTATTTGAATGTGAATGGTGCAACACTAATACTAAGCACAAGATAAATCTTGAAGAACACGTTACAAGCATTGATATCATGGGTCGTTGGTGCAAGGATGATTTATTTGTCCTACCAAGTCAGGTGACACAAATCTTCTATGTCAATGACACCAGTAGAGGAAAAATTGGACAATCATAGAACGGGTCAAGCCTCGAGGAGTATGGGATGTACCAGCTAAGCAGGATGATAATGATGATAATGATGATGATGATGCGCCTAATGATGCATCTCAACAGGACAAAATGACATTTGTTGTCTCAGTCCTCATCAATGATACTAGTGTCCAATACTCTGAAGGATGATATAGATCCCAAGATCGTTTTCAGTGATGAGTCAGTAGATGAGGATGGCCAAGACGAGTATGAAACACTGGCGGAGTACGAAGATAAAAAAGACAATGATGTACATAGTCAGATTGACTCTGACATCGAATATGACATGTAGTGTTTGTTTCAAGTTTTGCACATGTAACAATAAAGTAAATTAATAAAGATCTTGCCTTACATTCATGACATTGTCTTCAATTTCATTTTTCTCCTCTGATTTGTTTATATATGGATAAAACATTCTATATTTCACATTTATGCTTGTTTATATATATATATAATAGTTGCAAAAGATGCCAAACGGAAGGAAAAAATGGGTTAAATCAGGATAGTTGTCTCGTCAAGTGCAAGCATCCAATTATTTATTAAAGAGAAAAAAGACAATTAAGCAGAATGCAGATAAACTTGCATCTCTAGGGATCCCACTGACCATTCGTGTTATCTTTGGTTTGACTAAAGGAACAAATGAGATGGGAAAGAAAAACATTAGTGAGAATGATAACGACGATAACTACATTTCCCCCGAAGATGGTAACGTAGATGACGAGACATCGTGGTCTTAATTGGATGAGGTAATATTTCTGTGAATGTCTATGACGTGCACTTTAAAATGTTAGTTTTGATAGTGACACTCATGCTAAAATGATTTCCATTTCCATTAAATGTAAATTGCTTATATCTACTTTTCTAATATTATTGATTTTTGCTAATAATTATTTATTTTCCTTGTCATTTACTCTAAGCCAGGTTACAGATATGCCTTGGGAAAAAAGGGTTAGACGTGCTCGACCTATAGCAGTTGCACTTAGGTTAGCTTGTGTAGAGAGCACACCCAAGGCTACGGCACGGCATTTGTCGATTCATCTTCCAATTACACGATCTGGAGCCGCAAAAAGCACCCCTGATTTAGAAGTCACCTAGCCTCCACCGATACAGCTTCCAACCACACAACCTCCCTTGACCCAGCCTCTGTCGACCCAACCTCCGCTGAGTTTTCGTACAGTTGGTAGCAGCGTAAGTGAGAAAATTATGACCTTTTAAAATATTGAAAATACCTTAATTAAATGATTTATGTTTACTAACTCATTCAGCACCGTTATCTTAACAACATCAGCCCTAGTCTCGGAGGTTCCGAGCCATGTAAAGGGCGCTACATAAGGGAAGAAGGTGGTGAAGCCGAGGAAACGACTTGGTCATAACATCCCAGTTCCTATCCCCATCTCGAGCCATAAGCTAAGGGGGAACATGCCCCGTCACTGGTAAATCATCTTTGGTTAGCCCTTACAGAGGTCACCCCAGTCCGACCCCATAGCTAGAAGAAGCTTGATAGTGGGATCAAGCTTGTCGTCAATGCTTCAATTCGGGTAAACTAAAACATGAAATATCAACCAAACTGATCATAATTGTGCTCCTCATTACAATATTTGATTATATTTTGTATTACTAATCTTTGTATGGCTCTCCCCTAATTGCAGCGAATATTTGACGTGGGGGACTACGAGGGTGATATGCAGCTCAGGGCCAACATTAACTGCCAGTGCAGGGTTTTTTTATAGGAATTGGAAATACAAGCTACACAGTCACTATCTCAAACTGCTGGAGCAGAGGCTTCCCCAGCTCTAGGACTACCCAGCAAATGGTTGTGATCTAGCCGACTGGCAGTTAATGGTCTCGCAGCACTGAGAATCACCAAAGTGGAAGGTTACTTTGGGATGTTATCTACAACAATTAATTATGTTCCAACGTAAATCTATTAGTTATAATTTGTTGAAAACAAACTATTGTGTTTTTGTTTTTCTATGTAGGCAAAGTCGAAGAAAGCTCAAGAGAATTAAGCCAAGATGTCATACAATCATACTGGTGACTCTAGATCATTTACATCGAGAATGTCTCTAATGGTACTAATTATATTCATATGAAGAAACTTGATTAAGTTTATTAATTTATCAATATGTAGATTCATATCTAATACAAAATAATTTCAAATGAAAGACGGCATAGAATGCTGGTTAGGTGCCGCTTATTACTCAATTCTTACATGACACCCACCACAGGCAAAAGAGTAATGAGTGGGTAAATTAGGCGGCTTAGTAGAGACATTACGTTTGCTAATAAATCAATTTTGATAAATAATGCCACAAAAGATTTCTAAATCCCTTACTAATTTAAATGGCAGGAGGTCTTGCTGTAATAGATTGAGGAGCAGTCACAAGCCTCTGTCACAGCTCTGATGACTGAGGAATAGATTGTTGTTAATGTGCTTGGGAAGAGGTCAGGATACTTGAATGGGTATGGAATATACATGAGGACCTCTTCATTGTCCACATAGTCTCGGGGCTACATCCTGAGGTGATCAGCCTATGGGAGTAGCTAGCTGAGAAGGCTAGGGGGCAGGTTGAGCAGGACAACAGGCAGGCTACACTTAAGGCCCTCATTTAACAGCTGGCAGCTACGGCAAGGATAGATCCCATGATCTACTTTGACATCTCTAGAAGGACAAGTTTTGTTGTTGATGGCACAGCGACTGGAGTTCATGATGTGACTCCTTGGTTAGTATGTTACTTTCTTGAGATTTTAACAAAATAACTTGTTGAAATTTATAAACACCGAAAATGTAGGATTTTCAAAACTTAGGCTTCAGATCCTGCCACTGGAGGTCCAAACGGGAAATGGCTCCTAAAAAAATTAGAAGTTAGCAAAAGCACTTCGCTCAAGAGTCGAGTAACTTGTAGGAATTAATCGTTCACAAATCAAACTCCCGATTAGAGAATTGAAGCAAGAACCTAAGATTTCCAAACAGTAAGGCTCGAAAACTGGCCACTGGAGGTCCAAAACAGGAAACGGCCCTAGGAAAAATTAGAAACTGGCATGAGCACTTCGTTCAAAGCCAAAGTAACTTATAGGAATTGATGGTTTGCAAATCAAAATATCGGTTAGAGAATTAGATGTAAAAACCTAGGATTTCTAACACTTAGGCTCGAAAATTGCTCTTCGAAAGTCCAAAACGGGAAACGAGCGCCCCCAAAAATTTGGAAACCAACACGAGCACATCAGCCGAGGCCAAAGTACCTTGTAGTAACTGACAGTTCGCAAATCAGACTCTCGGTTAGAGAATTAGACACTAAAACTTATGATTTCTAACACTTAGGTTAAAAAATTGGCTGCCGGAGATTCAAAATTGGAAATGGCTCCCACAAAAATTGAAAACCAATATGAGCACTTTGCTCGAGGCTAGAGTAACTTGTAGGAACTGACGGTTCGCAAATTGGACTCCCTTTTAGAGAATTAGACACAAAAACCTAGGATTTTCGATACTTAGGCTTGAATACTGCTTACTGGAGGTCAAAAATGGGAAACAGCCCCCGGAGAAATCAAATACTAGCACGAGCACTTCATTCGAAAGTAAAGTAACTTGTAAGAATTGACGCTTCGCAAATTAGACTCATGGCTAGAGAATTAGAAACAAAAACCTAGGATTTCTAACACTTCGTTAGAAAACTATTTGCCGGAGGTCCAAAACCAAAAACGGCCCCCCCTGAAAAATAAAAAACTATCACGAGCACTTCGATCTAGGCCATAGTAACTTGTAGTAACTGATGGTTCACAAATTGGAATTCTAGTTAAAGAATTAGACGTAAAAGTCTAGGATTTCCAACACTTAGGGTTGAAAACCTCCCATTAGAGGTCCAAAATGGGAAACGGCCCCCAGAAAAATCAAAAAATAGCCAAGCACTTCGCTCAAGGGTAGAGTAATTTGTAGGAACTGATGGTTCGCAAATCCAACTCCCAATTAGAAAATTAGACACTAAAACCTATGATTTCCAACACTTAGGCTCGAAAACTGGCCGCCAAAAGCCCAAAATGAGAAACGACCCTCGCAAAAATTAAAAACCAGCACGAGTACTTTTCTTAAGGCCAGAGTAATTTTTAGAAACTAATAGTTCATAAATCAGAATCCCAATTAGAGAAATTAGACATAAAAACCTAGGATTTCTAACACTTAGGCTCGAAAACCACCCGTCGAAGGTCCAAAATGGGAAATGGCCATCGAAAAAATTAGAAACTAATATGAGCACTTTGCTCAAGGCCAAAATAACTTGTAGGAACTTACAGTTCGTAAATCAAACTCTTAGTTAGAGAATTAGATGCAAAAAACTAAGAGTTTCAACACTTAGGCTCGAAAACAGCCCGCCGGCAGTCCAAAATGAGAAAAGGCTCCCGGAAAAATTGGAAACTAGCAAGAGCACTTCGCTCGAAGGTAAAGTAACCTGTAGGAACTAGTGGTTCTCAAATTGGACTCCCAGTTAGAGAATTAGGTGCAAAATCTTATGATTTCTAAAACTTAAGCTTAAATACCGCCCACCGGAGGTTAAAAATGGGAAACGGCCCGGGAAAAATTAGAAACCAGCACGAGCATTTTGCTTAAGGGTAGAGTAACTTATAGAAACTAATAGTTTGCAAATCAGACTCCTGATTAGGTAATTAGGTGCTAAAACTTATGAATTCTCACACTTAGGCTCGAAAACTGGCCGCCAGAGGTCCAAAACAGGAAAGGGCCCCCGCAAAAATCAGAAACCAACACGAGCACTTCGTTTGAGGCTGGGGTAACTTCTATGAACTGACAGCTCACAAATCGGCTCCCGGTTGGAGAACTAGAAGCAAAAACCTATAATTTCCAACACGGCTTGAAAACCTCCTATCGAATGTCCAAAACGAGAAACGGCCTCAAGAAAAATTGGAAGCCGGCACGAGCACATCGCTCATGGCCAAAGTAAGTTGTAAGAACTAATGGTTCACAAATCGAACTCCCCATTAGAAAACTAGTTGTAAAAACCTAGGATTTCCAACGCTTATGCTCGAAAATAGCCATCCAGTGGTCAAAAACTGGAAACGGACACCAGACGGCCCTGAAACAGCCAAGAGCACTCGCTTAGGGCCAAAGGAATTTGTAGGAACTAACGGCTCGCGAATCAGACTCCCAATTGGAGAATTAGGAGCAAAAACCTAGGTTTTCAACGCTTAGGCTCGAAAATAGGCTACCAGGGTCGAAAATGGGAAACGAGCCTCAAAAACTTTGGAAACTGGTAGGAGTACCGCGTCTAAGCCTAAAGTAACTTGTAAAAGCTGATAGTTCATAAATCGAACTCTTGGTTAACGAATTAGACCTAAAAGCATTGGATTCTCAACATTTAGGCTCGAAAATAGGCCGCCGAAGGTCTAAAATGGGAAAGTACCTCGCTTGAGGCTAAAGTAACTTGTAGGAATTGACGGTTCGTGAATCGGATTCCCAGTTCAAGAATTAGGCGCAAAATGTGGGACTCTCAACACTTTGGCTAGAAAACAGGCTGCCGAAAAAACCTAGGAAAAAATTATATATATACATGTTTATCTTACATTTGTAATTTAATTCATTGAAAAGATTCTAACGTTGTTCTTATCATTGCAGATTGAGGGATGCTTTGGGGTCAGCTGTAGACTTGTAGGAGTGTTTTGTTTTCTTCTTAGTTTATTTGTATTTGTATGTCGAACATTTATATGAGACTATATCATTGATTGTAATATTTATTATATGAGATGAATGACTTGACGAAAAATAGCAATGGTTGCTTGTTTATTTGGCAACTCTTATAAGTATACATTTATTTTGTTGGATACAGGTACATGAGCAGGTTTATGTTTGATCCAGGTGCATGAACAAGTTTACAAAAAATTATATTGAAAAAAAATAATATTTTTTATATGAAAATATTTTTGCTGATGAAAATAGGGATTTACCGATGCTTTAAAACATCGGTAAAGACTTATTACATATTTTTAAGTTGTAAATATTTTTACTGAAGTTTTTAAAAACATTGGTAAAAAAGTAAATATTTTTTTGTTACATTTTTTTTAATTATAAATATTTTTACCAACATTTTTTAATGTAAGGAAAAACTGAATTGAAAACTTTTAAAAAAGAAAAAATGAGTTTATCGACATTTTTTAACCAAAATTTAAAAAAATGATATGAACTTACCTACATTTCTAAATGTTGTAAAAGTAAATTGAAAATTTTAAAGAAGGGGAAATGATGTTACCGACGTGAGAAAAACATCAGTAAAAGTAAATCAAAAATTTTTTAAAATGAAATGAATTTACCAACGTTTTTTAACGACAGTAAAATTAAATTCAAAATTTTAGAAAAGGGATAAATAATTTACTAACATTAAAAAACATAGGTAAAAGTAAAATGAAAATTTTAAAAAAAAATGAAATATGTTTAACCAATGTTAAAAAACATTGGTAAATTAGAAATTATCATCGGTGACAACGAAATTTTGGCTGAGGGAATTAAGTTCCATCGGTAAACTCTTTTATCCACAACTTTTTACTGATGATCAGCCAATACAAATGTTTTCAACGGTAAAGGTGTATACCGACATTTTGATCTCATTTGGCAACAAAAATTTTTATAGTTAAAAATGTAAATTGTTGTAATGCTTAAATCTATAACGTTGTTACATATTTCCATGATCATATATGTTTGAGACCAATAGGCATCCTGAAATAGAACAAATTATATAGATCAATTTTTGAAAGCAAATCTTATTTCCAAGCATCATTGAAAATCACATATTTAATTATTAGTATATAAAGGATCATGCTTAATTTGCATAATGTGAGGTGGCGACAGACCTGGCAAAAAGGTCGGGTTGACCAAATTCTGGTCGAGTTGACCCAAACCCAAGTTTGTTGGTTCCAACCTTAACCTGACCTATTTTTAAAACAGGCTGGAAACCTTCAACCAACACTCATGGCTAGTCAACCTAAAGCGACCCACCTAACCCAAATTTGATGTGCGGGTTGGGTCGAGTTGACCCAACCTAACATATTTAATTCCATTTTATATACGATTTAACTCATTTTATTAGCCCAATTTTATTTGTAAAGCTCTCCAAACATCTACATTCATTTAAAATGTTCATTGAGTATGAATTTATAATTTATCAATTTTCAAGGTGTAAAAAATGGGGAACTATAAATATTTTCTAACCCATTTATTGAGAATTTTAGATAATCCCTTTTTCAATTTTTGTTCAATTTTATAATTCTATATTTCAGTGTAAGACTCACTCACGATATTATATTTCATTCATATCTATATTTTAGAGGTAAATTTATATGCCAACATAAAAATAAAAAACATATATCAATATTTCAACTGCAAAAACATCAAATAAAAAAATAAGTTTTATATTCTAAGTATTAAAATTTTGCATAACTGCTTCATAAAAAATTAAGAGTACATAGTTTATAACCACATGAATTAAAAAAATCACATGAAAATGGGAAAATCATAGTAATTTAGTAAAATCTATATTGGTGCTGGTGTGGGCCTAGTAACTTGGACCAATTCTCATATATATATATATCAGTAGTATTTAGGTGAGAACTGTACCTACCGTGAGAACTATTTATGGGGCTCACTTGTGAGTCCCATTTAGAGATAGGAAGGAAAGATTTATGCGGGACCACCCCAGATATCAAGTTTGGCCCCAATCACATGTTCCTAACCCCTTTATCCTTTCCCACAAATCTAGTCCATTTGGATTTGTGTAAAGACGATCCAATGGTCCAATAAATTCGGATCTAACCTAACCCCTTCTTTCTACATGTGCAGACTGCCTTCCTACTATTATGGGCTTTCTTCCCACAAGTGTGGGCTTCTTTCTCACTTGTGTGGGTTGCCTTCCCACATGTGTAGGCTCTCTCCTATGTCCTAGCCCCCTTGGTGCGGTACCAAATAAAATACAAAAAAACACAGATTGAGCCCACATAGAGGTCAGGGGTGGAATTTTTGTACATGACTTTTATCTAATCTAATGCATCATAAATCTAAGTTTAATGGCTAGAATTTAAATTAGACTAATGCATGAAAGTAAAAAAAAAATGAAAGTAAAAAAAGATTTTAAATGAAAAAGTTATGCATGAATAAATATGACAAGAAAATAAATTTTTGTGCAGAAATTTTGCATACAGATGGTCTAACGTGCAATGTTTAAGCCTCTGGTTCACCAACTTTTCAAAATTATTTTAAGCTGAAATTTTGGGATATGAAAGACCACATCATTTTCCCAAGTTTCAAAGAAAATATTATGCTTTGACTAGCCTACCCACTTTGAACTTTTTGTTAAAAACTGTTTCTACTATTTGTTGAAATTGTGCAGAAATTGGGCTATTTGTATCCTAAGTCTGAATTTCAGCAATATTTTTTTTCAAATCTTATTTTTTTCTTCTTTTTCAATTTTGTAAATCAGATTTTCCAACAACTTAATGATATAAAACAATCCACCATATGATAATGCATGCAATAATTACTAATCTAACCATCAAACTATGCAAAAAGAAATAAAAAGGAAAAAAAACATAAAAAAATAGGAACATGACAAGGAAAATAAAAGTCTAGTAATTTAAATGTATGGTTGTAAGAAAAGTAAATGTGTGGAATTGACAATGAATTTAAATGCATGAAAAGACAAGAATTTAAATTTATGGTGAACAATAAAAATAAATGTGTGTTAAGTGTTTTCGTCTCATTCAAAAATCTTTTCTAAGTGGGTTCATTATTTGAATCATGCTCTTAGAGCCTTTGGGTCATCAATCCAAATACCAACAAAAATAGAACACAAAACAAGCACCAATCATCCAAGTATAAGAAAGAAAAATTAAAAAGAAAAAGAAACACTTTTACTAGAATGCAATGTCTTAACATAAAAGATAATGAATTGAAAATCAAAATAATTACATACTAGGATGAGAAGCCTCTCCTAGATGAAAAATCCAATTGTGTAGTGTGATTTCAGGGCCAAATCTCCTTTGAGGACTTCAAGGAAGGGAGAAAGAGTTGAAGAAGATGAAGTTTAGAAGTAATTCTAGAGAGAGGTGATCTATTTTCCCATGAAAAATATGAGATGCGCAAGAGTGCCTTTACATAGGGTTTTGGCCGCCCTAATTCTCCTCCTTGCTTTTCTCTCTTTTATCTTCATAGACTTGTCATCTTTCCTTCCTTAGCAAATTTTCCTTTGACTTCATTGGGGAGATCTTTTTGAAGATGAGATTTCTACAAATCAATTTGGCTAATGTGCTAGTCTTTCCACTTTTATTTTTTTTATCAAGTCACTTTCCATTTTACAAAAATCTTCTTTTTTGATTTGGCCCTTAATGAATTTTCTTTGATTTTCTTGAAGTACCTTCAAAATAATCTTGAGATTTTGTACAAAGAAAGTGGACCTCATCATCTTTAGATGTCCGACACATGTGTGAGTGCATACAAGTGCATGTGTGGGACCCACTTCACCAAGTTCCTGCAAAAAAAAAGGTAAATTATCATTTATAATAATAATTTTGATCAAAAGCCATAATCTCACTAATGTTGGCCCATTCCTTATGAATAACATCATTGTGCATGATTTTTACTAAATTAACAAATGATGATGAAAACTGAGTCCTTTCATACGAAAAACAATTTTTCCAAAACTTTTCAAAAAAAAAAATTCTAAATATGGCAGGTTTCTTGAATGTAAGAAAAAATAATAATTTTTGAGCAAATTATGTAAGAATGCACTACAATGATGTATAAATACACAAAATCATGATTTCATAATAAATAAGGCTCTTTTGATTCAACAAGCCCTTAAAATGGTCCAAGATATATATATATATATATATGAAAATATGCATTTTTTCATAATTTATGAATGGCTAGAGGGAAAGGCCTCACAGCACAGACGCCACCTAATTGGGATTAGAGTTAGGGAACTTTTGCAGAAGTTGAAAGCAATTGAGAACATCAATGGTCAGGGTAGGAGGAAGATTCCATTGGCTATCAGCAAGGATAGATCAGCTAACAGAGTCAATGAAGGAGAAACTATGATGAGGAAATGCATGGCGTCTACGGGTCCAGATGCAACCAAAAACTATGCTGCTGCAGGAAAGAAGAAAGAAGCTTCGTCTCATCTAAATTCAGGGACCCTGCTGACAGCTGAGACGGTGCCAAATGTGGAAGGGTCTGAAACCAAGTTCTCACACCATAATTCAGAGTCACCAAAGTCTCTCATCATCTGCACTACAATTAGAGATTTTGTGCCTCACCAAATGAACTTATTTGTAAAATAGTTTGCAGAGATTGCTTTTATTCGAAAATTACAATGACTATGTGAAACCTTCATTCCTATTGCTACAATATTATTCCCTTTTTTTTTTTCCTTTTTTTTGGGGGGGTTAAGAATACCAAAAACACAAGTGCTTAGAATCTTAGAACAAAGGGGATATCGGTATTTCTAATTTTTTTTCTCCATAGAACCAAGCAAACAATGTTGTGGGGCACACAAATCACCAATCCAAATGCTGGAAGCAGGTGGGTCTCGTGGATAGATTTTCAAAACTTTTGACCCACTTGACACAGGGATCAACTATCCATAAGACCAAAAACCCAATCCATGATGCATTACCCTCAATCTCGTGACCATGTACAGTAAATATTCTATCTAAAAGATAGAATCAAATAGCACTAAATATCCACAATAATCTACGACATGAAAGAAGTAGATCATCCCTTTGGAGATTGATCAACGTAGACCCCAAGTGCAAGGTCTCGATGTAGTTTTACCCGGTGAGTTCGGGATCGTATCCACAGGGAGCTGGTATTCGCAGAAAACTGTCCTATTTGAAAAACTAAAGCTACCCTACTAAACTCTATAAAAATTACACACTATTACTTCTGAAAATTAAAATTAGATTACAAATCCAAATCTGAAAGAAAAAAAAATTATTAAATCTAACCTAAAAAAAATCCTAAACTAAAAACAATCCTAAGACTAAAAACTGCAAGACAATAAAATAGATCAAATTACCAATATAGAGAAATAAATAATCATGCATTAAATAAATAAAAAAATCAGAAATAAAACATTCAGATTTAAGAAAAAATAATAATAAAAAGAATGCTACTTTTTCTTATTTTTGGAAGACTAAAACAATGTATTGGCAGAATAAAAAAAATCTACAAAGACACCGCACCAAGTGCATGCTGTCACCACACACAAACACACGGCGCCGATCTAAGGCGGAACACCTTGACCTCACTAATTGTGTATTTAAATTTTTAAACGAACCAATACACCCAATAAACTCCAAAAATAATTACAACTAGAAATAGAAAATCTACCCTTACCCTAGATTAAGACATCAACAAGAGGGGACTCTGCGCACAATCCAATCTCTTTTCTTTGATCTTTACACCAAGGAGGATTAGATGAAAGGAGGAGACGGAATGGAGAGGAGAGAAGAAGTGGGTGTAGGAGTTGATGTGGTATGGTGGAGTATGGAAAAGAAAAAAGTAAAAAGGTGATGGAAAAGTGCTATGTACGTGTGATGTGGAGAAGAAAAGAAAGTGAGAGAAAGAGAGATGGGAGAGATGTGAGGACGTGAGATGATATGAGGGATGGGCCCTTTACTTCCTCCTTTATGCTATATATATACACTAAGTGATGGGAAGGGAAGTACAAGGGAAATATAAAAAGAAAGAAAGTGGTGTGACTTGTATTGGAATATATGGAAGCCTAAGTCCAAAAAAGTAGAGAAAAATTCTCCATAATTCTCTCCTCTATAAAACTTCTTTCCTTCTTTCTCTCATACAAGAAGATCTTCATTTATGACTTTCTTTTCTTATCATTAATAAAAACCTCTTGGAGATTTCCTTGAATCTCTTGGCAATAATTAGCTTGGATTAAATTCGCAAGAATCAAGATAATGTGGACCCCCCTTTTGATGGCCGAAGCATGTGTGCCCATGTGCACACATGTGTGGGGTTCTCTTGTGCTTCAATTTCCATCTCTTCAATTCCACTTCAATTCTCACTTGAATTTCTTCTCAAATAATTTCTTTGGCTTTTAATCTTTGAGGCAGGTCTCTTTCTTCAGTTTTCCCTACAAATAAAAGTGATTTTCAATTAGTTTAATAATTTTGAATAAAAATCACAAATGCACTAATGTGGGCCCAATTTACATAGAATGACAACATAAATCCATATCATTAATCATGATTTAACTTTAATTAACTAATGATGATGAGAAGTTTTATCATTCCATGCAAAATCATGAAATTGAAAAACAATTCTAAAAATAGAAAGTTCTATGATTTAATGAAAAAGTGATGATTTTTAATGATTTTTGCAAGAAAATTCTAAAATGAATTTTAAAATCATGAAAACATGAATTCCAACAAAATGAAGAGATTTCCAATGAATAAGTCATTAAAATTCTTGAAATTACGCATAAAATAATGTATTTTTGATGACTTATCAGAGATCCACAGTGCTCTAATGGAGAAGTTGCAACTCTACTTGATGATGAGAATCTTCAACACCTCTTAGCCTTCCACGCTATGACCCAAATTGGATTTCTTTTCTCAAGAAGATTGGTGGAATCTTCAGGAGAAATCCTAACTCGAAACTCCAAGAAACTAGAAGAGAGAAGGAGAGAGAAACTCGTGCAACTCTTGCACGAATAGGGTTTTGGGCGTGAGAGAGAGCCTTATTGGACATCCAAGAGATTTTATAGACTTTCAAATCTCTCCTTTGTCTAATTGAAATAGAAGTCTTACTTCCAAAGCAATTAGCAACTTTCTCTTTTCCAAACTCTTCTTTCTAGATTTCAAGTGAATTAGAATTTTCCAATATCTTGGGCTAGCGTGGGGACCACTAGGGATTCCTTAGAAAGCTGGCTCCAACTGGAACACCGCGACCCCACATCTCATGTACAATCCAGACCCACAGTTAATTGCAAATAACACCACTATATAAATGCAATTGCACTCCAGTCTTAGGAATAAATTATAATGAAGACCCTAAACTTCCCAATTACCACAAGTAGGCCCCTCTATCAATATCCATGGACCAATTGGAATAAATCTGTCTCTTCCAATCTAAGTTCCACATCTTATTATCCTTGAGCCCCAATTAATCACAGTAATCATCAGTACCATCCAATTAACTCTTTATTGAGATGGGTGCGCACTTACTAATGACAAATCCATGAATTGACACAAGAGGATAATAGAGATAGATTCCATCTTGATCATTCAATGTTCCCACAGTTCTACTACCACATACCCAAGACACCAAGGTGTTAACCTATAATCAGCCTCACTCATTGGTGACTCAAAGCAAATGAACAGATAGAAACTTGAGTTCATCAATGTCTCAGGATTGAGAGCCTATTACTAGGGAATTATGAGAGCATACCTTATTATTGAGACGGAATTCCATAAGGTGCATCTCATGGTTCTTCAATACATCTAATGTACCAGCACTGTGATCCAGAATCTTACATTCTGATGATCGAGACAAATCACACTATCTCATAGTGATCAAAGTGCTGCAACCTTATCAAATCAGATGCCCAGTCTCATTACTGGTTGTGAAGCTATTTAAGTATAAGATTTGTGACATATATCTCCCGCGTGTGGATCTCATCCATGCACATATATCACATCTAATATACTAATGGGACCCGATTCAACTCATGAACCATTATGTCATATGTATTGGTCATGTGCATAAAGTAGTAAAATAATATTCATCTCATGAAAGTAAAGTATGATTTTATTGATAAATAAAGAAATTAATCAATTTATTACATCAACTGATGGATTGAGTCCACAAAATCTAACACCAAACCGATCACCAAAACTGGTACCCTGACAGTCACTAATTCCTACATTTAGCAGCTACCCAAATGGGCCGGACTGTTGGATCGATGGTCCCTTTTTCTAATATGAAGCCATTAAACCTGTGGGCCATGGATCATTAGGGGTATGAAATTGAGGTCAAACTTAATCCATCTAGTGATCCCAAATGAATATTTCCATCCCCAGTCACATCCCAAGAAAATTTCCCACAGGCGGAGAGCACCAGAAAATTTGCTATCATATTGAAATCAGCAGAAATCGACAGATCAACTGGTACATACAGGTTTCGGCGTTGCCTTGAAAAATGTCCAATGCTACATCTTAAAACCATGTGATTTACAAGCTATAAGAAGCCAAACTACATCGGAAATCCAAGCCTTTTCAATGAAATTTGTGGCCATACACTTTTATAGCAACAACTCTTACTCACCGAGCATCTAAAAGAGATATGGTTACTTCATTTACAGAGCATTCGTTAGCATTATCTAAACATCTATTTGACTTAGCAACTACCCTACCAACAAAGAATCCAGGATTTGTAGGCTCGGGAAGAGCCATTGAATGACTTGTTAGCATCACAACTACAGATGACATATTGGGTCTATCTGCTGGGTCTTCTTGAACACATAACAGCCCAATGTGAATGCATCTCAAAACTTCACTAGCTGAACTTGTTTCCTGTATTATATCATCCATCAGCTCCAGCCCTTTTCCATCACACCATAATCTCCATGCCTGTAATTACACATTCCTTGAGTCATCATTTCAAAGAATTTCATCACTAACACACACAAAATAATTAACAGATAAGCCCAGGTCATGGGCAGCAATGGGATTTAAAAATTGGGTGAAGATTCACCACAATATGATACTCATGTGTAGCCCCTGGAACTTGTCTATTTGAAACTATTGATTCTTTCAGACATGCCAAATCACAGAGGATTAGAGGGTGGAGGTGAGATTCTTCGATAGAATCACTGTCCTAACTGCCCCCCACACAACTCCACTTCACCTTACCAGAAAACTTACCCGACCATTAACTGACACTTACATATGCAAGAAGGCTCAGTGCCTGTCCAGGGAGATGCTGACTTGTGTTCCTTTTTCCACTTACTATCTCCAACAGTAGAACACCGAAGCTAAACACATCGGATTTCACTGAAAATAACCCGGCCATGGCATACTCAGGAGCCATGTATCCACTACAAGGAATCATGTAGGATTAGATTAGCATGTGCCATGAGATAATATAATTATAACAAAATCGTATGGATTAGCGAGTGCCATGAAATGCACTACAACTAGTCATTCATTTAATTTGTAGTCAAGTGAGCTCCACCAAAGGATTCTTAAAAGAGGTGAGGGTCATTGATATGTGGTAAGGTGTGCAGGATATAAGGATGCAAATGGGATCTCCATTTTCTAAGGTATTGAATAATTAGGGTGATGGTTGGGTACTTATTTCCAATATTCCCTTAATTCAGCTTCCACTTAAAGGAGGAGAGGTTCTTAATTTGAGGGGCATTTTTGAATTTTCATCTTTTGGTCATTGTTTTTAACCACTCTTGTCATGATTTCTTGAAAATTCAATTCCTATGTACTACATGGAAACAAACACGGCCTTAACAACAGCTCCTGATTATGTAAATTTTAATTTCAACCAATTTTCTCTTTGGAGTAAACCCTCAAATTTTGCATTATGGTGGAGGCTAAGATATCAAAACTAATAAAATAAGAGGTGGTCTCTTAACTTTTATTGATACAGTGAAACCAGGGTTTCTTTCCCATTTAAGGATGGGTAAATGTTTACCCATCATTAAATGTTTCATGGTGGTTGGGAAGTTTAGTATTGTTCTAGAGGTCCACTCTTCAAATTGTCTTTCAGTGCCTTAACCGATACATAGTGCATATGGGTGGTGCCATGTATCCGGGGTTTACCAGCCCTAAAACGTTTGTACTAGGGTTTAGGTGGTTGTGGGGGGGACTTGGGAAAGTCATTTTTCTCAAACATCCACAATTTTTTGTATAGAATGAATACTCTGATACTCAAAGCAAAAAAAATATATATATATACATAGTAGCAAGAAGGAGATTTTCCCAATGATGATCAACAAACACGCATATTAGGCCAAAAAATACAATAACCATCACGAGAAATTTCATGAAGAGTAGAAAACTAGTCTAAAATCAAAAAATACCATTCAAAAGAATTTACCTTATGTGAGAAGGAATTAGGATCTTTTTTCCTTTGAAAATCCTAAGTCTTCATGTATCGAAATAGTGTTTTACATAAAAATGGAAAGTAATGATGAATATCTTGGAAGTGGGACTAAATTGATGGTTTGGATTGGTGTTACGATGTCCCATTTTACTATGAACTTTTTCTCCTTTCACCATTTTGTCCCTTTACTCATTTGGTTTGTGACATGACTTATTTTTCCAGCTTCCAACACCCCTTCAGTTCCCTTCCTATTTGCCTTTCACAGAAACGCTTCTTGAAAAATCTTTTTTTCCCCTTTTTTTTAAATGTGATCTAGAAAGAGGAAAAGGAGGCTAGGCTTCTTGCAGAAGAGAAGATAACTTGACAGGATATGAGCAGATGATTATGTTGTTGTCACAGTCACAGCTAGAGGTGAAAATGCTGAAGACAACGCTGGTAAGTGGTCAAATTAGATGATTACTTCTTGAACATGTCCAAGGTAGAAGGTGAGAAAGGTGAGGACGTTTGAAGCCAATGGTAATTTAAGATGCCAACCATCTAGATGATGTCGATGTAAGCTCCAGATGTAGATGTACACAAATGGGGAAGACTCAGAGATTATGGATGCTCAATGCCTCTTGCATGATGAAAGTTGCCGAAGAAAAGAACACCTCCACTATGAAGGAGGAAATGACATTTAGATCACTCTATCTAAAAGAAACTCACTTGCAGGGAACATATGCATAGTCGACAAAAGGAAAAGACAAGGAGATACAGAATTAACTCATGGCCACAGTAGGCCAGATTAGAGGATCTCCAATGGTTGTGGTTTTGACAACATGTAGAGTATTTATGGAATACATTTTAACAAATATCCAGTGCATTCTCCCTTACAATACAAATGGCTATTTATAAGAATACAACACTCCGGAATTAGAGGGTTGTCCTGGTGGATAGGCAACCTACTCCCATAGTGCCCACTAGAGATCAATCTTTGGTAGGTGCCCTGTCCTTTCCCACTCCCAACCAGTGGGCCAAATCAGCCAAAACAAATAAATAAATAAACAAATAATAAAACACTCTCACTAGGAAATCTAATCACAATGATGTAGTATAGGCCCCACAAGTGGTCCCATGCAAATCTAATTAGATTAGGACTATGCTATTTTATTAATTGCTTTTAATTGCATTATTAGGAAAGTTTCTATTAATAGATTAGGGTTTGCTTAGGCCTTAAGTTTGCTTTTATTATATATATGATATTGTAGAGAAGAAATTCCCAGACTTTCGATTGATTAATAAATTTGTAGATTTTATCCTGAAGGTGTGTCCTCATGTGTGAAGTCTTCTCGACGATTCGAAATGTCCTCGGACACGTGCTTCAACACCACTACGCAGCCTTAACCCTACGGCTTGCATCAGTTCGGTATCAAAGCCAAACAGTCCTCGTGGTCGTCCAACGTACTACCCTCTATCCCCATTGTCACCTTCCAATCACCATCTTCATCCGCTTAACCCCCTACAAACCACATACCTCTGTTGAAAAACCTTCTAACCCCCGCCACCGTCAACCCCTCTCAACACCACCCCATCATCCCGAGACCCCAAAACCCCCTCCCTGACAAATCGGCAGCCCCAAACCCAAACCCATCAGAAAAAAAAAAAAAAAAACCAACCCATGCTCTGTCTTTCAACAAAAGAGAGAGAGAGAAAGAGAGAGAAAACAAGGAGGAGAGAGCATACCTAGTCGCCGTCCACTTGTCGCACGCCAGCTGCCGCTCCCACTAGCCATCACCATCACAGCTAGCTGATAGCTGCTCTCTGCCCTCATCGTTGCTCTGTCCAGCAGCATCCATCGAGCTTCAGACCAGCGAACCCAACTCGTAACCCCTCTCCCGATCCTTTGCTCCAAGGCATAGCAGAATAGGAAAAAAAAAACAAAAAAGAGGCTCGAAACCCTCTCCCTTCCCTTTTTTGTTTTTGGCATTGGATTCAAAGTAGGCAGGAGGAGAGGAATCACACATGAGCTACTGAGCCAAAGCAATTGGGTACGTTTGACCCACTTGCTTATGAAAGCCATCCAATTTTATTGCTGACCTCATCTCTACCACATCGAATAACAATGAAATAGCAGATTTGACCAAATCAAAAGCGAAAAATTGTTTTCACTATTTCATAAACATCTAAAGCCCAATTTCAAATCTGTCTTCACCACCATGTTTCTAGAGATTAGATCTACATACCAGGTCAATTACATTTTAATTTTCCATTCAAAAAAATGCCTACTAAGAAGCAAGTTAGGGTAGAAGCTTCATCTTTTTCAATTGGAAATATGGTTAATGCCATTGGAGTTTTAACTATCACAGTTAACAACATGCAAACCACTCTGCAACAATTAGAAACTAGAGTGACAAATTTGGAAAATACTCATTGTCGATATCACAATCGTGATCATGGTGAAAATATTCAGAATCAACGAGATCAACTAGTCAATAATCTTGATCAAGATTTAGGAGTTAAACTCATGATTTTAGAATAAGATGGAAAATTGCAACCCGCTAAATCCATAGATTGGTTAGTGTGTGGAGAATATTTTTGCACACAAACCAATGAATGAGCACCACAAAGTTACATTGGTTGCCACTCGATTTCACAATTATGCTGCAACTTAGTGGGCTGAATTACAAAGACAAATGATGAATCAAAACATGGACCCTGTTGAAACATGGACTGAAATGAATAATATTTTAAAGCAAAAATTCCTTCTTGTAAATTATGCAAGAGATCTACATTTAAGCTTTTAGAGCTTAAAACAAAGATCCAAGAAAGTTATTGATTATTCTAAGGAATTTCTGCTTTTGCAAACTCGTTGTATTTTGATTGAAAATGATGATGTGGTTGCTAATAGACTTTTCAATGGATTAAGAATAAACATTCAGCATATCCTTGCATTCCAAAATTTTGATAATGTCAATGAACTCATCCAATATGCCGTCAAAGTGATGCAGAACCTAAGAAATATGAAATGAAATCATCGTCATCATCATCATCATCAAAGCCTTATCCCAACCATGTTGGGGTATTAAATGAAATACCAATAGAAATCAAATATCCAAATAATACGCACACTAATTAATGTAAAGTTGGCACCAGCACAAGAGTTACTCGTTTTGATCTACCATTTAAATCATAGTCCTGCAAGTCACTTTCTCAAGATGCGGAGATAGATTTGTGGAAGTTAGAACTCCAAACTAATCTAGGGATTCAAATCTAATTAATTTCAAAGTGGAATTCAGACCTCAACAACATATATTCTGCGCAACTAGGGTTAAATTAGGGTTCAGATCTGAATGGAATGAATTACTAAGGTGTTCAACCAATATGATGGAATTTTAGGTCCAAATCTAGGATTTAGATCTACCCAATATGGGTGATAATCAGATCCAGTGGCTGTTTAGGCTGCATCTTACTCGATTTCATATCTGATTGCAGGGTTTTAAATAGCCAAACTTCAGATTTAGAACTGTTGGGAAGGTTTCCTTTCGTTTGGCAAGTATTTGGCAAGATCTAAGAGAAGAACAATGGCTTTCTTCGGGCTGAATGCAGAAATCTAAATGGATGGGGTGGAAATCTTAACCAAAAAAAAGAAGAAGATGGAGATTATCTTGTGTGAAGAACGATTCCTTGGCCTCATACCAAAACTCCTCAACTAGGGCGAGGAAAGATGAAAAACTTGCATGGAAACATCCAAAGAAGTTTTCATAGGAGAAGTGTTTTCTTTTTTATTCATCAATAATGGCCTCCAAGGATGGAATTACAACTTACAAGATAAGAGAACTCAACCCTAAACATTCGATAGTTGAGATTAAAAGATCTAACAGGGTTTAAATGAGATAAACTAACCCTACTAATAATATGGGACCCTTTTCTAATAAACACCCTACTAATAATCTGGGACCCTTTTCTAATAAATAACTCTATTAACACCTTGGGCCCCCATTTAAAATTAAAACACTTTTAATAAATAACTCTACTAAATACCTAGGGCCTTCATTTAAAATTAAAACACTTTTAATAAATAACTCTACTAAACACCTTGGGCCCTTATTTAAACTTAAAACACTTTTAAATCAACAACTCTTCCCCCTTGGCACATCCCAGTGTGGGGCCTTTATCTTGAATGCTTTAGGAATCTTCAACGGTGTATCTTCCTCCTAACCACGATCCAGTGGTGGATCTTTAAACCGTGATGAATTAGCCCCATAAAAGGATAATTCATCCATGACGGGACTATGTGGCTTAATTTCTTCTTGCTCCTTGACTTGATGCGCCCATCAATTTCCCAGGGCTGCAAAGAGTTCGCTA
The DNA here is from genome assembly GCA_037013555.1 of Sextonia rubra. Classification (NCBI taxonomy): domain Eukaryota; kingdom Viridiplantae; phylum Streptophyta; class Magnoliopsida; order Laurales; family Lauraceae; genus Sextonia; species Sextonia rubra. The sequence continues at coordinate 48,901,002 of JASUAD010000009.1, read as the reverse complement.
ATCACGAAATAAAACTGTCATACCGCTCCAAGAGGTGAAGATTTAAGTGCTGTAGCTCGGCTCGAGTGATCCATGTGCAATCTGTATCTGGCTTGTCCTTCCACTTGACAAGGTATTTCTGGTAGCCTCCGTGTCTGGTGGAGACCAAGGCACCATCTAGGATGTCCTCCACAAACTCTTTCTTTTGGCTCAGGGTAGGTATAGGAGGAGTAGGAAGGCTTCGCTCAAAATGGGCCGACTCATATGGTGCAATGTCCATGGGTAGAGTTGGGTCATAGGTTGGTTGGATGACAGGCACGGAAGTCTGTGGAGAGTGGGGTGGAGTTATGGGATCAAGGAAAAGGACAAGGTCTTCCACATTGAAGATTGGACTGATTCCCTAGCTAGGTGGCAATTCTAACACATATGCATTGAGACCCAATCTCTTTACAAACTTTAAGGGTCCAACACTACGGGCCTGTAATTTTTTTACGGTCCCTGGTGGGAAGCATTTGGGCCTTATACGGACCATAATGTGATCACCCATACTGAATTCAACATGGCAATGATGTGCATTAGCAATCATTTTGTAAAAATAATTGTGCATATTAATTCTTCTTTTGATCTCTTCGTGCAATTTATGGATATGCTGTGCAAATGACTCAATTGATGCAAATGGCCTATGCAATGAGGTAATGAAAATGAGATCTACTAGCAATCTAGGTTTGTAACCTAACACGACTTCAAATGGACTCATGCCAATGGACCTATTGACCGAACTATTATATGCAATTTCAGCGGTCAGTAACATTATATCCCATGCCTTAACACGCTCACCCACCAAACACCTAAGGAGATTTCCTAGGCTTCGGTTGACAACCTCGGTTTGACCGTCTGTCTGAGGATGATAGGCAGAAGAAAAACGGAGTTAATGCCCCTAATCATTCAAAGTGTCTTCCACAAACAGCTCGTGAATTTCACATCCCGGTCAGACACAATGGTAGAAGGAAGCCCATAGAGTCGAACAACCTCAATAAAGAAAAGACATGCTATATGAGATGCATCGGAGGTTTTCAAACAAGGGGATGAAGTGGACCATCTTAGAGAAGTGATCCACGACGACTTGTATGGAATCGTGCTTGCAAAGAGTGTTCGGAAGGCCCATCACAAAATTCATACTAACGTCTTGCCATGGTATATGTGGCACCGGCAACAGAGTATACAACCCCGTGTTCTGCCTGTGCTGTTTCGCAAGCTAACAAGTTCTATATTGCCCGATAATTTTGGCAACAACTCGTTTAAGAGTTGGCTAACAAAATCGATTCTCCACAAGGGCAATGGTTTTATCGTGATCAAACTGGCCGGCGATTCCTATCGCATGCAGTTCCCATACGGAAAAATCACAAAGTGAAGTCCAGGGAATGCACAACCTGTTTCCTTTGAAAAGGAAACCATCTTTGAGCAAAAATCCTTATGCATTGTGCAAAGGACTATCCAAAAGCATTTTATAAAGATCCGCAAAATCAGGGCATGTAGGGTATGCTTCCGGTAAGTGCTCAAAACCGATGACATGACCAATACTCATGGAATGTAGCAATGCAAACTTGCGAGTCAAGGCGTCGGCAACCTTGTTTTCAAGGCGTCGGCAACCTTGTTTTCAACCCCTGGCTTATGTTTAAGAACAAATGAAAATTCCTGTAATTCTTCGATCTACCTTGCATGTTTGGATCTCATTTTAGCCTGGGATTGAATGTACTTTAGAGCTTCATGGTCCGAGTACATGATAAATTCATACGTTAGTAAGTAGTGTCGCCAGTGTTTAAGTGCTTGCACTGCTGTATAGAATTCTTTCTCATAGACGGAGTATTTCTGCCGATCCGCATTCAGTTTCTCACTAAAGTTGGTGACAGGATGTCCTTTTTTACTGAGGACTCCTTCGATACCGACACCGGACACGTCGCATGCCACCTCAAAAACCTTAGAACAATTGGGAAGTCGCATAACTGGAGCTTCCGCCATCTTCTTCTTAATTTCTTGAAAGCCTTTGGTGGCTGTAGAGCTCCAAGCAAATTCACCCTTCTTCATGCAATCAGTAATTGGAGCCATCACTGTGCTGAAGTTTCAAATGAACCGCCTATAGAAGGTGGCAAGTCCATGGAAATTACGAACCTCATGAATGTTCCACGGTTCTTGCCATTCGACAATAGCCTCGACTTTTTCGGGGTTGGGAGACATCCCTCCTGCAGAAACGATAAACCCTAAGAAGACAACTTGTGAAGACAAGCAAGTGCATTTCTTTAGGTTCGTATACAACTTTTCCCCCCTCAAAGTCAAGCAAACCTCTCTCAAATGGTCCATGTGTTGTTCCCTAGTAGTACTACAGATGAGAATGTCATCGAAGTAGATGACTAAATACTTGCCTATGAATGGCCGCAACACTTGTGTCATAACCGTCATAAATGTGCTAGGCGCATTGGACAAGCCAAAGAGCATGACCAGCCATTGATATAAACCATCCTTCGTCTTGAAGGCAGTTTTCCACTCATCACCGGGCCGGATATGAATCTGGTGGTACCCACTTTTGAGATCAATCTTTGAAAAGACTTTGTCACCAGCCATCATGTCTAGCATGTCATCAAGTATTAGTATGGAAAACCAATACTTAATAGTGATCCTATTAATTGCCCTGCTATCCACGCACATCCTCCAAAAGCCATCCTTTTTAGTTGTGAGGAGTGCAGGAACTGCGTATGGGCCCATGCTCTCTTGGATAAATCCCTTTGCAAGAAGCTCCTCAACCTGCTTTTTTAATTCGGCACGCTCAGTCGGGTTCATCCTATGATGGTGCAAGTTTGGTAATGCCAATCTAGGGACCAAGTCAATGACATGTATGTCAAGCAAAGGTGGGAGCTCATTGGGTAACTCTTCAGGGAAGACATCTTGAAATTCTTTCAAGATTGGATTCGCTTCACATGAGGCCTCTACAGCCTTTTCAATGATGATTGCTTTGGTCACCAAAGCAAACATAGCTGTCTCATGCTCCTAGACACTTGTGAGGGTGTCCTAAGCTTCTCGCTCAAATTCTAAGGCACTCAAAACATGAATTCCTTTGGACATAGCACTCTTCCCTTTTAGGTCCTTTTCTTTTTCACTGGGCTCCATGCTAGAGTTCTTAGCCTTATCACTAGACCCAGTGTCAGGTATCTTCATTTTCTCATTATTGTCCTTAGGAGGTACTGGGTGAAGCTTCACTTTCCTCCCATCAAAAGTGAAGATGCAAATGTTTGATTTACCAAAATTGGTAACATCAAGATCATACAACTAGGGTCTTCCTAGAATGATGTGGCCCACATCCATAGGACCAATGTCACACCATTAGTGGTCCTTATAGGAGGAGAGTTGAAGTGGGACCAAACATCTTTGGGTGACCAGAATAGATGTTGAGTCTACCCAGGAGACACGGTAGGGCCTAGGATGTGGTTCAGCTTTCAACCCTAAACAAGTGACAGAACCAAAAGAGACTACATTGGTACAACTGCCACTATCAATTATGAGTTTACAACTCCGCTCATTACACTTCAAGTGTGAAAGATGGCTGTTTAGTGCCAATCTTCATCCTCTTGTAGAGTTAAGGCACACCTAACCACTAGCATTTTGGTACCCTCATGCACCCTCATTCGTGTATTTTCCTCTTCCGTTAGGTAAGCAGGAAGGAATCAGAGGAAAGAAATACGATCCCCGGGATCCTCATAATCATCATCAGATGGAATGAAATTAGGAACATAGTTACCTACATCCGGATCGCAATCATCAAGGGCCTCTGATATGAACAAATTTCTTGTAAGGCATGTAACAGCATAATGTCCATATCCGTGATACTTACGACACTTGATTTGAGAGAGTTTCTGTCACGACCCGAGCCCAGAATTCGGGGGTTAGCGAAAAGCTAAACCGGTGACACACGTACTCCCGTGCACGTGCACCCAAACCCAGTCCAGATGCACACACACAAGGGATCTAACACGTGCGAACTAAGCGTACGCGGAAGCTGTACATATCATAGCAAGCAACAAAGGAAAATAAAATAGCGGAAGCCAAAGCAAATACGAAACGGAAAAGACAAAGACAAATACACTGAGATAAAACCGAATACACACCAAAATCAAAATACACAAAATATACAGAATACAAGTCCAAAGTCCAAAGTCCAAATACAAGCTCTCAAAAACCAAAACGCAAAATAAAAGCCACTGGTATGCATGCACGCACTTGGCAGAAGTGATCAGGCCCACTCTGCCAGACCGGAGGGTGCCTCTACACTCGCCCCTGCAGCCTCCTCGACCGCCGGGGAGCTGGGCAAGGTATCTGTGCCTGCAACACCACAGACAACACAAATGAATACAACGATCCAGCAATTATAAGTAACAGGAAAGAAACACGCATAGTATCAAGCGAATGAAATAGGGACAGAAGATTAAATACAGAGTCCATCTTAGTATGCTAAGCAAATCGTGCATAGGAGTAAAACATGATAATGGAATCAAAACATAGAATACTGAACTAGTTGGCTACTACGTTAACCATGTTCTCTCCAAAAGAGAGCAGAGCAGAGCAGAGCAGAGGAGAACACCGCTGTCCAGGCCAAAGGTACAACGGGTCTCGGTTCCTGGGTTCCGGGGTCCCAAGACAAAGCAACACTGCAGTTAAAACAGAGATACAGAGATCTACGCCAGAGGTAACCCCGTCGGGTATCCTAGGGCTGAGGCTGAGTAGAGCCAGACTAATACCAATCAAATCAAAGCTAAAGAAAGGAGATTATCCGCTTTGGACTCACCGATGACAAGGACCGGATCTTATCCTCACGTATTAACCTCTGGGCAGAGCCACCAGGGAATACCCAAAAATCAGAGATATACAAAGCCAGAGAATATACAAAGCATAGCATAGATCAAAACATAGTACAGAGCGAAGAATAATACAGATATACAGAACGAAAGCAAAATGACTGAGGAATGCATAACATAGATTAACAGAACAGAGGGCAAAACCATAAACAATATGCAATGCATCTCAGATTAATACGGAATCAAGGTTCATTACAAGCCAAGTCTAATCTAGTTGCATCACTGTCACTAACCGTGCATGTTGATGTAGTTTTAAGTTATTCGATGCACCGTTGCCATCCTAGTGTTGCAATATAATCCTCATGTGCACCGAAGTCCCTTAAACCAACACCCATGGGGAGGTGCTTAACAATGAGCAACCCTCACATGAATAAGTCACAGCCTAACAGACTATTCATGCGCTCCAAAGAATCCATTTGGGCCGGTTTACGGGTATGGTTAACCTGTATTTGAGCCCTACAAGGTCACACCATTAGCCTAAGTTTAACCGATAGTTTACAGGTCTTACGGTTTAGCCATGGGTGACCTACGGCTTAGCCGTGGCATCCTACGGCGTAGCCGCAATATGCACTACGGCTTAGCCGTGGTTCCCTTCAAAACACGGCTAAACTGTCAGCTTTTCCACCTCTGATCTGATACATCTCACGGCTGAGCTACAGTCAGTATACGGCTTAGCCGTAGACCAATCCACGGCTTAGCCGTGGCATCTCACGGCTTAGCCGTATCCACACCGTAGAAGTACTGATATCAGAAAAGTTTCGACTGATCAGAGATTAAATTCACGGCTGGGGTCACGGTTGGGTCACGGCTAGCTTACGGCTCAGCCGTAGGACAAATTACGGCTTAGCCGTAGCCTAGCCGTAGAACAAATTCAGATTTTCGAGTCTCTGGAAAGCGAGCCGTAGAAATTTACGGCTTAGCCGTACAATACAGAATACAAGTTCGGGAAGATTACAGAAACGAAATTTTTGTACAGAAACTGAATAAAACAAGCTCAACTGATTCTCATAGCTTAGAAAATGGCTGTAAAACATTATATACACTAAAGAAGATGGAAATCAAAGCATTCAAATAGAGCACCCATGTGTGTTCTCAAAGTCTGTACTTATACTTGCCTCAAATCTGACAAATCTTCTGAAATCAAGCTCCAAGCAACTAAAATCAAAACAAATCAAAGCAATCACACATGCATGAGATGAGGGAAACACACATAGCTTGGAGAAGGAATCCAATCAAAGATGAAGAATGCAAAACCCACTTACCTAAGGCAAGGACAGAGATGAGAGAATGGAGAAGAGCCCAAACCAAACAGAGGATCCAAATCCTCAATCGATCAAGAGAAGGAAAGAAGAGAGAGAGAGAGAGAGAGAGAACGAACGTGGAGCTCCTGGAGTTGCATGCAGTCGATCAACGAAATGGGTAAGACATGTGGAAGCTGACTTATATTTATAGATTTGGAAGTTTAAAACAAGGTCCAATGGGTTTAGACTAATTACAGTTCAAGTCACACGAAGGTCTAACTTCTCCAATTGACTCCAAACGGATCTGACACAGTTACGGAAATTGTCGATCTCCACGAAATACGCGTGCTGACACCAAGATGATGCAAAGATGAGATGAGCAAAGCCAAAGCAAAATTACGAAAAAGGGCTTAGAACTACCTATCTCAGGTCAAAGGTTGCTCAACTACCTATCCATGACCCAAAACAAGTCCAAAAGAAATAAACAAAACAAAACACACACTAATGAGCCACTAATCCGGCTCAAAGGGGATCGGAGTGTTACATCCTCTCCCACTAGGAATCATTCCGTCCTCGGAATGACTACCTACCTGCGCAAAGAGATGTGGAAACTGGCGTGCTAGCTGCTCCTCTAGCTCCCAAGTAGCCTCATCTGGACCATGATGCTCCCACAACACTTTAACCCATCTGATAGTCCTGGTACGGAGAATCTGCTCTCGTGTCCCAACGATGCGAAGCGGACGCTCAACGTAAGTCGCATTAGGCTGAATCTGGATATCATCGTAGCGAATCACATGGCTCGGATCTGGCACATACTTACGGAGCATCGACACATGGAACACATCGTGAACACCGGAGAACTCAACTGGAAGTGTCAACCGATAGGCTAAATCTCCAACTCGGCTCTTGACTTCGAACGGTCCTACATATCTCGGAGCTAACTTGCCCTTCTGACCAAATCGAACTGTGCCCTTCATCGGAGAAACTTTAAGGAACACCCAATCTCCAACTTGGAATGCCAAAGGTCTCCTCCGAGTATCCGCATAGCTCTTCTGCCTGGACCGAGCAATCTTCAGATTCTCTATCACTTTCTGCACTTTCTCTGTCGTCTCAGCAATGATCGTCGGACCATGGAAACTTCTAGTTCCAACTTCTTCCCAGCACACTGGGGTCCTGCACTTGCGTCCGTATAGAGCCTCATAAGGTGCCATACCAATACTCTCATGGAAGCTGTTGTTGTAAGCAAACTCACACAAGGCCAGATGTGTATCCCATTCCTTCTCAAAGTTCAGCACACTAGCTCTGAGCATATCCTCCAACGTCTGAATGGTACGCTCCGACTGTCCATCGGTCTGGGGGTGGTATGCCGTACTAAAACTCAGCTTCGTACCCATAGCTTCCTGAAATGCTCTCCAGAATGAAGATACAAAGCGACTGTCTCGATCTGACACAATCGATACTGGGGTGCCATGCAATCTGACTATCTCGTCAACAAACTTCCTGGCCATCTCTGTGAATGTCATCCCTTTCTTGAACGGAAGGAAATGTGCTGACTTAGTCAATCTGTCCACTATGACCCAGATCGCATTGTTCTTTCTACTGGTCGGCGGAAAACCGGAGACGAAATCCATCGTAATGTGCTCCCACTTCCACTGCGGAGTGTGCAATGGATGCAATGATCCTGGAGGTCGCTGATGATCAGCTTTTACCCTCTGACAGGTCAAACATCGAGCTACGAACCCTGCGATCTCCCGCTTCATATTGTTCCACCAAAATCTATCCTTCAAGTTCCGGTACATCTTCGTACTCCTGGGGTGCATCGCATATCGGGCATCGTGCGCATCTGTCATCAATTTCTCTTTCAACTCATCCACAGCGGGAACACACAATCTGTTCCTGAAGTACAAAACTCCATCCACCAAGCTGAAATCCGGTCGATCTGCAATCCGATCTCTGAACTTCACCAGGAGGGGGTCCTCAAACTGGCGATCCTTGACCTGCTGAATCACCTCAGGCTGAAACACGACGGTAGTAGATAATGTCACCAATCCACCTACCATCTGAACCTCAACAGGCTGATCATGCACAAGCATATAAAATCCTGCCAACACCTGAAGACTGTCTGTCCTCCTGCTGAGTGCATCTGCAACTACATTGCCTTTGCCTGGGTGGTACTTGATCGGAAAGTCGTAATCTTTGATGAACTCCAACCACCTTCGCTGCCTCATATTCAAGTCATGCTGATCAAACAGGTACTGCAAACTGTGATGATCGGAATGGACCTCAAACTTCACACCGTACAGGTAATGTCGCCACAACTTCAATGCAAATACAATGGCTGCTAACTCCAAGTCATGTGTGGCATAGTTCTTCTCATGTTCTTTCAACTGTCTGGATCCATAGGCAATCACCTTCTGATTCTGCATCAGTACACAGCCTAGTCCAACTCTAGAGGCATCTGAGTAAATCATGAATCCCTCACTACCATCCGGGAGAGTCAACACTGGCGCCGTAGTGAGCTTTTCTTTCAACATTTGGAAACTACGCTCACATTTCTCTGTCCACTCATACGGGACCTTCTTCCGAGTCAACTGAGTCAGCGGGGCTGAAATCTTCGAGAAATCCTGCACAAACCTGCGGTAATATCCTGCTAATCCCAGAAAACTCCGAATCTCTGTCACTGATCTAGGACGGGGCCAATGGACTACTGCCTCAATCTTAGCCGGATCCACCATCAATCCATCTCTAGAAATCTTATGACCCAGAAATGCAACTTGCTCTAACCAGAAATCACACTTAGCCAACTTTGCATACAACTTGTGATCTCGAAGCAGCTGCAATGCCTTCCTCAGATGGTCTGTATGTTCCTCAGCAGTCTTCGAATAGACCAATATGTCATCTATAAAAACCACAACGAACTGGTCCAAGAAGGAAGTAAACACCCTGTTCATCAACGCCATAAAAGCTGCGGGTGCGTTCGTCAAACCAAACGGCATGACAAGGAACTCGTAGTGTCCATACCGAGTCCTGAAAGCTGTCTTAGGAACATCCTCATCCTTCACCCTGAGCTGGTGATACCCTGACCTCAAGTCAATCTTAGAGAAGTAAGCTGCACCCTGAAGTTGATCGAACAACTCATCAATCCTAGGCAATGGGTATTTGTTCTTGATAGTCACTTTGTTCAACTGCCTGTAGTCAATGCACATCCGGAAACTGCCATCCTTCTTTTTGACAAACAATACAGGAGCTCCCCAAGGTGAAACACTGGGGCGTATGAACCCTTTATCCAACAAATCCTGCAATTGTTTCTTCAATTCCAACAACTCTGCAGGTGCCATACGATATGGAGCTCTACTGATGGGTGCTGTACCTGGCATCAAATCAATCGCAAACTCTATCTCTCGAGCTGGTGGTAACCCTGGCACATCCTCCGGAAAGACATCCGGGAACTCGCTGACTACTGGAATCTCGCTGAGCTGTCGCTGATCTTTCTTCTCTGAAATGAATGCAAGAAATCCTTCACATCCCCTACGAAGCATCCTGTCTGCCTTACAAGCAGATATCACACGCCTCGGGCACTTCGTCTGGCTACCTTCAAATCGAAAACCGCTGCCCAAATCAAAGTAGATAGCTTTGCTGTAGCAATTGATACACGTATGATATCTCGCAAGCCAGTCCATACCAAGAATCACATCAAAATCCAGTGTCGTGAGCAACACGAGGTCTACTGGGAGCTGATGACCAGCTATCCGCACAGCGCACTGAGGGTAGAAAACACTGCACTCCACCCGTTTACCAACCGGAGTGGATACCAACAACAAGTATGGAAGTGGTGTGGGTCGCTGTCGAAGCTGCACAGCAAAATGGGGTGCTACGTACGAACGCGTAGACCCGGAGTCAAATAAAGCTAAAGCTTCTGCATCGGAAATTAAAATTTTACCTTCCACGACTGTGGCCTCCTCCGCGCCCTCATGCGTAGCAGCATAGGCTCGGGCTGTCTGGCGGTTTGGCTTCTGACCTGGGCGAGCTGGCTGAGATCTGCCCTGTGCTGTAGGTCCTGTCTGTCTCGTCTGTGGAGAGGACTGAAACTTCGGGCATTGGGCCCGCCTGTGGTCCGTAGAGCCACACCCGAAACAAGCCCCACTCTTCCTCCAACATCTGTCGGTGGGGTGGTCCTTCCCACAGTGACCGCAAACTATCTGAGAACTGCTCGAACTGCCCTGTTTACCCTTGAACTTCTTCTGGAACTGACTTCTGCCACTGAAACCTGCTGCCCTCTTAGCCTCTGTTCGCTCCTCCTCAAAGATGGCCTCTGCATCATAAGCCCTGTCAATAGCGTCATCCAATGTAGCCGGCCACATACAAGCAACCACGTGGCGTTTGTGTCTCGGATTTAGGCCGTTGACGAAGCGAGTCACCTTCTTATGCTCCGTGTTCACCATATCCTCTGCGAAGTGGGACAACTCTGTAAACTTGTGTACATAATCTGCAACTGGCATCTGTCTCTGCTGAAGGTTGAAGAATTCCACTTCCTTGGCTCGCTGAATATGGAGAGGCATGAACTTACGACGGAATTGCTGCTTGAAGGTCTCCCAAACTGTGGCACTGGGCATAGTCTGAAATGAAGTCTTAACACTCCTCCACCATGTCTTGGCTACACTCCGAAGCATAGAGGCTGTGAGAACTACCTTCTGCTTGTTACTGCACACAATCGTATCAAAAAGCTCTTCAGTCTGCTCCAACCATTGCTCAGCCTGCAATGCGTCCTCTATCCCATGGAACTCAGTCGCCCCTCGCTTACGGAACTTGTCGAAAAGCGCATTAGGATCTGATTCCTTAGGCTGGAAAATCACCTGCTGATCTACATGAGGTGATGCTACTGCAGCAGCCTGACTCTGCCTATCTACCATGGATGCCATCTGCGCCTGTAATGACTGCATAGACTGCATCATCATCATCAAGCGCTCCTCACTGCTGATATGTGGGGGTACCGATCCACTATCACCGTTATGGCCCTGTTGATTCTCATCCCTAGATCCTGATCCTGATGCCACCCTGCAAAAGGAAAAGAAACACAACACACAAATATAAAATGCCCTGAGTTAGTCAAACCCCAAATCAACATATGAGACCTCGAGTCAAATAGTTGATATCGTTATCTCACCACGATCTTAGATGCCTAAATGCTTATAACTAGCATGCTTTGATACCATACAATACGTATGTCACGACCCGAGCCCAGAATTCGGGGGTTAGCGAAAAGCTAAACCGGTGACACACGTACTCCCGTGCACGTGCACCCAAACCCAGTCCAGATGCACGCACACAAGGGATCTAACACGTGCGAACTAAGCGTACGCGGAAGCTGTACATATCATAGCAAGCAACAAAGGAAAATAAAATAGCGGAAGCCAAAGCAAATACGAAACGGAAAAGACAAAGACAAATACACTGAGATAAAACCGAATACACACCAAAATCAAAATACACAAAATATACAGAATACAAGTCCAAAGTCCAAAGTCCAAATACAAGCTCTCAAAAACCAAAACGCAAAATAAAAGCCACTGGTATGCATGCACGCACTTGGCAGAAGTGATCAGGCCCACTCTGCCAGACCGGAGGGTGCCTCTACACTCGCCCCTGCAGCCTCCTCGACCGCCGGGGAGCTGGGCAAGGTATCTGTGCCTGCAACACCACAGACAACACAAATGAATACAACGATCCAGCAATTATAAGTAACAGGAAAGAAACACGCATAGTATCAAGCGAATGAAATAGGGACAGAAGATTAAATACAGAGTCCATCTTAGTATGCTAAGCAAATCGTGCATAGGAGTAAAACATGATAATGGAATCAAAACATAGAATACTGAACTAGTTGGCTACTACGTTAACCATGTTCTCTCCAAAAGAGAGCAGAGCAGAGCAGAGCAGAGGAGAACACCGCTGTCCAGGCCAAAGGTACAACGGGTCTCGGTTCCTGGGTTCCGGGGTCCCAAGACAAAGCAACACTGCAGTTAAAACAGAGATACAGAGATCTACGCCAGAGGTAACCCCGTCGGGTATCCTAGGGCTGAGGCTGAGTAGAGCCAGACTAATACCAATCAAATCAAAGCTAAAGAAAGGAGATTATCCGCTTTGGACTCACCGATGACAAGGACCGGATCTTATCCTCACGTATTAACCTCTGGGCAGAGCCACCAGGGAATACCCAAAAATCAGAGATATACAAAGCCAGAGAATATACAAAGCATAGCATAGATCAAAACATAGTACAGAGCGAAGAATAATACAGATATACAGAACGAAAGCAAAATGACTGAGGAATGCATAACATAGATTAACAGAACAGAGGGCAAAACCATAAACAATATGCAATGCATCTCAGATTAATATGGAATCAAGGTTCATTACAAGCCAAGTCTAATCTAGTTGCATCACTGTCACTAACCGTGCATGTTGATGTAGTTTTAAGTTATTCGATGCACCGTTGCCATCCTAGTGTTGCAATATAATCCTCATGTGCACCGAAGTCCCTTAAACCAACACCCATGGGGAGGTGCTTAACAATGAGCAACCCTCACATGAATAAGTCACAGCCTAACAGACTATTCATGCGCTCCAAAGAATCCATTTGGGCCGGTTTACGGGTATGGTTAACCTGTATTTGAGCCCTACAAGGTCACACCATTAGCCTAAGTTTAACCGATAGTTTACAGGTCTTACGGTTTAGCCATGGGTGACCTACGGCTTAGCCGTGGCATCCTACGGCGTAGCCGCAATATGCACTACGGCTTAGCCGTGGTTCCCTTCAAAACACGGCTAAACTGTCAGCTTTTCCACCTCTGATCTGATACATCTCACGGCTGAGCTACAGTCAGTATACGGCTTAGCCGTAGACCAATCCACGGCTTAGCCGTGGCATCTCACGGCTTAGCCGTATCCACACCGTAGAAGTACTGATATCAGAAAAGTTTCGACTGATCAGAGATTAAATTCACGGCTGGGGTCACGGTTGGGTCACGGCTAGCTTACGGCTCAGCCGTAGGACAAATTACGGCTTAGCCGTAGCCTAGCCGTAGAACAAATTCAGATTTTCGAGTCTCTGGAAAGCGAGCCGTAGAAATTTACGGCTTAGCCGTACAATACAGAATACGAGTTCGGGAAGATTACAGAAACGAAATTTTTGTACAGAAACTGAATAAAACAAGCTCAACTGATTCTCATAGCTTAGAAAATGGCTGTAAAACATTATATACACTAAAGAAGATGGAAATCAAAGCATTCAAATAGAGCACCCATGTGTGTTCTCAAAGTCTGTACTTATACTTGCCTCAAATCTGACAAATCTTCTGAAATCAAGCTCCAAGCAACTAAAATCAAAACAAATCAAAGCAATCACACATGCATGAGATGAGGGAAACACACATAGCTTGGAGAAGGAATCCAATCAAAGATGAAGAATGCAAAACCCACTTACCTAAGGCAAGGACAGAGATGAGAGAATGGAGAAGAGCCCAAACCAAACAGAGGATCCAAATCCTCAATCGATCAAGAGAAGGAAAGAAGAGAGAGAGAGAGAGAGAGAGAGAGAACGAACGTGGAGCTCCTGGAGTTGCATGCAGTCGATCAACGAAATGGGTAAGACATGTGGAAGCTGACTTATATTTATAGATTTGGAAGTTTAAAACAAGGTCCAATGGGTTTAGACTAATTACAGTTCAAGTCACACGAAGGTCTAACTTCTCCAATTGACTCCAAACGGATCTGACACAGTTACGGAAATTGTCGATCTCCACGAAATACGCGTGCTGACACCAAGATGATGCAAAGATGAGATGAGCAAAGCCAAAGCAAAATTACGAAAAAGGGCTTAGAACTACCTATCTCAGGTCAAAGGTTGCTCAACTACCTATCCATGACCCAAAACAAGTCCAAAAGAAATAAACAAAACAAAACACACACTAATGAGCCACTAATCCGGCTCAAAGGGGATCGGAGTGTTACAGTTTCTTTGCTTTGTCAACATCAATACCTTTTCCTTTCGATTCCCATGTGGAATCACTAGGTGTTCCTTTTCGAAAAGAAGGGTTCCAAAAGTAGGCTTCACACTGAAGGCATGGACTCGAAAGTCATAATTGCGTGAATCAAACTTTTTAGGAAATTACGGCTTCACTTATCATTCCAAATCTATGGCCTTTTCATGCATATCCGCAAGGGATGCAATCCTATGGTGAAGCAACTCTCTCCAAATCTCAGATCGTAGACCGGTCCTAAACCTCGAGAGGAATGACAATTGATCTCCTTTTACATCACATCTCAAATTTAATTCCTTAAATTTCATGATATATTCATTGACAGTCATACTACCCTGACGAAGGTGCTCCTTTGATCAAAGAGTCTCTCTTTGTAGGATCGGGGAAGGTACTTATCCTTCAACCTTTCCTTCATTCGTTCCCATGTGTTAATGGCTGCAAGGCTTAATCTTTGCTCATTAGTTTATAAGCTGATCCAAAATATTCGGGCTTGAGCTACTAATTTCATGGTGGCCAACTTAACCTTCATTTCTTCTGACAGTTCATACCATTTAAAGTAATGGACTATATCAGAAAGCCAATCGGAGAAAACCTACAAGTCCATCAGTCCATACCTTAACGCTGTTCAAAGTCCATCCATCAGGATTTTGATCTCTACCATAACCCCTATGATCAAATCTATTATTGGACTCACTATCGGTGTCCAACTCGCTGTCAACTCTCTTGTAGTGTCGTAGACGCCTCTTATCTTTTTCCTGGATAGTCCGTTCAAGATCTCTAATCCATTGGTTAGATTAGCTTGCCCTTGATGTAGGGTTTGAACTTGCGCTGTCAAGCTCTCTATGACCTTTTGTAATTGTTCTATGACTGTACCGGGCAGGTCAAAACTTGTCTTGGCATGGGAAGGGCCTCCCATTCGGAAAACTAGGGGCTAATGTTCCTGACCACACCTAGTGGCATACAACAACTACCTACATGCAATGAGACCAATGTGATGCGATGTGTGTGATGCAAATCCCTAGAGAACCTTGCTTTGATACCAAATTTGATGCAAGACCTAAGAAATATTGAATGAAATGCAAATAAAGATCAAATATCCAAATAATATTCGCACTAATTAATGAAAGTTGGCACCAGCACAAGATCATAACTAAAATTCAGCAAGAGTTACTCATTTTGATCTACCATTTAAATCAAAGTCCCGCAAGTGATTTTCCCAATATGTGGAGATGGATCTGTGGAAGTTAGAACTCCCAACTAATCTAGGGATTCAAATCTAATTAATTTCAAAGTGGAATTCAGACCTCAACAACATATATTCTGCACAACTAGGGTTAAATTAGGGTTCAGATCTGAATGGAATGAATTACTAAGGTGTTCAACCAATATGATGGAATTTTAGGTCCAAATCTAGGATTCAGATCTGCCTAATATGGGTGGTAATTAGATCCAATGGCTGTTTAGGCTGCATCTTACTCGATTTCAGATCTGATTGCAGGGTTTTAAATGGCCAAACTTTAGATTTAGAATTGTTGGGAAGGTTTTCTTGCGTTTGGCAAGTATTTGGCTAGATCTAAGAGGAGAAAAATGGCTTTCTTCAGGCTGAATGCAGAAATCTAAATGGATGGGGTGAAAATCTTAACCAAAAGAAAAAAGAAGATGGAGATTATCTTGTGTGAAGAACGATTCATTGGCCTTACACCAAACTCCCCAACTAGGGTAAGAAAAGATGAAAAACTTGTATGGAAACATCCAAAGAAGCTTTCATGGGAGAAGTGTTTTCTTTTTTATTCATAAATAATGGCCTCCAGGGATGGAATTACGACTTATAAGATAAGAGAACTTAAACCTAAACATTGGATGGTTGAGATCAAAAGATCTAACAGAGTTTAAATGAGATAAACTAATAAATAACCCTACTAATAATATGGGACCCTTTTCTAATACATAACTCTACTAAACACCTTGGGCCCTCATTTAAAATTAAAACACTTTTAATAAATAACTCTACTAAACACCTTGGGCCCTCATTTAAAATTAAAACACTTTTAAACCAACAACAACTCTTGCCCCTTGGCACATCCCAGTGTGGGGCCTTTATCTTGAATGCCTTGGGAGATCTTCAACAGTGTATCTTCCTCCTCACCACGATCCAATGGTGGATCTTTTAAACCGTGATGGATTAGCCCCATAAAAGGCTAATCCATCCATAACGGGACCATGTGGCTTAATTTCATCTTGCTCCTTGACTTGATGCCTCCATCACAAAGCTAAGGGCATTACGACTCATCAAGTACAAAAATCCAAATGAGTTCCACCAAAGAATTCATCTCTTCAAGATGCTAAACCCAATAATTCCTCAAGACAAATTTTTGCAACGACTAAATGTCAAAATAGGATGATTTGTTTTCATTGTCAACCGCCAGGGCATCATACAGAGGAATGTCCGAAGCACATACATCTGATTGAGATTGAAAGTGTTGATAAAAATATCCCAGATGATTTTAAGGGTACTGACACTAATCCCAAGGGTATTGAAACTAAGGAAATTGATGAAACATACGCAGATACCACAGGTGAAGCTCTTATCATCATCAAAAAGGCTCCACCAACTATTGAGAATAAATGGTTATAGAAAAATATCTTCCGTTCTGAGGGTACAGTTCTTGGACAGCATTGCACAGTTGTTGATGGAGGAAATTGCAAAAATCTCAACTCTCAAGCTCTTGTTGATCGCCTCAAGTTAAAAGTTTACAAGCACAACCGCTCTTATTTTGTTAAATGGTTGATGACAGGTGATCAAGCGCATATTAGACATACTTACAAAGTTAATTTTGCCTTTAGGGCAAATCTCAAAGATATAATTTGGTGTGATGTGCTACCTATGGATAATGATAATATCTTATAGGGTCGTCCATAGATGTATGACAAAAATGGAACTCATGGTATGCGCGACAATACATAAACATTCATACATGTTCGAAAATAAGTTATTCTTCATCTCAAGAAACCAGAACCGCCGAATAAGAATTCCTAAAAAGCTGCAACAAAAAAAGTCCTTCATGTTCACACTGAAAGAGGCAATCCGAAGAAGACTTGAGTTTGAGGATGAACTCTTCTTTCAACCCGGAAAGGATGATGAAATTCCCAGACTTTTGATTGATTAATAAATTTGTGGATTTTATCCTCGAGGTGCATCCTCGTGTATGAAGTCTTCTCGACGATTTGAAGTGTCCTCGGACTCATGCTTCGGCACCCCTATGCAACGTAACCCTAGGGCCTGCATCACACATCCTATGATAGCCAGATACGGCATTTCATGTGTAGTATGCATACTGATACGGTCCAAAATGGATCTCAATATGGGATACGGCAAGATACGATTGGGATACTATGTGGATATAGTGCGGATATGTCTTGCCTATATTTTATGAAAAAAAAAATTTTTGTATGAATTCGTCTGAAATTTGACAAAACAACAAATTTCATCAGAAATTCTCTGATTGCTTTCATGATTTTGTTATAACTTAAAAAGGGAAATAAAAAAATAACCCTTTTCCCCCTTCTATCAACCCATCTTGTGACCAAGAGGGGCAAAAAAAAAAAAAAAGACAAAGAAGAGGAAGAGGCTCACCAAATCTCGACCGAGACTGCTGTTGCCTTTTGTTGCTTGGATGGTGGTGCCTGCTGCTGCTACTGATCATGCTTTCTCCCGCTGCTCAACTGATGATACTTCAAGGTACTACTGCTCCTACTTCCTTAGTTTCTTCGTCGTCTTCTATCTTCTTCTCTTTTTCTTCTTTTCCTTCTCTTTTTTGTTTTTTCTTCATCTCCCCATTGATGTTAGTTCTTAGCAGTTTTGTGGTCAACAGTGAAAGGGCCAAAGGTCCCTGTCCCTTTTAAAAGGACATTTCAGTATTTTCCATTTAGTTCCCCTTTTCTTTTGTTTTAAGACAGCATAGCGCAAAATCCATTCCACTTTACCTCGGTTTTGAGTATTGACCATTGACAACCCTTAAGTTAAAAAGTATTTCTATTTTTGCATCAGCCACTTTTGTTTTATTTTAATCCTAAAAAGTCAAAACCCACATTCCAAGTATTCAGTGTTGGCTTACTGGTTCTCCACCGTTTCTCTCACATGTTTAAGACTTCTACCAATTTATTTATATTTTTGTACTATATTGGAAAATGGTCTTTCTTGCCATGTCATATTTGATGCCCTCTTCTTTTATATATTTATTATACTATTGGGAAATGGTCTTTCTTGTCATGTTATATTTGATGTACTTCTCTTTCTTTATATTATATCTTCTCTTCCTTTATATTATATTTTCCTCTTTGTGAAAATTTGAAACCTCTTTCCCTCCCCCTATTTTAATAGCTGGATATTTTTAGGATCATAAGTTTAACCATATTGGCCCACTTCAGACTAAGATTTTTAGTAACAACATCCAAATTTAGATTTTTAAGGACCCAGTTCAAGTAGTTATGCATGTATCATAGATAGATGTATTGGGTAGAATGATTGTAGCTTAAGAGTACTCTTTCTATTAATCATATGGACTTAATTTGTTAGGAGGGTAATACTAAAAATAATTAGTGTCACATGATATCCGCACCCGTATCAGTGTCGCACCCCGTGTCTATATCATATTTTGAGTGATACCGTACCCGTATCCTTGTTCTAAATTCTTTAAGTTGGTGTATCGAATCCCGTTCCCCATAGCCATATCCGTATCCATGCCCATACCTATGCATCATAGAACACATCAAAAGGAGAATAATTTGACATTCAAACTAACAATCCAATATTCAAACTTAACTTTAATATCTCTACCAAACTATTAATAATACAACTCAAAGCTAATCTAATCTAATCTAAACACTCCCCGTCCACACAATTCAATTAGCATAATCTTTATATATTTTTTATTTTTACTTTTTTGCTAGAGGTTGTTTTAGTGGTACACATCCTCTAAAACAACCTACTTGCTTAGAGATCGATACCTAAGCATCTGCGCATGATGAGACACACTTGCCGCTGGGGTGTCTCATGTTTCTCAGCACTAATCTTGATTTGACAATACCAATTGTTACTCACCATTGAATTGAAGTAGCTACAATTTCAAATGCTTCCATGCTTGATGCTTTGGTGCTTCATTACCCATACTTGCAGTTTTATTTTTTATTTTTTTGGGCCGAATGGCAAGATATATATTAAGATAGGAAAAAAGATACATGGGCTATGAGCCTCCAAAAAAGGCCCCAAGTGTCATCACCCATACTTATATTATCTAACAATATTGAGTTTCTAGGCATTGACTAAAAATTAAAAAAAAAAAAAAACTAATGTATCTGTATACGGCACTTGACTACAAAATACTTAGGCATTTGTTGCATAAAACTCCACTCTTAATGGGGCCACTTGGACGCATGATAGGTAAGATACATTGATTGACAGAAGGCATAGATATGAATGTGAGAAAAATGAGATCAAAGCAAAATTACAAAATCATAACCTTTTGTTTAACGGTTAACCAGAATGCAATGGAAGAATCCAATAGTATATAAGGTTTGGAACAATGTAAAATATGGGCTTGTTGTTGTGATTTTGAACATCACCCGTTGTGCACATCCATCAATCACAAGAACAAGCCACACACAAGAAGAGAAGCGAGATTTACGTGGTTCACCCAAACAGGGCTACGTTCACGGGCACAGAGACGATCATCTTCACTATCACAAGTAAAGTACAGAGACACACGTTTTCTCACATCGTCTCACCTACGTGGTGTGGAAACACCACGGGCAAGAGAGCTCTCACCTCTTTTCAGCGCGCAAGATCTAGGGTTACAGACTATATAATATATAATCTCTGCTTTCTTGGCCACCAAGAAAGCCCCAGTACAATTACCAAAATACCCTTGACCTTAAACCAGTCCCTGGCTAACCCAGTGGACTCATCCGGCTAAACCGGAATACAAGACATATACCCAACAATCTCCACCTTGGCTTGAATTCCGCACAACTCGAGCTACTAGGAGATAAAACTGACAATGTCTTCATGTACCTTGCTGAATGGTACGTCACTGCACCAACGATACAGTATTCTTCAACATTTTAATTTGTTGAACTAGCACATGAACTTTGAGCAAAGTTCATCTCGTCAAACTCCACCTCGAACTTAAAGCTCAAAACTATTGACGAATCTAAGTGATATGATATCTATATGAATCACTCACCATCCTGCCCCATCTTCAACATCACTGTGAAGATCCAATCACCACAAGCATGCAAGCAAAAAAAATCGGGAATACAAGTCGAGATGACTTCACAACTGCAGAACAACCTCTGCCTCCGAGCAGTCAAAAAACTCCATTTGATCGGGCCTCCAATCAATCAAACACATGTTTGACAACTGCTGATGCATCAGCTCCTCCTTGCTGCTTTTCCGGCTTTGGCAAGATGAAGAACATCACATGCGATCCAGAAAGCATGTGAACCCCAAACGAACAACTTCGTTTGAATCAGCAAACCCTTTGCAACTAGGCTGGCGACTCCCATTATTGGGTTTGCAACAACCAGGTCGAGTAGACCCGATTCAATCCTGAATCCACATCTGTTCAGATCTCCTCCAAATTTCTGCATAGAGTTGTAGATCTTGTCAACACGAGCATGCTAGAAGAAACGGATCTAAAATTCGACTCCGAATGGCTCCGATATCGCAGAAACAAGTTTCTACGCTCCTAATTGGTCAAACTCTTCATTGACCGTCAAACAGCCAATCACCCTCTTCCACTGTGTAGATCTGCTTGAAACGAGTCCGTAGGCGCAAATGGATCTCCGATCGGACGTCGGATGATCAAGATATCGTAGAAACAATTTCAACTGTTGAAACTGGTCAAACCTGATTGTTGACCGTACCTTCGCTGATGCTGGCTGACGTCAGTGCTCTACTTACTGGGCTGGACTCTGCGCACACGGGTCAGGTCTGGCCAGACCCGAACCGGAACTGCACTTGTGCTGCTAGGCTTCTCTCCACGGGTTAGGTCGAGACGACCCAACCCGAAAACCCGAAACTGCGCTACTC
Organism: Sextonia rubra; assembly: GCA_037013555.1. NCBI lineage: Eukaryota > Viridiplantae > Streptophyta > Magnoliopsida > Laurales > Lauraceae > Sextonia > Sextonia rubra. The sequence continues at coordinate 48,879,749 of JASUAD010000009.1, read as the reverse complement.
TGCTGGGCCTTTCCTGCCTCGGCTTCGCTGCTAACAGGTCAGGTCGACTGCTACCCGACCCGACCCTGAACTGAAATCTGCTCCACTGCACTGAGCCGGACTATGCAAACACGGGTCAAAACCGACCCGACAGGGTCGTCTCCTTCATCCTCTGTTTCTGGTTCAAAACCCTACAGCACCTCCTCTTTCCTCGAACCCGGTGAGAGAGTGGCGGACCGTAGTGATGAAGCCGGCAGCGGCGAGGAAAACTCCGGTAGTGCACACCGGCAACAATGGAGGTGACGGCGAGAGATGCGGCGCTTCAAGCGATCTGGGTCTGCAACCTAGTTGCAGACGGCAGAGATGCAGCGGATCTCTGCTGCGGCTCCGGCTACTTGGTCCAGCGACCAGCGGTAGGCGCGGCGATGGCACGGCGGGCTGGAAGTCCGGCGAAGGCGACGGAGACTGCAAGAATCCCGGCGAAAATCTCGGTGAGAATCTCGTGTTTTCGAACGGCAGTTTTTTTTTTGTTTTTGTTTTTGGTCTTTCCTCCTCTAATACGCTACAGAATCTTCACAAATCCGGCACAGATCCAAACCGACGAAGATGTCCAGCCAACCGAGAACCCCAACTTCTCTATCTTCTTCTTCGATGCAGCAAAAAACTGATTTCTCTGTTTCAGATTTTGTCTGAGAACCCAATCGATCTGGTATGCCGGTGATCACAACCACAGCAATCACTTCGAGATCTGAAAAACATGTGAATCCTTTTTTCCTCCGATCCCAGCGAGACCGGAGAACCCAATCTCGTCTTCTTCCATTCTGATGGTGGCCCAACCAAAAATCAGGAACCTGATCTCTCTTCCTCTGTTACGAAAACAAAGATCTGACAAGGATTCAATCAGTTGATCTTCATGCACAACATCCAAGCCATTGAGCAATCTCCACCTCGCTCAAAAACCCGAGGAATACCAACCTCAGCTCTGATACCAATTGTTGTGGTTTTTTTAACATCACATGTTGTGCACATCCATGAATCACAAGATCAACAAGAACAAGCCACACACAAGAAAGAGACACGAGATTTACATGGTTCACCAAAACAAGGCTACCTCCACGGGCACAGAGACGATCATTTTCACCATCACAAGTAAAGTACAAAGACACGTTCTCTCACATCGTCTCACCTATGTGGTGTGGAAACACCACGGGCAAGAGAGCTCTCACATCTCTTCAGCGCGCATGATCTAGGATTACAGACTACACACATATATATTCTCCGCTTTCTTGGCCACCAAGAAAGCCCGGTACAATTACCAAAATACCCTTGACCTTAAACTAGTCCCTGGCTAACCCAATGGACTCATCCGACTAAACCGGAATACAAGACATATACCCAATACTTGCGCCCATCAAATCAGCCGAGTCAAAGCCAACTCAGACTCAGCACTTAACGAGTCAAGTCTAAGTAACTCGGACTCAACTCAAAGTAAAAAAATAAAATAAAATAAAGGGGTTTCTTTTGTAAAGTCACTTAAAATAGGAGAGAAAGCATTACAAAGGTAAGAAGGAAAGGGTTCTGAGCATCGATGGCAGATCCTCTTTCGGCATGAGAGAGAGAGAGAGAGAGAGAGAGAGAGAGAGGGTTGCTGCTGCTGTGCTGACCTGTTGCTGTTGCAGTGCAGCTGCCCTGCTGCTGGCCGATTGTGCAGTGCTGCTGTTATTGCAGGTGAAGTGTTGCAGTTGTTGCTTTCTTACTCTTGCAGCCTTGCAGGTGGAGTGCTGTTGCTCTGCAGTACGTGCTGGTTGCTGCTATGCTGCTGGTACGCTGGTCTTCTTCTCTCTTCCTCCTCTTCTTTTCTTTGCTTTTGTTTTTCCCCCTTTTCTCTTGCTGATATTGCTCTGCTTCTGGTGTTGGTGGTATGTTGGTCTTCTTCCCTTCCCTTCCTGTTTTCTTTTTTTCCCCTCTTCCTCTCTTTTTCCAGTTGGCTAAGTCTGGGCTGTGGCCTGCGAATGGTTTTTTTTTTCTTGTTTTTTACAATTTTCTGGGTACTGTAGTGATGGATCCCGACTCAGCCTAGTCCCGCTTGACTTGCCCAAATTGGCCAAGTCAACTCGAACACTGCCCTGGGCGAGTCGGGTCCTAAGTTCACGTTTTTAAACCTTAGTGCTATGATGCACGGGTACTTCAAAATGGGCAATATAGTGTCCTATCGTATCCAATACTCTACTTTTTATATGTAAAATCCATTTCCTTCTGTCCATAGCATGTCATGCTGTATCTGGGCCTCATAACCTTGGTGCCAATTCATATGATGGCAATGTATGCAATGTGATTGGACTAGACTCCAAACATTATTCACTGTTGATTTTATGTCAAAATGATTTGTGCAAACCTAGTATGAGAGATAAAATCATAGGCTCAGGTTGATACCTCATATTCCCTTCAGCAGCATCCAAACATTCCCATCACCCAGCCTCTCTTGTTTGTAAAATCCAACCCATCATTTGAGAACGCACTCCAACATTTAGTACATGCCCCAAATTCATTTTCCAATTTCAATCTCCTATCTTCATCTCCTTTTCTTTAAGTTTTTTTATGTCAGTGGGATATTCCATATAGCTTTGCAATATATGAAAGATCAAAAGCTTTTTCAAATTAAAAACACCTGAATTGTTTGTCACATAGCTAGATTCCCTTTAAGGGTTGCCCAACTGACTAGAAAGTTTCAAAGAACAATCGAATAAGACAAGAACGACGAAATAGGTTCATGATGTAAAACAAGTTGGAGATGACTATATGAAGTGTCAAGATGAAAAGAATCCAATTGGAAGGCTTGTGCCCTGACTTGAGAGGACCATAGCTTTTAATCCAATAGTCATCTTTTCAATTAAGAGAGTTCAAAACCCCTCAACAAGTTCTTTGAAGTATTGGATTATTAACTCGATTGATTTTATTGTTTTGGCATAACAAATTCTATCATTTAACTGGTGTTTTTTTTTTCCTCTTTTATCGGTTTCAAAAGTCAAACTCACTATCAAAGGTAAGTTTAACTTTTTTGAAATTTTTGGTCAAATTAAAGTTTTTTGTTATCATAAAACTGTAGAGATTATATTTTCAAATATTTACTGTGTTACATTAATGTGGTTATTTGTAGAGTGCAATGAAGATTTATTAACATAAATAAGAAAATCTAATCAAATCTTAAAATAAGCAAGAAAATCTGATCACATGCATAAAACTTATAATGAGAAATGCAGTTTAACCTAAAAGGACTAAACTTCAATAAATTGTAAAACTTATGAATTAATGGATAATTATTGATACAATGGAGATTTCTAAATAATTAAACCCACGGTCTGGACTATTCAATAAATTTCTCTATGTTGTAGTCCAAGTCTGCTCAATTCCAGTAAGTATTGAGAAACGTTGTTAATGTCTAATTCACAAACATCTCAAATGCCTGTAAATACACGTCCTAATTTTCAATATTTTGAAGAAAATGATAGGGTTCTCTCTAGCAATCTTTGGTCTGTCAAAGGCGCCGTTTGCTTATCAAGTGAAGGATGATGGGTCCAAGAAGAAATTCCAGCTAAAATGTGTCAAATCAGACCTAAGGTTTTCCCTCTTCTTTATAAAAATGTCAAAACAAGTTAGTAGCATATGGAGAAATGCAGTATGGTCTAGAGGTAAAGGGCAGCACCTCAATTACCAGGGATCGACATGTCCTGTGGTAGAGCACAAAGCACTCGAGCTGAGCACTATGGTGGAACCGTGAAAGTAACATAGGCAAAGCAGAGTGAAGGAATGAGGCACCCCTGGGATGACCCCTACGATGATTAGATGAGGCTAGTTTAGGACTAGGATAGTTCAGAAATCCTCCCCTTAAAAAAATCTAGTAACATATGAGAGCAGAACTAAGGGTGTAGAGGCCATGGACAAAGAAATTCTAAAAAACCCCCCATATCTTAGGTGGACTTTTATGATTAGTTTATATGCCCCCCTCCCCTCTGCCCCCAACCCCTAAGAAATTTTTTTTTTTTTTTTTTTCATCTAGTGCTCTCTCCGAAGAAAATTTCCTTGTTCTGCCACTAGTAACATGTGAAGATATAAATAAAAGAATAAAGTACAAGTACTTACTATGTTCCAACGACTCTATTCGTATTACCCTCATTTTGGTTTCCTCCAAAAATTCTAGCCATGCCGAAGTCAGAAATTTTAGGGTTCATCTCATTATCCAACAAAATATTGCTAGCTTTCAAATCTCTATGGATGATCCGAAGACGAGAATCCTCATGCAGATAAAGAAGGCCTCTGGCAATCCCGCCGATAATATGAATTCGTGTTCTCCAATCTAGTTGGACCCGTTTGATAGAATCTGATATCCAATAAAATAGATATTAAGTCTAGTATACCAAGTTGAGAAAGTGATTTGCTCGAACTAAATTGTCTACTACAATATAAAACAATAAGAAAAAGATGAGGATGACAAATGCAGAATTATATAGTATAATGAGTCTCACCAAAGTAGTTTTAGGAATGGTCATTAAAACTCGTCATTTTTAACAATTTCATAGACGTTCATGGGCTAGTCCGTCTTAAGGCCAGCCCAAAGACAGACTGGATGAAAAACATTGTATTGTGCTTTAAGGCCTCCTTAAAACACACTATTTTACAGTCGGACAAATGGTCTCAGCTGAATCCACCTTAAAAGCCTAAAAGTAGGACCTAACCTGACCCGCCTATCTACACAAATGACTCATGCTTTGAAGTGGAACTGGTCTGACCCTAACTTTTATGCAATTAGGATGAATCAAGTGCTGTTGGGCCTGAAGTGGCTCTTACTAGCCCTGGCCATGAACAAACTTCTAATTTAGAAACATTTGCTGATATTTTTTTTTTTTTGTCAACAGAACACTGATAATTTAGAAACATTTGCTGATATTTCTCATCAACAGAACATACGCACACACAAGGCTGGTTTTATATATATACAGAGAGAGAGAAAGAGAGAGAGAGAGAGAGAGAGAGAGAGAGATCCAAACCAAAAAGGAAGACATCAAGGCTGGTATTTGGCATGTATTCATAAACAAGCAGTTTTTCTTCACTTTCAATGCAACAACCGAAAAGCCTCACAAGATTTCTGTGTTGCAGCTTAGCAATTAGGATTATCTCATTCTTGAACTCCTCTAGACCCTGACCTGAAGTTCTAGAAAGTCTTTTAACTGCAATTTCCTTCCCATTAGGTAACAAACCCTGTAAAATTTTTCGTGTAACAATATTTAGTTTAAAAAGGTAACCAAACATAGGTTTGCTCCAAACACTGTCACTAATGTTGTCCTTGGAGACATAGTAATCTGAGAAAAAATGTTACAACTTAAAATAAATAAATGAGTTTTAAATAATAAAGAAGGTATAAGATTGATGATATATACAACAAAGTAGTAAATTTCCATTTGATACAAATTTCACTATTTATTTATTTATTTATTTATTTATGACAGGGCACTTGCCATATGCTAGAAGTTTTTTATTCAGTTGCCAAAGATCAACAATGATACGCCAACTATCAAGGCAGGTTCCTTTTCACAGCTCTATCAGATGGTTGGCAGAAATTTCATGATATTGTCAGGAGATAACATATAATGATACTCCTAGAAAATTGTCCATGTGCTCAACATTGGCATACAACTCATAATCCTACTAATAAATTTGTATGAATTTTAATATTATAATGTGTAGAAATGAGTTGAGAATAAGCGATGAGGAAGGAAGAGAGATTGATTTTCTATGTGTAGGATAATTATTCAAATGGCCAAAATTGGTGCTCATAGATTAGATTAGGCCAGAACAAGATGGGCCGGCAAATCATATGCTATTAATCAAATGGGATGGCAAACTCTAGTTGTCAGTTCAAAATGGGCAAGCAAGTTTTACAATGTGAATCAAATAGGCACAAATGGATGAGCTAATAAACCCTAAATTAAAATCAAGTGTCCCCACATTATATCTATAAATTAAATGGGTTCAGATTATAATTGTAAATCAAATGGGTCCGCAACTGTAAATTTAAAATGTGCTGGCAACTACATAAATGGGCCAGCAAAATAACCTTAAACTAAAATCAAATGAGACAACAGTAATATAACATTAGACATAAATCATTTGAAAACATATATATCTACCCATCCATCTAGGGCAAGATTCATGTGCATATATCCCTCATTATTTTTTTCATGAGAACTCTAGGTGGGACCACTGTATGGTCCATCCAAATGGACCACACACAAAAGCCCCCTAAATTGCACATATCCACCAATTTTCAGGCATATCTGAATTTACTGGACCATTAGATTGATTGTGCACCAATTTGAATGAAATGGATTTGTGTGCCATGGATGAAGGGGTTAGGAACATGTGGATTGGGGCCAAACTTGATATTTAAGATGGTCTTACATGGATCTTTCCATCCCCCCAGTCTCATCCCTTAGTGGGGTCTACAGTGAGCCCCATGGGGGAGTATGCACGGTCCCTCCATGAAGAACGTACGCACAGGAAGATTGCCCATCTAGATATATGTATATCATCTTTTAACACAATATAAGATCTTTCTAATAGTGGCAAAATACTTGTTATTGCAATAGAAAGGCTTTTAAGAATCAAGTAAGCATTTAGATATTTAAACATTCACAAAAAAAAGTAAAAGAAAAAATTGAAAGAGTAGACTGCAACCATTGAAAGTGCTTCACACCTATAAAGCACGAGTACTTCCAAAATGTACACATACCCGTACCGAGTACGCACGGTATGGGTACGGCCAAAAACATATCAAGTATGATCAAACGTACCCAGTACGTTTTAACTTTATGGGTACAGGATAGGTACATTTGAGGATACGGGATGGGTATGTTCCTCGTACTTCTGTAAGAGTGGTTTTTTTTTTTTGTAAAAACTTTTGTTAAGAGTTTGAAAGAGCTAAAAATGTAATTTTTAACTTTAGCTCTAACCCTTCCCGATGAACTTAAAGGGAAAAGGCTTTAACCCTAACCCATCTCCAATCGCCTCATTTCCAACAAAAAAAAAAAAGAAAATGGAAAGGAGGAAGAAGAAGAAGAAGGAAGGAATACTGGATTATAAAATATAAAAAATAATATTGCTGTTGCTCTTTTTTTTTTCATTAGGTTGAATTTGTAATGGTGTTAAGTAATTATTGGTTGTTGCATCTAATAATTTTAACCCATTTTAATTATTAGCATATGGCATTATTAAAATTTTAAAAAATATAATTTAATGGACGTACCCTAGCCGTACCCATATCCTGTTTTTTTTTTAAAGAATTTTGCCGTATCGACATATCTATACCGTACCCATATCAGTACCCATACCGGTACGCATGCTTCATAGCTTTGCACTCTCATGACCATCCCACAGGGAGTCTTAGCCTTCTTCATGTAAATAGTCTTTTCCAAGATCGCTTCTTTCAATGGGCCTAAGAAAAGGAAATAAACCGGAAAAAATTCTACCTCTTCATGAATTTTTTTTTTATTTCTCTATTTTTTAAAACGTAAGTACTCACACTTTTTCCCAAGTCCCTCAACATAGTGCTAGAGCTAGGGGAGGGCTCGGGTGTTAGGGTTTGGGGGCAATGACCCCATCAGACTTGGAAAAGAGCCCAGAAGGGGCTATGGAGAAGATGGCCCGTGCGGCCATGCCCCCATTAGAAATAAGCCCTCTTCTCCACAAAATCCCCAAATCCTCTTTCATTTTATCTCCAAATAGCAAAATAATGGTTGACCATCATTTCCCCCCTCCCCCAAAATGAAAATCTTGGGTCCACCACTAACTAGAGCAATGGATTGATCCCTTGTCGGTTGTTTATGCAACAAGGAGGCACCTCTACATGACTTGTTTAATCCCTCTTATAATATGAAGACCCAACTGGAAAGAAATTAAAAAAAAAAAAAGATAAGTATTCTAAATTAAACACCACTGCCATTATTATTCTCCATGAAATGAAATTACCATTGAGAAACGAAATTAAGTAGAAATTAATTGAAAGAGAATTAAGCAAACAAATTAACTAATGAATCTCTAAAAGTAAATAAAAGAGGATTAAGAAAGTAAATTATAAAAGCAGTTACAAGAAGATTAAGAACAGAATTTGAAGACATCAAAATTTGATTAGGTGGTGAAAATGTGATTCTATGACAAATTGCTATAAATAATATATTTGGGATAATACGATCATATTATAAAAAATCATCAATACTTTTTGACACTGTCCAAGTTAATAATATTAATTTTACCTTATAAACTGGGCCAAATCCACCGCGACCAAGCAAACGTTCCTCTGAGAAGTTATTTGTTGCTGTTTGTACCACAATCAAACTAATCAGTGGCAATCCATGATCGTCCACTAGAACCCCACCATCTATATCCTCATCCATGAATTTGGTTCCATTTGGAGAGCTCAGGTCATGAAATAAATTCATTCCTATTGGAATACGGCAATTGTTAGCTCATTATTTTGTCAGAAAGATCCTTCAAAAGCCATAAGACCAACAATAGCAACAGAGCAAATAGGAACCAATAAGTTTTGGTGTTTTGTTTTTTATGCATAGTTTAAAGTTAATCAAATTTTCCCATTTGTATGCATATGTAACATTTACATATTTTGAAAATACTTCAATGTTTGTTTTCAAACATCACCTTCATATCATTTTACCATGTTTTCCTCGACCTATATTAACTAGGTGTATAAAATATTAAAAAAAATTAAGGACTTTTTGTCTGGTGATGAGAAGAGGAAGGACCCCAAACTAAACTATTGAGAAAACACTAGATCTAAAGCACAACAAACGGTGTGAATGATGAATTAGTGGCCCACAAAAGTGAAGGAAAACAAAAAGTGAGATTAAGTAATATTTTGGTTTCATTCGTAGCAGTTTGAGAAAACCACCCAGCCCACACACAAGACTCCACCCCACCTCTCTCAGTTCTCATTCCAAAACACTCACTACCCACTCATCACACCTATACTCACCTACACTACCACTCAGTCCACTCTCCATCTTTTCCAGAGGTGCAGGGACTGATGAGATCGAGAGAAAGGGATGGGAATTTGAGTGGTGTCAGGAGAAGAATCCAAAGAGAATGAGAAGAAAATGAGGATGATGAAAACAGGATCGGCTGGCTGCAAAAAGAGATGGAGATGATGGTGATGTTGATGCCGACTGCAGAGGCTTAGGTTGCAAAGACTGCGGAGGAGAAAAAAAGAAAAAAGAAAAAGAAAAGGAAGAAAATAATAACGGAAGAAGATGAGAGAGTGAATAGATGACAGTGCGTTGGGTGCTAAGCTGAACGCGTAGGTAGGTCGGGTTCGCTGCTGGCATCATACTCAGATGGTTTTGCAAAGATGGGCTGAATGAGTGGTAGCTGCTCTCACTTACAATGGGCAATGGAGAAGATTGCGAAGGGTATTTTCGTCATTTACAGCAAAAAGGAGAAAAGTGATAGGTAATCCCTTGAATTGGCCGGTTGTCCTTGATTGAAAACTCTATGGAAAACTTCAACCCTAAATTGAAATGTTTGCACTTTGTGTCTTTTTTTTAATATAAGCAGAAAACTTAAGGCCTTATTTAAAATTTTCCGTTATAAGTTTGTGTTATTTAAATAATTATATAAATTATTTTGCATGGTGAGCTATGAAATTTTAGATAAAAACTGACCTCACCATACATTGATTTTCTAAATATATGATTTTTTTTCACACAAGTACATTCAATAATACAAAAGTACACATTTATAAATTTTTGCATATTACCCATTAAACTTGTGGGCCACAGATGAAAGGATTTGTGTCATTGGATTGGGTTCAAATTTGATATGAGGGATGGTCCCACTTGGATCTTAGTATCACCCCTGCCCAATGATCTATGGGCTCCTAGTTGGGCCCCAACAAATGTTCCATTCCTAGAAGGATATCTAAGATATAGGAAAAATATCCACCGAGTCTTTCACTGCAAAGACATCTGGATTGCCCACAAAATCACACCCTTCAAGAACTCAATTGACTTATTGGGCTGGTACCAAAGAAAGAGGAAGAGAAAAGGGAGCAGTAGGTAAGGGTTCGGTCCGTGGTTGGGTTTGAGAGAGAGAGAGATGTACCTGTATCTCATGAGGATTTGCTCTAGTGAGGTCTCTCTCTCTCTCTCTCTCTCTCTCTCTCATGATGGGCATTAGATTATAAAGCTTGCACAGAATTCGCGCAAGCGAGTTCGCCAATGAGGGTTCGTATTGATGATAACTCATGTAAGTCAGGGGTCTCATGTGATAACCAAACCTTGGGATCTGTAATTATCAAGGAGGGGGTCCTTATTTGTGCATGGTTTGGATTCGTCATTAGGTGGGCCACACCAATAGTTCTCATGGAAGTAGCACTAAGAACTAATGCAAGATAGACCCGTGGTCCCCATGGGTAGGCCAGCCAACGGGCCCAACCCATCCACTCAACCAAGAATCTAGGCCCATCCCACTCATTTTATGTCATTGCTATATTTTAATTATGTTTTAATTTGTTTTAGTAGGATGTTGTAATCCTGACTCCATCAATGTGTTTGAATGGTTCAGATTGGTCCAAGGGTTATTTCATTTCCTATATAATGATGTAAGGCCTCTTTGGCTAAAAAGCAATAATGATTGATGATCAAGTTGTCCTCACGATCTCAATGCCTCCTGGGTTGGAGTTTGGTGAGAGACTAATTCAATCTGGGTTGGAGTTTAGTGAAAAGCCCAATTTTTTTCTCTTGCTCCATCCTTATCCTTGCCTGCCCCACATTTTTCACTCCATTGTTTTTTCTTTTTTTGAAATGGTAACTTGTATTTATCAAAAACTTTATAGTATAAAAGATCTATACTGAGAAGCAGTAGGGGAAAACCCACAAAAAATAGCCACCACTCAAAAGGAAAAAGGAAACAACAAGACTCCTAGAAAAAAAAAGCTAGAAAGGAATGGAGAAGCCATAGCCATGTGTTGATGACTTCCCTCCAATTGAACATGATAAAATCCGAAAGGATACCCTAGAAATCTGGAAGAATGGAGACCCATGAGGCCACGTAGAATTTCATTTTGAAGATGATGTCATGTTTAGACAAAGCAATTCCATCAAAACATCTTCAATTTTTTTCAATCCACAATCTCCAGATGCAGGCCAAGAAAGAAAGACGCCAAATAATCTTGCTTTTCAATGAAGCTGTTGGACATGTCCACTCCTCAAAAAGATCATTAATGGATTGTAGGGAGACCCAACTAGAATTGAAACCAAATAAAATCAATGACCAAAGGGTATTGACCATTGTACAGTGAAGTAGGAGGTGGTCCACCTTGAGCTTATTGGCAACATCGATCAAAAGGTGTAGGAAATAAAGGAAGACGAAGAATTGGTCATTGAGACTCCCCACGTTGATTTTAAATTTGGGATAGACTACTGAAATTAGAAGACTATGATTCACTGCAACACCGGATGAATCTAATAGACAGATTTATAAATCAAAAGAATCCATGCTCCATTCTCCCTTTACATGGATGGAGGGATTGGTTCCAGCCTCTAAGCTATGCTAAGAGGATGAAGACCAAAAAGCATATCGAGGATTTGTACACTTGACATTTGGTCCTGGAGGACTTCTAATCTTCTATAGAACTCCAAGCTATGCTAAGACTTTGATTCACTTTCAACACCTGATGAATCTGATAGATAGATTTATAAATCAAAAGAATCCATGCTCCATTCTCCCTTTACATGGATGGAGAGATTGGCTCTAACCTCCAAGCTATGCTAAGAGGATGAAGACTAAGAAGCCCATCAAGGATTTGTACACTTGGCATTTGGTCTTGGAAGACTTCTATAGAACTTGAGGTCGAGTTCTCTCCAGCAAGGGAAGAATTGATCCAGGACAAACCCGTGATCCCCCATGGGTCAACCCGCATTTGGGCCTAACCCACCTATCTTAATTAGTTTAGAATTTTTATTATATTTTTTAATTAGTTTAGTTGGTTGTTTTAATCCTAGCCGTCAATGTGTTTCAATGGTCTAGATTAGTTTTAGGTTTTTATTTTCCTACATAATGACGTAAAGCCTTTTGGCTCCTCAGTTAATAATTTATGATAGATTTCTAAAATGCTTTTGGATTTCCCATAGTATTTTTCTTTCTTGCCCATGACGAGGAGTTTGGCGTGAGGCCACTTTTCAAGCAGAAGCCTAACCTATCCTTTCCACTCTCCATCTCTGCCAGCCCCACAGTTAGTTCCCTCTCCACATCAATAATTCATTTATCTTTTTGCCAATACATGGATTATTTAGTCAATACGGTTCTTGAACTATGTGATTTAAGTATTTATTTCACATATAGATTTTTTATTTTTTAATTAAAAAATAGAACTTTTTAGGCCGGTAATGGCACCGGTGAGAAAAAGTTTGGTTATACAGGTGGACAGCCCATCAAGAGGTAGGGGTAGGCCGAAGAAAACATTGATGGAGGTCATTAAATCAGATTTGAAGAAGATTAACTTATCTAAGGATTTGGCTCAAAATAGAACGGAATAGAGAAATAGGATTCATCTAGTCGATCCCAACATAGTTGGGATAAGACTTTAATGATGACGATGATGATGATGATAGACTTTTTATTTTTTACATTTTCCAAAAAGTTACTCAAAAAAAGTTTCACCGAAACTTCAAAAAAAATGAAATATTACATTTTGGAGGCCAGACTTAAATGGGGACCAAAACAGAAGTAATAACTATGTTATGCCTCTCTCTCCATCGCTCTCGCACACATGTATAAAAATATACAATATATATATTGAGCATGGGTCATTTGATTGCAAAATCAACTCTCAATTTTGCAATTAATTTCAATTTTCATCAAAGTCCAATTAATTATGACCAAGTCACCTAGCCTGATTTCCTATTAATTTAGATCTCTTTCTAAAATTCAGATTCACAGAAACAAAAGTTTCTAACTAACCAAACTCTTCAAGCCTTCATTTCTTTTGTAGGCCCATATGATCAAACTCAAATTATATATTAATTTAACTTCCTCATGATGCCACCTCATCCTCTACTTGATAAGCCTTTATTGGAGAACCACATCACTGTAGGCCCATTAAGGTGCCATGTCATGTTATCATCTCTCAAAGTTAACCCCCAACGTAATCATCTTTCATCCTTTTTTTTCTGATTCATACCATGCTCGAGGTTTAAGCACAGGTGGTCAAGCAACTTTTATTGATAACTAGGTCACTGAGGTGAAGTCCAACCCTAACGTGACCTAAACTACTTGTGGTTCACAAAATCTGCACTGGCTCAACCTTACCCCTATGCAGATTCACCTCACCCATATCTTAGTACTTTATGTCAAGTCAGGCCATGCAAGTTTAAGTTAGGCCCCAACCAAGTTGTATCCCATACTTTCATTGGATAGAACAGCTCCTAGTAAATTTTTTAAGGTCATGTTTTGCAATAGAGTAATCCCTATTGCCCCTAAAACAAGGCTTACCTTGTTGAGAATCTGTATGGTTGAGAATTCCTTACACTCTGCTTTTGGCTGGGACTATTGAATGACACAAGATTACTTCAATCCACCTTGGTAAAAGAAGAACCAGAATTTGAGAGAGAGAGAGAGAGAGAGAGAGAGAGAGAGAGAGAGAGAGAGAGAGAGAGAGAGAGAAGACAGAAAAATCTCAACCTAGAGAGATCGAGGGAGAAAATTCTCTAGGCGGGACATTTTGACGAAAAGCGATAGAGAGATGGAGAACAACACACACACACACACTGAGAGAGAGAGAGAGAGAGAGAGAGAGAGAGAGAGAGAGAGAGAGAGATGAAGGGAAGGGAAATGGAGGTACCTGAGAGTGAGAGGGAGATGCAGGGACCTATTATAGAGATAGAGCAAGGGTTGTTGGATGGTGGGGTTGGTAGGGGTGGTGGTTTATACAGGTGGTGGTTGGAAGAGGAAGGAAGTCAACTTAGAATCTTCAAAAAGAAAACAAAATTTGTAATAACCAAAGTTAACAAAATTTCCATACATGGATTTACACGACAAAGTAGAAGGTAGATGAGGAATCACTCTGGATTCTGTTACCAAAAGTGACCTCAGTCTAATATATTTTTGTTTTTCAGTTTGGGCATTTACCTCTATGTTGTCTCTTCTTTCGCCATAGAAACTTGTTGATAATGGAGAGGAAGATAATCATTACTATAAATGCTGCTACCGAAGAGAGTATTATTATTGTTGTTGGCTTCTTTTTTCTCTCCCCTGCATGTAGAAAAAAAAAATATCTTCATTCACAATTAACACGAAATATAATGCGTGTAAACTATAATGAGTAAACTAGCATAAATCGAAAACTAAGCTCACCCAAATTGAACAAGGAGTGAAAAATTAATATCCACGAGAAGTAGTTTAATTAAGGAAAAAAAGGTATACAATGAATGAATGATAAATCCACTGTGGAATTATCAGAATATAAATTCATTTTATAAAAGAATTAATTAAAAGAAATCCATAGCTAGGACTTCAACAATATGAACATATATATATATCAACAAGTGTGCTCATGTGCGCACATTAATATGTTATCAACAAATTGCTGTGTGGTTCTTTTTCTTTTTCTTGAAAAAAGTCGACTCACGACAAGATGAAAAGTCATCTTAGCCCATTCAACTGTTGGCATTTGTGAGCACAAATTACCGTGCACACATGAGCAGACCTGAAGGAACCCCTATATATATGAAGGGCTGCCAAGTACAATTACAATATCAATATTAATGTAATATGAGAGCCACCCATGCAATCCTTATGTATGATCCATCATATTTAAGGTATTACTTTGATTTGCCACAAGCCCAAATTTTACATTCATTGGACCATTATTCATTGTTAACTGAAGTTCAAAATAAGATGGCTTCTAAACTATGATGCATAGATGCTTCAAAATGGCCAATGTATCGTATCACGTCGTATCCGATACTTCACTTTTTATGTGTAAAATCCGTGTTCATAGCGTGTCCTTGTCATATCCATGTTGTATCTGGGCATCAAAGCTTCTAAAGACATCAAACATGAGAATCATTGGGTTATGATGATTCAATGAGGCTCATAATTTGCATAGCCTCATTGATCTCATTGAGATCATTCCATCTACTGCCTCTATGCATGCTAATTGTGAACAGAAGGATAAAGGGATTGAAAGGCCTTCTTATGACCTAAGTGTACGCAACTGATAGAAATCTTTTAATCATTTTAAGCACTAGCAAAATACCACAGTGCTTAGCACGGGCAATAGAAGTCATACTAAAAAGGCATCATTTGGTTCTTATAATATAAACAAAAAAAAATTGATTTTGATTTCATATGTTTAAATTATATAAAATCTAAAATAAAAAATTTCTCAAAAAAATTTTCATAAGCTTGAAATTATAATCATGAATAGGAAGGATGTTATGTCATGTGTAACAATCATGAAACACAAAATAATAGGCTTTCATAAAAAACCACACAATTGAAATTTTAAATAAGTAATTAATAAAAAATTTTTAAATTTTATAAGAAACTTGAATTATGTTTGTGAAAATTATATTGTGATGAAAAATATTTAAGTAATTGAAATATGATATTAATTTTATTATAGGCAGCTTTTAGTAGTGAGTTGGTTGCGTTTAGGGCATGTGTGGGTTTCTAGACTTTCATCCTTGCTGAGGTTTATAGTTTGCTTGACTAGCCATCCCATTAATAAATTTGATAAAATTATCATCATTTGCCTTCCTTCGTGATAAACTTTATGCCGAGGAGTCATAAAAGTAATAGATCTTTATGAGATAATATAATTACTTGAGTTTGATGTTGAAATTGTAACATGAGACTATCCATTAATTATCGTGGTGTTAAAAATAAACTAATATATTAATAAATTCTAAAAACTTATTTAACCTTCTAATATAATAGATAGATTCAAATTTAAGATTTTAGTTGAGATATAATTGGGAAGGAAACAAATCCAATGTAAAGATGAGGGAGACCTTCTTTAGGGATGTAAAGATGAGGGAGAAGGAAAATAGTCTGTATTTCTCATACACAGTGGGTGTATTGACCAAAACAATCCAAAACTAATTAAATAATTATATAAAATTCTTGCTTTTGTGAGTGCATGAGAGAAAGAGAGAGTAAAAAATGAGAGAGGGTTTAACTCACATCACATACTCTAATGAAATATATCTTTGCCTTACTTGTATCACCTTAAAAAACCCAATAATCGTTAATACAAATCCAAAAATAAAAACATTAAATAATTTAAAAGTTAAAAAGAAGAGCATGAAATCTTGAAGGAGAAACTACAGTATTGTGAAATCAAATGGCTAATTGTATTAAGAATATTGCAAAGGAGGTACTTGGAGAATTAAAAGGAAAGAGACATATTAATAAAGAAACATGGTGGTGAAGTTTGGAGGCTCAGGAAGTTATTCGAGAGAAAAGACATTGCTACAAAATATGACAGGGGACTAAGAGTATGGAAATTTTTGAGCTGTATAAGAAGGCAAAAAAAGAAGCTAAGAAAGTAGTAAGTAGTGCAAAGTTCAAAGCATACAATGACCTCTATAATAGGTTGGAAACAAGAGAAGGAGAAAAGGATATTTTTAAACTCGCAAAAATAAGAGAAAAAAAAGTAGGGACATAGATCATGTCAAATGTATCAAAGACAATGAGAAAAATGTTCTGGTGAAGAACAACGATATTAAAGAAAGGTGGAAGGAATATTTTAGCAAACTTTTAAATGAAGAACATTTGGAGGATACAAGAGTTAAGGAAGATACTTTTTCACTAGAGCATATTTTTCTCCGTAGAATTAGAGGGGTCGAAGTGAAGAAAATATTGAAGCGAATGAAGACAGGAAATGCTACAGGCCCAGATGGTACTCTGATAGAGGTATGGAAATGCTTAAGAGATGTTGAGTGAGTTGGTTATGTAGACTATTAAATAAGATACTTGTGACAAAGAAAATGCCGGATGAATAGAGAATAAGCATTGTAGTACCTATATATAAGAATAAGGAAGATATACAAAATTGTACCAATCATCGGGGGATTAAACTTATGAGTCATACTATGAAGTTATGAAAAAGAATAATGGAGCAAAAACTGAGACAGAAGACCAAGATCTCTGAAAATCAATTTGATTTTTTACCAGAGAGATCAACTATGGAAGCTATCTTTCACTTAAGCAATTAATGGAAAGATATCGAGCAAAGAAGAAAAATCTACACATAGTCTTTATCTATTTAGAAAAAGCTTATGATAGGGTACTAAGGAATTTAATTTGATGGATTTGAAGAAAAGGAATATCCCCAAAGGTTACATTGAAATTTTTAAAGATATATATGAAGGAGCAGTAACAAATGTGAGAACCACATGTGGAGAAATAGGTGAATTCCCCGTGACAATAGGTTTACATCATGGATCAATTTTAAGACCTTATCTCTTTGTATTAATTATGGATGAGTTAACCATGCATATTCAAGAAGAAGTACCATGGTGTATGTTGTTTGCAGATGATATCGTTTTGGTGAATGAATCAAAAGATGGTGTAAATGCAAAACTTGAGAAATAGTGGGGGTTGGGGGGGGGGGGCATTAGAATCTAAAGGCTTTAAATTAAGTCGTATAAAGGCAGAATATATGGATTACAACTTCAGTAGACATATACAAAGTGTTGAAACCACTGTCAAAATTGAAACCCATGAGATACTACGTAGAGATTCTTTTCGGTACCTTGCTCTCACTTCAAATTATCATCCTTGATCCTTTTTTCTTTCAAATGATGACTGTATATTGTGCAAAAAGAGGAAGACCCCCAACTGTACAGTATAACAGAACTATACGGATTTGAAAAAACCCCATAAAGATAGGAAAGAGCAAAGGAACCAAAAAGAAGAAAAGGGGAGACCCCAAAAAGAGGGGTAAAAACCTCCAATCAAGAGAAAGGGTAGCAAGCACTTACTTGTAGATGGCCATGTTAATCCATAGTGTGGAGTAGTTAAGCCAATTGCTATGTTCATGGTTAGAAGATAGGAAGAAAAAGAGGAGATCGGAAAGGTTACTAGAAGAAAGAAACCAATTACAAGAAGGAGAAAATAGACACAATTGCAAGAACCTATTAACTGATTCATAGTCTAAAATGAAGTACAAAAGCAAAATCCCAACTGCGTTTTGAACCTCTCGGAGGTGCAACAAAACCCAATAAGTAAAAAAAAATGCCAAACTCAGCTACATGTGAAAGAAGAAAGATCAATAGAAAGCGTGGCTAGTAAAAATCGCTTACCACAGCTTTTCTTTGCTCTTCCAAAGAAGGTTTCAAACAAAAGCTCGTAAGAACACTCTTCAATGAAAACCCATCCCTCATTTCCATAGTAAACCTGAAAACGAAAACCCCATTATATCATTTAACAAAATACAGTACACAGAGACATAGGGGAATAGATCCCCTATTCTCCATATTCAAATCCCTCGTCTCATAAAAAAAGATCCCGGACAGTTTCTGCATGTTACCAATCCACTATCCCCAAGTCTGGGAAATGTACAAGAAGGAGAAGGCCAAAGCCTTCTTCTGGGACCCCGAAGAAGTCGAACTCTCGCAGGAACTCCAACACTGCGTCACCCTCCATCCCTCACTTCTAACGAGAAGCACTTCATCGTGAAAATAAAAAAATATAGAGTAGTAGAGAAAGTATGTAGTTATTGTTGAGTGGCGATGAAAATATTATAAAGTATTTTTACAACCTCTGCTAATACTTTTTTTTTTCTTTCTGTAAGAATGGCCAGTAAAAAAAACCTTTGGCCTTGTTACGTCGGTCCTTTTCTTATACGCCTTTCAAAATAGAGGGATTAAATAAGAAAAAATTAGGCAAACATCCTGCCAGTATTATTCTATGAGGTTCAATCCGCACTTTGACTTATTTTGTCGGAAGTCCCTAATTGGCCAGCTTATATTTTTCATGACTAATTTATCCTTCAACAAATACTTTTGTATTTTGAATTTCAAAACTTTGAAATTTCATAACTTTTTTTATGATATCAATTTTTTTTAAAAATGGCATATTTGAAACCTACTCATTAAGATATTTCAAATAATACCATATTGCAAATGAAATTCTAAAAAACATTATCAAAATTAATCTAAATTTTATCTCAAAGCAAAACTCACATAAATTTCTACAAAATTCATATAAACTCATATAAAAAGTTTTTTGGTAAAAAGTTTGAAATGGATAAACCAGTCTAATCATCTTATTTTTCAGTAAAGTTTGGTAAATTTAAAGTTTAGTATGTAGTCTTTCATATTCCAGAATTTCAAATCAAAACAATTTCAAGAAGTAGGTGAACCAGAGACTTAAACTTGCTGAATTTTACCTCAAAGCATAACTAAATAGTTTTTAACAAAAAGCTTGAAATGGGTAAACCAGTCTAATCATATTATTGTACAATGAAATATAGGAAATTTGTAGTTTAACATGTAGTCTTTCTTATATTAGAATTTCAAGTCAAAACAATTTTGGGAAGTGGGTGAACATAGGCTTAAATATATAGGGTTTTATCTCAAAGCAAAAGAAACAATTTTTGGCAAAAAGTTCAAAATAGGTAGACCAGTCTAATCATTTTATTTTTTAATGAAATTTAAAAATTTTAAAGTTTAACATGTAGTCTTTCATATCTTAAATTTGTAGGTCAAAATACCTTTGGAAAGTGGGTGAACTAGAGTCTTAAACATGGGTCATTAGTCAAACTGTGCATAAAAATTCTGCACAGAAACTCATATAAATTCTATTCAAACTCATATAAATCCTATTCAAACTCATATAAATTATATTCAACTCATATAAATTCTATTCAAAGTCATCTAAATTCCAAAAAATCCAGCCAACCAACCCAAACGCACTAAACAAGTAAACCCAAATGCTCCAAAATGAAAACTCAAACACACGTACTCCCAAATAATGAAAACCTAAATACCCAAGCACTCCTTACATGGAACCAAAATACCCAAAACACTCGAAAATTGAAAATCCAAATAAACCCAAACACTCAAATGCTCCATCCATGAAAACCCAAATACCCATACATGATTATCAAATTCAAGATTGGCAAGATCTAATCCATGAAAGTTAAAAAGTATCCAGCTTGGAGTTGGATTGGGATATTTTCAAAGTTTGTTATGACCTATTTATGTTCTATATCACTGATTTATTTTGCTTTTAAAGGCTACAGTATTATTAAGGTTTGTGTTATACTAGAAGTCTCTTTCCTTAACGTCTGTCTTTTTCTTTTCTCTTAGTTTTTTCTCAAATCAAGATCGAGGTTGGCTACATCGTAGCACGACTGGAAAGAGGGTTTTGGATTTTGCTGCCGTTGTGTCACCACTGCTGCCGTTAGAGCACCACTTGCTACCGTCGCCATCGTCGTCCTCACTACCCATTGCAGAAACATATAAAGATTGAAACCTCGGTGTTATATATATAGGGAGGGCATTTTGGACTTTTTAAGTGATTAAATTTGAAAAAGGGATCTCTATCTCTATGACAAAACATCATGGAGCTCTTGCTATAAAGTAAAATATTGAGAGATTTGTTGCCGAATGCCCCTTAAAAAGAAAGCTAAAAGAAAAAGAGGCCAGAATAAAAACATGTGTTTAATAATGCAATGATCTATTTTAAATAGACTTTTTTAAAGAGATAGTTGAAAGTTTTTTACAAATTTCTCAAGATCTATAAAGTATCAAGCCTGGGAATTTAACCCCATTTAGCCATTTTCATCTTTTCAAAGAGATTTAACTCTTTGGAATATGTGTTTGGGGCCCACAAATTTCAAAAAATAATATGCTTTACTTCATGTTTGTTAATAAATATCTCGAGATTGGTGATAATCCAATAGTTGACATTTGATCTCATAGTAAACAATGACCTTATAGATATTTTTAAGGGTTTAGATTGTAATTTATTATCACATAAATAATAATAATAATAATAAATAAGGGACTGCCTCTACACTAATATAAAATTGAACATATTATATCAATGGTTGAAAGTTTTTTACAAATTCTTAGAGATTCAAAAGGCATAAAGCCCTGAAAATTGACCCCATATTCGTCTTCTCCCTTCCAAACATTTCCAATTGTTTGGATCTTATGATTGGAACCCACAAAATTTAAAAAATAATATCCAATGGCTCACTTTTTTTTACACATATCTCAAGATTGGAGATGATCCAACAGCTAAAATTTTGGGTTATAGTTGTGTTCAATCTTCTAAACATTTTTAACGGTTTGGGTCTTGATTTATTCTCACGGATTTCGAAAAAAAAAGAAAAACTATAGCACATGCCAAAACTTTTCAACCTCTACTTTTCATATGCATCCTAAGTTTGGCTGTGGGAAATAGAGGTGAAGCCTCTACATGTCTAAATTGGATAAAGCATAATAGCACATGCCAAACGCTCTTAATTCTAAAAACACTACAAGGTTTACACATTTAAACAAATAAAGCCTAAAAATAGTGATCCTAAACAAGAACTTAATATGGTATTAAAGAACAACTTGGTGTTGAGAAAAAATCTTGTTGCTAGAAAAGCATCAACTGGCCGGTTCCACTTAAGGAAGAGTGTTGAGGAGTAGACTTCACCTGAGGTGAATATCAAAAAGTATTTCTACATCCTCTACTAACACCTAGAGGTTTGGATAGGGATGGTTAGAAAAGGCATTTTAATAGTTACTAGTGGTACATGCAATGCATGGTTTAACCTGACGCTGCAATATGCGTGCATATCGGGCCTGGAGCAAATTCTATGTAACAAATAATCCAGCAATACATATAACCTTTTCCCATCCCCTTCGAAGAGATGACTTTCACCTCCTTCTCTCATCTCCACCTAGGGTTTTTGAAAATGGTAGTTGTAAGTGGTAATCCTTTAGGGTTTTTTTTTTTTTAATCTTTTGAGGTCAATCTTTAATGTTGGAGGAAGAAGAAAGAATGAGTAGGGATATCCTTGCTTGTGCTCATGTCAAATAACTGAATTCCAACGAGCACTGCTCACAAGAAAAAAGGAAGAGGAGGAAGAAAATAAGGAAAAACGAGTGGGGATATCCTCTTCGTGTAGTTGGGTGAGCACAGAAATTCCCGCTTAACTCAAATTCTAAAAACTTAAATTAAAAAGGATCCTAGCACCACTGTGGTGGAAGCATATCTTTGGGATCCTTTTTTATATAAAGTGACTTTAAGAGGATTCTTTTGGTAAAATTATCCTTTTTATTGCATTTAATAATATATTTACTTTCTATCTTTCATTTCATGAGTTTCAAGAAAAAAAGGAGACCATTTCAAACTTTAATATCTCCCAGGTTACATTACGGTTTTCATTATGTTTGGGCAGTTAGATTATTATCTAAAAGCTAATACATTAAGTTTATAAATATAATTTTGTACATTTATGTTATTAAATTTTCCTCTTTGTTTCTTTCAACATACAATTAAAAAGATAAAATCATATATTGAATCCAACTGAGAAATTAAAATAAAAATTATACAATTTACAAAAAGAACTCTTTATTTATATCATGCATGTATAATGTGCAAGGGCATAATGACTTCCTCATCAATATCCATTTCATGATATTTATTAATATTTTTTACTCTCTTTCATATATGTCTTAAGAGTTTTGATGAGCTTCAAGAAAAAAATTAAGAGTACATTTAAATTATTTATCATGGCTATTCATAATGAGTCGAGATATATGATGATTTTCAGTGAAGTCGGGTAGTTAGATTAGTATCAAAAAGCTAATCCATTAAGTTCATTAATATATTTTGTGCCATTATGTTATTAAAATTTTCTAGTTATTATGTTCCAAGGTACAGGATAAATTAAGATATTGGAGCTAACTGAAAATTTGAAGTAAAGTTGGAGCCTGAAGAAACGAAATACGTTTGGAATGCTAAGTGGATAATTATCAACATTTGTGAGGTCTTAGATTCGCAGAGCAAAGGTTATTTTAAGAATGAAAGAAGCCCAATGTTAAATTGCAAGTGATTCCATTGCTTAGATATATATATATATATATATAACTAGTTACAAACAGTTACAAACACACATTTCTATTAACATTTAAAAAAAAGCATCCAATGTCAGATCCTTGATGATTCTATGCCCTAGAAAAAAAAACACCAATTACAAAACATTTGTCTATTGACATTGAGAGCATACCATGTAGGTGTTGAGATAAAAAGATTATAATACAGGGCATATGTGAGACAAAGGGAGGGACGTCAAAATGGGACAGATCATAAGTAAAGACAACTTTGTTAAAATCAGGAAACAAAGAGAGAGACATGGAGGTTCACAAATGAAGATGAAAAAGAGGGGATACTCATACAAACCCTTTTGTTTATTAAATGAAACGGCTTAGGGTAAAGTCGGGGCCCACATGTTGATGTAGATCAAGTGGATCAAGAGGAGAGCAGTTTGGTCTCTCTTTCTTTCACCCTTTTCCCAACTTTATTAAGTAAGAAGAACACGAGTAGAAAAACAACATATCATCGTAATCAGAAATCATACCTTGTAGGTGCTAAGATAAAAAAGATTATAATTAGGGGCATGTATGAGAGAAATGGAGAAGCGTTACAAGCAAACAGATCGTATGTCAGGACAACTTTGTAAAGGTCATGGAAATAGAGAGGGAATAGACATGGACGTTCACCAATGAAGATGAAGAGTCGTAGTGGTTGAAGAAGAGGGGATACTCATACAAATCCTTTTGGTTTTTTAGCTGAAACGACTTAGGGTAAGAAGAAGGCCTACATTCTGATGTGGATCAAGATGAGAGCGGTTTGGTTTCTTTTTTTCCCACCCTTTTTCAACTTTAAGTAAGAATAACAAGAGTAGCAAAATAGCATATCATTGTAACAAAAAACCATACCTTGAAGGTACTAAGATAACAAAGATTATAATCCCGGGCACATGTGAGAGAACCGGAGAGCCGTTAAGATCAGATAAATTGTAAGTCAAGACAACTTCATAAAAGTAAGGGAGACAAAGATAGAGAAAGAGACATGAAGGTTCACCAATGAAGATGAACAGGTAGTGGTTGAGGAAGATGGTGTTAGAGAAAATCAATTAGTGGTTAGAATATTTGTTAGATTTGTTTGGATGTTATGAGTTGCTAAGATTATCCTTATCCTCTTGAAAAGATTAGCTGCTGCTTGCCTATAAATGTATTTCTTTCATTTAATGAAACACTATGGAAAAATTATGAGCATAAGTTGAGTGTTAAAATTCTTCATGGCATCAGAGATGAGTTAGGTGATGATCTTATAATCATGTCGGCCATGATATGCAACTATAATAATCATTGTCGCTTTATTTTTCAATAAAATCAATTCCCTCTCATCTAACTGTACGATTTCTCCATCTTCGTCAGATTATACAATTTTATCTAATGAAACTCTACAGTGAAATTATGAGCATAGATTGAAATTGGAAATTCTTCATAGGGGATACTCATACAAATCCTTTCGTTTTTTAAAAGAAACGACTTAGAGTAAGGGAATGGCCCATATGCTGATGCGGATCAAGAGGAGAGCACTTTGGTCTCTTATTTTCTCACCTTTTTTTGCAACTTTAAGTAAGAAGAATAAAAACGTTGAACGAAGGAGTCAAACAACGTGATAACTGACAGAAAGATGGAAACGTAGAGTAGTTGGAAAACTAATTACATTTTAAAAATATTTAAAATATGTAAAATCAATTGGGAGTCAAAATTAATTCAAATCAGTTGGCTTCATATATGATAGATCCGCCGAGGGGTTGACAGCTCTCCAATGCATATGTTGATGTAAGGTTGAGTTTTCCCTAAAACTTGTAACCTTCTCATCTCAACATCTATTTGTTTCATCCCTTTGTCCTATTTCTCTAAAACTCTTTGCGGAAATTTTTTTTCCAATTAGGGTTTTTTAATGTTGCAGGAGCCTGTGAAGAATCATCCTTTGCACTTTTGTCCAATGTTAGAATCATTAGTATCAACTATGATCTCTCTCCAAGGGGTCTTACTAAATAATTACACGTTCATTTTATGAAGTTAAAATTTATAAAAAAAAATGATAAAAAAAACTTTATGTGATTTTTTTTCAAAACATATTGTTCAATTGTAATAATAATAAAAAAAAATCCATATCTCATTAGGAAAGCCAATAAATTGTATGAATCTAAATCACCAACATAATTGTTCATCCCAAGCAATACAAGAGTTATTGTAATGCTTTAATAACCAAATCTTGCCAAAACACACAAAAAATCAAAAAATTGATACTACTACATCAATTATTTAAATAAGATTTTGCTACATTTTATTATTTTAATAAGACAAACTTTTTAATAAAATTTGTAAAAAAAATTAAATTAGCTTTGGCTTGAGCCGGGTGCAAGCTGTGGTTAGAGGCTGGGCTGGTTTGGGTTTGAGGTTAGCAAGAGGTGGGGGAAAAGAAAGGAGCAAAGAAAAGAGAAAAGAAGAAAACGAAGAAGAGAAGAAAAAAGGAGAGTGATGTAGGCCCTAGGGGTGGGGATGGTGTCAGCTGGGTGACGGGAAGGGTAATACACTGAAATTGAGGGGATCTTCAGCTTTGATACCAACTGATGTAGGCCCTAGGGTTAGGGCTTGCGAAAGAGTGCCGAAGCAACTGTCCGAGGACACTTTGAATCGTCAAAAAATTTTAAACATACGAAGACGCACCTCTCGGGATAAAACCCACAAATCTATTAATCAATTCTAGTCTAAGAATCTCTTCTCTACCATACCATATATATAATAAAAGTAAACTTAATGCATAAGCACAACCTAATTTATTAGTAGAAACTTTTCTAATAATAATGTAATTGGAAATCTACTAATAAGAATAACATAAACCTAATCTAACTTGAAGAGAAACCACTTGTGGGCCATACTACATCAGAGAGGAAAAAAGGAGACAAGAGTAGATGTAGAGAAAGGAGAAGAAGAAAGAACAAAGAATGAGATGGAAACAAATAATGTCCTGTTTGGATAAAGGGTCCTTAGAAATTTTATCGTCTTTTCAATGAAATAAAGACCTTTTCTTCATCGACGAATATGGGGTTTCATATCACGCGAATTGGTCGGCACAACATCACAAATTTGGAGCCAGATAGAGATACCCCTTTCGTGTTCCTATGTAGTTTATTTTATTTATATGTAGCTTTTATACCTGTGTGCTATTTCTTTTGCTTTATCTTTATTGTACTTTTTTAAATCTGTAATCTTACTGTTACCATTCAAAAAAAAAACAAGAACAGAGGTGGTTGTTAGGGTCATCGGTTGGTGTGGATGTGGAGCGAAGGCAGTGAAGGAGATCTGGTTTTAGCTCGCTCTCTCGAGGGGAAGAAATACCGGAGGTCTGTTTGATTGATGAATTTATCTGTTTCATCTTTTGGTTACAAAGCAAGGTTAAAAAGTGAGCAGATGCCTTGAATGTAAAAAAGAGAATATAAACTGTTGTAACAAAGAGAGCATCCTTTGATGTAAAATAGACTTCTCTTTAGATGAACTAGTGTTGTGTTGTATACGGAGGAACAAGTACTTCCATGATCCAAATGAGTTGGATTAGTAACCTCACCCATCTTTCCCTATAACTAGGGTACTTTGCCTATAACTTTGACTCAGCCCACATTATTCCTCCAAGACACATGAGACCACAATCCACTTGGGCAATCTCTTAAGTAAGACCAAGTCTAAGTGATTATATGAACCAAAAAAAGGGAAGCCGCATCAATAAGGGTAGAATGCTTCAATTAGCCGAATGGTGACCATGAAACTGGTCATGAGGTTTGTTTGGGTCCTACATCGGAAATATTCAAATTATGATCTATTAGGTTTATGTATTGTATTCCAGTTTAGCTGGATTGGTTCATTGGTTTAGCTAATGACCATGTTAAGTTGGGGCTTTCTTGGTGGCTAAGAAAGCATACATTATACATTCATGTAATGTGATCCCAGACTCTGTGTAGGAGATGTAGCAGCTCTCTTTCCCGTGGTGTAAACCACATAGGGCCACGTAGGGTGTAGAGCGATGTGAGTTCTCTTCCCCATGGTGTTGATACACTACATATGGTAGGATACTATGAAAGCAAGATTAGGACCTGTGAAGATTGATGAGTTAAGTGTTAGAGCAACGGGAGTTCTTGTAACAAACTGCCAGTATTTTTCATAGTAAAATAGAGCAAGATGCTCATAGCCTGTGAAGGTAGCATTTATGATAAACCACGTACAAACTGCGTGTCATGATTACATGTTTTTTTTCTTCTCTATGTGTGTGATGATGTTAATGTAATTGCCCTTGATCCGATTTAACAATAAAAATTAGTAATAGTACTTCCGCATGTGCATTACAATTGGTATCAGAGCGTGGTTGAGATTGCTCGGAGTTTTTGCCATTAACAGATCGGATGTGCGTGGAAAAAAAGTTTTAGCAATGATGTCTTGATCCATCTTCCATTACGCCGGAATAGATTTGGAGTTGGAGAAGAAGAGAGGAGGCTCTCTGTCGGAGTAGAGAATCAAATCTGATCTAGCCAGATCAGACTGGTTTTGCAGCTACATTGTTGATTCCGAATTAGAGAAGACAGAGAGCACAGGGCCTCTCGGATTGGGTTTCCCAAAGGTGATCAGAAGTAGGAGATCAACTGTGTGATCTTAAAATGGGACACGGTTATGGGAAGGACAGTCGGTTTCATTAACTTCAACCTGAGAAGAAAGAGGGGTTGCAACGCATCAAACCACCTCCCCCACATGAATCAGATCCAAACTTCTTGTCTCGAGATGAATTAGATCCGAAGTTCTCACAAAAAGATCAGGGATGGATTTTGCCTTGATCTTAGGCTTACTGTTGTTTCCAAGTTGAGAGATCTAGTGGGTATCACAAGGTGGGCTTGGATTTTATTTGTAGCAAGAGCATAGAAGATCTCGGATGTAGATTGGTTTGGTTCTCTGTTGTGGATTATAGAGTCAAAATGGAGAAAAGGAGATCAAGAGGGTCTTTCAACCCCTGCATCTTTGGTTATTGAACTTTGTGAAGAAGATCAGGATAGAGATTGGGTCTCCTGTTGCGGAGGGTTCAGCCGAAAATGGAGAAAAGGGAGGTGTGCTACCCACTGCTGCTGCCTTCGCTGACCACACCATGCTACCACCGCCTCGCTGTCAGTTCCTGAAGTCGCCATTGCATCTGCCATCTCCCGTCTACAATTTCTCCGCCACCAGACTCTTCACTGTTGCCAAAGAGGGGGTTGTGGCCCATCATCGCCTGTGCTTTGATGATTAGAGGAAAAAGAAAAGGAGCTTGGGGTTTCAGTCCCTTGTTGCAGGGTCTTGTTACAGACCGAAAGATTAAGAAGAAGGTCCACTGGGCCTAGATTCTCTAGGTCAGGCCAGATTGGGTTGGGATATACCTAACCTGTGAGGCCAGGTCCATCCCAGTTAGCAGTCAGGTCAGTTCGAGTCGGGTTAGGCCAACCTGAACCCATGTGCAAAGCCCAGTCCGGTTAGCCAAGCAGCAACAGTTACATCAGCACACATCAACAGGAAGGTATGGTCAAAGGTAGTTTGACCGAATTCGACAGCTAAAAAGTATTTCTGCAATATCTTAATCATTCGATATCTGATCGGAGATCCATTGGTGCCTACAAACTCATTTTGAGTAAATCTACGCAGTAGAAGAGTGAGATTGGCTGTTGGATGGTCAACAAGGAGGTTTGATTGATTGGAGATTAGAAAATTGTTTCTATGATATTTGACCAAATCGGAGTCATAATTTAGGTATGTTTCTTTCTGAGTGATCATGCTGATTGGATCTTCATAGTTATGCTAAAGTTGAAGCAGTTTATAGGTGATTTAGATATCAACATCGCATGGATTCGTTAATGGATTCGAACATTTGGTTCGAGGTGGAGTATGACAAAAAGAAGTTTGCAATATCGATGAAAGGATGTACCTTCAACAAAGTATGGGAAGACATAGACAGGTATTTCCACTATGGTTCAAAGATTTATGAAATATAAGCCAAGATGGAGATTGTTAGGTTTATGTCTTATATTTTGGTTTAACCAGATTAGTTTATTAGTTTAACCATTGACCAGGTTAGAGTCAAGGATTGTTTGGTCTTTGAACGGAGCTTTTTTAGTGGCTAAGAAAGCATATATTATATATTCATGTAATGTGACACTGGATTTTATATAGGAGATGTGGTAAATCTCTTCCCCGTGGTGTAAACGACATAGGGCCATGTTAGGTGTAGAGAAGTGTCATCTCTCTTCCTCGTGGTGTTGACACACCACGTATGACAGGATGCTGTGAGAGCAAGATTAAAATATGTGAAGATTGGGGAACTAAGTGTTAGAGCAACAGAAGTCCTAGTAACGAATTACCTAGTATCTTTCATAGTAAAATAGATCAAGATGCTTATACCTCGTAAAGATAGCATTTACGGTGAACTATGTAAAAACTGTGTGTCATGATTACATGTTTTTTTTTTCTCTATGTGTGTGATGATGTTAATGTAATTGCTTTGATCCAATCTAACAATAACAATTAGTAATAGTACTTCTGCATGTTCACTACATGATCTTGGAATAAATGTACGGCTTGGCAGTAACCTAATATGACAGGTTTTAAAGCAGTGACTACAAAGTCATCTAAAGACAGTATCACAAAGATGGGTGCCTAGGCTGTTACAATACATCTTATAATTCACTAAAATACCCTTTCTTGGCCCTTCTCTCTACGGGTTTTAGTGGTAACTTTGGAATAGCAGGTGCGGAGGCTGATGGAGAAAATATGGAAGTCGGCCCTCGATGATCCACCAAGGGGTTTTATTGTTTCAAGGTAGCTGTGACACTGTGGCATCACTTTTCTACAATATGAGGCCCTTATACACTAATGTTGGTGACATAGCCACGAGTGCCATATGGCTGTTGTGGTGATCTTTGAATATATAAAAGATAAGAACAAATGAAAGCTGAGTTAGGTCATCTCTTTCAATGGTCAAACTTCAAAAAGTAAGCGCATGAGTCATTAATTGGATCGTTGGGATCAACAGGTGGGCCAATCTGAAATTAGGTTTTAAAAGGCATAAAAACAGTGGAATGACAACGCTACGTGCCAAAACTATGACCATACCGAACAAATTCCACACAACAGTCACAACAAAACAATTAAATATAATGTTGCAAAACAAATTCTACACATTACAGTCCCAACACAACCTATTCTCAGTAAAAAATCAGGAACAATATAGAACCGATGTGAAATGGACTCTAAAATTTAGGGAGTAATGTCTCTAAAATTTAGGGAGTAATGTCTCCCACATACTTCTGTGAGTGAAATGTATGGAACACCACTGTAGGGCTCCATCAATTAATAATCCAAGCCACATACAACTCAAGCCATTTGCTTGAGTTGTATATGCTCAAATTTTACTCCAAAAAACTAATCACGCCGTAAGATTGGTAAGATTGAGCATAAAATTGATAACTTAATTAATGCATGTGATTAATAATTAATAAAATTGTACTAATTAATTACCAATCATATAATCAATCTTATGGTGGAACTAACTCCTTTGAAAGTAAAATATGAGGATCAGTCTCTATTGTGGATGACATTAATTTGAACAATCTAGATTATCAAATGGTGAGCCCCTTAGAGTTCCACAGATGGCACTCATCTGAAGCGTTTGGGAGACAGTTAGGATCCAAGACTTGTGGTAGATGGGCTTGATAAGGATAATTGAAGATAAAGATAATTCACTCTTTTAAAAATCACATTTGCAATGAAAAGTTCACTCCAAAAAAGTGAATAAAGGAGGTCATTTTTTGGGCTATTAGGAGATAGGTGTATCGGGTTTAGTTAGAATCAAAGAAGCATTAGAATTAGATTATAAATTATTTTCAGAGGAACTTTATTAAACTAGGGTTTTTTTTTTGTTAAGACAAACACAAATAAGAATATTAGAAAACCCACAATATAGGAAGGATAGTCCGCACAAGTGAAAAGAGGAAGCCCATAAATAGAAAGAGTAATAAGCCCATGGATCAATCTCTGGGAAGTGACATATGGGCCTTCCAAGTAACCGAGCAACTCCTAATTTTCAACAAAATTTCTTGATTGATTATTTTTCCTTTGGTTACGTATGCACTATATAAACCAGATAATAGTCTAAGCTCAGTATCATGGTTCACTTTATGTTTTGTTTCATTTTAATGACACAAAAGGCTCATAAGCACCATGTGACTGCAGGGTGAACTTTTTCATTTTTTGGTACCAGCCAGGGTGATGGCTGATTTCTTGAGAAAACCGACCCACATGAAAATAAACCCCAATGCATTTTGGGGAGAGAACCATTCTTACACATAAGAGGACCTAGGGATCAAGAATCGAGAAGTTTGGAGAGCACAGGACTCCACGTCATTAAGCTACTCTATTTTTTTGAATTACGAGTAAACACATAATGAAACTTCTGGCACTATATGCGAGAAAATGACTTTTTTTACTGGACAATAGCTTATAACTGATTTGTAACTGAACTATGCCCAATACTACATAGACATCTCTGATTTTGGATTTTGGCCAAAAAGGCCCGACAAATTTCATTCTTTTAACAAAATCATACTATACATCCAAAATAAAATATAAATAGAAATCATAAATTCATCAATCTTGTATCTGATATTAAAAAATTATCAATGAAAAATAATAATAATAATAATAATAAAAGGCCTTTTGATTTGTATGTAATTGAATTTCTAGGAATTCCAAGAAATCATCAAAAAATGATTTAAATGGAAAAGGACGAGGTGAAGAGTTATTTATCACCTTCAAATAATCTCTCCTTCAGTGGAAAATAAATTTAGACGGAGTTGAGAATTAAATATCCAACTATCACCCTAACAAATCTAATCCAAGGAAACTCAAGGATCCCATATATGCATCCACAAAATATCCTCCACCCATCATATGTAATTTAGCTCATGGGGCTCACTCAAATTCCAGACTCATTAATAGGGGAGGGCAGATAAAAATGTCTCCTCATGGGTAAGGGGAAACCAAAAAACATATCCATTAGATTATAATAGCCCTTGATTTACTTGCCTAAAATTTTAGTGATATGTTCACAAGAAATTCTTATGAGATTCAATACAAAATTGAGTAAGTTTCAGTGATTGTAAAATTAAGTCTCATGGCAGGTCATGGGATGAAAAAAGTATCAATGGTGCTTTATTGATGGAAGGTGTGCCCAAGTGGATCCCACAGCTAGACCACTTGCAGTTGCTTGTGGGAGAGCATTTTTCTTCTTAATTGTTAAAGCCCATTTTCCCATGACTTCCTATTTATTCAATCGGTGCAAAATTAAATGGACCGAAGGTAAAATACTATTAATTTACCAGATTTCGCCTGAGTAGGAGCCGGAGATGGAGCAACTTCCGTTGGTGTAGATTCAGATACACTGAAGAAGGCATAAGTCTCGTATCTAATATTACAGCTCACGCTGTAAGCATTTCCTCCACTTCCTCCAAGACAACAATCTTCAAAAACGCCGACCATATGTGTCAAACATGCAGAGCAGTCTGTCTGAGACAAATCTCTGGTGCACTGTGCCAATCCATATATTTCTCTAAAGGGGGTTAAGCCACTAATAGTCTGCGTTCCATTCCTGAATGGGTCGGATGAGGCAACTTCCACCAGTCTGTACATGCTTTTGCGGAAAAGCATTGGCATGGTTACATTTCTTGTCCAATGAGACTCGAACCTCACAGTGCTATCAGATTGAGACAGCAAGCTTTGGTTGGAGTAGCGCAAAATACAGTTATAGTATCTGATGGCTGCTTGTGTTCTGTTGGGACATCGCCGAACGATCTCGGCTGTAGAATTGATCAGGCACTGGCGACAATCATCTTCAGAAGCCCCCGACATGCACTGGGAGAAACCATAGACGGTGTCGGGTGCGCTTCCAATCGCAGTGCGATCGAAGGTACCGGGCCTTTGCAAACCTAGGAGCATGGAATTGAGATTGGCCTCGAATGGGCTATCGGAATTGTAGGTCGAAGAATTGTAACATACGACGAAGATTGGGTCTTCTGATCTAACGAGTACTTGAAGATGCAATAAAATAACAGAGAATATGAGCAGCTTCATTTTACAGTGAATGGAGACAACAAAGAACAGAACAAGGAGAAGCAGCAGCAGCAGCAGGAAGGAATGCACATGACACATGAATGATCATATGAAATTTGTAGCAATTTGTACAGAGTAGATGGAGTCAAATCTCTGCAAGTAGACTTTGAATATTTATATTCCAGTCAATAAAGGCTCCTAGCTTCTTCGTCTTTGGCTAAGTTTCCACGCAAATCGTTAATCCAATGCGACCTTTTCCTGTCATTTCTCCCAAGCTTAGGAGGGCTAGACCCCAAGCCTCACTACTCGCGGGTGCAGCACGATAATTCTGTGGTGGGGGCGATGAGCTCTAGTGAGGTAGCACATACTCAAAGAAGTTGCCTTTTTAAGTTCCACGCTGCGCTTGGTAATGATAGGCCCTCTTACCGCTAGGATAAGAGCCAGTCAACTCTTACCCATTGGTAAGAGAGATGTGGGAGACCAAAGTGGATTCCGTCTTCCTACAAATCTAAGTATTTAAAAATCCTCTTCAATAGGAGGTTGCAAAGCCTTGCACTAATTAAAGTTGATCCCATTATAAAAATTTTCAATTAATTAATAATATATATAACACATTAACTTTTTTATATTTGGTTATTTTTTTTTCTGTGCTTAATCTAACCGTGGTAGTAAGTCCCATTGGAATAAAAACTTTCACATCCTATAGATGCAGAAGAGCATGTGTTTTGAGGCATTTAGATCTTCAACAGGTGGAACAATCAGGTGTTCCACTTTTATTACAAACGCGTAGCGCGAGTGGGCGCCCACCGAGTGGATCCAGACTTGGTCCTTCGGTTTGACTGACCTCTTCTTGTAGAAGACGATGGAATTGGACACGGTGAAAAAAACACATGGAAGTTTTCATTTCTATTTGAACAATTTTTGACAAAAAAATTGCACACCTCGAGCCAGGTGGAAGGGGTCTGGGCGACCCTTTCACACCCACAGTAGCAAGGCAGGGGCTGCCTGTCAGTAAGCTGGCAGACTGTGATAGGTGAAGAACAGTGGGGTAGGCCTTTCACCTGTGAAAAAATGACAATTGGCTATCCGAGGGGTGAGCACTCAAATCTGGACTCTGTCACAATTGGCCATCAGCTTTTCTTAATCGTTGCTTTTTTTATTAAGTTGGCAAATACTTGCAATAAAAGTTCGTGCTACCCAGATTCAAAATAAAAAAATAATAATAAATATTATTTATATCAAAGTCTATCATGGTTTTTCTCTTTCCAATAACTTGTTGATATTTAATATTTTAATATGATTTTTAGAGAGATGTTAGTACCCGGCTTTTACTATCTTATTAATGAAGAAATAAAATAGTTGAGGCATATGATACTTATTTTAAAAAAAATAATAGGATCTACATTTATTTGGTTATATTCCTCAATATAAGGATTATCATTGTTATTTAGTGGCCTTCTCTAATTGAAGAGTAAATTAAGAGACCTTATTGATGCTAAAGTGGGCTTATTTGATAGTTTTGTTAAATTATATAAGAGGATAAAGGAAATAAAGAAAAGAAAAACATAAATTTTGTTAACTAATAAAGTAGGATGAAATTATATATATATATATATATATTATATATAACTTGCATGGGCTCTCCTTCCCATGACTTTCTCTCCCCATTTGTATGGGCTTTTTCGGGTCTACGGTCCCCTAGGGTAAGATATAAAAATAATTATATAAAAAGGCAAAGATGAAAAAAACTAATAAAATTATATATCTTTTATTTTATCTTGATATAAAAACTATATAAGGCAAAGATGAAAAAAACTAATAAAATTATATATCTTTTATTTCATTTTGATATAAAAACTATAATATCACACCTATGAAAGCTTTGTAAATAGATAAAAATGTATGGGTTGAAATCACCAATAAAAAAGAAAGAAAATCAAATGGAAGCAAATTATTAAAAACTATACCATTCTAAGGTGGAAAAAGAAAAATTAAGGAAAAAGGAAAAGAAAAAAAAAACTATATCCCGTTGTAGCTCAATCTATTAGGGACATAATGTACACTATAACAAAATGCATTATTGGCTACGGCTTTGACCATGCAAGTCCATTTTGGTGGCTAAAAGTTATCTTGTGCCTACGAAAATGAATCTACATAGGCAAAAGCCACAATTATCTCTTGTTTTTGGCGACGCAAGATATTTGCGTGGGCAAAAGTAGTCGGTATTCTCTCCAAACTAAGAGGCAAAGTTTTACCCACTTGGTCATAGCAAGTGCAAATTTTTACCCACTTGGTCATAGCAAGTGTATTTTCAAAGGGCGTGGTTAGTGTAATTTGCTAATTTTTGAATTTCTTATCAACGTAAAGAATGACGATAGCACAAGCATATAATTAGGTTTGAAGTCAGTTTATTGATAAAATGCTAACAATTTTCTGTATTTTTTTTTGCAGGTTGATGATGGAGGATGTCTTCAGCTTGACAACTAGATGGCCTATTCTCTTGTTTTCTCTTTTATCACAAGCATTTGAACTTGTTGAACATTATCTTCTTGTTTTTTGATATTTGAATATATTTGAGACTTATTTGGGTGATATGTATTGGATATTTTATATTTTTTTAATATTTGTTCATTGCAATTCGTAATTGGTTGGATTTTAATATATTTGTATGTTTATTAAATTAGTTTAGGTGAGATTGGTATAAACTGGTTATTGAAAAAAATTAAAAATAAATAATTTTTTTTCATTATTTCTTTTGGCTATGCAATGTATGTAGGTAAAGAATAGATGGATGTTTGGCTACGTATATTGCGTCGGCAAAAGTTATGTTTATAATAAAAAATGATATTTTTTACTTTTGCCTATGAACTTTTTATGGGCAAAAGTGCTTATTAAAATTAGAAAAAATTATATTTCACTTTTGGCTATGCAAACCTTTATACCTAAAGGTTGTATATTTGGCTATGCAAATCTTTGTAGCCAAAGGTTGTACATTTGCCTACGTAAAATCTTCGTAGCGAAAGATTGTACATTTGCTTACGCAAAATATTTGTAGCTAAAGGCTGTACATTTGTCTATGCAAAATCTTCGTAGCCAAATATTGTATATTTGCCTACGCAAAGTTTCATAACCAAAGGTTGTACCTTTGCCGATGACAAGTTGGCGTAGGCAAAAGTACAACCTTTGGCTACGAAGATTTTGCGTAGCCAAAAGTAACACAATTACCCTACTAGCAAGCTAGCTAAAAACTCAATTTTTGCCCATGCGCTATTTTATGCGTGGGCAAAGACCTTTCCCCATAACCCTTTGGCTACGGTTTGCCTACGCATGTCTTTGCGTAGGCAAAGAGTTTTACCTATGCATTTAGTCCTTTACCTACAAATTTTCTGCATAGGCAAAAGTGCATTTTGTTGTAGTGGTAGGGTGTTAGTAAAACTGAGATGAGTTTCAGAAAAAAATAGTATAGAAAAAATAATAATTAATGCTTTAATTAGTTTTCAACTTTTCATATAGAAGTAAGGTAAAAAACAAACCGCTATCATTCTTTGGAGCATCTCCTTCTTGTCAAATGAATCCAGTCCAATAGCAGCAAAAGCCAATTTATGAATCTTAGACAAATATCACAATACAATATCTATGGAATAGTTGGTCAAACTCCTTATATTGAATGTAAAGTGAAATTGAAGATCAAAATGAATAAATATCGATTATTTCAAAAAAAAAATTAGAATGGACTTATAACATTTATGTTTGAACCTTTGCACTTGCATTAAAAAAAAAAGAAGGAAAAAACATAATAGTAAGTAATTGCATTCCAGTCAAACAAACAATATCCAGCACTGAATGAAAGTGAGAACTTGAAAATGTACAATTAAAAATACATAAAATAAATAATAAATAAAATACCAATGCTCAACCAAGAATAACATCTCACTCATAACTACCAGAAAGGCATGGTCCCACGTCCATTACTCTGTTTTTTTTTCCTTAAGTATCATGTTTTTTTTTAAGTGTCATGTCAGTAGACAAGAAACTTTCTCTTCATTCACTGCACTGCCCTATCGATAACATGAACATAATCATAATAGATATGATGGAAGATGAACCCAAGAAACACCATAAAAAACTGTGATGCAATAAAAATGTAAGAAATCCCAGCTATTGGAATAATAGCATTGGGTTCAAGTGGGCCATGTGGGGGGGCATCCTAGCCGGGAAGTGGTACTTCATGGCCCAAGATTCCGATGATCATCCTCTAGCCATTCATGCGGTGGCTTGCCGTGCTACTCAAGAAGTAAAATGGCCCCGATCGATTGAACCGTAAACCGAGTTACCATTGTTATAAAAGGAGATAGGGTGGAGTGATAACATTGGTTGTTCTTCAATCACCACCATCAACGAATCATTGTTGTATTAGAAAACTAAACACAAAAAAGAAATAGTGAGGTTACAATGAGGAGAGAGAATCC
Source organism: Sextonia rubra (assembly GCA_037013555.1). Lineage (NCBI taxonomy): Eukaryota > Viridiplantae > Streptophyta > Magnoliopsida > Laurales > Lauraceae > Sextonia > Sextonia rubra. The sequence goes on along the minus strand of JASUAD010000009.1, from coordinate 48,842,029 downwards.
CTAATATATATCTTGAAATGTCAAGCAGCCACAATCTAACTGATCTTTATCACACTCATCTTGTTCTCAAAACAGGGAAGGATAAATAAGAGAGAGAGAGGGGATCCGTGGGTGGAAGGAGAGATTTTGGGGATTAATTTAAAAAATGGGCAGAAGGGGAGAGATTTTAGTGATTCATTTAAAAAATGGGTTGAGGAAAGTGATGAGATTTGAGAATTGTTTCAAAAAAATGCATAGAGGGAGAGATTTTAGGGAATAAGGAAGAGATTTTAGGGGAATAAGGAAGAGAGATTTTAGGGGAATGAGAAATAGATTTTGAAATTGTGGGGAAGAGATTTTAGGGTGGCTTCAGTTGATAAAAGAGAGATTTTAGGGAAGCCATGTCAGGTGTAATTTTGTAAAATATTGATGTGGCACTCTAGTAAAAAAGAAAAAAAAGGGAGCTGATGTGGCACCCTTCGTAAGCCTCCGTTCTTATAGTTTTAATATATATATATATATATAATTGTATTGTTTGTTAAATTTTGAGAAACATTGTTTGAGCGGGATAATTGCAGCCTTCACAGTGGCAATAGGGAAGGTTGGGTTCAAATTTGAGTTGAGTTCAATTACTTGACTTGACTTATTAATGAGCTTGAAAATATATGACCAAAACTCATTTCATGGGGTTAAGGAGTCTACCCAAACCCTCGGTGTTAGGTTCATGTTGGGTTGGCGAAATTATTCTAATTGGTATTTGGATTGGTTTGGGTTGGTAAGTTGAATAAAAGGAATGGAGACATTTATTAGTGTAGTAAGAAAGAATGGGGCAATCCTAAAAAATTTTTTAAAAAATGAAAACTATAAATTGAAAAAAAGAAAAAAAATTCATACAGGATCAGAGTCTGGTAGGTTGAAGACTAGGTCACGATTTCCCACCAATTCAATTAGCTAAAAATATTTTGCTTAAAGCTTTTATCTTTAAAATGTATCTTGTGGCAGACCCAAAGGAGGTGAAGGGAAGAAAGTGCCGAGCAAACAATTTTTCCAAATTTGGAGGCAAACCTAAGATTTTCGTATCGGGTATGCCCATCACTTGATCTACAGCTTACTTTGTATTAATCTCTCCCTCTCCCTTTCTCTCTCTATATGTATACATATATATTCTATCTCTCTATGTATATATATGCTTTATCTCTCTATGTAGAGAAAGATTACTATGCATCCATCCCTCACCACAAGGTGAGGGACCATTTCCTTTTTAAACTTAACAAGGTCAAAAAAGTGTAATAAGGGTGATGATTTTGTCTTCTTGCACATCAATACCTTCCATATATGGAAGTGTCCTTCACCATAAGGTGAGAGATAGATGTATAGTAGTTTTGTCCCTCTATGTATATATATAGGAAAATAACCCAAAGAGAACTAGTTCCCATCACTTTTTTTGTGAAAAGTTTAGGTGGGGCCTATCTATTATTTAATCCAAATTTTACAATATATAGGGACCTCCCGATAGTCACATGCCTCAAGTTTTGATCATATCTGAATTTACTAGATTGTTGGATCAACTGTGCATTAATCCAAATGGAATAAATTTGTGCGCCACAGATGAAGGGGTTAAAGACATTTGATTGAAGCCAAACATGATATTTGGGGTAGTCTCATATAGATCTTTCCATCTCCTTGGTCTCATCCCCAAATGGGACCCACAAGTGGGTTTCATAAAAAAGTTCTCATAGTAGGTGTATAAAAACAATTTTCACAGGATCAAAGCTCATATATATATATAGGAAAAACCTCCACCGAGCACCCACTGCTCACAATAAGGTAAGCACCGTATTTTAAAGCACTAGCAGGGCCAACTTATGATTCATCTGAATGGACCATAAAATAAGCACACCCCGTGATAATTACCAATACCAAATTTGGCACCTATCCAAATTGATTGAATTGTTGGATGGGTTTGTACTCATTTTGGAAGGTGAAGAATTTGTTGGTCATTGATCAAGTGCTTGAAGTAATGATTTGGTAGGAGGTCTTTCAATCCCCACCCCCCCCCCCCCCCCCCCCCCCCCCGTCCCATGCCCAATGCGGCCCCACAAGAAAGTAGTGCTCAACAGAAGAGCTCCCATATATATATATATATATATATAAAAGATACGTGTTGCATAACTTAAAAACCACATAATTAAACTATAAAGAGATGATCAATGAGAAATGAACAAACTAAACTAATTATATACAAATCAGAAATTTAGTTATTTTTATTAAAACTTGACATTACCTACTGATAAACCGTCTAGGAACTGAGTTAGTTCATTCAAATGCAAATTGAGATAGATGTAGCAGTGTAAAAATGGGCAAGCCAGCTAGGCCAAAACGACACCCTAGCAATGGCACTATAACAACGACACTGTAGTAACGGTTCCAATAGCACCAATTTTTAAAAGTTGAATTTTTTGAAATGATTGACCAAAAAGGTCTACTCCAAAGATATTCAAAAATATATATATATTTTAAAAATTAGAACGAAGATAACAAAATTTTTTCAAAATATGATTCAAATATGCCTAAAATGATATGAGAATAAAACCATGAAAATGCATGAGAAATTTAAATTTGAAAGTTAAAAACATGCATGGAAATCAAGCTTAAAACATGAAGGCATATTCAATCAAATTCCAATAACACAAAATCCTTAAAATAGTACCTTGTGAAACTCTTAATGAACAAGGGCCACATACGAAGCCTTGAAAGAATCCTAATTGCCTCCCGAATCATGAGGGCACAAATTGTTGAATATAAATAAATTGTTTCTTCTATATACAAGGTCTCCGGGTTTACCGGAAACTAATCACTACGTATTTCTCTAACATGGATTAGGGGAGGGGTTCTACCAAAAAATTTACCCGATCTATGGGAAATTGGGTGGTAACAAGCCCGTTTCTTCTTACTTCTTAAATTACGTCAAGCATTCTACAGATCGCAAAATTATGGTAAATTTTCAGACGGTTGCGCGCTGCATTAAGAGACATGGGCAAATCTCGCCTGTCTCCAAGCTGATATAGGTCTGCACAATGGTAAACAAACCATGCATAAAGAAGATGCTCAAAGAACACTTGGCTGTAATACTAGGTATTCTTGACAAAAATGAGATGTGCTTCAGCTCTGCACACAAGTAGCAGACAAAAGTTGGTGCCAAGGCCAACCTGTCTCCAAAAGCCAACTTTTAAGCCAGAAGTATACAACCATTCCTCAATTCTTTCCTCGCCTTTGAAAAAATAACTTCCAAAAGTCACACCGTAGGGTACATGGTCGCGAAGTGCCTGCGCTTCATGTCTTTAGAAAACTTCTTTTCAACATGACTTAAGAAGTCTGGTCAGTTGATAAGTTCAACAACATCTGGGTCGGATGGAGAATTGCCCTGAGTTAAAATCCATTATCTGAATAAATCCTCTCTAACGTAAAAGGGGCCATCCAACTTCATCATGGTGCTCACCCATCAGTCATCTTCACCTTCCCCTTCGCGGCGCGAGACATGTTGAAAGCGTGAAAAGTTGATAAATACCGCTCTAAACTCCTAACTCTCATTCTTCTTCAAAAAGCAGTAATGGGGAATGATATCTTGGTCTCCCCCAAAATCGGCAAACTGAATACCTCTCATATTTCTTGAAGAGAAAACCCTAATTCGGCATTTGGGGTGGTGAAGGTGTTGGTGGCTAGAGAAAAGCTCTTTATGATAGTTCGATAGATCTCCTTACTTTCTTGAGGAACCCAATCCCTGGTGACCAAGACTGCCTCATATATATCATTGGCCTTCAAAATGTAACTGTTGTCTTTCAGCACAAAATTGGTCCAATCTTTCCAATTCGAAGGGACAAACATCCGCGAGGAATATGCTTGAGCCCAACCCATCGGCTACCTTCCCTAGAAAGAACTCTGAGGTAGACAGGCTAAAGCTGAGCAATCATACTTCTACGAGGAAGATGTATGTAACTTGTGATGGATTTTGGTATTGAGGAAGCCTAGATCAAGATTATAGGGCTGCTACAAACGTGATGAGGCTGATGTTAGCTTGGGATCAAGAACCAATGTAGAAATCCTTGACTGTTTACCAAAGATCAATCGTATAAGATTTTCTCTTTATAATTTCAGGGCAAGGATGGACACCTTAATGGAGAAGATGGTAATAGATGACTTATTTCCATTGGTTATATGTATTTTGGTGCTCTTTTATCATCCAACCATATCTATTTATAATAGTTGGCTTAGTGGATGATAAACTCAAAACTTAAGTTATAATAGGATAAAAAACGAGAGTTAGAATAGACTTTTTTAATTAGAGTTTGAGTCTTAGAAGGATTAACACATCTTCTCTTTATCCAAATAAAGTTTTTTGTAAGGAGTGTCAATCTGTGTTGAGACTACCTATGAGTAGGCCCCATCACAGATGCTAACAACTTGGCACCGTGTCTTGCCTTTAGAGTAAAACGGTGCCCCACTTAGAAAATGTGCGGTCTTGTAGTGGGCCACCAATTTTCCCCACTTAAGGTCATTGCAATTTGGAAGTATGGTTGGATTCAGTTTCAAGAGGGTGGAGGCTCTCCAATGCTGCCGCTTGGTGGACAGCTCAACCATTTCGCCCCTCCTGTTGACATAAGTGAAAAGCACGAACCCAGGGCTTAATCATATGAATAATAATCATTGTCCCTGAAGATGTTGTTCGGTTTCTTCAAGGTGAGTCGTTGATCATCTGAACCTCTCTTACGCTACCGCATGGGAAGTCGCCCGGAATGTCTTTATAGGCGCGAGCATTGTGAGTAGCCAGGAGCTTCGCACATAACTCTTTCCTAGCCTAGGGTGGGCATCAATATTTCTCTCCAAATCCTCGGCCCTAGCCTTGGCCTTCCTAACCACTGCCTAAGGGTATAGTAGCGGTCTTGAGGAAGACTCAATGGCCTTCTTGCCATTGTTGGATGTCGGATGATGACCCAGCGGTATTTTTACCTCTGTTTGAAATTAATGAAGAAAGGCAGACATAATTTAATTACTGGATTCCAAAGTTGCAAGTGTAGAAAAAATTCTACCGACAGCAGCTGCCCTTAACTAATATGCGGTCTAAACTCAAGAAAAAGGTAATACTCAACCCTGAACCTCTATAGTGCAATTGAATGCGCGCTTGGCAAGTCTAGTGTTAAATCTCCCAGTCATAGTAGTGCAAGAAAATGCACGTTAAGACTTTTGTGGAAGCAATGGCAAAAGAAAAAAACCAAGCTTGCATGAGCAATATATATGCATACAAGTTCAAAGCAAAGAAAAAACAATGCAAGACGGTGTTTTCAAATGTGATTTCCAAAAATAGTCATTGTCATCATCATCATCAAAGCCTTATCCCAATTATGTTAGGGTACATGGGCGAAAACATAGTGTCGTATAGAACGGTACTTGGAAGTACCGACCATTTTCTAGGATTCCTGACTAACCCTTAAAACGGTAAAAGTATGATCGCTAGTAATGATAAATGGCCATGACTCCATGTGGGAAATTATGATTTCTACTCATCAAAACATTGTCCGCGATGCATGATGGTCTCATCATTATCAATTTAGGTCATTTTAAGGTGTTAATCTATCTTAAGTGTATTGTGAGGAACGAAGGAGATTAGGTTCCATGCATGAGGAGGGGAGCAATATATATATATATATATATATATATGGGAGCTTCTCTCCTAAGCTCATTAGGAGAAGGTAAGCTCAAGTATGTGGCTCACGTTGTGGATTCCACTTAGGGACCCATATGGGGATGAGGATGAGGGGGATTTGAAGGACTCCCTATGATCCTCCTCTCTGCAAAAAATAAGCTCCAACTATGGTTTTTATTATCTTCATTTGGTCCACAAAAATTTAATGGTCAATAGTCCATTTGGATTGATATATAGTAAATCCAATGGTTTAGTAAATTTGGATTTGACTAAAAAGTGGTGGACATGTGCAATTCAGGGGGGGTCTTGTGTTTGATCCATTCAGGTGGGCCCGAGCTTGAGTTTACAGAATTTTTTATATGAGCTTGAACTTGGGAGATACTTGCCCTATATATATAGAGGTAGGCTATCCGTAATTTGAGTTGAGGATAAGCCCATCCACTCATGCCTATGAGTCCCACTTGGGGATCCCCATGGGCATGGGGATAGACGTTTGAAGGTCTCCTTGGGGCCCTCCTCTTTACAGAAAATCAGTCTCACCTTGATCTCTATTATTTCCATCTCGGCTTCATAAGTTTAACAGTGTATAGTCCATTTGGATGGTGTGCAATTGATCTAACGGTCTAATGACATTAGATAGGGCCCAAATTTGGTGGACTAGTGCAATTCAAGGGCTCCTGTGTCTCGCCCATATGGATGGATCAATGGTGGGCCCTACATGCTGAAGAGGATGAGATTTCTATATAGTTGTAAATTTCGTTTCAGACAGTATTTTGGTCTGGCTTCAATCTTAAACATTTTTGACAATTTGGTGTTTTAGCCTTTCAGTTCAAAATTTTGTTTCAAAAAATATCAAAAATGTTTTTAAAATTATATAACTAAAAGGATAACAAGAAATTTGCCATAAGAAATCAAACTATTGAAAGAAAGTAGCCGTCTCCCTTGTCGTACTTACATGAATTTACTCAAAGACATTGAATCATGTCAGATAGGTCATTTACGCAACAGTTCTTTGGAATATAAGAAATCAAAAATTTCCTATAGATTCTAATGGTGGTCCCAACTATTATTTTTTCTCTCATAGAACTATAGTAAAGTACTCATAAAAAATTTCAATGCAGCCACTTATAAAAATGTAATCCATTAAATTTTACATAGAATTATAATAACATTAAATGGGTGTGACCCACATAAAAAAAATCCCATGACAGTCCTAGAATACGTGGTACTTGTCATTGTAATGAATTATTTAAAAAAATCCCACTAACTGGGCCACTTGCCTCATCGAATGTTTAAGTGGGCCCTCAGAAAAAAAAAATCCATAACAGCATCATGGAATTAACGTAATAAGTGGGCCAGATATTAAAGATATATGAAGGCCCCACTCAAGAGCCTCACATAATTATCGTGATAAGTGGGCCTCACTCTTAAAGCCTATTCAACGCTCGAAGCATCTCTACCGGTAAAGAAAAAGGGGTAAAAGATGGAAGATGGGGAAGGAGTTACTAGCAGCAGCAGCTAGAAGGAAAGGAATTTGAGCTTCGGTTGCAACATGGATCCTCAACAACGGATTCTTCTCAATCTTTTGCAATAACAAGGTCTCAACGAGTGCAGAACGCTAGGATTTGGGCTCTAGCTTCTACGGTTGTTAATGAAAATTTGGAGTGTGATTTCTTAATTGATTGGAAGCTTAAAGGCCACATGCTACTAAGGAAGAAGAAACAATGGTTTCTATGGTAAGTGAAATGAGCGCTTAAGCCTTTCTGTCTTCATTTCTCTTTAAAACATGCCAAGATTTTAAAATACCTTTTACAATATTCAAAATTTCTCCTTTTACTAGTCCAACCTTAGTTCAACCGAATTGCATGTCTTGGACGTCGCTTGTCTAGAAGAGGTAGGTTTAGGCCGAAATCCATCTATTCAACTCCACCGAAACCTGAATTGAACATCTTTAGGAGGGTTGTTCTGTTTGGTTTTCACCACAAACCAATATTATTCAAGAGTTTTGGACAAACTGAAACAAACTTGATAACTATGGATTTCTCCCATCAACTCAAGCTTAAGAAAGTCCCAACCGTATGAAGAATTCTAATGAGTGCCCCACTTGAAAAAGCCCCTCTTTCTGCCCCTCTCCTTTTTCATTTGGGGGGTGGGGGGCGGGCATGTTAAGTCAATCTAGTTTTTTCATTTACCCTACCCCTTATGAATGGTCACGTGTATAAGTTTGATACTCATCCAACTTTTTGTTCATCATTTGATTGGAATCATGATAACATTATACTTCTAAACCTTTAAATTTTAAGGCCATGGATCAAAATGTTAGGATTATTTTATAGACTTAAGATTTTGCATACACTTAGGTCGCATATAGACTTTCTCATCCGATGGACTTCTACGATCATCATGCATCTTAGTGGGCTCTAACTAGGAGATGAGTTCTTTTCTTAAAAAACGCATGGACACTGTGTAGTGCACTCCCATATATATTTATGTGTGTGTGTGTGTGTGTGTGTGTGTGTGTGCGTGTGTGTGTGTGTATGGGCAAGCCCCTTCTAAACTTAAGCTTATATAAAAAATTCCATAAGCCCAAGCCCTTGGGGCCCACCTTTGATCCATCCAAATGAATCAAACACATGACCCCCACCCCCCCGAATTGCAAATACATTTCTCCTTCATCATCCTTTTTCTCCTCCCAGCGTTTCTTCTTCTTCTTCTCTTTTCTTTTTCCTTCCTCATCTTCCTTGTCTTTTCTTTTCCTTTTATTTTCTTTTTCTCTTTTTCTTCTTCTTGAATTTCCCCTCCTAAATCCAGACAGAGCACAAACAGAACCCTCCACCAAACTAGGAATAAGAGATGACAAAGATAAAGAAGGAATTGGGAAAGGGTTTTGTATATACTATGCTTGAGTATAGATATTTATATTCAAATGTAATATACTCAAAGCAAAATTAAGCTTTTTTGTAGACATTGTTGATAAGCAATGATATCTATGCTCATGAATATTGTAAAAAAAAAAATCATGATTTTGCTTTGGGATACTATGCTTGAGCATAGATATCTATGCTCAAAAGTTATATTTCTTCTTTTCCCTTTTTTCTTGTTTTAGTTCCTCCTTCTAATTCTCTTTCTCATCTCTTTGCTTATTTCTTTTCCTCATTTTTTTGCTTATTTCTCTTCTTCATGTTCTCTTCTTAATTCACCTTTCATTACACACTCTTATTCTCTTTCTCCTTCCAAAATTCTTTCTTTTTCGTTGTTCTTCTTCTTCTCTTTTTTTCTTCCTTCATCCTTTTCCTTGTCTTATCTTTTTCTTTTGTTTATATTTTCTTTTTCTTTTTTCTTCTTCTTGATTTTCCCCCTTTGCCCCAAATAGAACCTAAATAAGACCCTCTACCAAACCAAAAAAATGAGATAATGAAGAGGACAAAAGAATAGGGAAAGGGTTTAATATATGTTATGCTTGAGCATAGATATCTATGCTCATGAATACTAGTGAAAAAAAAGCAAAAAGGGCTCAAAGGACCACTCCGGGCTATAAAAATCTTTGGAGCCTTTTTGGTTTTATAAAGAATCTAAGGGGATTTTTCTGAGAAAAACCTCTTAAAAAAGGGTCGCTCAAGTTCCAAAAAATCAATGGTTTGGTTGAAATAATGGTGGGTGGTTTAAAGAAAGCACACATGATTTTTTAAATATATAAAGCATCAAAGTCAACATCTTGCAAATAAGACAGGTGTACCCTACTTCCTTGAGATAGGACAAAACATTGGCACACTTTTTTGGTTTTTTTTAGAATTTCCTACTTAAAAAATTTTTTTTTTTTTGGTTTTTCTTTTAAAACATGGGTTGGGAAAGCCTAAGCTAGGTTGTGCATGCAAGAAAGAAAAAAAAATTTTTTTTTTGGATTTTTTAATTTATTTTTTAAAGATTTTTGAAAATGACGCTAGAAACACCAAATCTATGATTGGATACATGAGATGAAACTGAAGATTAATTTTTTTATTTTCAATTTTTTATTTTTATTTGGGACTTTTGAAAATGAGGGCTAGAAGGGCCTAAATAAGGTATGCATGGAACCTATTCTAATCGTCCATCGACCCCTCTACTGCTACTCTCTTATGTCCTAAAGATCTAGATTAAATGGTAATGATGATTAACAGATATAAGGCTAAGATCTAGATTAAATGGTAATGTTGATGAACAGATATAAGGCTAGGTGTTAGTCTGTTAGATGATAATGGTGTGGAACACTAAATTTAAACAACAAGATGGATGGCTAAAGTAACAAAGAATTGCATGAACATGTTCATATGAATGATACTCTAGAAATAAAAGTCTAGTAGCAAAACAAAGCAATACGAGATGGAAAATTAATCTAACCAATTATGAGTTCAGTATGCATAAACATGTTAATATGAGGATCTAAGCATTATGAATATATTAAATTAAGGTAAACATTTTTGTTTGATATGAAATTTAAAATGATCAACAAGATTGGATTGAGTGCACCTTATGAACAGTGCTTTTTTTCCCTTGAAATTGATTGCTTCTTTCTTGCCTAGCTGCTTAATTTCACTTGTTGCGTTTGACTGATGGGCTAGGCTGGTGTGGTGCTGTAGGTACTGACTAAGTTATAGGTTAGTGTCACACCCCCAAAACTAGGCCGGATCCAAGCCTGGTCTTAGGGTTGTGAGAATTAGGGTCAATTTAAAATTTTCCTTAAATAAAAACATGGGCCCAAGTTTCTGGTGGATTAAATTCCTTCGTGAGGTTATGCTTGTTGATCAAATAATCATAATTACATTGAAACTAACATCTATAATCTGCACAACTGAGTATCACATATAATTCATATAAAAAAATCTCAATCATAATTAATAAATGGTTAAGAATTTCGAAGCATAACAATTAAAGTTTTAATTCCAAAACAATAAATAGAATATCTATGCTAGTGGCCCAAACGTGGCCTTATTACAAGTCTAGTGTTCTGGTCTCAGCACCATCACTAAGACACCTCATACGATGTCATTGGCACTCGATTCGACAACTCTGCCATTTAGCGGAATCTCCTCCATCTTTTGACCCTTCGGTTTGGCACTGATAATGGGATTTAGACACCTAAAGTAATGTGTTTGACATAATCTGGCAAGAAGTAAATTGCAAGTAATGACAATAAAGAATTATATCATATTTTACATCCTACCCAAATATATACTGAATGCAAACCCAATGGCATAAATGTACACAACAGGTATTCTCGCAAGATACAATATACGATAACGGGTATTCTCACCAAATATAACAAATGGCATAGCTAGGTACTATATCCCATGGTACATGCTAACCTGATGGCGTACGTCCACCTCCAAATCACAGTCGGTCAGATATATATACGAATGCATACATATATAGATGCTCGATGAAGTCATGCTATGAAGCCCCTAACTCCTAATATCCATATTATTACAATTAAAGTGATAGAGTTGCATAGAGTAGATGTATATTATGCTCATGTGATATTTTTCATTTTTTTGAGGATAAGCTTTACACTAGCTATTAGTTATAGTTAGATGAGTATACATATTAAATCAAACCTTTCCTCAAATGACAATGTGAGCCGATGCTGATGATCCACTTTCAGTGTCTATCATGTAATGTATCTTGTAACTCACATCCCCATCTCGAGTCCAATTCAATCCTGAGTGTACATTTAACTAACTCTTCGCAAGACCAGCACTCATTTCAATATTTGGACCCAAATCACAAAACTGATTCAATTATGAATTATCTATTGGCCAGAAAGTAAGGTAAGGTGCTTTTACCCTCCCTAAAGGTTACTTACCTGTAGGACAGTTCCACAAGGCTGAGTCCTCCTAACCTAGTCATTTACCCTAACCTACCATACTACCAATTTAAATAAGGCTCATGGGCACTCATGGCTTAGTTGTACTCCATTACAGCTGAGCTGGTCGAACATACGGCTGAGCTATAAGAGTACTTATAGCTTAGCTGTAATATAAATCTCCTAAAAATGGCTCATTGGAAAAATAAGTCGTAGCTTAGTCGTAGGTGCGAATAGTTTTGCCCCCTTTTTATTTTTCTCTCGAAACCCAACCATTAACATTCGAAGCACAGATTCCAAACAAAATATTAGATATAATCGTCTAAACTAGATATTAAGCACATCAATCAATAACTAAATAAAGAGACATTATTTACAGTTATTTACTTGCCTTGATTTCGATGCTCAAAAGCAAATATGAAGATGACACCATACTCAAATCCCCACCCACAAGCCCAACTATGATCAAATCCCTCCGGAGTTGCAGAAACTATTGAGATAGACAAAGAGAGAGGGGAAGGAAATGAAGGCAGTGGCGTTCTCCTAATCTCCTAGATCAAGCCTTGGTTGGAGGCCGTAAGATTGTGATTGCAGAGAGGAAGAATGAAAAGGGAAAAAGAGTTTTGTAGTGATGTGAAAGAGGAAAATATTGAGAGAGAATAAGGCTAGGATAAGTTGTAGAGGAGTTTTGTTCTAATTACAAAAAGAGGCTAGAGCCCTTTAGTGAGTTCTAAAAAAATTTGGGAAAAGGGCTTTTGGCTTGCAAAGGTCAATAACTTGCGCCCAAGGCCCAAAAGTCTGACCAACCGATCTCCAATGGGCCCTACACAAAAAATGCTTTAAATGCAATGACCCAAACATATAAATGGCCCACCAAACATGCATCTAACCATCTCAACTCGACATAGAATCCAACTACCAACCTAATTCAAATTACAAGATCTAGAGCCTGACAGTTAGATTGTAGGTGAAGTGGGCTGAGTGGGCTGTTCTGGTTTAGTCAAATTTCGGTTTGATCAGTTGGGTTCATAGGTCAAGGACATGTTTCAACAGGTGGGTTGATGGATAGGTTAAAAAGTAGGTTGGTTAGGTTTGGAAGTTGGGTTTGGATAGGCAAGTGGGCTATTATCTGGTCTGAGAATGTTGGTTTTAAATGCGTAAGTTGGTTGGTTTGGAGTGGTTGTAAAGGCCTCATTCAAGTTAGATGGGTTCAATCTTGATGGGTAGAGAGATGACACAGAAATTTAAAAAAAAAAAAAAGGGCGATGAGTAGAGAAAGAAAAGAGAAAATGGAAGGAAAAGTGTGTCCGAGTGATGAGACATAAGCAATGATCCAAATTCTGTGACGGTGCTAAGATCTCTGAGTTTGGGTATTTGTGTACGAAATGCAAGATGGAAAGCAAAAGTGGGCACAGGTGGTCGAATGAAGAGGTTGGTTTTTATAATCTAATAGTTTGGTTTGGGGGAGGGGGATAAAAAAATTGATGATGCAAGGATTTTTAGTGTTAGCTAATTTATAGGTTGGACAAAATTTGGGTTCACCGAGTTGTATTTTTATTTCTTTTAGAATGTACTATGGTTGGTGTCTGTACAAGAGCTGAAGTGAAGAATATAAAAAATCCTGTAACACGCACCCGAACGGGAATGTGCCTTCAATATTCACACTCAATCCTATCAGACAGATCGCAAAATAACTGGAAGCATATTGCAGGTGCCTGAGTAGGCGCTCACTTGCGCTTGAGCACACTAACGGCAGAAAACCATCAACCTTATGCAAAATTATTTCCAAATTATATCAGGATTAGTAATTTGAGTTCTACAAGAAGTATATTTTCTAAGGCACGAATTGTGGATTATAAAAGGGGTTTTCTCTCAACTCTACGGCATTAAAAAATTCATTTCCATAATCTGAATTGAGATTTCACATTGGAGATTCCTTCATTCTCTAGAGCTTTTATTGAGAGACTGTGCTGAAGCTTTGGGCTAAAGAATATTACTTTTTTTTATCTCTTGTAGATGATTGAGGCTATCTTGAGTATTCAAGTGTGAGTTAATCAAGCAGAGAATAGTGTATAGCGAAGGATTATCGTGGTAGAAGGAGTTGCATAAGAACTTGGTCCTTAGGTCGAAGGAGTGACATGATAAGGGTTGTGAATATATCTTGTAATCATTAACTATTGCTTGATAGCTGATCCTTGCTTGTGGTTTTTTACTTGGTTGGGGTTTTTCATGTTAAAAATTAGCATTTCTTCTAGTGAGGTTGATTGTTACTTCTAGGTATCTTTTATTTCTTCCACATCATATTACATGACTTGCGATTTAGAAATCTAAGATGCCTTAAAATCTTCAATTGGTATCAAAGTGGGTTACATTAATTTAATGCGTTGATCCTTTGGGACTTTTAGAATGAAATTCAACCGGGAAGGCACATTTACAGCCAAGCTCCCTTTCTTGGATGAATCTACTAATTTTGTTTACTGAAAGGTCAAAATGATTGTGTTTTTGTAATGCATAGATGGAGATGTCTGGCAGATTGTTATCGAGGGCTATTCTTTACCCAAGGTTGTTATTAAAGAAGAATCCGTTGAAAAACCTATGGGTGAGTGGTCTAAAGATGGAAAAAAAAAAGCATGCAATTGTAATAATAAGGCTATTAATGTAATCTACAATGGAGTATCACTAATAAGTCCTTTAAAAAACACATCTTTAGAGTTATTTTTGGATACTTTAAGGACTTATCCATTCAAAAAGCAAGACTCAGAAAGAAATTATATTTTTATGCATTTTAGATTTATTTTAGTTCATTCATGCAAACTTGCTGAAAAATCATCTTTTTTGTATAAATTCATGGGACTTCCCATTTTTAGGATTTTATTTTTAGAAAGTTTTGCAAAAATTATTTTATCAAGAAATGAATCAAATTTATATCATCATTAGGTAATTCAAGTAAAATCATGTATAATGTTTATCTTCATTATCATTCCATGAAATATGGGTCCACTGTCATGCACTTGTTACCTTTTATAAAAAAAAATTATTTTACACGAAGTGTCACCTTTTGTGTATAGGAGTTCGAGCAATCTACCTACCTTAGAAAGCACTTTTCAAGTAGATGTTTGTAGGATTCAAGATTGCATCAATTGGAGTTGAAACGACAATATTATGACCCCGGGAAGTTTATTGTACATTTTTAGGTGGGATTGCAAAAAGTTTAAAAATTTCCTCAATGTTACACACCTTTAGATGGGGCCAGAAGACCAAAGATGAGGCCCACTACCAGAAGACCAAAGATGAGGTGCACTATGTACATCAAAATTTCATCAATGGCGGGCCCAAGGTGTGAAGATTTGGGAAGATTTTATTTTTTTTAGTAAGTGTAGAAAATTTTCAAGAAAGGAAGGCTTCAAAAAATCTCTCACATATGTTGCTAGTTTTTGCTAATTTGGGAATCTTTTAGAAAAAGGAAATGAGGAAATTGTAAGGAAGCTTCCCAAGGAGACAAAATAGAATTTTAAGAGACAAAGTAGGATCTATGGAGAGAAATAAGGGGCTCTCCACTTTTATATAAGCAACCCTTGGGCCTTCCATTCTCTTCTTGAAAAATTGACCCCCTCTTTTAGAGAATCTCTTACTCACTCTCCATTTCTATCATCTCCATAGCTTTTTTCTCTTTTAGAAGGCTCTTTTCAACTCATAGCATCATCTTGAAAAGGATCTTTCATCCTAGATGTAATTTTCTCCTCTTTCAAATTCATTTTCTTTTATGTAAAAGACATTGCTATCTCGTAAAGGCGATATTGTTCTTTTTATTATTTACTTCTTCTTATTTTTATGATGATGGATGCTTGTTTTCTTTGTTTTCAACCTCGTTGTTCTTGGATTGACAACTCAAAGAGCCTAAAAACATGATTCAAGCAAACATGAATCCGATTTAAGAGAAGAGTTTTGATAAAAAAAAAGAAAAAACTCTTTGAAGGATTCTAACCTTGATACATGTTAGGTCCCAACATAGATTTCTTGTATGAACATAAACAAGCAATCAATCTAAGAATAAACAATCAACTACATAAGAGATGGAAGCAGTATTTTTTACTTAGAAAACCCAAATAGAAAAAAAACCATGGGACGAACCATCGGTTTGCCAAAAATAAGCACTATATAAGAGAGGTTACAAGATCTACTTACTACCTTTTTCTAGTTGACCACGACCTAAATATTTGAAGTTCTTCTTGTCGATGCATACGCCTTAGTCCTCTTCATGCTTGTTCCGTATGTCTTGATGCCTCTTAAGATGAATCTCTAGGAAAGAAGGAGAAGATGAATCTCAGGAACTCAAAGCTTAAGCACAGTTAAGGAAGAGAAGCTTAGAGAAGAGGAAAGGATTTCTCAAAGGTTTTCTAGGATTTAGAATTGTGAGAGAGGTGAATTGGGCTTAGAAGAATAGTGTATATATAGCCCAATATTTATGGGATGCTATTTGGGATGGTTTTTAAAGAAAATAAGGAAGTTTGGTTTGCAAAGGAGACAAATCTGGAAGTTCGGATACGCATTTTGCCGCCCATCCGATTGATTGAGTAGAGGTCCGATCGATTGGGCATCCCTCCGATGTTTCAAATTCTGTTTCTGTCCGAGGCTTCTTTTACTACATACATCCGATTGGTCCAACATCAATCCGATCAATCCTGCCCTGTAAAAATCTTATTTTAAGCCTTTACATCCTTGTTCTTGATTTGTAGCCTTGGCACACATTTTAGTCCAACTAAAAATGTAAATTTACTACTTTTTCAAACCCAAGTTTTGTCCAACTCATGAATTAGCCAGCATTACGTTTATTATAACCTCCTCCTTTTACAATTCATGGACAAAACTTCCTAGGTAGTACAATCTACCCAGGCAAACCCCCCCCCCCCCCCCCCCCCACCCCACAAAAAAAAAAAAAAAAAAAAAAACCAGCTTCTTTGAATCAAAAACTGTGTACTATTTGAACATGCAAGACCTGCCCTGACTTCCTAGATAAAAGATCAAGTTAAAGCAGTCATGAAAATAAAATACTAAACTCAAAATAAAACTCCTACGCTATCCCCCTTTTTGTTCATAAATTGACAAGGGAATAAGTAATGAAATGTGTGAACAAAAAGCTAAATTCATTAGTACTTGAAAGTGCAAATTACATAACAAAATGGGGTTTAGAGAAAGTAAAATCAAATCAACTTAGAAATAGTAAAAAACACAATATATGTGAATCACAAAAAGATAAGCAGCTTGATCATTAAGTGTTTCCTCGAATGTTGACATCCTGGCATGTAATGATGTATAGTCAGGCTTATTTTCCTCAGCTACTGGTGCTTGAGTAGGCCCTTGTGAGGGAGCTTGATGTCTCGCATTGGACTGGGACTGCATCAATGTGCTCAAAGGCTAGAATTTTCTCTTTAACCAAATCTCGAATGAAATGGTGCCTTATGTCAATGTGCTTTGTTCGAAAATGCTGAACAGGATTCTTGGAGATATATATAGAACTCTTGTTATATATGTGGAACTCTTGTTGTCACAGTAGACTGTCATAAGCCCTTGTTTAATCTCATGCTGACAGCATTTGTTTCATCCACAAGAGTTGCATATAGCAATTTCCAACTACAATGTATTCAGCCTCAACAATAGAAAATGAGGTTGACGTTTGTGTTTTATAGTGCCATGCAACAAGATTGTTGCCAATAAAGAAATAGCCACTAGATGTGTTCTTTCTATCATCTACACATCCTTCAAAGTCAACATCAGAATAGCCAACTAGTGTTGTGTTAGCTTTTTGAGAAAACCAAATGTTGTATTCCATTGTACCACTCACATACATCATAATCCTCGTAATGGCTTTCACATGAGATCCCTTTGGATTGGACTGATATCTAGCATATATACTAACATTGAATGTGATATCAGGTCTACTAGCTGTTTGATATAGTATATTACTAATCATGCTACGATATAGTGAATCATTAACATCCTTTTCTTTTGAATCCAAACGAATTTTGACAGAGGTACTCATGGGGATCCTCTCTTGTTTTGATGTCTTCATCCCAAACTTCTTCAGCAAATTATTAGCATACTTGGATTGCAAAATATAGATAACTTCGGCACTTTGTTTGATTTACAATCGAAAAAAAAAGCTAATTCATCAACCATATTCATTTCGAATTCATTGTCCATGACTTCAGAGAACATATTTGCCAAGTACTGTGATGTTGATCTAAACACAATATCAACCACATACACTTGAGCAATTAGAATGTCCTCATCCTCATTTTTAATGAAAGTGTTTTTTTAGCACCCCCCTTCTAAAACCATTCTCAAACAAGAACTGGTTAACCGTTCATACTTGGAGTAGGGGGCTTGCTTTAAACCATAAAAAGTCTTATTGAGCTTATATACATGATCAAGAAATTGCTGGTTTTGAAATCCTTTGAGTTGCTCAACATAAACCTTTTCATTCAAAAAGCCATTTAAAAATTCACTTTTAACATCCATTTGAAATAATTTGAAGTTCAAAGAACAAGCAATGGCTAGTAGTATCCGAATGGATGCAAGCCTAGCAATAGGGGCAAATGTTTCATCAAAATCAATACCCTTAACTAAGGTATATCCCTATGCTACAAGTTTAGCTTTCTCCTAATGACTTGACCAAGTTCATCAATTTTGTTTTTGAAAATCCATTTTGTACCTATGACATTAGTATAAGTGTGTCTAGGAACAAGCTCCCATAACTTTTTTCTTTTAAATTGTTCCAGTTCCTCATGTATGGTATTAATCTAAGAATCATCTCTAAGTGCTTCAGATATATTATGTAGCTCAACAGAAGACATAAAATATAGAAAACCTACCTTGTCACTTACTTATTTCCGAGTCCGTGTAAGCTCATTTACATCTCTAATGATGTCAGCTGAAGAATGATGCTTCCAGGCTCTTGCTTTTGAATTTATTCTTGATGGTGTATGTTGATGATCCTTTTAAATTGGTGAGTTAGAAACAACAAGGTTAGAAGATGGGCTTTTTGTAGCGGTGGTGTCTCTGGTTCTTTCGTTTCCTTGTTTCTATCCCTAAACTCATCCTTTTGTACTTCCTCGGTATCATTCTCCTAGAAGAAAAAGGTAAAAAAGTCACCTCATCATCATTTGAGGAAAAATGAGATCCTACATCATCAACAATAGCATTAAGAGACTCCATCATAGTAGAATTTCTTAAGTTAAATAGTTGGGATGCTTTCCTATAGATGGAATATCCAAGAAACACACCCTCATACTTCGAGAGTCAAATTTACAAAGATGTTCTCAATGTTTGAGAATGTAACACTTATTCCTAAAGGTCCTAAAGTATTTAATAGCAGGTTTACTGCAATTCCAAATTTCATATGGAGTGGTCTTAGTTCCCGGCTTGAGATAGACTCGATTTATCATATGAAGTACAGTTTAAACTACCTCAGCTGAAAACTTTCTTGGAATATTTTTACTATGAAGCATAACATGGGCCATGTCCTAAACAATTTGGTTTTGGCATTCAACAATTCCATTTTGTCGTGGAGTTTTCGAAGTTGAAAATTTATGTTTGTTCTCATGTGTAGCGAGAAAAATATCAACAGAAAAATGTACTTTTTGCCTCCTATGTTCTGAATTTGAGATAGTCCCATGAGATCCATTTGCAATAATTCCAATGGTCTTGTTGTAGTCAATTGGTTAAGTTTCTTGAGCTGATCGAATTTGCTTACTAAGTTGACATGGGCCACAAACAATGCTCAAGGGCTTCTGAAGTTTGGGTAACCCTTGAACCAATTCTTGATTTGATAGGAGTTCAAGCTCATTATAGTTCACATGGCCCCAACGTTGATGTTGCATATTAACAGTGTCAATTGTAACTACGTTACAAGTGAAATCATCAGATGTCCCAACAACATGGCAATTATCGCAATTTTTTTTGCCATGGAGAACATTTTTCCCTTGTTTATTGACAATAATGCAATCATTCAAAGAAAAATGCACTTTATGTTAGACTCACATAGTTGATTAATACTCAAAAGTTTTTCCCTAAGTCCATCAATGAGAAAAACATTTTGGAAAGAGGACATACTTGGAATGTTGATAGTGGCTTTACGAATAACTTTTGATTTGTTACTACCACTAAATTGAACACTACTACTGTTGCACTTCTGAAGAGAAGTAAACAACTATTTGTCTCCTGACATGTGTCTAGAGCAACTATTGTCCAAGTACCATACACATGAATTATGTGCTCTTAGTGCTGTGAGGACCAAAATTACAGTGAAGGTTAGACTTATTAATCCAAACGGGCTTAGTTGTAACCCGTTGAGGAGAATAAAGCTCCTTCCCCCGCTGATTTCTATATTGGTTTCACAGTTTGTTACAATATGGTTCAAAATGTCCCTTGATCCCACAAAAATGACATATTTGAACAAAAGTAGGACGAAACATAGCTCTTTTTGAATTACTAGAAATACCATTGTTACGTATAGAATTATGTGTAGTGGGAACATAGTTTGGTATAGAATTCACTTGAGTGGTATATGAACAATGGGTATCAAGGAGACTAAAGTCATACCTTTAACGAACTTACTTGTATTATTTGATGCTGAACCATGTTTGTAGCCAAGACCACGTTTGTTAGTGCTATTCTTCTGAACACCCAAAACTTCTTCAAATTTTTTTGATCCAGTGTTCATCCTTGTCAAATCAGATTTAGCAGCAGCTGGTTCCGTGGTAGCATGTGTAGCTTTTTGCTCAACTCAGCATTTTCTGCCTTGCTAGTTCTAAGCTTTTCCTTTAAGGCTTCTAATTCTTTCAAAGATTTCTCAGATTGTCCATATAGCAGATTCCAATTGTTACTTACATTAATCAATTTGTTAGATAATATGGCTTGTTGTGAATCAAAGGAAGATATCTTACCATGAGCTTCTTTCAATTCTTTTTTAATGAAGAAATAACTTTTCCAGTAGATTCCAATTTCAGCTCTATGCATTATTCATTAATGTTACTCTTCTAGAGTCTTTTCACAATTTATTATGTGCTTCGATCAACTCTTTTTCAGATTGAGGCATATCATCAAAGGAGTTATCATTGTCATTATCTGACTAGATCCTAGAGCAGAGATATCCTTGATAAGAAAACTATTAGATTTTCCCATAAAAGCTATGAATTTACCATTGTTAGAGGATTCAGGTTCAATATTGTGATTCTCTTCATCTGAACCATCATCCTAAGTGATGTTCAATGCTTTACCTTGGTTCCCTTGATTCTTGAAGGTTTAGTTGATACACTGGGAAGCATAATGACTAAAACCTTTACATTCAAAGCATTGGGTATTCTTTGGAGGAATTTTGGAAGTATTGTTTTTAGGCTTAGACAAAGAATTAGAATTAAGCATGAAATTCGATGTAAAATTGGACTTATTCTATGCCTTTTCTTTTTATAAGCCTTTTTTCAATCCTTTTTGTTTGAGCTTCTCATGGCGTTCTTAAAAGTTTTCACCAAGAAGCTTCAAACTCAAGATCATCGGAGTCCAATTCAGAAGCATCATTTTCATTGGTTGACTTCGAAAACAAAAGTGCCATGCCTTTAGACTTTCTAGTTAACCTAAGATTTGCTTCAAAGGTTTGGAAATTATCAACAAGCTCATCAACCTGAGTGGCATCTATGTCACTAGATTCCTCAATTGCAATAACTTTTGAATTGAACCTTTCAGATAGAAAATGAAAAATCTTTTGGACAATCTTTTTTTCAGGGATTGTCTCACCCAAATTAAAGGTTGAATTAACAACGTCATTTAGTTCTGCATAAACTTCATCAAAGGTTTCATTGTCCTCCATTATCAATGTTTAAAAAGTAGTAGCGAATTTTTGGAGTTTTGACCATTTGACCTTACTAGTGCCTTCATGAACAATTTCCAAAATATCCCAAGCCTCCTTAGCAATGTTACACTTAGAGATCCGACGGAACTCCGTCAATGAAATACCATTAAAGATAGCATTCATTTCTCTATTGCTGGGAAGGAATGTAGCTTTATCATCTTTGCTCCATTAGGCCATAGGTTTTGGGATTACAACTTGCCCATCAAACCCAACAATAGGAGCAACATAAGCAGTCTTAATGGCAAGCCAAATATCAACATCACAAAACTTAAGAAATGTAACAATTCTAACTTTCCAATTAGCATACTTGGTTCCATATAAATAAGGAGGTTTGTTAATTGAAGTACCAATTCTAGAAATCTCCATATCAGAATTCTGATTTGATCTCACACGAAAGATTTGTGTGAACCAGTTTTGATACCACTTGAAGGATTCTAACCTTAATACAGGTTAAGCTCTCAACATAGATTTCTTGTATAAAGATAAATAAGCAATCAATCTAAGTAAAATCAATCAACCACACATGAGATGAACGTAGTATTTTTTACATGGAAAATCCAAACAGAAAAAACCACAGGATCAACCATTGGTCCACTAAGAAGCATTATACAAGAAAGGAAATAAGATCTACTTAATACCCTTTTCTAGTTGACCACAACTTAAAGGACTTGAAGTTGTTCTCATCGACACACATGCCGTTAACCTTTTTCAGGCTTGTTCCACATGTATTGATGCCACTCAAGATAAATCTCGAGGAAGGAAGGTGAAGATGAATCTCAGGAAATCAAAGCTTCAATACAGCAGGGGAATAGAAGCTCCAGAGAAGAAGAAGAGATCTCTCAAAGGTTTTTTAGGGTATAGAATTATGAGAGAGGTAAATTGGGCGAAGAAGGATGGTGTATATATAGCCCAATATTCATGGGATGCTATTAAGGGAAATTTACAAAGAAAAACAAGGAAGTTTGGCTCACAAAGGAGACAAATTTGGAAGTTTGGATATGCATTCTGCCACCCATCCAATCAATAGGGTATCGGTTTGATCGATTGGGTATCCGTTCGATCAATCAGGCATCCCTCCGATGTTTCGAATTATGGTTTTGTCTGGGACTTCTTTTGCTGCGTACATCCATTAGATCCGGCATCAATCTGATCGATCTGGCTTTGTAAAGATCCCATTTTTAGCCTTTAAATCCTTGTTCTTGATTTCTAGCCTTAGCCCGCACTTCAGTCCAACTAAAAATGTAAAATTACAACTCTTTGGAACCTGAGTTTTGTCCAACCTATGAATTAGCCAATATTACATTCCTTATACAGTTCTACACTTTATTTTATTGTTTTTAACACATTTAAATTATTGTCTCTCCACAAATTTAAATTCATGCCCAATCCACACATTTAAATTCCTTGTTATTCAACACAAGCAGTTTCTCGAAAATCCACACATGTAATGTTGGATGTAAAATCCAAACCAAACTAATTTCAATTTATAAAAATTAATCTTGTTTAATCTTAACTAAGGCTTATTTAGACGAAATCAACACCAATCCACTAGAGTTTGAGTTGGGGATAGGTAGTTGGGTTGGGTTCGAACTTTACTTAGGTAGTTAAGGACATTCATATAATTTAGAGCTACATGGCTAGCATCGTTTTGACATCATAATAGTTGCATCATATGTATTTTATCTTGTGGATCAACTTTTATATTTGGCCTAGCTTAATTTGGGCTCTTCTTGGCCCAATTGAAGTCCGATTTGACTCAAACTGTAATTTTACTTAAAACAGTGGACTTGCTTGTAATTCCAGAATATTTGGATTTAAAAACTGAATGCCCGGCCTATTCTCTGCATTTCCTCTTCTTAGCTGTTGAAGTTCTATCTTCTTCCTTCCCCTTAGCTCTCTTTTTCATTAAATCAAGCATTAAGAGCCTTGTATGTAAGAGCATTAGGTTCCAGCATCTCTTTCCTGGCTTTTTCTATGTTTTTTCTCTTTTAAAAGCCCTAATTCCGTCTATTGTTCAAACTACAGCTCCCTAAGGTAAAGTCTCCACCTTTATTTCAATGCTTTGAGTTTAAATGAGTTACGAAAAATTTGGATTTAAAAACTGAATGCCCGGCCTATTCTCTGCATTTCCTCTTCTTAGCTGTTGGATTTCCATCTTCTTCTTTCCTCCTAGTGCTCTTTTTCATTAAATAAAGCATTGGAGCCTTATGTGTAAGAGCATTAGGTTCCATCATCTCCTTCTTGACTTTTTCTATGTTCTTTTTCTATTAGAAGCTCCAACTCCATCTATTCTTCACACTACAGCTCCCTAAGGTAAATTCTTCACCTCTATTTCAATGCTTTGAGCTTAAATGAGTCAAGGATACTTAATTTAGTGACATGCATGCATCTCCTACTCATTTGACACATTACAGGCCTTTGCATGTAGTAAGATCATCTTCTATTGAGGCTTTCTCTATCATCCAACCAAGGGAGAAGTTGATTTGTGTCAAGCATTGTATTAGAGGCAAGTATAAGAGTACATATTATTGCACACATACAGGTTTATTTGTGTTGATTCATGAAGAATTCTTCCTAACTACAAATTTACAACTCATTCACCCCCTTAATTTGAGAATATGTGATGGACTAAGTGATATTGAGTATGGTCATGAAATAATGATACAATGTGGCTATTAGAAGATGTAAGATGATTGTTGGAACAAAGGAAACCACAGTGGAACCAATTCAAGAGTTCTGTACAGGATTGAACTCTGCGCTGAAATGGCTTCAAAAAATTTGAAACTTACGGCTAAGCCATAAGCACACTATGGCTTAGAAACTAGAGAGTAAAAAATCCAAACTTTGTTCCACGGTTAACCCATGTCTAAGCTGTGGAATGTGCTACGGCTAAGCTGTAGCCAAGCCATAGACATTTACGGCTAGCATTTCAAAGAGCCCAAACTAGACACTTCACTACGGTTAAGCTATATCCACTCCTTGGCCTAGCTGTAGGCCACATATAGCTAAGCTATAAAACAAAATTCGGCTGAACTGTAACTACAGAAGAATTTAGTTGAAAACTTTATATACATGGCTAAGCCATAACCGATACACGGCAAAGCCGTAGGAACACAGAAACTTAGGATAATTAAAGACTTTAAAGATTCCGTAGGCTTTAGATATGGCACCTTTATCTTAATCAATATAGTCCAATGGTAATTAAATAATAATGAGGAAAAGTATAGAACTGTCACTCATCCCTTTTGATGTTTCGGATTATTTTCCCTATGTCATGTCATGCATATTAGCATAAGAAGAGGTGTTTAATGCCTATACAATGTAACACTAAGATTTGTAACAACATATCAACACCAGACGTTTTATGAATACACTTTATTGAATGACCACGGAAACACGGATTATCTAGAAAAGGGTTGGCTAATAAATATCCTTGTAAATCACTCAATCCAAACGAATTCATATTGCTAAGTAATCTTTGCCCGCAACATGATCTAATCATATACCCATTCTTCCTGGTGAACCTTGAGGCAAGGCTGGAGACAGAGTTTCTACTAAGTGTGAGCCTTTGAGCGAAAATAAGAGTAACTAGGGTTGAGAGGGTTCGAACTTTATTAGCTCATTTAAGTTTGCATTGTTTAAATGACAATTATCTTATTTCAATTTTGAGTTTTATGGCTGAATACGAACTCAAGACCAGTATATGTTTTGTATAAGAATGAGGCAATCGCTTTGTATGATAAGAAAGTATGAACTATGATCGATCTTGATGAATTAAGTAGGCACCACTTAGCTTATATACATAGGAAGTTTGATGGGACCGAATGTGGGTATTATGTATGTTACGTACTATAGTAGTTGTATAAAGAGTTGGTCGGTGCTCTTAGGGTAGCTAGATGGTCTTGGCCCAACCACCAATGATTCGTTACTCATACTTAATTCATGCATAACATACCTAGCTTATAGTTATTATTTTCTTTTAATCTATATATTATAATTTAATTGATACATCATGATAGTCTTATGTACTCTATATTTGCTTAACCATTGTATTAATGATGCTACCTTTGGTGTTACAAGTACAGAACCTATTGCCAATGCTGCAATTGATGCGGCCCCGGAAAAAACCTCTACAATATCTTAGGGTATAGATGAGTAGAACTAAAATGATGCCTTTTTACTATGCATCCGATGTAGCGTGTCATAGAGTTTCTTTGGTTGTTTAAAGAGTAGATCATGCTATTTCCCTCATTGTTATCTTGGAGTCAGAGATTGATGGACATGCTATTTTGTATTTATGTTTATGACATGTATTTTAGTACTAGATGTGTGTGTGGATGGTTTTAAAACTAATGAACTTCGATTTAGGGTTATGAATCAATATTGTTATTATTATTGCTCATGTTGAAATACAGGCGAGTTCTCCAGGTTTCCACTTAATTGTGCATTATGATTGATACATGTATATAGATCTTCCTCATACATACCTGTAGAATTTTCCTTGTAGAAATTCGTACGAGTCTCGGCATGGAAAGAATTGCTGTGGGACTATGTGTATTGCGCCTCGGAATCTACCCTAACCCTAAATAGCTTCCAGATCAAGAATGAACAATAATATGGGAGATGATGAATGTGATGACATCACGTTAGAGGTCATGTATCCTCAGCCACCTCCTTATCCTATGAATAGTACAGATGAACGATTAATGATGATGAACAATTAATGATGATGATGCATCAGTTGGCTGCAAATAATGCCAATCAAGAGGCGTTGCAAATGTAACTAACAGCCTTGCTGGAAAGGCAAAATCAAGTTGGAGATCCCAACTCCTTATATGAAAAGTTCCAAAAAAGAGGGGTTGCAGAGTTTACAAGAAGAGAAGATCCATTGCAAGAGGATGAATGGTTTGTGCCTATGGAAAATGTTTTCAGTTCGTTGACTTGTACAAGGAAGCAACAAGTGACCTTGGCCACCTTTATGTTCAGAGATGTGGCAAACATATGGTGGAAGAGTATCCATGATCATATCAAAGCTATGCAAGAAACTACTATTTGGAATGCTTTTAAGACACAATTTAGGAAGAAGTTTATTCCGGAACATGTAAGCCACAAGAAGAAGGCAGAGTTCCTAACTCTATAGTAAAACACCATGACAGTTGCAGAGTACATTCACGTGTTTAGCCAGCTCTCCCGGTTCGCCTTAGATTTGATCAACACAAAGGGAAAAAAGGTTGAAAGGTTTCTTGAAAGTTTAATGCTAGCTATTAAGGGGCATACTACGGCTTTTTAGTAGCTAGGGGAGTATGATGACATTGTGGAGAGAGCCTACGCAGCTAAGGAAATTGTGAGGAGCTTATTATTGGGAGAACTTAAGAGAAG
Source organism: Sextonia rubra (assembly GCA_037013555.1). Classification (NCBI taxonomy): domain Eukaryota; kingdom Viridiplantae; phylum Streptophyta; class Magnoliopsida; order Laurales; family Lauraceae; genus Sextonia; species Sextonia rubra. The sequence continues at coordinate 48,815,224 of JASUAD010000009.1, read as the reverse complement.
TGCCCAACCTTCAGGAAGAAATCAGCAGTACTTTAAGAAACAAAAATGAGTTGCTAGTGGATTCATCAAAAATAGTCTGTGGCATATGCGGGAAGAGCTATGAGACAAGCAAATGTTGGAAGGCTACAGGAGTATGTTTTGGGTGTGGATTAATGGACCACCGCTTGTCGGAGTGTCCAAGGAAAAAGAATATTGGTCAAGCCTCATAGCAGCAATATTAGCAGCCTCAAAAAGTGGCACCACCTACTTCTCCATGTTGGCAATAGTAGGCAAGGCAACCAACACAAACAATGTCAGCAAAGCAAGGACAGCAGAACCGACCTCAAAGGCAAAGTCATGCATATGCATTAACTCACGAGAAAGCTGAAGTGGCAGATCATGTGGTCGTAGTAAAGGTTTCTGTCTGTGATATAGAAGCTAAGGCGTTATTTGATTCTGGATCTTCATATTCTTTTGTTGTACCAAAATTCTCTAGTAGGATACGGGAGCTACCAGCGTAGCTACTGTATGTGTTAACCATCATCACCCCTGTAGGCAAGAGGGTGAACTGCGAAGTTTTTTATCCAAACTGTAAAGTTTTAATTAACAAGATACTGTTTCCAACCGAACTCATTATGCTACCGATGCACGATTTTGATGTAATCCTAGGGATAGATTGGTTGAATAAGTACATGGATTTTTTGGACTGTTTCAGTAAAACTATCATTATGAAGGTAGACAAAGCCAGCTTGAGTGTTGTCTTTCAAAGTGAGAAAAATAGTTCGAATACTAAGCTAATCTCAGCACTACTAGTAGAAAGACTATTAGCGATATATTACCTTCATTGTGGAGAGAAAGACACCCAAGAAGTTAGAAGAGATTCCTGTAATTTGTGAGTTTCCGAATGTGTTTCCTAATGACGTTCCTAGTCTTCCTCTAGTTAAGGAGGTAGATTTTACTATAGAACTTGTACCCGGTATAGTTGCAATCTCTAGAGCTCTGTATAGAATGGCACTCACAAAATTACGTGAGCTAAAGGTACGGTTACAAGATTTACTAGATAAAGGATACATTCGTTCTAGCATATCACCACGAGAAGCCTTAGTTCTATTTGTGAAGAAAAAAGATGGTACTCTTAGAATGTATTGATTATAGGAAGTTGAATTAGGTGACAATCAAGAATAAATATCCACTATCTCGAATTGATAAACTGTTTAATCAATTACATGGTGAAACCTATTTCTTGAAGATTGACTTGGGGTTCGGATATCATCAGTTGAGAGTTAAAGAAAAAATATATATCTAAAATAGTTTTTAAAACAAGATATGGACACTATGAATTCTTAGTTATGCCATTTGGGTTGCCCAATGCCCTGGCTGTATTCATGTCATTGATGAATAGAATCTTTTCATCTTATCTCGATCAATTTATGGTGATTTTCATCGATGATGTATTGGTGTACTCAATGACCCGAGATGAACATGCCAAGCATTTGAGGACTTCACTCCAGTTATTAAGAGATCATCAACTATATGGCAAATTGGATAAATGCGATTTCTAGTTAGAATCAGTTGCTTTCTTATAACATATAATTTTAAAGGATAGGCTTGTAGTAGATCCAGCTAAGATTAAGGCAATAACCAGTTGGCAAAGCCCAAAGATGGTTATAGAAGTACAAAGTTTTGTGGGTATTGTAGGTTATTATCAAAGATTTGTTAAAGACTTTTCCAAAATAGTAGCACCAATGAGAAAGTTGATTCGGAAGAATGAACCATTTATTTGGTCGGATGAATGTGAATCTAGCTTCCAATTCTTAAAGGAGGAATTGATCTCAGCCCTAATCCTATTCCTACCGAAAGGTATTGGTGGATTTGTCATATACACTGATGCTTCAAGAATTGGATTGGGATGTGTGTTGATACAGAATGGGAAGGTGATAGCCTATGAATCTCGATAGTTGAAAGAACATGAGAAGAACTATGCCACACATGATATAAAATTGGCCAGAGTAGTCTTTGCTTTGAAGTTTGTGGAGACATTGCTTGTATGGAGAGAAATTATAGTTTATAGTGATCATCGTAGTCTTCTGTATCTATTCGCTCAATATGACCTCAACATGAGACAGCGCAGATGGCTAAAGTTTATAAAGGATTATGATTTTCCAATCAAATATTTTCCAGGAAAAGGGAATGTAGTAGTTGATGCTCTTAGTCGAAAATCAATTGTTGAAATGGCAGCTATGTGTGGTGAATGGTCTTTAGTGAAAGAATCTTGAGATTTGGATGTAGAAATTGAATTCGTTGATGACAAGGTCATGCTAGCAGCGATGTCTATCTTTTAACCAACCCTGATATAACAGATTAAAGAAAAATAGTTTGAAGACCTAGAGTTCATTAAGATTTGTGACCATGTCTCGTAGAAGCTAGATTTCAAAATGGTTGATGGTGTGTTGTATTTCAGAAATAGATTATGTGTCCTAGCGATTCAAAATTTGAAAGAAGTAATCATGACTGAAGCACATCATGCAAGATATTCTATGCACCCCTGGAGTGCTAAGATGTATCGAAATCTAAATGGCAGGTTTTGGTGGAATAACATAAAAAGAGACATTGCAGGTTTTATGGCAAGATATCTTACTTGTCAACGTGTGAAGGCTAAACATAAAAAGCCTCCCAGTTTGTTATATCCTTTGCATATTCCTAAGTGGAAATGGGAAAATATTTTGATAGATTTGGTTTAAGGGCCGCCTCCGACGAACAAACATCATGATATTATATGGGTGGTAGTTGATTGATTGACAAAGTTAGCCTATTTTATTCCAATCAAGAAAAGAATGAAATTTCAAGAAATGGCCAAAGTCTTTATATATGAAATTACATGGTTACATGGCACTCCAGTTTCCATAGTCTCTAATAGAGATAGTAGGTTCGTTTCCTCTTTCTAGCAATCTTTTTAGAAATCTATGGGCACCAAGCTCAATTTCAGCACTGTTTATCATCCTCAGACCAATGAGAAATCAGACCGCGTAATATAGACTCTTGAGGATATGCTTCGAGCCAGCATGCTGGACTTTGGGAGAGAGTAGGATGAGCATCTCTTCTTATGTGAATTTGCATACAATAATAGCTATCACGTGAGCATCAGAATGGCTCCATTTGAAACTTTATATGGGCATAAATGTCGTACACCGATGTGTTGGGAAGAAGTCAGACTTAGAAGTTATCATGGACCTTCTCTTATAGTAGATATAACGGAAAAAGTACAGAAGTCTAAGATAGATTTAAGATTGCTAGATCTTGTCAGAAGAGCTACGCTGACAATCTCCATAGACCCTCGAATTTTAGGTGGGAGCCAAGGTTTTCTTGAAGGTCTCTCCGATGAAAGGTACTATCAAGTTTGGATAGAAAGGCAAGCTCACTCCATGATTTATAGGTCTTTTCAAGATCCAGAGCAGAGCTGGAGATTTGACCTATCAGTTAAAGCTCCCACATCAACTTGTTAGAGTCTACAATGTGTTCCACGTGTCGATGCTCGGGAAGTATCTTCTAGACCCTTCACATGTTCTTAAGATAGCCGATATCCAAGTGAAATCAAATGCGAGCTACAAAAAGTGACCTTTTCGTGTCATTGACACAAAGAACCAAGCGCTGTATACCCGTACAATTAAATGGGTTAAGATTCTCTGGGAACATCATGGACTAGAAGAAGCTATATGGGTGGTTGAGAAGCAAGTACGGGAGAAATATCCAGGACTTTTATTTAAGGTATGTTGCATTCGAAGGACCGAATGATCTTAAAGAGGGATAGGATGTAAGGTCTAAACCCGAACTAATATCAATTTATAATAATTAATCTTGTTCAATCTTAACTAAGGCTTATTTAGACTAAATCAACATAAATCCACAAGGGTTTGGGTTGTAGATAGGTAGTTGGGTCATGTTTGAACCTTACTTAAATAGTCAAGGACCTTCATATAATTTAGAGCTACATGGTTAGCATTGTTTTGGTATCATAATTGTTGCATTGTGTGTTTTATCTTGTTGATCAACTTTCATATTTGGCTCAGCTTGATTCGGGCTCATCTTGGCCTAATTCAAGTTCCATTTGACTCAAACTATAATTTTCCATAAAACAGTGGACTGGCTTGTAATTCTAGAAAATTTGAATTTAAAAATTGAATGCCCGGTCTATTCTCTGCATTTCCTCTTCTTAGTTGCTGGAGTTTTATCTTTTTCCGTCCTCCTAGCTCTCTTCTTCATCAAATCAAGCATTTGGAGCTTCCGTGCAAGAGCATTAGGTTTCATCAACTCCTTCCTGCCTTTTTCTATGTTCTTTCTTTATTGGAAGCCCTAATTCTATCTCTTCTTCAAACTACAGCTCCCTAAGGTAAAGTCTCCACCTTTATTTCAATGTTTTGAGCTTAAATGAATCAAGGACACTCAATTTAGTGACATGCATCTCCTATTCATTTCACCCATTGCATGCCCTTGCATGTAGTAGGATCATCTTCTATTGAGGTTTTCTCCATCATCAAACCAAGGGAGAAGTTGATTTGGGTCAAGCATTGTATTAGAAGCAAGTATAAGAGTACATATTATTGCATGCATACATGTTTATTTGTGTTGATTCATGAAGAATTCTTCCTAAGTGCAAATTTATAACTCATTCACCCCCTTGATATGAGAATATATGATGGACTAAGTGATATTGAGTATGGTCATGAAATAATGATATAATGTGGCTATTGGAAGATGTAAAATGATTATTGGAACAAAGGAAACCACAGTGGAACCAATTCAAAAGTTCTGTACAGGATTGAACTTTGCACTGGAGTGGCTTCAGAAAATTTGAAACTTACCGCTAAGCCGTAAACACACTATGGCTTAGAAACCAGAGAGCCCAAAAACCTAACTTTGTTCTACGGTTAACCCACGGCTAAGCAATAACGAAGCCGTGGCCAAGCCATAGGACATTTACGGCTAGCATTCTAGAGAGCTCAAACCAAATGCATCACTACGTCTGACCCCATGGTTAAGCCGTGGATTACACTACAGCTAAGTTGGATCCACACCGTGGCCTAGCTGTAACAAAAAATATGGCCAAGCTGTAACAAAAAATATGGCCATGCTGTAATTGCAAAGGAATTTAGTTAAAAACTTTGTACACATGGCTAAGCCGTAAACTATACACGGCTAAGCCGTAAGAACACAGAAACTTAGGATAATTAGGGACTTCAAAGACTTTGTAGGCTTTAGATATGACACCTTTACTTTAATTAAAGTAGTCTAATGGTAATTAAATAATATGGAGGAAAAGTGTAGAAATATTGTCACTCATCCCCTTCGATGTTCCGGATTGTTTCCCCTGCGTCATGTCATGCATGTTGGTATAAGAAGAGGTGTCTAATGCCTATACAGTGTAATACTAAGATTTTTAGCAACACAATGACATCAAACATTTTATGAATACACCATATTAAATGACTACAGAAACATAGATTATCTAGCATAAGGTTGGCTAATAAATATCCTTGTTAATCAGTCAATCCAAATGCATTCATATTGCTAAGTAATCCTTGCCATTAACATGATCTAATTAAGTACCCATTCTTCCTGGTGAACCTTCAGGTAAGATTGGAGACAGAACTTCTATGAGTGTGAGCCCGTGGGCCAAAATAGGGGTAACTAGGGTTAAGAGGGTTTGAGCTCTATTAGCTCATTTAAGTATGCATTGTTTGAATGACAGTTGCCTCATTTTAATTCTGATTCTTATGACTAAATACGAACTCAAGATCGGTATATGTTTTGTATAAGAATGAGGTGATCACTATGTATGATAAGAAAGTATAAACTTTGATCGATCTTGATGCATTGAGTAGGCACTACTTAGTTTGTATACATAGGAGGCTCAACGGGACCGAATGTATGTATTATGTATGTTACCTACTATAGTAGTTATATAAAGAGTTGGTCAATGTTCTTAGGAAACCTAGATGGTTTTGGCCTAACCATTAGTGATTTCCCAAAGTATGATATGCTCTCTTTTAAGGAGAAGATAGCCATGTGGATGTCAACTAGTTGTTATTGTATTTCTGTTTATGCTTCGTTACTCATGCTTAATTTATTCATGACATGCCTAACTTACGATTATTGCTCTCTTTTAATCTATATGTTATAATTCAATTAATATATCATGATAGTCTTATGTATTTTATATTTGCTTAACCGTCATGCTAATAGTATACCCTTGGTATTACAGGTACAGAACCTGATGCCAGTGCGGCAATCGATGTGGCCCGAAAGGAACCCCAACGGTACCTCGGGGTATGGATGAGTGAAGCAAAAATGATGTCTTCTATTATGCATCCAACGTAACGTGTCATAGGGTTTGGTTGTTTAGAGAGTAGATCATGCCATCTCTCTCATTGTTATCTTGGAGTCAAAGATTGATGGACATGCTATTTTGTATTTATGGTTATGACATGTATTTTAGTACTAGATGTGTGTGTGGATGGTTTTAAAACTAATGGACTTCTATTTAGGGTTATGAATGAATGTTGTTATTATTATTGCTTATGATAAATTATATATGAATTCTCCAGGTTTCCACTTAATCTTGCATTATGAGTGATATGTGTATATAAATCTTCCTCACACGTACCTATGGAATTTCTCTTGTAGCAGTTTGTATGTGCCTTGGCATAAAACGAATTGCTTTGGGATTATATGCGTTGCACCTCGGGATCCACTCTAATCCCCAATTCTTGGGTTCGGGGCTTGACACCGATGAAGTCTTGGAACTTTTTGTAACCAATCTCTGGCATGTTGCCTCTACATTCTTATGTCAAAAGGGCATTCTTTTGTAATAATAGGTGCCCTTCGGCATGATAAATGAGGTATTTTCTTGGTCGGCTTCATCCATGGCTATTTAATGGTATCCCCAGAAAGCATCTAAGAAGCTCATCCTGCCATGTCCTGTTGTCTAGTCGACTAGTTCATCGACCTTTGTTAGGGGGACGCTGTCCTTTAGGCATGCCTTGTTTAAGTTGGTGAAATCCAAACACAGGTGCCATTTCTTATCCTTCTTGGGTACCATTATGGTGTTCGATAACCATCCCTTCAATCAGGTGCTAACTTCCTTTGCTTTTGCACAACTAGCTTTGACTGTGGGTCGACTCCTTATCGGTGACAGATTATTCAAAGGTCGACCCTAGGCATTTCATACAGTGTCCAAGCACGTACGTCTAAGATTTCCTTTAGAAAATCTATCAAATTCTTGCTTTCTTCTTTCGCCAAAGTGGATCCTATAAGCAGGTACCTGTCGAGCTCTCCTTCCTTGATTTGTACTTTTTTCAGCTCCTTGGCCGACTTGTCGGCTAGGACACAAGTGGAATCCTCAGCGTCCAACTGACTATGCTGTAATTGTTATTCCAACGAGGCCTGCTCGGCCCCCTTTGCTACACACCTCTACTGATTTGCTAGCTTTCCTCTGATCACGGCTACTAGGCAACTACTCTATGCCGCCTGGTCACCCTTAATCTCCATGATCCCTCCATTGGTTAGGAATCTAATCTTTTAATGATACGTGGATGGGACAGCCCACATCCAATGACACCACATTCGTCCCATGATGGCATTATAGGGATATGGTACATCCACCACAAAAAACTTCAACATCATGCTAGAGTGGACCTGTTGAGACTGGCACGCTTACTCCGCTCATGAGACGAACGGCCTATTTGTTGAATCTGACAAAGGGAACAAAAGCCTGTTTCAAATCTGCTTTCGCTAGCCTAAGCTTGTTAAACACCCCGACGTAAATGATTTTGGATGATCTTATGGAACTACGAGCATCCTCTTACCTATATTCTTTGACGCGCAATGTCAAGACCATGGCATCATTGTGGGGGTGAATTACGACTCTCGAATCTTCCTCTGAAAACGACATCACCTCTCTTTTAAGGTTTTGTTTTTTCATCAAACTGGGTTGGGAGTGCACCTGATACACTTTCCTAAAGTTATAACCCCTTTGAACCTCCGTTCTAACTGCTTGCACTATTTCCTCTCCTAGATCTACTACCCCATGTATTACATCAATTAGTATCGGTGCTCCCCCTTGTTTGGAGTATTCAGAACCTTTCGAGATGGCTGCTCTTGTAGTTTCCTTGTTTCATCCTCATCCACGTATTCCTTCAAGTGTCATTCTTTAATCAGGTCGTCAAGGTGTTTCTTCAGCATTCGGCAATTCTCTGTTAAAATGGCCATTATCCTTGTGATAGGAGCACGAAAAGTTTTCTCCTCACCAAGTCAATTATCATCTTGGGTGGCAGAACAAAGAACGGCTTATCCTTACTCTGGGGAATCCGGTAGATAGGATCCTTAAACAATGTATAAATGCCTTCAAATGCTCCCTTTGTGGGCTTCGTACGGCTCAATCTCCTTTTAGCTTTTTCTTCCTTACGTTTTTTTACTCTTGCGACTACCTAGTTCAGATCGTCCGAGCTTATGGTTTGAAATCCCCATGTCTTCTTCGACCTTGATGTACTCCTCTATACGTTCCATTAAGTCGTCCTGGTTTGTTGGAGGTTGTCTTGTTAAGGATGGTCGTGACTTTCCTTTGGCAATCCGAGCTTGAAGGTTGCTACCACCACATGCTTGTTAATATCATCTACTTCATTGTAGAGGGGCCAATACCTCGTGCTCTATTCTTTGATTTTTTCATTGTCTTCATTTTTTTTCCTCAAAGGGAGCGATGCTCCCACATCCTTTGGCTACTTCCTTTTCATTACGAACCGTGCGGTGAATAGCTTAGCCAACTCTCTTAAGCTCTGAATTGACCTTGGCTCTAGCTGGCGGAACCATTTGATAGCAAGGTCCGCTAGGCTGGATGTGAAGATCTTACTCATCAAAGGGTCAGTCCCGGTCCATAGTGTCATCAAGTTTTGGTAATGCTACACATGATCAGTTGGATCCAAACTTCGGGATTGACAAGCGCTGAGGTGGCTCCGCCTTGTCAATCTTCTCTGGAAAGGGTGAAGTGAAGTTCTTTTGCATAGCTTTCCTGCTTCTCTCTCTAGTAGTGCCCCAAACGGGCAATGTTCGGCTAATGAGCCCTTCTTTATTAGCCAATCCTCGTCTTCTCTGAGGCCCACTACTTGATGTTCAGCTTCTTGCGTCCTCAGACTCTTCCCTCGCATGCTCATCCTCATATCAAGGCTCTATGCGCTGAGTCCACGTTCTCCGAGTAGGAGAATGTCCACGCTCATCAGTACGACGATAATCCTAGCTCCTTCCTCCCATCCTTAGGGACCATGTGCTTCCCTTTCAGTCTTCCTTTGCTCCTAGTTCTTTGAGGAGGCGGTTAATCTCCACTTGTTGCCGCTTCACCTTTTCCACCCACTCCTACATGGTTGTCTCATATGCCCATTTCAACCGTGCATATGGGTCTTAGGGCGATGTAGGATCTCGATCTGAAGTCATCGTCTTCCACTACCGTGCATCGCTGAGGTGCGAAGGAGGGGATCTTACAATGCATTTTACTCCTTGGTGATGCACCTCGGATCTCAAGTAACCCTGGCTGGGGTCCCAAGATGGTCCTCGGTAGCTGGCTTGTACTTTCACTCTTCGCCTTCGATGAATCCAACCAATGGCTCTCCACAGTAGCGGCGGTCCTTGTCCACCCGTTCTTCACCCTCAGGAGAGTATGAGAGACGATCTTGGAGTGAAACTCCCATTCTCCAACTTCTAGCTGACATCTCGCTTTTCTCTTTCTCTGTTGTTGTCGTTATTCCGTGGATTGGATAATCGTTCCCACAGACGGCGCCAAAGATTGTAAGGTCAAATTTTGTTATCTAGACTGGGTGAGTTTGGTGAGACTTGGATGTGTGAGGGTGTGGTCAATGGTCCTATTGCCGAGCCAAGCAGATGGTGCCAATCAATTGTTCCTACGCAGAGATGAATATTGAGTGACCCCTGGTCGGACGGGTTCCTGTCAGTCAAACAATGACTTAATGAGTCCATTCTAGAAAGAGCTGGTGCTCTCTCTTTTCTAGACTACTCCACAAAGTGCAGATGATCAACTAACTTACCGACCTTACACTAACCGACATGATAAATGGCGTGATGTGTTGATCAACGTGTCGCACTTGGACACCATTTACTCCACCGACTTGGCCCCTTTTTGCAAGTATAAATAGAGCACCAAGGCTCATTTGATGGACAAGTAAAATGAGTTGTGTAGTGAAGTGTAGTCATTTGAGAACAAGTGAAGTGAGTGCTAAGTGAAGTGAATTGAAATAAGTGTAGTGTAATGTGTCTCATCTTGTAAAACTGTGAGGGCTAAAGTGTCATAGTATAATTTGTATGTAGCTAGTAAGCTTTAAAGTGGTGTATTAGTGGGTATTACTTGTAAACACTGTAATAGTGTAACTGTCTAAAATTTATAAAGTGTGTTCTTCTTATTCTCTTTGTAATTTGTACTTGTAGAAGTTATAATTAAGTAGTTATTAGAGTCATCCTCCAACAAATTGGTATCAGAGCCAGGTTCCACCTATAAGCAAAGATGGCCTCAGGGTTGGTTCAACCGCAGATCCCGAAGCTAATGAAGGAGAACTACGAGAGCTGGAGTATTCAGATGAAGGCACTATTTGGATCGCAAGATCTATGGGAGATAGTCACAGATGGATATGTAGAACCCACTGTGGAGTAAGGAGGTGCCTACACTGTAGAATAAAAGATCTCACTCAAAGATCAAAGGAAGAAAGACAAGAAGACTTTGTTCTTACTCTATCAAGGGGTAGATGAAACAACCTTCGAGAAGATTATAGAAGCGACATCAAATAAAAAGGCATGGGAGACTCTTAGCACGATCTTCAAAGGAGTTGATTGAGTCAAGAGAGTTCGTCTGTAAACTCTCTGGGCAGAGTTTGAAGCTGCTCGTATGAAATAAGGTAAGAGTATCTTTGACTATTTCTCCCAATTAATAGTAATAGTTAATCAATTAAAGAGAAATGGGGAAAAGATAGAAGATATTGGAATCGTAATAAAAGCCTTGCGATCCCTCACAACCAAGTTTGAACATGTGGTTGTGGCTGTTGAGAAGTCAAAAGATTTGGAGACTCTCTCAATTGAAGAATTAATGGGATCACTCTAAGTCCATGAGTAGCGTATGCAAAAGACTGGTAACTCTATAGTCTTGGAACAAGCATTAGAGTCAAAATTGACTCTAAGTGAGAGAAAGCCCGGTTCTAGAAATTGGAAGAGGGGCGGTACCTCAAGTAATAATAGCGGAAGAGGTAGAAGGGGACCAAATCCTCAGAATAAAGTGCAAAATCAATCAAGGAGCACCGTTGATCATGGAAGAGGAGCTGGCCAAGGAAGATTCTTATGTGGTCAGAGTAATTCAAGAAGTATCCAATGTTACAACTGCAATAAGTTTGGACACTATGCTGCGGACCGCTAGAGCAAACCCACAAATCTGGAGGAGCACTTCAACTTTGCAGAAACAAGAGATCAAGAAAAAGCACTCTCCACAGTTCTTCTAGCACAAGAAGAAGGACATGACCAAGAGAACGTGTGGTACCTAGACTTCGGAGCAAGCAACCACATGTGCGGAAGGAAAAAACTCTTTGAAGAGCTTACAGAAGATATCAGTGGCAAAGTAAGTCTTGGAGACTCATCAAAGCTTCCTGTACAAGGTAAGGAAAAAATTAAAAATTATCAAAAGGATGGAATATTTGCATATATCTCTAATGTGTATTATGTGCCCAACATGAAAAATAACATCCTCAGTACTGGGCAACTTCTAGAAAAAGGGTATGTAATACACATGGAGAGTTTTTCTCTGTCATTGAGAGATATACATGGGAGGCATATAGCTAGAGTCCAAATGGCGAAGAATCGCATGTCCCACTCCATCTCAACACAAAACGAGAGAAGTGCTTCCTTGGACTTGTAAATGATGAATCATGGAAGTGGCATCTTCGATATGGGCATCTCCACTTTAATGGGCTCAGGCTATTATCCACTGCAAAATATGGTGCATGGCTTGCCAACCATTGAAAATCCCAAGCGTGTGTGTGAGGCATGTACACTTTGCAAGCAACAAAGAAACACATTCCCAGTAGGAAAATCATGGAGAGCTAAGGCACTGTTGCAGTTGGTTCGCATAGATATTTGTGGATCATTGGAGACACCTTCTCTTGGAGGCAATAGATATTTCATCACTTTCATTGATGACTATAGTAAAAAGCTTTGGATATTCTTTATCAAAGAAAAGTCTGCTGCCTTCCCAACTTTCAAGAATTTTAAAGCCCAGGTTGAAGTAGAAAGTGGCTGTAAGATTAAAATACTCAGATCTGACAGAGGTGGAGAATACACCTCAAAAGAATTTCAAGAATATTGTAAATAATAGGGCATCAGATAGCAGTTTACAATTGCTTACACACCGCAGCAGAATGGTATAGCGGAAAGGAAAAACCGCACTATCCTCGATATGACGAGGACTTTACTTAAAGAAAAAGGTTTTCCAAAAGAATTTTGGACAGAAGCAGCTGCGTGTACTGCTTACTTGCTCAACAGATGCCCTACAAAGAGTGTTAAGAATAAAACACCACCAGAGGCATGGAGTGGCTATAAACTAAGTGTAGCACACCAAAGAATTTTTGGGTGTGTTGCATATGCCAAGTGCCAGAAGCCAAGAGGAAGAAGCTTGATGATCGTGGAGAAAAGTGTATCTTCACTGGATACAGTGAGGAGTCTAAAGCCTACAAACTCTAAAATCCACTTACTAAAAGGATGGTGGTAAGTAGAGATATAGTATTTAGTGAAGAAGAAGCATGGAAACGGAATGAAGAAGGCACAGTTCAAGATAAGTCTCTTGAAATAGAGGAACAAGAAACATATCCTCAAACTCTTAAAGGTCCATAGCAGAATGTAGTAACACCTCCACGTACAACATCATCCAGTCAAAGAAGTCCAAAAGGGCAGGAATCATCATCCTCAAGTAGTTCATCTGCTCGAAGGTCTTCCTCATCCATAACCCCAATCAAAATGAGAAGCCTCAGAGATATCTACGAAGAAACTGAAGAGAGAAACCTCTTATGTCTTTATGTCGATCATGAGCCTCTTGACTTTGAAGAAGCAATTAAAGAAGATCATTGGAGAAAAGCTATGAAAGAAGAGATTCACGCTATTAAGAAGAATGACACGTGGGAACTGACTACACTCCCTCTAGGCCAAAAAGCTATTGGAGTCAAGTGGGTATACAAAATCAAGCATGTAGTCGATGGAGAAATTGATCGATACAAAGCGCGGCTCGTAGCTAAAGGTTACAAACAAAAGTATGGCGTAGATTATGAAGAAGTTTTTGCTCCTGTCGCACAACTTGATACTGTAAGAATGCTAATCTCTCTAGTAGCTCATCATAGTTAGAAAATCTATCAACTAGATGTTAAATCAGCATTCTTAAATGGCATACTTGATGAAGAAGTGTATGTGGAACAACTTGAAGGCTTCATAGTAAAAGGAGAGGAGCAAAAAGTATACCACTTAAAAAAAATCATATGGGCTAAAGCAAGCCCCATGAGCATAGAATGCTTGTATAGATAGCCATTTACAAGATAATGGCTTCTCCAAGTGCCCATATGAGCATGCAGTCTATATAAAGATAAATGCTCATGGAGAAATACTCATAGCATGCCTCCATGTTGATGATTTACTGTTCACTGGGAACAGTTCACAAATGTTCGAAGAATTCAAGCATGCTATGTTCAAGGAATTCGAGATGACCGACTGTGGACTAATGTCCTTCTTTCTGGGTATAGAGATCAAGCAACAGTCCGATGGCATTCTCATCTCACAAACAAAATATGCAAAAGAAGTCCTTGAAAAATTTAGAATGAGTAACTGCAATGCTGTAAGCATGCCTATAGTAACGGGCTTGAGATTGACAAAAGAAGGAGAAGGAAAAGACGTCAATCCCACACTATTCAAAAGCTTGATCGGAAGCCTAAGGTATCTTACAATCACAAGGCCAGACATTGTTTATGGTGTCGGACTTTTAAGCAGATATATGGAAAGACCAAAGGAGTCTCATTGGGCTGCAGCCAAAAGAATTCTCAAGTACCTCAAAGGTACTATAGATATAGGTCTTTTCTACAGCTATGGCAATGGAGCAAAGTTATATGGATATTCAGACAGTGACTGGGGAGGTGATCAAGATGAAAGAAAGAGCACTACAAGATATGTGTTCTATCTTGGATCGATCGCTTTCACATGGGTATGTCGCAGCATCAGCAGCAGTCTGCGAAGCAATATGGTTGAGAAACCTTCTTGATGAATTTGATCATCTGCAAGATAAATCCACAAACATATATGTAGATAACAAGTCTGCCATCAAACTCGCCAAGAATCCAATACAGCATGGAAGGAGCAAGTACATTGATATTAGATTCCATTTGATAAGAGATCATATAAAGCAAAAGATAGTAAAGCTAGAGTACTGTAGTACTACAGAACAAGTGGCAGACATCTTCACCAAGGCTTTGCCAACAGATATATTAACAAGTCTGAGAAAAAAGCTTGGCTTGAAGATAGTTTCGGTTTCAAAAAAGTAAGGTCAGTGTTTGAGGGGGATTAATGTCAGTCAAACACTGACTTAATGAGTCTATTCTAGAAAGAACCGGTGCTCTCTCTTTTCTAGACTACTCCACAAAGTGCAGATGATCAACTAACTTACCAACCTTACACTAATCGACATGATAAATGGGGTGATATTTTGATCAACGTGTCCCACTTGGACACCATTTACTCCACAGACTTGGCCCCTTTTCGCAAGTATAAATAGAGCACCAAGGCTCATTTGATGGACAAGTAAAATGAGTTGTGTAGTGAAGTGTAGTCACTTGAGAACAAGTGAAGTGAGTGCTAAGTGAAGTGAAGTGAAATAAGTGTAGTGGTGTAATGTGTCTCATCTTGTAAAAGTGCAAAGGCTAAGGTGTCATAGTGTAATTTGTATGTACCTAGTAAGCTTTAGAGTGGTGTATTAGTGTGTATTGCTTGTAAGCACTGTAATAGTGTAATTGTGTAAAATTTATAAAGTGTGTTCTTCTTGTTCTCCTTGTAATTTGTATTTGTAGAAGTTGTAATTAAGTAGGTATTAGAGTCATTTTCCAACAGTTCCAGCCAAGGGCCCTTTAATGCCTAAGTCAGTAATAGTCATTTCTCAAAGAGTTTAATATAACAATTGGGGATCAAAAAACAAACCTTGGTTACTACATAGTCTTGTTTTTATTAGCACAACTGACAGTTTTGGAGATGGGGAATTGGATGGCACTTATCCTTCTCAATCATTACTCCTGCAACCATCGTGTTAACGGGTGGTTATGTCTTATCCTCCTCTCTCCTCACATTGTCAATAACAAAACAAAACCACCCCTCCCCACCACCAACTCCTCACATTGTCAATAACAAAACAAAACACGCGCGCCACCACCCCCCCCCCCCCCCCCCCCCCCCCCCCCCCCCAAACACACACACACACACACACAACAAACAAAACTTCAAGGTTTGGGAGACGGGCCTTTCATCTTTATGCGTGGCACATTCTGCTTCAACACCCCTTGCTTCAACGCTAGATTTAATCTAGGCTCATCCTATTAGGTTATCCCCCACCCCCACAATTATTATTATTATTTCCATTTTTGAGGATTTTATTGAAAAGATCACCTTAGTTGACCACTCAACTAAAAAGGTTCCTTTTAACTTATAAGCACCAAAGTAGTCTCAGATGACCACTATGGGTGTTTTTATTTATTTATTTTAACTAGTGGATTGATGTTTATACATTTGAAATATAAGGCTTTAAGAAACTTGGTTTTTGTGTGTGTGTGTGTGTGTGTGTGTGTGTGTGTGTGTGGATATTGAATGGGTATTTGAATCCTCTTAAAATTCTCACGATCATTAAAGATCTCTTTTCCGATATTTTCCCATAAGCATAACTCTTTCCCCTCTCTCACCTTTGCAAAAGTTGTCATTCTTCCATGGTCATCTTCATCTTTTATCTCCACACATGGCCCCCTTTGCAACCAAACTCCGCACACCTAGGCTTCATAATTGTCGAAGAATATATTTCAGATTGCCTTATTTGTTTACAAAGGTGCTTACACTTTTAAGCCTCTAAATGTAAATATAGTACATTAAAATTAAATTTTTCCATGATATCTAAAGCAGCTACGTGGCTGGATGTTCACAAAATGACTCAACAATGTTTAATTGGATTGCTCTATTAACTATGTTCGTAGCCATAGAATGTGTTCTGGAACTATGAATATAGGTCTATAATAATTTTGAAAGCTTTACACAATAGATATCAGCCATGACCCATAAGCATGACTTCTCAGCACTAGAAAGATTTAGATGTACACTATAACGATTAACATTTTTAGCTACGAAAAAATTTCATTGCCAAAACCCCATACAATGTTGGTAACCACTTTTTCCAATGAAAATATTTTCGTCGCCAGAACGTCGCCAAAAAAAGGTCAGCGAAAACTCTTACCGACGCAAAAAAATTTCATCAGCGAAAATAACATTTACCGACGTTATATAACGTCGATAAAAGTCATTTAATTTCAATAAATAAATTGCCGTTGATGTTTTAACGTTGGAAAACAATTTTTCTTATTTTGTAAATTTCAAAATATCATTTACCGATGTTCTTTTAACTCGGCAAGTAATTCTAATGTTAATTTAAAATTATTTACGACTTTTTTATTTAATTTAAATTTAAATTTAACATTGACCAATGATTGTTTAACGTTGGTAAATAATTTTAATTATTTTCTAAATTTTAATTACAATTTACGGGCGTTTTAAAATGTCGGTAAAAAATTGTAAAATTCAAAATTTCCTACATTAGAAACATGTCAGTAAATTAATCTGAATTTTTTTATTTTACTTTTTCCGACGCTTTTTAACGTAGGTAAAATCATTTTTTTCAATTTAAATTTTTTCTTTTATCCATTTTTGCCAATGCTAAAAAAACTTTGGTAATGTATTTATTTTTCAAAAATTAAATTTACTTTTACCGACGTTAGAAAACATCGGCAATTAATTTATTTTTTAAAAATTAAATTAACTTTTGCCAATGCTAAAGAACGTCGGCAATTTATTTATTTTTTAAAAATTGAATTTACTTTTGTCGACGTTAAAAAACGTTGGCAATTTATTTTTTTTTAAAAATTAAATTAACTTTTGCCGACGTTAAAAAAACGTTAGCAAAAGTCATTTTTCATTGGCAATTGTTTAATTCTTTTAAATATAATAACTATTTTTTCATTATTATCTTCCAATAAACCTGTTTATACCTGTATCAAATATAAAACTATTCATACACCTGTATTTAATAAAAAAAATCCATCCATACAAGAATTACTAAATAAACAAACAAACATCATCATTTTTCATCAAGTCATTTATCTCATTCAGCAAATATTATATTGATACAGTCTCATATAAATATCCAATATACTAATACAAATAGACTAAACTGAAAATAAAATACTCTTCCAAGTCTGCAACCGAACTGAACTCATCCATCAATCTGTAATGACAAAAATAACATTAGAACCTTTTAAATGAATTAAAAAATTACAATGTAAGATCATAAACATGTATATATATATAATATTTTCCTAAGTTTTTTGGCAGCTTGTTTTCTAGCTTAAGCATTGAAAATTAAATGGTTATTGTGTCTAATTTGTTACCCGGGAGTCCGATTCACAAGGGGAGACCAATTTAGACTTTGGGTGAAACATTGAGAAAAGACATGTTAAAGTAGAAGAGAGTTCGGTGAAATGCAAAACTCACAAAAAGAAACCTAGGAAAATAGGACTAAGCCACAAAGATTGTGAGAATGTTGAAAATGCTCAACATGGTGACTCAGTCCAAGATTCATATGCAGGAGCATCAGCTATGGTAGCGGCATCCTCACTTTCAAAAGTTGTTCCCATGTCAACATTCATGAAGCTCATTACTTACAAGATCCCTGCTTTTGTCAAAATTGGTTTGGCACAGACACAGAGAACAGCTGCTCTTGCACTAACTAAAGTTCTTTGCCAACGGTACTCAACCATGAGTGTGTTGGCAAGGGACCCTTGCTCTTTTAATGCACTTTCTAGTTTCATTTCAGGTGGGCCTTGTCATGCAAAATTTGATTTTCTTAATAATAATCAACAACTATGATATTTAATCAAGCATTTTGGAAAAATTCACTAATCGAGCCATAATTTCTTTTAGGAGTCTAAGCCTACCTATGAAAATATAGGCGGGCTCATTGTTTGAACAATTAGATCTTGGAAAGGTGGCCCCTAAATGGCCCAAATTCTATTTTACATCCAAGGTAGGTTAACCTTGACCAATCATTCTCATTTTTTTCTTTTTTTTTTTTTTTGCCCTGCGGCCCCTGTTTCTCAGGTATGTATAGCGCAAGGGCTTCACTGCCACACCAGCTTTAGTTCTTTATCCTTTTCTTCCTAAGAAATCTCTAGGTGCTTATGCTTTTTTGCTAATAGATAACCTTGAAATGACATAGTAAATCTCCCCATTTCTCAGCAAAGAGAACCAAAGAATGGAACCTGCAAAACAGCATGGAGGGATCTTCTAAATGGCCTACAATTTCAATCGATCTTTTAAATAGGTATCATAAAACTCCAACTGGGGAGTTTAGGAGAGATCTGCTCAATTATTGCCATAAAAATTGCTCATCATAGCAATTTACATCTATGGAGAACCCATCCTAACTATCATTTTATGCAAATTTAAGCTTTTTCTTTGTGCCATGGATTAAAATATTTAAGAGTCATTACCACAAAGGAGGGCTACACTAAAAGCAAGAAATAAAAAATCTTTCTTGAAGAGACTATCAAGTTTTTTTAGAATCATTCTGCTACCATTTGTTGGGACCTACCATGTTTCAATTACTTGAGGATCCTTCCATCATTTAATTCATTAATTATAAAAAGGTATCAATCAAATTTAAATTATGGAACAGAAATACATTACCTACTGGTTCTTTTTTGCAACATGTTTCGTCATACAGGACCTACTTAGGAGTGTATTTAATCCCAGGGGAGTCTCCTATTCCATCCTTAACATGACCAATATATATAATTTTGTTAAAGGCAAACCAGATTATGTATTCCTCGTCATGTACTTTGGAGGATGACTTATTCTACTTGAGTACACTATTAAACCTCCCATCCTAATCTATATACGAGAGAACCTTCCTAGGTTCACTATAATCATGAACAATCCTTTCAATCATTTCCTCCCGTGCATAAGGCATTCTAAATGGAGGTGGTACAACTCGCTTGAATCCAAATTGTTTTATAACACGACCCGTGTTATGTCTTTCAACAATCCAATAAAATACTAACACAGTAGAGGATGAAAACAGCTCACAATTGACCTTAGGAATACTTTGTGAAAATTTCTAAGGAAATTTCACATATAGCTGCCATATAAACTGCATATGAAGAGGCAAAACAAGTTAGTGTATTTTAACTCTATCTGTATCTAATGTAATAAAAAGGTACGTTCTAAGTCATGCACTCACACTGTCAACAACCAAGTTTTTCAACTCTTCTTAGGCCTTTTTCAAGGTTGACACAGCCTTTGAATGGCTTAACCGTTGCTTCCATGTTTTCATTAGAGGAAATTAGAGGTTTGTTTTCCAACCGTGATTCGGCCTTTGACATCGTCCAATCGACATCCTTGTGTAGGCCCATATCTGAAAAGTCAAAATTATTCCCTGAAGCTTGATTAAAAATTTAAAGAATGCAATTATAACAATGGATCTTGATTTTGCAAAAATGAATAACCTATAACAATTGCAAAGGGCCACTCAAGGTCCTATGCTTTGTCTTATTTTATTGGTTTTCCTTCCATCTCTCCTGTACTTCTTCTTTTTCATCCTCTTTCCTTTCTCTCATCTACCTTACCCCCTTGGCAAGCATTTGGTAAAGATTGGCAACACATACTAATGCCCAAGCATATGATTTAAATTCCTTGAAGAGCTCCAAGAGGTAAGTTCGACCACGGCCTCCAGATGTATTCCTGCTAATCTGTCTCGCAACTAACATAAACAAATACGCCCGTGTGTTATAAATTTCTTCATCATCGGATAATTTTTTATTTTTCTTCTTCTTTGTTGCATCTGGCCTAAAGTTTTTTTAAGCCATGTGAACTTGATATTTAGGTTGTTCACATCTTCACATAGTATTGGGGTCATTCTTAGCAATTCTTGGCAAACTTTTTATATCATTTTGTTAGGAAATGCTCTTCTTGTTACAAGAGGGTTGGAAGGCCATAGATATCGGCAACATCTTCTAGCGTTACGTAACCTCCCCAGATGGAAAAAGGAACATGTTAGTCTCAGGATGCCATCTTTCAACTAAAGCTGTTATGAGAGCATGATCTATTATGATCTTTTCCATCTCCCTCAAGTGATGAAGGCCACATTGCCTAACATATTCCAATTGAGTATTATTAAGAATCCATTACTGTTTGTCAGGGTTCATTGGTATACATTGAAATGTACCAAACTCCTCCCCAAGTTGGATTCCTTCAAATATATGTTTCTCTTGATCGAAAAGTAAATTTGAATGTTTTTTACCCATCTGAAATAAATATTAGTATAATTTAATTAACTATAAAAAAAACAAGACAAGACATCACTTTAGCTTAAATAAATTGCAAAATTAATCAAACACTTGAGCTTTCGAATATTTACACCGTAATCACTTGCTAAAATCTCTGCAATGTGCCTAATATTACATAAAAACATTAGTGAATAGGCATATAACTAATTCATATCAACACTAGCAGGAAACATCATATGATGTTTTCCATTGTCAAATTCCTTATATATACTAGTTGTGTGAAACAGCCTTTTTTTGAAAAGATTTGTTAAGTTTTCATTTCTTAAAAAAAGATAAAAAAAAATTGAAGGACTTAAGAAGAAGTAGGAGAAGAAACTTTCATTGGTTAAAGTTCCCTTCATTGTTAACTAATTCCCTCTACTAATCTAAATAATAATATATGTACAAGCACAACTTTAATTATGCCCAAAACCCTTTTGAACATTGCAGTATGCAGTCAAGCTTTTCAAGTTCGGAGATAGTTTTTGTGTTGAACTTGAAAATGGGAGGACATTTCATTGCAAATATCCATATTATGGGACCTCTCAGCTACATTTCATATAGCCTTTACATTGAAGCAAAAATTTCAATCGGATTCATTCGATGATACCCCTTTCCACATCCCCCTAAATCAAACAATTGTGCCTTGCACTCTTCACATGTAATAACGATGTTTAAATAAGTAGCCTTCTCATTTATTCTATTCATAACATTGCCAAAAAACTAAAAATATATGGGTCCATTGAAACTTTTTTATGATATGCAACACACACAAAGCGAACTTATAAATGGCCGTATACACATACTAATAGGATAAAACACAGCAAATTAACCCGTTCCCAACACTTAAGCTTTTTTTCTCTTAGAGCCATTTCATCAAACAACTCTAAAGCATATATTCAACTCTTACGATATTGAAGGAGAATATACTTAGTTTGGGTTTTTTTCGCTCTTAGAGGCATTTCATCAAACAACTTATAAATTCCAAGAATAACTACAAAGACCAACAAGTTTAAAAAAAAAAAAAACAGGGGAAAGAATAAGGTTTCCCAACCAATACATTGACTGGAATGCAAGCAAATCAAATACATTTCAATGCATTATCAGTACAAAACCCCTACAATATAAAAAATCATGTAAAACAAAGCAAGGCATCTGAAAAGAGCAAAACACATGCAACAAACTATAGTGGAGAAGACAAACAATGGGGAAAAGGAGGTCGGCAAATGCATTGATCAATGCTCCCAAAAAGATTCCAAATACGTTCTAAGCTTCAAGGGTAGATGTTAATGACGACGTAGAAGCGAAGTAAATAGTCTTCGCCAGAGCACAAATGATAAATGAAGAAGACAAAATGGAGAAGTAGTTGTGCAGGGGGTAAATAGGGCACGAGAAGTGACGACGTCGTTGCTCCACAAAAACACTTCAAAAAATGCGAAAACGTCCCCATGGGGCCTTTCTAGATTCAGAATTACTAGTGGGGTTTATTTTGTTTAGTGGCATGCTAGCGTAATTTTGCCAGTAATTTCCTCTTTATATAATGGTGGGATTCTATTATGAGGATGGAGGTAAGACATCGAAGGTAATGTGACATAAAGGCCTAACATGTGAAGAATAAAATGTTGTATGCATGTGCGTAGAAGTGTGAGTAAATACCACGATCGACAATCAACAACACAAGAAGACAAAGATTTATGTGGTTCAGTAAAATTGTCTACGTTCACGCGAAACCAATTTCCACATGGTTTTATTCTACTCTTAGCCTTCAGTACGAGGTCTAGAGTTACAAATTACATTAATAAATAAACATCTCTTTCTTGACCCCTAAGAAAGTCCTGGTATAATAACCAAAATACCTATAACCCTAAACCCACTTTGTCTCGACCCATTTGGTGAACAATCTCCTCCTCTAGACCATGGGGAAGACGCCTTAAACCCTCACTTAGAGTTTAGTTTTGGCAATTTTAAATACAGCTCCAACTTTCCTTTAAACACAACATTTGTCACCATTTCCAAGAGATTTCTATCAGTATGAATCTTCTCTAACTTCATAATATTCTTCTTAATGACCTCACAAATATAATGGTACTTAACATCGAAGTGCTTTGTAGGGGCATGGTATGCAGCATTCTTATTGAGATTTATAGCACTTTAATTATCATAGTAAACTACATACTCTCTTCGCTTCAAACCCAGTTCTTGAAAAAATCTCTTTAACTAAGGCATCCCCTTTACTGCTGCATGAGCAGCTATGTATTCCGTTTTAGTCATAAACAATGCTGTAACTTAGACTATTAGGTAATAGCTCCCCTTACAAAAGTAAACAAATAACCAGAAGTTGACAACTGACGATCAAGATCACCTACAAAATCATCATCAGTCAAACCTTCCACCACTAGTTTTGAGCTTATAAAACATAAGCATAACTTAGAAGCACTTCTTAAATATATAATGATCCACTTCATTACTTTCTAATGTTCTTTTCTAGTGTTAACAAAAAATCTTCTTACTAAACCCATAACATAAACAATGTTTGTCCATGCGCAAACTATGGCATACTTAAGACTTTCGACAACAAAAGAGTGTGGAACAGATGCCATCAATTCCTTTTCTTCATCTATGTAGAGCATAATCTTTTGCTAACCTTGAAGTGATTAGCTAAGTGCATGATAATTGGATTAGCATTCTTCATGTTGAACTATTGGAGCACTTGTTCAGCATAGTTTTTCTGTGACAACCACAGCATCTTAGCATTCTTGTCATGACGTTCTAGTATTGTTTGTGCATCACGTAAGTCTTTCATGTTGAATGGCTTTGATATCTCATCGTTTAACTTGTTATTTTGTCCAACTATTAACATATCATCTACATATAAAAAAAATATGATAAATCTGCCATTAATAAACAGGCAAACATAAACACAGTGATCTACAACCGTCCTCCAATACCCATGACTCATTATGAATGAATCAAACTTTTTGTACCACTGTTTCAGTGCTTGCCTTAGCTCGTAAAAACTCGTTTCTCACTTGTAAATCATATGTTCCCTTCCTTCTACCTCAAATCCTTCTAGCTGAATCATGTAGATCATCTCTTTCAATTCACTATGAAAAAACGCAATTTTGCCATCCATCTGTTCAAGCTCAAGTTCCACGCTGGCTATTAGACCGAAGAAAACTTTGACGACAGTTATCTTCACAATTGGAATGAAAACCTCATCGAAGTCAATACCCTTCATCTGTGTAAAACCTTTAATCACTAACTATACATTGTGCTTTAGCAATTTTTCATTCTCATCCCTTTTCAGCTTAAACACCCATTTGTTTTTTAGAACTTTCCTTTCTTTAGGAAGATGCACTAGCTCATAAGTGTGGTTCTTCTTCAAAGAACTCATCTCATCTTGCATAACCTCATCTACTTATCTTTATCATCATGAGTCATTATTACTCGAGAGCTTTCTGGCTTCCTCTCATCAGTAAGCAAAATATAATTGGATGCATGATACTCTTGTTATGGTTGATGCTCTTAAATAGAACTCTTAACATGAGGTTCCGTGGTTTTTGACTGAGGAGATTGCACCTCCTCCTGCTCAACGTCATCATCACATGGCAATCACTGTGCCTTATCAAGATCCAGGTCATTTTGTCCATCTTTTCTACATGTAGTTTGCACTAGAGGATTTGGTATGAGATCAACCACTCCATCAACTATTTCTTTAGACATATCAGTCTTCTCAACATTTCCAAAGAGCTGGTATTCATGAAAAATGTCATCCTTACTTTGGATAGTTCTTCTCTTCTCTGGATCCTATAACTTATAGCTAAATTCATTTCCACTATAGCTAACAAAGATGAAACACACTTCCTTATCATCCAACTTTGAACGTTGCTCCTTCGTAACATGTGCAAAAGCCTTGCACCCAAACACCTTCAAATGTGAATATGAAGCATTTTTACTTGTCCATATCCACTCTAAAAGATCAAAATCCAAAGGAACAGAGGGAGACCTGTTAATTAGATAACTGACAATTAAAATGGCTTCACCATAGAATGTCATCATGCATCTCATCCTCTCAAGAATAGCAAGGTTCATTCTCTTTGCTACACCATTGTATTGTGGAGTACCTGGAATTGTTTTCTCTTGTCGAATAACATGCTGCAAGTAAAAGCCTTTAAACTAACTGGACGTATACTTACCTCCATTATTTGTGTTGAGACATTTCAAGAGTTTACTTTTTTCTCTTGTAACCATAATATGAAATTATTGAAAAATCTGGAATACTTGATCCTTTGGTTTTAACGCATATATCCAAACTTTCCTGAATGCATCATCAATCAACGTGACAAGGGTTGTACAATGGAGAAAAGAATTAAATTCTTTTTTGCCAACATCTACAGTCCTTTCTCACTTATATGTCTAAGTCTCTTATGCTACAAATTTGAAGAAAAACTATCTTGAACAACATTCAACACACATTTACATAGGTTCACATGTGTTTTGTAGAACGTATTACCCACTTTCCCTCTCTCCATAACATGAGATCCTCTATTGAGCTTCTATCTGTCATTTGCGAAGTAAATATCATAACTTGCATGGTTTAATGTAATCTCAGAAATCAGATTCAACTACAGATCAGGAACATGACGGACATCTTTGAGCGTCATTGTGCAACCAACACTGGTTTGAATACAGACATCACCAATCCTAACAATATGAATAAATCGTGTTACCCATTTCCACAGTACCAAAGTTACTTGTTTTGTAAGTCATACACATCTTCCTGCATGGAGTAGCATGGTAGGATGATGTTCAATTAACAACCCACTCAACCTAATCATCTACTACACTTAAAGACTCATCATCTTCACTAGAGAGAATTGCTACTTCCTGATGTAAAGTAGCTTTAGTATTTTAATTATCATTCTTCTTCTCATTGTTGGTTTTTCTTTGTTCTTTCAAGGCAAAAGCATTCTTCCTGATGTGGCCCATCTTGCCATAGAAAAGCATTTCATAGACTTTTTCTTGGCCTATGATCCTCCTTTAGATTTACCATGACCACCCTTTGGTCCCCTACTCTTACTCCTCCCCCTTTTGTCAATAACAAAGGCTCTTTTGTCAGTAACAAAGGCATGTACATTATTAATTCTTGCGGTTTTTCTTCTTGTTTTTTCATTCAATAAGTTGCTGGTACCTGACCCATAGACAACACAACATTCAGAGTAGAATTGCTCACAGATATAACTAATATTTTCCATGAATTTGGCAAAGAACTCAGAATCAATAAAACTTGCATCTCATCAATAAGGATCATCTTCATTGTAGCTAATTGATTCACCATACTTTGGAATTTATTAATGTAATCTTCAATCTGACCACTCTTCTTAAATTTCATGTTCGCAAGCTTTCTAATAAAAAGATTTTTGTTAACTGCAGTCTTTTTAAGTTATTTTGCTGCTAACTTTTTTCCACGGGGTATGCACATTAATTTCATTAGACACATGGTGAAATATATTGTTATCAACCTATTGTCTGATGTGACCAATGGTCTTTCTATTCATTTTGCTCCAATCAACATCAGATATATCTTTCGGTCAAGCACTATCCTTTTAATAGGATCATAGAGGTCTTTACAATAAAGGACTTCCTCCATCTTTGGTTTCTAGATCAATCAATTGGTATGGTTGAGCTTGACTATGGTAGTATTGAGAGTGTTGTTCTTCATCTCAATTAAGCAAATATAAAAAAAACAGCTAACATTAAGCCTTGATTCTTGCATCATGTTATAGATCTCATCGCCAAGAAAACACTGAAAGAAACAGACTTGAAATCCTACTCCAAATGACTCTAATACTGCAGAAATAATTTTCTATGCCTTAATTGGTCAAACTTCCTTGTTGACCATCAAATTGCCAATTCTTTTCCCCACATATGCGTAGATCTACTTGAAACGAGTCTATACGCACAAATGAATCTTCAATTAGACTATGAATGACCAAGTTATCGCAGAAAAAAAAAATTCTGTCGTAGATTCCCCGTGCCTTGACCATACAGATTGTTGACGTGGCCCCGAGATAGACACTACGGCACTGGCAGGTTGGGCTTTCATCACTGGTCAGGTCTAACATGACCTGAACCCAAATTGCTGGACTAGGCTAGGCTGCGTTGCTGCACACAGGTTAAGTTAATGTGACCTTGACCTGACTTGGTTTGAGAATAAAACCCAGGTTCACTTTCCGCATGCAGTTACTCTAAAGAACCTGAACCTAATGCCTGTCTTCTTCTTCCTCATAGGTCTTGCAGCGGCAATGGGAGTTGTAACGACCAGTGAGTGGACGAGTGGCGATGGGCAAAGGAGGTGTCGGACAGCCTCTTCAGCTAATATAGCGGCGATTGAAGGTGGCCACTCCGGCAGTCAGAAGAAATGGTGTTGTAACACTCCGACCCAACTTAATCTAGATTAGTGCCCAATTAATCACAAATTAGTGATTAAGAGTGTTGGTTTTGGTTTTGTTTTGTTTTGGGGTAATGGATATGTAAATGGGTTGAGTTTGACCCGGTTTAGGTAGACTTGAGCCCATTTTCATAATTTTTGATTTTGTCGGGTGTAGTCAATTTTGCATCATCTTGG
Source organism: Sextonia rubra (assembly GCA_037013555.1). NCBI lineage: Eukaryota > Viridiplantae > Streptophyta > Magnoliopsida > Laurales > Lauraceae > Sextonia > Sextonia rubra. The sequence goes on along the minus strand of JASUAD010000009.1, from coordinate 48,787,918 downwards.
TGTCAACACGTGTATTTCGTCAAGCTCGCCAATCTTCGTAACTGACTCGTATGCAAATGACTTCGTTTGCTTTCGTTGGATCGTTAAGTGACTCGAACTGAAATTACTCTGAATGCTTGGACTTTCTTGTAAATTGCATTCATCTTTATCTTATATAAAGCTAACCACCGCCTCTTTTTTCCTTCCTTCTTCAACATCTTCTTGCTTTCTTCTTCAACATCTTCTTGCTTTCTCTCTTTCGTTTTTCTTTCTTTCTTCTTCTTCAAATTCCTTCTTGATCAAGCTAAGGAGGGAGTTGTACACTCATCATCTTCTTGTGTATTTTAAGGTAGGTCTTGTGTTTTCACTGTGTTTCTTCTGTTTCTTCTTCTTCTCACGTCAGTCACTGTGCTTATCCTCACGTTCCTTTCATCTTTTGCATGCATGATGATCAGAATCGTGTTTGTACAATGGATTGAGCCTAAGGACAGCTACGCGTGTATTATGAACCCAGTTAAGGCAAGTATAAGCAAATTTTGATTGAACACTTATTGGTTATGAGTTGACCATGTTTACTCTCATTATTCTTACATGATCCATTGTTGTTCAGCCCTATGGAGTGAGAATTGATGTTGTTGATTCTTGAAGTTCAGGAATTATTATTTCAGTTGTTCTGTAACAGATTCAGGAAATCGGCCCAGTGTAGTCACGGCTAAGCCATGAACTGTGATATGGCTGAACCATAAAGTGTACTACAGCTAAGCCGTAAACCCAGCCGTAGATCAATACAAGGTGACAATTTGAAATAACTGAGAGTTGGCATTTTGTTACTCTTCTACGGCCTAGCTATGGCTAAGCCGTGAATTGTTCTACGGCTGAACCGTAACCTCACCGTGGTTGAGCCGTAGAACAAAACAGGACTAAGCTGTATGCCCATTGACAAATTACTTAAATGGGTATGTCTTATATTGAGATCTTGTATGGCCTTCAAGTTAGAATGTAGGCAACCCGACTCGCCCAACGGAATGTAAATATCGCATGAATGGTCTTTAAGGCTTTGACTCGTTCATGTGTGTTGTCCAGTCGTTATGCACCTCTCGATGGGTGTTGGTTTAAGGGACTTCGATACACTTTTCTCAATACACCGCAACACACCTTAAATGAACAACTGTATATCGAATAACTTAAAACTACATTAACATGCACGTTAGAAATACTGGACAACTAGATTAAAGTTGGCTAGTAAACACTCTTGATTCATCGTGCTGATTTGATTTGCATTGCATCTTGACTTCGGTCTTGCCCTCTTAATCACATGGTACACATTCTGCGCTGGGGCAACAATTGGTTAATCCCCGAGGGCGCTGTCCATGGTATATCTCGGGCATAACAGCTAATGCCATGTTCTTATCGTATATTGATGGTAATTGCTTATTGTATCGATATTGCCAGCGTTCATACTTGATTTTCATGTGATGCACATATTGTGTTGTATTGCTAGTGATAGCTTGTATTGCTTGATCGACTGACATGATTGATGTGTATCATATGACTTGACTGACCTCGTCTATCTGGCTCTACTCAGCCACAGCCTTAGGATGCTCGATGGAGTTAACTTTGGTGTAGATTGTTACCACCTCTACAGAGTGGACTGTCCTCGGATTCCGGACCCCGGGAACTAGAGACCCATTCGTACCCTGGCCCGGTCAATAGTGTTCTCGTACCGATTGCTCTTGAAAGGGAGAATATGTCACATGTAGTAGCCACCTAGTACAGTATCTCTATTATTGATTTATATACCATGTTTTATTCAGATGCATAATTTGCCTAGCATACTAATGTGAACTCCATGATCTATATGCATTAATGCTTGTTAATTCTTTTATTGATACAATGTGTATTAACTCATTGTTGCTTATACTTTGCTAAGTCGTTGTACTCATTAGTTGTTCTTGGTGTTACAGGCTCAAATCCCTCTCCCGACCCCTCATCGGTCGGCCAGACTTCAAGAGAGGCACACGAGGCCCCATCCGGGTTAGAGGACTGGAGCTGATCCATTCCCTGGAGAGCGGTTTGCATCATATTAGTTTTGTTGAGTTTGTGAGAACTGCATGGGTATTGTGCTCTGGGTTTTTGGGTCATCCATGTATTTTGATTCTTGTAACTACTTTCCCCTATTTCGATGTACATTCTGTAAGATTTGTTTAATCTTGTGTTGTCTTTGTTCTTTTGGTATATCTTGTGTTATGCAATGATACGTACAGCTTCTACATACACTTAGTTTGTACATGTGAATGATCCCTTATGTGTGCACACTTGGACTAGGTCTAAGTGTGTGTGCATGGGAGTACGTGTGTCACGGGTTAGGTTCTAACTAACTCCCCGATTTTTGGGCTCAGGTTGTGACAGGTGCTAACCTTTATTTTTTCCAAAGAACCCAGAAAAGAAAAAAATCCGAGAAACTCAAAGGACAAAAATCCAAAGCCCTTCCCAGAGAAACTCTTGAACAGTAGACTTACCATTTTCTTCTCTAGCGATGATGATGCCCTTCTCTGTCTTCTCCTACATAACTGCAATAACAAACCAGAGGACCGTCCTCCCTTCATAAAAGAACCACAGGTGCCCCACTCTGTAAATAAAAAAACACAAGAACTCCTTCCTCTCCAATCGAAATGCAAGTTTGCAACTCCAGAATCGTAGAACTGTAGATCTAGAATTGCATAACTATCAATCTGTGTGGCTCAGTAGTGATCGAAACAAACTTGATCTCCTCTTTTGAGAAAACAGAGATCGATCTCACTCTTGAGATCTTTGTCGATCCATGCACCAACTCTAAGGCTTAAGAATCATATTTCGGTGGAGAAGAAACTACCACAGGAGCAAACTGTCCAAAAGAGATCATATTGACTGGAGCAAGATCATATTTCCGATCAAAAGTCATTACTCCATTCTTCCACATCCCATTGACCTTTTCTTTTAAAATGAAATAGTCTTTGAGAGGGTATGACACCATCTAGTGGTATGCACAGTAATTGGGATCATTGGTGCAATCCGCTTGTTCAGGTTTCTTCATTAGTGGAAGTTCAATTTTGTTGATATCCATCAATGACCAAAGATCACTTCCATTTCTCCATCAAAGTGATACTTAGGTCCCGTTTGGCATCGTTTCTATGTTGTTCCTCATTTTGTGTTGAGATTGGGTTGTGCTGAGACCAATCTATGTAGAGCTCGTTTGGCAATATTATATTAATTTGTTCCATTGTGAATGTTTATATGTGAGACTTGTTTGGTAACAATATAATAATTATATTATAACAATAATAGAAGAAAATTCACAAAAATGGACAAAATAATCAAAAGTATCACAACTGGGGACTTGATAAGGTTTTGTATTGAGTGGGATCATCAACTCGAGGAATGATGGAATGCAAGATGCAACTGGGATTGGAAACCATCATCCTCAAACCTAATTGGATGCTGTGGATGATGATGCTGTAGATGTAGAGCCCCCAAATCAAGCAAGATGGGGTCAATTTGGTCTAACAAAGTTAGATTAAAGTTTGAGACCATTCATGATTCAACCCATATTCATAGGTTTATTTTGCTAAAGATGGACGGTACAGATTGAATTTGGTCTTGTGGAAAGTACACGTTTAGCTTGTCAATTGAAGATATTTTTCTACATGGCCCACTAGATGTGATCACACCTTTGGCTCTCCCATATGTTCATTATCAGTTAACTAGGCCCACCCCAACATTCCCTCTCTCTTTTGCACTGTGTTTTTCTTCTGTTGTCTTTATCTCTCCCCTCACCACCTCCACTCTCCACTCCCAATCTCTATCTATACCCTTTTGTTTAGTGTAAATCTTATTCTTCGTTGTGAAATGGATTCTGTGGCGACAAGTGAGGAGATAAATGCTACTGAATCCAGATGGCTCCTCAAGACCTCACTTCTTACATTTAACACATGCAATCAGTAATCTAAAAGAAATCGCCGTCATTATTTTCCAACATCACCCATCACATAGTTATTACTATAGAATATCAAACAGGCTATGCAAAGGAATTACCCAGATGAGTGGGAATATCAAGCTGGCTCTGCAAAGGAATTATAGGGATGGGTGGGAATATCAAGCAGACTCTGCAAAGAATTGCAGGAATGGGTGGGGAGAGAGAGAGAGAGAGAGAGAGAGAGAGAGAGAGAGAGAGAATTGTAGACAGTATTGGTGTGGTTGGGTTAGGCCGGGGCGAGAGAGATTTGCAGCGAGGTGCGTTGTGAGAGAGAAGAGAGAGGTCCTTGAGAGAAATGCACGCTGGAGAAGATCCAGAGACAAAAGCGGGTGAAGATGTGAAGGCAGGTGCGTGATAACGCCCGTGAGTTTATTCGAAAAAAACAACAAAGGTTTTCATTCCAAGTTTTGAACGCCAGCGGGACAGGATCCAAGGGATCGTTCCAGATGGAGTAAAATCTAGAACACTGTCTAACGTTACCAAACACAGTTTTCAAGATCTTAACTCGTGGGAACGTGGGAATGTCTAAGTGGCATAATGCCAAACGGGGCCTTAAGATCCAGTCTTGTGGCGGATGGGCTTGATAAGGATAACTGAAGATAGAGATAATTCACTCTTTCCAAATTCGCATTTGCAATGAAAAGTTCATTCCAAAAAAGTGAATAAAGAAGGTCATTTTTTGGGCCATTAGGAGATAGGTGTATCATGTTCAGTTAGAATCGAAGATGCATTATAATTAGATTATAAATTATTTTAGAAGGATCTTTATTAAACTAGGGTTTTTTTTTTTGTTGAGACAAACACAAATGAGAATATTAGAAAGCTCACACTGGAGGAAGGAGAGCCTGCACAAGTGAGAAGAGAAAGCCCACAAATAGGAAGAGTAGTAACCCCATGGATCAATCTCTCAGAAGTGCCATGTGGGCCTGCCAAGTAACCGAGCAACTCTTAATTTTCAACTAAATTTCCTGATTGATTATTTTTCCTTTGGTTATGTATGCACTATATAAATCCAGATAATAGTCTAACCTCAGTATCATTGGTTCACTTTATGCTTTCTTCCATTTTAATGACACAGAAAGCTCATAAACACCATGTGACTGCAGGGTGAACTTTTTCATTTTTTGGTACCAGCCAGGGTGATGGCTGATTTCTTGAGAACCGACCCACATGAAAATAAACCCCAATGCATTTTGGGGAGAGAACCATTCTTACACACAAGAGGACTTAGGGATCAATAATCTAGAAGTTGGGAGAGCACAGGACTCCACGTCATTAGGCTACTCTATTTTTGAATTACGAGTAAACGCATAATGCAACTTCTGGCACTATATGCGAGAAAATGAATTGTTCACTAGGTAATAACTTCTAACCGATCTGTAACTGAAGTATGCCCAATACTACATAGGCATCTCTGATTTTGGATTTTGGCCAAAAAGGCCCGACAAATTTCTTTCTTTTAACAAAATCATACTATACATCCAAAATAAAATATAAATAGAAATCATGAATTCATCAATCTTGCATCTGATATTCAAAAATTATCAATGAAAATAATAATAATAATAATAAAGGGCCTATTTGTTTGCACATAATTAAATTTCTAGGAATTTCAAGAAATCATCAAAAAATGGTTTAAATGGAAAAGGATGAGGTGAAGAGTCATTTATGACCTTCAAATAATCTCCGCTTTGGTGGAAAATAAATTTAGAGGGAGATTAGAGGGAGATGAGAATTAAATATCCAACTATCACTCTAACAAATCAAATCTAAGGAAACTCAAGGATCACATCTATGCATCCACCAAATATCCTTCCCCCCTCATATCCAATTCAGCTCATGGGACTCACTTAAATGCCAGAGTTATTAATGGAGGGAGGGCAAGATGGAAATGAAAATGTCTCCTCATGGGTAAGGGGGAAATAAAAAAACTGACCCACTAGATTATTAAAGCCCTTGATTTAATTGTCTAAAATTTTAGTGATATCTTAACAAGAAATTCTTGTAAGATTCAATACAAGGTTGAGTAAGTTTCACTAATTGTAAAATTGAGTCTCATGCAAGGTCATGTGATGAAAAGAGTTTGAATGGGCTTCATTGATAGAAGGTGTGCCCAAGTGAGCCCCACAGATGGACTACTAGCAGTTGCTTCTTGTGGAAGAGCATTTTTCTTCTTAATTGTTAGAGCCCATCTTCCCATGACTTCCTATTTATCCAATTCTGTGCAAAATTTAGTGGACCAAAGGTAAAATACTATTAATTTACCTGATTTCGCCTGAGCAGGAGCCCGAGATGCAGCAACTTCCGGTGGTGTAGATTCAGATACACTGAAGAAGGCGTAAGTCTCGTATCTAATGTTACAGCTCACGCTGTAAGCATTTCCTCCACTTCCTCCAAGACAGCAATCTTCAAAAACGCTGACCATATTAGTCAAACATGCAAAGCAGTCTGTCTTAGACAAATCTCTGGTGCACTGTGCCAATCCATATATTTCTCCAAACGGGGTTAAGCCACTAATAGTCTGCGTTCCATTCCTAAATGGGTCGGATGAGGCAGCTTCCACCAGTCTGTACATGCTTTTGCGGAAAAGCATTGGCATGGTTACATTTCTGGTCCAATGAGACTCGAACCTTACAGTGCTATCAGATTGAGACAGCAAGGTTTGGTTGGAGTAGCGCAAAATACAGTTATAGTATCTGATGGCTGCTTGTGTTCTGTTGGGACATCGCCGAACGATCTCGGCCGTAGAATTGATCAGGCACTGGCGACAATCATCTTCAGAAGCCCCGGACATGCACTTGCAGATGTAGACTTTGATTTTACATGCAAATGATTAAGTGAGAAAAATTGAAAAATGTATTGATTTCTTGCTTTCCATAAGTACCACATCACTGTGATACCGAGCCTACGGTTTTCAGTTGTAGCATTGGCCCAAAACCATCGGGCTATCGTTAAGTTGAGCCCTGCCTTGAGAATAGCGCTTGGAAAAATGTTCCAAACAGGCCAGGCAAAATGGCATCGAGCGAACAGGTGCTCCACCGCTTCGGCATCTTGTCCACATAGTGGGCAGGTTGGCTGATATCAACGCGCCATTTGGACAGACGAGCTTTCGTGGGTAGCTAAATGAGTGACACCCGTCAGCAAAAGACCCGCAATTTCGGTGGGACGGAAAGTTTGCAGCTGATTTTTCAGGGCATATGTGGTCCCATGTCCCACTGTAGGAGATGTTTTGTAGATGGCTTTGAAGCTACAGGTCCCTGCTGGTTCTATGTGCCAGCGTCTGATGTCTGGGTCCGAGGGTTAGTTATTTCTAACCATTCTTTTTGTGACAATGAAATGGGGCACAACTAAAATAAGATTAGAAATGCAAATTTCTTTTGACGGTGCACTTCACGGTCTTTAGCAATAATGTTACGCACACTCCTCATCTCACAACTCATCTCGCAACTGTATTATGTGGTAGGCCTAACTATTTTGTTTTGCTTTTAACATTGTAGAGATGAGGGAAAGAGAAACTACCACATAAGATAGTTGTAAGATGAGTTGTGAGATGGAAAGTGTTGCTAGCATTATTACAGTCTTTAGTCTCTTGCGGGCTTGCTTTGCATGTATGATCAACTTGAAATATAGTAGCTTTAAATCAGCGATAAAGCAGTTTTAGTTCGTTCCTGTACAAATACAAGATTTAGTATGCGCGTTTCAAGTAGAACAAAAATTCTTGTGTTACTATAGTTTATGAAAAGTGCTGTCATATAAAAAAAAATAGTACAAGCAAACTAGTCATATAAGAAAACTAATTCTGAAAAATTTAATATATGACAAAAATAGAAAAGTAGAGGGAGAATGGGAGAGAGCTTTTCTTCTTAAATAAGAGAGGTATATATCACAAAGGGGGAGGAAGATCTTATTTATAGAATAGGATTGCTTTCTTCCCAAGCAACTTAATAAGGAAGGATTCTAACCCTAATTGCTTTCCATATCTAATGTGGGTCCCAAGGTGGGCATACACTGATGATAATTTCTTATAACACTCCGCTTTGGATGACTACCATTCAATAACAGTTGTCTCATTAAAACTTTGCAAAGGAAAAACCCAATGGGATAAAAACCAATGGGAAGGAAAAAGAATACAACGTTCTACAAAATCATTGAAGTGGTGTTGGACGTGTATAATGCGGCCTCATTAAAACCTTAAATAGAAAAACCCAATGGGATAAAACCTAGAGAAGGATAAAAAGTACAGTGCACATATGTCCTGGGTAGCATGCTTCAAAATGCTTATCCTTGATCGGTTACTCCTTCTGATAACAATAACCTTTACATTGTTTGATGATAAACTCTATGCATGCCGATCTCATATACAAGCTTCTTGGATGTTGACTTTGGTAATGACTTGGTAAACAAATCAACCAAGTTGTTGCTTGAACGGATTTGCACATGTGTGAAGAAGAACTTTGGTGTAATGTGCTTCGTCTTATCACCTTTAACATATCCTTATTTAATCTGTTGAATACATACATTATTGTCTTCATAGATAACACTTAGAGTACCTGTATTAAGAGGCAATTGACAAGAACTATGAATATGTTGAATTAAAGATTTTAATTATACACATTTCCTATGTTATGACCCAAGCCCAAGAAATTGTGAATTAGGGTGACCCCTAATCACACCCGGACCAGAGTTTGAATGGAATTACACAAGGAATATTCATATGCTTACACGTGTAAAGTGCTGAACGGATCACCTGTCTAAACATTCAATGCACGGAAGCTTGTCAATATCACCTATAATTTTTCTTCACTTATTATTAAACAGTTCAACTAGCCCATTACAACCATGGAACAGTCTAAAAATTAGTATTCAGGAATATAAGATTAATAGATTAATTATGCACACTCCTGTACAACCCAAACATGATGTGTGCATACATGCAAGGAGTTCAAGGATAACGTTCTATGAAAGGAATACATGAAGGTAAAGCTATACATAACAAAATCAAGTTGTACAATGCGGCCTATATGGATGCAATTAAATGCAAATGCTAAAAGACCCGAAAACCCCAAATATATATAATTTTTAGCTACTAGTGAGTCGCTCTCGACAAACGAGATAGTCAGCAACTTCTGCTGTCTACCAAAACATCTAAAGGAACCATTGCGGTCTCCTCCTACGCTATCTGGGTCTATGCTAGACCAGGTTTGGGACCTGAACCTATAACACTATTATACAACTTGTGGATAAGACAATTCAGCAAAGCATAAGTAAAATTAAGGTAACATACGTTTCTATCTAAAAGAATTAATGACTTGTAATCAATAAAAGTCAAAATAATACACTAGGCATACCATGCATTTGAACTAAATCCATTTTGAGTCAAGGAACCAGCATGGCTTTGCTTTTGACCGAGGCCACATGGGACACTCGCTCCAAAATGCATTGCCTCAAAAAGAAATAAGGACATATGATTAATAGAGTTCCAAGTTCGTAACTAGGCACGCCGTGCATTTGAAATAAGCATGCTATAAGGATCAATAAACACAATACATACTAGTTGGTTACTACATTTGCATTTCAATAAAAAAGTCCTTGTTTTATTTAAATTTCAATATAAGTCAATTAAAGGTCCAATTGAATCAAATGACGTCTAATGCGTTCAAGTCAATTACGAAAGTTAACGAGCTCAACGAGACAAACGTGATGGTGTCGATATGATGCATGTATGGCATGAACTCATGTATTTTAAAATTATGAAAAAGGGCTTTCATCTACTTAGGTAAGGTCAAACCCAACCCAACTACCTATCCATGAGCTGAACTTAACCCAAAGGACTCCACAAAACTAAAATAGATCTCATTAAGAGAAAACCTCATTAATTAGCTAGTGATCACAATTAATTACTTGCTAATCACACTTAACTTGGGTCAAAGTGTTACATCCTCCCCTGCTTAAGGATCATTCTGTCCTCGGAATGACACAAAATGTGAAAAACAATGCGAGTATGTCATGTACCTGTCTCTTGCGTACCGAAGTTGAATACCCTCGTGTCGATCTTGATCTTTGTCCTGTAATGCAAGTAAATCAGAACACCAAGCTGATACTCTTTACTCGAGTCTCCACGAATAATTGTTGGCAAGGTCCTTCTATTAGGATGGTACTCCTCGATCTTCCTTGGACTTGTATGATGATGACACAAACTGCTGTAAAAAGCCTTTTCTTGTCATCTAGATACCAGTTATCAAGTAGCTTTATAAGAAGAGTAGTACTGCACTGAATTGAATCTATTTGCCAAAGATCACTGCACCATGAACAATTATTAGTAGGAAGAGGGAGTAGAAATGCGTGTAATTAAAAGGAAGTATAACTTCTAATTCTCAGGCGTTGAAGACATAAAAGTCTCAAGCTACAAAGTTTAAGCCTACAAGCCAAAAGAGTGTTGGACTTAAAAAAAGACAGGGATCGATCATTTAAAGAAAGGGATTCTATCTTTTGACATGAAAACCTAAGGAATAAAGAATAGTGACTTTCGAAAGGTCATAGGTCAAAGACACTGATATGAGCATTTGCACATAGAAAAAAAACAATTTCAGTTCTAATACACACATGGAGGCCTTAGAGTCAACAGGTCATGAAAAACGAGACTAAAGAAGGAAAGAAAATTCAATCTCATACATGATAGTGAACAAAAACAAAAAGTCAAGAAAATGAAGAAGAAAGATCTCTTATATAAGTACACTTTCTGTGCTCAAATGCTTAACTAAATAAAATAAAGGAAACAAATTCTCAACCACTAGATCAATGAAGACCAATAAAGATAAGCAAGCTTCTTAGAAGGAAGATGTCGGTAGAACAACAAGGTTTTGAGAATTTACGATTACATACAAACATGGTTATGTGATCCATTAGATTTGATTATTACTAGCACTAGTTGAGGATGATAGAGGGTATTAACAAAACAACCTTTACATCAAGGTATGATCACTAAGAAGGGTATTGATACCTTTTGAGGTTTCATGTATGTATGGGAATGTGGCTTGAAGAATAGAATCCTTACTGGGAAAATTGATTGTAATTGTAAGTAGAGATCTGAAGTTTATGCAGATCACTGCAGATTCAAATATGAGACAATGAAGTTAGGTTGAATACATTAAGGAGTAGAACTTTCTTATCGGTATCATCAAGGAGAACAGAACGTTGTGGAAGATGTTTGTAGCAGGAAGACAATATACTTCGATGCCAACAACAAAAGTTAATTGCTAATTGTAATAGGCATGAGACTTTATGAATTACATAGTTAATCGGTAATAATAAGTTGAGCTTTCAACTGAAGCAGAAGAAGTCAGGAATAGGGGATTAATTGAGCTTGGGTTGTCATATTCACAGAATAAAACAAAACCAAACAATACAAGAACCAACATTAACATATACCTAGGTCAAGTCAACGAAAATCGAACAACAACTCTTCAAGTGCATTTTAAACAGTCACATACAAAGAGAATAGAAAAAATCATTTGAATGGATATATCGTGAGGAGAAGTATTTCTAGAAAAGACTTAATACTCTTTCAAAACAGTATTACAATGGATTGATATCCTCGAGTAGAAGAATCAAAGAGGACCAAAGGAGTTAAGTCGTATTGCTCACGATTAATGATGATACACTAGAAGAATCAAAGATAAGGTGTTTGGTATGGGATCATAACAAGTTATGAGAAGGAGCTAGCTAAAAATCAGAATGGCTGACTCTAGATTCACTTGGTATGAGCATACACGATTAGCGTTCAAATCACAGGAGCATCATCATTCGGACTAATGTATCATCTTTTCTATTACGATGACATTGTTAATCCACATGAATCCTCAAGCTATCCAATTCCCCGAAGAATCACTTTTAACTTCCCACAATAGTGTTCAACTCAATTCTTAGAATATATTTAAGATAGATTCTTCAATGTTCAATTGAAATCAGAAAATTGCAAAGCTTCGTTCATATTCACCAAACAAGCAAAAGAACAATGTTCAATCATTCAATAAAACAGATCCACCCCTTTTTGGAATCTAGTTTCTATACTCAATAATCAAATCCGTCACAACTCCAAGATTTCTAATGAAATAACTTCCATTGTAATGTAATTGCTACTTCAAGTAATAATTTGTTTCTCCTACGAGTACATTTGAGATTGAGTAACCTGCAGGAGTGAAGCAAATCATCAAGTGATCACCACAATGAATACTGAATTCTCATCAACGCCATGGGAACATGCAAACAACCATTTAATTCCTCTGATATCATTAGTAAGATCTCATTCATCCAAATACTATTGATGGTATTCACTTCTGTTTCATTTGGTAAATTGCATTCTTCATCCGTACGTGTTGACAACCAACCATAAAATTAAAAGGTCTATCTACTAATTTCCAAGATAGGTCTTTGTCTCTGATTCTCATGCATTGTCATTCATTCTAGCTTGTTCTTCTAAACTAAAAGAAATCAAACCTCAATCGATCTGTGAGAGTCATCTTATACTTAATACTGATTGACAACTTTTCAATAATTGAATAATAAGAAAAATTTTCAATCTTCAAAGATCAATTTTGCCATCTAGGCATTCATCAATGCTACAACCGTTAAGGATTTCAAAACCCATATTTTAATCTTAAAATTGTCTTGGTATTTAGCCTCGAGAGTATATTTCGTGAATTTGCGATGCACCCCAAAAATGATCAATTCTACATCCATACATAATGGTGAATATTGGTACTTCCTAATGTTTGGATTTAATCGCTCATTTTCCAGTACTACATATTTAGGTACAACCTAGTCTCCCAATTCATTTACTACACCACTCAAAGTATTACTAAGTGAGGGATCATAACTCTGTACTAAAACAAGGAAATAGAAAAAGTTCAACAAAAAGAGCTTAAGGAGAAAATAGAGAAGAAAAGTACTATCAAGTATTATTCTAATACAAAATGAGGAGCTACCTTTAATATGGTACGATAAAGGTGCACGGTCCTCTGTGGAGAATATACCATGTAACACTCCGATCCCCTTTGAGCCGGATTAGTGGCTCATTAGTAGTGTTTTTCTGTTATTTTATTCTTTCAGACTTGGTTTTGGGTCTTGGATAGGTAGTTGAATAACCTTTGACCTGAGATAGGTAGTTCTAAGCCCTTTTTCATAATTTTGCTTTTGCTTTGCTTGCATCATCTTGGTGTCAGTACGTGTATTTTGTTGAGCTCGTTATATTCCATAACTGTATCAGACCCATTTGGAGTCAATTGGAGAAGTTGGACCTTCGTGTGACTTGAACTGTAAATAGTTTAAACTCTTCGGACTTTGACTTAAACTCCAAAACTTATATAATGAGTCAGCTCCCAGATGTCCTCATTCCTGTGATTTTTCCTTCAACGTTGCATGCAACCGGCTTTAGAGAGCTCCACGTCCATTCTTCTCTACCCCTTCACTTCTGTTTTCTCTTTCTCTTTCGATTGGGTTTTGCTACTCTCCGTTTGGTTGGGTTCTTTCCCTCCTCTCATCTCTGTCTTTGCTTTGGTAAGTGGGTTCTTTCCAATTCTTTCTTCTTTTTCTCCTTCTCTAATTTCTGTGTCTTCATCTCATGCATGGTTTATTTCTTTGATTTGCTTTGATTAGAGTTGATTTGGAGCTTGATTCAGTGGATTGACAGAGTTTTGAGGCAAGTATAAGTACAGGATTTGATAACACATATGGGTGTTTTGTTTGATTGCTTTGATTCCTTCTTATTCTTGTATAGAATGAGTTACAGCCAATTTCTAAGATGTTAAGATCAGATGAACTCATTTTGGAGACATTTCTGTACCAAATTTCCGTTTCTGTAACTATCCCGAATTGGTTCTCTGTATTGTACGTCTAAGCCGTAACTTTGTACGGCTCACAATCCAGAGACTTGAAATTTCACTTTTGTTCACGGCTAGGCTACGACTGAGCCGTAAAATGTCCTACAACTGAGCCGTAAGCTAGCCGTGACCCAGCCGTGAATTAAATCTCTGATCAGTCGAAACTTTCCTAATACAGTACTCCTACGGTGTGGCTACGGCTAAGCCGTGGAATGCTACGGCTAAACCGTGGATTGGTCTACGGCTAAGCCGTATACTGACCGTAGCTCAGCCGAAAAAGGTATCAGATCAGAGGTGAAGATGACCAGTTTAGCTGTGTTTTCAATGGAACCACGGTTAAGGCGTAGTGCATATTACGACGAGCACGTAAGATGTCTTCGGCTCAACCATAGGTCATTCATGGCTAAACCGTTAGGCATGGCAAATCTGAAATATAACTTAGGATAATGGTAAGACTTGTAGGGCTCGAATTCAGGTTAACTACCCACGTAAACCGGCCCAATGGATTCTTGGACCGCATGAATAGTCTGTTAGGCTGTGACTTATTCATGTGAGTGTTGATTTACTGTTAAGCACCTCCCCATGGGTGTTGGGTTAAGAGACTTCGGTGCACGCAAAGATTACATTGCAACACTTTGATGACAACGGTGCATTGAATAACTTAAAACTACATCAACATGCACGGTTAGTGACAGTGAACAACTAGATTAGTATTGGCTTGTAATTAACCTTGATTCCGTATTAATCTGAGATGCATTGCATAGTGTTTACAGTTTTGCCCTCTGTTCTGCCGATCTATGTCTATGCATTACGAGGTCATTTTGCTTTCGTTCTGTATATCTGTTCTATTCTTCGTTCCGCACCAAGCTTTGATCTATGTTGTGCTTTTGCTTAATATATGCTTTGTTGGCTTTGTCTATCTCTGATTTTTGGGTATTCCCTGGTGGCTCTGCCCAGAGATTAAAACGTGAGGATAAGATCCGGTCTTTGTCATCGGTGAGTCCAGAGCGGATAATCTCCCTTCTTTTGGATTTGCTTTGATTGGTGTTAGTCTGGCTCTACTCAGCCTCAGCCCTAGGATGCCCGACGGGGTTACCTCTGGCTTAGATCTCTGTATCTCTGTATCACTGCAGTGTCGCTTTGTCTTGGGACCCCGGAACCCAGGAAACTGAGACCCACTTGTACCCTGGCCCGGTCAGTGGTGTTCTCCTCTGCTCTGCTTTGCTCTGCTCTCTATTGGAGAGAATATGGTTAACGTAGTAGCCACTTAGTTCAGTATTTCTATGTTTTGATTCAAATATCATGCTTTACTTCTACGCACGATTTGCTTAGCATACTAGATGAAACTCTGAAATTACTATTCTGTCCTTATTCTATTTGATACTATGAGTGTTTCATCCCTGTTACTTGTATTTGCTGGATCGTTGTATTCATTTGTGTTGTCTGTGGTGTTGCAGGCACAGATCCCTTGCCCAGCTCCTCGGCGGTCGAGGAGGCTGCAGGGCCGAGTGTAGAGGCACACTCCGGTTTGGCAGAGTGGGCCTGATCACCTCTGCCGAGTGCGTGCATGCATATCAGTGGCCTAGTTGTTTGGTTTTGGTTTTTGGGAGATTTGTATTTGGACTTTGTACTCTATATATTTTGTATATCATGATTTTGGGTGTGTATTCGGATTTTATATCAGCGTATTTATCGTTGTCTTTTCCGTTCCACATTTGTTTTGGCTTCTGCTATTTTCCTTTGTTGCTTGCTATGATATATACAGCTTCCGCGTATGCTTAGTTCGCACGTGTTAGATCCCTTGTGTCTGTGCATCTGGACTGGGTTTGGATGCACGTGCACGGGAGTACGTGTGTCACTGGTTTAGCTTTTCGCTAACCCCCGATTTCTGGGCTCAAGTCGTGACATACGTATTGTATGGTATCAGAGCATGCTAGTTATAAGCATGTAGGCATCTAAGATCGTGGTGAGATAACGCTATCAACTATTTGACTCGAAGTCTAATATGTTGACTTTTGGGATTTGACTAACTCAGGGCATTTTATATTTGTGTGCTGTGTTTCTTTTCCTTTTGTAGAATGGCATCAGGATCCGGATCTCGGGATGAGAATCAACAGGGCCATAACGGTGATAGTGGATCGTTACCCCCACATATCAGTAGTGAGGAGCGTATGATGATGATGATGCAGTCTATGCAGTCATTACAGGCGCAGATGGCATCCATGGTAGATCGGCAGAGTCAGGTTGTTACGTCAGCATCACCTCGTATAGACCAGCAAGTGATTTTCCAACCCAAGGAATCAGATCCAAATGCTCTTTTTGACAAGTTCCGTAAGCGAGGGGCGACTGAGTTCCATGGGATAGAGGATGCATTGTAGGCTGAGCAATGGTTGGAGCAGACTGAAGAGCTATTTGATATGATTGTGTGCAGCAACAAACAGAAGGTAGTTCTCACAGCCTCTATGCTTCGGAGTGTAGCCAAGACATGGTGGAGGAGTGTCAAGAGCTCATTTCAGACTATGCCCAGTGCCACAGTTTGGGAGACCTTCAAGCAGCAATTCCGCCGGAAGTTCATGCCTCTCCATATTCAGCGAGCCAAGGAAGTGGAATTCTTCAATCTTCAGCAGAGACAGATGTCGGTTGCAGAGTATGTACACAAGTTTACAGAGTTGTCTCACTTCGCAGAGGATATGGTGAACACTGAGCATAAAAAGGTGACTCGCTTCGTCAACGGCCTGAACCCGAGGCATAAACGCCACGTAGTTGCATGTATGTGGCCGGTTACCTTGGATGACGCTATTGACAGGGCCGATGATGCAGAGGCCATATTTGAGGAAGAGCGAACTGAGGCTAAGAGGGTGGCAGGTGCCAGTGGCAGAAGTCAGTTCCAGAAGAAGTTCAAGGGTAAGCAGGGTAGTTCGAGCAGTACTCAGGTGGTTTGTGGTCACTGTGGGAAGGATCACCCAATAGACAGATGTTGGAGGAAGAGTGGGGCTTGTTTCGGTTGTGGCTCCACGGACCACAAGCGGGCCCAATGCCCGAAGTTTCAGTCCTCTCCACAGACGAGATATGCAGGATCTACAGCGCAGGGCAAATCTCAGCCAGCTCGCCCAGCTCAGAAGCAGAACCGCCAGACAGCCCGAGCCTATGCTGCTACGCATGAGGGCGCGGAGGAAGCTACGGTCGTGGAAGGTAAAATTTTAATTTTTGATGCTGAAGCTTTAGCCTTATTTGACTCCGGGTCTACGCGTTCGTACGTAGCACCCCATTTTGCTGTGCAGCTTCGACAGTGACCCACACCGCTCCCATACTTGTTGCTAGTATCCACTCCCATTGGTAAACGGGTGGAGTGCAGTGTCTTCTACCCTCAGTGTGATGTGCGGATAGCTGGTCATCAGCTCCCAGTAGACCTCGTGTTGCTCACGACACTGGATTTTGATGTGATTCTTGGTATGGACTGGCTTGCGAGATATCATGCGTGTATCAATTGCTACAGCAAAGCTATTTATTTTGATTTGGGCAGCGGATTTCGATTTAAGGGCAGCCAGACAAAGTGCCCAAGGCGTGTGATCTCTGCTTGTAAAGCAGACAGAATGCTTCGTAGGGGATGTGAGGGATTTCTTGCATTCATTTCAGAGAAGAAGGATCAGCGACAGCTCAGTGAGATCCCAGTAATCAGCGAGTTTCCGGATGTTTTTCCGAAGGATGTGCCAGAGTTGCCACCAGTTCGAGAGGTAGAGTTTTCGATCGACTTGATGCCAGGTACAGCACCTATCAGTAGAACTCCATATCGTATGGCACCTGCAGAATTGTTGGAATTGAAGAAACAGTTGCAGGATCTGTTGGATAAAGGGTTCATACGCCCAAGTGTTTCACCTTGGGGAGCTCTTGTATTGTTTGTTAAGAAGAAGGATGGTAGTTTCCGGATGTGCATTGACTACAGGCAGTTGACCAAAGTGACCATCAAGAACAAATATCCATTGCCTAGGATCGATGAGTTGTTCGATCAGCTTCAGGGTGCAGCTTACTTCTCGAAGATCGACTTGAGGTCAGGATATCACCAGCTCAGGGTGAAAGATGAGGATGTTCCTAAGACAGCTTTCAGGACTCGGTATGGACACTACGAGTTCCTTGTCATGCCTTTTGGTTTGACGAATGCACCCGCCGCTTTTATGGCATTGATGAATAGGGTGTTTACTTCCTTCTTGGACCAGTTCATTGTGGTTTTCATAGATGATATATTGGTCTATTCGAAGACTGCTGAGGAATATACAAATCATCTGCGGAAGGCATTGCAGCTGCTTAGAGATCACAAGTTGTATGCCAAGTTGTCTAAGTGTGATTTCTGGATCGAGCAAGTTGCATTTCTGGGTCATAAGATTTCTAGAGATGGATTGATGGTGGATCCAGCTAAGATTGAGGCAGTAGTCCATTGGCCCCGTCCTAGATCAGTGACAGAGATTCGGAGTTTTCTCGGATTGGCGGGATATTACCGCAGGTTCGTACAGGACTTCTCGAAGATCTCAGCCCCACTGACTCAGTTGACTCGGAAGAAGGTCCCGTATGAGTGGACAGAGAAGTGTGAGCATAGTTTTCAGATGTTGAAAGAGAAGCTCACTACGGCGCCAGTGTTGACTCTCCCGGATGGTAGTGAGGGATTCGTGATTTATTCCGATGCCTCTCGAGTTGGACTAGGCTGTGTACTGATGCAGAATCAGAAAGTGATTACCTATGGATCCAGACAGCTGAAAGAGCATGAGAAGAACTATGCCACACATGACTTGGAGCTAGCAGCCATTGTATTTGCACTGAAGTTGTGGCGACATTACTTGTACGGTGTAAAGTTCGAGGTCCATTCCGATCATCACAGTCTGTAGTATTTGTTTGATCAGCACGACTTGAATATAAGGCAGTGGAGGTGGTTGGAGTTCATCAAGGATTACGACTTTCCGATCAAGTACCACCCAGGCAAAGGGAATGTAGTTGCAGATGCACTTAGCAGGAGGACAGACAGTCTTCAGGTGTTGGCAGGATTCTATATGCTTGTGCAGGACCAGCCTGTTGAGGTTCGGATGGTAGGTGAATTGGTGACCTTAGCTATTACCGTCGTGTTTCAGCCTGAGGTGATTCAGCAGATTAAGGATCGCCAGTTTGAGGACCCCCTCCTGGTGACTCTCAGAGATCGGATTGCAGATCGACCTGACTTCAGCTTGGTAAATGGAGTTTTGTACTTCAGGAATAGATTGTGTGTTCCTGCTGTGGATGAGTTGAAAGAAAAGTTGATGACAAATACGCACGAAGCCCGTTATGCGATGCACCCAGAGAGTATGAAGATGTACCGGAACTTGAAAGACAGATTTTGGTGGAACAATATGAAGCGGGAGATCGCAGGGTTCGTAGCTCGATGTTTGACCTGTCAGAGGGTAAAAGCTGATCATCAGCGACCTCCAAGATCATTGCATCCATTGTACATTCCACAGTGGAAGTGGGAGCACATTACCATGGATTTCGTCTCCGGTTTTCCGCCGACCAGTAGAAAGAACAATGCGATCTGGGTAATCGTGGATAGATTGACGAAGTCAGCACATTTCTTTCCGTTCAAAAAAGGGATGACATTCACAGAGATGGCCAAGAAGTTTGTTGACGAGATAGTCAGATTGCATGGCACCCCAGTATCGATTGTGTCTGATCGCGACAGTCGTTTTGTGTCTTCATTCTGGAGAGCATTTCAGGAAACTATGGGCACGAAGCTGAGTTTTAGTACGGCATACCACCCCCAGACCGATAGGCAGTCGGAGCATACCATTCAGATGTTGGAGGATATGCTCAGAGCGAGCGTGCTGAACTTTGAGAAGGAATGGGATATGCATCTGGCATTGTGTGAGTTTGCCTACAACAACAGTTTCCACGAGAGCATTGGTATGGCACCTTATGAGGCTCTATACGGACGCAAGTGCAGAACCCCTGTGTGCTGGGAAAAGGTAGGAACAAGAAGTTTCCATGGTCCGACAATTATTGCTGAGACGACAGAGAAAGTGCAGAAAGTGATAGAGAATCTGAAGATTGCTCGATCCAGGCAGAAGAGTTATGCAGATACTTGGAGGAGACCTTTGGCGTTCCAAGTCGGAGATTGGGTGTTCCTTAAAGTTTCTCCGATGAAAGGCACGGTGCGATTTGGTCAGAAGGGCAAGTTAGCTCCGAGATACGTGGGACCGTTTGAAGTCAAGAGCCGAGTTGGAGATTTAGCTTATCGGTTGACGCTTCCAGTCGAGTTCTCCGGTGTTCACGATGTTTTCCATGTGTCGATGCTCCGTAAGTACGTGCCAGATCCGAGCCATGTGATTCGCTACGATGATATTCAGATTCAGCCTAATGCAACTTACGTTGAGCGTCCGCTTCGCATCGTTGGTACCAGAGAGCAGATTCTCCGTACCAGGACTATCAGATGGGTTAAAGTGTTGTGGGAGCATCATGGTCCAATTGAGGCTACATGGGAGCTAGAGGAGCAGCTAGCGCGCCAGTACCCACAGCTCTTTGCGCAGGTAGGTGGTCATTCCGAGGACGGAATGATTCCTAGTGGGGGAGGATGTAACACTCCGATCCCCTTTGAGCCGGATTAGTGGCTCATTAGTAGTGTTTTTCTGTTATTTTATTCTTTCAGACTTGGTTTTGGGTCTTGGATAGGTAGTTGAGTAACCTTTGACCTGAGATAGGTAGTTCTAAGCCCTTTTTCGTAATTTTGCTTTTGCTTTGCTTGCATCATCCTTGCATCATCTTGGTGTCAGCACTTGTATTTTGTTGAGCTCGTTATATTCCATAACTGTGTCAGACCCATTTGGAGTCAATTGGAGAAGTTGGACCTTCGTGTGACTTGAACTGTAAATAGTTTAAACTCTTCGGACTTTGACTTAAACTCCAAAACTTATATAATGAGTCAGCTCCCAGATGTCCTCATTCCTGTGATTTTTCCTTCAACGTTGCATGCAACCGGCTTCAGAGAGCTCCACATCCATTCTTCTCTCCCCCGTCACTTCAGTTTTCTCTCTCTCTTTCGATTGGGTTTTGCTACTCTCCGTTTGGTTGGGTTCTTTCCCTCCTCTCATCTCTGTCTTTGCTTTGGTAAGTGGGTTCTTTCCAATTCTTTCTTCTTTTTCTCCTTCTCTAATTTCTGTGTCTTCATCTCATGCATGGTTTATTTCTTTGATTTGCTTTGATTAGAGTTGATTTGGAGCTTGATTCAGTGGATTGACAGAGTTTTGAGGCAAGTATAAGTACAAGATTTGATAACACATATGGGTGTTTTGTTTGATTGCTTTGATTCATTCTTATTCTTGTATAAAATGAGTTACAGCCAATTTCTAAGATGTTAAGATCAGATGAACTCGTTTTGGAGACATTTCTGTACCAAATTTCCGTTTCTGTAACTATCCCGAATTGGTTCTCTGTATTGTACGGATAAGCCGAAACTTTATACGGCTCACAATCCAGAGACTTGAGATTTCACTTTTGTTCACTGCTAGGCTACGGCTGAGCCGTAAAATGTCCTACGGCTGAGCCGTAAGCTAACCGTGACCCAGCCGTGAATTCAATTTCTGATCAGTCGAAACTTTCCCGATACAGTACTCCTACGGTGTGTCTACGGCTAAGCCGTGGAATGCTACGGCTAAGCCGTGGATTGGTTTACGGCTAAGCCGTATACTGACCGTAGCTCAGCCGAAAAAGGTATCAGATCAGAGGTGAAGATGACCAGTTTAGCTATGTTTTCAATGGAACCACGGTTAAGCCGTAGTGCATATTACGACGAGCACGTAAGATGTCTTCGGCTCAACCATAGGTCACTCATGGCTAAACCGTTAGGCATGGCAAATCTGAAATATAACTTAGGATAATGGTGAGACTTGTAGGGCTCGAATTCAGGTTAACTACCCACGTAAACCGACCCAATGGATTCTTGGACCGCATGAATAGTCTGTTAGGCTGTGACTTATTCATGTGAGCGTTGATTTACTGTTAAGCACCTCCCCATGGGTGTTGGGTTAAGAGACTTCGGTGCACGCAAAGATTACATTGCAACACTTTGATGACAACGGTGCATTGAATAACTTAAAACTACATCAACATGCACGATTAGTGACAGTGAACAACTAGATTAGTATTGGCTTGTAATTAACCTTGATTCCGTATTAATCTGAGATGCATTGCATAGTGTTTACAGTTTTGCCCTCTGTTCTGCCGATCTATGTCTATGCATTACGAGGTCATTTTGCTTTCGTTCTGTATATCTGTTCTATTCTTCGTTCCGCACCAAGCTTTGATCTATGTTGTGCTTTTGCTTAATATATGCTTTGTTGGCTTTGTCTATCTCTGATTTTTGGGTATTCCCTGGTGGCTCTGCCCAGAGATTAAAACGTGAGGATAAGATCCGGTCTTTGTCATCGGTGAGTCCAGAGCGGATAATCTCCCTTCTTTTGGATTTGCTTTGATTGGTGTTAGTCTGGCTCTACTCAGCCTCAGCCCTAGGATGCCCGACGGGGTTACCTCTGGCTTAGATCTCTGTATCTCTGTATCACTGCAGTGTCGCTTTGTCTTGGGACCCCGGAACCCAGGAAACTGAGACCCACTTGTACCCTGGCCCGGTCAGTGGTGTTCTCCTCTGCTCTGCTTTGCTCTGCTCTCTATTGGAGAGAATATGGTTAACGTAGTAGCCACTTAGTTCAGTATTTCTATGTTTTGATTCAAATATCATGCTTTACTTCTACGCACGATTTGCTTAGCATACTAGATGAAACTCTGAAATTACTATTCTGTCCTTATTCTATTTGATACTATGAGTGTTTCATCCCTGTTACTTGTATTTGCTGGATCGTTGTATTCATTTGTGTTGTCTGTGGTGTTGCAGGCACAGATCCCTTGCCCAGCTCCTCGGCGGTCGAGGAGGCTGCAGGGCCGAGTGTAGAGGCACACTCCGGTTTGGCAGAGTGGGCCTGATCACCTCTGCCGAGTGCGTGCATGCATATCAGTGGCCTAGTTGTTTGGTTTTGGTTTTTGGGAGATTTGTATTTGGACTTTGTACTCTATATATTTTGTATATCATGATTTTGGGTGTGTATTCGGATTTTATATCAGCGTATTTATCGTTGTCTTTTCCGTTCCACATTTGTTTTGGCTTCTGCTATTTTCCTTTGTTGCTTGCTATGATATATACAGCTTCCGCGTACGCTTAGTTCGCATGTGTTAGATCCCTTGTGTGTGTGCATCTGGACTGGGTTTGGATGCACGTGCACGGGAGTACGTGTGTCACTGGTTTAGCTTTTCGCTAACCCCCGATTTCTGGGCTCGGGTCGTGACATACCAGACAACAATTTCTTGGATGGTGTTGATGTACTCATCGCGTTGCTCTCGCAATGCTTCCATAAAGGTGTGGAAATGAGCTTCAGGCGTAATGTTATTGTTGTTCAGCGTCCAGGCTCTATACAATAGGAAATTGACATGCGTCCTGAGTATCTCTCGTGCTTGGAATGCATGCAACAGGAGTTGTCTCCTTCTGCATATAACTTTATATGAATCCGGAAGAAGACGCTTGATACTTTTTTCGAGCATATACCGTTCTCTGGACAATTCGGCTTCTCGAAGAAGGTTTACAAGGCTATCATTCGAATAGCGTAAGGTATGGCTCGAAGAGATCCCAACTCCCATTGGAGTACATCTATATAAGGTTCCAGAAAACCATCATATTCCATGGAGTTTGTCAAATGATTTTGCTAACTGGTTCAGTACCTTATTTCATGACAATGACCTGTAAAAGAAAATACTAACATATTCACCTACTCAGTTAACTTATTAGACATTGGAGTCAAATAATTGACATTCGGACTTATTTTAATGTATTCTCACCACATTCCTACATTCTACATCTTTTAGCAAGACTGATTACAGTGGCTGCTCTAATACCATACTATACGTATGTCGCGACCCGAGCCTAAGAAATCGGGGATTAGGGTTATCCCCAATCAGTGACACATGTACTCCTATGCAATTCACACCCGAACTGGAGTCTAAATGGAATTACACAAGGGATATTCATATGCTTACATTTGTGAAGTGTTGAATGGATCATCTGTCCAAACATTCAATACACGGAAACCTGATAATATCACATATAATTTTTCTTCACTTATCATTGAACAGCTTAGCTAGCCATTACAACCATGGAACAGTCAAAAAGTTAGTATTCTGTCACGCCCCGATCCCAAGAATTGGGGATCTGAGTGGGCCCCCAGGGCGTGGATATGTAATCCCGTAGAAATCCATGTCCTGAAGAGTTGTGCACAAATTATTACAAGGAAGATTCCACAGGAACGTGTGAGGTCTACCCACACGTAGGAAGATAACTTGTCATAATCGAACTCCTGTGAAATACTCTGTAATGATCATGAGCAAAACAAGAGAAACATATCCTCCAACATTTATAGATAGATATATATGTAGATGTCAGTACTTAAGACTTTAAATAACATTTTATACAATTCAAACCACTACCTAACTTAAGAAGTTGGGTACAAAAGGTCCAATTTGCATATTCCTAAGGGTAGACCAAAATTACGGCTGTAACACCTCCAAAATCGGCGCACTCCGTAGGATGACTAATAAAAGACATCGCCATCCTTCCATTTATCTATACCCCGAGGTACCGTTGGGGCACTCTCCGAGGGCGCGTCAACAACCGGGTTGGGATTTGGTCCCATACCTGCAATACCAAGGGTAACACTATTAACACGACGGTTAAGCAAGTACAGAGGCATATGAAACTAACATAATGTATCAAATGAACTTATTAATATACACTGGACAGGAGAGCAATAACAGTCTACAAGTCATAATGTGCATGAGTAACAGTGAGTGAGAAATCAAAGTCAAGATGTAATACACACTAATTGGCATCCATGAAGCTCTATTCTCCCAAAAGGGAGTATACATACATATGGGTCGCTAGGAGATCAAGCTAGCTTTCGGAGGAGTGCCGACAACTCCTTCGTAAACTACTGCAATAGTGACATAATAATACCCAAAGGGCACAAGCTAAGTGGTGCCGACTCAGATTCACCCCTCTCATACTTTCAATCAAATTCGTCATAACATACGAAAAGAATATCAATCCGAAGGTATAATCAATCATGAATACAGACGGACAATAAAACGAAGCATATTTACATGAGCTACGAAGGCTCGAACCTCGGCTATACCCCCTTTTTGGCTAGCAAGCACGTACTCAGTAGAAGCTCTAGCTTGTCAGACACATATTCATTAGAAGCTCAGGTTTGAATTGCCTCAGGGTTTGACTAAAGAGAGTGAACGCATAGACAAATCATATTGAGGGCATGGTATTTAACAATATGAATGCATTCGAATTAAGTAAATATACAAGAAATCGCTATTCTCCTTGTATTAGGTAACCCATGATCCCCAAGGTCATTCAACTCGACGTACTCATAAGACGTCGGGTGCCATTGTGTTACCGCATCTTGGTATTATCTTGTGTATATAAGGACACCCATTCTTATGCTAACATCTATGACTTGACATTGGGAGATCATCCGGGAATTTCTCATTCTCTTTAACGTGTACTTACCGTAGGCCAGTGTGGTTATGAGAATATGCCAATACTGAGGCCCTATAAGGTCATGGAGAATTCCTAATATCCTAAATTCACTGGGTTTTTACGGCTTAGCCGTATATAATGTTACGGCTTAACCGAGTGGTTCTGGTTTCCTCCAATAGTTCAAGCGCATTTATAGCTTAGCCGTAGAAGAAAATAGGTTTTTAAAGGTCTCGGGAAAATTCGCCGTAAGAAGGCTTATGGCTTGGGCACGGGCTACGTACAACTTAGCCGTAGTTTATTTCACGGTGCAGCCGTAGGTAAGCCACAGTAGAAAACCAATTTTGTTGCTCTCGGGACTTTGGGCCGTAACTACGTACGACTTAACCGTAGCTTCGCCGTGCACATCAGAAATTCTGGAGTTACTTCTGCAACTCGCTTTCAATACAGAAATCTAAATTGTGGGGAGTTTATGTGACTTAATCAAAATGTCTCTGAAGGTATCTAGTACTTACACACCCTCCTATTACATATTTACCTTCTAACTCAATCCATACCACATAAGTGCAAAATTTAAACAAGGAAAATGGCTGAATTTGAGAATTAAAGAACCAACCCAAGAATCAACAACTAACCACACATGCAGCACATATGAACTCTAATACTTGCCTTTTACCAGTGCCAGCCTTCTCTAACTCTTTCTTGTTGTGTGCTTAGGGAAAACCTCCAATGAGAGTGGGTTCTCTACAAGTAGAACATACAATTGAGAATGTGATGCAATAATGCATGCATGTCATAGATTTGAGTCTTCTTGACTCCAACAACCTTAATAAATGGAATGGGAGTAAAGCCCTCACCTTAGTGAGCTGTAGCTTGAAGAGGAGGTACTTCCCAAAGAAGAAAATACTCCTATGAAAAAGATGAAGGTGGGTGAGGACTTTCTCTAGCACATGCAAGATTCTCAGTCCTAGTAGCACTTCAATTTGCAAGGGAAAAGGAAGGGACTCTGAGGAAGGGAAAGAATTCCAGCAACAAGAATGGAAGAAGATTGCAAGGAACGTTGAGTTCCCTTTTAAACTCAAGTTTTCCTGTATTTCACATGCAAGTCCAAGCTTTTTCATGAAATTTCAGTTTAGGCCAAATGGACCTTAGTTGTCCCAAAACGAGTTCGGATCAAATCAAGCCCAACACAAAAGATGATCTATATGAAAAATTACACAAGGAGTGATTGACGAGGTGCCCATAAGATGCAAGAACAATTTACAAAAAGGTCCTCAATTACTGAGGTAAAGTTCAAACTCTTCTCAACTACCTATCCAAGACCCAAACCCAATCGTTTTTAAACTAGAGTAACCTTAACAAGGTTTAATTAACATAGAACGTGATTAATTAACGTAGATTAGGATTAGTGGGATTCAGACCTTACATATTTAGGAATATAAATATTAATAGATTAATTATACACACTCCTGTACAACCCAAACATGATGTGTGCATGCATGTAAGGAGTTTAAGGATAACATTCTATGAAGGGAATAAAGGAAGATAAAGCTATACATAACAAGATCAAGTTGTACAATGCGATCTACATGGATACAATTAAATACAGATGCTAAAAGACCCGAAAACCCTAAATATATACAATTCTTAGTTACTAGTGAGTCATTCTCGACAAACGAGACAGTCAGCAACTTCTGCTGTCCACCAAAACCATCTGAAGGAACCATTGCAATCTCCTCTTATGCTACTTGGGTCTATGCCAGACTGGGTTTAGGACGTGAACCTATAATGCCATTAAACAACTTGTGAGTAATACTATTCAATAAAATATAAGCAAAATTAAGGTAACACATGTTGCATCTAAAAGAATTAATGATATGTAATCAATAGAAGTCAAAATAATACACAAGGCATATCATGCATTTGAACTAAATCCGTTTTGAATCAAGGAACCCGCATGGCTTTAGGTTTGACCGAGGCCACGTGGGACACTTGCGCCAAAATGCATTGCCTCAAAAAGAAATAAGGACATATGATTAATATAGTTCCAAGTTCATAACTATGCACATCGTGCATTTGAAATAAGCATGCTATAAGGATGAATAAATGCAATAATACTAGTTGGCTACTACATTTGCCATATCCTCCCTCTAGGAATCTATGCGTTAGGAACACCATTCTCCGGGCTCAAGTACACATGGGTTTCTAGTTTCCTGGGGTCCAGAAGCCCCAAGATAAGAATACACTGCAGTGGCAACAAACATGCTACGCCAAAGTCAACCTTGCTGGGCATCATAAAGTTGAGGCTGAATAGTGCCAGACCATTTCGATCCAATCATATACTTGAACTTGAATAAAACATGTAATACCAAATTGTATACATTCAATTCAAGTGTATAATACATTCATACTCAATTCAATACTAATAGTCGAATGTAAATCAAATATCAAGAACACATCAAGGGGATCCAATGCATATAATATGGAAATATTAGAAGTCAAGACATACGATAATTATTCAATTCCATGCATAAAAGTGGAGGACAATAAACGTCATCAAATATGCCATGCAAGTCAATTTAATAGAATTGAGACAATTTTACTAGCCAACTCTAATCTATTCATCCATCGTTTCTAACCATGCATGATAATGTAGTTTTAAGTTATCTGACACATAGTTGTCTTTCTTTGGTGTTACATTGTGTCAAGAAGGTGTATCGAAGTCCCTTAAACCAACACCCATGGGGAGGTGCTTAACAAATGGACAATGTCACATGAATAAGTTTCAACCCTCAAGACTTTTCATGATCTTTCAATTATTCATTTAGGCCGGTTAATGGTATACAAGGATCCAAAAGTTAAGGCCCTACAAGGTGTCATAATAATACCTATTAATCCTAGTTTTTAGTGAACTCACGGCTTAGCCATGGGTGACTTACGACTTAGCTGTATGCATCTTACGGTTTAGTCGTATTATGCACTACGGCTTAGGCGTTGCGGCGAGACATGGTTGAACCGTGCTTCCTCTTACGGCTTAGCTAGATTTAGTCTACAGTTGAGCCACGGTTTGGTTATGGGTTAGCCGTAGCTTAACATACAGCTTAGTTGTGGCTTAGCTGTAGAAGATTATTGGATTTTCATACTTTCGGGAGTCCAAACCGTAAAATGACTTTCGGCTGAACCATGGCTAGGTTACGACTCAGCCGTAGTACATCCTACGGCTTAGCCGTAGCTTGGTCATAGTGCAATAACAAGGTTTTCAGCTCTCTGGAGTCCTAGTCATACATTACTTATAGCTTAGTTGTAAGCTTCAGGTCGTTTCATGCATTTTCAAGTCAGTATACCAAAAGGGTTGCAATAATACAAGTAAATGAATTGACTTACAAGAATCATAAAGTACTAACATACATTAAACTAAAATTTGTTTATATTTGCCACCAATCAAGCTTTTTAAGGTATAAATTCGTTCTCTGGCTCAACTTGGGTTCAACTTAAACCTATATAGCTATGCATGCAAGAATTGAGAAAAGAAAGAGTGCATGCAGTGAATTGAGAAGACTCTCGACTCGAAGGAACAATAATCCAAGCAAAATTCATACTTGGTTCACAAGGAAGAGCTCATGGATGATGCAACCGGAGAAGAAGACGATGAGTCATACAAGCAATATCTCTCTCTCGATGATGAGAAAACCAGGAACAAAGAAGTGAAGAAGAAAAGAGAAAATGATGAAGAGAGGAAGAAGAAGTCGTTGTTGGAGTTAATGAGTCGATGGTGTGAGTTTATATAATATCCATTTTTCTGAAATTATAAGAAAGTCCTTTTTGTTTTATTTAAATTTCAATATAAGTCAATTGAGGGTCCAACTAAATCAAATGACGTTTAATGCGTTCGAGTCAATTATGAAAGTTAACGAGCTCAATGAGACAAACGTGATGGTGTCGATATGATGCATGCATGACATGAACTCACGTATTCTAAAATTACAGAAAAGGGCTTTCATCTACTTAGGTAAGGTCAAACCCAACCCAACTATCTATCCATAAGCTGAACTTGAACGAAAGGACTCCACAAAACTAAAATAGATCTCATTAAGAGAAAACCTCATTAATTAGCTAGTGATCATAATTAATTACTTGCTAATCACACTTAGCTTGGGTCTGAGTGTTATACCCTACTGGCTTCATAAAGGGCTAAAATCTCAGCATGGTTAGAAAAAATAGCTACCAAAGTTTGTCTAGTAGAGCGCCAAGAAATAGCAGCATTACCACTAAGAAATACATAACTTGTTTATGATCGAACCTTATGAGGACTAGAGAGATATCCTGAATCTGCATATCCTACAAACTTGGAATCTTTCCAATAAAAGAGTCCTAAATCAATTGTACTACATAAATAACGTAGGATACGTTTGATATCAGTCCAATGCCTTTGCATTAGAGCGGAACTGTATCTAACAAATATATTCACTGAGAATGAAATATCCGGTCTAGTGCATTGTGCTAAATGCATTAAAGCATCAATGACACTTAGGTTTGTACTTCTGGACCCAATACCTTTTCATTTTCCTCAATTGGACGATATGAATCTTTGTTTATATTTAAAGACCGGACATCCATGGGAGTACTTAGTGGGTGTGCTTTGTCTATACCAAAGCATTTCAATACATTCTGAGTATAATTAGACTGATAGAATAATATTCCACTAGAACTTCTCTCGATCTGTAGACCGAGACAAAATTTTGCTTTCCCAAGGTCTTTCACTTCAAACTCTCTTTTTAAATAATCAACAGTTATTTCGAATTCTTCTAGAGTCCCAAACAAATTTATGTCATCGACATAAACTACTACTATTGTAAATCATTTTAAGAATTTCTTTATGAAGATACATGGGCAAATGAGATTATTCTCATATCCTTCCTTAGACAAATATTTGCTAAGGCGATTGTACTACATTCTTCCGGATTGCTTTAATCCATACAATGATCGTCTCAATTGTATTGAGTATGTACTTTTGGGCTTTGCATCAGGCAAAGTAAATCCTTTTGGTATTTTCATATGAATTTCTGTGTCTAAGTCCCCATACAAATAAGTAGTCATAACATCCATGAGTCTTATATCCAAATTTTTAGAAACCGCTAAACTTACTAAATATCTTAATGTTGTTATATCCATAACTGGGAAGTATGTGTCACGACCCGAGCCCAGAAATCGGGGTTTAGCGAAAAGCTAAACCAGTGACACACGTACTCCCGTGCACGTGCATCCAAACCCAATTCAGATGCACACACACAAGGGATCTAACACGTGCGAACTAAACGTACGCGGAAGCTGTACATATCATAGCAAGTCACAAAGGAAAAGCGGAAGCCAAAACAAATGCGGAACAGAAAAGACAAAGATAAATACAATACTGGAAAGCCAAATACAAGTCTGAGTACACGACAAGATCAGGATGTACAAATATACAGAGTACAACATCTGAAGTGCAAAATACAAAATCTCAAAATCAAAACAACTAAGCCGCTGATGATATGCATGAACGCACTCGGCAGAGGTGATCAGGCCCACTCTGCCAAACCGGAGGGTGCCTCTAGGCTCTGCCCTGCAGCCTCCTCGACCGCCGGGGAGCCGGGCAAGGGATCTGTGCCTGCAACACCACAGACAACACAGTGAATACAACGATCCAGCAAATACAAGTAACAGGGATGAAACACTCATGGTATCAAATAGAATAATGATAAAAGATTAAATACGGAGTTCCATCTTCGGATGCTAAGCAAATCGTGCATAGAAGTAAAGCATGATAAGTGAATCAAAGCATAGAAATACTAACTAAGTGGCTACTACGTTAACCATATACTCTCTAATAGAGAGCAGAGCAGGGCAGAGCAGAGGAGAACATGTCACGACCCGAGCCCAGAATTCGGGGGTTAGCGAAAAGCTAAACCGGTGACACACGTACTCCCGTGCACGTGCACCCAAACCCAGTCCAGATGCACGCACACAAGGGATCTAACACGTGCGAAACAGACGAACGCGGAAGCTGTAGATATCATAGCAAGCAACAAAGAAAATAGCGGAAGCCAAAGCAGAAACAAATACGGAAGCGACAAAGACAAATACACTGATATAAAACCAAATACACACCAAAACCATATACACAAAATATACAGAATACAAGTCCAAAGTCCAAAGTCCAAATACAAATCCCCTGAAACCAAAACTCAAAATCCCAAAAAGAAAAGCCACTGGAAGCATGCATGAACGCACTCGGCAGAGATGATCAGGCCCACTCTGCCAAACCTGAGGGTGCCTCTACACTCGCCCCTGCAGCCTCCTCGACCGCCGAGGAGCTGGGCAAGGTATCTGTGCCTGCAACACCACAGACCACACAAATGAATACAACGATCCAGCAAATATAAGTAACAGGAAAGAAACACGCATAGTATCAAAGCGAATGAAATAGGGGCAGAAGATTAAATACAGAGTCCATCTTAGTATGCTAAGCAAATCGTGCATAGGAGTAAAACATGATAATGGAATCAAAACATAGAATACTGAACTAGTTGGCTACTACGTTAACCATGTTCTCTCCAAAAGAGAGCAGAGCAGAGCAGAGGAGAACACCGCTGTCCAGGCCAAAGGTACAACGGGTCTCGGTTCCTGGGTTCCGGGGTCCCAAGACAAAGCAACACTGCAGTTAAACAGAGATACAGATATCTAAGCCGGAGGTAACCCCGTCGGGCATCCTAGGGCTGAGGCTGAGTAGAGCCAGACCAATACCAATCAAATCAAATCCATAGAAAGGGAGATTATCCGCTTTGGACTCACCGATGACAAAGACCGGATCTTATCCTCACGTATTAACCTCTGGGCAGAGCCACCAGGGAATACCCAAAAATCAGAGATATACAAAGCCAGAGAATATACAAAGCATAGCATAGATCAAAACATAGTACAGAGCGAAGAATAATACAGATATACAGAACGAAAGCAAAATGACTGAGGAATGCATAACATAGATTAACAGAACAGAGGGCAAAACCATAAACAATATGCAATGCATCTCAGATTAATACGGAATCAAGGTTCATTACAAGCCAAGTCTAATCTAGTTGCATCACTGTCACTAACCGTGCATGTTGATGTAGTTTTAAGTTATTCGATGCACCGTTGCCATCCTAGTGTTGCAATATAATCCTCATGTGCACCGAAGTCCCTTAAACCAACACCCATGGGGAGGTGCTTAACAATGAGCAACACTCACATGAATAAGTCACAGCCTAACAGACTATTCATGCGCTCCAAAGAATCCATTTGGGCCGGTTTACGGGTATGGTTAACCTGTATTTGAGCCCTACAAGGTCACACCATTAGCCTAAGTTTAACCGATAGTTTACAGGTCTTACGGTTTAGCCATGGGTGACCTACGGCTTAGCCGTGGCATCCTACGGCGTAGCCGCAATATGCACTACGGCTTAGCCGTGGTTCCCTTCAGAACACGGCTAAACTGTCAGCTTTTCCACCTCTGATCTGATACATCTCACGGCTGAGCTACAGTCAGTATACGGCTTAGCCGTAGACCAATCCACGGCTTAGCCGTATCCACACCGTAGAAGTACTGATATCAGAAAAGTTTCGACTGATCAGAGATTAAATTCACGGCTGGGGTCACGGTTGGGTCACGGCTAGCTTACGGCTCAGCCGTAGGACAAATTACGGCTTAGCCGTAGCCTAGCCGTAGAACAAATTCAGATTTTCGAGTCTCTGGAAAGCGAGCCGTAGAAATTTACGGCTTAGCCGTACAATACAGAATACGAGTTCGGGAAGATTACAGAAACGAAATTTTTGTACAGAAACTGAATAAAACAAGCTCAACTGATTCTCATAGCTTAGAAAATGGCTGTAAAACATTATATACACTAAAGAAGATGGAAATCAAAGCATTCAAATAGAGCACCCATGTGTGTTCTCAAAGTCTGTACTTATACTTGCCTCAAATCTGACAAATCTTCTGAAATCAAGCTCCAAGCAACTAAAATCAAAACAAATCAAAGCAATCATACATGCATGAGATGAGGGAAACACACATAGCTTGGAGAAGGAATCCAATCAAAGATGAAGAATGCAAAACCCACTTACCTAAGGCAAGGACAGAGATGAGAGAATGGAGAAGAACCCAAA
The DNA here is from genome assembly GCA_037013555.1 of Sextonia rubra. Classification (NCBI taxonomy): domain Eukaryota; kingdom Viridiplantae; phylum Streptophyta; class Magnoliopsida; order Laurales; family Lauraceae; genus Sextonia; species Sextonia rubra. Next base: position 48,754,269 of record JASUAD010000009.1, on the reverse strand, counting down.
CCAAACAGAGGATCCAAATCCTCAATCGATCAAGAGAAGGAAAGAAGAGAGAGAGAGAGAGAGAACGAACGTGGAGCTCCTGGAGTTGCATGCAGTCGATCAACGAAATGGGTAAGACATGTGGAAGCTGACTTATATTTATAGATTTGGAAGTTTAAAACAAGGTCCAATGGGTTTAGACTAATTACAGTTCAAGTCACACGAAGGTCTAACTTCTCCAATTGACTCCAAACGGATCTGACACAGTTATGGAAATTGTCGATCTCAACGAAATACGCGTGCTGACACCAAGATGATGCAAAGATGATATGAGCCAAACAAAAGCAAAATTACGAAAAAGGGCTTAGAACTAACCATCTCAGGTCAAAGGTCACTCAACTACCTATCCCAGGCCCAAAACCAAGTCCAAAAGAATAAACAAAACAAAACACACACTAATGAGCCACTAATCCGGCTCAAAGGGGATCGGAGTGTTACAGAACACCACTGACCGGGCCAGGGTACAAGTGGGTCTCAGTTCCTGGGTCCCAAGACAAAGCAACACTGCAGTGATACAGAAATACAGAGATCTAAGCCAGAGGTAACCCCGTTGGGCATCCTAGGGCTGAGGCTGAGTAGAGCCAAACTAATACCAATCAAATCAAATCCAAAAGAAGGGAGATTATCCGCTTTGGACTCACCGATGACAAAGACCGGATCTTATCCTCACGTTTTAATCTCTAGGCAGAGCCACCAGGGAATACACAAAAAAATCAGAGATAGACAAAGCCAGAATTATACAAAGCATATATTAAGCCAAATCACAGCATAGATCAAAGCTTAGTGCGGAACGAAGAATAGAACAGATATACAGGACGAAAAGCAAAATAACCTCGTAATGCATAGACATAGATTTGCAGAACAGAGGGCAAAATTGTAAACAATATGCAATGCATCTCAGATTAGTACAGAGTCAAGGTTCATTACAAGCTAACCCTAATCTAGTTGTTCACTGTCACTAACCGTGCATGTTGATGTAGTTTTAAGTTATTCGATGCACCGTTGCCATCCTAGTTTTGCAATGTAATCCTCACGTGCACCGAAGTCCCTTAAACCAACACCCATGGGGAGGTGCTTAATAGTGAATCAACGCTCACATGAATAAGTCACAGCTTAACAGACTATTCATGCGATCCAAAGAATCCATTGGGCCGGTTACGTGTGTGGTTCCTTATATATATAAGCCCTACAAAGTCACACCATTATCCTAAGTTTTATTTCGGATTTGCCATGCCTTATGGTTTAGCCATGGGTGACCTACGGCTTAGCCGAAGACATCATATGGGCTAGCCATAGCATGCACTACGGCTTAACCGTGGTTCCCTTCAAACACAGCTAAACTGGTCATCTCCCACCTCTGATCTGATACGTCTTACGGCTGAGCTACGGTTCAGTTTACGGCTTAGCCGTAGACCAATCCACGGCTTAGCCGTAGCCACACCGTAGGAGTACTGTCTCTGGAAAGTTTCGACTGATCAGAGATTTAATTCATGGCTGTGTCACGGTTGGGTCACGGCTAGCTTACGGCTCAGCCGTAGGACCATCTACGGCTCAACCGTATCCTAGCCGTAGAACAAAAGGTGAATTTTCAAGTCTATGGATTGTGAGCCGTACAAGGTTACGGCTTAGCCGTACAATACAGAAACGAATCGGGATAGTTACAGAACTTGGAAAATCATGTACAACTTGAGCAAAACAAACTCCGATGAATCCAAAACAATAGATTAGGCTGTAAATTCATGCTAAGCCTATGAGAACAAAAGAATCACAGCAATCAAACAAATACCCATATGTGTTATCAAATCCTGTACTTATACTTGCCTCAAAACTCTGTCAATCCACTGAATCAAGCTCCAAATCAACTAAAATCAAAGCAAATCAAAGAAACAACACATGCATGAGATGAGGACACAGAAATCAGAGAAGGAGAGATGCAATTGGAGAAAAAGAAGGAAAAGTTGCAGAGAACCCACTTACCAAGCCACAGACAGAGATGAGGGAAGAAGAGAACCCAATCAACGATGAGTGCAAGATCCCAACACCAACCAAGACGAGAAGAGGAGAGAAATGGAAAAGAAGGAACGTGGCTCTCTCTCTCTCTCTCCCAGAGCTGTGCATGCAACGTTGAGGAAATGAAATGAGCAGGAGAGAGAGACACCTAGAGGATGACTCATATATATAGGTTTTGGAGTTTAAAACAAGATTCGAAGAGTTTGAACTATTTACAGTTTAAGTCACACGAAGGTCCAACTTCTCCAATGTACTCCGAATAGACTTGACACAGTTACGGAACTTGACGATCTCAACAAAATACACATGCTGACGCCAAGATGATGCAAAGATGATGCACTCAAAACAAAAGCAAAATTACGAAAAAGGGCTTAGAACTACCTATCTCAGGTCAAAGGTTACTCAACTACCTATCCAAGACCCAAAACCAAGTCCGAAAGAATAAGACAATAGAAAAACACACTAATGAGCCACTAATCCGGCTCAAAGGGGATCGGAGTGTTACAGCCTCCCCCACTAGGAATCATTCCGTCCTCGGAATGACCACCTACCTGCGCAAAGAGCTGTGGGTACTGGCGCGCTAGCTGCTCCTCTAGCTCCCATGTAGCCTCATCTGGACCATGATGCTCCCACAACACTTTAACCCATCTGATAGTCCTGATACGGAGAATCTGCTCTCGTGTGCCAACGATGTGAAGCGGACGCTCAACGTAAGTTGCATTAGGCTGAATCTGAATATCATCGTAGCGAATCACATGGCTCGGATCTGGCACGTACTTATGGAGCATCGACACATGGAATACATCGTGAACATCAGAGAACTCAACGGGAAGCGTTAACCGATAGGCTAAATCTCCAACTCGGCTCTTAACTTCGAACGGTCCAACATATCTCGGAGCTAACTTGCCCTTCTGACCAAATCGCAACGTGCCCTTCATCGGAGAAACTTTAAGGAACACCCAATCTCCGACTTGGAATGCCAACGGTCTCCTCCGAGTATCCGCATAGCTCTTCTGCCTGGATCGAGCAATCTGGATCGAGCAATCTTCAAATTCTCTATCACTTTCTGCACTTTCTCTGTCGTCTTAGCAATGATTGTCGGACCATGGAAACTTCTTGTTCCTACCTCTTCCCAGCACACTGGGGTCCTGCACTTGCGTCCATATAGAGCCTCATAAGGTGCCATACCAATACTCTCGTGGAAGCTGTTGTTGTAGGCAAATTCACACAATGCCAGATGCATATCCCATTCCTTCTCAAAGTTCAGCACGCTTGCTCGGAGCATATCCTCCAACGTCTGAATGGTACGCTCCGACTGCCCATCAGTCTGAGGGTGGTATGCCGTACTAAAGCTTAACTTCGTGCCCATAGCTTCCTGAAATGCTCTCCAGAACGAAGACACAAAACGACTGTCGCGATCAGACACAATCGATACTGGGGTGCCATGCAATCTGACTATCTCGTCAACAAACTTCCTGGCCATCTCTGTGAATGTCATCCCTTTCTTGAACGGAAGGAAATGTGCTGACTTCGTCAGTCTGTCCACTATTACCCAGATCGCATTGTTCTTTCTACTGGTCGGCGGAAAACCGGAGACGAAATCCATGGTAATGTGCTCCCACTTCCACTGCGGAGTGTGTAATGGATGCAATGATCCTGGAGGTCACTGATGATCAACTTTCACCCTCTGACAGGTCAAACATCGAGCTACGAACCCCGCGATCTCCCGCTTCATATTGTTCCACCAAAATCTATCTTTCAAGTTCCGGTACATCTTTGTACTCCCTGGGTGCATCGCATAATGGGCTTCATGCGCATCTGTCATCAACTTTTCTTTCAACTCATCCACAGCGGGAACACACAATCTATTTCTGAAGTACAAAACTCCATCTACCAAGTTGAAGTCAGGTCGATCTGTAATCCGATCTCTGAACGTCACCAGAAGGGGTCCTCAAATTGGCGATCCTTAATCTGCTGAATCACCTCAGGCTGAAACACGACGGTAGTAGCTAAGGTCACCAATTCATCTACCATCCGAACCTCAACAGGCTGATCATGTACCAGCATATAGAATCCTGCCAACACCTGAAGACTTTTTGCTCTCCTGCTAAGTGCATCTGCAACTACATTCCCCTTGCCTGGGTGGTACTTGATCGGAAAGTCGTAGTCCTTGATGAACTCCAACCACCTTCGCTGCCTCATATTCAAGTCATGCTGATCGAACAAATACTGCAGACTGTGATGATCGGAATGGACCTCGAACTTCACACCGTACAAGTAATGTCGCCACAACTTTAGTGCAACTACAATGGCTGCTAGCTCCAAGTCATGAGTGGCATAGTTCTTCTCATGCTCTTTCAGCTGTTTGGATCCATAGGCAATCACTTTCTGATTCTGCATCAGTACACAGCCTAGTCCAACTCGAGAGGCATCGGAATAAATCACGAATCCCTCACTACCATCCGGGAGAGTCAACACTGGCGCCGTAGTGAGCTTTTCTTTCAACATCTGAAAACTACGCTCACACTTCTCTGTCCACTCATACGGAACCTTCTTCCGAGTCAACTGAGTCAGCGGGGCTGAGATCTTCGAGAAGTCCTGCACGAACCTGCGGTAATATCCCGCCAATCCCAGAAAGCTCCGAATCTCTGTCACTGATCTAGGACGGGGCCAATGAACTACTGCCTCAATCTTAGCCGGATCCACCATCAATCCCTCTCTAGAAATCTTATGACCCAGAAATGCAACTTGCTCTAGCCAGAAATCACACTTAGACAACTTTGCATACAACTTGTGATCTCTAAGCAGCTGCAATGCTTTCCGCAGATGATCTGTATGCTCCTCAGCAGTCTTCGAATAGACCAATATATCATCTATGAAAACCATAACAAACTGGTCCAAAAAGGAAGTAAACACCCTATTCATCAATGCCATAAAAGCTGCGGATGCGTTCGTCGAACCAAAAGGCATGACAAGGAACTCGTAGTGTCCATACCGAGTCCTGAAAGCTGTCTTAGGAACATCCTCATCCTTCACTCGGAGCTGGTGATACCCTGACCTCAAGTCAATCTTAGAGAAGTAAGCTGCACCCTGAAGCTGATCGAACAACTCATCGATCCTAGGCAATGGATATTTGTTCTTGATGGTCACTTTGTTCAACTGCCTGTAGTCAATGCACATCCGGAAACTGCCATCCTTCTTCTTGACAAACAATACAGGAGCTCCCCAAGGTGAAACACTTGGGCGTATGAACCCTTTATCCAACAGATCCTGCAACTGTTTTTTCAATTCCAACAACTCTGCAGGTGCCATACAATATGGAGCTCTACTGATGGGTGCTGTACCTGGCATCAAATCGATCGAGAACTCTACCTCTCGAACTGGTGGCAACTCTGGCACATCCTCCGGGAAAACATCCGGAAACTCGCTGACTACTGGGATCTCACTGAGCGATCGCTGATCCTTCTTCTCTGAAATGAATGCAAGAAATCCCTCACATCCCCTACGAAGCATCCTGTCTGCCTTACAAGCAGAGATCACACGTCTTGGGCACTTCGTCTGGCTGCCCTCAAATCGAAATCCGCTGCCTAGATCAAAATAGATAGCTTTACTGTAGCAATTGATACAAGCATGATATCTCACAAGCCAGTCCATACCAAGAATTTTTATCAAAATCCAGTGTCGTGAGCAACACGAGGTCTACCGGGAGCTGATGACCAGCTATCCGCACATCACACTGTGGGTAGAAGACACTGCACTCCACCCGTTTACCAACCGGAGTGGATACTAGCAACAAGTATGGGAGCGGCGTGGGTCGCTGTCGAAGTTACACAGCAAAATGGGGTGCTACGTACGAACGCGTAGACCCGGAGTCAAATAAGGCTAAAGCTTCAGCATCAGAAATTAAAATTTTACCTTCCACGACCGTAGCTTCCTCTGCGCCCTCATGCGTAGCAGCATAAGCTCGTGCTTTCTGGCGGTTCTGCTTCTGGGCTGGGCGAGCTGGCTGAGGTTTGCCCTGCGCTGTAGATCCTGCATATCTCGTCTGTGGAGAGGACTGAAACTTCTGGCATTGGGCCCGCTTGTGGTCCGTGGAGCCACAACCGAAACAAGCCCCACTCTTCCTCCAATATCTGTCTGTAGGGTGATCCTTCCCACAGTGACCACAAACCACCTGAGTACTGCTCGAACTACCCTGCTTACCCTTGAACTTCTTCTGGAACCGACTTCTGCCACTGGAACCTGCCGCCCTCTTAGCCTCAGTTCACTCCTCCTCAAATATGGCCTCTGCATCATAGGCCCTGTCAATAGCGTCATCCAAGGTAGCCGGCCACATACATGCACCTATCAGTAGAGCTCCATATCGTATGGCGCCTGCAGAATTGTTGAAATTGAAGAAACAATTGCAGGATCTGTGGGATAAAGGGTTCATACGCCCAAGTGTTTCACCTTGGGGAGCTCCTGTATTGTTTGTTAAGAAGAAGGATGGCAGTTTCCGGATGTGCATTGACTACAGACAGTTGAACAAAGTGACTATCAAGAACAAATATCCATTGCCTAGGATCGATGAGTTGTTCGACCAACTTCAGGGTGCAGCTTACTTCTCGAAGATCGACTTGAGGTCAGGATATCACCAGCTCCGGGTGAAGGATGAGGATGTTCCTAAGACAGCTTTCAGGACTCGGTATGGACACTACGAGTTCCTTGTCATGCCATTTGGTTTGACGAACGCACCCGTAGCTTTTATGGCATTGATGAATAGGGTGTTTACTTCCTTCTTGGACCAGTTTGTTGTGGTTTTCATAGATGACATATTGGTCTATTCGAAGACTACTGAGGAACATACAGACCATCTGAGGAAAGCATTGCAGCTGCTTAGAGATCACAAGTTGTATGCAAAGTTGTCTAAGTGTGATTTCTGGCTCGAGCAAGTTGCGTTTCTAGGTCATAAGATTTCTAGAGAGGGATTGATGGTGGACCCGGCTAAGATTGAGGCAGTAGTCCATTGGCCCCATCCTAGATCAGTGACAGAGATTCGGAGTTTTCTGGGTTTGGCGGGATATTACCGCAGGTTCGTGCAGGACTTCTCGAAGATTTCAGCCCCGCTGACTCAGTTGACTCGGAAGAAGGTCCCGTATGAGTGGACAGAGAAGTGTGAGCGTAGTTTTCAGATGTTGAAAGAAAAACTCACTACGGTGCCAGTGTTGACTCTCCCGGATGGTAGTGAGGGATTCGTGATTTATTCCGATGCTTCTCGAGTTGGACTAGGCTGTGTACTGATGCAGAATCAGAAAGTGATTGCCTATGGATCCAGACAGCTGAAAGAACATGAGAAGAACTATGCCACACATGACTTGGAGCTAGCAGCCATTGTATTTGCACTGAAGTTGTGGCGACACTACTTGTACGGTGTAAAGTTCGAGGTTCATTCCGATCATCACAGTCTCTAGTATTTGTTCGATCAACATGACTTGAATATGAGGCAGCGAAGGTGGTTGGAGTTCATCAAGGACTACGACTTTCCGATCAAGTACCACCCAGGCAAAGGGAATGTAGTTGCAGATGCACTCAGCAGGAGGACAGACAGTCTTCAGGTGTTGGCCGGATTCTATATGCTTGTGCATGACCAGCCTGTTGAGGTTCGGATGGTAGGCGAATTGGTGACATTAGCTACTACCGTCGTATTTCAGCCTGAGGTGATTCAGCAGATCAAGGATCGCCAGTTTGAGGACCCCCTCCTGGTGAAGTTCAGAGATCGGATTGCAGATCGACCGGATTTCAGCCTGGTAGATGGAGTTTTGTACTTCAGGAATAGATTGTGTGTTCCCGCTGTGGATGAGCTGAAAGATAAGTTGATGACAGATGCGCACGATGCCCGATATGCGATGCACCCAGGGAGTACGAAGATGTACCGGAACTTGAAAGATAGATTTTGGTGGAACAATATGAAGCGGGAGATCGCAGGGTTCGTAGCCCGATGTTTGACCTGTCAGAGGGTGAAAGCTGACCATCAGCGACCTCCAGGATCATTGCATCCATTACACACTCCGCAGTGGAAGTGGGAGCACATTACCATGGATTTTGTCTCCGGTTTTCCGCCGACCAGTAGAAAGAACAATGCTATCTGGGTAATAGTGGACAGATTGACGAGGTCAGCACATTTCCTTCCGTTCAAGAAAGGGATGACATTCACAGAGATGGCCAGGAAGTTTGTTGACGAGATAGTCAGATTGCATGGCACCCCTGTATCGATTGTGTCGGATCGCGACAGTCGTTTTGTGTCTTCATTCTGGAGAGCATTTCAGGAAGCTATGGGCACGAAGCTGAGTTTTAGTACGGCATACCACCCCCAGACTGATGGACAGTCGGAGCGTACCATTCAGACATTGGAGGATATGCTCCGAGCGAGTGTGTTGAACTTTGAGAAGGAATGGGATATGCATCTGGCATTGTGTGAGTTTGCCTACAACAACAGCTTCCACGAGAGCATTGGTATGGCACCATATGAGGCTCTATATGGACGCAAGTGCAGGACCCCAGTGTGCTGGGAAGAGGTAGGAACAAGAAGTTTCCATGGTCCGACAATCATTGCTGAGACGACAGAGAAAGTGCAGAAGTGATAGAGAATCTGAAGATTGCTCGATCCAGACAGAAGAGCTATGCGGATACTCGGAGGAGACCTTTGGTATTCCAAGTCGGAGACTGGGTGTTCCTTAAAGTTTCTCCGATGAAGGGCACAGTTCGATTTGGTCAGAAGGGCAAGTTAGCTCCGAGATATGTAAGACCGTTCGAAGTCAAGAGCCGAATTGGAGATTTAGCTTATCGGTTGACGCTTCCAATTGAGTTCTCCGGTGTTCACGATGTGTTCCATGTGTCGATGCTCCGTAAGTATGTGCCAGACTCGAGTCATGTGATTCGCTACGATGACATCCAGATTCAGCCTAATGCAACTTACGTTGAGCGTCCGCTTCGCATCGTTGGTACACGAGAGCAGATTCTCCGTACCAGGACTATCAGATGGGTTAAAGTGTTGTGGGAACATCATGGTCCAGATGAGGCTACATGGGAGCTAGAGGAGCAGCTAGCGCGCCAGTACCCCCAGCTCTTTGCGCAGGTAGGTAGTCATTCCGAGGACGGAATGATTCCTAGTGGGGGAGGATGTAACACTCCGATCCCCTTTGAGCCGGATTAGTGGCTCATTAGTGTGTGTTTTTGATGTTTTATTCTTTTGGACTTGGTTTTGGGTCTTGGATAGGTAGTTGAGTAACTTTTGACCTGGAATAGGTAGTTCTAAGCCCTTTTTCGTAATTTTGCTTTTGTTTTGCTCATATCATCTTTGCATCATCTTGGTGTCAGCACGCGTATTTTATTGAGCTCGTCAATTTCTGTAACTGTCTCAGAACCATTCGGAGTCAATTGGAGAAGTAGGACCCCCGTGTGACTTGATTTGTAAATAACCGAAATTCATTGGACTCTGACTTAAACTTCCAAATTACATATATATGAGTCATGCTCCAGATGTCTCTCCCTTGCTCATTTTCATTTCTTCAACGTGCATGCAAATTCCAGGAGAAGCTTCACGTTCTCTCTCTTTCCTTCATTCTCTTGCTCGGTTGAGGATTGGATTCCCATTCCGATTGGGTTTTATTTCTCTTCTCTCTCATCTCTGTCTATTGCTTGAGGTAAGTGGGTTCTTTTTGTTTCTTCTCCAAATTGGATCTCTCATTCTCTGATTGCTATGTCTTCATCTCATGCATGATTTATCTCTTTGATTTGCTTTGTTTGATTTTAGTTGATTTGGAGCTTGAGTCAGTGGATTGGTAGAGATTTGAGGCAAGTATAAGTACAGACTTTTATAACACACATGGGTGCTCTGTTTGAATGCTTTGATTTCCATCTTCTTTAGTGTATCTGATGTTTACAGCCAATTCTAAGGTGTTAGGGACCTAAAGGGATTGTTTGATGATGTTTCTGTACAATTTCTCAACTTCTGTACTCAGCCCGATTTTGTTCTGTATTGTACGGCTAAGCCGTAACCCTGTACGGCTTAGATTCCAGAGAGTAACAAATTTGAGTTGTTCTACGGCTAGGATACGGCTAAGCCGTAATTTGTTCTACGGCTGAGCCGTAAGCTAGCCGTAACTCAACCGTAACCCAGCCGTGAATTAAATCTCTGATCAGTCGAAACTTTTCTGATATCAGTACTCTTACGGTGAAGCTACGGCTAAGCCGTGATGGTTTACGGCTAAGCCGTGGACTCCACCGTAGCTCAGCCGTGAGATGTATCAGATCAGAGGTGGAAGATGACAGTTTAGCCGTGTTCTGAAGGGAACCACGGCTAAGCCGTAGTGCATGTTACGGCTAGGCCGTAAAATGCATACGGCTAAGCCGTAGGTCACCCATGGTTAAACCGTAAGACCTGTAAAATATAAATCAAACTTAGGATAATGGTGTGACCTTGTAGGGCTCAATGACAGGTTAACCATACCCGTAAACCGGCCCAATGGATTCTTTGGAGCGCATGAATAGTCTGTTAGGCTGTGACTCATTCATGTGAGTGTTGATTTACTGTTAAGCACCTCCCCATGGGTGTTGGTTTAAGGGACTTCGGTGCACATGAGGATTATATTGCAACACTAGGATGGCAACGGTGCATCGAATAACTTAAAACTACATCAACATGCACGGTTAGTGACAGTGAACAACTAGGTTAGGGTTGGCTTGTAATGAACCTTGACTCCGTATTAATCTGAGATGCATTGCATATTGGTTATAGTTTTGCCCTCTGTTCTGTCAATCTATGTCTATGCATTCCGCAGTCATTTTGCTTTCGTCCTGTATGTCTGTTTATTCTTCGATCTGCACTACGCTTTGATCTATGCTGTGCTTTGACTTAATCTATGTTCTGATCTGTATTTTGGCTATGCTTTGTATATTTCTGGCTTTGTATATTTTTGGGTATTCCCTGGTGGCTCTGCCCAGAGATTAATACGTGAGGATAAGATCCGGTCTTTGCCATCGGTGAGTCCAAAGCGGATAATCTCCCTTCTTTTAGATTTGATTTGATTGGTATTAGTCTGGCTCTACTCAGCCTCAGCCCTAGGATGCCCGACGGGGTTACCTATGGTTTAGATCTCTGTATCTCTGTTTACTGCAGTGTCGCTTTGTCTTGGGACCCCGGAACCCAGGAAACTGAGACCCACTTGTACCCTGGCCCGGTCAGTGGTGTTCTCCTCTGCTCTGCTTTGCTCTGCTCTCTACTGGAGAGAATCTGGTTAACGTAGTAGCCACTTAGCTCAGTATTTCTATACTTTGATCCAAATATCATGCTTTACTTCTATGCACGATTTGCTTAGCATACTAAGATGAAACTCTGAAATTACTTTTCTGTCCTTATTCTATTTGATACTATGAGTGTTTCATCCCTGTTACTTATATTTGCTGGATCGTTGTATTCACTTGTGTTGTCTGTGGTGTTGCAGGCACAGATACCTTGCCCAGCTCCCCGGCGGTCGAGGAGGCTGCAGGGCCGAGTGTAGAGGCACCCTCCGGTTTGGCAGAGTGGGCCTGATCACCTCTGCCGAGTGCGTGCATGCATACTAGTGGCCTTTTGTTTTGAGTTTTGGTTTCAGGGGATTTTGTATTTGGACTTTGGACTTTGTACTTTGTATATTTGTACACCTTTATTTTGTTGTGTACTCAGGCTTGTACTTGGTTTTTATGTATGGTATCTTGCTTTGACTTTCCGTTCCGTATTTGTTTTCCGCTTTGTGTTGGCTTCCGCTATTTTCCTTTGTTGCTTGCTATGATAGGTACAGCTTCCGTGTACGCTTAGTTCGCACGTGTTAGATCCCTTGTGTGCGTGCATCTGAACTGGGTTTGGATGCACGTGCACGGGAGTACGTGTGTCACCGGTTTAGCTTTTCGCTAACCCCCGATTTCTAGGCTCGGGTCGTGACAATCTGTGCCTGCAACACCACAGACAACACAGTGAATACAACGATCCAGCAAATACAAGTAACATGGATGAAACACTCATAGTATCAAATAGAATAATGATAGAAGATTAAATACGGAGTTCCATCCTCGGATGCTAAGCAAATCGTGCATAGAAGTAAAGCATGATAAGTGAATCAAAGCATAGAAATACTAACTAAGTGGCTACTACGTTAACCATATACTCTCCAATAGAGAGCAGAGCAGAGCAGAGCAGAGGAGAACACCACTGACCGGGCCAGGGTACAAGTGGGTCTCAGTTCCTGGGTTCCGGGGTCCCAAGACAAAGCGACACTGCAGTGATACAGAGATATAGAGATCTAAGCCAGAGGTAACCCCGTCGGGCATCCTAGGGCTGAGGCTGAGTAAAGCCAGACTAATACCAATCAAATCAAATCCAAAAGAAGGGAGATTATCCGCTTTAGACTCACCGATGACAAAGACCGGATCTTATCCTCACGTTTTAATCTCTGGGCAGAACCACCAGGGAATAACCAAAAAAATCAGAGATAGACAAAGCCAGAATTATACAAAGCATATATTAAGCCAAATCACAGCATAGATCAAAGCTTAGTGCGGAACGAAGAATAGAACAGATATACAAGATGAAAAGCAAAATAACCTCGTAATGCATAGACATAGATTTGTAGAACAGAGGGCAAAATTGTAAACAATATGCAATGCATCTCAGATTAGTACAGAGTCAAGGTTCATTACAAGCCAACCCTAATCTAGTTGTTCACTGTCACTAACCATGCATGTTGATGTAGTTTTAAGTTATTCGATGCACTGTTGCCATCCTAGTTTTGTAATGTAATCCTCACGTGCACCGAAGTCCCTTAAACCAACACCCATGGGGAGGTGCTTAACAATGAATCAATGCTCACATGAATGAGTCACAGCCTAACAGACTATTCATGCGATCCAAAAAATCCATTGGGCCGGTTACGTGTGTGGTTCCCTGTATATATAAGCCCTACAAAGTCATACCATTATCCTAAGTTTTATTTCGGATTTGCCATGCCTTATGGTTTAGCCATGGGTGACCTACGGCTTAGCCGAAGACATCATATGGGCTAGCCATAGCATACACTACGGCTTAACCGTGGTTCCCTTCAAACACAGCTAAACTGGTCATCTCCCACCTCTGATCTGATACCTCTTACGGCTGAGCTACGGTTCAGTTTACGGCTTAGCCGTAGACCAATCCACGGCTTAGCAGTAGCCACACCGTAGGAGTACTGTCTCTGGAAAGTTTCGACTGATCAGAGATTTAATTCACGGCTGGGTCGCGGTTGGGTCACGGCTAGCTTACGGCTCAGCCGTAGGACCATCTACGGCTCAGCCGTATCCTAGCCGTAGAACAAAAGGTGAATTTTCAAGTCTATGGATTGTGAGCCGTACAATACAGAAACGAATCGGGATAGTTACAGAACTTGGAAAATCATGTACAACTTGAGCAAAACAAACTCCGATGAATCCAAAACAATAAATTAGGCTGTAAATTCATGCTAAGCCTATGAGAACAAAAGAATCACAGCAATCAAACAAATACCCATATGTGTTATCAAATCCTGTACTTATACTTGCCTCAAAACTCTGTCAATCCACTGAATCAAGCTCCAAATCAACTAAAATCAAAGCAAATCAAAGAAACAACACATGCATGAGATGAGGACACAGAAATCAGAGAAGGAGAGATGCAATTGGAGAAGAAGAAGGAAAAGTTGCAGAGAACCCACTTACCAAGCCACAGACAGAGATGAGGGAAGAAGAGAACCCAATCAACGATGAGTGCAAGATCCCAACACCAACCAAGACGAGAAGAGGAGAGAAATGGAAAAGAAGGAACGTGGCTCTCTCTCTCTCTCCCTGAGTTGTGCATGCAACGTTGAGGAAATGAAATGAGCAGGAGAGAGAGACACCTGGAGGATGACTCATATATATAGGTTTTGGAGTTTAAAACAAGATCCGAAGAGTTTGAACTATTTACAATTTAAGTCACACGAAGGTCCAACTTCTCCAATGTACTCCGAATAGACTTGACACAGTTACGGAACTTGACGGCTCAACAAAATACACATGCTGACGCCAAGATGATGCAAAGATGATGCACTCAAAACAAAAGTGAAATTACGAAAAAGGGCTTAGAACTACCTATCTCAGGTCAAAGGTTACTCAACTACCTATCCAAGACCCAAAACCAAGTCCGAAAGAATAAGACAACAGAAAAACACACTAATGAGCCACTAATCCGGCTCAAAGGGGATCGGAGTGTTACAGTATGTCTCCTCATAATCAATCCCAGGTTTCTGCAGGAAACCTTGTGCCACAAGTCTTGCCCTGTATCTATTAGTTTCATTTTTTTCATTCCTTTTCCTTATAAACACCCACTTATAACCTACAGGGTTAACACCTTTTGAGGTTTGTACTATAGGTCTAAATACACCACGTCTATTGAGAGACTCTAACTCTGTTGTAATTGCACTTTCCCATTTTGGCCAATCTTTCCGTTGTCGACATTCATTTATAGTACGTGGTTCTGTATTCTGATCATCGTCCTTATGTTCCCTTGATATCTGTGTAGCTACTGCATATGCAAATGCGTCATCGATGACAATTCTTTTTCTATCCCATCTCTCTTTGAATAATTGTAAAGTATAAAGATCTCTTCATTAACTGGAACCGGTACCTCTTCAGGGGCTTTTATAATCTCATTAAGGACTTTCGTTATTCTAGAGATAGTGGATTTTTTCATAACTTCATTGGGAGAATTATGAGCCACTTCAGGAGGAACCTCTTCAAGAGTGTTAAGTGTATCTTTGGGAAGATTGTACATTTCTCCTTTTCCGCGGAGCTATATCCTTTGAACATATAGAATTGTCGCGCTTCTGACGTATTACAGACTCTTTTGTCGCCACTTTTTGGCTTCGTCCTATAGGGACATTAATTCTAGCAGGTGCATTCATAGCTGGCACATGTGACTTGGTTACTTTTGCTGCATCATTAAATGCATCAGGTAATCTATTTGCAATTTTTTAGAAGCGCACAACTCTACGGACTTCATTTTCACATTGTGAAGCATTTCACGTTAGTTCACGCCGTTCTTCAGGAACTGGTTATTCTACAGGAACAATACGGTCTTTATCTCTCCTTAACAGCGGGAATTTTGTCTTATCGAATTGACAATCAGCAATACAATTAGTAAAAACATCTCTTGTCATTGGTTCTAAAAATCGAATAATAGAAGGAGAGTCATAGCCTATATAGATCCCCAACCTACATTGTAGTCCCATCTTAGTACGCTGAGGAGGTGGTATAGGGACTAGAACTACGTAACCAAACTTGCGCAAATGGGAGATGTTAGGTTGATGTCCCAATATAAGCTGTGTAGGAGAGTATTGATGTAAGCTGTTGGTCAAAGTCTAATGAGCATTGATGCATGTAACACAGCATGTCCCCAAGCATTAACTGGTAATTTGGACTATAGCAATAGAGTCCTAGAAAGAAGTTGAATACGCTTAATTAGGGATTCAGCTAAGCCATTCAGGGTATGAACATGAGGGATAGGATGTTCGACAATAATACCGAGATATAAACAGTAGTCATCGAAGGCTTGTGATGTAAATTCACCCACATTGTCAAGTCGTATAGACTCAATAGGATTATCAGGGTAATGGGCCTTAACTTTAATGATTTGTGTCAATAGGTGGGCAAAGACTATATTTCTAGTTGAAAGTAGGCAAACATCCGACCAACGGATAGAAGCATCAATCAAAACCATGAAATACTTAAAAGGTCCACTAGGTGGATTGATTGGTCCACAGATGTCACCTTGTATCCTTTGCTAAAAGGATGGGGATTCTAATGCAATCTTGACAAAGGAAGGTTGAGTGATTAGCTTTCCCTGTGAACATGGGACACATAGATACCCATTAGGTATGGTCAATCTATGGTTTTCTAAAAAGTGCCCAACAAAATTATCAATGATTTTCTTTAACATGGTAACTCACGAGTGCCCTAACCTATCATGCCAAAGCAATAAAAGTCTGAGGGTTGCTAAGCTTCAAGCTTAATTTAAGCTTCGGGGTTAACTGTATTGTTTTGCTCAAAATCAAATGTGATTCGATGACGGATATTGTCGTATAATATAACCCAGAAGAAAGTGCACTTAATATTTCTAGTATTTGCTTCTGGCCTCCAATACTAGTAATGATAAGTAACATTTCCTTATTACCGTGATTAACAGTTTCAATATGGTGTCAATTTATTCTGATGTCTTTAAAACTAAGCAAGTTTATTCTGGAATTGCTGGAGAACAACGCATGTTTAATGAATAAATGAGTATCATTATGTAACGTTATGTGGGCTCTTCCAGAGCCTTTAATCATTTGCACAGGTCTAGCTATGGTAGTTATCTTTCATGGATTGAATACTATTTCTGAGAAAAACTTCTGATTTTTTAGAATAGTATGTGTTGTAGTCCTATCTACAAGACAATGAATATCCCCATTGTCGTGGTCCATACCTTTAAACAAAAAAATAATAGTAACAAAAATGTAGCTAAATAATCACATGATATAAATTAAAAAAATTCATAAGAATTTTATCAAATTTATAAGAAGTCGTCCATCACAAAGTATCCATAAAAAGGTTTATCAAATTAATAAATTGAAAAATAATGAATCATCCAGCATAAAATATCCATAAAAAGGTAAATTCTAAAAAAAATAGAATTCTAAATAAAGATTTTGAAAATATTTATTTAGTCTTCTAGACCATTCGAGGAGGGGTTCCGATCTTAGCACTAAATGCCTCGTTGGTCAGAGGTTGGCCATTTTTGTCTTCAAAAAAATCTCTAGTCTCCAGGTTTGTAATATCTAACTGGTAATCGTCATTTTGTAGGACTGTATCTCAATTCCAATCTTCCAGATCATTTGATTCTGTAGAATGAATAGGGGCCTTGTATGCTTTATATCTTCCACTATATCTTTTGGTGCACGACAATTGCGTGACCAATGCCCATTCTGTCCACATCTGTAGCAAAGGTCATCAGAACGACAGTTAGATTTATTTGGTGGATTCTGATGTTGATCCTAATTTTGCTATTTCTGAGGATCAAACTACTTCTAGTGGTTTTTGAATTTTAGGAGAGAACCTTGAAATCCTCTTCGTTGGGAGGAGTTTCTTTTCCACCTCTTCTGGAGGGATTGTTTCTCCCACCTCCTTCTTTTGCCTCTGCTAGAATTGAAATTGGCATTTACTTCAGGCATTGCCATAGATCTAATTGGTCTGGAGTTATGATTATTTAACAAGACGTTGCTATTCTGCTCAGCAACAAGGAGATAAGAAATTAGTTCAGAATATTTAGAAAAACACTGTTTACAATATTGCTGCTGCAGGATTATATTTGATGTGTGAAAAGTGGACAGCGTTTTCTCTAACATCTGCTTTTCCGTAATTTTTTCTACATAAAATCTTAATTGGGAAACAATATTGAAAAGAGCAGAGCTGTACTCAGATACTGATTTGTAGTCCTGAAATCGAAGGTTTAGCCATTTGTTTTGAGCCGCTGTTAATATAACCATTTTCTGGTGTTCATATCGATCCTTCAAGGATCTCCAAAGGCTTGCTGGGTCCTCCTCAGTGAGGTATTCATTCTTCATATCATCATGTATATGATGACATAAAAAGATAAGTGCCAATGCTCTATTTTCCAGAGACTCTTTATTACCCTCTTCTATTATCTCTCCAAGTTTCTTGGATTGCAAGTGTAATTTTGCATCCAAGTACTAAGATAAGTAGTTGTCCTCGGTAATGTTAAGGGCTTTAAATTCAAGTTTAGCTAAATTCGACATTATGTAAGAACTGGAAAAACAATATATATACATGATTATTGATATGCAAGGGAAGATAAAAGATAAATAATAAAAATTTAAAAGTATTCAAAATCAATTAGGGGGTGAGTTATGTCAGATCAAGTTGGCCAATTTAAAATTGAAAACACTAGGTTATCAATGTTAATAATCCAAAACAACAGGTTTTGGCAAGGCTTCTGGCTTGATTTGGAACTGCAGGTTCATGAATTAGAACTTAAGGTTCTATCAGGGCTTGATATTATGGCCTATTAATTTTATTTCTGGATCCAAATATCAAACTTCAGGTTTGATTATGAATATGAATCTTCAAGTTCATATTGTGGATCTGAGAACTTCTGGTTGCAGATTTTAATAATCCACGAATCTTCTGATCCGAATTTAGAAGGAATTTCTAGTTCATACAGAACTGCAGGTCCATATTAATATAGAACTTCAAGTTCTTATTTATGATCCATTTTTGATCTGCCTTTGTTAAAAAAGAATAGTCATTCATTTCCAAATAAGAGTAATAAGAATAAGAGCACATATATAGTTATTAAATTAATAAACAATTATAAATAAAAAATTATTTTACTGTTGGATCTTTCTCCTTTCACTTTTAACATGTAAATCTGCTCGCAAGCTTTTCGTAAGTTCAAACGGATCTTTGATCGGACACTGGATGGCCAAAATATCGTATAAACGAAGTTTATACCTTTGATTTAGTCAAATAAAAATTGACCGGATGGGACGTGTTGTGCCTGACGCAAGTTTAATTGTACGAGAGCCTTCTTGATGCAAAAGAAGATGTGTTGCATGCAGTCCGAGGCCAAGTGATAACAGTGCTACTGTGGCTTCTTTATGTTTGCACATAAAACATAAAAAAAAAAACAAAAGAAAGGTGCTATCTTTTTCTCCTCTGCATGTTGATCAAGCAAGAAAAAAAAACTAAAACAGAAGGAGAGACGGAGCAGTGTTGAAAACGTGACAAAAAGAAAAAAGTAGAGGGAGAAAGGGAGAGGGCTTTTCTTATTGAATAAGAGAGGTGTGTATCACAAAGGGGGAGAAAGATCTTATTTATAGAATAGGATTGTTTCCTCCCCAAGCAATTTAATAAGGAAGGACTCTAACTCTAATTGCTTTCCATATCTAATGTGGGTCCCAAGGTGGGCATCCACTTATGATAATTTCTTATAACAATATAGTGAAACTTGTAAGATCTAATTTTCTTTGTAACATAAAAACATCAAATCTATGAATCTAGATTTATGCATCAAATATTAAATAATTTGATTGATTAGAACCGTATCTGGCGCCATAATGTTCATGCCGAACAATATTAGATTGCCTTTCTCAAAAGCAAAACTTGTATGGGAGAAACATCACAAAAACTAAAAGATGTTAGAATGTTTTAGACTTTTATGTTTGCATAAAAAAAATTTGTTGAAAAAAAGCAGGTCTCAATTTCTCTTTTTCATTTTTTTGGTAGGTTCATAAAGTTGATAGATTGAAAACTTTCCCAAACAAAGCATATAAACATCCTTTTCTATAAGACAAAGTAGTAATCAAACAAAACCCAAGATAGAATAACCAAATCTATCATCAAACAGTACAATTCGCTTTTCTACATTTTGGCATCTATCTTTTGCTCTACTTGATTTCGCTCGAATCATGTTTATCCTTTTCTTTGAATAGTCACCACAAAGGCAAAGTGAACAATTTTATTCATTACCATGTTAAAGAACCCACCATTGGTGGCCAATACTACATTCATGATTATAAACGAAGTTAGGATATTGAGGTATTTATGCCAAAAAATGAATTAGAAAACTCTAGAGCTATTCTCTCTTAGGATGAATTATAAGCATGTACATCGAGATGCACTTTATCAAAGGAAAAAACCAAGAACGATAACAATAATGAAATGATTATTTCTTCAAATCAAACTATCTATTGCTCTTCTTTCTTGTAGTTTTACTTACCTTTTGGGTTTTACAATTTTTATTTGAAATAGCGGATACATGGCTCCAGAGTATGTAATGGACGGTCTGTTCTCGGTAAAATCTGATGTTTTTAGCTTCAATGTTCTCTTGTTTGAATTTTAAGTGGAAGAAGGCATAATCGATCTTATGAAAATGCCTAGAGCCTCCTCACATGTGTACGCATGGTGCAACTCAAATTTTGTAATCTTCATTTGGAATTTGAGTGCATTAGCAATGATCTTTTTATTTGTTTTTCTTATTGTGACACTACAAGCATGGCAATTATGGAGTGAAGGAAAAGTGATGGAGTTAATAGATTCGATGATGATTGATTCATGCCCAATAGATAAGGTTTTGAGATTTATCCATATTGGGTTACTATGTGTTCAAAAAGATCCTATGGAGAGACCCACCATGTTAACAGTTGTTTCCATACTGGAAAGCGTATCCATGGTTCTTCCTCATCCTACCGAGCCACCTTTTTATATTGATAATTGAAGAGTTGCTTTGAAGCAATCCTCATGCAAAGCCAAAACCTTCACCTATAATGATTTAACTATTTCTGAAGTTGAACCACGGTAGCTTTGTTAGAAGATGGAGGCTTACCTATGCTCTTGCTTGTGGTGCGACAAGAAGGGGGTTAAGTAATCATGAGTGGTTATAGACATGCCATATTGATATTTGTTAAAGAAGATTGCAAATTCTATTGGTGTAAATTTTTGAACAACACAACAAAGAACTAACACCTTTCAAGGTAAATATAAAATGTAAATATTCTCATGGAATTGTAAGCATAGAAGATTTTCTTCTGTGCTTTGTGCTCCATAAGACAGCACACAATTTGACCATCCCAGAGGTGAGAACTCCTCTAAAAAGAATTGGGTACCAATGAGTTGATAGTTGATACCAATTGAGGATTTAGAACCACCAAAGAGGTGAGTTTAAGGTCTCAATTACATGTTTTACTTGTATTAGCAATAGCAGAAAATAAAAAAAACAAGCAAATCAATTAACCACAAGAAGACAAGGCACATGATTTTTTATGTAGAAACCCTATACGAGAAAAACTATAAGTCCTATCTACTGAACCAAAAAAAAACCAAGTACTATAGACTGAACAGTTACGGGCAATACTCACAATCCCTCCCTAGTTGCAACCCAACCTACAGATTGCAGTTTCGTGCTGATTCCTCCCTATTCACCACTCCCTATGCTTCAACCAACCACCTTGAAACTACAAGGTGAATGAATCTCCTATAAGAGAAAAGACGAACTTTTAAGGAAGTAGAAGCAATCTTCTAGATGTTCAACAACTTAGCACAGCTCTCTAATGGATGTTCTAGAGAAGAAGTCTCTCAATTAGGTATTTTATGCTCAGAACAATGTGAGAGATACCTCAGGATTGAGAGAAAACCTCTTTAAATAACTCTCAATTCATGCTTTAGGGTTAGAATCCAAGTGGAATAGAAACATGGGGTTTTGGCACAAAACGGAAAAGTTTTCACACAAGTTAGTTTTTTAAAAAGCACGCTCTCCATTTGAATGGACAGGGCTTCACTCGAATGAATGACGTCTTGGATTTTTGACTTGGTGAAATTTTGTAGCATTCGTTCGAAAAGACAAACCTTCATTTGAACAAACTGAGTTTCTATTCTGGTTTCAAATCTTTACAAATTTTAGCAGTTTCTTCTTGATTCTTTTCTTCAGCTCTGCTGGTGACATATACCATAGTCTATTCTAAAATAAAATGGTAAGTTACAAGTCAATGGACTCTGAGTTTTGTCCAACCTATGAATATTCTAATCCCTCTGATACCAGGGGTCTAGCCCTAACGATGGCATGGATCCTAATGGCCTACATAGCATAGGATCAAAGAAGAAAAATTTGTTTATTGAGTTAGAAAGCACTTCAAAACCAATTAATGCCGACAGTTGTAGGTTCTTATTATCTCCAATTATTATTATTATTTTCAGAGATTTTTGGATATCTATTACTTTGTTTTTGGTCTTTTATATTTTTCTTTTTTTAAAAAAAAATGACAAGGAAAGGAAAGAAATGATTTTTATGATTTTCTTTTTTTAATTTTTTATGCAATTTTAATATTTATGGATGATGTTAGTGTGTGAAGGGATGGATGAAACAATTAAAATAATGAGGTGCATGGGGCAAATAGTCACAATATGTACATGTTGCATGGATGACCCCAGGAATTAAGCTAACTACCAAACACGATGAACAATTTATGAAAAAATTAAACTAAGGGGTCGCTTGTTTTCTGTTAAAATGATTCACATGAGTAAATGAATCACATGTGAATTAATTACATATGCAAAAGACTTACATGTGATTCAAATTTCATTGTTTGTCAATTTCACCAGTTTACACATGTGAATTTAAAGTATATCGACGGTTATAAAGGTTTTTGCAATTTTCTCTTAGGTTTTGAAGAATTATGATATGAAATTTGACTACCTAGCTATTCTCGGTATTTCAAAGATGATGAACGGTTCAGATCCTGAAAAGCGGCCCCACAAAAACCCAGATTTTAAATCTATGGTTTGAATTGCTTGCCAAATATCTCACAATGTAGGATGATCCAACGGCTGAAATTTGATTTAAGAGTCATTTTGGATATTCTAAAAAAGATAGAAGGTTCAGATCTTGAAATGAAAGGCCAAATAAATTAATAAAACAAGAAAACCGGACTGGGCACTGTAGACACTAATCATGTCAGGCTTAAAGAGGGATCTCAACGGTTACAAATGTTTATCACTATTTTCTCACATATCATGAGGATTCATAATATGAAACTTGACATTCTAGCCGTTCTCGCCATTTTAGAGCTAATGAACGGTTCGGATCTTACAAAGGGGGCCCACAAAAATCCAGATTATAGATCTAATGGTCTGTATTGTTTGTCAAATATCTCACAATCTAGGACGATCCAACGGCTGAAATTTTGTTTGGCAGCCGTTTTTAGCCTTATGAACATTATTAACGGTTCAGATTATTGTTTTGGGTCCGGTAATAGTGAAAAAAATCAAAAACACGGTAAACCCCATTTTAACGTCCGCGGCACTGTAGCTCCGTGCAGTAACATTGATATGGGTAAAGGATGACCATGTGAGGAGATGTGAAAATGGAGACCCTTTTAATGAGTTGTTTTTCGCATCATTTACATATGAGTTTTACACATGGGAATTGGATTCACACCAAACAAACGTGATTTATACGTAATCGTTACCCACATGATTCATTTACATAGGTAAATAGTCACAAACAAATGACCCCTAAATGCAAATCCTAATAATGAGAGAATATGCATGGGCACATGGAAAAGCAATTTCAATCATACAGAAAGAGCCATTCAATCATCCACAAAAGCTAAGTTGAAATCTTGAAGGGGTACTTTACGGATGTTGGGTTTTGTGAGGGAATTGGTAGGAGTGCAGTGGGCTTCAACTGAGAGTGGATTCAAACCTAAGTGGGTCCAATTCTGAGGTGAGTTGGGCCTATCTGCTTGGACTGACAGGTTGGGCAGTGTGAGTGGACTGGGGTATTGGTTTGATTGGTGACTTGGCAGGTAGGCCAGGATGGGTTGGGTTTGAAGCTTGTATGGTTTTTGCTGATGATGATGATGATGATTATTGTTATTATTATTATTATTTCTTTTGTGAGGATGGGCATAGACAGGTATATCCAGTTGTTCAATAGGTGTCTTAAACAGGTGGGTCAGTGACTGTTTGGGTGTCCAGTGATGTGGGGATGGGGATAGCTGGAGGTGAATGTAATGACGGTGCAGGTGAGGTAGGGTTTGTGATGGGCTCAGATGGTGAGGCTATGGGTGTTGCTGCTGTGAGATGGTGTAAAGGGTGGCCAAGGGTGAAGGTTCGGTGATGGGGGAGACGGTGAATGGAGATGGAAAGAGGGTGACGATGGTGGGTTGGCTGGCAGAGTGTCGTGTAATCGTGTGTTGGAATAGTGTGACAGATGCGGAGATGGGCGGAGTTGATTGTAGAGTGAAGGTGGGCTAAGTTGGTTTGTGAAGATGATGTTGAAAATTAAACTTGAAACTGAAAATTAAACTTCACTTATTGCTGAAACTGAAGGGTAACTTTCAACCAGAAGTTAAAGGGTCCACAATTACCCAAATTGAGGTTATAATATACCAAATGAAAGCTCTGTCTGTCTAGTTTCCAATGCTTCAAACCTCTCATCAATTAGATTTATATTGAGAAAGTTATGGCCAATTAACTACTGACTGTTCAGTGGTAACCGAAAAGCCATGGAAAATGAAAAGTGTGTGTTTTTTATGAGCATTTGGTTGTGTAAAACGTCCAGAGGACTTAAACAGCATTAGATATCTTTAATTTAGACTCTAAACCCTTCTTTTACATAATATATAGCCATGTATTCAAGCTATGATGACAAGTTCAATGGAGTTGTGAATTCATCTTCCAATCTTTTTTTTTTTTTTTTTTTTTTTTGTGTATATTGTGCCCACCTTGTTTCCAACAAATTGGTATCAGAGCATGTCTTCTAAAGGAGCCACCCTTGCTTTCCAATACCCACGACTCACCAAGCTCAATTATGAGAATTGGGCAATTCGAATGAAGGCTATCCTTGGTTCCCAAGGATTATGGGAGATTATTGAGAAAGGTTTCGTTGAACCTCAAAATGAGGAGGCTTTGAATCAAGCCCAAAAGGAAGCCTTGGAGAAAGAAAGGAAGAAAGATCAATGTACGCTTACAGTTATTCATCAAGGCTTAGATGATGACATGTTCGAGAAGGTTGCCAACGAAATCAACTCCAAGCAAGCATGGAATACTCTTCGAAATTCTGTCATGGGAGTTGAAAAAGTGAAGAAAGTACGTCTTCAAACTCTAAGGGCAGAGTTTGAATCACTTTTGATGAAGGAGAGCGAGTCTATACCGGACTACTTCACAAAAGTCTTGGCGGTGGTAAACCAAATGAAGAGGCTTGGAGAAAAAATTGAAGATGTTCGTGTTGTTGAGAAGATTTTGCGCTCTCTCAACGTAAAATTCAATCGTGTGGCAGTAGATATTGAAGAATCTAAAGATTTGGAGGTCATGTCTATCGACCAATTAAGTGGATCCTTACGGGCCCATGAAGAAAGAATGAACCGAGGCAAGCAAGAGCAAGTACAGCAAGCCTTGCAAGCGAAGCTTTCATTGAAAGCCAAAGGAGAAGCTTATAAAAGTGGTCGAAGAGGCCAAGGACGTGGCAGAGGTCAAGGCCGTGGACGAGGACGTGGTCGCGGAGGAGGAAGAGATGGGCAAAATTCTTCTCAAGAGGGAAGAAATCAAAACACTTTAAGAGGTCGTGGACAAGGAAGAGGAAGAGGCAACCATGAAAGATACAATGAGGTAAAGAATGACAAAAGTCAAATTGAGTGTTATTCTTGTGCAAAATATGGGCACTATTCTTGGGAATGTTAAACCAAGAAAGTAGAAGAGGAGACAAAACTTACTTTGCACAAGGAAGATGTGGAGGAGCCAGCATTATTCCTCACACTTAAAGAAGAACCCAACAGTGAGAAGAGTACGTGGTACCTAAACAATGGAGCTAGTAACCACATGACAGGTGATAGAAGGAAATTCATGGAACTTGACACCAAAGTGACGGGCCATGTGTGCTTTGGCGATGAATCGATGGTGGAGATTAAAGGCAAAGGCACAATTTTGTTTGAGGTAAAGAACGGGAACCATAAAATTCTTCCTAATGTTTATTACATTCCTAAAATGAAAAATAATATTTTGAGTATTGGGCAACTTATGGAAAATGGTTGCAAAATAAACATGGAAGATCGCTTTCTTTGGCTTAAAGATAAAGAAGGGAATCTTATTGCTAAGATTTCTATGACAAGAAATCGCATGTTCTTGTTGGATATGAAGATCATTGGAGCTATGTTTTTGAAGACTTGTGTTAAAGATCCATCATGGATTTGGCACATGAGATATGGGCATCTAAATTTTGGAGGGCTTAAAGACTTGGGAGCAAAGAAGATGGTGAAAGGTATTCCAACAATTGATCACCCCGATCAATTATATGAAGCTTGCTTACTAGGCAAGCATTCAAGAAAGAGTTTTCCCAAGCAATCCAATTCAAGAGCCACTGAGCCACTTCAACTTATTCATACACATGTTTGTGGTCCAATCAAGCCTTCATCTCTTGGTAACAGCTCTTACTTTTTGCTTTTTATGATGATTATTCACGAAAAATATGGGTTTATTTCTTGAAGCAGAAAAGTGAGGCTTTTGAGGCGTTCAAAAAGTTCAAAACTTGTGTTGAAAAAGAAAGTAGCTATGAGATCAAATCTCTAAGAACTGATAGAGGTGGTGAGTTCACCTCTAATGAATTCAAGGCCTTTTGTGAGACACATGGAATTCACCGTCCTCTAACCGTTCCTAGATTGCCACAACAAAATGGTGTTGCTGAAAGGAAGAACCGAACAATCCTCAATATGCAAGAACTATGTTAAAAAGCAAGTCGATGCCGAAAGAGTTTTGGGCTGAAGCAGTTTCATGTGCAGTTTATCTCTCTAACCGTTCACCTACCAAAAGTTTAAAGGATGTGACGCCCCAAGAAGCATGGAGTGGATGGAAGCCAAATGTATCACAGTTGCAAGCCTTTGGATCTATTGCCTATGTTCAAGTTCCGGAGCAAGAGAGATCAAAACTTGATGATAGGAGCAAGAAGTTTGTGTTTATTAGCTACAATGAGAACTCAAAAGGCTACAAGTTCCTCAATCCAAGCAACAAAAAGTCATTATTAGCAGAGATGTTGAATTTGAAGAAGATGCAACATGGGATTGGAGTACACAGGATGATGCTGTTTATGATTTTCTCCCTTACTTTGATGAAGAAGAAACTCCAATACAAGGAGCCCAAGGTGAAACTGTACCTCCAACAACACCAACATCGTCCTCTATAGCATCATCATCATCGTCTCCTTCATCTAGCTCAAGTGAAGGCCCTCGTAGATATCAAAGCCTCATGGATCTCTATGAAGAAACTGAAAGGTTAGAGGATGAGACTTTATTTTGCTTACTCTCCAATGATGTGCCTTTGAGTTTTGAAAAAGCTATAAAAAATAAGAAATGGATACAAGCCATGAAGGAGGAAATTCAAGCCATAGAGAAGAACAACACTTAGGAGCTTGCATCACTTCCAAGTGGCCATTAAGCAATTGGAGTCAAATGGGTGTATAAAGTCAAGAAAAACTCCAAGGGTGAAGTAGAAAGATACAAGGCGAGACTCGTTGCAAAGGGCTACAAGCAAAAACAGAACATTGACCATGAAGAGGTTTTTGCCCCAGTTGCCCGTTTGGAGACAATCTGACTACTACTATCCCTTGCAGCACAGAACCAATCGAAGATCCATCAAATGGATGTCAAGTTCGCTTTCTTGAATGGTCATCTTGAGAAAGAGGTTTATATTGAACAACCTTCAGGTTTGTTATTGAAGGTTATGAAGACAATGTGCTGAGGTTAAAGAAGGCCTTATATGGATTAAAGCAAGCTCCAAGAGCTTGGAATAGCCGTCTTGATGAGTATTTTCAGGGGAATGGTTTCACTAGATGCATTCATGAATATGCACTCTATGTGAAAAAGGAACATGAAGATCTATTATTTGTTTGTGTTTATGTGGATGATCTTCTATTCACATGAAATAATCAGATGATGTTTGAAGGTTTTAAGAAGGCTATGGCTCAAGAGTTTGAGATGAGTGATATGGGACTCATGACCTATTATCTGGGAATTGAAGTTAAGCAAATGGAAGATGGGATTTTTATCTCTCAAGAAGCTTATACAAAAGAAGTGCTATAGAAGTTCAACATGTTGGATTGCAATCCCGTCAACACGCCCATGGAGTGTGGAGTTAAACTTTCAAAACAAGAGGAAGGGCTATAAGAGGTTGATCCAACATTGTTCAGAAGTCTTGTGGGAAGTTTAAGGTATTTAACTTGTACCAGACCTGATATTTTATTTTCAGTTGGACTCGTGAGTCGATTTATGGAAAACCCATCTAAGACAAATATGAAGGCAGCCAAGAGAATTCTTCATTATCTTAAAGGTACTCTTGATTATGGAATTTTTTATTCAGCTTCAAATGAGTTCAATTTGATGGGCTATTGCGATAGCGACTACGCTGGAAACATTGATGATAGGAAGAGTACTACTGGGTTTATTTTCTTTTTGGGAAATAATGCAATTTCTTGGTGCTTTAAAAAACAACTCCTAGTCACTCTTTCAACCTGTGAAGCAGAGTATGTTGTTGCCACTGCTTGTGCTTGTCATGCAACTTGGTTAAAGATATTGTTGAAGGAACTCCATTTTGAGGAAACTGAAGCTACCAAGATCATGATAGACAACAAGTCAGCCATTGCTCTAGCAAAGAACCCGGTGTGTCATGATCGAAGCAAGCATATTGAGACAAAGTATCATTTCATTCGACAGTGCATTGAGAACAAGTACGTAGAGGCAGAATATGTGAAGTCATTTGATCAAGTTGCTGACATTCTCACAAAGCCTCTCAAATATGATACTTTTCAGAAGTTGAGAATGATGATTGGTGTTGGAAAGATGTCAAGTTTAAGGGGAAGTGTTGAAAATTAAACTTGAAACTGAAAATTAAACTTCACTTATTGCTGAAACTGAAGGGTAACTTTCAACCAGAAGTTGAAGGGGCTACAATTATCCAAATTGAGCTTATAATATACCAAATGAAAGCTCTATCTGTCTAGTTTCCAATGCTTCAAACCTCTCATCAATTGGATTTATATTGCGAAAGTTATGGCCAATTAACTACTGACTGTTCAGTGGTAACCGAAAAGCCATGGAAGATGAAAAGTGTGTGTTTTTTATGAGCATTTGGTTGTGTAAAACGTCCAGAGGACTTAAACAGCATTAGATATCTTTAATTTAGACTCTAGACCTTTCTTTTACATAATATACATAGCCATGTATTCAAGCTATGATGGCAAGTTCAATGGAGTTGTGAATTCCTCTTCCAATCTTCTTCTTTTTTTTTTTTTTTTGTGTATTGTGCCCACCTTATTTCCAACAGATAAAGGGAAAGTGGAAATGTATTTTGTCAAAATGGGTGGTGAAGTGAAATGGTGATAGTTGTGAGTGGAGGTAAGGAGTGTTGTGGTGTGAAAATGGTGATGTGGTGATTTGTAAAGCTGGGTTTGTGAAGGTTGTGGGTAGTGATGGTTATGCTCTGGCAGTGAGGGTGCAGTTATATGATGATGGAGGTGGTGGTGAAGATATATGGAAAAACAGTGAAGGTGAAGGTGAAGGTGAAGAGTGGCGTGGAGTGAGGTGCAGTTGGTGGATTTGGCAAAGGAGAGATGTGGTCTTTGAAGATGGGGTTGTGAGTGGTGCAATGGGTAAGTCGTGGTGAGATGTGGAGAAGGACTGCTTGGTTCAATAGTGATAGCATAATGGTGAGGGTGTTGTGAGGGTGTGTAATGGTGACAATGGTGGGACAGAGATGTGGTTTGTGTTGAAGTGGTGGTGTGCAGTGGATGGTGAGGGCCGTGACGTTTTGGTAGTTGTGTGGTGTGGGGGAGATGAAGGAAGTGAAGGGTGTTGATAGTGGGGATGATTGTTGATGATGGGTATGGAACTGAAGCAAGTAAAGAGAGAAAAGAAAGGGACAGGAAAAAAAATGAACCAAACAGAAAATAGGGATGAGAAGGGAACCTGATTCTTGATCTACAAATGATTTTCAGGGTGCTGCTTAAAGCCCAAGGAGAAGAGAGATGATAGTAATGATGAGGGGAGATTGAGAGAAACAGTGATGGATGGAGGGGGAGAGACGGTGACGCGCCCACCACCACCACACACCCCACCCCCCCTCACCACCCACACCCCCCACCGCACCCCCCCCCCCCCCCCCCCCCCCCGGCCCACTGTGGATCGCCTCTTTCTGTCTTTCCTTTTCTTCTCCTTTCTTTCTTTCCTTTCCTTTCTTTTTCTTCCCTTTCTTTTCTGTGTTTGTCCGACTGTTCCTTCTCTGGGTTCTCTTCTCTCTGTTTCCTTCCTTTTCTCTCCTTTCTCTCTTGAACAAATCACTATCAGTCTTTGTCCTCCTCCCTGATCCGTCAGGCCTTCGTTCCTGTTCTTTCCTCTCTTCGTTTTTCCAGATCCCAAAGATCACGATGGGAGACAATTTTCGAAAGTTTCAACATGTTCGTGGGATTCGTTTAGGATTCGAAGGAATTTGATGGCTAGGATGGAGATGGATGGCCAAGATGGGACGACGATGAGGTGATGACGAGATGAGGATGAGAAGGGTGTTAGATCCGGATTAAAGCAAGGACGTGGAATTTGCTCGATTTAAATTTCTTGGTTTTAAACTTGGACGGCATGCATGGGTGAGCTAGTGGGCCAGATGATGGACGGGTTGGAAATTAATGGGATAAGAGTTTGCGTTGGTGGGTCAGCCAAGTTCGGTTTGGATATTGATGGATGAGTCAAGAAACTTCTAATGGGTTAAGGATCCAGGCCCAGCTTGGTGTCCATATTCGGTTAATCTCATGAGGAGCCTCAGGTGGGGCCAACGATACCTATGATGAACAATGAGAACACACATGCAATAAACGTAGCCAAAATAAATAATAACAACGACAAAGATGATCAAATGGTCCCATGTGGTCGATCATCATAATGGATCTCAGCATGTAACTTGGGCTCGACCCTGGATTTAGAAGGTAGGTCATCCCCATAAAATCATAGGGTATGTGATATGCAGTTTCCTCCATGTTCAACTTGAGATGAAAGAATTGAATTTTGACATTTGAGAGGAAGATTAGATGAGGAAAAAAAAGTGATATTGTATGAGTGGGCTCCATGGTGTTTAAGTTAGTGTGTTGAGCCAAAACCTCAGTAGATTTTGATCCATTTGTCGGATTTTGGAGTTTTAAATATTGTTGGAAAGCTCTCGATGACTGATTAAAAATGAACTACACGCCTAGATGATTAGGAGAATGGAAAAAGATTGATGCGATTTTGGGTGAGTAATTCTGACCCTAGCTTTTATCATTAGAAGGCTTAGATTTTCTTGGTTATTACTGATAATTTGGGCAATTTGGGCATGGGCAATGGACTTAGGCCATTATCAAATTCATGTTGGGCATCGATATTGATAATTATGCTTATGATATACATGTTTTAATGCAAGTGAGGGCCTATATGCTATGGCACATGATATAACCACTAGAATTTAAAATTTAGACTTAAATACTATAATAATTAATGCCGTTTAAAATTGATTTGAGCCATGTTAAATGAAACATTTAATTCAGGGTAAAAAGGGGCATCACCATACATGATAAGGGGTTTAGTTCTAGGAGAGGTGCCAAATAAGGTGCCTATAAACCGTGGGCTAACTTTTTCCCTGTATAAGTTTGGAAAGTTGAAAGTTATACTTGGGAGGGAAGGGAATCAGATCCATCTCAAGTGGGTACTTGGGTGAAAACCCTTTCTTCTTCAGGCGTCCTTCGTTCTCAACCATGGAGATCATATCAACTCCTTAACCTTGGAGATCATATAAACTATGTCCTTCATGGTGATTGGTCTATTAGGATCGACAGACCAACTAGTAACCACTAGCTATCCAGTGCTAATAACCTCTAACTTCTTAGTCGGCGTCTTTACTTGTTCCATGAGTTGATCGACCTTGGACTCCTTTCTATTTTGTGGAGTCCAGGCGAAGGATCGGTAGCAATGAACATCTTCTTTATTAGGACTTGAAGCTACTCTACCAACATTTCAATTTGCTTTTGACCATACTACCTAGGTCTGTAACAGAGCTTTCTCCTTCCTTTTCACCTTGCTTTTCATTGGTACCACTTCCTTCGGCCGTAAACACCAAGTATGGTTATGGCTTTGGTGTGCCTGTAGTAGTAGTCTTGGTGCTCTATGTTTCCTCTGATTAGTCATCATCGGAGTTGACGTGACCTCACGTGCTTGGAGAGTCTTGCCCCATACTAGGATTCACATCTTAGGACTATGCCATGCTTCTTGTGATATGTTGAGAGGAACTTGAGTCAGCCATAAGCATCAGGGCTATTTTGAGTTCGTCCTCCTTGACTATCCACTTCTAGGAGACAATTGGTTGAGGCTGTTTTTGCTTTTGAGTGAAAGCCTTCTTCTTGATTCTGCCCGCCAATGTAGTGGCTAGTGTCAAGCCCCAGATTTTAATTTTCGGGTCGAGTCCATTTGTCGGGTTTGAGTTGGATTGAGAGGGTTTAGATAGATTGATTAAACACACTTGGGCCTTGGGCCTGAGTTATTTGACCCTTTTAGGCCAAAGACCTTTTCTGAAATTTCGCAAAACTCATTAGAAAGCAGGGAGCCCTTCCTTGTAATTTAAAAAAACCTTACATAATATAAACCTTAGGATTTTTCCTATTTTTCCATCTTCTTCCTTTTCTCTGCAACTAAGTCCTAAAAATTCTTCAGGGGGAAACCAAGGTTAATCTTCCAAGGTTTAATATTCAGATTTGCTTTTGACATCGAAATCCAGGCAAGTGGATAACTGCAAACAATGTCTCTTGGTTATTTATAATGTTATTTGGTTGCTTATTGAACAACATGCTTTGGATATGATTTCTTTGATTGGATTTAGTATTTTGGATTTAGGATTAATGATAGAGATTTGAAACAATGAAGATTGATTTTTTGGAAACACAGATTTGTTGATAAAAAAAGAAATTAAAAAATATATATATTTGCTGCTGCTTGGCCAGCCGAACAGTGCCTACTGCCTGGCTAGCTGGGCAGCACGTGTTGCCTGGGCAACCAGGCTGGGCTTGGCTGCGGCTGGGACTGGCAGCACCCAGCCTGGGCTGCTACTAGGGTTGGGCTGGGCTCAATTGGGTTGAGCCCATTTACAATTAAAAAAAAAAAAGAAAACATAAATTAAGGCTTGTTATATTAATTACAATTGAATTAGAATTTTGTTTAACGTTTAAAGGTGACTTGATTGAATTAATTAATTCTTAATTAAGTGTGATGAGGATTTTAATTAAGTTTGTTTATAACTATAGTTGAGGTTTAAGTACTTGTGACTAATATCTTATTTAGTTTGATTAGAATTTAATTAAGATGTAATTGGGAGAGATTTAATTTTAATCAAAAAATATTTGAAATTATAATTTTGGATTTTTGATTGAGTTTAATTTCGAAATTGAAATTGGGATTTGGACCTTTTGTTTTGTATAAAATAATAAGGTGTAATTATACACAACAATGATAATTAAAGACTTAATTATTCCTTTCCCCTTTTTTTTATCATAATTTGATTTAAGTTTTGATTTGAAATTTGAATATCTTTAAGTCAATTTGTAAAACACACTAATTATGTATAATTGGATTAGATGAATTCCTATATTTTTAGAAAAATTTGGTTGAATGCTCACATGGGAATTGAACTGAATTCAGGATGGGAATGTGAGGTTCGGGATGCACCACATAATAGACACTGAAAGTAGGATATTGACATTGTGGACTTACATTTCCATTGTAAAAGAGGGTAGTTCTCATGTGTATATGTAACTAACTATGACCATTAAGTGGATTAGTGCTTACCCTCAGAGAACTTGAATTGGCACACGATCATAATATACTTTTAAACTACATAATCTAAATGCTTAAATTATCATTGGATTGGATCTTTTGAATTAAGGGAATTCATATCATGATTCATGGTGCATCAGTAGACATATGTATTTGTATATATATATATTTAACTGACTGCAGTTTGGAGGTGGACGTACGCCATCGGGTCAACGTGTACGGTGAGGTATAATACATAGCTGTGCCATTTGCTATATCTGCTGGAATACCTGTTTTTGTTTATCTGTCTGCGAGAATACCTATTTTTATATATTTATATGCGGGAATACCCGTTTTTGTTTATCTGTCTTCGGGAATATCCGTTTTTGTATATTTATCTGCGAGAATACCCATTTTTGTTTATATGTCTATAGGAGTACCGGTTTTTGGTATATTGTATCTACAGGGATACCCGTTTTTGTGTATTCATACCATTATGTTTGCATTCGATATACTTTGGGTCATAATGAATATTATTTTTTAATTTAGTTAATTAATCCATTGTAAGTAGTTTACCCTCTTGCTAGCTTACGTCAATCTGATCCACTACTTTTGGTTTCTAGGTTTTGTTACCGGTACCGAACCGGAGGATCAGGTGATGCAGGGGATTCTGTCAGATGGCAGAGTTATTGAGTGGAGCACTGATGACATCGTCTAAGGTGTCCTAGCATTGATGCTGAGATCGGAACTTTAGATTATGTAGTAAGGCCATGTTTAGGCCATTAGTTTATTCATTGAATTTATTTGCCTTGGAATTATAACTTTAATTATTATGCTTCAAAGCACTTGACCTGGATTTTTATTATTAATGAGATTTGTTATATGATTGGTATATGATATTCATTTGTGAAGATTATGGATTTTAGTTCCGTGTGTGATTATGATTGTTTGATCACCAAGTATAGCCTCACGAAGGACTTCGATCCACCCGGAATTGGGCCCGTATCATTTATGTAAGAAAAATTTTAATTGGCCCAAATTCTCACACCCCTAAAACAAGGTTTGGATTCGGCCCAGTTTTGGGGGCATGACAGCTAGAGATGGCTTATTGTATTTGACGAGCATGAGGAGGCACTCAACTGGATTAAAGTCTTCTCCTTGTGGTTGATGAGTCGGCATTGACAGGATATGAACGTCCTTCTTTACCATCTTCTGACTCTGAGTAATGGGTTGTTGTGTCAGGCTGGAAAGTGCAGCCAATTTCGCAGCCTTGGAATCACAAAATGGTGATCTTCTCTTTGCAGAGCTTCTTGTTTCCTCTCTGGGATAGTGGGTAGAAGTGATTGTCCTCGATGTCTTAAAGGCCTCTGATTGCGGTTTTCACTTGTTTGCCTTTTGAGGTTTAGGAGACCATGTCCTGCACCTAGGGACTGTGCCTTTTGACTGCTGACTTTTTAACCAAATGAGATTGTGAAGGTCAATAATAGATGCTCCCCCTTTCTTGTTCGGTCAAAGGTGAATTTGTTCCTGTCTCCCTCTGAGTGTGGAGGTGCTATAGATCATGCCATTGGATCTAAAGGCTGGAGTGTAGTTTTCTTTATTTTGACCCCCATCCAAAGTGATATTAAGGGGGACCTCCAAATTCTCTTTAGACTACAAAGGGTTTCTAGGCATATTTTGATACCTAAGGTTTCGAATCAACTGCCTTTCTCACAATCGGGGATGGATCGAAGTTGATTGTAGCTTAGGCAGAACAACCCTTGACAGCTCGGGGTGTTTCTCATTTTGACAATGGTCTTGGAATAGCCATAATGGACTTAGATGGCTTGATCCTCTCAAAGTTTTAATGGGCTAAAGCAGTAGAGATCATAGTGATTCCTAGCTTCTATGCTTTGGCTTCATCAAAAGTGACGATTAGTGAGCCCATGGTTGGTCTATAAACAATTAGGCCTCTGACATGGCTTAGAGCTCAATCCTGTTGTCGAGAACTTAAGCAATGTGGTTCATTTGCAAATCGAAATAATAAGTAATTCATTCCCAAGATTAAGAATCATCTTAACTCCTAGGAGATATTTCCATTTCTCTTTCCTCTCTATTTTGTTTTTTAAGGAGATATAAACAAGCATTGACAAGCATGCCGAATATACCTCGTGGGTTGTGTCACGCCCCCAAGACTGGGCCGGATCCAACCTGGTTCTAAGGGTGTGAGAATTGGGGCCAATTTAAAATTTTTCTAGATATAAGCAGCATGGGCCCCAATTCCAGGTGGATCGAAGTCCTTCGTGAGGCTATGTTTGGTGATCAAGTAACCATAATCACAGGCGGAACTAAAATCCATGCTCATCGCAGACGGGTATTACATCACAATAAGGTAATCAATCTCATTAATAATAAAACCAGAGTCAAGTGCTTCAAAGCTTCACAATTAGAGTTAAAATTTCAAAACAACCAAACTTAAATTAATAAACTAATGGCCTAGACATGGCCTCATTACATAATCTAAAATTTTCGAACTCAGCAACGTACTAGGACACCTCAGATGATGTCATCGGTGCTCCACTCAACAACTCTGCCATTTGGTGGAATTTCCTGTATCACCTGATCCTCTGGTTCGACACCGGCAACGGAACCCAGATACCCAAAAGTAGTGGGTCAGATTGACATAATCTGTCAAGAGGGTAAGCTGCAAACAATGGATTAATCAACTGAATTAAACATAAGTATTCATTATGATTCAAATTATATCAGATACAAACCCCAATGGCATGAATGCACAGAAACGGGTATTCCCGCGGATAAATATAACAGAAACGGGTAGTACCGCATACAGATAACAGAATCGGGAATCCCGCAGATAATAACTGAAACAGGTATTCCCGCAGATAATAATAGAAACGGGTAATCCCGCGGCTAATAACAGAAAGCACAGTTGTATACTATTATCCACAGTATACGCTGACCCGATGGCGTACGTCCACCTTCAAACTGCAGTCGGTCAGATACATATATACAAATATATATATTTACAAATACATACGTATATCGATGCAGAATGAACCATGATATGAAACTCTTAATCCCAACATTCAATCCAATATCATTTTGAGTATTTAGAGTACTTAAAATTGAAAGTGTATTATGAACGTGTGTCAATTCAAATTCTTTGAGGGTAAGCACTAATCCACCAACGGTTAAATTAGATACATATGCACATGATAACTAACTCTCTATCACAATGGAAATATGAGTTCATGATGCCGATATACTACTTTTGGTACCTTTCATGTGTGCATCCCGAACCTCACATTCCCATTCTGCATTTAGTCTAATTCCCATGTGAACATTCAACTAACATTCCTAAAAGACATAATTCATCTAATTCAATTATATAGAATTAGTGTATTTTACAAATTAGGTAAAGGATGTTCAATTTCTGAATCCAAAGTTAAATCAAGTCATGATAAAAAAGGGAAAGAAAATAATTAATTCCTTGATATCATTGTTGTGTATAAATACACCTTATAATTTTATACAAAACAAAAGGTACAATTTTCCGATCCCAATTTGAAATCTAACTCAATTAAGAATCCAAATTAAAATTATAAATATATTCTATTTACTGTTTAATCGCTACCAAATACATCTTAGTTTATTTCAAATCAATCTAAATGAACATTAATCAAAATTTCATAATTCTCAATTAAATTTATAAATAATCCAAGATACATTTCTAATAACATCGAATTAAAATTAATTTAATAAAATCTAACCTCCATTAAAATACTAAGCCATTAATCAAAATATAATATTTTTAATTCTTTATAAGAATATCCTAACCTAATTCTTTATTTAGTATTATGTGTATAAATATACATATTTAATAATAATTTTTTTTAAGAAAAGAAAATGGGCTGACGGGCCCAGATCCACACCCGGGCCCAGACCAGCCAGGCTGGGCCTAGCCAACCAAGCCGGGCCAGACCCACCAAGCCGGCCCAAACCCGCCTGGCTTGCTGCTTAGTAGCAGCTGCTGCCAGGCGGCAGCTCCACTGAAATTTTTTTTTTTTTAAACAAACATCAATCTACCTTATAATTTTGGAAGAAAATCAAATTACACTATTACCCTCCAAAAGCCATTAACCCAACAAGAAGAAATCATGCACAAAGTGTGTAAATCAACAAGCAACTAAAACATATTGCAAAAAAACCAAAAACCATTGTTTCAACTATCCACTTGCCTGGATCTTGAAGCCAAAACAGATTTGAAGATCAAACCTTGGAGAATCCCACCTTGGTTTTCCCTTGGAGAGCTTCTAGGTTTTGTTTGAAGAAGAAAAGAAGAAGATTGGAGAATGGGGAAAAACCCTAATAGTAGAGTTTATATATGAGAGGGGGTTTTTCTAAATTACAAGGAAGGGCCCCCTGCTCTCTAGTGGGTTTTAAGAAATTTCAAAAAGAGTCCTCTGGCCCAAAAAGGGTCCATTAACTCAGGCCCAATTGTGTTAAACCGATCTATTTGACCCTCTTAACCCAACTCAAACCCGACAAACCGGTATGACCCAATAAAAAAATTCGGGACTTGACAGGTTGTTTACATGCACCATTTTTTATGGGTACTAGTGGATGACAGCAGGGTTCTCAGGCTAAAAGCAGGGCGACCAAGTGCGTGCTAATGCCACCAAGGCCGCCACCTCATCCTTAGGATATGCCTTCCTGCTAGGTGGTCATGGTTTCGACTCCGTTCATATCATAAGTCGGATGACCACGTAGACTTCAAAGCAGGCTTTGTGCTCTATTAGGAATCCTGGTATGAACCGAGTATTCAGAATAAAAGAATGGACATAGATTTCTTTTCCTGCCACTCAAAGTCAAGAAAATCACCAGATTGGCTTTTAAAGCTTGGAAGTTTTGTTTTCCACTAGAGCCAGTCTCCTGTCACAGGTCAAAAGTAATGTAATGGATTCGAGGAGCACATACATTCAATGACCACTTAAAGAGACACACAAAGGTAGAAATAGTGCAATCTTATAATTTCATTCATGTCCTACGTTTATTACAATTGGGTTCTATCTTGGTAGCATTGTAGGTGATAAGTTGCTTACATTTTCTTTTGTTTGTTTACAATTTGCAGCCCCCAAGTCTCAGATGCTTAACACTAAGAGGCATCCAAAAAATAACAAATACAAAGTGGGAAAAATACATCTTCTGTCATTTCATTAGTCACCCAAGGGAAGAGAAGATTTCCCAGGGGAGAATACCGTTTTTTGTCAGACACTCTCTTGCTGTCTTCTCTTTGTTGAAGGGTAAGGTATACCTCTCTTAGTGTTTTTGACTTTCCTCCTTGACTGTTGTTGCTCTTCTTTCTTTTTCTCTCTTGTGCTCTGTCATTGTCTATATCTTTCTCTCTTTGTGTTTGTGTTTTTCTCCGTCTTCCCTATTGATGCCAAGTGGTGGAATTTATAGCATTCCTTTTGAGGTACTGTTAGCATTCCAGTGAAGGAGCTACTACTTTGCAAAAGAATGGAGATCGTGGAAAAGAGAGGGTTATTCCCATGTTCTCTTAAGTTCCTCTAGGGTCTCCACGTGTAGGGTTTTGCCCATGATCTATGACAAGTTTGAAGTAGTGTCATTGTTGCCGGTAGTTACCATTGAGGCCACTTTTGCATGAATATTTCATGCTCGTGCGACCAAGTTTTGAAAGGGGAGGGGGGGTGTACTTTGCTGATGCTTCTTCATGATAGATGGTGTCATCCCCGGGGGATTTCACCTGGGGTGAACCTGGCTATTGTAAGGCTGACGTTTGCATCCAGAAAGTAACTTCCTTTGAATAAGTGGTCGCTGACGTGGCTTCGGGGGTATACTTTGTCTGAAGAGAAAGGTTGTTGCATGCTTAAACTTCGGGGGCATACCTCACCTGAAGAGCAAGGTTGATGCACAATTATTCCTAAAGACAAAAATCAACTGCAGACAAGGGCAAAGGTGTCGTTTGCTGCTTCAGAGAGTTCAGGAGTCTAAGATGGAGGCAAGCTCCTAGAGAAGGAGGATGTTCTTAATTTCTACATCATGCTCTTTCTCCTTTTTCTTGATTCTTCTTCCTTTCCTTCATGTGTGTGTTTGTTTTGGTGGTGTGGGGGTTGTTGGGGGGGGGGGGGGGGGGGGGGCGGGGGGGTGTGGTGGAGGGGGAGGGAGGTGCGGGGGATGGGATGTGGTGGTGTGGTGTGATGTGTTTGTTTTGGTTAGCCCTTTACCCTTCAAGAGTGACCTCCTGACTTTCGTAGGTGAGGAGGAGGATGTAAATTTTTACCTGTCAACAAGATGAGGAATGTGAGTATATGGCTAAAGTTCTGTATGCAAGCTTAGTTGGCAACTTAATGCGTGCCATGGTGTGTACTAGACCTAATATTTCATAGGTCGTTAGTATGGTGAGTCAATAGATGGATGATCTTGGTAAAATACATTAGCAGGCAGCTAAATGGATCCTACAGTACATTCTGGGGACCATGGATCTTGGGTTGAAGCCATTAAGGAGGCCTTTTAGTTACAAGGGTTGATAATAGATTTGGAATTTGATTAGGAACATGTTATCATCTATTGCGATAGTCAAAGTGCAATTCACTTAGGGAAGAATTAGGTGCATCACTCTCAAACTAAACACATCGATGTCCATTTCCATTTTGTCGGTGAGATTGTGGATGAAGAGGACATTCTTCTTCAATGGAATTGCAGATTATCCTATAGATATGCTGACTAAGGTAGTCACTGGGATTATGTTCCAACATTGTTTGGACTTGATCCATCTATATATAACATGTTTGAGCACCTTCAAGCGAATAGCGCCTTTAGGCGTAGTGAGGCAGTTTTGATGTTGTGATGAAGGAACTTGCAAATCTTGCAAAGGTGGAGATTTGTGAAGATATTGGCTTGATTTGAGCCTTGTTTTGTTTTTGGTACATACTCTATTTTGAAATCCTATACTTTAGGAATTGTTTCCTTCTTTGGCTAAGTGTCTTAGGGGAAATTCTTTTTAGGGGAAAGATTTGAGGATTTATTCTCCATTAATACTGTTACATCGCCAACATTGAAACCAGATCCAAACCCGGTTTCAAGGATGTGAGAATTATGGCTAACTAAAATTTTCTCATAAAAACACAACACGGGCCCTAAGGTGGATCGAAGTCCTACATGAGATTATGCTTGTTGACTAAACAACCATAATCACACGTGGAAGCTAAAAATCCATATGCTGCGCAGCTGGTCATCATAATCAAATCAAATGAATCATGTATATCATTAAATATTCAATGGTCAAAGGCTCTGAGGCATACCAATTAAAGTTTCAATTCCAAATAAATGTAAGTTCAATTCCTATGAATAGTAGCCTCCAACATGACCTTATTCAACCAATACTAAAGACTAAATGAGTTCAATAGCAACTGAAGACATCTCAGATGATGTCATCAGTGTTCCATTTAATAACTCTACCATCCTGCGAAATTTCCAACTTCTCCTGACCTCCTAGTTCGGCTAAGGCATCAGTACCTAAACATTCAAATGAGATAGAGTCAGATTGACACAATCTAGCAAGTAGAAGGTTATAGGTGACGAATATAATCTATAGCAAACTAGCTCAATTATACTTACAGATAACATGTGCCAATTGTATAAGTAGAATAATCTAATAAATGAATAATATATCATGATGTACAAACACGTGTAAACCCGCCAAATACAATGAACAAATAGTGGCATATATCCACCTCCAACTGTAGTTAGTATATATGCATGTGGGAGCCTATTGAAGTAGGATAATGCTAAATGCAGTCTTATTATTATGGAATTGTATTTTTCATTTAATAATATTAGTCAACCGTGTTTTATGCACATGTGTTTTGTGTCAAAATCATGATCTCCTAAACCCTAATCTAAGCTAAGTCACACTACTCAATATTATTAAGATTAAGAGTCCATATCTACATACTCCTAAAGTCTAGACTAAACAGTGTACGTACTCCTAAACTACCCAGTCTACATGATGGCCATTCATACCCATGATGCAAACTATTCTCATTTGGTAACTATCATGTGGAGCATCTCGAGAAACTATATGACCATACATATTCCATGGCAGCCCGTTGTATGTAAATAGTCAACATTAGTGTTTCTAGTCAATCATTCTACCACTATCCATTACATAAGAAATTATTGGGTTCAAAGCCATAATCCTATAGTTAAGTTTTTCTCATTCCAAGGCCCAATCTCTAAAACGTCACCCACGGTCAGTCCTAAGTGGACAACGTTACCCTGTAGGGTTGAACTAATTAAAAATAAGTTTTCCCTTGTTATTGAGCACAATAGGGAACCTTGATCGAGCATGGTTGACACCCCGCTCAAGCGGAAATGACACCCTGCTTGAGTGCATGTCTCTAACTAATAGTCGTTGAATGCTTTGTCAATTTAACTGGATGTAGAAAGCGGTGCACTCGAGCGCATCCAGTGGCACTCGTTGGGTGCCCTCGAGCGCGCCTGTCAAAATTACGAATCTGTATGAATTCGCTTGTATTGCAATAGGGGGATTTTATTTATCAATCACATCTAAACGTGCACTCCTATCTAAACAAGTATTGAATCCATTCCATTCATTTTTAACATTATTTAATAGTAGTATTCAACCCATTTAATTATTTAAGATTACAAATTGTACCAATTTATTTCAAATGACAATATACAATCAACTAGAACTGTTTACTTACGTCAA
Source organism: Sextonia rubra (assembly GCA_037013555.1). Lineage (NCBI taxonomy): Eukaryota > Viridiplantae > Streptophyta > Magnoliopsida > Laurales > Lauraceae > Sextonia > Sextonia rubra. Next base: position 48,712,041 of record JASUAD010000009.1, on the reverse strand, counting down.
TTCTTTGGAAATACAATCTCTAACATGGAGATCCACTAATTTACCCCCAGATCCACAACCCAAACCTCTAACAAACCTCCCAATCAGGACCCATTCGCAAAATTAGAAGAACATCACTTAAATGCCCAATGATTTCAAGAACTAACAATAAACAAAACCTAAATGAAAGGAAAGAGAAGGACAGTTTACCTACAATGGATGCCAATGACAGGAGGAAGATGGAAAGGTGATGATGGTGGATGAGTTTTCTTTTCTCCTAAGGGCTTGGGCTCTCCGAAGGTTGCAGAAGAAAAGGCAAGGAGAAGAGAAAGTGATCGAGGGATTTAGGGCTAAGTTAAGGCAATGTTTACCTTATTTACAAGAAGGGCTCTTTGCATTTTTAGTGAGTTTTACAAAATTTCAAGAAATGGCTTATGGGACAAAATCCAATATGTTAATGGGCCAAAGCCAAGGGTCCAAGACATGTTTGGGTCACGCATCACCAATGGGTCCCATAAAGACATGCTAGGCATGGAATGACCTAATTCATAAAATGACCTATTAAACCACTCCTAACCCAACAAACCTGACCCAATCCAAATTGCCCAACTCAACCAAAATGAATTAAGGCCTAGGGCCTTATAGATAAAGGGTGATTTTTGGAGTTTATAAAAATAAAAAAATCTATAGATCTCTATTGTAGCTCCTCAGAGCATTTGTTTTTTTCAAGATAGTGAAACCTTCTCTAGTGTGTGTTTCAGATGTTAATACGTGTGCTCTAATGTAGTTAAAAAAATCCATGGAATTTTGTAACATTTCATATAAGTGTATTATACCTTTAATGCTGGGCCCAAAAACATATTAAGATTGAAATTGTTGCAAGATCCAATCTAATGTCTGAGTCTAGACAAAAAATACATTTGTAACATTTTTAACTCAATGCATCGATGACGACAATGGGTTTCTTGGTTGGTTTGAACTCAGGTGCCTAAAGATTGATATGTTGGTATATTTACTGTATTTTTTTGGACTTCTTCCCACTTGTGTGGTCTCTCTTGGGTAACAAAGAAAATTAGAAACAAAATTGGGCCATGTGCCTTATAATACTCCTAAATCTAGGCCATTTAACTGTCAGGCAACAATACCTAGCACAAACAGGCTCTTAGTTTGTCAACGATTCTTCCAAGCAAATAGTTTTCCTTTTCCAAGGCCCCTAAGCAAGTAGTTGGAATTGTTTGACACAGGTCACTCCCATGTCAGAATACCAGGTACTATCGGGGTTAGGTTGATGAGCGGCTACCAGGGGGTTAGATGTAAAACTCCAATCCAACTTAATTTGGTTTACCGCTTAATTCATGGCAAATTAGTTGTTACAGGTGCTTTACCCTTGTTTTTATTTCGGTCTGGGTTACGGATAGGTAGTTGGGTTGAGTTTAACCTGAATTAGGTAGACATGAACTCTTTTCGTAATTTTAGCTTTTGTATGAGTTCGTCATTTATGCATCATCTTGTTATCAACACATGTATTTCGTCAAGCTTGTTAACTTCCGTAGCTGACTCGCATGCAACTGATGTCATTTGCTTCCGTTGGATGGTTATTTGACTCGAACTGTAATTAACCTAAACGCTTGGACTGTTTTGCAATTTCTGCCATCCTTATCTTATATAAGATGGCATGCACCGACTCTCGCTTGTTTCATCTCTCTTCCAATGCCAGATTTCTCTTTCTCTCTTCCTTGCTTTTGGTTTCTTTCTTTCCTATTCTTATTCCTCACGATCAAAGGAAAGAAAGGGGAGAAAGTCTTGTGCATGCAGTTGACATGTCTTCTCTTCTTCCTTCGTTTCTTCTTCTTGCTTCTTAGAGCACTCTAAGGTAAGAGAGGGTTCTTGCTCATCTTTATGCATTTTCACATTTCCTCCTTTGTTTCTTCTTCTACTTTTCTTCTTATTCGTTTATTGTGTGTTCTATGGTAAGCTTTGAAGTCATGCTATCCTATGTGTGTTAGAGTGTTTTGCACTGCATGCACGGTTTCCTTCTCGCTCTTGGCATGCATGGTGTTAGGATTGCATCTCCAAGGTCAATTGGGCCAAAGAACAACGAATCTATAGAAAAGCTCAATCGAGTCAAGTATAAGCACGATTTAAATGAACACATGTTGGTACACAATGATTGTTATCAGTTTTCTTTATACTCTTAAGTGTGTTTTGACGTACAGCCCTCTTGTACTTATATGGTTTTGATCCTTTTTATATCCGGGGTGTAGGATTCAATTCAGTCGTTCTGTAACAGAGTTTTCTTACCTAATCGATTGGGTCTGATGTCCGACCGATCGAACACTTCCAGAATCAAAATCCGACCGATCGGGCTTTAGAACCAACCAGTCGGCCCTGAAGCATCCTACTTTAGGAGATTGAGTCTGTAACTGAAACCTGTTAACACTAATTTCCATCCTCCTACCTTTAACACAAACAAAGGAACTTTTTAGGTGATATTCCCAGGCCCCGTGGCTTGTGATTTACGTAAAGAAAGTCTTCCAGAGAACATCAATAAAAGGTAGGTGTGAAATGGACCTTATAGGGCCTTCACATTAGGATGTTAGTAACCCTTAACTTGCTCAATGGAATACGAGAATCACATGAATGGTCTTGAGGGCAGTGACCCATTCATGTGTGTTGCTTCCGAAAGAACACTGTGTATGGATAACTTAAAACTACATCATCATGCACGGCTAGAAACACTGAATGCCTAGACTAAGGTTGGCTAATAAAGTACTTTGATTCCAGCAAATTGAGTTGCATGGCATATTAATTGACGATTATTGTCCTCCACTCCTATGCACACTCTTAGTCATCGTTATGCGATTCCGATAGTGTATACATTCGATTTGTTTGAGATGTTTGTTTATTGCTATTAACTTGAGTATTGTATGAATTGCATGTACGGTAATATGCTCACTATGAAATGCATGGTTTACTCAAGTTAAAGTATATAGTTGATTCAATATGGTCAGGCACTACTCAACCTCAGCCTTAGGATACCCGACGGGGTTGATTTTGGCATAGTATGTATGATACTGCTGCAGTGTGGTTATGTCTTAGGGCTTCCGGACCATAGAAACCCAAGACCCATTCGTACCCTGGTCCGGTCGATGGTGTTTTCAATAAGTAAGATCCCAACAGGAAGTATATGGCAAATGTAGTAGCCACCTAGTCAAGTACATGATATGTATACATTGATTCTGATAGCATGCTCTATTTGATTGCACAACTTGCCTAGTACACGAACTTGGACCTCTATAAATTTATCAATTGTTCTTTATTCTGCTAGACACAATATCCGTTAACTTGTTGCTGCTTATGCTTTGCTGAATCATTGTATTCATGAGTTGTCCTTGGCGTTGCAGGCTTTGGTCCTGCTATCGACTCCTTGTCGGTTACCCCAACTCCAAGGGAGACCGTAGACGCCTCGTCAGAGCTCGAGGAGTGGATGTGATCACTCCACCGGAGAGCGACATTGACATGCATATGGGTCTTCCTTGATGTGATTGGGGCTGTGGTGTGGTTGATTTTATATTTGGATTCCGATTGGACTTTATCCATTTTGTCTCCTATCTCCATCTTGGATATTTTGTACTTCATGTAATCTTTTGTAGAGGTGATTTTGTTTTAGTGTGTCTTCTCTTGTTATGCATGTTGCCTACAACTTATGCGTACATAATATTGGCACATGTGAAATTCCCTTATGCGTGTACATTAGACAAAGTCTATGTGTGGGGGCACGGGAGTACGTGTATATTGATTAGGGTTAACTTTAATCCCCGAATGCCTGGGTTCGGGTTGTGACATACGTTTTGTATGGTATCAAAGAATTGTTTGTTCTAGTTGCTAAGCATGTAGGCATGTAGGAACGCGGTGAGGATACGATTGCAATATTTGACTTTATAGTGTGATATTTTGATTTGTTGGGGGGCATATAGTGGGGAATGCCTTATGTTGCTGTCGCTCCTTGAAATCTAAGGTCCTTGGGACCTTCAAATCACAAGGCATGACGGGTCCACAAACTAAAGCAAAAGAAAATTTTGAATTAATAAATTTTATTATACAATAATTACATGAACAAATAACTCCTACACATGCTATTAATGCTCAAATTCTCATGACTCATTTCTCAATCCTAGTCCAACATGCAGGCTAGGTATCTTTTATGTTCAGCTCAACTGCAAAATCTGGGGAAAAATAAAGGGGGGTGAGTACAACTCTAAAAGTAAACCTATCATGAAACTGTAGGAAATGGATAACAATCAAGGTATCAAATTTAGAAGCCACGATATCGAACAAATGATAAGGAACGGAATATAGCAATCTCAAAGGTAATAAAGTCCAATAATAAGATCAAATCAAATAAAAATTGGCAAAATCGGATTTCAGCAAAATTTACACAATACAGTGGAAATAAGCAAGATACTCCAATAATTAATTAAAATTATTACAATTTAGGAGCAACATCCTAAAACCAAACTAAAGATAAGGCATCTCCGCAGTAAAGAAAATATCAAAGTGTACTCGCCAGAATTAAGTCTGTGCCATGCACAAAGTACCCGCCAAGTACAAGCCATTTTCGTATCCAAAGTGGCACGAAGTCTGAGGTATTGGTAATCTTTAAAACAAAGTGGGTCTAGCTGCACCCTAGAAATATCGCACGAAGGGGTCTCAATCCCAATGTCATACCCAAAAAGAGCTAAAATCTGAGTGTGAGCGTACCCATGGTGTGTTGCCCATACTTTAGAGAATGCCTTGAGATCAAAGATATATGAGCAACAAAATCCAATAATTCATGAATTTCAACTCACAAACAAAGGTTAGGTCGGAAACACAAATCGAGCCATACATCATCAAATATTTGAACAAATCCAACCCTCTCAATTAATCTCAAACACTAACACAAATAATTTATTTTATAAAAAATGGGTTCAATGGAATCAATACCAAGTCTAACAATGAACAAATCTAAAAAAAAAAAATCATATAACAAATTTCTGACAATAATGACAATAGATGATATCAATACGAAAATATTAAATCTAATGATCATCACATCAAAGGTAACAAAATTCCTTGGAGCTCTATGATTATTTCAATAAATTTCAAAATTCCAATTTAAAGCATAATGGAGACAAGGAATAACAAACTCAAGCACTAGGGTAACATAGTACGACTACTCTCCTGGATGTCATCAGCGAATCTAACCTGGATCTTCTAGTATCTTAGTGTGAGGCCATGATAATAATGTTTAACAAATAATTTTAGCAATTAGGCCCAATGAGTAGGTTTGTGCAGTAGTTGCTAAATTTGGGTTAGGCTTGGGTACATATCATGTATCATGGGTTAATCACATATAGATTTGGGCCCAATTTATTATGTGGTGCAAATGGGCCCTAAATAGTGAAGGTGATCCATGCACATAGGCTGAATGGGTTGAACTCTAATTATTGGGCCAAATGATTGCATAGGCAGTCAACTAGTGGGTGGGCCTACAGAATTTCGAATTTTATTAATATGCATCAGGTGGGTCCTAAGTGGGCTCGCGTTTGAGTGGGTGAGAATGCAGAGATGCAGGTTGGAAAGGAAGATCATGAAAACAGCGAAATAGATAAAAAAATGAAACAGAATGAAGAAAAAGTAGAACCTGAGAGAGAAGAGTGCAGCGAGGGAGAGGTGATTTAGAGATGAAGCCGAAGAGCCTCCTAGTTGATGTGATGAGAGAAGAAAGAAAAAGAAAAGAAAAGGAAGAAGAAACAAGATGAAGAAGAATGCAGGGAAGAAGAACAAGAAAGGGAAGAAACGTGGGCTCCTGGTTCATCTAGCAGGAATGCAAGAAGAGAAAAGAAGAAAAGGAGTGGAAAGGTAATGATGCAGAAAGGGAGGAGGTAACAGAAGGAGAAGAAGAAAAGAAAATCAAAGCAAGAAAGAAAGAAAAAAGGAAGGAACAGAAGGAAGATGAAGAACCGAAGAAGAAGAAGAGGAAGATGACGTTAGCAAAAGATGGCGAAGCTGAAGATGAAGATGGGCCTTCAGTTGATGGGTGATCCATGATGGTGGGTCACGTGAGTTTTGGTGACTTTGGGCTGAAGAGAAGATGATGAACAGGGTGAACTTTGGGCTGAAGAGAAGATGATGAGCAGGGTGAAGGAAAAGAAAAGAGCAGAGGGAGGAAAAGCAGGGAAGAGAAAAGAAAAACAAAGAGGAAGAAACAGGAAAGAAGAAAGCAGAAACATGAAGGAAGGAGCAGAAGAAATAAAAGGAAGAAGAATGGAAGGAAAGAAAGAAAGAAAGAAAGAGAGAAAGAAAGAAACAGAATGGAGAAGGTGGGTGCGCAGAGGTGGAGCAGAGGGAAAGAAGACAGAGGAGAAGGAGAAAAGAGAAAGAAAACATGAAGAGGAAACAAGAAGAAGAGAAAATGAAACGAAATCAAGGGATAGACAGAAGAGTATAACCGGAAGAGAAGAGATCCAGAGGAGAAGAGAGAAGCAACAAGAAGAAGATGAAGACATGAGGAAGAAACACAAGACAGAGCAGGAGGAAAGAGAAGAGAAAGAATGCAGATGTAGATGGGCTCAGCTTGGTGAAGCAGGGAGATGAAGAAGAAGTCAGCGGAGGAGAAAGAAAGAAAGAAAGAAAACTTGAGGACGGCAAAACAGGAAAGAAAAGAAACAGAAAGAAGAATATGCAGGGAAGAAACGGAGGAAAGAAAACCAGAAGAAGGAAGAAGAGTTACACAGGGAAGAAAGGAACGGTGAGGTAGGAGAAAACGAAGAAGGGGAAGAAGAAAGCAAGAAAAGAAAGAAACAAGGAAGGAGGAAGAGACAAAGAAGGTGAAGGTGAAGGCAGAGTCGTGAGATGGAGGTGAGGAAGGAGACAATGCAGAGGAACAGGATGAAGAGAAGACGATGGCTGCTGGGTTGTTTGGGCTGTCTGGGCAGAAACGGAAGAAAGAGAAGAAAGAAAACAGGAACAAGAAAGGAAGAAAAACCATGGAGAAGGACTGCGTCAAGTTCGGTTGCAGGAGAAGTAGAAAGAAAAGAAAGGAAAAAGGAAGAAGAAATCAACAAAAGGAGGAAGAAGGGAGGAAAAGAATAATAAGTGCTTGTTTGGCATTACTAAATTTTAGGCTCTTATTGTCTAAATGTTTAAATCTAATAGAGTTGGAAAAATAAGAGCATTTGGTATATGTTTTATGCTCTATTTAATTTAGATATATAGAGGTAAAAGCTTTATTTCCCACAGCCCTCCTCATGATGCATTTCTAAATAAAAGGATGAAAATAAGAGGCGCTACTACAGTGACTTTTAAGAATCACTCCCAGTTTTTTTTTTCAATTTTTCTTGAAATCCGAGCCCCTAAATCTAGATTCAAACCGTTGAAAATGTTCACATGATCAAAATGGCCATCCATCCAAATTTGAGCCGTTAAATCATCCTGAATCTCGAGATATGTGCAAGAAAGCGTGAGCCATTGGATATTAGTTTTTGAATTCTGTGGGGCCCAAACACAAGATCCAAACCATTGGAAATGTTGGGAAGACTAAAAACGGCTATGGGATCAATTTTAAGAATTGATTCCTTGTGAATCTCAAGACAGTTGTGAAAAATTTTCAACCATTGAATTAATATGCTGAATTTGTAACTAGTCCATAGGCAGTCCCTTTTTTTATTTTTATTATTATTTCTGGAACAATAAATAACAATCCAAACCACTGAAAATGTGTAGAAGGTCAATGACCATTGTGAGACCAAATTTCAGCCATTGGATCATCACCAAACTTGAGATATTTATATAAAAACGTGAATTATTAAATATTTTAAAAAAAAATTAGGGGCCTCAAACACAAGATCCAAACAGTTAGATCTCTTTGGGAGGCCAAACATGATTATGAAGTAAATTCTCAAGGCACGATACCTAGTAGATCTTAATATATTTGTGAAAAGCTTTTAACTATTTATTTAAAATGGTCTATTTAAAATAGATGCTTCCATTGCCAAACACATATTTTAATTCTAGCCTCTTTTTTTTGTAGCTCTTTTTTTAATAGCTCTATTTTGAATTGTCTATAAAAATAAGATTAGACCTACCAAGCAAGCCCTAAGAAAAGGAGAAAAAAGAGAAGGAAGGCAGATGGGTGGCGGCTGTCTGGCTGGGTGACAGAGGAGGGAAAGGAGAGAAAACGAGAAGAAAGAATAAGGAGTAGTCCGGGTCAGCCTAAGTGCGGGTCAGGTCAGGTTTGGCCTGACTTGGCTGGTTTGGGTGATGTTGATGGAAGGTGAATGATGAAGAATTTGGATTATATGATGAGATCGATGCATTAGCAAGAACAAAATAACACAATAAGGAAAACCTAAATAAGCATGCCATCTAGAACAATATTGTGGCTAACTAATATGGTAACTTAAAAGGGAAATAGAGAAAGAAAAGAGAGGGCATACCTTCAGTAGAAAAGCCTTAGTAAGAAGGAGAGAAGAGAGAAAATTTAGATTTGTATGAGAGACTAGAGGGGATGATGTCTTTATATAGCAAAAGTAAAGAAAGTCCATAAAGGATATTGGTCCCCTACCCACGTTTAGCCAAGGAGAATAATTTGGGTTGGACTCTAAAACACAAGTTAGAATTGAACTCAAATTTCTATGTAGAGTTGAGATAGGAAATACAACAACAAGAAACCTGATCAATTTAAGTGTCTTGAGTGAGTTAGACTCCCAAATAAGCCAAATTCTAACAAAACATGGTCCCACAAATAATTTCAAATTTTAAACAACACAAATGCATGTAGGGTCCATCATGGATCAAACCAAAGGTCAAGATTAGTTTTAAATGAAAATAAAAATTTGGGTCATTTCAATTGCAAGGTTGAAGACCCAGGTCAAATTTTAAAGCCCAATCATGGAAGAAGATTATCAAGGTTTTGAAGGGGAAAACTGGATTATTGTATTGACAAAAGCAATTAAAGAATCAATGGGATCAAATGAGAAAACAATACAATGCTTGGACAAGTTTATGTGGGCAAACTGGTGTAGGACATAATGAATCAACTCAGACAATAACAATGGAACTTGAGAGATAGGACAAATATCTAAACGTAATTTGTTTTTTACAGTTTGTAGAATTTCATTGCATCTAAAATTGTTTTTATGATAACCAAATTTATAACATCTAATGTAGGGACACCCTGACGTGAAGATATTCAGGACCAAGCCTTTGTCATTTCCAAATGAAATGGCAACTCTCTTTGGTGGAACGCAAGCTAGGGGAGAAGATGCTTGGACACCATCTTCATGTTCTTACTTGGATACTTGAGTATGCAAATGCCCTCTCCGTTACCTAATATAGTCAATACCCAAAATGATGTTCAACAAGAGACTTTTGAGGATGTGTAAATGGAAGAGCTAATGAGAAATGTGAGGAGAAAATGATTTGGTACTTCACAAAGCAAGAAGAATGTCAAGAATAGTAAGTTTGATGATAATTTTGAGTGTATGGTCATTATACTTGAAGCCGATAGGAAATAAGAAGATAGAAAAGAGAAAGAGAGGAAAGAAGAAAAGATGAAAGAGAAAGAGAAGAAAGAAGAAGAAATGAAAGAGAAAGAGAGGAGAGAAAAAAGATGAAGAGAGGAAAGTGGAAGAGATGAATCAAGGTCCTATCATGCAAGAATGTCACTACAAAAAAAGACACATATAGCGGCAGTTTTTTTCTGCCGCTAAAAGATAAAATCTGCCACTAAAACTTTATTGTCTGTCACTAATACCCTCTATCACTATTTCTCAACACCTTTTTGCGGTGGACAAGTGTCTGCTGCTAAAAATAAGGAAATAGCAGTAGTTAAACAACTGCCCCTGTTAATATTAACATGTGCCACTAAAAAGTTTTGTTTTTTATTGGATAGTATTTTTTTAAGCAGTTTTAGTGACATTTTTTTTTTTGCCGCTAAAATGGTTTTTATAAAAAAAAATGGATTTGGATGGGTACAAATGAAGGTACGTCATCACTAACAAATGGATCCCTATATATGGAGAGACCCTCATGTGGCCCCCACTAGGAGGTTGATACTGAATTGAAGCCAAGAGGAAGCGAGAGGAACCTGAATACATGAGAGAAAGCGAGAGTTTTGTTAATACGGGGCCATTATTTAATTGTTTAAAGAAATTAGAGCCGTTAATCTGATGATGGACATTTGTGCAAGCAATTTGACTAGCGATCCAAGCCAAAACATGAGATCCAAAACCAATCTGGACCCTATCGGAAAATCTTGTACACGAGCCTTGGCTTTTTTTGTTTTTTAAAATGAAATGATACAAATTTCAAATACCTCCTAGTGCAGAAAAAATAATTCAATACTATACTATTCAATAGGCAACCACTAGTTAAAATTCTAACCATATGCCTTTATAGCAGCAAATATTATTGCCTGCTGCTGTATATATTAATTTTTCACTACTATAGCTACATACAATACTATCTGCTACTATATACACTAAATATTAACACCAAGCAATGAGTAAAATGAAACTTTAGCGACAAAAATTTTTTTATACTGCTGTAGAGATGTAAATTTTTAACTTACAGTGGCAAATAGTAGAGTGTGTTGCTGATGAAGACATTTAGCGGCGGAATCTGAAAATTGCCGCTATAAAAGTGTCGCTAATTGTCATTTTTCTTGTAGTGTGTGTTGCTATTTTAAACAAATACCAAATGTCTAAGAGAGCTCAGAATTGTACTTTTTTGGTACAAGGGCATTTAAAGATAAGGACAATAGAAATATTCCCATATCGTTCGAGAGTAATGATACTTGCCTCTATTACCTAAATATGATACTAAAACATGGGCCTTGATAACTTATGACTCATCACTTTTGTAGGCTTTTTTTTTTTTTTTTTTGGAAGGAATATTGAATGAATGTAATAACTTATGACTATTTCACTTTAGGAACATTTTTTTTTTTTTTTGGAAGGAATATCGAATGAATATAAAAACTTATTACTCCTCACTTTCGGAGCCTCTTTAATTTTGTCAATTTTTTGGAGGAATATGGAATGAATGTAAGAACTTATGACTCGTCACTTTTGGAGCCTTTTTTTTTATTTTTTTTATTTTTTTGAGGAATATGGAATGAATGTAAGAGCCCATGTTTTACAATGTGGCATTGAATGAATATATGAACTTGGCTTTCTTTTTTATTATGAGATTAAATGAAAGTAGGAACTTAATGATTACATATATTTTATTATGGGATGGAATGAATGAATTCACTATTGTTTCTTGATTTAATTATTGTGGGATGAAACGAAAGTACTTACTTGTGGTTTTCCTCTCTTTCATTTCTTTATTATGGGATGAATGAAAGTAGGAAACAATGACACCAAGGAGGCAAAGAATAATAATACTTATCACTTTATTGCTTCTAAAGAAGGGAGTGATGTACATAGCTAACAAGCCATGCAGGGCCTCAATTCTATAAGGTCATAATTTGGTCAAGGCATTTTGGAAGGTAATAGAAATGTATGTTTGGAGCTATTGTGTATGGAGAAACATATCTTCTTGCGATTTTCAATAGTATTATAAGAAAAGAGTCTACTTGAAGACAGTCGATTTGTTTCGGTAAAGGAGCAACTGGTTATATTTTTAGTGGCAATTGGGCAAAATCATAGAAATAGGATCTTGAAATATAGATCTAAACACTCAGGTGAAACTATCCAGTGTCACTTTTATGCAGTTTTAGTAGCAATGTTTCATCTCTTGATGGACATTATAATGACCCATTCCTACGACCAAACATGAAAGGAGATATTGGATAACCCTCGATTTTATCCATGTTTTAAGGTATAATCTCATGCTTAATTATATTTGCAAGTGTTTTTCACTTTTTTCAAATCTTTTGCCTTTTTTCTCTAGAATTGTGTTGGGGCAATAGATGGTATGCCATGTGAATGCTGTGATTTCCGTTGAAAACTAGGTGCCTTATATGGGAAGAAAAGGAGAATGCCAACTAAATGTTTTAGTTGGTTGCTCATTTGAAATGATCTTTACTTTCATTATTACTAGGTGGGAAGGCATTGCACATGATTTACACATTTTATTGGATACTATTTGTAAACTACATTTGAATTTTCCACATGCTTCTTTAGGTACTAATGATTAGTAAATTATGAATCAAATTATATTTTCTATCATAATTTATTTTTTTCTCTTTTCAAGTAAATATTACATTGCAAATGTTAGATTTACTAATATGTGTGGTTTTTTTGCTCCATACCATAATGTTCGGTATTGGCTATCGGATTTTCAGGGTGGTGGTCATCTTCGTGATAGGAAGGAGTATTTCAATTATATTCACTCATCATTGAGAAATGTAATAGAGCACTCATTTGGAGTATTAAAGGCTCCTTTTCCAATATTGAAAAGCATGCCTCCTTACCCATTTCCTGTACAAAGGAGCATAGTAGTTATTGCAATGACAGTGCATAATTTTATCAAAGAAGTTATTGTAGATACACTCTTTGAATGGTACGAGAATGAAGATATATCTCTAGAGGCGAGAGTAAGGATGATGATAGTGGTACCTCTGACATCGATGCTATAGTGGATATTATAGAATAGTTAGAGCTATCACAAGTTAGAGATGCAATAACAGACACCCTCTTTCAATTATGATGTTATGTTTTTTATCTTTATTTTATTTTGTTGGGTAATGGCTGCAAGTGACAAACTTTTTGCTTAGTAATGGTATAATGAACTTTTGATTATATAACTTTTGACACATCCGGTATTTATGGGAGTTTAATCTACATTAGAACTTTCTTATTGCCTTCCGTGTTTCTTGATTGTCATGCCTTTCGGCAAGCCTTAACGTGTATGCATGAGTAAGAAATTTCTCTGCTAATACTATGTGTCTATATCATCCACATTATTCGTTCCCATTGCAGACATGTCTCTTTATCTAGAGTTCCAGACCAATCACAATTTTTGTGCTACATTATGAAAGGATTACAACTATTTGGTTAGTAGCTTGGTGGTCCAATTTTAGGAAAAAATTTTTTGTCATGCCCCCATTGGCTGTAAGGTCCACAATTTAGATGGTTTTAATTGGTGTGTCTATTCATGTCACCTGTAGAGAGATAGAGTAGCACTTTTCCACTCTGTTTTTCCTCACCTTATGGGATCTTTGAAAGCAACAACACAGTATTTCTTAAAGTTATATTCCCTTGTTTAGGTGGCAACATACCTCAAACACTATTATTTTTTTATGACTTTTTTTGTTGTGGGTTGGACAAGACAACCCCACGAGCATTTTCTTTACAAACACCTAAGTTTCAAGTTTTTCACATAATGTGGCTTCGTGAAACATACAGATCCACCTATTCCAAGTGGGGAAAGTACCATAGTTTATATGCCCTTTCCTGTGTGAGAGCTAAGAACTTAAAATGACTTTTATTGTTATAATATATTAAACACAAAGCATCATTTGTTGGCATTTAAAACCCATTTTATGAGTTTTACATTGCTGGTTGAGTTGAAAATTAAATCGTAATGGATGTCAAATTGATTTTCTTTTATAAATTACATTTTTTTAAAAGACAAGAAATGCCCCTGTAATAAGATCTTATTTGAATGTTTACTAAACAGATTTTTTCAAATAAATCTATTTGAATCAGATATACTACTTGTATTACCCAACGGTCTATTTGAAAAAAGTCCATTTCTCACAGATCTATTTCTCACATATCTATTTGAGACAGATCTATTTCAAAGAGATAAGAGTTTCCAAATAGAGCCTAAAAGTCATTGGCAATTGATAAACTTGGTTCCAATAAAAATCCCAACGTGAGAATGGAATGTGCCAATTGCTAACTTAGATCCAATATAAATTCCAATGTGAGAATTTAGGAAGACTTCTTTAGGCAAGTTCCTGATATCTATGCTACTTATAGAGGCAACCAAAATGATTTATGGAGAGATTTTGGGTTTAAATAACGATTGAGTAGAGAAGATTTATAGATTTCATCAATTCAAAAGTTATAACAAAGTCTCATCCCATCAACCTAGGTTCATTCAAAGAGTTCGACTATAACTCAACAATAGACAAAAAAACAATAATAATGTAATAATAATAATAATAATAATAATAAATAATCCAAAAGAAACCCACCTAAAAGAATAAAAAATATAAGCAAGAGAAGAAAAGAACATAGAAAGCAAACTCCCAAAGTCATAACAAAATAGAACCGCCATCGTGAGCTTTCATAGGGCATTTTGATTCGGTAATGGCAAGCATGTATGCAAATAGCTGATATATTGCTTTTGCTTCACAATATTTATACCTTTCTACAATTCTTTGATACATGTACTACCTAATATTTGTAAGGAAGTGACTTGATGATTATCAGTCCCCATCAGGGGCGGATCCATACTACGATGATTTAGGGCGGCCATCCCAGATCAAATTAATTTAGAACCATGCAGTTTTTCGAATTGGGCCCTAGCACATGCCCAGTCTATGTCTAACTGGCCGCCCCACCTGTCTTAAGATCACTCCACATGTCCTTTGAGTGAAAAAGAATTCTCAAAAAGAAAAATGCAACTAGCCTTTTTTTTATCCTTTCTTTCATCGTACGAGCAATACCGTTCTTACGTCTTCTTGTTCGCTTACAACGTTCTCTGTCAAGTCCGCATCCTCTGTTGTATGTCAAATTGAACAACGCCATGTCATTGCCCAGACATCATCTATTACGGTCATGAATCTAACAGGGTTGTAGATGATCTTACCACTAGGCCTTAACTTCTCACCAACTATACTGTTCTTTCTTTTAGATGGTGTTATATTTATAAGATGGTTCTGTGTTATAATAGGTTGGTGCTATGCTAATGGGATGGTGTTAGGGTGGGTTTTCATTTTTATCTCTCTTGAATTAAGTGTTTCATTTCTTAGTAATGAATCTCTCCTTTTATGAAAAAAAACATAAATAATAACTGCCTTAATGAGTGGCAAGCAAAAGGGCCATGTGATCTATCTCTTAGCAATGAACTTTCATGGCATAATTTGTAAGGGCTATACTTGTTCGTATTGGAGTCACTAGGCCTTAACTTCTAACTGGCTACACAGTTCTTTGTTTTGGATGGTGTTCTATTCATAAGATGGTTTTGTGTTTAATAGGTTGGTGCTATGCTAATAGGACGGTGCTAGGGTGGATTTTCTTTTGTATTTCTCTTGAATTAAGTGTTTCCACACTACACCAAAAATATCCATTTGGAACAGTTTGAAACTGTTCCTAAATGAGTATAGAACGGTTTCAAATCGTTCCAAAAATGGGTGTCATAGAAAATTTTGGAACGGTTTAAAACCATTCCAGAATTCCAAATCTAGAACGGTTCAAAATCGTTCCAGAAAACGGTTCAAAACAGTTCCAGATTTGGAATTCTGGAACGGTTTTAAAGCGTTCCAAAATTTTAAAACCGTTCCAAATTATTCCTTAATATTTTATTGCCATGTTTTTAACTTCTTTAAAACAGTTTTAATAATATTTTTTTAAATCATATGTTTTTTAAACCACTACTAATCACATATTTAAAAATAAAATAAAATAATTGTGGTATTCACATTCATACAAATGCAATCATTAAAATTCTTTTTTAACACAATAATTAAAAATTCATGTTATATTCAATAATTTTAGGCCACAAGTTGCTATTATTGTGACAAAAAAAGCCAGCTCTTCTTCTTGTAAAAAACTTCAGCCTATCTAGCATCATATCAATAAGCCCTGCTGATAATTTAGAGCCTGTAGCAACATTATTTATTGTGAGCAGCCTATTTTTCCACTTTCTCAGTCCAATTTCTCTGTTTGCTATGTCATTGGTAGAAGAACTAAAACCAGTAGCATTTAATTCTGAATGCATCTCTAATATTTCTTGATTTGTTTTGCTTGTATCTGGGTTTTGACTTATCTTCCAAAGCAGGTCACGGAAGTCCTCTTTGTTTGAGGAATTGTAGCAATTTGCAAGTCGGATGAATACTGTTTTAACAGCTACTGCAACTTCCTTATCAACTTCAAATGCAGTTTCAAAAGATACAGCGACTATGTGTGTGGATCCCCCTTTAGTAATTGAAGAAGTTTCTACATTACATGGTCACCATGGACAATCAGGCCTATCATGCATTATTACTCCCATTGCCGCTGCTTTTTTGAAAGCTTCTGCTACACTTTCCTTAAAGCTGTATAGGAAAACAGAACTTACCCAATGTCATAATCCTATCCC
This sequence comes from Sextonia rubra, assembly GCA_037013555.1. NCBI lineage: Eukaryota > Viridiplantae > Streptophyta > Magnoliopsida > Laurales > Lauraceae > Sextonia > Sextonia rubra. The sequence continues at coordinate 48,695,757 of JASUAD010000009.1, read as the reverse complement.
ATTTGGTTATGAAGCTCTTTAGCCTATTAAAAAGATTTGGCAAAAGACAAATTAAATATCAGGAATTGAATGTGACGTTTCATTTTATTTTACTAATCTGATGCAAGGACATACACATATGAATAGGTAGAAAGATGAATAGGCAGAAAACAAATTAAATATCAGGAATTGAATGTGACATTTCATTTTATGAATCTACTTGCTCAAAACAAGCATTGTCATTTTTTTTATGTCTTTTGGATGGGTCATCACTCATCAGTTCCATGATTTGAAAAATTTTGGACTTTCCCATTGGGAATTGTTAGGACAAAGTCACATGATAAGTAAATTACCCTCATTGAAGGCTTTGCATATCTTCAATGTGCAACAGTACATTCCTTGCTCATCTGCGTCTCTTGTTACTCAAAGGCAATTTTCACAGCCATCTACACAGCTATCACATGTTTGTGATGTAAATAAAAGGATGGGTTTAAAATTGCTCCAAGTCTTAGTTAATGTTAAAATTGACTTAGTTCAAATCCAATCAATCCTAAATATTCTGCCATCAAATGTGGAGTTCATCTAGTTGACGACGAAAACAACGTGGGTTCCACACAATTCATTTTAAGAATACAAACAAGACCAGCAGTAGAATCCATGTGCAAGCTAATGGAACTTTACTAGGCATCTTTCCAAGTGGGTTGATGACATAACTCTTGCAAGCCGCATACAAGATGTAACCTCAACTCATTAACAAATTAGCAAGCCCACTGCCTCATTTAAATAATATATGACAGGTCTCCAACTGTAGCACAGCTATTTAAGGACAGGAGTCTAGGTCATAAGAGAGTGTAAGCTTGAGTTTTTCTCCATCTAAAAAAAAAAACATATGGTAAGTAGGCATGCAAAAATAAGCTCTTATTAAGGGAAGAGAAAGATGACTTCAGAGTACAAAAAGCAGCATCCACCAGAGTAACTCAACCATTAAGGTTCAGCTCAACTAAACCCACAAACAGCTAAGAAACAACAAAGTGACCAAAGGGATTAACAATGGGAATTATTGATTAATCAAACACTTGTTCAGTAATGACTAATTCCAGGTTGAAGAACCCAATCCAGTTACATGCTTGCACCAAGACTAGAGTAGAGGATTGCAAAAAAATAAACAAAAACAATATTTTCTTTGCCTCATGTTTTGCAGCATTTTCATTGTTCAGACAGAGAGAGAAGCAATGGATTCATTGTTCAGACATGCATGTTATTCAACATAAAGCAAAAGTGATGAAAGCTATAACTCCTTAGCTCTTCAAGCTTGGACTGAAGAGCAGCCAAATGGGTTTTCTTAGCCTCATGTTTCGCAGCATTTTCTCGTGACTGTTGTTGCAATGAAATCAACTCCTCCAATTTCGCCATAGAACTTTTCGTAGCCTCATCAACCAAAGCAGTTAATGTGGGTTTCAGTGTAGCTTTGTAGTCAATCCCCAGTATCATAGCCACCGTCGATCCGTCAGCATTCAGCACATACTGGAACTCATTTCCAAGCTTCAACCTGGAAACCATCCACCCATTAACATGATCTCTATCTCAACAATTTTAGATACAAGACATTCACATTCAAGAGGGAGAGGGATCTAAATTTGCAAAAGCAAGTAGAATGATCCATAAATATTAACATTATCAAGCTAAGATTACTGTCTAAAATATTTCAACTTCAACTAGTGTAACATAGATTAAGTAAAATAACTTCAATACAATTCCTTAAAAGACTATAAAAGGAAAATAGAAGTGTGAAATTAGAGGTTCAAAAATGACACAACCTCAATTTTCTTCATCCTGCTAGTGAACATGGCATTGAATTCAAACGTATCACTTGAAGAGACAATCTTAGTATTGGGTTCCTTATTAAGAATCTTGCATTTGGCATAAGACAGAGAATGCAGCAATCTAGTCATGTCTTCATCAGTTAAGTTCAAATGCAACATGATGTCTTGGTAGGTTAGTCTATCCGAAGTATTGAAGAGTAGCAAAGCTGTTGCCTGTAGACAATTTAAAAAAGCATTTGTGCTAAACATTCTACCAATTGTTATGAAGTATAAATAGACACTCGGCCTCAGATAACTTACCTGACTAGTTGTGACTCTCAGTCTAACGACTTTTGATCTAAACCTGCCAACCATTTTACAAGTGCTCAAAGAATATGTCCATTTCAGCTTCCGGTGATTCTTTGATTCATAAAACTTGTTGAATAGGTCAATGTTGTTTCTCTGTAAAGATAGAAAGTAAATAAGAAACATTAACAATTACAAGTAAAGAGCTGAGTTGCAAAAAACTAGCGATAATATAAGTCGGTTCTTGCCATCTTGCAAAAAACAGAGATATTTTTTTTCCTAATTTGGAGATCCCACAAAAGTTCATAGGGTTCAAAGTTGTTTAGATTGAATTGTGTGTAAGATCAAACCAAAGACAAAATCCATAAGGAAAGGAGGGAACTTTACCCTAAAATGTGAGCTCTTCTGGTTGGACAGAGATCAAGGTGCTACTACTGCCCATAGATATTGATCTCAAACCATTGTTCAGAGGAATTTCATCCAACTCTGTACAACCATAATCAAGAACAGAAATCTCAAGACATAGCAGCATTCAGAAGATCAAATCAAGAAAGCAATTTCCAAAGAAAACAACAACATTTCCTCCAATTTCAGAGTTTGCATAATCAAATCCATCCTCTGTAAGGAGATTCCTCTTCATATATAGGAAAAACAAAGACGAAAAATCAAAATCCAAGAACTACAGTTACATAACATGGGATGATTTCTAAAAAAACAATGAAAATCAAACACGAATGCTAAATGCAAACCTCTAAACTTAGAATTTTCTTTTTCCACTCTCCAATTCTCCTCCTTTCTTGATCAATCCTTTCTGAAATCCACAGTTCTCACAATAGGACGAAAGATCTCCAGAAACACACTTAATAGGATCAAATTACATATCATAGCAAAAAAAGCATTGAAAAAAAATTATTCCAATAACATCAATTCACATTCAAACAAAAACAAAACATCATTCCATTGTTCTTAATTCCTTTATATACAAAACTACTTTCTTCCCTTCTTCTCTTCAAAAATTCTACTAAAAAATAGTTATGATGATCTCATTCTCATATACCCCCCAACATCTAATCCAAATCTATATCCATGTAATCCAAAGAAAGAAAGAAGGCTGAGTGCTTGAGCCGCATGAGGCTGAGTGCTTAACTAACTGACTAGCCTAATGGAATGACTGTTGAAGCTTAACTAGCCTGGTTGAATGACTGTTCAAGGCACTTGGATATAAACAAAAAGGTAAAAAAAGTGTAACAAACTGAAATGGAGGAAAGGAAAAAAAGAAAGGATAAAATCAGTTATTAATGCTCTATGATATTCACCTGATCATAATTCTAATCAATGAATATAGTAAAAGCCTTAGGCCATACTACAAAGGACCCACTATCAACTTCTCCCAAAGTAGAATGATAATTGTCCGGATAAGGTAGGTCGACATCTCCTTTGTCAATGATGTCAAATGTAATATTGTACACATTTTCCGGAAGAGGTTTACAATGAATGAGTTAGGTACCATTACCGATATGAGCCCTTCCACGAGCGACAATATCTTGACACCATGACATCAAGTTGCATGGCTGCAATCTCATTGAATGGTCATTGCTCCCTTCTGTATTGGAAATTGCAACAGACGTTGTCCTCTTCGATGGAAAAAAACTGCTTGCTTGGAATCCTGAAGGCATACACTGCTGTAATAATGTTTTAAAGAATTATTCAAAAATGCTTTCAATCCAAAAATATTTAAAAAAAAAACAAAAAACCCCAATGATTTCAATATTACTTTACCTCAATCAGCTATTTTATACTACTAAGTTCTTTGAAAATGTATTTTTGTTCTTCAATTATGCAGTTTACTTGGGACATCAGATTCTTAATTGCTGATGATTGCTTAATAACTTCTTTTTCCTTGGCAGCTAGTTTTTCAAGAACAGTAGAGGATCCTATAATTTGAGTTCTTGAGACGTTGCCAATACCTCGAACATGACCCCTTATATCAACACCAAATACTTGAGACAAGGGATCATTGAGGATGTCATATGAATCTACTTCATCTTTCTTAGAAAGTAGTATTCTTTTATGTCAAATTCATAGGGTACAATAAAAATGAAAATCACATTATTAGATTACTGTTACCTTAATTTTTCTACCTTAAATCAATAGTATCAAGAAACACATGCATGTGAGCAATGCAAACCATTAGATGGACAAACATGTAAAAACAGCATTAATTTAATGTTTCTAACCACTCTCCATGATGTAAACAATGACTTTATTGACTATAATAACAATTTACACACATTTTAACAATCATGGGTTAAACAAAAAACACTTCTATACCAATAAAAATCATAACTTTGCATAATACCATTTATAATCCATTTGAACCATTTACACATATGAGAGTTTGCATAACATAATAACATGAGAAAACTGAACTCACCATAGGTGAAGACATAGTATTAGAGACAGAACCATCTTTCCTTTTATGAGCTTCTACCTACACTTTAGCCCTAGATAGCAGAGGGTCATCCTCCTTCCTTTGGCTTTTTTATATTTGCATAAGTTTCACATAATCAGTTTTTAAGCAACAAATCACTATTACATTTATGTTATGAACAAATGCCAATACGTATCATTTTCTCCTCTAGTCTTGCGTGGCCATACCTGCCACTTATATGATATATGCTCAGCTTATTGCCTACATCTTTATTTTTTATCCGTTGTTCTATGGTTTTGGGACTCAAATTCTGTTTAATGAAAGCTTCACAATCTTCTGACCTAACTCTGGGAGGACGATTGTTCAATCTACCTTCATGAGTTGGATGGGGATAAAGGTATTTCTTTCTCAATTTTGTCTTGTACTCCCTCATCATGTCAGACATGCTCGTAAGGCATTGACCTTTATAGGATTGAGGAACAACATATTCATCTTAAAAGAAATTAACAAAAAGGTCAAATAAGAAAGGATTCAATATTAGCATTCATATGCCAACTTCCAAGTTTGCATTATCAAACCAAAAGGTAATTTCAAGTATATGTCTATCATCTACCTTATTTTATTAGTTAATGTTTTTTACACAAAAATGTGGAAATCATATCTTTACACAATTGTAATTATATTGAAATAGTATATGGATCATTCATACTACTTACCTTTTGATTAAGGGAGTCTTAATTGAAAAATCTCTATTACATTCCGATTTGTTTTAAGTTGAGATTGAGCTTAACTTGAGTATCTATAAGCCAGCTTGAATATTCTCCATTCCAAGTTTGTACTACGATTTCATGCTTGGATGAGCTTCCAGAGCTGATCTTTCATGGTCTTAGGCACCGCACGCCAGTCTTTGATGAAAATGGGGACAATGGTGCGGACAACCTCTCCACATCTTGATGCCAACTGGATGGAATGATCGCCCACAGATAAGCCATTATCACTGAATATAATCACTGGCTTTTGTTTAGATAACATAGTTAAACATGCATTATGCTCCTCCGCCATTCAAACACCTACGTCTCAAATGACTTGATGAAACAAAGCATAATCAATTTATAATCATCAACATTCAAAAAAATTAACAAAAATATATATTTTTTAAATGAAGAAGACAATATTTGAACATTAACATATTCAAGACACCATAATCATGAGAATAATCAAGGCACCATGAGCTTAAGCATGAGTGTAAGCACAAAGTCCATATTTCAAAATATCAATATGTGGATAAAACCATCAATTCATCTTCATAGTCAAATTTGTTACATGTCCAGCTCTATAATTCATAATCAAATTCTTTTAGTACGTCTTCCAAATTTGCTCTTTCGCCATCAAGGGAAGAAAAGAGACTAGGATCTTCAAGTGCATCAATGTCTTTTGTTAATCTCTTTAGTGCCCTTAGAACAACAGACCATCCAGGCCTTATCTGATCTTGAGAGTAGAACACCTGCCTTGCTTAACATGCTAATATAAATGGCTCATCTCCTTCCTTATCTTTTCCTTTAAATTTCTCCATGTTCACGATTGTCAAATTTGTATCAGGATCAACAATGCACCCATTGATCCTATCCTCTACTCTAAACCAATCACAATAAAATACTATTTGACGAAAATCAATGTAATTCAACTCGATTATTTGTCTTACAACTCCATAATAAGTGGTCTCATCTTCCTTGTAATTCTTATCTTTAGCATTTGCCCTGAATTTAGTGATGGCATTCATTGAGACCCCGCTATTTTGTGTTGACTTGTTAGTCTCATATTCAATTGCAGAGAATACAAATCCATTAACACAATATTTGTTATACTATTTTGCCTTAAACATTGGGCCGTCTACGAGTCGTTTCAGAGTCTGATTACCCTCGATAAATTCCATCTACATATAAACATTGGGATTTCATAGTACTCAGCATATACAAATAGGCACTAATTGTCCAATACATAAAGCCTAATAAATAATTAAAATAATACCTCCTTCCTCAACCAACTGATGAAATCAGGCTCATTATTCTTAAACACACTGCCCTTCTTTTTTTGTCCCTTCGAATTACTTGTTCTTATATACATTTTATATTTCCTGTATCAATGACAGACATATTATTATATATATTTATGTACATGTTATCTAATTACCAGACTAACAAGTTATTTAAAAATCTTCATCCACTCACTCTTGCCAATCCGTAATTCCATCATGGCAATTCAAGATCCATCTACGTACTTGTTGATGTTGTGTGTTTGTTAAGTACAAAATTTTGCCTTTATCCAAGGGCTCTTCATCGCATATACCGTCCTCGTCTAGGAATCTTTGACGCATCCTCTTATGACCACCTCTATCACCATCTGGCATGTACTCCATACAGTACCAAATAGATTCCTCTACAATATAGCGTTCAACAATGCACCCTTCAGGATGTGCTGTGTTCTTTACATATCCTTTATAAACCTTTATTAACCTGTTGAGAGATTTCAAATTAGCACTATATTATACCATTCAAAAGACATCTTTGGAGTTAAAACTTTACCATTCAAACGGATACATCCAACGAAATCTAACTAAACCGCAAGTTAATGCTTCGTCGGCTAAATGTACCATGAGATGAATGCTAATTTCAAAAAATGACAATGGAAAGAATTTCTCCAAGATGCATATTACAACGATAAGCCATTATTTGATAGCAATAATATTATCTGCACTAATTGTCTTTAAGCACAATACATTAAAGAAGTTGCAAATTTGTTGAATAGCACCTTTCAACGTCTTATGCTCTGTTAAAGTATGTTGTAGCAAAATAAGTAATAATTGTTGCATTATGACATGGTAATCTTATGACTTAAGCCCCTTCATTTCAAAATTTTGTAGATTCACAAGATATTTAAACCTCGAACTATACCCTTCTGGAACTTTCAAGTCATGTAATGTATGATAAAATAATTCTTTCTCCACACGACTTAGAGTAAACAGTGCCTTCGGTTTAATAGTCTTACTATCCGATTCTTGTAACCAAAACTCTCTTCTAACTTGTGTTATCCTTTGTTTTATTTTTGACTTCTAAGATCGTCGACAAAATATGTTCACCAACGTTCTTCATAACATGCATCACATCTATATTATAACGAATTAGTAAATCCTGTTAAAGTATATTAAAGAAAAATGGTTAGCTATCTATTCGTTAAGATGGATGTATAAAAAATATAATGCCAAAGTAAGTAAAATCACCTTCCAATATGGTAGGTCAAAAAGAATCGATCTCTTATTCCAAGTAGTTATATTATTGGTCAACTCATCATCAAAACTTTTTCATTTCTTCCCCTTTGATTTACCAATATCCATCTAAATATCCGCTACCTTGTTAAGAACTTCTAAACCACTCAATTGACGAGGAGGTCTTCCTTCCTTTGTTTTACCATTGAAAGCCATTTTTTGGGTCCTGAAAACATGATCAGTAGGAAGGAATTTTCGATGACCCTGATAGGAGTATTTCATTCCACTTTTAAGGCGTTTAGCAATGGTTCATTGAGCACAAACAGAGCAAGCATATTGTGCATGTGTTACATAACCTGATAAACTCCCATATGCAGGAAAATCATGAATTCCCCACATCAACATAGCTTTCATATTAAAAACTTCCCTCGAATGAGAATCATATGTTTGCACTCTATTAAGCCATAATTCCTTCAACTCATCAACTAATAGTTGTAAGTAAAGATCAATGACTTTACCTAGTCCTTTTGGACTTGGTATCAATACTGTCAACATTGAAAATTCTCTTTTCATGCACATTAAGGGGGGGAGATTATAGGGCACAATAATGACAGGCCAACAACTATAAATGCTACTAAGATGTGCAAAAGGATAAAACCCAATAGTCGCAAGTCCTAAACGGACATTACGATGTTCCTCAGAAAAACTTGGCCACTTGGTATTTACTATCATCCAACTTGGGGAATGAGATGGATGCCGCATAACACCGCTATATTCTTTCGGTCAAGAATGCCAAATCATTTGCTCTGCTATCCATGGCACACTACATAATAAAGTATACAATTAATTAATTAGTTATGGATTGTAATATTCCAATAGAAAATAGGATGACCTAGAAAATATATTTAACTTTGAAATCTAACTTGTATAGCCTCTGCAGCCTAAGTGTCAAAGGAAAATATCTCAAAACCTTTGATGGAAGTTTAACACTTTTATTTTTTGCCAAGTAATCTGACTTCCATCTGTATATATGATTGATTGGACAATTTTACTTATCTTTATACTCTTTCTAGTGAAGAATGCAATTATTCGGGCATACATATATACACTCATAGGTCATTCCCATTGAGTTGATCATTTTCTTAGCTTGATATGTGCTTTCTGGTAATGTATTTCCTACTAGTAGAAAATTTTTTACCAATTGAAGGAGATCATTAAAGCTATTGTCTAATCAACCATTTTGTGCTGTTAAACTGTACAATTCAACAATAGTTGATGATTTTGTGAGTTCCCTAGGACATGAAAGATACAAAGCTTGCCTTGCATCATCAAATAAAGACTTATATCTCCTGGTTTCATGGTCTTCGTGTCCTTGAAACCTTGGAGAATCTTCATTTAAATCTTCATTACTTGCGAGATCGTCCATGAGAGAATCAACATTTTCACCAATTCTCCCAAATGCATCATTTACAAGCTCCTCCATTCTAGGATACATGTCATCCATTTGGTCATAAGACTTCAATGTTGATGGTTTCTCATTAGCTGTGTTAAAACTTTCTCCATAAAAAATCCAATGTGTGTATGACTGATCAATACCATAAACGAGCAAATGGTCATAAATCAAATTAAGGTCAATCATTCCATGCCCATTTTGGCATTTCACACATGGACATGGAAAATGCTGAAATCCACCATCATTTTTCTTTACAAACTCAAAGAAATGCACGAGTCCATCCAAATACTCTCAACTTAATCTGTAGTTGGACATCTATGCTTTGTCACTTGGTGACGACATTTTGCAATCAGTGAGGTAACATATAACTATCCAAAAAGAATCCATTAATGATGATGACAACAACAATATGTACATATTGCAAATGGCCCAATCTATGATTGATCCACAGTCACCCAATTGCCCAACATGAAATAGCAATATATTAATTATAAGATGCACATTAGGGAAATAGTTAAAAAAAGTTAAAATTGTTGAAGCCTAGTCCATCCCCCTAAGGGCTTGGCTAGTACTAGACTGAAGCCCAAACATGCATGCGCTGTGAATTTAACCCGACTGTCTATTGTTACAACAAAGATATGATAAGAAAAAAAATGGCCTTGGATCAGAGAAAAAAGTGCATTCAATTAGATGAGATTGCTAAGAAATGAGATATATTTTAATTCCATGTATGCAAAACCCATGATGAGACTTTTCATATCAATGGTTAAGCTGAAAAATATTAGAATGTGTGAAAGTTTGTTGTAGTTGATAACCTAGCTTTTGATTTGCTCGGTTGTGTTTTCTTAGTATTGGAAAAATTCATTAGTGCTTAAATAAAAACAAAAAGCCAGATAAAAGGAAACAATTGGAAGGAGAAAAGACCATTAGCTCAAATCCAGTAAATGATACAGGGGAAGTAAAAGACCATTACCCCATATATACAGAGAGATAACCCCATCAATCTTCTTCTCCAAGCTAAGGAATCCACTCATGGTGCTGCTATTGAAGCAATGAATCCACTCAACTTTGACGAGAGGTTGAGTTTGAATCCCCAAGCTAAGTCCTGGCTTGGGCTTGAATCCATGATCAATCCCTCCCCATCCTATGTTACTGTCTATGAAAATCTAAATACCAGCTAATTAAAAGTCAACCACAAAGACAAGATTCACTTGATAATAGGACTACATATTAGCACAAATAGGTACATTTAGTATGCAAGCTCAACTAATGAAAAAATTGTTAACACAAAAGCTTAGTTTTGAGAAAACCTTTCAAACTAAAATCTTTTAAAGAAAGTAATGCACAATTACCATGGTAAATTTAAATGCAAAATGCCTATCACCTACAGCAAACAAATGCACCTATGACATATAAACTTCTAAACCACATAGAAAAGGGGAACAATGCTCGGTACATTACATGGCCTTGAACTGCAAAAGCTCAAAAGAGCATAGAACTACTCATAGTTGGAAAAACCATAATTCATTTAGATCTACCAAATTCAAATTTCCTTGTCTGTAAATTTCTTGACCTACTACTTGAAAGCAATCTTAAAAAGTGACCAAAAAAAAAAACCCCTAACTATAAAGATTTTAGTATACATAGCATAAGAAATGCGTTCATAGTACCACTGAATGAATAAAAATCAAATATAAGACATGTTTGAACTGTTAAAGGATAACCACCCACGGTGCTAACAATTTTTACAAGGCATTACTCCATTGGTTTGTGTCTGCTGTGTAAGTAAGATTGCAGAAATTGGGTTTCTGGATCTTGGGTCTCAAATTGCTCTTGCAAAAATTGTAAAAAATGCTTTTACCTTAAACAATGAGAGATTTTAAGAGGGCATGAATGATCAAAAGGGTTTCTCCCCCTGGGAAACTACTTTCATGGGTGATTTTCATAGCTCTTCTTGATCTTGTGAGGATTGTTTTATGTGGAAAATAGTGGGTCTAAGGGAGAATGATTTGTGTTGTTTAATGTTGACATTTTCCACAGTACTGATTTTCTGGGCTAAAAGTGTTTTCTGTGATTTTTGTGGGTAAACCTACACTTCTACTACCATGAAATTGAACCAGCAACCTTCTCATCCATTCTAAGTTGTTTCATATTATATGATGATTTGATATTTTCCTGTGTGCTATTTTGAAGATATAGTTTACTCAATCAATGTGTAGTTATAGGCCTTGGTGTTTTATTATATCAACAGGGAAAAAGGAAAATCAAGAAAATATGTTTGTTTACTTGAAGGATTTAATGTGTTGAATTGTGAATTCTGATTGCAGTAGGTAGAAGCAAGAAGCAGGGGTGACTATGGAATTGAGTTGTGCTTGAGTGCTTAATTCTCATTCAATATAATTGTCTTTTTTTAATTAGTCATGTTCTTGTGACTATCTTTTTCTTATTTTGCTTCTTGATTCTCATCAAGGTTGTCCCTATTTTTTGTGAGAAGGTTTATTGTAATTATTTAAATTCCACACACCACAATTTGATTATGTTATTTTTTAGTCTAGTCCTAATTTTATTGTAATTCCTAATCTATCTTGATGTCTTGATGTCACCTATAGTTTTTAATGAGTTGTCAATGATTTTGTGTAGTTAAAAGTATTCTATAAATTATTGTAACTTATCAATCTTTCGTGAGGACTAAATACATTAAGGTTGCCCATATTTCATATGACAGAGATGGACGGAATTGTACACATCTCAAACTTGATATAGTTCTTTTGGCCATAGCTTGGATTCCTATTCTCACCTTTTGGATATCAATTGGTTTCAAAAGGTCTTGATGATTGTATTCTCCCTCCGGATTTTAACTCAGTTGGAAAATTGAAGTTTTTTTTTCTCTATATCCTTTAAAAAAATACATACAATGAGGTCACAATTGATACTTGTGGAATGTCTCCGATTTTCATCATATGATGTTAGGAGGATACAGGATCAACAAAAGGGCATGTGAAGATCCAATTCCCATTGACATTGAAGAAGCAACTAGCTGATGATTGGGAGTTTGTTACTCAACTCGGTAAGGTAGTTGCACCCCAAGCTATGATTGACCTCTTTTACTTTTATCATTACCAGTATCTAATGGCACGTAGAAATCACTTAATGGTTTATTTTCCTTGGGGGTTAAAATCGACATGTATCTTCTTGTATTTATTGCTTTTGTGTTTATTTCACTTTGTGGAGGGACTTATATGTAATTTCTGTAGTTCATAAGATTCTACGTAATTATAGAAAATCCACAGGGGCTGTTGTGTTATTATAGTTCTCACTTAATATGAAATAACATCGAGTATGGTCATCCAACCCTATGGTTCTCCTGTCTCTCCTCATGTCTTCTTTCTCTTCTTTCCAACCCCAATTGAATGACCTATTCTTTTTTCTTCTCTCTTCTTTCTTTTTCTTCTTCTTCGTAAAACCTTATTATCCTTTAGATTTAGAAAACCAACTCAGTATTAGAGCCCTAGAGATCATCATGCAAAGTTGCCTAGTGGTTGAGATTTAAAGAAATTTTAGGTTTTAGAGGCTCTCTGCCTTGGGTGAACTAGGTGGTTGTCGACAGAATGGTGTTATTCTGTGGGGATGGCAATTGGTGGAGCAAAGTGCCTAGGGAACTTTGATGGAAGTTTCTTTGTTACTGTTTGTATATTTTCATGTTACTACCTCTCTAAATCTACTCTCTTCTAGGGTCCTAGTAAGGAAATCCTTTTTTGCTTTACTACTTTTTGCTTTTAATGCAATGAAGATATCCTAAAGGAAAAAAAAAATCTAGGTTTGCCTTACAAGACCTATTTCTGTGACAAAAGAAAGAATTTGTCTACTTAACACTAAACCATGAGAATCCATAGAGATAAATACAAATGGACAGAAGAAGGATATAAGAATTTCAACTAAACAAAGGAAACACGTTGAGGTTGGCACATTATAACTGTATAGCAAATAATCTCAAATAGCAAAAATGTACTTGATGTTGTTCATTATTCTCTTACATTGCTAAATTCAATTCTTGTAAAATGAAGAGTAAAATGAAGAACTTCTTGTAATCAATTCAATTCTATAACTCCTCCTGCATTCTAGCAAATCAGGGCCTCACTCCTTCCCAAATCCATTCCATTATTACTTAGCTTTTCTCATTTTTGCTAGCCCATTGCCTATGGATCTGGTGTTCTGGGTGTGACAAGTTGGTATTTAGGGTTGGTCTTTTGTCCTGCCAACTATAGTCCAATAAAGATCAGGCATGTTTCATCTTCCAGATGAGCTTGTCAGTAACCCGATTGTAGACACCTGATTGATTATCTCTTAGCAAAATCTACTTCTACATTCCATTCTCTCTCTCTCTCTCTCTCTCCCTGTGTACACTTTCTTAGAACCAAAGCAGCAAAATGTCTAATATCCCTTGCAATGGGCACCTCCTAAAGTGAAATAGAGAAATGATAATAAACTAACATGAGACCATAACAACACTCAACCAAACAACAGCACAAACAAGTATATAGTGCCAATATCTACATCATACATTCATCCCACTTCTCAAGTCATTTCCCCAAAACACATCACAAGACAACAAATCACAATCCTCCAAAACCATATTCCATCATGATTTTCTTTGAATGGTGATTCCACAAATTACAAACCATCAACAATCATTCTAAAAATTCATTTCAATCACACAAAACACAAGAGAGAGAGAGATCATGATTCAAACAAAAACATAACAAAATCCAAAACCTAACTTTTCCATTTTTTCTTCAAAACCATAACTTAAATATATCACAAGAACTTGAAACATCAGACATCTAAGAACACGATCAAACAAAAACCCTAAAAATAGACCTAGATCTGGCGAACGACCTCAACGTGCTTCATGGAGAGAGAGTCTCGAGAAGATCTGAATGCTGGAGAGAGACTCTGCAACTTATTCTGCACCAAATCACAATCCAAAAACCAAACAATAAAAAAAAAGAACAAATTAACAAGATCATCATCATCATCATTATCCAAAAAATGAAAACCCTAGAATCAAATCCAACCACCTTGTTCATACGAAGAAAATCTATAACAAAAACCCTCATTTGAAAAGCTCTTGAAATCGAAAAATCCTGATAGAAGGCGAAGAAAATTCGTTTGAGAAGACCTTGAGATCGAAAAACCAGAAATAGCATTAAAAATTGTGAAGAAGAGAGAGTAGAAGATCAGGAAATGCAAGCAACGGGAACAGAACATTGGGAATGGCTGAGGAAAGAGTAAAAGAGAACAGATCAAATGGCCTCTTGCCATTCTACCTCTTGCCTTTTGCAAACAAATATGTGGGAAGCAACGGAAAGAGAACAGATCTGTGCCTTTTGCCTCTTACCGTTCTGCCTCTTGCCTTTTGCGAAACAAACTCATTTTTTACCAAACAGGCCTCTGCAGAATGGATCAAATCCATTTCATTTCAGAAATGGCCCAAAACCGGGCCCGTAATCTGTTCCTGAACTACATTTTTGGTGTGGTGCCTTTCTTAATGAATCCATCATTTTATGAAAAAAACATCAATAATAACTGCCTTAATGAGTGGCAAGTAAAAGGGCCACGTGACCAATCTCTTAGCGATAAACTTTCACTAGCTTAATTTGAAAGGGCTATACATATTGGTATTCAATCATTTGCTTTTATGTAGGTAACTTGTTTTTTAGTGAGAAGTGAAGGGTCTATAGTGTAGTGGTGAGCGTGTAAGACAGGAGTGGCTGAATGTAGAGTGTTACGTGAGCACATGGCATAGTAATCATCTAAGAGTGTAATGATAACACATGAGTGTCATGGGTGTGACTTGTTTTGTATGTAGTGACATGCGCATTGTAATCAACATATATGCTACGTGCCCTTTTGTATAGGTTGAATTAATAGGAATTAAAGGGCTTATTTTATAGAACTTGTAGTGAGTTGTGTTGATTCTGAGGCCCTCTTAATTTTTTTATATGTCTTACCTATGCAGCCTGCAAAGATTCTCATTGCTGATTGAGCTTTAGTTAGACTACTATCATTTTGTCATCAATCCCCATTTACCCCACCCCAAACAAAAATCTTGGATCCACCACTAGTTCCCATCGCCTACAATAGTGTGTAGTGCTCTAATAATATGGTTAGTGAAGAAATTATAGAATATATGGTAAGATTAAAGATGTGCAGATCATGAGGATGTTTAAATGCAAGCTATGATATAGTTGAGATAGACTAATACAATGAGACCCAAACAAACAAATGGCTTGAGTTGGAAGCTTACCAACTTTAAATTCACACATGAAAATGACATCATTCTAGAATTATCAAAAAGATCTTCCAATAACAAATAAACTAGCAACAAATGCCCGTCCTAAGCCTGGGCATAACAAAGAAAACATAGTTGATTTAAGAATTTTTTAAAATATTTTAAGAAAATAATAAATTTAAAAAAACGAACTATATTATCTATCATTTTTTAATATTTATTCTATGCCTTGAAATATAAATTAAAAATAAAGTAAATTTACATAACCTTTTAGTTTTAACTTTAAATTTTCTATGCCTAGAAGCAAATACAACAGTGAAACTCACGTAAGTAAATTTAATTCATTTTTTATACTTGAATCCCAAAAGAAACTATAAAATGTTCATAATGATGCTTTAAAACAAAAACTATGAATCTAACCACATATCATAGCCATAGAAATAGTACAAAAATTTAAGTTTTTGTTTGATACATTTTAAGAGTGACAAGTTTTAAATAAATAAGTATATATTGAGGCTTAAAAGTATGTAGAATATAGATGGGCTGCTTGCTGGGGTCACTTCATTAACCTAAAAATCTTTCAAAGGGCATTTGCATTTTTATGAGCCATGATTCAAATAAGGTTTTACTTAGAGTCATGTTTTAGCTACGGCTTTAATTCACAGAAACTTGGCGAGGCCACTCAGTGTAACTAACTTCTTGAAAAATCTAGGCATGAAAAAAGAAATGGAGGCAACTTATTTTTTTAATGGTTTAGATTGTTTCTTAAGTGGGTCCACTTGAAAAACCCCACAAAACTTCCTAATTTTATAATATTAGAGTGTTTGAACACTATGCAAAAGAAAAAAAAAGAGTGAAGTTTTGAATGCACTACAAGAAAAATCAATCAATTTAATTAAACAATAATTAATCAATGGTATGATGAATTACCTTAAATTTTAGCTTTTGTGGTGGAGAGATTTAGATTCAACATGGAGTAGCAAGAGATAAAGAAGTAAAAAGGAGTGAGGCTCTAAATAAAAAAAATCTAATCCAGATAAATTTAAAATAAAAAATATAATCAATAATTAACAATAATTATCAATGATATGAGGAATTACCTTAAACTTAAAAGGTCGGCTTTAGATCTCTTGAAGTTCTAAAAGTCAAAAGTTCCTAAAAATTTTGCACTTAAAAACATTCCATAGTTAAGGAATAACTCTAAATTATTTTAAAATCCATTTTTATCGAATCAAAGATAGTACAATAGACTGATTAAAAAAAAAAGAAAAAAGGGGAAAAAAGGATAGAACAATAGAATATCAGATATCAAAGAGGACCCTTCATGACATTGATCATGCATCTCATATGGACACAGATCATGAAATATATTTCTTTCATCAAACAAAAGTCTTACAAATTTTCTATCATAGAATTTCGTATAAGCATCTGATAAAATAATTACGACTATACAAATTGAAAGTAGATTCTCTTGGAGAAAGGACTCCATCTCTTTTTAATTCGCATAGTAGTCAATTGGGTCCCTAGCTACTTAAGAAAATCACTTTCTTCAATGATTCTTCTAATTTCTAGGAAGTTAAGATTCTATTTGTGGCGTAGTAACCATCAAAGAGTGTAATGATAACACGTGTGTCTTAGGTGTGATTTGTTTTGTATGTAGTGTGACATGCGCATTGCAATCAACATATATGCTAGGTGCCCTTTGTACAAGATAGATTGAATTAATAGGAATTAAAGGGCTTATTTTATAAAAATTGTAGTGAGTTGTATTGATTCTGAGGCTCTATTAATTTTTTCTATATGTCTTACCTATGCGGCCTTCAAAGATTCTCATTACTGATTGAGCTTTGGTTAGATTACTGTCGTTTTTATCATTAATTGCCGTTTACCCCACCCCAAACAAAAATCTTGAGCCCACCACCAGTTCCCATCATCTACAATAGTGTATAGTACTCTAATAATATGGATACTCAAAGAAATTATAGAATATATGGTAAGATTAGAGATGTGTAGACCATGAGAATGTTTAAATGCAAGCTATGATATAGTTAAGACAGACTAATACAATGATACTCATCAGATAGACAAATATATGGCATCAGTTGGAAGCTTACCAACTCTACATTCACACATAAAAATGAAATTATTCTAGAATTATCCAAAATATCTTCCAATAACAAATAAATGTGCAAACACATAAAATCATTAGTCAATGGAACTAGAATTTATAATAATAAATCCAAAATCAATCAAACTCTTCATAAATCCCTAAAATTAGATGAGTTGGACTGTAACTCCAACCATTGGAGAGAGGTGAGAATTCAGATTTTTAGTGGGAGATTTCCTTTGAGTTTTCTTCCACCGATTTGGATGTAGGTGATTTGATTCTTGGAGCAGAGAACTGAATTCCATTTGCGGGGATTTGTGTCTTGTTTTTAACCCCAAAGAGGTTTCTCCTCCATTGATGGATTTTGACAAAGATATTATAGCAGAGATATCTCCTACATCTGTTTATGATTTCACAGACATGATTGATGAGAGCAAGGAGATGAAGAATGTAACACTCCGATCCCCTTTGAGCCGGTTTAGTGGCTCATTAGTGTGTTTTGTGTTGTTTAATTCTATTGGGCTTGGTTTCGGGTCTTGGATAGGTAGTTAAGTAACCTTTAACTTGAGATAGGTAGCTCTAAGCCCTTTTTCGTAATTTTGAATTTGATTTGAGTGCACCATAATTGCATCATCTTGGTGTCAGCATGTGTATTTTGTTGAGCTCGTTAATTTCCGTAATTGTCTCAGACCCATCCGGAGTCAATTGGAGAAGTTGGACCCTCATATGACTTGAATTATAAATAGTCTAAATTCATTGGACTTTGTTTTAAACTCCAAAACCTATATATGTTGAGTCATCAGCCAAATGTCTTGCTCATTTCCCTTAGTCGATTGCATGCAACTCCAGGAGAGCTCCACGTCTATTCTTTTCTTCTCTTCATTTATCTTCCTCTTCTGGTTGGTGTTGGATTTTTTGCATCCATTTTGATTGGGTCCTTTCCCTCTTTTCTCTGTCTGTGTTTTGAGGTAAGTGGGTTCTTCAGTTCTTCTTCTCCAAATTTGGATGTTCCATCTCTCTTGCTGTGTTCTCATGCTTGCATGTGTTGTTGCTTTGTTTTGCTTGGATTTTTAGTTGGATTGGAGCTTGATGTCAGTGTTTTGTCAGAGCTTTGAGGCAAGTATAAGTACAGGATGTGATAACACATATGGGTAATTTGTTTGATTGCTTTGATTTCATCTTCTTCCATGTATAGGATGTTTTACAGCCAAATTCTAAGGTGTTAGGATCTATTGAGCTTGTTTTGCTAAGTTTCTGGACAAATTTTCAGTTTCTGTAACTCTCTCGATTTCATTTCTGTAATGTACCGCTAAGCCGTAATTCCGTACGGCTCAAACTCCAGAGACTTGAAATTTTGAATTTTGTTCTACGGCTAAGATACAGCTGAACCGTAAGTTGTCCTACGGCTGAGCCGTAAGCTAGCCGTGCCCCAGCCGTGAATTAAAACTCTGGTCAGTCGAAACTTTCCAGACACAGTACTCCTACGGTGTGGCTACGGCTAAACCGTGGATTGGTTTACGGCTAAGCCGTATACCCAACCGTAGCTAAGCCGTAAAAGTGTCAGATCAGAGGTAGAAGATAAACAGTTTAGCCGTGTTCTGAAAGGAACCATGGCTAAGCCGTTGTGCATGTTACGGCTAGACCGTAAGATTTATACGGCTAAGCCGTAGGTCACCCATGGCTAAACCGTAAGACCTGGAAAATCTGAAATTAAACTTAGGATAATGGTGTGACCTTGTAGGGCTAAAATTACAAGTTAACCACACATGTAAACTGGCTGAATGGATTCTTGGACCGCATAAATAGTCTGTTAGGCTGTGACTTATTTATGTGAGTGTTGAATTACTGTTAAGCACCTCCCCATGCGTATTGGTTTAAGGGACTTCAGTGCACGTGAGGATTACTGTACAACACTTTGATGGCAATGGTGCATTAAACAACTTAAACTATACCAACATGCACGGTTAGTGACAGTGAACAACTAGATTAGAGTTGGATCGTAATTAACCTTGATTCCGTATTAATCTGAGATGCATTGCATATTGCTTACAGTTTTGCCCTCTGTTTTGCTTACTTATATCTATGCATTACGAGATCATTTTGTTTTGTTCTGTATATATAGTGGTATTCTTCGGTCTGCACTATGCTTTGATATATGCTTTGCTCTGCTCTGATCTATGCAATACTCTGCATATCTCCGATTCAGCAGGTATTCCCTGGTGGCTCTGCCCAGAGATTAAAACGTGAGGATAAGATCCGACCCTTGCCGTCGGTGAATCCACAGCGGATAATCTCCCTTCTCTTTAGATTTGATTTGATTGGTATCAGTTTGGCTCTACTCAGCCTCAGCCTTAGGATACCCGACGGGGTTACCTCTGGCTTGGTTCTCTGTGCTTTGTATCACTGCAGTGTAGCTTTGTCTTGGGACCCCGGAACCCAGGAACCGAGACCCACTTGTACCCTTGGCCAGGTTGGTGGTGTTCTCATCTGTCTGCTCTCTAATTGAGAGAATATGGCCAACGTAGTAGCCACCTAGTTCAGTATTTCTATGCTTTGTTTGACTCCTTTATCATGCTTTACTTCTATGCATGATTTGCTTAGACTCTTATTATGGAACTCTGAATTTAATCTTTTGTCATTATTCTATTTGATACCATGAGTGTTAAGTCCATGTCACTTATATTTGCTGGATCGTTGTATTCATTACGTTGTCTATGGTGTTGCAGGCACAGATCCCCTGCCCGGCTCCCCGGCAGTCGAGGAGGCTGCAGGGCCGAGCGTAGAGACACCCTCCGGTTTAGCAGAGTGGGCATGAACACGTCTGCCGAGTGCATGCTTGAATATCATCCAGGACTTACTTGTTTTGGTTTTGAGATTTTGTATTTTGTACTTCGGACTTTGTCACTCTGTATTATTTTATACATCATGATTTTGGTGTGTACTCAGGCTTGTATTTGGTTTTATACATATGTATGTTCTCTTCGTCTTTTCGGCTTTTCTTTTCCGCATTTAGTCTTCCGCTCGCACTCTTTGCTTTGCTTGCCATGATATCTACAACTTCCGCGTACGTCTATTTCGCACGTGTTAGATCCCTGGTGTGCGTGCATCTGGACCGAGTTTGGATGCACGTGCACGGGAGTACGTGTGTCACTGGTTTGGCTTTTCACTAACCCCGATGTTCTAGGCTCGGGTTGTGACAAAGAACATGACATCAGAGTTTGGACCCATATTTAACTTGATAGGACAAAATCATAGGACTTGAGATGGATTGGATTGTTTACGTCGAACCAACCTAACTCCATCTCTCCAAGACAGTTGGATCGAAAGCTAGATGCTTCTATTGAAGGAGTTGTTTGGTCTAGGATGGTTGATATCTTTTTCTTTGTTTTTAGAATATTACTTCAAGGCAGCAAGCAATCGGCCATGGAAGGGGTTGACAATTTCATGAGGGGACACTACAAGAAATTGCATCTTTCCCGGCATTTTTTCTCTGCAAAAAATTTAAACGCCGGGAAAAGCTAACCTTTTCCTGTGGAAAAACTTAGTTCGCCAGAATAGTTGGATTTTTTGCGGTACAATAAAACGCCTGCGAAAGTATGGGTTTTCCCTGGCGAATAATTTTTTTCACCAGAAAAGGTTTCATTTTTACCTGTGAATAATTTTTTTCTCCAGGAAAGGTATTATTTTTACCAGCGTATTATTTATATCGCCAGCAAAATTACCCATTTCATGTTCGCTCCTTTTCTTTACAGTTAATATAAAATCCAAACCCTAGGTTCCCCCCCAAAACGCACACCGCTCCCCGCCTTTTGCCCCAAAACACACACTGCTCCCCACCTTTTACCCCAAAATGCACACTGCTCTCCTGCTGCTCGTGAAATCCCCAAGCATTGCTCCACGCACTGCTGCTGCTCTAGGCACTGCTGCTGCTCCAGGTGCTGCTGCTGCACACTGCTCCCCTGCTGCCCCAAACCCTGCTCCACGCACACTGCTCCCTTGCTGCCCCAAAACACAAGTTGCTCGTGAGAAGTCCCCAAGCACACTGCTGCTGCTCCAGGCGCTACTGCTGCACACTGCTCTCCTGCTGCCCCAAACCCTGCTCACGCACACTGCTCCCCTGCTACTCCAGGCACTGCTGCTGCACGCAGTGAAGGTACCCAAACCCTACTCCATGCACACTGGTGCTACTTCATCTTTATGCTTTCATCCTTGAAATCAGGTGCTGCTCCACTCTTCAATCATCTTCTTTTCATGAAATTTTCTAGTTTCTTGAAATTGTCTAAAGAAGTGTTGCTATCAGGTGTCTGAAAATTTCTGATTTCTTGAAACCACCGCTGTAGGTTTCTTAAAGCCACAGATTTCTGATTTCTAATGTTTTATTCCACTGAATGTTGGATTGAATAGTGTGCAGGATTCTGTGGATTGAATAATGTGAAGGATTGAAACCATTGCATGTTGGATTGAAACCACTGCATGTTGGATTGAATAGTGTGCAGGATTCTGTGGTCTTCTACAGAAACTCGATTTACCTCTTCCTTTTCAAGGTAAATCTCTCTCTCTCGCTCTCTCTATGTAGCGTTCTTGTAAATCATGGGGAATATTGATCTTCTTCTGATTTAGGGTTTTGGGGCTTTAAAGTTTTGAAATCTTAGGGTTTGTCCTTGGTCGGTGATGGGTCTGGAAACTTTTATTAAGCAGTCTTTTTTTTATTTTTGTACTTTCTAAATTTCTGTATAAAATTCTTTATGAATGACTCATTTTTCTAAGTCTAAACTTCCAATTAGTTAATCCCATCTCACACCATTAAAAAAATAGGAGGTTTTTCTCATTCAAATAGAAATTTCAGAGAGAGAGAATAACATGTGGTAGTGACTACTTGTTTAAGATTGAGAATTAGGTGAAACTACAATTCCTTGAAACATAAGTTAGGGATAAATTGCAGAAACCAAACGAGGATACTCCTTTAATAGAAGACACCAGGTAGTACCTATTAGTGCTTGGAACTTCTTAAGTTTGAATTTCAGCAAATACTTTTAGTTTTTCATTCATTGCTTATGTCAACAATCACACATGAAAACTTGGGAATAAGAGTGAGAAGCAAATATAAAGGTACAAACAAGGAAGTATTATAAAATCATATTAAGGATAAGGAGTACTTCCAAAACAATTATAATTGCTAACTTATCACAATATTTTTTTTAAAATTCTATTAAGTTTCTTAATGACATCTTTTATTGAATTTGAGTTAACTGTCACCTTGCATATATGAATAGATATGGACAAGAGTTGGATGTTACTGTATCAGAATAGATTCAGTCAGCCGTATATGGATAGGGTGAATTCTTTTATTGAATTTGCAAAGGCAGATTCGGGTGGAAGTAGAGTGATAAAGTGCTCGTGTAACAACTGTTGCAACAGTTATAAGCATGACTATAAGATTGTAAGAGAACATCTGCTCCGACGTGGGATGTTGGTATCCTACGACACCTGGTTACAGCATGGGAAACTTGCATAATCCGATAAATCGGCTGATAGCGAGGATGAATCAGATAAAGATCTAGATGGATATGGTGAGTTGCTAGTGGACCATGGAAAGGGGACTTACATGGTGGATGATACCTTAGGGATGGATGACATGTGGAACTTTGAAATTATACTAGAGGCTTCTCAGTGTGGTTTGTACCCAGGCTGTAAAGATTCTGAAACCCTGTTAGCGTTTGTCATTAAGATGCTAGATGTGAAGGTAAAACACAAGTGGAGCAACAAGTCATTCGATAAGGTCTTGGAGATACTGAAAGACACCCTACCATAATGTAATGTGGTTCCGGCTTCCAATTATGAGGCAAAGAAGATACTGCATGACTTGGGCTTGTGGTATGAGCACATTGATGCATGCTATAATGATTGCATATTGTTTTGGAAGGAGAATTCTCACTTGGAGAAGTGTTCGGAATGTGGGGAACCTAGGTATAAGGTCAATGATGGCAAGGGTAAGCAGATTGCTCATAAGATACTACGTTACTTCCCCTTGACACCTAGGTTGCGGAGATTATACATGTCTAGGATAACGGCCAAAGAGATGAGATGGTACCATGAGAATCACATGGGTGGCAATCTAGGTAGGCATCCAGCCGACTATAAAGAATGGAAGGAATTCGATTTGAAATTTCCAGAGTTTGCCCAAGAGATTCGCAATGTGAGGTTGGGACTAGCCACTGATGGGTTCAACCCATTCGGCAACATGAGCACTTCTTACAGCATGTGGCCTGTCATACTTCTGCCTTTTAACCTTCCACCCTGGATGTGCATGAAGGATCCATTTTGCATGATGTCTTTACTTATTCCTAAACCACGGGCACCTGAGAAGGAGATCGATGTGTACCTAAGGCCCTTGGTTAAAGAGTTGAAGGAGTTGTAGGAGAATGGTGTCCCGACTTATGATGCTCATAGTAAACAGATCTTCCAGATGCATACGGCTATAATGTGAACCATAAATGACTTTCCCACATATGGTAACTTACCTGGTTGGACCACAAAAGGTTATAAGGCTTGTCCCACTTATAACGAAGATTCATTATCGCGTAAGCTAAAAAGTAAGATTGGTTGGGTGGGACATCGAACTTACTTGCCTAAGAACCATCAATGAAGAAAGAGCAAGAAGTTCAACGGTCAGCCAGAAAATAACATGAAATCCTTGGAGTTACCGGTGCAAAAGGTACTAGATCAGTTAAATCGACTATTGGAAATTAGATTTGGGGAGGGCCCCACCAATAGGAAAAGACCTCGTGAACCTGCATTGTTGAATTGGACAAAAAAGAGCATCCTGTACGAGCTACCGTATTGGAAGAACCTAAACCTCAGGCATAACCTTGATGTCATGCACATAGAAAAGAACATCTGTGAAAATGTTGTTGGGACAGTGTTGGGCATAAATAAAAAGAACAAGGACGCAGACAAAGCACATGAGGATTTAGAAGAAATGGGCATCAGGCCAGAATTGCATCTGCAAAGGAATGAGAAAAGAACCCGTGTGAAACCCCAAGCGTTCTACACATTAGATCCCAAACAAAGGGCAGGTTTTTACAAATTCTTGAAATCGATCAAGTACCCGCATGGCTATGCAGCTAACCTTTCAAGATGTGTGACCTCTAAAAATGGCAAATTATTGGGTATGAAAAGTCACGACTATCATGTCCTCCTTCAGCGTCTTCTTCTGATTGGCCTGCGTGGTTATGTAGATAAGGAGTTAAGTATAACTCTATTTGAGTTGGGCAGTTTTTTCCATGACTATGCTCGAAAACATTGAAGCACAGCGATTTAGAAAAACTGGAGGAACGAGGAGTGCTTATACTTTGCAAGCTCGAGAGGATTTTTCCTCTTGCATTCTTCGATTTAATGGTCCATCTGGCTATTCACTTGCCTCGGGAGGCTATGCTTGTTGGACCGATGCAATATCGGTGGATATACTCCATCGAAAGGTAACTGTTACCATCCCGTGAAGCGTTACTCATGTAGTAGTGTAATTGTCTTACATAAGTAACTTTAATACTAATTGTTCCTTGTTTGAAGGTTTCTCGGGACTTTAAAAGGTTATGTTACCAACTGAGCACGACCCGAAGGTTCAATTGCGGAGGCATATATTGTTAAAAAGTGTCTGACTTTCTGCTCAATGTACCTAAAAGGGATTGATTAAAACGAACGAAATGATGATGGCAGCGTGCGTGGTCCCGGGATGGAGATCTTCACGCAGAATGTCCATCCTTTTGCACTGATTACAAGGGCACCATATCCTTCTCAGAATGAACGCGACAAAGCTCATTGGTTTGTATTGCATAATAGTCCCGAGTTAGAGCCGTATCTTGAGTAAGTGGTTTGGTTTATACACATTTGTACATAAATTATGAACTTGTTGATTCTTCCTCTACTTTTACATGCTCATGAATTGCATTTCCTTAAGTAGGGAAACATGAATACAATACAAAATCCAAGAGGGCATGACATCAGTCAAATACAGCAAGACACATTTCCAAAATGGTTCAAGCAACGCATAAGATATATGATGCCTTAGTGACAAAATGAACATTATCTAACTTGGTTTCAATTGACATTAACTTGATAAATTTGCTATATGTTGCTCGTGTAGATGAATGAATTGTGAAATCTAGGGTCGCCAGAATCAACCGATGAAATGTGGTTGTTAGCAAATGGCCCTGGTTCGATAGTTTATCTATATTCAGGGCATATCCAATGGTGTTCGATTCCACACTAGAGATCATGAGAACCGGCATAAGTGCCAAAATAGTGGTTTGGTGGTGGCAGGAGAGCATAAAGGAAAGACAATTAACTTCTATGGGTACTTATGCAAAGTTTGGGAATTAACATACATGCATGGGGGTAGAGTAGTTCTGTTCCAATGTGAATGGCACAACACTGGTACCAGAAACAAAATACATGTTGATCAACACGTAACAAGCATTGATGTAACGGGCTGGTGATATAAAGATGATCCATTTGTCCTATCAAGTCAAGCGAAGCAAGTTTTTTATGGTAGTGATACCATCAAAGGCAACAACTAGAGAGTTGTAAAATGTGTCAAGCATCGGGGAGTGTGGGATGTACCGGACCTGGATGATGTCCCTGATGAGGCCTTTTAGTAACATGAAAGCACTGATGCTGTCCCAATTTGTGTTGAAGATAGTGATGTTCATTACTGTAGGGATGATATTCTGCCAGAGATAGTTAATGGTGATGAGCCGATGGAGGAGCATAGCGACGATGAGGATGAAACTATGGCAGAGTATATAGATGATGATGAAAATGATTTGCATAGCCGGTCTGATCCAGATATAGATCCTGATATAGACTATGATGTGTAGTGTTTGTTTTCTAATTTGTGTATGGACAAGTGTTCTAAATTAATAAAGTTGTTGGTTTACATTTCATGGCTCACTATATATATTTCATTTCATTTTATTTTGTTTTCTTCATTTTTCTTGTATGTCAAATATAGTTGTCAAAAATGCACAAGGGAGGCAAAACGTATGTCAAGCCTAGTTGGGTGGCCAAGCAAGCAAAGTTGACAAAATACGAGAAGGTGAGAAATAAGAACATCATAGATAACGACGCGAGATGTCGGGCTCTGGGGGTGAAGCACATGGCCAGCACCATTTTTGGAATGGATCAAACGAGCAAGAGGAAAAATGGGGAGGGAAATAGAAAATCAGGTGAAGATGATAATGACGAGGAGTATATATCACCACAGGGTAATGTAGGGTTGGTTTACTCAGATGAAGATACATGTGATGACGAGGATGATGAGTTTTCTGGGTCTCAGGAGAATATGGTAATATATGTGTCTAAATCAAGTTATTTTCAATTATTGATTTCTGATATGCAAGCCATACTAGTTGCAAACATCTTTCATTCACTTTAAGTGGGCATTTATGTACTAATAATTCATTATTTTATTGTGATAGGTTACTCATATGAATCAAGGGAAGCGAAGTAGACATGCTCATGTTGTAGCAGCTGCACTAGCCCAGGCTACACTAGCACAACCTCCAGTCATATAGACTTCTCGTAAAGCAAGCATACCTGAGGGGGTAGCCCAGGCTACACTGGCACAGCCTCCAGTCACACGGTCTTCTCATGTGGGTAGTATACCACCTTCGTTAGCAACCCATGCAAGACCGATGGATCCTACACATGTTGCCAATTCATCTGGCCAACCTGACCAAGTTTTAAGTCCACGTACGGTTGGCAGTAGTGTTGGTGAGAAATATATAACTATTTAAGTATAAAAGCCTACCTTCTTTTAATGTAATATGCTTAGTAACTCAATTAATATTGTGGCCGTCACAGCTTCAGCCTCAATTGAGGGCTCGAGCCATGTACGGGGGTAGGACACATGGGGTGAAGGTAGCAAAGCTAAGGAGGCAGCTTGGCCATGCCATCCTAGTTTTGATCCCAGCTTTGAGCAATGTGCCAGAGGGTGAATTTGCCACTACTTTGATGAACCTTCTCGGTGGAGCGATTCGAGATGAGGCACCCGTTCAGAAAGAAGGCCGGAAGTCTATTCCTGAGGGAATCAAGAAGCTAGTGGTAAAGAGAGGTCAGGTAATTTCGTTGAAAGTAACTTAATGCATATTCAATTAGACTCATTTCTATTTAATTTTTGACTCACATAACTTGCTTTCATTTGCAATTGAAGCAAATTTTTGGGTTCAGGGACTATACGAACGATCCGATCATTAAGGATGCCATTGATGCGAAGTGCCAAAAATTGTATAGGGACTGGAAGAGTGACTTACATACCCAATAGTTGTCTCTTGTGGAGGCTGGAGTGCCCAATCCAAAGAGTCACCCACTAAAACCTTATAAGGCAGATGACTGGGCCTGGATGATCGACAATTTGTGGGAGACTGAGGAGTGGAAGGTAACTTTTAATGGTTTTGTATATATGTCTAAATCAATTATTTATCAAGTTCATTATATTAGTTAAGATTTGTTCGGGCAATATATTATTCTTTTTATCTTTCTAGGAGAAGTCAACAAAAGCGAGAACTAGCGATCGAAGATGCCGTGGAATCATACGAATGGCTCTAGATCGTTCCCAGCACATCATTCAATCATTGTAAGTGCGGGTTTAGGAATTTTTCATATTTGACTAAGTCATGAAATTTTAATTTCTTATATTAATGAAATATCTAATGTCATAACAGAGAGCACAGAATGATGGATGGCACAACCTTTTCCGGATTTCTACCACGACACCCACTATATGCATGGGAGTAATAAGTGGATAAATGAGGAGGCTCAGAAGACATATGTACATATGCCTAAGTCTTATTTGATAAATCGATACAAATAAATTTTATACATTTGTTCAACTCACTTTATTTGATTTTTACTTGTTTAAAAATATCGCAGGAGGAATTGGTACGAGTGACAGCTGAACAGTCTCAACCCTCGATTACATCTCCGATAAGTGAGGAACAAATATACGTTAAGGTTCTTGGCAAGAGGTCTGGATATCTGAAGGGTTTTGGCATTCGCACGAAGTTTGCTTTAGCTTCAGCCCAGACTCGAACGGGGCCTGATTCTGAGCTGCGTGTTTTGAGGGAGCAGTTAGAAGAGCACGTAAAGAGTACTAGTTTTCTTGAGGGCTTAATCCTCCAGTTAGCAGAGCGTGCAGGCATAGATCCGGGTATCGCTGTTGGTGGGGAGGGCACCTCTGGTGGAGCTTAGGATGCGCCTTCTCTAGGTATGTTCTTCAATTATAAAGT
Organism: Sextonia rubra; assembly: GCA_037013555.1. Classification (NCBI taxonomy): domain Eukaryota; kingdom Viridiplantae; phylum Streptophyta; class Magnoliopsida; order Laurales; family Lauraceae; genus Sextonia; species Sextonia rubra. The sequence goes on along the minus strand of JASUAD010000009.1, from coordinate 48,666,840 downwards.
TGTTCCACCATCTCAATTTGTAGTGTGTATGTGATTTACTTATAAAAAAAAAGATTCCACCGCACTGTAGGAGACAGTCTTACAATATTATCTTATGTGATTTCAAAACTGCTAAGCAAACTTCTTCAAATGCATTGAAAACTACAGGAGTAAAGAGCTTAAACCAGTTTGAGCTTAAACTGGTTTGAGCTTAAACCAGTTTGAGCTTCGCTTGAGAGTGCTAAATCAAGCTCAAGCTCTACTCATGGTTGATTAAAAGAAATGATATATCACAATAATTTTGTTGCTTAAAAAAAAAACAAATGCAGGTGAAGTAGTATGTAATAATATTTGATTTTTTTTAATAGAAAGAGCTGCAGTCCTTGTATTGTATCTCCCCATATAGATGTGATACCTCTTTGATGAAGTTGATTTAAACTATTATCATTAAATTTTGTTAGTTTTGCAGGGGAATGAGATGGTTTGATAGGTAGGAGTACAAGGTTTCTTATGGTTGGTTCCTGTTTAAAACTTGAGGGGGATTTAGTAATTGGAGTTTTCTTTGCAAGTTATTCTTCTTTATTGAAATGCATTATAGCAGGAGCATATTTTGGATTAAAATGCATATTTTTTGCTTGGAAATGTGCTCTTTGTGGGTTGTGGATAGTGAAGAGAACTAATATTGCTGCTTATATAGGCACAATAAGTTTACTAATGCTGCTTGTATACTTCTTAGTGGAAAATTTAAATATATTCTTGACTTTTTCTGAGTTTTTAAAGAACATCATAGGTTGCTTGATTCAAAATGATATATAGGCTTTCATACTTCTTTCAAAGGGTATTTGTGTATTTTAAAAAACTAGAGAAAAATTCACTGGAGAGGACAATAGCTGGGTCAATTGCTAGAAAAATTCCAATTTGAAAGAAGCATGCAAAACTTAAACACTATTTTAAAAATAATCAACTTATATCCTTTCTCTGAAAACTTAGAAAAGGGTTAAGGATTTGTTTGAGAAATTCCCAATTTCTAAGTCCCTTTGCCACATTGACTCTTTCCTCTCTCCTAAAGATGGATGTGGTCATTGGAACTTTTGAATTTCTTGTTACTAATAACCTTCTTCATTGAAACTAGGTTGATATCGAAAAGCGAGTTGATTTTTTAGTGATTCATCCTTTTCGATTTATCTGGGATGATCATTTCTTTGTTATCCCATGAAACATCTCCTGTGTGCAAGCATCTTATGGGACTCACCTATGATTATTCTTTTTAGCATACCTTCCCCCCTTCCCCTTTCCCTCTGCTCTCAGTATAGTAATCATTGTCCAACTTTGATCCCAAATAGAGTTGCAGTCACCAATACATTGGACCGCCCCTTCTCTAATTACTATATCTTCGTGGCCTGAAAAATCATCTGTCCTGATCTGATTTGAATGATTTTTGGGCCCTTTTAAGCCACACCAAGACCTTTGCATGCATCCACCTCAGTTGATTGGTATGCATCTGAGGTGGGCCTATTTCCCCAGTGGCCAATGCACTCATAAATTTATTTTTATCTTGTTTAGATTGAAATGAGTGAAAAGTAGAGTCCATCTGTGCATTTCATCGGTAAAGTAGGATGTACTTGATTGGTCAGCAGGAATGCATGTTTTCTTGAGATTGGTCATTCTTCTTGTCTAGCCAGCATAATTACTGATTTTTTCCTTCCAAGATGTTCTTCAATAAATTTGAGGATTTTTGCATGTGTGTGTGGTGATAAACTTGAGGAGTTTCATATAAGTTTTTTGTTTCATGTACTCTTATTCATTGTTAAGAAAATGATGAGGTTATAAAATTGAAGTAAGAATGTATTAATTTTTTTACTATTGAATTAGATTCATCTTTGGTGTTATCAGAATGGATTAAGTGTTGAATTAGATCTTGACTTTTTTCATGGATTGCATGAACACCGAAATTGACAAATTTTAGAAAGTTTCCATGTTTAAGTTCTTTTGACAGTGAGGAGATTACTAATAGGATGTCTTAACAAAAAGAAATGTAAAGACTCATTCAAGAATGATATATCATTTATGCAATACAACATTTATTGTGACAAAAGTAGTTCAAATAAATCACTAAAACATTATGAAACAGTCCTTCCTCTAGTAGCTTAAAAAAAGCAGTCAAATGCAGTATACCTTTTGTCATGTTTCAAAACAACTCAAAGGGTCTTCTAGTTGTTAGCTAAATATTGATATTAAGGGATACGTCACAGATTTTAGATTTTTCTTTTATCCATTGAGTGAGGGGGAGAGAGAGAGATAGCAGAAACAAAATTTTTAGGAGGAGAGAGAGAGATTTACTAGTTTCATTTTTTTTTATTTTTATACATAAAGTATCGATGTATAAAAAAAGGATGCATTGCTACTCTTAACACACATTTTATTGTCATAGCTTTGTGTATTCAGGCCCATGGACTACTCATGATGCATGTTTTATTTGAATTTATAGTCAAACTACCCAACTCAGTTTATGTTCTTTTTCTCATACAGATTGAGTAAAAAATGAAGAAAGAGTCCATGGAGCTAAGATACAGCACACATGAAGGACAAGTATGAAGAGTAATAGATTGTTGTGTATTGAAATGGGATGCAGGAGGTTGTTTTAAGCAATGTTGCAATAATGACATGATTGTATGAACATATAAATTTTCATTGGTATTTGGATGTTGGTATGGAATAGAATGTTATCATGGGTTTTAAATTTGTAATGGTAAAGTGCTTTCAATGTTGAAATGGTATTTGAATGTTAAAAGGTTGTTTGAATATTAATATGAAGTGGAATGAATTTTCTTGTTTTATTTTTTGGTGGTTTTGGAATGAAAATGGAAATAAGGTGTGTAATAGATCTAGTATTGGATAATGGAATGAGAGAGGCTGGAATATGTAACAAATTAATGTATCAACAGAGGAAAGAAAGTTAAAAATAAAAGAAACACAAAAGATAATAATAATAATAATAATATTATTATTATTATTATTATTGCAGGTGCAATTTTAAACATTTCTGACGAACTAAATCGCCGGTAAAAAGCCTTAAAAACAATTAAAATAAGAAATATAATAGTTATTGCCGGCGATAACAAATGCCAGTAAATGAATTTGATAAATATTTTTCAGTAAATTTTAAAATTTTTACCGTCGTTATAAATCACCGGTAAAAAGCCTTCAAAAACAATTAAAATAAGAAATATAATAGTTATTGCCAGCGATAACAAACGCCGGTAAATGAATTTGAAAAATTTTTTTCGTAAATTTTAAAATTTTTACCGTTGTTATAAAAGCCAACAAAAGTTTTCCCTTCTTGCCGGCAGTGTATAAGATTTACCGACGTTTCCATTTTATCGCCGGTAAATGGAATCCTAGGCGAATTTTCCCTGGTGGATTGCCGACACATAAGATATTGCCAGAAATGTATTTTGCTAGCATTTTTTATACCTTTACCGGCGCATATTTTGCACCAGCAATGATGGAAACTGTTGTAGTAGGATAGGAATGTATATATATTTATATTAAAATGAAAGAACTTAAGATTGAATAATAGGAACCTTGACTTAAGGATAAGAATGAATTATCTAAATATATATCAAAATGTTAAGGGACTAACGTTGATCTTTTTGCATGTCACTATCAGAAGGTAATGTAATCTTGAGGTAATTAAGGAATTTTAGTTTAAATTTAAATTTAGAGATAGAGGATATGGATAGGGAAAGACAAAATCATTGCATGTTGAAAGATTGGGGGGTGCCCAAGTATCTGATTTTCTAAATTTGCAAAACAAACACACAATATGTAGCGGGAAATAAAATAAAGCAATAAAAGCAACTACCACATGAAGATATTAGTGTTTACGTGGAAACCCAAACTAAGAAAAAACCACAAGTCTTGACTAGACCAATAATTAAGCAGTATAAATCTCGCAGTACAAGAATAGACACTCACAGTTTTATCTGGTTTTCACACAACTTAAAAACTGTGATTCTTCTTACACAGATACGCACTATCATGGTCACTTGCTGCTTCTTGCAACAAATCTAAATCAACTAGATGCCTTTTAGTTGTTATGCTTGACTCCTCAAATGATCTTCCACAAAGAAATGTAGAATATTAGAATCTATAGAATAAATCTTTGACACTTTTCTCTCTAATGAATGCCCTAGAAAAAATTTCCAATGAGTAATCTCTGCTCAAAATAAGGAGTTGACTACTGAGGGTTGAGAGAGAACCTCTTTAAATAAGCCCAATTTCGTGCCTCATAATAGCATTCCCTAAAGAATGTTAATTGGCTCAAACAAGAAACTCCCACTTAAAAAAGGAAACAAAATCCAACAAAGTCCGTGGGGAAATTCTCATCGTCCGATCGATCGAGTACCAATTCAATCGATCTGGTATATGTTCTGTCTGTATATTTTTTTCGAATTTCAATACAAATTTTTGTTAACTTTTCAAGGTTATAACTTTGTCATTTTAGCTCTGATTGATGTAATTTTTTGCTCTACAGATATCTACTCAAAACGAACTTTCCAATGGTAGGTAACTTACCAAACACTCTATTTGTGATATAAGACCTTTTTAATTCATAATATCTTGAGAAAAGCACTTCAACAATTTACCGATTTTTCTTCGATTTTTTCATTTCAGTGCATCCAGCCACTTATACTAAAATCCATACTAAAAGAAAAATAAAATACAACTTAATGGACTGAAAGTTTTGTCTAACTTATGAATTAGCCAACATACAAAAATCATTTCACATATCATGATGTGGATAGGTAAAGCACTCTATATATTTTTTGTGCATATGTTTTTCAAAGAAGAATACCCTATGTACTGACGCAGCGCTCTCCACTACCTCCCTCACTACTATTTTAATATATATAAAAATGGTTGGACTAGTCTAACATAGCAAATATTACAATATGTTTCCAAAGAAGAATGCTCCCATAGGAACATTCGTCCCACAACCAATTGGGGCCTACCTATTCACCACACATGCATGACCCTTGGATTACATCAAAACAGTAGGTTTGCAAAATTGCACCTGTCTAAATGAGCTAAATTGTGGGATCAAAAGGTCCAAAATTTTGTTTAATATAAATTAGTTAAACTTGTTAGTCACAAATCAAACCAAGGGATTGGGATATTTTGACAGACTTACAATTTTACGTATATGTAAGTCGCATCTAAACCGAAAGACAACCCAATTTTGGACGATTAATGAAGCCTCAAGTGGCCTCACAAGGCTATCCGTGCAGACATCCGTGCAAGGAATCGTCCATATCTAAGAGTGCACAATATTCCATTATTATATATCGAGATTTTACATATATATGTAAATCTTGACAACCTACAACCAGGAAATCGAAACAGTCATTTTAACCAAAGAATCCTAGAATCAAGGCTGAAGAACGGCTTCCTATATGAACCTACGACAATAGAGCCCACCTTATAAAATGGACTCATACATGTGCCGTGAACGGAAAGTCAGATGCCACCATATTGGATGTGTTGCTGCTGATATTGGCCTTCAATTTGGAAGAAGACTTTTCCGTTGAAATTATTGCATCGACCTACTTTTATTAATGTTGGGCCCACTAGCTTGTGAGTTGAAAGGACTTTTGGATCATTCACTCCCTCTGAGCAATGACCTGTCTGATCAATGCTACATCTATAGGTATTGAATTCGTCAAGAATTGAGATTAGATGAGTAATTGCCCGATAGTGATGCGGTAGCCCATAGATGGTCCACCCACAATCACCATTAGAAAAATAATAAGAGGATGCAGACTTACTCATTAGCAAAGGAAACTAATGGAGAAAGAGAAAGAACACTGAATTCAACTCACCACACCACTGCCTTTTGGGATTTGCTATTTGAAATAAAAATAATTTTTTTGTTGACTCACTCATTTAAAAAAATAATAATAAATAATAAACTATCCCCACCTTCTTCTCTCCCCACTCATCTTTCTAAAAATTGCTCATTGAATAGATATATCTTAATTCATATAGACCTTTAACCTTCTTTATACAATGCAATTCTGAAAATAATAATAATAATAATTGTTGTTTCTAAGTATATTGTTTTTTTTTTGGTAGAAAATTTCTAAGTATATTGTTGTTGGATGAAATTGCATTTTCATTTGTCATATCAATCATTTGCTAGACACTTGAATCAAATACAAAAAACATGTATTCCTTTTAAATGCAAAGTTATTAAGATCCAAAACACACAATATAATCCATGTCATATTCTTTATCCAAATCTCATTATATGATAACCCGAGCCCACTGTCAAATGTGGTTTACACATGATCAATGGCAGTGACCTCAACCACTATTAGAATGAAATTTGCCCCTAAAATATAAAAGGCCTTTTGTTTTAGCAATTTGGATTTTTTTTAGTGGGAAATATGAAACAAGATTTCTCTAAATCTTGTCATAAAAACTCTCATGGCCAGGCTAGTCTATGGTTTCATTGCCCACTAAAACCTAATAATATTCTGGGCTCCACTCGTTCTTTTATTTTTATGTATATCTTTTTCTTTAGTATTGGCTCCACAGTAATTCACTTCTTTCCTAGATTAATAAAGGGAGTTATTTCTAATATTAGAAAAGATAAATGATTATTTGTACCTAATAGCAAAGGTAAATTGTTATATATAAATTTCGCAAAATGTTATTAAATTCCTAAAATTTAAAGTTTTATTTATTTATTTATTTATTGTGGACCCATTGAATTTCTCTACTGTTGGGTTTATGTCTTGTATTCCGGTTTAGCCGGATGAGTCACTGGGTTAGCCAGGGACTGGTTTAAGGTCAAGGGTATTTTGGTAATTATACCGGGGCTTTCTTGGTGGCCAAGAAAGCGGAGATTATATATATGTATAGTCTGTAACCCTAGACCTTGCGGCGGCAGTTGCCCGTGGTGTTCCCACACCACGTAAGAGAGATGAGGTGAGAGAGTGGGAATCTCTTGTATGCTTTACTTGTTATAGTGAAGATGTTCGTCCTCCTGTGCCCGTGGGTGTAGCCCTATTTGGGTGAACCACGTAAATCTCGTGTCTCTTCTTGTGTGTGGCTTGCTTCGTGTTGATCTTGTGATTTATGGATGTGCACAACCGGTGATGTTCAGAAAATCACAACAATTGGTATCAGAGCCACAACAATTGGTATCAGAGCCGAGGTTGGTATTTCTTGGGTTTCTGAGCAAGATGGAGATCGCTCAGTGGCTTGGATGTTGTGCATAGAAGATCAATGGATCGGATCTTCTTGGAGGATTCAGTTTTCTGCAAGGTTCATTGTCGAAAAAAGAAGAGATCGGTTGTGATCTCAGGGAGGGCCACACATTGCTAAAGGAGATCAGAAGAGGAGAAGTTTTGGTTTGGAATCTCTGTTTCTTCAAACAGAGAAGGATGCATCAGATCTGCCCGAACCCGGGTGGGCCACTCTTCACAGAGAAGGTTGGTTCTCGGGTTTGCCCGAGACCACAGAAAAGGACTGTAACACTCCGACCTAGCTTGACCTCGTTTAGCGTTTAGTTAATCTTGTTTTTGTTGCTAATCGTGTTTTGTTGTGTTTTGTTTTCGTTACGGGTCATGGATAGGTAGTTGGGTTGAGTTTGACCTGGATTAAGTAGACCAAGCCCTTTTTCGTAATTTTAGCTTTTCTTAGACATGATCATTTTTGCATCATCTTGATGTCAACACGTGTCTTTCGTTGAGCTCGTTAACTTTCGTAACTACGTCATTTGCAACCGAGGTCGTGTGATTCGATTGGACCTTGATTTGACTCAAACTGAAATTTGTATTCTAGCTTGGACTTCATTGCAATTTGACCACCTAATGAGCTTATATATCTCACCCATCGATCAAACTCATACTCTTTCTCTCGTTTTCTCTCTTTCTCTTCACTGTGCACGTGGAGACTTCCTTGCTTCCTTGCATTCTCTTCTCCAACCTCCATCGATCAAGCTCTATTGTGAGGTTCTTGCATGAAAGGTGAGTTGGAAACCTTTCCATTCTCTCATCTCCTTTCTCCATCTCTTCTCCCTCTTGTCTCCATCGTGCTTGGTGTGTCTGTGTTTTGATTTCTCTCCATCCCTCATGCATGCATGTGGTTTTGCTTGTGTTAGGTTGTGTTTGGACTTGAGGGCTCCATTTGTGCAATTGATTTCCAAATTGAGGCAAGTATAACCATAACATTGAGAACCCATGTTGGTATGCTTTGATTTTGGCTAGCTCACATTAATGTGTGTGGAAAACATGTGTTTACAGCCCATTTGCTACTCATTAATTCAATACTTATCTACTCCCCTTTGATGATTGTAAATTGGATGAGTTTTCAGACATTCTGTACATGTTTCAGATTTCTGAATTCGTGCAGGTACGGCTAAGCCGTATAACACCTACGGCTCACAATCCAGAGAGGAGAAAAACCCAGTTTTCCTCTACGGCTAGGGCACGGCTAAGCCGTGGAATGCCCTACGGCTAAGCCGTAGCTCAGCCGTGGCCAAGCCGTAGAACAATACAGGGTGCAATTTCTGGAATAACTGAGAGTCAGCAAATGACAGACCTTCTACGGTTCAGCCACGGCTAAGCCGTAGACCACACACGGCTAAGCCGTAGCACACACACGGCTAAGCCGTAACCACACATGAAGAATAAGGCTAGGTGTAAAGATAAGACCTATATGACCTTCATGATAGAATGTAGAGCACCTAGACTTGCCCAACGGAATGTGATACTACGCGTGAATGATCTCGAGGGCTGCGAATCATTCATGTTCGTTATCCGGATGTTAAGCACCTCCCCATGGGTGTTGGTTTAAGGGACTTCGTGCACCGCCCGATTCAAGGCAACACTAGACAACGGTGTATCGAATAACTTAAAACTACATCATCATGCACGGTTAGAAACACCGGATAATTAGATTAGAATTGGTTTGTAAACTTAAGATGATTCGATTCACATGATTTGTTGCATAACATATTGCATTCGATCCTTGATCTCAACTCTCTAACATGATTACGTATGTTTCGTTACTTTCACATTGTGATTTATTTACCCTGAGTATGCATGTATGATGTGTTCATTCACGGATCTGCACGTATGATAAGTTGTCACGATCTACTCAGGATTTTCATGATTGACTCCGTATGGTCAGGCACTACTTAGCCTCAGCCTTAGGATCCCGACGGGGTGAATTCGGTATAGTTTATATGGCCTGCTGCAGTATGGATTTTGTCTTGGGGAACCGGACCCCAGGAAACCGAGACCCATTGTACCCTGGCCCGGACAATGGTGTTCTTTGCATGTTACAAGATCCCTCTTTTGGGAGCATATGGTAATGTAGTAGCCACTAGTCATGTACACAGCATGTTATCCTTGATTCACGCAGCATATTTCTTTCTTGCATGATAGCCTAGTATACGAAAATGCCTTCTTTAATAACATGATGTTCTTTATTCTATTAGACACAGCGTGTGTTAACTTGCTATGGTTTATACTTTGCTGAATCTTCGTATTCACAGTTGTTTTTGGTGTTGCAGGCCCAGATCCCCCTGCCGAACCCTCGCCGGTCGGCCAGGCTCCAGATGAGATCCCCGGGGCCCCATCAGGCCTAGAGGAGTGGATGTGATCACTCCACGGGAGAGCGTACATGGCATGCATCATGTTGGAGTCATGTTTTGGGGATTCTCAGACTTGTATATGTCATGACATGTCATTATTGTATATATCTTTTGTTCATTTTGTAAAACTTTCATATGTAATTATGTCAGTCCTTTCTTGTATCCTCTTCTTGCATTGTTAGTTTTGTGTTTCTGATATTTACAGCTTCCGCATACTTGCTTGGCACGTGTGCTTGTTCCCTTGTGCGTGTGCATTTAGACTCGGTCTACGTGTGCATGCACGGGAGTACGTGTGTCATTAGGTTTGGCTTTTGCTAACCCCCGAACCCTGGGCTCGGGTTGTGACATACGTATTGTATGGTATCAGAGCATTCCTTGCTCATTCCTTGTTCTAGATGATAAGCATGTAGGCATGTAGGATCGTGGTGAGGATACGATTTTCTTTGTGCTCTTTCTAGACTTTGGGGTTTGTTGGGCGCTCTTGTGTTGTGTTTGTGTCTGACTCTTTCCATTTTACAGGATGGCATCAGGTTCTGGTTCGCAGCAGAACGCCGGAAATAACGAGAGCGGATCTGCCCCGTCACCGCAGACACCGAACACAGATGAACGCATTCTCATGTTACTCCAGTCCCTTCAGGCACAATCGCAATCGATGCAGAACTTGCAAGCCCAAGTTACCACTATGTTAGATCGACAAAGCCAAGTCCCAGCTCAGTCACATGTAGATCAGCAGGTGATTTTGCAGCCTCGAGAGAATGACCCGAATGCCCTCTACGGGAAGTTTCGCAAGCGAGGAGCTATTGAGTTCTACGGAACAGAAGAGCCATTGAAGGCAGAACAGTGGTTAGAACAGACAGAGGATGTCTTTGAGACCGTTGTGTGCACGAACCGACAGAAGGTCGGGCTAGCAACTTCCATGTTTAGAGATGTCGCAAAGACTTGGTGGAAGAGCGTGAAGATTCGTACAGAGACATTCCTAGCGCGACAGTGTGGGAGATGTTCAAGCAACAGTTCAGGAGGAAGTTCATCCCGGCTCATGTGTTTCGAGCCAAGGAGGTTGAGTTCTTAGCTCTCCGTCAGCAGCAGATGACAGTAGCAGAATATGTGAACAAGTTTATGCAGTTGTCGCTTTTTGCTCCGGACATGATCAGCACCGAGGAAAGGAAGGTGAATAGGTTTGTCGAAGGTTTGCATCCCCCGTACATGCATCACGTGACTGCGTTTCAGCGTCCGGCTACGTTTGACGATGCAGTGGACAGAGCCTATTCCGCTGAGGCCATCCACCAAGCTGCTAGAGCCGTTGAGCCTAAGAGACAGCCGCCCTTCAGTGCACGAGGACAAGTACAGAAGAAGACCAAAGGCCAGCAGAGTACTTCTAGTTCTTCTGGAGTGACGTGTGGGTATTGTGGCAAGAACCATGCGACTGATGCGTGTTGGAGGAAGGCCGGTGCGTGTTTTATCTGTGGTTCGAGGGAGCACATGATCGCCAATTGTCCTCGACAGAGAGCCTCCGGTGCAGCTCCATCTGGCCCTACTTCCGGTGCAGTTCCTAGCGGACCCAGTGCACCTTCAGCTCCGAGCAAGCCACAGTCAGCTCGTCCAGGTTCGAGACAGCCTCGCCAGACAGCCCGTGCATACGCTGCTACCCACGAGAGTGCCGAGGATCCACAGGTGGTTGAAGGTACTGTTTTGATTTCGCGCGTCGAGGCCTTAGCTTTGTTCGATTCGGGGTCTACACGATCTTATGTAGCACCTCATTTTGCCGAGCGGTTACCTCAGCCGTCTAAGCCGTTGCCATATGTGTTGGTTGTATCCACCCCAGTTGGCAAGCGAGTGGAGTGTAGTATGTACTACCCTCATTGCGACGTGCAGATTGCAGGTCATCAGTTACCTGTTGATTTGATCCTGTTGTCGATGCTGGACTTCGACGTGATCCTTGGTATGGATTGGCTCGCTCGATATCGTGCCTGTGTTAACTGTTACAACAGGACGATCTTCTTCGATTTAGGCAAGGGCTTCCGTTTCGAGGGCAGTCAGCAGAGATGCCCCAGACGTGTGATTTCGGCGTGTAAGGCAGATCGCTTGATCCGCCGAGGGTGCGAAGGCTTCATTGCCTTTATCTCAGCGAAGAAGGAGCCGAAGCAGCTAGGTGAGATCCAGGTGGTCTGTGACTTTCCAGATATTTTTCCAGATGATGTGCCAGACTTACCCCCGATTCGAGATGTGGAGTTCGCCATTGAGCTTGTTCCCGGTACAGCACCGGTACAGCACCAATCAGCAAGGCTCCGTATCGCATGGCCCCAGCAGAGTTGTCAGAATTGAAGAAGCAATTGCAGGAGCTTTTGGATAAGGGTTTCATTCGCCCGAGCGTTTCACCTTGGGGAGCACCAGTCTTGTTTGTCAAGAAGAAGGATGGTACTTTTCGGATGTGCATAGATTACCGACAGTTGAACAAAGTGACGATCAAGAACAAGTACCCCTTACCCAGGATCGATGAGTTGTTTGACCAACTTCAGGGCGCAGCATACTTTTCGAAGATTGATTTGAGGTCTGGTTATCACCAGTTGAGAGTCAAAGAAGATGACATTCCTAAGACTGCCTTCAGGACTCGTTATGGTCACTATGAATTCCTCGTGATGCCTTTTGGACTAACCAACGCACCTGCAGCGTTTATGGCATTGATGAATCAGATCTTTGCTCCTTTCTTGGACCAATTCGTAGTTGTGTTTATTGATGATATACTGATATATTCTAAGTCAGCAGAGGAGCATAGGGAGCATTTGAGAAAAGCCTTATCGTTGTTGAGAGAACATCGATTGTTTGCTAAATTGTCGAAGTGTGATTTTTGGCTTGAACAGGTGGCATTTTTAGGTCATATCATTTCACGAGAGGGATTGGCAGTTGATCCATCTAAAGTAGAGGCAGTGGTGAATTGGCCTAGCCCCAAGACAGTGACAGAGGTTCGCAGTTTCCTTGGTCTAGCAGGTTACTACCGTCGATTTGTCCAGAACTTTGCTAAGATCTCTTCTCCTTTGACGAAGTTGACCAGGAAGAACGTACCATTTGATTGGACTGAGGAGTGTGAAGCCAGTTTTCAGACTTTGAAAGAGAAATTGACTACAGTCCCAGTGTTAGCCTTGCCAGATGGTTGTGAAGGATTCGTGGTTTATTCAGATGCTTCTCGAGTTGGCCTAGGGTGTGTGTTGATGCAGCATGGGAAGGTTATTGCCTATGGATCGAGACAGTTGCGAGATCATGAGAAGAATTACGCCACCCATGATTTAGAATTGGCAGCCATCGTGTTTGCGTTGAAGCTGTGGAGACATTATCTCTATGGTGTACAGTTTGAGGTTCGCTCTGACCACCACAGTTTACAGTATTTATTCACACAGCAGGAGCTGAACATGAGACAGCGGAGATGGCTTGAGCTTATTAAGGATTATGATTTTCCGATCAAATATCAGCCAGGCAAGGGGAATGTGGTGGCAGATGCGCTCAGCAGGAAAGCAGAGTCAGTGCAGCTATTGAGCAGTTTCCTCTTAGAGTTTCGTGGTCTCCCTGTTGAGGTTAAACTAGTGGATGAGTGCGTGATGTTGGCTAGTACGCTAGTGTTTCAGCCTGAGATGATTCAGCAGATTAAGGACAGGCAGTTTGAGGATCTAACTTTGAAGCGCATTCGAGACCACATTGGAGACAGACCCGATTTCAGACTCGAGGATGGTGTACTCTACTTTCGGAGTAGGTTGTGCGTGCCAGCAGTTGATGAGTTCAAGGAGAAGCTGATGAACGAAGCGCATTACGCTCGCTATACGATGCATCCAGGCAGCACCAAGATGTTTCGGAATCTCAAGGATCGCTTCTGGTGGAACAACATGAAGAGAGAAGTAGCAGGATTTGTTGCTCGCTGTTTGACATGACAGAAGGTGAAGGCAGATCATCAGAGACCGCCAGGCTCGTTGCATCCTTTGCACATACCGCAGTGGAAGTGGGAAAACATCACCATGGACTTCGTTTCCGGATTACCGCCGACGAGCAGGAAGAACAACGCTATTTGGGTGATCGTAGATCGATTGACGAAGTCAGCCAATTTCATTCCTTTCCGGAAGGGTATGACATTTTCTGAGATGGCTAGGAAGTTCGTGGATGAGATCGTCAGGCTCCATGGTACCCCCGTGTCGATTGTATCCGATCGTGACAGCCGTTTTGTTTCCTCTTTCTGGAGAGCATTCCAAGAGGCTTTGGGTACGAAGTTGAGTTTCAGCACGGCATACCACCCACAGACAGATGGACAATCAGAGCGGACGATTCAGACTTTGGAGGATATGTTGCGAGCCAGCGTGTTGAGCTACGAGAAAGAATGGGATCTTCATCTATCGTTGTGCGAGTTCGCCTACAACAACAGTTTCCACGAGAGCATTGGGATGGCACCATATGAAGCACTGTACGGGAAGAAGTGTAGAAGTCCGGTTTGTTGGGAAGAAGTTGGAACTCGAAGTTTTCACGGACCGACGATCATTGCCGAGACTACGGAGAAGGTACAGAAAGCTATTGAGAACTTGAAAGTTGCTCGGTCGAGACAGAAGAGTTATGCAGACACCCGCAGACGACCCTTAGAGTTTCAGGTTGGCGAGTGGGTTTTTCTGAAGGTCTCACCGATGAAAGGTACGATCCGTTTCGGCCAGAAAGGCAAGTTAGCTCCACGCTATGTCGGACCATTCGAGGTCAAGAGTCGGATTGGTGATTTGGCCTATCGATTAGAGCTTCCCGAGATGTTTGCAGGAGTGCACAACGTTTTCCACGTTTCGATGCTTCGGAGATACGTTCATGATCCCTCCCATGTCATTCGTTACGATGAGATTCAGATCCAGCCGAGTGCTGCATACGTTGAGCGACCGCTCCGTATCGTGGGAACCCGAGAGCAGATACTCCGCACCAGGACAATTCGGTGGGTCAAAGTGCTTTGGGAGCATCACAGTCCTGATGAGGCTACTTGGGAGCTAGAAGAGCAGATGGCACGTCAGTACCCCGATTTGTTTTCCCAGGTATGAGTGCGTTAGTGTTCATTTCGAGGACGGAATGATTCTCAAGTAGGGGAGGATGTAACACTCCGACCCAGCTTGACCTCGTTTAGCGTTTAGTTAATCTTGTTTTTGTTGCTAATCGTGTTTTGTTGTGTTTTGTTTTCGTTACGGGTCATGGATAGGTAGTTGGGTTGAGTTTGACCTGGATTAAGTAGACCAAGCCCTTTTTCGTAATTTTAGCTTTTCTTAGACATGGTCATTTTTGCATCATCTTGATGTCAACACGTGTCTTTCGTTGAGCTCGTTAACTTTCGTAACTACGTCATTTGCAACCGAGGTCGTGTGATTCGATTGGACCTTGATTTGACTCAAACTGAAATTTGTATTCTAGCTTGGACTTCATTGCAATTTGACCACCTAATGAGCTTATATATCTCACCCATCGATCAAACTCATACTCTTTCTCTCGTTTTCTCTCTTTCTCTTCACTGTGCACGTGGAGACTTCCTTGCTTCCTTGCATTCTCTTCTCCAACCTCCATCGATCAAGCTCTATTGTGAGGTTCTTGCATGAAAGGTGAGTTGGAAACCTTTCCATTCTCTCATCTCCTTTCTCCATCTCTTCTCCCTCTTGTCTCCATCGTGCTTGGTGTGTCTGTGTTTTGATTTCTCTCCATCCCTCATGCATGCATGTGGTTTTGCTTGTGTTAGGTTGTGTTTGGACTTGAGGGCTCCATTTGTGCAATTGATTTCCAAATTGAGGCAAGTATAACCATAACATTGAGAACCCATGTTGGTATGCTTTGATTTTGGCTAGCTCACATTAATGTGTGTGGAAAACATGTGTTTACAGCCCATTTGCTACTCATTAATTCAATACTTATCTACTCCCCTTTGATGATTGTAAATTGGATGAGTTTTCAGACATTCTGTACATGTTTCAGATTTCTGAATTCGTGCAGGTACGGCTAAGCCGTATAACACCTACGGCTCACAATCCAGAGAGGAGAAAAACCCAGTTTTCCTCTACGGCTAGGGCACGGCTAAGCCGTGGAATGCCCTACGGCTAAGCCGTAGCTCAGCCGTGGCCAAGCCGTAGAACAATACAGGGTGCAATTTCTGGAATAACTGAGAGTCAGCAAATGACAGACCTTCTACGGTTCAGCCACGGCTAAGCCGTAGACCACACACGGCTAAGCCGTAGCACACACACGGCTAAGCCGTAACCACACATGAAGAATAAGGCTAGGTGTAAAGATAAGACCTATATGACCTTCATGATAGAATGTAGAGCACCTAGACTTGCCCAACGGAATGTGATACTACGCGTGAATGATCTCGAGGGCTGCGAATCATTCATGTTCGTTATCCGGATGTTAAGCACCTCCCCATGGGTGTTGGTTTAAGGGACTTCGTGCACCGCCCGATTCAAGGCAACACTAGACAACGGTGTATCGAATAACTTAAAACTACATCATCATGCACGGTTAGAAACACCGGATAATTAGATTAGAATTGGTTTGTAAACTTAAGATGATTCGATTCACATGATTTGTTGCATAACATATTGCATTCGATCCTTGATCTCAACTCTCTAACATGATTACGTATGTTTCGTTACTTTCACATTGTGATTTATTTACCCTGAGTATGCATGTATGATGTGTTCATTCACGGATCTGCACGTATGATAAGTTGTCACGATCTACTCAGGATTTTCATGATTGACTCCGTATGGTCAGGCACTACTTAGCCTCAGCCTTAGGATCCCGACGGGGTGAATTCGGTATAGTTTATATGGCCTGCTGCAGTATGGATTTTGTCTTGGGGAACCGGACCCCAGGAAACCGAGACCCATTGTACCCTGGCCCGGACAATGGTGTTCTTTGCATGTTACAAGATCCCTCTTTTGGGAGCATATGGTAATGTAGTAGCCACTAGTCATGTACACAGCATGTTATCCTTGATTCACGCAGCATATTTCTTTCTTGCATGATAGCCTAGTATACGAAAATGCCTTCTTTAATAACATGATGTTCTTTATTCTATTAGACACAGCGTGTGTTAACTTGCTATGGTTTATACTTTGCTGAATCTTCGTATTCACAGTTGTTTTTGGTGTTGCAGGCCCAGATCCCCCTGCCGAACCCTCGCCGGTCGGCCAGGCTCCAGATGAGATCCCCGGGGCCCCATCAGGCCTAGAGGAGTGGATGTGATCACTCCACGGGAGAGCGTACATGGCATGCATCATGTTGGAGTCATGTTTTGGGGATTCTCAGACTTGTATATGTCATGACATGTCATTATTGTATATATCTTTTGTTCATTTTGTAAAACTTTCATATGTAATTATGTCAGTCCTTTCTTGTATCCTCTTCTTGCATTGTTAGTTTTGTGTTTCTGATATTTACAGCTTCCGCATACTTGCTTGGCACGTGTGCTTGTTCCCTTGTGCGTGTGCATTTAGACTCAGTCTACGTGTGCATGCACGGGAGTACGTGTGTCATTAGGTTTGGCTTTTGCTAACCCCCGAACCCTGGGCTCGGGTTGTGACAAGGACTGAAAAAGGATTCTCTGGTGCTTGCAATCTTCGGAAAAAAAAAGAGTTCTTAGCTGCCAGATATCTTGAGGACGAAGCCCGGAGAAGTGGAGATTCCCCCGCTGCAAAGAAGAAGAAAAAAAAAATCACCGGAACGTTCGCCGGGATTCTCGCCTTCTCCGTCGTCTTCGCCGGATCACTGCCGGGCGGATTTCTTGAGGACGAAGCCCAGAGAACTGGAGATTCCCCCGCTGCGAAGAAGGAGAAAAAAAAATTTCTCACCAGGATTTTCGCAAGGATTCTCGCCGTTTCCATCACCTTCGCCGGACTTCCAGCCTTTGCCGTCGCCTCCCGTTGCTGCAGGACGCCGGACCACCACGCCGGAGCCGCAGGAGATGATCTCTCCCAGTTACCGTCTGCAACTGGTTGCAGACGCAAGACAGAAGGAGACGACTCAGTTTTTCTGGGTTCTTGGGTCTTTAGGTTCGGGTCAGGTCCGTTTGACCTGACTCGTCGCGGAAAAAGAACCCAGAAGCAGCAACAGGTCAGTCTGGGTTTTCAGGTCGGGTCGTTTCGACCCAACCCGTGGTGCAGCCCAGTCAAGCAGCAAGAGTACGGGCTGGGTCGGGTCCGATCGACCTGGTCCATGTTTGCAGAGCCCAACCCAGCAGTGCATCTAGCAGTTTCGAGCCAGTTCGGGTCGAGTCCACCTGACCCGGGTGCGCAGAGTTCAGCCCAGTGCAGCAGAGCAGCAGAACTAACGTCAGCAGTGACGTCATCATCGGTCAACAGGCAGGTTTGACCAGGTTCAACGGCTGAAATTGTTTCTACGATATCTTGATCGTCCGATGTCCGATCGGAGATCCGTTTGCGCCTACAGACTCGTTTCGAGCAGATCCACGCAGTGGAAGAGGTTGATTGGTTGTTTGACAGTCAAGGAGGAGGTTTGATCGATTGGAGCGTAGAAACTTGTTTTTACGTTATCAGAGCCATCCTGAGTCGAATTTCAGATCCGTTTCTTCCAGCGTGCTCGTGTTGACGAGATCTATAGTTTGATGCAGAAATTTAGAGGAGATCTGAACAGATGTGGACTCAGGCTTGAATCGGGTCTACTCGACCTGGTTATTATTGCAAACCCAATAATAGGAGTTGCCGGCCTAGTTGCAAAGGGTTTGCTGATTCGAACGAAGTTGTTCGTTTGGGGTTCACATGCTTTTCTGGATCGCATGTGATGTTATTCATCTTGCTAGAGCCAAGCCGGGAAAGCAGCAAGGAGGAACTGATGTGTCAGCAGTTGTCAAACATTTGATTGATTGATCGGAGGCCCGGTCAAATGGAGTTTTTTTGACCGCTCGGAGGCAGAGGTTTTCTGCAATTGTGAAGTCATCTGGACTTGTATTCCCGATCTGTTTTGCTTGCATGCTTGTAGTGATTTGGATCTTCACAGTGATGTTGAAGATGGGGCAGGATGGTGAGTGATTCAGATATCACTCAGATTCGTTAATGGTTTCGAGCTTTTAGTTCGAGGTGGAGTTTGACGAGATGAACTTTGCTCAAAGTTCATGTGCTGGTTCAACATGTCAAAGTGTTGAAGAAGACTGTATCGTTGGTGCAGTGACGTACCATTCAGCAAGGTACGAAGACATTGCCGGTTTTATCTCCTAGTAGCTCAAGTTGTACGGAGTTGTACGGAATTCAAGCCAAGGTGGAGATTGTTGGATTTATGTCTAGTATTCCGGTTTAGCCGGATGAGTCACTGGATTAGTCAGGGACTGATTTAAGGTCAAGGGTATTTTGATAATTGTACCGGGGCTTTCTTGGTGGCCAAGAAAGCGGAGATTATATATATGTATAGTCTATAACCCTAGACCTTGCGGCGGCAGTTGCCCGTGGTGTTCCCACACCACGTAAGAGAGATGAGGTGAGAGAGTGGGAATCTCTTGTATGCTTTACTTGTTATAGTGAAGATGTTCGTCCTCCTGTGCCCGTGGATGTAGCCCTATTTGGGTGAACTACGTAAATCTCGTGTCTCTTCTTATGTGTGGCTTGCTTCGTATTAATCTTATGATTTATGGATGCGCATAACGAATAATGTTCAGAAAATCACAATAATTAGTATCAGAGCCACAACATCTACGTGATAGAAGACCGACGACTCCTGTGCCTAGGAATTGCCAAGGTCCTCTCCCGTTAAAGTGGGAGCAGAAAATATCATGTTAGAAAAAAAAAACCAGAGTCCCCATTATTTGTGGTGAGGCGTTGGCTAAAATAGCTGGCATCAGACGGAGTCGACGGACAAAAGGGGTGAGGGTTATAATAAAAAATAACATCTATCTCATCAAAAGACTTGACCATTGACTCAGAGAATTTGTACGTGGGATATACCCAGAGATTCAACCTGAATTAAGAAGGATTTATTTTCAACATGTATTAAGAAGGATTTATTTTAGGCCTACGAGGTTGATCATGACAAGTCACGGACCTTTTTCTTTAGTTTTTTAAAAGCTTTAAGTGGAGCCATCACTTGGCAATTAACATATATATAATATATTTATATGTTCCGGATGTCTATCTCGGCTGCTGATTGATAGAGAAATTTCCACCAGTGGAGCCATCAGTTCTAATATTTAAACCACTCAAACATAAACGGAAGATCCCCCAAGTCTACTGCCCATGGTTTAAATTTTATTCCAGAGAAGTTAGTCTCTACTGAATAATGTATCACACGAAAGTAAATGATTTCCCTCTCTTCCTTTTGTATATTTTCTTTTCTAGTTTTGCTAAAGATCAATCGAGCATGGGCCCAACTTCCTGTTGGAAAATGAAATTAGGCATAGACTCGGTCACTCAATACACACAGGAATATTATTTACTCTGAACTAGATTTTTTTTTATGGCCCGACTGGTTGATTTATGAGCTTGGTCATTTGAATTATCCCTTATAATAATACAGCTTACACAGAGTGGTGGACCTACATATTGCCATATCGGGCAGCTGCCCCTAAGGATGAGAATGTGTTGAATATAAATGGGAGTCGCCCCTCCCTGCTTTTATTAGGAGCGAGTTTGGTAGTGATTTTTTTATGACGGATAGGTTTGGGTTTTGTTGACCCAACCTTATTTGCCCCAAATACATAGTATTTATATATTTATTATTAAAATAATAGACAAAACTCATATGTTGTAGATAGTTTTGGGTATTAATGTAAGGTATATCGGAAAAGAAAGTGGTAGGTTTAAGCTTTACTACACACATTTTCATTCATTTTTACATAATTTAAAAGTTTTAAATTTTAAATTTGAGTTGGCCCACTAATAAGGGGAAAGCTTGATATTATAATCAGTAACCCGTCATGGATAGGGTCTAAACCCGCCCTGTTGCCTACCTAGCTGTTGCCATCATCACCTCTCGTTCATCTTTCAAAACCCTATATGAAAATTACGGTCCGCCCTACACCCCCAAACAAAAATCTTGAACCTGCCACTACTTACATATGTGCCAGACATGGATGATCTCTCTTCTAAGGCCAATTTTTATGTTGGGGATATCAAAATGTTATCTTCTAACAGGATTTCCCAATGTTCACTTACAACGTAGCAATTTTGTTTTGGTAGAAACATACAACCTATCATTTGAGAAACTGAAATGCATGGAGAGAACTTTTTTTTAAAATAGTATTTCATGAGGATAAATTTCATATATTCCCTAACTACCAAGAAACTTCAATTATTTTGTAGACACCACTACTTTGTTGTCTAAAATATTAAATACATGCAATGGGGAACCAAGAGTTTTGTTTTAGGGTGTAGACCCAACCAGATAATTATAGTTTGAGAGCAAGTACAAAATTTTCATATAAATAGGTGCAGGTAGAGAAATTTTATATAAATTTTTGAAAAGTAGTCAAGACTTTCACTATGATTTTTAAACGCAAATCAAGGTCCACCGGATGGGATCAACCCACTATATGCGTGTATGGAGGTCTGCTCCAGTATGGAATTCTGATAGGAAATTACTCCAAACAAGTGGTCCTTAGAAATAACCATTTAATCCCCAACTTCCCCCGTATGCTCCTTTCTGGAGTTGTGCTGTTGGTCTAGCTAGGATGATGCAGGTGAAGCATCATCTCTTATCACAGAAACCCATATGCCTTGTCTTCTTTATCTGTCTCATCCTCCTCTCACAGAACCCCACAAGAGCTGAAGAGGTCTTGGAAAGTCCCCTTGTCTACTGCAGATACGGTTCCAATTACACCAACGGTAGCCAATTCGAGACAAATCTCAAGCACCTCCTCCCTTCTCTTGCCCCCAGTGGTACTCTCAACATCAGCTCCTTCTACAACACCTCCTATGGGAAAGACCCAGACACAGTCTATGGCTTCTTCCAGTGCATGTCTGGCGCACGGATCGCCGAGTGTCGCCTTTGCCTCAACAATTCAGTGGTCCAAATTCTCCAAAATTGTCCCAACAGAAGGCAAGCAGCAGTCAGGTATTTATACAACACTTTGTAGGTTCTTCCTCTTCCTGGCCCCATAGTGCAGGAGAGGATTATAATTCTTACTTCATTGTATTTCTTGGGGATTTTAAAATTTTATCTTACATATCAGAAAAGTGGATAAAAGAAAAAAAAAATCGTTGCATTATTTTTATTGTTATTACAAACTCCTTAGCTCATGCACTCATCAGCTCGCCTTGGAGTTGGGACAGTGAGGCCCATGGGGAGTGGTCCATTGAACTCCCTTGATAGCCACCAGTTGTGTGGTTTGGCACCTATCCTAATGAATTAGATCATTGGATGGACAATGCAATGATAAAAATCTAATGATCATTGATCAAGTTGTTAGGCTGATCATGCAAGCCTCCTTCACCATTTACAAAGCAGGTTTGGGAGAGATCTTTCCATTCCATCTGATTCCTTCTCGAGGTTTCAGATGAACCTCACACTCATTTTCGCAGATGAGCGGATGAGCACAGGAGAGGGGCGCGGTTAATGGGACAATGAAACATAATCTAATTCATAGTCTATTTAAATTATTACATCTTAAACCTCTATCTTATTGTATTTAATAGGTATTACAACTGCCTGTTGCGCTACTCGGACTGGCCCTTCTTCTCCCAAGTCGAAGTTGATCAAAGGCAAGGTCTATACAACACACAAAACATATCAGACCCAGTTCGTTTCGATACGCTGGTGAGGACTCTGATGGAGAACGTGTCGACCACTGCGGCTTTGAACCCATCTAGGATCGGGACGGGCGTGACCAATTACACTCAGTTCGCCAGTTTGTATGGGTTGGCTCAGTGCACAAGAGACTTGTCCAATAGAAGTTGCTCTCGTTGTCTTGAAGAGGCCATTGCGGGAATCAAATGGTGTTGTGATGGAAAACAAGGAGGGAATGTGTATTTTGTGAGTTGTAATATAAGGTATGACATATATCCCTTCTATCCTGCTTCAGTGAATCCTATAGTAGTGAGTATACCATCTCCTCCTCCTCCGCCAGCAGCAGTTGCAGCAACTTCTCCTTCGAACTTCAGTCCAGGCAATTCAGGAAGTGATTCTGCTAGGAGAAATGGTATGTTTGCTTCCGTGGTTCTCTGTTAGCTTACTTTACTTTTCTGAAAAGTAGGTTGTGCAACTTTTAGGTAGGAGTACAACTACCATCGCGGTGGGTCAAAGTTGAATAATCGTCTCGTAAGTGGCAGGTTGAATTGCTTTCATAAAGATGTGACATCATGATGGAATCTTTTCTACAATTGCAATAATGTTATAAGATGTATTATCATATGTGGATGTCCACATTGGGATCCACATGAGATAAAAGAATTACTAAGGGTTAGGGTTTTTTCCTATTGGGTTGCTTTAGGAGGAAGCAATCTTATTCTATAAATAAGATCCTCATCCTCCCATTATGTACACACAGAAATCTCATCAATAAGAGCTCTCTCTCTCCCTCTCTCTACTCTTCAGTTTTTCTATTCTAACACGTTATCAGCACGAGTAATCATCCGAAACAGCAGGCCTTCTCATACGAGTCAACCTTCTCAATACTTTCGGATTTTCTTCAGGGATGTTTGGTTGTATTGGAGGAGTTGGTTGTGTATCTTGAGGAATTGGATCAACAGATCCTTCTGGGAATATCCTTATATCAAGTGGAATCATTAATCCATCTTGAGTAAAGGATTGAGGCTCATCTCTAATCTCCTTATATATAATGTTTCTAGCCTCGCTACTCCCACTGTTGTCATGATTCTCCAAAAACTTAGCATTATGGGACTCAACTATTCTTAGTGAATGATTAGGACAGTAAAATCGATACCCTTTAGACCTCTCTGGATAACCAATAAAATATCCGCTTACAGTTCTAGGGTCTAACTTCTTTTCTTGTGGATTATAAACTCGCACTTCAGATGGACATCCCCAAACTCTGAAATGGTTTAAGCTGGGTTTCCTTCCAGTCCACAACTCGAAAGGAGTTTTGGGAACTGCTTTACTGGGAACCCTATTTAAAATATACATTGCCATCTTCAGTGCTTCACCCCACATAGACTCGGGTAACGAAGTATTACTAACCATACTCCTAACCATATCTAAAAGAGTTCTATTCCTTCTTTCAGCAATTCCATTCTGCTGAGGAGTTCTAGGCATTGTGTATTGGGCAACAATACCTTCGGATTCTAGGAATCTTGCAAACGGACCGGGGTTACGGCCCGCTTCAGTGTACCTACCATAGTATTCACCACCACGATCCGATCTCACAATTTTGATCTTCCTATCTAATTGCTTTTCTACTTCTGCCTTGAATATTTTGAACATAGTCAAAGCATCAGATTTTTCTTTAATAAGATAGACAAAACCAAAACGTGAGTAATCATCTATAAATGTGATGAAATATTGTTCTCCTGTAAAACAAGGTATATCTATCTTTCCACAAACATCCGTATGGATTAACTGCAGGAGTTCAAAACTTCGTGTGGCAGTTTTCTTGACTGTTTGTGTCTGTTTTCCTTTGATACAGTCAACACAGATACCGAAATTAGTGAAATCAAGGGTTGGTAATAACCCATTCTTCACTAATCTCAACATCCTCTCTTTCGAGATGTGTCCTAACCATTTATGCCACAACATGGAGGAGTTCTCTTTTATCAGTCCTCTTTTCATGCCAACATTCATTCCACAAGAAACTTGGTGTGTAGTCAGTGATTGTGTATATAAAATATCTAACTGTAACTTATATAAACCATCACACAATAAACCACTACCAATCATTATATTATTGAAAAATAGTTTCAAAGATCCTCCATCAAAATTAAAGACATATCCTTTCACATCCAATTGAGAAATGGAAACCAAATTTCGGGAAATCTCCGGAACATAGAAGGTGTTCGGCAGATCTAAAACGAATTCGGTATCTAGCACCAGCCTATATATGCCTACTGCCTTGACTCTTGACTCCTTCCGGTTCCCCATAATGATGGTTCGTTCCCCATCACTTGGCCTCCGGGTTGAAAGGAATCTCTGCATACAACCAGAAATGTGAACGGTTGCACCAGAGTCTACCCACCATGTATTAGATGGGACATTAATAATATTGGTTTCACATACAAGAGATAAATTTCTTTGCTTACCTCTTTTCTCAAACCAATTTTTCATTTTGAGGCAGTCCTTCTTGAAATATCCTTTCTTGCCACAAAAGTGACATTTTTCAGACCCTTTCTTCCCCTTTCTCTTCATCGGTTTCTGACCTTTCGGATCTACCTTGGGCGTGTTGGCATTGTTCTTGAGGTTTCTAAAACCTTTCCTACCCTTAAATTGGGAGACTAAGTTTACTTGAAATTGCCCCTCAGCCTTAAGCGTCCTCTCTTCTTGATCACATCTTGCGATCAATTCAGTTATCGTCCACCGACTAGAGCTCTGATTGTAAGTAACCTTAAACGGGCCAAATGCAGGGGGAAGGGAATCCAAAATGAATTGGATCAAATATCCATCTGAGATACTCATGTCTATATCCTTCAACTTGGATGCAAGGTTAGACATGAGTATGATATGTTCCCTAACTCCCTTCGTCCCATCATACTGCATGTTTGTTAATTTGTTCATTAATGTGGCACCTAATGCCTTGTCAGTCACTTCAAATTGTGACTTGATCTGTTCTAAGAGTTCCTTGGCATGTTTTCTTGGATCAAGTAATCCCCTAATACTCTTAGAAACTGACGTCATTATGATCTTTTGGCATCTCTTGTCACATTTGTGCCACTGTTCATGTTTGGCCTTTTCAGTTGCAGATTTCTGTTCGGTGAGGGCAGGAGGCATGGGCTCATCTAAGGCCATCTCTAAGTCGAGAAAAGTTATGGTCAATGCTAACATGTCTAATCATTCGGGGTAGTTTGATCCATCTAATAAGGGAATGGTTCCTAAACACGAGGGAAGAGTTAATAATCTGGAGGAAGAAGCTGTAAAAGAAAAAAGATATAAACTATTACTTTCACAATTCTATAATGCTTTGAATTCACAGGGAAGCTTATAACAAAATAATAATTTGACATCATCACAAATAACCTTTGGGTCAAATGCAACATGTTAATTTTATTATTCGCAATTATTTGATAAAACCACAATTTATTAAGTGAATAAGTGAGATCCCACCTTTGGGCATAGATCAGCACGAATTCACAAAATATCTTAATGTGTTTTTATCCCAATTTTCAAATAATCGAAAGATAAACTCCTTTGGGTCGATTATCTATCCTTTAAGTGAAATTGCAATTTAAGTGTCATATGTGGTATCTTTTATTCAATATGAAAAAAATATGAGTTTCATCGTAACTGGGCCACTTTGGTGACTACCTAGTTAACTCATAATTTTAAATTGAAACCTATGACACTAATTTATTTATCAAACATTCATGCATGTAACAAATTATAACTCAAACAACATTAATCATGTAAACAATAAGCGGAAAACATGAATTTAAATGAGTTAAACATGCATAAAACCTTATGATGTTATCATTGAACCATTGGATCGGGAATTAAATTCAATAATATGGTAGATCTCATCATAAGGAACACAACAAAAGAAACGGATCGAAAATCCGATATCATATGTGTCCGTAATGATCAAAATAAGGTTTTGATCGTCCATTTTTCCTTGATCTGGCCTTGATCTGATCACATTTAAATGATTAGCCTTGATCCAGTCCCATCAGAAAGATTACAGCATTTAAATATATCAAATGGACAGTTCTGATCGGAACGGATTAATTTTATAATGACCCAATTATTCAAAAAACATTACTACCAACATTAATAATAAGTTATTCAAATCAGGCCAGGCCAGTGGGTTGGGTCAGACCCAGGTCATAAAGTGACCTGTTCAGTCCAGTCGGGCTTGACAGGTTGGGCTGGGTCTGAACAGACTCGTGATATAACTGGAAACCCAACTGCTGGGTTCAGATCAGGTCGGGTCAGGTCGAGTTGGATCAGACCTGTCATTTACATATTCTGTTATGTTGGGCTGGGCTAGGTCAGTCGACCCGGGTCAGTCTGAAATCCGAAACCGAGGCCCTGTCTTCTTTAATTCCAGTTGAACCGGGTCTGTTGGGTCGGGCCTGACCTGTATACCAAAACTGCAAGCCTGACCCGTAAGTCGGGTCGGGTCCAAGTATACGGTCCGGGTTAGGAACAACGGGTCGGGTCAGTTCAGTGGGATTGACCCATCTAAAAACCCAGACCCATATTTGCTTGGGTTACCTTCCAGGTCATCGGCCTGACCCGCATAGCGACCCGACTGACCTGAAAACCGACCCGCAGACCGACCCGCACTGTTCATCATCTCCTTCACAAAGACGATGACAGGGGGGGGGTCCCAGACTCGCTGGCATGGCTGCGGACGGCGGCTGGGGTCCCGCCTGAGGCCAGCGACGACAGCGGCAGGGACTGCCGGCCCTTTCCTGTCGCCGGCCGGCTGCGACAAAAATTTTTTTTTTTTTTGTTTTGCAGCGCTGCGCGCACAGCCTGCGCAACGCCCGCGCAGTGGCTGCGCGCCCCTGCGTAGCGTCAGGGGCGACGGCCCAAGCCCCCAGTATCCGTTTTTTTTTTTTTTTTTTTGCTCTGTGACTGTGCTGAAAACCGAAAAACAGAGGGTCCATTTTTTTTGTGATTCTAACCCGTTCAACGCAAATGCCATCGCTCTGATACCACTTGTTAACCAAAATGGCCCATTCTAGGAACTCTGAACGGATTAGATTCGCACACCAATGGGTATGATTAAATGTACATGGATTTCCAAAAATTGCATGGCATACCTGTATCCATCGCTAATGGAGACGGAATGGATGCCAAAGTGGGTCTTACAACTCCCTCAGTCTTTTCTTGATGCCAGCAACTCGATGGTGATGCTCAGCCTTTGATTTGAATCCGTATGAGTGTATGTAAGTGTGAAGAAGAGGGAGTTTCCCGGCTTTTATAGCCATCTCACCATCACTGATGGCTGCAACGTCTCCCATTCATTATGGACCGTTGCAAGCTTTCATTCATGGAGATTTAAGAGAGGAGAAACTGAAGAAACATGCATGGGCAGTGAATGGCAATGAAGAGGAGAGAAGAGACGTTACATTCATGAGCAGTGGTCATTTGGACCACCACTCTCGTCTTCTAACAGATAGGAGTAGAGCTACCATAGCTAAGTTGAATGTTCGTCTAGTTAAGTGCCAGGTTGAATTGCTTTCATCAAGATGTGACGTTATGATGCTATCTTTTCTACAATTGCAATAAATTATAATATTCTGATTATTAAGTTTATCTTCCAATCAAACTTGAAAAACTGAGTGAGTTGACTCTCCGCTTTCTACTGGTCACCTTAAACCGAGTCAAACATAGGATAGACCGGCTGAGTTAAATATAATAGTTAATGGTTGAGGTTATACCTCGGTGGCAATTTAAAAATAATTGATTGAGACGGAAGAAATTTACTAATTTAGATTATTATTATTAAAACATGTAAATACATGTTTGTTTAGATTTTTTAAGTATTTGACCTGTTTTTAAAAGATTAGGTTTTTTTTAAATAATATGACACTTTTGTATCCTCGTTTTGACTTTCTTTTAGTCAATATTTTATAGCCCAATGAGTTAAGTTTGATTGACCACTAATTTTTAACTTTGCTACAAAGAGCCAAAATATAATATAAACCAACTTAATATAAAATAAATCAACTTACTTACTTTAATATATAGCATGCTTCCAGTGAGTTGATGGAGTGGATCTCCACAGTGGAGCCCACTAATAAAATATAAATCCTAGACCTTTTTGTAAATATGATATTTTCAAAATTTTCTCTAGTAAGAATTAATCACTTCATAAATTTGAGCATTTGATTAAGAAAATGTTAAATGGAGATTATAATAATTTATAAAATTATGTTAGTCACATTCTTAATCATTGGATGGTACCAACCCCTTGCTATTTAATTTCATAGGAAATTTTGACTCAAATAATTAGTTGGGCTTACCATCAAATTAATTATTCTTCAACCAAATGAACATAATATTATAAAAATTAAAACATTTTATAGACATGAATTTGATGGTGGACTCAAATTATTGGAGTGAGATTTGTATGAGAACTTATAGGGAAGGAGCCATTTTCTTGGGCATTTAAGATTTTTTTACGTGGGTTTCACTTATATTTCTGGTTTCGTGGAAATGTTGCCCACGACGGGGCTTGAGCGTGAATAGGTGCTGACTAGGGATCAGGGAATGATCTTTTTTGATGGTGTACTTTCAAGTTTGGTATCATTGACACAAATATTTTATCTTAAGAAGAGGGAACTCATCGTGTCTTTGCATATTTCCAAATTCCAGGATTTTATTTTACAATATTATTGTAGAATTCATGAAAAAAATGTAATAAAGTTATATAATATAACTAGAAAAAATGATATAATCAAAATGATTTTGTAGCAATTTTTATTTGTACCAATTTATTATGATACAATACTATAATTATATTTTCATGATTTTTCTATATTCAAAAGAATTTCAAAAATCCATAACCCACGTTTCAGTAACTCTTGTGGAAGGCAATGTTAAAACTTAAAAGAAAGCGTCTATATGTTAGAGTATTAATATCCTTCCTCTATTAAAAAGTAGTTTAATTTCTTCGTTAGTTTGTTGTAACTTGTAACATTTACATGAACCCAAAATCAGTTTTCACAACATTGCAATGTGGCCATAAATTGGTGAAAAATACTCAACTAAAAGATCCTAGCTATGTTGGATATTTTCTAATAAACTAAAATAAATAAATAAATTCCAAGAGGCGCTTGAGAGTTGATATGTCTTTTCAAAATTTTTAAAAATTTGTATCTTTTCCAAAACAATTTTGTGCCCCTTAGATGAGATGAGTCTCTTGGCCCCCAGTTGAGTCAATGTGACCCATTTTCACGAGTTATTCCCAACTTAATAAATTTCATTTCTTTTCAATTTCTTTTATAACGACATCCAAAAAACAGAGATTATAGTGGTTTCTCTTTTATCTTTTTTTTCAAAACTTACTATCGTAAGGCCCATGTGATGCATGGTATAACCTGGCGAAATTAATATGTGCATATGTAAAGGTGATTTTATCAAACATGAACTAGAATAATAATAAAAACTTTATTTTTATACAACTCAATCCTTCCAAATTTGGAAATAAATATAATCGCATAACTAAATTATTTTTTCAAGATTGAATATAAATTCTAATTAAAATTCAGTCTTATATAATTCTAGTATCTTGAATCACAGTTTATATTGTCATTTGAATGTCACAAGTACATTGAAAATATGGTGATATTATCAGAAAATTCATAATTTTATAATAATAATTTTCATAATATTTATTATTTATGACATAAATCCATATTAAACATACTGACTTTGTGGGCTTTATATTCCCACTTGCGTAGAAGTATTTATTATTGGTTAAAAAATGTAAATGAATAGAAGGAACTTGTGAAGATGCACAAGGGCTTATTTACAGCTCATAGAAACATCATGAGATTAAAAAAATGCCTTTATTTTATCATACATGTTAGGAGTAAAATTTTTTGATAAATAATGTAGTGTTTACCTATGACTTCTTCCCACATCATTCATTAACATTTAATGATATTTTTACTTTCTTTCCTTCATTTATGTTCTAGAGTTGTGATGTGTTTCAAAGAAAAACAATGAGTGCGTTTGGTAGTTAAATTGCTATCCTAAATGTAATACATGAAGTTTGTGTTATTAAAATTCTTCTCCTTATTTTTTTCCAAGGTACAATTAAAAGATAAATATGATATTGAAGCCAACCAAGACACTAAATTAATATTAGATAATTTTGGTATCTATATGAAAAAAATTCTTTATTTTATCATGCATGTGTATCGTGCAATGAGTGAATTATACATGATAATAGGAATACCTGTGACTCAATTCTTTATCATGGATTTAAATAAAAAAATTCAATAATAAAGTAAATTAATCATGATTAACCCATCACAAAGTAAGTTGTAGTAGGATTAACTTTTGATTTTTAACGTAATTAATGTGTTTTAATTTTTTTTATCCAATTGGCCAATTCAGAAACTTTCAAAGACAATCAGATAATCCAACAGAACCATAAGCACAAGTACGCTAAATAAAATTTGTTTTATGTGACCCACCATCAAATTAGGCCATTGGATCATCCGATTCAAAGAAAGCAGATGTCTAGGATTTACCCTATATATTATAATTTAAGTTAACTAAACATTGACACTTTGACCTTTAACTTTAATGAATCTTGTGATGTCGTGGAGATCATTCTCTTTACAAAGACAATTTTATCGGCTTCAACGACAAATTAAGTAAAATTTACATTTTGTGACAAACTCCATCAAAATTAGGCCATTGCATCAAATGACCCAAAGATATCATATGGGCGATGTGTAAGATTTATCCTAGATATTCTAATTTGAGTTAATTAAGCATCAACACTTTGATATTTGATGAATCTTATGATGCCGTGGACATCAAGCTCATACAAAGACAACTCTATCAACTTTAACTGGAAAACTACAATGTCTCGTGCGAGTAACAAATGAAAACTGAAGGTTTTAGGGGATTTCTAGAATGACAAACAATCACACAATATGTTAACGCAACAGAAATTAAATCAAGCACACATCACAAGAAGGCACGATTTAAACATGAAAAACCCTAATCGGGTAAAAAACTATGAATCTAACAAAGATCAACTATCAAGCAAACTTGAACAGTTACAAGATATATTCACACCTTTTTCGCACCCTAAGGATTGGGTTCTTCATGCTGCAACTCCTTCTACGAATGAGTACTTCTTCACCGTGCACTATTTTCTACTTGATCAACTCATACCTTAATCACTTAAGATGGCCTAAAAAACTTCTACAAGAGATGTAGAAGCAACTGCTCTCTACATCAAAACTTTAACCCTCCAGTTCTCAATGAAAGCTCTGGAGAAAAGAGAATCTCCAATGAGTAATCCTTGCTCGGTGTAAGGAGATGGATGCCTTAGGATTCAGAAAAAATCTCTTTTTATAACCCATAAGTCGTGCCTTAGGGTTAGATTCAAAGTAGGAACAAAACAAGTAACTCTGGTATAAATAGAAAATAATTTCACACAGGTTGGTGGGTTTCCGTGCGTTGCCCAATCGATCAGATAAAGCTTCTGTCTCAGGTCAGATTGATCGGGTGTTTGCTCAATTGATCGAATGAAATTCAGAACAAATTTTTGCAAACTACCTGAAGCCATAACTTTATCGTTTTAGCTCTGATTGACATAATCTTAGGCTCTATGGATATCTACTCGAAATGAGCTTTTATATGGTAAGTTGCTTTTCCACATTTGACACTTGGTTTATGAGATATGACTTTTTTAAATCCATGTTATTCTCAGAAAAGCACTTTAAAACACTACTATTTATCGCTCTTTCTTCGATTTCTTCACTTCAGTGCATTCGACGGCTCATACCACAGTCTATACTAAAAGAAATATAAAATACAACTTAATGGACTCAAACTTTTGTCCAACTCATGAATTAGCCAGCATACAAAATTCCTTCGAAAAATGATAATCATGGTGTAGTGGTCATCTCCAATATGCCAAAAACTATAATACTTAAACACAAGCTAATCATAGGTACAATACCAGCGAATTAAGATTTTGGAAAGTGACTGTAAATCAATATGCTAAGTAGAGGTACCTAACCCTCCCATTTTAGTCAAGGGAACTTGGTGAATAATCTCCAAGGCCGGTGCTCTTAAAGATGATCGTTGACATAATCTTATAAGTTTGGTGTTTTGAGAGTGCTTGGTAGAGCAAAAGAGAGAAAGAGAGAGAGATAAAGAAAAAGGAGATCTCGGATGAGACAATTTGGAGAACATGACCTTTTTTTTTCTCTGTAGTAAGAAGCCTTTTTTTTGATGCAGTATGTCATAGGAATTGAGATTATATGAGGATTTTTCCGATGATGACCATGAGTGGACCACTCACGGTCCGCCACATCACCGCCGAAGAATTTCTCAAAGGATCCAGACTTTTTTCTCGTAGTCATAACTTTTCTAAAAATCGATATTCATGGGGCATGGATAAGAAGATTTACCAAATAATAATTTTTTGAATCATTGACGAAGGACGGTTGCATTTAATAGAAACATTTCCTTGAGAGGGAGAGGGAGAAGTGAAGAGACACTCCTTTTTTCTTTAAACCTAAGAAAGAAGGTAGGTGGTGATGTCGGAGGATTCGCTGATATGGTTCAAAGAAGGTTGAGAATCCAACATTTTTTTTTTCAGTTGTTATCCAACTTTCAAGAGAAAGAATAGGAAAGCTTTTTATTATTATTATTAATATTGAAATGTAAAAATTTTGATTGAAAGAAATTTTTTTTTCTAAAAGGTGATTTTTTTTATATTTGAAAGGTGAAGAATAGGGAAGGGCTTTTTTATTATTGCTTTTTTACCCTAGCCAAAGGAGGCTCACAAGAGAAAGAAAGCTGGCATGGAATATCCAAACTTCGAATCGTAAATAGAGAGATTAGAACTACCAGTGGTTACCACTTGCTGCTTCTCACCACTTGGGTTAGCATCTGGTCTAATGAGATTGGGATTTCCAAATCTAAATACTCATCGAGTGTTGCTATTTGCAAGCCAATTTTTGTAGTACATAGACCTCCTTTTTAATTTTTTTAAATAAACAAAATACCCCTTCCGCACTCCACCTTCGGCCCCCTCTTCCCCTCTTTCTCTCACCTTACCCACGTCCCCCTCCTCTTTCGGCTCTAGCGACGATTGGTGGCATCTTCAGAGGAGAACTAGCCCCTCCTCCCCCTTCCTCCTTCGGCTCTAGCGATGATTGGTGGTGTCTTTCGAGGAGAACTAGCCCCTCCTCCCCCTCTCTCGCCTTCCCCACCTCCTTTTTTTGCCCTGTTGTTTTGCCTCTCCCTCTCCCTCCCCCTCTCTCCACTGGGCATTGGGTGGAGAGAGGGGTATGAAGAGGGCAAGGGAGAGGGAGGGAGAGAAGAGGGAGGGAGAGGAGAGAGAGGGCTGGAGGAGGGAGGGGGTGGTGGAGAGAGAACAGAGAGAGGGAAGTGTCACAACCCGAGCCCAGGGTTCGGGGGTTAGCAAAAGCCAAACCTAGTGACACACGTACTCCCGTGCCTGTACACGTAGACCGAGTCTAAATGCACACGCACAAGGGAATACTTACACGTGCCAAACATGTACGCGGAAGCTGTAAATATCAGAAACATCAAACTAACAGTGCAAAAGAGAATATGAAGAACGAACTGACATAATTACATATGAAAGTCTTACAAAAAGAACAAAAGAATATATATAATCATGACATGTCATGCCAAATACACAAGTCTGAAATCCCCAAAACAACAAGAATAAGACTCCAATGCTATGCATGCCAAGAACGCTCTCCCGTGGAGTGATCACATCCACTCCTCTAGGCCTGATGGGGCCTCGGGGGTCTCATCTGGAGTCTGGCCAACCGGCGAGGGTTCGGCAGGGGGATCTAGGCCTGCAACACCAAAAACAACTGTGAATACGATGATTCAGCAAAGTATAACCCATAGCAAGTTAACACACGCTGTGTCTAATAGAATAAAGAACAATGTTGCATATGTGCTGGTTGTATCCACCCCAGTTGGCAAGCGAGTGGAGTGTAGTGTATACTACCCCCATTGCGACGTGCAGATTGCAGGTCATCAGTTACCTGTTGATTTGATCCTGTTGTCGATGCTGGACTTCGATGTGATCCTTGGTATGGATTGGCTCGCTCGATATCGTGCCTGTGTTAACTGTTACAACAGGACGATCTTCTTCGATTTAGGCAAGGGCTTCCGTTTCGAGGGCAGTCAGCAGAGATGCCCCAGGCGTGTGATCTCGGTGTGTAAGGCAGATCGCTTGATCCGCCGAGGGTGTGAAGGCTTCATTGCCTTTATCTCAGCGAAGAAAGAGACGAAGCAGCTAGGTGAGATCCAGGTGGTCTGTGACTTTCCCGATATTTTTCCAAACGATGTGCCAAACTTACCCCCGGTTCGAGATGTGGAGTTCGCCATTGAGCTTGTTCCCGGCACGGCACCGATTAGCAAGGCTCCGTATCGCATGGCCCCAGCTGAGTTGAAGAAGCAATTGCAGGAGCTTTTAGACAAGGGTTTCATTCGCCCGAGTGTTTCTCCTTGGGGAGCGCCAGTCTTGTTTGTCAAGAAGAAGGAGGTCGGAGTGTTACAGGAAGGAGAGAGAGAGGGGGTGGGGGTAGCGAGGGGTTGGGAAGGGAGAAAATGAAGAGGGGGAGGGACAAATAGAGAAGAGAGATGGCACCGGCGGAGGGGTGGGGAGGGGGCGTAGGAGGGAAGGATGGGGGAGAGAGAGAACAGACGGGGGAGGGAGGGAGAGGGGTAGGTGGGGAAGGGGCGAGAGAGAAGGGAGGAGGGGTAGTCCACCTCTATTGCCACTGCTGCCACCGATCATTGCCGGAGCTAAAGGTGGATAAGGGGAGA
Organism: Sextonia rubra; assembly: GCA_037013555.1. NCBI lineage: Eukaryota > Viridiplantae > Streptophyta > Magnoliopsida > Laurales > Lauraceae > Sextonia > Sextonia rubra. Next base: position 48,631,577 of record JASUAD010000009.1, on the reverse strand, counting down.
GAAGGGGGGGAGGAGGGGGACAGAGTTGAAGGTGTGGAAGGGGAGGGAGGAAGGGGTGGGGAAAGAGAGGAGGAAGGAGGGTGTATTTTAGTCATTTAAAAAAAATTACAAAGGTGGTGTGTGTATAGAAAAAATTGGCTTGAAAATAGCAGCAGCCAGACTCGTCACATAATTCTTCCACATTTAAAGCCTTTATTGTCCTTGTGGTGTTAGTTTCTCATTTATGAGATTGAACAGGGTGGATCTCACCTACAATGTTATTTTTGTATTCAAACACTTGCAAACTTCAAATCCCATGATTCCTCATCGCAAGTGAGACAATTGTACACATCGCGAGGCCCTCAAATTGGAATTGAGATTAAGTGAGGTAAATCCTCATGGTGAAGTGGTCTCCCCATGGTCACCCTAAGGATTTACCTTAGAGGATCCAAACTCCTCAAAACGGGTAGCATCCCCTCTTCAACTCTACTACATCTTTTTAGATTTAACTTGGATTAGAGTTTGGTCCCACTTAAGATTTAACATGCCACGAAGAATGTATTTAGCACAACTATATGCATTGTTAATTATATGAATTAATGATTAAAGTTTAATTGGGTTCCCAGATTTCTTAAATTGCAAGCCAAACAATATACGGAATAATAAAACTAACTTGGAAACAAACAGTTAACCACACAAGAAGAAGATAGGCAGGTTTTTACGTGAAAACCTCAATGAGAAAAGACAGTGAGTCACAATGGACAAATCAAGTATTAATTTTGAGCAGTTACAAGATATACTAATAACTTTTTACAGTTAATATCTCGACCTTAGGATGTAGTTCTTCTTGCAAAAATCCACAACACGACTATGCCTCGCGTGCTCTGCTCTTCCCGCTTAATAACCACCTTAATTCTATAGGGTTGATCAAATCTCATGCACTGAGACGACGATCTCATACAATGAAGTAAAAGCAACAAATTTCCCATAATTAAGTAGAAGTTATAGCTCTAGAACTCAAAGCCTTCAGTGAACTCTTTCAAATGGAAGCTCTAGAGAAAAAAGATAATCTCCAAAGAGTATTCTATACTTAAAATTATGAGATATGTCTTTTAGGGTTGGGAGAGAAACCCTTTTTATAACCCACAATTCATGCCTCATTAAAATAGCCCTTGTAGAACCCAACTTACTAATCCCAGCACAATTTACAAATAAATCTTCAGAAGGTTAGTGGGTTTCTGAACACCATCTAATTGATCAGACAGATACTCGTTCAATTGGGCATCGCCTCTGCCTTTAGTTCAATCGATCAAACACTTACTTAATCGATTTTTGAATTTCTTCTCTTCAGCTCTTTTGGTGACCTGAACCTCATCCAAACTCCAAGAAATATAAACTAAAACACCAATGGACCTAAGTTTTGTCCAACCCATGAATTTGCCAACACAGAATCCTAACAATCACCCCCTTTGGCATTTCGTGGGCAAAACTTTCGATGCAATAAATTCTAGCAAAAAATAAACCATAATTATATTGGGTACGTGGAATCGCAAAAAGCCTAACAATCTCCCCCTTTAGCAATTTATGGACAAAACTTCATATATAATCAACTCTACCGAAAAATAAACCAAAATTACATTGAGTACATGGAATTGCAAAAAAAAAAAAAAAAAAGAGGCTTGTATCATCAACTCTGTACCAATAGCAAAAAATATATATAATATATATATCAATTGAATCTGAATCCATCTTTAGCTCCATTTTTCTTCAGTCTTTGGACTCCCCTTGAACTCTACAAATCTCCCCCTTTGTCCACAATTGAGAAACTTATAATGTCAATATGTAGCAGATCTATTAATCAGGATCTATCGGTAGCTCCTCCTCAATTTAACTCCCCCTGAATGATATCCTCATAGCAGCTGGGGGTGGAAGCTTTATCTTCTTGATCAGGGGTGTTAAGACTTTGGTATCTACAATTGCGAATTTAGAAATTTTAGCTTAGTGTGTACCACTACATTGGGCATATCATCTTTCTAAACTCAGATGGCTTTAGTCTTGACTACTGGCTCAGATATTTGCGTCCTACATTTCTTATTCTTTGGTAAAGTTTTTAGCTTATTGCAATGGCGTGGAATGTATCCTTTTAATTCCACAATGATGACATGTGGGTGAAGCTTTGGGTCTTAACACATTCTTCTTCTTTGCACTACTCATATGACTTCTGCTTGTAGCATGTGGAGCAGTTGGTGCTAAAGAATTTAAAAGAAAATGTTTAACAGTGACAATTTTACCTTTAGCCTTTAAAGTAAAAGCACCTTCATCATAACCATGTCCACATTTGTTATTAGTCCATTTTTTATTGCACAACATGTGTTCAAGCATTGTGGAACCAACATTCATCTTGTCAAGCAATCCCTTTGAAGCATTTAGCTCTGGCAGTGTTATCTTCAACTTGTTATTCAAGCCAACATTCTCAGTTTGATAAGTTTGCAGCTTTTTCTTTAATTCTTTCATTGCGTGAGTAGAATTATCATGATCAACAATCAGCGACTCATGCTTTTATGATATACTCATCAACTTGTCAACCAAATCATTCTTATGATTATCAAATAGTTTTACCTTCTCATGAGCATCAACCAATTCAACCTTCAGTGAAAAAATCTGTTCTTCTATAGCTTACCAATTGATTATAACCTTCTAATTTATGTTGGCCAGCTTTGTAGATTTTTCAAAAGAAATATGATATTCTTCGTTCCAATTAGGTGCAACACTAACAACTAGTTTCATCATCAGAATCATCTTTAGAGGAGACAAGAGACGACATGGAATTTGACCTAGCCATAAAAGCCATATATTTGCCATTCACAATATGGCTCAGGCTATTTTTTTTCTCTTATTTCTCTTCTTTAGAAGAATCATCATCCTAAGTTGAGTGCCTTTCTGTACACCTTCTTTTTCTTATTTCTACAGTCATTGGCAACATGTCCATAGCCTTTACATTCATAACACTATACGCCTTTAGAAGATTTCTTTATACACAATTTTGGCATCTTAAAATCAATGTTCTTCCCCTTTATATATCACATTAATTGCATTATAAACTAAGCACTTGGAAATCAACTTTCTCAAAATATGAATATGAATGACTTTTAGCAGCCTTGATTGATTCTTTGGTAGCTTTGAAGGAAATTTCTTTTGATTTAACTTTCCCTTCAGCAATGAAATTAGCCTTAAAAATATGAAGTTTCTTACCAAATCATCAACCTTGATAACCTTTACCCTACTGTTTTTAGCGATAGCTACTACTTTGGCATTAAAATTATTTGGGAGAGATCGAAGAATTTTTCTAATGGTTTTATCTTCAGGAGTTGGTTTTCCCAACTTGAAATATGAATTCACAATATCACTTAACTTGGCATAGAAGTTATCAAACTTTTCATCATCACCCATTCTAAGAGATTCAAAGGCAAGTAGTAAGGCTTTTCAACTTAGTCTCTTTAACCAATTCAATTACCTCACGAACTCTTTACAAGATATCTCATGCCTCTTTTACAGTCAAATAAATGAAGATCTTACGAAATTCAGATGGGGATACTCCACTGTATACTGAATCGATAGCCTTATTATTGCAATTACATGCATGTTTCTCCTCTTTTGTCCACTCCTCAATTGGTTTTTCACTAGATACTCCAGTAATAACAATCGTGGTTCTTAAAGATAGCCTTTAAGAACAATACTCTAAACATCTACATCAATGGATTTAAGAAAACCAATCATTCGACCATCCAGTATGCATAATTACTAGATCCATCCTAAAAAGGAGGCTTAGTTGTAGATGTGCCTTCTGAGTTGAATTCCATTTTAGAAATCTCAAGGGATCTAACACAACATATTTGTGTAACCCACTTTGATATCAATTTAAAGTTAAATTGGAGTCCCCGATTTTTATATTGCAAGCCAAACAATATGCATCAGAATAATAAAAGTAACTTACAAACAAATAATCAACTACATAAGAAGAAGACATGCAGATTTTTACATGGAATTCACAATGGGAAAAAACCATGAGTTACAATGGACTAATCAAGCATTAATTTTGAGCATTTACAATATATACTCACAACCTTGCACAATCAGTACCTCAACTTAGGATATAGTTCTTCTTGCAGGAATCCATGACATGACTATGCCTTGCTTGCTCTGCTCCCCATGCTTGATAACCACCTTAATTCTGTAAGGCTAAACGAATCTCATGCACCGAGACGACGATCTCATACAATGAAGTAAAAGTAACAAATTTCCTACAATTAAGTAGAAGCTACAACTTTAGAACTCAAAGCCTTTAGCAAGCTCTCTCTAATAAAAGCTTTAGAGAAGAAGGATGATCTCCAAAGCGTATTTTATACTTAGAATTATGAGATCACGTTTTAAGGTTGGGGAAGAAACCCTTTTTATAACTCACAATTCATGCCTCATTAAAATAGCCATTGTAGAACCTAACTTACTAATCTTGGTACAATTTGGAAATAATTCCTCAGAAGGTCGGTGGGTTACTGAACGCCATCCGATCAATTGGACAAATGCTCCATCGATCAGGCATCACCTCTGCCTCCAATTCGATCGATCGGACACTTGATCAATCAGGTAACCTTGTCTTCCGATTTTTGAATTTCTTCTCTTTAGCTCTTCTGGTAACTTGAGCTTCAGTCCAAACTTTAAGAAATATAAACTATAACACCAATAGACCCAAGTTTTGTCCAACCCATGAATTTGCTAACATAAAAATCCTAACAAATCACATTATTAGTTATGTGCTCAATCCATTGTGGGATCAACTCCTATTGAACTAAAATTAGAGAATATGTTATTGGCGGTAATGATACTCATATTTAATGGTTTGAATCATTAGTAGGTAAGTCTTAAAGTGAAGTTACATACGTCTCATTCATGGGAAGCATTTCAAAGATACTCAAGGGATTGTTAGTCTCTAGTCGTCCCAATGACTCTAAGGAATTGCTTAATTTGTTGGCAACCCAAGAAGTCATCTGGATACCTAGGTATCCCTCTTTCCCACTCGTGAGCTTTTTTTTTTTACTTGTGTGGGCACTCTTGGGTCCCTGTAAAAAGAGTGGTAGGGGGGGTGGGGGGGTAAGCTCTCGAGATTTTTTTGAAAGAAAAATGAAGCATTCAGAAAATAAAGAATGGCAGTGTCCACATACTTTTTGAATTTCTTATCTTGTTATTCAAGGTGGGTAATCTCTTAGGCTCTTTTTTTTTTTTTTTTTTTTTGTTTTTAAGGAATTCCTAAACAGAAGTGTGTTGGGAACTGAAAGACATAAATGTGATGACTATCCCTTAGAACTTCTTCTTGCAACAATATATATATTTTTTTGGCTAAAACTCTGAGTTTTAGCCATTTAAGGGCTTGTTTGGTAGGTCTAATCTTATTTTTATAGACAATTCAAAATAGAGCTATTAAAAAAAGAGCTATAAAAAAAGAGGCTAAAATTAAAATATGTATTTGGCAATGGAAGCATCTATTTTAAATAGACTATTTTAAATAAATAGTTAAAAGCTTTTCACAAATATATTAAGATCTACTAGATATCGAGCCTTGAAATTTTACTTCATAACCATGTTTGGCCTTCTAAAGAGATCTAACGGTTTGGATCTTGTGTTTGAGGCCCCTAATTTTTTTAAAAAATATTTAATAATTTACGTTTTTACATAAATATCTCTAGTTTGGTGATGATCCAACGGCTGAAATTTGGTCTCACAATGGTCATTGACCTTCTACACATTTTCAATGGTTTGGATTGTTATTTATTGTCCCAGAAATAATAATAAAAAATAAAAAAGGGGCTGCCTGTGGACTAGTTACAAATTCAGCGTATTAATTCAATGGTTGAAAGTTTTTCACAAATATCTTGAGATCCACAAGGAATCAATCCTTGAAAATTGACCCCATAGCCATTTTTAGTCTTCCTAACATTTCCAATGGTTTGGATCTTGTGTTCGGGCCCCACAGAATTCAAAAACTAATATCCATTGGCTCACGCTTTCTTGCACATATCTCGAGATTCAGGATGATTTAACGGCTGAAATTTGGATGGATGGCCGTAATTGATCATGTGAACATTTTCAACGGTTTGGATCTAGATTTAGGGCCTCGGATTTCGAGAAAAATTGAAAAAACGAACTAGGCGTGATCCTTGAAAGTACTGTAGCTGGGCACCTCTTATTTTCTTCCTCTTATTTGGAAATGCATCATGAGGAGGGCTGTGGGAGATAGAGATTTTACCTCTATATATCTAAATTAAATAGAGGTAAAAACACATGCCAAACGCTCTTATTTTTCCAACTCTATTAGATTTAGATAATTAGACAATAAGAGCCTAAAATTTAGTGATGCCAAACATGCACTAAAAATTCATAAATAACCATTGGAATTCTCAACTTCCTAGACATTTCTGAATGCTCCATAGAGAGTAGGATGGGCATTCCACTAAGGTGATAGCTTTTGAAGATTTATAAATTCTCTAAATAATAAATTTTGAGAATTTTACTACAAAAAAAAACTGTTGAGGACTCCTCATTTTTATAGATAGGTATTAATGAATATGAATTCGTGGTAAAATGGCATTATGAATATATTAATAAAGTGGTGACAAGCAAAGGAAATGAATCAACAATGCAGCAATGCAAATGAAACTTTTGTATAAGTAGGTTAATAGTTGGGTATTCATTTTATTGGAAAAATCTCAAATAAGCCTTAAGTTTTTACCTTATTTCAAAAATGGATACAAGTTTCAAAACTATTCAAATTAATTGTTAAGTTTTCCAAAAAGTTTTCAATTAAGGACATTTGGTCTTTTAAAGGTAATTCATGTAGCTTTTTTCCTTAATTTTCTTAAAATACCAAAAATACCAGTTGTTTAAAGCCATGATATGGTTTTAGCAACCACTGCATGCAACTGATCACCATGGGGATGCTAGTTGTCCTTAATCATCATGAAGATGTAGGAAAAGGATAGGAGGAGAATATAGAGAAAATTAATTCAAAATGGGTAATGTGGTTTTTTTTTTAAATTGAGAAAAAAGGTTACTGGAAAATAGCTTTAAATGGACAAATGCCCTTAATTGGAAACTTCTTGAAAAGTTTAGGGACTAATTTAAGAAGTTTTGAAACTTGTGTCCTTTCTTGAAATAAGGTAAAACCTTAAGGCCCTATTTGAAAATTCCCTCATTTTATTTTGGTGGTCATATTTAACAATTTATTTGTATTTTCAGCTTCAACCATTTTTAGATATAGAAGTCTTAAAATTCCTATATATTTGAATTACATAAAACAAACATGCCTTTCATGTTGATAAATCACTTAAAAAAATACATTTTTTAAAATCCCTATGAATACTATTCAATGAAAGAAGCGGACAATTTAGAGTTTTTAAAATAGGGACGCAGATGGTATATATTTACCATCCAGCTGTTTCATTATTATTATTCGTTCAGACGATTTATTGTTCAGACTTAAGCTATCGCTCAGCAGAGAAATGGGATTTGGGTTGAGTTCATAAATGCTAGTCAACCCACTGACACTCCCAAACTCCAAGACAAGCATTGGATTTTAGGACCGGCTTCTTTATTACAATTTCTTATACTCCCAAACCTCTACCCGTAGCTGATGATTCTGCAACTCTTATACCGGGAGGCGCTACTATAAACCCTACACAAGGAACATGTAATACAAAGCATGTAATAGTATAATTCTCTTCTTACTACAGACCAATCTATCATGGTTAACTTGTAACTACAATTTTCAGATCCATGGACACACATAACAGTACTATCCAAGCTTTAGTTAGTAGATCTGCATGTGGTAGATTACCATTTTTTTATTTTTTTAAATTATATTTTCAGCTGTGATGACTATGGAATCACTTCAACTTTTTTCTTTAATCTATTTGAATTAATTCAAATATTAATGAATTTAAAGGCCTCATATTCTTACTTAGTATGAAATTCCTAAGAATTCATGGTAGATGTGGTTTTATTTGGGTAGTATTAAAGAGGTCACTCTTAACATAGTATCAGAGCTATTATAGGTTCGGGATTCGATTCCACACTGCCATGTCCTTGGTATTACGTTGCAGGCGCAGGTGCGCAGGGGAGGGGAGAAGGCCTCATGCCACTTTATGACGGGCAAGTACTTCGAGTTCCAACAGTGTCTTGCTCGAGCGGGGGTGTTAAGTATATTAATTATTTGCCGCAACTCTGATGCTGTGAGAACTCAATCAGCATAGGTAATCCCTTGAGGCAAGATTGGGTTAAAGCCAAGTGTGCGAGCTGGTAAGTCAAGATAGGGGACTCTGCAGGGGTAAGGGTGGAATGTTTTGGTTAGTACCATGAGACTTTGTTTGGGTCCCACATCGGAAATATCTAAGTCCTAATTTTGGTATATAGGTACGGCCTTGGCCTTAACCCCACATGAGGCCTTGTAATTGTGGACTTGTCTTGATTTGGTCTTGCTTGCTTGTCCAGTGACAAACAAAACCTCCACTATACACTTTGATGATAGTTGGGTAGGACAATATCATACTTTGGGAACCTCTTAAGATGAGGCATTTTAAATCAATAAGGCAAGATTGGGCTCAAATCCTATAAGCCAAATCGGACAATATCATGTGGGCGGTGGGCTTGAGTTGTTACAAATGGTATTAAAGCCGAGGACGGCTTCATTTCTGTGGGGGAGAGTGTGAGACCCTAATCTACTTGCGTAATCCCTCTAGGCAAGATCATGCCAGAGCTTGGGTGTGTGAGCTTGTGAGCTAAGTAAGATAGGGGACTCTGCACGGGTAAGGGTGGAATGCTTTGATTAGTACCATGATAGTTTGTTCACGTCTCACATTGGAAAAATCCAAGTCTTGATCTTAGTATATGCGTACGACCTTAGCCTTAACCCCACTTGAGGCCTAATGCTTGGGGACTTGTTTTGATTTGGTCTTACTTGCTAATTGACACAAACAAAACCTTCCTTGTTCACTCTAATGAACAAAGCGGATAATATCATGTTGGCAATGGGCTCAGGTCGTTACAGATGAACAAAGAGAGCAATATCATGTGGGCAGTGGGCCCAGGTCGTTACAAGTGCCTAGGAATTTTGGTTGCAATGGTTAGCACCTCTTGATAGTGAGGAGTGAAAGATGTGGAGCACTACTTTCTATGTTTTAATTCACAAGGGTGATGGATGGGCGATCATTTCCTGTCAAGAGGGAAATTATACTATTGTTCTTTGTGGATCTTAATATGTAGATCTTAACTTTTTGCCTCGTCAATATATATAAATGAAGTTCGTAATCCTAGGAATTCAATAAAAATTAAGCAAAGGGACAAAAGGGCTAAAATGTTTGCAAATGTATCTACAATTGAAAGCTCGTTTGTGTTTGATGCAGGAAACAAGGACTCATTGAAGACGATTATCATTGTCATCTCCACTGTTGTTACAGTGATTATACTTTCAACACTATGCACATGGCTAATGCTCGGAAAGAAGAAGAAAAATCAAAGAAAATCAGGTATGTAGTGTAATAACAACTAAAAACAAAAAAAGAAACATTTATAAATGAGCCACCCGAACAGTCAGCTGTCATTAACAATTGAATCATCCATGAAAACTGAACTGATGCGCTCACGATTTAATCACTTTGACATACTTCTCTTTTGATTTTCTTGATTTTTAATCATCTGCGATTGATTTCACTACAACAATGTACAACTAGGAACAGTTTAATCTAGTGATCCATAATCTGGAGGCCATCTTAGTTTCAGTATCAATTGAACTTATCTTCTACCTAAGGTAAGTTATATGACCTCATAATTGAACAATGCACATAATGTGTTTTAAATCTTATTATTGTTAAATTTCTGTTCTTTCATTCACTTTTTTTTTTTTTTTTCGAGTATTGAAATTGTTGTTCTTGTGAAGAAACTAGGTATGAAAAGGAGACTGAGATAACAACTGCTGAACCTTTCTCATTTGATTTGAGTACACTTAGAGTTGCCACAAATAACTTCTCTACTGACAACAAACTCGGAGAAGGTGGATTTGGTCCTGTTTATAAGGTAACATTCATTTAATCATATATATCCTTCTATTCCAGGAGCATCATATTGACTTTTTAATTCTAAACTTGATTCATTGATAATTGTTTACTTCTTAATGAATGTGGTTTGCATTCCTTGAACATTTTGACAGGGAAAGCTATCAGATGGAAGGGAAATAGCAGTGAAAATGCTATCAAAAAGATCAGGGCAAGGACTAGAAGAATTGAGAAATGAGGTGGCATTGGTAGTTAAACTTCGGCATAGGAACCTTGTAAGGCTATGGGGTTGGTGCATAGAAGAACAAGAGAAGATGCTTGTCTATGAATATTTGGCTAACACTAGTTTGGATAAATTTCTATTTGGTTGGTGATTCTTCTGATCAATATTTTCTTCGGCTAAAGTTTACTTTTGTCTTTCAATTGCGTTCACTTTAATTTAAGCAAGGAATCTGTTGAGGTTTTCTATATTCTTGTTATTTTGGTTATACCATTCAAATAATGCATCGAACAAGTCGGGACAGATACAAGATTGCAACTTACAAGGTTTAAAGTAACTTGTTTCCTTTGCCAAGACTCTTTGAAATGCATAATGCTTCAGTTAACAATTATTTTAATATCAGCTGTTCATTATTATATTTAAGTGTATTATGGGATTGATTTTCAGGAAGAAATAGGTCACTTCTTACCATGGAACCGCCTTGCCTATAGAACAAGAACACCAGCAAACGGAGGTACAATGAGTAAGAGGGGCTTCGATTGACCACGGATCAAGCAGGCCCTCCAAACCAAGACGTTCCATGCTTAGAGAGAGCCCGGACATCGCAAAAGCCCATGCTATTAAAATGTCTTAGATAGCTTGTTACAATAAGATGTTATAAATTAGTTTCAGTAAATACAATAATTATGTCATATTATTTTTCGAGCTTCAACAAATTGAACTTGCAAGATTCTTAGACAACCCACCATGCGGTGCTCCTCTAACATAGAGAAAGAACCTATTTGTTGAACCAATTTTAATTATGTTTTCTTACTAACACATTTAGTCTTGGCAGATTCTATCAAACGTGTTCAATTGGATTGGGGAAGGCGATATAAAATCATTATTGGAATTGCTCGAGGGCTTCTATATCTTCATGAAGAATCTAGGCTGCGCATAATTCATCGAGATTTAAAAGCTAGTAACATTTTGGTGGATGAAACTATGAACCCTAAAATTGCAGACTTTGGTTTAGCAAGGCTTTTTAGTGCAGACCAAACTCAAGGCAATACAAGTCACATCATCGGGACATAGTAAGTTGACAACTTTATTCTCAAATCTATGGACCACTTGAAGCATTATCTTCTATTAGAACTATAGTGTTGAACTTATTCGTTGAAAGAAATTATGGGCCCTAACAATCATGTCCGATTTTTATTGGGATGAGGAGAACACTAGAGATATTGAGTTGGAGCAGGACTGCTTTCTCCAACTCAATTTCTTTCAATCATTTCATCTCATCAAAATGACCCCTTTGAGGCTTTCACTTTGAAATACACATTCTTTTGGGATAACGGATGCCAAAGGAGAAGAACAATAGACAAAGTAATTACAAATTGATAACTAATGCTACTGCAATTAAGGACATGGTCAAATCTAACAAACTTCAACTGGTTAATGATGACAGTGGATATATGGCACCGGAGTATGTTATTCATGGACAATATTCAACCCAATCAGATGTATTTAGTTTTGGCGTTCTAGTTTTGGAAATTGTAACTGGTCGAAAAAATCTATCATTCAGTGATGATGAAGATACGACAAACCTTTTGAGCTATGTAAGTATATCTTTACATAATTTTATTTTGGATCTTGTTTCTTAGCATGAATCTCCTCCATATGAATTATGATGTTGATGAACGTTTGACAGGTGTGGCAGCATTGGAATCAAGGAACAACTTTAGAGATAATTGATCAATCTATTGCAGATCTTCATTCAACAAATGAGATATTGAGATGCCTTCATATGGGATTACTTTGTGTCCAACATGACGCAACTCAAAGACCCACCATGTCATCTTTTGTTCTCATGCTCAATAGCGACTCTGTGACTTTTTCAGTTCCTTCTCCACCAGCATTTTTTGTTGGATCATATTCGGATGGATTAGCTTGTTGCTCTCAAGAAACTTCGAATTTTTTGTAATAGGTACAATGAACCGTTTAGTTAGTTGCGGTCATCATCAATGGGATATAGTTAAAAACAAGTTAATTTTAATAAAAGTTAAAGGTACGAACGATATGGTACCTCATTTGATAGGAAAGTACAATAATCAATGTTGTCTTAATAAGCTAGTCAGTCATTGTTTCACTAATACGTTTGTCGGTATAATTCAGAAATAATGGATGAATCTTTCGTAATCCCTGGATCTATTTTGTGCCTTTTATCAATTTTGTTCTGTTTTACATGGCTATGAGCACATGCCTGATTAATCTATGGTTTCTCTGTATCAAAATTTGGCTATTATCTTGTGCTAAATTGAATGATAGCAGAGGTAAGTAGCTGCCCTCGATCAAATTTGTGACCTCTCCAAATAATGGTCTCTGCATTTACATTTTGAAAAGAATGAATTACCTTAAAACCATATTCGAGGATCATTACAAATCACTTAAAATCGTTTTTGTGCTATGATTTTCATTAATCTCTGAGATCCTATCATTGAAATCTCTTTTTTTATGCTTTGAAATTACTTTTCAATCTGTTGTTGTGATAATCATGAGGCTTCACATGCGCACAAAAGGAAATATCTTTGGATCCTTTCATATGGTTGATTGTATATAGGGAGTGCAATACTACCATTCAGTGGTTGTGTTTCTAAGGTGGCTATGTTGATGCGCACAACTCTCCCAGGGTAGTGATTAGGGTTGTGGTCTAAAGAATACATAGCTAGATGAGAAATAGAAAGTTCACTATGGTTTATCTTTTCGATTATTCAATTGGGAGAAATTGTTGCCCGTTTAGCCAACTTCAGACAATCCAACATCATATCCTTGAAATCATTGACAAAGAAGGAGACCATTGGGACTTAGTGAATAGATAAATCCCAACAGGGTGATCCCATTTGTATCCCTACATGGCCCTAAAAAACAGTATATTGAGCTTTATATCCTCAAAAGAAATGGCCCATTGGTCGTACTAGTGGGTGAGCTTGGTTGGAAAGAAAGGTATCCATGTAAAGGAGTTAAAACGGTACTAGCGCCCGCTATGATGCAGTGACGCTGCATTTTAACATGACTGCATACTAGTGGGGATGCTTATTCACCACCACCACAGCAAAATGAACCTTATGCACCACCTCCTCAAAAGAAGTCTTTGGCGGATATTCTTGGCACGTTTATGCATAGAACAAAGCAAGCCATACAAAGGTTAGAGTCATCCGTTGATCAAACCAACAAAACCCTCCCACTTACGAAGAAAGGGACTTTCTGGCCTAACCCCTCTCCAACCCAAAAGGTCAATTTGAAGTGACCAACTCTACTGACCCAAACCATGACGAGCAGGTTAATTACATTAGCACTCAACGCGGTGGTATAGAAATAGAAAAGGAAGATCCAAAAATGTAAGAAAAAAAAGGTTAGTTAGGATTGAACCCGACCTGCCTCTCACCATTGTAGGAAGTTCTTCGAATTTTGAAGAATTTGAACAAAGAATGGTGGATGTAGACCAACTGGACCCACACATGACTTTGAAGGACTACAAGTACCCCACCACGCCCACTTGGGGACCCACATGGAGATAGAGATGGTGGAGGGGGGATTTGAAGGACTTTTTGGGACCCTCCTTTCTAAAAAAAAAAAAATTAGCCTCAACTGTGGTTTCTATTATCTCCATTTGGGCTCGAAAAGTTTAATGGTCAATAGTTCATTCAGATCAGTACACAGTACATCCAACGGTCTAATAAATTCGAAATTGACAAAAAATTAGTGTACATGTAGAATTCAAGGGAGTTGTATGTTTGGTCCATTTGGATAGATTAAGGCGGCCCTAGGGGATCGGGCTAATGAAATTTCTTATATAAGCTCGAGCTTAAGAGAACTTTTCCCATATATATATATATATAGGAACCCCTCTCCTAAGCTTGAGCTTAGGAAAAGCTCGTGAAGTCATGCATGTGGGGCCCACTTGGGGACTCACATGGGGAAGGAGATGAGCGGATCTGAAGAACTCCCTGGGGCCCTCTTCTATACAAAAAATCAGCCCCAACCCTGATTTCTATTATCTCCATCTCAGCCCCAGAAATTTAATGGTCAATAGTCCATTCGAATGGGTCTTAATCGATCTAACAGTTCAATAAATTTAGATTTGACCGAAAATTTGTGGACATGTAAAATTCATGGGAGATTGTATGTTTGGTCCATTTGGATGGACCAAGGGTGACCAGGAGTGGGCCTCACAGACACGAGCCTTACGGAATTTTATCCTAAGCTCGAGCTTTAAAGAGGCTTCTACATATATATATACATATATGTATATATATGAAATGTTCAAGTGAGAAGTGTTGTCACCTTTTTTTCATGAAAACTCTAGGTGGAGCCAATCTATCACCCAATCCAAACCTTGCAATACACACGGATCCATAATAGTCACACGTCCCAAGTTTCTGTGAGATCCGAATTTACTGGACCATTGAATCAACTATGCACCAATTTTAATGGACTGGATTTGTGGGCCACGGATGAATGGATTAAAGATATGTGATTTGGGCCAAACTTATTATCTGAGGTGGTCATCTTTCTATTCCCTTAGTCTCATCCCCAAATGGGACACACAAGTAGGTCCCATAAAAGTTCTTATGGTAGGTAGGTGAAAACAGTTCTCACATGAATATCACTAATATATATATATATATATATATAAAAGGAGCTCTACAAAATGCCCTGGGCTTTTTCTAAAGGTGGACGCCCATAATGTTTAATGAGTGAGCATTTGATACAAAGCTTATGTGGATTGCCAAAATTAAATAATAGAAAAAAAATCTTATTAAGCTCCTGATTTTTCTATTTAATGTCCTCCTTTTTTCTCCTTCTCATTAAATCACCTATACACAGCTATTCATCTAAACAAAATTATAACTCTATGAGTGGTACCCTTTATACAATTAAATAGTGTGAACCTTGGATTTGTTTTCATGGACCCACAAAAAAATCCATCAATAGGGCACTTCTTTTTATTGTTTTGATCAAGTCAGGTTTATATGGATACAAAACCCACCATGCAAAATAAAGAAGGGCAAAAAAATTGGTATTATTTCCATCCGTGGGGCCCTCTCAATTATGTGAATTTATCCACATGATGCTTTCAAATTAATATCAATTAATGGGAGTAAATGAATTTGGAGGATTTATATTTATCCAAAGGTGTGCCCCACTATGCAAAATAAATTAAGCAAAAGGAGAATAAATGAGATAGAATACATGTATAAGGTGTTTCTCTCAAATTGAAATCTCTCACCCTATTTGTCACTCTCTCTCAAAATTCAAATCTCTCATCCTATTTTCTCTTCTAAAGAGACTCCTAAAAATGTGAGTAATAAAGAGTATGGAATGACTTGTACTCTTTTCACTGGATATTATGGAGGAGCAAAAAGGCCCCTTTATTAAATGAGGAGTTTTAGAGAATTTCTCATATAAATATATATATATATATATTGGTGGTGTTCAGGTGAGAAGTGTTCTCACCTACCTACCGTGAGAACTTTTATAAAGCCCACTTGTGGATCCCATTTGGAAATAAGATTAGGGGGATGAAAAGATCTATGTGGGACCACCTCAGATATCAAGTTTGGCCTCAATCACATGTCCCTAACCCCTTCATCCTTAGCTAACAAATCCAATCCATTTCAATTGATGTACAGTCAATCTAACAGTCTAGTAAATTCGAATCTAACTAAAACTTGAGGCTTGTGACTATCAAGAGGTCTCTTGTGTATTGCAAGATTTGGATTCGGTGATAGATGGGCCACATCTAATGTTCTCATGACAAATGGTGGGAACAGTTTTCATTAAAATATTTCTGTGTGTGTGTGTCTGTGTGTGTGTGAAACTCTAAAAAATGCTCATACCTCCGCTAATCAAGTCTTAGTGGGAATCTCTCTTTGCTTCTTCCACATTTTGGATTTGACGAGAGACCAATGGCACATGAGCCACATGATTTCCTATGCAGTGGTGGGCATGTAAGAGCTTTCTTGAGTCTTGATGCCCATAAGAGAGAATTTACAATCGTGCAAGATTTTGTCTACATTAACCTCCAATTAGAATAGCAATAGTCAAAGATGACTAGTTCCTGGCCTTCCACAAGTCAAAATTGAGTGTTAAGAATTAGAGCACCAGTACCAGCCAAGGCAACTCTCTTAGCTATTGGGTTTTGTCTTGTCTTTTGATTTAGCCGAATCGATTATCTGGTTTAACCAGAACTAAGGTTTAGGGTTAAGGGTATTTTAGTCATTATATATGGGCTTTCTTGTTAGGATCATGATAGATGAGATCTCTCCTCCATGAACATAGGTAAGGTTGTCAAACCACATAAAATTACTGTGTTCATGTGTGTGGCTGCTTAATGTTATGACTGTATATGTTCATCGTGGTTGATTTGTTGATCACAAGTAGTTTCCATTGTACCGCTTTTCCCAATAAGTGGTATCAAAGCCTAGAGTTTTGCACGGTGTGATCGACAAATTTAGATCATTTCTTGATTAGTGTTGTTTCTCAGGAAAACGATCGTGTTGACTTGATTTGATTGCTGAGCTTTGTTTGGTGGTTTTTGAAACAAGTTCATTTCCTGATTGATTGAGATCCATGGTGGCCACAAATGTGTTGGCTATTGTTGGAAATAGAGGGATTTGGACTCTTTAATGCGGTAACAGAGACAGCGCGCGTAGCTCATAATCGAAGAAAATTTTTTTAGCCCCTCCGCCATTGCCGCAGATCTTTCTATTCATTGCCTCGCTGTGTTCGAAAAAGGGAAAGGCAGGAAAGCAAGGGGTCTTCATTGTCGCTGATCGCCACCGTACGTGCTGCTTCCAATGCTCCACGCCCACCGTCGCTGCCCACTTATGCCTACACTGGAGTTCCTGCTGCCATGATCCAATCATTGCCAATCTCCAATGGCGCACCGGACAAATAAAGTAGAGAAAGGGGAGCCTAGGTGCTCTTCGCTTGGGTTTCTATCACAAGAACCAGAGGAAAACTAAGATGGCTGGTTCAAGGCCAAGTTGGGTTAAGGTCATGTTGGGTTAACCTTACCAATTTATAGCAGAATCCTAGCAAGCAACAAAGCAGGTCGGTTTCAGGTCAAATCGACCTTACCCATTTGCACAATTCCAGCTCAATCTGCCAGCAGTAGTGCTGATGTCAGCAAAGTGACATCAGTATAGTATGATCAAAGCAGTTTGAACGGAGATCGAACGCTGAAATTGTTTTTACGATATCTTAATCGTCCAATGTCCGATCGGAGATCGATTTGCGCCCATGGACTCGTTGTGAGCATATCTACAAGTGTGTGGAAAAAGATGGGTAGTTCATTGATCAATAAGTAGGTTTGACCAATTGGAGTACAAAAAATTGTTTCTACAATATCGAAGCCATCCAAAGTCGGATTTCAAATCCGTTTCTTCTATTGTGCTCATGGTGACGAGACCTACAAGGAAGATTAAAGATATTGGCAATTTGATGGGCAAAAAACTGGGGGATTGAAGAAGTTGACAAATTCACAATGATAGCAATGATTCAAGCATACGGGCCAGTTTAAAGTGTTTGTTAGAGAAACGACTTCAGGGATTAGCAAGAAAGAGTGTTAGACACCGTAACACAGTAATAATTAAAAAGTGTTACTTGATGTCATGAATAGGAAATTACTCCGAGTACTTTGATAGAAAACTTAGATCCGCATCGAAGGGATCGAGAAGGAGTGACATGTCAAAGTGGAAAGAAAAGTAAAAGAACCAGAATTGAAAGGAGGCAGTGTGTAAGAAAGCTTGGATTCGAGTGACGTAAAATCACTTTTAGTCACTACAGGTATGGATCGGGTTAATAATTCATGGTATTGGAATTTAGATTCTTTTTATCATGTGTTCTAATAAAGATTGGTTTGATGTAAATAAATCTCATTGTTGATGGATCTATTCTTATAGGGGAGAATGTAAATTAATGAGCATTTGAGATAAGAGCAGGAGAGATCCAGGTGTATGATGATGTTGTTCAAACCCTAACGAATGTAATATATATTCCGGGTTTACAAAGAAATTGGATTTCTTTGGGTGCTTTTGACTTCAAAGCCGACAAGTGCATTATAGTGGGTGAAGTTATAAAGGTGAAAAATGGAACATTGGTCATTATGGAGGGTGAAATGGTTAAAAATCTCTTAGTTTGATAGGGGATGCTTTTCAAGTGGAGCAGTGAAAGAGACATCAAATAACAGGAGAGGAAATCCGTGGTTTAGGTGGAGTTAAATGCAGTAAGATCATTGGAAGATAAATTGATGGGTCTTCAATGAAATCATCTAGTAGAAATCCAAGAAGACCTAACCAGAGATGATTTTCTCAGAAAATGTAGTTCAATTTAGGTCGGAGTAAGCTATTTTAGCATTGGGTCATACCTAACCCACGTGTGCTGTACCCAACCCACCAGAATAGACTAGAAGAGGATAGCTACAAGTTTGATAGAATGAACACCAGGATGGAGACAGAAGGAAGGATTCATAAGTACCAAGGAGATTCGTATTCCGAGAGGTCTTCAATTTTGTCTTGACAGATGGAAGTTGGGTTTATTGTGTTGTAAGGATGCATGTATGTAGCAACAAATGGAGGGTACTTCGGAGATTTAAGACAATGTTGTTGAGGTCAAAGGAGACAACTATGGGAAGTCTCAAATTGGTTTGGATTTGATCGACACTAAACAACACTGAGATTGTCTGTGCAGCCAGGCTAAAGGGTGCAAGTGCCACATTTGGTTGTAGCGTGTGTGGAGGCATACCTTTCAGCAAGATGCGTGAAGTGCTAGTTCAACATGTTAGAGTGTTAAAGAAAGAAAATTGCACTATCGTTGTGGTAACGTACCATTCAGTAAGGAACATAAAGACATTACTGGGTATCTCAACGTAGCTCTATGGATTTGCGGAATCTAAGCCAAGGTGAAGATTGTTAGGTTTTGTACTGTATTCCGATCTAGCAAGATCAGTTGTCTAGTTTAGCAAGAACCGAGGTTCAAGGTTAGGGGCATTTTAGTCATTATGTATGGGCTTTCTTGTTGGCAAAGAAAGCGGAAACTATATATATTAATGTTCGTAACCCTAAATCCCAGGGGATTGAGTTGAAATCATGATAGATGAATTATCTCCTCCATGGACATAAGCAAGGTTGCCAAACCACATAAAATTGCTATGCTTATGTGTGTGACTGCTTGATGGTTTAATTGTGTATGTTCATCGTGGTTGATTCGTTGATCACAGATAGTTTCCATTACGTCATTTTTCCCAACATTAGCACCATGAAACAAAGCAATCCATATGACAATAACCAAACCAAGAACGAGGCACATGATAGCGTGAGAAAAATCACAAAGAACAAATGCTGCAAAAGTATTAGAGTAGTAAAATGAATTCAACAGATTGAGCCCCACAGAAGAATATCTCCTTAACTAAGTAATAAGGAGTGGCAATTCTTACTTTGCTATTTAGGCTTTGAACCTTGGTTACGCCACTTTCTTTCTACGTGTGTAGGCTGCCTTCCCACTCTTGTAGGCTTTCTTCCCACAAGTACAGGTTTCTTTCTCACTTGTGTAGGCTACCTTCCCGCATGTGTAGGCTCTCTCTTAAGACCTAGCCCCCTTGGTGGGGTACCAAAAAGAAAAAACCACATATTGAACCCACAGAGTTCAAGGGTCAGCAGTTTTCCATGGAAAGATTTTCCAGTAAAGAAGGATTGTGTTGGCTAAGAAGGTTGTTCCAGGTGATAGGAGCTAAGGGGCGGGCAAGCAATGCAAACAGCTTCTTGGGCTAGCCATAAAAGAAGATGGCCAGAGGGAGAGGCCTCCTAGGACATACATCCACCTGATTTGGATTAGAGTTAAGGAACTTTTGGGGGAGTTGAAAACAATTGAGAAAATCAATAGGGTTGGAGGAAGATTCCATTGGCTATCAGAAAGGATTGATCAGCTAACAGAGTCAATGAACGAGAAAGTACGATGAGTAAATGCCTGGAGCCTTGCACGAAAGAAGAAAGAAGCTTAGTCTCATCTAAATTCAGGGACCCTGCTGACAGTTGAGACTGTGCCAAATGTGGAAGGGTCTGAAACCAAGTACTCACACCATACCTCACACACTTAAGTCTCTCACCATCAACACTATAACTAGAGATTTTATACCTCGCCAAATGAGCCTATTTATAAAATAGTTGCTTTTATCTGAAAAATACAATGAGTAATTGAATCCTTCATTTCTACTCCTACAATTTTGATCCTCTATTTTTTTCTTTTTTCTTTTTACCTTTTTTTTTTGGTAGAGAAAACCAAAAAACCAAGTGCTTAGATTAGAATCCTAGAACAAAGGGTATATCAGCATTTCTAATTTTATTTCTTCATACAACCATGCAAATAATGTGGTGGGGCACACAAATCACCATTCTAAACTGAAAACCAAAACTGGAACCCTGACAGTCACTGATCCCCACTTATAGCAGCCGTCCAAATGGAGTTGGATCGATGGTCCCTTTTTTTTTTTTTAATATGAAGTCATTAAACTTATGAGCCATGGATCGTTAGGGGTATGAAATTGGGGTCAAATTTAATCCGTCGAGTGATCCCACATGGATATTTCCATCCCTGAAAATTTCCCACGGGCGGAACGCACCAGAAAATTTCCCCACTTATTGAAATCCTGCAGTGAAAGGCATGTAATATTGGCAAGTTCATGGGTTGGACAAAACTTGGGTTCTTGAGTTGTAATTTTATGTTTTTAGATGGACTGAAGTGACTATGGAAGGAACACGTGTTGGTCTTCTGCGTAGAATATGCAATGCAAGTGGTCTTCGGACCGATCGGTCGGATACAGGGACGGATCGGTTGAATTTCGCATACACAGACAGTCTGCAGACAGAACAGAATCTCGACCGGTCGGCTGAATGCCTGATCGGTCGGACCCTCACCCGACCGGTCGGGTAAGTTCAGCCGATCGGTCGGCTAGGTCGGCAGACGCGATTCAAAAACTGCAAAAGCTTCGGAGTTGCTTGCTGTCCATCCTAATCCGGCGAGATTTAGAGGCGTTAAGGACTCTAGGGTTTCTCCCTATTTAAAGAACCTTTCTCCCACGAAGTAAGACACCTTTCTCCAGATCAAAACCCTAATATCCATTGAGAGATCCATCTTCTCAGAAGTTCTTCTGCTGGTTTATGCGCTGCAACTTCATCTTCTGAGTTCCATACTTCTTCTCCACTGTGCTGATTCGTCTTGAGTGGCTTCAAGGCGTGGAGAGCAATCCCGAAGAGAGTGTACGACGTGTGCGTCGGCAAGAAGAGGCTTCAATCCCTTAGGTTGTGTCCAACTGGTGAAAAAGGGTAGTAAATAGTCTTGTAACTTCTCTTTCATAGTGATTGTTCTTGGTGGACCGGTGTTAGGTCCCGTGGTTTTTTTCCCGTTTGGGTTTTCCACGTAAAAATCCTGTGTCCATCTCTTGTGTGACTGATTGGTGTGTTTTTCAGTAGTTATTGTTTGAATCTACATAGCATACTTTGTTGGGACCTTAACCTGTGTCAAGGTTTAAAGTCTTTCAAGTGGTATCAGAGCGGGTTCATACCGTTTGGTTGTAGATCTAGTTCAGTTGTCTGCTATGGAGATTTCCCGAGATGGTACGTCAACCAATAAGCCCCCTTACTTGGTAGATGGGACTAACTATACTAATTGGAAAGTAAGAATGGTTGCTTTTCTTCAATCTATTGATATTGATGTTTGGCAAGCCATTCATACTCCCTACGTTCCTCCTGTTGTTACCTCTGATGGCAATGTTGAAATCCCTAAACCAATGGCTCAATGGTCAAAGGATGAGAAATCAGCTTTTCTTGCAAATAGCAAAGCATTGAATGCCATCTTTAACGGTGTTTCACCTACTGAATTTAGGAGGATTTCTAAGTGTAACATCGCTCAAGAAGCATGGGGTATTTTGGAGAAAGTTCATGAAGGAACCGGCAGGGTTAAAAGATCTAAACTTCAGAAATTGACCACTATGTTCGAAACCCTGGTTATGGATGAAAGCGAAACATTTAATGAATTCTATGCCAAACTGAATGATGTTGTGAATTCAGCCTTTAACCTAGGAGAGAACATACCAGATAGTAAAATTGTTCAAAAGATTCTTTGTTCTCTTCCTAAAAGGTTTGATCCCAGAGTAGTGGCAATTGAGGAAACAAGTAATTTGGATACCCTTTCTCTTGATGAATTAGTTGGAAATTTGCAAACTTTTGAAACAAATCTGAGAACAACTAGGAAATCAAAGGCTATCGCATTACTTTCTTCCAAATCAGACAATGACAGTGATGCCTCTAACTCTGACACTGAGGATCCAGAATTTGATGCGTTTCTGGTAAGAAAATTCAAAAAGGCAATGAAAGGTTTGGATAAAAAGGATTTGATGATGGCTTACAAGAAAAACAAGGCCAAAAAGAGGTTAAACTTCACCTCAATTGTCAAACCATCTTCTAATCCCCAATTTAAACCAGAAAAGAATTCATCCAAAATACCTCCCAAGAACACTCAGTGCTATGAATGCAAAGGCTTCGGTCATTATGCATCTCAATGTGTTAATAGAACCTTGAGAAATCAAGGTAATCAGGGAAAAGTGCTGAATGTTACCTGGGATGACGATTCAGAAGAAGAAGAACAAACTCCTGAATCGGACTCTTCTGAATTTGAAAAATTGTTGCTTTCATGGCTAAGTCTAATAGCTCTTCTGCCAAGGAAGATATTTCTGCAGGGTCTGATTCAGATAGTGACTCATTCATGGACAACTTACCACAATCTGAGTAGGAATTGTTGATTGCCTATGATCAATTGGTGAAAGATTCAAGAAAAGTGGCAATGTTCAATGAAGTACTTGAGAAGAAAGTTGTGATTTCTGAAAAAGTGATAGCTTCCCTCAAAGCTGAACTCAAAGAAACCCATGGTAAGCTATCTTCCCTAACCTCTCAAAATACTATTTTGTTTAATAAGTTGACTGATGCGGGTAATGAATGGAATTTGCTGTATGATCAGTCCATTAAGACTACCAGTGAGTTAAATGCGATGAAGGTAGAACTTAATCTAAGCAAAGATGAAAATGTTTCTTTAAGCAATAGACTTCATCGTACTTTGGAAGAACTCACTAAAGCCAAAGCTGACTTGACAAGAATGAATACGGGATCTAAAAAGCTTGAAGAAATTCTTGGTGTTCAAAAGTCTAGTGCTGATCGACGAGGACTCGGATTTGAATATGGTTCCACATCTCAAAATCCAGGTAAGTTTGTTAAGGGCACTACCATAATCACTTCTGAACCAATTGTTCAAACTCATGCACAAGTTAATTTTGTAAATAGAGCAAATCTCAAAAAGTTTAGACCCGCATTCATTCCAATATGTCACTTTTGTGAGATTAAAGGACACATAAGACCACATTGTAATAAGCTGCGTTCTACATCTAGAAATCAAAAGAGACAGCAATATTCCTTACCTAAAAAGGTTAAGACTAAGCAGGTCTGGGTCTGTAAGTCTGATCTTTACTGCAATGTTGTTCTTACTGCTCTACGTGCTCAAAATTCACATGTGTGGTACCTGGACAGCGGGTGTTCTAGACATATGTCTGGAGATAAAACATTGTTTACATCCCTTGAAAAGTGTGATAATGGTAGTGTGCAATTTGGTGATGGAAACAAGTCAAATGTAATTGGCAAAGGTACTGTTAAAATTCCAGGTATGTCTCCGATCCACAATGTTTTTCTTGTTGATGGTTTAAAAGCAAACCTTTTGAGTATTAGCCAACTATGTGAGTCTAAACATGAAGTACACTTTTCCTTGAATGATTGCATTATTGTTAACAAGTCTGGTCAAACTGTACTTCATGGAAAGAAGAATGCTGATAATTGCTATGTTCTAGGGGATTCTGATGAACTACAGTGCCATTTAACTTCGATAGACACTGTTAACTTGTGGCATCAACGGTTAGGTCATATGAACTTTACTGATCTTGAAACTCTCTCTAAACAAGAGTTAGTTCGTGGTCTTCCCAAAATACAGAAACCCTCCAACATTGTATGTGGTCCATGTCAATTTGGAAAGCAAAATCGGTCACCACATAAGAAACTTGATCAAATGACCACATCCAGGCCACTGGAATTACTTCACATGGATCTTATGGGTCCCACTCAAACTCAGAGTATTGAAGGAAAGAAGTACATATTGTTAACTGTTGATGATTTCTCTCGTTTGACATGGGTACGATTTTTGAAAGAGAAATCAGAAACCTTTGAAGTCTTTCATTACTTATGGCTACAATTGATCGCAGATAAAGGCAACAAATTCGGTGGAGTTTCTAGAATTCGATCGGATCATGGAACTGAGTTTGAGAATTCTTTCTTTCAATCTTTTTGCACAGAAAATGGAATTAAACATGAATACTCGGCCCCCAAGACTCCACAGCAAAATGGGATTGTGGAACGCAAAAACCGGGTTGTTCAAGAGATGGCCCGAGTTATGCTACACAGCAAGAAAATCCCACAAAAATCTTGGGCTGAGGCTGTAAACACTGTAGTCCATGTTATTAACCGGGTCTATCTTAGACCTGGAACAAAGATGACCCCTTATGAACTCTGAAATGGTAGAAAACCCACTGTTAAATACTTTAAAACCTTTGGAACTAAGTGTTATATCTTTAAAGATCGTGAACACCTTAGTAAGTTTGATTCTCGTAGTGATGAAGGTGTTTTCCTTGGCTATTCTTTGAATAGCAAGGCATACAGAGTATTTAATGTGCGTACTTCTATCATTATGGAGTCGTTTAATGTGGTCGTTGATGATGCAGAGTCGTATTTTAATTCTGATGATGATAATATCATAATTCCTACCTCGTCTTCTGTGCAGGATGATCATGCAAAGGGAAATCAGCTTGAACCTTCAAAGGCAACTGACTCAGATGAGAAGCCATCTAGCACTGATTTGGCTGACACCTCTTCCGACCAACAAGATCCGAAGACACCGACTGTGTCTCATAGTCCTTCTACAGATCTTATTGTTCCTGTTCAAAGTACGTCTTCTCGGATTAATCCCAAAGCTAGAGCATGGAAGCATCACTCATTATCTGACATTATTGGCGATGTGGATAAGCCTAGACGTACGCATCAGCAGGTAAGTGATGAGGTAAGTTATCTTTGTTATATCTCCTCTATTGAACCTCACAATGTTCTAGAAGCTCTTCAAGATGATGCTTGGATAAATGCTATGCATGAGGAATTAGAACAGTTTGAACGGAATGAGGTTTGGCAACTTGTTCCACGACCTACCCATATAAATGTTATTGGCACAAAGTGGATATTAAAAAATAAAACAGATGAATTGGGTCAGGTTGTGAGGAACAAAGCTAGGTTGGTGGCACAGGGTTATACCTAGATTGAGGGGATAGATTTTGATGAAACTTTTGCCCCCGTAGCTAGACTCGAGTCCATTCGCATACTTCTTGCTCTTGCATGTGCATTAAATTTTAAATTGTTTCAAATGGATGTTAAAAGTGCGTTTCTGAATGGATTCTTGAATAAAGAAGTATATGTTGAACAGCCAAAAGGGTTTCAAGATCAGCAGTTTCCTGATCACGTCTATAAGCTGAACAAAGCATTGTATGGATTAAAGCAAGCTCCTTGCGCATGGTATGAACGGTTAACGTATTTTCTTCTTAAAAATGGTTTTTGTCAAGGGGGAGCAGATAAAACCTTGTTCATAAAGAATGAGGAAGCCGATATTCTGATTGCACAAGTATACGTCGATGATATTGTATTCGGTTCCACCTCACAGTACTTGGCAAATATGTTCTCTGAGCTTATGACTAGTGAATTTGAGATGAGCATAGTTGGTGAATTGGCTTTCTTCTTAGGATTACAGATCAAGCAAAGCGCAGATGATATATTTATTTCCCAATCAAAATATGCCAATAATCTCCTAAAGAAGTTCGGTATGATGACGTCAAAGCAAGAACGCATACCAATGAGCTCTTCTGTTAAAATCAGTTTAGATACAGAGGGTAAGGATGTCAATGATACAATGTATCGAAGCATGATTGGAAGCCTCTTATATCTAACTGCCAGCAGACCAGACATTGCATTTAGTGTCGGTGTTTGCGCTCGGTATCAGTCCAAACCAAAGGAGTCTCATGTTAAAGCAGTTAAACGCATCATGATATATGTGCGTGGTACAATCAATTATGGGATTTGGCTGACTCGAAACACCAATACAGAAGTTGTCGGATATTCAGACACAGATTGGGCTGGCTGTGTGGATGACAGAAAAAGTACATCAGGAGGTTGTTTTTCATTGGCAACAATCTGGTTGCATGGCATAGCAAGAAACAAACCTCAACCTCACTATCCACTGTTGAAGCGAAGTACATTGCAGCTGGCAGTTGTTGTACACAACTCCTTTGGATAAAGCAGATGTTGGTAGATTATGGTATTTAACAGGAACTCATGACAGTATATTGTGATAACAGAAGTGCCATAGATATATTAAAGAATCCTGTTCAGCATTCACGAAAAAAACACATTGATATTAGGCATCACTTCATACGTGATTTAGTAAAAGCCAAAATCATCAACTTAGAACATCTTCCCACTGAGCAACAATTAGCTGAGCTGTTTACAAAACCCCTTGAGCCTTCTCGTTTTGAATCTCTTTGTAAATCTCTTGGAGTTGGACTCCATCCCTAGTACTCTCTTCCTTCACTCTTTGCTGCACATACCTGTTCTCATGATCATCTGACGGGCTGTGCATTTTGTTTTGCTTTAGTTTTCTGGCCCACTTGTCTTGGTACACTGCACAAAGGAACTCTTTAAACCCTTGCTAGTGAGCTTCTCACGTTTATCCAGTTTTTACTAAGTCATAACATCAGTATCTGTTCAATCTTATGATAGTATTTTTCACAAAAAAAGGGGGAATTCTGGTTTCAGGGGGAGTGTTTCATCAATATCTACATAATCTTGCGTCTCAAGCTCTATACAACCTTCCAATGCATTGAGTTCCAACTCTGTTACCTTGAATAGGTTGACTTGTTAACTACGTCGAACATCATCACGCTCAGTTGCGATTTTCATTTGCGATTTTCATTATTCATGCGCTTCTGTGAGTATCTAATGTTTTTGTTCCCTCCTTTCCCTTCCTATACACTCTGTGAGTTTTTATCAAAAAAAAGAAAAAACTCACAGTGTTGTGATTCGACCGGTCGAGCCAGCTTACCGACCGGTCGGGCCTCTTTGTTTTTAGTTGTTTTTCCAGAAGCTCATCCCGACCGATCGGCTTCTTATGCGACCGGTCGGGTATCATTTCGCCTGTTTCCAGAAGTAGATTTCGACCGGTTGGGCTCTTCCATCCGACCGGTCGAACATGTGTCGGTTCTGTTCAAAACTCGCGACCGTTTGACTTCTCGTCTCTTCTATATAAGTGTGCATCCTTTCTTCTTCTTTCTTCACTTTTTGTTTTGGGCGCCGTTTTCTCCCATCTCTTCTTCCGTTTTCGTGTGCTTTGTGCTCCCTTATCTCTTCCATCGATTTCATTACAGAGGTAGTGTTCTTCTCGTTTCTTCCCCATTTCTTCTCTTCAATCTGCATTTCTTGTTCTTTCCCTTTCAATGGCGTTTTGTTTTGTGTTGCTATGTGCTTTTATTTCGATGGATGTTCATCTTTCCTTTTTTTGTTTTTGGGCTTCTCTTCTCCACTATGTCACTAAGCAATAGATGCTCTGATGCGTGTGGTTGTTTGTATGTGCTTGAGGATTTATTTTGAGCTTTATATCACATTTTTGTGTATGCACACTTTCTACTCGATGGAATGTCTCAATGAATGTCACCCTTCTCTAGTACCATTTTTACTGCTCTTTTTATGCTTTGAGGTTTCGTGCTTCTAATCTTTCAATCCTCTTCAGTCATGGCACCCAAGAAGGCAGTGGCTTCCAAGCAAAAAGGTGTGGCCAGTAGTTCAGCTACTCCCACTTATGACACTGGCTGTTTCTTATCAGAGGCTAGAGCGCAGCAATTTGAAACCATTTTTAGCAAATGTTCGGTTCTATACGAACGACCAATCAACCCTCTACATTTTGTCACATTGGCATTTGGTGCTTGGCTTCTTACTAGAGGATGGGCCTCATTGTACTCGTATGAGACTGAGATTTTCCCTGACATTATACGGGAATTTTACTGCAATATGTATGAAATGACGGGGAATATTATTAGATCATTTGTTCGGGGCAAGAATGTTACTCTCACTCCTCGGGCATTGAGTCGGTTTCTACTCATTAATCAGACTCCGGATGCCAAGTATCCTATCCCTGATGCTGCCCCTGATACTATGGAGGAGGATGATCCCATTGACTATAGTGAGGTCGCTTCGTCATTATGCGGAGAGTCTCGTGACTGGCCTGAGGGTCATCTCTTGCGACAACGGGAATTAACTGACTCTTATAGGCTTCTCAATATTTTTGTGAAGAATAGCATTGAGCCTAGAGGACATCATTCAGAGATTTATCATGAGGCTGGTTACTTACTCTACGTCATTGGCAGTGGGCTACCTATTGATATTCCTCAGGTGATCTTCGACACCATTTTTAGAGCTCATTCTGCGGCGAAGAACGCATCATTGCCATATGGTGTTTTGCTATCTCAGTTTCTGCTTTCTCATGGTGTCATGCCCTCTATGCATGATGTGTCTGTTCCTCTGCCGAACTCCATCACGATGAGTACTTTATTGCAGTCTCGCTCTCAGCTTCATCAGCCTGCTCCTCATCGGCCCGTTCCTGCTCCTGCTGCTGAGGCAGATCTTCCTAATGATTCATCCTTACATGCTCGGTTGTCAGCGTTTGAGGAGATCTTGTGTGATCAGGTTGCTGATATTGAGATTCTACACGGCGAGGTTCAGTCCATTCGCACTGACATGTACAGTTTGCGAGACAGTCTTAGTGCTGAGATTCATGGATTGGGGTCTAAGCTTGATTATATTTTGGGTCACCTTCATCGTCCTTGATTGCTTCTTGCTCTGTTGTCCTTTTTCCTCTGCCCCCTTCACCATTCATGTCCAAAAAGGGGGAGAGCATTATTTTGTTCAACTATTGCTCATTTTGCTCATATGTTTTTCAATTGCACTGACTTATGCATTGAACTGATATTGCTCTTTGTTTTGCTTATACTTACTTGGTTTTGCTTTATGTTGCTTCGTTTAACTGGTTGTTTGTGCAGATTGATTTGTGCATTTCAGGTTTACTAGTTTATGTTCATGGGTAGAATGTTCTGTCTAGGAAGTTTTGTTCATGAATTGCCAAAGGGGGAGATTGAAAGGCATGTAATATTGGTAAGTTCATGGGTTGGACAAAACTTGGGTTCTTGAGTTGTAATTTTATGTTTTTGGATGGACTGAAGTGTCTATGGAAGGAACACGTGTTGGTCCTCTAGTAGAATGTGCAATGCAAGACCGGTCGGATATAGGGACGGATCGGTCGAATTTCGCATACACAAACAATCTGCAGACAGAACAGAAGCTCAACCGGTCGGCTGAATGCCCGATCGGTCAGACCCTCACCCGACCGGTCGGGTAAGTTCAGCCGATCGGTCGGCTGGGTCGGCAGACGCGATTCAGAAACTGCGAAAGCTTCAGAGTTGCTTGTTGTTCATCCTAATCCGGCGAGATTTAGAGACGTTAAGGACTCTAGGGTTCCTCCCTATTTAAAGAACTTTTCTCCCACGAAGTAAGACAACTCTCTCCAGATCAAAACCCTAATATCCATTGAGAGATCCATCTTCTCAGAAGTTCTTCTGCTGGTTTATGCGCTGCAACTTCATCTTCTGAGTTCCATACTTCTTCTCCACTGTGATGATTCATCTTGAGTGGCTTCAAGGCGTGGAGAGCAATCCATAAGAGAATGTACGAAGTGTGCGTCGGCAAGAAGAGGCTTCAGTCCCTTAGGTTGTATCCAACTGGTGAAAAAGGGTAGTAAGTAGTCTTGTAACTTCTCTTTCATAGTGATTGTTCTTGGTGGACCGGTGTTGGTCCCGTGATTTTTTTCCCGTTTGGGTTTTCCACGTAAAAATTCTGTGTCCATCTCTTGTGTGATTGATTGGTGTGTTTTTCAGTAGTTATTGTTTGAATCTACATAGCATACTTTGTTGGGACCTTAACCTGTGTCAAAGTTTAAAGTCTTTCATGCAGAAATCGACAGATCAACTGGTATATACAGGTTTCAGCATTGCTTTGAAAAATGTCCGATGCTGCATCTTAAAACCATGTGATTTACAAGCTATAAGAAGCCAAACTACATTGGAAATCCAAGCTTTTTCAATGAAATTTGTGGCCATACATTTCTATAGCAACAACTCTTACCGAGCATCTAAAACAGATAATGGTTACTTCATTTACAAAGCATTCATTAGCATTATCTAAACATTGATTCAACTCTGCAACTACCCTACCAACAAAGAATCCAGGATTTGTAGGCTCGGGAAGAGCCATTGAAGCGCTTGATAACATCACAACTACAGATGACATATTGGGTCTATCTGCTGGGTCTTCATGAACACATGACAGCCCAATGTGAATGCATCTCAAAACTTCACTAGCTGAACTTGTTCCCTGTATTAGATCATCCATCAGCTCCAGCCCTTTTACATCACACCATAATCTCCATGCCTTTAATTACACATTCTTTGAGTCATTATTTCGAAGAATTTCATCACTACTGACACAAAATTATTAACAGATGAGCCCAGGTCATGGGCAGCAATGGGATTTAAAGAATATAATAAAGTGGGTAAAGATTCACCACAATATATTACTCATGCTAGCCCCCAGAACTTGTCTATTTGGAACCATTGATTCCTTCAGACATGCCAAATCACAGAGGATTAGAAGGTGGACGTGAGATTCTTCCATAGAATCACTGTCCCAACTGCCCCCCACACAACCCCACTTCACCTTACCAGAAAATTTACCCGACCATTAACAAACACTTACATATGCAAGAAGGCTATGTGCCTGTCCAGGGAGATGCTGACTTGTGTTCCTTTTTCCGCTTCCTATCTCCAACAGTAGAACACCGAAGCTAAACACATCGTACTTCACTGAAAAAACCCGGCCATGGCATACTCAGGAGCCATGTATCCACTACAAGGAATCATGTAAGATTAGATTAGTATGTGCCATGGGAAAATATAATTCTAACAAAATGGTGTGGATTAGTGAGTGCCATGAAATACATTGCAACTAGTCATTCATTTAATTCGTAGTCAACTGAGCTCCACCGAAGGATTCTTAAAAGAGGTGAGGGTGATTGATATGAGGTAAGGTGTGAAGCATATAAGGTAAGGAAGCAGATGGGATCTTCATTTTCTAAGGTGTTGAATTATTAGGGTAATGGTTGGGTATTCATTTTCCATATTTCCTTTGTTCGGCTTCCACTTAAAGGAGGAGAGGTTCTTAATTTGAGGGGCATTTTGAATCTTCATCTTTTGGTCTTCATTTTAACCACTCTTGTCATGATTTCTTGTAAATTTAATTCCTATGTACTGTATGGAAACAAACACAGCCTTAACAACAGCTCCTGATTATGTAAACTTTAATTTCAACCAATTTCTCTTTGGTGTAAACCCTCAAATTTCCAATTTTGCATTATTGTGGAATGCTATTGTAATGAGGTTGGGGTTAAGATATCAAAACTAATAAAATAAAACGTGGTCTCTTAACTTTTATTGAAACAGTGAAACCAAGGTTTCTTTCCCATATAAGGATGGGTAAATGTTTACCCATCATTAAATGTTTCATAGTAGTTGGGATCTAGTATTGTTCTAGAGGTCCACTCTTCGAATCATCTTTCAATGCCATAACTGATACATGGTACTTATGGGTGGTGCCATGTATCCGGGGTTTACCATCAGCCTTACAATGTTTTTTTCTTTCCCAAATTAGCCAAAGTCATTTTTCTCGAACATCCACAATTTTTTGTATAAAATGATACTCAGAGCAGAAAAAATTCATAATGGCAAAAGGGAGATTTTCCCAATGATGATCATCAAACAAGCATATTAGGCCAAATAATACAATAACCATCACAAGAAATTTCATGCAGAGTAGAAAACTAGTCTAAAATCAAAAAATACCATTCAAGAGAATTTACCTTATGTGAGAAGGAATTAGGATTTTTTTTTCCTTTGAAAATCCTTAGTCTTCATGTATCAAATTACTATAAGCAATATCACACCAACATCTAGAAAATAATGTTTTACATAAAAATGGAAAGTAATGATGAATATCTTGGAGATGGGACTAAATTGATGGTTTGGATTGGTGTTGCCATGTCCCATTTTACCATGAACTTTCTCCTTTCACCATTTTGTACCTCTACTCATTTGTTTTGTGACATGACTTATTTTTCCAACTTCCAACACCACTTCAGTTCCCTTTCCATTTCCCTTTCACAGAAAAGCTTCTTGGAAAAGCTTTGTTTCCCCTTTTTTTTAAATGTGATCTAGAAAGAGGAAAAGTAGGCTGGGCTTGCTGCAGTAGAGAAGATAAATGAAGAGGACATGAGATGATTATTTTGTTGTAACAGTCACAGCTAGAGGTGAGACAATCGCGGTAAGTGGTCAGATTAGATGATTACGTCTCAAAGATGTCCAAGGTAGAAGGTGAGGAAGGTGAGGACGTTGGAAGCCAATGGTTATTTAAAATGCCAACCATCAAGATGACGTCGATGTAAGCTCGAGATGTAGATGTGCGCAAATGGGGATGGCTGAGAGATGATGGATGCTCAATGCCTCTTGCATGACGAAAGTTGCCGAAGAAAATAACATCTCCACTATGAAGGAGGAAATGACTTTTAGATCACTCTATCTAAAACAAAACTACTTGCAGGGAACATATGCATAGCTGACAAAAGGAACATGGAGATACAGAATTAACTCATGGCCACTGCAGGCCTGATTAGAGGATCTCCAATGGTTGTGGCATTGATAGCATGTTGAGTATTTATGGAATACATTTTGCCAAATATCCAGTGCATTCTCCCTTACAATATAAATGGCTGTTTATAAGAATACAACACTCCGGTACTAGAGGGTTGTCCTGGTGGATAGGCAACCCACTCCCATAATGCCCAATAGGGATCAATCCCTCGTAGGCACCTGTCCTTTCCCACTCTCAACCACTAGGCCAAATCAGAAAATAAATAAATAAATAAAAATAAAAAATAAATAAATAATACAACACTCCAACTAGGAAATCTAATCACATCATATGATACCCAGATACGGCATTTCACTTGCAATATACATACCAATACGGTCCAATATGGATACGAGTACGGGATACAACAAGATACAATTAGGATACTGTGCGGATATGTCTTGCCTATTTTTCATGGGAAAAAAAATTTTTGTATAAATTTGTCTGAAATTAGACAAACAACAAATTTCATCTGAAATATTCTAATTGCTTTCATGATTTTGTTATAACTTAAAAAGGAAAATAAAACCATTACCCTTTTCCCCCTTCCATCAACCTCTTTCATGGGACCAAGAGGGGTGTAAAAAAAAAAAAGGAAGAGGAAGAGGCTTACCAAAACTCGACTGTTGCTTGAATGGTGGTACCTGCTGCTGCTGCTGGTCATGCTTTCTGCTGCCACTCGGCCAATGATACTTCCAGGTACTGCTCCTCCTAATTCCTCAACTTCTTCGTCGTCTATGAAGCACAGACACGGACACGAGACACAGATACTACACAACACGGACACGACGATACGGCAAATAAAAAAAAAGGATACGGACATGGCTAGGACACGGCAAATAATAAATATATATATTTTTATATATAATTATAAAATTAAAGAATAGTTATATTTTTAGCCAAATTAAAAGGTAAACAAAAAAAAAGAAAACAACAGCAACAGCACAGTAGTCCCATGGAAAAAAAAACAACAGCATTGAAAAAAAAACAGCAGCAGCAGTTCGGAAAAAAAAATAGAAAAAAGAAAACAGTAGCAAACAAAAAATAGCAGCACTGAAAAAAAAAAACAATAGTAGCACAGCAGTCCCATTTAGAAAAAAAAAACAGCATTGGAAAAAACATAGCAGCAGCAGTAGTTCGAAAAAAAAATAAAAGAAAGAAAACAGCACCAGCAGCAGCACAACAGCAGCAGCAAAGCAGTCCTATGGAAGAAAAAAAATAACAGCACTGAAAGAAAAAAATAAAGAAAGAAAACAGCAACGGCAGCATAACAACAATAGCATAGGAATCAGTAAAATGAGAAAAATAGTAGTAAAAAAAAAGCAGCAAAAATAAAAAGAAAAAAAAAACAGTAATTAAAAAAATAGCAGCAGCACTGAAGAAAAGCAGCACAACAGCAGCAGTCAGAGGGAAGAAAAAAGGAAAAAGAAAACAGTAGTTGGAAAAAAAAAAGAAGAAAGAAAGCAGTAGTAGCATAGCAATAGTTCGAAAAATAGAAAGAAAGAAAACAGTAGCAGCACACAGCATTGGAGAAAAAAAAAACAGCAGCAACAAAAAAAAAAGGCACAGCAGCAACAGCACAGCAAAAATAAAAAAAGAAAAAAAAACAGTAGTAAAAAAAATAGCAGCAAAACTGAAGAAAAACAGCAGCAACAGCAGTCAGATGGAAGGAAAAAGGAGAAAGAAAATAGCAGTTAGAATAAAAAAAAAAGAGAAAGAAAGCAGCAGCAGCACAGTCGCACTAGAGGAAAAAAAAAGCAGCAACCAAAAACAGCAGTACCTGTTCAGATCTTCCTCCTCCTTCTTCTTCCACGCGCAGGTGCAGCTTAGCTGTCTTCTTTTTCTTCTTACGCGCGCAGGCGCAACTCAGCTGTCGATCTTCCTCCTTTTTTTTCTTCTTCTTCTTCTTCTTCTTCTTCCTTTTCTTCTTCTTTCTCTTCTTCCTCTCCGTTTCACAACTGCAGCCGTTTCCCCCTTTTCATCTCACAAGTGAAGAGAACATTAGGGTTATAACTTATGAGTTAAAAAAAATAACATTTACCCCTTTCCTCTTTTTTTTTTTCTAATTTTAACCCAAGTTGAGCCAATTTTTATTACATTTCAGTCCCGCCGTGTCCACAATGTGTCCCATACGTGTCCCGCCGTTTCCACCCCGTGTTCAAGCCGTGTCCAAATAAAAAAAAAAAATTTCCAGGACACGTTTTCGGCATGTTGGACACTTGTCCCAGCGTGTCGGAGTCGTGTCCGTGTCCAACACGTGTCCGACACGGACACGGGGACCATTTTGGAGTGTCCGTGCTTCATAGTTCGTCGTCTTTTATCTTCTTCTCTCTTTCTTCTTTTGCTTTTCTTCTTTGTTTTTTTCTCATCTACCCACCGCTGTTTAGTTCTCAGCAGTTTTGTGGTCGACAATGAAAGGGCCAAAGCACCCTGTCCCTTTTAAAATGACATTGCTGTATTTTCCATTTAGCCCCCTTTTCTTTTGTTTTAAGACAGCTTAGCCCAAAATCCATTCCACCTTACCTCAGTTTTGAGTATTGACCATTGACAACCCTTCTAAAAGTTAAAAAGTATTTCTATTTTGCATCAGTCCCCTTTTGTTTTATTTTAATACTAAAAAGTCAAAACCCACATTCCAAGTATTTTGTGTTGGCTAACTGGTTCTCCACCGTTTCTCTCACATGTTTAAGACTTCTACCAATTTATTTATATTTTTGCACTGTATTGGAAAATGGCCTTTCTTATCATGTCATATTTGATGTCCTCCTTTTTTTTTTTATATTTTTTGTACTATTGAGAAATGGTTTTTCTTGTCATGCCATATATATATATATATTTAGAAAGATTAGTAATTCGTATTAAGAAGAAAAAACCTTACACAGCCAAAAAGGCTTCAAAAAGAAGACCCAAATAAAGAAAAAGCCAAAGAAAATAAAATAAGCAACAGAAGCCTCCCACCTACAACCGGGCTAGAGCTCAGGGGATGAAACAGAAAGCACGGCAGTCAGCCATCTAACAGAGAAGCACAATCATGGAAAATAGTCTTTCTTGTCATGTCATATTTGATGTCCTCTCCTTTATATTATATCTTCTCTTTCTTTATATTATATTTTTTTCTTCTTGAAATTTGAAACCTCTTTCCCTCCCCCTATTTTAATAGCTAGATATTTTTAGCATAATAAATTTGACCATATTGACCCACTTCAAACTGAGATTTTTAGTAACAACTTCCAAATTTAGATTTTTATGGACCCTAGTTCAAGTAGTTATGCATGTATCATAGATAGATGCATTGGGTAGAATGGTTGTAGTTTAAGAATAATCTTTCTATTAATCATATGGACTTAATCTGTTAGGAGGGTAAAATTAAAAATAATCTGTTAGGAGGGTAAAATTAAAAATAATTAGTGCCACATGATACCCGTACCCTATCCGTATCGTACCACGTGTCTATATTGTATTTTAAGTGATACCATACCCGTATCCGTACCCTAAAGTTTTCCAAATGTCCGCAGCAACTCACGATCAGCCAGCAGATCGAAAGTTCATCTGATTGATATTTGATCCAAGCAGACATTTACAGAACTCGAGGTCTAGTGCTTTCCAAGCCGGGGAGAATGATGCAGTACTGACCTCATGGCTACATGTGTAGGGCCAAATTAGATTTAGGATTTTTATTTAGTAATTATATGTCATTAGATTGTTAATTTTATTTAACGAGTTGTAATTAGAATTTAGTTTCATGTATTATTTAGTTTCCTAGTTTAATTAGATTTCTTAGGCTCTAAGTTATATTTTCTTATTTATATGGTATTGTAGAGAAAAAATTTTCAGGCTTGATTGATTAATAGAAAGTTTCTCAGGCTTGATTGATTAATAGAATTGGATTTTATTTTTAAGAGGTGCGTCCTCGTATGTTAAAGTCTTCTTAACAATTCAAAGTGTCTTTGGACACGTGCTTCGGCATCCCTACACAAGCCCTAACTCTAGGGCCTGCATCACTAGGCATCATAGATCACATCAAAAGGAGAATAATTTGACAGTCAAACTAACAATCCAGTATTCAAACTTAACTTTAATATCTCTAACTATTAATAATACAACTCAAAGTTAATCTAATCTAAGCACTCCCCATCCACACAATTCAATTAGCACTAATCTTTATATATTTTTTATTTTTACTTTTTTGCTAGAGGTTGTTCTAATAGAACACAGCCTCTAAAACAACCTACCTACCTACCTAGGGGTTGATACCCAGGTATCTATGCGAGAGATGAGACACACTTACCGCTGGGGTGTCTCATGTTTCTCAGCACCAATCTTGATTTGGCAATCATCAATTGTTACTCACCATTGAATTGAAGTGGCTACAATTTCAAATGTTTCTATGCTTGATTCTTTGGTGCTTCATCACCCATACTTGCATTTTTATTTCTTATTTTTTTGGGCCGAATGGCAAGTTATATATTAAGATAGGAAACAAGATACATGGGCTATGAGCCCCCAGAAAAGCCCAGAGGTGTCATCACCCATACTTAATTATCTAACAATATTGAGTTTCTAGGCATTGATTTTAAAAAAAGAAAAAAAAAAGACAAACAAACAAACTAACTAACTAATGTATATGCATATGGCACTTGACTACAAAATGCTTAGGCATTTGTTTCATA
This sequence comes from Sextonia rubra, assembly GCA_037013555.1. Taxonomy (NCBI): domain Eukaryota; kingdom Viridiplantae; phylum Streptophyta; class Magnoliopsida; order Laurales; family Lauraceae; genus Sextonia; species Sextonia rubra. The sequence goes on along the minus strand of JASUAD010000009.1, from coordinate 48,593,593 downwards.
AAACTCCACACTTAATGGGGCTCACTTGGACGCATGATGGGTAAGATACGTTGATTGACAGAAGGAATAGAAATGAATAAGAGGAAAATGAGATTAACCTTTTGTTTAACGGTTATCAAGAATGCAATGGAAAAATCCAATGGTATATAAGGTTTGGAACAATGTAAAATATGGGCTTGTGCTCATCATAGTTTAAAAAATCAGCTGAGTCCGTGTCGAGTCTAAGTGACTCGGACTCGACTCAAAGCAAAATACTAAAATAAAATAAAATAAAGGGGTTTCTTTTGTAAAGTCACTTTAAATAAAGAGTGGGGAGAGAAAGCATTACAACGGTGAGAAGGGGAAGGGTTTTGACCATCAATGGCAGAAAAGGGGATGGGAAAGGTTTCATCATTTGGGCGAGAGAGAGAGAGAGAGAGAGAGAGAGGGTTGCAGCTGCTGTGCTGACCTGTTGCTGTTGCGGTGCAGCTGCCCTGCTGCTGGCTGCTTGTGCAGTGCTGCTGTTACTGCAGGTGAAGTGCTGCAGTTGCTGTTGGCTGCCTTGCAGATGCAATGCTGCTGCTCTGCAGTAGGTGCAGGTTGCTGCTCTGCCGCTGGTATGCGGGTCTTCTTCTCTGTTCCTCCTCTTCTTTTATTTTCTTTTGTTTTTCCCCATTTTCACTTGCTGATGTTGCTCTGCTGTTGGTGTTGGGATCCTAATATGTTGGTCTTCTCCTCTTTTCTTCCTCTTTTTTTTTCCCCTCTTCCTTTCTTTTTCCAGTTGGCTAGGTCTCGGCTGACGCCTGCGAATGGTTTTTCTCTTTTTTATTTTTTACAATTTTCTAGGTACTGTAGTGATGGATCCCGACCAGGCTGAGTACCACCCGAGTTGCCTAATTGGCCTAGTCAACTCAGACTCGGCCCTGGGTGAGTAGGGTCCCCACTCTGGGATTTTAAACCTTTATGCTATGATGTACGGATACTTTAAAATGAGCAACGTATATATTATATCCGATATTCCACTTTTTATGTGTATAATCCATGCTCTTGCTGCATCATGGCATGTCCTACCGTATCCATGCTGTATCTCTGGGCATCATAGCCTTGGTGCCAATTCATGTGGTTGCAATGTATGCAAATGGGATTGGCCTAGACTCCAAACATTATTCACTGTTGGATTTTTATGTCAAAAAGTATTGAGCAAACTTAGTATGAGAGATAAAATGATAGGTTCAGGTTGATACCTCATATTCCCTTCGGCCGCATCCAACCATTCCCATCAGCCACCCTCTCTTTATTGTAAAATCCAAGATAACACACTCCAACATTTAGGACATGCCCCAAATTCATTTTCCAATTTCAATCTCCCATCTTCATCTCCTTTTCTTTAATTTTTTTATATGTTGTGGGATATTCCATATAGTTTTGCAATATATGAAGATCAAAAGCTTTTCAAATTAAAACACCTGAATTGTTTGTCGCATGGCTAGATTCCCTTTAAGGGTTGCCCAACTGACTAGAAAGTTTCGAAAAACAATCAAATAAGACAAGAAAGAGGAAGTAGGTTCATGATGTAAAACAAGTTCGAGATGACTGTATGAAGTGTCAAGATGAAAAGAATCCAATGGGAAGGCTTGTGCCCTGACTTGAGAGGACCATATCTTTTAATCCAATGGTCACTTTTTCAATTAAGACAGTTCAAAAGCCCTCAACAAGTTCTTTGCAGTATTGGATTATTAACTCGATTGATTTTATTGTTTTGGCATTACAAATTCTATCATTTAATTGGTCTTTTTTTTTCGTTTCTTTTATTGGTTTCAAAAGTCAAACTCGCTAGCAAAGGTAAGTATCACTTTTTTGAAATTTTTGGTCAAATTCAAGTTTGTTGTTATTATAAAACTGTAGAGATTATACTTCCAAATATTTACTCTGTTATATTAATGTGGTTATTTGTAGAGTGCAATGAAGATTTACTAACATAAATAAGAAAATCTAATCAAATCTTAAAATAAGCAAGAAAATCTAATCACATATGTAAAAACTTATAATGAGAAATGCAGTTTAACCAAAAAGGACTAAACTTCAATAAATTGTAAAACACACGAATTAATGGATGATTATTGATACTATGGAGACTTCTAAATAATTATACCCAAGGTCTGGACCATGCAATAAATTTCTCTATACTGTAGTCCAAGTCTGCTCAAGACCAGTTAGTATTGAGAGACGTTGTTAACGTCTAATTCACAAACGTCTCAAATGCCTGTAAATACACATCCTAATTTTCAATATTTTGAAGAAAATGATAGGGTTCTCTCTCGCAATCTTTGGTCTATCAAAGGGACCTTCTGCTTATCAAGTGAAAGGTGATGGGTCCTAGAAGAAATTCCAGCTAAACTGTGCCAAATCAGACCTAAGGTTTTCCCACTTCTTTACAAAATGTCAAAAACAATTTAGTAGCATATGGAGAAATGCAGTATGGTCTAGAGGTAAAGGGCATCACCTTAAGTGCCAGGGATCAACCCCCGGCAGCAGGGGTAGCACAGTTGGACCGTGTCCTGTGGTCGAGCACGGAGCACTCAAGGCGCTAGAGTGGAACCGTGAAAGTAACATAGGCAAAGCACACTGAAGGAATTGGGCACCCCATGGATGACCCCTAGGATGATTAGATGAGGCTAGTTTAGGACTAGGATAGTCTAGAATTCCTTTCCCTAAAAAATCTAGTAACATATGAGAGCATAACTAAGGGTGGAGAGGCCATGGACCCAGAAATCCTGAAAAAAACCCCATAACTTAGGTGGAGTTTTATGATTAGTTGATATGCCCCCCTCCCCTCCACCCCCAACCCCTAAAATTTCTTTTTTGTTTTCTTTTTTTTTTTTTTCAGCTAGTGCTTTCTCCGAGGAAAATTTCCTTGTTCTGCCACTAGTAACATGTGAAGATATAAATAAAAGAATAAAGTACCAGCACTTATTATGTTCCGACAACTCCATTCATATTACCCTCATTTTGGTTTCCTCCAAAATTTCTAGCCATGCCGAAGTCAGAAATTTTAGTGTTCATCTCATTATCCAACAAAATATTGCTGGATTTCAGATCTCAATGGATGATCCAAAGACGAGAATCCTCGTGCAGATAAAGAAGGCCTCTGGCAATTCCGCTGATAATATGACTTCATGTTCTCCAATCTAGTTGGACCCGTTTGATAGAATCTGATATCCAATAAAATAGATATTTAGTCTAGTATACCAAGCTAAGAAAGTGATTAGCTCGACCTAAATTTTCTACTACAATATAAAAGCATGAGAAAAAGAAGAGGATGACAAAGGCAGATTTATATAGTATAATGAGTCTCACCAAATTAGTGTTAGGAATGGTAATTAAAACTCGTCATTTTTAACAACTTCATAGACGTTCATGGGCTAGTCCGCCTTAAGGCCAGCCCAAAGACAGACTGGATGAAAGGCATTGTATTGTGTTTTAAAGCCTAAACCAATGTACACACTATTTTACAGTCGGACAAATGGTCTCCGTCTGAACCTACCTTAAAAGCCTAAAAGTAGGACCTAACCTGACCTGCATATCTACACAAATGGACTCATGCTTTGAAGTGCAACTGATCTGGCCCTAACTTTCATGCAATTAGGATGGATCAAGTGCTGATGGGCTTGGAGTGGCTCTAACTGGCCCTGGCCATAAACAAACTTCTAATTTAGAAACATGTGCTGATTTTTTTGTGTCAACAGAACACTTCTAATTTAGAAACATTTGCTGATATTTTTTGTGTCAACAGAACACGCGCGCACACACAGAAGAGAGAGAGAGAGAGAGAGAGAGAGATCCAAACCAAAAAGGAAGACATCAACGCTGGTATTTGGCATGTATTCATAAACAAGCAGTTTTTCTTCACTTTCAATGCAACAACCGAAGAGCCTCACAAGATTTCTGTGCTGCAGCTTAGCAATTAGGATTTTCTCATTCTTGAACTCCTCTAGACCCTGACCTGAAGTTCTAGAAAGTCTTTTAACTGCAATTTCCTTCCCATTAGGTAACAAACCCTGTAAAGCTTTTCGTGTACCAATAATTAGTTTAAAAAGGTAACCAAGAACAGGTTTGCTCCAAACACTGTCACTAATGTTGTCCTTGGAGACATAGTAATCTGAGAAAAAATGTTACAACTTACAATAAATATATGAGTTTAAAATAATAAAAAACGTATAAGATTGATGATATATACAACAAAGTAGCCATTTGATAGAAATTTCACTATTTATTTGATTTTATCAAAATTTATCACATTTTTCTCATGACAACTTCAATTTTCACTTTTTTTTTTCTCTTGACAGGGCACTTGCCCCATGCTAGAAGTTTTTTATTCAGTTGCCAAAGACCAACAATGATACGCCAACTATCAAGCCAGGTTCCTTTTCACTGCTGTATCAGTTGGTTGGCAGAAATTTAATGATATTGTCAGGAAAAAACATATAATGATACTACTAGCAAATTTTCCATGTGCTCAACATAGGCATACAACTCATAATCCTACCAATAAATTTGAATGAATTTTAAAATTATAATGCACTTATAATGTGTAGAAACGAGTTGAGAATGAGAGTGAGGAGGAAGGAAGAGAGATTGATTTCTATGTGCAGAATAATCATTCAAAGGGCCCAAATTGGTGCTCATAGATTAGATTAGGCCAGAATAAGATGGGCCAGCACATCATATGCTGTTAATCAAATGGGATGGCAAGCTATTAATCAAATGGGATAGCAAACTATAGTTGTCAGTTCAAAATGGGCAAGCAAGTTATACAATGTGAATCAAATAGGCACAAATGGATGAGCTAACAAACCCTAAATTAAAATTAAATGACCCCACATTATAAATATATAAATTAAATGGGTTCAGATTATGATAGTAAATCAAATGGGTCAGCAACTGTGAATTTAAAATGTGCTGGAAACTACATAAATGGGCCCGCAAAATAACCTTGAATTAAAATCAAATGAGACAACAGTAATGTAATATTAGACATAAATCAAAAACATATATATCTATATATATCATCTTTTAACACAATATAAGATCTTTCTAATAGTGCCAAAAAGATTTTTATTGCAATAGAAAGGCTTTTAAGAATCAAGTAAGCATTTAGATATTTAAACATTCACAAGCAAAAGTAAAATAAAAAATTGAAAGAGTAGACTACTACCATTAGGGCTGTCAATCCGGCCTTTTAAAGAGGGGGCCCGGCCCGGCTCGGCCCGCAAAAGCCCTCAAAACGATGGCTTATTTTTTTCATTTAAAGCCCGAGGGTAGGGTAGGGCTCTATTTTTAAAAACCCACATCTAGAGGGCTGAGCTTAGGCTTGACTAATTAGGCCCGAGGGGGCCCGGCCCGGCCCATTGTTTATTAAATTTTAATATAAAATATATGATATCCACAATGACTTTGAAGATGATTTGGTTTATGATGCACCTACCAAAACATTGTCAAATGTAGATAAAGTTGATTTGGTAAAGAAATCTAATGAGTTTGAAGATGATTTTTTAGCTTTTGAGGAACAAATGACTCAGACAGTTGTAGAGGAAAAATCAGAATTAGATTGTTATTTGGAGGAGCCAATGGATAAATCTGAAAATTTCAATATATTATATTGGTGGAAAGTTAATTCAACAAAATATCCGGTTATCTCTAGAATGGCTTGTGACATTTTAGCAATTCATATTTCTACAGTTGCTTCTGAATCAACATTTAGTACGGGAGGAAGAGTATTTGATCAATATATGAGTTGTTTAAAATCTGACACTGTAAAAGTCTTAATTTGCACACAAGATTGGATACATACGCAGCAACACAATGATGTAATACATTCGATGGTCTTTTAGATATTCTAAAAGTAGATTAAATAATTAAATAAAGAATTATTGTTATTTGTTATATATTTATTATCATTTATAGAATTATTATTATCCACCTTATGTTTTATATTGTAAAAATAATTTTATCCCACCACCAATGCCTTAAAAAAAGTTTTTAACTCCACCATGCTGCCTTTTGCATTGCATTCTCGATCCCTAGCTCAGACAAAGGAGGAGGGTTTGTATAAAGTTGGTTGGTGATGGTGGCATAGGTTGTTGCATATAAAAGATTTATTTCCATTAAAGAAAAAAATTTTCCTTTTCTTTTGGCCCTGGCTCGGCCCTAGCTCGGCCCTAGCCCTTAAGGGTTGGGTAAGGGCCTAAAAATTATAGGCCCGCCGTAAAAGTCGAGAGCTTTTGCTCAGTTAGGCCCGGCCCGCACATGTGAGGGTAGGATAAGGGCTTACCTAAGCCCGGCCCGGGCCTGGCCCTTTGACAGCCCTAACTACCATTGAGAGTGCTTCGCACTCTCATGACCATCCCACAGGGAGTCTTAGCCCAGTTTGTGTAACTAGTCTTTCCCAAGATCGCTTCTTTCAATGGGCCCAAGACGAGGAAGTAAACTCGAAAGAATTCTACCTCTTCGTGACTTTTTTTTTTATTTCTCTATTTTTTAAAACGTAAGTACTCACACACACACACTTTTTCCCAAGTCCCTCACCATAGTGCTACAGCTAGGGGAGGACCTAGGTGTTAGGGTTTGGGGGCAATCACCCCATCAGACTTGGAAAAAAGCCCAAAAGGGGCTATGGAGGAGATGGCCCATGCGGCCATGCCCCATTACAAATAAGCCCTCACCTCCACAAAATACCCAAATCCTCTTTCATTTTATCTCCAAATAGCAAAACAATGGTTGACCATCATTTCCCCCTCCCCCCAAAAAGAAAATCTTGGGTTCGCCACTAGCTAGAGCAAGGGATTGATCCCTTGTTGGTTGTTTATGCAAAAAGGAGGTACCTCTTCATGACTTGTTTAATCCCTCCTATAATATGAAGACCCAATTGGAAAGAAATTAAAAAAATGAAAAAGATAAGTATTCTAAATTAAACACCACTGCCATTACTATTCTCCATGAAATGAAATCACCATTGAGAAAAGAAATTAAGAAGAAATTAATTGAAAGAGAATTAAGCAAAAAAATTAGCTCATGAATCTCTAAAAGTAAATAAAAGAGGATTAAGAAAGGAAATTATAAAAACAGTTAAAAGAAAATTAAGAAAAGAATTTGAAGGCATCAAAATTTGATTAGGTGGTGAAAATGTGATTCTAAGACAAATTGCTATAAATAATATATTTGGGATAATACGATCATATTTTAAAAAATCATCAGTACTTTTTGACACTGTCCAAGTCAATAATATTAATTTAAACTTATAAACTAGGCCAAATCCACCACGACCAAGCAAACTTTCCTCTGAGAAGTTATCTGTTACTGTTTGTACCACAATCAAACTAATCAGTGGCAATCCATGATCATCCACTTGATCCCCACCATCTATATCTTCATCCAAGAATTTGATTAAAAGCAGCGCAGAGAAGAAGAATAGCCAACGGGTTAATCTCCAAGCCAAAAGGCTTAAGGATAGGATATTTAAGTGCCTCACCAAAGATAAACAATAACTTTCTCAACTGAAAACTAAACTCATAAGTTTATTGCTATCAATATTGTGTGTCCCATGAAGAGGGATTACATCTTTATTTATAGCTAAGATACTTTCTAACTAAGGAAATAAACCAATTCAAATCAAATAAAGAATCATAAACTAAACATAAGATAAACTTCTAAAAGTAAATGAATCCTAAACAATTAAGAAAGCACCTACTATTATAAAAATATAAGACTCCTTCTAATAATAAAAACTAAACTAATCTTCACTGCTGGGCCTTATTGGTTTTGGGCCCAATGGGCTGGCCAATCATAAATTTGGCCTACCTCGGTTCTCCCCCTCTTGGAGGAGAACTCGTCCTTGAGTTCTGTAAATTTCTACTTGAGTCGCAAAATCATTCGAACAAATTTTCGTGTTGCTGGTTGAGCGTCATGTTGAGGAGATGCCTTAAAAGCGAGATCGAATCTTCTATTTCACTTAGACGTAAGTTGGAGGCGTTGCGTCTTCTGATGGCTACTTGTGTCTTGACGTTGTGATTTGACCATTATATGCTTTAACTGTATACTCTATAACGGGATAGCATAATTGTTGATTGGCATTAGTTGATCTGTGAAGATGAAATTAATGTTGTGCACTTCAATCAATGTGGACATATCTTCTTGAGAAAACACTGAAGCGATTAATTTGTCTTCCGATGTTGCAATCAAATCCATTGGATGATCAATTCCCGTTTGTACGTCATCTTGATGTACCTCTTGCTTTTTACTTAAAGTTGTAATGAGATCTTTCCTTCCATGAACGTGCTTCCCAACATCACCATTGGAATTTATTTTTTCTTTGTGTTCATTTTTTGACTCTTCGATTAATGGTAATAAGGTAGATAAAGAGGTTGCTGGCAATAATGGCACAAAGTCAACATATCGTAATGGAACAAGGTCAACACATTGTCCTTTCCAAGAAAAGGAATAAATATTCTTCTTTTTGTCATATTGCACTTTCCGAACAAGAAGCCATGGTTGTCCCAAAAGAATATGAGTGATATTCATGAAAATTTCATCATACCAAATTTTATCTTTAGATACACTAATCTTGAAAGATACTAAACATCTGTAAGTTACAGTAATGATAGAAGCATTAGACCATGCAACTTTGTAAGACTTTGGGAGAGTTTTTATAGGCCAATTGAATTTGTCAATAGCATCTTGTGCCATAAAATTGATGGCACTATCATAATCAATAACCAGATTGGCTAACCTTTCTTCACACCGTACTCACGTCTGGAATATCGTAGTCCGCTTCCACTCTTTGTCTTCCCTTTCATTGGTGGTAAGAAGTTTCTGAATAACAAAGGTGTGAGTATCTTCTCCTGCAAAATTTTTTTCCATTAGATGATCTCTCGTTCGTCGCTAAGAATGTTCTTTCTCGGGCTTAACTTATCGCCAGTGGGACCCTTAAAGCATGTACTCAACATGAATTGCTTCCTTATATGCTTCATAAATATTATTGCAAGGTTTCATTTTCTCAAAAATGTTTGGCTTCAAACCTCTGATAAAGCGAGTCAAATCATGCAGCTCATTCTGTTCTAAGTCATAAACTTGGAACAGTCTCGAAAATTAATTTAAATATTCATAAACTGTAGAATCTGCCTGCCTGATATTGAAGAACCGCTCAAAGTAGACCTTATTTGCAAAATACCAATTGTCACGACCCGAGCCCAGAATTCGGGGGTTAGCGAAAAGCTAAACCGGTGACACACGTACTCCCGTGCACGTGCACCCAAGCCCATTCCAGATGCACGCACACAAGGGATCTAACACGTGCGAACTAAGCGTACGCGGAAGCTGTACATATCATAGCAAGCAACAAAGGAAAATAAAATAGCGGAAGCCAAAGCAAATACGAAACGGAAAAGACAAAGACAATTACACTGAGATAAAACCGAATACACACCAAAATCAATATATACAAAATATACAGAATACAAGTCCAAAGTCCAAAGTCCAAATACAAGCTCTCAAAAACCAAAACGCAAAATAAAAGCCACTGGTATGCATGCACGCACTTGGCAGAAGTGATCAGGCCCACTCTGCCAGACCGGAGGGTGCCTCTACACTCGCCCCTGCAGCCTCCTCGACCGCCGGGGAGCTGGGCAAGGTATCTGTGCCTGCAACACCACAGACAACACAAATGAATACAACGATCCAGCAAATATAAGTAACAGGAAAGAAACACGCATAGTATCAAAGCGAATGAAATAGGAACAGAAGATTAAATACAGAGTCCATCTTAGTATGCTAAGCAAATCGTGCATAGGAGTAAAACATGATAATGGAATCAAAACATAGAATACTGAACTAGTTGGCTACTACGTTAACCATGTTCTCTCCAAAAGAGAGCAGAGCAGAGCAGAGCAGAGGAGAACACCGCTGTCCAGGCCAAAGGTACAAGCGGGTCTCGGTTCCTGGGTTCCGGGGTCCCAAGACAAAGCAACACTGCAGTTAAAACAGAGATACAGAGATCTACGCCAGAGGTAACCCCGTCGGGTATCCTAGGGCTGAGGCTGAGTAGAGCCAGACTAATACCAATCAAATCAAAGCTAAAGAAAGGAGATTATCCGCTTTGGACTCACCGATGACAAGGACCGGATCTTATCCTCACGTATTAACCTCTGGGCAGAGCCACCAGGGAATACCCAAAAATCAGAGATATACAAAGCCAGAGAATATACAAAGCATAGCATAGATCAAAACAGAGTACAGAGCGAAGAATAATACAGATATACAGAACGAAAGCAAAATGACTGAGGAAATGCATACATAGATTAACAGAGCAGAGGGCAAAACTATAAACAATATGAAATGCATCTCAGATTAATACGGAATCAAGGTTAATTACAAGCCAAGCCTAATCTAGTTGCACCACTATCACTAACCGTGCATGATGATGTAGTTTTAAGTGATTCGATGCACCGTTGTCATCCTAGTGTTGCAATATAATCCTCAAGTGCATCGAAGTCCCTTAACCCAACACCCATGGGGAGGTGCTTAACAGTGATCAACGCTCACATGAACAAGTCACAGCCTAACAGATTATTCATGCGATCCAAAGAGTTCATCGGGCCGGTGTACGGGTATGGTTAACCTGTATTTGAGCCCTACAAGGTCACACCATTAGCCTAAGTTTAACTGATATTTAACAGGTCTTACGGTTTAGCCATGGGTGACCTACGGCTTAGCCGTGGCATCCTACGGCGTAGCCGCAATATGCACTACGGCTTAGCCGTGGTTCCCTTCAGAACACGGCTAAACTGTCAGCTTTTCCACCTCTGATCTGATATATCTCACGGCTGAGCTACAGTCAGTATACGGCTTAGCCGTAGACCAATCCACGGCTTAGCCGTAGCCTCACCGTAGGAGTACTGATATCAGAAAAGTTTCGACTGATCAGAGAATTAATTCACGGCTGGGGTACGGTTGGGTCACGGCTAGCTTACGGCTCAGCCGTAGGACAATTTACGGCTTAGCCGTAGCCTAGCCGTAGAACAAAACTCAAATTTCGAGTCTCTGGAAACCAAGCCGTAGAAGTTCACGGCTTAGCCGTACAATACAGAGATGAATTCGGGCTGAGTACAGAAACTGAAATTTGATACAGAAACTGAATAAAATGAGTTACAGAGGTTCCAAATTCACAAATTGTGGCTGTAAAACATGCTAGACAAAGAATAAGAGTGAATCAAAGCCATCAAACAAACACCCATATGTGTTATCAAAGCCTGTACTTATACTTGCCTCAAATCTGACAAATCCTCTGAAATCAAGCTCCAAGCAACTAAAATCAAAACAAATCAAAGCAATCACACATGCATGAGATGAAGACAAAGCAACAGAAAATGGGAGATGTAATTTGGAGAAGAAATACAAAGAGTTGGGAAAGAACCCACTTACCACCAAAGCCACAGAGAGAATGGAGAAACCCAAATCAAAGAAGGGAATAGCAACCCAATCGAGAGACCCAATCGAAAGAGAGAGAGAGAGAAGAAGAGAAAACAGAATTGAAGAGGAAGAAGAACGTGGCTACCAAATTCTCCTTGCATGCAGCCGATCGAGACAAATGGTTAAGGAGAATGACACCTGGAGCTGAATTACTTATATAGGTTTTGTAGTTTTAAAACAAGGTCCAATGGGTTTAAGCAATTTACAGATTAAGTCACACGAAGGTCCAACTTCTCCAATTGACTCCAAACGGATCTGACACAGTTACGGAAATTGTCGAGCTCAACGAAATACACGTGCTGACACCAAGATGATGCAAAGATGACATGATCAAAGCAAAAGCAAAATTACGAAAAAGGGCTTAGAACTACCTATTCCAGGTCAAAGGTCACTCAACTACCTATCCATGACCCAAAACAAGTTCAAAAGAAATAAACAAAACAAAACACACACTAATGAGCCACTAATCCGGCTCAAAGGGGATCGGAGTGTTACATCCTCCCCCACTAGGAATCATTCCGTCCTCGGAATGACTACCTACCTGCGCAAAGAGATGGGGGTACTGGCGCGCTAGCTGCTCCTCTAGCTCCCAAGTAGCCTCATCCGGACCGTGATGCTCCCACAACACTTTAACCCATCTGATAGTCCTGGTACGGAGAATCTGCTCTCGTGTCCCAACGATGCGAAGCGGACGCTCAACGTAAGTCGCATTAGGCTGAATCTGAATATCATCATAGCGAATCACATGGCTCGGATCTGGCACATACTTACGGAGCATCGACACATGGAACACATCGTGAACACCGGAGAACTCAACTGGAAGTGTCAACCGATAGGCTAAATCTCCAACTCGGCTCTTGACTTCGAACGGTCCTACATATCTCGGAGCTAACTTGCCCTTCTGACCAAATCGAACTGTGCCCTTCATCGGAGAAACTTTAAGGAACACCCAATCTCCGACTTGGAATGCCAAAGGTCTCCTCCGAGTATCCGCATAGCTCTTCTGCCTGGACCGAGCAATCTTCAGATTCTCTATCACTTTCTGCACTTTCTCTGTCGTCTCAGCAATGATCGTCGGACCATGGAAACTTCTAGTTCCAACTTCTTCCCAGCACACTGGGGTCCTGCACTTGCGTCCGTATAGAGCCTCATAAGGTGCCATACCAATACTCTCATGGAAGCTGTTGTTGTAAGCAAACTCACACAATGCTAGATGCGTATCCCATTCCTTCTCAAAGTTCAGCACGCTAGCTCGGAGCATATCCTCCAACGTCTGAATGGTACGCTCCGACTGTCCATCGGTCTGGGGGTGGTATGCCGTACTAAAACTCAGCTTCGTACCCATAGCTTCCTGAAATGCTCTCCAGAATGAAGATACAAAACGACTGTCTCGATCTGACACAATCGATACTGGGGTGCCATGCAATCTGACTATCTCGTCAACAAACTTCCTGGCCATCTCCGTGAATGTCATCCCTTTTTTGAACGGAAGGAAATGTGCTGACTTAGTCAATCTGTCCACTATGACCCAGATCGCATTGTTCTTTCTACTGGTCGGCGGAAAACCGGAGACGAAATCCATCGTAATGTGCTCCCACTTCCACTGCGGAGTGTGCAATGGATGCAATGATCCTGGAGGTCGCTGATGATCAGCTTTTACCCTCTGACAGGTCAAACATCGAGCTACGAACCCTGCGATCTCCCGCTTCATATTGTTCCACCAAAATCTATCCTTCAAGTTCCGGTACATCTTCGTACTCCCGGGATGCATCGCATATCGGGCATCGTGCGCATCTGTCATCAATTTCTCTCTCAACTCATCCACAGCGGGAACACACAATCTGTTCCTGAAGTACAAAACTCCATCCACCAAGCTGAAATCCGGTCGATCTGAAATCCGATCTCTGAACTTCACCAGGAGGGGGTCCTCAAACTGGTGATCCTTGATCTGCTGAATCACCTCAGGCTGAAACACGACAGTAGTAGCTAATGTCACCGAGTCTCCTACCATCTGAACCTCTACAGGCTGATCATGCACAAGCATATAGAATCCTGCTAACACCTGAAGACTGTCTGTCCTCCTGCTGAGTGCATCTGCAACTACATTGCCCTTGCCTGGGTGGTACTTGATCGGAAAGTCGTAGTCTTTGATGAACTCCAACCATCTTCGCTGCCTCATATTCAAGTCATGCTGATCAAACAGGTACTGCAAACTGTGATGATCGGAATGGACCTCAAACTTCACACCGTACAGGTAATGTCGCCACAACTTCAGTGCAAATACAATGGCTGCTAACTCCAGATCATGTGTGGCATAGTTCTTCTCATGTTCTTTCAACTGTCTGGATCCATAGGCAATCACCTTCTGATTCTGCATCAGTACACAGCCTAGTCCCACTCTAGAGGCATCTGAGTAAATCATGAATCCCTCACTACCATTCGGGAGAGTCAACACTGGCGCCGTAGTGAGCTTTTCCTTCAGCAACTGAAAACTACGCTCACATTTCTCTGTCCACTCATACGGGACCTTCTTCCGAGTCAACTGAGTCAGCGGGGCTGAAATCTTCGAGAAATCCTGCACAAACCTGCGGTAATATCCCGCCAAACCCAGAAAACTCCGAATCTCTGTCACTGATCTAGGACGGGGCCAATGGACTACTGCCTCAATCTTCGCCGGATCCACCATCAATCCATCTCTAGAAATCTTATGACCCAGAAATGTAACTTGCTCGAGCCAAAACTCACACTTGGACAACTTTGCATACAACTTGTGATCTTGAAGCAGCTGCAATGCCTTCCTCAGATGGTCTGTATGTTCCTCAGCAGTCTTCGAATAGACCAATATGTCATCTATAAAAACCACAACGAACTGGTCCAAGAAGGAAGTAAACACCCTGTTCATCAATGCCATGAAAGCTGCGGGTGCGTTCGTCAAACCAAACGGCATGACAAGGAACTCGTAGTGTCCATACCGAGTCCTGAAAGCTGTCTTAGGAACATCCTCATCCTTCACCCTGAGCTGGTGATATCCTGACCTCAAGTCAATCTTAGAGAAGTAAGCTGCACCCTGAAGTTGATCGAACAACTCATCAATCCTAGGCAATGGGTATTTGTTCTTGATAGTCACTTTGTTCAACTGCCTGTAGTCAATGCACATCCGGAAACTGCCATCCTTCTTCTTGACAAACAATACAGGAGCTCCCCAAGGTGAAACACTTGGGCGTATGAACCCTTTATCCAACAAATCCTGCAACTGTTTCTTTAATTCCAACAACTCTGCAGGTGCCATACGATATGGAGCTCTACTGATAGGTGCTGTACCTGGTACCACGTCAATAGCAAATTCTACCTCCCGAACTGGTGGCAACCCTGGCACATCCTCCGGAAAGACATCCGGGAACTCGCTGACTACTGGGATCTCACTGAGCTGTCGCTGATCTTTTTTCTCTGAAATGAATGCAAGATATCCCTCACATCCCCTACGAAGCATCCTGTCTGCTTTACAAGCAGAGATCACACGTCTTAGGCACTTCATCTGGCTGCCCTCAAATCGGAATCCGCTGCCTAAATCAAAATAAATAGCCTTGCTGTAGCAATTGATACACGCATGATATCTCGCAAGCCAGTCCATACCAAGGATCACATCAAAATCCAGTGTCGTGAGCAACACGAGGTCTACTGGGAGCTGATGACCAGCTATCCGCACATCACACTGAGGGTAAAACACACTGCACTCCACCCGCTTACCAACCGGAGTGGATACTAGCAACAAGTATGGAAGTGGTGTGGGTCGCTGTCGAAGCTGCACAGCAAAATGGGGTGCTACGTACGAACGCGTAGACCCGGAGTCAAATAAAGCTAAAGCTTCTGCATCGGAAATTAAAATTTTACCTTCCACTACCGTGGCCTCCTCCGCGCCCTCATGCGTAGCAGCATAGGCTCGGGCTGTCTGGCGATTCGGCTTCTGACCTGGGCGAGCTGGCTGAGATCTGCCCTGTGCTGTAGGTCCTGTCTGTCTCGTCTGTGGAGAGGACTGAAACTTCGGGCATTGGGCCCGCCTGTGGTCCGTAGAGCCACACCCGAAACAAGCCCCACTCTTCCTCCAACATCTATCGGTGGGGTGATCCTTCCCACAGTGACTGCAAACCACCTGAGGACTGCTCGAATTGCCCTGCTTACCCTTGAACTTCTTCTGGAACTGACTTCTACCACTGAAACCTGCTGCCCTCTTAGCCTCTGTTCGCTCCTCCTCAAAGATGGCCTCTGCATCATAAGCCCTGTCAATAGCGTCATCCAATGTAGCCGGCCACATACAAGCAACCACGTGGCGTTTGTGTCTCGGATTCAGGCCGTTGACGAAGCGAGTCACTTTCTTATGCTCTGTGTTCACCATGTCCTCTGCGAAATGAGACAACTCTGTAAACTTGTGTACATAATCTGCAACTGGCATCTGTCTCTGCTGAAGGTT
The DNA here is from genome assembly GCA_037013555.1 of Sextonia rubra. Classification (NCBI taxonomy): domain Eukaryota; kingdom Viridiplantae; phylum Streptophyta; class Magnoliopsida; order Laurales; family Lauraceae; genus Sextonia; species Sextonia rubra. The sequence continues at coordinate 48,577,623 of JASUAD010000009.1, read as the reverse complement.
GAAGAATTCCACTTCCTTGGCTCGCTGAATATGGAGAGGCATGAACTTACGACGGAATTGCTGCTTGAAGGTCTCCCAAACTGTGGCACTGGGCATAGTCTGAAATGAGGTCTTAACACTCCTCCACCATGTCTTGGCTACACTCCGAAGCATAGAGGCTGTGAGAACTACTTTCTGCTTGTTACTGCACACGATCGTATCAAATAGCTCTTCAGTCTGCTCCAACCATTGCTCAGCCTGCAATGCATCCTCTATCCCATGGAACTCAGTCGCCCCTCGCTTACGGAACTTGTCGAAAAGAGCATTAGGATCTGATTCCTTGGGCTGGAAAATCACTTGCTGATCTATACGAGGTGATGCTACTGCGGCAGCCTGACTCTGTCTATCTACCATGGATGCCATCTGCGCCTGTAATGACTGCATAGACTGCATCATCATCATCATCCGCTCCTCACTACTGATATGTGGGGGTACCGATCCACTATCACCGTTATGGCCCTGTTGATTCTCATCTCGAGATCCTGATCCTGATGCCATCCTGCAAAAAGGAAAAGAAACACAACACACAATATAAAAGGCCCTGAGTTAGTCAAACCCCAAATCAACATATGAGACCTCGAGTCAAATAGTTGATATCGTTATCTCACCACGATCTTAGATGCCTACATGCTTATAACTAGCATGCTCTGATACCATACAATACGTATGTCACGACCCGAGCCCAGAATTCGGGGGTTAGCGAAAAGCTAAACCGGTGACACACGTACTCCCGTGCACGTGCACCCAAGCCCAGTCCAGATGCACGCACACAAGGGATCTAACACGTGCGAACTAAGCGTACGCGGAAGCTGTACATATCATAGCAAGCAACAAAGGAAAATAAAATAGCGGAAGCCAAAGCAAATACGAAACGGAAAAGACAAAGACAATTACACTGAGATAAAACCGAATACACACCAAAATCAATATATACAAAATATACAGAATACAAGTCCAAAGTCCAAAGTCCAAATACAAGCTCTCAAAAACCAAAACGCAAAATAAAAGCCACTGGTATGCATGCACGCACTTGGCAGAAGTGATCAGGCCCACTCTGCCAGACCGGAGGGTGCCTCTACACTCGCCCCTGCAGCCTCCTCGACCGCCGGGGAGCTGGGCAAGGTATCTGTGCCTGCAACACCACAGACAACACAAATGAATACAACGATCCAGCAAATATAAGTAACAGGAAAGAAACACGCATAGTATCAAAGCGAATGAAATAGGAACAGAAGATTAAATACAGAGTCCATCTTAGTATGCTAAGCAAATCGTGCATAGGAGTAAAACATGATAATGGAATCAAAACATAGAATACTGAACTAGTTGGCTACTACGTTAACCATGTTCTCTCCAAAAGAGAGCAGAGCAGAGCAGAGCAGAGGAGAACACCGCTGTCCAGGCCAAAGGTACAAGCGGGTCTCGGTTCCTGGGTTCCGGGGTCCCAAGACAAAGCAACACTGCAGTTAAAACAGAGATACAGAGATCTACGCCAGAGGTAACCCCGTCGGGTATCCTAGGGCTGAGGCTGAGTAGAGCCAGACTAATACCAATCAAATCAAAGCTAAAGAAAGGAGATTATCCGCTTTGGACTCACCGATGACAAGGACCGGATCTTATCCTCACGTATTAACCTCTGGGCAGAGCCACCAGGGAATACCCAAAAATCAGAGATATACAAAGCCAGAGAATATACAAAGCATAGCATAGATCAAAACAGAGTACAGAGCGAAGAATAATACAGATATACAGAACGAAAGCAAAATGACTGAGGAAATGCATACATAGATTAACAGAGCAGAGGGCAAAACTATAAACAATATGAAATGCATCTCAGATTAATACGGAATCAAGGTTAATTACAAGCCAAGCCTAATCTAGTTGCACCACTATCACTAACCGTGCATGATGATGTAGTTTTAAGTGATTCGATGCACCGTTGTCATCCTAGTGTTGCAATATAATCCTCAAGTGCATCGAAGTCCCTTAACCCAACACCCATGGGGAGGTGCTTAACAGTGATCAACGCTCACATGAACAAGTCACAGCCTAACAGATTATTCATGCGATCCAAAGAGTTCATCGGGCCGGTGTACGGGTATGGTTAACCTGTATTTGAGCCCTACAAGGTCACACCATTAGCCTAAGTTTAACTGATATTTAACAGGTCTTACGGTTTAGCCATGGGTGACCTACGGCTTAGCCGTGGCATCCTACGGCGTAGCCGCAATATGCACTACGGCTTAGCCGTGGTTCCCTTCAGAACACGGCTAAACTGTCAGCTTTTCCACCTCTGATCTGATATATCTCACGGCTGAGCTACAGTCAGTATACGGCTTAGCCGTAGACCAATCCACGGCTTAGCCGTAGCCTCACCGTAGGAGTACTGATATCAGAAAAGTTTCGACTGATCAGAGAATTAATTCACGGCTGGGGTACGGTTGGGTCACGGCTAGCTTACGGCTCAGCCGTAGGACAATTTACGGCTTAGCCGTAGCCTAGCCGTAGAACAAAACTCAAATTTCGAGTCTCTGGAAACCAAGCCGTAGAAGTTCACGGCTTAGCCGTACAATACAGAGATGAATTCGGGCTGAGTACAGAAACTGAAATTTGATACAGAAACTGAATAAAATGAGTTACAGAGGTTCCAAATTCACAAATTGTGGCTGTAAAACATGCTAGACAAAGAATAAGAGTGAATCAAAGCCATCAAACAAACACCCATATGTGTTATCAAAGCCTGTACTTATACTTGCCTCAAATCTGACAAATCCTCTGAAATCAAGCTCCAAGCAACTAAAATCAAAACAAATCAAAGCAATCACACATGCATGAGATGAAGACAAAGCAACAGAAAATGGGAGATGTAATTTGGAGAAGAAATACAAAGAGTTGGGAAAGAACCCACTTACCACCAAAGCCACAGAGAGAATGGAGAAACCCAAATCAAAGAAGGGAATAGCAACCCAATCGAGAGACCCAATCGAAAGAGAGAGAGAGAGAAGAAGAGAAAACAGAATTGAAGAGGAAGAAGAACGTGGCTACCAAATTCTCCTTGCATGCAGCCGATCGAGACAAATGGTTAAGGAGAATGACACCTGGAGCTGAATTACTTATATAGGTTTTGTAGTTTTAAAACAAGGTCCAATGGGTTTAAGCAATTTACAGATTAAGTCACACGAAGGTCCAACTTCTCCAATTGACTCCAAACGGATCTGACACAGTTACGGAAATTGTCGAGCTCAACGAAATACACGTGCTGACACCAAGATGATGCAAAGATGACATGATCAAAGCAAAAGCAAAATTACGAAAAAGGGCTTAGAACTACCTATTCCAGGTCAAAGGTCACTCAACTACCTATCCATGACCCAAAACAAGTTCAAAAGAAATAAACAAAACAAAACACACACTAATGAGCCACTAATCCGGCTCAAAGGGGATCGGAGTGTTACACCAATCTCCATATTTATACTCATACAGCATTCTTTGAATTTCATCAGATGGTCCAAAGCTTTGCATATTGACTTTGATGCAAAAAATTTAAAATCTTCTAAATTCTAAAAATTGATTGACCTGGTGGCTTGATGAGAGTAACAGAAATATGCACATAAAGATGGATTGTTGATCGGATGATAGATGGCCAAAATATCACTCTTGTGAGAAGTAACCGATGAGATTAAGCACTAAGAAAATTTGTGATTAGGATGGGCCCACTTTTTTTTTCTTTAACTCTCAGCTAAGTGGTCGGACTCGACCTGAAGTGAGGTCTAGAAGGTGCGCTGGATTGCTACAATGTGAAATAGACCTAGGAGTTCGAGTTGGACCCGAACTTAAGCCCAATAGGCATCTTGGCTTGTGGCACATGCATGACCATGTGTGAGAGCTCCTTCTCGCAATTGATGCAGCGAAAAAAAAACAGTGTTGAAAACCCTATTTCTTTTTGGTCTTTGCATGTCTTCCGCAGGAAGGAGAGGGGAGAGATAAGAGCAAGGTGGTGGTATAAGGCTGCTACTTTGACCGCGGTGCCGATGAGGTGGGAGACCACGGCCAAGTACGCTTTTGCCTTCGTTGTTCTCTCTCTCTCTCTCTCTCTCTCTCTCTCTCTCTCTCTCTCTCTCTCTCTCTCTCTCTCTCTCTCTCTCTCTCTCTCTCTCTCTCGCGGACAAGATGGGAATCAAGCGACAGAAGTCAAAAGCAAGGGGTGAGTTTGAAAAGCCGAGAGATGGGGTGAACGTTTGATGGGATTTGTCGAGGGTTGAAGGTTGGGTAAGGGATCTGGGGTTTAGGGAGAGGGTTTTGGTGAGTGGTGACAGAGAGTTTGGTGAAACGGTGAATGAGAATGGTGTTTGGAAGGTCAACGATGGGCTTTTGGTTAAATTGGATGGTTGCAGGGGTTTGGGTTTGATGGAGGTAGAGGATAAGGGGTTCGATAGGCGTAGGGATTGGTCCAGAGGGATGGGATTTGATTAGGGTTTGAAGTTAGCGTTGAAGGGAAAGGTTTGGATTGAGTAATGTGTTTAGATGTGATGTTGGGTTTGATTAGGGTTCGCTCTACGAGGGGTGTGGTGTTATGGGAATTGGGAGATGGGTGTAGAAGGGTTGGGTAGTAAGGCAATGGTTCAGTTGAAATGCGTTGATGAGGTCAGGCTATGGAAAAGAGTGAGAGTACGAGGAATGTCAAAACAAGTCACTGGCCTGGTTGATGGCCCCAGCCCATTGGGCTGGCCCAATGGGCCAAGGTAGGTCTGGCTCATTAAATTGAACTAGATCTAGAGGGATCCTTTGTAGATAAATCACATCCTTTGTACAGATATCACAACCTGTATGTTTCTATTTTAGCTTTAGATAGTTACAGTAATTGTATCATATTTAGAAAGTGCAATGTTATTAATAGGCATGCTGTGATCGTCTCTAGCATGCAATTCTCTCTTCAATTCTACTCTTGCTTGGTTTTTGTTTGTGTTAGGATTGTTCACATGGTATCAGAGCCCTCTCTGTTAGCCTGTGATCAGTAGTATATCATCATTTGGAGATCACCTGCCTAGAAGCACAGTCTGCAATCTCGTGGTCTATCTGAAGTGGAGCCCACAAGAGATCATCTGCTATTTCCAAGCAGTCTATCAGAGCCTTCGGTAACTACAATAGTCTAAAATAGAACCTGATCATATGATCTGTAGTAACTGGAGTCATCAGTCAGTGGGGCCCACACTTGATCTAAACGAGGGAACTTCATCCCACTGTGGTCGACCACCCAAGAGAAGATTTTTGGTGATTTTTTTTCAGATTTTTTGGACTGCTGTAAGGTACTGATTTGTGGTCGTCTTTGTTTTGGATTTTTCACCTATTAGTTTTAATCAAGGCCATTAATCTCTGTGGACTGTTATTGAATCCGATTGAAACCAGCCTTGCTGAGTGTGGATTTTTTTGTTTCTCCTGCTTCTTGAAACCTGATTTGAGGATCGGCCAAGTCCTAATAGTCATAAAGGGATTTTACTCCTTATTCTGTTGGACGCCCAGATTATTTTTTTCTTGTTTCTCCTAGTTTCCTGTCTCTGTTGAATTTCGGATGGCAGAAAAAATCTCTGGAATCAATGTAGTGCTGGATGGGACCAATTATCTCTATTGGTCCCACTTGATGATGAATTTTCTAAAAGGACAGAAGCTGTGGAAATATGTGTCAGACAAGAAAACCAGTTTTAACGAAAAGGATATTAATTTTGAAGATTGGGACGCTTCTGTAGGAAAAATAAATTCATTGATTGCAAATTCTGTAGTTCCGTCTATTGGGAGTCAACTGTCAAAGTTCTCCCATCCCAGAGATGCATGAGATTATCTAGCATGACTCTATATTCAGTCTAATTCTTCTCGTCGATATTAGTTAGAATCTGAAATTAAAAATGCTGAACAAGGTTCAGATTCTATATATGAATTTTATGTTAAGATGACATCTCTTTGGGACCAACTGGCCTTAATGGAACCACAATTTAAGAATCCCGATGACTCTGCCACTTTTAAAAATACAGACAGGAAACAAGGTTGGTACAGTTCCTTATGGCTCTAAGTCCAGAATATAAACATGTAAGAGGACTGTTACCACATCGGTCCCCCTTGCCACATGTTGATGCTGCTTTAGCAAACTTCTGGCAGAAGAACAAACTCAAAAGACCTTAGCCAAAAGAAAGACTGTAGACACAGATCAAGTCCTTGTTGTCACCAATACTACAGTAGCAGCAAAAGCTACAGTGTCTACTTGCAACTACTGTAAGGAACCAGGACACTAGAAGAGAGATTGTCCTGTATTGAAAAAGAAAAATAATCCTAAAGAAGCCAATCGTCGGGGTAATCAGAATCAAGGAAACAATCGAAGCTATCAGATGGCAGCAACTACCCTTATAGATCTCTCTACCCAACTTCAAAGCATGATTGATGAACGTCTGCAATAATTGCTTCTTACCACTCTTGCCACTATTTCCAGTACAACCTCTGGAGAACCAACTGCCTCTGCCATGACCTCCTTCTCAGGTAAACCATAGTTATGGATATTTGATTCAGGTGCGTCTTCACATATGGTTTCTGATTCCTCAATTCTACGCTCCAATCAGTCTTTACCTGTACTTATGAATATCCAAACTGCTAGCGGTTCTGTTATTCCTGCTTCATCTGTTGGTCCTATAAACACAAAAACTACATTTGGGTCTCTGTCTTTGCCCAGTGTACTTTATGTTCCTGGTCTTTCTGTAAACTTGATCTCAATTGGTTAACTTGCAGATTTGGGATATCTAATTCTGTTCAATTCAAATGGTTGTATTGTGCAGAATCCGTGCACAGGGAAGCATATTAGGACAAGCCGTAAAGTGGGAGGATTGTATCACTTAGAGACACTTCATGTGCCAGGCTCATCGTATCTTGCATCTTCTACCCTTTCACCTATCTCTTCCAGTTTGTGGCACCTTAGACTAGGACATTTATCTAAGGATAAATTTGGTTCTTTGATTTCTTCCAATTGTCTTGGTAAAATTCATCCAGGTGACTTTTCTGATTGCATTGGATGTAGAATCTCAAAGCAAGTTAATTTCTCTTTCAATAAAAGTACTTCAGTTTCTCTTGCACCTTTTGATCTTGTACATTCTGACTTGTGGGGACCTACAGTGCAACCCTCTAAAGGAGGATCTCTATACTATGTCTTATTTGTAGATGATTACACGAGATACACTTGGATATATTTGTTAAAATATAAATCTGATTTCTTTGACACATATGTTCATTTCACCAATATGATTGCAACACAATTTTCAGCCAAAATTAAAACTTTCCAATCAGACTCAAGAGGGGAGTATCGGTCACATAAATTTCTAAATGTCCTTGCTTCTCATGGCACATTGGCACAGCTCTCTTGTCCAGGAACTCCCCAACAAAATGGGGTGGCTAAAAGAAAACATTATCACATTGTTGAAACAACTAGATCAATGATGTACTCTTCATCTGTGCCAATTTCATTATGGGGTGAATGTGCTCTTACTGCCACTTACCTCATAAACAGAATGCCATCATCAGTCTTATTTGGTGTAACACCATTTGAAAAACTTTTCGGAACAAAACCAGATTATTCCCGCCTGCGTGTATTTGGCTGTACTTGTTTTGTTTTGCTGCCATCAAATGAACGTCACAAATTGTCTCCAAAATCAGCTGTGTGTGTTTTTTTGGGTTATGGACTTGAACAAAAAGGGTATCGGTGCTATGATCCTTAATCGAATAAGCTACGTGTCTCACGAAATGTGACCTTCCTTGAACATGTCCCATACTACTCCTTACCCTGTGCAAAACAACTAAATCCTACACCAACTATCTGCTCTCTTGACCCGTTTCCAAATCTTTTTCCTCAGGACATACCATTGTCTGACCCCACACCTGAACCTAAACCACTTCTAGTCTATCAAAGGCGACCAACAACAGTTTCTACCTCCTCTGACAAGGTTGATGTCCCTTCTACTCCTGACGCTTTGGATCATGCACCAGTTCGCCGGTACCCTTTGCGTATTCGTACACCAGTGCAAAGGTATGGGTTTGTTTCTACCAGTTGTTTCTCACCACAATATACTACCTTTTTTTCTCAGGTTCACTCTCACTTTGAGCCACACTCCTTTTAAGTAGCATCTTAATACCCTGAGTGGAGAACAGCCATGGCAGAATAGCTTATTGCTCTTCAGAGGAATCACACCTGGGATCTTGTTACCTTACTCTGGAAAGAAAGCAATTGGGTGCAAATGGATCTATAAGGTGAAAACTTGAGCTGATGGTTCAATTGAAAGGTACAAAGCTCGCTTTGTTGCTAAAGGATACACACATGACTATGGCATTGACTATGAGGAGACGTTTGCACCAGTTGCCAAGATGACTACGGTTAGAACCTTAATCTCTGTTGCAGTTGTGAAACAATGGGCACTTCATTATTTAGATGTTAAAAACGCCTTTCTTAATGGATATCTTCATGAAGAAATTTATATATCCCTCCACCTAGATTTCCACACTCCTCCACACAGGTTTGTCATTTGAAACGAGCCCTATATGGTCTTAAGCAGGCTCCTCGAGCTTGGTTTGAGAGGTTTACTAACGTAATTACCTCTTTTGGGTATAAGCAAAGTATGCATGATAGTGCCTTATTCACATGTCAAACTAGCAAAGGATTGGTTATACTTCTCTTGTATGTCGACGACATGATCCTCACCGGGGATGATTATCTGGGGATTTCCAAGCTCAAACAGTTTCTTCATCAACAGTTTGAAATGAAAGATCTGGGTCCTCTTCGTTATTTTCTTGGCATCGAAGTCGGATATTCCAAGAACGGATATATTTTATCTCAACTCAAGTACTGCTCTGACATCATCCACCGTGCAGGACTCTCAGATCTCACTTCAGTTTCTACCCCGTTAGAAGTAAATGCTCGATTACGCAAATCTGAAGGTGTTCTTCTAGAGAATCCTACTCGATACCGTGAAGTAGTAGGCAGCTTTGTCTATCTTATTATCACTCGACCTGATATTGCCTTTGCTGTTCATATTGTTAGCCAATTCATGGTAAAACCAACCTCAATTCATTGGGGTGCTGTTTTGCACATCTTTCGCTATCTTCAGGGCACTCAAAACTATGCCTTACTCTCTCTTCCAACAATTCACTGTCTCTTCGTGCCTTCTCCGATTCTGATTGGGCAGGTGATGTTAATGATAGGTGCTCCACTACTGGATTCTATATCTTTCTTGGCCATTCTTTAATCTCGTGGAGAAGTAAGAAACAAACACAGGTGTCAAAGTCTTCGGTCGAAGCTAAATATCGTGCACTCGCTGATATTACTTCTAAGGTCATTTGGATTCGGTGGCTTTTGCAAGATTTAGGTATTCATCTTTAAAGTCCTACACCTTTGTATTGTGACAATCAGAGTTCTTGTCAAATCACTCAAAATGAGGTCTTCCATGAACAAACCAAGCATATCGAAATTGACTGTCATCTTGTTTATCAACACTATAAACAGGGCACCCTTTTCCTCCATTCAGTGCCTTCTGCAGACAATGCGGTTGACCTTTTTACTAAAGTTCATCTGTGTGCACACTTTTCTTCCTTGTTACACAATCTCTTGCTACTTTCACATGCCGAGCTTGAGGGCAGGTGTCAAAACAAGTCACTGAGCCTGGTTGATGGGCCAGCCCATTGGGTTGGCCCAATGGCCCAAGGCAGGTTTGGCTCATTAAATTGAACCAGATCTAGAGGGATCCTTTGTAGATTAATCACATCCTTTGTACAGATATCACAACCTATATGTTTCGATTTTAGCTTTAGACAATTACAGTAATTGTATCATATTTAGAAAGTGCAATGTTATTAATAGGCATGCTGTGATTGTCTCTAGGATGCAATTCTCTCTTCAATTTTGCTCTTGCTTGGTTCTTGTTTGTGTTAGATTTGTTCATAAGGAAGGGGTTTGTTTATTCTGTGAAGAAGTTTTGGGGAGGGGAAATGAGTTCTGGATGCAATTCGTGCAGGTTCGGGTTCGATTGGGGTTCTAGCAAGAGGTTGATAATTTAGGGTTTGGGGTTTTGGGTTTTAGGGGCTTCCGTGAAGAAAATGGAGTTAGGGTTAGAGGTTTTGGGTGTTAGGGTTTCGTGGAGATGGGCTGTGGCTAACAAGAATGAAGATGAACGAAGATGATGATGAAGAGATGGTGATGAACGATGATGATGGAAGGGTGAAACGAGAGAGGATACATTACCTCGAATTGGCGAACAGTCCGGATGGCGATTTGAAATTGGATCTCTGCTTTGACACCAATTGAAGCAGCACAGGGAAGAAGAATAGCCAACAGGCTAATCTCCAAGCCAAAAGGCTTAAGAATAGAATGTCTAGGTGCCTCACCAAAGACAAACAATAACTCTCTCAACTGAGAACCAAACTCATAAATTTATTGATATCAATATTGTGTATCTCATAAAGAGGGATTATATCTTTAGTTATAACTAAGACACTTTCTAATTAAGGAAATAAACCAATTCAAATCAAATAAGAAATCCTAAACTAAACATAAGATAAACTTCTAAAAATAAATGAATCCTAAACAATTAAGAAAGCAACGACTATTATAAAAATATAAAACTCCTAATAATAACAAAAATTAATCTTCACTGCTGGGCCTAGTTGGTTTTGGGCCCAATGGGCTAGCCAATCATGGATCTGGCTTACATCATGGTTCCATTTGGAGAGCTTATGTCATGAAATAAACTCATTCCTATTGGAATACGGCAATTGTTGGCTCATTATTTTGTTAGAAAGATCCTTTAAAAGCCATAAGACCAACACTAGCAATAGAGCAAATAGGAACCAATAAGTTTTGGTGTTTTGTTTTTTTATGCATAGTTTAAAGTAAATCAGATTTTCCCATATGTATGCATATGCAACATTTATATATTTTAAACATACTTCAATGTTTATTTACAAACATCACCTTCATATCATTTTACCATGTTTTCCTTGACTTAGATTGACTAGGTATATAAAATATTAAAAAATTTTTTAAAGAGTTTCTGTCTGTTGATGAGAAGAGGAAGAAAGGACCACAAACTATACTATTGAGAAAACACTAGATCTTAAGCACAATAAACAGTGTGGATGATGAATTAGTGGCCCCCAAAAGTGAAGGAAAACAAAAAGTGAGATTAAGTTGTATTTTGGTTTCATTCGTAGCAGTTGGAGAAAACCACCCAGCACACACAAGACTCCACCCCACCTCTCTCAGTTCTCATTCCAAAACACACACTGTCTACTCATCACACCTATACTCGCCTACGCTATCACACACAGTCCACTCTCCATCTTTTCCAGAGGTGCAGGGATTGATGAGATCGAGAGAAAAGGGATGGGAATTTGAGTGGTGTGAGGAGAAGAATCCAGAGAGAGACCAGAAACTGAGGATGATGAAAACAAGATGGGCCGGCTGCAAAAAGAGATGGAGATGATGGTGATGTTGATGCCGACTGCAGAGGCTGAGGAGAAAAAAGGAAAAAAGAAAGAGAAAAAGAAAAAATAAAATAACGGAAGAGATGAGAGAGTGAATAGACGACAGTGCATTAGGTGCTAGGCTGAACGCGTAGGTAGGTCAGGCTCGCTGCTGGCATCATACTCAGATGGTTTGCGCAGATGGGCTGAATGAGTGGTAGTTGCTTTCACTTACAATGGGCAATGGAGAAGATTGCGAAGGGAATTTTTGTCATTTACAGAAAAAGGAGAACAGTGATTAGAAATCACTTGAATTGGCTGGTTGTCCTTGATCGAAAACTCTGTGGAAAATTTAGACCCTAAATTGAAATGTTTGGACTTTTGTGTCCTTTTCTGAAATATAAGCAGAAAACTTAAGGCTTTATTTGAAATTTTTCCTTATAAGTTTATGTTATTTACATAATATATATAAATTATTTTGCAGGGTGAGCTGTGAAATTTTAGATAAAATTGACCATACCATACACTGATTTTCTAAATATATGAATTTTTTTTACACAAGTAAATTCGATGATACATGAGTACACATTTATAAATTTTTGCATATTAACCATTAAGACTTGTGGGCCACCGACGAAAGGATTTCTGTCATTGGATTGGGTTCAAATTTGATACATGGGATAGTCCCACTTGGATCTTAGGATCACCCCTGCCCAATGATCTGTGGGGTCCTAGTTGAGCCCCAACAGATGGTCCATTCCTATAAGATATCCAAGATATAGGAAAAATATTCACCAGATCTTTCACTGCAAAGACATCTTGTCTGCCCACAAAATCACACCCTTCGAGAACCCCATTGACTTATCAGGCTGGTACTAGAGAACGAGGAAGAGAAAAGGGAGCAGTGGGTGAGGGTTCAGTCAGTGGTAGGGTGAGAGAGAGAAAGAGAGAGAGAGAAGTACCTGTATCTCGTGAGGATTTGCCAGAATTGTTTTGCTCCAGTGAGGGTCTCTCTCTCTCTCTCTCTCTCTCTCATGATGGGCATTATATTATAAAGCTTGCACAGAATTCCCGCAGGCAAGTTCACCGATGAGGGTTCATATCGGTGAAAACTCATGTAAGTCAGGGGTTCCATGTGTGACTATCGAGAAGGGGGTCCTTGTTTGTGCATGGTTTCGATTCATCATTAGGTGGGCCACACCAATAGTTCTCATGGAAATAGCACTGAGTACTAATGCAAGATAAACTCATGGTCCCAATGGGTAGGCCAGCCAATGGGCTTAGCCCATTCACTTGACCAAGAATATAAGCCCAGCCCACTCATTTTATGTTTTTTTATATTTTAATTATATTTTAATTTATTTTAGTAGGATGTTGTAATCATGACCCCATCAATGTGTTTGAATGGTCTAGATTAATCCAACGATTATTTATTTTCCTATATAATAATGTAAGGCCTCTTTGCCTAAAAAGCAATAATGATTGATGGTCGAGTTGTCCTAAAGATGTCCTAAAGATCTCTAATGCCTCCTGGCTTGGAGTTTGATGAGGTCAAGTCAGTTCGGATTGGAGTTTAGTGAAAGCCCAACTTTTTTTTCTTTCTCCATCTCTATCCTTACTTGCCCCACATTTTTCACTTTGGTTTTTTTTTTTTTAAATGGTAACTTGCATTGATCAAAAGCTTTATAGTATAAAAGAGGGGGAAATCCCACAAAAAACAGCCACCACTCAAAATGAACAAGGAAACAACAAGACTCCTAGAAAAAAGAGCCAAAAAGGAATGGAAAAGCCATAGTCATGAGTAGATGACATCCCTCCAGTTGAACGTGATAAAATTCGAAGGGATGCCCCAAAAATCTGGAAGAATGGAGACCCATGAGGCCATGCAGAATTTCATTTTAAAGATGATGTCATCTTTAGATGAAGCAATTCCATCAAAACATCTTCAATTTCTCTTAGTCCATAGTGTCTAGATGCAGGCCAAAAAAGAGAGGCACCAAATAATCTTGTTTTTCGATGAAGCCATTGGACATGTCTGCTCCTAAAAAAAAACCATTAATGGATCACAAGGGGACCCAACTACAATTGAAACCAGATAACATCGACAACCAAAGGGTATTAACCGTGGTACAGTAAAGCAAAAGGTGGTCCATCGATTCCTCCGTGGCAAGTCATAAAGGGCAAGCATTGACAACAATCATATTTCATCTGCGGAGGTTATCAAAGGTGAGGATTCTCTTTTGCAGGGCTAACCAAGCAATAGCAAGCACTCTTGGAGGGGCCTTTAGCTTCCATAGAAAAGACCAAGGAAACCCCGTTGTAGGCTTCTGAGAGAGGCTGGAGAAGACTGAGGTCACCGAAAAGCCTCCATCGCTTAAAGGGACCCAAAATCTGCAATCTTCACCCTCTTCCGCGATATGGATTCCATTTTGGATGTTGAAAAGGTGGATTAGATGAAGGGCTTCTGAGTCCGAAAGCTTTCTTCTAAAGATGGGGGTCCAAATGATGCTGTTTAAACTTCTGTTAAGATAGTCCCTTACCTAAGCATGTTTGGTTTCTCACACAATTAAAAAGTTCTGGAAACTGAATTGAGAGGATAGAGCTACCTTAGCATGTTTGTTTCTTAAACAATTAAAAAGATCTAGAAACTGAATCGATAGAGAAGAGTCACCTGCCCACACATCATGCCAAAAGGAGATTTTTTTTCCATTCGCAACATAGAACTGAATGCAATTGACGAAGGCATCTTTGATAAAGCAAATCACTTTCCAAAAGCTAGAGCTTCTTTGAGAGGAGGAGAGATATCTCACCCGTTTCCACCCACATTATATTTTGCCAAAATAATTTTTCTCCATAGCACATCAGATTCTTGTCCAGGTCTCCAAAACCACTTACCCAACAAGGCTTGGTTCATGATTCGTGTAACACTCCGATTCCCTTGAGCCGGATTAGTGGCTCATTAGTACGTGTTTTGTTTTGTTTTAGTCTTTTGGACTGGTTTTGGGCCTTGGATAGGTAGTTGAGTGACCTTTGACCTGAGATAGGTAGTTCTAAGCCCTTTTTCATAATTTTGCTTTTGTTTTGCTCATATCATCTTTGCATCATCTTGGTGTCAGCACGCGTATTTCGTTGGGCTCGACAATTTCCGTAACTGTCTCAAAACCATTTGGAGTCAATTGGGGAAGATGGACCTCCGTGTGACTTGAACTGTAAATAGTATAAACTCTCCGGACTTTGACTTAACTTTCAAAAACTATATATTGAGTCATCCTCCAGGTGGCTCTCTCTCTTGCTCATTTCAATTCTTCACGTTGCATGCAAGAGGAGAACTCCAGAGGAGCTCCACGTTTTTCTCTCTCTCTCTCTTCTTTGCTTCTCTTGATCGATTGATGTTGGATTCTCATTTTTTATTTGGGTTTCTTCCTTCTTTCTCATCTTCATCTGTAGCTTGGTAAGTGGGTTCTTTCCCAACTCTTTCTTCTTCTTCTCCAATTGCACCTCTCATTCTCTGCTTTCTGTGTTTTCATCTCATGCATGGTGTATCTCTTTGATTTGCTTTGATTTTAGTGGATTTGGAGCTTGTTTCAGCTTGTTTCAGAGGATTTTGTCAGATTTGAGGCAAGTATAAGTACAGGCTTTGATAACACACATGGGTGTTTTGTTTGATGGCTTTGATTCACTCTTGTTCCTTGTATAGAATGTTTTACATCCACCTTTGGTGAATTGGAACCTCTGTAACTCATTTTGTGCAGTTTCTGTATCAAATTTCCGTTTCTGTACTCAACCCATTTTCGTGTCTGTATTGCACGGCTAAGCCGTGAACTTCTACGGTTTGATTTCCAGAGACTTCAATTTTCAGTTTTGTTCTACGGCTAGGATACGGCTAAGCCGTAACTTGTTCTACGGCTGAGCCGTAAGCTAGCCGTGACCCAAACCGTACCCCCAGCCGTGAATTAAATCTCTGATCAGTCGAAACTTTTCCAACACAGAACTCCTACGGTGTGGCTACGGCTAAGCCGTTGAATGCTACAGCCAAGCCGTGGATTGGTCTACGGCTAAGCCGTATCCTGACTGTAGCTCAGCCGAAAAAGGTACCAGATCAGAGGTGAAAGGATGATCAGTTTAGCTGTGTTTTGTATGGAACCAAGGTGAAGCCGTAGTGCATATTACGACGAGCGCGTAAGATGTCTTCGGCTCAACCATAGGTCCCTCATGGCTAAACCGTTAGGCATGGCAATTCTGAAATATAACCTAGGATAATGGTGAGACTTGTAAGGCTCAAATACAGGTTAACCACCCATGTAAACTGGCCCAATGGATTCCTTGGATCACATGAATAGTCTGTTAGGCTGTGACTTATTCATGTGGGTGTTGTTTTACTGTTAAGCACCTCCCCATGGGTGTTGGTTTAAGGGACGTCAGTGCACGCAAAGATTACGCAACACTTTGATGGCAACGGTGCATTGATTAACTTAAAACTACATCAACATGCACGGTTAGTGACAGTGAACAACTAGCTTAGGACTGGCTTGTAATGAACCTTGACTCCGGATTAATCTGAGATGCATTTCATATTGTTTATAGTTTTGCCCTCAGTTCTGTTAATCTATGTTATGCATTCCGTAGTCATTTTTGCTTTCGTTCTGTATATCCGTTTTATTCTTCGTTCTGCACTAAGCTTTGATCTATGCTATGCTTTGGCTTTATATATCTGCTTTGTTGGCTTTGTCTATCTCTGATTTTGGGTATTCCCTGGTGGCTCTGCCAGAGATTAATACGTGAGGATAAGATCCGGTCTTTGTCATCGGTGAGTCCAAAGCGGATAATCTCCCTTTCTATGGATTTGATTTGATTGGTATTAGTCTGGCTCTACTCAGCCTCAGCCCTAGGATGCCCGACGAGGTTACCTCTGGCTTAGATCTCTGTATCTCTGTATTCACTGCAGTGTCGCTTTGTCTTGGGACCCCGGAACCCAGGAACCTGAGACCCACTTGTACCCTGGCCCGGTCAGTGGTGTTCTCCTCTGCTCTGCTTTGCTCTGCTCTCTATTGGAGAGAACATGGTTAACGTAGTAGCCACTTAGTCAGTATTTCTATGTTTTGATTCAAATAACATGCTTTACTTCTACGCACGATTTGCTTAGCATACTAAGATGAAACTCTGTAATTGATCTTCTGTCATTATTTTATTCTCTTTGATACTATGCGTGTTTCTTCCCTGTTACTTATATTTGCTGGATCGTTGTATTCATTTGTGTTGTCTGTGGTGTTGCAGGCACAGATACCTTGCCCAGCTCCCCGGCGGTCGAGGAGGCTGCAGGGGCAAGTGTAGAGGCACCCTCAGGTTTGGGAGAGTGGGCCTGATCATCTCTGCCGAGTGCGTTCATGCATGCTTCCAGTGGTGTTTCGTTTTGGGATTTTGAAAGCTTGTATTAGATCTTTGGACTTTGGGCTTGTATTCTGTATATTTTGTATATATTGGTTTTGGTGTGTATTCGGTTTTCTATCAGTGTATTTGTCTTTGTCGTTTCCGTATTTGTATTTGTTTTGGCTTCCGCTATTTTCTTTGTTGCTTGCTATGATATCTACAGCTTCCGCGTTCGTCTGTTTCGCACGTGTTAGATCCCTTGTGTGTGTGCATCTGGATTGGGTTTGGATGCACGTTCACGGGAGTACGTGTGTCATTGGTTTAGCGTTTCGCTAACCCCCGATTTCTGGGCCCGGGTTGTGACAATTCGAAAAAATCTTAAACCTAAACCGTCGGACTCCTTGGGTGATGCAGGACAATATGAGATCTACTTTAATAGGAAGATATCAGGTCTGAATTAACAATTAAAATCAGGTTATAGGCATGCCAATTAAATTAGAACATTGAATTTCAAGTAAAAAATAGATCTAAGGTCCAAGGTGGTCTCACAGATCCCGCAATAAACCCTTTCTTGGTATAGAAAATAGTAGGATCTTAATGAAAAATAGAACTTCCAAATTACTTAGGGCCAGTAATGCACATCCAATGATTTGGACAATAGCCTAGAGGGAAGATCTATGATAACAAAATTTAGATCTAATAGTTTCAAATCTAGCAAAGGTTCAGATCTAATAAAAGTTCAGATCTGAACTGAAATAAGTTTCAAATCTAGAATGGTTTATGATAATAAGGTTCATATATGAAGTTTGGCCACAAGGGGACTCTAGATCTGCAGGGCTCAAATCTGGGGTAGTTTAGATCTGATGTAGATACCCGGATGGCTCTAGTTCTAATTGGAAATAACCAAAAGTGCTCTTGAAAAGAGAAAAAGTGAAAGAGATAAAGATACCTTTATTGGGCTCTCACCAAACTCCGATTTGGAGGCATTAGAGGAGATCTCAAGAGAAAGGTAGACTCTAGAGGCTCAAGGAAGAAGAAGAAGAAAAAGTTTCTCTTTTCATTCAATATCATATCATAACATAACCAAGAGAGTACAAGAGAAGTCTTTTAATAATACCCTAAAGATGACATCATCAAAACAAAAGCAAACAAAATTAAAAAAAAAAAAAAACTTGCACCCAACTGCCCTAGGATTCGTGCGCATGGGATGTGCGCATGACTCCCAAGGTAAAACCCCTTTTTATTTAAGTTGAGGGCCCCTCTTATTTATTACTTATGTCTTTATGTAAAACATGGGCCCCTTTTTTCTTATAAAACCCTTTTAATTACTAATTGGGCCCCTCTAAACTTCAAAACTCTTTTATTTCCTCCCATGTGGCACTTTCCATTGTAGGGCCTTTGAGACAATTGCACACATGGGGCCTTCTCAATGAGATTCCGCAAAATCTAGCCGTCGGATGTCCTTACGATGATGGATCAATAGTGGATTTACAAAATCTTCGCGATCAAAACCTGGGTATTGGTCATCCATCCAAATTAAAGCCTAATCCACTGCTTTGTGCCCTCTTCTTTGATACACGTTATAAGAATGAGAGGGATCAGATCTGATGTCCCCATCAATGGGGGAGCACACGGTTTCCCAATTGAGCAGGTGGTGTTTTTTCGAATTTGCATGACCCTACCAAAGAAAATCACGCTGCAGTTTCTTAATGCGCTAATGATCTCCAAAGGGCAAGTGAAGATGAACAAGTACTAGATCAGAAGGTTGGCAAGGGAGGATAGAATCAAAGAAATTCTACCCTCCAAGGGCAAGTACCTAGCTTTCATGAAGATAACTTTTTGTCAAGTTTTCCCAAAATGAGATTCCAAATTGACTTAGGAGCCCTACTCAGACACAGAGGAAGCCCAAGGTATGTAGAGGGGAAGGAGTCCACTTTCCAACCCAAGATGTCAGCAAAGCTTAAGGAGACAGGGTAGGTCAACTGAGACTCCAAGCAGGGCACATTTGGCTAAATTCATCTTTAGACCTGAAATGGCTTCGAAACATCTGAGGATGGCGACCACATTTTTAACTTCATCTTCTTCAGCATCACAAAATAAAAGGGTGTCATCTACAAATTGTGAGTGAGTGACCAATGGAACATTGGGGGATGGACTGAAACCTCGATAAGATGACCTTCACCAACCAAAGTCAGCATACCACTAAAAGCCTCTCCGATGATGACAAAGAGAAAGAGGGAAAGAGTATCCCCTTGACGCAAGCCCCTTTTTGCTGGGAAGAAGCCTTTCGAAGAGCCATTGATGAGAATGGAGTAAGACACAGATGGTATGAATTCCAGAATCCAACCCCTGCATTTGGGCCCAAAACCCATCCTACGCATCATATAGAGAAGGAAGTCCCAATCAACCATGTCAAAAGCTTTTTCCAAATCTAGTTTGCAAACCAAGCCGAAGATCTTTGAAGGACTCTTGAGTGAATGCATTCATTGGCTACAAGGACCCCATCAAGAAACTGTCTACCCTAGATGATAAATGGAAGGAATTTTTGAAGCCTTTTTGCCAACATCTTAGCAGAATCTTATAGATGCTTCCAATGCTGCTAATAGGTCTGAAATCCTTGAGGCTATCAGCCCCAATCTTCTTGGGAATGAGAGCAATAAAAGATGCATCGATGGAATTGGAGAGATTTCCTCTAGAGTGGAATTCTTTCATGTAGGCCATAATATGACCTTTAAGAAGATCCCAGAAACACTGGCAAAAGGTAATGGGAAACCCATCTGGCCTAGAAGATTTGTCAGTATTGAAATTGAGAACTGTTAATTTGACTTCTTCCTCAGTAAAATCACCTTCCAACCAACCAGCTCTTTCCTCATGAAGCGTGCTAAAGTGAAGGTTATTGAGAGTCGGCTTAGTCCATTCCTCATTATCATACAAGGAAAAAGTCCAGGATGTGTCTAGTGATGCCTTCTCAATCTTCCACAGTGGAACCATTGACTATCAAAGAAGAAATGCGGTTGTATCTTATCCTAGCGGAGGCCATGTTGTGAAAGAATCTAGTGTTCTTATCCCCTTTTCTAAGCCATTGACACCTCAATCTTCGTTTCCATTTAATTTCTTCCTTCTTGACAGTACACTCGAATAGGTTCTTCAATTGGAGCTTTCTTCAGATCTCATTATCAGAAAGCCTTTGAGATTCTTCCTTACAAGCAAGAGTCTACAATTCATCTAAAAGGCTAGCTTTGGCAGACACTATAGTGCGAAGATGATTGTGTCTCCAATCTTTATGATGCCTTAAACTTCCTTAACTTGGAACACGATCTAAAGCCAGCCCATCTAGTGATAGATATACTATCCCACTAATGCTTGATCATATCTACGAAAAGTTTGTCCTCGAGCCACATGACTTCAAAATGAAATGGAGAGGGCCCCCATGACTCACAATTGGAGTCGAGGAGAACGGGACAGTGGTCCGAAGTCAGCTCACTCCTTTCCCCATTAAGAACTAGTTCTCACCTAAAAGTTTCTTTATACATACATATAACGAATATACTCTCCAGCCACACTAATTCTTTCTACTTGTTCTCCTTCTCAATGGACCCTCTAATTTTGAGATTGATTCCACCAACATTAGATTTAGAAATTTATTGCTTACTTTCATTATTTCATGGTAACATTAGAAATCCATTAGTAGTGCCCTTTTTTCTTTTCTTTTTTTTTAAAAATCCAATTAAAGTTATTAATTACATTATTGTCAAATCGTGGAATCCTAACTCCTATTTAAGTGTTAAAGCCCACAATTTTTAATTGATTTGAATCGTTTATTTTAAGTGGACCCCTCAAAGGAGAGTCAGTAATTTCTCACAAATTTTAAAAGTAATATAGGTAGGCATTTTCACATTAAATGCCCCTCTTTGAAAAATGAGTGGATATCCCTCCTTTATCAATGCATTCAATGAAGTAAAATAATGACTTTTTGGATGTTTTCATAGGTGCAAAAACAACCCTTCTTGAAAGGGACATTTTGTAGAATTTTCCTATACCATGATCATCAATCATCATAGTTAAAAGCTTTATCCCAACTATGTTAGGATTAGTTACATGAATTATATTTCTCCGTTTCAATCAATCCTGAGGAATTTCCCTATACATATAACTATTTTGTGAACAGGGTCCGCATGAGGAATTTCATGTGCAACTCATAGTGGGGACTACTTGATCACCCATCCAAAAAGACCACCCACATGGGACTCTCCTAAATTACATTGATCTTGTTTTTATCACATACAGCCAAATGGACTACACCGTTAGATCAACTACGTAAATTTTTTTAAAGGATGAAGAATTTTTTGGCCATTCATCAAGTGGTTAAGATGATTAGGCAGGTCCCATATTTTGTACATAGGTAAGCCCCAACCATCTCTGTTGATCCCTTAGTCCCATCCTAGGTGGGCCCCATAGGAAGGG
The DNA here is from genome assembly GCA_037013555.1 of Sextonia rubra. Classification (NCBI taxonomy): domain Eukaryota; kingdom Viridiplantae; phylum Streptophyta; class Magnoliopsida; order Laurales; family Lauraceae; genus Sextonia; species Sextonia rubra. The sequence goes on along the minus strand of JASUAD010000009.1, from coordinate 48,556,269 downwards.
GCAGATGTGCGATGTGTACAAGTGATAAGGGCTATAAATATAGAAGCTTGGATCTAATGTGCCCCTTATGTATCTAGCCTTTTATCTTATTGATCCAAATGGCCATTTAAAGCCTCCTCCCTGTCACTGGATCCCATGGTTTGCACCAATCCACTGGGACTAGGCTATTGGATTGAGGGTCAAAAACATTTTCATATAAAATCGTCAAACTTGTTGGCCACAAATCAACAGGTTATCATCATCAAAATGACTTCAAATTTGATGTTTGGGGTGGTCCAACAAATCTTTCCATCCTCACACATCCCCAAAAATGTGGGCCCCATGTTGGCTCTAGAACCAGTATGGATGCACAAGAGCAAGGGCCATACACAAGTGTGTGCATGTGCAGATGTGCAGAGGTTTTGTGGGGAGGTAGGGTGGTTAAGCAAAAATCTCCATGCAGACTGCCTTATATGAGCCACCTATGTGTTTGTCCATTACGAGAGAGGTGAGCATCAAAAGCTAGTGCAGGACAAGTTAGACCCCAAGTCCATTGGAATAGCCCATGAGCAATTGAGTTAACTTAGGCCAAGCCCATTGGATTAGCCCACAAATCCTAATGGAATTAGATAGTTGTTTTACTGTGGCAAGTTGATATCAGTTAGGACTTTTAATTGATTAGTCTCCTATTTGGTTTAGTATTTTGGTATTTGATCAAATTAGGTCTCCTTATTGATTTAGGTATTTGAGTCCTAGTGTAGGAAAGAGTAGTCCTTTGTTTTATATAAAAATGTAAATTCCCTTATGGGATAGACACCTTTTGATTAATGAATTAAGAATTTAATGATTTGAGTAATTGTGATTGTGGTTGTGATTGCTCTTGAATCCTTTGGATTTGGCCCCCCTTTGATCATGATCCTGGGATGCATCAAATCTACCAATGGCTGAATTTGCTTATAGTAATTCAATCAACAGATCTACTATGATGTCAGCATTTCAAGCTGTGACTGGAGTACGACCCCGTATCCCTACTGATCTTGTTCCACTAGCAGTAGAAGCATGGCCAGGTGGCTTGGAAAAAACTCAACTGCGACAAGTTGCCAAGTTAATAAATACCAAAGATAATTTGACCGCAAGTTTGGGAAAATGGCCTCCTAGGTAGAAAATCAATAACACAAAATTCTGTCTCTTTTTTTGATGTTTTTACCCGCATTTGCATGACATGGCTTGGAAGCTTGACGTGGTCCTTTTCTCCATGTAAAAGTACGTTGAAAGTGTCTATTTTGCTAATGTATCAATTTAGCTTAGATATCTGATCTAACCTTTAGAAACTTCAATTGTTGTCCTGGTACCAACAAAGCACGATCTTTGATTATCCATCATTGATCCCCAAAAATAAAGTCAATGTGAGGGACTTTAATGATTGGTTCTTCTTTTGATGCCTCTAGATCAATATCTTTAATGTGCCTTTTTTTTTTCTGTTGGTTCATCCACTTCCTTATGGCCCTAGATTAACACTATCTTCATCATGTTCTACTTGTTTTGAATGTCTTATGAGATCATCTATGCGTTGGCCTCGCTCATTTATTGCATCCTTAATGTCATTTGTCATGATTGGCATCTCCTTTGGTGCAATCATGATGTCAATTTCTTTCTTTTTGCTCTTTTTTTTTGTTCTTTGGTTGAACGTGGTGATGCACATGAAGACGGGGCTATCAATGGCAATGGAATGAGCCTAATCCGTTTTCCTTCACACGGAACGGTATATGTATTTATCTCTTTATCATTGTATACTTTCCGATCAAAAAGCCATGGTCGTCCAAATTGAATATGAGCAATATTCATATGGATCACATCATACCAAATTTTGTTTTCCTAATGGTCAATCTCGAAAGATACCTATCATATTGAGTGACGGGGATGACATAACTATCAGACCATGTGACTTGGTAGGGCTTTGAAAGCTTTTTAGTTGGCATCAGATTGGTATTAGAGCGAAGATCTACGTCCCTGATCTCTGATCGAGGTAATCCTTGTGTTTGTGATTCCATCATCATCAACATTCAAACCTACCCCATCACCCCTGTCCACTATCCCAATCCACCGATACAACCCACCTCAACCGAAACCACTTTACCATCCTTTTTACCAAACCCGAGACCATGGATGTAACTACGTATCAACAGCTAAATCAGGCGTAGTGATGAATACCATTACACTTTTTTGTATTTATTGGCGCTCACAAGTGTAGCGGCCACTATACATGTGTAGCGTCCACTATGGGCCACTACATTAATGTAGCAACATTACGTAACTATTAGCAAAAGCAGAAGTTAAAAAAATAAAAGAAAATAAAACCCATACCCTTACATTCATTCAACCCAGTGGAAGAAGATAAAAAAGGAGGAGAAATAAATAGAAAAAAGCAGCTACAAGAAGGGAGACATGCCTAGAGAGCAGGAGAACCAATAGCATCTTCATCTAGCACTTGCAGTAGCCTCCACCAGCCACCACAACAGCAGCCACCTCTGTAGCAGCACCAACAGCAGTATCAAATAGTTGCAGGCAGAATCGTAGTAGCTCCACACACTTGGAAGAGGCCTCCTCCTTCCCTCCCTTTTCCTTTTTTTTCCTACCCCTCCCTCCCTTTCCTTTCCCCCCCTCTCTCTCTCGATGCTTTTGTTATTGCAAAATAGAAGGGCAACAAATGCCCTACTCGATCCCTCCGTCTTTTATAAAGGTTACATATGGGCCCCAATTGGGGCCATGGCTACCCTAATGGTAGATTCAAATATAAAATAAAGTATGCCCATTAAAAAGAAAAAGGTACAACCCTAGCAATTGGTGGGCTCCACATGAGGCCCAAATATTAGAATTAAAAAAAAATCACACCCTAACCAAATCTTACTAAATGAGATTATGGCCTTAGCCAAACTTCATTCTAATTGAAAATAGCACCCAATCAAATTTTCACTCCAATTGAAAATAGGCCCCAATCAAAATTCCACCCTAATTGAAGTTTTTTATATGACATATTTTTTGTAAGTCATTCATTAGGCTCTAAGTTGGCATAATTAAACAATATGAATCAATATGAAAAAAAATTAATCATTCCTATTCTTTTCTATTGATATAGCAATACAAGATCTCTTGCAATGAGATGACTACTACATACCCCTATACTAGTTACTTATACAAAACAAACATATATTCCATCATTTTTCAATATTCTGGGTTTTCTAGAATTTTTTGAGATTCTTTTAAAGACTTTTTTCATTCACACCACAACACTACTACGTAGCACCGCTACTGCTACATAGCATTTTAATGATGGGCATAACCGCTATTTTCATCCCTACTGAGACCTACAACACCTACCTTACACAACCCACAACCAACCGAAACCCTCTCCAAGTCCCAAAACCACTTCTGCAGCGCTCTCCAACTCCTCAAACCTCACTTCCGCAACCCTTCCATCCATCCATCCTAGAATCCTCTTGCCAAAACCTAATGAAACCCAAATCCCTAATACTTCATGAAATGCCCACTCCACTTTCTGAAACTCCACACATAATCAACATCATCCTAAACCCCATTGCCCAACTCACCTTAACCCCCTATGCCCAAAGACCACCACCGACAGAAGAAAAAAAAAGAGCAAAGAGAGAGAGAGAAAGAGAGAGAGCAGCACCGGAAAGGCGTACCTAGTTTCCACCATTGGCACTCCCACCTCACCTACACGTCGTTGCAGCAGCAGCCGCCTAAGTCCACCATCGCCATCGCCACTCTCACCTCATCATAGTGACAAGAACTTACAATGAGTCAAATAACCTCTTCCCTCTTTAATTTTTTTTAACCCTAAAAAAAAATTGAGACAAAGAGGGGAAGTTCTTTCCCCCATGCGCTTTCCTCATAGCACATTCTGCTAGGCCTGAGTTTAGAGTTCAGTTGCAACCTGAACCCAACCTAAATAGTTAGCAACAAAAAAAATTTTGTTGTTTCCTCTTTCAAGAATGTCTATTCGAAGTGGTCAAACTTATCGGGGAAAGTTGACTAATCGGCAACGAGACACTTTGATCATGGAATTATTTGTAAGGGTGCACACACTGGAAGTCAAGTTCCAAAATTTGCAAAGGCCCACTACAAAAGCATCTTCTAGTGCTAGCAATTCCCAAAATTCAGCCAAACAAGAAGACAGGCCATCATGAATCTATCCATGATTTTATCCAATGCCTCTTTACTGAAAGGGATCCTAAAGACATTCCTGTTGCACCCAAACTTGATGATATTGCCAAGTGAAGATTGATGTGTGGATTTTTCAAGTTGTCTCAACCCTAAACCTTTTATTAACTGGCTCATTTCTCTTTAAGACTACTTCAATTGGTATCATATTAGTGATGTATAGCATGTGGCTTTTGTCAAAGTCAAACTTCAAGGTTCAGCACACACTTGGTGGCACAACAATGATCACAATAATATTGTCATGGGATGCCCCGCTATCACTAAGTGAGACGAGATGCGTAAAAAGCTCAAAAGTAAGTACTTGCCATCTAATTATCTAGATATCCTTTGCAAGACTTTTTTGTTTTCAAACTAGGCACTTTATCTTTACATGAGTACACAGAAAAGTTCAATGATTATGTTATTCGGTGTAAAGCTCAATAGGATGATCACACACTAGTCAACTGGTATAGAACTAGTGGTAAAAGATTAAACGTGGGGTCCTTATGCATGATTTTGAAAATATAGATGAAAATTATAACAAGGCGAAAAGGGTTGAACTAGAATTGTAGTCATCCAATATTAGACGCTTCAGCACCCAAGCTGGGGAGTCATTGACTCATAGAGTTCCAAATTTCCAAAACAATTGTGTCCCGCCACTGGGTAAGAATGATTTCCAAAATAACCATGCCCCACTAGCAGGTTATCAGCCACCACCCAAACAGTAGCCCAAGTAGCATCCTATGCTAAAAAAAAAGGGGGTGCAATGCCACAAGGACAGGATATGAGGGGAAGTGGTCTTCCTTAACAAGATCGACAAAACAATGGTTGTTGGCGATGTGATCAACATGGTCACTTTGCCAATGATTGCCCATAGGTTCGAAATGTTTATTATTGTGAAGAAGATCCTTATTATGAGGAAAAACATTATGACGAACAAATTGAGATGGCGCCTCCTCCTGACAATATACAATCAAAAGTTTCACCAGAACAAAAGCCAAAAGCACAGCTTGATCCTATTCCTCAACCCAACACCATTGCAGAAGAAGTTGGTCATGTTCTTATCATACACAGATTTCTCACCACCAATGAGAAAGGAGATTGGCGACGGATTTCAATCTTCCAGGTGCATGTGAGATGCAAAGGTAAGTTATGCAATTTATTTACTGATGGTGGAACTGCTATGAATATCGTTGCACGGGAAGTGATTGATAAATTAAAATTGCCTAGTGAAAAGCACCTAAAACCTTACAAGGTTGCATGGGTTGATGATCATTCAATTCCGGTGACTCGTCATTGCTTGGTTCCTTTTAGAATTAGCATTTATGAAGATGATTTATGGTGTGATATCATTCCTATGAATGTTGCTCACATTGGTGTGATATTATTCTTATGAATGTTGCTCACATACCCTTTTCGCCAACCATGGCTTTTCGAATGAGACGTTTGTACTAATTAAAAGCTGCATATGCATTCTTTTAAGTGGAAGGGGCAAATGTTGGATCTACTTCCATTGCCGCCAATCCATTAACATCATCTTTAGCAGACTGTACTACTCCATCAAATCTTAGGATGTGTTTGGAAACGGAATAGATTTTTTGTAGGATTGAATAGCTAATTCCGTCCAAGCCCATCCAATGGTAGATTGCATGGGATAAGACTACATTTATCTAAAAGATGAATCTAATCCAATGTTTTGTTTCATCACAATCAATTGGGGACAAGGGGCAAAAAGACCTAAAAAATATAATTCCTCCTCCCTCAAACCTAACCCAAGTTATCTCACCACCCAAGTGGGATTATCTAAGCCCCCATGCTAGATATCAATTCATTGTAGCGTCGGGACTAGGATAGTATAATCCCGAGCACTGAAAATGCAAACAAACAAAAAATAAGTGGGACAGGATGCAAAAAGTTTTTTGTCCCCCAACTTATCCCTCCTTGTCTTGCTTCCAAATACATCCCATGTTCTCCCCATGCTTAAATTTGAGGAAAAAAGCAAATAGCAGAATTTGATGTTTTAAGCAAAGAGCAGAATGTGATGTTTGCCTTACAAAGGAAGTGAAAAAGCCTTCTCCTACTTGTATTTTTGATTTAACTCTCAAGGAATTGCAAAAAGAATTACCTCCTATGCGAGATATACAGCATGCCTGATTTTGTTCTTGGAGCTTCTTTGCCAAATCTGCTTGCTTGCTAAATGAGTCTAAGTGAGCATGCCAAATTGAAGCACCAAGTTGATTTATTACAGCAAGGATATATCAAAGAGCGCCTTAGTCTTTGTGTTATTCCGGCCCTCCTTACGCCAAACAATGGAAGTTGGCCCATGTGTGTGGACAGCTGCACCATCAATAAAATCACGATAAAGTATCACTTTCTCATTCCTTGGATAGACATTATGTTAGATTTGATGCATGGCTCCACTGTCTTTTCAAAAATTGATTTGCACAACGGCTACCATCAGATTTGTATACGACAAAGTGACAAGTGAAAGACAACATTTAATACAAAAGATGGCCTCTATGAGTGGCTAGTCATGCCATTTGATCTTTTTAATGCTCCAAGTATTTTTATGCGTATGGTGACTCAATTATTGCAGCCTTTTCTTGGCAAGTTTGTTGTCGTCTATTTTGATGATATCTTAATATACAACAAGTCAAAAGAGAGAACACCTCAATCACTAGCGACACGTTTTCAATACCCCGTGCCATGATAAATTTTAAATCAACCTTAAGAAGTGCTCTATCATGATTGATTCTATATTTTTCTTGGGTTATGTTATTTATGTTCAAGGTGTGTAGGTGGATCCCACCAAGATGAAAGCTATCCTTGATTGGCCCACTCCAATAACTTTGTCTGAAGTTCAGAGCTTTCATGGACCTACTACTATTTATAGGCATTTTATTTTCAGTAGCATTATGGCTCCTATCACTGACTATATAAAACAAGGAGCATTCAAATGGACTAGTGCTGCCACTCTTGCATTTGAGCAAATCAAACACAAGATGATAGAAGCTCCAGTCTTACGCCTTCCAAACTTCAACCAGGTTTTTGAAGTATGTGATGCATCTATTGTTGGTATTGGAGGCGTAAAGTCAAGAAAGTCACTCCATTGCCTGCTACAATGAGAAGCTCAATGAAGCCAAGAAGAAGTATTCTCGTTATGATCTAGAACAAGAACTCTATGCTGTTGTTTAGACTCTTCGTCAGAAGTGGCATTATCTCATTGGAACACAATTTGTTTTGTTCTTTAATCATGAATCTCTCAAGCATTTACACTTCCAGCATAAATTGAATTCTCACGGTGCCAGATGGAATGCTTATATTCAAGAATTTTCTTGTCATCCAAAACAAGGCTGGAAAAGAAAATCAAGTTGTAGATGCCTTGGGCCATTGTAAGAATTTCTTGACTTCCATATCACTTTTTGTTCTCGGATTTGAGGAAATTCACCAAGAGTATCCTACGGATAAAGATTTCGGACGTATATACAACAATCTCTTTAATGGCGAGCAAGCTCAACATCCGCACTATAGTATTCATGATGGATATTTATTTCTGGGAACACAACTTTGCTTACCAACAACTTCCATCCACAAACATATTGTGCGGGAATTACATGATGGTGGAGGCAGCGTACACTTAGGTCGCGACAGGACCCTTAACCTTGTTGGTGATGGGTACTATTGGCCTAAAATAAAATCATATGTAATTAAAATTTGTGAGTTAAGCAAAGGGAAATAGAAAGAATACAGGAGTCCATTAGCCCCATCCAATTCCGCATACTCCTTAGGAAGATCTTAGTATAGATTTTGTCCTAGGTCTACCAAAGACAACATGGAAAGTTGATACCATCTTTATTGTTATGGATCGCTTCTCCAAGATAAGTCACTTCATACCTTGCTCAAATTCTTCTAACGCATCCAAGATAGCCCAGTTATTCTTCCAAGAAGTGGTTTGTTCATCAGCTTCCAAAAACAATTGCATCAAATCGAGATGCTAAATTTATGAGTTACTTATTGGGGGCTCTCTAGCTAGCAATCAAGACGACGTTACTGTTCTCCCGTGCCAATCATCCATGATTTAAAAACTCGACTCGGACTCGGCACTTACCAAATCGAGTCTAAGTGACTCAGGCTTAACTCAATAAAAAGTATAAAATAAAACAAAACCATGGGGTTTCTTTTGTAAAATCACTTCAAATAGAGGAAGGGGGAGAGGAGAAAGAGTAATATAAAGGTGAGAAGGGGAAGGGTTTTGAGCATATCCGATGGCAAAAAAAGCGATGGGAAAGGTCTTTGTTTTTGGCGCGAGAGAGAGAGAGATAGAGAGAGACAGAGAGAGAGAGAGAGAGAGAGAGAGAGATGTTTCTGGTGGCCTGTAGCAATTGTTGCAGTGCTGCTGGACTGCGCTGCTACTATTACAGTGCTGCTCGCTGCCCTGCTGCTGGTGCAGTGTAGCTTTTGTTGCAGCTTGCAGGTTCAGTGCTGGTACTGTGCAGTGCTGCAGTGCTGCTAGATGGCTGGTGCAGTGTTGCTGCTCTCCTACTGTATTTATATTGCTGGTAGCTGGTCTTCTTCTCTGTTCCTCTTCTTTTCTTTTTTTCTGTTTTTTCCCCACTTTTCTCTTGTTGATGTTTACGGGTTTTTAAACCTTGTTATCATCCACAGACGGACAGCCAAACAGAAGTAGTAATCTAAGTTCGGCCAAGTTGCTACAATGTTTAGTTCGAGATCACAATACATCTTGGGATCTAGTTATACTAATGGCTGAATTTGTTTATAATAATTCAATCAACAGTTCTAACGGGATGTCACCGTTTCAAATTGTGACTGGAGTATGGCCACGTATCCCCGCTAATCTTGTTCCCCTATCTATAGAAGAGACCAAGTGGAGAAGCAGAAGATTTCATCCATCATATGCAACAAGTACATGATGAGGTCAGACACAACATTGCTGCAATTAATGAAAGTCATAAGCAACATGCTGATGCACATTGCCGTTTCATTGACCATGCATAAGGCGACATGACAATGGTACGGATTCATCCTGAGCGACTCCCTACAAGAGCAAACAAGAAGCTACATCCTCGCAATGCCGTCATTTAAGATCTTAAAGAAGATAAGTTCCAATGCTTAAGTTCTTGAACTACCTGCAAAGCTAGGCATAAGCTCCACCTTCAATGTGGACAATTTAACTCTCCACAGGGGACACCACACACAAGAAGGCGTCAAAGAACAAATCATATCTCTACCGCCTCATCCACCTCTAGCTGATCAAATTGTTGATGTGCTTGATGATCAAATTGTATCAAAACATCACGAAGGATGCTAGAAATTTCTTGTCTGATGGAAAGATCGTTCTCTCTTTAAGGCTTCATGGATAACTACTACTACTTTTCAGCACCTCAATCCAGACCTGTATTAGCATTACCAAGCTGTCAACTTACTGGAGTCGAGTTTTTTCCGAGGCGGAAAGAACTAGTGCAACACAAGTTAGGCCCACATCCATTAGACCAGGCCCATGAACTATTGGGTTAAACTGGCCCAACCCATTGGATCAACCCACAAATTGGATTAGATAGTTGTTTTACTGTCATAAGGTGATATTAGTTAGGACTTTTAGTTAATTAGTTTCCTATTTAGTTTAGTATTTTGGTATTTGATCAAATTAGGTCTCCTTATTGATTTAGGTATTTGAGTCCTAGTGTAGGAAAGAGTAGTCCTTTCTTTTCTATAAATATGTAAATCCCCTTATGGGATAGACATCTTTTGATTAATGAGTTAAGAATATAGTGATTTGAGTAATTGTGATTGTGGTTGTGACTGCACTTGAATCCTTTGGATTCGGTCAAATCCCAGTTGTGGATTTGGTACCCATTGATTGTAATCCCAGGCTGCATCAAAAGCTCATGATGAGACCCTCGTGTTTGCAAAACTTTATGTTCATTCATTCATCCTAAGTCCTTGATCCACGCTCTCAACTCTCAAGTTTAACGGTTTTAGAATGCATCATTTTTTATTTCAATCCCTTGGTCAAACTCATTGGCATAAGAGGAAAAAACTGAGATCCTATGACATTTAGAGAACAAAGTGGCGTGTGAGGTATTGGATGGATCATAGGGGCCCTAAGCGTTTCCCATAATTTATCTTGCTCAATGTGAGCTAGCCACACTAGAGCATTGAAGCGCATTTATATACACATGTTGGCAAGAAAAATATACCAAGTCTGAATTATGGTCCCCAGATTAACACTCAAAAAGGGGGATCCAATGGATTTTTCTGCTACCAAACAGCAAGTCTAAGCCCATGGAATGTGGTGTCATCATATACACAATTTATTACGTGAAAATAACCTAAATTAATTTTTTGGGCAAAATTATCAAAATACCCTAGTCAAAAAAATTACAATAATACCCCTAGTGAGTACAAAAGTCAAAATTTTGAAAATGTGAAAAATGACCATCCAATAAATGTCCACGACCATGGGGAGATTTTACGCCGAGTTTGAGGCATTTTTGGCACATTTTATGACCAATCCATGGCAGACCTATAAGTAGGAAACATTCGCTTAAGGTCGTTATTCCCCGAAAAATACCCAATTAGCTTGTTAATGCCAACTTATATCTATGCCAAAATTCCTACCCAATTTAGAGTCATTTTTAGTGTAGTTTTTGCACCTTCATTTTGCAAAACATGGAAAATGTTCTAAGTCCTGATAATTCCATTGCAGGAAACTACTTTCACTCTAAAACCCCAAAACCTTTGAGTTTTGCCACCAAATTTTAGGGGTACCTTAGCTACACTTCTATGATTCTCATTCCCAAAGTTGGGCTCTATGAAGCACGGATACCAGTATGGATACTGATACTTGTACGGTATGGATACACCGATATAGCAAAACCCTAAAAAACAAGATACGGGTACAAGTGGGGTACATCTATTAAAGAATTATATTTTTTAAAATTTTAATAATACAATATGTTAATAATTAAAATAGGTTAGAATTCTTATATGCAATAAGCCAACAATTACTTAATACCATTACAAATTCAACATCAACATCATCATCATCATTATCATTAAAGCCTTATCCCAACCATGTTGGGGTGGGCTATATGAGTTATGTTTCTCTATTCCATTCTATTTTGAGCTAAATCCTTCGATAAATTAAACTTCTTCAAATCTAAATCAATGACCTCTATCAATGTTTTCTTCGGCTTACCTCTACCTCTTGATGGGCTATCTACTTGTATAGCCAAACTTTTTCTCACTGGTGCCATTACCAACTTTTTCTCACCGATGCTATTACAAATTCAACCTAATGAAAAAAAAAAAAGAAAAAAAACAGCAGCAATATTATTTTTTATATTTCACAATTCAGCATTTCTTCCTCCTTCTTCTTCTTCCTTTTCATTTTCTTTTTTTTCCCGTGGAAAACGAGGAGATTGGAGATAGGTTAGAGCTAAAGCCTTTTTCCCTTTAAGTTCGTCGAGAAGGGTTAGGGTTAAAGTTAAAATTTTCATTTTTTGCTCTTTCAAACTCTTACAAAAGTTTTTACAAAAAAAAAAAAAAAAAAACCTCTTACAAAAGTATTAGGAACATACTTTTTCCATATCTACAAACATACCCATCCTATAACCACAAACGTACCTATCTCATACTCACAAAGTTAAAACGTACTGGGTATGTTTGACCATACCAAGTACATTTTTTGCTGTACCCATACCGGAGCATGTACCCGATACGGGTACGTGTACATTTTGGAAGAACCCGTGCTTTATAGGTTGGGCTCAATCAGTTGTCATTTAGACACATTTAGGAATTACGCCCGATAAGGACCATTAACCTCATTTGGGCCTGAAACTCAGATTGTGTGACCCATTTTACTCATGATCCTCCCCTATATCACTAGATGGACCATTCCCCCAAATTTGGGATCAATCTACACATTAAAAAAAAAAAAAAAAACCAGCCTACTACAATCATAGGTTTGCGGGATTGTGCTCCCAGTCCCAGGAAGATGGAAAATTATTTTGTTAGTTTGAAAGCTTGAATCTTGGATTTTTACCTCCAAATATCAAGGGTACCCTAATTGCACCTATAAGAACCATCATGCCAAATGTGAGCCCAATTAAGTGTCATTTCAAACACTTTATCTAATTGGGCCCGTTGGGCCATTAAACCCAAAAATTTTTGCCTACATTGCCCGTGATCATATCCATTATGACGAGAGGAACCATCCCCCCAAAATTTGAGCTTAAATTGATCCTGTTAGATGTCAAATTTAAATTTACCATATGAGCCTGAGAGGCCACAATTGGGCTTCAAAAGCTTGTGACCAACTTTATGATTGAATTCACAGGGTCATCGGTGACCTCAAGCCTTTCTCTCACCATTGACCAATTCAAGAGGCTGTTACAATCTCCAAAATCCATGTAGCACTCATCTAAACCCTCCCCAAGGCGAAGTCAAATGCCCATGTGGTAGGAAATCGAGTGAATTTAGTAACCAATTCAGAGTTGACAGGATAGCAAGAGACCCTGTGATTTTGTGAATGGAGTGTCAGTTGGATTGGTTCCTTGACTTGCTCTCCGTTTAGACAATCTCCCTAACACTGTTTAGGGTCAAATCATTGTTAATCAAGACCTGTGTCCAACAATGCAAACACTAGGTCCCCCAAAGTTCGATAAATGTAAATTGTATACTGAAAGGGATGTAATAAACATTTCATTAAATCAATGAAGAGTGTTTATTTGATTTTGTTTCCTCCTTTCTTCTACAAAATTATTATTCTTTTCTATTTCTATGGTAGCAATACAAAAGCTTTCATGCGAGCATTTCTGCAAGAGCATTGTGAAACTTCGAATTTGGCACCCTTATATTAACACCTACTGATTTGGGATTTCCTATGATCAATCCAAATGGGAACACACCCCCCCCCCCCCCCCCCTTCAATGATTCAACGTCTTTACGCTTACCCGAATATGGCTAACTATTGGATTGAAATCCAAAAAGCATGATGCCTTCCAAAATTTTTAATTTAGGGGCCAAATAACAGTCAGGATGTTCTAGTAGTATTGAAATTTTCCACACATGTAGGTACATCGAGATCTTGCAATCTCCACCTTCCCATGAATTGAGATGGCACTGGGTGGACCCTATAAGACTATGCCCAAATACCTTAGATGACATCGTGCTCACTTGCAAACAAATATATATAATATATATATATATATAGAGAGAGAGAGAGAGAGAGTGGAGACTAGATTCATCAAAAGGATTATTAGAGAACTCTAAACTCATTGCTTTAATCAATAATTTCACCAATCTGTCAAAATGGGGACCATTAAAAAACTTTATCCCACATTTGACCTAATGTAAACAGAAATATTCGCCTTCACATTGATGATGTGTAGATCATATAACTTGAATTTCTCATTATCTAAATCATGTCTTGCACATAATCTATTTGATGGTATTTTCTTTTTATGGGTTCAGATAATCACAAAGTAGGCCACAAACAAAGCCATAATGTACAAATCTTGAGGATCCTAGTTGACTACATCATAAGGCCAACCATGCACACTCTAGTTATCAATACCATTTCGTTTAATCTGATTCTGGCCATTCTACAAAAACAAGATCCACATTTAAATGTTTCGGTTCAAATTTGGTTCAATTTTGGCCCAAAATCGTTGACTTCAGTCAAAACTACTGAAATCAGTAAAATCGTCTGAAACTGTTCACATGGGAAGGGGAAAGGAAAAAAAAATGAGAGGGGGAGAGGGGGTGAATACCTTGTAACTGCTTTCATCACCGTCATCGTCACCCACACCATGATAGACCACTGCATGCTCTCTTCTACTTCCCCATGCACTCCCCTCCCCCTTTCTCTCATTAGCCTCTCCTTCATGTTTCTTTCTTTTCATATCCCTAGCTTATAGAAAAGAAGCAAAATTGCGACGTCGTCTCAACAGAAAGGGCTCTCTCTCTCTCTCTCTCTCTCAAATTATCCATCCATTTGTGCTTTAATGACATCGTGATTCTTGATCCCTCCAGAAGACCCACGCTACTATTTATTCCTCCGTATCACATCCTTTTAAAGCCCCATCTCATCTTTAAACCCCTTTCACAAATGGGGGATGCCCTTCACCTTCATATCATATTTACATCTATATCTCACCATCAAATGGGTCAACTGGGTAAGGATCTAGCCCTTTGAGTTCTTGTTTTAGGATGGTTGATCATAATTGATGCTGGAGAGACCCGTGGTCACCAATGGGTCAACTCTACCTTTGGGCCCATCCCATGTATCTTAGTTTGTTTAGGATTTTTATTATGTTTTTCAATTATATTAGTTGATTATTTTAATCCTGGCTATCAGTGTGTTTCAATGGTTCAAATTAGCTTTAAGATTTCATTTTTCTATATAATGATGTAAAGCCTTTTGGTTCCTTAGCTCATGATATGTGAAAATTTTCTAAGGCATTTTTGAGTTTCCTGGAGTTATGTACTTCCTCGCCCGTCATGGGGAGTTTGACGTGAAGCCATTTTTCAAGCAAAAGCCTGACCTATAGCTTCCACTCACCATCTCTGATCTCTTTATCTTTGCTCCCCCCGCACTTGGTACCTTGCTCCACATCATTTGATGTAGGACAAACCCGAGGTTCCCCATGGGTCGACCCGCTTTTGGGCTCAGTCCACCTATCTTAGTTTTTTTAGGATTTTTGTGATGTTTTTCAGTTATTTTAGTTAGTTATTTTAATCTTAGCTAGCGGTGTGTTCCAATGGTCCAAATTAGTTTTAGGTTTTTATTTTCCTATATAATATTATAAAGCCTTTTGTCTCCTCAATTAATGATCTATGAAAATTTTCTATAGTTGGCGCAGCCCTGGATCTGGGATGGGTAGTAGAACAATCCCGAGGGATTGTTCGAATCCGAAGATTCAATGGCAGTCACGATCACAATAGAGAACAAAAAGAAACTCAGGCACTCTGAAATTTTATTGATAAAAACGTACCGAATACAGTGAAGATTACTCCTTATATAGGAGTGATCGGTTCTAACTATAGAAGGAAGACTAAATCTACACAAATAAGACTTACTAAAATAGACATAACAAAAATAAGACTCTGATTATGATTATGATTACTAAGTTAAGAAATAGCAAAATTCGGATGTCTTCTGATTATGGAATCTGGGCCTTCCGATTATGGGATCTGGGCCGGACTTGGGTTCGGCCTGCATCAGCTCTCCCCGGCTTGGAAAAACTCGACTCCGGCGAGTTGAGCGCTTGATATCTCTCATAAAGATCAGGATTGATGCGCTGGAAGTCAGTAGCTGTAATCCATGTAGCATCAGAGAGAGGACGATTCCGCCAGCGTACATAAAACTTCTGATAACCTCCTTGACGTGTAGAAACAATTTGGTCATCAAGGACATCAATAATTTCATCAGGAGGTGGAGAATGAACTGGTAAAGAAATAAGCTGCTCTTCATTTTCTCCTTCAGTATCATGGCCACGATAGAGAGTAAGATCCTCGACATTGAATGAAGAACGGACGCCTGAAGCAGTAGGGATATCAAGAATATAGGCGTTCGAATTAATCTTCTGGAGAATCTTGAATGGACCTGAACTTCGAGGGTGTAATTTCTTGTTAGCTCCAGGTGGCAATCTCTCAGGTCGAATACGAACCATAACCATATCGCCTTCATTAAATTCAACAAACCGACGATGTTTATCAACTTGCTGCTTATAAACATCATTGCTGGCAGATATATGGCGACGTACTTCATTATGGACATGCTGCATGTGTTGGAAGAAATTTTCAGCATCTGCACTCACGCGGGCATCAACTGGTAATAGCACAAGATCAACAGGGAGGCGAGGACGAACTCCTGTAACAGCTTCAAATGGTGAAAGTCCAGTTGATCGGTTGACAGAATTATTGTAAGCAAATTCTGCCATAGGGAGCACTTGATCCCAATTTGTAAGTCGGTCACGTACAAGACAACGTAACAATTGGCCAAGACTTCTGTTTACCACCTCTGTTTGTCCATCAGTTTGAGGGTGATAAGCAGTAGAGAAATTCAGTTTGGTGTTGGACAGCATCCATAATGTCTTCCAGAAGTAACTCATAAACTTCGTATCGCGGTCAGAAACAATAGTTTTGGGAAGCCCATGGAGTCGAACAACTTCCTTGAAGAATAATTTGGCCACCTTGTAAGCATCAGCAGTCGCAGTGCAAGGAATGAAGTGTGCCATCTTTGAAAAGCGATCAACAACAACGAAGATGGAATCAACCTTTCTAGCAGTCGTAGGTAAACCGAGCACAAAATCCATGCTGATGTCTTCCCAAGGAGTATGTGGAACAGGCAAAGGCTGATATAACCCAGTATTCTTCTTGTTTCCTTTGGCAAGCTGACATGTTCGGCATCTTTCACAAATATGAATCACATTGGTCTTCATACGAGGCCAATAATATCTATCACTGACCAGGGCAAGTGTTTTGTCGCGACCCAAATGTCCGCTACACCCACCTGCATGCAACTCTCGCACAACATATTCACGAATAGAAGTGGCTGGAAGACAGAGTTGCGTACCTTTGAATAGAAAACCATCATGAAGACTATAATGAGGATGTTGAATATGATTGCCATTAAGGAGATCCGCATAAATAGAACCAAAATCTTTGTCGGCTGCATAATCTTGTTTGATTTGCTCAAAACCAGGCACATTAATAGACATAGCAGTTAAAAGATGTTTTCTCCGACTTAAGGCATCCGCAATCAGGTTATCCTTTCCAGCTTTATGACGAATGCTAAATTTGAAGTCTTGTATATATGCACTCCATTTAGCTCGGTTAGCGCTGATCTTCTGCTGAGAGTGTAAATGTTGCAGAGCATCATTATCAGAGTAAAGCACAAACTCATTTGCAATTAAATAATGTCTCCAGTGACGAAGACATTAATGATGTAAAGCCTTTTAGGGGTTGTTTGTTTAGTGGCATTTACATATGTAATTGGCTTACATATGTAACAGTTACACAGTTTTATGTTTGTTTGCACTGATTTACACATCAAGTGTGTAAATGACATATAAAACTGATGTGAAAAATTGCTCATTTTCACATCCAATTTTTCACATCTCACAAGGTGGTAAAGGGTTACCCACCCCATTCCCATGTGAAATGGAATCCCAGTAACTAGGCGGATAGTTTTGCCATCCCAAGTCCGTCATGCGAATGATACGGGTTCGAAACCCCACTCCCCCATCGCAACATGCGTAGCTCATCTCCAGCAAACCAACGAAACCCTCTAGGGCTTGAAATCGAAACCCCAGCAAACGCTATGCTCCTCTAGGGCTTGAAATCAAAACCCCAGCAAACCAACGAAACCCTCTACTCCGACGAACTCGTCTCCGTCCCAAGCTCCAGGAAGTCGTCTCCGTCTCCAGCAAGCTGCAGCGGTGATCGAGTAAGAGAACCTCTCACCATCTCTTTCACGCTCTCTCTTTCTCGCCATCCCTCCCTCCCTCCCTCTTCTTCTCTCTTTCCCTCTCTCTGTCTCTCTCCTTCTTCTTCTTCGCTATCTTCCTCTCTCCATCTCTGCTCCTCTCTTTTCCCCCTCCATCTCCATCTCTCCTTTTTCTTCTTCGCTATCTTCCTTTTTCCATCTCTGCTCCTCTCTTTTCCCCCTCCATCTCCATCTCTCCTTCTTCTTCTTCTTCGCTATCTTCCTCTCTCCATCTCTCCATCTCTCTTTCTCTCCTTCATCACTCCTTCATTTGGAAAAAAATTTCATTTTGGATATATGATGGAAGTTTATTTTGTATGGGTACTTTAAAAATTTTTTTGAATTGTATATATTTCGTATAGGTAGATGTAAATCATTTTTTGAAATATATATTTTGTATGGATGGACACTTTTTTTCCATGATTTTGAAGAATGAGAATATCATTGAACTTTATGGGATCAGTTTGTTTATTTCCATGGAATTGAAATATGAAATGAATTTATTCTTTTATATATTAAAATAAGTTAAATTCATGGATGCGCTTCTTCATTACTTTGTAATAGGAAGAGAGGGGCCTTCATTGAGAATAAGAGTCTATATATATACATAGATTTGTAATTTAAAATGAATTTCTTACATTATCACATGTAATTCAAACAAATCACATTGTAATTCAAACAAACGTGGTAAAATGAATTATACGTGTAAATGATATGAAAATAGCATCGATAGACAAACGATGTAAACTGAAACACATGTGTAATGTTTACATATGTGAAGTTTACATATAAAATATTTACATATGTAAATTGCAATTACACATCTCATGCGAAAAACACAAACGACACCTTAAGTTTTCGAAGTTATCTTCTTCTTCGCCCGTGATGAGACATTGGCATGAGGGCATTTTTCGGGCGGAAATCTAACCTATCCCTTCCACTCTCCATCTCTATCTCGCACTTGGTACCCCTCCCCATCATTTGGTATCAAAGTCAATGATCAATCTACCATAGATTCGAAAAAGGGCTTCGTCGGGTATTTTTTTTTCCCCTCAAATCTCAGGTTGTCTTCAATCCCTGACATAGTCATCAGATATGCATCATTCCTGCGCGAGCAAGACCCACCATCATACCTACCAAAACCCAAATATCATCTGCCGACCACCAGCCCCTCCAGATCACGACAGTAGAACGTGCCCATAAATCCAACCCATCAACCGACCAACATGCCATAGTTTCCACACTTCTCAAACCTCATCAAATCCATTTCCCACCCAAGCGAACAAATCCTGCCTACATTTCATGCTCTCGCTCCGCATCACATATAACCAAAGCGGAGCCCCTCCATGCCATATTCACCTTGATTGAACCCCACCATTGAAATTCCCAAATCAGAGAGCCTAAATCTGATTTCGAATCTAGTCCCACCATTTGCTGAAACCCATCACACGTCTCCACTACCATAACAATCAATCTCGATTCCCATCCGGAGAAGAAAAAAAAAATAGAATAGAAGAGAAGACACGAGCATACCTGGCACCATCGACTCCATCACCAGCAAGTCGGCATCGCCCTCCCTTTTCTCTGCTTGAAGCAAGCAGCGCCCAATCGTCACCACCACCATCGTCTTCGTCGTTGTCCTCTACCTCCAGGTCTCCCGCAGCAAGTTGCAAGCACCACCCGGCACCAGTAAAGCCCATCACCCGCTACCAAGCAGCACCAACATCATCACCCATTTGCAGCAACCGAGGTCTCCAGCACCGCGCCAATGTCGTCACCGTCACCTTCTCCGCTTCCTCTTCTCTCACCTCGGTCGAACAACAGAAGGGCTCTCAACCATTTGCATCTCTTTTGGGCACCAAGACCGAGAAACTGGTGTTAACAAAAATTTGGGTCAGGTCAGTACGGCCCGACTACATCTGCTTAAGTTAGTTCGGGTCAGATCCAACATGACAGTGAGTTAAAAAAAAATCCAACTTGAACCCAACCAGTGGGCTTAATTTCGGGTTAGGCCTCAACGAGCCGCAATGAAGAAAGAAATATATTTTCGAGGACCAACTGCAGAAGCCAACTCAAGGGTGGGTCCCCAGTCAGCATTTTGATCAAATAGGACCACTTAAAGTTGTTTTGTTTACATTTTGATGATATGGAATCTAATCAAAGATCCATCTTCGCCTGCACAATTCTGGAACTTAGATCTCCATATCAGATCAGGTTGATTTAATTTTGAAGACCATTCAAATTTGTGTTCTTGCACCCCAGTCAACATGAAGTTCGAATCAATAACCTAATGATCAAGTAAAAAGGCTTGAATATGCCATTAAATATGAAACATAGAATAAAGTTTACTCTGACCAATTCCATAATTTGAGGCAAGAAAAATTGATCGTGGCTGAATATATTGATTAATTCTCAAGGCTACAATGTGTATTTAAATTGAAGAGAGCAAACTATGATTTCAAACGATTCCCCAGAGGTTTACAACTAGACATTTTGGAAAACATAAGAAATTGCAAAGACATTTTTGAAAGATATTAGGAAACAATCTGTGTTGAGTACAAGATTAGACGACATAACATACAAAAATCTAAACCTCAATAGGAGCAGTCTCTATAAGTAATAGAAGCCCATATCGTGAAGCTCATAGTTGAGAATATCAAGCCTGATAATGAGGAGAAAGAATCAAAAAGTGAGAATTCTATGCCATAATTGGGTGAAGTAACAAATACAACTCATGAAGAATATCAAATTTCAGATGCTTTGAAAGACAAAGACACTGTGCTTATTGGCAACATCGATCAAAAGGCGTAAGAAATAAAGACGAAGAGTCGGTCATTGAGACTCCCCACGTTAATTTCAACTCTGGGGATAGACTATTGAAATTAGAAGATTGTGATTCACTTCAACACCTAGTGAATCTTATGGATAGATTTAGAAATGAAAAGAAGCAACGCCTCCATTTTTCCTCTACATGGATGCAGAGATTGGTTCCAGCCTCCAAGCTATGCCAAGAGGATGAATACCAAGAAGCATATCGAGGATTTATATGCTTGACATTTGATCCTGGAGGACTTCTATAAAGTTCGAGGTCAAGTTCTCTCCAACAAGAGAAGAGTTGATGTAGGACAGACCTGTGGTCCCCCATGAGACTAGCATTTGGGCCTAGCCCACCTATCTTAATTAGTTTAGGATTTTTATTATGTTTTTCAGTTATTTTAGTTGGTTGTTTTAATCCTGGCTATCAATATGTTTTAATCATCCAGATTAGTTTCAGGTTTTTATTTTCCTACATAAAGATGGAAAGACTTTTGGCTCCTCAGTTAACAATTTATGAAAGATTTTTGAAGTGCTTTTGGGTTTCCCATAATATTTTCTTCCTCCCCCCATGATGGGGAGTTTGGCATGAGGCCATTTTTCAGGCAAAAGCCTAACCTATCCTTTCCACTCTCTATCTCTGCTCGCCCCACTCTTGTACCCCACTCCACATCAATAATTCATTTATCTTTCTACCAATCCATGGATTATTCAAGCAATACAGTTCTTGAACTATGTGATTTAAGTATTTATTTTACATATAGATTTTATTTTTTTATATTTTCCGAAAAGTTACTCGAAAAAGTCTCACCAAAATTTCAGAAAAAATGAAATATTACATTTTTTTTAGGCCAGACAAGACCAAAACTTACGCAACATGGGGAAGAAGAATAGCTAATGGGCTATTCTCCAAACAAAAAGGCTTAGGAAAATCTGTCTAGGTTTTACAACAAAGACAGGAATTCAACTCGTAAAGAAAAGAAAAATGAAATCTCATTTAATAAAAATGTAGTCTATCCCATGAGAAAGGATTTCATTTATTTATAACTAAACTACTTTCCAAATAAAAAAACTACCTAGTTCAATCCAAACAAAGAGTCCTAATTAAAATATAAAAGCAATTTCTAAAACCTAAGAAAGCAACTACTATCAATAAAGCAACTATTATTAATTAATCTTCACTACTAGGCTTTGGACTTGGGCCTATGGGTATAGACTTTAAAACGGGGCCCATTAGTTTGGACTACATTAGCTTTCCCCGGCTTGAAAAAACTCGACTCCGGCGAGTTGTCAACTTGATTCTTCTCATATAGATTCGAATTGAGACGCTGAAAGTCGATAGCTATAATCCATGTAGAGTCAAAGAATGGCTTGCCTTCCACTTGACCAAGAACTTGTGTAACCTACCATTCTTCGTAAAAACAAGCTGATTATCAAAAACATCTTCAATTGTTTCTGGAGGATACGGATTGATGGGAAGCCGGAGAGCTTGTTCTTTAAAAGATTCATCTTCATGATGTCCATGATAAATTGTCGAATCTTCAACAATTGACATTCATATCGGAATAAACATCTAGAACATATGCATTGGAGCATATTTTCTTCAAAGTCTTGAATGGTCCTATACTTCTTGGCTATAACTTCTTGTATTTTTCCGCAGAAAATCATTCTGGCTTCAAACGAACCATGATCATGTCTCCTTCATTAAATTAAACATGGCATTGCTGAGAATCAGCATTTTACTTGTAAGTCGCAGTACTTTTAGCCATCTGTTGGCGAATTTCATCATGAACTTGCTTCATGTATTGTGCAAATTGTTCAGCTTCCTGACTTGATCTAATTTCAACTAGTAATGGGCTTCAATCAAACGGAAGACGTAGTTTGACACCAGAAATAACTTCAAATGGGGATCTGCTAGTGGTTCTGTTAATGAAATTATTGTAAGTGAACTCCGCCATGAGTAAAATAAGATCCCATGAAGTAATATGATCTCCAATAAGACATCGAAGAAAATTTCCCAAACTCCCATTGACAACCTTGGTTTGGCGATCACTTTGCGGATGGTATGCATTGGAATATTAGAGTTTTGTGTGCATCATATGCCATAAGATTTTCCAGAAGAAGCTCATGAATTTGGTATATCTGTCAAACACAATTATCTTGGAAAGACCATGTAGACGAACAACTTCTTTAAAAAAAAAAAAGAGTAACAATTTTCTTCTTATTAGATGTGCGAGAACAGGGATAAAATGTGCCATCTTTGAAAAGAGATCAATAACAACAAATATCGAACCAATCTTCCTTGCAGTTTTGGGTAAACCCAAGACAAAATCCATGCTTAGATCTTGCCATGGCTCATGTGGAATAGGAAAGGGATGATATAAACCAGTGTGCTTCTTTTGTCCCTTTGCTAGCTGGCATACTCTACATGATTCACAAATTCTGGCAACATCTTTTTTTCAAGTGGGGACAAAAGAAGGGATCTTCCACAATAGCTAATGTTTTATCACGTCCGAGATGTCCACTACATCCACCACCATGTAATTCACGTAGGACTAACTTTCGAATAGATGTAGCTGGCAAATATAGTTAATTTCCACGAAATAGATAACCATCATGAATAGAAAATTTCGGATGTTCAGAAAACTCACTGTTTAAAAGAATGATGTAAACTCAACCAAAGTCATGATCAATTGCATATTTTCTACGTATTTCTTCAAAGTCTAGAACTGTAATTGAAATGGTTATGAGAATGTGAGATGACGACGTAATGCATCGATAACTTTATTTTCTATTCCAGATTTATGACACAGAACAAATGAGAACTCCTGCAAATAGGCACTCAATTTGACATGATTGGAGTTCATCATTTTTTGAAAATTTAGATATTGCAAAGCTTCCTGATAAGAATACAAACAAACTCTTGTCCAATTAAATAATAGTGCCAATAATGTAGAGCTTGGACAATTTCATAATATTCCATATCATAGTGCGAGTACTTTTTGTGAAAATCATCCAATTTCTCACTAAATTAAGCAACTGGATGACCGTCTTAACTCGAAACTCCGCCAACACCTACTTGTGAAGCATCACAACTAACTTTGAAGACTTTCTCAAAGTCGAGAAGTTTTAAAATAGATACTTTGGTGATTTTCTACTTAATATGTTCAAATGCCTGAGAGGCTGCCTTTGTTTAAGTAAAATATCCTATCTTCAAGCAATCAGTTATAGAAGTCATAATGGAACTGAAATTACGAATAAATCTCCTATGAAAAGTGTCCAATCCATGAAAGTTCCATACTTTATGAAAACTTTTTGGGAGGGGCCAATCAAGGTTGCTTTGATTTTCTCTGGATCAACTTCTACCCCTTGGGCTAATACAACAAAGCCCAAAAAAAGAACTCCGGAACTCAAAAATGTATACTTCTTCAAATTAATGTAAAATTTTTCTTTACGAAGTGCACGCATGAGACACCTTAGATGATCAAGATGAGCTTCTCTGGATTTGCTAAAGATCAAGATATCATCAAAATATACCACCATAAATTTGCTGAGAAAAGGCCGTAAAAGCTGAGTTATCACTCTCATAAAAGTGTTCGGAGCATTGGATAAACCGAACATCATAACCAATCATTAGTATAATCCATTTTTAGTGTTAAATGTAGTTTTTTATTTATCTCCTGATCGAACACGAATTTGATGATATCCACTTCTAACATCAATCTTAGAGAACAAGGATGATCCGGCCATCATATCAAGCATGTCATCCACTTGGGGAATCAAAAATTGATACTTGATGTTGATCTTGTTGATTGCTCGGCTATCGACACACATTCGCCATGAACCATTTTTGTTTGGTTTTAAGAGAACTAGAAGCCAAAGGACTCGTGCTTTTGCAGATATAATCCTTCTACCTGTTTTCGCCCTGTTTTCACAATTCTGCTTGTTCAGTTAGACTCATGCGATAAGCAGGTCAATTCGGGAGGGAGGAACCTTGGACTAAATTAATAGCATGATGAATGTCCTTCATAGGTGGCAGTTCTTTAGAAAGCTCTGCTGGAATCAAGTCTGAAAAATCATAAAACAAGGACTTGATCTCTAGTGGTGTAGAAACCTATTTTGTTTTATCTGCATCCTTAAACTCTTTTGGAACTAGAGCATAAACAACTCCCTGTTCTTGGCTTTTTTATTCAAATTTGCACATGGAAAGGATGTGAAAATCAAAATTTAGTGCCGGTTCCTTTGCCTGGGTGGAGGAGGCTTGCTTTTCTGAAGCGGTTGGTGGTTTATGTGGGAGAAGAGTTACTTTTCTACCCTGATACTTGAAAGTATGAGTATTAGCTTCTCCATCACTTTGTACTTTGTTATCAAAGATCCAAGGTCTCCCTAACAAAATATAAGTAACATTCATAGGAATAAAGTCACCCCAAATAGAGTTTTTATAACCACCAATGTTAAATGTTACTCGGGACGGATTTAATGCCACGATTGTTGTTTTTCCGTATAAATAAAATTCGACCTTCTGTATCACATTGATAGAAAGAATGATCTTCTTGCTCAGGTGGAGGTTCAACATTGTCATATAGAGTTTCAACAGCATACTCTTCATCAACAGGCTCGAATTCATAATCTTCTTCCTCATTTCGTGTGTAATGAAAATTTTTTATACCTGGACATTCCAAAGCATAATGTCCTTTGATGTTACATCAAAAGCAAGTGATGTCTGCTTTCGCAGAGAAGTATTGACATTCTTTCCTTTATTTGTATTGTTTGGAGGTGGTGCTTGCCTACTAAAATTTTGCTGTGGAGCTTGCCTGTTGGAGCTTTGTGAAGGAGTGACCCGCTGATAGGTTGTATTGGAATTTCTCCTTTGAAAAGGTTCTCCAAAACACAGTAAGGATATTGCAACTTCTCTTCAATGCGAAGGGCCATACGACGGATTTCCTCAATGCTATGGAAATTAAAGGTAGTCAATTCTCTTTGAATATTCTGACAAAGGCCTTTCTTATTCCTTGTAATTACTTGGAGATCTTGTTCAGACACTTTGCATCGTACCATGAGATCATAGAACCATTCTATGAAATCATCCACAGTGGAGTTCCCTTGCCTAAAAACGGAATCAACATAATCAACTGGCAGGTATTTTTCTTCAAGTTTTTCTTTCATCTTAGCCCATGTGTGAATAGGGTGTCTCCCATGATTAGCGTTCCTCTCATCTATGCTTCACCACCAAACGTGTATTGCACTTTTCAACTTCATTTTCACAAAGGGAACACGCTTGTCGTCATCCATATTGTACCACTCAAAATAGTCCTCAAGTGTTGTTATCCAATCGGGGAAGACCTTGACATCCATGCGCCTGTAAAAGTCGAAAACATCAACACGTACCTTTTTTGTGATGTCATCCTGGCGGCCTTGATAGTCATCATAAGCAGAGTCTTCCATTATGCGTTCCATAACCTATCAACAAGTTTCTTGAGTCTCACCAATAACAGAGTGCTCTAATTGTGGTATATCTTCTGCCTGAGAATCTTTTCCTTTGTCATTGTTGGAAGGTCCAGGTTTGCCATTAGTTTTGTTATCTTGTGATAAGTCCTTAAAAATGCATATTTTTATATACAGTTTAGACTATTTTAAGGACTTATTGACTTAAAAGAGCTTCATTTAGTGTGATATCATGGTTTCTTACATTTTAAATTCATTTAAATATTTTTCTGCATAATTTGTTTCAAAATCACACTTTTTACATACATTTATGAAACCTGCCGTTTTTGGAAAATCTATTTTTGGAAAGTTTTGTGAAAATTTATATTCTCATGAATTAAATTGAATTTTTATCATCATTACTTCATTTACATATAATCATGAAAAATTGTGTGCATTTTTATTATTATTCCATGAGAGATGAGCCCACAGTTATGCATTTGTGATCTTAAGGGTAAAATTATCTTTTCACATGAATTCACATTTGTTTTGTAGGAAATTGATGATATGGGTCTCATTTGTGAAGAATTGAGGCAAGAAATTGATTTTCAAAAGAAAGGAGAGAAGAATTGAAGAGAGAAAAAAAATTGGAAGAAAAATACAAAAATTAGCTTCATGGTCCCACACACATTCAAATATGTTTGGGGTACACATGTGGGACATCTAAGATGGGGTTCATTTATTTGTTGCACATTTTCAAGAGATTTTGAAGAAACTTTGAAGAATATCTCATCAAAGATGGACAAGGAAAGCCACATAAGATTTCTTTTTGGTGAAGGAGAAGATTTAATTATAAAAGATATAAAAAAAATCTCCAAGCAAGCATGGACGTCCAACACATGTTTTGGATTAGATTTTGGCTGAAAAAAATAAAGGAAAAATCAAGAGAGAATCATCTAGAAGATTTCTTTGAGTTTAGAGTCAACAAGGAGAACTTTTCAAAAAAAGAAAGTTAACAATGCAAAGAGATAAAGAAGGAGATTCTACACCTTATGTGGGCCAAGTTTGATTCGAAGAAAGGATTCTTATCCCTAAATCATCTCTCCAAAGATCTCAATGCAAGGTGGCAAAAGACAAAGAAGGAAAGAAGCATGCAAGAAGGATTCTAAGCTAAGTAAAGAAAGAAAAGAAAAGAAAAAAAATTGAGAAGAAATCCCAAAAGGGGATCTCATGCCCAAGCCATTGTATGAAATCCATTCTCTTCCATTTTGTTAATTATTTTTTAAGACTTTATCAAATCAAGTAAAGAGGGAAACTCTGGGGCTAGAAAAGTATAAATAAAGCACCTCTCTCCTATATTCTTCATGAAAGAATAGACCTCCTCTCTCTAGCTCTCTCCCTCCACCTTCTCCATAGCTTTCTCTCCATAATTTCTCTATTCAAGAAGGCTCTCTCCAACTTGAAGCTTCTACTGGAAGATGATCTTTCATCCTAGATCATGTAATATTTTATTTTCGTTCTTTATCTTTATGTAAAAACATTCATATCTAGTAAAAGTGTGTGTTTTCGTTTCCTTTATTTACTTCTTTTTACTTCTTTGATAATGAATGCTTGATGTTTGTTTTTAAGCTTGTTGTTCTTGAATTGACAACCCAAAGAAACCTATGAATATGATTTGAGCAAACATAATCTAGGATAAAAGAATAATTTAGGAAAAGAAAAAAATCATACACTTCCATACATTTATTTTCTTGCACTTCCACAGATTTAAATTCCTTGTTATTCCACACATTTAAAATTTTATTTTCCACACATTACTTTCAATTTTATCCACACATTTACTTTTATATTGATTCCATACATTTAAATTTCATTGTTCTTCTTACTTTATTTGTGTTTTTTTATGTTGCATGACTTATGGCTGAGATTAATTTTTAGAAGATGCATTCATATCATGTGTTAGTTTAGTTGTTAGAAATTAGAATTTTATATATGGAATTTGTGGTTTTTTTAAATTAAAGGGACGAATTTCAGATTTAAAAAGACAGTAAAATTAGACAACAAACGGTCACTGTTTTTGTCCAAATATTGGCAATTTCAAAAACAGCATAGAAACATTATTTTGGCTTGAAATTTGGAGGAAGCATTGCTGGATGAGTTAACTTTGTACCATAAAAATTTAAGAGGAAAAGGATCAAGGGAAGGTAGGTTTTCAGTCATTGAAACACCTGCCAGTCAGAAATCTGTACAAGGCAAAATTTTGGTTCGAAAGTTTGGAATTAAATAGACATATCAAATCAGTGAATTTTGCTATAAAAATTGGATGAATTGAACATTGATAAGTAATATTTAAACTCTCAGAGTTTCAAATTGAAAAGATTAAGGTAAATTCAATTTCCAATTGCCTAAAGTAAGACTGACTGCTAAACTCCATTCAGAAATTTTATTTTTGCCAACTATTATTCATGCATATATTTTTTTTATTTAGAATTTTTTTCTAAATTCATTTTTTTAGATTCATGCATTAGTAGAGCATGATTTCCGGCTAGTAGATCTAGTTTAGGAATGCATTAGATTAGGATCATATTTTATATAAATTTTGCATTTCATAATTAGGAAAGTTTGCATTAGTTATATGGCATGCATTGCATTACTAACTTTACTAACTTTCTAATTTTAAATTTGTTTTCTAGTTTTATGTCTTTTAATATTTTAGCTAATTTTCAGAAATAAAAGATCTTTCTAAACTTGTTTTAATTGAAGATTTTAATTTAGAAAGTTTTCTAGTTTTGGAAATTCTAACTTATGAAAATTTTTAACTTTTGTTTAATTAGTTTCTAACATTATTTAGTTTAGGAAATTTCTAATTTTAATTTTGTTTTATTAGAAGTTCTAATTTGTGTTTTCTTTTGCAAAGATTTTAATTTTTATTTTTAGGAAGTTTTAGAATCAAGATTTTTAATTTAGGAATTATTATTGTAATTGTATAATATTTTGGAATGTATATATTTATTAGATTTTAAATTAAGATAGCTTTAGAATTTTGTTTAGGCATGTGACAAGTTGAAAATATTTTAAACATAGCTCCCTATGAATTCGACCTTGTACTTACCAAGATATTACTATATTGCAGCTTTGCACTTCGAGTTGACGAACACCTTGCGAGGTTGGAGTCTACTTTCTGGCATTAATAATCTGCTTAATTCGATCCACTCTATCCATCAACTCCGTGATATAAGTATCACGTTGATAGTCAGTGAATTTTCCTTCGAAGTTTGCTGATGGGCCTAGACATGGTGTTGGCTGTTGAGATCTGCTGAGTTTTTTTTTTTTTCAATGAAATGGGTTGAATTTGACCTAAGGGAGAGCCAAAAAGGTGGGGCCTGGCTACTGTTCCTTAAACTAGGCACATGGGCCCCACGCAATAAGGAACAGAGAGAAAGTCGGGGTGTGGGGTCGTGTCACAGATAAAAGAAAAGGGGATGGGGTCCTAGGCTGTTGGTTGGTGTCAGCAGGGAAGATAAGGGAGAGGAGGGTAAGCAGCGAAATGGGGGGAAGAAGAGAGAGTAGCGATGGACGGCGCAGGTGTATGGGGAGCTCGGCGATTGTGCATGTGAACTTCGGTGAAAGGTATGTCCCATAACTCTGGATCTCTCATCTCTCGTTTCTCTAGTTCTTCTTTCTCTTCTTCCTTCTAGGTTTTTTTTTTTTTTTGGCTGGGTTTAATGTTTGCAAGGGCTGGGTTATTTCAGAAGTGAGATCAAGGCTCTGGGATGGCTGAGATTTACAATGATGGGTAGGGGTGGTCTGGGACAAGTTAAGAAGGGGGTTTGACTGGGGTGATGGTTTTGGGTGAGGGGTTCTGGGAGCTCGGGATTTTGGACAAGAAGGATTTGGTGGGGTGGGGTGTTTTTAGGGTGTGGGGATGAAAGTCGATGGGTTTGGTGGGCAAGGGGTTTGATTTATTGGGTGGTTGTGGCTGGATTATGGAATATGGTGGCTAGGTTTAGGGCTTGGATTGGAGTGGGGGAGGTTTCGTTGGCTGGTTGGGTTCGGTGGCACAGGCGTCGTGACGGGTGGAGGGTTTTGGGATCTTGGGATGTTGGAGAAGAGGGATCCAGTTGGGGTGGGGTGCTTTAGGGTTTGGGGAGTGGAAGGTAGAAGAGGATTTGGGGTTTGGTTTTGGGAGAGGGGGGTTTGGTTTCGGGAAGTGGGAATTGGGTTCAGGTAGGTTGTCATGCGATGGGGGAGATGATGATGAGTGAAAAGGTGATGAGCAATGGATGGTAGGAAAATATTGGAGGGGGTACCCTGCTGACCTCGGACCAGCGATCTAAGCAGTGATCTGAGAAGGGCTCTCTGCTTTGATGCCTTGACGTAGCACGGGGAATAAGAATAGCCAATTGGCTATTCTCCAAATCAAAAAGGCTTAAAATAATCTGTATAGGTCTCACACCAAAGAAATTCAACCCATAAGGAGAATAAGGCTGAATTCTCATTTAATAATAATGTAATCCATCCCATGAGAAGGGATTACATCTATTTATAACTAAACTACTTTTCAAATAAAAAAACTAACTAATTCAATCCAAATAAGGAGTCCTAATTAAAATATAAAAGCAATTTCTAAAACATAAAAAGGCAACTACTATTAATCGAGCAACTATTATTAATTAATTTTCACTGCTGGGTTTTGGACTTGAGCCAATGGGTATAGACTCTCAAACGAGACCCATTAGTCTGGCCTGCATAAAAAATAGAAGTAATAACTATGTTATGCCTCTCTATCTCTCTCACAAACACACACATGTATACAAATATACAATATATATATATTGAGCAAGGGTCATTTGATTACAAAATTAGCTCTCAAATTTGCAATTAATTTCAATTTTAATCAGAGTCCAATTAATTTTGACCAAGTCTCCTAGCATGATTTCCTATTAATTTAGATCTCTTCCTAAAATTCAAATTCAAAGAAACAAAAGTTTCTAACTAACCAAATTCTTCAAGCCTTAATTTCTTATGTAGGCCCATATAATCAAACTCAAATTATATATTAAATTAACTTCCTCATGATGCCACCTCATCCTCCACGTGATAAGCCTTTATTGAGCACCACATCATTGTAGGCCAATTAAGGTGCCATGCAACGTTACCATCTGTCAAAGTTAAACCCCGACTTAATCGTCTTTAATCCTTTTTTTGTGATTCAAATCATGCTCGAGCTTTAAGAACAGGTGGTCAAACTACTTCATTGATAACTAGGTCACTGAGGAGAAGTCCAAACCCTAACGTGACCTAAACTCAGTGCGGTTTACAAAATCTACGCCGGCCTGACCTTACCCCTATGCAGATGCATCTCACCCATATCTTAGTACTTTTTGTCAAGTCAGGCCATGCAAGTTTAAGTTCGGCCCGAACCAAGTTGTATCCCACACTTTCATTGGATAGAACAGCTCCTAGTAAATTTTTTAAGGTAGTGTTTTGTAATAGAGTAATCCCTATTGCCCCTAAAACAGGGCTTACCTTGTTGAGAATCTAGTTGAGAATTCCTCACACTCCACTTTTGGCTGAGACTATTGAATGACACAAGATTTCTTCAATCCACCTTGGTAGAAAAAGAACCAGAATTTGTGAGAGAGAGAGAGAGAGAGAGAGAGAGAGAGAGAGAGAGAGAAATCTCAACCTTGAGAGATCAAGGGAGAAAATTCTCTAGGTGGGACATTTTGACCAAGAGCGATAGAGAGATGGAGAACAATATATATAGAGAGAGAGAGAGATGAAGGGAGATGGAGGTACTTGAGAGTGAGAGGGAGATGCAGGGACCTATTATAGAGATAGAGCAAGGGTTGTTGGGTGGTGGGGGTGTTGGTTTCTACAGGTGGTAGTTGGAAGAGGAAGGTCACCCTAGAATTCTCAAAAAAAAAAAAAAAAAAAATGTTATAACCAAAGTTAACAGAATTGCCATACGTGGATTTACATGACATAGTAGAAAGTAGATGAGAAATCACTCTGGATTTTGTTACCAAAAGTGACCTCAATCTAATATATTTTTGTTTTTCAGTTTGGGCATTTACCTCTATGTCGTCTCTTCTTTCGCAATAGAGACTTGTTGATAATGGTGAGCAAGATAATCACTACTATAAATGCTGCTACCGAGGAGATTATTATTATTGTTGTTGGCTTCTTTTTTCTCTCCCCTGCATGTAGAAAAAAACTCTCTTCATTCACAATTAACACGACATATAATGCGTGTAAATTATAATTCGTAAACTAGCATAAATCCAAAACTAAGCTCACCCAAATTGAATGAGTTAAAAATTAATATCCAAGAGAAGTCTTTTAATTAAGGAAAAAAGTATACAATGAATGAATGCTAAATCCACTGTGGAATTATCGGAATATAAATTCATTTTATGACAGAATTAATTAAAAGAAATCCATAGATAGGACTTCAACAATATGAATATATATATATATATATTTCAACAAGTGTGCTCATGTGCGCGCATTAATACTTTATCAACAAACTATTGTGTTGTTCTTTTTCTTTTCTTGAAAAGAGTCGATTCATGACAAGACGAAAAGTCATCTTAGCCCATCCAACTGTTGGCATTTGTTGAGCACATATTATCGTGCGGACATGAGCAGACCTAACGGAACCCCTATCTATATCTATCTATCTCCATATATATATATATAGATATAAATATGAGGCCTCTTCCTAAGCATATGTCCCTCGCGAACGTTTTGTGCACACTCCTTGGTGGAGCCCACTGTAGACCCCACCGAGGGATGAGATTGGAGGGAGATGGAAAAATCCATGCGAGACTACCCCATATATCAAGTTTGGCCCTAACCACACGTCCCTAATCCCTTCATTCATGCCCCACAAATACATTCCATTCGGATCGGTGTAATATGAGAGCTGTCCATGCAATCTTATATATATGATCCAGCATATTTAAGGTATTACTTTGATTTGCCACAAGCCCAAATTTTACATTTATCAAACCATTTTTTATTGTTGATTGAAGTTCAAAACATGCTGGCTTTTAAACTATGATGCACAGATACTTCAAAATGGCCAACGTATTGTGTCGTGTCGTATCCGATAGTTCACTTTTTATGTGCAAAATCCATGTCCCACATTGTGTCCTTGCCGCATCCATGCCGTATCTTGGCATCATAGCTTCTAAAGATATCATACATAAGAACCATTGGGTTATAATTGTTGAAAAAATGGGTTTTTAACTTTGGTTTTTGGGCAACTTTAAACCATAATAAGTGTGGGTTCTACATATCTTTTGAGGCAAGTCCAAGTATTAATGTATTCTCCTACATGAGGAGAATAACATCAAACCATTATTTAATAAAAAACCATTTAAGATAAAAATGAGAAATTAGCTCCAAAAGTGATTAGTTGAAATTGCTTTGTGTTGGTAATGAAAAGAGGAAGTCCCACATTGCTAGTTTACTAAATGTGTATGTGTTTATATACCTTTAGTTTGCTTATGAGATTTGGGCTCCAACGGGGTACCCATATTTTATCCTGGCCTTGTATAGATGGCTTCCCAATTATATCTTTTTGGAGAAAATACTTTTACCAATAGCTATGTCTAATTTCTAGACAGTAGTGTCTCCTCTGTTAATAGACACAGTAAACTATTGCATCTCCTCCAGTCCAATAGTTGTGTCTTCTCCGAACTAACGCAGTGAACTATTGCATCTCCTCTAGTCCAATAGTTGTCTTCTTCGAACTGGTGCTGTATTATTTTTGTTTTCACAAAACAGGACAGAAGCACCTGTTCGTTGGTGACTGTTGACTGTTTAAAATAGTCATCAGCTCATCTATTTAAAGCCATTTCATTTTTGCATGTGTGCATCGAATTTCTTCAGCATTCACTATGTATTTAAGAGAGAAACAATGCAGTTCTATTCACCGGGCAACACAGATTGAAGTGTTGCTTCTGTGTTACGTCGATCATTGTATTTTAGGAGACAAACATCTATACACTGTGAGCACCGTTGAAGAGACAAATTTTGTCTTAAGGACATAGTATTGAACATTAGCCTTGATCGTCATATTAGCACTTTTAACTGCACTTTCTGTAAGTTCGAAGTTATTATTTTTCTTCTTGTATTACTGTGCTTTTTTTCTTTATTTTTTAACAGTTGATGTAATCATAATAGGACTTCAAGTCCATTACAATCTTAAGACAAAAATTCTTTTGTTTTTTAAGTCTTTCCATTGTGATTACTGAATTCTGTTTTCACTTTCAAAAAAAGATAGGATTAACTTCGTCACTTTTAGTACAAACTGAGTTTGTAAAAGAGTTGTATTTTTTTTTTATTTCAGTTTTTAAACCAACAAAGTTCTAACTCTGTTGCTATTATAAAACTTTGTTTGAGCAGTTCTAACTTTATTTAGGGCTGTGATTTTTATTCTTACACTCTATCATCTAAATATTGTTTCTATAAAATATTGGAAAATATCTGAAACCATTGTGTTAAATAAAAATGGTATCTTTAAACGCTATTATTCTTCCTACCCTTGCTGGTCAGACCCATGTTTTTGTAAATCATGGGGAGAAGCCTAAAAAATTAAAGGAGGCAAATTTTAAGAGATGGCAATAAAAAATGTTGTTTTATCTAACTAACCTGAATTTGACTAAATTCCTTTATAAAGAGGCTCCTACTTTCAAAGAAGATGAGAGTGATAGGCAAGTAGTTGCTGCAATTGATGCATGGAAGTACTCTGATTTCTTATATAAGAAGTACATTTTGAATGGACTGGAGGACACATTATACAATGTGTATAGTTCCATCAAAACTGCAAAAGAGTTGTGGAAATCTTTGGAAAAAAAGTATAAAACGGAAGATGTCGGTACAAAGAAATTTGTAGTCGGCTGCTTCCTTGACTTCAAAATGTTAGATTCTAAGACTGTAATTAGTTAAGTGCAAGATCTTCAAATCCTACTTTATGAGATTTATGCAAAGGGTATGTCTTTAAGTGAATCCAAAGCAAATGTAGTCGAACGAATGTCCAAGAATAACAACAAAAAGAGAAAGCATGAAAACCAAGGTGGCAAAACCGACGGTGGTGATCTAAATGGTTTAAAGGAAAGTTCTTTGTTTGCGATAA
Source organism: Sextonia rubra (assembly GCA_037013555.1). Taxonomy (NCBI): domain Eukaryota; kingdom Viridiplantae; phylum Streptophyta; class Magnoliopsida; order Laurales; family Lauraceae; genus Sextonia; species Sextonia rubra. Next base: position 48,521,170 of record JASUAD010000009.1, on the reverse strand, counting down.
GGTTGGCATCGTGCCAAAGATTGCCACAAACGTAAAGATCAAGAAACTGTAAACAAGAAGTATGCACAAGCCAATATGACCGAAATGGAAGAACTTTCTACGGATGTTTTCGACATTAGCCTTTCTGCTGTAGTGTCCAAAATAAACCTAATTGGAAATACTATGGAATTGTGGGTTGATACAGGTGCTACTCGCCATATATGTGTGGGTAAGACTTTGTTTTCCTCATATCGAGTTGTTGATGGAAAAAATTATTCATGGTCAACTCTTCGACTTTTAAAGTTGAAGGTCTCGGAAAGGTAGTGCTGAAAATGACTTCGAGCAAAGAACTCACTTTTAATGACGTACTACATGTACCTGACATCTGCAAGAATCATGTATTGAGTTCATTATTGAGTAAGAGAGGGTTTAGGCTTGTATTTGAGTTTAACAAATGTATCCTCACTAAGAGTGGGATGTATGTGGGGAAGGGCTATGTCAGCAAGGGACTGTTCAAAACGAGTGTAATGCCTATTATAACCTCCAAGAATAATAAGAATTCTTCTTCTATTTACCTACTTGAGTCTTTTAACATATGATATGGTAAACTAGGGCATGTTAACTATGATGCTTTGTATAGATTAATGAATTTTGAATGCTTGCCAAAGTTTAAAATTAATCTAAAACATAAATGTGGAATATGTGTGGAGGCTAAACTCATACGAATTCCTTTTCATTCAATTGAAAGAAGTACTGAACCTCTAGAACTTATACACCACTACAACAAAATGCACTTTTACCTATGCAGAAAATTTGTAGGCAAGGGGTTAGATGTGTAGGCAAAACTCTTTGCCTACACAAAGACATGCGTAGGCAAGTCGTAGCTAAAATGTTGTGGGGAAATGTCTTTGCCCATGCACAAAATGGTGTGTAGGCAAAAATTGAGTTTTTGGCTACGTGTCCATGCGTCACTAAACACCGTCGCTGAACATTATCGTTGTGTAGCCAAAGGTTGTACTTTTGCCTAAGCCAACTTGTCATCGGCAAAGGTATAACCTTTAGCTACGAAGATTTATGTAGGCAAATATACAACCTTTTAACTACAAAACTTTGCGTAGGCAAAGGTACAATCTGGGGCTACGAATCTTTGCGTAGCCAAAAATCAAATATAATTATTTCTAATTTTAATAAGCACTTTTGCCCACAAAAATTTTGTAGGTAAACGTAAAAGAAATTAATTTTTTATTATAAATAAAACTTTTGCCGACGCAATACACATAGACAAAACATTGCATATCCAAAAGAAATATTAAAAATTTTTTTTTGTTTATTTTCAATTTTTTCCAGTAACCTGTTTATATCAATTGCATCCAAACTTGTTCAATAAACACACAAATAAATTAATATCCAACCAATTAAAAAACCCAATGAACAAATATTATAATATAAAATATACAAAAATCCAATACATATCCATCAAAATAAGCCTCAAATATATTCAAATATTCAATAACAAGAAGATAATGTTCAACAAGTTCAAATGCTTGTGACAAAAGAGAAAACAGGAGAAGTCGCATCCTGCCATCCACTCTATGTGCCATCTTCACCGCCATTCTCTAGAACTAGCTCCGGAACGCTGGCTGAATCTATCCCAATTTTTATAACCATCACCTACAGTAACCTTCGCATGCAGTCAAGGTCTTATTCTGATTAGCTATCTTTTGCTGCAGCCTTAGGATTAGATGCCTGAGACTGTGTGGAAGATGAAGTGTGCTGTGTATCCCAAATCTCCTCGAGAAACCTGACCTTTTCCTAAGCACATTGATGGGAATCTATACCTCGATCTGTAGATTCTCGACACGGCTGTGATTATGCAAGAATCTTTTCCTTTAGTATGGCCTGTAATTTTTCAATATGTAAACCCATAGCATGTGTAAAAGATGCACATTTGACGATTTAAATAAATTAATTAACTAATACTTAATTAAAAATATGGCTATATAATTCTTGTCAACAAATACATTAAAATTAAAAATGCAGAATGCTAGCATTTATATTGCAAATTAAGTGGAAAATGACAAAAAAAGAAAAAGCAGAACCCCTTTTACCACACCTTACAAAAAATAAATAAATAAAAACTTAAGTAGGATCCCTTTCCACAAGATTTAAGCAGTTCTTATGATGCTACAGTTTTCGTCTTGCTCGTTTTGCCTCTGTTCTATGTTTTCCTTTTAGTAGCTTATTTGGTTTGTATGTGGACTTCATGCATTCTAGCTTAATTAATCACTTTAGGCAAAAAAGAAAAAAAGACCAAAAAGAAAAAAAAAGAACATGTGACTGTGATGGAAATCTCCAGCTTGTTTCTGAAGTGTGAGAGAAGGGAAGAGAATGGTGTGTCTCTTAAGACCCATTCTACTCATCCACCACCAAAGTGAACAAACAAACATGTATCAACCATGAATGGGTTTGTTCTTGCAATGGAATCATAGTTATTCTTGGTGTCTGCATTACAAGTTAGTGAAAACAGACATTGTGTTCTTAATTGGTGCAAGCAAAAGAATTTGCTCAATCAAGAGAATTTCATCAAACACATTAAACCCATGTCACAACTGCGAAGTAACACAACATGAAGTAACACAAAGCTATAATAGCCATAAATTCACAAGAACAAGTAGCAAAAAAAAAAAAAAAAAAAAAAAAACATAAGCAAAGAAAATAACAGAACCATCACTGTTCAACAGGCTAGAAAAGCCATAAAACACCCACCCATAACCATAAAAACTCAAAGTAAGAATTTAGAATTCAAGAATTCAGGAGCAGATATCATTGTGACTCTTGAAAACTAATATTCATGAATCCAAACAAATAGTATGCAGCAAATAGAAACACCCACCTCTGCAATAGACTCTAAAGAAACTAAAAAAAAACATCCACGCACACACACACACACACACACACACACATTGTCAAAGCAGGGTCTGCAGAAGTAGAAAAGAGCTAGTGAAGTATTATGTGATGGCACTAGATTAAAAGGAGCAATTTTTTATAAAAAAAGAACAGCAGTTACTTATATCTGCTTTGCTATGGAAGTGTATGTTTGGAAAAAAAGAAATGGAAAAGGCTGAAGAATAAGAGCAACTAATTATAAATCAACCCATTTCATCAGGGCTCCAGACTATTCAATTTATCCTATAATCCAGACACCCCATACAAAAATTAAATGAACAGTGCATTCCTAACATCAGAACAGACGCACTTCTACCAAAAACAATCTTGACCATCAATTTAACATGCTACTGCCTGTTCCGTTTCAATGAGAAACAACAAATGAATTGTTCCATATCTCCAAATAATTGCTCAAGCTTTGAAGCACATTCGCATATAAATCATAAGAAAAATCATAACCACCCTAATCATCTTCCATTTTCCAAATCAAATCTTAAACGTCGATTCCTCCAAGCAAACCAAGGGCAAATACATTAAAAAAAATAATAAAATTAAACAGATTTGCTCCTATGCTTGATTGCTCCAAGCAAACTAGATTTCCTCCAACACATGATCAAAACCATCACAAAAAATCCAGATCGAAATCAAATTCATAGAAAAAAGAATATTACTCAAAAAATTCAGGACCAAAACGAGATCTACAAATAGAAATCGAAGAGGATATGTTACTATTACCGAATCCGTTCAATGTAGATCTGAGTGTTTGAGAGAAGAGCTCAAAATGTAGATTTGCTTGAGATTGTTGCGATGAAGGTTTGGGTTTTGCGATGAGGAAGAGCTCAAAACGAAGATCCCCAAAACCTTAGGCAAGGAGATGGAAATGATGAGAATAAAAAGAGGTGGTTTGGGTTTTGCGATGAGGAGATGGTATGGGTTTTGCGATGAGGGGAATAAAAACAGTTGCAGCGATGTATTTTAATCAAATAGAGTTGCAGCAGTGACGAGAATAAAAAACATTTACCTGTGGCCCGCTCAATGGCCATCACTATACATGCGTGTCAGCGTCCACCTTACCAGTGGCTGCCGGTAAAAGATTAATTTTGGTCCAAAAAAAAAAAGAGTTTTAGTGGGGCCCATATTTGGCCACCGCTATGAGTATCCAATAGCGACGTGTTTCATTGACCCCCCCCCCCCCCCCCCCCCCCCCCCCCCCCGCCCCTTGCAAAAAGTTGGCCGTTAAAACTGATTTTTCTTGTAATGTCACAAGACCATAAAATTGATTAAAAGGCCAATTTTGGCCCTACCCGATTGATTGAATGGGTGGACTAGGGCCTTGGCTAAAGTTTCTAAAGGCTGGCCAGGCCTATATATGCCTTAGCCCAGCCCATGAGCACCTCTACTTATTTTAATAAACATAGTGAAAATAAGGGTTAAGATTTGGTTTGTATAAAAAAATAGGAAAAAAAACATAGAAAAGGAAGGCTACCAGTGGATGGCTTATGTTTGCATAAGAACATATCAACGGACGTCAGAATTTTCTAAAATTACTCGAATAATCTAATTTGAAAACTTCTAAATTGAGCCTTGTCTTTGGACATGATAATCAATTTGAGATTGGATTTAGATCCAACGAAGTACATGACCAAATACCCATGTTTACATATTGGTTTGGCTCCCCAATGCAGCGCACTTGTGAAAGTTAAAAATAAAAAGAACTAATAAAAGTAAATGACACCCTCTCCAACGAGCCTCCTTAAATTTCACCTAACATAAACATGACTATATTAAAGGAGCCTTATATCTAGGATTGCAAATGGGTCGATTCCAATTTGAGTCCATGGTGGACTAAAACCGTTACTATTAATGAGAAGATGGACCTGGACTCAGAATTGGAACCAGTTTCTTGGTTTAGGAACCAGAACCATTAATGAAAATGGAACTAGAATCGGAACTAGTTCTATGTATAGGCGAGTTCGGGCTTGGTTTGAGTCTATGTAGAGAATTGCTTTGGAGAGAAATTGATTTTTAAGAAAAATTTTCAAGAAGTAAGGCAATATGTCGGGTCTCGGGTCCATGGGCTGGAATCCAAGGAAACTAGATCTGAAACCATTTAGATCAGGGATCCAAAAATAGGATCCAGACCTTAGAGCGTTTACTTATTGGGATCTATAAAATGACCCAAACCCAATTACTAACGGATCAGAACCTCCGGGTAATTGGAGAATTGGTTTGTTTTGTTCTTTTTGGTAGAGCCGAATGGATTCACTTGAAGAAGATCAAAGAAGGAATTCACTTAAGTTTCCACAACTAGTGTTGCCAAAGGGCGTGGAAAGGGGGAAAACGGGCAAGAGTGCAAAAACGAGAGGTAGAAATGGGAATAGTTTTAGTAGTGATTAGAAGTAAAAGAAAAAAAATCCAAAGACTATGCCCGCCGTGAATAGTGCATGGGCAAAAAGAATGTAAAAAATTCATTAACAAAAATAAAATATTAGAAACAAAAATATTTGGATTTGCTCACGGAAAGCCATGCTAGCTGAAAGTCTTAGATTTTCCTACACAAATATATATGTGGCCAAAGGTTTTTTCCTTTGCCTACAAAATTCCTCGTCGCCAAAGGATATTGCCTATGAAAAATCATACGTAGCCAAAAGTCTTAGCCTTTCCCTATGCAAATATATGAGTAGCCAAAGGTTTTTCACTTTGCCTACAAAATACCGCGGCCAAAGGATATTGCTTACGAAAAGCCATGCGTGGCTAAAAGTCTTGGCCTTTTCCTACGCAAATATATGTGTAGCCAAAAGTTTTTCACTTTACCTACAAACTACCGCGTCGTCAAAGGATATTGCCTATGGAAAACCATGCGTTGCCGAAAGTCTTAGCCTTTTCCTACGTAAATATACGCGTAGCCATAGGTTTTTCTCTTTACCTACACAATGCCGTGTCGCCAAGTATATTACCCACAGAAAACCATAAGTGGCCAAAAGTCTTGGCCTTTCCCAACCACTTTTGTCCACGCAAATATCTTGCATCACCAAAAGCAGAAGAAAATTGTGACATTTACCTACGTAGGTTTATTTGCGTGGGCAAAAGATAACTTTTAGCCATGCAAAATGGGCCTGCGTGGGCAAAGCCGTAGCCAATAATGCATTTTGTTGTAGTAATATCTGTAATTTGAAATACGTACAAACAAGAAGTGGTAAAAAGTATTTAATCACTTTCATTGATGATTGCACTAGATATTGTCATGTATACTTATTAAAAAGTAAAGATGAAGCATTGGAGATTTTATAGAATATAAGAATGAAGTTGAGAATCAACTTAGCAAAAATATTAAGGCTCTAAGGAGTGATAAAGGTGGAGAATATGAATCACCTTTTGGTGAGTTCTATTCACAACATGGTGTAATAAACTAAACAACTACAGCTTATTCACCTCAGCAAAATGGTATTGCTGAATGAAAAAATCGAACCTTAAAAGAAATGATGAATGCTATGTTACTTAGTTTTGGACTAGCTCAAAACTTGTGGGGGAAAGCAATGCTTTCTGCAAATTATATTCTCAACAAAATACTTCACAAGAAAACAGAAAAATCTCTTTATGAATTATGGAATGATCGAAGACGATCCTGTAAATTCTTGAAAATGTGGGGGTGTCTAACCAACGTAGCGGTTCCTATTCCCAAAAAGGTTAAAATTGGACAAAAAACTGTTGATTGTATATTCATCGGGTATGCTCATCATAGTAGTGCATATCGCTTTTTAATACACAAATCTGATGTTGCTGATATGCATGTTAATACAATCATAGAATCAAGAAATGCATTATTTTTTGAAAATATCTTTTCATGCAAATAAACTCAAGAGATAAGTTCTTTGAAAGAACTTATAATACTACGGTTAGTAAAGATAAAGAGCATGTATCTACAATCAAAGGGGGCTAAACCAAACATAGTAAAAGGACAAGGACTGCAACATCCTTTAGCCCAAATTTTCTGACATATCTGTTAGAAAATGAGCCCAAAGTTTTAAGGAAGCAATGTCCTCACTAGAAGCACCTCAATAGAAAGAGGCGGTAAATCGTAATCATACATGGGAACTAGTGGATCTTCCACATAGTTGTAAATCTCTTGGATACAAATGGATATTTAAGAAAAAAAATGAAAACAGATGGATCAATTGATCAATATAAAGCTAAACTTGTTGTCAAAGGCTATAGGCAAATAAAAGTTGTGGATTACTTCGATACATATTTGCTAGTTATGCGAATAACATCCATCCGTATGCGAATAGCTATTGCAGCTTTGTATAACCTTGAAATCCTTCAAATGGATATTAAAATAGCCTTCTTAAATGGCAAATTAAATGAGGAGATTTATATGGAACAATTAGAAGGGTTTATTGTTCCTAGCCGAAAAAAAAAGGTGTGCGGCTTTTTAAATCTCTCTATGGTTTAAAACAAGCACCAAAACAATGGCATGAAAAGTTTGACAATGTACTAATATTCAATGGCTATAGAATTAATGAATGTGATAAATGCGTGTATGCAAAAAATACAACACATGGCTATGTCATAATCTGTTTATACGTGGATGATATGCTTATTATTGGGAGTAATATTGAGATAATTAAATCTACCAAGAAAATGTTGAACAAAGAGTTTAAAATGAAAGATCTAGGAGTTGCAAATCTTATAAAAGGAATGAAAGTTTCTAGATCATTTGATGGTTATGTGTTATGTCAATCACACTATATCAAACAAGTACTTGAGAAATTTAATAAATATGATGGCAAGCCTGCTAAAAAACCAATAGATATAAATCTTTATCTATTTAAAAATACTGATGAAAAAATATCCTAATTAGAATACTCTTGTATACTCAGGAGTCTAATGTACATCATGAATTGTACTCGTCCAGACATAGCACATGCGGTTGGTAAACTAAGTAGATTTACAAATAACCTAAGGGCATATCATTGGAAAACAATAGTTAAGGTTCTCCGATATTTGAGATATACCCTTAACTATGGACTGCACTATACGAAATATCCAACTGTATTGGAAGGTTATAGTGATACAAGTTGGATATATGATATAACATATTCAAAATCTACAAGTGGATATGTGTTTACACTTGGAGGTCCAACCGTGTCATGGAAGTTAACTAAACAAACATGCATTGTTAGGTCTACCATGGAATCGAAGTTCATTGCTTTATATAAAACAGGAGAGGAAGTAGAGTGGCTTCATCATTTCCTATAAGATATTCCTATGTGGTCGAAACTAGTGCTTGTAATGTATACATTGCGACAGCCAATCTGCAATTGGTAGAGCACAAAGCAGGATATACAACAGTAAGTCTCGACATGTACATCGTAAACACAACATCGTACGATAGTTGCTCTCAAATGGAATCATATCCATTGATTATATACGGTCAAAAGAGAATATTGCGGATCTATTAACAAAAGGTTTGACCAAAGAGCTAGTATACAGCTCATTGAGGGGAATGGATTTAAAACCTTTCACTTAAAAGTCAACATAATGGCAACCCAACCTAGTTGACTAGAGCTCCTAAGATCTAGGTTCAATAGGACAACCGAGTTGTGTGTGACTTAGTAAAATCACTATAGATATACTCTCTCTTTCCCATTTCTATATGACATAGTGATGCCTGTAGTGTTGTTTAAGATAAGCCATGCTTTTAATGATTCTTATAATTTGGAAATCCAAGTGGAGTATAGCAGGATACTCTTAATAAGAAGTCACCTATGTGAGTGTGAAGGGGCCACTTCTATAAGAATTTTTACGGTTGAATTCTCTAAAGCACTCATGAAAACCAAGTATGTTCAGGGCCAAAATGAACACAATCATGAGAACGAACTGTGTCAAGGAAGTATTTGTGTGAATTCTATTGTCTTGGTTTACACAAATGCTGAATGGTTTAAGAACATCATATTTATCAATTAGCAAGTAAATTCTATAGAATTTAACAAAGGAAGATTCAAGGTTAAAAGCTATCTTTCCCTATACAGTACCTTTCTACCTTTAATCTCTTTTTGTTTTGTGTCAGCATTATCATCTGCATTATAATACAGCCAATTTTCATTTATGTAGGGGATTGTTGGAAAAATGGGTTTTTAATTTTGGGTTTTGAGCAACTTTGGACCATAATAAGTGTGGGTCCCGCACATCTTTTGAGGAGGGTCCAAGTATTAATGTGTTCTCCTACATAAAGAGAATAACACCAAACCATTGTTTAGTTAAAAACCAGTTAAGAAATGAATAAGAAATTAGCTCCAAAAGTAATTAGTTGAAGTTGTGCTTTTTGTTAGTAATGAAAAGAAGAAGTCCTGCATTGCTAGTTTACTATAGATGTATATGTGTTTATATACTTTTAGTTTGCTTATGAGATTTGAGCTCCAGGGGCACCTATATTTTATCCAGGAGGGAGGGCCTACATGACACCACAACCAATACACGCGCATGCCGCCGCTGCCGTCTGTCGGGTGGGTTGGGTTGGGTTGGGTCATGGGCTTCCGTGTAGATGGCTTCCCAATTATATCTTTTTGGATAAAATACTTTTACCAATAGCTGTGTCTAATTTCCAGACGATAGTGTCTCCTCTATTAATAGACACAGTGAACTATTGCATCTCTTCCAGTCTAATAGTTGTGTCTGTTCCGAACTGACACAGTGAACTATTGCATCTCCTCCAGTCCAACAGTTGTGTCTTATTCGAACTAGTGCTGTATTATTTTTGTTTTCACAAAACCGAATAGAAGCATCTGTTCATTGGTGACTATTAACTATTCAAAATAGTCACCAGTTTATTTATTTAAAGCCATTTCATCTTTGCATTTGTGCATCAAATTTTTTCAGCATTCACTATTTGTTTAAGAGAGAAACAACGCAATTCTGTTCACTGGGCAATACAGATTGAAGTGCTTCTTTTGTGTCACGTTGATCATTGTATCCTGGGAGACAAACATTTGTACACCGTGAGCACTGTAGTAGAAACGAATTTTGTCTTAAGGACATAGTGTTCAACATTAGCCTTGATTGTCATATTAACACTTCTAATTGCACTTTCTGTAAGTTCAAAGTTATTATTTTTCTTTTTGTATTACTGTGCTTATTTTCTACATTTTTGAACAGTTGATGTAATCATAATAAGACTCTAAAGTCCATTACAATAATGATTTAATGAGGCTCATAATTTTCACAACCTCATTGATCTCATCGAGATCTTTCCATCTCCTGGCTCTATGCATGCCAATTGTGAAGGATATAGGGATTGAAAGGCCTTCTTATGGCCTAAGTGTATGCAACTAATAGAAATCTTCTAATCATTTTAAGCACTAACAAATTGCCACAGTGCTTATCATAGGCAATAAAAGTCACACTAAAAAGGCATCATTTGGTTATTATAATATAAATAAAAAATTATTTTTATTTCATATGTTTAGATTATATAAAATCTAAAATAAAGTATTTCTAAAAAAAATTTCATTAGCTTGAAATTATAATCACAAATAGCAAGGATGTTATGTCATGTGTAACAATCATGAAACACAAAATAATAGTCTTTCATAAAAATAACCACACAATTGAAATTTTAAATAAGTAATTAATATGAGATTTTTAAAATTTTAAAGAAACTTGAATTATGTTTGTGAAAATTATATTGTGATGACAAATATTTATAGTAATTTAAATAAGATATTAATTTTTATTATAGGTAGCTTTTAGTAGTGAGTTGGTTGGGTTCAGGGCATATGTGAGTTTCTAGACTTTCATCCTTACAGAGGTTTTTAGTTTGCTTGACTAGCCATCCCATTAATAAATTTGATAAAATTATCATCACTTACCTTCCTTCGTGATAAACTCACTACAACAATTTACATTTTTAGCTACAAAAATTTTCATCGCCAAAAGAGACAAATATGTTTGTAAAACTCTTTACCGATGAAAAAATTTACGTCAGCCGAACATCGGTGAAAAGTTGTGGGCAAAAGATTTTACCGACGGAATCTAATTACGTTGGCAAAAATTACCTCTTCACCGACGATAATTTCTATTTTACCAACGTTAACAAATGTCGGTAAAATAATTTCATTTTTTTTAAATTTCAATTTCACTTTTACCAACCCTTTTTAACGTCGGTAAAACATTTATTCTTTTTTTGAAAATTTCAAATTTCATTTTATAGGCATTAACAATCGTCGACAAAATCATTTCATTTTTTTAATTTTAATTTCACTTTTATTGACGTTTTTTAACATTAGTAAAACATTTATTTCTTTTCTGAAATCTTCAAATTTCATTTTACCAATGCTAGAAAACGTTAGTAAATTAATTTCATTTTTTTTAAATTTTCCTTTTACTTTTACCAACTTGTTTTTAACGTCAGTAAAATCATTTTCTTTTTCCAAAAATATTCATATTACTTTTATCGATGTTAATAAAATGTTGGTAACGTCATATATTATTTTCATTTCACTTTTACCAATGAAAAAAAGGTCGGTAAATGTCTTTTTTCATCTGCAAAAATAATTTTTTTTTACATGTATCTTCTGTTTTTTCAATATAATCTTTCTATAAACCTGTTAATACAACTGTATCAAATATAAACCTATTCATGTACCTCTATTCAATATAAGAAATGCATACATACAAGATTTGCTAAATAAACAAACAACCATTGCTATTTTTCATCAAATTATTCATCTCATTTAACAAATATTACAATCAATGATACAGTCCTATATAAATGTACAATATATATACAAATAAACTAAAGTGAAAATAAATACCCTTACAAGTCTGCAACCGACCTTAAAAACGTGCATCAATCTGTAATGATAAAATAAAAAATTAGAACCTTTTCAATGAATTAAATTACAAATGTAAGATAAACATGTATATATATAGAAATTTTTCCTAAGTTTTTCGGCGGCCTATTTTCCAGCCCTAAGTTTTAAGAATCAAGTAGTTTTTGCATCTAATTCGTTAACCAGGAATATGATTCAGGAGCCGTCAATTCTTACAAGTTACTTTGGCCTCGAGCGACGTACTCATACTGGTTTTCGGGCCGTCCGTTGGCTGTTTCCCGTTTTCGACCTCCGGTGGCCTATTTTCGAGCCTAAGTGTTGGGAATCCAACATTTTTAGGTCTAATTCGTTAACCGAGAGTTCGAATTGTGAGCCATCAGTTCATACAAGTTAATTTGGCTTCAAGAGAGGTGCTCATGCCGGTTTTTTATTTTTTTTAGGGGCCGTTTCCCATTTTGGACCTCCAGCGGCCAGTTTTAGAGCCCAAGTGTTGAAAATCATAGGTTTTAGCGTCTAATTCTTTAACTGGGAGTCTAAGTTGCAAACTGTTAGTTTCTACAAGTCACTCTACCCTCAAGCGAAGTGCTCATGTAGGTTTTTGAGTTTTCTGACGGCCGTTTTCCATTTTGGACCCTCAGCGAGCGGTTTTCTAGCCTAAGTGATGTAAATCCTAGGCTTTAGCGTTGAAACCGGGAGTCCAATTTGCAGACTGTTAGTTCGTACAAGTTACATTACCCTTGAGCGAAGTGCCCATCTGATTTTTGATTTTTTAAGGGGCCGTTTTTCAATTTTTATCTCCCGGTGGGCAGTTTTCGAGCTTAAGTTTTGGAAATCATAGGTTTTTGCTTTTAATTCTCTAACCAGGAGTCCGATTTGCTAACCATCAGTTCCTACAAGTTACTCTATACTTGAGCAAAGTGCTCATGCTGGTTGTCAATTTTTCCGGGGGCCATTTCCCATTCTGGACCCCGGGCGGTCGGTTTTTAAGCCTAAGTATTGGAAAATCGTAGGTTTTTGCTTCAAATTCTCTAACCGGGAGTCTTATTTGTGAATTGTCAATTCCTACAAGTTACTCTATCATCGAGCGATGTGCTCGTGCCAGTATTCGATTTTTCCAGTGGCCCTTTCCCATTCTGGACCTCCGGCGGGCGGTTTTTGAGCCAAGTGTTTGAAAATCGTAGGTTTTTGCTTCTAATTCTTTAACTGGGACTCCAATTTGCAAACCGTCAATTCCTACAAGTTACTCTACCCTCGAGCGAAGTGCTCATGCCTGTTTTTGATTTTTTCAGGGGCCGTTTTCCATTTTTGACCCCCTGGTGGGCAGTTTTCGAGCTTAAGTCTTAAAAATCATAGGTTTTTGCTTCTAATTCTCTAACTGGGACTCCGATTTATGAACCGCCAGTTCCTACATGTTACTCTACCCATGAGCGAAGTGCTTGTACTAGTTGCCAATTTTTCCAAGGGCCATTTCCCATTCTGGACCCCCGGCGGGCGGTTTTTGAGCTTAAGTGTTGAAAAAGCGTAGGTTTTTGCTTTTAATTCTCTAAACAGGATTTGATTTGTGAACCGTCAGTTCCTACAAGTTACTTTACCCTTTAGCAAAGTGCTCGTATGGGTTTTCAGTTTTTCCGGGGACTGTTTCCCGTTGTTGACCCCCTAGTGGGCAGTTTTCGAGCCTAAGTGTTAAAAAATTGTAGGTTTTTACTTATAATTCTTTAAACGAGACTTTGATTTACAAACCGTCAGTTCTTACAAGTGATCATAGGTTCTTTTTTGTTGAGGCAAGCACAAGTAAGAGTAGAAAGCCCACATGATAGGAAGAATAGTAGAAAGCCACATGATAGAAAGAATAGCCCACACAAGTGAAAAGATAAAGCCCACAAATAAAAAGAGTAGTATGCCCATGGATAGCCCACAAATAGAAAGAGTAGTATGCCCATGGATCAATCACTGAGAAGTGACATGTGGGCTTGCCAAGTAACCGAGCAACTCCTAATTTTCAACTAAATTTCTTGATTGATTATATTCCTTTGGTTATGTATGCACTATATAAATCCAGATATAGTCTAAGCTCAGCATCATTGGTTCATTTTATGTTTTGTTTCATTTTAATTACACAGAAGGCTCATAAACACCATGCAGGGAGAACTTTTTCATTTTTTGGTACCACCCAAGGTGATGGCTGATTTCTTGAGAGAACCGGCCCACGTTAAAATAAACCCCAATGCATTTTGAGAGAACCATTCTTACACACAAGCGGAAGGGATCAAGAATCGAGAAGTTGGGTGCGCACAGGACTTCACGTCATTGGGCTGCTCTATTTTAGAATTACGAGTAAACACATAATGCCACTTCTGGTACTATATGGGAGAAAATGACATTTTTCATTAGGTAATAGCTCTAACAGATTTGTAACTAACTATGCCCAGTATTTCGTAGACATCTCTGATTTTGGATTTAGGCCATAAAGGCCCGACAAATTTCATTCTTTTAACAAAATCACACTACACTTCCAAAATAAAATAGAAATAAAAATAAAAAATTCATTAATCTTGTATCTGACATTAAAAAATTATCAATGAAAATAATAATGATAATAATAATAAAGGGCCTATTTGTTTGCATATAACTGAATTTCTAGGAATTTCAAAAAATCATCAAAAAATGGTTTAAATGGAAAAGGATAAGGTGAAGAGTCATTTATGACCGTCAAATAATCCCCCCTTTGGTGGAAAATAAATTTAGAGGGAGATGAGAATTAAATATCCAACTATCACTCTAACAAATCAAATCCAAGGAAACTCAAGGATCCCATCTATGCATCCACCAAATATCCTCCACCCCTCAAATGTAATCCAGCTCATGGGGCTCACTCAAATGCCTGATTTAGTAATGGAGGGAGGGCCAAATAGAAATGTCTCCTCATGGGTAAGGGGGAAATAAAAAAACTGACCCACTAGATTATTAAAGCCCTTGATTTAATTGTCTAAAATTTTAGTGATATCTTAACAAGAAATTCTTGTAAGATTCAATACAAGGTTGAGTAAGTTTCACTAATTGTAAAATTGAGTCTCATGCAAGGTCATGTGATGAAAAGAGTTTGAATGGGCTTCATTGATAGAAGGTGTGCCCAAGTGAGCCCCACAGATGGACTACTAGCAGTTGCTTCTTGTGGAAGAGCATTTTTCTTCTTAATTGTTAGAGCCCATCTTCCCATGACTTCCTATTTATCCAATTCTGTGCAAAATTTAGTGGACCAAAGGTAAAATACTATTAATTTACCTGATTTCGCCTGAGCAGGAGCCCGAGATGCAGCAACTTCCGGTGGTGTAGATTCAGATACACTGAAGAAGGCGTAAGTCTCGTATCTAATGTTACAGCTCACGCTGTAAGCATTTCCTCCACTTCCTCCAAGACAGCAATCTTCAAAAACGCTGACCATATTAGTCAAACATGCAAAGCAGTCTGTCTTAGACAAATCTCTGGTGCACTGTGCCAATCCATATATTTCTCCAAACGGGGTTAAGCCACTAATAGTCTGCGTTCCATTCCTAAATGGGTCGGATGAGGCAGCTTCCACCAGTCTGTACATGCTTTTGCGGAAAAGCATTGGCATGGTTACATTTCTGGTCCAATGAGACTCGAACCTTACAGTGCTATCAGATTGAGACAGCAAGGTTTGGTTGGAGTAGCGCAAAATACAGTTATAGTATCTGATGGCTGCTTGTGTTCTGTTGGGACATCGCCGAACGATCTCGGCCGTAGAATTGATCAGGCACTGGCGACAATCATCTTCAGAAGCCCCGGACATGCACTGGGAGAAACCATAGACGGTGTTGGGTGGGCTTCCAATCGCTGTGTCATAGAAGGTATCGGGCCTTTGCAAACCAAGGACAGGTACTGAACGGAGCATGGAATTGAGATTGGCCTCGAATGGGCTACCGGAATTGTAGGTCGAAGAATTGTAACATACGACGAAGATTGGGTCTTCTGATCTAACGAGTACTTGAAGATGCAATAAAATAGCAGAGAATATGAGCAGCTTCATTTTACAGTGAATGGAGACAACAACGAACAGAACAAGGAGAAGAAGCAGCAGCAGTAAGGAACGCACATGACACATGAGCGACCATATGAATTTTGTAGTAATTGTACAGAGTAGGTGGAGTCAAATCTCTGTAAGTAGACTTTCAATATTTTCTTCCAGTCAATAAAGTCCCCTGGTCTCTTTGTCTTTGGGGAAGTTTGGACGAAAAATATTTAATCCTAATGCTACTTTCTTTTTTTTTTTTTTTTTGTTTGTTACTGGTGAATGGCGCGTGGTTCTTATCTCTAAGATAAAGCAACTTTTTTCTTGATTATTGGAAATGTGGACTCACTGGTGGAATGATTGTTGGAAATGTGGACTCACTGGTGGAATGATTGTTGGAAATGTGGACTCACTGGTGGAATGATTGTTGGAAATGTGGACTCACTGGTGGAATGATCGGATGAGTTGATCTTTTGTAAATACCTAACGGCCTTTAAGATCTGTCAAATCTTTCCCTGCCTTTCACGGCGTACTTTGTGGTTGGCACTTGGTTAAGCAACCACAAGCAAGCATCACGGCACCCATATGACTTTGGAACAAAGATGAAAACAATATCAATTTCATCGTCATAAATATTGTATTAAAGATAACATGATTCTATGCATTTAAGAACGAAAAAATAAGCAACATTGGGTTAAGCATTTGTTGGCTCAGCGAAGTGCATATATAGGTATCAGATTTTGGTGATCAAAATCATTCATTTTGATGAGCTCCTGCTTTCTGATGATGATAGATATCCAACAATCTCCACACCCAGAAGAATTCAACTATCCAACTATGATTCCTTCTTTTTGGTAGATGAATTGGACCTCTTTTAATTGTGGCATAACACTAATTATGTGTTTTCATGCGATAGCATAACCGTATGACAGGAGAAATACCAAGTTGTGGTCCACTTCAAGATGCGGCTCTAGAAATTTTTATCAACAAAGTAAAAAAAGAAATGTAAATTCTATAAGCTCTATTAAAAAATTTATACAAAAGGAAATATAGCATCTTCATATTAATGTCTAAACGAAAGCATTCAAATAGATAGATAAAAAATTACAATTGCCCTCAACAAATTTTTATGTTTTGAAATCATTGTATAATAGCTTTATTATCAATACTATACATTTCTTTCGATGTATGTAATCGATCAATCATTCATCCATTGATTCCTCATTCAGTAGTGTAAATTCCTCTTTATATATTTTATTGCCAAAAAGCTTCTTTAAATTGTAGCAGTGGCTACAAGTAGAGTCAATGCTAATTTCACAAGCAAATGGACTAACGGATAAAGGAAATGAAGATAGTGCAGCTAGTAACCTCCTTTTTCTTCACCTTTCTTTTTTTTTTGTTCTTACTTCTCAATTTTTCCTTTTTTTAATCGGTGGCTTAATTTGATAAAGAATAAAAAATGGGTTTAGGGCTTGTGACCTTTATTTACTGTTTTAAAAAATTACACTTAACCCCTTAATGGTGGTCACTAATTTTTTTTAAGGGTTGTCAAAACCTATCTTAACAAATATATAAATATATTGACTTTTTCTAATCCACTCTATGTGCAGCCGTCATATATTGACTTCTTCCAATCCACTCTATGTGCAGCCGTCACTTAAGGAAGATTCTTCAAAGACGTTCTTTCTACAAAACATCATATAGCACCATTAACATTCTTTAAAATAATAAACACAATGTACATGTATAAAGAATAGCATATTGGAATTCACTACCCTGCGTGCAATAATTAGCTGCATCAATCCTTCCCATGTGCACAAGGTTCTAGTTATAATTCATACACACGAACAACTGGTGTTTCTTCCATGACAAACTGGTAGTGCACAAAATAGACAATTGGGTCTCCATAACCCTTCCAACAAGTAAACGCCATATCTCCCTTTGCTTTTGAAATAGTTTCATATATATTTGCTTTTGGATAATCTCTGTTGTGGGTGTCAACTACTTTTACCTTATAAGAGGGAATGTGTAACAGCATTAATATTCAAGATCTATTACTATAGGTTCTTTCGTCATAGACATGGCCGTTGCAGCAGGAACATCAAAAGCCCTAAATTTCAAGAATTCAATCCCTACATTGCATTTTACAAGAAAGTAAATTGGACAGTTCAATTCACTAATTCTTTTTCAACAAGTTTAAAAGAAGTTGAAAATTGAAGTATGATAACAGGAAGCAAACCTCTAGTTGATCTTAAAACAATTTCAACAGATCTATAGTTGGACGATTTTAGAAAAGGAATGTTGATGTTTATTTTTTTATGTAATGTAATATATATATATAGAGAGAGAGAGAGAGAGAGAGAGAGAGAGAGAGAGAGAGAGAGAGAGAGAGAGAGAGAGAGAGAGAGAGAGAGAGAGAGAGAGAGGTGATGGGATGCAGCTTCCATTTGAGTATGTTTAATATAAAAAGCTTTAATCTCTTTACAAATCAAGCTTCAAAATGTAAATTTCCATTCCAACCTCTTCAACCCAGATTAACAATTTGTCATTGAGAAGTTTACAATGTTATCTTTAAACAATCAGAAAAATGCGGAACTACTGAAAAGACGTTTCTTCACCTGGAAATCGTGAGACCTAGTAATTGTAGTTTCCTGATCTATTTTTGCAGGAATAAATAAGCATGCAATGATCACAAGCTAAATCATCCATTGCTTCCTTTCTTGGAAATATCAAAGTCAATATAAGATATCAAACATAAAATGTTTGAAAGCTTCAACTTTTATAGAATACAAGCAAAGGAAGCTTAAGGAAGGCATAGTGCATAGGATGATAGAAACTGATGAAGGTAAGTTATTGATCGAAATGCGTTCAGTGGTCCAAGGTTGTAATGGGTACGAACCTGTTAGACTCATGTAGACATAAACAACAAGAAAAATGAAGAAATAAAAACCAATCTAGAATGAATAAAAAGGAAAAAATACATGGGTATCATAAAACATCAACATTAGAATCTCTACAAGTTCAAATAGGACAGTCAACAGTCCAAATCCAATTGACAAATCATTACAATTAAAAATTCACAGTAGAGATTCAAAAGAAAGAAGAATATCAGTGAAAACTTTCTAATACTACATTACTACCACCAATAGCAATTAAAAAAAATCCATAACAACAACAATGATCCCAAATACCAAAAAAAAAAAAAAAAAAAAACCATCATAAGCCTCATTAGCTTTGATCCAATTAAAAAAAATGCCATTGGAAACTACCCCACTATAGAATCAAAATTGATATCCCCCATCCCATTAGTAAAATCCAGTAAAATCTAATGACACCTTACTCCTAGAATTGAAACCACACATCATGACATTAGCAAACAAATATCTCCCGAGAATTTAAAGGACTTCTCTAAATTCTCTGAGCAATGGTCTTTCTTCGAATTATACCTTACAAATATTATAGGTTCCATCTTCACATAAAAGTGGACTACTACAATGGCATCAGCATAGAAATAGATTTTGCTTTAAAAAAACACAGTTTCAAAGCTAACAAACACTAACCCCCTTCTCAAAACTAAAACCTGTACTAAATTAAGCTCAATAGCCTCAATAGTTCGTACTAAAATGAGAGAGAATAAATTAGGCATGCTGGATAGTGAAGAAAAGGGGAAGAAGAAAAACATACCCAAATGCATAACATTTGAAGTATTCCATTCCTTCCCCTATTCAAACACAATTGCAACAATTTTAGAGGTTTTGATCAAATGGTTATTTGTGATGACAAAAAATAGGCATTGAAAAAAAATTAGAAATATTGAATTCCCGACTGGCTGGAATAGAGAGAATTTGTTGGTCTGCTTGAGCATACCAAGCATGTTGGTTTAGAAGATGTGATCAATAAGCAATCATCCCAATTTGACGTTGGTTCCACCATTATCAATCATCGCAAGGAATCACCATAAAAGATGCAATTACAAAACCATTAAACTTAAGAGATTGTAAAAGTCAAGGGTTAAGATGCTATTTGGCCAACCTTCCATCCATAGCTTACCATCCTCATACCCCCTCTCAATTGATTTCCATGCATCCATATGAGCCTCACACAAAAAAAGGCATGCTTTTTAAAAGAGACGAAAAAAATTCACTTTTCCAGAATTCAATTGAATTTCGGATTTAAAAATTGGATCATCTCATAGTTATCAATCATGGACAATGAGGAAATTGAACATCCACATAATATTTTTTTATTTTTTTTTGTAAGGACAGACAGCCGCGCTGCCCCAACATGATATTGAGGCCATATATTGTAAAATTCTCATGCTTTGTAACATCCAAATAGATCTACAAAGTATGCATGCATTAGATTCTTTGATGATTCAACAAAACTATTGATTGAAGCCTTGATTTCACCATTAGGACAGAAATGCTAATTCTGTTGTGCACATGAAACTGTTTTAAATAAATTTATAACTATGTATGAAAGGTTTACCTCATTCTCAAACTCACAGATCCCTTGTGTTGATGTAATTGACCGAACCTTTACCGCCACTTCTTGACCATGTGGTAGAGTACCACAGTTAACAGCTCCAAAGCCCCATTCACCTATCAATGTCTTGTATTTGTATGTGGTAGTTTCAATGCATTGCAATGAAAAGATCTATGATGCAAGGGAGACCCACGGTCCCTTGTGGGTCGACCCGCCTTTGGAGCCCAGTCTACCTACCTTAATAAATTTAGGATTTTATTTGGTTATTTGTGTTGCAAGTTATTTGATAAGATGTTTTAATCATGGCCGTTAACTTGATTGGATAGTCCAGATTAGTCCAAATGTTATATCTTTTATCTATTTAAGTATTAGAAAGCCTTTTTGGCCAATAGTTAATGATTGATAATTAATGAAAAGTGTTAGGATCTTCCCCAAGTTTCATCACACTCTCCCCGAAATTTCTAATGCCTCTTGGATTTGAGTTTGGTGAGAGCTCAAGTCCTCTAACACCTCCAGATCGGAGTTTGGTGAGAGCCTAATTTTCCCCTTTTATCTTCATCTTCTTGTCCACCCCGCATCTCCATTCTTTTTCACATTATTTGGTATGAGAGATGAAGTTTGATCCACCCGAATCTAAGATTCGCCATTCCATCATCCTTACCATGTCGTCTCCATCACCATCTCACAGTCTCAGATCTTGCAATCCATCGTCTTCAAGTTATTCATCTCGGTTCCCCTACTTGGTTCCATTCCATTCGACATCACCATCATCATCCATTACAACCTCTGCCATAGGTGTCATCACCCCTCACTGTCGTTTTCACCATGCAAGAACTTCCAAATCAATTACCCAAATTCACCACCGAAAACCATCCCAAAACCCTACACTTAAAACCCAAAACCCCAGATGAATCCCATCATCCATCAGTTAGCAAAACCAATATCCCGAAACACCTTCTGCTAAAACCCATTATCCCACCACCATCCCACTGCCAAGAACTGTCAAAGTCCAAATCACCCCCTTTCCATATTATTCTGCTTAACTAGAATACTATGAAAAAAAAAAGGCAGCAGTAGATGACGAGAGAGAAGAAAGTAGGCACCCCTCGTTGTTGCCGCCTACCATTGTCGTTGCCGTCGATTGTTGCCTACCATCATCATAACTATCGACAATGCCGTAAGGAACCCCCAAGCACACACTATCACACTCTAGCATTGCGCACTACGCGATCGCCCGCCATTGCTAAACTTGTTAGGTTAAGATAAAGTGGACTAACCCATAGCTCTCCAATCAATTGCGTGTCCTATTAACCTAACTTGACCCATTGTAGATTCAGGAGCCCAAGCTCAATTCAATCTTAGATAAGTTTGCCTAGGTCAACCCTAGGTCAGGCTAACCCGATCCAAAAGAAACCATCTAATTAGGTTCCGATTAGGTAGACCCGGTCTGCTTCTACAAAGAATTCGAAAAACCAGCAAACACCGACATTAGGAGTGACGTAAACACTTGTTTGACTAAGATCAACGACATAATCTTTTTTTTTTTTGCAATATCGAGGTCATATGGACTCTGATTTCAAATTTGTTTGATTCTGTGCACTTGTTTTGAAGAAATCTACACAATAGGTCAAATTGATTTATTTTATTTTACAAAAAAAGCACATTATTTTAGAGGTCTTGCATATAGAATCGGAAGAAGACCTATATCATTGCAATTGCACCATGTTATACTTGGAGTAACATATTCATTTAAGTATGGACAATGCTATGATGATAAAGTCTACTTTGATTAATTTTTGAATTTGAGGCAAGGAAAGCTATCAGTTCATCAGTTCTTGATTATGATGCTGAATTTAAAAGGCTAGCGCATTATGTAGACTAGATGAAAGTGATGAACATTATGGCACTATCTTTGTTAGAGGTTTAAAACCAAGCATTTGGAAAAATATGAAGGTCTGCACGACCATACTTGAAGCATTTCAAAAAGCGAATCATGTTGAGTGTTTGATAAAACATTATCGCCTTTTGAAAGCTAAGTTGCAAAAGGAAATGTCTAATATTGTAGAACCAATTGGGGAGAACATTTAGGCTGATATTGAGAAGCAAAAGCAGGGAAAAAATGTTTCCATAATCAATATAGATAGTGCTGATCAAGCAATGCAGGAGTAATAAGAAGAAATACATAGTGAAGAAAATAGCAAAGTATCTAATTATCTTGTGGATTTAATCATAAGTCCACTTCCTGAAAAGCAAAATACATCATCAGCAAAACAAGTTGTTATTTTGAAGGTTGAAAATGATGATCAACAGATATCAGCAACAAGTAAAATTGAAGACTTGAGTGTGATTAGCAATCAACCTAAAAATCTAATGAATATGAATGTAGAACCACATTTAGAAAAGCATGTCTCCACCGAAGAAAAGCCAGTGTTGAAAAAGTTGTGTGATAAGTCCTTAAAATAACATCATTTCATATTCATTTTAGGAGATTTAGGACTTATTCATTAGAAATCTCTTTATTTAGTTGGAAATCATGTTTGTATGATTTTAGAAATCATTTCAGAGTTTTCATGAAAAAATCATTCAAAAATCACAAATTTTCCATAAAATCATCAAACTTTCCATTCTTGGATTTTCTATTTTGAAAAGATTTTCAAATTTATATTTTTACATCAATAATATAATTTTTTTATCATCATTGGTTAATTCAAGTAAAACCATGAATAATGATGTAGTTTAAGATTATCATTTTATATGAATTGAGCCCACATTAGTGTAGTTGTGACCTTTAAGTCAAAATTATTATTTTTTATTGAAATGTCACTTTTTGTGTGTAGGAAATTAAAGAAATGGACCATATTAAAGAATTGAAGCCAATAAATTAATTTTGAAGAAACCCAAGAAAAAAAGAAGGGAGAAAAACGAAGAAAGACATTTGAGCATTATATAGAAAGAAATTCAAATCTAGAAAGAGAAACCAACCACACTTAGACGTCCAATCCATCAATGGTTGGAGTCTCATGGCCAAGTTCTTCTTTTGTGCTTTCCATTTCTCCTTAATTCAAGGACATTGAAGACATAATGCTTACATGTTAAGATGGTGGGCCAAGATTAAAATTTGAGAAAAGAAGGAATTAGAAAACAAGTCTTTAATTGTGCTCATGCAGGCCCCTCAACATGTGCACACGGAAAGCATACAAGGATGTCACCATCGATCTTTTCTTTCCTATATTCTATTACTATTGGCTGATCAAGAGAGGAGTGTCTCTATGGAAACATAACTTAAGTCTTATAATCTAAAAAGAGTCTACTTTCAATTTACATAAGAATGCAGCCATGCCCTGTCTCACACGTCCCATACACCCTCCATCCTCGCCACTTCTTATCTTTTCATCATGTTCCATCCATTAGTGGGATCGGCCAACCCACCTTGGATCCTCCATCATCCACCCCACAACCGACGCCAAAGATTGTAAGGTCTAATTTTGTAATCTAGACTGGGTGAGTTTAGTGAGACCTGGATGTGTGAGGGCGTGGTCAATGGTCCTATTGTCGAGCTGAGTAGATGGTGTTAATCGATTGTTCCTACACAGAGATGAATATTGAATGACTGCTGGGGGGAAGGGTTCCAGCCAATAGCCTCTGATGCCTTAGTAATAGTCATATCTCAAAGAGTTTAATATAATAGTCGTGGATCAAAAAACATACCTTAGTTACTGCATAGTCTTGCTTTTATACGCGCAATTGACAGTTTTCGGAGGTGGGGTATATTGGATGGCACCTCCTTCTCCTCAATCATTGCTCCTGCAACTGCCCAGTTAATGGGCGCTTTTGCCTTATCCTCCTGTCTCCTCACGTTTTCAATAACAACCCCCACACTTCGCGGTTTTGGAGACGTGGGACCTTTCATCTTTATGCGTGGCACGTTCTGCTTCAACACCCCATTCCCCTAGAGCCCTTTTGTCACCCCTCCAGGGTCCGTAGTTGCTCGAGTTTGCTTGACTTAGTATGTGAATCCAAGCTAGGTGCACTGGGTCGGATTTAATCAGGGCTCATCTGATTACGTTATCTCCCACAGTTATTATTATTTGGTTATATTTGAGGGTTTTACCAAAAAGATCACCTTAGTTGGAAATAAAAAAAAGTCCCCTTATCTTATAGGCACCAAAATAGTCCCAGGTGACCACTTTGGGTTTTTTTTTTCTTTTAACTAGTGGATTGATATTTATACATTTGAAACTTAAGGCTTCAAGAAAATTGGATTGATTTTTTTTTTCTTGTGGAGATTGAATGGGTATTTGAAGCCACTTAAAAATCTTGCGATCATTAAAGATCACTTTTCGGATATTTTTCCATAACCACAACTCTTTCCTCTCCCTCACATTTGCAAAAGTTGTCATTCTTCCATGGTCATCTTTATCTTTTATCTCCACACATGGCCCCCTTTGGAACCAAACTCCACACAACTAGGCTTCATAATCGTCGAAGAATATATTTCAGATCGCCTTCTTTGTTTACACGTTTAAGTCTCCAAATGTAAATATAATGCAATAAAATTAAGTTTTTCCATGGTATCTAAAGCAGCTACGTGGCTGGATGTTCACAAAATGACCCAACAATGTTTAATTGGATTGCTCTATTAACCGTGCTCGTAGCCATAGAATGGGTTTTGGAACTAAATAATTTTTGCAGCTTTACACAATAGATATCAGCCATGGCCCATGAGTATGACTTCTCAGCACTGGAAAGATTTAGATGTTTTTGTTCCCACGAAAGTGGGAGGGACGATATGCTAGGGAGGAAATAGAGTGTCATGCCTTCAAAACTAGGCCGGATCCAAATTCGGTTCTAGGAGTGTGAGAATTGGAGTCAATTAAAAATTTTCCTATATAAACAAACGGGCTCCAATTCCAGGTGAATCGAAGTTCTTCATGAGGTTATACTTGGTGATCAAGAAACCATAATCACACGCGGAACTGAAATCCATAATCGTCGCAGACAACTATCATATACCAATTATGTAACAAATCTCATTAATAATAAAATTAAGGTCATGTGCTTCGAAGCATAATAATTAAAGTTATAATTCTAAGACAAATAAATTTAATGAAAGAACTAATTACCCAAACATGGCCTTATTACATAATATAAAGTTTTGATATTTGCACCAATCTAGGACACCTCAGACGATGTCATCGGTGCTCCACTCAACAACTCTGCTATCTAGCGAAATCTCCTGCATCACCTGACTCTCCGGTTTAGCACCGGTAATGGAACTTAGACACCAAAAGTAGTAGGTCAAATTGATGTAATCTGGCAAGATGGTAAACTGCAAGCAATGGGATTAATTAACTGAATTAAAACATAATATTCATCTTTACCCAACATATACTGAATGCAAACCCAATAGCATGAATGCACAAAAACGGATAACCCTGTAGATACAATATATCAAAAACTAGTACTCCTGCAAATATAATATACAAAAACGGATATCTCCATAGACAGATACATAAAAACAGGTACCCCGCAGTCAGATATGCAAAAACGGGTATTCCCACAGTCAAATATACAAAAACAGGTATTCTCACAGTCAGATATGCAAAAACTGGTATTCCCGCCAAATATAACAAATGGCATAGTTGTGTACTATAATCCACAATATATGCTGACCCGATGGCGTACGTCCACTTCCGAACTACAGTAGGTCAGATATATATATGGGGAATCCTCCTACCACTACACCAAAAATGCCCATCTGGAACGGTTTAAAACTGTTCCTGAATGAATCTGGAACAGTTTCAAACCGTTCCAAAAATGGGTGTCGCAGAAAATCTGGAACGGTTTTGAACCGTTCCAGAATTTCAAATCTGGAACGGTTCAAAACCGTTCCAGAATTTCAAATCTGGAACGGTTTTGAACCGTTCCAGATTTGAAATTCTGGAACGGTTTTGAAATTCTGGAACGGTTCACAACCGTTCCAGATTTGAAATTCTGGAACGGCTATAAACCGTTCCAGAATTTCTTGCCATTTTTTTTAACTAATTTAAAACCGTTCCGGTTTGGTTCAAACTCTTCTTGTTAATCAGTGTGCCTCCAAATTCTTGGGTATATTATGCAGAGAACAATATGGCACTTCTATCAAAGATGGCAACCATTGATGGCCATGGTGAGAAATCGCTATATTTCCACAGGTGGAAGGCATACGATAGCAATCCTTATCACCCCACCAATAACCCTCAAGGAATTATCCAAATGGGACTGGTAGAAAATCCGGTACCTATTTCAGCTGCCTTTCCTAGATGACTCTGATTAAATGCTACTGAGTTGCATAAGCTTACATTTACATTACATCATCACATAATTTTAAAAGAGAACAGAAGAAGATACAGATAAAATCACATAGATATTTCAGTTTCTAATGGCACAAAAGCCTGTCAATACTCAATACACACAGATAGTCTTCTTCTTCCTCCTAAACTATTCAACACAAGCCAAACACCTATTATTATTAAAATAACTACCATCAGTAGAAGAGGGACTTGGGCTGGAGGGAGTATTCCTCTGAGAGCTTGCACCACTTGAAAACCCAACTGTTGTCTTACTTCTAGCAGAACTCTCTCCATCAGGAGGGCACCTTCTTTTTATCATGTTGATCCTTCTACGGCTGTAATTTGACAAGGAACTGGAAGGAAAAAACGTCAGATATAGATGCACACCCAATAGATTCAGTCTGTTCTGTCTGGATCCCCTTGCACACAGCTTCTACATCCCCTTGCACACATCACTTGATGGAAGCCAAGTTTGCATCACACGCTTCATCAATGCCTTTCCAACCAATTCTTTCTCATTGGACTTCAAGTTAACATTCAGCTTCTGTAGCATAGGCCATAGCTTTTCCTAATGACAATAATACTCCTCAACCACACATAGCATCAAGATTCTAAAAAAAAAAAAAAAAAAGAAGATAAAAAGAAAGAACATCGAATACTCTCTTCACAAGCATAATACCTTCCAGAGGCAGGAGAAGAGCGATGGAGGGTCGATTACAAAGGCCTTGTGCAGTCTCCCAGGGTAGTACTCCGACAGGGTCTTCAGGGTGGCCAGCAATAAATTCAAGAAAGCAGATGCCGACCTGAAATGGCCTGCAATGGCACAATTTCTCCCGCATCAATACAAAAAATGAGAAGAAGAAGAAAAAAATAAAAAGCAAACTGGGATACCCATGACCCATCTAGGAAATTTGAATCATCTCTTTTACATTGTCTTTGTGTTCTCCTGAAATTCAGAGAAAAAAAAGCTCGGGAATTGAAAAGAACAGATGCCCACAACCCTCCCCATTCTCTCACACTCTCTTTGATTTCCAGAGAAAGTAAAGGGTTTCTTTTGGGACCATTGAACAGTTCTAAATCCAAGCTTCACGGGCGTTTTGGTAACCTAAAAAAAGTCCTTTTGCTGCAGGTAAGGTGTTCATTCAGCACAAGCCACGGCTTTTGCTCTGTTCTTTTTAGCGGGCAAACACATGGCCTACTGCAGTTGGGAGGGATGAAGTAATGGCTTCGAAAATTGCAGACATGAAAGAGATTTGTTTGATTCTTCAGTAAAGCATTCTAGGAATTTCAGACTGTCAAGTCCCAGAAACTGTTCAGGGCTTGCCAACAGTTTATAGAGAAAACCTAGTCAACCAGTCTTAGAATAGGAACAACTTTTTGGTCCAAGCCCTCAGTACCATGTTTCAGGGAAAATCAAGGGCCCCATTTCCATGCAAGTGTTATATTAGCCACAAATATCCTGAAATCTGAATGTGGGGTTTGCCTTATTGGGAATACCCAAATATCATGGTAATTATACAACCATAGATTGCATGATATCAGCTGATCAACATGACATTATGTTGACTTCATTTATATAAAGTCTTTCATACCTCACATATTAAAACCCCAAAACACATCAAATTCTAAAAAGATCTAATGAACTCTACGCTTAAGTTTGACAGGCTAATTTACTTTGTTAGGTGAAGGATATATAATTCACCTAGGAATGTTGAATGTATCGTTGTTGTCACTTCATTTGTTCTTATGTAAAGGGTCTTCCACCTGTTATCTGAACTTGAATTTAAAAGGCCCATTGAATTAAAAGGTCGGCCGCACTAGCTAGCTGACTGACTCTGACCTTTGCATCAGACAGTTCCTTTTCCTTCAGCTCCCATTGTGCTTTGCAGTGCCAACCTAATTAATGTTCCACTCCTATTGCTAACTCCTTGTGGTGTGTGGTTTAGATAGGTACAATTAATGCACTGCGGCTTAAGTTAGATCAACCTGAACCCCAATGGTCCCATGGGTCGAATTCACAGTGTGACCCTTATCAGGACTTGCTTTGGTAAGAGAGATAAATTTTTAAAATGAAGGGTTTCTTTTAGAAAAAATCTTAATCCACAGTGCACTAAAGAAATTTTAGAAATTATGGACACAACACTTCATATACGATGTGAGTTCTTTTTTTTTTTTATTTTAGAAAAATGCCTTTAGTGGAAATATCACCAGTGCATTAGATTAAGAGTTTAAGATATTTTGTTTTGATAAAAATCCTTGGGAATAAACTATTGAACATAAATTTATTAGAGTGTTATCAAACTATTCAAATTATTAATGAGGTCTAAATGATCAAATAAGTGCTTATTTTTAAAGTTACCAAATTATCACAATAAGATGAAATGAGAACATGAGTTAAAGGTTTTAAATTGGGCATATAGAACTACTAGATTGGTGTTTATCTTTACCATGTAAAGGGCGGATGCTAGCTTGTGATCAATCAAATTGGGTTTGATTCATTTCTCATGACTTAGTGAGTCAAAACGAGTTTGAAGAATGGATCGGAGCCGCTTTGCCTATACACTGTGTTGGATTGTTTTGCTAATTTTAATATTTAGGAAGTCCAGAGTGTTCAAATTGCAAGAGTGTGGAAGTCTAAGTGAGTCCGGTTTTTTATTTTTTATTTCTTTCAGTTAAAAGGTCTAATTGTGTGTTGAAATTCTAGAAGTCGATCCAATCATCGAGAGTTACCTAGGCAATGAAAATTCATTCTGAAGACTTCTTCTTTTTTTTTTTTACCTGGGTAAAGTATTATGAAGACTTTATTGTTACCAATGACTCTCAAAAGTGCCCGGGGTAGTCTGTCATTGTTTTTTAAGTGTGTGATCGGAGATTGGCCAATAGTTCGGTGGAGAGAAGGTTCTCTTATTTGTAAACATCAAAAAAAAAATATATATATATATATATATATATCTAACAAAGCTATTATGCATCTGATCTTCCAAGGCATTCACTTCTCTTTGTATTATAGTGAGAACTTCAAGCAAGTCCACATTGTGATCCATTCAAATTGTCAACACACGTGAAACCCAAATATTATAATATATATTACCATTAAGTATTTATTACTTTATTTAGATTAGAATGTTGTACAACACTTTGGCGATACATCCCCACACATGCACTCTATCACCCTACCAAAGTGGTGTCAGAGCTCATGATGTTTATATATCATGTTTCTTCCAAGCAATATCAAGACATAAATAGACCCATAGCAGCAGGATATTTATAAATATTTAATATACCCAAACACACATTGCTTCATAAAAGTCGAAAGCATATCCAATAAAAACAAGGATATCACACAAGTGTAAAGTCATCCATCTTCAGAATTATTCAATTCTTTTTTTTATTTTTGTTGCAAACCAAACACATTAATAAATAGTATCGAATTAAGAAAACATGTGTCATCAGCGCACACATGTAACACTAACAGCCTAAACTTCTATAGAAAAGCAGCATCATCATATCAAAGCCTCGAATCAACCAGGCGTTCAAATAAAGAGAAGATGAATTGCATCTAACCTTTAGTCGGGGTCTTTCATCCTTTATAGCCCTTTGAGTAGCTTGTAGCACATCGTCGTAGAAGTATTTCCTTATTTCTCTAAAATGTGGAACGTTATTCAAACGAGAGAGAGAGAACCTTATTTCTCTAGAATGTAGAAGAAAGAGAAGTTTAAAAAAAAGATGTATAAAGAAATATAATTGCAAGAGAGAGAGAGAGAGAGAGAGAAGCTTCAGAGTACCTTTTGAATAATTTTAGCAGGATTGAAGAGAGTGTGGCTTACTGGAGAAAAAACCTCAATGCCATATTTAGCAGCAAAGTCCTGTCAAAAGCAATAAATTTATAAACATAAAAAATGATGCATGCCCTCAACTAAGTTTGGAAGGAGATTAGCAACAAGTTGGTTAATCCGATTGTACAAAGAATTGAAGTATTACAAGGAAATAAATGCTTAGAATCATGAAGTAAGAAGTGGCATGTAAGATTGTAAAATTGATGATTAGAATCATGAAGCGAGAAGTGTCATGTAAAATTGTAAACATGCATGAGTAAACAAACTTAACTTACAAATCCAACTATATATAAATGGTATAAGGATTCCCTGATGATGATGATGACAAGAAGTAACTATCAATATAGAACCAAGACTGAGCTGCCAATCACTTAAATGTAACTTCAAACTAGAAAATACAATAGCCAGAAATTATGCCTTTCAGAAGTGCCAAAAAGCC
The DNA here is from genome assembly GCA_037013555.1 of Sextonia rubra. Taxonomy (NCBI): domain Eukaryota; kingdom Viridiplantae; phylum Streptophyta; class Magnoliopsida; order Laurales; family Lauraceae; genus Sextonia; species Sextonia rubra. Next base: position 48,490,292 of record JASUAD010000009.1, on the reverse strand, counting down.
TTCCAAGAAAAAAAAAAAAAGTTATTCAAGCAACATACCAAATCCCAGTATTCAATTGTAGCATATCAAAACTACGTAAAGTTAAAGGGCTGGGAGGATTAACCTGCACAATATGACTAGCATCAAGCTCAAGTCCATCATTAGACACTGATGAATCATAAAGACGGCTGCATTGATCTAGCCTTTGGCTTTCATCCCTGTACTCCAATATCCGTTCCCTATATAAAGCATATTCCCAATGGGTGAACAAGTCATATCCATATAATATATATTAAGGATTATAACCATAGGTTCCAATAGAAAAGGCAAAACAAATTGAAGGTTACAATAATCCAATTGAAATAAAGATAGATGACAGTACAAAGAAACAACTAAAAGTAAAGTAGATGCAGCTTAGAATAAAGGAATGCGCTTGAAGGATGGGTGTGTGAAATGGAAAGTAACAATAAATGAAGGATTAGGTTTGAATGCATAAGAAAAGAGAAACCTTAGGAATGAGCCAAATCAGTAACACTTTAAAGAAACCAGCTATAACTATAAACAAACATAACAAGTCCCAAAAGAAACAGAGAAGACAAATTACATCCCATAGTTGGTAAGAATGCAAAAGCATGTAAAATTAATGGAAACAGATTTTTGACCAGCACTAGCAGCAACATAACTAATAGACAGATATTCCACACGAATATACAAAGAGTTTCTTTTATCAACAAAAGACAATGTTGTTTCCACATAAACATCACACGTCAAAACTATGTTGCAAATTTCAGAAAGAAAGTCTACTTAAGCCATTGTGTATTTGGCTCTTTGACAATTAAGACAAATGGATGTCTTGAAAGTCATCGAGTAGTTCAATATTTGAAGTTCTCTAAATTCTTTAAGCATGATATCTCTAAATGCATGCCGCTAAATAAGTTTTGAGTTGATCCGAGTCAAAAATCAATTTTAACACATGCTAGTAAAATATGCTGAAAGGGAATCTTGAATCTTGTGTGTCTATTCCTCATGATCTGGCTCATAATAAAATTGAGACGTGGGATTTGTGCTCACCAAATTGTCTCTAAGGAATGTGAAAAAACAAAAAAACCAAAACCAAAAAACAAAAAGGGCTCTATGAGAAGTTAGGAAGATGAAATTGTGAGAAGTTTCTAGAAAAGAATGGGAAAAGAGATACAATGTTGCCAACTTGCCACGAACAGTGACCTTATTAGCTGGAACTTGAAGGGACCAATCTTCTCTCCAGAACTTTCCATTCCCATTCTTCCTACATATATATAGCATAGCTCTTTCTCTTCTCTCCTTCAACCGCCATTTTCAAACGACTGCACACACACTTGGTGCTCTACTTCTCTTCTTCAAATCCCGCTGCGGAATCTCTAAGTCGTTGTAAATTCAATCCAAACCCAGAAACCCATTTCTCAGAGATTCCACTCCCTCAATCAAAACCCAGAAGCCAATTTCTCAGAAATTCCATTCTCTTGGATGAAATGCATGAGCAGATATCATAATTCAGCAACCCAATCGGCAACAGTCTCTATTCTACACTAACCCAGTTCGAAAAATCGGATTTTGCTTATAAAATCGACCTTCAAATCAAAATTCCAGCAGACCCACTTCGAATTCCACGTTTTGATGCGGAATTCACCAACCCAGAGCGGAGAATAACAAGAAGCAGCATCAGTTCTCTGTTGTTCGTGTTCGCCTTCAATCCGATACCGGCGGCATCTGTGTTGGAAGAGGTGCTTCCACTTCTACATTTGAATTCAAAATTCAGTTACAAATCTTTCAAACCTTAACAAGATTTGTGTTGGGGTTCTGAATTTTCCTCTGTTTTTTTCAGGAGTTGGCCATGGAAGATGGTGTGGTGAAGGAGGAAGTAATTAGCGGGAGCTCGTTTCCTGATTTGTCTCCTCGGCCAATGGAAGGATTGAACGAAACAGGGCCACCTCCCTTTCTGACGAAGATATTCGACATTGTGGAGGACAAGGCGACCGATTCCGTTGTGTCGTGGAGCCGAGCTCGTAACAGCTTCGTCGTGTGGGACGTGCGCCAGTTCACCACCAATCTCCTCCCCAAGTACTTCAAGCATGGCAATTTCTCCAGTTTCATTCGCCAGCTCAATACATATGTAAGTAATTCTGTTTCTGCCATCCCGTTGTTATGTTACTGGCCTGAGACTAGCTTGGAGCTCTTTGCACATCTCTGTTTCAGCTTTAGAGGTTGTTATTGGCTGTCAGTTATCACTATTGGTGCAGCATGTTTTGGTGAATTTGATTTTAATGCTTGGGTTGGAAAGACCCAAGATCAGATATTGTTATTTGTGCCTTTCCCTTTTTTATTTGAATTGATAAGAATCTCTGGTCATAGATGGGTTTTTTTTTTTTTCTTTCTTTCTTTCCTTGCTATAATTTGGGGGAGTGGTCACTTGTTTATTGGTGTTTCAAGTTTAGCTACAAATACAATGCTTCCACACATACCCCTACTTCTTCTATTTTGGCAGGAAAATTGTGCTCTGAATTTAGATGTTTCAAAGAGTTCATTGGTTATTCTAGAAGTTCATGCTACTTTCTTGAAAACTCAAGTTGTCTATGATGAGATCTTAAGGCCTTCTCAGTCTTTTTAATAGCCTGGATGAATTTGTTAGTTTGCAAGTGTTTTATTACAAGTTGTTTGTAGCATTTTGGGGGAACACAATCTAGGTTTCATGGAAAGTGGTATTTTCTGATGGATCTTACCAAATTCTTGGAACAATTACACTATAGACAAGTCTATACTTTGTTGAAACTCAACAATAGAATCTTTAGATTCTGCATCTTCTATGTATATTTTGCTATGACTGAGGTACTACTACTCCCCATAATGATTTGTTTGGGTGCTAGTTTTTGGTTGTTTCATATCACCATTTAGTCACATGGTGAACATACTGTTTCTTTGGAAACATTTGAGCACTTCTTATTATGGATCTCAACCATGGTGGTTGGTTCCAGGGTTTTAGAAAGGTAGATCCTGATCGATGGGAGTTTGCAAATGAAGGATTTCTAGGTGGGCAGAGGCATCTCTTAAAGAACATAAGGAGGAGAAGGAATGTCTCCCACAACATACAGCAGCATGGAATGGGAAATTGTGTAGAGTTGGGAAACTTTGGGATGGAAAATGAGATTGAGAGACTGAGGAGAGTTGATGGTTGAAATAGTGAGGCTTAAACAGCAGCAGCAGAACACCCGAGCTCAACTTGCAGCTATGGAAAAGCGCTTGCTATTCACCGAAAGAAAGCAGCAGCGGATGATGGCATTCCTGGCCAGAGCACTCCGCAACCCGACTTTCATCCTACAACCCGACATATATGCTTACCCATGAACAAAGCATACTCTGTATTTTTTCTTTTAAACTGGGAGAAAATGAAAAGATGAGCAAATAGCCATTAAAATACATAGAAAAAACTAAAACAATCTATACAGTCCAAGTTAACAGCAAGGAGGATTGAGAACACTGGTATCATATCAATTGAAAATGTCAAGTTCAAAGCTTTTCTTTCTGTATGAACACTGATGAACCCTGAAAGATCTGCAGCTTAGAAATAATAAGTAAAGAAATTAATTTCCAAAATAAGAACCAAAACATAAATAACTAACTTCCCTTCCAATGAAACAAAGATACAGCTGAAGTGGAAAAAAATAAGGATCAAAGATCATAATGGAAGATAACAAACCTCATCTCCTGGATTTCCAGCAAAGCGTGCAGAAGATGCACCAATAGAATCTGTTGCAGTTACCGTTTTCTCTGAGGATTTTCTCTTCCAGGGCCAACTCCTGCGGTCCATCTCAATCTAAACAGCCTGTGAACAATAATAAATAAAGGGCTGTAAAGCAATATCAACTTGACAAGATGGCAATTGACCAGGTGGTGGCTGGTACCCGTATGAGTCCATTACCAGAATGCTTAAATAGCACTAACTCAGCCGAGTCGAGATCAATTCGGATGATCAAGCCGGCATGGAGGGGCACAAGACTGGCACAGACAAGCACAGGACCAGCACAGCACAGACTGAACCACAATAACTTGACCAAACACATACATATAAATACACAATTTTTCCACTATTGCTTTCCTAGTTGGAAATGAGAGGATGAGTCAACAGACTTGTAGTTCAACGGGAATGTAATGGCCAGTACTGCATCAAGAAAAATAGGTTAGATATGGTTAAAAAAATGGAGTGGATCTAGATAAAGAAGTGCACACAACTATTACGTTGCTAACTGCCATTCTACAACAATGGATTCTGAAGGTCGTGGTGGTGATGGTGACGTGACAGCAATGGTGATAGTGGAACCCAATACTGACTATGAGGGCCATGAGATGGCCATCTTAATGAAGATCAATCATCACCATCAGGAAGTAATAATGCAGTTTTTGAAGATGAAGACGAGTATCCCAGACAAAAATTCAGACCCACTGGCTTATAGTAGAAAAAAAATGTAGAATATCAAGCCAAGAGTGTTCAATATGATGGATGGTACAGATACCCAAATCCAAATCCTTATAATCGTGACTGAGTATGAATATAGTGCCTGTAGGCAGTATTATTATGGTGGTGAACAATAAGAGGCCAATAATCAACACCAACTACAAGTGAAATTTCAAATATGACAATGGAGTCAGAATAATTACAGGCTACATAGAAGACAATTATCCATTGGGTGCCCCAAAATTATCCATTAAGGAGAGGATATCATAATAACAATGATGAAGATAGGTTTGAAATGTTGTATCCCCGACAGCCCCAAACCCCACCCAGATCTGGCTGCATGATTTTACATGGTAACACCCCACATATCCTTAGTAATCTGTACAGTGGGCCCAATTGAACAACCATCACTTAGATAGAAGCAGTTTTTGTCATTTCATTGAAATGATTTGTTACCAAAAGATCAATTTCAACACAGCATTCAATCTCTATCCAATCTGATTGAAACAAGGCCAGTGCCAATTCATGGAGATTTAAGAGATACATATAAATACACATACGTAGATATCTTCTACCAATAACAACAAAGCAAAAATACAGGTGCATAAATATTGCCAAGGAAGATATAACAAATCCATAGAAATTTGTAGAAACAAAAAGACCCATATGGAAACAAGTTTTACAAATATTTTATAAACAAAAAGATCAGCATGGTTTCAAGCATAAACCTCCATCAGGTGGTTGATGTAAGCTCCTTGCACTCCTGTATGCAAAAATGAGGAGTAAGAGTAAGTTATTTCTGATGAAAATTGCTTCATGAAATTTTCATATCAAGAATTCAGCATATAAAACAAGATCTTTGTAATGAAGTTTAGGCAATGATGGTGAACTTCTCCACCACAGCACATCCACCTCTAGCATTTTGGTAAAGCCCTCGCGTGCCTTTTTCTGTTTAATGCGCCTCTCCTCAGCCTCTTGTTTTTTTCCTTTGCCCTAGGTACTGAAACACAATCGAAAGTGAGTCGATTACAATTTTTATATAATCAACCACCAAAAAGAAAGACAAAAAAAAAACACACACCTCAGTAAGACTTAAGAAATGCAATAGGCTCCTAGTTACAGCAAAATCTGCAGAGTCCAACAGTGCTTTAAAGGCATTTTTTTGCCTCCTGAAAGAAGTAAAACTTGAACTTGTAGTCAAATACCCCACACAATAATTTCAACAAATGCATACGAGAAATTTATAGGCCATACCTGTTTGTTAGCATAGAATAAAGGTTCTTCATCAACCATTTTCTCCTCTAATGTAGTAACATTGACTTTTCCAGCAACAGGCATGCCCCTCTTGGCTTCCTACAAGGATAAAGATAGAGTCTATAATCACTAATGTTCACAAGCAACATGCCAAAATTAAAGAAAATAATACAAAGTAATTAATATGGACATATATCAAGGGTGATTTCTAAGATTGATCTTCAAATTTAAAGTGCCATAAAATTCAAAATTTTATGGCAAGGTAACGTTCAGCTGTTACCTTGCCACCCCTTATGCTTGGAAAGGAGATTCCTCTTCATATCTAGGAAAAACAGAGACGAAAAATAAAAGAAATCCAAATTACAAAATATTCAGAATGCACCCAAATTACATATGGAAAGCTTCAACATTCAGTTAAATTATACTACTGCCCAAAAACAGAACAAAAACCCACTTCAAATCCAATTACCATAAAGAACCCAATCAAAATCTAAATCAGGACACATTGATTCCAATGATTCACAATCTAAACACAGCCATTCAAAACCCAACAGAAACACATACCCCATTCACAAGCCAGACAGTGACCCAAATAGAAAGAGAACCAACTAAAAGTGTAAAAAACAGCAACTACCCAGTTCAGATTCCTTTTCCCTTTCAGCCACTACCCTCCATTTAAAGCAATCGCAGCAGCTTTGGCTAATAGGCTTTGTTCAACCTCAAACTTCCCAGTGCTACTCTGTTATCTACTGCCATATTTCATTATCAGTGCAAAAAGATGAAGACCCATAACAGAAAAGGACATGAAAGTAAAAGATCAGAGCTTCTGAGGCTCTTCAGGCTCTTTAGGCTCTCAGTCTCAACTAATTAGAAACTGTAGAGCACAAAAACCCTAGATCCAAATCACATACCAGAGCTTCCGATTCGCCATTCTCCTCCGCATTCGCATGCAGTTTGCGACCAAAATCAAAGACAACAACAAAGCACTAATCAGATCAGAAATATAGATCATCAGAATCGAACGATCAAACCCTAAAGCAGAGGATCTCTTCGATCGATCGAAAGAGAAGAAGCCCTAAAACAGAAAGATCTGTTCCATCGATCGAAACCAAAGAGAAATCCAGATTTAGATCTACCAAAAACAACAAAGATGTTAGAGTTGAGAGATCGATTAGAGCATCAATGGCGATAAAGAAAAAACCCTAACTTACCTTTTGAGAAATCGGGAAGAAGAGAGAGTAGAAGTGGAAGATCGAGAAGAAGAGAGAGCAGAAGATCGGGTTCAACTTGCTACCACGGGTTACACTTCAAGTCTTCAGCGATGTTTACCGAAATATACTCTATTTCTTCTCAAGTGGACTGTGCAGAACGGATCAGATCCGTTTCAGCTCTGGAACGGCCCAAAACCGGGCCCAGAGTCCGTTCTTAAAATGTAGTTTTGGTGTAGTGTACGCATCCGTCCCTCACCATTTTTTTCATGAGAACTCTAGGTGGAGCCCATCTATCACTCAATCCAAACCTTGCAACACACATAGGACCCCATGATAGCAACTTACCCCAACCTTTGTTAGGATCCGAATTTATTGGACCGTTGGATTGACTAGGCACTACAAGAAAAAACCTTTTTGTCAACGCATTTATGCATTGGCAAAGGTTAGTATTTACGTTGCTAAACGCATTCTGCAACGTAATTGAGTGCGTTGCTAGCATGTTGCCAAAGCTTCATCAATAAAAGTATTTCGCGACGCAATTTGACCGCGTTGGGAAAAGTTAACTTTTCAGCAACGTAATATTCGTTGCGAAAATATGTTGCCGAATCATTTTAAATGTTGCTGAAAGATGATTTGTTCTAGAAATTAGTTGACATACGCCGACGCAACAAGTGCGTTGGTAAAAGTTTTGAGCCTTTGCCAACGTATGTGGCGCATTGGCAAAAGTCTACTTTCCACAACGCACGTGGCGCGTTGGCAAAAGTCTACTTTCCGCAACGCAACACACTTGTTGCGTTGGCAAATATTCACTTTTCGCAACGCAAGTTGTGCGTTGGCAAAAAAATTACTTTTTGCAGCGCACGCGGCGCGTTGGCAAAAGTTTACATTTCCCATCACACGTGACTCGTTGGCAAAAGTTCACTTTCTGCAACACACTTGGTGTGTTGTTAAAAGTCCACTTTTAGCAACACAATATCTACATTGGCAAATAATCTTTTTCCTTAACAACACAAATAAGTGCGTTGGAAACATTATTACATATCATGTAAGCATGTTCAAAATTTGCTTTTGCCAACGCCATTATTAGCATTAGCAAAGGTATAACATCACACCTAATATTTTCTAATTTTTATACACAACCTGTATTCATATAAACTCATTGCAATTGAAAATAATTTTTCAATCTCAAACATAAAAATAAAAAACCAACCTCAATGTGCATTCATAATAAAATTCATTCAAACCTCAAACATTTGCATTTATTATAAAATTATATCCAATTCAATTCCAAAACAAACCTCCCCCAAATATAAAAATAAAAAAAAGATAAAAATATTCAAATAGTATCTAGACAATGTATTAAATTCAAGCAGATTCTCTCTTTCTCTCTCTCATGTTTCATCAAAGCTGCCCATGCATTCCATAATGTCGCTCATCGATCTGTGAAAAAAGAAGAAAGAAATGCATCAAACATGTTTTCAAGCACATTTCGAGTATAATATACGTGCAGAAAATTTAGACTAAAATTAAAGAAGCCATTGGAGTTTTTAATCAAGCAACTCAATAAATATAAATGCATGTTTTATTCTGAACTAAAACAGAAATTATAAAATTGATGTATTAAAATTCATACAATAAACATGAATTTACTAACCAAGAAAGCTCAGGCTCTGCATCAGCTTTCGACACATTTGCCCCACCATGTGATGATGTCGAAAAAAATCCTACCCGCTGTAGGGCTTCCATTGCCATAACCTGAAAAGCCGAGAATTCTTCAATTCTTTTCTTTGCAACTTCAATCTGCTCTTTGAGGCTCTGCACCTCATAATCACGTGCTCGAGTGTCAATGACACTCCTAGAAGATGAAGGCTTCGGTCCAACCCCAAATCTCTTCAAGTACCCCGGTCTCGGCCCAAGCACCTCAACCGACATCTCCTCCGTACTCATTGGGGTTGCACCGGGTTGTGAACACCTATCCCGCAACTTTACTAATTTATCCTGTTATTTTGACAAGGAATTGACAATCAATTAAATTGAGAAATAATATTATTACCATCTAAATAGATTAAAAACCAAAGTAAAAAAGTAATAACCAATATTACATATGTAATATGCTATAAGCACGCTATAAACAAAGTAGTCTATCCACTACATTATAGCTAGTATCACAGGATTCTAGTGATACATGTACACACACACACACATTCTCATTATATACATACATGATTTTCCTTACATTTTGGATTCATCCAATCGTTCTTTGATTTACTCCAATGAGAGTCTTTATAAAAGTCCACGAAGTGGGGCTTTTGGCCTCCATTCTCTGTCGCCTGATTTCATTAATTAGTTTTATGAGAAAGGTTATATGTAAGTACTATAATCTAATTAACATTATTTTTTGAAATTATCAAGAATTAACATCACCATGATATACAATGTTGATGGAAAGGACCCCGATCCGTATGCATGATTGTAGGGTAGAAGTGCACGAGATGCTTTGGTTTTCTCTAACTTAGCCTACCAAAATTAAGGAGAAAATAAAAAAAAGTTAGTAAATCTCAATCATGTTAAATTTTAACCAATAGACATTTATGACAAATAACTTAGTGACATATATAATGCATAGATGTTACCTTCCACTTCTCATCAGTCCAAACATGGTTGATCATGTAGTTCCAATGCTCTGGCTTAACGTTATTAGGCGGTTGAGTTTTGGGGTCAACACCTTTTTCCAACATATTCTTATACTTAAGGTGCAAGCGACACTTCCAGCCCCTATATAATGTTTGACATTTTTTATCAACTGCCGCCTGTACTTTAGGATCAGTTGTATAATCCTTGATCTCAAACTTCTCCTGCAAACATAATATTAGTGTATTGATACCTATTAAATAATACAAATTAATGTTATTAGTTAATTAATAAATTTCAATTACCAAAGCTCGTTGTATGATGGCCGCTCTAAGTGAACTATCAATATCAGTCCATGTATTAATGCCCTGTAGTGGTGCTACCCGTCTAATCTCGTTGCCAAGCTCCATTGCAAAAGAAAGGGCATGAAGCCCTACTGGCACATTGCAATCATCCGGGAACTCCACTGAGAGTTTTTATCTAATCGCGCTACAAGCCTCTCAGTCCTCCTACCTTTTGTCTGGCCTCGTACAGACCTTTTGGTCGAGCTTGAGGCTGTAAAGACAAAAATGTTGTTTATGCTTATATGCATAATTTATTAGAGTAAGATAAAAATTATAAGCGAAGAAGGCCAATACCCAACGCTGGCTCTGTAGCACTAGTTATATATATTAAGAGCATTCATCCCCTTTGTGAGAGAGAAGGAGGAAGTGACGCATGGCACACCTAAATTTTCTAAAATCTAAAATATTTCTCCTTTTTCCTAAAATCTCTCATGATTTATTTTGGTTTCCTTGTGAAAAGAAGTCTTATTTTAGTAGACTAATCTCTCCTCTGGCTAGATTTCATAATCCTAATTTCTTCTTATTGATAAACTTATAAATCTAATAAGAAAAGACTACCTCTAATCTATATTTTCCTAAAAAGTATGTGCCTCAACTAATCTCGTGGGAACCATTTTGATGAATCGATTCAATTTATCTACCCATTGTGGAGATCTACCTACTTTACTAGATCCACCCATCCACATAGGAAATCAAATTATCAAGCCCATCTAACATCTACTTTGGTTAGATCAACAAAGATGGGCTTAAGGGTGAATTCCTTGGCATCCTTGTGCAATTTTTTTTAATTATGTGTTTGTCATGTGATCAATATCATGATAATGCAAATTCGATTAAAATTAACTCTAAACATATTTAATTTGAGTCGATTTTCAAGTAAGATGAGAAAAATATATAGTAACTATGAGCTCCAGGCAGTGGGGTCTACTTGGATGCTTTTTTATAACTAGGTAATTCATGGAACGGCCATCCAACGACGAAAACTTAACATCTTTGATTAAAATCGTCACCACAAAAACTTTTTTATTGCACATCCTACTTACAAAGGATCTCGCTCTTTAAAATTTTTCCCTTTTGAATAGATTTTAGTATATATAATTTAAAAAATGAGTAAAACTTAAGATATTAACTTTTTCAGAATTCACATTACATTAAATATATTTATATTTAAATTTCCTACAATTAAAGATGACATACCGGATTCATATTTCTTCAATTTAAAATTTTTATTCATTTTACATTTAAATAGATCTATCTCTTTTTAATAATGGCAATGCAGATCGGAATTTATAAAATTTAAATGATATAAAAAAAATTATGTAAATCTTTGAAATTGGTTTTATGACTTTACATTAAGTAACTTACTACAAGATGAGATGAACATTAATTTAACTTAACATGTTTTCTTAATTTTTCAATCTTAACATTAATTCAAAAATAATTGTAGCTTTTATAATTTTACATCACTACTTACTTTTTAAAAAAGTTTTTAGGTAGAGAATTTTTTTAATGCTAAATACAATACAATTTTATTTATATAAGTACTAGTTTTAATGCTAGATTTATTCTTTTTTCATTAATATTGTAAAGAAATATATATATATTCTATTAAAAAATTTTCTTTGGCACGGGCCATTTTGCTAACAGATTAATCTTTCTCTGTCCATTAAACATTGGATAAAATCACATTCTTAGGTTCCTTTAAAATGCTTTGGATACTTAATTGTGAAGGCCTAGAAGTAGATTGCATAAAGTGAGAGGGCTTACTTGTAATTTATAGAAACTACACAAGCCACATTCCCAAACAGGAGACGATCGGTTGTGAATGTGTTGCAGAGGAACGTCTTCCTCTTTAACTCCTTCTTATCAGTTACATGGACAGTGGGTCCCAATGGACTCGATCCACAAGGAAACTAGATCCCTATGGTCGTCTAGTATCCCTTTCCTAGATGAGCGTCTTGGATCTCTGATCAACTGGGACAAGTGGGCCCACAAGGCTTGGCAACCATTACCGATTCAAGCTTTGAAAAGCAGAAGTTTAATCTGGTTTTCTTCCTCTTTTTACAGATTGGTAGTGTGGGGATCATTGCATAAAGACTGTTGATCTCTTAGAAAGGCAATTTATCAAACCCCACTTCCAGATTTGAAGTTTCTAACACCTAATCTCTACCATTAATGGCTATCATCAATTTCTTCCTTAATATGGGCAGATTTAGGCCAGTTGGATAGTGGGCCATAGAGATCGTAATCCATACGGGTCCATCATGTTTAGGGTCGCCCATGTGTGGTCCAATGGATAATCGGATTAGATCTTCCATCAAGTGATCTCATAACATATATCTATAAAAAAAAAAAAAAGAAAAAAATCGTTGAACAGAGATGCAACATCTATAACAGAGAAAGAATGGAAACATTGGAATTGCTAATACATGTACAGAGAAGGAAACGGTGGACAACATACATCTATTAAAAAAAACAAAAAAAAAAAAAAAACACAAACGTAGAATGACAGAGATGTATAGAGAAGTGCAAATAAGATGCTCCCACCCACCTGTATGTATGCCTTTGATCGTTGCACGCACTGTAGCAAGAAGCTTACTCTTCCTCTTCTCAACTTGATCTTCTTCTCGTCTTAAAATCTAGGCTTAGGTTTAGGGTGCTAGATTTTAAGGCAAAAAATAGAGGGAGAAGTTATGGGATTCTAGGTAATATTATACTATATATAGAAAAATTAAGTGGGCTTACATTCTTTTTTCTTTTTTTTTTAAAGAGGGTGGTTCAACTATTTGGGATGAACTAATCCTCTTGTGCCCAAAAAAAAAAAAAGGGTAATATTCCTAATGGCACTAGTGTGGTAGTAGTGTGCCCGAACCCTGAAACCTCTGGGTTGAATTATTTTTTTTTTCTTGTATATATATGGAAAAGTCTAGTTTAATAAAATAAATAGCAAGTTTTAATCAAATATAGTTTTTCAAATTTTCACTTCCACCTAACAAGCACTACAAAATTGAAATATTCGGACGGGTCTACAACAATTATCCAGCCTTAGCTTGTTAGTTATTAGTGCTTTTTTTTTCAGGTCTATATTCAGTGCATCGACCTTTAGGCCTAGCTTGCCCTGTTCAACCATCTATATTGGAAATCAGTCCTAAGCCTAGAAATTAGTCCCTAGCCCCTGTAGGAACTAATCTTTAAGTGTGGCGAACAATCATCTGAAAAGACAAAAGAAAAAAAAAAGACACAAAGAAAGAAAGGAGATCAAACCAAAAGGTGATGGCTCTTTGACAAAGTTTAGATTGGGCAAGGGGCCTAATTTTACAATCATCAAACCATCACTTATTACTTACTATATATTGATTTAAATCTAAAAAAAAAGTTATACTATAAAAGAACCATTAAGATTTAAGGCCATTGAATTATATGATAATTTGAACCGTAAAAAATTATAAAATGAGAATATCACTATAGATAATTATGATGGGTCTTCGCCAACACAAATAGTGTGTTGGCAATTAAGGTAGGTCTTTGCCAATGTATATAGTGTGTTGGCAATTAATATGGGTCTTTGCCAACGCACATAGTGCATTGGCAATTAAGAGTGGTCTTCGCCAACGCATGTAGTGCGTTGGCAATGTTTCGGGTGCCTTTCGCAACACACCTGTGTGCGTTGCAAATAAGTCAAACCATTGCCAACACATTGTTTATGTCACCAAAGGTTAATATTTCGTTGCCAAAATCTTTACTGTATTTACGGGACAGTTTTTGTATAATTTCAACATCTTTTGCCAATGCAGCCTCATTTGCGTTGGCAAAAGTATATAATTTTGTGACTTTTGCGAATGCATTGTTATTTACATTGGCAAAAGGTAACATTTAGCAACGCCTTTCAAATGACGTTGGTAAAAAGCGTTGGGGATTGCGCAATTTGTTGTAACAGAATGAATTTGTGAGTCACGGATGAAGGGGTTAGGGATATGTGATTGGGACCAAATTTGATATGTAGGGTGCTTTCACATAGATCTTTCCAACCCCCCCAATTACATCCCTTGGTGGGGTCCACAGTGGGCCCCACCAAAGAGTGTGCACGAAAAGTCCATGAGGAACGTATGCACAGGAATAGCCCCCCATATATATCTACATATGCAAATGCATACATCTACTGATGCATAATAAACCATCACTACAACAAAATGCAGATTTACCAACGAAATTTGCCGACGCAGTCTAAACATGTCGTAGAAAATGCGTTTAGCCGACGCATCACAACGTTGGCAAAGGATTCCTTGACGCTCTCATGTAAACGTCGGAATATGTCGTCGAGAAACAGGATGGTGCCATCTGGGTTTTGGAGGGAAACTTCTCCCAACATGAAATTACATATTACCGACGCATTACAACGTCGAGAAATAAGTTTAATTATGCCGACGCTATGAATGCATCGTGCATTATGAAATCATATTTGCAGACATTGTGATTGCATCGGAGAATACCCCCTACCGACAATTGCCGACGCTAGAGATGCGCATTGGGGAATGTCTTAAAAGAAATATATCGGAGAATACTCTCTTGTCTTAGTCTCTGCCCTTTGTTTCTTTATCTCATCTCTGTCCAAACCTTTTGTTTCTCCACAAGCCCATCTCCACATCTAGATGGCGCCATCCTCTTCTCCGGCTAAGCACTCTTCTTCGACTAAGCAGAAGCCCCTAGTCTTGTGCTGCCTTTGATGTGCAAAATCGAAACGGAGAAGACAGAGGCGAGCACCGTTTGTGGATCTCAAACGGCAGAAACTCAATCTCCTCTCTGTTTCTCCTCACCGTCAGAAGAAACCAATCTCCACCGTCATCCATCCATCTACCCATCTCCACCATCCACCACCGCCACAACCATCCCCTTCCCACAAACCAACCCCAGCCACCATAGTCTCATTCTCGACCCCTGCCCTACCCACAACCAAGAAGCTCACTTCTGCAAGACCCCTTACCCTACCCATAATCCAGCCCTTTTCATCTTTTGAAGCCCCATGACCACTGTTAAACTCTAAACACATTTGACCCATCGGAAACCCCATTGCTCTTGGACGAGAAACGAGTGGACTCTGTTGCAGGTTGACATCTTCTTTTTCCTCTCCTCCATCGCTCTTGTGAGTTCCATTTTTTTTCTCTTTTTTCAACTTTCTGTTTGGGTGTTTTGAGCATTGGGTTTTACATGCTTGGTATGGGTTTTCTTCTATGATTTTGCCTTCTGGTTGATCTGGGGTACTTTGGATTTCTCTTCTTTTTCTCATATATTGATTGTTTTGAGGAGAAACAATCTCTTGAATCTTTCCTTATGTGTGATTCTGCCCGGTTTTTAATACTATAATGGTGTTTCTCTGATATGTTACTAATATATCTGTGCTTCAACTCCAACATCAGATTGGGTCTGTTTAATTTCTTCTCCACAAGTTCGATTTCATCATATTTTCTTGGTTTTGTTCTAATAATCTGGGTATTGCAGGTAGTCATTGATCTCAATGGTTTCCGGCCTTGTTTAGCTGAAAACCATTTTCTAGTATTTATGAATTGCATCCTCCGAAGAATCCGTGTCTTCATCCAGTCATTTTCTGTTGTCTTCCTCCACTGGTTTTATGTGTTTTCTTGAAAGAGCCTCTTCAGATTGAATTGATTTACTCATTGTAATAAGAAATTGTCATCAGCCCAAATTCACATTTCGCAATCTCATCCTAGAGTCATCAATGTCCCCAACAATAAGGCAGCGCCCGAATTCCTGTTCCGATGAAGATCCTCAGCATCTGATGGATCAGAGGAAAGAGAGAAGGATGCTCTCCAATTGAGAATCTGCAAGGAGATCTAGGATAAAGAAGCAGAAGCACTTGGATGATCTCATAAACCAAGTCACTCTGCTGAAGGCTGAAAACAATCAGATCTTGACAAGGATTAATGTTGTAGTGGAGAATTATGATGCAATGGAAGCAGATAACTCAAATTTGAGGACCCAAGTGGAGGAGTTGACAGAAAGGCTGAAGTCTCTGAACTCTACTTTTCATTTCTTAGAAAAGTTTAGTGGGATGGCCATGGATATTCCTGAAATACCAGATCCTTTGCTTAGGCCGTGTCAGCTTCTTTGCCCTTTAGAGACTATTATGTCTTCTGCAAACATGCTTGAGTGCTGAAAATTAGCTATATTTTCTGGGGAGAACGGCAATCTGGCACCTTGTTTATTCCTCTCTTGGGCTCATCACTTGGTTTTTTTTAGTATTGGGTGTTGGATTACTTTCTATGTGTGTTGAGCTGAAAATGCATACAATTTGTTCC
Source organism: Sextonia rubra (assembly GCA_037013555.1). Taxonomy (NCBI): domain Eukaryota; kingdom Viridiplantae; phylum Streptophyta; class Magnoliopsida; order Laurales; family Lauraceae; genus Sextonia; species Sextonia rubra. Next base: position 48,474,073 of record JASUAD010000009.1, on the reverse strand, counting down.
TTTTCTTCTTTATACTTTTTCATAATACTATTGTTTGTGTAGTAGTTTATATGATTTATCTATGCATGGTAGGAGTTCCCAAACTCTTTTGTGGTGTTTTTTTTTATGCGTATTATGGAGTATTTCTGATTTTCTTATTGGAATTTTGACTCAAACCTGTGTGATATGAACCTTAACGCCTTCAAGTTGTGCTGTCAATACTCAAATCCTCTTTGCAGAGTGTTAGTAATTAATTTGGCTTTAGTCTCTTTCCTCAAATTGTTATATGGTATGTTAAGAAGAGGGGAGAGAGAGAGAGAGAGAGAGAGAGAGAGATTCTATGTTCCATGTATGGGGATTTTGGTCATGACTTGGTTCGAGTGTATAAATAGAACTCTTAAGTAATATTCTTTGCAAGATATTTTATAAAATTATGGTGTTCCCAACTGTATATATTTTTATAAAACTATGGTGTTTCCAACTGTATTTAAGGTGTGTATACTTTTGGGTTTCATATACTCTCTTAGCTAAAAAACAAAGTCCCACATGGGGCATTAGAGTGTGAGTTGTGTGAGTTACTTGGGTCGGCTGTGTACTCAAAAGCCGTGTACACTTTGGGTTCCTCAGTTCATTTCTCTCTCTAAGTAAAATAAAAACCTGTAAATTCTAAATTCTATTTTCTTTATCTTTTTATTTTTTTTGGAAAGTTGAGAATTTATATTGTCAACTTCAAAAAAAATTATATTTACATACTCTATTTTAGGATTTTCACTTATCAAATAGAGCATTAATGAGCTCCCCTTGAGCTCTTATAGTTTTTTTGAAATCTCATATTCTTATAAGGGCTGAAAAAAAAATGAAAAGCTTTGAATGAGATGCTACAAAAATCAATTTACTTGCCATGCTTGGGAGGCAATGTATGCTAGTTGAATTTTGTGTTGCTCTTTCAAATCAGCCAGCACCTCTCCCATGGAATGATTTAGAGGTTGTGATTAATAAATTAATAGGCTGTAGTACATCTTTTTCTATTTCTTTTATAGCATAATTACAAAATTTTATTTAAAAGGAAAGACAGGTGAAAATCAAATTATAAATTTATTAATGAATTAATAGGCTTTTTTTTTTCTAGTGTGCTTGCACTAGTTGTTAAAATCCATTGAGATGGGCTTAACCTCCTACCCTTGGCATTAGTTTAAAATTTAAAAATGACTAAATCATAGTTTTTCTAAAAATATTTAAATGAAGAGAACTAATTCTATGACTATTATCCTGGTAAGTCTAAAATCTTTTTTAGCTTTTTAGTTATTTTCAATTAACATGTTTCTATCTTGTTTATGTTTAGGATGTTTGATGCACAAACTGATGTTTCTGTTTTTTAGATATTCTGGTGAAAAGAGATGAGAGCAGTTTCATATAAGGGCAAGTGGGTGATGGGGTGATCTTGAATGTGATTAGCTTATTGATTAACCCTTGTTAAAATATGGACAAGGCTTGGACGACATTGGATAGTCAAGATCCCAAGGTGAGAATTGGTTGGGAGTATCGTGAGGGGGTGAAATCATTTATTGAATTTGCAAAGGTAAATGCACGGGATGCTACTGAGATATGGTGCCCATGTAGGGTTTGCAAGAACAATCGTAGGTATGACTATGAAACTGTGAACTTTCATATCTGCCGTCGGGGTATGCAACAATCCTACAAGACCTGGATCTACCACGGAGAAACAATACCTCCTATAGATGAAGTTGTTGAATTGGAACATGGGGCTGAGAGTGATTATGAGGATCAGGATGAATATCCAGAAATGATAGAAGACCATTACATGGGAACTCACACCAACGTTGAGGGCATCCAGAGTAACGCCATACATCACTTTGAAAGGATGTTGGATGCTTCTTAGCACCCTCTTTACCGGGGTTGCTCTCCAGATAACACTTTGCTGGATTTTGTTGTTACGATGATAGAGCAAAAGGTAGAGGGAAAATGGAGCAACAAGTCGTTTAACAATTTGATGCAGATACAGAGGGCAATCTTGCCAGAAGGCAATCTTGTTCCTGAATCAATTTACGCAACGAAGAAGATACTGTGTGATTTGGGACTGGGATATGAGCACATTGATGCTTGTCAAAATGATTGTGCTTTGTTTTGGAAAGAGAACGCAGTTTTAGATAAATGCCCGGCATGCGAGGAGTCCAGATACAAGCTAAATGATGGGAAGGGCAAGAAGATCCCTCATAAAGTTTTACGTTATTTCCCATTGATACCGAGGTTACGGAGACTTTACATGTCCAGAAAGACTGCCACATACATGAGATGGCACAGTGAAAAACGCAAAGATGATGGGATAGGTAGGCATCCGGCTGATTGTGAGGAATGAAAGGATTTTGATAAAGAGCATCCCGATTTTGCAGGGGAGATTCGTAATATAAGGTTGGGGTTAGCCTCTGATGGGTTCAACCCTTTCGGAGACATGAGTACGTGCTTCAGCATGTGGCCTGTTATACTTATGCCGTACAACTTACCACCCTGGATATGCATGAAAGAGCCATTCTTCATCATGTCACTACTTATTCCTGGACCGCATCAACCTGGAAATGATATTGATGTTTATCTTCGACCCTTAATTGATGAGTTAAAGGAGTTGTGGGATACTGGTGTAGAAACTTACGATGTCTATAGTAAGCAAAGCTTCAAAATGCATGCAGCTGTGTTATGGACCATAAATGACTTCCCTGCATATGGTAACTTGTCTGGGTGGAGCACCAAAGGCTACAAGGCATGTCCCATTTGTAATGAAGATTCATTATCGGTCAGGTTAAGAAGGAAGCTTGCTTACACGGGGCATAGAGCTTACTTGCCTAAGTGGCACAATTGGCCCGTATAGGTAAGTGAGTGATTACTTATGCTATTGATTATACTAGAGGACTAACAACATTCACAGATGCAATGACAATCTCCCATTTTTTTTTTTTTTGAGAATTTTCTAAACTGAATTGGTTATTCAATTTTGTTTCTGCAGATTGCTAATTGTGATCTGCCTAGTTGCACTCGGGTTTTTTCTTACATGGAGAATCATGCATCCTAACCACGAGGCAATGTGGCTGTGGGGACTGTCGATCACATGCGAATTTTGGTTCACCATTTCATGGCTGCTTGACCAGCTTCCTAAGCTCTGTCCTATTGACAGAATTACTAACCTCTCTGTTTTGAAAGACCGGTTTGAGTCCCCAAGCCTTGAGAATCCGAAAGGAAGGTCTGATGTTCCTGGTATAGATGTCTTTGTTTCGACAGCAAACCTGGATAAAGAACCTCCCCTTGTCACTGCAAACACAATTCTTTCTATCCTAGCAGTAGATTATCCAGTTTAAGAACTTGCATGTTACTTATCTGATGATGGAGGGTCACTACTGACTTTTAAAGCTCTTGCTGAAACTGCAAGCTTTGCAAGGACTTGGGTTCCCTTTTGCAGGAATATATGTTTACAGTCACTTTGCAGTGCTAGAATACTCCCTGGTTGATTCCTTTTTTCCAGTTTGCTTTTGTATCCAGATTGTCTGTAAGCCCTTCTCCACACCATCTAAAAATCAGTCCACAGAAAGTAGAATTTCAGCAACTTTTTTTTCCACGCTTGCTGCTTCAAACAGCAAACCACCATGTCTATTAGAAGTGACCAAGCATATAGAGGCAAGATTTACTAATCACATTGGGTATCCACCTGAGAACGTTTAAGAAGAGCTAGTGCATTCTCGGAAATAGTTACAAAGACCAGTATGATCCTTCAAGGAGGGTATAGACGATTTCACAAAGAAGATTGCGCTATTACTATGTTGAGATGTCTGAAGTTAGCCATTAAAAAAAAAATTTAGACAGAGGCATTGAGCAATGTTTTCAGACCTTCTTTTACATTCTCTTTTATGTTCTTTTATCTTCTATTTTAGACCATTTTTTGAAATTGTTGATAATGTTTGGTATTTATTTTTCTTATTCAAACTTCTAAAGAGGCCACACCTAAGCTTGTTCTTCAGTTCATGAATATGAGGGGACTAACAATTTTGCAGGTCAATAGCCGTCTTCAAGTTTACATTTCTACAGATGTTTTGACATATGAAGAGTGACTTTAACAGACAAAGAGGTCTATTCACAAAATTAAGAAAAGAAAGGTTGCCTTCTCTTTTTTTTTCTTGTATTATTGTTTGCAAGCTATTGAGATTTGTTGACCTTGAAGCTATAGAAAGTAGCAATCTTCTTGGTAGTTGTCTTTCTCTTGGATTTCTTCTCTCAAAGGATTCCTTGGGCCACCTGAATGACTTCTAGAGTATCTCCTAGTGGCAGGTTAGTTTCAGTCCCTTGCTTGGCCATGCCTTTAAGAACCAAACCTTTAAGAACCTTTAAGAGTCTCTCAACAGAATCAAACCTTTAAGAACCAAAAACTCTTATTCAATCCCAACTCATTGTCTTCAGGAATTGCGGCTTCATTTGGCTTGACAGAGCCATGCCTACGGGCTAGCAGAACCCTGATATGCTTGGTAGGAGATAGAGATTTTGAGCCTCCTTTCCATGACAGTCCCATTGAAAAGATGAAAACAAAGAAGACTTCTACTTCATCCTCTCGGATGAAGAGTTCTCTTCCTTGGCATAAGCATGCTGCAACTGAAGCATGAGTCTTTGTACTTTCTCTCTACAAAAGGGCAATTACAGCTCTTGTGCTAGCGATGTTGGTCATGTCAATAGGTAATGGTGGATTGTGTGTTTGTGTTGGGTAGCATGAGGTTTAAAAATGTGAAGTGGTAGTGAAGGGATGAATTAGATGGAATGGATATGAGGTGTTTCCTAATTTGAAATTCAAATTTTTTTTTTTTGTTCTTTTTTTGTGTCCTGTTTTGAAATGTAGGTAAAACTTAATCATTTTTTTTAGTTTGCTTTCTTTTAAAATGTAATCTTTTGTCCATTACTTGTAATTTTAAATAAGCTAACTACATTGTCAATTACTTGTAATTTTCAGCATAAGTCACAGAGGAATTCAAAGAGCCGGAGCAAATTGAGGAGCACTCATACATCTGGTTCTCGATCATTTGCAGCCCAGTTCTCTCTTATACATGCAGATGAGCAGCATGCTCCTCCTTCTGAACCTGATTTATATCGGTATCGACACTACAGCATGAAGAAAGACCGATGGATCACAGATCATGCTGAGGAGACACACGTGAGTTTTTGAATATTCGATATTGTATGTCATTGTTTATTTCAGTTTCCTAACATATAATACATGACATGTATGAATACTTTGAGAATGCAGTGAAGAATGGAGGCGGCACTATCATAGTCTGAAATTAGCTCTTCAATAGCTAAACAACAGGTGATCGAGGATCTGCTAGGGAAGAGGGTTGCGAGGAGGCAAGGGTACCGCTCGAGGGGCCCATCATCATCTTCCTCCAGTATTTCGATGGGGTATGAGATGATTAGCCTACGATAACAGCTAGCCGATTCGTTGAGAGCACAAGAAGAGTTGCAGCGACAGCATGAAGAGTCTCAGAAGCAACTCCAAGATCAGGCAGCTACACAAGCTCAGATGCAGAGTCAGATTAAGATGCTCCTTTCACAGGTCGGTATAGACGATTTGGGCTCCTCCGAAAACTAGAAATTTGTGGTTAACATGGGCCCCCCCTCTAATCAATTTATTTTGTTGTTGAGTGACCATGTTTTATGGTGTATTTTGGATGTTTGATGATGACAGGACTTTGTTTAAGATTTATTTTACATTACCTCTTCTGATATAGGATTATTTTTTTTTGGTACGATTTGTTTGTGGTTGGTTTTAAATGGATAATGACTCCTTGTGTTTTATTGTTGCACAATGAGTGTGCAGTTGTTGGTTTATCAATGTTTATGGTTGTACAATGTTAAATTCATATTTGAACAAGATATTTTATTTATTTATTTTATTTAATTAATAAGAAAACCTATTTCCCGATGAACTACATGTATCGCCAAAAAGGGAAGATAAAATTTTATTTATAAATGCCCCATGTTTTGGTTTGCATCATTCAAGATATTTCTTGATGCTTATATCTGTTGGTATATTATTACCGACATACTTTATATGCCTCCAAAATGGAGGCTAATAGATTATTAATAACTTAATTTTAAATCCCGACACGCAAGTGCGTCGTCAAACACATTTACCGACGCTGTTCATTACGTTGGAAAACATATTCTCGATGCTATACTGCATCGGCAATGACCTGCCATAGAACGCTACTCTTTACTATTCTGCCGACGTGGTGGCATTGCCAATGTTGTCACCGACGCAGTGTTGTGTCGGTGAAAAGGCTTCTTATTCCCGACGCTAGACGTTATTGCGTCGGGAATTGATTTGCCGGCATCTAGTTCCCGATGTGGTGCCGACGCAGTGGTATGCATCGGAAAAGCTGTTAACGACGCGGTTTTTTAAATGGCCAACACAGTAGATGCGTCGGGAAAACCCCTTTTTCTTGTAGTGCATGATATGAAACCCTTAATTCATAATATTCATCCCAAAATCAATTTAAGTATTTAAAGTACTTAATTTAAGAGTGTATTATGAGTTGTGTGTCTTTTCATGTTCTCTGAGGGAAAGTACTAATCCACTTAACGGTCATAGTTAGATAAATACGCACATGAGGACTAACCCTCCTTAACAGTGGAAATGTGAGACAACGATACCAATATCCTACTTTCAGTGTCTATCATGTGGTGCATCTCAAATCTCACATTCTCATTCTAAATTCAGTCTAATTCTCATGTGAACATTCAACCAACCTTTCTAAAAAAACATGAATCATCTAATCCAATTATGTATATTTAGTGTGTTTTACAAATTGGGTAAAAGATATTCAAATTCCAAATCCAAATTTAATCAAAATATGATCAAAATGGGGAAAAGGGGATAATTAAACTCTTAATTAACCTTGCTGTGCATAAAAAGTATCTAATCATCTTTTATATAACAAAAAATCTAAATCCCGATTCAAATTCAAAATTTAAACTCAATCTAGAAATCCAAATTAGAGATTCAAATACTTTCTAATTGAAACTTAATCACTCCCTATATATCTTAATTAAATTCTAATCAATTTAAATAAAATATTAATCACAAGTGATTAAACCTCAATTAAATGTATAACAATCCAAGCTAAATTTCTAATAACGCCTAAATTAAGAATTAATTAATATAATCAAGTCTCCTTCAATCTGGTAAACCATTAGTCAAAATACAATGTTATAAACTATTTAAAATTAATATACTAAATACTAATTAATTAATATTTATTTATTATTTTTTTTAATTTAAACTGAGCCCAGCCCGGTCAAACCTAGTCCATCCCTGACCGGGACCTGGCAGCAGCCCGGCCCAACCATAGCTGGGCCCAGCAGCAACCTGAACCAGGTGCTGCCAAGCCTAACCGCAGCTAGGCCCAACCTAGCTGCCAGGCAGCACATGCTGCTTGTGTTGCTACTGCCTGCGCTGTGACCACCCAAATTTTTTTTATTTTTTTCCTTGTTGCCGACAAATCTCAATTTTAAAAAAAACACATTGTCGATTCAAATTTATATTGTTAATCCCTAATCAAAATGTTAAACCCAATCAAAGAAAATATATTTAATGCAATTTATTCAATAAGTAACTAAAAGACATTGTAAGTAACCAAAAGGCATTGTTTACAGCTATACACTTGCCTGGATCGTGAGGCCAAAACAAGTCTGAAGATCAAACTTTGGAAGATCAACCTTAGTTTTTCCCCGGAGAACTTTTAGGGCTTAGTTGCAGAAAAAAGGAAAAAGATGAGAGAATAGGGGAAACCCCAAGGGTTTATATTATGTAAAGATTTTTTTTAATTACAAGAAAGGGCTCCCTGCTTTCTAATGAGTTTTTATGAAATTTCAGAAAAGGTCTTTTTGGCCTAAAAAGATCAAATAACTCAAGCCCAAGGCCCATGTAATTCAACAAGTAACTAAAAGACATTGTAAGTAACTAAAAGGCATTGCTAATAGTTATCCACTTGCCTAAATCGTGAGGTCAAAAGCAAATCTGAATATCAAACCTTGGAAGATCAACTTTGGTTTTCCCTAGAGAACTTTTAGGACTTAGTTACAAAAGAAAGGAAGAAGATGGGAGAATGGGAAAAACCCTAAGGGTTTATATTATGTAAAGATTTTTCTAAATTATAAGGAAGAGCTACTTATTTTTTAGTGAGTTTTTATGAAATTTTAAAAAAAGTCTTTTGGCCTAAAAGGATCAAATAACACAGGCCCAAGGCCCAAGAGTGTTTAATAATCCATCTAACCCCTCTCAATCTGACTCAAACTCGACAAAAGCGATTCGACCCAAAAATTAAGATCTGGGGACATAGAGAATTGGTCGAAAGGAAACAGATTTGCGTGGGATAAAAAAAATTCGGTTTGCTCTGAAGGCTAGCTAGATTCCTTTTAATGGATTTTGTTAAATTTAGCATCAAAACCGTTGGAGTTTCTTTAAAGGGTAGGAGATTTGTCATCGCATGTAATAACATTGAGCATATAAGCGCGAGAGAACACCACTCAATGCAGATATAGTATCGGACTGTTCAACTGATACTTCAAAAAACACCATTCCAATATTATTATTATTATTATTATTTTCATCTATTTAGCTATCACTTATCAGTTTAAAAAAACCAATCCAATTTTGAAAAAAACCAATCCAATTTTGGAAATGATCGACCTTGGTTTAGTGGTCACCTAAGGTGATTTTTCTGTTAAAATCTTTTTTTTTACCTAAATATATTTAATTTTCCAAAAATCATGGCCAGTGATCCAACCATTGGATTCCTGGTCGGAAGTCTCTCAACAAGTAGATCACAATTGCGTATGGGTTTGATTAATTTTATGACCCGGAAAGGATTTGAAAATTTTAGGGACCCATCCATGATTAATAAAACAAAAAAGAAAATAATAATTCCATATTTGGCCAACTGATTCTTAAAGTCTGAATACCGTTGGACATTTCCCAATATGTAGATCCCAATGGTATATGGGTCCGAGCAATTTGAAGAGAATAAAGCTTGTGTTTTTATGGGACCCGCACATAATTAATTTAACAGGAAATCATAATTTGAAATCCGACCGTTGTGTTTTCAAAATTTCAGCATGGTTAGAAATCTCTCAAACGTGTAGATCGTAATGGTGTTTTGGTCCAGGTAGCATGAAGACTAGTTATAGATTTGAATTTTTCAAGGTCCCCTGCTTGTTAGAGAGCATATCGCTTGATCCAACCATTGGATTTTCGTAATCAATAAATCATTGAAAATTACTTGACAAGGAGATAAATACGGCATAAAGATCTTAATGGTTTGAAGGTCACAAAAATATTTGGATTTTTGTGGGGCCCATAGTTGCAAATATCATTTCTCTCAATCTGGCCATCGGATTTCCGAAATCCTATACTGACAAACATATAATACTCTTTGAGTATCGCAGTGCAATGAGATTGACACATAAAACTTAACTGAAAATAAGTCTACCGTGACATACTTTGAAGCCATATATCCACTACAAGGAATCATGTATAATAAGTCTTAAAGAATTAAGAAAGTATAATAATTATAACAAAATGGATATTGACTTATATTATAGATGAGCGTATGCCAGGAAATACACTGTAAGAACTCATTCATCATACAACAGTTTCGATGATCATATAAAAGTCTAATTCATTCACTTTTCTCTTGTTCAGTTAATAATCAATAATTGTGAACTATTCTGAGGATGGAGGTAAGATATCGAAGGTAATGTGGCAAAAAGGCTTACCATGTGAAGAATAAAGTGTTGTGTGCATGTGTGCAAAAGCATAAGCAAATACCAAGATTGACAATCAAGAACACAAGAAGACAAAGATTTATGTGGTTCGGCAAAATTGCTCATGTCTACGGAAAATCAGTTTCAACAGGATTTTATTCTAATCTTAGCCTTCAGTACTAGATATAGGGTTACAGATTACATCAATATATAATCATCTTTTTCTTGACCCTTGAGAAAGTCCCTATATAATTACCAAAATACCCATGACCCTGAACCCACTTGTTCTCAACTCATTTGGCCAACAATCCCTCCGTCCAAACCATGGGGAAGACACCCTAAACCCCTTATTGGGAGTTTAGTTTTGCCGATTTTAAACACAGCTCCGGCTTTCCCTTAAACACAACCTTTGTCATTATGTCCGAGGCATTTTTGTCAGTGCGAATCTTCTCCAACTTCATAATATTTTTCTTGATGACCTCACGAATCTAATGATACTTGACATCAAAGTACTTTGTGGGGGCATGGTATGTAGCATTCTTATTGAGATCTATAGCACTTTGATCATCACAGTAAACTACAAACTCTCCTCGCTTCAAACCCAGTTCTTGAAAAAGTCTCTTCAACTAAAGCATCCCCTTTACTGCTTCATTTGTGGCTATGTATTCCGCTTCAGTTATAAATATTACTGTAACCTAGATTATCAAGTGAGAGCTCCCCTTACAAAAGTAAACAAATAACTATACGATTAATATCACACACAAAATAAGTATCAGTAAAGCTTTCTACTACTAGTTTTGAACCTATAAAACACAAGCACAACTTAGAAGTACTTCTTAAATATATGATAATCCAATTCACTACTTCCTAATGCTCTTTTCTAGTGTCAGAAAAAAAATCTTCTTACTAAACCCATAGCATGAGCAATGTCTAGCCGTGTGCAAATCATGGCATACATAAGACTTTCCACAGTAGTAGAGTATGGAACAGATGCTATCAGTTCCTTTTTTTCATCTATAGTAGAACAAAATCTCTTATTGACCTTGAAGTGATTTGTTAGAGGCATGCTAATTTGATTGGCATTCTTCATGTTGAACCGCTCGAGCACTTGTTCAACATACTTTTTCTAAGACAACCACAGCTTCTTAGTATTCTTATCATGACGTTCTAGTATCGTTTGTGCATGACCTAAGTCTTTCATATTGAACGACTTTGATATCTCATTCTTCAACCTGTTATTATGTTTAACTATCAACATATCATCTACAAATAAAATAAAGATGTTAAACCTACCATTAGTAAACCGACAAACATAAACACAGTGATCTGCAGCCGTCCTCCAATACCCGTGACTCACTATGAATGAATCAAACTTTTTGTACCACTATCCCAGTGCTTGCCTTAACCCGTAAAAACTCATTTCTCACTTGCAAACCATATGTTCCTCTCCTTTTACCTCAAATCCTTCTAGCTTAGTCATGTGGATCACCTCTTTCAAGTCACTGTGAAGAAATGCAGTCTTCAGGTCCATTTGTTCAAGCTCAAGTTCCATGCTGGCTACTTGACCCAAGAAAACTCTAGTAGCAGTCATCTTCACAACTAGAGAGAAAACATCATCGAAGTCAATACCCTTCGTCTGCGCAAAACCTTTAATCACTAATCGTACTTTATGCTTCAGCAGTTTTTCATTCTTATCCCTTTTCAACTTGAACACTCATTTGTATTTCAAAACCTTCCTATCTTTAGGAAGATGCACTAGCTTATAAGTGTGGTTTTTCTTCAAATAACTCATCTCATCCTGCATAACCTCATTCACTTATCTTTATCATCTTGAGTCATTGTTTCTCGAAAGCTCTTTGACTTACTCTCATTGGTTAGCAAAATATAATTGGCTGCATGATACTTTTGTTATGGTTGATACTCTCAAGTAAACCTCCTAACATGAGGTTCCATGGTGTCTGACTAAGGAGACTACGCCTCCCCCTGCTCAATGTCATCATTACATGGCAACCCCTGTGCCTCATCACGATCCACATCATTTTATCCATTTTCTCCACATATAGTTTGCACTAAAGGATTCGGTGTGAGATCAACCACTCTATCAACTGTTTCTTTAAACTTATCAGTCTTCTCAACATTTCCAAAGAGTTGGTCTTCATGTAAAACCTCATCCCTACTTCGGATAATTCTTCTCTTCTCTAATCCCATAACCTATAGCCAAATTCATTTCCACTATAGCTAACAAAGATGAAACACACTACCTTATCATCTAGCTTTAAACGTTGCTCCCTTGTAATATGTGTAAAAGGCTTGCACCCAAACACCTTCAAGTGTGAATATGAAGAATTTTTACTTGTCCATATTCTTTCTAGAAGATCAAAATCCAAAAGAACAGAGGAAAACCTGTTAATTAGATAACCGACAATTAAAACGGCTTCACCATGGGTAACTATGTTACTCTCATCATGCATCTCATCTTTTCAAGAATAATGGGGTTCATTCTTTTTGCCACACGATTGTGGTGTGGAGTACTTGGAACTATCTTTTTATGTCGAATACCATGCTACAAGCAAGAGCCTTTAAACTAATTGGACGTATACTTACCTCCATTATTTGTGCTACAACATTTCAAGAGTTTACCTTTTCCTTTTTTAACCATAATATGAAATTATTGAAAAATCTGGAATACTTGATCTTTTAGTTTTAATGCATATACTCAGACTTTCCTGAATGTATCATCAATAAACGTAACAAGGGATGTACCTTAGAGCAAGGAATTAAATTCTTCTTTGCCAACATCTGCAGTCCTTTCTCACTCATATGTCCAAGTCTCCTATGCCAAAGAAGAATTATTTTGAACAACATTCAACACACCTTCACATAGGTTCACATGTGTTTTGTAGAATGTATTACCCACTTTCCCTCTCGCAATAACAAAAAACCCTCTAGTAAGCTTCCATCTGCTATTTTCAAAGTAAATATCATAACCTACATGGTTTAATATAGTACCATAAATCAGATTCAACTGCAGATCAGGAGCATGCCGAACATCTTTAAGTGTCATTGTGCAACCAACATTGGTTTGAATGCAAACATCACCGATTCTAAAATCTGAATAACTCGTGCTACCCATTTCTACAGTACCAAAGTCACTTGTTTTGTAAGCTGTGAATATCTCCCTGTATGGAGTAGCATGGTAGGATGATGTTCTGTCAACAACCCGCTCAACCTAATCATCTACAACACTTAAACACTCATCATCTTCGCTGGAGAGAATTGCTACTTCCTGATGTAAAGTAGCTTTAGTGTTCTCATTGTCATTTTTCTTCTCATTGTTGGCTTTTTTTGGTTCTTTCAAAGCAAAGCATTCTTCCTCATGTGTCCTATCTTGCCACAGTGACAGCATTTCACAGACTTTTTCTTGGTCTGTGATCCTCCTTTAAATTTACCATGACCTCCCTTTGGTCCCCTACTCTTACTCTTCCCCCTTTTATCAATAACAAAGACATGTGCATTATCTATTCTTGCAGTTTTTCTTCTTGTTTCTTCATTCAATAAGTTGCTGGTACCTAACCCATAGACAACACAACATTTGGAGTAGAATTGTTCACAGGTACAACCAACATTTTCCATGTATTTGGTAAAGAACTCAGAAGCCAGAAAACTTATATCTCATCAACAAGGATCATCTTCATTGTAGCTAATTGATATACTATAGTTCGGAACTCATTGATGTAATTTTTAATCTAACCACCCTCTTTGAATTTCATGTTCACAAGCTTTCTAATGACAGATTTTTGTTAACTATGTTCTTTTTAAGTTATTTTGCTTTTAACTTTTTTCCAAAGCGTATATACATTAGTTTAATTAGATACATAGTAAAATATATTGTTATCAACCTATTGTCTGATATGACCAATGGCCTTTCTATGCATCTTGCTCCAATCAACGTCAGTTATATCTTTTGGTCAGGCACTATCCCCATAATGGGATCATAGAGGTCTTTACAATAGAGGACTTCCTCCATCTTTGGTTTTTAGATTAATCAATTGATATGGTTGAGCTTGATCATCGTAATATTGACAGTGTTGTTCTCCATCTCAATTAAGTAAATAGGAAAAACAAACAACTAACACTAAACCTTGATTCTTATATCTTGTTGTAGATCTCGTCACCACGAAAATGCTGGAAGAAACATATTTGAATCCTACTCCGAACGACTCCAATATCACACAAATAATTTTCCACACTCCAATTGGTCAAACTTCCTCATTGACCATCAAGCTGCCAATTTTTTTTCCCATATATGCGTAGATCTACTTGAAATGAGTCAGGCACAAACGGATTTTCGATTGAACTTCGAATGATCAAGTTATAGTAGAAAGAAAATTCTGTCGTTGATCCCCCACGCCTTGACCATACAGATTGCTGATGTGGCCCCAAGATCGACACTGCACCACTCGCGGGCTGGGCAATCATCACTGGTCTAATATGACCTGAACCCAAACTGCTGGACTGGGCTAGGCTCGGCTGCGGCAAACAGCTCATGTTGATCTGACCTTGACCCGACCTGGCCTGAGAATAAAACCCAGTTTCACCTTCCGCATCACGTCTTCTTCTTCCTCACAGGTCTTGCAGCGGCGATGGGAGCTGCGACGACCTGTGAGTGGACGACCGGCGACGGGCGACGGCGGTGTCGGGCAGCCTCTCCGGCTAACGTAGCGGCGATTGAAGGCGGCCAATCCGGCGGTCAGAAGAAATGGTGCTGACCTCTGTTTTTTTCCGGAGAACCCAGAAAAGAAAGAAAAAAAAAACTCAGAAACTCAAAGGACAGAAATCCAAAGCCCTTCCGAGAGAAACTTTTGAACAGTAGACCTGCCCTTGTCTTCTCTGGCAATGACTAAGCCCTTCTCTGTCTTCTCCTACAGAACTGCAACAGCAAACCCAAGGACCCTCCTCTCTTCAAAAAACGAACCACAGGTGCCCCACTCTGCAAACCACAAAAACCCAAGAACTCCTTCCTCTCCGATCGAACCGCAAGTCCGCAACTCCCGAATCGTAGAACTGTCGATCCAGAATTGCACAGCTATCGATCTGTGTGGCCCAGTATGGATCGAAACAAATTCGATCTCCTCCTTTTGAGAAAACAGAGATCGATCTCACTCCTGAGATCTTCGGCGATCCATGCACCAACTCTAAGCCCTAGGAAACCCTAACTGGCTCTCTGATACCATTTGTGGGTGTGCATGCCGCAGCCCAAGCAAACGTTCCCATGAAGAGTCAACCACATAATAAGACAAAGATAT
Source organism: Sextonia rubra (assembly GCA_037013555.1). Lineage (NCBI taxonomy): Eukaryota > Viridiplantae > Streptophyta > Magnoliopsida > Laurales > Lauraceae > Sextonia > Sextonia rubra. The sequence continues at coordinate 48,458,975 of JASUAD010000009.1, read as the reverse complement.
ACATGGTACCGCAAAATTGCCTAAGTCTGTGAAAACCAATTTTCATATTCTATTTAAGCGTCAGCCTGAAGGATTTAGATTTAGAATTAAAAATTATATTAATATATAATTATTTTTTTATTGACCCTAAAAGAGTCTTGGTATGATTAAAAAAAATACGGGTGACACTGAACCTATTTAGTCTGCATCGGCTTAGCCAATATCAAACACTAGCACTTACGATGTCCTCACAATCCTTCTGATTTCGTCCAAATATTCTAGCGAAGGCCCTAGTTAGAGATTTTAGAGTTCATCTCATAATAAATAGGCTTTAATAAATAGGCTTTAGATCTCTATGAATGATTCAAAGACGAGAATCCTATTGAAAATAAACAAGCCCCCTAGCAATTCCTAATACGATGTGAAGTCGCGTTCTCCAATCTGAATCTAGATGGACAAGTTTGACGGAATCTGATATCCAATAAAAGGTAAAATAAAGTCTCTTAGCTCAAGTTAAGAAGGTGTTGTTGGCCTGAAATAAAATTATCTATTAAACTTATATTATCAGAAGAAGATGATAACCAAGATGACTTGTGTAATATAATGAGTCTCATCAAAGTAGTTTATGCATGATAGCCAAGTAAAAGACAAAAATTCATCGGATGTCCATGAGCTGGTCCATCCAAGGCCCAGCCCTTGCCAACCTGGATAAGAAGGGTTGGTTTGTGCTTTTATGCTTACTCCAATTTCAAGGTTGTTTCTAGTTGGACAACTAATTCTTATTTAGGCCTCAACCTATCTCAAAATCATTAGTAGAGTTTCTAATTACCTTACTGAAATCTCTACACAAACGGACCTCTTGGTTTGAGATAGTATGGCTCTGGCTCGAACTATAATGCTCTTAGAATGGATCAAGTGATGATGGGCTGGGAGTAGCCCTAATGGGCCCTGCCCATGAAGTATCCTACGATTTAGCCTGATACTTCTTTATGTGTTGATAAAAAGAACAATGAATGAGAGAGAGAAAGAGAGAGATCCATACCAAAAAGGAAGACTTTTAAGTATGAGGACCCAATCTCTAACAATGGTGATTTTTAATTTTAACCGTAAAATGTATCATGTGTGGACACCACATATTTTATTGGACATTTTTTTTTTCAAATTTATTTTGCCAACTATCGTGAAAGATCATCCCAAATATGATTTTTAGATTTTAGTTCAAATAATTTACAGCAAAAGAATAAATAAACTAGCAAACTAAATCAAACAACCATAAAACAAGAAGAAGGCCCGCAAATTTTTTAATGTAGAAATCTTATGTGGGAAAAACCTCAAGTCCTAAGCAGACCAATGAAACCAAGCATTATGAATCAAACAATTACAAGACATATTCACAATCCTTATCCAGTTTTCGAAACCTAAGGATTGTAGTTATTCTTGCACAACTTCATGTTGCAACGATTATATGACGCCCACTGTTATCCGCAGCTGATCCAAATACCTACAAACCGCTAGGCGTTGTATTTGATCCAAAGACCTTGAAAACACAAGATGCTCCCAATCTTCTACGAAAGAAGATAATCTTCTATAAGAGATATAGAAATAATATTCTCTACCACAAAGTTTTTGCCCAATCTCTCCAATGGATACTCTAGAGAAGAAGAGGTCCCCCAATTAGGCTTTTTGACTTCAGAATAGTGAGCGTAGTCTTTCATGCCTTAGGGTTTAGAGAAAAAAACCTTTAAATAACAGACAATTTGTATCTTAGAGTCAGGTTTTGTTTATAAAACAAAATAGCAATCCTGACACAAATAGAAAATAATTCTGCATTAGGAAAGTAGGTATCTAAGTGTCATTTGCTCGAGCGCCTGTGAGCTTCCGCTCAAGCAAGAATAAAACATCCAATTATTTGTTATTCAATGCAATTCCTATCAAACATGCTTGAGTGCTTAATGTCTCAACTTGAGAGTCAAAATTCAAACCCATCCACTCGAGCACGTGTGAACATCCGCTTGAGCGCCTTCAGAAAACTTGAATTTTCACATCTGCTCTTCTGGCGACTAACCTAGCCTATTCTAAAAGAAATACAAAATATAACTCAATGGACCCACTGTTTTGTCTAACCCAGGAATTAACCCACACTCAAAATCCAAATAATCTCTCCTTTTAGCAATTCATAGACAAACTCCCTATACTTCATAAATATTCTACCAAAAAATAAAACCAAAATACATTGAATATTTAGATAAACAAAATGTGTACCTTCAGCATTTAACTTGTCTTTGTCTTTATCTCCCCCTATATATCTCTCCACTTTTGTCATAATTGATAAAGATAATGATTTTAACATATAACAGATCTGCCAATCAAAATCCAGCAACTCCCCTTTAATTGTGACTCCTCCTTTATGTATCTTCTTTTTAATACTAGCGGTGGGAGCTTGATCTTCTTAATCAAGGGCGTTTGCATATAACTACCCACACTTATGTAGTTTGAACTTTCAGTGTAGTATAAGCAACTTCTTTGGACAAATCAGAATTTCTAGCTCAAATAGCTCTAGTATTGACGTTCAGTAGAGACAAAGACTATCTCCATTGCTTATATTTCGGTAAATTCCTCAGCTTGTTACAATGGGGTCGAATATGTCCTTTTTTCCACAATGGTGACATGTAAGTGTAAATATAGAACGTGACACATTTTTCTTCTTTGAAGAACTAACAGCATGATTAGCATACACAAGCTTAGTAGCAACAAATCTTTTAACAAAAATAGCTTTATCTTTAGCCTTCGATGTAAATGCATTATGATCATACCAAGAACATGTTTGTCATTAAGCAACTTCTGATTATACAAGATGTCATCAAGTTTCTTCGAGATCGTGTTCATCCTATTTAATGATATCTTTGTAACAGTCAGCTCTAAGACAACCACCTTCAGCTTGCCATTCAAGTCAGATTTCTCCATTTCGGCATGTCTTTAGTTCTTTCTTCTAGATCTCTATCTCTTGCTCAAGTTTCTTAAAATTTTGACTCTCATTAGTCAACTTATCAATCATCAAAATCTTTTGATCTTCCAATAAATGAACGTTAGCAAGTGCATCCTCTAATTCTGCCTTTAGTGAGAGAGTTTGATCTTTCTGAAGCTTTCCACTTGATTGCGATTTTATTAGAGAACTTGGTCAGCTTTATGGATTCCTGCTACATAGATTTGTACTTTTCCTCTCAATCCTCTTCTGTATCTAATACTTCATCATCAAAACAATTATCAGACAAATCTTGTGAAGATTTAGCCATGAAAGCAACAAATTTACCATTCACAACGTTGAAGCCATGATTTTCAATCTCAGTTTTTCCTTCCTCTTTTTTAGAAGACTCATCTCATGTTACAATGAGAGCCTGTTTCTTTGTCTTCTTCTTCTTATTTGTGCATTTACTAGCATAATGACCATATCCTTGGCATTTACAGTACTTAAACCTTTTTGAAGACGTTTTATTTTCAGATTTTGGAATCTTCAAATCAATTTTCTTCCCCTTCATATATTCCTTAAATTTCTTTATAAACTGAATAACTTCTTAAGAATTAATTTCCTTAGAATCAGAATCTGAATCATTTTTAGTTCTCTTTGTTGATTCCTTGGAAACTTTCAAGGTAACTCCTTTAGATTTTCCCTTAGACTTGCGATTTGCCTCAAAGGTCTAAAGATCTCCAACTAACTGATCTACCTTAAGGGTATTAAGATTTAAATTCTTCTCAATGGCCACAACCTTTGAATCAAACCTTTAAGGCGGAGAGCTTAGAATCTTCTCGACCAATTTTTTCTCAAGGATAGGTTCACTCAAATTGAAAACAGAATTGACAATATCATTCAGTTTAGTATAAAACTCATCAAAGGGCTCATCATTTTTTATCTTAATGGTATCAAATGTTGTAGTCAATTTCTGCAATTTAAACTGCTTATACTGTCAGTACCCTCATGCACAGTCTATAACATATTCCATGTTTTTTTAGTAGATTTGTAGGCAGAGATTCTTCTAAACTTAGAAGCAAATACTCCATTATAGAGAGCATTTGTAGCTTTGTTATTATAATTGGAGGCATGTTTTTCATTATTAGTCTATTGTGCTTTAAGTTTATAAACATATTTTCCTTCAGTCACAATAGTAGGTCTGGTGTAGCCTTTTTCAATACAATTTCAAACATCATCATCAATGGACTTAAGAAGGCAAATCATTTTAACTTTCTAATATACATAGTTAGATCCATCAAGCAAAGGTGTTTTGGCAAACTACAACAAGTATGGTTTTAGGCAATGAATGTTTTCGTCGTCTAACATCTTTATTTCGTCACCTATATGATCGGCGACGAAATAGTTTCGTCACCACTTTCCACGCTATAGCTCCGATGACAATTTTATCTGGCGACGAAATTTCAATTTTCATCATCCAATGGCGACGGAGTACTTTCATCACTAATTTATCACCCAAAATAGAGATTTTCATTGCCAAACTTATTTTGTAACTGAAAATGAGATGTTTGGGCAACGAAAACTTTCAAATGGTCGAAGAAACATTTTCATCGCCAATATTAGCGAGGAAATGATTTCATCGCCTATGTAAAATATAGGCGACAAAATGATTTATTGGTTCGTCGCCAAGGCCTCTGTGTGAAAATGCCAAAATTAGCAGAGAAATGATTTCGTCGCCCAAGTAAAATATTATTGGCGACAAAATATTTTCGTCGCCAATGCCTCTATGTGAAAATTATTAAATTAATGCTTGATTTGTCTCAGTTTCATCTGCTAATCACCACGTTTCCACCACGACCGCGTCAAATGATTTCGTGCCATCATGGAAGTAGCGTTGGTGGATCGTCACTGCCCATGCAATAAAAAATCATGTAGCATACGAGACGATAGAATTGGAGTCGTAGGTTTTCATGGCAATGCTTCACATGCCCATCCAAGATATACCTGTGATTGAATATTGTAAAAAACTTAAGATAAGATTAAAAAAGTAAGGCGTCCAAAAAATCTAATAGCCACCATCCATCCCATTCTTCATCATATCCATTCAGAGAAAAGCTAGTCTTTGAGCGTGGCCAGGACAATGTCGAAACCATAATACAATCAGGTTTGGCTCGTTCTTTTTTTTTTTTATTTCAAATATAGCAAATTCCAATAAGTTAATTACCAGTTGCTTGATTCTGATTCGCAAGTTCAGAAATGCAACTCATAAATCAATTTATTTACTTCTCAAAGCAGCTACAAACACACACAAGTTTCATGATAGCAATGGAAGTTCCTTTTTCCTGCAAGCATATATAATTTCCGAGCAAGTCAAGCTAGAGATTCAGACTAGAAGTAAAGATCACAGTTTTGATGCATTCAGCCACAAATAAACTTAGGAAAGAAAGACAGCAAGGGACTGACATGCAATAGTGACTCAGTTCATTTTATTTCTTTTTCTGTAAGGATAACGTATATATGGAACAGTAGTCTGCGCTGCAAAATCAGAAAAATTTTCCTCTGTTCCCAGAATCCTTTTGCTACACAAACCCATGCTAGATCCTGTCATACCCACATACATGAGTTCAGATCTTGAGGCAAGGTATCATCCCATCATATTGACATCTGCTGCAGGTCCTGTTATGTCCTAGCTCCCCAGCCCAACGAATAACTAGAGTCGTCTGAGAGAGTGCCCTTGCAACCATGTAGAAAGAAAACAAGGAAAAGGCAGAAGGAGAATCCCATTATAACTGGCAAAGATCCAATAGGCTTCGTTCAATGGTCACCCTATGCAATCATCTGAGAAAAGAAAGAAGTTAGTGAACATATCCGTTGATGAAATAAACATTACATAAATAAGTTTGTAAGAACAGAGCGACAATGTAATAAATCAGTAGAAATATCATTACAACACATATGCATATGTAATGAAACTAACAACAATAAATGATAAATAATTTCAAATATCTTGATACTTTTGCAAATCACTCAGATCGTCAAGAAATTAAGGACACCTAACATACACAAAATGGACATTTTACCTCTTTTGAAGGAGAGCTGGAAGAAGACTCATCATGATCAGACGGAATATAAGGGTCATCCCCATCTCTGTTTTGCCTACTCTCATTCATCTCATGCCTGAACTTAGCAGAGGGCTCCTCCATGGGACAAGCGATATGCCCCAACCCCAAGGCATCAAATCTCTGTTTGTTCTCTGTAATTTTATTTGCCCTGATATTCTCATATTATGTTGCTAAACAGCCGGGTTTGACATATTATTTTCCACCCTTAGGCATTGTTTGTGATACTATAAAGATTGAAATCACTTAGATTGAAAGACATACCGGGCATAATCATTGCAAAACCACAAAATATCTACATTTTGAATGGGCTTGAGACAAAGCTCGTTAGACCCAACCAACTCACACAGCCCCATGAGTGCAGTCATAGAATGTGGGGACAATACATATAGGCCTACCTACATTATAACCTAGTGATTTGGCAAAACGATATGAATCTGTATGAAACATTTCATAAAATCAGCTATAATTGTGAGGCAGACAGGCTTATCATTGAGAAAAGGAAAATGAATTAGGCACCAAGACCGTCTCTTGTCTTTTGGTTCTAGAATAACAACCATTGTGACAACTTCACTGAATAGAATTAATTTTTCATATGTAAAACAAAGGACATAAAGTAGGGTTTTTTTTATTTTTTAAAATAATATGTTCTAATATCCTTGACTCAAAAATGACAGGGAAATCAGAGGTCCCCATGAATTATACCATAGGTTGTGAAGGATGCATTTAGCATCGTACAGGAGGTACTATAGATAGGCTCTTTAATCCGTGATTATGTTCCATGTAAATATTATATTTATGAAAGTGACTATGTCATCTAACAATTTGTTTTTCTAGACTTCAAATCGGGAGTTCCTCCTTCGTGTGTCATATTTGGAGATTTATAATGAGGTGAATTTTATCTGTCCATTCTTTCAAATTATCTAAGTAATCTACTATTCATGTACCTCCATGTCCGTTTGAGTTATAAGTATAAATTTGTTCTCTTGTTGGGCATTAGTTGATCCTAATTTATAAACTATGCATTTGTTCCCTGTTGCAAAGCATATTATAAATGTAATCACTGAGTTGTATGTATAATTTTGTTCCCTCGTTAGTTGTTACTCTATCCTAATTTATAAACTTTACAATGTTTTTTTCTCCTGCAAAGCATGCTATTAATGAAATTACTTAACCCTGTTGGCCAGAATTTAAGAATTACAGAGGATGCTTAGGTCCATGTCTTTTCATTTCTAGACTATCATTTTCAATCCATTATTTTTCTTAAAAAAAAAACTTATTTTATTTCATGCCTTGGATAAAAGATTTGATCATTTTTGTGGAAGGGGGACTTTTGCTGAGGGTATAAAGGAAGAAGTGGAAAGGAACAAGGTCGGCCCTGTTACATTTAGGTTGGGTTTGGATTAACTTATTTAATCCAATAAGCAAATGCATCTGCTTGTGGTTAAGCCTATGCAAACCAATTGTTTGTGCTACACCTAACCAAGGTATGACTCAACCCAACCTAACCTAACCAAAGTATTTAAGATCCAGTTCCCTGTCACCAACTTATTCTCTAAAACCCTTGAAAAAACCCCAAAGCCTCATTCCTACTTCCCTCCTCCATTGAAATTAAGTTCTCATTGGTTGCTAGGAAACAGGAATATTTTCAAACAAGGAAAACATTGGACTGACTAATGTTGAGGAAGCATTATCAAAGAACTGCAAACGACAGAGAAAAATAGCACAACAGGGTAAAAAATTAGTGCAATGGATAAGCACAACAGTGACACACATTTACAGTAAAAGATAAGCTCATTAGCACAGCAGAGAAACAAGAAGGAACATGAACAGACCTTTTTTTCAATTCCAAAAATGCCCTTAGGGCTTAAGTTAATATATATATATATATATGCGAAATCTGCAGCATTGTCTTTCCCACGATTCCTGCAATACATTTGCTGCCATTTAACACTAAAGTGGGTAAAGAACAATCTAAGAACATAAAAAAGAGACAGAAGCCAAGACACATCATAAAAATTGAGAGGTTCATGCCTCTCATTCAAGTCTTGTAATTTAGTTCTGCTAGCAGGCCATTGAAGCTTGCCATGTAAAGACACCTACACTGAACACAAATAACATAAACCCCAATAGAGTTTATTTTACGGTTTCCAATTGAATTGTACATTTTAGGATCCAAATCCACCCATCAATGCCATCAAGATTGGCTTCAATATCCCTATGGGTTCTTATTATGTCACTAACAATTTCTCCACATCAATCGGAGTCCAAAAATCCAACCAAATATTCTTCCACTCTATCCCATTCTCCATTTCTAGTATTACACGTTAAAGAATCTGGCACTTTCCTGCTCTAACCTGTATTCCCAACCAACTCATTAAATAAGGCTAATTTGCTCTTAAAACTTATTATCAGAGAAAAGTAGTGATTCTCCAACAGAAATGGGATTATCCATTTGTCATCTTCTCAACACCCAAAGGAGTTGTAAGAACTAGAGTTGCAACAGAAGACGAACAAAGTAATTAACAGAATGGAGAGGCAGCCGAAGCAACAACAACACCACCACCACCACATGGATGTATCACGAAATGCTAGATCCAAACATCCATCCATCCAAAAACAACAAAACACCCATCAATCTCTTACAGAAAGAATCAAGAAAAACCCACCAAACTGGAGAGGAATTCCCACAAGCAGGTTGCATGCATTGTCTAAAACAACCAAAATAACTCTAGAAATAAATTCCCATCAAAAGCTGGGCTTGAATGAAAGGGGAGAATGGAACCCAGTTTCTTGTCGATTAGGAACCCTAACGGACGTCGCCGTCAGCGGACGGAACCTGATCGCTCCCCCGTCTATTTCTTCTGTCTCTTCCTCCTCCGACTCTGCTCGGCCGAACCGATGCTCGACCTGCCGGAGGAAGGTTGGACTGACCGGATTCCGTCGCTTGTGCGGCGCCACGTAATGAGATTTTTGTGGGAAGGAGGAAAGAGGGCTGATTGCAGGTCAGATCACCTGTTGTCAGCTCTGAGCGTCGTCTTAGCTATTTTCTGGGTAGTCATCTTTAGATAAGGAAAATATTTCGGTAAGATCTAGTCTCACCGTTTTTCGTATAAGAATCACGGGTGGGCTCACCTATCCTCCAATTCAAAACTGTGAATGGAAGGGGATCTCCTAAGAGCCACATGCCCTAAGTTTGACATATATCCGAATGGAATGGATCATTGAATTGATTATACACCTGCCTGAAAGGATTGAACTTGTAGGCCACGGATGAAAATCTTAGGCAAGCTTGATATCTGAGAAGTGGTCCCACGTGAATCGTTTTTTCCCCGGCCTTATGCCTTGATGGGGTCATAGTGGGTTCCGTAGAAGAGTTTGCACGGTAGAAGAGTTTGCACGGCTGCCTATGACGGTAGCTCACACAGGAAAATCACCCTTTAGATTGTCTCTAACGTCAAGTCAAGTCATTCTTTAATTATACAAGCCGTATGAAATGCCAAAACAGGGTGTTCACCATAATTTGATTAAAGTTTCCTTGGCCGGCAGAAGCTAGCTCATCTTCATTCCATTCCTTGTTATCATTTCTCATTTCTATGGTTTCATTACACCTTGGAGAATCTTCTTTAATTATACAACCTGTATGAAATGCCAAAACAGGGTCCTTACCATAATTTGATGGAAGTTTTCATGGCCGGCAGAAGCTAGCTCATCTTCATTCCATTCCTTATTATCATTTCTCACTTCGTTGGTTTCACGACACCTTGGATAATCTTCTTTAATTATACAACCCGTACGAAATGCCAAAACAGGGTCTTTACCATAATTTGATGGAAGTTTTCTTGGCCGGCAGAAGCTAGCTCATATACATTCCATTCGTTATTATCATTTCTCATTTCTATGGTTTCTTTACACCTTGCATTCTCCACCCTTCAAGTAAGCTAATCAACCAAAATACCATGCCTACATTCAAATCCAAACCCCTAAATTCCTACTCCATATTATCTTGCATACAGCTCTTCCTTGTCATAACCTCTGCTAGCCCAATCTTTCACAATTGTTCAGGTGATGTTTACTATCAAAACAGCACATTTGCCACTAATCTCAATCAGCTTATTTCTAGTCTACTGTCAGAAGCACCCGTCCAGAAGTTCTACAATATTACTATTGGAGAGGAACCCGATCGCATCTATGGCCTCTTCCAGTGCCGAGGAGACATTACGGCCGATGAATGCAAGAGCTGCCTCAAATTTTCAAGCATTGAAATTAAACCAACTTGTCCTAACTCAACGCAAGGTGTGTTATGGTATGATTTCTGCCTCGTACAATATTCAGATCAGTACTTCTTTGGGGTGATTCAGACTGATGGGTACAACTATTACAACAATAAGTTCAATGGAGGACCCCATGATCAAGTGGACAAAGCACTGGAGTTTGTTTTGAATCTGTCAATGCAAGTTCCATCTAGGCCATCAATGTTTGCGACCGCAACGTCAACACCCGAGTCAATATACAGTTTGGTTCAATGCACCATGGATATAAGTAAAGAAGGCTGCCAGACCTGCTTGCAAGATGTGATTGGGAAAATTGAAGAGTGTTGTAGTTTTAGGAGGGGGTGGCGGTATTTCACTCCAAGCTGCAGTATAAGATATGAGACTTACCTTTTCTTCAATGGCTCAACAGATCGTGCAGAACTTCAAGACAGTTACTGCCCAGATGATGTTAGTAGTGGGATTATGGAGTTCAAGACAAACCTCGAGCCCCTTCTTCTTACCCTAACCAATAATGCTCCAGCATCCGGTGGTTTCTACAATGCCTACTTCGGTGATGATCCCCACGTCGTCTATGGCCTTGTCCTGTGCAGAGGCGACATTGATCGTACCAGGTGCCTGGAGTGTCTTAACACAGCGGTGTACGACTTAATGGTAACCTGTCCTAACAAGACAGAAGCAATTTTGTGGTACAGTGAGTGCCAGCTACGGTACTCAAATCAAAGCTTTTTCGGCATTGCGGACACACAAGGATTTTATGGTTGCAATGATGCTTATGATGGGATTGGGAATCAGTCACTGCAGGCAATTTACAGGATGGTGAAAACCGCATCAGAAGAGAAGTTGAAGTTCACAGCGGATCAGTTACTGGTTAATGGATCTGAGAAAAGATTTTTCTATGCTCAATGCACCAGAGATATTAACAGCAGTTCTTGCCATGACTGCTTGAAGGAACTGATACAAAAAGTCATGGAATGTTGCATTAACTGGAGAGGGTGGCGTTATTATGCTGCGAGCTGCAATATGAGGTTCGAGGCTTATCCTTTCTTTGACATCCCAGAAGTGATGACTCCTGTACCTCAGCCAAGCCCGGCAACGCGACCTATCCGACATGAAGGTATGTCCTTTCTTGTTTCCTAACTGCTAATAGAATTGCTTTTCCTTTCTCAGAATTTCCGTTCCTTCTCATCCACACATGGGCACAATGGATGCCCTGTTAATTGTTATCATTCAATTAGAAGTGGAAGACTTCTTCCCGTGTGTAATTTTTTCTCTAGTTAGCATTCCTTTATTCATTACAATTATAATATTTCTTATGGTATGCCTTCATAATCCGTCATCCTAGATGTAATAGAATTATCATTCCTTCTTGTGTATACAACCGTTTCTTGTTGGATTCCTCAAAACAGAGGATGTGCTTCTCCTTAGTTGTTATCTACAATTCCATTACTCATGAAAACTGGAAGATTTCTTCCTGTATGTAAGTTCTTCATTCCCAACTACAAACAGAAATGTATGTGATATAAATTTTGGTTGCCTTAAATTTTGGTTTCCTTAAAACAGGTGATTGTCCTTTTGGTTAAAGATTATTATCTATATCAACTATGAGGTGGGTTATGGCATAATTCATTGCACACAAGATCCAATGTATATGGAAGACTGAAAATGGAGGGAGAATTGATCAAATCATATAGAATTGTCACCTAGATGGCTTCATCTAATAAGATACATTTGCAAAACCAATCGAGGAACAAAAAAATGGAAAAATATTGTAAAACTAAATTGAACGAAGCACATTGTATGATGAAATTTTTTGGACTGTACAATTAATATAAAATTTGGATAACTTTTGTGTCTACATAAATAAGTAAAGATTCAACATTTAAATTGGGAGAGATTTTTCACACCCTGTAGTTTTAATAGCACTGTTGTTCTTACCTAAAGCAGTATATTACTGCTGATGTACCAAAATTCTACAGACTGAATTTGTAATCAACCTTTTTTTTCGGGTAAGTTTCTATATGGATTATATGGTTTTATCAATTTATTCATATTCAATTACTAGTTTCCCATTACAACTAAAAGTTGTCCCAGACAAAGTTTCCAAAGAAGGCAAGAAAAGGAAACCCTCAGGGGTTTTAGCTATCAGTTTGACAGTAGCATTTCTTGGTTGTTCTCTCTTGGGGCTGGGCATCTTCTCCCTTCTGAGTAGCCGGAAAAGCCAACAGAAAGGTAAAATCTTAGTTATTCTATGTTAACAGTGATAAATACATTTTGTTAGAGACAAATTTAAATGAAGTCATTTTTTTTTTCTGTGCGTGTCTAGGGAGGAAGCAGTGTAGCCATCATGAGCTGTTGGATAATGTGGGTCGATTGGGCATTGAACTTCTGAAAACAGATAAATCTGGTGGAATTCAAGTGGAAACTCAGGAAATGCTGCTGATTGATTTTGATACTATTCAACATGCCACAGATGAATTTTCTTCTAAAAACAAGCTTGGCGAAGGTGGATTTGGAGCTGTTTATAAGGTAAGTCTTGATTAGAGTAATTGAATAATCTGTCAAAAGGAAGCTTGAATCTCATTAGTAGTACTGCTCATATTTTAGGGCATGCTACCAAATGGAAAGAAAATCGCAGTAAAACGGCTTTCAAAATGCTCCAGTCAGGGACTAGAGGAGTTCAAGAATGAAGTTATATTGATTTCGAAACTCCAACACAAGAATCTGGTGAGGCTGCTATTCTGTTGCATGGAGAAAGAAGAGATGCTCCTCATTTATGAATACATGCCCAATACAAGCCTTGACTGCTTTCTTTTTGGTTAGTTCCTTCTACAAATTCAAATCATGCGCTACCCACATTAACTTTTTCATGTCATAATTATCATACACTCATTATGACATCTGCTGGTTGTGAAAATAAGGGGCATGTACAATGCTAATCCACTCTATGGTTGCCTTCTAAACACATTGAATGTGGATTCATGGCTAATTTTCTCAACCAGAAATGTATTTCTTTAGTTTATGGCTTACCTTATGTTCATCCCACCCATCCATTAGCATGTTCCTTACCCACCACCACTCCCCCACCACCATCATCAACCTCAGTTCATGAATCATCCCACCCATCCAGCTAAATCCATACTAGTTCCTGAAGCTGTAAGTACTTGGATATTTCTTTGAAAATACCATTATAAAATTTTTGCAGCTGATTTAACTGCGGTTGATTCGTAAGATTGACTAGATAATGATTTTTCATATTGTTACTAAATTAGATCCAGTCAAGCGTGCTGAGCTGTCCTGGATGATACGCCTCAACATTATCACCGGCACTGCTAGGGGCCTCCTTTATCTCCATCAGGATTCTCGTCTCAATATAATTCACAGGGATTTGAAAGCAAGCAATGTTTTATTGGACAATGAAATGAATCCAAAGATATCAGACTTTGGATTAGCCAGGCCTTTCATAGAAAGCCAGGGTGAAGCTAACACAAAGAAAGTAGTTGGAACATAGTAAGTATCACTCCTATCATTTGTCTTTTTAATAACAAATACAGTCTAGTGAAAGATACATACAATATTAGCCTTGAAAAACTGACTACTCATTTGGTTAACTGATATTGAATTCCAGAGATTTCTAACCAATGCCATCGATCGAAATAACAATATGATTCCTACCCAACAGGGACCTTTGATGTTAACATGAACTAACCCTAGTTGTAGTGCTGGGAGAGTGCCCAATATCAAATAATTACACCACCATGCTCTTCCCCATAATAAACTCTTGGGCAGGGAACAGAATATCATATCTATATATATATCCAATGGTTTATTTTTATTTTTTTTTGTGCGCGTGTTTTTTTGGTTCAAGGAAAGATGGTCTATTATAAACAAATATAGAAAAATTACAGCAGAAAGGAGGTGCATGTTTTGTCATGTTGTTGGGTCAACAACAAATCCGACATCTCACAGTAAGCTACAAAAGAAAGAGCCCGGCAACGGAGGGAAGAAGCAAAATAAGAAGAATAGAGATTACTCAAAACAGGAGCACCCACAACAACCAAATTAAAGGGCTTGAGTCACAACTAGAAAGTTGTAGTTGCTGACATGCTTGAAATGCTTAGCGATTCTTAACTAGTATAAAAAATTTATCCCGTGTGGCAACTTCTTTATTAAAACTCAAAAGCTATACTTAGAAACTAAACTCCTACTTGAAACGACTTAAGATAAAAAAACACTTTATTAGGGTCCTAATTTGACAATGATTTGAAGTGGTTATAAGAACAGTCAAAATTCAGCTGGCGTAGCCACCAATCCGTAAAAATCCCTGCTGAGTTCCCTGGGTCGCTTCCGGGACCTGTATACAAATGTGTGAGATTCCATTCAAGGATTGCAGATATAGACTTTGATTTTACATGCAAATGATTAAGTGAGAAAAATTGAAAAATGTATTGATTCCTTGCTTTCCATAAGTACCACATCACTGTGATACCGAGCCTACGGTTGTAGCGTTGGCCCAAAACCATCGGGCAATCGTTAAGTTGAGCCCTGCCTTGAGAATAGCGCTTGGGAAAAGGTTACAAACAGGCCAGGCAAAATGGCATGCGAACAGGTGCTCCATCGTTTCCGCGTCTTGTCCACATAATGGGCAGGTTCGCTGATATCAACGCGCCATTTGGACAGACGAGCTTTCGTGGGTAGCGTATTGAGTGACACCGTCAGCAAAAGACCCGCAATTTCGGTGGGAAGGAAAGTTTGCAGCTGATTTTTCAGGGCTTATGTGGTCCCATGTCCCACTGTAGGAGATGTTTTGTAGATGGCTTTGAAGCAACAGGTCCCTGCTGGTTCTATGTGCCAGCATCTGATGTCTGGGTCTGAGGGTTAGTTATTTCTAACCATTTTTTTTGTGACAACGAAATGAGGCAACTAAAATAAGATTAGAAATGCAAATTCCTTTTGACGATGCACTTCATAGTCTTTAACAATAATGTTAGCCACACTCCTCATCTCACAATTGTCCTATGTGATAAGCCTAATTAATTTGTTTTACTTTTAACATTACAAAAATGAGGAAAAGAGAAACCGTTTCATAAGACAGTTGTGAGATGAGTTATGAGATGGGGACTGTAGCTAGCATTATTGCAGTCTTTAGTCTCTTGCAGGCTTGCTTTGCAGGTATGATCGATTTGAAATATAGTAGCTTTAAATCAGCGATAAAGCAGTTTTAGTTAGTTCCTGTACAAATACAAGATTTAGTATGCGTGTTTCAATTAGTAGAACAAAAATTTTTGTGTTACTATAGTTTATGAAAAGTGCTGTCATATAAAAGAACTAGTACAAGCAAACTAGTCATATAAGAAAACTAATTCCGAAAAATTTAATATATGACAAAAAGAGAGAAGTAGAGGGAGAATGGGAGAGAGCTTTTCTTATTGAATAAGAGAGGTGTGTATCACAAAGGGGGAGAAAGATCTTATTTATATAATAAGATTGCTTCCTCCCCAGCAACTTAATAAGAAATGACTCTAATCCTAATTGCTTTCTATATCTAATGTGGGTCCCAAGGTAGGCATCCACTTATGATAATTTCTTATAACACTCCCCCTTGGATAACCACCATTTAATAACAGTTGCCTCATTAAAACTTTGCAAAGGAAAAACCTAATTGGATAAAAACCAATGCGAAGGAAAAAGAGTACAACGTTTTACAAAATCATTGAAGTGGTGTTGAACATGCATAATGCTGCCTCATTAAAACCTTAACTAGAAAAACCAAGTGGGAGAAAACCTAGAGAAGGATAAAGAGTACAGTGCACATATATCCTAAGTAGCATGCTTCGGGATGCATATCCCTGATCGGTTACTCCCCCTTACAACAATAACCTTTACATTATTTGATGATAAATTCTATGTATGTCGATCTCATATACAAGCTTCCATGTTGACTTTGATAATGACTTCGTAAACAAATCAGACAAGTTGTTGCTTGAACGAATTTGCTTGACTTCGATCTCACTGTTCTTTTGAAGCTCATGTGTAAAGAACTTTGGTGCAATGTGCTTCGCTTGTCACCTTTAATGTATCCCTCTTTAATCTATTGAATACATGCTACATTGTCTTCGTAGATAACACTTGGGGTACCTATATTAAGAGACAATTGAAAAGAACTACGAATATGCAGAATTAAAGATTTTAGTCATACACATTCCCTATGTCACGACCCGAGCCCAAGATATCGGGGATTAGGATTATCCTCAATCAATGACACATGTGCTCCTGTGTAATTCACACCCAGACCGGAGTTTAAAAGGAATTACACAAGGGATATTCACATGCTTACACGTGTGAAGTGTTGACCAGATCATTTGTCCAAGCATTCATTGCGTGGAAGCCTGTCAATATCACTTATAATTTTTCTTCACTTATCATTGAATAGTTCAGCTAGCCCATTACAACTATGGAATAGTCTAAAAATTAGTATTCAGAAATATAAGATTAATAGATTAATTATACAAACTCCTATACAACCCAAACATGAAGTGTGCATGCATGCAAGGAGTTCAAGGATAACGTTCTATGAAAGGAATACACGAAGATAAAGCTATACATAACAAGATCAAGTTGTATAATACTGTCTACATGGATACAATTAAATGCAAATGCTAAAAGACCCGAAAACCCCAAATATATATAATTCTTAGCTACTAGTGAGTCGCTCTTGACAAACGAGATAGTTAGCAACTTCTGCTGTCCACCAAAACCATTTGAACGAACCATTGCGGTCTCCTCCAATGCTACTTGGGTCTATGCCAGACCGGGTTTGGGACCTGAACCTGTAACACCATTAAACAACTTATGAATATGACTATTCAGCAAAGCATAAATAAAATTAACGTAACGCGCATTGTATCTAAAAGAATTAATGATATATAATCAATAAAAGTCAAGATAATACACTAGGCATATCATGCATTTGAACTAAATCCGTTTTGAGTCAAGGAACCCGCACGGCTTTGCTTCTAACTGAGGCCATGTGGGATACTTGCATCAAAATGCATTGCCTCAAAAAGAAATAAGGACATATGATTAATAGAGTTCCAAGTTCGAAACTAGGCACGTCGTGCATTTGAAATAAGTATGCTATAAGGATCAATAAACGCAATACATACTGGTTGGCTACTACATTTCATATCCTCTCTCTAGGGATCTATGTGTTAGAAACACCATTGTCCAAGCTACGGTACACATGGGTCTCTAGTTTCCTAGGTCCGGGAGCCCCAAGACAAGAATACACTGCAGTGGTAACAAACATGCTAGGCCAAAGTCAACCCCGCCGGATATCATAAGGCTAAAGCTGAGTAGTATCAGACCATTTCAATTTAATCATACACTTGAACTTGAATAAAACATGCAATACTAAATTGTATACATTCAATTCAGGCGTGCAATACATTCATACTCAATTCAATACCAATGATCGATGTAAATCAGATATTAAGAACACATCAAGGGGATCCAATTCATATAATATGGAAATATTGGAAGTCAAGACATACGATAATCATTCAATTCCATGCATAAGAGTGGAGGACAATAAACGTTGTCCAATATGCCATACAAGTCAATTTAATAGAATCGCGGCAGTTTACTAGCCAACCATAATCTAGTCATCCATTGTTTCTAATCGTGTATGATAATGTCGTTTTAAGTTATTTGATACACAGTTGTCTTTTTTTTTGTGTTATATTGTGTCGGGAAGGTGTATCGAAGTCCCTTAAACTAATACCCATGAGGAGGTGCTTAACAAATGGATAACGTTACATGAATAAGTCTCAGCCCTTAAGACTTTTCATAATCTTTCAATTATTCCTTTGGGCTGGTTAATGGTATACAAGGATCCAATAGCTAAGGCCCTACAAGGTCTCACAACAATACCTATTAATTCTAGTTTTCAGTGGACTTACGGCTTAGCCGTGGGTGACTTACGGTTTAGTTGTATTATGCACTACGACTCAACCGTAGTTCCTTAGAATTGCCTATACAGATGCGGCGAGCCATGATTAAACTGTGCTTCCTCTTACGGCTTAGTTGGATTTAGTCTACGGTTGAGCTACGGTTTGGCTATGGGTTAGCCGTAGCTCAACATACGACTTGGTTGTGGCTCAGTCGTAAAAGATTATTGGATTTTCATACTTTCGGGAGTTCAAACCATAAAATGACTTACAGCTAAACCATGGCTAGGTTATGGCTTAGCCGTAGCTTGGCCGTAGTGCAATAACAAGGTTTTCGGCTCTATGGAGTCCTAGCCGTACACTAATTACTGCTTAGCCATAAGCTTCAGGTCGTTTTATGCATTTTCAAGTTAATATACCAAAAGGGCTACAAAAAAACATGTAAATGAATTAATTTACAAGAATCATAAAGTACTAATATGCATTAAACCAAAATTTGCTTATACTTGCTTCCAATCAAACTTTTCAAGTTATAAATACATCCTTTGGCTCAACTTGGGCTCAACTTAGACCTATATACCCAAGCATGCAAGAATTGAGAAAATAAGGAGTGCATGCAGTGAATTAAGAAGACTCTCAACTCGAGGGAGCAATGATCCAAGCAAAATTCATACCTAGTTCACAAGGAAGAGCTCATGGATGATGAAACTGGAGAAGAAGACGATGAGTCATACAAGTAATATCTCTCTCGATGATGATGAGAGAACCAGGAACGAAGAAGAGACGAAAAAGAAGTCGTTGTTGGTGTCAATGAGTTGGTGGTGTGAGTTTATAAAATATCCATTTTTCTGAAATTATAAGAAAGTCCTTCTTGTTTTTTTTTAAATTTCAATATAAGTCAATTGAGGGTCCAACTGAATCAAATGACATCTAATGCGTTCGAGTTAATTATGAAAGTTAAAGAACTCAACGAGACAAACGCGATGGTGTCGATATGATGCATGTATGACATAAACTCATGTACTCTAAAATTATGAAAAAGGGCTTTCATCTACTTAGGTAAGGTCAAACCCAACCTAACTACCTGTCCATGATCTGAACTTAACCCAAAGGATTTCACAAAACTAAAATAGATCTCATTAAGAGAAAACCTTATTAATTAGCTAGTGATCAGAATTAATTACTTGCTAATCAGGCTCAGCTTAGGTCGGAGTGTTACATCCTCCCCCACTTAAGGATCATTCCGTCCTTAGAATGACATAAAATATAAAAAATAGTGCGAGTATGTCATGTACCTGTCTCATGTGTACCGAAGTGGAATACCCTCATGTCGATCTTGATCTTTGTCCTGTAATGCAAGTAAATCAGAACACCAAGCTGATACTCTTCACTCGAGTCTCCACGAATGATTGTTGGCAAGGTCCTTCTATTAGGATGGTACTCCTTGATCTTCCTTCGACTTGTATGACGATGATACAATTGCTTTAAAAAGCCTTTTCTTGCCATCTAGATACCAGTTATCAAGTTGCTTTATAGGAGGAGCAGTACTGCACTGAATTGAATCTACTTGCCAAAGATCACTACACCATGAGCAATCATTAGTAGGAAGAAGGAGTAGAAATGCATGTAATTAAAAGGAAGTATAACTTCTAATTCTCAGGGGTTGAAGACATAAAAGTCTCAAGCTACAGAGTTTTAGCATATAAGCCAAAGGAGTATTGGACTCAGTAAAAGATAGGGATCAATCATTTAAAGAAAGGGATTCTATCTTTTGACATGAAAACCTAAGGAATAAAGAATAGTGACTTTCGAAAGGTCATAGGTCAAAGACATTGATATGAGTGTATGAACATAGAAAAAAAACAATTTCAGTTCTAATGCACACATGGAGACCTTAAAGTCTGTAGGTCATGAAAAACAAGACTACAGAAGGAAAGACAATTCAATCTCATACATGATGGAGAACAAAAACAAAAAGTCAAGAAAATGAAGAAGAAAGATCTCTTATATAAGTACACTTTCTGTGCTCAAATGCTCAAGCAAAGAAAATAAAGGAAACAAATTCTCAGCCGCTAGATCAATGAAGACCAATGAAGATAAGCAAGCTTCTTAGAAGGAAGATGTCGGTGGAACAACAAGTTTTTGAGAATTTACGATTACATACAAACATGGTTATGCGATCCATTAGATTTGGTTATTGCTAGCACCAGTTGAGGATGATAGAGGGTATTAACACAACAACCTTTACATCAAGGTATGGTCACTAAGAAGTGTATTGATACCTTTTGAGTCTTAAATCTGTTTCATGTACGTATGGGACTGTGGCTTGAAGAATAGAATCCTTACTGGGAAAATTGCTTGTAACTGCAAGTAGAGATCTGAAGTTTATGTAGATCACTATAGATTTAAATATGAGACAATGAAGCTAGGTTGAATACATTAAGGAGTAGAACTTTCTTATCGGTATCATCAAGAAGAACAGAACGTCGTGGAAGATGTTTGTAGCATGAAGACAATATACTTGGATGCCAACGACAAAAGTTAATTGCTAATTGTAATAGGCATGAGACTTTATGGATTACATAATTAATTGGGAATAATAAGGTTGAGCTTTCAGCTCAAGCATAAGAAGTCAGGAATAAGGGATTAATTGAACTTGGGTTCTCATATTCACAGAATAAAACAAAACCAAACAATACAAGAACCAACATTAACATACACCTAGGTCAAGTCAATGAAAAGGGGACAACTCTTCAAGTGCATTTTAAACAATCACATACAAAAAGAATAGAAAAGATCATTTGAATGGATATATCGTGAGGAGAAGTATTTCTAGAAAAGACTTAATTTTCAAAATAGTATCGCAATGGATTGATATCCTCGAGTAGAAGAATCAAAGGGGACCAAAGGAGTTAAGTCGTATTGCTTATGATCAATGATGATACACTAGAAGAATCAAAGATAAGGTATTTGGTATGGGATCACAATAAGTTATGAGAAGGAGCTAGCTAAGAATCAGAACGGCCAACTATAGATTCACTTGGTATGAGCATACACGATTAGCATTCAAATCGTAGGAGCATCATCATTCAGACTAATGTACCATCTTTTCTATTACGATGACATCGTTAATCCACCTGAATCCTCAAACTATCCAATTCCCCGAAGAATCACTTTTAACTTCCAACAACAGTGTTCAACTCAATTCTTAGAATATATTTAAGATAGATTCTTCAATGTTCAATTGAAATCAGAAAACTGCAAAGCTTCGTTCATACTTACCAAACAAGCAAAAAAACAATCTTCAATCATTCAATAAAACATATCCGCCCCTTTTTGGAATCTAGTTTCTCTACTCAACAATCAAATCTATCACAACTCCTAGATTTTTGATGAAATAACTTCCATTGTAATGTAATTGCTACTTCAAGCAATAATTTGTTTCTCCTAAGAGTACATTTGAGATTAAGTAACTTGTAGGAGTGAAGCAAATCATCAAATGATTACCACAATGAATACTGAATTCTCATCGATGCCATGGGAACATGCAAATAACCATTTAATTCCTCTGCTATCATTAGTAAGATCTCATTCATCTAAATACTATTGATGGTATTCACTTCTGTTTCATTTAGTAAATTGCA
Organism: Sextonia rubra; assembly: GCA_037013555.1. Classification (NCBI taxonomy): domain Eukaryota; kingdom Viridiplantae; phylum Streptophyta; class Magnoliopsida; order Laurales; family Lauraceae; genus Sextonia; species Sextonia rubra. The sequence continues at coordinate 48,437,048 of JASUAD010000009.1, read as the reverse complement.
TTGTTCATCTGTATGTGTTGACAACCAACCATAGAATTAAAAGGTCTATTTACTAATTTCCAAGATAGGTCTTTGTCTCTGATTCTCATACATTGTCATTCATTCCAGCTTGCTCTTCTAAACTAAAAGAAATCAAAACTCAATCTATCTGTTAGAGTCATCTTATACTTAATACAGATTGACAACTCTTCAATAATTGAATAATAACAAAATCTTTCAATCGTCAAAGATCAATTTTGCCAATAACAAAATCTTTTAATCTTCAAAGATCAATTTTGCCATCTAGGCATTCATCGATGCTACTAACCATTAAGGATTTCAAAACCCATATTTTAATCTTAAAATTGTCTTGGTATTTAGCCTCGAGAGTATATTTCATGAATTTGCGATGCACCCCAAAAATGATCAATTCTACATCCATACATAATGGTGAATATTGATACTCCCTAATGCTTGGATTTAATCCCTCATTTCCTAGTACTACGTATTTGGGTATAACCTGGTTTCCCAATTCATTTACTACACCACTCAAAGTATTACTAAACGAGGGATCATAACTCTATACTAAAACAAGGAAATATAAAAAGTTCAACAAAAAGAGCTTAAGGAGAAAATAGAGAAGAAAAGTACTATCAAGTATTATTCTAATGCAAAATGAGGACCTACCTTTAAAATGGTGCGATAAAGGTGCGCGATCCTCTGTGGAGAATATACCAGGCAACAATTTCTTGGATGGTGTTGACGTACTCATTGCGTTGCTCTTGCAATGCTTCTATATAGGCGTGGAAATACGCTTCAGGTGTAACGTTATTATTGTTCAGCGTCCAGGCTTTATACAATAGGAAATTGACATGGGTCATAAGTATCTCTTATGCTTGGAATGCACGCAACAGGAGTTGTCTTCTTCTGCATATAACTTCATTGAATCCAGAAGAAGAAGCTTGATACTTTCTTCTAGCCTATACTGTTCTTTGGACAATTTGGCTTCTCGAAGAAGGTTCACTAGGGCTGTCGTCCGAATAGCGTAAGGTATGGCTCTAAGAGATCCCAACTCCCATCGGAGGACATCCATATAAGGTTCCGAAAAACCATTGTATGCCATAAGTTTTGTCAAACGCTTCTGCCAACCGATTCAGTACCTTATTTCGTGATAATGACCTGTAAAAGAAAATAATAATATATCTACCCACCAAGTCAACTTATTAGACATTGGAGTCAAATAAATGACATTCAGACCTATTTTAACGTACTCTCATTACGTTTTTATGTTCTACATCTTTTTACAAGACTGTTCACAGTGGCTGCTCTAGTACCATACTATACGTATATCATGACCCGAGCCCAAGAAATTGGAGATTAGGGTTACCCCCAATCAGCGACACACATATACCTGTGCAGTTCACACCCGGACAGGAGTTTGAATGGAATTACACAAGGGATATTCACATGCTTACACGTGTGAAGTGCTGAGTGGATCATCTGTCCAAGCATTCAATGTATGGAAGCCTGTCAATATCACCTATAATTTTTTTTCACTTATCATTGAATAGTTCAGCTAGCCCATTACAACCATGGAACAATCTAAAAAATTAGTATTCAGGAATATAAAGATTAATAGATTAATTATACACACTCCTGCATAACCCAAATATGATGTATGCATGTATGCAAAGAGTTCAAGGATAACGCTCTATGAAGGGCATATAGGAAGGTAAAGCTATACATAACAAGATCAAGTTGTATAATGCGGTATATATGGATGCAATTAAATGCAAATGCTAAAAGGCCCGAAAACCCCAAATATATACAATTCTTAGTTACTAGTGAGTCGTTTTCGACAAACGAGACAGTTAGCAACTTCTGCTGTCCACCAAAATCATTTGAAGGAACCATTGTGGTCTCGTCCTACGCTACTTGGTTCTATGCCAGACTGGATTTGGGACCTGAACTTGTAACACCATTAACCAACTTGTGAATAATACTATTCAGCAAAGCATAAACAAAATTAAGGTAACACGCATTGTATCTAAAAGAATTAATAACATTTAATCAAGAGAAGTCAAGATAATACACTAGGCATATCATGCATTTGAACTAAATCCATTTTGAGTCAAGGAACCTGCACGGCTTCGCTTCTAACCGAGGCCACATGGGACACTCGGGCCAAAAAAAGTAAGGACATATGATTAATAGAGTTCCAAGTTCATAACTAGGCACGTCGTGCATTTAAAATAAGCATGCTATAAGGATCAATAAATGAAATATATACTAGTTGGCTACTACATTTGCCATATCCTCCCTCTAGGGATCTATGCATTGGGAACACCATTGTCTGGGCTAGGGTACACACGATTCTCTGATTCTTGGGGTCCGGAAGTTCCAAGACAATAGCACACTGCAGTGGCAACAAATATGCTATGCCAAAGTCAACCCCGCAGGGTATCATAAGGCTAAGGCTGAGTAGTACCAAACTATTTTGATCCAATCATATACTTGAATTTAAATAAAACATGCAATATCAAATTGGATACATTCAATTTAGGCGTCTAATATATTCATACTCAATTCAATACCAATGGTCGATGTAAATCGAATATCAAGAATACATCAAGAGGATTCAATGCATATAATATAGAAATATTGGAAATCAAGACATACGATAATTATTCAATTCCATGCATAAGAATGGAGGACAATAAACGTCATCCAATATGCCATGCAAATCAATTAAATAGAATCGAGACAATTTTACTAGCCAACCTTAATCTAGTCATCCATTATTTCTAACCGTACATGATGATGTAGTTTTAAGTTATCCGATACACAATTGTCTTTCTTTGGTATTACATTGTGCCGAGAAGGTGTATTGAAGTCCCTTAAACCAACACCCATGGGAAGGTGTTTAACAAATGGACAACGTCACCTGCATAAGTTTCAGCCCTCAAGACATTTTATGATCTTTCAATTATTCCTTTGGGCCAGTTAATGGTATATAAGGATTCAAAAGATCAGGCCATATAAGGTCTCATAACAATACCTAGTAATCCTAGTTTTCAGTGGACTCACGGCTTAGTCGTGGGTGACTTACGACTTAGCCGTATGCATCTTACAGCTTAACCGTAGTATACACTACGGCTCAACCGTAGTTCCCCAGAACTACCTCCACAGATGCGGCGAGCCACGATTGAATTGTGCTTCCTCTTACGGCTTAGCTGGATTTAGTTTACAGTTGAACCACGGTTTGACTATGGGTTAGTCGTAACTCAACATACAGCTTAGTTGTGGCTCAGCCGTAGAAGATTATCGGATTTTCATACTTTTGGGAGTTCAAACCGTAAAATGACTTACGGCTAAACCACGGCTAGGTTATGACTTAGCTGTAGTACATCCTACAGTTTAGCTGTAACTTGGCCATAGTACAATAACAAGGTTTTCGGCTCTCTAGAGTTCTAGCCGTACACTACTTACGGCTTAACCGTAAGCTTTAGGTCGTTTCATGCATTTTCAAGTCAGTATACCAAAAGGGCTGCAAAAACATATATAAATGAATTGATTTACAAGAATCATAAAGTACCAACATGCATTTAATCAAAATTTGCTTATACTTACCTCTAATCAAGCTTTTTAAGGTATAAATTTGTCCTTTGGCTCAACTTGGGCTCAACTTAGACCTATATAGCCATGCATGCAAGAATTGAGAAAAAAAAAAGAGTGCATGCAGTGAATTGAGAAGACTCTCGACTCGAGGGAGCAATAATCCAAGCAAAATTCATACCTAGTTCACAAAGAAGAGCTCATGGATGATGAAATTGGAGAAGAAAACGATGAGTCAGACAAGCAATATCTCTCTCTCGATGAGGAGAGAACCAAGAACGAAGAAGAGAAGAAAAAGAGAGAAAACGATGAAGAGAGGAAGAAAAGTCGTTGTTGGAGTCAATGAGTCAGTGGTGTAAGTTTATATAATATCAATTTTTCTGAAATTATAAGAAAGTCCTTCTTGTTTTATTTAAATTTCAATATAAGTCAACTAAGGGTCCAACTAAATCAAATGACGTATGATGCATTCGAGTCAATTGCGAAAGTTAATGAGCTCAACTAGACAAACATGATGGTGTCGATATGATGCATGTATGACATGAACTCATGTATTCTAAAATTATGAAAAATGCCTTTTTTCCACTTAGGTAAGGTCAAACCCAACCCAACTACCTATCCATGACCTAAACTTGACCCAGAGGACTCCACAAAACTACAATAGATCTCATTAAGAGAAAACTTCATTAATTAGCTAGTGATTACAATTAATTACTTGCTAATCATGCTTAGCTTGGGTTTGAGTGTTTCACTTTACTAGCTTCATAGGGGGCTAAAATCTCAATATGGTTAGAAGAAGTAGCTACCAACGTTTGTTTACTAGAGCACCAAGAAATAACAACATTACCACTAAGAAATACATAACCTATCTGTGACCGAACCTTATGAGGATCAGAGAGATATCCTGAATCTGCATATCTTACAAACTTGGGATCTTTACAATAAAAGAGTCATAAATCAATTGTACCATATAAAAAACGTAGGATATGTTTGATACTAATCCAATGCCTTTGCGTTGGCGTGGAACTGTATTTAGCAAGTAAATTCACTGAGAATGAAATATCCGGTCTAGCGCATCGTGCTAAATACATTAAAGCACCAATGACACTTAGGTTTGTACTTCTGGACCCAATACCTTTTCATTTTCCTCAATTAGACGATATGGATCTTTGTTTATATCTAAAGACCGAACAACTATGGGAGTATTTAATGGGGTGTGCTTTGTCCATACAAAAGCATTTCAATACAGTCTGAGTATAATTAGACTGATAGAATAATATTCCACTAGAATTTCTCTCAATCTGCAGGTCGAGACAAAATTTTATTTTCCTAAGGTCTTTCATTTCAAACTCTCTTTTTAAATAATCAGCAATTATTTTGAGTTCTTCTGGAGTCCTGAACAAATTTATGTCATTGACATAAGCTGCCACTATTACAAATCCTTTTAAGGATTTCTTTATGAAGATACATGGGTAAATGAAATTGTTCTCATATCCTTCCTTAGACAAATATTTACTGAGGCGATTGTACCACATTCTTCTACATTGTTTCAATCCATACAATGATCGTCTCAGTTGTATTGAGTATGTACTTTTGGGCTTTGTATCAGGCAAAGTAAATCCTTCAGGGATTTTCATATAAATTCTTGTGTCTAAGTCCCCATACAAATAAACGGTTACAACATCCATGAGTCTCATATCCAAATTTTCAGAAACCGCTAAACTTATCAAATATCTGAATGTTGTTATATCCATAACTGGGGAGTATGTCTCCTCATAATTAATCCTAGGTTTCTGCAGGAAACCTTGTGCCACAAGTCTTACCTTGTATTTAGTAATTTCATTCTTTTCATTCCTTTTCGTTACAAACACCCACTTGTAACATACAGGGTTAACACCTTTTGGGATTTGTACTATAGGTCTGAATACACCACGTCTATTGAGAGACTCTAACTCTGTTGTAATGGCACTTTCCCATTTTGGCCAATCTTTCCTTTGTCGACATTCATTTATAGTATGTGGTTCTGTATTCCGATCATCATCTTTATGTTCCCTTGATATCTGTGTAGCTACCGCATATGCAAATGCGTCATCGATGACAATTCTTTTTTTATCCCATCTCTCTCTTGAATAATTTTAAAGTGTAAAGATCTTTTCATTATCTGGTACCGGTGCCTCTTTGAGGGCTTTTATAGTCTCTTTAAGGACTTTCATTATTCTAGAGAGAGCGGATTTTTTCATAACTTCTTTGAGAGCGTTATGAGCTTCTTTAGGAGGAATCTCTTCAGAAGTGTTAAGTGTATCTTTGGGAGGACATGATGATGATTATACATTTCTCCTTTTCTGCGGAGTTATATCCTTTGAACCTATAGGTCTGCCGTGCTTCTGACGTATTAAAGATTCTTTTGTTGCCACTTTTTGGCTTTGTCCTATAGGGACATTAATTCTAGTATGTGCATTCATAGCTGGCACATGTGACTTGGTTATTTTTGCTGCATCGTTAAATGCATCAGATAATCTATTTGTAATTTCCTATAAGTGCACAACTCTACAGACTTCATTTTCACATTGTGAAGTACGTGAGTCCAGATGATACAAAGTGGAAGCATTCCACGTTAGCTCACGCAACTCTTCAGGAATAGGTTGTTCTGCAGGAACAATATGGTCTTTATCTCCCTTTAACGGTGAGAATTTTGTCTCATCGAATTAACAATCAGCAAAACGAGCAGTAAAAATATCTCCTGTCAATGTTCTAAAAATCGAATAATAGAAGGAGAGTCATAGCCTATATAGATCCCCAACCTACATTGAGGTCCTATCTTAGTACGCTGAGGAGGTGGTCCTATAGGGACTAGAACTGCGTAACCAAACTTGAGCAAGTGGGAGATGTTAGGTTGATGTCCCAATATAAGCTGTGTAGGAGAGTATTGATGGTAGGCTGTGGGTCGGAGTCTAATGAGCATTGATGTATGTAATACAGCATGTCTCCAAACACTAACTGGTAATTTGGACTGTAGCAATAGAGTCCTAGAAATAAGTTAAATGCACTTAATCAGGGATTCAGCTAAGCCATTCTGGGTATGAACATGAGGGACAAGATGTTCAACAACAATACCGAAAGATGAACAATAGTCATTAAAGGCTTGTGATGTAAATTCGCCCACATTGTCAAGTCGTATAGACTTAATAGGATTATCAGGGAAATGGGCCCTAAGTTTAATGATTTGTGTCAATAGGCGGGCAAAGGCACTATTCCTAGTTGAAAGTAGGCAACCATCCGACCAATGGGTACAAGCATCAATCAAAACTATGAAATACCTAAAAGGTCCACTAGGTGGATTGAACAATCTACAGATGTCGCCTTACATCCTTTGCAGAAAGGATGGGGATTCTAATGCAATCTTGACAAAGGAAGGTCAAGTGATTAGCTTTCCTTGTGAACATAGGATAGATAGATACCCATTAGATATGGTCAATCTATGGTTTTTTAAAGAGTGCCCAACAGAGTTATCAATGATTTTCTTTAACATGGTAACTCTTGGGTGCCCTAACCTATCATGCGAAAGCAATAAAAGTCTGAGGGTTGCTAAGCTTCGGGCTTAACTATATTATTTTGCTCAAAATCGAATGTGATTCAATGATGGATATTGTCGTATAATATAACCCAGAAGAAAGTGCACTTAATGTTTCTAGTATTTGTTTCTGGCATCTAATACTAATAATGATAAGTAACATTTCCTTGTACCATGATTAGCGGTTTCAATATGGTATCTATTTATTCTGATGTTTTTAAAACTGAGCAAGTTTCTTTGGAAATTATTGGAGAACAATGCATCTTTAATAAATAAATAAGTACTATTATGTAATGTTATGTGGGCTCTTCCGGAGCCTTCAACCATTTGCACAGGTCCAGCTATGGTGGATATCTTTCATGGATTGAATACCAATTTTGAGAAAAACTTCTGGTTTTTTTAGAATGGTATGTGTTGTAGCACACTATCTACAAGACAATGAGTATCCCCATTGTCGTGGTCTATACCTTTAAACAAAAAAATAGTAGTAAAAAAATGTAGCTAAATAATCACAAGATATAAATTAAAAAAATTTCATAAGAATTTTATCAAATTTATAAGAAGTCATCTATCCCAAAATATCCATAAAAACATGCATAGAAAGGTTTATCAAATTAAAAAAGTGAAAAATAATGAATCATCCAGCATAAAATATCCATGAAAAAGTAAATATCTGAAAAAAAAAACAGCATTCTAAATAGAGATTCTAAAAATATTTATTTGATCTTCTAGATTGTTCCAGGAGGGATTCCGATCTTAGCACTAAATGCCTCGTTGCTCAGAGGTTGACCATTTTTGTCTTCAAAAAAATCTCTAGTCTCCAAGTTTGTAATATCTAATTGGCAATCGTCATTTTGTAGGACTATATCCCAATCTCAATCTTCCAGATCATTTGATTCTGCAGAATGAATAGAGGCATATCGTTCCACCATGTCTTTTGGTGCATAACAAGTGCGTGACCAATGCCTATTCTGTCCACATCTGTAGCAAGGGCCATCAGAACAGTGGGTAGATTTATTCGGTGGATTCTGATGTTGATCCTAATTTTGCTATTTCTGAAGATTAGACTACTTCTAGTGGTTTTTGAATTTTGAGGGAGGACCTCGAAATCCTCCTTGTCGGGAGGAGTTTCTTTTCCACCTTTTTTGGAGGGATTATTTCTCCCACACCCCTTTCCTCTGCCGCTGCTAGAATTGAAACTGGCATTTGCTTCAGGCATTGCTATAGATCCAATTGGTCTGGAGTTATGATTCTTTAGCAAGACTTTACTGTTCTGCTCAGCAACAAGAAGATAAGAAATTAGTTCTGAGTATTTAGAGAAAAGCCGTTTACGATACTGCTGCTGCAGGATTATATTTGATGCGTGAAAAGTGATAGCGTTTTCTCTAACATCTGCTCTTCTCTAATTTTTTCTCTATATAATCTTAATCAGAAAACAATGTTGAAAAGAGCAGAGCTGTACTTAGATATTGATTTGTAGTTCTAAAATCGTAGGTTTAGCCATTCGTTCTGAGCCATTGGTAATATGACCATATTCTGGTGATCATATCGATCCTTTAGGGATCTCCAAAGACCTACTTGGTCTTCCTCAGTGAGGTATTCATTCTTAAGATCATCATGTATATGATGACATAAGAAGATAAGTACCAATGCTCTATTTTTCGGGGACTCTTTATTACCCTTTTTCTATCGTCTCTCCAAGTTTCTTGGATTGCAAGTGTAATTTTGCATCTAAGTACCAGAATAAGTAGTTGTCCTCGGTAATGTTAAGGGCTTTAAATTCAAGTTTGGCTAAATTCGATATTATGTAAGAACTGGAAAAAAAAATTATATATATATATACATGATCATTGATATGCAAAGGAAGATAAAAGATAAACAATAAAAATTTCAAAGTTTTCAGAATAAATCAGGATGTGAGTTATGTCAGATCAAGTTGGCCAATTTAAAATTGAAAACATCAGGTTATCAATTTTAATAATCCAAAACAACAAGTTTTGGCAAGGCTTCTGGCTTAATTTGGAACTACAGGTTTATGAATTATAACTTTAGGTTCTTTTAATTAGAACTTTAGGTTTTATCAGGGCTTGATATTATGGCTTATAAATTTTATTTCTAGATCCAAATATCAAACTTCAACTTTGATTAGGAATACGAATCTTCAAGTTCATATTGTGGATCTGAGAACTTCTGGTTGCAGATTTTAATAATCCACAGATCTTTTGGTCTGGATTTAGAAAGAATTTCTAGTTCATACGGAACTGCAGGTCCGTATTAATATAGAACTTCAGGTTCTTATTTATGATCCATTCTTGATTTCCCCTTGTTAAAAAAAATAATCATTCATTTTCAACTAAGAGTAATAAGAATAAGAGCACATATATAGTTATTAAATTAAGAAACGATTATAAATAAAAAAAATTATTTTACCTTTGGATCTTCCCCCTTTCACTTTTAACATGTAAATCTGCTCGTAAGCTTTCCGTAAGTTCAAACGGATCTTTGATCGGACTCCGAATGGCCAAAATATCATATCAACAAAGTTTATACCTTTGATTTGGTCAAATAAAAATTGACCGTATGGGACGTTTTATGCCTGACGCAAGTTGAATTGTACGAGAGCCTTCTTGATGCAAAAGAAGATGTATTGCACGTAGTCCAAGGCCAAGTGATAACAGTGCTACTGTGGCTTCTTTATGTTTGCACATAAAACTTAAAAAAAAAAAAACAAACAAAAGAAAGGTGCAGTACCTTTTCTCCTCTGCATGTT